>OY821776.1:30191299-35191299 GCA_963682175.1 Triglochin maritima | reverse complement strand
TACACATCCTAACATTCATCCATACAATCACATATATGTCAAGCACACGAACATAAATAAATTCATTCACACACACATTGTGTGACTTTATATGTTCCCGCGTCCTTGATCCTCGCGCTTCTTCAACGTCTTCCTCTTGCACCGTGGATGTTGATATTGCAAAAATATAAACATGAATCTCTCAATTTTGAAAATTGTCTAGTGCAAGTCTTATGTAAAAGTCCTCTCATATGCATGCACATACATCGAAATAGAAATTTCGCTTTCACATATACACAAGCCCCTGTGATTGAATAATAATAACATACACATTCATACATTCATTCACACATGGCTTCATCGGAACATACAAACTCACATATCTCTGCATTAGAGAACTCGAGCAATGCATGTACATATACTATAAATTACTCGATTTAGTTTACCATGCATCTCTAAATCAAACAATTCTAAAACCATTTGAAATCCTTTAAAATGATTTTATCCATCCATAGTTCAAATTACAAAACATTTGAACTGTTGTTTATCCAATTTCCAATATAATTTTTTTAAAGAAAGATAAACATATGTTTTTTTCGTTTTGTCGATTCTTTATAAAATAATCATTTAATTAAAAACGAAAATTCTATAAATTAGACATAAGTCTAAATTTCAATTCTAACATTCGCATGATGCATTTCAAAACATTTAAAACTATCAAAAGAATCAATTAGAATTAAATCAAAAAAACTATCGGAAAACTCGAAAAAGACATAGAACATGATTTGTTTCGATTGTAGATGGTAAACCAAAATTAATTATATAGTCTAATCATTGAAAATATGAACTAAATGCTCTGAAACCACTGTAGGATTTCGTGTCCCTATGTATGTATATATTTTAAAAAATTTAATACAACATACAAAATGGATTTCATACTTTCAACAATTTTATGTACATTACTTTGTGTTTATTCTAATATCATGCAATCCTACATATATTAAAATAAATAAAAAAGAGAGAATCATACCCAAAGGTTCTCTAAAACCTTTCGAAGATCCAGAGTCACGTTGCCCATTAAATCGCCTGCCGATTCGCCTCAAAGTGTTCACCAAACTCTAAACAAGATTAGAAAGAAAGGAGCTAGCCAATCAATCTCTAATTAGGCTTAGAATCTAGCTAATAACCCCTCTTTAAGCTCTTGAGATTTTCTATCTCCAAATTTTAAAATTACTAAGAGATTTTCGTGGTGATTAAGGGAGAGATTAATGAGAGAAAGAATTTTTCCATTAACATAAACAAGTAGGATGAGGGGTCCTTTTATAGGCTCCCAAAACATCCTCATCAAGAACTATTCTTTAGTCATGATCTCTTGCTTATTCTCTCCTAAAATTAATCTCTAATTGCCACATAAGCATCCTAAAAAACGTATTATTAAATCTGGAATTAATCCAACCCATGATCTAATTAATCTCTTAATAATTCAGGCAGAAATCGCATTGTTCGGTCGACCGAGAAATTTTCTCAGTTAACCGAACCATTCAGTTATAACACATGTTCGGTGCACCGTGAGATAGACGGTCGACCGAATCCGCATAAGAAAAATTCTATCGAAAATTTCGGACGAACCACGTCTTCTCTTCAGTCTACCGAAAATACTTTTTCTCGGTTGACCGTTCACACTCGGTTAACCGAACCCAATTGTCCAGGCACTCTAGACAATTTCGGTCAACCATTTGTGCTTACCCGTTCCCCATTCGGTTAACCGACCCGAAGATTCCCCGGTCGACCGAACCCTCAACGGTTCACCGTGTTTGACCCGACTTTGCCTTTGTCAAATTTTGGATTTATTTCCAACGAAATTTGATCTTTTGGGGTTTTTAGCAAATTCATATCTTATGTAATATATTATCTTATGTCATATAATATCTTATGTAATATTAAATTATTACACCCCATAATATACACACCACATATGAATTTATTATGATTCTAATAATGTCAATTCTCATGACATATTGATTTTATTCGTTCACCACATGTGTCCCTTTTTCACATGAAACCCAACACATCATATGGACTCAAAATCTAGATTCTTGTTTCCCAGTTTTGTAGTGTGACCTATAGGAGGATCTAAGCTAAATTGGCAGCGATATTAAACAATTAATATCTCAAACTATAAGCGGTATCTAGCTACACATTATAGTTACCCAATTAGCATAAATATATTTGTTCCACTCGAACTAAAACACGATCCATTTAGTGATGTAAGTGCACCACTCGTGTCCGTCTCTTGCCTCGTGATATTAAGAATATATACAAAGTAGAAATGTGTCACCTTTGTATTATATTCATTTCTTGATCTCTTTAAGCTAATTATAACTATGTAACTTAACTCAAATTACATTGTGCACATTATAATTTTGCTTTATCAAGGGCCCACTAATATCATCACTCAATTAAGAGGGGCAACGATAATCGTTTGACTAGCTATCTTTTCCAGCACAAGTCATGTTCAACCAACTATTGCCTTTATCACTATACTCATTGATAGTTTTGGACAATAATGAAATTAAGCACTTCATGAGTTAAAAGACATAAGTCTCATATCTTAGGATCCAAGACTCAGTAAATCATTAATAACACGAAACACAATTCTATAATGTTTTACTTGTTAGGTCTATTCAATATATAAAAGTAATCTTTTCCTCTTTTATATACTCGTGTCGTCAATTATTTGTAGAGCTACAACAATCGATGACGAACACGACTATCTTTTCTCGGTAATTAATGTTCCATGTTAATTACCATGATTGTGAATAACTTTTGATTTATGTAAACCATTATCTTTTAGAGCTCTATGGTTAATGTTGAACGTTTTATTTAAAACCGCAAGTGCACGGCCGCGATGAATCGGTGTCAAGTACGGGTCGTCCTCAGGGAGGTGAGCAGCCTCTTGTTTATCAGAAATCAAGTGGCAAAATAGTGAAGAGAAAGATTGATTATGCTAACCTACGCTACACTACGCTAAGAAGTATGAAATGTGAAAGAAGCAAACAAACGATGAAATAAGAACTAAGCTAAGAACAAAACAAGAATGCTGGAATTTCAGAAATGGAAAACCCCTAAGGGGTCGAGTGAGTGCACACAAGCAAAGTGGTGGGTGAAGAATACATTCTTTAAGCACATGAAGGTGGTGTTTATCAAGCATAGGAAGTGACTAAATGTTATGGCAAAACCTATCAATCTATTCACCAACTTAGTTGATTAACATTTACATATGCAAGTTGTTTATTTCAGAACCTAAACAAGCATGAGAGGTGTCTAATCATTTTGGCAAAAACTCATCAAGTTGTAAATTCTATCCTAAACAAGGAAGCATACATTCATGTTTAATCAACACATTGAAATTAAAGCATTCATCCCATTCTCTAATGCATGTATGTACATCTACTCCACCCCCTAAAGGGGATGGAACTACTCACTAAACATTACACTAATTATTAAACTATGGAAAGAAAGCATATTAAAACTAAGCTAGAATTAAAAGACGATTAAACTAAAACATGCACAAACAATAAAAGAAGCATAAAACAAACAATGAAAGAAACACAAAACTTTATTGATAAATGACTCACATTAAAAGTAGCATCCTCCTACTTTAGTGTGTGCTTCAAGGCCTCACTTCTAGTAGGAAGAATAGCCACTTAAAATATGGAGTGTTTACAAAAGGAGGTGAAGAGTTCTATTTATAAGCATGAAAAAAGTTAATCCGGGACAATCCCCCGATGTGGGACTAAACCAATACCAAATATACACTATGCATACACTAATACACGTGCTACAGAAAACTAAACAGATTCTGGGCCATCTGGACCGCCAATTGGCGGTCTATATGGTTTAGATCCGTTTGGTTTTCTTTGTGGGCTTTGCTTGAAGTGTTTGTTGGTCTTGGATGCATCTGGTTGGTTTGTTGGAGCTCCGACCCGAATCCAATTGCTAAAATACTCCCCATGATGGTGTGAAGTATTCTGTTTTGCTCTTAGGTCCCTCTGTCTTGCGTTCAGGTGCTTCTCCCTTGCATCTTGGTCCCCAGATCTCACAATCCAGTCCTTTTTCCCAGCTTTTGGGTCCTTTTATGTTTCATCTCTTCAAACCTATTTATTCCTGAAAACTAAACATAAAACTCGTGACATAGCATTGTTTAGGTGAAAGATAATGGATATAAGATACAAATATGAGCATGAAATGATGTCAATCAAATACCCCCACACCTAACTTTTGCTAATCCCGAGCAAAACAAAGAAAGAGAAAAGCATGCGACAAACAAGAAATCCTAACTCACTTTCGTAGGAATCACGGTTGCACTTAGCACGTGCAACAAGCCGTTAAACCTCCCTGTTGCCAAGGAGGAGGAGTGTTGTCTCCTGAGGGTTTTCAGCGGATATACCCACAAAATCCGAACAAGATGCATTAATCAATCTAGCTACACGACTCGTTGGACTTATTTTGTCGATCATGGGACGCGGTAATACTACGGGTCGATTCTATATACGTAATCCGTCCACACACCTAGCCTAATGAACCATTCGTGAAAGTTAGTTAAGGACTTAAGTGAAAGACATGGGCAACCTTAACTTCTGAATGTGATACAATGTGTAAAGTCCATTTTGGTTCTTATTTGACTCTTTTTTTCCTTTTTCTTTTTTTTTCTTTTTCTTTGGAGCATTTTATTGGTTGGTGTTTGATTCTCCCAGGGTCAGGTTTCGTGCATCATTGCCTATGAGCACTTACACTATCACGTACACCTTCCCCCAAATCTCCACATAGGGCGATCCCTACCACCCGTGTAACGGGAGTTCGGTCGGCGCATCCCAAGTCAGATGACTCGAAAGCACCAGGAACAAAGTCCCCTCAGACCTACTTTCCCGAGTGATAGGAGCCGTGCGAGAAGAGAGAACACCACTTATTTATCTATATGGGAACCAAAACCCCTACACTTAAGTTTCACAAAAAGAGATTAAAGGCCCTCGACTACGACAAACTTCCTTATACTCACAAACACGAATTATTTGACTCACTAGGTTCAGGGTGGACTTCTTTAAATGTTTGAGTACTGAAACCCTATGATTACACGCCCCCTGAGGGAAAACCAGGGTGCATCCTAACGACTCGACAAGACCTAAAGCCAATAAACTAGAAATTCTAATGCATCAAGTTCAAGATAATTTTGGGAGCTTTCTTTTTACTTTGTCTCTCAACGGTTTTGCACATGCTAAACACACGCAAAACCCACAAAAACATTTTCTTTCGCAAACACATGAAGATTTTGAAAGAAATGTGAAAACTTTAAAGCACTCGGCAAGCAAAAGAAGACAAGTCACCCAAGGATCATGGCAAGCAGATATATCAATGTTAAATGTGGCACACTAACATGACCCTAGCAGTACAAACAAAAGAAAATAAAACCAAAGGAAAAAGACTCGACTATGTACACACGTAAAACACCCCCCCCCACACCTACTTCATGCATTGTCCTCAATGAATGTGAACAAGATACTACATGGATACATGCATGAAAAAGGAAAGATCTCACCAACATGAAGTACAAAGGGACGTTCAGGGTCATGTTGATGGACACAAACCCAAATTCCCTCAAAACCTGTGAGAAGCCGAAGAAGGGAGATAAATATGTGAAGAGATTGGGCCCAAGTACACAAGGGTTGGGGCCCACAACAATCGATGCTCACTGAAGGAGTCTTTTATTACACACTTTTTTTTGTTTTTTTTTCTTTTTCTTTTTTTTAAGATATATACATCAACCAAGATATTCTCATAATCATTTGGTCAAGGAACATCAAATGAGAACATCAAGTCAGGAGGACCAGAGACTTGCCGAGATGGGCAAACTCCACTGGTACTCTGAGGTGTCATGAGAGGTGAAAGGTGAAAGCTGAAAGGCTCGAACCCCTCATGATATTGGTCGGGTGTGGGCAACAAAGAATGAAGTTGTGTTGCCTCACTAGGGTTTAATTGATCATCGAAGAAAACCCTCCGACCAATAGGCGGGTGCATCAGAATGAGTTCCTCAGGCTCATTCGATGGATGCAGCAGACCTGCATCGCGAAGAATGGGGCTTCTCCCCAAGTCATCCAACAAGGACCTCCCACCATCATTTAGATCATCAAGCATAAGCTCGGTCATAGGTGGGTCCTTGTTGGAGTCAATATGAAGCTCAAATGGCTTAATGGCCATGGGACATGAGGTAGAGACACCTTCTGGTATAGGCATATGATGAGGTGTCTCACTCTCACTAGTACCCTCAACTGAATCATGCAACGAACACTCCCTTTGGACATTCATGTTCGAGGCCAGCTCACTCTGTTGCATTGCGAAGATAGGCAATGAGTTTTCGCTGGGCCCACGAACATTCTCAACGGGTTGCATTGGGGTTAGGGGTGTTCGTTGATTTTGTGGTGCTTTCTCCAGTTGGCAGATGAGATTTAGATTTAAAGGTTCATCCATGGGTTCCTGTTGCTTACCAGAGTTGAACACATGAAACTCGGCACTCATGTTACCGAATGAGAGCTTCATAAGACCATTTCTACAATTAATCAAGGCATTGGAGGTTGCCAAAAATGGTCTACCCAAAATCAAAGGTATTTGAGAGTGGGTGTTCGCAACAGGATTGGTATCGAGGACAACAAAATCGACTGGAAATATAAAATATCCAGCTTTGATAAGCACGTCCTCGATAATCCCCATGGGAATATGAATGGATCTATCCGCCAGTTGGAGGGTGATCTTAGATGGTTTCAATTCTCCCAAGTTCAACTGTTGATAAACAGAGAATGGGAGGAGGTTGACCGCTGATCCCAAATGAAGCAAAACATTGCTCAATCTAGTGTCCCCTATCGTACACTGAATAGTAGGACACCCAGGGTCCTTGTATTTTGTGTAGGTGGGATTGGACAAAAGTGAGCTGATATTTGAAGCCAAGAATGCTTTCTTAGGAACATTGGTCTTCCTCTTGGTTGTGCAGAGATCCTTCAACACTTTGGCATATCGAGGTATTTGTTGGATGACATCCAACAAGGGGATGTTAACCTTCACTTGCTTAAACACCTCTACTATCTTGTCCATGTTGTCACTCTGCTTTTTGTTTAACCTACTTGGATAGGGAGCTTTTGGCAGGTAGGTTTTCTTCTGTGCCTGATAAGAAAGCTTTGGTGTATTACCCTCACCCTCAGCTTCTTCTTCACCACCATTCCCACTGAGGGCTGCATAGATGGTGGTTGTTGTGGCAAGGAGATGTGATTGTCAACCTATTTTCCATTCCTTAAGGTCACAATGGAATTGGTATGGTGAACAGGTTCCTCCACATGGTTCACTTGCCTCCCCCGAGGTACCACATTCTCATTTTGCATGTGTTGTTGTTGGTACATACGGGGGTTAGCCTCAGGCTGGCTAGGAAAAGACCCTCTCTCTCTTTCAGGTACAGACTGAGCCAATTGGCCCATCTGAAGCTCTAGAGATTTGATGGTCTGCTGATTTGAAGTGAGAACTTGACTTGTGGTAGACATAAAATTTTTCATTGAGTTTTCAAGTCCACGAGTCAAGGTCTCAAGCGAATTGAATCGGGTTTCCATATTATTGGAATTTAGGAAACCCGATTGATTGGTGGTTTGTGCTTGGGGTGGCTGATAGGAATGTGCATGCATGGGAGGTTGGTGTGATTGGTAAGGTGGTCTAGAGGAGTTTGGAGGACCACCCGGGGCATTAGTTTGGTTCCATGAAAAATTGGGGTGGTTCCTCCATCCAGGATTATAAGATGATGAGTATGGGTCATTCCTAGCTCTATCATAGACGGCGTTGACACGCTCCATCTCAGGAGGAATGGACTCACACTCGCTTTCTACATGACCTATCCTACCACATGAATGACAGGGAACTGGACCAGATGTGGACATGTGAGGTGCACTTTGTTGGTTTTGGAGCTCAATCGAATCCATACGGCGCATTAAGGCCGCCATGCGTACCTCGGTGGCCGTAGTGGTATCGATAGCAAATGCGGAACCCGATCTAGTTGAGTTTGCATTCGCGATCCTCGCTCCTATACTAGATGATGCAGGTGGTTCCCTCACACTCTCCCATTGCATGGTTTTCTCAGCGAGGTCTTCTAGGAAGGCCCATGCCTCCCTTTCATCCTTTCCCAAGAACTCTCCTTGACACATGGACTCAAGGAGCGTTCTGGACGGGATGTGAAGACCCTCATACACAATCTGACAAAGACGCCACAACTCAATGCCATGGTGAGGGCACGAGGATAGTAGCTCTTTGAACCTCTCAAGATATGCATGAAATGGTTCGGTCTCATGTTGATAGAACGAATTGATTTCGTTCCTCAATTTTTGAGTCCGATGATTAGGAAAGTACTTCTTGAGGAATGCAGATTGAAACTCATCCCAAGTCCTAAAGGCATTCGCCTGGTTGCTATACAACCACTTCTTGGCGTCATCCTTTAGTGCAAAAGGAACGAGCCTAAGATGGATGGAGTCTGTGCTAAGTTGTTGCAGCTTGAACATAGCACAGACCTCCTCAAATTCCCTGAGAAAGATATAGGGGTCACCTTTCCCAGTGAAATGAAGGAGCATGGAAATGAATTGAGGCTTAACCTCGAAATGGTTCCCATTAGCCTCTGGTAATACGATGCATGAGGGTAGAGCGGTACGGCTCGGGTAGCATCGATGACGAAGAGGTATGGGAACGACAACTGAAAGATCAGGTCGAGCAGGCGGGTCCAGCAACTGCTCCTCCTCACGGAAATTAGCAACCATTGAACCTGGACTGCGAGCGACACGAGAGGAGGAAGGTGTCGAGAAATCGATGACCGAAGCCGGATTGACAACGCTCCTCGTCAAACGACCACTCTCGTCTCATGTCCACGAAAGCATGCACAAAGGTGCACACACAAACCACAATTTTTTTTTCAAACAAAGATTGTGCGTAGAGGAGAAGACGGGGGAACACAGGAGAGAAAGAATGACTCAGGAGAGAAGGGAAGAAGTCTTTATGCTACGGCGGATGGGTACAGGTAGAAGCACACAAGCAAACAAGGCTCAAGCAATCCTAAGGTCACTATAGGTCCTTAAAGCTAGACGACGCGTAACTGCGAGGTCACACGGCCTCAACACGCCTCACCTCCCTACAACGAGGACCACAAAGCCCAGCAAGTGAGCCAAGATCCGGGGATCTTGTCTCTCCTACTATCGACAAAGTGGGCAACGCCGATCAGGTCATGACGGTCGGGACCGGATCACTCTCCTAATGCGCTCGAAATCCTTAAGGCCAATGTCTACTTGATTTTAAAAATTAGGCTCTTTATTAGTTGGTTTGTGGGGCAAAGGAAAGGGTGATGAAATCCCCCACCTTATCTTTTCTGGGACAGCCCCTCCTTAGTAGCGTTTTGGAGTCAAAATCTAGCAATCAACTCTCCAAACAAACGCTCAACTCACACTTGTTGCAATGCACTTCCTACTAACTAATGCATGTTCATACGAAATGCATGAATGAGAGTAGAAGGTGCGTACCTCACGCCATCTCTCAGCAACAGAAAATAAAGCTAAGATAAAAGACAATCTAAATGCTTAAGTCACATACATGGTGCATGACCTAAACAAGAATGAATGCCTAGTCTTTTGCTTTGAGTTTTAGGGTCCAAGATGCTTAAAGGAGGTTTGATTATTGATCTGGGAACGAACTATAAGTCACAACATGCCAAATTGAGTCCCAGATAACTAGATCATTTAGAGCAACAACAACAAGAAATTAAAAGATGAACAGAGCTCACCAGACCGCTGATTAGCGGTCTCAGACCGCTGATTAGTGGTCTGAAGTGCTCAGGTCGTCTGGAAATTTATCCAGTAGCCTCCACTTGCTACTCCCAGTTTCCTGAAACAAATAAAAACTACAACACACAAATTAAATCCACTCGAATCGTCCAAACAAGAGTCTGGACTGGCACCTCCCCGGCAACAGTGCCAAAAACTTGTTGAACGTTTTATTTAAAACCGCAAGTGCACGGCCGCGATGAAGCGGTGGCAAGTACGGGTCGTCCTCAGGGAGGTGAGCAGCCTCTTGTTTATCAGAAATCAAGTGGCAAAATAGGGAAGAGAAAGATTGATTATGCTAACCTACGCTACACTACGCTAAGAAGTATGAAATGTGAAAGAAGCAAACAAACGATGAAATAAGAACTAAGCTAAGAACAAAACAAGAATGCTGGAATTCCAGGAATGGAAAACCCCTAAGGGGTGGAGTGAGTGCACACAAGCAAAGAGGTGGGTGTAGAATACATTCTTTAAGCACATGAAGGTGTTGTTTATCAAGCATAGGAAGTGTCTAAATGTTATGGCAAAACCTATCAATTTATTCACCAACTTAGTTGATTAACATTTACATATGCAAGTTGTTTATTTCAGAACCTAAACAAGCATGAGAGGTGTCTAATCATTTTGGCAAAAACTCATCAAGTTGTAAATTCTATCCTAAACAAGCAAGCATACATTCATGTTTAATCAACACATTGAAATTAAAGAATTCATCCCATTCTCAAATGCATGTATGTACATCTACTCCACCCCCTAAAGGGGATGGAACTACTCACTAAACATTACACTAATTATTAAACTATGGAAAGAAAGCATATTAAAACAATGCTAGAATTAAAAGACGATTAAACTAAAACATGCACAAACAATAAAAGAAGCATAAAACAAACAATGAAAGAAACACAAAACTTTATTGATAAAATGACTCACATTAAAAGTAGCATCCTCCTACTTTAGTGTGTGCTTCAAGGCCTCACTTCTAGTAGGAAGAATAACCACTTAAAATATGGAGTGTTTACAAAAGGAGGTGAAGAGTTCTATTTATAAGCATGGAAAAAGCTAATCCGGGACAATCCCCCGATGTGGGACTAAACCAATACCAAATATACACTATGCATACACTAATACACGTGCTACAGAAAACTAAACAGATTCTGGGCCATCTGGACCGCCAATTGGCGGTCTATATGGTTTAGATCCGTTTGGTTTTCTTTGTGGGCTTTGCTTGAAGTGTTTGTTGGTCTTGGATGCATCTGGTTGGTTTGTTGGAGCTCCGACCCGAATCCAATTGCTAAAATACTCCCCATGATGGTGTGAAGTATTCTGTTTTTCTCTTAGGTCCCTCTGTCTTGCGTTCAGGTCCTTCTCCCTTTCATCTTGGTCCCCAGATCTCACAATCGAGTCCTTTTTCCCAGCTTTTGGGTCCTTTTATGTTTCATCTCTTCAAACCTATTTATTCCTGAAAACTAAACATAAAACTCGTGACATAGCATTGTTTAGGTGAAAGATAATGGATATAAGATACAAATATGAGCATGAAATGATGTCGATTAGTTAAGGACCAAGCGTCTCTTCCTTAACACTTCCAAAAGATGAATACCATAATCAAGGAACAAAATGTTTGCACATCCAATTCAAAATAATTGACATATAAAAGTAAAACTTTTAGAACACATTCCTTTCATTTGCTAGACTAGGCATCTACCCTCACCCTCTACCCACGCTAGTAGTTGGGATTCTTGACATCTCCTCTGAGTCATCTTCTTCTAACCTACTTCTACATTATAGTCTCCTCACCTTTATACTCTCTATTAGCATTTTAGGGTTGAGTCGAACACTTTTTGCAAGCTTGGCCTCGTGGTGGTGAGAGTGATTGACGCGAGAGTTCTTTATCGAGATGGGTGGTTACATGGGCGGCCATCCATTTCATTGTTGGGACCATGACTATTCTCCTTGGTATTCCAGACCCATGAAGCCTGGGGTGCCTTAGACAAACACCCCGTATGGTTGGGAGAATCTTAATTGTGTGGTGAGCAATCTTCAGATTGGGGTAATATGAGAGAGGCACCGACGGATAGAACACCATCTAGTAATGTCGAATCATATGATGGTCAACAAACTGTGACATTACAACAATTTTTGGCCTCTTTCATGCGTGCGGTAGATGACATGAGTGCACTGGTGGCTCCAGTAGCCGTACCGTGTGACTGTTGTGGGTGGAGTGGTCACGTTATCAGGGAATGTCCTTATGTTCCTCCAGAGCCTGAGTATGAGCATACCTTTTCCCAAAATGTTCAATGTGACCATTACGCAACCATGTACAACCCAAGAGGGATGGATTCATGGGGAGACTATTTTGATTCAATTTTTTATACATCATACCCACCCCACTATTCTCTCCCGAATACCCATATCCCTACCACCCACCACCTTATACCAAAAATTGGACTCATTCTCAGCCCATCAACACCCAACCCCAAAATCTCCAAAATTCTGAATTGAGCCTCACAGTTGACCACAACCATTATTCTTTGAAACAAACTCTCCTTACATTTATGGAAACGGCTCAGCATTCCATGCAAAATATGGCAAGACAAGTGAAGTCAGATCACGTAGAAATTACGTGAACATGAGGAGGGTTACCTTTCTTGCCAACATGAGGATTCATCTTTTGATATCGAACCACCACCACATCAACAAATTCAAAGCACAATCTTTCAAAGTCAAACTCCAAGTTAGTCTGAGGGACTTGGGGTTTCAATTCACGATCACTTGGTGGAGGATTCCATTCCAATTGAGAATAGCATGGACCAGTTCTATTATGCGTTGGCACAAGATTGTGCCTTATCTTTTTGTCCCTTAGCCATTGAGCCACATGATCTTATTGTTGTTCCTCTAAAGGACTCACCTGTGGTGGAGCAAGAGCTCCCTAGCACCCGTAATTTCATATGACCCGATGAGAGTTTTCCTCTCACTATTGTTCTTGATAATATTCAAAATAATGGGACATCAAACAACTATATTGCCAATGAGGATATTGGGAGTTCCTTAAAGGATACCTTTGGTACGAGACCCACTTTTTGTTCGCCTGGTGAGTTTGACATGCATAATGAGGTTCTTGACATCGTTCCGACCCACCAGCATGTTGGTTGGAGAGTTTGGATTGACGATCATAACTTCAGTACTGCAACGGGGGAAACTGATCTTCCGTTAAGCAATTGTTGCCAAACTCTCGAGAGGTTCAAACTCCTTCAGTTTCATTGTACGAATGAGACGCCTTTGCATCTAATTCATGAACCTCTCCTTGCTTCTTGTGCACTTTGTGAGGGGCCCACGCATGAGTATTTTGGCATCGTGTGGTGTCATGTTCCCATTCGAAGTGCATTGACCCACCTTTGAGGTTTGAATTGGATGTCCTTGGACAAATGAAGACGGGAACTTATTTTTGTACATAGTTATATATTAAAAAAAGTCTCCACCAGTGAACATTGATTGTTGTGGTCTCCAACCCTTGTGTATTTGGGTCCTATTTGTTTCCCGTATTTGTATCCCTTCTTTAGTATTTCACAGGTTTCGAGGGGAATTTGGGTTTGTGTCCATCGACATAACTATGAACTTCCCTTTGTGCTTCACGTTGGCGAGAGCTTTTCTTTTTATGCAAAAATCTATGTAGTATCATGCTCACATTCATTGAGGACAATGCATGAAGTAAGTATGTGTGGGGGGTGTTTTATGTGTGTACATAGTCAAGTCTTTCTCCTTTTTTTGTTTTCTTTTGATTGTATTGATAGGGTCATGTTAGTGTGCTGCATTTAATATTGATATATCTACTTGTCGTGATCCTTGGGTGACTTGTCTTCTTTTGCTTGCCAATGCTTTAAAATTTTCATTTCTTTAAAAATCTTCATGTGTTTGTGAAAGCAAATATTTTGTGGGGTTTTGCGTGTGTTTAGCATATGCAAAACCGTTGAGAGGCAAAGTAAAAAGAAAGCTCCCAAAATTGTCTTAACCATGATGCATTATGATATTTAGTACACCGACTTTAGGTCTTATCGAGTAGTAAGGATGCACCTCGGTTTTCCCTTGGGGGGAGAGTAATCATAGGGTTTCAGTACTCAAATAAACAAAGAAGTCCACCCTGAACTTAGTGACTCAAATAATTTGTGTCTGTTAGTATAAGGAAGTATGTCGTAGTGAGGGACCCTTAAAGTCCTTTTCTGAAACCGAAACTGTAGGGAGTTTTGTTCATGTGTAGATAATAAATAATTAAGTGGTGTTCTCTCTTCTTGCACGGCTCCTAACACTCAGGAAATTAGGTCCGAGAGGCCTTAGTAGCTGGTGCTTTCGAGTCATCTAACTTGGGATGCACCGACCGAACTCCCGTTACATGGGTGGTAGGGATCGTCCTATGTGGAGATGTGGGGGAAGGTGTGCGTGATAGTGTAAGTCCTTATAGGCAATGATGCACAAAACCTGACCTTGGGAGAATCAAACACCAACTAGTTCAAAAAAAGCAAGAAAAGAAACAAGTGGAGATTAAGAAAGAAAAGAAAGAAACGAGATAGCATTGCAAATAAGAACCTTAACGGACTTTACACTTTGTATCACTTGAGGATGTTAAGGTTTCCCATGTCTTTTAATTAAGTCCTGAATTAACTTACAAGAATGATTCATTAGGCTAGGTGTTGGACTGAATACATATAGAGAGTTGGCCCATAGTATTACTGTATCCAATGATCGACAAAAATAAGTCCATCGAGTCATGTTTCTAGGTTGAATAACGCATCTATGTTCAAATTTTGTGGGTGTATCCACTGAAAGTGGTTTAACAACTTGTAGCAAGTGCTAAGTACAAACATGATTCCAACGAAAGTGAGTTAGGGTTTCCCTGTTTTTGTATGTTTTTCCTTTCTTTCATTTTTTTTTATTTTGGTCGGGACTAGCAAAAATTAGGTGTAGGGGTATTTGATTGACATCATACCATGCATATATTCATGTATTATATCCTATATTTTGAGGATAAGCAATGCTACGTAATGAGTTTTATGTTTAAGCTTCAGGAATAAACAAGCGGAGAAGAAGAGACACAAAAAGGACCTGCACGCAAGAAAAAGGATTGAGTTAGGAGGCTTATGGACTGATATGAAAGAGGGAAGGATCTGGATGTAAAACAAAAGGACCAATAAGCAAATCGAGAAACTGCACACCATCATGAAGAGTATTTTGGCAATTAGATTCGGGCCTAGACTCAAACAACTGATTCTGGTGTCCAACACGTGGAGAAGTGAAGCAATAAAGAAGCCAACCAAAAACGGGTCGAATACGACCAAAAGGGACCACCAAGTGGCGGTCCTTCACAGCCAACTGGCGGTCCAAAATGCTCAGGATACGACCCACCTTCTCATGGTTGTGTATTATGTTGTTTTTATCTATTTGTAGAACTTTCATTAGTCCCACATCGGGGAATTGTCCCAGATTTCCTTTTTACACGACTATAAATAGAACTCTCCTCCTCCTTAGTATTCACCCATTGCTTGGTGACATTCTCTCTACTTAGATTAAGCCTTGGAGCAAAACTCAAGAGGAGAAGAATGCTACTTGTAATGTGAGTCATGTAAATAAAATAATTTTTTAGTTTGTTGTAATGTCGTCTTCTCTTTTAATTCTTGCATACTTAGTTTAATTTCGTTTTATCTTTTTTTCTTAATGAGTAGTTTGTAGTTCCATCCCCCTTTCAGGGTGAAGAAGGTGTACATATATGTTGTGACGTTTTGATGTTTGATGAATTTTTGATTGTGTAGACTTGCATGTTTATATGTTTATCGGGGGTGTTTTAATCATCTACATGTTGGGGGATTTTTGATGGGTTTTGACATACGATTTAGACACTTCCCATACTTAGTTTCCTCATGTTTATTGACTGAAATTTCTTGTTGAATATGCTACATGTTAGTTAGGTGTTTGTATATGTGTTTGCTTGCTTGATGGATTGAAGAAACTTTGTTTTGATGGGTTATGCCATAACATTTAGACAACTCACATGCTTACATTTGTTATTCACATGATTTCATGGTTTTTTATGAGTCTTTCCATATCATTAAACACTTCTCATGCTGAGCCTAGTCTTATGCTAATCAAGTAGTACTTGCCGATACGTTGTGTGAATCGATTGATAGGTTTTGCCAAATCTTTAGACACTTCTTACGCATGAAGACACACACATGAAACACACACATACCTTCTTACATGCGTCATTTATCACTTATTTCACTTCATATATGCATACACTCCACCCCTTTGGGGTTTCCATTCCTGAATTCTAGCTTGTTGTCTTAGTTAGTTTAGTTCATTGTTGCATGCTTTCATTTGCTTGTTTGTGCTTACTAGTTTAGTTTAGTCTAGTTTAGTGTAATCAACTTCTTCTCCCCTCTTTTCCCACTTGCCTTCGAACAAATTAGAGTCGACACACCTTCCTGCGGATTGACCCCGTATTTGCCAAGTCATAACCCCTGTCGTGCACTTATGGTATTTAAAATGGGCACAATGAAGTTTCCATTTCGTTGTCCATTGACAAAGGACAACGAGAGCTTCTTTTTGTAGATAATTATATTAAAAAAACCATTGGTTTTCATGGCTCCCACTCCTTGAGGATTTGGGCTCCATTTGTTAACTTATATTATCTTCTTAAGTATCTCCGAGGTTTTAGGGAATTTGGGTTTATGCCGATCAACATAACCATGAACTTCCTTTTGCGCTTCACGTTGGTGAGATCTTATCTTATTCATGAATAAATCCTTGTAAGTGTGGGTGGATTTTTATCATTTGTATATAGTCTAATCTTTTCGTTTTTGTTTGTTTGTATTGTTAGTGTGATCATAGTGTGTTTCATTTTACATTTATATATCTTGTTATACCATGATCCTTGGGTGACTTGCCTTCT
Organism: Triglochin maritima; assembly: GCA_963682175.1. NCBI lineage: Eukaryota > Viridiplantae > Streptophyta > Magnoliopsida > Alismatales > Juncaginaceae > Triglochin > Triglochin maritima. The sequence continues at coordinate 35,174,490 of OY821776.1, read as the reverse complement.
TTTTCTTGTCTATTGCTTTAATTATTCCATTTGAATCAAAATCTTCATGTGTTTGTGAAAGAAAATATTTTGTGGGTTTTGCGTGTTTTTAGCATTTGCAAAACTTTTGAGAGGCAAGTAAAAAGGAAGCTCCCAGAATCGACTTAAACAAGATGCATTAGGATATTTAGTACATTGGCTTAGGTCTTATCTAGTAATAAGGACGCACCCCGGTGTCCCCTTGGGGGAGAGTAATCATAGGATTTTTGTACTCAAACAAATAAAGTAGTCTACCCTTAACATAGTGAGTCGAAGAATCTGTACCGGTTAGTATAAGGAAGTTTGCTGAAGTTAGGAACCTTTAAACTCTCATTGTGTAACCTTATGTGTAGGGGTTTTCGTTCAAATGTAGATAAGAAATAATTTAGTATGGTGTTCTCTCTTCTTGCACGGCTCCTACACTCGGGAAGTTAGGTCCGAGGGGACTTAATACCTTGTGCTTTCAAGTCATCTGACTTGGGATGCACCGAACAAACTCTCATTACACTGGTGGTAGGGATCGCCCTAGGTGGAGATTGGGGGAAACTGTACGTGTTAATGTAAGTCCTCACAAGTGATGATGCACACATCTGGACCCTGGGAGAATTAAACACCAACAAGTTTTGATTCCTTGTTCTCTAGAAAGAAAAAAAGAATAAAAAACATATAAATAAGAACCCTAATGGACTTTACACAATGTATCACTTCAGGATGTTAAAATTGCCCAAGTCTTTCACTTAAGTCCTTAACTAACTTGCACGAATAGTTCCCTAGGCTAGGTGTGTGGACGACATACATATATAGAGTCATCCCATAGTATTAATGTGTCCAATGATCGTCCAAAGTAGGTCCATTGAGTCGTGTTACTAGGTTGAATAATGCATCACTGTTTGGATTTTGTGGGTATATCCGCTGAACACTCTCAGGAGACACCACTCCTCCTCTTTCGCGACAAGGTGGTTTAACGGCTTATTGCACATGCTAAGTGGAATCAGGATTCCAACGAAAGTGAGTTAGGATTTCCTATTTCTAAGGTTGTTTTTGTTTCTTTGTTTTGCTCGAGACTAGCAAAAGATAAGTGTACGAGTATTTGATTAGTAGCATATCATGCAGTGCATTCATGCTATATATCTTTTATTTTACCCCATATATGTGCTACTTGGGTTTGTGTTGCATATATTTCGAGGTTTAGGTCATAACGAAGAGAAAGGAAGCAAAAAAGACCTAAAAGCAAGAAGAATTGACTGATTTGGAAGGTTTCTAGATTTGTTTGTAATGCCCAAGGACTTGAGAGAAAACTAAGAGGGACCAAAGTGAAAACCAGGAGGGACCTAAGTGGAAAGAAAATTATGTTGGTTGCAAAATACCATAATCTCATGAACCTGAGAAGTAATTCAATAATTAAGACAAAACGGGTTCCAACCAACAGCTCTGGGTGCACCCCACGTGCTAAATTGGTCAAAGCTTCTAGTGAAATTTGGGGCAGATCGAACCCAAAAGATCAACAATCAGTGGATCCAAATCCGCTTCTGGTGGATCATCCGGGTCCATTTGAGCCCCAATTTCTCAAGCAGGTCAGGTTCTCAGGTCAAAGCATTGAGAAACATGCGGAGTTGATTTTCAGTCAATCGTTTGAGCCCAGATTCATCCAGACCCTCTAAGCTTCTTTAAATACACTTGTAATCCTTCTTCTTCCTTCTTTCCCATTAGAGTAGGTTTTATTCTTACTTAGTTGTAGGTTTTATTTCTTGTTTAGTGTGTGGAGGAGAAGAGAAACACCATCTTGTAATCTTTCTTTCTTAATCAAGTTTTAGTTTCATGTTCTTGTCTTTCATTTGATGCAATTTTTATTCCATTGCTTTGGTTATATTTAGTTTCCTTTATTGTTCGTGTGTTGTTTTTTCTCCTATTTTTTATTTGTTATGGATATGATTAGTGAGTAATCCATCCCCATTGGGGGGTGGAGGATGATGTGAAGTGTGAATATTGTTACATTTTTGTGGGTTTTAATCTTAATATTGGAGCTTCAAATGATTTCCATAGTCATTTTGATGGGTTTGTCACTCTTGCCTTTGATGTGTTAATGGTCAATATTGGATTCTTAGCACATGCTTTGTTTAGTGGGCCCACTTTATGGGCAATGATGAGGTGATGATAAGATTGGAGTGGATAAAGAGATAAGATTGACATGTGAGCATGTGCTTATCTTTAGCCTTATCTTAAGTAGTTTTTTGTATGTTTTAATGATGGTGATAAATCTTAATCCATGTGGAAACATACTTAGGATAATAGTCATTATAGATGTCCATATTAATTCATGTGATTAAAGCTCAATTGTACACACACGCGTCACACATCTACATTGGTGTACACATTCTCCACCTCCTACATGCATAGTTATATCAGGTTAATTTCAGCACCTGGCATCGCATTAGTTAGTTAATTCAAATAAACTCAACTTCTATTTTTGTCCCCCACTCGAGTATGGGCGCCGTCAACCCGCACTCACGCCTCGTGGACATGACCCATACTTGTCACCGCTCCAATGCAACCGTGCACTTGTGGTTTTGAACTTTAATTGCCCAACAACTACCTTTATCATATTTGAATCTTTTGTTCAACTCTAATGGATCTTTCTTCCCATTTTATTTGTCAATTGAATTCTGTTCTTGTAATTGTCTCCTTCCCACGAACTTCTCAATTTATTTTTACTTTTGGCTTCGGCCTATTGTGTGGAAGGGGACATTACACAAGAGGATGGTTGAAAACTAGGTGGATGATGGAGGAGGTCTTATGGAAGAAGAAGAAGAAGAAGGTTTGGGTGATGGCTGATGGGTATATGGTTGGATACTTGGAATAAGTGTGAGTTGGTAAAGTAGATTCGGTGAAGTGTTTGGGATCAGATCGGAATGGAAATAAAGGATATGGAATGTGAAAAACTCAATTGTTTAAGGAAATTTTGGGAGTATTTCTTGCATTTTGCAAAAGTCAGGGTCCAATTAGAGTTTTGCCAACCGCTAATTCCTTCAATACTCAAAACACTAAAACATCAAACCTAAAAACGCAAAAAAACATTTTTTGGGATCAAAAGTTAGTGTTTTGGTGTCACAACCTACCAAAACACAAAACACAATCTCAAAACTTCATTACCAAATTATACGAAACTCAACAATATAAATAACCGATTTTAATAATGCAAAAAGATAATTACTTTATTACCTTCCGAATAGACCAAAAAAATCCATAATCTGCATTACATAACTCCAATGTCAAGCTAACTATGCATGTGAATTATGAAATTTCCTTTGCACTACACATGTCGAACTCTTGTCTAATTTTATTAAATTGATCATAAAAGGTTTGGTGAATATATTCCTTAATAGATCATTACTGTTAGCGAACTACGATTTAGTCTACAGGTTCGGATTTACCTTTGGTGGAGAGAATTTGTGGCAGCGGAAGAAGAATCGACGATCACCTCACGGAGTCTTCTTGAGCACCGGTCGGTCTTCTACTCTCTTGGAGAAGAAGAACAAATCCACAACCCAAGAGTCCTACTTGGTGGAAAGGACGGATTTGAGGGAAAGGGAGGTGGCGGCTAGGTTAGGGTGGAGGCTAGGGTTTTGCACATGAGATCCATTTGTCCAATGGAAGGATCCCCTCCTTATATAGATGGCTCCACCCTAAACCCTAAATGTGTAGTCCAATAGGGACGCGCCATGTGTCAGTGCTTTGGGCAAATATCTTATTAATCCTAGATTAATCCAATATCTCCCACTTGCACAATAGCACGATAACAACATGTCTTTACATCCATTTCGTAAAGCTCTAAGTCCATCTGGGCTACAATAGCTAGTAGAACGCGGATGAAGGCAAACCTAACCACGGGTGAAAAGGTTTCCTCAAAATCCACGCCTTCTTTTTGGGTGTAGCCTTTAGCTACCAGTCTAGCCTTGAATGTATCAATAGATCCATCCGCCTTCCTCTTAATCTTGAGTATCCACTTGGCCCCAATGGCCTTTCGGTTCGGCGGTAAGTCGACCAAGTCCCAGACTCGATTAACTTTCATTGACTCCAACTCTTCTTTTATAGCTTTTAACACTATTTCGTATTTGGACCTTCCAAAGCCTCTTTCAAGGTCTCCGGTTCTTGCTCATCGATTACTGTCATCCCAGATGATTCATAATCAATTTCTTCTTGAGATATCATGAGGGCCTCTTCCTCTAAGCGAAACCGCCTACGAGGAATGAGCCCGCGTTTACTTCAACGCAGATGGGTATCTGATGGCTCATCCTCCGTGAGAGCTATCGGATCCTCAGCATTGCTGCTCCCATTAGGATTGACTGGTGGAACCTCATGTTCAACTTCCAGATCCCGTGGAGTGGCAACGTCCACATCTTGTTGTTCAAAGAAGTCCACTGACTCTTTGATAGCTCCAGCAAGAGTTGGAAAATCATTTTCCAAGAATGTGGCATCCCCTAGACTCCAGTTCCATCCTTCTTTCATTCTCGTCTAACCCGATAAAAACATAACCTTTGGAGAGAACATTGTATTTTACAAAGATACACTTTTTCCCTCTAGGTCCTAGTTTTCCATATCGGTGACTAGTAGAATGAATGTATGCCGCGCATCCCCAAGGACGCAACAGACTAAAATCAGGCTTCCGTTCTGTCCATAACTCATATGGAGTTGAGGGAACCAATTTTGTTGGAACTCTATTGAGGATATAGGCAGCAGTTATTAGAGCATCTCCCCAAAACGAAATTGGCAAGCTCGCATACGCCATCATGGATCTAATCATGTCTAGCAACGTTCTATTCCTTCTCTCGGCAACACCATTTCGCTGAGGAGTATAAGGCATAATGAGTTGTCTAGATATCCCCTTTTAATCACATAACTCCTTGAACATTATGTAGAGATACTCCCCACCTCTGTCCGTTCTGAGAGTTTTTATCTTATTATCCAATTGATTCTCTACCAAGCTCATGAATCTCTTAAACCATTCTAGAGCTTCTGACTTGTGAGAAATAAGATAAATATGACCATATCTAGTGTAGTCATCAATAAATGTGATGAAGTAACTTTGTCCATGTCTAGTACGCACATTCAAAGGTCCACAAATATCCGAGTGAATTAGTTCTAAAGGAGAAGTAGCCCTAATGGCTTTTCCGAAAGGTTTTCTAGTTGCCTTTCCAGCTAGACAAGATTCACAGGTCGGCAATTCAAATTTGGAGCATTCTCCTAATACCTCCTCCTTTGCCAACCTGTTCATCCGGTCAACACCAATGTGACCTAGTCTAGCATGCCACATAACTGAATCATTATTCATGGAACTTTGACTCATAAAGGCACTAGTGTTATGATTGAAATCATAAATTGCGTCCAACACAATAAAGCCACACCCTTCTTGCCTTTAAAACCCTGAGCTCTATCTCTTTTGTGCTTAAAACCTGCAGTCCTCCGAGGAGCGCCAGCTTCAGCAACAAACACTTCAGTTAGAGAGGCTTCCGCAAGCATGTGGTCCTCCTCCAACTCTAGGGGTTTTGCGGCCTGGTCAAATGTCTTGATGTCATCAGCATGAGTCAGATGGACCTTCATATGCTCCCAACTCTTCGAAGGAAATGATTTGATGAGAGCAGAAACTTGCTCCTCATCGGTCTTAGCACGACCGGCAGCGCTCAGCTCGCTTATCATGCTTGACATTGCGGTAATATGCTGCCTTATCGTGTGACCTTGGCGCATTTTATACCCATCAAACATGAGCCCAAGCTGGCGGGCCCTTGTGATGGAGGTCACTCCGTACTGAAACATCACAACTTCCCACAAGGCCTTTGCAGTTCGCAATTTTTCGAACCGCAGTAACAGATCATCTCGCATCGAACTCAGAATTGTAATGCGAGCAATACGGTCTTTCTTTTTCCATGCATTATAGACATCAATATTTCTGCGATGCTGCGCAGTGTTCCCCTCCTCGGGGTGTGACATAGTTTGGGTTATATTTTCTAACATGTCCGGATCCTCTAAGAGATACTCAATTTTACGATGCCACAGATCGTAATTTCTTTCATTGAGTTTATCTCCTCGAGTCAGATCAGTGACAATGCTTTTGGGAGCAGCCATAAAAATCTAGGACAAAAAACCACATAGCGATACATGAGTTCTAGCATAAAGTACAACGAGCCACAATAGTCATAAAAAAATAAACTAACTTAATAACTATAGCATTCAGACCAAAGGAAAATATAAAGCGTTCGATCAAATCCTCATGCAATAGTTAATAAAGCCATTTTACCAATTCATATATTGCGCTCCATCATGATTTAATAACCCTAAAAAAACGTTTAAATCATGGCAAATCAGCAAATAAAGAAAGTATTGCCGCCGGTTGCAAGGTGGTTTACACAAAACACTTCTACCTTGCAACTCCCACTAGGCATGTAGGTTCCAAAAAAAACGTTTCCTTTCAAAAAAAATCAATCAAGATCACACAGAAATCGATTGCTACATTACTTCCATATCAAGCTAAGGATCCCCCATAGGGATTTAGCCTCTTAGAGGGGAACCTGCATGAGCCTTATAGCAATAATATCGCAATAAAAAAATAAAGGAGCCCCTCGTCTCCTTAGGGCAATAAACAGTCCACAGTCCATAATTATTACAGTCCATAAATATTACAGCCCATTGCGATATCTATTGCAAATGGAAATGAATGAATGAAATTACGCTCAACTCTCAATAACCTAGTAAATAAAATCAGCAACCATTCATTCCATACAAGCACAATCTTTCCATACGTTAGCACAATCCGACGTATGAAAAAAATACCATAAAGTGTGCACCTCTTTCACACAAGAAGGAAGTAATGCATAAGGAAACAATGCATGTATGGTGCACGAATATTGGCAAAAAACGTGTTAGGTAATAACAACCAATCTCCACAATAATCATTCTCAAAACAGAATTTGTTTTCTTCTTTCCCTAATCAATATAATCATGATAGCATAAAAAATTATCCTACTTTGATTAGGAAAGAAAAATTCGAAATTCTTTGGTGGAGAGCAACACATATTTGTGCATCAAAGGAAAGCATTCAAAAATACTTTTAAGGCAATAAAACTCCAGCCCATAATATCCTCTCAAAAATTTCAGAATTTGCCAATCTTTCCTTAATCAATATAAGCATGCAATCAACAATAATTATGCTACTTGTATTGGAAAGAAAAAATTCGAAATTCTTTGGTGGAGGGCAACACATATATGCACATTTGATGAAAAGGAAATATTTCAAATGAAATGCATGCAATCATTCCAAAAGAAACACATAGCCGAATGTTAGCAACAAACATGTACATAATTCGGCAATCATCATCTAATTCGGCAATCATCTAGATGCATGCATATATGATCAAAAATTGCACACACATGAATAAGGCAACAACCTTCTATCCTTAGATGCATAAACAAGAGTTTTGAAAGACAAATATGATACATAATCCAAAATATATGATCACATCATGAGATATATGCAATATCCAACTGTTGTAACATAAATCATCATCTTTCTCTTTAACATACATGCACATAAAATCAGAGAAAAATAAAATCTAGTCGCATGCTTGAAGGATGGAATACACATTATGCGAATAATCATAGATGAACATGTAACCCTAGGCACATGCATATCAAGAAAACTACATTATGCGCAAGAATGAAGCATCCATATTCAACTCTAGATGCATGCTTAAAGATGAAACAAATATTATGCGCAAAAGGATGATGAATCATGTAATACTAATCGCATGTATAAGATGAATCAAAAGGCCATTCGCTAGGGTGAGGAAAATATGCCATCAAACCCTAGGTACATCAAAAAAACATTCGAAAAATGATACATACACAAGGTGAGGAAATCAACCATCAAACCGTAGGTGCAAGATCAACATAGAATTCGAAAAAAACAAACATGCGCATGGGTGAGGAGATTTGCCATCAAACCCTAGGCGCAAGAATGGAGAGAAAGAAAAATAGCAACAACATATGTATCCGTTTATTTTTCTTTCTAAGAACAACCGAAATTATCTCAACTCAAATGAAATAAAGAAAGGTGCTCAAAAACCAATAAACTCGGAGGTGACCAAGGTGGCTCTGGTACCAATGTTAGCAAACTACGATTTAGTCTACATGTTCTGATTTACCTTTGGTGGAGAGAACCTGTGGCAGCGGAAGAAGAATCGACGATCACCTCACGGAGTCTTCTTGAGCACCGACCGGTCTTCTACTCTCTTGGAGAAGAAGAACAAATCCACAACCCAAGAGTCCCACTTGGTGGAAGGGATGGATTTGAGGGAGAGGGAGGTGGCGGCTAGGTTAGGGTGGAGGCTAGGGTTTTGCACATGAGATCCATTTCTCCAATGGGAGGCTCCCCTCCTTATATAGATGTCTCCACCCTAAACCCTAAATGTGTAGTCCAATAGGGACGCGTCATGTGTCAGTACTTTGGGCAAATATCTTATTAATCCTAGATTAATCCAATAATTACTTGGTACAAATATTAGTTCAATGTCATCCTTAAGAGCATGATGTCTAAGAAAGTGATAGCGAACATCTATATGCCTAGTTCTAGAATCCAATATTGGATTTTTGAAAGATTGATTGCACCAGTATTTTTACAAAAGATTGGTATAGTAGGAAACTGAAGTCCCAAATACTTGAGGGTCTACCTCATCCAAAAGATTTGTGCACAACAACATCAGGCAGCCACTTACTCGGCTTTGGTTGTTGAGAGTCTTACACTATTTCATATTGCAGCTTCAGTTATTGAGAGTGTTCTAGTTACCATTTGATCTTTGGGTTCTGAAACGAATTCCCAAACATCACTGCGAGTAAATTTGTTCAACTTTTCATGCATAGGCATTAGCAAACATTATTATCACATTGTTCTTGTACTTTCTTAGGTTCAAGTTGAGATATAAAAATCCATACGAGTCTTATACAACAAGATAATTAGATAAAGTAACAACCGCTTTCAATACCTTACCAATAACAAGGTCCTTAGTATGATCCTTTTCAGAGCGCCAATCCCTTGGAAACTCTTGCTTTTCTTGAGGTATCTCTTTGGCTTGTTTTTGAGATGTTACATTACAGTTATGATCAATAAGTTCATCTTCATTGTTCGAATTATCCTTAAAGGGTCCTTCTTGCAAGTTGACATCAATTGATTCTTCTACGCAACTAGTTCTCTTGTTTTAAACTCTATAAGCTTTACCTTCCACTTCAATATCCTAAAAAGATGGCTTTATCTGATTTAGCATCAAACTTGTGTACGTTGTCCTTGATATTGAGGACAGAACATTTCGAGCAAAAACTTTGAACTAAGAGATGTTTGGGGGTTTTCCAAAGCAAAGTTCAAACAAAGTTTTGTTCAAATTTGGTCGAATCAAAATACGATTATGGATCTAACAAGCGGTGTTGACTACCCTCACACAAAAAATACTTTGGTAAATCAGTTTCACCAAGCATGGTTCTTGACATCTCTTAAAGAGTTCTATTCTTCATTTTAAGTACCCCATTTTGTTTTAGAAGTTTTAGGAAAAAAAATTGTGCAATACAATGAGTTGAAAAATTCTTTAAAACCTTTATTTTCAAATTCACCTCCATGGTCACAATGAATTATCAAAACCAATGTTCCTTTTTCTCTTTGAATTCATTTTGCAAACTTTTGAAATTCTTTGAAAGCATTATTCTTGTTTGCAAGAAACAAAACCCCAGTAAAACAAGTATAGTTGTCAATGATGATGAAAGCGTATCTTTTGCCACCTAGACTCAAATTTCTAGAAGGACCCTAGAGACCTATATGTAAAAGCTCCAAATGTTTTGAAGTCGATACTTTGTTAATAGCGTTGAAAGAACTTTTAAACTGTTTTTCAAATTCACAAGCATCAAAAAGTATTCTTTTCAAATCCAATTTGTCCATTCCTCTTACCAAGTCATTTTTTGCGAGTTTATGAAGTTGGCTCATGCTAATATGACCTAACCTATAATACCCTCGATCTCGTGGGTAAGAACACTGGGAAAGGAACACTGGTGTCGCAATTAGAGACCTCCACGACGATCGAAGGGGTTAAAATAGACTGACAACAAACTAACTCAACAATATATAAAAGTCATACATGGATGGATGACATATCAAAATAACTGAAACAACTGAATATCAATATATTGAAAGGGTCTATACAATTGTTAAGTTTCAAAAGAGAATACAATAACATAAAGCAGAAGTAAGGATAAGATGAAGACTCTGGTCGACGTGTCCCTCGTGTACATAATCTTCAACAACTCGTCCAGTCATCCCTGTAGGGACCTAAGTACCTGAAGCACAATAATTAACGTATGCATGAGTTTTCAATAAAGAAAACCCAGTATGCCCCTGACCCAATCCAAGTTTTATAGAAGTATGCAACAAGTTTGACTAAGACAGTAGCATCAGAAAAACAACAGAAATCACAGAAGGCAATAGAAGGCTACGACTCCAACAGCCGCGCCAGTCGGGTAACACCCAAGCAAATTACTCTAAAAGGAAATAGAACACCAGCCACGCTGGTCAGAAATAGAAGCGGGTCACTCGACAGTGACCCACCGCTTGGCACAAAGTGGTAAGTCATAAGACGCCCCAAATCGTGGAAATAAACCTACATGGTGCCATCGTGAACTTTGGGAACATCTAACCTAAGTCAGAATGACAACATGCCTGTCCAGGACTTATCTTACGCCTGACCTCCACATAGAGGTCTTGTGCGAATGACCACTGAAGCTAGAGGACCCACTCGTGGCTTGTCGGCCCAGAAAATAGAATGTGCCCAGAATTACTTTATCAAGTTAAATGCAATGCAAGCTACCTAAGGATTTACAAATCTAGTGTAGCTATAGGGTCCAGAAGAGCTCAAGGAAGGATATATGATTACCCTCCTCGCAGCCCCAAACAAAATCAGAATCAGAACATTCCAATCAGGAAACATAAAGCACTCACAACAGCAAGCAATCATAACCAGAATCGATGAATCAACACAACAACAAATTAATGTTGTCTACGGGTCATGATATTGAGTTATCAGGTCTAATTTCCTAGCCGGCACGCATGACCACACCATAACACCTTGATTGTGTAATTAAGATTAACCGCAAGTACACGGCCATTGGTGAAGACAGGGAAAGTACAGGTCGATCCACCGGGATGTGTGTCAACTATGGTTCTTTTGAAGGAAAGTGGAGAATAAATGGGAAGAAGGAGGTTGATTACACTAAACTAAATACACTAAACTAGTATTTAACAAATGCACAAGAGAGCAACTAAAGACTCGCTAAAACTAAACTAAAGACTTAACAAAGAGGCTGGAATTCAGGAAGAAAAGCCCCCACATGGTGGAGTGTGTGTACACATGAAAGAAAGTGGTGAGGAATGCATTCAAATAGGGCACAAGTGTAGGTTGTCTTTTTATGCATAGGAAGTACCTAATGGTTATGGCAAGACTTATCATCCAAATCACTAACCTGGTTGATTAATATGAGCATAGACAAGTTTGTTATTAAGAACCTAAACAATCATGGGATGTAACTAAAGATTATTGTAGAACCATCAAGTAAAGTATTCTCTTTTGTTCAAACAAGCATACCTATATTCATCACATAAAGATATAGCATTCATTCCATTCTTCATGACATTTATAAACATCAACTCCACCACCAAAGGGCGATTGACCGACTCACTATTCAGCAAGAAAAGGAGACAAAACGAAATTAAGCTAGGAAAAGGAAAATTGCTAACTAATTCTACTAAGATTAAGGCAAACAAAATTAACTAAGAATGCAAGAATTAAAAGAAACAACAAGAAACTAACAAAATATTCTTTTATTTCTCACTTACATTACAAGTAGCATCTCTCCACTAGAATTTTTTTCCAAGGCTTTACTCCAGGTAGAGAGAATGGCCACCAAGAGAGGAGTATTTTACAAAGGAGGAAGAAGAGTTCTATTTATAGGCATGACAAAAGGAAATGGGGGAAAATCCCCCGTTGTGGGACTAATGAAACTTTTATAAATGCATATAAACACCATAATACACAACCACGAGAAGCCAGGTCGGATCCTGAGCATATTGGGCCGCTAATTGGATGTCTAGGGCTGCCAATTGGAGGTCACTTTTGGTCGGATTTGACCCGGTTTTGGTTGGCTTCTTTATTGTTTTAATTCTCCACGTGTGGTGCATCGGAATGGGTTGATTGAGTCGTCGCCCAAATCTAATTGCCAAAATACTCCTCATGATGGTGTGGAGTTTCTCGGTTTGCTATTTGGTCCCTTTGGGCTTACGTCTAGGTCCTTCCCTCTTGTAGATGGGTCCTTGTGTATGACCGAGAGGTCCATTTTGCTTCATTTAAGTCCTTTCTTCTTACGTTTTAGTCATTTTTCTCTTCGTTGCTCTTCTTTATTATCTAATACCTAAAATATAACAACAAACACTCGAGTAGCACAATATTGGGGTAAAATTAAGGATATATAGCATGAATATGTTGCATGATATGCTACTAATCAAATACCCACACTTACCTTTTGCTAATCCTGAGCAAAACAATGAAAGGAAAAACAAACGAAAATAGGAAAATCCTAACTCACTTTCGTAGGAATCATTGTTGCACTTAGCAAGTGCAACAAGCTGTTAAACCTCATTTTCGCAAAGGAGGAGGAGTGGTGACTCCTGACGGTTTTCAGCGGATATACCCACAAAATCCGAACACTCATGCATTATTCAACCTAGCAACTCGACTCGGTGCACCTATTTTTGTCAATCATTGGACACGGTAATTCTATGAGCCAACTCTCTTGATGTATCATGTCCACACACCTAGCCTAATGAATCTTTCGAGCAAGTTAATTAAGGACTTAAGTGCAAGACAAGGGCAACCTTAACATCCTCAAGTGATACGTTGTGTAAAGTCAATTAAGGTTCTTATTTGTTTTACCAATTTTATTTTATTTTTTACTAGATGGTGGGTAATTCTCTCAGGGTCAGGTTTCGTGCATCATTGCCTATGAGGACTTACACTATCACGTACACCTTCCCCTACATATCCACATAGGGTAATCCCTACCACCCGTGTAACGGGAGTTCGGTCGGTGCATACCAAGTCATATGACTCGAAAGCATAAGGCACTAAGTCCCCTTGGACCTAATTTCCCGAGTGGTAGGAGCCGTGCGAGAAGAGAGAACACCACTTAATTATTTCTTATCTACACATGAACCAAAACCCTATACTTTTGGTTTCACAAAAGGAGATTAAGGGTCCCTGACTATGACAAACTTCCTTATACTAACAGACACGAATTATTAGACTCACTAGGTCAGGGTGGACTTCTTTATTTGTTTGAGTACTAAATCCCTCTGATTACTCTCCCCCTGGGGGAAAACCGGGGTGCATCCTTACGACTAGATAAAACCTCAAGTCGGTGTACTAAATACCCTAATGCATCAAGTTCAAGTAAATTTTGGGAGCTTCCTTTTACTTTGCCTCTCAACGGTTTTGCACATGCCAAATACATGGAAAACCCACAAAACATTTTCTTTCGCAAACACATGTAGATTTTGAAAGAAATGGGAAAAATTCAAGCACTCAACAAGCAAAAGAAGACAAGTCACCCAAGGATCATGGCAAACAAATATATCGATATTAAATGCAACACACTATCATGACCCTAACAATGAAAACAAAAGAAAACAAAACAAAAGGAGAAAGACTCGACTATTTACACTCGTAAAACACCCCCCACAATTAATGCATTGTCCTCAATGAATGTGAGCATGATACTACATGGATATATGAATGAAAAGGAAAATATCTCACCAACGTGAAGCACAAGGAAAGTTTCATGGTCATGTTGATGGACACAAACCCGGATTTCCATCAAAACCTGTGAAATAATGAAGACGGGAGACAAATACGTGAAAGAAATGGGACCCAGATACACAAGGTTGGGGCGTACAACAATCAATGCTCACGTGTGGAGTCTTTTTCTTCTTCTTTATTTTTTCTCTTTTTCTTTGTTTTTTCCCTTCAAATATTACTATGTATAAAAATGTCTCCCATCTTCATATGTCAAGGGACATCAAATGGGAACCCGCTATCTCTCGAGCTAGATATGCACTTGCATGGGCTCGCAACATAAGAAACAAGAGGATTGTTGAGAGGTTTATGAACCAAGAATGGTGGTTAATGCCTCTCAAAACAGGGTCTGTGAAAGGAAATGAAAACAAATATGTTTCCATTACACGACAAAGCTAAGGGTCATCAATATATACCCTCCAACTAACATTTGGGTGCACCGGGATCACTTCATCCAAACAAAGTGACTCCCTGGACTTATTACCTAGATGGAAAAGTCCAGAAATAGAATTGCATGACCACCTGACACCCTTATAAGCATTGTGGTCTTTTGATGCCTCTTGAGAATGAGCAAGATAGGAGGCATGAATGAGAGGATAACCTCTATCTGGTTGTTTGAAATGTAGGGTATCAGGTGGTTGATTCTTAACCCACATGGGGTCCTCAACAAATACAAAATGGAGAGCAGGTGGCCGAGAGGCCACAAAAATGGTATCTTGTGGTTCAAGAGCCACATGATCAATAGGATGTCGTGATCACAAGATAAGGAACCTTCTTGTACCAGCCTAGGTGAAACATCTTCACCACCATTAGGATCTCCATCTAACAACTCTAAAATACTTGAAGGTGCCTTCGACTTCAATCTCATTCGTGCCCTGGATAAGGTTGACCTCAACATGGTCATTGAAGGCATCTGGCTTCTTCCCGATGGTGAAGATGTTGAAATCAGCGCACTGACTACCATATGTCAAGCAGGTTAGACCATTACGGCAATTGATCAAGGCATTGGAAGTCGCTAGAAATGGTCGCCCCAAAATAGCAGGAATTTGTCCAAGTTTGTTTGGCACAGGTTCAATATCCAAAACAAAGAAATCGACTGGATAAATGAACTCACCCATTTTGATTAGAACATTTTCCACCATGCTCCTCGGTTTCTTCATAGACCTAACAGCCAGTTCAAGAGTGTTTTTTTGAGGTCTCCAAGACCGAGGTGGATGTAGTCCGAATACGACAAAATATTGACAGATTCAATAAAATTCGATGTATTGACACACCTCACCAATCATTCAAGAAATAGTAGGGCAATATGGGTCCTTGTATTTGACTTGCATGGGTTGTGCCATCAATGAACTCATATTAGCAGCAACAAAAGCTTTCTTGGGAACATTGGTTTCCCTATTCTTGGTGCATAAATCCAACAGAGGAATGTTCACATTAACTTACTAAAAGATCTCAAGAATTTTGTCATGGTGATCTGAACTTTTCCTTTTAAGGTGCTCAAGGAATGGCACTTTCGAGGCATAAGGTTTTTATAAGGAACCTCAGCATTTTGTTCCGTACAATCATGAGTGGGGACCTCAGAATCTGATTCCTTCGACTGATGATGAGACAAGGGACCTTAGGGTCCGGCCCCATTGTTAAAATAAACCTAGAAGGAACCTCATGATCAAGCTCCATCGTGGAAGTATTTATTATGGGAACCTCAGGATCTGACTCCCTCATAGATGTAGGTATCACCACAGGTCTGGTGACACCAAAAGCTGGTGATTGAAAGGAAGGCAACCCAATATGGTTGTCAATGTCCTTACAAAACCTCAAAGTATGAATGACATTAACATGATGGGTCAGTTCAGAGGTAGCTTGAGGTACAAGTGGCCTTCCTTAAGATTGGGTATCCCGGGGATTCACTTCGGGTTGACTTGGGAATTGACCATTCTCACGTTCATGGAGCTAATGAGCCAATTGGCTAACCTGCGCTTCCAATGCTTGACTACGGAGTTATTGGCTACAAGCATGGTTTGTGTGCTTTGCATGAATGTGTGAAGGTTTTTTTCAAGAGTAGAGTCCCTTGGGTCAACCCACTGAGTTATAGTCTGACTAGAATAACCCGACGGTGAGGCCTGACTAGGTTGGTCAGTATGGGGCTGAGACCTTTGATGTGGGGGTTGGTAGGTCACCTATGGGCGTGGAGGGTAATAGGGTGGAGGTTGAGGTTGAGCGTGCGAGCTCTAACCGTTGCCCCCACTAGGCCCCATGCGAAATTATGATGGTTTCACCATCCCAGGTTGTAGGAGTGTTTGTACGGGTCTTCACGGGACTGTTGTTGATACATCGCATTTTCATACTCAGTATCGCTTGAAGTGTAAGCACATTCCAAGTCAGTAGCAACCTGACCTACAGGAGCTCGGTCCAACTCTAAACTCTCAATCCTACGGGTGAGAGCAGCCATTTTTGCCTCAGACGCGATAGTTGACTCAACTTTGTATGATCCAGCATGACCAGAAGAACTGGCTGCTAGTGGCTCTCTCATGGTGTCCCACTCAAGGGTACGTTCAGCCATTAATTCAAAAGTATACATTGCCTCATCAATGGGTTTCATTTGGAAATGACCTTGGCACATAGACTCCAACAATGTGCAGGTGTTGTAGTTTTGGCCCTCATAAAAAATTTGGCACAACTGCCACAACTCAATTCCATGATGAGGGCACTACAAGAGAAGGTCCTTAAACCTCTCAAAGAAAGCATGAAAAGATTGGGTCTCAGTCTTATACATTTGATGTATCGGTGTCGTATCTGTTGACTTTTCCTTTGGGGGAAAATCTCTTCAGAAAGAGTGTCACAAATTCATCCCAAGACTGAATAGGGCTTGTCGGGAGGTTGTACATCCATTTCTTCACGTTATCCTTCAACGTGAATGAAATCATCCTCAACCAGACTGAATCCTCATCAAGCTATTGAAGCTTGAACATTGAGCATAACTCCTCGAATTCACATTTAAAAATATACGGATCCTCCTTATTGGTAGTGAAGTTAGGAAGCATGCTCACATATTGAGGTTTCCATTCATACTTGTTCCCACAAGCCAACGAGAGAACTATGCAAGAAGGTTGCGCGACCCAAACAGGATGGGTCTGCTCCCACAGAGTCATCGGTCTATCCTGTCGAGCTAAAGGTGGTGGTGCATAGAGAACTTGATCCTGATCGAATCCCCCATCTTCCTGAGTCGAAGGAGGGAAGGAGGTCTACGTGGTGGTGGGAGCAGACCGAGGTAATACATGTATGGAACCCGGTCTCCCCCATCACCACGAGATGACTTGGCCTCATGCTCCAAAGGAGCTCGAGGCAGAGATGGGTGAACACCTAGTCCGTCCATCTTACAAAAATGCACTCTCTCAAGTCGAGCTCTCTCAACAGAACGAGCCCAACCTCGAATAAAATGCTCAACTCCAATCTAAAACCACACATAGCAAAAGGTGTAATCAAAGGAGGAGGCTACTCGTAGAATAAAGAGGAGGAGAAGACTCATATGAGAAGGGAGGAAGACCTTATGCTACAATGGGTACGTAATGCTAGAAGCACACCAGCAAACAAGGTTTGAGCAAGCTAAGGTCACTACAGCTCCTTACAGCTAGACGACGCCTAACTGCGAGGTCACACGGCCTCAACATGCCTCACCTCCCAACGACGATCAGGCTATTACTGTCGTGACTAGATCACTCTCCTATTGCGCTCGAGTCCTAGTGTCCAATGTCTACATGATTTTAGATTAAGGCTTTTGATCATGAGTGATTTTTGAGGCAATTGAAAGGGTGATGAATTCCCCCAGCTTATCTTGTATGGGACAACCCCTCCTTAGTAGCATTTTGAGTCTTAATCTAGCAATCAACTTTCCAAACAAACGCTCACCTCACTCTTGTCCCGATGCACCTGACTAACTAATGCATGCTTTAACCATGCATGAATGAGTGAATGGGTGCACATACCTCACACCAGCAATCAACAACAAGAATGTAAAGAAAAGTCGAGTGCGTACAAGGTCTACAGATGATGCATGACCTATATGGCAATCAATCTACTCTTTTGCTTTGAGTTTGAAGGTCCAAGTTGATTAAAAACGGGATTGGTTGGTTTCTTGCTTAATTTGGGAATAGTATACAAGTCATAACATGCCAAATTGAGCTCCCAGACCACTATATTGGAAGAAACAATAAACAGAAGAAATTATGAAGGAAGATCTGCTCACCAAACTGCCAGTTGATGGTCTCAGGTCGTTGATTGGTGGTCACATTGGCTTTTTATTCTCTCAAATTTCTCCTGGTATATCCCCTCAATGCTGAGACCTACCTGAAACAAACAAAAACTAAAAACAAAAGATTAAATCCACTCGAATCGTTCAAACAAGAGTTTAGACAGAGCACCTCCCCGGCAACGGTGCCAAAAACTTGATTGTGTAATTAAGTTTAACTGCAAGTGCACGGTCATTGGTGAAGACAGGGAAAGTACGGGTTGATCCACCGGGAGGTGTGTCAACTCTGGTTCTTTCGAAGTCAAGGGGAGAATAAATAGGAAGAAGGAGTTTGATTACACTAAACTAAACTACACTAAACTAGTAGTTAACAAATGCAAAAGAGAGCAACTAAGGACTCACTAACATTAAACTAAAGACTTAACAAAGAGGTTGGAATTCAGGAAGAAAAGCCCCCAAGGGGTGGGGTGTGTGTACACATGAAATAAAGTGGTGAGGAATGCATTCTAATAGGGCACAAGTGTAGGTTGTGTTTTTATACATAGGAAGTACCTAAGGGTTATGGCAAAACCTATCATCCAAATCACTAACCTAGTTGATTAATATGAGCATAAACAAGTTTGTTATTAATAACCTAAACAAGCATGGGATGTACCTAAAGATTATGGCAGAAACCATCAAGTTAAGTATTATCTTTTGTTCAAACAAGCATACCCACATGCATCACATAAAAATATAGCATTCATTCCATTCTTCATGACATGTATAAACATCAACTCCACCCTTAAACGGGATGTAACTACTTGTATGATCTACTAGCCCCTACGCTTAGTCTGAAGGAGGGTGAATAGACTAATTAAGGTTTTTAATAGAACTATGCCAAATGAAAAGATAAGACAAAAAATATTAAAGAGAAAACAAACAAACCACTACTACGGATGTATAGAGGTTTGGATCCAACCACCGTATCCTAGTTATCTCTTACGAATTGCTCTTACTCGAGAAACTTCGCGTCCTCCACTAATCCGATCTCCGTTGCGGGCCGAGATCACGTCTTTACACCACATGCTTTGCAAACACCCTCGCCTAGCTTGGACCACCTTCTCACAATCCGAGAAGAGCTTCACTCTAGAAATCTTGAGCACTTGAAATGAATGATGCAATCTATTGATGGTGATTTCAAGTGAGAAGATGTGAGCACAAGGGTTTAGAGCAAATTGAGAGTAGTAATGAGATTTTGAGGTTGGAGAAAGATTGGTAACCTTGTATGAGTGTTCTCAGCTCTATTTATAAGCTCTAAACTAGTTCTAGCCGTTGGGATTGAAATGGTGAAGAGATGTGTAAGAAAACACAATTCAGAAAGCGACAGGACTCATTTCGGGTGACGAACAGTCGACCGGATCGTGTACCACGGTCGACCGGAATTAGCATTGCTCTGTTCGGTCGAGCGAAGATGCTAACGGTCGATCCAATTTGGCTAGAACTTAAGTGATCAGTCGAACGGTTTGGGATACTTGTTCGACCGAAAATGGACAGTAGGACTGGATCTGGAAAAGACATAAGTATCGGTCGACCGTAAGAAGAGTTTCGGTTGACTGGTTGACATGTTGGATTTTAGAAACGATAACAAGTGTAATCGGCCGAACCAAGTGAGTTGATAGTTCGACCAAAAATGCCCAGTAAGAATGGGACTGGATAGAATCAAGACGCGGTCGACCGTTAAGGAGAATTCGGTCGACCGGAAGACCAAATCCAAAATAAGGTTAGTTGAGAAAATGTGTATACGACCGTTGGAGTATA
This sequence comes from Triglochin maritima, assembly GCA_963682175.1. Classification (NCBI taxonomy): domain Eukaryota; kingdom Viridiplantae; phylum Streptophyta; class Magnoliopsida; order Alismatales; family Juncaginaceae; genus Triglochin; species Triglochin maritima. The sequence goes on along the minus strand of OY821776.1, from coordinate 35,154,495 downwards.
CGACAAGTATAACGGTCATATTTAATACAAATACGGAAATACAATCGGTCGAACAGATACGAAGTTTCGCTCGACCGAAGGTCTCACTAACGGGACACCTGGTGACAATTGATAGGTTGAAGGATTTGTATAGAGTAAACTAATTTCTATCACTCAACAAGGTGAGACGGTCGAACAAAACAATTGTTTCAGTCAACCGATTTCCAATAATCAAATAGGATTGAAGAGACGGTCGAACAGAATATATTACGGTCGTCCGATTTCAGACATGTAAACCATATAGAATGCACGGTCGAACGGGAAATGAATATGGGTCAACCGTGTTGGACAGATTATGTTTCCTGGGAAGGTTTGTTGAAATTCGGTCGAACCAAATGGTTCTACTGGTCGACCGTTTTAGTGCAGATTTCTTGTTCTACGATTCTAATGAGTTTAGGTGATTTCCTATTGAAGTCTAGGATAGTTGGAATATAGTGTGAGACTTCTATAGGTATTCTAAGTGATGTGTAATGCAATGAATCAAAGATTTCAAGTGCCAAGTTACATTTGTGGCCTAAATACATGGAATTTAAACCTAACTACGCTTCAATCTTCATCTTTAATTCAACCCAAAACTTGATTCCTGAAACGTTAGATAATATACGTATATGCAAGAAATGATCTTTTAATTGATACATGTTTTTATTGATATGTTGATTAATTATCAAAACGGATTAACGATTATTAACCAAAAAGCCAACACTACTCACTATTCATCAAGAAAAGGAGACAAAACGAAATTAAGCTAATTAAGCTAGGAAAATGAAACATTCTAATTAATTATACTACGATTAAGACAAACAAAATTAACTAAGCATGCCAGAATGAAAAAAAAGCACAAGAAACTAAGAAAACATTCTTTTATTTCTCACTCACATTACAAATAGAATCTCTCCACTAGAGTTTTACTCCAAGGCTTTACTCCATGTAGAGAGAATGACCACCAAGAGAGGAGTTTTTACAAGGGAGGAAGAAGAGTTCTATTTATAGGCATGAAAAAGAAAACTGGGGACAATCCTCCGATGTGGGAGTGATGAAACTTATACAAATGGATACAAACAACATAATACACAAATACGAGAAGCTAGGTCGAATCCTGGGCATATTGGACCGCCAATTGGCTGTCTTGGGCTGCCAATTAACGGTCACTTTTGGTCGGATTTGATGCGCTTTCGGTTGGCTTATTTATTGCTTGAATTCTCTATGTGTGGTGCACCCGAATTGGTTGTTTGAGTCGTCGCTCGAATCTAATTGCCCAAAATACTCCTCATGATGGTGTGGAGTTTCTCGGTTTGCTATTTGGTCCCTCCGGGCTTACGTCCAGGTCCTTCCCTATTACAGATGGGTCCTTGTGCATGACAGAGAAGTCCATTTTGCTTCATTTAACTCCTTTCTTCTTATGTTTCAGCCCTTTTTCTCTTCCCTTCTCTTCTTTATTACCTAATGCATGAAATAAAACAACAAACACTCGAGTAGCAGAATATTGGGTTAAAACTAAGGATATATAGCATGAATATGATGCATCATATGCTACTAATTACTAAGACAACAATGCTTTAAACCATCTACTAATAAAACCTTTTCAATTGTGAGTGTTCTTGGGAGGCCATTATACATGGATGAGCAAACCGCATTGGGGAGGAGGCTTGCCTATGCTAGGGTGTATGTGGAAGTGTCTTCTGATTTCAGTTACCCAAGTTGGGTGGAGGTGCAAATAGAAGAGGCCGGCACACATAGAGTAAATGTGGAGTATGAATGGAAGCCCGGGTATTGCACGAATTGCAGCGAGTTTGGTCATGACTTGGAGAGATGCAAGCTAAGAAGAGGGGCCATAAACAAGGTTAGTGACACTCAGCAAGGAAAGGAGGAGAGGTGGGTCGTGGTTGATAGGAGGAAGGCTGGAAAGAGCAATGCGAAGCAAGGAAATTCGGAGGTACCTAGCCGTGGCACTCACATTTCTTTGGTGGAGTATGCAGCTAGAGGTCAAGAGGAGAAAGGGAAGGCTGGAGGAGATGATGACGTGGAAGGATGGAGTGATGATGTGGAAGAGGGAGCAAGTCTTGAAATGCCATGTGGAATGATAGATGAGAGTGCACAAGTTGAGGGAGAATGCAACAAATTGAAAGGTGCGTGTCTTTCTCTTGACAAAGGGAGAACCTTGATGCAAGTAGCATGTGGGGGGGACCAGATTTGCTTTGGGGTTAAGATGGGAGACATGTTGGATGACTTGCAAACAGATTCCTCTTTGGGGGCACAAGAGGGGGAGCCTAGTGGTGGACAAAAACAGCAAGGGGAAGTGGGAGTGGAAAGTGTTGTTTCTATTTTAGGAAGAGCCAATGGGGGAGAGAGTTGAGTGCTCTAGGTTTGAATGGGCAAATGACGAGGATGTTATTTTGGTTGCAAAAGAGAGGGAGCTGGACCACTTGACTCCTCTTGAGGGAAAATTATCAATTAGCACCTCACTTAAAGGAAAGAATGGAAGGGAGGAGAAAGAGGACATTTTGCTAGCAAGCCCCCCACGAATTGAAAGGGAGATTGGCACCAATCCTTCTCTTGGGAAATGGATTTCAGTAAGCATGGAGAGGGGGGGGGGGGGAGAACAAGATGGCAACTTGCAAGGGAGGCCCCCTCGATATATGGGTGAAGAAGAGTTACTCTCCTTGGTAGAGGCAACCCTAGAAGACAATACTAGGAGCACGTTCGGGCCAAACCATGCTCCGCAAGAGAAAGGGAAGGCAAATGTAGGTACAAGTGTCCATGGCAATGGGGGTCATGAGAATTCAGGCATGCAAGAAAGAAAGAAGACTTCCCCACAAGGTGAATCTCATGTGGGTGGGCTAACTTCTTTGGTATGTGAGGAGTTGGGGTGGAATTCACCAACACGAGTAGCAAAGAGTAAAGATGTTTCGAGCCTCATGTCACACACGAGTGGAGGAAGGTATGATATTCTCGGACACAAGGATTTTGTGGAGGAGGGGGAAGAAGAGAAAGAGGATGTGGGACTTGTAAAACCGAGGTTAAAGAAAGCAATATCGCCACCATTCACGCTTAGGCGATCCGGAAGGAAGTTAAACAACAAGCTCTCGATTGGAGGTCATGGGGATCACCCCGCACCTTTAAACCCATGAATGTACTAATGTGTAATGTGCACAGAGCAAATGGACCCGGCCGTGCACTCATGATTAGGGGTCGAATAAAGTAGACTAATCCCGATGTCATATGTCTTATGGAACACAAGGTAAAACACAAGAAGATGGAAAGATTCAAACGAGCGATTTGGCCGCATGCATGGGTTGCAAATAGCTTGATCGTGGACTCGGGACGGCTGTTGGTGTTGTGGAATGACAAAGTTATTGACCTTCAAGTGACTTTCGAAACACCACAACTACTACACTTCAAGGGCTGCAAGAAGATGGATGGGGCACCATTTGATATCACGGCGGTGTACGGAGAAAATGGGCATGTGGATAGGAGAGCTTTGTGGAGTGACCTTCATCTTGTGGCTCCGGAGGTTTCGAGTCTGTGGATCGTAGGAGGTGACTTTAATTATATTTGCTATGCTAGTGAGAAGCGGGGAGGTGCTGCTGGAAATGAGACAGCGATGAAGGAGTTTAATGAGTGTATTGATGCACTTCAGCTACTTGAGGTGCCTTCTACGGGAGGGGATTTTGATGTGGTCAAATTCATCCGAAGGAAGTGCATGCATAGAGTCAAGGATTGACCGTATACTTATGGACAATGCATGACTCGAGATGTTTCCGAAATCCTATTACATCGTTGGTGATAAAGATCTTAGTGACCATGCCATGCTAGTGATGTGGACGGAGGGAAATGAAAAAAAGGAAAAAAAAATGTTTCGTTTTGAAAACTATTGGACGGAGCATGAGGAGCTCAAAGCCGTAGTGGATCAAGCTTGGTCTACATGTGTAGTTGGCACACCTATGTTTCGTGTTGCTGAAAAGCTAAATGAAGTAAAGAAGGCACTTATAGTTTGGAGTGCAAGAACCTTTGGGAACATTACAAACAAAGAGCTAGCCGTTGATGAAGGGACAGCAAAGGGCAATCTTGAGCGTGCCCTTGCAAGGGAGGAATCCATTATCCGGCAAAAATCAAGGGTGAAGTGGTTGAAAGAGGGGATCAAAACACTAGGTTTTTCCATGCGCAACTCCGTGTGAGGAGAGCCACCAATCAAGTGAGGAGAGTATGTGAGGGAGTGCATATAGTGGAGGAGGACGGCGAAATTCGGGACGCCTTTCGGCGTTTTTATGCTAACCTATTTGCTAATGATTTTCAGGTACAACCCATTGATCCTTCTCTCATTCTCCCACAGCTCCGGCCGGAGGAAGGGAGAATCCTCCCCCAAAAGCTGGAATTAAAAGAGATTGAGGAGGTGGTGTTACATGCAAATGTGGATAAGGCACCGGGCCTCGATGGTTTCAATGCAAAGTTCTTCAAGACCACGTGGGACACCATCAAAGGAGACATATTTCAGGCCATGAACTCCTGTTTGGACAGCGGAAGAGTGCTAACCCAATGGAACTGTACCTCAATCACCCTCATCCCGAAGAAGAAGGCACCAAATTTGGTAGAGGATTATTGCCCTATCGCTCTATGCAACATGACCTATAGGTTCACCTCCAAAGTGCTCGCAAACCGACTCAAGGGGCTGTTACCAAGACTTATTGGGGAGAACCAAAGTGCTTTTGTCCAAGGAAGGCGAATTGGTGATAATATTCTCCTTGCACATGAACTATGTCACAACCTACATCTAGAAAAAGGGAGGGGACGGATGTGCCTAAAGCTTGATATTAGGAAAGCATATAACTCCATCTCATGGTCTTTCCTTGATGAGGTAATGACTCGCTTTGGTTTCCCTCCGAAGTGGAGAAGGCTGATTATGAGTTGTGTCAAAGCATCATTTGTAGTGACGGTAAATGGAGCAAACTCAACCGCTTTTGCTGCGACAAATGGCTTGAGGCAAGGTGACCCCTTGGCACCGTACTTGTTTGTTATGTGTATGGAAGTCCTAAGTGAGATGATAAAAAAAGCGGTGAGGGATGGAAGGATTGAGCCATTATCTTGTGGGGAGGTGCATGTTTCGCATTTGCTCTTCGCCGATGATGTTCTAGTCTTTGCTAGTGCAACAAAGGCAAATGCTCGGGCTATAAGGGCTGTCCTTCAGGAGTTCACGGCATGTTCGGGGCTGAGACTTAGCACGGCAAAATGCCAAGTATTCATGGGAGGAAACGTGCCACATGGAGCTTGGATCGTAACCCACCTTGGTATGGAACGAAAGGAATTTCCGGTGATTTACCTCGGGCTGCCATTATTCTCCGGAAGGATGGGGAGAACTCATTGTATGTCACTAGTAAACAAGGTCAAGCAAAGACTTAGCACTTGGAAGCAGAATTTCCTATCCATTGCCGGCCGGGTAGAGCTTGTGAGAAGCGTGCTTGTCTCGCTTAGTATCTATTGGACCTCCGCCTTCCTTATTCCTCGGAAGGTGTTGAAAGAGATTGAGAGCCTCATGGCTCAATTCGTTTGGGGGGCCCAAAGAAGTGGGTTACTATGGCGTGGAAGGATGTGTGTACTCCAAAGGATGAAGGAGGGCTCGGTCTGAAAAGACTAACAAGCTGGAATGATGTCAGCCTCCTTCGATTATTGTGGCTAGTTGTGGCGGAAGGAAGCTCTCTTTGGGTAAAGTGTGTCAGAAGAAAATACCTTAAAGCCCGCTCTATTTGGCTAGCGAGGCCACCATCATCATCATCATGGGCATGGCGAGGAATTCTCCGAGTTCGTGACATTGCCCAACGGCACATCAAATATAACGTGGGAAATGGAAAGAGATTCGGTTCTTCCAATACCCGTGGTGTGGCGAACCTTTTCAATGCAAGAGTTGGGGGGCTCGTCTTCATCATGAATTGGGTGTGCCTTGGGATACCAAAGTGTCCTACTTCATTAGAGAGGGGAAATGGAACCTCCCCCCCCCCCCCCCCCCAAGATCAACGATAACGGAGGAAGTCCACTTGAAAATCACTAATACACGCATCCTTGGAGGTGTGGACCAGCCTATGCGCATAGAAGGTAAGGGGGGTACATTAGGATTAAAGGAAGTGTGGAAGTGGGTGTTGAAACCGGGGAGGAAGGTCACTTGGGCGGATGTGGTTTGGCACAAACATGCCATCCCCAAACATGCTATCACAGCTTGGCGTGCAATGAGGGGGCGCCTCTTAACAAAGAAGCTTATGAATTTACGAGGAGCAAAGCATGATCCGATGTGTAGCCTTTGTGAGAGGGAGGAAGAGGACATGGACCATCTCTTCTGGAGGTGTTCGTACATTAGAGGGGTGTGGACAGCACTACTCCTCATGAAGCTGGGAACTCGGATTGCAAGATCCCTCGAAGCTGAAGCCACACGCCTCTCACACACGAGAGGAACCCGGATTGCAAAGGTGGTGCAAAGGTGGGCTCTTAGTGCCATGATTCATGAGTGCTGGCTGGAACGAAACCGACGGATTTTCGAGGGAGAGAAGAAGGAGCCAGGAGATATCGTGGTGGTAATCAAGGACATGGTTGGGTGTCTTTGGGAGAAAATCAAGAAGCTTGCGGATAAAGATAGCGAGGAGCAGAATTTTCAGATCACGTGGTGCTAGGTTGGGGGGATACTCGGACATGATTTTAACTACATAGTTTGAGTGATGCAATACTTGTAGTGTGTGTGGCTGGTTATGCATGTTGGCATGCCCGCGGTCTTCAAACTTTGTAACCTTGTTTCTTTCATTTAATAAATTTAGAGGCCAAGCCTCCCTTTTGCTTTGCAAAAAAAATTAAAACCTTTTCAATTAGAGGATAAGTAGAATGATTTTCACTATCAACATTACCAATGCCGACAATGAATCCTTTAGCGTTGTCTCCAAATGTGATAGTGCCCCCCTTTTCATGATTCCAAGCTTGAGAATACGGTGGGTCTCCCGTTAAGTTCCGTGAGCACTCACTATTCAATGATCCACTTCCCTTCGGCTTGTCATGACCTACAACTAAAGAGGGAAATGAGGATTTTGGTACCAAAATTTGTTTGCATCCTTGAGGGGTAGCTTTAGGTACCCAAACTTGTTTCGTCTGAGGAAAACTTCATCTTCACAAACTTGTTGTTTGATGAATGCGCAAAGTATGATTTGCATTTCTTGACAAACAATTAGGTTTCTCAAGATCCTTAATTAGTTTTGGATTTGTCTGTAAGATCTAAGAGTTCATAATCATGTGACGTAGCTTTTAAACCATCAATTTCCATGGCAAGTTTTTCATTCTCTTTCAGTAATGCATCATTCTTACTTGATAGATTATTATTTACCTTCCTAACTAGTTCATTTTTACGTCATATGAGCTCATAATTTTCAGCTAGTTCATGGAATGCATCTAGTAATTCATCATAGGTAAAGGAATCAACTTGAGAAGAGGAAACCTCATGTTATTCACCATGAGCCATGATTAGTAGCATATCATGCATCATATTCATGCTATATATCCATAATTTTACCCCAATATTGTGCTACTCGAGTATTTGTTGTTATATTTCAGGTATTAGGTAATAAAGAAGAGAAGGAAGATAAAAATGACTGTAAGAAGAAAGGACTTAAATGAAGCAAAATGGACCTCTCGGTCATACACAAGGACCCATCTACAAGAGGGAAGGACCTAGACGTAAGCCCAAAGGGACCAAATAGCAATCTGAGAAACTCCGCACCATCATGACGAGTATTTTGGCAATTAGATTCGGGCCTAGACTCCAATAACCAATCCGAGTGCACCCCATATGAAGAATTGAAGCACTAAAGAATATATCCGAAAATGGGTCCGATCCGACAAAAAGTGACCGTCAATTGGCGGCCCAAGACCACCAATTAACGGTCCCTTTTTCTCAGAATGCAACCCGGTTTTGCATGTATATGGGTTATATGTTTATGTTTATTCTGGGAATGTTTCATTAGACCCACATCAGGGGATTGTCCCTAGTTTCCTTTTTTCATGCCTATAAATAGAACTCTTCCTCCTCCTTTGTCATCTACCCATTTCTTGGTGGTCATTCTCTCTACTTGGAGTGAAGCCTTGGAGCAAAACTCAAGTGGAGAAGAATGTTGCTGGTAATGTGAGATATCAATAAAATAATATTTATTAGTTTGTTCTAATGTTGCCTCTTTAAATGTTTTCATGTTAACTTAGTTTTGTTCTCTTATTCTTAGTAGAATGTATTTTTTCCTTAATACAATTTTTAGCTTAATGAGTAGAGAGTAGATCCACACCATTTGGGGTGGAGGTGATGTAGATTATGTGATAGTGATGGGTTCTTTTATTTGTACCATTTCATGTGCTTGATGTAGATCTATACTCGTAGCATGCTTAAACTTGTATTAGATGAGATAATGTCCACACTAGGTACTTATCTCATGCTACCTTTAGAGTTTATCTTGTTGCTTTTATGTGAGATATGCACGCTCATGTTTTGCCACGTAGTATTGTGTATCCTACACGATCGTGTTAGACCACCATCTAGTTATGTCGGATCATATCCTGGTCAACAAACTGAGACATTACAACAATCTTTGGCCTCTTTCATGCGTGCAGTAGACAACATGAGTGCACTGGTGGCTCCAGTAGCCGTACCATGTGACTGTTATGGGTGGAGTGGTCACGTTATCAGGAAATGTCCTTATGTTCCCCCAGAGCCTGAGTATGAGCATACCTTTTCCCAAAATGCTCAATGTGGCCATTACGCAACCGCGTACAACCTAAGATGGATGGATTCATGGGGAGACTATATTGATTCAAATTTTTATACATCATACCCACCCCACTATTCTCCTCCCGAATACCCGTATCCCTACCACCTATGGCCAATCATTGGACTCATTCGCAGCCCATCAATACCCAACCCCAAAATTTCCAAAATTCTGAATTTAGCCTCACAGTTGACCACAACCATGATTCTTTGAAACAAACTATCCTTACATTAATGGAAATTGCTCAACATTCCATGCAAAATATGACAATGCAAGTGAGTCCGATCACGCAAAATTACGTGAACATGAGGAGGGTAACCTTTCATGTCAACATGAGGATTCATCTTTTGATATCGAACCACCACCACATCAACAAATTCAAAGCACAATCTTTCAGAGTCAAACTCCTACTCAGTCTGAAGGACTTGGGGTTTCAATTCACGATCACTTGGTGGAGGATTCAATTCCAATTGAGAATAGAATGGACAAGTTCTATTATGAGTCGACACAGGATTGTGCCTTATCTTTTTGTCACGTGGCCCTTGAGCCACATGATGTTATTGTTGTGCTTCTTAAGGACTCACCTATGGTGGAGCAAAAGCTCCCTAGCACCCTTATTTTCATAGGACCTGATGAGAGTTTGCCTCTCACTATTCTTTTTGATCAACTTAAAAATGATGGGACATCAAACAACTACATTGCCAATGAGGGTATTGGTAGTTCCTTAGAGTATACCTTGGGTATGAGACCCACTTTCTGTTCGCCTGGTGAGTCGGACATGCGTAACGAGGTTCTTGACCTCGTTCCAACCCACCAGCATGTTGGTTGGAGGGTTTGGATTGACGATCATTACTTCAGTACCACAATGGGGGGAACTCTTTTTCCTTTGTGCAATTGTTACCAAACTCTCGAGAGGTTTGAACTCCTTCAGTTGATCCTGTGAATGAGACACCTTTGCATCTAATTCATGAACCACTCCTTGCATTTTGTGCACTTTGTGAGGGGATTCCACGCATGAGTATTTTGGCCCCGCGTGGTGTAATGTTCCCATTCCAAGTGCATTGACCCACTTTTGAGGTTCGCATTTGATGTCCTTTAACAAATGAAGATGTGAACTTATTTTTGTACACAGTTATATTACAAAAAAAAAGACTCCAAAAGTGAGCATAGCTTGTTGTGGGTTGCAACCCTTGTGTATTTGGGCCCAATTTGTTCCACGTATTTGTCTCCCTTCTTAAGTATGTCACAGGTTTTGAGGGAAATTTGGGTTTGTGTCCCCCAACATGACCATGAAACCTTTTTGTGCTTTAAAGTTTGGTGAGACCTTAACTTTTTCATGCAAAATACATGTAGTATGATGCTTGTATACATTGACGACGATGCATGAATTAAGTGTGTGGGTGCTTTACATTTGTACATATGTGGAGTCAAGTCTTTTTCACTTTGTTTTTTGTTTTCTTTTGTGTGTATTGTTAGGGTCATGTTAGTGTGCTTCAATTTACATTGATATATTTGTTTGACATGATCCTTGGGTGACTTGTCTTCTTTTGCTTGCCTAGTGTTTTAAAATTTTCATTTATTACAAAATCTTCACGTGTTTGCGAACGAAAATGTTTTGTGGGTTTTTCCTGTGTTTAGCATGTGCAAAATCATTAAGAGGCAAAGTAAAAAGGAACCTCCCAAAATTGACTTGAACTTGATGCATTAGGATATCTCGTACACCAGCTTTAGGTCTGAACTAGTCCTAAGAATGCACCCTGGTTTTCCCTCTGGGGAGAGTAATCATAGGGTTTGAGTACTCAAACAAATAAAGAAGTCCACCCTAAACCTAGTGAGTCAAATAATTTGTGTCTGTTAGTATAATGAAGTTTGTAGTAGTGAGGGACCTTTAAACTCATTTTATGAAACCTTAAGTGTAGGAGTTTTGGTTCAAGTGTAGATAATAAATAAGTGAGTAGGGTGTTCTCTCTTCTTGCACGACTCCTACCACTCGGGAAATTAGGTCCGTGGAGACTTAGTGGCTGGTGCTTTCGAGTCATCTAACTTGGGATGCACCGACCGAATTCCCGTTACACGGGTGGTAGGGATCGCCCTATGTGGAGATTTGGGGGAAGGTGTACGTGATACTGTAAGTCGTCATAGGCAATAATGCATGAAACGTGACCTTGGGAGAATTAAACACCAACTAGTAAAAAAATTAAGAAAAAAAGATGGTAATGCAAATAAGAACGTCAATGGACTCTACATGTTGTATCATTTGAGGATGTTTCTCTATTGAATAAAGAACTTCTTCAATTCAGACAAGTAGCTAAGTCGTCACTAGACGGAAGGGCGTGTAACCTGTGGTGGTTTTGTAAGTGGTGCGGAATACAAGGCGGAGGGCAATTGAGAAGCCCAACCTTTCCCCGTAAAGGTTGCCCATTTCTTTCACATAAGTCCTTAATTAACTAAGACGAATGATTCATTAGGCTAGGTGCGTGGACAAGATACATATATAGAGTCGGGCCCTAGAATTACCGTGTCCAATGATCGACAAAAATAGGTCCAACGAGTCATGTTGCTAGATTTAATAGTGCATCAATGTTCAGATTTTGTAGGTATATCCGCTGAAAACCCTCAAGAGACACCACTCCTCCTCTTTGCGACAAGGAGGTTTAACGGGTTGTTGCACGTGCTAAGTGCAACCGTGATTCCTACGAAAGTGAGTTAGGATTTCCCCATTTTTATTATGTTTTTCCTTTCTTTCAATTATCTCTTTCTTTGTTTTGCTCGGAACTAGCAAAAGGTAAGTGTGGGGGCATTTGATTAGTAGCATATCATCCATCATATTCATGCTATATATCATTAATTTTACCCCAATATTGTGTTACTCGAGTGTTTATTGTTATATTTCAGGTATTAGGTAACAAAGAAGAGAAGGAAGAGAAAAAGGACAGGAACGTAAGACGAAAGGACTTAAATGAAGCAAAATGGACCTCTTGGTCATACACAATGACCCAACACCAAGAGGGAATGACATGGACGTAAGTCCGAAGGGACCAAATAGAAAACCGAGAAACTCCACACCATCATGAGGTGTATTTTGGCAATTAGGTTCAGGCCCAGACTCCAATAACCTATACCAGTGCACCCCACGTGAAGAATTGAAACACTAAAAAATTAATCCAAAAATGGGTCTCATCCGACAAAAAGTGACTGCCAATTGGCGGTCCCTTGTTCTCAGAATCCGACTTGGTTTATCGTGGATATGGGTTATATGTTTATGTCTATTCTGCGAATGTTTCATTAGTCCCACATCGGGGGATGGTCCCCAGTCTCCTTTTTTCATACCTATAAATAGAGCTCTTCTTCCTCCTTTGTAATCTACCCATTGCTTGGTGGTCATTCTCTCTACTTGGAGTAAAGCCTTGGAGCAAAACTCAAATGGAGAAGAATGTTGCTAGTAATGTGAGGTATCAATAAAATAATTTTTCTTAGTTTGTTCTAATGTTGCCTTTTTTATTATTTGCGTGTTTAGCTTAGTTTTGTTCTCTTAATCTTAGTATAATTAGTAGAATGTCTTTTTTCCTTAATAAAATTGTTAGCTTAATGAGTAGAGAGTACATCCACCCCATTTGGGGCGGAGGTAATGTAGATTTTGTGATAGTAATGGGTTCTTTTATTTGTGTCATTTCATGTGCTTAATGTAGATCTATACTCGTAGCATGCTTAATCTTGTATTAGATGGGATAATGTCCACACTAGGTACTTATCTCATGCTAGCTTTAGAGTTTATCTTGTAGCTTGTAGTGGCTTGATGGAAATGACTTATTATGTATGGATCCATGTTTGGTTCACATTCACATGAATGATTTAGGTTGTATGTCGGATTAATTGATGCTCTAATGGCCATACTCTCTACTTATTGCATTCTTGACAATCTAAAATCAACCTCAACTTTATGTGAGATATGCACATTCATGGTTCTTCATGTAGTATTGTGTATCCTACAATTAGATTCTACACTAGCTTCTACATGTATGCCACATAAACTAGACTTGTGCCTAATTGAATTGAAGACCCACTCACACACACATACCTACACACCTCCACTCCGTGGGGTTTTAGTTTAATTATTAATTCATTCAAAGTAAAGTGTAATCAAACTTCTTCTCCCCTTATTTTCCACTTGACTTCTAAAGAACCAGAGTTAACACACCTCCATGTGGACTCGACCCGTACTTGCTACGTCTTCACTGACGTGATGCACTTACGGTATTTAAAATGATTCAATCAAGCCACATCGCAAGAGTTAGAGTCATTGCTCGAGGAAGATGTGATGCTACAAAGATTTCCATCTTGCTCTTCTCGAGCCAATAAGCACATGTTGGCCTCTTCCTTTTCGGACTCACTTGGAGACGATGATCTTTATGCACTAGAATCATCCCACGTAGCTTTTCGAGCTTTTTTGTGATCCTTCTCTATATGTTCTCTTCTTTTGTGTCTCTTCTCATTGTCATCCATATCTCTTATCTTTTGTCTTTCCTCCTCTTCTTTCTCCCTCTTTGAGTGTCTTGTTTTTCTTGTTTCAACATTTTCCCTCATCTTGATCAATAAGCAATCCTCTTAGAAGTGGCCTCATTTGTTACATTCGTAGTATTAAGGGCCTTGGAGGATTCTTCCTTGTTTCTAGGGTATCTATTTTTCTTTAGATACTTCATGAAGTGTCGGGTTAAGAACACATTGCTTTTATTGCTCTCATCCTTTTCCGAATGATTGATATCGAAGATTACTTTCAAGGCAATGGACTTGTCTTTCCTTCTTGTGCTCTCCCTTTCTTTCTCCTTCTCTCTCCTTTCTTCCATTGGATTTGGTAGGTCATGAGGCTTCCAATCAGATCTTCCATTGTCTGCTTTGAATGATCTTTGGCATCCTTAATTGCAGTTATCTTCTTTTCCCACTCACATGAGAGGGATCAGATGAACTTCCACACCCTATCACTTTCTATGATTTCCTTTCCAAGATTGTTGAGAGAATTAGTAATATGGGTGAAGTGAGTGTCCATCTTGCTTATCGTTTCTCTTGCTTCATAGAAAACATCTCATATTTTTGCATAAAAGAATCTACCATTCTCTCCCAAACCATTGAGGATCCTTTAAAATGAGATTCAAGACGTTTCCAAACATCATAATCAAAACTGAATCACATGCATTTATTCTACCATACGTTCCTCACACATTCCACACATGAAGATATTAAGAAGTTTGGCATTCATTTCTATCATATGGAGTTCGTATCCATTATAGATTCTAAGGCTTTATTATGCATGTATGAAACTTAAAGAAAGAACCAAAGTCTGATGTCTTATGATTGAAAAAAAAGTGTTGATGTACTTCCTCCAATAGGTATAGTTATGTCGGTAAACAAACCTGGTCTAGATGTATGCATGCCCTCTCTACTCTCAAGCATTTTACTTACTATGATTAAATAGGTTGATTAAGCAATTGCTCTGATACCAATTATATGATCTAAATGGCCCTAGATATGTCTAAAGGGAGTGAATAGAGTAAATGAAAAATTATGCCAAAATGAAAGGCAAGTAGAAGAAGATAGCAAACAACAATTGAACATCGTGTAAAGAGGTTCGGAAACCACAAACCCGTTTGCATCTTCACTAACCCATCTCTGTTCCAGGCCAAAATCGTGCTTTTCTTACACCACAAGCACACAGACAACCTTCGTGATGCTTGAACTTCTCCCACAACTCTGGACAACACTCCAATCCAGAATTTCAACCTTGGAATTAACAAGAAATATTGAAATCTAACTTGGCACTTGAATCACAAATATGAGAGTTTTATTGATCAAGTGTGAGTGGAAGCTTAGAGTGATGAGCAATGTGAGCAAGAGAGCATTAGAGATTTCAGCAAGTGTAATAATGTGAGTTATCTATTGGGTATTCATGGTTATTTATAGGCTCAAAAAGAACAGGTTCAAACCAAATAAAGGGAAAAGAGACAAAGAATAAATTTATGCTCGGGCCGAAATTTGAAATCCGAAGGGAAGCTCTAAATGCTTTGTCAACAGACAGGTCAAAGTTTTGTTCTTTTGTTCGGACGATTGGATAAAAGCATGGGATGTCCGAACTAGTCTTGGTCAACAAAATCAAGTTTGGTCCACAAGAATTCAGACGATTGAAAGGGTGATGTTCTTTATTTTACTGGGTCGTCTTATTTTCAAATTTTACTAGAACCAAATTCAGATGACTGGATTAAAGGACCAGTTGTCCGAGCTCAGCCAAGGGACGTCCGAAAGATGTGATGGTACGTTTGAAATAATGGTGATATAATGAGAAAAATTTAGATATAGCTGTTGGGAAAAGCTTAAATCTCTGACATAGTACAACGACTATTTTTGGTATAAACACCTTTAATCAAACATGGTTCGGATGACTAAATGAGTGAACCAGTCATCCAAAAGATCAAGTCTTAATGGTCATAACGGACAAGCATGTTAGAATGACTAAACGAGCAAACCAATTGTACAAAATAAATAGAAAGAAAAACTTGAAAATTCAAAAAAATGTTCGAACAACTGAAAGGGGAGAAGTGTCATCCAAAACTGAGAAGATAAGTTCTTTATTTTACTGACTCTAGATTTGGACGACTGAAAGGGTGAATGGGTCATCCAAAACTGGGTTGCCCAAAGTCTGAAGTTTACTGAGTATGGATTTGGACGACTGAAGAAATGAACTAGTTGTCCAAATCTGAGTCTTGTGGGATTCAGACGACTGAAAGGGTGAGGTGGTCGCCCAAAAGTGGCACACATAGAACTTAAAGATTTTCTAAGTGTTTGATCATGAGTTCAATTTGTGCACAAGTTTACAAATGATCCGAAGACTCAATAAAAGGTAAAATTACAAGTCTTCTTGAGCTTGAATGCATGTCTTGTCTTGAGTCCATTTTACTTTTAGTCTTAAACACCTAATAAGATAGAAATATCCATAAGTATGGCGTAAAGTGTGTTTGTGTGTGTGCGCCGGTGCGTAGGAATTGATTCATTAGATTAAGTGTTAGAGTTTAGGAACAATCAAAACAAAGAGTAGATTAAGGCTTATTGAGCCAACATGGGTGTTAGTTGCTACAATCCACGTGTCTTAATTGGATTGGTATTATGTAGAGTCTGTTATGAACAATTGTGCTTCTCCTCTCCTTTAACGAACCCATCTATATATATGATTTGAATTGAGATCACATATCATTCTGAAACTCCATTATTTACCTAAGGATTTTTACAAATTTGTCGTATATACAAATGTATGACAAGTTTGCATGTTTTGTCGATAAGTGATTCTGAAATTTTGTTTTCAATTAGTGTAGATTGGAACTCAAATTAGGTCTTGTGTCAATTGGAAATCTTATTTACATGCATTATAAAATTTTGAAAAAAAATGCATTTTTGTAGGATCATATGTTTTTAAGAATTAATCGAGGGAAAGATAACATAAATGACAAGAAAAAATATTAGGATAATTACAGCCCTCTGAACTATGCCTTAATTTCACTTTGCACCTCTCTCAACCTTAAAAGGTGACAATTCCCCCATCCCCCTGAAATTAAACACTTGGTTTTTGGGGACATCAATTTTCAAGAAAAACGTTATTCCAATGGCTCATCGAAGGAGTTAGTTTCATGAAAAAACCCTGCTCCATTTCTTCATTTTACACTTCAACTAAAAAACTGGGTAAGTGAGCTTTTTGGCTTTTAAGGGGGCCCATAAAAATTTGTTGTTGCCTTTTTGTTCTTAATCCGTGTTTTGATGATTTAATCAACCTAATCTTAATCACAATCAGATGTAGTGTAGCACACATAACATATATTGTGCTGTGCTAACATCTACAGGTGATCAAGACTCAGAAGAATGGAATGAAGTCAAGACATGTAATCAAAGCTATTTTAAGACAAGTAATTTTACTTTATTTTGAGTCTTAGGAACTTGTGTAAACTCGAGCATACAAGAGTTAAAACTTACTCACACTCACATTAAGCCCATTGTAGAAGTCACACACAAACTTTCACATCAATTGGACTTCAATAGATCACCCAAAAGTTAGTCGGAAAATCACTTTAACCAAACCTACACATCCTGTGCCAATCCGTCGATCGGAACAAGTTATATGTTCGACCGATTTCTGAGTGACTTTTTCCAGTTCTACTGGTCGACCGCCTTTGAACTTTCGGTGGACTATTTACGTATTTTTCGGATGACCATTAAACTACTCGTATTATACCAATCGTATTCGTATAAATTTACCTAACCCTTGGAATACATTTGGCCACCGATCGAACGTTGACCTGAAAATGGTCGACCAAATGAACACAATTCTTGAGCCCATAAATGCCTATTATTTTTTATTGGACATAACAAATCTTTGTGTTCGACAGTTATACCATTAACATGGCCAAAACCTTGAGATCGGTCGACCGACCCCTGACCAGGTTCGACCGATGACTTCAGTCATAGCCAAATTTGTTCGACCGTTCTTCCCGATTCACCCAACCGTTGTGGGACAGAATTGCAGAACTTCAATTTCTATTTTGTGTATCTTACACAAAACTCACACATTTCTTCCCCAATGGCTATATCTCTCTGGGAGCTTATAAATAGAGGTCCATACGACCATACACCTTATTTACACAAACTCTCCTACTTTCAATTGTCTCATACACTAGAGAGCATTCTCCAACTCTTCGAAGCCCCAAAATCCTACACTACAAGACTATACACTTCACAACTTGATCAACTTCCCAATAATACTCTAGTTAGAGAGTGTTGAATCCTCAGGTTACCTTCATTTTCAAAGAGTAAAGGTTTCGGTGAAAGCCCGAAGCATTCCTTCTAGGATTGTGAGAAGTAGTTCCAAGCTTGGCACTAATTGACATCATTTCATGCTTATATTTGTATCTTATATCCATTATCTTTCACCTAAACAATGCTACGTGACGAGTTTCATGTTTAAATTTCAGAAATAAATAGGTTTGAAGAGAATAGGCATAAAAGGACCTAAAAGCATGAAAAATGACTGAGTTGAGAGACTCAAGGACTAAGATGCAAGATCGAAGGACCTGAATGTAAGATCAAAGGACCAGTGAGCAAACAAGAATACTTCACACCATCATGGGGAGTATTTTGGCAATTCTATTCGGGTCGGAGCTCCAAAAAGCGAAGTAGATGCATCAAAGACAAACAAAGCCTTCCAGAAAAGCCCACAAGAAAATCCAGAGCGATCCGAACACAGTAGACCGCCTATTTGCGGTCCAAGACCGCTAATTAGCGGTTACTTTTGGTCCGGATCCGCTAAGATTTATGTGGAGTGTGTATTAGTGTATATTTAGTCTATTTCAGGTATTTGTTTAGTCCCATACCAGGGGATTGTCCCGAATTACCTTTTTCTATGGCTATAAATAGAACTCTTCACCTTCTATTGTAATTACCCATTGCTTGGTGGCATTCTCTCTACTTGGAGTAAGCATTGCAGTAAAATCTCAAGGTGGAGAAGAATGCTACCTTCAATGTGAGTCATCTAATAAAATAAATTTTCCATTGTTTTGATCTTATGTTTTTTCTTTATGCATGCTTAGCTTAGTTTTATTTCTTTGATTCTTGGCTAAAGTAGTTAGAATGTTTCTTTTCTTCTTTAGTTTAATTGTTAGAGTAATGTGTAGTGAGTAGATCCATCCCCCTTTGGGGGTGGAGATGATGTTCATACATGCGTTAAAGAATGAATATGAATGCTTTATATTTTGATTGTGTTGATAAATGTGAATGTATGCTTGCTTGTTAGAGTAGAATACTACACTTGATGGGTTTTTCCACACATCTTAGACACCTCCCATGCTTGTTTAGGTTCTGAAATAACCAGCTTGTGTATATGAATGTTACTCAACTAGGTTAGTGAATGGATTGATAGGTTTTGCCATAACCTTTAGACACTTCCTATGCATGAAAACACTACCTACATTTGTTCCAATAGAATTCATTCTTCACCATCTTTTTACATGTGTACACACTCCACCCCTTAGGGGTTTCCCATTTCTGATTTCCAGCTTTCAATTTCTCTCGCTTTCGTTTTCCATGTTTGATGCTTACTCGTTTAGTGTAGTTAGTCTAGTTTAGTGTAATCACAACTTCTTCCCCTCTTTTCTCACTTGCCTTCGAACAAACCAGAGTCTACACACCTCCTTGTGGATCGACCTGTATTTGTCAATGCTTCAACGCGTCCGTGCATTTGTGGTATTTAAAAGATTCAACAAGTTTTTTGCACCGTTGTTGGGGAGGTGCTCTGTCCAGACACTGGTTTGGACGATTCGAGTGGTTTTAATCTTTCGTTTTTAGTTTATTTTTGTTTCAGGAACATTGCAGCATCAAGGGGACACACCAGGAGAAATTGTGAGCCGAGAACGACCTTTTGGACCGCCAATCAACGGTCTGAGACCGCCAATTGGCGGCCTGGTGAGCTTCTTTTGCTCCCATTGTTGTTCTGGTGGTTTGTTGTTTCAGTGTAGTAGTCTGGGAGTTTAATTTGTCATGTTTAAACCGTTAGTTAGCTCCCAGATTAATCAATTCCCCTTCTAAGACAACTTGGACCATAAAACTCAAAGCAAAAGATTAGACTTCTTGTCATCTAGGTCATGCATCATTTGTAGACCTTGCACGCATTTGTCTTTTCTTTTCTTTAAATTCTTGCTGTCGATTGCTGGCATGAGCTACGTGCACCCATTCTCTCATTCATACATGGTTAAAGCATGCATTATTTAGTAAGATGCATCGGGACAAGAGTGAGGTGAGTGTTTGTTTGGTGAGTTGCTTGCTAGCCTAAAATTTCAAAATATCGTTAAGGGGCATCACCTATAGTCTTCAAAGATAAGGTGGGGGATTTCATCACCCCTCCCTTAACACCAAAAAGCACACTCAAGTAAAGCCTTAATCTAAAAGCAAGTAGACATTGGCCCTAAGGAATTCGGACGCACTAGGAGAGTGATCTAGTTGAGACCGTCATGGCCTGATCGACGTCGCCTGCATTGTCGATAGTAGGAGGTACTGGATCTCCAGATTTGGTATCACTTTCTAGGCATTGTGGTCTTCGTTGTAGGGAGGTGAGGCGTGTCGAGACTAGTGACCTCGAAGTTAGGTGTCGTCTAGCCTAAGGACCCATAGCCTTAAGTTGTTTGAACCGTGCTTGCTAGATTAGGCTTCTACCTTCTCCCATTACCTACGCTAGCTCTAGGGATTCTTCCCTTGTCCTCTGAGTCATCTTCTTCTCACCTACTTCTACGTTCTAGTCTCCACCCCTTTACACTCTATGTTAGCGTTTTAGGGTCGAGTCGAGCACTTTTCGCGAGTTTGGCCTCGTGGTGGTGAGAGTGATCGACTCGAGAGTTCTTTGTCGAGATGGATGGTTACATGGGCGACCATCCATATCATTGTAGGGACCAGGACAATTCTCCCTGGTACTCCAGACCCATGCATCTTGGGGTGCCTCAGACAAACACCCTGTATGGTTGCGACAATCTTCATTGTTTGACTGAGGAATCTTCGTATTGGGGTAATATGAGAGAGGAACTGACTGCTAGACCACCATCTAGTTACGTCGGATTGTATGTTATCTATCCAAATGAGGCGTTGGAAGAACCTTTGGCCTCTTTCATGCATGTTGTAGATAACATGAGTGCACCGGTGGCTCTAGTAGCCGTACAGTGTGACTGGTGTGGGTCGAGTGGTCATGTTATCGGGGAATGTTCTTATGTTCTCCCAGAGCCTGAGTATGAGCATAGATTTTCCCAAAATGCTCAATATGACCATTAGGCATACGCGTACAACCCGAGAGGGATGGATTCGTGGGGGAGACAATTCTTATTCAAATTCTTATACATCATTCCCATCCTAGTATCCTCCTTCTGAATATCTTGAATTCTACCAACACCCCACGACCAATCATTGGACTCATTCTCAACCCATCACCACCCAACCCATCCATTTCCCAAATTCTGACATGAACCTCACAGATGACCCCAAACTTGATTCTTTAGAACAAGCCCTCCAAACGTTCGTGGAAGCAACTCAAAATGTGTTGAAGTCCAATCACGATTCCCTGCAAACTATGGAAATCTATGTCAGTCAAAGTACACAACAATTAAGTAAACGTGAGGAGGGTGACATTTCTTGTCAACATGAGGATTCATCTTTTGATATAAAACCACCACCATATTCACAAATTCAAAGCACAATCTTTCAGAGTCAAACTCCTAGTTAGTCTGAGGGACTTGGGATTTCAATTCACGATCACATTGTGAGGGATTCGATCTAAATTGAGAATAACATGGACCAACTTCATTATGAGTCGGCACAGGAATGTGTCGCATCTTTTTGTCCCGTGGCCCCTGAGCCACATGATCTTCATATTGTGCCTCTTAAGGACTCACCTCTGGTGGAGCAATAGCTCCCTAGTACCCTTAATTTCAAACGACCTGATGAGAGTTTGCCTCTCACTATTGTTCTTTATTATCTTGGAAATGATGGAACATCAAACAATATTGCTAATGAGGGTATTAGGAGTTCCTTGGAAGATACCTTGGGTAAGAGACCCACTTTGTGTTCGCCTGGTGAGTCTGACATGCATAACAAGGTTCTTGACCTCGTTCCGACCCACCATCCTATTGGTTGGAGAGTTTGGATTGACGATCATAACTTCAGTACCGCAACGGCAGAAACTCTTCTTCCATTGCGCAGTTATTCCCAAACTCTTGAGAGGTTCAAGCTCTTTCACTTTGATCCTTTGAATGAGACGCCTTTGCGTCCAATTCATGAACCTCTTCTTTCATCTTGTGCTCTTTGTGAGGGGGGCTAAACATGAGTATTCGGGCCCCGCGTGGTATCATGTTCGCTTTCCAAGTGCATTGACCCACTTTTGAGATTCTCATTTGATGTCCTTTGACAAATGAAGATGGTAACTTATTTTTGTACATAGTTTTATTCAAAAAAAGAGTATAATAAATGACTCCATGAGCGAGCATTGATTGTTACCTTTGCATATTTGGGCCTCATTTCTTTCACGTATTTGTATCCCTTCTTTATCATCTTACAGGTTTTGAGGGAATTCGGGTTTGTGTCCATCAACATAAACATGAACTTCCTATTGTACTTCACGTTGGTGAGATCTTTTTTTTTCATGCATAAATCCATGTAGTTTCATGCTCACATTCATTGAGGACAATGCATGAAGTAGGTGTGGGGGGTGTTTTACGTGTGTACATAGTCGAGTCTTTTTCCTTTGATTTTGTTTTTTTAGTGTGTATTGATAGGGTCATCTTAGTGTGCTGCATTTAATATCAGTATACCTGCTTGCCATGATCCTTGGGTGACTTGTCTTCTTTTGTTTGCCTAGTGCTTTAAAATTTTCACATTTCTCTCAAAATCTTCATGTGGTTGCGAAAGAAAATGTTTTTGTGGGTTTTGCGTGTGTTTGGTATGTGAAAAACCGTTGAGAGGCAAAGTAAAAAGAAAACTCCCAAAATTGTCTTGAACTTGATGCATTAGGATATCTAGTTTATTGGCTTTAGGTCTTATCGAGTCGTTAGGATGCACCCCGGTTTTCCCTCGGGGGGCGTGTAATCATAGGGTTTCAGTACTCAAACATTTAAAGAAGTCCACCCTGAACCTAGTGAGTCAATAATTCGTGTGTGTTAGTATAAGGAAGTTTGTCGTAGTCAATGGCCCTTAAACTCTTTTTGTGAAACTATAGGTGTAGGGGTTTTGGTTTCCATGTATATAAATGAATAAGTGGTGTTCTCTCTTCTCGCACGGCTCCTATCACTCGGGAAATTAGGTCCGAGGGGACTTAGTGCCTGGTGCTCTCGAGTCATCTGACTTAGGATGCACCAACCGAACTCCCGTTACACGGGTGGTAGGGATCACCTTATGTGGAGATTTGGGGGAAGGTGTACATGATAGTGTAAGTCCTCATAGGCAATGATGCACGAGACCTGACCCTAGGAGAATCAAACACCAACCAATATAATGCTCCAAAGAAAAGAAAAAAAAGAGTCAAATAAGAACCTTAATGGACCATACACTTTGTATCACTTGAGGATGTTGAGGTTGTCCATGTCTTGCACTTAAGTCCTTGATTAACTTTCACGAATGATTCATTAGGCTAGGTGTGTGGACTAATTACATATATAGAGTCAGCACGTAGCATTACCGCGTCCAGTGATCGACAAAATGAGTCATCGAGTCGTGTAGCTAGGTTGAATAATCCATCTTTGTTCGGATTTTGTGGGTATATCCGCTGAAAACCCTCAGGAGACAACACTCCTCCTCCTTGACGACAAGGAGGTTTAACAGCTTGTTGCACGTGCTAAGTGCAACCGTGATTCCTACGAAAGTGAGTTGGGATTTCTTGTTTTTGGTATGCTTTTCTCTTTCTTTGTTTTGCTCGGGACTAGCAAAAGTTAAGTGTGGTGGTATTTGATTGACATCATTTCATGCTTATATTTGTATCTTATATCCATTATCTTTCACCTAAACAATGCTACGTGATGAGTTTTATGTTTAAATTTCAGAAATAAATAGGTTTGAAGAGAATAGGCATTTAAGGACCAAAAAGCATGAAAAAGGACTGAGTTGAGAGACTCAAGGACTAAGATGCAAGATTGAAGGACCTGAACGTAAGATCGAAGGACCAATGAGCAAACAAGAATACTTCACACCATCATGGGGAGTATTTTAACAATTCTATTCGGGTCGGAGCTCCAACAAGCGAAGTAGATTCATCAAAGACAAACAAAGCCTTCCAGAAAAGCCCACAAGACAATCAAGAGCGATCTGAAACACTGTAGACCGCCAATTGGCGGTCCACGACCACTAATTGGCGGTGACTTTTTGTCCGGATCCGCTAAGATTTATGTGGAGCGTGTATTAGTGTATATTTAGTCTATTTCTGGTATTTGTTTAGTCCCATACCGACGGATTGTCCCGAATTACCTTTTTCTATGGCTATAAAAAGAACTCTTCACCTTCTATTGTAATTACCCATTGCTTGGTGGCATTCTCTGTACTTGCAGTAAGCCTTGGAGCAAAATCTCAAGGTGGAGAAGAATGCTACCTTCAATGTGATTCATCTAATAAAATAATTTTTCCATTGTTTTGTTCTTATATTGTTTCTTTATGCATACTTAGCTTAGTTTTATTTCTTTGATTCTTGGCTAAAGTAGTTAGAATGTTTCTTTTCTTCTTTAGTTTAATTGTTAGAGTAATGTGTAGTGTCTAGATCCATCCCCCTTTGGGGGTGGAGATGATGTTCATACATGCATTAAAGAATAGATATGAATGCTTTATATTTTGATTGTGTTGATAAATGTGAATGTATGCTTTCTTATTAGAGTAGAATACTACACTTGATGGGTTTTTCCACACATCTTAGACACCTCCCATGCTTGTTTTTGGTTCTGAAATAACCAGCTTGTGTATATGAATGTTAGTCAACTAGGTTAGTGAATGAATTGATAGGTTTTGCCATAATCTTTAGACACTTCCTATGCATGAAAACACTACCTACATTTGTGCCTATAGAATGCATTCTTCACCATCTTTTTACATGTGTGCACACACTCCACCCATTAGGGGTTTTCCATTGCTGATTTCCAGGTTTCAATTTCCCTCGCTTTCGTTTTCCTTTTTTGATGCTTACTCGTTTAGTGTAGTTAGTCTAGTTTAGTGTAATCACAACTTCTTCCCCTCTTTTCCCACTTACCTTCGAAGAAACCAGAGTCTACACACCTCCTTGTGGATCGACCCGTATTTTCCACCGCTTCAACGCGGCTGTGCACTTGCGGTATTTAAAATGATTAAATAAGGGTGTTCACAAGTGTAAAGTTGTTCTCTCCTAGCTCGGAACGGGGAGTGGATAGTGAAATTGTAAGCGGAGCTATTGGAATTGAGTGGAGCTTGCAAGAGACTAAATAAGATCCGGTGGTGGTTCCGAACCTCCATAAAAACACCCGTCTCCAATGCGGTTTGCATATTCTTCTTTACTTGTTTCATTTGTTTATTTCTGTTGTATATCTTGCTTAATCAAGTAGAGAATTAAGTAAGTGAGTAGATTATTAAGGGGCCATTGATCTTACAATTGGTATCGGAGCATAGGTGCTAAATTTCATATATTTAACCGTATTTTAGCATGGCATCAACATCATCTAATCGTTAGTTGGTTTGTGCACAACTAGACCCCCTTTACTAAATGGATCAAATTATGATTATTGGAAGAATAGAATGAAAATTTTCTTGATTTCTAATGACCTCATGTATTGGATGTTTCTTCAAAACCCCTACACCCCCCCTAAGGAAGAAGAGTTAACCACCTTAACTAGAGCTAAAATGAAGGAATATAAAATGAATTGAACTATCATGAACTTTCTTTATTATGGCTTGAGTGAGGGTGAATATAGTAGAAATAGAGGTTGTGATAGTGCATATGAGATGTGGCATGGACTTCAAATGCATCGTGAGGGTGATAGTAAGACCAAAGAAACTAGAATTAGTCTCCTCATGCATAAATATGAAATTTTCACTATGCAACCCGATGAGAACATATGCGAGATGAAGACTCGCTTCACCGATATATCTAACTCTCTTTGTGTTCTTGGAAGAAAAATTAGTGAAGGAGAAATGGCTCAGAAGTTCCTCCGATCACTCAACGATGAATGGGAAGACTAGGTAGTTGCAATTGAAGAAGCACATGACCTTTCCCAACTTAAGATATATGAAGGAGCTAATTGGAAATCTCATGGCTTATGAACTCCAAATGAGTCATCGAAAGGAGAAAGAAGCCTCCAAGATGAAATCAAGCTTGTCATTACATACAAAATTTGATGAACCAAGGATGAGAGTAGAAGGTGAGAACATAGAGGTCCTTGCCAAATACTTCTTCAAATACCTCAATAAAGATAAGGCAGAAATGAGAGAAAGAAGGGGAAGAAGAAGTGATAAGAAGGAAAAAGAAAAGGAGAAGAGTGAAAATGAGAATAAGAATGAGATATGGGAGAGAAGAAGAGAAAAGGAGAAAAGCAAGAGAAAAGAGAAGAAGGAAGAAGCTCACAAAGCAACACTGGATGATTCATCATCATCATCTCTACAAAGTAGAAGAGTGGTTGCTCACACATGTTTCATGGCAATTGGCGATGAAAAAATTGAGGTAGCTTCTAACTCTTGTTCTACTAGATCTAATTCATGCTCAACTAAACCATATTCTTGTGATAGCTCAGACTCTAAACAAGAAACATATAATTTTGATGAGCTTCAAAATGCCTTTCATGATTTAGTTAAACAATATGAGATCATTTGTAATAAGAACAAGGATGCTAGAAAATTGATAAATGAGCTCCAATACCAAATTGAAATAATCAGGAGTGAGAAGAATGAGGTGATTGCAAGACATGAAACAAATGCATTAGAACTTCCTAGTGTAAAAGCAACACCTAAAATTGATGAACAACTAGATCTTAGAGCTTGTAATGACCAATTACGAAAATATCTAGAAAAGTTCACAAAAGGAACAAAAATGCTTGACATGCTTTTAGGTAGTCAAAGGCAATCATTAGATAAACATGATTTATGATATAATGCTTCATATGTTAAAAACCATGTTTCTTACACTACTTTGAATGGAAAGAAATTTTTTGTTAATCAAAGATCCTCAAGTGTATGGGCTCCCAAAACCAAGATGGTTTGGGTTCCTAAAGCTAACATTCAAGGACCCAAGGTTGTTTGGGTACCTAAATCTACACTTGTTGGTACTTGAAAGAAGATGGGAGATCGGTAGTGACCGACAAAACATGAAAGTCAAATATCATGTCCGTTGCACTATCGAAAGGAGAATTGGAACCACAATTGAGGACTACAAAGTTGGGTAACAATATTTACTCCTCTCCATTCATAATAGAATTGGTTCCAATAGGCTATTGAATGCTTAATTGTCGTATCTTATTTTTTCTAAAAATACATCATATGCTTACATGACCATATTTGATTGATGTCAAAAGGGGAGAAAACTTAAAAATTGAGTTTAATTGATATATCTATTCATATTGATAGGAAGAGCTTAATGAATATCATTTAGATAGAGTAATGAATTGAAAAATTAAGGGGGAGTAAATTCATCACATTAGATAAGGGGATAAGAAATTTGACATCTCATGATCATATCAATTAAATTTTGATTGATGTCAAAAAAAGGGGAGAAGAAACTTGAAATTCATATAATTGAACAAAACCTATGCATATTCATAGGGGGATCATCATATATGCATAGTTTACACATTAAATTTTCAAGTATAAAGATATAGGTATTTCATCATCAAAAAGGGGGAGATTATTGGCTTTTTGGCCTTAATCCGTGTTTTGATGATTTAATCAATCTAATCTTAATCATAATCAAATGTAGTGTAGCACAAATAATACATAGAACATATATTTAGTTTGCTAACATCTACAGGTTATCAAGACTCAAGAAGAATGGACTGAAGTCAAGACATGTAATCAAAGCTATTTGAAGACAAGTAATTTTACTTTATTTTGAGTCTTAGAAACTTGTGTAAACTTGAGCATACAAGAGTTAAAACTTACTCACACACACATTAGGATATTTGTAGAAGTCACACACAAACTTTCACATCAATTGGACTTCAATAGATCACTCAAACAATAATCGGAAAATCACATAAACCAAACCTACACACTTCTTGTGCCAATCGGTCGACCGGAACCAGTTATCTGTTCGACCGATTATAACAGACACTCTAAGTGACTTGTCACAGTTTTACCGGTCGACCGCCTTTGACCTTTCGGTCGACCGTTTATGTATTTTTCGGATGACCATTAAACTAGTCGTATTATACAACGGTCGTATTCATATAAATTTACCTAACCCCTGGAATATATTTGGCCACCGATCGAACGTTGACCTGAAAATGGTCGACCAGATGAACGCAATTCTTGAGTCCATAAGTGCCTATTATTTTCGATCGAACAAAACCAATCTTTGTGTTTGACAGTTATATCATTAACCTGGCAAAAACCCTGAGATCGGTCGACCGACCCCTAACCTAATTCGACTGATGACTTAAGTCATAGACAAATTGGTTTGATCGTTCTCTAGTTCGTTCAAACATTTCTTTATTCTTAAAGAAACGGTCGACCGTTCCTCTCGAGATGCTCGACCGTTGTGGGACAGAATTGCAGAACTTCAATTTCTGTTTTGTGTATCTTACACACAACTCACACAATTCTTCCCCAACGGCTATATCTCTATGAGAGCTTATAAATAGAGGTCCATACACCTTATTTACACAAAATCTCCTACTTTCAATTGTCTCATACACTAGAGAGCATTCTCCAAATCTTCGAAGCCCTAAACTCCTACACTCTAAGACTATACACTTCACGACTAGATAAAATTCCCAATCATACTCAACTGTGCTCAAGTTAGAGAGTGTTGAATACTCAGGTTACCTTCATTGTCAAAGAGTAAAGGTTTCGGTGAAAGCCCAAAGCATTCCTTCTCGGATTGTGAGTAGATGTTCCAAGCTTGGCGAGGGTGTTCACACGCTTGAAGTGTAAAGGCGTTCTCTTGGCCCGGAATAGGGAGTGGATAGTGAAGTCGTAAGCAGAGATGGTGGGAGATCCGAACCTCTATAAAAAATCCCGTCTCCATTGTGGTTTGCATATTCTTCTTTACTTGTTTCATTTGTTTGTTTCTGCTACATATCTTGCTTAATCAAGTAAAGAATTAACTAAGTGATTAGATTAATTAAGGGTCATCCATCTTACATTTGCTACCTTATTGAGCTTCATTTCGATTGTCATTTACACGTTTTGCAATGGATGGGACATTATACCATTCAAAACCTCTTTCAGATTTGATGGGACGTTGTGAAACTTGTTTAGGTTTATGGTATCCAAATAAGGTGTGTTTCGAATGGTTAAAAAGGGAGTAAAAGTCATTTATGGGAAACAAGTTTATGTTTTTAAACAATTTTTTACTACATCCAAACATACCCCAAGTCTGGTTGGATATCATCAAACATCTTCTTGATATATAGACAAATTTTGTTTGGATGCATCTCGGATACGATATGGAGTGGATTCATGGTTGCTTGTGAGGACGTAAATGAAGGGAAGAGAATCATGGACAATAGGTCTATAAACGAGTCGGGTATGGCCATACCCATATCTATAAGACCATAACCAACTAATAAATAGGTGCCTTGCAAAACCGATATCCATACCCGCCCTAAACCTTCCCAATAATCAGGTATGGGTTGGGTTTGACGTGCATACGGTACGGGTTATATATAATACTCAAAATAAATTTAATGATCACTACAATATAAGAAATACCTAAAATGTGTGCAGCAGCTGATAACTCAATTTTATATAACACACACAACATTTGAAATTTGGCTGAGCACAATAACTGTTTACCCGTCAATCTGATCACACCCAAACCGTCAAACACATGTATGGGTCAATATTTTGAACCCGTTAATCGGTTAACCCGAATGTCAAACTTTTTAATGAACATCTCGGGTTAGAGTTGTCCTAATACGAAACCCCCCAATCTGCTAACCCGAATAGTATATTTATAAATAATATTTGTTTATACATTTCTATGTATACTTATACGAAAATTATATACAACCCTGATTGCTAAACCAAGGAAACATAACTTTCCTCTGCATTTACTCAAGAACCTACCTGAAAATAATAATAATAATAATAGACACCCTCAACTCTCAGCCCCCACTAACCCAACACGTCCAACCTTCTCTCCCACACTTTCCTTCCTCAAGCCCCACCTCTCTCTCTCCCTCCGAACCAACTCATAATTGATTAGTGGTGAGAGTTTTTGTAACATCTTGAAACAGCGGAAATTTTGAAAATTCATAATCACTACAATAAAGGCTAATAATCAAAGACGGTACTGTTACTTCTCATAAAACAAATAGCGGTGCACCAAATTACATCACAGTTTGTCAAAATGATACATGATTACAACAGAACAACAAAAGAAGATAAAACGTAATCATGTTGACCTCAGTGGTCCGAGTAGAGGATCCGACTCCAAAATGTGCGTGCCCTCCGATCACCACCCAACTGGATCTACTACGGTCCTGAAAAATATATAACAACAATGCCTGAGTTTCCAGAAGGAAACCTCGTATGCCAACTCACCTATATGCATGCATTACGTAAATGAACATATCATACTAGTAGCATGTCATGGCATCAACAGAAGGGAAAACAGTTTCCCCGAAGGGTAAAACAGGACATCAGTCCAACAGTCAACATCGGGTCTCCCGAGGAGACCTACCGTAGGCACATGCGGTCTTACAGCACGCGACATCGCACCCCCCACACGCGGTCTCTGTGGTCGGTACCACTGGGGACCAACGGGGCCATCGCCCGGAAGGTATAACAACATCATCTCGATAGGTGCCCAGTCGAGGATCAACATAGCCGGAAAAGCCTCGGCCCAACAATCATCATCGCCGGCACAACCTTGGCGGCATCACCAGCACAGCATCGATGGTCCATCACAAACGTCCGGCACATCATCGGACGGGTCCAGACCGAAGTCGTCCAGGTCATCAGGCTCCACGAGCAGCGAACACCAACCGCGCCGCTATAAAAGCAGGGCAGCGACCTCCGTAGCCCCTCAGGCCGGTAGTCACCTCACCCAACGACAGTTGCGTGCCCGCACAATCATCATACATTGAGATCCTTGATCCCTCAGGCCTGCTACACTACAATGAGTACGATCAATCCAACACATTAGTCATGATCCATACATGGAGGTGACACGTCCCGAACACCCACACCCTTCCACACGACGGTCCCTGGGCAGGCACGCGTAACGCGCCCACCGTCACCTCCCGGCTCATGCACAAGGCGAGGACACGGGTTTCCGTGGACAGAGTTGGCATTCAAAAAGGGACCAGGAATTCAGTCCTAGGCAAAAACGGTCGACCAGAAGAGACAACCCGGTCGACCGTTTCCTCAAGGGAATCGGTCGACCGAAAGTCTGAATCGGTCGAACTGTTTGCACAAAACCTAAGTCCCAATGGTCGTCCGAGAGTCTAAAATGGGTCGACCAAAATGAGGTCAAAATCCAGAGTCTGGTCAACATCAAATTCAAACTATCGGTCGACCGACTCAGGGGTCTCGGTCGACCGAAAACTAACAGGGTCAACCTATTATTTCTACGTCATATAATGGTCGACCGAACACATAAAAAAGGTCGAACAACATGCATAAAAATCCAGTACACTTAAGTTCCGGTCGACCGAACACAAGAACTCGGTCGACCGAAACGCAACAGACAGACAAAATACATGCATTCGGTCGACCGCCCGAAGGGTCCGGTCGATCGTTGGTCGTCTTCAACCACGCGTCAGCCGAGGTTTTTCCACCAAAACACTTCGTCGGTGAGGTCTCCGACCGACCAACACAACCCTCCCACGAGGGTTAACAATAAAATCACACTAGAGAGTGGCATACCTCAAAGAAGACGACGAAACGCCGGAGCACCGCTCGCGCCTCCGTCACCTTCTCACGCGCGACCTCCTCCTCGCGACGACCTCCTCACACCGGAGCCTCTGAGTCCTCTGGTGCCGCTGAGTGAGAGAGGGATGGGTTGGTGCAAGAATGAAGGAGAAAGGGAAAGAGAGAGGAAAACATTTTCTCTCTTAAAACCCAACAAAACCCATCAACACCAACAGTACCCGCAACTCTACACCTCTCACCCATCACCAGGCCAATGCTCATCACTCCTTCCCCATGCAAACCACACCCCTAATCTCCATCTCTCCTCCTAACACCCATTAACTCCTAAGCATGGGTTTAGGGTTCTTACAGTTTTGACATTAACCCAGCTATAATTTTGTGTAATAATAAATTACAAACTATGTCTTTTCTTCTTATTTAAGTGGACTTGCTTCTACTTTTGTGGAAGATGGATTGATCTTTGGTTACGTTTACAATTGCTTTGATGGAAAAAAACATCAATTTGGTTTTTATTTATGAGTTAAGCGTTGGTATATTATATGATGATTTGTTTGTTTGAGAAGTTTCTACGTTTGTGTGAAAATTGATATGTACATATATTGTGAATATCTTGTTGGGCATTTTAAGTGTTTATGCAAGACTTAATATATTTAAAATCCGTGACAGGAACAACAACCTATTTAACCTGTCAGCCCGACCCGAACATGTGTAGCTTGTGGATTACGGGTTATGTTGCAGTTAGAAAAGTGTAAGTCGGATTTAACCCGACCAGCATACCCTTTTTCTTTTGGCAAGTTAGGTTGAGGATGAGCTTCAATCTAACCCGACCCGACCAATTTACAACCTTATTTGAAACACCAAACATTAAGTTCAACTTCTCCGAATACATATTTTAGCATAATTAGAACAAACTTTAGCACAGATGTGGATAACTTATAACAAACAAAAAGATGTGTGTGAGTATATATGTCTAATATTATACTATTATATGATAACCAGCTATAGGGGTACGGTATGGACTAAGGATCATACCCATGCTCACATGTTTAAAGAGCTGGTATACAAGTACAAATTTTTAATGTGGTATGATATTTTGTAACCATACATGTACCCGTCAAGGTGGGCAAATGTGTAATTAGTTACCCATCCCATTGACAGGCCTAATGGGAAGCACAATGAAACATCACTTAACAAGAAACAACGACGAAAAGGGCAGTTGTGAGGAGTTAAGAAACTGCCCCAATGGTTAATCGTTTTTGTGCAGAAAATTTCAGCACGTGCTCGACTGCAGTTTATTATATTGCTTGACGTTTTTGTTTCCTACTTTTTAGGGATGTGATTTCATGTATTAAGAGAGCTCTCGTTTTGCATATTTTGAGTTTATAAATATGTAGTTTTCGTATGTTTTAATAAGTTTCACAATAACTAGACATGTAATGCAATGACAGCACAATTCACATCTCAGAGGAAAGGTTGCAACGGAGAGTGTAGCATATGTAGTCAATGAAGGTGATGCAAATGGGATGTATTTGGGTTTACAGAAGGAGTTGAGAGTTAGTTGTGGCGAGCTGGGTGACTAAGGAAATTGATGTATTTCACATGTGTTAACTTTCTCGTATCAATGAAAATTTCATAGTGCGTATGTAGAGTCGTGTTTTTTTCTCGTCATGTTTGGAGGAGGTTCCACCAAGTTTATGGTTCTTCTATGGTGGATATGTGTTTATAGATATCACTAGTGCAGAAAAGAGAATATAGGTCGGATATAAGGGGTATATACGTCGGCTATACGGCTTCCCTGACCCAACGTCTACCTATGTGTCGTATATACCTAGGCGTCGGTCATGTAACACTCGACGTCTCTTCTCTAAGTATACACGTCGTCTATTAGGTGAAACTGACGTCTATACCTAGACAATAGATGTCAGTTGTAGCTAATAGCCGACATCGGTTGTAACTAATAGCCGACATCTATTGTCTAGGCATAGACGTCGGTTGCACCTAATAGCCAACGTGTATTCCTTTTTTGAAGGGGATAGATGACGGCTATTAGGTACAACCGACGTCTATACGCTTACGAGATTAAAATAAATAAATACAAAATGTAGCAATCATAGATTCCTGCATAACAAACACATTCAACCTACACAGGAAAAGCATTCATGCTGCACAACACATTCATCCACAAGAATATGTACACAATCACTTGGCATTCATTCACAAAGATGTTTGATTATATGAAAGATCACATTCTATGTTTGTAATACAAGTAAACATGTTAAATAAATTTGCCTGTTTAATAACAAATAAAGTGTTATTGATATAAGAACCTCTTAGTTCAGTAACATGTTTATCATAAAATAACGTGCTCATCGATCGCGAGTATCATTGAGCTCCTGTTGCAAGTAAGGATCGCTATTCTTTTGGAAGACCTATAAAAATACAAGTAAAAAATATGAATATCTAAATAATGAAACTATAATTATATAACTGAATAGCGATCTATATTACCTTGGATAATTATACGTCTTGAGATGCAATTTCCTCCATGTATCTCATAACGTAGTAACCACATTCCATATTTCCAGTCTGCTTGCGGTACTACAAAAATATAAATTCGCTAAATATATGTTCCATTACTTAACTTAATTAACAAAAATGAGGAAAAGTACTTACTCCCATTTCATGTCACGTTACTCCCACTTTTGGGATTGTTGTCCTGCCACCTAATACTTTGTAAACCCTTATTGTCCTGAGTAGCACTTGTTATTCAATATGAAGTCGATAATACTAATAAAAATACACGAATTACAAATACGATGATTAAAACAAACTTACATTGAAACAAGTTTTTTCATGGATTCCCTTGGTTTAATCGACCCGAAAGGATCAAATCAATATGCCGAATTAGTCTCGGGACATAGAACGACAAACATCCAATGAGCGTTGTTTATATACATAATTAGAAGTTTATTATGAAAAAAAAATCCACTTATTTTGAATTATCAAATTTAACTCTCATGGTAAGGGAGCAGATAATATCTTTTGTCTTCTTCTTTCATGAGAGTCGCAAGCTGACCCGATTTATCATCATTCCGGTATATATAAGTAGATGGACTGACAAATGCAAATACTTTTTCATCGGGAAAGACTGACGTTCTGGCGTGATAAAGTTGTCAACAAGAGTAAAAATTACATTATAATTAGGATAAAATTATTCAATACATTTCATCTTATACAGAATAAAACACTTACTTCACTTGCACGTCAATAATCATTATGCACAATTGATCCATCGCCAAAAACTGCATAACATCCTCTTTGAGGGGAAACCCCTTAACCCCTCCTCCAAATCCCAGGTAGTTAAGGATTGTGATTCCCTACCTACCATTAATTGATACAACATTTTGCATCGATTTGGTAGCAAATTAATGTTGATCACAGGTTGGTTGTTTGACCCTTTGCTCTGGGGGCTTGAAACCTTACAGATATATATACAAACGTTAAAAATACAATTATTAACAAAATTGAAATTTATTGGTTTTCAAATTTAAAGTATACCTCGTGTGTGTCATTTAGCTCTACTAAACGACGAGGGCACCTCAGGTACCCACCGATAGCATCGCCGAGGGTAACAACCTCTTCTTCCTGAATTGGCACCAAAGTCTAAGCAGCTCCCCACTGCAACCTTCACTTCTCCGTCTTCCACCTCTTTGAAGTGGTGTTTAGAGAAGTTATAAACTTTGTCGTGTCCCACCAATCTTCGATCAGGGTTTTCGACAAATAGAGCACATCTAGATCCATCATGAAATTTACCAAACGAGGGACACCTACGAGGGGCAACTCTAGAGAATGAGCTGCGAAATCAGATTGTCGCTCGGGGTTGAACACTGGATGCACTGGAGGAGTGGTGACCGGGGAAGAAGTGGTCCTACGGTGGGTAGGAGAAGTAAGCAAATCCCGATCCAATCTCTCCATAACAAGTTGCAATTTATTTTGCAAATCTGCAATTTGTTGCTCGCGTTTGGTATGAGTTATTATCATAATACCAACATATTTACAAACAATATGTAAATAATATTGAAAATTCAAAGAAGCAAGGCAATAAAATTTAAAAATATTAAAAGCATGTATTAAAAACATTTACTTGAATTATAATTTTAAGAAGGAAAATATGTTAAACATAAAATATCATGTTATTAATAACAATTGAGATTAAAATTTTATTGAAATTTTGGCAGAACCTCGCCTAAAAATTTGCTATGTAAAAATCTTCGAATCTTGGGATTGACAAGAAAAATGTATAATATTCTCTACTACATCACATTCACATTACAAACATCAAACGTTCATATCATGTATCCTGATTTCCACTATATCACATATACATTATAAAAATAACATTTTCCAATTCAATTCAATCAACTTAGTATGTCATTCTAACTTATGAAACTTTCTAAAACATTGGGCTATTGGGTGGACTGAAATGCAAGCAAGCAAGCAGCCACGAAAGTCGTTGGTTCCTTCTTGGTTTAGTCTAGATTGAAAGCTCATCAACTTAGTTAGTCGGTGCTTAGGATCACCAACCAACTCATCTACCATTTCTTTTCTTTTCTTTCTTTCTCTAGTCTCTACTCATTTTCTTCTTATAACTAATTATTATTATATATTTCTTATTTACTTTTGTATATCGGTATAACATAACAAACACTGTGAATAAAATCATACTTTGTATGTCACTTAGCCTGCCGCAAAATTTATCGTCCATGAATCAATCTATGTGCTCTTTCGATTTCGTTACTAGAAAAAAAACTCCAACAATTTTCAAGTGGTGTATTTGTGAAATATATATTTATCGTCCACGAATTAATCTATTTTGGTTTGAATCATCGAAACCAACTCCACACAATTTATCGTACATGAATCAATCTCTTCTGAAATATATATTTGAAAGATTCTTGTATACAATTATAATCCATAGCACGAAGTTAACTACATTGTTATCAATCTAGGTTCTGATGGCTTACTGATGTTGGGTTGGAGGTAGCGAGGAAGAGTGGGGTAGTCGGCGAGGGGGTTTCGGGTGAGGAGCGGCAAGACGAGGAGAGGAACGGCTGTGGTGAGGAACGACGAGGGGATTTCGGTGGAGAAGATAAGGGTCGACGAGTTGCAACGCCGACGAGGAGAAGGTTTTGGAGGAGGGGGTTGGAGACGACGTAGAGGAGGGCGGCGCCGAGGAGGTTAGTGAGTGGAGGCACGGAGATGAGTTGGCTGGATAGGGTTTGGTTGCGGTTCGGTCTCAAAGGGATTAGAGTTTGGTTGTGGTTTGGTCGCAAGGGGGTTAGGGTTTGGTCGCGGAGCAGGTTGGGGTTTTTGTCTGGATAAGCCATTTGATTGAGATGTAAGACCTATAGATGCTGGCTATCTCATACATCCGACGTCTATGGGACAACATGTATAGGTTGAGGTGTATACGTCAGGGTATAGACGTCAGTTAAAATGCATGTCCCAATGACCGACATCTATAGGACCCTATAGACGTCGATCATATTAATAACTGACATCTAAACCTATAGACGTCGCCTATTAGTATAGCCAACGTCTATGGGTTGACGTCTGTTGGTTGTTCTGCATTATTGTATTGTGCATGAAACTCTTGGGTTTTGAGTGATTGAGACAAATTCGATGGTCGAAATCCTAGCATAATCATTGTTTGGGATCGTTATATGAAGTATGAACTTCGTTTTCTCCTCCTCCTCCTAGTCTGCTTCTTCCTTTATTACTTCATCTCTTCTCTTCCTCTTCTTTTATTCAGTCTTCTTCTACTACCTTTTTCCCAACTAAAAGAACCTCTAGTTCTAAACCATTTCGATCTTCGAAACCCCACAAGTAAACTGACCACATGTGTGATTCGACGATACAAAATTATCATCACAAAAAATCAACCCAAAAACAAATGGGTCTACAAACCCTAAGATGACGACAACAACAAACTAAAATAAACATCAAAACAATGAAACAAATACAACACCAAAACAATGAAACTACCAAAATGGGCACCAAGAACCACACACCAGATTATTATTCCATGAAAAATTTCCTTCACATATATATCAAACCTAAGGAAAACTAATTATCACTCCGTAAAAGATTGCTCCACTAATGCTTACCTCAAAGTCTTTCCCCTAATTTTTATCTTTAGTAATCCATTCGCCCTTTCCTTCTTACCATTAGATTTTTGGAGAAGACCCTTAGAATAGAAAAATAATAAATATTATTATTATTATTGCCAAAATTAAGGGGAAAGACTTTCAGATTATAATTAGGGGACATCATATAAATATTATTTACTGCCAAAATAATTAGGGTTAGAACAAACAAACAATAAATATTATAATATTAAACAATATAATTTAACTTATCACTATGGTTGTGAGTTTCTGGTTGCGCTCGGTAACTCACTCGCGACTCGCTCAATTTTTCTCGCTCAACAGCTTTGCTTGATTTTTACGAGTTGAGCACAACCCAAAAATCCACTCGGGAAAAAAATGAGGAGAGTTGAGCAAAACCCTGCTCACTTGTTAGCTCGCTCGACTCGGTTTCTCGTATATACTCGTACGGGCATACATCCATATACATACACGACATGTACACTACAAATATACATCTATCCATTTACCCATTACCACTGACCAAATCCAATCATCCAAATATCCATTTACCATTTACCAAATACTCATTTACCATTTTATCTTACTACCTTATCTTTAACCCTAAAATCCTATACTCTACCCAACTTGCTCCAGCCGCCATTGCAAACCCTCCCAATTCTCCCATTATTGTTGTCTTGAATGCCAAATATTTTCTTTGAGGTGACGATTTTCTTTCTTTGGATATTTGATGCAAGAGATGAAAATATATGCTCATTGTATTTTTTGCAAAGTCAAATGTTATCATTGTTTACGTTATTATTTAGATATATTTTTCTGCTAGGAAAATTTGAGTTGATGAGATATTTGTTTGCTGGCATAAAGATGATTTGTTATAGTATTACATCAAATTTGTTGTTATATTTGTTGGCCACTTAATAAAGCCATAATATTGTGATTTTCAACAACGCAATGAGTGGGAAGTCATGATATTATGATGGCTCATGTGAACTAGAAATTAGGTAGAAAGAACATATTATATATATCATATATCTGATGATAGTAGCTGTCCTTGCATTCCCAGGCGCAAGCAAGAGATCATTTTCTAACGAAACGAGCCAACGAGCCGAGTAGGCTCACAAGAAAATGAGTCGAGTCGAGCAGCTAGCGAGCCAGAAATGAGCCGAGCACGAGCATAATTTTTGTGCTCGAACAGAACCACGAGGGGGCCAAAATTATACAAGCCGAGTTTGAGCCATCTTCGCTCGC
This sequence comes from Triglochin maritima, assembly GCA_963682175.1. Taxonomy (NCBI): domain Eukaryota; kingdom Viridiplantae; phylum Streptophyta; class Magnoliopsida; order Alismatales; family Juncaginaceae; genus Triglochin; species Triglochin maritima. The sequence continues at coordinate 35,115,665 of OY821776.1, read as the reverse complement.
TCGAAACGGACTCGTTTACAACCCTATTTGTCACTCATTGACTTGTTATTTATCTTAATAATAAACCTTAATTTATAAATTACAAAATCATTAATCATTACAAGTTTACAAATATTGCTAAACAAATTGAGTAATAAATCAAGTATTTTTCCTAAAAATATACTTATTGAAGTTATTTTGTTAATTTTTATATAAGAAGTAATATTTAAAATCATGTTTCAAATAGATCCACCAAAGCGCCACACAACCCCCAAGGAGGCATGTCGCGGAGAAGGTTGCGGGCAAGAATTTTAGGGTGGGTTATAAGCAACTCAGCGTAACTCGCACATTTTTGGCTGGTTAGGTGCTGGTTGAACCTCACTCGCCTCCAATCCGACCCGTTTACCACGAAATTTGAAAGGGTACACCATTATAGTTCATAAAATTGAGGGCAACAATTTGTAATTTATCCTAGGATTGATAGAATTTAGCACATACAAATGGTAAAACCGGACCCAATTGGTTCGAACCAGTTTCATTTTGGGCCAAAATGGCAAACCGAGAACCAAACTGGTAAAGGTCTAGTTTGGAATCGAACCAAACTAATCGTGTCTAATTTAAAACCGAACCAGACTGGTTTTATATTTTATTTCTAGTTTGATTACTTTTTGGTAAACGTAAATATTATTTAATATTAATTTGTGGTTAGAAAACTTGGTTCGAAATTATTATGTTTTTATATTAGATTTGATTTAAAGTTAATATGGTAGAAAAAATATAGGGATACATAAAAATTAACAAAAAGTATATAAAAGTAAAAAATCAAGAATTCGAATTGGGAAGATCTCAAATCGGGGTCCAAATCAGCTTCAGTTCAATAAATATCGGTTAAAAATTGACTAGCCTGCATTGGGAAAATCCCAAAATTAGGATTTGGACTAGTTTTGATTCGATGCAGACCGAACTAGACTGTCAATGAACAACTAGGTACACTCTAGCATATACAAGCTAATACAAGAATGTATTGCAAAATTTCACATATTTTTAAATCAAAACACAATTTTTTGTTGTCTTACACTCAAAATAGAATACAAATTACAATGTTTATTTTCGGAAAAAATATCAAAACCAACCGAGTTTGAACGAGCAGGCTCAACTCGAGCTCGGTTCATTTAGTTTTTTTTTACTTGCTTGTGACTTCTAGTGAGCAGAAAAAGGTGCACATATTCGACTCACCAAATGCACGCATACCACTCAGCTCGCTCGTTTCCTCATTTTGAGATGAGTTACCTACTTAATTAGACAAATTTTCCTACTATTTTTTTGTTTTTCCAATTGGTAAAATAACATCCTCAAATAGTTTAAATGATAAAAAACCTTAAATAATATACACTCATGTAGCCAAACATGTAGATTAAATGTAAGTTTAAACATAAAACATACTAGAGACTAGGGTTGTAATCAAGTAACTTTAACATATATAAAATAAATAAACGTTTATTTCATAGTATAAATTTAGAACTAGGGCAAATATTGTATGAATGAATAGACAAACATAACTAATTTATTATATATACAGACACGCCTATTGATTAGTACCATATCATACATCGCATCCATTCTATATATCATTTATTGTACCCCAATTGTGTGCTACTCAAGTGTTTGTTTGTAATGTTTCAGGTATTATCTAGGTAGTAAAGAAGAGAACGGAATAGAAAATTACATAAATGTAAGAAGAAAGAACTCAAATGAAGCAAAGTGACCTGTTTGTCATGCACAAGGACCATCTGCAAATCAAGAATGACCCAGATGTAATCCAGAGGGCCAAACGCACAAAAAACATTTTGGGCGCAAAAATCCCTCAATACCACGATCTTGAGTATTTGGGAGATTAAAGACAAACGGGTTCAAACCAGTAGACCAGGACTGTACCCTGCGTGCAAAATACAACATTTAAGATGCTGGAGAAAAACTGGACGGATCATAAGCTAATGATCTGCCAATGGTGGATCAATTTACTCCAATTTGCCCTGTTGCCTCGTCTCGATTATTTGGGTGCACGAGACTATAGAGAAAGTGATTACAGCCGTCATATTGCTTCCAAACCCATCCAAACCCTTATTTCTTCTATAAATAGCAATGTTTCTTCTACCTTTCTTCTTCTCCACCTCCACCATTAGAATAAGTTAGGTTTTACCCATTGGAGGTGGAAGAATATGGAGGTGGAAGGAGCTTGTAAACTAGTTCTTTCTTTAATCTAATGGTAAAATATTATTCCTCTTGTCATTAGCTTTCTTTCTATCCAAGTATTTTGGTGTTTTGTTGGTTGATTTTATACTTTGCTTTTCTTGCCAGTTTTAGTGTAGATTTCTTGCTTTCCATAGTTGTTAACATGAGTAGAGAGTAGATCCACCCCACTTGGGGTGGAGGCACTATAGTTGATGGTGAAGTGTATGATGGATTCTTCTTATCTTGTGTCATTTCATGTGCTTAATGTAGATCGATACATGTAACTTGCTCAAACTTATATTAGATGAGATAATGGCCACACTAGGTACTTGTCATGCTAGATCTATGGTTTATCTTGTTTCTTGTAATGATTTATCATTGTATGGAAGTGGTTTCTTATGTATGAATGCTTCATTAGTAGAGAATGCTTGAATGTATTAAGTTGTATGGATGGTTAATTGATGTCCTAATGGTCACAGTAGGTACTTAGTTCATTCTTGAGAAGCCAAAGTGCATCTTAACTTCATGTCTAACTAACTATGTTAGTCATGCATTCATGTAAATGTAGTTGATGTTAATTAGACTCCACACTAGTTTCTAGTTGATTTCACCTACTTTACACACTTGCACGTAATAAAATGAAGACCCACTCATGCACACACACCTCACTATTGTGCCTCCACTCCAACGGTTTAGTTTAATTGTTAATTCACTCTAGTTTAGTCTAGTTAGTTAGCATATCCCACTTATTGTCCTCTCATTTCCTACTCGAGTATGGTTGGAACAACAACACTCACAACTCCTTGAGGTTCGACCCGAATTTGTCACGTCTTCACCGATGTCGTGCACTTGCAGTTATTAAAATGATCAATCACCTACACACACAGGTGTGTATCTAAAACTGAGTTATCAGGTCGAGTAAACGAGCGAGTATCAAAAGAGTAGGTGTCTACTCATTCTTCACTCGTTTAGTTTGCCAAGCAGATTTATTTGCTCGTTCTTGGCTCGTTATCAACCTATTTAATCCACGATCTAAACGAAACCGAACGAGCATTGAGCGATGCACCGAGCCCAAGCAAAACATGACCACCCTCCAAGAAAAACACAATAACACACAACATATGAGTGAAATTGTATCACAATTAAGCTTCTGCTAAAATGAAACAAAAGTAGTTAGTCATCTACCAAGTCATATATATGGATATTATATATATATAATATATGGATATAAAATGACAATTTGAAACACATGAGGATAATAATTTATCAGAGCCCTACCATTAATCGTCCCGATTTCACCAAACAAATAATAAACTTGTTTGCCTTTTTAGCAGGAGGTTAAAAGAATCTCTTTTCAAGCATGTTTTAATGCATATGGAGGCACTATTTTGGTTCAACCGTGAATTGGTCGGCAGTCCAGCTCCCAAACCCACAAGAAGACATTTTTATTTGAATCGGAGTGACCCGGATTGAAGTGATGGCTCAACCTCAAAACCGATTGACCCGCTAGTTCAACCAACCCAAACCCTAGCTTTCGTCACCTCCTGCCGTGTCCCTGCCCCGGCTTCCGACGCCTTATTTGTCGTCGCAAAGGACAAATTTAGTCTTGGTGCAAGGTGGGGAGGGGAGGAGGAGGAGAATCGTGGTGGGATTTTGAGAAGACGACTTAAAGGGAATGGAGTTTAAGGGAAGGAGAATTTTGAGAGAAACGATGGGTAGGAGAGGAGAAGGACGATTGAAGATGTGGGGAAGGACCGGAAGTGCAGCAAAAATAGGGGTGAAAGCGGGGCGGAGTGAAATTTTGCCCCACCGCTACCTACCCGGCATTAGTTAAGAGGGTAAGTGGGGTCGGGGCCAAAAAAATCACTACATGTCCATCCTAGCCCACCCTTAGGCGGGAGCTTAAGCGGGTTATTTGTTTATCAAAGCTAAATATAAAAAATCAAACCATTTTCTTCAACATTTATCATTTTGATCAAAGCTAACTAGATACAAAAATTTAAGAAAAAAATAATCGATGTATGTTTTTAAAGCTATGTCCCAAAATATCAAAGCTAAATACAAAAAAATCAAGCAAAATACAAGGGTTATGCGAGTTGCGGGTTATGCGGGGCGGGTTGCGAGAAACTAGCAACCCAACCCGCTTATTATGCAGGTTGTGCGGATGACGGGTAGCATTGTTTTGCCCGCAACCCGCATCAGGCGGGGGGGGGGGGGGGGGGGGGAGGTTAAACCCGCCCTATTTACGACCCTAAGAAGAAAGGTTGGGGTGGGATTTTTGTGGGTGTTTTTCAGAATGGTCTCTAGGGTAACAGATAATTATTGATGTTTACTTTTTAGGTGGAAGATTCTTTAGGGGGCTTAACTCTATGAAATGGGATAAGTGTTGTCATCTTCTTCTCGCACTCGTTAGCTTGCCCAAGACTCGCTCAATTTTGCTTACTCAACAACTTGGCTTAATTGTTAATGAGTCAAACACGAGCCAATAAATCAGCTCAAAATAAAATGAGCCGAGCCGAGCTAAGCGAAACCCTACTCTCTCAGTGGTCACTCGTACATACACATACGAGTATACATCCCTATACATACACAACATGTACATTACAAATATACATCTATCTACTTAACAATTACCATTACCAGATCCAATTATCCAAATACCCATTTACCATTTACCAAATTTCCATTTACCTTACCTTTTCTTCTAAAAGGATAAAATCTTACTCTACCTTCTTTGCATCTTGCGCCAGTTGCCACACTACTAATCTTTCCATTCCTCCGCCACCTCATTGTTGATCCTCCCCTGGCAGGCACCACCACTTGCTTCTATTATGTGAGGGTAAGAACTATTTTACTTGATTTTTATTCTGAAAATCGTAACAATTTTTATTCTGAAATTCGTAACAATGTTGTGTGTTTGTCTTCACTACTTGATGTGTTTTCCTTTTCGTTGAGATTTTTGATTTTTGACTATCTTACTGAGGTATAACTTCAGATCTTAGCAAAGTCTAATCGTCTACCAACACATCCATTCATTTTATTAGATGAGAAACCTAGCAGTAATGAAGTGTGAGGACTGAGCCGAAAATACTCTCACACTGTATAATCAATAGACATTCTTGTCACTTATGAGACTTGATTTTTGACTATCTTACAACCGATCCAACCAAAAAAAACTATCTTTACTCAATACAAATTTGTTGTGTGTTGTTACTTCACATCTTAGCAAAGTCTAATTTTCTAACAACACATGCACACATTTTGCACCCTTGAGCATCACATGTTGAGATTGTCTCCATGGATATAAAAGTCACTTGTGTGGCTTATGAAAATAATGAGCATTTTATTTAATACTAATTGTTCTTGAGATGGAATGCCAATATTTTATAAGGGCATTGTACTTTGATGGCTATTTCTCTTAATTAAAGATGATGATGCATAGAGTTGCATTGGAGCTTTGAGTGAGAAATCTAGTATGGTATTTATCGATGAAAGAAAGATCTGGACTAGTAAATGTTTACTTTTCTATGTTATAATTTTGAATTGATGTGAAGACGGCCCCAGACCCTTGATGTTTTGTTGCTCTTTTGGGATCTTTGATGCTTGTTCCTAGAAGTTTTGAGTTATTATGTAAGGTGATGCCAATTTCAAGACCATATTTATACCTATCAGCAAACTAAGAGAGTCATTCCACCATTATCACTAGTGCAGAATAGTGAATAGTCATCGCCCTATAGATGTCGGTCGCCTATATAGCCGACGTCTATAAGTATAGACGTTGTCTATTAATACAATTGACGTCTATAGGGTCCTGAAGACGTCGGTTGTTGGAATAACCATTTCAACCGATGTCTATATCTAGACGTTTATTCCCCACACATTTAGAAGTCGATCTATAGACGTCGGGTGTGTCATATAGCTAGTGTCTATAGGTCTTATATCGAACCATTCCCTTCAGTTTTTATCTTTTATCTCGACAAAAAACCTGACTGAACCCTAGCTGCAAATCTGACCTCCTCCGCGACCAAACCCTAACCTCCTTGTGACCGAACCCGACCAAACCGCAGTGACCTCCTCTGCCATCGCAGCGTCTATTTCGCTGCACCCACTAGTGCAGAATAGGCTTTACTCGTCGCCCAATAGACGTCGGCCGTTATAACCACCGACGTCTAGTGGGGAGAGGACAGAATGGACGTCGGTCTTCATTGAGGCCGACGTCTATGTAGTACTATAGATGTCGGGTTTGGGAATAACACGTTTAGCCGACGTCTATAGGGTATAGACGTTGACCTATAGACGTCGGCCGTTTGTGTACCTTGTGAACCCGACGTCTATAGGGTATAGACGTCTCCCTATAGACGTCGGACGTAATGTAAGACCGACGTCTATACTCCATCCATATAGACGTCGAGGTATAGACGTCGGACGTAATGTAAGACCGACGTCTATACTCCATCCATATAGACGTCGAGGTATAGACGTCGGCGTTATATAACATCCGACGTCTATATGTCTTAAAGAAATCGGACAGACGTGTTTTCTTTCATTCATTTCAGACGAAACCCACCCAAACCCTAGCCGTCCCGCGACCGACCTCCGACCGATCCGCACCGTCTCCGGCACCGCAGCGAGCTCCCAAGCTCTCCTCCACTTCTCCGGCCCTCTTCTACTTCTTCCTCCGTCTTCCTCCGTCTCTCTCCACATGTAAGTTTTAAGTTCGTTTTTGGTTGTTTTAAGTTCGTCTTTCTCCACATATTCTTTCTAAGTTAGCCTTCATCTCATGTCGTTTACAGCCGTCACCGCACCACCTCCGCGACGTCTTCGGGAACCACAAAGACCTCCTCCGGCGTCACAACTTTTCCCTCCTCTGGTTCGTGCTCAATTTTAGATCCTTAATTTAGGATTAGTTTAGACCAAGAATCCAACACCAACATGCATGTATGTTGGTTACTTGTTGAGATTTAATTGAAATAATATGTAATATTTCGTGGAAAAACAAACTTGAAAACCTACAGAAAGCCCTGAGTTTAAATTCACCTTAAGATTGAAAATCAACTTTTTTTGCAACGAAACTGACACCGGTAGGTTAGTATATCTAGTGTGTTATGTGTTGATATTTGATAAACATACCCAACTAATGCAGCACTATTCTTCTCATGGCCGAACCTACGTTAAATATGTTAAAAGACCTACCCTAGTAACTCTACCCTTATACATGTTAAGAAAAGGTGCACCCCAACCTCTTCTAAGCAGAAATGTGTGGGTAATGGACTCTTTTGTTTTGGATGATATAAGCAATCACCCATCCATCCAAAAGTCCCAACCACCTTAACACAATAAAGAAACAACAAGCACTATTGATTTGGATCACTTGATTCTCCCTTTCATTTCACATCTCCATCATGCAATGGAAGAGTCTCTATTCTCCATGCAATCATGCCTCAACATAATTTTTATTTTGGGAGTTTGATAAGTTTATTGGTGAATGGAGTGTGATCATTGTGTGAATGTTTAATTCATTTGATTTGACTCATTCATTGGATTGATTTGGTTTGGATTGAGTTGGGTTGGTTGGATGATTTAACCAAACTTTGTTTTCATTGGATTGATTTGGTTTGGATTATGTTAAGAATTTGGTTTGGATTGAGTAGAGAAATACATGATGTGAATGTGAGTAGATAACTAGATATACATTTTTCTTGTTGATTTCAGGATTTGAAGAATTTTACATATCAAATTTTAAGTGGTGGTTCTGCCAAAATTTCAATAAAATTTTATTCCCAATTATTATTAATAACATGATAGTTTGTGTTTAAAATGTTTTTCTGTCAATTCATGTAATTATTTTTAATAATTTCTTTTAATATTTTAAATGTGTATTGCCTTAATTTTTTGAATTTTTAATATTATGATAATAACTCATTGCCCCCCTTAAACAACTTGGCCTTTAATAACCCAAAGCAAAAGATTAGACAATATTTGCTAAGTCATTCATCATATAGGATTTGCATGCATTGTATTTTTCTATTATTTACGATTGCTGTCGTAGATTGCTGGCGTAAGGTACGTACTATCTTTCACTCATCATTCATTAGAAAGCACGCATTAGTTAGTAGGACTAGCATTGGAACAAGAGTGAGGTGAGTGTTTGTTTGGTGTGTTGTTTGTTAGATTAAGGTATGAAAAACACTTAGGGGGCAGTCACCTATAGGAGATGAGGTGGGGGATTTCATCACCCTTTCCTCGGCCCAGAAACCACTTAATAAAAGAGCCTTAATAAAATCAATTAGACATTGGCCCCTAGGATTTTCGGATGCATTAAGGAGAGGAAATCGTTTAAGACTGTTATGGCCTGAATGTCGTTGCCCATCTAGTCTCCCTGAGATTTTAGGAACCTCCGGGTTCTTGATTTCCTATAGATTAGTGGTCCTCGATGTTTAAGACCGTTTCTGCCTGAACGTCGTTGCCCATTTAGTCTCCCTGAGATATTAGGGACCTCTTGGTTCTTGATTTCCTACAGACTAGTGGTCCTCGGTGGGACCTTGAAGTTAGGCGTCGTCTATTACTAAGGACCTATAGTGGACTTTAGGTTTGTTTTGGCCTTGATTGCTTAGTTAGATTTCTAACCTTCCTTATTCCACGCTAGATTAAGGACTTCATCTCTTCTCCTCTGAGTCATTCTTTTCTCATCTTAATGTCTCCGTATCTTCTCATCTACGAACACATTCTTTTAAATTGAAATTTTATTTATTTTCTGCAATAATAACTATCATTTTTACCTCTGTTTAGATTGAAATGGATCGAGAGTGGATTGTTTCAAACAGATTGAGTGATGAGTATGAGAACGGAGTGAATATGTTCTTAGAGGTTGCCAAAAAACATTCTAAGAAAATGAAAGACAGCGACATGGCGTATTGTCCGTGCAATAAGTGTCATAATATGTCAGTGTTGACTTTTCGGAAAAAGAAAGATCATTTGTTTGTGAAAGGTTTCGACCCAAATTACAGACGGTGGATATGGCACGGTGAAAATGAATCATTTAGTCGTTCCATGAATGATGGAGAAGATGTTAGTGTGGAAGATCACTTAGAGGAAATGGTTCAGGATATGGCTGAAAAGTTTTCGTCCAACCTCGATTTACTTGTTAATTTGTTGAGTGACAATGAGAAGCCGTTGTATAAGAATTGTACCAAATTCACTAGATTGTCAGCGGTGTTGAAGTTGTACAATTTAAAAGCTGGAAATGGTTGGTCCGATGTGAGTTTCACATCAATGTTGAAGTTAGTGAAAGAGATGCTTCCAGATGATAATGAGTTGCCAGATAGAACTTATGATGCAAAGAAAGTGTTGTGCCCTATGGGAATGGAATATTGGAAGATACACGCATGCCCGAACGATTGTATATTGTATAGGGGTGAGTTTGAAAACTTACATTCCTGTCCCAATTGTAATGTTTCAAGATACAAAATGAAACGTAGTGGACCAAACCACAATGAAGAGGCTGATGAGATGAAAATCAAAGGACCTCCTGCTAAGATTTTGTGGTATCTTCCGATAATACCAAGGCTTAAACGTTTGTTTGTGGGTAAAGAGGATTCCAAGAACATGACATGGCATGCTGATCGTGAGAAACCAAATGATCAGTTGCTACGTCACCCTGTAGATTCACCTCAGTGGAAAAAAATAAATGTCGACTTTCCTGTGTTTGGTGAAGAATCCAGGAATGTACGACTTGGACTCTATACTGACGGAATGAATCATTTCGGTAGTTTGAGTAGCATTCACAGTTCTTGGCCTATTCTGCTTGTAATTTACAATCTGCCCCCGTGGTTATGCATGAAACGCAAATATATCATGTTGTCCTTAATGATTTCTGGTCCGAAACAACCTGGAAATGACATCGATGTGTATTTAAGACCTTTAATTGATGACCTAAAGAGATTGTGGGATGACGGAGAGTCAGTTTTTGATTCTTATCGTCAGGAGCCGTTCGTAATGCGGGCAATGATATTTTGCACGATTAATGACTTTCCAGCTTATGGTAATTTGTCTGGATATTCAGTCAAAGGTCATAAAGCTTGTCCAATTTGCGAGAAAAATACATGTTCTTTGCAACTATTTAATGGTTCTAAGACTGTCTATCTCGGTCCTCGGAGATTTTTGCCGAACTCTCATCCTTATCGTAGGTTGAAGAAGGAATTTAACGGAAAACAGGAGTTTCAGAATCCACCAGTTGAAATCAGTGTCGAAAAGGCGTATGAACGTGTAAGGAACATTGAATGTGAATTTGGAAAACTGTACAAACGAGCAAACGACAAAAGTAGTTGGAAAAAAGATCCATATTTTTTTATCTCCCTTACTGGAAAACATTAGAAGTTAGACATTGTATTGATGTGATGCACGTAGAGAAAAATATTTGTGATAGTCTTGTTGGCACTCTGTTGAACATACCTGGTAAAACCAAAGATTGATATAATGCAAGACTTGATCTTGTTGGTATTGGTATACGATCAATGTTGGCACCAGAGAAGAAAGGAGATCGGAATTACTTACCTCCAGCTAGTTATACAATGTCTAGAAAGGAAAAAAGAATTCTCTGTCAGTGTTTGCACGATGTAAGGGTTCCACAAGGTTATTCTTCAAATATCAGTAGTCTTGTTGTTATGAAGGATTTGAAACTTGTGGGGATGAAGTCTCACGATTGTCACACTTTAATGCAACAGTTGTTACCTGTAGCACTGAGATCCATATTACCTAAAGATGTTAGACAAGCAATAATAAAGTTGTGTTCCTTTTTCAATAAGATTTGTAGTAAAGTGGTCGATCTTGTGCAGTTAGATAAGTTACAGAATGAAGTTGTGGTCACATTATGTCAGTTGGAGATGTTTTTCCCCCTTGCTTTTTCCGACATTATGATTCATCTTGTTATTCATTTGGTTAGAGAAGTTAAATTGTGCGAACCAGTTTTTTTAAGGTGGATGTATCCTTTCGAGCGTTATATGAAAGTGTTGAAAGGTTATTGCAAAAATCGTCAAAGACCAGATGCTAGTATTGTTGAAGGATACATAGCTGAGGAGGTTATCGAGTTTTGCACTGGATACCTAGCAAACACCAAAACTGTTGGACTTCCGAAGAATCGTCATGATAAATGTGCCGATGGTAAAAGGACACGTGGGATGAAAATGTTAAATCCAAATGGCGATGACTTAATGACAGCATATTTTTATGTGTTGTGCAATTCGAATGAAGTTCAACCATACCTAAATGAACACATGAAGTTTCTAAAGGAAAGAAATCCTTTGTGGAGTGATCAACAAGTAATTAATAGTCACAATAAGAATTTCATCTCTTGGTTCAAAAATCTAGCATACAAGCGTGATGTTTCTGAGACAATACAGTGGTTGGCTTACGGTCCGCATTCTGTTGTTATAAGTTACAGTGGTTATGATATCAATGGATATTCTTTCTACACAGTTTGTGAAGATGCGAAAAGTGTTGTTCAGAACAGTGGCGTCACCTTAATAGCAGAGTCTTTGCATGTGTCTAGTTCTAAACACAAGAATCGTGTATACGCCAACATGTCCTATTACGGTGTAATTGAAGATATATGGGAGCTAGACTTTGTTAAATTCAAAGTACCTATATTTAGATGCAAGTGGGCTGATAATAAAAATGGAGTTCGAGTGGATGACTATGGCTTCACTTTAATTGATTTTTCAAAAAAGGGTATAAAGGAGAACCTTTTATTCTAGCTTCCCAAGCGAAACAAGTCTTCTATGTGGCTGATCCATGTGATAAGAAATTGGCAGTAATTTTGGAAGGGAAGAAACAAATTGTATCAGATGATAGCTTGATCGAGTATGAAGAGACACCACCTTTCTCGAAGCAAGCACCTGAGTTGAACTCAGTAAATGAAGAAATAAATGTTGAGACTTGTATGTTTAGAGATGACCACGGTGAAGTTATATGGATTGAAAATCCATTAAGGAAAAAAAACAGTAAAGGTGCAAATTTTCTGTTGTAACACATTGTAATAGACATTTAATGTTTTTACCTTATTTAATTACTTGAATTTATCTTTTATAGTATAATGGCTCCAAAAAAGAAACCCACTTCCTCCGAGTCTGAAGGCTTGAAGACATACAGTACACGAGGTCCTTGTCTCATGAAAGAATTCGTGGGCAGAAGAAATAGAGACGGTAGAGTTCCAATCCAGTTTGATGACCGTCTTGAGCCGTTAGGCATGCTGTCTGATAATTGGAAAAGTTTTCTGGGTAGCTTAGCGAGGGCCAAAGTTGACATTTGTTTATCCAGTTGGGCTGATGTAGATGAGAAGTTGAAGGACACAATATGGGATAATGTGCAGGTAATGATTCCATTATAGATTTCTATAGTTTTAGTCAAACTTTTGATATATATAAAGTTAACGTATTGTAGGAATCTTTTGAGTTCCTATCCACTGACAAGTTGACGAAAAAGTGGATGACATACATGTCAATTCGTTGGAGGGATTTCAAAACAAATTTAACGAACAAGTACATATTTAGCGAATTCCTATGTTTGTAGTACCGGAAGCAGGTTGGAAATACGGAATGCAGTTACTACGTGATGAGATACATGGAGGAAATCCTCGAATTGGCAACTCAAGACGTATGCTTATCCGAGGTAATGTAGATCGTTATTCAGTTGTATAGTTGTGTAGTTTCAATATTAAGTTATTAATATTCAATACACTTGTATTTTTTTGATAGGTTTTCCCAAAAAGTAGTGATCCCTTCTCGCAACAGGAGCTCGATGAAACTCGCGACTGATGGGCTCGCTATTTCATCAGAAACATGCTGACGAACTAAGAGGTTCTCCTGCCAATAGTATTTTTTGTAATTTAGTTAACAAGTGCACTTGTATTACAAACCTACACTTTATGCCTTAATATAATCGCCTTAATTTTAGAATGAATTAATTGCAAGTGTGTTGAATGTCAATTGTGTATGCTTTGTATGTTTGTGCATGTATGGTTGTATGTTTGTGCATGTATGCTTGTTTGTTTGTGCTTGTATGTATATGTGGATGAAATTGTGAGTATTTGTGAACAAATTTATAGGTGAACAAATTTGGTGCAGTTGTATGTACACAAATATGATGACTAAAAACAATTTCGTCGAATGCTATTTATTTTTTTTGTCCAGGTTTAGGAATAGACGACGGCTGTTTGTATTAGCCGACGTCTATTCCTCTGAGGAAAGGAATAGACGTCGGCTTTTTGTGGAATCCGACGTATATTAATTAGGAATGGGCGTCGGGTGTTATATCACCGACGTCTATTCCTAACGAATATACGTCGTGTGTTATATCACCGACGTCTATCCCTAAAGAATATACGTCGGGTATTGTATCACCGACGTCTATCCCTAAAGAATATACGTCGGCTTCTATGTATATCCGACGTATATTCTTTAGGGATAGACGTCGTCTATATGATAGCCGACGTCTATGTATAGACGTCGCACACATAGACGTCGGATCGGGGAGTGCTTATATCCGACGTTTATAGCCTCGTACATCCGACGTATATTCCCTTTTCTGTAGTAGTGACCCTCGATAGGGACAACCTCCACGACGTCGATAGTTGTGACCTCCTCTGCGACCTCGACAACCACAGCCTCTACGACATCGATAGTTGTGACCTCCTTTGCGACCTCGACAACCACAACCTGCACGACCTCCTTCACGACTGCCACGACGTCGGGGTACATATCAGTTGGTGTACATTTAAAAATACATTTCAGTTGGTTTTAATTTGTATTTCAACTTGAGATTTGAATGTATAGAAAATTTGGTTTGTAAGAGAGGAAGGTTTGGGGGTGGGAATAGCCTTGGAAGAGAGGAAGGTTTGCTTTTGACTTGTTTTTTGGTCGGTGTTTGGTGTCAATGTTGCGGATTGGTGTTGATTTCGTGGGAAAGTTTTGATTTTGGGTTAATTCTTTAAGTGAATTATGTTGTTCGATTTGGATATGGGAGTTGGAAGACTGCATATTTTGTTTCTTTATAATCAGATTGGTGTTATATATAATAAATAAATTTACATTATTCAGCTTCCAAGCTTGTGGGCACTTTTTTTTATAAAGACATTGTTGTTCTTCGTTATTATATCTATTGATGAACATGTTGAGTAAATATAAAACTACCTTAGTAATGCTAATCCAGAGGAATATATGATGATGGCACATAAATCCGTTGATCTTATTAATCATTTGTGTTTATGTATGGTACGAAAACAAGCTAATACTATTGTCTGAATTATAAGGAATTATAAAATGTCTAGTTTTCTTTTAACCAATTTGTATCTACGCAAAAAAACTAAAAATTTGTTATGTGAATGTGATGTAGTGAAGAATATTATACATTTTTCTTGTTAATCCTAGGATTTGAAGAATTTTACATATCAAATTTTTAGGGGAGGTTCTGCCAAAATTTCAATAAAATTTTAATCTCAATTGTTATTAATAAAATGATATTTTGTGTTTAACATGTTTTTCCGTCAATCCAAGTTATCGTTTTTAATACTTTCTTTTAATATTTTAAATTTTTATTGCCTTAATTCTTTGAGTTTTCAATATTATTTACATATTGTCTATAAATATGTTGGTATTATGATAATAACTCATCGACCCCTTAAGCAACTTCGCTTTTAATAAACTATAACAAAAGATTAGACAATATTTGCTAAGTCATTCATCATATAGGACTTTTCATTCATCGTATTTATTTTTTTATTTTACGATTTCTGTCGTAGATTGCTGGCGTAAGGTACATAATCTCTTTCACTCATCATTCATTAGAAAATATGCATTAGTTAGTAGGACTTGCATTGGAACAAGAGTGGCGTGAGTGTTTGTTTGGTGTGTTGTTTGTTAGATTAAGGTATGAAAATCACCAAGGGGGCAATCACCTATAGGTGATGGGGTGGGGGATTTCATCACCCTTTCCTTGGACCAAAAAACATAATAAATGAGTCTTTATAAAATCAATTTATAATTTGGCCCCTAGGATTTCCAGACGCATTAAGGAGAGGAAACTGTTTAAGTCTGTTTAAGAGCATTTGAGGTATCAACTTGTGAGAGCAACATGTGGCTTAGCAGCTTGTGAGTTCAGCCTATGGCTCAGCTTGTGTGAGTATACCTCCATACTACAGTATGTGGATGTGATGGGTGCCCATGTGAGGCCCGATATTATTGGTAGAGTTGCTCTTTATTACCCTGGTTGGGGGAAGATTTATGTTGCATTATTGTACGCCATGTATACTAGTATGATAACTCTTGGGTACTATACATTCATATGATTGACATTATATTATGCATATATTTGTGTCTTATATCCTCTATTTTTAACCTAAGCAATGCTACGTAATGAGTTATGTTTAAGTATCTGGAATAAAATAAGTGAGAAGAAGAGACACAAAAAGGACCTGAAAGCAAGAAAAATGACTGAATTGTGAGACTTATGGACTGATATGCAAGAGGCAAGGACCCGGTTGTAAATCAAAAAGACCAATAATTAAATCAAGAAACTCCACACCATCATGAGGAGTATTTTGGAAATTAGATCAGGGCCTAAACTCCAATAACCGATCTAAGTGCACTCCATGTGAAGAATTGTATAACTAAAGAAGATATCTGAAACTGGGTCAGATCCGGGAAAAAGTGACCGGCAATTGGCGGTCCGTTTTTCTCAGAATCTGACCCGATTTCGCCCGAATATGGGTAATGTGTTTATGTCTATTCTGGGAATATTTCATTAGTCCCACATTTGGGGATTATCCCCAGTTTCCTTTTATCATACGTATAAATGGAACTCTTCCTCTTCCCTTGTAATCAACTACATGCTTAGTGGTAAATCCCTCTACTTAGAGTCAAGCCTTGAAGCAAAAACTCAAGTAGAGAGATGTCGTTTGTAATGTGAGTCATTTAATAAAAGAATTTTTTTAGTTTAATGTTATCTCTTTTATCTTCTTGCATGCTTTGCTTAGTTTCGTTTCATTAATCTTAGTAGACTTAGTTAATATGTTTTCACCTCTTCACATAATAGTTAGGATAATGATTAGTGAGTAGTTCCATCCCCCTTTGGGGGGTGGAGATGATGTACATATATGTTGTGATGTTTGGATGTTTGATAAATTTTGGATTGTGTAAACTTACATGTTTTATGTTAATTTGGGGTATTTTAATCATCTACATGTTGGGGGATTTTGATGGGTTTTGTCATAAGATTTAGACACTTCCCATGCTTAGTTTCCTCTTGTTTATTGACTCAAATTTCCTGTTGAATATGCTACATATTAGTTAAGTGCTTGTATTTGTGGTTGTTTTCTTGATTGATTGAAGAAACTTTATTTTGATGGGTTTTGCCATAAGATTTAGAGACCTCACATGCTTAGCTTTGTTCTTCACATGAGTTTATGGTTTTTTATGAGTCTTGCCATATCTTTAGACACTTTTCTTGCTGAGCCTAATCTTATGATAATAAAGTAATAATTGTTGATACATTGTGTGAATGGATTGATAGGTTTTGCCACATCTTTAGACAGTTCCTATGAATGCAAACACACACACGACACACACATACATGCGTAATTCATCACTTATTTCACTTCATATGTGCACACACTCCACCGCTTAGCGTTTCTCTTCCTCAATTACAATCTATTTGCTAACTTTTAGTTTAGTTTTAATCAATTGTTAGTTGCTTTCATTTGCATTTGCTACTTACTAGTTTAGTATAGTTTAGCTTAGCATAATCAAATCTCTTTCCCCTTTTTTCACTACTTGATTTTGGACAAATCAGAGGCTACTCACCTCCCCATGGATCGACCCATACTTGCCACCGCTTTATCGCGGCCATGCATTTACGGTTAATTAATAAAACAATCACATCACGTTTTTGGCACCGTTGCCGGGGAGGTGCTCAATCCAGACTTTGGTTTGGACGATTCGAGTGGATTTAATCTTTGGTCTATAGTTGTTCTTTTTTTCAGGAGGCTGTAAAGGTCAAGGGAAGGCACCCAGAAGAAGTTTGGAGGCAAGCAGAGACAAACCGACCGCTAATCAGCGGTGGTGGATCGCTAACTAACGGCCTGGTTAGCTCATTTTGTTCTCTTCTTTTTTCTAGTTGTTTCTGGTTTCAATATAGAGGTCTGGGGTTCAATTTGGCATGTTTTGACTTGTTATTTTCCCAGATCAATAATCAATCCCCTTTTAATCAACTTGGACCCTAAAATCCAAAGCAAAAGACAACGCATTCTTGCTTGTTTAGTCATGCATCATATACTTGACTTAGCCACGTAGTTTATCCTTTGCTTTAGCTTTACTTTCAGTTGTTGAGTGCGGGCGTGAGGTACGCATTTCCTACTCTCATTCATGCATTTGGTATGACCATGCATTAGTTAGTAGGAATTGCATTCCAACAACTGTGAGTTGAGCGTTTGTTGGGAGAGTTAATTTCTAGATTATGACTCCAAAACGCCACTAAGGAGGGGTTGTCACATATAAGATAAGGTGGGGGATTTCATCACCCTTTCCTTTGCCCCAAAAATCACACTATCAATAGCCAATTTTAAAATCAAGTAGACATTGGCCCCTAAGGATCTCGGGCGCATTAGGAGAGTGATCCGATCGCGACCGTCATGGCCCGATTGGCGTCGCCCACTCTGTCGATAGTAGGAGAGATGAGATCTCCGGATCTTGGCTCACCTGCTGGGCTTTGTGGTCTTCGTCGTAGGGAGGTGAGGTGTGTTGAGGCCGCATGACCATACAATTAGGTGTCGTCTAGCTTTAAGGATCTATAGTGACCATAGGTTGTTTGAGCCTTGTCTGCTTGTGTGCTTCTACCAGTACCTACCCGTCATAGCATAAGGACTTCTTCCCTTCTCTCCTGAGTCATTCCTTCTCATATCAGTCTTCCCATCTTCTCATTTACGCGCCCTTCTCAGTTTTTTGTTGTTCTAAAATATAAAAATAAAAAATTACTTTTGGTTCGTGTGTGAGTGTGCACCTTTGTGCATGCTTGTCTAGGCACGAGACGAGAGTGACCGTTTGACAAAGTGAGTCATCAATCCTGTCTCGGTAGTCGATTTCTCAACGCCTTCCCCTTCTCGTGTCCCACACAGTCCGAGTTCCATGGCTGCTCAGTACCGCGAGGAGGATCAGTTGCTGGACCCACATGTTCCACCACCTGTTCCCGTTTCTCTGCGTGATCGATACTACACGAGTCGTACTTCTCTACCTTCTTGCATTGTATTTCCAAAGGCGAATGGGAACTACTTCGAGGTTAAGCCTCAGTTTATCTCCAATCTCCCTCACATCACTGGGAAGGGTGACCACTATATATTTCTCACGGAATTTGAGGAGGTCTGTGTGATGTTCAAACTCCAACAACTTAGCACAGACTCCATCCACCTTAGGCTTGTTCCCTTTGCACTAAAGTATGATGCCAAGAAGTGGTGGTACAGCAACCAGGTGAATGCCTTTAGAACTTGGGATAAATTCCAATCGGCATTCCTCAAGAAGTACTTCCCAAATCATCAGACTCAAAAACTGAGGAACGAAATCAATTCGTTCTATCAACATGATATCGAATCATTTCATTTATACTTAGAGAAGTTCAAGGACCTACTAGCATCATGCCCTCACCCTGGCATCGAGTTGTGGCACCTTTGTCAGATTGTCTACGAGGGTCTTCACATCCCATCTCGAACGCTTTTTTAGTCCATGTGTCAAGGAGAGTTCTTAGGAAAGGATGAAAGGGAGGCATGGGCGTTCCTGGAAGACCTCCCTGAGAAAACCATGCAGTGGGAAAGTGTGAGGGAACCACCATCATCATCTAGCATAGGAGCGAGGATCGCAAATGCAAACTCGACTAGAGAGGGTGCAGCATTTGTTGTCGATACCACTACGGCCACCGAGGCATGTATGGCGACCTTAATACACCATATGGATTCGATTAAGCTCCAAAACCAGCAAGATGTGTCACATGTGTCAAGTTCCCTGTTATTCTTGTGGTAGGATAGGTCATGTAGGAGGTGAGTGTGCATTCATTCCTCCTGAGATGGAACAACTCAATGTCATCTATGATAGATCCAGGAATGACTCATACTCATCATCATATAATCCTGGATGGAGGAACCATCCTAACTTTTCATGGAATCAAAACAATGTCCAGGGTGGTTCTTCAAACTTCTCTAGACCACCTAACAGACCACACCAACCTCCCATGCATTCACAGTCTTTTCAGCCACCCCAACCCCAAATCACCAACCAACTCGGTTTCCCAAATGCTAACAACATGGAAACTCAGTTTAATTCACTTGAGAACTTGACTTGTGGACTTGAGAATTCAATGAATTTTTTTATGTCATCCACAAGTCCAATCCTCACTTCGAATAAGCGGACTATCAAATCTCTCGAGCTTCAGATGGGCCAATTGGCTCTGTCTGTACATAAGAGAGAGAGAGAGGGGGGGACTCTGCCAAGCCAGCCTGAGTCTAACCCCCGCATGTACCAGCAACAACACATGAAAAATGAGAGTTTGGTACCTCGGGGGCGGTAAGTGAACCATGCGGAGGAACCTGTTCACCATGTCAATGTCATTGTAACCTTAAGGAATGGAAAGCAGGTTGACAATCACATTTCCTTTCCACCACCACTATCTGTGCAGCCCCTCGGTGGGAATGATAGTGAGGAAGAGGCTGAGGGTGAGGGTAATACACCAACGCCTCTTTCTCAGGCACCGCAGAACCTACCTGCCAAAAGCTCCCTATCCTAGTAGGTTAACCAAAAAGCAGAGTGACACAATGGATAAAATATTAGAGGTCTTTAAACACGAGAAGGTTAACATCCCCTCGTTGGATGTCATCCAACAAATACTTCAATATGCCAAAGTGTTGAACGATCTCTGCACAACAAAGAGGAAGACCAATATTCCTAAGAAAGTATTCTTAGTTGCGAGTGTGAGCTGACTTTTGTCCAATCCCATATACACAAAGTACTAGGACCCTGGGTGTCCTACTATTCAATGTATGATAGGGGACACTAGCATAAGTAACATATTGCTTGACTTAAGATCAGCGGTCAACCTCCTCCCATCTTCTGTTTATCAACAATTGAACTTGGGAGAATTGAAACAAGCTAAGATCACCCTCCAATTGGCGGATAGATCCATTCGTGTCCCAAAGGGGATTATTGAGGGCGTGCTCATCAAAGTTGGAGATTTTATATTTCCAGTCGATTTTGTCGTCCTCGATACCAATCCTGTCTCGAACACCTACTCTCAAATACCTTTGATTTTGGGTAGACCATTTCTGGCAACCACCAATGCCTTAATTAATTGTAAAAATGGTCTCATGAAGCTCTCATTCGGTAACATGAGTGTCGAGTTTCTTGTGTTCAACTCTGGTAGGCAATAGGAGCCCTTGGACCAACCTTTAAATCTCAACCTCATCCGCCAATTAGAGAAAGAACCACAAAATCAACAAACACCCCCAACACCAATGCAACCCGTTGAGAATGTTAATGTGCCCAACGAAAACTCATTGCATGTCTTTGCAATACAATAGAGTGATCTGACATCAAACCTGAATATACAAATGGGGTGTTTGTTGGATGATTCAGTTGAGACTATTAGTGAGGGGCACACACCTCATCATATGCCCGTACCAGAAGGTGTCTTCACCCCATTCTGATGGTTGTTGAGCCCTTTGAGCTTCATCTTGACTCCAACAATAACCCACTTGCGACCGAGATTATGCTTGATAATATAAAGGAGGTTGGGTGGTCCTTGTTGCATGACATGGGGAGAAGCCCCATTCTTAGTGCGACAGGTGTGTCACATCATAAGAATGAGCCTGAGGACCTCATTCTGATGCACCCGCCTATTGGTTGGAGGGTTTTGTTCAACGAGCAACTAAACCCGAGTGAGGCAACGCAACTCAACTCATTTACGTTGCCCACACCAAACCAATATCATGAGGACTTTGAGCCCTTCAGTTTTGACATTTCACCCCTCATAACACCTCAAAGTACCAATGAAGCGGACCCATCTTGGAAAATCTCTGGTCCGCAGGACTCGATGTTCTCATTTGACATTCCTTGACCAAATGATTATGAGAATATCTTTGTTGATGTATATATTTTGTTATAAGAAGAAAAGAAACAAAATACAAAAGACTCCACAAGTGAGCAGTGGTTGCTGTGGCCCCAACCCTTGAGTATTTGGGCCCCATTTGTTTGACGTATTTGTCTCTCTTCTTAAGTATCTCATGGGTTTTTGGGAATTTGGGTATATGTCCATCCACATAACCATGAACTTCCTTTTGCATGCAAAAATTGGTGAGATATTTTCTTTTTCATGCAAAACTCCATGTAGTATCATACTCACATTCATTGAGGACAATTCATGAAGTAAGTGTGCGGGTGTTTTACATGTGTACATAGGCGAGTCTTTTCCTTTGATTTTTTTTTGTGTGTGCATTTTCAGGGTCATGTTAGTGTGCTGCATTTAATATCGATATATCTATCTACCATGATCCTTGGGTGACTTGTCTTCTTTTTCTTATCTAGTGCTTTAAATTTTCACATTTCTTTCAAGATCTTCATGTGTTTGCGAAAGAAAATGTTTTCTGGATTTTGCATGTGTTTAGCATGTGCAAAACCATTTTGAGGCAATAAAAAGGGAAGCTCCAAAAAATTGACTTGAACATGATACATTAGGATATCTAGTATACCATCTTTAGGTCTTATCTAGTCGTAAGGATGCATCCCGGTCTTCCCTTGGGAGAGTGTAATCATAGGGTTTCAGTACACAAACAAATAAAGAGGTCCACCCTAAACCTACTGCGTCAAATAATTCGTGTCTGTTAGTATAAGGAAGTTTGTCGTATTCAATGACCCTTAAAATCTTGTTGTGAAACTTTAAGTGTAGGGGTTTTGGTTCCCATGTAGATAATAAAAAAATAAGTGGTGTTCTCTCTTCTCGTACTTCTCCTATCACCCGGGAAATTAGGTCCGAGGGGACTTAGTGTCTAGTGCTTTCGAGTCATCTGACTTGCGATGCACCGATCGAACTCCCATTACACGGGTGGTAGGAATCGCCCTATGTAGAGATTTGGGGGAAGGTGTACGTGATGGTGTAAGTCCTCACAGGCAATGATGCACGAAACCCGACCCTAGGAGAATCAAACACCAACTAGTGTAATTCATAATACCCCTAAAAGAAGAAGAAATTGAATGATGAAAAGAAAAAAAAGTAAACAAATAAGAACCTTAATGAACTTTACACGATGTATCACTTTAAGAAGTTAAGGTCGCCCATGTCTTTCACTTTTGTCATTAATTAACTTTCATGAATGGTTCCCTAGGCTAGGTGTGTGGACTAATTACATATATAGAGTCGGCCCGGAGAATTATCGTGTCCAATGATCGACGAAAATGAGTCCATCGAGTAGTGCTGCTAGGTTGAATAACGTATCTATGTTCGGATTTTGTGGGTGTATCCGCTAAAAACCCTTAAAAGACAACACTCCTCCTTGGCGACAATGGGGTTTAACGGCATGTTGCACATGCTAAGTGCAATTTTGATTCCTACAAAAGGGAGTTAGGATTTCCCTGTTTTACGAATGATTTTTCCTTTCTTTCATTTCTCTCTTTCTTTGTTTTGCTCGGGACTAGAAAAAGTTGAGTGTGGGGGTATTTGGTTGACATTATATCATGCATATATTTGTGTCTTATATCTTCTATTTTTTACCTAAGCAATGCTACGTAACTAGTTTTACGTTTAAGTTTCAGGAATAAAACAAGTGAGAAGAAGAGACACAAAAAGGACCTGAAAGCAAGAAAAATGTCTGAATTATGAGACTTATGAACTGATATGCAAGAGTGAAGGACCCGAATGTAAACCAAAAGTACCAATAAGCAAATCAAGAAACTCCACACCATCATGAGGAGTATTTTGGCAATTAGACACTTCTCTTGCTGAGCCTAATCTTATGATAATAAAGTAATAATTGCAGATACGTTGTGTGAATGTATTGATAGGTTTTGCCACATCTTTAGATACTTCCTATGCATGAAAAGACACACGACATGCATGCTTACATGTGTCATTCATCACTTATTTCATTCCACCCGTTAGAGTTTTTTCTTCCTCAATTCCTATCTATTTGTTAGCTTTTTAGTTTAGTTTTAATCAATCGTTAGTTGCTTTCATTTGCATTTGTTACTTACTAGTTTAGCATAATCAAATCTCTTTTCCCTTTTTTCGTCACTTGATTTCAGACAAATCAGAGGCTACTCACTCACCTCCCCGTGGATCGACCCGTACTTGTCACCACTTCATCGCGGTCGTTCACTTGCGGTTAATTAATAAAACAATCACATCACCCTGGTTGGGGGAAGATTTATGTTGCATTATTGTATGTCATGTATACTAGTATGATAGGTCTTCGGTATTGTACATTCATATGCATGTAGGTGGACTTGGTATACGGGATTTCCTTATGGAAACTCATGCATTGTTTCATGTTGCATTTCAGATCGCGAATTGCACTGAGTGGATGTCGACAGTGGACGAGTGCACAGGATCGGATCCTTTAATCTTACTTTTGAGGTTGTTTTGATTACTTGTAGATTGTTCTTCTTGTCTTTTGATATTATCATACTTTTGAAAACTCCTATGTAAATGGTGAACTTCTGTAGCATCGTGTGGGTTATGGGTCCACAATAAAGGCTAATTAACAAATTTAATCCTAAACAAACTCTACTTGCAAGCCAAAAGATGATGCAGCGGAATTTAAAACAAATACAAGCAAGTAGGGAAGAAATAAGCAAACCACAATCACACGGGAATTTTTACAGAAGTTCGGCACCTCACCCAGTTCCTAGTCCTCTCTTGTAAGCTCCGCTCGACTCCGCGAGCTCCGCCTACGTCTTCACTAACCACTCCCCGTTCCGGGCCGGGAGAGAACGCCTTTTACAAAACAAGCTCCGCGAACAACCTCGCGAGCTTGACTTTCTTCTCTCACAATCCGAGAGGAACACTTCGGGCTTTCACCGAAGTCCTTGCTTCTTTTACAACTGAGAACTTGAGTGGAACAACACTCTTAACTTGAGCACACTTGAGAAATACTGGAATTGAGACTAAAGTGTGGAAATTGGAGGTTTGGAGTGTTTGGGATTGTCTCTAATGTTTGAGACAAGTTTGTAGTGGGAGAGTTGTGTTAAAATGTGTTTTACAACTCCTTATATAGGCATTAGAGATAATAGAGCCGTTGGGATTGATTGTGTATAAGTTGATGTGTGATTACACAAAACAGAAACTTCAGGACCCAATTCTGGATGAATTCGGTCGACCGGATCGGGATGAACGGTCGACCGTTTGGTAGTTTTGAACTACGTTCGGTCGACCGATTAGGTAACAGTCGACCGCCCAACGCTACGATTTAGGTACACTTAAGTCATCGGTCGAACACAAGAAAAGGGTTCGGTCGACCGATTTCGTCCAGGCACTTTGGGGTTGACAAACAATTAGATATTCGGTCGACCGAAACAGGTCTAGCGGTCGACCGATTTTCAACAGGCAGTTGGGGTTTGTCAAGAGATGGACAAACGGTCGACCGATCTTGGTCCTCGGTCGACCGATACATGAAATGTATTTGGGTTATTTTTGGTTTAATACGAATACGACCGTTGGGTATATACGACAAAAATAACGGTCGGGAAAATAAGTTTAGACGGTCGACCGAAATAGAAGGTGCGGTCGACCGAAACTGGACAGGGAAACACAAACAGAATACTTGATCATCCGGTCGACCGAACGGCCTGTTGCAGTCGACCGAATGTGGGCAGACAGTTAAGGTTCAGGTTTAGTGTTTTCCGGTCTAAGTTTGGGTGATCTATTGAAGGCCAAATTATGTGAAAATTCGTGTGTGACTTCTATAAGGAACCTAGTGTGTGTTTAAGTTGATTTTAGCTCAAGTATGCTCAATTTACATATGTTCCTAAGACTCAAAGAAAATACAAAATACATGTCTTCAAATGAGCTTGATTACATGTCTTGACTTGATTTTCCTTTCTTCCTTGAATCTTGATCACCTGTAGAGGTTAGCACAAAGCAATATATATATATGCAATGCAATATGTGTGCTACTCTACATGATCATAATTAAGATTAGGTTAATTAAATAATCAAAACATAGATTAAGGCCAAAAAGCCAACACCTTCTGATGTATATTATGAGTAACGTCCTTATGTTGGTTTAAATTCTTGAGTTTAAATTTTTTAAAATTCCATTGTTTCGGGGACATTACAGCTGGTGATCGGTTTGGGGTTGATTAGTTGGCATGATTTGTTTCTTGTGATTAATTGATATAAATTTTCATTATTTGGTTTGTTCTTTGGATTTTGAATTGGTTGGTTATGGAATGGGTGATTTCAATTAGAATGATTGGATGAATGGGACGTTTGTTTACGATGAATTCCAATAAAAATGCCAATACAAATTTTTACCGTGAATTTCGCGTTTGCAGGCGCTGAGATGCCAATAAAAATGCCCACTAAGTATAGATCTTGGTTGATAATAAGGTTGCCTTGGCAATCATATTGATGTTATCTATTTAGAGCTAGTTAGGGCATAAGATGGATGAGAGACCGTAGAGAGAGAAAGTGATGTTGGAGGCAGAGAGAGAGAGATTTAGGGAAGGAGGAGACGGTTTGGGGAAGAACGCTTGTAGTTTTTTATTTTTAATATTAAAGATATTTGTATCTTACGAGGTTTAATTTGCAAATTGTCTAGCGACGTTGGACGGAAACAATGAAGAAGTGAGTCCCATTGACGGCAAAAAGTGCATATGAGCAAATATGTTCGGTTTAGAAGTACACATCTGGTAATAACAAAAACACAAGTGCATATCGCCAATTAGGCAACCTACGATGTACACCTTAGCAAATTACCCATATAATTATGACGTCATGCTGATGTCACCAATTGAATCGAGTTTGACGTCCCATTCTAACACCCATGCATGAAGGTCACAATTTAAATCTAAAACTGGTTAAGAAGTATAACTAGAAATCTGATTTAATCACCCGAAGAGACACTACAAGCAGAACTTTCCTGGTTCCGCAAACATAATTATGTATGGAACTTTAAAGGGTCCTTATACACGGCCACGCGCGTCCCGGACGTGACTGACGTGGTCAGTTTAGTCAGCAGAGAAATTCATTTAATAACACGTTGGTGTCACATGCAACCTTTAGTTTCCCAATGCAACATTACTTTCTCACTGCAACATTTGGTTTCCCCATGCAACTTTTACTTTCTCACTGCAACGTTTAGTTTCCCCATGCAACTTTTACTTTTCCCAACACAACGTTTAGTTTCCCCATGCAACTTTTACTTTTCCCAACACAACTTTTGGTTTCCCCAAACAACTTAAAAAGGCAAAACATGTTCCTTTTTAACATCTACGTCTATCCTTTTTAAGTTTGCGTTTCACCTTTTTAACTGTGAGTTGTAGCTTTTTAATTGATGTCTGTTTTTTTTAAGAATTGTTTGTTCCTTTTTATGTTTGAGGTTCTTTTTTTAACTGTGAGTTGTACCTTTTTAAGTGTAGTATGTTCCTTTTTAAGTTAGTGTACATTTTTAAGTGTGAAGTTTTCTTTTTTAGTATTTTTGGTTCCTTTTTATGTTTGCGGTTCTCCTTTTTAACTGAGTTGTACATTTTCAAGTGATGTATGTTCCTTTTTAAGAATTGTTTGTTCCTTTATATGTTTGAAGTTCACCTTTTATGAGTTGTACCTTTTTAAGTGTAGTCTGTTCCTTTTTAAGTGAGGCTTGTTCCTTTTTATGTTTGAGGTTATCCTTTTTAACTGTGAGTTGTACCTTTTTAAGTGTAATATGTTCCTTTTAAGTGAGTGTACATTTTTAAGTGTGAAGTTTTCTTTATTAATTTTTGTTTCGTCCTTTTTAAGATATGTTGTTCCTTTTTAGGTATTACTTCATCCTTTTTAAGTTCCTGTTTTTCCTTTTTAAGTATTCCTTCGTCCTTTTTAATTTTCTGTTGTTTCTTTTTAAGTTGATGTTTTTCCTTTTTAATTTTCTGTTGTTTCTTTTTAAGTTGATGTTTTTCCTTTTTAAGTATCCCATAAGAAATAAACTGGTGATGGCTAATAAGTTCCCTAAAACACTTATGGCTCGGAGTAGATAGCAGCAGTTATTTTTTATGCATCCTATATAGGAATTCGTATGTCCATTTCCACTGTGTCAAAGATTAAGTTGTTTTTTGACATTTGGAGTATCATGGATTATATCAAAGGGTATTTAAACGATCTGCATTTCTTTTATTGTGGAATCACAGATGGTCAGTTGCATTTGTATCATTTGGGTCAATTGGAAATAACCTCACTGGTTTACAGTGGTAGGGTTGCGTACATCCCCCCCTTACCTCGCTTAGGCGGGAGCCTCTTGTGAGGCATTGGGGTTATGTTGATGATATCCTATATAGGAATTCGTAACTAGTGTCCCATCTCTTTTCTGCTGCATCTGCAAAAGCTTTACGTGGCAATTGTCTGAGCGTTAGAGCACCCTTAACGAGTGCTCTTTGCCCAGGCGCCCTCCGGGGCGCCCGGGCAGCCCTCCCTTAACGGGAGGGCGCACCCAGGGTGGGGCGCCCTGGGTGGGGGCCACGTGGCCCCCCCCCCCATTCGTCCAGGTTTTTTTTTGTTTTTTTTTTGTTTTCGTTTTTGTTTTTGTTTAAAAAAAGATTATTTTTATAATTAGGATAATGTATTAATTAGGTAAATGGAATTTAATTAATTAGCTATTACAAAATAATTGAAAAAATTATTTTATGATTAATTAACAATTTTATGATTTACTTAGATATTAAAAAAATTAAAAAAATCATAAATAAATTAAGAAATACAAAATACAACTACAATACATATACACTTCGGAAAAAAATACAATACAAGTACAGAATACGAAATACTGTAGGTCCTCGATGCTTGAGAAGTCCAAGCCTCGATCAAATCGCCTCGTCTTTAGTGAGTTACGCGCGTACTGTAAGTCCTCGATGCTTGAGAAGTCCAAGCCTCGATGCAATCGTCTCGTCTTTAGTAAATCATGCGCGTACTGTAGGTCCTCGATGCTTGAGAAGTCCAAGCCTCGATCAAATCGCCTCGTCTTTAGTGAGTCACACGCGTACTGTAACTCCTCGATGCTTGAGAAGTCCAAGCCTCGATGCAATCGTCTCGTCTTTAGTAAATCACGCGCGTATTGTAGGTCCTCGATGCTTGAGAAGTCCAAGCCTCGATCCAATCGTCTCGTCTTTAGTGAATCACGCGCGTACTGTAGGTCCTCGATGCTTGAGAAGTCTAAGCCTCGATCCAATCGTCTCGTCTTTTGTGAGTCACGCGCGTACTGTAGGTTACTTCTCAGAACTATAAATGTACCCGTCCTGGTTGGTTCTCTCTCATTCATCTACGAACAATGTCTTCACCCGATAACTCTTCCAGTTGGAAGTCTTCATCATCTTCAACATCCAATGACGAAGTTTACGACCAAGTGTTGAACTCCTTAACGGAGTATGTCTCCCAAGTGGTGGACCAACGTCCTAAGAGGCGTAGAATGCGAACTTCGAACCCAGATAGAGATAGGGAGCTTGGTTACAACCGTTTGATTGCCGATTATTTTTCTAACGACCCTGTTTATCCTGACAACATTTTCAGGAGAAGATTTAGGATGCGAAAGCATGTATTTCTTCGCATTGTGAGTGCCATTGAGGCGTCTGATGTCTTCTTCCAACGTAATCCAGACGCCACCGGTAGGATGAGCATCTCTGGCCTGCAGAAATGTACCGCGGCGATTCGTATGCTAGCATACGGTGTTGCGGCTGATGAGGTGGACGAATACTTGAGGCTAAGTGAATCCACGGCAAGAAACGCACTTGAGAAATTCTGCGATGGTGTAATTAACAACTTCGGCGGTGAGTATCTCCGAAGACCTAATGCAAATGACCTAGCACGACTACTTGAAGTTGGTGAGCAGCGTGGGTTCCCAGGCATGATGGGAAGTATCGATTGCATGCACTGGGTGTGGAAAAATTGCCCTGTTGCGTGGAGGGGCCAATATCAAGGGCGTAGTGGCAATGCCACTCTTGTTCTCGAGGCAGTGGCGTCGGCTGACTTGTGGATATGGCACTCGTTTTTTGGCACACCAGGTTCATGCAACGACTTAAATGTCCTGCAACGATCTCCGGTTTTTGACGACGTAATGGAAGGACGAGCTCCACCTGTGAATTTTGAGGTAAATGGTTCTCGATATAATATGGGATATTATCTTACTGATGGTATTTATCCAAAATGGGCAGCATTCATTCCGTCCATCGTTCATCCACAAACACCGAAGGACAGGTTATTTGCTGATCGACAAGAAGCAGCACGCAAAGATGTAGAACGTGCATTTGGAGTCTTGCAAGCGCGATTCGCGATAGTGAAGAAGTCATCTCTTGCATGGAGTAAGATTGTACTTAACAAAATAATGACAGCTTGCATTGTAATGCATAATATGATAGTGGAGGATGAACGTGATTCCTTCGGTAATTTTGGAGATTGGAACGAATTTGTTGAGGATCAACCTGGAAATTCCGTGAACGACGCGGTTCGGTATTCCACTGACCGTGTATTGGATATTACCAGGTACTTCAGAAGGAGAGATCAAATGCGTGATCGCACCACACATTTGAACCTTCAAGCCGATTTGGTCGACAATATATGACAACGCTTTGGAGGAAATGCGTCTTGATGTATTTGAAGTTTAGTATTTATGTTTAGTATTTAAGCATGTATTTTTAGTTTTCGTTTCTAAATTTCCGGTTAATGTACTATGTAATGTGGTTTTCTAATTTTTAATAATATTTTCGTATTTATTAATTAAATGTTAATTAAAAACGAATGATTGTTGATATTAAATAATTACAATAATGATTATTAATATATTTTGTTGATTGTTGAAAAGTTTTGGAGAGAAGAATAAAAATAATGACGTGACAACAAATACTGTAGCGTGACTGGGTGGATTGGGTAATGGTTAAGGATTTTGTAGGGGGGTTGGTTTGTGCTGACGTGGCAGAGAGAGAAGCTGACGTGCCTGAGAGAAAAAGCAGGGCGCCCGGGAACTGCCTGGGCGCCGTTAATGATGCTCTTATCACCAAAAACATTTTTTTATGCAGACAACCGGAAGATGACAGCATTATCACCAAAAGCAAGTGATACTTTTTTGCAAAAAAATCTAGTGGGCTATTGATGTAACCAATATAACCATAGCAAATCCACTTCTCTTTCTTTCCTTTCATATCTAAACCATCTTGCTCATCTTGCCCTGTTCACGAGGTAACGGGAAAGCAAGAGAGATTTGTAATGTCTTAGTTGCATTTTAATGTTTTGCATAGTTGTGGCAAATGTAATTGATAAGTCTATAAAGATAAGAGGAGACAGAGGCATGCAAAGTAAAAGGAATCCATGCATACAATGACTTAGTGCCCGGACATGCACCATCTGAAATAAGTCACAGGCTTGTCCATATGACTTATCGTTGCTTCGCCTATCACTAAGTTACTAGTGAAATAGCAATGCTTAATGTGTAAGATTTGCAGGTGGTGTGGGCATGACCATGTTTCACAAATTCAAGACGAAAAAACGGGAGCAGGAGTATAACGGCATGAAGATCCCGCAGGCAGTGAAGAATAAATAAAAAAGAATAATGACCGTTTAACGTCAAAACCTCCCAAATCGTTTTTACCATATAAAAGAACTCCCATAGTCGAACATTGACATGAAAGAACAAGTAAACAAGTACAATGACTTAGAAACACTCATATATTTTACCTACAAAGTCGTAATTGCAGACGGAAATCATGGACATCACAACTCAACCTCAGAATTTCCAAATGCCAATTCCAAATGTGCGGAAAGACACAAGTTGTACATACAAACAACAAAAAACAACTTAATTAAGAGAAAATTATGAACGTCCAAAACACCAAAGCCCAAATTTCATGCTACCAAACAATTCTGAAAACCTATTTCAATCCCAAACACTGATGGGAACGCCGACCTGAGTTCCCGATCCCTCCGGGCTGCCTTCACCGGAGCGTCGCGACTGAGAACGGGTGATTGCCGTTCTGTATAACTCTCACCCTCTCACGTTAAATGATAAGACACCAATCCAATGAACCAAGTAAATTTGGGTTTTGGCTTGGTATTGGATACCATCCAATTTTCCCTCCTCTTTATTTATAACGTGAATTGTAAACATATAGTTAATACAAGACACCAATCAAGGGGAAGGTTTAAGGAAACAACTAGGAAAGTAAATAACTTAAATATTCGTAATTGTAATGGAAATAAATGAGATTCGAGCAATCAAGATCCCAAAAGAAATCTTCTTTTATTCCTTCTTATTTCTCCTTTATTTGGTGGGCCCCTCTGGTATTATCCATGCATGCCCATGCACGTCCACGCCCCTGTACTTGCACTGGCTTATCAAATACCCCCTCCATGAAGAGCGACCTTGTCCTCAAGGTCGGCTTGTGGAAAGCGAGCATGAAAATCGAGATGGTCCTCCCAACGTGCATCCTCTGGAGCTTGTCCGTCCCATTGAATCAGCCATTGGACTACGGCGGTATTGTTTCGCTTAATAACTCGTCGACCCGGAAGAGCGATAGGTTTCGTGAGGTTTGTTGAGTGTTCTAAGAAGAGGGACGGATGTGTACATGCGACTGGACCTCCATACCTCTTCTTTAGCTGAGAGACGTGGAAGACATTATGGATTTTGGACTCTGATGGAAGACGAAGTCGATACGCAACGGCTCCGATCCGTTGGGTGACTTCGTAAGGACCATAAAAGCACGGATTAAGCTTCGGTGACCGTCACGCGACAACTGACCCTTGGCGATATGGCTGGAGTTTTAAGTACACCATATCTCCCACCTCGAATGTCCTGTCAGTGCGGTGTTTATCGGCGGACTTCTTCATGCGGTCTTGGGCGAGCCGGAGTTTGTTCTGGAGTTCGTGTAGAATTTCCTCACGTGATTTGAGGCCTATCTCCACTGCATCAACTTGCGTGGTTCCTTCCTCATATTCGAGCAGGGTGGGCGGAGGGTACCCGTACAGAGACTCAAATGGCGTAAGGTTGGAAGCGGAGTGCCACGACGTATTGTAGCTATATTCTGCCCATGGGAGCCATTGGAACCAGTCATGTTGTCGTTGTATGCAAAAACATCGAAGATAGGTTTCCAAGCAACGATTCACCACTTCCGATTGTCCATCCGTCTGCGGGTGATATGTCGAGCTGAGGCGTAGGGTGCTGCCTTGGAGACGAAAAAGTTTGGACCAGAACTGGCTTGTAAAAATGGAGTCGCGATCGGTAAGGATGGACTTCGGGAAACCATGAAGCCTTACAATTCCGGTGACGAATGCTTGCGCGACGGACTGGGCCGTGTATGGATGTCGGAGGGCAAGGAAGTGACTATATTTCGTGAGGCGGTCCACCACTACTAATATCGTAGTCCGCCCCTGCGAGGGAGGTAAGGCATCGATAAAATCCATGATGATGTCCGACCATATTTTATTCGGTATCGGGAGGGGTTGGAGGAGTCCGGAGGGCGCTAATGTTTCATACTTGCATTGTTGGCATGTGTCGCAAGCGCGGATGAACTCCTTTACATCTCGACCCATTCGTTTCCAAAACACCATTCGACACAGCCAATGGAGTGTCTTCTTATACCCTTCGTGTCCGGATGTCGGTGTCATATGGGCTTCGTGTAGCATTTGTTGTGCGAGAGTTGAGCCACTCAACAACACCACCCGGTTGCCACGATAGAGGACCCCACCCCGCTCACTGTATTCCGCACCCAAGCGACCCTCCTACCAACGCTGCATAAGAGCTTGAAACAAAGTATTAGAAGAATATTCTTTTTTTACATCTTCAATCCAATTAGAGTAGAGAATGGAAATGGCGGCTATAGTAACATCTCCTTTACTGGGGGCTCGGGATAATGAGTCAGCTGCTTGGTTGTGACGTCCCGCCCGGTATTCAACCTTAAACTTGTAGCCCAAGAGTTTGACGAGCCATCGGTGTTGTGCCGGAGTATGTATCCGTTGTGAGAGAAGGTGTCGGAGGCTTTGGTGATCGGTGCGAATCACGAATTCTCGTCCCAACAAATAATGTCGCCATTTGTGCACGGCGAATATTGTTGCTTCCATCTCCTTCTCGTATACTGCAAGTCCCCTTTGCGACGCCTTGAAAGCCTTGCTCAGAAATGCAATTGGATGGGCCTCCTGCATCAAAACCGCACCCATACCATCACCACAGGCGTCACATTCAATCACGAAGGTTTTTGAAAAATCTGGCAATGCTAGTACAGGAGCAGAAGTTAGGGCTCGTTTCAAGGTGTTAAACGCGAGTTGTGCTTCGTCGGTCCACTCCAACTTATCCTTCTTCAAGAGCCTGGTCAGTGGAGCTGCGATGATACCATATCCCCGAACAAATTTTCGATAATACCCGGACAACCCCAAAAATCCTCGGACGGCCTTCAATGAGTTGGGGCGTGGCCATTCGCTTACTGAAGTGATCTTGTCACTCTCCATGGAGACCCGGCCAGCAGAGATGACGTGGCCCAAATACCCGACCTTGGGCACACCGAAGCTGCATTTTGGCAACTTCACATAGAGGCTCTCTTGTCGCAAAATGCCCAGAACTATGGCTAGGTGTTGCAAATGATCCGACCGACCCCGGCTGTATATAAGAATGTCATCAAAAAATACGAGGACGAACTTCCGTAAGAATGGTCGAAACATGTCATTCATGAGTTTCTGAACCGAGTTTGACGTCCCATTCTAACACCCATTGATTGATCTCATTTTATATTTAACCGCAAGTGCACGGCCGCGTTGGAGCGGTGGCAAATACGGGTCGTCCACTGGGAGGTGTGTCGACACTTGGTTTGTTCGAAGGCGAGAGGTAAAAGAAAGGGAAGAAAGGTTGGTTACACTAAACTACACTAAGGTGCAAATGGAAATGGAAGAAAAGCAAGAAAACTAAACCCCAAAGGGGGTAGAGAAATAATGTGAACATAAAGAAGTGTGTGTGTGTTCATTAAGCTCCTCACAACATGTAGTGCATGAAATCATAAAACTACATCCAACTTTGCCTCCACATGAATTAAGATAAGACTACATCATTAAAACATACAAGACAATAATTGGAATGAAGCTACATGAACTCAAGTATAAAGACTATACCCTACTATGCCTCCACATGAATTAAGATTTCACTACATCATTAAAACATACAAGACATTAGCTAAGGTAAAGGCAACAAGAGCACATACACTACAAATTGTGTTTCCAATATTAACTTCATCCATATCCTAACCTTATCATTCCCCATAAAATAGGTCCACCAATCAAAGCATAAGCTAAGCTTCATTCAAGAGCATTAGCATATCAAAGATAAGAGTGAAAACCCAT
Source organism: Triglochin maritima (assembly GCA_963682175.1). Lineage (NCBI taxonomy): Eukaryota > Viridiplantae > Streptophyta > Magnoliopsida > Alismatales > Juncaginaceae > Triglochin > Triglochin maritima. The sequence goes on along the minus strand of OY821776.1, from coordinate 35,080,877 downwards.
TAGATGGTTATGGAAATCATATAAAGCTCAAGGGATAAAGATAACACACACTTAATACACTACATGATTATATCACATATTTCTCCACCCCCCAAATGGGGATGGAACTACTCACTACTCATTACACTACTGATTAGACTAAGTAAAGAAAACATTTAACTAAGATACTAAAATTACTAAACAAAAGATTAAACAAAGTAAAGCAACCCACACAAAACAAGCAACATAACAAAACAAGATTAAAAGAAACAAATAAACTTTTATTAACAATGACTCACATTGAAGGTAGCACTCTTCTCCACCTTGAGTTATTGCTTCAAGGCTCACTCCTTAGTAGAGAGAATGCCACCAAACAATGGGTAATTACAATGGAAGGTGAAGAGTTCTATTTATAAGCATGGAAAAAGCTAATCGGGGACAATCCCCCGATGTGGGACTAAACCAATACCAAAAATAGCCTAAACGAACATTAATACAAGTCCAGGAGAAATTTCGACGGATCCTGAGCAATATGGACCGCCAATTAGCGGTCCAACACCGCCAATTGGCGGTCCAAAATCTTCGGATCGTGTTGGAATTTGTTGTGGGCTTTTCTTTCTCGTATTGTTGGTCTTTGATGCGGTTACTTGACTTGTTGGAGCTCTGACCCAACTCGAATTGGTAAAATACTCCCCATGATGGTGTGGAGTATTCTGTTTTGCTCTTAGGTCCTTCGGTCTTACGATCAGGTCCTTCTCCCTTGCATCTTAGTCCCCAGGTCTCACAATTAAGTCCTTTTTCCTGCTTTTGGATCCTTTCATGGCTCTTCTCTTCAAACCTCTTTATTCCTGAAAACTAAACATAAAACTCGTCACGTAGCATTGCTTAGGTGTAATATAATGGATATAAGATACAAATATGAGCATGAAATGATGTCAATCACCCATGCATGAAGGTCACAATTTAAATCTAAAACTGGTTAAGAAGTATAACTAGAAATCTGATTTAATCACCCGAACAGACACTACAAGCAGAACTTTCCTGGTTCCGCAAACATAATTATATATGGAACTTTAAAGGGTCCTTATACACGGCCGCGCGCGTCCCGGACGTGACTGACGTGGTTAGTTGAGTCAGCAATCCAGTCAGCAGAGAAATTCATTTAATAACATGTTGGTGTCACATGCAACCTTTAGTTTCCCAATGCAACATTACTTTCTCACTGCAACATTTGGTTTCCCCATACAATTTTTACTTTCTCACTGCAACGTTTAGTTTCCCCATGCAACTTTTACTTTTCCCAACACAATGTTTAGTTTCCCCATGCAACTTTTACTTTTCCCAACACAACTTTTGGTTTCCCCAAACAACTTAAAAAGGCAAAACATGTTCCCTTTTAACATCTACGTCTATCCTTTTTAAGTTTACGGTTCACCTTTTTAACTGTGAGTTGTACCTTTTTAAGTGATGTCTGTTTTTTTAAGAATTGTTTGTTCCTTTTTATGTTTGAGGTTCTTTTTTTAACTGTGAGTTGTACCTTTTTAAGTGTAGTATGTTCCTTTTTAAGTTAGTGTACATTTTTAAGTGTGAAGTTTTCTTTTTTAGTATTTTTGGTTCCTTTTTATGTTTGCGGTTCTCCTTTTTAACTGAGTTGTACATTTTCAAGTGATGTCTGTTCCTTTTTAAGAATTGTTTGTTCCTTTATATGTTTGAAGTTCACCTTTTATGAGTTGTACCTTTTTAAGTGTAGTCTGTTCCTTTTTAAGTGAGGCTTGTTCCTTTTTATGTTTGAGGTTATCCTTTTTAACTGTGAGTTGTACCTTTTTAAGTGTAATATGTTCCTTTTAAGTGAGTGTACATTTTTAAGTGTGAAGTTTTCTTTATTAATTTTTGTTTCGTCCTTTTTAAGATATGTTGTTCCTTTTTAGGTATTACTTCATCCTTTTTAAGTTCCTGTTTTTCCTTTTTAAGTATTCCTTTGTCCTTTTTAATTTTCTGTTGTTTCTTTTTAAGTTGATGTTTTTCCTTTTTAATTTTCTGTTTTTCCTTTTTAATTTTCTGTTGTTCCTTTTTAAGTTATATTTGTTACTTTTTAAGTTTTTGTTTTCCTTTTTAACAAAACCAAAAACTTTATATCAACCACAAAGAAACAATTTTTTTCTCAAAAACTGAACACAATAAAACCCAAATCAGCTACAAAGAACCGCACTTCCAAAAAAAATGAAGACCAATCAATTATAGAATAAAACCAAAAACTTCAAATCAACCATGAAAACCAAACTTTCCCCAAAAACCGCCACACAAAAAACTCGAATCAGTTACAAAAAACCACATTCCTCCTCATCCGTAAAAGCTCAACACAAAAAAACTCAAATCAGCTACAAAAAACCATGTTTCCGAAAAACCCAAGATCAATTCATCACATAACAAAACCCCAAAACTTCAAATCAGCCACGAAAACCAAAACTTTCCCCCAAAAACATTATACAAAAAACTAAAATTAGTTACAAAAAATCACATTCCTCCTCTTCGCCTCGAGAAAGACTCCAACGCCGACCATTTCCTCATCGTCCTCACCGACCAACTACATCGTGACGTCCTAACCAACAACGTCGGCGTCCCAACCTCCTTAAGACTCACTCTCGCGTCATCTCCTCGGCATCCCTCTTACCAATCTCGTCTTCCATCGGGAGAAAATGATGGAGAATGAAAGGTTTGGGGGGATAATGGAAGATTGTGAGAATATATGTATGTTGGAAACCAAAGGTCACATAGTTTCGCGTGCGTGTGATGTGACACAAAATAAATAAATAATATGTGATTTAATTAATCTTTGGTTTTTGCTGACTGAATTGTCCACGTCAAACGGCGTCCCGGACGCACCGCGGCCATAAAACATTTCCCAACTTTAAACTGAACTATAAGAGTAGTTGAAAAGGTTCATATGGTAACGACAAATAAAATACACAAAATAAAGACATTTATTTTATTTATTCTGGTTATACTCTCCCACTCACATGGCTTCTCATGATGTACACTGACCTTGTTATCATCATCATCAACGTAAGATCTTTTGAGAAAACATCTTTTGACATTCACATTCAAGTTGTGGTTCCATTAAAAGTTCCTGCTGTGCTTTCATTAGAAGGATGGGAGGTCTCTGTAGCATTGGCCGCAGCTTGTTGAGCATCCATCATACCAGACAACGCTAACCTCGGATTCCACTCAAGAACATCATCTATGATATTTGAGACACGCTCTTGATACCTGAAAAATTATCCAAAAACTCATTTAGGTAACAGAAGTTTCAAGAACGTAATATGTTTTTAAATCGTATACTTTTGTTTTATTGCCTCTCATTAACATAGTTTGTAACATCCTCAAAACAGCGGAAAATTTTAAAATTTCTAAACACTCAATCAACAGAGGATATTACGCAAATACGGAAACACAGGTGCACCAACATATATATAATATATATCTGAACATCAGAGTTTACAAAAGTTGTGATTACATCAAAAGTATAAACAAAGGAAGCAGTAATCACACGACCTCAACCGAGAGAAAGCTGGATCCGGTAGCAGCGCTCCTCTCCTCGGTCACCACCCCCTAACGCCTATCACGACCTGAAAGTAAACGTGCAACAATGCCTGAGTTTCCAGAAGGAAATCCTGTATGCCAAACTCTAAATGTATAAATAAAATCGTCCTAGCATGCAGTTCTACTCAACAAGAGAAGCATCACAACAGGCTGGGCTCCGGGGCTCTCTCACCCAACCACAACACACACCACAGGTACGGGGCTCCAGGTCTAATCTCAACCAACCGCCGCACCCACCACAGTCACGGGGCTGTAGGTCTAATCTCAACCAACCGCCGCGACTCACACTCGTCGCCAAGCTGGGCTCCAGGTCTAATTTCAACCAACCACAGCTACCACGACACGACCAAGGGCTCCAGGTCTAATTTCAATCAACCCAAACGTATAAGGGCTCCAGGTCTAATTTCAACCAACCCCTACACGCGGTCCTTGCTCAGGCTCCAAGTCTAATTTCAACCAACCCGAACGCACTACGGAGCTCCAGGTCTAATTTCAACCAACTCCGTACAGACTAGCTGGGCTCCAGGTCTAATTTCAACCAACCGCAGCTCTCACACGGTTACGGGGCTCCAGGTCTAATTTCAACCAACCACCGCAACCCTCGTGCGCCTCGCACACTTGCCGGAAGAACATCGGCACCACGACTCGCCCCACACGGGCAACCACGACCATAACACCTCCATAGTGCAAAACAGGACACAAATGGTTGACCGAACCAAAAGTCCCGGTCGACCGAATCAAGCAAATACATGGCAATCCACTTCGACCGGCACTCCATCGGTCGACCGACTCCCAACACCACACTCGTTTGGTCGAACCCAAATCAAGGGACGGTCGACCGTTTAGATGGTCAACTCCCGGTTCAACGAACAAAATGACCAATCGGTCGACCGACAAAGGGGTCCCGGTCGACCGAAAGTCACCAGGGAACAAATCCCACAACACCACAACGAATTCGGTCGAACGCCGAGCACATCTCGGTCGACCGAATCTGTCCAGGGAATAATCCCTCACGCGCACCATGAATTCGGTCGAACGCCGAGCACATCTCGGTCGACCGAATTCCTCCAGAGCGTTCCCCACGCTCAGCGCACAAGTCCGGTCGACTGAACCCTCATTCGGTCGAACCGATCACTATGCTCACTTAAGTCACGGTCGGACAAAAATCAACGAGCGGTCGACCGTTTAGATGGTCTAAGCCCCCAACCGACATAAGACAATGCACACGGTTGACCGACAAAGGGGACCCGGTCGACCGAATCTCTCCAGACTTGCCTCCTACGCACAATCGGTCGACCGCCCCACAGGCATCGTTCGACCGATTTGAGGCAGAGCCCGAGTTCTCTTCACGAACGGTCGACCGTTTGCACAAACCGGTCGACCGATCAGGCAGTGAAATCTGCTGCATGTTTACTCGCGACGAGCCGAACGGCCTACCGTCGACTTCCAAATACTCACGGTAATTAAGTGAGCGAGCTTGACATACCTAAAGGTCTGAAGAGACCTTAGAAGAACCATGACGACGCCTCCACGAGCACGTCTCCCCAAATCACGATCTATCGACGAACCTCGCGTCCAAACGACGATCAACCGCCTCCTCGACGATCCAAAGCCACACACCACCTCTTCCAACCTCAACAACCCAACCACGACCCCAGAAAACACGGGTTAGGTAGAGGGAGAGAGAAACAACGTGCGGAAGGGTGAAAACCAACACTCACCAAAAGCCACCAACCACCCGGAGCCGATCTTCACCTTGCCGGAGATCCCCACCGCCTTCCTCGCCGGAACACCACTGCTAGAGAGAGAGAGAGAGAGAGAGAGAGAGAGAGCAACGAGTGAGGGAGAGAGAGAGCTTTCCCCCCAAATATCTCCTCCCCTCAATCCACACCATCCAATCCAATCCATCCATCTCCACCACTCATCTCATCCCCTTTCCATCTCAACCCTCCATCAATCCATCTTCCATCCAAGCCATCCATTCCATCTCCTCTCAATCCCAGCTGTCCATCTCTAATCCCCTCTAATCACCACCTAATCAACCACAAAGCACAATTAGGATTAGGATTAGGCTAGAATCCTACAATCCACCCTCCTAAAAGAATTTCGTCCTCGTAATTAAAACTGAAGCTCACCAAACAACTCCGGGAACTCCTTCCGGACCTCCTCCTCGATCTCCCAAGTGGCCTCTCGCTCACTGTGGTGCTGCCACCTGACCTTCACCATCGGAATGGTCCTCCTCCTCAACTGATGCTCCATCCGATCCACAATCTCCACCGGTCTCTCCTCAAGAGACAAATCCTGACGTATCTCTGGAACCTCCAACTGAATCACATGAGAAGGATCCGCTACGTACTTCCTCAACATCGACACGTGGAAGACGTTGTGAAGACCTGAAAACTGCGTCGGCAACGCAATCCTGTAGGCGACCTCTCCAACCCGATCGAGAATCTCAAACGGCCCGACATACCTCGGACTGAGCTTCCCCTTCTTCCCGAACCTCATCACTCCTCGAGATGGTGAAATCCTCAGGAAGACATGGTCACCCACCTCAAATCTCAGCTCTCGCCTACGCCTATCCGCGTAGCTCTTCTGCCTGCTCTGAGCCGTCGCTAGTCTCTGCCTGATCATATCAACCTTCTCAGCATACATCTGCACAATCTCAGGGCCAACTAGCTGTCTCTCGCCTACATCACTCCAGCATACCGGTGATCTACACGGTCTCCCGTACAGGGCCTCGTACGGTGCCATCCCAATGCTCGAATGGTAGCTGTTGTTGTAGGCGAACTCGATCAATGGCATATGCTCATCCCAATGACCTGCCCAATCCACAGTACACGCTCGCAACATATCCTCTAGCGTCTGGATGGTCCTCTCAGATTGACCGTCTGTCTGCGGATGGAATGCCGTACTGAACTTCAACCGAGTCCCCAAGGCCTACTGCAAACTCCCCCAGAATCTGGAAGTGAACCTCGGATCTCGATCCGAAATAATACTCACGGGCACCCCGTGCAGTCTGACGATCTCCTCAATATACAACTTCGCTAGACCCTCCAGAGGTAAAGTGGTCCGAATAGCTAAGAAGTTCGCCGACTTGGTCAGTCGATCGACTATAACCCAAATCGCGTCATGGAATCCTCTCGTCTTCGGCAGCCCGGTGACAAAATCCATCGTCACATGCTCCCACTTCCACTCTGGAAGCTCGATCCTCTGCATCAGCCCTGCAGGTCTCTGGTGCTCAATCTTCACCTGCTGACAAATCAGACATCTGCCAACCAACTCTGCGATCTCCGTCTTCATCCTCTTCTACCAAAAATTCCTCTGAAGATCCCTATACATATTCGTGCTGCCCGGGTGGATCGAATAACGGGATCTATGTGCCTCCTCCAGAATGTCCTGCCTCAGGTCTCCTCCCTTCGGCACCCAGACACGGCCCCTGAACCTCAGTCCACCATCAACCCCAACACTGAAGTCTGACCCATCTCTGGCAGCTAACTGTAACAACCCCGCTAACTCATCATCAGTACTCTGAGCTTGAACAATACTCGAGACCAACTGAGGCTCCACTCTCAGCCCGGCGATCACTGCACCTCGCGACTCATCGGTGAACGGTCTCCACTCGGTCAACGCCTCAAGCAGCTTCCACTCCTCAATACAAAGACCCGCTGCGGTGACCTCCACCTTCCTGCTCAAAGCATCAGCAACCGAATTCGCCTTCCCCGGATGGTACGAGATGGTGAAATCATAATTCTTAATCAGCTCGAGCCATCTGCGCTGCCTCATATTCAGCTCCTTCTGCGAAAACAGATACTTCAGGCTCTGATGGTCCGTGAACACCTCGAATCGCTCGCTATACAAATAATGCCTCCAGGTCTTCAAAGTGTGCACCACTGCCGCCAACTCCAAATCATGAGTGGGGTAGTTCCTCTCGTGCACCTTCAACTGCCTCGAAGCGTATGCAACCACCTGCCCGTGCTACATAAGTACACATCCCAGTCCAACGCCTGACGCATCACTGTAAATCACAAACCCACCACTGCCATTGGGAAGTGTCAGAACTAGAGCAGTCGTCAGCCGACTCTTCAGTTCCTGAAAACTGTCCTCGCACTTCTGGGATCACACGAACTCAACGTCTTTCCGCGTCAGAGCCGTCAACGGCGAAGCCAACTTCGAGAAATCCTTGATGAAACGGCGATAATAACCTGCCAGACCCACAAAGCTCATGATCTCTGTCACACTAGTCGGGGCTCTCCACTGTGTAACGACCTCAACCTTCGCTGGATCTACAGAAATCCCATCACCAGACACGATGTGTCCCAAGAAGGCGACACTGCTCAGGCAGAACTCGCACTTAGACAACTTGGCATACAACTGATGATCCCGCAAAATGCCAAGTACAACTCTCAAGTGCTCTCGATGCTGCTCCACATCTGGCGAGTAAACCAAAATATCGTCTACGAAGACGATCACAAACCGGTCGAGGTACTGACTGAACGTCATGTTCATCAAATCCATAAACACTGCAGGCGCGTTCGTCAACCCAAACGACATCACCAGAAACTCGTAATGCCCGTACCTCGTCCTGAATGCTGTCTTCTGCACATCTGCCTCTCTGATCCTCAGCTGATGATAACCGGATCGCAGAGCAATCTTCAAGAACACCTGCGCTGACTGCAACTGGTCAAACAAGTCCTCGATCCTGGGCAAGGGATACCGATTCCTCACGGTAACCTTGTTCAACATCCTGTAATCTATACACATCCGCAATGATCCATCCTTCTTCTTCACGAAGAGTACCGGCGCTCCCCAAGGCGAGACACTGGGCGGATAAACCCCATATCCATCAGATCCTGCAACTGCCTCTTCAGCTCTGCCAGCTCCGCAGGTGCCAAGTCGATCCCAAACTCAATCTCTCTGTGAGGCGGCAACCCAGTGACATCATCTGCAAATACATCGGGGAACTCCCGAACAATCTCGATGTCCTCCAATCTCTCCGCCTCTGGATCTGGAACTACCAAAGTGGCCACAAAAGCTCTGCAACCCTGCTGCAACAACTTCTGTGCCTTCACTGCTGATACGATCACTCGACCTCCTCTATCTTTCGCCCCCCCTGATCAACACATCAGGTAGGCCCTTCCTCGGGATCATAATCTTCTTCTCCCGGCACAAAACTCGCACATCGTACTGGGACAGCCAATCCATCCCCAGTATGACGTCGAAGTCCTCCATCGGCAACAAGATCAGGTCAGCCGGAAACTCCTGATCTCCCGAAACAATCGTGGCGCTGGGGAGAAAGCTCCCCACAATGTCCACCAGACCCAAGGTTGTGCTGACTTCCAACGTGGCAGTCAACATCGCAGGGGTACGACCCAACACGCTTGCAAATCGCTCCGAAATGAACGAGTGTGTGGCCCCACAATCAAACAGCACTCTCGCACTCAACCCAGCAACAAAGAGCGTACCTTCAACCACCGTGCTGGCGTCTCTCGCCTCATCCGCCTGGATGGTAAAGACCCGTCCAGTCCTCTGACCCTGCTGTCGCTGCGGCGCAAAAGGTCGGCGACCTCCGCCTCTGCCACCTGTCGGCTGTCCCGACTGCCTGCTGGACCCGCCTGGCCCACTCGGACAATCTCTCATAAAATGGCCTGGCTTGCCACACCCGTGGCACACTGCGCGACCCCAACACTCTCCAGAGTGAACTCGGCCACAACCTCTGCACGCCTCTGGCTGGCGTGATCCACCTCCTCCGATCCGGGGCCTCTTGCCCGGGTTCCCTGCTAGTGGAGCACCCGGACGTCCACTGACCTTCCCCGGTGCTCTCCTGGCCTCAGCATAATTCTGCTGATAATCCTGATCAATGAGCGTCGCAAATTTCACCGCATCTGCCAGCGTCTGCGGCATATTGTAGGTCACCTGAGTACGGAGGTGCTTCCTCAGCCCCCGTATGAACTTCCTCGCCCTCTGCAGCGGCGTCACACAGATCTCCGGACAGTAACGCTCCAGCGCGTTGAACCTCCGGGTATACTCAGCCAGGGTCGCCTCTCCCTGCTCGAGAGTCATAAACTCCTCTCTCCTCCCGTCTCTGACATGCTCGGGGAAATACTGCTCATTGAACTCCCGTAAGAATTCCTCCCAGCTGACCTCAGTCCTGCCCTCAAATACCACTGCAGATGTGGTCCTCCACCAGTTGGACGCGTCTCCGCCCAACACATAAGCTGCCAAGCCTGTCTGCCTCTCAGGCGGGCACTCAATCGCCTGCAGGATCTCCTGAATCTTCAGGACCCAATCCTCCGCAGCCTCAGACTCTCCTTTACCGTCAAAGGTAGGCGGGTGCTGTCTCATAAAGCGGTCGAGCATCGCTCCTGCCGCTGCTGGCTCTCCTCTGCCTGACTGGCGATCCAACATCGCTCCCAGTCGCCCCACTGTGTCATAGAGCATCCGCCGCTCCTCTGCCCAGTCCGCGCCCCCAGTCTCATCGCTGGTGCTACGGTCCCGTGGGGGAGGTCTCACGCGTCTCGGAGGCATCTACACACAATGAACAGCACACATCAAAACCATGAATGCATGAACTAATGCTGACTCTAAAACTCTAAGGGTGGTTTCTTTGGATAAGGACACTGAAACCGACCGCTCTGATACCAAGTTGTAACATCCTCAAAACAGCGGAAAATTTTAAAATTTCTAAACCCTCAATCAACAGAGGATATTACGCAAATACGGAAACACAGGTGCACCAACATATATATAATATATATCTGAACATCAGAGTTTACAAAAATTGTGATTACATCAAAAGTATAAACAAAGGAAGCAGTAATCACACGACCTCAACCGAGAGAAAGCTGGATTCGGTAGCAGCGCTCCTCTCCTCGGTCACCACCCCCTAACGCCTATCACAACCTGAAAGTAAACGTGCAACAATGCTTGAGTTTCCAGAAGGAAACCCCGTATGCCAAACTCTAAATGTATAAATAAAATCATCCTAGCATGCAGTTCTACTCAACAAGAAAAGCATCACAACAGGCTGGGCTCCGGGGCTCTCTCACCCAACCACAGCACATACCACAGGTACGGGGCTCCAGGTCTAATCTCAACCAACCGCCGCACCCACCACAGTCACGGGGCTCCAGGTCTAATCTCAACCAACCGCCGCGACTCACACTCGTCGCCAAGCTGGGCTCCAGGTCTAATTTCAACCAACCACAGCTACCACGACACGACCAAGGGCTCCAGGTCTAATTTCAACCAACCCAAACGTATAAGGGCTCCAGGTCTAATTTCAACCAACCCCTACACGCGGTCCTTGCCCAGGCTCCAGGTCTAATTTCAACCAACCCGAACGCACTACGGAGCTCCAGGTCTAATTTCAACCAACTCCGTACAGACTAGCTGGGCTCCAGGTCTAATTTCAACCAACCGCAGCTCTCACACGGTTACGGGGCTCCAGGTCTAATTTCAACCAACCACCGCAACCCTCGTGCGCCTCGCACACTTGCCGGAAGAACATCGGCACCACGACTCGCCCCACACGGGCAACCACGACCATAACACCTCAAATTGCAAAACAGGACACAAACAGTCGACCGAACCAAAAGTCCCGGTCGACCGAATCAAGCAAATACAGGGCAATCCACTTCGACCGGCACTCCATCGGTCGACCAACTCCCAACACCACACTCGTTCGGTCGAACCCAAATCAAGGGACGGTCGACCGTTTAGATGGTCAACTCCCGGTTCAACGAACAAAATGACCAATCGGTCGACCGACAAAGGGGTCCCGGTCGACCGAAAGTCACCAGGGAACAAATCCCACAACACCACAACGAATTCGGTCGAACGCCGAGCACATCTCGGTCGACCGAATCTGTCCAGGGAATAATCCCTCACGCGCACCATGAATTCGGTCGAACGCCGAGCACATCTCGGTCGACCGAATTCCTCCAGAGCGTTCCCCACGCTCAGCGCACAAGTCCGGTCGACCGAACCCTCATTCGGTCGAACCGATCACTATGCTCACTTAAGTCACGGTCGGACGACAATCAACGAGCGGTCGACCGTTTACATGGTCTAAGCCCCCAACCGACTTAAGACAGTGCACACGGTCGACCGGCAAAGGGGACCCGGTCGACCGAATCTCTCCAGACTTGCCTCCTACGCACAATCGGTCGACCGCCCCACAGGCATCGTTCGACCGATTTGAGGCAGAGCCCGAATTCTCTTCACGAACGGTCGACCGTTTGCACAAACCGGTCGACCGATCAGGCAGTGAAATCTGCTGCATGTTTACTCGCGACGAGCCGAACGGCTTACCGTCGACTTCCAAATACTCACGGTAATTAAGTGAGCGAGTTTGACATACCTAAAGGTCTGAAGAGACCGTAGAAGAACCACGACGACGCCTCCACAAGCACGTCTCCCAAATCACGATCCGTCGACGAACCTCGCGTCCAAACGACGATCAACCGCCTCCTCGACGATCCAAAGCCACACACCACCTCTTCCAACCTCAACAACTCAACCACGACCCCAGAAAACACGGGTTAGGTAGAGGGAGAGAGAAACAACGTGCGGAAGGGTGAAAACCAACACTCACCACAAGCCACCAACCACCCGGAGCCGATCTTCACCTTGCTGGAGATCCCCACCGCCTTCCTCGCTGGAACACCACTGCTGGAGAGAGAGAGAGAGAGAGAGAGAGAGAGAGCAACGAGTGAGGGAGAGAGAGAGCTTTCCCCCCAAATATCTCCTCCCCTCAATCCACACCATCCAATCCAATTCATCCATCTCCACCACTCATCTCATCCCCTTTCCATCTCAACCCTCCATCCATCCATCTTCCATCCAAGCCATCCATTCCATCTCCTCTCAATCCCAGCCGTCCATCTCTAATCCCCTCTAATCACCACCTAATCAACCACAAAGCACAATTAGGATTAGGATTAGGCTAGAATCCTACATAGTTTTACACATCAAGTTTTTTTTCAAGAGTCTTTCCTGCTCCACTCTAACTGGACTACAAAAAAAAAGGCTGTTTGGGAATAGTTATTACTTAATAGGCCAACCAATTAGGAGAGAATAAACCCTAAGTTGTTAAGAAGATAGCGATGGAGATATATAGCATATACATATCAATTGTAGTGCACATTGGCCACCCATTATAAACATAAGGGAGATAGAGCATACATATCGAAGTGTAAGTTGGCCACCAATTAAAAACATCATTGAACTTTTCCTCGAATCTACAATGCCTCGATACAATTAGATATTCATGGTATGGTGTCGGAAACAATATGACAGGGCAAACAATCAAAATGTCATTTGCTTAAAATACCATTTTTATGCCAAAAAAGGACAACCACATTAATTCAACGAGTGCAAAAATTCCATACGAAAGTACTATTACCATGTTCTTGCAGTTAAAAACTAATCTTGCTCTCACAGTTTCATTGGGAGCATGATACCCCAACAATAGTATAGCAACCACAGAGACAACTGCATATGTAAACCTTGAAGTCCACTTGGGTCGTTCTCCTTCATCTTTCTTTGGCCAAAACCGTATCAATTCTCTAAAAGTTGTTTCTTCTGCATTGATATTAGGGAAAAACCAGATAGGCTTTCCAAGAATGATCCAGAGGGCACCAAAACCATTGCTCTCACTGCAAGTAGAACAATTAACTAAAACCTTCAAATCGCTGCAAAAGTAAGGTACTACAGGTAAAAGTACAAAATTAGAAAGCCAAATTTTATTTTAAAAAAATTAAAAAACATAAGGTTTTAGTTCAAAGGAGAAAAGAAAGGTAACCATTCAATTATTGCGTTTCATGAACTATAAAACGGAGTAGGTTAATGTAATTACCTACGAGTATGGTCATTATGAACAACAAATTTCCAGCACAAGCATATAGCACTACGATTTTGCACTGGTTAGGGTAGATGGGGAACAAACACACAGCCAACGCTACAAGAGGCCATAGATATGAAAGTATAGTTTGCCATATGGTCTGCCTTTTCATGAATGTCCATGCGAAAAAGGCATCATTTTCAGCAAAAACTTGATCCTGCATATTTAAGACGAATTTCGTTATGGTACAACAGTAGGTGACATTCCCTCTTTTGGACCAAACAAGCATGCACTGAATTAAGGAAGAAACAAAATGCCATGTTTTTATCAAAGAAAGTATGTTATGTAGAAGGAACAGTCACAACGAGAAATAAAAATTGTCAGATGTGGAGTATGACAACAATTGATAAACAAACATATAAACACCAGAAGAAGAAAAAAACTGATGTTAGCATGTCACGACTTACTACTATTCACAACATTGCTTAGTTCAAGTTACAGAATGTAATGAAAGTGAAGATTGATTCTGCTGTTGAGAAAATAACATAATAACACCATCACAACATCGCCCCCATTCCATTTTGCCAAATCAGCGCCTTAATGCTTAGCTAGTGATAACTGATGCCATATGCATAGCCCTTCAAGTGAATAAGGATCCCTAAGGAACCACATGTGCCCAGGTTATACCTTCAAAAATAAAATAAAAGTAAAACACATATACTTCCACGGATGTGCTTTCCTTATGGAAAACCAAAATGTGAAGTGGAAATGCCACCTATGAGCTAAAACCAATATCAAAATGTAGCGGTCAGTATAGTGTGAAGCCTATGATCAGCCTGTGGTACAGAAAGTTACTACCTAAATTCCTCAAATCTAATCTACCTGACCAAAATTTTAATGACATGTCCCTATGTTTCCATACACACATGCAATAAGTGAATAAACCGACAAAAGAAATGTAATTACAAATTAGACTTGAGGGAAATGATACTAACTGGATGAACCTCCAAGTGCGCTGGCCATGAAGACAACTTTTTCTTTCCAGGGCGTACAGTTTTAACGATACGATCACATCGAACTAAGAGGTTCTCACTACGTAAGGTATTCACTATAACCTCTACTTCTAAATCTTGATCTGATTGTAGTATTTCTTTCATCTCCGGTTGTTTTTTTCAAAAAGGAAACAGAGTCCCTCCCCCTACAGTATTCAACCCGTGACTCCTGCAAAACAGCCCATCTAGATTCCAGCTGTTTGTTGTCTCTAACTTTCTCAGCGAAGATCTGAAAGACGCCTTCACTAGGAGGTTTCTGAAAGATACGAAATGGAAAAATGTCAATTCTCTAGATAGAGAAAATGTATGCAAATAATTAAGCTCTAATACATTGCAAAAAAGGAAGCTTTGTGCTCAGTGACGACTAGATCGAAATGAGACAGTAAATGATTTTCTCAAAAATAGCAACCACGAACGTAAGATTAGTGCAAATATAATCATTTGGAGACTTATAAATCAATATATGGCCTCGTTTAGGTAGGGTTTGACTTTCATTCTACCGACCAGGCAATTCTCGACTGACCCAAGTTATGTCCTAGAAATAAACAAAATAGCTTCATTCCTTAAATGACAATACTGTTGCAAATTTCAGCAAACAAACTTACATATAAATGAAATCGAAAGACAAAGGCCCAGTCACCAACTCACAATCAAATTATGCCTTCGTAGATTCTAGTAAAGTCTAAGGTGTTGCGTGAAAACATATCAAATTTTGTTCAATCTATGGTTCCTAGGAAGCTCGATTTTTAAGCTTCTCAAAAAAATTAATTTTTTATTATCGGTAAGCTGCTTAGATTTGTTATTAATTTTTGAATTGAAAATAAATATCTAAGAATAAAATACAAGCACAGGAAAGTTTAGAAATACACTGCAGTTTACGACACTTTAGGGAATCTTACAACCCAAAGGTGGTCAAACGGACCCTCATTGTATTGTTCTACTATTTTCAATACAAGCTAGCTATACTACAGTACTAGAAGAGATTTGTGAAAAATCAATTCTAATGATCTCTTTATTCTGATTACGCAACAAATAACTCAAATGGTTCAACTTGAAGGACATACACTGCAAATCAGCTCAATGAATTAGATTTCGTTTCAGATATGACAGAGAGAAATAGAAGTAGGACGCACAAAAATCTGATTTCTATTTCGTGGATTGTCATAAAAGATTAAAGAGATGAATCGACAAAATAAAGTATCCCATAAGAAATAAACTGGTGATGGCTAATAAGTTCCCTAAAAAACTTATGGCTCGGAGTAGATAGCAGCAGTTATTTTTTATGCATCCTATATAGGAATTCCTATGTCCATTTCCACTGTGTTAAAGATTAAGTTGTTTTTTGACATTTAGAGTATCATGGATTATATCAAAGGGTATTTAAACGATCTGTATTTCTTTTATTGTGGAATCACAGATGGTCAGTTGCATTTGCATCATTTTGGTCAATTAGAAATAACCTTATTGTTTTACAGTGGTAGGGTTGCTTACATCCCCCCTTACCTCGCTTAGGCGGGAGCCTCTTGTGAGGCATTGGGATCATGTTGATGATATTCTATATAAGAATTCGTAACTAGTGTCCCATCTCTTTTCTGCTGCATCTGCAAAAGCTTTACGTGGCAATTGTCTGAGCGTTATCACCAAAAGCATTTTTTTAAGCAGACAACCGGAAGATGACAGCATTATCACCAAAAGCAAGTGATACTTTTTTGCAAAAAAATCTAGTGGGCTATTGATGTAACCAATATAGCCATAGCAAATCCACTTCTCTTTCTTTCCTTTCATATCTAAACCATCTTGCTCATCTTGCCCTGTTCACGAGGTAATGGGAAAGCAAGAGAGATTTGTAATGTCTTAGTTGCATTTTAATGTTTTGCATAGTTGTGGCAAATGTAATTGATAAGTCTATAAAGATAAGAGGAGACAGAGGCATGCAAAGTAAAAGGAATCCATGCATACAATGACTTAGTGCCCGGACATGCACCATCTGAAATAAGTCACAGGCTTGTCCATATGACTTATCGTTGCTTCCTATCACTAAGTTACTAGTGAAATAGCAATGCTTAATGTGTAAGATTTGCAGGTGGTGTGGGCATGACCATGTTTCACAAATTCAAGACGAAAAAACGGGAGCAGGAGTATAACGGCATGAAGATGCCGCAGGCAGTGAAGAATAAAGAAAAAAGAATAATGACCGTTTAACGTCAAAACCTCCCAAATCGTTTTTACCATATAAAAGAACTCCCATAGTCGAACATTGACATGAAAGAACAAGTAAACAAGTACAATGACTTAGAAACACTCATATATTTTACTTACAAAGTCGTAATTGCAGACGGAAATCATGGACATCACAACTCAACCTCAGAATTTCCAAATGCCAATTCCAAATGTGCGGAAAGACACAAGTTGTACATACAAACAACAAAAAACAACTTAATTAAGAGAAAATTATGAACGTCCAAAACACCAAAGCCCAAATTTCATGCTACCAAACAATTCTGAAAACCTATTTCAATCCCAAACACTGATGGGAACGCCGACCTGAGTTCCCGATCCCTCCGGGCTGCCTTCACCGGAGCGTCGCGACTGAGAACGGGTGATTGCCGTTCTGTATAACTCTCACCCTCTCACGTTAAATGATAAGACACCAATCCAATGAACCAAGTAAATTTGGGTTTTGGCTTGGTATTGGATACCATCCAATTTTCCCTCCTCTTTATTTATAACGTGAATTGTAAACATATAGTTAATACAAGACACCAATCAAGGGGAAGGTTTAAGGAAACAACTAGGAAAGTAAATAACTTAAATATTCGTAATTGCAATGGAAATAAATGAGATTCGAGCAATCAAGATCCCAAAAGAAATCTTCTTTTATTCCTTCTTATTAATCCTTTATTTGGTGGGCCCCTCTGGTATTATCCATGCATGCCCATGCACTGTACTTGCACTGGCTTATCAAATACCCCCTCCATGAAGAGCGACCTTGTCCTCAAGGTCGGCTTGTGGAAAGCAAGCATGAAAATCGAGATGGTCCTCCCAACGTGCATCCTCTGGAGCTTGTCCTTCCCATTGAATCAGCCATTGGACTACGGCGGTATTGTTTCGCTTAATAACTCGTCGACCCAGAAGAGCGATAGGTTTCGTGAGGTTTGTTGAGTGTTCTAAGAAGAGGGACGGATGTGTACACGCGACTGGACCTCCATACCTCTTCTTTAGCTGAGAGACGTGGAAGACATTATGGATTTTGGACTCGGATGGAAGACGAAGTCGATACGCAACGGCTCCGATCCGTTGGGTGACTTCGTAAGGACCATAAAAGCGCGGATTAAGCTTCGGTGACCGTCACGCGACAACTGACCCTTGGCGATATGGCTGGAGTTTTAAGTACACCATATCTCCCACCTCGAATGTCCTGTCAGTGCGGTGTTTATCGGCGGACTTCTTCATGCGGTCTTGGGCGAGCCGGAGTTTGTTCTGGAGTTCGTGTAGAATTTCCTCACGTGATTTGAGGCCTTGCTCCACTGCATCAACTTGTGTGGTTCCTTCCTCATATTTGAGCAGGGTGGGCGGAGGGTACCCGTACAGAGACTCAAATGACTTAAGGTTGGAAGCGGAGTGCCACGACGTATTGTAGCTATATTCTGCCCATGGGAGCCATTGGAACCAGTCATGTTGTCGTTGTATGCAAAAACATCGAAGATAGGTTTCCAAGCAACGATTCACCACTTCCGATTGTCCATCCGTCTGCGGGTGATATGTCGAGCTGAGGCGTAGGGTGCTGCCTTGGAGACGAAAAAGTTCGGACCAGAACTGGCTTGTAAAAATGGAGTCGCGATCGGTAACGATGGACTTCGGGAAACCATGAAGCCTTACAATTCCGGTGACGAATGCTTGCGCGACGGACTGGGCCGTGTATGGATGTCGGAGGGCAAGGAAGTGACTATATTTCGTGAGGCGGTCCACCACTACTAATATCGTAGTCCGCCCCTGCGAGGGAGGTAAGGCATCGATAAAATCCATGCTGATGTCCGACCATATTTTATTCGGTATCGGGAGGGGTTGGAGGAGTCCGGCGGGCGCTAATGTTTCATACTTGCATTGTTGGCATGTGTCGCAAGCGCGGATGAACTCCTTTACATCTCGACCCATTCGTTTCCAAAACACCATTCGACGCAGCCAATGGAGTGTCTTCTTATACCCTTCGTGTCCGGATGTCGGTGTCATATGGGCTTCGTGTAGCATTTGCTGTGCGAGAGTTGAGCCACTCAACAACAACACCCGGTTGCCACGATAGAGGCCCCACCCCGCTCACTGTATTCCGCACCCAAGCGACCCTCCTGCCAACGCTGCATAAGAGCTTGAAACAAAGTATTAGAAGAATATTCTTTTTTTACATCTTCAATCCAATTAGAGGAGAGAATGGAAATGGCGGCTATAGTAACATCTCCTTTACTGGGGGCTCGGGATAATGAGTCAGTTGCTTGGTTGTGACGTCCCGCCCGGTATTCAACCTTAAACTTGTAGCCCAAGAGTTTGACGAGCCATCGGTGTTGTGCTGGAGTATGTATCCGTTGTGAGAGAAGGTGTCGGAGGCTTTGGTGATCGGTGCGAATCACGAATTCCCGTCCCAACAAATAATGTCGCCATTTGTGCACGGCGAATATTGTTGCTTCCATCTCCTTCTCGTATACTGCAAGTCCCCTTTGCGACGCCTTGAAAGCCTTGCTCAGAAATGCAATTGGATGGGCCTCCTGCATCAAAACCGCACCCATACCATCACTACAGGCGTCACATTCAATCACGAAAGTTTTTGAAAAATCCGGCAATGGTAGTACAGGAGCAGAAGTTAGGGCTCATTTCAAGGTGTTAAACGTGAGTTGCGCTTCGTCGGTCCACTCCAACATATCCTTCTTCAAGAGCCTGGTCAGTGGAGCTGCGATGATACCATATCCTCGAACAAATTTTCGATAATACCCGGACAACCCCAAAAATCCTCGGACTGCCTTCAATGAGTTGGGGCGTGGTCATTCGCTTACTGAAGTGATCTTGTCACTCTCCATGGAGACCCGGCCAGCAGAGATGACGTGGCCCAAATACCCGACCTTGGGCACGCCGAAGCTGCATTTTGGCAACTTCACATAGAGGCTCTCTTGTCGCAAAATGCCCAGAACTATGGCTAGGTGTTGCAAATGATCAGACCGACCCCGGCTGTATATAAGAATGTCATCAAAAAATACGAGGACGAACTTCCGTAAGAATGGTCGAAACAGGTCATTCATGAGTTTCTGAAAGGTGGAGGGAGTTGATGCATTGCATACATTGGCATCATATGTCTTTCATTTAGATTAATTTTAGATCAATAAATGCTACTAAGATATGTGTTTAGTCTTATTTACAGAATACAGGGACCTGAATGCAAATTACCCATATCCCGAGCATAAATGCGTGCAAGAGACTCATTTCTATCATAAAGACCAAGTCAAGATTATCGGGATTCAAATGGAAGTTCATCCAAGCATAAAAGCATTCAAGACCTAATTACAAAAAGGACAAGGACTTAGGCACAAAAGTAGACAAGGACTTAATTGCAAAAAGCCAAGGACCTAATTGCAAATTACGAGTAGCTTTTATTATTATGGAGAAAATCTAAAGAAAAATCAATGTGGATCTCCAAATATATAAAGAAATAAAGTCGGAGCTCAAAAGAACGGAAAGAATCAATCCAGACGCGCAAAGGATATTGAAATCATACCATAAACACACAGGAAAAATCCGGATTAAATCGGAGCACAAAATGCGGCGAATCCGCCGCACCTTATGTACAAAATGCGGTGAAACCGCCGCACAAAATTAGATCCATGCTCTAAAATTTTTACCGGTTGCGTGTTGACGCGTGTATTTTCCTATTTTATACCTAAGTCCCTTGTATCGGCTATAAATAGCCCTGAAACGATGTTGTGAGAGTCATTAGCTTATGTTCTAGTTTTTATTCCTTAGTTTAATAAATTTCTGTTGTTTTATTTCTTGTTTTTAGTTTTCTTTTGTAATTCCTCTAGGACCCCTTCTCCTTCCCTCCATCTATGAGTTTCCAACTCTTTCCAAAGGGTGGAGGTGACGCATTTAGGGTGAAGAGAAGATGAATGAATGTTATTATGTTAAGTTCGTGATTAGTATATTTTGATTACTTAAGTTTATGTTAAATCATTTATCATGTAATGCTTCATAACTAACATGATTTATTATAAGTTTCTGAATTCTCTAATTTAAACCCTAAATTTAAACCTCCACCCAACGGAATTCACCTCTTTGTTCTTGTTTTAGTTTTATTTGTTCTTATTTCTTGCTTTAGAAAATTAAAACCCAGAAAAAATCTCAAAACCAAACTTATTCTTCTCTCCTTCTTTCCCCCAATCGAAATCACACTAATAACAGATCTCTCCCTCCTTGTGTTCGACCCGTATTTGCCACGTCTTCATTGACGCCGTGCACTTACGGTATAAATTTAATTCCCATCAGGAGCGTTGGTGAGACCGAAAGGCATAACGAGGTACTCGTAGTGTCCTTCATGGGTCCGAAAGGCTATTTTTGCCACATCATCCGGGTGCATAAGTATTTGGTGATAACCGGAGCGGAGGTCTAATTTTGTGAAAATTGTCGCAGCATGAAGTTCATCGAGGAGGTCATCGATGAGGGGGATTGGGAACTTATCACTAACAGTATTCATATTTAATGCTCGGTAATCAATGCACATGCGCCAACTCCCGTCCGCCTTCTTGACGAGTATTACCGGTGAGGAATAAGGGCTCGAACTGGGTTGTATCAACCCTTCAGCAAGGGCTTCCTTTACTGTCGCCTCGATAACATCTTTTTGGTGTGCTGCGTGCCGGTACGGAGCGAGGGAAACAACCTTTTGCGGTTCTATTAAGGGAATGTGGTGATTACAATCCCGCGACGGGGGTAACCCACGGGGTACTGCGAACACGTCCGAAAATTGGAGTAGTATTGCCTTTAGATCAGGTTCAAGCTCGGGGTCAAGAGCCAACCCCTCCCCTGCGTCTCCACCACCTAGGAGTTGCACCCAGTACACACCTTTACCTACTCGACGGCACACCCTACTTGTTCCGCACTCACCATTGATATCTGAGGACTGTTCATCCCCGAGAGTTTCCACTTCGTATTCTCCACCACGAACTCCATAGTTCGCTCCTTGATATTCCACAGAATGTCACCGAGACTTCCCAACCAATCAACGCCAAGTACCAAATCGCACCCGCCAAGAGGGAGGATGTGGCAATTGATATTGACGTGGATTCCTTGTAAGTCTACTGACACATTCCGACACAGTCCTCCACTTGATACTTGCTCCCCGGTGGCGACACAAACCGGAGTCGAGTGTGATGGATCGACGCAGAGACCAACCCCTTTTACCACTCGAGGATCAAGGAATGTGTGCGTGCTACCGGAGTTCATGAGGGCCAATATTTTCCGACCCTGAATGGTTCCCTGAACCCGCATCGTCTTCGGCGTGATTTCTCCCGTCAATGCATGCAGCGAAATCTCAGGTGCAGATAGCAGGGCGAGTGATTCGTCATTGCTTTCATCTGCCTGTTCGTCATTTAAACCACCGTCCTCCTCCTCGGGATTCAACTGCAGCATGAAAAAATTTAAATTCTTTTTGCATACCGCGTTGTGCCCGACGCTCCATCTCTCGTTGCAATTATAACACAACCCTTTGGACCTTCTTTGTGCCATCTCGTCGGGACTGAGCTTGATGACGGTGGGGTTTCGGGGAGCGGGCTGAGATGGAGATCCTCCTCCAGTTCTGTCAAACCCTCCTCGGAATGGCGAGCCCGGAACTCTCCTCGGAGGCCCGACCAATTTAGTCTCTTGCCAATTAGCTATTTCAATCGCTTCATTTAAAGTTTTTGGTCTAAAAGGCCTCACCTCAGCTTCTAGTTCACTTCTCAACCCTCCTAAGAAGGTGCTCAGTTGGTGTTCCTCCTAAATCCTACCATCTTGTTGCAGAAGCGTTCAAATTCGGTCTGGTAAGCCTTTAACGAGCCTACTTGTCTCAACTTCGTTAGTCGGCTCATCGGATCCTCTCCTTTTGGCCCAAAGCGTGCATCTAATCCCCGAACAAGTTCTGTCCAAGTTAAGCTCGGGCTCCGATCTCTCACCCACCAAAACCACTCCAAGGCTTCGTCTTCCATGTAGTAGGCGGCCATGACCACCTTTTGCTCCTCGGGTGTCTCGTGAAATCGGAAGTATTGCTCCATTTTGTAAACCCATTGCCTGGGGTCCTTCTTACCATCATACTCCCTCATGTTCACCGTTACCCCCTTCGTCGATCGCGTCTGGTCGGAGCTAGATCGACTTCGATTACTACCCGATCTCGTATCCTCCTCTTCACGTCGATCCAACCTTAAGGCCTCCATCCTGGCTGCTACCTCTGAAATTTCCGCTCCCAAAGTTGCATTAACGCCTGAAATCTCGTTACGCAACGTCCGGTCGTTGTTGTCTGCTTCTAGACGGATTGACTCGACCACTTCCCTTCTCATAATCTCAATTTCCTCCCGTACGATGTTCTTGAAAGCTTGGAGCTCCTCCGGGAGGACCATTTCCGTCCCACAGGTGCCAAGATCTGGCTCTGATACCAAATTGATGGGAACGCCGACCTGAGTTCCCGATCCCTCCGGGCTGCCTTCACCAGAGCGTCGCGACTGAGAACGAGTGATTGCCGTTCTGTATAACTCTCACCCTCTCACGTTAAATGATAAGACACCAATCCAATGAACCAAGTAAATTTGGGTTTTGGCTTGGTATTGGATACCATCCACTTTTCCCTCCTCTTTATTTATAACGTGAATTGTAAACATATAGTTAATACAAGACACCAATCAAGGGGAAGGTTTAAGGAAACAACTAGGAAAGTAAATAACTTAAATATTCGTAATTACAATGGAAATAAATGAGATTGGAGCAATCAAGATCCCAAAAGAAATCTTCTTTTATTCCTTCTTATTTCTCCTTTATTTGGTGGGCCCCTCTGGTATTATCCATGCATGCCCATGCACGTCCACGTCCCTGTACTTGCACTGGCTTATCAAACACCCATACCAAAAACAAGAAACCCTCACGACAAACCCAAAAAACAACAGAATTAACACCAAACGACGAGTACTCAAAACCCCATAAAAACCCAAAACTTTTCCGAAGAAAACAAGTCTCCGCACCGAATTCCCAACACACGACACCAAAACGTGTCCCGAAAAGCGCAGATCGGATTGCCAGAGAATCCCAAAAAGGAAAACAGAATCCGTACCTTGGAAGGAGGGGAATCCGCGGAATCTTTGGTTCCGTTCTGGGTGACGCCGCGGCGAACCCTTTTCTTCTCCGTACCCAATTTCTTCATTTCTTCTCCCACTCTTCCCAACCATGACCGTCGCCTTCCGTTTGAAGTTCATGGCAAAACAACTAAACGAGTCGATATGGATCCGATTAAGGATTCGAATATGGGATGCCTAAGAAATTTTGTTGGTTCTGTATTGAATATGTGAACTATACTCGTGTACTCTTAAAGCAGGATTGAGAGTATTGTGTTTATTAAAAAAATTGAAACAACAAAGCTCAGGAAAAATCAATAACAATAGACTCCATATGAACCCGTTAGTACATTTTCGATTTGATACAATGAGAATTAGTCTAAATCAAATGAATAGCATCGGATTGGATTATCTTTTTCCATTGTATTACTTGTAATAAAAAATAATTAAAACATATGACTTGCAAAAGCATTAGTGCACGAAGATTTTAAAAGAACCCATGACAAAGAAAAAAAAGAAGTTGTCTTTTTACTTGTATGTCCTAAAAAATGTGCTATTGTAGCCTTTTATCATCACTATACTACAATTTCAATAATGTCGTTACAAAGTTATTTATTTACAACTATGTCATTACAAATCCTAATTCTTTGTATTTGTGCATTAATTTTTCAAACTGAGTCACTCCGTTAACTTTTCATATATCTCTGTTAATATAAATTAGTTTTTAATATCTCTTCTCTCTTCGTTTTTTTTTCTCTTTCTCATCTTTTCTCCACTTCTCTCATGCTTGCAATATTTTTAAGGAGAGGCAGGGATGCAAAGAAAAGAGAATGGACATGGGCATGAGTGAAGTGAGAGAGAGAGAGGAGATGTTGACAAAGAGTTGAGAAAATGAGAAGAGAATAGCAGTTGAATAGTGTTTTTAGATTATTTATCTAGGGAAAATCTTAACAATTTGTAATCCAGTATTCATCATTGAAAAAGTGATTTCTATCGGGAGATTACAAAGGGAAAAATATCCAAAAGTTACATTAATAATTAATTTATATCAACAGAAGTAGCTGAAAAGTTAGCAGAGTGGTTTTTTTTTTGCCTTATTAACCATGATTTGGTGATTAAACAATCTAATATGAATTATACTCCAATTTCACATCACTTAATCATATAGTTAAATTGCACAATTATATGTCTCAATCTTAGATAGGTGTAAAAAACTTGAAGAACCAGGCCCAAAACTCAAGACTTGAAACAATTTAAGGATGAAGACCTATAATTTTCATTTGATTGGGTCTTAGGATACAATGTACACTTGATGCACAAAAAGAACTCATAGAAAAACGACCGACCGATTCCCTAACAACTAACCGATTTGAAACAGTTTTCTAAACCTGCAACTCGACGACATTTCTCCTAACAGACGCCTGTTTTCTTTTGATCAACACTCATAACGAATAGTCCATGTGGAAACATAGTGGTTGAGAATTCTCAACACATATATACAATAGCCATTTGCACAAGTTTTAGTTGTATCCGATCTGGAGGACCGATTGGTCACCAAACGCCCATTCCAGGTTCTGATCGGACATCCGACACTTTTATGTGATGACCTTTGTAATCCTTGTTTAAGGGAAGAGAGTTACAGAAACTGATTACGACTGTCTGATTCATTTGAACGGATAACCGTTTAGCTTATTTTGACTAAAGTCATGTTGTCCAACGAACGACTGATTGCCAAGTAATTAGGATCGGTTTTCATATTTTTCAACAATTTTTTATACAAAACTTCCTAATTGTATTTCAATATATATTTTATACTAATTAATATTGAAATACATAGATTGGATCATACCTAGGGGAGAGAGAAGAATTTTGCATTCATTAAACAACGGAAGTGTGGAAAGACCTATTTATAGGGCATCTTCAAACTCACATCATGGGTAAACCACTTACACATGATCCATTGTTAATCTCTCCACTATACCACATCATGTGCAAATGACTTTGCACATGATCTCTTATTTATTTCTCCTCTCATCATCTCATAACGACCTTTGACCAATGTGGGTTAAATCTAGCCATTAATCAACAAAAATCTCTTATTAATATATGCAAAAATGTGGGTAAACGGTCAGACCATTTTTCATTGTATTTTTTACTTTACCAAATTTTAGATTAATATCCAACAAAATTTGTTTGGGGTTTTAGCAAATTCATATGTTATAATGTTGCGGATTACATTATATCATGTAATATATTAGGGAAATGTGAAGTGTGCTCTTTTTTGGGGGCTCTTGGGTAAAACTCAGGATATATCTAGTGATATAATGATCTCTGACATTCCACGTCTCCTCAGATATATCTGGTTACCCCTAGATATATCATGTTACCCCCAGATATATCTGGTTAACCTAGATATATTCAGTTACCCTAGATATGCATTAAACCCTAGATTCGAATATAGTTAGGGTAACCATATATATTTGAGGAGACGTGGAGTGTCAAAGATCATTATATCCCCAGATATATCCTGAGTTTTCCCAAGAGCCTAAAAATAGCCCACAAAAAAGAGCACACCTCGCATTGCCCAATCTATTATTATATATAATGTAAAAACATTATACCCTATAATATATACATCTCATACCAATTTATTTGTTATTCCAACCATGTCGTTATTACGACATATTGATTTTATTATTTTATCACATGTATATCAATACATCACATAAAATGTCAAATCATATTTCTTTTTTCTCAGTTTTGTGGTGTGACCTATAGGAGGATCTAAGTTATATTGGCAATGATATAAACACTTTATATTATAAACTATAAGCGGTATCTAGATACACATTATAATTACCTGATTAGTAGCATATCATGCATCATATTCATGTTATATATCCTTAATTTTACCCCAGTATTGTGCTACTCGAGTGTTTGTTGTTATATTTCAGGTATTAGGTAATAAAGAAGAGAAGGAAAGAGAAAAGTGACTGAAACGTAAGAAGAAATAACTTAAATGAAGCAAAGTGGATCTTTCAATCATACACAAGGACCCATCTGCAAGAGGGAAGGACATGGACGTAAGCTCAGAGGGACCAAATAGAAAACCGAGAAACTTCACACCATCATGAGGAGTATTTTGACAATTAGATTCAGGCGCAAACTCAAACAACCATTCCGGGTGCACCCCACGTGGAGAATTAAAGCAATAAAGAAGCCAGCCGAAAATTTGTCGAATCCGACCAACCATGACCTTCAATTGGTGGTCTAGTTGGGTCAGGATCCGACCCAACTTCTCGTGGTTGTGTATTATGTTGTTTTTGTAGGATTTCGTGTCCCCATATATGTATATATTTAAAAAAAATTAATACAACATACAAGATCGATTTCATACTTTCAACAATTTTATGTACATTACTTTGTGTTTATTCTAATATCATGCAATCCTGCATCTATTAAAATAAATCACAAAGAGAGAAGCATACCCAAAGGTTCTTAAAACCTTTCGAAGATCGGGAGTCGCGTTGCCTGTTGAATCGCCCGCCGATTCGCCTCCAAGTGTTCACCAAACTCCAAACAAGATTAGAGAGAAAGGAGCTAGCCAATCAATTTCTAATTAGGCTTAGAATCTAGCAAATAACCCTTCTTTAAGTCCTGAGATTTCTATCTCTAAAACTTAAATGAATTAAGAGATTTTCGTGGTGATTAAGGGAGAGATTAATGAGAGAGAATTTTTGCATTCACATAAACAAGTAGGATGGGGAGTCCTTTTATAGGCTCCCAAAATATCCTTATCAAGAACTATATTTTAGTCATGATCTCTTGTTTATTCTCTCCTAAAATTAATCTCTAATTGTCACATAAGCACCCTAAAAAACGTTTTATTAAATCTGGAATTAATCCAACTCATGATCTAATTAATCTCTTAATAATTCAGGCAGAAATTGCACTGTTCGGTCGACCGAGAAATTTTCTCGGTTCACCGAACGATTCGGTTATGACACATGTTCGGTGCACCGTGAGATAGACGGTCGACCGAATCCGCATGAGAAAAATTCTCTGGAAAAATTCAGACGAACTACGTCTTCTCTTCGGTCGACCGTTGACTCACGAAAATTTCTCCTGGAGCATATTCATCGGATGACTGTGTCACCTTCGGTCTACCGAAAATACTCTTTCTCGGTTGATCATTCACACTTGGTTAACCGAACCCGATTGTCCAGGCACTGTAGACAATTTCGGTCAACCAATTGTGCTTACCCATTCCCCATTCGGTTAACCGACCCAAAGATTCCCTGGTCGACCAAACCCTGAACGGTTCACCGTGTTTGACCCTGATTTTGCCTTTGTCAAATTTTGGATTTATTTGTTGGCTTTTTGGCCTTAATCCTTGTTTTGATGATTTAATCAACCTAATCTTAATCATAAGTAATGTAGAGTAGCACACATATTGCATTGCATATTATTACATGTGCTAACCTCTACAGGTGATCAAGACTCATGGAAGGAAGGAAATCAAGTCAAGATATGTAATAAAGCTATATGAAGACTTGTAATCTTGATTTTATTTTGAGTCTTAGGAACATGTGTAAATTGAGCATACAGGAGTTAAAAACCAATAACTTACCCACTAGGTTCGTTAGAGAAGTCACACACAAAGTTTCAGAACATTTGGACTTCATTAGGTCATCCAAACCCGAGTCGGAAAATCACCTGAAACCTAAACCCAGAATTCCTGTGTGAATCAGTCGACCGAACCAGTTCTCAGTTCGACCGATTTATAACACACTCTCCACAGTGATTTTACCGAACTCTACCGGTCGACCGGTTCTACCTTTTCGGTCGACCGATCCCGGATTTTAATATGACCGTTTTCTTTGTCGTATTCCTATAACGGTCGTATTCGTATAAAACAAACTTAACCCCAAAATACATTCGGTAACCGGTCGAATGACGACTTTGTTTCGGTCGACCGGTTGAACATTCTTTCAAGAAACCAAATTCCCTGTTATCAGTCGACACATTCTTCGTTCGACCGTTGCACCTTTGTCTCAACCAAATCCCCTTAACGGTCGACCGCCCCATACTTTGGTTCGACCGATTCACTTAAGTAGAGTTAAGTTCTAGCTCGTTTGTCCGACCGAATATTTATTTGTTCGACCGTTCTCCTTGAAATCAAGTGAACGGTCGACCGGTTTATTAGTTTCGGTCGACCGGTTATGGACAGATTTGCAGCCCGAGTTTCTGCTTTGTGTACATTGCACAAAACCCAATCAAATCTTGTCCAAACGGCTAGAAATCTTTAGGAGCTTATAAATAAAATTTCACACTTAGTTTTCCACAGAATTTCACAACTCCAAAGTGTCAAACCTATAGTGAGATTTTCAACAACCTCAAAGCTCCAAATTAGTGATTCCTAAGCCTAAATTCCATATTCTCCATCAATCATCATATTAGCAATTGTTGTGCTCAATTAGAGAGTGAGTCCCACTCAAGTTACATTTGTTGTCAAGAGAGCAAGGGTCTTGGTGAAAGCCCAAGACACAAGTATAGACTTCGGTGAGAGCCCGAAGTGATCATTCTCAGATTGTGAGAAGAGGATTCCAAGCTCGGCGAGGGTTGTTCGCGAGTTTGACGGTTGTAAGGCGTTGTCTCCCGGCCCGGAACGGGGAGCGGATAGTGAAGTCATAGGCGGAGCTCGCGGAGTCGAGCGGAGCTTGCAAGAGAGGACTAGGACCCGGGTGGGGTGCCGAACCTCTATAAAAACCGACGCGTCTATTTGTGGTTTGCTTGTTCCTTCTCCCTACTAGTCTTTAAATTGTTTCCGCTGCATTTATTGTTTTATTAGCTAGGGATTAGCGTAAAAGTGATTAGATTAACCCGATCCACGACGATCCCACATTTGGTATCAGAGCCTCGTTCGTTAATCTTGTTCTTAACCGATAAATTAACATGGCTTTTAATGCATCCACACCTAGTGAATCATGTAAACCACCATATTTTGATGGAAATAATTTTGTTTCATGGAAAAGTAAATGATGCCATTCATTAAATCCATAAACATTAACATGTGGTTTATGATTCAAACTCCATATGAATCACCTAGATGTCATATTAGTAAATGGAGTTTAGAAGATGAGAAAAATGCATCCCTAAATGCTAAGGCTATGAATGTCATATTTTGTGCATTAGGATATGAACTTTTTAATGTTGCTTCCTCATGTGATAGTGCTTATTCAATATGGCAAACATTAGAAAAGAATTTTGGTGAAGGAGATTCACCAACCGGGAAGAAGGGAGAAGCAAATCCGAAGGATGTAGCTCAAGCAAAGAAAATGGAGATTAACTCAACATCTTCATCATCATCAAGCTCATCCGATGGAGAAAGTGAAGATGAGGTATCTTCTAGCTCTTCTTCAAATAGTAGTTCAAAAGATAATGCCTATGATGTTAATGAACTACAAAATGCATTTCAAAGATTATTTGAAAAATATAGAGAACTTCACAAGACTAATCAATTAGCAAATGAGCAAATCCATGATCTTGAATGTCAAAATGCATCTATCTTAAATGATAAAAATGATTTGCTTGCTAAAATTGAAGTTCTAACTTTAGAGAATGCATGCTTGAAGGAAGAAAATTTAAATGATAAAACTACCTCATCTCATGCAATTGATAGTCATATGCTAGAAATTGATACTAATGACTTGCTTATTAAACTTGATAAATCTCATTTAGAAAGCAAGCAATTATTACATGACTTGAATTGCATGAGTGAAAAGGTTGCAAATTTAGAGATTCACATGCTTAACATGAATGAAAAGCATAATTCTATGATTAAAAATCTAAATTGCTTAAATGAATCTCTAGCAACTAAAAACAGTGAACTTAATGCATTAAACAAAAATTTGTCAAATAAATTGCATAAGTTCACACATGGCAACACAAGTAATTATTATGTTAAGAACTTTCCTATTCAAAACAATTATTATCAACATAATTTTGCCATGAAAAAGAAAGTAAGTGTAGAGGTACAAAAATCAACTTGGATTTGGGTACCAAAAGCTAAACTTAATGGACCCAAGCAAAAATGGGTACCAAAGTCTACACTTGTAGGAGCTTGAGGAGGAGATTGGTGGTGACCAGACGAGCCAAAGCGTCGAATTCGAATCCGGTTGCGTCACCAAGTCAAGATTGGAGCTATTGAAGATTCAAGTTTGGTATAAATTTCTATCTTTGAAATTTCTGAAAAATTAGCTCTAATCTAGTTAATATGCTTAATTGTCATATCCTTAGAGTTTAATTCATTGCAAATCAGTAACCCTATTCATTGCAAATCATATACGACATCCATGGATTTTAAATGTCATATTCTAAATGGATGTTAGAATAAGGCTTGAGTAGAAACTTAAATGAATTTAACTTGAATCATACTCATTGTTTTCATTTAGCCTTATTGATAGGAGGAGCTTAAATGTTATATCTTTTATTAGAGTAATGAAGTGCAAAATTTAGGGGGAGAAACTTCATTACTATTGACATCCTATATTGAACTTAAATAGTTATATAATTGTCAATGGGGGAGAAATCTCATTACATATCTTACATTGATTATTGTTTTTGATGGATGTCAAAGGGGGAGAGAAAATTAAGGGAAGTAATTAAGGGGGTTACTTGAAAATCGTGTAAAAATGAACAAAAATTATGCACATCCATAGGGGGAGCATTTATATGCATACTTTACACTTAAAATTTTCAAGTATTAAGATATAGGTTGTCATCATCAAAAAGGGGGAGATTGTTGGCTTTTTGGCATTAATCATTGTTTTGATGATTTACTCAACCTAATCTTAATCATAAGTAATGTAGAGTAGCACACATATTGCATTGCATATATATTGCATGTGCTAACCTTTACAGGTGATCAAGACTCATGAAAGGAAGAAATCAAATCAAGATATGTAATAAAGCTATATGAAGACTTGTAATCTTGATTTTATTTTGAGTCTTAGGAACATGTGTAAATTGAGCATACAAGAGTTATAAACCAATCACTTACACACTAGGTTCCTTAGAGAAGTCACACACAAAGTTTCAGAACATTTGGACTTCATTAGGTCATCCAAACCCGAGTCGGAAAATCACCTTAAACCTAAACCCAGAATTCCTGTGTGAATCGGTCGACCGAACCAGTTCTCAGTTCGACCGATTTATAACACACTCTCCACAGTGATTTTACCGAACTCTACCGGTCGACCGGTTCTACCTTTTCGGTCGACCGATCCCAAATTTTAATATGACCGTTTTCTTTGTCGTATTCCTATAACGGTCGTATTCGTATAAAACAAACTTAACCCCAAAATACATTCGGTAACCGGTTGAATGACGACTTTGTTTCGGTCGACCGGTTGAACATTCTTTCAAGAAACCAAATTCCCTGTTATCGGTCGACACATTCTTCGTTCGACCGTTGCACCTTTGTCTCAACCGAATCCCCTTAACGGTCGACCGCCCCATACTTTGGTTCGACCGATTCACTTAAGTAGAGTTAAGTTCTAGCTCGTTTGTCCGACCGAATATTTATTTGTTCGACCGTTCTCCTTGAAATCAAGTGAACGGTTGACCGGTTTATTAGTTTCGGTCGAACGGTTATGGACAGATTTGCAGCCCGAGTTTCTACTTTGTGTACATTGCACAAAACCCAATCAAATCTTGTCCAAACGGCTAGAAATCTTTAGGAGCTTATAAATAGAGGTTCACACTTAGTTTTCCACAAGATTTCACAACTCCAAAGTGTCAAACTTATAGTGAGATTTTCCACAACCTCAAAGCTCCAAATTAGCCATCCAAAGCCTAATTTCCACATCCTTCATCAATCATCATACTAGCAATTGTTGTGCTCAATTAGAGAGTGAGTTCCACTCAAGTTACCATTGTTGTAAAGTGAGCAAGGGTCTTGGTGAAAGCCCAAGACAAAGAAGCAAGGATTTCGGTGAAAGCCCGAAGTGATTCTCTCAGTTTGTGAGAGGTGGTGCCAAGCTCGGCGAGGGTTGTTCGCGAGCTTGAAGACTTTTAAAAGGCGTTGCTCCCGGCCCGGAACGGGGAGGCATAGTGAAGACGCAAGAGGAGGTCGAACGGGGATTCGAGAGGAGCTTGATTAAACATGAATGTATGCTTGCTTGTTTAGGATAGAATTTATAACTTGATGAGTTTTGCCAAAATGATTAGACACCTCTCATGCTTGTTTAGGTTCTGAAATAAACAACTTGCATGTGTAAATGTTAATCAACCAAGTTGGTGAATAGATTGATAGGTTTTGCCATAACATTTAGACACTTCCTATGCTTGATAAACACCACCTTCATGTGCTTAAAGAATGTATTCTACACCCACCTCTTTGCTTGTGTGCACTCACTCCACCCCTTAGGGGTTTTCCATTCCTGAAATTCCAGCACTTCTACTTTGTTCTTAGTTTAGTTGTTATTCCATCGTTTGTTTGTTTCGTTCGCATTTCATACTTCTTAGTGTAGCGTAGTCTAGATTAGCATAGACAACTTTCTTCCCCCTATTTTTGCCACTTGATTTCTGATAAACAAGAGCGAGCTCACCTCCCTGAGGACGACCCGTACTTGCCACCACTTCATCGCGGTCGTGCACTTGCGGTAGAAATATAAAACGTTCAACAAGTTTTTGGCGCCGTTGCCGGGGAGGTGCCAGTCCAGACTCCTGTTTGGACGATTCGAGTGGATTTAATTTGTGTTTTGTAGTTTTGCTTTGTTTCAGGAGACTTGGAGTCATCAGGAGGAACGCCTAGAGAAGTTTGGAGTCAAGCTGAGCACTTCAGACCGCCAATCAGCGGCCGGAGACCGCCAATTGGCGGTCTGGTAAGCTCTGTTCGCTCGCTTATTTCTTTGGTCTATTTGCATAATTGATGTAGTGATCTGGGATTTAATTTGGCATGTTTTGACTTATAGTTTGTTCCCAGATCCATAATCAACCTCCTTTAAGCAACTTGGACCCTAAAACTCAAAGCAAAAGATTAGGCATTTTTTTGTTTAGGCCATGCATCATGTATGTGACTTAGGCATTTAGATTGTCTTTTATCTTAGCTTAATTTTCTGTTGCTGAGAGCTGGCGTGAGGTACGCACCTTCTACTCTCATTCATGCATTTCGTATGAACATGCATTAGTTAGTAGGAAGTGCATTGCAACAAGTGTGAGTTGAGCGTTGTTTGGAGAGTTGATTGCTAGATTTAGGACTCCAAAACGCTACTAAGGAGGGGCTGTCCCATAAAAGATAAGGTGGGGGATTTCATCACCCTTTCCTTTGCCCCAAAAACCACACTAATCAATAGCCTAATTTTAAAATCAAGTAGACATTGGCCTTAAGGAATTCGGACGCATTAGGAGAGTGATCCGGTCCCGACCGTCATGACCTGATCGGCGTTGCCCACTTTGTCGATAGTAGGAGAGACGAGATCCCCGGATCTTGGCTCACTTGCTGGGCTTTGTGGTCCTCGTTGTAGGGAGGTGAGGCGTGTTGAGGTCGTGTGACCTCGCAGTTAGGCGTCGTCTAGCTGTAAGGACCTATAGCGACCTTAGGATTGCTTGAGCCTTGTTTGCTTGTGTGCTTCTACCTGTACCCATCCGCCGTAGCATAAGGACTTCTTCTCTTCTCTCCTGAGTCATTCTTTCTCTCCTGTGTTCCCCCCCATCTTCTCCTCTACGCACATTCTTTGTTAGAAAAAAAAGAGTTGTGGTTTGTGTGTGCACCTTTGTGCATGCTTTCGTGGACACGAGACGAGAGTGGTCGTTTGACGAGGAGCGTTGTCAATCTGGCTTTGGTCATCGATTTCTCGACACCTCCCTCCTCTCGTGTCACACGTAGTTCGGGTCCAATGGCTGCTAGTTTCCGTGAGGAGGAGCAGTTGCTGGACCCACCTGCTCCACTAGTGCTTCCAGTTGTCGTTCCCATACCTCTTCGTGATCGATGCTACCCGAGCCGTACAGCTCTACCCTCATGCATCGTATTACCAGAGGCTAATGGGAACCATTTTGAGGTTAAGCCTCAGTTTATCTCCATGCTCCCTCATTTCACTGGGAAAGGTGACCCCTATATCTTTCTCAGGGAATTTGAGGAGGTCTGTGCTATGTTCAAGCTGCAACAACTTAGCACAAACTCCATCCATCTTAGGCTCGTTCCTTTTGCACTAAAGGATGACGCCAAGAAGTGGTTGTACAACAACCAGGAGAATTCCTTTAGGACTTGGGATGAGTTTCAATCTGCATTCCTCAAGAAGTACTTTCCTAATCATCGGACTCAAAAATTGAGGAACGAAATCAATTCGTTCTATCAACATGAGACCGAACCAATTCATGCATATCTTGAGAGGTTCAAAGAGCTACTATCCTCGTGCCCTCACCATGGCATTGAGTTGTGGCGTCTTTGTCAGATTGTGTATGAGGGTCTTCACATCCCGTCCAGAACGCTCCTTGAGTCCATGTGTCAAGGAGAGTTCTTGGGAAAGGATGAAAGGGAGGCATGGGCCTTCCTAGAAGACCTCGCTGAGAAAACCATGCAGTGGGAGAGTGTGAGGGAACCACCTGCATCATCTAGTATAGGAGCGAGGATCGCGAATGCAAACTCGACTAGATCGGGTGCCGCATTTGCTATCGATACCACTACGGCAACCGAGGCACGCATGACGGCCTTAATGCGCCGTATGGATTCGATTGAGCTCCAAAACCAACAAAGTACATCTCACATGTCCACATCTTGTCCAGTTCACTGTCATTCATGTGGTAGGATAGGTCATGTAGAAAGCGAGTGTGAGTCCATTCCTCCTGAGATGGAGCGTGTCAACACCGTCTATGATAGAGCCAGGAATGACCCATACTCATCATCTTATAATCCTGGATGGAGGAACCACCCCAATTTTTCATGGAACCAAACTAATGCCCCGGGTGGTCCTCCAAACTCCTCTAGACCACCTTACCAATCACACCAACCTCCCATGCATGCGCATTCCTATCAGCCACCCCAAGCACAAACCACCAATCAATCGGGTTTCCTAAATTCCAATAATATGGAAACCCGATTCAATTCGCTTGAGACCTTGACTCGTGGACTTGAAAACTCAATGAAAATTTTTATGTCTACCACAAGTCAAGTTCTCACTTCAAATCAGCAGACCATCAAATTTCTAGAGCTTCAGATGGGCCAATTGGCTCAGTCTGTACATGAAAGAGAGAGAGGGTCTTTTCCTAGCCAGCCTGAGGCTAACCCCCGTATGTACCAACAACAACACATGCAAAATGAGAATGTGGTACCTCGGGGGAGGCAAGTGAACCATGTGGAGGAACCTGTTCACCATGTCAATTCCATTGTGACCTTAAGGAATGGAAAACAGGTTGACAATCACATTTCCTTGCCACACCCACCACCATCTATGCAGCCCCCCAGTGGGAATGCTGGTGAAGAAGAAGCTGAGGGTGAGGGTAATACACCAAAGCTTTCTTCTCTGGCACAACAGAAAACCTACCTGCCAAAAGCTCCCTATCCAAGTAGGTTAAACAAAAAACAGAGTGACAACATGGACAAGATATTAGAGGTGTTTAAGCAAGTGAAGGTTAACATCCCTTTGTTGGATGTCATCCAACAAATACCTCAATATGCCAAAGTGTTGAAGGATCTCTGCACAACCAAGAGGAAGACCAATGTTCCTAAGAAAGCATTCTTGGCTGCAAATATCAACTCACTTTTGTCCAATCCTACCTACACAAAATACAAGAACCCTAGGTGTCCTACTATTCAGTGTACGATAAGGGACACTAGATTGAGCAATGTTTTGCTTGATTTAGGATCAGCGGTCAACCTCCTCCCATTCTCTGTTTATCAACAATTGAACTTGGGAGAATTGAAACCAACTAAGATCACCCTCCAACTGGCGGATAGATCCATTCGTATTCCCATGGGGATTATCGAGGACGTGCTTATCAAAGTTGGAGATTTTATATTTCCAGTCGATTTTGTTGTCCTCGATACCAATCCTGTTGCGAACACCCACTCCCAAATACCTTTGATTTTGGGTAGACCATTTCTGGCAACCTCCAATGCCTTGATTAATTGTAGAAATGGTCTCATGAAGCTCTCATTCGGTAACATGAGTGCCGAGTTTAATGTGTTCAACTCTGGTAAGCAACAGGAACCCATGGATGAACCTTTAAATCTAAATCTCATCCGCCAACTGGAGAAAGCACCAAAAAATCAACGAACATCCCTAACACCAATGCAACCCATTGAGAATGTTTGTGGGCCCAGCGAAAACTCATTGCCTGTCTTTGCAATGCAACAGAGTGAGCTGGTATCAAACATAAATGTCCAAAAGGAGTGTTTGTTGCATGATTCTGTTGAGAGTACTAGTGAGAGTGAGACACCTCATCATATGCCTATACCAGAAGGTGTCTCAACCTCATGTCCCATGGCCATTGAGCCATTTGAGCTTTATATTGACTCCAACAAGGACCCACCTATGACCGAGCTTATGCTTGATGATCTAAATGATGGTGGGAGGTCCTTGTTAGATGACTTGGGGAGAAGCCCCATTCTTAGTGATTCAAGTCTGCTGCATCCATCGAATGAGCCTGAGGAACTCATTCCGATGCACCCGCCTATTGGTTGGAGGGTTTTCTTCGATGAGCAATTAAACCCTAGTGAGGCAACACAACTTCATTCTTTATTGCCCACACCCAACCAATATCATGAGGGGTTCGAGCCTTTCAGCTTTAACCTTTCACCTCTCATGACACCTCAGAGTACTACTGGAGTTTGCCCATCTCGGCAAGTCTCTGGTCCTCCTGACTTGATGTTCTCATTTGATGTTCCTTGACCAAATGATTATGATAATATCTTGGTTGATGTATATATCTTACAAAAAGAAAAAAAAAGTGTGTAATAAAAGACTCCTTCAGTGAGCATCGATTGTTGTGGGCCCCAACCCTTGTGTACTTGGGCCCAATCTCTTCACGTATTTATCTCCCTTCTTCAGCTTCTCACAGGTTTTGAGGGAATTTGGGTTTGTGTCTGATTGATCATTTTATATTTCTACCGCAAGTGCACGGCCGCGTTGAAGCGGTGGCAAATACGGGTCATCCACTGGGAGGTGTGTCGACACTTGGTTCGTGCGAAGGCAAGGGGTAAAGAAAGGAGAAAAGGATTGGTTACACTAAACTACACTACAATGCTAAACTAGAATGCAAAAGGAAATGAAGATAA
Organism: Triglochin maritima; assembly: GCA_963682175.1. NCBI lineage: Eukaryota > Viridiplantae > Streptophyta > Magnoliopsida > Alismatales > Juncaginaceae > Triglochin > Triglochin maritima. The sequence continues at coordinate 35,042,798 of OY821776.1, read as the reverse complement.
GCAATAAAACTAAACCCCAAAGGGGGTAGAGAACTGATGTGAACATAAAGATGTGTGTGTGTGTGTGTTCAATTAAGCTCCTCACAACATGTAGTGCATGAAATCATAAAACTACATCCAATCTTGCCTCTACATGAATTAAGATAAGACTACATCATTAAAACATACAAGACAATGATTGGAATGAAGCTACATGAACTCAAGTATAAAGACTAGACCCTACTATGCCTCCACATGAATTAAGATGACTACATCATTAAAACATACAAGACATTAGCTAAGGAAAAGGCAACAAGAGTACATACACTACAAATTGTGTCTCCAACATTAACTTCATCCATATCCTAACCTTATCATTCCCCATAAAATAGGTCCACTAATCAAAGCATAAGCTAAGCTTCATTCAAGAGCATTAGCATATCAAAGATAAGAGTGGAGACCCATTAGATGGTTATGAAAATCATATAAAGCTCAAGGGATAAAAATAACACACACTTAATACACTACATGATTATATCACATATTTCTCCACCCCCCAAATGGGGATGGAACTACTCACTACTCATTACACTAACTAAATTAGCAAAGGAAAGCATAATACTGAAATGAAATTTATACTACTCAAGCAAGAAACATTAAAGAAGCATAAAACTAAACAAACAAACAAGCATGCATATGAAAGGAAATTAAACTAAGAGAGAAACAACATCATTAAAAGAAAACTTCTATTATTAACTCACTCAATTACAAGTAGCTCTTCCTCCACTAGAGTTTTGCTTCAAGGCTTCACTCTTAGTAGGGAAGATGGCCACCAAGAGAGAGATGGATACAATGGGAGGTGAAGAGTTCTATTTATAAGCATGGAAAAAGCTAATCAGGGACAATCCCCCGATGTGGGACTAAACCAATACCAAAAATAGCCTAAACGAACACTAATACAAGTCCAGGAGAAGTTGGGGCGGATCTTGCATGATCCAGACCGCCAATTGGCGGCCTATAAAGCCCAGATCCGTCTGGGTCTTCAGGTGGGCTTTCCTTGGTGTGTTTCTTGGTCTTGGATGCATCTAGCTGGTTTAGTGGAGCTCCGACCCGAATCGAATTGACAAAATACTCCTCATGATGGTGTGGAGTTTCCTGTTTTGCTCTTAGGTCCTTCTGTCTTACGATCAGGTCCTTCCCCCTTGCATCTTGGTCCCCAGGTCTCACAATTAGGTCATTTTTCCTGCTTTTGGGTCCTTTCATGGCTCTTCTCTTCAAACCTCTTTATTTCTGAAAACTAAACATAAAACTCGTCACGTAGAATTGCTTAGGTGTAAGATAATGGATATAAGGTACAAATATAAGCATGAAATGATGTCAATCAAATACCCCCACACCTAAGTTTTTGCTAGTCTCGAGCAAAACAAAGAAAGGAAAAAGCATACGAAAAAACAAGAAATCCTAACTCACTTTCGTAGGAATCACGGTTGCACTTAGCATGTGCAACAAGCCGTTAAACCTCCTTGTTGCCAAGGAGGAGGAGTGGTGTCTCCTGAGGGTTTTCAGCGGATATACCCACAAAATCCGAACAAGATGCATTAATCAATCTAGCTACACGACTCGTTGGACTTATTTTGTCGATCATGGAATGCGGTAATACTACGGGTCGACTCTATATATGTAATCAGTCCACACACCTAGCCTAATGAGTTATTCGTGAGAGTTAACTAAGGAATTAAGTGAAAGACATGGGCAACCTTAACTTCTGAATGTGATACAACGTGTAAAGTCCATTTTGGTTCTTATTTGACTCTTCTTTTCTTTTCTTTTTTCTTTTTTTTTTCTTTGGAGAATTTATTGGTTGGTGTTTGATTCTCCCAGGGTCAGGTTTCGTGCATCATTGCCTATGAGGACTTACACTATCACGTACACCTTCCCCCAAATCTCCACATAGGGCGATCCCTACCACCCGTGTAACGGGAGTTCGGTCGGTGCATCCCAAGTCAGATGACTCGAAAGCACCAGGCACAAAGTCCCCTCAGACCTACTTTCCCGAGTGATAGGAGCCGTGCGAGAAGAGAGAACACCACTTATTTATTCATTTATCTACATGGGAACCAAAACCCCTACACTTAAGTTTCACAAAAAGATATTAAGGGCCCTTGACTACAACAAACTTCCTAAATTAACAAACACGAATTATTTGACTCACTAGGTTCAGGGTGGACTTCTTTAAATGTTTGAGCACTGAAACCCAATGATTACTCACCCCCAAGGGAAAACTGGGGTGCATCCTAACGACTCGATAAATCCTAAAGCCACGTACTAGATATCCTAATGCATCAAGTTCAAGACAATTTTGGGAGCTTTCTTTTTACTTTGCCTCTCAACGGTTTTGCACATGCTAAACACACGCAAAACCCACAAAACATTTTCTTTCGAAAACACATGAAGATTTTGAAATAAATGTGAAAATTTTGAAGCACTAGGCAAGCAAAAGAAGACAAGTCACCCAAGGATCATGGCAAGCAGATATATCGATATTAAATGCAGCACACTATCATGACCCTAACAATGCAAACAAAAGAAAACAAAATCAAAGGAAAAAGACTCGACTATGTACACACATAAAACACCCCCCCACACCTACTTCATGCATTGTCCTCAATGAATGCAAGCAAGATACTACATGGATTGATGCATAAAAAGGAGAGATCTCACCAACATGAAGTACGAAGGGAAGTGTATGACTTTGTTTATGGACACAACCCAAATTCCCTCAAAACCTGTGAGATGCTAAAGAAAGGGATACAAATACGTGAAAGAAATGGGGCCCAAATACTCAAGGGTTGGGGCCCACAACAATCGATGCTCACTGAAAGAGTTTTTTTTTTAAACATATATACACATGAAAGCTCAACCACTCATGTAGGAGCATGAATGGTTGAGTGCGAGGGAGGTTCATGAAGGAACATGACTTCCTCGACTTCGGCTGGTGCCCCCTCCAAGTAGGGTTTGAGGCGTTGTCCATTAACTTTGAACACGTCCCCATTCCCTGGGTTCAAGATCTCAACCGCTCCATGAGGATAAACGGTTTGGACAATAAACGGGCCAGACCAGCGACTGTGGAGCTTACCCGCAAACAGATGAAGCCAGGAATTGTAGAGCAACACCTTCTGCCCGGCCGTAAACACCTTTCGCATAATCATGCGATCGTGAAACATCTTGGCTCGGGACTTATGAATTTTGGCATTCTCGTACGCATCATTGTGTAGCTCTTCTAATTCCATAATGTCGAGCTTACGTTGTACTCCTGCTTGATCAAGATCCATATTCAGGTTCTTGATCGCCTAGAAAGCACGATGCTCAAGCTCGACGGGTAGGTGGCAAGCCTTGCCGTACACTACCCGATAAGGGGACATACCCAAATTAGTCTTGTACGCGGTGCGGAAAGCCCACAACGCGTCATTCAACTTGGTAGACCAATCCTTCCTCGAGGAACTAACCGTCTTCTCAAGAATTTGCTTTAATTGACGGTTAGAGATTTCGACCTGCCCACTAGTTTGCGGATGGTATGGGGTCGCAAGCTTGTGGGTGATCGAATATTTCCTCATAAGCGCTTCAAAGGAGCGATTACAGAAGTGGGTACCCCTATCGCTGATTATGGTACGAGGAGTACCAAATCGCGCAAAAATGTCCCTCAAGAATTTGGTGACCACCTTGTTGTCATTGGTCTTTGTGGGTATAGCCTCAACCCACTTAGACACATAGTCAACGGCCACCAGAATGTAAACATTCCCGAAAGAGTTCGGGAAGGGACCCATGAAATCGATGCCCCACACATCGAATATGTCGACAACAAGGACATTTTGCAAAGGCATCATGTCACGTCGACCAATCCTGCCAAGGCGCTGGCACCTATCACATTGCTTACAAAAGTCGTAAGCATCCTTGAAAAGAGAGGGCCAGTAGAATCCAGATTGGAGCACCTTGGCAGCAGTTTTCTTTGCTCCAAAGTGTCCTCCACATGCCTTGGAATGGCAGAAATGGAGCACACTTTGGAACTCGGTATCTGGGACGCACCGCCTGAAAATTTGGTCAGAGCAGTATTTGAATAGGTAGGGGTCGTCCCAGTGAAAGAATCTGACATACGATCTAAATTTGGATTGGTCAGATTTTGACCAACCCACAGGAAGTTGCTCGGTCACGAGGTAGTTCACGATGTCGGCAAACCAAGGGTTATCTTCGATCATGAACAACTGCTCGTCAGGAAATTTATCGTCAATGATTTGGTCTTGTGGGTTGGTCGTCTCTAGACGAGACAAGTGGTCAGCTACAACGTTTTCACACCCTTTTTTGTCCCGAATCTCGAGATCTAATTCTTGTAACAACAAGATCCATCTCAAGAGTCGGGATTTTGCATCTTTCTTCGCCATGAGGTGCTTGATGGCTGTGTGATCAGAATAGATAATCACGTGGGAGCCAATCAAGTACGACCGGAATTTCTCCAAAGCAAATATGATCGCTAAGAATTCCTTCTCGGTCACAGTGTAGTTCAATTGGGCATCATTGAGTGTTCTACTGGCATAGTAGATCACATGAGGCAATTTGTCCAATCGTTGCCCAAGCACTGCTCCCACAGCGAAGTCAGATGCATCACACATTAACTCAAAGGGTTCAGTCCACACCGGTGCCTTAATAATGGGAGCTGAAGTCAACTCTTTCTTCAAGGTCAAAAAGGCATGGTGGCAATCCGGTGTGAACTCAAAAATGACATCCTTACCCAACAAGGCGGTGAGAGGTCGAGCGATTTTGCTAAAATCCCGAATGAACCGCCGATAGAATCCAGCATGCCCCAAAAAGGCGCGGATATCCTTCACATTACGTGGCGGTGGGAGATTAGCAATGATACCCACTTTGACGGGATCGACCTCAATTCCCCTACTTGAGACCACATGTCCAAGTACAATCCCTCGCTTCACCATGAAGTGACATTTCTCCCAATTGAGAGCGAGGTTCTTCTCACGGCATCGCTTGAGGACAAGGCTCAAGTGATGAAGGCACTCATCAAAGGAAGCGCCAAATATGGAAAAGTCGTCCATGAAGATCTCAAGGAAACGCTCAACCATATCGGAGAAGATGCTGATCATACACCTCTGAAACGTTGCCGGCGCATTGCATAACCCAAAGGGCATGCGACGGTAGGCAAACGTGCCAAAGGGACAAGTGAATGTGGTTTTCTCTTGGTCCTCGGGGGCGATGGGAATTTGGTTGTAACCGGAGTATCCATCAAGAAAACAATAGTACTCTTGTCCGGCCAACCTTTCCAACATCTGATCAATGAATGGCAACGGGAAATGATCTTTCCGCGTTGCCGCATTGAGCTTGCGATAATCAACGCAAACTCGCCAGCCAGTTTGCAGGCGTGTCGGGATAAGCTCATTATGCTCATTCTCCACAACCGTCACGCCTGACTTCTTGGGAACCACATGGACAGGACTCACCCACGAACTATCAGAGATAGGATAGATTATGCCATGATCCAAGCACTAAAGAACCTCCTTTCGGACGGCTTCTTTCAGTACAGGATTCAATCTTCGTTGTGGGTCCCTGCGGGGCCTAGAATCCTCTTCCATGTGGATCCGATGCTGAACAATACCAGGGCTAATTCCCTTGATATCCTTCAAGGACCACCCGATCGCCTCTTTGTTTTCAAAGAGTACTCTTTTGAGGGCAACCTCTTGATCTTTTTCAAGATCCGAAGCAATAATGAGTGGCAAGGTCTCATTATCCCCTAAAAAGATGTACTTTAGGTTATCGGGGAGCGGTTTAAGCTCGACCAGAGGTGGGTCCTTGTCGGATTCAGAGTTAATTTCAAGTGGCTCAAGGGCCACGGGGTAAGAGGAGCAAGCACCCAGATGTGCCTCCTCATCCAGAGATATGCTGGCGGATTCCTCAAGATCCTCTTCACTCGCAACCTGATCATTAGGCACCTCAATAATATGTCGATGTGAGTCGAACATGCCTAATGAGTCAGGCTCATCCGTGTCCTGGATGAAATTGGCTCCGACAGTGTCGTCGAAGAGCCCAGGTTGCTTACCAAGAGTGAAGATGTTGAAATCCGCCGTGAGGTTTCCAAAAGACAACCTCATCAAGCCATTGCGACAATTGATCAAAGCATTAGATGTCGCAAGAAATGGCCTCCCAAGGATTACAGGAATTTGTCCTTGTGGGTTGGACACGGGTTCGGTATCCAAGATGATGAACTCAACTGGAAATACAAACTCACCCACTTTGATAAGGACATCCTCCACACTCCCTCATGGGATTTTGACGGATCTATCAGCCAACTGGAGGGTTGTCCTCGTTGGTTTAAGATCGCCTATCCCAAGGTTGACATAGACTGAGTAAGGCAGGAGATTCACAGATGCCCCCAAATCCAATAGAGCTTGAGAGATGGTCACATTCCCAATCATGCAAGAGATAGTTGGACAACCAGGGTCCTTGTACTTGACATTCATGGGTTGTGTCAATATGGAGCTCACATTGGCGGCCAAGAAGGCCTTCTTGGGCACATTTGTTTTTCTCTTGGTGGTGCAAAGGTCTTTGAGGAACTTGGCATACGGTGGCATTTGTTGAACAACGTCCAACAACGGGATGTTCACCTTTACTTGCCTAAGTACCTCAACGATCTTATCCCAATGCTCATCACGTTTTTTAGTCAATCGATGAGGGAATGGTGCCTTGGGGACATAAGAATCACGAGGAGGAGTCTCAGAATTAGGTTCCTTGACAGGCTCAAGACTCTCCTCGGAAGTCTCGCCAACAGGGTTGGCTTCCGGCATTTTCACATTGTTGTCAACGACCCTTCCCGATCTCAAGGTATGAATAACATTAGCATGTTAGGAAGGGTCACTTTCAACATTGTGTACATTCTGCCTGGTATTAGCAGGCTGACCCATGGGATTTACCACAGGTTGACTCGGGAATTGACCCTTCTCGCGTTCATGGAGCTGATGAGCCAACTGGCTTACTTGCATTTCCAATGCTTTGACCGTATTATTGTTGGCCGCAAGCATGGATTGAGTGCTCTGCATGAATGCTTGAAGGGTTTGTTCAATGGTAGAGTCCTTAGGGTCAACCCGCTGGGGTGGTGGAGTCTGGTTAGAATAACCCGACGAAGAGGTCTGACCAGGTTGGTAATTTTGGTGCTGAGACCTTTGATGTGGGGGTTGGTAGGTCGCCGATGGGCGTGGAGGTTGATAAGGTGGAGGTTGAGGTTGAGCGTGCGAGCTCTGACCGTGTCCTCCACTAGACCCCCAAGATAAGTTAGGATGGTTACGCCATCCCGGGTTATAGGAATGACTATACGGGTCATTTCGGGGCCTTTGTTGATACATCGCATTTGCATGCTCAATATCTCTTGGAGCGTAAGCGCACTCCAAGTCATCATGTCCCGACAGTCCACACCTAGTACACCCGGGAGTAGCGACCTGAGCTACAGGAGCTCGGTCCATCTCCAAACTCTCTATCCTACGCATGAGAGCAGCCATTTTCGCCTCAGACGCGATAGTCGACTCAACATGATATGATCCAGCTCGACCAGAAGACCTGGTGGCTGGTGGCTCTCTCATGGTGTCCCACTCGAAGGTGCGCTCAGCCATGTATTCAAAAGTGTCCCATGCCTCCTCGATGGGTTTCATTTGGAAGTCACCCTGACACATCGACTCCAACAATGTGCGGGTGTTGTAGTTGATGCCCTCATAAACAATCTGGCACAGCTGCCATAGCTCAAGTCCATGATGAGGGCATTGCTGGAGAAGGTCCTTGAACCTCTCAAAGAAACCATGAAAAGATTCGGTCTCGGTCTGATACATTTGATGTATCTGGTGCCGTATCTGTTGAGTTTTCCTTTGAGGGAAAAATCTCTTCAGAAAGACGGTCACAAAGTCATCCCAAGACCGAATCGAGCTCGCCGGGAGGCTATACATCCATTTCTTCGCATTATCCTTCAATGCGAACGAAATCATCCTCAACCGGACAGAATCCTCGTCAAGCTGTTGAAGCTTGAACATGGAGCATACTTCCTCGAATTCGCGTATAAAAATATACGGATCCTCCTTATTGGCAGTAAAGGTTGGAAGCATGCTCACATACTGAGGTTTCAGGTCATAGTTGTTCCCGCGAGCAGGGGGAACAACTATGCAAGAAGGTTGCGCGGCCCGAACATGTTGGGTCCGCTCCCACAACGTCATCGGCCTATCCTGTCGAGCTAAAGGTGGTGGTGCACCTAGAACTCGATCCTGACCGAATCTCCCTTCCTCTCGAGTCAGAGGAGGAGGAGAAGGAGGTCTACGTGGTGGTGGGAATGGACCGAGGTAGTCCATGTATGGAACCCGGTCTCCCTCGCCACCACGAGACGACTCGCCTTCTTGCTCCAAAGGAGCACGAGACGGAGATGGTCGATCACCAAGATCTTCCATCTCAGAAATAAGCACTCTCTCGAGTCGAGCGCTCTCACCAGAACGAGCCCAACCTCGCATAAAAATGCTCGACTCGACTCTAACAAACACACAACAGAAGGTGTACTAGAGGAGGAGACTAAACGTAGAGAATAGATGAGGAGATGACTCAGGTGAGGAGAGAAGAATCCCTAGAGCTAGCGTGGGTAGTGGGATCAGGAAGAAGCCTAACTAGCAAGCACGGCTCAAACAATGTAAGGCAATGGGTCCTTAAGCTAGACGACGCCTAACTTCGAGGTCACTAGCCTCGACACGCCTCACCTCCCTACAACGAGGACCACAATGCCCAGCAAGTGATACCAGATCCGGAGATCCAGTACCTCCTACTATCGACAAGGTAGGCAACGCCGATCAGGTCATGACGGTCTCGACTAGATTACTCTCCTAGTGCGTCCGAATTCCTTAGGGCCAATGTCTACTTGCTTTTAGTTAAGGCTTTATTAAGAGTGGTTTTTGGGGCCAAGGAAAGGGTGATGAAATCCCCCACCTTATCTTTTATGGGACAACCCCTCCTTAGTAGCGATTTGATCCTAGATCTAGCAATCAATCGCTCCAATCAAACGCTCTCTCACTCTTGTCCCGATACACCTTACTAACTAATGCATGAAATAAACATGCATGAATGAGGGATGTGGGTGCACGTACCTCACGCCAGCAATCAACGACAAAATGTAAAGCAAAGAAAAGAAAAATGCATGCAAGGTCTACCAATGGTGCATGACCTAGATGGCAAGAAGTCTAATCTTTTGCTTTGAGTTTTATGGTCCAAGTTGATTAATGGGGGAGTGATTAATGATCTGGGAGCAAACCAGAGGTCAAAGCATGCAAAATTGGGCTCCCAGATAACACAAATTTCAAGACTAACTACCAACAAAAATTTCAAGGAAATCAACGCTCACCAGGCCCCCAATTGGCGGTCTTCCACCGCTGATTGGCGGTCTGTTTAGGTCGTCGCTTCCTCAAACTTCTCCAGTAGCCTCCCCTTGACCTTGTGGTTCCCTGAAAACTAAGAAAAACTAAAAACAAAAAATTAAAAACCCCTCGAATCGTCCAAACCAAGGTCTGGACAGAGCACCTCCCCGGCAACGGCGCCAAAAACTTGATTGATCGTTTTATATTTCTACCGCAAGGGCACGGCCGCGTTGAAGCGGTGGCAAATACGGGTGATAGTGTAAGTCCTCATAGGCAATGATGCACGAAACCTGACCCTGGGAGAAAGAAACTCTAACTAGTAAGAAAAAGAAGAAAAGAAAAAAAGTAAGAAAAGAAACAAAAAGATAAAAAGTAATGCAAATAAGAACCTTAATGGAGCTTACACTTTGTATCACTTGAGGATGTTGAGGTTGTTGTCCATGTCTTGCACTTAAGTCCTTAATTAACTTTCAAGAATGATTCATTACGCTAGGTGTGTGGACTGATGATTGATCGTTTTATATTTCTACCGCAAGTGCACGGCCGCGTTGAAGCGGTGGCAAATACGGGTCGTCCACTGGGAGGTGTGTTGACACTTGGTTCGTGCGAAGGCAAGGGGTAAAGAAAGGAGAAAAGGATTGGTTACACTAAACTACACTACAATGCTAAACTAGAATGCAAAAGGAAATGAAGATAAGCAATAAAACTAAACCCCAAAAGGGGTAGAGAACTGATGTGAACATAAAGATGTGTGTGTGTGTGTTCAATTAAGCTCCTCACAACATGTAGTGCATGAAATCATAAAACTACATCCAATCTTGCCTCTACATGAATTAAGATAAGACTACATCATTAAAACATACAAGACAATGATTGGAATGAAGCTACATGAACTCAAGTATAAAGACTAGACCCTACTATGCCTCCACATGAATTAAGATGACTACATCATTAAAACATACAAGACATTAGCTAAGGAAAAGGCAACAAGAGTACATACACTACAAATTGTGTTTCCAACATTAACTTCATCCATATCCTAACCTTATCATTCCCCATAAAATAGGTCCACTAATCAAAGCATAAGCTAAGCTTCATTCAAGAGCATTAGCATATCAAAGATAAGAGTGGAGACCCATTAGATGGTTATGGAAATCATATAAAGCTCAAGGGATAAAAATAACACACACTTAATACACTACATGATTATATCACATATTTCTCCACCCCCCAAATGGGGATGGAACTACTCACTACTCATTACACTAACTAAATTAGCAAAGGAAAGCATAATACTGAAATGAAATTTATACTACTCAAGCAAAAACATTAAAGAAGCATAAAACTAAACAAACAAACAAGCATGCATATGAAAGGAAATTAAACTAAGAGAGAAACAACATCATTAAAAGAAAACTTCTATTATTAACTCACTCAATTACAAGTAGCTCTTCCTCCACTAGAGTTTTGCTTCAAGGCTTCACTCTTAGTAGGGAAGATGGCCACCAAGAGAGAGATGGATACAATGGGAGGTGAAGAGTTCTATTTATAAGCATGGAAAAAGCTAATCAGTGACAATCCCCCGATGTGGGACTAAACCAATACCAAAAATAGCCTAAACGAACACTAATACAAGTCCAGGAGAAGTTGGGGCGGATCTTGCATGATCCAGATCGCCAATTGGCGGTTCCAGACCGCCAATTGGCGGCCTATAAAGCCCAGATCCGTCTGGGTCTTCTGGTGGGCTTTCCTTGGTGTGTTTCTTTGTCTTGGATGCATCTAGCTGGTTTAGTGGAGCTCCGACCCGAATCGAATTGACAAAATACTCCTCATGATGGTGTGGAGTTTCCTGTTTTGCTCTTAGGTCCTTCTGTCTTACGATCAGGTCCTTCCCCCTTCATCTTGGTCCCCAGGTCTCACAATTAGGTCCTTTTTCCTGCTTTTGGGTCCTTTCATGGCTCTTCTCTTCAAACCTCTTTATTTCTGAAAACTAAACATAAAACTCGTCACGTAGCATTGCTTAGGTGTAAGATAATGGATATAAGGTACAAATATAAGCATGAAATGATGTCAATCAGTGTCCATCAACATGACCCTGAACGCCCCTTTGTACTTCATGTTGGTGAGATCTTTCCTTTTTCATGCATGTATCCATGTAGTATCTTGATCACATTTATTGAGGACAATGCATGAAGTAGGTGTGGGGGGGTGTTTTACGTGTGTACATAGTCGAGTCTTTTTCCTTTGGTTTTATTTTCTTTTGTTTGTAGTGTTAGGGTCATGTTAGTGTGCCGCATTTAACATTGATATATCTGCTTGCCATGATCCTTGGGTGACTTATCTTCTTTTGCTTGCCGAGTGCTTTAAAATTTTCACATTTCTTTCAAAATCTTCATGTGTTTGTGAAAGAAAATGTTTTTGGGGGTTTTGCGTGTGTTTAGTATGTGCAAAACCGTTGAGAGGCAAAGTAAAAAGAAAGCTCCCAAAATTGTCTTGAGCTTGATGCATTAGGATTTCTAGTTTACTGGATTTAGGTCTTATCGAGTCGTTAGGATGCACCCCGGTTTTCCCTCGGGGGCGTGTAATCATAGGGTTTCAGTACTCAAATATTTAAAGAAGTCCACCCTGAACCTAGTGAGTCAAATAATTCGTGTCTGTTAGTATAAGGAAGTTTGTCGTAGTCAAGGGCCCTTAATCTCTTTTGTGAAACTTAAGTGTAGGGGTTTTGGTTCCCATGTAGATATATAATTCGCACGGCTCCTATCACTCGGGAAAGTAGGTCTGAGGGGCCTTTGTGCCTGGTGCTTTCGAGTCATCTGACTTGAGATGCACCGACCGAACTCCCGTTACACGGGTGGTAGGGATCGCCCTATGTGGAGATTTTGGGGAAGGTGTACGTGATAGTGTAAGTCCTCATAGGCAATGATGCACGAAACCTGGCCCTGGGAGAATCAAACACCAACAAATAAAATGCTCCAAAGAAAAAGAAAAAAAAAGAAAAAAAAGAAAAAAAAGAGTCAAATAAGAACCAAAATGGACTTTACACATTGTATCACATTCAGAAGTTAAGGTTGCTCATGTCTTTCACTTAAGTCCTTGACTAACTTTCACGAATAACTCATTAGGCTAGGTGTGTGGACGGATTACATATATAGAGTCGACTCGTAGTATTACCGCGTCCCATGATCGACAAAATAAGTCCAACGAGTCGTGTAGCTAGATTGATTAATGCATCTTGTTCGGATTTTGTGGGTATATCCGCTGAAAACCCTCAGGAGACAACACTCCTCCTCCTTGGCAACAAGGAGGTTTAACGGCTTGTTGCACGTGCTAAGTGCAACCGTGATTCCTATGAAAGTGAGTTAGGATTTCTTGTTTTTCGCATGCTTTTCTCTTTCTTTGTTTTGCTCGGGACTAGCAAAAGTTAGGTGTGGGAGTATTTTATTGACATCATTTCATGCTCATATTTGTATCTTATATCCATTATCTTTCACCTAAACAATGCTATGTCACGAGTTTTATGTTTAGTTTTCAGGAATAAATAGGTTTGAAGAGATGAAACATAAAAGGACCCAAAAGCTGGGAAAAAGGACTGGATTGTGAGATCTGGGGACCAAGATGCAAGGGAGAAGGACCTGATTGCAAGACAGAAGGACCTAAGAGCAAAACAGAATACTCCACACCATCATGGGGAGTATTTTACCAATTCGATTCGTGTCGGAGCTCCAACAAGTCAAGTAACCGCATCAAAGACCAACAATACCAGAAAGAAAAGCCCAAAACAAAAATGAGCAGGATCTGAACCATATAGACCACTAATTGGCGGTCCAAGACCGTTAATTGGCGGTCTATTTTGGCCCAAATCCGCTCAAATTTCTCCAGCACATGTATTAGAGGATGTTTAGGCTATTTTTGGTATCTGTTTAGTCCCACATCGGGGGATTGTCCTGGTTTGCCTTTTTCCATGGCTATAAATAGAACTCTTCACCTTCCATTGTAATCACTCCATATTTTAAGTGGCTATTCTTCCTACTAGAAGTGAGGCCTTGAAGCACACACTAAAGTAGGAGGATGCTACTTTTAATGTGAGTCATTTTATCAATAAAGTTTTATGTTTCTTTCATTGTTTGTTTTATGCTTCTTTTATTGTTGTGCATGTTTTAGTTTAATCGTCTTTTAATTCTAGCTTAGTTTGAATATGCTTTCTTTCCATAGTTTAATAATTAGTGTAATGTTTAGTGAGTAGTTCCATCCCCTTTGGGGGGTGGAGTAGATGTACATACATGCATTAGAGAATGAGATGAATGCTTTAATTTCAATGTGTTGATGAAACATGAATGTATGCTTGCTTGTTTAGGATAGAATTTATAACTTGATGAGTTTTGCCAAAATGATTAGACACCTCTCATGCTTGTTTAGGTTCTGAAATAAACAACTTGCATGTGTAAATGTTAATCAACCAAGTTGGTGAATAGATTGATAGGTTTTGCCATAACATTTAGACACTTCCTATGCTTGATAAACACCACCTTCATGTGCTTAAAGAATGTATTCTACACCCACCTCTTTGCTTGTGTGCACTCACTCCACCCCTTAGGGGTTTTCCATTCCTGAAATTCCAGCACTTCTACTTTGTTCTTAGTTTAGTTGTCATTCCATCGTTTGTTTGTTTCGTTCGCATTTCATACTTCTTAGTGTAGCGTAGTCTAGATTGGCATAGACAACTTTCTTCCCCCTATTTTTGCCACTTGATTTCGTACAAGCAAGAGGCTACTCACCTCCCTGAGGATGACCCGTACTTGCCACCGCTTCATCGCGGCCGTTCACTTGCGGTTTTAAATAAAACGTTCAACACTATACATAAGTTATATTGTGCACATTATAATTTTACTTTATCAAGGGACCCATTAGTATCATCACTCAAGTCAAAAGGGGTAATGATAATCTTTTGACATATGATCTTTTCCAGCACAAGTCATGTATAACCAACGAATATCTTTATCACTATGCGTAATAATAGTTTTTGATAATAATCAAATTATACACTTCTCATGTGAAAAGATATAAGTCTCATATCTTAGGAATCAAAGATATAATGAAACATTAATGACACAAACACAATTCCATAATGTTTTATTTGTTAGGTCAATTCAATATATGAAGGAAACACTTTCTATTTCATATACTCATGATGTTAAAATAATTGTAAAGCTACAATATCATTTTACTAACAAGATAATTTTATCTCGGTAATTAATGTTTCATGTTAATTACCATAATTGTGAATTACTTTTGATTTATGTAAACTATTATCTTTTAGAGCTCTACGATTAAGGATCAAGAGTCTCTTCCTTAATACTTCGAAAAGACGAATACTTTAATCAATGAACAAAATGCTTATATGTTCAATTCCTAATAAATGACATATAAAAAAATATTTTTAGAACATACATTCTTTTCAATGCTGCCAATGCATCTTTTGCCTTTAGGTAGATTGTCTAACTCCCAAGTTTAATTGTCTTCTAAGGTTTTCGGTTTTGCTTTCATAGCAAACACCCAGTTCTCATTCAACATTGCTTCATTATAACTCTCTGGTTCAACCAGTCTGTTGATACTGCTTACAATGTGTATGTATATACTTTTCTGACAGTTGATTGTACTTAGTTCAAATATCTATCCATGGGATATTGTGTGCTGCTTTTAATATTTCTCTTCTAGATCTGCTTCAGATTATGTGATGACTTGATTGCAATAGTAATCATCAAGATAAGTTGGCTGCTTGTTAGCTCTTGTAGACCTTCTAACAACATGTTCTTCTTGATTTGTGCCTTCATCTTGATCATTTTGGTTCTCAGTATCATATGTGTGGTTGTTGTGCTCCTGGTCTTCATGACCACCCTGGTTGGGCAAGCTGATAATTCATATCCTCAACTTGGTTGGGCAAGCTGGTAGAATTAAAAGAGTCATCACCTTTCAACTCTTCCACGGTAAGATAGGTGTCTTCATAAAAAATGACATCTCTACATATGAAGATTCTTTGCTTCTTGATATCATACATCAAACATCATGTATGCTTTCTGACAAAACGGATAGCCAATGAAGATGCATTTTGTTGCTATAGTATCCAATTGGTGGCAAGGTCCCGTAAAAGGTAATATTTAGGATAGAAATGTGTTGGGTTAATGAGACCCAGCAATTCTTCCATGGCTTGTGGGTCTAATGGCCCAGTGGCTTAACAAATATTTATTCTTGAATCATTTCTTGCAAATTTTATGCCAAGAATAAAAAAACTTGCAATTTAATGACATGAATTAGGCTTTGCTACACTTTTTGGTCCGTCCATGGAGCGTATGAATTTCCTGGATAGGAATTTTCTGAAGAGCCACTTTTTTAGTCAAGATTTGGGTTGAGGAAGATAACTGGCTAAATATGCATGAGTAAAACATCAGTGTTTACAATTTATGGTCATCAGTGTGCCCTCCATAAAACTAACTTCGGGTTCTTCCAAAAGCCTTTTCAACCTATGGAACTTGTGCTTGTTGAGAACTCTAGTGATGCTGCTGATCATCTTTTGATTTTTCTCCTACTACTTACTAATCATTTTCTTAATGAGTTATATTAGCAAGAAGACGACGACCTATTTCATGAAGTAATAGGAAATGATTTTGAAACTTGTCACGACCAATGTAAAATCTGACCCACCATCACTTGTGTAAATATATACTTCTATTTGCACTGGGTCTTCATCTTCTTGTTGATAGAAGACCTCTTTTCATGTCTCAATCACAACAACTTCCCCATTCAACCCTCAAAGCATCAAATTCGACCATAAGTTTTACCCACCATTCCTATTTTTGTCTTTATATCAAATTCCATAAAAGGAAATTTGCAAAAAGTTCTGAAACTTAAGAATTTTTTTTAGGATGCTTCATAGATTATGCACATGTACGCTCTATTTCGCTGTTTTATTTGAATTTTCATATTGTGCCTTAAATAATGAGACTCATTCTCACGTACCATTTTTCTTAATATAATAATCAAATCCAAGCATCTTTTTGGTAGAGGAGTTATTAATTGGTGTTTTTTATGATTCAATTGCTTCTTTGTTACTAAAGATTTTTCCCATGGCAATCAATAAAAAAACCAATTGATTTTTGTTTTCATTAGAAGTAGTTTCGAAGTAGTTTTCCATGAATTTTTAAGTGAATAGAACATGAGACTCATGCTGCCGTACAAATTAGAATTAAGAAGCTTGTGTTACTTTGCTCATGGTCAATTCTCTTAGTTCCACTTTTCTTTAAACCAGCCTCTTTAGAAAGCAAACGTGTAACTAATCAGATGAAAGGGGACTTTATTTGCATAAACTAATGAAAATTTCAAATGAAGAAGAGTAGTTATAGAGTTGCTCCAAATTGGGATCCAAACATAGGTCAAAAGTGGGTGTCATTTTTGAAAAACATCCATCCAAAAAATATCCAGATACGAAGAGGACTTGTGTGGAATTTACCCACAAGTAAATGTGTGGAATTTACCCACAGATACGAAGAGGACTAATGTTTCAAATCACACTTGGACGGACAAAAACATATTTGAACGAAGAAACCAACATCTTGTTTATTTCCTCTGACGATTGTGGTCCACGAAAAACCCTCCAGGCGGAGACTTGTCCTTCACCCTCCACTCCGGAACAAAGAAGAAAACCTTGTCCTCCCCGTCGCTCCCGCTCAGGCCCAAAGGCACTGTTTCTTCATTCGAAGTTGCGATGACTCAAGACGAAGAAATCATTGGTTGGTTTTCCGTGTTAATTGTAGAACTCTAGTTTGTTTTTGCTTTCTTTGCATTTGTTGATGTTATGGTTTGTTGTTAGATATGTATCGATTTTTTTGGTGAGTTTCAAACGGAGAACGATGTCTGGACATGAAGCCTGTATTTTTTGAAATTTATGGACATTTAGGGTTTCGTGGACATTTGGGTCGCTTAGTGATTTAAATCTATGCAGTTAGCAGTGTTACTATTTATATTTGCATATTTATATCTGGATTTGATAACACATGGACGATCTGTATATTTAGTTCAATATTTTGTTTACTTACCTATGTCTGGATATTTAATAGTTTTGTCCGGAGCATGTTTAGGTGTAAGTGTTTATTTGTCTGGATATTTAATAGATTTTGTCTCGAGCATGTTTAGTTTGTGTAAGTAATTATTTGTCTGGATATTTAATAGTTTTGTCCGGAGCATGTTTAGTTTGTGTAAGTAATTATTTGTTTGGATATTTAATAGTTTTTTGCCCGGAGCATGTTTAGTTTGTGTAAGCAATTATTTGTCTGGATATTTAATAATTTGTCTGGAGCATGTTTAGTTTGTGTAAGTCATTATTTGTCTGGATTCCTTTTAGCTACCTCTGGAATTTGTTATATTTGGATATTTTGTCAAAATAACTCTAAAGTAGGTCTGGATTTCATTCTAACATTTGAAGACTGAATATTTATGTATGTCATAATGTAATCTATAATATGTAGATCAAAATGTTGTGTTATGTCTATCAGCTTTGTGGAATTGTGATATGTAATATCCAGACAACTATGTGTTACCTATCTGACAAAATTATAAGTTAGGGTTCAATGTTTTGTTGATATTTGAACATGTATGTCTTCATATCCGATATTTAATAGAATGGTATCTAAGATTGTTTTTCCATTGACAATGTCTGTATTTATATCTTGATTTATCATCATATATTGCAGTCAGATTTAATTCTATTAGATCTCCTCACTCAATTAAATCATTCTATTTGATAGATGAGCCGAAAGATGCTAGGACAAGATGCACAATCACGAAGACTCTGACCTACCTCGAGAATTTAAGTATGAAGCAAAAGAAGCTATTTATGGAGACACCATTCGACTTCCTATTTGATCTACAAGGACTGTCACCCGATCGTAGATTATTTGCTGAGACGGTGGACGTATTCGACCAAGAAGCGAAGACATTTCAGATTGGCAGGAAGAAGCTGGCAGTCAATGATCGCGAATTCGAACTGATCATAGGCTTAACGTTAGAGGGAGAAGGACTGGACTGGGGATTAAAGTCCAAATACCTAAAAGCCCAAGTATTTCAAACACTTAGAGATTTCTGTCATCCGAACCATCGATGAGGCACTGATTGCAGCGGTGGAGGATGGGGAGTTACTACATAGCATTGCCTGGGGTAAGGAAGTGTACAATTTTTGGGAGGAGGATTTCCAAAGATATAAGAAAAGAAAGGAAAGGAAGATTAGACCACTTTGGGCTATATGACTGGTTGCACTCCATTCCTTGTGGTATGTATCCCCTACATTTACAACTGAAATAATTAATTAAACTATGATATTAACAACAGAAAATTAATGTTGTATTTCAGACATGGTTCCTCGAGAAGGTGGAGATTTTAGGAGTGGAGCCCGATAAGTCAAAGGTACCAAGGG
The DNA here is from genome assembly GCA_963682175.1 of Triglochin maritima. Classification (NCBI taxonomy): domain Eukaryota; kingdom Viridiplantae; phylum Streptophyta; class Magnoliopsida; order Alismatales; family Juncaginaceae; genus Triglochin; species Triglochin maritima. The sequence goes on along the minus strand of OY821776.1, from coordinate 35,023,919 downwards.
CAACGCAGTGGAATGAGGCTTACAAGCGTAAAGCAACAACTGGTGAGCCTTAAGAGGCACAACATGAAGATCATGCGGCTCAAGGGTCACAGGACAAGAAGATAAGGCACAATCCTGTGCCGACTCATGATGAAATTGGTCCATGTTATTCTCAATGTGTATCGAATCCTCCACTAAGTGATCGTGAATTGAAACCCCAAGTCCTTCAGACTGACTAGGAGTTTGACTTTGAAAGATTGTGCTTTGAATTTGTGGATGTGGTGGTGGTTCGATATCAAAAGATGAATCCTCATGTTGACAAGAAAAGTTACTCTCCTCACGTTTACGTAATTGCTGTGACATTTGACTCAATTGCAGTACCATATTTTGTACGGACTGTTGAGTGGTTTCCATGAACGTAAGGAAAGTTTGTTCCAGGGAATCAGGTATGCGGTCAACTATGAGGTTCAAGTCAGAGCTTGTGAAATTTTGAGGTTGGGTGTTGGTGGGCTGAGAATAAGTCCAATGATTTGAAGTGGGGTGTTGGTAGAATTCTGGGTATTCAGGAGGAGGATACTGAGGTGAAAATGAAGTATAAGAATTTGGATATGAATTGTCTCTCCACGAATCCATCACTCTCGGGTTGTACGCGGATGCGTAATAGTCATATTGAGCATTTTGGGAAAAGGTATGCTCACACTCAGGCTCTGGGGGAACATAAGGGCATTCCCTGATAACATGACCACTCAACCCACAACATTCGCACGGTACGGCTACTGGAGCCACCGGTGCACTCATGTTGTCTGTCCTATGCATGAAGGAGGCCAAAGTTTGTTGTAATGTCTTAGTTTGTCGACCAGCATATGATCCAACATAACTAGATTGTGGTCTAGCAGTCGGTGCGTCTCTCATGTTACCCCAATATGAAGATTGCTCAGTTACACAATTAGGATTGTCCCAACCATATGGGGTGTTAGTCTGAGCCACCCCAGGTTGCATGGGTCCGGAATACTAGGACGAATTGTCCTGGTCCCAACAATGATATGGATGGTTGCCCATGTAACCATCCATCTTCACAAAGAACTTTAGAGTCGACCACTCTCACCACCACGAGGCTAAACTCGTAAAAAGTGCTCGACTCGACCCTAAAAACGCTACTAGAGAGTGTAAAGGGGAGGCGACTATAACGTAGAAGAAGGTGAGAAGAAGATGACTCAGAGGAGAAGGGAAACTTAAATCTAAAAGAGATATGAGAGGGTTGGTCAGAAGTTTCCGAAACAAGCACGGTTCAAACAATCCTAGACCCAAGGGAGCCTAATTCTAGACGACTCCTAACTGGTTGAGTAGAATTGGCTAGCTTGATTCACCTCACTCACTAATCAAACCAACTTGGCCAGGCAGTGTATAGCTAGTGGGCGCGCTTCTGATAGAGTCGGTGCCAATTAGACAACCACTTCGCTTGGAAGACTTACGTCAACACAAAAACACTTTCTAGACACCAAATTAAATTCGATCAGCTTCAAGTCATAGCCAGTCAAACCAATCTTCTCCTTAATTGAGTCCGAGTCCTTAGGGGTCAATGTCTAATTGATTTTAATTTTAAGGCTTGGGTGACACTTTAGGATTGTGATTTGTGGGCCACGGAAGGGTGATAAAATCCCCACCGTATCTTTTCCTACGGAGTTGCCCTTAAGATAGTTTAACTTAAATCTAACAAAGATAGTCAAACAATGGTCTTTAGTGGGGGGCAATTGCAAGGACTCTTCAACAATAAAAATGCTTCCAGCACTCTTCAACAATAAAAATAATTTGCAAGAATTTAGCAAGAATAATGCAAACAAAACACTATATGATGCATGCACTAAGTTCTTCTAATTTTGCCAATTTTTAGGTCAGAGTTGAATTATTGCCAATTATGAAATTTTGCCCTAACACATGCAGTTCTACAAAAAAGAACTTTTCGAAAATTAAGATTTATACCGCAAGTGCACGGCGTCAATGAAGACGTGGCAAGTACGGGTCGAACACAAGGAGGGAGAGATATTGTTATTTTTGTGATTTTCGAGTTAAGGTAGAAAGAGAGAGAAATAAGTTTGGTTTTGAGATTTTTGGTTTTTAATTTTCTAAAGCACGAAACATGAACAAATAAAACTAAAACGAGAACAAAGATGGTGAATTCCGTTGGGTGGAGGTTTAGATATCGAGTTTTGATTGGAGAAATCTGAAACTTATAATAAATCACATTAGTTATAAAGCATTACATGATAAATGATTCAACATAAACTCAAGTAATCCAAATATACTAATACGAAATTAAAATAATAACTTTATTCTTCTTCTCATCACCCTAAATCCGTCACCCCCACCCTTTGGAGAGAGTTAGAAACTCACTCATGGAAGGGAGAAGGGGTCCTAGAGAAACTACAAAAGAAAACTAAAAACAAAAATAAAAGAACAGAATTTTATTGCTAAAATATGGAATAAAAAAAATGCTAAGGACCCTCACAACATCGTTTCGGGGCTATTTATAGCCGATACAAGGGACCTAAGTATAAAATAGGAAAGTACACGCGTCAATACACGAATGGACAAAATCCGAGGCCACGGATCCAAAGGGGGGCGGCGTTTCCGCCGTATTTTGTATGTAAGGTGCGGCGATTTCGCCGCAAATTATACTCTGATTGGATCCGGATTTTTCCTGTGTGTTTATGCTATGATTTCAATGTCCTTTGCGCATCCAGATGATTTCTTTCCTTTCTTTTGAGCTCCGAATTTATTTCTTCATATATTTGGAGATCCAAATTGATTTTTCTTTAAAACTTCTCCAAAATAATATTTTGGTACTTTAATTTGCAGTCGGGTCCTCGGCTTAAGTCTGTGGCCTTTTTTTAATTAGGTCTTTGAATGATTTTATGCTTGGATGAATTTCCATTTGAATCCCGATAATCTTGAACTTGGTCTTTATGACAGAAATGAGTCTCTTGCACGCATTTATGCTCGGGATATGGGTAATTTGCATTCAGGTCCCTGTATTATGTAAATAAGACTAAACACATACCTTAGTAGCATTTATTGCTATAAAATTAATCTAAATGAGAGACATATGATGCAATGTATGCAATGCATCAGTGTTGATGGGCTGAGAATGAGTCCAATGATTCGGAGTGGAGTGTTGGTAGAATTCTGGCTATTCGGGAGGAGGATACTGGGGTGGAAATGATGTATAAGAATTTGAATAAGAATTGTCTCCCGATGAATCCATCTCTCTCGGGTTGTACGCGGATGCGTAATTGTCATGTTGAGCATTTTGGGAAAAGGTATGCTCATACTCAGGCTCTGAGGGAACATAAGGTCATTCCCCGATAACATGACCACTCAACCCACAACAGTCACACGGTACGGCTGCTGGAGCCACCGGTGCACTTATGTCATCTACCACATGTATGAAAGAGACCAAAGGTTCTTGTATTGTCTCAGTTTGTTGACCAACATTTGATCCGACAAAACTAGATGATGGTCTAGCAGTCGGTGCCTCTCTCATATTACCCCAATATGAAGATTGCTCAGTCATACAATTAAGATTGTCCCAACCATATGGGGTGTTAGTCTGAGCCACCCCAGGTTGCATGGGTCTGGAATACCAGAGAGAATTGTTCTGGTCCCAACAATAATATGGATGGTCGCCCATGTAACCATCCATCTCAACAAAATACTCTCGAGTCGACCGCTCTCACAACCACGAGGCCAAACTCGCAAAAAGTTCTCGACTCGACCTTAAAACGCTAACAAGGAGTGTAAAGGGGAGGAGACTAGAACGTAGAAGTAGGTGAGAAGAAATGACTCAGATGAGAATAGAAGAATCCTTAGAGACTAGCGTGGGTAAATGATTGACATCATTTCATGCTTATATTTGTACCTTATATCCATTATCTTACACCTAAGCAATGCTACGTGACGAGTTTTATGTTTAGTTTTTAGAAATAAAGAGGTTTGAAGAGAAGAGCCATGAAAGGACCCAAAAGCAGGAAAAAAGGACCTAATTGTGAGACCTGGGGACCAAGATGCAAGGGAGAAGGACCTGATCGTAAGACAGAAGGACCTAAGAGCAAAACAGGAAACTCCACACCATCATGAGGAGTATTTTGTCAATTCGATTCGGGTCGGAGCTCCACTAAACAAGTTAGATGCATCCAAGACCAAGAAACACACCAAGGCAAGCCCACCAGAAGACCCAGACGGATCTGGACTTTCTAGGCCGCCAATTGGCGGTCTGGAACCGCCAATTGGCGGTCTGGATCATGCAGGATCCGCCCCAACTTCTCCTGGACTTGTATTAGTGTTCGTTTAGGCTATTTTTGGTAGTGGTTTAGTCCCACATCGGGGAATTGTCCCTGATTAGCTTTTTCCATGCTTATAAATAGAACTCTTCACCTCCCATTGTATCCATCTACCTCTTGGTGGCCATCTTCCCTACTAAGAGTGAAGCCTTGAAGCAAAACTCTAGTGGAGGAAGAGCTACTTGTAATTGAGTGAGTTAATAATATAAGTTTTCTCTTAATGATGTTGTTTCTCTCTTAGTTTAATTTCCTTTCATTTGCATGCTTGTTTGTTTGTTTAGTTTTATGCTTCTTTAATATTTCTTGCTTAAGTAGTATAAATTTCATTTCAGTATTATGCTTTCCTTTGCTAAATTAGTTAGTGTAATGAGTAGTGAGTAGTTTCATCCCCATTTGGGGGGTGGAGAAATATGTGATATAATAATGTAGTGTATTAAGTGTGTGTTATTTTTATCCCTTGAGCTTTATATGATTTCCATAACCATCTAATGGGTCTCCACTCTTATCTTTGATATGCTAATGCTCTTGAATGAAGCTTAGCTTATGCTTTGATTAGTGGACCTATTTTATGGGGAATGATAAGGTTAGGATATGGATGAAGTTAATGTTGGAAACACAATTTGTAGTGTATGTACTCTTGTTGCCTTTTCCTTAGCTAATGTCTTGTATGTTTTAATGATGTAGTCATCTTAATTCATGTGGAGGCATAGTAGGGTCTAGTCTTTATACTTGAGTTCATGTAGCTTCATTCCAATCATTGTCTTGTATGTTTTAATGATGTAGTCTTATCTTAATTCATGTAGAGGCAAGATTGGATGTAGTTTTATGATTTCATGCATTACATGTTGTGAGGAGCTTAATTGAACACACACACACACACACACATCTTTATGTTCACATCTGTTCTCTACCCCCTTTGGGGTTTAGTTTTATTGCTTATCTTCATTTCCTTTGCATTTCATTTCAGCTTTGTAGTTTAGGTTAGTGTAATACATCTTTCTCCCTTCTTTTTACCTCTCGCCTTCGAATAAACCAAGTGTCGACACACCTCCCAGTGGACGACCCGTATTTGCCACCGCTTCAACGCGGCCGTGCACTTGCGGTTAAATATAAAACGATCAATCAAGTTTTTGGCGCCGTTGCCGGGGAGGTGCTCTGTCCAGACCTTGGTTTGGACGATTCGAGGGGTTTTTAATTTTTCGTTTTCAGTTTTCTTAGTTTCAGGGAACACTCTGATCACGGGGAGGCCACTGGAGAAGTTTGAGGAAGCAAATCCAACAACAGACCGCCAATCAGCGGTTTGGAACCGCCAATTGGCGGCCTGGTAAGGGATTCTGTCTTCCAATTTTTTGTGGTCATTTGTGTTGTAATTTGTGTTATCTGGGAGCCCAATTTTGCATGCTGTGACTTCTTATTTGCTCCCAGATCATTAATCACTCCCCCTTTAATCAACTTGGACCATAAAACTCAAAGCAAAAGATTAGACTTCTTGCCATCTAGGTCATGCACCATTGGTAGACCTTGCATGCATTTGTCTTTTCTTTGCTTTACATTTTGTCGTTGATTGCTGGCGTGAGGTACGTGCACCCACATCCCTCATTCATGCATGTTTCGTTCATGCATTAGTTAGTAAGGTGCATCGGGACAAGAGTGAGAGAGCGTTTGATTGGAGCGATTGATTGCTAGATCTAGGATCAAATCGCTACTAAGGAGGGGCTGTCCCATAAAAGATAAGGTGGGGGATTTCATCACCCTTTCCTTGGCCCCAAAAATCACTCTTAATAAAGCCTTAACTAAAAGCAAGTAGACATTGGCCCTAGGATTGCGGGCGCACTAGGAGAGTAATCTAGTTGAGACCGTCATGACCTGATCGGCGTTGCCTACCTTGTCGATAGTAGGAGGTACTGGATCTCCGGATCTGGTATCACTTGCTGGGCATTGTGGTCCTCGTTGTAGGGAGGTGAGACGTGTCGAGGCTAGTGACCTCGAAGTTAGGCGTCGTCTAGCTTAAGGACCCATTGCCTTACTTTGTTTGAGCCGTGCTTGCTAGTTAGGCTTCTTCCTGATCCCACTACCCTCGCTAGCTCTAGGGATTCTTCCCTCCTCATCTGAGTCCTCTCCTCATCTATTCTCTACGTATAGTCTCCTCCTCTAGTACACCTTCTGTTGTGTGTAGGTTTAGAGTCGAGTCGAGCATTTTATGCGAGGTTGGGCTCGTTTTGGTGAGAGCGCTCGGCTCGAGAGAGTGCATACTTCTGAGATGGAAGATCTTGGTGATCGACCATCTCCGCCTCGTACTCCTTTGGAGCAAGAGGCCGAGTCGTCTCATGGTGGCGAAGGGGACCGGGTTCCATACATGGACTACCTCGGTCCGTTTCCACCACCACGTAGACCTCCTTCTCCTCCTCCTCTGACTCGAGAGGAAGGGAGATTCGGTCAGGATCAAGTTCTAGGTGCACCACCACCTTTAGCTCGACATGATAGGCCGATGACCTTGTGGGAGCGGACCCATCCTGTTCGGGCCGCGCAACCTTCTTGCATAGTTGTTCCCCCTGCTCGCGGGAACAACTATGAGCTAAAACCTCAGTATGTGAGCATGCTTCCGACCTTCACTGCCAATAAGGAGGATCCGTATATCTTTATACGCGAATTCGAGGAAGTGTGCTCCATGTTCAAGCTTCAACAGCTTGACGAGGATTCTGTCCGGTTGAGGATGATTTCTTTCGCATTGAAGGATAATGCGAAGAAATGGATGTATAGCCTCCCGGCGAGCTCGATTCGGTCTTGGGATGACTTTGTGACCGTCTTTCTGAAGAGATTTTTCCCTCAAAGGAAAACTCAACAGATACGGCACCAGATACATCAAATGTATCAGACCGAGACCGAATCTTTTCATGGTTTCTTTGAGAGGTTCAAGGACCTTCTCCAGCAATGCCCTCATCATGGACTTGAGCTATGGCAGCTGTGCCAGATTGTTTATGAGGGCATCAACTACAACACCCGCACATTGTTGGAGTCGATGTGTCAGGGTGACTTCCAAATGAAACCCATCGAGGAGGCATGGGACACTTTTGAATCCATGGCTGAGCGCACCTTCGAGTGGGACACCATGAGAGAGCCACCAGCCGCCAGGTCTTCTGGTCGAGCTGGATCATATCATGTTGAGTCGACTATCGCGTCTGAGGTGAAAATGGCTGCTCTCATGCGTAGGATAGAGAATTTGGAGATGGACCGAGCTCCTGTAGCTCAGGTCGCTACTCCCGGGTGTACTAGGTGTGGACTGTCGGGACATGATGACTTGGAGTGCGCTTACGCTCCAAGAGATACTGAGCATGCAAATGCGATGTATCATCAAAGGCCCCGAAACGACCCGTACAGTCATTCCTATAACCCGGGATGGCGTAACCATCCTAACTTCTCTTGGGGGTCTAGTGGAGGACACGGTCAGAGCTCGCACGCTCAACCTCAGCCTCCACCTTATCAACCTCCACGCCCATCGGCGACCTACCAACCCCCACATCAAAGATCTCAGCACCAAAATTACCAACCTGGTCAGGCCTCTTCGTCGGGTTATTCTAACCAGACTCCACCACCTCAGCGGGTTGACCCCAAGGACCCTTCTAGTGATCCGACCCTTCAAGCATTCATGCAGAGCATGCAAAGTACAGTCAAGGCTTTGGAAATGCAAGTTAGCCAATTGGCTCATCAATTCCATGAACGCGAGAAGGGTCAGTTCCCGAGTCAACCTGTGGTAAATCCCAGGGGTCAGCCTGCTAATACCAGGCAGAATGTACACAATGTTGAAAGTGACCCTTCCCAACATGCTAATGTTATTCATACCTTGAGATCGGGAAGGGTCGTTGACAACAATGTGAACATGCCGGAAGCCAATCCTGTTGGCAAGTCTTCCGAGGAGAGTCTTGAGCCTGTCAAGGAACCTAATTCTGAGACTCCTCCTCGTGATTCCTATGTCCCCAAGGCACCATTCCCTCATCGGTTGACTAAAAAACGTGATGAGCATTGGGATAAGATCGTTGAGGTACTTAGGCAAGTAAAGGTGAACATCCCGTTGTTGGACGTTGTTCAACAAATGCCACCGTATGCCAAGTTCCTCAAAGACCTTTGCACCACCAAGAGAAAAACAAATGTGCCCAAGAAGGCCTTCTTGGCCGCCAATGTGAGCTCCATATTGACACAACCCATGACTGTCAAGTACAAGGACCCTGGTTGTCCAACTGTCTCTTGCATGATTGGAAATGTGACCATCTCTCAAGCTCTATTGGATTTGGGGGCATCTGTGAATCTCCTGCCTTACTCAGTCTATGTCAACCTTGGGATAGGCGATCTTAAACCAACGAGGACAACCCTCCAGTTGGCTGATAGATCTGTCAAAATCCCACGAGGGAGTGTGGAGGATGTCCTTATCAAAGTGGGGGAGTTCGTATTTCCAGTTGATTTCATCATCTTGGATACCGAACCCGTGTCCAACCCACAAGGACAAATTCCTGTGATCCTTGGGAGGCCATTTCTTGCGACATCTAATGCTTTGATCAATTGTCGCAATGGCTTGATGAGGTTGTCTTTTGGAAACCTCACGGCGGATTTCAACATCTTCACTCTTGGTAAGCAACCTGGGCTCTTCGACGACTCAGTCGGAGCCAATTTCATCCAGGACACGGATGAGCCCGATTCATTAGGCATGTTCGACTCACATCGACATATTATTGAGGTGCCTAATGATCAGGTTGCGAGTGAAGAGGATCTTCAGGAATCCGCCAGCATATCTCTGGACGAGGAGGCACATCTGGGTGCTTGCTCCTCTTACCCCGTGGCCCTTGAGCCACTTGAAATTAACTCTGAATCCGACAAGGACCCACCTATGGTAGAGCTTAAACCGCTCCCCAATAACCTAAAGTACATCTTTTTAGGGGATAATGAGACCTTGCCACTCATTATTGCTTCTGATCTTGAAAAAGATCAAGAGGTTTCCCTCAAAAGAGTACTCTTTGAAAACAAAGAGGCGATCGGGTGGTCCTTGAAGGATATCAAGGGAATTAGCCCTGGTATTGTTCAGCATCGGATCCACATGGAAGAGGATTCTAGGCCCCGCAGGGACCCACAACGGAGATTGAATCCTGTACTAAAAGAAGCCGTCCAAAAGGAGGTTCTTAAGTGCTTGGATCATGGCATAATCTATCCTATCTCTGACAGTTCGTGGGTGAGTCCTGTCCATGTGGTCCCCAAGAAGTCAGGCGTGACGGTTGTGGAGAATGAGCATAATGAGCTTATCCCGACACGCCTGCAAACTGGCTGGCGAGTTTGCGTTGATTATCGCAAGCTCAATGCGGCAACGCGGAAAGATCATTTCCCGTTGCCATTCATTGATCAGATGTTGGAAAGGTTGGCCGGACATGAGTACTATTGTTTTCTTGATGGATACTCCGGTTACAACCAAATTCCCATCGCCCCCGAGGACCAAGAGAAAACCACATTCACTTGTCCCTTTGGCACGTTTGCCTACCGTCGCATGCCCTTTGGGTTATGCAATGCGCCGGCAACGTTTCAGAGGTGTATGATCAGCATCTTCTCTGATATGGTTGAGCGTTTCCTTGAGATCTTCATGGACGACTTTTCCATATTTGGCGCTTCCTTTGATGAGTGCCTTCATCACTTGAGCCTTGTCCTCAAGCGATGCCGTGAGAAGAACCTCGCTCTCAATTGGGAGAAATGTCACTTCATGGTGAAGCGAGGGATTGTACTTGGACATGTGGTCTCAAGTAGGGGAATTGAGGTCGATCCCGCCAAAGTGGGTATCATTGCTAATCTCCCACCGCCACGTAACGTGAAGGATATCCGCGCCTTTTTGGGGCATGCTGGATTCTATCGGCGGTTCATTCGGGATTTTAGCAAAATCGCTCGACCTCTCACCGCCTTGTTGGCTAAGGATGCCATTTTTGAGTTCACACCGGATTGCCACCATGCTTTTTTGACCTTGAAGAAAGAGTTGACTTCAGCTCCCATTATTAAGGCACCGGTGTGGACTGAACCCTTTGAGTTAATGTGTGATGCATCTGACTTCGCTGTGGGAGCAGTGCTTGGGAAACGATTGGACAAATTGCCTCATGTGATCTACTATGCCAGTAGAACACTCAATGATGCCCAATTGAACTACACTGTGACCGAGAAGGAATTCTTAGCGATCATATTTGCTTTGGAGAAATTCCGGTCGTACTTGATTGGCTCCCACGTGATTATCTATTCTGATCACACAGCCATCAAGCACCTCATGGCGAAGAAAGATGCAAAATCCCGACTCTTGAGATGGATCTTGTTGTTACAAGAATTCGATCTCGAGATTCGGGACAAAAAAGGGTGTGAAAACGTTGTAGCTGACCACTTGTCTCGTCTAGAGACGACCAACCCACAGGAACAAATCATTGACGATAAATTTCCTGACGAGCAGTTGTTCATGATCGAAGATAACCCTTGGTTTGCCGACATCGTGAACTACCTCGTGACCGAGCAATTTCCTGTGGGTTGGTCAAAATCTGACCAATCCAAATTTAGATCGTATGTCAGATTCTTTCACTGGGACGACCCCTACCTATTCAAATACTGCTCTGACCAAATTTTCAGGCGGTGCGTCCCAGATACCGAGTTCCAAAGTGTGCTCCATTTCTGCCATTCCAAGGCATGTGGAGGACACTTTGGAGCAAAGAAAACTGCTGCCAAGGTGCTCCAATCTGGATTCTACTGGCCCTCTCTTTTCAAGGATGCTTACGACTTTTGTAAGCAATGTGATAGGTGCCAGCGCCTTGGCAGGATTGGTCGACGTGACATGATGCCTTTGCAAAATGTCCTTGTTGTCGACATCTTCGATGTGTGGGGCATCGATTTCATGGGTCCCTTCCCGAACTCTTTCGGGAATTGATTGATCTCGTTTTATATTTAACCACAAGTGCACGGCCGCGTTGAAGCGGTGGCAAATACGGGTCGTCCACTGGGAGGTGTGTCGACACTTGGTTTGTTCGAAGGCGAGAGGTAAAGAAAGGGAAGAAAGGTTGGTTACACTAAACTACACTAAGATGCAAATGGAAATAGAGATAAGCAATAAACTAAGCCCCAAAGGGGGTAGAGAAATAATGTGAACATAAAGAAGTGTGTGTGTGTTCATTAAGCTCCTCACAACATGTAGTGCATGAAATCATAAAACTACATCCAACTTTGCCTCTACATGAATTAAGATAAGACTACATCATTAAAACATACAAGACAATAATTGGAATGAAGCTACATGAACTCAAGTATAAAGACTATACCCTACTATGCCTCTACATGAATTAAGATTTCACTACATCATTAAAACATACAAGACATTAGCTAAGGTAAAGGCAACAAGAGCACATACACTACAAATTGTGTTTCCAATATTAACTTCATCCATATCCTAACCTTATCATTCCCCATAAAATAGGTCCACTAATCAAAGCATAAGCTAAGCTTCATTCAAGAGCATTAGCCTATCAAAGATAAGAGTGGAGACCCATTAGATGGTTATGGAAATCATATAAAGCTCAAGGGATAAAAATAACACACACTTAATACACTACATGATTATATCACATATTTCTCCACCCCCCAAATGGGGATGGAACTACTCACTACTCATTACACTACTGATTGGACTAAGCAAAGAAAGCCTAATACTGAAATGAAAGTTAACTAAGAAGGCAAGAAGCATTAAAGAAACATAAAAGGAAAGGAAAGACTAAACAAACATGCACAAATTAAAAGACAAGATTTAAAGAAACTAGAAGAATTATTTTATTAACAAAATGACTCACATTGAAGGTAGCATTCTTCTCCACCTTGAGTTTTTGCTTCAAGGCTCACTCCTTAGTAGAGAGAATGCCACCAAGCAATGGGTAATTACAATGGAAGGTGAAGAGTTCTATTTATAAGCATGGAAAAAGCTAATCCGGGACAATCCCCCGATGTGGGACTAAACCAATACCAAAAATACACTAAGCATACACTAATACACGTGCTACAGAAAACTAGATGGATTCTGGGCTAAATGGACCGCCAATTAGCGGTTCCAGACCGCCAATTGGCGGTCTATAAGGTTTAGATCCGTCTGGTTTTCTTTGTGGGCTTTTCTTGAAGTGTTTCTTGGTCTTAGATGCATCTGGTTTGTTTAGTGGAGCTCCGACCCGAATCGAATTGACAAAATACTCCTCATGATGGTGTGGAGTTTCCTGTTTTGCTCTTAGGTCCTTCTGTCTTACGATCAGGTCCTTCCCCCTTGCATCTTGGTCCCCAGGTCTCACAATTAGGTCCTTTTTTCCTGCTTTTGGGTCCTTTCATGGCTCTTCTCTTCAAACCTCTTTATTTCTGAAAACTAAACATAAAACTCGTCACATAGCATTGCTTAGGTGTAAGATAATGGATATAAGGTACAAATATAAGCATGAAATGATGTCAATCAGGAATGTTTACATTCTGGTGGCCGTTGACTATGTGTCTAAGTGGGTAGAGGCTATACCCACAAAGACCAATGACAACAAGGTGGTCACCAAATTCTTGAGGGACATTTTTGCGCGATTTGGTACTCCTCGTACCATAATCAGCGATAGGGGTACCCACTTCTGTAATCGCTCCTTTGAAGCGCTTATGAGGAAATATTCGATCACCCACAAGCTTGCGACCCCATACCATTCGCAAACTAGTGGGCAGGTCGAAATCTCTAACCGTCAATTAAAGCAAATTCTTGAGAAGACGGTTAGTTCCTCGAGGAAGGATTGGTCTACCAAATTGAATGACGCATTGTGGGCTTTCCGCACCGCGTACAAGACCAATTTGGGTATGTCCCCTTATCGGGTAGTGTACGGCAAGGCTTGCCACCTACCCGTCGAGCTTGAGCATCGTGCTTTCTGGGCGATCAAGAACCTGAATATGGATCTTGATCAAGCAGGAGTACAACGTAAGTTCGACATTGTGGAATTAGAAGAGTTACGCAATGATGCGTACGAGAATGCCAAAATACCCCCACACCTAAGTTTTTGCTAGTCTCGAGCAAAACAAAGAAAGGAAAAAGCATACGAAAAACAAGAAATCCTAACTCACTTTCGTAGGAATCACGGTTGCACTTAGCACGTGCAACAAGCCGTTAAACCTCCTTGTTGCCAAGGAGGAGGAGTGGTGTCTCCTGAGGGTTTTCAGCGGATATACCCACAAAATCCGAACAAGATGCATTAATCAATCTAGCTACACGACTCGTTGGACTTATTTTGTCGATCATGGAATGCGGTAATACTAAGGGTCGACTCTATATATGTAATCAGTCCACACACCTAACCTAATGAGTTATTCGTGAGAGTTAACTAAGGAATTAAGTGAAAGACATGGGCAACCTTAACTTCTGAATGTGAAACAAAGTGTAAAGTCCATTTTGGTTCTTATTTGACTCTTCTTTTCTTTTCTTTTTTTCTTTTTCTTTTCTTTCTTTCTTTTTTTTTTCTTTTTCTTTGGAGCATTTATTGGTTGGTGTTTGATTCTCCCAGGGTCAGGTTTCGTGCATCATTGCCTATGAGGACTTACACTATCACGTACACCTTCCCCCAAATCTCCACATAGGGCGATCCCTACCACCCGTGTAACGGGGGTTCGGTCGGTGCATCCCAAGTCAGATGACTCGAAAGCACCAGGCACAAAGTCCCCTCAGACCTACTTTCCCGAGTGATAGGAGCCGTGCGAGAAGAGAGAACACCACTTATTTATTCACTTATCTACATGGGAACCAAAACCCCTACACTTAAGTTTCACAAAAAGATATTAAGGGCCCTTGACTACAACAAACTTCCTAAATTAACAAACACGAATTATTTGACTCACTAGGTTCAGGGTGGACTTCTTTAAATGTTTGAGCATTGAAACCCACTGATTACTCACCCCCAAGGAAAAACTGGGGTGCATCCTAACGACTCGATAAATCCTAAAGCCATGTACTAGATATCCTAATGCATCAAGTTCAAGACAATTTTGGGAGCTTTCTTTTTACTTTGCCTCTCAACGGTTTTGCACATGCTAAACACACGCAAAACCCACAAAACATTTTCTTTCGAAAACACATGAAGATTTTGAAAGAAATGTGAACATTTTGAAGCACTAGGAAAGCAAAAGAAGACAAGTCACCCAAGGATCATGGCAAGCAGATATATCGATATTAAATGCAGCACACTATCATGACCCTAAAAATGCAAACAAAAGAAAGCAAAATCGAAGGAAAAAAGACTCGACTATGTACACACGTAAAACACCCCCCCACACCTACTTCATGCATTGTCCTCAATGAATGCAAGCAAGATACTACATGGATTGATGCATAAAAAGGAGAGATCTCACCAACATGAAGTACAAAGGGAAGTGCAAGGTCATGTTGATGGACATAACCCGAATTCCCTCAAAACCTGTGAGATGCTAAAGAAGGGATACAAATACGTGAAAGAAATGGAGCCCAAATACACAAGGGTTGGGGCTCACAACAATCAATGCTCACTGAAGGAGTCTTTTATTGTACTTTTTTTTTTCTTTTTTTTTATATAACTATGTACAAACATAAGTTCCCATCTTCATTTGTCAAAAGACATCAAATGGGAACCTCAAGAGTGGGTCAATGCACTTGAAAAGGGAACATGACACCACGCGGGGCCAGAATACGCATGCGTGGGCCCCCTTCACAAAGAGCACCAGATGAAATGAGAGGTTCATGAATTGGACGCAAAGGCGTCTCATTCAAAGGATCAAACTGAAAGAGCTTGAACCTCTCGAGAGTTTGGGAAATAAGGGGCAACGGAAGAAAAATATCTCCCGTTGTGGAACTGAAGTTATGATCATCAATCCAAACTCTCCAACCAACAGGCTGGTGGGTCGGAACGAGGTCAAGCACCTCGTTATGCATATCCGACACACCAGGCGAACAAACAGTGGGTCTCATACCCAAGGTATCCTCCCAGGAACTCCTAATACCCTCATGAGCAATGTGGTTGTTTGATGTTCCATCATTTCCAAGATGATCAGGAACAATAGTGAGAGGCAAACTCTCATCAGGTTGTTTGAAGTTGAGGGTACTAGGGAGCTCTTGCTCCACCAGAGGTGGGTCCTTAAGAGGATCAAAATGAAGATCATGTGGCTCAAGGGCCACGGGACAAAAAGATAAGGCACAATCCTGTGCCGACTCATAATAGAACTGGTCCAAGTTATTCTCAATTTGAATCGAATCCTCCACTAAGTGATCGTGAATTGAAACCCCAAGTCCCTCAGACTGACTAGGAGTTTGACTTTGAAAGGTTGTGCTTTGAATTTGTGGATGTGGTGGTGGTTCGATATCAAAAGAAGAATCCTCATGTTGACAAGAAAGGTTACTTTCCTCACATTCACGTAATTTCTGCGACATTTGACTCACTTGCAGTGTCATATTTTGTATGGACTGTTGAGTGGTTTCCATGAACGTAAGGAAAGTTTGTTTCAAGGAATCAGGTATGCGGTCAACGATGAGGTCCAAGTCAGAGCTTGGGAAATTTTGTGGTTGGGTATTGATGGGCTGAGAATGAGTCCAATGATTTGGAGTGGGGTGCTGGTAGAATTCTGGGTATTCGGGAGGAGGTACGGGGGTGAAAATGAGGTATAAGAATTTGGATAAGATTTGTCTCCCCATGAATCCATCACTCTCGGGTTGTACGCGGATGCGTAATGGTCATAATGAGCATTTTGGGAAAATGTGTGCTCATACTCAGGCTCAGGGGGAACATAAGGACATTCCCCGATAACATGACCACTCAACCCACAACAGTCGCACGGTACGGCTACTGGAGCCACCGGGGCACTCATGTCGTCTGCCATACGCATGAAAGAGGCCAAAGTTTGTTGTAATGTCTCAGTTTGTTGACCAGCATATGATCCGGCATAACTAGATTGTGGTCTAGCAGTCGGTGCCTCTCTCATGTTACCCCAATATGAAGACTGCTCAGTCACATAATGAAGATCATCCCAACCATACGGGGTGTTAGTCTGAGCCACCCCAGGTTGCATGGGTCCGGAGTACCAGGGAGAATCGTCCTGGTCCCAACAATGATATGGATGGTTGCCCATGTAACCATCCTTCTCAAGAAAAACTCTCGAGTCGATCACTCTCACCACCACGAGGCTAAGCTCGCAAAAAGTGCTCGACTCGACCCTAAAACGCTAACAGAGAGTGTAAAGGGGAGGAGACTATAACGTAGAAGAAGGTGAGAAGAAGATGACTCAGAGGAGAAGGGAAGAATCCCTAGAGCTAGCGAGGGTACAGGGTGAAGGTAGAAGCCTAACTAGCAAGCATGGCTCAAACAATGTAAGGCAATGGGTCCTTAGGCTAGACGACGCCTAACTTCGAGGTCACTAGCCTCGACACGCCTCACCTCCCTACAACGAGGACCACAATGCCCAGCAAGTGATACCAGATCCGGAGATCCAGTACCTCCTACTATCGACAAGGTAGACAACGCCGATCAGGTCATGGCGGTCTCAACTAGATTACTCTCCTAGTGCGTCCGAATTCCTAGGGCCAATGTCTACTTGCTTTTAGTTAAGGCTTTACTTGAGTGTGCTTTTTGGGGCTAAGGGAGGGGTGATGAAACCCCCCACCTTATCTTTGAAGTCTATAGGTGATGCCCCTTAAAGATGTTTTGAAATCTTAGGCTAGCAAGCAACTCACCAAACAAGCACTCACCTCACTCTTGTTTCGATGCAAACCTTACTCACTAATGAATGTCCTAATGCGTGAATGAGTGATAAGGAATGCGTACCTCGCTCCAGCAATCAACGACAAAATGTAAAGCAAAGAAAAGAAAGATGCATGCAAGGTCTACATATGATGCATGACCTAGATGGCAAGAAGTCTAATCTTTTGCTTTGAGTTTTATGGTCCAAGTTGATTAAAGGGGATTGAAATTAAATCTGGGAGCAAACTAAAGATCACAACATGCAAAATTGGGCTCCCAGATAACTAAAGTGAACAACATAACAACTGGAACAAATTTGAGAGCAATTGAGGCTCCCCAGGCCGCCAATTGGCGGTCCCAGACCGCTGATTGGCGGTCACTTTGGGGTCTTTTGCTCTCCAATTACTCCAGTCGCTTCCCCTTGATCCTCAGGTTCCCTGCCACTAAGAAAAACTGAAAACAAAAAATTAAAAACCCCTCGAATCGTCCAAACCAAGGTCTGGACAGAGCACCTCCCCGGCAACGGCGCCAAAAACTTGATTGATCTCGTTTTATATTTAACCGCAAGTGCACGACCGCGTTGAAGCGGTGGCAAATACGGGTCGTCCACTGGGAGGTGTGTCGACACTTGGTTTGTTCGAAGGCGAGAGGTAAAGAAAGGGAAGAAAGGTTGGTTACACTAAACTACACTAAGATGCAAATGGAAATAGAGATAAGCAATAAACTAAGCCCCAAAGGGGGTAGAGAAATAATGTGAACATAAAGAAGTGTGTGTGTGTTCATTAAGCTCCTCACAACATGTAGTGCATGAAATCATAAAACTACATCCAACTTTGCCTCTACATGAATTAAGATAAGACTACATCATTAAAACATACAAGACAATAATTGGAATGAAGCTACATGAACTCAAGTATAAAGACTATACCCTACTATGCCTCTACATGAATTAAGATTTCACTACATCATTAAAACATACAAGACATTAGCTAAGGTAAAGGCAACAAGAGCACATACACTACAAATTGTGTTTCCAATATTAACTTCATCCATATCCTAACCTTATCATTCCCCATAAAATAGGTCCACTAATCAAAGCATAAGCTAAGCTTCATTCAAGAGCATTAGCCTATCAAAGATAAGAGTGGAGACCCATTAGATGGTTATGGAAATCATATAAAGCTCAAGGGATAAAAATAACACACACTTAATACACTACATGATTATATCACATATTTCTCCACCCCCCAAATGGGGATGGAACTACTCACTACTCATTACACTACTGATTGGACTAAGCAAAGAAAGCCTAATACTGAAATGAAAGTTAACAAAGAAGGCAAGAAGCATTAAAGAAACATAAAAGGAAAGGAAAGACTAAACAAACATGCACAAATTAAAAGACAAGATTTAAAGAAACTAGAAGAATTATTTTATTAACAAAATGACTCACATTGAAGGTAGCATTCTTCTCCACCTTGAGTTTTTGCTTCAAGGCTCACTCCTTAGTAGAGAGAATGCCACCAAGCAATGGGTAATTACAATGGAAGGTGAAGAGTTCTATTTATAAGCATGGAAAAAGCTAATCCGGGACAATCCCCCGATGTGGGACTAAACCAATACCAAAAATACACTAAGCATACACTAATACACGTGCTACAGAAAACTAGATGGATTCTGGGCTAAATGGACCGCCAATTAGCGGTTCCAGACCGCCAATTGGCGGTCTATAAGGTTTAGATCCGTCTGGTTTTCTTTGTGGGCTTTTCTTGAAGTGTTTCTTGGTCTTAGATGCATCTGGTTTGTTTAGTGGAGCTCCGACCCGAATCGAATTGACAAAATACTCCTCATGATGGTGTGGAGTTTCCTGTTTTGCTCTTAGGTCCTTCTGTCTTACGATCAGGTCCTTCCCCCTTGCATCTTGGTCCCCAGGTCTCACAATTAGGTCCTTTTTTCCTGCTTTTGGGTCCTTTCATGGCTCTTCTCTTCAAACCTCTTTATTTCTGAAAACTAAACATAAAACTCGTCACATAGCATTGCTTAGGTGTAAGATAATGGATATAAGGTACAAATATAAGCATGAAATGATGTCAATCAGGAATGTTTACATTCTGGTGGCCGTTGACTATGTGTCTAAGTGGGTAGAGGCTATACCCACAAAGACCAATGACAACAAGGTGGTCACCAAATTCTTGAGGGACATTTTTGCGCGATTTGGTACTCCTCGTACCATAATCAGCGATAGGGGTACCCACTTCTGTAATCGCTCCTTTGAAGCGCTTATGAGGAAATATTCGATCACCCACAAGCTTGCGACCCCATACCATTCGCAAACTAGTGGGCAGGTCGAAATCTCTAACCGTCAATTAAAGCAAATTCTTGAGAAGACGGTTAGTTCCTCGAGGAAGGATTGGTCTACCAAATTGAATGACGCATTGTGGGCTTTCCGCACCGCGTACAAGACCAATTTGGGTATGTCCCCTTATCGGGTAGTGTACGGCAAGGCTTGCCACCTACCCGTCGAGCTTGAGCATCGTGCTTTCTGGGCGATCAAGAACCTGAATATGGATCTTGATCAAGCAGGAGTACAACGTAAGTTCGACATTGTGGAATTAGAAGAGTTACGCAATGATGCGTACGAGAATGCCAAAATGCATAAGTCCCGAGCCAAGATGTTTCACGATCGCATGATTATGCAAAAGGTGTTTACGGCCGGGCAGAAGGTGTTGCTCTACAATTCCCGGCTTCATCTGTTTGCGGGTAAGCTCCGCAGTCGCTGGTCTGGCCCGTTTATTGTCCAAACCGTTTATCCTCATGGAGCGGTTGAGATCTTGAACCCAGGGAATGGGGACGTGTTCAAAGTTAATGGACAACGCCTCAAACCCTACTTGGAGGGGGCACCAGCCGAAGTCGAGGAGGTCATGTTCCTTCATGAACCTCCCTCGCACTCAACCATTCATGCTCCTACATGAGTGGTTGAGCTTTCATGTGTATATATGTTAAAAAAAAAGTACAATAAAAAACTCTTTCAGTGTGCATCGATTATTGTGGGCCCCAACCCTTGTGTATTTGGGCCCCATCTCTTTCACGTATTTGTATCCCTTTCTTTAGCATCTCACAGGTTTTGAGGGAATTTGGGTTGTGTCCATCAACATAGCCATACATTTCCCTTTGTACTTCATGTTGGTGAGATCTCTCCTTTTTATGCATCTATCCATGTAGTATCTTGCTTGCATTCATTGAGGACAATGCATGAAGTAGGTGTGGGGGGGGGGGTGTTTTACGTGTGTACATAGTCGAGTCTTTTTCCTTTGATTTTGTTTTCTTTTGTTTGCATTGTTAGGGTCATGATAGTGTGCTGCATTTAATATCGATATATCTGCTTGCCATGATCCTTGGGTGACTTGTCTTCTTTTGCTTGCCTAGTGCTTCAAAATTTTCACATTTCTTTCAAAATCTTCATGTGTTTTCGAAAGAAAATGTTTTGTGGGTTTTGCGTGTGTTTAGCATGTGCAAAACCGTTGAGAGGCAAAGTAAAAAGAAAGCTCCCAAAATTGTCTTGAACGTGATGCATTAGGATATCTAGTACGTGGCTTTAGGATTTATCGAGTCGTTAGGATGCACCCCAGTTTTCCCTTGGGGGTGAGTAATCAGTGCGTTTCAGTGCTCAAACATTTAAAGAAGTCCACCCTGAACCTAGTGAGTCAAATAATTCGTGTTTGTTAATTTAGGAAGTTTGTTGTAGTCAAGGGCCCTTAATATCTTTTTGTGAAACTTAAGTGTAGGGGTTTTAGTTCCCATGTAGATAAATGAATAAATAAGTGGTGTTCTCTCTTCTCGCACGGCTCCTATCACTCGGGAAAGTAGGTCTGAGGGGACTTTGTGCCTGGTGCTTTCGAGTCATCTGACTTGGGATGCACCGACCGAACTCCCGTTACACGGGTGGTAGGGATCGCCCTATGTGGAGATTTGGGGGAAGGTGTACGTGATAGTGTAAGTCCTCATAGGCAATGATGCACGAAACCTGACCCTGGGAGAATCAAACACCAACCAATATATGCTCCAAAGAAAAAGAAAAAAAAAGAAAAAAAGAAAAGAAAAAGAAAAAAAGAAAAGAAGAGTCAAATAAGAACCAAAATGGACTTTACACTTTGTTTCACATTCAGAAGTTAAGGTTGCCCATGTCTTTCACTTAATTCCTTAGTTAACTCTCACGAATAACTCATTAGGTTAGCTGTGTGGACTGATTACATATATAGAGTCGACCCGTAGTATTACCGCATTCCATGATCGACAAAATAAGTCCAACGAGTCGTGTAGCTAGATTGATTAATGCATCTTGTTCGGATTTTGTGGGTATATCCGCTGAAAACCCTCAGGAGACACCACTCCTCCTCCTTGGCAACAAGGAGGTTTAACGGCTTGTTGCACGTGCTAAGTGCAACCGTGATTCCTACGAAAGTGAGTTAGGATTTCTTGTTTTTCGTATGCTTTTTCCTTTCTTTGTTTTGCTCGAGACTAGCAAAAACTTAGGTGTGGGGGTATTTGATTGACATCATTTCATGCTTATATTTGTACCTTATATCCATTATCTTACACCTAAGCAATGCTACGTGACGAGTTTTATGTTTAGTTTTTAGAAATAAAGAGGTTTGAAGAGAAGAGCCATGAAAGGACCCAAAAGCAGGAAAAAAGGACCTAATTGTGAGACCTGGGGACCAAGATGCAAGGGAGAAGGACCTGATCGTAAGACAGAAGGACCTAAGAGCAAAATAGGAAACTCCACACCATCATGAGGAGTATTTTGTCAATTCGATTCGGGTCGAAGCTCCACTAAACAAGTTAGATGCATCCAAGACCAAGAAACACACCAAGGCAAGCCCACCAGAAGACCCAGACGGATCTGGGCTTTCTAGGATCCGCCCCAACTTCTCCTGGACTTGTATTAGTGTTCGTTTAGGCTATTTTTGGTAGTGGTTTAGTCCCACATCGGGGGATTGTCCCTGATTAGCTTTTTCCATGCTTATAAATAGAACTCTTCACCTCCCATTGTATCCATCTCCCTCTTGGTGGCCATCTTCCCTACTAAGAGTGAAGCCTTGAAGCAAAACTCTAGTGGAGGAAGAGCTACTTGTAATTGAGTGAGTTAATAATATAAGTTTTCTCTTAATGATGTTGTTTCTCTCTTAGTTTAATTTCCTTTCATTTGCATGCTTGTTTGTTTGTTTAGTTTTATGCTTCTTTAATATTTCTTGCTTAAGTAGTATAAATTTCATTTCAGTATTATGCTTTCCTTTGCTAAATTAGTTAGTGTAATGAGTAGTGAGTAGTTCCATCCCCATTTGGGGGGTGGAGAAATATGTGATATAATAATGTAGTGTATTAAGTGTGTGTTATTTTTATCCCTTGAGCTTTATATGATTTCCATAACCATCTAATGGGTCTCCACTCTTATCTTTGATATGCTAATGCTCTTGAATGAAGCTTAGCTTATGCTTTGATTAGTGGACCTATTTTATGGGGAATGATAAGGTTAGGATATGGATGAAGTTAATGTTGGAAACACAATTTGTAGTGTATGTACTCTTGTTGCCTTTTCCTTAGCTAATGTGTTGTATGTTTTAATGATGTAGTCATCTTAATTCATGTGGAGGCATAGTAGGGTCTAGTCTTTATACTTGAGTTCATGTAGCTTCATTCCAATCATTGTCTTGTATGTTTTAATGATGTAGTCTTATCTTAATTCATGTAGAGGCAAGATTGGATGTAGTTTTATGATTTCATGCATTACATGTTGTGAGGAGCTTAATTGAACACACACACACACACATCTTTATGTTCACATCTGTTCTCTACCCCCTTTGGGGTTTAGTTTTATTGCTTATCTTCATTTCCTTTGCATTTCATTTCAGCTTTGTAGTTTAGGTTAGTGTAATACATCTTTCTCCCTTCTTTTTACCTCTCGCCTTCGAATAAACCAAGTGTCGACACACCTCCCAGTGGACGACCCGTATTTGCCACCGCTTCAACGCGGTCGTGCACTTGCGGTTAAATATAAAATGATCAATCAGTAAAGGGTGTGGGTAGAAGCCTAGTCTAGCAAACACGGCTCAAACAAGCTTAGGCTGGCTATGGGTCATTAAGCTGGACGATGCCTAACTTCGAGCTCACGTGGCCTCAATACGCCTCACCTCCCCACGACGAAGACCACAAAGCCCAGCAAGTAAGCCAAGGTCCGGAGATTTCGTCTCTCCTGCTATCGACAAAGTGGGCAACGCCGATCAGGCTATGACGGTCGTGACGTGATCACTCTCCTAATGTGCCCGAGTCCTATTGGCCAATGTCTACTTGATTTTAAATTAAGGCTTCACTTGAGTGTGGTTTTTGAGGCTAAGGAAGGGGTGATGAAATGCCCCACCTTATCTTTAAGACTATAGGTGGTGCCCTTTTTTTTGAAATCCTAGGCTAGGTATAAAATAGGAAAGTACACGCGTCAATACACAAGCACTCACCTCACTCTTGTTACAATGCACCATACTAATTAATGCATGATCTAAACATGCATGAATGAGAGACCGGGTGCACGTACCTCACGCCAGTAATCGACAACAATTGTTAGATGCGGGAGAAAGATGGGGAGCACCAGACCGAGCCACCCCAGAAATAGGCCCTCCACCAGGCGCACATGGACCGCTAATCAACAGTCCCAAACCGCCAATTGGCGGTTCAGAAGTCGCACCTAGTGGGCTGCTTTGGCTCGCCTTGTTCTCCATGCTGAGGGCCTTCTATTGCCTTTACTAGATCCATACTTTGATCTACTCAATTGGTGGACTCGAATGAAAGAAGAGAACTCACTACTTAACACTCATAAGCAAAAATGAGATTTGCACCAAACTCATCTTTTCTTTCTTCTTTGTCACTTAACTTTACTTGACTTGTTTACAAATGGAGAACTCTTATGCTTTATATAAGTACTTACAAAGACTCTTCAACTTAACCTACAACATAAACATAACATAAACTACATAAAGATGACCATTCAAGATCATTACAACCTCTACTTAAATTGCATCATAAAATAGGACGAAAATCATAAAGAAATGAAGAGACTCTTTGTCTCCCTTTCCTTCAACCTTTTGTCTTCCATCTTGTTGAGCCATCAACTCCTAGATGACTCACCCTCCATAGGTGATGTGGCTAGTGACTATGATGCCACCTAGGATTAAGTTCAATTCTCAATACTCCTCCTTGAACTTAATCCTCTTCCATCCACCATCCCAAGTAGGTTGCGCATCCTTTCCTGCAACCTTATTGACAATGCTTTTGTTTGATCTAAAAGACACACCATGTGCAACTCATTTGTCGTCTCGTATATTTCACGAAGTGTCTTGAACCTCTTTGGTCTCATCTCGTCTTGTTTGTCGGATGAAACTGTTTCATGTTCAGTGGGGTTAGCAATCTCCTCTTCTTGTTCTTCATTTGGCACTTCTGAAATCTCCTCTTTGGAGTCCCATGTTACCTCCTCGTTAACCTGCACATCACGGCTAATGACAATTTTGTTGTTAGTGGGATTGAGAAGCCTATAAGCTTTCGATCGTTCATCATAGCCAACGAACACAAGCTTTGTGCTCCTATCATCAAGTTTTATTCTTTTCTCCTTTGGTACATGTGCATAGGCGACGCTCCCAAACACTTTCAGATGTGCCAAAGTTGGCTTGTAGCCACCCCAAGCTTCTTGTGGAGTTACTTCCTCCAAGCTTGTGGTTTTGCAACGATTCAACGTGTACACCACACAAGCCACCGCCTCGGCCCATAGTTCTTTTGACACGTTCTTGCTTTTTAACATACTTCGAACCATGTTCATGATGGTTCTATTCTTTCTCTCGGCTACACCATTTTGTTGTGGCGAGTATGGAGCGGTTAAATGGCGTTTTATGCCATGTTCCTCACAAAAGTTGTTGAACTCGGTTGATGTGAACTTTCCTCCTCGATCAGACCTCAATGTCTTGATGCTATTGCCACTTTGTTTCTCCACATATGCCTTGAACTTCTTGAAAATACGAAATGCCTCGGATTTCTCCTTCAGGAAGTACACCCACGTCTTGCGTGAAAAATCATCAATAAAGGTTAAGAAATAACAATTCTTACTAATCGAGTGTGGAGTGATCGGTCCACAAATCTCAGTATGTACCAACTCTAGCACTTTCTTTGCTCTATATTCAGCTGGTTTTGGAAAACTCTTCCTTGGTAATTTTCCAACCATGCAACCTTCACAAAATCCTTCTTTAGATTCGATCATCGGCAAGCCATGCCCTATTCCCTTTTGCGCCATTTCTTGGATCCCACAAAAGTTCAAGTGTCCAAGTCGCATATGCCACAACCAATCTCCCTCAATGCATGCATTCAAACATCTAACACGAGCACATGTTAGATTCAATTTAAACATTCGATTTTTGGACATCTCTACCTTTGCAATCAAGTGCCCATCTTGTCCTCGTACGGTCATGTGTCGATCCTTCATCAAGATCGTGAACCCTTTCTCCAAGAGTTATCCCATGCTTAGTTTGTTCGTCTTCATATCAGGCACAAAGTAGACGTTGGAAATAAGCTTTTGTGATCCATCCTTCACTTGAATCATGATGTGCCCTTTCCCCTCCACACGCACCTTTGATGCATCTCCGAACGAGACGTGCCCATGCACTCCCTCTTCCAAGTGTGCGAACATGTGTCTATTCCCACACATGTGATTTCTTGCTCTCGTATCGAGATACCAAGTACCTTCTTGTTCGGTTTCCGCTCCTTGGTCGGCAAGCAAAACCACTCCATCATCACAAGCATTCTCCTCCACGGCAACAAGGTTGGAGTTTTCTTCCACCCTTTTCTTTGACCAACATTCGCTTGCATAGTGTCCATGCTTCCCATAATTGAAGCACTCAATCTCCTTATTTGATCCACGATCACCACGGCCACGACTGGAGCTCTCCTCCACCTTCTTTTGCGACCAACACTCTTTCGCAAAATGGTCACGCTTCCCACACTTGAAGCACTCGACCTCCTTCTTTTTTGGACGGCCTCCATAGTCATGACCGCTTCCATGATCTACGTTGCGAGGTTTCTCCTCCTTAAAAGACATCTTCGCTAGCAACGCCTCCTCCAAGACATCTTGCCTCTTCTTCTTCTTTCTTTGCTCGTGTGCCTCCAACGAGCTTGCTAGGTCATCGACGGTCATCTTCTCGAGGTCCTTTGACTCCTCGATAGCACACACAACATTTTCAAAGTCTTCGGTGAGAGAACCTAGCACCTTCTCCACCACTCTTCCTTCAGTCAACGCCTCCCCATTTCTCTTCAATTTGTTCGCCACCATGCGAACCCTTGTCACGAAATCGGCAACACCTTCCGATTCCTTCATTTTCAATGCCTCAAACTCACCTCGAAGCATTTGGAGGCACACTTGCCTCACTCGATCAGCACCCTTGTAGCTTTTCTCAAGGGTGTCCCACGCCTCCTTCGACGTCTTCGCTTCAGCGATCTTCTCAAAGCCACTCTCATCCACCGCTTGGAAGAGAAGGAAGAGAGCACTCTTGTCTTTGGTTCTTCTCTCCTTTTGTGTTTTGATTTGTGCGATGGTTGCCACCCCCGTCACGGTCTCCTCCACGAAGCCGCTCTCCACAAGATCTCAAGCATCATGCGCACCGAGCAGGGTGCGCATTTGGATACTCCAATTGTCGTAGTTCCCATTCGAAAGGCGAGGCAACGATACATGACCAAACGACGTCAATCCTGAGCTCCCCATCAGACGAGGCTCTGATACCAGATGTTAGATGCAGGAGAAAGACGAGGAGCACCAGACCGAGCCACCACAGAAACACGCCCTCCACCAGGCGCACATGGACCGCTAATTAGCAGTCCCAAACCGTCAATTGGCGGTTCAGAAGTCGCGCCTGGTGGGCTGCTTTGGCTCACCTTGTTCTCCATGCTGAGGGCCTTCTATTGCCATCACTAGATCCATACTTTGATCTACTCAATTGATGGACACGAATGAAAGAAGAGAACTCACTACTTAACACTCATAAGCAAAAACGAGATTTGCACCAAACTCATCTTTTCTTTCTTCTTTCTCACTTGACTTGTTTACAAATGGAGAACTCTTATGCTTTATATAGGTACTTACAAAGACTCTTCAACTTAACCTACAACATAAACATAACATAAACTACATAAAGATGACCATTCAAGATCATTACAACCTCTACTTAAATTGCGTCATAAAATAGGACGAAAATCATAGAGAAATGAAGAGACTCTTTGTCTCTTCCTTTCCTTCAACATTTTGTCTTCCATCTTGTTGAGTCGTCAACTCCTAGATGACTCACCCTCCATAGGTGATGTGGCTAGTGACTATGATGCCACCTAGGGTTAAGTTCAATTCTCAATAACAATAATGTAATGAAAAGAAAGACAAGTATGTGCAAGGTCTACAAATGATGCATGACCCAGATGACAATCAATTTAATCTTTTGCTTTGTGTTTTATGGTCCAAGTTGTCTTAAAAAGGGGAATTGATTGATCTGGGAGTACAAGTCACAACATGCAAAATGGAGCTCCCAGACAATGAAAATGAATAAACAAACAACCAGAACAAATATTGAAGCAAAAGAAGCCCACCAGGACGCTAGTTGGCGGTCCCAGACCGCTGATAGGCAGTCACTTTGATTTCTTTCTTCCTCCAATTTCTCCAATTCCTCCCCGTGATCCTGGGGATCCCTGAAATGAACCAAAACTAAAAACAAAAAAATTAAACCCACTCGAATCGTCCAAAGCAAAGTCTAGACAGAGCACCTCCCCGGCAACGACACCAAAAACTTGATTGAATAAGTTATAATAACCACAAGTGCACAACCGCATTGAAGCGGTGGCAAATACTGGTCGATCCACAGGGAGATGTGTCGACTTTGGTTAGTTCGAAGGCGAGTGGGAAACAAAGAGAAGAAGAGATTGATTAAACTAACTAGACTAACTATGATACGCTACACTAGTAAGCAACAAACAAGATGAAAGTACGAGAAGAAATAAAACTAAGTGACTAATAGAAGAATCTAGAAATCAGGAATGGAAGACCCCTAAGGGGTGGAGTGTGTGTACACATGAAATAAGTGGTGATGAATGCATTCATTAAGCACAAGTGTAGGTAGTGTTTCCTATGCATAAGAAATACCTCATGGCAAGACCTATCGTCCAAATAACTAACCTAGGTGATTAATATAAGCATGACAAGTTTGTTATTAAGAACCTAAACAAGCATGGAATGTACCTAAATATTATGGCAGAAACCATCAAGTTAAGTATTCTATTTTATTCAAACAAGCATACTAACATTTCTCACATACAACAATATTTAGTATTCATTCCATCTACATAACATGTATAAACATCAACTCCACCCCCAAAGTGGGATGAAACTACTCACACATTAAACTATAAACTACATTAAGAAAAGAAGACATTCTATTTATACTATGATAAAGAAAACTAAACAAACTAAACAAGCAAGCATTAAAACAAAGACAACTTTAAGACAAACTATGAAGAATTATTTTATTTACATGACTCACATTACAAGTAGCATTCTTCTCCACCTTGAGTTTTTGCTCCAAGGCTTACTCCAAGTAGAGAGAATGTCACTAAGCAATGGGTGAATACAAATGAGGAGGAAGAGTTCTATTTATGCGCATAAAAAAAGGTAACCGGGGATAATCCCCCGGTATGGGACTAAACGCATACTTAAAATGGACATAAAACACTCTAATACATGAGCCGCCAAAGTCTTATCGGATCTGGACCAAAACAGACCGCCAATCAGCGGTCGATATGGTCTGGATCTCGTCAACTTTTGGCGTGTGGTTGTCTAGCTTGCTTACTTCATGTCTGATGCACCCTAATCGGTAGTGTAGGTTGTGACCCGAATCCAATTGCCAAAATACTCCTCATGATGGTGTCGAGTTTCTTCATTTGCTCGTTGGTCCTTTTGGCTTTACATCCGGGTCATTCTCTCTTTCATCTCGGTCCAGAAGTCTTGCAAGTTAGTCCTTTCCGTGCCTCTTCTCCTCAAACCTGCTTATTCCTGAAACTTAAACATTAAACTCGTTACGTAGCATTGTTTAGGTGAAAGATAACGGATATAAGACAAAAATGTATGCATGATTTGATGTCAATCATAGCTCTACAAATATTTAACAACATGAGTATATGAAATAGAAAATGTTTCTTTCATATATTGAATTGACATAACAAATGAAACATTATGGAATTGTGTTTGTGTGATTAATGTATCATTGTGTCTTTGAATCCTAAGATATATGACTTATATCTTTTCACCTAAGGAGTGTATGATTTGATTATTATCAAAAGCTATCAAAGCGTATAGTTATAAATGTATTAGTTGGTTATACATAACTTGTGATGGAAAAGATGATATGTCAAAAGATTATCATTCCCCTCTTGACTTGAGTGACGATATTGCTGGGCTTTTTGATAAAGCAAAATTATAATGTGTACAATGTAACTTGTGTATAGTTACATATTTATAATTAGCTTGAGAGATCAAGAAATTGAACATATAATACAAAATGACACATTTTCACTTTTTATAATATTCTCAATATCGTGAGGCAAGAGATAGAAAAAAGTGATATTACATATCACTAAATGGATCATGTTTGGTTCGAGTGAGCAAAACATCTTTGTTATTTGGGTAACTATAATATGTAGCTAGAAACCGTTTATAGTTTATGATTAAAGTGCTTTATATCATTGCCAATATAACTGAGATCCTCCTATAGGTCGCACCACAAAACTGGGAAAGAAGAAATTTGATTTTACATTTCATATGATGTATTAAAATACATGTGGTAAAATATTAAAATCAAATGTGTCGTGATTACGATATGGTTAGAATAATCAATAAATTTATATGAGATGTAAATATATTATGGGGTATAATGTTTAACATTATATATGATAATATATTGCATAATATAGTGTGGTTCATAACATTATAAAATATAAATTTGATAAAACCCCAAAGATCAGATTTTGTTGGATATTGATTCAAAATTTGATGAAGGCATAAATCGGTCAAACCAGTCGACCGTTTGACAAACTTTGTCGAAATCAGGGATTTTCCAGGTCGAGAATCGGTCGACCGTTTGGCAAATGTGGTTCGACCGAAATCAGGAATTTTCGTGATTGAGAGACGGTCGACTGTTTGGGCTCGACCTTTCGGACGTGTGGCTCGACCCGAAGCCAGAAACTTTTAGTTGTGGTGAATCAGTCGACCGGTTGGACGTGATGTCCGACTGAAATTGACAGTTTTAATCGATCGATCGACCGTTTGTGTACGGTTTTGCCTGAATTAATAAGAGAATTACTTTGATCATGGGTTGGATTTTTTCCAATTCGGTTAGATGAGGTTATGGGATAGAGGAAACCCTATAAATAGGTCTCTCCTCTCCTTTTTGTTTATATATGAATGCAAAAATTATCCTCTCCATATTTCTCCACCAAATCCATCAAAAAATTCCCTTCTTAGTTAAGTGTTTGAGGGATTAAATTCTCTGGAACATCAAAAGGGTAACTAGCTAAATTCTAGCCTTGATTTAGAGATTGATTGGCTAGCTCCGATCTCTCTAATCTTGTTTAGAGTTTGGTGAACACTTAGAAGAATTTCGAGGTGATTCGGCGTGCAATAAATCTTCCTATTGATAAAGGGATTCGATAGTCCCGAGGTATGATTCAATTTATGTATTTCAATCTTAAATAATTTATTATGTATATTGAAATACAATTAGGAATTTCGTATATAAATTATTGAAAAATATGAAAATCGATCATCTATGCTTGTTAAATATTTTAAAAATATACACAAGTATAGGACACAAAATCCTATACATCTCCTATCACGTTGGATTAAATTTGGCTGGGACGTGTGATGATTGTCTGTATTTCTTCAATAAACAATGTGGAGAGAAGCAAACCAACATGTTATTTCGCACAAGTTAGGGGAGTGTGTGCAGTTTGCCCAGACTTTTCTTGGTGGAAAGATATGATAGGATGGATACCACATGAATGCAGCACACGTGTGTAGAGAGAAAAGAGCCCAAAACGGAGCCCGTTTAGCATTTTCCAATGAAGAATATTAAGGTAAATCATGAATCCATAAAATAAAAAAGAGTATTGATAAATGAGCTCTGAATTGGTCTCAAAATTGGGCTCCAAACGTTTCCTAATAGTGTACCTAGTTGTTTTTGCAAAATACTAACCCAAATAATATCCAAATATGAAGATGACTAGTGTAGAAATTGCCCAAAGGTAACTATTCCAGATATCCTCTCTCTAATCTCATTTCAAAACCAAATTTCTTCCCCCTCCCTCCTCCTCCCCTCCCCCTCTCTCCTCCAGTCTCCTCGGATCTCCTGCTCCGGTCTCGTCTGATCATCATCCTCCTCCGGTGTCTTCCTTCAGTGCCATCCTCTGTCATCCTCACACCTTCGTCCTCCTCCGGCCTCCGCCTCCTCTCCGTCCTCCTCCGACCTCCTCCTTCAGTACACGCCAACTTTCATCATCCTACAACCTCATCCTCGTCCTTTTGCTTGTGGACAATTGTTTGTGATTATTTAGTAGTATTTTCTTTGGTTATTGATTTTGTAAGGCATGTGCGGGATAAAATTGCATTGATTTTTTGTTGGATAGAAGTTGAGTGAGAGCAGGAAAAACTACATATTTGATATCTGGATATCTGATGCGTTGATATGTGGATATCTGTTCGGATATGTGTGGGTATTGTATATATCCAAATTTGCTTCAAAAATTTGTTTAGTATTATGAACTTTGATATGTTTACTGTTTTTGTGTGATAACATTTTATCTGATGTTTTTAATGTTCATCTTGGTATAACCACATGTTGTGTGTGAATGAGTTTATTTTTTATGATGTTGTACATGTTCAGATTAAATGTTTTAAGGTTCCATAGATGTTTGGGTGCTTTGTAATAAAAATGTATATCTAGATATTTTTTGCATTAGAATTGTATTGATTTTTTGTTGGATATAAGTTGAGAGAGAACAAGAATAACTACATATTTGATATCTAGATATCTCATGCATTGATATTTGGATATCTGTCCGGATGTGTGTGTATGTATATATCCAGATTTGTATATCTGGATATTTTGATACCTTCTATGTATGTCCAGATAAAGACAATTACCCATGATACCTTTTCTGGGAGAAGTAAAATAAAAAAGGTTGAAACTTATCCAGATAATCTATAAGGTTGTAAAAGTCATCCCAACATTGGGAAATCTGATCCAGAGCGTGAGGACTGTAATGTACGATGATAAATAAGATATAAATGTAGACATTGTCAATGTAGAAACAATCTCAGATATCATTCTATTAAATCTCAGATATCAATACATACATGTTTAGATATCAACAAAACATTGAACCCTAGCTTATAATTTTGTGAGACAAGCAACACATAGTAGTATAGATATTACAGATCACAATTTCACGTTGCAAAGATTCCACAAAATTGAGAGAAAAAATACAACATTTCGATCTACATATTATAGATTACATTATGACATACATAAAATATTTAGTCATCAAATGTTATAATGAAATCCAAACATAACTTCGGAGATATTTGATGAAATATCCAGACATAGGTAACAGATTCCAGACGTAACTAAATATTCAGACAAATACAATGAGTGTAGAAGGTTGCCACCACATTACCTTGCATTAAATGTGGTGGGAGAATGTCGTGATTGAGGAGAAATTAAATAATAATTTCTGCACATTCGTGTCTTGACTTTTAGAGTGATAACTAAGAAATGCATGGATGGACATGAAAAATGTCCAAGTGGACTGACGTGATGCTCTCGAATTGGTGTGATTGATGTTCCCCCATGTGCAACAAGAGAGTCCAATTTGAAGCCCGTCCAACATTATCCAATAAAAAATGCACACACGTAAAAATCCCTTCTTCCCATGGTTGCTTTAAATCAGTCAGGCGCTTGATAGATTATGTGAAGGTTCCCGTCTTTGCAATGGAGTTCAGCATCTTTTTCCCATCACATTTCCAAATAATCAAGTTATTTAATGCGTACCAACTTTCCTGAAATTAAAAGAAATAGGGTTACGTGTAGTACTGGAAGTTGAACAAATAAAGATCTAAGAAATTATCAAACTTATTTCATACTCAAACCAGAGATGAATATAATGAACTCTAAATCCACAGTTGAAAAAATTATGTACATTCTAAAAAAATCAACGTACTTTTGGAGTTGAAGTAGTTGTAGATCACGATTTCATCTAAAATCTACGTACATGTGCATCCATGATTGCAACCCAAATTGACATGCAATTAAAAGAAATGACAGTCCACGTTTGGTAAAAAAGATTGCAAAGTAGATTAACATTGCGTGTCACACATCTCTTAGAGGTGGAGGAAGGGCAGTGCGAGCCGCCCAAAGATGGATGTAGAAACAGGTCAACACTTTAGACAGGGCGGATCCAGGATTTTTCAAGTGGGAGAGCTCGCTCGTCTATATCCGGATGGTCTATATTCGATCCATATTTTTATCCGTTTTGAGCGAATATGGATACAATTTTTTGGTATCCGTATATGATCCATATACGTATTTGAATTTATAATTGAATATGGATATGAATATATTCATATCCATACCATATCTGTATCGTTTGCACCCTAGTCACATCATATTTATACAAGTCAAAATGAAAAATCCAAATGAAAATTACATTAGCTGGAAATCAAAATTAAAATTCAATTCCTAACATGTTCCTTTATTTGTACAGTAGTCAATTGCAATTTGGTTTGTTAAATATAATTATATATTTTATAAAAACAATATATATTTTATTTATCACAAGAGTATAATTACCCCATTATAACCAAAGTCAAACTCTATAGGTCATCACAAGTATATATATAAAAAGTCATGTCTTTTTTCAAAAACAAGACATCAAAGTATATATTTAGGCCCAAATCATATACCCAACTCAATATTTAGGATTGCATTTAATTTTTAGTGGGTTTTTTGGTGGGTGGACTTGTGCCCACTCGGGCCTATATGTGGGCCCACCCCTGGCTTTATAGATGGCATGTGTCGACAAAGAAGAAGTTAGAGAAGCAGAAAGAAGTAGAGGAGAAGAGGTTGAGAGCATGGCCGTCTTGGAAATTTTTGAGGCATTGTGCGAAAATCAACAACGAGACTCATAAATTTGAAAAACATTGTCCTCCTAGTTTAAATAATAAAAATTTCACTAACTTAATGCAATATTAATTGAATTTTTTTGTTCTCTTAGTAATATTTGAGACAAAATTATCAAAGTTTATGTGCTATTTATGTGTTAACACTAATTTTCTTTGCAACTCAATAAGCCCATGTACATTTTTTTTAGGCCCCCTTAAAATGAGGCCCGGAGCAAGAGCTCACCCTGCTCCTGCTATTGGGCCGGGCCTGGTTGAGAGATGTCACGGGAGAATGTACAATATGTGTTCAAGAAGAAAAGCAAATAAGTATAATGAAGAAAATAAAAGAAGCAATGGATGGTTGGGATTAAACCACTGAATGGATGGTACAAAATCTATTGGAGACGGTAGGGGAAGTCATGCTTTATAAAGACAATATATAGATTTTGCCTACACTAATTGGCTTCATGCAATATGACTTGTTTGCAAGTGATAATGTTCATGCTGATCATGCATATTCTGTTACACAGAAAAGAACATAGCCTAGAATAAAATGTTTGCCTTAAATATGCATTTGCGTATGAACTAGCAAGTTCAAATTCAAAACATTCATAATGATCAAATAGCGTACACAACAAACTAAAAAATCAGGAAACAAAATCTAAACAGAGATAAAAGGCACTGGTTTTTAGAGATGGGTTGAATTGTGAAAAATATTACTTTAATGGTGAGTCTTGGAGTCTTCATGCCATTTCCCATTACAAACTACGTTGCCTGTACAAAAACGGTAAGCATGTTTAGCGGAACATAAGTCTAAAGCATCACTAGACGACACAATAATTTCATAATCAATAAAAGAGACCTTGAAATATGTCAATGACGATAACTCATAACCATACCAAGAAACAGCCACTAAGGAGGATCGAGCAAATAAAGGGATCTCCGGAGCAATCCATGTGAACATAGTTAGGCAACATCATGCAAGGAAGTCCTCCTACACAACAAAATTTAAACCAATAACATCAATCAAACTCCAACCACCAAACCCATATCCAATGAAAGCCACACAAAAACAACACAATCAAAGAGCATAACCCACATAGGTCCCAGCTTGGATGTGTAACATCCCGAAACAGCGGAAAATTTAAAAAAAAACATAATCAAGACAAAGAGCACAATAATCAAGGCGGGACTGTTACTTCTCATAAACAATAAAGCGGTGCACCATAATACATCAGAGTTTGCCAAAATGAATACATGATTACAACAAAACGATAAGGGAAGATAAATGTAATCATGTGGACCTCAGTGGTCTGACTAGAGGATCCGACTCCAAACGCGCGCGCCCGCCGATCACCACCCCACTGGACCTACTGCGGTCCTGAAAATATATAACAACAATGCCTGAGTTTCCAGAAGGAAACCCCGTATGCCAACTCACCTATATATGCATGCATTTCACAATGAACCTATCATACTAGTAGCATGTCATGGCATCGACAGAAATGGAAAACAGTTCCCCCGAAGGGTAAAACAGGACATCAGTCCGACAATCAACAACGAGTCTCCCGAGGAGACCTACTGCAGGCACATGCAGTCTTACAGCACGCGACATCGCACCCCCCACACGCAGCTACACTACTCAAGGGTTCGGCAGGGAGCCTCTGTCACGCCTGCAGGCCGATAGAATACAGATCTGCAAATCTCAGTGGTCGGAGCCACAGGGACCAACGGGGCCGTCGCCCGGAAGGTATAACAACAACAACTCGGTAGGTGCCCAGCCGAGGAAAACAACATAGCCGGAACAGCCTCGGCTCAACAATCACCATCGCCGGCACAACCTCGGCGGCATCACCGGCACAACATCGGTGGTCCATCACAACAGTCCGGCACAGCATCAGACAAATCCAGACCGAAGTCTGCCAGGTCATCAGGCTCCTCGAGCCGCAAACACCAACCGCGCCGCTATAAAAGCAGGGCAGCGACCTCCGTAGCCCGTGGGCCGGTAGTCACCTCACCCAACGCCAGTTGCGTGCCCGCACAAACAACAACATTGGGATCCGCGATCCCTCAGGTCTGCTATACTACAATAAGTCCAATCCATCCATCACATTTAGTCACGCTCCATACCTGGAACTGACGCGTCCCGAACACCCACACTCTTCCCAACGGCGGTCCCTGGGCAGGCACGCATCACGCCCCCACCGTCACCTCCCGGCTCACGCACAAGGCGAGGACACGGGTTTCCGTGGCAAAGTCGGCGTTCAAAAAGGGAACCAGGAATTCTGTCCTGGGCCCAAACGGTCGACCGTAAGAGGTGATTCGGTCGACCGTTTCCAGAAAGGAATCGGTCGACCGTCCCTAACACGGTCTACCGCTGCGCACAGAACACAATCCCCCAACGGTCTACCGAAGGTCTAAAACCGGTCGACCGAACGAGGTCAAAATTCGGAGTTTGGTCAACATTCAAATCATCCTATCGGTCGACCGACTCAGGGGTCCCGGTCGACCGCAAACTAACAGTACACTATTTTCAATCATTTAATCCTTTGGTCGACCGACTCAGGGGTCTCGGTCGACCGATAACAGTTAGGGTCAACCTACATTTCTACGTCATATAACGGTCGACCGAACATATACCACGGTCAAACCACATGCATATAAAATCCAATATATTTAAGTTTCGGTCGACCGAACACAAGGCCTCGGTCGACCGAAACGCAACACGCAGTAAATCTACACATGCATTCGGTCGACCGCCCAAGGGCCGGTCGACCGTCTGGTCGTCTTCAACCTCGCGCCAGCCGAGGTTTCTTCGCCCAACCGCGACGTCGGAGAGGCCTCCGACCTCCTCCGACCGACCAACACGACCCTCTCATGAGTGTCAACAACAAACCACACTAGAGAGCGGCATACCTCACGAGAACGACGAACAAAGCCGGAGCACCGCTCGCGCACGCCGCCTCCGGTGATCTCCTCGTGCGCTCAACTCCGCACCTCTCCCGCCTAGACCGCCTCACACCTCACACCGACGCAGCCTCCTCCGCCTGAGCTTGAGCGACTGAGGAAGAAGGTGTGTGTTTGGTGAGAATGAAGGAAGAAGAAATGAGGAAGGAGATGAAAGAAGAAGAAGAAGAGGGAAGAGCCCTATTTAAAACTCGGATGCTACAGTACCCGACCCTTCACCTTCCCATGCAACTCCTGCACACTCACTTCCCCATGCAAACCACCCTTTAAACATCATTAGTCCACTAACCCTAGGTTAGGGATCTAACAGGATGTGTCTCTTCACATGGGAAATATTCTCATGCATAGATGCGATCATGAGCGAGTCTGCAATAAATAAAATCGAATCAAATTGGAACACATCAAGACTAGGGCTGTAAATAGGCAGTTCGTGGGCGGTTATAGGGCTCACCCATGACCCAACCCGCCTAATTAAATGGTTCGCGGTTTGGATTGAAACCCATTTATTTTTATCTCTACCCATGAACCTACCCGTTTAATTTAATTAAATGATTTTGGACAGTTAAATGGTTATATGATTAAAACTTAATGGATACTAAAATCGATTTAAGAATTGGGTAAATGGATAAAAACTTGTCAAACTTGTTAAAAACATCATAACATCCATAATGTTATAATCAAAACCTCCAAATATTCATAATCTAAACATCCACAAATTCATATAAAACAACATCAAACATCCACACATAATGACAATAATAATACAAACAATTATATGTATATAGTATATATAACAAAATATTATATATACTCATTATGTTTCGCGGTTAAACGGACAGGTTAAATCATGTAACCTTATCCGTCCATTTATTAAACGGTTATAATTTTTACAACCCGTGACCCTACCCGTCGGTTCTGTTAGGATGGTTAAACGAATTTTACCCAACCAATTTACATCCCTAATCAAAACCCCCAACATCCAAAGCAAAGATTCAAATTTTGACATTGAACCACCTGTCTGCATTGATTCCACATGTCCAGGTGATCCAGCTGGTCGATTTGTATATATATTTTGGCCCCATTTGTTTCAAGTATTGGTATCTCTTCTTTAGTATTTCATAGGTTTTGAGGAAAATTACGGTTTGTGTCCATCAACATTACCATGAACTATCCTTTGCGCTTCACGTTGGTGAAATCTTTTCTTTTTCATGCACAAATCCATGTAGTACCATGCTAACATTCATTGAGGACAATGCATGAAATAAGTGTGGGAGGTGTTTTACGTGTGTACATAGTCGAGTCTTTCCCCTTTTCTTTTGTTTTCTTTTGATTGTATTCGTAGGGTCATGTTAGTGTGTTGCATTTAACATCGACATATATACTTGCCATGATCCCTAGGTGACATGTCTTCTTTTGCTTGTCTTGTGCTTTAAATTTTCACATTTCTTTCAAAATCTTCATGTGTTTGCGAAAGAAAATGTTTTGTGGGGTTTGTGTACGTGTTTAGCGTATGCAAAACCATTTTGAGGCAATAAAAAAAGGGAACTACTAAACGTCGCCCCAAAACTACTTAAATCACCCCTTGAAATTACCAAATTGCCCTTAACAATATATTTAATACCCATATCGTCCCGTCTCTATAAATTAGGCCTACGGTCTTGTATATTCATAATTTATCAGTAAAAATACCACGAAAATGTCTGGCGAAGGTGATGCATCCGGTGAGGTAAGTCTGGCGCGGGGCAAATTTTGGGCCGGGCGTCTGCATTAGACGCCTCCCCCAAGGTGAGGGCGTCTGCGTAGGACGTCCTCCCCTTGGCCGAGGCGTCTAACGCAGACGCCTACGCAATGGGAGAGGTGTCTTATGTAGACGTCCTTCCCTTGGGTAAGGCGTCTGTAGTAGACGCCCTTCCCTAGGGTCAGGCGTCCTACGCAGACGCCTCACCCTTGGGAAGGGCGTTTAACTCAGACACCCCTCCCATGGGGTAGGTGTTTAATACAGACGCCCGGAATTTTTTTGATTTTTTTTAATTTCGATTTTTTTTTGTAGGTTCCGTTGGAAGATTTCGGTGGTGATGGAGTGGATTACAGTGAGTTATTTCAAACTACACAAATCTTTGAAACAATCGATGAAGCATGTAAATGGGCCAAACAAGTAGCTATCGGAGCTGGTTTTTTTTGGTCGTGTCGTCGTACAAAACAAGATCAGATAGTCGGATGGATTGTTATTTGAGATGCGACTGGCGAAATCAAATGGAGTCTCGGGATATGGATACTGCACTTCGAAGAAACACCAAAAGAAAGGGTTGCGGTTGCCGTTTCTTAATAAAAGTGGTGGAGCGACGAGATCGTGATGGATGGGTTGTGGTTTTTAATAGTGCTCACGGACATCACAACCAAAAACTGGCAGTTTATCCAGAGGGTCATCGTCAAATTAGTGGTCTAAGTTCTGGGGCGAAGAAGATTGTTCGTGATATGACTGTGGCGCAAGCAAAACCACGGAACATCTTGAAGGCACTAAAAGAAAAATTCCCGGAGGACAATCCAAATCAAAGGCATATTTATAATTTCAGAGATTACATGAGGAGGACAAAATCTGAAGACCGGAATCCCGTCCAGCAGTTTCTCTATCAAGCAATGCAGTGTCAGTACTTACATTGGATTATGGCGGATCCAGAAACTGATGTCACTCACGCTTTTTTGGCACATCCGACGTCAGTCCAGTTGTTGCGGACATATCCTTTCATTATCTGCATGGATTCGACTTACAAGACGAACAAGTATAAGATGCCTTTGTTCGAAATGATTGGGGTCACACCAACAAACATGAATTTCCTTATTGGATATGCGATTTTGATGGATGAAACTTACTCCAGTTATCTGTGGGTGATGGAGAAGTTGCGAGATCTGTTATTGGGGATTGTCAGCCCGACTCCAATAATAACAGACCGGGAGTTAGGCCTTATGCGACCAGTGAGAGAGGTATTTCCTGACTCTGCTCATTTACTCTGCACATGGCACATCAACAAAGACGTATTGAACTACGCATACCACGTATTCGGCAAAAATAAGCAGATGGCAGAGACTTTGAGGCGTGGAAGATGGAGGAAAATCATGCTTTCTACTTCAGAAGCCGAGTATGATAGAGCTGTGTATGCTCTGAAAGATTTGTATAGATCGTGGCCGGCTATCACGGAGTATCTGGACACCACGTGGTTGGTGCATAAAGAAAAGTTTGTGCTGAATTGGACGAACAAAGTCCTTCATTTAGGGAACACCACGAATTGTAGGGTCGAAAGTGCTCATTCGGCTCTAAAAGAGTGGATTTCTACATCGACTGCAGCTCTGGACACTCTTTTCGAGCGCGTCAACGCGGCTATTGAAATGCAGCTGACGAATATTCGAAACGCTCTTGAAGACTCGAGACGGCGAAATTTGACTAATTTCGGACATGCTCTATATCATCACATAAATGGTCGAGTTTCGCATCACTGCTTGCAATTGCTGAGTCAGGAGGTGAAAAGTATGCAAGAGTTAGATGATGAAGTTGAATATCGTTGTGAGTGCGCTTTTCTGACTTCTCATGGGATACCTTGCGCATGTACCATCCGCGGATGTCTTGAATCAGACAACGGAATTTACTTAGAGAAGATTCATTCGTTCTGGAGGACACTTGTCATTGGGGAAGGAGCCGGGAACGCAGAGTTTGTGTCTCAGGCAGCTCAAGACGCCGAACATTTTCGCAGCATGGTTGATGAGATTGCAGGAAGTGACCCCACCGTAATTCGATCTGCCTCTCGGGTTTTATTCGAGCAGCTACACCCCGAACATGCGAATTTGAGAGAGCCTGCAGAAAAAACAAAGCTACGAGGTCGACCAAGGGGAAAGTCGATACGACGGGACCCTAGTGCGTTTGAGTATGCAGAGCGAGGTAGTAGTCAATCTTCAGGTAGTGGGAGTAGAGGTCGTGGTCGTTCTTCCGGTAGTGGAAGCAAAGGTCGTGGTCGATCTTCTGGTTCTTCGTCTGTGAGGGGAGGATCAGGTATACCATCCCTATATTTATTGTTATTATAATTTTGTTATTTATTTCGGTAAATATGTATCTTTTGTTATTATATGTAACTGTATTTTTTGTTTATATTGTAGTGACTGGGCGGGCTGACGTAGACGACTTTCCATATGCGGATAGGATTCCAGGAATCATTATGCCATTCCTACACCAGTGGAATGATGTACGTGCTGATGGAAACTGTGGATTTCGATGTGTCGCCGATGTTTTTCACGGTGGTGAAGACAATTGGCAACTCGCCCGTCGTTCGATTTCAAATGAGCTAGCTGCGAACCCATCTTTTTATGAGCACGTATACTACGACGGTGTGGCGCAGGCTCGTCACCGGATTAATTGGGGCGGGGGACCTTGTGGCGAGAATCACTACATGGAGACGTGGACGGACTTGTTTCCCATTGCAAATTTTTACAAGTGTGCAGTTATGTTCTTCTCTCTCGGAAATGATGGTTCGTTGTACCCATGTCTTACAGTTCTACCTTGGGAGAGTCCACCTACCGTGACGAGACCGTGCAGAGAGTTGATTATTGCTCATTTAGGGAGTTACGCTCATTACATTCGTTTGGATTTGAATGAGGGATTCCCCGTACCTCCTATAGCGACTCTGTGGTTTCAAGTACGAGATGAGAGTGTTATTGGATGGGAGCTAGAGTACCAAAATAGGATAGCATCTTGGCAACAATTATGTAATATGTTTTGATATGTTTGTACACTATATATTGTTGCTTTATTATGTAATATGTTTTGATATGTTTGCTTTATTTGCATTATTTATAATAGTACGATACGTTAGCAAACACAAATAAAAATAATAAGCGTATGACAAATAAGCAAACACAAATACAAATAATAAGCGTACGATATGTTAGCAAACACAAACACAAATACAAATAATAAGCGTACGACAGATAAACAAATATAAATGCAAATACTAAGAGTACGGTACAATAGATCAGCCTACTCATCATCCGAATCATGGTCGAAGATGCCTAACTGAGTATGCCACGAGTGTATGATCTCATCCAAATCTCCGCATGCAGCTCTGGCATCGTCTGGCAGCTCATCCCTCATCTGCAAGATTGGGTCTACAGCCCGTATCATCTTACCCATCCACTGCACATAACAATAACATTAGCGTACATTAACAAAATATACGGTACAAATAAATATAGATAAAATGAAAAAATTACCAGATCGCCACACGTCCTATCTGGTGGTCGATCTGCTCTCCGGGAGGCACCACGGACGATGATAGGATGTGAGTAACTACCGAACCAATCAAGATAACGTGCATCACACTCGGAGGGGTCGCGACTACGTCTGAAGTCGCCAAGGAACAGTCGGCATGATCTCGGAAATGTCCGCCAAGTCGATTCCGCTGTAGAAGCGGGGAACCTGACGTCGTACGTCGCTGCTGTCGCAGACCGCACCACATGCTCTGGTGTCGGGATGTCAACCGGGATCACCTGAACGTATCCTAACTGACGCAAGACCCGATCGGGCATATATGGCTCTATGATATCCCGATAACGAATAAGACCCATCAATAAAGTCCTCGGGACATCCGCTGCTGGGTCAGGACCATAGGGTAACCACTCCACCTAAAGTTTAACACATTAATAATAATACATCTTAAAATTAAATAAATGGTGTAAAGTTTGATACCTCTGATGCAGACATCTGATCTAGCCGTGCGCGGATGGAACGCAATCGTCCATCGCTCTTGTCCTCGATCCGGACGGCCCACATACCCGAACATGGATGACCCTCGTCGATAATCTTCCACTCACGATGCGGGCGGAATGCAGGAAAGTACTCGTATATCCACGCCTGCAGCAGCGTAAGACAACCTGCAATCCCAGAACAATCCGCACGGCTAGCTATCCCAAGCTGACGTTACAGGTATGCCAACGTCGCTGACCCCCACGAGTACTCCCGAACGGTGTCCGGGTCCCTAGCCTCCAGTAGATCGCGTGG
The DNA here is from genome assembly GCA_963682175.1 of Triglochin maritima. Taxonomy (NCBI): domain Eukaryota; kingdom Viridiplantae; phylum Streptophyta; class Magnoliopsida; order Alismatales; family Juncaginaceae; genus Triglochin; species Triglochin maritima. The sequence goes on along the minus strand of OY821776.1, from coordinate 34,980,554 downwards.
TCTGATCCGACAACCACTCTTGTCGACAAACAAGACGGCTCCGAGCATCAAGAATAGGTACGCCGTCAACTGTGTATCATCGGCTCGCGGAGGTCGTGCCCGTCTGCATAGGTCTTCAAGGGAGTCGATGCCGACACCACCACCACTCCATAAAGCTGTATCTCTCGCCAGACCATCAGGTGTGACACCAAGCAACTCTGCCACATAACACCTCAGCTCAGACGTCGACCCCTGAGCACTAACCAGACGACCATCCACAGGAATGCGCAGGATCTGGAAAACATCGTGAAGCATGATCGTCATCTCTTCGAAAGGCATGTGGAAAGTGTTGGTGTCAGGCTGCCACCGCTCCACAAACACAGAAATCAAAGGCATGTCGAGATAAGGGAACATGCTGTACGGTAAGTGCCCCAAATGTGTGGCACTAATCTCCTCTCTGATATCAGCACTCAGTGTAGACCGCCAACCCTGGAGTGTTGTACAAGCTCTGTGCCGATTATGGCACTTCAGAACCTTCCGATCCTCTCCGTCCCAGATCCGTCTAGCGATGTGACCCCAGAAACTAGGAATGACGCTACCATCTAAAGGACCACCAGGCGTCATACTGCTCACGATCCAAGAATCGTCCTGGACCCTCTTCTTCTTCTGAGCGCAGGGATCTACAGTGCACGAGCTCGAATCCGCGGTCGTAAACCTCCCACCCCTACCCTTCCGCATCATCCATCCGGCGGAAGTAGAACTACCCGCTCGACCACGTCCTCTGCTATACTCCCCCTGCCTCTCCACCTCCGGGCGCTCTAACTCATACGGGTCATCATCGTCGCTCCCGTCGTCGGGACTGTCCACATGCTCATCATCGAAGGAATCATCATCCTCCTCACGACGACGTAATGCCTCTCTCTCCCTCCTGACCGAAGCAGATATCCCCCGTCTACGTGGATGACGCGGTGCTGAATCATCCTCTAAAGAACGGAAGGCGTGTAATGGTATCGACTTGCCTTTCCCTCCACTGTGACCCGATGACTATTAATTGAAATTTTAATTACAAATTTGTTAAATTTGTTAAACTAAATTATCATATTTATCACAATTGTTAAACTAAATCAAAATTTGTTAAACTAAATTATCACAATTGTTAAACTAAATCAAAATTTGTTAAACTAAATTAAAACAATTGTTAAACTAAATCAAAAATTGTTAAAACTAAATATCACAAATGTTAAACTTAATAAGAATTTGTTAAATTAAATTTTCAGATTTATCACAATTTATTAAAGTAATTATCAGATTTAATAATTTTTAAAAAAAAATTGTGGAGGCGTCTGCGATAGACGCCTCCCCTATGGTGGAGGCGTCTGTCGGAGACGCCTCCTCTTTGGGGGAGACGTCTGCCGAAGACGTCTCCTCCATCGGGAAGACGTCTTCCCCAGACGTCTCCCGCTAGTGGCCGACGTCCGAGGGAGACGCCCCCCGCATGGGTCGGGCGTCCTCGGAAGCCGCTCCCCCCATGGGGGGAGCGGCTTCCTCGGACGCCTGCCCCATGCGGGGGGCGTCTCCCTCGGACGCCGGCCACTTTATTTAATTTTTTTTTATTTTTAAAAACAAATAAATAAAGTAAGGTTACCGTATACGGGTACACCGGGGGAACTGCTGGCTGCTTGCCTGGCCTCCGAGACATTCCTAATCTTCTGTAGTAGGTATAGGAAGAGAAAGTTTTGAAAAAAGAGTGAAATTGTGAGATATATAAGCAAAAATAGGATGAAGGGCAATTTGGTAATTTCAAGGGGTGATTTAAGTAATTTTGGGGCGATGTTTAGCAGTTCAGTAAAAAAAGGAAGGTCCCAAAATTATCTTGAACATGATGCATTAGGATATCTAGTACACCGACTTTAGGTTTTATCGAGTTGTAAGGACGCACCCCGGTCTTCCATTGGGGGTGAGTAATCATAGGGTTTCAGTACTCATATAAACAACGAAGTCCACCCTGAACCTAAGGAGTCAAATAATTCGTGTCTGTTATTATAAGGAAGTTTGTCATAGTCAAAGACTTTTAAAATCTTGTTGTGAAACTTTAAGTGTAGGGGTTTTGGTTCCCATGTAGATAATAAATAAATAAATAAATAAGTGGTGTTCTGTCTTCTCGTACGACTCCTATCACTCGGGAAATTAGGTCCAAGAGGTCTTAGTGTCTGGTACTTTCGAGTCATCTGACTTGGTATGCACTGACCGAACTCCCGTAACACGGGTGGTAGGGATCTCCATATGTGGAGATTTGGGGGAAGGTGTACGTGGTAGTGTAAGTCCTCATAGGCAATGATGCACAAAACCCGACCCTGGGAGAATCAAACACCAACTAGTGTAATTCATAATGCTCCAAAAAGAAATGAAAAAATTGAAAAAAAGAAAGAGAAAAGAAAGAAAAAGAAGAAGACAAATAAGAACCTTAATGAACTTTACACATTGTATCACTTGAGGATGTTGAGGTTGCCCATGTCTCTCACTTAAGTACTTAACTAACATGCATGAATGATTCATTAGGCTAGGAGTGTGGAATAAATACCTATATAGAGTCAGCCCGTAGAATTTCCGTGTCCAATGACCGACAAAAATGAGTACATCGAGTCGTGTGCTAGGTTGAATAATGCATCTATGTTCGGATTTTGTGGGTATATCCGCTGAAAACTCTCAGGAGACAACACTCCTCCTCCTTGGCAACAAGGTGGTTTAACGACTTGTTGCACGTGCTATGTGTAACCGTGATTCCTACGAAAGTGAGTTAGGATTTCTTATTTTTCGTATTCTTTCATTTCTTCCATTTTTCTCTTTCTTTGTTTTGCTCGAGACTAGCAAAAACTAGGTGTAGGGGTATTTGGTTGTCATCATATCATGCATATATTCGTGTCTTATATCCTCTATTTTGAAACTAAGTAATGCTACATAACAAGTTTTATGTTTAAGTTTCCGGAATAAACATGAAAGAAGAAGAGACACAAAAAGGACTTGAACGCGAGAAAAAAGATTGAATTGTGAGACTTATGGACTGATATGAAAGAGGGAAAGACCCGAATGTAAACCAAAAGGACCAATGAGAAAATCAAGAAACTCCACACCATCATGAGGAGTATTTTGGCAATTAAATATGGGCCTAAACATCAACAACCAAATCAGGTTCACCAAACATGAGGAAATCAAGCCAGAATCAAGCCACCCAAAACCAGACCTGATCAACCCAACCCACACCGATAATTGGCGGTCCATTTGGATCCAACCCCGATAAGACTTAGCCGGGTGTTGTATTAGTATGTATTTAGTCCATTTATGGTATGCGTTTAGTCCCATACTGGGGGATTGTCCCCGGTTATCTTTTTTCATGGCAATAAATAGAACTTCTCGTCCTCCTTTGTAATACATCTCCTTTCTTGGTGGCCATTCTCTCTACTAGGAGTAAAGCCTTGGAGCAAAACTCTGGTGGAGAGAGGCTACTTGTAATGTGAGTGAGCAATAAAAAATGTTTTGTTAGTTTCTTTTAAGTCTTGCATGTTTAGTTAATTTTTTTTGTTTTAATCTTCGTAGAAATAATTAGCATGTTTTCTTTCCTTAATATAAATGTTAGCTTAATAATGTGTGAGTAGTTTCATCCCCCTTTGGGGGGTGGAGATGATGTACATATATGTTGTGAAGTTTGGATGTTTGATGAATATTTGATTGTGTAGACTTGCATGTTTGTTTGTTCATCGGGGGTGTTTTAATCATCTACATGTTGGGGATTTTTATAGGTTTTGCCATAAGATTTAGACACTTCCCATGCTTAGTTTCCTCATGTTCATTGACTGAAATTTCCTGTTGAATATGCTACATGTTAGTTATGTGTTTGTATTTGTGTTTGCTTGCTTGATTGATTAAAGAAACTTTGTTTTGATGGGTTTTGCCATAACATTTAGACACCTCTCATGCTAAGCCTAGTCTTATGCTAATCAAGTAGTAATTGCCGATACGTTGTGTGAATGGATTGATAGGTTTTGCACATCTTTAGACACTTCCTATGCATGAAGACACACACATGACACACACGCATACATGCTTACATACATCATTCATCACTTATTTCACTTCATATGTGCACACACTCCACCCCTTTGGGTTTTCCATTCCTGATTTCCAGCTTTCTTTCATTAGTCACTTAGTTTAGTTTTATTTCGTCTCGTGTTTTCATCTTCTTTGTTTGTTTCGTGCTAGTTTAGTGTAGTTTACTTTAGTGTAATCAATCTCTTCTCTTTTTTTCCCCACTGGCCTTCGAACAAACCAGAGTCGACACACCTCCTCGTGGACACGACCCGTACTTGTTGTGTCATCATCGACACCGTCCACTTGTGGCAATTAAAATGAACACATCAGAAACCCATATCCTTGCAAAATCGAGTCGGATTCTGAGAAAAAGGGATCGTTAATTGACGGTCATGTTTTCTCGGATCAGACCCATTTTCAGATATTTTCTTTAGTCCTGGTCCCAATAATGAAATGGATGGTCAGCCATGTAACCATCCATCTCGATACAGTACTCTCGAGTTTGACAACTCTCACCACCACGAGGCCAAGCTCACAAAAAGTGCTCGACTTGACCCTAAAACGATTAAAGAGAGTGTAAAGGGGAGGAGACTAGAATGTAGAAGTAGGTGAGAAGAAGATGACTCAGAGGAGAAGGGAAAATCCCTAGAGCTAGCGTGGGTAAAAGGTGACAGTAGAAGCCTAATCTAGCAAACATGGCTTAAACAAGCTTAGGGTGACTATAGGTCCTTAGACTAGACGACGCCTAACCATGACTCTCCACACTCCTGAATGCCTCATCCCCTCAGCCGAAGGTCACAAAGCCGAATGAGAAAATCAAGACACAGAGGTCCCAAAAGTCTCAATGTAACTAAGCAAACGATGACGTTCAGGCCATAACGTCGAGAATGAGATTGTCTCCTGATTGAACGTTTTAATTAACCGCAAGTGCACGTCCGCGTTGAAGCGGTGGAAAATACAGGTCGATCCATAGGGAGGTGTGTCGACTTTAGTTTGTTCGAAGGCGAGTGGGAAAGAAATGAGAGAAAGATTGATTAAACTAAACTATACTAAACTAGTAGCAACAAGGAAGGAAATGAAAACACAAAACAAACTAAAATAAGCAACTAATAAAAGAAGATATAAATCAGGAATGGAAAACCCCTAAGGGGTGGAGTGTGTGTGTACACATGAAATAAGTGTGGTGAATGCATACAATAAGCTGAAGTGTAGTTAGTGTTTGTTAATGCATAAGAAGTACCTAATAGCAAGACCTATCATTTAAAGCACTAACCTAGGTGATTAATATGAGCATGACAAGTTTGTTATTAAGAACATAACAAGCATGGAATGTACCTAAACATTATGGCAGAAACCATCAAGTAAAGTTCTTATTAATTCAAACAAGCATACTAACATCTCTCACAAACAACAATGTCTAACATTCATTCCATCTACATAACATGTATAAACATCTACTCCACCCCCAAAGGGGATGGAACTACTTACTAATCATTACACTACAACATACATTAAAATGAAACATTTTACTGAAATGAAATTAACCTAAGCAAGCAAGAAATATTAAAGAGGCTAAAAGGAAATGAAAGTAAAACTAAAGAAGCATGCAAGAATTAAAAGACAAGATTAATAGAAACTAAGAACAATTATTTTATTAAAATGACTCACATTGAAGGTATCACTTTTCTCCACCTTGAGTTTTGCTTCAAGGCTTACTCCAAGTAGAGAGAATGCCACCAAGCAATGGGTGATTACAATAGAAGGTGAAGATTTATAGTTATAGAAAAAGGCAATCCGGGACAATCTCCCGGTATGGGACTAAACAAATACCAAAAATAGACTAAATACGCTCTAATACACGACCCACATAAATCTTAGAGGATCCAGACCAAAAGAGACTTAGTCGGGTGTTGTATTAGTATGTATTTAGTCCATTTATGGTATGTGTTTAGTCCCATAACAGGGAATTGTCCCCGGTTATTTTTTTTCATGGCTATAAATAGAACTCTTCCTCCTCCTTTGTAATACATCTCCTCTATTGGTCTTTGCCAAATGGCCAGGAGTGCACACCACGTGTAAAATACAACAATTAAGCTCTTTGAAGAAATCATGGTCGATCAGGCACCAAATGTCTATCAGTGGTGGATTTTGATACGCCAAATGCGGATCATTTTGGCCCAATTTCCCTCCAACTTTTCCGTGGCTTGGTCTTGATTAGATGGGTGCACCAAACTGTTGAGAAAGTTATTACAATCATTTGATTGCTTCCATATCCATCCAAACCCTTATTTCTTCTATAAATAGACTTGTAAAACCTCCTTTCTTCTTCTTCTTCCTCCCTCTCCTCCTTAGGTTAGTTTCCTTTCTTGTTTAGTAGAGTAGGTTTTACTTCTTGTTTATTAGAGTAGGTTTTAGTTTCTTAATTAGTAGTGTAGAGGAGGAGAAGAGGAGCAACCTTATAATCTTGTTTTCTACATCTCCATTATGGTTTTGGGTTGTTTTTATATTTTCTTGATGTTTAGAGATGAGTAGGGAGTAGTCCATCCCCATTGGGGTGGAGAAGAAGGTGATGTGATTATGTGATATATTTAGTGTGTGTTAATCCTAACCTTTGAAGCTCACATGAGTTCCATAACCATTGAATGAGATTTTCACTCATATTTGATGTGCTAATGCTCTTGAGTGATGCTTAACACATGCTTTGATTAGTGGACCTATTTTATATGTGATTGAATCGTTTTAAATACTGTAAGTGCACGACGTCAGTGAAGACGCGACAAGAATGAGTCGATCCACAGGGAGGTGTGTTAACAGTGATTCTTCGGAAATCAAGTGGAAAATAAAGGGGAGAAGAAGTTGATTAAACTAACTTAAGCTACACTAAACTAGAAAGCAACAAACAAGGACAATGAAAGCACGAGAGGAATTGAAACTAAACTAAGTACAATCAAAGCAAGATGAGATTCAGTTAGAAAACCCCCAAGGGGTGGAATGTGTGTACACATAAAATAAAGTGGTGAAGAATACATTCAATAAGGCTCAAGTGTAGGTTGTATTTTTATGCATAGGAAGTACCTAATGGTTGTGGCAAAACCTATCATTCCAATCACTAACCTAAGTGATTAACATGAGCATAAACAAGTTGGTTATTAAAAACCTAAACAAGCATGGGAAGTACCTAATGGTTGTGGAAAAACCCATCAAGTTAAGTATTCTCTTTTAAGCAAACAAGCATATATTCACATTCATCATCTATTGCAAAAGATAGCATTCATCCCATTCTTCATTATATGTATAAACATCAACTCCACCCCCAAAGGGGGTTGGAAGTACCCACTTCTCATTAAGCTAGCATATATATTAAGAAAAGGAAATATTCTAATTTAATTCTACTAAAGCAAAATTAAACTAACCATGCAACAATTAAAAGAGACAACATGAAACTAACAAACAATTCTTTTATCCATGACCACATTACAAGTAGCATCTCTCCACTAGAGTTTTGCTCCAAGGCTTTACTCTAACTAAAGGGAATGACCTGATAGCAATGCTTTTCTTACAAAGAAGGAAGAAGAGTGATTGACATCATTTCATGCTCATATTTGTATCTTATATCCATTATCTTTCACCTAAACAATGCTATGTCACGAGTTTTATGTTTAGTTTTCAGGAATAAATAGGTTTGAAGAGATGAAACATAAAAGGACCCAAAAGCTGGGAAAAATGACTGGATTGTGAGATCTGGGGACCAAGATGCAAGGGAGAAGGACCTGAACGCAAGACAGAGGGACCTAAGAGCATAACAGAATACTTCACACCATCGTGGGGAGTATTTTAGCAATTGGATTCGGGTCAGAGCTCGAACAAACGAAGTAGATGCATCAAAGACCACCAAAAGCACAAAGAAAAGCCCAGAATAAAACTCAACTGGATCCGGACATTTTGGACCGCCAATTGGCGGTCTGGATTAGTCCAGATCCGCCAAGATTTGTCCTGGACTTGTATTAATGTTCGTTGAGGCTATTTTTGGTGTTGGTTTAGTCCCACATCGGGGGATTGTCCCGGATTAGCTTTTTCCATGCCTATAAATAGAACTCTTCACCTTCTATTGTAATCACTCCATATTTTAAGTGGTTATTCTTCCTACTAGAAGTGAGGCCTTGAAGCACACACTAAAGTAGGAGGATGCTACTTTTAATGTGAGTCATTTTATCAATAAAGTTTTGTGTTTCTTTCATTGTTTGTTTATGCCTCTTTTATTAATTGTGCATGTTTTAGTTTAATCGTCTTTTATTTCTAGCTTAGTTTTAATATGCTTTCTCTGCTTAGTTTAATAATTAGTGTAATGTCTAGTGAGTAGTTCCATCCCCTTTGGGGGGTGGAGTAGATGTACATACATGCATTAGAGAATGGGATGAATGCTTTATTTTTGATGTGTTGATTAAACATGAATGTATGCTTGCTTGTTTAGGATAGAATTTATAACTTGATGAGTTTTGCCAAAATGATTAGACACCTCTCATGCTTGTTTAGGTTCTGAAATAAACAACTTGCATATGTAAATGTTAATCAACTAAGTTGGTGAATAGATTGATAGGTTTTGCCATAACATTTAAACACTTCCTATGCTTGATAAACATCTCCTTCATGTGCTTAAAGAATGTATTCTACACCCACCTCTTTGCATGTGTGCACTCACTGCAGCCCTTAGGGGTTTGTCCATTCCTGAAATTCCAGCATTCTTGTTTTGTTCTTAGCTTAGTTCTTATTTCATCGTTTGTTTGCTTCTTTCACATTTCGTACTTCTTAGCGTAGTATAGAGTAGAGTAGCATAAACATCTTTCTCCCCCTATTTTTGCCACGCGATTTCGTACAAGCAAGAGGCTACTCACCTCCCTGAGGACGACCCGTACTTGCCACCGCTTCATTGCGACCGTGCACTTGCAGTTTAAATTAAAACATTCAACAAGTTTTTGGCGCCGTTGCCGAGGAGGTGCCAGTCCAGACTCTTGTTTGGACGATTCGAGTGGATTTAATTTTTGTTTTGTAGTTTTTCTTTGTTTCAGGAGACTTGGAGTCGGTAGGAGGAACATCTGGAGAAGTTTTGAAGCAAGCTGGGCACTGTAGACCGCCAATCAGCGGCCTGAGACCGCAATTGGCGGTATGGTAAGCTCAGCTCGCTCTCTTATTTCTTTGGTCTGTTTACTTTTTCTGATATAGTGGTTTGGGACTTAATTTGGCATGTTTTGACTTATAGTTTGTTCCCAGATCAATAATCAAACCTCCCTTAAGCAACTTGGACCCTAAAACTCAAAGCAAAAGATTAGGCATTCTTTTTGTTTAGGCCATGCATCATGTATGTGACTTAGGCATTTAGATTGTCTTTTATCTTAGCTTTATTTTCTGTTGCTGAGAGCTGGCGTGAGGTACGCACCTTCTACTCTCATTCATGCATTTTGTATGAACATGCATTAGTTAGTAGGAAGTGCATTGCAATAAGTGTGAGTTGAGCGTTGTTTGGAGAGTTGATTGCTAGATTTAGGACTCCAAAACGCTACTAAGGAGGGGTTGTCCCATAAAAGATAAGGTGGGGGATTTCATCACCCTTTCCTTCGCCCCAAAAACCACACTAATCAAGAGCCTAATTTTAAAATCAAGTAGACATTGGCCATAAGGAATTCGGACGCATTAGGAGAGTGATCAGGTCCCGACCGTCATGACCTGATCGGCGTTGCCCACTTTGTCGATAGTAGGTGAGACGAGATCCTCGGATCTTGGCTTACTTGCTGGGCTTTGTGGTCCTCGTTGTAGGGAGGTGAGGCGTGTTGAGGTCGTGTGACCTCGCAGTTAGGCGTCGTCTAGCTGTAAGGACCTATAGCGACCTTAGGATTACTTGAGCCTTGTTTGCTTGTGTGCTTCTACCTGTACCCATCCGTCATAGCATAAGGACTTCTTCCTTTCTCTCCTGAGTCATTCTTTCTTTCCTATGTTCCCCAGTCTTCTCTTCTACGTACATTCTTTGTTTGAAAAAAAAGAAAAAAAAAAGTTTTGGTTTGTGTGCGTGCACCTTTGTGTATGCTTTCGTGGACACGACACGAGAGTGGTCGTTTGACGAGGAGTGTTGTCAATCCGGCTTCGGTCATCGATTTCTCGACACGTTCCTCCTCTCGTGTCGCACGTAGTTCGGGTCCAATGGCTGCTAATTTCCGTGAGGAGGAGCAGTTGCTGGACCCGTCTGCTCCACCTGTTCTTCCAGTTGTCGTTCCCATACCTCTTCCTGATCGATGCTACCCGAGCCGTACTGCTCTACCCTCATGCATCGTATTACCAGAGGCTAATGGGAACCATTTTGAGGTTAAGCCTCAATTCATTTTCATGCTCCCTCGCTTCACTGGGAAAGGTGACCCCTATATCTTTCTCAGGGAATTTGAGGAGGTCTGTGCAATGTTCAAGCTGCAACAACTTAGCATAGACTCCATCCATCTTAGGCTCGTTCCTTTTGCACTAAAGGATGACGCCAAGAAGTGGTTGTATAGCAACCAGGCGAATGCCTTTAGGACTTGGGACGAGTTTCAATCTGCCTTCCTTAAGAAGTACTTCCCAAATCATCGGACTCAAAAATTGAGGAACGAAATCAATTCGTTCTATCAATTTGAGACCGAGACATTTCATGCATATCTAGAGAGGTTCAAGGAGCTACTATCCTCATGCCCTCACCATGGCATTGAGTTGTGGCGCCTTTGTCAGATTGTGTACGAGGGTCTTCACATCCCGTCAAGAATGCTCCTTGAGTCCATGTGTCAAGGAGAGTTCTTGGGAAAGGATGAAAGGGAGGCATGGGCTTTCCTAGAAGACCTTGCTGAGAAAACCATGCAATGGGAGAGTGTGAGGGAACGACCTGCGTCATCTAGTATAGGAGCGAGGATCGCGAATGCAAACTCGACTAGATCGGGTACCGCATTTGCTATCGATACCACTATGGCCACCGAGGCACGCATGGCGGCCTTAATGCGCCGTATGGATTCGATTAAGCTCCGAAACCAACAAAGTGCACCTCACATGTCCACATCTGGTCCAGTTCCCTATCATTCATGTGGTAGGGTAGGTCATGTAGAAAGCGAGTGTGAGTCCATTCCTCCTGAGATGGAGCGTGTCAACGCCATCTATGACAGAGCTAGGAATGACCCATCCTCATCATCTTATAATCCTGGATGGAGGAACCACCCCAATTTTTCATGGAACCACACTAATGCCTCGGGTGGTCCTTCAAACTCCTCTAGACCACCTTACCAATCACACCAACCTCCCATGCATGCACAATCTTATCAGCAACCCCAAGTTCCAAGCACCAACCAACCAGGTTTCCCAAATTCTAACAACTTCGAAACCCGGTTTAATTCGCTTGAGAACTTGACTCGTGGACTTGAGAACTCTATGAAAAATTTTATGTCGTCCACAAGTGAAGTTCTCACTTCAAATCAGCAGACCATCAAATCTCTAGAGCTTCAGATGGGCCAATTGGCTCAGTCTGTACATGAAAGAGAGAGAGGGTCTTTTCCTAGCCAGCTTGAGGCTAACCCCCGTATGTACCAACAACAACACATGCAAAATGAGAATGTGGTACCTCATGGGAGGCAAGTGAACCATGTGGAGGAACCTGTTCACCATATCAATTCCATTGTGGCCTTAAGGAATGGAAAACAGGTTGACAATCACATCTCCTTGCCACAACAACCACCATCTATGCAGCCCCTCAGTGGGAATGGTGGTGAAGAAGATGCTGAGGGTGAGGGTAATACACCAAAGCTTTCTTCTCAGGCACAGCAGAAAACCTACCTGCCAAAAGCTCCCTATCCAAGTAGGTTAAACAAAAAGCAGAGTGACAACATGGACCAGATATTAGAGGTGTTTAAGCAAGTGAAGGTTAACATCCCCTTGTTGGATGTTGATTGACATCATTTCATGCTTATATTTGTACCTTATATCCATTATGTTACACCTAAGCAATGCTACGTGACGAGTTTTATGTTTAGTTTTCAGAAATAAAGAGGTTTGAAGAGAAGAGCCAGGAAAGGACCCAAAAGCAGGAAAAAATGACCTAATTGTGAGACCTGGGGACCAAGATGCAAGGGAGAAGGACCTGATCGTAAGACAGAAGGACCTAAGAGCAAAACAAGAAACTCCACACCATTATGAGGAGTATTTTGTCAATTCGATTCGGGTCGGAGCTCCACTAAACAAGTTAGATGCATCCAAGACCAAGAAACACACCAAGGAAAGCCCACCAGAAGACCCAGACGGATCTGGGCTTCATAGGCCGCCAATTGGCGGTCTGGATCATGCAAGATCCGCCCCAACTTCTCCTGAACTTGTATTAGTGTTCGTTTAGGCTATTTTTGGTATTGGTTTAGTCCCACATCGGGGGATTGTCCCTGATTAGCTTTTTCCATGCTTATAAATAGAACTCTTCACCTCCCATTGTATCCATCTCTCTCTTGGTGGCCTCCTTCCCTACTAAGAGTTAAGCCTTGAAGCAAAACTCTAGTGGAGGAAGGGCTTCTTGTAATCTGAGTGAGTTCATAATAAAAGTTTTCATTAGTTTGTTAATTCTTGCTTAGTTTAATTCCTTTAATGTTTTTGCTTTGATGCTTGTTTTGTTTTATGCTTATTTAATATTTCTTGCTTGATTAGTATAGTTTCATTTCAGTATTATGCTTCCTTCTGTTAATGTAGTTAGTGTAATGAGTAGTGAGTAGTTCCATCCCCATTTGGGGGGTGGAGAAATATGTGATATAATCATGTAGTGTATTAAGTGTGTGTTATTTTTATCCCTTGAACTTTATATGATTTCCATAACCATCTAATGGGTCTCCACTCTTATCTTTGATATGCTAATGCTCTTGAATGAAGCTTAGCTTATGCTTTGATTAGTGGACCTATTTTATGGGGAATGATAAGGTTAGGACATGGATGAAGTTAATGTTGGAAACACAATTTGTAGTGTATGTACTCTTGTTGCCTTTTCCTTAGCTAATGTCTTGTATGTTTTAATGATGTAGTCATCTTAATTCATGTGGAGGCATAGTAGGGTCTAGTCTTTATACTTGAGTTCATGTAGCTTCATTCCAATCATTGTCTTGTATGTTTTAATGATGTAGTCTTATCTTAATTCATGTAGAGGCAAGATTGTATGTAGTTTTATGATTTCATGCACTACATGTTGTGAGGAGCTTAATTGAACACACACACACACACACACATCTTTATGTTCACATCAGTTCTCTACCCCCTTTGGGGTTTAGTTTTATTGCTTATCTTCATTTCCTTTTGCATTCTAGTTTAGCATTGTAGTGTAGTTTAGTGTAACCAATCCTTTTCTCCTTTCTTTACCCCTTGCCTTCGCACGAACCAAGTGTCGACACACCTCCCAGTGGACGACCCGTATTTGCCACCACTTCAACGCGGCCGTGCACTTGCGGTAGAAATATAAAACGATCAATCAAGTTTTTGGCGCCGTTGCCGGGGAGGTGCTCTGTCCAGACCTTGGTTTGGACGATTTGAGGGGTTTTTGATTCTTTGTTTCCAGTTTTGTTTAGTTTCAGGGAACGAGAACATCAAGGGGAAGCTACTGGGAAAGTTGGAGCAAAAGAATCCACAAAGGGACCGCCAATCAGCGGTTGCAAACCGCTAATTGGCGGCCTGGTGAGGTCTGCCTCCTCTCAAATTTCTTCTGGTGGTTTATTGCTTTACTTTAGTTATCTGGGAGCCCAATTGTGCATGCTGTGATCTTTAGTTTGCTCCCAAATTTAATTTCAATCCCCTTTAATCAACTTGGACCATAAAACTCAAAGCAAAAGATTAGACTTCTTGCCATCTAGGTCATGCACCATTGGTAGACCTTGCATGCATTTGTCTTTTCTTTGCTTTACATTTTTTGTCGTTAATTGCTGGCGTGAGGTACGTGCACCCACATCCCTTATTCATGCATGTTTATGTCATGCATTAGTTAGTAAGGTGCATCGGGACAAGAGTGAGAGAGCATTTGATTGGAGCGATTGATTACTAGATCTAGGATCAAATCGCTACTAAGGAGGGGTTGTCCCATAAAAGATAAGGTGGGGGATTTCATCACCCTTTCCTTGGCCCCAAAAACCACTCTTAATAAAGCCTTAACTAAAAGCAAGTAGACATTGGCCCTAAGGAATTCGGACGCACTAGGAGAGTAATCTAGTCGAGACCGTCATGACCTGATCGGCGTTGCCTACCTTGTCGATAGTAGGAGGTACTGGATCTCCGGATCTGGTATCACTTGCTGGGCATTGTAGTCCTCGTTGTAGGGAGGTGAGGCCTGTCGAGGCTAGTGACCTCGAAGTTAGGCGTCGTCTAGCTTAAGGACCCATTGCCTTACATTGTTTGAGCTGTGCTTGCTAGTTAGGCTTCTTCCTGATCCCACTACCCTCGCTAGCTCTAGGGATTCTTCCCTCCTCATCTGAGTCCTCTCCTCATCTATTCTCTACGTTTAGTCTCCTCCTCTAGTACACCTTCTGTTGTGTGTTTGTTAGAGTCGAGTCGAGCATTTTTATGCGAGGTTGGGCTCGTTCTGGTGAGAGCGCTCGACTCGAGAGAGTGCTTATTTCTGAGATGGAAGATCTTGGTGATCGACCATCTCCGCCTCGTGCTCCTTTGGAGCAAGAAGGCGAGTCGTCTCGTGGTGGCGAGGGAGACCGGGTTCCATACATGGACTACCTCGGTCCATTCCCACCACCACGTAGACCTCCTTCTCCTCCTCCTCTGACTCGAGAGGAAGGGAGATTCGGTCAGGATCGAGTTCTAGGTGCACCACCACCTTTAGCTCGACAGGATAGGCCGATGACGTTGTGGGAGCGGACCCATCCTGTTCGGGGCGCGCAACCTTCTTGCATAGTTGTTCCCCCTGCTCGCGGGAACAACTATGAGCTGAAACCTCAGTATGTGAGCATGCTTCCAACCTTCATTGCCAATAAGGAGGATCCATATATTTTTATACGCGAATTCGAGGAAGTATGCTCCATGTTCAAGCTTCAACAGCTTGACGAGGATTCTATCCGGTTGAGGATGATTTCGTTCGCATTGAAGGATAATGCGAAGAAATGGATGTATAGCCTCCCGGCGAGCTTGATTCGGTCTTGGGATGACTTTGTGACCGTCTTTCTGAAGAGATTTTTCCCTCAAAGGAAAACTCAACAGATACGGCACCAGATACATCAAATGTATCAGACCGAGACCGAATCTTTTCATGGTTTCTTTGAGAGGTTCAAGGACCTTCTCCAGCAATGCCCTCATCATGGACTTGAGCTATGGCAGCTGTGCCAGATTGTTTATGAGGGCATCAACTACAACACCCGCACATTGTTGGAGTCGATGTGTCAGGGTGACTTCCAAATGAAACCCATCGAGGAGGCATGGGACACTTTTGAATCCATGGCTGAGCGCACCTTCGAGTGGGACACCATGAGAGAGCCACCAGCCGCCAGGTCTTCTGGTCGAGCTGGATCATATCATGTTGAGTCGACTATCGCGTCTGAGGGGAAAATGGCTGCTCTCATGCGTAGGATAGAGAGTTTGGAGATGGACCGAGCTCCTGTAGCTCAGATCGCTACTCCCGGGTGTACTAGGTGTGGACTATCGGGACATGATGACTTGGAGTGCGCTTACGCTTGAAGAGATACTGAGCATGCAAATGCGATGTATCAACAAAGGCCCCGAAACGACCCGTACAGTCATTCCTATAACCCGGGATGGCGTAACCATCCTAACTTCTCTTGGGGGTCTAGTGGAGGACACGGTCAGAGCTCGCACGCTCAACCTCAACCTCCAACTTATCAACCTCCACGCCCAAGAGAAAAACAAATGTGCCCAAGAAGGCCTTCTTAGCCGCCAATGTGAGCTCCATATTAACACAACCCATGAATGTCAAGTACAAGGACCCTGGTTGTCCAACTGTCTCTTGCATGATTGGGAATGTGACCATCTCTCAAGCTCTATTGGATTTGGGGGCATCTGTGAATCTCCTGCCTTACTCAGTCTATGTCAACCTTGGGATAGGCGATCTTAAACCAACGAGGACAACCCTCCAGTTGGCTGATAGATCCGTCAAAATCCCACGAGGGAGTGTGGAGGATGTCCTTAGCAAAGTGGATGAGTTCGTATTTCCAGTTGATTTCATCATCTTGGATACCGAACCCGTGTCCAACCCACAAGGACAGATTCCTGTGATCCTTGGGAGGCCATTTCTTGCGACATCTAATGCTTTGATCAATTGTCGCAATGGCTTGATGAGGTTGTCTTTTGGAAACCTCACGGTGGATTTCAACATCTTCACTCTTGGTAAGCAACCTGGGCTCTTCGACGACACAGTCGGAGACAATTTCATCCAGGACACGAATGAGCCCGATTCATTAGGCATGTTCGACTCACATCGACATATTATTGAGGTGCCTAATGATCAGGTTGCGAGTGAAGAGGATCTTGAGGAATCCACCAGCATATCTCTGGACGAGGAGGCACATCTGGGTGCCTGCTCCTCTTACCCTGTGGCCCTTGAGCCACTTGAAAGTAACTCTGAATCCGACAAGGACCCACCTCTGGTCGAGCTTAAACCGCTCCCCGATAACCTAAAGTACATCTTTTTAGGGGATAATGAGACATTGCCACTCATTATTGCTTCTGATCTTGAAAAAGATCAAGAGGTTGCCCTCAAAAGAGTACTCTTTGAAAACAAAGAGGCGATTGGGTGGTCCTTGAAGGATATCAAGGGAATTAGCCCTGGTATTGTTCAGCATCGGATCCACATGGAAGAGGATTCTAGGCCCCGCAGGGACCCACAATGGAGATTGAATCCTGTACTGAAAGAAGCCGTCCGAAAGGAGGTTCTTAAGTGCTTGGATCATGGCATAATCTATCCTATCTCTGATAGTTCGTGGGTGAGTCCTGTCCATGTGGTTCCCAAGAAGTCAGGCGTGACGGTTGTGGAGAATGAGCATAATGAGCTTATCCCGACACGCCTGCAAACTGGCTGGCGAGTTTGCGTTGATTATCGCAAGCTCAATGCGGCAACGCGGAAAGATCATTTCCCGTTGCCATTCATTGATCAGATGTTGGAAAGGTTGGCCGGACATGAGTACTATTGTTTTCTTGATGGATACTCCGGTTACAACCAAATTCCCATCGCCCCCGAGGACCAAGAGAAAACCACATTCACTTGTCCCTTTCGCACGTTTGCCTACCGTCGCATGCCCTTTGGGTTATGCAATGCGCCGGCAACGTTACAGAGGTGTATGATCAGCATCTTCTCCGATATGGTTGAGCGTTTCCTTGAGATCTTCATGGACGACTTTTCCAAATTTGGCGCTTCCTTTGATGAGTGCCTTCATCACTTGAGCCTTGTCCTCAAGCAATGCCGTGAGAAGAACCTCGCTCTCAATTGGGAGAAATGTCACTTCATGGTGAAGCGAGGGATTGTACTTGGACATGTGGTCTCAAGTAGGGGAATTGAGGTCGATCCCGCCAAAGTGGGTATCATTGCTAATCTCCCACCACCACGTAATGTGAAGTATATCCGCGCCTTTTTGGGCCATGCTGGATTCTATCGACGGTTCATTCCGGATTTTAGCAAAATCGCTCGACCTCTCACCGCCTTGTTGGCTAAGGATGCCATTTTTGAGTTCACACCGGATTGCCACCATGCCTTTTTGACCTTGAAGAAAGAGTTGACTTCAGCTCCCATTATTAAGGCACCGGTGTGGACTGAACCCTTTGAGTTAATGTGTGATGCATCTGACTTCACTGTGGGAGCAGTGCTTGGGCAACGATTGGACAAATTGCCTCATGTGATCTACTATGCCAGTAGAACACTCAATGATGCCCAATTGAACTACACTGTGACCGAGAAGGAATTCTTAGCGATCATATTTGCTTTGGAGAAATTCCGGTCGTACTTGATTGGCTCCCACGTGATTATCTATTCTGATCACACAGCCATCAAGCACCTCATGGCGAAGAAAGATGCAAAATCCCGACTCTTGAGATGGATCTTGTTGTTACAAGAATTCGATCTCGAGATTCGGGACAAAAAAGGGTGTGAAAACGTTGTAGCTGACCACTTGTCTCGTCTAGAGACGACCAAGCCACAGGACCAAATCATTGACGATAAATTTCCTGACTAGCAGTTGTTCATGATCGAAGATAACCCTTGGTTTGCCGACATCGTGAACTACCTCGTGACCGAGCAACTTCCTGTGGGTTGGTCAAAATCTGACCAATCCAAATTTAGATCGTATGTCAGATTCTTTCACTGGGACGACCCCTACCTATTCAAATACTGCTCTGACCAAATTTTCAGGCGGTGCGTCCCAGATACCGAGTTCCAAAGTGTGCTCCATTTCTGCCATTCCAAGGCATGTGGAGGACACTTTGGAGCAAAGAAAACTGCTGCCAAGGTGCTAAAATCTGGATTCTACTGGCCCTCTCTTTTCAAGGATGCTTACGACTTTTGTAAGCAATGTGATAGGTGCCAGCGCCTTGGCAGGATTGGTCGACGAGACATGATGCCTTTGCAAAATGTCCTTGTTGTCGACATCCTCGATGTGTGGGGCATCGATTTCATGGGTCCCTTCCCGAACTCTTTCGGGAATGTTTACATTCTAGTGGCCGTTAACTATGTGTCTAAGTGGGTTGAGGCTATACCCACAAAGACCAATGACAACAAGGTGGTCACCAAATTCTTGAGGGACATTTTTGCGCGATTTGGTACTCCTCGTACCATAATCAGCGATAGGGGTACCCACTTCTGTAATCGCTCCTTTGAAGCGCTTATGAGGAAATATTCGATCACCCACAAGCTTGCGACCCCATACCATCCGCAAACTAGTGGGCAGGTCGAAATCTCTAACCGTCAATTAAAGCAAATTCTTGAGAAGACGGTTAGTTCCTCGAGGAAGGATTGGTCTACCAAGTTGAATGACGCATTGTGGGCTTTCCGCACCGCGTACAAGACCAATTTGGGTATGTCCCCTTATCGGGTAGTGTACGGCAAGGCTTGCAACCTACCAGTCGAGCTTGAGCATCGTGCTTTCTGGGCGATCAAGAACCTGAATATGGATCTTGATCAAGCAGGAGTACAACGTAAGTTCGACATTGTGGAATTAGAAGAGCTACGCAATGATGCGTACGAGAATGCCAAAATTCATAAGTCCCGAGCCAAGATGTTTCACGATGGCATGATTATGCGAAAGGTGTTTACGGCCGGGCAGAAGGTGTTGCTCTACAATTCCCGGCTTCATCTGTTTGCGGGTAAGCTCCGCAGTCGCTGGTCTGGCCCGTTTATTGTCCAAACCGTTTATCCTCATGGAGCGGTTGAAATCTTGAACCCAGGGAATGGGGACGTGTTCAAAGTTAATGGACAACGCCTCAAACCCTACTTGGAGGGGGCACCAGCCGAAGTCGAGGAGGTCATGTTCCTTCATGAACCTCCCTCGCACTCAACCATTCATGCTCCTACATGGGTGGTTGAGCTTTCATGTGTATATATGTTAAAAAAAACCTTTAGTGAGCATCGATTGTAGTGGGCCCCAACCCTTGAGTATTTGGGCTCCATTTCTTTCACGTATTTGTACCCTTTCTTTAGCATCTCACAGGTTTTGAGGGAATTTGGGTTGTGTCCATCAACATAGCCATACACTTCCCTTTGTACTTCACGTTGGTGAGATCTCTCCTTTTTCATGCATAAATCCATGTAGTATCTTGCTTGCATTCATTGAGGACAATGCATGAAGTAGGTGTGGGGGGGGTGTTTTACGTGTGTACATAGTTGAGCCTTTTTCCTTTGATTTTGTTTTCTTTTGTTTGCATTGTTAGGGTCATGATAGTGTGCTGCATTTAATATCGATATATCTGATTGTCATGATCCTTGGGTGACTTGTCTTCTTTTGCTTGCCTAGTGCTTCAAAATTTTCACATTTCTTTCAAAATATTCATGTGTTTTCGAAAGAAAATGTTTTGTGGGTTTTGAGTGTGTTTAGCATGTGCAAAACCGTTGAGAGGCAAAGTAAAAAGAAAGCTCCCAAAATTGTCTTGAACTTGATGCATTAGGATATCTAGTACGTGGCTTTAGGATTTATCGAGTCGTTAGGATGCACCCCAGTTTTCCTTTGGGGGTGAGTAATCATAGGGTTTCAGTGCTCAAACATTCAAAGAAGTCCACCCTGAACCTAGTGAGTCAATAATTCGTGTTTGTTAATTTAGGAAGTTTGTTGTAGTCAAGGACCCTCTTAATCTTGTTGTGAGACATTAGTGTAGGGGTTTTGGTTCATGTGTAGATAAGAAATAAGTGAGTAGATGTTCTCTCTTCTCGCACGGCTCCTATCACTCGGGAAAGTAGGTCTGAAGGGACTTTGTGCCTGGTGCTTTCGAGTCATCTGACTTGGGATGCGCCGACCGAACTCCCGTTACACGGGTGGTAGGGATTGCCCTATGTGGAGATTTGGGGAAAGGTGTACGTGATAGTGTAAGTCCTCATGGGCAATGATGCACGAAACCTGACCCTGGGAGAATGAAGCTCCAACTAATAAAAAGAAGAAAAAAATGTGTGAAAAGAAACAAAAAATTTTTTTTAATGCAAATAAGAACCTTAATGGACCTTACACTTTGTATCACTTGAGGATCTTGAGGTTGTCCATGTCTTTCACTTAATTCCTTATTTAACTTGCACGAATGGTTTATTAGGCTAGGTGTGGACTGATTACCTATATAGAGTCGGCCCGTAGGATTACCGCGTCCATTGATCGACAAAATATTTCCAACGAGTCGAGGTCTAGATTGAATAATGCATCTTGTTCGGATTTTGTGGGTATATCCGCTGAAAACCCTCAGGAGACAACACTCCTCCTCCTTGGCAACAAGGAGGTTTAACGGCTTGTTGCACGTGCTAAGTGCAACCGTGATTCCTACGAAAGTGAGTTAGGATTTCTTGTCTTTCGTATGCTTTTTCCTTTCTTTGTTTTGCTCGAGACTAGCAAAAACTTAGGTGTGGGGGTATTTGATTGACATCATTTCATGCTTATATTTGTACCTTATATCCATTATCTTACACCTAAGCAATGCTACGTGACGAGTTTTATGTTTAGTTTTCAGAAATAAAGAGGTTTGAAGAGAAGAGCCATGAAAGGACCCAAAAGCAGGAAAAAAGGACCTAATTGTGAGACCTGGGGACCAAGAAGCAAGGGAGAAGCACCTGATCGTAAGACAGAAGGACCTAAGAGCAAAACAGGAAACTCCACACCATTATGAGGAGTATTTTGTCAATTCGATTCGGGTCGGAGCTCCACTAAACAAGTTAGATGCATCCAAGACCAAGAAACACACCAAGGAAAGCCCACCAGAAGACCCAGACGGATCTGGGCTTTATAGGCCGCCAATTGGCGGTCTGGATCATGCAAGATCCGCCCCAACTTCTCCTGGACTTGTATTAGTGTTCGTTTAGGCTATTTTTGGTATTGGTTTAGTCCCACATCGGGGGATTGTCCCTGATTAGCTTTTTCCATGCTTATAAATAGAACTCTTCACCTCCCATTGTATCCATCTCTCTCTTGGTGGCCTCCTTCCCTACTAAGAGTGAAGCCTTGAAGCAAAACTCTAGTGGAGGAAGGGCTGCTTGTAATCTGAGTGAGTTCATAATAAAAGTTTTCATTAGTTTGTTAATTCTTGCTTAGTTTAATTCCTTTAATGTTTTTGCTTTGATGCTTGTTTTGTTTTATGCTTCTTTAATATTTCTTGCTTGATTAGTATAGTTTCATTTCAGTATTATGCTTGCTTCTGTTAATATTGTTAGTGTAATGAGTAGTGAGTAGTTCCATCCCCATTTGGGGGGTGGAGAAATATGTGATATAATCATGTAGTGTATTAAGTGTGTGTTATTTTTATCCCTTGAACTTTATATGATTTCCATAACCATCTAATGGGTCTCCACTCTTATCTTTGATATGCTAATGCTCTTGAATGAAGCTTAGCTTATGCTTTGATTAGTGGACCTATTTTATGGGGAATGATAAGGTTAGGATATGGATGAAGTTAATGTTGGAAACACAATTTGTAGTGTATGTACTCTTGTTGCCTTTTCCTTAGCTAATGTCTTGTATGTTTTAATGATGTAGTCATCTTAATTCATGTGGAGGCATAGTAGGGTCTAGTCTTTATACTTGAGTTCATGTAGCTTCATTCCAATCATTGTCTTGTATGTTTTAATGATGTAGTCTTATCTTAATTCATGTAGAGGCAAGATTGTATGTAGTTTTATGATTTCATGCACTACATGTTGTGAGGAGCTTAATTGAACACACACACACATCTTTATGTTCACATCAGTTCTCTACCCCCTTTGGGGTTTAGTTTTATTGCTTATCTTCATTTCCTTTTGCATTCTAGTTTAGCATTGTAGTGTAGTTTAGTGTAACCAATCCTTTTCTCCTTTCTTTACCCCTTGCCTTCGCACGAACCAAGTGTCGACACACCTCCCAGTGGACGACCCGTATTTGCCACCGCTTCAACGCGGCCGTGCACTTGCGGTAGAAATATAAAATGATCAATCAGATGTCATCCAACAAATACCTCAATATGCCAAAGTGTTGAAGGATCTCTGCACAACCAAGAGGAAGACCAATGTTCCTAAGAAAGCATTCTTGGCTGCAAATATCAGCTCACTTTTGTCCAATCCTACCTACACAAAATACAAGGACCCTGGGTGTCCTACTATTCAGTGTACGATAGGGGACACTAGATTGAGTAATGTTTTGCTTGATTTAGGATCAGCGGTCAACCTCCTCCCATTCTCTGTTTATAACCAGTTGAACTTGGGAGAATTGAAACCAACGAAGATCACCCTCCAATTGGCGGATAGATCCATTCGTATTCCGATGGGGATTATCGAGGAAGTGCTTATCAAAGTTGGAGATTTTATATTTCCAGTCGATTTTGTTGTCCTCGATACCAATCCTGTTGCGAACACCCACTCTCAAATACCTTTGATTTTGGGTAGACCATTTCTGGCAACCTCCAATGCCTTGATTAATTGTAGAAATGGTCTCATGAAGCTCTCATTCGGTAACATGAGTGCCGAGTTTCATGTGTTCAACTCTGGTAAGCAACAGGAACCCATGGATGAACCTTTAAATCTAAATCTCATCCGCCAATTGGAGAAAGCACCACAAAATCAACGAACACCCCTAACCCCAATGCAACCCATTGAGAATGTTCGAGGGCCCAGCGAAAACTCATTGCCTGTCTTCGCAATGCAACAGAGTGAGTTGGCCTCGAACTTGAATGTCCAAAGGGAGTGTTCGTTGCATGATTCAGTTGAGAGTACTAGTGAGAGTGAGACACCTCATCATATGCCTATACCAGAAGGTGTCTCTACCTCATGTCTCATGGCCATTGAGCCATTTGAGCTTCATATTGACTCCAACAAGGACCCACCTATGACCGAGCTTATGCTTGATGATCTAAATGATGGTGGGAGGTCCTTGTTGGATGACTTGGGGAGAAGCCCCATTCTTAGTGATGCAGGTCTGTTGCATCCATCTAATGAGCTTGAGGAACTCATTCCGATGCACCCGCCTATTGGTTGGAGGGTTTTCTTCGATGAGCAATTAAACCCTAGTGAGTCAACACAACTTCATTCTTTGTTGCCCAAACCCAACCAATATCATGAGGGGTTCGAGCCTTTCAGCTTTGACCTTTCACCTCTCATGAGACCTCAGAGTACCAGTGGAGTTTGCCCATCTCGGCAAGTCTCTGGTCCTCCTGACTTGATGTTCTCATTTGATGTTCCTTGACCAAATGATTATGAGAATATCTTGGTTGATGTATATATCTTAAAAAAAAGAAAAAAAAGAAAAAAAAGAAGAAAAAAAGTGTGTAATAAAAGACTCCTTCAGTGAGCATCGATTGTTGTGGGCCCCAACACTTGTGTACTTGGGCCCAATCTCTTCACGTATTTATCTCCCTTCTTCAGCTTCTCACAGGTTTTGAGGGAATTTGGGTTTGTGTCCATCAACATGACCCTGAACGTCCCTTTGTACTTAATGTTGGTGAGATCTTTCCTTTTCATGCATGTATCCATGTAGTATCTTGTTCACATTCATTGAGGACAATGCATGAAGTAGGTGTGGGGGGGTGTTTTACGTGTGTACATAGTGGAGTCTTTTTCCTTTGGTTTTATTTTCTTTTGTTTGTACTGCTAGGGTCATGTTAGTGTGCCGCATTTAACATTGATATATCTGCTTGCCATGATCCTTGGGTGACTTGTCTTCTTTTGCTTGCCGAGTGCTTTAAAATTTTCACATTTCTTTGAAAATCTTCATGTGTTTGCGAAAGAAAATGTTTTGTGGGTTTTGCGTGTGTTTAGCATGTGCAAAACCGTTGAGAGGCAAAGTAAAAAGAAAGCTCCCAAAATTGTCTTGAACTTGATGCATTAGGATTTCTAGTTTACTGGCTTTAGGTCTTGTCGAGTCGTTAGGATGCACCCTGGTTTCCCTCAGGGGGCGTGTAATCATAGGGTTTCAGTACTCAAACATTTAAAGAAGTCCACCCTGAACCTAGTGAGTCAAATAATTCGTGTTTGTGAGTATAAGGAAGTTTGTCGTAGTTGAGGGCCCTTAATCTCTTTTTGTGAAACTTAAGTGTAGGGGTTTTGGTTCCCATATAGATAAATAAGTGGTGTTCTCTCTTCTCTCACGGCTCCTATCACTCGGGAAAGTAGGTCTGAGGGGACTTTGTGCCTGGTGCTTTCGAGTCATCTGACTTGGGATGCGCCGACCGAACTCCCGTTACACGGGTGGTAGGGATCGCCCTATGTGGAGATTTGGGGGAAGGTGTACGTGATAGTGTAAGTCCTCATAGGCAATGATGCACGAAACCTGACCCTGGGAGAATCAAACACCAACCAATAAAATGCTCCAAAGAAAAAGAGAAAAAAAGGAAAAAAAAACAGAGTCAAATAAGAACCAAAATGGACTTTACACATTGTATCACATTCAGAAGTTAAGGTTGCCCATGTCTTTCACTTAAGTCCTTGACTAACTCTCACGAATAACTCATTAGGCTAGGTGTGTGGACCGATTACATATATAGAGTCGACCCGTAGTATTACCGCGTCCCATGATTGACAAAATAAGTCCAACGAGTCGTGTAGCTAGATTGATTAATGCATCTTGTTCGGATTTTGTGGGTATATCCGCTGAAAACCCTCAGGAGACAACACTCCTCCTCGTTGGCAACAGGGAGGTTTAACGGCTTGTTGCACGTGCTAAGTGCAACCGTGATTCCTACGAAAGTGAGTTAGGATTTCTTGTTTTTCGCATGCTTTTCTCTTTCTTTGTTTTGCTCGGGACTAGCAAAAGTTAGGTGTGGGGGTATTTGATTGACATCATTTCATGCTCATATTTGTATCTTATATCCATTATCTTTCACCTAAACAATGCTATGTCACGAGTTTTATGTTTAGTTTTCAGGAATAAATAGGTTTGAAGAGATGAAACATAAAAGGACCCAAAAGCTGGGAAAAAGGACTGGATTGTGAGATCTGGGGACCAAGATGCAAGGGAGAAGGACCTGAACGCAAGACAGAGGGACCTAAGAGCAAAACAGAATACTTCACACCATCGTGGGGAGTATTTTAGCAATTGGATTCGGGTCGGAGCTCCAACAAACGAAGTAGATGCATCAAAGACCACCAAAAGCACAAAGAAAAGCCCAGAATAAAACTCAACTGGATCCGGACATTTTGGACCGCCAATTGGCGGTCTGGATTAGTCCAGATCCGCCAAGATTTGTCCTGGACTTGTATTAATGTTCGTTGAGGCTATTTTTGGTGTTGGTTTAGTCCCACATCGGGGGATTGTCCCGGATTAGCTTTTTCCATGCCTATAAATAGAACTCTTCACCTCCTATTGTAATCACTCCATATTTTAAGTGGTTATTCTTCCTACTAGAAGTGAGGCCTTGAAGCACACACTAAAGTAGGAGGATGCTACTTTTAATGTGAGTCATTTTATCAATAAAGTTTTGTGTTTCTTTCATTGTTTGTTTATGCCTCTTTTATTGTTTGTGCATGTTTTAGTTTAATCGTCTTTTATTTCTAGCTTAGTTTTAATATGCTTTCTCTGCTTAGTTTAATAATTAGTGTAATGTTTAGTGAGTAGTTCCATCCCCTTTGGGGGGTGGAGTAGATGTACATACATGCATTAGAGAATGGGATGAATGCTTTATTTTTGATGTGTTGATTAAACATGAATGTATGCTTGCTTGTTTAGGATAGAATTTATAACTTGATGAGTTTTGCAAAAATTATTAGACACCTCTCATGCTTGTTTAGGTTCTGAAATAAACAACTTGCATATGTAAATGTTAATCAACTAAGTTGGTGAATAGATTGATAGGTTTTGCCATAACATTTAGACACTTACTATGCTTGATAAACACCTCCTTCATGTGCTTAAAGAATGTATTCTACACCCACCTCTTTGCATGTGTGCACTCACTCCACCCCTTAGGGCTTTTTCCATTCCTGAAATTCCAGCATTCTTGTTTTGTTCTTAGCTTAGTTCTTATTTCATCGTTTGTTTGCTTCTTTCACATTTCGTACTTCTTAGCGTAGTATAGAGTAAAGTAGCATAAACATCTTTCTCCCCCTATTTTTGCCACGCGATTTCGTACAAGCAAGAGGCTACTCACCTCCCTGAGGACGACCCGTACTTGCCACCGCTTCATCGCGGCCGTGCACTTGCGGTTTAAATTAAAACGTTCAACAAAGAGTTCTATTTATAGGTATGAAAAAAGGAATTGGGGACAATAATAACCCGATGTTAGATCAATTAAACATTCTCAGAATAGACATAAACACATAACTCATATCCATGCGAAATCGGGTCGGATTCTGAGAAAAGGGACCGCTAATTGGTGGTCTTGGTTCACCAATCGGCGATCAATTTTTGTCGGATCGGACCCATTTTCGGATATCGTCTTTAGTGCTTTAATTAATCATGTGGGGTCCACTCGGATCGGTTATTGGAGTATGGACCCGAATCTAATTGCGAAAATACTCCCCATGATAGTGCGGAGTTTCTCGGTTTGCTATTTAGTCCCTTCGGGCTTACGTCCAGGTCCTTCCATCTTGCAGATGGGTCCTTGTGTATGATCAAGAGGTCTATTTTTCTTCATTTAAGTCTTTTCTTCTTACGTTTCAGTTTTTTTCTCTTCCCTTCTCTTCTTTATTATCTAATACCTAAAATATAACAACAAACACTCGAGTAGCACAATATTAAGATAAATTAAGGATATATAGCATGAATATGATGCACGATATGCTACTAATTACTCATCAAAGTTGGAGATTTTATATTTTCAATTGATTTTGTCGTCATCGATTCCAACCTTGTTGCGAACACCCACGCTCAAATACCTTTGATTTTGGGTAGACCAGTTTTGACAACCTCGAATGCCTTAATTAATTGTAGAAATGGTCTCATAAAGCTCTCATTCGGTAACATGAGTGTCGAGTTTCATGTGTTCAACTCTGGTTGGCAACAGGAGCCCTTGCACAACCCTTTAAATCTCAATCTCATCCACCAATCAGAGAAAGCACCGCAAAATCAACAAACACCCCCAACACCAATGCAACACATTGAAAATGTTTGTGTGCCCAATGAAAACTCGTTGCCTAACATCAAACATGAATACACAAAGGGAGTGTTTGTTGGATAATTCAGTTGAGACTGTTAGTGAGGGGGATACACCTCATCATATGCCCATACCAGAAGGTGTCTTTACCCCATGTCCCGTGGTCGTTGAGCCTCATGTGCTTCATCCTGACTCCAACAAGGACTCACCTGCCACCAAGCTTATGGTATAATATAAAGTAGGTTGGGTGGTCGTTGCTGGACGACTTGGGGAGAAGCCTCATATGTAGTGAGATAGGTGTGTCACATCACACAAATGAGTCTGAGGAACTCATTCCGATGCACTCACCTATTGGTTGGAGGATGTTAAGGTTGCCCATGTCTTTTACTTAAGTACTTAATTAACGATTGATCGTTTTATATTTAACCGCAAGTGCACGGCCGCGTTGAAGCGGTGGCAAATACGGGTCGTCCACTGGGAGGTGTGTCGACACTTGGTTTATTCGAAGGCGAGAGGTAAAAAGAAGGGAGAAAGATGTATTACACTAATCTAAACTACAAAGCTGAAATGAAATGCAAAGGAAATGAAGATAAGCAATAAAACTAAACCCCAAAGGGGGTAGAGAACTAATGTGAACATAAAGATGTGTGTGTGTGTGTGTGTGTTCAATTAAGCTCCTCACAACATGTAGTGCATGAAATCATAAAACTACATCCAATCTTGCCTCTACATGAATTAAGATAAGACTACATCATTAAAACATACAAGACAATGATTGGAATGAAGCTACATGAACTCAAGTATAAAGACTAGACCCTACTATGCCTCTACATGAATTAAGATGACTACATCATTAAAACATACAAGACATTAGCTAAGGAAAAGGCAACAAGAGTACATACACTACAAATTGTGCTTCCAATATTAACTTCATCCATATCCTAACCTTATCATTCCCCATAAAATAGGTCCACTAATCAAAGCATAAGCTAAGCTTCATTCAAGAGCATTAGCATATCAAAGATAAGAGTGGAGACCCATTAGATGGTTATGGAAATCATATAAAGCTCAAGGGATAAAAATAACACACACTTAATACACTACATTATTATATCACATATTTCTCCACCCCCCAAATGGGGATGGAACTACTCACTACTCATTACACTAACTAATTTAGCAAAGGAAAGCATAATACTGAAATGAAATTTATACTACTTAAGCAAGAAATATTAAAGAAGCATAAAACTAAACAAACAAACAAGCATGCAAAGGAAAGGAAATTAAACTAAGAGAGAAACAACATCATTAAAAGAAAACTTATATTATTAACTCACTCAATTACAAGTAGCTCTTTCTCCACTAGAGTTTTGCTTCAAGGCTTCACTCTTAGTAGGGAAGATGGCCACCAAGAGAGAGATGGATACAATGGGAGGTGAAGAGTTCTATTTATAAGCATGGAAAAAGCTAATCCGAGACAATCCCCCGATGTGGGACTAAACCAATACCAAAAATAGCCTAAACACATGATAATACAAGTCCAGGAAGAATCTTGGCTGATTTGGGCTTAACCAGACCGCCAATTGGCGGTTCCAGACCGCCAATTGGCGGCCTATAAAGCCCAGATCCGGCTGGGTCTTCTGGTGGGCTTGCCTTGGTGTGTTTCTTGGTCTTGGATGCATCTAGCTGGTTTAGTGGAGCTCCGACCCGAATCGAATTGACAAAATACTCCTCATGATGGTGTGGAGTTTCCTGTTTTGCTCTTAGGTCCTTCTGTCTTACGATCAGGTCCTTCCCCCTTGCATCTTGGTCCCCAGGTCTCACAATTAGGTCCTTTTTTCCTGCTTTTGGGTCCTTTCATGGCTCTTCTCTTCAAACCTCTTTATTTCTGAAAACTAAACATAAAACTCGTCACGTAGCATTGCTTAGGTGTAAGATAATGGATATAAGGTACAAATATAAGCATGAAATGATGTCAATCAAATACCCCCACACCTAAGTTTTTGCTAGTCTCGAGCAACACAAAGAAAGGAAAAAGCATACGAAAAAAACAAGAAATCCTAACTCACTTTCGTAGGAATCACGGTTGCACTTAGCATGTGCAACAAGCCGTTAAACCTCCTTGTTGCCAAGGAGGAGGAGTGGTGTCTCCTGAGGGTTTTCAGCGGATATACCCACAAAATCCGAACAAGATGCATTAATCAATCTAGCTACACGACTCGTTGGACTTATTTTGTCGATCATGGAATGCGGTAATACTACGGGTCGACTCTATATATGTAATCAGTCCACACACCTAACCTAATGAGTTATTCGTGAGAGTTAACTAAGGAATTAAGTGAAAGACATGGGCAACCTTAACTTCTGAATGTGAAACAAAGTGTAAAGTCCATTTTGGTTCTTATTTGACTCTTCTTTTCTTTTTCTTTTTTCTTCTTTTCTTTTTTTTTTTTTTTATTTGGAGCATATATTGGTTGGTGTTTGATTCTCCCAGGGTCAGGTTTCGTGCATCATTGCCTATGAGGACTTACACTATCACGTGCACCTTCCCCCAAATCTCCACATAGGGCGATCCCTACCACCCGTGTAACGGGAGTTCGGTCGGTGCATCCCAAGTCAGATGACTCGAAAGCACCAGGCACAAAGTCCCCTCAGACCTACTTTCCCGAGTGATAGGAGCCGTGCGAGAAGAGAGAACACCACTTATTTATTCATTTATCTACATGGGAACCAAAACCCCTACACTTAAGTTTCACAAAAAGATATTAAGGGCCCTTGACTACAACAAACTTCCTAAATTAACAAACACGAATTATTTGACTCACTAGGTTCAGGGTGGACTTCTTTAAATGTTTGAGCACTGAAACCCACTGATTACTCACCCCCAAGGGAAAACTGGGGTGCATCCTAACGACTCGATAAATCCTAAAGCCACGTACTAGATATCCTAATGCATCAAGTTCAAGACAATTTTGGGAGCTTTCTTTTTACTTTGCCTCTCAACGGTTTTGCACATGCTAAACACACGCAAAACCCACAAAACATTTTCTTTCGAAAACACATGAAGATTTTGAAAGAAATGTGAAAATTTTAAAGCACTAGGCAAGCAAAAGAAGACAAGTCACCCAAGGATCATGGCAAGCAGATATATCGGTATTAAATGCAGCACACTATCATGACCCTAACAATGCAAAGAAAAGAAAACAAAATCAAAGGAAAAAGACTCGACTATGTACACACGTAAAACACCCCCCCCCCACACCTACTTCATGCATTGTCCTCAATGAATGCAAGCAAGATACGACATGGATTGATGCATAAAAAGGAGAGATCTCACCAACATGAAGTACAAAGGGAAATGTATGGCTATGTTGATGGACACAACCCAAATTCCCTCAAAACCTGTGAGATGCTAAAGAAAGGGATACACATACGTGAAAGAAATGGGGCCCAAATACTCAAGGGTTGGGGCCCACAACAATCGATGCTCACTGAAGGAGTCTTTTTTTTTCTTTTTTTTTATTATAACTATGTACAAACATGAAAGCTCAACCACTCATGTAGGAGCATGAATGGTTGAGTGCGAGGGAGGTTCATGAAGGAACATGACCTCCTCGACTTCGGCTGGTGCCCCCTCCAAGTAGGGTTTGAGGCGTTGTCCATTAACTTTGAACACGTCCATATTCCCTGGGTTCAAGATCTCAACCGCTCCATGAGGATAAACGGTTTGGACAATAAACGGGCCAGACCAGCGACTGCGGAGCTTACCCGCAAACAGATGAAGCCGGGAATTGTAGAGCAACACCTTCTGCCCGGCCGTAAACACCTTTCGCATAATCATGCGATCGTGAAACATCTTGGCTCGGGACTTATGAATTTTGGCATTCTCGTACGCATCATTGCGTAGCTCTTCTAATTCCACAATGTCAAACTTACGTTGTACTCCTGCTTGATCAAGATCCATATTCAGGTTCTTGATCGCCCAGAAAGCACGATGCTCAAGCTCGACGGGTAGGTGGCAAGCCTTGCCGTACACTACCCGATAAGGGGACATACCCAAATTGGTCTTGTACGCGGTGCGGAAAGCCCACAATGCGTCATTCAGCTTGGTAGACCAATCCTTCCTCGAGGAACTAACCGTCTTCTCAAGAATTTGCTTTAATTGACGGTTAGAGATTTCGACCTGCCCACTAGTTTGCGGATGGTATGGGGTCGCAAGCTTGTGGGTGATCGAATATTTCCTCATAAGCGCTTCAAAGGAGCGATTACAGAAGTGGGTACCCCTATCGCTGATACGGTACGAGGAGTACCAAATCGTGCAAAAATGTCCCTCAAGAATTTGGTGACCACCTTGTTGTCATTGGTCTTTGTGGGTATAGCCTCAACCCACTTAGACACATAGTCAACGGCCACCAGAATGTAAACATTCCCGAAAGAGTTCGGGAAGGGACCCATGAAATCGATGCCCCACACATCGAAGATGTCGACAACAAGGACATTTTGCAAAGGCATCATGTCACGTCGACCAATCCTGCCAAGGCGCTGGCACCTATCACATTGCTTACAAAAGTCGTAAGCATCCTTGAAAAGAGAGGGCCAGTAGAATCCAGATTGGAGCACCTTGGCAGCAGTTTTCTTTGCTCCAAAGTGTCCTCCACATGCCTTGGAATGGCAGAAATGGAGCACACTTTGGAACTCGGTATCTGGGACGCACCGCCTGAAAATTTGGTCAGAGCAGTATTTGAATAGGTAGGGGTCGTCCCAGTGAAAGAATCTGACATACGATCTAAATTTGGATTGGTCAAATTTTGACCACCCCACAGGAAATTGCTCGGTCACGAGGTAGTTCACGATGTCGGCAAACCAAGGGTTATCTTCGATCATGAACAACTGCTCGTCAGGAAATTTATCGTCAATGATTTGGTCCTGTGGGTTGGTCGTCTCTAGACGAGACAAGTGGTCAGCTACAACGTTTTCACACCCTTTTTTGTCCCGAATCTCGAGATCGAATTCTTGTAACAACAAGATCCATCTCAAGAGTCGGGATTTTGCATCTTTCTTCGCCATGAGGTGCTTGATGGCTGTGTGATCAGAATAGATAATCACGTGGGAGCCAATCAAGTACGACCGGAATTTCTCCAAAGCAAATATGATCGCTAAGAATTCCTTCTCGGTCACAGTGTAGTTCAATTGGGCATCATTGAGTGTTCTACTGGCATAGTAGATCACATGAGGCAATTTGTCCAATCGTTGCCCAAGCACTGCTCCCACAGCGAAGTCAGATGCATCACACATTAACTCAAAGGGTTCAATCCACACCGGTGCCTTAATAATGGGAGCTGAAGTCAACTCTTTCTTCAAGGTCAAAAAGGCATGGTGGCAATCCGGTGTGAACTCAAAAATGGCATCCTTAGCCAACAAGGCGGTGAGAGGTCGAGCGATTTTGCTAAAATCCCGAATGAACCGCCGATAGAATCCAGCATGCCCCAAAAAGGCGCGGATATCCTTCACATTACGTGGCGGTGGGAGATTAGCAATGATACCCACTTTGGCGGGATCGACCTCAATTCCCCTACTTGAGACCACATGTCCAAGTACAATCCCTCGCTTCACCATGAAGTGACATTTCTCCCAATTGAGAGCGAGGTTCTTCTCACGGCATCGCTTGAGGACAAGGCTCAAGTGATGAAGGCACTCATCAAAGGAAGCGCCAAATTTGGAAAAGTCGTCCATGAAGATCTCAAGGAAACGCTCAACCATATCGGAGAAGATGCTGATCATACACCTCTGAAACGTTGCCGGCGCATTGCATAACCCAAAGGGCATGCGACGGTAGGCAAACGTGCCAAAGGGACAAGTGAATGTGGTTTTCTCTTGGTCCTCGGGGGCGATGGGAATTTGGTTGTAACCGGAGTATCCATCAAGAAAACAATAGTACTCATGTCCGGCCAACCTTTCCAACATCTGATCAATGAATGGCAACGGGAAATGATCTTTCCGCGTTGCCGCATTGAGCTTGCGATAATCAACGCAAACTCGCCAGCCAGTTTGCAGGCGTGTCGGGATAAGCTCATTATGCTCATTCTCCACAACCGTCACGCCTGACTTCTTGGGAACCACATGGACAGGACTCACCCACGAACTATCAGAGATAGGATAAATTATGCCATGATCCAAGCACTTAAGAACCTCCTTTCGGACGGCTTCTTTCAGTACAGGATTCAATCTCCGTTGTGGGTCCCTTCGGGGCCTAGAATCCTCTTCCATGTGGATCCGATGCTGAACAATACCAGGGCTAATTCCCTTGATATCCTTCAAGGACCACCCGATCGCCTCTTTGTTTTCAAAGAGTACTCTTTTGAGGGCAACCTCTTGATCTTTTTCAAGATCAGAAGCAATAATGAGTGGCAAGGTCTCATTATCCCCTAAAAAGATGTACTTTAGGTTATCGGGGAGCGGTTTAAGCTCGACCAGAGGTGGGTCCTTGTCGGATTCAGAGTTAATTTCAAGTGGCTCAAGGGCCACGGGGTAAGAGGAGCAAGCACCCAGATGTGCCTCCTCGTCCAGAGATATGCTGGCGGATTCCTCAAGATCCTCTTCACTCGCAACCTGATCATTAGGCACCTCAATAATATGTCGATGTGAGTCGAACATGCCTAATGAATCGGGCTCATCCGTGTCCTGGATGAAATTGGCTCCGACTGAGTCGTCGAAGAGCCCAGGTTGCTTACCAAGAGTGAAGATGTTGAAATCCGCCGTGAGGTTTCCAAAAGACAACCTCATCAAGCCATTGCGACAATTGATCAAGGCATTAGATGTCGCAAGAAATGGCCTCCCAAGGATTACAGGAATTTGTCCTTGTGGGTTGGACACGGGTTCGGTATCCAAGATGATGAAATCAACTGGAAATACGAACTCACCCACTTTGATAAGGACATCCTCCACACTCGCTCGTGGGATTTTGACGGATCTATCAGCCAACTGGAGGGTTGTCCTCGTTGGTTTAAGATCGCCTATCCCAAGGTTGACATAGACTGAGTAAGGCAGGAGATTCACAGATGCCCCCAAATCCAATAGAGCTTGAGAGATGGTCACATTCCCAATCATGCAAGAGACAGTTGGACAACCAGGGTCCTTGTACTTGACAGTCATGGGTTGTGTCAATATGGAGCTCACATTGGCGGCCAAGAAGGCCTTCTTGGGCACATTTGTTTTTCTCTTGGTGGTGCAAAGGTCTTTGAGGAACTTGGCATACGGTGGCATTTGTTGAACAACGTCCAACAACGGGATGTTCACCTTTACTTGCCTAAGTACCTCAACGATCTTATCCCAATGCTCATCACGTTTTTTAGTCAACCGATGAGGGAATGGTGCCTTGGGGACATAGGAATCACGAGGAGGAGTCTCAGAATTAGGTTCCTTGACAGGCTCAAGACTCTCCTCGGAAGACTTGCCAACAGGATTGGCTTCCGGCATGTTCACATTGTTGTCAACGACCCTTCCCGATCTCAAGGTATGAATAACATTAGCATGTTGGGAAGGGTCACTTTCAACATTGTGTACATTCTGCCTGGTATTAGCAGGCTGACCCCTGGGATTTACCACAGGTTGACTCGGGAACTGACCCTTCTCGCGTTCATGGAATTGATGAGCCAATTGGCTAACTTGCATTTCCAAAGCCTTGACTGTACTTTGCATGCTCTGCATGAATGCTTGAAGGGTCGGATCACTAGAAGGGTCCTTGGGGTCAACCCGCTGAGGTGGTGGAGTCTGGTTAGAATAACCCGACGAAGAGGCCTGACCAGGTTGGTAATTTTGGTGCTGAGACCTTTGATGTGGGGGTTGGTAGGTCGCCGATGGGCGTGGAGGTTGATAAGGTGGAGGTTGAGGTTGAGCGTGCGAGCTCTGACCGTGTCCTCCACTAGACCCCCAAGAGAAGTTAGGATGGTTACGCCATCCCGAGTTATAGGACTGACTGTACCGGTCGTTTCGGGGCCTCTGTTGATACATCGCATTTGCATGCTCAGTATCTCTTGGAGCGTAAGCGCACTCCAAGTCATCATGTCCCGACAGTCCACACCTAGTACACCCGGGAGTAGCGACCTGAGCTACAGGAGCTCGGTCCATCTCCAAACTCTCTATCCTACGCATGAGAGCAGCCATTTTCGCCTCAGACGCGATAGTCGACTCAACATGATATGATCCAGCTCGACCAGAAGACCTGGCGGCTGGTGGCTCTCTCATGGTGTCCCAGTCGAAGGTGCGCTCAGCCATGGATTCAAAAGTGTCCCATGCCTCCTCGATGGGTTTCATTTGGAAGTCACCCTGACACATCGACTCCAACAATGTGCGGGTGTTGTAGTTGATGCCCTCATAAACAATCTGGCACAGCTGCCATAGCTCAAGTCCATGATGAGGGCATTGCTGGAGAAGGTCCTTGAACCTCTCAAAGAAACCATGAAAAGATTCGGTCTCGGTCTGATACATTTGATGTATCTGGTGCCGTATCTGTTGAGTTTTCCTTTGAGGGAAAAATCTCTTCAGAAAGACGGTCACAAAGTCATCCCAAGACCGAATCGAGCTCGTCGGGAGGCTATACATCCATTTCTTCGCATTATCCTTCAATGCGAACGAAATCATCCTCAACCGGACAGAATCCTCGTCAAGCTGTTGAAGCTTGAACATGGAGCATACTTCCTCGAATTCGCGTATAAAAATATACGGATCCTCCTTATTGGCAGTAAAGGTTGGAAGCATGCTCACATACTGAGGTTTCAGCTCATAGTTGTTCCCGCGAGCAGGGGGAACAACTATGCAAGAAGGTTGCGCGGCCCGAACAGGATGGGTCCGCTCCCACAACGTCATCGGCCTATCCTGTCGAGCTAAAGGTGGTGGTGCACCTAGAACTCGATCCTGACCGAATCTCCCTTCCTCTCGAGTCAGAGGAGGAGGAGAAGGAGGTCTACGTGGTGGTGGGAATGGACCGAGGTAGTCCATGTATGGAACCCGGTCTCCCTCGCCACCACGAGACGACTCGCCTTCTTGCTCCAAAGGAGCACGAGGCGGAGATGGTCGATCACCAAGATCTTCCATCTCAGAAATAAGCACTCTCTCGAGTCGAGCGCTCTCACCAGAACGAGCCCAACCTCGCATAAAAATGCTCGACTCGACTCTAACAAACACACAACAGAAGGTGTACTAGAGGAGGAGACTATACGTAGAGAATAGATGAGGAGAGGACTCAGATGAGGAGGGAAGAATCCCTAGAGCTAGCGAGGGTAGTGGGATCAGGAAGAAGCCTAACTAGCAAGCACGGCTCAATCAAAGTAAGGCAATGGGTCCTTAAGCTAGACGACGCCTAACTTCGAGGTCACTAGCCTCGACACGTCTCACCTCCCTACAACGAGGACCACAATGCCCAGCAAGTGATACCAGATCCGGAGATCCAGTACCTCCTACTATCGACAAGGTAGGCAACGCCGATCAGGTCATGACGGTCTCAACTAGATTACTCTCCTAGTGCGCCCGCAATCCTAGGGCCAATGTCTACTTGCTTTTAGTTAAGGCTTTATTAAGAGTGATTTTTGGGGCCAAGGAAAGGGTGATGAAATCCCCCACCTTATCTTTTATGGGACAGCCCCTCCTTAGTAGCGATTTGATCCTAGATCTAGCAATCAATCGCTCCAATCAAACGCTCTCTCACTCTTGTCCCGATGCACCTTACTAACTAATGCATGAACGAAACATGCATGAATGAGGGATGTGGGTGCACGTACCTCACGCCAGCAATCAACGACAAAATGTAAAGCAAAGAAAAGACAAATGCATGCAAGGTCTACCAATGGTGCATGACCTAGATGGCAAGAAGTCTAATCTTTTGCTTTGAGTTTTATGGTCCAAGTTGATTAAAGGGGGAGTGATTAATGATCTGGGAGCAAATAAGAAGTCACAGCATGCAAAATTGGGCTCCCAGATAACACAAATTACAACACAAATGACCACAAAAAAATTGGAAGACAGAATCCCTTACCAGGCCGCCAATTGGCGGTTCCAAACCGCTGATTGGCGGTCTGTTCTTGGATTTGCTTCCTCAAACTTCTCCAGTGGCCTCCCCGTGATCAGAGTGTTCCCTGAAACTAAGAAAAACTGAAAACGAAAAATTAAAAACCCCTCGAATCGTCCAAACCAAGGTCTGGACAGAGCACCTCCCCGGTAACGGCGCCAAAAACTTGATTGATCGTTTTATATTTAACCGCAAGTGCACGGCCGCGTTGAAGCGGTGGCAAATACGGGTCGTCCACTGGGAGGTGTGTCGACACTTGGTTTATTCGAAGGCGAGAGGTAAAAAGAAGGGAGAAAGATGTATTACACTAATCTAAACTACAAAGCTGAAATGAAATGCAAAGGAAATGAAGATAAGCAATAAAACTAAACCCCAAAGGGGGTAGAGAACTGATGTGAACATAAAGATGTGTGTGTGTGTGTGTTCAATTAAGCTCCTCACAACATGTAGTGCATGAAATCATAAAACTACATCCAATCTTGCCTCTACATGAATTAAGATAAGACTACATCATTAAAACATACAAGACAATGATTGGAATGAAGCTACATGAACTCAAGTATAAAGACTAGAGCCTACTATGCCTCTACATGAATTAAGATGACTACATCATTAAAACATACAAGACATTAGCTAAGGAAAAGGCAACAAGAGTACATACACTACAAATTGTGCTTCCAATATTAACTTCATCCATATCCTAACCTTATCATTCCCCATAAAATAGGTCCACTAATCAAAGCATAAGCTAAGCTTCATTCAAGAGCATTAGCATATCAAAGATAAGAGTGGAGACCCATTAGATGGTTATGGAAATCATATAAAGCTCAAGGGATAAAAATAACACACACTTAATACACTACATTATTATATCACATATTTCTCCACCCCCCAAATGGGGATGGAACTACTCACTACTCATTACACTAACTAATTTAGCAAAGGAAAGCATAATACTGAAATGAAATTTATACTACTTAAGCAAGAAATATTAAAGAAGCATAAAACTAAACAAACAAACAAGCATGCAAAGGAAAGGAAATTAAACTAAGAGAGAAACAACATCATTAAAAGAAAACTTATATTATTAACTCACTCAATTACAAGTAGCTCTTTCTCCACTAGAGTTTTGCTTCAAGGCTTCACTCTTAGTAGGGAAGATGGCCACCAAGAGAGAGATGGATACAATGGGAGGTGAAGAGTTCTATTTATAAGCATGGAAAAAGCTAATCCGAGACAATCCCCCGATGTGGGACTAAACCAATACCAAAAATAGCCTAAACACATGATAATACAAGTCCAGGAAGAATCTTGGCTGATTTGGGCTTAACCAGACCGCCAATTGGCGGTTCCAGACCGCCAATTGGCGGCCTATAAAGCCCAGATCCGGCTGGGTCTTCTGGTGGGCTTGCCTTGGTGTGTTTCTTGGTCTTGGATGCATCTAGCTGGTTTAGTGGAGCTCCGACCCGAATCGAATTGACAAAATACTCCTCATGATGGTGTGGAGTTTCCTGTTTTGCTCTTAGGTCCTTCTGTCTTACGATCAGGTCCTTCCCCCTTGCATCTTGGTCCCCAGGTCTCACAATTAGGTCCTTTTTTCCTGCTTTTGGGTCCTTTCATGGCTCTTCTCTTCAAACCTCTTTATTTCTGAAAACTAAACATAAAACTCGTCACGTAGCATTGCTTAGGTGTAAGATAATGGATATAAGGTACAAATATAAGCATGAAATGATGTCAATCAATTAACTTGCACGAATGAATCATTAGGTTAGGTGTGTGGACTGGATACATATATAGAGTCGGCCTATAAAATTACCATGTCCAATGATCGACAAAAGTGGGTCCGACGCGTCGAGTTGCTAGGTTAAATAATGCATAAATGTTTCAATTTTATGGGTATATCCACTGTAACCCTTAGGAGACACCACTCCTCCTCCTTGGCGACAAGGGAGTTTAACAACTTGTTGCACGTGCTCAGTGCAACCGTGATTCCTACGAAAGTGAGTTAGGATTTCCCTGTTTTTGGTATGTTTTCTTTTCTTCCATTTTTCTGTTTCTTTATTTTGCTCGGGACTAGCAAAAGGTAAGTGTGGGGTATTTAATTAGTAGCATATCATGCATCATATTCATGCTATATATCCTTATTTTACCTCAATTTTGTGCTACTCGAGTGTTTGTTATTGTATTTCAGGTATTAGATAATAAAGAAGAGAAGGGAAGAGAAAAAAGACTGAAACGTAATAAGAAAATACTTAAATGAAGCAAAATGGACCTCTCGGTCATACATAAGGACCAATCTGCAAAATGCACACACTCCACCCCTTAGGGGTTTTCCTTACTGAATTTCAGCTTTCTTGTTTGTTAGTTGTTTAATTAGTTTTAGTTAGTCTTGTGCTTTCATCTTTATCATTTGTTAGTTGTCAGTTTAGAGTAATCAATCTTCTTCTCTCCTTACTTTCCACTTGATTTCTGAAAAACCAGAGTTGACACACCTCCCTGTGGACTCGACACGTACTCGCCACGTCTTCACTGATGTCGTGCACTTGCGGTTATTTAAAACAATTCAATCAATTCACTAGGTTGATTGATTAAGATTAGTTGCATAATCATCAAAATTAACATAAGGCCTAAAAACCAGGAATCTCTCACTTTTTGATGATTAAAAATGTATTTCTTAAAGTTTGACATTAAATTTAATTCTATTGCTTTTTATATGATTTCTCTCCTTCATATATATGAACTATGCATGTATAATGCTCCACTATGAATATGCATAGTATGAATAAATTTTAGCTCAATCTCTTATCATTTTCCCATTTGACATTAATCAATGCAAACATTGAAAGCATAAAAAGCAATTGTTAGGATTACAAGTCTCCCCCTTAATTAAATTATAAAACATTATATGCTCCCTACCAGTAAGGCCAAAAAGAAGTGATGTATGATGTGTTACAATTAAGCATTCAATATCCCTATATTTGAACCAATTAATAATACTAAGAGGATTAAAAATATTACTCACCTCTTGATCCTCAATTTGGGATTGGTTCCAATGTCCTCTCGATAGAAAAAATGACTTTATGAATTTGATCCAAAAGTTTTGTTGAAGCTGGGATCAATTTTTCTTACTTGAGTTGATCGCTACCGATCCTCCTTCTAAGTACGTACAAGTAATGATTTGGGTACCCAAACAACTTTACGTCCTTTGACATTAATCTTCGGTACTCTATCCATTTTAGTCCTTGGTGTCCAAACACTTGAGAAATTTTGTTCAAAAAGAAATGTTTTTGATTCAAAGTAGTATGGATAACATAATTTATGTTGTTATTAATATTGCAGAACCGTCGGTTTATTTGAAAATTGACGTATAAAGTCTCTGTGAAAAAAAAATTGGAACTTACATCACAATCTATTACTTCATAACTACAATCGCAATGATAAATTAATCCAACAAAAATATATTTTATTCAAAATATTAATCAATTGCATAATTTATCCAAGACTAGTCCTCAACAAGACGTAGATAAGTCATAACATCAAATTAAGCCAACTAACATGCAAATCTCAAATTAAACCAACTATCTAACCAAAAAAATTCAATCTTGAATTTAATCATAAATACAAAAATTTATAGCTTGATTCTCTATCTTGAAAAGTAGTCAAAGTTGAACTGTAATCTTCCTATTTCTCTAATTTTAAAACTTTGAACCCAAATGCGACTTTTTTATAGTCATATTGCAGAATAAATAAGCTTAATTTTCTCCCTTTAAAGAATCACATTTAAGAAAAGAAAGTAATTAAGGATGAATAACACGTTGCAACATCCATCGCCGGCGGCTTAAGATTCAAAATAAAAACATTACTCTGTCATGCTTGTTTTTCCATCTACAAATTCTACCTATTAATGCATAAACAATTAAACCCTACTCTCACGTGGCACATTCTTTCAGTTCTAGTTTTTCCTAATGCTTCGTCATATGTTTGAGGACTAAAGCAAGGTTTTCAGAACTGAACCGGTCATCAAACTGATAAAGCTATGGTTTTGGTTCAATGTGGTCGAACCACGGTCCAACCACGGTCAGACCGTTGATGACGTCAGCATGACATCAGTATTTTTGAGACCCGAAGTTGGACCGGACCGGATAAATATTAACGGTCGGACCACCGGTCCGACCGGTTTGAACCGATTTCTGTAAAATTATTTAATATATACACACCAAACATTAAATATAATTCATGATATCAAACACAATTTGCTTAACTCAGTAAATTTGTTATCTTTACTTAACGGAACAAATTTGCTTGAATAAGAATTAGAGAAAGTATTATTTGGATTAAGAATCTAAAACCAAAAGCAATCTTCAATGTTATCCACGACATTATACTTACGAATGGATTTGGTGAGGGAGAGAAGGGTTTGTGGGTGATGGATTTTTGTTTGTAAAAATAGAAAAATCCTCATATTTTCTGATTTTAAAAATTAGGAAAATTTGAAATATTTTTATGTCCGGTCCGACCAACCGGTCCAACCAGACGGTCCAACCCGGTCGGACCGGGTTCAATCCGGTTCAAAACGGTTCGACTAGATGCTCGGTTTTTTAGTTGAACCGGCCGTTGAACCATCGGTTCCCGGTTCGACCGGGTCGAACCGTCCGGTCCGGTCCGGTTTTTAAAACCTTAGACTAAAGTACATTAGCCTTTTGCTACATTGCAAGTGGATTCTTCGGATCAGCTTGCATGGCCTCATGGCCTCCTCTTTAATCAATTTGAGAGCTTTGTCGTTTCTCTGAATGGAATTTCAAGAATTAAGAATATGTTCTTCCAATGCTACGTAGCTGCATGCTCATGCCCATGCCCACTGTACAAAAGGAAAATAAGTCCAGATAAACTTAATTGCCAGTTGCCGAAAGTAGGAAACTTTTTTCTAAGGATCAACATGCTCATGCCCACAAAGTGTTTGGCCTTGGTCATGTAACGTCCTCAAACACAACGGAAAATTTAAAATTTAAAACATACAATCAAACGAGGACATTACGAAAAGACATACGCACACGGTGCACCAACATATAATATATATATGTGAACAAGTTTACAAAAGAGTGTGATTACATCAAAAGCTCAGAACATAAAATATACACGTGTAATCACAACCACCTCAAAAATGAAGGAAAGCAGGATCCGGTCCCGAACGCCCCCTCCGTTGTCACCACCCGCCTACCGCCGCTCTCGGCTTGAAAGCAGACATGAAACATGTCTGAGTTTCCAAAAGGAAACCCCGTATGCCAAGCCCTAACACATATATGAAGAATAATGAAACATGCTATGCGCAATAAACATCACAGAAGACACCCGCTACTTTCCCGAGACCTCTCTCCCGGCCATAGCCAAAAAAACAACCCAGGTCTTAAGGGTCCTCTCACCCCAACCCCACCAACACTCGTGCACACAAGGCACCGCCAGTCCAATCACGGCCACACAACCAAACCCTTGCCTCAGTGTTACTGGAGCCACGACGACAAATAAAACATGCCTCATTCGCCGGACCCACGGCGACAACAATCACAATCCCCTTCCACGTGTCACCACTGATCACTATAGGGTCGGCTTGTCCGTCCGTTGCCCCAAAAGGGCCGGTGGACCCGTTGCCTTCTAGCCAATCAACAACCACCCAAAAACACCAAACTGTGTAAAAACGGTCGAACAAAATCTATCTTCTGGTCGACCGATCCTCACCTAGAGAACTGACCCAACCGAAAAACCCGCCAATCGATCGAACGGCAAAGGGGACCTGGTCGACCGAAAAGCACCAGTAATAAATTCATTTTCGCAAACCATGATCAAACGGTCGGACGACCCAACACTTCCGGTCGACCGAAAACCTCCAGTAGAACCCACCAACATTCCACACTACACGGTCGACCGAAACAACACTAGCAGTCGACCGAAATCCACCAGTGCAAATCCTTCAACAAACCATTCTACACGGTCGATCGAACAACACTTCGGGTCGACCGGACATTAAGTCGTCGGTCGGACGAGTCAAACAGGCGGTCGACTGTTTGGATGGTCAATGATTGACATCATTTCATGCTTATATTTGTACCTTATATCCATTATCTTACACC
The DNA here is from genome assembly GCA_963682175.1 of Triglochin maritima. NCBI lineage: Eukaryota > Viridiplantae > Streptophyta > Magnoliopsida > Alismatales > Juncaginaceae > Triglochin > Triglochin maritima. Next base: position 34,936,592 of record OY821776.1, on the reverse strand, counting down.
TAAGCAATGCTATGTGACGAGTTTTATGTTTAGTTTTCAGAAATAAAGAGGTTTGAAGAGAAGAGCCATGAAAGGACCCAAAAGCAGGAAAAAAGGACCTAATTGTGAGACCTGGGGACCAAGATGCAAGGGGGAAGGACCTGATCGTAAGACAGAAGGACCTAAGAGCAAAACAGGAAACTCCACACCATCATGAGGAGTATTTTGTCAATTCGATTCGGGTCGGAGCTCCACTAAACCAACCAGATGCATCTAAGACCAAGAAACACTTCAAGAAAAGCCCACAAAGAAAACCAGACGGATCTAAACCTTATAGACCGCCAATTGGCGGTCTGGAACCGCTAATTGGCGGTCCATTTAGCCCAGAATCCATCTAGTTTTCTGTGGCACGTGTATTAGTGTATTCTTAGTGTATTTTTGGTATTGGTTTAGTCCCACATCGGGGGATTGTCCCGGATTAGCTTTTTCCATGCTTATAAATAGAACTCTTCACCTTCCATTGTAATTACCCATTGTTTGGTGGCATTCTCTCTACTAAGGAGTGAGCCTTGAAGCAATAACTCAAGGTGGAGAAGGATGCTACCTTCAATGTGAGTCATTGTTAATAAAAGTTTATTTGTTTCTTTTAATCTTCTTTTGTTATGTTGTTTGTTTTGTGTGGGTTGTTTTACTTTGTTTAATTTCTTGTTTAGTAATTTTAGTATCTTAGTTAAATGTTTTCTTTACTTAGTCTAATCAGTAGTGTAATGAGTAGTGAGTAGTTACATCCCCATTTGGGGGGTGGAGAAATATGTGATATAATCATGTAGTGTATTAAGTGTGTGTTATTTTTATCCCTTGAGCTTTATATGATTTCCATAACCATCTAATGGGTCTCCACTCTTATCTTTGATATGCTAATGCTCTTGAATGAAGCTTAGCTTATGCTTTGATTAGTGGACCTATTTTATGGGGAATGATAAGGTTAGGATATGGATGAAGTTAATGTTGGAAACACAATTTGTAGTGTATGTACTCTTGTTGCCTTTACCTTAGCTAATGTCTTGTATGTTTTAATGATGTAGTGAAATCTTAATTCATGTAGAGGCATAGTAGGGTATAGTCTTTATACTTGAGTTCATGTAGGTTCATTCCAATTATTGTCTTGTATGTTTTAATGATGTAGTCTTATCTTAATTCATGTAGAGGCAAAGTTTGATGTAGTTTTATGATTTCATGCACTACATGTTGTGAGGAGCTTAATGAACACACACACACTTCTTTATGTTCACATTATTTCTCTACCCCCTTTGGGGTTTAGTTTTCTTGCTTTTCTTCCATTTCCTTTTTGCATCTTAGTGTAGTTTAGTGTAACCAACCTTTCTTCCCTTTCTTTACCTCTCGCCTTCGCACAAATCAAGTGTCGACACACCTCCCAGTGGACGACCCGTATTTGCCACCGCTTCAACGCGGCCGTGCACTTGCGGTTAAATATAAAACGAGATCAATCAAGTTTTTGGCGCCGTTGCCGGGGAGGTGCTCTGTCCAGACCTTGGTTTGGACGATTCGAGGGGTTTTTAATTTTTCGTTTTCAGTTTGTCTTAGTGGCAGGGAACCTGAGGATCAAGGGGAAGCGACTGGAGTAATTGGAGAGCAAAAGACCCCAAAGTGACCGCCAATCAGCGGTCTGGGACCGCCAATTGGCGGCCTGGTGAGCCTCAATTGCTCTCAAATTTGTTCCAGTTGTTATGTTGTTCACTTTAGTTATCTGGGAGCCCAATTTTGCATGTTGTGATCTTTAGTTTGCTCCCAGATTTAATTTCAATCCCCTTTAATCAACTTGGACCATAAAACTCAAAGCAAAAGATTAGACTTCTTGCCATCTAGGTCATGCATCATATGTAGACCTTGCATGCATCTTTCTTTTCTTTGCTTTACATTTTGTCGTTGATTGCTGGAGCGAGGTACGCATTCCTTATCACTCATTCACGCATTAGGACATTCATTAGTGAGTAAGGTTTGCATCGAAACAAGAGCGAGGTGAGTGCTTGTTTGGTGAGTTGCTTGCTAGCCTAAGATTTCAAAACATCTTTAAGGGGCATCACCTATAGACTTCAAAGATAAGGTGGGGGATTTCATCACCCCTCCCTTAGCCCCAAAAAGCACACTCAAGTAAAGCCTTAACTAAAAGCAAGTAGACATTGGCCCTAGGAATTCGGACGCACTAGGAGAGTAATCTAGTTGAGACCGCCATGACCTGATCGGCGTTGCCTACCTTGTCGATAGTAGGAGGTACTGGATCTCCGGATCTGGTATCACTTGCTGGGCATTGTGGTCCTCGTTGTAGGGAGGTGAGGCGTGTCGAGGCTAGTGACCTCGAAGTTAGGCGTCGTCTAGCCTAAGGACCCATTGCCTTACATTGTTTGAGCCATGCTTGCTAGTTAGGCTTCTACCTTCACCCTGTACCCTCGCTAGCTCTAGGGATTCTTCCCTTCTCCTCTGAGTCATCTTCTTCTCACCTTATTCTACGTTATAGTCTCCTCCCCTTTACACTCTCTGTAGCGTTTTAGGGTCGAGTCGAGCACTTTTTGCGAGCTTGGCCTCGTGGTGGTGAGAGTGATCGACTCGAGAGTTCTCTGTTGAGATGGATGGTTACATGGGCGACCATCCATATCATTGTTGGGACCAGGACGATTCTCCCTGGTACTCCGGACCCATGCAACCTGGGGTGGCTCAGACGAACACCCCGTATGGTTGGGATAATCACAATTGTGTGACTGAGCAATCTTCATATTGGGGTAATATGAGAGAGGCACCGACTACTAGACCACCATCTAGTTACGTCGGATCATATGTTGGTCATCAATCTGAGACATTACAAGAACCTTTGGCCTCTTTCATGCATGTGGTAGATGACATGGGTGCACCGGTGGCTCCAGTAGCCGTACCGTGTCACTATTGTGGGTTGAGTGGTCATGATTTCGGGGAATGTCCTTATGTTCCCCCAGAGCCTGAGTATGAGCACACATTTTCCCAAAATGCTCATTATGACCATTACGCATCCGCATACAATCCGAGAGTGATGGATTCATGGGGTGACAATTCTTATTCAAATTCTTATACTTCATGTTCACCCCAGTATCCTCCTCCCGAATACCCAGAATTCTACCAACACCCCACCCCAAATCATTGGACTCATTCTCAGCCCATCCACACCCAACCCCAAAATTTCCCAAGCTCTGACTTGGACCTCATCGTTGACCGCATACCTGATTCCTTGAAACAAACTTTCCTTACGTTCATGGAAACCACTCAACAGTTCATACAAAATATGACACTGCAAGTGAGTCAAATGTCGCAGAAATTACGTGAATGTGAGGAGAGTAACCTTTCTTGTCAACATGAGGATTCTTCTTTTGATATCGAACCACCACCACATCCACAAATTCAAAGCACAACCTTTCAAAGTCAAACTCCTAGTCAGTCTGAGGGACTTGGGGTTTCAATTCACGATCACTTAGTGGAGGATTCGATTCAAATTGAGAATAACTTGGACCAGTTTCATTATGAGTCGGCACATGATTGTGCCTTATCTTTTTGTCCCGTGGCCCTTGAGCCACATGATCTTCATGTTGTGCCTCTTAAGGACTCACCTCTGGTGGAGCAAGAGCTCCCTAGTACCCTCAATTTCAAACAACCTGATGAGAGTTTGCCTCTCACTATTGTTCCTGATCATCTTGGAAATGATGGAACATCAAACAACTACATTGCTCATGAGGGTATTAGGAGTTCCTTGGAGGATACTTTGGGTATGAGATCCACTTCCTGTTCTCCTGGTGAGTTGGACATGCATAACGAGGTGCTTGACCTCGTTCCGACCCACCAGCCTGTTGGTTGGAGAGTTTGGATTGATGATCATAACTTCAGTTCCGCAACGGGAGATATTTTTCTTCCGTTGCCCCTTATTTCCCAAACTCTCGAGAGGTTCAAGCTCTTTCAGTTTGATCCTTTGAATGAGACGCCTTTGCGTCCAATTCATGAACCTCTCGTTTCATCTGGTGCTCTTTGTGAAGGGGGCCCACGCATGCGTATTCTGGCCCCGCGTGGTGTCATGTTCCCTTTCCAAGTGCATTGACCCACTCTTGAGGTTCCCATTTGATGTCTTTTGACAAATGAAGATGGGAACTTATGTTTGTACATAGTTATATAAAAATAAAAAAAAGAAAAAAAAGAAAAAAAAGAAAAAAAGTACAATAAAAGACTCCTTCAGTGAGCGTCGATTGTTGTGAGCCCCAACCCTTGTGTATTTGGGCTCCATTTCTTTCACGTATTTGTACCCTTTCTTTAGCATCTCACAGGTTTTGACGGAATTTGGGTTGTGTCCATCAACATAGCCATACACTTCCCTTTGTACTTCACGTTGGTGAGATCTCTCCTTTTTCATCCATAAATCCATGTAGTATCTTGCTTGCATTCATTGAGGACAATGCATGAAGTAGATGTGTGGGGGTGTTTTACGTGTGTACATAGTTGAGTCTTTTTCCTTTGATTTTGTTTTCTTTTGTTTGCATTGTTAGGGTCATGATAGTGTGCTGCATTTAATATCGATATATCTGCTTGCCATGATCCTTGGGTGACTTGTCTTCTTTTGCTTTCCTAGTGCTTCAAAATGTTCACATTTCTTTCAAAATCTTCATGTGTTTTCGAAAGAAAATGTTTTGTGGGTTTTGCGTGTGTTTAGCATGTGCAAAACCGTTGAGAGGCAAAGTAAAAAGAAAGCTCCCAAAATTGTCTTGAACTTGATGCATTAGGATATCTAGTACGTGGCTTTAGGATTTATCGAGTCGTTAGGATGCACCCCAGTTTTCCCTTGGGGGTGAGTAATCATAGGGTTTCAGTGCTCAAACATTTAATGAAGTCCACCCTGAACCTAGTGAGTCAATAATTCGTGTCTGTTAACTTAAGGAAGTTTGTTGTAGTCAAGGACCCTCTAAATCCTGTTGTGAGACATTAGTGTAGGGGTTTTGGTTCATGTGTAGATAAGAAATAAGTGAGTAGGTGTTCTCTCTTCTCGCACGGCTCCTATCACTCGGGAAAGTAGGTCTGAGGGGACTTTGTGCCTGGTGCTTTCGAGTCATCTGACTTGGGATGCGCCGACTGAACTCCCGTTACACGGGTGGTAGGGATTGCCCTATGTGGAGATGTGGGGAAAGGTGTACATGATAGTGTAAGTCCTCATGGGCAATGATGCATGGAACCTGACCCTGGGAGAATGAAGCTCCAACTAATAAAAAGTAAAAGAAAAAAAAATGTGAAAAGAAACAAAAAGAAAAAAAATGATAATGCAAATAAGAACCAAAATGGACTTTACACTTTGTTTCACATTCAGAAGTTAAGGTGGCCAATGTCTTTCACTTAATTCCTTAGTTAACTCTCACGAATAACTCATTAGGCTAGGTGTGTGGACTGATTACATATATAGAGTCGACCCGTAGTATTACCGCATTCCATGATCGACAAAATAAGTCCAACGAGTCGTGTAGCTAGATTGATTAATGCATCTTGTTCGGATTTTGTGGGTATATCCGCTGAAAACCCTCAGGAGACAACACTCCTCCTCCTTGGCAACAAGGAGGTTTAACGGCTTGTTGCACGTGCTAAGTGCAACCGTGATTCCTACGAAAGTGAGTTAGGATTTCTTGTTTTTCGTATGCTTTTTCCTTTCTTTGTTTTGCTCGAGACTAGCAAAAACTTAGGTGTGGGGGTATTTGATTGACATCATTTCATGCTTATATTTGTACCTTATATCCATTATCTTACACCTAAGCAATGCTATGTGACGAGTTTTATGTTTAGTTTTCAGAAATAAAGAGGTTTGAAGAGAAGAGCCATGAAAGGACCCAAAAGCAGGAAAAAAGGACCTAATTGTGAGACCTGGGGACCAAGATGCAAGGGGGAAGGACCTGATCGTAAGACAGAAGGACCTAAGAGCAAAACAGGAAACTCCACACCATCATGAGGAGTATTTTGTCAATTCGATTCGGGTCGGAGCTCCACTAAACCAACCAGATGCATCTAAGACCAAGAAACACTTCAAGAAAAGCCCACCAAGAAAACCAGACGGATCTAAACCTTATAGACCGCCAATTGGCGGTCTGGAACCGCTAATTGGCGGTCCATTTAGCCCAGAATCCATCTAGTTTTCTGTAGCACGTGTATTAGTGTATTCTTAGTGTATTTTTGGTATTGGTTTAGTCCCACATCGGGGGATTGTCCCGGATTAGCTTTTTCCATGCTTATAAATAGAACTCTTCACCTTCCATTGTAATTACCCATTGTTTGGTGGCATTCTCTCTACTAAGGAGTGAGCCTTGAAGCAATAACTCAAGGTGGAGAAGGATGCTACCTTCAATGTGAGTCATTGTTAATAAAAGTTTATTTGTTTCTTTTAATCTTGTTTTGTTATGTTGTTTGTTTTGTGTGGGTTGTTTTACTTTGTTTAATTTCTTGTTTAGTAATTTTAGTATCTTAATTAAATGTTTTCTTTACTTAGTCTAATCAGTAGTGTAATGAGTAGTGAGTAGTTACATCCCCATTTGGGGGGTGGAGAAATATGTGATATAATCATGTAGTGTATTAAGTGTGTGTTATTTTTATCCCTTGAGCTTTATATGATTTCCATAACCATCTAATGGGTCTCCACTCTTATCTTTGATATGCTAATGCTCTTGAATGAAGCTTAGCTTATGCTTTGATTAGTGGACCTATTTTATGGGGAATGATAAGGTTAGGATATGGATGAAGTTAATGTTGGAAACACAATTTGTAGTGTATGTACTCTTGTTGCCTTTACCTTAGCTAATGTCTTGTATGTTTTAATGATGTAGTGAAATCTTAATTCATGTAGAGGCATAGTAGGGTATAATCTTTATACTTGAGTTCATGTAGCTTCATTCCAATTATTGTCTTGTATGTTTTAATGATGTAGTCTTATCTTAATTCATGTAGAGGCAAAGTTGGATGTAGTTTTATGATTTCATGCACTACATGTTGTGAGGAGCTTAATGAACACACACACACTTCTTTATGTTCACATTATTTCTCTACCCCCTTTAGGGTTTAGTTTTCTTGCTTTTCTTCCATTTCCTTTTTGCATCTTAGTGTAGTTTAGTGTAACCAACCTTTCTTCCCTTTCTTTACCTCTCGCCTTCGCACAAATCAAGTGTCGACACACCTCCCAGTGGACGACCCGTATTTGCCACCGCTTCAACGCGGCCGTGCACTTGCGGTTAAATATAAAACGAGATCAATCAGTCAACGCCCCAACCGACCTACAACACTACGTTCGGTCGATCGGAAAAAAAGGGTCATGTTCAACCAAAAATACCCAGAGCCTCCATCTCTCGCTAGAATTGTACCACCGGTCGACCACCACGAAGGTATCGTTCGACCGGTGCGAGGGATTTTGCCCAAAATACACTATAACCGATCGACCGAACCAAAACACCGGTCGACCGTTTACAGTTCAGAAACTGTTGTGCAGGTCCGACGAGCCAAAACGGCCTACCGTCGACCGCCCCCACCCCCATACTAATAATAGGTGAGCGCAAAAGCAAGCTTGACATACCTTAAGGCTTGAAGAAACCTTTGAAGAATCGTGGAGAGGGTTTTCTCGAGAACTCCTCGCAACCGGAGCTTCTCCGACGAGCCTCCCACAACGACGATCCTCGCTCCTCTGGCGACTCCAACTCCACACACGACGCTGAGTCTTCACTAGCTACGGAGAGAACGAGTCTAGATAGAGAGAGAGAGAGAGAGAGAGAGAGAGAGAGATGAGATCGTAAGAGAGAGAGAGAGAGTAAAACCAACCTTTTATACTCTTCCCACACTCGATCTCAGCCGTCCATCTCAATCCACCACTAAACCTCTCCTAAACACAATTAACAAAAAAACAAGGAGTTAGGATATAACAATCCACCCTCCTTAAAAGAATTTCGCCCACGAAATTAAATCCAGCGCTTACCCAACAGCTCCGGATACAACTTCCGGACTTCCTCCTCAACCTCCCTGGTAGCCTCCCACTCAGAGTGATGCTTCCACCTCACCTTGACCATCGGGATGGTCCTCCTCCTGAGCTGGTGCTCCATCTGATCCACAATCTCTACGGGTCTCACCTCGAGAGACAAATCCTACTGGATCTCTAGAACCTCAATCTGGATCACGTGAGAAGGATCTGATACGTACTTCCTCAGCATCGAAACGTGGAAGACGTTGTGAAGACCAGAGAACTGTAGCGGTAGCGCAATCCGGTAGGCGACCTCTCCAACTCGGTCTAAAATCTCAAACGGTCCAATATACCTCGGACTGAGCTTCCCCTTCTTCTCGAATCTCATCACCCACCGCGATGGTGTGATCTTCAGAAAAACATGATCGCCAACCTCAAAAATCAGCACGCGCCTACGCCGATCCGCGTAGCTCTTCTGCCTACTCATATCAACCTTCTCAGCATACATCTGCACAATCTCAGGCCCGACTAACTCTCTCTCGCCTACCTCACTCCAGCATACCAGTGATCTGCAAGGTCTCCCGTACAAAGCCTCGTAGGGTGTCATCCCAATACTCGCATGGTAGTTGTTGTTGTAGGCGAACTCAATCAATGGTAGGTGCTCATCCTAGTGTCCTGCCCAATCCAGAGTGCACCCTCTCAGCATGTCCTCCAAAGTCCGAATAGTCCTCTCGGACTGCCCATCTGTCTGCGGATGAAAATCTGTACTGGAATTCAGACGAGTTCCCAGAGCCTGCTGCAAACTCCCCCAAAATCTGGAAGTGAACCTCGGATCTCGATCTGAAATGATACTCACTGGCACCCCATGCAGTCTGACGATCTCCTCAATATACAACCTCGCCAGACTGTCCAAAGGTAGAGTAGTTCGGATAGCCAGAAAGTGTGCCGACTTGGTCAGTCGATCGACTATAACCAAAATTGCGTCATGGAAGCTCTTCGTCTTTGGCAACCCGGTGAAGAAATCCATCGTCACATGCTCCCACTTCCACTCAAGTAGCTTTATACTCTGCATCGGTCCCGCTGGTCTCTGGTGCTCGATCTTAACCTGCTGACAAACAAAGCACCTAGCCACAAAATCAGCCACATCGTGCTTCATCCCTCTCCACCAGAAGTTCCGTTGCAGATCCTTATACATCTTCGTATTTCCCGGGTGAATGGAATATTGATTGACATCATTTCATGCTTATATTTGTACCTTATATCCATTATCTTACACCTAAGCAATGCTACGTGATGAGTTTTATGTTTAGTTTTCAGAAATAAAGAGGTTTGAAGAGGAGAGCCATGAAAGGACCCAAAAGCAGGAAAAAGGACCTAATTGTGAGACCTGGGGACCAAGATGCAAGGGAGAAGGACCTGATCGTAAGACAGAAGGACCAAAGAGCAAAACAGGAAACTCCACACCATCATGAGGAGTATTTTGTCAATTCGATTCGGGTCGGAGCTCCACTAAACAAGTTAGATGCATCGAAGACCAAGAAACACACCAAGGAAAGCCCACCAGAAGACCCAGACGGATCTGGGCTTTATAGGCCGCCAATTGGCGGTCTGGATCATGCAAGATCCGCCCCAACTTCTCGTGGACTTGTATTAGTGTTCGTTTAGGCTATTTTTGGTATTGGTTTAGTCCCACATCGGGGGATTGTCCCGGATTAGCTTTTTCCATGCTTATAAATAGAACTCTTCACCTCCCTTTGTATGCATCTCTCTCTTTGGTGGCCATCTTCCCTACTAAGAGTGAAGCCTTGAAGCAAAACTCTAGTAGAGGAAGAGCTACTTGTAATTGAGTGAGTTAATAATAGAAGTTTTCTTTTAATGGTGTTGTTTCCCTCTTAGTTTAATTTCCTTTCATATGCATGCTTATTTGTTTGTTTAGTTTTATGCTTCTTTAATGTTTCTTGCTTGAGTAGTATAAATTTCATTTCAGTATTATGCTTTCCTTTGCTAATTTAGTTATTGTAATGAGTAGTGAGTAGTTCCATCCACATTTGGGGGGTGGAGAAATATGTGATATAATAATGTAGTGTATTAAGTGTGTGTTATCTTTATCCCTTGAGTTTTATATGATTTCCATAACCATCTAATGGGTTTTCACTCTTATCTTTGATATGCTAATGCTCTTGAATGAAGCTTAGCTTATGCTTTGATTAGTGGACCTATTCTATGGGGAATGATAAGGTTAGGATATGGATGAAGTTAATATTGGAAACACAATTTGTAGTGTATGTGCTCTTGTTGCCTTTACCTTAGCTAATGTCTTGTATGTTTTAATGATGTAGTAAAATCTTAATTCATGTGGAGGCATAGTAGGGTATAGTCTTTATACTTGAGTTCTTGGAGCTTCATTCCGATTATTGCCTTGTATGTTTTAATGATGTAGTCTTATCTTGATTCATGTAGAGGCAAAGTTGGATGTAGTTTTATGATTTCATACAATACATGTTGTGATGAGCTTAATGAACACACACACACACACACTCTTTTATGTTCACATTATTTGTCTACCCCCTTTGAGGTTTAGTTTTATAGTTTCTTCTCAATTTCATTTCAGCTTTGTAGTGTAGTTTAGTGTAACCAACCTTTCTTCCCTTTCTTTACCTCTCGCCTTTGCACAAACCAAGTGTCGACACACCTCCCAGTGGACAACCCGTATTTGCCACCGCTTCAACGCGGCCGTGCACTTGCGGTTAAATATAAAACGAGATCAATCAAGTTTTTGGCGCCGTTGCCGGGGAGGTGCTCTGTCCAGACCTTGGTTTGGACGATTCGAGGGGTTTTTAATTTTTTGTTTCCAGTTTGTCTTAGTTTCAGGGAACCAGCAGATCAAGGGGAGCCTACTGGACAAGTTTGAAGGAGAGAAGCTTCAACTTGACCGCCAATTGGCGGTTTGGAACCGCCAACTGGCGGCCTGGTGAGGTCATCTTGCCTTGAAATTTTTTCTGGTAGTTGTTTTCTTCTATTTGGTTATCTGGGAGCTCTATTTTGCATGCTTTGACTTCTGGTTTGCTCCCAGATCATTAATAACTCCCCCATTAATCAACTTGGCCCTAAAATCCAAAGCAAAAGACTAGACGTTCTTATTTGTTTAGGTCACGCATCATGTATTGACTTGAGCATATAGTTGTCTTTTCTTTTAGCTTTAATTTCAGTTGTTGAGTGCTGGCGTAAGGTACGCATTTCCTACACTCATTCACGCATCTCGTATGCCCATGCATTAGTTAGTAGGATTTGCATCAGGACAAGAGTGAGAGAGCGTTTGACTGGAGCGATTGATTGCTAGATCTAGGATCAAATCGCTACTAAGGAGGGGTTGTCCCATAAAAGATAAGGTGGGGGATTTCATCACCCTTTCCTTAGCCCCAAAAACCACTCTTAATAAAGCCTTAACTAAAAGCAAGTAGACATTGGCCCTAAGGAATTCGGACGCACTAGGAGAGTAATCTAGTCGAGACCGTCATGACCTGATCGGCGTTGCCTACCTTGTCGATAGTAGGAGGTACTAGATCTCCGGATCTGGTATCACTTGCTGGGCATTGTGGTCCTCGTTGTAGGGAGGTGAGGCGTGTCGAGGCTAGTGACCTCGAAGTTAGGCGTCGTCTAGCTTAAGGACCCATTGCCTTACATTGTTTGAGCCGTGCTTGCTAGTTAGGCTTCTTCCTGATCCCACTACCCTCGCTAGCTCTAGGGATTCTTCCCTCCTCATCTGAGTCCTCTCCTCATCTATTCTCTACTTTTAGTCTCCTCCTCTTGTACACCTTCTGTTGTGTGTCGTTTAGAGTCGAGTCGAGCATTTCATGCGAGGTTGGGCTCGTTCTGGTGAGAGCGCTCGACTCGAGAGAGTGCTTATTTCTGAGATGGAAGATCTTGGTGATCGACCATCTCCGCCTCGTGCTCCTTTGGAGCAAGAGGCCGAGTCGTCTCGTGGTGGCGAGGGAGACCGGGTTCCATACATGGACTACCTCGGTCCATTCCCACCACCACGTAGACCTCCTTCTCCTCCTCCTCTGACTCGAGAGGAAGGGAGATTCGGTCAGGATCGAGTTCTTGGTGCACCACAACCTTTAGCTCGACATGATAGACCGATGACTTTGTGGGAGCGGACCCATCCTGTTCGGGCCGCGCAGCCTTCTTGCATAGTTGTTCCCCCTGCTCGCAGGAACAACTATGAGCTGAAACCTCAGTATGTGAGCATGCTTCCAACCTTTACTGCCAATAAGGAGGATCCATATATTTTTATACGCGAATTCGAGGAAGTATGCTCCATGTTCAAGCTTCAACAGCTTGACGAGGATTCTGTCCGGTTGAGAATGATTTCATTCGCATTGAAGGATAATGCGAAGAAATGGATGTATAGCCTCCCGGCGAGCTCGATTCGGTCATGGGATGACTTTGTGACCGTCTTTCTGAAGAGATTTTTCCCTCAAAGGAAAACTCAACAGATACGGCACCAGATACATCAAATGTATCAGACCGAGACCGAATCGTTTCATGCTTTCTTTGAGAGGTTCAAGGACCTTCTCCAGCAGTGCCCTCATCATGGATTTGAGTTATGGCAGTTGTGCCAAATTGTTTATGAGGACATCAACTACAACACCCGCACATTGTTGGAGTCGATGTGTCAGGGTGACTTCCAAATGAAACCCATCGAGGAGGCATGGGATACTTTTGAATCCATGGCTGAACGTACCTTCGAGTGGGATACCATGAGAGAGCCACCAGCCGCCACGTCTTCTGGTCGAGCTGGATCTTATCAAGTTGACTCATCGATCGCGTCTGAAGCGAAAATGGCTGCTTTCATGCGTAGGATAGAGAGTTTGGAGATGGACCGAGCTCCTGTAGCTCAGGTCGCTACTCCCGGGTGTACTAGGTGTGGACTGTCGGGACATGATGACTTGGAGTGCGCTTACTCTCCAAGGGATATTGAGCATGCAAATGCGATGTATCAACAAAGGCCCCGAAACGACCCGTACAGTCATTCCTATAACCCGGGATGGCGTAACCATCCTAACTTCTCTTGGGGGTCTAGTGGAGGCCACGGTCAGAGCTCGCACGCTCAACCTCAACCTCCACCTTATCAACCTCCACGCCCATCGGCGACCTACCAACCCCCACATCAAAGGTCGCAGCACCAAAATTACCAACATGCTCATGCCTCATCGTCGGGTTATTCCAACCAGACTCCACCACCCCAGCGGGTTGACCCTAAGGACCCTTCTTGTGATCCGACCTTTCAAGCGTTGCAAAGTACAGTCAAGGCTTTGGAAATGCAGGTTAGCCAGTTGGCTCATCAACTCCATGAACGCGAGAAAGGTCAGTTCCCGAGTCAACCTGAGGTGAATCCTCGGGGTACCCATTCTCAAGGAAGGACACCTTTACCTCATGCCACCTCTGAACCGACCCATCATATTAATGTGATTCACACTTTGAGGTCTGGTAAGGAGGTGGATAACCACATTGGGGTACCTTCTTTGTCATCACCATCTTTGAGGGAGCCGGATCCTGAGGCTCCCTCCATAAATACTTCCAGGAAGGAGCCAGATCCTGAGGTTCTTTCTACATTTCCTTCGACAAAGGGGCCGAACCCTGAGGTCCCCTTGTCTCCTCTTGTGTCGAAGGAACCAGATTCTGAGGTCCCCACTCATGTTTCTTTGGACCTAAATTCTGGGGTGCCTTCGCATCCTTATGCCCCTAAGGCGTCATTCCATGAGTGCCTTAAAAAGAAAACCTCTGATTAGCATGACAAGATGCTTGAGATGTTTCGGCAGGTTAAGGTGAATATCCCTCTTTTGGAGGTGATTCAGCAAATGCCTAAGCCAAGGTTCTCAAGGACTTATGCACCAAGAAGAGAAAAACTCATGTTCCCAAGAAAGCTTTTCTTGCGGCTAACGTGAGTTCCTTGTTGGCACAACCCATGCAAGTCAAGTACAAGGACCCTGGCTGTCCTACTATCTCTTGTGTGATTGGTGATGTGCCCATACACCGAGCCTTATTGGACCTTGGTGCATCTGTTAATCTTCTACTATATTCTGTCTACGTCCACCTCGGTCTTGGAGACCTCAAACAAACAAAGACCACTCTTCAATTGGCTGATAGGTCTATGAAGAAACCGAGGGGTGTGGTGGAAGATGTGCTGATCAAAGTGGGAGAGTTCATTTATCCAGTCGACTTCTTTGTCTTGGATACTGAACCTGTGCCAAACCCACTTGGACAAATTCCTGTCATTCTGGGGCGAACATTTCTTGCGACTTCCAATGCCTTGATCAATTGTCGCAATGGTCTCATGCGCTTGACTTATGGTAGTCAATGCGCTGATTTCAACATCTTCACCATTGGCAAGAAGCCAGGTGCCTTCAATGACCCTGTTGAGGTCAACCTTATCCAGGGTTTGGATGAGATTGAAGTTGAGGGCACCTTCAAGTACTTCAGTGAATTGTTCGATGAAGATCCTGAAGGTGGTGAAGATGTTTCACCTGGGCTGGCACAAGAAGGTGCCTTATGTTTTGATCACGTGGCTTTTGAGCCACATTCTTCTGATCTTGTGGCCCTTGAGCCACATTCTTCTGATCATGTGGCCCTTGAGCCACTTCTTTTTGACCACGTGGCCCTTGAGCCACATCCTTTTGAGCACGTGGCTTTTGAGCCACAAGATACTATTTTAATGGCCTCTCGGCCACATGCTCTTCATTCTGTATCTGCTGAGGACCCCATGTGGGTTAAGATTCAACCACCTGATACCCTTATACCAGATAGAGGTTCACCTCTCGTTCATGCCTCCTCTTTTGCTAACTCTAAAGAGGCATCAACCGACCACAATGCTTATAAGGGTGTCAGGTGGTCGAGCAATTCTGTTGTGTATGTTGCGATCCCATGCATGCGCATTTCTGGCTCGAGAGATGGTGGGTTCCCATTTGATGTCCCTTGACATATGAAGATGGAAGCCTATTGTTGTACATAGTTAAAAAAAAATAGAAATAAAAGACTCCTTCAGTGAGCATCGATTGTTGTGAGCCCCAACCCTTGTGTATTTGGGCTCCATTTCTTTCACGTATTTGCATCCTTTCTTTAGCATCTCACAGGTTTTGAGGGAATTCGGGTTTGTGTCCATCAACATGACCTTGAACTTCCCTTTGCACTTCATGTTGGTGAGATCTCTCCTTTCTCATGCATAAATCCATATAGTATCTTGCTCACAATCATTGAGGACAATGCATGAAGTTGGTGTGGGGGGTGTTTTACGTGTGTACATAGTCGAGTCTTGTCTTTTGATTTTGTTTTCTTTTGTTTGCATTTTTAGGGTCATGTTAGTGTGCTGCATTTAATATCGATATATCTGCTTGCCATGATCCTTGGGTGACTTGTCTTCTTTTGCTTGCCTAGTGCTTCAAAATTTTCACATTTCTTTCAAAATCTTCATGTGTTTTCGAAAGAAAATGTTTTGTGGGTTTTGCGTGTGTTTAACATGTGCAAAACCGTTGAGAGGCAAAGTAAAAAGAAAGCTCCTAAAATTGTCTTGAACTTGATGCATTAGGATATCTAGTACTGTGGCTTTAGGATTTATCGAGTCGTTAGAATGCACCCCAGTTTTCCCTTGGGGGTGAGTAATCATAGGGTTTCAGTGCTCAAACATTTAAAGAAGTCCACTCTGAACCTAGTGAGTCAATAATTCGTGTTTGTTAATTTAGGAAGTTTGTTGTAGTCAAGGACCCTCTTAATCTTGTTGTGAGACATTAGTGTAGGGGTTTTGGTTCATGTGTAGATAAAAAAAAAGTGAGTAGGTGTTCTCTCTTCTCGCACGGCTCCTATCACTCGGGAAAGTAGGTCTGAGGGGCCTTTGTGCCTGGTGCTTTCGAGTCATCTGACTTGGGATGCGCCGACCGAACTCCTGTTACACGGGTGGTAGGGATTGCCCTATGTGGAGATTTGGGGAAAGGTGTACGTGATAGTGTAAGTCCTCATGGGCAATGATGCACGAAACCTGACCCTGGGAGAACGAAGCTCCAACTAATAAAAAAAAAAGAAAAAAAATGTGAAAAGAAACAAAAAGAAAAAATGGTAATGCAAATAAGAACCTTAATGGACCTTACACTTTGTATCACTTGAGGATCTTGAGGTTGTCCATGTCTTTCACTTAATTCCTTATTTAACTAACACGAATGGTTCATTAAGTTAGGTGTGTGGACTGATTACCTATATAGAGTCGGCCCGTAGGATTACCGCGTCCAATGATCGACAACATAAGTCCAACGAGTCGTGTAGCTAGATTGATTAATGCATCTTGTTTGGATTTTGTGGGTATATCCGCTGAAAACCCTCAGGAGACAACACTCCTCCTCCTTGGAAACAAGGAGGTTTAACGGCTTGTTGCACGTGCTAAGTGCAACCGTGATTCCTACGAAAGTGAGTTAGGATTTCTTGTTTTTCGTATGCTTTTTCCTTTCTTTGTTTTGCTCGAGACTAGCAAAAACTTAGGTGTGGGGGTATTTGATTGACATCATTTCATGCTTATATTTGTACCTTATATCCATTATCTTACACCTAAGCAATGCTACGTGACGAGTTTTATGTTTAGTTTTCAGAAATAAAGAGGTTTGAAGAGAAGAGCCATGAAAGGACCCAAAAGCAGGAAAAAGGACCTAATTGTGAGACCTGGGGACCAAGATGCAAGGGAGAAGGACCTGATCGTAAGACAGAATGACCAAAGAGCAAAACAGGAAACTCCACACCATCATGAGGAGTATTTTGTCAATTCGATTCGGGTCGGAGCTCCACTAAACAAGTTAGATGCATCCAAGACCAAGAAACACACCAAGGAAAGCCCACCAGAAGACCCAGACGGATCTGGGCTTTATAGGCCACCAATTGGCGGTCTGGATCATGCAAGATCCGCTCCAACTTCTCCTGGACTTGTATTAGTGTTCGTTTAGGCTATTTTTGGTATTGGTTTAGTCCCACATCGGGGGATTGTCCCGGATTAGCTTTTTCCATGCTTATAAATAGAACTCTTCACCTCCCTTTGTATGCATCTCTCTCTTTGGTGGCCATCTTCCCTACTAAGAGTGAAGCCTTGAAGCAAAACTCTAGTGGAGGAAGAGCTACTTGTAATTGAGTGAGTTAATAATAGAAGTTTTCTTTTAATGGTGTTGTTTCCCTCTTAGTTTAATTTCCTTTCATATGCATGCTTATTTGTTTGTTTAGTTTTATGCTTCTTTAATGTTTCTTGCTTGAGTAGTATAAATTTCATTTCAGTATTATGCTTTCCTTTGCTAATTTAGTTATTGTAATGAGTAGTGAGTAGTTCCATCCCCATTTGGGGGGTGGAGAAATATGTGATATAATAATGTAGTGTATTAAGTGTGTGTTATCTTTATCCCTTGAGCTTTATATGATTTCCATAACCATCTAATGTGTTTTCACTCTTATCTTTGATATGCTAATGCTCTTGAATGAAGCTTAGCTTATGCTTTGATTAGTGGACCTATTCTATGGGGAATGATAAGGTTAGGATATGGATGAAGTTAATATTGGAAACACAATTTGTAGTGTATGTGCTCTTGTTGCCTTTACCTTAGCTAATGTCTTGTATGTTTTAATGATGTAGTAAAATCTTAATTCATGTGGAGGCATTGTAGGGTATAGTCTTTATACTTGAGTTCATGGAGCTTCATTCCGATTATTGCCTTGTATGTTTTAATGATGTAGTCTTATCTTGATTCATGTAGAGGCAAAGTTGGATGTAGTTTTATGATTTCATACAATACATGTTGTGATGAGCTTAATGAACACACACACACTCTTTTATGTTCACATTATTTGTCTACCCCCTTTGGGGTTTAGTTCTATAGTTTCTTCTCAATTTCATTTCAGCTTTGTAGTGTAGTTTAGTGTAACCAACCTTTCTTCCCTTTCTTTACCTCTCGCCTTTGCACAAACCAAGTGTCGACACACCTCCCAGTGGACGACCCGTATTTGCCACCGCTTCAACGCGGCCGTGCACTTGCGGTTAAATATAAAACGAGATCAATCAAATATCTCGCTCGGTGTGCCTCCTCCATCAAGTCATCTCTCAGGTCATCGACCCTCGGCACCCAGATTCGACTCCTGAACCTCAGACCTCCATCCACTCCCACAGTTAAATCTAATCCTGACGGTCTGCGGCTCCACTCGAAGACTCGCAATCACTGCCCCTTCCGAGCTCTCCGTGAACGGCCTCTACTCTGACAATGTCTCTAGTAGCCTCCACTCCTGAATGCACAAACTCGCAGCTAACACCTCCACTTTCCTGGTCATGGCGTCTGCAACTGAATTCACCTTCCCCAGATGATAAGAGATGGTGAAGTCGTAGTCCTTAATGAACTCGAGCCATCTGCGCTGTCTCATATTCAGCTCCTTTTGTGAAAACAAGTACTTCAGGCTCTGATGATCAGTGAAGACTTCAAACTGCTCGCCATACAAATAGTGACGCCAAATCTTCAGAGCATGAACCACCGTTGCCAACTCTAAATCGTGAGTGGGGTAATTCTTCTCGTGCACCTTCAGCTGGCTCGATGCATACGCCACTAACTGCCCGTGCTGCATCAGTACACATCCCAAACCAACTCCTGAGGCGTCACTGTAAATCACAAAACCGCCACTACCACTGGGAAATGTAAGAACTAGAGCAGTCGTCAACCGACTCTTCAGTTCCTGAAAACTGTCCTCAAACCTCTGGGACCAAACAAACTTCACTCCTTTCTGCATTAGCATTGTCAGGGGTGAAGAAAGTCTCGAGAAGTCTTTGATTAACAGACGGTAATAACCCGCCAATCCAACAAAACTCTTAATCTCAGTAACACTCGTCGGGGCTCTCCACTGTGTCACTGCCTCAACCTTCACTGGATCCACTGATATCCCAGCTCCCGATACTATGTGACCCAAAAATGCCACACTGTGAAGCCAGAACTCGCACTTCGAAAACTTGGCGTACAACTGCTGATCCCTCAGAATGCCAAGTACAATCCTCAGATGCTCCCGGTGCTGCTCTATATCTAGTGAATAGACCAAGATATCGTCCACGAAGACAATCACAAAACGGTCGAGGTACTGACTAAATGTCCTATTCATCAGATCCATAAAAGCTGTAGGCACGTTCGTCAACCCGAACGGCATTACCAGAAACTCAAAGTGTTCGTACCTTATCCGGAAAGCTGTCTTCTGAACATCAGCCTCTCTGATCCTCAACTGATGGTACCCGGACCTCAGATCAACCTTCGAGAACACCTTTGCTGACTGCAACTGGTGAAACAGGTCCTCGATCCTGGGCGAAGGATACTGATTCCTCACGGTAACCTTATTCAGCATCTGATAATCTATACACATCCGCAACGAGCCATCCTTCTTCTTCACGAAAAGAATCGACGCACCCCAAGGTGAGACACTAGGTCGAATAAACCCAGTATTCATGAGATCCTGCAGCTACTTCTTCAGCTCTGCCAACTCTGCAGGCTCCATCATGTACGGAGCCTTCGACTGCGGTATGGTCCCAGCTACCAAATCTATGCCGAACTCTATCTCCCTGGAAGGCGGCAAGGCAGTGATCTCTGAAAAGACCTCTGGAAAATCTCAGACCACTTCGATGTCCTCTAAACTGCCCACCTCAGGATCTGAAACTAAAAGAGTGGCCACAAAAGCTCTACAACCCTGCCGAATCAACTTCTGAGCTCTAACTGCAGAAACCACCAACCGACCTCCTCTGTCCCTTGCTCCTCTGATCAGCAGATCAGGCAAACCCTGCCTCGGAATCAGAATCTTCTTATCACGGCATAAGACTCAAACATCGTACTGGGACAACCAATCCATCCCGAGTATTACATGAAAGTCTACCATCGGTAGCAAGACCAGATCAGCCGGAAATTCCTGGCCTCCCGAAGCAATCGTGGTGCCGGGAAGAAATCTCCTCACAGTGCCCACCAAACCCAGGGGTGTGCTGACTTCCAAAGTGGCAGTCAACATCGCAGGGGTACGACCCAACACACTCGCAAACTGCTCAGAGATAAACGAGTGTGTGGCCCAGAGTCGAACAACACCCTAGCTACCAAATCTGCAACGAGTAGCGTACCTTCCACCACCGTTCTGGCATCTCTAGCCTCCTCTGCCTGGACGGTAAACACGCGACCTGCCCTCTTCCCCTGCTGGGGTTGTGCTGCCAAACGGCTTGGTCCAGCTCCACCAGCTGTGGATGATCCCGGTCGAATGATAGGCCCACCCGGCCTACTCGGGCAAGATTGAATAAAGTGACCTAGCTGGCCACAACCATGACAAGCACCAGAACGGGGCCCGCAACCGCGTCCCGGATGAACTCCACCACACTGCCTTCACTGTCCAGCCTATTGTGCTCCACCTCCGTCAATCCGGGGCCTCTTGCCCGGATTCCCTGACAACTAACTCCCCGGACGCACTTCGGTCCTTACCTGCGATCTCCTAGCCTCCTCAATGTCTTGTCTATCCTGATCCATGATGGTTGCAAACTTCACAACGTCTGCTAACGTCTGTGGCATGCTCGTGGTAATACGGGCCCTGAACTGCGACCTCAACCCACGCACAAACCTCCGAACCCTCTGCTCCTGCGTCACATAGATCTCTGGACAATATCGTTCCAAAGCGTGAAATTTGCTGATGTAGGCCGCCAGAGTCATGTCCCTCTGCTCTAAAGCTAGGAATTCCTCTCCCTTCCTGTCTCGGGCGTGCTGTGGGAAATACTGCTGGTTGAATTCCGCCAGGAAATCCTCCCACCCAACTCCAAACTGTCCTCAAACACTACAACAGAAGTAGACCTCCACCAGTTGGCTGCACCGCCATCCAACACGTAGGTGGCCAGATCCACCTTCCTCTCAGGAGGACACCCAATCGCCTGAAATATCTTCTGGATCTTAAAGACCCAGTCCTCTGCTGCCTAAGTGTCGCCGCAACCATCGAAGGATGGGGGATGCTGACGCATAAACCGATCTAGAACTGCGCTTGCTCCTCCCTGCTCAGCCTGGGCAGATTGGCACTCTAGAATCTCGCCCAGTCTACCCAGCGTGCCCTGGAGTGTCCTCCACTCCTCCTCTCTACTCCCCTCACCCACCTCAACACTGGTGCTACGGTCTCGGGGAGGAGGTCTCACGTTTCTCGGTGCCATCTACACAAGAGGTACAAAAGATGAATCAGAACTATGCATGCATGCTCGACACAACTCTAAGGGTGGTTTCTTTGGACAAAGACACCGAAACTGACCGCTCTGATACCAAGTTGTAACGTCCTCAAACACAGCGGAAAATTTAAAATTTAAAACATACAATCAAACAAGGACATCACGAAAAGACATACACACACGGTGCACCAACATATAATATATATATGTGAACAAGTTGACAAAAGAGTGATTACATCAAAAGCTCAGAACATGAAATATACACGTGTAATCACAACCACCTCAAAAATGAAGGAAAGCAGGATCCGGTCGCGAACGCCCCCTCCGCCGTCACCACCCGCCTACTGCCGCTCTCGGCCTTAAAGCAGACATGAAACATGTCTGAGTTTCCAAAAGGAAACCACGTATGCCAAGCCCTAACACATATATGAACAATTATGAAACATGCTATGCACAATAAACATCACAGAAAACACAACCGCTACTTTCCTGGGACCTCTCTCCCGGCCATAGCCAAAACAACAACCCGGGTCTTAAGGGTCCTCTCACCCCAACCCCACCAACACTCGTGCACACAAGGCACCGCCGGTCCAATCACGACCACACAACCAAACCCTTGCCTCAGTGTTACCGAAGCCACGGTTTTGCATCAATTGTCGGAGCCACGACGACAAATAAAACATGCCTCATTCGCCGGAGCCACGGCTTTGCCTCAGTTGCCGGAGCCATGGCGACAACAATCAGAATCCCCTTCCACGTGTCACCATTGATCACTTTAGGGCCGGCATGTCCGTCCGTTGCCCCAAAAGGGTCGGTGAACCCGTTGCCTTCTAGCCAATCAACAGCCACCCAAAAACACCAAACTGTGTAAAAACAGTCGAACAAAATCTGTCCTCTGGTCGACCAATCCTCACCTAGGGAACTGATCCAACCGAAAAACCCGCCAATCGGTCGAACGGCAAAGGGGACCTGGTCGACCGAAAAGCACCAGTAAGAAATTCATTTTCGCAAACCATGATCAAACGGTCGGACGACCCAAGACTTCCGGTCGACTGAAAACCTCCAGTAGAACCCACCAACATTCCACACTACACGGTCGACCGAAACAACACTAGCGGTCGACCGAAATCCACCAGTGCAAATCCTTCAACAAACCATTCTACACGGTCGACCGAAACAACACTTCAGGTCGACCGGACATTAAGTCGTCGGTCGGACGAGTCAAACAGGCAGTCGACCGTTTGAATGGTCAACGCCCCAACCGACCTACAACAGTACGTTCGGTCGATCGGAAAAAAGGGTCCCGTTCAACCAAAAATACCCAGAGTCTTCATCTCTCGCTAGAATTGTACTACCGGTCGACCACCATGAAGGTATCGTTCAACCGGTGCGAGGGATTTTGCCAAAAATAAACTATAACCGGTCGACCGTTTACAGTTCAGAAACTGCTGTGGAGGTCCGACGGGCCAAAACGGCCTACCGTCGACCGCCCCCACCCCACTCTAATAATAGGTGAGCGCAAAAGCAAGCTTGACATACCTTAAGGGAAGAAGCCTTTGAAGAATCTCGATGAGCGTTTCCTCGAGAACTCCTCACAACCGGAGCTTCTCCGACGATCCTCCCATAACGACGATCCTCGCTCCTCCGGCGACTCCAACTCCACACACGACGCCGACTCTTCACTAGCTGCGGAGAGAACGAGTCTAGAGAGAGAGAGAGTGAGAGAGATGAGATCGTGAGAGAGAGTAAAACCAACCTTTTATACTCTTCCCACACTTGATCTCAGCCGTCCATCTCAATCCAGCACTAAACCTCTCCTAAACACAATTAACAAAAAACAAGGAGTTAGGATATAACAGGTCACATCTTGGATCTCATTGTACATCACGCTGGAAATTCTTTAGTGTAGTTTCACGATCTTTTTTCAGGCTATAACTCTTCTCCAACGCATACCTACATTGCATAACATCTAACATATGTAGAAAATTCTTAATTTGGAAACAGATAATTCAATAAGCACCTTTAATGAAAAATTCCAGGCCTAAAGAAACTTTCCCAACCTGCACCATGCATTTGAACATGTATGCTCACACTACTGGAAATATAGGTTTCACCGACGGAAACACATTCGTCGGAGTTATCGACCGCATCCATCGGTGTATAGTGACATACACCGACAGATTGGATAGGTCGTCGGTGTATACGTCCACTGACGGATGCGGACGATAACTCCAATGGACAAGAGCCGTCGGAACAAGTTTTCATAAGAATCGTCATAACAGATGATCCGTCGGTGTAGATTTTGAATGCGCGGTAAAATAAAAAAATTCACGGAAAACATACACCGAAGTATGTGTTAACCTTCACCGACGGATCAATAGGCGTCAGCGACTTACTCAAATCCTCGAACTGATAGAATCCATTGGTGAAGAGTTCGAATCTCGATTAAATAATTTTTTTTCACGAAAATACAGGCACTGACGACTAGGAAACCTACACCGATGGATATTGTTGTAGTGTCAATAAGAATGTGTAAAACCCTCAAAGGACACTTGTTGATCATAATAGTCAACTACAAATTTAACAAGTAAATATATCCGCAAGTTGCTCTTTACTTTGAACGTAGGGGACTTCGATTATCTTTGCTTGAACTTTTTCCCGAATGAAGTGGAAGTCAACTTTGATATGTTTGGTTCTCTCGTGAAATACTGGATTGGTGGCTATGTGACGAGCTGCATTGTTGTCACAGAACATCTTGATGGGCTCATGGTAGGGTTGCTTCAATTCTGTGAGGAGTTGTTTAAGCCAAACGAGTTCACTAGTAGCGGATGCCATAGCCCGATATTCGGCTTTGGCACTCGACCTAGCAACGACATTTTATTTTTTGCTTCTCCAAGTAACAAGATTTCCTCCAACAAACGTGCAAAATCCTGTTCTTGACTTTCTGTCATGACTTCCGGCCCAATCTGCATCGGAATAGCCCATAATGATGTTAGAGTTATTTCGTTTCATCCAAAGACCTTGGCAAGGAGTTTTTTTAAGATAGTGAAGGATTCTATCAATTATGTCTAGATGATGAGTGTGTGGTGCATGCATAAATTGACTAACAATACTTACTGCATATGTTATGTCAGGTCTAGTTACTGTGAGGTAAATAAGTTTTCCCACTAAGCATTGATATTGAGCTATGTCTTTAACCGGTTCACTATTTGTTGATCCTACTTTTCGATTGGTCTCAAGAGGTGTGTTGACTTGTTTAGATCCTAGTTTTCCAGTTTTCTTTAATAAGTCTAGAGTATATTTTCTTTGAGATAAAAATAATCCTTTAGATGAGTATGCGAATTCTATACCCAAAAAATACTTTAAATGTCCTAGGTCTTTTATATCGAATTTAGACTTTAAATACTGTTTAACCAAGTCTATATGCATATCACTATCTCCTGTAATGATGATGTCATCAACATAAATGAGTAATATAGTGGTGATATGATTATGTTGTTTTATGAATATGGATGCATCAACGGAACATTTTGAGAAACCATAAAGAACCAAAAAATGACTAATCTTAGCATACCATGCTCGTGGTGATTGTTTTAGTCCATAGATGGACTTATGGAGTTTACAAACCTGATTTTTACCTGTGATGATACCGGGAAGAGGTGTCATATAGACTTCTTCCTCAAGAGTTCCTTGGAGGAAAGTATTTTTTACATCCATCTGATAGAGATTTCAACCTTTATTGGCGGCTATGGAAAGAAGAACATGAACAATATTCATTTTTTCCACAGGAGAAAAAGTTTCTTGATAGTCTATACCGTAGGTTTGAGTATAACCTTTTGCCACAAGACGAGCTTTATATCTCTCTATATAGCCATTGCTGTTATATTTTATCTTATACAGCCATTTACATCCTACCGGTTTAATTCCTTTTTCTTGTGGTACAATAGTCCATGTTTTATTTTCTTCTAAGGCATGCAGTTCCTCCTTCATGGCTTTGGACCAATCTGGGAGACTGACTGCTTCATGATAGGAACTAGGTTCTTTATGAATATCTAGTTGTGTTAAAAAAGCATGATGAGATGGTTTAATGGCGTCATAAGAAAGAAAGTTTTGAATAGGATATGTGACGTTATAAGTCACATAATCTCGAAGTCTGTTGGGAGCTTGAGTGTGCCTGTTGGACCTCCGTATAGGAGGTTCACCATCGCCATTATTATTACATAAGTTGTGATTACCTTCACTACCGTCTTCATCTGCCCCCCTCTCTTGAGTAATGTCAGGTTCCTCAGGAGGAAAGATGGCTTCGGGAAGAACTCTATTGGGACCTGAATTTTCTTGATCATCGGAGGCTTCATTAGTCTTGAAGTAGGATTCGGTCTCAAAAAAAATACATCCCTAGAAATATACATCTTACAATTTTTGGGATCATAACACTTATATATCCCTTTTTTTGAACATAATATCCTAAAGAAATAGCATTGACAGAGTTACAGTCTAATTTAACCATTCGAGGTTTATGAGCAAAACAAATACAACCAAAAACTCTAAGGTGATGAACATGCATTTTGCGATTGTGGAGCAATTCTAAGGGTTGTTTATGACCAATCACATAACTAGGAAGGCGATTAATAAGGTATGTAGCAGTTAAAACGACATCTGACCAAAAATATTTAGGAACATTATTTTGAAGAAGTAAAGATCTTGTGACGGTCAAGAGATGACGATTTTTTCTCTCAGAAATACTTTTTTTTTCAGGAGTATTAATGCATGTGGTTTGATGAAAAATGCCATGGTTTTTTAAGAAATTGTGAAAATCGTTGCTGGTGTATTCGGAACAATTATCGGACTGAAGAATTTTTATTCTAGCATTATACATGTTTTCAACGAATGGAACAAATTCACAAAAAACTCTAAATACTTCAGATTTAGTTTTAAGCAAGTATAACCATGTAGTGCGTGAGAAATCATCAATAAATATCACAAAGTATTTAAAACCATCGTGGAATTCAATTGGGGCGGGTCCCCAAATATCAGAAAGAATCATCTCCAGAGGCCGACCTGATTTATTTCCTGAGTGATAAAATGGAAGACGAGTTTGTTTTGAGAAACGACGGACATCACATAATAAATTATTTCTAATAGTAGGAAAAAGTTTTTTAAAAACTATATGGGATGGATGCTCCATGCGTCGGTGCCAAAGATTTAGTTTAGGTGAGTTTGTTGTAAGAAAACTCCTTTTTGAGGTGTCAAACATATAGAGTCCATTGATTAGAACTCCCCTACAATTCATCCTCCATGTGATATGATCCTGAAATGTCATATCAAAGGGTGAGAAAATAACATTACAATTTAAATTTTTTGTGATCTTGGCAACTGATAGTAAATTGGCGTCAAAATGAGGAATGTACAGGGCATTTTCATCATTATTAAGTAAGTTTATGTCTCATATTCCTTTAATTTAGACTTGATTTCCATTTGCTACGGTAACAAATTTGTTTAAAAAATCTAAATTGGTCTTAATATTTCTAATCAGGTTAGGGTTACCAGTCATATCCTCAGTAGCGCAAGAATCAATAACCACATAGGCTTAGAAACATTTATGGGAGATTGGACATGAAAGCAATTTGCTGAGGAGTTAACCATACCTTGGAAAGTACTTGCTCTTGGGGGGTGAAGCTGCAAAAAGTCGTTCAAATGGGCCACCAATTCCTTCAGCTGGTTTGTATCCAGAGTTCGACCCGATTGAGTGGAAGATCCGGAGAAGTAGTCGGGTGGGGGTGGATTCGGGTTATGCTCCGAAGTATAAAGCCAACAAGATCCGACTCCGTAGTTTCCATATTCACCATTTGTGTGTTGGTCTGAGAGGTTAGCGTTTCCTTCGGCAAAGGTTGAGCGCGTGCCGACATACCCGAGCTGGTTTTGGCCGGTGAATCCACCGCCCCCGTTAGGGTTTTGGCTGGTGAAGCCGCCTCCTCCGCTGGTCTGCCCGTCCCTTTTCCCGTCTCCCCTCCTTTCTCTGTCTCGAGTCGGTCGGAGATGGGGATATAGGAACCAATAGTTACTCCTTGTGTGTCCTGTTTTTTTATAGTTATCGCAACTTTCACATGATTTGTTTCCATACCTTTTTTTTGACTTGTGGTTTTGGTTTGGTTTTGTGGCGGCAAAGGCATGGCTTTCAGGAGTTGTTTGTGATGGTTGCGCCATTGTTTTCCGTCTAGATTCTTCATTTTGTATGGTTGCGATGATTGTCGTGAGTGGGGGTAACTCCGGCGACATGAGGATTTGGCTTCGGATTTGTGCGAAACTTGAATCGAGTCCAAATAATAATTGGTACACTCGATTTTGATCTTGCCGTGCCTAAATGATTTGCGGATCCGAGCTAGGTGGTTCATAAACCCCTAACTCGTCCCAATTGCCCTTTAACGTCCCCACATAATCAGTGACAGAGCCCTTTCCTTGTTTGGTCTGTGCAATATCATTTTTTAGCTTAAAAATATGTGCGAATATTTTTTGTTTAGCAAAGAGATTCTGAGCGGACTCCCATAGCTCCTTTGCTGTGGATGAGTACATGAAGATCTCTGTTATGTTTGGCTCCATTGATTGTAGAAGCCAGGACATGACTAAGTCATTGTTTGAGTTCCATTCTTCTTGTTTGGCTTCACTGCCTTCTCCAGTTGGTTTGGAAGTTTTCCCGGTGATGAAGCTGAGTCTCCCTCGGCCGCTGATGGATAGGGTGACCGCTCGCGCCCAAGACAGGAAGTTATTCCCGTTGAGTAGTTGCGACACGATCCTTTGGCTTGTGTTGCCCTCCGGGACACCAAGGGAAGTCATTTTTCCGATTGGAATTAGGTCTGTGATGCTTCTGAGGCCAAGTTCGATCTATGATGAGCTTCAAGCTTCTGAGATCAACGACCGTTGCTTTGATACCATGTAGAAAAAGACGAAGATGAATGTTTTTGTATTATTGATTGTTATATTTTGTTTGAAATACAATAGGTTTATATATTGACCTCTAAAAGAGACGTTGAGATATAGTCGTTTACATAGTTGCCTAATACACTTGATTATGCGGATTTGGTGAGGATTGATTATGTCTGGATGCATTTTCTAGACAAACTCCAGGGTTTTGCATGCATTTTCTAGACAAACTCCAAGCACCCTGAACTCAAAAGTTAACACCTTCGGTCCACCATCTTTCGGCACATCCGAAGTGTGAAAAAGGCTTCTTCTTTTCATGTAAGATTGGGATGTGGTTAAAACTGGCGTATGTTAATTTTCCCTATGAATGCCATTGTTTTTTTGTTCAACAACATTTGAGCTTGGTGGGCTCCACCAAGTATCTTTGGATGTACTTTTATCATCAGCGTAAAACATGTCTAAAAAGATACTAAATAATATTTCTAACCTTGAGGGAGAAGGAGTGGTATTGGAGGGGCGTGGAGAAGACCGGAGGGGGTGTGGGACGGCAGGATTGCAGCCGGGAGAGTGGAGACTTGGTAGAGGGAGAGGGAGTGGGAGTGGAGGCGGCAGCCAGAGTGGGTTAGGGTTTATTTTCGAGGGTGGGTTTTTTATTTTTTTAAATAATATATCAGATCTGAATCCGGTTCCGATGGCTAGAATTGGAACCATGTCGGTTATGAAATTGGATATCTCAATCTGACCCATATTCGTTTTACCCCAATTCGGTACCACCGGATTCGGTTCAGTTTGACCGATTCCAAATACTCGTTGTCACCCCTACCGACAGTGTACGCCATCCGTCGATGTATGCAATATTTCGCCGACGGATTTGTATCCGTCGGTGAAACCTATCAGTTTGCTGAAAGGAGTTCAGTGCATTATTTCAATGTAATAGTGAAGATTGGTTTTCTTTTCAAACATACGCTAATTTAGTCGGTCGTTGTCTATTCGGAAGACCAAAAGAGGCGTGAGTTTTACGCTGACAGTTATCGTTCAAATGCCCATTGTAGGCAAGATTCAAATGTGACCGTTGGAGTAAAATCCAAAACTAATCCAAGGCAATTCGGTCGACCTAATGCAATTCGGTTGACCTAACTTGGCTGGGACATAATCCTAAGGTCCAATGCAATTCAGTCAACCTAATGTCAGTTGGTTGACCAAATTGACAATGCCCATTGGGAATATAAAATATTCTTCTTTACTTCAATTGTAGTCTCAATACAAGTCATTCTTGGGATTTGAACTTAACAAGTTTCTTGAGACATAATATATAAAATGCATCATTTAAAGCCAAGATAATTCAACATGTAATAGTAGATATGACTCTTCTGGAGCTTTCTACTAAATTTGTACGACCTTGTCCAGTAGTGGCTTCGGCTTTTCTCATTATCAAATTAGAGAATACTTATCTCTTAATATAGTGTGCATAACAACACTATACATGATGCATAATTCATCTTTCCTGATCTTAAATCAAATAGGAGACAGAAGAGTATCCACACTCTTCATTTCAAGTCGAATAAAATATTTCTTGTAGATAAATTATTTATGCAACTATTACAAAATAAATGATAAGGTTCTTCCAATGACAAAATATAAAATAAGAACCATGCATTCAATCACATGAATGTCAATTAATTTCAACGTAACTTGGTATAAGTCTTTTAGATAGAAATTATGCATACCAACATATCACAATATGCATGTGTGCTTTGTCATTTTAAGACGATAATGCAAATATTATCTTTGTTATTGATCTTTAAAAACATATTATAATGATATGCATAAATAGTAATCACAAACATATAAAAAATGTTGAATATCGATATGTTAGCAACATATACATGTGTATTATTAATATCTAAATAGAATCTCATCCTAAGTGAATAACAATCACAAGTATGAAAATATATTGGACTAACGAGAGCACTGACCAATATAAAATATATAGTTCCAATATAAATGACAAATAAATCAAAGCTTAAACAAAATATTTGTATCATTGTATATAATACCCATTTGTCATATTGGTATTCCAGCACATAATCATGCATATCTACTAGATAAAGTATATGTTGCTTATCAAATAAAACACACATAATTACAAATAAACTCATTTTGATCGTGGAATTCATATACCATAAGGACATTAATTATTTTGTCATTTATCTCATCCACATTCACATCCATAATCATGGTCACAAAATGATTATAATAGACTTTTGTAAGATTTTTCACGCTCTCATACATTCACTTCAGGGAATGGAGCAAGTCAATTACTTGTGATTTTTTGGACTCCGTACTACTACTAGAGTATCAGATCATTAATTTGTGAAATGGATATAAGATTTTCCTATCTCAACTCTCTATGGTGTTCTGGCCATGCATAGAGCTAGATTTAGGGAATGAGTTTGATGGGTTTATGAGACTTTGACATTTGCACACCCTTTTGATGCTCATAAGAATCATTTAGGGATTGCTATACATTTTCATAGTTTTCTTCACATGAATATACAATCTTGATATCATTATATATTTGCATCTCATGAAGATTACAATTTTTGTCATCGGGCCCGAAGTGCTTCTTTTTCAATGATAACATGACATATGGTAAATAATTATTTTCATAATATGAAAACCCAATTTTGTTGCAATATACCACATTATATCATATATATAATTGCATAAATAAATCACATGTGCTGGAAAGAATAACCATAATATTTCCAGATGTGATGCAACAAAATAACATCGAAATTTTATGTGGCATAATATGATAACTTAACGGGATGCATCAAATATTAGATTTGCAAAAATGCATCAAATATGATTGAAACTAGTGTTTCATCACAATAATAATATGATATAATATCCAAACATTTTTCTTTTCTTTTCAATACACAAGTTAAAAGCAATAATAACATGTAGACTTTTATAAGAAAAAATATATCATTTGCATGTTTTCATTATTCCAAAAAGATATCCAACTATGTCAAGCAATATATATTTTTTCATTTGTATTCTCAAGAGCATCAAGTTGGATTTTAACATCCAAAATGCGACAAGTAAATTTTTTGTTCATTTATCAAAGACGTATATTTAACATTCTTCAACAATCAAGATGATCAATATCATATAAAAGATTACAGAAAATAAAATAGATAAAAAGAAACGTTTATAGTTCTAGCAAAACAACATGCATTAGATATGACATATGCACAAAAAATTATGTCATTATCATTAGAATGTTAAGTCATCTAGTGATATTCCGAATATATGATCAACTTTTGCAAAACAAAATACTTATAAACATCGATTAATACATATTTATCAAATAACGTACTCATATGCATCTATAAATGTTATGTGCATGATTTAAATTTTATTATCATATTAAAATAAAAGTTAATAGTCCACCATCTAAGAATATATATACAAAACATAATATTTCAAACCAAGATTTTGTAATAGAAATTTGTAAACATACATCACATTTAAGAATATAATATGAGTATAATTTCTAGACATATAACATCACATTTAAAAATATAATATGAGCATATTCAACAAGTAAATAGATTAATAATATTATAAATTGTGAAAGACTACCTGGAGATGAATACAACTTTATGTTGTAAAATACCTTAATCAAACAACAAACAATTAGAGTTTGAGTTGATCACATCGAGCGAAGTCGTTCTGATAACGTGTTGTAAAATAACGATCAAACAAAAGGACAATAAGTTGAGGGAGAATGAAGGAGTTGTATTAAATCTATTTTTGTATGTTCTCAATACATACTACAACATCATATATATACACATAGATGTGTGTAAGTTACATAGTATACATTAAATAATGATGTAAATATAATGCACATTACAACACATTTTAATAGAGGAGTTATAATGGATTGGTTGGAAGATGAATCATCTTAGAAGGTGAATCATCCACTATATATAATTTTCATAACATTTATTAATATTATTAATAACAAATATTGCGGCCGAATGTCATGGTCCTTGTGGACACCGTATAAGGTATCGTTGTGTATAAGCAGAGGTAGAGCACAAATGTTAATTAATAAGTTGCATTTCAATCACTAAAGTCCTAGATTTGAGAGCGATGGAAATTAATTTGACCTCACTTTCAACTTGAACAAAAAAATTGATATTGAGAAGAAATCATAGATACAAAAAGATCATCTTATTGATATATACACCATCAGTGGAAGATAATGGTACATCCTCAACCATCAGAGCTGATCCAGCAAATGTTCTCTGACGATTTTATAATTCTTTCAGCAGTAAAACATGACCCTCTTCACATTTTCTTTCAGGGCAGGCAATGGCCTGACACTGGCTTCCTTAGCCGAGAACCTCGATCTCACTCCAATGTTCGTAGGACCAACATCTTGACCTTCCGATTCCACGTAAAACCGTGCACGAAATGCAGCTAAATGAGCATAGTACGCTGGAGGAACTGCGACAAAAGTGGGCTTCCATTAGATATCTCTAGACGGTGTTTCCAATTATGTTATATTGTTTGATTCACTCAGGTCTCAATTCCTCCTAGAAAACTATAACAACAGAAACAAGAGATGAAGTAGACATGAACATACCAACCGAGACGGATCGGGTGCATCTGGCGTACCTGTGAAGCAAAACAAATAAATACATTCAGTGCAACGTTCTATATAAAAAGATGAGACAACTAAAAGATGAAATGTGTAAGTACGTGTAACACAAATTATTTGTGAATGATTGCATTCCATCAGCCGTGAAATTGTTTTCATCCCATAAAACATGGTAGTGAGCTGGTCGACTTGTACCCTGTTCGATGCAATACAATGTAAGCTCGGACAGACATCTGTACTATGGAAGAAACATAAGAAATTTCGTTTAATTCCAACAACAGTCAGTCCCTTCTGGAAAATTAGAAATATTTATCTTCTAACCAAATATTTCTATGAAATGCAAGATTAAACTGTTGGAAATAAAATGTGAAGAACTCAACTAGCATATAAGGAAATTACATGTACACCGGCATGACTGCAAAGGTAAAAATCAAACTCCGAGGGATGACATATTTTCGTGTCGACAACAGTGCCTGCAAACCAACAACCAAAATATCATTTAACTTAAATATTGCACTAAAACAAAATGATTGGAGAATGAACATCAAAGGTACCAGGCAGAATGTTGCCACTCCTGTCAATGCTAGTTCTATCTCTGTGGTTGCTTGCGAAGAGCCGTGTGTGGTGTCGTTTTTGAACAACTACAAAGGTGACTGGTGGTTGGTAGTTTGGTTCAAGAGAGGCGCACGCCTGTTGGAGGAAAAATAATTCTTCTCAAATTTTACAACGTCCAGGTGCTTGGGATTTGATTAATCATGACAAAAAAATCCACATACTTTGCGAATGGCATCGAGTTCGTACAATAGTACTTGATAGAACTGTCCTTCACTAACACCATCCCTGTTAACTCACATTGTTAGGATAAATGTTGGACAACTTTATTCTTGTAAGAATCAATAGTGTAATGGTGTTAACCTGTAAAATATTATCCTTAGTGGTTTCTGCCCAGTTGCCTTGCGGAAGGACAAGAGCAAATCCCTTCAATGGGAGTGGAAATATACCATTAGAATTTAGGAATCACAATAGGAATGCTAAAAATGAGTATGGTTAATATGTAACTTTGGATAAGTATCTGTGTTTTTTAAATTTTTTGTGAGAATAATGTGGTTCACAGTGAAATATTGTATACACTAATTTTGTGAAGAGACAACCTAAAGTATATCAACTTCCCAGAAATAAAAAGGAATACAAAATTGATGAATTTAGGAAAAATGTAAGATGAGTAATTGTAAATGTAAACATTACGTGAATATAAGACTATAGAAAAGAAAACAATTTTGACAAAAAGTTTCAATAAATGCAAATATATCTTAGGTCTTAAATCTTAACTTTCACCCTCAGAAAACGCGAAGTAGATAGCGATAGAAGTTGAATGCTCGGACCAAACCACTAACAACTGATAGCAAGGAAATTAATATAAGCATCGTTTTTCTTTTAGCTCGGGTAAGATAATGAACTTTACCGGATCATACCACCATGTACCGTGCCTCTAACTGGATCATGCCATGTTTTGTACAAATCCTGTATAAGTTCTTGTCTGTGAGTTTGAGCGCATACCAAGCCAGCGTACTTTGTAATCTCTGGCCAATCCTGAGAAGCTACAACCTGCACAATCATACAAATACCACAATAGGAATTTATATATTCTAAAATTTCTATGGAACAAGCATAGGAATTTAGCTTGTTAGTACCGCTGCAATGGAGGGGCTTGAGTCTTCTCCATTTTCAGGGTGTGTCACATCAGCCCCGAATATTATGGTCGGAATGTCGCTCACTAATGGTATTCTCCATCTGAGCGCGTCCATAAGTACGGTGTTTCTTCCACCCATCTGTAATGAGAAGTTGGTATCTCAATAACATATTTTGTGAAACTCAGCAGTATATTTGTACAATTCCACATGAATTAAAAAAATTCTCAAGCAATATTCTCTTATTCTTTCTATTGCTCACTGCACCAATCCAAATAGAAATTTGATCCAATATTGTCAAATCAATATCAAAATCATGGATGCAAATCCGTCACTTAGGATGTAACTATAATCCAACCCGAACTGTAATATTCACTGTATTTCTATCATAAATATCAAACTTTAACAAAGCAATTGAGAAATCATTACTTTAACGTTGATTTTTAGGGAGACGTTGGCCAAATATTGCTTGGACCTCTTGAAGACATGCTTTGTAAGGCAACATTGTGATATCAAGCCCAAGTCTGTTTCACATATTCTCTTGAGGTCACCTACAAGTGCAAACAAAGTCAAGTTATTTACCCATATATGGGTTAACATCTTTCCAGCCGACTATACCAATTACGAGAGAAACATGTTTTTACCATACAAAGCCCCATTACTATCAGGAAGTATAGCGATCAAGAGTTCTAAATCTCTCCCTTCCAAAATGTTTGTCGATGCATTGTAAACATGTTTCAGAGCTTTCTCAATGTGTTCTGGCCTTGCCGTTTGTATAGGAATCACCGGTTCAAGGATGAATTCCTACGTACACCAGTAATTACACATATAATCATGTAAACAGATGCATAGAAATGCACATAAATATACACCAGAATATGACAAGTACCATTCCTGAAACTTGGCACATTTGAGCCAATTCACTGCAAAAAGTACGAGCAACACTTTCTTGGACACTCCGAGAAAAATTTATACATGCCCACCGACTCACAGTGCTTCCATTGATCATTTTCTAGTTGAACATGCAAAATATATTTGCTCAGAAAAAATGATCTACAAAATGAAATTACATTTTTTTACAAACTAGGCACCTTGTTCATCATATTCCACTGACCAACTTGTGGCAAACAATCTTTTTCTCTTCCGGTATCGTGATACTTCAGCTGCAAAATTAAAATGAAAAAGTTCAGAAGATGGAAGACAAACAGATGCAAGAGTCAAGAAGTAGGATATTATAGTTTGGGCCTTAAAACTACCCAAGGAGCAGGAAGAATTCGAGCCTCCACAGAAGCTAGCTTCTCAGTGATTTTGATCCCAAATTCATTTGCATATGGGTCTTGGTCATACGCATTGTGCTGAACTGTCTACCAACGCATCCAAAAAACTAATTATTCAACTACTCACAATAGAGACCTCATCCGAGAATAATGTCTATAGAGCGCACCTGCAGAATATCATTCTCCCGGTCCCTCGGCCTTTGACATGTAACTCTTAACAAGGATGTGATTTGTTTCTCATTCAATCTTTTCGTGTACCGCTGCCCTTCCACTATCTTGCAGGCCTGGAAATTGACATATTCAACACTTGTTAGTTGGATTGAACTTTTGTGTGACATCCATGTGAAGTCGTGGAAAACAAATCGTGTGAAAGCATGCCAATTTTACCTCCATTGGCAAATAATTGGCCTTTTTCTGATTTCCCACTTGCAGGCATGGAAGATGTGTGTTTCGTATGGTGAACCTGTACATCTCCTGGAAGTATTCAACTACAGATTTCATGCAATATTCATCAACAGGAAACCTGCAATAAGACATGAATATAAGCTTAAATCCTGTTGTATAGTTCAGAAAATGGACATGGATAAATTTGAAAACAAATATCACAATAATTCTTATTCTGGAGATCAAATGAAGCAAACAAGCTTACATAAGTTCTCTGGTTGGTTGTGAGGTTAAACCTGAAACTCGATACTTTCTTCTCACATCACCTCTATGGGTAACCTCAACCTTCACTCCTCTAAGAGCCTTTTTAACCTGATCCATTTCAAATAAAGTCGTACTAAATCCTCAAATGTGAAAAGAAACAAACGAGCCAAAAGAGAAAACTCAGTAATTACCTTAACATGGTCAGAATCTGAAAACGGCCTAGTGGAAACATCCTTGTTCAAAATTTGGGCTACAAACTCGATTACAGGAAGTGGCTCCATAAATGCTGCAGACGACATGTCTGAACAATGCATCTGTAATTGGCTTACAGTGATGTACAACAAATGTAATTGAACATTGAAAAGTTTGAATACCTATGTTTAGAGATAAGCCCATTTGTGTAGGCCTTATACTCTGGTAAAAGCCACGCCATGATTCGAGGCCCTCACCAAGTCGATGTGGTGCTCTAATTGAAGGAGAGAAAAATGATCTTCCCACTGGACAATACCTTTTCATGCGTAAAAATTTCCATGAATAGGAATCAAATCAGTAATTAGACAATGTATGCAGATATATAATATGAGAATTTTAATTTGATATGAAATTGTTAACGTGCCTTTTTGCAGATAGTTCCCTCAAGACAATGTCGAGAATTTGGAGTGCATCTTGAGGGGCATCTGCACGTTGACCGGCTAGGAATTCACCCAAGTGGTGCAAGTTCGCTCGAGCAACGAACTTTATGGTCACTTTATATTCTCTTTCCTTTCTGCTCAAAACCGAAAAAATGCTTCAACCCATCAGGAGCAACATCACAAGTTTGTCACATGG
Source organism: Triglochin maritima (assembly GCA_963682175.1). NCBI lineage: Eukaryota > Viridiplantae > Streptophyta > Magnoliopsida > Alismatales > Juncaginaceae > Triglochin > Triglochin maritima. The sequence goes on along the minus strand of OY821776.1, from coordinate 34,899,343 downwards.
TTTATGATGAAATCAAAGACTAACTAAAATGAGATACGATGTAATTTCTGGGTTCAATAGGTTCTTGAAATTTTAAGACATACTTTGGAACATTGTTCCCGTCATCCTCGACAACAAGTTTGATGTTGAATTCTTTAGAGGTAAATGGTAGTTCCCCAGCAGTATACAGACTGTTACGGCCATCATAGGCAGGTAATCTCATCCCGAGATCGGATTCCCTGTGAACCTTCACAAGCTCAGCCATGATCGCTCTAGTCAAACTTCTAGACACCACTGCTGGTTTTATAGTAACCTGAAGAGACTCAAAAGTCATCACAACAGAAAAGAAAACGGAACAGGAAATGCAAGATCAAGGTTAACATGAAAGCGGGAATGTCTTGCTTATTACAATGATATGCAATTTTTTGCTGCAATGATTCCTCTACCGGCCACTTCCCTTGTTTTAAGGTCATCATTATTCAGCATTCTAGTTCTATAATAATGAATGTAGCCATCAACCTTTTTACATCTTGGCTAATGTATCCAATATCTCTACAAAAAAGTAGATACTTACTAGATTCTCCATTCTAGTATAAAGCTCATATTGAAGGAAACGTACTACTTCAGCTTCTAGACAAATCAAGAAATAGGAAGAAGATTGAGCCCCAACTTCTAGTCGTAGATTAGAAAAGGAAAAAAGCTTTCAAATACTATGCTCACAAGAGAAACAAAGGAACATAATAAAAGCCACAAGAAAGAACAAAGGCATTCCAAAGAGCACATAACAACTAAGCACAATAAATTATTAAAACATGAAATCAAAAAAACAAACACACTCTTCCATTACAATTTTCGAGTACGAAAACAACATCCAAGTATCATTAAAAACAGAAAAAACTCCATCCCAACAAGACCCAGAAAAGAACACCACAAAGACAAACAAACAAAAAAAACACAGTAGAAAGTTGGAGGAGGACACATTACATAACAACAAGGATTAAGATACAAACAAAGAAAGTACTAACATGTTTTCTAATCCCATTCCCAGCAAGAGGCAGGAAGGAACAGAACAAAACATAAAAAGGACAAAAACCAGACCAAAACAAAACCAAAAGTCATGGGATTTGCACATTACATCGTACTGGTTGAGATCCTTCTGAGGGAGCTCAGCAAAGAAGTGGTTGGCCTTCACTATGCACTTGGTCCCAACCTGTCCAAACCCAGGCCTGGAAGCAAACCTTATGCTCTTGGTTGAAGAAGGAAATCCCAATCCCAAACCCACCTCCATTCCACCACCACTCTTGTCTTCCTCCTCCACTACCTCAGAAAGGGTTGGTGGAGGTTGGGGTGGTGGTGGGTCATTGCTCCCTTGCCTGGCCTTCTTCACACCTCTCCTCCTCCTCCCCCTGTTCTTCCCAACTGTGTTATGGGGCTCCTCACTTGGGTTGGAAGGCTTGATTACAAGGTGTTGCTGTGTGGGCTCCATCTGCCTTGTGGGCATGGTTGTTTGTGGTATGATATCTGTTCGATGACGACACAAGTTAGAAAGAAAGGATGGCAAACAGGGAAGGAACAGAAGAGTTGGTTTGCTTCAGAGTTGTGCATAGATTTTTGCTTCATTTAATGCAAAAGCTGCTTCAGAGATCATCAAGCATGTTCTTTCCAATTTTGTATCAGCCCATCTATTATTTATGCCATCTTATGTTAAAACATGCCTAGGATTTGGAGTTTTGAGACAGAATAACAATGAATAACCAAAGTCTCTAAATTAATCAACTAAACTACATTGGTTACATGTTGGGCACTCCTATCAAATTAGGATACAAACAAACCCATCCATCCGTTCAAATTCGAAAACGAAAAATTGCTAACCACACCATTCCATCAACCTTCTATATGCATGATGGAATAAAGGTAACATGAAAAGGATTTGTTTTTCTGACCACATCATTAACATAAATGTCTGAATTTCCAAATTTACATAAAATAACTAAAATTATAATTTTACACAAAAGGGAATATCATTACGTTGGTAGATAATATATAACTAAAATAGAACCAAGTTAAATCCTTAAATGTGAGAATCGGAAGGTCCCAAAACACAAAAATCACCCAAAGAAAAACATAGAGGGTATCTCCAAAACCATAAGAAGTAGGAAAATCTACATTTAAGAGAACAAGTATTCGAAATAACAATGAACATGAAACACAATAACTTTCAAAACAAAAGTCAAAAACACAAAAGCACAAACAACACATGCAACAAGAACAACCATCACCACCTCACAAGACCGAAGTGCCACTTCCACAAGGACCTCCAAAACGTGAAGTTCCAACTTAGAAGAGAACACACCAACACTCTTTTCAAGACTCGCAGCCAAGAACGAGAAGATACGAGTGGAAAGTGATGAAACCAATATAGTGCTCTCTCTCCCTCTCTCATCCTCACTCTTCTTAGACCATCACTATTCACGACCTGGACGACCTAGTCATCAGTTCTCTCTCTCTTCAAAATCTATTTTCTCTCTCTTCCACATCAGCTTTCTCTTTACTCAACCCACATTCTTCTCTTTCTTACACTATTCACCTCTTAATCACAACCCAACACAACCTACCTCTCTCCTCCACATCATTTCGGGGTCCATCTTGGTAAAAATTTAAAAAGAAATTCTAAAAAATCAAAACAATTATAAAACGAATTTTCAAAAAAAATTATAAAAAAACTCAAACAAAAAATTATAAATATCAAAACAAAAAAAAATCAAAAAATAATAATATAATGGATGACCGGGTCGACGACCCGATCATCCACGACCCTAAAAATTTCACTGTTAACAAAAAATATTCTAAGGTCATATATGACCGACCTGGTCACGACCGTAACATTGATGCGTTAAGGAATGCTCTTATTGCAAAGCATGCAATTGCTTTTTGTGGGCTTCTTTTTCTTTGATCACGTGTAAAGGCACACCAAAAAGCCTTACTCCTCTCTACTCCCTCCCCTTCTCTCCCTCTTCCTGCCAAAGTGGGACCCACCAAAGGATAATGCAACTCTAATCAGAGTTGGGAACAATGCAAATCTAGTGCATATCTTTGAATATCTAAGCCCGTTTTCCGGATAGAGGGGAAATGGGGGGAGGGATACCAATGTTTTAGAGAGAGGTTGTGGCCAAAAAAGAAAATGTTGGCCGAGAGGCTTCGTGAGAATCATACAAAGAACAGAAGAAGAAGAATTCGAACTTGCAGGCTCATTGTGCAGAGATATTGATGCCTCTCTCTTCCTCAGAATGTAGAGACCACTTGTGGGTGGCTGAGTAGGTCTAACGGTCATTTCAAGGCACTAGTTTTTTTTCTTTTTCTTGATGACCCATAATTCTCCATCATCCGCTCCCACTTGGGACAAGCGGGTTGTGACTCCAAACTGGAGGTGGTCCAACACCATTTTCACCGGAATGCATGAGCATTAAATAAAGTGCATTGCTAGGATTCGATCTTGTGACCTAGGGTGTGTGAACCCACATACCCAACCAACTCGGCTGCACCCCGGGAGACTTCAAGGCACTAGTTTTCCCTCGGCCTTTTGTTTTGGAATCTAAATGAAACCAAATAATGATTGGTGGTGTCTTTTACGTGCATGTCAAGGATTTTGAAACCGAATGTAAGAGTCAGCGGGTAAATGTTAGGTTTGGTGAACCATCCAGTACAATCGATGTCATCGTTTTGTGAACCAAAAGTTTAATCTAACTCATCCAGTACAATCGATGTCATCGTTTTGTGAACCAAAAGTTGAATCTAACTCATCCAGGATGATGGTTGAACCAATGGTCGAATCAATTATACCGAATTTTACATATAATTTATCAAATATTTAAGTTCCCAAAGTTCTTAAATAACATATGTAATTAAAATTAACTATGAAATTTACAAAAATATTGAAACACATTAGTTATCATAAAGTGATAATCAATGATAAACAAAAAGGAAAAGATGTAAAGGGTTACATAATATTAATTTATTTATTTTTTGTTATAATTTACATTTAACAAACCCAACATACTAATTATATTTGAAAAGTTAAGTAATTGTAACAAAATAATGTTCTTAGAGGTTTAATTGTTAGTTATATAGTTCAAGGTGCAAACTGTAGTTAATCCTTTTTTTGTCATATCATAGTTCAACCAGTGACAAGATCAACCGTTTTTTTTCGTTTTTTTCCGATTTAACCTGGTTCGATTCAGTTTGATGAAGATTTCGTTTTTTAGTGAACCGATCGATAACTTCAAGTTTTCGGTCAAACCATAAGTTCGGTTTGGTTTTTAAAATAGATGTATTGGTTTATAATTTTCTCAAGCTATATCCTACTAATACAAATGGGATGTTTTTCTGAACTGCTATTCATCGCCGGAAAACTACTTAAATCACCCGTACATATTACCATTTTGCCATTCTCTCATTTCTACTGCTATAACACGACATTTTACCCTCCTATCACACATCTCTCTTCATCTTCCTCTTATAATCATAAAATTTAATGTTTTGGAGGCCAGTAATGAGCCAACGGACGCCCCAGTGTACTCGAATCTGGTAAAATATCCAACATCTTTTTAATAAAAAATAATAAAGAGCGGGCGTTCGCCAGATCCGCCCCTCCCATGGGGGCGGCGTCTGGCTAAGACGCCTCCCCCATTGGGGGGGGTTTACCCAGACGCCCCGCCCATGGGATAATTTATATTTTTTATATTTTTTTATTAAAAAGATAATTGATTATATATTTAGATAATTGTTAAATTAATTAATTAATAAGTTAATAATTACTATATTCGGATGACCGATACCCATTTGGTACACCGAATAGAGATTTCCAGAGAAATGTTGAAGCTACTGAGGATAAATATTCGGATGACCGGGTAGAGATCGGTAAACCGACCCAATGATTCCAGGAAGATCAAAAACTTACTGTCTTTACTATCACGGTGGACCGATGGAAACTCGGTCATCCACATGGAACATGTTCTGTAGACCTAGAGGCAAATGGTCGACCGTCCGACATCTCACCTTACAACGAGTTTTTCCAAGTGATGAAAATTCAAAAATTTCCAGATCAAACAATTTCAAAATCCAAAAAAATTCCACGGGGCGCTGCCCCTTGCCACCCCCGCCACCTGTCGAGGTGGTATTTGTAAGTCGGGATGTTTTACCGCCGGGGGATTTTGGATCTTAAAAATTATTGGTATTTGTAAGTCGGGATTTTTTGTAAGTGGTAATTGCTGGTATCGAGCGAGAATGTTTTACTGCCGGGGGATTTTGGATCTTAAAATTTGTTAGATCTGGAATTTTTTTGAATCATTATCACTTGCAAAAAAACTCATTGTATCCAACCCGATACCATCGAAAACTTGCAAAGGAACGTCAAATAATTTGAGATAACACACCGTATAATTTTAAGATTTTTTTTAATTTTTTTAGGATGGGGGTCTAGCCAGACGCCCCCCCTTGGGTGAGGCGTCTTAGACAGATGCCTCCGCCATGGGGGAGTCGTCTGGCTAAACCCCCCCCCCCCCCCCCTGGGGGTGGCGTCTGGCTAAGACGCCCCCCCCCCCCCATGGGGGGCGTTTTACCTAAACGCCCGACTCGAATTTTTTTTGCTGGGCTTACTTCACCGAATTCAGGCGCTTCATTTTTGTGGTGTTTGTACTGGGAAAATGAGGAAAACGTAGGTAGAAACCTTATTTTAAGAGACGGGACGAAATGCGTATTAAATGAATTGTTAAGGGCAAAAAGGTAATTGTTAGGACGCTTTAAGTAGTTTTCTGGCGACGAATAGTAGGCCCCATGTTTTTTTGGTGACCGATAAATTCAAGCCTACGAAGTTAGATGTTAGCTAGGGGTTTTTTATTATGATTTTTCTTATGCTTATGTTGATTGATCGATTGTCTAGCATAGATTTTTTGCCTTTTGTTAAAGGATTATAACAATGTTTTATTTCTTTGTAACTTTGACGTTTTTATTTTTTTTAATTTCTCAATTGTAAGATATGTTTGTTTTTTCGTATTTCGTGGATGTTAAGTATTTTGCACTCTGAGGAAATCATAAGTGTCAAATTAAAGTAATTTAATTTATTATTATTTATTTATGATTTTTAAGTTTGACGAATGTATTAATATTTTGTTCCTATTTAAGAGGTGTGATTAATTTTTGAAGTTCTCTTTGTTTGTCAACCATTCAATCAAAAGTTTAGTTTGATTTAAAATTTTAGTTGTACTAATCACGAAAAAGTAGAATTTTGAGAAATAGAGTTCTGGAAACTTAACTTCTAGGAACTCAAGTTCTGAACTTCCTTGGGCTTCCTGGTACCAATCACATCCTAATCGGAAAGTTAGATCTAATTCAAATTTGGGTTGGATTGATATTGAATTGGACCCAAATTCAAACAAGATCTCACGTTCAATTCAATCTCGATTTCAACGTAAATTTAGTATTAAGAGTGCATTACGTATACAATGCAAAAAAAATCAAAAAAATGATGAATGAGTGTTTAAATAATTAATATTTAAATTTTAGCGGAGTGTTACAAAATGAAAGTTCAGGATGGTGATTGCCATGTTTTAAAGTTCAGGAGGCAGAATGAAATGGGGGCAGAGGTCAACGCAAATTGTCATTAACACAAGAAGTAAACTCACAAACTATCTCTTCTATTATAACTTAAATTTTTTTAATGATTTTTGAAAAAAATTGGTTTTTAAAATTTATGTTTAGGTTTTGGTCATTTTTAATTATGGAAAAGGATGAAACCTAATGAAAAGAGGCAAAATGCCAACGAATTAAGGTGGCTAGCTGCTAAGTTTTAAAGTGCCAGCGATCTGAGAGAGCTCATACTAGAAAAAATTCACGACCCGCGGCCTCCAAGATCTTTGAATCTTCATTGAGGTGCAAGCCTTAATTGACGTTTGACCTCCTAACCTCCTTTTCACTTGGACCATTATGCAAGTCGACGCTCGTTAGACGAGGCTTGATAGATTCCTAATCCCTCGATGTTGGGAGGATAAATTTCCTTTCACTTCCTATGTGGGTGTTGCTAAAGTTATTTTGACATGTCCCTCTATAGTTGAATTCCAACTGTAACATTCCTAGAAAAGCACCTTTCCGTTTTAATAACGGGGGGCGGGGGGGGGGGGGGGGGGGGGACCCTGAGGTTACGAAGATTCCTTAAAAGATCCCCGAAGCAATAAGTTGCACGTCCTTTTGAGATTTGTTACGAAGAACATCAAACAATTCCTAGCTATCATAAAAATTGACAAACCTGAAACCAGGCTAGCTAAAATAAAAGGATTTATTTTCAAAATAATATTTTTTTCTATAAAAATTCCAAAATAAACCTCATTTGAAAGCATTTTCCACACTAGACCTGCTGTCAGACACCAAAATTGGCAACGGGTCTTGTTTTTTAGTGTGTACGGAACTCGGCGTCTCAGACACCAAGTTCTGTAGAACATATTCTTTGAAGAACTCGGCGTTGGCAACATCGAGTTCTATATAGGAAAAACGGCTACACAGATGTCGACTCCAAACACTTGCACAAATTCGTGCCAAATTGAACTCGACATTGAAGTTGTTGAGTTTAATTTAGTAGAACTCGATAACTCCAGTGCAAAGTTCTATTTGATACTCGGCATTGGTGTTGCCAAGTTTTCTTTGATGGAACTCGACAACACCAGTGCCGAGTTCGATCAAACAGAAATCGGAATCGGCACCCTCATCTTCGAGTTCGGTTTAATAGAACTCGACTCGTTCATTTAATTTAAGAACTCGGAAATTTCATCTCCTGTTTGAGAATATTTCGACAACAATCACAATCATTCCAACTACAAAAATTTCAATAACAAACACAATCATTTTCAACTACAAAATTTCAACAAACATAATCATTTCCAACTACAAAAAATTCAACAAACACAACCATTTCAACCACAAAACACAAACAACTACAATAAAATCAAAATAACATCCAAAAGAGCAAGTTTATCATTTTGACATAAATCAAACTAACATTAATGTAATAACAACCAAATAAGTTTGATACAGCCAAATATCTATTATAAGTGACCCCTCAATCTCTTCTTCATTTTAGGACGTGCCTGAGCACGTCCACTCCCCAGGCCGCGTCCCCCTTATCATGCCGCATTTTCTGTCTAGTCTGTATCTTGAGTCAAACCACCACCGTCGTCTTGTGTGTGTGGATTAGTAGTATCATCTTCTTCAACAACGTGATCCTGACTCAACCGTAGTGTAGGTTCTTCAACACCAAAACACATGAGCCAAGCATTCATTTTTTTGTTCAACTTTGCAGTCATTGAAGAACTTGTCTTATGATATTTAATTGCCTCTTGGATTTTATGGAGTTCTTCGTGGAACTCATAAACTTTGTGCACCTACAGATAATTTAGCCTTTAAACAAACACTAAACACAATTTAAAAACATCGTAATTGTTTAATTACAAGTTTATATATTACCATCTCATGCTCTCTACCCGCTCGGGGTCTGTAACAAGTTATGCTTCGGAACCAAAGTGTGGTAACAATCCAACATATCGTGATGTTCCAGTACCATTCTATATACAACTGTGTGCTCTCTTCAGGAGTGGCACCCAGGAGTAGTCGCTCAAACTATAGGTGATCTCTTCTATGAGACCAATGCTGGATGAATCTGTGATTTTCCAACAACCAATTAACGTCTGCTCTCCCCTGAGCTGATTTGACTTCATGTCTCTCCATCGACTCTGGAATGTGTTGTTGTAGACCGAACTGCCCCATGAGTCAGTCTGGACAATGCATAACCACCACTCCAAAATGTATAAGCCATGTACAACTCGTCCAAATCTCGAAACCTTCTGTACATAGTGGTGGTAACTGACTAAGATCCAAATGCTTATACGGATCCCGTGTGACCTGGTCGACCTTCTGCACGTCGAGCTCATTCCGATAAATATAAGTGTCGTCGTCTCGCCACTACTCTTGAATGATCTTGATCGTCTCCAATGGGCACCTAATGGTGCTTTGTTATCTATTTAATACGTTTTAATTAACCGCAAGTGCACGACCGCGTTGAAGCAGTAGTAAATACTGGTCGATCCACAAGAGGTGTGTAGACTCTGGTTTGTTCGAAGGCAAGTGGGAAAAGAGGGGAAGAAGTTGTGATTACACTAACTAGACTAACTACACTAAACGAGTAAGCATCAAACAAGGAAAACGAAAGCGAGGGAAATTGAATGCTGGAAATCAGAAATGGAAAACCGCTAAGGGGTGGAGTGTGTGCACACATGTAAAAAGATGGTGAAGAATGCATTCTATGGGCACAAATGTAGGTAGGGTTTTCATGCATAGAAAGTGTCTAAAGGTTATGGCAAACCCTATCAATCCATTCACTAACCTAGTTGATTAACATTCATATACACAAGCTGGTTATTTCAGAACCTAAACAAGCATGTAAGGTGTCTAAGATGTGTGACAAAACCCATCAAGTGTAGTATTCTACTCTAACAAGCAAGCATACATTCACATTTATCAACACAATCGAAAAATAAAGCATTCATATTCATTCTTTAATGCATGTATGAACATCATCTCCACCCCCAAAGGGGGATGGATCTACTCACTACACATTATTCTAACAATTAAACTAAAGAAGAAAGGAAACATTCTAACTACTTTAGCCTACAATTAAAGAAGTAAAACTAAGTTAAGCATGCATAAAGAAACAACATAAGAACAAAAAAATGGAAAAAATATTTTATTAGATGACTCACATTGAAGGTAGCATTCTTCTCCACCTTGATATTTTTGCTCCAAGGCTTACTCCAAGTAGAGAGAATGCCACTAAGCAATGCGTGATTACAATAGAAGGTGAAGAGTTCTATTTATACCCATAGAAAAAGGTAATCCGGGACAATCCCCCGGTATGGGACTAAACAAATACCAGAAATAGACTAAATACACACTAATACACGTTCCACATAAATCTTAGCGGATCCAGACCAAAAGTGATCGCCAATTAGTGGTCTTGGACCGCTAATTAGTGGTCTACAATGTTCGGATCGCTCTGGATTTTCTTGTGGGCTTTTCTAGAAGGCTTTGTTTGTCTTTGATGCATCTACTTCGCTTGTTGGAGCTCCGACCCGAATAGAATTGCTAAAATACTCCCCATGATGGTGTTAAGTATTCTTGTTTGCTCATTGGTCCTTCGATCTTTTGTTCTGGTCGTTCGATCTTGCATCTTAGTCCTTGAGTCTCTCAACTCAGTCATTTTTCATGCTTTTAGGTCCTTTTATGCCTCTTCTCTTCAAACCTATTTATTTCTGAAATTCAAACATAAAACTCGTCACGTAGCATTATTTTGGTGAAATATAATGGATATAAGATACAAATGTAAGCATGAAATGATGTCAATCGAATACCTAACTTTTGCTAGTCCCGACCAAAACAATGAAAGAGAAAAGCATACGAAAAACAAGAAATTTTAACTCACTTTCGTAGGAATCACAGTTGCACTTAGCACGTGCAACAAGCCGTTAAACCTCCTTGTCGCCAAGGAGGAGGAGTGTTGTCTCCTGAGGGTTTTCAGCGGATACACCCACAAAATCCGAACAAAGATGCATTATTCAATCTAGCTACACGACTCATTGGACTTATTTTGTCAATCATGGGACGCGGTAATACTATGGGACGACTCTATATATGTAATCAGTCCACACACCTAGCCTAATGAATCATTCGTGAAAGTTAATTAAGGACTTAAGTGCAAGACATGGACAACCTCAACATCCTTAAGTGATACAAAGTGTAAGGTCCTTTAAGGTTCTTATTTGCATTACTTTTTCTTTCTTTCTTTTTGTTTCTTTTCTTACTTTTTTTCTTTTTCTTTTTTAGTTTTCTTACTAGTTAGAGTTTCATTCTCCCAGGGTCAGGTTTCGTGCATCATTGCCTATGAGGACTTACACTATCACATACACATTTCCCCAAATCTCCACATAGGGCAATCCCTACAACTCGTGTAACGGGAGTTCGGTCGGTGCATCCCAAGTCAGATGACTCGAAAGAACCAGGCACAAAGTCCCCTCAGACCTAATTTCCTGAGTGTTAACCTACCTCAGCCAATGATAACTTGACCCCCCCACGAACAATACTACCCATTCTATTGAACAAAAATTACCCCGTTCATCCATTAAATTTACCCCTACTTTATATTGCAACTTACCTCGTCGATGACAATAACTTACCCCCATATATCATTTGGTTTTGCCCCACAAACCATCATTTAATACCTTCGTAAGACTTTACGTAAGTCTTAAATGATCACGTAATTTTAAACTTTTAAAACACCTTGCAAAACTAAAAACGTACAACTCTTCATCCGCTACCACAATACTTCAACAAAGCCCACGTACCACTAAATGGATCACCATCTAAATGGATCACCGTCTAACTTAATGACAAGGACACCGTTAACGGACCCTAATTTGGTGAAGAGCATAGGTCACCCAAGTAAGGCTAGGCTGAAATCTCATGTTGAATAAAAAGAACACTGTACCAACACGCATTAAAAGTGATCTTGCCAGTGATTTATTAATAGGATACCACACAGAACTACAATAAAACAGAAATTTTGATTAAAGGGTATGTAAACTAGGTATGTTTCCATAACTAGATCCTGTTCATCAATTAATACCGCGATGTAACGTAATTGTAAACTTTTTTAACACCTTGTATACAATGCAAGTAGTCCTTATAATGATTTATAACCCTGTTAGCCCATAGTCCAATTGACCCTGTTCCTGAACGGTAATTAGCGTTCATCTATTAAATTTACCCCAACCCGTGTAAACCAATTTACCTTTATAACACGTAGTTTTAAACAAACACACTTAATTTTAAACTTTTAAAACACCTTGCAAAACTGAAAATGTGCAACTCTTCCTCCACTACCATAATACTTCAACAAATCGTGAAAAAATCTGCTGCAAATAATTTCCCTTTGAATGGATCACCGTCTAACTTAATGACAAGGACACCGTTAAAGGTATTAGCTCGTAATTTGGTGAAGAGCAAAGTTGGCCAAACTAATCCTACGATGAAGTCTAATGTTTAAAAGAAAATAACACCGTACCAAAATGCATTGAAAGGGATATTGCCTGTGATTTATTAATAGGTTACTACAAACAACTACAATCTAACACCTGTCCCAATTAAATAGTATTTAACTACGTATGTGTCATTTACTTATGTGTAGTTAGTTATGTGTGATTGAACATAATTTAACCTTCCTAGTAATTGATTAGTGAATTTGCCTAATCATTAAGTAACACAGATAAACGAACTTACCAAGTTATTCATTCAGGGTTACTCGACTATTAGATTTTACTTACCCCGTATATACATTTAGTTACCCTACTAGATCGAACAAGATTAACCCAACTATTGAACTTAAATTAACCTGCTCAACAATTACATTTACCCCAACCCTGAATTCCAGTTACCTTGTTATATGACCTAAGTTACCTCATCTAACAATTGGTGTTACCTCAAAAAACCAACCTAAAATCCAGCTATCCATAAGATTGTCAAGCTAGTGAACATAAATTACAACTAAGACGAATAAATTTTTAATCCAACTATTACAACATTTTAAACGTAAAACATTCAATAAAAGATGTAAACATGATTCCAGTTTAATAACAATCCAATTAATTTCGATAGTGTTAACCAATTTACCCTACTCCTTACTTCAACCTATCACAATCATCAATAAGTTTGCACACACGAACCGTGCTTACAATCCAACTACATACCAAATACCCTACTCCTAAATTCGAATTACCCCAGGAACACATAAGTTTGTCCTGTATGAATGATGTAAACAATACTAGAGTTTAACATCCATTACATAGAAGAAATTAAATGGATTACAATCCATTCAATGTCTTCTATATAATCAGATTTCCCTGGTCCTGTAAAAAATTCAAAAAGTTGAACGACATTTAGTACATAAAATGTAACAAACATTTGCATTACAAACATATTCGTAAGTTAACCAAGTTCCTACATTCCAAGGAATGTATGTCCTGAATCAAAACATTACAAACATATTCAATGTTTAATAAGTTCCAACAACAAAACAAATGTTGTAATCACTTAACCAAGTTCTGGGAGACTGTCATTTCAGATCTCATGATTGCCATTGTTATCTCCCCACGAATTTTGTGCACAAGTTGTACATCTTCAGCACTATATGGTGGTAGTCCAGTTAGTAACCTGCGAATCCAATGAATAACAAACAAGCCACTATCATTAACACCATCTAGCTATTGTGGGCAGTTTCACACAAATTGTAGAGCCATAAACAATTCAGATATGATCTCCAGAAAATAGAGGCCCTCGACACAACCTCTTCATGGAATCCATCAGCCTCTCTTGAAGGCTCATCCAAGGCAAGCTCCCTAGCCGAGCAATTATAGTGTTTTATTAATTTAGGTTCCGAGTAGATGACCAGCAGAGACCAATGATCATTGCCATGAATTGGATGGCATATAATGTTCAATTTCTTAGAGAATCGATCCATATGCAATTCAATTAAGTTAGTTGCAGCTTCAAATTTATGTTCTTCTAGAAAACCTGATAAAGTAGTTGGCATGACATCAACCCAACAAGAGTAGCAAGCCTTAGAATACCTCGTGAAGAGAACTTCTGTGTAGGCATCGAAAATCTACAAACAAACATCATAAAAGTAATTAGCAACCTTATCGTTATCGTTAAAAGTAATGATCTATACATAAATATATACCTCTGCACTTCTTAGACCAGCTTTTCTCATTACGTTGATTAAATCAAATCTTCGGACAACAGATTTACCTTTAAAAATTACGTCTTCGGTGGAAACATTTTTCCGGGTTACCCATCGAATAACTTTTTCTCTTCGTCAGTGATGCATTGCATACATTGCATCATATGTCTTTCATTTAGATTGCTTTTATATTAATAAATGCTACTAAGGTATGTGTTTAGTCTTATTTACAGAATACAGGGACCTGAATGCAAATTACCCACATCCCGAGCATAAACGCGTGCAAAAGACTCATTTCTATCATAAAGACCAAGCTCAAGATTATCGGGTTACGAATGGAAATGTATCCAAGCATAAAAGCATTCAAGTCCTAATTGCAAAAAGAACTAGGACTTAAGCACAAAAGTAGCCGGGGACTTAATTGCAAAAGGTCAAGGACCTAATTGCAATTCATGAGTTATTATGGAGAAAACCTAAAGAAAAATCAATGTAAATCTCCAAATACATAAAGGAATTAATCCGGAGCTCAAAAGAATGGAAAGAATCAATCTAGACGCGCAAAGAAGGATCAAATCATACCATAAACATTCAACCAAAATCCGGACAAAATCAGATCAGATTGTGCGGCGTTTCCGCCGCACCACACACACAATGTGTGGCGTTTCCGCCGCCCAAGCATCGATCCGCGTCTCCCAATTTCGTCCAGTCGTGTCTGGACACGTGTACTTTCCAATATTATACCTAGATCCCTTGTAGCAACTATAAATAGACCCGAGAACGATGTTAGAAGGGTCCTTAGTCTTTGGTTGTAGTTTTTATTCTTAATCTTAGTTTTGTATTCTTCTTTTCATTAATAAAATTGTCTTTTATTTCTTACTTTTAGTTTTCTCTTGTAATGTCTCAAGGACCCCTTCTTCCCCCCTCTATGAGTTTCTAACTCCTTCCAAAGGGTGGAGGTGACGGATTTAGGGTGAAGAGAAGATGAATGAATGTTATTATTTTAATTTCGTGTTAGTATATTTTGATTACTTGAGTTTATGTTAAATCATTTATCATGTAATGCTTTATAACTAATATGATTTATTATAAGTTTCTGAATTCTCTAATCTAAACCTTAAATCTAAACCTCCAACCGACGGAATTCACCTCTTTATTCTTATTTTAGTTTTAATTGTTCATGTTTCTTTCTTTAGATAATTAAAATCAAAAATCTCAAAAACCAACTTATTTCTTCTCTCCTTCTTTCCCCCAATCGAAATCACACTAATAACAAATCTCTCCCTCATTGTGTTTGACCCGTATTTGCCACGTCTTCATTGACGTCGTGCACTTGCGGTATAAATTTAATTCTCATCAGTCAGTAAGGCTACCCATAGCATATTCGTCATTTTCAGAACACTCCCCATTGAAGAATTATGGGATCCCAGACTGCGTTGGTGAAAACCTACCTTGAGACTCAAAGGGCCCACTTGGCTCGTAAAAATCTCGAACATCCAACAAAGGTTTATGAAAGGAATGATTGTCCTGAATCCAAAAAAAACAAATCGGCCTATGAAAATATATAGAAAGTTATATACAAAGCAACAAACATCAATTTCCAAAAGCTTACAACATAACTACTGCACCCTCTTGTCAATTTGGCCCATTCAATCACTATTCCCGCATTTTCTCTAATAAGTTCCAGCTTACTCTTCAGGTTAAGTTGAATACATCAACTTATATTAAAGTTTAATCCATATGTTTAATAACAACGATATGTAACACTACATGTTACAATGTTACATCAACTCATGCTTTTACTCATGGTACAATGTTACAATGATAACTTGCACGTTCTCCTAGCTTTTACAAAATAAACAACATCAATATATTACAATTGAAACATCATGTGTTTACTCCAACCACATTCTAAACTACCCCCACATGTCACTCGATCAACCCTAATATTCCCCGAAAATTCAAAGCTGATAACTTGTAAAATGCCCAAAATATTCTTACACCACAAACTATTTCCCATGTTATAACTGAAATAAAATATGGAAGTACCCCATGTTATAAATGAACAAACCCCTTATTTCCCACTATTAATGGAACATGCTTGGACCACATATACAATTTGTCCTCCATACACCCCAAACGTCTACAATAAGAACTAATAACTACTATAACAACATGAGTTTTCTTTCTTACATGTTCAATATTTTTCTTCCCTTTAATAGTGTGTGCTTCTGATCTAGCTTCACCAAGAACCTGTCCAACATCCGTAGAATTCTGATGTCATACATCAAACATTAGTTCCCACTATAAACGAAATATATCTGAAATTACCCCAAATTATAACTGAACAAGCCCGTATTTCCCATCATAAACTGATAATATATGAAATTACCCCAATTTATAACTGAACAAACCTCTTATTTCCCACTATTAACTCAACAAACAGTTTGTCAGTATTAAGGCTAAATAGGACTACATTCAACCAAACAACACATAAACAAAATGTTTAGTTTTTTCTGCATACACTTGGGGCTAAATAGTACTACATTAAATACTATAATCAATCATGTTTTTCTTTCTTACCTGTTTAGTTTTTTCCTTCCCACTAGTAGTGTGAGCTTTGACATTTGAAGGATGCTAATATCATACATTACACACGAAACAACAAATTGTATTAATATATTAAGAGGAATCAACCACAATGAAAGAATACATATGTTATATTTGTAAGAGCTTATTTTGTTAATGTAAATAAGTATTTGGGGTGTTTTCAATGCTTACAGGTGGTACGTTCAGACAATATGTGGTTGTATGACACACTACCAGTACATCTCACTACGTCGTTATTTATATAGCCAATCATTATATTACAATAATGTAGGAAACAAAACAAACATAAATGAACAATTTATTCTTCACACACAACAACCTCAATGTCTATAAGAAGGAACAACGACCTGGTCATTCTCAGATTGAGTTTTTCCTTCTACTTTCAAACCCTGAAAATTTATTCATAAACAAGTGTGTCAATAACGTCTTGTTCTTTCGTGGTTATAAAAATTGAATGATTGATTACCGTTGACTCCAGGTATTCCACAACATCTTTTGGTCTCTTACCACGAAACTGAGAACGTGTTGCTCGTTTCTGTCAAATATTACAAAGATATTCTTTAAAGCCAAATGATGATTATTCTATAAAAAACATACTACTACTGAATTAATTTATAATAACGATGTTTTTAAGAGAACCAACCTTCAAACTACCATACTTCGCAACTCCACGACTACGAAGTTGATAAGGTGAAACCCTTCCTCTTCCATGTCTCAATGCGGTACTAGTACTAGTAGTAGTTGGATCATGTATTTGATGTAGCACACTTCGAATAAGTTGATCCACATCCTTATAAGGGCACATTGCCTTTTCCGCAGCTAACAAAGATTAATAAGAAATGTGGGAAATCTCCGTTGTTTTTCCTAGGTTGTCCAGCTTTTTTACTATTTCCATCTCCTCTATGTTTACTATTCCATCAGCAGCAGCTTCTTCATCAACCTCAGCGACAACATTCGCTACTGGAATTTCCACTGAACGATCAAGAACCCAATCTTCATTTTCAAGACCACAACCAAAGTCTTCTGTAACCTCAACTGTCCTATTCGTTGACAGCCCAGAACATGTATTAACTTCATTGTTCAGCCTAGAACATGACAGGTCAGCCTCACCCACTATACGGTCTTCAACTTCATTGATGTTTTCAGTTAGCTCTACCATTTTTTCCCCTTACTTGAAGATGAATGTCTACCCTTCTGTGCCCTTTTCTTAAGGACACTAAGAGTGACAGAAATTGGCATGCTCTCCGATGGACTTCCTGGTAACTCATCCACGTATTCTGGGGGCTCATGCTCGTTAGAAGGCCTGATGGTTGGATCAAGTGAAGACTGTTCTGGGATTACGATTGGACTAGGTGGTACAAAGGTTGGATATGGCGATGGTGGTCGGAATGGTTCAGTAAGAAGTCCCTTCAACTGAGGACATTCATCTTCTTTACTATGCAACATTTCTTGTGTCTCACGAAGCTCATTACGTAAAGTGCTGCACCTCTGATTAGACTGAAATAGCATCTCCTCAAGCTCATTCACCCTCAACTGCAATTGTTGGACAACCTCCCCATTAACTGGATTATTTGGTATGTTGTATTGCTCAATTTCAGTGGCCGTTGGCACAATCCTTTCCAACTTGAAGAATTTTGCATGTAAGTTGGTGAACTTCAAGCCCTTGACCTTCATGCGTTTATCTAGATCACGCTTCACCAATGTACCCCCCCCCCCCAACGATTAATCCGCGGTGTACCACCAACCACCTCACAAATGTTTAGGTGTTCAAAAAGCCAAACCTGAAGATAAATAAAACGAAATAGCACATCAATTTAATGAAAATACATATACAATGCGGTCCCCAAAAGGCACTTCATGTACCAAAAGAACAAATGTGCATCCTTCAATGCATCCTAGATGGATTTCTTCACCACTAGTCAATTCATTGTATTTGAATCAGGCATTGTTTAGGGCTTTCGTTAAGTGGTGGTAAACATAGCCCCCCCAACCAACTTGATGTAAAGCATTCAGATCGTCGACTATATAAGTCATTCATTTCTGCACATGCATTGATGTACCAATAAACAAAAATACACAGAATAAGTGGACAATGTAGAGACGCACGCAATCAGCAACGTCAAGCGGATCATCTGAAGGGAGTAATTTCTGCTCCAAAGCACGAACATCAGAACGTGTTGGTAGTTTCTTACTGAAAAAACGTCCGTGGAATTGACTCTCCTCCGTGTTTGCTATAACATTGTGGAAATTTTGACTTCCAAGAGGTAGTCCGAATATGCAAGCAACATCCATTTCTTCAAACTGCAACTCGTATTCTCCCATAACAAATCTTTTTCGTCTGGTAGAGTAACATGCTATTAGGTCCCGCACTATCTCATCGTTAACGACAATGTTTTCCATCTCCAGAAAATGCCCAAAAGGGGTTGCACAAAAAAGCTCTTTGTGAGGAGCTCTCATATTTTTTGCTGCTTTCAACAAATGAATGAGAGACAAATGACTGTGGGTGTACTCCATCACAACCTAAAAAATATTATAACGGGAATTTATCTTAAGATAAACACTTTTAGAACAAAATAACCCACATCCAAATATAAAAAAAGTGTTATCAAACACTTTCCCAATTATTTAATAAAAATCCTACTTGCGATTTTGAAAAAGAACAAAGGTTTATAATTCACATTACTAACTTGTATCATGTTACAATAGTTACCTCGTATTATAATGAAGATACAAATAATGAACTCTAAATTTCCGATACTACCTATTTCCAATAGCAAATTAATTATAACAAATACTAAACAACCAATATAACAAATTTATTACAAGGTCTACCACAAAAAATATGTACCACAAATACTAAACAACAAAACTACCCCATATGTTACTGGATCTAACCTACCCCAAGCCATCCTTAAATTTACCCCCTATTATTACTAAGGAACATATTGGTTGTTCAGTATTTGATTTCAACTAACCCCGCTTTTGTTTCAACTAACCCCAAAAATATACTGGATCTAATTGGATCTGAAGAACATACTAGATCTAAAGAACATACTGGATCTAACTTACCCCAACCCAACTTACCCTGCTCTTGATTTCAACTAACCCCGAAAATATAAAAGCTTACCAACCACGCACCATTATTAATTTCTTCAAAAATAGTTGACAAATGAATACTTAAAATACACTTGCTTTCAATACCGATAACAATTCTATCTATGTAAATCAAAAAAAATTTATAGCTTTGAAAAAACAAAAAAACTAGATATGTAAATTAAAGGTTTAACATTAATTTAGAACAAATTTGATATGGTTGAAGTATTATAAGAAAAGGTCAAAGTAATACGAAAACGAATACAAGTAATACATAAAAAAGACTGTGCCAACAACTAATTTTTTTAAGTGATCTTATAAAATCTCTCTGTCGTGGGGTTCAAGCCCAAATTTAAGAAAAGCTAAAAAACATTTGCTAACCAAAAAATCTAACAAATATAGGTTGTTTACCGGATTTTTTTTATAATGCCCAAAAGCTTGTTGGAAGGAAATGTTTCTCCTGTGGGTGTGGTGCGAAAAATACATTTAATGAAAAAAACCTACGGATAATCAGATAAAACCCAATTAAATCACAGATAATAAACAAAATAAGAAAAACACATGAAAAAAACATGACACTCAGTTGGTTTAAGGGGAGTTTATGTTGTGAATCCTTTACTCTGGTTAAAGTAGCTTTTTTATATTTGTCAGTAAAATGTAGATAAAAGTCGAGTTCTCCAAATACCTAGAAAGATACCGGAGTTTGCTGAAAATACAACCGAAAACAATGAAGGAAAACAATGGAGTTCGAAGCAATGTGGGTGAGAAAACGTACCTGCTTAAAGGAAAAAGGTGAGCGAAGAAGATCGAAGAGGAAAACGATGGAGTTCGAAGTAATGCTGGTGATTTGGGGAGAAAGATGATAGGGGAAAATGGAGATTTGGGGAGAATAATGGGTTTGTCTGTCGGTTTGGGGGAGAAAGAAGGTTTCCCAGAGGACGTCAGTTACACGGAGCAAAAATCTAAGCACGTCACCTCAAAAGATATCTCTGTCGTGGGGTTAAAGCCCAAATACAATCTACATGACGCAAGTGCCAACTCGACGCCATCTTCCTTCACACGTGTTCTCCATGTCAGACCGCGTGAGAAATGGGGTTGGGTCACACGTGGGCCTCCCGGGATATGTTAATTTTCTTCGTTGTTAAAATGTAGGAATACAATTATGTATAGTAAAATAAGAAAGTGATAACTCAACTAGTTTGACACTTTCTGGCTCTTCGGAGCATACTATCTCTTCGGAGTATACTGGCTCTTATGAGCATAGGCTGACGGGGCAACTGGATCCAAAGTGGATTGTGTGGCAACGATAAGCCCACAAGACTTAGATTTGATGTTGATAGACTGATACAGGTAGCATATAAGGGCCGCACAAGTGTCAAATGTTAGATAAATTGAAAATTGAAAATTCTAGGTGTTGGTTATGCGTTGACCGAAGACCGCAATGTGCCTACGGTGGGTGGTTCGGGTAATTATTAATGGATTTTGTGAATTAATATAATATGAAACAAAACTGAACCAAATTTGGACCGTGTTAATTTTAAAACTGACTGATTTTGAACCGGTGCCAATTAATTGAAATATGATTTGTTTTGTATTGTATAGATTGGTAGATTAGAATTTTTGAAGTCATACTTGTCACTTGGTTTTGTTCGGAAGTAATGTTCAGATTTATTGTTTCATTTCATGTGTTTTGTAGTGATTTATTTGGTATATTTTGAGATTGTTTGAACAAATCTTTGTAGCTAGTCTAACCTATGTAGTTAGGTGGATATGCTTGCATGTTGGGTCTTTTATTTTAAAGACTCAAATGAAGTATTTTGTCTTTTTTGCAGGTCCTGAGGGTGAAAGTTTGTTTTTATTTAGAACCATGCAATGTTGATGGACAATGTTGTCTGACGCACACGTGGAACCATTTGTAGGATTTTTTGTGTAATTAAAGTTTTGGGGTTTTATGTGGTAGGAAATTTTTGTAACTGAATATCATGTTATACCGTTAGGCATATTACATGTTTTCGTATTGTCCAACCTCTCTTTTTACTACATATAATGTTGGTAATGTTTTGTTTTTGTTGGTTATGTTTATAGTTCGCTTCCGTATTTTACTTCTGAAAACAAAATGTTACCATTACGTCTTTTATGCATTTCATTTCCCAGGTTAGGTGAGGTTGAAACTAGTTAGACTTTTGAATTGAGAGATTAAATCCGAAGAGAGAAATATTGTATGTCCCTGTCCCAAACCCTTCAAACATATAATATTACATTTTCTCTAATAAAACACTATTTTGGCATGATGCGCTTGATTGGTTATAATCCAAGCAAGCGAGCATTAGTTCTTTTTATCATTTGTAAATAAACTATGACAAGCTTTACAGTTTCGTTTATTCGCTAATGGAGTTTATGAGTGGAAGATTCACTTTAGCCAAATAACCTCAAAAAGTAAGTGCTCATATTCTGAATGCATGATAGAGACATGAGTGGACAATGGGCATATAGCACACATAATTGTTGCTAAATGAGTAAGCACCAATAATCCCAAATTCATATATGTTTTATTTCATGCACCAATCATTTCAAACCCCTTTACGAGCTGGATTTTATTCTCATCCAAATGACGTAGCTAAGGAAATAAGAAGAAAGTGGAAAGGAGCTGAAAGCTTCATCTGGATTTTGGGATTCCAGATTGGAAATGATTTCACGAATCATATTCGTACGTTGGATTCCTTTTACTTCAGGTTACATTTTTTCATGGATGCTATAATTGCAGTTCATTTTTAGATAATTTAAGTGAATCGATTTAAATCAATCAATTATAAAGGAATCAATGTAATGCCCAAGACACTTTCTTCATATGACTATCTTAAGTTTAGTAAAAGATGAATATCTAGAATAACAAAATAACGCATTTTGTAGTTGTGGAAGTTATGCTCAAATATATTATCAAAATAAAAGAAGTTATGCTCAACTAGTCATAAAATAAAGTGTAACTATTTTTTTTCTTCCTTTGGACCAATATTTCGTCTTCATGTCTTGCATTCCGTTATGGAATAAAGTTTGTATGCTTATACCTTTTTAATCAAGGACTCAAATTTGAGGTAAGCAATTACCTATCTACTTGATCAGATATGTAGCTAATTATTGGAAGTCTAAAGTTTCGTACGAAATTAGCCTTCTTCCTGTGATTATCCGGATGCGATCGAGTCAGCTCGATCAATGGTTCTTGTGGAGGACCATTTCGGACGTCACCTACTATCAATGATGTAAAAAGTTGTTGGAGTTAGTTCCAAGAGGTTGTCGGACATGTTGCTTCAGAAAGAAATTAGGACGATTTCAGTTGTATCTTTTACATGAGTTTCAATATCACCAATACATTTCAATTGAAGACGTCATCAACTATACCTCAAAATTTGGAATAGCTTATTTCATTAGTACCTCCTAATCTCAAATATTCTTTCACTATATAATTTTCTCAGCTCTCTAAACAAAAAAAAAAGAGTTAACTCTTAGGTCTCGTTTGACTAATTGAAGGTTTTGAAACTCTGATTTCGAAAATATATTTTTCAAGTTGTCATCCTATCCAAGGCATGTATTTCGAATGTATATTATTGTAAAATAAAAAGGTTTCACAAGAAACAAACAAAAAAGATGAGTTACAACTTACAACATATTTGAGAAGTAAAAAGAGGGTACCTCTTTTATAATGCATTGTTCGAGGTGATCCTAATAATTTTGTAGGATTGAAAACTGTATTTTTCTGAATAATATAGTTTTCTCAAAAATCATGGTATCCAAGGCTATCAAAAGATGATCTTAATGTTTGAAATGACATTTTTTTCCTATTGTTTCTTATTATAAATTGCATATATAAATAAAAAATCTACTAAAACTGGGGAAAAAGATGCGTGAGAAAATAGACATTGTGCAACTTCAAATCTTCCGTAAGCACTCAAACAATGACAACCCTCATTTTATTATTATTTCTCTCTTATTATTAATCTCATATTCTATTTATATCTGATATTTTTGAGGAATTCGGACTGCAACTTGAATAAGTCAAACTAACCTAAGCTTATGAAAACGTGATATAAGGGTATAGGTTGAAGAATGATTGAAATTGAAGGAATATATATGGAAATCAATTTGTTGAATGGTACGTAGTATTGAAACTCAAGCTCATTTGCTATAATACTCAAATCATTTTCTTGAGATAGGAATTTAAAATGTTACTAGTGGCAATACCAAACACTTATAAGGGTGACATATCTATAAAGGTAAAAGATTTATTGCGTATCTTTGCAAAAAAAACATATTTTGTATTTGATGATATTCATATTAAGAAGTTTGTATCCGCACATACTGAGATCCCTAAAACTCTCAATATAGTTGTTTCCAACATAGTTATCGAAAAACTCCTTAATATAAAAACGTTTGAGTTTTCATTATTTTAATTTTTGTAAATCACACCTTCAAATCTTCTTATTTTATTTTATTTTTTAACAATTATGTTGCACGTAAAGTTGAGATATGGAACTTTACATAAAATTAAAGTATACAAAAATGTAAATGTTTATACCATCTAGTACTATTCATACTACGTGAAGCTCTCGGAGAAGTTCAGGGGGAAGGGGAACGCTCCCTTGCTAACTGGCCAAGTTCATATGACCCTTGATTTGTACATAGCCTACAAAATCTTCGATCTGAACTATTTTCCAGTGGTCGGCATTAACGCACAAAGTGAACCAAATTAAAAATAAATATATCCTACCTTTTTTCGAGTAGAATCTAATAAATTCTAAACGTTTAAAAGTAAAAGCAATTAAGACAAACTATCCGGCATTTACACAATTTTTTTTCAACATGTAGGAACCAAGATCAGATGATTGAGTGTTATTTATTTAGTTTTTTCACCAGGGAGTATAAAAAGAAGGGGTTTTTGCTACAGTACACGCCGCAAAGTGTTCAAATTGGTCATATACACCTGCTTTTTCGGTATTGCCGTATATGCATCTGGAAAGCATCCTATTTGCGCAAATACACCTGGGCCGTTCGTGGGCCCCACTCCAGAGAGACGACGTGAATGGGTCGTTAACGGCCGTCCGAATCGGTTCGTGATCCGTTTGGTAGGACGTGTGATTTGTGATTGACTGTAGCCAAATAAATTTTACTAAGACTAATCTAAGACCATGACTAAACCATTACAGTGCTGAAATCACTCTGCATCGAATCACTCTGGATCGACTCTGACATCACTCTGGATCATCTATGGAATCGCTCTATATCGACTCTGGAATCGTTCTGGGATCGTCTCTGGAATCGTTCTAGATCGTCACTGGAATCAATCTGGATCGACTTTGGAATCAATCTGGATCGACTTTGGACAATCTGGATCGGCTCTGAAATCACTCTGGATCCAGTGACTGTAGTCCCACGGACACGTATGAGACCTGGTCGTTCGACTCTGGAATGACGCGTCACACGTCAGAGACCACTAGACAAATACGTGTCCACAAAAAGGGGTTGATCTGACAATTCCTTCGTAAGTTGAAGCGCAAAGGTTCCGTGATCAGAGGGGAATGACTGTTGAACATCGAGAATAGGACTTACCATCAATACGTGAGAAGACTTATCGCAAATGAATTTGTATGCGAAAAAACTTCTCCGTATTTGAAAGAGATAAAGTTTCTACATAAGTCATACAATTGTTTAGAGATGGACATGTTATGAAGCAACAAGCGTGAGTCCAGATGAGTAAAGAGTCAGTACAGAGTAATTCCGGAGGCTATCCTAAGTGTGTACAAAATGAACATCGCCAACGATGTAAGGAGTTGCAGGCTGTGGGGACGGCCATAATGTTCCTCCGGTGGAGAATGACAAACTGCATAGATGGCTGGAATAGAGTCCTTGAAGAACCTTTCTTAGAATTGAAGGACCTCGAGGAGAAGCGACGGCGGTTGGTAGAGGAATTAATGTCGAATTATCCCCGCCCTTTTGAATCTTCATCTGATTAGGACCTGTAAGAGTTTTGTTGTGTCTGGACGTGTACTTTCCCTTTCAGATCCAGAGTGATTCCAGAGCCGATCCAGATTGTCCAAAGTCGATCCAGATGGATTCCAGAGTCGATCCAAATTGATTCCAGAGACGATCCAGAACGATTCCATAGTCGATACAAAGCGATTCCATAGACGATCGAGTGATGCCAGAGTCGATCCAGAGTGATTCGATGCAGAGTGATTCCAGCACTGTAATGGTTTAGTCATGGTCTTACATTAGTCTTAGTAAAATTTATTTGGCTACAGTCAATCACGAATCACACGTCCTACCAAATGGATCACGAACCGATTCGGACGGCCGTTAAAGACCCATTCACGTCGTCTCTCTGGAGTGGGGCCCACGAACGGCCCAGGTGCATTTGCGCAAATACTGTAGCAAAAACCCTTGCATCTTTATTGTCAAAGTGCCCCTAACAAAAATGGTGTAGGTCACTCATAGTTTAGATCTTCCTTTAACATGTTCCAATGTGATGGTGGATGCCTAATAATTATGAGTCATAAGAGAAAAAAAGGCAAGGGTTGAGTACCTGAGTGTTGATTTTTTAATTTAATCTTCAAAACTCAAATCCTATACTTCATCTATTGAACTCATATCATATTGTGTCCTCTGCTCCTTATATTATTAGACCGATTTTGCAAAGACAACTTCAAGAAGTCCACTCCAAATCGAACTCTGGAACATTGCTGTTAGTTTGCTCTGGAAACTCTCATCATGCATGGGCCAACTTAACAACTTTGTCCAGGTTCTACTTTGGATTCTCTCATCTTGTTTTTTCGTGCAAATTGGTGGCCGAAGTTAGAAAGAGAAAAAATAAAGCTGACTCGTGAGTGACACTTTGGTTTAGCTAATAATTAATTAGCTTTCTTACATCTCCTCGAGCTATGGACCCTCAAACCTGCATCGTGTGACACACTTCTCATCTGCGCACCCTCTGAGCTAAAGAATCTCAAGACCTTCTCTCCTTACTCATCAGTTGTTATCCATCTCAGTGCCTGTCCTGAAGAGAGAGAGTGAGGTGTCCCTTTAGCTCCTCTCCTTTTGGTTGCATCACCAAAAGGTGTCTTGAAAGAAAGAAAGGGTAGAGGCAACTTTAGTTTTTATCATGGGCCTGCTTGCTTTACTTTGCTGTATATATATCTGTTCACCATGATTTGACCACTGTTGGCTCTGATCTACATTGCTGCATGTGCACTGGCATGGGTGGTGGGGGACGGAGTTTGGTCATAACGTGCTTCATTTTTAGAATATTGAAATATATATCTCATTTATCATAACTGTCTTCTTTAACGTTTAGTTTTTCAAATTTAATATCAAAATGAACTTGCTCCAGTAGATACTGAAAATTAGAGAAGTGAAGCAGTAGCTAATCATTAGGATTTGGAAAATGATTATTGAACGCTTGCGTCCGGGACGCGTGCTGACGTGGGCAGTCCAGTCAGCAGCAACGGTCTAGTTATCAAAAGTCAAATGTCTTTTCCTTTCTGAAATTAATTGAATAACATATTTATTTTGTGTCACATGCAACTTATACTCTCCCAATGCAACATTACGTTTCCCAATGCAACATTTCGTTTCCAAATGCAACATTTATTTTCCAATGCAATTTTTGATTTCCCCACGGAAAAACCCACAAAATAAAATGGACAGACGAACACCTTATTCTGTCCAGAATAAGTTATGTGATTGTCCAGAATAAGTTGTGTGACTGTCCAGAATAAGTTCTGTTTGTTGTCCATAATAAGTTCAAAGACTGTCCAGAATAGGTTATGTGTTTGTCCAGAATAAGTTCAAAGTCTGTCCATAATAAGTTCAAAGTCTGTCCAGAATAAGTTCAAAGTCTGTCAAAAATAAGTTTTGTGTTTGTCCATAATAAGTTCAAAGTCTGTCGAGAATAAGTTCAAAATCTGTCCATAATAAGTTCTGTGTTTGTCCAGAATAAGTTCAAAGTCTGTCCAAAATAAGTTCTGTGTGTGTCCATAATAAGTGCAAAGTCTGTCCAGAATAAGTTCAAAGTTTGTCCAGAATAAGTTCAAAGTTTGTCCAGAATAGGTTGTGTGTCTGTCCATAATAAGTTCAAAGTTTGTCCAAAATAGGTTGTGTGTCTGTCCAGAATAGGTTGTGTGTCTGTCCATAATAGGTTCAAAGTTTGTCCATAATAAGTTCAAAGTTTGTCCATAATAAGTTGTGTGTTGTCCATAATAAGTTTTGTGTTTGTTCATAATAAATTCAAAGTCTGTCTAGAATAAGTTCAAAGTCTGTCCAGAATAAGTTCCAAGTTTGTCCATAATAAGTTCTGTGTTTGTCCAGAATAAGTTCAAAGTCTGTCCAGAATAAGTTCTGTGTGTGTCCATAATAAGTTCAAAGTCTGTCCAGAATAATTTCAAAGTTTGTCCATAATAAGTTCAAAGTTTGTCCAGAATAAGTTGTGTGTCTGTCCAGAATAAGTTTTGTGTCTGTCTAGATTAAATTGTGTTTCTGTTCAGAATAAGTTGTATTGGGAAAATGTTGCATGGGGAATCGAAATGTTGCATTGGGAATCGAAATGTTGCATCGGGAAAGTAAAAATTGCATGTGACACAAAATAAATATGCTACTTAGTTAAGTTCAAAAAGTAAAAAATATTTGAATTTTGCTGTCTGGATTGTCGATTGTACTGAACATGTCAGCGCACGTCACGAACACCCGCGTCCGTGTATAAGGATCCTTATGATTTCCATACGTTTCTGTTATCACAGAATGCCATGTTATTAATATTTTCTCCACTAATGTGAATGTCCTCAAAATCTAGTCATTATGCTTGAATTATCTTCTTAATAGGAGGTTGAAATTACACGGCTTCTGTTCGATAAAGGAGTAAGTAAGGTTTGTTAGACATGGGAGAAAGACGGGGAGCACCAGACTGAGCCACCCCAGAAAGCCACCCTCCACCAGACGCACATGGGCCGCCAACCAGTGGTCCCAAACTGCCAATTGGTGGTTCAGAAGTTGTGCCTGGTGGGTTGCTTTGTCTCGCCTTGTTCTCCATGCTGAGAGTCTTCTATTGCCATCACTAGATCCATACTTTTATCTACTCAATTGGTGGACACGAATGAAAGAAGAGAACTCACTACTTAACAGTCATAAGCAAAAACGAGATTTGCACCAAACTCATCTTTTCTTTCTTCTTTCTCACTTGACTTGACTTGTTTTTTGGCTTCACATGACTTGTTTTACAAATGGAGAACTCTTGTGCTTATATAGACACTTACAAAGACTCTTCAACTTAACCTAAAACACAAACATAACATAAACTACATAAAGATGATCATTCAAGATCATTACAACTTCTACTTAAATTGCAACATAAAATATGACGAAAATCATAGAAAAAATGAAGAGTCCCTTTGTCTCTTCCTTTCCTACAACCTTTTGTCTTCCTTCTTGTTAAGTCATCAACTCCTAGATGACTCACCCTCCATTGATGATGTGGCTAGTGACTAGGATGCACCTAGGATTAAGTTCAATTCTCAATACTCCTCCTTGAACTTAATCCTCTTCCATCCACCATCCCTAGTAGGTTGCACATCCTTTCATGCAACCTTATTGACAACGCTTTTGTTTGAGCTAAAAGACACACCATCTGAACCTTACTTATTCATAAGCCACACAAAGAGAGATTGTGATGCAGGAGCTGCTGGATATAATATGATGGGGGCAGTGATTAGCAACCAAATCAGCAAGGAGCCGTTGGCTAGCAAACACATCAGCAAGGAAGGAAACTTCCAACCAGCCAGCAAAACGAACAAGGAAACTTGCCTCCAGCAGCACATGTGAATCAACTTATTTCCAATTAAGTTTATGGAAGGTTTCCTGATTTCTATTTCATTTAAACAAGTATTTTCGTAGTCAATTATTTCCTTTACTGTTATTTGTTTTATTTAGATGCAAATAAAAGGAGTTGCCTTGTTGGTTAACTTCCTAATTTCTATACGGAATAAAAGCTATAAGACGGCTTGTAGGTCAAGAAGAAAAGCAATTTTCGTTTTGAATTAATATACAAAAATCAGAGATAGTTCTATCTCAACCTTGGTGTTTTTCTCTTCAATTTTATTCTAGTCGTGGTGTCATACTCTAGTAGAATCCATCACAATTCTACACGGCATCAGTTGGTACCAGAGCCAAAATCCTCCCTCTAGTTGCTGCTTCATCAGCGTGATGGCTGGTAGACGTGGTGGTCGTGGGCGTCGTGGAGCTAATCCAGAGGAGAAACTCCCGCACCATCGTCGCAGCAACGAAGATGCTGAGTTGATTGAGGATCTACAAAGACAAATTGTTGAGCTAACCCAACGTGTTGCTGCGCAAGATCCAGGCCATCGTGAAGCTGAAGATCCGGACTCCGACACAAGCTCAAACCTCCACAACATGTTCCATGATCGTGGTGCTGGTCAAGGACACCATGGGTGGGGTGATCGTCCTGGAGACCTCGGTTTCAAGATGGAGCTGCCAGAATTTTCTGGTACGTTGCATGCTGATGCTTTCGTGGACTGGTTGAATGAAGTTGAACGAGTATTCGACTACAAGGAGGTCCAGAGCATTTGAAGGTTAAGCTAATCGCCATCCGACTCAAGGGGAGAGCATCTGCGTGGTGGGAAAAATTGAGGCGCACACGCGAGAGGCAAGGCAAGACCAAGCATGCCTAATGGTGCAAGATGAAAAAAAAGATGAAGGAGCACTTTCTTCCTTTCGGCTACACGCAATCCTTGTTTCAGAGGCTTCATGCTTTGAGGCAAGGCGTGAGGTCAGTGGATGACTACACGGAGGAATTCTATCAGTTGGTGGCTCGGAATGATCTATCGGAGTCGAAGGAGCAGTCGGTGGCACGATACTTGGGGGGGGGGGTTACGATCATCCCTACAAGATGCCCTCAGCCTCCACTCATTATGGACGGTTTCTGAGGCCTATCAGCGAGCCCTCGCAGCGGAGAAGCAACAAAAAAGGCGAGTCACCACCAGCCACGAGCAACAACAGCCCAACCAGACTGCTAGACCTTCAGAGGTGCACCCTCAGCAAGTACCATTCCAGGGCAGACCAAAGGCGGGCGTGAAGTGTTTTAGGTGTGGAGAGGAGGGCCACATCGCATCCAGCTGTGGCAAAACCACCAGCAAGGGTGGAAAGAACCTCCCGATTGAGGATAATCTTGGGAGCGAGGACGAGATCGATAGCGAGCCCGTGTTTAATGAATATGAGGACGAAGGTGGAATGTTGTACGGGGACGGACCAAAAACTTTAGTCATCCGCAAGAGTCTTCTAACCCCTAAGGGAGGGTCAGGAGATGAGTGGCTGAGAAATAATATTTTTTGTACCACTTGCACGGTCTCGGACAAGGTGTGCAAGATGATCATCGATAGCGGCAGCTGCGAGAACGTGGTGTCCGAAGAAGCAGTCCGAAAGTTGCAGCTGAAGACCGACTCTCATCCCAAACCCTACAAATTATCTTGGCTGAACAAGGAGATGGAAATAAAGGTGGACAAGATGTGTTTGGTGTCCTTTTCCATCGGTAAAAAATACTTTGACAATGCTTGGTGTGATGTGGTGGCTATGGATGCTTGTCACCTACTGCTTGGACGACCATGGCAGTACGATCGAAGCGTCGTTCACGATGGACGAAAGAACACCTATTCCCTCAGCATCAAAGGGAAGAAGATTGTCTTGGCGTCGCACCAAGAAGAAACCCCTTCAATCCAGGCAACCCCTCACAACAACTTGATGTCCCTATCCAGCATTTTGGTCGAAATGAAGCAAGAAGAGGTGGTTTTTGCTTTGCTGCCCCGGGATGAAGCCGAGGCTGGCTCAAGCTCAAACGTGCCTGAGGAGGTCCAGCAACTTCTGGAAGAGTTCTCCGAGCTGATGCCCGATGATCTCACCAACGGCTTACCCCCGTTGAGAGATATTCAGCACCAAATCGATCTTATCCCAGGATGGACTCTCCCGAACCGCCCGGCTTATCGTCTCAGCCCTAAAGAGTCTGAAGAATTACAACGACAAGTGGTGGAGCTGCTGGAGCAAGGCTATATCCGAGAGAGCATGAGTCCTTGTGCCGTTCCTACCCTGTTGGTACCAAAAAAATATGGTTCCTGGCGTATGTGCATCGACGATCGAGCAATCAACTGTATCACCGTGAGGTACCGATTCCCGATTCCCCGCTTAGATGACATGTTGGACCAGCTGTCGGGATCCAAAATCTTCTCAAAGATTGACCTTAAGAGTGGGTGATTGACATCATTTCATGCTTATATTTGTATCTTATATCCATTATCTTTCACCTAAACAATGCTATGTCACGAGTTTTATGTTTAGTTTTCAGGAATAAATAGTTTTGAAGAGATGAAGCATAAAAGGACCCAAAAGCTGGGAAAAGGATTGAATTGTGAGATCTGGGGACCAAGATGCAAGGAAGAAGGACCTGATTGCAAGACAGAAGGACCTAAGAGCAAAACAGAATACTCCACACCATCATGGGGAGTATTTTACCAATTCGATTCGGGTCGGAGCTCCAACAAGTCAAGTAACCGCATCAAAGACAAACAATACCAGAAAGAAATACCCACAACAAATTCCAACGCGATCCGAAGTTTATGGACCGCCAATTGGAGTCTTGGACCGCTAATTGGCGGTCCATATTACTCAGGATCCGCCCAAATTTCTCTTGGACTTGTATTAATGTTTGTTTAGGTTATTTTTGGTATTGGTTTAGTCCCACATCGGGGGATTGTCCCGGATTAGCTTTTTCCATGGCTATAAATAGAACTCTTCACCTCCTATTGTAATCACTCCATATTTTAAGTGGCTATTCTTCCTACTAGAAGTGAGGCCTTGAAGCACACACTAAAGTAGGAGGATGCTACTTGTAATGTGAGTCATTTTATCAATAATGTTTTCTTTGTTTTGTTCTTCTTTTATTGTTTGTGTATGCTTTAGTTTAATTGTCTTTTATTAAATCTTGCTTAGTTAATATGCTTTCCTTTCTTAGTTTAATAATTAGTGTAATGTTTAGTGAGTAGTTCCATCCCCTTTGGGGGGTGGAGTAGATGTACATACATGCATTAGAGAATGGGATGAATGCTTTATTTTTGATGTGTTGATCAAACATGAATGTATGCTTGCTTGTTTAGGATAGAATTTATAACTTGATGAGTTTTGCCAAAATGATTAGACACCTCTCATGCTTGTTTAGGTTCTGAAATAAACAACTTGCATATGTAAATGTTAATCAACTGAGTTGGTGAATAGATTGATAGGTTTTGCCATAACATTTAGACACTTCCTATGCTTGATAAACACCACCTTCATGTGCTTAAAGAATGTATTCAACACCCACCTCTTTGCTTGTGTGCACTCACTCCACCTTTTAGGGGTTTTCCCATTTCTGTATTTCAGCATTCTTCTTTTGTTCTTAGTTTAGTTGTCATTTCATTGTTTGTTTCTTTCGTTCGCATTTCATACTTCTTAGCGTAGTTTAGTGTAGAGTAGCATAATCAATCTTTCTCCCCCAATATTTGCCACTTGATTTCTGATAAACAAGAGACTGCTCACCTCCCCGAGGACGACCCGTATTTGCCACCGCTTCAACGCGGCTGTGCACTTGCGGTTTAATTAAAACGTTCAACAAGTTTTTGGCGCCGTTGCCGGGGAGGTGCCAGTCCAGACTCTTGTTTGGATGATTCGAGTGGATTTAATTTTTTTTCTTGTAGTTTGCTTTGTTTTAGGAGACTCACATTGAGAAGGGAAAGCATCTGGTGAAGTTTGGAGGTGGTCTGAGAGAAGAAGACCGCCAATCAGCGGTCTACAACCGCCAACTGGCGGTCTGGTTGTTTCATTTCACCTCTAAATTTCTGTGGAGTATTTCTTTAATTGATGTAGTGATCTTGGATTTAATTTGGCATATTTTGACGTATAGTTTGTTCCCAGATCCATAATCAACTTCCTTTAAGCAACTTGGACCCTAAAACTCAAAGCAAAAGATTAGGCATTCTTATTGTTTAGGTCATGCATCATGTATGTGACTTAGGCATTTAGATTGTCTTTTATCTTAGCTTTATTTTTTGTTGCTGAGATCTGGCGTGAAGTACACACCTTCTACTCTCATTCATGCATTTCGTATGAACATGCATTAGTTAGTAGGAAGTGCATTGAAACAAGTGTGAGTTGAGCGTTTTGTTTGGAGAGTTGATTGCTAGATTAGGACTCCAAAACGCTACTAAGGAGGGGCTGTCCCGTAAAAGATAAGGTGGGGATTTCATCACCCTTTCCTTCACCCCACAAACCGTAAGTGCACGGCCGCGATGAAGCGGTGGCAAGTACGGGTCGTCCTCAGGGAGGTGAGCAGCCTCTTGTTTGCACGAAATCAAGTGGCGAAAATAATGGAGAAGAGAGTTGGTTACGCTACTCTACACTAAACTACGCTAAGAAGTACGAAATGCGAAACAAAGAAATAAACGATCAAATAAAAACTAAGCTAAGAACAAAATAGAAGTGCTGGAATTTCAGGAATGGAAAACCCCTAAGGGGTGGAGTGAGTGCACACAAGCAAAGATGTGGGTGTAGAATACATTCTTTAAGCACATGAAGGTGGTGTTTATCAAGCATAGGAAGTGTCTAAATGTTATGGCAAAACCTATCAATCTATTCACCAACTTGGTTGATTAACATTTACATATGCAAGTTGTTTATTTCAGAACCTAAACAAGCATGAGAGGTGTCTAATCATTTTGGCAAAACTCATCAAGTTATAAATTCTATCCTAAACAAGCAAGCATACATTCATGTTTAATCAACACATTGAAATTAAAGCATTCATCCCATTCTCTAATGCATGTATGTACATCTACTCCACCCCCCAAAGGGGATGGAACTACTCACTAAACATTACACTAATTATTAAACTATGGAAAGAAAGCATATTAAAACTAAGCTAGAATTAAAAAAACGATTAAACTAAAACATGCACAAACAATAAAAGAAGCATAAAATAAACAATGAAAGAAACACAAAACTTTATTGATAAAATGACTCACATTAAAAGTAGCATCCTCCTACTTTAGTGTGTGCTTCAAGGCCTCACTTCTAGTAGGAAGAATAGCCACTTAAAATATGGAGTGATTACAATGGAAGGTGAAAAGTTCTATTTATAGCCATGGAAAAAGGCAAACCGGGACAATCCCCCGATGTGGGACTAAACAAACACCAAAAATAGCCTAAACGAACATTAATACAAGTCCAGGAGAAATTTGAGCGCATTTGGGCCAAACGTGACCGCCAATTAGCGGTCTTGGACCGCTAATTAGCGGTCTACAGTGTCCGGATCGGTCTGGAATTTCTTGTGGGCTTTTCTGGAAGGCTTTGTTGGTATTTGATGCATCTATTTTGCATGTTGGAGCTCCGACCCGAATAGAATTGCCAAAATACTCCCCATGATGGTGAGGAGTATTCTGTTTTGCTCTTAGGTCCTTCTGTCTTGCAATCAGGTCCTTCTTCCTTGCATCTTGGTCCCCAGATCTCACAATTCAGTCCTTTTTCCCAGCTTTTGGGTCCTTTTATCCTTCATCTCTTCAAACCTATTTATTCCTGAAAACTAAACATAAAACTCGTGACATAGCATTGTTTAGGTGAAAGATAATGGATATAAGATACAAATATGAGCATGAAATGATGTCAATCACATGACCCTAGCAGTACAAACAAAAGAAAAACCAAAGGAAAAAAGACTCGACTATGTACACACGTAAAACACCCCCCACACCTACTTCATGCATTGTCCTCAATGAATGTGAACAAGATACTACATGGATACATGCATGAAAAAGGAAAGATCTCACCAACATGAAGTACAAAGGGACGTTCAGGGTCATGTTGATGGACACAAACCCAAATTCCCTCAAAACCTGTGAGAAGCTGAAGAAGGGAGATAAATACGTGAAGAGATTGGGCCCAAGTACACAAGGGTTGGGGCCTACAACAATCGATGCTCACTGAAGGAGTCTTTTATTACACACTCTTTTTTTTCTTTTTTTTCTTTTTTTATGATATATACATCAACGAAGATATTCTCATAATCATTTGGTCAAGGAACATCAAATGAGAACATGAAGTCAGGAGGACCAGAGACTTGCCGAGATGGGCAAACTCCACTGGTACTCTGAGGTGTCATGAGGGGTGACAGGTCAAAGTTGAAAGGCTCGAACCGCTCATGATATTGGTCGGGTGTGGGCAATAAAGAATGAAGTTGTGTTGCCTCACTAGGGTTTAATTGCTCATCGAAGAAAACCCTCCAACCAATAGGCGGGTGCATCGGAATGAGTTCCTCAGGCTCATTCGATGGATGCAGCAGACCTGCATCACTAAGAATGGGGCTTCTCCCCAAGTCATCCAACAAGGACCTCCCACCATCATTTAGATCATCAAGCATAAGCTCGGTCATAGGTGGGTCCTTGTTGGAGTCAATATGAAGCTCAAATGGCTCAATGGCCATGGGACATGAGGTAGAGACACCTTCTGGTATAGGCATATGATGAGGTGTCTCACTATCACTAGTACTCTCAACTGAATCATACAACGAACACTCCCTTTGGACATTCATGTTCGAGGCAAGCTTACTCTGTTGCATTGCGAAGACAGGCAATGAGTTTTCGCTGGGCCCACGAACATTCTCAACGGGTTGGATTGGGGTTAGGGGTGTTCGTTGATTTTGTGGTGCTTTCTCCAGTTGGCGGATGAGATTTAGATTTAAAGGTTCATCCATGGGTTCCTGTTGCTTACCAGAGTTGAACACATGAAACTCGGCACTCATGTTACCGAATGAGAGCTTCATGAGACGATTTCTACAATTAATGAAGACATTGGAGGTTGCCAGAAATGGTCTAACCAAAATCAAAGGTATTTGAGAGTGGGTGTTCGCAACAGGATTGGTATCGAGGACAACAAAATCGACTGGAAATATAAAATCTCCAACTTTGATAAGCACGTCCTCGATAATCCCCATGGGAATACGAATGGATCTATCCTCCAGTTGGAGGGTGATCTTAGTTGGTTTCAATTCTCCCAAGTTCAACTGTTGATAAACAGAGAATGGGAGGAGGTTGACCGCTGATCCCAAATGAAGCAAAACATTGCTCAATCTAGTGTCCCCTATCGTACACTGAATAGTAGGACACCCAGGGTCCTTGTATTTTGTGTAGATGGGATTGGACAAAAGTGAGCTGATATTTGCAGCCAAGAATGCTTTCTTAGGAACATTGGTCTTCCTCTTGGTTGTGCAGAGATCCTTCAACACTTTGGCATATCGAGGTATTTGTTGGATGACATCCAACAAGGGGATGTTAACCTTCACTTGCTTAAACACCTCTACTATCTTGTCCATGTTGTCACTCTGCTTTTTGTTTAACCTACTTGGATAGGGAGCTTTTGGCAGGTAGGTTTTCTTCTGTGCCTGATAAGAAAGCTTTGGTGTATTACCCTCACCCTCAGCTTCTTCTTCACCACCATTCCCACTGAGGGGCTGCATAGATGGTGGTTGTTGTGGCAAGGAAATGTGATTGTCAACCTGTTTTCCATTCCTTAAGGTCACAATGGAATTGACATGGTGAACAAGTTCCTCCACATGGTTCACTTGCCTCCCCCGAGGTACGACATTCTCATTTTGCATGTGTTGTTGTTGGTACATACGGGGGTTAGCCTCAGGCTGGCTAGGAAAATACCTTCTCTCTCTTTCATGTACAGACTGAGCCAATTGGCCCATCTGAAGCTCTAGAGATTTGATGGTCTGCTGATTTGAAGTGAGAACTTGACTTGTGGTAGACATAAAATTTTTCATTGAGTTTTCAAGTCCACGAGTCAAGGTCTCAAGCGAATTGAATCGGGTTTCCATATTATTGGAATTTAGGAAACCCGATTGATTGGTGGTTTGTGCTTGGGGTGGCTGATAGGAATGTGCATGCATGGGAGGTTGGTGTGATTGGTAAGGTGGTCTAGAGGAGTTTGGAGGACCACCCGGGGCATTAGTTTGGTTCCATGAAAAATTGGGGTGGTTCCTCCATCCAGGATTATAAGATGATGAGTATGGGTCATTCCTGGCTCTATCATAGACGGCGTTGACACGCTCCATCTCAGGAGGAATGGACTCACACTCGCTTTCTACATGACCTATCCTACCACATGAATGACAGGGAACTGGACCAGATGTGGACATGTGAGGTGCACTTTGTTGGTTTTGGAGCTCAATCGAATCCATACGGCGCATTAAGGCCGCCATGCGTGCCTCGGTGGCCGTAGTGGTATCGATAGCAAATGTGGAACCCGATCTAGTTGAGTTTGCATTCGCGATCCTCGCTCCTAT
The DNA here is from genome assembly GCA_963682175.1 of Triglochin maritima. Classification (NCBI taxonomy): domain Eukaryota; kingdom Viridiplantae; phylum Streptophyta; class Magnoliopsida; order Alismatales; family Juncaginaceae; genus Triglochin; species Triglochin maritima. Next base: position 34,861,412 of record OY821776.1, on the reverse strand, counting down.
ACTAGATGATGCAGGTGGTTCCCTCACACTCTCCCATTGCATGGTTTTCTCAGCGAGGTCTTCTAGGAAGGCCCATGCCTCCCTTTCATCCTTTCCCAAGAACTCTCCTTGACACATGGACTCAAGGAGCGTTCTGGACGGGATGTGAAGACCCTCATACACAATCTGACAAAGACGCCACAACTCAATGCCATGGTGAGGGCACGAGGATAGTAGCTCTTTGAACATCTCAAGATATGCATGAAATGGTTTGGTCTCATGTTGATAGAACGAATTGATTTCGTTCCTCAATTTTTGAGTCCGATGATTAGGAAAGTACTTCTTGAGGAATGCAGATTGAAACTCATCCCAAGTCCTAAAGGCATTCGCCTGGTTGCTATACAACTACTTCTTGGCGTCATCCTTTAATGCAAAAGGAACGAGCCTAAGATGGATGGAGTCTGTGCTAAGTTGTTGCAGCTTGAACATAGCACAGACCTCCTCAAATTCCCTGAGAAAGATATAGGGGTCACCTTTCCCAGTGAAATGAGGGAGCATGGAGATAAACTGAGGCTTAACCTCAAAATGGTTCCCATTAGCCTCTGGCAATACGATGCATGAGGGTAGAGATGTACGGCTAGGGTAGCATCGATCACGTAGAGGTATGGGAACGACAACTGGAAGCACTGGTCGAACAGGTGGGTCCAGCAACTGCTCCTCCTCACGGAAATTAGCAGCCATTGAACCCAGACTGCGTGCGACACGAGAGGAGGAAGGTGTCGAGAAATCGATGACCGAAGCCGGATTGACAATGCTCTTCGTCAAACGACCACTCTCGTCTCGTGTCCACGAAAGCATGCACAAAGGTGCACACACAAACCACAACTCTTTTTTTTTCAAAGAATGTACGTAGGGGAGAAGACGGGGGAAAACAGGAGAGAAAGAATGACTCAGGAGAGAAAGGAAGAAGTCCTTAAGCTACGGCGGATGGGTACAGGTAGAAGCACACAAGCAAACAAGGCTCAAACAATCCTAAGGTCACTATAGGTCCTTACAGCTAGACGACGCCTAACTGCGAGGTCACACGGCCTCAACATGCCTCACCTCCCTACGACGAGGACCACAAAGCCCAGCAAGTGAGTCAAGATCCGGAGATCTCGTCTCTCCTACTATCGACAAAGTGGACAACGCCGATCAGGTCATGACGGTCGGGACCGGATCACTCTCCTAATGCGTCCGAAATCCTTAGGGCCAATGTCTACTTGATTTTAAAATTAGGCTCTTGATTAGTGTGGTTTTTGGGGCGAAGGAAAGGGTGATGAAATCCCCCACCTTATCTTTTATGGGACAACCCCTCAGTAGCATTTTGGAGTCCTAATCTAGCAATCAACTCTCCAAACAAAACGCTCAACTCACAGTTGTTTCAATGCACTTCCTACTAACTAATGCATGTTCATACGAAATGCACGAATGAGAGTAGAAGGTGCGTACCTCACGCCAGCTCTCAGCAACAGAAAATAAAGCTAAGATAAAAGACAATCTAAATGCCTAAGTCACATACATGATGCATGACCTAAACAACAAGAATGCCTAATCTTTTGCTTTGAGTTTTAGGGTCCAAGTTGCTTAAAGGAGGTTGATTATGGATCTGGGAACAAACTATAAGTCAAAACATGCCAAATTAAATCCCAGATCACTACATCAATTATGAAAACCAACCAAAGAAATACGAGACAAAACCGAGCTTACCAGACCGCCAATTGGCGGTCTCACGCTGCTGATTGGCAGTCTTAAATGCTCAGATTCACTCAAAACTTCTCCAGGCGTTCCTCCTGATGACTCCAAGTCTCCTGAAACAAGGAAAAACTACACAACACAAATTAAATCCACTCGAATCGTCCAAACAAGAGTCTGGACTGACACCTCCCCGACAACGGCGCCAAAAACTTGTTGAACGTTTTATATTTCTACCTCAAGTGCACGGCCGCGATGAAGCGGTGGCAAGTACGGGTCGTCCTCAGGGAGGTGAGCTCGCTCTTGTTTATCAGAAATCAAGTGGCAAATTAGGGAAGAGAAAGATTGATTACGCTAACCTACAGTACACTACGCTAAGAAGTACGAAATGTGAAAGAAGCAAACAAGCGATGAAATAAGAACTAAGCTAAAAACAAAACAAGAATGCTGGAATTTCAGGAATGGAAAACCCCTAAGGGGTGGAGTGAGTGCAAACAAGCAAAGAGGTGGGTGTAAAATACATTCTTTAAGCACATGAATGTGGTGTTTATCAAGCATAGGAAGTGTCTAAAGGTTATGGCAAAACCTATCAATCTATTCACCAACTTGGTTGATTAACATTTACATATGCAAGGTGTTTATTTCAGAACCTAAACAAGCATGAGAGGTGTCTAATCATTTTGGCAACACTCATCAAGTTATAAATTCTATCCTAAACAAGCAAGCATACATCCATGTTTAATCAACACATTGAAATTAAAGCATTCATCCCATTCTCTAATGCGTGTATGTACATCTACTCCACCCCCCAAAGGGGATGGAACTACTCACTAAACATTACACTAATTATTAAACTAAGCAAAGAAAGCAAATTAAAACTAAGCTATAAATGAAAGACGATTAAACTAAAACATGCACAAACTATAAAAGAAGCATAAACAAACAATGAAAGAAACACAAAACTTTATTGACAAAATGACTCACATTAAAAGTAGCATCCTCCTACTTTAGTGTGTGCTTCAAGGCCTCACTTCTAGTAGGAAGAATAGCCACTTAAAATATGGAGTGATTACAATGGAAGGTGAAGAGTTCTATTTATAGCCATGGAAAAAGGCAAACCGGGACAATCCCCCGATGTGGGACTAATCAGATACCAAAAATAGCCTAAACATCCTCTAATACATGTGCTGGAGAAATTTGAGCGGATTTGGGCCAAAATGGACCGCCAATTAGCGGTCTTGGATCGCCAATTAGCGGTCTATATGGTTCAGATCCTGCTCATTTTTGTTTTGTGCTTTTCTTTCTGGTATTGTTGGTCTTTGATGCGGTTACTTGACTTGTTGGAGCTCCGACCCGAATCGAATTGGTAAAATACTCCCCATGATGGTGTGAAGTATTCTGTTTTGCTCTTAGGTCCTTCTGTCTTGCAATCAGGTCCTTCTCCCTTGCATCTTGGTCCCCAGATCTCACAATCCAGTCCTTTTTCCCAGCTTTTGGGTCCTTTTATGTTTCATCTCTTCAAACATATTTATTCCTGAAAACTAAACATAAAACTCGTGACATAGCATTGTTTAGGTGAAAGATAATGGATATAAGATACAAATATGAGCATGAAATGATGTCAATCATCATCCAACAAATATCTCAATATGCCAAAGTGTTGAAGGATCTCTGCACAACCAAGAGGAAGACCAATGTTCCTAAGAAAGCATTCTTGGCTGCAAATATCAGCTCACTTTTGTCCAATCCCACCTACACAAAATACAAGGACCCTGGGTGTCCTACTATTCAGTGTACGATAGGGGACACTAGAATGAGCAATGTTTTGCTTGATTTAGGATCAGCGGTCAACCTCTTCCCATTCTCTGTTTATCAATAGTTGAACTTGGGAGAATTGAAACCAACTAAGATCACCCTCCAATTGGCGGATAGATCCATTCGTATTCCCATGGGGATTATCGAGGACGTGCTTATCAAAGTTGGAGATTTTATATTTCCAGTTGATTTTGTTATCCTCGATACCAATCCTGCTGCGAACACCCACTCTCAAATACCTTTGATTTTGGGTAGACCATTTCTGGCCACCTCCAATGCCTTGATTAATTGTAGAAATGGTCTCATGAATCTCTCATTCGGTAACATGAGTGCCGAGTTTCATGTGTTCAACTCTGGTAAGCAACAGGAACCCATGGATGAACCTTTAAATCTAAATCTCATCCGCCAACTGGAGAAAGCACCACAAAATCAACGAACACCCCTAACCCCAATGCAACCCGTTGAGAATGTTCGTGGGCCCAACGAAAACTCATTTCCTTTCTTCGCAATGCAACAGAGTGAGCTAGCCTCGAACATAAATGTCCAAACGGAGTGTTCGTTGCGTGATTCAGTTGAGAGTACTAGTGAGAGTGAGACACCTCATCATATGCCTATACCAGAAGGTGTCTCTACCTCATGTCCCATGGCCATTGAGCCATTTGAGCTTCATATTGACTCCAACAAGGACCCACTTATGACCGAGCTTATGCTTGATGATCTAAATGATGGTGGGAGGTCCTTGTTGGATAACTTGGGGAGAAGCCCCATTCTTAGTGATGCAGGTCTGCTGCATCCATCGAATGAGCTTGAGGAACTCATTCCGATGCACCCAACTATTGGTTGGAGGGTTTTGTTCGATGAGCAACTAAACCCTAGTGAGGCAACACAACTTCATTCTTTGTTGCCCACACCCAACCAATATCATGAGGGGTTCGAGCCTTTCAGCTTTGACCTTTCACCCCTCATGACACCTCAGAGTACCAGTGAAGTTTGCCCATCTCGGCAAGTCTCTGGTCCTCATGACTTGATGTTCTCATTTGATGTTCCTTGACCAAATGATTATGATAATATCGTCGTTGCTGTACATATTATGTAAAAAAATCAAAAAAAAAAGAACAAAAAAAGAAAAAAGAAAAAAAAGTGTAATAAAAAACTCCTTCAGTGAGCATCGATTGTTGTGGGCCCCAACCCTTGTGTACTTGGGCCCAATCTCTTCACGTATTTATCTCCCTTCTTCAGGTTCTCACAGGCTTTGAGGGAATTTGGGTTTGTGTCCATCAACATGACCCTGAACGTCCCTTTGTACTTCATGTTGGTGAGATCTTTCCTTTTTCATGCATATCTACATGTAGTATCTTGTTCACATTCATTGAGGACAATACATGAAGTAGGTGTGGGGGTGTTTTACATGTGTACATAGTCGAGTCTTTTTCTTTTGATTTTGTTTTCTTTTTGTGTGTATTGATAGGGTTATGTTAGTGTGCTGCATTTAATATCGATATATCTGCTTGCCATGATCCTTGGGTGACTTGTCTTCTTTTGCTTGCCTAGTGCTTTAAAATTTTCACATTTTTCTTTCAAAATCTTCATGTGTTTGCGAAAGATTTTTTTTTTTGGGTTTTGCGTGTGTCTAGCATGTGCAAAACCGTTGAGAGACAACGTAAAAAGAAAGCTCCCAAAATTGTCTTGAACTTGATGCATTAGAATTTCCAGTTTACTGGCTTTAGGTCTTATCGAGTCGTTAGGATGCACCTCAGTTTTCCCTCGGGGGGCGTGTAATCATAGGGTTCCAGTACTCAAACATTTAAAGAAGTCCACCCTGAACCTAGTGAGTCAAATAATTCGTGTCTGTTAGTATAAGGAAGTTTGTCGTAGTCAAGGGCCCTTAATCTCTTTTTGTGAAACTTAAGTGTAGGGGTTTTGGTTCCCATGTAGATAAGTAAATAAGTGGTGTTCTCTCTTCTCGCACGGCTCCTATCACTCGGGAAAGTAGGTCTGAGGGGACTTTGTGCCTGGTGCTTTCGAGTCATCTGACTTGGGATGCACCGACCGAACTCCCGTTACACGGGTGGTAGGGATCGCCCTATGTGGAGATTTGGGGGAAGGTGTACGTGATAGTGTAAGTCCTCATAGGCAATGATGCACGAAACCTGACCCTGGGATAATCAAACACCAACCAATAAAATGCTCCAAAGAAAAAGAAAAAAAAGAGAAAAAGGAAAAAAAGAAAAAAAGAGTCAAATAAGAACCAAAATGGACTTTACACATTGTATCACATTCAAAAGTTAAGGGTGCCCATGTCTTTCACTTAAGTCCTTGACTAACTTTCACGAATAACTCATTAGGCTAGGTGTGTGGACGGATTACATATATAGAGTCGACCCGTAGTATTACCGCGTCCCATGATCGACAAAATAAGTCCAACGAGTCGTGTAGCTAGATTGATTAATGCATCTTGTTCGGATTTTGTGGGTATATCCGCTGAAAACCCTCAGGAGACAACACTCCTCCTCCTTGGCGACAAGGAGGTTTAACGGCTTGTTGCACGTGCTAAGTGCAACCGTGATTCCTACGAAAGTGAGTTAGGATTTCTTGTTTTTCGTATGCTTTTCTCTTTCTTTGCTTTGCTCGGGACTGGCAAAAGTTAGGTGTGGGGGTATTTGATTGACATAATTTCATGCTTATATTGTATCTTATATCCATTATCTTTCACCTAAACAATGCTATGTCACGAGTTTTATGTTTAGTTTTCAGGAATAAATAGGTTTGAAGAGATGAAACATAAAAGGACCCAAAAGCTGGGAAAAAGGACTGAATTGTGTGATCTGGGGACCAAGATGCAAGGAAGAAGGACCTGATTGCAAGACAGAAGGACCTAAGAGCAAAACAGAATACTCCACACCATCATGGGGAGTATTTTACATATTCGATTCGGGTCGGAGATCCAACAAGTCAAGTAACCGCATCAAAGACCAACAATATCAGAAAGAAAAGCCCACAACAAATTCCAACGCGATCCGAAGTTTATAGACCGCCAATTGGCGGTCTTGGACCTCGAATTGGCGGTCCATATTACTCAGGATCCGCCCAAATTTCTCCTAGACTTATATTAATGTTTGTTTAGGCTATTTTTGGTCTTGGTTTAGTCCCACATCGGGGGATTGTCCCGGATTAGCTTTTTCCATTGCTATAAATAGAACTCTTCACCTCCTATTGTAATCACTCCATATTTTAAGTGGCTATTCTTCCTACTAGAAGTGTCGCTTGAAGCACACACTAAAGTTGGAGGATGCTACTTGAAATGTGAGTCATTTTATCAATAAAGTTTTCTTTGTTTTGTTCTTCTTTTATTGTTTGTTTATGCTTTAGTTTAATTGTCTTTTATTAAATCTAGCTTAGTTAATATGCTTTCCTTTCTTAGTTTAATAATTAGTGTAATGTTTAGTGAGTAGTTCCATCCCCTTTGGAGGGGGGGGGGGGGGTAGAGTAGATGTACATACATGCATTAGAGAATGTGATGAATGCTTTATTTTTGATGTGTTGATCAAACATGAATGTATGCTTGTTTGTTTAGGATAGAATTTATAACTTGATGAGTTTTGCGAAAATGATTAGACACCTCTCATGCTTGTTTAGGTTCTGAAATAAACAACTTGCATATGTAAATGTTAATCAACTAAGTTGGTGAATAGATTGATAGGTTTTGCCATAACATTTAGACACTTCCTATGCTTGATAAAACCCACCTTCATGTGCTTAAAGAATGTATTCAACACCCACCTCTTTGCTTGTGTGCACTCACTCCACCCCTTAGGGGTTTTCCCATTTCTGTATTTCAGCATTCTTCTTTTGTTCTTAGCTTAGTTGTCATTTCATTGTTTGTTTCTTTCATTCGCATTTCATACTTCTTAGCGTAGTTTAGTGTAGAGTAGCATAATCAATCTTTCTCCCCCAATTTTTGCCACTTGATTTCTGATAAACAAGAGACTGCTCACCTCCCTGAGGACGACCCGTATTTGCCACCACTTCAACACGGCCGTGCCCTTGCGGTTTAATTAAACGTTCAACAGTGGGTATCATCAGATACGGATTAGACCAGGAGACGAGTGGAAGACGACATTCAAAACGCAGCATGGGTTGTACGAATGGTTGGTGATGCCATTTGGACTATCCAACGCGCCCAACACCTTCATGAGGGTCATGCACCAGGTTCTTCGTCCTTTCATGGGGAAGTTTGTTGTCGTTTATTTTGACGACATCCTCATCTACAGCAGGACACCCATGTTGCATATGGAACATCTACGTGCCGTTCTTGACAAGCTGAGATCCAAATGTTTGTTTATTAATCAAAAGAAATGTGTGTTCTTCACAACCTCCGTCACCTTCCTGGGGTTCGTGGTGTCCATCAATGGTGTTCATGCTGACCCCACCAAGGTTAGTGCCATTTCTGAGTGTCCCAGGCCAAAGTCGTTGCATGATGTTCGGAGTTTCCATGGTTTGGCTTCCTTCTACTGGCGGTTCATTCGAAATTTCAGCACCGTGATCGCCCCCATCACCGAGTGTCTAAAGGGAAGATATCTCAAGTGGTCTGAGGAGGCAGAGGCGAGTTTCCAGCTGGTGAAACAAAAGATGATCGAAGCTCCAGTTTTAGCAATGCCGGACTTCGAAAAGGTGTTCGAACTAAATTGTGACGCATCTGGAATTGGTATCGGTGGAGTTCTGAGTCAAGGGGGACGTCCAATAGCTTTCTTCAGCGAGAAACTATCTGGATTCAAGAAGAATTATTCCACCTATGATGTGGAGTTCTACGCAATAGTGCAATCTCTGAAGCATTGGCGGCACTACTTGGTGCAACGTGAGTTCATCCTCCTCACCAACCACGAAGCCTTGAAGTACATAAATGGCCAGCACAAACTCAACCGACGTCATGCCAAATGGGTGGCGTATTTGCAGGAGTTCACCTTCTCCCTTCGGCACCAATCAGGAAGTCAAAACCGTGTCGCTGATGCCCTTAGCCGCCGCAACACCCTTCTCACGACCGTGAGCAGTCAAGTCATCGGATTCGAGACCTTCCCCAACATGTATCCAGTTGATCCCTCCTTTAGGAAGATATTCCAGCAAGTCATGGGTGGTCAGCGTTGTGATTTTCTAATACACGACGGCTACCTATTTAGAGGGACGAAGTTGTGCATTCCGGATTTCTCATTGAGACAACAAATCATCAGCGAATTACATGGCGAGGGACACTTCGGATGGGACAATACCTTAGCCTTGATCTCCTCTGATTTTTACTGGCCCAAGCTACCTAGCGATGTAGCCCACTATGTGGCGAGGTGCTACGTTTGCCAGCGATCCAAAGGTACCCTCACCAACACCGGTTTGTACACGCCTCTTCCTATTCCTGAAGGTCTGTGGCGTGATGTTAGCATGGATTTCGTGCTGGGGTTACCCTGCACACAACGGGCAGCGGATTCCATTTTTGTGATAGTGGATCGGTTCTCCAAAATGGCACATTTTGTAGCATGTAAAAAGACGTGGAGGCAGCCCGGATTGCCCACCTCTACTTCAAAAAAGTGGTGCGTTTGCACGGAGTTCCCCACTCGATTACCTCTGATCGTGACACTAAGTTCATCAGCAACTTCTGGAAGAGCTTATGGGAGAAGTTGGGAACTCGTCTGAATTTCAGCAGTGCATTCCACCCTCAGACGGATGTCCAGACCGAAGTGGTAAACCGGAGTTTGGGCAATCTCCTGCGTTGTTTGGCGAGCACTAAACCTAAGCAATGAGACCTCTCCTTGCCTCAAGCAGAATTTGCTTACAACCGATCAGCAAACAGAACCACTGGGCTGAGTCCATTTGCAATTGTTTATGGGTTTAATCCTTCTGGGGTGCTAGACTTAGCGCCCATTCCTCGTGTTGGTCGTTTACACCCCAAGGCTGATGAGATGACTGAGCACTTGCAAGACATTCACAAACAAGTGCAGCAAACGCTCCATGAGAACAACACCAAATACAAGAGCTATGCTGATCGTCGTCGCCGGCAAGTACTTTTTAAAGAAGGTGATTTCGTGTGGGTTGTTCTAACACGAGACCGGTTTCCCGTGGGAGAATACAACAAGCTAAAGGAGCGGAAAGTGGGACCTTGTGAGATACTTCAGAAAATCAATGACAATGCCTACAAATTACTCCTACCAAAGCATTTAAAGACTGCTGATGTGTTTAATGTAAAGCATCTGAGTCCGTACTTCAGCAACGAGGAAGAAGCTGAGGCAAACTCGAGGACGAGTTCTTTCCAACTAGGGGCGACTGATGCAGGAGCTGCTGGATATAATATGATGGGGGCAGTGATTAGCAACCAAATCAGCAAGGAGCCGTTGCCTAGCAAACACATCAGCAGGGAAGGAAACTTCCAACCAGCCAGCACATGTGAATCAACTTATTTCCAATTAAGTTTATGGAAGGTTTCCTGATTTATATTTCATTTAAACAAGTATTTTCGTAGTCAATTATTTCCTTTACTGTTATTTGTTTTATTTAGATGCAAATCAAAGGAGTTGCCTTGTTGGTTAACTTCCTAATTTCTATACGGAATAAAAGCTATAAGACCTGACTTGTAGGTCAAGAAGAAAAACAATTTTCGTTTTGAATTAATATACAAAAATCAGAGATAGTTCTATCTCAACCTTGGTGTTTTTCTCTTCAATTTTATTGTAGTCGTGGTGTCATACGCTAGTAGAATCCATCACAATTCTACACGGCGTCAGATTGTCTCCATGCATGACACCGGTGCGACCACTTCTAATCTATGCCGGTCCTTTGCTTGTAGACTTTTGCTACCATGCGTACCTTGCATCGCTTGACCTCTCCTTGGGGTGTTATCTTCTTCTTATACACCGACCTGACACTAGTGGTTTTGTGATGTTTTGGAAGCGAAGCTAGCTCCCAAGTCTCATTCTTTTCTATCGACTCCATCTCCTCATTCATTGTGGCTCGCCTTCTTGCTTTTGCCACCACCGCTTCTTCGAACGGGATGCTCTCGCCTTGAGCGGAGAGGCAAACCAAGTGTAGCTCACTTGTTCCCTCGTATAGATCACGAAGACTCCTTTTCTTCCTCGGTCTCGTCTCTTCATCATCGGATGATACAACTTCGTGCTCGGTGGAATCTGCCACCTCCACCTCTTGCTCCTCATTTTCATTGTTTTCTTTGTATTCCTCCTTATGCTCATCATCAACTTGAGCATGCATGACATGATTTGTCACCTCCTCGTGGTTAAAAAACAAAGCCATTCCATCACCGAGGGCATCTTCTTCCTCGACAATAAGGTTGGAACTCTCTTCCACCTTCTTCTTCGACCAACACTCACTAGCATTGTGTCCATGCTTCCCACAATTGAAGCACTCAATCTCCTTCTTTGATCCACGATCACCACGGCCACGGCTGGAGCTCTCCTCCACCTTCTTTTGCGACCAACACTATTTCGTAAAATGGCCACGCTTCCCACACTTGAAGCACTCGACCTCCTTCTTTTTTGGACGACCTCCATAATCACGACTGCTTCCACGATCTACGTTGCGAGGTTTCTCCTCCTTAAGCGACATCTTCGCTTGCGACGCCTCCTCCAAGACATCTTGCCTCTTCTTCTTCTTTCTTTGCTCGTGTGCCTCTAACGAGCTTGCTAGGTCGTCGACGATCATCTTCTCGAGGTCCTTTGATTCCCCGATAGCACACACGACATTTTCAAAGTCTTTGGTGAGAGAACGCAACACCTTCTCCACCACTCTTCCTTCAGTCAACGCCTCCCCATTTCTCTTCAATTTGTTCGCCACCATGCGAACCCTCGTCACGAAATCGGCAACACCTTCCGATTCCTTCATTTTCAACGTCTCAAACTCACCTCAAAGCATTTGGAGGCGCACTTACCTCACTCGATCAGCACCCTTGTAGCTCTTCTCAAGGGTGTCCCACGTCTCCTTCGACGTCTTCGCTTCAGCGATCTTCTCAAAGCCACTATCATCCACCGCTTGGAAGAGAAGGAAGAGAGCACTCTTATCTTTGGCTCTTCTCTCCTTTTGTGCTTTGATTTGTGCGACGGTTCCCACCCCCGTCATGACCTCTTCCTCGAATCCGCTCTCCACAAGATCCCAAACATCATGCGCACCGAGCATGGTGCCCATTTGGATACTCCAATTGTCGTAGTTCCCCTTCGAAAGGCGAGGCAACGATACATGACCAAACGACGCCATTCTTGAGCTCCCCATCAGACGAGGCTCTGATACCAGATGTTAGACACGGGAGAAAGACGGGGAGCACTAGACGGAGCCACCCCAGAAAGCCACCCTCCACCAACGTACATGGCCGCCAACCAGCAGTCCCAAACCGCCAATTGGCGGTTCAGAACTTATGCCTGGTGAGCTGCTTTGTCTCGCCTTGTTCTCCATGCTGAGGGCCTTCTATTGCCATCACTACATCCATATTTTTATCTACTCAATTGGTGGACATGAATGAAAGAAGAGAACTCACTACTTAACACTCATAAGCAAAAACGAGATTTTCACCAAACTCATCTTTTCTTTCTTCTTTCTCACTTGACTTGACTTGTTTTTTGGCTTCACATGACTTGTTTTACAAATGGAAAACTCTTGTGCTTATATAGACACTTACAAAGACTCTTCAACTTAACCTAAAACACAAACATAACATAAACTACATAAAGATGATCATTCAAGATCATTACAACCTCTACTTAAATTGCATCATAAAGTAGGACGAAAATCATAGAAAAAATGAAGAGTCCCTTTGTCTCTTCCTTTCCTACAACCTTTTGTCTTCCTTCTTGTTGAGTCATCAACTCCTAGATGACTCACCCCCCATTGATGATGTGGCTAGTGACTAGGATGCACCTAGGATTAAGTTCAATTCTCAATAAGGTTGTGGATTGTCGAAATCTACCAGAGTGGCATCATATACATTCTTATCTCGACCACTTTCTAAAGTGATGAATAGAAGCTGAATTCTTATCTTTTTTTTCAAATTTATACGATTGATACCTATTCAGATGCTTCCATTGAATTGTAGTAAATTAAGGAAAAGAAGCGTCTTGCTAGAGCTAGAGCCTCCATTATAAGTATTAAGGAATGTTACGAAATTTAAAACACAGCTTCAGTGATATTGGGAACCTAATAAGAATCTTGTATTTATAATAATAATAATTTAAGCTTTTGTTAATAATTTGCTCAATCGCTTAAAAAACCATCAAGATTCGTTTTTAATTAATCTATTGTATATTGTTATATATCAAGCACGACAAGACAAACCAAAGTTATACTTTTCCTTTAATAACAATACAAAGGGAAAATTGATAGAATACTTTTTCCCTATCAAACAAAAGTAGAACATCTATGGGATGAAAATACAAACTTTTAAAAGGAGACACACTTCAACCCACGACCTTAGAGCAACATAAGATCGTCAGTGGGATCTGTGTGTTAATTTCTTTTTTAACACAGACACTTCAATCCGCACGGTTGTGTGCGTGCTTATTTTATTATTTTTTAATGGTGGTGGGGTCCACATCTATTTTGTATTGCATATAATATCTGGACTATTAAAATTGATTTAATTGAAAATATCTGCGCACACTATAAGTGGAGTAATAATTAAAAGTAGATTAATTAGTTGCTTTTTTAGTTGTTGTAATGTTTAGTTATATGTAATCATTATTGTATTGTCTGTAAGTTTGGTTATCACATCACTATTATCATTTTGTAGTTAATAAATTAATTATTTTATCCACGTTTGTCTAATAATTATTTTGGAAATATTAAAAATAAAAATTATATCAAATTTTATTAATAATTCATACATAAAAGAAATAAATGATTAAGTATTTGTTTATTTGAAAAATGCAATAAGTGAGTTGGAGGAAATAGAACAATTGATTTGACTGTAGGATCTTTTTATATATATCATGGTTGAGAAGATGAAAGAGATTGTGAATAAATGTTGTGAAGTGAAAAAACAGACGTACGAGAGAGAGAGAGAACTAAGATAGTCTTTTTATAAAAATCATAAGTACAAGTGGTCTTAGTTATGTACCTTTCGAATACCAAAAGATGCAATGAATCTCAGCAGCACGGTTACAAAAAAATGTATTTGTGTACGAACGCCACTGCTCCAACGTGATGTAATATAATAATGCCAATGCTTTTGATTTAGTATTGTTAGATTCTAATAGTTGATTAGTGGCCTAATCACAAGTTTAGATGGTTAATGGTTGCTTAGTGGGGTGGGGGTGGGGTGGGGTGGGGGGGGGGGATAGTGAAGGGGGGGACAGTCCTTGCCCTGCCAGAAGAAACAATCTCGAGAAATGACCCTAGCTTTGACCTGAAGAAAACAACCCAGTTTATTAAGTATTAAAAAATGACCCAACTTATTTACCACAAGAACACAACCCAACTTATTTAGCTCTAGGAAATGACCCAACTTATTCAGCTCAAGAAATGACCCAACTTATTTAGCTCAAGAAAAGAACCAAAGTTATTTAGTATTAAAAAATGACCCAGCTTATTTAGCTCAAAAAACCCAAGGTTATTTAGTATTAAAAAACGACACAGTTTATTTAGTATTAAAAATGACCCAACATTTTTAGTTGTACAAAACAATCCAGCTTTTTTAGTTCTAGAAAATGACCCAACTTATTCAGCTCAAAAAATGACAACTTATTTAGGTCAAGAAAACAAACGAGGTTTTTTAGTATTAAAAAACGAAACATCTTATTTAGCTAAAGAAAATGACCCAACTTATTTAGTTCTAGAAAACATCCCCGTTTCAGTGTACGTGTGTGTACAAGTTAACTTGTAACAAGTTGGTTTGTGATTGAATTTTAATTTAACAACGGTGCCATAAAATTGTACACATATTAATGTTCTAACACTAAAAATTGTCATACACAATTGTATATGTTGTTAATTAAGTTCTCATGTTCGACAAGTTGTTTGTCTTAGAGAGAAGTATATATATAAAGGAGCCATGTTGTTAATTAAGTTGCAATTCGTTTGGTGGAAACAAGCGAGTTTGTTTTGTTAGACGACCCAATTAGTTTGGTGAAAATAAGCCAGGTCGTTTTGTAGAACTAACACGACTTGTTTGGTGAAAATGACTCAGCTCATTTGGTCGAACAACCTAACCCAGCACGAGACTGGTGTGTATGTACTAGTGCGTCCTAGCCCTGGCTCATTGTTATAAAGAAGTTAGCTCATTCGTCAAGCATGGGACGCACCAGTCACACGAGGGACGTAGTTGCGTCCCGAGCAGGGCCACACTTGTGTCCTGAGCAAGCCACTTACATCCCGAGTGGGACCGCCCCGACCCTATGGTGGACAGAGTCGTCCTTAAAGCCACACTTGCGTCTCGAGTAGGACAGGCTTGGCCGTACGGAAGTTCCAATCATTTGCAATTGGATATGTTGTTAATTAAGTTGTCTCATCTTAGAAAAGTTGTTTCATGTCTTAGAGAGAAGTATTTATGTATATTTTTTAAAACAAGTCAAGTTGTTAATTAAGTTGTAGTGATCCAGCTTGTTTCTACCGAACGACCCGGCTAGTTTCGTTCGAACGACCCAACTGATTTGTTGAAAACAAGCCAGGTCATTTGGTACAAAAACACAACATGTTTGGTGAAAATGACCTCGCTCATTTGTTCGAACAACCTAGCCCAATGTGGTTCTGGTGCGTCCTGTGTTGGACTAGTATTTTCTAGCGCTAACTCTTTGTTCCAAACAAGTTGGCTCATTTTGTCCCAAGAGGGACACACCAGTCCAGCACGGGATACACCGATCTTGAGGACACATTTGTGTCCCGAACGGGCCACAATTGTGTCCTGGGCGGGCCACACTTTCATCTTTAGTGGGTCACACTTTTGTTCCAAGTGGGACTGAGTCAACCCTATGGGGGACAGAGTCGTCCCGAGCGACACACTTGTGTCCCGAGCAGGACCCTATATGGATTCGGGCGTCTATTTCTAGGAGTCCAATAACTTACATGATTTTAAAAAATCTTCTTGGTTTTCGCGTTGGCTCGGTTTGGATGTGCAGTTATGTGTATCCAGAGTTTAGAAAAATTAGCTTCTCGTTGGATTCCACGTTGCCCCGTATTATGCCAAAATTTGATTGGACGAATCTCTCCATATTTGGATGCATGAATTCAATTAATTTGTTAATGTGTTGTCCCAACGTGATACTACCAAAAGGCCCTCGTTCATCACGTACCATCAAATACCGCAGATGACCCCAAGTTCAAATGTTCCTTTTATAGGTTAAAAACAAAAGAAAGGCACATGATCTACACGAAAGTTGCAATTGTAATACTACCCAAGCACATTCGTAAAGAGATTGAAGTACATTGAAGAAAAATGATAAACAAGCATTGGAAGCTTTTAGATGACACCCATTTTGCCCATTCCTCCATCTTATTACGGAGTTCACAATGGATAAAAGTTTTTTTCTATGATGTTGTCAACATAAAGGATCACATCAACAAAAGTTTCAAATTCGGACAAAATGTGATTGAGTTCTCGAGCATTGAATTTAATGTGGTGCTCAGATTACCTCACAAAGGTGACAATATTGTCTTTAAAAAAAGAAGAAAGTGAATTAGTTAGCAAGTATAGAGGTAGGTAATGGGCTGTGCCGGGCTGGCAGGGAAGCTGGGCCCCTCAGCCTGGCACAGCTGGATCGGCCTGTCGTGCCATGCCGGCACTACAAGCCAGGCCAGATTTACAGCCCGACATGACCCATTAGCACGCCAGGTCGTCCCGTTATCCAGGTCTAAGCAAGTACTTTAGAACTTTGAAGGTTTAAAAAAGAGAGAGATTTCGTCAGTTTTAACCACTTTGCTTCTCGGTGATCATGTTGAGGTCGTGGTACAAATGTTGATATTGTATTTGTTTGCATCCGTATTATTTCCATCAACCTTGTATGCTGCCAACACCTCGTTGTGTACCTCTGTGAAGGTTTTTTCCAACCTTTGGAACTGCTCTTTGTGGCAAGCTGTGCATGATATATATAGTTGGACACTTGGATGAAGTTATTGGGAATCCCAAGAAAAAATTGACCTACATTTGTAGATGCACATTTGGTCTTGTAGTAAGTTATTTTTGAAGTTATGAGAATACGAATGTAACTTCATAGTTTTTATTCATGTGGGGCTACGTATTCATTGATTACAGGGTTGATGTTTCGAACGACTGCAGCTAGGACCTTTACATCTGTGCGTCAAGGCTCTCATTTCTTATCATGGAATTTTGATAATAGAAAATAATTATCTGAGGCAAGTAAGGAAGAGGTAACTATTTCAAACCATTTATTTGAATAATCACATTACAATGCCATTAAATTACTCTTGATATTGAATATTTTGTGTTGATATATGTTCAAACTTTCCATATTAGAGATGAAGAACAATGGTTGATAGAGTCCCGAGAAGGAACCTTCCGTCCCACTCTGGACGCATGTGTCGCAAGTGAATCTTTTGTCTCGAGCGGGACCCCTCCGTCATGCTCGGGACGCATGTGTTGCAAACGAGACTCTTCTTCTGTCGCGAGCTAGTCACATGCGTCCTTAGAGAGACACTTGCGTCCCGAGCGAGACTCTTCCGTATCGAGGGGGACACATCTTTCCAGAGTTGGACACATGGGTTCTGATGCATTGCATACATTGCATCATATGTCTTTCATTTAAACTATTTTTATATAAATAAATGCTACTAAGGTATTGTTTTGAGCAATTGTGCAGAATTCAGGAGTTACAACACAATTTACCAATATTCGAGCTAAAATGCGTGCAATGGACTCAAATAGATCACAAAGACCAATTAGCTAGAGATTCAAGCTCAAGTTGAAATCCAATTGATCACATGAAGGGCCAGGGAATTGATTGCATAAAAAGCCAGGGACCTGATCGCAAATTAGAAGGACTAAAAAGTTATTTTGGAGGAGTATTCAAGAAGAAATCAAATTCGGATCTCCAAAGATATGCAATAATTGATTTAGACGTGTGGAGGCCATCTAGCACATACCAAAAACACACCCGCAAAATCACAAATTGATCTGGACCATCCATGCGGTGATTCCACCGCATTTCACGGTCATTGTGCGGCGGAAACGCCGCTCGGTTTGCGATCCATGCCTCCTAATTTCAACCAGTCGTGTTATAGCATGTGTCCTTCCTTATTCATACCTAGGGTTCCTTGTATCGGCTATAAATAGCCACGAAATTGTGTTGTGAGGAAAAAACTTTTTGTATTACATTCTAGAGCAATAAAATTCTGCCCATTTATTTCTCCATTGTCTTTGTCTTTTGTAATCTTAGTTTTAGATTAATATTTCATGTTCTTAATTCCAGTAGAGTAAAGTAATTTAGTTGTTCTTTATTCTTCTCTTAGAATAATTTGTTGCATGCTTAGAATAGTTGCATTTGTTTTCGTAGTTCGTAGTTTAGTATAATATTTCTTTTTTTTCTGTAGTCTCTCGATGATCTCCATGACCCCTTCCCCTCATCTTCTCCCCATGGGTTTCTAAAACCCTCCAAAGGGTGGGGGTGACGGATTTAGGGTTAGAGAAGAGATATCGTTTTTATTTTAATTTCTTGTTAGTGTTTTGATCATATGAGTTTTTTGTTAAATCAATTATCATATGATGCTTAATATCTCACTTGATTTATAATAATTTTCATGATCTCTAATCTAACTTGAAGATTCATAACTCCCACCCACTGGACTCTCATCCATAGTTGTTTCTTCTTAGTTTTTGTTTTTGGTGTTCTTGCTGTAGAAAAATTAAAAAATCCAAAAATCTCAAACCAACCCTATTTCTCTTTTTCTTTCCTTAATCAAAGAAAATCACAAAAATATAAGAATCTCTCCCTCCTTGTGTTCGACCCGTACTTGTCGCGTCTTCATCGACTTAGTGCACTTGCGGTATAAATAAAAATCTCATCAAGTTTTTGGCGCCGTTGCCGTAACCGGCTTCGGGATGACGACTCTGTAGGATCGTGTGGGTCTATGGGTCCACAAACTAATCACGATTAAGCCCTAATTAACTACTCGGTTGATTGATCAAAGAAATGCAGCGGAAATTAAAAATGAAATCAAACACAAGTAGAACAAGCAATGCAAACCACAAGAAGACACCGGATTTAGAGAGGTTCGGCCGCGCCTACGTCCTCTCTTGCAAGTCCCTCTCGAATCTCCGTTCGAGCCCTCTTGCGTCTTCACTATGCCTCCCCGTTCCGGGCCGGGAGCAACGCCTTTTACAAGTCTTCAAGCTCGCGAACAACCCTCGCTGAGCTTGGCACCACCTCTCACAAACTGAGAGAATCACTTCGGGCTTTCACCGAAATCCTTGCTTCTTTGTCTTGGGCTTACACCAAGACCCTTGCTCACTTTGTCTTGGGCTTTCACCAAGACCCTTGCTCTCTTGACAACAATTGGAGTGGAACTCACTCTTCTAGTATTAAGCACAACAGATGCTAATATGAATGTATGATGAAGGATGTGGAAATTAGGCTTTGGAATCACTAATTGGGAGCTTTGAGGTTGTGGAAAATCTCACTATAAGTTTGACACTTTGGAGTTGTGAAATCTTATGGAAAACTAAGTGTGAACCTCTATTTATAAGCTCCTAAAGATTTCTAGCCGTTTGGGATAGATTTGATTGGGTTTTGTGCAAGATACACAAAACAGAAAATCGGGTTCAGAAATCTGTCCAGAAACGGTTGACCGAAAGGTGTATCGGTCGACCGAACCCTTGAGTCTGTTGATGGATCGGTTGACCGAACATAGGTACTGGTCGACCGAATCACTTAAGTTCTATAGGTCAACGGTCGACCGAGCAGGTACCGGTCGACCGAACTACTGGGTTCGGTAGAGAGAAATCTTGATCGGTTGGACAAACTTGTGTCGACCGATAGCAGGTAGATTTTACCTATTTGAACGGTCGACCGAACTAGGCAAATGGTTCGACCGGTTCTAATGTATATGGGGGTGTATATTGAGAAAAATGTGTATACGACCGTTGTATAATACGACAAATAAAACGGTCGTATTTTTACCAAAAACAGCAAACGAAACGGTCGACCGAAGGTTTACCGGTCGACCGAACAGGTCTGGGTAATCGGTTAAATAGATGTGTGATCGGTTGAACGGATTGTTCTGGTATAACAAAAATTGTGTATAACCAGTCGACCGAAAGGTGAACGGTCGACCGAACTCAGGCAGACTGGCGACCAATGTTTCAGGTGTTTAGGTGATCTAATGGAGTCCAAATTATATGATATTTTGTGTGTGACTCCTAAAAGGAACCTAGTGTGTGAATGCATGCATATTAGCTTAAGTTATGCTCAATTCACATAAGTTCCTAATTCTCAAAGAAAGGTAAAATTACATGTCTTCAATCCTAGCTTGATTACATGTCTTGACTTGATTTTTCTTCTTTCTTGAGTCTTGATCACCTGTAGATGTTAGCACAATACAACATGTATACTATTATACTACATGTGCTAATCTACATGTCCTTATTAAGATTAGGTTTAATTACATCATCAAAATACGGATTAAGGCCAAAAAGCCAACAATCTCCCCCTTTTTGATGATGGCAACCTATATCTTAAACCAACCTAATACTTGAAAAATGTATAAGTTAACTATGCATATAAATGCTCCCCCTATGGATGTGCATAGTTTTTCTTGACAATTTCATGTATATTTCAAGTATCCCTAATCTATTACTTCTCCCCCTTTGACATCCATCAAAAAAATACAATAATCAATGTAATATATGAATTTAAATTTCTCCCCCATTGACAATTATATATAACTATTTGAGTTCAATTTAGGATGTCATTTGTAATGAAGATGCTCCCCCTAAATTTTGCACTTCATTACTCTAATAAAAGATATAACTATTAAGCTCCCCCTATCAATAAGGCTAGATGGAAACTATGAGTATGATTAAAGTTAAGTTCAATTAAGTTTCTATTTAAGCCTTATTCTAACATCCATTTAAAATTTGACATTTAAAATCAATGGATGTGGTATATGATTTGCAATGAATTTGGTATATGATTTGCAATGAATTAAACTCTAAGGATATGACAATTAAGCATATTAACTAGATTAGAGCTATTTTTCAGAAATTTTAGAGATAGAAATTTTATACCAAACTTGAATCTTGAATAGCTCCAATCTTGATTTGGTGATGCAACCGGATTCGAATTTGACGTTTTGGCTCACCCGGTCACCACCAATCTCCTCCTCAAGCTCCTACAAGTGTAGATTTAGGTACCCAAACAACTTTGGGTCCTTGAACATTAGCTTTTGGGATCCAAACCATTTTGGTTTTGGGTGCCCACACACTTGAGGAACTAGATTTAACAAATAAATGCTTGTCATTTAAAGTAGTATGAGATACATGGTTTTTCAAATGCACATTGTATCCTAAACCATGTTTAGCTAAGGATTGTCTTTGACTACTCAAAAGCATATCAAGCATTTTTGTTCCTTTAGTGAACATTTCTAGATCTTTTCTTAATTGCATATTTGAAACTTTAAGATCTACATGTTCATCAACAATGGGTGTTTTACTTAGACTAGCAAGTGATGATTCATTTGATTCAAGTCTAGCAATCATCTCATTCTTTTCATTCATGATTAGTTCAATTTGGCATTTAAGATCATTTATAGTTTTTCTAGCATTTTTGTTCTTTTCACAAACGATCTCATATTGTTTAACTAAATCATGAAATGCATTTTGAAGCTCATCTTTAGTAAATGTTTCATTAGATGCACTTGAGTTTGAGCTATCACTAAGATCTCTAGATGAGCAAGAATTAGAAATAGAAGAGTTAGAGGCTACCTCACTCAATTCATCTTCAATTACCATGTGACATGAGTAAGCAAATTCTCCTTTACTATGCAAGGTGGAAGATGATGTTGATTGTGAGGAGGAATCATCCCATGTAGCTTTGTGAGCTTCTTCCCTCCTTTCTCTTCTCTTGATCCTTCCTTTCTCTTTTCTTTTCTCCCTCTTTTTCTCCCCTTCTTTTCTCTCAATCCTAATACCTCTTCTTTCAATTTTGTCTTCTTTATTCTTGAGGTATTTGAAAAAATCTTGGGCAAGGACCACGATTTCTTCTTCTTCATCTTCTCTCTTTTGCTCCTCAAAATCTGCATGTAAGGCCATAGAAGGAGTTTTCTTGGAAGCTTCTTTTTCTTTGCGATGACTCAATTGAAGCTCATAGGCCATGAGATTTCCAATGAGTTCCTCCATCTTCAATTTGGAAAGATCGTGCGATTCTTCAATTGCGACGACCTTGTCTTCCCAATCGTTGCTCAATGATCGGAGGAATTTCCGAGTCATCTCTCCTTCATTTATCCTTCTTCCAAGAATCAAAAGAGAGTTAGTAATATCGGTGAAGCGAGTGTTCATGTCGTTTATGTTCTCACCGATTTGCATAGAAAATATTTCATATTTATGCATGAGAAGACTTATCCTAGTTTCTTTGGTTTTGCTATCACCCTCATGATGCATTTGTAACCTATGCCATATTTCATTTGCACTTTCACATCCCCTAATTCTATTGTATTCTCCCTCATTAAGGCCACAATAAAGAATATTCATAATTTTTGAGTTCATCTCAATTTCTTTCATTTGAGGCCTAGATAAAGAATCTAACTCATTTTCATTTGGGGGGATGTATGGAGTTTGAATAAACTTCCAATACTTAAGGTCATTTGATATTAAAAAGATTTTCATTCTATTTTTCCAATAATCATAATTTGACCCATTAAGCAAAGGAGGCCTTGTGGTGCATAAACATTCTAAGTGATTAGATGTAGTAGCCATGCTAAAATTACGGTACAGTAATGAAATTTAGCTTAACAAGGCTCTGATACCAAATGTAGGATCGTGTGGGTCTATGGGTCCACAAACTAATCACGATTAAGCCCTAATTAACTACTCGGTTGATTGATCAAAGAAATGCAGCGGAAATTAAAAATGAAATCAAACACAAGTAGAACAAGCAATGCAAACCACAAGAAGACACCGGATTTACAGAGGTTCGGCCGCGCCTACGTCCTCTCTTGCAAGCCCCTCTCGAATCTCCGTTCGAGCCCCTCTTGCGTCTTCACTATGCCTCCCCGTTCCGGGCCGGGAGCAACGCCTTTTACAAGTCTTCAAGCTCGCGAACAACCCTCGCTGAGCTTGGCACCACCTCTCACAAACCGAGAGAATCACTTCGGGCTTTCACCGAAATCCTTGCTTCTTTGTCTTGGGCTTACACCAAGACCCTTGCTCACTTTGTCTTGGGCTTTCACCAAGACCCTTGCTCTCTTGACAACAATTGGAGTGGAACTCACTCTTCTAGTATTGAGCACAACAGATGCTAATATGAATGTATGATGAAGGATGTGGAAATTAGGCTTTGGAATCACTAATTGGGAGCTTTGAGGTTGTGGAAAATCTCACTATAAGTTTGACACTTTGGAGTTGTGAAATCTTATGGAAAACTAAGTGTGAACCTCTATTTATAAGCTCCTAAAGATTTCTAGCCGTTTGGGATAGATTTGATTGGGTTTTGTGCAAGATACACAAAACAGAAAATCGGGTTCAGAAATCTGTCCAGAAACGGTTGACCGAAAGGTGTATCGGTCGACCGAACCCTTGAGTCTGTTGATGGATCGGTTGACCGAACATAGGTACTGGTCGACCGAATCACTTAAGTTCTATAGGTCAACGGTCGACCGAGCAGGTACCGGTCGACCGAACTACTGGGTTCGGTAGAGAGAAATCTTGATCGGTTGGACAAACTTGTGTCGACCGATAGCAGGTAGATTTTACCTATTTGAACGGTCGACCGAACTAGGCAAATGTTTCGACCGGTTCTAATGTATATGGGGGTGTATATTGAGAAAAATGTGTATACGACCGTTGTATAATACGACAAATAAAACGGTCGTATTTTTACCAAAAACAGCAAACGAAACGGTCGACCGAACAGGTCTGGGTAATCGGTTAAATAGATGTGTGATCGGTTGAACGGATTGGTCTGGTATAACAAAAATTGTGTATAACCGGTCGACCGAAAGGTGAACGGTCGACCGAACTCAGGCAGACTGGCGACCAATGTTTTAGGTGTTTAGGTGATCTAATGGAGTCCAAATTATATGATATTTTGTGTGTGACTCCTAAAAGGAACCTAGTGTGTGAATGCATGCATATTAGCTTAAGTTATGCTCAATTCACATAAGTTCCTAATTCTCAAAGAAAGGTAAAATTACATGTCTTCAATCCTAGCTTGATTACATGTCTTGACTTGATTTTTCTTCTTTCTTGAGTCTTGATCACCTGTAGATGTTAGCACAATACAACATGTATACTATTATACTACATGTGCTAATCTACATGTCCTTATTAAGATTAGGTTTAATTACATCATCAAAATACGGATTAAGGCCAAAAAGCAACCAGACTCTCCACGGTCGGAGAGTGCTTTGTTCAGTTTACTGTTGAGGCGCTTCATCACGCCCCACATTCGGGACCTATGCTCGTCAGAGTTTTCTGGGGTTGACTGAGCCCAGAATGTTGTAGAGTCTTCAGACAACTCACTTGATTGCATAGCATCCTCCATTTCTGGAGGTGTCCACAAGTTAGCTATAGTGCCACGGTAGGAGGATGTCTCTCGTTCCACCGTACAAGGGAACATGTCGGCTTCGTACACCCAGAAAGACTCATAGGACATGAAGTGATTGCAGATAGTGGTGACAAGGCATGGCAGAGGTTGGGAGCCGCGTTGGTGGCCTTCTCCAATGGTGGTCAGAAGCCGTCGGCACATACAGTAAGTGCGATCACGGGTCATCAGGGAGTGAACGATGCCCATCTCAACGGTACGAAAAAAATTGTTGTGGGTATTGCTCGTGACGTTTTGGCATGCCCACCTACATGCTTTAAAGACATTCCAGTACATGGATGTGCCCTTGATACCCCGATCACGGCTAAGCACACAATCTGGTCCCATGAGTGACCGATAGAAACTGAGTTCCTCGGATGGCAAAGTGGAGGCCCCTTGTGGTATGTCAGTCAAGTTGGAGATGATGTGGAGGTCAATCGCCCAGACTTTGTTTCTCCAATTCAGTAAAATGTACCCACTGTCCAGGTCTATGTTAGTGATACTGCTATAGAACTCCTCCACTAAGCTAGGGCAGTAAACATCATTGTTATTATGGACCAAGTATCTCCAACTCCGTGCTATGATTTCGTCGTAAAAGTGGGTGCCATATTGATCACTAACAAGCAACGGGTGGAAGTTCTTCTCGGAAAACACCATGGTGATAGAATGCTGCTAAAGTGATGTACGTGAGATTTAGAAAAATAAGTCATGTACTTCCACCGTTCTCCAAAAATAAGTCATGTACCATTTTTTTTCTTCTTTTTTTTGTTTTTTTGTTTGTTTTTGTTTGTTTTTTTTTGAAATAAACTAAAACTTAATCAAAATGAGGAATTGCGTGTAAAAACATGACTTCCTCTGCAACATTGCAGGGACGATTTAAGTAGGGTTTCAATCGATGCCCGTTAACTTTAAAGTTTTCACCGTTCTCTGGATTACTGATCTCGACCGCTCCGTGAGGGAAAATGATTTTGATCATGAAAGGGTCAGTCCAACGACTCTTGAGTTTGCCGGAAAAGAGATGAAGGCGAGAGTTATAGAGAAGGACC
The DNA here is from genome assembly GCA_963682175.1 of Triglochin maritima. Classification (NCBI taxonomy): domain Eukaryota; kingdom Viridiplantae; phylum Streptophyta; class Magnoliopsida; order Alismatales; family Juncaginaceae; genus Triglochin; species Triglochin maritima. Next base: position 34,836,115 of record OY821776.1, on the reverse strand, counting down.
AATTTTCCAGGAGAAAAAGATTTCCTAACGATGGATTTATCATGAAAAACCTTGGTCTTTTCCTTATAAATTTTAGCATTCGCATAAGCCTCATTTCTTATTTCCTCAAGCTCAACTAAATCCAATTTTCGAGCATTACCGGCTGCCTCTAAATCCATATTCAGTTGCTTAATAGCCCAAAGGGCTCTATGCTCCAATTCGACCGGTAAGTGGCACACTTTTCCATAGACTAACCGGTAAGGGGACATTCCTAAATTGGTCTTGAAAGTGGTCCGATAGGCCCACAACACATCATTAATTCTTAGAGACCAATCCTTACGTGAGGCATTAACCGTCTTTTCCAGAATTTGCTTGATTTGTCTATTGGAGACCTCAACTTGTCCACTTGTTTGAGGGTGATACGGGGTGGCTAACTTATGAGTTATGGAATATTTTCTCATCAATGCTTCAAATGATCGATTACAAAAATGAGTACCCCGGTCACTGATAATGGTACGTGGAGTACCGAATCGGGAGAAAATATTCTCCTTCAAAAATTTGACAACAACTTTGTTGTCATTGGATTTTGTGGGGATAGCCTCAACCCACTTGGACACATAGTCCAAAGCTAGCAAGATATACTCCTTCCCAAAAGACATTGGAAACGGTCCCATAAAATCGATGCCCCAAACATCGAAGATATCAACTATGAGAATAGGGTGCAGAGGCATCATGTCTCTACGAGAGAGTTTTCCTAGCATTTGACATCTAGAGCAAGAATTACAAAATGCAAATGCATCCTTAAATAGGGTGGGCCAATAAAATCCACACTGTAAAACATTGGCCGCGGTTTTCTTAGCTCCAAAATGTCCTCCACATGCTTGGTCCTGACAAAAAGATGGAACACTTGCAAATTCCTCCTCAGGAACACATCTCCTAATGATTTGATCCGAACAATATTTGTAAAGCTATGGGTCATCCCAATAAAAATTCTTCACTAGGGACCTAAATTTGGCTTGATCGTTCTTAGACCATTCAGTCGGGGTCACACCAGTTACTAAGAAATTGACTATATCGGCGAACCATGGTTCGCCAGACACAGCCATAATTTGTTCATCCGGAAAGTTCTCATTCACTGGTGTGTTATTCACTAGGCTAAGAGGAATTCTAGAGAAGTGATCGGCGACTACATTTTCACAACCCTTTTTATCACAGATTTCGACATCAAATTCTTGCAGTAGTAGGATCCAGCGCAATAAACGCGTCTTGACATCCTTTTTGTTCACTAAATGTCTTATTGCCGCATGATCTGTGTAAATAATGACATGTGTGCCTATCAAATATTGTCGAAAATTTTCCAAGGCAAAAATGACTGCTAGAAATTCTTTCTCGGTTACCGTATAGTTCAATTGGGCATCATTCAATGTTTTACTAGCATAATATATCACGTGAGGTTTCTTTTCAATTTTCGGACCCAACACCGCTCCTATGGCGTAATCCGATGCATCACACATGATCTCAAAGGGTTGGGTCCAATCTGGTGAATGAATAATGCGTGCCAACATCAATTCCCTCGTAAGGTGGTTAAAGGACTCCAAACATTTATCAGAAAATTCAAACTTAGAGTCCTTCGCTAATAATTCAGTCAATGGTCTAGCCACCTTACTAAAGTCCTTGATAAACCTTCGATAGAATCCGGCATGCCCTAAAAATGAACGAATCTCTTTGACATTTGTTGGCGGAGGGAGATGCTTAATCAAATCCACTTTGGCTTTATCCACTTGAATGCCATCCTTAGACACAATGTGACCAAGTACTGTTCCATTCTTAACCAATGAAATGACATTTTTCCCAATTTAAGGTGAAGTTCTTCTCCTTACACCTTACTAGTACTAATTCCAAATGGTTCAAGCAATTGGCAAAAGTGGGACCAAAGACAGAGAAATCATCCATGAAAATTTCCATGAAGTTATCCACCATATCAGAGAAGATGCTAACCATACATCTTTGAAATGTGGCAGGAGCATTGCACAAGCCAAAGGGCATGCGACGGAAAGCAAACGTGCCGAATGGGCACGTGAAGGTAGTTTTCTCATGATCATTAGGAGCGATACGAATTTGGTTATAGCCGGAATATCCATCAAGAAAACAATAATACTCATATCCGGCCAACCGTTCTAACATTTGATCTATGAAAGGAAGAGGGAAGTGGTCCTTACGGGTTGCAGAATTCAGTTTCCTATAGTCAATGCAAATCCTCCAACCAGTTTGGATACGGGTCGGGACTAACTCATTAAGCTCATTCTCAACTACAGTAACTCCAGATTTCTTAGGGACAACCTGAACAGGACTAACCCAAGCACTATCGGATATATGGTATATAATTCCATTGTCCAACCACTTAAGTATTTCCTTTTTGACCGCCTCAGTTAGGACCGGGTTAAGCCGCCTTTGCGGATCCCTACGGGGTTGAGTATTATCCTCCAAATGGATCCTATGTTGGACTATAGATGGGCTAATCCCCTTGATGTCGGCCATGGTCCATCCAATAGCTTCTTTATTCCTACTGAGGACTCTCAACAATTCCTTCTCTTGATTGGGGGTCAAATCCGATGCTATGATAACTGGGAGGGTGGATGAGGGTCCTAAAAAGGCAAACTTAAGTGTAGTAGGGAGAGGCTTCAACTCTAGTGATGGTGGTTCTTGTAGTGAGGCTTTGACTTGAGGTCTTGGTTCGGCTAAAAGTCCACCTAAGGTTGACCAATTGGGTGAGGATCGATTCGAACCTATATGATTGATTTGGTCACAAATTGTGGCCTCACCACTCAGGTTCTTTTGAAAATCAACTTCATCCAATTGGGTGAAATTTAAGTAATCCGAAATCAAATCATCCTCACTACAATCCTGAATGTAATTCAATTCACTCGATTCATCAGAGAAAATTCAAGGTTGCTTCCCTAAGTTAAAAATATTTAGCTCAGCAGTCAAATTCCCAAATGACAATTTCATCAATCCATTCCTACAATTGATTAGGGCATTGGAAGTGGCTAAAAAATGTCTTCCGAAGATCACAGGAATTTGATTGCTAGGGTTAGCAACAGGCTCCGTGTCTAAGACAACAAAGTCCACAAGAAATATGAATTCACCCACTTTGATCAGAACATCATCAACCACACCTCTAGGAATCTTAACAGATCTATCAGCCAATTGGAGTGTGGTCCTAGTCTGTTTAAGGTCTCCTATATCCAATTGTTTATATACAGAGTAAGGAAGCAGATTAACACTAGCACCCAAATCCAGCAAGGCCCTATTGATTAAGGTGTTACCAATTACACATGAAATAGTTGGACAACCAGGGTCTTTATATTTGATTTGTGTGGGTTGGGTTAACACAGAGCTTATATTTGCAGTTAAGAAGGCTCTTTTTGGTACTTGTGTTTTCCTTTTCTTGGTGCATAAGTCTTTTAAGAATCTTGCATAAGGTGGAATTTGTTGAATAGCTTCTAATAGAGGGATGTTTACTTTTACTTGCTTAAAAACTTCCAACATTTTCTCCATTTGATTTGTATGATTCTTATTAAGTCTATTAGGGAACGGTGCTTTAGGAATGAATACTCTTTCAGGTTCAGTTGGTTCAATTTCAATTGGTTCCTCAGATTGAATTGGTGGCTCATTAGATGACTCAGGTGTGACAGAATTATTAGGCTCATTAGCCAAAGGGTGAGTGACATTGTTATTAACAGATTTTCCAGATCTTAATGTAAGTATAGCATTAATGTGTTGATTTTGCTATTCTTCTTGAACCATATGAACTGGTCTGTTATTATTGTTCACATTAGGTGGTGGTGTATTATGTGGTACATTAGGTGGAGGCCTAATTTGTTGAGGAGTGAATGATTGAGGATTAAATGGTTGAGGTGGTTGATATGGCATATGTTGATGTGGTTGATATGCCATATGTTGATTATGTGGATTGTTAATTCTTGGGTTCACCTCGGGTTGGCTTGGGAATCTTCCTCTTTCTCTTTCACCTACAACTTGTGCTAATTGACTTACTTGAGTCTCTAGCTTTTTAAAAGATTGAGTAGTTGTTTGAACAAATGTTTTCATTAAGTTTTCCAAATCAGTTAATCGGCCATCACTATTATTGTTGTTGTTGTTTGAGTACATTTGTTGTCTAGGTGGTTGGCCTTGCTAAGGCATGGGTGCAGGATTTGAATTCCCTTGGCTCCATGAAAAATTGGGATGGTTCGCCAACCTGGATTATAGGTTGACGAATAAGGGTCGTTCCTAGGACGATTAAATGCAGCATTAACTTGTTCCATGTCCGAAGAAATGTGTGCACACTCCTCCAAAACATGACCAGTTTGACCACACCTAGAGCAAGAAACAGAAGAGATTTGATTTACTAGGGGTCGGGTTTGAAGCTCTAGAGTTTCCATCCTACGCATAAGGGTGGCTAATTTCGCTTCAGCAGCTATAGAAGCATCTACAACTAAGACACATGATCTGGATTGATTTGCTATTCTAGATCCAATACTCGGGTTGGTCGGTGCCCTAGCCGTGTCCCATTGCATACTATTATCAGCTAAGTCTTCAAGAAAAGTCCAAGCATCATTCTCATTTTTGGACATAAAGCTTCCTTGGCTTACAGATTCTAGCATAACTCTAGATGTAGGTGTCAATCCCTCATAGATAATTTGGCACAATTGCCATCTTGGAATTCCATGATTAGGGCATTGGGTCTGTAGGTGCTTAAATCTCTCCAAATAGGAATAGAACGGCTCGCTGTCAGATTGAACGAATGCACAAATTTCATTTCTAATCCTTATAGTCTTATGGTTGGGGAAATATTTCTTTAAGAACACTTGAACAAACTCTGCTCAACTCCTAATAGATCTTTCGGCTAGACTATATAGCCATTTCTTAGCGTCGTCCTTCAGTGCTAGAGTCACGCATTTTATACGCACTGCCTCCTCAGGGATATGCTGGTATTGCATAAGGGAGCAGATTTCCTCAAATTCTCTAAGGAAGAGATATGGATCTTCCTTAGAGGTGAACTTGGGCAACATACTCAGGTATTGTGCCTTTAGTTCGAAGTCGCGACCCGGTATGGTGGGCATAACGATGCACGATGGCTGAGCAACCATCGTTGGGTAGCATCGATCCCTCAGAGTCATAGGTGGTGCAACGGGTGGGTCTACTACATTCTCACCCATTGGATCCGGGTGAGGTGGTGCAACAGGTGGATTGGGGCTAAGCTCTAGACTGGAATCTAGATGAACTCGTGAGAGTCGATTGCTCAAGTCCCGAACCAAAATCTAAGTGCACCGGTTTGAATTAATTTTTGAATTCAAATTCGAAATTTAAATTCCAAATTCAAATTCAAGAATCAATTGATTTTATTTTTTTTAAATTTTTTTTTCAAAAATGGAAACAAACAATAGAAGGGGGAAGATGAGAAAGGAATCCTAATCTAGAGAATTGAGGTGAGAAGAGAAAGAAGACTCAGATGAGAAGGGAAACTTAACTCTAAAAGATAGATGAGAGGGTTGGTCAGAAGTTTCCTAAGCAAGCATGGTTCAAACAATCCTAGAACTAATGTAGCTTAAATCTAGACGACTCCTAACTGGTTGAGTCGAATTGGTTCGCTTGATTCACCTCCCTCACTGATCAAACCAAATTGGCCAGACCGTGTATAGCTAGTGGGGGCGCTTCCGACAAAGTCGGTGCCAATTAGACAACCACTTCGCTTGGAAGACTTACGTCAACACAAAAACACTTTCTAAACACCAAATTAAATTCGACCAGCTTCAAGTCATAGCAAGTCAAACCAATCTGCTCCTTAATTGAGTCCGACTCCTTAGGGGCCAATGTCTAATTGATTTTAATTTAAGGCTTGGGTGACACTTTGGGATTGTTATTTGTGGGCCACGGAAGGGTGATGAAATCCCCACCGTATCTTTTCCTACGGAGTTGCCCTTAAGATAGTTTAACTTAAATCTAGCAGAGATAGTCAAACATTGGTCTTTAGTGGGGGACAATTGCAAGGTTGTATGCAAACTAAATTATATGCTTAAATGCAATCGATAAAAACCGCGCACGTACCTTGCCTCCAACACTCTTCAATAATGAATTGATTTGCAAATTTAGCATACATAATGCGAGAAAATCTCTAAATGATGCATGCACTAAGGCCTTTCTAATTTTGCAAAATTTTAGGTCACAAGTTGAATTAGTGCCAATATGGAACTTTGGCCTACACATGCAATTCTACGAAAAAGGAAATTTTCCGAAAATGGAAATTACGAGGAAAAGGCAACAAATGTTACCTACGCACGCTCAGTCGGGTTCGCCGCCCGCTCTCGAAGATTTCTAGTGCTCTGCGCGTCCAACCAGAGATGAGTCGCGCCTCAGAGAAATTTCACGCGATATTATTCAACCCGTCCGGCGTTTCCGCCGCAGAATATACGTCTAGGGTGGTGTTTTCGCCGCTTGTTCACCTTGGATCGCCTCCGGATTTTTGCGTCGTCTCTAATACTTTCTGAAACGCACAGAGAAAACGTTAGATCGTGAAAAACGAAGATCCAAACAAAACAAAAAAAAAAGAAATCACAAAAACTTGAAATTCTCGTCGCCTCCCCGGCAACGGTGCCAAAAAACTCCAGAAATGGGGTGACTAGTTATCTACCTATCTGTTTTATTTTTATTTCTCCAAAAAAAAAAAAGTTTCATGACATAGCTTAAGATTGAACTACCAAAACCCGAGTACAAATTGCACTGAGTCTTTGTTCCTTATTATATTGTTCTGCTTGTAGAAATTATGACATAAATCTAAGTTCCAAAGAAATAACTCATTACCCTTTAAGACATGTATGCACTTAAATTGGATGAATCAAATCTTTGAAGTGGTTGATAAAAAGCAGAGGTTGAGGAAAATATACCGGGAAGTGTGGACTTCTGATAGCAATTAAGCCTTGAGAAAAAAACAAAAAAAGGAATAAAAGTGAGGAAAGCACATCTTGCAAAATGATTACGAAAGCCCAAGCCTTCGAGTCAATGGTCCGTAGGGGTATCTTGAAACCCAGTAACTTGAGTCTACCAGCTCGGGATTATCGACCAAACTCGCTACACGAATGCAAAAGGGTAAAAGTGTCAAATAAGCAAATATGTTGAATCACGGGGGGAATTATTACTTTAAGATACTCAAGGCCCAAAGCTAGAAGAATTATCCATGCCATGGTTGATCCAAATGATACTTCACCACCAGAGGAGGCGTGCAAAATAATTTAAGTGATAACATGTGTAGAAGGGTTAGTGGTGTGAATGTTGGAGGAACAATAACCAAGTCAGAATTTTTATGAGTTAGACTTATATAATGAGCATGCAAGAAGTCTAAGTCAGATGTATAAGGTTGAGGTGGAGATATTAAGAGTTATTAAGACTTTGTGGGTGTGTCAACTGAAAACCCTCACGAGACAAAACTCGTCCTCTAAGGAAACTTAGGGGTTTAAAGGCTTGTTGCACATGCTAAGTGCAACCGTGATTCCAACGAAAGTGAGTTAGGATTTCCCTGCTTTCATAAATATATTTTTCATGTTTTGTTTTGCTCGAGACTAGCAAAATCTAGGTGTAGAGGTATTTGATGCATTGCATACATTGCATCATATGTCTTTCATTAAGACTATTTTTATATAAATAAAAGCTACTAAGGTATTGTTTTGAGCAATTGTGCAGAATTCAGGAGTTACAACACAATTTACCAATATTCGAGCTAAAACGCGTGCAATGGACTCAAATAGATCACAAAGACCAATTAGCTAGAGATTCAAGCTCAAGTTGAAATCCAATTGATCACATGAAGGGCCAGGGAATTGATTGCATAAAAAGCCAGGGACCTGATCGCAAATTAGAAGGACTAAAAAGTTATTTTGGAGGAGTATTCAAGAAGAAATCAAATTCGGATCTCCAAAGATATGCAATAATTGATTTAGACGTGTGGAGGCCATCTAGCACATACCAAAAACACACTCGCAAAATCACAAATTGATCTGGACCATCCATGCGGCGATTCTGCCGCATCTGACGGTCATTGTGCGGCGGAAACGCCGCTCGGTTTGCGATCCATGCCTCCTAATTTCAACCAGTCGTGTTATAGCATGTGTCCTTCCTTATTCATACCTAGGGTTCCTTGTATCGGCTATAAATAGCCACGAAATTGTGTTGTGAGGAAAAAACTTTTTGTATTACATTCCAGAGCAATAAAATTCTTCCCATTTATTTCTCCATTGTCTTTGTCTTTTGTAAGCTTAGTTTTAGATTAATATTTCATGTTCTTAGTTCCAGTAGAGTAAAGTAATTTAGTTGTTCTTTATTCTTCTCTTAGAATAATTTGTTGCATGCTTAGAATAATTGCATTTGTTTTCGTAGTTCGTAGTTTCGTATAATATTTCTTTTTTTCCGTAGTCTCTCGATGATCTCCATGACCCCTTCTCCTCATCTTCTCCCCATGGGTTTCTAAAACCCTCCAAAGGGTGGGGGTGACGGATTTAGGGTTAGAGAAGAGATATCGTTTTTATTTTAATTTCTTGTTAGTGTTTTGATCATATGAGTTTTTGTTAAATCAATTATCATACGATGCTTAATATCTCACTTGATTTATAATAATTTTCGTGATCTCTAATCTAACTTGAAGATTCATAACTCCCACCCACTGGACTCTCATCCATAGTTGTTTCTTCTTAGTTTTTGTTTTTGTTGTTCTTGCTGTAGAAAAATTAAAAAATCCAAAAATCTCAAACCAACCCTATTTCTCTTTTTCTTTCCTTAATCAAAGAAAATCACAAAAATATAAGAATCTCTCCCTCCTTGTGTTCGACCCGTACTTGCCGCGTCTTCATCGACGCCGTGCATTTGCGGTATAAATAAAAATCTCATCAGGTTCAATTGGTGAACAAAAGAAAAATAAACAAAAAAATACAAATTTCTATTACAATCGAGAAATCCAATTGAAATCATTTATTTGAACAATCACATTACAATGCCATTAAATTACTCTTGATATTGAATATTTTGTGTGATAAAGGTACGACCTTTCCATATTAAAGAAGAAGAGAAATTGTTGATAGATTGTTTAGATATGAGGCCAGTAGGACGACACCTCCCGTTATCCCACCATGTAAGTTGTGCAAATCAACAAAGGACCGACGTAGTTGACTTTACAATAGTACGAAGGCATAAGGATGATGCTAGGCCATTGCTACAGAGGATGACTTCCAGACTGAGCGACGTTATGAGTGTGCAAATGGATTGCCTCCGTCACTCAGTAGAGAAACTAAGGGCTCGAAGCGCTAAGAACAAATTCCTACACACCTTGGTAAAATATATGCATGCCTTTGCAAGAAATACAACTACAAATGAACATGACTTAGGAATACAGGAGTGCACTAGAGATGAAGCCTATAGTTCTAATGTTGCCGAGGAAGAACTTGGTGTTTGTGGTAATAAGAGTGGGACCTGTGAGGGCCTAGAGAGTTCTCATGTTGGTGGTGTTTGTGACAATGTTTACGTTCTGGACGAAGAGCCTACGACTTGTGGCTTAAATAATTCTCCTAGTCTGATAACCAAAACTACATCAGAAAATGAGGAATCAGTGAGTTCTCATGTTGGTGAAACTGGTTGCAATAGTCATTTTCCCGAGGACGAGCCTACTAATTATGGCAACGAGAGTGAAAATAATGAGGGCCTAGAGAGTTCTCCTACTCCAAAAACTGAGGCTGCAACAGAAAATGCAACTAACATGTATGCCATTGGAAAAGGTGATCTCTTAAAACTCATTCATTTACCATTATAACAAAATTTACATTTTCTATTCAAGTTCGCCTTCATGTTGAAAATAGATCTTGACCTCGGGGGAACCAATCCTAAAATTCAAAGATCCTTGATCAAAGCAATTAAAGGCAGAACCAAGTTAGACGACCAAAAAAAGAAGCAATATCCAAACTATGAAGAAAACTATGAAGAAAAGAATGTGAGGATCGCTAGAGAAGAGAAGGAGGTTGCCCAACGTCAAGCGCTTGCAGCACATTTGATGTGACATGTAGAGATGGAGCCAGGTGAATAAAACAAGAATGTTTTGAAGACAACAACGGAAGAAAATATCATAAGCCTCTCATACTGTGAGGAATCTGAAGCCGTTGTCTCGCTTGAAACCGTTACGATGATTTCTGAAAGTTTTTGGAATGAAATCTTACACTCATTCCGATAAGATTATTATTGAACTAAGCAGACAATTTTGTTAAAGGGAACATGTAACAGAATGTGAAAGAACACTTAGCGATGAATGGCTAGACAAGCCAATTGATGGGTAATCTTGATAAACTACTGCATATATGTTTTGCATTGACATTTCACTATCGTCTATTTTAGGTTGTCTATAATGTTTATGCTTCTTTGTAGTTCTGGAGTATGGGACAATCCAGAAACACATGGAATTTTATCTGGGTATGAAGTCTGGTGCTTATTGGGAAACGACATTACTACCTGTTGGATGGAGCATCAAAAGTGTTCAACCAACACTCCTGGGACTCACATATGATGAACTATCTTGGTCCTACTGACAAGCTCTTGCAAAGGTAATGTCATGGACTCAACTTCACATCTCATACATTTATTTGAACTTTGATCATGTCCCAAAAGTTTTGTCTAGCATGTTGAAGTTCAACGTGATTTTATAATTCCACAGGACATATAGGATTGTCTAATTCGTCATTGTGGACAGTGAGTAAATTTTGTTGGCTGCTCGGGAAATTAAAGTTCAAAACCACAACTACACGATGTCGATGAAGACGCGGCAAGTATGAGTCGTGTCCACGAGGAGTGAGTGAAGGTCGTCGTCGACCATACTCGAGTGAGGGAAGAAAATGAAGAGTGAGTGAGTGTATCTACACTAAATTACCCTAATTACAATTTGTAAAATAAATGTGACTAATCCCATACAAGGTGGAGAATGCGTGCAACAATGTAGATGTGTGAAATGTGTGTACAATTCTGCTCTCACAACATGAATTAAGATGGATATCGATAATGACCATTACCATAAGTGTCTTTTCACATGGGTTAAGACTTATCACCATCATTAAAACATATGAAAGACTACTTAAGATAAGGCTAAAGATAACCAAATGGTCACATGTCAATCTTATCTCTTTATCATTTCCAATTTTATCCACACCTCATCATTCCCTATAAAGTGGGACCACTAACCAAAACATGTGCTAAGCATCCATTATGACGATTGTAATATCAAAGGCAAGAGTGAAAAACCCATCAAAATTGCTATGGAAATCATTTGAAGCTCCAAAATTAAAATTATAACACACACACACAAATCTAACAACATTCACACTTCACATCATCCTCCAGCCCCCATGGGGATGGATTACTCACTAATCATATCCATATCAAAGAAAAAAACAAAAGAAAAATAACACATGAGCAAGTAAAAGAAACCAAATATAACCAAAGCAATGGAATAAAAAATATATCAAATGAAAGACAAGAACATAAAGAACATGAGAATAAAACTTGATTGAGAAAGAAAGATTACAAGATGGTGTTTCTCTTGTCCTCCACTACACTGCTTAGCAAGAAATAAAACCTACTACTAAGCAAGAAATAAACCTACTCTAAGTAAGAAATAAAATCCACTCTAAACAAGAAATAAAATCTACTCTAATGAGGGAAGAAGGAAGAAGAAGAAGAGAGCCTAACGGTAGGGAAAACATTGCTATTTATAGAAGAAAGAGAAGTGTAGCTGAATTTGAGAGCAATCCGATGGCCGTAAATCACATCTGGATGTTACGTAATGCTTTGACTCCAAAACCCGACCCGTTGGAGAAATTGGAGGGCCAACCGATCAACTGGATCCACCAGTGGTGGATTTTAATCTGCCATGGTGGATCATTTGTGTCTGATCGCCTCTAAATTTTGATAGAGGTACTAGTGTCTGATCACTGGCGGATCATTTGTGTTCGATCGCCTCCAAATTTTGATACCAAAAGAGAAAAAATAGGTTTTGTACCGGATCCGGTTATGGGTACCCATGATCCCACCAGATCTGGTTTTGGGTACCCAAGTTGGGAACCAACCCAGAACCGGTTTGGTTTTAAATATCCACTTATAATATGGATCCGGTTCCGGTTATCCTAGTACCAGAACCGGAACTGATCCATGGCTGCCCCTAAACCTAACCCACAAGTTTAGAGATCAGTTAGGATCACCATCTTTGTTAAACAAGATAATTTTGTGTTTGTTTGCATTTTTCTTTGTGTTCGTGGAATATGTAATTTTTTCAATGGAATGTTATATGGAAGCTTATAGTGTTCAATGAAATGTTTTTTTTGTATCTCTTTGGTATGTAATGGAGTTTTTCAAACGCAGAAGCTTATAGTGTTCAATGGAATTTCATTATAGTGTTGAATGAAATGTTAGATGGCCGAAAGAAGAAACTTTATCCAAACTATGAAGAAAGGGTAATTAAATGTAAACAAAAAATGAGAGAATGGCACAATCCCCTCAAATGATAAATGTGAATAGGAGAACTTGCGGAGCTTATGTATGCAACTATATCATTAAGATTTTGGATAACGAGAATCAAATGAAGTTCCCTCCTCAAGACGTGGACAAGTTGATATCCCACATGGCTCTTGCTTTCCTTTCACATAACATAAAGTAGTCGAGTCCGACGTAGATGATTTTGTTGTACCAAAGCGAATGCGGGATTACATTGTGCAATTATCTTCCTTGGATATTAATTTATTTACCTTAAAATTACGGTAAATTTTTGTAGTTTTTGTAAATATAATGTTTTCTATATGTTGGTTTTGACCGAATGACCCAGCTTGTTACTTAAGTTCTATCAATTTTTACATGAATTGTCATTTCAACTACATTACTCACCTGCTCAGGATGCAAGTGCCCCGTTTTGGATGCAAAGGGACCTGATACATGGACGTCAGTTCAGGACGATTTAGTCTCGGTTCGCGACGAGTCTGGCCTGCGATGAGACGAGTCAGAGACACACATCCCATGACAAGACAATTAAGTTTGGCTAGGGAAGGGTCGTTATTGCGAAGAGACAACCTTTCCATACATGACACAACCTTTCATTACTTTCCAAAAAGACACCACCTTTCATTACAAGATTTGCAAAGTGACGAAACCTTTCATTCCAGGGTCTATAAAATCATACATATATCCAGTTTTATATTCGATCGCCCGAAACTAATGGCCTTCGAACACAATGCCAACAATGACTACTTAAGTGATGAAGATGAGTACATCACTGGTGGACCAATATGGGGAGGTTGTCCCCTCGTTGAAATATCTGGAGTTTCACGTCTACCCTATCACACCTGTAGGTGTAGTTTGAAGGCAACAAAGTTGTGATCCAACACTCTGAACAAACTTTGCAAAATGTTTTATGTTTGTGGCTCCTTTGACCCAATCCATCAGTATCATTACTTTGTCTGGGACGATGGAACACCGGTGGGGAAACTTGACGAGAGCATAAAGGACGCAGTGACACGGAAGTTTCTTTGGAAGCTTGTTAAGTTGAGTCAGACACAGCAGATAAACAAAATTCATCATTTGGGCTTGCAGATGACATCTCAGAGGATCACTTTCTTCCAATTGAATTGGAAGATATTAATAATTTATGTGTGTGTTTATGTTTATATTTTTGTTTTTGTTTCTATTCAAGTATATATAAATATATATATATAGTGTTCAATGGAATGTTTTGTGTCTCTTTGGATATATAATCACTAGTGCAGAAAAGACCATATACGTCGCATATACGTTCAGCCAACTCTATCTCATTCAGCCGTAGAGGACTGGTGGAGTACATCAACCACACTAACAATTTTTTTCCCGATTTGGGACTAAACTATTACGACCTATAGACGTCCGCTATATAGGGTGACCAACATCTATACATACATTACGACCTATAGACGCCGGCTACCCTATAAAACCGACGTCTATACCTTTAAATAATAATAAATTACGACCTATAGACGTCGGCTACCCTATAAAACCGACGTGCCAAGATTAATAATAATAAAAGAATTGCAATACTACCATATTTCTAAAAACATTGCAACCATCTTCAGCGCCCCAAGTGCAAATCTTTTGACAATTAAATATATATATCCCACTTTCCTACTCAAGTGTGGTACACAACTCCCATTTAGAAGTAAAGGAGTGATGGAGTACATCAACTCCACCAACCAAAACAATTTCTCCAATATGGGACTAAACTTCAACACATATGGGATAGTTACATTGATGTAACAATTTTTAAATCAATCCAAATAATTTACATTACTTTCTATGAAGTACAAAATTGGATAATATCCTCACAACAATTTTATCCCATCCCAAAACTTAAGAAAATTATAAATCCACATAAATTCTTATACGAAATAAATCGCAAAAAATAAACAAAAAACATTTTTCTTATTTCCGGAGGTATAGACGTCGGTTATACTACAAAAACTGACGTTTATTCAAACCTATAAACGTCGGTTACAGTAATACCCAATGTCTTTAATATTAGGTGTCGATCATTTAGGGATCCGACATATATATCTTGACCCCTGTTCCCTATTCTACACTAGTGAATGCCGAATTTTTCATGTTATCGGGGAATTGTTGGTCTTGTAAAATTTTGATATTGTTATGTTGCTTTTGAATTGTTTGACGAAATGGGTCAGTACCTCAATGGGACGTCTCAGTCCTTCAATAGGGATGGGTGAGTCCCACATCGTGACGATTCTGACAAGTTTAGGATGAGTCAGTCCCGCGTGTGGACAAATGAGTATGTCCCATTCGGCACGACTGTTTATTCAAATCATGCTATGCCAATACATTAAATTCAATTGAAGGACAATAATTTCAATTCCATCCGAACGGTTTTTAAACACAAATCCAGAAGCTCGTGGGGGCGAGATTATCAACTTTCATAAAGCTTTCCACAAATTGTCTTACGTAGTTGGTCTCCGTTGTTGACGTTATTACATGGAATGCCACTTTTTTTTACGATTCTACCCCCAGCAGCGCTGGAAATCCCAACCCAAGCAGTTGAGGAGGACATTGGAAACCCTAAAGGCTAAATCCTAAATCATCGTCCGTAAACTAGTCCACTCAGTCCCTCGCTAAACTAACTTATCCCGTCCCATCGTGGTTAGGTCCCATCTTGTCCCATCCCACCCCTTCCCGTCCCATCCCGATCAGGTCTTGTCCCATCTTGGTCACCAACGAAGTCAGCGTTTGCGTGTTTTTGCTCATTTTCAAAAATAAGAAAGACGATTATTTTACGAAAAAGTGAGACAGTTTGAAGCGCACTTTCAAAAAAAAGTGGTACGAGGGTCAAATTCTTCGGTTAAAAACCCAAAATGTGGTAATCTATTCCTTTTTCAAACCCTCATCCAATCTCGTCCTTCCTAATTCGGAAAAAATACCCTAACTCTGAACTCCAGAAAAATGGCAGCAAACTTGTGATGTTATCTAAGCATATCAAAAAAAAGTTGAACTTGCACTGTTGTCAAATTGGCCCCAATCATTTATAAATAAAGAACGAAATTTTGGTATAATTAGGTCAGTGGCGGTGATACATGTTCACATGGCCATTTTAGTCTATTTATCACTTTTCTCACGAAACACTGTGGGGACTCATTACCTCGAGAATTTCAGATTTTACTAACAATTATCATTACTATCCTTCTCGGGACGCAAAGGGTCCTAATATATGGACGCCTGTTCGGGACGGGATGAGTCAGGGACGATTCAAAGTTACACGTCCCGTGATGGGATGATGCACTTCGGCTAGGGACGAGTCATTATCATGTGAAGAGACACAACCTTTCTGTACATGACACTAACTTTCATTTATGCATTCCAGAGCTTGTCAATTCTGGACACGACATAATATGGTGACATGATTTAGACACGAACACTTCACATGAAATACAAGACACGAACATGACACTTCTTGGCGTCATCTTTCAGAGCGAAAGGGACCGGTCGAAGATGGATGGAGTTTGTGCTCAGCTGCCGCAACTTAAACATAGCACAGACCTCCTCAAATTCTCAGAGAAAAAGATAGGGATCACCCTTACCCAAGAAATGAGGGAGCGTGGAGATATACTGAGGTTTAACCTCAAAGTGGTTTCCAGTTGCCTGGGCAACGTGATGTCGGACGAAATAGTAGTTCGTGCCGGAAAGCATCGGTCACGCAGAGAAACGGGAACAGGTGGCAGAACAGGTGGGTCCAGGAATTGCTCCTCCTCATGGTATTGATCAGCCATGGTACGCGAACTGTGTGGGACACAAGAAGGGGAAGGTGTCGAGCGATTACCGAGGTATGATTGATCACACTCCTCGTCAAACGGTCAGTCTCGTCTCGTGCCCACACAAGCTGCACAAAGGTGCACACACGAACCAAACATTTTTTCAAACTAACAAAAACTAAGAAGGGTGTGTATATGAGAAGACCCGAGGAAGTCAAGGAGAGGGGAGAAGTCCTTAAGCTACGGATATAGGTGAGGGTAGAAGACAAGAAATCAAACATGAGTCAAACAACTTATGGCTATAGGTCCTTAGGCTAGACGAATATGTTGCTTTCACACAAACTGCATCTTTTATTAGATAATCAATTGCTTTTTAGTTGATAATGGTCAATTAAGATGTTATTTAGACTAAAAAATATCAATATAACATGTCACTTAATTATTTTCAATCTAAATTTGATGAATCATTTTCAAATTGTGTTATACACGATAACAAGAAATTCTGACTCATGCAAAACTATCTGACATGATGGTACACGAACACGACATGATTTGTCATGGCTTTACAGCTGAAGAGACACATCCTTTCATTACAAGGTCTATAAAAGTCATCCATTGTTGTAGTGTACCTACACCCTATTGCATTCGTAGATTCAGTTGTGTATTCGATCCACCTAAAACAAGGACTACTAAAGTGATGTAGATGAGTATGTCACTGGTGGAGCAATATGGGGTGGTTGTCCCCCCATTAAAATACCTAGAGTTCCACGTCTACCCTATCACACCTATAGGTGCGATTTGAAGGCAACGAAGATGTTCAAACACTCCAAACAAACTTAGCAAAACGTACTGTCTGTGGTGCCTCTTTGCCAACCCATCACTGTCGGTACTTCATCTGGGATGATGGAAAACTGGTACCACTGGTGGACAAACCCGACAAGAGAATAAAGGACCCAGGGTCACGGAAGCTTCCCTCGAAGCTTGCAAAGTTGAGCGAGACCCAAGAGATGAACAAAACCATCTTTTAGGTTTGCAAGTGACATGTTACATATTTACTCTCTTCCAATTGACTTGCAAGATATTAATAATTTCGTGGGTTCCACTCCTTGAGGATGTGGGCTCCATTTATTGACATATTGGTATTCCGTTTTTAAGTATCTCACATGTTTATGGGAATTCAGGTTGATGTCCATCAACATAACCATGAACTTCCGTTTGCTCTTCACGTTGTTGAAATCTTTTCTTGTTCATGCATAAACCCATGTAGTATCATACTAACATTCGTTAATGGCAAGGCATGAAGTAAGTGTGTGTGTGTAGGGGTGTTTTACGTGTGTACATAGTCGAGTTTTTTTTTCTTTTTCTTTGGTTTTCTTTTGTTTGTATTGTTAGGGTCATGATAGTGTGCTGCAATGTACATTGATATATTCTGCTATACCATTATCCTTGGGTGACTTGCCTTATTTGTCTTGCCTACTGGCTTAAATTATCCATTTCTTTCAAATCCTCATGTGTTTGAGAAGGAAAATGTTTTGTGGGTTTTCGTGTGTTTAGTATTTGCAAAACCGTTGAGAGGCAAAGTAAAAAGGAAGCTCCCTGAATTGACTTGAACACGATGCATTAAGATATCCAGTACACTAGCTTTATGTCTTATACAGACGTAAGGATGTACTCTGATTTTCCCTCGGGGGAGAGTAATCAAAGGGTTTCAGCACTCAAACAAATAAAGCAATCCATCCTAAACCTAGAAAGTTGAATAATTTGTGTCTATTAGTATAAGGAAGTTTATCGTAGTCAGGAACCCTTAAACTCTTGTTGTGAAACTATAAGTGTAGGGGTTTTGGTTCATATGTAGATAAGATATAATTTAGTATGATGTTCTCACTTCTCGCACGAATCCTATCACTCAGGAAATTAGGTCCGAGGGGACTTAGTACCAGGTGCTTTCGAGTCGTATGACTTGGGATGCACTGACCAAACTCCCGTTACACGGGTGGTAGGGATTGTTGCCTTTTTTGCCTTAATCTATGTTTTAATGATTTACTCAACCTTATCTTAATCACAATCAAATTTAGTGTAGCACACATATTGCATAGCATATATATTGCTATGTACTAAATTTACAGGTGATCAAGACTCAAAGACGAAAGGAATTCAAGTCAAGACATGTAATCAAGCTATTGAAGACATGTAGTTTATATTTTGTTTGAGTCTAATGAATCTATGTAATCTTGAGCATACAAGAGTTAAAATCCATTGACATAGACATTAGGTTCCTTACAGAAATCACACACAAAATCTCAAATCAATTGGACTTCTTTAGGTCACCCAAACTTAGACCGGAAAATACTTAAACCTAAACCTAATATGTATGAGCAAAATCGGTCGACCGAACGAGTTCTCAGTTTGGCCTATTTGATCAGTTAAATGTGTTAACAAATAGCGTTGCACTGGTCGATCGTTTTGTAGCTTTTGTTCGACCTTCTACACGTGTCAAATGACCATTAGAGATGTCTTATTCTGTAACGGTCAAATTTCTCAAAACCCCAAAATACTTTGGCCACCTGTCGACCGTTCCCTAGAACCTGGTCGACCAATCATAAATGTTTTGAGAACCCCATAGTGGCTATTATTTTTGGTCGACCAACCCAACCATATCGGTCGACCAAACATAATCATTTTTTAGAACCCCTTAGAGTCTGTTAGTTTTCGGTCGACCGAACCAACCATTTAGTTCGACCGATAACTAGGTGAACTTTAATTGTAGCCGTATTTCGGTCAACCATTCCCTACTCGGTCGACCATTTTAATTCTGGACATTCCTTGGCTTCATTTCCGAACGACCTCTGGTCGACCGTTAAGCCCAATTAAGTCGACCGAACATACCCAGAATTGTGCTCTGAGCTTTTGTGTCTTGTGTTTCTTACACAATCATTTACCTTACTAATCCCAACAGCTATAACCCTTTAGGAGCTTATAAATAGATGTTATCAAGACACAATTTGAAAATTCTTCTACTCCAAATTGTGATACACATCTAAGAGAAACTCCCAAGCTTTCAATTTCGTAATCCTACTCTCAAAGCCAAACTTTCCACACTGTAGATCAATTCCAATCAAACTCTAAGTGTGCCCAAGTTAGAGAGTGATTGTTCCACACAACAATTGTTTGTCAACAAGCAAGGACTTCGGTGAAAGCCCGAAGCATTCCCTCTCGGATTGTCAGAGGAAGAAATCAAGATAGCGTGGATTGTTCGCAGAGCTTGCTGTGTAAAAGGCTTAATTTCGGCCCGGAACGAGATTGGATAGTGAAGACGTAGGAGAAGCACGCGGAGTCGAGCGGAGCTTGCAAGAGGGGAAGTAGGTGGGAGGCCGAACCTCTATAAAAATTCCTAGGTCATCTTTGGTTTACATTGTTTTCCTTATTTTCTTTTGTTTGATTATTCCTCTACATTTTGATTAAGCAAGTAGGAGATTAACTTAAAAAGTGATTAGAATTTTGGTCCATACACGTTCCAACAGGGATCACCCTATGTGGAGATTTGGGGGAAGGTGTACGTGATAGTGTAAGTCCTCACAGATAATGCTGCATGAAACCGAACCCTGGGAGAATTTAACACCAACCAGTTTTAACTCCTTAATTTTGAAAAAGAAAAAAATTGAGAAAAGAAAAAAAGAAAAAAAATACAAATAAGAACCTTAATGGACTTTACACGATATATCACTTAAGGATATTAAGGTTTCCCATGTCTTTCACATTAGTCCTTAATTAACTTGCATGAATGGTTCCCTAGGCTAGTTCTGTGGACAAGATACATATATATGGTCGGCCCGAAGGATGACCGTGTCCAATGATCGACAAAAGTACGTCTAGTGAGTCATGTTGCTAGGTCGAATAATGCATCAATGTTCGGATTTTGTGGGTATATTTGCTGAAAACACTCAGGAGACAACTCCTCCTCCTTGGCGACAAGGGGTTTAACAATTTGTTGCACGTGCTAAGTGGAACCGTGGTTCCTATGAAAGTGAGTTAGGATTTCTTGTTTTTTGTATGTTTTTCCTTTCTTTCATATTTTCTCTATCTTTGTTTTGCTCGGGACTAGCAAAAGTTAAGTGTGGGGGTATTTGATTAGTAGCATATCATACAATGTATTCATACTATATATACTTTATTTTACCCCATTTTTGTGTTACTCGAGTGTTTGTTGGATGTATTTCAGGTTTTAAGAAATAAAGAAGAGAAAGGAAGAGAAAAACACCTAATTGCAAGAAGATTGGACTGATTTGGAAGGGTTATGTACCTATTTGTAATGCTAATGACACGATTGGAAATCATGAGGGACCTAAGTGAAAACCCAGATGGACCAAAGAGTAAAGAAATATATTGTCACAAAAGTCCATAACGTGAGGAGTAAATCAATAAGTTAAATCAAATCGAATTGAGACAATGGACCATGGCTCAACCCCACGTGTAACAAAGCAAATTTAATAGGCTGGCAGAATTTGAGACGGTTCAGAGCAACTGGATCCGCTAGTGGTGGATTTTGATCCACTATTGGCAGATGTTTTGTCTCCGTTTATGCTCTTATTTTATCGGCGGGTCTTATTTTCGGCTGAGAGAATTACGCAATATCCAGATCTGATTTACAGTCATCCGATTGCGCCCATTAGAGTAGGTTTTCGTTTCTTGCTTAGTAGTGTAGTGGAGGAGAAGAGGAGCAAGACTTTGTAATCGTCATTTCTTAATCAAGTTAAGTTTCATGTTCTTTGTGTTGTTATCTTTCATTTGATGCATTTTTTGTTCACTTGCCTTGGTTACCTTTAGTTTTCTTTACTTATGAGTTGTTTTGCTTTTATTGTTTTCTTGGTAGTGGAGATGAGTAGAGAGTAGTCCATCCCATTGGGTGTGGTGGGTGATGTGAAGTGTTGATATGTTGTATTAGTGTGTGTGTTTATCCTAATCATGGAGCCTCACATGAATTCCATAGCCATTTACTGGGTTCCTCACTTTTACCTTTGATGTGCTAATGGTCTTAATTAATGCTTAGCACTTGCTTTGGCTAGTAAGCCAACTTTGTGGGGGAATGATGAGGGGAGGATAAGGTTGGAGTTGGTAAAGAGATAAGGATGGCATGTGGGAGCATGTGTTCTTCTTGGACTCATCTTAATTAATGCATTGTATGTTTTATTGATAATGTTAAATCTTAATTCATGTGGAGACATAGTTGGGTTGTGGTAATTATGAATTCTATGTTCTTTATGTCATTAAACATGTAATCATGTGGTTGTCTTTGTCCTCATCTTGGGTAGTGTTTTGTATGTTTTAATGATGTTGATAAATCTTAATCCATGTAGAGACACACTTAGAATTGTGGTCATTATAGATTTCCATGTTATGCATGTCATTAGCGTGTAATTGTAACACACATGTATCACACATCTACACTTTTACATTCATTCTCCAGCTCCTACGGGATTAGTTTTTATTAGTTGTTGTTGATTTACATTGTATTCATCACTTAGTATAGAAAACTTCAATCTCCTTTTCTTCCCATTTGAGTATGGTGGGAAAAATGACACACACAACTCCTCGTGGTGCGACCCATACTTGTCGCGTCTTCATCGATGTCATGCACTTGCAGTTTTGAACTTTAAAATTTATCAATCAGTTTGTGTTTCTGTTCAAGGAATATGTAATCTTGAATTTTTCAATGGAATGTTCAATGAAATTCAAACTGATTTCTAAATGTGTGGGTTGATTTTGGTTGCTGGGTGACCAAAGGCCATCTCCATGCTACAAAATCATTAAGCACTATGTTTATACCACCAAACTAACACATACATTTAGAAATCAGTTAGGTTACAATTTGTTTGAGATATTTTAAAAGTTCAAACTGCAAGTGCACGATGTCGGTGAAGACACCATAAGTACGGGTCATACGACGAGGAGTTGTGTGTGTCGTTGTTTGCAATATACTCGAATGGGAGAGGATTCTGCTAAACTAACTAAACTGGGCTAAGAATGAATCAACAAGTTAACTAAACCCCCTTGGAGTGAAGGTGTGTAGAGATGTGTGTGTGTGTGAGAGTGGGTGTTCAATGCAATTAAGCACAAGTGTAGTGTGTGTGACATACAAGTAGAAGCTAGTGTAGAATCTAAGTATAAGACACACAATACTACAGGGCAAACCATGAACATGCATTTTTGACATAATGTTTAGGTTGCTTTTAGATTATCAAGCATGCAATAGGTACCTAATGTGGCCATGAGTGCATCAATTCATCTTACCTACAACCTAAATCATTCATGTGAATGTGCACCAAACATGCATCCATACATTTCCAGACAATTCCATAACAAAGGTAAACCATAACAAGCAACAAGATAAACTCTAGATCTAGAATTAAACAAGCACCTAGTGTGACCATTATCCTATCTAATACAAGTTTTATCATGCGAGAAGTATAGATCTACATTAAGCATGATTGAACGTTTTAATTATAACCGCAAGTGCATGGCCGCGTTGAAGCGGTGGCAAATACGGGTCGATCCACAGGGAGGTGTGTCGACTTTGGTTAGTTCGAAGGCGAGTGGGAAAGAAAGGAGAGAAAGAGTTTTGTTACACTACACCAAACTAGGAAAGAACAATCAATAAAACTAAAACCCATAGGGGGTAGAGAAAGAATGTGAATACAAAGATATGTGTGTGTGTTCAATTATGCTCATCACAACATGTAGTGCATGAAAATCATAAAACTAAATCTAACTTTGCCTCTACATGAAATAAGATAACACAATATCATTAAAACATACAAGACAATAATTGGAATGAAGCTAAATGAACTCATGCATAAAGGCCAAACCACACTATATCTCCACATGAAATAAGATAACACAATATCATTAAAATATACAAGACATTAACAAGGTAAGGGCAACAAGAGCACATGCAACTACAAGCCATGTTTCCTTTATCAACTCCATCCCTATCCTCACCTCATCATTCCCCATAAAATAGGTCTACTAATCTAAGCATATGCTAAACTTCATTCAAGAGCATTAGCATATCAAAGACAACAGTGAAATCTCATTAGATGGTTATAGAAATCATATAAGGTGCAAACGATTAAGATAACACACACACACCTGATACATCACATAATCACATCACATTATTCTCCACCCCCCCAAATGGGGATGGAACTACTCACTAATCATTACACTACAAACTACATTAAGAAAATGAAACATTCTACTGAAAGCAAATTAAACTAAGCAAGCAAGAAATATTAAAGAAGCGAAATGAAAGGAAATTAAACTAAAGAAGCATGCAAGCATCAAAATAAAGACAATATAAAACTATCAAACTATGAAGAATTATTTTATTTACATGACTCACATTACAAGTGACATTCTTCTCCACCTTGAGTTTTTGCTTCAAGGATTTTACTCCAAGTAGAGAGAATGCCACCAAGAAATGGGTGAATACAAATGAGAAGAAATAGTTCTATTTATAGTGCTAGAAAAAGGTAATCGGGGACAATCCCCAGATATGGGACTAAACGAATACTATAAATTGATATAAAACAACATAATACATGACCCAACTCAACCATGGAACATTTTTACCAATTTGGACCGCTAATTGGCCGTCTAGAACAGCCAATTGGTGGTCCAGATTGCTTGGGTTGAGCCCAGATTTCGGTGGTTCGTTTGTGGCTTGATTTCCTTATGTTTGATGAATCCTATTTGGTTGTTGATGTTTGGGCCCGAATCTAATTGCCAAAATACTCCTGATAATGGTGTGAAGCTTCTTAATTTCCTCGTTAGTCCTTTTGGCTTTACATCTGGATCCTTCTCTCTTGCACCTCAGTCCATAAGTCTTGCAACTTAGTCATTTTTCTTTCTTTTATGTCCTTTTTAGTCTCTTCTTCTTAAACCATTTATTCCTGAAACTTAAACATAAAACTCATTACGTAGCATTGTTTATGTTTAAGATAATTGATACAAGACACCAATGAAAATGACACAAATAAGAGGAACCCATCACCACACAACACATAGTCTACATTACCTCCACCCCAAATAGGGTGAATCTACTCTCTTCTCATAACAACAAGCATGAAAAGAAAGAAATCCACACTATACATGACAAGAATAGCAAACTACTAAATCAACCAATGAAATGTAAAAAATACATAGATAGAAAGGAAGCTAAAGAAGAGAGGAACTCAAATCTAACATTAGATTGACCAAAGAATAAGATTACAACTTTCATCCACCATCATTCCATTGCTACCCAATTGGGTAAACTAAACTTATTATAATAGAGGAAGGTGGAGAGAGAAGGGTGTAGATGAATCAAGGAGCAATCCAACAATTGTAAATCACATCTGGACATTCTGGAGTTCGCTGACCTGACGACCTGACCCAGGAGACAAATTTGGGCACGAATCTCCAAATCAGATCTGCCAATGGTGGATATTAATCTGCCATTGGTGGATCTTTTCCCTTGGATCGGCCTCAAATTGTGACATCAACTTAAGTTCATCTAATGAACACGTGGGGTGCGCCCGGAGCAGGTTGTTCGAGTCCGTTTAGCCTTAATTTCCCAAATACTACTCAAGATCATGGTATTGAGGGATTTTTGTGCCAGAAATGTTTTCCTTACATTCAGGTCCCTCTAGGTTTCATCTGGGTCCTTCTGGAATTGCAAATGGGTCCTTGATCATGACAATCAGGTCCAAGATGCTTCAATAAGGTCTTTTCTTTTTGCATGTCAGTTATTTTCTCTTCCTTTCTCTTCTTTATTACCTAAAACCTGAAACACATCAAACAAACACTTGAGTAGTACAATCATGGGGTAAAATAAAAAATATATAACATGAATGTACTTTATGACATACACCTAATCAATCACCATCTTTGTTAAATAAGATTATTTTTGTGTGTTTGTGTTTTTCTTTGTGTTTGTGTTTCTGTTAGTGGAATATGTAATGTTGAATTTTTCAATGGAATGTTATTTGGAAGCTTATAGTGTTCAATGGAATTTTTTATTATCGTGTTGAATGGAATATTAGATGGCCGAAAGACGAAACTTTATCCAATTTGTGAAGAAAGAGTAATGAAACGTAAAGGAAAAAATGAGCAGATTGCTAAAGAAGAGACGTTGCCCAACGTCAAGCGCTTGCAGGACTTGTATGAGACTGGTAAAGGTGGAGCCAAGCGAAGAAAACAAAATAATGTTTCCTATATGTTGTTAACTAAAGTGTACACGACCCAGCTCATTCCCGAATGTGGAGGCGTACGTGATGGCGACCTGTATGGTCGAGTCAGTCCTGAATATGGACGAGTCAGACCCAAATATTGATGACTTGGTGCCATCCCTACCCGGGATAGCCATGTCCCGTTTGGGACACTTGAGTCCCGAGCGAGACAATTTACGTCCCGTGTGGGACACTAGTGCGGAGCGGGACAATTGAGTTTGAGTCCCGAGTGGGATAGACACAGAAGGTACGGACCTTTGTGAGACATCATAAGACGGTTAATGTTCGAGCAACACAATGGTCTTCCAAATGACAAACGAGTTAACTTGTTCCAAGTTAACATGTACGCACACAAACATTGAAATGGAGACATTTTCTAGATCTAAATAAGCTGGGTCATTTTCTTTAGCTAAATAAGTTGGGTCATTTTTAATACCAAATAACCTCGATTTTTTTCTTGAGCTAATAAGCTGAATCGTTTCTTAAGCTGAATAAGTTGGGTCGTTTCCTAGAGCTAAATAAATTGGGTCCTTTTCTTGAGAAAAATAAGTTAGGTCATCTTGATGCCTTGATTAGTAGCATATCATACATTGTATTCATACTATATATCATTTATTTTACCCCATATTTGTGCTACTCGAGTGTTTATTTGATGTGTTTCAGGCTTTAGACAATAAAGAAGAGAAAGGAAGTGAAAATGACATAAATGCAAGAAGTGGAAGGTATTTGGACCTATTTGTAATGCTCAAGGACATGACTAAAAATGCAGAGGGGCTTACGTGAAGACCTGGAAGGACCAAAGTGTAAATATTCACAAAAGTCCATAACTTGAGGAGTAAATCAACATTTAAAATCAAATCGGCTCGATACAATGTTTCACGGTTCAACCCCACGTGCAAAACACCTAAGTTAACCAGCTCGAGAGAGTAGAGACTGATCAAGGTCATTTGATCCACTAGTGGTGGATTTGGATCCACCATTGGCAGATTATTTTGCTCCATTTCAGCCACAATTTTGCCCGTAGGTTGGGTTGTTGGGTCAGAGAAATATGAAACATCCAGATTTGATTTACAGTCGTCCAATTATGCCCAGATCAATTCAAACCCTCTAATCTTCTATAAATAGACTTGTAATGCCTCCTTTCTTCTTCTTACTCCTTCCCCATTAGAGTAGGTTTTAGTTTCCTATTTCAGTAGTGTAAATAAGGGGGTTGAAGAGGAGCAAACTTTGAATTTTTTTCTTAATCTAGTTTAGTTCTTTATGTTGATGTAGTCCATTTTATGCAATTTCCTTTGTGTTTGATGCTTGCTTAATCTAGTTTTATACATTTCTTTCATGGGTTTATGTTGTTTTTATGCTTTCTTTAGTTTAGAGATGATTAGGGAGTAGTCCATCCCCATTGGGGGATGGAGAAGAAGGTGATGTGATTATGTGATGTATTATGTGTGTGTTAATCCTTGCCTTTGAACCTCGGACGATTTCCATAACCATCTAATGAGATTTCACTTTTATCTTTGATGTGTTAATGCTCTTTAGTAATGCTTAGCACATGCTTAGAATAATGGGTCTATTTTATGGGGAATGATGAGATGAGGATAAGGATGGAGTGGAAGAAGGAAAGATAACATGTGCATGCATGTGCTCATGTTAGCCTCATCCTAATTAATCTTTGTATGTTTTAATGATTGTGTTCAATCTTATTTCATGTGGAGACAGTGGGGTTTGGTCATTATTCATGAGTTCATTTAGCCTCATTTTATTTATTGTCTTGTATGTTTTAATGATAATGTTTTATCTTATTTCATGTGGAGGCAAAGTTGGATTTGGTTTTATGGATATCATGTATTACATGTTGTGATGAGCACAATTGAACACACACACGTAAACATATCTTCGTTTTCGAATTCTTTCTCTACCCCCTATGGGGTTTAGTTTTATTGATTGTTTTCTGATTTCATGCGCATAGTAGTGTAATTCCAACCTCATTTCTCTCTTCTTTTCCCACTCGAGTATGGTGGATTTCGACTCACACGTGCTCCCTGTGGACTTGACATGTACTTGCCACCACTTTATCGTGACCGTGCACTTACGGTATGTTAACTGATTCAATCAAGTTTTTGGCGCCGTTGCTGGGAGTATTGTTTCGTAGTCGAGTTCACCATTTCGGTGGGGTTTTTCTTTTGCCTCTACGTTTTTTTTTTCCTTTTCATTACTGGAAGGG
Organism: Triglochin maritima; assembly: GCA_963682175.1. Classification (NCBI taxonomy): domain Eukaryota; kingdom Viridiplantae; phylum Streptophyta; class Magnoliopsida; order Alismatales; family Juncaginaceae; genus Triglochin; species Triglochin maritima. The sequence continues at coordinate 34,808,297 of OY821776.1, read as the reverse complement.
GGTCACAAGTGGACAGGAGGACCTAAGAGAGCCTAGAAGCATGCTGTTGAAGTCTAGGGGCAAGAATCCCCAGATATCTGGCAGTTCGGATTTGGATTTGCCACTAGCAAATCTGGTAAGTTGTTTATGCTTTCAGTTTTCATAGCATCTTCGTTTGCCTATTTCTAGTTGTTTACAACCACTGTTGATGCCATGCATGCTCTATTTTAGTGTTATTAATTAATTTGGCTTGCATGATCCCTTTTTAAGACAACTTGGACCATAAAACTCAAAGCAAAATATTACACTAATTGCCATCTAGGTCATGCAACATTTGTAGACCTTGCATGCACTCGTCTTTTCTTTTCTTTACATTCTTGTTGTCGATTACTAGTGTGCGGTATGTGCACCCATTCTCATTCATGCATGGTTAAAGCATGCATTAATTAGTAAGGTTCATAGGGAAAAGTGTGAGGTGGGTGTTTGATTGGAGAGTTGACTACTAGATTAAGACTCAAAATGCTACGAAGGATTTCATCAAGATAAGGTGGAGGATTTCATCACCCTTTCCTTAGCCCTAAAATCACTCCTTATCAAAAGCCCTTAATCTAAATCAAGTAGACATTGGCCACTAGGACTTGGATGCATTAGGAGAGTGATCCAGTCATGACCGTCATAGCCTGATCGACGTCGCCCACTTTGTCGATAGCAGGAGAGACGAGTTCTCCAGATCTTTGCTCACTTGCGGGGCTCTGTGGTCTTCGTTATAGGGAGGTGAGGCATGTTGAGGTCGCATGACCTCACAGTTAGGGCATCGTCTAGCTTGTGACCTCACAGTTAGGGAGTCGTCTAGCTTAAGGACCCATAGCCAGCCTAAGCTTGTGTGAGCCGTGTTCGCTTGATTAAGCTTCTACGTCACCCTTTACCCACGCTAGCTTTAGGGATTCTTCCCTTCTTCTCTGTGTCATCTTCTTCTCACCTACTTCTACGTTCTAGTCTCCTCCCCTTTACACTCTCTATAAGCGTTTTAGGGTCGAGTTGAGCACTTTTTGCGAGTTTGGCCTCGTGGTGGTGAGAGTGGTTGACTCAAGAGTACTATGTCGAGATGGATGGTTACATGAGAGACCATCCATTTCATTGTTGGGACCAAGACTATTATCCCTGGTATTCCAGACCCATGCATCCTGGGTGCCTCAGACTAACACCGAGCAAGGTTGGGATAATTTTAATTGTGTGGCTGAGCAATCTTCAGATTGGGGTAATATGAGAAAGGCACTGACTGCTAGACCACAATCTAGTTATATCAGATCATATGTTGGTCAATAAACTGAGACATTACAAGACACTTTGGCATCTTTCATGCGTGTGGTAGTGGATATGATTGCACCGGTGGCTCCAGTAGACACACCGTGTGACTGTTGCGGGTTGAGTGGTCACGTTATCGGGGAATGTCCTTATGTTCCCCTAGAGCTTGAGTATGAGCATACATTTTCCCAAAATGCTCAAGGTGACCTTTACGCATCCGCGTACAACCCAAGAGGGATGGATTCATGGGGAGACAATATTGATTCACATTTTTATACATCATACCCACCCCATTAATCTCCTCCCGAATACCCACATCCCTACCAACCACCACCCATGACCACATGGACTAATTCTCAACCTATTTTGTAACACCCCCGATCTCGCAGGTACGCACATTGGGAAAGACTACAAGTGTCGAGATCAGAGACCTCCACGACGACTAAAGGAGTTACAAAAGACAGACCAAAGAACGACTCGACAGTACGTAGAGAGATCATACATGGATAGATTAACATAAAACATAACTGAAAAGTGAGAGATTATCCATATATGTAACAAGGTCAAATACATTACATCGAGTTCAAAAGGGAAATACATCATAAATAATGCGGCAGCAAAAAAAACTGAAGAATATGGTCGACGTGCTCCTCGTGTACAGAATCTTCGACTACTCTTCCAGTCTGCCTTGTAGGAATCTAAGTACTTGCAAGCACCGCATCAACATATGCGTGAGTTTTCTATAAAGAAAACCCAGTATGCCCCTGGCCCAATCATAGTTATATAGAAGAATGCATGCAGTCTATCTAAGACAAAAGCATTACAAACAGAAACAGAAAAGCACAAAATGCATCAAAAGGCTACAACCCAATCGGTCGTGCCAATCGGGTAACACCCACATAAAACCCTCCAAGGGAACCAAAATACCAACCATGCTGGTCAGAGCAGAACAGAAAAGCATCAAATGCAACAGAAGGCTACGACTCTATAAGCCGTGTCGGTCGGGCGCACCCGAACCACTCCAGAAGGCTCCACAGTGACCCACTGCTCGGCACAAAGCGGTGCGCCGGATAAGTGTCCCAATTCGCGACAAGTAACCTACATGGTGCCATCGCGAACTTGGGAATACCTACCCTGAGGCAGAATGGCAGCGTGCATGCCCAGGATTTATCTTATGCCTAGCCTCGCAACGTACAGGTCTTATGTGAATGGCCTCTGGATCTAGAGGACCCACTCGTGCCCCGACGTCCCAGAAAATAGAACGTGCCCAGAATTATTAATCAGATTAAATGCACTGCAAGCTACTTAAGCATCTAAAATCTAATGCATCTACAGTGTATGGAACAAGCTCAAAGAGGAGTATCTGGATACCCTCCTAGCAGCCTCGAACCTACTCGGAAATCAGACATACCAATCAGGAACAAACAAAACTCACAACAGCAAACAAAAATTACCGACGGTAATTCTATTTACCAACTAATTTAGTCATCTACGGGTCATGATAGGGACATTATGAGGTCTGAAATCTTAAGGGTCATACACCAGCACGACATAAGACATCACATCAGACAGAGATCAACATGAACAGACTCACATAACCATGCCAACAGTAGAAGATATCAAAATTGCACCACACTACAATCGACGATATGAATTATCAATTTCAGAGCATACATGGAATCAAATAAAAATCTCAGAATATGATCAGATCATATGTGGGCATGAAATAGCTTATATATCAGTAATACAACATGGTGAACATGCACATAATATCAGAAGGCTCAATCTATCCAATATTATTAGCTATGCGTACATTCGAAACCATGTGTTGCATTAAGATATAATATGAATAACATATAACAAGAAGGAGTCCAATTTAGTTCCTGAGTGCATGCATGTCAAAAATATCACAGAATATAACCAAAATCAGATCATGAATGTATCATATGTGCTGCTGGACCAGAAATGACTCAAACCACGAATCCCAGCAACCATCGCACACAATGCAACCGATAGCATCAGATAAATCACAGAAAAATACAAACCTCACAGCCATGCATATGGATCCCTGACCCATCCAAACGACGTGCTCAGAGCATCCTTCCCAGGCAGTCTGAGGTGGGAGAAGGTCAGAGGAAGTCTGTCCAAGCCGTTCGGTCCAGCAACCGAGCAAGAAACGCGCAAGATGCACCAACCTCATGGTTAACATCACTCTAGCGCACCATGCTCAGACCAAACAAGCCAATCCGACTCCTCTCACCCCTAGCCTCCCTAACGTCCGTCCCCACCCCCTCCTGACCCCAACCACCATCTGATATTGGCTGCACCAGCCAGCCCTCCAAAGCTAGGAGTCAAAAGGGTTGAAAGCAAACCTTAGTTGGATCTTGTGTGCCCCAACTACACCCAACCAGATCCGTGGCCACCCTCAAGAGAAGACCAGAAGGAACACCTTCACCTTTGGTTGGACCTCATTAGAGCTCACTGGAGGTCCGGTCCCTTTGGCTGCCCCACAGCCAGCCCCATCTAGCGCATGCTCCTTGCGCACACTAGAAGGGAATCAGGGTGTTGCAACAGTTGCACCAGCCACCACCTGATGTTGTCTGGCCCCTCCAACCAACATCCCCTCCCATAAAACTCTTCAAGGTATAGGAGAGTACCTGATTAGCAAGGAAGTTTTCTGAAATTAGCCGGAGATTCTGCCCACCAAACTTCTAGCCGCACCACAGGTTGCACTAGATGTCGCTTCTAGCCTCGCTGGATTTGAAGTTTGCTGGAGCACCACCTGAGTGGCCTGACCACGTGGCTGAGTGGAAGAGGTGGAGGAGACGTGTGGGAGGTGAAGAGGTGTGCAATGGTTGGCTGGTGGGAGAGGCTTTTTGTTAGCTTGCTAGGACTCTTCAATTTCCAAGCCTTCATGGCTAATCAAGCCACCTCAACACTTGCCAAAATGGCACCAGCAAAGATATTCCAAAAGCCACGAAAATGCACATCCAAACCCTAATGTAACCCTTCCAATTCCATGCCACTTCAACATGGGTTTAGCCCCAAACCGACCCTACACTCACTCGGACCCAAATTGAGTCGATCGAGTCAAACAACCGCACACCTGCTCGATGTGTCGCAACCGCTCTACCAACAAGAAATCCTATCAAATCTACTCAAACAAACATGCCATAACATAATTTGACATTCCAAGAAGTCAATTATGCAGAGTGGACTTATTATTATTAAAGTAGGAGAGCGGGTCTTACATATTTACACCCAACCTACAAACTATGACAATCAAAATTTGAACTTCAATGTTGACCCTAAACTTGATTCCTTAAAACAAACCCTCCAAACGTTCATGAAAACCACTCAAAATTTATTGGAGTCCAACTTGAATTCCTTGCAAACTATGGAAATGCAAGTGACTCAAATGACACAACAATTAGGTGAACGTGAGGAGGGTGGCCTTTCTCATGAACACGAGGATTCGTCTTTTGATATCGAACCACCACCACATCTACAAATTAAAAGCACAATCTTCCAAAGTCAAACCCCTAGTCAGTATGAGGGACTTGGAGTTTCAATTCACGATCACTTGGTGGAGGATTCGATTCAAATTGAGAATAGCATGGACCAACTTCATTATGAGTCGGCACAGGAGTGTGCCATATCTTTTTGTCCTGTGACCCTTGAGCCACATGATCTTAATATTGTGTCTCTTGAGGACTCACGTTTGGTGGAGCAAAGGCTCCCTAATACCCCTAATTTCATATGACCTGGTGAGAGTTTGCTTCTCATTATTATTCAAGATCATCTTGAAAATGAAGGGACACCAAACAACTACATTGCCAATGAGGGTATTGGGAGTTCCTTAGAGGATATCTTGCATAAGAGATTAACTTTCTGTTCGTCTAGTGAGTCGGGAAAGCATAATGATGTTGTTGGCCTCGTTCTTGTGCACCAGCCTATTTGTTGGAGAGTTTGTTGTTGTGTTGCCCGTTGAATCGTCTGCCGATTCGCCTCCAATGTTCACCAAACTCTAAACAAGATTAGAGCGAAAGGAGTTAGCCAATAAATCTCTATATCAAGGTTAGAATCTAGCTAATAACACCCTTAAAGCACCTGAGAATTTAATCTTAAAAAACTTGAATAATTAAGGGAATTTTCGGATGGATTAATGGGGTGGTTAGGGGAGAGATAATTTTCCATTAGTATTAACAAGAAAAGGGAGGATAGACCTATTTATAGGATTTTCTCTAACCCACATCATGTGCAAACCACTTACACATGGTCCCTTATTAATCTCTCCATTAAACCACATCATGTGCAAATCACTTACACATGATCTCTTGTTTACATCTCCACTAAACTACCTCATGTGCAAATCAGCACATGATCTCTTGTTTATTTTGCCACATCATCATCTCATCACTACCTTTGATCAAGGTGGATTAAATTCAGCAATTAATCAGTAAAAATTCTCTTATTAATATATGCAAATACGTGGTCAAACGGTTGGACCATTTTTCATTGTTTTTGACTCCACCAAATTTTGGATTAATATCCAACAAAATTTTGAATTAGGAATTTTAGCAAATTCATATGTTATAATATTGTAGATCACATTATATCGTGTAATACATTATCATATATAATATCAAAATATTATACTCCTAATATATACATCTCATACGAATTTATTTATTATTATTATCATGTTGTTTTCATGACATATTAATTTTATTATTTTACCACTTGTATTATAATATTTCATAACACATGAAACTTAATACATCATATAAAATATAAAATTATATTTCTTGTTTCCCAATTTTGTGGTGTGACGTATAGAAGGATCTAAGTTATGTTGGTAATGATATAAAACACATTATATCATAAACTATAAGTGGTATCTAGCTACACATTATAGTTACCCAAATAACAAAGATGTTTTGCTCACTCGAACTAAACACGATCAAGGGGTCCACTAATATCATTGCTCAAGTAAAGAGGGACAATGACAATCCTTTGATGAACTATCTTTTCCAGCATAAGTCATACTTAACCAACTATTGTCTTTATCACTATACTCAATAACAACTTTTGACAATAATCAAATTAAACACTTCTTATGTGAAAAGACATAAGTCTCTTATCTTAGGATTCAAGACATAGTAAAAACATTAATGACACATGACACAATTCCATAATGTTTCACTTGCTAGGTCTATTCAATATATAAAAGTAACCATTTTCCTCTTTTATATACTCGTGTCGTCAAATATTGTAGAGCTACAATAATTGATGACCAACACAACAATTTTATCTCGGTAATTAATGTTCCATGTCAATTACCATGATTGTGAATAACTTTTGATTTATGTAAACCATTATCTTGTAGAGCCCTACAGTTAAGGACCAAGAGCCTCTTCCTTAACACTTCTAAAAGACGAATACAATAATCAAGGAACAAAATGTTTGCACATTCAATTCATAACAATTCACATATAAAACTAAAACTTTTAGAACATTCCTTTCAATCTCACACTTGTTATCAAAGTTTTCTTTCACATACATTCTCAATGTATAAAATAATAATAACTAGGTTAACCCTCTGTAATCACTCATCAAGCCACTCCACATGGTTCTTCAAACCCATGGACTCAAAATGCATTTTGCCTTTGGCTTGGGATAAGGGTTTGGTGAATGGACCAGCTATGTTGTTGTTTGTGTCCACCAATAATAAATCTATTTTGCCTTCGTCGGTGAAGTCATGTGTGACAAAGTACTTGTGATCCATGTACTTCACTTTGTGGTGTGATTTATGATCCTTCATTTGGGAGATAGATGGACTATTGTCGCAATATAGCTCTATGGGTCCATCGCTCAAGGAAACTACTCCAAACTCTTCAAGGAACTTCTTAATCCACACTCCTTCCTTGCTCACTTCAGCGACAACCACAACTTCGGAAGCGATGGTTGAGTCGGTCGTAGTGGTTTGCTTCCAACTACGCCAGCTCACGACTCCACCATTCAGAAGAAAGACTTATCCTGATTGCGATATCCTATCGTCGAGATCACTCATGAAACTCGCATCTGAATAGCCTTCGGCTATTAGCTCTCTTTGTCCTCCATAAACAAGAGACTTATCCTTGGTCCGGTTAAGGTACCTTAAAATATTCTTGACCGCAGTCCAATGCGTTGGATTGGTGATGACTTGTCACGCTTAGAGTATACGAGACATCGGGTCTTGTGCAAATCATGGCGTACATGATTGATCCTATTGCTGAAGCATATGGTGTATCTTTCATGTACTCAAGTCTTTACATGATTTAGCACGTTGAGACTTCTTGAGTTGCACACCCATACTCGTTGGCACATTGCCCTTTTTGGAGTTGTTCATGTTGAACCTTTCCAAGACCTTGTCAATGTATGTACGTTGACTTAGGCCAATGAGTCTACGGGATCTATCTATATATATCTTGATTCCCAAGATGTATTGAGCCTCACCCATGTTTTCCATTGAAAATGCAGATTTCAATGAACTTCTCGTTTGCTCCATCAAAGGTATATGATTTCCCATGAGGAGTATGTCATCGACATATAAGATCAAAAATACTATGTGTCTCCCTCTAAGCTTCTTGTATATACAAGGCCCCCTTACTTTGGACGAAGTGAATCTTTTTCACTTCCTTGTCAAAGCGTTTGTTCCAACTCCTTGATGCTTGCTTCAATCCATAGATGGATCTTTGAAGCTTGCTTACTTTCTTGCTATTCCTTGGATCTTCAAAACCTTGAGGTTGTACCATATACACATCCTCCTCTAAGTTCACATTATGGAGCGTTGTTTTGACATCCATTTGCCATATTTCATAATCATAAAATGCGGCAATAGCAAGTATAATCCGAGTAGACTTGAACATAGCAACCGTTGAGAAAGTTTCATCATAGTCAATTACTTGAACTTGAGTGATACCTTTTGCTACAAGCTTTGCTTTGTAGGTTGTCAAGTTCCCATTAATGTCCATCTTCCCCTTAAAGACCCATTTATTTTGAATGACCTTCTTTCCTTGAGGAAGGTCAACCAAGTTCCACACTTGATTGTCATACATGGATTCTACTTCGGATTCTATGGCTTTAAACCATAGTTTGGAGTCCTTTCTTTCCATTGCTTCTTGAAAAGTTGAGGGATCATTGGTATCTAGTACCATGATCTTGTGAAGTCCCAAATACATATCAGATTTCTTCCTTTTCCTCGTACACCTTCTAAGTTCTTTTGGTTATACGTGTACTTCTTAAACTTCTTCCACAATTTCTTGTAGAATTGGTTCATGTTCGATTCCCGAACGTACACTCGGTGGGCATGATCGAGTTTCACTCACAATTGCTTGTGAGGGGCTGTCACTCATGCTCCCACTAACCAAAGGAATCTTGGTTGGGAATTCATGATCTTGAATGTTTTCACTCATATCATGATCTTGTAGAATATTTTGAGTTTCCTCAAGCATAATTCTACTCCCACTACTTTTTATTTCTTTCCAGAAATTCCTTTTCTAGGAAGATGCCATCCCTCTCGACAATCAATCCATTGGAGGTTTTATGCCAAAAGTAGTATCCTCTTGTCTCACGAGGATAACCTATAAAGAAGTGCTTATCCGCTTTTAGTTGAAGTTTGGTCGACATCAATCTTTTGACGTAGACCTCACAACCCCAAATCTTGAGAAAATTGAGCTTAGGTGTTTTACCACTCCACAACTCATAAGGTGTTTTCTCTACGGATTTAGATGGATCATTATTTAGTGTGTAAGCCGTAGCTTCTAATGCATAGCTCCAAAAGTAAAGCGGCAATTCAGCATGACTCATCATTGACCGAACCATGTCGAGCAATGTCCTATTCCTCCTTTAGGATACCCATTCCACTGAGGTGTACCGGGAGGAGTGAGTTGTGGTACAATACCACACTCCTTTAAGAACGAATCAAATTCAGTGCTTAAGTACTCACCTCCACGATCGGTTCATAGATACTTGATTTTCTTGTTGAGTTGGTTCTCTACTTCATTCTTGAATTCTTTGAACTTCTCAAAGGATTCACTTTTGTTTCTCATTAGATAAATATAGCCATAATGACTATAGTCATCCATTAACATAATGAAGTACCTAAAACTGCCTCTTGCACTTGTACTCATTGGACTACATACATTAGAATGTATCAAATCCAACAAGTTATTCGCTCTCGGATCTTTCTTCTTGAAATGCCTCTTGTTCATTTTGCCCATTACGCAAGGTTCGCACGTCTCCAATGATTTAAAATCAAGTTGACCAAGAAGATTAGCTTCTTGCAATTTATTGATGTGTTTGTCATTTATGTGACGAAGATGATAGTGCCACAAGAGTGTATCATTCACGTGAGTAGTTTTAAGACTTTTGTTATTGATGTTTAAAATTTGTCTATTATTTAATTCAAGCAAATAGAAAATTCTTGTGAAAGCATTTGCATAGAAAATTCCATTCTTCAATATCGACAAGCAAGAGTTTCAAATATTTATATTAAAATTATCCATATCCAAACATGATACAGAAATAATATTCTTGCTAATCGAAGGCACATAGTAGATGTTCTTTAAACATAAATTTAAACCACTAGATAATTGAAGCTCCACGGAACCTTGTGCAATCGCAACAACGCTTGCACCATTTCCAACCTTCAAAATCATCTTGCTCTTCACAAGTTCCTTCTTATCCTTTTGTAGCTACACATTAGAAATTATGTGACCACAAGATACGGTATCAATTACCCAATCATGGACAAAGGTGGCAAAATTTATTTCAATAACAAATATACCTTTAGAGTTTTTTGGACATTTTTGCTCAATTACCCCATTGTCAAGATCCATCCTCCTTGTACTTGGCAATTCAGGCGGATGTGTCCTTTTCCACCACAGTGGTAACACTCCGTATTAGGAGTCAAAGATTTCAAAGAATTCCCCATTGAGGTACTCGCATGAGCCCCTCCTACTCCATTTCCCTTCAACTCCTTTTTGGCCAATTTGTTTTTGCCTTTACCTTTGGTGATCTTCCTGCTCCCACCATGGACGGCTAGGACGTTCTTGTCCCAACCCTTGCCCACATCAACTTCAGACATTTTGAGAGCGTTATGAAGCTCCTCAAGACTCATCCCTTTCTCACACACATGATAGTGCATAATGAAGTCCTTGTAGGACGGGGCTAGAAAGCCAAGAATCAAATCTTCCGTAATGTCATCACGCATCGGGGAATAGAGCTTTGACAAGTTCTCAAGGTATCCTTGCATAGTGAGAAAATGCATAGATACCGATGTTCCCTCTGCCATGTGGCACATTGTGAGTGCTATGGTGGTCTTATAGCGTTCTTTTCTAGCACTATCCATGAACATCTTTGTTAAAGCTTCCATGATTTTCTTGCGTTTTGAATCCAAGTATTTCGCTTGAAGCGAGTCACCCATGGAGGCCAACATTAGATTGTGAACTTGGTTCTCTTGGTCTTCCCACTTGGCTTTAGCCTCACTCTCATTATCGGTTGCCTTCTCATTTAATTTTGGGATTTCACCATCCAAAATATGAGATAGTTTCTCCATTTCTTATGAAAGCATTTGCATAGAAAATATGAGATAGTTTCTAACCATGTCGTTTTCACGACATATTGATTTTATTATTTTACCAGATGTATAATATTTCATAACACATGAAACTTAATACATCATATAAAATATAAAATAATATTTCTTGTTTCCCAATTTTTTGGTGTGACGTATAGAAAGATCTAAGTAATGTTGGTAATCATATAAAATACATTATATCATAAACTATAAGCACATCATAAATATGTAACTTAACACAAGTCACATTGTGCACATTATAATTTCGCTTTATCAAGGGCCCCACTAATATCATTACTCAAGTAAAAAGGGACAATGATAATCCTTTGACGAACTATTTTTAACAGTATAAGTTATACTTAACTAACTATTGCCTTTTATCACTATACTCAATGACTGCTTTTGACAATAATCAAATTAAACACTTCCCATGTGAAAAGACATAAGTCTCATATCTTAGGATTCAAGACACAGTGAAAACGTTAATGACACATAACACAATTCCATAATGTTTCACTTGCTAGGTCTATTCAATATATAAAAGTAACCATTTTCCTCTTTTATATACTCTTGTCCTCAAAAATTTGTAGAGCTACAATAATCGATGACAAACACGACAATCTTATCTCGGTAATTAATGTTCCATGTCAATTACCATGATTGTGAATAACTTTTGATTTATGTAAACCATTATCTTTTAGAGATCTACAATTAAGGACCAAGAGCCTCTTCCTTAACACTTCTAAAAGACGAATACAAAGATTAAGGCTTTACTTAAGTGTGGTTTGTGGGGCTGAGGGAGAGGTGATGACATCCCCCATCTTATCTTTAAGACTATAGGTGGTGCCCCTTAAAGATGTTTTGAAATCTTAGGGTAGCAAGCAACTCACCAAACAAGCACTCACATTACTCTTGTTACAATACACCTTACTAACTAATGCATGATTTAAACATACGTGAATGAGAGATTGGGTGCACATACCTCACGCCAGCAATCGACAACAACAATGTAAAGAAAAGAAAAGACAAATGCGTGCAAGGTCTACAAATGATGCATGACCTAGCTGGCAACAAGTCTAATCATTTGCTTTGCGTTTTATTGTCCAAGATGTCTTAACAAGGGGTCATGCAAGCCAAATTAAATTTTAAAACTAAAACAATGCATGTATGGCATCAACAGTGATAGGAAACAACTAGAAATAGGAAAAGAAAGCTAAATTTGAAACGGAAATCAAAAATACCTTACCAAATCCACCACTGGCAGATGGAAATCCGCTACCGGTGAATCTTCTAGGGATTCAGGTCCCTAGAATTCACTAGTGTACTTCTAAGCCCCATTAGTTTCTCCTGTCCAGTTGTGACACCATTCCATTAACCAAAACAAAGAAAAAACCCCATCGAAATGGCGAACTTGACTACGGAAACGACGCTCCCCGGCAATGGCGTCAAAAACCTGATTGAATCAGTTAAAAATACCGCAAGTGCATGGCCGCGTTGAAGCAGTGACAAGTACGGGTTGGTCCACAGGGAGCGCGTGTGAGTTGGATTCATGATACTCGAGTGGGGGAGAAGAAGAGAGAGATGAGATCGAAATTAAACTATGACGCGTAGGACATTAGAAAACAACACAATAAAAGCTAAACCCCTTAGTGGGTAGAGAGAGAAAGCGAATATGAAAATATGTGTATGTGTGTGTTCAAATGTGCTCATCAAACATGTCGTACATGAAATCCATAAAACTCAATTCCAACTTTGCCTCCACATGAAATAAGATAAAACCATATCATTAAAACATACAAGACAATAATTGAAATGAAGCTAATATGTTCCCATGCATAATGACTCAAATGCAACTATGTCTCCACATGAAATAAGATTTATCACAATCATTAAAACATATAAGACATTAATTATGATAAAGCCAACATGAGCACATGCATGCACATGTCTTGTTTCCTTCTTCCACTCCATCCTTATCCTAACCTCATCATTCCCCATAAAATAGGCCCACTAATCTGAGCATGTGCTAAGCATCACTCAAGAGCATTAGCACATCAAAGATAAGAGTGAAATCCCATTAGATGGTTTTAGAAATCATGTAAGGCTCAAAGGATAAGATTAACACACACTAATACATCACATAATCACAACACTTTCTTCTCCACCCCCAATGCGGAAGGACTACTCTCTACTCATCTCTACACTAAAGAAAGCTTAAAAATAACATGAACCCATAACGGAAAGGAAGAAGATTAGATAAACAAACATCAAACACAAAGGAAATTGCATAAAATTGAAAATATCAACATAAAGAACAAGAACTAAAGTAGATAAAGAAATAAACATACATGGTTTGCTCCTCTCCAAACCACTTATTACACTACTAAAATAGGAAACTAAAACCTACTCTAATAGGGGAAGGTGGAAGAAGAGGTGGAGAGGAGGGATTACAATGGTATTTATAGAAGAAATAAGGGTTTGGATGGATCTGTGATCAATCCGATGGTTGGAATAACTTTCTCTATACTCTGGTGCACCCAATTAATCAAGTCCGAGCCATGGGAGAAATTGTGGATCAATTGGAGCAAAATGATCCGCCCTTGGTGGATCCAAAACCACCACTGGCGGATTGTTTGCGTCCTATCGATACCGATTTCTTCCAGGAGCTTCAATGTTGTGTTTTGCACATTAGGTGAAGCCTTGGTTCACTGTCTTGAACCGATTTGAGTTTAATTGGTGAAATATTGATCCTGTTCAAGTCATGTGTCACAATACTTTGCATTTCACAATCATGTCCCTCCGGATTTTCACTTGGGTCCTTCCTGATTTATGATCCAGTCCTTGTGCATTACAAATGGGTCCAGAAGTCTTCAATTCAGTCCATTCTCGTTGCATTCAGGTCCTTTTGTTCCCTTTTCTCTTCTTTATTACCTAACACCTGAAACCCTACAACAATAACTCGTGTAGCAAAATATTGGGGTAAAATACAGAATATATAGCATGAATATGATGCATGATATGCTACTAATCACATAGGAAGTACCTAATGGTTGTGGAAAAACCTATCATTCCAATCACTAACCTAGTTGATTAACCTAAGCATAAACAACTAACCTAGTTGGTTTCAGGGATCCTAGAGCTCACGGGGAGGCTACTGGACGAGTTGTAGAACAAAATCTCCAACAGGGACCACCAATCAACGGTTTGGGACTGCCAATTGGCGGCCTGGTGAGGTTTTCTTGCTTTCATTTTTCTTCTGGTAGTTGTTTGCTTCATTTTAGTTATCTAGGAGCACTATTTTGCATGCTCTGACTTCTAGTTTGCTCCCAGATCATTAAACCAATCCCCATTAATCAACTTGGCCTTAAAATCCAAAGCAAAAGACTAGATATTCTTACTTGTTTAGGTTACGCATCATGTACTTGACTTAGGCATGTAGTTGTCTTCTCTTTTAGCTTTATTTTCAGTTGTTGAGCGCTAGCGTGAGGTACGCATTTCCTACACTCATTCATGCATCTTGTATACCCATGCATTAGTTAGTAGGAATTGCATCAGGACAAGAGTGAGTTGAGCTTTTGATTGAGCGATTGATTGTTAGATTTAGGATCAAAACGCTACTAAGGAGGGGCTGTCCCATAAAAGATAAGGTGTGGGATTTCATCACCCTTTCCTTGGCCCCAAAAATCACTCTTAATCAAACCTTAACTAAAATCAAGTAGACATTGGCCCTAGGATTTTGGACGCACTAGGGGAGTAATCTAGTTGACACCGCCATGCCCTGATCGACGTTGCCTACCTTGTCGATAGTAGGAGGTACTGGATCTCCGGATCTGGTATCACTTGTTGGGCATTGTGGTCCTCGTTGTAGGGAGGTGAGGTGTGTCGAGGCTACTGACCTCGAAGTTAGGCATCGTCTAGCCTAAGGACCCATAGCCTTAAGTTGTTTGAGCCGTGCTTGCTAGTTAGGCTTCTACCTGATGCCATTACCCACGCCAGATCTAAGGATTCTTCCCTCCTCATGTGAGTCCTCTCTCATTTATTCGCTATGAGTAGTCTCCTCCTCTGAGTACACCTTCTGTTGTGTGTGTTTTTAGAGTCGAGTCGAGCATTTTATGCGAGGTTGGGCTCGTTCTGGTGAGAGCCCTCGACTTGAAAGAGTGCATTTTTCTGAGATGGATGGTCTTGGTGATCGACCATCTCCGCCTCGTGCTCCTTTGGAGCATGAGGCCGAGTTGTCTCGTGGTGACGCGGGAGACCCGGTTCCATTCATGGATTACCTCGGTCCGCTCCCACCACCATGTAGACCTCCTTCTCCTCCTCCTCTGACTCGAGAGGAAGGGAGATTTGGTCAGGATCGAGTTCTTGGTGCACCACCACCTTTAGCTCGACAGGATAGAACGATGACTTTGTGGGAGCGGACCCATCCTGTTCGGGCCGCGCAACCTTCTTGCATAGTTCTCCCCCCTGCTCGCGGGAACAACTATGAGCTGAAACCTCAATATGTGAGCATGCTTCCAACCTTTACTGCCAATAAGGGGGATCCGTATATTTTTATACGCGAATTAGAGGAAGTATGCTCCATGTTCAAGCTTCAACAACTTGACGAGGATTCAGTCCGATTGAGGATGATTTCTTTCGCGTTGAAGGATAACGCGAAGAAATGGATGTACAACCTCCCGACGAGCTCTATTCGGTCTTGGGATGACTTCGTGACCGTATTTCTGAAGAGATTTTTCCCTCAAAGGAAAACTCAACAGATACGACACCAGATACATCAAATGTATCAGACTGAGATCGAATCTTTTCATGGTTTCTTTGAGAGGTTCAAGGACCTTCTCCAGCAGTGCCCTCATCATGGACTTGAGCTATGGCAGCTGTGCCAGATTGTTTATGAGGGCCTCAACTACAACACCCGCACATTGTTGGAATCGATGTGTCAAGGTGACTTCCAAATGAAACCCATCGATGAGGCATGGGAAACTTTTGAGTTAATGGCTGAACGCACCTTTGAGTGGGACACCATGAGAGAGCCACCAGCCGCCAGGTCTTCTGGTCGAGCTGGATCATATCAAGTTGAGTCATCTATTGCGTCTGAGGTGAAAATGGCTGCTCTCATGCGTAGGATTGAGAGTTTAGAGTTGGACCGAGCCCTTGTAGCTCAGGTCGCTACTCCCGGATGTGGTAGGTGCGGACTTACGGGCCATGATGACTTGGAATGCGCTTAGGCTCCAAGGGATACTGAGCATGCAAATGCGATGTATCAACAGAGGCCAGTAACGACCCGTACAATCACTCCTACAACCCAGGATGGTGTAACCATCCTAACTTCTCTTGGGGGCCTAGTGGGGGTAACGGTCAGAGCTCGCACGCTCAACCTCAACCTCCACCTTATCCACCTCCACGTCCATCGGCGACCTACCAACCTCCACATCAAAGGTCTCAGAATGATAATTACCAACCTCCTCAGACCTCATCGTCGGGTTATTCTAACCAAACTCCACCACCCCAACGGGTTGACTCGAAGGACCCCACTCTTCAACAAACCCTTCGAGCGTTCATTCAGAGCACACAATCCATGTTTGCGGCCAACAACAATTTGGTTAAAGAATTGGAAATGCAAGTTAGCCAATTGCCTAATTAGCTCCATGAACGCGAGAAGGGCCAATTACCGAGTCAACCCGAGGTGAATCCTCGGGGTACACATTCTCAAGGAAGGCCACCTGTACCTCATGCTACCTCTGAACCGACCCATCATATTAATGTGATTCATACTTTGAGGTCTGGTAAGGAGGTGGAACATTGGGGTGCCTTCTTTGTCATCACCATCTCTGAGGGAGCCGGATCCTAAGGTTCGTTCTACATTTCCTTCGACAAAGGGGCCGAATCCTGAGGTCCCCTTGTCTCCTCTTGTGTCGAAGGAATCAGATTCTGAGGTCCCCACTCATGCTTCTTTGGACCAGAATTCTGAGGTTCCTTCGCACCCTTATGCCCCGAAGGTGCCATTCCCTGAGCGCCTTAAAAATAAATCCTCTGATCAGCATGACAAGATGCTTGAGATGTTTCGGCAAGTTAAGGTGAACATCCCTATATTGGAGGTGATTCAGCAAATGCCACATTATGCCAAGGTTCTCAAGGACTTATGCACCAAGAAGCGAAAAACTCATGTTCCAAAGAAAGTTTTTCTTGCGGCTAACATGAGTTCTTTGTTGGCACAACCCATGCAAGTCAAGTACAAGGACCCTGGCTGTCCTACTATCTCTTGTGTGATTGGTGATGTGTCCATACATCGAGCCTTATTGGACCTTGGTGCATTTGTTAATCTTCTGCCATATTCTGTCTACGTCCACCTTGGTCTTGGAGACCTCAAACAAACAAAGACCACTCTTCAATTGGATAATAGGTCTATGAAGAAACCGAGGGCTGTGGTGGAAGACGTGCTGATCAAAGTGGGAGAGTTCATTTATCCAGTCGACTTCTTTGTTTTGGATACTGAACCTGTACCAAACCCACTTGGACAAATTCCTGTCATTCTTGGGCGACCATTTCTTGCGACTTCCAATGCCTTGATCAATTGTCGCAATGGTCTGATGCGCTTGACTTATGGTAGTCAATGCGCTGATTTCAACATCTTCACCATTCGCAAGAAGCCAGGTGCCTTCAATTACCCTGTTGGGGTCAACCTTATCCAGGGCTCGGATGAGATTGAAGTTGAGGGCACCTTCAAGTACTTTAGAGAATTGTTCGATGAAGATCCTGAAGGTGGTGAAGATGTTTCACCTGGGCTGGCACATGAAGGTGCCTTATATTCTGATCGCGTGGCCGTTGAGCCACATCCTTTTGATCACGTGGCTTTTGAACCAGAAGATACCATTTTTATGGCCTCTGGGCGACATGCTCTTCATTCTGTATCTACTGAGGACCCCATGTGGGTTAAGAATCAACCACCTAATACCCTTCAACCTGATAGAGATTCACCTCCCGTTCATGCCTCCTCTTTTGCTAACTCTCAAGAGGCATCAACCGACCACAATGCATATAAGGGTCTCAGGTGGTCGAGCAATTCTGTTTTGTATGTTGCGAGCCCATGCATGTGCATTTCTGACTCGAGAGATGGCGGGTTCCCATTTGATGTCCCTTGACATATGAAGATGGAAGCCTATTGTTGTACGTAGTTAAAAAAAGGACTCCTTCAGGGAGCATCGATTGTTCTGGGCTCCAACCCTTGAGTATTTGGGCCTCATTTCTTTCACGTGTTTGTATCCCTTCTTTAGCATCTGACAGGTTTTGAGGGAATTCGGGTTTGTGTCCATCAACATAACCTTGAACTTCCTTTTGCGCTTCATATTGGTGAGATCTTTCCTTTTTCATGCATAAATCCATGTAGTATTTTGCTCGCATTCATTGAGGACAATGCATGAAGTAGGTGTGGGGGGTGTTTTTACGTGTGTACATAGTCGAGTCTTTTCCTTTGATTTTTGTCTTCTTTTGTGTGCATTATTAGGGTCCTGTTAGTGTGTTGCATTTAATATCGATAAATCTGCTTGTCATGATCCTTGGGTGACTTGTCTTCTTTTGCTTGCCTAGTGCCTTAAAATTTTCACATTTCTTTCAAAATCTTCATGTATTTGCGAAAGGAAATGTTTTGTGTTTGTTTAGCATGTGCAAAACCGTTGAGAGGAAAAGTAAAAAGAAAGCTCCCAAAATTGTCTTGAACTTGATGCATTAGGATATCTAGTACAGTGGCTTTAGGACTTATCTAGTCCTTAGGATGCACCCCAATTTTCCCTCGGGGGGCGAGTAATCATAGGGTTTCAGTACTCAAACATTTAAAGAAGTCAACCCTGAACCTAGTGAATTAATAATTCGTGTCTGTTAATTTAAGGAAGTTTGTTGTAGTCAAGGACCCTCTAAACCTTGTTGTGAGACATTAAGTGTAGGGGTTTGGTTCATGTGTAGATAAGAAATAAGTGAGTAGGTGTTCTCTATTCTCGCACGTCTCCTATCACTCGGGAAAGTAGGTCTGAGGGGACTTTGTGCCTGGTGCTTTCGAGTCTTCTGACTTGGGATGCACCGACCGAACTCCCGTTACACGGGTGGTAGGGATTGCCTTATGTGGAGATTTGGGGAAAGGTGTGTGTGATAGTGTATGTACTCATGGGCAATGATGCATGAAACCTGACCCTGGGAGATGAAACTCCAACTAATAAAAAAAAGAAACAAAAAAATGAGAAAAGAAACAAAAAAATGGTAATGCAAATAAGAACCTTAATGGACTTTACACTTTGTAACACTTAAGGATGTTGAGGTTCTCCATGTCTTTCACTTAATTCCTTATTTAACTTGCACGAATGGTTCCTTAGGCTAGGTGTGTGGACTGATTACCTTTATAGAGTCGACCCGTAGGATTACCGCGTCCAATGATCGACAAAATATGTCCAACGAGTCGAGTGTCTAGATTGAATAATGCATCTTGTTCGGATTTTGTGGGTATATCCGCTGAAAACCCTCAGGAAACAACACTCCTCCTCCTTGGAAACGAGGAGGTTTAACGGCTTGTTGCACATGCTAAGTGCAACCGTGATTCCTACGAAAGTGAGTTAGGATTTCTTGTTTCTCATTTGCTGTTCTCTTTCTTTGTTTTGCTCGGGACTAGCAAAAACATAGGTGTGGGAGTATTTGATTGACATCATTTCATGCTTATATTTGTATATTATATCCATTATCTTACACCTAAGCAATGCTATGTGACGAGTTTTATATTTGAATTTCAGAAATAAAGAGGTTTGAAGAGAAGAGGCATGAAAGGACCCAAACGCAAGGAAAAAGACTTAATTGTGAGACCTGGGGACTAAGATGCAAGGGAGAAGGACCTGAACGTAAGACCGAATGACCTAAGAGCAAAACAGAAAACTCCACACCATCATGTGGAGTATTTTGGCAATTCGATTCGGGTCGGAAGTCCAACAAGCAAAGTAGATGCATCCAAGACCAACAAATACATCAAGAAAAGCCTAGAATGAAAACCAACTCGATCCGGATTCAGGAGCACGTGTATTAGTGGATGTTTAGTCTATTTTTGGTATTTGTTTAGTCCCACATCGAGGGATTCTCCCGGATTACCTTTTTCTATGACTATAAATAGAACTCTTCACCTTCTATTGAAAACTACCCATTGCTTGGTTGCATTCTCTCTACTAAGGAGTAAGCCTTGAAGCAAAATTCAAGGTGGAGAAGAATGCTACCTTCAATGTGAGTCATTGTTAATAAAATAATTGTTCTTAGATTCTTTTAATCTTGTATTTTAATTCTTGCATGTTTCTTTGGTTTATGTTCCTTTCAATTAGCTTCTTTAATATTCCTTTCTTGCTTAGTCTAATTTCATCTCAGTAGAATGTTTCATTTTAATGTAGGTTGTAGAGTAATGATTAGTGAGTAGTTCCATCCCCATTTGGGGGGTGTAGAAATATGCGATATGATCATGTAATGTATTAGGTGTGTGTTATCTTAATCCCTTGAGCCTTATATGATTTCCATAACCATCTAATGGGATTTCACTGTTATCTTTGATATGCGAATGCTCTTGAATGAAGCTTAGCTTATGCTTAGATTAGTGGACCTATTTTATGGGGAATAATAAGGTGATGATATGGATGGAATTAATATTGGAAACACAATTTGTAGTGTATGTACTCTTTTGCCTTTACCTTGGTTAATGCCTTGTATGTTTTAATGATATTGGGTTATCTTATTTCATGTGGAGGCATAGTAGGGTCTAGTCTTTATACATGAGTTCATTTAGCTTCAATCCAATTATTGTCTTGTATGTTTTAACGATATAGTCTTATCTTATTTCATGTGGAGGCAAAGTTGGATTTAATTTTATGATTTCATGCACTACATGTTGTAAGGAGCATAATTGAACACACTCACACACACATCCTTTATATTCACATTATTTCTCTACTCCCTTTGGTGTTTAGTTTTATTGCTTATCTTTCATTTCCTTTTGCATTCTAGTGTAGTTTAGTGTAATCAACCATTCCCTCCTTTCTTTCCCACTCGCCTTGCACAAACCAAAAGTCGACACACCTCCCTGTGGATCGACTCGTATTTGCCACCGCTTCAATGTGGTCGTGCACTTGCGGTTTAATATAAAACGAATCAATCAATTAACCTAAGCATAAACAAGTTGGTTATTAAGAACCTAAACAAGCATGGGAAGTAACTAATGGTTATGGCAAAACCCATCAAGTTAAGTGGTCTCTTTTAAACAAACAAGCATACATTCACATTCACCACATATTGCATAAGATAGCATTCATTCTTATTCTTCATTACATGAACAAACATCTCCATCCCCAAAGGGGAATGGAAGTACTCACTACAAATTAAGTTAACAATTATATAGGGAAGAAAGGCATTCTAACTAATTATACTAAAATTACGAGAACAAAACTAAGCTAAACATGCAAGCATTAGAAGAGACAACATCAGAACAAACTAGGAAAAAATATTTTATTCGTAACTCACATTACAAGTAGCATTCTTCTCCAATTGTTGCTCCAAGGCTTACTCCAAGTAGAGCAAATGTCCACCAAGCAATGAGTTGGTTACAAAGGAGGAAGAAGAGTTCTATTTATAGACATGAAAAAGGCAACTGGGGACAATCCCCCGGTATGGGACTAATGAAACATACCTAAAATGGACATAAACTACATAACCCACACCCATGAAAAACTGAGTCCGATTCTGACCAACATGGACCTCCAACTAGAGGTCTAGGGCTGCCAATTGGCGGTCAATTTTTCTCGGATGTGGTTTAGGTCCCTCCGGATTTTTATCTCGGATATCGTCTTTAGTGTTTCAATTCTTCATGTGGATTGACATCTAGATATAGATGACCTAAAGATAGACGTCGATTTATGGAATGCCAAAAACCAACGTAAAGAAGCCATTTATCCGACGTATATTCCTTATTCTGCACTAGTGCTTGCAGCCAATCTAGATCCAATGTTGACAAATTAGGGTCCACTCACTTCCAATTACTTTCAATTAAGACACTATTAGCATCACACAAATTTGAGCCTCTATTAAGAAAGAATTCAAACTAGGGGAGAGGAAAGTTTGGTCTGGTATGGGTTTTTGGACCGGACCAGACCGAACATGGAGTCGGTCCTGGTTCTGATCCAAAGCAGATCTGACCAATTTGGTCTTCGATCCGCACCCTGGCGGTGAACCGGGTTCCGGTCTGGTCCAGGTTCGGACTGATGGACACTATATCTAGGTTTTCAATACAAACAGGTCCGGTCTTCAGTCCAGCCGTGACCACACCTGTCCGATCCAAACCCAAATCCGGTCGGTCCGGTCTTCATTCTGCACCTGGCAAAGGACCGCGTTCCAATCCGGGTTCGGTCTGGTCTGGTCCGAGTTTGAAGCGATGCACACCCCTAATTCAAACTGTATGACTGGTCAGTTGTCAAACCGGGTGACCAGTTTGAACATTGAGTCGTCAATGTCAAAGCAAGAGTACGGGTCGATGCTGGTGGTCGATCGGTTTCGCCCACACAATACAAATCAGATATTCGGTTTGTAAAACTGGTCGATTTGTCAAGACAATTGTTGTTTGAATTTTTTTCATTTTCGTTAGATTGTACTACGCGTGTAACTAGGGCAGGTATTACCTGTTTACCCACCCCATTTAATAAGAGGGTACGGGTACGGTTTGTATACCCATTTAAAAATTTATATCTGTTTACCCATACCCGCTTTACCCGTTTAATAAATTGGGCGGGTACGGATATACCTCTACCCATACCCGTTTATCCATTTACGTGTTTAATTATTTAATCAGTATATAAATTAATATATATGATTGTAGTTATATCTTTTATGTAATAATAAACTACTATTATTACACCATGTGATAATATAACTACTTCTATTATTACTCCATTTACTCCATGTCATTTGTGATCATAATTATATCTTTTATTTGTGTTACTTTTACAAGTTTGAATTGATAAATTGTGGCAGGTTTTTTAGAACATTTAGAGTTTGGTGTAATAATATCCGCAATACCCGTTATACCAGCCTGTGTTTATTAAACGGGTATGGGGGCGGGTATGGGTACAACAACATTTAAATGGGTACATACCCGTACCCGTTTATTTAGATGGGTATGGATACGGGTATGACCATACCTGTAACATCCTCAAACAGCGGAAGAATTTAAAACTTTAAAACATGCAATCAAATAGAGGATATTACTCAAATACAAGGAAACATGTGCACCAACATATAATATATATATATATATATATATATATCCGAGTATTTCAAAAGTGTGATTACATCAAAAGGCTATACAACAAATACAAGTAATCACTCCGACCTCAAAATGAGAGAAAGCAGGATCTGGTAGCAGCGCTCCTCTCCTCGGTCACCACCCCCTAACTCCGATCACGACGTGAAAAGAAAACATGCAACAATGCCTGAGTTTCCAGAAGGAAACCCCGTATGGCAAACTCTACAATGCATGAAACTGAAACACGCCAGCATGCAATTCTATGAACAAAGAAAAGCACAACCAACAAGGCTGGGCTCCAGGGCTTTTTCACCCAACCACAGCACACACCACCATTACGGGGCTCCAGGGCTTTTTCACCCAACCACCGTAACACTCAACGTCGTCAAGTTGGGCTCTAGGGCTTTTTCACCCAACCACAGCTACCACGACAGGACCAGGGCTCTAGGGCTCTTTCACCCAATCCGAACGTCTAAGGGCTCTAGGGTTTTTTCACCCAACCCTTATTACGCGGTCCATGATCAGGCTCCAGGGCTCTTTCACCCAACATGAACGCACTACGGAGCTCGAGGCCTTTTTCACCTAACCACGCACAAACTAGTTGGGCTCCAGGGATTTTTCACCCAACTGCAGCTCTCACAACAGTTACGAGGCTCCAGGGCTCTTTCACCCAACCACCGTAACATCCGTGCTCACTAGCACACTTGTCGGAAGAACATCGGCACCACAACTCGCCGCACACGGACGACTACAACCGCACCTCCAATGTGCAAAACTGGACACAAACGGTCGACCGAACCAAGAGTCCCGGTCGACCGAATCTCACTAAAATAGGGAAATTGCCTTGACCGGCACTCCATCGGTCGAACAATTCCCACCAACAACATACGTTTGGTCGAACCAAAGGCAGGGACCGGTCGACAGTTTAGAAAGTCTCCTCCCATGTTCAACGAACATAATGACCAATCGGTGGAACGACAAAGGGGACCCGTTCGACCGAAACCCACCAGTAAAATCCACCATCGCTCAACATTAACACCGGTCGAACCCCCGAGCACTCTCGGTCGACTGATTTCCACCAGTAAAATCCACCATGCATCCAAACAACACCGGTCGACCGAACCACCATCGGTCGAACCCAACCACTATTCAACTTGAGTCATCGGTCGGACGAGTCAAACAGACGGTCGACCGTGTGGATGGTCAACGCCCCAACCGACCTACAACAGTGCGCACGGTCGAACGGCAAAGGGGTCTCGTTCGACCGAAACCAACCAGGCTTGCCTCAAATGCACAATCAGTCGACCGCCCAAGGGCATCGTTTTACCAGTCTGAGGCAGAAACCTGAATTCTCATTAGGAACAGTCGGCCATTTGCACCAACCGGTCGACCGGTCCAGCAGTAAAATTTGTTGCATGTTTGCTTGCGACGAGCCTTTCGGCCTACCATCGACTTCCAAATACTCACACAATAAAAGTGAGCTACAACTACAAGTTTGACATACCCTGAAGGTTTGAAGAATCCTTCGAAGAACCTCGACGGCGCTTCCACGAGCACTTCTCCCCCAAAATACGATCCACCGACGAACGCTCGATCGATCAACGATCGCACCTCCTCATTGTTTCACAGCCACAGATCCACCTCCGTCAATCTCCGACCACAACAACTGAAAACAAGGTAGGTTGAGAGAGAGAAAGAAGAAGTAACAAGGGATGAGTTTTGCAACCAACAACTCAGTTCCACAAGAAAAAGGCGTCGATCACCTCAACCTCGCCGGAGATCACCTCCACTCGTTGGGCATAACACTGAGAGGGAGAGAGAGATGCGTGAGAGAGTGGAAGAGAGAAGAGTGTGAGAGAGAAAATCCACCTTATATGCAACCCACCTTTCTTATCAACCACTCATCCAACACCACTCCATCTCAGCCATCCAAACTCACCTCCTCCTAAACACCACCTAAACAACAATTAAAACCCAATTAGGATTAGGATCTCACAATACACATCCCGTTTACACCCCTAGATTGTACCTAAGTTTCTTCCTTATTAAGCCGACCCTCTCCTCTTATATTAATAGGACCCCGACAACTTTTACCACACACCTATTGTTAGATGCGGGAGAAAGACGGGGAGCACCACACCAAGCCACCCCAGAAAGCACGCCTCCACCAGACACAACTGGACCGCCAACCAGCGGTACCAAACTGCCAATTGGTGGTTCTGAAGTTGCGCCTGGTGGGCTTCTTCGGCTCGCCTTGTTCTCCATGCTGAGGGTCTTCTATTGCCATCACTAGATCCATACTTTGATCTACTCAATTGGTGGACACGAATGAAAGAAGAGAACTCACTACTTAACACTCATAAGCAAAAACGAGATTTGCACCGAACTCATCTTTCCTTTCTTCTTTCTCACTTTACTTGACTTGTTTTGGCTTGTAATACAAATGGAGAACTCTTGTGCTTATATAGGCACTTACAAAGACTCTTCAACTTACCCTATAACACAAACATAACATAAACTATATAAAGATGATCATTCAAGATCATTACAACCTCTACTTAAATTGCATCAATAAATAGGACGAAAATCATAGAAAAAATGAAGAGTCCCTTGTCTCTTTCTTTCCTACAACCTTTTGCCTTCCTTCTTGTTGAGTCATCAACTCCTAGATGACTCACCCTCCATAGGTGATGTGGCAAGTGACTAGGATGCCACCTAGGATTAAGTTCAATTCTCAATACTCCTCCTTGAACTTAATCCTCTTCCATCCACCATCCCAAGATGATTTTGCAACTTCACATACAAAGGGATTGGCAGGGCTTTTGTGAATATGTCAGCCACTTGATCTTCAATTCTCACATGCACTAAGTCGACATCCTTTTCTTTCATATGTTCACGAATGAAATGAAACCTTGTGTCGATGTGTTTGCTCCTTTCGTGATGGACCGGATTTTTAGCCAGCTCGATAGCAGATTTGCTATCCATGTACACCTTTGTAGCACTTGTCTGGTTTGAACATAGCTCTTTCAACAATTCTCTAAGCCATATTGCATGACACACACATGCACTTGCCTCCACATATTCGGCTTCACAAGTTGATAATGCGACGATGGATTGTTTCTTTGATGACCATGAGAAAGCCGTGTCACCAACATAAAAAACAAAGCCCGAGGTACTCTTTCTATCATCCACATCCCCACTCCAATCACTGATGCATTGCATACATTGCATCATATGTCTTTCATTTAGATTAATTTTATATCAATAAATGCTACTAAGGTATGTGTTTAGTCTTATTTATAGAATACAGGGACCTGAATGCAAATTACCCATATCCCGAGCATAAATGCGTGCAAGAGACTCATTCCTGGCATAAAGACCAAGTTCAAGATTATCGGGTTTCAAATGGAAATGCATCCAAGCATAAAAGCATTCAAGACCTAATTACAAAAAGGACAATGACTTAATTGCAAAAAACCAAGCACCTAATTGCAAATTACGAGTAGCTTTTATTATTATGGAGAAAATCTAAAGAAAATCAATGTGGATCTCCAAATATATAAAGAAATAAAGTCGGAGCTCAAAAGAAAGGAAAGAATCAATCCAGATGCGCAAAGGATATTGAAATCATACGGTAAACACACAGGAAAAATCCGGATTAAATCGGAGCTAAAAAGGTGGGGAATCCGCCGCACCTTATGTACACAATGCGGCGAATCCGCCGCACCAAATTAGATTAATGCTCTAAAATTTTTACCGGTTGCGTGTTGACGCGTGTACTTTCCTATTTTATACCTAAGTCCCTTGTATCGGCTATAAATAGCCCTGAAACGATGTTGTGAGAGTCCTTAGCTTATGTTCTAGTTTTTATTCCTTAGTTTAATAAATTTCTGTTGTTTTATTTCTTGTTTTTAGTTTTCTTTTGTAATGCCTCTAGGACCCCTTCTTCCTCCCTCCATGAGTTTCTAACTCTTTCCAAAGGGTGGAGGTGACGGATTTAGGGTGAAGAGAAGAGAATAAATGTTATTATTTTAAGTTCATGATTAGTATATTTTGATTACTTGAGTTTGTGTTAAATCATTTATCATGTAATGCTTCGTAACTAACATGATTTATTATAAGTTACTGAATTCTCTAATCTAAACCTTAAATCTAAACCTCCACCCAACGGAATTCACCATCTTTGTTCTTGCTTTAGTTTTATTTGTTCATGTTTCATGCTTTAGGAAATTAAAAATCAAAAATCTCAAAACCCAATTTATTTCTTCTCTCCTTCTTCCCCTTAATCGAAAATCACACAAATAACAAGATCTCTCCCTCCTTGTGTTCGACCCGTATTTGCCACGTCTTCATTGACGTCGTGCACTATCACTATCAGTATATCCATAGAGTATCTCTTTGTGAACACATTTTCCATAGAATAAGCCAAGGGAAAGAGTACCTTTGATGTAGCGAAATATTCGCTTAACCGCCATCCAATGTTTCATGGTTGGACTCTCCATGTACCGGCTCACCAAGGCAACTCCATATACAAGATCTGGTCGGGTGCAAGTTTGGTATCGTAGACACCTACTGCACTTTTGTACATTGTTGCATCAACCAACTCACCATCTTCGTGTTTGGATAACTTTAATCCACATGCCACCGGTGTGTTCACGGGCTTGCAATCACCCATCTCGAAGCGCCCCAACACATCTTTAGCATAGCCTTCTTGTGACACAAAGATCCTGTCCCCTCCTTGTTTGAACTCCAAACCAAGAAAGTAGGACATGAGTCCAAGATCAGTCATCTCGAACTCCTTTTTCATGATGTGTTTGAAATCAGCAAGCATCCCATTGTTGCTACCTGCAAAAACAAGATCATCAACATACAAGGCTACGATCAATATGTCGTTGCCTTCTTTCTTCACATAGATTGCATGTTCATGTGGGCATTGCAAGAATCCATTTTGCTTGAAATAGGCATCAATCCTTGCATTCCATGCCCTCGGGGCTTGCTTCAAGCCATATAGTGCCTTCTTTAACTTTAGCACTTTCACCTCTTCCCCTTTCTTTTCATAACCCGGTGGTTGTTCCACATAAACTTCTTCTTCGAGAACTCCATTTAAGAAAGTTGACTTTACGTCCATTTGATGCATGCGCCACTTTCTTTGAGCTGCAAGTGAGGTTAGGAGATGGATTGTCTCCATGCGTGCCACCGGGGCGAACACTTCTTCATAATCTATGTCGGCCCTTTGCTTGTAGCCTTTTGCCACCAATCGTGCTTTGTACCTTTCAACTTCTCCTTGTGCCGTCATCTTTCTTTTGTACACCCATTTGACACCAATCACTTTGTGTCCTTTTGACAATGAAACTAGTTCCCAAGTTTCATTCCTTTCGATGGATCGCATTTCTTCATCCATTGTGGCGTGCCATTTTGCATCCTCCATAGCCTCTTCAAAAGGAATATTCTCTCCTTGTCCTAGAAGACACAATATCTTTTGCTCGCTTGTAACCTCCTTTGATCTCATCTCCTCCACATGGTTATAAGTCGCCACTTCTTCTCTTTCTTCTTCTTCTTCGCACCTCCCATCATGTTCATGTTCGACTTGAGCATGCATGACATGGTTTGTGACTCCCTCGTTACTTACAAACAAGGTCATTCCTCCTTCGCAAGCACTCTCCTCCACGAAAACGAGGATGGAGTTTTCTTCCACCCTTTTCTTTGACCAACACTCGCTTGCATAGTGTCCATGCTTCCCACAATTGAAGCACTCGATCTCCTTCTTCGATCCACGATCACCATGGCCACGGCTAGAGCTCTCCTCCACCTTCTTTTGCGACCAACATTCTTTCGGAAAATGGCCACGCTTCCCACACTTGAAGCACTCGACCTCCTTCTTCTTTGGACAGTCTCCATAGTCACGACCGCTTCCACGATCTACGTTGCGAGGTTTCTCCTACTTAAGCGACATCTTCACTTGCAACGCCTCCTCCAAGATACCTTGTCTCTTCTTCTTCTTTCTTTGCTCGTGTGCCTCCAACGAGCTCGCTAGGTCGTCGACGGTCATCTTCTCGAGGTCCTTTGATTCCTCGATAGCACACACAACATTTTCAAAGTCTTCGGTGAGAGAACGCAACACCTTCTCCACCACTCTTCCTTCAGTCAACACCTCCCCATTTCTCTTCAATTTATTCGCCACCATGCGAACCCTCGTCAGGAAATCGGCAACACCTTCTGATTCCTTCATTTTCAACGCCTCGAACTCACCTCGAAGCATTTGGAGGCGCACTTGCCTCACTCGATCAACACCCTTGTAGCTCTTCTCAAGGGTGTCCCACGCCTCCTTCAACGTCTTTGCTTCAGTGATCTTCTCAAAACCACTCTCATCCACCGCTTAGAAGAGAAGGAAGAGAGCACTCTTGTCTTTGGCTTTTCTCTCCTTTTGTGTTTTGATTTTTGCTGTAACATCCCCGAACAGTGGAAAATTTAAACTTTTAAAATCAATAGGATCACAAGGATAAAACCATCAAGAGTGGGGACATTACTGAAAGAAATATCCAAATACATAAGGTGCACCATAATACATAAGAGTTTGTCAAAAGAGTGATTACATCATAACACAAAATACATAGAACATGTAATCACGACAACCTAAAGTAGGTAGACGACATGATCCAGTCCAAAGTGCAATCTCCCTCGGTCACCACCCACCGGAACCTACGCGGTCCTGAAAAAGATGCAACAACAATGCCTGAGTTTCCATAAGGAAACCGCGTATGACAAGCTCACCTATATGTCCTAACATACTAGTATAGAATGGCAAGGAATACAAAGCAGTAAAACAACATTGCCACCAAGGGCCAAACTGGACATCTGTCCTGCGATCGTTCCCGCTGCCACACAGGCCCCACGATCCGCAACATCACCGTCGCCACACAGGCCACACGGTCCAACAACCACCGGTACCACACAGGCCACACGGTCAAACATCACCGCCGTCACACAAGCCGCACGGTCCAACAACGGGTCCCGTAGAGACCTACCATAGGCACATACGGTCTAACGGACAGTACGCGATGCATCCCCACACGCGACTACACAAGCCAAGGGATCGGTGAGGAGGCGTTCGCACTTCCACGCAGGTAGAATCAGATCTGAAAACATCGTGGTCCACCACCACACCAACGGAGCCGTCGCTCAGGTCGGTCCATCACCGACGCCATACAGACTGCAAGGGATATCACTCGATAGGTGCCCAGTCGAGCTACCTGCCAGAACACATCATCGGCAGTCCATCGCCGCAACCACACAGGCTACGCGCGATCCTCCCTGCCGCCACACAGGCCGTACAGGGGCCCTACCGCCGCCACACAGGCCGCACAGCACGTGCAATCACTGCCATCAAGGTCAGTCGAACATAACCGCCACACAAGGCCAGACAATCGACAGATCCGAACCGAAGTCCGCAAGGTCAACGAGCTCCACGTGCAACACCAACTCCGGCTCCATACGAGCAGGGTCGCGACCTCTGTCGCCGTCAATAGGCTGGCACCTCTCTGGACCTCCGTCGCCAATCCTGGCCGGTAGTCTCTGTGCCTCCGTAGCCATCGGCCGGTAGTTACTACACCCGTCGGCAGTTGCGTGTTGCTGAAGCAATGGGATCCGCAATCCCTCAGGCTACTACTCTAACACGAGTCAAACGATCCACCAGATTTGTCATGATCCATACATGGAGGTGACGCGTTCCGGACACGCACACTCTTCCACACGACGGTCCCTGGGCAGGCACGCGTAACGCGCCCACCGTCACCTCGCGGCTCACGCACAAGGCGAGGACACGGGTTTCCGTGGACAAAGTTGGCATCCTAAGCGGAACCAGGAATTTTGTCCTGTGCAAAAATGGTCGACCGAAAGAGACACTCGATCGACCGTTTCCTCAAGGGAATCGGTTGACCGCTGTGACAACCGGTCGACCGCTTCCACAAGGGAAAATGGTCGACCGAAAGTGACAGCTTGGTTGACCGCTTCCACAAGGGAATCGGTGAACCGAAGCGTCTGCAACGGTCGAACTATTTGCGCAACACATAAATCCAACGGTCTACCGAAGGTCTAAAACCGGTCGACCGAACGAGGTCAAAATCCGGAGTCTGGTCAACATCAAAATCCTCGACCGACTCAGGGGTCTCGGTCGACCGAAACCTTACAGGGTCAACCTATTATTTCTACGTCATAAACGGTCGACCGAAAACACTAGCATCCTACCGGTACACTTAAGTTCCGGTCGACCGAACAAGGGAACTGGTCAACCGAAACACGACAGACAGGCAAATAACACTACGTTTGGTCGACCGTCCAAGGGACCCGGTCGACCGACAGATGTCTTCAACCTCACGCCAGCTGAGGTTTTGACACCGAAACTCATCGCCGGCGAGGTCTCCAACCTCCCACGACCTACCAAAATATCACCTCAACGTGGGTGATCACTATAGGCCTCTAATGCAAGAACTTGGCATACCTCTCTTTGAAGAACGACGAAGACACCGGAGCTCCGACTACCACGCCTCCGGGCCGCAACCTCACACACGTCCTCCTCGCACCGCGCCCAGCATGCTCGCCTCGCGCACCTTCACCACCACACACCAGCCACTGAGGAAGAGGAAGAGATGGGTGGAAGAGGAGAAAGGTTTGAAGAGAAGAAAAGGAAGAGAAGAATGGATCCCCGTTTCTCTTTAAACCCAACCAAGCCAACCATCATACTACACCCTAAAACCACTGTTCACGTCACCCAACCCATCACCAACAGCCCTCTCCTATTCCACTTCAACTTCCCATGCAAATCCTCCAATTAGCACACTCAACCTTCATTAAACCCTAAACAAGGTTAGGGTCATAACATTTGCGACGGTTTCGACTCCTGTCATGGCCTCCTCCTCGAAGCCGCTCTCCACAAGATCCCAAGCATCATGTGCACCGAGCAGGGCACGCATCTGGATACTCCAATTGTCGTAGTTTCCCTTTGAAAGGCGAGGCAACGATACATGACCAAACGTGCTCATCCCTGAGCTCCCATCAGACGAGGCTCCGATACCAGATGTTAGATATGGGACAATGACGGGGAGCACCACACCCAGCCACCCCAGAAAGCACGCCTCCACCAGACACACCTGGACCGCCAACCAGCGGTTCAGAAGTTGCGTCTGGTGGGCTGCTTCAGCTCGCTTCTCCATGTTGAGGGTATTCTATTGCCATCACTAGATCCATACTTTGATCTACTCAATTGGTGGACACGAATAAAAGAAGAGAACTCACTACTTAACACTCATAAGCAAAAACGAGATTTGCACCAAACTCATCTTTTCTTTCTTCTTTCTCACTTGACTTGACTTGTTTTGGCTTGTATTACAAATGGAGAACTCTTGTGCTTATGTAGGCACTTACAAAGACTCTTCAACTTACCCTATAACACAAACATAACATAAACTATATAAAGATGATCATTCAAGATCATTATAACCTCTACTTAAATTGCATCATAAAATAGGACGAAAATCATAGAAAAAATGAAGAGTCTCTTGTCTCTTCCTTTCCTACAACCTTTTGCCTTCCTTCTTGTTGAGTCATCAACTCGTAGATGACTCACCCTCCATAGGTGATGTGGCAAGTGACTAGGATGCCACCTAGGATTAAGTTCGATTCTGAATAGTTATTGCATACACTCCTTTTGTACGCACACAACTGTAAATCTTTGATCGAAGAGCTTGTTGTAGGGAATGCTCAGTGGGAGCCAACCGACTCAAAGTTGTAAAGGAGATTGCAACATGTGGAAGTCATCTTGTATTTTAAAAGGCCCTGACGAGGGTTGTTTGTCGTGTGCGAGAGTAAACTACGGCATACTTGCCCAGAAAAGCTTTGGATAAAGGGAACTTTCAAGTAGGTGCCTGGGGACAAGACTGTCACGGGTTGTGCAACTGAACTTGTATAACAATCTTGTGTCCCTCTCTTTGTGGTTTGTTGTTTGTTTTTCTTTATAGTGCTTATATTTACTTAACTAAACCCCTCATTAACTAGCTGAAATTTAAAATACCTTTATTCACCCGTTCCCTCTAGAGTAGTCCTCGAACATAATAGTTTTCAGTTGTTTTGGAATAGATTCTCCACATTCAAAGTGTCGAGCGTCCATGATGATTGACGCCAACGAATGGGGCAAGTAGCATCTTAAATTTGTTGGTAAGGTATGTTGTCATAAAAGTAAGACGTCTCAAAAGATTTTGTACACGACCCTAGTCTCCCTTCCTTGTCCAGATCTATACTATACAAGAACTTATGTTCTTCTCTTAGCACCTTCTTCAAATAGGTCAATAGTGATTGAGCATCTTCATCACCAAGGAAAATGGCAAGATGTTTGTTAACAATATCCATGATACAACCACGAAAAGTAGATATTATTGCAATTGTACAGCGTATGGTGGACATAATGAGGGTTCATGTAAGATTGAATACCTAACATCTTGTTGGTTGAATATGAGTTTTCCATGCCCCCGGCTTTAACAACAAAGGTGTTAATTGTCTTTGCAACAGCAACCCTAGCATTGTCGTTGCTAATTATCCTTCTTTTTGGCCTCAGAGATTTATCTTTTTTCTTTGACAAAGAAGCGTTTGGGTTTTCAAAATAGTTCATGGTTGTGTTCTAGGCGAGCAGAGTTTATCTCGTATCCAACAATGGGTCCTCAGATTTGGTTATACATGCGGTGGATTTCAGAAGTGTCGTTAGCTTCTTGGCATAATTTGTTGCCTTGGGTTCTCGTAAGTAGTGTAAGGGTATGTGTAACATCCTCAAAACAGCGGAAAATTTAAAATTTTAAACACTCAATCAACAGAGGATATTACGCAATAAAAGAACACAGGTGCACCGACATATATCATATATATATGTGAACATCAGAGTATACAAAAGTTGTGATTACATCAAAAGCATATACAAGAAAACAGTAATCACACGACCTCAACTGAGAGAAAGCTGGATCCGGTAGCGGTGCTCCTCTCCTCGGTCACCACCCCCTAATGCCGATCACGGCCTGAAAGTAAACATGCAACAATGCCTGAGTTTCCAGAAGGAAACCCCGTATGCCAAACTCTAAATGTACGAAATAAAAGCATCCTAGCATGCAATTCTACTCAACAAGAAAAGCATCACAACTCGCCCTGCACCAGGGCTCTCAACTCCAACACAGGACTCACCACAGGTACGGGGCTCCAGGTCTAATCTCAACCAACCGCCGCACCCACACAGTCACGGGGCTGCAGGTCTAATCTCAACCAACCGCCGCGACTCACACACGTCGCCAAGCTGGGCTCCAGGTCTAATCTCAACCAACCACAGCTACCACGACACGACCAAGGGCTCCAGGTCTATTTTCAACCAACCCAAACGTATAAGGGCTCCAGGTCTATTTTCAACCAACCCCTACACGCGGTCCCTGCTCAGGCTCCAGGTCTATTTTCAACCAACCCGAACGCACTACGGAGCTCCAGGTCTATTTTCAACCAACTCCGTACAGACTAGCTGGGCTCCAGGTCTATTTTCAACCAACCGCAGCTCTCACAAGGTTACGAGGCTCCAGGTCTATTTTCAACCAACCACCGCAACCCTCGTGCACCTCGCACACTTGCCGGAAGAACATCGGCACCACGACTCGTCCCACACGGACAACCACGACCACAGCACCTCCATAGTGCAAAACAGGACACAAACGGTCGACCGAACCAAAAGTCCCGGTCGACCGAATCAAGCAAATACAGGGCAATCCGCTTCGACCGGCACTCCATCGGTCGACCGATTCCCAACACCACACTCGTTCGGTCGAACCCAAATCAAGGGACGGTCGACCGTTTAGATGATCAACTCCCGGTCCAACGAACAAAACGACCAATCGGTCGACCGACAAAGGGGGTCCCGGTCGACCGAAAGTCACCAGGGAACAAATCGCACAACACCACAACGAATTCGGTCGAACGCCGAGCACATCTCGGTCGACCGAATCAGCCCAGGGAAGTATCCCTCACATGCGCCACGAATCCGGTCGAACGCCGAGCTCACCTCGGTCGACCGAATTCCACCAGAGCGTTTCCCACGCTCAGCGCACAAGTCCGGTCGACCGAACCCTCATTCGGTCGAACCGACCACAACGTCCACTTAAGTCACGGTCGGACGAGATCAAAGGGCGGTCGACCGTTTATATAGTCTACGCCCCCCAACCGACTTAAGACAGTGCACACGGTCGACCGGCAAAGGGGACCCGGTCGACCGAACCTCTCCAGACTTGCCTCCTATGCACAATCGGTCGACCGCCCCACAGGCATCGTTCGACCGATTTGAGGCAGAGCCCGAATTCTCTTCACGAACGGTCGACCGTTTGCACCAACCGGTCGACCGATCAGACAGTGAAATCTGCTGCACATTTACTCGCGACGAGCCGAACGGCCTACCGTCGACTTCCAAATACTCACGGTGATTAAGTGAGCGAGCTTGACATACCTAAAGGTCTGAAGAGACCCTTGAAGAACCACGACGACGCCTCCACGAGCTCGCCTCCTCAAACACGATCCGTCGACGACTATCGCGTCCAAACGACGATCAACGCTTCTTCTCGACACCCTCGAGCACAGCAACACCTCCACCTTCCTCTACCACCACAAACGCAGAACATGCACAAGGTAAGGAAGGAGAAGGGGAAAAACGCGAGGGAAGGTTAGTAAACCACACTCACCTCCGATCACCACCACGACTCCGAAGAACTCCACCACCACTACGCCGGAGACCACCACCACCACTGAGGGGAGAGAGAGAAACGAAAGTGAGAGAGAGAGAGAGAGAGTCGTGAGAGATGAGAGGGGGGAAAGAGATGGAAAAATACCCAAATATCTTCTCCCAACTCATCCACACCATCCATTCCCTCCCTTTCCATCTCAACCACTCATCACATCCACATCAATCCAAGCCATCCATCCATCTCCTCTCAATCTCAGCCATCCATCTCTAATCACCACCTAAAACATGATTAAGGCACAATTAGGATTAGGATTAGGCTAAAATCCTACAGTATGTTAGAAAATAGACCGGGGTAAATTGAACCATGAAAATCAATAAACTTAGAACATGAAAGAAAAAAATTAGGCTTTTAAGAAGTTTTGACCTCTGGCGGTGAGCGTGCTCGGTGGTATCTTATCACAGCCCTTGTGAGGTAATTGTTCTTGTCATTCGAACTGGTTTTCTTAATTGCAATCTACAATGTAGTAGCAGAATTTTCAAAAAAGGTCATTAAGTCATCGAATTTCTAGAGATTAGGTTTGGCTCCAATGGTTCTTCACCCTAGCAAATTAATTGGGTTTGCTTTGTTGGTGACTATTGCTGAATTGCCCTCTGGTTCATGAATAACTTGTGGTTGCACAAGTTTTCATGGAAGGAAGATGTTGGTGATGTGAACTGGCATTTGGATCTCGTATCAAGAGTCTGTATTGACAAATTATCCATGTATCCGAGAGGATTTCTTTGTTTTGTTTTATATTTATTCTCTTATGTATATGTCGAAGAGAATTTCGCTTCTCAAGGTATCAAGGTATTTTATACTTTATAAGGAAGTGTCTTGACATATAGGCTTTGTATATAATTTTGTTTGAACGACCTATTGTTGTTTGTTTCACAATGGCATATCAGAACAAGTACTTTATCCTCGTATCAAGAAAGTCCTATTTTATTTCCCTTTTTTGGTTAAGTAATTAACTGTTTGTATATCGTTGAGATCACAAAGTTACGGGAAGTATAGCCTCTTACCTAGGAGGATATTTTGTTATTTATTTA
Organism: Triglochin maritima; assembly: GCA_963682175.1. Lineage (NCBI taxonomy): Eukaryota > Viridiplantae > Streptophyta > Magnoliopsida > Alismatales > Juncaginaceae > Triglochin > Triglochin maritima. The sequence continues at coordinate 34,771,247 of OY821776.1, read as the reverse complement.
GTTAATGATCTATTATCATGTTTTTGAGATCGTCAAAGGTAGTATAGCCTCTTACCTAGGAGGTATATTTTGTTTCCATTTGTTTAGTTTGACAATCTATTTTTATATTTTTGAGATCAGTAAGTAGTTGGTAGTTTAGCTTCTTACCAAGGAGGTGCATTTGTTATTTATTTAGATTACGATTAATTATCATGTTTTGAGATCGTAAAGTTGTCGGTAGTTTAGCCTCTTTACCTAGGAGGTGTATTTTGTTATTATATTTATGTTTCTTTATTTATATGTAAACCCCTCTACTTATAATCGAGAGGAACCCGAGATCTAGCTTAGCTTACATTCTCACATATAATCGAGGAGGTCAACGTATTTTAGTATTAACTCATTGTTGACACAAAACAATATACATCTCAAAAAAAATAAAAAATTCTAATGATCGCCAAATCAAGAATCAAATACAAATATAATTACCCTCCTAGGTTACGAGGCTAAACTAATCTGACCCTTACCGATCTTTAGTAGTGAAATAAACTAAAATCGCTAAATCCAATTACATACATGCATATAATCCTCCATGTTATGAGCCTTAACTGACCAAATCTCGGTGATCATTGTTAGGATCGATGACCCTCTAATCTCGAACTAAATGCAGAATTAAAAATAATAAGTAAGGGACTAAGAAATAAACAAGCAAACCACAAATTCGATGCCGGAGTTTAGAGAGGTTCGGCACCTCACCCGGTCCTAGTCCTCCTCACAAGCCTCGCTCGATACTCAGAGTCTCGCTTACGATTCCACTAATCGATCTCCATTCCGGGACGAGATCAACACCTTCTATAACCCCCAACCTCGCGAACAACCTCTCCTCGCTCGTGTCTTCTGTCACAATCCGAGAGGGAGTTCCTCGAATTACAACTTGGTGATTCTTTGATATGGAAGTTGAATCACAATCTAACTAAACTTACTCTAACTTGAGCACACTTGGATATATGATTGGAATGGATATGCAAGTTGTGAAGTTTTGGCTTTGAGTGTAAGAAGATGAGAGCTTGAAGATGTAGAGGATTGGGGTTTGAGTATGGATCAATAGGGATTGTTGTGTTGACTTTTTGGGCGTAATCTATGTTTTGATGATTTAACTAACCTAATTTTAATCAAATCAAATTAAGTGTAGCACACATTATGCAGGGACTATATCTTGTATTGTACTAACATATACATGTGATCAAAACTCAAGGAAGAATGAAATGAAGTCAAGACATGTAATCAAGCTATTTGAAGACATGTAATATTATCTTTATTTGAGTCTTTAGGAATATATGTAACTTGAGTACTTAATTCTTGATAAGCTTCGTACATAGACTCCAGGGAACCTATAGAAAACTCATACAAAATTTCATATCAATCCTACTTGGATTGGCAACCCAAATCCGTAGGATAAACCAATTGTCTGAACACAAACAATCGACCAACATAGTGTCTGTTCGGCCGGTTGTCAAGTACATTTTACCCTTGGTTCGGTCGACCGGTAAATGCCTTTTGTTCGACAGTTTCTTTGTTGTATCTGCTTGTTATTTTTGTCATATTATATAATGGTCGAATACATATAAATCCTACCTAATCACCATTTTGTCTTAGGGTACCGGTCAGACCATTGGACCTTAGCGCTCAACCGGTGAGTCACTCTTAGAGCCAAAAAAGTCCATGTTATTTTAAGTTGACTGTCACTCCTTGATCGTTTGACCATTTACCTTATATTTTCTCTGGACTCACTCAAAACCATAATATCGGTCGACCGCCCCCTGACCTTGTTCGACCGATTAAGTTACTAGCCTTTTGGTTCGACCGTAGTTCAAGTTGGTTCGAACGTTTCCTTATTTTCATGGAAACGGACGACCTTATATCCCATGTCAGTCGACCGATATTGGACAGATTTGCTGAACTTCAGTTTCTATTTTGTGTATCTTGCACACAACTTAACAAAATCTTTCCCAATGGCTATATGAGTTGTATAGACTATAAATAGAGCTTAGAACAACTTTACAAAGTTACCAATCCTTTCCCAAAAAGTTCTCATATTCATATTACTCCCTTGTGCTTATATTACAAAGCAAGCCTCTCATTGTGCTTACATTTCACTTGAAACATCCACAGATTCATATTTTCATTGTTCAAGTGCTCAAGCTAGAGTTATATTCTCAAGTGTTGAACAAGGCTTCCGGAGTGAATCATCTTCTCGACTTGTGGAAAGGAAGGTCCAATCTTGGCGAGGGTGTTCGCAAGCTTGAAGCGTCGAGGCTTGATCTCGGTCCGAAACTAGGATCAGATTGGTGAGACATAGGCGTAGCTCGTAGGATCGAGCAGAGCTTCCAAGAGATGACTAGGACCCGGGTGGGGTACCAAACCTCTATAAAAATATTGTGTCTTTGTGGTTTGCTTGTCTTTCTCTACTTGTAAATTAATTGTTGTTGCCGCTGTATTTTAAGTAGAGATTAAGAAGTTGATTAGATTGATTAGGCCATAACGATCCCACATGTTGAAGATTTCTAAAACTAAGATATGGGACCCCATTTATAAGCCTTCAAGCTCTACTAGCCATTTGGGAGTTGGTGAGATTTTGGACCAATGAGAAACAAGAATTGCTTTAAGCTCGGGCAGATTTCTATGAAGGTTTGGTCGATCATATATAGAATGCTAGTCCGAAACAATATAGTCGGATTGGTCAGATTGAAGCATACAGTTGACCGAATAGGGTTCGGTACCATTCACCAACTTCCAATAACTATTTTCAATTTCACCCTATTTAAGTTCGGTTCACCATTCCAAAGTGGATAGGGCTCTGATTACTCACGTTCGATAGACCATTCTCGATTCGAATGACCGAAATTAGCGTGGGTTTTGCGCTGACACTTATGTCTCAAATAGTCATCTAATACAACGATCAAGTGTCATGTAGGAATAGTCGTTGGGCACCTAAAGCCAAGAAGGAATTAGTTGACCGAATGGAGTTCGGTCGTCCAAAAAAGAACGAGTCAATTGGGCTCTAAGGCTTGATTCAAATGTGACCATTGGAGCAAAGTCCAAAACCAGTCCAAGGCATTTCGGTTGACCGAAGGTGTTTTGGTCGTCCGACTGGACAATTCCAGAGAGCATCCTATCATCTAGTGATGGGTAGGTTTCAGTTATTAGATAGGCGTTCGGTTGACCGAACTTGGTCAAGACAGAATCCTAATGCTCAAGTTTACATTAAATCTTATGGACTCAATAAATATGAAATTACGTGTCTTAGTCCAAAGCTTTGATTACAAGACTTGAGTCTTGATGTCTTTATCCCAATGCTCGTTTTCTTGATGAATATTGATCAACCTATTAAGATGATTGAAAGTATACACGTATATGTGCAATGCATGTAATCGTGTTTGCTCACTTTGATTGATTAGGTTGATTGATTAAGATTTGTTTAATTAATCATCAAAATTAATATAGATTAATGCCTAAAAGCCAACAATCATAATAAAGACAGTCACCAAATCAAATTTAAGCAAACAAACTAAATTGTTATGCACAACGGTCCCCTTCAAATAAATATGGGAATGAATCGTCAAACTACATATGGAATATTAAGCCAAATGATTGCCCTAGTTATGAGATTAAAACTAACCATGGATTGATAATATCTCCTTATCAGAGATAAACTTGTTAAACGATGGAATATATACTTAAATTCCTTTGGATAAGAAGCTAAATTATCATAGCAAGATGGTCCCTTTAAATATGAAAATAAGCAAACTGTTGATTGAAACAGTTATAATAACTGCAAGTGCACGGTGTCGGTGAAGACGTGGCAAATATGGGTCAAACAACAAGGAGTTGTGAGTGTTGTTGTGACTACCATACTCGAGTGGGAAAGAACAGGAGAATGAGTGATTATGCTAACTAACTACACTAAACAATGAATAAATTAACAATTAAACTAAACTCCCATGAAGTAGAGGTGTGTAGGTATGTGTGTGCGTGAGTGGGTCTTCATTACATGAGGCACAAGTGTGTAAAGTAGGTGAAATCAATTAGAAACTAGTGTGGAGTCTAATTAACATCAACTACATTTACATGAATACACAACTAATATAGTTAGACATGAAAGTAAGATGAACTATGAGTTCTCAAGCATGAACTAAGTACCTTGTGTGGACATTAGAATATCAACTAACCCCTTCATACAACTTAATCCATTCATGCATTCTCTAGTAATCAAGCATCCATACACAACAAGTAATTTCCCTAAAACCATTACAAGCAACAAGACAAACTCTAAAGCTAGCATGAGACAAATACCTTGTGTGCCCATTATCCCATCTAATACAAGTTTTATCAAGTTACATGTATAGATCTACATTAAGCACATGAAATTGCACAAATAAAAGAACACATGCAAGACTACACTATAAAATAATCTACATCACCTCCACCTCAAATGGGGTGGATCTACTCTCTACTCATGAAGCTAACTAATGATGCTAAGATTTAAGAAAACAACACATTCAAGACTAAAGGAAACAATATCTAACTAAAAAGAAAATATTTTATTTACATGGCTCACATTACAATGTGACATCCTCTCCACCTTGAGTTTTGCTTCAAATGCTTACTCGAAGTAGATAGAATGGCCACCAAACAGTGAGTCTTTTACAAAGGAGGGAGAGGAGTTCTATTTATAGATAGGAAAAAGGCAACTAGGGACAATCTCCTGACGTAGGACTAATGAAGTATGAAACATTCCCAGAATAGACATAAACACATAACACACACCCAAGATAAATTTGGTCGCGTTCTGACCCATTTGATCCGCCACTAATGGATTTGGATCTGCCAATGGTAGATCTTTTCGGTCAGATGTGACCCGAATTCTCGCGTATGCTTAAGTTCTTCAATTCTTTACGTGGGGTGCATCATAATCAGTCATTTGAGTCTGTACGCAGATCTAATTGTCAAAATACTCCTCATGATGGTGTGGAGTTTCTTGGTTTGCTATTTGGTCCATCCGTACTTAGATCCAGGTCCTCCCCTCTTGCAGGGGTCCTTGTGTATGACAGACAGGTCCATTTTGCTTCATTTAAGTAATTTCTTCTTACATTTTAGTCTTTTTCTCTTCTCTTCTCTTCTCTTCTTTATTACCTAATACCTGAAATACAACAAACAAACACTCCAGTAGCACAAAATCGGGGTAAAATATAGGATATACAGCATGAATATGATGCATGATATGCTAGTAATCAAATACCCCCAACTTACCTTTTGCTAGTCCCGAGCAAAACAATGAAATAGAAAAATGAAAGAATGGAAAACATACGAAAAATGGGAAAATCCTAACTCACTTTCGTAGGAACCACGGTTGCACTTAGCACGTGCAACAAGCCGTTGAACCTCCTTGTCACCAAGGAGGAGAAGTGATGTCTCCTGAGGATTTTAAGTGGATATACCCACAATATCTGAACAATGCTGCATTGTTCAACCTAGCAACATGACTCGATTGGCCTATTTTTGTCGATCATTGGACACGGTAGTCTTACGGGTCAACTCTATTTATGTATCCAGTCCACACACCTAGTCTAGAGAACCATTCGTGCAAGTTAATTAAGGACTTAAGTGAAAGACACATGCAACCTTAACATCCTCAGATGATACAGAGTGTAAATTCCATTAAGGTTCTTATTTGTATTACCATCTTTTCTTCTTTCTTTCTTTTTCTTATCATCATTTTTTACTAGTTGGTGTTTAATTATCCCAGTGTCAGGTTTCATGCATCATTGCCTATCAGGACTTACACTATCACGTGCACCTTCCCCTAAATCTCCACATAGGGCGATCTATACCACACATGTAATGGGAGTTCGATCAGTGCATCCCAAGTCAGATGACGCGAAAGTACCACGCACTAAGTCCCCTTGGTCCTAATTTCCCAAGTTATAGGAGTCGTACAAGAAGAGAGAACACCCTACACGCTTATTTCTTATCTATACATGATTGACATCATTTCATGCTTATATTTGTACCTTATATCCATTATCTTACACCTAAGCAATGCTATGTGACGAGTTTTATGTTTAGTTTTCAGAAATAAAGAGGTTTGAAGAGAAGAGCCATGAAAGGACCCAAAAGCAGGAAAAAAGGACCTAATTGTGAGACCTGGGGACCAAGATGCAAGGGGGAAGGACCTGATCGTAAGACAGAAGGACCTAAGAGCAAAACAGGAAACTCCACACCATCATGAGGAGTATTTTGTCAATTCGATTCGGGTCGGAGCTCCACTAAACCAACCAGATGCATCTAAGACCAAGAAACACTTCAAGAAAAGCCCACAAAGAAAACCAGACGGATCTAAACCTTATAGACCGCCAATTGGCGGTCTGGAACCGCTAATTGGCGGTCCATTTAGCCCAGAATCCATCTAGTTTTCTGTAGCACGTGTATTAGTGTATTCTTAGTGTATTTTTGGTATTGGTTTAGTCCCACATCGGGGGATTGTCCCGGATTAGCTTTTCCCATGCTTATAAATAGAACTCTTCACCTTCCATTGTAATTACCCATTGTTTGGTGGCATTCTCTCTACTAAGGAGTGAGCCTTGAAGCAATAACTCAAGGTGGAGAAGGATGCTACCTTCAATGTGAGTCATTGTTAATAAAAGTTTATTTGTTTCTTTTAATCTTGTTTTGTTATGTTGTTTGTTTTGTGTGGGTTGCTTTACTTTGTTTAATTTCTTGTTTAGTAATTTTAGTATCTTAGTTAAATGTTTTCTTTACTTAGTCTAATCAGTAGTGTAATGAGTAGTGAGTAGTTCCATCCCCATTTGGGGGGTGGAGAAATATGTGATATAATTATGTAGTGTATTAAGTGTGTGTTATTTTTATCCATTGAGCTTTATATGATTTCCATAACCATCTAATGGGTCTCCACTCTTATCTTTGATATGCTAATGCTCTTGAATGAAGCTTAGCTTATGCTTTGATTAGTGGACCTATTTTATGGGGAATGATAAGGTTAGGATATGGATGAAGTTAATATTGGAAACACAATTTGTAATGTATGTGCTCTTGTTGCCTTTACCTTAGCTAATGTCTTGTATGTTTTAATGATGTAGTGAAATCTTAATTCATGTAGAGGCATAGTAGGGTCTAGTCTTTATACTTGAGTTCATGTAGCTTCATTCCAATCATTGTCTTGTATGTTTTAATGATGTAGTCTTATCTTAATTCATGTAGAGGCAAGATTGGATGTAGTTTTATGATTTCATGCACTACATGTTATGAGGAGCTTAATTGAACACACACACACATCTTTATGTTCACATCAGTTCTCTACCCCCTTTGGGGCTTAGTTTATTGCTTATCTCCATTTCCATTTGCATCTTAGTGTAGTTTAGTGTAACCAACCTTTCTTCCCTTTCTTTACCTCTCGCCTTCGCACAAACCAAGTGTCGACACACCTCCCAGTGGACGACCCGTATTTGCCACCGCTTCAACGCGGCCGTGCACTTGCGGTTAAATATAAAACGATCAATCAATACATGAACCAAAATCCCTACACTTAAGGTTTAACAATAGGAGCAAGGGTCCCTGACTACAACAAACTTCCATATACTAACAGACACGAATTATTTAACTCACTAGTTTAGGGTGGACTTCTTTGTTTATTTGAGTACTAAAACCCTATGATTTCTCTCCCCCCGAGGGAAAATCGGGGTGTATCTTTACGACTAGATAAGATCTAAAGCCAGTGTACTAGATATCCTAACGCATTTTGTTCAAGTCAATTTTAGGAGCTTCCTTTTTACTTTGCCTCTCAACGGTTTTGCACATGCTAACACACGTAAAACCCACAAAACATTTTTTCTTTCGCAAACACATGAAGGTTTTGAAAGAAATGGAAAAATTAAAGCACTAGGCAAACAAAATAAGACAAGTCACCCAAGGATCATAACAAGCAGATATATCGATATTAAATGCAGCACACTAACATTACCCTAACAATGCAAACAAAAGAAAAGGTGAAAAAGACTTGACTACACAATATACAAATGTAAAGCACCATCCACACTTACTTCATGCATTGTCCTCAATGTATGCAAGCATGATACTACAAGATATTTTTGCATGAAAAAGTTATGATCTCACCAAACTTTGAAGCACAAGGAAATTTTCATGGTCATGTTGATGGATACAAATCCAAATTCCCCTTAAAACCTGTGAGATACTTAAGAAAATAGACAAATACGTGAAACAAATGAGACTCAAATACTCATGGGTTGGAGCCTACAACAACCTATGCTCACTTTTGGACTCTTTTTTCGGTTTTTTCAAATATAACTATGTACAAAAATAAGTTTGCATCGTCATTTGTCAAAGGACATCAAATCAGAACATCAAAAGTGGGTCAATGAACTTGGAATGGGAACATAACACCACGTGGGGCCAAAATATTCATGTGTGGGCTCCTCCCACAAAGTGCACAAAATAATGGGAAAGGTTCATGAATTAGACGCAAAGGCATCTGATTCAAATGATCAAACTGAAAGAGCTCAAACCTCTCAAGAGTTTAGGAAATATTACGAAACAGAAAAAGAGTTTCCCCCGTTGCGGTACTGAAGTTATGATCGTCAATCCAAACTCTCCAACCAACAGGCTGGTGCACCGGAACGAGACCAACAACCTCATTATCCTTGCCCGACGCACCAGGTGAACATAAAGTGAGTCTTTTACCCAAGGTATCCTCTAAAGAACTCCCAATACCGTCATTGGCAAGGTAGTTGTTTGGTGTCCCATCATTTTCAAGATGATCATGAACAATAGTGAGAGTAAAACTCTCACTAGGTCGTATGAAATTAAGGGTACTAGGAAGATCTTGCTCCACCATAGGTGAGTCCTTAAGAGGCACAACATTAAGATTATGTAGCTCAAGGTCCACGGGACAACTAGATAAGGCCCAATCATGTGCCAATTCATATTGAAACTGGTCCATGTTATTCTCAATTTGAATCGAATCCTCCACCAAGTGATCGTGAATTGAAACCCCAAGTCCTTTAGATTGACTAAGAGTTTGACTCTAAAAGATTGTGCTTTAAATTTGTGCACGTGGTGGTGGTTCGATATAAGAAGATAAATCCTCATGTTGACAAGAAAGGTCACCCTCCTCATGTTCACGTAATTGTTGTGTGATCTGACTCACTTGCATTGCCAGATTTTGCATAGAATTATGAGTGATTTCCATGAACGTTTGGAGAGTTCCAATGATTGGTCATGGGTGGTGGCTGGTAGGGATATGGATATTCGGGAGGAGAATAATGGGGTGGGTATGATGTATAAAAATTTGAATCAATATTGTCTCCCCATGAATCCATCCCTCTTGGGTTGTACGTGAATACGTAAAGGTCACTTTGAGAATTTTGCGAAAAGGTATGCTTATACTCAGACTCTGAGGGAACATAAGGACATTCCTCAATAACATGACCACTCAACCCGCAATAGTCACACGGTACGACGACTGGAGCCACCAGTGCACTCTTATCATCTACCGCACGCATGAAAGAGGCCAAAAATTCTTGTAATGTCTCAGTTTTTTGACCAACATATGATCTGACACAACTAAATGGTGGTCTAGCAGTCAGTGCCTTTCTCATATTACCCCAATCTGAAGATTGCTCAGCCACACAATTAAGATTGTCCCAACCATGCAGTGTGTTAGTCTGAAGCACCCTAGGATACATGGGTCCAGAATACCAAGGAGAATAGTCATGGTCCTAATAATGAAATGGATGGTTGCCCATGTAACCATCCATCTTGACACAGAACTCTCTAGTCGACCACTCTCACCACCATGAGGTCAAGCTCACAAAAAGTGCTCGACTCGACCCTAAAATGCTTTTAGAGAGTGTAAAGGAGAGCAGACTAGAATGTAGAAGTAGGTGAGAAGAAGATGACTCATAGGAGAAGAGAAGAATCCCTAGATCTAGCATGGGTATTGGGTGAGGGTAGAAGCCTAATCTAATAGACACAACTCAAACAAGCTTAGGTTGGCTATAGGTCCTTAAGCTAGAAGACGTCTAACTGTGACCCCCCACACTCCAGAATGTCTCACCTCCCTTGGACAAAGGTCACAAAGCTGAATGAGAAAGTCAATAACCAAAGGTCCCAAAAGTCTCAATGCAACTAATCAAACAACGACGTTAGGTCGTGACGTCAAGAATGAGGTTGTCTTATAAGTGCACCCGAATCCTAGGGTCAATGTCTACTTGATTTTTAGATTGAGGCTCTTGATTTTTGAGTGATTTTTGGGTCTAAGGAAGGGGTGATGAGATCCCCCACCTTATCTTGAAGAATATAGATGGTCCCCTTAAGATTGATTGTCCTTAACTAGAAACCAACTCACCAAACAATCACTTACCTCACTCTTATCATGATACAACCCTACTAACTAATGGATACAAACTAATTTATGAATGAGAGAAGAAGGGTGCACGTACCTCACGCCAGCAATCGACAACAGAATGTAAAGAAAAGACGAATGCGTGCAAGGTCTACAAATGATGCATGACCTAGATGGCAATCAATCTAATCTTTTTCTTTAACTTTTAGGGTTCAAGTTGTCTTAAAGAAGGGAGCATGCAAACCAAATTAATTTTTGCAATCAATGAAAAGCATATATCAAGTGAAAAGTGGCATATACCAACTAGAAATAGCGAAACAAAGCTACAAGTGAAGTAGAAAGTTAAAAAAGCTCACCCAATCCGCCACTGGCGGATCATTTGGGGAATGTGGCCCCTAAACCTCTCCAACATGCTTCCTTGCATCTTTGAAGTCCCCCGGTCAACTTGTTCCCATGTCCAGTAACAAAACTAAAAAGAAAATGTAAGAAAACCCCACCGAAATAGTGGAAACAACAACGATGACAACCAACTCCTCGGCAACGGTGCCAAAACATGATTGATTCAGTTATAATAACCGCAAGTACACGGTGTCGATGAAGACGTGGAAAATACAGGTCGAACCAGGAGTTGTGAGTGTTGTTGTGACTACCATACTCGAGTGGGAAAGAACAGGAGAATGAGTGATTATGCTAACTAACTACACTAAACAATGAATAAATTAACAATTAAACTAAACCCCCATGAAGTAGAGGTGTGTAGGTATGTGTGTGCGTGAGTAGGTCTTCATTACAATTATTTTCGGTAACTTGAGTTGTGTAGGAGGGGATGGGAGAGTCTAGGGTTTCTAGGGTAGTTCTTCACCATTTCCCAACCTAATTCGTGTTTTGATTTTGGTTTTTGGTTCTCCTTCCTGCTATGGGAGAATCCTTGAGTGCTAGTGCTGCCCTCAACGACTTGGAGGAGTTCCCAAGTCTGAGGAGCGCTGAAGTGGGCTGTGAAGGAGCTAAAAGTGTGGATGCGGAGCAGCCTAGGGAGTTTGCTCAGCCCCGCAAGTGGTCTGACCTGTTTGAGACGAGGGTCAAGCCCAGCACCTCCCTGGATTTCGTTGCACCAACAATTAGGGAGGGAGGTGCTAGGGTTGCTACTATATCGAGTAAAGAGCAAGAGGAAGCTAGTGGTGCATGGAAGAAGGTGCTGTTGGGTTATTTCATGGGGTTTTCTCGCCATTTACCCACACTTGAGAGGCACTTAGCAAAGGTGTGGAGGATCTCGGAGGAGTTAGAGATTGTGCGACGGGGGTCTAATATGATGATTTTCAGATTCTCGCTAGACACCGATCGGATTTTCACTCTTGAAAATGGTCCATGGTTTTTGAGGGGGGCGCCACTTATCCTCCAACCATGGTTGGCTGGCATTAAAACCTTGGACAAGGTTTGCACGATTCCAATTTGGGTGAGGTTCCCCGACTTGGATCTGAAGTTCTGGTCAAGGAAGCACCTAGGCACGATTGCAAGTGTGTTAGGGTCACCGATGTACATGGATGAGAACACGGCAACGGGGCGTCGGTTAGCTTACACCCGAGTGTGTGTGGAGGTAAGCGGTGACTTCGATTATCCATTACATATATTGGTGCAAAATGAGAAGGAGGAGGGTGAGGTTGTTTTGGTGGAGTACGAATGGAAGCCTTTGTTTTGTAAGTTGTGTTCCATGTTTGGTCATTCCGAAGCTCGATGCCCTAGCAAGGGATCAAAGGAGAGGTACATTGTTGGAAGGGAAGCTATGGGATGTGGGAATAGGTGGGTGGAGAAAAGGAAAGAGAAGGAAGGCGGAAATGGGAGTAGTGGAGGAGGTCTTGCTCGTGATGGAAGCAAGGGGACGAGTGGGCTGCTGGAGCTGGAAGTTTTGGCCAAGGGTGTTGCTCCAGCAGGCCTAGCAAGTGCAACGGAAGGGTGTAACGGTGAAGGGGCTGATGGGAGGTGCAAGGGTACCTTGACAAACGGAATTGAGAGTTTTCCGTTAGAGGTGGAGAGTATGCTCAGTTCTGGAAGAGAGATGGAAAACTCCCTTGTTGTCTCTAACAAGAGCCCTACCAAAGGAGGAAAGCGTTTGAGTGGAGCTGCAAAAGATAAACCTAGGGAGGTGGGAACCAATGGGGAGGGGTCTGGACAAGGGAGGGGACCAATAGAAGCTGAGATGGGTGGAGGTAAGTGAGAGAAGCCAATGGGAATTGAGATAGGTGGAGTGGAAGGTTTGTGTGTTGCTGAGAATAGCAAATAGGACTCACCTTCAAGGGGAGTACCGTCCATGTTGGGTGCAGAAGAGGAAAGAGGGAAAGGCTTAGTGGAGGAAGGTATGTGTAGGGCTGAGAATAGCAAAAAGACCTCTCCATGCAAGGTGTCACGTGTGGAAGTGGAATATGAGCAAAGCTTAGTGGAGGAAGTAGGGGTAGGTGCACCAAATAATCGTGACTCACATTGGGAGTTAGAGGGTGTGGATGGGAAGCAAAGGAGTGGTGTCCTGCAGCTTGAAGAGGGGGAGATACGGAGTACATGGTTGCACAAGGGAGAGCATGCACAAGAGGGTGAAGGAAACACACGTAAGGCAATGGTGCATGGGCTGCATGGGGATGTCTTGAGAATGCAAGAAGAGGCGCACTCACCAAATCAGTTCCACCTACTTGATGAGATGGAAGGGGAGGGCGAGGGAAATTTGTTGATTAGTAAGGGTAGTCAAGAACGCACGAGGGGACCCTCACAGATCAGCCTCGAGGAAGCTACACCGCCTTATTCATTCAGGCACGTGCGAGTGGTGGACGTGGCAAAGAAAAGGAAAAGTAATCGAGGGTGTAAGGGAGTTCGCTCCCCAGCCTCACATCCATGAAGTGCCTTTGCTGGAACGTACGTGGTGCAAATGCCCGGGGGCGCCCGTACATGATCCGTGATAAAATTCACCGGGGGAGAGCGGATTTGGCTTGTATCATGAGCACAAAGTAAAGAAGAAGAGGCTGACAAGGTTTGTTAAATCTATATGGCAAGACAATTGGGAGTCAAATAGCGAGGTGGTAAATTCTGGGAGAATACTTGTATTGTGGAAGGATTCGGAATACCAACTTCAGAAGACTCGGGAGACGGATCAGCTGGTTCACATGGAGGGGATAGTGCGGGCCACAGGTCAGCAAGTTGCGATTAGCTTTGTGTATGGGGATAATAACTATGTTACGAGAAGAACACTTTGGGAGGCTTTGCATGGGTGCAAACCTGCTGCTGAAGTAGCATGGATGGTCGTGGGGGACTTCAATTGTATGAGGAGTGTACGGGAGAAACGTGGAGGTGGTGGGTTAAATGCGGTGGCGATGGCGGAGTTTAACAATTGGATTGATACAAATAGTTTGGTTGAGGTACAAACAGCTGGAGGCGAATTCACATGGTCGAATTCGACGCATGGGCCCGGACGGATAGAGACGCGGATTGATCGAGCCCTTTGCTCCCAAGCTTGGTTCGAATGCTTCCCGGATGCAATTTGTTATGTGGATGGTAAAGAGCTCAGCGACCACTGTCCCTTGATGGTGGACCTCGAACCTCATGGTGTGCGGAAGAAGAAGATGTTCCGGTTCGTGAATGCTTGGGCTGGGCATGACCAGTTTTTGGGGTGGTAAAGGAGGCTTGGTCGACTTACATTGTAGGTACCCCAATGTATCGGGTGGTGGGGAAGTTGGAGGCTGTTAAGAGGGCACTTAAGATGTGGAATGATGAGGTGTTTGGGAATATAACCGAGCGTCTTACTGAGGCTAGAAATGAGCTCCAGCAGATTCGAATGGAGATGGAGCGCCTTCCGGATGAGAGGGGCTGAGAAGGAAGGAGAGCGAGGTGGTAGATAAGCTATCCCTCCAATTGGGGATTGAGGAGTCGATTATTCGACAAAAATCTAGGGTGAAGTGGTTGAGGGAAGGTGACTCTAACTCGAGGTTCTTCCATGCGTCTCTCAGGGTGAGGAGAGCCACCAACACAGTGCGTAGGATAGTTGAAGGCGATGAGACGATCGAGGACGAGGATCAAATTCGTGAGGCGATACGTCGCCGGTTTGCTAACTTATTTGCTTCTAATGTGCAGGGGGGTAACATTGCGGATGATATTGATCTTCCTAAGTTGGGAACTATGGAGGCTGGGCTGCTCACACGTTCGGTGACCATGGCTGATCTGGAATTCGTGGTGTTGCAATCCAATAATGACAAAGCACCGGGACCGGACGGCTTCAATGCAAAGTTCTTCAAGGTGGCTTGGGAGGTTATTAAGAAGGATCTTCTTAAGGCTGTTGCTTCTTTCTTTCGCGAGGGTAAACTCCTCAAGCAAGTCAATTATACGGCGATTACATTGATTCCAAAGAAGAGAGGCCCAACTACGATTGATGACTACCGACCGATTTCATTATGCAATATGGTGTATCGCTATATCTCCAAGATTCTTGCGAATAGGTTGAAGGAGGTGCTGTCCAAGCTAGTAAGTGAGAACCAAAGTGCCTTCATCCTAGGGCGTCGGATTGGGGACAACGTTTTGCTGGCCCATGAATTATGTCACAACTTGCATTCTGAAAAAGGGTTGGGGCGCATGGCTGTCAAGATCGATTTGAGGAAGGCATACGACACGGTGTCATGGAAATTTCTGGATGAGGTGCTATGTAGGCTCGGGTTCAATGATAAATGGAGGAAGCTGGTGGGGGAGTGCGTGAAGGCCTCCTTCATTGTGAATGTCAATGGTGCCTATTCGAGGCCTTTCGTGGCTTCAAATGGTCTCCGACAAGGTGACCCGTTAGCTCCATATCTCTTTGTGCTTTGCATGGAAGTGCTGGGGGGTTTGATGCGTCGTGAAGAGAGGAGAGGTGGGCTTCGACCGGTTAAATGTGGTTCGATCTCGGTCTCGCACTTGATGTTTGCTGATGATGTAATGGTTTTCACGAGTGCCACGAAGGCTGATGCCCGCGCGCTGAAGGAGGTGCTGGAAGAATTCTCACGATACTCGGGGCTGCAACTAAACAACTCTAAGAACCAAGTATTCGTGGGAGGAAGCACACCGGACGGGGAGTGGATTTGCAGCCATCTTCATATGCAGCAGAGCACCTTCCCGGTGACATATCTTGGGTTGCCACTTTTTTCATCAAGGTTTACGAAGACGCATTGTGAAGCTCTCCTGGACAAGGTACGGGGGAGGCTGAGCTCATGGAAGGGCAAGCTCCTCTCCATGGCGGGGCGAGTGGAACTAGTGCGTAGTGTGCTTACGTCCTTTAGTATTTATTGGATTTCGGCCTTTCTCGTACCACGGAGTGTGCTTCACGAAATAGAAAGATTGATGATGCATTTTGTTTGGGGGGGAACGAAGAGGTTGGCTGCTGTCTCGTGGCAGGACATATGCACTCCGAGGCGGGAAGGAGGCCTCGGTTTGCGGCGATTGGTGGATTGGAACGATGCAGGCCTTCTACGCTTATTTTGGATCATTGCATCACATGACACATCCCTTTGGGCCTCTTGCTTGCGGAGTAAGTACCTAAGGAGGAAGTCCGTATGGATAATGCGGCCTCCAGCAAATTGCTCCTGGGCATGGCGAGGTCTCATGCGAGTTCGGAATATGGCGAGGGAGAAACTGATTTTCAGAATAGGTGATGGGCGGAGGGTGAAGTTCTTTGAGGATCCTTGGTGTGGACCACCACTTCTAACCTTACCGGAGGGGGAGAGAATGAGGTATGATCTAGGGGTCCCTCAGGATATCACCGTGTCCCACTTCCTCGAAGATGGTAGGTGGAGAGTGCCTCGACTACGCTCCCGAGCTCTCACACAACTTTGGGCCCGGTTGTCTACCATCCAGGTGGACCAGGGGGAGGATGAGCTCTCATGGATGGGTGCCACTCGAAGCACTCTTACCTTGAGGGATACGTGGAAGTGGGTCAAGCTGGAAAGACACGTCGTTAGGTGGGGAACAATGGTGTGGCACAAATGGGTTGTCCCAAAGCATGCGTTGACATTATGGAGGACAATGCATGGGAAGCTACCTACTCATGATATGATGCGACGGAGGGGGCTAAAGCTATGCATGGTGTCAAGGTGTGCACTATGTAAGAATGCATACGAGGAGTTAAAGCACCTATTCTGGGAGTGCCCATTCGTACAAATTGTATGGGAAGAAATCCGGAGGATCGGAGGAGATATGGGTCGCATGGTTGCAGCTACTTCCGAGGAGATTTATAGGATTCAGACATGGAGTACACCTACAAAGCATGGGGCACTAACGCTGAAGTTAGCTTTGGGAGCTGTGGTGTTCGAGTGTTGGGCTGAATGGAATAGGCGATGTATGGAGGGTGAGGAACGACGAGTGGAGTCCGTTATTCAGCATGTGAAGGATGTGATTCGGATAAAAGGGCTTGGTATGCTGGAAGGAAAGGGAGACGAGCATGAGAGGGCGACATTCGCGACAACATGGAGGTAGCAATGGGTCTCTTTCGTTAGTGTAGATTTAAATTAAGTAATAGCTAAGCAATGCGGAGCATGCTGTAATTCATTGTTGTAGACGGTGAACTTGTGATAGAAATGTTCTAGGAATGAATCTGAGCTTGTACCCAGCAAGTTCCGAATGCTTTGGGTGTGTGTTTGTTGGGTTGGTTTGTATGTAAGTCCGTTTACACAAATCAATAAAATTCGAGGCTGCGCCTCCCTTTTGCTTTGCAAAAAAAAGTAGGTCTTCATTACATGAGGCACAAGTGTGTAAAGTAGGTGAAATCAATTAGAAACTAGTGTGGAGTCTAATTAACATCAACTACATTTACATGAATACATGACTAATATAGTTAGACATGAAAGTAAGATGAACTAGGATTTCTCAAACATGAACTAAGTACCTAGTCTGGACATTAGAACATCAATTAACCCCTTCATACAACTTAATCCATTCATGCATTCTCTACTAGTCAAGCATCCATACATAACAAGCAATTTCCATAAAACCATTACAAGCAACAAGATAATCTCTAAAGCTAGCATGGGACAAGTACCTAGTGTGACCATTATCCCATCTAATACAAATTTTAGCAAGTTACATGTATAGATCTACATTAAGCACATGAAATTGCACAAATAAAAGAACTCATCACTATCACATAATCTACATCACCTCCACCCAAATGGGGTGGATCTACTCAGACTCATGAAGCTAACTAATGATGTTAAGATTTAAGGAAACAAAACATGCAAGACTAAAGAAAACAATATCTAACTAAAAAGAAAATATTTTATTTACATGGCTCACATTACAATGTGGCATCCTCTCCACCTTGAGTTTTGCTTCAAATGCTTACTCCGAGTAGAGAGAATGGTCACCAAGCAATGAGTATTTTACGAAGAAAGGAGAGTTCTATTTATAGACATGAAAAATGCAACTAGGGACAATCCTCTGATGTGGGACTAATGAAACATTCCCAGATAGACATAAACACATAATACACACCCAGGTGAAATTTGGTCGCGTTCTGGCCCATTTGATCCGCCACTGGTGAATTTGGATCCGTCGGTGGGTCTTTTGGGTCATATGCAACTTAACTGCTCGCGTATTCTTAAGTTCTTTAATTCTTCACGTGGGGGGTATCATGATCAGTCATTTGAGTCTGCGCCCATATCTAATTGTCAAAATACTCTTTATGATGGTCCCTCTGGGCTTACATCCAGGTCCTCCCATCTTGCAGATGGGTCCTTGTGTATGACAGACATGTCCATTTTGCTTCATTTAAGTTATTTATTTGTATGTTTTAGTCCTTTTTCTCTTCCATTCTCTTCTTTACTACCTAATACCTGAAATACAACAAACAAACACTCGAGTAGCACAAAATTATCATAAAATAAAGTATATATAGCATGGATGCAATGTATGATATGCTACTAATCAACCGTCAAGCCCCTAAAATCTCAAAACCAAATTGTCACGGCAATACGGTTCCTTGAGGTATAAAAAGTAATATGTCAAGCTCCAACTTTGAATGAGACTCTATACAAATAAATCATCTATAGCATGAGCTCAATTGTCACGTACTTCAAACCTTTTGATATGATAATAGTTTGTTGTTATCTTTTAATATCTCATGAAATATGTATCATGGATCTTTATTTTGTGCACCATATAAATGTGTCAAGTTCATGTATTCCTAAATCCAATGAAATAGAATATTGAATTTATATGTTTGTTGTATTTGCATTCCATGTGATGGCATGATTGTGACAATAGTGAGGCATTCTTTTACACAAAGTTGTAAGGTGAGGAATTCCATCGTGAATACTTGAGAGGTCTTCGCAACACAAAAAAATAACAAAAACACCCACACTAAACACTCCTCCAATGAGAAGAGAGGGGGAACCTAATATCTGGCTTGGCGTGCATCCTCTCCTACTATCAAAGTTGTCTATATATTGAGATGTGTTTCCAAAATTTAGAATTGCTTGATTTCGAGATATAAGTTTGTTGGATCCATTATGGCCTACTCAATCTAATCAACTTCTTAATCTCTACTTAAAATGCAGTAGAAACAACAATTAATTGACAAGTAGAGAAAGACAAGCAAACCACAAAGGAGATGAAGATTTGTACAGAGGTTTGGCACCCCACTCGGGTCCTAGTCCTCTCTTGCAAGTCCCGCTCGAGCACCACGAGCCCCGCTTGCAACTTCACTAATCTGATCTTCGTTTTAGGCCAAAATCAAGCCTTTACAAAGCAAACTCGCGAACACCCTCGCCGAGTTTGGTTTCTTCCTCTCACAACCCGAGATAGGTGATCATCGTTACGGACCGAGATTAAGCCTTACAACCTTTGACAGCAAAGGAAACATGAGTAACAACACTCTAACTTTGAGCAGACTTGAGTAGGATAGGGATTTGGGTCAAGTGGTGAAGTTTATGTTTTTGAGTGTATAGAATGGGAATCTAGGAGTGGGAGAGTTTCTCTCTAATGTGTTGAGCAATTTGAAGTGTGAGAGTTGTGTAAATAAGGTATGGGAACCTCTATTTATAAGCTCCTAGAGAGATATAGCCGTTGGGATTGATTTGGTAAGATTTGTGTAAGATGCACAAAATAGAAAAGTAAAATTCAGCAAATCCGGACACCAATGGTCGACCTGTATGGACAAGGTGGTCAACCATTTCCTTATAAATAAGAAAATTTTCAAACTAAAGTACAAACCGGTTGAACACTAAGGGTACAACTTAAGTGAACGGTTGAACTAAAACTAGGGGAGGTCAACTTTATGAGGGTTTTGGCCAAGGTAAAATTGTTAAGAACCAAACGCAAGATATCTGAAGTACAAGATTATCTTCATTTGGTCGATCGTCGTCATGGGAACGTTCGACCAGTGGCCAAAAAAATTTAGTGGTTAGGTGAGATTATACGTATATGACCATTGTCGAATACGACAAGAATAACGGACATATGAAAATACAGGTAAATAATCGACCGACTAGGCAAAATATTTATGGATCTGGGAAAAATCACTTAAGAGAATTGGTTGACTGATGGAAACGGTCGAACTAAAATTGGTTTCGGTCAACCATTCTGCACAGATTGGTTAAGGTTTAGTTTGTGTGATTTTCCAACTTAGGTTTGGGTGATCTATTGAAGTCCAAATGATGTGAAATTTGATGTGTAACTTCTTCAAGGAACGTAGTGTGTATGTGAATAGTTTTCAACTCTTGTATGCTCAAGTTCACATAGATTCCTAAGACTCAAATAAATGCAAAATTACATGTCTTCCAATAGCTTGATTAGATGTCTTGACTTCATTTCATTCTTCCTTGAGTCTTAATCACCTGTAGATGTTAGCACAATACAAAATATATTCTATGCATAACGTGTGTTACACTTAATTTGATTGTGATTAAAATTAGGTTAGTTAAATCATCAAAATATAGATTAAGACTAAAAGGCAAACAAAGATTTCTTTAACTTGGTTTGCCCTGTTAGAGGACGTGTGTGTAGTTGTTTCAATTGGGGAAATTATTTCATTTTCAAAATTTCAGGAAATATTTTGAGATTCGTTTGGTTATAGAGACATCTTGGTCGTGATTTTGTTATTAGTTTCCATATTCTTTTAATTTCTCTTTTCTTTAAGGAGAAGTCGCAAAAATGTCCATACTTGTATGAGGAAGCCATGCATAGCACGTCTCCAAACCCACCTGGATTCATTTAACACTTAGTTTAATAATCAATAATTGAATATTTATATAGGTATTTTGATTTGGTTAGTTACAGAAACCTGCAAGTCTCTTCCAATTCATGTTACATGTCCAGATTAGATAGTTCTCATCCACGATTCTCAACCACCACGGACCCCCAAAGCAGCCACCACCACCACTTCAGACGGAGGTTAATGTATGACAAGAGAATTAGTCAAACATTCACTGAGAATCTTAAGTCATTCTTGAACTTTGCATTTGGTCATCACCACGAATACATTCGTGCCAGGTCGGGTTGGATTCGGTTCGGGTTCGGGTTCAAGTTCTTGTCGGTCGGATTTGCGGGTCTTAATTTTTGTACCAGAGATATTCATATAGAACTTACAAAGATTAAATTAAAAACACTATTAAATTATGATTTCAACAAAATAATCGGTTCATCGATGTCATTACCTAACCGACTACCCTGTCTACCCATCCAAACCGATAGTGAAATTTTATTTACTACAATAAGTTTACAAATTACATACAATTTCTAATGTATTAAGTATTACAATTGCAAATTTTATACAATTATAAATAGTTTATTCGTCTTCGTTGGTGCTCTCGTTGATTTGCACGTTCTACATTCTAACTGCCACGTCCAACCAGTCCTTTACGTAAATGTTTGTCTCAAGTGATCTGTCGGACGTGTTGTGCCTCTTGTCATTCAATCATACTTCATGTTTGATTTGCACGTTCTACATTCTAACATCAAAAGATTTTGCTTCTGCAAGAGTTAAGTATATTTCACTATTTAAATATCCAGTTAATTCGTTATGTGTTTCATTTTGTACTTTTAATTATTTTTTGTTGTTTAACCAAATCCATTGAGAGGTCTCATCATCCTCATCTTGATCCATAATTAATAGTTGTTGTTGGGATGATGATGAACTAACAATGTTTTAACCTATTTGATTAATATTTTGTGATTGTTCATATATACTAAAAAGTCTATTAAAGTTTACTTTAATATCTTTTAAATGATTATCAAAACCATCATACTTCATGTTTTAAAAAATAATTTTTACGTAAAGTTGAAAACCGGTCATTTTAAATATAGGATTCGTAACAAAAGCTAAACAAAAATTTAATGGTGGAAGTTTCCAATATTTATTAAATTTAGCCTCCACTACATTTATAATTCCAACAAAACTAGCATTATTCCAATATTTCATAAATACTTTAATAATTCAAAATAATTCAACAATAAGTATGTTAGCAATTGTGTAATAGGTTCCACTTAGCGCCTTAATAGATCTCCCATTTGTATTTTGGCCTAGGTTAAAATCATCCCAAACGGGGCTACATCTTTTACTAATTTTTTTTACCTTTGCAATTTTTAATTGATGCACTAACTGGGGTATTATGATCTATTTCAGGTGAAGAATTAATCGAAAGTTTAGATGACAATGAACTTAAAAAATTGAAAACAAAAATTTATATTTTTTAAACAATTAGAAAGCCATGATAATTAACTTAATTAAATTTAACTAAACTAATTTTAATAAATAATCTAAAAGAGTAAAGAAATGCAAACGAAAAAATGTGTCGACGGCATGTCGCGAATCTAGACAAATCAGGCAATCTACGTATAGCTTTAGGTTAGTGTGACTTCTATAAGGAACCTAGTTTGTGTTTGATTAGTTATTAGTTCAATTATGCTCAAGTACACATAGTTCCTAAGACTCAAAATAAATCAAGAATACATGTCTTCAAATGAAATTTATTACATGTGTTAACTTGATTTCATTTCTTCCTTGAGTCTTGATCACCTGTAGAAGTTAGCACAATACAATATATATACTATGCAACATGTGTGTTACTCTATATTGATTGTAATTAAGAATAAGTTGAATAAATTATCAAAACATAGATTAAGGCCAAAAAGGCAACAGATCTAAGTTATATTGGCAATGATATAAAACATTTTATACCATAAACTATAAGCGGTATCTAGCTAGACATTATAGTTACCCAAATAACAAAGATGTTTTGCTCACTCAAACTAAACACGATACAATCAGTGATATCTAATATCACTTGTGTCTATCTCTTGCCTCATGATATTGAGAATATTATACAAAACAGAAATGTATCATCTTTGTATTATATATTTATTTTTTGATCTCTCAAACTAATTATAAATATGTAACTATGCACAAGTTACATTGTGCACATTATAATTTACTTTATCAAGAGGTAACAATATCATCACTGAAGTCAAGATAGATAATGATAATCTTTTGACATATCAACTTTTTCATCACAAGTTATGTATAACCAACTAATATCTTTATCACTATACGCATTGATAAATTTTGATAATAATCAAATCATACACTCCCTATGTGAAAAGATATAAGTATAATATTTTAGGATTCAAAGACACAATGAAACATTAATGACACGAACACAATTTCATAATGTTTCATTCGTTATGTCAGCATAATATATGAAAGAAACATCTTCTATTTCATACTTATGTTAAATATTTGTAGAACTACAATATCTCTTTTAACCAACACGACAATCTTAACCCGGTAATCAATGTCCATGCTAATTACCACGATTGTGAATTACTTTTGAGTTATGTAAATTATTATGATTTAAAGCTCTACGGTTAAAAACCAAGAGTCTCTTCCTTAACACTTCCAAAAGACGAATACATTAATTAAGGAACAAAATGTTCAAAACATTCAATTCATAATAAAAGACATTTAAAAGTAAAACTTTTAAAATACATTCCTTTTAACTAATACTCATAAAACATAACAAAATTCAAAGGGATTTTCAACTTGGGTATCTATCGAAAACATCAAAATTAACGTGATACACATGTTTTTTTATATATTGACTTGGTATCTATTCTCTGAATTGAAAATTACTCTAAGGCTCATTCGTTAGTGTGGGACTCACATCCGTTAAGCTCTCGTAACAATTTCCGTCACAAGAACCTAATGGATATGGATTCCACATTTACTAATGTGCATGAAAGCAATTTTCGACCAGAAGCATGAACACCATGATAATCTTGATCTTTTGAATGAGTACCCTAACAAAATATCTTTTAATTTCTCACCCTCTTTTCTTGAGATCTTTGAGATCAAACGACCGAACCATAATCATTCCATTGTTTTATACTTCTCAAATATTATTGTGCCATTTTTTTAAAGAGAAACTCTCGACAATTTTAAGCTCTCGTTTCCAACACTCAAATTTAAAACTTCACCATTGTGTCATCCATTCCAAATCATATCGAAACCCTCAAGGTTGACTATTTAATATTAGATGAAAAATCAATTGACCGATTACTCAATGAATGTCCAGTTCGGAGTGAGTGTAATCCAATTATAAGTAAGTTTTTTTCTTCGGTATAACTAAGTTTTTTTTCTTTGGTACACATCAGAATGATTAAAATTAACGTGGAGCACATGTTTCTAGCTGAAAATTACTCTCATGTCCCTCCGTTAGTGTGAGACTCATATTCGTTAGGCTACTGTGACGAAAACCTAACGGATGTAGGACTCAAACTAACAGATGTGCATGAAAATAATTTTTTGTATAGAGGATGAGTATCAAACCAATAAACACAGAAACACGAGTACCACTCTAATGTTGATGTTTTTGATTAGTACCCAAGCAAAAACCCCAAATTCAAAGTATTTAGAACTGGTTAAATTTTTATTCTATATTACCTATATACAGAAAAAACATATTTACATCGACAAAATTTGGATGTATATCTTCCCCCAACAAGAGTTTGGGCGAAAAATTACGAGCATCCCCGTACTGAGCCTAACAACTCTCAAGGGAAATTGTAGAACTGAAAAATTGTAGAACTGAAAGGCCAATTTCAAGTCAAAACGATTAGAAAACAACTCTCAAGGGAAAAAAAAAAATGGCAGCATACGCAATACTGCCAACAGAGGAAAAAATAACGAGAGTTCCCAGTGTTGGAGATGTCAGCAAGACACCTCCAATTTGTGATAACATATCCATCACCTTGTCACGTCCACTTAATTAGATAGCTTGAATTTCTTGACGACAACCAACATGAACATTAAACTTGATTACCACAAATAAATGTATGGTGCAATCATTGGTGAACATTTACTTTCTTTGTGTGAGCACAAGGGCAAATGGTCGACGGATCTAATCATTCCTAAACCGGATGGTGTCCACTTGACAAAATATTCAAGCTGGTTCCCCAAAGTGACAAGAAATTATGATGTCTTGAACAAACTGGATGGCACCTGCAGAAATATGAACAGAAACTGTAACGTGAACAAACATGCTATGGCTCGTCTGAGGACATATAATATACATGAGATGCAGAAAGTATTGGATTTCAGAAATTGAATATGTATACGAATCTGAAAATAAAGAACACACTAATAATGGCAACAAATGTTAAAAAAACACAGAATAAAAGATATACATTTTCACTAATAAGACCTATAAATGGATGTGTACGTGATAATTAGACAATAATAAAGACGGGTAAGTTGGCAAAGGTCAGAACAAATAATTTAGGTACCAATAAGTAAGTCTGTCGCTCAGTCTTTCATGAAAATCAACATGATATATGGCGTAGTACTGTAATATCATACATGGTTAACATCATTCCTGTATGGCTGTGAAAAAGAAATTTACCAGTATGCACAAAACGAAAACCAATTTCTTTTTGTCAATATCAACATCATATGGTGTAATACTGCAATGTAAATAGTATATACCATAATGTCATACCCAAATGTTATGATTCTAAAATATATACAGAGAAGTAGATGTACATGGTTTGCAGAAAACAAAGGCCAATATATGCTGTATAGAAAGAATAATACTCACATCCTTAAAAATGACAACAAAAACTGCTTAACGTATATAATTCTTGTGCACGGGTGGTTAATATCCATTTGCACTCTTACATGTCGATAATGGAAAGAAATATCACATGAAGTGCGCTTAAATGAAGTACCTCCATGGTTGACCAATACATTCCATTATGAGTTTGTTACGCTGTTATGAATGTCTATTTACATTCAGAAAAAAAATCTTCCTGGTTTTCATAATAACAGTGTTCCAATATCCCCTTTCTAAATCAAAGAAATGTTTGAAAGTTTTCCTTCTTTTCTCAAAACAAGGAATAACATACCCCAACTCAATGTTTCATCATGTGATTTCTTCTACACTAGTATTTTCCACATTCTCCAGCTAATATTTCAAGAGTTAATTGCACAATCATGCTAACAGAAAAATTGCATACAATTGTCTAACATCTCATGCCTATTGACTAGGTTATAATAGAGCTCAGGGAAATAGCATAGAGAACTTTCTCTCATATTATATTGACATACGTATATATAACAAATAGATAAAACTACAACAAATTTACGAGAAATAGATTGGACAGATGAGTGAATGAATGAATTCATGATATGGAAAACCTTAACATGATGACGCATGATCTTGACTCGAACGGCACATGTAGCCACGCCTCTGCCGGATAGAGCAAAACGTTTCCTGGTTTACTAGTATAAACATCTGCATACTGATGAATGTGATAGGCAAAAGCTGATTCTTGCCCAGTATCTGTAAGAAATGTGCCTCCAAAAGAAGGACTAAACATGTCTCTCATTATACATCGTGTTGCTCGTCTTTCATAGTTTAGTTCCTTCAAAAGTGTGTTATATTTTTCTCCTTTTCCACATTCATTAGTCGCTGCATGAAGCTTTCCAAGTAATTCTTGTATGACGTGGTATTTTGCCTAAGTTGGGGGACGAAAAGATTTCTTAAAACTTCAAAAAATTAGATGAAAGCTAGAAAGTAATATTATGCTATGAAAAGAAAAGCCAAAAGAATAAAATTTGCTTAGTAGTTCAGGCAAACCTACATATAGTAGAATAGTTACTGCTGAATTTTAGAAATGAGGTATAGACAAAGGCAATTAGTTCTTTCAACTACAAGCTTCACCAGTTGAACACATGTGGACCACAATGTAAACCCAAACCAGATTGTTTATCACCCTTCAAAAAATTTGAAGTTTAAAGCAAATACAAAGCTAGTATATCTGCTTCCATATTAATATTTGTTCTATGACAGAACATCCTTATTATGATAGTCATAATTGTATCGATATTTATATCACATTAATACACACACATACATATATGAAGAAACATATCTATACCCTATATCCTTACTACGAGTTTTTTTTTTTGCAAAGCAAAAGGGAGACTTGGCCTCTAATTCTATAAACTAAAAAATGTTTACAGCCTACAAAAATGGATAATATGTGCGCAGGTGTATGGAACATGCATACCCGGCTTCTACCCTACGTTTTACATAATATAACAAATCTACATTGTAGGTATAGGAAAACTAGCAGATATACAAAGACGTATCAGCTATACTAAGTCCACGTGATCTGAAATTGTTGTTCTTCTTCACTTTTCGCAAGCTTCTTTACTTTGTCCCATAGGCACCGAACAATGTCCTTGATGACAGCCACTATATATGCCGGGTGTTGTTGTTCTCCCTCGAAAATCCTTTGGTTTTGCTCGAACCAACACTCATGTATCATGGCATGGAAGACTCATCACCTCACCACATTTTCAAACCGGCTTCCTCGCGCGTGTGAGATACTAGGGGTACACATGGGTCGGGTTGGGTCGGGTTTGGGTCAGAACCCGACCCAACCCGAAATATTCGGGTTTGGGAAAAACCCAACCCGAACCCGTTCGGGTTCAACCCAATCCCACCCGAAATTTTCGGGTTGGGTTGGGTCGGATCGGGTTGGACCCGAATTTCCTATTTTTCTTATCAAACAAAGTAACAAATAGTTAATACACTGGGTGAGGGATTCCTTTGAGGTGTTCCTGTCTTTAGAAAAGATGGAGGTTGAATTCCTTTCTTAAACAACATTTCATTCCTACGACATAAATCAAAACTGAATCCACCCTTAGGTGGAACATTCACTTGCTGACTGCTCATACTGAAAGTCTGAAACAATACAAAGGCACAAAATATTTTTATACATAGAACACAAATTAACTCATGTTAACATAGCTAGTAGGAAAGAGGAACACCAAAGACACTCCTCAACGCAAAATGAAAAACTATCTCTAATGCAAAACGTGCAAGACATTCTTCACCACAGCATTCACCCAAAGCTAACCGAAAGCAAAGAGCAAAGCAAATAACAAATGAGGGAAGAAGTGAGATACTTAGTAGAGGATGAATCAGGACAAGATAAAACCACTAAAATAATACCGATTAAGATCATGAAAAGCACAACCACATCCATTATCCTATCTACTTGGGATCGGCGGAGGAGAGGGGGTGCCGAGGCCGCAAGGAGAGGGGACGTCACCGAGGCGGGGAGAGGTGGTGAGGAGAGGGATGGACGGGATATGCAATTTGTAGTGGAATAGACGGCACGACAGGACGAGACAAGGGTTACCTTGTTCACAAGTGTCATGTAATGAGTCCTTCCCATCCTCCCGGAGAACAATGGCAGCCCGAAGTAGGTCACCGGGAACTTCTTTCTCTCCATGCTAAGGTGTGCTGAAATCCATACTCCATATGACACTCCATCCCCCTTGAAGATTTGACTTTTGGACGCACTAAAGCTCATCTCCGATCAAGCTGTAAATTCCTCAAGTACACCTCTAATGGCTGGTGCATTTTCCTTTGTGACCTTCTCAAATAATAGGACATCATCAGCAAATAGCAAGTGCGATACGGGAACATCTCCACAAGTGGCTGAATACCCCCATCCATAACCACCTTCTTCACCATCTCACTCAAGACCTCCACACACATGACAAACAAGTACGGAGTCAATGGATCACATTGTCTCAAGTCATTTCTTACCACAAAGGAGGTGGAGTTAGCACCATTAACTGTTACCACAAAGGAAACTTGAACACAATTCATGATGAGCCTCCTCCACTTTTTTGGGAATCCAAATCTCTTCAACACTTCATTTAGAAAAGCCGACGAGATAAAGTCTTATGCTTTCCGGATATCAATCTTTATGCACATGCGTCCCTTCCCTTTGTCGAGATGAAGGTTGTGGCAAAGTTCGTGTGCAAGAAGAATGTTGTCACCAATTCTCCTTCCTTTGACAAAGGCACTTTGATTTTCCCCAATGAGTCGTGGTAGCAGCCCCTTCAAGTGGTTTGCAAGTACTTTGGATGTGAATCTATATGTCATGTTGTAAAGCGTTATGGGTCGATAATCCTCCACCAAAGTTGGTGTTTTATTCTTTGGGATAATCGTGATTGACGTGATTCCCGCTATCCAGACAAGAACTCATGGCCTTGAACACATCTCTTGATGAGGTCTCATGCAGCCTTGACGAACTTCGCATTTGCGTTCACCACAACATCTTCCAGCTACAGGTCAAGTTTTCGTGTTAGCTCGGTCCCTTCCGCCGGTAGAATTTGTGGTAGGATGATGGAGGGGGTAAGAGGTTTCACTTGTAAATCATTAGCAAACAAGTTAGCATAAAAACGCCGGAAGGCGTCTCGGATCTCTCCCTCCTCTTCCACGAAGGTGGCACCCTCACCCACTCGTCTCACTTGGTTAGTGGCTCTCCTCACTCTAACATGTGTGTGGAAAAACCTAATGTTTTGATCCCCTTTTAGTCACTTCACCCTTGATTTTTGTCGAATGGACTCCTCCCAAGCAAGAGTCTGTGCAAGCCACTCCTTTGCTGCCCCCTCAGCAAGGGAGAGCTCAACATCATGTGGATGGTACAACATTTGTCTCCTCACTTCCTCAATTGCAGCACGGGCCTCTCCCACCTTTTGGGTAACGTTTTCAAACTTTGATGCACTCCACTGGATAAGCATCTTCTTGACTTCGTTCAGCTTCTCACCACCCGAAACATGGGAGTTCCCCTCACATACTTGGTCCAAGCTCTTTCTACTATTCCACGACATTCCTCATGTTCAGCCCACTGGTTTTCGAAACGAAAAATCTTCTTCTTTCGTCTTTCATTGCCTTCCGTCTTCATGATAAGCATTGCGTGATAATTTAGGTCCTTTTAACCAACAAGATAGTAGGATTCCGGGAACAACTCAAGTCATGTATTATTTATTAGGATCCGGTCAATCCTCGTCTCAATACATGCACTTCCATCATATGGGTTTGACTAAGCGAACTCACCACCGGTGGATGGCATCTCAAGGAGCTGAAGTGCATCGATGCACTCATTAAATTCCGACATAGCAATCTCATTTCCAACAGCACCTCCACGTTTCTCACTTGCCCTTCGGATGCAATTGAAGTCCCCCCCTACTATCCACGGCCTTGATACAAGTGGTGCCGCTTGAAGAAGATCATTCCACAATGCTCTCCTATCCACATGCCCATCATCCCCTTAGATAGTCCTGATATGAAACTCGGTTCCATCCCTTCTTAAGTTGGCCTTGAAGTGGAGTAATTGTGTTGTTTCGAAGGTAACGCTCATATCCATTATTTGATCATTCCAAAGCACTAAAATCCGCCTGGAGTCTACAATCAAGTTATTCGACATCTAAGCATGAGGTCAAATCGTTCGTTTGAAACGTTCAATCTTTTTATGCTTAACCTTTTGCTCCATAAGAAACACCACATCCGGGTTACCTCCTTTATACGACCCCTTATCATTAGTGCACGCTCGGGTCCGTTTGCTCCGCGCACATTCCACACTAGGATATTCATGGGTTCAAAGGTGCGGGGTGACCCCCTTTACCTCCACACGAGATAGTTTTGCTACTAATTTTCCTCCCGGAACTCCCAAGTGTTGGTGGTGGAGAGCTTACTTTCTTCATGCATGTCTCCCTCCCTTCTTCACCACCCACCCCCAAATTCATCCCACGTCCAAGTATCTCAAATCTCCCCCCACTTTGTGTTGCTATTTCCTT
Organism: Triglochin maritima; assembly: GCA_963682175.1. Taxonomy (NCBI): domain Eukaryota; kingdom Viridiplantae; phylum Streptophyta; class Magnoliopsida; order Alismatales; family Juncaginaceae; genus Triglochin; species Triglochin maritima. The sequence goes on along the minus strand of OY821776.1, from coordinate 34,740,681 downwards.
CATAGGTTCCTTTCCACGTGCCACTCTCGAGGGAGAATCCCAGCCCGTCTCCTCATGAATCAATGAGGCGAGCCCACTTGGTTCATTGTCTCCATCCTTTGAGATGCTTTCCCTTGCCTCATGCTCTTCAAGACTACCCACTTGTTCAATTTGCGTGGCCTTCATCTTTCCAATTTTGGTGTCCCTGTGACTTGCTTATTCCACACAAACCACCTCTTCTTCACGCATGTTAAGTGTTTCAATTCCATGCACAAAACTCATTCCACATTGCCCACTCATTTCAATTTGAGTATCCTCCACTAAGTGGCCCCCAAGCATATCCACATGGTCCCCCACTTTGTCCTTACCAAAGTCACTTTGCCTCTCTTCATTGGCCCAAGAAGGTGTAGAGCACTCAAGTCTCTTCTCATTGGTTTGTCCGAAAATGGGTGTAGCACTTTTCCCACCCACTTCCCTTTGCTTCTTTTGTCCACCAATAGACTCCCTCCATTGTGCACCCTTGTATGAAACCGTTGGAGATGTTGGGAGGGCATCCATTTTGTCCTCACAATCGTTTGGTCTCGTTCCACATGGCGTGGCCTCATTTGCTCCCTCCAAGTTTGTTGAGCAAAAATGTGCCTCATTTAACATATTGCCATCCAATGCTGCCTCGTCACATGACCTTCCACATGACATCTCCCCATTTGCACCTCCATCCACCTCATCTCCTCCACTCTCCACATCATCATCCCTTCCACCCTCTCTGGTCAGCCATTTCCACAGTCGAGGCTATTTTCTTTTCTTCACACCTTTGTCCATCCAAGCTCTTGCTCGACCCCTCCAAGCTTCTTTCACTTGCTTGCCCATTTCCAGCCTTTCCTCGACGAACTACAATCCATTTCTCAGCTCTCTTGTTTTGCACCCCAACATGCTTCTTTGGGACTACTTGTGTAACATCCCGAACAGCGGAAATTTAAAAATTTATAATCAAGGCAACAGAGCTCAATAATCAAAGACGAGACTGTTACTTCTCATAAAACATAAAAGCGGTGCACCATATTACATCAGAGTTTGTCAAAACGATACATGATTACAACAAACAACAAAATAAGATAAATGTAATCATGTCGACCTCAGTGGTCCGAATAGAGGATCCAATCCCAAGATACACGCGCCCGCTGATCACCACCCAACTGGACCTACTGCGGTCCTGAAAAAGATGCAACAACAATGCCTAAGTTTCCATAAGGAAACCCTGTATGCCAAGCTCACCTATATGCATGCAGTTGTACAATGAACCTATCATACAAGTAGCATGTCATGTCATCAACAGTAAGGAAAACAATTCCCCCGAAGGGTAACATGGGACATCAGTCCGACAATCATCATCGGGTCTCCTGAGGAGACCTACCGTAGGCACATACGGTCTAGCGGAACAAGACGTGACGCTCCCCACACGCGGCTATAATAATCATGGGGTTCTGCAGGGAACGTCCGCCAGGTCCGCGCCATAAGAAACATATCTGTAACTCGTGGTCGAAGCAACACCAACGGAGTCGTCGCTCGGTCGGTCCATCAATCATCATCTCAATAGGTGCCCACCTGAGGAAAATATAGCCGGAACAGCATCGGCCCATCATATAACATAGCCGGAACAACATCGGCCCATCAATCATCATCACCGGAACAACATCGGTGGCATCACCGGCACAACATCGGACGGGTCCAGACTGAAGTGTGCCAGGTCATCAGGCTCCACGAGCCGCAAACACCAACGTCGCCGCTATAAAAGTAGGGAAGCGACCTCCGTCGCCATATAGGCTGGTAGTCACCTCACCCAACGACAGTTGCGTGCTCACACAATCATCATACATTGGGATCTGCAATCCCTCAGGCCTGCTACTCTACAATGAGTCCAATCAATCCATCATATTAGGCATGATCCATACATGGAGGCGACGCGTCCCGAACACCCACACTCTTTCACACAGTGGTCCCTGGGCAGGCACGCGTAACACGCTCACCGTCACCTCCCGGCTCACGTACAAGGCGAGGACATGGGTTTCCGTGGACAGAGTTGGTATTCAAAAAGGGAACCAGGAATTCTGTCCTGTGCAAAAACGGTCGACCGAAAGAGACAACTCGGTCGATCGTTTCCTCAAGTGAATCGGTCAACCGAAAGTCTGTAACGGTCGAACTATTTGCGCAAAACTTAAGTCCCAACGGTCTACCAAAATCTAAAACCGGTCGACCGAACGAGGTCAAAATCCGGATTCTGGTCAACATCAAATCAAAACTATCGGTCGACCGACTCAGGGGTCTCGGTCGACCGAAAACTACCAGGGCATCCTATTACTTCTAAGTCATATAACGGTCGACTGCAAACATGCATAAAAGGTCCAGTACACTTAAGTTCCGATCGACCGAAACACAAGGAACCGGTCGACCGAAACACAACAGGCAGATAAAAACACTACATTCGGTAGACCACCCGAAGGGCTCGGTCGACCGTTGGTCGTCTTCAACCTCGCACCAGCCGAGGTTTCTCGAGGCAAACTCGCTGCCGGGGAAGTCTCCGACCGACCCACATGACCCTCACACTAGAGTGAGCAACACAATCACACTAAGGACCGGCATACCTCTCAAAAGCAATGAATCTGCCAGAGCCTCACACGCGCCTCCGTTGCCTCCGGTGATCACTTCGCGCGCTCGCCTCCTCGTACGACCTCCGCTGGACTCGCCTCCGCCTCCTCTGGTGCTGCTGGAAAGGAAAGAGGAAAGGAGAGTGAGTGAAGAGGAACAAATGAAGAAGAGAGGGAGAGAGAGTTTGGCTTTAGAAACCCATCAACCCATCTCCTCACCCACACCCTACACCATCACCCTACCCCTCATCCACAGTGCACGCCCCCTTCTCTTCCCCATGCAAAGCCATCTCCTAACCACCTCTCTCCTCCTAATCCATCATTAGCACCCTAAGCAAGGTTTTAAGGTTTTAACAATCCACCCAACTTAAAAGGATTTCGTCCTGAAATCAAAGCAAACTACTCACCGAAAAGCTCTGGATACTGCTTTCTGACTTCCTCCTCGTTCTGCCACCGGACCTTCACCATCGGAATGGTCCTCCTCCTGAGCTGATGGTCATGCAATCGACTATCTCCACTGGTCTCTCCTCAAGAGACAGGTCCTGCTGAATCTCTGGCACTGCAATCTCAATCACGTGAGCTGGATCTGCAATGTACTTCCTCAGCATTGATACATGGAAGACGTTGTGAAGACCCAAAAACTGCGGTGGCAATGCAATCCGGTAGGCAACCTCTCCAACTCGGTCGAGGATCTCAAACGGCCCAACATACCTCGGACTGAGCTTCCCTTTCTTCCCAAACCTCATCACTCCTTGGGCTGGGGAAATCTTCAGAAACACGTGGTCGCCTACTTCGAAACTCAACACACGTCTGCATCGATCAGCATAACTCTTCTGCCTGCTCTGTGCTGTGGCCAGTCTCCTCCGGATCACATCAACCTTCTCTGCGTACATCTGAACAATCACTAGCCCCACTAACTGCCTCTCGCCCACATCACTCTAGCATACCGGTGATCTGCAAGGCCTCCCGTACAACGCCTCGTACGGTGTCATCCCAATACTCGAATAGTAGCTGTTGTTGTAGGTGAACTCTATCAGCAGCAAGTGTTCATCCCAGTGCCCTGCTCAATCCAGTGTGCATGCCCTCAGCATATCCTCCAAGGTCTGAATCGTCCTCTCTGACTGACCATCTGTCTGCGGGTGGAACGTCGTACTGAACCTCAGACGCGTCCCCAATGCGTGCTGCAGACTCCCCCAAAATCTGAAAGTGAAACGAGGATCTCGATCGGAGATGATGCTCACTGGCACTCCATGCAACCTGACTATCTCCTCCACATACAACCTAGCAAGACCCTCCAAAGGCAACGTGGTCCTGATCGCTAAGAAGTGTGCTGACTTGGTCAGTCGATCGACTATCACCCAAATCGCGTCGTGGAATCTCCTCGTCTTCGGCAACCCTGTGACAAAATCCATCGTCACGTGCTCCCACTTCCACTCAGGAAGCTCAATACACTGCATCGGTCCCGCTGGTCGCTAATGCTCAATCTTCACCTGCTCACAGACTAAGCATCGCTCCACAAACTCTGCAATGTCCCTCTTCATGCCCTTCCACCAGAAGTTCCGCTGCAGTTCCTTATACATCTTCATGCTCCCCAGGTGAATGGTGTATCTCGCTCTGTGTGCCTCTTCCATGATGTCATCTCTCAGCCCTTCGACCTTCGGCACCCAGATCCGACTCGTGAACCTCAAACAACCATCAACCCCTGCACTGAAGTCTAACTCATCTCTGGAAGCTAACTGTAGTTGACCAACTAACTCCCCATCCCCATGTTGAGCCGGCACCACCTGTGAGACTGTCTACGGCTCCACCCGAAGCCCAGCAATCACTGCTCCCTCTGAGCCCTCTGTGAACGGCCTCCACTCTGACAACGTCTCGAGTAGCCTCCACTCCTGAATTCACAGACTCGCAACTGAAACCTCCACCTTCCTGCTCAACGCATCTGCAACCGAATTCGCCATCCCCAGATGATAGGAAATGGTGAAGTCGTAGTCCTTAATGAACTCAAAGCCAATAGGTCTTCAACGCGTGAACCACCGCTGCTAACTCCAGATCATGAGTAGGGTAGTTCTTCTCGTGCACCTTCAGTTGCCTCGAAGCATACGCCACCACCTTCCCGTGCTGCATCAGAACACAGCTCAATCCAATCCCTGACGCATCGTTGTATATCACATAACCTCCACTGTCACTCGGTAGAGTAAGAATAGGTGTTGTCGTCAATCGCCTCTTCAGTTCCTGAAAGTTGTCCTCGCACTTCTGGGACCAAATAAACTTGATGCCCTTCTGCATTAACGCTGTCAGCGGCGATGCATGTCTGGAGAAATCCTGGATGAACCATTTGTAATACCCTGCCAGTCCTACGAAACTCCTGATCTCCGTCACGCTCGTCGGGCTCTCCACTGAGTCAGTGCCTCAACCTTCGCCGGATCCACCGAAATCCCATCTGCTGATACGATATGTCCCAGAAAAGCCACCTGATCCAACCAAAACTCACACTTCGTGTACTTGGCATAGAGTTGTTGATCTCTCAGGATGCCAAGCACAATCCTCAGGTGCTCTCGATGCTGCTCCTTGTCAGGCGAGTACACCAAAATGTCATCTACGAACACCACGACAAATCTGTCGAGGTACGGCTGAATGGTCCTATTCATCAGGTCCATGAATGTTGCAGGTCCATTCGTGAGTCCAAACGGCATCACCAGGAACTCGTAGTGCCCGTACCGCGTCCTAAAGGCTGTCTTCTTAACATCTGCCTCTCTGATCCGCAACTGGTGATAACCCGAACGTAGATCAATCTTAGAGAACACTCTCACCGTCAGTAACTGATCAAACAAGTCACCAATCCTCGGCAAAGGGTATCGGTTCCGAATGGTAACCTTATTCAGCATCCTGTAGTCGATGCACATCCGCAACAACCCATCCTTCTTCTTTACGAACAACACCGGTGCTCCCCATAGAGAAAAACTCGGTCGAATAAACCCGGAGTCCATCTACTCCTGCAACTGCTTCTTTAGCTCTGTCAACTCAGCAGGTGCCATCCGATAAGGTGCCTTCAACTGAGGTGTCGTACCTGCTACCAACTCGATGCCAAACTCGATCTCTCGGTGCGGCGGTAACGACGGAATCTCTGCTGGAAACACATCTGGGAACTCCTGCACAACCTCTATATCCTCCAGCCTCCTCGTCTCAGGATCAGGAACAACCAGCGTGGCCACAAACGCTCTGCATCCCTGCTGTATCAGTCTCTGTGCCTTAACTGCAGACACAATCAGACGACCCCCTCTGCTCCTCGTACCTCTGATCAAAACATCTGGCAAGCCCTCCATCGGAATCAGGATCTTCTTCTCGCGGCAAAAGACCTACACGTCATACTGCGACAGCCAATCCATCCCCAGTATGACGTTGAAGTCCTCCATCGGTAACAAGACCAGATATGCCGGAAAATCATGGTCTCCCGACGCAACTGTGGTGTCGGGGAAAAAGCTCCCCACAGTGCCCACCTCACCCATGGGCGTGCTGACTTCCAAAACATCAGTCAGCAGCACAGGGGTCCGACCCAACTCGCCAGCAAACTTCTCCGAAATGAAGGAGTGAGTGGCGCCGCAATCAAACAACACACGCACTACCAAACCAGAAACCAAAAGTGTACCTTCCACCACGGTGTTGGAGTCCCTCGCCTCCTCAATCGGAATAGTGAAGACTCGCCCGGTCTTCCTTCCCTGTCCTGGTGAAACAACGGATCGACTGCCTCCGCTATTCCCTGCTACTGGTGGCCCAGGCCTCCTGCTAGGCTATCCCTGCCTATTCGGGCACTCCCAAACTTAGTGACCCAACTGCCCGCACCCCATGCAAGCGACTGAGCGCTTGAAGCATTCCTGACTAGGGTGAAACCTCCCACAGAAAGTGCACGCTCTAGATTGACGTGCTCCTCCACAATCGAACCTGGGCCTCTTGCCCGGGTTCCCTGCTGAAAGGAATGTGTTCTAAAAGTTTTACTTTTATATGTCAATTATTATGAATTAAATGTACAAACATTTTGTTCCTTGATTATAGTATTCATCTTTTGGAAGTGTTAAGGAAGAGGCGCTTGGTCCTTAACCGTAGAGCTCTAAAAGATAATGGTTTACATAAATCAAAAGTTATTCACAATCATGGTAGTTAACATAGAACATTAATTACCGAGATAAGATTGTCGTGTTGGTCATCGATTGTTGTAGCTCTACAAATAATTGCCGACACGAGTATATAAAAGAGGAAAATATTACTTTTATATATTGAAAAGACCTAACAAATAAAACATTATGGAATAGTGTTTCGTGTCATTAATGTTTTTACTGTGTCATGGATCCTAAGATATGAGACTTATATCTTTTCACTCAAGAAGTGCTTCATTTGATTATTGTCAAAAGCTATCAATGAGTATAGTGACAAAGGCAATAATTGGTTGAGCGTGACTTGTGCTGGAAAAGATAGCTAGTCAAACGATTATCATTGCCCCTCTTAATTGAGTGATGATATTAGTGGGCCCCTTGATAAAGCAAAATTATAATGTGCACAATGTAACTTGAGTTAAGTTACATAATTATAATTAGCTTAGAGAGATCAAGAAATGAATATAATACAAAGGTGACACATTTCTACTTTGTATATGTTCTTAATATCATGAGGCAAGGGACGGACACAAGTGGTGCATTTACATCACTAAATGGATCGTGTTTTAGTTCAGGTGGAACAAAGACATCTATGCTAATTGGGTGACTATAATGTGTAGCTAGATACCGCTTATAGTCTGAGATATTAAGTGTTTAATGTCTCTGCCAATTAGGCATAGATCCTCCCATAGGTCACACCACAAAACTGGGAAACAAGAGGTTGATTTTAAGTTCATATGATGTGTTGGGTTTCATATGAAAATAGGACACATGTGGTGAATTAATTAAAATCAATATGTCATGAGAATTGACATAATTAGAATCATAATAAATTCATATATGGTATATATTGTGGGGTGTAATAATTTAATATTACATATGATAATACATATAGGATGTGAATTGCTAAAAACACCAAAAGATCAAATTTTGTTGGATATAAATCGAAAATTTGATAAAGGTAAAATCTGGGTCAAACACGGTGAACCGTTCATGGTTCGGTCGACCGGGGCATCTTCGGATCGGTTAACCGAATAGGGAACGGGTAAGCGCAATTGGTTGACCGAGATTGCCCAGAGTGCCTGGAAAATCGGGTTCGGTTAACCGATTGGAAACGGTCAACCGAGAAGTAGTATTGTCGGTTGACCGAAGGTGACCCGGTCATCCGGTGACTATGTTCCAGGAGCGATTTTGGTGGGTCAAAGGTAAACCGATTACAAGACGTGGTTCGTCTGAATTATTCTAGGGAATTTTCTCATACAGATTTGGTCGACCGTCTAGCTCACGGTGCACCGAACACGTGTTATAACCGAATGGTTCGGTTGACCGAATAATACTCGGTCTACCGAACAAGAACGATTCTGCCTGAATTATTAAGAGATTAATTAAATCATGGGTGGAATAATTCCTGATTTAATTAAAATGTTTTTTGTGGGTGATTATGTGGAATTTAGAGATTAATTTTAGGAGAGAAAAACAAGGGATCATGGCTAAATAATTGCTCTTGATAAGGATATTTTGGAAGCCTATAAAAGGATACCTATTCCTACTTGTTTTAAGACTAATGCAAAATCTTTCTCTCATTAATCTCTCCCTAATCACCACGAAAATCTCTTAGTAAATTTAAGTTTTGGAGATAAGATTCTCAGCAGCTTAAAGAGGGGTAATTAGCTTGATTCTAAACCTTGTTAAGATTGATTGGCTAGCTTCTTTCTCTCTAACCTTGTTTAGAGTTTGGTGAACACTCGGAGGCAATTCCGTGGACGATTCAGCGGGCAACACGACTCCGGATCATCAAAAAGGTTTTAGAGAACATTTAGGTATGATTCTATCTTTTTGGATTATTTTAATAAATGTAGGATTGTATGTTATTAGAATAAAACACAAATAGATGTACATAAAATTGCTGAAAATATGAAAACGATCTTGTATGATGTATTAAAAATTTAAAAATATATACATACATGGGGACACGAAATCCTACAGTGGTATCAGAGCTTTTAGTTCATATTTTCAACAATTAAACTCTATAATTAATTTTAGTTTACCATCTACAATCAAAACAATTCATGTTTTTTGTCTTTTTCGAGTTTTCGATAGTTTTGTTGATTTAATTCTAAATTGATTCTTCTGATAGTTTTAAATGTTTTAAACACATCTTATGAATGTTAGAATTAAGATTTAGACTTATGTCTAATTTATAGAATTTTCGTTTTAATTAAATGATTATTATATAAGGAATCAACAAAACGAAAAAAGGCATATGTTTATCTTTCTTCAAATGTTTAATTTTAGAAATTAGATAAAAAGCAGTTCAAATATTTTATAAATTGAACTATTGATGCATACAATCATTTTTAATGGATTTTAAATGATTTTAGAATTGTTTGATTTAAGAGATGCATGATAAACTAAATCGAGTAATATATAGTATATGTACATGCGTTGCTCGAGTTCTCTAATGCAGGGATATGTGAGTTTATATGTTCCATCGAAGCCATGTGTGAATGAATGAATGAATGAATGTGTATGTTATTATTATTCAATCAGAGAGGCTTATGTATGTAAAAGCCAAATTTTATTTCTATGTATATGCATGCACTAGACAATTTTCAAAATTGAGAGATGCATGTTTATATTTTTACAATATCAACATCCATGGTGTAAGAGGAAGACTCTGAAGAAGCGCAAGGATCAGGGATCAAGGATAAAGGACGTGGGAACATATAAACTCACGCAATGTTTGTGTGAATGGATTTATTTATGTTTGTGTGCTTGATATATATGTGATTGTATGGATGAATGTTAGGATGTGTATAGATGATAAATATGCATGATCACCTAAATTCTAAAATCACATATAAATGTTTAAATTGTCCAACCAAAAAATTAAGAGTATCTTTCTTTCTTATTTCATCCACTAGCAGCCATCGATCGAGGGATATTCTGCTCGCCCTTAGCGGGAGATAGCTTCCTCCATCTTTGGGAATAGTGGGAGATATAAGGTTGTCTATTGTTGTGCCACGAATAGATGTACGAGGTGCGATTCGCCCTTAGCGGACACCGACTATATTTGTTTGTGAATACAATGGATAAACGTATCTCGTATCAAATGAAATAAGTTTTCTTAACAAGACCCGGAGCCCTAGCTCGGTTTTGGGAAAGAGAGTTTTTCTTACGAGGATTGGTCATATTCCCTCCTAATTAAAACGACAAGAGTCATAAGAGTTTGAAAATGCAAATGTTGCGATATTTCGAAATGGTTATGATTAGAAAAATGTTTTCTTACGTTGATTTTATAATATATCGGATAGCCCTTAGCTAGTTTATATTATAATTGATAGGATCTTGGATTGCTGCATTTATGGACAAATTTTTATTTGCGGTATTATTGTTTTAAAAACATAAAATTGACACTAAATCTCATATAATTTATTTTGTAGAAATGTCGAATATTCAACCTATTGTGCGATCTATGATTGAAAAACATCCTTTGGCAAATGATGGCTCAAACTTCATAAGCTGGCAACTCAAGCTCAATATCGTGTTAAAGTTTGAGAAACTGTCTCATATTTTGGATGGTGAAATCCCAAAATTAAATGAGAGGGCAACCGATAGGGAGAGAGAGGCAAAAGCCAAGTGGGAAGACCAAGAGAACCAGGTTCACGGTCTAATGTTAGTCTCCATGGGTGACTCGCTTCAAGTGAAATACTTGGATTCAAAACCCAAGACGACCATGGAAGCTTTAACAAAGAAGTTCATGGATAGTGCTAGAAAAGAGCGCTATAAGACCACCATCGCACTCACAAGGTGCCACATGGCGGAGGGAACATCGGTATCCATGCATTTTCTCACGATGCAAGGATACCTTGAGAAGTTGTCGAAGCTCTCTTCCCCGATGCCGGATGACATTGCGGAAGATTTGATTCTTGGCTCTCTAGCCCCGTCCTACAAGGAGTTCATTATGCACTATCATGTGCGTGAGAAATGGGTGAGTCTTGAGGAACTTCACAACACTCTCAAAACGGCTGAAGTTGACATGGGCAAGGGTCGGGAAAAGCACGTCCTAGCCGTCCATGGAGGGAGCAAGAAGATCACCAAAGATAAAGGCAAATTCACCAAGAATACGTCAATCAAGAGCAAGGGAGTAGGAGGTGCTCATGGGAGTGCCTCAAGAGGGAAATCTTTGAAATCTCCGACTCCCAACACGGAGTGCTTTCACTGCGGTGAAAAGGGACACATCCGGCCAAATTGCCCCAAGTACAAGGAAGACCTTGACAATGGAATGATTGAACGTAAGCGCCCCAAAAAGGCCAAAGGTATATTTGTTATTGAGATAAATTTAGCCACCTCTGTCCATGATTGGGTGATTGATACCGGATCATGTGCTCACATAATTTCTAATGTGCAGCTACTAAAGGATAGGAAGGAACTCGTGAAAAACGAGATGATTTTGAAGGTCGGAAATGGTGCAAGTGTTGCTGCGATTGCACAAGGTTCTGTGGAGCTTCAATTATCTAGTGGTTTAAATTTATGTTTAAAGAATGTTTATTATGTGCCTTCTATTAGCAAGAATATTATTTATGTATCATGTTTGGACATGGATAATTTTAATATAAATATTTCAAATTCTTGCTTGTCTATATCGAAGAATGGTATTTTCTATGCAAATGCATTCGTAAGGAATGGTCTCTATTTTCTTCAATTGAATAATAAACAAATCTTAAACATCAATAACAAAAGACTTAAAACTACTCACGTGAATGATACACTCTTGTGGCACTATCGTCTTGGTCACATAAATGAAAAACGCATCAAGAAATTGCAAGAAGCTAACCTTCTTGGTCAACTTGATTTTAAATCATTGGAGACGTGCGAACCTTGCCTAATGGGCATAATGACCATGAGGCCTTTCAAGAAGAAAGGACCGAGAGCGAATGACTTGTTGGATTTGATACATTCTGATGTATGTGGTCCGAGTACTAGTGCAAGAGACGGTTTTAGGTACTTCATTACGTTCACGGATGACTATAGTCGTTATGGCTATACTTATCTAATCAGAAACAAAAGTGAAACCTTTGACAAGTTCAAGGAATTCAAGAATTAAGTAGAGAACCAACTCAACAAGAAAATCAAGTCTCTACGAACGGATCGTGGAGGTGAGTACTTAAGTACCGAATTTGACTCATTCCTAAAGGAGTGTGGTATTGTACCACAACTCACGCCTCCCGGTACACCTCAGTGGAATGGGGTATCCGAAAGGAGGAATAGGACATTACTCGACATGGTTCGATCAATGACGAGTCAAGTTGAATTGCCGCTTTACTTTTGGAGTTATGCACTAGAAGCTGCGGCTTACACACTAAATAATGTTCCATCCAAATCCGTAGAGAAAACGCCTTATGAGTTATGGAGTGGTAAAACACCTAAGCTCAATTTTCTCAAGTTTTGGGGTTGTGAGGCCTATGTCAAGAGATTCATGTCGACCAAACTTCAACCAAAAGCGGATAAGTGCTTCTTTATAGGTTATCCTTGTGAAACAAGAGGATACTACTTTTGGCAAATAACCTCCAATCGAGTGATTGTAGAGCGGGTTGCCGTATTTCTAGAAAAAGAATTTCTGGAAAGAATAAAAAGTAGTGGGAGTAGAGTTGTGCTTGAGGAGACTCAAGATATTCTACAAGATCATGAATGAATGGTGACATTCAAGATCATGAAGGCCCAACCGAGATTCCTTTGGTTAGTGGGAGCGTGAGTGAGAGACCTTCGCAAGAAATTGTGAGAGAAACTCAATCCTCCCCACCTAGTGTACGTTTGAGAATCGAACACGAATCAATTCCACAAGAAATTGTGGAAGAAGTTCGGGAAGTACACGTAGAACCAAAAGAACTTAGAACGTCAACGAGGGAAAGGAAGAAACCCGATATGTATTTGGGACTTCATGAGATCATGGTACTAGATATCGATGATCCCTCGACCTTTCAAGAAGAAATGGAAAGAAAGGACTCAAAACTATGGCTCAAGGCCATGGAATCCGAAATAGAATCCATATATGATAATCAAGTGTGGAACTTGGTTGACCTTCCTCAAGGGAAAAAGGCAATTCAAAATAAATGGGTTTTCAAGAGGAAGATGGACATGGATGGGAACTTGACAACCTAGAAGGCGAGACTTGTAGCAAAAGGTTTCACTCAAGTTCATGGAATTGACTATGATGAAACTTTTTCACCGGTTGCCATGTTCAAGTCTATTCGGATTATGCTCGCTATTGCCGCATTAAATTATTATGAGATATGACAAATGGATGTCAAAATGGCGTTCCTTAATGGGAACTTGGAGGAGGATGTGTACATGGTACAACCTCAAGGTTCTGAAGATCCAAAGAATAGCGAGAAAGTATGCAAGCTTCAAAGATCCATTTATGGATTGAAGCAAGCATCAAGGAGTTGGAACAAGTGCTTTGACGAAGAAGTCAAAAAGATTCACTTCGTCCAAAGTAAAGAAGAACCTTGTATATACAAGAAGGTTAGTGGGAGCCACATAGTGTTCTTGATCGTATATGTCGATGACTTACTCCTCATGGGAAATCATATACCTTTGCTTGAGCAAACGAGAAGTTCATTGAAATCTGCATTTTCGATGAAAGATATGGGTGAGGCTCAATACATCTTGGGAATCAAGATATATAGAGATAGATCTCGTAGACTCATTGGCCTAAGTCAACGTACATACATTGACAAGGTCTTGGAAAGGTTCAGCATGAAAAACTCCAAAAAGGGCAGTGTGCCAATGAGTATGGGTGTGCAACTCAAGAAGTCTCAACGTGCTGAATCACGTAAAGACTTGGAGTACATGAAAGATATCCCTTATGCTTCGGCAATAGGATCGATCATGTACGCGATGACTTGCACAAGACCCCATGTCTCGTATGCTCTAAGCGTGACAAGTCGTCACCAATCCAACGCAGGTCCCGAGCATTGGACTGCGGTCAAGAATATTCTGAGGTACCTTAACCGGACCAAAGATAAGTTTCTTGTTTATGGAGGACAAAGGGAGTTAATAGCCGAGGGCTATTCGGATGCGAGTTTCATGAGTGATCCCGACGATAGAAGGTCGCAATCAGGATACGCCTACCTTCTGAATGGTGGAGCCGTGAGTTGGCGTAGTTGGAAGCAAAGCACTACGGCCGACTCAACCACTGCTTCCGAAGTAATGGTTGTCGCTGAAGCGAGCAAGGAAGGAGTGTGGATTAAGAAGTTCCTTGAAGATCTTGGAGTAGTTCCCTCGAGCGAGGGACCAGTAGAGCTATTTTGCGATAATAGTGCATCTATCTCGCAAATCAAGGATCCCAAATCACACCACAAAGTGAAGTACATGGATCGTAAGTACTTTGTCACACGTGACTTCATCGACGAGGGCAAAATAAATCTATTATGGGTGGACACAAATAGCAACACAGCTGATCCATTCACCAAACCCTTATCCCAAGCCAAGGGCGAAATGCATTTCGAGTCCATGGGTCTGAGGAACCATGTGGATTGGCTTGATGAGTGATCAGAGAGGGTTACCCTAGTTATTATTGTTTTATACATTGAGAATGTATGTGAGAGAAAACATTGATAACAAGTGGGAGATTGAAAGGAATGTGTTCTAAAAGTTTTACTTTTATATGTCAATTATTATGAATTGAATGTACAAACATTTTGTTCCTTGATTATAGTATTCGTCTTTTGGAAGTGTTAAGGAAGAGGCGCTTGGTCCTTAACCGTAGAGCTCTAAAAGATAATGGTTTACATAAATCAAAAGTTATTCACAATCATGGTAGTTAACATGGAACATTAATTACCGAGATAAGATTATCGTGTTGGTCATCGATTGTTGTAGCTCTACAAATAATTGACGACACAAGTATATAAAAGAGGAAAAGATTACTTTTATATATTAAATAGACCTAACAAGTAAAACATTATGGAATTGTGTTTCATGTCATTAATGTTTTTACTGTGTCTTGAATCCTAAGATATGAGACTTATATCTTTTCACTCAAGAAGTGCTTAATTTGATTATTGTCAAAAGCTATCAATGAGTATAATGATAAAGGTAATAGTTGGTTGAGCATGACTTGTTCTGGAAAAGATAGCTAGTCAAACGATTATCATTGCCCCTCTTAATTGAGTGATGATATTAGTGGGCCCCTTGATAAAGCAAAATTATAATGTGCACAATGTAACTTGAGTTAAGTTACATAGTTATAATTAGCTTAGAAAGATCAAGAAATGAATATAATACAAAGGTGACACATTTCTACTTTGTATATGTTCTTAATATCATGAGGCAAGGGACGGACACAAGTGGTGCACTTACATCACTAAATGTATCGTGTTTTAGTTCAGGTGGAACAAAGACATCTCTTCTAATTGGGTGACCATAATGTGTAGCTAGATACCGCTTATAGTCTGAGATATTAAGTGTTTAATATCACTACCAATTAGGCTTAGATCCTCCCATAGGTCACACCACAAAACTGGGAAACAAGAGGTTGATTTTAAGTTCATATGATGTGTCGGGTTTCATGTGAAAATAGGACACATGTGGTGAATTAATTAAAATCAATATGTCATGAGAATTGACATAAGTAGAATCATAATAAATTCATATGAGGTATATATTATGGGGTGTAATAATTTAATATTACATATGATAATATATATAGGATGTGAATTGCTAAAAACCCCCAAAAGATCAAATTTTGTTGGATATCCATCGAAAATTTGATAAAGGTAAAATCGGGGTCAAACACGGTGAACCGTTCATGGTTCGGTCGACCGGGACATCTTCGGATCGGTTAACCGAATAGGGAACGGGTAAGCACAATTGGTTGACCGAGATTGCCCAGAGTGCCTGGACAATCGGGTTCGGTTAACCGATTGGAAACACTCAACCGAGAAGTAGTATTTTCGGTAGACCGAAGGTGACCCGGTCATCCGATGACTATGTTCCAGGAGCGATTGTGCACCGAACACATTTTATAACCGAATGGTTCGGTTACCGAATAATACTCGGTCTACCGAACAAGAACGATTTTGCCTGAATTATTAAGAGATTAATTAAATCATGGGTGGAATAATTCCTGATTTAATTAAAACGTTTTTTGTGGGTGATTATGTGGAATTTAGAGATTAATTTTAGGAGAGAAAAACAAGGGATCATGGCTAAATAATAGCTCTTGATAAGGATATTTTGGGAGCTTATAAAAGGGCACCTATTCCTACTTGTTTTAAGACTAATGCAAAATCTTTCTCTCATTAATCTCTCCCTAATCACCATGAAAATCTCTTAGTAAATTTAAGTTTTGGAGATAAGATTCTCAGCAGCTTAAAGAGGGGTAATTAGCTTGATTCTAAACCTTGTTAGAAATTGATTGGCTAGCTCATTTCTCTCTAACCTTGTTTAGAGTTTGGTGAACACTCGGAGGCAATTCCGTGGACGATTCCGCGGGCAACGCGACTCCGGATCATCAAAAAGGTTTTAGAGAACCTTTACGTATGATTCTATCTTTGTGGATTATTTGAATAAATGTAGGATTGCATGTTATTAGAATAAAACACAAATAGATGTACATAAAATTGCTGAAAATATGAAAACGATCTTGTATGATGTATTAAAAATGTAAAAATATATACATACATGGGGACACGAAATCCTACACCTGCTCCACGGCCGACAGCTCGGCTACCGGTGCTCACTGGTGCCTTCCTCGCCTCCTGAAGACACTCCCTCTGGTCCTGCTCAATGATGGTAGCATGCTTCACCGCACCAGCAAAGGTCTGCGGCATGCTGTTGATCACACATGATCGGAGCGGCTGCCTCAGTCCCTTCACAAACTTCCTCGCCCGCTACTCTGAGGTCACACAGATCTTAGAGCAGTAACGCTCCAAAGCGTTAAACCTGTTGATGTAACTCGCCAGAGTCATCTCCCTCTGCTTCAGCGACATGAACTCCTCCCTCTTCCGATCCCTGACGTGCTAGGGAAAGTACTGCTCACGAAACACCTCTAAGAACTCCTCCCAGCTGATATCCTCACGATCCTCAAACACAACCACGGATGCGGTCCTCCACCAGTTGGCTGCCTCGCAATCAAATACATAGGTGGCCAGATCCACCCTCCTCTCAGGTGCAACTCCAATCGCTCGAAAGATCTTCTGCATCTTGAAGACCCAGTCCTCCGCCACCTCTGGAGCACTCCTGCCATCAAAACTCGGTGGGTGCTGACACATAAACCGATCATGCTCAGCGTCCATCCCACCCTGCACATTCTGGGCTGCCTGACGCTCCAGAAACTCGCCCAACCTGTCCCAGTTGGCGCCCTCAGTGGCGTCGCTGGGATCGCGATCACGTGGAGAACTCCGCACGTGTCTAGGAGCCATCTGACAGAAGAAACAATCACAAACTTCAGCCATGAATGCATGCCAAAAGATAAAATGCATGCGTCCTATTACTACAAGGGTGATTTCATTGGGAACCGCATAGGAATCGACCGCTCTGATACCAAATTGTAACATTCCGAACAACGGAAATTTAAAAATTTATAATCAAGGAAACAGAGCTCAATAATCAAAGACGAGACTGTTACTTCTCATAAAACATAAAAACGGTGCACCATATTACATCAGAGTTTGTCAAAACGATACATGATTACAACATAACAACAAAAGAAGATAAACGTAATCATGTCGACCTCAGTGGTCCGAATAGAGGATATGATCCCAAGATACGCGCGCCCGCTGATCACCACCCAACTGGACCTACTGCAGTCCTGAAAACGATGCAACAACAATGCCTGAGTTTCCATAAGGAAACCCCGTATGCCAAGCTCACCTATATGCAAGCAGTTGTACAGTGAACATATCATACTAGTAGCATGTCATGTCATCAACAGTAAGGAAATCAATTCCCCCGAAGGGTAACATGGGACATCAGTCCGACAATCATCATCGGGTCTCCCGAGGAGACCTACCGTAGGCACATACGGTCTAGCGGAACAAGACGTGACGCTCCCCACACACGGATATACTAATCATGGGGTTCGGCAGAGAACGTCCGCCAGGTCCGCGCCATAAGAAACAGATCTGTAACTCGTGGTCAAAACCACACCAACGGAGTCGTCGCTCGGTCGGTCTATCAATCATCATCTCAGTAGGTGCCCAGCTGAGGAAAACATAGCCGGAAAAACATCGGCCCATCAATCACCATCGCCGGAATAGCATCGGCGGCATCACCGGCACAACATCAGTGGTCCACCAATATATCTGGCACAACATCGGACGGGTTCAGACCGAAGTCTGCCAGGTCGTCAGGCTCCACGAGCCGCAAACACTAACGTCGCCGCTATAAAAGTAGGGCAGCGACCTCCGTCTCCATATAGGCTGGTAGTCACCTCACCCAACGACAGTTGCGTGCTCACACAATCATCATACATTGGGATCCGCGATCCCTTAGGCCTGCTACTCTACAATGAGTCCAATCAATCCATCATATTAGTCACGATCCATACATGGAGGTGACGCGTCCCGAAAACCCACACTCTTCCACACGGCGGTCCCTGGGCTGGCACGCGTAATGCGCTCACCGTCACCTCCCGGCTCACGCACAAGGCGAGGACACGGGTTTCCGTGGACAGAGTTGGCATTCAAAAAGGGAACCAGGAATTCTGTCCTGTGCAAAAACGGTCGACCGAAAGAGATAACTCGGTCGACCGTTTCCTCAAGGGAATCGGTCGACCGAAAGTCTATAACGATCGAACTATTTGCGCAAAACTTAAGTCCCAACAGTCTACCAAAAGTCTAAAACCGGTCGACCAAACGAGGTCAAAATCCGGAGTCTGGTCAACATCAAATCAAAACTATCGGTCGACCGACGCAAGGGTCTCGGTCGACCGAAAACTACCAAGGCATCCTATTACTTTTAAGTCACATAACGGTTGATTGATTCGTTTTATATTAACCGCAAGTGCACGACCGCGTTGAAGCGGTGGCAAATACGGGTCGTCCACTGGGAGGTGTGTCGACGTTTGGTTGGTGTGAAGGCGAGTGGTAAAGAAATGAGAGAAAGATTGATTACACTAAACTACACTTGAATGCAAAAGGAAATGAAAGATAAGCAATAAAACTAAACCCCAAAGGGGGTAGAGAAATAATGTGAACATAAAGAAGTGTGTGTGTGTGTGTGTGTTCATTAAGCTCCTCACAATATGTAGTGCATGAAATCATAAAACTAAATCCAACTTTGCCTCCACATGAATTAAGATAAGATCACATCGTTAAAACATACAAGACAATAATTGGAAGAAAGCTAAATGAACTCAAGTATAAAGACTAGACCCTACTATGCCTCCACATGAATTAAGATAACCCAATATCATTAAAACATACAATACATTAACCAAGGTAAAGTGTTGAACGTTTTATTTAAAACCGCAAGTGCACGGCCGCGATGAAGCGGTGGCAAGTACGGGTCATCCTCACGGAGGTGAGCAGCCTCTTGTTTATCATAAATCAAGTGACAAAAATTGAGGGAGAAAGATTGATTATACTACTCTACACTAAACTACGCTAAGAAGTATGAAATGCGAACGAAAGAAACAAACAATGAAATGACAACTAAGCTAAGAACAAAAGAAGAATGCTGGAATACAAAAATGGGAAAACCCCTAAGGGGTGGAGTGAGTGCACACATGCAAAGAGTGGGTGTTGAACACATTCTTTAAGCACAAATAAGGGTGGTGTTATCATGCATAGGAAGTGTCTAAATGTTGTGGCAAAACCTATCAATCTATTCACCAAATTAGTTGATTAACATTTACATATGCAAGATGTTTATTTCAGAACCTAAACAAGCATGAGAGGTGTCTAATCATTTTGGCAAAACTCATCAAGTTATAAATTCTATCCTAAACAAGCAAGCATACATTCATGTTTTATCAACACATTGGAAATAAAGCATTCAATCCATTCTCATTTGCATGTATGTACATCTACTCCACCCCCAAAGGGGATGGAACTACTCACTACACATTACACTAATTATTGAACTAAGAAAGGAAAGCATATTAACTAAGCTAGATTTAATAAAAGACAATTAAACTAAAGCATGCACAAACAATAAAAGAAGAACAAAACAAAGAAAACTTTATTGATAAAATGACTCACATTTCAAGTAGCATCCTCCTACTTTAGTGTGTGCTTCAAGGCCTCATTTCTAGTAGGAAGAATAACCACTTAAAAATATGGAGTGATTACAATGGAAGGTGAAGAGTTCTATTTATAGCCATGGAAAAAGGCAAATCGGAACAATCCCCCGATGTAGGACTAAAAAGATACCAAAAATAGTCTAAACATCCTCTAGTACATGTGTTGGAGAAATGTTAGTGGATTTGGGCAAAAACAGACCGCCAATTAGCGGTCTTGGACCGCCAATTGGCGGTCTATATGGTTCAGATCCTGCTCATTTTTGTTTTGGGCTTTTCTTGGTATATTTGCTGGTCTTGGATGCATTTAATTGGTTTGTTAGAGCTCCGACCCGAATCGAATTGCTAAAATACTCCCCATGATGGTGTGGAGTATTCTGTTTTGCTCTTAGGTCCTTCTGTCTTACGTTCACGTCCTTCTCCCTTGCATCTCAGTCCCCAGATCTCACAATTCAGTCCTTTTTCCCAGCTTTTGGGTCCTTTTATGCTTCATCTGTTCAAACCTATTTATTCCTGAAAACTAAACATAAAACTCGTAACATAACATTGTTTAGGTGAAAGATAATGTATATAAGATACAAATATAAGCATGAAATGATGTCAATCATAAAGGAAACAAGAGTACATACACTACAAATTGTGTTTCCAATATTAATTCCATCCATATCCTAACATTATCATTCCCCATAAAATAGGTCCACTAATCAAAGCATATGCTAAGCTTCATTCAAGAGCATTAACATATCAAAGATAAGAGTGAAAACCCATTAGATGGTTATGGAAATCATATAAAGCTCAAGGGATTAAGATAACATACACTTAATACACTACATGATTATATCACATATTTCTCCACCCCCAATTGGGGATGGAACTACTCACTACTCATTACACTACTACATTAACAAAATGAAGCATTATACTGAAATGAAACTACACTAATCAAGCAAGAAATATTAAAGAAGCTGAAATGACATAAAACAAAAAAAACATCAAAGCAAGCACATTGAAGGAAATTAACTAAGCAAGAAATAACATGCTAATGAAAACATCTATTGTTAACTAACTCAATTACAAGTAGCTCTTCCTCCACCAGAGTTTTGCTTCAAGGCTTCACTCTTAGTAGGGAAGATGGCCACAAAGAGAGAGATGGGATACATGAGAGGAAGGAGAGTTCTATTTATAGTCATAGAAAAAGGTAATCCGGGACAATACCCCGATGTGGGACTAAACCAATACCATAAATAGACTAAGCATACACTAATACACGTATTCCCGAAATCTTAGCGGATCCAGAGCTATCTGGACCGCCAATTTGCGGTCCCAGACCGCCAATTGGCGGTGTATAAGATCCAGATCCATCTGGTTTTCATGTTGGGTTTTGCTTGATGTATTTGTTGGTCTTGGATGCATCTACTTTGTTTATTGGAGCTCCGACCCGAATCGAATTGTCAAAATACTCCCCATGATGGTGTGGAGTTTTCTGTTTTGCTATTAGGTAATTCGGTCTTACGTTCAGGTCCTTCTCCCTTGCATCTTAGTCCTCAGGTCTCACAATTAAGTCCTTTTTCCCTGCTTGTGGGTCCTTTCATGTCTCTTCTCTTCAAACCTCTTTATTTTTTAAATTCAAACATAAAACTCGTCACGTAGCATTACTTAGGTGTAAGATAATGGATATAAGGTACAAATATAAGCATGCAATGATGTCAATCAAATACCCCCACACCTATGTTTTTGCTAGTCCCGAGCAAAACAAAGAAAGAGAAAAGCAAACGAGAACACAAGAAATCCTAACTCACTTTCGTAGGAATCACGGTTGCACTTAGCACGTGCAACAAGCCGTTAAACCTCTTTGTTGCCAAGGAGGAGGAGTGTTGTCTCCTGAGGGTTTTCAGCGGATATACCCACAAAATCCGAACAAGATGCATTATTCAATCTAGACACTGGACTCGTTGGACAAATTTTGTCGATCATTGGACGCGGTAATCCTACGAGCCGACTCTATATAGGTTATCAGTCCACACACCTAATCTAATGAACCATTCGTGCAAGTTAAATAAGGAATTAAGTGAAAGACATAGACAACCTCAACCTCCTCAAGTGATACAAAGTGTAAAGTCCATTAAGGTTCTTATTTGCATTTTTTTCTTTTTCTTTTTTTTTCTTTTTCTTTTTCTTAGTTGGAGCTTCATTCTCCCAGAGTCAGGTTTCGTGCATCATTGCCCATGAGGACTTACACTATCACGTACACCTTTCCCCAAATCTCCCCATAGGGCAATCCCTACCACCCGTGTAACGGGAGTTCGGTCGGCGCATCCCAAGTCAGATGACTCGAAAGCACCAGGCACAAAAGTCCCCTCATACCTACTTTCCCGAGTGATAGGAGCCGTGCGAGAAGAGAGAACACCTACTCACTTATTTCTTATCTACACATGAACCAAAACCCCTACACTTAATGTCTCACAACAAGATTTAAAGGGTCCTTGACAACAACAAACTTCCTTAAGTTAACAGACACGAATTATTGACTCATTAGGTTCAGGTGGACTTCTTAAAAGTTTGAGCACTGAAACCCTATGATTACTCACCCCCAAGGGAAAACTAGGGTGCATCCTAACGACTCGATAAATCCTAAAGCCACTGTACTAGATATCCTAATGCATCAAGTTCAAGACAATTTTGGGAACTTTCTTTTTACTTTGCCTCTCAACGGTTTTGCACATGCTAAACACCCGCAAAACCAACAAAACATTTTCTTTCGCAAACACTTGAAGATTTTGAAAGAAATGTGAAAATTTTGAAGCACTAGGCAAGCAAAAGAAAACAAGTCACCCAAGGATCATGGCAAGCAGATATATCGATATTAAATGCAGCACACTAACATGACCCTATCAATACGCACAAAAGAAAACAAAATCAAAAGAAAAAAACTCGAATATGTACACACGTAAAACACCCCCACACCTACTTCATGCATTGTCCTCAATGAATGTGAGCAAAATACTACATGAATTTATGCATGAAAAAGAATAGATCTCACCAACGTAAAGTACACAGGGAAGTTTCTGGCTATGTTGATGGACACAACCCAAATTCCCTCAAAACCTGTAAGATGCTAAGGAAGGGATTCAAATACGTGAAAGAATTGGGGCCCAAATACTCAAAGGTTGGGGCCCACAAGAATCGATGCTCACAGAAGGAGTTTTTTTTATAACTATGTACAATAATGGGCTTCCATCTTCATATGTCAAGGGACATCAAATGGGAACCCGCCGTCTCCCAAGCCAAAAATGCACATGCATGGGCTCGCAACATACAAAACCAAATTGTTTGACCACCTGACAACCTTATATACATTGTGGTCGTTTGATGCCTCTTGAGAGTTAGCAAAAGAGGAGGCATGAATGAGAGGTTAACCTCTATCAGGTTGAAGGGTATCAGGTGGTTGATTCTTAACCCACATGGGGTCCTCAACAGATACAGAATGAAGAGCATGTGACCCAGTGGTCATAAAAATAGTATCTTGTGGCTCAAAAGCCACGTGATCAAAAGGATGTGGCTCAAGGGCCACGTGATCAAAAAGAGGTGGCTCAAGGGCCACGTGATCAGAAGAATGTGGCTCAAGGGCCACAAGATCAGAAGAATGTGGCTCAAGGGCCAGGTGATCAGAAGATAAGGCACCTTCTTGTGCCAACTCAGGTGAAACATCTTCACCACCTTTAGGATCTCCATCGAACAATTCTCTCAAGTACTTGAAGGTGCCCTCAACTTCACTCTCATCCATGCCCTGGATAAGGTTGACCCCAACAGGGTCAGTGAAGGCACCTGGCTTCTTGCCAATGGTGAAGATGTTGAAATCAGCGCATTGACTACCATAAGTCAAGCGCATCAGACCATTGCGACAATTGATCAAGGCATTGGAAGTCGCAAGAAATGGTCGCCCCATAATGACAGGAATTTGTCCAAGTGGGTTTGGCACAGGTTCAGTATCCAAGACAAAGAAATCGACTGGATACATGAACTCTCCCACTTTGATCAGCACATCTTCCACCACACCCCTCGGTTTCTTCATAGACCTATCAGCCAATTGAAGAGTGGTTTTTGTTGTTTGAGGTCTCCAAGACCGAGGTGGACATAGACAGAATAAGACAGAAGATTAACAGATGCACCAAGGTCCAATAAGGCACGATGTATGGACACATCACCAATCACACAAGAGATAGTAGGACAACCAGGGTCCTTGTACTTGACTTACATGGGTTGTGCCAACAACGAACTCACGTTAGCCGCAAGAAAAGCTTTTTTTGGAACATGAGTTTTTCTCTTTTTGGTGCATAAGTCTTTGAGAACCTTGGCATAAGGTGGCATTTGCTGAATCACCTCCAACAGAGGGATGTTCACCTCCAGCATTTGTATCCACAATCTGATTAAGTATATGAAAATACAAATATTTGCTCCATTTCCAATCTGATCACATGGCTACATGATCTATATAGGTCTCAATTTTTACAATAAGATACCACCAAGGATTTCTCTACATTCGGTTTAGAGAAAACAAAACCCCTATGGCTATGTATGTTAGATTAGATATAATAAGTGTAGCTATATGTATATTTTATTTAGTTAGAAAAAAGGTATATAAAATCTTCAACAATCAAGTTCTCTTCTTGTGCATGAAGTAGCCTAGATGACAAAATAGGTCCACGTAGGGTACTCCAAAGATGTAAATGTTCAAAATATTATTGAGTTGTGAAGGTAACTTAATATTTAATAAGTCAATAAGTGATACTTGTTTATCAGGCCTAGGACAAAACAACTAGGTCCAAGAGCGGAATTATACAAATTCAACGTTGAGCATGGCATAAATGACAGTGAAAGCTTAAGTTCATTACATGGCAAACACTAATAACCTTTTGTCAATTCTAAACGCACTGATAAGTTTAATTCGTTGAATTATTGATTTGACCACCCAAAGCCTTGACCATAACAATCTCCAAGCCATAGTCTAAACCATGACCAAAAGGAAAGAGGGTGCAAATGTAACGTCCCGAAACAGCGGAAAATTTAAAACTTTAAACAGATAAAAGAATTAACACCGGG
This sequence comes from Triglochin maritima, assembly GCA_963682175.1. Taxonomy (NCBI): domain Eukaryota; kingdom Viridiplantae; phylum Streptophyta; class Magnoliopsida; order Alismatales; family Juncaginaceae; genus Triglochin; species Triglochin maritima. The sequence goes on along the minus strand of OY821776.1, from coordinate 34,715,566 downwards.
GTTGTCACCAAACCACAAATATATATAATATAAAGTGGTAAACTGTATAATACACGAGTCAAGGATGATTACAACCCAACGCAAAAGATATACAAACACATGAACAAGGGAAAATCATCCACCTCGAAGGATAAAAGGACATGATCTGGTCTGGGTGCTCCTGCCCGCAGTCACCACCTCCTACTGACGTGCACGACCTGACATGTAAACAAACAATGCCTGAGTTTCCCCTAAGGAAACCCCGTATGCCAAACCCCTAAAATATGAACATAACATGTGTATATGAAACATGAAATGAAGAATGCAGTAAAAGCATATCTAACTCCCCTGCACACAAGGCACTGCAGGAAAACATTGGCAACAACAACACATGTGCACACAAGGCACCGCCGGTCAGAGTCTCGGCCCCAACACGTGCACACAAGGCACCGCCGGAAAATCATCGGCCACGGGTCTCAAGGGTCCTCTCACCCCAACCCCACAATCACACATCCAAGGCACCGCCGGAAAATCATCGGCCACAGGTCTCAAGGGTCCCCTCACCCCAACCCCACAATCACACGTGCACACAAGGCACCTCCGGAAAATCATCGGCCACGGGTCTCAAGGGTCCTCTCACCCCAACCCCACAATCACACGTGCACACAAGGCACCACTGCGTAAAGCCACAACCACGATCTCCTCTTAGGCCGGCATGTCTGTACCGTCGCCCTCAGGAGGCCGGGGACCCGTTGCCCTCGAGGCAGATCCAACCACACGCGACACAAGCATCCATATGCAAAACTGTACCAAACGGTCGAACAGAATACCATAAACGGTCGACCGAACACCACTACTATTCCGCAATAAAAACGAAATAACGTCCAACAGGTCGAACGACAAAGGGGGCTCGTTCGACCGAAATCCATCAGTGAATCCTCTCTTGCTCAAAAAACATCAACGGTCGAACCATCCTAAAATCACGGTCGACCGATTTCCACCAGTAAAACTCACCAACAATCTGCACTACACGGTCGACCGAAACAACTCTTCGGGTCGACCGGCCAATAAGTTAACATAAGTTCTGGTCGGACGAAGTCAACGAGCGGTCGACCGTTTAGATGGTCAACGCCCCCAACCAACTTATAACAGTGCTTTCGGTCGACCGGCAAAGGGGACCCGTTCGATCAAAAACACCAAGAGCCTTTTCCCCTTGCTAAAATGCATCACCGGTCGACCACTCCTAGAGTATCGTCCGACCGGTGTAAGGGTTTTTGCCCAAATCACACTACGCCCGGTGGAACACGCCAACCTGCTGGTCGACCGTTCCATAGCAGAAAAGCTGCTGCAAGATTCTCGACGAGCCTTTCGGCCTACCGTCGGCTACTCCAATCCTCGGAAAGGCTAAAAGGAGGATTAAACTAAAGCTTGGCATACTTTTAAGGCTTGAAGAAGCCTTCGAAGAACCCACAAAGGTCGCTTCCACGAGTGCTCTTCTCCTTCTCCGGCGAACCTAACCGTGCAACCAATCAACACGATCCTTGCGCACTCCACCGAGTCCGTCTTCCTCGCCAATCCACACCACCACGCTCCAGCAGCTGACAGGGAGAGAGGGAGAGAGAGTTGAGCGGGAGAGAGAGAGAGAGAAATGAGAGAAAGGGAGAGAAAGTCACCTCATATACTCTTCTCCTCCACTCATCCTAGCCGTCCATCTCAATCCAACCCAATCTCCTCTAATCCTCCACCTAAAACAAAATAAACCCAATTAACAAAGGGTTAGGATTTAACAGAAAAAACAAAAATGTGGAAGAAGGCAAAGAGAGGAGTATACCTAATATAAAGAATATTATATTTTAGTTAAGTCAACACTCTTTTCATGTGGATGAAACAAAACGAGGCTAAAACAATGAGAAGAAAATCAAACTAGAAAGTACAATATAAATGAAAAATACTGTTAAAATGTGAGAAAAACAGGTAAAACCGTAAAAGACTAAAAATGGTAAATGGATCATTCTCAATTAAGGATCATGGGGAAAAAATAAACAAATACAAGAAATCTTGAACCTGTTGAACACGATAGCTTTCTTCGTTTTGTATCTTAATTTCAGTCTGTAGAGGAATTGCAAATTAGAAATAAAACAATAAACACAAAGATTGGGTCACTGAAGATAGTGGAATGAAAAACTTGAGCCCGAAAATGTAAAATTGAATCGTGTATAAATGAAATTACTGTGACATACTTCTAGTTCACGAATGATGGCAGCAGTTCTCCAACCAGCTTTCGAAGGTCCTCTCAAATCACTAAATAAATGGTCGCCAAAATATATTGTTGGGAGGGAAATCCAACATATATCACCTAGGAGAAAATGAAAGTACGTAAACATCTTAATTACCAAAGAACACCTTTAAATCAAACTTCCAGGAAATAGTTGCAACTGAGATATTGCTCACAATAAGGTTACTGTATTAAGTGTAAACAGGATTTTACGTCTATGCAAATATGAAAATAAATCAGCTATACAGAATATCAAAATACACAATCAGATAGATAAGACAATAAAGGTAACCTGTAATATCCTGAATTTTTTAGTTGAGGTAATAATCAAATATCTTAATGGACTAATTAAGATTGTTGGATGATTGTGTAGTTTTAGGAGAAGATGGAATTTTGAGAAGAATATTGAGAAGAAAAAGATGGAGATTTTGAGGCAAGTACTGATTCGTTATTCTTCAGTTTCATATCATGTCTGTCTCTCTTGATATTCGTAGTTGCATGCATGTTGAGCATTAATATTGATTTTATGGATATGCATATGATTGCATGGTGGTGTTTCGGTCGACATGTCATGTGGCTGTGTGTATGTTTCTAGCAGAGCAACTTAGGAAAGAGCTGCCTAACGGACAGCGTGGAGCCACCCGTGAGAGGAAAGGGCTGCCTGTCGTTAGTGTGGAGCTACCAGGTGTGCGTCTGACAGATTGATAGATTTCAGAAGCACAGGATGTGGTCGAATCTGAATGGGGGTTTCAAATTGATATGCATGCATTTTATTTGTGATGCATGTCTCTTGATTGTGCTTATTGACTGAATGTCATATTCTGTATTATTTTCCACATGATTATGATTCTGATTGATTGATGGTTGGTGCTTGCGGGCTGTCGAGCTCACAATTTGTTCATTATATTTTTCAGATTAATTATGGGCCTATCAGATGGATTTAAATATCAGAGTGCGCAGCGGTCAGGATCGTGGATCGTATCTTAACGCACCGGTTCGGGTGGGTGATCAGTTGTCCGGGCTCGGGGCGTTACAAATGGTATGAGAGCAATACGATCCTCGGAATTAGTCAGGATTAGATTTGAAATATAAGTTTTATTGGATTGGAATTTTAGAATTTGGATTTAGAAGTATTGACTATTGATTTAAATGTGAATTTTGACTTGGTTGGATTTGCTACCAAATTATGAATAAATAATGAAAGATGAATTTAGAGTTATTTGGACTTGAGTTCAAATGTGAATTTGGATTTGGTTGGATTGATTATCTAAATTATGAGCGATAAGTGGTGTTGGGTTTTTAGATTTGATAAATAATGAGTTTAAAATTTTGTATTGATTTGTTCGGATTGAGACAATATTGAGATCAAATTTCGAGGACGAAATTTCTTTTAAGGAGGTTAGAATGTAATATCCTGAATTTTTTAGTTGAGGTAATAATCAAATATCTTAATGGACTAATTAAGATTGTTGGATGATTGTGTGGTTTTAGGAGAAGATGGAATTTTGAGAAGAATATTGAGAAGAAAAAGATGGAGATTTTGAGGCAAGTACTGATTCGTTATTCTTCAGTTTCATATCATGTCTGTCTCTCTTGATATTCGTAGTTGCGTGCATGTTGAGCATTAATATTGATTTTATGGATATGCATATGATTGCATGGTGGTGTTTCGGTCGACATGTCCTGTGGCTGTGTGTATGTTTCTAGCAGAGCAACTTAGGAAAGAGCTGCCTAACGGACAGCGTGGAGCCACCCGTGAGAGGAAAGGGCTGTCTGTCGTTAGTGTGGAGCTACCAGGTGTGCGTCTGACAGATTGATAGATTTCAGAAGCACAGGATGTGGTCGAATCTGAATGGGGGTTTCAAATTGATATGCATGCATTTTATTTGTGATGCATGTCTCTTGATTGTGCTTATTGACTGAATGTCATATTCTGTATTATTTTCCACATGATTATGATTCTGATTGATTGATGGTTGGTACTTTCGGGATGTCGAGCTCACAATTTATTCATTATATTTTTCAGATTAATTATGGGCCTATCAGATGGATTTAAATATCAGAGTGCGCAGCGGTCTGGATCGTGAATCGTATCTTAACGCACTGGGTTCGGGCGGGTGATCAGTTGTCCGGGCTCGGGGCGTTACATAACCTGTTGAATCAAAAAATGAAGCTAATTATAAGGAGAAAACTATTTAAAAGTGAATACCACTTCATGAAAAACAAGGACCTATTTAATTCAGAACGAAGGGAAAGGAAAAAGAAATTGAATAAACTAGTAATAAATGATAAAATTGTAATTCACATGAATTCATAGATTAACAAAAAAACTACCCATAAAAAACAACCTACTATTTATTGGATTAATCTGGGATTAATAAGCTATTTGCCCAAAGCACTGACACATGTCACGTCCCTATTGGACTACACATTAGGGTTTCGGGAGGGGCCATCTATATAAGGAGGGGAGTCTCCCATTGGATGAATGTTCATGTGTGCAAACCCTAGCCGCCACCTCCCTCACTCTCTCCCATTCGTCCCTCCACCTCCACCAAGTCAATCCATGGACTCTTGGGTTGTGGACTCGTGCTTCTTCTCCAAGAGAGTAGAAGACCGACCGGTGCTCCAGAGGATTCCGTGAGGTGATCGCCGATCCCTTCCGCTGCCACAGGTTCTCTCCATGAAAGGTACTCCTGAACCTGTAGATCGTTATAAACTAACGTTGGTACCAGAGCCATCTTGGTCACCTCCGATTTTTTTTTGAGCACTTTCTTATTTCATATATGTTGAAATAAATTCGGTAGCTTTTGAGAGAAATCGCATACATGTGTGTTTTTTTTTCTTCATCATGCGCCTAGGGTTTGATGCCATACTTCCTCACCCTTGCGCATGTTTTCTTGATTCATTTCATTACATGCGAATTGTATTACAAGTTTCATCATTATTTCATTTTTGCGCATAGCTTAGATTTCATTTTATGCATGTACCTAGGGTTACATGTTAATCTATGTTTGTTGCGCATATTTCTTTCATCCTTCAAGCTTGGGGAAAGAGTTTGTTTGTTCTTGATGATATGCGCATATATGTTGTTTGAAATGTGATGATAATTTTACAAGAGTTAATTATTGCATGTATCATATAATGTGAACATACATTTCGGATTGTATGATTTGATTGTGCATTTTTTTCTTCTAAACTCTTGTACATACATCTAAGGTTAGATGTTGGTTGCCTTATTCATGTATATGTAATTTTTAATCACATGTGCTTGCATCTAGGATTAGATGTTGATTGCAAAATCATGCACATACATGAATATTGAGTTACCATATTGTATAATTCGGAAATATTTTTTTGGGAATGATAGCATGCATTTCATTTGAAATATTTCCTTTATGATTAAATGCACATATATGTTGATCTCATTAAGGATTTTCGGATTTTTTGGAATGATAGCATGCATTTCATTTGAAATATTTCCTTTTCATCATATGTGCATATATGTGTTACCCTCCACCAAAGAATTTCGAATTTTTTCTTTCCAATACAAGTAGCATAATTATTGTTGATTGCATGCTTATATTGATTAAGGAAAGATTGGCTAATTCTGAAATTTTTGAAGGAATATTATGGGCTGGAGTTTTATTGCCTTAAAAATAATTTTTGAATGCTTTCCTTTGATGCACAAATATGTGTTGCTCTCCACCATAGAATTTCGGATTTTTTCTTTCCTAATCAAAGTAGGATAATTTTTGTGCTATCATGATTATATTGATTAGGGAAAGAAGAAAAAATTCTATTTTGAGAATGATTATTGTGGAGATTGGTTGTTATTACCTAACACGTTTTTTGCCAATATTCGCGCACCATAAAGGCATTGTTTCCTTATGCATAACTTCCTTCTTGATTGAAAGAGGTGCACACTTTATGGTATTTTTTTCATACGTCGAATTGTGCTAACGTATGGAAAGATTGTGCTTGTATGGAATGAATGGTTGCTGATTTTATTTTCTGCCTTATAGAGAGATGAACGTAATTTCATTCATTAATTTCCATTTGCAATAGTTATCGCAATGGGCTGTAATATTTATGGACTGTAATAATTATGGACTGTGGACTGTTTATTGCTCTAAGGAGACGAGGGGCTCCTTTATTTTTTATTATTGCGATATTATTGCCATAAGGCGCATGCACGTTCCCGTCTAAGAGGTTAAATCCCTATGGGGGATCCTTAGCTTGATATGGAAGTAATATAGCAATCGATTTCTGTGTGATCTTGATTGAATTTTTTTTGAAAGGAAACGTTTTTTTGGAACCTACATGCCTAGTGGGAGTTGCAAGGTAGAAGTGTTTTGTGTAAACCACCTTGCAACCGGCGGCAATACTTTCTTTATTTGGGGTCACTAAATCATGATTTAAACATTTTTTTTTGGGTCACTAAATCATGATGGAGCTCAATATATAGATTAGTAAAATGGCTTTATTAACTATTGCATGAGGATTTGATCGAATGTTTTATGTTTTCCTTTGGTTTGAATGCTATAGCTATTAAGTCAGTTTATTTTTTATGACTATTGTTGCTCGTTGTATTTTATGCTAGAACTCATGTATCGCTATGTGTTTATATCCTAGATTCTTTATGGCTGCTTCCAAAAGCATTATCGCTGATCTGACTCGAGGAGATAAACTCAATGAAAGAAATTACGATCTGTGGCATCGTAAAATTGAGTATCTCTTAGAGGATCAGGACATGTTAGAAAATATAACCCAAACTATGTCTCCCACCGAGGAGGGGAACACTGCGCAGCATCGTAGAAATATGGATGTCTATAATGCATGGAAAAAGAAAGACCATATTGCTCGCATTACAATTCTGAGTTCAATGCGAGATGATCTATTACTGCGGTTCGAAAAATTGCGAACTACAAAGGCCTTGTGGGACGCTGTGAAGATTCAGTACGGAGTGACCTCCGTCACAAGGGCCCGCCAGCTTGGGCTCATGTTTGATGGGTATAAAATGCGCCAAGGTCACACAGTGAGGCAGCATATTACTGCAATGTCAAACATGATTAGCGAGCTGAGCGCGGCCGGTCGTACTAAGACCGATGAGGAGCAAGTGTCTGCTCTCATCAGATCATTGCCTTCGAAGAGTTGGGAGCATATGAAGGTCAATCTGACCCATGCTGATGACATCAGGACATTTGACCAGGCCGCAAAACACCTAGAGCTTGAGGAGGACCGCATGCTTGCGGAAGGCCCTCTAACTGAAGTGTTTGCTGTTGAAGCTGGCGCTCATCGGAGGACTGCAGGTTTTAAGCGCAAAAGAGATAGAGCTCAGGGTTTTAAAGGCAAGAAGGGTGCAAATAAGAACAAAACAGAAAACAAAGCTGGAAAGAAACGACCTCGAGGATCCAGAGGAGGGAAAGATAAGTCTAATGTGACTTGTTTTAACTGCCGAAAGACTGGACATTTTGCTCGTGAGTGCACTGAGCAAAAGGTAATTACTGTGTGTAATCCCTCGAATTGTAACGTGACTAGTTCTGTGATGCTCACTGATCATTCTCCTGTGTGGATTGTGGATTCAGGTGCCACGGACCACGTAACAAAGGATCGTTCTGCCTTCGTGGAATATCGCCGTGTTCCAAGTGGGAGGCGAATAAACATGGCGAACAACACTAGCATTGAAGTTCTTGGAGTTGCCACATGCAAAGTGGCTTTGCGAAGTGGCCGGATCCTATTACTTCACGACGTGTTGTATGCACCAGTTATACGGCGAAATATTATTGCTGTTGTTGTTTTGATGAGACATGGTTTTAAAGTTGTTTTTGAGAACAATGATATGGGTTTATACCTTGCTAACATTTATTATGGACGTGCCTTTCTTTCAGATGGCTTTATTGTGTTGGACGCAATTTATGATTTCAATCGTAATACTAGTGCCTTTATGAGCCAAAGTTCCATGAATAATGATTCAGTTATGTGGCATGCTAGACTAGGTCACATTGGTGTTGACCAGATGAACAGGTTGGCAAAGGAGAGGGTATTAGGAGAATGCTCCAAATTTGAATTGCCGACCTGCGAATCTTGTCTAGCTGGAAAGACAACTAGAAAACCGTTCGGAAAAGCCATTAGGGCTACTTCTCTTTTAGAACTAATTCACTCAAATATTTGTTGACCCTTTAATGTGCGTACTAGACATGGACAGAGTTACTTCATCACATTGATTGATGACTTCACTAGATATGGTCATATTTATCTTATTTATCACAAGTCAGAAGCTCTAGAATGTTTTAAGAAATTCATGATCTTAGTTAAGAATTTGTTGGATAAGAAGATAAAAACTCTTAGAACGGATAGAGGTGGTGAATATCTCTCCATAATGTTCAAAGAGTTATGTGATGAAAATGGGATATCTAGACAACTCAGTATGCCTTATACTCCTCAGCAAAATGGTGTTGCCGAGAGAAGGAATAGAACGTTGCTAGACATGGTTAGATCCATGATGGCACATGCGAGCTTACCAATTTCATTTTGGGGAGACGCTCTAATGACTGCTGCCTATATCCTCAATAGAGTTCCAACAAAGTCGGTTCCCTCAATTCCATATGAGTTATGGACAGGACGGAAGCCTGATTTTAGTCTGCTGCGTCCTTGGGGATGCACGGCATACATTCATTCTGCTAGTCACCGATATGGAAAACTAGGACCTAGAGGGAAAAAGTGTTTCTTTGTAAAATACAGTGATCTCTCCAAAGGTTATGTTTTTATCGGGTTAGACGAGAATGAAAGAAGGACGGAACTGGAGTCTAGGGATGCCACATTCTTAGAAAATGATTTTCCAACCCTTGCTGGAGCTATCAAAGAGTTAGTGGACTTCTTTGAACGACAAGATGAGGACATTGCCACTCCACGGGAGCAGGATCTGGAAGTTGAACATGAGGTTCCACCAGTCAATCCTAGTGGGAGCAGCAATGCTGAGGATCCGATAGCTCTCACAGAGGATGAGCCATCAGATACCCATCTGCGTCGAAGTAAACGCGGGCTCATTCCTCGTAGGCGATTTCGCTTAGAGGAAGAGGCCCTCATGATAGCTCAAGAAGAAATTGATTATGAATCATATGGGATGACAGTAATCGATGAGCAAGAACCGGAGACCTTGAAAGAGGCTTTGGAATGTCCAAATGCGAAAGAGTGGTTAGAAGCTATAAAGGAAGAGTTGGAGTCGATGAAAGTTAATCGAGTCTGGAACTTGGTCGACTTACCGCCGAACCGAAAGGCCATTGGGGCCAAGTGGATCCTCAAGATTAAGAGGAAGGCGGATGGATCTATTGATAGATTCAAGGCTAGACTGGTAGTTAAAGGCTACACCCAAAGAGAAGGCATGGATTTTGAGGAAACTTTTTCACCCGTGGTTAGGTTTGCCTCCATCCGCCTTCTACTAGCTATTGTAGCTCAGATGGACTAAGAGCTTTACCAAATGGATGTAAAGACTGCTTTTTTCAATGGAGAACTTGAGGAGAAGATCTATATGGATCAACCTCAAGGTTTTGAAGTCAAAGGACAAGAGCGCAAAATGTGCAAGCTCAATAAGTCCTTATATGGCTTAAAACAAGCGTCTAGACAGTGGAACATTCGCTTCCATCAAGCTATATCAGAGAATTTGTTCTCTATGCTTGAGGAAGATCACTGTGTGTACGTTAAGAGATCCAATGGTAAATTTGTCATTCTGACCTTGTATGTTGATGACATACTCATGGCTGGCAATAGCAAAGAGTTTCTGAAATCCACTAAAGAGTGGTTGCCCTCCACGTTTGATATGAAGGACATGGGAGAAGCTAGCTACGTCCTTGGTGTCAAGATTGTTGGAGATAGGTCCAAGAGACTTCTGGGATTGTCTCAAGAGACATATATTAACAACGTCTTAAAGAAATATCATATGGACAAATGCAAACCAATCGACACTCCTGTTGAGAAGGGTTTGCACTTAAGCCTTGATAAGCATCCTCAGACTCCTGAAGAGAAGGCCAAAATGAGCAAGATTCCATACTCCAATGGTGTAGGAACCTCAGAGGAATGAGTAACTACATGTTGTGTTAGCAAGCATCAGATCTCCGCCTGATTGGCTATAGTGATGTCGATTGGGCTGGAGACATTGATGAAAGGAAGTCTACCTCTGGTTATGCTTTCTTGCTGGCTAATGGGGCCATCTCATGGTCCAGCAAGAACCAAACCTGTATAGCCCTGTCGACTATGGAAGCAGAGTATGTTGCATGCTCTACAACAGTACAGGAGGCAGTTTGGTTGAGGAGGTTCTTACAACATACTGGGCTAGTAGAGACATCATATGAGCCTGTTGTTGTCTATTGTGACAGCATGGCTGCCCTTTGTTATGTGAAAGACCCCAAATATCATGGAAAGACCAAACATATACAGGTTAGGTATCATTTTGTGAAGGACATCATAGCGAGAAAGGAAGTTGTGTTAAGACATGTGTCTACTAGTCTTATGGTAGCTGACCCTCTTACCAAGGCTATAGCTAAGGACTCGTTTGTGTCTCATGTGAAGTCCTTAGGCTTACGCAGACTTTGATGCATTGACATGTCTAACTTCCTTTTATGAGTGATTGTGTTTTTTTCGTTCGACTATATATGTTTGGTTGATGTAGTTGCTCTAGCATAAAATATTATTCTGTCAATAGGCTGAAGAATGCTCACTCACACGAGCATTCGCCTCTGGTGCTTTTGATAGCGAGCAGAGATGGGACTGATCATGAAGAGATCTTGCATGATAGATCCAGAGTAGTTCATGATAGGATAGTCGCCTTGATTAGGAATCAAGATGAGATCCTCTATGTTGGTGAGGATTGACATGAATGTTCTCATGATTCATGTGACCTGTAGAAGCCGAGTTCAAGCATTACATGTGGTGCCAGGTGGCACCTGTATGGTGTTAAGGCGACAATGATGAAGCTCGGGTCAGGCGCAGAGGGGGTGCGACTGGACTAAGACTTGTATGGTGTTGAGAGACAGACATACTGTTGTGTACAATATGATCCACCATAACATGTTTGTCATACAACATGTGCTGAGTGACCATTGGGAAGTGAAAGGATGGATCCCTGCTCCTTCACTGTGTGAATCCAAGACTTGATTGTCATTAGTTACCCTCAGTGACCTTCGACGACACCATGAAGCAAAGAGTTTATGTGACTACTTTGGGATGTTATCTATGACCATGAGAGATTCGGGCTAAAGAGGCATCTTCGGGAAAGGAGTCAACTCTGAGTGTAATGGTGGTCTAGGGCGAAGGGAAAGGTTTGACTCGACTGTACTAAAAGTATTTGCTGGGCCCAACTGTATTGGATACAGTAGCAAGTACCTTGAGGACAAGAAGATATTCTCTTCGAGGGATCGAGATACCGTTCATGTCAAGTGAGTTTCTGAGTAAACCTGGGGAACAGTGATGTGCATTTGACTGCTTAGTTATTATTTTTGTGAGGATGTTGTCATTCTGGCCTTCTAGTAAGGTTTCTAGTTTGAGACTCCTAATTGCATGTGCATCACTGGTCGCACGACCCATTTGTCCGTATGATCGGAAGAGTGCATGTGTCGGGGACACAGATGGTCGTGTATCGAGGATACATAATCAGAAACTTGCGTATTGTGGATGCGTACTTGGAGAGAGGAATAGGTGTATATATCAGGGATATATACATATGTGTCAGGGACACATAAAGAGGTGACATATTGCCATCTTGTGATTGTATATATCAGGGATATATACTTATGTGTTGGGGACACAAAAGAAGATGACATGTTGCTATCGTGTTGTTGTGCAAGTGGGAGATATTGGATTAATCTGGGATTAATAAGCTATTTGTCCAAAGCACTGACACATGGCACGTCCCTATTGGACTACACATTAGGGTTTCAGGAGGGGCCATCTATATAAGGAGGGGAGCCTCCCATTGGATGGATGTTCATGTGTGCAAACCCTAGCCCCACCAACCCTAGCCGCCACCTCTCTCTCTCTCCAAGAGAGTAGAAGACCGACCGGTGCTCCAGAGGATTCCGTGAGGTGATCGCCGATCCCTTCCGCTGCCACAAGTTCTCTCCAAGAAAGGTACTCCTGAACCTGTAGATCGTTATAAACTAACACTATTTTCACGCACCCAAAAAAATGTTTGTACCTATCGCCGGTTAAAACTTAAAACTTACCCTTAAAAGTTGAAAACCACATCATCTTGGTTTTCAACTTCTCCCGATTTATAAATATGTTATCACCTACTTCCAACTAGTTGTCCAGAATAAGATGCAAAGGTGTTAAAGATGTGACTATGATGAACACTCGATTAATAAATTTCATGGCATTAATAATTATTCAAATTTTATGTGAGTGGAAATTGTTACGGAAATAAACAATACATGAGTGAAACATAACCATTTACATTTGAGTGACATGCATGAGAAAGAAATTTGGGAGAAAAGGAAAGACCAAAAACATGGATTTAGAGGGTTTCGTGGGGCACGTGAAATGACATTCACAAATTAGAAGATAATAAACAACTAATAGTGATAATAATAATAAATATTATGGGACGGTGAAAAGAAATATCATGGTAAAGAACCACAGATGATATGTGATAATAATATCTTAATATTAGACAAGGAAAGAACCAAATGACTCTGGCAAGAAAAATACAATGACTAGCAATTGCATTATTTTGGTTGGTTGGGCATGAGACCTCCCATTCACAAAGAAGAGTCGGCAAATTAATATTATGGGTTGTTAATAAGAAAATAGCATAGAAATTTACAAATTAATATATAACAAATCAGAAGTAAATAACCAAGAGAGCATACACTTACCTCAGGCCCATGCCAATTGGTAATCTCTAAATATGACTTCAGGCAACCATGGTAATAAATATGATCTGGAAGAAATTTATGCACCGCAGTAAACGTTAAGATGTCACGCTTGATATCATAGCACCTGCATGAACCAGTGGTGACACCTCTAACATGAGCAAGAAATTTAAATACATAATCCAACAAATAGACCTATTTGGGAAATAGAAAGTAACATTATCTAAAAAATTCACCATATTTCACTGTAATATCCTAAACCTTAATTAACTTGGTTAATTGCTTTTTAGGTGCTTAATTGGTGGATTTAGATGGAGGGCTGAGATTGAGTTGGAAGAGATGTGATGGGTGGTGGAGATTGGACGAAAAAAGTATATATTGGTGAGTTTTACTCTCTCCCTCTCTCTCTCGCGTTTTCTTTCCCTCTTCCGCTCAAATCCTCTCCCTCTCTCTTATCTGATCCTCGGTGTGCGTAGGAGCTCGAGCTGTGGTTTTCAGAAGGCGAGGCGAAGATCGGACGTTCTCCGGAGAGGAGTAGATCGTTGCTCGGTTGAGTTGCCGGAGTAGGGCTCGAGGGGAAAAGCTCGTCGTGGGGTCTTCGAAGGCTTCTTCAAGTCTTCAAGGTTGTCAAGCTTTACTTTAATGCTCACTTATGCTTTGGTGAGTGTTGGAGTGGTCTACGGTAGGCCGGAGGGCTCGTCGGACCGTGCAGCTGCGTTCTGCACTGTGAACAGTCGACCGGTGGCATGGTTCGGTCGACCGGTCGTAGAGTAATTTGGGCGAAATCCCTTGTACCGGTCGAACGATACCATGGTGGTGGTCGACCGGTAGTACATTTTGAGCGAGGGATGGAGACTCTGGGTTTTTTCGGTCGAACGGGACCCCTTTTCGGTCGACCGAAAGCACTGTGGTAGGTCGATTGGGGGCGTTGACCATCCAAACGGTCGACCGCCTAGTTGACTTGTTCGACCGACGAATTAAAATAACTTGAGTTGGTTCGACCGCGTGATGTTTCGGTCGACCGGTGCACTATGCTTGGATGTGGATTTTGGTACTGGCCATTTTCGGTCGACCGGTGAGTATGTGTGGTTCGACCGTTGGTACTTTTTACTGTGGCATGAGTTTTCACTGGTTGAATTCGGTCGAACGGGACCCCATTGCCGTTCGACCGGTTGACAGTTTTGTTAGTTGGGCCAGACCTATGGAGAGGATTCGGTCGACCGGTTGTGAGGCTTTGTTCGACCGTTTGGTACGTTTTTTGTGTGTTTTTGTATTGTGGAGCCAGCTCGAGATGGAAACGGATCTGCGGCCCTAGAGGGGTGACCGGTGCCAGCCTGAGAGTGGTTCATGAGTGTTCTCGGGTCAGCCCAAAAAGGCAACGGATCTCCAGCCCTAGTGGGGTGACCGGTGCCGGCCTGAGGGTGGTTCGTGTGTGGGGCCAGCTCAAGATGGCAACGGATCTCCGGCCCTAGAGGGGTGACGGTGTCGGCCTGAGAGTGGTCTTCTGGAGCAGCTCAAGATGGCAGCGGTACAGACGATACCGACCTGAGAGTGATCCAGCGTGTGGCCGAGGATGTTTCCGGCTGTGGTGCTTGGGGCACGTGTGTTGTAGCTGAGGATGTTTCCGGCTGTGGTGCCTACGGCACGTGTGAGGATTGGGCTAGAGGACCCGCGAGACTCGTCACGGTTTGGTGTCTACTGTGGTAGGGAAAGAGTTCCCGGGGACCCAGTGAGACGTTGATTGTTTATTGCATTCCATACTATACATGCTTTAGATGTCTAGTTCATTTATTGTGATAGAGGTTTGGCATACGGGGTTTCCTCATGGGAAACTCAGGCATATTCACGTTTTATGTCAGGTCGTGATCGGCGTTTAGGAGGTGGTGACTGAGGCGGAATGCTTTCGGGGCCAGATCCTGCTTTCCTTGTTTTGAGGTCCGAGTGATTACATGTACATTTTCCTTATCTTTTGTTGTAATCACACTTTTGTAAAACTCTCAGATATATATTGTATATATGTTGGTGCACCAGTTGTCCATTTTTCTTCGGTAATATCCTCGTGTTGTGTTTTATTAAAATTTTAAATTTCTTCCGCTTTCGAGGACATTACAAATTGGTATCAGAGCGGTCAGTTCGACGCGCTTGTCCAAAGAAGCCACCTTAGATGTCTTTTAGATAGTTGCATTATAGATCATGCATGCATAATCATTTGACTCGTTCTGTTCTGATGTCTCGTGTGTAGATGCCTCCGAGACGCGGGAGACATCCCCCACGTGGCCAGAGTACCAGTGAGGAGACTGGAGCCACGGAGTGGGCTGAGGAGCGCCGGATGCTCTACGACACTGTGCAGAGGCTGGGCGTTCTGCTAGAGCATCAGTCTGGCCGAGAGGAGACGGCATGGGTAGGGGCGGTGCACGACCGGTTTATGCGCCAACACCCGCCTGCATTTGATGGCAGAGGAGATTCTGAGGCTGCCGAGGACTAGGTTTTTAAGATCCAGGAGATCTTCCAGGCGATTGGGAGTCCACCAGAGAGGATGGTGGGTTTGGCCACGTATGTGTTGGGCGGAGAGGCGTCCAACTGGTGGAGAACCACGGCTGCAGTGGTGTTTCTGAGCAGGACTGATGTCAGCTGGGATGAGTTCCTCGGGGAATTCAATGAGCAGTACTTCCCAGAGCACGTCAGGGACGGGAAGAGAGAGGAATTCATGAGCCTCGAGCAGGGGGAGATGACACTGGCGGACTACGTCCGGAAGTTCAACACTTTGGAGCGTTATTGTCCGGAGATTTGTGTGACCCCGATTCAGAGGGCGAGGAAGTTTATTCGGGGGCTTCGGAAGCAGCTCCGTACCCGCGTGACTTACAGCATGCCTCAGACCTTAGCAGATGCTGTGAAATTTGCAACTCTCATAGACCAGGACTATAAGGAAAATTATGCAAAGTCCAGGAGGCCTTAGGGGAAGAGCAGTGGACTTCCGGGAGTTCAACTGGCAGGGAATCCGGGCAAGAGGCCCCGGATAGAGGGGAGCAGTGCACGCCAGCCTGAGCCGTGCAGTGGCAGAGTTCACCCAGGTCGAGAGTGTGGAAGCCGTCCTGGAGTTTGTTTCAGTTGTGGCCAGCCAGGCCATTATGCCAGAGACTGCAGGAGCGGACCAGGCGAGTCCAGTACTCAAGTAAGACCTCTGGTAGCGGGTAGAGACAGAGGTCGTCGTCCTTTTGCACCACCTCAGCAGGGACAGAGGACAGGACAGGTATTAACCATTCAGGCAGAGGAGGCGAAGGATGCCAGCATTGTGGTGGAAGGTTCGCTCTTGATTGCTGGGTTGGTAGCCAGAGTGCTGTTTGATTGTGGGGTCACTCATTCGTTCATTTCTGAGAGATTTGCGAGTGTGTTGGGCCGTACCCCTGTGATGTTGACTGCCACGTTGGAAGTCAGCACACCCTTGGGTCTGGTGGGCATTGTGGGGAGCTTCTTCCCCGGCGCCACGATTGTTTCGGAAGATCAGGAGTTTCCTGCTGACCTGATCTTGTTGCCGATGGAGGATTTTGATGTTATACTGGGGATGGATTGGCTATCCCAGTATGATGTTCGAGTTTTGTGCCGGGAGAAGAAGATTCTGATCCCGAGGAATGGGCTACCTGATTTGTTGATCAGGGGAAAGAATGACAAAGGTGGTCAGGTTGTGGTGTCAGCAGTGAGGGCACGGAAGTTTCTTGAGCAGGGCTGCAGAGCTTTCGTGGCTACTTTAGTCGTTCCAGATCCAGAGATGAGGTCGTTGGAGGACATAGAGATTGTCCAGGAATTTGGAGACGTATTTTCAGATGTTTCTGGTCTACCGCCTCACAGGGAGTTGAGTATTGATTTGGTGGCTGGGACCACTCCACAGTCGAAGGCTCCTTATAGGATGGCATCGGCTGAGCTAGCTGAACTGAAGAAGCAGCTGCAGGATTTGTTAGATACTGGGTTTATCCGCCCCAGTGTCTCGCCTTGGGGAGCTCCGGTACTCTTTGTGAAGAAGAAAGACGGCTCTTTGAGGATGTGCATCGACTACAGGATGCTGAACAAGGTTACTGTGAGGAATCAGTATCCTCTACCCAGGATTGAGGACCTGTTTGACCAGTTGCAGTCAGCGAAGATATTTTCGAAGATTGATCTGCGATCCGGGTATCATCAGTTGAGGATCAGAGATGCAGATGTTCAGAAAACCACTTTCAGGACGAGATATGGTCACCATGAGTTTCTAGTGATGCCGTTTGGATTGACGAATGTGCCTGCAGCTTTCATGGATTTGATGAACAGGACGTTCAGCCAGTACCTTGACAGATTCGTGGTAGTCTTCGTAGACGACATCTTGGTATATTCACCAGACATAGAGCAGCACAGGGAGCACTTGCGGATCGTACTTGGCATTCTGAGAGATCATCAGTTGTTCGCCAAGTTTTCGAAGTGTGAGTTCTGGTTGGACAGTGTCGCTTTTCTTGGTCACATAGTATCTAGGGCTGGGATATCAGTGGATCCAGTGAAGGTGAACACAGTAACTCAGTGGAGGGCACTGACGAGTGTGACAGAGATCAGGAGCTTTGTTGGATTGACGGGTTATTATCGTCGATTCATCAAAGACTTCTCGAGGCTTGCTTCACCTTTGACGGCACTGACGCAGAAGGGAGTGAAGTTTGTTTTGTCCCAGAAGTGCGAGGACAGTTTTCAGGAACTGAAGAGTCGGTTGACGACTGCTCCAGTTTTGACTCTTCCCAGTGGCAGTGGAGCTTTTGTGATTTATAGTGACGTTTCTGGTGTGGGTTTGGGTTGTGTACTGATGCAGCACGGTCAGGTGGTTGCTTATACTTAGAGGCAGTTGAAAGTACACGAGAGGAACTACCCCACTCATGATTTGGAGTTGGCAGTAGTGGTTCACGCACTGAAGACCTGGCGTCATTATCTGTACGGGGAGAAGTTTGAGGTTTTCACTGATCAGCAGAGTCTGAAGTATCAGTTTTCGCAGAAGGAGCTGAATATGAGGCAGCGTATGTGGCTTGAGCTGATCAAGGACTATGATTTCACTATCTCCTACCATCCGGGGAAGGCGAATACAGTCGCAGATGCTTTGAGTAGAAAGGTGGAAATTTCAGCTGCTGGTTTGTGTATTCAGGAGTGGAAGCTGCTCGAGACATTGTCAGAGTGGAAGCCATTCACCACGGACTCTGAGGGTGCGGTGATAGCTGGACTGAGAGTGGATCCTCAGATGGTCACGAGTATCGTCCAGGCTCAGAGGGCTGACGAAGATTTAGCTGGGCTAAGTCGGATCAGATTTCAGTATAGGAGTTGACGGAGGTCTAAGATTCAGGGGCCGAGTCTGGGTGCCCAAAGGGGGAGAGCTGAAGAAGGAAATCTTGGAGGAGGCACACAGGTCCTGTTATTCCATCCACCAGGGTAGCACGAAGATGTATAAGGATCTTCAGAGGAATTTCTGGTGGAAGGGGATGAAGACTGAGATAGCAGAGTTTGTTGACAGATGTCTGGTTTGTCAACAGGTGAAGATTGAGCACCAGAGACACGCTGGACCGATGCAGAGGATAGATTTGCCAGAATGGAAGTGGGAGCATGTGACAATGGATTTCGTCACCGGGTTGCCGAGGACGAGGAGATCTCACGACACGATTTGGGTGAGAGTTGATCGACTGACCAAGTCATCGCATTTTCTGGCAATCCGGACCACATTACCCTTGGAGGACCTGGCTAGGCTTTACATAGAGGAGATAGTTCGTTTGCATGGGGTGCCAGAGAGTATTATATCTGATCGAGACACCAGATTTACTTCCAGATTTTGGGGAAGTTTGCAGCAGGCTCTGGGGACTCGGTTGAAGTTTAGTACAGCATTCCACCCACAGACAGATGGGCAGTCTGAGAGGACGATCCAGACTCTGGAGGATATGCTGAGAGCATGTGCTCTGGATTGGGCAGGGCACTGGGATGAGCATCTACCGCTGATAGAGTTCACCTACAATAACAGTTACCATTCGAGTATCGGAATGGCACCGTACGAGGCCTTGTACGGGAGACCTTGTAGATCGCCAATGTGCTGGAGCGATGTAGGCGAGAGACAGCTGATCGGGCCTGAGATTGTACAGATGTATGCTGAGAAAATCGATGTGATCAGGAAGAGATTAGCGACAGCTCAGAGTAGGCAGAAGAGCTACGCAGATAAGCGTAGACGTGCATTGATGTTTGAGGTAGGCGATCACGTTTCCCTGAAGATTTCAC
Organism: Triglochin maritima; assembly: GCA_963682175.1. Taxonomy (NCBI): domain Eukaryota; kingdom Viridiplantae; phylum Streptophyta; class Magnoliopsida; order Alismatales; family Juncaginaceae; genus Triglochin; species Triglochin maritima. Next base: position 34,696,186 of record OY821776.1, on the reverse strand, counting down.
CATCTCGATGAGTGATGAGGTTCGGGAAGAAAGGGAAGCTCAGTCTGAGGGACGTCGGGCCGTTTGAGATTCTCGATTGGATCGGAGAGGTTGCCTACAGGATTGCGTTGCTGCCGCAGTTTTCGGGTCTTCACGACGTCTTCCATGTTTCGATGTTGAGGAAGTACGTAGCGGATCCTTCTCACATGATTCAGTTAGAGGTTCCGGAGATCCTTCAGGATTTGTCTCTCGAGGAGAGACCTGTGGAGATCGTGGATCGGATGGACCACCAGCTCAGGAGGAGGACCATTCTGATGGTGAACGTCAGGTGGCAGCACCATAGTGAGCGAGAGGCTACTTGGGAAGTTGAGGAAGAGGTCCGGAAGGAGTTCTCGGAATTGTTTGGTGAGTTTCGGTCCTAATTTCGTGGACGAAATTCTTTTAAGGAGGGTGGATTGTAATATCCTAAACCTTAATTAACTTGGTTAATTGCTTTTTAGGTGCTTAATTGGTGGGTTTAGATGGAGGGTTGAGATTGAGTTGGAAGAGATGTGATGGATGGTGGAGATTGGAGGAAAAGAGTATATATTGGTGAGTTTTACTCTCTCCCTCTCTCTCTCTCGTGTTTTCTTTCCCTCTCTCGCTCAAATCCTCTCCCTCTCTCTGATCTGATCCTCGGTGTGCGTAGGAGCTCGAGCCGTGGTTTTCAGAAGGCGAGGCGAAGATCGGACGTTCTCCAGAAAGGAGTAGATCGTTGCTCGGTTGAGTTGCCAGAGTAGGGCTCGAGGGGAAAAGCTCGCCGTGGGGTTTTCGAAGGCTTCTTCAAGTCTTCAAGGTATGTCAACTTTTACTTTAATGCTCACTTATGCTTTGGTGAGTGTTGGAGTGGTCGACGGTAGGCCGGAGGGCTCGTCGGACTGTGCAACTGCGTTCTGCACTGTGAAAGGTCGACCGGTGGCATGGTTCGGTCGACCGGTCGTAGAGTAATTTGGGCGAAATCCCTTGTACCGGTCGAACGATACCATGGTGGTGGTCGACCGGTAGTACATTTTGAGCGAGGGATGGAGACTCTGGGTGTTTCGGTCGAACGGGACCCCTTTGCCGGTCGACCGAAAGCACTGTTGTAGGTCGGTTGGGGGCGTTGACCATCCAAACGGCCGACCGCCTAGTTGACTTGTTCGACCGATGAATTAAAATAACTTAAGTTGGTTCGACCGCGTGATGTTTCGGTCGACCGGTGCACTATGCTTGGATGTGGATTTTGGTACTGGCCATTTTCGGTCGATCGGTGAGTGTGTATGGTTTGACCGTTGGTACTTTTTACTGTGGCATGAGTTTTCACTGGTCGAATTCGGTCGAACGGTACCCCTTTGCCGTTCGACCGGTTGACAGTTTTGTTGGTTGGGCCAGTCCTATGGAGAGGATTCGGTCGACCGGTTGTGAGGTTTTGTTCGACCGTTTGGTACGGTTTTTTGTGTGTTTTTGTGTTGTGGAGTCAGCTCGAGATGGCAACGGATCTCCGGCCCTAGAGGGGTGACCGGTGCCGGCCTGAGAGTGGTTCATGAGTGTTCGCGGGCCAGCCCAAGAAGGCAACGGATCTCCGGCCCTAGTAGGGTGACCGGTGCCGGCCTGAGGGTGTTTCGTGTGTGGGGCCAGCTCAAGATGGCAACGGATCTCCGACCCTAGAGGGGTGACGGTGCCGGCCTGAGAGTGGTCTTCTGGAGCAGCTCAAGATGGCAGCGGTACAGACGATACCGACCTGAGAGTGATCCAGCGTGTGGCCGAGGATGTTTTCGGCTGTGGTGCTTGGGGCACGTGTGTTGTAGCCGAGGATGTTTTCGGCTGTGGTGCCTGGGGCACGTGTGAGGGTTGGGCTAGAGGATCCGCGAGACCCATCACGTATTGGTGTCTACTGTGGTAGGGAAAGAGTTCCCGGGGACCCAGTGAGACGTTGATTGTTTATTGCATTCCATACTATACATGCTTTAGATGTCTAGGTTATTTATTGTGATAGAGGTTTGGCATACGGGGTTTCCTCATGGGAAACTCAGGCATATTCATGTTTTATGTCAGGTCGTGAGCAGCGTTTAGGAGGTGGTGACTGAGGCGGAGTGCTTTCGGGGCCAGATCCTGCTTTCCATGTTTTGAGGTCCGAGTGATTACATGTACATTTTCCTTATCTTTTGTTGTAATCACACTTTTGTAAAACTCTCAGATATATATTGTATATATGTTGGTGCACCAGTTGTCCATTTTCTTCGGTAATATCCTCGTGTTGTGTTTTATTAAAAATTTAAATTTTTTCTGCTTTCGAGGACCTTATTGAAGGGAATGTGTTCTAAAAGTTTTACTTTTAAATGTCAATTATTATGAATTGAATGAGAAATCATTTTGTTCCTTGTTTATGTTATTCGTCTTTTAGAAGTGTTAAGGAAGAGGCTCTTGGTCCTTAACCGTAGAGCTCTAAAAGATATTGGTTTACATAAAACAAAAGATATTCGCAATCATGGTAATTAACATGGAACATTAATTACCGAGTTAAGATTGTCGTGTTGGTCATAGATCATTGTAGCTCTACAAGTGAGTGACAACACGGGTATGCAAAAGAGGAAAATATTACTTTTGTATACTGAATAGACCTAATAAGTAAAATATTATAGAAATGTGTTTCTATGTCATTAATATTTTACTGTGTCTTTGGTCCTTTGATATGAGACTTATATCTAATCACTTAAGGAATACTTAATTAGATCAGTGTCTTGAACTATCGATCAGTGTAGTATAAAGGCATTGGTTGGTTAAGTATAACTTTCGTTGGAGAAGATAGTTAGTCAAAAGATTATCATTGCCCCTCTTAATTGAGTGATGATATTAGTGGGCCCCTTGATAAAGCAAAGTTATAATGGGCACAATGTGATTTGAGTTAAGTCACATATTTATAACTAGCTTAAAGAGATCAAGAAATGAATACTAATACAAAGATGACACAATACTACTTTGTGTGTATTCTTAATATCATGAGGCAAGGGACGGACATAAGTGATGCACTCCATCACTAAGTGGATCGGGTTTTGGTTCGAGTGGAATTAAGACATCTAACTAATTGGGAGCTATAATGTGTAGCTAGATACCGCTTATAGCTTGTGATATTAAGCTCTTAATATCACTGCAAACTTAGTTTAGATCCTCCCATAGGTCACACCACAAAACTGGGAAACAAGAAATGGGAATTTTGAGTTCATATGATGTGTCGGGTTTCATGTAGAAAATATGACACATGGGGTGAACAAGCAAAATCAAAATTATGTTGTGATTAATAACATAATTAGAATCTAAATTAAATTCATATGTGATGTAAATATTATGGGGTGTAATGATTGATCATTACATAGGATAATATGTTACATAAGTTGTGAATTTACTACTAATCCCGAAATGTCAAATTTTGTAGGGGTTAAACCGAAATTTGACAGGTCTGCAAGACTGTGCAAACGGTCGACCGGTTAATGGATAACGGTCGACCGGACATGTCTCGACCGATAACAGGGAATTTTCGTCTGTTCGGAACGGTCGACCGAATCTATCGGTCGGTCGACCGAACATTGCGATGAAATATTCTACGTTAAGAACGGTCGACCGAATCTTGCACGGTCGACCGAAATTGGGGTCGAGCGGTCGACCGGACCTTCGTAACGGTCGACCGGTCCAGACGGTTTTATGCAGAATTAATTAGATCATGCATGGAATTGGTCCATAATTGATTTAATTCGTGGCTAATATTATTTATTATTAAATAATGGATGGTTAGATGGAATTTTACATGAGATCATGGGCAAGGGGTTGCACATGAATAGGTAATTTGGAAAGAACCTATAAATACAAGGTTATCTCATTACCTCCTTAATTCATTCATTATTCTCTTGAGCAAAATTCTCTCTCCATAATTCTCCACGAAAATCCCTTAATTCTTAAGTTTAGTTTTAGTTCTTAAGAGACCATCTTCTCAAGGGAATTAAAGAGGGGTTAGTAATTAGATTCTAAACCCTATCGGAGATCGAGAGACTAGCTTCCCTCTGTCCGATCTTGTTTAGAGTTTGGTGAATACTCGGAGGCATCCGGCGCGGCGAGAAGCATCCCCAACGTCTCCGAATCTTCAAGAAGTTTTTGAGAACTTCTAGGTATGAATTTCGGAGCTCTTGTTTGTTTTAATAGAGTTTTGAACTAGATGTTAAAACAAACCGATGCATGCATGAAATAAATCAAAGAAAATTGTAATTGATCCTTATTATACATAAAAATTTCGAAAATATATATGTATAATTAAACATGAAATCCTACACTTATATTCACTTAATCAGTTCAAATATAGTCTCAAACATAGTTTTTCTTCTTTCAAAATCATGACTAAGTGGCAGCTCTTATTATAGAACCCAAGCACGCTTTAAAGCATGTACTTATCTACAAACAGGTAATTGAGAATAGTAAGATTTAATAGACATTCAAAGGAGCATGTATTGACAATGTACCAATAGTGGATTTCTTGCTTCTAACCTACATCAACATGACAATCTAATATCTATTATAGAAATTTCTAATGTCATACCAAGGAAGCATAGAGAAATGAATCGACAGACCAATTGTGACTTTACTTCATCTCACACATTAAAATTGACAATTAGAAGTCTATTGTTAGAGTTTCATAATATCCACTATAGAGTGCCTTCAATAGTTTCCAGGGCAATATGAGAGCCACAGAATTGAGACAGTGCCGCAAATTGAAAGAAAACCAACAAAGCACAGGGTGAAGGAAAATGGAACCTGACTCGGCTTTAGAAGATGTTCTAGCCGTCACAAGAGAAAATGAAAATAAAAAATAGAGAGAAAGGAAAACAGAAAACATGGTGCCAAGCTAAGTGAACAGGTTGTTGATCCAAGAACCGAAACATAACTTGGACCAACTGTTAAGGCAACGTATAAGAGCAAGAAAAACACCTTCCTATCTAAGCCTCTAGAGAAACAAATGTTCCAACTAGGTGACGACTGATGGGCCAATAGCCATGCAATACTAATAAGTGATTCCAATCCATGCATCCTTTTATACCAATATAACACCTTTCTCTACTAGCATAATGGAGGTTAACAAGGTGAGAGTTGTAATTTTTCTCCCTTATAGTCTTTGTATATATTCGTAGATTTTCCCCTTGAATTTCCCCTCTCAAGTTGGAAGGGCTTCCCATTCAAAATTATCTTGTAGTGTGATCTTTTATCTTCCATGTGGTGTGTTTAGTGCACTCTACAATGTGCAACTTGTCGAAGTTTAGGCTGCACGCCAGGCAAGGAAAATTTCCAAACAATCAACATTTAATTAATAGGAGAACAATGGGTTGTACCTAAATGTTTAATCTTCTTCTTCGCTATATAAACATTTAGGTACAAAAAAGGAGGAAGAAAAAAAAAGCCAAAATCGAGACCAAAACCAAACATACCTTGGGTGTGGGCCACTGCGTTTTCCACCCCATCACCACCGTCAACGACCACGACGACCTCTCCTCCAATGACCTCATCGGCGATACCTCCTCCGCCGGCTTCACCTCCTCCGACCTCCACTGCGCCTGCTCCATGTGCCCGGAGATCCTCACTGTCCCTCCCTCCCACCTAACCGACGCTCTCACCTTCCTCCTCCGGAAGGCTTCTGTCCGGGATTCTGATCTAAGAAAAGTCCACCGCCTGCCTCAAAACTTTTAAAATTCATAAACATTTCTGTGTCCAATTGTGGACTCCGTGTCCAAGGAGTGTCCTAGCCATGTCCATCACTGCGAAATGTCGAAACTGGCCCGAACACGCCACCTGACATGTCCGACACGTGTCCAAGGCGTGTCCGAGTGTCGGTGTCCGACACGGCCACGATTCGGACACGAAGACCGTTTAGAAGTGTCTGTGCTTCCTAGGCCTTAACATTTCATACTTGTAAAAATTGATCCAATCTGCCTTGGCAAACCTATGTCTCGACCACCTCTTTGGATCCTCAAAGTTCCAGTTAGGTTGGCCGGTAAAATTAAAAAATTGCAAAGAATTTCCCTTTCGGAAGGGAAAGGAAATGGCAATATAAAGGCAATCTTTAAGAAGACAAACCCGACCATCCAATTCAAAGGGCAACCCCTCGAAGCAGAAAACCGGATTTATCAGTTTTGAGCCAGTTCAATCCAGTCAAACCGGACAGTTTTTTTCAGAAAGGAACTTTAAATTTCTAAAATAAAGGACTTTCTGTTTTTTCATGTTGAGTCACCCCACCCTCCCCCTCTCCTCTCCCTGGCAATCCAGTGCGGAGGGGTTCAGAGTACGATCCAAGGTCTATTTTCGCTGTCAAATCCCTTGTCTAGGTAATTTCAGGTCCTGCTCTGCAGATTAGTTTTTCTAGGCCGATTTGGGGAAAAATGCCCTTGAAGACCAAATTTTTGGGTTGACTTATGTGCCACAACCAGACCCTGAAGGAAGTTCGCCTCAAATCGAAAAGGTGGCAGGGATATAAGGATCAGAATTATTTTCATGATTTTCATAGACAGGAATCGATGCTTACCAGTTCAGGAGTGATTGGAGCATGGTGGATCTACAATCCTCTACCAAGAGTCTATAGCAACTGTTCTTTACTCCTTTTAGCACTATGGTGGACTATATGGACTTGAAGAAATGAAATTCTCTTGAACAACGAAAATATTTTTGCCAGCAGAATTTTGACAGCAACTTCTTGATAGCTCTTGGAATGGTACAAATGGTTAGGTTGGCCCATGCTACTGGATTACAAATGTTAGGGGTGGATTAGATAATTAGAAACATGGGTTGATTCACATGATTTTAAATTGTAGAGGCCTCTGTTATATTTCTTGTTGTTTGTCCTTTTTTGGTTTTCTCAAGATTCTGGTGATCTGGCTCACATTTTGTTTATTATCATGTGACCTTTTATATACTGGTTTTTTTAGAGATCGGGAAAAAGGACTTGGAGGTAGAACATTCATAAAAACTAAATCATAATCGATCAACGATGAAAAACTAATCATTCTACAATTGAACACAAAAGATGGGCCAAGGCGTGTTCGTCAAATATTTACCTTACGACGCCCGTAGTAACACCCATCTGGTTCAATGGAACCAAAGAAATCCAATTTCAGAAGGCATCCCTTCTGCTTGTCATAATACAACCCTCTAACAGGAAATGAAGGGTCATACTCGGATTGCATGCATACATGAGGATACCTAAGCTGGTACAACAATAGAAAACAAGACACTTCCAAATTTAAAATGACATTCAAGTGTGGCAATGAATATACCAAAATACCAACCTCATTTACAAGATATTCTTGCGCAAGACTATAAATTAAAGTCTGCAAATCCGAAGAGTAGTGTGCCAACGTATAGTCGTAGTCAAAACCATAGACTTGTATGGTGTCTAACCTAAGGTTCTTGTTGACATATATACCTAATCATAAGAAAACATACATAAAACAGTCCATGATTAGAGCATACAAAGATAAGGTTGAGGAGCCATGGTACCCTAGTCTGAGATGAGCTTAACTCCTTTTTATTTTTCACTAATTCGAGAGAAAGCTAATTAAACACAAACATCATTTTAAATTAGTTATCCAACGGAATGCTTTATTAAAATAGTAGCCAAATCACATATAGGTCATAAATTTATTACTAAACATGTGCATCTTATGCTTATTTATCAGAATAAGTAGTTAGTATTTTATAAAAAATTTAAAACTAGTAACTTATATTACAGTTGTGGATCTTGACAGGAGGCAGGAGCACATGTAAACTGTTTTTTGATGATTTCATTTCTAAACTTCCGACCAGTTTGTTATTAAAGGCTTTGTTGTTATTTTTTATTCTAAGTTCACCTCCTTTCCGTCAAAATTCTTACTATCTGTTCTAAACACACTCGAAATTGCAACCATCACCCTGGTCTTGGTGTGCTTATTACAATGCCAAGGATCTACCAATTCACTCTGAGTTTTGAAATACAATTTAAAGTTTAACGACCACAAAAGAAACTTAAAGGACGGTCAACTCGGCAAATGCATCTCCATAAGTCGACCTGCTGAAGATATTCTCCTGAAGAACCAAAATAAAATTCGAAATGACGCAAACCTTGCGGGTCCATGGTGGGCATGCTATTAAGAGCCGGGGGAACACTGAGAAAACTCCTCTTGACATCATCGAACTCGCGCCTAACCTTTTCGATCTCATCTTTGCAATCTGCCACGGTCTCCGGTGCACATGGGACGCTAAAACTGTAGAAATCGATGGAAGGTTTTTGTGTATTTTCTTTTTGTATTATTATGTTTGTATGGAATGATTACATGGTTTATATATACGTGTGAGCTAAAATAACCGTTGTACAAGATATGGAATGTTTCCTTGTGAATGCCTTGATGATGGATGATTGCCTTAGATGGAGATCGGATTGGGCTGTGATGAAATCTGAGCTCCAACGATTGGATTCGGCAATAGGTATGTTTCTCAACACGCCCCCTCAAGTTGGGTCCGGAATAGGTTGAAGGTACCGAACTTGGATAAGATGACTTTGAACTGTTTTTGATCCAGAGCTTTTGTGAAAACATCAGCGAGTTGTTCTTTGCTGGAGACGTAGGGTACATCTACTTCCTTAGCTTGGATTTTTTCCCGAATAAAATGACAGTCAACCTCGATGTGCTTGGTTCTTTCGTGAAACACTGGATTTGAGGCTATATGTAAGGCGACATTATTATCACAGAACATGTTCATAGGCTCGTTGTATGGTTGTCCCATGTCAAGTAGAAGTTGTTTGAGCCAAATGAGCTCGCTGGTAGTGGATGCCATGGCACGATACTCGGCTTCGGCGCTGGATCGGGCAACCACGTTCTGTTTTTTACTCCTCCAAGTTACTAGGTTTCCTCCAACAAATGTGCAAAAACCCGTAGTGGACTTGCGGTCATGACTTCCAGCCCAATCTGCATCAGAAAAACCAATTATGGAATTAGAGTTGTTATTTTTCATCCATAACCCTTTTCCTGGAGTTTGTTTTATGTATCTAAGTATTCGATCAATGATGTCTAAGTGATGTGTGTGGGGTGTATGCATAAACTGACTAATTGTGCTAAATGCATAAGTTATGTCTGGTCTAGTTACAGTGAGATATATGAGTTTTCCAATAAGTCTTTGAAATCTTTGGACATCTTGGACAGGTTCCCCTTCTGTAGGGTTTACTTTGAGATTAGTTTCAATGGGAGTGTTTGCTGGTTTAGCCTCAAGTTTTCCTGTTTCTTTTAAGAGATCGAGAGCATATTTCCTTTGAGATAAAAACAAACCCTTTTTAGAATGTGCGATTTCTATTCCTCGGAAGTATTTTAGATAACCAAGGTCTTTAATATCAAATTTTGATTTTAAATAATGTTTTACTTGGTTGATTTCATGATTGTTATTACCAGTAATTATAATGTCATCTACATAGATTAGAATGATGGTGGTTATGTGTTGATGGTGTTTAGTGAACATGGATGCGTCAGCGGAAGATTTTGAAAAACCATAAAGAATGAGAAGGCGGCTAAGTTTGGCATACCATGCGCGAGGTGATTGTTTCAATCCCTAGATTGATTTGTTGAGCTTGGATACCTGGTTTGTGGAAGTGTAACCTGGTGGAGGAGTCATATATACTTCTTCCTCGAGGTTTCCCTGAAGGAAAGCGTTTCTAACATCCATTTGATAAAGGCTCCAATTTTTATTAACTGCTATGGAGAGAAGAACACGAAGTGTGTTCATTTTTGCAACAGGGGCAAATGTTTCTAGATAACCTAGACCATAAGTTTGAGTGTACCCTTTGGTTACCAGTCTGGCCTTATATCTTTCTATTGTCCCGTTACTATTATACTTTATTTTGTACACCCATTTACATCCAACAGGTTTAATTCCATTTTTAGTGGAATTAGGGTCCAAGTGTTATTTGATTCTAGTGCATTGATTTCTTCCTCCATGGCTTTACACCATTTCGGGTCCTTAATTGCTTCATGATAATTACTAGGTTCTATATGATTATCTATAGTCCCTAAAAAGGCCTTATGGTTGGTGTCTATTTGTTGATAGGACAAGTAGTCCTGGATAGGGTAAGTCACATGAGAGGTGATCTAATTCTGTAAGTAATTCGGAGGACGAGTCGGTCGGTTGGATCGTCTTTGTATTATGTTTTCTCCCCCGCTCGCTGGATTTTCTCTGTCTTCTTTGTGTGGAGTAGGCGTGACAGGTGGTTGTGAGATTTCTGGTTCATTGACAATGGGTAGAGGTGCATCGGATGCTGGTGATGAAGTAGTGGTGATCTCGGCTTCCTCATCGTCTTCTTGGAAGTAAGAAACATTTTCTATAAATTGAACATCACGAGAAACATAAAATTTACAATTTTTTGGGTCATAACATTTGTACCATTTTTTCTTTAAAGAATATCCTAAAAAGATACATTTGTGTGAGCTGGTCTCGAGTTTGTCGATCCTTTTCCTGTGAACAAATACAACACAACCAAAGACTCTGAGGTGATCAAGAGACATTTTTCGTCCAGTTAAGATTTCTAAGGGTTGTTTATTTTGAAGCCGAGGACTAGGTAGATGATTAATAAGGTTTGGCGGCAGTCAACACAATGTCAGACCAAAAACGTTGTGGAACATGATTTTGAAAAGGTAGTGATCGAGTCACGTTTAAAAGATGGTGATTTTTCCTTTCAGACACACCATTTTGTTCATGAGTATTAATACAAGTAGTTTGATGAAAGATTCCTTTTTGTTTTAAAAAATTTTGGAAGAAATTACTGGTGTATTCAGAACCGTTATCAGATCTTAAGATTTTTATTTTAAAATCATACATGTTCTCCACAAAAGTAGTAAAGTCACGAAAAATATCAAAAACCTCAGATTTTGATTTAAGCAAATAAATCCATGTAGTTCGAGAAAAATCATTTATAAAGGTAATAAAATATCTAAACCCATTATAAGATTCAGTGGGGGCTGGACCCCAGATGTCCGAATGAACCAACTCCAGAGGCTAACCTGTTTTAATAGAGGATAAACGAAAAGGCAAGCGAGTTTGTTTAGATAAACTACATACATCACACAAAAATTCTGAATTAATAAATGGGAAAAGAGTTTTTGAGACTGAGTGGGATGGGTGTCCCATTCGTTTATGCCAAAGTTCATGTTTGGGCTGATTTTCAGCATGCAATGCCTGTTTATTTGAATCTAGAACATAAAGATTATTGATGAGAGTCCCTCTACCAATCGTCTTCCCTGAGATACGATCCTGAAATATGACATCAAAAGGAGTAAAGATAACATTGCCATGTAATTTTTTGTGATTTTTGCCACGGATAGCAAGTTAGAGTCAAAAAAAGGTACATACAAAATTTCTTTAGCTACTTGGTCCAATAAATTCATATCACCTATTCCCTTTATTTCTACTTGATTTCCATTAGCTACAGTAACAAATTTATTAAGAAGTGATAAGTTGGTTTTGATATTTGTTAACAATGTAGAATTTCCGGTCATATGGTCGGTAGCACCTGAGCCAATAATCCATTTACTACCAGAATTATTATCACAAAACAAGGTAGTATAATTATCTAAGACTTCTACCATACCTGCATAATTACCAGAAATCTGGGATTTGTTCTGCAAAATTGAGTTCAAGTGGGTCAGGAGATGATTAAATTGGTTTTGGTTGGTATTGGGCCCACTTGAGGAGTCTGGACCCGCTAAGCCCATGCTTGGTTGGCTATTAGAACCATCTACTGGTCCGGTTCTATTCGGGTTGGGAGGATACCCGATTCCTCCAGTCGGATCCATGCTTGTATAAGGACTGCGCGATCCGATAGCCGACATTCCATATCTATCCTGCGAGAAAAAATTAGGGTTAGGGTTGGTCTGGTGGCCACCGCCGGAGACGGTGGCGTTGTAGCCGCTGCCTCCCAATGATACCCCAGTGCTCCTCCCGTCCCCTCCTCCTCTTCTGTCATTGTCTTTTGGTGGTCGGAGATGGGGGTAGAGGAACCAACAGTTGTTCTTGTTGTGTCCCGTTTTCTTGCAGTTCTCGCAGTGTTCGTCTTTCCGATTCCCGTATCTCTTCTTCTTGTTTTTATTTTGGGTTTGGTTTTGAGGCTCTCCAGCGAAAAGTCTTGGTTTTCTTCTATTTCTATTGTCGGGTTCCCTTGCAGAGGAGTCGTGGTTCTTCGTCGGGTTTCTTCGCAAAGAACGGTAGCGGTGACAGCAACAAGGGGAGGAAGCTCGGGTGCCATGAGTACTTGGCTCCTGATGCCTTCGAAGCTTGCGTCAAGACCTACCAGAAACTGGTAGATCCGGTCTTGCTCTGTTCTTTGTTGGCTGATTTTGGCATCGGTGGTCGGAGGTTCGTAAACTCCTAACTCGTCCCATGCTTTTCTGAGAGTGCCCAGGTACTCAATGATACCTCTTTGATTTTGGCGAGTCTGTGAGATTTCCTGTTTGATTTTCAAAACATGCGTGAAATTTTGCGCCTTTCCGTAATGCTCATGGATGGCGTCCCAGAGTTCCTTTGCACTTTCTTTGTAGAGAAAGATCTCCCCGATGTGTGGTTGCATAGATGCAATCACCCACGACATGACCAGGTGATCCATGTTTTGCCACTCTTCTTGTTTGGTCTCCGTCTCTGGCCTTTCTGGTTTTTTTGTACGCCCGGTGATGTGGCCAACTCTCCCTCTGCCACTGAGGGAAAGAGTCACCGCCCGAGCCCAGGACGAGTAGTTTGTCCCATTGAAGAGGGTGGAGACGAGTTGTGATGAGGAGTTGGTGTCTTGGTTGCCTGTGTTTTCAGACATGGTTTTGGTGGTTTGTTTTGGTGGTTTTGAGGGTCTGGATGTTGGTTTCGTCGACCTTCAACCCCCTTGATTGAGGTGAAGACCGATGATGACCTCTAGGAGAGGCTGTGGTTGGATCAGCTCTCTGATGCCATGTAGAAATCGATGCTCAGGAAGGTTTTTGTGTATTCTCTTTTTGTATTATTATGTTTGTATGGAATGATTACATGGTTTATATATGCGCGTGAGCTAAAATAGTCATTGTACAAGATATGGAATGTTTCCTTGTGAATGCCTTGATAATGGATGATTGCCTTAGATGGAGATCGGATTGGGCTGTGATGAAATCTGAGCTCCAACGGTTGGATTCCACAATAGGTATGTTTCTCAATAAAAACCACGGCATACACCCACTGCACAAAGCAACAGAAACAACTAACACAACGCCAAATCCCAAAAGGAAAACATTAAAAATAAAAACAACCTTTACTTGATGTTTTGTTTAGGGAACCCCACAATGGGACCAAACGAGACGGTCTCTGCGCGTTAACAAAGGAAGCGAGATCGTGTTAGTTGGGAATGGGGCACGAGAAAGAAGGGTTGGTTGCGCGTGCTTATGAGATTTTGATTGACGCGTAGGAAGGTTCTGCGGACGGAAGCCATGAGAGCGAGGGCGTGGGAGGTGGCGTTGGCATTTGCAATTTTTTTGGGGGTATACTGTTCGATGATGAGATTGGAGAGGAGAAACAAAAGCAAACACATTTATTAGCGGTGATGTCGCTCGGATTCGAAAATGAAATTTTTACTTTTTATGTTCAATATGACATAAAATAAAAAAAATAATTTACATTGGAATCATCTGGAAAATATGTTTATATTTTCATTTCTCCCCAAAATATCATTGCATAAACCGCGAGACCATTCACTTCCAATCATTCACTTTCTCCATCTTTCTCTCTCTCTTTCAGGCGTATCAAGCTCAGATCTTTCAGTTGGGAGTGAAGAACAGATCGAGCTCATGGTAGCCCATATAAAGCTAAGATTGTCTCATTCGCACTCCTGGTGGATCCCCACCGGAAAGCATAAATTGTTTTAGTGTTCTTGGAGAGGAGAAATGGTAACCAAAGAGAATGAGTAAGTGAAATTGTAAAAATCCGATGTGGGTGTTACTTTGTTTCATTTTCTTTTCATTTTCGAATATTGTCAATGTCTTGATGTGGCTCACATAGAAATCAATGAGTTATGATTATTATTCTTAATTCCACTGTTTTGACTGTTTTATTTGTTTTTTGTCGTATCAGTTTTGATTGTTAACGTATTGGTTTCGTACAATGATGTTTGGGAAATGGATGGTAGAAATTGGTTTTTCAAAGATGGCAATAGTAAAGGGATCACGATAGAAAATGATGTTACATACTTGCAACCACTTGAATTTTTGCATAAGGCATTTGATGTTGATAAGTTGAAATATGAGCTCACACTGGAAGCCCCTTACAAAACACATGTGCAGCCATATAGAAGACCTATTGAAATTACAGACGATTCAGACGTCCATTTTTTCGTCTCTGAAATCTTACAAAATATGATCCCTTTATGTGTGACTCTGGTAAAAAGAATGCACTTGTAGAACCATCGCCCTATTCCAAATTTAATAAAGAAGTTAGGAGTCAAGTTGAGACTTTTGTTCCCCAAACATATCTCATGGCTACCGGAGGTGAGATAGTTGTTCCTGAAGTTGATGTCCCCCACCAATTGAATGAGTATGAACCCTATGTGAATGACAATCCTGCTGTGAACTTAAGTGACGAAGATGGAATTTGGAAAGAAGATAATGAAGGAGATGATAGTGAAGATTTGTCACTCCCACACTCACAGCCGCCAACGGAAAGACACCCACTGCCCGGAACTCCAAGAAACCAAGCACCTGGGACAAGCAACAGTCGTCCAGTAGAACGAAAAATAACACAGGATGGAGTTCTCAATGAAAGAATTCGTGCCCCTATGTATGTATTTTAAAATTGTATACATGCATACAAGATCAATTTCCATATTTTTGACGATTTCAGGTACATTGTTTTATATTTATTCTAATATCATGTAATCTACATATATATTAAAATAAACAGAAGGATATCATACCCAAAACCTTTATAAAGATCCGGAGTTGTGTTGCCCGTTGAATCGTCTGCCGATTCACCTCCAAGTGTTCACCAAACTCTAAACAATATTAGAGAGAAATGAGCTAGCCAATCAAGCTTAAAATCTAGCTAATGACCCCCTTTAAAGCTTCCTGAGAATTTAATCTCCAAAAGCTCGAATAATTGAGAGAAATTCGGATGGATTAGTGGGGAGGTTAGGGAGAGAGAATATTTTTGCATTAATTAAACAAGTATGGAGAGGAGACCTATTTATAAGCTCTCCCAACACCTACATCATGAGTAATCTACTTACTCATGGTCTCTTATTTTTCTATCCCTTAAATCAATCACAAAATGACACATAATCACCCTCACTTACGTTTTACCATAATTGGAATAAATCCAACCCATGATCAACAATAATCTCTTAATAATTCTGGCAAAATCATGTTCACCGGTCGACCAAAATTAACCAATCGGTCGACTGATTGGAAACTTTTTGTGGTTTCGGTTGGACCATGAAACCGAGCGGTCGACCCATCACATGCTACCAAAGCTACTGTGATTTTTCGATCGAACAAACATGCCCAAACGGTCAACCGTTTCTATACTAGAAAGCCAATGAAAAAGCCACTGGAAGTTCTCGGTCGGACTGCACTTCAAATCGTCCGACCGACTATTTCCAGGAGAAGTTCCCATAAATCATCGGTCGAACCACGATTTTCACCTGATCGACCGATCACTATCAAAAATTGTTCGCGGAAGCTTTTGCAAGTTTTCGGTAGACCGAACATATCCATACGGTCGATCGTTCACACACGCAACAACTACTGTGAATTTCCGGTTGACCGGTCTCCGAAAACGTTCGACCGTTGTGGCCCGATTGTTGCCTTTACAAAATGTCAGATTTATATCCAACAAAATCTTATCTTTGGGGTTTTAGCAAATTCACATATCATATAATATATTATCATATGTAATGTCAAAACATCACACCCCATACACACATCTCATATGAATTTATTTATGATTCTAACTATGTCATTTTCAGGACATATTGATTTTAACCGATTCACCACATGTATACTCGATACATCATATGAACATAAAATCAACATTCTTGTTTCCCAGTTTTGTAGTGTGACCTATAGGAGGATCTAAGCTATATTGACAATGATATTAAACATTTAATATCACAAACTATAAGAAAGATCTAGCTACACATTATAGTCACTCAATTAGCAAAGATATCTTGTTCACTCGAACTAAACACAATCCATTCAGTGATATAAAGACATCACTTGTGTCTATCTCTTGCCACATGATATTAAAAATATTATACAAAGTAGAAATGTGTCACCTTCGTATTATGTATTCATTTCTTGATCTCTTAAGCTAATTATAAATATGTAACTTAACACAAGTCACATTGTGCACATTATAGTTTTGCTTTATCAAGGGCCCACTAATATCATCACTCAAGTAAAGAGGAAAAATAATAATTTTTTGACGAACTATCTTTTCCAACATAAGTCATTTTTAACCAACTATTGTCGTTTTCACTATATTCAATGATAGTTTTCGACAATAATCAAATTAAACACTTCCTACGTGAAAAGATATAAGTCTCATATCTTAGGATTCAAGACACGGTGAAACATTAATGACACATAACACAATTTCATAATGTTTTACTTGCTATGTCTATCCAATATATGAAAGTAACCATTTTCCTCTTTTATATACTCGTGTCGTTAAATATTTGTACAACTACAATACTCTTTAACCAACACGACAATCTTATCTCGGTAATTAATGTTCCATGTCAATTACCATGATTGTGAATAATTTTTTATTTATGTAAACCATTACCTTTTAGAGCTCTACGATTAAGGACCAAAAGTCTCTTCCTTAACTCTTCCAAAAGACGAATACATTAATCATGGAACAAAATGTTTGCACGTCTAATTCATAATAATTGACATATAAAAGTATAACTTTTAGAACACATTCATTTCACTCAATTCATTGCATCAGAAGATCACGGAAGATGGAGTGCTCCAATGTTAACAAGAAAAGATATATTGGATTCTAGCCACACTCATACGTCCTCTATCGGGGAATCATCTTGAGAATTCCACATTGGTAAGACTTTCGAAAGCAATGTTGAATTGAAAACCAAAACTGTTATCTTTACAATGAAGAATAATTTGGAGTTTGTAGTGAATAAGTATGATAAAGGGGTGCGGTATATCACTTGCAAGGATTCTAATTATGCAGGGTTGGAGATTGGGGGGCAAAAAACAAGTGCGTTCACCCATGTTTGAACTTACTGTCTTCCACAATGTACATAATTGCACATTGAAACCCAGACAGAAGACCACCGACAAGCAGCATATTGGGTACTTGGCCACCTAATCAAGAACAAATATGGTAGTGACAATACTACATACTTGGCAAAAGACATAATGGAGGATATGAAGGAATAATACGACATAAATATGAGTTACGAAAAGACATGAATATGTAGAGTGAAGCCACTTACACATGTGAAGGGGACACCTGAGAAATCTTATTCAAAGTTTCATGCGTACTTGTACATGTTGGAGAAAAAGAATCTAGGACAAATCACTCATTTTCTCGCAAAAGATGGTCACTTCCTATCACTACTAGAAATTAGGTCTACAGCCACGGGAAGTGTATCTGTGATTGTAGCATCCGTCACTGATTTATACTACAGCGACAAATACATTTGAATTACCCACGGATAACTACCGTGGTTGAAAGACCCCTTTAAACAGAGAACGAAACCCGACCCCTCATCCCCCTACTCCCTCAAATCCCTATTCCACATTCTGCAAACCTTCTCCTCTGCCCCCCCCCCCCCCCCCCACCGTCGACCCCCTCCTCCACGTCCTCTTCTCCTTCTTCACACTCTCGTCATTCTCCCTCCGCCCTCGCCTTTACACCATTCGTTCCTTCTCCATTCCACCCCACCTCTGACCCTTTCCTCCACCTCCTCCTCGCCTTCTTCACATTGTCATTGTTCTCCTGCGTCATTCCGTTCGTTCTCCAGTCCACCCCACGTCTGACCCCCTCCTCTACATCCCCCTCGCCTTCTTCCCACTCTGGTCCCTTCTATTGTCCACCAAAACTCCCTCGTCGTTCCTCGCCACTGTTCGTCACCTCGGAGTTCCTTGCCTCGCCACTTATTGCCTTGCCGGTCCTCGCTTCGCTGGTCCACACCTCATCGATAATGTTTTTTGGGAGTGTAGTATTAAGGCATATGTGATGGATTAAGGTGTCTTGATATGTGATATGTGTTGAACCTATTATTAAGGGATATGTGATGGATTAGGAGATAAATGATAAGTTTATGGTTAGTTGATACTATGAATGGGGACTAGTACTTTCCTTCGTGATTGAATGTTTTAATTAACCGCAAGTGCACGACCGCGTTGAAGCGGTGGCAAATACAGGTCGATCCACAGGGAGGTGTGTCGAATTTAGTTTATTCGAAGGCGAGTGGGAAAGAAAGGAGAGAAAGGATTGATTAAACTAAACTAAACTAAACTAGTAAACTAGAAAGGAGGAAATGAAAGCACGAAATGAACTAAACTAAGCTAAGGAACTACTAAGAAGAAAGATAAATCTCAGGAATTGGAAAAAACCCTAAGAGGAGGAGTGTGTGTACACATGAAATAAGTGTGGTGAATGCATACAATAAGCTCAAGTATAGTTAGTGTTTGTTAATGCATAAGAAGTATCTAATGACAAGACCTGTCATTTAAAGCACTAACCTAGGTGATTAATATGAGCATGACAAGTTTGTTATTAAGAACATAAACAAACATGGAATGTACCTAAACATTATGGCAGAAACCATCAAGTAAAAGTTCTTATTAATTCAAATAAACATACTAACATTTCTCACAAACAACAATGTCTAGCATTCATACCATCTACATAACATGTATACACATCTACTCCACCCCAAAGGGGATGGAACTACTCACACATATTTAAACTAACATTTATAATAAGGAAAGAAAACATGCTTAAACTAATTATAATAAGACTAAAACAACAAGTTAACTAAGTATGCAAGAATTGAAGAGACAAGATAATATGAAGAAAACTTAACAAAACATCTATTATTACTCACTCAATTACAAGTAGCCTCTCTCCACCACGGTTTTTGCTTCAAGGCTTTCACTCCTAGTAGAGAGGATGACCACCAAGAGAGAGATGAGATACAAAGGAGGAGGAAGAGTTCTATTTATAGCCATAGAAAAAGGTAATCCGGGACAATCCCCTGGTATGGGACTAAACAATACCAAAAATAGACATAACACACAATTATACAAGACCCGACTAAACCACATCGGATCCGGAGCAACCCGAACCACCAATTAGCGGTCTACGGGTTTGGATCCGATCTAGAATTTTTGTGGGCTTTTCTGGATGGCTTTCTTCATGTGTGATGTATCCAAGTTGGTTGCTGGAGCTCCGACCCGAATAGAAATGCCAAAATACTCCCCATAATGGTGTGGAGTTTCTTCATTTGCTCATTGGTCCTTTTGTTTTGTATTCGGGTCCCTCTCTCTTGCATCTTAGTCCATAAGTCTTGTAACTTAGTCCTTTTTCTTGCTTTGAAGTCCTTTTAGAGTCTTTCCTTCTCAAACCTACTTATTCCTGAAACATAAACATTAAACTCATTACATAGCATTGTTTGGGTGAAAGATAATGGATATAAGACACAAAGATATGCATGATAAGATGTCAATCAAATACCCTCACACCTAACTTTTGCTAGTCCTGAGCAAAACAAAGAAAGAGAAAAATGAAAGAAAGGAAAAAGCATACGAAAAACAGGGAAATCCTAACTCACTTTCGTAGGAATCACGGTTGTACTTATCACGTGCAACAAGCTGTTCAACCTCCTTGTCGCCAAGGAGGAGGAGTGTTGTCTCCTGAGGGTTTTCAGCAGATATACCCACAAAATCCGAACATAGATGCATTATTCAATCTAGAAACTCGACTCGATGGACTCATTTTTATCGATCATTGGAAGCGGTAATCCTACGGGCCGACTCTATATAGGTATTCAGTCCACACACCTAGCCTAGTAAACCATTCGTGCAAGTTAAATAAGGACTTCAGTGAAAGACATAGACAACATCAACATCCTCAACTTATACAAAGTGTAAAGTCCATTAAGGTTCTTATTTGCATTACCTTTTTTTTCTTTTCTTACTTCTTTTTTTTCTTTTCTTTTGCTTACTAGTTGGAGTTTCATTCTCCCAGGGTTAGGTTTCATGCATCATTGCCTATGAGGACTTACACTATCACGTACACCTTTCCCCAAATCTCCACATAGGGAAATCCCTACCGCATGAGAGCTGCCATTTTCGCCTCAGACGTGATAGTCGACTCAACTTGATATGATCCAGCTCGACCAGAAGATCTGGCGGCTGGTGGCTCTCTCATGGTGTCCCACTCAAAGGTACGTTCAACCATTAATTCAAAAATGTCCCATGCCTCATCGATGAGTTTCATTTGGAAATCACCGTGACACATTGACTCCAACAATGTTCGGGTGTTGTAGTTGAGGCCCTCATAAACAATTTGGCACAACTGCCAAAGCTCAATTCCATGATGAGGGCACTGCAAGAGAAGGTCCTTGAACCTCTCAAAGAAAGCATAAAACGATTCGGTCTCAGTCTATTACATTTGGTGTATCTGGTGCCGTATCTGTTGAGTCTTCCGTTGAGGGAAGAATCTCTTCAGAAAGACAGTCACGAAGTCATCCCAGGACCGAATCGAACTTGCCGGGAGGCTATACAACCATTTCTTCGCGTTATCCTTCAACGCGAAAGAAATCATCCTCAACCGGACAGAATCCTCATCAAGTTATTGAAGATTGAACATGGAGCATACATCCTCGAATTCACGTATAAAAATATATGGATCCTCCTTATTGGCGGTGAATGTAGGAAGCATGCTCACATACTAAGGTTTCTGCTCATAGTTGTTCCCGTGAGCTGGAAGAAGAACTATGCAAGAAGGCTGCGCGACCTGAACAAGATGGGTCCGCTCCCACAAAGTCATCGACCTATCATGTCGAGCTAAAGGTGGTGGTGATCGTGACCAAATCCCTCTTCCTATCGAGTCAGAGGAGGAGAAGGAGGTCTACGTGGTGGTGCGAGCGGACCGAGGTAATCCTTGTATGGAACCCGGTCTCCCCCCTCACCACGAGAAGACTCAGCCTCACACTCCAAAGGAGCACGAGGCAGAGATGGCCGATCACCAAGACCATCCATCTTAGAAAAATGCACTCTCTCAAGTCGAGCGCTCTCTCCAGAATGAGCCCAACCTCGCATAAAAACACTCGACTCGACTCTAAAATAACACACAACAGAAGGTGTACTCAGAGGAGGAGACTACTCGTAGAATATAGATGAGGAGAGGACTCAGATGAGGAAGGAAGAATCCCTAGAGCTAGCATGAGTAGTGGGTGAAGGTAGAATCCTAATTTAGCTAGCACAGCTCAAACAATGTATGGCAATGGGTCCTTAGGCTAGACGACACCTAACTTCGAGGTCACTAGTCTCGACATGCCTCACCTCCCTACAATGAAGACCACAATGCCCAGCAAGTGATACCAGATCCGGAGATCCAGTACCTCCTACTATCGACAAGGCAGGCGACGCCGATCAGGTCATGACGGTCTCGACTAGATTACTCTCCTAGTGCGTTCGAATTGCTTAGGGCCAATGTCTACTTGCTTTTAGAATTAAGGCTTTTATTAAGAGTGATTTTTGGGGCCAAGGAAAGGGTGATGAAATCCCCCACCTTATCTTTTATGGGACAACCCCTCCTTAGTAGCGTTTTGATCCTAAATCTAGGAATCAACTCTCCAATCAAACGCTCAACTCACTCTTGTCCCGATGCACCTTACTAACTAATGCATGATCTAAACATGCATGAATGAGAGAATTGGGTGCACATACCTCACGCCAGAAATCAACAACAAAAGTGTAAAGAAAAGAAAAGACAAATGCGTGCAAGGTCTACAAATGATGCATGACCTAGATGGCAATCAATCTACTCTTTTGCTTCGAGTTTTAAGGTCCAAGTTGATTAAAGGGGATTGATTGTTAATTTGGAAGCTAACTAGAGGTTAAAACATGCAAAATAGAACTCCCAGACAACTAAATTGAAGACATTAAGTATGACAACAAAAATTGGAGAAAACGCAACTCACCAGGCCTCCAGTTGGCGGTCACATTGGCGCAATTGTTATCCCAAATTTCTCCAGTAGCCTCCCTTGCTTCGTGCAACCCATGAAATAAACCAAAACTAAAAAAAAAACAAAAAACCACTCGAATCGTCTAAACTAAAGTCTGGACATAACACCTCCACAGCAACAGCGCCAAAAACTTGATTGAATGTTTTAATTAACCGCAAGTGCACGACCGCGTTGAAGCGGTGACAAATACAGGTCGATCCACAGGGAGGTGTGCTGACTTTAGTTTATTCGAAGGCGAGTGGGAAAGAAAGGAGAGAAATGATTGATTAAACTAAACTAAACTAGAAAGGAGGAAACGAAAGCACGAAATGAACTAAACTAAGCTAAGCAACTACTAAGAAGAAAGATAAATCTCAGGAATGGGAAAACCCCTAACGGGTGGAGTGTGTGTGTACACATGAAATAAGTGTTGTGAATGCATACAATAAGCTCAAGTGTAGTTAGTGTTTGTTAATAAATAAGAAGTATCTAATGGCAAGACCTATCATTTAAAGCACTAACCTAGGTGATTAATATGAGCATGACAAGTTTGTTATTAAGAACATAAAAAACCATGCAATATACCTAAACATTATGGCAGAAACCA
This sequence comes from Triglochin maritima, assembly GCA_963682175.1. Lineage (NCBI taxonomy): Eukaryota > Viridiplantae > Streptophyta > Magnoliopsida > Alismatales > Juncaginaceae > Triglochin > Triglochin maritima. The sequence continues at coordinate 34,673,324 of OY821776.1, read as the reverse complement.
TCAAGTAAAAGTTCTTATTAATTCAAACAAGCATACTAACATTTCTCACAAACAACAATGTCTAGCATTCATACCATCTACATAACATGTATACACATCTACTCCACCCCCAAAGGGATGGAACTACTCACACATATTTAAACTAACATTTATACTAAGGAAAGAAAACATGCTTAAACTAATTATAATAAGACTAAAAGAACAAGTTAACTAAGTATGCAATAATTGAAAAGACAAGACAATATGAAGAAAACTTAACAAAACATTTATTATTACTCACTCAATTACAAGTAGTCTCTCTCCACCACGGTTTTTGCTTCAACGTTTTTACTCCTAGTAGAGAGGATGACCACCAAGAGAGATATGGGATACAAAGGAGGAGGAAGGGTTTTATTTATAGCCATAGAAAAAGGTAATCCGGGACAATCCCCTGGTATGGGACTAAACAATACCAAAAATAGACATAACACACAATTATACAAGACCCGACTAAATCACAACGGATTCGGAGCAATCCGGACCGCCAATTAGCGGTCCCAGACCGCCAATTGACGGTCTACAAGGTTTGTATCCGGTCTGGAATTTTTGTGGGCTTTTCTGGACGACTTTCTTCATGTGTGATGTATCCAAGTTGGTTGCTGGAGCTCCGACCCGAATAGAATTGCCAAAATACTCCCCACAATTGTGTGGAGTTTCTTCATTTGCTCATTGGTCCTTTGGTTTTGCATTCGGGTTCCTCTCTCTTGCATCTTAGTCCATAAGTCTTGTAACTTAGTCCTTTTTCTTGCTTTGAAGTCCTTTTAGAGTCTTTCCTTCTCAAACCTACTTATTCCTGAAACATAAACATTACACTCGTTACATAACATTGTTTGGGTGAAAGATAATGGATATAAGACACAAAGATATGCATGATAAGATGTCAATCACTTCGTTAGTTGGAGTTTTCATTTTTTGCTTTGAAAGATGACATGAATTTGATTCTACTCGTCGATTGGAAGATATGTTAACTAATATTGTAAGAGTTTTTCAACCACGTTACCCATCAATTAGAATGTGTATTTTATAATTTCATCTTTTTATTTGCATTTTTCGCAAACTAATGTAATTTCCAGATCTTACACTCATGATCTATTTTATTTGTATCTCTAGAATGTATTATTCTACTAGACTATAGTTTTAAATTTGAAATACATAAACACTTATTAAAATATCATGAGGGTTATTTTAGAATGTTGAACTAACGAAGATACCCACAAAGAATATGAAGGGGTCGATATTCGATTCTATTTAAAAGAATATATCTATAAAAGTTTTCAAAAATCTTGACCATTGCCTCCATTAATCCGTATCTACTTCCACCTCTAGGTCAGGGAATGTATTAGAGGTAGTATTAGTATATCTTAGACTATTGATTTATATATATAATTGTTTCCTGAAATTAAAAATAAAATGCAAAATACAAAACAATATATTATATTATTAATAAAGGACCCTTTAGTAATGATTTTTCATATAAAAAAAATTAAAATGTCACCACTCAACAAGCGACCCATATTTATTTATATTTATATTTATTATACATGATAAATAAGATAAGCATAATACAATCAAAATCACACAAACCTTACAACACACACACAGTATACATGTTGAATGTATTAAAACTTATGAGAGGGTTAGAATACCAATACATGAAGGTGGGATATAGAAAAGAGAAAAGGCAAACACCCAATTCAAAATAATTAAAAGATAGTAAAAGAAAACAAAAAAATCGACCCATCCATGAAAATCTACATAAGTCAATTATCTCATGCTTGACCACAATATGAACAATCAATGTCTATATTTCAATTCATTTTTACTTCCATTCTCATGATTTATTTGTACTTAGGTACCATTTAGTTAGATTGATGGAATCTAATAGAAGTTGGATGTATGGTGAAAGAAGTAGCTGCACATTTAGAGAATGACTTAATGATTTTCTAGATTTCGCATTTGTATCTACTCAAGGTTCTTTGTTATGGTTTGACTTGGAAGACACGTGACGATGTCCATGAAGATGTTATTTGTTATGGTTTCACTTGTAATTACACATGTTGGATTTTTCATGGCGAGAATTTTGGGACTTCAAATCCATGCGTTGCATGGTCCATGATTTGTTACGCAATCGAATGAATTCAAACGAGTTGCGTGATGAAAACATGGAAAATTCAATTCCCGTGGGTGACCAAACAACAAAGCTTTACCAATATTTAGAAGATGCAGAAGAAGAATTATATCCTAGTTGTAAATTGGCCCTAACAAAATTGTCTTTCATTACAAGGCTATTTCACTTGGTGTATAAGCAAGTTGACCAATAGTTCATTTGATATATTGTTGGAGTTCTTTGCGGATATACTTCCAGATGGTGCACGTGTGCCTAAAAATCATTATGAAACAAAGAAAATGATGAACAACTTAGGATTTGGTTACAATAGGATACACTTTTGTTCTAATAATTGTATCTTGTATTGGAAAGATATGAGTGAAGCCATTTCTTGTCCAGTATGTGGAGCTTCACGATGGAAGGTTGTAGACAAAGATGAAGATGATGAAGACAGATTTGTAAGTACATCAAAGAAGAAAAAAAGGCAGAAGAAAATTCCAACAAAGGTCTTACGTCATTTCCCAATTAAGGATAGACTTCCAAGGTTGTTTTCAACAAAAAATGTGGCATTGTCGATGAGATGGCACAATGAGAATCGAAAAAAGATGGAGTTTTGAGACACCCAACTTCTTCTCTCTTGGAGCTTCAAGAAGGGGATTTAGATGGTGTCATCCTATGATGTGTCGATGGTACATTCTTGAAGACCAGATATGGTGGGCACATGTTATGTGTCGTTGCATTGGATGCAAATGGCCACTTGTATACTATTGCATTGGCACTGGTGGACAGTGAGAATCATAGCTCTTGGACCTATTTAATGAATAAATTGAAGTAAGTCATTGGGGAGGTCGAGAACCTAGCTTTTATATATGACAAGCATGCTAGCATTATTCATGCTCTGCAGATGGTATTTCCAGATGCCCATCACGGTGCATGCTACCACAACATCTGTATGAATGTGGTTGCAATGTTCAAGACATACCATTGTCATGAAATGATGTGGTGTGTGGCATACGCATTCCAAAAGTCAGATTTCCACAAACACTTTGACACGATAAAAAATTTGATCCTCTCCTAGCAGAATATCTTGAAGACATCGGTCTCGATAAATGGACTCATTCTTACTTTCCTGGCAATCGGTACAATTTAATGACCAACAATTAGCTGAAAGCCTGAACAACAAAACCAGGGAGGCAAGTGTAGGATTTCATGTTTAATTATGCATGTATATTTTTCGAATTTTTATGCATAATAAGAATCAATTACAATTTTCTACGATTTATTTCATGCATGCATTGGTTTGTTTTAATAACTAGTTTCAAAAACCCATTAAAACAAACACTAGGGACTCCGAAATTCATACCTAGAAGTTCTCTAAAACTTCTTCATGTTCCAGAGACGTTGAGGAAGACGATCGTCGCTTCCCGTTGCGCCGGATGCCTCCGAGTGTTCACTGAAACCCTAAACAAGGTTGGAGAGAAAGGAGCTAGCCAATCGATCTCCAAACAAACTTAGAATCTAGCTACAAACCCCTTCCTTAATCTCTGAGATTTCTCATTCCAAAGACTTAGAAAACTAAGAGAATTTTCGTGGATTTTTGTGGTGAAATTAGGAGAGAAAATTAATTAGAAAACATCTAACTCAATTAGGGAGAATAAGGACCTCTTTATAGGCTCCAATCTTACTCTCAATCATGGCTATTCTTAAGCCACGAATTCTTGACATTTTCTCTCACAAACTAATTCCATAATGCATTACATGCATCCACAAAACGTTTGACCAAGTTTGGAGCTAATCCAACCATCGATCAAATTAATCTCTTAATTATCAAAGGCAGAAAATCGATCGTGCTTCGGTTTACCGAGTCCCATTCGGTTAACCGAATATGTCACGATCGTTTAACCGACTACACGACGGATGACCGAATCTTAAGGAGAAAAATTCTCCTTAACTGATCAGACCAATTCACGTCTAAAACCGAGTGCCATTCGGTTAACCGAAAATATCGGAACTTGACATTGTTCGGTCGACCGTTTCTGGTTTGGTACACCGTACCAAAGATCCAGGCACTTTGGTCAAGTTCGGTCACTCAACTACGACTATCCGTTCCACGTTCGGTTGACCGATCCACAGATCCTTCGGTCGACTGAACCATAACGGATTACCGAACTTCTACCCGATTCAACCTTTTTCAAATTTTGGATTTATTTCCAACAAAATTCGAACTTAAGGGGGTTTTATCAAATTCACAACTTATGCAATATATTATCCTATGCAACAATAAATTATTGCACCCCATAATATATGCATCACATATGAATTTATCATGATTCTAATTATGTTTATACATAACATAATTGATTTTACTTGTTCACCACATGTGTCATATTTTCTATAAGAAACCCGACACATCATATGAACCAAAAATTAAGCTTCTTGTTTCCCGGTTTTTATGGTGTGACCTATGGGAGGATCTAGACTAAGTTGGCAGTGATATTAAGAGCTTAATATCACAAGCTATAAACGGTATCTAGCTACACATTATAGCTCCCAATTAGTTAGATGTCTTAATTCCACTCGAACCAAAACCCGATCCATTTAGTGATGGAGTGCACCACTTGTGTCCGTCCCTTGCCTCATGATATTAAGAATACACACAAAGTAGTATTGTGTCATCTTTGTATTAGTATTCATTTCTTGATCTCTTTAAGCTAGTTATAAATATGTGACAACCCAAATCACATTGTGCACATTACAACTTTGCTTTATCAAGGGGCCCACTAATATCATCACTCAATTAAGAGGGGCAATGATAATCTTTTGACTAACTATCTTCTCCAACAAAAGTTGTACTTAACCAACCAATGCCTTTACACTACACTTATCGATAGCTCAAGACACTAGTCTAATTAAGCATTCCTTAAGTGATTGGATATAAGTCTCATATCAAAGGACCAAGGACACAGTAAAATATTAATGACACAGAAACACATTTCTATAATATTTTACTTATTAGGTCTATTCAGTATACAAAAGTAATATTTTCCTCTTTTGCATACCCGTGTTGTCACTCACTTGTAGAGCTACAGTGATCTATGACCAACACGACAATCTTAACTCGGTAATTAATGTCCCATGTTAATTACCATGATTGCGAATATGTTTTGTTTTATGTAAACCAATATCTTTTAGAGCTCTACGGTTAAGGACCAAGAGCCTCTTCCTTAACACTTCTAAAAGATGAATAACATAAACAAGGAACAAAATGATTTCTCATTCAATTCATAATAATTGGCATTTAAAAGTAAAACTTTTAGAACACATTCCCTTCAGCAAGAACATGGCCAGTCATGACTTTTGTGGAGTAAATTTGATTCACACTTCAAACATGGTTTTGTGAACGACGAGTTGCTGCAAAGGCGAGCACAACCAAATTGTCACCTCTCATGGAGCATGATCTATTTCGAATAGCTGACGAAGGAAGGTTTTTGACAGTCCACAACCTTAATCAGTTTGAATTTCATGTGTTACATCGGGATGGTGACGGTGAGGTTAATTTGATGACAAAATCTTGTTCTTGTGGCCTATTTCAAATTATTGGAATACCTTGTATTCATGCAGTTGCTGCAACTCTTGATCGGGAGTTAATATCTACTCTCTGTGTCCCTATTTTACACTACTGAATCGTGGAGGGAGACATATAAAGAAATAATTTATCCTTGTGGTAACGAGGATGAATGGACTGCTCCTAATGACATAAAGAATATGCAAGTTAAAGTGCATCTTGAGAAAAATCCAGTTAGTTGTCTGAAGAAGAAAAAAAGTAGGAAGGCTAAAGAGGAAACATCTACCATCTCTAGGGGAAGTTGTGGTGAAATCGCGCAACTACAGTAGATGCGGTGGAAGTGGACACAATAAGAGGGGATGTAAAGTTAGACTATAAAGTTATTGTTCTACTTCAAATAAATTAAATTATCTTCTTCTGAACAAGTACTCGATAGACCTCGAAATGTGCTCGATATAACTCGATGGTTGTTTTCCTATAAAGTTGATGTTTGTTTATATTTGTTATGTTCTTGTACTCGATCGAGAGTGATGGAAGCTCAATAGTGCTCGATGTTTGATGACTTAACATGGAACAACCTTAATTTGAATTTATTTCAATGTTGCACTCGATAGTGCTCGACCAGTGCTCGATATTGATCGATGGTCGTTTTCCTATGACGTTGAGTTCATTTGGATTTGTTCAATTCTTGTACTCGATAGAGAGCGATGGAAGCTCTACATGCTCAATGCTTTATGACTTAACATGGAACAACCTTAATTTGAATGTTTTTTAATCATGCGTTTGATAGTGCTCGATATAACTCGATGGTTTTCCTATAAAGTTGATGTTCGTTTCGATATGTTCTATTCTTGTACTCGATTGAGAGTGATGGAAGCTCGACAGTGCTCAATATTTTATGACTTAACATGGAACAACCTTAATTTGAATATGTTTCAATGCTGCGCTTGATAGTGCTCGACCAGTGCTCAACTACATTTTTGATAGAAACAATAACCCAACATTAAAAAATATAACAAAAACTAAAAAAAAAACATAAACAAAACGTGCCCTAAAACTGACCTTCGTTGTTATCTTCAATGGAGGAGTTGTTCTCCGATCTGGGTTCGACAGGGTTCGACGCTGGGTTCGATTGAGGGGTCGAGTGCGAGAAAAAAAGGATGCGCAAAAGAAAGACGCGCGCGCACGAGAGAGAGAGAGAATGATTTTCTTATTTAATGGGTAGGGGTATTTTGGGGAGAAATGAAAGCATAAGCATATTTTTTAGAGGATGTCAATGTGGATTTTGTTTTTCAATTTTGGACCACTTTGAGCATAGAAAGTCAAATTTTCCTTTGAAAATAGGTCTCATCTAAATTGTGATTTGACTTCACTCCTAAAGCATGATCGCGTAATTTTTTGAGAAATGTACCATCGTTTCTCTTCCCGAGTACATACCTGACAAGATTGGAGGTGGTATTGGGGAGCACGCAAGATAGTGTATCAGTTCTTCTTTTCAAACTTTGAATATATTGTTAACTTGTCCAAACTATCAAACCTTTGAATTAGATGTAGAGCCGCATCATGATATTGTATCGGTTCTTCTTTTCGAACTTCATATATAGTGTTAACTTGTCGAACAACAAGTAGAGAATCACTATATCCTTTAAGAGTTTTGATGTTCATATCGAGTGCCATTTCTAATCCAACTATTAGGGCTTCATATTCATCTTCATTTTTGGACTTCTTATAGACAAGGGACTTCTTATAGACAAGTGCGCATGAAAAGTGAATGATATCACGCTGTGGAGTGAAGGACATGATCCCTGCCTCAGCTCAAATCACCAGACCATCAACAATGACCTCTATACGACATGCTCCATCAAAGTAGATTTCCCAAACAACTTCCTTGTTAGTTTTGAAGATCATTATATCTTCATCCGGAAAGACAATTGCCAATGGTGAATTGTTAGCCACAGGATGAGCTGCAAGAAAATCTGCTAAAGCTTGTCCTTTTCACTGCTATTCTCGGAACATATTCAACAAAAGGGTCCATTTGCCAACACGTCCAGCCAAAGTGGTCATGTAATTATATATTTATGGGGTCCACATTTGATATGAGCTGGACTTTCTGAGCCAACAAATAATGACGTATTTTCTTAGCTGCAAACACCAAAGCTAAACATATTTTTTGGATTGCAGAATTTCGAAATTCTGCCCCAACTAACCTCCTACTCAAATAATATAAAGCTTGCTCTTTATCATCATCAGTTTTATGAGCAAGCAATGCTCCTAAAGAGCAATCCTGAGTGGCGATATATAATATGAGAGGCTTGCTGATTGATTCGTTTTATATTAAACCGCAAGTGCACGGCCGCGTTGAAGCGGTGGCAAATACGGGTCGATCCACAGGGAGGTGTGTCGACTTTTGGATTGTTCGAAGGCGAGTGGTAAAGAAAGGAGAGAATGGTTGGTTACACTAAACTACACTAAGATGCAAAAGGAAATGAAGATAAGTAATAAAAGTAAACCCCATAGGGGGTAGAGAAATGATGTGAATATAAAGATGTGTGTGTGTGTGTGTTCAATTATGCTCCTCACAACATGTAGTGCATGAAATCATAAAACTAAATCCAACTTTGCCTCAACATGAAATAAGATAAGACTATATCGTTAAAATATACAAGACAATAATTGGAATGAAGCTAAATGAACTCATGTATAAAGACTAGACCCTACTATGCCTCCACATGAAATAAGATAACCCAAAATCATTAAAACATACAAGGCATTAACCAAGGTAAAGGGAACAAGAGTACATACACTACAAATTGTGTTTCCAATATTTATTCCATCCATATCCTCACCTTATCATTCCCCATAAAATATGTCCACTAATCTAAGCATAAGCTAAGCTTCATTCAATAGCATTAGCATATGAAAGATAAGAGTGAAATCCCATTAGATGGTTATGGAAATCATATAAGGCTCAAGGGATTAAGATAACACGCACCTAATACACTACATGATCATATCACATATTTCTCCACGCCCCAAATGGGGATGGAACTACTCACTAATCATTACACTACCTACATTAACAAAATGAAATATTATACTGAAAGGAAATTTAACTAAGCAAGAAAGGAGCATTAAAGAAGCTTAAAAGGAAAGGAAAGACTAAACAAGCATGCACAAATTAAAAGACAAGATTAAAAGAAACTAGAAGAATTATTTTATTAACAATGGCTCACATTTAAGGTAGCATTCTTCTCCACCATGAGTTTTGCTTCAAGGCTTACTCCTTAGTAGAGAGAATGCCACCAAGCAATGGGTAGTTTACAATAGAAGGTGAAGAGTTCTATTTATAGCCAAAAAAAAGGCAATCTGGGACAATCCCCCGATGTGGGACTAAACAAATACCAGAAATGGCCTAAATACACAATAATACGCGACCCACCAAAAGCTTAACGGATTTGGGCCCAAAACAGACCGCCAATTCGCGGTCTTGGACCTCCAATTGGCGGTCTATATGATCCGGATCACGCTGGATTTTATTCTGGGCTTTCCAGGATGTCGTTGTTGGTCTTTGATGCATCTACTTCACTTGTTAGAGATCCTACCCGAATAGAATTGCCAAAATACTCCCCATGTGTGGAGTTTTCTGTTTTGCTCTTTGGTCCATCGGTCTTACGTTCAGGTCCTTTTCCCTTGCACCTTAGTCCCCAGGTCTCACAATTAAGTCCTTTTTCCTTGCTTTTGGGTCCTTTTATGCTTCATCTCTTCAAACCTATTTATTTCTGAAATTCAAACATAAAACTCGTCACGTAGCATTGCTTAGGTGTAAGATAATGGATATAAGATACAAATATAAGCATGAAATGATGTCAATCAAATAGCCCCACACCTAAGTTTTTGCTAGTCCCGAGCAAAACAAAGAAAGAGAAAAACAAACGAGAAACAAGAAATCCTAACTCACATTCGTAGAAATCACGGTTGCACTTAGCACGTGCAAGAAGCCGTTAAACCTCCTTGTTGCCAAGGAGGAGGAGTGTTGTCTCCTGAGGGTTTTCAGCGGATATACCCACAAAATCGGAACAAGATGCATTATTCAATCTAGACACTCGACTCGTTCGACAAATTTTGTCGATCATTGGACGCGGTAATTCTACGGGGCGACTCTATATAGGTAATTAGTCCACACTCCAAGCGTAATGAATCATTCGTGCAAGTTAAATAAGGAATTAAGTGAAAGACATGGACAACCTCAACATCCTCAAGTGATACAAAGTGTAAAGTCCATCAAGGTTCTTATTTGCATTACCATTTTTTTTGTTTCTTTTCTCATTTTTTTGTTTTTCTTCTTTTCTTTTTATTAGTTGGAGCTTCATTCTCCTAGGGTCAGGTTTCGTGCATCATTGCCTATGAGGACTTACATTATCACGTACACCTTTCCCCAAATCTCCACATAGGGCAATCCCTACCACTCTTGTAACGAGAGTTCGGTCGACGCATCCCAAGTCAGATGACTCAAAAGCACCATGCACAAAGTCCCCTCAGACCTACTTTCCCGAGTGATAGGAGTCGTGCGAGAAGAGAGAACACCTACTCACTTATTTCTTATATACACATGAACCAAAACCCCTACACTTAATGTCTCACAACAAGATTTAAAGGGTCCTTGACTACAACAAACTTCCTTAAATTAACAAACACGAATTATTGACTCATTAGGTTCAGGGTGGACTTCTTTAAATGTTTGAGCACTGAAACCCTATGATTACTCACCCCCAAGGGAAAACTGGGCTGCATCCTAATGACTAGATAAGTCCTAAAGCCACTGTACTAGATATCCTAATGCATCAAGTTCAAGACAATTTTGGGAGCTTTCTTTTTACTTTGCCTCTCAACAGTTTTGCACATGCTAAACACAGGCAAAACCCACAAAACATTTTCTTTCGCAAACACATGAAGATTTTGAAAGAAATGTGGAAATTTTAAAGCACTAGGCAAGAAAAAGAAGACAAGTCACCCAAGGATCATGGCAAGCAGATATATCGATATTAAATGCAGCACACTAACATGACCCTAACAATGCACACAAAAGAAAACAAAAAAATCAAAGGAAAAGACTCGACTAAGTACACACGTAAAACACCCCCCCACACCTACTTCTTGCATTGTCCTCAATGAATGCGAGCAAGATACTACATGGATGTATGCATGAAACAGAAGAGTTCTCACCAACATGAAGTACAAAGGGAAGTTCAAGGTCATGTTGATAATATACGTGAAAGAAATGGGGCCAAAATACACAAGGGTTGGAGCCCACAACAATCGATGCTCACTGAAGGAGTCTTTTATTGTACTTTTTCTTCTTTTTTTATATAACTATGTACAAACATAAGTTCCCATCTTCATTTGTCAAAAGACATCAAATGGGAACCTCAAGAGTGGGTAAATGCACTTGGAAAGGGAACATGACACCACGCGGGGCCAGAATACTCATGCGTGGGCCCCCTTCACAAAGAGCACAAGATGAAATGAGAGGCTCATGAATTGGACGCAAAGGCATCTCATTCAAATGATCAAACTGAAAGAGCTTGAACCTCTCAAGAGTTTGGGAAATAAGAGGCAACGGAAGAAGAGTTTCTCTCGTTGTGCTGCTGAAGTTATGATCGTCAATCAAAACTCTGCAACCAACAGGCTGGTGCGTCGGAACAAGGTCAAGAACCTCGTTAGGCATGTCCGACACACAAGGCGAACAAAAAGTGGGTCTCATACCCAAGGTGTCCTCCAAGGAACTCCTAATACCCTCATGAACAATGTAGTTGTTTGATGTTCCATCATTTCCAAGATGATCAGGAACAATAGTGAGAGGCAAACTCTCATCGGGTTGTTTAAAATTGAGGGGATTAGGGAGCTCTTGCTCCACCAGAGGTGAGTCCTTAGTAGGTACAACAATAAGATCATGTGGCTCAAGGGCCACGAGACAAGAAGACAAGGCACAATCATGTGCCGACTCATAAAGAAGCTGGTCCATAGTATTCTCAATTGGAATCGAATCCTCCACCAAGTGATCGTGAATTGAAACCCCAAGTCGCTCAAACTGACTAGGAGTTTGACTTTGAAAGATTGTGCTTTGAATTTGTGGATGTGGTTGTGGTTCTATTTCAGAAGATAAATCCTCATGTTGACAAGAAAAATTACCCTCCTCACGTTCACGTAATTACTGTGTCATTTGACTCACATGCATTTCCATAGTTTGCAAGGAATTCAAGTTGGACTTCAATAAATTTTGAGTGGTTTCCATGAACGTTTGGAGAGTTTGTTTCAAGGAATCAGGTATGCGGTCAACTATGAGGTCCAAGTCAGAGCTTGGGAAATTTTGGGGTTGGGTGTTGATGGGCTGAGAATGAGTCCAATGATTTGAAGTGGGGTGTTGGTAGAATTCTGGGTATTCGGGAGGAGGATACTGGGGTGAAAATGATGTATAAGAATTTGAATAAGAATTGTCTCCCCACAAATCCATCCCTATCAGGTTGTACGCGGATGCGTAATGGTCATAATGACCATTTTGGAAAAATGTGTGCTCATACTCAGGCTCAGGGGCAACATAAGGACATTCCCCGATAACATGACCACTCAACCTACAACACTCACACGGTGTGGCTACTGGAGCCACCGGTGCACCAATGTCATCTACCACATGCATGAAAGAGGCCAAAGGTTCTTGTAATGTCTCAGTTTGATGACCAACATATGATCCGACGTAACTAGATGATGGTCTAGTAGTCGGTGCCTCTCTCATACTATCCCAATATGAAGATTACTCAGTCACACAATTAAGATTGTCCCAACCATACGGGGTGTTAGTCTGAGCATCCCCAGGTTGCATGGGTCCAGAATACCAGGAAGAATCGTTCTGGTCCCAACAATGATATAGATGGTCGCCCATGTAACCATCCATCTCAACAAAAAACTCTCGAGTCGGCCACTCTCACCACCACGAGGCTAAACTCGCAAAAAGTGCTCGACTCGACCCTAAAACGCTACCAGAGAGTGTAAAGGGGAGGAGACTATAACGTAGAAGAAGGTGAGAAGAAGATGACTCAGAGGAGAAGGGAAGAATCCTAGAGCTAGCGTGGGTAATGGGATCAGGTAGAAGCCTAACTAGCAAGCACGACTCAAACAATGTAAGGCAATGGATCCTTAGGCTAGACGACGCCTAACTTCGAGGTCACTAGCCTCGACACGCCTCACCTCCCTACAACAAGGACCACAATTCCCAGCAAGTGATACCAGATCCGGAGATCTAGTACCTCCTACTATCGACAAGGTAGGCAACGCCGATCAGGCCATGACGGTCTCAACTAGATTACTCTCTCAGTGAGTCCGAAATCCTAGGGCCAATGTCTACTTGCTTTTAGTTAAGGCTTGACTGAGAGTGATTTTTGGGGCCAAGGAAAGGGTGATGAAATCCCCCACCTTATCTTTTATGGGAACCCCCATCCTTAGTAGCGTTTTGATCCTAGATCTAGCAATCAATCGCTCCAATCAAAACGCTCAACTTACTCTTGTCCTGATGCAATTCCTACAAACTAATGCATGGGCATACAAGATGCATGAATGAGTGTAGGAAATGTGTACCTCACGCCAGCGCTCAACAACTGAAAATAAAGCTAAAAGAAAAGACAACTACATGCCTAAGTCAAGTACATGATGCGTGTGACCTAAACAAATATGAATGTTGATGTGAATTAAATTTATACCGCAAGTACACGGCGTCAATGAAGACGTGGCAAGTACGGCTCGAACACAAGGAGCGAGAGATTTGTTATTAGTGTGATTTTGATTGGGGGAAAGGAGGAGAGAAGAATGAATTTTGGTTTTTGAGATTTTTGATTTAATTATCTAAAGCAAGAAACATGAACAAATAAAACTAAAACAAGAATAAAGAAGTGAATTCCGTTGGGTGGTGGTTTAGATTAGAGAATTCAGAAACTTATAATAAATCATATTAGTTATAAAACATTACATGATAAATGATTTAACATAAACTCAAGTAATCAAAATCTACTAACCCGAAATTAAAATAATAACATTCATTCATCTTCTCTTCACCCTAAATCCGTGACCTCCACCCTTTGGAAGGAGTTAGAAACTCATAGAGGGAGGAAGAAGGGGTCCTAGAGACATTACAAAAGAAAAGTAAAAACAAGAAATAAAAGACAGAATTTTATTACTAAAGTGAAGAGTACAAAACTGAAAATAAAAACAACTAAAAACTAGGTCTAAGGCCAAGCACCCTTCTACCGTCGTTTTCGGGGCTATTTATAGCCGATACAAGGGATCCCAATATATAAATGGAACGTACACGCGTCAATACAGCATTGGTAAAAATTTGAGCACACGGATCGACTTTTGTGCGGCTAAATCTCCGCAATTTGTACATGAGGTGCGGCGGAATCGCCACCTTTTTGGCTTGGATTCGATCCAGATTTTTCCTGTGTGTTTATGGTATGATTTGATCCTCCTTTGCGCGTCTGGATTGATTCTTTCCATTCTTTTGAGCTCCGGATTAATTCCTTTATATATATGGAGTTTCACATTGATTTTTCTTTAGATTTTCTCCTTAATAATAAAAGCTACTCGTGATTTGCAATTAGGTCCTTGACTTTTTGCAATTAAGTCCCCGGCTACTTTTGTGCTTAAGTCTTTGTTCTTTTTGTAATTAGATCTTGAATGCTTTTATGCTTGGATACATTTCCATTTGTAACCTGATAAACTTGAACTTGGTCTTTATGATAGAAATGAGTCTTTTGCACGCGTTTATGCTCGAGATGTGGGTAAATTGCATTCAGGTCCCTGTATTCTGTAAATAAGACTAAACACATACCTTAATAGCATTTATTGATATAAAAGTGATCTAAATGAAAGACATATGATGCAATGTATGCAATGCATCAAATACCCCCACACCTAGATTTTGCTAGTCCCTAGCAAAACAGAAAATACGAAAAATAAAAACAGGGAAATCCTAACTCACTTTCGTAGGACTCACGGTTGCACTTAGCATGTGCAACAAGCCGTTAAACCTCTTTGTTGCCAAGGAGGAGTGTTGTCTCCTGAGGGTTTTCAGCGGATATACCCACAAAATCCTAAATCAACATTTCATTAATAGTTCTCAATATCCCTACCTCAACCTTATACATCTCACCGAGAATTCTTGCATGCTCATTATGTAAACCTAACTCATTAAAAATATGACTTGGTCTTTGTTCCTCCAACATTCACACCATTAACCCTTCTACGCATGTTATTACTTAAATTATTTTGCACGCCTCCTCTGGTGGTGAAGTATCATTCGGATCAACCATGGCATGGATCATTCTTTTAGCTTTGGGCCTTGAGTATTTTTTTTCTTTTCTTCCGTGATTCAACACATTTGCTTTTTGACACTTTTACCCTTTTTGCATTCGTGTAGCGAGTTTGGTCGATAATCCCGAGCTGGTAGACTCAAGTTACCGGGTTTCAAGATACCCCTACGGACCAGTGACTCAAAGGCTTGGGCTTTTGTAATCATTTTGCAAAATGTGTTTTCTTCACTTTATTCCTTTATTTTTATTTTTATTTTCTTCAAGGCTTAATTGCTATTAGAAGTCCACACTTCCCGGTATATTTTTCTCAACCTCTGCTTTTTATCAACCACTTCAAAGATTTGATTCATCCAATTTAAGTGCATACATGTCTTAAAGGGCAATGAGTTATTTCTTTGGAACTTAGATTTATGTCATAATTTCTACAAGCAGAACTATATAATAAGGAACAAAAACTCAATGCAATTTGTACACGGGTTTTGACAGTTCAATCTTAAGCTATGTCATGAGACATTGATTTATTATTATTATTATTAATAAAAGACAGATCTATAGATAAATATATACATAAACATCCCCCCACACCTAAATCATGCATTGTCCTCAATGTATGCAAATATAAAGCAAATGCACTTATTACCTTGGTGAACTGCGGTGGAAGGATGGAATTTGCTCAAAGTCAACCATAGTCAGAACTGGATTGAATGATACCATATTGGTGCATGTATCCAGTTGAATTGTTCCCCATGTTGCAATGAGAGTTCTGAGTCACAGATTCCACACCCCTCACATAAATAGGTTCTCTTATTTGCTCGAGTGATGGTGGGTGTGTAGATGAATTTCTCCCCTTTTTCTTACTTCCTTTTTTATTTTGTGATGATTCAGAAATCTTATAGATACGCGATTTCATCACAACATCACTCTGATTGCATATTATTTCTGGCTCACTATCAATATGAAAGATATTAAATTCATCTTTTAAGTTCCCAAAAGATAATTGCATGAGCCCATTTCGACAGTTTATCAATGCTTCAGAAGTGGCCAAAAATGGTCTGCCCAGAATTACAGGGATTTGTCGATTAGGATTTACAACAGGTGCGGTATCTAGTACGACAAAATCCACTAGGTAAATGAAGTCACCAACCTTGATCAAAACATCCTCTACTACACCTCTTGGTTTCTTAATAGAGCAATCAGCAAATTGAAGGGTTGTCCTAGAGGGTTTTAGTGGACCAAGGTTCATTTGCTCATAGACAGAGTACGGGAGTAGGTTAACACTAGCACCAAGGTCTAGAAGGGCTTTGTTGATAAAAGTATCTCCTATTGAACATGAAATTGTGGGACACCCAGGATCCTTATATTTTATAGGAGATGTGTTGGACAAAATAGAACTTATGTTTGCAGTTAAGAATACCTTCTTTGGTACGTTCGTTTTTTCTCTTTTTAGTGCACAAATCTTTTAAGAATTTAGCATAAGCAGGTATTTGTTGAATCATGTCTAAGAGTGGAATGTTCACCTTAACTTGCTTAAATACTTCCAAGATTTCCTCTATTTGTGCACTTGAGTTCTTTTTGAGTCTATTAGGGAATGGAGCTTTAGGAACATAGACTCGCTCAGGTTCAGGTTGAGCTATGGGTTCAGGTTGAGTAGGTGGGTTGGGCGTTTCAGATTGGACGTCAGGTTCAATGGTCAGGTCATATGTGGGTGTTTGATGGCTAGATTGATTGGACACTCTAGGATTTACCACATTGTTATCAACTTGTCTTCCGGACCGTAATGATACTACTGCATTTATTTGTTGGAACGGTCCTTCCTCATTAACCATTTGAACCGGTCTAGGGTTGTTATTTCCTGAAGGTGCTTGATAGGATTGATATTAATTATTTGATGTAGGGTTCACCTCAGGTTGACTTGGAAGCCAACCCTTTTCTCTTTCACCTACTATTTGTGCTAGTTGGCTGACTTGTGTCTCAAGCCTTTGGAAGGTCTGGTTGGTTGTTTGTATAAAGGTTTTCATCAAATTTTCCAAGCTTGTCAACCTGACCTCATGATCGTTATTGTTAATAAACCCAGATGATGTATTATTTTGATTATACGGGTTTGGTTGTTGTCTAGGAGGTTGACCATGTTGGTTTGATGAGAAATTGGAATTATTACGCCAACCCGAGTTATAGGTTGATGCGTATGGGTCATTTCTAGCATGGTTATACATGGCATTAACTTGGTCCCATTCCACACAATCCTCCATTACATGACCTATTTGACCACATCTAGAGCAAGGGATAGACGAGGCTTGAGTCACTCGGTTTTGGGTTCGTAGCTCTAAACTTTCCATTCTGCGCATAAGGGTAGCTAGTTTTGCTTCAGCCGCTATGTTGACATATACAGCTAAGACACCTGGTTTGGGTTGGCTTGCTATTCTAGATTCAATACTCGGGTTAGGCGGTGTTCTAGCATTGTCCCATTGCATATTGTTTTCAGCTAATTCCTCAAGGAAAGTCCAGGCATCATTTTCATTTTTTGACATAAAGTTCCCTTGGCTTACAGATTCTACCATAACCCTAGATGTGGGTGTCAATCCCTCATAAATAATTTGGCATAATTGCCATCTTGGAATTCCATGATGAGGGCATTGGGTCAGAACACTTTTGAATCTTTCTAGATAGGAATAGAACGGCTCGCTCTCAGACTGAACGAATGCAACAATTTCATTCCTAATCCTCATAGTCTTATGGTTGGGGAAATATTTTTTTAGGAAAACTTGAACAAACTCAGCCCAACTTCTAATGGATCTTTCGGCTAGACTATATAGCCATTTCTTAGCGTCGTCCTTCAGTGCTAGAGGCACGAATTTCAGACGCACTGCCTCCTCAGGGATATGCTGGTATTGCATAAGAGAGCAGATTTCCTCAAATTCTCTAAGGAAGAGATATGGGTCTCTCCTAGAGGTGAACTTAGGCAACATACTCATGTATTGTGCCTTAAGTTCGAAGTCGCGACCCGGTATGGTGGGCATAACGATGCACGATGGCTGAGCAGCCATCGCTGGATAGCATCGATCCCTCAGAGTTATAGGTTGTGCAACAGGCGGGTCCACTACGTTCTCACCCATTGGATCCGGGTGAGGTGGTGCAACAGGTGGATTCTAAGTTCCAGACTGGAATCTAGATGACTCAAGTCCTGAATCCAAATCTGAGTGCACCGGGTTGAATCAATTTTTGAATTCAAATTCGGAATTTAAATTCCAAATTTAATTTCAAGAATTAATTACATTTTTTTTAATATTTTCGTTTTATTTTTTATTTTTTATTTTATTTTTTATTTTTTCAAAAGGGAATCAAACAATAGAACGGGGAAAGATGAGAAAGGAATCCTAATCTAGAGAATTTAGGTGAGAAGAGAAAGAAGACTCAGATGAGAAGGGAAACCTAACTCTAAAGATAGAAAGAGGGTTTGTCAGAAAATTCCTAAGAAAGCACGGTTCAAACAATCCTAGACCTAGTGTCGCTTAGATCTAGACGACTCCTAACTGGTTGAGTCGAATTGATTTGCTTGATTCACCTCCCTCACTAATCAAACAAACTTGGCCAGGCCGTGTATAGCTAGTGGGGGCGCTTCCGACAGAGTCGGTGCCAATTAGACAACCACTTCGCTTGGAAGACTTGCGTCGACACAAAAACACTTTCTAGACACCAAATTAAATTCAATCAGCTTCAGGTCATAGCAAGTCAAACCAATCTTCTCCTTAAATCAGTCTGAGTCCTTAGGGGTCAATGTCTAGTCGATTTTAATTCAAGGCTTGGGTGACACTTTAGGTTTGTGATTTGAAGGCCACGGAAGGGTGATGAAATCCCCACCGTATCTTTACCTACGGAGTTGCCCTTAAGATAGTTTAACTTAGATCTAGCAAAGATAGTCAAACAATGGTCTTTAGAAGGGTGCAATTTCAAGGTTGCATGCAAACTAGATTATATGCTTAAATGCATTCGATAAAAACCGCGATACGTACCTTGCCTCCAGCACTCTTCAACAAAAATTAATTTGCAAGAATTTAGCAAGAATAATGCAAACAAAACATTATATGATGCATGCACTAAGTTCTTCTAGTTTTGCCAATTTTTAGGTCAGAGTTGAATTATTGCAATTTATGGAATTTTTTTGCCCTAACATATGCAGTTCTACTAAAAGGAAATTTTCTGAAAATAGAAATTACGAGGAAAAGAGGCAACAAAGGTTACCTTATGCAATGCTCAGTCGGGTTCACCGCCCGCTCTCGAAATTTCAGATGCTCCACGCGTCCACCCAGAGATGGTGCTAACCCCAGAAAAATTTGAAGCTCAGAAGCTTCAGGTGTGCGGCGATTCCACCACAGGTTGCTCTTGGTATGCGGCGATTCCGCCACCCTTGTTGCTCAGACTGCGTTCAGATTTCGCCGCGCGCTCTGTTGTCTCCTGAAACACAAACCCAAATACTTAGATCGCGTACAAGATAAACAGAACAGAATCGAAATCAACAAAAAACAAAATCTGCGTCGCCTCCCCGGCAACGGCGCCAAAAACTTGATGTGAATTAAATTTATACAGCAAATGCACGGCGTCAATGAAGACGTGGCAAGTACGGGTCGAACACAAGGAGGGAGAGATTTGTTATTAGTGTGATTTCGATTGGGGGAAAGGAGGAGAGAAGAATGAATTTTGGTTTTTGAGATTTTTGATTTAATTATCTAAAGCAAGAAACATGAACAAATAAAACTAAAACAAGAATAAAGAAGTGAATTCCGTTGGGTGGT
Organism: Triglochin maritima; assembly: GCA_963682175.1. Lineage (NCBI taxonomy): Eukaryota > Viridiplantae > Streptophyta > Magnoliopsida > Alismatales > Juncaginaceae > Triglochin > Triglochin maritima. Next base: position 34,653,464 of record OY821776.1, on the reverse strand, counting down.
GGTTTAGATTAGAGAATTCAGAAACTTATAATAAATCATATTAGTTATAAAGCATTACATGATAAATGATTTAACATAAACTCAAGTAATCAAAATATACTAACACGAAATTAAAATAATAACATTCATTCATCTTCTCTTCACCCTAAATCCGTGACCTCCACCCTTTGGAAGGAGTTAGAAACTCATAGAGGGAGGAAGAAGGGGTCCTAGAGACATTACAAAAGAAAAGTAAAAACAAGAAATAAAAGACAGAATTTTATTACTAAAGTGAAGAGTACAAAACTGAAAATAAAAACAACTAAAAACTAGGTCTAAGGCCAAGCACCCTTCTACCGTCGTTCTCGGGGCTATTTATAGCCGATACAAGGGATCCCAATATATAAATGGAACGTACACGCGTCAATACAGCATTGGTAAAATTTGAGCACACGTATCGACTTTTGTGCGGCTAAATCGCCGCAATTTGTACATGAGGTGCGGCGGAATCGCCACCTTTTTGGCTCGGATTCGATCCAGATTTTTCCTTTGTGTTTATGGTATGATTTGATCCTCCTTTGCGCGTCTGGATTGATTCTTTCCATTCTTTTGAGCTCCGGATTAATTCCTTTATATATATGGAGTTTCACATTGATTTTTCTTTAGATTTTCTCCATAATAATAAAAGCTACTCGTGATTTGCAATTAGGTCCTTGACTTTTTGCAATTAAGTCCCCGGCTACTTTTGTGCTTAAGTCTTTGTTCTTTTTGTAATTAGATCTTGAATGCTTTTATGCTTGGATACATTTCCATTTGTAACCTGATAAACTTGAACTTGGTCTTTATGATAGATATGAGTCTTTTGCACGCGTTTATGCTCGAGATGTGGGTAAATTGCATTCAGGTCCCTGTATTCTGTAAATAAGACTAAACACATACCTTAATAGCATTTATTGATATAAAAGTGATCTAAATGAAAGACATATGATGCAATGCATGCAATGCATCAAATGTCTATTCTTTTGCTTTGGATTTTAAGGCCAAGTTGAGTAATGGGGATTGGTTTAATGATTTGGGAGCAAACTAAAAGTCACATCATGCAAAATAGTGCTCCCAGATGACGAAAACGAAAGAACCAACTACCAGAAGAAAATTGAGAGCAAGACACGCTCACCAGGCCGCCAATTGGCGGTCCCTGTTGATGCTCAGGGGCTCCAACTCCTCCAGTAGCCTCCCCGTGAGCTCTAGGATCCCTGAAACTAAGAAAAACTGAAAACAAAAAATTAAAAACCACTCGAATCGTCCAAACCAAGGTCTGGACAGAGCACCTCCCCGGCAACGGCGCCAAAAACTTGATTGATTCGTTTTATATTAAACCGCAAGTGCACGGCCGCGTTGAAGCGGTGGCAAATACGGGTCGATCCACAGGGAGGTGTGTCGACTTTTGGTTTGTGCGAAGGCGGGAGGGAAAGAAATGAGAGAAAGGTTGGTTACACTAAACTACACTAAAATGCAAAAAGGAAATGGAAGAGAAGCAATAAAAGTTAACCCCATAAGGGGTAGAGAAAAAATGTGAGTATAAAGATGTGTGTGTGTGTGTGTGTGTTCAATTATGCTCCTCACAACATGTAGTGCATGAAATCATAAAATTAAATCCAACTTTGCCTCAACATGAAATAAGATAAGACTATATCGTTAAAACATACAAGACAATAATTGGAATGAAGCTAAATGAACTCATGTATAAAGACTAGACCCTACTATGCCTCCAAATGAAATAAGATAACCCAATATCATTAAAACATACAAGGCATTAACCAAGGTAAAGGCAACAAGAGTACATACACTACAAATTGTGTTTCCAATATTAATTCCATCCATATCCTCACCTTATCATTCCCCATAAAATATGTCCACTAATCTAAGCATAAGCTAAGTTTCATTCAATAGCATTAGCATATGAAAGATAAGAGTGAAATCCCATTAGATGGTTATGGAAATCATATAAGGCTCAAGGGATTAAGATAACACACACCTAATACACTATATGATCATATCACATATTTCTCCACGCCCCAAATGGGGATGGAACTACTCACTAATCATTACACTACCTACATTAACAAAATGAAATATTATACTGAAAGGAAATTTAACTAAGCAAGAAAGGAGCATTAAAGAATCTTAAAAGGAAAGGAAAGACTAAACAAGCATGCACAAATTAAAAGACAAGATTAAAAGAAACTAGAACAATTATTTTATTAACAATGACTCACATTGAAGGTAGCATTCTTCTCCACCTTGAGTTTTGCTTCAAGGCTTACTCCTTAGTAGAGCGAATGCCACCAAGTAATGGGTAGTTTATAATAGAAGGTGAAGAGTTCTATTTATAGCCAAAGAAAAAGGGAATCCGGGACAATCCCCCAATGTGGGACTAAACAAATACCAGAAATGGCCTAAATACACAATAATACGCGACCCACCAAAAGCTTAGCGGATTTGGGCCCAAAACAGACCGCCAATTCGCGGTCTTGGACCGCCAATTGGCGGTCTATATGATCCGGATCACGCTGGATTTTATTCTGGGCTTTCCTGGATGTCGTTGTTGGTCTTTGATGCATCTACTTCACTTGTTGGAGATCCTACCCGAATAGAATTGCCAAAATACTCCCCATGATGGTGTGGAGTTTTCTGTTTTGCTCTTTGGTCCTTCGGTCTTACGTTCAGGTCCTTCTCCCTTGCACCTTAGTCCCCAGGTCTCACAATTAAGTCCTTTTTCCTTGCTTTTGGGTCCTTTTATGCTTCATCTCTTCAAACCTATTTATTTCTGAAATTCAAACATAAAACTCGTCACGTAGCATTGCTTAGGTGTAATATAATGGATATGAGATACAAATATAAGCATGAAATGATGTCAATCACTTGCCTACTTATGGTGCCTTAATACTGAAGGATTAATAATGTGCTTCTTTATATATTCAAAAGTTTTTTAACGTTCTTCATTCCTTTCAAACAATACACCTTTCTTCATGAGATGAGAAAAAGGCTGACACTCTCTAGACAAATTTACTATAAAGCGCCTTATATACGCCAAGCGTCCTTGGAGTGACTTGAGTTGTTTCAAAAAAAATTGAGGAGGAAGTTTCTAAATTGCATTGATTTTCGTTAGATCAATTTCTATGCCCTATTGTTGGTTTTGGGGAAAGGAAATTTTCCATATCTTATGAAAATAATTCCAATAATTGTGATGATTTCGGATAGGTGGATATAGTTGATGCACTCTCCCTTGCTTGTGCAAAAAAGTGCATCATAGGAACTCGTATGCACTTTCATTCTTTTGTTGTTGTATCTTCGATTATCTTTTCATTTTCTAAATTGAACCATTTCAAAATTCATGATATTTGACACAGAGTTAGAAAAAACCACCATCAATCATGATAAGAAATGAGTGGAGAGGGAATCACATCCTTCGTCAAACATAACTACTCCAGAGGTGGGATCATATCAATGCCACTATAATATAGCGGGTGAGTAACTTCAACCAGTCGCGTATGATCTAGAATTTGTAGGTATCATCCCTTTTCATTTTTTGGAAGGATTAATACGTGCATTTGTCATCATGTGTGTTCATATCCTGTTCAGGTTATCTAGGGTGAAGCAGATTTTCCACCATTAGTCACGGACAATGTCGCTTCACCACCATATCGAGGTACCTTTTCCTTTGCATTTGGCTTTTGTCACATTGAATAGAGTGGTCACTTGATAGTTTGGGGAACAACAACACCATCTCCTTCTCTAGTAACATGGGATAACCACCCCATCATTTTTCTGCGGTGATAATGTTTTGATATTTATCTCACTTATGTGTTTTCCTTTTTTAGGACCATCTTACCATAGTGGTTTACGATCCCACAATGGTAGCAACAATTACACCGATGAGCGTCGTCGCTTTGCAAGCTTTAGATTGATCTTCATCGGGGACAAACATTATAAAGACGCTCCACCTCGATTTTTGCAATTGGAACAACAAGTTAATGTTTGCATTCCAACGAATTAAAGGTGTTTGATTCGTTTTATATTAAACCGTAAGTGCACGGCCGCGTTGAAGCAGTGGCAAATACGGGTCGATCCACAGGGATGTGTGTCGACTTTTGGTTTGTGCGAAGGCGGGAGGGAAAGAAATGAGAGAAAGGTTGGTTACACTAAACTACACTAAAATGCAAAAAGGAAATGGAAGAGAAGCAATAAAACTTAACCCCATAAGGGGTAGAGAAAAAATGTGAGTATAAAGATGTGTGTGTGTGTGTTCAATTATGCTCCTCACAATATGTAGTGCATGAAATCATAAAAGTAAATCCAACTTTGCCTCCACATGGAGTAATATAATATCATATCATTAAAACATACAAGACAATAATTAGAATGACGCTAAATGAACTCATGTATAAAGACTAGACCCTACTATGCCTCCACATGAAATAAGATAACCCAATATCATTAAAACATACAAGGCATTAACCAAGGTAAATGCAAGAAGAGTACATACACTACGAATTGTGTTTCCAATATGAATTCCATCCATATCCTCACCTTATCATTCCCCATAAAATAGGTCCACTATTCTAAGCATAAGCTAAGCTTCATTCAAGAGCATTAGCATATCAAAGATAAGAGTGAAATCCCATTAGATGGTTATGGAAATCATATAAGGCTCAAGGGATTAAGATAACACACACCTAATACACTACATGATTATATCACATATTTCTCCACCCCCAAATGGGAATGGAACTACTGACTACTCATTACACTAACTACATTAACAAAATGAAACATTATACTGAAAGTAATTCAACTAAGCAAGAAAGGAATATTAAAGAAACTAATTGAAATGAACATAAAACTAAAGAGACATGTAAAAATTAAAAGACAAGATTTAAAGAAACTAAGAACAATTATTTTATTAACAATGACTCACATTGAAGGTAACATTCTTCTCCACCTTGAGTTTTGGTTCAAGGCTTACTCCAAGTAGAGAGAATGCCACCAAGCAATGTGTAATTACAATAGAAGGTGAAGAGTTCTATTTATAGCCATAGAAAAAGGTAATCTGGGACAATCCCCCGGTATGGGACTAAAAATATACCCGAAATAAAATAAACAAACACTAATACATTTGCCCACCAAAGTTTAGCGAATTTGGAGCCAAACAGACTACTAATTGGCGGTCTATCTGTAACGTACCCGAAAACAGCGGAAAATTTAAACAATAACAAAGACCGTCAACGGTCAACACTGGGCACGTCACGGGAATAAACCAACATATATATATATATATAAACTATATCAGGTACAGACCCACGTGGAAGTCAACTATACATACTATACCGACTGACTGAGATTACAACAAAAGCTATACAATATGTAATCACCTCAAAAGAAAGAGACTGACAACTACAGGATCTGATCTCGGGGGCACCGTCCTCGGTCACCACCTCAAACTCTAACCTTGCTCGCTACCTGAAATGCAAACAACAAACATGCCTGAGTTCCCTGAAGGAACCCCGTATACCAAACCTCCTAAAATATAAAAAGGAAATAAAGACAATGCAATGCTATGCACATGATCATCCGCCTCGGGCCCACAATAATGCCCTCACCGCCTCCGCGGCACTGAACCACTCCTGCCACTAGGGTCAAGTCAGTCCACCGCTGCCTCACAAGGGTCAGTCGACACCACTGCTCCCCAAAAAGTGCAGGAAGGAACCCCTGGTACACGCCGCACCCAAGGAGCGAGTCAGCCCGCCGAATACACAACTCGGGTCAGACGACAGCCACTGCTCCCCCAAGAGTCGCCTAGCGCGCACCCTGCCGGAACATCCTCGGCCTACCGCTAAACCCTCGCAAACTGCCCAAGGTTTACGGTACACATCCCTCACACCCCGCTCGGTAAGAGAGGAAAAAGGTACAACAATAATACGCCTTCGTCGAAGGTGAAATCCGTAGCTCTCAAAGCCGGTAATCAACCGTCGCCTCGGAGCCGGTAGTCGACCTGACATCGACGGATCGCGTGTGGATAAATCCACCAACCTGCGGTAGATCGGTCGACCGCTACAAGCACACCGGTCGACCGGTCCCCCACACAGTACACAGTACTGTGCAAACAATTCTACCGGTCGAACCACGCCAACCGAAATACCGACCAATCGGTCGAACAAAAGTCATCTAGCGGTCGACCGTTTGGAAGGTCTACGCTATACAATTTTATATAATATATATATCCGACCGGTCGAACCAAGGGGCCGTTCGACCGATAACAGGACTTTCAATATTTTGCCCAAGTCTCGTTCGGTCGACCGGAACTGAAATACAGTTCGACCGAATCGACACAAGCACTCTACCGCTTAATTAAATGCTCAGTCGGTCGACCGAGAGTTAAAGAGCGGTCGACCGTTTTGATGGTCAAAGCTCCCAACCGACTTAGCATCGAATGGATCGGTCGAACAAGGTTAAGGACGTTCGACCGTTTAATAAGTCAAAATCCCCAACCGACCCATTCTCATCGTTATTCGGTCGACCGGCTAAGTGGTCCCGTTCGACCGATAACAGTATATCCCCTTTTTCCCGCACAAATCTGGCATAACGGTCGACCGTCTAACGACATTGTTCGACCGTTCGCGGGTAAACAACAATATAATAATAGGATCGGTCGACTGCCCACAGGCACCGGTCGACCGATCGTCGTCTTCAACCTCTGAATTGGTTGAATTCCGACGGGGAATTCGACACCAACGTCGATCCCCAACACTCACAAGGCTTATGTGAGTTATAATGAAGATTTGGCATACCTTTTTGACGGTTGAAGAAGCCTCCCAAGCTTGAGTCACTTCACTCCTCTTCTTCTTCCTTCTTCTCCTTCTTCTCCTCTTCTTCTACTTCACCTCCTTCTTCTTCTCCGACGTTCACCTCCTCTCACTCTCTGATAACAAGCAATGATGAAAGAAACGACCAAACCCTTATCTCTTAACAACATCACCTTAAATAGCCAAATCCACCTACACCTCATCCAATCACACTTAACCTAAAACTCAACCAACCAAAGCCATCCACCTCAACCTCCACATGTCCAACACCTCCACCTCTCCATGCAGGATTAATTAGGGTTAATTAGGTTTAGGTTTAGTTAATTAAGATGTTTAGTTTAGGTTATTACAATCTACCCTCCTTAAAAGAATTTCGCCCGCGAAATTCGAAATAACTGACTTACCGGAATAACTCTGGATACTGCTTCCTGACATCCTCCTCGATCTCCCAGGTAGCCTCTCTAACACTGTGATGCTGCCACCTGACCTTCACCATAGGAATCGCTCTCCTCCTGAGCTGATGTACCATCTGATCCACGATCTCAACTGGTCTCTCATCTAATGACAAATCCTGCTGGATCTCCGGTACTGATATCTCTATCACATGAGCTGGATCGGCCACGTACTTCCTCAACATAGAAACATGGAAGACGTTGTGAAGTCCTGCGAACTGTGGTGGTAGTGCAATCCTATATGCCACCTCACCGACCCGATCCAATATCTCAAAAGGTCCGACATACCTCGGACTCAGCTTCCCCTTCTTCCCGAATCTCATCACCCCTCTGGAAGGCGAGATCTTCAGGAAGACATGATCTCCTACATCAAAAGTCAGCTCACGTCTCCGCGTATCAGCATAACTCTTCTGCCTGCTCTGCGCCGTACCTAGTCGTCTCCGAATCACGTCGACCTTCTCTGAATACAACTGGATAATGTCAGGTCCAACTAGCTGTCTCTCGTCCACATCACTCCAGCATACCGGCGATCTACACGGTCTCCCGTATAATGCCTCATAGGGTGCCATTCCAATACTCGAGTGGTAGCTGTTGTTGTAGGCGAACTCGATCAACGGCAAATGCTCATCCCAATGCCCGGCCCAGTCAAGTGTACACGCTCTCAGCATGTCCTCCAATGTCTGTATCGTCCGCTCTGACTGGCCATCTGTCTGTGGGTGGAAAGCTGTGCTAAACTTCAGACGTGTCCCCAGTGCTCTGTGTAGACTCTCCCAAAATCTCGAAGTGAATCTGGGATCTCTGTCTGAAATAATACTGACTGGTACGCCATGAAGTCTGACAATCTCCTCAATATATAACTTAGCTAGACCCTCCAGAGCAAGAGTGGTCTTAATAGCTAAGAAATGCGCCGACTTGGTCAGTCGATCGACTATAACCCAAATCGCGTCGTGGAATCTCCGTGTCTTCGGTAGCCCCGTAACAAAATCCATAGTCACGTGCTCCCACTTCCACTCGGGCAACTCAATCCTCTGCATCTGTCCTGCTGGTCTCTGGTGCTCGATCTTCACCTGCTGACAGACCAAACACCTCGACACGAAGTCTGCAACGTCCTTCTTCATACCTCGCCACCAGAAGTTCCGCTGCAGATCTTTGTACATCTTGGTGCTCCCTGGATGAATGGAATATCTCGATCTGTGTGCCTCCTCCATGATATCATGTCTCAGGTCCCCTGTCTTCGGCACCCAGATACGATCTCTGAATCTCAGACCTCCGTCCACTCCAACTCTGAAATCTGACCCATCTCTGGCAGCTAACTGTAACAAACTGCTCAACTCCTCATCTGTAGTCTGAGCATGAATCACTGCTGATACTGTCTGAGGCTCTACTCTCAATCCGGCAATCACTGCGCCCTCAGAGCTATCAGCAAATGGCCTCCACTCTGCCAAGGACTCTAGCAGTCTCCACTCCTGAATGCATAGGCCTGCTACCGATACCTCCACCTTCCGGCTCAAAGCGTCTGCAACCGTGTTCGCCTTCCCCGGATGGTAAGAGATAGTGAAGTCATAGTCCTTAATGAACTCAAGCCATCTGCGCTGCCTCATGTTCAGCTCCTTCTGCGAGAACAGGTACTTCAGACTCTGATGATCTGTAAACACCTCGAACTGCTCGCCATAAAGATAGTGTCTCCAGGTCTTCAGTGCGTGAACCACTGCTGCTAACTCCAAATCATGTGTCGGGTAATTCCTCTCATGGACCTTCAGCTGTCTGGATGCGTATGCGATCACCCTCCCGTGCTGCATAAGTACACATCCTAAGCCAACACCTGAAGCGTCGCTATAAATCACGAATCCACCCGTGCCACTCGGCAATGATAAAACTGGTGCTGTGGTCAACAGTCTCTTCAGCTCCTGAAAGCTGTCCTCGCACTTCTGCGACCAAACAAAAGTGACTCCCTTCTGCGTCAGAGCTGTCAGTGGTGCTGCCAATCTCGAGAAGTCTTTGATGAAGCGACGGTAATAACCCGCCAGTCCAACAAAGCTCCTAATCTCTGTCACGCTCGTAGGGGTCCTCCACTGTGTCACCGCCTCTACCTTCGCCGGATCCACTGATATCCCCTCTGCCGATACAATGTGTCCGAGGAATGCCACTCTGTCCAACCAAAACTCGCACTTTGAGAACTTAGCATATAACTGCTGAGTCCTCAAGATGCTGAGTACAATCCTCAGATGCTCTCTGTGCTGCTCCACATCTGGTGAATAGATCAAGATGTCATCCACGAAGACAATTACAAATATATCAATATACTGCCTGAACGTCCTGTGCATCAGATCCATGAACGCTGCCGGAGCATTCGTCAATCCAAATGGCATCACCAAGAACTCATAGTGTCCATATCTCGTCCTGAAGGCTGTCTTCTGGATGTCCTCATCTCGGATCCTCAACTGGTGATATCCTGAGCGCAGGTCAATCTTCGAGAAAACCTTCGCTGACTGCAGCTGGTCAAAGAGGTCCTCGATCCTAGGTAAGGGATACCTATTCTTCACCGTCACCTGGTTCAGCATCCTGTAGTCTATGCACATCCTCAAGGATCCGTCCTTCTTCTTCACAAACAAAACTGGTGCACCCCAAGGCGAGACGCTCGGTCTGATAAATCCATAGTCCATCAACTCCTGCAACTGCTTCTTCAACTCTGTCAACTCAGCAGGTGCCATCCGGTATGGAGCCTTCGACTGTGGTGTAGTGCCAGCTACCAACTCAATGCCGAACTCCAACTCCCGGTGTGGTGGTAAACCTGGAATCTCCGCTGGAAAAACATCCGCGAACTCCTGCACCACCTCAATGTCCTCTAGCCTCTGGGACTCTGCCTCCGCAACTACAAGTGTCGCCAGAAAAGCTGCACATCCCTGCTGTAACAGTCTCTGAGCTCTCACAGCAGATACAATAATGCGACCCCCTCTGCTTCTGATCCCTCTAATCAGAATATCAGGCAAACCCTTCCTCGGGATCAAAATCTTCTTCTCACGGCACAAGACTCGAACATCATATTGGGACAGCCAATCCATCCCAAGTATGACATCAAAGTCCTCCATCGGTAGCAAGACCAGGTCTGCCGGAAACTCCTGATCTCCCGAAACAACCGTGGCGCCGGGGATAAATCTCCCCACAGTGCCCACCAGACCCAGGGGTGTGCTGACCTCCAAAGTGGCAGTCAACATCGCAAGGGTACAGCCCAACACTCCCGCAAATCGCTCTGAGATGAACGAGTGTGTCGCGCCACAATCAAATAACACCCTAGCTACTGAACCTGCGACAAGAAGTGTACCTTCCACCACAGCGCCTCCATCACGAGCCTCCTCTGCCTGGATGGTGTAAACTCTGCCAGTGCGCTGCCCCTGCTGTGGTCGGAAAGGTGGTCTACCTCCGCCTCCTCCTCTGCCTGGTGCGGGTAAACCCGGTGGTCTGCTCGGCCCAGCTCCTCGGCTCGGACAGCTCCTGATAAAATGACCCATCTGGCCACAACCATGACACGCTCCGGGGGTGAAGCATGGCCCGGAGTGAAACCTCCCACAAGTACCACAAGGCTCAGGTCGTGGTACTGCAACTCCTGCTCCCTCGTATCTGGGCCTCTTGCCCGGATTCCCTCCAGTCTGACCTCCCGGCCGCCCAGAGAATCTACCCGATGGCCTCCTCTCATCCTGGTAGTTCTCTCTGTAGTCACGATCAAGAACAGTAGCACTCTTCACCGCATCAGCTAATGTGCGTGGCATATGTGTCAGCACCTTCGTCCTCAACTGCTTCCGGAGCCCTCGGACGAACTTCCCTGCTCTCTGCTCCTGTGTAACGTACATCTCGGGACAGTAACGCTCAAGGGCGTTGAACTTCCCGATGTAGCCTGCCAGGGTCATGTCTCCCTGCTGAAGACTCAGAAACTCCTCCCTCTTCTCGTCCTGAACATGCTGCGGAAAATACTGCTCGTTGAACTCGCCAACGAACTCCTCCCAGGCTATATCATCTCTGTCCGCAAACACCACTGCAGATGTGGACCTCCACCAGTTGGACGCAGCACCGCCCAAAACATAAGTAGCCAGGCCCACTCTCGCCTCTGGAGGACAACCAATAGCACTGAAGATCTTCTGCATCGTGAAGATCCACTCCTCCGCAGCCTCCGCGTCGTACTGCCCCAGAAAGGTAGGCGGATGCTGGCGCATAAACCGGTCATGCATAGCGCCAGTCCCCGTCTGCCCAGTCTGTGCTGTCTGCTGCTGTAGCATCTCTGTCAGACGTCCGACCGTATCGAACAACGTCCGACGCTCATCCTCCCAAGCCTCATCCCTCGCAGTCTCACTCTCACCGCGAGTATGGGCAACCGCCTTCCCCCGTCTAGGAGGCATCTGCCAAAGGAAACAAGACAATATCAATATAATCTGTGCATGCATGATCCTCTAGACCTAACTCCTAACTCAAAGGTGGTTTCTTTGGACAAGTACGCCGAGATCAACGCTCTGATACCAAATTGTAACGTACACGAAAACAGCGGAAAATTTAAACAATAACAAAGACCGTCAACGGTCAACACTGGGCACGTCACGGGAATAAACCAACATATATATATATATAAACTATATCAGGTACAGACCCACGTGGAAGTCAACTATACATACTATACCGACTGACTGAGATTACAACAAAAGCTATACAATATGTAATCACCTCAAAAGAAAGAGACTGACAACTACAGGATCTGATCTCGGGGGCACCGTCCTCGGTCACCACCTCAAACTCTAACCCTGCTCGCTACCTGAAATGCAAACAACAAACATGCCTGAGTTCCCTGAAGGAACCCCGTATACCAAACCTCCTAAAATATAAAAAGGAAATAAAGACAATGCAATGCTATGCACATGATCATCCGCCTCGGGCCCACAATAATGCCCTCACCGCCTCCGCGGCACTGAACCACTCCTGCCACTAGGGTCAAGTCAGTCCACCGCTGCCTCACAAGGGTCAGTCGACACCACTGCTCCCCAAAAAGTGCAGGAAGGAACCCCTGGTACACGCCGCACCCAAGGAGCGAGTCAGCCCGCCGAATACACAACTCGGGTCAGACGACAGCCACTGCTCCCCCAAGAGTCGCCTAGCGCGCACCCTGCCGGAACATCCTCGGCCTACCGCTAAACCCTCGCAAACTGCCCAAGGTTTACGGTACACATCCCTCACACCCCGCTCGGTAAGAGAGGAAAAAGGTACAACAATAATACGCCTTCGTCGAAGGTGAAATCCGTAGCTCTCAAAGCCGGTAATCAACCGTCGCCTCGGAGCCGGTAGTCGACCTGACATCGACGGATCGCGTGTGGATAAATCCACCAACCTGCGGTAGATCGGTCGACCGCTACAAGCACACCGGTCGACCGGTCCCCCACACAGTACACAGTACTGTGCAAACAATTCTACCGGTCGAACCACGCCAACCGAAATACCGACCAATCGGTCGAACAAAAGTCATCTAGCGGTCGACCGTTTGGAAGGTCTACGCTATACAATTTTATATAATATATATATCCGACCGGTCGAACCAAGGGGCCGTTCGACCGATAACAGGACTTTCAATATTTTGCCCAAGTCTCGTTCGGTCGACCGGAACTGAAATACAGTTCGACCGAATCGACACAAGCACTCTACCGCTTAATTAAATGCTCAGTCGGTCGACCGAGAGTTAAAGAGCGGTCGACCGTTTTGATGGTCAAAGCTCCCAACCGACTTAGCATCGAATGGATCGGTCGAACAAGGTTAAGGACGTTCGACCGTTTAATAAGTCAAAATCCCCAACCGACCCATTCTCATCGTTATTCGGTCGACCGGCTAAGTGGTCCCGTTCGACCGATAACAGTATATCCCCTTTTTCCCGCACAAATCTGGCATAACGGTCGACCGTCTAACGACATCGTTCGACCGTTCGCGGGTAAACAACAATATAATAATAGGATCGGTCGACTGCCCACAGGCACCGGTCGACCGATCGTCGTCTTCAACCTCTGAATTGGTTGAATTCCGACGGGGAATTCGACACCAACGTCGATCCCCAACACTCACAAGGCTTATGTGAGTTATAATGAAGATTTGGCATACCTTTTTGACGGTTGAAGAAGCCTCCCAAGCTTGAGTCACTTCACTCCTCTTCTTCTTCCTTCTTCTCCTTCTTCTCCTCTTCTTCTACTTCACCTCCTTCTTCTTCTCCGACGTTCACCTCCTCTCACTCTCTGATAACAAGCAATGATGAAAGAAACGACCAAACCCTTATCTCTTAACAACATCACCTTAAATAGCCAAATCCACCTACACCTCATCCAATCACACTTAACCTAAAACTCAACCAACCAAAGCCATCCACCTCAACCTCCACATGTCCAACACCTCCACCTCTCCATGCAGGATTAATTAGGGTTAATTAGGTTTAGGTTTAGTTAATTAAGATGTTTAGTTTAGGTTATTACACTATCGGTTCTGGATCAATCTCGAATTTGTTGTGGGCTTTTCTGGATGTCTTTCTTGGTCTTTGATGCATATACTTTGTTTATTGGAGCTCCGACCCGAATCGAATTGCCAAAATACTCCCCATGATGGTGTGGAGTTTTCTGTTTTGCTCTTTGGTCCTTCGGTCTTACGTTCAGGTCCTTCTCTCTTGCATCTTAGTCCCCAGGTCTCACAATTCAGTCCTTTTTCCCTGCTTTTGGGTCCTTTTATGCTTCATCTCTTCAAACCTATTTATTTCTGAAATTCAAACATAAAACTCATCACGTAGCTTTGCTTAGGTGTAAGATAATGGATATAAGATACAAATATAAGCTTGAAATGATGTCAATCAAATACCCCAACACCTAAGTTTTTGTTAGTCCCGAGCATAACAAAGAAAGAGAAAAAGAAACGAGAAACAAGAAATCCTAACTTACTTTCGTAGGAATCACGGTTGCACTTAGCACGTGTAACAAGCCGTTAAACCTCCTTGTCGCCAAGGAGGAGGAGTGTTGTCTCCTGAGGGTTTTTAGAGGATATACCCACAAAATCCGAACAAGATGCATTATTCAATCTAGACACTCGACTCGATGGACGAATTTTGTCGATCGTTGGATGTGGTAATCCTACGGGCCGTCTCTATATAGGTAATCAGTCCACACACCTAGCCTAATGAACCATTCGTGCAAGTTAGATAAGGAATTAAGTGAAAGACATGGATACCCTCAACATCCTAAGGTGCTACAAAGTGTAAAGTACATTAAGGTTCTTATTTGCATTACCTTTTTTTTTTCTTTTTGTTTCTTTTCTCATTTTTTTGTTTTTCTTCTTTTCTTTTTATTAGTTGGAGCTTCATTCTCCCAGGGTCAGGTTTCGTGCATCATTGCCCATGAGGACTTACACTATCACGTACACCTTTCCCCAAATCTCCACATAGGTCAATCCCTACCACCCGTGTAACGAGAGTTCGGTCGGTGCATCCCAAGTCAGATGACTCGAAAGCACCAAGCACAAAGTCCCCTCAGACCTACTTCCCCGAGTGATAGGAGCCGTACGAGAAGAGAGAACACCTACTCACTTATTTCTTATCTACACATGAACCAAAAACCCCTACACTTAATGTCTCACAACAAGATTTAAAGGGTCCTTGACTACAACAAACTCCCTTAATATAATAGACACGAATTATTGACTCACTAGGTTCAGGGTGGACTTCTTTAAATGTTTGAGCACTGAAACCCTATGATTACTCACCCCCCGAGGGAAACCGGGGTACATCCTAACGACTAGATAAGTCGTATAGCCCATGTACTAGATATCCTAACGCATCAAGTTCAAGACAATTTTGGGAGCTTTCTTTTTACTTTGCATCTCAACGGTTTTGCACATGCTAAACACACGCAAAACCCACAAAACATTTTCTTTCACAAACACATGAAGATTTTGAAAGTATTGTGAATTTTTAAAGCACTAGGCAAGCAAAAGAAGACAAGTGACCCAAGGATCATGGCAAGTAGATATAGTGATATTAAATACAGCACACTAACATGACCCTAACAATGCACACAAAGAAAATAAAATCAAAGGAAAAAGACTCAACTATGTACACACGTAAAACACCCCCCCACACCTACTTCATGCATTCTCCTCAATGAATAGGACCATGATACTACATGAATTTATGCATGAAAAAGGAAAGATCTCACCAATATGAAGCGCAAAAGGAAGTTCAAGGTTATGTTGATGGACAAAAATCCGAATTCCCTCAAAACCTGTGAGATGCTAAAGAATGGATACAAATACGTGAAAGAAATGGGGACAAAATACACAAGTGTTGGGGCCCACAACAATCAATGCTCGCTCGTGGATTATTTTATTGTACGTTTTCTTTTCTTTTCTTTTTTTTAATATAACTATGTACAAACATAAGTTCCCATCTTCATTTGTCAAAATACATCAAATGGGAACCTCAAAAGTGGGTCAATGCACTTGGAAAGGGAACATGACACCACGCGGGGCCAGAATACTCATGTTTGGGCCCCCCTCACAAAGAGCACAAGATGAAAGGAGAGGTTCATGAATTGGACGCAAAGGCATCTCATTCAAAGGATCAAACTGAAAGAGCTTGAACGTCTCAAGAGTTTGGGAAATATGGGGGCAACGAAAGAAGACTTTCTCCCATTGTGGTGCTGAAGTTACGATCGTCAATCCAAACTCTCCAACCAACAGGTTGGTGGGTCGGAACGAGGTCAAGACCCTCGTTATGCATGTCCGACTCACCAGACGAACAAAAAGTGGGTCTCATACCTACGGTATCCTCCAAGGAACTCCTAATACCCTCATTAGCAATGTAATTGTTTGATGTTCCATCATTTCCAAGATGATCAGGAACAATAGTGAGAGGCAAACTCTCATCAGGTTGTTTGAAATTGAGGGTACTAGGGAGCTCTTGCTCCACCAGAGGTGAGTCCTTAAAAGGCAAAACATGAAGATCAAGTGGCTCAAGGGCCACAAGAAAAAAAGATAAGGCACAATCCTGTGCTGACTCATAATTAAGTTGGTCCATGTTATTCTCAATTCGAATCGAATCCTCCACTAAGTGATCGCGAATTGAAACCCCAAGTCACTCAGACTGACTAGGAGTTTGACTTTGAAAGATTGTGCTTTGAATTTGTGGATGTGGTGGTGGTTCGATATCAAAAGATGAATCCTCATGTTGACAAGAAAGGTTACCCTCCTTACGTTCATGGAATTGTTGTGTCATTTGACTCACTTGCATTTCAATAGTTTGCAAGGAATTCAAGTTGGACTTCAATAAAGTTTGAGTGGTTTCCATGAACGTTTGGAGGGTTTGTTTTAAGGAATCAAGTTTTGGGTCAACAGTGAGGTTCATGTTAGAATTTGGGAAATTTTGGGGTTGGGTGTTGATGGACTGAGAATGAGGTCAATGATTTGGAGTGGGTGTTGGTAGAATTCTGGGTATTCGGGAGGAGGATACTGGGGTGAAAATGATGTATAAGAATTTGAATAAGAATTGTCTCCTCACGAATCCATCCCTCTCAGATTGTACGCGGATGCGTAATTGTCATATTGAGCATTTTGGAAAAATGTATGCTCATACTCAGGCTCTGGGGGAACATAAGGACATTCCCCGATAACATGACCACTCAACTCACAACAGTCGCACGGTACGACTACCGGAGCCACCAGTGCACTAATGTCGTCTACTGCACGCATGAAAGAGGTCAAAGTTTCTTGCAATGTCTCGGTTTGATGACCAACTTATGATCTGACGTAACTAGATGAAGATCTAGCAGTCGGTGCCTCTCTCAGATCACCCCTATATGAAGATTGCTCAGTCACACAATGAAGATTATCCCAACCATACGGGGTGTTCGTCTGCGCCACCCCAGGTTGCATGGATCCGGAATACCAGGGAGAATTGTCCTGGTCCCAACAATGATATGGATGGTTTCCCATGTAACCATCCATCTCAACAAAAAACTCTCGAGTCGACAACTCTCACCACCACGAGGCTAAGCTCGCAAAAAGTGCTCGACTCGACCCTAAAACGCTAACAGGGAGTGTAAAGGGGAGGATACTAGAACGTAGAAGTAGGTGAGAAGAAGATGACTCAGAGGAGAAGGGAAGAATCCCTAGAAACTAGCGTGGGTAGTGGGAGAGGGTAGAAGCCTAATCTAGCAAGCACGACTCAAACAACTTATGGCTATGGGTCCTTAGGCTAGACGACGCCTAACTTCGAGGTCACTAGTCTTGACATGCCTCACCTCCCTACAACGAAGACCACAATGCCCAGCAAGTGATACCAAATCCGAAGATCCAGTACCATCTACTATCGACAAGGTAGGCAACGCCGATCAGGCCATGACGGTCTCAACTAGATTACTGTCCTAGTACGTCCGCAATCCTTAGGGCCAATGTCTACTTGCTTTTAGAATTAAGGCTTTGATTAAGAGTGATTTTTGGGGCCAAGGAAAGGGTGATGAAAACCCCCACCTTATCTTTTATGGGACAACCCTCAGTAGTGTTTTGATCTTAAATCTAGCAATCAACACTCCAATCAAACGCTCAACTCACTCTTGTCCCGATGCACCTTACCAACTAATGCATGATCGAAACATGAATGAATGAGAGATTTGGGTGCACGTACCTCACGCCAGCAATCAACAACAAAATGTAAAGCAAAGAAAAGACAAATGCGTGCAAAGTCTACAAATGTGCATGACCTAGATGGTAAGAAGTCTAATCTTTTGCTTTGAGTTTTACGGTCCAAGTTGATTAAAGGGGATTGATTTTTAATATGGGAGAAAACTAGAAGTCACAACATGCAAAATAGTGCTCCCAGTAACTACAATGAACAAAATAACAACCAGAACAAAATTGAGATAGATTGAGGCTCACCAGGCCGCCAATTGGCGGTCCCAGACCGCTGATTGGTGGTCACTTTTGGGTCTTGTACTCTCAAATTCCTCCAGTTGCTTCCCCTTGTTCCTCAGAATGCCTGAAACACACAAAAACTAAAAACAAAAAATTAAAACCACCCGAATCGTCTAAACCAAAGTCTAGACAGAGCACCTCCCCGGCAACGGCGCCAAAAACTTGTTTGATTCATTTTATATTAAACCGCTAGTGCACGACCGCGTTGAAGCGGTGACAAATACCGGTCGATCCACAGGGAGGTGTGTCGATTTTTGGTTTGTGCGAAGGCGAGTGGGAATGAAAGGAGAGAAATGTTGGTTACACTAAACCACATTAAATGAAAAAAGGAAATAGAAGAGAAGCAATAAAACTTAACCCCATAAGGGGTAGAGAAATAATGTGAGTATAAAGATGTGTGTGTGTGTGTATGTGTGTTCAATTATGCTCGTCAGAATATGTAGTGCATGAAATCATAAAACTAAATCCAACTTTGCCTCCACCTGGAATAAGATAAGATCATATCATTAAAACGTACATGACAATAATTAGAATGAAGCTAAATGAACTCATGTATAAAGACTAGACCCTACTATGCCTCCACATGAAATAAGATAACCCAATATCATTAAAACATACAAGTCATTAACAAAGGTAAAGGCAAAAAGAGTACATACACTACGAATTGTGTTTCCAATATTAATTCCATCCATATCCTCACCTTATCATTCCCCATAAAATAGGTTCACTAATCTAAGCATAAGCTAAGCTTCATTCAAGAGCATTAGCATATCAAAGATAAGAGTGAAATCCCATTAGATGGTTATGGAAATCATATAAGGCTCAAGGGATTAAGATAACACACACCTAATACACTCATGATTATATCACATATTTCTCCACCCCCAAATGGGAATGGAACTACTGACTACTCATTATACTAACTACATTAACAAAATGAAACATTATACTGAAAGGAAATTCAACTAAGCAAGAAAGGAATATGAAAGAAACTAATTGAAATGAAGATAAAACTAAAGATACATGTAAAAATTAAAAGACAAGATTTAAAGAAACTAAGAACAATTATTTTATTAACAATGACTCACATTGAAGGTAGCATTCTTCTCCACCTTGAGTTTTGCTTCAAGGCTTACTCCAAGTAGAGAGAATGCCACCAAGCAATGGGAAATTACAATAGAAGGTGAAAAGTTCTATTTATAGCCATAGAAAAAGGTAATCCGGGAGAATCCCCCGGTATGGGACTAATAATATACCAGAAATAGAATAAACACACACTAATACATGTGCCCACCAAAGTTTAGCGAATTCGGAGCCAAACAGACAACCAATTAGTGGTCCCAGACTGCCAATTGGCGGTCTATCGGTCCTGGATCAATCTCGAATTTGTTGTGGGCTTTTCTGGATGTCTTTGTTGGTCTTTGATGCATATACTTTGTTTATTGGAGCTCCGACCCGAATCGAATTGCCAAAATACTCCCCATGATGGTGTGGAGTTTTCTGTTTTGCTCTTTGGTCCTTCGGTCTTACGTTCAGGTCCTTCTCCCTTGCATCTTAGTCCCCAGGTCTCACAATTCAGTCCTTTTTCCCTGCTTTTGGGTCCTTTTATGCTTCATCTCTTCAAACCTATTTATTTCTGAAATTCAAACATAAAACTCATCACGTAGCTTTGCTTAGGTGTAAGATAATGGATATAAGATACAAATATAAGCATGAAATGATGTCGATTAACATGCCAGATCCGAACATTGACCAAGACATTTTAGGAAGAGAAAATGATATCGTCAGAGGATTTCAAAGACGTTTTGATTGTCGCAGTTAATTTCACAAGATGTTAGCCAAAGTCTAGAAAATGAGCAAGATGTTGATGTCTTCGGGTATGCTGGTGTCCAAGTGGTGGTCTAACATGCAATCTTTAGTATATCGTGTATGGTGGTGACGAGATCAATGTTGTATGGGCCTATGTGATGAACATCTTGCTCAACTCAAGCATTCCATTACTACTTTAGAAAATTGAATTTGTTCAAGATTTCAACGCATTGAAGAGTTGGAATTACAACAAAGGACCATCGACGAAGAGATTACAACCACTATACGAGTTGTAGGTGAGCTCGAAACCGAGGATGACCACGTTACACTTCAGCTGGAACAACTCCAGAATGTGCTCGATGGTGTTCGTGAGAAATGCTACATATATAGGTGACAAAAAAGGATGAGAGGTCCCACCGAAGAAGCTTGTTAGAACTCTTGAAAGAGAATGTATTCTCCCGAAGATCATTCGCACCAGCATCCAGTTGCGCTACATTGACATGACATATGTGACAAAGAGGATGAGAGGTCCTACCGGGTGTGCCATTCTGTTTAACGCGGGTTTTTTGTTCTTTTATATTATATATTGGTGCTGCGAAGACCTCTGAAGAATTCATAATGGAATTCCACACCTTACAACTTCGTATAGAAGAATGCCTCACTATTGTCACAATCATGCCACCATTTGTATCGCTAAGTAAAGAAATGCAAATGACAACAAAAGGATATAAATTAAATAATACATTTCATTGGATATGGGGAATACATGAACTTTGACACATTTATATAGTGCACAAAAGAGAAATGCATGATACATATTTCACAAACTATTATCATATATCAAATAGCTTGATGTACGTGGTGGTTGAGCTCATGTCAGAGATGATACATTTGTATAGAGTCTCGTAAGCTTTACAACTTATTCCTTCTTATATTTTAAGGAACCATATTACTACAACAATTTGGGTTTCGAGTTTTCGGGGCTTTATGGTTTTCTCCTTTTCATATTAGCAACCATCTTGCTATGATAATTTAGCTTCTTGTCCAAAGATATTCAAGCATATTTTTCATCATTCAACAAGTTTATATCTGATAAGGAGAGATTATCAAATCGTGGTTAGCTTTAATCTCATAACTACGACAATCATTTGACTTATATATTCCATATGTGATTTGACGATTCATTCTCTTATTTATTTGAAGGGGACCAGTGTGTATAGTAATTTAGTTTGTTTGCTTAGAGTTGGTTTCGTGCTTGTCTTTATTATGATCACTGAGATTTAGTCAATTTAGCCTCATAACTTGAAGGAAATTTATGCATATGTTATTGTAATATCACGCAATGGTTAGTTTAGCCTCATAACTTGGGAGGGATTTTGTATGTCGAATTTCATATGTGATTTGATGATTTGTTCCTTTATTATAGAAATGGATCATCGTATGGTTGAGATTTATACTCTTATGTATCAAAGTAATTTTAAGTTTATATGTTATTGTTCAAGTTTCTAATTATGAGAAATCACTGAACAAAGATTAGTTTAGCCTCATAATCAAGAAGAGAATTATGTACATACTTGGTTTTGGAGATGATGATTCTTATATTAGAATATCACCAAATGGTTAGTTTAGCCTCATAACTAGGAGGGGTTGTGTATGTATTTGATTTATCAACGATAATTCTTATATTAGAATATCATACAAATGATTAGTTTAGCCTCGTAACCTAGAAGGAGATTTGATATATTTTTTGGTACTTCAACTTTATCGTGAAGACAACCTGATATTAGTGAGTTTAAACTCATCATAAGGAGGATAAGTATATATGTTTAGTCTCATCTTTAGGAGACATTATAAACAATTTATTCTCTCATTTAGGAGAATATTGTAAATAGTTTATTATGTATATGTTTTATTTTTTATCGACTTAGTCTTTATGATGAAGACTACATGATTTTAGTTAGTTTAGCCTTATAACAATGAGGTATCATATTTAGGAAACATTGTAATCAATTTATTCTCTTGTTTAGGAGAACATTATGTACATATGGTTTGGGTTTAATGACTAGTTTATTTCGTCACTAAAGATCGTCAAGGGTTAGATTAGTTTAGCCTCATAACCTAGGAGGTATTGTATATGTATTTCACTTGTTTGGACAATTATTCTTTTGATATAGGTATTATGATGTTTTTGTCAGTTTAGCCTCGTGACATGGAGGTGTTTATATACTTTGGATTTGTTTATTTAGTTTGTTAAATGAAGACTCCATCATCTGTAAGAGAGAGGCAACCCAAGATCATGCTTGACGTGCATCCTCGCTTACGACTAGGGTAATCCGTATTTTAGTTTTTGACTACTGCGACGATAAGAGAGAGGGAACTCAAGATCCAGCTTGGTGTGCGTCCTCTCTTATTATTAGACTAGCCAATGTTTGTATTTTAAATTTGTTTTCGTATTTTAAAGTTTGTTGACATATTTTACAATTTTAAATGTTTGTATTTACAATTCATCCAATTTGAGGGGTGATTTTGTCAATTTAAGGGACTATTTGTATTTTAAAATTGATTTTAACAATTGGTACAATTTATATGTTGCTGAAATTTATCCACATGTAGGGGTAGGTTTGTGATTTTCCTACATGTGTGAGTTCTAATATCTAGATTTCAAATCTTTTGTCCATATGTGATTTTATATTGTGAAAGGGCAAGTACATAAATTTCCTTTTTTTGGGAACTACTATTCGTCATCGGAAAACTACTTAAATTGCCCCAACAATTACTATTTTGTCATTCACAATTCATTTAATACTCATTTCGTCCCGTCTCTTAAAATAAGTTTCTGCCTGAGTTTTCCTTACTTTCGCAGTACCAAAACCACGAAAATGTCTAACGTAGCGCCTGGATCTAGTAAGGTAGGCAGAGAAAATTATTTTTGTCGTCCCGGGCATCTGTCTAAGCCGCCATCCCCAAGGAGGGGGCGTCTGGCTGGGATGCCCCCTCCTTGGGGGCGGCGGCTTCGACAGACGCCCCGTCCATCGTTCAAGCGTCTCTCTAAGCCGCTGTCCCCTATGTGGGGTCGTCTGGCTAGGACGCCCCCTCCAAGGAGGGGGCGTCCTAGCGAGAGGCCCCAATTTTTTTAAAGTTGTTTATGTTGTGTTATTTTAAATTATTTTAGGTTCCGTTGCAAGATTTCGGTGGTGATGGAGTAGATTACAGTGAGATTTTTGTTAGTACACAAGTATTTCTAACAATCGAGGATGCGAGTAAATGGGCGAAACAAGTTTCCATTGGAGCCGGGTTATTTTTGTTATATCATCCTACAAACATTTCATTCGCTTATAATTAGCAAAGGGATTCCCAATACCTCCTATAGCGACCCTGTGGTTTCAAATACGAGATGAGAGTGTTGTTGGATGGGAGGTAGAGTACGAAAGTAGGAGAGCGTATTGGGACCGGTTACGTAGTACATTTTGATTGTACTTTGTAATGCATTTGTAATGTACTTATATGGTGTATTTGTACTTATATCGTGTTGTTCTTTTATCAGATTTTAAATTTAAATTTCATTACATATACCAAACAGGTCTACGATATACTCGTGAGAAATAAATAATAAAAGTACAACAGATAAACAAATAGAGAGAAGATATGTCTGTTAGAAATAAGTAATAAGAGTACAACAGATAAGCAAATACCAACAAATGAAGTAATAGTTCAACATATAAAAAAATAAATAATGTACAAGCCAACTGCAACTCATCATCCGAATCATGGTCGGAAATGCCCAACTGACTGTTCCACTAATGTACAAGGTCATCCCAATCTACACATGCAGATCTCATCTCCTCGTTCGGCATCTGGTCCCTGTATTGCAAGAACAGCTGCGGTAACCCGTATCGCCCTACTCATCCACTGTATGTAACATAAAAATTAGCGTACATTAACAATAAAAAAAATATACATTACAAATAAAAATTAATTTAGATAAACTTACCGCATCGCCACATGTTCTATCCAGTGGTCACTCGGGTCTAGGGGCGGTACCGCGCACGACAATTGGATGTCCGCACCTACCGAACCACTCCAAATAATATGCATCACAAGTGGAGGGGTTGCGGCTATGTCTCAGATCGCCCAAGTGAAGTCGGCCTCCTCTCAGAAATGTCCTCCAAATCGATTCCGCACTCAAAGCGCTGTGCCTGACGTCGTACATTGTCGCAATCACAGACCACACTGCATGCTCTGGTGTCAGGATGTCAATCGGGATCACCTGAATGTACGCTGACTGACGTAAGACGCAATCATGCAAATAAGGCTTCGTGATATCTCGATAACGAATAACGCCCATAAATGAAGTCCTCGGCACAACTGCAGTAGACTTAAGACCATAGGGCAACCGTTCCACCTAAATGTTTACACGTTAATAATAATAAAATTAAATTTTAAATAAACGTGAATGATATATAATTTTATACCTGTGATGCAGTCATCCGATCTAGCCGTCTACGAATGGAATGACCCATATACGCGAACGAGGATGACCCTCCTCAATGATCTTCTGCTCCCGATACGGGCGGAAAGGAGGAAAATACTCATATATCCAAGCCTGCAGCAGCGTAAGACAACCCGCAATACCAGAACAATCAGCACGACTCGTTATCCCCAACTGGTGATACAAATATGCCAATGTCGCCGCCCCCCATGAGTACTGACCAATGGTATTTGGGTCCCTAGCCTCCAATAGGTCGCGTGGTCAGACTCTCTAACCGCTCTTGTCGACAAACAAGACGCAGCATAGCAGTAAGAAGAGGTAGGCAGTCATCTACGTATCCTCAGTCCGTGGTGGTCGTCTCCGTCTGCAACAGTCGTTAACAACGTCGATGCCAACACCACCGCCACTCCAAAATGAGTTATCCCTCGCAAGACCATTGACGCTGACCCTAAGCAACTCTGATACATAAATCTCCAGCTCAGGCATCGATGCCTGAGCATTGACCATACGACCCTCAACAGGAATGTGCAGAATCTGGAAGACGTCATGCAACATGATTGTCATCTCTTCGGAAGGCAAGTGGAAAGAGTTGGTGTCAGGCTACCACCGCTCCACAAACGTAGAAATCAACGACATGTCAAGGCGAGGGAACATGTTGTATGGAAAGTGACCCAATTCGCTATCAATAATGGTCACCGTCATATCATCACTCATAATTGAATGCCAAGCCTGCAATGTAGTACAAGCTCTGTGCCGATTATGGCACTTCAAAACCTTCTGATCCTCGCCCTCCCAAATGCGTGTGGCGATGTGGCCTCCGAAACTCGGAATGACGCTGCCATCCAAAGGACCACAAGGCATCACACCAGTCACCATCCAAGAATCGTCCTCAACCCTCTTCTTCTTCTAAGCTCCGGCATCTGCAGTGCACGAACTAAAATCACCGGTCACAAACCGTCAATTTCTACCCTTCTGAATCACCCACTCAGCAGAAGAAGAACTACCATGTCGCCCCTGTCCTCCACCATACTGCTGCCTCGCCTCCTCCTGCAACTCCAACCCATATCGACCTCCATTGTCAATTGATTGATTTGTTTTATATTAAACCGCAAGTGCAAGACCGCGTTGAAGTGGTGGCAAATACGGGTCGATCCACAAGGAGGTGTGTCGACTTTTAGTTTGTTCGAAGGCGAGTGGTAAGGAAAGGAGAGAAATGTTGGTTACACTAAACTACACTACAATGCAAAAAGGAAATGGAAGATAAGCAATAAAACTAAACCCCATAGGAGGTAGAGAAATAATGTGAATATAAAGATGTGTGTGTGTGTGTGTGTGTGTGTTCAATTATGCTCCTCACAACACGTAGTGCATGAAATCATAAAACTAAATCCAACTATGCCTCCACATGAAATAAGATAAGACTATATCGTTAAAACGTACAAGACAATAATTGGAATGAAGCTAAATGAACTCATGTATAAAGACTAGACCCTACTATACCTCCACATGAAATAAGATAACCCAATATCATTAAAACATACAAGGCATTAACCAAGGTAAAGGCAACAAGAGTACATACACTACAAATTGTGTTTCCAATATTAATTCCATCTATATCCTCACCTTATCATTCCCCATAAAATAGGTCCACTAATCTAAGCATAAGTTAAGCTTCATTCAAGAGCATTAGTATATCAAAGATAAGAGTGAAATCCCATTAGATGGTTATGGAAATCATATAAGGCTCAAGAGATTATGATAACACACACCTAATAGACTACATGATCATATCACATATTTCTCCACCCCCAAATGGGGATGGAACTACTCACTAATCATTACACTACAACCTACATTAAAATGAAACATTCTACTGAAATGAAATTAGACTAAGCAAGAAAGGAACATTAAAGAAGCTAATTGAAAGAAACATAAACTAAAGAAACATGCAAGAATTAAAAGACAAGATTAAAAGAAACTAAGAACAATTATTTTATTAACAATGACTCACATTGAAGGTAGCATTCTTCTCCACCTTGAGTTTTGCTTCAAGGCTTACTCCTTAGTAGAGAGAATGCCACCAAGCAATGGGTAGTTTACAATAGAAGGTGAAGAGTTCTATTTATAGGCAAAGA
This sequence comes from Triglochin maritima, assembly GCA_963682175.1. Lineage (NCBI taxonomy): Eukaryota > Viridiplantae > Streptophyta > Magnoliopsida > Alismatales > Juncaginaceae > Triglochin > Triglochin maritima. The sequence goes on along the minus strand of OY821776.1, from coordinate 34,626,769 downwards.
AAAAGGCAATCCGGGACAATCCCCCGATGTGGGACTAAACAAACCGCCAATTAGCGGTCTATATGGTCCAGATCATATTGTATTTTATTCTGGGCTTTTATGGATGTTTTTATTGGTCTTTGATGCATCTACTTCACTTGTTGGAGCTCCGACCCGAATAGAATTGCCAAAGTACTCCCCATGATGGTGTGGAGTTTTCTGTTTTGCTCTTTCGTCCTTCGGTCTTACGTGCAGGTCCTTCTCCCTTGCATCTTAGTCCCCAGGTCTCACAATTAAGTCTTTTTTCCCTGCTTTTGGGTCCTTTTATGCTTCATCTCTTCAAACCTATTTATTTCTGAAACTCAAATATAAAACTCGTCATGTAGCATTGATTTGGTGTAAGATAATGGATATAAGATACAAATATAAGCATGAAATGATGCCAATCAAATACCCCCACCCCTAAGTTTTTGCTAGTCCCGAGCAAAACAAAGAAAGAGAAAAGCAAACGAGAAACAAGAAATCCTAACTCACTTTCGTAGGAATCACGGTTACACTTAGCACGTGCAACAAGCAGTCAAACCTCATTGTTTCCAAGGAGGAGTGTTGTCTCCTGAGGGTTTTCAGCGGATATACCCACAAAATCCGAACAAGATGCATTATTCAATCTCGACACTCGACTCGTTGGACATATGTTGTCGATCATTGGACACGGTAATCCTACCGGTCGACTCTATATAGGTAATCAGTCATCACACTTAACCTAATGAACCATTCGTGCAAGCTAAATAAGGAATTAAGTGAAAGACATGGACAACCTTAACATCCTCAAGTGATACAAAGTGTAAGGTCCATTAAGGTTCTTATTTGCATTACCATTTTTTTCTTTTTGTTTCTTTTCTCAATTTTTTTCTTTTCTTTTTATTAGTTGGAGCTTCATTCTCCCAGGGTCAGGTTTCGTGCATCATTGCCCATTAGGACTTACACTATCAGGTACACCTTTCCTCAAATCTCCACATAGGGCAATCCCTACCACCCGTGTAACGGGAGTTCGGTCAGTGCATCCCAAGTCAGATGACTCGAAAGCACCAGGCACAAAGTCCCCTCAGACCTACTTTCCCGAGTGATAGGAGCCGTGCGAGAAGAGAGAACACCTACTCACTTATTTCTTATCTACACATGAACCAAAACCCCTACATCTAATGTCTCACAACAAGATTTAAAGGGTCCTTGACTACAACAAACTTCCTTAAATTAACAAACACGAATTATTGACTCACTAGGTTCAGGGTGGACTTCTTTAAATATTTGACCACTGAAACCCTATGATTACTCAACCTCAAGGGAAAACTAGGGTGCATCCTAACGACTCGATAAATCCTAAAGCCACTGTACTAGATATCCTAATGCATCAAGTTCAAGACAATTTTGGGAGCTTTCTTTTTACTTTGCCTCTCAACGGTTTTACACATGCTAAACACACATAAAACCCACAAAACATTTTCTTTCGCAAACACATGAACATTTTGAAAGAAATGTGAAAATTTTGAAGCACTAGGCAAGCAAAAGAAGACAAGTCAACCAAGGATCATGGCAAGCAGATATATCGATATTAAATGCAGCACACTAACATGACCTTAACAATGCAAACAAAATCAAAAGAAAAGACTCGACTATGTACACACGTAAAACGCCCCCCACACCTACTTCATGCATTGTCCTCAATGAATGCGAGCAAGATACTACATGGAATTATGCAATGAAACCGGGAAGATCTCACCAACGTGAAGCGCAAAAGGAAGTTCGTGGTTATGTTGATGGACACAACCCAATTTCTCCTCAAAACCTGTGACATACTTAAAAAGGGAGACAAAAATACGTGAAAGAAAAGGGGCCCAAATACACAAGGGTTGGAGCCCACAACAATCGATACTCACTGAAAGAGTCTTTTATTGTACTTTTTTCTTCTCTTTTTTTCTTTTTTTTTGAATATAACTATGTAGAAATATAAGTTACCGTCTTCATTTGTCAAAAGACATCAAATGGGAACCTCAAAAGTGGGTCAATGCACTTGGAAAGGGAACATGACACAACGTGGGGCCAGAATACTCATGCGTGGGCCCCCTTCATAAAGAGCACAAGATGAAATGAGAGGTTCATGAATTGGACGCAAAGGCGTCTCATTCTAAGGATAAAACTGAAAGAGCTTGAACCTCTCAAGAGTTTGGGAAATAAGAGGCAACGGAAGAAGAGTTTCTCCCGTTGTGCTGCTGAAGTTATGATCGTCAATCCAAACTCTGCCACCAACAGGCTGGTGCGTCGGAACGAGGTCAAGAACCTCGTTAGGCATGTCCGACACACCAGGCGAACAAAAAGTGGGTCTCATACCCAAGGTGTCCTCCAAGGAACTCCTAATACCCTCATGAGCAATGTAGTTGTTTGATGTTCCATCATTTCCAAGATGATCATAAACAATAGTGAGAGACAAACTCTCATCAGGTTGTTTGAAATTGAGGGTACTAGGGAGATCTTGCTCCACCAGAGGTGAGTCCTTAAGAGGCACAACATGAAGATCATGTGACTCATGGGCCACGGGACAAAAAGATAAGGCACAATCTTGTGCCGACTCATAATGAAGCTAGTCCATGTTATTCTCAATTTGAATCGAATCCTCCACTAGGTGATCGTGAATTGAAACCTCAAGTCCATCAGACTGACAAGGAGTTTGACTTTGAAAGATTGTGCTTTGAATTTGTGGATGTGGTGGTGGTTCAATATCTAAAGATGAATCCTCATGTTCACCAGAAAAGTTACTCTCCTCACGTTCACGTAATTGCTGCGACATTTGACTCACTTGCAGGCCATATTTTGTATGGACTGTTGAGTGGTTTCCATGAATGTAAGGAAAGTTTGTCACAAGGAATTAGGTATGCGGTCAACTATGAGGTCCAAGTCTGAATTTGAGAAATTTTGGGGTTGGGCGTTTATGGGCTGAGAATGAGTCCAATGATTTGGAGTGGGGTGTTGGTAGACTTCTGGGTATTCAGGAGGAGGATACTGGGGTGGAAATGAAGTATAAGAATTTGGATATGAATTGTCTCCCCACAAATCCATCCCTCTCGGGTTGTACGTGGATGCGTAATGGTCATATTGAGCATTTTGGGAAAATGTATGCTCATACTCAGGCTCTGGGGGAACATAAGGACATTCCCCGATAACATGACCACTCAACCACAACAGTCGCACGGTACGGCTACTGGAGCCACCGGTGCACTCATGTCGTCTACCACACGCATGAAAGATGCCAAAGTTTCTTGCAATGTCTGAGTTTGATGACCAACATATGATCCGACGTAAATAGATGGAGATCTAGCAGTCGGTGCCTCTCTCATATCACTCCTATATGAAGATTGCTCAGTCACACAATGAAGATTATCCCAACCATACGTGGTGTTGGTCTGAGCCACCCCAGGTTGCATGGGTTCGGAATATCAGGATGAATTGTCCTGCACCCAACAATGATATGGATGGTCGATAATGTAACCACCCATCTCAACAAAAACTCTCGAGTCGACCACTCTCACCACCACAAGGCTAAGCTCACAATAAGTGCTCGACTCGACCCTAAAATGCTAACAGAGAGTGTAAAGGGGAGGAGACTATAACGTAGAAGAAGTTGAGAATAAGATGACTCAGAGGAGAAGGAAAGAATCCTAGAGCTAGCGTGGGTAATGGGATCACATATTTCTCCACGCCCAAAATGGGGATGGAACTACACACTAATCATTACACTACCTACATTAACAAAATGAAATATTATACTGAAAGGAAATTTAACTAAGCAAGAAAGGAGCATTAAAGAAGCTTAAAAGGAAAGGAAAGACTAAACAAACATGCACAAATTAAAAGACAAGATTAAAAGAAACTAGAAGAATTATTTTATTAACAATGACTCACATTTAAGGTAGCATTCTTCTCCACCATGAGTTTTGCTTCAAGGCTTACTCCTTAGTAGAGAGAATGCCACCAAGCAATGGGTAGTTTACAATAGAAGGTGAAGAGTTCTATTTATAGCCAAAGAAAAAGGCAATCTGGGACAATCCCCCGATGTGGGACTAAACAAATACCAGAAATGGACTAAATACACACTAATACGCGACCCACCAAAAGCTTAACGGATTTGGGCCAAAACAGACCGCCCATTAGCGGTCTTGGACCTCCAATTGGCGTTCTATATGATCCGGATCACGCTGGATTTTATTCTGGGCTTTCCTGGATGTCGTTGTTGGTCTTTGATGCATCTACTTCACTTGTTGGAGCTCCGACCCAAATAGAATTGCCAAAATACTCCCCATGATGGTGTGGAGTTTTCTGTTTTGCTCTTTGGTCCTTCGGTCTTACGTTCAGGTCCTTTTCCCTTGCACCTTCTTCCCCAAGTCTCACAATTAAGTCCTTTTTCCTTGCTTTTGGATCCTTTTATACTTCATCTCTTCAAACCTATTTATTTCTGAAATTCAAACATAAAACTCGTCACGTAGCATTGCTTAGGTGTAAGATAATGGATATAAGATACAAATATAAGCATGAAATGATGTCAATCAAATAGCCCCACACCTAAGTTTTTGCTAGTCCCGAGCAAAACAAAGAAAGAGAAAAACAAACGAGAAACAAGAAATCCTAACTCACATTCGTAGAAATCACGGTTGCACTTAGCACGTGCAACAAGCCGTTAAACCTCCTTGTTACCAAGGAGGAGGAGTGTTGTCTCCTGAGGGTTTTCAGCGGATATACCCACAAAATCGGAACAAGATGCATTATTCAATCTAGACACTCGACTCGTTCGACAAATTTTGTTGATCATTGGACGCGGTAATTCTACGGGGCGACTCTATATAGGTAATTAGTCCACACTCCAAGCCTAATGAATCATTCGTGCAAGTTAAATAAGGAATTAAGTGAAAGACATGGACAACCTCAACATCCTCAAGTGATACAAAGTGTAAAGTCCATCAAGGTTCATATTTGCATTACCATTTTTTTTGTTTCTTTTCTCATTTTTTTGTTTTTCTTCTTTTCTTTTTATTAGTTGGAGCTTCATTCTCCTAGGGTCAGGTTTCGTGCATCATTGCCCATGAGGACTTACATTATCACGTACACCTTTCCCCAAATCTCCACATAGGGCAATCCCTACCACTCTTGTAACGAGAGTTCGGTCGACGCATCCCAAGTCAGATGACTCAAAAGCACCATGCACAAAGTCCCCTCAGACCTACTTTCCCGAGTGATAGGAGCCGTGCGAGAAGAGAGAACACCTACTCACTTATTTCTTATATACACATGAACCAAAACCCCTACACTTAATGTCTCACAACAAGATTTAAAGGGTCCTTGACTACAACAAACTTCCTTAAATTAACAAACACGAATTATTGACTCACTAGGTTCAGGGTGGACTTCTTTAAATGTTTGAGCACTGAAACCCTATGATTACTCACCCCCAAGGGAAAACTGGGGTGCATCCGAATGACTAGATAAGTCCTAAAGCCACTGTACTAGATATCCTAATGCATCAAGTTCAAGACAATTTTGGGAGCTTTCTTTTTACTTTGCCTCTCAACAGTTTTGCACATGCTAAACACAGGCAAAACCCACAAAACATTTTCTTTCGCAAACACATGAAGATTTTGAAAGAAATGTGGAAATTTTAAAGCACTAGGCAAGAAAAAGAAGACAAGTCACCCAAGGATCATGGCAAGCATATATATCGATATTAAATGCAGCACACTAACATGACACTAACAATGCACACAAAAGAAAACAAAAAATCAAAGGAAAAGACTCGACTAAGTACACACGTAAAACAACCCCCCACACCTACTTCTTGCATTGTCCTCAATGAATGCGAGCAAGATACTACATGGATGTATGCATGAAACAGAAGAGTTCTCACCAACATGAAGTACAAAGGGAAGTTCAAGGTCATGTTGATGGACACAAACCCGAATTTCCTCAAAACCCGTGAGATACTTAAAAAGGGAGATAATATACGTGAAAGAAATGGGGCCCAAATACACAAGGGTTGGAGCCCACAACAATCGATGCTCACTGAAGGAGTCTTTTATTGTACTTTTTCTTCTTTTTTTATATAACTATGTACAAACATAAGTTCCCATCTTCATTTGTCAAAAGACATCAAATGGGAACCTCAAGAGTGGGTAAATGCACTTGGAAAGGGAACATGACACCACGCGGGGCCAGAATACTCATGCGTGGGCCCCCTTCACAAAGAGCACAAGATGAAATGAGAGGCTCATGAATTGGACGCAAAGGCATCTCATTCAAATGATCAAACTGAAATAGCTTGAACCTCTCAAGAGTTTGGGAAATAAGAGGCAACGGAAGAAGAGTTTCTCTCGTTGTGCTGCTGAAGTTATGATCGTCAATCAAAACTCTGCAACCAACAGGCTGGTGCGTCGGAACAAGGTCAAGAACCTCGTTAGGCATGTCCGACACACCACGCGAACAAAAAGTGGGTGTCATACCCAAGGTGTCCTCCAAGGAACTCCTAATACCCTCATGAACAATGTAGTTGTTTGATGTTCCATCATTTCCAAGATGATCAGGAACAATAGTGAGAGGCAAACTCTCATCGGGTTGTTTGAAATTGAGGGGATTAGGGAGCTCTTTCTCCACCAGAGGTGAGTCCTTAGTAGGTACAACAATAAGATCATGTGGCTCAAGGGCCACGAGACAAGAAGACAAGGCACAATCATGTGCCGACTCATAAAGAAGCTGGTCCATAGTATTCTCAATTGGAATCGAATCCTCCACCAAGTGATCGTGAATTGAAACCCCAAGTCGCTCAAACTGACTAGGAGTTTGACTTTGAAAGATTGTGCTTTGAATTTGTGGATGTGGTGGTGGTTCTATTTCAGAAGATAAATCCTCATGTTGACAAGAAAAATTACCCACCTCACGTTCACGTAATTACTGTGTCATTTGACTCACATGCATTTCCATAGTTTGCAAGGAATTCAAGTTGGACTTCAATAAATTTTGAGTGGTTTCCATGAACGTTTGGAGAGTTTGTTTCAAGGAATCAGGTATGCGATCAACTATGAGGTCCAAGTTAGAGCTTGGGAAATTTTGGGGTTGGGTGTTGATGGGCTGAGAATGAGTCCAATGATTTGAAGTGGGGTGTTGGTAGAATTCTGGGTATTCGGGAGGTGGATACTGGGGTGAAAATGATGTATAAGAATTTGAATAAGAATTGTCTCCCCACAAATCCATCCCTCTCAGGTTGTACGCGGATGCGTAATGGTCATAATGACCATTTTGGAAAAATGTGTGCTCATACTCAGGCTCAGGGGCAACATAAGGACATTCCCCGATAACATGACCACTCAACCTACAACACTCACACGGTGTGGCTACTGGAGCCACAGGTGCACCAATGTCATCTACCACATGCATGAAAGAGGCCAAAGGTTCTTGTAATGTCTCAGTTTGATGACCAACATATGATCCGACGTAACTAGATGATGGTCTAGTAGTCGGTGCCTCTCTCATACTATCCCAATATGAAGATTACTCAGTCACACAATTAAGATTGTCCCAACCATACGGGGTGTTAGTCTGAGCCACCCCAGGTTGTAGTGGTCCAGAATACCAGGAAGAATTGTTCTGGTCCCAAGAATGATATAGATGGTCGCCCATGTAACCATCCATCTCAACAAAAAACTCTCGAGTTGACCACTCTCACCACCACGAGGCTAAACTCGCAAAAAGTGCTCGACTCGACCCTAAAACGCTACCAGAGAGTGTAAAGGGGAGGAGACTATAACGTAGAAGAAGGTGAGAAGAAGATGACTCAAAGGAGAAGGGAAGAATCGTAGAGCTAGCGTGGGTAATGGGATTAGGTAGAAGCCTAACTAGCAAGCACGACTCAAACAATGTAAGGCAATGGATCCTTAGGCCAGACGACGCCTAACTTCGAGGTCACTAGCCTCGACACGCCTCACCTCCCTACAACGAGGACCACAATTCCCAGCAAGTGATACCAGATCCGGAGATCTAGTACCTCCTACTATCGACAAGGTAGGCAACGCCGATCGGGCCATGACGGTCTCAACTAGATTACTCTCTCAGTGAGTCCGAAATCCTAGGGCCAATGTCTACTTGCTTTTAGTTAAGGCTTGACTGAGAGTGATTTTTGGGGCCAAGGAAAGGGTGATGAAATCCCCCACCTTATCTTTTATGGGAACCCCCATCCTTAGTAGCGTTTTGATCCTAGATCTAGCAATCAATTGCTCCAATCAAAACGCTCAACTTACTCTTGTCCTGATGCAATTCCTACAAACTAATGCATGGGCATACAAGATGCATGAATGAGTGTAGGAAATGTGTACCTCACGTCAGCGCTCAACAACTGAAAATAAAGCTAAAAGAAAAGACAACTACATGCCAAAGTCAAGTACATGATGCGTGTGACCTAAACAAATATGAATGTTGATGTGAATTAAATTTATACCGCAAGTACACGGCGTCAATGAAGACGTGGCAAGTACGGGTCGAACACAAGGAGGGAGAGATTTGTTATTAGTGTGATTTCGATTGGGGGAAAGGAGGAGAGAAGAATGAATTTGGGTTTTTGAGATTTTTGATTTAATTATCTAAAGCAAGAAACATGAACAAATAAAACTAAAACAAGAATAAAGAAGTGAATTCCGTTGGGTGGTGGTTTAGATTAGAGAATTCAGAAACTTATAATAAATCATATTAGTTATAAAGCATTACATGATAAATGATTTAACATAAACTCAAGTAATCAAAATATACTAACACGAAATTAAAATAATAACATTCATTCATCTTCTCTTCACCCTAAATCCGTGACCTCCACCCTTTGGAAGGAGTTAGAAACTCATAGAGGGAGGAAGAAGGGGTCCTAGAGACATTACAAAAGAAAAGTAAAAACAAGAAATAAAAGACAGAATTTTATTACTAAAGTGAAGAGTACAAAACTGAAAATAAAAACAACTAAAAACTAGGTCTAAGGCCAAGCACCCTTCTACCGTCGTTCTCGGGGCTATTTATAGCCGATACAAGGGATCCCAATATATAAATGGAACGTACACGCGTCAATACAGCATTGGTAAAAATTTGAGCACACGGATCGACTCTTGTGCGGCTAAATCGCCGCAATTTGTACATGAGGTGCGTGCGGAATCGCCACCTTTTTGGCTCGGATTCGATCCAGATTTTTCCTGTGTGTTTATGGTATGATTTGATCCTCCTTTGCGCGTCTGGATTGATTCTTTCCATTCTTTTGAGCTCCAGATTAATTCCTTTATATATATGGAGATTCACATTGATTTTTCTTTAGATTTTCTCCATAATAATAAAAGCTACTCGTGATTTGCAATTAGGTCCTTGACTTTTTGCAATTAAGTCCCCGGCTACTTTTGTGCTTAAGTCTTTGTTCTTTTTGTAATTAGATCTTGAATGCTTTTATGCTTGGATACATTTCCATTTGTAACCTGATAAACTTGAACTTGGTCTTTATGATGGAAATGAGTCTTTTGCACGTGTTGAACGTATTATTTTAAACCGCAAGTGCACGGCCGCGATGAAGCGGTGGCAAGTACGGGTCGTCCTCAGGGAGGTGAGCAGTCTCTTGTTTGCACGAAATCAAGTGGCGAAAATAATGGAGAAGAGAGTTGGTTACGCTACTCTACGCTACACTACGCTACGCTACGCTAAGAAGTACGAAATGTGAAAGAAGCAAACAAGCGATGAAATAAGAACTAAGCTAAGAACAAAATAGAAGTGCTGGAATTCAGGAATGGGAAAACCCCTAAGGGGTGGAGTGAGTGCACACAAGCAAAGAGGTGGGTGTAGAATACATTCTTTAAGCACAAGAAGGTGGTGTTTATCAAGCATAGGAAGTGTCTAAATGTTATGGCAAAACCTATCAATCTATTCACCAACTTGGTTGATTAACATTTACATATGCAAGTTGTTTATTTCAGAACCTAAACAAGCATGAGAGGTGTCTAATCATTTTGGCAAAACTCATCAAGTTATAAATTCTATCCTAAACAAGGAAGCATACATTCATGTTTAATCAACACATCAAAAATAAAGCATTCATCCCATTCTCTAATGCATGTATGTACATCTACTCCACCCCCCAAAGGGGATGGAACTACTCACTAAACATTACACTAATTATTAAACTAAGCAAAGAAAGCATATTAAAACTAAGCTAGAAATAAAAGACGATTAAACTAAAACATGCACAAACAATAAAAGAAGCATAAACAAACAATGAAAGAAACACAAAACTTTATTGATAAAATGACTCACATTAAAAGTAGCATCCTCCTACTTTAGTGTGTGCTTCAAGGCCTCACTTCTAGTAGGAAGAATAGCCACTTAAAATATGGAGTAGTTTACATAAGAAGGTGAAGAGTTCTATTTATAGCCATAGAAAAAGGCAATTCGGGACAATCCCCCGATGTGGGACTAAACAGATACCATAAATGGACTAAGAATGCTCTAATACACAGGCCATAACAAGCTAAGAGAATTTGGAGCAACTTGGACCGCCAATTAGCGGTCCAAGACCGCTAATTAGCGGTCTATAAACTCCAGATCGTCCTGGGCTTTCTTCTGGGCTTTCCATGTTGGTATTTGTTGTCTTGGATGCGGTTACTTGAGTTGTTGGATCTCCGACCCGAGTAGAATTGCCAAAATACTCCCCATGATGGTGTGGAGTTCTCTATTTTGCACTTTGGTCCTTTGGTCTTATATTCAGGTCCTTCTTCCTTGCATCTCAGTCCCCAGATCTCACAATTCAGTCCTTTTTCCCAGCTTTTGGGTCCTTTTATGCTTCAACTCTTCAAACCTATTTATTCCTGAAAACTAAACACAAAACTCGTAACATAGCATTGTTTAGATGAAAGATAATGGATATAAGATGCAAATATGAGCATGAAATGATGCCAATCAAATACCCCCACACCTAACTTTTGCTAGTCCCGAGCAAAACAAAGAAAGGAAAAAGCACACGAGAAAATAAGAAATCCTAACTCACTTTCGTAGGAATCACGGTTGCACTTAGCACGTGCAACAAGCCGTTAAACCTCATTGTCGCCAAGGAGGAGGAGTGTTGTCTCCTGAGGGTTTTCAGCAGATATACCCACAAAATCCGAACAAGATGCATTAATCAATCTAGCTACACGACTCGTTGGACTTATTTTGTCGATCATGGGACGCGGTAATACTACGGGTCGACTCTATATATGTAATCAGTCCACACACCTAGCCTAATGAGTTATTCGTGAAAGTTAGTCAAGGACTTAAGTGAAAGACATGGGCACCCTTAACTTCTGAATGTGATACAATGTGTAAAGTCCATTTTGGTTCTTATTTGACTCTCTTTTTTTTTCTTTTTTTTTTTTTCTTTTTCTTTGGAGCATTTTATTGGTTGGTGTTTGATTCTCCCAGGGTCAGGTTTCGTGCATCATTGCCTATGAGGACTTACACTATCACGTACACCTTCCCCCAAATCTCCACATAGGGCGATCCCTACCACCCGTGTAACGGGAGTTCGGTCGGCGCATCCCAAGTCAGATGACTCGAAAGCACCAGGCACAAAGTCCCCTCAGACCTACTTTCCCGAGTGATAGGAGCCGTGCGAGAAGAGAGAACACCACTTATTCATTTATCTACATGGGAACCAAAACCCCTACACTTAAGTTTCACAAAAAGAGATTAAGGGCCCTTGCCTACGACAAACTTCCTTATACTAACAGACACGAATTATTTGACTCACTAGGTTCAGGGTGGACTTCTTTAAATGTTTGAGTACTGAAACCCTATGATTACACGCCTCCCCCGAGGGAAAACCGGGGTGCATCCTAATGACTCGATAAGACCTAAAGCCAGTAAACTAGAAATCCTAATGCATCAAGTTCAAGACAATTTTGGGAGCTTTCTTTTTACTTTGCCTCTCAATGGTTTTGCACATGCTAAACACACGCAAAACCCACAAAAACATTTTCTTTCGCAAACACATGAAGATTTTGAAAGAAATGTGAAAATTTTAAAGCACTAGGCAAGCAAAAGAAGACAAGTCACCCAAGGATCATGGCAAACAGATATATCAATGTTAAATGCAGCACACTAGCATGACCCTAACAATACACACAAAAAGAAAATAAAATCAAAAGAAAAAGACTCGACTATGTACACACGTAAAACACCCCCCCACACCTACTTCATGCATTGTCCTCAATGAATGTGAACAAGATACTACATGGATACATGCATGAAAAACTAAAGATCTCACCAACATGAAGTACAAAGGGACGTTCAGGGTCATGTTGATGGACACAAACCCAAATTCCCTCAAAACCTGTGAGAAGCTGAAGAAGGGAGATAAATACGTGAAGAGATTGGGCCCAAGAACACAAGGGTTGGGGCCCACAACAATCGATGCTCACTAAAGGAGTCTTTTATTACTCTCTTTTTTTCTTTTTCTTTTTTTTTCTTTTTTTTCTTTTTTTTCCTTTTTTTGTTTTTTTTACAAGATATATACATCAACCAAGATATTCTCATAATCATTTGGTCAAGGAACATCAAATGAGAACATCAAGTCATGAGGACCAGAGACTTGCCGAGATGGGCAAACTTTACTGGTACTCTGAGGTGTCATGAGGGGTGAAAGGTCAAAGCTGAACGGCTCGAACCCCTCATGATATTGGTTGGTTGTGGGCAACAAAGAATGAAGTTGTGTTGCCTCACTAGGGTTTAATTGCTCATCAAAGAAAACCCTCCAACCAATAGGCGGGTGCATCGGAATGAGTTCCTCAAGCTCATTCGATGGATGCAGCAAACCTGCATCACTAAGAATGGGGCTTCCCCCCAAGTCATCCAACAAGGACCTCCCACCATCATTTAGATCATCAAGCATAAGCTCGGTCATAGGTGGGTCCTTGTTGGAGTCAAAATGAAGCTCAAATGGCTCAATGGCCATGGGACATGAGGTAGAGACACCTTCTGGTATAGGCATATGATGAGGTGTCTCACTCTCACTAGTACTCTCAACTGAATCATGCAACGAACACTCCCTTTGGACATTCATGTTCGAGGCCAGCTCACTCTGTTGCATTGCGAAGACAAGCAATGAGTTTTCGCTGGGCCCACGAACATTCTCAACAGGTTGCATTGGGGTTAGGGGTGTTCGTTGATTTTGTGGTGCTTTCTCCAATTGGCGGATGAGATTTAGATTTAAAGGTTCATCCATGGGTTCCTGTTGCCTACCAGAGTTGAACACATGAAACTCGGCACTCATGTTACCGAATGAGAGCTTCATGAGACCATTTCGACAATTAATTAAGGCATTGGAAGTTGCCAGAAATGGTCTACCCAAAATCAAAGGTATTTGAGACTGGGTGTTCGCAACAGGATTGGTATCGAGGACAACAAAATCGACTGGAAATATAAAATCTCCAACTTTGATAAGCACGTCCTCGATAATCCCCATGGGAATACGAATGGATCTATCCGCCAGTTGGAGGGTGATCTTAGTTGGTTTCAATTCTCCCAAGTTCAACTGTTGATAAACAGAGAATGGGAGGAGGTTGACCGCTGATCCTAAATCAAGCAAAACATTGCTCAATCTAGTGTCCCCTATCGTACACTGAATAGTAGGACACCCAGGGTCCTTGTATTTTGTGTAGGTAGGATTGGACAAAAGTGAGCTGATATTTGCAGCCAAGAATGCTTTCTTAGGAACATTGGTCTTCCTCTTGGTTGTGCAGAGATCCTTCAACACTTTGGCATATTGAGGTATTTGTTGGATGACATTCAACAAGGGGATGTTAACCTTCACTTGCTTAAACACCTCTAATATCTTGTCCATGTTGTCACTCAGCTTTTTGTTTAACCTACTTGGATAGGGAGCTTTTGGCAGGTAGGTTTTCTGCTGTGCCTGAGAAGAAAGCTTTGGTGTATTACCCTCACCCTCAGCTTCTTCTTCACCACCATTCCCACTGAGGGGCTGCATAGATGGTGGTGGGTGTGGCAAGGAAATGTGATTGTCAACCTGTTTTCCATTCCTTAAGGTCACAATGGAATTGACATGGTGAACAGGTTCCTCCACATGGTTCACTTGCCTCCCCCGAGGTACCACATTCTCATTTTGCATTTGTTGTTGTTGGTACATGCGGGGGTTAGCCTCAGGCTGGCTAGGAAAAGACCCTCTCTCTCTTTCATGTACAGACTGAGCCAATTGGCCCATCTGAAGCTCTAGAGATTTGATGGTCTGCTGATTTGAAGTGAGAACTTGACTTGTGGACGACATAAAATTTTTCATAGAGTTCTCAAGTCCACGAGTCAAGTTCTCAAGCGAATTAAACCGGGTTTCGAAGTTGTTAGAATTTGGGAAACCTGGTTGGTTGGTGCTTGGAACTTGGGGTTGCTGATAAGATTGTGCATGCATGGGAGGTTGGTGTGATTGGTAAGGTGGTCTAGAGGAGTTTGAAGGACCACCCGGGTCATTAGTTTGGTTCCATGAAAAATTGGGGTGGTTCCTCCATCCAGGATTATAAGATGATGAGTATGGGTCACTCCGGGCTCTATCATAGACGGCGTTGACACGCTCCATCTCAGGAGGAATGGACTCACACTCGCTTTCTACATGACCTATCCTACCACATGAATGACAGGGAACTGGACCAGATGTGGACATGTGAGGTGCACTTTGTTGGTTTTGGAGCTCAATCGAATCCATACGGCGCATTAAGGCCGCCATGCGCGCCTCGGTGGCCGTAGTGGTATCGATAGCAAATGCGGAACCCGATCTAGTTGAGTTTGCATTCGCGATCCTCGCTCCTATGCTAGATGATGCAGGTGGTTCCCTCACACTCTCCCACTGCATGGTTTTCTCAGCGAGGTCTTCTAGGAAGGCCCATGCCTCCCTTTCATCGTTTCCCAAGAACTCTCCTTGACACATGGACTCAAGGAGCGTTCTGGACGGGATGTGAAGACCCTCGTACACAATCTGACAAAGGCGCCACAACTCAATGCCATGGTGAGGGCATGAGGATAGTAGCTCCTTGAACCTCTCTAGATATGCATGAAATGTCTCGGTCTCATGTTGATAGAACGAATTGATTTCGTTCCTCAATTTTTGAGTCCGATGATTAGGAAAGTACTTCTTGAGGAATGCAGATTGAAACTCATCCCAAGTCCTAAAGGAATTCGCCTGGTTTCTGTACAACCACTTCTTGGCATCATCCTTTAGTGCAAAAGGAACAAGCCTAAGATGGATGGAGTCTGTGCTAAGTTGTTGCAGCTTGAACATAGCACAGACCTCCTCAAATTCCCTGAGAAAGATATAGGGGTCACCTTTCCCAGTGAAATGAGGGAGCATGGAAATGAATTGAGGCTTAACCTCAAAATGGTTCCCATTAGCCTCTGGTAATACGATGCATGAGGGTAGAGCTGTACGGCTCGGGTAGCATCGATCACGTAGAGGTATGGGAACGACAACTGGGAGCACTGGTCGAACAGGTGGGTCCAGCAACTGATCCTCCTCACGGAAATTAGCAGCCATTGGACCCGAACTACGTGCGACACGAGAGGAGGGAGGTGTCGAGAAATCGATGACCGAAGCCGGATTGACAACGCTCCTCGTCAAACGACCACTCTCGTCTCGTGTCCACGAAAGCATGCACAAAGGTGCACACACAAACCACAACTCTTTTTTTTTTTCAAATGAAGAATGTATGTAGAAGAGAAGACGAGGGAACACAGGAGAGACATAATGACTCAGGAGAGAAGGGAAGAAGTCCTTAAGCTACGGCGGATGGGTACAGGTAGAAGCACACAAGCAAACAAGGCTCAAACAATCCTAAGGTCGCTATAGGTCCTTACAGCTAGACGACGCCTAACTGCGAGGTCACACGGCCTCAACACGCCTCACCTCCCTACAACGAGGACCACAAAGCCCAGCAAGTGAGCCAAGATCCGGGGATCTCGTCTCTCCTACTATCGACAAAGTGGGCAACGCCGATTAGGTCATGACGGTCGGGACCGGATCACTCTCCTAATGCGTCCAAGATCCTTAGGGCCAATGTCTACTTGATTTTAAAATTAGGCTCTTGATTAGTGTGGTTTTTGGGGCGAAGGAAAGGGTGATGAAATCCCCCACCTTATCTTTTATGGGACAGCCCCTCCTTAGTAGCGTTTTGGAGTCCTAATCTAGCAATCAACTCTCCAAACAAAACGCTCAACTCACACTTGTTTCAATGCACTTCCTACTAACTAATGCATGTTCATACGAAATGCATGAATGAGAGTAGAAGGTGCGTACCTCACGCCAGCTCTCAGCAACAGAAAATAAAGCTAAGATAAAAGACAATCTAAATGCCTAAGTCACATACAGGATGCATGGCCTAAACAAAAAGAATGCCTAATCTTTTGCTTTGAGTTTTAGGGTCCAAGTTGCTTAAAGGAGGTTGATTATGGATATGGGAACAAACTATAAGTCAAAACATGCCAAATTAAATCCCAGATCACTACATCAATTATGAAAACCGACCAAAGAAATAAGAGAGCAAACAGAGCTTACCAGACCGCCAATTGGCGGTCTCAGGCCGCTGATTGGCGGTCTACAATGCTCAGCTTGCTTCAAAACTTCTCCAGGTGCTCCTCCTGACCACTCCAAGTCTCCTGAAACAAAGACAAACTACAAAACAAAAACTAAATCCACTCGAATCGTCCAAACAAGAGTCTGGACTGGCACCTCCCCGGCAACGGCGCCAAAAACTTGTTGAACGTTTTATTTTAAACCGCAAGTGCACGGCCGCGATGAAGCGGTGGCAAGTACGGGTCGTCCTCAGGGAGGTGAGCAGTCTCTTGTTTGCACGAAATCAAGTGGCGAAAATAATGGAGAAGAGAGTTGGTTACGCTACTCTACGCTACACTACGCTACGCTACGCTAAGAAGTATGAAATGTGAAAGAAGCAAACAAGCGATGAAATAAGAACTAAGCTAAGAACAAAATAGAAGTGCTGGAATTCAGGAATGGGAAAACCCCTAAGGGGTGGAGTGAGTGCACACAAGCAAAGAGGTGGGTGTAGAATACATTCTTTAAGCACAAGAAGGTGGTGTTTATCAAGCATAGGAAGTGTCTAAATGTTATGGCAAAACCTATCAATCTATTCACCAACTTGGTTGATTAACATTTACATATGCAAGTTGTTTATTTCAGAACCTAAACAAGCATGAGAGGTGTCTAATCATTTTGGCAAAACTCATCAAGTTACAAATTCTATCCTAAACAAGGAAGCATACATTCATGTTTAATCAACACATCAAAAATAAAGCATTCATCCCATTCTCTAATGCATGTATGTACATCTACTCCACCCCCAAAGGGGATGGAACTACTCACTAAACATTACACTAATTATTAAACTAAGCAAAGAAAGCATATTAAAACTAAGCTAGAAATAAAAGACGATTAAACTAAAACATGCACAAACAATAAAAGAAGCATAAACAAACAATGAAAGAAACACAAAACTTTATTGATAAAATGACTCACATTAAAAGTAGCATCCTCCTACTTTAGTGTGTGCTTCAAGGCCTCACTTCTAGTAGGAAGAATAGCCACTTAAAATATGGAGTAGTTTACATAAGAAGGTGAAGAGTTCTATTTATAGCCATAGAAAAAGGCAATTCGGGACAATCCCCCGATGTGGGACTAAACAGATACCATAAATGGACTAAGAATGCTCTAATACACAGGCCATAACAAGCTAAGAGAATTTGGAGCAACTTGGACCGCCAATTAGCGGTCCAAGACCGCTAATTAGCGGTCTATAAACTCCAGATCGTCCTGGGCTTTCTTCTGGGCTTTCCATGTTGGTATTTGTTGTCTTGGATGCGGTTACTTGAGTTGTTGGATCTCCGACCCGAGTAGAATTGCCAAAATACTCCCCATGATGGTGTGGAGTTCTCTATTTTGCACTTTGGTCCTTTGGTCTTATATTCAGGTCCTTCTTCCTTGCATCTCAGTCCCCAGATCTCACAATTCAGTCCTTTTTCCCAGCTTTTGGGTCCTTTTATGCTTCAACTCTTCAAACCTATTTATTCCTGAAAACTAAACACAAAACTCGTAACATAGCATTGTTTAGATGAAAGATAATGGATATAAGATGCAAATATGAGCATGAAATGATACCAATCACACGCGTTTATGCTCAAGATGTGGGTAAATTGCATTCAGGTCCCTGTATTCTGTAAATAAGACTAAACACATACCTTAATAGCATTTATTGATATAAAAGTGATCTAAATGAAAGACATATGATGCAATGTATGCAATGTATCAAATACCCCTACACCTAGATTTTGCTAGTCCCTAGCAAAACAGAAAATACGAAAAATAAAAACAGGGAAATCCTAACTCACTTTCGTAGGACTCACGGTTGCACTTAGCATGTGCAACAAGCCGTTAAACCTCTTTGTTGCCAAGGAGGAGGAGTGTTGTCTCCTGAGGGTTTTCAGCGGATATACCCACAAAATCCTAAATCAACATTTCATTAATAGTTCTCAATATCCCTACCTCGACCTTATACATCTCACCGAGAATTCTTGCATGCTCATTATGTAAATCTAACTCATTAAAAATATGACTTGGTCTTTCTTCCTCCAACATTCACACCATTAACCCTTCTACGCATGTTATTACTTAAATTATTTTGCACGCCTCCTCTGGTGGTGAAGTATCATTCGGATCAACCATGGCATGGATCATTCTTTTAGCTTTGGGCCTTGAGTATTTTTTTTTCTTTTCTTCCGTGATTCAACACATTTGCTTTTTGACACTTTTACCCTTTTTGCATTCGTGTAGCGAGTTTGGTCGATAATCCCGAGCTGGTAGACTCAAGTTACCGGGTTTCAAGATACCCCTACGGACCAGTGACTCAAAGGCTTGGGCTTTTGTAATCATTTTGCAAAATGTGTTTTCTTCACTTTATTCCTTTATTTTTATTTTTATTTTCCTCAAGGCTTAATTGCTATTAGAAGTCCACACTTCCCGGTATATTTTCCTCAACCTCTGCTTTTTATCAACCACTTCAAAGATTTGATTCATCCAATTTAAGTGCATACATGTCTTAAAGGGCAATGAGTTATTTCTTTGGAACTTAGATTTATGTCATAATTTCTACAAGCAGAACTATATAATAAGGAACAAAAACTCAATGCAATTTGTACACGGGTTTTGGCAGTTCAATCTTAAGCTATGTCATGAAACATTGATTTTTTATTATTATTATTAATAAAAGACAGATCTATAGATAAATATATACATAAACATCCCCCCACACCTAAATCATGCATTGTCCTCAATGTATGCAAATATAAAGCAAATGCACTTATTACCTTGGTGAACTGCGGTGGAAGGATGGAATTTGCTCAAAGTCAACCATAGTCAGAACTGGATTGAATGATACCATATTGGTGCATGTATCCAGTTGAATTGTTCCCCATGTTGCAATGAGAGTTCTGAGTCACAGATTCCACACCCCTCACATAAATAGGTTCTCTTATTTGCTCGAGTGATGGTGGGTGTGTAGATGAATTTCTCCCCTTTTTCTTACTTACTTTTTGATTTTGTGATGATTCAGAAATCTTATAGATACGCGATTTCATCACAACATCACTCTGATTGCATATTATTTCTGCCTCACTATCAATATGAAAGATATTAAATTCAGCTTTTAAGTTCCCAAAAGATAATTGCATGAGCCCATTTCGACAGTTTATCAATGCTTCAGAAGTGGCCAAAAAGGGTCTGCCTAGAATTACAGGGATTTGTCGATTAGGATTTACAACAGGTGCGGTATCTAGTACGACAAAATCCACTGGGTAAATGAAGTCACCAACCTTGATCAAAACATCCTCTACTACACCTCTTGGTTTCTTAATAGAGCAATCAGCAAATTGAAGGGTTGTCCTAGAGGGTTTTAGTGGACCAAGGTTCATTTGCTCATAGACAGAGTACGGGAGTAGGTTAACACTAGCACCAAGGTCTAGAAGGGCTTTGTTGATAAAAGTATCTCCTATTGAACATGAAATTGTGGGACACCCAGGATCCTTATATTTTATAGGAGATGTGTTGGACAAAATAGAACTTATGTTTGCAGTTAAGAATGCCTTCTTTGGTACGTTCGTTTTTCTCTTTTTAGTGCACAAATCTTTTAAGAATTTAGCATAAGCAGGTATTTGTTGAATCATGTCTAAGAGTGGAATGTTCACCTTAACTTGCTTAAATACTTCCAAGATTTTCTCTATTTGTGCACTTGAGTTCTTTTTGAGTCTATTAGGGAATGGAGCTTTAGGAACATAGACTCGCTCAGGTTCAGGTTGAGCTATGGGTTCAGGTTGAGTAGGTGGGTTGGGCGTTTCAGATTGGACGTCAGGTTCAATGGTCAGGTCATATGTGGGTGTTTGATGGCTAGATTGATTGGACACTCTAGGATTTACTACATTGTTATCAACTTGTCTTCCGGACCGTAATGATACTACTGCATTTATTTGTTGGAACAGTCCTTCCTCATTAACCATTTCAACCGGTCTAGGGTTGTTATTTCCTGAAGGTGCTTGATAGGATTGATATGAATTATTTGATGTAGGGTTCACCTCAGGTTGACTTGGAAGCCGACCCTTTTCTCTTTCACCTACTATTTGTGCTAGTTGGCTGACTTGTGTCTCAAGCCTTTGGAAGGTCTGGTTGGTTGTTTGTATAAATGTTTTCATCAAATTTTCCAAGCTTGTCAACCTGACCTCATGATCGTTATTGTTAATAAACCCATATGATGTATTATTTTGATTATACGGGTTTGGTTGTTGTCTAGGAGGTTGACCCTGTTGGTTTGATGAGAAATTGGAATTATTACGCCAACCCGAGTTATAGGTTGATGCGTATGGGTCATTTCTAGCATGGTTATACATGGCATTAACTTGGTCCCATTCCGCACAATCCTCCATTACATGACCTGTTTGAGCACATCTAGAGCAAGGGATAGACGAGGCTTGAGTCACTCGGTTTTGGGTTCGTAGCTCTAAACTTTCCATTCTGCGCATAAGGGTAGCTAGTTTTGCTTTAGCCGCTATGTTGGCATCTACAGCTAAGACACCTGGTTTGGGTTGGCTTGCTATTCTAGATCCAATACTCAGGTTAGGCAGTGTTCTAGCATTGTCCCATTGCATACTGTTTTCAGCTAATTCCTCAAGGAAAGTCCAGGCATCATTTTCATTTTTCGACATAAAGTTCCCTTGGCTTACGGATTCTACCATAACCCTAGATGTGGGTGTCAATCCCTCATAAATAATTTGGCATAATTACCATCTTGGAATTCCATGATGAGGGCATTGGGTCAGAACACTTTTGAATCTTTCTAGATAGAAATAGAACGACTCGCTCTCAGACTGAAAGAATGCAACAATTTCATTCCTAATCCTCATAGTCTTATGGTTGGGGAAATATTTTTTTAGGAAAACTTGAACAAACTCAGCCCAACTTCTAATGGATCTTTCGGCTAGACTATATAGTCATTTCTTAGCGTCGTCCTTCAGTGCTAGAGGCACGAATTTCAGACGCACTGCCTCCTCAGAGATATGCTGGTATTGCATAAGAGAGCAGATTTCCTCAAATTCTCTAAGGAAGAGATATGGGTCTTCCCTAGAGGTGAACTTAGGCAACATACTCATGTATTGTGCCTTAAGTTCGAAGTCGCGACCCGGTATGGTAGGCATAACGATGCACGATGGCTGAGCAGCCATCGCTGGATAGCATCGATCCCTCAGAGTTATAGGTTGTGCAACAGGCGGGTCCACTACGTTCTCACCCATTGGATCCGGGTGAGGTGGTGCAACAGGTGGATTGGGGCTAAGTTCCAGACTGGAATCTAGATGAACTCGTGAGAGTCGATTACTCAAGTCCCGAATCCAAATCTGAGTGCACCGGGTTGAATCAATTTTTAAATTCAAATTCGGAATTTAAATTCCAAATTTAATTTGAAGAATTAATTACAATTTTTTTTTTATATTTTCGTTTTATTTTTTATTTTTATTTTGTTTTTTTTAAAAGGGAAACAAACAATAGAATGGGGAAAAATGAGAAAGGAATCCTAATCTAGAGAATTTAGGTGAGAAGAGAAAGAAGACTCAGATGAGAAGGGAAACCTAACTCTAAAGATAGAAAGAGGGTTGGTCAGAAAATTCCTAAGAAAGCACGGTTCAAACAATCCTAGACCTAGTGTCGCTTAGATCTAGACGACTCCTAACTGGTTGAGTCGAATTGATTTGCTTGATTCACCTCCCTCACTAATCAAACAAACTTGGCCAGGCCGTGTATAGCTAGTGGGGGCGCTTCCGACAGAGTCGGTGCCAATTAGACAACCACTTCGCTTGGAAGACTTGCGTCGACACAAAAACACTTTCTAGACACCAAATTAAATTCAATCAGCTTCAGGTCATAGCAAGTCAAACCAATCTTCTCCTTAAATGAGTCTGAGTCCTTAGGGGTCAATGTCTAGTTGATTTTAATTCAAGGCTTGGGTGACACTTTAGGTTTGTGATTTGTGGGTCACGGAAGGGTGATGAAATCCCCACCGTATCTTTATCTACGGAGTTGCCCTTAAGATAGTTTAACTTAGATCTAGCAAAGATAGTCAAACAATGGTCTTTAGAAAGGTGCAATTTCAAGGTTGTATGCAAACTAGATTATATGCTTAAATGCATTCGATAAAAACCGCGATACGTACCTTGCCTCCAGCACTCTTCAACAAAAATTAATTTGCAAGAATTTAGCAAGAATAATGCAAACAAAACATTATATGATGCATGCACTAAGTTCTTCTAGTTTTGCCAATTTTTAGGTCAGAGTTGAATTATTGCAATTTATGGAATTTTTTTGCCCTAACATATGCAGTTCTACTAAAAGGAAATTTTCTGAAAATAGAAATTACGAGGAAAAGAGGCAACAAAGGTTACCTTATGCATTGCTCAGTCGGGTTCACCGCCCGCTCTCGAAATTTCAGATGCTCCACGCGTCCACCCAGAGATGGTGCTAACCCCAGAAAAATTTGAAGCCCAGAAGCTTCAGGTGTGCGGTGATTCCGCCGCAGGTTGCTCTTGGTATGCGGCGGTTCCGCCACCCTTGTTGCTCAGACTGCGTTCAGATTTCGCCGCACGCTCTGTTGTCTCCTGAAACACAAACCCAAATACTTAGATCGCGTACAAGATAAACAGAACAGAATCGAAATCAACAAAAAACAAAATCTGCGTCGCCTCCCCGGCAACGGCGCCAAAAACTTGATGTGAATTAAATTTATACCGCAAGTACACGGCGTCAATGAAGACGTGGCAAGTACGGGTCGAACACAAGGAGGGAGAGATTTGTTATTAGTGTGATTTCGATTGGGGGAAAGGAGGAGAGAAGAATGAATTTGGGTTTTTGAGATTTTTGATTTAATTATCTAAAGCAAGAAACATGAACAAATAAAACTAAAACAAGAATAAAGAAGTGAATTCCGTTGGGTGGTGGTTTAGATTTAGGGTTTAGATTAGAGAATTCAGAAACTTATAATAAATCATATTAGTTATAAAGCATTACATGATAAATGATTTAACAAAAACTCAAGTAATCAAAATATACTAACACGAAATTAAAATAATAACATTCATTCATCTTCTCTTCACCCTAAATCCGTGACCTCCACCCTTTGGAAGGAGTTAGAAACTCATAGAGGGAGGAAGAAGGGGTCCTAGAGACATTACAAAAGAAAAGTAAAAACAAGAAATAAAAGACATAATTTTATTACTAAAGTGAAGAGTACAAAACTGAAAATAAAAACAACTAAAAACTAGGTCTAAGGCCAAGCACCCTTCTACCGTCGTTCTCGGGGCTATTTATAGCCGATACAAGGGATCCCAATATATAAATGGAACGTACACGCGTCAATACAGCATTGGTAAAAATTTGAGCACACGGATCGAATTTTGTGCGGCTAAATCACAGCAATTTGTACATGAGGTGCGGCGGAATCGCCACCATTTTGGCTCGGATTCAATACAGATTTTCCTGTGTGTTTGTGGTATGATTTGATCCTCCTTTGCGCGTCTGGATTGATTCTTTCCATTCTTTTGAGCTCCGGATTAATTCCTTTATATATATGGAGACTCACATTGATTTTTCTTTAGATTTTCTCCATAATAATAAAAGCTATTCGTGATTTGCAATTAGGTCCTTGACTTATTGCAATTAAGTCCCCAGCTACTTTTGTGCTTAAGTCTTTGTTCTTTTTGTAATTAGATCTTGAATGCTTTTATGTTTGGATACATTTCCATTTGTTTCCTGATAAACTAGAACTTGGTCTTTATGATAGAAATGAGTCTTTTGTTTATGCTCGAGATGTGGGTAAATTGCATTCAGGTCCCTGTATTCTGTAAATAAGACTAAACACATACCTTAATAGCATTTATTGATATAAAAGTGATCTAAATGAAAGACATATGATGCAATGCATGCAATGCATCAAATGTCTATTCTTTTGCTTTGGTTTAAGGCCAAGTTGAGTAATGGGGATTGGTTTAATGATTTGGGAGCAAACTAAAAGTCACAGCATGCAAAATAGTGCTCCCAGATGACGAAAATGAAAGAACCAACTACCAAAAGAAAATTGAGAGCAAGACACGCTCACCAGGCCGCCAATTGGCGGTCCCTGTTGATGCTCAGGTGCTCCAACTCCTCCAGTAGCCTCCCCGTGAGCTCTAGGATACCTCAAACTAAGAAAAACTGAAAACAAAAAATTAAAAACCACTCGAATCGTCTAAACCAAGGTCTGGACAGAGCACCTCCCCGGCAACGGCGCCAAAAACTTGATTGATTCGTTTTATATTAAACCGCAAGTGCACGACCGCGTTGAAGCGGTGGCAAATACGGGTCGATCCACAGGGAGGTGTGTCGACTTTTGGTTTGTGCGAAGGCGGGAGGGAAAGAAATGAGAGAAATGTTGGTTACACTAAACTACACTAAAATGCAAAAAGGAAATGGAAGAGAAGCAATAAAAGTTTACCCCATAAGGGGTAGAGAAAAAATGTGAGTATAAAGATGTGTGTGTGTGTGTGTTCAATTATGCTCCTCACAACATGTAGTGCATGAAATCATAAAATTAAATCCAACTTTGCCCCAACATGAAATAAGATAAGACTATATCGTTAAAACATACAAGACAATAATTGGAATGAAGCTAAATGAACTCATGTATAAAGACTAGACCCTACTATGCCTCCACATGAAATAAGATAACCCAATATCATTAAAACATACAAGGCATTAACCAAGGTAAAGGCAACAAGAGTACATACACTACAAATTGTGTTTCCAATATTAATTCCATCCATATCCTCACCTTATCATTCCCCATAAAATATGTCCACTAATCTAAGCATAAGCTAAGTTTCATTCAATAGCATTAGCATATGAAAGATAAGAGCGAAATCCCATTAGATGGTTATGGAAATCATATAAGGCTCAAGGGATTAAGATAACACACACCTAATACACTACATGATCATATCACATATTTCTCCACGCCCCAAATGGGGATGGAACTACTCACTAATCATTACACTACCTACATTAACAAAATGAAATATTATACTGAAAGGAAATTTAACTAAGCAAGAAAGGAGCATTAAAGAATCTTAAAAGGAAAGGAAAGACTAAACAAGCATGCACAAATTAAAAGACAAGATTAAAAGAAACTAGAACAATTATTTTATTAACAATGACTCACATTGAAGGTAGCATTCTTCTCCACCTTGAGTTTTGCTTCAAGGCTTACTCCTTAGTAGAGCGAATGCCACCAAGTATTGGGTAGTTTACAATAGAAGGTGAAGAGTTCTATTTATAGCCAAAGAAAAAGGGAATCCGGGACAATCCCCCGATGTGGGACTAAACAAATACCAGAAATGGCCTAAATACACAATAATACGCGACCCACGAAAAGCTTAGCAGATTTGGGCCCAACACAGACCGCCAATTCGCGGTCTTGGACCACCAATTGGCGGTCTGTATGATCCGGATCACGCTGGATTTTATTCTGGGCTTTCCTGGATGTCGTTGTTGGTCTTTGATGCATCTACTTCACTTGTTGGAGATCCTACCCGAATAGAATTGCCAAAATACTCCCCATGATGGTGTGGAGTTTTCTGTTTTGCTCTTTGGTCCTTCGGTCTTACGTTCAGGTCCTTCTTCCTTGCACCTTAGTCCCCAGGTCTCACAATTAAGTCCTTTTTCCTTGCTTTTGGGTCCTTTTATGCTTCATCTCTTCAAACCTATTTATTTCTGAAATTCAAACATAAAACTCGTCACGTAGAATTGCTTAGGTGTAATATAATGGATATGAGATACAAATATAAGCATGAAATGATGTCAATCACTTGCCTACTTATGGTGCCTTAATACTGAAGGATTAATAATGTGCTTCTTTATATATTCAAAAGTTTTTTAACGTTCTTCATTCCTTTCAAACAATACACCTTTCTTCATGAGATGAGAAAAAGGCTGACACTCTCTAGACAAATTTACTATAAAGCGCCTTATATACGCCAAGCGTCCTTGGAGTGACTTGAGTTGTTTCAAAAAAAATTGAGGAGGAAGTTTCTAAATTGCATTGATTTTCGTTAGATCAATTTCTATGCCCTATTCTTGGTTTTGGGGAAAGGAAATTTTCCATATCTTATGAAAATAATTCCAATAATTGTGATGATTTCGGATAGGTGGATATAGTTGATGCACTCTCCCTTGCTTCTGCAAAAAAGTGCATCATAGGAACTCGTATGCACTTTCATTCTTTTGTTGTTGTATCTTCGATTATCTTTTCATTTTCTAAATTGAACCATTTCAAAATTCATGATATTTGACACAGAGTTAGAAAAAACCACCATCAATCATGATAAGAAATGAGTGGAGAGGGAATCACATCCTTCGTCAAACATAACTACTCCAGAGGTGGGATCATATCAATGCCACTATAATATAGCGGGTGAGTAACTTCAACCAGTCCCGTATGATCTAGAATTTGTAGGTATCATCCCTTTTCATTTTTTGGAAGGATTAATACGTGCATTTGTCATCATGTGTGTTCATATCCTATTCAGGTTATCTAGGGTGAAGCAGATTTTCCACCATTAGTCACGGACAATGTCGCTTCACCACCATATCGAGGTAACTTTTCCTTTGCATTTGGCTTTTGTCACATTGAATAGAGTGGTCACTTGATAGTTCGGGGAACAACAACACCATCTCCTTCTTTAGTAACATGGGATAACCACCCCATCATTTTTCTGCGGTGATAATGTTTTGATATTTATCTCACTTATGTGTTTTCCTTTTTTAGGACCATCTTACCATAGTGGTTTACGATCCCACAATGGTAGCAACAATTACACCGATGAGCGTCGTCACTTTGCAAGCTTTAGATTGATCTTCATCGGGGACAAACATTATAAAGACGCTCCACCTCGATTTTTGCAATTGGAACAGCAAGTTAATGTTTGCATTCCAACGAATTAAAGGTGTTTGATTCGTTTTATATTAAACCGTAAGTGCACGGCCGCGTTGAAGCAGTGGCAAATACGGGTCGATCCACAGGGAGGTGTGTCGACTTTTGGTTTGTGCGAAGGCGGGAGGGAAAGAAATGAGAGAAAGGTTGGTTACACTAAACTACACTAAAATGCAAAAAGGAAATGGAAGAGAAGCAATAAAACTTAACCCCATAAGGGGTAGAGAAAAAATGTGAGTATAAAGATGTGTGTGTGTGTGTGTTCAATTATGCTCCTCACAACATGTAGTGCATGAAATCATAAAATTAAATCCAACTTTGCCTCAACATGAAATAAGATAAGACTATATCGTTAAAACATACAAGACAATAATTGGAATGAAGCTAAATGAACTCATGTATAAAGACTAGACCCTACTATGCCTCCACATGAAATAAGATAACCCAATATCATTAAAACATACAAGGCATTAACCAAGGTAAATGCAAGAAGAGTACATACACTACGAATTGTGTTTCCAATATGAATTCCATACATATCCTCACCTTATCATTCCCCATAAAATAGGTCCACTATTCTAAGCATAAGCTAAGCTTCATTCAAGAGCATTAGCATATCGAAGATAAGAGTGAAATCCCATTAGATGGTTATGGAAATCATATAAGGCTCAAGGGATTAAGATAACACACACCTAATACACTACATGATTATATCACATATTTCTCCACCCCCAAATGGGAATGGAACTACTGACTACTCATTACACTAACTACATTAACAAAATGAAACATTATACTGAAAGTAATTCAACTAAGCAAGAAAGGAATATTAAAGAAACTAATTGAAATGAACATAAAACTAAAGAGACATGTAAAAATTAAAAGACAAGATTTAAAGAAACTAAGAACAATTATTTTATTAACAATGACTCACATTGAAGGTAACATTCTTCTCCACCTTGAGTTTTGGTTCAAGGCTTACTCCAAGTAGAGAGAATGCCACCAAGCAATGTGTAATTACAATAGAAGGTGAAGAGTTCTATTTATAGCCATAGAAAAAGGTAATCTGGGACAATCCCCCGGTATGGGACTAAAAATATACCAGAAATAAAATAAACAAACACTAATACATGTGCCCACCAAAGTTTAGCAAATTCGGAGCCAAACAGACTGCCAATTGGCGGTCTATCGGTTCTGGATCAATCTCGAATTTGTTGTGGGCTTTTCTGGATGTCTTTCTTGGTCTTTGATGCATATACTTTGTTTATTGGAGCTCCGACCCGAATCGAATTGCCAAAATACTCCCCATGATGGTGTGGAGTTTTCTGTTTTGCTCTTTGGTCCTTCGGTCTTACGTTCAGGTCCTTCTCCCTTGCATCTTAGTCCCCAGGTCTCACAATTCAGTCCTTTTTCCCTGCTTTTGGGTCCTTTTATGCTTCATCTCTTCAAACCTATTTATTTCTGAAATTCAAACATAAAACTCATCATGTAGCTTTGCTTAGGTGTAAGATAATGGATATAAGATACAAATATAAGCTTGAAATGATGTCAATCAAATACCCCCACACCTAAGTTTTTGCTAGTCCCGAGCAAAACAAAGAAAGAGAAAAAGAAACGAGAAACAAGAAATCCTAACTCACTTTCGTAGGAATCACGGTTGCACTTAGCACGTGTAACAATCCGTTAAACCTCCTTGTCGCCAAGGAGGAGGAGTGTTGTCTCCTGAGGGTTTTTAGCGGATATACCCACAAAATCCGAACAAGATGCATTATTCAATCTAGACACTCGACTCGATGGACGAATTTTGTCGATCATTGGATGTGGTAATCCTACGGGCCGTCTCTATATAGGTAATCAGTCCACACACCTAGCCTAATGAACCATTCGTGCAAGTTAGAAAAGGAATTAAGTGAAAGACATGGATACCCTCAACATCCTAAGGTGCTACAAAGTGTAAAGTACATTAAGGTTCTTATTTGCATTACCTTTTTTCTTTTTGTTTCTTTTCTCATTTTTTTGTTTTTCTTCTTTTCTTTTTATTAGTTGGAGCTTCATTCTCCCAGGGTCAGGTTTCGTGCATCATTGCCCATGAGGACTTACACTATCACGTACACCTTTCCCCAAATCTCCACATAGGGCAATCCCTACTATCCGTGTAACGAGAGTTCGGTCGGTGCATCCATTGTCAGATGACTCGAAAGCACCAAGCACAAAGTCCCCTCAGACCTACTTCCCCGAGTGATAGGAGCCGTGTGAGAAGAGAGAACACCTACTCACTTATTTCTTATCTACACATGAACCAAAACCCCTACACTTAATGTCTCACAACAAGATTTAAAGGGTCCTTGACTACAACAAACTCCCTTAATATAATAGACACGAATTATTGACTCACTAGGTTCAGGGTGGACTTCTTTAAATGTTTGAGCACTGAAACCCTATGATTACTCTCCCCCCGAGGGAAACCGGGGTACATCCTAACGACTAGATAAGTCGTATAGCCCATGTACTAGATATCCTAACGCATCAAGTTCAAGACAATTTTGGGAGCTTTCTTTTTACTTTGCATCTCAACGGTTTTGCACATGCTAAACACACGCAAAACCCACAAAACATTTTCTTTCACAAACACATGAAGATTTTGAAAGTATTGTGAATTTTTAAAGCACTAGGCAAGCAAAAGAAGACAAGTGACCCAAGGATCATGGCAAGTAGATATAGTGATATTAAATACAGCACACTAACATGACCCTAACAATGCACACAAAGAAAATAAAATCAAAGGAAAAAGACTCAACTATGTACACACGTAAAACACCCCCCCACACCTACTTCATGCATTCTCCTCAATGCATAGGACCATGATACTACATGAATTTATGCATGAAAAAGGAAAGATCTCACCAATATGAAGCGCAAAAGGAAGTTCAAGGTTATGTTGATGGACAAAAATCCGAATTCCCTCAAAACCTGTGAGATGCTAAAGAATGGATACAAATACGTGAAAGAAATGGGGACAAAATACACAAGTGTTGGGGCCCACAACAATCAATGCTCGCTCGTGGATTATTTTATTGTACGTTTTCTTTTCTTTTCTTTTTTTTAATATAACTATGTACAAACATAAGTTCCCATCTTCATTTGTCAAAATACATCAAATGGGAACCTCAAAAGTGGGTCAATGCACTTGGAAAGGGAACATGACACCACGCGGGGCCAGAATACTCATGTTTGGGCCCCCTCACAAAGAGCACAAGATGAAAGGAGAGGTTCATGAATTGGACGCAAAGGCATCTCATTCAAAGGATCAAACTGAAAGATCTTGAACGTCTCAAGAGTTTGGGAAATATGGGGGCAACGAAAGAAGACTTTCTCCCATTGTGGTGCTGAAGTTACGATCGTCAATCCAAACTCTCCAACCAACAGGTTGGTGGGTCGGAACGAGGTCAAGACCCTCGTTATGCATGTCCGACTCACCAGACGAACAAAAAGTGGGTCTCATACCTACGGTATCCTCCAAGGAACTCCTAATACCCTCATTAGCAATGTAATTGTTTGATGTTCCATCATTTCCAAGATGATCAGGAACAATAGTGAGAGACAAACTCTCATCAGGTTGTTTGAAATTGAGGGTACTAGGGAGCTCTTGCTCCACCAGAGGTGAGTCCTTAAAAGGCAAAACATGAAGATCAAGTGGCTCAAGGGCCACGAGAAAAAAAGATAAGGCACAATCCTGTGCTGACTCATAATTAAGTTGGTCCATGTTATTCTCAATTTGAATCGAATCCTCCACTAAGTGATCGCGAATTGAAACCCCAAGTCACTCAGACTGACTAGGAGTTTGACTTTGAAAGACTGTGCTTTGAATTTGTGGATGTGGTGGTGGTTCGATATCAAAAGATGAATCCTCATGTTGACAAGAAAGGTTACCCTCCTTACGTTCATGGAATTGTTGTGTCATTTGACTCACTTGCATTTCCATAGTTTGCAAGGAATTCAAGTTGGACTTCAATAAAGTTTGAGTGGTTTCGATGACGTTTGGAGGGTTTGTTTTAAGGAATCAAGTTTCGGGTCAACAGTGAGGTTCATGTTAGAATTTGGGAAATTTTGGAGTTGGGTGTTGAGGGACTGAGAATGAGGTCAATGATTTGGAGTGGGTGTTGGTAGAATTCTGGGTATTCGGGAGGAGGATACTGGGGTGAAAATGATGTGTAAGAATTTGAATAAGAATTGTCTCCTCACGAATCCATCCCTCTCAGATTGTACGCGGATGCGTAATTGTCATATTGAGCGTTTTGGGAAAATGTATGATCATACTCAGGCTCTGGGGGAACATAAGGACATTCCCGATAACATGACCACTCAACCCACAACAGTCGCACGGTACGACTACTGGAGCCACCAGTGCACTAATGTCGTCTACCGCACGCATGAAAGAGGTCAAAGTTTCTTGCAATGTCTCGATTTGATGACCAACTTATGATCTGACGTAACTAGATGAAGATCTAGCAGTCGGTGCCTCTCTCAGATCACCCATATATGAAGATTGCTCAGTCACACAATGAAGATTATCCCAACCATACGGGGCGTTCGTCTGAGCCACCCCAGGTTGCATGGATCCGGAATACCAGGGAGAATTGTCCTGGTCCCAACAATGATATGGATGGTTTCCCATGTAACCATCCATCTCAACAAAAAACTCTCGAGTCGACAACTCTCACCACCACGAGGCTAAGCTCGCAAAAAGTGCTCGACTCGACCCTAAAACGCTAACAGGGAGTGTAAAGGGGAGGATACTAGAACGTAGAAGTAGGTGAGAAGAAGATGACTCAGAGGAGAAGGGAAGAATCCCTAGAAACTAGCGTGGGTAGTGGGAGAGGGTAGAAGCCTAATCTAGCAAGCACGGCTCAAACAACTTATGGCTATGGGTCCTTAGGCTAGACGACGCCTAACTTCGAGGTCACTAGTCTTGACATGCCTCACCTCCCTACAACAAAGACCACAATGCCCAGCAAGTGATACCAAATCCGAAGATCCAGTACCTCCTACTATCGACAAGGTAGGCAACGCCGATCAGGCCATGACGGTCTCAACTAGATTAGTGTCCTAGTGCGTCCGCAATCCTTAGGGCCAATGTCTACTTTCTTTTAGAATTAAGGCTTTGATTAAGAGTGATTTTTGGGGCCAAGGAAAGGGTGATGAAATCCCCCACCTTATCTTTTATGGGACAACCCTCCTTAGTAGTGTTTTGATCTTAAATCTAGCAATCAACACTCCAATCAAACGCTCAACTCACTCTTGTCCCGATGCACCTTACCAACTAATGCATGATCGAAACATGAATGAATGAGAGATTTGGGTGCACGTACCTCACGCCAGCAATCAACAACAAAATGTAAAGCAAAGAAAAGACAAATACGTGCAAAGTCTACAAATGTGCATGACCTAGATGGTAAGAAGTCTAATCTTTTGCTTTGAGTTTTACAGTCCAAGTTGATTAAAGGGGATTGATTTTTAATATGGGAGAAAACTAGAAGTCACAACATGCAAAATAGTGCTCGCAGTAACTACAATGAACAAAATAACAACCAGAACAAAATTGAGATAGATTGAGGCTCACCAGGCCACCAATTGGCGGTCCCAGACCGCTGATTGGTGGTCACTTTTGGGTCTTGTACTCTCAAATTCCTCCAGTTGCTTCCCCTTGTTCCTTAGAATGCCTGAAACACACAAAAACTAAAAACAAAAAATTAAAACCACCCGAATCGTCTAAACCAAAGTCTAGATAGAGCACCTCCCCGGCAACGGCGCCAAAAACTTGTTTGATTCATTTTATATTAAACCGCTAGTGCACGACCGCGTTGAAGTGGTGACAAATACCGGTCGATCCACAGGGAGGTGTGTCGACTTTTGGTTTGTGCGAAGGCGAGTGGGAATGAAAGGAGAGAAATGTTGGTTACACTAAACCACATTAAATGAAAAAAGGAAATAGAAGAGAAGCAATAAAACTTAACCCCATAAGGGATAGAGAAAATATGTGAGTATAAAGATGTGGGTGTGTATGTGTGTTCAATTATGCTCGTCACAATATGTAGTGCATGAAATCATAAAACTAAATCCAACTTTGCCTCCACCTGGAATAAGATAAGATCATATCATTAAAACGTACAAGACAATAATTAGAATGAAGCTAAATGAACTCATGTATAAAGACTAGACCCTACTATGCCTCCACATGAAATAAGATAACCCAATATCATTAAAACATACAAGTCATTAACAAAGGTAAAGGCAACAAGAGTACATACACTACGAATTGTGTTTCCAATATTAATTCCATCCATATCCTCACCTTATCATTCCCCATAAAATAGGTTCACTAATCTAAGCATAAGCTAAGCTTCATTCAAGAGCATTAGCATATCAAAGATAAGAGTGAAATCCCATTAGATGGTTATGGAAATCATATAAGGCTCAAGGGATTAAGATAACACACACCTAATACACTCATGATTATATCACATATTTCTCCACCCCCAAATGGGAATGGAACTACTGACTACTCATTACACTAACTACATTAACAAAATGAAACATTATACTGAAAGGAAATTCAACTAAGCAAGAAAGGAATATGAAAGAAACTAATTGAAATGAACATAAAACTAAAGATACATGTAAAAATTAAAAGACAAGATTTAAAGAAACTAAGAACAATTATTTTATTAACAATGACTCACATTGAAGGTAGCATTCTTCTCCACCTTGAGTTTTGCTTCAAGGCTTACTCCAAGTAGAGAGAATGCCACCAAGCAATGGGAAATTACAATAGAAGGTGAAAAGTTCTATTTATAGCCATAGAAAAAGGTAATCCGGGAGAATCCCCCGGTATGGGACTAATAATATACCAGAAATAGAATAAACACACACTAATACATGTGCCCACCAAAGTTTAGCGAATTCGGAGCCAAACAGACAGCCAATTAGCGGTCCCAGACTGCCAATTGGCGGTCTATCGGTCCTGGATCAATCTCGAATTTGTTGTGGGTTTTTCTGGATGTCTTTGTTGGTCTTTGATGCATATACTTTGTTTATTGGAGCTCCGACCCGAATCGAATTGCCAAAATACTCCCCATGATTGTGTGGAGTTTTCTATTTTGCTCTTTGGTCCTTCGGTCTTACGTTCAGGTCCTTCTCCCTTGCATCTTAGTCCCTAGGTCTCACAATTCAGTCCTTTTTCCCTGCTTTTGGGTCCTTTTATGCTTCATCTCTTCAAACCTATTTATTTCTGAAATTGAAACATAAAACTCATCACGTAGCTTTGCTTAGGTGTAAGATAATGGATATAAGATACAAATATAAGCATGAAATGATGTCAATCAACATGCCAGATCCGAACATTGACCAAGACATTTTAGGAAGAGAAAATGATATCGTCAGAGGATTTCAAAGACGTTTTGATTGTCGCAGTTAATTTCACAAGATGTTAGCCAAAGTCTTGAAAATGAGCAAGATGTTGATGTCTTCGGGTATGCTGGTGTCCAAGTGGAGGTCTAACATGCAATCTTTAGTATATCGTGTATGGTGGTGACGAGATCAATGTTGTATGGGCCTATGTAATGAGCATCTTGCTCAACTCAAGCATTCCATTACTACTTTAGAAAATTGAATTTGTTCAAGATTTCAACGCATTGAAGAGTTGGAATTACAACAAAGGACCATCGACGAAGAGATTACAACCACTATACGAGTTGTAGGTGAGCTCGAAACCGAGGATGACCACGTTACACTTCAGCTGGAACAACTCCAGAATGTGCTCGATGGTGTTCGTGAGAAATGCTACATATATAGGTGACAAAAAGGATGAGAGGTCCCACCGAAGAAGCTTGTTAGAACTCTTGAAAGAGAATGTATTCTCCCGAAGATCATTCGCACCAGCATCCAGTTGCACTACATTGACATGACATATGTGACAAAGAGGATAAGAGGTCCTACCGGGTGTGCCATTCTGTTTAACGCGGGTTTTTTGTTCTTTTATATTATATATTGGTGCTGCGAAGACCTCTGAAGAATTCATAATGGAATTCCACACCTTACAACTTCGTATAGAAGAATGCCTCACTATTGTCACAATCATGCCACCATTTGTATCGCTAAGTAAAAAATGCAAATGACAACAAAAGGATATAAATTAAATAATACATTTCATTGGATATGGGGAATACATGAACTTTGACACATTTATATCGTGCACAAAAGAGAAATACATGATACATATTTCACAAACTATTATCATATATCAAATAGCTTGATGTACGTGGTGGTTGAGCTCATGTCAGAGATGATACATTTGTATAGAGTCTCGTAAGCTTTCCAACTTATTCCTTCTTATATTTTAAGGAACCATATTGCTACAACAATTTGGGTTTCGAGTTTTCGGGGCTTTATGGTTTTCTCCTTTTCATATTAGCAACCATCTTTCTATGATAATTTAGCTTCTTGTCCAAAGATATTCAAGCATATTTTTCATCATTCAACAAGTTTATATCTGATAAGGAGAGATTATCAAATCGTGGTTAGCTTTAATCTCATAACTAGGACAATCATTTGACTTATATATTCCATATGTGATTTGACGATTCATTCTCTTATTTATTTGAAGGGGACCAGTGTGTATAGTAATTTAGTTTGTTTGCTTAGAGTTGGTTTGGTGCTTGTCTTTATTATGATCACTGAGATTTAGTCAATTTAGCCTCATAACTTGAAGGAAATTTATGCATATGTTATTGTAATATCACGCAATGGTTAGTTTAGCCTCATAACTTGGGAGGGATTTTGTATGTCGAATTTCATATGTGATTTGATGATTTGTTCCTTTATTATAGAAATGGATCATCGTATGGTTGAGATTTATACTCTTATGTATCAAAGTAATTTTAAGTTTATATGTTATTGTTCAAGTTTCTAATTATGAGAAATCACTGAACAAAGATTAGTTTAGCCTCATAATCAAGAAGAGAATTATGTACATACTTGGTTTTGGAGATGATGATTCTTATATTAGAATATCACCAAATGGTTAGTTTAGCCTCATAACTAGGAGGGGTTGTGTATGTATTTGATTTATCAACGATAATTCTTATATTAGAATATCATACAAATGATTAGTTTAGCCTCGTAACCTAGAAGGAGATTTGATATATTTTTTGGTACTTCAACTTTATCGTGAAGACAACCTGATATTAGTGAGTTTAAACTCATCATAAGGAGGATAAGTATATATGTTTAGTCTCATCTTTAGGAGACATTATAAACAATTTATTCTCTCATTTAGGAGAATATTGTAAATAGTTTATTATGTATATGTTTTATTTTTTATCGACTTAGTCTTTATGATGAAGACTACATGATTTTAGTTAGTTTAGCCTTATAACAATGAGGTATCATATTTAGGAAACATTGTAATCAATTTATTCTCTTGTTTAGGAGAACATTATGTACATATGGTTTGGGTTTAATGACTTTAGTTTATTTCGTCACTAAAGATCGTCAAGGGTTAGATTAGTTTAGCCTCATAACCTAGGAGGTATTGTATATGTATTTCACTTGTTTGGACAATTATTCTTTTGATATAGGTATTATGATGTTTTTGTCAGTTTAGCCTCGTGACATGGAGGTGTTTATATACTTTGGATTTGTTTATTTAGTTTGTTAAATGAAGACTCCATCGTCTGTAAGAGAGAGGCAACCCAAGATCATGCTTGACGTGCATCCTCGCTTACGACTAGGGTAATCCGTATTTTAGTTTTTGACTACTCCGACGATAAGAGAGAGGGAACTCAAGATCCAGCTTGGTGTGCGTCCTCTCTTATTATTAGACTAGCCAATGTTTGTATTTTAAATTTGTTTTCGTATTTTAAAGTTTGTTGACATATTTTACAATTTTAAATGTTTGTATTTACAATTCATCCAATTTGAGGGGTGATTTTGTCAATTTAAGGGACTATTTGTATTTTAAAATTGATTTTAACAATTGGTACAATTTATATGTTGCTGAAATTTATCCACATGTAGGGGTAGGTTTGTAATTTTCCTACATGTGTGAGTTCTAATATCTAGATTTCAAATCTTTTGTCCATATGTGATTTTATATTGTGAAAGGGCAAGTACATAAATTTCCTTTTTTTGGGAACTACTATTCGTCATCGGAAAACTACTTAAATTGCCCCAACAATTACTATTTTGTCATTCACAATTCATTTAATACTCATTTCGTCCCGTCTCTTAAAATAAGTTTCTGCCTGAGTTTTCCTTACTTTCGCAGTACCAAAACCACGAAAATGTCTGACGTAGCGCCTGGATCTAGTGAGGTAGGCAGAGGAAATTATTTTTGTCGTCCCGGGCATCTGTCTAAGCCGCCATCCCCAAGGAGGGGGCGTCTGGCTGGGATGCCCCCTCCTTGGGGGCGGCGGCTTCGACAGACGCCCCGTCCATCGTTCAAGCGTCTCTCTAAGCCGTTGTCCCCTATGTGGGGTCGTCTGGCTAGGACGCCCCCTCCTTGGAGGGGGCGTCCTAGCGAGAGGCCCTAATTTTTTTAAAGTTATTTATGTTGTGTTATTTTAAATTATTTTAGGTTCCGTTGCAAGATTTCGGTGGTGATGGAGTAGATTACAGTGAGATTTTTGTTAGTACACAAGTATTTCTAACAATCGAGGATGCGAGTAAATGGGCGAAACAAGTTTCCATTGGAGCCAGGTTATTTTTGTTATATCATCCTACAAACATTTCATTCGCTTAGAATTAGCAAAGGGATTCCCAATACCTCCTATAGCGACCCTGTGGTTTCAAATACGAGATGAGAGTGTTGTTGGATGGGAGGTAGAGTACGAAAGTAGGAGAGCGTATTGGGACCGGTTACGTAGTACATTTTGATTGTACTTTGTAATGCATTTGTAATGTACTTATATGGTGTATTTGTACTTATATCGTGTTGTTCTTTTATCAGATTTTAAATTTAAATTTCATTACATATACCAAACAGGTCTACGATATACTCGTGAGAAATAAATAATAAAAGTACAACAGATAAACAAATAGAGAGAAGATATGTCTGTTAGAAATAAGTAATAAGAGTACAACAGATAAGCAAATACCAACAAATGAAGTAATAGTTCAACATATAATAAAATAAATAATGTACAAGCCAACTGCAACTCATCATCCGAATCATGGTCGGAAATGCCCAACTGACTGTTCCACTAATGTACAAGGTCATCCCAATCTATACATGCAGATCTCATCTCCTCGTTCGGCATATGGTCCCTGTATTGCAAGAACAGCTGCGGTAACCCGTATCGCCCTACTCATCCACTGTATGTAACATAAAAATTAGCGTACATTAACAATAAAAAAAATATACATTACAAATAAAAATTAATTTAGATAAACTTACCGCATCGCCACATGTTCTATCCAGTGGTCACTCGGGTCTAGGGGCGGTACCGCGCACGACAATTGGATGTCCGCACCTACCGAACCACTCCAAATAATATGCATCACAAGTGGAGGGGTTGCGGCTATGTCTCAGATCGCCCAAGTGAAGTCGGCCTCCTCTCAGAAATGTCCTCCAAATCGATTCCGCACTCAAAGCGCTGTGCCTGACGTCGTACATTGTCGCAATCACAGACCACACTGCATGCTCTGGTGTCAGGATGTCAATCGGGATCACCTGAATGTACGCTGACTGACGTAAGACGCAATCATGCAAATAAGGCTTCGTGATATCTCGATAACGAATAACGCCCATAAATGAAGTCCTCGGCACAACTGCAGTAGACTTAAGACCATAGGGCAACCATTCCACCTAAATGTTTACACGTTAATAATAATAAAATTAAATTTTAAATAAACGTGAATGATATATAATTTTATACCTGTGATGCAGTCATCCGATCTAGCCGTCTACGAATGGAATGACCCATATACGCGAACGAGGATGACCCTCCTCAATGATCTTCTGCTCCCGATACGGGCGGAAAGGAGGAAAATACTCATATATCCAAGCCTGCAGCAGCGTAAGACAACCCGCAATACCAGAACAATCAGCACGACTCGTTATCCCCAACTGGTGATACAAATATGCCAATGTCGCCGCCCCCCCATGAGTACTGACCAATGGTATTTGGGTCCCTAGCCTCCAATAGGTCGCGTGGTCGGACTCTCTAACCGCTCTTGTCGACAAACAAGACGCAGCATAGCAGTAAGAAGAGGTAGGCAGTCATCTACGTATCCTCAGTCCGTGGTGGTCGTCTCCGTCTGCAACAGTCGTTAACAACGTCGATGCCAACACCACCGCCACTCCAAAATGAGTTATCCCTCGCAAGACCATTGACGCTGACCCTAAGCAACTCTGATACATAAATCTCCAGCTCAGGCATCGATGCCTGAGCATTGACCATACGACCCTCAACAGGAATGTGCAGAATCTGGAAGACGTCATGCAACATGATTGTCATCTCTCCGGAAGGCAAGTGGAAAGAGTTGGTGTCAGGCTACCACCGCTCCACAAACGTAGAAATCAACGACATGTCAAGGCGAGGGAACATGTTGTATGGCAAGTGACCCAATTCGCTATCAATAATGGTCACTGTCATATCATCACTCATAATTGAATGCCAAGCCTGCAATGTAGTACAAGCTCTGTGCCGATTATGGCACTTCAAAACCTTCTGATCCTCGCCCTCCCAAATGCGTGTGGCGATGTGGCCTCCGAAACTCGGAATGACGCTGCCATCCAAAGGACCACAAGGCATCACACCAGTCACCATCCAAGAATCGTCCTCAACCCTCTTCTTCTTCTGAGCTCCGGCATCTGCAGTGCACGAACTAAAATCACCGGTCACAAACCGTCAATTTCTACCCTTCTGAATCACCCACTCAGTAGAAGAAGAACTACCATGTCGCCCCTGTCCTCCACCATACTGCTGCCTCGCCTCCTCTTGCAACTCCAACCCATATCGACCTCCATTGTCAATTGATTGATTTGTTTTATATTAAACCGCAAGTGCACGACCGCGTTGAAGTGGTGGCAAATACGGGTCGATCCACAGGGAGGTGTGTCGACTTTTAGTTTGTTCGAAGGCGAGTGGTAAGGAAAGGAGAGAAATGTTGGTTACACTAAACTACACTACAATGCAAAAAGGAAATGGAAGATAAGCAATAAAACTAAACCCCATAGGAGGTAGAGAAATAATGTGAATATAAAGATGTGTGTGTGTGTGTTCAATTATGCTCCTCACAACACGTAGTGCATGAAATCATAAAACTAAATCCAACTATGCCTCCACATGAAATAAGATAAGACTATATCGTTAAAACGTACAAGACAATAATTGGAATGAAGCCAAATGGACACATGTATAAAGACTAGACCCTACTATGCCTCCAAATGAAATAAGATAACCCAATATCATTAAAACATACAAGTCATTAACCAAGGTAAAGGCAACAAGAGTACATACACTACAAATTGTGTTTCCAATATTAATTCCATCTATATCCTCACCTTATCATTCCCCATAAAATAGGTCCACTAATCTAAGCATAAGCTAAGCTTCATTCAAGAGTATTAGCATATCAAAGATAAGAGTGAAATCCCATTAGATGGTTATGGAAATCATATAAGGCTCAAGAGATTATGATAACACACACCTAATACACTACATGATCATATCACATATTTCTCCACCCCCCAAATGGGGATGGAACTACTCACTAATCATTACACTACAACCTACATTAAAATGAAACATTCTACTGAAATGAAATTAGACTAAGCAAGAAAGGAACATTAAAGAAGCTAATTGAAAGAAACATAAACTAAAGAAACATGCAAGAATTAAAAGACAAGATTAAAAGAAACTAAGAACAATTATTTTATTAACAATGACTCACATGGAAGGTAGCATTCTTCTCCACCTTGAGTTTTGCTTCAAGCCTTACTCCTTAGTAGAGAGAATGCCACCAAGCAATGGGTAGTTTACAATAGAAGGTGAAGAGTTCTATTTATAGCCAAAGAAAAAGGCAATCCGGGACAATCCCCCGATGTGGGACTAAACAAACACCAGAAATGCACTAAATACACACTAATACGCGACCCACCAAAATCTTAGTGGATTTGGGCCAAAACAGACCGCCAATTAGCGGTCTATATGGTCCAGATCATACTGTATTTTATTCTGGGATTTTCTGGATGTTTTTATTGGTCTTTGATGCATCTACTTCACTTGTTGGAGCTCTGACCCGAATAGAATTGCCAAAGTACTCCCCATGATGGTGTGGAGTTTTCTGTTTTGCTCTTTCGTCCTTC
This sequence comes from Triglochin maritima, assembly GCA_963682175.1. Taxonomy (NCBI): domain Eukaryota; kingdom Viridiplantae; phylum Streptophyta; class Magnoliopsida; order Alismatales; family Juncaginaceae; genus Triglochin; species Triglochin maritima. Next base: position 34,584,766 of record OY821776.1, on the reverse strand, counting down.
GGTCTTACGTGCAGGTCCTTCTCCCTTGCATCTTAGTCCCCAGGTCTCACAATTAAGTCTTTTTTCCCTGCTTTTGGGTCCTTTTATGCTTCATCTCTTCAAACCTATTTATTTCTGAAACTCAAATATAAAACTCGTCACGTAGCATTGATTTGGTGTAAGATAATGGATATAAGATACAAATATAAGCATGAAATGATGTCAATCAAATACCCCCACCCCTAAGTTTTTGCTAGTCCCGAGCAAAACAAAGAAAGAGAAAAGCAAACGAGAAACAAGAAATCCTAACTCACTTTCGTAGGAATCACGGTTACACTTAGCACGTGCAACAAGCAGTCAAACCTCATTGTTTCCAAGGAGGAGTGTTGTCTCCTGAGGGTTTTCAGCGGATATACCCACAAAATCCGAACAAGATGCATTATTCAATCTCGACACTCGACTCGTTGGACATATGTTGTCGATCATTGGACACGGTAATCCTACGGGCCGACTCTATATAGGTAATCAGTCATCACACCTAACCTAATGAACCATTCGTGCAAGCTAAATAAGGAATTAAGTGAAAGACATGGACAACCTTAACATCCTCAAGTGATACAAAGTGTAAGGTCCATTAAGGTTCTTTTTGTTTCTTTTCTCAATTTTTTTTATTTTCTTTTTATTAGTTGGAGCTTCATTCTCCCAGAGTCAGGTTTCGTGCATCATTGCCCATGAGGACTTACACTATCAGGTACACCTTTCCTCAAATCTCCACATAGGGCAATCCCTACCACCCGTGTAACGGGAGTTCGGTCGGTGCATCCCAAGTCAGATGACTCGAAAGCACCAGGCACAAAGTCCCCTCATACCTACTTTCCCGAGTGATAGGAGCCGTGCGAGAAGAGAGAACACCTACTCACTTATTTCTTATCTACACATGAACCAAAACCCCTACATCTAATGTCTCACAACAAGATTTACAGGGTCCTTGACTACAACAAACTTCCTTAAGTTAACAGACACGAATTATTGACTCACTAGGTTCAGGGTGGACTTCTTTAAATATTTGACCACTGAAACCCTATGATTACTCACCCCCAAGGGAAAACTAGGGTGCATCCTAACGACTCGATAAATCCTAAAGCCATTGTACTAGATATCCTAATGCATCAAGTTCAAGACAATTTTGGGAGCTTTCTTTTTACTTTGCCTCTCAACGGTTTTACACATGCTAAACACACAAAAAACCCACAAAACATTTTCTTTCGCAAACACATGAACATTTTGAAAGAAATGTGAAAATTTTGAAGCACTAGGCAAGCAAAAGAAGACAAGTCAACCAAGGATCATGGCAAGCAGATATATCGATATTAAATGCAACACACTAACATGACCTTAACAATGCAAACAAAATCAAAAGAAAAGACTCGACTATGTACACACGTAAAACGCCCCCCACACCTACTTCATGCATTGTCCTCAATGAATGCGAGCAAGATACTACATGGAATTATGCAAGGAAACCGGGAAGATCTCACCAACGTGAAGCGCAAAAGGAAGTTCGTGGTTATGTTGATGGACACAACCCAAATTCCCCTCAAAACCTGTGAGATACTTAAAAAGGGAGACAAAAATACGTGAAAGAAAAGGGGCCCAAATACACAAGGGTTGGAGCCCACAACAATCGATGCTCACTGAAAGAGTCTTTTATTGTACTTTTTTCTTCTCTTTTTTTCTTTTTTTTTGAATATAACTATGTAGAAATATAAGTTACCGTCTTCATTTGTCAAAAGACATCAAATGGGAACCTCAAAAGTGGGTCAATGCACTTGGAAAGGGAACATGACACAACGTGGGGCCAGAATACTCATGCGTGGGCCCCCTTCACAAAGAGCACAAGATGAAATGAGAGGTTCATGAATTGGACGCAAAGGCGTCTCATTCTAAGGATAAAACTGAAAGAGCTTGAACCTCTCAAGAGTTTGGGAAATAAGAGGCAACGGAAGAAGAGTTTCTCCCGTTGTGCTGCTGAAGTTATGATCGTCAATCCAAACTCTGCCACCAACAGGCTGGTGCGTCGGAACGAGGTCAAGAACCTCGTTAGGCATGTCCGACACACCAGGCGAACAAAAAGTGGGTCTCATACCCAAGGTGTCCTCCAAGGAACTCCTAATACCCTCATGAGCAATGTAGTTGTTTGATGTTCCATCATTTCCAAGATGATCATGAACAATAGTGAGAGACAAACTCTCATCAGGTTGTTTGAAATTGAGGGTACTAGGGAGATCTTGCTCCACCAGAGGTGAGTCCTTAAGAGGCACAACATGAAGATCATGTGGCTCAAGGGCCACGGGACAAAAAGATAAGGCACAATCTTGTGCCGACTCATAATGAAGCTAGTCCATGTTATTCTCAATTTGAATCGAATCCTCCACTAGGTGATCGTGAATTGAAACCTCAAATCCCTCAGACTGACTAGGAGTTTGACTTTGAAAGATTGTGCTTTGAATTTGTGGATGTGGTGGTGGTTCAATATCTAAAGATGAATCCTCATGTTCACCAGAAAAGTTACTCTCCTCACGTTCACGTAATTGCTGCGACATTTGACTCACTTGCAGGCCATATTTTGTATGGACTTTTGAGTGGTTTCCATGAATGTAAGGAAAGTTTGTCACAAGGAATCAGGTATGCGGTCAACTATGAGGTCCAAGTCCGAATTTGAGAAATTTTGGGGTTGGGCGTTGATGGGCTGAGAATGAGTCCAATGATTTGGAGTGGGGTGTTGGTAGACTTCTGGGTATTCAGGAGGAGGATACTGGGGTGGAAATGAAGTATAAGAATTTGGATATGAATTGTCTCCCCACAAATCCATCCCTCTCGGGTTGTACGTGGATGCGTAATGGTCATATTGAGCATTTTGGGAAAATGTATGCTCATACTCAGGCTCTGGGGGAACATAAGGACATTCCCCGATAACATGACCACTCAACCCACAACAGTCGCACGGTACGGCTACTGGAGCCACCGGTGCACTCATGTCGTCTACCGCACGCATGAAAGAGGCCAAAGTTTCTTGCAATGTCTGAGTTTGATGACCAACATATGATCCGACGTAAATAGATGGAGATCTAGCAGTCGGTGCCTCTCTCATATCACCCCTATATGAAGATTGCTCAGTCACACAATGAAGATTATCCCAACCATACGTGGTGTTGGTCTGAGCCACCCCAGGTTGCATGGGTTCGGAATATCAGGATGAATTGTCCTGCACCCAACAATGATATGGATGGTCGACAATGTAACCACCCATCTCAACAAAAACTCTCGAGTCGACCACTCTCACCACCACAAGGCTAAGTGATTGACATCATTTCATGCTTATATTTGTACCTTATATCCATTATCTTACACCTAAGCAATGCTACGTGACGAGTTTTATGTTTAGTTTTCAGAAATAAAGAGGTTTGAAGAGAAGAGCCATGAAAGGACCCAAAAGCAGGAAAAAAGGACCTAATTGTGAGACCTGGGGACCAAGATGCAAGGGAGAAGGACCTGATCGTAAGACAGAAGGACCTAAGAGCAAAACAGGAAACTCCACACCATCATGAGGAGTATTTTGTCAATTCGATTCGGGTCGGAGCTCCACTAAACAAGTTAGATGCATCCAAGACCAAGAAACACACCAAGGCAAGCCCACCAGAAGACCCAGACGGATCTGGGCTTTCTAGGCCGCCAATTGGCGGTCTGGAACCGCCAATTGGCGGTCTGGATCATGCAGGATCCGCCCCAACTTCTCCTGGACTTGTATTAGTGTCCCTTTAGGCTATTTTTGGTATTTGTTTAGTCCCACATCGGGGGATTGTCCCTGATTAGCTTTTTCCATGCTTATAAATAGAACTCTTCACCTCCCATTGTATCCATCTCCCTCTTGGTGGCCATCTTCCCTACTAAGAGTGAAGCCTTGAAGCAAAACTCTAGTGGAGGAAGAGCTACTTGTAATTGAGTGAGTTAATAATATAAGTTTTCTCTTAATGATGTTGTTTCTCTCTTAGTTTAATTTCCTTTCATTTGCATGCTTGTTTGTTGGTTTAGTTTTATGCTTCTTTAATATTTCTTGCTTAAATAGTATAAATTTCATTTCAGTATGATGCTTTCCTTTGCTAAATTAGTTAGTATAATGAGTAGTGAGTAGTTCCATCCCCATTTGGGGGGTGGAGAAATATGTGATATAATAATGTAGTGTATTAAGTGTGTGTTATTTTTATCCCTTGAGCTTTATATGATTTCCATAACCATCTAATGGGTCTCCACTCTTATCTTTGATATGCTAATGCTCTTGAATGAAGCTTAGCTTATGCTTTGATTAGTGGACCTATTTTATGGGGAATGATAAGGTTAGGATATGGATGAAGTTAATGTTGGAAACACAATTTGTAGTGTATGTACTCTTGTTGCCTTTTCCTTAGCTAATGTCTTGTATGTTTTAATGATGTAGTCATCTTAATTCATGTGGAGGCATAGTAGGGTCTAGTCTTTATACTTGAGTTCATGTAGCTTCATTCCAATCATTGTCTTGTATGTTTTAATGATGTAGTCTTATCTTAATTCATGTAGAGGCAAGATTGGATGTAGTTTTATGATTTCATGCACTACATGTTGTGAGGAGCTTAATTGAACACACACACACACACATCTTTATGATCACATCAGTTCTCTACCCCCTTTGGGGTTTAGTTTTATTGCTTATCTTCATTTCCTTTTGCATTTCATTTCAGCTTTGTAGTTTAGATTAGTGTAATACATCTTTCTCCCTTCTTTTTACCTCTCGCCTTCGAATAAACCAAGTGTCGACACACCTCCCAGTGGACGACCCGTATTTGCCACCGCTTCAACGCGGCCGTGCACTTGCGGTAGAAATATAAAACGAGATCAATCAAGTTTTTGGCGCCGTTGCCGGGGAGGTGCTCTGTCCAGACCTTGGTTTGGACGATTCGAGGGGTTTTTAATTTTTCGTTTTCAGTTTTCTTAGTTTCAGGGAACACTCTGATCACGGGGAGGCCACTGGAGAAGTTTGAGGAAGCAAATCCAACAACAAACCGCCAATCAGCGGTTTGGAACCGCCAATTGGCGGCCTGGTAAGGGATTCTGTCTTCTAATTTTTTTGTGGTCATTTGTGTTGTAATTTGTGTTATCTGGGAGCCCAATTGTGCATGCTGTGACTTCTTATTTGCTCCCAGATCATTAATCACTCCCCCTTTAATCAACTTGGACCATAAAACTCAAAGCAAAAGATTAGACTTCTTGCCATCTAGGTCATGCACCATTGGTAGACCTTGCATGCATTTGTCTTTTCTTTGCTTTACATTTTGTCGTTGATTGCTGGCGTGAGGTACGTGCACCCACATCCCTCATTCATGCATGTTTCGTTCATGCATTAGTTAGTAAGGTGCATTGGGACAAGAGTGAGAGAGCGTTTGATTGGAGCGATTGATTGCTAGATCTAGGATCAAATCGCTACTAAGGAGGGGCTGTCCCATAAAAGATAAGGTGGGGGATTTCATCACCCTTTCCTCGGCCCCAAAAATCACTCTTAATAAAGCCTTAACTAAAAGCAAGTAGACATTGGCCCTAGGATTGCGGGCGCACTAGGAGAGTAATCTAGTTGAGACCGTCATGACCTGATCGGCGTTGCCTACCTTGTCGATAGTAGGAGGTACTGGATCTCCGGATCTGGTATCACTTGCTGGGCATTGTGGTCCTCGTTGTAGGGAGGTGAGACGTGTCGAGGCTAGTGACCTCGAAGTTAGGCGTCGTCTAGCTTAAGGACCCATTGTCTTACTTTGTTTGAGCCGTGCTTGCTAGTTAGGCTTCTTCCTGATCCCACTACCCACGCTAGCTCTAGGGATTCTTCCCTCCTCATCTGAGTCTTCTTCTCACCTTCTTCTACATTATAGTCTCCTCCCCTTTACACTCTCTGGTAGCGTTTTAGGGTCGAGTCGAGCACTTTTTGCGAGCTTAGTCTCGTGGTGGTGAGAGTGGTCGACTCGAGAGTTTTTCTTGAGATGGATGGTTACATGGGCGACCATCCATATCATTGTTGGGACCAGGACGATTCTCCCTGGTACTCCGGACCCATGCAACCTAGGGTGGCTCAGACGAACACCCCGTATGGTTGGGATAATCGCAATTGTGTGACTGAGCAATCTTCATATTGGGGTAATATGAGAGAGGCACCGACTACTAGACCACCATCTAGTTACGTCGGATCATATGTTGGTCATCAATCTGAGACATTACAAGAACCTTTGGCCTCTTTCATGCATGTGGTAGATGACATGGGTGCACCGGTGGCTCCAGTAGCCGTACCGTGTCACTATTGTGGGTTGAGTGGTCATGATTTCGGGGAATGTCCTTATGTTCCCCCAGAGCCTGAGTATGAGCACACATTTTCCCAAAATGCTCATTATGACCATTACGCATCCGCGTACAACCCGAGAGGGATGGATTCGTGGGGAGACAATTCATATTCAAATTCTTATACATCATTTCCACCCCAATATCCTCCTCCCGAATACCCAGAATTCTACCAACACCCCACTTCAAATCATTGGACTCATTCTCAGGCCATCAACACCCAACCCCAAAATTTCCCAAGATCTGACTTGGACCTCCTCGTTGACCGCATACAAAATCTGACACTTCAAGTGAGTCAACTGACGCAACAATTAAGTGAGGAGAGTAACCTTTCTTGTCAACTTGAGGATTTATCTTCTGAAATCGAACCACCACCACATCCACAAATTCAAAGCACAACCTTTCAAAGTCAAACTCCTAGTCAGTCTGAGGGACTTGGGGTTTCAATTCACGATCACTTAGTGGAGGATTCGATTCAAATTGAGAATAACTTGGACCAGTTTCATTATGAGTCGGCACATGATTGTGCCTTATCTTTTTGTCCCGTGGCCCTTGAGCCACATGATCTTCATGTTGTGCCTCTTAAGCACTCACCTCTGGTGGAGCAAGAGCTCCCTAGTACCCTCAATTTCAAACAACCTGATGAGAGTTTGCCTCTCACTATTGTTCCTGATCATCTTGGAAATGATGGAACATCAAACAACTACATTGCTCATGAGGGTATTAGGAGTTCCTTGGAGGATACCTTGGGTATGAGACCCACTGTTTGTTCGCCTGGTGTGTCGGATATGCCTAACGAGGTTCTTGACCTCGTTCCGACGCACCAGCCTGTTGGTTGGAGAGTTTGGATTGACGATCATAACCTCAGCAGCGCAACAGAAGAAACTCTTCTTCCGTTGCCCCTCATTTCCCAAACTCTTGAGAGGTTCAAGCTCTTTCAGTTTGATCCTTTGAATGAGACGCCTTTGCGTCCAATTCACGAACCTCTCATTTCATCTGGTGCTCTTTGTGAAGGGGGCCCACACATGCCTATTCTGGCCCCGCGTGGTGTCATGTTCCCTTTCCAAGTGCATTGACCCACTCTTGAGGTTCCCATTTGATGTCTTTTGACAAATGAAGATGGGAACTTATGTTTGTACATAGTTATATAAAAACAAAAGAAAAAAAAGAGAACAAAAAAAAAGAAAAAAAGAAAAGAAAAAAAGAAGTACAATAAAAGACTCCTTCAGTGAGCATTGATTGTTGTGAGCCCCAACCCTTGTGTATTTGGGCTCCATTTCTTTCACGTATTTGTATCCCTTCTTTAGCATCTCACAGGTTTTGAGGGAATTCGGGTTATGTCCATCAACATGACCTTGCACTTCCCTTTGTACTTCATGTTGGTGAGATCTCTCCTTTTTATGCATCAATCCATGTAGTATCTTGCTTGCATTCATTGAGGACAATGCATGAAGTAGGTGTGGGGGGTGTTTTACGTGTGTACATAGTCGAGTCTTTTTCCTTTGATTTTGTTTTCTTTTGTTTGCATTGTTAGGGTCATGATAGTGTGCTGCATTTAATATCGATATATCTGCTTGCCATGATCCTTGGGTGACTTGTCTTCTTTTGCTTGCCTAGTGCTTCAAAATTTTCACATTTCTTTCAAAATCTTCATGTGTTTTCGAAAGAAAATGTTTTGTGGGTTTTGCGTGTGTTTAGCATGTGCAAAACCGTTGAGAGGCAAAGTAAAAAGAAAGCTCCCAAAATTGTCTTGAACTTGATGCATTAGGATATCTAGTACGTGGCTTTAGGATTTATCGAGTCGTTAGGATGCACCCCAGTTATCCTTTGGGGGTGAGTAATCATAGGGTTTCAGTGCTCAAACATTCAAAGAAGTCCACCCTGAACCTAGTGAGTCAATAATTCGTGTTTGTTAATTTAGGAAGTTTGTTGTAGTCAAGGGCCCTTAATATCTTTTTGTGAAACTTAAGTGTAGGGGTTTTGGTTCCCATGTAGATAAATGAATAAATAAGTGGTGTTCTCTCTTCTCGCACGGCTCCTATCACTCGGGAAAGTAGGTCTGAGGGGACTTTGTGCCTGGTGCTTTCGAGTCATCTGACTTGGGATGCACCGACCGAACTCCCGTTACACGGGTGGTAGGGATCGCCCTATGTGGAGATTTGGGGGAAGGTGTACTTGATAGTGTAAGTCCTCATAGGCAATGATGCACAAAACCTGACCCTGGGAGAATCAAACACCAACCAATATATGCTCCAAAGAAAAAGAAAAAAAAAGAAAAGAAAAAGAAAAAAAGAAAAGAAGAGTCAAATAAGAACCAAAATGGACTTTACACTTTGTTTCACATTCAGAAGTTAAGGTTGCCCATGTCTTTCACTTAATTCCTTAGTTAACTCTCACGAATAACTCATTAGGTTAGGTGTGTGGACTGATCACCTATATAGAGTCGGCCCGTAGCATTACCGCGTCCATTGATCGACAAAATATTTGCAACGAGTCGTGTAGCTAGATTGATTAATGCATCTTGTTCGGATTTTGTGGGTATATCCGCTGAAAACCCTCAGGAGACACCACTCCTCCTCCTTGGCAACAAGGAGGTTTAACGGCTTGTTGCACGTGCTAAGTGCAACCGTGATTCCTACGAAAGTGAGTTAGGATTTCTTGTTTTTCGTATGCTTTTTCCTTTCTTTGTTTTGCTCGAGACTAGCAAAAACTTAGGTGTGGGGGTATTTGATTGACATCATTTCATGCTTATATTTGTACCTTATATCCATTATCTTACACCTAAGCAATGCTACGTGACGAGTTTTATGTTTAGTTTTCAGAAATAAAGAGGTTTGAAGAGAAGAGCCATGAAAGGACCCAAAAGCAGGAAAAAAGGACCTAATTGTGAGACCTGGGGACCAAGATGCAAGGGAGAAGGACCTGATCGTAAGACAGAAGGACCTAAGAGCAAAACAGGAAACTCCACACCATCATGAGGAGTATTTTGTCAATTCGATTCGGGTCGGAGCTCCACTAAACAAGTTAGATGCATCCAAGACCAAGAAACACACCAAGGCAAGCCCACCAGAAGACCCAGACGGATCTGGGCTTTCTAGGCCGCCAATTGGCGGTCTGGAACCGCCAATTGGCGGTCTGGATCATGCAGGATCCGCCCCAACTTCTCCTGGACTTGTATTAGTGTTCGTTTAGGCTATTTTTGGTATTGGTTTAGTCCCACATCGGGGGATTGTCCCTGATTAGCTTTTTCCATGCTTATAAATAGAACTCTTCACCTCCCATTGTATCCATCTCCCTCTTGGTGGCCATCTTCCCTACTAAGAGTGAAGCCTTGAAGCAAAACTCTAGTGGAGGAAGAGCTACTTGTAATTGAGTGAGTTAATAATATAAGTTTTCTCTTAATGATGTTGTTTCTCTCTTAGTTTAATTTCCTTTCATTTGCATGCTTGTTTGTTGGTTTAGTTTTATGCTTCTTTAATATTTCTTGCTTAAATAGTATAAATTTCATTTCAGTATGATGCTTTCCTTTGCTAAATTAGTTAGTGTAATGAGTAGTGAGTAGTTCCATCCCCATTTGGGGGGTGGAGAAATATGTGATATAATAATGTAGTGTATTAAGTGTGTGTTATTTTTATCCCTTGAGCTTTATATGATTTCCATAACCATCTAATGGGTCTCCACTCTTATCTTTGATATGCTAATGCTCTTGAATGAAGCTTAGCTTATGCTTTGATTAGTGGACCTATTTTATGGGGAATGATAAGGTTAGGATATGGATGAAGTTAATGTTGGAAACACAATTTGTAGTGTATGTACTCTTGTTGCCTTTTCCTTAGCTAATGTCTTGTATGTTTTAATGATGTAGTCATCTTAATTCATGTGGAGGCATAGTAGGGTCTAGTCTTTATACTTGAGTTCATGTAGCTTCATTCCAATCATTGTCTTGTATGTTTTAATGATGTAAGCTTATCTTAATTCATGTAGAGGCAAGATTGGATGTAGTTTTATGATTTCATGCACTACATGTTGTGAGGAGCTTAATTGAACACACACACACACACATCTTTATGATCACATCAGTTCTCTACCCACTTTGGGGTTTAGTTTTATTGCTTATCTTCATTTCCTTTTGCATTTCATTTCAGCTTTGTAGTTTAGATTAGTGTAATACATCTTTCTCCCTTCTTTTTACCTCTCGCCTTCGAATAAACCAAGTGTCGACACACCTCCCAGTGGACGACCCGTATTTGCCACCGCTTCAACGCGGCCGTGCACTTGCGGTAGAAATATAAAACGAGATCAATCACTAAGCTCACAATAAGTGCTCGACTCGACCCTAAAATGCTAACAGAGAGTGTAAAGGGGAGGAGACTATAACGTAGAAGAAGTTGAGAAGAAGATGACTCAGAGGAGAAGGAAAGAATCCTAGAGCTAGCGTGGGTAATGGGATCAGGTAGAAGCTTAACTAGCAAGCCCGACTCAAACAATGTAAGGCAATGGGTCCTTAGGCTAGACGATGCCTAACTTCGAGGTCACTAGCCTTTACACGCCTCACCTCCCTATAACGAAGACAACAATGCCCAGCAAGTAATACCAGATCCGGAGATCCAGTACCTCCTACTCTCGACAAGGCAGGCAACGCCGATCAGGCCATGACGGTCTCAACCAGATTACTCTTCTAGTGCGTCTGAAATCCTAGGGCCAATGTCTACTTGCTTTTAGTTAAGGCTTGATTCAGAGTGATTTTTGGGGCCAAGGAAAGGGTGATGAAATCCCCCACCTTATCTTTTACGGGACAACCCCTCCTTAGTAGCGTTTTGATCCTAAATCTAGCAATCAACGTTCCAATCAAACGCTCAACTCACTCTTGTCCTGATGCAATTCCTACTAACTAATGCAAGGGCATACAAGATGCATGAATGAGTGTAGGAAATGTGTACCTCACGCCAGTGCTCAACAACTGAAAGTAAAGCTAAAAGAAAAGAATACTACATGCCTAAGTCAAGTACATGATGCGTGACCTAAACAACTAAGAATGTCTAATCTTTTGCTTTGGATTTTAAGGCAAAGTTGATTAATGGGAATTTGTTTAATGATCTGGGAGCAAACTAGAAGTCACAGCATGCAAAATAAGGCTCCCAGATAACTACAATGAAAGAATCAACTACCAGAAGAAAATTGAGAGCAAGAAACGCTCACCAGGCCGCCAATTGGTGGTCCCAGACAGCTGATTGGCGGTCCTTGTTGAAGCTTTTATGCTCCAACTCCTCCAGTAGCCTCCCCGTGAGCTCTAAGATCCCTGAAACTAAGAAAAAACTACAAACAAAAAATTAAAACCACTGGAATCGTCAAAACCAAGGTCTGGACAGAGCACCTCCCCGGCAACGGCGCCAAAACATGATTGATTCGTTTTATATTAAACGCAAGTGAACAGCCGCGTTGAAGCTGTGGCAAATACGGGTCGATCCACAGGGAGGTGTGTCGACTTTTGGTTTGTTCGAAAGCGAGTGGTAAAGAAAGGAGAGAAAGGTTGGTTACACTAAACGACACTACAATGCAAAAAGGAAATGGAAGATAAGCAATAAAACTAAACCCCATATGGGGTAGAGAAATAATGTGAATATAAAGATGTGTGTGTGTGTGTGTTCAATTATGTTCCTCACAACATGTAGTGCATGAAATCATAAACTAAATCCAACAATGTCTCCACATGAAATAAGATAAGACTGTATCGTTAAAACATACAAGACAATAATTGGAATGAAGCTAACTGAACTCATGTATAAAGACTAGACCCTACTATGCCTCCACATGAAATAAGATAACCTAATATCATTAAAATATACAAGGCATTAACCAAGGTAAGGGCAACAAGAGTACATACACTACAAATTGTGTTTCCAATATTAATTCCATCCATATCCTCACCTTATCATTCCCCATAAAATAGGTTCACTAATCTAAGCATAAGCTAAGCTTCATTCAAGAGCATTAACATATCAAAGATAAGAGTGAAATCCCATTAGATGGTTATGGAAATCATATAAGGCTCACAGGATTAAGATAACACACACCTAATACACTACATGATCATATCACATATTTCTCCACCCCCCCCCCCCCCCAAATGGGGATGAAACTACTCACAAATCATTACACTACAACCTACATAAAAATGAAACATTCTACTGAAATGAAATTAGACTAAGCAAGAAAGGAACATTAAAGAAGCTAATTGAAAGAAACATCAACTAAAGAAACATGCAAGAATTAAAAGACAAGATTAAAAGAAACTAAGAACAATTATTTTATTAACAATGACTCACATTGAAGGTAGCATTCTTCTCCACCTTGAGTTTTGCTTCAAGGCTTACTCCTTAGTAGAGAGAATACCACCAAGCAATGGGTAGTTTACAATAGAAGGTGAAGAGTTCTATTTATAGCCAAAGAAAAAGGCAATCCGGGACAATCCCCCGATGTGGGACTAAACAAATACCAAAAATGGACTAAATACACACTAATACGCGACCTACCAAAATCTTAGCGGATTTAGGCCAAAATAGACCATTAATTAGCGGTCTTAGACCGCCAATTGGCGGTCTATATTGTCCGGATCATGCTGGATTTTATTCTGGGCTTTTCTGGATGTCTTTGTTGGTATTTGATGCATCTACTTCACTTGTTGGAGCTTCGACCCGAATAGAATTGCCAAAATACTCCCCATGATGGTGTGTAGTTTTCTGTTTTGTTCTTTGGTCCTTCGGTCTTACGTGCAGGTCTTTCTCCCTTGCCTCTTAGTCGGCAGGTCTCACAATTAAGGCCTTTTTCCCTGCTTTTCGGTCCTTTTATGCTTCATCTCTTCAAACCTATTTATTTCTGAAATTCAAATATAAAACTCGTCACGTAGCATTTCTTAAGTGTAATATAATGGATATAAGATACAAATATAAGCATGAAATGATGTCAATCATCACTCTCGTCGTGCCTCTCCACCTCATCCAAATCCTACTCGTCGTCGAAAGAATCCTCATGTGTCTGACGACGTAAAATATCCCTCTCCCTCCTAACCGAAGATATATCGCGTTGACGTGGATGACGATGACCTGACTCATCATCTAAACTAAATACAACGCGTAAGGGAACTGATTTCCCTTTTCCTCCACGGTAAACCGATGACTATTAATTCAATTTTAGAAATAAAATTTCGTTAATGGATTTAAATTACTTAATTTACAAATTGATCAATCAATGAAACTAATTATAATCAATTTAATTAACGATTATAACTAATTATAATTAATTTAACTAACAATTATAACTAATTATAATCAATTTAACTAACAATTATAACTAATTACAATAATTAATCAATTTAACTAATTACTCAATCAATTTAACTAATTATTAACTTGATAATCAATTTAATTATCAATTCTAACAAATAATAATCAATTTAACTAATTATAACAATTATTTATTCAAAAAAATGGAGGGGCATCTGCCGGAGACACCTCCTCTAGGAGGGGGCGTGTGCCAGAGACGCCCCTTCCCCGGGGGGGGGGGGGGGGGGGGTGGTCTACTGCAGACGCCCACCCGTTGGGGTCGGGCATCTGCAGGAGCCCCCCCCCCCCCCCCCAAGGGGGCGTCTTCCGTGGATTTTCGCCCGACCCTTTTTTTTAAATTTCTTTTATTAAACTAACTGAGTCATTTGACCAGATTCGAGTACGTCGGGGCGTCCACTGGCTCATTTCCTGGCCTCCGAGACATTCTTCTTGATGATTATGAGAGGAAGATGAAAAGAGAGTGGTGGTAGGAGAGTGAAATGAAGAGTTTTATAAGTAGAAATGAGAGAGTGACAAAATGGTAATTTGCACGGCGATTTAAGTAGTTTTCCGATGATGAATAGTAATTCAGTTTTTTTAGTCAACCAACTTGGCTGTACCTTGCTTTCAATTAAAAAATTTCACGAGAGAAGGTTTGCAAAACTCCCACCAATGGGCATGGGATAACATGCACGTAAGATAACTCGAATTGCCTTCCCAATTTCAATTCTAACCTTCAATATTCTTCCCTTTTTTTGTAATATGAAAACTCCAATTCTTGTCAGGATAATTAATGACCTTAATAATGGGCTGATTTGAATTCCAATTCTCATATCAACATATTCTGAGTTGGAGATCAAATTATAAAGTGGATGGTGTTGATCATCTTTTAATGAAGGGATGAAATCTACACGTTAGTTCCAAGTATAGTTTCACTTAAGAACTTCTTTTAACACAGTAACGAGACTGTATAATGGTCCGAGATGACAATTAGATTCATGAATATCAAATTTTATAGAACTCCAGATATTAAATTCTGAATTGTGTCCTTTTGACTTTGCATGAGTCCGGAGTACGTATTTTATGAGCAACATGTATATACGTTGGCTTAAGAACTTCTTCTATGATCAACGCAGAGTTAAGTATGTTTAGTTTCCCAACTATCTTTTCGTTACTTTGTTCCAACAATATAACAACTTATATATACTTTCTTGGTCCAATTTAAGGGTAAACGTCATGTTTTAGTATGCGATTTAGGCAGCAATACGACTAGATTTTGATGTCGTTTTGGTTCAAGGATTTTTTACCAAAGATGGACCATCTTTTTTTTATTCGGTTCGAGTATTTGTAATTTCTGGCTTAATTTCGGCATCCTTCCGACGTTCTTTTTTATTTGTCAAAATATAAACATCAATCTGGATACGATTCCCAAAGGGAGGAGACCAGAATGATGTGTTTTTCCCAAGCCAAATGAGCACGATTCCCATAAGGAGGTGACCGTTTGGCCAAATGAACGACCGTCCGGGTACGATTCCCAAAGGGAGGAGGTCAGAACGGTCGTTAATTACACGAACGGGATTGGATTCCTGAGGGGGTAGCCACCCGTGCACATTTAATTTAATTTTATTGTTATTATTTTAGACAAAGTAATCGCCAGAATTGTTGCACTTGCCGGAGTTGAAACAAAGGCGTTGATGAAGTCGTCGCGGCTGGTGGAGTAACGTTGTTGGAGTTGTCGGTATTGTGGACGTATGCGTCGGAGTGATCCAGAGAGGTCGAATTCTTGTCGATGTTGTAGTTGTCTGGAGTTGTCGAAGGTATTGTCGTTGGAGTTGACGGAACCGTAGTCGCCGGTGTTGAATCGACATGACATCGCCGGAGATGTTGTGGGAGTTGTCGTAGGAGTTTGTATATGGAGTTTGTGTATGTTTGTATGGGGTTTTGTGTGTATCTCCGGTTGACACCTTGAAAACAAAACATTTAAAAGGTATTTATAATATGGGATCACATAGAGATCAAGGGTGGTGGTTATGAGATCATGGGAATGAGGAGGTTGAGATGGGGTTGACGTGTAAGAGATCGTGACGGTTGGTTTAGTTTGACGTGAGATGGGGGTAAGGATGATCTGTACTAATTCCCATGCACGTACACATTCATATGTATGTTTCCTTTGGTTAATTTTTTATATATTTGATTGGCTTATATTTCATTATGCCCCCTCAAGACATTGCTAATCCAATATAAGCCCCTGGACCAAGTATGAAGTGACAGCAACGTGATATAACCACAACGAACATGTGGTGCCTTGGCGCCGCAGCAAGCACTCAAATCGTTGGATGTCCAACATGCCACCCAATTTGGTAACCAGAGTAGGCAAACAGTGTATTTCTTTAAGCTTAGCGTTCACCAAAACGTCGAACAACGTTCGACAAATGCAGTGAGGTGAACCATCCATAAGACTATACACTATTCGCAAACTAGGTGTGAAGAATGTGGAGGTCCGCTCTTTGCCCAACACATTCCTACACACCCACCTGGCTACAAGGTGCACATTGGAGTAAATGTGCGCATTGGGTATTCCCCCATGCGATGAGATGGGTTGCCCGCGCCCAAGCATAGATCGGTAAAAATTAATGTCATGGATGGGCGCGAGATCATCGACTAAGGGGATCCCAGTGGTGTTGGAGATGAATGGGGGTGTCACGGTGTGCTTCACCCATCTGAGAGTGACACTAAACTCGAGTGGTCTGGTCTGGTCAAACTCGATTTTAGAAAAACACTCATGTACGAGAGGCTCTACATACATGGTTTCGTCACGCTCATACAACAAATGGTACAACCCTTTTGCTACGATTCTATCGTAGAAGGGTTCTCCGAATTCGCGAATCAAGGAGGCAAAATTAAGTTCTGGAATTAAATGTGGGTTGGCCATACGTGCACCTACCTTGGCGAGCTTTAATGGCGGAACACACGACGGCGAAGACGAACATGATGCAAGAGGGTCGGAGACCACAACACGTCGACTCCAGCAGCAAACAAACACTCCACCAAACGGAACCAACAGAAGACACAAACGCACACAACCCGACGGAGACACAAGACCTAGTCTCCACAACAGATCGCCGATTGGCGGTCCAGAACCGCCGATTGGCAGTCTGGTTGCGAGCTCTGGAGCTAGGATTTTGGGGAGGGGGCGGAAAAGAGAATAAAAATGTGTTTTCGTTGGGTGGATGATGGGTAGGGCAACGAAAACACATTTTTATCAAAGGAAAAGGGGAAAATATCCAAAAGGCACTTCGATTTTTTTCTTTTCTTCATTTTTTCAATTGTTTTTTTACCAAGATAAGTACAACCAAATGAAGGGATTGATCACGTCAAGTGACGACATCCACGGGGAGTTCGTGTAGCGACACAACTTCCTCCTCGACCTTTGTCGTGGTCCCTTCCAAGTACGGTTTGAGGCGTTGTCCATTACCTTTGAACACGTCTCCATTCCTTGGATTCTGAATCTCAACCGCCCCATGAGGGGAGACAGTTAAAACAACAAAGGGCCCAAACCAACGACTCTAAAGTTTCCCCGGAAACAAGTGGAGGTGAGAGTTATACAACAAGACCTTTTGTCCCACCAGAAAGGTTTTGATTCGGACCAAGCGGTCGTGAAATTTTTTAGTGTGGGACTTGCAGACCTTGGCATTCTCATACGCTTCATTTCTCAACTCCTCCAATTCGTTGAGGTCTAGCTTGCGATTAGCACCGGAAACATCAAGACTCATGTTAAGATGTATGATTGCCCATAATGCACGGTGCTCAAGCTCTACCAGAAGATGGCAAGCTTTGCCATAAACTACCGGTAGGGGGACATGCCAAGGTTGGTTTTAAATCCAGTGCGGAAAGCCCACAATGCATCATTAAGCTTGACCGACCAATCTTTCCTTCAAGCATTAACCGTTTTCTCAAGAATTTGCTTGAGTTGACGGTTGGAAATTTCCACCTGGCCACTGGTTTGAGGATGATAAGGTGTGACCAACTTGTGCGTGATGGAATATTTCCTCAACACTGCCTCAAGGGATCCGTTCACAAAGTGTGTCCCCCGATCACTTATGATACAACGAGGTGTCCCAAACCTCGCAAAGATGTGTTTTTTAAGAAATTTGATCACAACCTTGCGGTCATTAGTGCGAGTGGGAATTTATTCCACCCACTTCGACACATAATCAACCGCCACACGAATGTAGGTGTGACCATGGGACACGGGGAAAGGACCCATGAAGTTAATTCCCCAAACATTAAAGATGTTGACCAATAAGATAGGATTGAGAGGCATCATATCACATCTGCCAATGCGGCCCACACGTTGGCACCTATCGCATGCTTTGCAAAATGCAAAAGCATCTTGGAACAATGTGGGCCAGTAAAAACCGCATTGGAGCACTTTGGCAGCGGTTTTCTTGGCACCGAAGTGCCCACCACATGCCTCCTTATGGAAAAAGGACAGGACGCACTCTGAATCTCGTCGTTAGGAATGCACCATCTTATGATTTTATCGGCAAAATACTTAAATAAGGAGGAATCATCCCAATAGAAGTGCTTGATTAACGACTTGAACTTTGCTTTCTCACTGTGTGTCCAATGAGCCGGTACCTCCCCGGTTGCTAAATAGTTCACAATGTCAGCGAACCAGGGGGTGAGGCTATTGCCATAAGGTTCTCATCAGGGAAGAACTCGTTCACCGGTGGGTCCGGTGAAAGATCAACTGGGATGCGAGAGAGGTGATCTGCCAAGACATTCTCGCATCCCTTCTTGTCCCGTATTTCTAGGTCGAACTCTTGCAACAACAAGATCCAACACAGGAGACGGGGTTTCGCATCCTTTGTAGACAAAAGGTACCGAAGAGCTGAGTGATCATTGTAGATGACGACGTGCGACCCAATGAGGTACTGGCGAAATTTTTCCAACACAAATATGATCGTGAGGAACTCTTTCTCAGTAATGGAGTAGTTGAGTTGGCGTCATTGAGAGTACGACTTGCATAGTAGATCACATGAGGCAATTTGTCAACTTTTTGACCGAAAACTGCTTCTATCGCATAGTCAGATGCATCACACATCAACTCGAAAGGTAGAGTCCCCACCGGTGCCTTAATAATAGGAGCGGAGGACAAGTCACGCTTCAGAAACTCAAACGCAGTCATGCACTCGGGTGTGAACTCAAAAGAGGTACCTTTAGCAAACAAGCTCGTCAAGGGGAGAGCTATCTTGCTGAAATCCTTAATAAACCGCCGGTAAAAACCGGCGTGTCCAAGGAATGACCGGATTTTTTTACCAAGGTGGGTGGCAGAAGCTTAGAAATAAGCTCAATCTTTGCCTTATCCACCTCGATACCATCACGGGATACCACGTGACCCAAAACGATGCCTTTTGTAACCATGAAATGACACTTTTCCCAATTAAGGGCTAAGTTTGTTTCCGAACACCTCTTGAGAACAAGGCTCAGGTGGTGCCATAAACCGAGAAATCATCCATGAAAATCTCAAGGAAGTTCTCGACCATATCGGAAAAGATTCTCAACATGCAACGTTGGAATGTTGCTGGTGCATTGCATAGTCCAAAAGGCATCCGTCTATAAGCAAACGTCCCAAAAGGATAGGTGAACGTGGTTTTCTCCTGGTCTTCGGGGGCAGTTGGGATTTGATTGTACCCTGAATAATCATCAACGAAATAGTAATAGGCGTGCCCAGCGAGTCTCCAACGTCTAGTCGATGAAAGGTAGAGGGAAGTGGTCCTTACGCATGACCGTGTTCAACTTCCTATAGTCAATGCAAACTCACCACCCAGTTTGAAGTCGTGTGGGTACAAGCTCATTGCTGTCATTCTGGACAACAGTGATACCCGACTTCTTGGGCACAACCTGGACAAGACTTACCCAAGTACTGTCCGAAATGTGAAAAATGATGCCAAAATCTAAACATTTGATGATCTCTTTCTTAACTACTTCTGTCATGGCTGGATTTAAACACCTCTGTGGCTCGATACGTGGTCGTGCCTCATCCTCCATAAAGATATGGTACTACACGACGTCGGGACTTATCCCTTTAATGTCCTTCAAGGAGCACCCAATGTCTGATTTGTGCTTGATTGACATCATATCATGCATATATTTGTGTCTTATATCCATTATCTTGAACCTAAACAATGCTACGTAACGAGTTTTATGTTTGAGTTTTAGGAATAAACATGATTGAGGAGAAGCATAAAAGGACATAGAAGCAAGGAAAATGACTGAGTTGCAAGATATGGGGACTGAGATGCAAGAGGGAAGGACCCGGATGTAAGACCAAAGGACCAAGGAGCAAATCAAGAAAACTCCACACTATCATGAGGAGTAATTTGACAATTCGATTCGGTCCTAAGCTCCAACAACCTACTCAGATGCATCAAACATAAAGACATGAAGCTAAGAAACCACACACCAAATCCAGGCCGGATCCGAACAATATAGACCGCCAACTGGCGGTCGGTTTGGGTCCGAATCCGCTAAGACTTTGGCGGGTCGTGTATTAAGGTGTATTTAGTCTATTTTTGGTATATGTTTAGTCCCATACAAAGGGATTGTCCCACATTACCGTTTTCTATGGCTATAAATAGAACTCCTCCTTTTGTATTCACCGATTGCTTGGTGGCATTCTCTCTACTTGGAGTAAGTCTTGAAGCAAAACTCAAGGTGGAGAAGAGTGCTACCTTCAATGTGAGTCATGTTAATAAAATAATTTTTCTTAGTTTCTTTTAATATTGTCTTGTCTTTTAATTCTTGCATGCTTCTTTAGTTTCCTTTCATTTAGCTTCTTTAATATTTCTTGTTTGCTTAGTTTAATTGCCTTTCATTAGAATGTTTTGTTTTGTTAATGTAGTTTGTAGTGTAATGATTAGTGAGTAGTTCCATCACCTTTGGTGGTGGAGTAGCTGTTTATACATGTTATGTAGATAGAATGAATGCTAAACATTGTTGTATGTGAGAAATGTTGGTTTGCTTGTTTGAATTAATGAGAACACTTAACTTGATGGTTTCTTCCATAATGTTTAGGTACATTCCATGCTTGCTTAGGTTCTTAATAAAAAACTAGTCATGCTCATATTAATCACTTAGGTTAATGCTTTGAATGATAGGTCTTGCCATGATGTACTTCTTATGCGTTACAAACACTAACTACACCAGAGCTTATTGTTTGCATTCATCACTGCTTATTTCATGTGTACATACACTCCACCCCTTAGGGGTTTTCCATTCCTGATTTCTGTTTTCTTTTATTAGTCGTTTAGTTTTAGTTCGTTTTGTGCTTTCATTTCCTTCCTTGTTGCTACTAGTTTAGTGTAGTTTAGTTTAATGAATTTTTCTCTCCTCTCTTTCCCACTTGCCTTAGAACTAACCAAAGTTGACACCTCCCTATGGATCAACCTGTATTTGCCACCGCTTCAACGTGGCCGTGCACTTGCGGTTAATTATAAAACGTTCAATCAAGTTTTTGGCGCGGTTGCTCGGGAGGTGCTCTATCCAGACTTTGGTTTGAACGATTCGAGTGGTTTTAATTTTTCTTTTTTAGTTTTGGTTTGTTTCAGGGGTTGTAAGAAGAAAGGGGAGGCTACTAGAGAAACTGGGGGAATAATTGCGCAAAAGGGACCGCCAATCAGCGGTCTGAACCCGCCAATTGGCTGCCTGGTGAGTTACGTTCTCCCCAATTTTTGTTGTGGTATGTATTCAATGTAGTGTTCTGGGAGTTCTATTTTGCATGCTTTAACCTGTAGTTAGCTCCCAGATTAACAATCAATCCCCTTTAATCAACTTGGACCATAAAACTCAAAGCAAAAGATTAGACTTCTTGCCATCTAGGTCATGCATCATTTGTAGACCTTGCACACATTTGTCTTTTCTTTGCTTTACATTTTTGTTGTTGATTGCTGGCGTGAGGTACGTGCACCCAAATCTCTCATTCATGCATTTTTCGATCATGCATTAGTTAGTAAGGTGCATTGGGACAATAGTGAGTTGAACGTTTGATTTCAGAGTTGATTGCCAGATTTAGGATCAAAACACTACTAAGGAGGGGTTGACCCATAAAAGATAAGGTGGGGGATTTCATCACCTTTTCCTTGTCCCCAAAAATCACTCTTAATCAAATCCTTAATTCTAAAAGCAAGTAGACACTGACCCTAAGGATTTTGGACACACTAGGAGAGTAATCTAGTCGAGACCGTCATGACCTGATCGGCATTGCCTGCCTTGTCGATAGTAGGAGGTACTGGATCTCCGGATCTGGTATCACTTGTTGGGTATTGTGGTCTTCGTTGTAGGGAGGAGAGGCGTGTCGAGACTAGTTACCTCGAAGTTAGGCGTCGTCTAATATAAGGACCCATTGCCTTACATTGTTTGAGCCGTGCTTGGTAGATTAGGCTTCTACCTTCACCCACTACCCACGCTAGCTCTAGGATTCTTCCCTCCTCATCTAAGTCCTCTCCTCATCTATTTTCTACGAGTAGTCTCCTCCTCTGAGTACACCTTCTGTTGTGTGTTTTTTAGAGTCGAGTCGAGCATTTTATGCGAGGTTGGTCTCGTTCTGGTGAGAGCACTCGACTTGAAAGAGTGCATTTTTCTGAGATGGACAGTCTTGGTGATCGTCTATCTCCGCCCCGTGCTCCTTTGGAGCGTGAGGCCGAGTCTTCTCGTGGTGACGGGGGAGACCGGGGTCCATACATGGATTACCTTGGTCTGGTCCCACCCCCACGTAGACCTCCATCTCCTCCTCCTCTGACTCGAGAGGAAGAGGGATCCTGTCAGGATCGAGTTCTTGGTGCACCACCGCCTTTAGCTTGACAGGATAGACCGATGACTTTGTGGGAGAGGACCCATCCTGTTCTGGCCGTGCAGCCTTCTTGCATAGTTCTTCCCCCAGCTCGCGGAAACAACCATGAGCTGAAACCTCAGTATGTGAGCATGTTTCCTACCTTCACTGCCAATAAGGAGGATCCGTATATTTTTATACGTGAATTCGAGGAAGTATGCTCCATGTTCAAGCTTCAACAAGTTGATGAGGATTCAGTCCAGTTGAGGATGATTTCTTTCGCGTTGAAGGATAACGCAAAGAAATGGATGTACAGCCTCCCAACGAGCTCTAGTCGGTCTTGGGATGACTTTGTGACCGTATTTCTGAAGAGATTTTTCCCTGAAAGGAAAACTCAACAGATACGGCACCAGATACATCAAATGTATCAGACTAAGACTGAATCTTTTTATGCTCTCTTTGAGAGGTTCAAGTACCTTCTCCAGCAGTGCCCTCATCATGGACTTGAGCTATGGCAGCTGTGCCATATTGTTTATGAGGGCCTCAACTACAACACCCGCACATTGTTGGAGTCAATGTGTCAAGGTGACTTCCAAATGAAACCCATCAATGAGGCATGTGACACTTTTGAGTTAATGGCTGGACGTACCTTTGAGTGGGACACCATGAGAGAGCCACCAGCCGCCAGGTCTTCC
This sequence comes from Triglochin maritima, assembly GCA_963682175.1. Lineage (NCBI taxonomy): Eukaryota > Viridiplantae > Streptophyta > Magnoliopsida > Alismatales > Juncaginaceae > Triglochin > Triglochin maritima. The sequence goes on along the minus strand of OY821776.1, from coordinate 34,561,523 downwards.
GGTCGGGCTGGATCATATCAAGTTGTGTCAACTATCGCTTCTGAGGAAAAAATGGATGCTCTCATGCGTAGGATTGAGAGTTTAGAGTTGGACCGAGTTCCTGTAGCTCAGGTCGCTACTCCTGGGTGTAATAGTTGTGGATTTACAAGCCATGATGACTTGCAATGCGCTTACGCTCCAATGGATACTGAGCATGCAAATGCGATGTATCAACAGAGGCCCCGTAATGACCCGTATAGTCACTCCTACAACCTGTGATGGCGTAACCATCCTAATTTCTCTTAGGGGCCTAGTGGGGGTCATGGTCAGAACTCACACGCCCAACCTCAACCTCCACCTTATCAACCTCCAAGCCCATCAACGACCTACCAACCCCCACATCAAAGGTCTCAACACCATAATTACCAACCTGCTCAGGCCTCATCGTCGGGGTATTCCAACCAAACTCCACTACCCCAGCGGGTTGACCCCAAGGACCCTTCTAGTGATCATAACCTTCAAGCGTTCATGTAGAGCATGCAAAGTACAGTCAAAGCTTTGGAAATGCAAGTTAGCCAGTTGGCTCATCAGTTCCATGAACGCAAGAAGGGTCCGTTACCAAGTCAACCTGTGGTAAATCCCAGGGGTCAACCTGCTCATGCTAGGCAGAATGTACACAATGTTGAAAGTGACCCTTCCCAACATGCCAATGTTATCCATACCTTGAGATCGGGAAGAGTTGTTGACAACAATGTGGAAATGCCTGAAGCCAACCTTGTTGGTGAATCTTCCGAGGAGGGTCGTGAGTCTGTCAAGGAACCTAATTCTGAGACTCCTCCTCGTGATTGTTATGTCCCCAAGGCATCATTCCCTCATAGGTTGACTAAAAAACGTGATGAGCATTGGGACAAAATTGTCTAGGTACTTAGGAAAGTAAAGGTGAACATCCCGTTGTTGGACGTTATTCATCAAATGCCACCGTATGCCAAGTTCCTTAAGGACCTTTGTACCATTAAGAGAAGAACAAATGTTCCCAAAAAGGCATTTTTGGCCACCAATGTGAGCTCGATATTAACACAACCCATGCAAGTGAAATACAAGGACCCAGGTTGTCCAACTGTCTCTTGCATGATCAGTAATGTGACAATCCCTCAAGCTTTATTGGATTTGGGAGCATCTGTGAACCTCCTGCCCTACTCTGTCTATGTCAACCTTGGAATAGGCGATCTTAAACCAACGAGGACAACCCTCCAATTGGCTGACAAATCCATCAAGATTCCACGAGGGAGTGTGGAGGATGTCCTTATTAAAGTGGGTGAGTTCGTATTTCCAGTTGATTTCATCATCTTGGATACTGAACCCATGTCCAACCCACAAGGACAAATTCCTGTGATCCTTGGGAGGCCATTTCTTGCGACATCTAATGCTTTGATCAATTGTCGCAATGGATTGATGAGGTTGTCTTTTGGAAACCTCAAGGCGGATTTCAACATGTTTACTCTTGGTAAGCAACCCGGGCTCTTCGACGATGTTGTCGGAGCCAATTTCAGGACACGGATGAGCCCGAGTCATTAGGCATGTTCGACTCACATCGACATATTATTGAGGTGCCTAATGACCAAGTTGCGAGTTAAGAGGATCTTAAGGAATCCACCTGTGAATCTCTGGATGAGGAGGCACATCTGGGTGCTCGCTCGTGTTACCCCGTGGCCCTTGAGCCACTTGAAATGAACTCTGAATCTGACAGGGACCCACCTCCGGTCGAGCTAAAACCGCTCCCCGATAACCTGAAATACATCTTTTTTGGGGATATCAGACCTTGCCACTCATTATTGCCTCTGATCTTGCACAAGATCAAGAGATTGCCCTCAATAAAGAGCTCTTTGAAAACAAAGAGGCTATCAGATGGTCCTTGAAGGATATCAAGGGAATTAGCCCTGATATTGTTCAACATCGGATCCACATGGAAGAGGATTCTATGCCCCGTCGGGACCCACAACGAAGATTGAATATTGTACTGAAAGAAGCCGTCCGAAAGAAGGTTCTTAAGTGCTTGGATCATGACATAATCTATCCTATCTCTGATAGTGCATGGGTGAGTCATGTCTATGTGGTTCCCAAGAAGTTGATTGATTCGTTTTAATTAAACCGCAAGTGCACGACCGTGTTAAAGCGGTGGCAAATATGGGTCGATCCACAGGGAGGTGTGTCAACTTTTGGTTTGTTCGAAGGTGAGTGGGAAAGAAAGGAGATAAAGGATTGATGATCAAACTACACTACAATGCAAAAAGGAAATGGAAGAGAAGCAATAAAACTAAACCCCATAGGGGGTAGAGAAATAATGTGAATATAAAGATGTGTGTGTGTGTGTGTGTTCAATTATGCTCCTCACAACATGTAGTGGATGAAATCATAAAACTAAATCCAACTTTGCCTCCACATAAAATAAGATAAGATCATATCATTAAAACATACAAGACAATAAGTGAAATGAAGCTAAATGAACTCATGTATAAAGACTAGACCCTACTATGCCTCCACATGAATTAAGATAACACATTATCATTAAAACATACAAGACATTAGCCAAGGTAAAGGTAACAATAGTACAGACACTACAAATTGTGTTTCCAATATTAATTCCATCCATATCCTCACATTATCATTCCCCATAAAATAGGTTCACTAATCTAAGCATAAGCTAAGCTTCATTCAAGAGCATTAGCATATCAAATATAAGAGTGAAATCTCATTAGATGGTTATGGAAATCATATAAAGCTCAAGTGATTAAGATAACACACACCTAATACACCACATGATCATATCACATATTTCTCCACTCCCCAAATGGGGATGGAACTACTCACTAATCATTACACTACAACCGACATTAAAATGAAACATTCTACTGAAATCAAATTTAACTAAGCAAGCAAGGATTATTAAAGAAGCTAAAATGACATAAAACTAAAGAAGCATGCAAGCATATGAAAGGAAATTAAACTAAGAAAGAAACAACATAACTAAAGGAAAACATCTGTTATTACTCACTCAATTACAAGTAGCCTCTCTGCACCAGGGTTTTTGCTTCAAGGCTTGAACTCCTAGTAGAGAGGATGGCCACCAAGAGAGAGATATTGTACAAGAGAGGAGGGAGAGTTCTATTTATAGCCATAGAAAAAGCTCATGATGGTGTGGAGTATTCTTGTTTGCTCATTGGTCCTTCTATCTTGTATTCAGGTCCTTCGATCTTCCATCTTAGTCCTTGAGTCTCTCAACTCAGTCCTTTTTCCTTCTTTTAGGTCCTTTCATGTCTCTTCTCTTCAAACATCTTTATTTCTGAAATTCAAACATAAAGCTCGTTACGTAGCATTGTTTAGGTGAAAGATAATGGACATAAGATACAAATATAAGCATGAAATGATGTCAATCAGAGCTTATCCCAACACGCCTGCAAACTGGCTGGTGAGTTTGCGTTGATTATCGCAAGCTCAATGCGGCAACGCGGAAAGATCATTTCCCGTTGCCTTTCATTGATCAGATGTTGGAAAGCTTAGCCGGACATGAGTATTATTGTTTTCTTGATGGATACTCTGGTTACAACCAAATTCCCATTGCCCCGAGGCTCAATAGAAGACCACCTTTACTTGTCCCTTTGGCATGTTTACCTACTGTCGCATGCCCTTTGGGTTATGTAATGCGCCGGCAATGTTTCAAAGGTGTATGATCAACATCTTCTCCGATATGGTAGAGCGTTTCCTTGAGATTTTCATGGATGACTTTTTCATATTTGGCGCTTCCTTTGATGAGTGCCTTCATCACTTGAGTCTTGTCCTCAAGCGATGCCGTGAGAAGAACCTCGCTCTCAATTGGGAGAAATGTCACTCCATGGTGAAGCGAGGGATCGTACTTGGACATGTGGTCTCAAGTAGGGGAATTGAGGTCGATCCTGCCAAAGTGGGTCTGATTGTTAATCTCCCACCGCCATGTAATATGAAGGATATCCGTGCCTTTTTGGGGCATGCTGGATTCTATCGACGGTTTATTCGGAATTTTAGCAAAATTGCTCGACCTCTCACCCCCTTGTTGGCTAAGGATGCCATTTTTGAGTTCACAGCGGATTGCCACCACGCCTTTTTGACCTTGAAGAAGGAGTTGACTTCAGCTCCCATAATTAAGGCACCGGTGTAGACTGAAACCTTCGAGTTAATGTGTGATGCATCTGACTTCGCTGTGGGAGCAGTGCTTGGGCAACGATTGGATAAATTTCCTCATGTGATCTACTAAGCTAGTAGAACACTCAATGATGCCCAATTGAACTACACTTTGACCGAGAAGGAATTCTTAGCGATCATATTTTCTTTGGAGAAATTCCGGTCGTACTTGATTAGCTCCCACGTGATTATCTATTCTGATCACACAACCATCAAGCACCTCAAGGCAAAGAAAGATGCAAAATCCCGACTCCTTAGATGGATCTTGTTGTTACAAGAATTCGATCTCGCGTTTCGGGACAAAAAAGGGTGTGAGAATGTTGTAGCAGACCACCTATCTCGTCTAGAGACGACCAACCCACATGACCAAATTATTAATGACAAATTTCCTAACGAGCAGTTGTTCACGATCGAAGATAACCCTTGGTTTGCCGACATCGTAAACTACCTCGTGACCGAGCCACTTCCTATGGGTTGGTCAAAATCTGACCAAACCAAATTTAGATCTTATGTCAGATTCTATCACAGGGACGACCCCTACCTATTCAAATACTGCTCTGACCAAATTTTCCTGCAGTGAGTCCCAGATATCGACTTCCAAAGTGTGCTCCATTTCTGCCACTCTAAGGCATGTGGAGGACACTTTGGAGCAAAGAAAACTGCCGCCAAGGTGCTCCAATCTGGATTCTACTGGCCTTCTCTTTTCAAAGATGCTTACGACTTTTGTAAGCAATGTGATAAGTGCCAGCGCCTTGGCAGGATTAGTCGACGTGACATGATGCCTTTGCAAAATGTCCTTGTTGTCGACATCTTCGATGTGTGGGGCATCGACGTTATGGGTCCCTTCCCGAGCTCGTTCGGGAATGTTTACATTCTGGTGGTCGTTGACTATGTGTCTAAGTGGGTTGATGCTATACCCACAAAGACCAATGACAACAAGGTGGTCACCAAATTCTTAAGGGACATTTTTGCGTGATTTGGTACTCCTCGTACCATAATCAGCGACAGGGGTACCCACTTCTGTAATAGCTCCTTTGAAGCGCTTATGACGAAATATTCGATCACCCACAAGCTTGCGACCCCATATCATCCGCAAACTAGTGGGCATGTCGAAGTTTCTAACCGTCAATTAAAGCAAATCCTTGAGAAGACAGTTAATTCATCGAGGAAGGATTGGTCCACTAAGTTGATTGACGCGTTGTGGGCCTTCCGCACCACGTACAAGACCAATTTGGGTATGTTTACATATTAGGTAGTGTACGACAAGGCTTACCACCTACCCGTCGAGCTTGAGCATCGTGCTTTCTGGGCGATCAAGAACCTGAATACGGATCTTGATCAAGCAGGGGTGCAGTGTAAACTCGACATTGTGGAGTTGGAAGAGCTACGCAATGATGCGTATGAAAATGCCAAAATTCATAAGTCCCGAGCCAAGTTGTTTCACAATCGCATGATTATGCGAAGGTGTTTACGACCGGGCAGAAGGTGTTTCTCTACAATTCCCGACTTCATATGTTTGCGGGTAAGCTCCGCAGAAGGGAATTTGGGTTTGTGTCCATCACTATAACCATGAACTTCCTGTTGCGCTTCATATTGGTGACATCTTCCCTTTTTCATACATAAATCCATGTAGTATCTTACTCACATTCATTGAGGACAATGCATGAAGTAGGTGTGGGGGGTGTTTACGTGTGTACATAGTCGAGTCTTTTCCTTTGATTTTGTTTTTCTTTTGTGTGCATTGATAGGGTCATGTTAGTGTGCTGCATTTAATATCGATATATCTGCTTTTCATGATCCTTGGGTGACTTGTCTTCTTTTGCTTACCTAGTGCTTTAAATTTTTCACATTTCGTTCAAAATCTTCATGTGTTTGCGAAAGAAAATGTTTTGTGGGTTTTGCGTATGTTTAACATGTGCAAAACCATTGAGAGGCAAGTAATCATAGGGTTTCAGTACTCAAACAGTTAAAGAAGTCCACCCCGAACCTCGTGAGACAATAATTCGTGTCTGTTAAATTAAGGAAGTTTGTTGTAGTCAAGGACCCTTGAAATCTTGTTGTGAGACATTAAGTGTTAAGTGTAGGGGTTTTGGTTCATGTGTAGATAAGAAATAAGTGATTAGGTGGTCTCTCTTCTCGCACGGTTCCTAGCATTCAGGAAAGTAGGTTTGAGGGGACTTTGTGCCTGGTGCTTTCGAGTCATCTGACTTGGGATGCGCTGACCGAACTCCCGTTATACGGGTGGTAGCGATTGCCCTATGTGGAGATTTGGGGAAAGGTGTACGTGATAATGTAAGTCCTCATGGGCAATGATGCACGAAACATGACCCTGGGAGAATGAAACTCCAACTAAAGAAAAGAAAAGAAGAAGAAGAAGGAAGTAAGAAAAGAAAAAAAAAATGGTAATGCAAATAAGAACCTTAATGGACTTTACACTTTGTATCACTTGAGGATGTTGAGGTTGTCCATGTCTTTGACTTAAGTCCTTATTTAACTTGCACGAATGGTTCATTAGGCTAGGTGTGTGGACTGAATACCTATATAGAGTCGGCTCGTAGGATTATCACGTCCAATGATCGATAAAAATGAGTCCATCGAGTCGAGTTTCTAGATTGAATAATGCATCTATGTTCGGATTTTGTGGGTATATCCGCTAAAAACCCTCAGGAGTCAACACTCCTCCTCCTTGGCGACAAGGAGGTTTAAAGGCTTGTTGCAGGTGCTAAGTGCAACCGGGATTCCTATGATATTGAGTTAGGTTTTCCCTGTTTTTCGTATGCTTTTTCCTTTCTTTCATTTTCTCATTCTTTGTTTTGCTCGGGACTAGCAACAATTAGGTGGGGGGGGGGTATTTGATTGACATCATATCATGCATATATTTGTGTCTTATATCCATTATCTTGAACCTAAACAATGCTACATAATGAGTTTTATGTTTGAGTTTTACGAATAAACAAGATTGAGGAGAAGATGCATAAAAGGACCTAGAAGCAAGGAAAATGACTGAGTTGCAAGAGTTGGGGACTGAGATGCAAGAGGGACGGACCCGGATGTAAGACCAAAGGACCAAGGAGCAAATCAAGAAAACTCCACACCATCATGAGGAGTAATTTGACAATTCGATTCGGTCCTAAGCTCCAACAACCTACTCAGATGCATCAAACATAAAGACATGAAGCTAAACAACCACACACCAAATCCAGGCCGGATCCGAACAATATAGACCGCCAATTGGCGGTCCAAGACCGCTGATAGGCGGTCGGTTTGGGTCCGAATCCGCTAAGACTTTGGCGGGTCTTGTATTAGGGTGTATTTAGTCTATTTGTGGTATATGTTTAGTCCCATACCGGGGGATTGTCCCAGATTACCTTTTTCTATGGCTCTAAATAGAACTCCTCCTCCTCGTTTTGTATTCACCGATTGCTTGGTGTCATTCTCTCTACTTGGAGTAAGCCTTGAAGCAAAACTCAAGGTGGAGAAGAGTGCTACCTTCAACGTGAGTCATGTTAATAAAATATTTTTTCTTAGTTTCTTTTAATATTGTCTTGTCTTTTAATTCTTGCATGCTTCTTTAGTTTCCTTTCATTTAGCTTCTTTAATTTTTCTTGTTTGCTTAGTTTAATTGCCTTTCATTAGAATGTTTTGTTTTGTTAATGTACTTTGTAGTGTAATGATTAGTGAGTAGTTCCATCCCCTTTGGGGGTGTAGTAGATGTTTATACATGTTATGTAGATGGAATGAATGCTAAACATTGTTGTATGTGAGAAATGTTAGTTTGCTTGTTTGAATTAATGAGAACACTTAACTTGATGGTTTCTGCCATAATGTTTAAGGACATTCCATGCTTTCTTAGGATCTTAATAACAAACTTATCATGCTCATATTAATCACTTAGGTTAGTGCTTTGAATGATAGGTCTTGCCATGAGGTACTTCTTATGCAATACAAACACTAACTACACCAGAGCTTATTGTATGCATTCATCACTTCTTATTTCATGTGTACACACACTCCACCCCTTAGGGGTTTTCCATTCCTGATTTCTATCTTCTTTTATTAGTCGCTTCGTTTTAGTTCGTTTTGTGCTTTCATTTCCTTCCTTGTTGCTACTAGTTTAGTGTAGTTCATTTCAATCTTTCTCTCATTTCTTTCCCCACTCGCCTTCGAACTAACCAATGTCGACACCTCCCTGTGGTTCGGCCCGTATTTTTCACCGCTTCAACGTGGCCGTAGACTTGCGGTTAATTATAAAACGTTCAATCAGTGCTCCTTTAGGACTTGAATCAGATGTTCTTCCTGATCACCAGTCAACGTCGATGAAATAATCACCGGAAATGACCTGTCAGGACCAAGAGAAACGTGTTTCAGTTCCTTAGGGAGTTCTTTAAGCTCAATTGTGGGTGGTTCTTCAAGGCAAGGCGTGATATCTAGCTCGAGATGTAAGATAGGAGGAGCTCGCATGTACTGAATAGCATGTACATCATTGCTCAACTCGCCCCCGTCCTCTTCATGATCGGAATCATCCATGATGTAAGCACTTAGATTTTCATGAATAAGGGGGTACTCTTCTTCTATTTCTTCTTCGAAGTCCTGGATAAGATTAATTTCCATGGGGTCCGCAAAAGATGTCGGCTGCGTAGACATATTGAACACATGGAATGTGGCGATAAAGTTCCCAAACGACAATTTCATGAGTCCAGTACAACAATTGATCAATGGAATCTAAGAGTGGGTAGTCTTGATTGGTTTGGTCTCAAGGACGACGAAGTCAAAAGGAAATATGAAATCGTCAACTTTGATTAGGACATCTTCAATGACCCCCTTCGGGACTTTGATCGAATGATCAGCCAACTGCAAAGTTGTTTTCGTAGGCTTGAGCTCGCCTAGGCTTAATCGTTGATACGCAAAAGCTGGTAAGAGGTTAACCGCCGACCCTAGAGCTTGTAACACATTATTAATGCGAGAGTCCCCAATGATACATGAAATTGTTGGACTACCTGGGTCCTTCAATTTTACGTATGTTGGGTTCGAAATGATCGATCTCACATTAGCCGCCAAAAAGGCTTTGCTAGGGACGTTGGTTTTCCTCTTAGTCGTATAGAGATCCTTCAAGAATTTTGCATAGGGAGGTATTTGTTGAATCATGTGTAACAAAGGAATGTTGACATTCACTTTCTTAAATAACTCCAGCATTTTATCCACACTGTGACTCTGTTTCTTAGACAGCCTACTAGGATAAGGAGTTTTTGGTAGGTATATCTTATGTCGTGCCGGAGAAGGAGGCGTTGGTGTATTCACAAAGGGGCTGCACAGATGGATTTACTGGCAAGGAAACGTGGTTGTAGACCTGCTTCCCATTTCACAGGGTCACATTGGCATTGACATGGTGAACAGGTTCCTCTACATGATTCACTTGCCTCCCCCGAGGTACCACATTCTCATTTTTCATGTGTTGTTGCTGGTACATGTGGGGGTTAGCCTCAGGCTGGCTAGGTAGAGTCCCTCTCTCTCTTTAATGTACAGACTGAGCCAATTGGCCCATCTGAAGCTCTAGAGATTTGATGGTCTGCTGATTTGATGTGAGAACTTGACTTGTGGTTGACATAAAAAATTTCATTGAGTTTTCAAGTCCACGAGTCAATGTCTCAAGCGAATTGAATCGGGTTTCCATAATGTTCGAATTTGGGAAACCCGATTGATTGGTGATTTGAGCTTGGGGTGGCTGATAAGATTGTGGATGCATGGGTGGTTGGTGTGATTGGTTAGGTGCTCGAGAGGAGTTTGAAGGACTACCCGGGGCATTATTTTGGTTCCATAAAAAATTAGGGTGGTTCCTCCATCCGGGATTATAAGATGATAAGTATGGGTAATTCCTGGCTTTATCATAGATGACATTGACATGTTCCATCTCAGGAGGAATGAACGCACACTCGCTTCCTACATGACCTATCCTACCACATGAATGACAGGGAACTGGATCAGATGTAGACACATGAGGTGCACCTTGTTGGTTTTGGAGCTCAATCGAATCCATACGGCGCATTAAGGCCGCCATGCGTGCCTCAGTGGCCGTAATGGTATCGATAGCAAATGCAGCACCCGATCTAGTCGAGTTTGGGTTTGCGATCCTTGCGCCGATGTTAGATGATGTTGTTGGTTCCCTCACATTCTCCCACTGCATGATTTTCTCAGCGAGGTCATCTAGGAAAGTCCATGCCTCCCTTTCATCATTTTCTAAGAATTCTCCTTCACACATGGACTCAAGGAGCGTTCGGGACGGGATGTGAAGACCCTCGTAGACAATCTGACACAGGTGCCACAACTCGATGCCATGGTGAGGGCATGAGGATAGTAGCTCCTTGAACCTCTCTAAATATGCATAAAATGTTTCGGTCTCAAGTTGATAGAACAAAGTGATTTTGTTCCTCATTTTTTGAGTCTGATGATTTGGAAAGTACTTCTTGAGGAATGCACATTGAAATTCATCCCAAGTCCTAAAGGCATTCGCCTGGTTGCGGTACAACCACTTCTTGGCTCATCCTTTAGTGTAAAGGGGACAAGCCTAAGATGGATGGAGTCTGTGCTAAGTTGTTGCAGCTTTAACATAGCACAGACATCCTCAAATTCCCTGAGAAAGATAGGGGTCGCCCTTCCCAGTGAAGTGAGGGAGCATGGAGATAAACAAAGGCTTAACCTCAAAGTGGTTCCCATTTGCCTCTGGCAATACGATGCATGAGGGTAGAGCAGTTCAGCTCGAGTAGCATCAATCACGGAGAGGTATGAGACCAAGAACAGGAAGAACAAGTGGGACAAGTGGGTCCTACAACTGCTCCACCTCGTGGTTCTGAGCAGCCATGGAACCAGACCGTGTGCGACACGAGAAGATGAAGGCGTCGAGAAATCAACTACCGAGGCAGGATTGACGACACGCCTCGTCAAACGGCCACTCTCGTCTCGTGCCCACACAAGCATGCACAAAGGTGCACACACACAAACCAAAACCTTTTTTCTCCTTTTTTTAGAACTAAAATAGAATGTGCGTACAGGAGGAGGCGGGAGGACATAGAAGAGAGAGAATGACTCAGGAGAGAAGGGAAGAAGTCCTTATGCTACGACAGGTGGGTATAGGTAGAAGCACACAAGAAAACAAGGTTACAACAACTTAAGGTCACTATAGGTCCTTACAGCTAGACGACGCCTAACTGCGAGGTCACGCGGCCTCAACACGCCTCACCTCCCTACGGCGAAGACCACAAAGCCCAGCAAGTGAGCCACACTATAGGTCCTGGGATCTCGTCTCCTACTATCGATAGAGTGGGCGATGCGGATCAGGCCATGGCGGTCGTGACCGAATCACTCTCCTAATACGCCTGAGATCCTTAGGGACAATGTCTACTTGATTTTTAAATTAGGCTCTTAATTAGTGTGGTTTTTGGGGCGAAGGAAATGGTGATGAAATTCCCCACCTTATCTTATATAGGACAACCCCTCCTTAGTAGCATTTTGGAGTCTTAATCTAGCAATCAACTCTCCAAACAAACGCTCAACTCACACTTGTTGCAATGCAATTCCTACTAACTAATGCATGTTCATACGAAATGCATTGATTGACATCATTTCATACTTATATTCGTATCTTATATCCATTATCTTTCACCTAAACAATGCTATGTTACGAGTTTTATGTTTAGTTTTCTGGAATAAATAGGTTTGAAGAGATGAAGCATAAAAGGACCCAAAAGCTGGGAAAAAGGACTGAATTGTGAGATCTGGGGACCAAGATGCAAGGAAGAAGGACCTGAATGCAAGACCGAAGGACCTAAGAGCAAAACAGAATACTCCTCACCATCATGGGGAGTATTTTGGCAATTCTATTCGGGTCGGAGCTCCAACATGCAAACTAGACGCATCAAATACCAACAAAGCCTTCCAGAAAAGCCCACAAGAAATTCCAGAGCGATCCGGACACTGTAGACCGCTAATTAGCGGTCCAAGACCGCTAATGGCCAATATTTAATTGTTGGATGAAGTTTAGAGGGTGGCATACGAGACAGATTGCCATGTTCTTGGCATTTGAAGCATTTCTTTGCATACTCTAATCAATCTTGAGTCATAGTAGACCAATAATAACGCATAAGTTTAATTTGATGTCGCATTTTTTGTCCAGCTTGATGACCACCACATTCTCCTGAATGAACTTTGATTGATTCAGTTATAATACCACAAGTGCATGACCACAATGAAGTAGTGTCAAGTACGGGTCGAGTCCATAGGGAGAGCGTGCAAGTCGGAATTCACCATACTCGAGTGGGAAAAGAAGAGAGAGAAATGCGCTCGGAAATAAACTACAATGTGTTTGAAATCAGAAAACAAACGAGAAAGAATGCGGAAATGAAGATATGTGTACGTGTGTGTTCAATTTTGCTCATCACAATATGTAATACATGAAATCCATAAAACCAAATCCAACTTTGCCTCCACATGAAATAAGATTTACACAATCATTAAAACATACAAGACATTAATTAAGATGTGGCCAACAAGAGCATATGCTCCCACATGTCATGTTTCCTTCTTCCACTCCATCCTTATCCTCATCTCATCATTCCCCATAAAATATGTCCACTAATCTAAGCATGTGCTAAGCATCACTCAAGACCATTAGCACATCAAAGATAAGAGTGAAAATCCCATTAGATGGTTATGGAAATCATGTGAGGTTCAAATGTTAGGATTAAGACACACACCTAATACATCACATAATCACATCACCTTCTTCTCCACCTCCAATATGGATAGACTACTCTCTACTCATCTCTAAACTAAAGAAAGCATAAAAACAACCCAAAATCACAATCGAAATGTAGAAAACTAGATTAAAATGAAAGATTACAAGGTTGTTCCTCTTCTCCTCCTGTACACTACTAATTAAGAAACAAAAACCTACTCTAATAAACAAGAATTAAAACCTACTCTACTAAACAAGAAAGGAAAGTAAACTAAGGAGGAGAGGGTGGAAGAAGAAGAAATGAGGCATTACAAGTGTATTTATAGAAGATTAAAGGGTTTGGATGGATCTAGGTGCAATCAGACAACTGTAAATCAGATATAGAGGTTGCATATTTCTTTACCTCGACAACCCGACCCGCTGGAGAAATACTGCTGCCAAACTCTTAACCAGATTCGTCAGTGGTGGATTTTAATCTGCCACTGGCGAATCAATTTTGTCTGATCACCTTCAAATTTTGACCACGACTTTAGTTCACCTAATAAATACCTGTTGGTTAGAACTCGTTTGGTTTTAATTATTTATTTACTTCTCAGGTTCACTTGATTACAGATTTTTGCAACCAACATACCTTTCTTTACATGTAGGTCCCCTCTGGGTTTTCACTTGGGTCCTTTCTAACTTACAATCAGGTCTTTGGACATTACAAACAGGTCTAGAGCCTTCAAAATCCGTTCATTCTTCTTGCATTTAGGTCCTTTTTCTCTTCCTTTCTCTTCTTTATTGCCTAAACCCTGAAACATATCAAATAAACACTCGAGTAGTGCAAATATGGGTAAAATACATGATATATAGAATGAATGCAATGTATTATATGCTACTAATGAAACTTCCTAAAGGATCTTTTGTGTTTTGTCCTTTGAAAGACATGGAAGATACATAGAAGTTGTGGTTACTAGGTGCCAGTCGATAACATGTCATTTTCAATTACAAATGACGGAATTCACTTTTTGAGCTCTATTCAATCAGCTCTATCAATAGGTTGTTGACCATGCTTAAAGAAGTCCACAAACACTTGTCTCCAATCAGCACCTTGTTCACGAAGATTGAATCCTGTGCTGAAAGAAGCCGTCCGAAAGGAGGTTCTTAAGTGCTTGGATCACTTAAGCCTTGCCATCAAGCGATGCCATGAGAAGAAGCTTACTCTCAATTGGGAGAAATGTCACTTCATGGTGAAGCGAGGTATTGTACTTGGACATGTGGTCTCAAGTAGGGGAATTGAGGTCGATCACGCCAAAGTGGGTCTTATTGCTAATCTCCCACCGCCTCATAATGTGAAGGATATCCGTGCATTTATGGGGCATGCTCGATTCTATCGGAGGTTCATTCGGAATTTTAGCAAAATTGCTCGACCTCTCACCACCTTGTTGGCTAGGGATGCCATTTTTGAGTTCATACCGGATTGCCACCATGCTTTTTTGACCTTGAAGAAAGAATTGACTTCAGGTCCCATAATTAAGGCACCAATGTGGACTGAACCCTTCGAGTGGATGTGTGATGCATCTAACTTCGCTGTGGGAGTAGTGCATGGGCAACGATTGGACAACTTGCCTCATGTAATACACTATGCTAGTAGAACACTCAATGATGCCCAATTGAAATACACTATAACCGAGAAAGAATTCTTAGCGATCATATTTGCTTTGGAGAAATTCTAGTCGTACTTGATTAGCTCCCACGTGATTATCTATTTTGATCACACAGCCATCAAGCAACTCATGGCAAAGAAAGATTCAAAATCTCCACTCTTGAGATGGATCTTGTTGTTACAAGAATTTGTTCTCAAGATTCGAGACAAAAATGGGTGTGAAAATGTTGTAGCGGACCACATGTCTCGTCTTGGGACGACCAACCCATAGGACCAAATTATTAATGACAAATTTCCTGAGGAGCAATTGTTCACGATCGAAGATAACCCTTGGTTTGCCGACATCGTGAACTGCCTCGTGACCGAGAAACTTCCTGTGGGTTAGTCAAAATCTAACCAAACCAAATTTAGATCTTATGTCAGATTCTTTCATTGGGATCTTATGCTAGTAGAACACTCAATGATGCCCAATTAAAATCTGACCAAACCAAGGTGCTCCAATCTGGATTTTAGTGGCCTTCTCTTTTCAAAGATGCTTACGATTTTTGTAAGCAATGTGATAGGTGCCAGCACCTTGGCAGGATTAGTCGATGTGATATGATGTCTTTGCAAAATATCCTTGTCGTCGACATATTCGATGTGTGGGGCATCGACTTTATGGGTCCTTTCCCGAATTTGTTCGGGAATGTTTACATTCTTGTGGCCGTTGACTATGTGTCTAAGTGGATCAAGGCTATCCCCACAAAGAAGAATGACAACAAGGTGGTCACCAAATTCTTTAAAGATATTTTTTCACGATTTGGTACTCCTCGTACCATAATCAGCGATAGGGGTACCCACTTCTGCAATCGCTCCTTTGAAGCGCTTATGAGGAAGTATTCGATCACCCATAAGCTTGCGACCCCATATCATCCGCAAACTATTGGGCAGGTCGAAGTCTCTAACCGTCAATTAAAGCAAATCCTTGAGAAGATGGTTAATTCCTCGAGAAAGGATTGGTCGACTAAGCTGAATGACGTGTTGTGGGCTTTCCGCACCGCGTATAAGACCAATTTGGGTATGTCCCCATATCTGGTAGTGTACGGCATGGTTTGCCACCTACCCGTCGAGCTCGAGCATTGTGCTTTCTAGGTGTTTAAGAACCTAAATATGGATATTGATCAAGCAGGGGTGCAACATAAGCTTGACATTGTGGAACTGGAAGAGCTACGCAATGATGCGTATGAAAATGCCAAAATTCATAAGTCCCGAGCCAAGATGTTTCATGATCGCATGATTATGCGAAAGATGTTTATGGCCGGGCAAAAGGTGTTGCTCTTTATTGTGCAAACTGTATTTCCTCATGGAGCGGTTGAAATTTTGAACCCAGGGAATGGGGACGTGTTAAAAGTTAATGGACAACACCTCAAACCTTACTTGGAGTGGGCACCAGTTGAAGTCGAGGAGGTCATGTTCCTCATGAACCTCTCTCGCACTCAACCATTCATGTTCCTACATGAATGATTGAGATTTTATGTTTATACATAGTTATATTTGAGACTCCATATGTGAGCATTGATTGTTGTGGGGCCCAACCCTTGTGTATTTGGGCCCCATTTATTTCACGTATTTGTTCTTCGTCTTAAGTATTTCACAGGTTTTGAGGAGAATTTGGGTTTGTGTCCATTGATTGACATCATATCATGCATACATTTGTGTCTTATAGCTGTTATCTTTCACCTAAACAATGCTACGTAACGAGTTTAATGTTTAAGTTTCAGGAATAAGCAGGTTTGAGGAGAATAGGAACAAAAAGGACTCAAAAGGAAGGAAATGGACTGAGTTGCAAGACCTGGGGACTGAGATGCAAGAGGGAAGGACCCAGATATAAGCCCAAAGGATCAATGAGCAAATCAAGAAACTCCACACCATCATGAGGAGTATTTTGGCAATTCGATTCGGCCCTGAGCTCCAACAACCTATTGGGATGCATCACACATGAAGACATGAAGCCAGACAACCACACTCAAAAACCAAGCCGGATCCAGACAATATAGACCGCTGATTGGCGGTCGGTTTTGGTCTGGAGCTGGTAAGATTTTGGCGGATCATGTATTAAGTTGTATTTAGTCTATATTTGGTATACGTTTAGTCCCATACCGGGGGATTGTCTTGGATTACATTTTTCTATGGCTATAAATAGAACTCCTGCTCCTCATTTGTATTCACTCATTGCTTGGTGGCATTCTCTCTACTTGGAGTAAAAGCCTTGAAGCAAAAATACAAGGTGGAGAAGAATGCCACTTGTAATGTGAGTTGTAACTAAAATAATTCTTCATAGTTTTGTTAGTTTTATATTGTCTTTATTTTGATGCATGCATGTTTAGTTTGTTTGTTTTCTTTATCATAGTATAATTAGAATGTTTTCTTTCCTTAGTATGTATGTTAGTTTCATAATGTGTGAGTAGATTCATCCCCCTTTGGGGGTGGAGTAGATGTCTATACATATTGTGTAGATGGATTGAATGCTAACATTGTTATATGTGAGAAATGTTAGTACACTTGTTTGAATTAATAAGAACTCTTAACTTAATGGTTTATGCCATAATGTTTAGGTACAATCCATGCTTTTTTATGTTCTTAATTACAAACATGCCATGATCATATTAATCACCTAGGTTAGTGCTTTGAATGATAGGTCTTCCCATTAGGTACTTCTTATGCATAACAAATACTAACTACACTTGAGCTTATTGTATGTATTCACCACACTTATTTCATGTGTACACACACTCCACCCCTTAGGGTTTTCCATTCCTGATTTATATCTTCTTCTATTAGTCACTTAGTTTCATTTCTTCTCTCGCTTTCATTTCCTTCTTTGTTTCTTACTCGTTTAATGTAGTTTAGTTTAATCAATCTCTTCTCCACTATGTTTCTCACTCTTCTTCGAACTAACCAAAGTCGACACACCTCCCTGAGGATCGACCTGTATTTTCCATTGCTTCAACGCGGTCGTGCACTTGCGGTTATTATAACTGATTCAATCATCCATCAACATAAACATAAACTTCCCTTTGTGCTTCACGTTGGTGAGATCTTTTCTTTTTCATGCATAAATCAATGTAGTATCATGCTCAGATTCATTGAGGACAATGCATGATGTATGTGTGGGGGGTGTTTTACGTGTGTACATAGTCGAGTCTTTCTCCTTTCATTTTGTTTGTATTGTTTGGGTCATGTTAGTGTGTTGCATTTAATATCAATATATTTGTTTGCCATGATCCTTAGTGACTTGTCTTCTTTTGCTTGCCTGGTGTTGTAAAATTTTTCTTTTCTTTCAAAATTGTCATGTGTTTGCGAAAGAAAATGTTTTGTGGGTTTACCGTGTGTTTAGCATGTGCGAAACCAATGAGAGGCAAAGTAAAAGAAAGCTCCCAAAATTTTCTTGAACATGATGCATTAGGATATCTAATATACCGGCTTTAGGTCTTATCGAGTCGTAAGGAAGCACCCAATCTTCCTTCGGGGGCGAGTAATCATAGGGTTTCAGTACTCAAACATTAAAAGAAGTCCACCCCGAACCTAGTGAGTCAAATAATTTGTGTTTGTTAGTATAAGCAAGTTTGTCGTCGTTAGGGACCCTTAAAATCTTGTTGTGAAATTTTAAGTGTAGGATTTTGGTTCTCATGTAGATAATAAATAAATAAGTGGTGTTCGCTCTTCTCGCACGGCTCCTGTCCCTCGGGAAATTAGGTCCGAGGGGACGTAGTGCCTGGTGCTTTCGAGTCACATGACTTGGGATGCACCGACCGAACTCCCATTACACGGGTGGTAGGGATTGCCCTATGTGGAGATTTGGGGGGAAGGTGTACGTGATAGTGTAAGTCCTCACAGGCGATGATGCACGAAACCCGACCCTGGGGAATCAAACACCAACTAGGGTAATTCATAATGCTCCAAAAAAGAAAATGAAAAAAATGAAAAGAAAGAAGAAGAAGAAGAAGAAGAAGAAGAAGAAGGAGAAGACAAATAAGAACCTTGATGGACTTTACACTTTGTATCACTTGAAGATGTTAAGGTTGCCCATGTCTGTCACTTAAGTCCTTAACTAACTTGCACGAATGGTTCATTAGGCTAGGTGTGTTCACTAAATACCTATATAGAGTCGGCTCGTAGAATTACCGTGTCCAATGATAGACAAAAATGTGTCCATCGAGTCGTATGTTAGGTTAAATAATGCATCTATGTTCGGATTTTGTGGGTGTATCCGCTGAAAACCCTCAGGAGACAACACTCATCCTTGGCGACAAGGAGGTTCAACAGCTTGTTGCACGTGCTAAGTGCAACAATGATTTCTACAAAAGTGAGTTAGAATTTCCCTGTTTTACGAATGATTTTTCCTTTCTTTCATTTTTCTCTTTCTTTGTTTTGCTCGGGACTAGCAAAAGTTAGGTGTGGGGGTATTTGTTTGACATCATATCATGCATATTTTTGTGTCTAATATATTTCAAGCCTAAGCAATGCTACGTAATTAGTTTTATGTTTAAGTTTCAGGAATAAACAGGTTGAGAAGAAGATACTCAAAAAGGACTTAAAAGCAAGGACAATTACTAAGTTGCAAGACTTATGGACTGAGACGCAAGAGAGAAGCACACAAATGTTAAACCAAAAGGACCAATGATCAAATCAAGAAGCTTCACACCATCATTAGGAGTATTTTGGCAATTAGATCCGAGCCTAATAGCTCACACAAACTGAAAATAGGGGTCGCTCACACATGCTATACTACCCCAAGGGTTGCTCACACAAGTTGTACCACCCCTCCCGCAAGCCAGAGCCCTTGCAGTCCCTGGGTAGCTGTGATCATCGTATCCACCGTCACCTCCCGACACATGCACGAAATGAGGACATGGGTTTCTTTGGACAAGGTAGTGCTAACAAGAAATTGAGGAAAGCAAAACATAGCACCAACGGTCGACCGAAAAAGGCAATATGGTTGATCGTTGCTTCTCGAATTAGAAAGAAGGTTGAACTACAATCCAATCGGTCGAACAAACACAATCATAAATGGTCGAACAAAAACTCTCCGGTGGTTGACCAGTTAGATGGTCTATGCCAGACCATAACTAAAACATTTAGTGCAACTGTCAAACGAAAAAGGGG
This sequence comes from Triglochin maritima, assembly GCA_963682175.1. NCBI lineage: Eukaryota > Viridiplantae > Streptophyta > Magnoliopsida > Alismatales > Juncaginaceae > Triglochin > Triglochin maritima. Next base: position 34,541,808 of record OY821776.1, on the reverse strand, counting down.
CCCATTCGACCAAAAACAACAGGGGCAATCTATGTTATGCCAAAACTACATCTGATCGAACCAAGCACGTACCAGTCCGATGCTACTAAATCACACTTAAGTTACCAGTCGGACAAGAGTCTTTGGGCGGTCGACCGTCTAGGTGGTCTTGGCCCGAAATACAATAGTCAAACTATGCAAACGGTCAAACAACAAAAGGGGGCCGTTCGACCAAAAATAACATAGTCTACATCCTCCCAACAATTATGCATAACAGATCGACTACCACTAGGCATCATTCGACCGGTGCCGGGCACAACCTGTAAGACCCGCACTCTGGTTACCTTATTAAGTCTTATTCATCCTTATTCCCGAGTTAGTGTTTTCTTGATGAATGATGTTAGTTGTGTGATTTTATGCTTTGTTTTGGAAAAGCTTCCTTTTGGGGAAAAGTTTCCTTTTGGGGCAAGTTAATGCGACTTGTAGGCGGGTGCGACCCGTCGGGCAGTTTTGCAATCAGTTGACTTAATTGGGTCGATCGGGTGCAATTCGTGTGTGTTGTTTGGCTTGGGCTTTGGGGGCATTTAGGGCTGAGGTGTGAAGGTTGGGTGATATGGCTGACATGTCAGCAAGAGAAGATCTCTTGAGATTTGCATACATTTGAATTGCTAGCCATATGGTATGTTTTATTTTGGCCTTTATTCCATTAAACCTTTGCCTTTTGTGTTTCTTTCCTTGAAACACAAACACAACCCAGACCCAAGCCATCCCCACACCCTTTCCCTTCCCCTTCTCCGTGCCACCACTTCAGGCCACCACCACCACCATCTCCGGCAAGCTTTTGGCTGATCTCCGGTAGACTTTGAAGAAGTATCTAGTGGGCACCCTTGTGTGCAGCTTGGAGGAGGTTTTTGGTGGGTTTTTTCCGGCAATCTCAGGTCATATCCCGGAAAATCAGGTATGTTCCTATCCCTTTATGATTTTATAGGAGGGGATGTTGGCTGGAGGGGCCGTCCAACATCATGTGGTTGCTGGGTGCAATGGTTGCTCCACCAACCGGATCTCTTCTAGCACATGTTGTTGCATGCGCTAGATGGGGGCCGGCTGCAGGCAGCCAGGGGGACCGGAGCTACGGTGAGCTCTGGCGAGGTCCGACCAGGGGTGATGAGCTTTCCTCTAGGCTGAGTTTTAGAGTGGACACGGATCTTGTTGGGGAGTGGCTGGTGCACACAAGCTCCGACTAGGGTTGTCTTCAACTCTGTTGACTCTTTGTTTGGGTCGGCTGGCTGGTGCAGCCTTCATCCATGGTGGCTTGGGTCACGAGGGAGTGGGGAAGGACCCTAGGGAGGCTAGGGAAGTGAGGGGTCTGGCTGGGGTTGCTCGGTCTGAGCTGGGTGTGTTGAAGTGGGCTAACCATGCAGTTGGTACACCTCTTGCGTCATCTTGCTCGGTGGACAGACGGAGCATTCTAGATGGATCCCTACTGACCTCCTCCCACTTCAGACCTCCTGAGAAGTATGCTCTAAGCACTTGGGTTGGACGGGTGAGAGGCTCACGTGGCTGGATGTGAGTAGGGTGGCTTGGGTTAGCTAGTTGCTTGTAAGTTCATGCTCTAGGTTTGGTTGTTATTTTATATATATATGAATTGTTGTGTTCCAGGAGCGATAATATGTCTTTATGCTCTGATTTTATGTGTATTTCCTATTGCTGGAGTCACGCATGCATGTCTGAAAGTAATCTAGCCCCTTCATATAACTTGCCGCGAATTGGCACACTTATCCGGCACACCGCTTTGTGCCGAGCGGTGGGTCACTGTCGAGTGACTGCCTCTGACCAGCGAGGTTGGTGTTCTGGTTCCTTGCGAGGAATGTGTTCAGGTGCGCCCAACTGGTACGGCTTATGGAGTCATAGTGTTCTGTTGCATTTGATGTTTTTCTGTTTCTGACCAGCATGGCTGGTATTCTGGTTCCCTTGGAGGATTTCTACGGGTGTTACTCGGTTGGCAAGACTGATGGAGTTGTAGACTTCTGATGCATTATGTGTTTTTTTGTTTCTGTTTCTTTTGCTTTTGTCTTAGATAGACTGCATGCATTCTTCTATAAAACTATATTTGGGCTAGAGGCATACTGGGTTTTCTTTATAGAAAACTCACGCATATGTTGATGCGATGCTTGCAGGTACTTAGTTTCCTACAGGGCAGACTAGATGAGTAGTCGAAGATTCTGTACACGAGGGACACGTCGACCAGATTCTTCAGTGTGTCTTTTGCTTTCGCATTATTTATGATGTATTTCCCTTTTGAACTCGATGTAATGTATTTGATCTTATTACCATATATGGATAATCTCTCCCTTTTTAGTTATGTTTTGTGTTAGTCTATCCATGTATGATCTCTCTACGTATTGTCGAGTCGTTTGTTTGGTGTGTCTTTGTAACTCCTTCGGTCGTCATGGAGGTTTGTGATTGCGACACTTGTAGTCCTCCCGAGTGTGCGTACCCGCGAGATCAGGGGTGTTACAACTTGGTATTAGAGCGGATCAGTCCCTAAAGTGTACAGAATCTGAAGACTCTCCAGTGGGGCACCTTGTCCAAACCCTGTCGGTAATTTCATATCTTTTGAAATTGCATTCTGATAGTGATAGATCATATTTTCATTTGTTAAATTGCTTTCTTGTGGATTGCCTTGTGTACTCGGAGACCGAACCACCCAACCCTATCTGTCCTTATCAGTTTCCTCACCTCCTCCAACGTTTTGGTGTTTAGATCTCCAACAAGTCCAACCAGTCAAGCAAGCAAGAAGTGCAAGTGCAAAAGGTGACTAACTAGTAAGCATGGGAGGCGGTTGCAGCTGGATTCCAGAAAACTCCGGGGCCCTTCTCCATCAGTTTCAGGTATGCTCCTAGTTTTTTAGCATAAGAGGGTGTTGTACAGAATTTAGTGCAGTACCGGTGGACTGGTCGGTATGAGGTTCGGGGTGCACAAGTGGAGATCCACTCGATAGTGTGGATTGTGTTACACCATCTGAAATTCAGAGGTTGGCATGGACTTTTCTCCCACTAGCATGACCCTTGCTTCATGCTTTCCTTTGTGGTTTGATGAAGAAACCAGATGGGATGAGGTTGTGCTGTGGGGATCAAGTTGGGGTTGTGTTTGCATGAATTTTGTGCGTGATTTGCTACCCTCCGCTTGTTGTTTGAAATTATGATTTCTTGGTTGATCTGTTAATGTATTTAACATGATGTAACATTTCTAGGATGTGTTTACTGATTTTAGAACTCATGTTCTTGCATTATTTCATGACTTTGTTCAGATGATAATTAGATGAATCATCACTGTTTTCAGATCTTATATCTATACGTGATCTAGCTAATAGGTCGAAATAATACAACGTGACTCATTCTGATTTTAGTCTAGTGCTGATCGATACAAGTATATACTCTTATTTGACAATTCCCTAAGATATATTCATGACATCTCATCTGAGAATAAATGGCATATTTCCATCTAGGTGTTAATGCAATTGGTATAGATGCATGTATCGACTTGAATGTTGCCATGACCTTATCAAGTCTGATTTTATCCCAACAATTTTTAGTTATGGGTATGATCTGATTTCCATAAACCTTCTCTGATATGACTTGTTATGCTCTTACATGAAACTATATCAGAATTCGTCTATGAGTTATGCTATTTATCCTATGACGTCTAGTTTTGGACAAATCCTTATGCATGTAGATATCTATGAATTATTAATATGTTCAGACTCCTGATTTCTAGATGTATGCCTTCCATGTAAGATTACTGATATATTCATATATTAATTCATGTTCATATAATCTCGGGCCATGTCCTGAATCACAAACTTCTAATGCATGTACGTTATGAAATTATGTTGTGTGCAATCGGTTGGATTATATGTGTTGTTGTGGTGACTTGTTGTTAAGTTGATTTCCTTCCAGCAATGACCATAACACACTCATGATCTGATTTTGTATACCTTCTCTGATGTTATCATTATGCTTTCTTTTAGAAATAAAATATGTACTCATCCATGACGTATGGTACTCATCCATGACGTATGCAACTCATTCCATGACTTATCGTAATGTGTGAATCCGAATGCATGCATGTATATTATTTAAGGATATATGTAGACTCCTGATGTCATATGCGTGTTCACCATGTTGTATTACTGATACATATATTGTTTCATGTCGATATAATCTCTAATCATGGCCTGATTTGCAAGATTCTAACGCATATATGTCCTGAAGTTTATGACTCATGCTATCGAATGCTTGTAGTATTATACTACGATACCTTTTACTGTTGTACACATTCTATTACTCATTTCATGTTTAGATTGCTGTTGGAAGATATACTGGTATGCATGAGATAGTTGTTGGAAACAAGAAATTGCACTACATGAAAAGGCTAATCGAACATTTTGATTCTGCTATGTGCATGATACTATGCCCTGAAATGTTGAAATCAGAAGTAACTTGCCACCCATCCATGTATGCATGCCTATAACTTGTATTATCATGTTTGCATCGTGGTATCTTATATTATTCATATAGTCTCAATCCTGCTATGTTTAATATTTAGTGCAAGTAATGCAAATTTCAGGTGCTTATATACGACTACAGGTTGAGTTTGCAGCCTCGACATCTTGCATGATGTGGCCGAAATCAGCCACGTTATAGTCTCATATTTCTCCTAATTATATTTAGATTTGTGCTTGAATAGATTCAAAACCCATGTATGCTTTACTATAGATTGAAGTAAATGTTGTATAATCAACTCATCATGACCCATAGCTCTTGTTGGTTGCATGTTAGATTTCCATGATCCATGATTACTATAGCATGTGCTTTAACAAATTTATTATAATTGTTGTTGCTGCTGTTATGGGTATGATGACGTAGGTGCATGCAAGTAAGTTCATGTTGTGATATTATGACTACGATTTCATGATTTAATTGTTGACTAGATGCATCTTGTGCATATGTATGCTCTATCGAGATCTAGTATGATTACATGTTTTATTGCTTTCTATACATGTCATGTACATGTAGATATATATCCAATGAGAGCTTGTTTCCATTCGATGATTTATTTGCTGGCAAAATACACCATGTGCACGTATGTTATCTATAGAAACCTTGTTATTACTTCTTCATTTAATTGTTGTCTTGATACATTACACGTATGTTATGTATATTTTAGTTGTTGGAACTATATGATCACATGATTAGCTTGCTATTAAATACCATATGTTATGTTTAATTTCTGCTAAGACGTTGCATATGCATGTATTAATTGGTTGCTGGAAATTATATGATCCTCATGGATAATTACCGTCAAAATGTCGCATATGTATGTACATATTAGTTGCTGGAAATTTTATGATTGCCAATGTATCATAGGTTCATACATTACTACTTTCCTGATTTTAGGTTATCTTCATGGTTAAATTGTTGTCCACAAGTCATACTTTCTCTTATTAGTAGTTAGATTCTATCAGTAGTCATGACTAGTCCTCTGAATCCATGTCTGTCATCGCACTTCTATTCCATCGTCTTATAGCTTTTGTTGCTTTTGTTTGAGTGTGAGGATGAGGTGAGGAAATTGTATCCCGAGCTCTTTGGTTGAGAGTTAGGTATAACAAATTTCGATGACGAAATTTTGTTTAAGGGATGTAGGTTGTAAGACCCGCACTTAGGTTACCTTATTAAGTCTTATTCATCCTTATGCCCGAGTTTGTATTTTTTGATGAATGATGTTAGTTGTGTGATTTTATGCTTTGTTTTGGAAAATCTTCCTTTCAGGGGAAAGTTTCCTTTTTGGGCGGGTTAATGCGACTCATGGGCGGGTGTGACCCGTCGGGCAGTTTTGCAATTAATTGACCTAATCGGGTCGATCGGGTGCAAGTCGTGTCTGTTTGATTGATTCGTTTTAATTAACCGCAAGTGCACGGCCACGTTGAAGCGGTGGCAAATACGGGTCGGTCCACAGGGAGGTGTGTCGACTTTAGTTTGTTCGAAGGCGAGTGGGAAAGAAAGGAGAGAAAGTAGTTATGATCTAAACTACACTACAACACGAAAGGAAATGGAAAATACGCAATAAAACTAAACCCCATAGGGGGTATAGAAAGAATGTGAATATAAAGATATGTGTATGTGTGTGTGTTCAATTAAGCTCATCACAACATGTAGTGCATGAAAATCCTAAAACTAAATCCAACTTTGCCTCCACATCAAATAAGATAACACAATATCATTAAAACATAGAAGACAAAAATTGGAATGAAGCTAAATGAACTCATGTATAAAGACCAAACTTTTACTATGCTTCCACATGAAATAAGATTTAGACAATCATTAAACCATACAAGACATTAATCAAGGTAAAGGCAAGAAGAGTACATCCAACAAGTCATGTTCCTATATCAATTCCATCCATATCCTCACCTCATCATTCCCCATAAAATAGGTCCACTAATCTAAGCATATGCTAAGCTTCATTCAAGAGCATTAGCATATAAAATACAAGAGTGAAATCCCATTAGATGGTTATGTAAATCATGTAAGGTTCAAAGGATTAAGATAACACACACCTAATACATCACATATTCATATCACATATTTCTCCACACCCCAAATGGGGATAGAACTACTCACTCATATTTAAATTACAACCTACATTAACAACATGAAACATTCTACTGAAATTCAATTTAAATAAGCAAGCAAGAAATATTAAAGAAGCTAAAAGGACATAAAACTAAAGAAGCATGCAAGACATATGAAAGGAAATTAAACTAAGAATGAAACAACATAACTAAAGGAAAACATCTATTATTGCTCACTCAATTACAAGTAGCCTGTCTCCACCAGGGGTTTTTGCTTCAAGGCTTTTACTCCTAGTAGAGAGGATGACCACCAAGAGAGTGATGGGATACAAGAGAGGAGGGAGAGTTCTATTTATAGCCATAGAAAAAGGTAATCTGGGACAATCCCCCGGTATGGGACTAAACATATACCAGAAATAGACTAAATACACTCTAATACACACCCCACAAAAATCTTAGCGGATCCGGACCAACCCGGAATGCCAATCAGCGGTCCCAGACCGCTAATTGGCGGTCTACAGGGTTTGGATCGTGCTGGGCTTTCTGCTGGGCTTTTCTGGATGTCTTTGTTTGTCTTTGATGCATCTACTTCGCTTGCTGGAGCTCTGACACGAATAGAATTGCCAAAATACTCCCCATGCTGGTGTGGAGTATTCTTGTTTGCTCATTGGTCCTTCGATCTTACATTCAGGTCCTTCGATCTTATATTTTAGTCCCCGAGTCTCTCAACTCAGTCCTTTTTTCATGCTTTTAGGTCCTTTTATGCCTCTTTTCTTCAAACCTATTTATTTCTGAAATTCAAACATAAAAATTGTTACGTAGCATTGTTTAGGTAACAGATAATGGATATAATACACAAATGTAAGCATGAAATGATGTCAATCAAATACCCCCACACCTAACTTTTGCTAGTCCTGAGCAAAACAAAGAAAGAGAAGCATACGAAAAACAAGAAATCCTAACTCACTTTCGTAGGAATCACGGTTGCACTTAGCATGTGCAACAAGCCGTTAAATATCATTGTCGCCAAGGAGGAGGAGTGTTGTCTCCTGAGGGTTTTCAGCGGATATACCAACAAAATCCGAACATAGATGCATTGCTCAATCTAGAAACTCGACTCGATGGACTCATTTTTATCGATCATTGGACGCGGTAATCCTACGGACCGACTCTATATAGGTATTCAGTACACATACCTAGCTTAATGAACCATTCGTGCAAGTTAAATAAGGACTTAAGTGAAAGACATGGACAACCTCAACATCCTCAAGTGATACAAAGTGTAAAGTCCATTAAGGCTCTTATTTGCATTACCTTTTTTTGTTTCTTTTCTTACTTTTTTTCTTTTTCTTACTAGTTGGAGTTTCATTCTCCCAGGGTCAGGTTTCGTGCATCATTGCCTATGAGGACTTACACTATCACGTACTCCTTTCCCCACATCTCCACATCGGGCAATCCCTACCACCCGTGTAACGGGAGTTCGGTCGGTGCATCCAAAGTCAGATGACTCGAAAGCACCAGGCACAAAGTCCCCTCAAACCTAATTTCCCGAGTGATAGGAGCTGTGCGAGAAGAGAGAACACCTACTCACTTATTTCATATCTAGACAAACCCCTACACTTAATGTCTTACAACAAGATTTAAAGGGTCCTTGACTACAACAAACTTCCTTAAATTAACAGACATGAATTATTAACTCACTAGGTTTGGGGTTGACTTCTTTAATTGTTTCAGTAATCAAACCCTATGATTACTCGCCCCCCAAGGGAAAACCAGGGTGCATCCTAACGACACGATAAGACCTAAAGCCGGTATATTAGGTATCCTAATGCATCAAGTTCAAGACAATTTTGGGAGCTTTCTTTTTACTTTGCCTGTCAACGGTTTTGCACATGCCAAACACACGTAAAACCCACAAAACATTTTCTTTCGTAAACACTTGAAGATTTTTGAAAGAAATGTGAAAATTTTAAAGCACTAGGTAAGCAAAAGAAGACAACTCACCCAAGGATGATGGCAAGCAGATATATCAATATTAAATGCAGCACACTAACATGACCCTATCAATACACACAAAAGAAAACAAAATCAAAGGAAAATGACTCGACTATGTACACACGTAAAACACCCCCTACACCTACTTCATGCATTGTCTTCAATGAATGTGAGCATGAAACTACATGGATTTATGCATGAAAAAGGAAATATCTCATCAACGTGAAGCGCAAAAAGAAGTTCATGGTTATGTTGATAGACACAAACCTGAATTCCCTCAAAATCTGTGAGATGCTAAAGAAGGGATACAATTACGTGAAAGAATGGGGCCCAAATACTCAAGGATTAGAGCCCTCAACAATCGATGCTCACTGAAGGAGTCTTCTTCTTTTTTTCTTATTCTTTTTCTCTTTTTTTTTCTTTTTTTTTTAAAGTTAACTTTATACAAACATGAAAGCTCAACCATTCATGCAGGAACATGAATGGTTAAGTGCGATAGGGGTTCATGAAGGAACATGACCTCCTCGACTTCGACTGGTGCCCCCTCCAAGTAGGGTTTGAGGCGTTGTCCATTAACTTTGAACACGTCCCCATTCCCTGGTGATTGACATCATTTCATGCTTATATTTGTATCTTATATCCATTATCTTTCACCTAAACAATGCTACGTGATGAGTTTTATGTTTAAATTTCAGAAATAAATAAGTTTGAAGAGAAGAGGCATAAAAGGACCTAAAAGCATGAAAAATGACTGAGTTGAGAGACTCAAGGACTAAGATGCAAGATCGAAGGACATGAACGTAAGATCGAAGGACCAATAAGCAAACAAGAATACTTCACACCATCATGGAGAGTATTTTGGCAATTCTATTCGAGTCGGAGCTCCAACAAGCAAAGTAGAAGCATCAAAGACAAACAAAGCCTTCACGAAAAGCCACAAGAAAATCCAGAGCGATACGTACACTGTAGACCGCTAATTAGCGGTCCAAGACCGCTAAGATTTATGTGGAGCGTGTATTAGTGTGTATTTAGTATATTTCTGGTATTTGTTTAGTCCCATACCAGGAGATTATCCCGGATTACCTTTTTCTATGGCTATAAATAGAACTCTTCACCTTCTATTATATTCACCCATTGCTTGGTAGCATTCTCTCTACTTGGAGTAAGCCTTGGAGCAAAATCTCAAGGTGGAGAAGAATGCTACCTTCAATGTGAGTCATCTAATAAAATAATTTTTCCATTGTTTTGTTCTTATGTTGTTTCTTTATGCATGCTTAGCTTAGTTTTATTTCTTTGATTCTAGGCTAAAGTAGTTAGAATGTTTCTTTTCTTCTTTAGTTTAATTGTTAGAGTAATGTGTAGTGAGTAGATCCATCCCCCTTTGGGGGTGGAGTTGATGTTCATACATGCATTAAAGAATGGATATGAATGCTTTATATTTTGATTGTGTTGATAAAAGTGAATGTATGCTTGCTTGTTAGAGTAGAATACTACACTTGATGGGTTTTGCCACATATCTTAGACACCTCCCATGCTTGTTTAGGTTCTGAAATAACCAGCTTGTCTATATGAATGTTAATCAACTAGGTTAGTGAATGGATTGATAGGTTTTGCCATAACATTTAGACACTTCCTATGCATGAAAACACTACCTACATTTGTGCCTATAGAATGCATTCTTCGCCATCTTTTTACATGTGTGCACACACTCCACCCCTTAGGGGTTTTCCATTTCTGATTTCCAGCTTTCAATTTCCCTTGCTTTCGTGTCCTTATTTGATGCTTACTCGTTTAGTGTAGTTAGTCTAGTTTATGTAATCACAACTTCTTCCCCTCTTTTCCCACTTGCCTTCGAACAAACTAGAATCTACACACCTCTTTGTGGATCGACCCGTATTTGCCACTGCTTCAACGTGGCCATGCACTTGCGGTTAATTAAAACGTATTAAACAAGTTTTTGGCACCGTTGCCGGGAAGGTGTCAGTCCAGACTTTGGTTTGGACGGTTCGAGTGGTTTTAATTTGTGTTTTGTAGTTTTCTTTGTTTCAGGAGACTCACGTTGGGACGGGGAAGTATCTGGTGAAGTTTGGAGACGATCTGAGACTCCAAGACCGCCAATCAGTGGCCTGAGACCGCCAACTGGCGGTCTGGTAATTTCTTCTCATCTCTTTATTTCTGTGGAGTGTTGCTATTACTGAATTAGAAATCTGGGAATCAATTTTGCATGTTCTAACTATTAGATTGCTCCCAAATCAATAATCAATCTCCCTTTAAGCAACTTGGACCTTAAAACCCAAAGCAAAATATTAGGCATTATTTCTTGTTTAGGTCATGCATCATATGCTCGACTTAGGCACGTAGATTGTATTTTCTTTTAGCTTTACTTTTAGTTGCTGAGTGCGGGCGTGAGGTACGCATTTCCTTCTCTCATTCATGAATTTTGTATGAACATGAATTAGTTAGTAGGAAGTGCATTGCAACAAGTGTGAGTTGAGCGTTTGTTTGGAGAGTTGATTGCTAGATTTAGGACTCCAAAACGCTACTAAGGAGGGGTTGTCCCATATAAGATAAGGTGGGGGATTTCATCACCCTTTCCTTCGCCCTAAAAACCACACTAATCAAGAGCCTAATTTTAAAATCAAGTAGACATTGGCCCTCAGGATTTCGGGCGCATTAGGAGAGTGATTTGGTCCCGACCGTCATGGCCTGATCGATGTTGCCCACTCTGTCGATAGTAGGAGAGACTAGATCTCCGAATCTTGACTCTATTGCTTGGCTTTGTGGTCCTCGTCGTAGGGAGGTGAGGCGTGTTGAGGCCGTGTGACCTCGCAGTTAGGCGTCGTCTAGCTGTAAGGACCTATAGCGACCTTAGGATTGTTTGAGCCTTGTTTGCTTGTGTGCTTCTACCTGTACTCACCCACCGTAGCATAAGGACTTCTTACCTTCTCTCCTGAGTCATTCCCTCTCTTCTGTGTCCCTCCGTCCTCTCCTCTACGCACATTCTTTGTTAAAAAAAGGTTTTGGTTTGTGTGTGCACCTTTGTGCATGCTTGCGTGGGCACGAGACGAGAGTGCCCGTTTGACGAGGCGTGTCGTCAATCCTGCTTCGGTAGTCGATTTCTCGACGCCTTCTTCCTCTTGTGTCACACATAGTCTGGGTTCAATGGCTGCTCATTTCCACGAGGAGGAGCAGTTGTCGGACCCACATGTCCTACCTGTTCTTCCTGTTGTCGCTCCCATACCTCTACGTGATCGATGCTACCCAAGCCGTACCGCTCTACCCTCATGCATCATATTGCCAGAGGCAAATGGGAATCACTTTGAGGTTAAACCTCAGTTTATTTCCATGATCCCTTACTTCACTGGGAAGGGTGCCCCTATATCTTTCTCAGGGAATTTGAGGAGGTCTGTGCTATGTTCAAGCTGCAACAACTTAGCACAGACTCCATCCATCTTACGCTAGTCCCTTTTTGCACTAAAGGATGATGCCAAGAAGTGGTTGTACAGAAACCAGGCGAATGCCTTTAGGACTTGGGATGAATTTCAATTTGCATTTCTCAAAAAGTTCTTTCCAAATCATCGGACTCAAAAATTGAGGAACGAAATAAATTCCTTCTATCAACTTGAGACCGAAACATTTCATGCATATTTAGAGAGATTCAAGGAGCTACTATCCTCGTGCCCTCATCATGGCATCGAGTTGTGGTGCCTTTGTCAGATTGTCTACGAGGGTCTTCACATCCCGTCCCGAACGCTCCTTGAGTCCATGTGTCAAGGAGAGTTCTTAGGAAAGGATGAAAGGGAGGCATGGGCTTTCCTAGAAGACCTCGCTGAGAAAACCATGCAATGGGAGAGTGTAAGAGAACTACCTACATCATCCAGTATAGGAGCGAGGATCGCGAATGCAAACTCGAGTAGATCGGGTACCGCATTTGCTGTCGATACCACTACGGCCACTGAGGCGCGCATAGCGGCCTTAATGCGCCGTATGGATTCGATTGAGCTCCAAAACCAACAAGGAGCACCTCATGTGTCTACATCTAGTCCAGTTCCCTATCATTCACATGGTAGGATAGGTCATGTAGGAAGCGAGTGTGCGTCTACTCCTCCGGAGATGGAACGTGTCAACGCCATCTACGATAGAGCTAGGAATGACCCATACTTATCATCTTATAATCCTGGATGGAGGAACCACCCCAATTTTTCATGGAACCAAAATAATACCCCAGGTGGTCCTTCAAACTCCTCTCAACCACACCAACCTCCCATGCATGCAGAATCCTATCAGCCACCCCAAGCGCAAATCACCAATCAATCGGGTTTCCCAAATTCCAACAATATGGAAACCCGATTCAATTGGCTTGAGACCTTGACTCGTGGACTTGAAAACTCAATGAAAAAATTTATGTCAACCACAAGTCAAGTTCTCACTTCAAATCAGCAGACCATCAAATCTCTAGAGCTTCAGATGGGCCAATTGGCTCAGTCTGTACATGAAAGAGAGAGAGGATCTCTGCCTAGCCAGCCTGAGGCTAACCCCCGCATGTACCAGCAACAACACATGCAAAATGAGAATGTGGTACCTCGGGGGCGGCAAGTGAACCATGTGAAGGAACCTGTTCACCATGACAATGCCATTGTAACCTCAAGGAATGGAAAGCAGGTTGACAATCACATTCCCTTGCCACCACCATCTATGCAGCCCCTCAGTGGGAATGGTGGTGAAGAAGAGGCTGAGGGTGAGGGTAATACACCAACGCCTCCTTCTCAGGCACTGCAGTAAACCTACCTGCCAAAAGCTCCCTATCCCAGTAGGTTAACCAAAAAACAGAGTGACACAATAGATAAGATGTTAGAGGTGTTTAACCAAGTGAAGGTTAACATCCCCTTGCTGGATGTCATCCAACAAATACCTCAATATGCCAAAGTGTTGAAGGATCTCTGCACAACCAAGAGGAAGACCAATGTTCCGAGGAAAGTATTCCTGGCTGCAAATGTAAGCTCACTTTTGTCCAATCCCACCTACACAAAAGACAAGGACCCTGGGTGTCCAACTATTGAGTGTACGATAGGGGACACTAGCATGAGTAATGTATTGCTTGATTTAGGATCGGCGGTCAACCCCCTCCCATTTTCTGTTTATAAACAGTTGAACTTGGGAGAATTGAAACCAACTGAGATCATCCTCCAATTGGCGGATAGATCCATTCGTATTCCAAAGGGGATTATCGAGGACGTGCTTATCAAAGTTGGAGATTTTATATTTCCAGTCGATTTTGTTGACCTCGATACCAATCCTGTTGCGCACACCCACTCTTAAATACCTTTGATTTTGGGTAGACCATTTCTGGGAACCTCCAATGCCTTAATTAATTGTAGCAATGGTCTCATGAAGCTCTCATTCGGTAACATGAGTGCCGAGTTTCATGTGTTCAACTCTGGTAGCCAACAGGAGCCCATGGACCAACCTTTAAATCTCAATCTCATCCGCCAATTAGAGAAAGCACTGTAAAATCAACGAACACCCCTAACACCAATGCAACCCATTGAGAATGTTTGTGGGTCCAGCGAAAACTCATTGCCTATCTTTGCAATGCAACAGAGTGGCTGGCATCAAACAAGAATGTCCAACGGGAGTGTTCGTTACATGATTCAGTTGAGACCATTAGTAAGGGGGACACACCTCATCATATGCCCATTCCAGAAGGTGTCGTCACCTCGTGTCCTAGGGCTCCTATCACTCGGGAAAGTAGGTCTGATGGGACTTTGTGCCTGGTGCTTTCGAGTCATCTGGCTTGGGATGCGCCGACCGAACTCTCGTTACACGGGTGGTAGTGATTGCCCTATGTGGAGATTTGGGGAAAGGTGTACGTGATAGTGTAAGTCCTCATGGGCAATGATGCACAAAACCTAACCCTGGGAGAATGAAGCTCAAACTAATAAAAAGAAAAGAAGAAAATGAGAAAAGAAATAAAAAAGAAAAAAAATTGCAAATAAGAACCTTAATGGACTTTACACTTTGTATCACTTGAGGTTGTCCATGTCTTTCACTTAATTCCTTATTTAACTTGCACGAATGGTTCATTAGATTAGGTGTGTGGACTAATTACCTATATAGAGTCGGCCCATAGGATTACCGCGTCCAATGATCGACAAAATTTGTCCAACGAGTCGAGTGTCTAGATTGAATCATGCATCTTGTTCGGATTTTGTGGGTATATCCGCGGAAAACCCTCAGGAGACAACACTCCCCCCTTGGCAACAAGGAGGTTTAACGGCTTGTTAAACGTGCTAAGTGCAACCGTGATTCCTACGAAAGTGAGTTAGGATTTCTTGTTTCTCGTTTGTTTTTCTCTTTCTTTGTTTTGCTCGGGACTAGAAAAAACTTAGGTGTGGGGGCATTTGATTGACATCATTTCATGCTTATATTTGTATCTTATATCCATTATCTTACACCTAAGCAATGCTACGTGACGAGTTTTATGTTTGAATTTCAGAAATAAATAGGTTTGAAGAGATGAAGCATGAAAGGACCCAAAAGCAAGGAAAAGGACTTAATTGTGAGACCTGGGGACTAAGATGCAAGGGAGAAGGACCTGCACATAAGACCGAAGGAACAAAGAGCAAAACAGAAAACTCCACATCATCATGGGGAGTATTTTGGCAATTCTATTCGGGTCGGAGCTCCAACAAGTGAAGTAGATGCATCAAAGACCAACAAGAGATCCAGAAAATGCCGAAGAAAACCCAACATGATCCGGACCATATAGACCGCCAATTGGCGGTCCAAGACCGCTAATTGGCGGTCTATTTTGGTCCAAATCCGCTAAGATTTTGGTGGGTTGCGTATTAGTGTGTATTTAGTCTATTTCTGGTATTGTTTAGTCCCACATCGGGGGATTGTCCCAGATTGCCTTTTTCTTTGGCTATAAATAGAAAATCTTCACCTTCTATTGTAACCCACCCATTGCTTGGCATTCTCTCTACTAAGGAGTGAGCCTTGAAGTAAAAACTCAAGGCAGAGAAGAATGCTACCTTCAATGTGAGTCATTGTTAATAAAATATTTGTTCTAGTTTCTTTTAATCTTGTCTTTTAATTTGTGCATGCTTGTTTAGTCTTCCCTTTCCTTTTAAGTTTATTTAGTATTTCTTGCTTGCTTAGTGTAGTTTCATTTCAGTATTATGCTTCATTTTGTTAATATAGTTAGTGTAATGAGTAGTGAGTAGTTTCATCCCCACTTGGGGGGTGGAGAAATATGTGATATGATCATGTATTGTATTAAGTGTGTGTTATCTTAATCCCTTGAGCTTTATATGATTTCCATAACCATCTAATGGGTTTTCACTCTTATCTTTGATATGCTAATACTCTTGAATGAAGCTTAGCTTATGATTTGATTAGTGGACCTATTTTATGGGGAATGATAAGGTTAGGATATGGATGGAATTAATATTGGAAACACAATTTGTAGTGTATGTACTCTTGTTGCCTTTAGCTTAGTTAATGTCTTGTATGTTTTAATGATATTGGGTTATCTTAATTCATGTGGAGGCATAGTAGGGTCTACTCTTTATACATGAGTTCATTTAGCTTCATTCCAATTATTGTCTTGTATGTTTTAATGATGTAGTCTTATCTTAATTCATGTCGAGGCAAAGTTGGATGTAGTTTTATGATTTCATGCACTACATGTTGTGAGGAGCTTAATTGAACACACACACACACACATCTTTATATTCACATTATTTCTCTACCCCTTATGGGGTTTTGTTTTTATTGCTTTTCTTTCATTTCCTTTTGCATTCTAGTGTAGTTAGTGTAATCAATCTTTCTCTCCATTTTTTACCACTCGCCTTCGCGTAAACCAAACGTCGACACACCTCCCAGTGGACGACCCGTATTTTCCACCGCTTCAATGCGGTTGTGCACTTGCGGTTTAAATAAAACGATCTATCAGCATGCATGGGAGGTTGGTATGATTGGTTAGGTGGTCGGGAGGAGTTTGAAGGACCACCTGGGGCATTATTTTGGTTCCATGAAAAATTGGGGTGGTTCCTCCATCCAGGATTATAAGATGATGAGTATGGGTCATTCCTAGCTCTATCGTAGATGGCATTGACACGTTCCATCTCAGGAGGAGTAGACGCACACTCACTTCCTACATGACCTATCATACCACGTGAATGACAGGGAACTAGACCAGATGTAGACACATGAGGTGCACCTTGTTGGTTTTAGAGCTCAATCGAATCCATACGGCGCATTAAGTCCGCCATGCGTGCCTCGGTGGCCGTAGTGGCATCGATAGCAAATGCGTCACCCGATCTAGTCAAGTTTGCATTCGCGATCCTCGCTCCTATACTAGATGATGCAGGTGGTTCCCTTACACTCTCCCATTGCATTATTTTCTCAGCAAGGTCTTCTAGGCAAGCTCATGCCTCCCTTTCATCCTTTCCTAAGAACTCTCCTTGACACATGGACTCAAGGAGCGTCCGGAACGGGATGTGAAGACCCTCGTAAACAATGTTACAAAGACGCCACAACTCAATGCCATGGTGAGGGCATGAGGATAGTATCTCCTTGAACCTCTCTAGATATGCATGAAATGTCTCGGTCTCAAGTTGATAGAACGAATTGATTTCGTTCCTCAATTTTTGAGTCTGATGATTTGGAAAGTATTTCTTGAGGAATGCAGATTAAACTCATCCCAAGTCCTAAAGGCATTCGCCTGGTTTCTGTACAACCACTTCTTGGCATCATCCTTTAGTGCAAAAAGGGACTAGCGTAAGATGGATGGAGTCTGTGCTAAGTTGTTGCAGCTTGAACATAGCACAGACCTCCTCAAATTCCCTAAGAAAGATATAGGGGTCACCTTTCCCAGTAAAGGGAGGGAGCATGGAAATAAACTGAGGCTTAACCTCAAAATGGTTCCCAATAGCCTCTGGCAATACGATGCATGAGGGTAGAGCGGTACGGCTTGGGTAGCATCTATCACGTAGAGGTATGGGAGCGACAACTGGAATCACAGGTCGAACAGGTGGGTCCAGCAACTGCTCCTCCTCACGGAAATTAGCAGCCATTGAACCTGGACTGTGTGGGACACGAGAGGAGGAAGGCGTCTAGAAATCGATTACCGAAGCCGGATTGACAACGCGCCTTGTTAAACGACCACTCTCGTCTCGTGCCCACGAAAGCATGGACAAAGGTGCACACACACAAACCAAACCTTTTTTTAACAAAGAATGTGCGTAGAGGAGAAGACGGGGGAACACAGGAGAGAAAGAATGACTCAGGAGAGAAGGGAAGAAGTCCTTATGCTACGGCGGATGGGTACAGGTAGAAGCACATAAGCAAACAAGGTTCAAGCAATCCTAAGGTCGCTATAGGTCCTTACAGCTAGACGACGCCTAACTGCGAGGTCACACGGCCTCAACATGCCTCACCTCCCTACGACGAGGACCACAAAGCCCAGCAAGGGAGCCAAGATCCGGAGATCTCGTCTCTCCTACTATCGACAACGTGGACAACGCCGATCAGGTCACGACGGTCGCGACCGGATCACTCTCCTAATGCGTTTGAAGTCCTTAGGGCCAATGTCTACTTGATTTTAAAATTAGGCTCTTGATTAGTGTGGTTTTTGGGGCGAAGGAAAGGGTGATGAAATCCCCCACCTTATCTTTTATGGGACAGCCCCTCCTTAGTAGCGTTTTGGAGTCTAATAAATCTAACAATCAACTCTCCAAACAAACGCTCAACTCACACTTGTTTCAATGCACTTCCTACTAACTAATGCATGTTCATACGAAATGCATGCATGACAGTAGAAGGTGCATACCTCACGCCAGTACTCAGCAACTGAAAATAAAGCAAAAATGAAAGACAATCTATATGTCTAAGTCACATACATGATGCATGACCTAAACAAAAAGAATCCCTAATCTTTTGCTTTGGGTTTTAGGGTCCAAGTTTCTTAAAGGAAGTTTGATTATTGATCTGGGAACAAACTATAAGTCAAAACATGCCAAATCGAGTCCCAGGTCACTATATCAGATAAACAAATACTCCACAGAAATTTAGAGGTGAACAGAAATTACTAGACCGCTGATTGGCGGTCTTCTTCTCTCAGCTCTCCTTCAAACTTCACCAGATGCTTCCCCTTCTCAATTTGAGTCTCCTGAGACAAAGAAAACTATAAGACAAAAATTAAATCCACTCGAATCGTCCAAACAAGAGTCTGGACTGGCACCTCCCCGGTAACGGCGCCAAAAACTTGTTGAATGTTTTAATTAAACCGCAAGTGCACGGCCGTGTTGAAGCGGTGGCAAATACGGGTCGTCCTCAGGGAGGTGAGCAGCCTCTCGTTTGCACAAAATCAAGTGGCAAAAATAGGGAAGAGAGTTGATTATGCTACGCTACGCTACACTACGAAGTACGAAATGCGAAAGAAAGCAACAAACGATTAACTAAAACTAAACTAAGAACGAAATAAGAGTGCCGGAATTCAGAAATGGAAAACCCCTAAGGGGTTGAGTGAGTGCACACATACAAAGAGGTGGGTGTTGAACACATTCTTTAAGCACAAATAGAGGTGGTGTTATCATGCATAGGAAGTGTCTAAATGTTATGGCAAAACCTATCAATCCATTCACCATCCTAGTTAATTAACATTTACATATACAAGTTGTTTATTTTAGAACCTAAACAAGCATGAGAGGTGTCTAATCATTTTGGCAAAACTCATCAAGTTATAAATTCTATCCTAAACAAGCAAGCATACATTCATGTTTTATCAACACATTGTAAATAAAGCATTCATTCCATTCTCTATTGCATGTATGAACATCTACTCCACCCCTCAAAGGGGATGGAACTACTCGCTACACATGACACTAATTATTAAACTAAGCAAAGAAAGCATATTAACTAACCTACTAAAACTAATGAAATGAAATTAAACAAAGTAAAGCAAGAAATATGAAACAAACAACATAATAAAGAAACTTTTATTAACAAATGACTCACATTTCAAGTAGCATCCTCTTACTTTAGTGTGTGCTTCAATGCATCACTTCTAGTAGGAAGAATAGGCACTCAAAATATGGAGTCATTACAATAGAAGGTGAAGAGTTCTATTTATAGCCATAGAAAAAGGCACTCCGGGACAATTCCCCGATGTGGGACTAAACAGATACCAAAAATAGCCTAAACATCCTCTAATACATGTGCTGGAGAAATTGGGGCGGATCCAGAGTGATCTGGACCGCCAATTAGCGGTCCATAAACTTTGGATCGGGTTGGAATTTGTTGTGGGCTTTGCTTGTGGGTATTGTTTGTCTTTGATGCAGTTACTTTACTTGTTGGAGCTCCGACCCGGATCGAATTGCTAAAATACTCCCCATGATGGTGTGGAGTATTCTGTTTTTCTCTTAGGTCCTTTGGTCTTACGTTCAGGTCCTTCTCCCTTGCTTCTCGGTCCCTAGATCTCACAATTCAGTCCTTTTTCCCAGCTTTTGGGTCCTTTTATGCTTCATCTCTTCAAACCTATTTATTCTTAAAAACTAAACATAAAACTCGTTACATAGCATTGTTTAGGTGAAAGATAATGGATATAAGATGCAAATATGAGCATCAAATTATGTCAATCGATTACTCAAATATTTAAAGAAGTCCACCCTGAACCTAGTGAGTCAATAATTCGTGTCGGTTAATATAAGGAAATTTGTTGTAGTCAAGGACCCTTTAAATCTTGTTGTGAGATATTAAGTGTAGGGGTTTTGGTTCATATGTAGATAAGAAATAAGTGAGTAGGTATTCTGTCTTCTCGCTCGGCTCCTATCACTCGGGAAATTAGGTTTGAGGGGACTTTGTGCCTGGTGCTCTCAAGTCATCTGACTTAGGATGCACCGACCGAACTCCCGTTACACGGGTGGTAGGGATCGCCTTATGTGGAGATTTGGGGGAAGGTGTATGTGATAGTGTAAGCCCTCATAGGCAATGATGCACGAAACCTAACCCTGGGAGAATCAAACACCAACCAATATAATGCTCCAAAGAAAAAGAAAAAAATGGTAATGCAAATAAGAACCTTAATGGACCTTACACTTTGTATCACTTGAGGATGTTGAAGTTGTCCATGTCTTTCACTTGAGTCCTTAATTAACTTTCACGAATGATTCATTAGGCTAGGTGTGTTGACTGATTACATATATAGAGTCAGCTCGTAGCATTACCACGTCCAATGATCGACAAAATGAGTCATCGAGTCATGTAGCTAGATTGAATAATGCATCTTTGTTAGGATTTTGTGGGTGTATCCACTGAAAACCCTCATGAGACAACATTCCTCCTCCTTGGAGACAAGGTGGTTTAACTGCTTGTTGCACGTGCTAAGTGCAACCGTGATTCCTACAAAAGTGAGTTAGGATTTCTTATTTTCTGGTATGCTTTTCTCTTTCTTTGTTTTGCTCGGGACTAGCAAAAGTTAGGTGTGGGGGTATTTGATTGACATCATTTCATGCTTATATTTGTATCTTATATCCATTATCTTTCACCTAAACAATGCTACGTGACGAGTTTTATGTTTAAATTTCAGAAATAAATAAGTTTGAAGAGAAGAGGCATGAAAGGACCTAAAAGCATGAAAAAGGACTGAGTTGAGAGACTCAAGGACTAAGATGCAAGATCGAAGGACATGAACGTAAGATCGAAGGACCAATGAGCAAACAAGAATACTTCACACCATCATGGGGAGTATTTGGCAATTCTATTCGGGTGGGAACTCCAACAAGCAAAGTAGATGCATCAAAGACAAACAAAACCTTCCAGAAAAACCCACAAGAAAATCCAAAGCGAACCGAACACTGTATACCGCTAATTAGTGGTCCAAGACCGCTAATTGGCGGTCACTTTTGGTCCGGATCCGCTAAGATTTATGTGGAGCGTGTATTAGTGTGTATTTAGTCTATTTCTGTTATTTGTTTCGTCCCATACTGGGGGATTGTCCCGGATTACCTTTTTCTATGGCTTTAAATAGAACTCTACACCTTCTATTGTATTCACCCATTGTTTGGTGGCATTCTCTCTACTCGGACTAAGCCTTGGAGCAAAATCTCAAGGTGGAGAAGAATGCTACCTTCAATGTGAGGCATCTAATAAAATAATTTTTCCATAGTTTTGTTCTTATGTTGTTCTTTATGCATGCTTAGCTTAGTTTTATTTCTTTGATTCTAGGCTAAAGTAGTTAGAATGTTTCTTTTCTTCTTTATTTTAATTGTTAGAATAATGTGTAGTGATTAGATCCATCCCCCTTTGGGGGTGGAGATTATGTTCATACATGCATTAAAGAATGGATATGAATGCTTTATATTTTGATTGGGTTGATAAATGTGAATGTATGCTTGCTTGTTAGAGTAGAATACTACACTTGATGGGTTTTGCCACACATCTTAGACACCTCCCATGCTTGTTTAGGTTCTGAAATATCCAGCTTGTGTATATGAATGTTAATCAACTAGGTTAGTGAATGGATTGATAGGTTTTGCCATAACCTTTAGACACTTCCTATGCTTGAAAACACTACCTACATTTGTGCCTATAGAATACATTCTTCACCATCTTTTTACATGTGTGCACACACTCCACCCCTTAGGGGTTTTCCATTTCTGATTTCCAGCTTTCAATTTCCCTTGTTTTTGTTTTCCTTATTTGATGCTTACTCGTTTAGTGTAGTTAGTCTAGTTTAGTGTAATCACAACTTCTTCCCCTCTTTTCCCACTTGCCTTCGAACAAACCAGAGTCTACACACCTCCTTGTGGATCGACCTGTATTTGCCACCGCGTCAACGTGGTCGTGCACTTGCTGTTAATTAAAACGTATTAAACACATGGGTTCAGGATGTCAACCGCTCCATGAGAAAACACGGTTTGGACAATAAAAGGGTCAGACCAGCGACTGCGGAGCTTACCCGCAAACAGATGAAGCCGGGAATTGTAGAGCAACACCTTCTGCCCGGCTGTAAACACCTTTCGCATAATCATGCGATCGTGAAACAACTTGGCTCGGGACTTATGAATTTTGGCATTTTCATACGCATCATTGCGTAGCCCTTCCAACTCCACAATGTCGAGTTTACGCTGCACCCCTGCTTGATCAAGATCCATATTAAGATTCTTGATAGCCCAGAAAGCACGATGCTCGAGCTCGACGGGTAGGTGGCAAGCCTTGTCGTACACTACCCGATATGGGGACATACCCGAATTGGTCTTGTACGCGGTGTGGAAGGCCCACAACGCGTCATTCAACTTAGTTATCCAATCCTTCCTCGAGGAATTAACCGTCTTCTCAAGGATTTTCTTTAATTGACGGTTAGAGACTTCGACCTGCCCACTAGTTTGCGGATGATATGGGGTCGCAAGCTTGTGGGTGATCGAATATTTCCTCATAAGCGCTTTAAAGGAGAGATTACAGAAGTGGGTACCCCTATCGCTAATTATGGTATGAGGAGTACCAAATCGTGCAAAAATGTCCCTTAAGAATTCGGTGACCACCTTGTTGTCATTGGTGTTTGTGGGTATAGCCTCAACCCACTTAGACACATAGTCAACGGCCACCAGAATGTAAATATTCTGGAACGAGTTCGAGAAGGGACCCATAAAGTCGATGCCCCACACATCGAAGATGTCGACAACAATGACATTTTGCAAAGGCATCATGTCACGTCGACTAATCCTGCCAAGGCGCTGGCACCTATCACATTGCTTACAAAAGTCGTAAGCATCTTTGAAAAGAGAAGGCAAGTAGAATCCAGATTGGAGCACTTTAGAGGTAGTTTTCTTCGATCCAAAGTGTCCTCCACATGCCTTAGAGTGGTAGAAATGGAGCACACTTTGGAACTCGTTATCTGGGACGCACCGCCTGGAAATTTGGTCAGAGCAGTATTTGAATAGGTAGGGGTCATCCCAATGAAAGAATCTGACATAAGATCTAAATTTAGTTTGGTCAGATTTTGACCAACCCACAAGAAGTTGCTTGGTCACGAGGTAGTTCACGATGTTGGCAAACCAAGGGTTATCTTCGATCGTGAACAACTGCTCGTCAGAAAATTTGTCATTAATAATTTGGTTATGTGGGTTGGTCGTCTCTAGACGAGACAGGTGGTCTACTACAACATTTTCACACCCTTTTTTGTCCCGAATCTCGAGATCGAATTCTTGTAACAACAAGATCCATCTCAAGAGTCGGGATTTTGCATCTTTCTTCGCCATGAGGTGCTTGATGGTTGTGTTATCAGAATAGATAATCACGTGGGAGACAATCAAGTACAACCAGAATTTCACCAAAGCGAATATGATCGCTAAGAATTCCTTCTCGGTCACAGTGTAGTTCAATTGGGCATCATTGAGTGTTCTACTGGCATAGTAGATCACATGAGGCATTTTGTCCAATCGTTACCCAAGCACTGCTCCCACACAGAAGTCAGATGCATCACACATTAACTCGAAGGGTTCAATCCACAGCGGTGCCTTAATTATGGGAGCTGAAGTCAACACCTTCTTCATGGTCAAAAAGGCATGGTGGCAATCCGGTGTGAACTCACAAATGACATCCTTAGCCAACAAGGCAGTGAGAGATCGACCAATTTTGCTAAAATCCCGAATGAACAGACGATAGAATGCAGCATGCCCCAAAAAGGCGCGGATATCCTTCACATTACGTGGCGGTTGGATATTAGCAATCAAACTCACTTTGGCGGGATCGACATCAATTCCCCTACTTGAGACCACATGTCCAAGGATGATCCCTCACTTCACCATGAAGTGACATTTCTCCCAATTGAGAGCGAGGTTCTTCTCACAGCATCGCTTGAGGACAAGGCTCAAGTGACGAAGGCACTCATCAAAGGAAGTGCCAAATATGGAAATGCCGTCCATGAAAATATCAAGGAAACACTCTACCATATCGGAGAATATGCTGATCATAAACCATTGAAACGTTGTCAGCGCATTACATAACCCAAAGGGCATGCTCCGATAGGCAAACGTGCCAAAGGGACAAGTAAAGGTGGTTTTCTCATGATCCTCGATGGCGATGGGAATTTGGTTGTAACCGGAGTATCCATCAAGAAAACAGTAATACTCATGTCCGGCCAACCTTTCCAACATCTGGTCAATGAATGGCAATAGGAAATGATCTTTCCGCGTTGCCGCAATGAGCTTGCGATAATCAACGCAAACTCGCCAGCCAGTTTGCAGGCATGTATGGATAAGCTCATTATGCTCATTCTCAACAATCGTCACGCTTGACTTCTTGGGAACTACATGGACAAGACTCACCTACGAACTATCAGAGATAGGATAGATTATGTCATGATCCAAGCACTTAAGAACCTCCTTTCGGACAGCTTCTTTCAGTACAGGATTCAATCTTCGTTGTGGGTCCCGGCGGGGCCTAGAATCATCTTCCATGTGGATCTGATGCTGAACAATACCAGGGCTAATTCCCTTGATATCCTTCAAGGACCACCCGATAGCCTCTTTGTTTTCAAAGAGCACTTTTTTTAGGGCAACCTCTTGATCTTGTGCAAGATCAGAAGCAATAATGAGTGGCAATGTCTCATTATCCCCTAAAAAGATGTATTTCAGGTTATCGGGGAGCAGTTTAAGCTCGACCGGAGGTGGGTCCTTGTCGGATTCAGAGTTACTTTCAAGTGGCTCATGGTCCACGGGGTAAGAGGAGCAAGCACCCAGATGTGCCTCCTCATCCAGAGATTCACAGGTGGATTCCTCAAGATCCTCTTCACTCGCAACCTGGTCCTTAGGCACGTCAATAATATGTCGATTTGAGTCGAACATGCCTAACGACTCGGGCTCATGTGTCCTGAATGAAATTGGCTCCGACAACATCGTCGAAGAGCCCGGGTTGCTTACCAAGAGTAAAGATGTTGAAATCCGCCGTGAGGTTTCCAAAAGACAACCTCATCAAGCCATTGCGACAATTGATCAAAGCATTAGATGTCGCAAGAAAAGGCCTCCCATGGATCACTGGAATTTGTCCTTGTGGGTTGGACACAAGTTCAATATCCAAGATGATGAAATCAACTGGAAATACGAACCCACTCACTTTAATAAGGACATCCTCCACACTCCCTCTGGGAGCGAACTAAAAGTCAGAACATGCAAGATTGCGCTCCCAAACAACTAATATGAAAGCACAAACTACCAGAACACAGTGATGGTGTGGAGTAATCTTTATTGGATTTGGAAGCATCTGTGAACCTCCTGCCCTACTCTGTCTACGTCAATTGTCCTTATTAAAGTGGGTGAGTTCGTATTTCCAGTTGATTTCATCTTCTTGGATACTGAACCTGTGTCCAACCCACAAGGACAAATTCCAGTGATCCTTGGGAGGCCTTTTCTTGCGACATATAATGCTTTGATCAATTGTCATAGTGGATATATGAGGTTGTCTTTTGGAAACCTCATGGCGGATTTCAACATCTTTACTCTTGGTAAGCAACCCGGGCTCTTCGACGATGTTGTCAAAGCCAATTTCATTCAAGACACGGATGAGCCCGAGTCATTAGGCATGTTCGACTCACATCGGCATATTATTGAGGTGCCTAATGACTAGGTTGCCAGTGAAGAGGATCTTGAGGAGTCCGCCTGTGAATCTCTGGAGGAGGAGGCACATCTGGGTGCTTGATCCTCTTACCCTGTGTCCCTTGAGCCACTTGAAAGTAACTCTGAATCCGACAAGGACCCACCTCCGGTCGAGCTTAAACTGCTCCCCGATAACCTGAAATACATCTTTTTAGGGGATAATGAGACATTGCCACTCATTATTGCTTCTGATCTTGCACAAGATCAAGAGGTTGCCCTCAAAAAGTGCTCTTTGAAAACAAAGAGGCTATCGGGTGGTCCTTGAAGGATATCAAGGGAATTAGCCCTGGTATTGTTCAGCAGCGGATCCACATGGAAGAGGATTCTAGGCCCCGCAGGGACCCACAACGAAGATTGAATCCTGTACTGAAAGAAGCCATCCGAAAGGAGGTTCTTAAGAACTTGGATCATGGCATAATCTATCCTATCTCTGATAGTGTATGGGTGAGTCATGTCCATGTGGTTCCCAAGAAGTCAGGTGTGACGGTTGTTGAGAATGAGCATAATGAGCTTATCCCGACACGTCTGCAAACTGGCTGGCGAGTTTGCGTTGATTATCACAAGCTCATTGTGGCAACTCGGAAAGATCATTTCTCGTTGCCATTCATTGATCAGAGTTGGAAAGGTTGGCCGGACATGAGTATTACTGTTTTCTTGATGGATACTCTGGTTACAACCAAATTCCCATCGCCATCGAGGATCAACAGAAAACCACCTTTACTTGTCCCTTTCGCACGTTTGCCTGCCGGAGCATGCCCTTTGGGTTATGTAATGCATCAGCAACGTTTCAAAGGTGTATGATCAGCATATTCTCCGATATAGTGGAGCGTTTCCTTGAGATTTTCATGGACAACATTTCCATATTTGGCGCTTCCTTTGATGACTGCCTTCGTTACTTGAGCATTGTCCTCAAGCGATGCCGTGAGAAGAACCTCGCTCTCAATTGGGAGAAATGTCACTTCATGGTGAAGTGAGGGATCGTACTTGGACATGTGGTCTCAAGTAGGGGAATTGAAGTAGATCCCGCCAAAGTGGGTGTGATTGCTAATCTCCCACTGCCACGTAATGTGAAGGATATCCACACCTTTTTGGGGCATGTTGGATTCTATCGGCGGTTCATTCGGGATTTTAGGAAAATTGCTCGACCTCTCACCTCCTTGTTGGCTAAGCATGCCATTTTTGAGTTCACACCGAATTGCCACCACGTTTTTTTGACCTTGAAGAAAGAATTGACTTCAGGTCCCATAATTAAGGCACCAATGTGGATTGAACCCTTCGAGTGGATGTGTGATGCATCTGACTTCCCTGTGGGAGTAGTGCATGGGTAACGATTGGACAACTTACCTCATGTAATCTACTACGCTAGTAGAACCCTCAATGATGCCCAATTGAACTACATTGTGACCGAGAAGGAATTCTTAGCGATCATATTCGCTTTGGAGAAATTCTGGTCGTACTTGATTGGCTCCCACGTGATTATCTATTCTGAACACACAGCCATCAAGCACCTCATGGTGAAGAAAGATGCAAAACTTCTCTTTTTCATGCATAATTCCATTTAGTATCTTGCTCACATTCATTGAGGACAATGCATGAAGTAGGTGTGGGGGGGTATTTTACGTGTATACATTGTCGAGTCTTTTCCTTTGATTTTTGTTTTCTTTTGTGTGCATTGATAGGGTCATGTTAGTGTACTGCATTTAATATCGATATATCTGCTTGCCATCATCCTTGGGTGACTTGTCTTCTTTTGCTTGCCTAGTGCTTTAAAATTTTCACTTTTCTTTCAAAATCTTCTTGTCTTTGCGAAAGAAAATGTTTTGTGGGTTGTTCCTGTGTTTAGCATGTGCAATGTAAAAAGACAGCTCCCAAAATTGTCTTGAACTTAATGCATTAGGATATCTAGTACAATGGCTTTAGGACTTATCTAGTCCTTAGCATGCGCCCCAGTTTTCCCTCGGGGAGCGAGTAATCATAGGGTTTCAGTACTCAAACAATTAAAGAAGTCTACCCCGAACCTAGTGAGTCAATAATTCGTGTCTGTTAATTTAAGGAAGTTTGTTGTAGTCAAGGACCCTTGAAATCTTGTTGTGAGACATTAAGTGTAGGGGTTTTGGTTCATGTGTAGATAAGAAATAAGTGAGTAGGTATTCTCTCTTCTTGCACAGCTCCTATCACTCGGGAAAGTAGGTCTGAGGAGACTTTGTGTCTGGTGCTTTCGAGTCATCTGACTTGGGATGCGCCGAACGAACTCCCATTACACGGGTGGTAGGGATTGCCCTATGTGGAGATTTGGAGAAAGGTGTACGTGATAGTGTAAGTCCCCATGGGCAATGATGCACGAAACTTGACCCTGGGAGAATGAAACTCCAACCAAAGAAAAGAAACAAAAAGTAAGAAAAGAAACAAAAAAGAAAAAAAATGGTAATGCAAATAAAACCTTAATGGACTTTACACTTTGTATCACTTGAGGATGTTAAGGTTGTCCAGGTCTTTCACTTAAGTCCTTTGTTAACTTGCACGAATGGTTCATTAGGCTAGGTGTGTGGATTGAATACATCCATAGAGTTGGCCCGTAGGATTACCGCGTCCAATGATCGATAAAAATGAGTCCATCGAGTCGAGTTTGTAGATTGAGCAATGCATCTATGTTCGGATTTTGTGGGTATATCCGCTGAAAACCCTCAGGAGACCACACTCCTCCTCCTTGGCGAAAAGGAGGTTTAACGGCTTGTTGCACGTTCTAAGTGCAACCGTGATTCCTACGAAAGTGAATCAGGTTTTCCCTGTTTTTCGTATGCTTTTTCCTTTCTTTCATTTTTCTCTTTCTTTGTTTTGCTCGGGACTAGCAAAAGTTAGGTGTGGGGATATTTGATTGACATCATTTTATGCATATCTTTGTGTCTTATATACATTATCTTTTACCCAAACAATGTTATGTAACGAGTTTAATGTTTAGTTTTCAGGAATAAGTAGGTTTGAGAAGGAGACTATAAGTGGACCTAATAGTAGGGAAACGGACTGAGTTGAGAGACTCGAGGACTAAGATGCAAGATCGAAGCACCTGAATGTAAGATCGAAGGACCAATGAGTAAACAAGAATACTCCACACCATCATGGGGAGTATTTTGACAATTCTATTTGGGTCGGAGCAATAGCAAGCGAAGTAGATGCATCAAAGACCAACAAAGACATCCAGAAAAGCCCACACGAAACAACAGCCGGATCCAAACAATATCGACCGCCAAGTGGTGGTCCAAGACCGCTGATTGGCGGTCTGTTTGGATCCGGATCCTTTAATATTTTGTAGGGTCGTGTATTAGTGTGTATTTTGTCTATTTTTGGTATTTGTTTAGTCTCATACCGGGGGATTGTCATGGATTACCTTTTTCTATGGCTATAAATAGAACTCTCCCTCCTCTCTTGTACCCCATCTCTCTCTTGGTGGCCAACCTCTCTACTAGGAGTAAAAGCCTTGAAGCAAAAACCCTGGTGGAGAGAAGCTACTTGTAATTGAGTGAGTAATAATAGATGTTTTGTTAAGTTTTCTTCATATTGTCTTGTCTTTTTAATTCTTGCATACTTAGTTAACTTGTTGTTTTAGTCTTCTTATAATTAGTTTAAGCATGTTTTCTTTCCTTATTATAAATGTTAGTTTAAATATGTGTGAGTAGTTCCATCCCCTTTGGGGGTGTGGTAGATGTGTATACATGTTATGTAGATGATATGAATGCTAGACATTGTTGTTTGTGAGAAATGTTAGTTTGCTTGCTTGAATTAATAAGAACTTTTACTTGATGGTTTCTGCCATAATGTTAGGTACATTCCCTGCTTGTTTATGTTCTTAATAACAAACTTGTCATGCTCATATTAATCACCTAGGTGTGAAGGCTGGGTGATGTGGTTGACACACCAGCAAGAGGAGATCTTTTGAGATTTGCATACATTTGAATTGTTAGCCATATGGTATGTTTTATTTTGGCCTTTATTGCATTAAACATTTGCCTTTTGTATTTGTTTCCTTGAAACACAAACACAACCCAAACCCCAGTCGTCCCCACACCCTTTCCCTTCCCCTTCTCTACGCCACCACCTCAGGCCACCACCACCTCCATCTCTGGCAAGCTTTTGGCTGATCTCCGGCAGACTTTGAAGAAGCATCTAGTGGGCACCCTTGTGTGCATCTTGGAGGAGGTTTTGGTGGCTATTTTCCGGCAATCTCAGGTCATATCCCGGAAAATCAGGTATGCTCCTGTCCCTTGATGAGTTTTATGGGAGGGGATGTTGGCTGGACGGACCGGCTGAGAAGTATGCTCTAAGCACTTGGGTTGGACGGGTGAGAGGCTCATGTGGCTGGATGTGAGTCGGGTGGCTTGGGTTACTCATTACTTGTAAGTTCATGTTCTAGGTTTGATTGTTATTTTTATATATATGAATTGTTGTGTTCCAGCAGAGATAATATGTCTTTATGATCTGATTTTATGTGTATTTCCTATTTCTGGAGTCACGCATGCATGTCTGAAAGTAATCTAGCCCCTTCATATCATATGCTACCCATGATACATCTTAATTCAATGAGTCGACTCGAATGCATGCCTGTGGCCTAGTTTAAATATTGATATTGTGACTGTTGTTTATCATGCACATGCTCATCATGTTAGCCTACTGATATCCATGTTATTTCATACTTATGCCACCTTTGATCATGTCTAGAGTTGTTAATTTTATTCTCATATACGCTCTGAAATTGATGATGCATGTTATCGATTATTGTAGAGTTCGATTATGATGTACCTTGTTGTAATTCGTCATCCTATTGCTTCTTACATGTCTATGTGTTACTGATGTGAAGTGTTATGATGTGGTTATGTATGTTGCTTAGGACACCAGACCTTATAACATCCTTATCATGAACCGTAGATGACTCGATTAGTTGTTATCTTGATTTGCTGATCCATTATGATTGCTTGTTGTTGTGAGTTTCATTTGATTCCTGATTGGGAGATTTTGATTCTGATTTGTTTGGGGCTGTAAGGAGGGTATCCGGATACTATTTCTTTGAGCTCATTCTGTATACTATAGTTGCACTAGATTTTAGATGCTTAAGTAGCTTGCATTGCATTAATATGATTAATAATTCTGGGCACGTTCTATTTTCTGGACCGACGGGCCACGAGTGGGTCCTCTAGCTTCAGAGGCCATTCACATAAGACCTTCACATTAAGAGGTCAGGCGTAAGATAAGTCCTGGGCAAGCACGCTGCCATTCTGTCTCAGGGTAGGTGTTCCCAAGTTCGCTTTGTGCCCAGCGGTGGGTCACTGTCAAGTGACCGCCTCTGACCAGCAAGGCTGGTGTTCTGGTTCCTTGCGAGGAATGTGTTCGGGTGCGCCCAACTGGCACGGCTTATGGAGTCGTAGCCTTCTGTTACATTTGATGCTTTTCTGTTTCTGACCAGCATGGCTGGTATTCTGGTTCCCTTGGAGGGATTTCTGCGGGTGTTACCCGATTGGCAAGACTGATTGAGTTGTAGACTTCTTATGCATTATGTGTTTTTTTCTGTTTCTGTTTCTGATGCTTTTGTCTTAGATAGACTGCATGCATTCTTCTATAAAACTTTATTTGGGCCAGGGGCATACTGGGTTTTCTTTATAGAAAACTCACGCATATGTTGATGCGGTGCTTGCAGGTACTTAGTTTTCTACAGGGCGGACTGGATGAGTAGTCGAAGATTCTGTACACGAGGGACACGTCGACCAGATTCTTCAGTGTGTCTTTTGCTTCCGCATTATTTTTGATGTATTTCCCTTTTGATCTCGATGTAATGTATTTGACCTTATTACCATATATGGATAATTTATCTCTTTTCAATTATGTTTTATGTTAGTCTATCCATGTATGATCTCTCTACGTATTGTCGAGCCGTTTGTTTGGTGTGTCTTTGTAACTCCTTCGGTAGTCGTGGAGGTCTCTGATCGTGACACTTGTAGTCCTCCCGAGTGTGCTTACACTTGTAGTCCTCCCGAGTGTCCTACCGAGATCGGGGACGTTACACAACTCAGAATTTACACTATGATCGGTCGACTGTTCTATGACCGACACTTGTCTGTCCATGGTCACTGAAGGCACCTCTGGCCTTCTGCCTCCGGCGACGCCCACAACCCTGACACACAACGTGTGAGCAAAACAACTGAACTTGGCATACCTTTTCCGATTCGCCTCGACGTCAACAGGCCTCAGAGATGCGCACGATCACCCTGTCATGCCATGTATCATACTCGCCTTAGCTCTACTTCCTTTGCCTTGCCTGAGCTTCGATTGTCTCCTCTGGTCGCTAGTTGATTGAATCAGTTAAAATACCGCAAGTGCACAGCCACGTTGAAGCGATGGCAAATACGGGTCGGTCCATAGGGAGCGTGTGTGAGTCGGATTCACGATACTCGAGTGGGGGAGAAGAAGAGAGAGATGTGATCGAAACTGCACTACAATGCAAAAGAAATTTGAAAATAAGCAATAAAACTAAACCCCTCAGGGGGTAGAGAAAGAATGTGAATACAAAAATGTGTGTTGTGTGCGTGTGTTCAAATGTTCTCATCAAAACATGTCATACATGAAATCCATACAACTCAATTCCAACTTTGCCTCCACATGAAATAAGATAAGACATTATCATTAAACCATACAAGACAATAATTGAAATGAAGCTAATATTTTCACATGCATCATGACTCAAATCCAACTATATCTCCACATGAAATAAGATTTATCACAATCATTAAAACATACAAGACATTAATTTGGATAAAGCCAACATTAGTACATGCATGCACATGCCTTGTTTCCTTCTTCTACTCCATCCTTATCCTAACCTCATCATTCCCCATAAAATAGGCCCACTAATCTAAGCATGTGCTAAGCTTCATTCAAGAGCATTAGCACATCAAATATAAGAGTGAAATCCCATTAGATGGTTATGGAAATCGTGTAAGACTCAAAGGATTAAGATTAATACACACACTAATCCATCACATGATCAAATCACGTTCTTCTCCCCCCCCCCAATGGGGATGGACTACTCTCTACCCATCTCTACACTAAAGAAAGCATGAAAAGAACATCAACTCATGAAAGAAATGTACAAGACTAGATTAAACAAACAACATAAAAGAAATTGCATCAAAGGAAAACATCAACACAATAAACAAGAACTAAACTTGATTAAGAAAATAAAAGACAAAGTTTGCTCTTGTCCAACCCCCTTATTACACTACTAAAACAGGAAACTAAAACCTACTCTAATGGGGGGAAGGAGGGTTTACAATGGTATTTATAGAAGGAATAAGGGTTTGGATCAATCTGGGAGTAATCTGACGGTTGTAATAACTTTTTCTATACTCCATTG
Source organism: Triglochin maritima (assembly GCA_963682175.1). Classification (NCBI taxonomy): domain Eukaryota; kingdom Viridiplantae; phylum Streptophyta; class Magnoliopsida; order Alismatales; family Juncaginaceae; genus Triglochin; species Triglochin maritima. Next base: position 34,508,144 of record OY821776.1, on the reverse strand, counting down.
CACCCAATTAATCAAGTCCGAGCCACGGGAGGAATTATGGATCAATTGGATCAAAATGAGCCGCCGGTGGCAGATCCTTTGCGCTCGATCGATCCTGATTTCTTCCAAGAGGTTCAATGTTGTATTTGGCACGTTGGGTGAGCCTTGGTCCACTGTCTTGAACTGATTTGACTTTAATTGGAAAAAATATTGGTTTGGTTCAAGTCATGTGTCAAAATACTTTGCATTTCACAATCAGTCCCTCCGGGTCTTGACTTGGGTCCTTCCTGATTTGCAATCTAGTCCTTCTGCATTACAATGGGTCTAGAAGTCTTCAATTCAGTCCATTATTGTTGCATTCGGGTCCTTTTTGTTCCATTTTCTCTTCTTTATTTCCTAACACCTGAAACACTACAACAACAACACGAGTAGCACAAATATTGGGGTAAAATAAAGGATATATAGCATGAATATGATGCATGATATGCTACTAATCACTGGTTCTCGTGGATCTGAGGACGATGGAGAGTGAGAAATAAGAGAGTTGAAAGAGAGGGAATGATGGGTGTGCAACAACTTAAATACACCATCTTCACCCAGGGGCATGAAAACCAATACCTCCCTCACCACCACCATGCCTCCAACCACTCCCACCTTACCTCCAAGTCAAACCTCCATTAACCCAAACCATGAATAGCTACCTAATTAGGTTCTAGGACTTATCCACCCTTCTTGAAGAAATTTTGTCCTTGAAATTGAAACATGTGACTCACCGAAAAGCTTCAGATACTACTTCTGGACTCCCTCCTCGATCTCCAAGGTGGCCTCGCAAACACTATGATGCTGCTATCACACCTTCACCATCGGAATGGTCATCCTCCTAAGTATGTGCTCCATGCAATCCACGTTCTAAACTAGCCTCTCCTCAAGTGATAGATCATGCTGAATCTCTGGAACCTTGATCTCAATCACGTGGGAGGGATATGTTGTTGGATTTCATGCTCTATACTTGTGTATATTTTTAAAAACATTACAAGCAATTAGGATTGGTTTTCATATTTTTCAACAATTTTATGTACAAAACCCCTAATTGTATTTCAATATATATAATATACTAATTAATATTGAAATACATAGATTGGATCATACGTAGAGGATTATCAAATCCCTTTTAACAATCGAAAGTCGAATTGCACGTTGGATCATCTCGAAATTACCACCAAGTGTTCACCAAACTCAAAACAAGATTAGAGAGATCGGAGCTAGTCAATCAATCTCTAATACGATGTTAGAATCTAGCTAATAATTGCTCCAAAGAAATTAATCTCTAGCACACAATTAAAACTAAGAGAATTTCGGATGGAATGATGGAGAAAATTAGAGAGAGATGAATTTTTCATTAGTGTAAACAAGGAAGGGAGGAGGGACCTATTTATAGGGTTTCCTCTAACCCACATCATATGCAAATCACTTACACATGATCCCTTGTTAATCTCTCCACTAAACCACATCATGTGAAAACCACTTTGTACATGATCTCTTGTTTATCTCTCCACTAAATCACATCATGTGCAAACCATTTTGCACATGATCTCCTGTTTATTTTGCCACATCATCATCCCATAACTACCTTTGACGAAGGTGGATGAAATCTAGCCATTAATTAGTAAAAAAATTCTTATTAATATATGCAAAAATGTGGACAAACTGTTGGACCATTTTTTCATTTTTTTTAACCTTACCAAATTTTGGATTAATATCCAACAAAATTTGGACTTTGGAGTTTTAGCAAATTCATATGTTATAATGTTGCGGATCACATTATATCATGTAATAAATTATCATATATAATGTCAAAATATTATATCATAATATATATAAATCTCATACGAATTTATTTATTATTCTAACCATGTCATTTTCACGACATATTAATTTTGTCATTTTACCATATGTATTTAATTCCATATCATATGAATTTTAATACATCATATAAAATACAAAATTATATTTCTTGCTTCCTAGTTTTGTGGTGTGACCTATAGGATGATCTATGTTATGTTGGCAATGATATAAAACATTTTATATCATAAACTATAAGTGGATTATAATTACACATTATAGTTACCCAAATAACAAAGATATTTTGTTCACTCGAACAGAACACGATCCATTTAGCGATATAAGCAATATCTCTTGTGTCTATCTCTTGCCTCATGATATTAAAAATATTAGACAAAGTAGAAATGTGTCATCTTTGTATTATATATTCATTACTTGATCTCTCATGCAAATTATAAATATGTAACTATACATAAGTTACATTATGCACATTATAAATTTGCTTTGTCATAGGGCCCAGTAATATCATATCAAGAAGGCAATGATAATCTTTCACATATCATCTTTTCCGACACAATTTATGTATAACCAACTATTATCTTTATCACTTTACTCAATAATAGCTTTTGATAATAATCAAATTAGACACTTCTCTTGTAAAAAGATATAGGTCTCATATCTTAGGATTCAAAGACATAATGAAACATTAATGACACAAACACAATTCGATAATGTTTCATTTGTTAGGTCAATTCAATATATGAAAGAAACATTTCCAATTTCATATATTCATGTTAAATATTGTAGAGCTACAATATCTCTTTTAACCAACGTAACAATCTTCACTCGGTATTGAATGTCCCATGTTAATTAGCATGACTATAAATTACTTTTGATTTATGTAAACCATTATCTTTTAGAGCTCTATGGTTAAGGACCAAGAGCCTCTTCCTTCACTCTTCCAAAAGACAAATACATTAATCATGGAACAAAATGTTCAATACATTCAATTCATAATAAAAGACATTTAAAAGTAAAACTTTTAGATCACATTACTTGAATCTTCCAAGTACTTCCTCAGCATCGACACGTGGAAGACATCGTTAAGACCTGAAAACTACGACGACAAGGACATCCGGTAGGTGGCCTCTCTAGCACGGTCTAGGGTCTCGAATGGTCCGACATAGTCGAACTTCCCAAACCTCATTACTCCCCTGGCCAGAGAGATCTTCATAAACACGTGGTCGCCAAACTCAAAACTCAACTCCCGCATGTACTTATCAACATAGCTCTTCTGCCTGCTCTGTGTTGTTGCTAGCCTCTTTCTGATCACATCAACCTTCTCTGTATATAACTACACTATCTCCGACCCAACAAACTACCTCTCGCTCACATCACTCCAGCAAACTGGCAATCTGCATGGCCTCCCATAAAATACCTTGTATGGTGTCATCCCAATGCTAGCATGGAAGGTGTTGTTGTAGGTAAACTCTATCAACAGTAAGTGATCATCCTAGTGCCCTGCCCAATCCAATGTGCAGGCTCTCAGCATGTCCTCCAAGGTTTGGATAGTCCTCTCTGACTGACCATCTGTCTGTGAATGAAACGTTGTACTGAACTTCAACTACATTCTAAAAGTCGTCTGTGGACTCGATCCGAGATAATGGTCACTAGTATTCCGTGCAGGTGGACTATCTCCTCAATGTACAACTAAGCTAGACCCTTCAGAGGTAAAGTGGTCTTGATTGCTAAGAAGTGTGTGGCCTTAGTCAGTCGATCCACAATGGCCTAAATCGCGTCATGAAAGCTCTTCATCTTCAGTAACCCTGTGAAAAAATCCATTGTTAGTGCTCCCACTTCCACTTTGGCAGCTCGATCCTCTCGATTGACCCTGCTGGTCTCTGCTGCTCGATCTTCACCAGCTGACAGACCAGACATCTGGATATAAACTCTGCTATATCTCACTTCAGGCCTTTCTACCAGAAGTTTCGTTGCAAGTCCTTAAACATCTTCATGCTCCCCAATGTGCCTCCTCTATGATTTCTTTCCTCAGCTCATCCACCTGTGGCACCCAGACACGGTTCCTAAACCTCAATCCTCTATCTACCCAACACTTAAGTCACATCCTTCCTTCATGGCCAACTGTAATAGGTTGGTCAACTCTGCATCTCCACTCTGAGCTTGTACAATCCTCGATATTATCTCGGGCTCCACTCTCAGTCTGGTAATCACTGCGCCCTCTGATTCCCCGACAAATGGCTTCCACTTTGCCAGGGTCTCGATCAGTCTCCACTCTAGAATGTACATACTGGCTATTGAAACCTCCATCTTCCTGCTAAAGGCATCTGGTATTGAAGTTGCCTTCCCCGGGTGATAAGAAATGGTGAAGTCGTAGTCCTTAATGAACTCGAGCCATCTGCGTTGCCTCATATTCAGCTCCTCTTGTTAAAATAGATACTTCAGGCTCTGATGATCGGTGAAGACCTCAAATTGCTCTCCATACAAATAGTACCTCCAAGTCTTCCAAGCATGAACCACTATTGCTAGCTTCAGGTCATGCATCGAGTAGTTCTTCTCGTGCGACTTCAGCGGCCTCAACGTGTATGCCACAACCTTCTCATGCTACATGAGCACGCAACCCAAGCCATTCCACAATGCATCGTTGTAGATCATGTACCCTCCACTGTCACTTCGGAGATTTAGAATCGGTGCTGTCGTCAACCATCTCTTGAGCTCCTGAAAGCTGTCGTCGCACTTCTGGGAACAAACGAACTTAACTCCCTTCTGCGTCAGTGGTGAGGCAGGTCTGGAGAAGTCTTTGATGAAACGACGGTCGTAGCCCGCCAGTCCCACAAAGCTTCTGATCTCAGTCATGCTCATCGGAGCATTCCACTGCATCACTAAAAACTCGTAGTGTCTGTATCGAGTCCTAAAAGTTGTCTTCTGGATGTCTACCTCCTTGATCCTCAACTGGTGAAAACCTGAGCGTAGGTCAATCTTGGAAAAGACCTTCATTGTCTGCAAATGATCAAAGAGGTCCTCGATTCTGGGTAAATGGTATCGAATCCTGACGGTAACCTTATTCAGCATCCTTTAGTCGATGAACATCTGCAACGACATGTCCTTCTTCTTCACTAATTGCATAGGTGCTCCCCAAGGTGAGACACTTGGCCTGATGAACCCAGAATCCATCAACCCCTGCAACTACTTCTTCAGCTCTACCAACTATGCATGTGCCATCTGATATGGAGCCTTCGACTACGGAGTAGTGTCAGCTACCAACTTGATGCCGAACTCTATTTCTCTGTACGGTGGTAGTCCAGGGATATCCGCTGGGAACACCTTCGAAAAATCCTACATCACCTCTGCATCCTCCAATCTCCTCGCCTCTGGGTCTGGAACTACTAGAGTAGCCAATAATGCTCTGCAATCCTGGTGCAAAAACTTATGTGCCTTTACTGTAAACATAATGATTTGGCCTCTTCTACCCTTCATTCCCCACATCAGAAGATCAAGAGGTCCTTCCTTGGGATCGGGATCTTCTTCTCATGGCAAATGACTCGAACGTTGTACTGTGATAGCCAATCCATCCCCACTATGACGTCGAAGTCCTCCATCGGTAGTAAGACCAGATCTGCCAAAAAATCTTGGTCTCCCGCACCAACTGTGGTGCCGGGGAGGAAACACCCCACAGTGCCCAACTCACCCATGGGCGTATTGACTTCCAAACTGGTAGTCAGCTGCACAGGAATGCGACTTAAAATGCCCACAAACTTCTTCAAAATTTAGGAATGCATCGTTCCACAATCAAACAGGACTTTAGCGACATGACCATCAACATAAAGAGTACCTTACACCATGGTGTTGGCGTCCCTCGCCTCCTAAGCTTGGATGGTTAAGACTCGTTTGGCTCTCCTTCCCTGCTCTGGTGGTGGGATGGGTCAGCTGACTCTGCCTCTCCCTACAACTGGTGGTCTCAATCATGCATTGGGCTCACCCCACCTGACAGGACACTCTCTTATGTAGCGCTTAGGCTAGCCGCAACCCCGACAAACACCTGGACAAAAAAACATATTCCTACCCGGGGTGAATTCTACTACAAAATCTGCACTGCTCAGGCTGATGTGCACTACCTCCTTCAACTCAGAGCTTCTTGCCCGGATTCCAAGTAAAACGGCCAGCTACATGTCCACTAGCAGTCCCCTGCAGCCTCCTAGCCCCTTGATAGTTCTCCTGGTAGTCCTTATCCAAGATAGTCGCACACTTCACAGCAACCTCCAGGGTATGTGGCATGTTGGTAAGCACACATGATCTGAGCTGCTTCTGAAGTCCCCTCATGAACTTCATCGCGTTCTACTCCAGAGTGTTGAACTTGTTGACGTAGCCCTCCAGCGTCAACTCCTTCTGCTCTAGGTCCAGGAACTCCTCCCGCTTCTCATCTCTTACATGTTGTGGAAAGTACTTTAAATTGAACTCGTCCAGGAACTCTTCCCAGGTCACGGCCTCTCGGTCAGCAAAAGTCACTGCATATGGGGTTCTCCACCAGTTCGACACAACACCGCTCAACAAAGAGGTGGCCATATCCGCCTTCATCTCTGCGAAGCATCTGATTGCCCAGAATATCCTCTGGATTTTGAAGACGCAATCCTCTGTTGCCTTAAGATCCACTCTGCCCTCGAAAATAGGCAGACATTGGCACATGAATCTATCGTGCATTACACTCGTTCATATTTTCTCATTACGGGTTGCCTGGCTCCAGGAACTCACCCAGCCTCTCTACTCTCCCATACAACGTCCATCGCCCTTCCTCCCACGTTGCACCTCCAATCACCTCGCTGGAGCTACGTGCGTGTGGTGCAGTCCTCATGCGTCTCGGTGGCATCTTGCACAACAACCAAGAAAACAGTATAAACAAGACTATGCATCCATGGTCTACTGAAAGAGATAAAACTTCTATCTACTACTCCTCAGGGTTGTTTCTTTGTACGAGAACATAGGAATCAACCGCTCTGATACCAAACTGTAACGTCCCAACAATAGTGGAAAATTAAAATAAAATACCACAATAATAAGACCGGAAAGAGCGGGATCATTACTCATAAAATTCAAACGGTGCACCATTACACAGGAGTTTTCAAAAGGTATGATTACATCAGAGCACGCAAAAGTATAAAATACAAGTAATCATACAACCTAGGAAGTAAGACTAGAGAATCTGATCCCAGAGTGCGCTCGTCCTCGGTCGCCACTAACCCAGCACCTACTGCTGTCCTGAATGCAAATAAGATAACAATATCTGAGTTTCCTTAAAGAAACCCCGTATAGGAAGTCCACCTACATGCATATGCAACTAACATGTGATGAACCTATCATACTAGTATATCATGGCATTCAATAGTGCAACATAATATCTTCCCTATCCATGGTACTAAGGACATCTGTCCAACCAACAACAATATCGGGTTACCTAAGGGAAACAACAGCATGCAGACGTAGTCTTATAGAGAGTACATTACACCCCCACTCGCAACTATACTATTCATGAGGGTTCGATCTGGATCGTGTGTACTTCAAAGTCAAAGATACATATCTTATCTCCAGGCGCTCACACAAGTTGTAACCCTGGTATTTCTCACACATGCTGAAAACAAGGGTCGCTCACACAAGTTCTAATACCCCAGGGGTTGCTCACACAAGTTCTACTACCCCAGGGGTTGCTCACACAAGCTGTACCAACCCTCCCGCTGGCCAGAGCCTAGGCATACCTCCCACTCCTGGCAGTCGGGTACCATGCAATGCAATACATAGGGATCCATTATCCCATAGGTCTACTACATTGATTCGTACACTGCCTAAAATTAACCAAAGGCACGTACACCAAGTATCCACACCTTCCCATATGGTGGTCCCTGGGTAGGCACGATCATCGCACGCACCATCACCTCCAACACATGCATGAAGCGAGGACACGGGTTTCTATGGACAAGGTAGTGCTAACAAGAGATTGAGGAAAGCAAAATAGAGCACCAACGATTGACCGAAAAAGGCAAAGTGGTCGACCGTTGTTTCTCGAATCAGAAAGAAGGTTGAACTACAATCCAACCGGTCGAACAAACATAAGCATAAATTGTTGAACAAAAGGTCACGGGCGGTCGATTGTTAAGATGATCTAGGCCAGACTATAACTAAAACATTAGTTTAACGGTCGAACGGCAAAGGGGGCACGTTTGACCAAAAATAACAATGGCAATCTATGTTCTGCCAAAACTACAATCGGTCGAACGCTGCACACTTTAGTTACCGGTCAGACAAGAGTCTCTGGCCAGTCGACTGTTAAGGTGGTCTTGGCCCAAAATACAATAATCAAACTATGCAAATGGTCGAACGGCAAATGGGGCATGTTCGACCGAAAATAACATAGTCTACATCTGCACAACAATTATGCATAACCGGTCAACCGCCGTTAGGTATCGTTCGACTGGTGTTGCGCAAAACCTAGCATTTACACTATGACCGGTCGACCGTTGTATGACAGACAGTTGTATGTCCATGGTCACCGACGGCACCTCTGGCCTCCGGCGACGCCCACAACCATGACACACAACGTTTGAGCAAAATTATTGAACTTAGCAAACCTTTTGCGATTCATCTCGATGTTGTCATGCCTCGGAGACTCGCATGATCACCCCATCACATCGTGTATCACACGCACCTTAGCTCCACTTCCTCCGCCTTGCCCGAGCTCTGACAGCCTCCTCTGGTCGTTGGTGCTCGTGGGTCTGAGGGAGATGGAGAGTGAGAAGTGAGAGAGTTGAAAGAGAGGGAATGATGGGTGTCCAACACCTTAAACACACCATCTTCAGACAAGGGCATGCAAGCCCATACCTGCCTCACCACCCTCGTGCCTCCAATCATTCACACCTTACCTCCAAGTCCAACCTCCATTAACCCACATGTCACTTGTTTTATTCATAACTTCCACATCCAAATACCAAAATCAATCATTCTAGATCCTTTGGGAATAAAACTAAAAGGAGAAAATATTTTTTCCTTAAGACTTGCCGAATTCCGATTATATGAGGATGACAAACGCGTGTCAAGACAAACTATATTTGGAAACCAATCAATCGACAGATCATCAGTAATGTGTGCATAACTTTCTCCTCCGAATTCCAAATCAAGTGATTCAAGAGGCACTGGAAAGATATCAAAAATAATCACAATTTCGTATCTGATGATATATCCCTAATTCAGACGATACGGGGCTCAAACGGAACATGAAAGATAGCTGACCTGGGTTGATAGAATTCTATATAAAGCCTTGTATTCTCTGTTAGCAATCTATGATTGAATCTACAGGTTCAGAATTACCTTTGGTGGAGAGAACCTGTGGTAGCGGAATGGATCGGCGATCACCTTACGGAATCCTCTGGAGCACCGGTCGGTCTTCTACTCTCTTGGAGAAGAAGCACAACCCAAGAGTCCACGGATTTGGCTTGGTGGATGTGGAGGGACAAATGGGAGAGAGAGGGAGAGGTGGCGGCTAGGGTTTGGTGGGGCTAGGGTTTGCACACAAGAAAATCATCCATCCAATGGGAGGCTCCCCTCCTTATATAGATGGCCCCACCCTAAACCATAATGCGCAGCCAATGAGATTGTGCCACGTGTCAGTGCTTTGGGCAAACATCATCTTAATCCTTAGATTAATCCAATATCTCCCACTTGCACAACAGCACGTCAACAACACGTCATCTTCTTTTGTGTCCCTGCCACATACGTATATATCCCCGATACATACAATCATAAGATGGCAATGTGTCACCTCTTCATGTGTCCCCGACACATATTTATACATCCCTGATATATACAACTATTTCTCTCTTCCAAGAATGCATCCACAATACGCAAGTCTCTGATCATGTATCCCTGATACAAGACCATCTGTGTCCCCGACACATGTACTCTTCCGATCATACGGACAAATGGGTCGTGCGACCGGTGATGCACCTGCAATTAGGAGTCTCAAACTAGAAACCTTACTAGAAGGCCAGAATGACAACATCCTCAAAAAAACAATAAATAAGCAGTCAAATGCACATCACAGTTCCCCAGGTTTACTCAGAAACTGACTTGACATGAACGGTATCTCGATCCCTCGGAGAGAATACCTTCTTGTCCTCAAGGTACTTGCTACTGTATCTAATATAGTTGGGCCCAGCAAATACTTTTAGTACAGTCGAGTCAAACCTTTCCCTTCGCCCCAGACCACTGATGAAGAATTAAATTTATACCGCAAGTGCACGGCGTCTATGAAGACGTGGCAAGTACGGGTCGAACACAAGGAGGGAGAGATTTCGTTGTTAATGTTATTTTCGATGAAGGGGAAGAAGGGGGAAGAAATAAATTGGTTTTTGGTATTTTTGATTTAATTATCTAAGCAAGAAGCAAGAACAATTAAAAACTAAAAACAAGAATAAAGATGGAGAATTCCGTCGGGTGGAGGTCTAGACTTAGGTTCAGATTGGAGAATGGAGAAACTTGAAATAAATCATGTTAGTTATGAAGCATTACAAGATAAATGATTTAACATAAACTCAAGTAATCAAAATATACTAATCACGAACTTAAAACAGTAACATGCATTCATCTTCTCTAACCCTAATTCCATCACCTCCACCCTTTGGAAAGAGTTAGAAACTCATGGAGGGAGGAAGAAGAAGGGATCCTAGAGACATTTAAAATAAAATAAAAACAAGAATTAAAAGAACAGAATTTTATTACTAATGATCCAAGACCAAAGGTTCAAAGATGTGTTACATTCGTCCTACAGGGCTATTTATAGCCGATACAGGGGATACCAATACATAAAAGGATAGTACACGCGTCGACCCGACACTGGACGAAGTTTTAACGCGAGAAGAGAAGGTGGGGCGGCGAAATCGCCGCCTGGTACATGTATTGTGCGGCTAATTCGCCGCACAATATAGTCAGATCGCGTCCGGATTTTTGTGGTGCGTTTATGGTATGATTTGATCTTTATTTGCACGTCTGGATGATTCTTTCCATTGTCTTGAACTCCGGATTAATTCCTTCCATTGTTGGGGATTTATTTTTGACTTTTCTTTTGACTTTTCCAACAAAATAACTTTATCCTTTTCTTTTGCAATCAGGTCCTTGGCATTTTGCAATTAAGCCCTTGACCTTTTTGTAATTAGCTCCTTGAATGCTTTTATGCTTGGATGCATTTCCAATTGAAACCCGATAAACTTGAATTCGGTCTTTATGATAGAAATGAATCTTTTGCACACGTTTATGCTCGGAATGTGGGTAATTTGCATCCAAGTCCCTGTATTCTGTAAATACGACTAAACACATACCTTTGTAGCATTTATTGATATAAGAGTAATCTAAATGAAAGACATATGATGCAATGTATGCAATGCATCAAATACCCCCACACCTAGATTTTGCTAGTCCCTAGCAAAGCAGAATATAAGAAAAATGAAAGCAGGGAAATCCTAACTCACTTTCGTAGGAATCACGGTTGCACTTAGCATGTGCAACAAGCCTTTAAACCTCCAAGTTGCCTTAGAGGACGAGTTTTGTCTCGTGAGGGTTTTCAGCTGACACACCCACAAAGTCTTAATTCAACATTCCATTAATAGTTCTCAATATCCCTACCTCGACCTTATACATCTTACTGAGAATTCTTGCATGCTCATTATACAATTCTAACTCATTAAAAATATGACTTGGTCTTTGTTCCTCCAACATTCACACCACTAACCCTTCTAAACATGTTATTACTTAAATTATTTTGCCCGCCTCCTCTGGTGGTGAAGTATCATTTGGATCAACCATGGCATGGATCATTCTTTTAGCTTTGGGCCTTGAGTATCTTAAAGTATTTTTTTTCCGTGATTCAACACATTTGCTTTTCCTTTTTGACACTTATACCCTTTTTGCATTCGTGTAGCGAGTTTGGTTGATAATCCCGAGCTGGTAGACTCAAGTTACCGGGTTTCAAGATACCCCTACGGACCAGTGACTCGAAGGCTTGGGCTTTTGTAATCATTTTGCAAAATGTGTTTTCCTCACTTTATTTTTATTTTATTTTACTTTTATTTTCCTCAAGGCTTAATTGCTATTAGAAGTCCACACTTCCCGGTATATTTTCCTCAACCTCTGCTTTTTATCAACCACTTCAAAGATTTGATTCATCCAATTTAAGTGCATACATGTCTTACAAGGGTCATGGGTTATTTCTTTGGAACCTAGATTTATGTCATAATTTCTACAAGCAGAACTATATAATAAGGAACAAAAACTTAATGCAATTTGTACACGGGTTTTGGCAGTTCAATCTTAAGCTATGTCATAGAATATTTAATTTATTTTTTTTATTTATTTTTTTTTTTTTAAGAAATAAAGCAGAACAGAAAATCAAATAGATAGATATGTACATATATAAACACCCCCCCACACCTAAATCATGCATTGTCCTCAATGTATGCATAGATAAAATAAATGCACTTATTACCTGAGTCGGCTTGCGGTAGAGGGGTTGAGTTTGCTCAAAGTCAACCATAATTAGAACTGGATTGAATGACACCATGTTGGTGCATGTATCCAGTTGAATTGTTCCCCATGTTGACTTGAGGAAAAGATTCCACTCTTCTCACTTGAATTGGTTCGCTTATTTGCTCGAGTGATGGTGGTTGAGTAAATGAATCACTCCCTTTTTTCTTACTTCCTTTTTGCTTATGTGATGATTTATTTGATTCAGAATTCTGATAAATACGTGCTCTCATCACAACATCACTTGGGTTGCATATTATTTCTGGCTCATTATCAATATGGAAGATATTAAATTCTGCTTTTAAGTTCCCGAAAGATAATTGCATGAGCCCATTTCGACAGTTTATTAATGCTTCCGAAGTGGCTAAAAAGGGTCTACCTAGAATTACAGGGATTTGTCGATTAGGATTTACAACAGGTTCAGTATCAAGTACGACAAAATCCACTGGATAAATGAAGTCACCAACCTTAATCAAAACGTCCTCTACTATACCTCTCGGTTTCTTAACAGAACAATCAGCGAATTGGAGGGTTGTCCTAGAGGGTTTCAGTGGACCAAGGTTGAGTTGCTCGTAGACAGAAAATGGGAGCAAGTTAACGCTTGCACCAAGGTCTAGAAGGGCTTTATTGATAAACGTATCTCCTATTGAACATGAGATTGTGGGACACCCCGGGTCCTTATATTTTATAGGAGATGTGTTGGAAAGAATTGAGCATATGTTTGCAGTTAAAAATGCCTTCTTTGGTACATTCGTTTTTCTCTTCTTAGTGCACAAATCTTTTAAGAATTTAGCATAAGCAGGTATTTGTTGAATCATGTCTAAGAGTGGAATGTTCACCTTAACTTGCTTAAATACTTCCAGGATTTTCTCTATTTGTGCACTAGAGTTCTTTTTGAGTCTATTGGGAAATGGGGCTTTAGGCACATAGACTCGCTCAGGTTCAGGTTGAGCCACAGGTTCAGGTTGGGTGGGTGGATTGGGCTTTTCAATTTGGACGTCGGGTTCAATGGTCAAGTCATATGTGGGTGCTTGATGGCTAGATTGATTAGTCATTCTAGGGTTTACCACATTATTGTCAATTTGTCTTCCGGACCGTAATGATACTACAGCATTGATTTGTTGGAACGGTCCTTCCTCATTAACCATTTGAACCGGTCTCGGGTTGTTAGTTCCTGAAGGTGGTTGATAAGATTGATATTGATTATTAGTTCTGGGGTTTACCTCAGGTTGACTTGGAAATTGGCCCTTTTCTCTTTCACCTATTATCTGTGCTAATTGGCTGACCTGTGTCTCTAGCCTTTGGAATGATTGGTTGGTTGTTTGTATAAAAGTTGTCATTAAATTTTCTAATTTTGTCAACCTAACCTCATGATTTCCATTATTACCCCCAGATGATGTATTATTTTGGTTATATGGGGTTGGTTGTTGTCTAGGAGGTTGTCCTTGTTGGGTCCACGAAAAATTGGGATGATTACGCCAACCTGGGTTATAGGTTGATGCGTAAGGATCATTTCTAGAATTGTTAAATGTGGCATTAACATGTTCCAGGTTCACACAGTCCTCCATTAAATGACCAGTCTGACCACATCTAGAGCAAGGGGTAGGGGATGCTTGTCGGGTTTGGTTTTGCAGCTCTAAACTTTCCATTCTACGCATAAGGGTGGCTAGTTTTGCCTCGGCCGCTATGTTGGAGTCTATAGCTAAGACACCTGGTCGGGGTTGACTCGCTATTCTAGATCCAATACTCGGGTTGATGGGTGTTCTAGCATTGTCCCATTGCATACTATTTTCAGCTAAATCCTCAAGAAAAGTCCAGGCATCATTTTCATTTTTGGACATAAAATTCCCTTGGCTCACAGATTCTAGCATAACCCTAGATGTGGGTGTCAATCCCTCATAAATAATTTGGCATAATTGCCACTTCGGAATTCCGTGATGAGGGCATTGGGTCAAGACACTCTTAAATCTCTCAAGATAGGAATAGAACGGCTCGCTCTCAGACTGAACGAATGCAACAATTTCATTCCTAATCTTCATAGTCTTGTGGTTGGGGAAATATTTTTTTAGGAAAACTTGAACAAATTCGGCCCAACTTCTAATAGATCTTTCGGCTAGACTATATAGCCATTTCTTAGCGTCGTCCTTCAGTGCTAGAGGCACGAATTTCAGACGCACTGCCTCTTCAGGGATATGCTGGTATTGCATAAGAGAGCAGATTTCTTCAAATTCTCTAAGGAAGAGATATGGGTCTTCCCTAGAGGTGAACTTAGGCAGCATACTCATGTATTGTGCCTTAAGTTCGAAGTCGCGACCCGGTATGGTGGGCATGACGATGCACGATGGCTGAGCAGCCATCGTTGGGTAGCACCGATCCCTCAAAGTTATAGGTTGCGCAACAGGCGGGTCCACTACGTTCTCACCCATTGGATCTGGGTGAGGTGGTGCAACAGGTGGATTGGGGTTAAGTTCCAGACTGGAATCTAGATGAACTCGTGAGAGTCGATTACTCAAGTCCCGAATCCAAATCTGAGTGCACCGGGTTGAATCAATTTTTGAATTCAAATTCGAAATTTAAATTCCAAATTTAATTTCAAGAATTAATTACTCTTTTTTTTTTTTTTGGTTTTTTTTTTTTTTTTTTTTAAAGAAACAAACAATAGAAAGGTAAGGATGAGAAGGGAAAGAAGACTCAGACGAGAAGGGAAACTTAACTCTAAAGGATGAAAATTAGGGTTGGTCAGAAATTTCCTGAACAAGCACGGTCAAAACAATCCTAGACCTAGTGTCACTTAGATCTAGACGACTCCTAACTGGTTGAGTCGAATTGATTTGCTTGATTCACCTCCCTCACCAATCAAACCAAGTTGGCCAGTTAGTGTATAGCTAGTGGGGGCGCTTCCGACAGAGTCGGTGCCAATTAGACAACCACGTCGCTTGGAAGACTTTCGTCGACACAAAAACACTTTCTAGACACCAAATTGAATTCAATTAGCTTCAGGTCATAGCAAGTCAAACCAATCTCCTCCTTAATTGAGTCCGAGTCCTTAGGGGCCAATGTCTAATTGATTTTAAATTTTTTTGGCTTAGGCGACACTTCAGGATTGTGGTTTGTGGGCTACGGGAGGGTGATGAAATCCCCACCGTATCTTTTCCTACGGAGTTGCCCTTAAGATAGTTTAACTTAAATCTAGCAAAGATAGTCAAACAATGGTCCTTTTTAATGGGGGCAATTGCAAGGTTGTATGCAACTAAGTTATATGCTCTAATGCAATCGATAAAAACCTCGATACGTACCTTGCCTCCAGCAATCTTCAACAAGTATTAATTTGCAAGAATTTAGCAAGAATAATGCAAGCAAAACATTATATGATGCATGCACTAAGGTCTTTCTAATTTTGCCAATTTTAGGTCAGAGTTGAATTATTGCCAATTATGGAATTGTAACCCTAACACGTGCAATTCTACGAAAGGAAACTTTTCAACTATTCAGATTTTACGAGAAAGGCAAGAAAAGTTACCTCCGCAATGCTCAGTCGGGTTCGCCGCCCGCTCTCGGAGATTCCAGTAGCTCAATGCGACCACCCAGAGATGCCGACGACGCCCTCAAAATTTGAAGACCGGAACCCACACTGGTGCGGCGATTCCGCCGCAAGTCCTCTTGAAGATGCGGCGATTCCGCCGCCCAAGTGCCTCAGAACGCTCCCGAATTTCGCCGCGCGCTCTGTTGTCTCCTGCTACACAGATTCAAATACTTAGATCGCGCACAAGGTAGACAGGAAAAATCGAAAACACAAGAACAACAAAAATCTGCGTCGCCTCCCCTGCAATTAGGAGTCTCAAACTAGAAACCTTACTAGAAGGCCAGAATGACAACATCCTCAAAAAAACAATAAATAAGCAGTCAAATGCACATCACAGTTCCCCAGGTTTACTCAGAAACTGACTTGACATGAACGGTATCTCGATCCCTCGGAGAGAATACCTTCTTGTCCTCAAGGTACTTGCTACTGTATCTAATATAGTTGGGCCCAGCAAATACTTTTAGTACAGTCGAGTCAAACCTTTCCTTTCGCCCCAGACCACTGATGAAGAATTAAATTTATACCGCAAGTGCACGGCGTCTATGAAGACGTGGCAAGTACGGGTCGAACACAAGGAGGGAGAGATTTCGTTGTTAATGTTATTTTCGATGAAGGGGAAGAAGGGGGAAGAAATAAATTGGTTTTTGGTATTTTTGATTTAATTATCTAAGCAAGAAGCAAGAACAATTAAAAACTAAAAACAAGAATAAAGATGGAGAATTCCGTCGGGTGGAGGTCTAGACTTAGGTTCAGATTGGAGAATGGAGAAACTTGAAATAAATCATGTTAGTTATGAAGCATTACAAGATAAATGATTTAACATAAACTCAAGTAATCAAAATATACTAATCACGAACTTAAAACAGTAACATGCATTCATCTTCTCTAACCCTAATTCCATCACCTCCACCCTTTGGAAAGAGTTAGAAACTCATGGAGGGAGGAAGAAGAAGGGATCCTAGAGACATTTAAAATAAAATAAAAACAAGAATTAAAAGAACAGAATTTTATTACTAATGATCCAAGACCAAAGGTTCAAAGATGTGTTACATTCGTCCTACAGGGCTATTTATAGCCGATACAGGGGATACCAATACATAAAAGGATAGTACACGCGTCGACCCGACACTGGACGAAGTTTTAACGCGAGAAGAGAAGGTGGGGCGGCGAAATCGCCGCCTGGTACATGTATTGTGCGGCTAATTCGCCGCACAATATAGTCAGATCGCGTCCGGATTTTTGTGGTGCGTTTATGGTATGATTTGATCTTTATTTGCACGTCTGGATGATTCTTTCCATTGTCTTGAACTCCGGATTAATTCCTTCCATTGTTGGGGATTTATTTTTGACTTTTCTTTTGACTTTTCCAACAAAATAACTTTATCCTTTTCTTTTGCAATCAGGTCCTTGGCATTTTGCAATTAAGCCCTTGACCTTTTTGTAATTAGCTCCTTGAATGCTTTTATGCTTGGATGCATTTCCAATTGAAACCCGATAAACTTGAATTCGGTCTTTATGATAGAAATGAATCTTTTGCACACGTTTATGCTCGGAATGTGGGTAATTTGCATCCAAGTCCCTGTATTCTGTAAATACGACTAAACACATACCTTTGTAGCATTTATTGATATAAGAGTAATCTAAATGAAAGACATATGATGCAATGTATGCAATGCATCAACCACCATTACACTCAGAGTTGACTCCTTTCCCGAAGATGCCTCTTTAGACCGAATCTCTCATGGTCATAGATAACATCCCAAAGTAGCCACATCAACTCTTTGTTTCATGGTGTCGTCGAAGGTCACTGAGGGAAACTAATGACAATCAAGTCTTGGACTCACACAGTGAAGGAGCAGGGATCCATCCTTTCACTTCCAAATGGTCGCTCATCACATGTTGTATGACAAACATGTTATGGTGGATCATACTGTACACAACCGTATGTTTGTCTCTCAACACCATACAAGTCTTAGTCCAGTCGCACCCCCTCTGCGCCTGACCCGAGCTTCATCATTGTCACCTTAACACCAAACAGGTGCCACTTGGCGCCACATGTGATGCTCGCACTTGGCTTCTATAGGTCACATGAATCGTGGGAACATTCATGTCAATCCTCACCAACATAGAGGATCTCATCTTGATTCCCAATCAATGCGACTGTCCTATCATGAACTGCTCTGGATCTATCATACAAGATCTCCTCATGATCAGTCTCATCTCTGCTCGCTATCAAAAGCGCCAGAGGCGAATGCTCGTGTGAGTGAGCATTCTTCAGCCTATTGACAAAATAATATTTTATGCTAGAACAACTACATCAACCAAATAGATATAGTCGAAAGAAAAAACAATCACTCATAAAAGGAAGTTAGACATGCCAATACATCAAAGTCAGCGTAAGCCTAAGGACTTCACATGAGACACAAACGAGTCCTTAGCTATAGCCTTGGTAAGAGGGTCAGCTACCATAAGACTAGTAGACACATGTCTTAACACAACTTCCTTTCTCGCTATGATGTCCTTCACAAAATGATACCTAACCTGTATATGTTTGGTCTTTCCATGATATTTGGGGTCTTTCACATAACAAAGGGCAGCCATGCTATCACAATAGACAACAACAGGCTCATCAGATGTCCCTACTAGCCCAGTATGTTGTAAGAACCTCCTCAACCAAACTGCCTCCTGTACTGCTGCAGAGCATGCAACATACTCTGCTTCCATAGTTGACAGGGCTATACAGGTTTGCTTCTTGCTGGACCATGAGATGGCCCCATTAGCCAGCAAGAAAGTATAACCAGAGGTAGACTTCCTTTCATCAATGTCTCCAGCCCAATCGGCGTCATTATAGCCAATCAGGCGGAGATCTGATGCTTGGTAACACAGCATGTAGTTACTCGTTCCTCTGAGGTATCTCATGATTCTCTTGACCACCTTCCAGTGCTCCATGCTTTGGTTGGACTGGTATCGACTCACCATGCCTACAACATAACAAATGTCCGGCCTAGTACACATCATAGCGTACATAAGGCTTCCCACAGCATTGGAGTATGGAACCTTGCTCATTTTGGCCTTCTCTTCAGGAGTCTCAGGATGTTTATCAAGGCTTAAGTGCAAACCCTTCTCAACAGGAGTGTCGATTGGTTTGCATTTGTCCATATGATATTTCTTCAAGACGTTGTTAATATAAGTCTCTTGAGACAATCCCAGAAGTCTCTTCGACCTATCTCTAACAATCTTGACACCAAGGACGTAGCTAGCTTCACCCATGTCCTTCATATTAAACGTGGAGGACAACCACTCTTTAGTGGATTTCAGCAACTCTTTGCTATTGCCAGCCATGAGTATGTCATCAAGATACAAGGTCAGAATGACAAATTTACAATTGGATCTCTTAACGTACACACAGTGATCTTCCTCAAGCATAGAGAACGCATTCTCTGATATAGCGTGATGGAAGCGAATGTTCCACTGTCTAGATGCTTGTTTTAAGCCATACAAGGACTTATTGAGCTTGCACACTTTGCGCTCTTGTCCTTTGACTTCAAAACCTTGAGGTTGACAAAAACTTGGTTGATCGTTTTATATTTAACCGTAAGTGCACGACCGCGTTGAAGCGGTGGCAAATACGGGTCGTCCACTGGGAGGTGTGTCGACACTTGGTTTGTGAGAAGGCGAGAGGTAAAGAAAGGGAAGAAAGGTTGGTTACACTAAACTACACTACAAAGCTGAAATGAGATGGAGAAGAAACGATAAAACTAAACCCCAAAGGGGGTAGAGAAATAATGTGAACATAAAGAAGTGTATGTGTGTGTGTTCATTAAGCTCTTCACAACATGTAGTGCATGAAATCATAAAACTACATCCAACTTTCCCTCCACATGAATTAAGATTTCACTACATCATTAAAACATACAAGACAATAGTTAGAATGAAGCTACATGAACTCAAGTATAAAGACTAGACCCTACTATGCCTCCACATGAATTAAGATAAGACTACATCATTAAAACATACAAGACATTAGCTAAGGTAAAGGCAACAAGAGCTCATACACTACAACTTGTGTTTCCAATATTAACTTCATCCATATCCTAACCTTATCATTCCCCATAAAATAGGTCCACTAATCAAAGCATAAGCTAAGCTTCATTCAAGAGCATTAGCATATCAAAGATAAGAGTGGAGACCCATTAGATGGTTATGGAAATCATATAAAGCTCAAGGGATAAAAATAACACACACTTAATACACTACATAATTATATCACATATTTCTCCACCCCCCAAATGGGGATGGAACTACTCACTACTCATTACACTAACTATATTAGCAAAAGAAAACATAATACTGAAATGAAAGTTATACTAATCAAGCAAGAAATATTAAAGAAGCATAAAACAAAACAAACAAGCAAACATGCATATGGAAGGAAATTAAACTAAGAGAGAAACAACACAATTAAAGGAAAACTTCTATTATTAACTCACTCAATTACAAGTAGCTCTTCCTCCACCAGAGTTTTGTTTCAAGGCTTCACTCTTAGTAGGGAAGGTGGCCACCAAAGAGAGAGATGGATACAATGGGAGGTGAAGAGTTCTATTTATAAGCATGGAAAAAGCTAATCCGGGACAATCCCCCGATGTGGGACTAAACCAATACCAAAAATAGCCTAAACACATGATAATACAAGTCCAGGAAGAAGCTTGGCTGATCTGGGCTTAACCAGACCGCCAATTGGCGGCCTATTAGCTTCAGATCGGTCTGGATCTTCTGGTGGGCTTTCCTTGGATTGTTTCTTGGTCTTAGATGCATCTAACTTGTGTAGTGGAGCTCCGACCCAAATCGAATTGACAAAATACTCCCCATGATGGTGTGGAGTTTCCTATTTTGCTCTTAGGTCCTTCTGTCTTACGATCAGGTCCTTCTGTCTTGCATCTTGGTCCCCAGGTCTCACAATTAAGTCTTTTTTCCTGCTTTTGGGTCCTTTCATGGCTCTTCTCTTCAAACCTCTTTATTTCTGAAAACTAAACATAAAACTCGTCACGTAGCATTGCTTAGGTGTAAGATAATGGATATAAGATACAAATATAAGCATGAAATGATGTCAATCAAATACCCCCACACCTAAGTTTTTGCTAGTCCCGAGCAAAACAAAGAAAGAGAAAAGCAAATGAAAAACAAGAAATCCTAACTCACTTTCGTAGGAATCACGGTTGCACTTAGCACGTGCAACAAGCCGTTAAACCTCTTTGTTGCCAAGGAGGAGGAGTGTTGTCTCCTGAGGGTTTTCAGCGGATATACCCACAAAATCCGAACAAGATGCATTATTCAATCTAGACACTCGACTCGTTGGAAATATTTTATCGATCAATGGACGTGGTAATCCTACGGGCCGACTCTATATAGGTAATCAGTCCACACCTAGCCTAATAAACCATTCGTGCAAGTTAAATAAGGAATTAAGTAAAAGACATGGACAACCTCAAGATCCTCAAGTGATACAAAGTGTAAGGTCCATTAAGGTTCTTATTTGCATTATCATTTTTTTTTCTTTTTTTTTCTTTTCACACATTTTTTTTCTTTTTATTAGTTGGAGCTTCATTCTCCCAGGGTCAGGTTTCGTGCATCATTGCCCATGAGGACTTACACTATCACAACACCTTTCCCCAAATCTCCACATAGGGCAATCCCTACCACCCGTGTAACGGGAGTTCGGTCGGCGCATCCCAAGTCAGATGACTCGACAGCACCAGGCACAAAGTCCCCTCAGACCTACTTTCCCGAGTGATAGGAGCCGTGCGAGAAGAGAGAACATCTACTCACTTATTTCTTATCTACACATGAACCAAAACCCCTACACTAATGTCTCACAACAAGATTTAAAGGGTCCTTGACTACAACAAACTTCCTTACATTAACAGACACGAATTAGTGACTCATTTGGTTCAGGGTGGACTTCTTTGAATGTTTGAGCACTGAAACCCTATGATTACTCACCCCCAAAGGAAAACTGGAGTGCATCCTAACGACTCGATAAATCCTAAAGCCACGTACTAGATATCCTAATGCATCAAGTTCAAGACAATTTTGGGAGCTTTCTTTTTACTTTGCCTCTCAACGGTTTTGCACATGCTAAACACACGCAAAACCCACAAAACATTTTCTTTCGAAAACACATGAAGATTTTGAAAGAAATGTGAAAATTTTGAAGCACTAGGCAAGCAAAAGAAGACAAGTCACCCAAGGATCATGGCAAGCAGATATATCGATATTAAATGCAGCACACTAACTTGACCCTAAAAATGCAAACAAAAGAAAACAAATCAAAAGAAAAGACTCGACTATGTACACACGTAAAACACCCCCCCCCCCACACCTACGTCATGCATTGTCCTCAATGAATGTGAGCATGAAACTACATGGATTTATGCATGAAAAAGGAAAGATCTCACCAACATAAAGTACACAGGGGAGTTCAAGGTCATGTTGATGGACACAAACCCGAATTCCCTCAAAACCTGTGAGATGCTAAAGAAGGGATACAAATACGTGAAAGAAATGGGGCCCAAATACTCAAGGGTTGGGGCCCACTACAATCGATGCTCACTGAAAGAGTTTTTTTTAACATATATACACATGAAAGCTCAACCACTCATGTAGGAGCATGAATGGTTGAGTGCGAGGGAGGTTCATGAAGGAATATGACCTCCTTGACTTCGGCTGGTGCCCCCTCCAAGTAGGGTTTGAGGCGTTGTCCATTAACTTTGAACACGTCCCCATTCCCTGGGTTCAAGATCTCAACCGCTCCATGAGGATAAACGGTTTGGACAATAAACGGGCCAGACCAGCGACTGCGGAGCTTACCCGCAAACAGATGAAGCCTGGAATTGTAGAGCAACACCTTCTGCCCGGCCATAAACACCTTTCGCAAAATCATGCGATCGTGAAACATCTTGGCTCAGGACTTATGAATTTTGGCATTCTCGTACGCATCATTGCGTAGCTCTTCTAATTCCACAATGTCGAGCTTACGTTGTACTCTTGCTTGATCAAGATCCATATTCAGGTTCTTGATCGCCCAGAAAGCACGATGCTCAAGCTCGACGGGTAGGTGGCAAGCCTTGTCAGACACTACCCGATATGGGGACATACCCAAATTGGTCTTGTACGCGGTGCGGAAAGCCCACAACGCGTCATTCAACTTGGTAGACCAATCCTTCCTCGAGGAACTAACCGTCTTCTCAAGAATTTGCTTTAATTGACGGTTAGAGATTTCGACCTGCCCACTAGTTTGTGGATGGTATGGGGTCGCAAGCTTGTGGGTGATCGAATATTTCCTCATAAGCGCTTCAAAGGAGCGATTACAGAAGTGGGTACCCCTATCGCTGATTATGGTACGAGGAGTACCAAATCGCGCAAAAATGTCCCTCAAGAATTTGGTGGCCACCTTGTTGTCATTGGTCTTTGTGGGTATAGCCTCAACCCACTTAGACACATAGTCAACGGCCACCATAATGTAAACATTCCCGAACGAGTTCGGGAAGTGACCCATGAAATCGATGCCCCACACATCGAAGATGTCGACAACAAGGACATTTTGCAAAGGCATTGATTGACATCATTTCATGCTCATATTTGTATCTTATATCCATTATGTTACACCTAAGCAATGCTACGTGACGAGTTTTATGTTTAGTTTTCAGGAATAAAGAGGTTTGAAGAGAAGAGCCATGAAAGGACCCAAAAGCTGGGAAAAAGGACTGAATGGTGAGATCTAGGGACCAAGATGCAAGGGAGAAGGACCTGAATGTAAGACAGAAGGACCTAAGAGCAAAACAGAATACTCCACACCATCATGGGGAGTATTTTACCAATTCTATTCGGGTCGGAGCTCCAACAAGTCGAGTAACCGCATCAAAGACCAACAATACCAGAAAGCAAAGCCCACAATAAATTCCAACACGATCCGACAATTTTGGACCGCTAATTGGCGGTCCATATTGCTCAGGATCCGTCGAAATTTCTCCTGGACTTGTATTAATGTTCGTTTAGGCTATTTTTGGTATTGGTTTAGTCCCACATCGGGGGATTGTCCCCGATTAGCTTTTTCCATGCTTATAAATAGAACTCTTCACCTTCCATTGTAATTACCCATTGCTTGGTGGCATTCTCTCTACTAAGGAGTGAGCCTTGAAGCAAAAACTCAAGGTGGAGAAGAATGCTACCTTCAATGTGAGTCATTTGTTAATAAAATAATTCTTCTAGTTTCTTTTAATCTTGTCTTTTAATTTGTGCATGTTTGTTTAGTCTTTCCTTTCCTTTTATGTTTCTTTAATGCTTCTTGCCTTCTTAGTTAACTTTCACTTCAGTATTATGCTTTCTTTTGCTAAAATAGTTAGTGTAATGAGTAGTGAGTAGTTCCATCCCCATTTGGGGGGTGGAGAAATATGTGATATGATCATGTAGTGTATTAAGTGTGTGTTATCTTTATCCCTTGAGCTTTATATGATTTCCATAACCATCTAATGGGTTTTCACTCTTATCTTTGATATGCTAATGCTCTTGAATGAAGCTTAGCTTATGCTTTGATTAGTGGACCTATTTTATGAGGAATGATAAGGTTAGGATATGGATGAAGTTAATATTGGAAACATAATTTGTAGTGTATGTGCTCTTGTTGCCTTTACCTTAGCTAATGTCTTGTATGCTTTAATGATGTAGTGAAATCTTAATTCATGTAGAGGCATAGTAGGGTATAGTCTTTATACTTGAGTTCATGTAGCTTCATTCCAATTATTGTCTTGTATGTTTTAATGATGTAGTCTTATCTTAATTCATGTGGAGGCAAAGTTGGATGTAGTTTTATGATTTCATGCACTACATGTTGTGAGGAGCTTAATGAACACACACACACTTCTTTATGTTCACATTATTTCTCTACCCCCTATGGGGCTTAGTTTTATTGCTTATCTTCATTTCCTTTTTGCATCTTAGTGTAGTTTAGTGTAACCAACCTTTCTCTTCCCTTTCTTTACCTCTCGCCTTCGCACAAACCAAGTGTCGACACACCTCCCAGTGGACGACCCGTATTTGCCACCGCTTCAACGCGGCCGTGCACTTGCGGTAGAAATATAAAACGATCAATCAAGTTTTTGGCGCCGTTGCCGGGGAGGTGCTCTGTCCAGACGTTGGTTTGGGCGATTCGAGGGGTTTTTAATTTTTTGTTTCCAGTGTTGTTTAGTTTCAGGGAACCTAAGGATCAAGGGGAGGCTACTGGAGAAGTTTGAGGACCAGAAGCTACAAAAAGACCGCCAATCAGCGGTCTGGGACCGCCAATTGGCAGCCTGGTGAGCCTCAATTGTTCTCAAATTTGTTCCAGTTGTTATATTGTTCATGTTAGTTATCTGGGAGCACAATTTTGCATGTTGTGACTTCTACTTTGCTCCCATATTTAATTTCAATCCCCTTTAATCAACTTGGACCATAAAACTCAAAGCAAAAGACTAGACTTCTTGCCATCTAGGTCATGCACCATTGGTAGACCTTGCATGCATTTGTCTTTTCTTTGCTTTACATTTTGTCGTTGATTGCTGGCGTGAGGTACGTGCCGACTCTATATAGGTAATCAGTCCATTGCCATCGTCTATTTCGATCAATGGACGCGGTAATCCTACGGGCCGACTCTATATAATATCATGATAGTGTGCTGCATTTAATATCGATATATCTGCTTGCCATGATCCTTGGGTGACTTGTCTTCTTTTGCTTGCCTAGTGCTTCAAAATTTTCAAATTTCTTTCAAAATCTTCATGTGTTTTCGAAAGAAAATGTTTTGTGGGTTTTGCGTGTGTTTAGCATGTGCAAAACCATTGAGAGGCAAAGTAAAAAGAAAGCTCCCAAAATTGTCTTGAACTTGATGCATTAGGATATCTAGTACAGTGGCTTTAGGATTTATCGAGTCGTTAGGATGCACCCCAGTTTTCCTTTGGGGGTGAGTAATCATAGGGTTTCAGTGCTCAAACATTCAAAGAAGTCCACCCTGAACCTAGTGAGTCAATAATTCGTGTTTGTTAATTTAGGAAGTTTGTTGTAGTCAAGGACCCTTTAAATTCTGTTGTGAGACATTAAGTGTAGGGGTTTTGGTTCATGTGTAGATAAGAAATAAGTGAGCAGGTGTTCTCTCTTCTCGCACGGCTCCTATCACTCGGGAAAGTAGGTCTGAGGGGACTTTGTGCCTGGTGCTTTCGAGTCATCTGACTTGGGATGCGCCGACCGAACTCCCGTTACACGGGTGGTAGGGATTGCCCTATGTGGAGATTTGGGGAAAGGTGTACGTGATAGTGTAAGTCCCCATGGGCAATGATGCACGAAACCTGACCCTGGGAGAATGAAGCTCCAACTAATAAAATGAAAAGAAAAAAAATGTGAAAAGAAAAAGAAAAAAAAGGAAAAAAATGCAAATAAGAACCTTAATGGACCTTACACTTTGTATTACTTGAGGATCTTGAGGTTGTCCATGTCTTTCACTTAATTCCTTATTTAACTTGCACGAATTGTTCATTAGGTTATGTGTGTGGACTGATTACCTATATAGAGTCGGCCCGTAGGATTACCGCGTCCATAGATCGAAATTAGTCCATTGCTTTACAATGGACTAATTTCACAGACATGTCTATTCACGTCTACCAATCCTGCCAAGGCGCTGGCACCTATCACATTGCTTACAAAAGTTGTAAGCATCCTTGAAAAGAGTGGGCCAGTAGAATCCAGATTGGAGCACCTTGGCAGGAGTTTTCTTTGCTCCAAAGTGTCCTCCACATGCCTTAGAATGGCAGAAGTGGAGTACACTTTGGAACTCGGCATCTGGGACGCACCGCCTGAAAATTTGGTCAGATCAGTATTTGAATAGGTAGGGTTGGTCCCAGTGAAAGAATCTGACATACGATCTAAAATTGGATTGGTCAGATTTTGACCAACCCACAGGAAGTTGCTCGGTCACGAGGTAGTTCACGATGTCGGCAAACCAAGGGTTATCTTCGATCGTGAACAACTGCTCGTCAGGAAATTTATCGTCAATGATTTGGTCCTGTGGGTTGGTCGTCTCTAGACGAGACAAGTGGTCAGCTACAACGTTTTCACACCTTTTTTTGTCCCGAATCTCGAGATCGAATTCTTGTAACAACAAGATCCATCTCAAGAGTCGGGATTTTGCATCTTTCTTCGCCATGAGGTGCTTGATGGCTGTGTGATCAGAATAGATAATCACGTGGGAGCCAATCAAGTACGACCGGAATTTCTCCAAAGCAAATATGATCGCTAAGAATTCCGTCTCGGTCACAGTGTAGTTCAATTGGGCATCATTGAGTGTTCTACTGGCATAGTAGATCACATGAGCCAATTTGTCCAATCGTTGCCCAAGCACTGCTCCCACAGCAAAGTCAGATGCATGACACATTAACTCAAAGGGTTCAGTCCACACGGGTGCCTTAATAATGGGAGCTGAAGTCAACTCTTTCTTCAAGGTCAAAAAGGCATGGTGGCAATCCGGTGTGAACTCAAAAATGGCATCCTTAGCCAACAAGGCGGTGAGAGGTCGAGCGATTTTGCTAAAATCCCGAATGAACCGCCGATAGAATCCAGCATGCCCCAAAAAGGCGCGGATATCCTTCACATTACGTGGCGGTGGGAGATTAGCAATAATACCCACTTTGGCGGGATCGACCTCAATTCCCCTACTTGAGACCACATGTCCAAGTACAATCCCTCGCTTCACCATGAAGTGACATTTCTCCCAATTGAGAGCGAGGTTCTTCTCACGGCATCGCTTGAGGACAAGGCTCAAGTGATGAAGGCACTCATCAAAGGAAGCGCCAAATATCGAAAAGTCGTCCATGAAGATCTCAAGGAAACGCTCAACCATATCGGAGAAGATGCTGATCATACACCTTTGAAACGTTGCCGGCGCATTGCACAACCCAAAGGGCATGCGACGGTAGGCAAACGTGCCAAAGGGACAAGTAAATGTGGTTTTCTCTTGATCCTCGGGGGCGATGGGAATTTGGTTGTAACCGGAGTATCCATCAAGAAAACAATAATACTCATGTCCGGCCAACCTCTCCAACATCTGATCAATGAATGGCAACGGGAAATGGTCTTTCCGCGTTGCCTCATTGAGCTTGCGATAATCAACGCAAACTCGCCAGCCAGTTTGCAGGCGTGTCGGGATAAGCTCATTATGCTCATTCTCCACAACCGTCACGCCTGACTTCTTGGGAACCACATGGACAGGACTCACCCACGAACTATCAGAGTTAGGATAGATTATGCCATGATCCAAGCACTTAAGAACCTCCTTTCGGACGGCTTCCTTCAGTACAGGATTCAATCTCCGTTGTGGGTCCCTGCGGGGCCTAGAATCCTCTTCCATGTGGATCCGATGCTGAACAATACCAGGGCTAATTCCCTTGATATCCTTCAAGGACCACCCGATTGCCCCTTTGTTTTCAAAGAGTACTCTTTTGAGGGCAACCTCTTGATCTTTTTCAAGATCAGAAGCAATAATGAGTGGCAAGGTCTCATTATCCCCTAAAAAGATGTACTTTAGGTTATCGGGGAGCGGTTTAAGCTCGAACAGCGGTGGGTCCTTGTCGGATTCAGAGTTACTTTCAAGTGGCTCAAGGGCCACGGGGTAAGAGGAGCAAGCACCCAGATGTGCCTCGTCGTCCAGAGATATGCTGGCGGATTCCTCAAGATCCTCTTCACTCGCAACCTGATCATTAGGCACTTCAATAATATGTCGATGTTTGTCGAACCTGCCTAATGAGTCAGGCTCATCCGTGTCCTGGATGAAATTGGCTCCGACAGTGTCGTCGAAGAGCCCAGGTTGCTTACCAAGAGTGAAGATGTTGAAATCCGCCGTGAGGTTTCCAAAAGACAACCTCATCAAGCCATTGCGACAATTGATCAAAGCATTAGATGTCGCAAGAAATGGCCTCCCAAGGATCACAGGAATCTGTCCTTGTGGGTTGGACACGGGTTCGGTATCCAAGATGATGAAATCAACTGGAAATACGAACTCACCCACTTTGATAAGGACATCCTCCACACTCCCTTGTGGGATTTTGACGGATCTATCAGCCAACTGGAGGGTTGTCCTCGTTGGTTTAAGATCGCCTATCCCAAGGTTGACATAGACTGAGTAAGGCAGGAGATTCACAGATGCCCCCAAATCCAATAGAGCTTGAGAGATGGTCACATTCCCAATCATGCAAGAGACAGTTGGACAACCAGGGTCCTTGTACTTGACATTCATGGGTTGTGTCAATATGGAGCTCACATTCGCGGCCAAGAAGGCCTTTTTGGGCACATTTGTTTTTCTCTTGGTGGTGCAAAGGTCCTTGAGGAACTTGGCATACGGTGGCATTTGTTGAACAACGTCCAACAACGGGATGTTCACCTTTACTTGCCTAAGTACCTCAACGATCTTATCCCAATGCTCATCACGTTTTTTAGTTAACCGATGAGGGAATGGTGCCTTGGGGACATAAGAATCACGAGGAGGAGTCTCAGAATTAGGTTCCTTGACAGGCTCAAGACTCTCCTCGGAAGTCTCGCCAACAGGGTTGGCTTCCGGCATTTTCACATTGTTGTCAACGACCCTTCCCGATCTCAAGGTATGAATAACATTAGCATGTTGGGAAGGGTCACTTTCAACATTGTGTACATTCTGCCTAGTATTAGCAGGCTGACCCCTGGGATTAACCACAGGTTGACTCGGGAACTGACCCTTCTCGCGTTCATGGAATTGATGAGCCAATTGGCTAACTTGCATTTCCAAAGCCTTGACTGTACTTTGCATGCTCTGCATGAACGCTTGAAGGGTCGGATCACTAGAAGGGTCCTTGGGATCAACCCGCTGAGGTGGTGGAGTCTGGTTGGAATAACCCGACGATGAGGCATGAGCAGGTTGGTAATTTTGGTGCTGAGACCTTTGATGTGGGGGTTGGTAGGTCGCCGATGGGCGTGGAGGTTGATAGGGTGGAGGTTGAGGTTGAGCGTGCGAGCTCTGACCGTGACCCCCACTAGGCCCCCAAGAGAAGTTAGGATGGTTATGCCATCCCGGGTTGTAGGAGTGACTGTACGGGTCGTTACGGGGCCGTTGTTGATACATCGCATTTGCATGCTCAGTATCTCTTGGAGCGTAAGCGCATTCCAAGTCATCATGGCCCGTAAGTCCACACCTACCACACCCGGGAGTAGCGACCTGAGCTACAGGAGCTCGGTCCATCTCCAAACTCTGAATCCTACGCATGAGAGCAACCATTTTCGCCTCAGACGCGATAGTTGACTCAACATGATATGATCCAGCTCGACCAGAAGACCTGACGGCTGGTGGCTCTCTCATGGTGTCCCACTCTAAGGTACGCTCAGCCATAGCCTCAAAAGTGTCCCATGCCTCCTCGATGGGTTTCATTTGGAAGTCACCCTGACACATTGACTCCAACAATGTGCGGGTGTTGTAGTTGATGCCCTCATAAACAATTTGGCACAACTGCCAAAGCTCAATCCCATGATGAGGGCACTACTGGAGAAGGTCCTTGAACCTCTCAAAGAAACCATGAAACGATTCGGTCTCGGTCTGATACATTTGATGTATCTGGTGCCGTATCTGTTGAGTTTTCCTTTGAGGGAAAAATCTCTTCAGAAAGACGGTCACAAAGTCATCCCATGACCGAATCGAGCTCGCCGGGAGGCTATACATCCATTTCTTCGCATTATCCTTCAATGCGAAAGAGATCATCCTCAACCGGACTGAATCCTCGTCAAGCTGTTGAAGCTTGAACATGGAGCATACTTCCTCGAATTCGCGTATAAAGATATACGGATCCTCCTTATTGGCAGTAAAGGTTGGAAGCATGCTCACATATTGAGGTTTCAGTTCATAGTTGTTCTCGCGAGCAGGGGGAACAACTATGCAAGAAGGCTGCGTGGCCCGAATAGGATGGGTCCACTCCCACAACGTCATCGGTCTATCATGTCGAGCTAAAGGTGGTGGTGCACCAAGAACTCGATCCTGACCGAATCTCCCTTCCTCTCGAGTCAGAGGAGGAGGAGAAGGAGGTCTACGTGGTGGTGGGAATGGACCGAGGTAGTCCATGTATGGAACCCGGTCTCCCTCGCCACCACGAGACGACTCGGCCTCTTGCTCCAAAGGAGCACGAGGCGGAGATGGTCAATCACCAAGATCTTCCATCTCAGAAATAAGCACTCTCTCGAGTCGAGCGCTCTCACCAGAACGAGCCCAACCTCGCATAAAAATGCTCGACTCGACTCTAACAAACACACAACATAAGGTGTACTAGAGGAGGAGACTAAACGTAGAGAATAGATGAGGAGAGGACTCAGGTGAGGAGGGAAGAATCCCTAGAGCAAGCGTGGGTAGTGGGATCAGGAAGAAGCCTAACTAGCAAGCACGGCTCAAACAATGTAAGGCAATGGGTCCTTACGCTAGACGACGCCTAACTTCGAGGTCACTAGCCTCGACACGTCTCACCTCCCTACAACGAGGACCACAATGCCCAGCAAGTGATACCAGATCCGGAGATCCAGTACCTCCTACTATCGACAAGGTAGGCAACGCCGATCAGGTCATGACGGTCTCAACTAGATTACTCTCCTAGTGCGCCCACAATCCTAGGACCAGTGTCTACTTGCTTTTAGTTAAGGCTTTATTAAGAGTGGTTTTTGGGGCCAAGGAAAGGGTGATGAAATCCCCCACCTTATCTTTTATGGGACAGCCCCTCCTTAGTAGCGATTTGATCCTAGATCTAGCAATCAATCGCTCCAATCAAACGCTCTCTCACTCTTGTCCTGATGCACCTTACTAACTAATGCATGAACGAAACATGCATGAATGAGGAATGTGGGTGCACGTACCTCACGCCAGCAATCAACGACAAAATGTAAAGCAAAGAAAAGACAAATGCATGCAAGGTCTACCAATGGTGCATGACCTAGATGGCAAGAAGTCTAATCTTTTGCTTTGAGTTTTATGGTCCAAGTTGATTAATGGGGGAGTGATTAATGATCTGGGAGCAAACCAGAGGTCAAAGCATGCAAAATAGGGCTCCCAGATAACACAAATTTCAAGACTAACTACCAAAAAATATTTCAAGGAAAGCAACTCTCACCAGGCCGCCAATTGGCGGTCTTCCACCGCTGATTGGCGGTCTGTTTAGGTTGTCTCTTCCTCAAACTTCTCCAGTAGCCTCCCCTTGATCTTGTGGTTCCCTGAAACTAACAAAAACTGAAATCAAAAAATTAAAAACCCCTCGAATCGTCCAAACCAAGGTCTGGACAGAGCACCCCCCCGGCAACGGCGCCAAAAACTTGGTTGATCGTTTTATATTTAACCACAAGTGCACGGCCGCGTTGAAGCGGTGGCAAATACAGGTCGTCCACTGGGAGGTGTGTCGACACTTGGTTTGTGCGAAGGCAAGAGGTAAAGAAAGGGAAGAACGGTTGGTTACACTAAACTACACTACAAAGCTGAAATGAGATGGAGAAGAAACGATAAAACTAAACCCCAAATGGGGTAGAGAAATAATGTGAACATAAAGAAGTGTATGTGTGTGTGTTCATTAAGCTCTTCACAACATGTAGTGCATGAAATCATAAAACTACATCCAACTTTCCCTCCACATGAATTAAGATTTCACTACATCATTAAAACATACAAGACAATAGTTGGAATGAAGCTACATGAACTCAAGTATAAAGACTAGACCTTACTATGCCCCCACATGAATTAAGATAAGACTACATCATTAAAACATACAAGACATTAGCTAAGGTAAAGGCAACAAGAGCTCATACACTACAACTTGTGTTTCCAATATTAACTTCATCCATATCCTAACCTTATCATTCCCCATAAAATAGGTCCACTAATCAAAGCATAAGCTAAGCTTCATTCAAGAGCATTAGCATATCAAAGATAAGAGTGGAGACCCATTAGATGGTTATGGAAATCATATAAAGCTCAAGGGATAAAAATAACACACACTTAATACACTACATAATTATATCACATATTTCTCCACCCCCCAAATGGGGATGGAACTACTCACTACTCATTACACTAACTATATTAGCAAAAGAAAACATAATACTGAAATGAAAGTTATACTAATCAAGCAAGAAATATTAAAGAAGCATAAAACAAAACAAACAAGCAAACATGCATATGGAAGGAAATTAAACTAAGAGAGAAACAACACAATTAAAGGAAAACTTCTATTATTAACTCACTCAATTACAAGTAGCTCTTCCTGCACCAGAGTTTTGCTTCAAGGCTTCACTCTTAGTAGAGAAGGTGGCCACCAAAGAGAGAGATGGATACAATGGGAGGTGAAGAGTTCTATTTATAAGCATGGAAAAAGCTAATCCGGGACAATCCCCCGATGTGGGACTAAACCAATACCAAAAATAGCCTAAACACATAATAATACAAGTCCAGGAAGAAGCTTGGCTGATCTGGGCTAAACCAGACCGCCAATTGGCGGTTCCAGACCGCCAATTGGCGGTCTATTAGCTTCAGATCGGTCTGGATCTTCTGGTGGGCTTTCCTTGGATTGTTTCTTGGTCTTAGATGCATCTAACTTGTGTAGTGGAGCTCCGACCCGAATCGAATTGACAAAATACTCCCCATGATGGTGTGGAGTTTCCTGTTTTGCTTTTAGGTCCTTCTGTCTTACGATTAGGTCCTTCTGTCTTGCATCTTGGTCCCCAGGTCTCACAATTAAGTCTTTTTTCCTGCTTTTGGGTCCTTTCATGGCTCTTCTCTTCAAACCTCTTTATTTCTGAAAACTAAACATAAAACTTGTCACGTAGCATTGCTTAGGTGTAAGATAATGGATATAAGATACAAATATAAGCATGAAATGATGTCAATCATTGATCCATATAGATCTCCTCCTCAAGTTCTCCATTGAGAAAAGCAGTCTTTACATCCATTTGGTAAAGCTCTAAGTCCATCTGAGCTACAATAGCTAGCAGAGGGTGAAAATGTTTCCTCAAAATCCACGCCTTCTCTTTGGGTGTAGCCTTTAGCTACCAGTCTAGCCTTGAATCTATCAATAGATCCATCCGCCTTCCTCTTAATCTTGAGGATCCACTTGGCCCCAATGGCCTTTGGGTTCGGCGGTAAGTCCACCAAGTCCCAGACTTGATTAACTTTCATCGACTCCATCTCTTCCTTTATAGCTTCTAACCACTCTTTAGCATTTGGACCTTCGAAAGCCTCTTTCAAGGTCTCTGGTTCTTGCTCATCGATTACTGTCATCCCAGATGATTCATAATCAATTTCTTCCTGAGCTATTATTAGGGCCTCTTCCTCTAAGTGAAATCGCCTGCGAGGAATGAGCCCGCGTTTACTTCGACGCAGATGGGTATCTGACGACTCATCCTCCGTGAGAGCTATCGGATCCTCAGCATTGCTGCTCCCACTAGGATTGACTGGTGGAACCTCATGTTCAACTTCCAGATCCTGCTCCCGTGGAGTGGCAATGTCCTCATCTTGTCGTTCAAAGAAGTCCAGTGACTCTTTGATAGCTCCAGCAAGGGTTGGAAAATCATTTTCCAAGAATGTGGCATCCCTAGACTCCAATTCCGTCCTTCTTTCATTCTCGTCTAACCCGATAAAAACATAACCTTTGGAGAGATCACTGTATTTTACAAAGATACACTTTTTCCCTCTAGGTCCTAGTTTTCCATATCGGTGACTAGCAGAATGAATGTATGCCGCGCATCCCCAAGGACGCAGCAGACTAAAATCAGGCTTCCGTCCTGTCCATAACTCATATGGAGTTAAGGGAACCGATTTTGTTGGAACTCTATTGAGAATATAGGCAGCAGTCATTAGAGCATCTCCCCAAAACGAAATTGGTAAGCTCGCATGCGCCATCATGGATCTAACCATGTCTAGCAACGTTCTATTCCTTCTCTCGGCAACACCATTTTGCTAAGGAGTATAAGGCATAGTGAGTTGTCTAGATATCACTTTTTCATCACATAACTCTTTGAACATTATGGAGAGATATTCACCACCTCTATCCGTTCTAAGAGTTTTTATCTTATTATCCAACTGATTCTCAACTAAGCTCATGAATTTCTTAAAACATTCTAGAGCTTCTGACTTGTGAGAAATAAGATAAATATGACCATATCTAGTGAAGTCATCAATGAATGTGATGAAGTAACTCTGTCCATGTCTAGTACGCACATTCAAAGGTCCACAAATATCTGAGTGAATTAGTTCTAAAGGAGAAGTAGCCCTAATGGCTTTTCCGAACGGTTTTCTGGTTGCCTTTCCAGCTAGACAAGATTCACAGGTCGGCAATTCAAATTTGGAGCATTCTCCTAATACCCCCTCCTTTGCCAACCTGTTCATCCGGTCAACACCAATGTGACCTAGTCTAGCATGCCACATAACTGAATCATTATTCATGGAACTTTGACTCATAACGGCACTAGTGTTATGATTGAAATCATAAATTGCGTCCAACACAATAAAACCGCCTGAAGGAAAGGCACGTCCATAATAAATGTTAGCAAGGTATAAACCCATATCATTGTTCTAAAAAACAACTTTAAAACCATGTCTCATCAAAACAATAACAGAAATAATATTTCGCCGTATAGCTGGTGCATACAACACGTCGTGAAGTAATAGGATCTGGCCACTTCGCAAAGCCACTTTGCATGTGCCAACTCCAAGAACTTCAATGCTAGTGTTGTTTGCCATGTTTATTCGCCTCCCACTTGGAACATGGCGATATTCCATGAAGGCAGAACGATCCTTTGTTACGTGGTCCATTGCACCTGAATCCATAATCCACACAGGAGAATGATCAGTGAGCATCACAGAACTAGTCACGTTACAATTCGAGGGATTACACACAGTAATTACCTTTTGCTCAGTGCACTCACGAGCAAAATGTCCAATCTTTCGGCAGTTAAAACAAGTCACATTAGACTTATCTTTCCCACCTCTGGATCCTCGAGGTCGTTTCTTTCCAGCTTTGTTTTCTGTTTTGTTTTTATTTGCACCCTTCTTGCCTTTAAAACCCTGAGCTCTATCTCTTTTGCACTTAAAACCTGCACTCCTCCGAGGAGCGCCAGCTTCAGCAGCAAACACTTCAGTTAGAGGGGCTTCCGCAAGCATGCGGTCCTCCTCCAGCTCTAGGTGTTTTGCGGCCTGGTCAAATGTCCTGATGTCATCAGCATGGGTCAGATGGACCTTCATATGCTCCCAACTCTTCGAAGGCAATGATCTGATGAGAGCAGACACTTGCTCCTCATCGGTCTTAGCACGACTGGCAGCGCTCAGCTCGCTAATCATGTTTGACATTGCGGTAATATGCTGCCTCATTGTGTGACCTTGGCGCATTTTATACCCATCAAACATTAACCCAAGCTGGCGGGCCCTTGTGACGGAGGTCACTCCGTACTGAAACTTCACAGCTTCCCACAAGGCCTTTGCAGTTCGAAACTTTTCGAACCGCAGCAACAGATCGTCCCTCATTGAACTTAGAATTGTGATTCGAGCAATTCGGTCTTTCTTTTTCCATGCATTATAAACATCCAAGTTTCTGCGATGTTGCGCAGTATTCCCCTCCTCGGGGGGAGACATAGATTGGTTTATATTTTCTAACATGTCCTGATCCTCTAAGAGATACTCAATTTTACGATGTCATAGATCGTAATTTCTTTCATTGAGTTTATCTCCTCGAGTCAGGTCAACGACAATGCTTTTGGAAGCAGCCATAAAGAATCTAGGACAATCAAAAATACATAGCGATACATGAGTTCTAGTATAAAATATAACGAGCTACAATAGTCATAAAAAATAAACTGACTTAATAGCTATAGCATTCAGACCAAAAGAAAACATAAAGCATTCGATCAAATCCTCATGCAATAGTTAAAGCCATTTTACTAATCAAGATATTGAGCTCCATCATGATTTAATGACCCAAAAAACGTTTTAAATCATGGTAAATCAGCAAATAAAAAAAATATTTGCCGCCGGTTGCAAGGTGGTTCACACAAAACACTTCTACCTTGCAACTCCCACTAGGCATGCGAGTTCCCAAAAACGGTTTTCAAAAAAACCCAATCAACATCACACAGATATGATTACTACATTACTTCCATATCGAGCTAATGATCCCCATTAGGGATTTAGCCTCGTCGACGGGAACCTGCATGAGTCTTATAGCAATAATATCGCAATAATAAAAATAAAGGAGCCCCTCGTCTCCTTAGGGCAATAAACAGTCCACAGTCCATAATTATTATAGTCCATAAATATTACAGCCCATTGCGATAACTATTGCAAATGGAAATAAATGAATGAAATTACGCTCATCTCTCAATAAGGCAGTAAATAAAATCAGCAATCATTCATTACATACGAGCTCAATCTTTCCATACGTTAGCACAATCCGACGTATGAAAAAAAATATCATAAAGTGTGTACCTCATTCAAAACAATAAGGAAGTAATGCATAAGGAAACAATGCATGAATGGTGCACGAAAATAGGCAAAAAAACGTGTTAGGTAATGACAACCAATCTCCACAACAATCATTCTCAAAACAGAATTTTTTCTTCTTCTTTCCCTAATCAATATAATCATGATAGCACAAAATTATCCTACTTTGATTAGGAAAGAAAAATTTGAAATTATATGGTGGAGAGCAACACATATTTTTGCATCAAAGGAAAGCATCCAAACATGTTTTTAAGGCAATAAAATTCCAGCCCATAATATCTCCAAAAAAAAATCAGAATTAGCCAATCTTTCCATAATCAATATAAGCAAGCAATCAACAATAATTATGCTACTTGTAATGGAAAGAAAAATTCGAAATTCTTTGGTGGATGGCATCACATATATGCACATTTGATGAAAAGGAAATATTTCAAATGAAATGCATGCAATCATTCCAAAAGAAATCCGAAAATCCTTAATGAGATTAACATATATGTGCATTCAATCATAAAGGAAATATCTCAAATGAAATGCATGCAATTATTCCAAAAGAAATCCGAAAATCCTTAATGAGATTAACATATATGTGCATTCAATCATAAAGGAAATATTTCAAATGAAATGAATGCTCTCATTCCAAAAAACCGAAATATACAATATGGTAACTCAATATTCATGTATGTGCATGATTTTTGCAATCAACATCTAATCCTAGATGCATGCACATGTGATTAAAAATTACATATACATGAATAAGGCAACAAGCATCTAACCTTAGATGTATGTACAAGAGTTTAAAAAAAATGCACAATCAAATCATACCATCCGAAATGTATGATCATATTATATGATACATGCAATAATTAACTCTTGTAAAATTATCATCATATTTCAAACAACATATATGCGCATATTATCAAGAACAAACAAACTCTAGCCGCACAAGCTTCAAGGATGAAAGAAATATGCGCAACAAACATAGATTAACATGTAACCCTAGGTACATGCATCAAATGAAATCTAAGCTATGCGCAA
Source organism: Triglochin maritima (assembly GCA_963682175.1). NCBI lineage: Eukaryota > Viridiplantae > Streptophyta > Magnoliopsida > Alismatales > Juncaginaceae > Triglochin > Triglochin maritima. The sequence goes on along the minus strand of OY821776.1, from coordinate 34,469,568 downwards.
GAATGAAATAATGATGAAACTTGTAATACAATACACATGTAATGAAATTAATCAAGAAAAACACATGCGCAAGGGTGAGAAAAATGCCATCAAACCCTAGGCGCATGAAGAAGAGAAAAAACTACACATGTATGCGATTTTTCTCAAAAACAACCGAAATTATTTCAACATATATGAAATAAGAAAGTGCTCAAAAAATTCGGAAGTGACCAAGATGGCTCTGGTACCAATGTTAGCAATCTACGATTGAATCTACAGGTTCAGAATTACCTTTGGTGGAGAGAACTTGTGGCAGCGGAATGGATCGGCGATCACCTCACGGAATCCTCTGGAGCACCGGTCGGTCTTCTACTCTCTTGGAGAAGAAGCACAACCCAAGAGTCCACGGATTTGGCTTGGTGGATGTGGAGGGACGAATGGGAGAGAGAGGGAGAGGTGGCGGCTAGGGTTTGGTGGGGCTAGGGTTTGCACACAAGAAAATCATCCATCCAATGGGAGGCTCCCCTCCTTATATAGATGGCCCCACCCTAAACCCTAATGCGCAGCCAATGAGAGTGCGCCACGTGTCAGTGCTTTGGGCAAACATCATCTTAATCCTTAGATTAATCCAATATTCTCTAATCCAGGGAGCTCTTCCCCTTTAGTTTAATTTTCATTTTTTTATGGGAGAGTCTCATGTTGTATGTACTGAGTTTCTATTTTTATTATTAGATAAATAAATTTTTTCTTTTCTTCTCATGTCTCTTTTCTTTTATGTTTTCTTTCATCACGTGTAACTAAATCCATCTCTTTAAAGGTGGATATATGAGCTAGGATGAATTAAGTATTACGGTTGCCATCATGTTAATATTTTGATTTGTTATTACCTTTGCTAATTCGCTTGAAAGAGGTACATGATTTATAATTATTTTATAGCTTAATGTTACTTGTAATTTTCTTAATCTATGCTTAGAATTTGTATCGTTGCTTCTTTGCTTGCAAGAATTTGTGAAGTTGTAATTAAATCTTGGTTAGTTGTTGTTTGATGATTTGATAGTCTAATCACTTCAAGTCATCTTACAAAACATAATGTCATGTACTTAATGAAATGCAACACCTTTCCCAATTCATGTCTATGCAAATGTTTTCACCTTCTATGTGTTTCATCTCATCGTAATTTTTGATTGCATTCTTATTATTAAAAAATACAAAAAATATTTACATTATCTCTTAATCTCTTCATACAACAAAAGACCAAAAATATCAACCATCATTGAATTTATCATCATTTACTCATGCTTCATTGAAAAATAAAATTGACTGAAATTTGCAACTTCTCCTTGTGTTCGACATGTTTGCTACACGATCCGTACGCTTGCAGTTAAATTTAAGACTCATCAATGTCATTCTGTTTGCTAGCCTAGTCCTACTTTCTAATCTTGATCTTTAGCAACTTCTTTTCATCTTTCCAAGTTCTCTTTTCTTATAGTTGGTTGTTTGTGTTCTTGGTTGTTATCATAAAAACAAATATAGTCAGATTGTTGTTGTTTAGGTGTTACGGATCTGATATTTGATTAGTTTGATAATAAATTTTGAGAAAATTATGAGTGAAATTGAGTGCACCTTTCTTTGAGTGAAACACATGAGTAGAGTGAAGTGAGATCCATTATTTCATACTAACGTTCTCTTTGCAGTAAAAAAATGTCCAAAGAAAGTAATTCCGAAGAGGCACTGGGTAAGGTGGATACAAAGTTGTTGATGGGGGCCTTGACAAAGGATGGGGAGAATGTTAAGGGCAAAAATGGAAACAATTCATGAGAGGTTAGACCGAGTAGAAAATACATGCTTGGAGTCACATTGTATGCGAAAGGGAGAGAGAATTTAACCAATAAGGGTTAGGATTGAAGATGAGGAGTATTTTGGGGAAGGTGTTGATGAAGAGATTGATCGAGAATCAATCGTTAAACATAGGAGGCATGGTGGACGGTTTAAAGAAACTAGGAATTGGGAAGATAATAACTTGAGTAGTATTAAGATGAAGATTCCATTATTCCAAGAGAATAATGATCCAGAAGCATACCTTGAATGACAGAATAAGGTGGATATTTGATTGTGACCATTATTCTGAGGTAAAGAAGGTAAAACTTGCTGCTATTGGATTTTCTGACTGTACTATTATTTGGTGGGGTCAATTGGTGTTGAACCAGAGGAGAAATCGAGAACATCAAATAGAGAAGTAGGTGGAGATGAAACTTATAATGAGGAAGCGGTTTGTGCCTAGTTACTACTACCGAGAGTTGTAAAATAGGTTGCAGAGCCTCAGGCAGGGAAACCAGAGTGAAGACGATTAGTACAAAGAGAAGATCAAGAGGCCACAATGGCTAGGTTTTTAGCTTGTTTGAATAAGGAAATCCAAAATGCAGTGTAGTTGTAACAATATGTAGAATTAGAGGAGATGTTGCATGTGGCTATTAAGATTGAAAGTGAACTCAATAGGAGGGTCAATACTCTTGCAAGCCATGGCCAACGTACATCCAGTTAGAAGTTAAACCCATGGAAGCGAGATGAAAAACATTCCACTCCAAAGCCAAAACCAGATCAAAAGCAAGCAGTGACTAGCCAAGGAACTCAAGGTAAATCAGATTCATTCATTACTTGGAATCGTGATATTAAGTGTTTTAAATGTCAAGGCAAGGGCCACATAACTAATCAATGTCCAAACAAGAGCAATGATGATGAAGATGATGGTGAGATTGAAACTGATAATCAATCGGACCACAATTCTATGCCACCATTAGAGGATCCTGATGATGAGTATGCTGCCTAAGGTGAATTATTGGTGGCAAGGAGGGCTTTGAGTTTGCAATACAAGGAAGATGATAAAGTGCAGTGGGAGTACATATTTCATACTAGATGTCTTGTCCAAAATAAAGTATGTAGTGTAATTATTGATGGAGGGAGTTGTACGAATGTTGCTAGCACTACTATGGTGGAGAAGTTAGTCATGTCAACAATTAAGCATCATCGGCCTTACAAATTGCAGTGGTTAAATGATAGTGGGGAGTTAAGGGTGCATAAACAATTGTTAATAACTTTTTGCATTGGAAAGTATGAGGATGAGGTGTTGTGTGATGTGGTTCCCATGCAAGCTGGGCACTTGCTATTAGGAAGACCATGGCAATTTGAAGATGAGTCAAGCATGACGGCTTCACAAACAAGTATTCATTGTTCACAACCAAAGCACAATTACTTTTGTCCCTTTGACACAAAATTAAATTTATGAGGATCAAGTGAGGTTACAAAAAGTGAGTGAACAAAACATGGTTCATTAATCTCATGAGTCTTTGAAACATTTGAAGGGTCAACACATGTTAAACAAGTGACATACATGTTGGGTGGAGTTCATAGAAACATTTCCCTACATCATCCTATATAAGCAAGATAAAGAGAATGTGGTTGCCGATGCAGTTTCTCACAGGTATGTACTTCTTTCTACTCTTGATGCAAAATTACTTGGTTTAGAAGACATTAAAGAGTTATATCATTTAGACCCAAATTTTAGTGTGGAGTATGCATTATGTGAAAGGGTAGCCAATGGAAAGTTCTTTAGACTTCATGGGTTCTTGTTTCGAGAAAATATATTGTGCATTCCAAATTGTTCAATTCGGGAGTTGTTAGTGAGGGTCTCATGGTGGAGGATTGATGGGTCATATTGGGGTAGTTAAAATTTTAGTTGTTTTGAAAGAGCACTTTTATTTGCCATATATGAACATAGATGTTGAGAGGCTTTGTGGCAGATGTGTCACCTGTAGGCAAGCTAAATCTCGAATGCAACCTCACGGACTTTATAACCCACTACCTACTCCTAGTGCACCTTGGACTAATATTTCAATGTATTTTGTGTAAGGTTTAGCTAGGACTAAATGTTGTAGGGATAGTATGTTTGTGGTTGTTGATAGATTTTCTAAGATGCCACACTTTATTCCTTGTTCCAAAACAGAAGATGCTTCTAATGTTGCTGATTTATTCTTTAGGGTAATGGTAAGGTTACCTGGATGACTATAACAATTGTTTCTGATAAAGATGTTAAGTTCTTGAGTTAGTTTTGGAAGACTTTACGGTGTAAGGAACTAAGTTATTGTTCTCTACTACTTGTCACATGTGGCCAAACCAAAGTAGTGAATATGACCTTGTGTACATTATTATAAGGGTTATCATAGAACATCAAAAGATGGGAAGAGTGTTTACCACATGTTGAGTTTGCATATAATCATCTCTTCATTCTGCTACTAAATTGTTACCTTTTAAAATTGTTTATGGTTTTAATCCTCTATCACCATTAGATTTATTACGTTTACCTGTGAAAGTTGGTTTTGTTAAGCAAATTCATGAGAAGGCAAGGCTCAGCATTGAGAGGAGAACTGAATGATACACCAAACAAGCCAACAGAGGGCATTATAAGCTGATCTTTGAGCCTAGAGATTGGGTTTGGGTGCACACAAGAAAAGAGCACATTTCAGAACTGCGGAAATCAAAGTTGCTACCATGAGGGGATGGTCCATTTTAAGTTATCCAAAGAAAAATGACAATGCCTACAAGCTAGACTTGTCGGGTGAGTATACTGTTAGTGCTACTTTTATGTTTCTGATCTAAGTTCTTTTGACGCATGCAATGATTTGACGACAAATCCTTTTGAAGAGGAGGGGAATAATGGGAACGTTGATAGCCCAATCATGTGTAAGGAGGTTGATCCAATTCAAGTTCAAATTGGCCTATTCACAAAGGCCCGTGCAAAGCATTTCAAAGAGGATTTCCATAATTCAATTGGAAGAATAAATTCAAGGAATTTTCTCAAGAGAACCTTAGTTTCTTTTTTGTGTTTTCAACATCTATTATGTTTGTTTCCTCTTTGGAAGTTTCTTTTTCGGAAGTTTCCTTTTTGGTAGTTCCTTTTTTGAAAGTTTCCTATTTGGTAGTTACTTTATTGGTAGTTACCTTTTTGGAAGTTTCCTTTTTGGAAGTTTCTTTTTCGGAAGTTCCATTTTTGGTAGTTTACTTTTAGGAAGTTTTCTATTTGGTAGTTACTTTTTTTTTAGTTTCCTTTTACTAGTTTCCTTTTATTAGATGAACCATGAAGTAGCCCATCCTTTTGCCACTTATAGAATGCAGCCCGTGTGCACCATCGTGATGCGGTCTACATGAAGAATCCAACCCATGTGCACTTGTACCACATGCAATAGTTACCTTTTTTGTAATAGGCATGTTTACTCTTTGGTAGTTACTTTCTTTTGTAATAGGCATGTTTACTCTTTGGTCATTACCTTTTTTGTAATAGGCATGTAAAGCCTACAAATCGGTCCTTGCATATCAATAAATGGTAGTTTCGAATCAAACATTGTGAGAGTTAATTTTCTCTTGGGTTCTTTGATGAACCTAATTGTGGGATCTCCATTCCTTAATTGTCGCATCTTTATTATACCAAATTTCACATCTCGTTATAGGTGTTGAATTGTGGTATTCTTTCATCCAAATTTGTAGTAGAGTGGTCCTAGGAACAAATTCTCGTTACGGGTTTCGTCACAAGTTGACGGGGTTCTTATCATTAAAGAGCATGATCTATAAAAAAATGATGACGGAAATCTATATGCTTAGTTCTAGAATGTAATATGGGATTTTACGAAAGATTGATTACACTAGTCTTATCACAAAATATTGGTATAATATGAAACTCAAGTCCCAAGTCCTTGAAGATTTGCCTTAACCAAAGAATTTGTACACAACATAACCTAGTGTCCACATACTCGATTTCGGTTTTTGAGAATGTTACACTAGTTTACTTCTTACTAAATCATGAAACTAAAGATTTACCGAACAATTCACATGTGTCACTAGTACTTTTTCGATCGGATTTTCATCCCACATAATTGGCATCACTATAAGCAACAAGATCAAAAGATTGAGTCTTGGGATAAAACAATCCAAAGTCACAAGTAGCTTTCAAATATCGAAAAAACCTTTTCAAAGCAAGCAAATGAGATTCTTTAGGACGAGATTGAAAATGCGAACATAGTCAAACACTAAACATGATATCGTATCTACTAGCAGTTAAGTCATACCTCGATACATTTTAATGTCTACCTCTTTGTCTTCTTCATCTTTATCCAATTTCAAGCTTATGCTCATAGGAGTATTATGAGGCTTGTTATCATCATACCAAATCTCTTGAGTAGTTCTTTGGTGTATTTGGTTTGGTTGATCCTCCAAAGTTTGCTTGATCAGGAGTCCAATGAAGAAGTTGAGCTCACCCATCAAACTCATTTCAAATTCATCTTGCATAGACTTGGAGAACTATTGGCAAAAAAGATCATTAGTAGCACCGAATATAATGTCATCAACATAAATTGTACTACTAATAAATCTTTGTCCCTAGTTTTATTAAACAATGTGGTGTCAACTCTACCCATTATGAATCCACTATCAAGCAAGAAGTTCTTCAACCTCTCATACCAAGCTCTAGGAGCTTACTTGAGCCCATAAAGAGCCTTCTTAAGCTTGAATACATGATCCTAGTAAGTTTCATTCATAAAACCAAGTGGTTGTTTGACCTTAACTTCTTCCATAATAAAAACATTCTAAAATGCACTTTTAACATCCATTTGAAAAGGTTTAAAATCCATGTAAGATTCATAAGCTAATAGCATTCTAATGGCTTCTAGTCGAGCTAGTGGAGCATAGGTTTCATAAAAGTGGATGTCTTCCCCTTGGTAATAACCTTGAGCGATTAATTGAGCTTTGTTTCTAACCACTTGCCCATATTCATCAAGTTTGTTTCGTAAAACTCACTTGGTGTCAATTACCATTTAATCTTTGGGTCTTGAAACTACTTCCCAAACAGCATTATGAGTGAAATTGTTCAACTCTTCGTGCATAGACATTAACAAAAATTCATCCTCACATGCTTCTTCTACTTTCTTACGTTCAAGTTAAGATATAATTGCATAAGATTCACATATAACAAGAGCATTAGATCTAGTAACAACTCCTTTCAATACCTTACCAATGACAATGTCCTTAGGATGGTCCTTTTTATAACGTCGATTCTTTGGAAGTCATTGCTTTTCTTAAGGTATCTCATTGGGTTGTTCTTTAGATGTTACATTCCGAATATTATCAATAAGTTCATCATCAAGGTTAGAATTATTCTTATATGGTTCTTCTTGAAAGTGAACATGCGTGGATTCTTCTACACAACTGATTAGTAGCATATCATACATCGTACTCATGCTATATATCATTTATTTACCCCAATTTTGTGCTACTTTAGTGTTTGTTGTTATATTTCTGGTATTAGGTAATAAAGACGAGAAGGGAAGAGAAAAAGGACTGAAACGTAAGAAGAAAGGACTTAAATAATGCAAAATGGACATTTTGTCATACACAAGGACCCATCAGCAAGAGGGAAGGACCTTGACGTAAGCCCGGAGGGACGAAATAGAATACCAAGAAACTCCACACCATCATGAGGAGTTTGTTGTCAATTAGTTTTGGGCGCAGACTCAAATGACTGACCAGGGCACACCCTACGTGACGATTTGAAGAACATAAGTAGACATGCAAAATTTGGTCGCATCTGACCAATTGTGACCACCAATTAGCGGTCCATTATGGTCAGGATCCGACCCAGTTTTGTGTGGTTGTGAGTTATGTATTTTATGTCCATTTTATGTATGTTTCATAAGTCCCACACTAGGGGATTGTCCCTAGTTGCATTTTTCATGTTTATAAATAGAACTCTTCTTCCTCCTTTGTAACCTACCCATTACTTGGTGCCCATTCTCTCTACTTGGGGTAAGCCTTTGAAGCAAATCTCAAGGTGGAGAGGATGCCACTTTGTAACGTGAGTCATGTAAATAAAATGTTTTCTTTTTAGTTAGACATTGTTTCCTTTAGTCTTGCATGCTTTGTTTCCTTAAATCTTAGCATAATTAGTTAGCTTAATGAGTAGTGAGTAGTTCCATCCCCATTTGGGGGTGGAGATGATGTTTATACATGTAAATAAAGAATGGGAATGAATGTTATCTTATGCAATATGTGATGAATGTGAATGTATGTTTGTTTGTTTAAATGAGAATACTTAACTTGATGGGTTTTGCAACAACTTTTAGACATTTCTCATGCTTGTTTAGGTTCTTAATAACCAATTTGTTTATGCTCATGTTAACCAACTAGGTTAGTGATTGGAATGATAGGTTTTGCCACACCCATTAGACACTTCCTATGCATGAAAACACAATCTATGTGTGTGCCATATTGAATGCATTCTTCACCAACTTACAACATGTGTACACACTCCACCCATTATGGATTTTCTTTAGTGAATTTCATCTTGACTTGTTAGTTTCTTAGTTTGGTTTAATTGTTAATTCACTCATAGTTTAGTGTAGTTAGTTAACATAATCAACTCATTCTCCTCTCCTTTCGCACTCGAGTATGGTAGTTACAGCAACACTCAGCTCCTTGAGGTTCGACCCATATTTTCCACGTCTTCACCGACGTCATGCACTTGAGGTTATTAAAATGATCAATCAAGTTTTTGGCACCTTTGCTTGGGAGTTGACCATGGTCATTGTTGTTTCCACCATTTTGGTGGGCTTTTTCTCACATTTTCTCTTTAGTTTTGTTACTGGACAGGGGATAAGTGGACAGGAGAGCCTACAGGAGTAGGGGAGCACAATTGAAATCTGGGGACCAGAATCCACAGACCATCTGCAACTGGCGGATTTTGATCCACCCCTAGCAGATGTGGTGAGGAGTTTCTGTTTTCTGTTTCACTAGTATCTTTCTATGCTGATTTCTAGTTGATACCTTCCATTGTTGAATCCATGCATGCTATGTTTTGAGGTCAAAAATTAATTTACTTTGCATGCTCCCCTCCTAATACAACTTGAACATTAAAAGTCAAAGCAAAAGATTAGTGGATTGCCATTTTCATCATGCATCATTTCTAGACCTTGTGTGCATTCGTCTTTTCTTTGCTTTATTTTTTGTGTTGTTGAGTGTTGGCGTGAGGTACGTGCACTAATTCTCTCATTCATGCATGGTTAAAGCATGCATCAGTTATAACGTGCATTGGAACAAGAGTGAGGTGAGTGCTTCTTTGGTGAGTTGCTTGCTAGTTTAAGAACAATTGATTTTAAGGGGCACCACCTATAGTTTTCAAGATAAGGTGGGGGATTTCATCACCCCTCCCTTAGACCCACAAATCACACTCAAGTGGAGCCTAACTTAAAATCAAGTAGACATCGACTCTAAGGACGTCGGGCGCACTCAAGAGACAAACCCAGTCTCGACGTCATGGCCTGAACGTCGTCATTTGCTTAGTTGCATTGAGACTTTTGGGACCTCTGGGTCTTGACTTTCTCATTCGGCTTTCTAACCTTAGGCCGAGGGAGGTGAGGCATTCGGGAGTGTACGGAGTCATAGTTAGTCATCTTCTAGCCTAAGGACCTATAGTTTGCCTTTGGTTGTTTGAGCCATGTTTGCTAGTTTAAGCTTCTACCCTAACCTGTACCCACGCTAGTTTTTAAGGCTGCTTCTCTTCTCACTTTAGTCATATTCTCCTCTACTTCTATCGTTTAGTCTCCTCCCTTTTACACCATTTCTCTTAGTATTTTAGGGTCGAGTTGAGTGTTGAACGTTTTATATTTCTACCGCAAGTGCACGACCGCGATGAAGCGGTGGCAAGTACGGGTCATCCTTAGGGAGGTGAGCAGCTCTTGTTTATCAGAAATCAAGTGGCAAAGATTGGGGGAGAAAGATTGATTAAGCTAACCTACACTACACTACGCTAAGAAGTACGAAATGTGAAAGAAGCAAACAAGCGATGAAATAAGAACTAAGCTAAGAACAAAACAAGAATGCTGGAATTTCAGGAATGGAAAACCCCTAAGGGGTGGAGTGAGTGCACACAAGCAAAGAGGTGGGTGTAGAATACATTCTTTAAGCACATGAAGGTGGTGTTTATCAAGCATAGGAAGTGTCTAAATGTTATGGCAAAACCTATCAATCTATTCACCAACTTGGTTGATTAACATTTACATATGCAAGTTGTTTATTTCAGAACCTAAACAAGCATGAGAGGTGTCTAATCATTTTGGCAAAACTCATCAAGTTATAAATTCTATCCTAAACATGCAAGCATACATTCATGTTTAATCAACACATTGAAATTAAAGCATTCATCCCATTCTCATTTGCATGTATGTACATCTACTCCACCCCCCAAAGGGGATGGAACTATCACTAAACATTACACTAATTATTAAACTAAACAAAGAAAGCATATTAACTAAGCTAATAAAACTAATGAAATGAGATTAAGCAAAGCAAAACAAGAAACATAAAACAAACAACATAATAAAGAAAACTTGTATTAAAATGACTCACATTAAAAGTAGCATCCTCCTACTTTAGTGTGTGCTTCAAGGCCTCACATCTAGTAGGAAGAATAGCCACTTAAAATATGGAGTGATTACAATAGGAGGTGAAGAGTTCTATTTATAGGCATGGAAAAAGCTAATCCGGGACAATCCCCTGATGTGGGACTAATCCAATACCAAAAATACACTAAGCATACACTAATACACGTGCTACAGAAAACTAAACGGATTCTGGGCCATCTGGACCGCCAATTGGCGGTTCCAGACCGCCAATTGGCGGTCTATATGGTTTAGATCCGTTTGGTTTTCTTTGTGGGCTTTGCTTGAAGTGTTTGTTGGTCTTGGATGCATCTGGTTGGTTTGTTGGAGCTCCGACCTGAATCCAATTGCTAAAATACTCCCCATGATGGTGTGAAGTATTCTGTTTTTCTCTTAGGTCTCTCTGTCTTGCGTTCAGGTCCTTCTCCCTTGCATCTTGGTCCCCAGATCTCACAATCCAGTCCTTTTTCCCAGCTTTTGGGTCCTTTTATGCTTCATCTCTTCAAACCTAATTATTCCTGAAAACTAAACATAAAACTCGTAACATAGCATTGTTTAGGTGAAAGATAATGGATATAAGATACCAATATGAGCATGAAATGATGTCAATCAAATACCCTCACACCTAACTTTTGCTAGTCCCGAGCAAAACAAAGAAAGAGAAAAGCATGCGAAAAACAAGAAATCCTAACTCACTTTCGTAGGAATCACGGTTGCACTTAGCACGTGCAACAAGCCGTTAAACCTCCTTGTCGCCAAGGAGGAGGAGTGTTGTCTCCTGAGGGTTTTCAGCAGATATACCCACAAAATCCGAACAAGATGCATTAATCAATCTAGCTACACGACTCGTTGGACTCATTTTGTCGATCATGGGACGCGGTAATACTACGGGTCGACTCTATATATGTAATCAGTCCACACACCTAGCCTAATGAGTTATTCGTGAGAGCTAGTCAAGGACTTAAGTGAAAGACATGGGCAACCTTAACTTCTGAATGTGATACAATGTGTAAAGTCCATTTTGGTTCTTATTTGACTCTTTTTTTCTTCTTCTTTTTTTTCCTTTTTCTTTTTTTTCTTTGGAGCATTTTATTGGTTGGTGTTTGATTCTCCCAGGGTCAGGTTTCGTGCATCATTGCCTATGAGGACTTACACTATCACGTACACCTTCCCCCAAATCTCCACATAGGGCGATCCCTACCACCCGTGTAACGGGAGTTCGGTCGGCGCATCCCAAGTCAGAAGACTCGAAAGCACCAGGCACAAAGTGATCCTTGAGCCACATGATCTTAACGTTGTGCCTCTTGAGGACTCACCTTTGGTGGAGCAAGAGCTCCCTAATATCCCTAATTTCATACAACTTGGTGAGAGTTTGCCTCTCACTATAGTTCCTGATCATCTTGAAAATGAAGGGACACCAAACAATTACATTACCAATGAGGGTATGTGGAATTCCTTAGAGGATACCTTTAGTAAGATACCCACTTTTTGTTCAGCCGGTGCGTCGGGCAAGGATAATGAGGTTGTTGGCCTCGTTCAGGCGCACCAGCCTGTTGGTTGGAGAGTTTGTATTGACGATCAAAACTTAAATACTGCAACAACTAAAACTCTTCTTCCGTTGCTCAATTACGACCAAACTCTTGAGAGGTTCGAGCTCTTTAAGATTGATCTTTTGAATCAGACGCCTATGCATCTTGATCATGAACCTCACCTTGCATCTTGTGCATTTTGTGAAGGGGGAACTAATGAGTATTTTGGCCCCGTGTGGTGTCATGTTCCTATTCCCAGTACATTGACCAACTTTTAATGTTCCTAGTTGATGTCCTTTGACAAATGATGATGCAAACTTAATTTTGTACATAGTTATATTTGAAAAAAAAGGCTCCAAGAGTGAGCATAGGTTGTTGTGGCCCCCAACCCATGTGTAGTTGGGCCTCATTTGTTTCACGTATTTGTCTCCATTCTTAAGTATCTCACAGGTTTTTGGGAATTCGAGTATATGTCCATCCACATGACCATGAGATTCCTTTTGCGCTTCAGGTTGGTGAGATCTATTATTCTTCATTCATAAATCCATGTAGTATCATACTCACATTCATTGAGGACAATGCATGAAGTACGTGTGGGGGTGCTTTACATTTGTATATAGTCGAGTTTTTTTCCTTTTCTTTTGTTTTCTTTTGTTCGTATTTTAGGGTCATGATAGTGTGCTGCAATTTATATTTATATATCTGCTATACCATGATCTTTTCCCTTATTTTGCTTGTCTAGTGCTTTAATTTTTCCATTTCTTTCAAAATATTCTTGTCTTTGCGAAAGAAAATGTTTTGTGAGTTTTGCATGTGTTCTGAAGGAGTGTGTTCTAAAAGTATTCTTTTATATGTCTTTTGCTATGAATTGCAACATTTTGTTCCTTGATTAATATATTCGTCTTTTTGAAGTGTTAAGGAGAAAGCTCTTGGCCATTAACCGTAGAGCTCTAAAAGATAATGGTTTACATAAATCAAAAGTAATTCATAATCATGGTGATTAACATGGGACATTGATTACCAAGTTAAGATTTTCATGTTGGTTAAAGGATATTGTAGCTCTACAAGTATTTAACAACATGAGTACATGAAATAGAAAATGTTTCTTGCATATATTGAATTGACCTAACAAATGAAACATTATGGAATTGTGTTTGTGTCATTAATGTTTCATTGTGTCTTTGAATCCTAACATATGAGACCTATATATCTTTGAATCCTAGGATTATTATCAAAAGCTGTCATTAAGTATAGTGATAAAGATAATAGTTGGTTATACATGACTTGTGCCGGAAAGGATGATATGTCGAAAGATTGTCATTGCCCTTCTTGACTTGAGTAATGATACTAATGGGCCCTTGATAAAGCAAAATTATAATGTTCACAATGTAACTTATGTATAGTTACATATTTATAATTGGGTTAAGAGATTCAAGAAAAGAATATATAATACAAAGATGACACATTTCTACTTTGTATAATATTCTTAATATCATGAGGCAAGGTATATACACAAGTGATGTTACTTATATTACAAAGTGGATCGTGTTTAGTTCAACTGAGCAAAACATCTTTGTTATTTGGGTAACTATAATATGTAGCTAGATACCACTAATAGTTTATGATATAAAGTATTTTATATCATTGCCAATATAACTTAGATCCTCCTATAGGTCACCACAAAACTGGGAAACAAGAAATATAATTTTGAAAATGGTTGACCGGGTGGACGCGCGGTTTGAATGAAAATAATAGGAACTTTTCTTGTTGCAAAATGGTCGACCGGTGTGGCATTCCATTCGACCGAAATTATCAAGAACTTTTCTAAATAACCAAACGGTCGACCGGTTGGCCAATTCGTTCGACTGTTTGCCCACAATTTTGCCTCCATTAATAAGAGAAGTTTTCTTATCAGGGGCTGGATTTGTTCCAACTTGGTCATAGGAGGTTATGGGATGATTATGTGTCCAAATATAATTGGTTTGGAGTAGCAATTAACAATGGATCATGTGTAAGTGGGTTACACATGATGGGTTTGAGGATGCCCTATAAATAGGACCCTCCTCCTTCCTTCGTTACACAAATGCAATATGCTCCTCTCTATATATTTTCTCCACATAATCCATCCAAAAATTCTTTTTTAAATTGAGTGCTTGAGAGATTAAATTCTTTGGACAATAGAAGGGGTAATTAGCTAGATTCTAACCTTGAATTAGAGATTGATTGGCTAGCTTCGGTCTCTCTAATCTTGTTTAGAGTTTGGTGAACACTTAGAGGTAATTCCGAAGCAATCTGACGTGCAACCCGAATTTCATCTTGATTTGTTAGTTGCTTAGTTTAGTTTAATTGTTAATTCACTCATAGTTTACTGTAGTTAGTTAGCATAATCCACTTATTCTCCTCTCCTTTCCCACTTGAGTATGGTATTTACTGAAGGAATACATCATGCACTTAACCACTCGACTAAAACTAATTGACAGTAGTGAGGGAGCGCAACTGACTAACAACCAACACCACCAAGACCGGGCGAGTACGTCCGGGAAACCAACGGTCCACTGAAGGATATACCTGGGGACCCACCCCAATAATCTCCCTCCCCCAGGAACATCCTGTAGGATTTTTCATGTCCCTATGTACGTGTATATTTTAAAAAAAGTAATACAAGCATACATGATCGATTTCATATTTTCAGCAATTTAATGTACATTGTTTTGTGTTTATTCTAATATCATGTAAACCTACATATATTAAAATAAACAAACAAGAGAGGATCATACCCAAAGGTTCTCTAAAACATTTTTGAAGATCCGGAGTTCCCTTGCCCATCGAATCGCTCGACGATTCGCCTCCAAGTGTTCACCAAACTCTAAACAAGATTAGAGAGAAAGGAACTAGCCAATTCAATCTCTAAATCAAGGTTAGAATCTAGCTAATAACCCCTTTATGCTCCCTGAGAATTTAATCTCCAAAAACTTGAATTAATTAGGGAATTTTCGGATGGATTAATAGGTGGTTAGGGAGAGAGAGAATTTTTGCATTAATTAAAACAAGGAGGGAGAGAAGACCTATTTATAGGATCTCCCAACACCCACATCATGGGCTAACCACTAACGCATGATCTCTTGTTTTTCTCTCCCTAAAATCAATCTCAATTTGACACATAATCATCCACATCCACATTCAACCATAATTGGAATAATTCCAAAACATGATTAATACTAATTCCTTATTAATTTGGGCAAAACCATATTAACATTTTTTGCCTTTTTCCAAATTTTGGATTTATATCCAACAAAATTTAATCTTTGGGGTTTTTAGCAAATTCATATATCATGTAATATATTATCATATGTAATGTCAACCATTACACCCCATAATACATACATCTCATATAAACTTATAAATGATTCTAACTATGTCATTTTCATGACACATTGATTTTATCGATTCACCACATATATACTATTTCACACGAAATTCGATACATCATATGAATATAAAATAAACTTTCTTGTGGTGTGATCTATTGGAGGATCTAAGTCAATTGGTAATGATATTAAACACTTAATATCATAAACTATAAGCGGTATCACTAGTGCAGAATAGGCTTTACTCGTCGGTCAATAGACATCAGCCGTTATAACGGCCGACGTCTAGAAGGGAGAGCATAGCATAGACGTCGGTCTTTACTACGACTGACGTCTATGTGGTAATATAGACGTCGGCTATTGTATTACCGTGTTTATGCGACGTCTATTGGGTATAACGTCGACAAATAGACGTCGGGTATTCGTTTAACCTGTGTGGCCGACGGCTATAGGGTATAGAAGTCGACCTATAGACCTCGGATATTATATATATCCGACGTCTATAATCCCTGCATATAGACGTCGGGGTAGAGACGTCGGACATTTATAATATCCGACGTCTATAGGTCTAAAAGAAAATGAACAGACGCGTTTTCTGTCATTCATTTCAGACGAAAACCCACCCAAACCCTAGTCGTCCCGCGACCGAATCCTCCTCCGCGACCGTTCTCCGACCGATCTACACCGTCTCCGGCACCACAGCGACGTCCCAACCTGTCCTCCCCTTCCCCGGCCCTCTTCTCCTTCTTCCTCTGTCTTCCTCCGTTTCTCCACATCCTTCCAATGTAAGTGTTAAGTTCGTTTTTGTTGGTTTATTTTCAGATTTTTCTTGTAGTAATGATTCTTTTCTATGATAGTATATGTTTAATCATTTATAATACCGCAAGTGC
Source organism: Triglochin maritima (assembly GCA_963682175.1). NCBI lineage: Eukaryota > Viridiplantae > Streptophyta > Magnoliopsida > Alismatales > Juncaginaceae > Triglochin > Triglochin maritima. The sequence continues at coordinate 34,453,324 of OY821776.1, read as the reverse complement.
ACGGCCACGTTGAAGCGGTGGCAAATACGGGTCGATCCACAAGGATGTGTGTAGACTCTGGTTTGTTCGAAGGCAAGTGGGAAAAGAGGGGAAGAAGTTGTGATTACACTAAACTAGACTAACTACACTAAACGAGTAAGCATCAAACAAGGAAAACAAAAGCGAGGGAAATTGAAAGCTGGAAATCAGAAATGAAAAAACCCCTAAGGGGTGGAGTGTGTGCACACATGTAAAAAGATGGTGAAGAATGCATTCCATAGGCATAAATGTAGGTAGTGTTTTCATGCATAGGAAGTGTCTAAAGGTTATGTCAAAACCTATCAATCCATTCACTAACCTAGTTGATTAATATTCATATACACAAGCTGATTATCTCAGAACCTAAACAAGCATGGGAGGTGTCTAAGATGTATGGCAAAACCCATCAAGTGTAGTATTCTACTCTAACAAGCAAGCATACATTCACATTTATCAACACAATCAAAATATAAAGCATTCATATCCATTCTTTAATGTATGTATGAACATCATCTCCACCCCCAAAGGGGGATGGATCTACTCACTACACATTACTCTAACAATTAAACTAAAGAAGAAAAGAAACATTCTAACTACTTTAGCCTAGAATCAAAGAAATAAAACTAAGCTAAGCATGGATAAAGAAACAACATAAGAACAAAACAATGGAAAAATTATTTTATTAGATGACTCACATTGAAGGTAGCATTCTTCTCCACCTTGAGATTTTGCTCCAAAGCTTACTGCAAGTAGAGAGCATGCCACCAAGCAATGGGTGAATACAATAGACGGTGAAGAGTTCTATTTATAGCCATAGAAAAAGGTAATCCGGGACAATCCCCCGGTATGGGACTAAACAAATACTAGAAATAGACTACATACACACTAATACACGCTCCACATAAATCTTAGCGGATCCAGACCAAAAGTGACCACTACTTAGCGGTCTTGAACCGCCAATTGGCGGTCTACAGTGTTCGGATCGCTCTGCATTTTCTTGTGGGCTTTTCTGGAAGGCTTTGTTTGTCTTTGATGCATCTACTTTGCTTGTTGGAGCTCCAACCCGAATAGAATTGTCAAAATACTCCCCATGATGGTGTGAAGTATTCTTGTTTGCTCATTGGTCCTTCGATCTTACGTTCAGGTCCTTCGATCTTGCATCTTAGTCCTTGAGTCTCTCAACTCAGTCATTTTTCATGCTTTTAGGTCCTTTTATGTCTTTTCTCTTCAAACCTATTTATTTATGAAATTTAAACATAAAACTCGTCACGTAGCATTGTTTAGGTGAAAGATAATGGATATAAGATACAAATATAAGCATGAAATGATGTCAATCAGTATACTTATCGTGTCATTTATTGTTGGTGAATGCGACATTTCGATTTTTTGGTTTTAATCTTGAATATATTCGTATTTTCGTGATTTATGCTTAAGTTTGTTGATATTTTGTATGTTCTTGAAAGAAATGAAGTCTCTTGCTAGCTTGAACTAGTTAAGCTTTGATCGAAATCTTTTGGACTCGTAATTTACTAGACATTGTAAATAAGACAACTAAGGAGAGAAATTAGGACCAATGAAGTCTCTTACTTTTGCTAATGAATGATAAAAATGAAGTCTCTTACTTTTGTTAATGAATGAAAGAAATGAAAAAGACATGTTTATAACAACTAAGGCGAGAAATTAGGATCAATGTAAAGAATACGTGAACTTTAATTTGTTTTTTGGCATATGGAGAGGATGGAGAAATGAAGCTATGGAAGCCATGAAGTTTTGCCTTCACGAACCCTTTTAATTTACTTGATCATCTGGTTTCATGTCCAATCTATTCATTAACTTTTGTGAGTGTGGTCATGTAAAATTATATCAAAAACTTGTTGAACATTTTAATTAAAACCGCAGGTGCACGACCACAATGAAGCGGTGGTAAGTACGGGTCGTCCTCAGGGAGGTGAGCAGCCTCTTGTTTGCACGAAATCAAGTGGCAAAAAATAGGGAAGATAGTTGTTTACGCTAATCTACGCTACACTACACTAAGAAGTATGAAATGCGAAAGAAAGAAACAAACGATGAAATACCAACTAAGCTAAGAACGAAATGCTGGAATTCAGGAATGGGAAAACCCCTAAGGGGTGGAGTGAGTGCACACATGCAAAGAGGTGGGTGTTGAACGCATTCTTTAAGCACAAATTAAGGTGGTGTTATCATGCATAGGAAGTGTCTAAATGTTATGGCAAAACCTATCAATCTATTCACCAACCTAGTTGATTAACATTTACATATGCAAGATGTTTATTTCAGAACCTAAACAAGCATGAGAGGTGTCTAATCATTTTGGCAAAACTCATCAAGTTATAAATTCTATCCTAAACAAACAAGCATACATTCATGTTTTATCAACACATTGGAAATAAAGCATTCATTCCATTCTCTAATGCAAGTATGAACATCTACTGCACCCCCAAAGGGGATGGAACTACTCACTACACATTACACTAATTATTGAACTAAGAAAGGAAAGCATATTAACTAAGCTAGATTTAATAAAAGACAATTAAACTAAAGCATGCAGAAACAATAAATGAAGCACAAAACAAATAAAAAACACAAAACTTTATTGATAAAATGACTCACATTTCAAGTAGCATCCTCCTACTTTAGTGTGTGCTTCAAGGCCTCACTTCTAGTAGGAAGAGTAGCCACTTAAAATATGGAGTGATTACAATGGAAGGTGAAGAGTTCTATTTATAGCCATGGAAAAAGGCAAATCGGGACAATCCCCCGATGTGGGACTAAACCAACACCAAAAATAGCCTAACAATCCTCTAATACATGTGCTGGAGAAATGTTAACGGATTTGGGCCAAAATGGACCGCCAATTGGCGGTCTTGGACCACCAATTGGCGGTCTATATGGTTCAGATCCTGCTCATTTTTGTTTGGGGCTTTTCTTGGTATATTTGCTGGTCTTGGATGCATTTGATTGGTTTGTTGGAGCTCCGACCCGAATCGAATTGCTAAAATACTCCCCATATTGGTGTGGAGTATTCTTTTTTGCTCTTAGGTCCTTCTGTCTTACGTTCAGGTCCTTCTCCCTTGCATCTCAGTCCCCAGATCTCACAATTCAGTCCTTTTTCCCAGCTTTTGGGTCCTTTTAGGCTTCATCTCTTCAAACCTATTTATTCCTGAAAACTAAACATAAAACTCGTAACGTAGCATTGTTTAGGTGAAAGATAATGGATATAAGATACAAATATAAGCATGAAATGATGTCAATCACCTTCACCAACCCTTTTAATTTACTTGATCATCTGGTTTCATGTCCAATCTATTCATTAACTTTTTTGAGTGTGGTCATGTAAAATTATATCAATTTGTTCCAATTTGAACATTGTCACGAATTGAGACAAAATTAATGTAGGCATGATTTATGTTAAATGTAAGGGTGTCTAGTCTGTAGATTGTTATCCCCAATTTCTTAGGAGTTTCAATGATCTTAAAAGAAAGAGTCATAAAAGTAAAAAAATTGTGGGAGTATTTCTTACAATTTTTATTTAGTACGTACAGTTTCTTTGTGGGAGTATTTTCAATTCTAAATTTCAAATGTTTATTTAGTTACATGTTTATTTAGTTAAATGCTTATTTATGCTTAAGATATTCTTTTATTTTGACAATTTTTAATGTTTAACTCATCAACCCCCTTAAACAACTTGGCCTTTAATAACCCAAAGCAAAAGATTACATAATATTTGATAAGTCATTCATCATATAAGATTTGCATTCATCGTATTTATTATTTATTTACGATTTCTATCATAGATTGTTGGTGTAAGGTACGTACTATCTTTCACTCATCATTCATTAGAAACCACGCATTAGTTAGTAGGACTTGCATTGTAACAAGAGTTAGGTGAGTGTTTGTTTGGTGTGTTGTTTGTTAGATTAAGGTATGAAAAACACTTAGGGGGCAGTCACCTATAGGAGATGAGGTGGGGGATTTCATCACCCTTTCCTTTACCCAAAAACCACTTAATAAAAGAGGCTTAATAAAATCAATTAGACGTTGGCCCCCAGGATTTTCGGACACACTAAGGAGAGGAAAATGTTTAAGACCGTTATGGCCTGAATGTCGTTGCCCATTTAGTCTCCCTGAGATTTTAGGAACCTTCGGGTTCTTGATTTCCTACAGATTAGTGGTCCTCGATGTTTAAGACCGTTTTGGCCTGAACGTTGTTGCCCATCTAGTCTCCCTGAGATATTAGGGACCTCCGGGTTCTTGATTTCCTACTGACTAGTGGTCCTCAGTGGGACCTCGAAGTTAGGCGTCGTCTATTACTAAGAACTTATAGTGGACTTTAGGCTTGTTTTGGCCTTGATTGCTTAGTTAGGTTTCTAACCTTCCTTATTCCCACACTAGATTAAGAACTTCATCTCCTCTCCTCTGAGTCATTCTTTTCTCAACTTAATGTCTCTGAATCTTCTCATCTACGAACACATTCTTTTAAACTGAAATTTTATTTATTTTATCCAATAATAACTATCATTTTTGTTAATGTTTAGATTGAAATGGATCGAGAGTGGATTGTTTCAATCAGATTGAGTGATGAGTATGAGAACGGAGTGAATATGTTCTTAGAGGTTGCCAAAAAACATTCCAAGAAAATGAAAGAAAGCGACATGGCGTATTGTCCGTGCAATAAGTGTCATAATATGTCAGTACTGACTTTTCGGAAAATGAAAGATCATTTGTTTGAGAAAGGTTTCAACCCAAATTACAGACGGTGGATATGGCACGGCGAAAATGAATCATTTAGTCGTTCCAAGAATGATGGAGAAGACGTTAGTGTGGAAGATCACTTAGAGGAAATGGTTCAGGATATGGCTGAAAAGTTTTCATCCAACCCCGATTTACTTGGTAATTTGTTGAGTGACAATGAGAAGTCGTTGTATAAGAATTGTACCAAATTCACTAGATTGTCAGCAGTGTTGAAGTTGTACAATTTGAAAGCTGGAAATGGTTGGTCCGATGTGAGTTTCACATCAATGTTGAAGTTATTGAAAGAGATGCTTCCAGATGATAATGAGTTGCCAGATAGAACTTATAATGCTAAGAAAGTGTTGTGTCCTATGGGAATGGAATCTAGGAAGATACACGCATGCCCGAACGATTGTATATTGTATAGGGGTTAGTTTGAAAACTTACATTCCTGTCCCAAGTTTAATGTTTCAAGATACAAAATGAAACGTAGTGGACCAAACCACAATGAAGAGGCTGATGAGATGAAAATCAAAGGACCTCCTGCTAAGATTCTGTGGTATCTTCCGATAATACCAAAGCTTAAATGTTTGTTTGCGGGTAAGGAGGATTCCAAGAACATGACATGGCATGTTCATCGTGAGAAACCAAATGATCAATTGCTACGTCACCCTGCAAATTCACCTCAGTGGAAAAAAATAGATTTCGACTTTCCTGTGTTTGGTGAAGAATCCAGGAATGTAGGACTTGGACTCTGTACTGATGGAATGAATCCTTTCGGTAGTTTGAGTAGCATTCACAGTTCTTGGCCCGTTCTTCTTGTAATTTACAATCTACCTCCGTGGTTATGCATGAAACGCAAATATATCATGTTGTCCTTAATGATTTCTGGTCCGAAACAACCTGGAAACGACATCGATGTGTATTTAAGACCTTTAATTGATGACCTAAAGAGATTGTGGGATGACGGAGAGTCAGTTTTTGATTCTTATCGTCAGGAGTCATTCGTAATGCGGGCAATGATATTTTGCATGGTTAATGACTTTCGAGCTTATGGTAATCTGTCTGGATATTCATTCAAAGGTCATAAAGATTTTCCAATTTGCGAAGAAAATACATGTTCTTTGCAACTAGTTAATGGTTCTAAGACTGTCTATCTTGGTCATCGTAGATTTTTGCCGAACTCCCATCCTTATCGTAGGTTGAAGAAGGCATTTAACGGAAAACAGGAGTGTCAGAATCCTCCAGTTGAAATCAGCATCAAAAAGGTGTATGAACGTGTAATGAACATTGAATGTGAATTTAGAAAATCGTACAAACGAGCAAACGACAAAAGTAGTTGGAAAAAAAGATCCACATTTTTTGATCTCCCTTACTGGAAAACTTTAGAAGTTAGGCATTGTATTGATGTGATGCACGTAGAGAAAAACGTTTGTGATAGTCTTGTTGGCACTCTGTTGAACATACCTGGTAAAACCAAAGATGGATATAATGCAAGACTTGATCTTGTTGATATTAGTAAACGAGCAATGTTGGCACCAGAGAAGAAAAGAGATCGGAATTACTTACCTCCAGCTAGTTATACATTGTCTAGAAAGGAGAAAAGAATTCTCTGTCAGTGTTTGCACGATGTAAGGGCTCTACAAGGTTATTATTCAAATATCAGTAGTCTTGTTGTTATGAAGGATTTGAAACTTATGGGGATGAAGTCTCACGATTGTCACACTTTAATGCAGCAGTTGTTACCTGTAGCACTGAGATCCATATTACCGAAAGATGTTAGACATGCAATAATAAAGTTGTGTTCCTTTTTCAATAAGATTTGCAGTAAAGTGGTCGATCCCGTGCAGTTAGATAAGTTACAGAATGAAACTGTGGTGACATTATGTTAGTTGGAGATGTTTTTCCCCTGCGTTTTTTGACATTATGATTCATCTAGTTATTCATTTGGTTAGAGAAGTTAAATTGTGTGGACCAGTTTTTTTAAGGTGGATGTATCCTTTCGAGCATTATATGAAAGTGTTGAAAGGTTGTTCCAAAAATCGTCAAAGACCAGATGCTAGTATTGTTGAAGGATATAGATGAGGAGGTTATCGAGTTTTGCACTGGATACCTAGCAAACACCAAAATTGTTGGACTTCCAAAGAATCGTAATGATAAACGTGCTGATGGTAAAGGGACACGTGGAATGAAAATGTTAAATCCAAATGGCGAGGACTTAATGACAACATATTTTTATGTGTTGTGCAATTCGAATGAAGTTCAACCTTTCCTAAATGAACACATGAAGTTTCTAAAGGAAAGAAATCCTTTGTGGAGTGATCAACAAGTAATTAATAGTCACAATAAGAATTTCATCTCTTGGTTCAAAAATCTGGCTTACAAGCGTGATGTTTCTGAGACAATACAATTGTTGGCCTACGGTCCGCATTCTGTTGTTATAAGTTACAGTGGTTATGATATCAATGGATATTCTTTCTACACAGTTTGTGAAGATGCGAAGTGTTGTTCAGAACAGTGGCGTCACCTTAATAGCAGAGTCTTTGCATGTGTCTAGTTCTAAAGACAAGAATCATGTATACGTTGACATGTTCTATTACGGTGTAATTGAAGACATATGGGAACTAGACTTTGTTAAATTCAAAGTACCTGTATTTAGATGCAAGTGGGCTGATAATAAAAGTGGAGTTCGAGTGGATGACTATGGGTTCACTTTAATTGATTTTTCAAAAAAAAAGGTATAAAGGAGAACCTTTTATTCTCGCTTCCCAAGCGAAACAAGTCTTCTATGTGGCTGATCCATGTGATAAGAAATGGGCAGTAATTCTGAAAGGGAAGAAACAAATTGTATCAAATGATAGTTTGATCGAGTATGAAGAGACACCACCTTTCTCTAAGAAAGCACCTGAGGTGAACTCAGTAGATGAAGAAATAAATGTTGAGACATGTATGTTTAGAGACGACCACGATGAAGGTATATGGATTGAAAATCCATTAAGGAAAAAAAACAGTAAAGGTGCAAATTTTCTGTTGTAACACATTGTAATAGACATTTAATGTCTTGACCTTATTTAATGACTTGAATTTATCTTTTATAGTATCATGGCTCCGAAAAAGAAACCCACTCCCTCAGAGTCTGAAGGCTCGAAGACATACAGTACACGAGGTCCTTGTCTCATGAAAGAACTCGTGGGGAGAAGAAATAGAGATGGTAGAGTTCCAATCCAGTTTGATGACCGTCTTGAGCCGTTAGGCATGCTGTCTGATAATTGGAAAAAATTTCTAGGTAGCTTTGCAAGGGCCAAAGTTGACATTTGTTTCTCGAGTTGGGCCGATGTAGATGAGAAGTTGAAGGACACAATATGGGATAACGTGCAGGTAATGATTCCATTATAGATTTCTATAGTTTTAGTCGAAATTTTTATATATATAAAGTTAACGTGTTGTAGGAATCTTTTGAGTTCCAATCCACTGACAAGTTGAAGAAAAAGTGGATGACATACATGTAAGTTCGTTGGAGGGATTTCAAAACAAATTTAACGAATAAGTACATATTCGGAGACTACCATGATAGAAATCCATGCGATGTCTATAACTTTATCACTCCGAATCAATGGGAGTTATTCAGAAAATCCAGAGATAGCCCGGAGTTTGAGGTAATTGAGTTTAATTTAGAATATAGTAACTGGGTTTCAAAACAAACTTTTTAGTTATTGTTTTTAGTGACAATCTAATAAACTTGATTTTAGGCCATCCGAGCCAAAAACCAAAAGATTAGATCTTATAAAAAGTATACACATCGTATTTTTCGAGCGGGGTACCAAAAGATAGAAGCACAAATGATGGCTGATAAAATTGTTGTGAAGAAACAAGAGGCAATTGACTCAAGAATGAGTGAAGATCAAGCAAGTAACCTATCTCCTCCTTCTCCCGTAGCTCGTTGTGATTCTTGGAAGAGAGCGAGAGTAAACTCCAGAGGGGAGTACGTCACAGACGACTCGCAAGCGATCGGCTCGAAGATAGTAAGTTGCATCACTTATATATATGTTATTAATTCATAATCATTAATTTTATATTTTTCAATTGTTAGTAAATATTATTTTAAACTTAGGACTCTATGAAGTTGAGAGAATCTCAAGGAGAATTTGCTTCCGATGGTCGGAATGATATTCTACGCGAGGCCTTGGGAAATGACGAACACCCCGGTCGTGTGCGGGGGGGTAGGGAGTAGAGTTGGACTTCGACAATATTATGGAAAGACTCAATGGTCTACTTCGTCGACTGGTCATACCAAATGCCAGCAAGAGATCGCAGATTTGAAGAATACGTTGCAACTTGTTTTGGAGAGATTGGATCGTAATTTGCCTACTTCTCCTACCCATCGTAAGACCGGTTCTTCCTTGGAGACTACTCCTCCAGTGCCGCCAGTGTTCCACCCCGATCGACAATATGATTTCGTGTCTCATTCTCGAGAATTGACCCTCGTCGGCGGTCCCTTGTTTGGAAAGTTCACGGATGGATCTAAATGTGCTTTATGTGTCGAAGACCCTGATCGAAGATTGGTGGGACACGGGAAAGTTTATAACATCTCCAGACACCACTTCACAGAGGTAGGAGAGGGAGAAGTGAAGGTTGCAGTTGAGAGTTGCTTAGATGCTGGTGCTTTTGTGCCATTTCCGAAAGAAGAGATTGTTACTCTCGGCGATGCTATCGGTGGGTTCGTGCGGTGGCCTAGTTATTTAGTAGAGCTAAACGACAAACATGAGGTATATTTAACTTTGAAAGACTTTAAACTTCAAATTTGTTAACAATTGTATTTTAACGGTTGTATATATCTGTAAGGTGTCAAGCCCCCGGAGCAAATGGTCAAACAACCAATCTCTGATCAACATTAATTCGCTTCCAAGTAGGTGCAAAATGTTGTATCAATGTATGGTAGGTAAGGAAGCACAATCCTTAAGTACCTGGGAGTTGGAGGGGGATAAAGGGTTGCCTCCGGCTTTGTACGTCACCAAACAGGATATCATGCATTTATTGGCGATGGATTCGTTGTGTATCATGATTATCAACGTGCAAGTGAAGTAAGTGTTTTTTTGTATACAATGAAAAGTATTGAATAATTTTATCGAAATTGTAATAAAGTATAATTTTTATACTTGTAGACATCTTTATGACGCCAGAAGGTCAATCTTTCCCGACAATCAAGTATTTGGATTTATCAGTCCATCTACATATATATACGGGAATGACGATAAATCGGGTCAGCTTGGGACATTCTTTAAAGAAGAAGACAAAAGATATTTTCTCCCTTATCATGAGAGGTAAACTTTGTAATTCAAAGTGGAATTTTATTTTGTAATAAGCTTCTAATTATATATATAACATGGCTCATTGGATGCTTGTCGTTGTATGCCCCACGACTAATTCGGCATATTGGTTTGATCCGTTGGGGTCGAATAAACCAAGGGACTCAATAAAGAAACTTCTAAATTTGTAAGTTCATTTTAGTCGTGGGAAAAGTAATTCGTGGATTTTTATTAGTATTATTGAATGAAATTTTTACTTGTGCTACTCAGGGCAATTAAGGTTTACAGAGCTTTGGGTGGCAGGAGAACAACCACAAAAACAGGAATAACATGGCATGGAATGAGAGTACGTTCTATCCATTTTTTGTTAATTAAGTTAGGAACATAAATTTAGCGAATTTCTATGTTTGTAGTACCGGAAGCAGGTTGGAAATACGGAATGTAATTACGACGTGATGAGATACATGGAGGAAATCCTCAAATTGGCAACTCAAGACGTATGCCTATCCGAGGTAATATAGATCGTTAATCAATTGTATAGTTGTAGTTTCAATATTTAGTTATTAACATTCACACTTGTATTTTTTTGATAGGTCTTCCCAAAAAGTAGTGATACATTCTCGCAACAGGAGCTCGATGAAACTCGCGACCGATGGGCTCGCTATTTTATCAGAAACATGTTGACGAACTAAGAGGTTCTCCTGTCACTAACATTTTTTGTAATTTAGTTAACAAGTACACTTGTATTACAAACCTACAATTTATGTCTTAATATAATCGCCTTAATTTTAGAATGAATTAATTACAAGTGTGTTGAATGTCAATTGTGTATGCTTGTATGTTTGTGTTTGTGCATGTTTGGTTGTATGATTGTGTTTGTGCAAGTTGGAAAATGTGTGTTTGTGCTTGTACGTACATGTGGATGAAAGTGTGAGCATCTGTGAACGAATTTGGTGTAGGTTGTATGTACACGAATACGATGACTAAAAACAAGTTTGCAGGATGCTATTTTTTTGTCCAGGTTTAGGAAGAGACGTCGGATATTTATACTAGCCGACGTCTATTCCTCTGAAGAAAAGAATAAACGTCGGCTTTATTTATAATCTGACGTCCGTCGTTTGTAAGTTCACCGACGTCTATACCAAAATAATAGACGTCGGTTAGATATAAAGGCCGACGTCTATTCTTAAAGAATAGACGTCGGCCGTATGTAGAAGCCAACGTCTATTCCTAAAGAATAGATGTCGGATATTGGACGTCCGACGTCTATGTATAGATGACGCACGCATAGACATTGGATCTGGGAGTGCTTATATCCGACGTATATACCCTCGTACATCCGACGTATATGCCCTTTTCTATAGTAGTGTATCTAGCTACACATTATAGTTACCCAATTAACATAGATGACTTTGTTCACTCGAACTAAACACGATCCATTTATTGATGTAAGGACATCACTTGTGTCCATCCCTTGCCTCGTAATATTAAGAATATTATACAAAGTAGAAATGTGTCACCTTTGTATTTTATATTCATTTCTTGATCTCTTAAGATAATTATAAATATGTAACTTAACATAAGTCACATTGTGCACGTTATAATTTTGCTTTATGAAGGGCCCACTAATATCATCACTCAATTAAGAGGGGCAATGATAATCTTTTGATTAGCTATCTTTTCCAGCACAAGTCATGTGCCTGAAAAGGTGATATGTCAAAAGATTATCATTGCCTCTCTTGACTTGAGTGATGTTACTAATGGGCCCCTTGATAAAGCGAAATTATAATGTGCACAATGTGACTTGTGTTAAGTTACATATTTATAATTAGCTTAAGAGATCAAGAAATGAATATATAATACAAAGGTGACACATTTCTACTTTGTATAATATTCCTAGTATCATGAGGCAAGGGATAGACACAAGTGATATATTACATATCACTAAATGGACCGTGTTTAGTTCGAGTGAGCAAAACATATTTGTTATTTGGGTAACTATAATGTATAGCTAGATACCGTTTACAGTTTATGATATAAAGTGTTTGTATCATTCCCAACATAACTTAGATCCTGATATAGGTCACACCACAAAACTGGGAAACAAGAAATATGATTTTACATTTTATGTGATGTATTGATATACATGTGGTGAAATAATAAAATCGATATGTATGAAGAACAGCATGGTTAGAATATCAAATAAAGTTGTATGAGACATTATATATGATAATATACTAGATAATATAATGTGACCCGCAACATTATAACATATGAATTTGCTAAAAACCCAAAGGTCAAATTTTGTTGCATATTGATCCAAAATTTGGTTAAGGCAAAAAATAGTGCAAAACGATCGAATATTTTTCCAAAAAATGGTTGACTGGTGTGAACAGTATTTTCTGGGTTTTGAAAACGGTTGACCAGTTGAACGCGTAGTTCGACCGAAAATAAAAGGAACTTTTCTTGTTGCAAAACGGTAGACCGGTGTGGCATTCTGTTCGACCGAAATTATCAGGAACTTTTCTAGATAACCAGATGGTTGGCCAATTTGTTTGACCGTTTGCCTATGATCTGGCCTGCATTAATAAGAATTATTTTTTGATCATGGGCTGGATTTGTTCCAACTTGGTCAAAGGAGGTTATGAGATGATTATGTGTCCAAATGTGATTGGTTTATAGTAGCAATTCACAAGGAATCATGTGTAAGTAGGTTACACATGATGTGGATTCAAGGATGTCCTATAAATAGGTCCCTCCTCCTTCCTTTGTTAGACTAATGCAATATTCTCATCTCTCCATATTTTCTCCACCTATTCCATCTGAAAAAACTTTTATTAATTAAGTTCTTGAGATATTAAATTCTTTGGAGTATAGAAGGGATTATTAGCAATATTCTAACCTTGTATGAGAGATTGATTGGCTAGCTTCGATCTCTCTAATCTTGTTCAGAGTTCGGTGAGCACTTGGAGGTGATTCCAAAGCAATCCGACGTGCAACCCGACTTTCGATTGGTTAAAGGGATTTGATAATCCCCTAGGTATGATCCAATCTATGTATTTCAATATTAATTAGTATATAACATATATTTAAATACAATTAGGAATTTTTGTACATAATTTTGTTGAAAAATCTGAAACCGATCCTAATTGCTTGTAAAAAATTAAATATATATATACAAGCGTAGGGCATAAAATCCCACAATTTTTTGATCTTCCCTACTGGAAAACGTTAGAAATTTGATATTTTATTGATGTTATGTGTGTAGAGAAAAACGTTTGTGATAGTCTTGTTGGCACTATGTTGAACATACCTGTTAAGACAAATGACGGATATAATGCTAAACTTGATTTTGTTGACCTTGGTATATGCACAAGGATGCCTTCAGAGAAGAAGGGAGACCGTAGCTACTTACCTCCAGCTTGTAATACGATGTCTAGAAAGGATAAACGCATTCTCTGTCTGTGTTTGCATGATGTTAGGGTTCCATAGGGTTATTCTTCAAATATTAGCAATTTTGTTGATGTAAGGATTTGAAATTTGTGGGAAGAAGTCTCACGATTGTCACACTTTAATGCAGCAGTTGTTTCATGTAGCACTGAGAACCATACTACTGAAACATGTTAGACATGCCATAATAAAGTTGTGTTCATTTTTCAACAAGATTTGTAGTAAAGTGGTCGATCACACGCAGGTAGATCAGTTACAGAATAAAATTGTGGTCATAATCTGTAATTTGGAGATGTATTTTCCACATGCTTTTTTCGACATTATGATTCATCTAGTTATTCATGTGGTTAGAGAAGTTAAATTGTGTGGACCCATTTTTTTAAAGTGGATGTATCCTTTCAAACACTATTTAAATGTGTTGAAAGGTTATTGTAAAAATCGTCAAAGGTCAGATGCTAGTATTATTGAAGGATACATAGGTAAGGAGGTTATCGAGTTTTGCACTAGATACCTAGCGAACACCAAAAGTATTGGACTTCCTAACAATCATCATGATGAACATTCTGATGGTAAAGGGACACATGGGATGAAAATGTTAAATCCAAATGGCGATAACTTAATGATAGCATATTTGTATGTGTTGTGCAATTCTAATGAAGTTCGGTCTTATCTAAATGAACACACGAATCTTTTAAAAGAAACAAATCATTTATGCAGTGATCAACAAGTAATTAATTGCCACAATAAGAATTTCATCTCTTGGTTCAAAAAGGTTGCTTACAAGCGTGATGTTTTGGAAACAATACAGTGGTTGGCCTATGGTCCGCATTCTGCTATTACATGTTACAGTGGTCATGATATCAATGAATACTCATTCTACACAATTTCTGAAGATGTCAAAAGTAATGTTCAGAATAGTGGGGTCACTTTAATAGCAGAGGTTTTGAAAGTGTCTGGTTCTAAAGACACGAATCTTGTATGCGCTGACATGTCCGATTACGGGGTAAATGAAGACATATGGGAGTTGGACTTTGTTAAATTCAAAGTGTATGTATTTAGATGTAAGTGGGTTCACAATAAAAGTGGAGTTCGAGTGGATGACTTGGGGTTCACCTTAATCGATTTTTCGAAACAAGGATTTAAAGGAGAACCTTTTATTATGGCCTCCCAAGCGAAACAAGTTTTCTATGTGGCTAATCCATGTAATAAGAAATGGTTAGTAATTTTAGAAGGGAAGAATAAATTTGTCTCAAATAATAGTCTCATCGAGTATGAAGAGACACTACCTTTCTCTAAGCAAGTACCCGAGTTGAAGTCGCTAGATGACGAAATACATGTTGAGACTTTAATCGTAGGAGATGACCACAGTGAAGGTATATGGATTGAAAATCCGTTAAGGAAAAATATCCTAAAGGTGAAGTGTAATTTTCAATAATAACCATCTGATGTCCGGATTTTACTTTTAAATGTCTTCATTTTCATTTTTATAGTGTCATGGCTCCGAAAAAGAAATCCTCCATCAGAGTCTGAGGTCTCGAAGAGATACAGTTCACAAGGTCCTACTCTCATGAATGAATTTGTGAGCAAAAAGAATAGAGACGGTAAAATTCTGATCCAATTTGATAGTCGTCTTGAGCCGATAGGCATGATGTCTGATCACTAGTATAGTTATGTGGGGAGCCTAACGAGGTCCAAAGTTGACATATGTTTGTCGAGTTAGAGCAAAGTTGTTTAGAAGCTTAAAGACACCATTTGGGATGACGTGCGGGTAAGGAGTCCATTATAATGTTCTTTAGTTTGAGTCAAACTTTTAATTTATAGAAATTGAAAATGTTGACGAGTTATAGGCAAGTTTTGAGTTCCAATCCACTGGCACTTTAAAGAAAAAGTGAATGAGATACGTTGTAGTCCTTTGGAGGGACTTCAAGATGAAGTTAACAAACAAGTGGATATTCGGAGAGTATCAGGAAAGAAATCCGTGTGATTACTATAACTTCATCACTTCGAGTAAATGGGCTCAATTCAAAAAATCAAGAGAAACCTCGAAGTTTCAGGTAATTGAGTTTAATTTAGAATATGAACTTATTGGGTTATTGTTCTAAATGATAATCTAATAAAATTGGTTGTAGGCCCTCCGAGCAAAAAACCAAAAATACCGACCTTCTAAGAAGTATCTTCATCGTATGACTCGATTGGGATACCGAAAATTAGAAGAACAAATGATGGCCGAAAAAATCACTTGGAAGAAACAACAAGCAATTGACTCTGGTATGAGAGAGGAGCAAGCAACTTGTCTCCTCCTTCCCCCGTATCCTGATGTGATTCTTGGAAGAGAGCGAGGATAAACTCCAAAGGGGAGTACATCACAGACGAGTCGCAAGAGGTCGGCCCAAAGATAGTAAGTTGTATCACTTGTATGTTATTAAATCACATTCTAAAAATTTATATTTTTCAATTGTTTGTAACAATTTTTTCACAACTTTCGAACTTTCTAAAGTTGAGAAAATCACAAGGCGAAGTTGTTTCAGATGATTGGAATGACATTCTACGTGAAGCCTTAGGAAATGACGAGCATCCCAGTCGGGGGTAGGGAGTAGGGTTGGACTGCGACAATATTATGGAAAGATTAATCGCTCAAGTTTGTCAACAGTTCATACATAATGCGAGCAGAAAATTGTAGAATTGCAAAATAAATTGCAACTTGTTATAGAGAGACTGGAACATGATTTGCGTACTTCTCCAACCCACTGTAGGACTGCTTCTTCCCCAGTCACCACTCCTCCGGTGCAGCCAGTGGTCAGACCCGTCTAACCATCTGATTTTGCTACTGGTTCTCAACATTTGGCCTTCTTAGGCGTGCCCTCGCTTGGTAACTTTGAGAATGGCAGCATATGTCATTAATTTTTTGAAGACCCTGAGAGAAGATTGGTGGGACAGGACAATTTATAACCTCTTTAAACACCACTTCAAAGATGTGGAAGCGGGAGTCGTGAAGGTTGTCGTGGGGAATTGTTTAGATGCTGATGTTCTGGTGTCAATTCCTGAAGAAGAGGTTCTTACCTTGGGCAAAGCATGCGATGGGTTCCTAAGGTGGTCTCGTCATTTAGTAGAGCTTCATGACGCACATGAGGTATCCTTTATTTTTTAAAACAAATAAAATACCATTTTGTAAATAATTGCATTTCTAACGTTTTATATATATCGTTAAGGTTATTGAAAGCCCCCTCAGCAAAGGATCAACCAACCAACCTCCGATCAACATTAATTTGCTACTAAATAGGTGCAAAATGTTGTATCAACTTATGCTAGTTAGGGATTCACAAGCTTTAACAACCTGGCATTTAGAGGAGGAGGTTAAAGGGTTGCCTTCGGATTTATACGTAGCCAAAGAGGATGTTATGCACTTCATGGTCATGGATCAATTGTTCATGTCGATTACTGACGTGCAAGTGAAGTGTCTTTTTTGTGTATAAGATGAAATCTATTGAATAATTTTATCGTAATTATAACATAATGTAATTTTTACTCTTGTAGACACCTCTATGACATCAGAAGGTCAGTGTTTCCCAATGATTAAGTATTTGGATTTGTGTGTCCATCTACTTTCATACACGGGAGTGACGATAATTCAGGTGAGCTTGCGAATATTATGAAAGAATAGGGAGAAAATATTATATGGCCCCTTATCATGAGAGGTAACTTTGTTAATTGAAAGTAATTAGAATTTTATTTTGTAATAAACTTCTAATTATATATATAATCAGAGCTTATTGGATGCTTGTCGTTCTATGCCCCGAAATTGCACCGGAAGACAAAGAGCTATTTGAAGTAATATAGATCATTTTCAGTGGTATAATTATAGTTTCATTATTTACATATTTATATTGTGTACTTGTATTTTCATAGGTCTTCCAAAAGAATAGCAATCCCTATTCGCAACAGGAGCTGGATGACACTCCCAAGCGATGGGCTCGCTACTTTATTAGCAACATGTTATTGAACTAACATGTTCTAATATCATGAACCACATTTTTTGCAATTAAAAATGCAATTTTATTGAACCACATTCTTTGTATTACCAACATGTTGAATGAAATTAGTTGAATTTGTGTATGATTGTGCAGGATGAATGTGTTGTTGTGAATGAAATTTGTGCAGGATGAATGTGTTGAATGAAATATGTGCAGGATGATGATATTGATTGCATTCAGCTTTTTTTAAAATTTAGGAAGAGTATAAACGTCGGTTATTCATTAAGCTCGATGTCTATACCCCAGAATAAACGTCGGCTGGGAGCATGAGTGACGCCAAGTCTTTTTTGAGGGATGTAGACGTCGGTTGGAAGTATAACCGACGTTTATTCGCGTAGACTAGAAGTCGGCGTTAAGGGATAACTGACGTGTATCCTCTTCAAATAGACGTCAACCTTCAAGGATAACTAACGTGTATCCTCTTAGAATAAACGTCGGGCTTTAAGGGATAATCGGTGTGTATCCTCTTAAAATAGGCGTCAGGCTTTAATGGATAACCCACGCGTATCCTCTAAGAATAGACGTCGGGCTTTAGAAACCGACGTCTAGGTATAGACGACTAGTAGATAGACGTTGGCTTATGGAATGCCAATAACCAACATATAGAAGTTGTATATTCGATGTATATTCCTTTTTCTACACTAGTGTCTTCTTTGTATCATTGAGCTATTTTTCATTTCAAAAGCAATCAGTAGTGCAGAATGCACAATAGACGTCACCCAATAGACCTCAGATATCAAAACATCTGACGTCTATAGGTTTGTATAAACGTTGTTTTTTGTAATACAACCGACGTCTATACCTCCTGAAATAAGAAAAATATTTTTTATTTATTTTTTGTGATTTATTTCGTATAAGAATTTATGTAAATTTATTTTGTAGAAGAATTTATGTATTTTTGTACTTCGTAGAAAGTAATCTGAATTATGGTCATATGTGTGTTTATGGTCATATGTGTTGAAGTTTAGTCCCCACATTGGAGAAATTTTTTTGTTGGTGGAGTTGATGTACTCCACCACTTCTTTATTTTTAAATGAGAGTTAGGTACCACACTACAAAATACAAGTGATATATATATATATATATATATATATATATTTAATGGTCAAAAGATTGACACATGGGGCATTAGGAGAACTTTGACTTAAGATGGTTGCAATGTTTTTTTACTATTTACTCATGTATAGACGTCAGTTGTATATGGTAGCCGACGTCTATAGGACGTAATTTTTTATTATTATTGTTATTTAAATTTATAGACGTCGGATGTATAGCGTGGTCGACGTCTATAAGTCGTACTATATGTATAGACGTCGATAACCCTATATATCCGATGTCTATAGGGCATAACAGTTTAGTCCCACATCGGAGAATTTATTTTGTTGGTGTGGTTGTTGTACTTCACCACTCCTTTACCGTTGAACGGGAACAAGTTGGGGCACCTGGGCATGTTGGGCTTGATGTTCGTGGTTATTGGTCAAAAGATTGGCACTTGGGGCATTTGGGCAGTTTGGACTTGATTAATGTGAGGGTTAAATGCCTGATATAGTTGTAATGTATTTTTTGGGTTAATTAAACGTATAATATACGTCGGGTACTTGGACAACCGAAATCCGACGTTAATACCCCTGTATATCTGACGTATATGGGATTATCTGCACTAGTGAATAGAGATAGTTTAGTCGTGAAACTAAAACAATAACTTTCTCTCTTTTTCTCTTCAAAATTAGACAAAAAATTGTGTATAAACCTCTTCTTCTGCATTTCTCTCCGTTGTTCCTATTTCTCTGCTATTAAGTTGTCATTGATGCTAGAAAAATCTCTGTTTTAAAAACCGGACCGAACCGGCGGTCGGACCGGGTTGGACCATGAACCGGTAGCAAACCGGTCGGTTCGATCAAAAAACCGGTTTCTCCCGTGAACCGGAGCGAACCGAAGAAAACCGAAAAAACCGATCGAACCGATCGGTTTTTTCGGTTTGGTCGAACCGAAAAAATCGGTTTTTTCAATTTAAACAAAATCTGGTTTTTATTGTTTTATTTTTGTTCAATTTTGACCTAAATTCTAAGGTTTTTACTTTTTACTACTTCTTCCCCAACCCCTCACCACACCTCCAACCGATTGGTTTTTTCGGTTTTGTTGAACCGAAAACCCGTTTTTTTTCAATAAAAACAAAATTTGGTTTTTATTGTTTTATTTTTTGTTCAATTTTGACCCAAATTCTACGGTTTTTACTTTTTACTAATCCTTCCTCAACCCCTCACCACACCTCCAACCGATTGGTTTTTTCGGTTTGGTCGAACCGAAAAAACCAGTTTTTTCAATTTAAACAAAATTTGGTTTTTATTGTTTTATTTTTTTGTTCAATTTTGACCCAAATTCTAAGGTTTTTACTTTTTTCTACTCATTCCCCAACCCCTCACCACACCTCCACCCTCGCGATCTCCATCGGTCCACCCCTCATCGCGCTGCTTGCAATCTCCACCAAGGTTGGCAGACCAGTGGATCTCTAGGACAGTCCACTACCCCTACTGCTTTAGATGTTGAAGTAAATGTTTGTTCATTTGTTAGAAGAAAGACTAATATTACTTAGTTACATGTTTGTTCATTATTTTTACTGGTTTTAATTAAGTTATTTTACAAATGGATAATTTTTGTTGAATTGTTCATAGTTTAGGTACTTTGTTATTACTTATTATGTTAAAAAATAATAGGAAAAATCGGTTCAATCGGTCGGACCGTCGGTTGGACCGCCGCTACGGAGTCGGTTCGGTTCAACCCTCGGTTCACAAAATGTTGATGTCATGCTGACGTCATCATCGGTTGGAGGAGGTTGAACCATCGGTTCGACCACTTTGAACCAAACCGAGTTGTTTTCGGTTCACTCTTCGGTTCAATTTTTAAAACATTGAGAAAAACTCGCATATATCACCCTTCTTTTTTGCATTTTCTCTCTTTAAGATACTATCGAAACACACGTAATCTCAACCGTTTGACTGTGGATTTGTATTTTATCAAAAGGTGCACTATTTAATGCAGTTTTACATATGTAATAATACGATCATTGAACATATAATATGACTTGAGTATAAATCTACTTTTGCTTATTTTATTTTCAAATCTAAGCCACTATTTTTTAAAATAATTCTGTATACGTCCACTTTTATATTATTATAAAAGATTTGTAGCTATACCTTGATGTCACCAATATTTGATTAAAATACGTGACAATATATGTAGCCAAACTTATTTAATATGTATCTGCATTTCTTTGGTTACTAAAATTGATAAATATGTGAATTTGTCCTACTTATTAGCTATTATCTTTCATACTATAAACATTTCTAAAATAATTCCAAAGGACGTTAAAAAATATCCACTATTATAATACTTTATTCAAAAAACCAAATGAATCTTATGTTGGAGGAACTTTTGTAAGCCAAGCTGATGTAGTTACAAATCTTATCTAGGACCAAAAAAAGAGTTGTTATTTAGGGAATAATCGCAATGCACCCTTTATTCAAAATCAAATGTTGAGATTCATAGAAATGGAGATGATCCCGGTCTGATTTACTGGTTTTTTCGGGATTTGGCCTTAAGTTTTATCTTGTTAAAAAATTGTGATGGTTTTTCTTTGAATCGTGACTTAGGGGGTGTTAGTGGCGCGGAAAACTCCAGAAAGTGATTTTCGGAGTCAAACGGAAAACAGAAGAAAATAGAATACAGTGGAAAACTCTTTCCTTTTGACTGAATTCTGTTGTTTGTGTCTGTCTCCGGAATCCAACAGAAAATAACATCTGTTGTTTGTGTCTGTCACCGGAATCTGACAAAAAACAAATTCTGTTGGTTGTGTTTGTCCTTGGAATCTGACAGAAAACAAATTCTGTTGGTTGTGTCTCTCACTGGAATCTAGTAAAAAATAGATTTTGTGGTTTGTGCCTACCATTATAAAATATGAGAAACTTTATAGGTGCAGTTTAATTTATAAACGAAAATATGTTACTATAATCTCAAAAATATTAATCCAAATCACATTTAATTTATAATTTAATCTCAATAATATTACAATTCAAATCTCATAATGTTTTGGATACATAAATGTTAATATTTAACCAACCCACATAGAATTTGCCATATTTTGCCGCATCTGATCAGCCAGTTCTTTCTTGCGTTGTTGAGTCAATCCAACTTGACTTTCTTCTACTTCGTCGTCATCGTTATCTTCTTCCATTTCTGAATTTGAGTTTCTTCCTTCCGTACCACCGAGCTCATCATCAAAATCTTCAAGCAAGTCTGATATGTCTTCTTTACGAATAAAGTTATGTAACAAAAAACATGCTATAACTATTTTCACTTGAGTATCATAGGGGAAAGGCATACAACCCCTTAATATCGCAAATCGATGTTTAACAACACCGAAACAACGTTCTATGACATTTCTTAACTGTGAATGACGATAGTTAAAATTTTCAACCGCATTTGATGGCAATCAATCATTATCATATTCACTAAGATGATACCTTGCACCCCGAAATGGACAAATAAATTCTGGTCTGTTCGGATACCCAGCATCGACGAGATAAAATTTTCCTACACAAAAAACAATTTTAAACTGAATCTCAAGGAAAAACCAATAAAACTATCAAGAAACATCAATTAATAATTTTCACCTGATGGTATTTTCAGGCCATTCTCTCGAGTCAATGCATTTTGTAGGATTCTAGCATCAGCAGCTGACCCCTCCCAACCAGCAAGAATATATGTAAATTCCATGTTAAAGTTGCAAGCTGCCATAACGTTCTGGAATAACTCGCCTTTACGATTTCTGAATCTTGCAGTTTCTGGTCCATTTATTGTGGCTTTAACATGAGTTCCGTCAATAGCACCAATGCAATCCTGTATAAAATTTAATTACAAATCTAAATACCAAGACAACTAATTTGAAGCGAACTTACCTTAAAATATGAATATACGTTTGGATCATTCTTGATTCGATCTAGAACATTTGTTGAGGCATTAGCAAGCAACATGTCATTCAGTTGCAAAATAGCATTCAACATTCTATTAAAATATGCACTGACGCTCCAAGTAGAACGATGAAATCTTTCTTTAGTCACACCATATCGCTGGTCTTGTCCCACTGTAACAAGAAACATTGCCAATTGCTCCTCTACTGTTACACTTTTAGTTTCAGTCACCAGACCTTCTGTTTTTAGTAAACTGCAAAAATTCTGGAACACATGTTGATTCATCCTGTAAATTTTTCTGCAGTTGTAGACCTCATTCGGTAGTGTAGGATCTAACAATCTACAAATATAAGCCAGACCCTCTCTACTATAGATCCTATTGGCCGGTACTGGTTTTCAGCCTCTAACTCCTCGGTATTAATGTCATCAAGGTAATCTAAGTTGTCTCCTACAACTCCGGTTGTTCTTGGGAAGTCAGTGGCTTGCTTACCACCAACACTGGTGGCTATGCTACTCTCAAACAACATATGAAGTTGTTCGTATATTGGGCAACTCTTTCCTTTGTACTGACCCATGTGTGGGTGTTTCTAGTAAGAAAAACAATATATGTTAGTTCACACAACCTAAGACAGAACATGTAAAATTAACATTACAAAGCTTGGGTTTCACCTCTACAAAGTCATCCCAAACTTCCTTCTCCACGTCAGTGTGGCCCTTAACAAAGTCTGGTCCCCAGCCACTTTGATTCATAATAATAGTGTAATTCTTGTACATAGTCCTCCATGTCTTCCACCGACTATCCAGTTTTGCTTTAGTGATTTTAGGGTTCATTGTTTGATTAAATTTGGCTACAACATCCAAAAAGGTATCCTGTCTAATTTTCCCGTCTGGGGTTTTTCCTACTCCGTCCACAATTGCCTCACACAAAATGTGGAGCATTAATTCTTCTGCTTTACTACTCCAAATGTAGTTTTTCCCTTGACTCATTTCTAACCAATAATATAAGCGGGTTTAAGTTCGAAAGTTAGTATTACATGTTTGTGAAAGGTATCCAAGCATAATTAGTAAATAATTCAAAACCACAAACATTTAAAAACACCATCATCAACTATTCTTATAATATCCAAGCATTCTTCTTGGTAGTTAACAGAACTTGGTAGTTAAAACAAGTCAACAAAAAACAAAACAGTTAACAGAACTTGGTAGTAGTCTAACACAATTAACATCTACATGTTATAAACAAAGTAGTTAACCAATTCGTACAAGTCAACATACCCACATCACTAGTGTAAAATAATCCAACAAAATAAAGTATAAAATAAAACCACATCACAGACCCACCATGAAGTTCATAAGCATAGATGAAGTTCAGAAGAATTTCATACACAATTTCGGTTCTGAATTTCCCCACCATGACTAAATCAGACAAGGTACTGAAACACATCTGCCATTTTAGATAACATACAACTAAAAATTTAATATTTCTTAAGTGTACTTAAACATAACACTAATAAACTGAACTAAATTGTACTTAAGTTCGGCGAATAACCCCAACATATCAGATAAAGAATGAGGGATTGAACAACATAGGACCCAAAAATATAGATCCAGGTATAACTCCATATTTTGATCTTACAACCCCATATTTTGAACAAAATAATCATCAAATACACATCATTGGTATAGGAATCCAACGACAAGGTAGAATCCCCAATATATCCAAACTGAACCCTACATTAACATCAAAGAACCAAAAAACACCACTTTCCCCCACAAAAACCAGCACTCGAATCCATCATCCCTCCTAAAATGGAGCCCTAAATCGAAGATATCCAAAAAGAGGGGACGAAATCGATGAGTTTGGTACGCACCTGGAAGCACGACGAGGTGAGAGGAGAGGAGGTGTCGTGAGGATCGCGAGGCAGCGAGGGTGTCGCGAGGGGGGGGGAGAGGTTTGTGGTTTCCGTCAGATTCTGAGGTGAAGGGGTGAGAATTGGGTAGATAATTTTTCTTTTATACAAGGGAAAATGAAGGAAAGTGGGTGTAGATTCCAACAAATGCACAAATGTGAGAAAATGAGGTGGTCAAACGGAAATGACTTTCCTTTCCTTTCTTTTCACCCAAATTCCCACCGCACAACCTCCCCTTAGATGATGACCCAACTAATACATTTTGTTTTGGTTGGAATTCAACAGACACTACTAGTTTTTTCACCACGATGTTCTCCCTCGATTGCAATAGCAACCATGAGTTCATCCAAAGTCAATTTTCTATTCTTATGCTTAAGAGACATACCAAAGTCCTCCCAGGACCAAGGGAACTTCTCTATGATGAACATCACCAGAAACTTCTCAGGAAGATTCATGTCCCCCTCTTTTCAGCCATGGATTAGAATCACGAATCGCCCGTCAATTCGCCTCTTGGTAAATTTTTCTGGCATCCCTGACATGTCCACTTTTGGTGCAAACGATTGGTTACTCGACATGACAAATATTTTCTCTAAGATTATTGTAATATAAACAAATCTTTTCATGTTAAACATAGGGTTATACATGTCGAATAAAATACACAGCAGGATCTAGACAAAGCCAACAAACAATATCATGTTTGGGCAACAAATAACATAGAAGAAGTTATCAGAAAGACATTTCAACCGAGTCGATTTGTGACTTGCCTTAGAGAAAATATCACCCCCACGTACCAATGTGATGGGTCTGACGCTTTCCCCCAGGATAGTGTAGGATTTCATGCCCCTATGTATGTATATATTTTAAAAAATTATACATGCATACAAGATCGATTTCCATATTTTCGTCGATTTCATTTACATTATTTTATATTTATTCTAATATCATGTAATCTACATATATATTAAAATAAATAAAAGATGATCATACCCAAAGGTTCTCTAAAATCTTTATGAAGATCCGGAGTTGAGTTGCCCGATGAATCATCAGCCGAGACGCCTCCAAGTGTTCACAAAACTCTAAACAAGATTAGAGAGAAAGAAACTAGTCAATCAATCTCTAAATCAAGGTTAAAATCTAGCTAATAACCCCTCTAAAGCTCCTGAGAATTTAATCTCCAAAAACTTGAATAATTAAGAGAATTTTCTGATGGATTAATGGGGTGGTTAGGGAGAGAGATTTTTTGTATTAATATTAACAAGGAAGGAAGGATTGACCTATTTATAGGATTTTCTCTAACCCACATCATGTGCAAACCACTTACGCATAATCCCTTATTAATCTCTCCACTATTCCACATCATGTGCAAACCACTTACACATGATCTCTTGTTTACATCTCCACTAAACCACATCATGTGCAATCCACTTTGCACATGATCTCGTATTTATTTTTCCACAACATCATCCTATAACTACCTTTGACCATGGTAGATTAAATCCAGTATTTAATCAGAAAAAATTCTCTTATTAATATATGCAAAAACGTGGTCAAATGGTTGAACCATTTTTCACTGTTTTTGACTCCACCAAATTTTGGATTAATATCCAACAAAATTTGGAATTTGAGGTTTTAGCAAATTCATATGTTATAATGTTGTAGATCACATTATATCATGTAATATATTATCATATATAATGTCAAAACATTATACCCCATGATATATATATATATACATCTCATACGAATTTATTTATTATTCTAACCAAGTCGTTTTTACGACATATTGATTTTATTATTTTACCACATGTATATTATTTCATAACACATGTAACTTAATACATCATATAAAATATAAAATCATATTTCTTGTTTCCTAATTTTATGGTGTGACCTATAGGATGATCTAAGTTATGTTAACAATGATATAAAACATTTTATATCGTAAACTATAAGCGGTATCTAGCAACACATTATCGTTACCCAAATAACAAAGATATTTTGCTCACTCGAACTAAACACGATCAACTTAGTGATATGTAAAATATCACTTGTGTCTATCATTGTCTCATAATATTAAGAATATTATACAAAGTAGAAATGTGTCACCTTTGTATTATATATTCATTTCTTGATCTCTTAAGCTAATTATAAATATGTAACTTAACACAAGTCACATTGTGCACATTATAATTTCGCTTTATCAATGGGCTCACTAATATCATTACCCAAGTAAAGAGGGACAATGATAATTCTTTGACGAACTATCTTTACCAGCATAAGTCATACTTAACAAACTATTGCCTTGTCACTATACTCAATGACAGTTTTTGATAATAATCAAATTAAACACTTCTTATGAGAAAAGACATAAGTCTCATATCTTAGAATTCAAGACACAGTGAAAACATTAATGACACATAACACAATTCTATAATGTTTCATTTGCTAGGTATATTCGATATATAAAAGTAACTATTGTACTTGTGTCGTCAAATATTTGTAGAGCTACAATAATCGATGACCAACACGACAATCTTATCTCGGTAATTAATGTTCCACGTCAATTACAATGATTGTGAATAACTTTTGATTTATGTAAATCATTATCTTTTAGAGATCTATAATTAAGGACCAAGAGCATCTTCCTCAACACTTCTAAAATACGAATACATTAATCAAGGGACAAAATGTTTACACATTCAATTCATAATAATTGACATATAAAAGTAAAACTTTTAGAACAATTCCCTTCAGATAGAACGGTCTCATCGTCTGTGGGACTATCTATTTTTGAAAGTGAAAGTGCCAAAGTGGTCAATGGCTCAAATGAAACTAAAGCATAATTAATCAAAAGCTCGGTCATGAACTTTTCTTTTTGTTTTGAAATTTGTTTCATTAGAATTGCTCATTCAGCATAGAAATTCACCAGC
Organism: Triglochin maritima; assembly: GCA_963682175.1. Taxonomy (NCBI): domain Eukaryota; kingdom Viridiplantae; phylum Streptophyta; class Magnoliopsida; order Alismatales; family Juncaginaceae; genus Triglochin; species Triglochin maritima. The sequence goes on along the minus strand of OY821776.1, from coordinate 34,425,960 downwards.
CACCTTATTTTCAGTTCTTTGTGTAGGATTTTGTGTCATATACTTGTATATATATTTTTAAAATTTTACAAGCAATTAGGATCGGTTTTTATATTTTTCAACAATTTTATGTACGCAATTTCCTAATTGTATTTCAATATATAATAATAAATTATTTAATATTATAATACAGGGATTGGTTCATACCTAGGGGATTATCAAATCCCCCTTACCAATTGGAAGTCGGATCGCCTCGGAATTACCTCCAAGTGTTCACCAAACTCTAAACAAGAATAGAGAGATTGAAGCTAGTCCATCAATCTCTAATACAAGGTTAAAATCTAGCTAATAACCTCTTCTACGCTCCAAAGAAGTTAATCTCCAACACACAATTAAAACTAAGAGATTTTCAGATTGGATGATGGAGAAAATTGGAGAGATATGAATTTTCATTTATGTAAACAAGGAATGGAGGAGGGACCTATTTATAGGATTTCCTCGAACCAACATCATGTGCAAACCACTTACACATGATCATTTGTTAATCTCTCCACTAAACCACATCATGTGCAAACCACTTTGCACATGATCTCTTGTTTATCTGTTCGATAAACCACATCATGTGCAAAGTGGTTTAAACATGATCTCTTGTTTATTTGGCCACATCATCATCTCATAACAACATTTGACCAAGGTGGATTAAATCCAGACATTAATAAATAAAACATTTCTTATTAATATATGCAAAAACGTGGGCAAACAGTTGGACCATTTTTTCACTATTTTTTAACTGTACCAAATTTTGGATTAATATCCAACAAAGTTTGGACTTTAAGGTTTTAGCAAATTTATATGTTATAATGTTACGGATCACATTATATCTTGTAATATAGTATCATATATTTAATAGGCTAATCATTGAAAATATGAACAAAAATTTCTGATACCACCGTAGGATTTCGTGTCCTATACTTGTATATATAGTTTTAAAATTTTACGAGCAATTAGGATCAGTTTTCATATTTTTAAACAATTTTGTGTACACAATTTCCTAATTTTATGTACACAATTTATATATAATAAACTATTTAATATTGAAATACATGGATAAGATCATACTTAGGAGATTATAATATCCCTTATCAATCGAAGTCGAGTTGCACTTTGGATCGCCTCGAAAATACCTCCAAGTGTTCACTAAAATATAAACAAGATTAGAGAGATGAAAGCTAGTCAATCAATCTCTAATATGAGGATAGAATCTAGCTAATAACCCATTCCATGCTCCAAAGAAATTAATCTCCAACACACAATTAAACTAAGAGATTTTCGGATGGAATGATGGAGAAAATTGGAGAGAGATGAATTTTGCATTTGTGTAAACATGGAATGGAGGAGAGACCTATTTATAAGGTTTACTCTAACCCACGTCATGTGCAAACCACTTACACATGATCCCTTGTTAATCTCTCCACTAAACCACAACATGTGCAAACCACTTCGCACATGATCTCTTGTTTGTCTGTCCGCTAGACCACATCATGTGCCAAGTGGTTTGCACATGATCTCTTATTTATTTTGCCACATCATCATCCAATAACTACATTTGACCAAGGTGGATTAAATCCAGTCATTAATCAATAAAAAGTCTCTTATTAATATATGCAAAAACGTAGGCAAACGGTTGGATCATTTTTCCACTAGTTTTTTACTTTACCAAATTTTGGATTCATATCCAACAAAATTTGGAGTTTGGGGTTTTAGCAAATTCATATGTTATAATGTTGCGGATCACATTATATCTTGTGATATAATATCATATATAATGTCAATACATTATACCCCATAATATATATACATCTCATACGAAGTTATTTATTATTCTAACCATGTCATTTTCACGACATATTTATTTTGTAATTTTACCATATGTATTTAATTCCATATCACATGAATTTTAAGGCATCATATAAAATACAAAATTATATTTCTTGTTTCCCAGTTTTGTGGTGTGACCTATAGGAGGATCTAAGTTATGTTTTAAATGATATAAAATATTTTATATCATAAACAATAAGCGGTATCTAGCTACATATTATAGTTATCCAAATAACAAAGATGTTTTGTTCACACGAACATAGCACGATCCATTTAGTGATATAAATAATATCACTCGTGTCTGTCCCTTGCCTCATGATATTAAGAATATATACAAATCAGAAATGTGTCACTCTGTAATATATATTCATTTCTTGATCTCTCAAGCAAATTATAAGTATGTAACTATACATAAGTTACATTGTGCACATTATAACTTTGTTTTATCAAGGGGGCTAACAATATCATCACTCAACTCAAGAGAGGCAATGATAATCTTTTGAAATATCATCATTTCCAGCACAAGTCATATATAATCAACAATTATCTTTATCACTATACTCAATGATAGTTTTTGATAATAATCAAATTATACATTTCTCATGTGAAAATATAGGCCTTATATCTTAAGATTCAAAGACAATGAAAAATTAATGACACAAACACAATTCCATAATATTTCATTTATTAGGTCAATTCAATATATGAAAAAAATATTTTCTATTTCATATACTCATGTTATTAAATATTTGTAGAGCTACAATATCTCTTTGAACCAACACGACAATCTTATCTCGGTAATTAATGTCCCATGTTAATCACCATGATTGTGAATCACTTTTGATTTATGTAAATCATTATCTCTTAGAGTTCTATGGTTAAGGATCAAGAGTCTCTTCCTTAACACTTCCAAAAGACGAATACATTAATCAAGAAACAAAATATTATTACATTCAATTCATAATAAAAGACATATAAAAGTAAAACTTTTGGAACACATTCATTTCTATCTCCCACTTGTTATCAAAGTTTTCTTTCACATACATTCTAAACTATGATAACTAAGGTAACCCTTTCATATCATTCATCAAGCCACTCTACATGGTTCTTCAAACCCTTGGACTCGAAATGCATTTCGCCTTTGACTTAGGTAAGGGTTTGGATCAGTTGTGTTGTTGTTTGTGTCAACCCATAATAAATTTATTTTGTCTTCGTCGATGAAATCACAGGTGACAAAGTACTTGTGATCCATGTACTTCACGTTGTAATGTGATTTAGGATCCTTAATTTGCCAGATAGACACACTATTATTGCAAAATAGCTCTATCGGTCCTTTACTCCAAGCTCTTCAAGGAACTTACTAATCCACACTCATTCCTTGCTCACTTCAGCGACAACCATCACTTCTGAAGTAGTGGTTCAGTCGGTCGTAGTGGTCTGTTTCCAACTACGCAAACTCACGGCTCTACCATATAGAGTAAAGACATATCCTGATTGAGACCTCCTATTGTCTAGATCACTCATGAAACTCGCATCCGAGTAGCCCTCGACTACTAGCTCCCTTTGTTCTCCATAAACATGAAACTTGTCTTTGGTTTGATTAAGGTACCTCAGAATATTCTTCACCGTGGTCCAATGATCGAGACTTGCGTGGGATTGGTGACGACTTGTCACGCTTAAAGCATAAGAGACATCGCATCTTGTGCAAGTCATCACGTACATTGACAAGGTCTTAAGGAGGTTCAGTATGAACAATTCCAGAAAGGGCAATGTGCCAATGAGTATGGGTGTGCAACTCAAGAAGTCTCAACGCGCAATATTACGTAAGGACTTGGAGTACACGAAAGACATTCTGTATGCTTCAGACTGCGAATGAGTCTACGAGGTCTATCTCTATATATTTTGATCGCCAAGATGTATTGAGCATCTCCATGTCTTTCATTGAAAATGCAGATTTCAATGAACTTCTCGTTTGTTCTAAAAAGGGATATCATTTCTCATGAGGAGTATGTCATCGAAATACATGATTTGAAACACTATGTGACTCCCAATGACCTTCTTGTATATACAAGGTTCTTCCTTACTTTGAACGAAGCCAAACTTTTTGACTTCTTTGTCAAAGTGTTTGTTCCAACTCCTCGATGCTTGTTTCAATCCATAAATGTATCGTTTAAGCTTGCATACTTTCTCACTATTCTTTGGATCTTCAAAACCTTGAGGTTGTACCATGTACTTATCCTCCTCCAAGTTCTCATTAAGGAACGCTCTTTTGACATCCATTTGTCATATTTCATAATCATGAAATACGACAATAGCAAGCATAATCCGAATAGACTTGAACATGGTAACCAGTGAAAAAGTTTCATCATAATCAATTCCTTGAATTTGAGTGAAACATTTCGCTACAAGCCTTGCTTTGTAGGTTGTAAAGTTACCATCCATGTCCAGATTCCTCTTAAAAACTCTTTTGTTTTGAAAGATTTTCTTTCCTTGAGAAAAGTCAACCAATTCTCATTCTTGATTGTCATACATGGATTGTATTTTGGATTCTGATTGACATTATATCATGCATACATTTATGTCTAATATTCGTTATCTTTCACTTAAATAATGTTGCGTAACGAGCTTTATATTTAAGTTTCGGGAATAAACATGATTGAGGATAAGAGGCATAAAAGGACCTAAAAGTAGGAAAAAGGACTGAGTTGAGAGACTTAGGGACTAAGATGCAAGGGAGAAGGACCTGAATGTAAGCCCAAAGGACCAATGAGCAAATCAAGAAACTCCACACCATCATGGGGAGTATTTTGGCAATTCGATTCGGGTCGGAGCTCCAGCAACCGACTTGGATACATCACACATGAAGAAAGCCATCCAGGAAAGCCTACAAAAAATTTGGACCGGGTCCAAACCTTGTAGACCACCAGATGTGCCTCCTCATCCAAAAGTTCACAAGCAGATTCTTCAAGAGCATCTTCACTCGCAACCTCGTCATTAGGCACCTCAATAATATGTCGATGTGAGTCGAACATGCCTAATGACTCGGGCTCATCCGTGTCCTGAATGAAATTGGCTCCGACAGCATCGTCGAAGAACCCGAGTTGCTTACCAAGAGTAAAGATGTTGAAATCCGCCGTGAGGTTTCCAAAAGACAACCTCATCAAGCCATTGCGACAATTGATCAAAGCATTAGATGTCGCAAGAAAAGGCCTCCCATGGATCACTGGAATTTGTCCTTGTGGGTTGGACACAAGTTCAATATCCAAGATGATGAAATCAACTGGAAATACGAACTCACTCACTTTAATAAGGACATCCTCCACACTCCCTCGTGGAATCTTAACGGATCTGTCAGCCAACTGAAGGGTTGTCCTCGTTGGTTTAAGATCGGCTATTCCAAGGTTTACATAGATAGAGTAGGGCAGGAGGTTCACAGATGCTCCCAAATCCAATAGAGCTTGAGGAATTGTCACATTACCGATCATGCAAGAGACAGTTGGACAACCGGGATCCTTGTATTTGACTTGCATGGGTTGTGTCAGTATCGAGCTCACATTGGCAGCCAAAATGCCTTTTTGGGAACATTTGTTATTCTCTTAACGGTACAAAGGTCCTTAAGGAACTTGACATACGGTGACATTTGCTGAACAACGTCCAACAATGGGAAGTTCACCTTGACTTGCCTAAGTACCTAAACGATTTTGTCCCAATGCTCATCACGTTTTTTAGTCAACCTATGAGGGAATGATGCCTTGGGTACATAACAATCACTAGGAGGAGTCTCAGAATTAGGTTCCTTGACAGACTCACGACCCTCCTCAGAAGAGTCACCAACAAGGTTGGCTTCAAGCATTTTCACATTGTTGTCAACAACCCTTCCCGATCTCAAGGTATGGATAACATTGGCATGTTGGGAAGGGTCACTTTCAACATTGTGTACATTCTGCCTAGCATGAGCAGGTTGACCCCTGGGATTTACCACAGGTTGACTTAGTAACTGACCCTTCTCGCGTTCATGGAACTGATGAGTCAACTGGCTAACTTGCATTTCCAAAGCTTTGACTGTACTTTGCATGCTCTGCATGAACGCTTGAAGGGTCGGATCACTAGAAGGGTCCTTGGGGTCAACCCGCTCGGGTAGTGGAGTTTGGTTAGAATAACCCGACGTTGCGGCCTGAGCAGGTTGGTAATTATGGTGCTGAGACCTTTGATGAGGGGGTTGGTAGGTCGCCGATGGGCTTGGAGGTTGATAAGGTTGAGGTTGAGCGTGCGAGCTCTGACCGTGACCCCCAGTAGGCCCCTAAGAGACGTTAGGATGGTTACGCCATCCCGGGTTATAGGAGTAACTGTACGGGTCGTTACGTGACCTCTATTGATACATCACATTTGCATGCTCAGTATCCCTTAGAGCGTAAACGCATTCCAAGTCATCATGTCCTGTAAGTCCACACCTACTACACCCGGGAGTAGCGATCTGAGCTACAGGAGCTCGGTCCAACTCTAAACTCTCAATCCTACGCATGAGAGCAACCAATTTCGCATTAGATGCGATAGTTGACTCAACTTGATATGATCCAACTCGACCAGAAGACCTGGTGACTCTCTCATGGTGTCCCACTCAAAGGTACGTTCAACCATTAATTCAAAAGTGTCCCATACATCATCGATGAGTTTCATTTGGAAATCACCCTGACACATCGACTCCAACAATGTGCAGGTGTTGTAGTTGAAGCTCTCGTAAACAATCTGGCACAACTACCATAGCTCAAGTCCATGATGAGGGTACTACTAGAGAAGGTCTTTGAAGCTCTCAAGGAAACATGAAAAGATTTGGTCTTAGTCAGATACATTTGATGTATCTAGTGCCGTATTTGTTGAGTTTTCCTTTGAGGGAAAAATCTCTTAAGAAAGACGGTCACAAAATCATCCCAAGACAGAATATAGCTCGCCGGGAGGCTGTACATCCATTTCTTTGTGTTATCCTTCAACGCGAAAGAAATCATCCTCAACCGGACTGAATCCTCGTCAAGCTGTTGAAGCTTGAACATGGAGCATACCTCCTCGAATTCACTTATAAAAATATACGGATCCTCATTATTGGTAGTGAAGGTAGGAAGCATGCTCACATATTGAGGTTTCAGCTCATAGTTATTCCCGCGAGCCGGCAGGAGAACTATGCAAGAAGGTTGCACGACCCGAACAGGATGGGTCCGCTCCCACAAAGTCATTGGTCTATCATGTCAAGCTAAAGGTGATGGTGCACCAAGAACTTGATCCTGACCGAATATCTTTTCCTCTTGAGTCGGAGGAGGAGGAGGTCTACATGGTCGAGCACTCTCACCAGAACAAGCTCAACCTCGCATAAAACGCTCAACTCGACTCTAAAACCACAACAGAAGGTGTAATCAGAGGAGCAGACTACTCGTAGGATATAGATAAGGAGAAGACTCAGATGAGGAGGGAAGAATCCTTAGATCTAGCGTGGGTAGTGGGATAAGGTAGAAGCCTATCTAGCAAACAAGGCTCACACAGCCTCTGGTCACTATAGGTCCTTACAGCTAAACAACGCCTAACTGCAAGGTCGCACAACCTCAACACGCCTCACCTCCGTACAACGAAGACCACAGAGCCCAGCAAGTGAGCTAAGATCCGGAGATCTCATCTCTCCTACTATCGACAAAGTTGGCAATGCTGATCAGGTTATGACGGTCGTGACCGGATCACTCTCCTAATGCGTCCGAGTCCTAGTGGCCAATGTCTACTTGATTTTAGATTAAGGATTTTGATTAAGAGTGATTTTTGGGGCAAAGGAAAGGGTGATGAAATCCCCCACCTTATCTTATATGGGACATCCTTTCCTTAGTAGCGTTTTGAGTCTTAATCTAGCAATCAACTCTCCAAACAAACGCTCACCTCACTCTTGTCCTGATGCACCTTACTAACCAATGCATGCTTTAACCATGCATGAATGAGAGAATGTGTGCACGTACCTCACGCCAGCAATCAACAACAAGATTGTAAAGAAAAGAAAGACAAGTGCGTGCAAGGTATACAAATGATGCATGACCTAGATAGCAATCAATCTAATGTTTTGGTTTGAGTTTTAAGGTCCAAGTTGTATAGAAAGGGGATTGGTTATTAATATATCTGGGAGAAAACTACATGTTAAAACATGTAAGATTGAGCTCCCAGACAACTAAATTGAATAAACAAACAACCAGAACAAAAGTTGGAGCAAAATCAGCTCACCAGGCCGCGAGTTGGCGGTTCCAGACAGTTGATTTGCGGTCCAAAGGGTTGATCTCAGATCAAAATTTCTCCTGGTGTGTCCCCTTGATGCTTTAATGTCCCTTAAACAATAACAAACTAAAAACAAAAGATTAAACCTACTCGAATCGTCCAAACCAAAGTCTGGACAAAGCACCTCCCCGGCAACGGCGCCAAATACATGATGGAAATTAAGTTTAACCGCAAGTGCACGACGTCGGTGAAGACGCGACAAGTACGGGTCGTGTCCACGAGGAGGTGTGTCAACTCTGGTTTGTTCGAAGGCAAGTGGGAAAAGAGGGGGATTAGCATAGGGAAGGAGGGAAGGAATAGTGTGGTGTGATGGTGTAGGAGGAGTAGGGGATGGGTTGGCTTGGGTTTTGTGCTTTTTGAAACAAAACCCATGCATCTCTCTCTCTCTCCCACATTGTTGCTCTCTCTCACCCTTTCTTCTTCTCTTCCGGCGACCAGGAGGCGTGGAGGTTGCTCCAGCGTGAGGCGCGGAGTTCGGTGTGCGAGGAAGCGCGCGTGCGGTCGCGGATCGGAGGTGATTTCGTGGTTTCTCCGGCGGGCGTCGTTGATCTCCTTCTTGAGGTATGTCGACTTCTAGTATGATTTTATTGTTCCCCACGTTAGTGGGAAGTTGTGGCCGGTTGTGGGAGGTCGGAGACCCGCCGGCGACGAGATACAGCGTAAAATCCTTGGCTGGCGCAAGGTTGTTGTTGACCAACGGTCGACCGGTGCCTTCGGGCGGTTGACCAGTTTTACCTTTTTGCCCGACTTTAACCAACATCGGTCGAACGATGCCATTATGGCGGTCGACCGGTTGCTTATGTGCTGGTGAGTTGGAGGCCTACTGTCGGTTTTCGGTCAACTGTCCCTTGTTGTGGGGTCGACCGGAACTTAAGTGTACTTGATGAATATGCATGATGTTCAACCGATTTATCTATATTGTTCGACCGTTATATGACGTAGACTATTAGGATGACCCTGGTAGTTTTCGGTCGGCCGGGACCCCTGAGTCGGTCGACCGAATAGTCTTGTTGATTTTGACCAACTCCGGATTTTGACCTCATATTCGGTCGACCGGTTTTAGACTGCTGTTCGACCGTTTGGACTTAAGTGACGCGCAAAATAGTTCGACCGTTGTAGACTTTCGATCAACCGAACCTATTGGGGACGGTCGACCGGTTAGGCTCTTTCGGTCGACCGTTTGTGTGCAAAATTGAATTGCTGGTCCTTGTGTTGTGTCAACTCTGTCCACGGAAACCCGTGTCCTCGCTTAGAGCGTGAGCCAGGAGGTGACAACGGGTACGTGCTCGTGTCGCCCAGGGACCGCCGTGTGGAAGAGTGTGGACGCTTGGGTCGCGCCACCTCCTTATTGGACGTGGTGTGACGTGTTGTTGCCTTACTCTCTGATGAGTAGTAGACCTGAGGGATCGCGGATCCCAATGCGTGTTGACGCTTGGCTCGTGGAGCATGATGACCCTGCAGACTACGGTCTGGACCCGTCCGATGTTGTACCGGACGTATGCTGTACCGCTGAGGTTGTGTCGGCGATGCCGCCGAGGTTTTGCCGGCGATGATGGTGCCGACGATGTTCCGGCTTGTGGTTGTGCCGTCCTATGTTGTGCCAGACATATGTAGTACCGCCGACGCCGCTGATGTTGTGCCAGCGATGATCCCCGATTGGGCACCTATCCTGGGATGTTGACCGACCGGGCTACGGCTCCGTCGAAGGTGGTGTATACCACATGGTTCTTTGCGTGAAAGTGCGGACGCTCCTCACCGATCCCTTTGGCTCGAGTAGTCGCGTGTGGGAGGACGCGTCGCGTACTGTCCGTAAGACCGTATGTGCCTACGGTAGGTTTCCGAAGGAGACCCGTTGTTGCTGGAATGATGTCCTTGTGTACCCTGTTGAGGGTCGTTGTTGTTGTTGGACTGAGGTCTCGTTTACCCTTGGAGGGATTTGATGCATTGTAGATGTGAACATGCTGCTAGTATGATAGGTTCATTTACCGTACTATTGAATGCATATAGGTGAGCTTGGCATACGGGGTTTCCTAATGAGAAACTCAGGCATCATTGTTTCATTCATGTTTCAGGACCGCAGTAGGTTCTGTCGGGTGGTGACAACGGGCGCACATATTTTGGGCCCAAGATCCTCTTCGGACTCTTCGAGGTCATCGTGATTGCTTGTACTTGTCTTTTCATTGTATTGTTGTAATCGCGTCTTTTGACAAACTCTGTTGTATTATGGGTGCACCGACTGTTGATTTATATGAGTAACATTCCCGTTGATGAGTTATTCTGATAATCTCTTGATCGTTTAAAATTTTAAATTTCCGCTGTTTCGGGATGTTACAAGTTCAGTGTTTGAATTTCAAATTATTTCCATTTTTAGTGGATTGCTCTAGATTTTCTTCCATATTTAGTCGACCTCTCCCAAAGTCTATACATAGGAACACATACACAATTTTCTACACTCTTCACAACCATTGTATACATTTTCTTAGTGTTTTTGAAAGCTCAATTCTCTCCTATTCTTCACCTCATTCCTATACATATTGTTCTCCCTTGATCCTATACCTAAACTTTAATCTAATGGATCAAGGAGCATGCTAGTAAGGAGGCCTCGGTGCAGACCAAACTACTGAAAAGTTGTAAAGGAGCTTCCGAGATGTGGAAGTCGGTTTCATGGTAACGTGAAGGGCATCGACAAGGGTGCTCGTCAATCACGGGTGTAACGACAAAAAACCTTGTCATTGGAAAGGTTTGGCCTAAGAGAACTCTCAAGTGGAGTGCTTTGGGACACGACTAAGTCACGGGTTGTGCGACTGAACCGGTATAAAAATCTCACATCTCTCTTTCTAGTGGTTTGCTTGGTGCTTTAGTTATATTTCCATTAAACCACCTTACAAACTTTTAATTAAGCAACCTAAAGTTTAAATGCTCTATTCACGTCCCTTTTGAGTAGCCTCATATTCTAAAAGTAATCGGCTTCGGGCGAAGCCACATCTCAAGTTGTGGGAGGGCATTCAAGATAGGCGAGGGTGTTCATTAACTCGTGGTGTAAAAACTTGATCTCGAACTGGAACAAAGATCATGTAATAGAATTTTTGAGTGGGAGCTCAAGGGTTGAGCAGGGCCCGAGGTGTGCCAAACCTCTATACATCCAGTGTCCATTGTGGTTTGCGATCACTACTTCGTTATTTGTTTTGTGCGATTGTTTTTTCGTTAGCTTCTGTATTGCGTTAGTCACACTATTTATAAGTTGGAATTAACTTGTTTTAAAATCACATTAGGTCTATTTACTCCCCTCTAGTTGACTTTGATGAGTGGGTCATTGATCTCGTCATTTGTTGCTTATGATTTTGAAAGGAGGGTAGGTCCCATTTTTATACTTTTTGAGAAAATTTCAAATCTCTTAATCTTGAGCTTGAAGTAAGAGTAATTCTCAACACTTGGTAGGATAATCATTAGATATAGATTGCTAGTTCTGTAGGTTTAAAATACATTTAAATTTATTAAGGTCCAACCAATTATATTAAGAAACTATGTTATTGGTTGTAAGTAAACTTGATTATTTCATTTCTCCATTCTTTTATCAAGAGTTTTGTTAAGTAGAGAGAAACATTTTATTCATTGTTGAATGAAAAATTAAACTAAGAAAAAGGATAGAACGAGAATTTAAAATAGAATAGATGTCGAATTTCTCTCGAATACTATGGTTCTCTACTATGAAAGGAATTTGTACGGTCATAGACAAAATTTTGTAACTAAATACCTACCCAATCATTTCCATTTTCTCATCAAAACACCATTCAATTCAAGCAAAATAATTGTCATACACAGCAACCTCCCAATGCTTGACCAAAAGATTGATTAAAAATCTGAATTTCAATCGAAAATTTTCTATTTCCTCTGTAAAAAAGACGTCCTCAAACTATTTAATCAAAGAATCTTATAGGCGGACACGGATCATCTTAGACGTGCTATCTTTTTAGACATGATGTTTGTTCCTTTTATATAAAAAATTATAATTTTTAAACACAGGATATTCTATCGTTTGCGGTGTATTTTATCACTTTTGAGGTACCTTTTTATAAGAGAGTTGCCCTTCTTGCTAAACATTTTCCTTAATCAAAATTACAAAAATCTCGATAGAGATTTAGGAATTAGTCATCATCATTATTAGTTCCAAAAAACTTCGGAATCAAACCAAACCCATACATGTCGTCCTGTTAGCAATTCGCAAACACAAAATCTTTGCCCCTAAAAAATTCCGAAAATACCCTTACAGGAAAACTCTTTTTTCTCGTCTTCCAAACTTTCCGTTCTCCTCCTCCGAACCCGCGACGCTCAGATCGGGCTCCGCCGCCGATTCCATGACCATAATGACCACTCCGCCTAATGACGTGAGCATTCCGATCCCCCGAGTCGTGATCCACTGCCAAACCCCTTTTTCCGCGATTTTTTCGAGATTTTTTGGGGGCGTTTTTAGGGTTTTTTTGGAGGCTGTCTGTGGTGTTTGAGTTGCGAGAGGTGGGATTTCGAATCGTGATTGGGGGTTTTGGTTCTGGTGCTCTCCGGAAGTTGGATGGTTTCTAGGGTTTTTCGGTTTCCGTGGTGGATTCTGTGGTTTTTGGGTGGTTTGAGTTGTTTGGATTGCGAAAGGTGGGGCTTTGAATCGTGGTTGTGTGTTGTGATTTTCTACTCTTCGAGAAGTTGATTTTCTTCTTTGTGGTATTTTGCTGATGGAAATATTGATCTGGAGAGTGATTTGGTGTTTAGGAGCAGAAACAAGATGAGGAAATGATCGTTCCACACTCGGAAGTTCAGGAGGGCCCGCAGCCAATGGAAGGTAAACCCTAATTGCCATTCTCTTTTGTATCGGTTTAGTTGCCTAATTGCCAATTCACTTGCATACTGCTTGTTATGATTGGAATAACATCCTCTTTTAGTTCGGAATTGCAGATTTTATTGTACAAGTTGCTGGGTTTTAGGTTTTGGGTGCAGACATGGTTAATTCTAGGGTTGTGGGTTTATTGTCAGATGGTACATTCTTACCCTTTATAATACGACTCACGTTCCAGTTTTCTCCATTAAATTCCAGTTAGTACGTTGTCGCTTAGTTTTTCCACCCTAGGATTGACGAGTGAAGAGATTGCTCAGTTTCTCGCAATGTAAATTGGATTTTAGGATCATGGGTGGATGGATTTGTTTCTGGGTTATTACTTATTAACTTCTCATTTTTTATTCCTTTGGATATAGTTTGGACGTTTTGGTTTCTCTTTTTTTGGTAATGTGATCTGATCAGTGTACATTTTCATTTTCTTAGTTGTAGGACCACAACAGCAGGATGCTTCTGCTACAACAGCTGAGAGTCAGCAGGTGGAGGATCCACCAACATCCAGGTTCACATGGGCTATTGGGAACTTCTCCCGGTTAAACGTTAAGAAGCACTACTCGGATGTTTTTACAGTAGGAGGTTATAAATGGTAAGTGCTGTTTGTTGCTGTTTTTAGTCATGAAGTTGACAAATGTCATTCTGTCTCATTATGTGGAAGTGAGTCTGGTTGAATATTTTGTCTTCTTACAGGAGAGTACTTATTTTCCCGAAAGGTAATAATGTAGATCAGCTGTCCATGTACTTGGATGTAGCAGACTCAGCAACCCTACCCTATGGGTGGAGTAGATATGCACAGTTCAGCCTTGGTGTAGTTAATCAAGCTCATAGCAAGTACACAATAAGAAAAGGTGAGCAATCCATTTCCATCCCCAACATTAGATTTGTTATATTGGAGGGATAGGGCTTGCTTCATTAAGGTGCAATTGTGCATTGTCTTCTTGTTTGGATGCAGACGCAAATCATTCATCTTTCATAACCATAATTGTGAATCATCACCTTTGATCAAGCATAAAGAACCAAGCTTTATGTTTTCTGCAGCCAATCTTGAACGTACTTAAAAAATATTCCAAGGAAAATAACTTTCAACAGAGAAAATTATCAAAAGAACATTCTTGTGTCGTATTTTATGAGTTAGACATAAGACATAAGTTGGAGAGGCCAAGGGAGTACCTTGTGTTGAAAACTGCAGTAATTTTGACGAACCAAATGGTCCATTGACTTAATAATACCTAAGTAGTACCTAATTAACAAATTTGGAACTTTTGTATTTGTCTTTCCCTGTATTTATACAAAATATGATACACCTTTGTAATTCTTTCTGGTGGATATTGTTTCTTGACATTCTGTGGACTCTCCAGATACTCATCACCAATTCAACACGCGAGAAAGTGATTGGGGTTTTACATCATTCATGCCCTTAAGTGAGCTGTATGATCCAACCAGAGGATATCTTGTGAATGATACATGTATAGTTGAGGCCGAGGTCACTGTCCGCAGGGTCATTGACTATTGGAACTTCAATTCAAGAAAAGAAACCGGTTATGTTGGTCTTAAGAACCAAGGAGCAACTTGTTACATGAACTCCTTACTTCAGACTCTTTACCACATTCCCTATTTCCGAAAGGTCTGTGGTTGATGTTTTCTTACTCATCTAAAACCATTTAAAGTATTCACGTCACATATTTTCAAGTAAACGCCGTTTGCTGTTATGTGTAATCAGGCTGTATATCATATGCCAACAACTGAGAATGACATGCCAAGTGGAAGCATTCCTCTTGCTCTACAAAGCCTGTTTTATAAACTACAATACAGTGACAGCAGTGTGGCTACCAAGGAGTTGACAAAATCATTTGGCTGGGACACATATGATTCCTTTATGCAGCATGATGTGCAGGAACTGAACCGTGTACTTTCGGAGAAATTAGAAGACAAAATGAAGGTGAAAATTTGGATCATTGGCCTCTCCATTTTCTTTTCATGTTTACTTATTCCTTTTTCCTTACTGAGATTTATTGGCTCAGGGGACTGTCGTGGAAGGCACAATACAAAAGTTGTTTGAAGGGCACCATATGAATTACATAGAATGTATTAATGTTGACTACAAATCCACTAGAAAAGAATCATTCTATGGTATTCCTTTCTTTTCCCAGCCACAGTATTCTATATCTCGGATCCATTATTATAATGAGCTCCATTTCAGGAAAAAAATTTGACGATTTTGATGCTCTTTAATAGATCTTCAACTTGATGTCAAAGGCTGTCGGGACATTTATGCTTCTTTTGACAAGTATGTTGAAGTTGAAATGCTTGAAGGGGATAACAAGTATCATGCAGAGCAGCATGGTTTGCAGGTGTATTAGCCATTATTATTTTGGTATCATTCGTTGTGCACAGTTGAGAAGTAGGAATAACATATTGCTGATTTTGTTTTACTCAAATTTTGGGTTTTATCTCCTGGTTACCTTTCATCTTTATTTTGCACAACATATATTTCTGCCTCGTTTTCATATCCATTTATAAAGCTCTTCCGTAATTTTCTTCAAGCTGTTTACAATAAATATTCTTTCAGGATGCTAGAAAAGGTATCTTGTTCACTGACTTTCCTCCCGTCCTGCAACTACAATTGAAACGCTTCGAATATGATTTCATGCGGGATACAATGGTGAAGGTAGGTACATCCTAGCTCTTGTGCACGTACTTAAGTATTTCTGCCTCGAAATCTCTCAAATGATATGGTATATGAGCAATTTATGCTCACTGTTTAGGTTTTTCTCCTGGCATAAGAAAAAAATGAAAAAAATTGTGCCATGAAGTCTTTTGGTTACCCTTATTTCTTAATGGTGTGTTTGGATAGGAGAGAAATGGAGAGGAAGCAATGCTTCTTTTGTATGGATGGGAATTTTGAGAAGGGCAAAGGAGAGAAAGTGAGAGAGTCTTCTATACAAATTGGTGCCTTAACTTTTGCTCCAAAATAGGAGGGAAATGGAGAGAAAGTTCTAACTTGCCTAATTTTCCCAAAATACCATAAAATGAAATAAAGAGGTTAACACACTCATGGGTACTTCGACAATATGGTACCAAAAGTTCATTTTCTCTCCTATCTTTACATACGTCTATTGAAACAAGGGAAAATAACAACACTTTCTCTTCTCTTCTTTTCTCCTCTCCAAATATTTTCTCTTCTTTTCTTCTCTCTCCGTCATTTCTATCCAAACACACTATAAAACTCAACGCTTCAAAAAAAATAGTGGAAGGAAAAAATAAATTAACGATTTCTTGAGTTTTGTACCTTTCCTGATTTTCTATATCTTCTTCCCATTTTCAATTATTTGAATTCCTATGGTACGGGTTAGTTAGTAATTAGTATACCCTAATTGATTATTTTATGAGTTGTTTTTAATACTAAGTCCTTTGTGAGGTTGATATGAGATTCCTAGCACACTGTTCATTTAACCTAATGTAAACACTGTGAAGCACATATGCTTCTAGATCCATGATGTATCCATATTGTACCTATATCGTACTTCATTTAAAATTCAATTGGATACATATTGATGCCCCACAAATACTTTCGGATGCTTCATGGATGCCTGAGAAACATTAGTGTAACATTTCATGATATGTTATTTTTTATAAGAAACATAGTTACATACAATAATATTGTTTATAGAATATGCACCCATAGAGGATCATTGAGTTGTGTAGTAAATCATATCAACATTTCAACTTTCATTTCAATTCCTTTTTCGTCAAGTCAATTCACTTTGCAAATGTTTAACATTACATGCATTTATATTGATAAAAAACATTACATGCATTTGATATTTTTTTCACTGTAGGATGAAATGACTTAATATCTAACCAAAATAAAATTTAATCATTATATATCCTTCCTGTATTGTATTCTACTTTTTTGAAAAATGTATCATACCTACCTATATGCGGTGTATTCATTCTTCTTAGCTGGATGCCATTGAACAAGTCTTAAGGGAGCTATCTACTCAGTTGTTACTTCCTGTGAGGATTTGTAGTTGTGTTGCCATTAAGTTTTCTTGAGATCACCTTCCTATGATTATTAATTGCCCAGTTTGTTTGACGTATCCTTCCTCTGAGGGCTCCTCACCTTTAGTCACCCACCTGGTGGAATATTTGTTGCCTAAATTGTTCATCATGTCATTTTGCTTGAAGAACATAAGTATAGGTAGTTTCTATTTGGCTAATCTCGGTCAATATTGTCCAAGGAACATAAAAACATATTGCCTGAACTTTAATTTATTGGCAATTCTCATTTAATTTTTTTTCTAGATAAATGATCGATATGAGTTCCCCTTGCAACTTGATCTTGATAGAGACAACGGCAAGTATCTATCTCCAGATGCTGATAGAAGTGTCCGCAATCTCTATACACTTCACAGGTAACTTTTCTGTTTGGTTTCACTTCAACAACTTGTTATTTTGAATATACTTCAGATGAAATGTTCTTTTGCATTTGCCTCACCATTAAGCACTTTGAAGGTCAGATTTGGCTGTGTTTGCTTTTGGTTTATGATGGACTAAGAAAATATGAGATTGGTGAATTTGTAACAAATGTTTTATTTTGCTCATTCTAATGCTTGAAGAAAGGAAAATCCATCTAGGCTATGATGCAATTTTGGTTTTTATGTAACCGATTAAAAAAAGTTCGGTTTTTTACTTGTGGACTTTGTTTTACATGCTAAGGTGATTATGTTTTGTGTTGGGATTTATTGTTATGTTTCCTTTCTTGCAGTGTTCTTGTCCACAGTGGTGGTGTGCATGGGGGTCATTATTACGCTTTTACCAGACCTGCGCTATCTGATCAATGGTAATGCTGCAATTTTGACTTAAATGATATTATTGTTCTTTACAATTTGCAAATTTGCCTTTGCAAACAGTGTTTTTTGGTATCACTCTAGAATCAATTACCTGTTCATGGTTATGATTTATGAAGTGTGTGATAACTGACATACTTTTGTACAAACTATTGACTGTGAAGGACAACATAAGCAACAGTTCTAGATTTAATTCCTTACGGAAATGTCATCATGGTGTAGCATGGTGGTGAATGATTTTACACATGTTGCAAATTATGGCTATTATAATTTAATTATGACAAACAAATGCCCAAGGGAAACTTTAATTCCACATGGTGCATGCATTGGTAGGCTAGGAAATGGTAGCATTTACCCTTAATTTTCAGAAATCCAGATTTATTTGATTTATTTTATACAGTTCGTTTGATTTCTGACAATTTCCCTGCATTAGGTTCAAGTTTGATGATGAGCGAGTGACTAAAGAAGATATGAAGAGAGCATTGGAGGAGCAATATGGTGGTGAAGAAGAGGTGATAGTGGTGTTTTAATACTTATGGAAGTAATATCTTGCTTTTATCCTTCACCTTGTTGCTTTTCTTTATTGAAAATTTCTCCTGTATTGCAGTTGCCTCAAACAAATCCGGGATTCAATAATACACCTTTCAAATTTACGAAGTATTCAAATGCTTATATGCTGGTATATATTCGTGAAAGTGATAAAGATAAAATCATCTGTAATGTGGATGAGAAAGACATTGCTGAGCATCTCAGAGTAAGGCCTACGTTCGTACTCTCTTGTTTCTAAGGTCTATTCAGAGCCTTAGGTATGATACCTGACTCCTCTACAGGTAAGACTAAAGAAGGAGCAAGAAGAGAAGGAGCACAAGAAGAAGGAGAAAGCTGAGGCTCACCTTTATACCATTATAAAGGTTTTTGTATTTTAATTCGTTTAAATTTTCTCTGGTGTTACTGCAAGTAGCATCTAAGCTTCCATTCTGCAAAGGGAAGGCACTATTTTTCTATTCTGTTATATATAGGTTGCCCGCGATGACGATTTGGCTGAACAAATTGGCAAAGATATATATTTTGACCTAGTGGATCATGACAAAGTTCGGAGTTTTCGAATACAGAAGCAAATTCCTTTCAACCTTTTCAAGGTAAAAAATTGGTGTGCATTATTATCAAGGAGTCCATTAAGTCACAAAAGCAAATGAGGTAGGATATGTTCCAGATGTTAGCTGTGAGCAAGGGCTCTGTAGTATTTAACTGTTAACTTCACAAAGTGATACACGGGTGTGCTCATCTTAGTTGTTGCCTAAATTCCTTGTTGTAGAGAGGGCCCTTTAGGTTCCTGTACTGAATTTTGATTTTAATCTTTAGATGGGTTCAGAAACTTGTTGTTCTTAACATCACTGGTATCTGAAGCCATTGAATTCTGCAATGCTATGATTCATGTTGTATTTTTATTTTTTTTCATTTACTCCCTTGAAATTGTTGAGGAATGGGAACTCTTCAGGGCTACAAGCATGACTATTGCTTTCCAATTGGCTGTTAATTGCTGAATGATCTTTCCCTTAGAAATTATTTTGTGCTTGGGTGGACAAATAAAACCTTTTTTCTTTTGTTATATGTGACATACTACCATATGGACAATAGTTGGCTTTTGTTTCTGTTTTCGAAAAAGAGTTTGTTTTGTAATTTCTGTATTTTACAGGAAGAGGTAGCAAAGGAGTTTGGTATTCCGCTTCAATTTCAACGTTTCTGGTTGTGGGCGAAACGTCAAAACCATACATATCGTCCTAATACGCCACTGAGTCCACAAGAGGAGGCCCAATCGGTAAATATGATACATTTTACATTATTTTATCCATGTAAAATTAAATTATGATTTTAATTTGTGAATTTACTTGATCAAGTATTTTTAGTCAGGCAAAATAAATTAAATAGTGAAAGAATTATTAAAACTCGAACATTTTCCTTACGCTTTATACTTGGCATCTTAAATGAGGTAGATATTTGATTGTTTTTCCTTGTAATGTCGTTGGACTTTGGCCAATTTAGAAAGGTTTTTTCTCCCCTCGCTTAACTATATGCTCAGATTATATCGAGTGGGCTAAAGATTGTATGAAATGAAGTTACTTCCTCAGTAATTCTACTTGCTTGCGTTGTTGACACTGTTTATTGGATGTAATCTGAAGTGGACTTCATTCATCTTTTATTTTACTGTTAGAACAGATTCTCATAAACCAGGTGAAGAATCGGGTCCTTATACAAGAGGATAAACATGCTTGTTCTGGAATCTGTTCAATAGTGTGTGTGTGTGTGCGCGTGTGTGTTGCATTTTTCATTTTTTTGCCAATTTTCTCTGACTTGGGTTCTTTGCTTCAAGGTTGGGCATTTGAGAGAAGTCTCAAACAAAGCACATAATGCGGAGTTGAAGCTATTCTTAGAAGTTGAGCTTGGAGTGGTAATCTTTCTGTTAATATGGGAGCAGTTTTTTCTATTTGAATGTTATTAAGTTTATATTCCATTGGTAGACTATTTGTCCTTCGCATGATTAATTTGTTGCCTGTCAGGATTTGCGTCCACTTCCTCTTCCTGAGAAGACCAAGGAAGATATTCTTCTTTTCTTTAAACTCTATGACCCTAAAAGGGAGGTTTTCAGGTATTTCTGAATACGTATGCCAGATATCCAGATCTCTCACAACTCTGTTGCAGTATTTTAGAACTTCAAGGTGATTAATTTTCTCTTGGTTTTCTTTTCGATTACAGGTATGTGGGAAGGTTTTTTGTAAAGGCATTTGGAAAGCCAATGGAAATTCTGACAAAATTAAACGAAATGGCTGGTTTCCAGCCCGATGATGAAATTGATCTTTTTGAGGTTTGTGTAGGATACTACATTGCAGTTTGATAAATTGTATTGTAACAATGGTTTTTTTTTTGCGGTCCTAAATCTTGATATTTATATGATATTCCTATGGTTCTTTTCCAGGGTTGGTTTCACTAAGTAAGTGATATTTATGATTTGTACCACTGTTTTGAAAATCGGACCGGTCCGACCAGTTCAACAATGAACCGGAGGCCTGTCCGGTTTGCCCCCCCCAAAACCGTATTTTGCCAAGAACCGGCCGGTTCAACCACCGGCTCAGCAAAAAAAACCCAATTATGTTTTTTTATGGGTACCCGATTATGTATTCAGTTATTCGATTACTACATATCCAAAAAAAACAAACCCAAATCTATACCCCAACCCTAGAGATGTTGATATTGTAAATGTTTTGAATACTTTTTTCTTAATAAATATGACTATTGTATCTATAATATATATTTATGACGTCATGCTGACGTCAGAAATTCAACCGGTTTCGATTTGGTTCAACCCCGGTCGAACCTCTGAACCTTTGACGTTGCCGGTTCGACGTCCGGTTCGGTTCTGAAAACCTTGATTTGTACAGGAAATAAAGTTCGAACCAGGTGTCATGTGTGAACCTGTTGACAAGAAGCTCCCATTTCGATCTAGCCAGGTATATTTGATGTGTGATTGTAATTATTCGTTTGAACTATTTATAACCCTATCTTTTTCAATGCGAAGCTTGAAGATGGTGACATTATTTGCTATCAAAAGTCTCTTCCAACAGAGAATGATGAACAATTTCGTTATCCTGATATCCCATCATTTTTGGAGTATGTACATAATCGGCAGGTATGTCTTTCTTTGGAAGCTTAGGTAACTACCATGGAGTCCGCATCAACTTTTTCCCCCCTGCAATTAGCATGGAGTCTGTACAAAAATGTTTATTTATTTATTTCTATACTGTACACGGATTATTGTTTGTGTCCATTATATGTTGGTCCACCTGTATGTATTAGGCTGGGTGTGCCATTTTAGTTACCTGTGCCTTTTGAGTGATTTAGGTTTTTGAGAAGCATAATACTTTTCCTAGCCGCATTTCTTATTTATTTTGAAATTGCAAATGTTCAGTTGCACTACGCATCATTGGGTCAATTGGAAACAACCTCTATTTTTACAGTGGTATGGTTGTGTACACCCGCCCCACTACCTCGCCTAGGCGGGACCCTCTTTTGAGGCACTAGGGTAATGTTGATGTTGATAATACTTTTCCTAGTTGTTGTCTTGCATGGTATGGTAAAGGTGCTTACAGAATGGTTATAAATCAGTAGAATGGAAGATGTAGGCAAAAGTTGTGCCTTCCGACTTATGGGCTTTATCTTTGTCCTTTTCCTCTGATATCCAGGTAGAATGTGGTTTGTGTATTTTCTAATTGTTTCTCTGGTCATGGCCAAGCCATCTTTTTGTCTAAAATTATGTTTATATTGTTTCTGTATTCTTTAAACAGAGCTTGTGTTGTTTCTTAAAGAGCCATGATTATTGAGAAAAAGAATGTTCCCGTGGGTTCTTTAAACATTTTCCTGCCAATCGCTGCTGGTTCATTGGAACCATGATTTTTGATGAGTTTCATGTCTATCCTATCCCAACCAGTCTGGGATTAAAGTCTTTGCTGTTGTTTGAGAAGAGTATTCTAGATGTGAATTTGTCTATGCCCTAATATTTGGATTTTACCTGTTATTTATCTGATCTTTCTTTTTGCATGTGTTTGATTTTTGTTACATTATCATCTGAAGCATCTTTTTGCCCCTTCCACTTTGATAAGATTACTATTGAACCTTCCATTTCGCTTTGCATGGTTGATTTGTCAGGTTGTTCGTTTTAGATCCCTAGACCGACCTAAGGAGGATGATTTCTGTTTGGAACTGTAAGCGTATATCTGACTGCTACATTGTTCGCCTACAGTACTATAACCATTGGTTGGTAATTTTCCTTTTTCTTGACCTTCCAGCTCAAAGCTTTTCGGCTATGATGATGTTGTACAAAGTGTTGCACGCCAACTTGATCTTGACGATCCTTCCAAAATTAGACTCACATCTCATAACTGCTATTCTCAGCAGCCAAAACCTCAATCAATTAAATACAGAGGTGTGGAACATCTTGCTGACATGCTGGTTCATTATAATCAGGTGATCTATTTGTGTTAGTGATGACATGCTATCTTTCTAAAAATGCTATTTAAGTATCAGGTTTGATCTGTTTTCTTTTTCTGGTCAGACTTCTGATATATTGTATTACGAGGTGTTGGACATTCCGCTACCTGAATTGCAAGGATTGAAAACTTTAAAAGTTGCTTTTCATCATGCCTCAAAAGACGAAGTAAGATAACACAAGTTTTCCTCATTTTTGGTTGGTACTTATGTCATTGCCTTAGATTAATATTCGTTTTTTTTCCAGGTAGTAATCCACACTATCAGACTACCTAAGAACAGCACAGTTGGTGATGTTATTAACGATTTAAAAACAAAGGTTTATATGGAAGTACTTCTAAATGTCCTACGAAGTCCAACTCCAAGATCATGATTGTCTAAACTTCCTTTTTTCTTCTTCTTCCTTGTAGGTTGAGCTCTCTAGTCCAGATGCAGAGCTTCGGTTGCTTGAGGTGTTCTTTCATAAAATATACAAGGTAATTTCATTCTTTTTGACATTCAAAGCTGCTAATGTAATCATCTCATGTAGTAAAGATTTAGACGAGACACTTTATGTCTAGTACCTGTTGACCAGCCTAAAATACACATACTTCAATTTATCTTTTCCTCCCTTGTGGTGTTACCGGGGTGTGTTACTTTCTTGGAACATACTATTCGAGATGTCTTTCTGTGACTACAAACTTCTGGAAGTACAGCGGAGTTTCTGTTGTAGAACAATATCTTGTTGGGGTTACTGTGATTTTTTCTATCTCCTTTTCTTTCCCCACTTCTTGTGGGGTTCTGACATTTTACCTTTGTTTTTGGCTGTGACGGGGTCTTGTTCCCGTCCTTTTGTTTTTGTTATTTCACCTCTTGTATCCCTTTTTTTCTTACCAATGATAAAAAAAGTTACTTTCTTGGAACAACTGAGATAAAGTTACTCTTATCGGCAGTTGTTCTCTGAGTGTATCAACCTTCTTTCTAAGTTTGAGATTACATGCAAACCATCAAAATATACAAGGATATACATATACATATATAATTATATATGGAGTACAATATTCAGATCTTGTCTTCATCTTAAATGATTAAAACTGGACTTTGTTACATGGAATTTCAAATTTCTCTCTCTCCTTGGGGGATTTTTCGTATTTTTTTATACAAATGTAGTGTTTTAAAGTTCGAAACAGATTTGCAATTTCGTAAGGCATATAGCCAAATAAGTCATTACGAAATGACATTGTTTCAAATTCTAAGTCCATGTAAGAACCTCATGTTAAACTGCCCCATATATATATTCACTGAAATATTGTCATTAATGTTGTTTGGTACTGTACAAATTCTTGTTTTAGGTAGAAATGGGTTTGTAGCCCATGCTAAATTTGTTTCTAGTAACTTTTTGCGGTTTAATGTTGACAGATATTCCCAGTTAACGAAAAAATTGAAAACATAAATGATCAGTACTGGACCCTGCGTGCAGAGGAGGTATGCTAATTTCTTGAACCTGAGTTGGTGTGTATGGTCATCCAAAGACATGCTTATTTATATTAAATGCAGATACCTGAGGAAGAGAAAAATCTTGGACCTGAAGATCGTTTGATTCATGTTTACCATTTTCTGAAAGATCCCACTCAAAATCAGATGGTAATTCTTTTAACTTGTGCTAAATGATCTTTTAACTAGATCAGGAAGCAACCCACCTGTTGTCCTCCCCGTCCCCCTCAATTCCTTTTTTTCTATGCCTATACAACTCAGTCTTATCGGGGGATGTATTGAATATAAATTCCTGTCGATGTATTTTGTGTCTATAATATATTTCATTTACTGAATGTGTATGGGTTGCCTTCTCATTATACAAACAGACGGTACAAAATTTTGGGGATCCTTTCTTTTTGGTTATTCATGAGAATGAGACCCTGTTGGAAGTTAAAGCACGTATTCAGAAAAAGTTGCAAGTTCCAGATGAAGAATTTGCCAAGGTAAGTAAAGTGTATGTTAATATTTTTTTTGAGCTCAAGCTCCCCATGATTTTAGTCTTTTGGGTTTTAGATTTGGTAATGCTTTCTGGTAAACTTATCTTTGAAGCATAAACTATTTGTGTAAATAAAATTAAATTAATCACATGTTTTTTGCCAAGTCTTAAAAATAACTTTTTGTTTGTTTTCGATAAACACGACCTAAATTTAAACTGTATACACAGTGCAATGATGGTAGAAGGCGAAGGTTGATTTTATTAGAGATCTCCAAAGAAACAAATGGGAGTGCCTCTTCTCTTTCTACCTGCATAAGAATTTAATATTTTTGGAAATGATTTTATCAGTCTGAAAAGTTAAGCTCATTTATTTTTTAATTAAGATTCACTTTTTTCTTCACTGAGAAGATGTGGTACATGTGAGTCATGATGTTTTTGTTTAGCATAAGTAATTAAATATATATCATGATTTGAGAAGCCTGTACTTCTCTTTCTACCTGCATAAGAATTTAATATTTTTGGAAATGATTTTATCAGTCTGAAAAGTTAAGCTCATTTATTTTTTAATTAAGATTCACTTTTTTCTTCACTGAGAAGATGTGGTACATGTGAGTCATGATGTTTTTGTTTAGCATAAGTAATTAAATATATATCATGATTTGAGAAGCCTGTAAAAATTTGCAGCTGTTTGATAAAAATATTTGAAAATCAGAGTACCTATTTTTAAATATAGGTATTGTGACTCTAAATAAGTGATCCACTCAATTTTAAAGTGGTTATACTGAATGAACTTTTACAGGTTGAGGTTGAAGATCTTAATCTTAACTTTTCTTCCGTATCATGTATTATTGTTGATTGCAGTTGTCATAATGAAAGACAGCAAGGTTTTTTTATTGATTTTTCATAATTTCTTTGTTTTTTGCAGTGGAAATTTGCATACTTGTCCTTGGGTTGTCCAAAATATCTCCAAGATACAGACATAGTAGCTTCCCGTTTTCAGGTCCATGCCTGTCTCTTTAGTTACTCACTGGTCTATAGCTTTTATTATCTTAACCAGTTTAATTTGTATAGAGAAAGGATGTTTATGGAGCATGGGAGCAGTACCTTGGATTGGAACATACTGACACCTCACCTAAAAGGGCTTATAATGCTAATCAGGTGTGTAATATAAGTATTTTTTTTTCATGGCTAATTTTCTTTGCTTGTCTAGGAGTTCTGAGACTTAAGTATTGTCCTTGGGCAACATCATCTTTAGTCAAACTTGTGAAAATTAAGCGTCATTTTGCTGAATTTTTTTGTTTTCTGCTGAAGTTTGGAATTAAAGACTTAAGTTTATTTTTTATGTGTATATTTTGCAGAACCGACATGTATTTGAGAAGCCTGTGAAAATTTACAACTAGTAAATGGCGAAAAACCTTCCCTTCGGAGTTCCTTGAACCCAAGCTTTGGCCTCCGGTCATATGCACATGTGAATTGGCAGAATAATAAGGATTTTGAAGGGAGCAAAAGCTCTGGAAGTGGAATTCTTGTTTTAGCAGTTAGCTTTGTTTGTAGCATGTTTTTTGTTGGTGTCTTAGCTCATGGGGTTGTCCATATCATCTTTGAGCTTGCATTCTTCTGTGTGAAAGCTTGTCGGAGCGGCTGCTCTCGTTGTCTGATACCATATCAAGGTTTATTTGGTATAGAGCTTTTGGATTAGCGAATGTATACAGGGTTTAGTCTGGGTTTTTCCGACTTCATTTATTTGTTCGTGTTAATTCTCCACCTTTCTCGTGTTATTCTGCTTGTAACTTGCTTGTGTATGGAAAATGCATTTTGTATAATGTGTTTATTATTGATAGCAATTTCTTAATTCATCAATGATTTATTAGGTGTTTTCCTAGTATTTTATAGAAGGTCCGAATCAAATCTTAACATCTCCCTGTCATGAGGTGTTTTCGTCAGTTGGAAGACTTGCCAAAAGTCTTCAACCGCCGTAGTAGAGAGTACATAGACCTTGTTTTTGATAGACTATCTTGAGATAGTCAAGACTTGAATTGAATCTCAACGGTCTTATTCACATATTAGGGACTTTTGAGATTAAAATTGGATGGATAATAGAGTACGTAAAATTAAACATTTGCTTAAAACGACGTTCGCAGTAGTTGGGAAAAAATATTTACTCAACCTAGGTAAAACCATAGCGCCATTTGTAATGGAAGAACTAATATTTATACAGTCCCAAACTTATCTAACACCTCTTGCTGTCTCTGTTGTAACTCCTTTTTATCACTGACTCAGCTATCCTTTTTGCTGATCTTCATCATCTCTAAACTTGGACAACACATTTCTTCATATCCTTTCCCATATGCATTAACCCATCCTGACCGTTGGTAAATCTTAAGTAACCCAGTAGCATTTGTGTGAGGCTATCTTCTTCCAATTGAACTAATAATAATTAATTTTTAATTGAAATAGTAGTCCATTAAAACATATTATCTTTACTTGCGTGGAATAAATAGAATTTTTTGTTAAAGCACATCTTTATCATGTTGCAGAAAATAAAATACGTTTTGATTATGTGATATTAAACTAACACACTTTTGTTATACAATAAATAAAATGTATCTCAAGTTAGAGTAGCAAGCATAATTTTTATTTAAAATCACCTTTTATTGAATAAAAATGTATAATAGTTCTTCTTAAAAGATGTATATGTTGAATTAAAACCTCTAAAATGTCAAAATAGAAAGAATATTTTTTTAACAATATTTAATAGTAGTATGTCAAATAATAATTTGTTAATCTTAACATATATTTTGTAACAAATACTATTTGTTATTTATAGAAGTAAAATATCAATTACATAATATGATGCTAATTATGATTCATGATTGTGTAAAATATCAATTACGTAATATGATGCTAATTATGATTCATGCTAAATATCAATTACATAATTTAAGAATTCGCTATTGAAACGAGCAATTTTGTCTAGTTTAGTACCATAAATATGAACCATGCACTAGATACAGATCTAGAGGCTTATATTTGATGAGTGGGGTTACGTGCACCTGAAAAATTAGCTTATATTGCTTTCGCTTTAGATTGTTACAAGTTCGAATTATTACTTTAGTCTTCGAAGGATAAGAGTCATACATTGTAACAATCACACACACACAACACCAACAAACACATTACATTTTGTGTTAGACTGTATTTTAAGTGTATGTGTTCAATTTTTGTGAAGGATCCCGGGATGCAAACGCACGTCTCCATGCATGATGTACAGTGTGACACTCCAGCTAGGATCTGTAGTTGTACACGTTGGAGACACTTGATGTTTGTTATGAGTACATGTGTCTTGTATGTGCTTTACTTTTGACTTGGGAAACACATTTGGAATCCCCCACGTTACACTTTGACACACTACTTTTTAGGATTTCATTTTTTTGTTCTCTTGTGATTTAGTTGATTATCTTGAAGTTTAGATTGATTATGATTAGGGATGCACACGAGTCAGATTGAACCTGAAAATTGACCCGAATCAGATTGGTCGGGTTGGGTAGGAGTTTGGGTCGAGTCGGGTTGGGAAATTTGAAAACCGATGGTTTTTTTACATAAAGTAATGGGTTTTTAATGTAAAACTATGGTATTTTAACATAAGGCTATGATTTTTTAATTCGGGTTTAAGCTTATGAGGACAATGCATGAAGTAGGTGTGGGGGGTGTTTTACGTGTGTACATAGTCGAGTCTTTCCCTTTCCCTTTGATTTTTGTTTTCTTTTGTGTGTATTGATAGGGTCATGTTAGTGTGCTGCATTTAATATCGATATATCTGCTTGCCATGATCCTTGGGTGACTTGTCTTCTTTTGTTTGCCTAGTGCTTTAACATTTTCACATTTTTTTCAAAATCTTCATGTGTTTGTGAAAGAAAAATGTTTTGTTTGTTTTACGTGTGTTTAGCATGTGCAAAACCGTTGAGAGGCAAAGTAAAAAGAAAGCTCCCAAAATTGTCTTGAACATGATGCATTAGGATATCTAGTTTACTGGCTTTAGGTCTTATCGAGTCGTTAGGATGCACCCCGGTTTTCCCTCGGGGAGCAAGTAATCATAGGGTTTTAGTACTCAAGCATTTAAAGAAGTCCACCCTGAACCTAGTGAGTCAATAATTCATGTCGGTTAATATAAGGAAATTTGTTGTAGTCAAGGACACTTTAAATCTTGTTGTGAGACATTAAGTGTAGGGGTTTTGGTTCATGTGTAGATAAGAAATAAGTGAGTATCTTTTCTCTCTTCTCACACGGCTCCTATCACTCGGGAAATTAGGTTTGAGGGGACTTTGTGCTTCGTGCTTTCGAGTCATCTGACTTGAGATGCACCGACCGAACTCCCATTACACGGGTGGTAGGGATTGCCCTATGTGGAGATTTGGGGAAAGGTGTACGTGATAGTGTAAGTCCTCATAGGCAATGATGCACGAAACCTGACCCTAGGAGAATGAAACTCTAACTAGTAAGAAAAAGAATAAGAGACAAAACAAAGTAAGTAAGAAAAAAAGAAAAAAAAGAAAAAAAAGTAATGCAAATAAGAACCTTAATGGACCTTACACTTTGTATCACTTGAGGATGTTGAGGTTGTCCATGTCTTACACTTAAGTCCTTGATTAACTTTCACGAATGATTCATTAGGCTAGGTGTGTGGACTGATTACATATATTGAGTCGGCCCGTAGCATTACCGCGTACAATGATCGACAAAATGAGCCATCAAGTTGTGTAGCTAGGTTGAATAATGCATCTTTGTTCGGATTTTGTGGGTATATCCGCTGAAAACCCTAAGGAGACAACACTCCTCTTCCTTGGCGACAAGGAGATTTAACGGTTTGTTGCACGTGCTAAGTGCAACCGTGATTCCTACGAAAGTGAGTTAGGATTTCCGTGCTAGTTAGGCATCATCTAGCCTAAGAACCTATAGTCAACCTTAGGTTTGTTTGAGCCGTATTTGCTAGCTTAGACTTCTACGCAATCCCACTACCCACGCTAGTTTTTAAGGCTTCTTCTCTTCTCACCTAAGGCATCTTCTCCTTTACTTCTATCTTTTAGTCTCCTCCCCTTTACACCACTTCTCTTAGTGTTTTAGGGTCGAGTCGAGTACTTTTATGTGAGCTTTTCTCGTGGTGGTGAGAGTAGTCAATTTGAGAGTGTTATTGCTGAGATGAATGGTTACATAGGCGATCATTCATTTTATTGTTGGGACCAGGACTACTCTCCCGGGTATACCCAACTAATGCATCCTAGGGTGCCTCAGACAAACACCCAAGTGCTTTGGGACAATTTTAATTGTGTAGTTGAGCAGTCTTTTGATTAAGGTGATATGAGAGAGACACCAACTGCTAGACCACCATCTAGTTGTGTGATCATATGTTGGTGAACAAACTAAGTCATTAGAAGAAACTTTGTCCCCTTTCGTGCGTGAGATAGAGGGTATGACTGCATCGTGTAGGAACGTGAATAACTTACTTCTAATCACTTTTAAACTAATTCCCTACTTGCTTAATCAATCAAAGATGCACCCGATAGATATTTATATAGGTTCGGCCTCCCGCCTACTTCCTCTCTTGCAAGCTCCGCTCGATCTCCCTCGAGCTCCGCTTACGTCTTCACTATCAATATCGTTCCGGGCCGAGATTAAGCCTTTTACAACACAAGCTCTGCGAACAACCCTCGCTAGCTTGATTTCTTTCTCTCACGACCCGAGAGGGAATACTACAGGCTTTCACCAAAATCCTTGCTAATTGACAGACAATTTGAGTGGAACAACACTCTCTAAACTTGAGCACACTTTGAGTGAGATTTGGCTATGATCAAAGGTGTGGAATTTAGGCTTAGAGTGTTGGATTGAGGAATTCAAAGCTTGTGAGTTTCTCTCTAGTGTATGGAACAAATTATAGTAGGAGAGTTGTCTAAAAAAGGTTTGGGCAACTCTGTTTATAAGCTTTAGATGACTTATAGCCGTTGTGACAAGTATAGGAAGTGTTTGTGTAAGAAACACAAAACAGAAAAGTGCAGGTCCCAAAATAAAACACAAACGGTCAACCGACTCGGGTCAAACGGTTGACCAGTAGGCAGCTCAGAACAAGGTACGGTCGACCGAGCACGGAATGGTCAAACCAACTAGGCTATAACGTAAGTTATCAGTCGAACTAAAGGGATGGTTCGGTTGACCAAAAACAAACCGACTCTATGGGGTTGACAAAAAAAATTATATTCAGTCGACCGAAATGCTTGGGTTAGTCGACCAAAATTATCAGGCACTTGGGAATTGTCAAAACATTTATGTTCGATCGACCGAAACAAGGTCAACGGTCGACCGATGAACACTTGTATTTTTGGGGTTTGGATGAAAATGAGAATACGAATGTTGGTATAATACGACAAGTCTAACAATCAAATGACCCGTGTAGATGGTCGATCGAAAAGGTCAAAACGGTCGACCGGTCGGGCAGTAAAATTCACTATTTGTTAAAGGATTAAAAGGTCGAACGAAGGTAGTTCGGTCAACCAAATTGTCACTGGTAGTTCTAGTTTAGTGAATTCCGGTCTAAGTTTGGGTGACCTATTGAAGTCCAAATGTAGTGAGATTTTGTGTGTGACTT
This sequence comes from Triglochin maritima, assembly GCA_963682175.1. NCBI lineage: Eukaryota > Viridiplantae > Streptophyta > Magnoliopsida > Alismatales > Juncaginaceae > Triglochin > Triglochin maritima. Next base: position 34,394,446 of record OY821776.1, on the reverse strand, counting down.
CTATAAGGAACCTAGTGTGTGTTTGATTGGTTATTTACTCTTGTATGCTCAAGTACACATAGTTCCTAAGACTCAAAAGAAATTAAGATTACATGTCTTCAAATGAGCTTTGATTACATGTCTTGACTTGGATTTTCTTCCTTGAGTCTTGATCACTTGTAGAAGTTAGCACAATACAATATATATGCCATGCATAATGTGTGCTACTCTACATTGATTATATTTTAGATTAGGTTGATTAAATCATCAAAACATAGATTAAGGCCAAAAAGCCAACACATCGATGGTTCCAGAAGCCACGTCAGATGACCATAGTGGTTTAAGTGGTCAGGTGTTCGAGGAGAGATCGTATGTTCCTCCTGAACCCGATTGTGATGATGTTTTTGCCAAAGTACTCATTATAACCTATACACATTCGCCTATAACCCAGGGGGGACATATTCATGGGGAACGAATTTAAATCCAGAGTGTCATATATCATGCCCACCCAAGTATCCTCTTCTCAACCACTCAAATTTCTACCAACACTCAAGTACCAATCATTGGAGTCATTCTCAGCCCATGAACACCTAACCCAAAGTTTTCCAAAATTCTGACTTGAGCATCATAGTTGACCATAGACTTGATTCCATAGAACAAACCCTTCAAACGTTCATGCAAACCACTCAAAATTTGATCAAGTCCAATTTGTATTCCTTGCAAACAATGGAAATGCAAGTGAGTCAGATGACATTATAATTAAGTGAACGTGTGGAGGGTGGCTTTTCTTGTCAACATGAGAATTTAACTTCTAATATCGAACCACCACCACATACACAAATTCAAAGTACAATATTTCAAAGTCAGACTGCTAGTTAGTCTGAGGGACGTGGGGTTTCAATTCACGATTACTTGGTGGAGGATTCAATACAAATTGAAAATAACATGAACCAACTTGATTTTGAGTTGGCACTGAATTGTGTCTTATCTTTTTGTCCCGTGGCCTTTAAGCCACATGATCGTAATGTCATGTCCCTTAAGGACTCATCTTTGGTGGAGTAACAACTCTCCAATACTCTTATTTTCATAAAACCTGATGAGGGTATTGAGAGGTCCTTAAAGGATATCTTGGGTGAAAGACGCACTTTCAGTTCGCCTGGTGTGTTGGGTAAGCATAATGGAATTCTTCACCAGGTTCCAACACATCAGCCTGTTGGTTGGAGAGTTTGGATTGATTATCATGATTTTAATACTGCAACAGGGGAATTTCTTCTTCTGTTGAGAAATTGTTGCCATACTCTTGACAGGTTCGAGTTCTTTCAGTTTGATCCTTTGAATCAGATGTCTTTGCGTCCAATTCATGAACCTCTCCCGATATCTGGTATACTTTGTGAGGGGGGGCACACATGAGTATTTTGGCCCCACGTGGTGTCAGGTTTCCATTCCAAGTACATTGATCCATGATTGACATCATATCATGCATACATTTGTGTCTTATATCCGTTATCTTTCACATAAACAATGTTGCGTAACGAGTTTTATGTTTGAGTTTCAGGAATAAACATGATTGAGGAGAAGAGGCATAAAAGGACCTAAAAGAAAGAAAGAGGATTGAGTTGAGAGACTTAGGGACTAAGATGCAATGGAGAAGGACCTCAATGAAAGCCCAAAAAACGAACGAGCAAATCAAAAAACTCCACACCATCATGGGGAGTATTTTGGCAATTCGATTTGGGTCGGAGCTCCAGCAACCAACTTGGATACATGACATATGAAGAAACCCATCCAGAAAATCCCACAAAAATTCCAGACTGGATCCAAACCCTGTAGACCGCTGATTGGCATTCCGGGTTGCTCCGCATTCGATGTGGTTTAGTCGGGTCTTGTATAATTGTGTGTTATGTCTATTTATGGTATTGTATTAGTCCCATACCGGGGGATTGTCCCGGATTACCTTTTTCTATGGCTATAAATAAAACTCTTCCTCCTCCTTTGTATCCCATCTCTCTCTTGGTGGTCATCCTCTCTACTAGGAGTAAATGCCTTGAAGCAAAAACCCTGGTGGAGAGAGCCTACTTGTAATTGAGTGAGTAATAATAGATGTTTTGTTAAGTTTTCTTCATATTGCCTCTTTTCAATTCTTGCATACTTAGTTAACTTGTTGTTTTAGTCTTCTTATAATTAGTTTAAGCATGTTTTCTTTCCTTAGTATAAATGTTAGTTTAAATATGTGTGAGTAGTTCAATCCCCCTTTGGGGGTGGAGTAGATGTGTGTACATGTTATGTAGATGGTATGAATACTAAACATTGTTGTATGTGAGAAATGTTAGTATGCTTGTTTGAATTAATAAGAACTCATACTTGATGGTTTCTGCCATAATGTTTAGGTACATCCCATGCTTGTTTATGTTCTTAATAACAAACTTGTCATGCTCATATTAATCACCTAGGTTAGTGCTTTAAATGATAGGTCTCGCCATTAGGTACTTCTACATTAACAAACACTAACTACACTTGAGCTTATTGTATGCATTCACCACACTTATTTCATGTTTACACACACACTCCACCCCTTAGGGATTTTTCCCATTCTTGAGATTTATCTTTCTTCTTAGTAGTTGCTTAGCTTAGTTTAGTTCATTTCGTGCTCTCATTTCCTCCCTTCTAGTTTACTAGTTTAGTGTAGTTTAGTTTAGTTTAATCAATCCTTTCTCTCCTTTCTTTCCCACTCGCCTTCGAATAAACTAAAGTCGACACACCTCCCTGTGGATCGACCTGTATTTGCCACCGCTTCAACGCGGCCATGCACTTGCGGTTAATTAAAACCTTCAATCAATCCACTATGATGTTCACTTTCATTGTCCTTTGACAAAGGACAATGAGAGCTTTTTTTGTATATAGTAATATTAAATTAAAAACAAAAAAAACATTGGGTGTCGTGGCTCCCACTCCTTGAGTATTTGGGTTCCTCTTGTTAACGTACTTATATTTCATTCTTAAGTATCTCACTGGTATTGGGGAATTCGGGCTTATGTCCATCAACATAACCATGAACCTCCTTTTGCGCTTCACGTTGTGTAAGATCTTATCTTGTTCATGCATAAATCCATGTAGTATCATACTCATATTCATTGAGGAGAATGCATGAAGTAAGTGTAGGGGGTGCTTTATGTGTTACATAGTCGAGTCTTTTGTTTTATTTTGTTTTTGTTTGTACTATTAGGGTAATGATAGTGTGGAACATTTTATATTGATATATCTTACTATACCATGATCTTTGGGTGACTTGCCTTCTTTTCCTTGTCTAGTGCTTTAATTTTTCCATTTCTTCAAATTCCTCATGTGTTTGCGAAAGAAAATATTTTGTGGGTTTTGAGTATGTTTAGCATTTTCAATACCGTGGAGAGGCAAATTAAAAAAGAAGCTCTCAAAATCGACTTGAACATGATGCATTAGGATGCACCTTGGAATGATGCATTATGGTGTTCTTTCTAGTGTATGTATGAGTTTGGTGTAGAAGAGTTGTATAAATAAGGTTTGTCAACCTCTATTTATAAGCTCCTAAAGGTTTGTAGCCGTTGGGGAAGTGATTGACATCATTTCATGCTCATATTTATATCTTATATCCATTATCTTACACCTAAGCAATGCTACATGATGACTTTTATATTTGAATTTCAGAAATAAAGAGGTTTGAAGAGAAGAGCCATGAAAGGACCCAAAAGCAGGGAAAAAGGACTTAATTGTGAGACCTGGGGACTAAGATGCAAGGGAGAAGGACCTGAACGTAAGACCGAAGGACCAAAGAGCAAAACAAAAAACTCGATACCATCATGGGGAGTATGTTGGCAATTCTATTCGGGTCGGAGCTCCAACAAGCGAAGTAGATGCATCCAAGACCAACAAATACAACAAGACAAGCCCACAACAAAAATGAGCGAGATCCGGATCCTGTAGACCGCCAATTGGCGGTCCGGATCTTCCCGGATCCGCTGAGATTTCTAGAGCATATGTATTAGTGTTTGTTTAGGCTATTTTTGGTATTTGTTTAGTCCCACATCGGGGGATTGTCCCGGATTACCTTTTTCTATGGCTATAAATAGAACTCTCCCTCCTCTCATGTATCCCATCTCTCTCTTTGTGGTCATCTTCCCTACTAAGAGTGAAGCCTTGAAGCAAAGCTCTGGTGGAGGAAGGGCTGCTTGTAATTGAGTGAGTTAATAATAGATGTTTTCATTAGCATATTATTTCTTGCTTAGTTAATTTCCTTTAATGTGCTTGCTTTGATGCTTGTTTTGTTTTATGTCATTTCAGCTTCTTTAATATTTCTTGCTTGATTAGTGTAGTTTCATTTCAGTATAATGCTTCATTTTGTTAAAGTACTTAGTTTAAATATGTGTGAGTAGTTCCATCTCATTTGGGGGGTGGAGTAGATGTGTGTACATGTTATGTAAATGGTATGCATGCTAGATATAATTGTTTGTGAGAAATATTAGTATGCTTGCTTGAATTAATAAGAACTTTACTTGATGGTTTCTGCCATAGTTAGGTACTTCCCATGCTTGTATGTTCTTAATAACAACCTTGCATTGCTCATAATAATCACCTAAGTTAGTGTTGTAAATGATAGGTTTTGCCATTAGGTACCTCTTATGCATTAACAAACACTAACTAACTTGAGCTTCTTGCATGCATTCACCACCACACTTATTTCATGTGCACACACACACTCCACCCCTTAGGGGTTTTCATTCCTGAGTTTTTACCTTCCTCATTAGTTGTTTAGCTTAGTTTGTTTGGTGATTTCATTTCAACATTTCTAGTTTACTAGTTTAGATTAGTGTAGTTAGTGTAATCAATCTTTCTCTCCTTTCTTTCCTACTTGCCTTCGCACAAACCGAAAGTCGACACACCTCCCTGTGGATCGACCCGTATTTGCCACCGCTTCAACGCGGTCGTGCACTTGCGGTTTAATATAAAACGAATCAATCATGTTTTTGGCGCCGTTGCCGGGGAGATGCTCTGTCCAGACTTTGGTTTGGACGATTCGAGTAGTTTTTAATTTTTTGTTTTGTTTTTTTTTTGTTTCAGGGATCCTAGAGCTCACGGGGAGGCTACTGGAGGAGTTGGAGCACCTGAGCATCAACAGGGACCGCCAATCAGCGGTCTGAGACCGCAATTGGCGGCCTGGTGAGCATGTCTTGCTCTCAATTTTCTTCTGGTAGTTGGTTCTTTCATTTTCGTCATCTGGGAGCACTATTTTGCATGATGTGACTTCTAGTTTGCCCCCAGATCATTAAACCAATCCCCATTAATCAACTTGGCCTTAAAATCCAAAGCAAAAGATTAGACATTCTTATTTCTTTAGGTCACGCATCATGAACGTGACTTAGACATATAGTCGTCTTTTCTTTTAGCTTTATCTTCAGTTGTTGAGCGCTGGCGTGAGGTACGCATTTCCTACACTCATTCATGCATCTTGTATGCCCATGCATTAGTTAGTAGGAATTGCATCAGGACAAGAGTTAGTTGAGCGTTTTGATTGGAGCGATTGATTGCTAGATTTAGGATCAAAACGCTACTAAGGAGGGGCTGTACCATATTAGATAAGGTGGGGGATTTCATCACCCTTTCCTTGGCCCCAAAAATCACTCTTAATCAAGCCTTAACGAAAAGCAAGTAGACATTGGCCCTAGGATTTCGGACGCACTAGGAGAGTAATCTAGTTGAGACCGCCATGGCCTGATCGGCGTTGCCTACCTTGTCGATAGTAGGAGGTACTGGATCTCCGGATCTGGTATCACTTGCTGGGCATTGTGGTCCTCGTTGTAGGGAGGTGAGGTGTGTCGAGGCTAGTGACCTCGAAGTTAGGCGTCGTCTAGCCTAAGGACCCATAGCCTTAAGTTGTTTGAGCAGTGCTAGCTAGTTAGGCTTCTACCTGATCCCATTACCCACATTAGATCTAAGGATTCTTCTCTCCTCATTTGAGTCCTCTCCTCATCTATTCTCTACGAGTAGTCTCCTCCTCTGAGTACACCTTCTGTTGTGTGTTTTTAGAGTCGAGTCGAGCATTTTATGCGAGGTTGGGCTCGTTCTGGTGAGAGCGCTCGACTAGTGATTGATTCGTTTTATATTAAACCGCAAGTGCACGACCGCGTTGAAGCGGTGGAAAATATGGGTCGATCCACAGGGAGGTGTGTCGACTTTTGGCTTGTTCGAAGGCGAGTGGTAAAGAAAGGATAGAAAGATTGGTTACACTAAACTACACTACAATGCAAAAAGGAAATGGAAGATAAGCAATAAAACTAAACCCCATAGGTGGTAAAGAAATAATGTGAATATAAAGATGTGTGTGTGTGTGTTCAATTATGCTCCTCACAACATGTAGTGCATGAAATCATAAAACTAAATCCAAGTTTGCCTCCACAAGAAATAAGATAAGACTATATCGTTAAAACATACAAGACAATAATTGGAATGGAGCTAAATGAACTCATGTATAAAGACTAGACCCTACTACGCCTCCACATGAAATAAGATAACCCAATATCATTAAAACATACAAGGCATTAACCAAGGTAAAGTCAACAAGAGTACATACACTACAAATTGTGTTTCCAATATTAATTCCATATCCTCACCTTATCATTCCCCATAAAATAGGTCCACTAATCTAAGCATAAGCTAAGCTTCATTCAAGAGCATTAGCATATCAAAGATAAGTGTGAAATCCCATTAGATGGTTATGGAAATCATATAAGGCTCAAGGGATTAAGATAACACACACCTAATACACTACATGATCATATCACATATTTCTCCACCCCCAAAATGGGGATGGAACTACTCACTAATCATTATACTACCTACATTAACAAAATGAAACATTATACTGAAAAGAAATTTAACTAAGCAAGAAAGGAGCATTAAAGAAGCTTAAAAGGAAAGGAAAGACTAAACAAGCTTGCACAAATTAAAAGACAAGATTAAAAGAAACTAGAACAATTATTTTATTAACAATGACTCACATTGAAGGTAGCATTCTTCTCCACCTTGAGTTTTTGCTTCAAGGCTTACTCCTTATTAGAGAGAATGCCACCAAGCAATGGGTCGTTTACGATAGAAGGTGAAGAGTTCTATTTATAGCCAAAGAAAAAGGCAATCCGGGACAATACCCCAATGTGGGACTAAATACACACTAATACGCGACCCACCAAAATCTTAGTAGATTTGGGCCAAAGCAGACCACCAATTGGCGGTCTATATGGTCCGGATCACACTGGATTTTATTCTGGACTTTTCGGGATGTCTTTGTTGGTCTTTGATGCATCTACTTCACTTGTTGGAGCTCCAACCCGAATAGAATTGCCAAAATACTCCCCATGATGGTGTGAAGTTTTATGTTTTGCTCTTTGGTCCTTCGGTCTTACGTTCAGGTCCTTCTCCCATGCATCATAGTCCCCAGGTCTCACAATTAAGTCATTTTCCCTGCTTTTGGGTCCTTTCATGCTTCATCTCTTCAAACCTACTTATTTCTGAAATTCAAACATAAAACTCGTCACGTAGCATTGCTTAGGTGTAAGATAATGGATATAAGATACAAATATAAGCATGAAATGATGTCAATCAACTAGAGAGAGTGCATTCTTCTGAGATGGACGGTCTTGGTGATCGACCATCTCCGCCTCGTGCTCCTTTGGAGCATGAGGCCGAGTCGTCTCGTGGTGACGGGGGAGACCAGGTTCCATACATGGATTACCTCGGTCCGCTCCCACCACCACGTAGACCTCCTCCTCCTCCTCCTCCTCTGACTCGAGAGGAAGGGAGATGCGGTCAGGATCGAGTTCTTGGTGCACCACCACCTTTAGCTCGACAGGATAGACCGATGACTTTGTGGGAGCGGACCCATCCTGTTCGGGCCACGCAACTTTCTTGCATAGTTCTCCCCCTGCTCGTGGGAACAACTATGAGCTGTTACCTCAATATCGGAGCATGCTTCCAACCTTTACTGCCAATAAGGAGGATCCGTATATTTTTATACGCGAATTCGAGGAAGTATGCTCCATGTTCAAGCTTCAACAACTTGACGAGGATTCAGTCTGGTTGAGGATGATTTCTTTTGCGTTGAAGGATAACGCAAAGAAATGGATTTACAGCCTCCCGGCGAGCTCCATTCGGTCTTGGGATGACTTTGTGACCGTATTTCTGAAGAGATTTTTCCCTTAGAGGAAAACTCAACAAATACGGCACCAGATACATCAAATGTATCAGACTGAGACTGAATCTTTCATGCTTTCTTTGAGAGGTTCAAGGACCTTCTCCAGCAGTGCCCTCATCATGGACTTGAGCTATGGCACCTGTGCCAAATTGTTTATGAGGGCATCAACTACAACACCCGCACATTGTTGGAGTCGATGTGTCAGGGTGACTTCCAAATGAAACCCATCGAGGAGGCGTGGGACACTTTTGAGTCAATGGCTGAACGTACCTTCGAGTGGGACACCATGAGAGAGCCACCAGCTGCCAGGTCTTCTGGTCGGGCTGGATCATATCATGTTGAGTCAACTATCGCGTCTAAGGCAAAATTGGCTGCTCTCATGCGTAGGATTGAGAGTTTAGAGGTGGACCGAGCTCCTGTAGCTCAGGTCGCTACTCCTGGGTGTAGTAGGTGTGGACTTACGAGCCATGATGACTTGGAATGCGCTTATGCTCCAAGGGTTACTGAGCATGCAAATACGATGTATCAACAGAGTCCCCGTAACGACCCGTACAGTCACTCCTACAACCCGGGATGGCGTAACCATCCTAACTTCTCTTGGGGGCCTAGTGGGGGTAATGGTCAGAGCTCGCACGCTCAACCTCAACCTCCACCTTATAAACCTCCACGCCCATCGGCGACCTACCAGCTCCCACATCTAAGGTATGAACACCATAATTACCAACCTGCTCATGCCTCATCGTTGGGTTATTCTAACCAGACTCCACCACCCCAGCAGGTTGACCCCAAAGACCCTTCTAGGGATCCGACCCTTCAAGCGTTCATGCTGAGCATGCAAAGTACAGTCAAGGCTTTGGAAATGCAAGTTAGCTAGTTGGCTCATTAATTCCATGAACGCGAGAAGGGTCAGTTCCTGAGTAAACATGTGTTAAATCCCAGGGGTCAACCTGCTCATGCTAGGCAAAATGTACACAATGTTGAAAGTGACCCTTCCCAACATGCCAATGTTGTCCATACCTTGAGATCGGGAAGGGTTGTTGACAACAATGTGGAAATGCCTGAAGCCAACCCTGTTGGCGAGACTTCCGAGGAGAGTCTTGAGTCTGTCAAGGAACCTAATTCTGAGACTCCTCCTCGTGATTCTTATGTCCCCAAGGCACCATTCCCTCATAGGTTGACTAAAAAAATGTGATGAGCATTGGGACAAGATTGTTGAGGTACTTAGGCAAGTAAAGGTGAACATCTCATTGTTGGACGTTGTTCAACAAATGCCACCGTATGCCAAGTTCCTCAAGGACCTTTACACCACCAAGAGAAAAACAAATGTGCCCAAAAAAGCATTTTCGGCTGCCAATGTGAGCTCAATATCTACACAGCCCATGCAAGTCAAATATAAGGACCCAGGGTGTCCAACTGTCTCTTGCATGATTGGGAATGTGACAACTCTCAAGCTTTATTGGATTTGGGGGGCATCTGTGAACCTCCTGCCTTACTCAGTCTATGTCAACCTTGGAATAGGCGATCTTAAACCAACGAGGACAACCCTCCAGTTGGCTGATAGATCCGTCAAAATTCCACAATGGAGTGTGGAGGATGTCCTTATCAAAGTGGGTGAGTTCGTATTTCCAGTTGATTTCATCATCTTGGATACTGAACCCGTGTCCAACCCACAAGGACAAATTCCTGTGATCCTTGGGAGGCCATTTCTTGCGACATCTAATGCTTTGATCAATTGTCGCAATGGCTTGATGAGGTTGTCTTTTGGAAACCTCACGGTGGATTTCAACATCTTCACTCTTGGTAAGCAACCCGGGCTCTTCGACCACACTATTGAAGCCAATTTTATCCAGGACACGGATGAGCCTGAGTCATTAGTCATGTTCGACTCACATCGACATATTATTGAGGTGCCTAATGGCCAGGTTGTGAGTGAAGAGGATCTTGAGGAATCCGCCAGCGTATCTCTGGACGAGGAGGCACATCTGGGTGCTTGCTCCTCTTACCCCGTGGCCCTTGAGCCACTTGAAAGTAACTCTGAATCCGACAAGGACCCACCTCTGGTCGAGCTTAAACCGCTCCCCGATAACCTAAAGTACATCTTTTTAGGGGATAATGAGACCTTACCACTCATTATTGCTTCTGATCTTGCACAAGATCAAGAGATTGCCCTCAAAAGAGTACTCTTTGAAAACAAAGAGGCGATCGGGTGGTCCTTGAAGGATATCAAGGGAATTAGCCCTGGTATTGTTCAGCATCGGATCCACATGGAAGAGGATTCTAGGCCCCGCTGGGACGTGCAACGAAGATTGAATCCTGTACTGAAAGAAGCCGTCCGAAAGGAGGTTTTTAAGTGCTTGGATCATGGCATAATCTATCCTATCTCTGATAGTTCGTGGGTGAGTCCTATCCATGTGGTTCCCAAGAAGTCAGGCGTGACGGTTGTGGAGAATGAGCATAATGAGCTTATCCCGACACGCCTGCAAACTGGCTGGAGTGTTTGCGTTGATTATCGCAAGCTGAATGCGGCAACGCGGAAAGATCATTTCCCGTTGCCATTCATTGATGAGATGTTGGAAAGGTTGGCCGGACATCAGTATTATTGTTTTCTTGATGGATACTCCGGTTACAACCAAATTCCCATCGCCCCCGAGGATCAAGAGAAAACCACATTTACTTGTCCCTTTGGCACGTTTGCCTACCGTCGCATGCCCTTTGGGTTATGTAATGCGCCTGTAACGTTTCAAAGGTGTATGATCAGCATCTTCTTCGATATGGTAGAGCGTTTCCTTGAGATTTTCATGGACGACTTTTCCATATTTGACGCTTCCTTTGATGAGTGCCTTCATCACTTGAGCCTTGTCCTCAAGCGATACCGTGAGAAGAATCTCGCTCTTAATTGGGAGAAATGTCACTTCATGGTGAAGCGAGGGATTGTACTTGGACATGTGGTCTCAAGTAGTGGAATTGAGGTCGATCCCGCCAAAGTGGGTCTTATTGCTAATCCCCCACTGCCACGTAATGTGAAGGATATCCGCGCCTTTTTGGGGCATGCTGGATTCTATCGGCGGTTCATTCGGGATTTTAGCAAAATTGCTCGACCAGTCACCGCCTTGTTGGCTAAGGATGCCATTTTTGAGTTCACACCGGATTGCCACCATGCCTTTTTGACCTTGAAGAAAGAGTTGACTTCAGCTCCCATTATTAAGGCATCGGTGTGGACTGAACCCTTTGAATTAATGTGTGATGCATCTGACTTCGCTGTGGGAGCAATGCTTGGGCAACGATTGGACAAATTGCCTCATGTGATCTACTATGCCAGTAGAACTCTCAATGATGCCCAATTGAACTACACTGTGACCGAGAAGGAATTCTTAGCAATCATATTTGCTTTGGAGAAATTCCGATCGTACTTGATTGGCTCCCACGTGATTATCTACTCTGATCACACAACCATGAAGTACCTCACGCGCTGCATGGAATGCACTATCTAGTTCTCATGTCCTTGGACTCTTGCCACCTATGGAAGATTGTCTGGGTGAACCAGCAGGGTATCTTGAACCTGTTGAGGTAATCTCTTCCCATAAAAAAACAACTTTTCTTCAGTGTGGTTTGAGGTGAAACATTAGAGTACAAAAAAAAACTGAACCGTCATGAGAAAATAACTATTGTCAATTGTAGTCTGGATGGGTAGCTGTTATAGTATCACGGCGTGAGGTTGGAGTTACCTTACTTGTCCCCCCCCCCCCCCCCCCCCCCCCCCCCCCCCCCCCCGCACCACCACACACAGAATTTAGCTGATAGTTGTTTTCCTAGTTCAAACTGGTAGGAGTTATAAGTTTTTGTTTGCCTTGAAGAGTTTTTGGATTTAGAACTACGCTAGAATGTGTTGAATCCAACTAGTCTACTCTGCTGACCTTAAGTCTAATTAACACATGCATTCACCCTTTGTTCGTAAGTTTTATATCATATTGGGTCTGGTTGAAGGATTAGCCAACCTTTTTAGGTGGTCTATCAGCTTAGTGTGACTTGAGTAGGGCTTACATTTTTCCTTATACATGTCGACGCCACACAAGGTAAAGCTATGGATGTGCTGATATTTATTTATGAGTTATATTAATGCAGGATGATGATGGAATTCTGGAAGCATATGCCAAATCCTGGGTAACAGGAGCGCTGGATAAAGCCGCTGCTAGAGGGTCGATGAGTTTCATGTTGGCGCAACACCATCTTTCTTCTTTCATTTTTCATAGTCATACGCCCGACAAGTTAATCTTACGAAACAAACTTCTAAAGTCCCTACTTCGTGGCCTTTCAAGAAAGAAGAATCAAGAGGTAAATGTGAAAATTTTATTGTACCAACCAATGTCGGTTTCTATTCGTCCACAAGCTTGTTCCATAATCAACGCTTTCATTGGAATGCAGGGTATGCTCCTAGGATTCATTAATTATCGCGGATCTCCTGAACATGGATTGGATTCATTGGAAAAGGAGAGGCGTTTCACGATATTGTCTGAAGCATGTGAAGGGAACTCTTCTCTTCTAGTTGAAGTGGAGAAACTGAAATCACTCAAACAATGACTCTCAGACTGGAGGATGCTGGCCTTGTCCCAGTTAATCAACAAGAAACTTTTGGTGGTAAATTTTTGGTAGAATGAACTAAACATGAGAGCTGAGAAAAGTGTACATAATGTATGAATGAGCTCTTCAATTTACTGAGCATACTTGTAAATTAGACAATACAAGCTAATTGATCAAGTAAAATTTCCTGTGCTTAATGTTTAGAATGATTTCGCGACTGCAGATGTAAAATCTCTTCACAGATATGCACAGTATTTATGGTACCAATGTTTCTCTTGTTGAAGACGTAACCAATATATTTATGCACCAATATTTCTATTGAAAAGCAGTAAGAAGCAGATCCAAATAAATGCTCTGGCAAATTTGGACTACCCCACTTATAGAAAAATTAATGCAGCATATTTAAAGTACAGTCAGAACTGACCTTATTAAAGGGCTCCTATATATGTGAATCCAACTGGTGGTGGTTCTATATTTGCCTATTTTCCATGTTTGTGTTCAGAAGATATTATTGACGTGTTTAGAAGTGGCATAGAGATGGATGGTGGACATAGTAAACATGCCCTGTTGGTTTTCTTTTGAATGCTTCAATGATTATTATTAATAGGATAAAGAAGAGCTACTTGGTGCTCTAATCAAAACCAAGGTTGAAGTCATGGTTGTATTTTTATGAAAAATAAAGGTACTACAAACTTAGAGTGATATTATTACCATGATTTCATATGTATGCAAAATTCATATATTTTGAGTAAGTTAATATTTCCAAATGAAAACAGCATATTTTAATAAATTCGGAATGCCACCTTAGCTATAAACCACTAAGAGCTGGACATATTAAGACGGGTTCTTATACACGGCCGCGCACGTCCAGGACGCGGCATACGTGGCATCTAGTCAGCAGTCCAGTCAGCTGCCCAATCAGCGAAAATAAAAGCGCGCGTTTTTTCGAAAAAAGGAAAAAGAGCTGTGGCTTTCGTGCGACGGTTCCTTCTCTGACGTATCGATAAGACCGGGAAGGGACATCAGACACGCCTGTTCACATCCCGACTTGCGAAAGAAAACCAAAAACGTTTCTGATCTTTCTCACATTCCCTTTCACAACTTTTCTCCGATTCATCACCCCAGTTCTTCACCGTAACCCTAGATATCCGTCGACCAAATGGATTCTACACTTCAAGCTTCTATTTCGGGGGTTGTGGTGCACCAGGTTTGTCGTTTTTACCGTAACATTGAATTGCGATACTCTAAAAAGAAATGTTCTCATACGGTTGATGTCTTCCTAGGCTTCTACGCATTACTTCCAGCCCTCCAAATGTTCGTGGACTCCAATAGAGAAGGTCTTTGGGAAGTTGAGGGACGTAGAGAAAGATGCCTTCCGGGCTACCCCCTTCGGTCACTTCATCAACCTCTCCAACGTTCCTGTCGATAATGACATTATCGACTGGTTGAACACTATGACCCCGAGGAGGTGGGGTTGAGGATCGGCTCTGGGGTAGTACACTTCACCGCCGAAGACGTTGCCCTAATTTTGGGGCTCAGATTACATGGGAAGACTGTTAGAATGCAGCCGAAGGAAGTCGCAACCCGACAGGGGGAGATTCTGAACAACACCCAACTATCTGCCCAGATGATGGCTACGAGATATTTGGTTGACGACGAGGAGGAGTACGTCCGGCTACTCATTTGTTACATCTTCAACCATTTTTTGTTCTGCGATGACACCCTTCGAACCAAAATTTGGTTCCTCGACCACTTGGCTGACTTCACTAGGCTACACAAGTACGCGTGGGCCGAGGCTGTTCACCAGGCACTTGTGAGGGGCCTGAAGAAGGCAAACCGGGATCTACGCGATAGGAGATCTACCAGTTCTTCTATTTTAAGAAGGGGATACGTAGAGGGGTGTGTTGCTGTACTACACGTAATGAAGTTGTTCTTTTTTATGTTTCGCTTGTTCCTTTTTATGTTTCGTTTGTTCCTTTTTAAGTTTCGTTTGTTCCTTTTTAAGCTGAAGTTGTTCCTTTTTAAGTTCAACTTGTTCCTTTTTAAGTTTCGCTTGTTCCTTTTTAAGTTTCGCTTGTTCCTTTTTAAGTTCAACTTATTCCTTTTTAAGTTCCGTTTGTTCCTTTTTATGTTGAAGTTGTTACTTTTTAAGTTCAAGTTGTTCTTTTTTAAGTTTCGCTTGTTCCTTTTTAAGTTCAAGTTGTTCCTTTTTAAGCTGAAGTTGTTCCTTTTTAAGTTCAAGTTGTTCCTTTTTAAGATTCGCTTGTTCCTTTTTAAGTTCAAGTTGTTCCTTTTTATGTTGAAGTTGTTCCTTTTTAAGTTCAAGTTGTTCCTTTTTAAGTTTCGCTTGTTCCTTTTTAAGTTTCGTTTGTTCCTTTTTAAGTTCAAGTAGGTCCTTTTTAAGTTTCGCTTGTTCCTTTTTAAGTTCAAGTTGTTCCTTTTTATGTTTCGTTTGTTCCTTTTTATGTTCAAGAATTTCCTTTCTGTTACAGTTGATCCTCTTAAAGATTCGTTTGTCCTTTTTATGTTGAAGTTGTTCCTTTTTAAGTTCAAGTTGTTCCTTTTTAAGTTCAAGTTGTTCCTTTTTAAGTTTCGCTTGTTCCTTTTTAAGCTGAAGTTGTTCCTTTTTAAGTTCAAGTTGTTCCTTTTTAAGTTTCGCTTGTTCCTTTTTAAGCTGAAGTTGTTCCTTTTTAAGTTCAAGTTGTTCCTTTTTAAGTTTCGCTTGTTTCTTTTTAGGTTTCGCTTGTTCCTTTTTAAGTTCAAGTTGTTTCTTTTTAAGCTGAAGTTGTTCCTTTTTAAGTTCAAGTTGTTTCTTTTTAAGTTTAAGTTGTTCCTTTTTAAGTTTCGCTTGTTCCTTTTTAAGTTCAAGTTGTTCCATTTTAAGTTTCGCATGTTCCTTTTCATATTTCGCTTGTTCCTTTTTACGTTCAAGAATTTCATTTCTGTTACAGTTGATCCTTTTTAAGATTCGTTTGTCCTTTTTATGTTGAAGTTGTTCCTTTTTAAGTTCAAGTTGTTCCTTTTTAAGTTTCGCTTGTCCATTTTTAAGTTTCGTTTGTTCCTTTTTATGTTGAAGTTGTTCCTTTTTAAGATTAGTTGTTCCTTTTTATGTTGAAGTTGTTCCTTTTTAATTGAAGTTGTTCCTTTTTAAGTTTCGTTTGTTCCTTTTTACGTTGAAGTTGTTCCTTTTTAAGTTCAAGTTGTTCCTTTTTAAGTTTCGCTTGTTCCTTTTTAAGTTTCGCTTGTTCTTTATTAGGTATGGTTGTGCGAGAAGTTCAACCTGACAGAGCCTAAAATGGGAGGCCATCCTAGGTGGAATCGTTGGTCGAGCATGTTTGGAAAACGGCTCATCCTGAAGAAATGGGAGGAAAGGGGCATCACCCTTTCAAAAATTTACGAGGGAGACTTCAATAAGACTCAGTCGACGACCCTGACTCAGAAAGAGAGGGAAATCATTGGTCAGGCTGAAAAAACTCAGCCAACCCTACGAACCAATAGTGATTGCCAGTCAATAAGCAGCGAACCTAGGCTGCAATTGAGGGACTGCAACATCCCTCAGGACCCACTACGGGAAGAATTGGAGTTTGCAATGTTGAAGACAAAATGGCTTCAAGCAGAAGTTGCACTGAATGAGGCAAATGAAGAGGTTAAGAGGCTGAATGAGGAACTTAGGAAGTCCATGGAGGAAAATGAGACCCTAAGGGAAGAGATTGCATCTTTTCGAGGATATTGTATAGAAGGTGGACAGGAAGGAAGAGAGGGTGAAAGGAGGGATGAAGAGCAGGAAAGAGAGGAGGAGAATAGGAGGGAAATAGAGAATGAGATTGAGAGGGAAAGAGAAAGAGAAAAAGAAGAGAGCAGGAGAGAGGAGAAAAGGAGAGAGGAGGAGGAGAAAAGGAGAGAGGAGAGGGAAGAGGAGGAGGAGAAAAAGAGAGAGGAGAGGGAAAGAGAAGAGAAGAGGAAAGAGGAGGAGGAGAAAAGGAGAGAGGAGAGGGAAAGAGAAGAGAAGAGGAAAGAGGAGGAGGAGAAAAGGAGAGAGGAGGAGGAGAAAAGGAGTGAGGAGAGGAAAAGAGAAGAGAAGAGGAAAGAGGAGGAGGAGAAAAGGAGAGAGGAGGAGGAGAAAAGGAGAGAGGAGAGGGAAAGAGAAGAGAAGAGGAAAGAGGAGGAGGAGAAAAGGAGAGAGGAGAGGGAAAGAGAAGAGAAGTGGAAAGAGGAGGAGAAAAAGAGGGAGAGAGAGCAGAAGAGAATAGAAGAGGAGAAGAGGAAAGAGGAGGAGAAAAGGAAGAGGAAAGAAGACGAGAAGAGAGACATGGAGAGAAGAGAGAAGAGGAAAGCCGATGATAAAAGGAGGGAGACCGAAGCTTCAAAGAAGAGGTTGAGGGAAGATGTAGAAAGAAAGAGGGTAGAGGAGGAAAATGAGAATGAGAAGGAGAGGGAGAAAGATGAGAAACGAAGACAGGAGAGAAGAGAGGGGGATAAGCAGAAGGAGAAAAAGGAGGATGAGGGAAAGGAAAAATCCCTCAGGGCAGACTGGGGGGCCAAAGGATCACGCTCAACGGCCAAAAAACAAGAAAATGAGGTGAAAGAAAGGAAGAAAAAAGAAGAGGATCGAAAAAGGGGAGAAAGAAGGCTCCAGAGGAGCATGAACAAAAAAAGAAAGCTGGATGGGAATGACGATTTCAAGTTGGCTCATCATGGGAGAGAGAATAGGCCAGACGTTGACATGGATGCATTGGCCACATTGAGCCCCAATGAGCTGAACATTGTACTGAAGGTGACCGCACCTACACATAACCAACGGGAGGTGATCTGGAGAGGTGATTCCTATTTCTTCACACGTTCCGACCTAAAGGAGCTAATGACGAAGGGGATGGATTTGACCAACGAGGCGATAGACAGTATGCTTTGTGTACTTGAAGAGCGCCAAAAAATAGAAAACTACCCCCAAGAGGTAATTTGTATTCCAAGCTTCTATTCGGAAAGAATTATGATCGATCAAGGGAATACCATGATTGAAGAGTGGCTGAGGCCCAAATTACAAGGCTAGGAAACGGGAAGCCTCGTCATTGCACAACCATTGCTGGTGTCAGAACACTGGACCCTTGTAGTTGTTAATGGTTTAGACAAGGAGATCCTGCATTACAACAGTTGCAGTAGGGAGCTGATACCAGATGAGGATCCTGACAATGCGGTAGGGGTACATGAATGTTCGGCCATAGATGTGGGTGAATTCTGGAGAAATCGTCTTAAGGTGAACTGGCCATTGAGATACCTCAGGGAAACATGCCAAAGACAAATGCCGGGAAGCAACGACTGCAGTGTTTTTCTATACTACTGGATCAAATGTCTCATGCGAAAGGTCAACCCAACGGAAACGAAAAACCCCAAGACACTTCACTCCATCAGGGGTGAAATGGCCATCACTTTATTGAGGGACTCCCGCTGCTGTGTCGAATTCAAGTAGTGCATAGTTGTAAATTAAAACAAGAACAAATACATTTTATAGTTGTTGTAATTAAAACTTTTCCAAACTTTTCCACAGTTGTAATTAAAACTTTTCCATACTTGTTGCATACTTTAACATAAAAAGGAACAAACATAACATAAAAAAGAACATACATCAGTTAAAAAAGAACAGACTTAACTTAAAAAGTAAACGAGATCACTTAAAAAGGATCTGACTTCACATAAAAAGGAACAGAAATCACTTAAAAAGGAACAAACATCAGTTAAAAAGGAACAGACTTAACTTAAAAAGTAAACGATGTCACCTAAAAAGGAACCGACGTTCACATAAAAAGGAACAGAAATCACTTAAAAAGGATCAGACATAACATAAAAAGGAACACACATCAGTTAAAAAGGAACAAACATAACATAAAAAGGAACATAAATCACTTAAAAAGGAACAGACATAACATAACAAGGAACATAAATCACTTAAAATGGAACAGACATAACATAAAAAAGGAACATACTTCACTTAAAAAGGAACATACATAACATAAAAAGGAACAGACATCGGTTAAAAAGGAACAGACTTAACTTAATAAGGAAACGAGGTCACTTAAAAAGGAACCGACTTCACATAAAAAGGAACAGACATCAGTTAAAAAGGAACAGACTTAACTTAAAAAGGAAACGAGGTCACTTAAAAAGGAACCGACTTCACATAAAAAGGAACAGAAATCACTTAAAAAGGAAGAAATTTCACTTAAAAGGGACAGTCAACGCTTAAAAAGGAACAGACTTCACTTAAGAAGGAACAAACTTCACTTAAAAAGGAACATACTTCACTTAAAAAGAGACAGACATCACTTAAAAAGGAACAAACATAACATAACAAGGAACAAAAATCACTTAAAAAGGAACAGACATAACATAAAAAGGAACACACATCAGTTAAAAAGGAACAGACTTAACTTAAAAAGTAAACGAGGTCACTTAAAAAGGAACCGACGTTCACATAAAAAGGAACAGAAATCACTTAAAAAGGAACATACATCAGTTAAAAAGGAAGAGACTTAACTTAAAAAGTAAACGAGGTTACTTAAAAAGGAACAAACATAACATAAAAAGGAACAGAAATCACTTAAAAATGATCAGACATAACATAAAAAGGAACACACATCAGTTAAAAAGGAACAAACATAACATAAAAATGAACAGAAATCACTTAAAAAGGAACAGACACACTACAACAAACTAAACCTACAGCCACGGGAGGTGTATCCGTGGCTGTAGGATCCGTCACTATTTCCTACAACAGCGACGGATGTGAGCGAATCAGCCACGGATAAATCCCGTGGCTGAATCATTACCCAAAAATCTTGAAAAGAAAACCCGACTCCCTCACCCCCAAGTCCATTGCTCGCAAAGCTGAGGAAATTGTAAGTTGTGAATAAATTGTATATTGCCATAATCCTAGAACTATTCAACTGCAGCAACATTGCTTGAATTAAGTTGATAGATTGTCATTAATGTGCTCTAGAAGCTAAACTCTATTTGATTAAGAATGACAAGCAAGTAAGAAAAGAACCAAGAATCTAAAATGTTGAGCAGGTCTTGCTTCCTGTGATGTGCAATTTCTTTTGAGTAGATAGCTCGTAGTTTGATTAAGAGTTTCATCGCATTAGGCTGTTGTAGTTTGCAACAATCATCTGCATTCTGCAGGTTAAGCATTAGGCTGTTTCTTGCTTGTGCAGATAAGAATTTATGCCATAGTCTTTTTAACATATAAAAATCTTCCCAAAATCTAGATTTCAAAACTACCACTCGAGTCAACATAATTTATTGCCAATTGAGATCTTATTGCTAAGAAGCATCTGTACATAATACCAAAACAATTAGAACGAAACACCAAGTTAAGCATTAAGCATTCAAAACTGAAGCGGATTCAACAGTTCAAATTCTGGATCAAAGAACAGGATAAAGGTTTTAAATGCTAATTGCTAAATCACAAGGTAGTTTTTTTTTGTGTGGGAAGGACTAGCTGATTAAGTACAGTAGCTATCTACTTATGATCGACATTAGATAACCACTACTGCTTTTACCTGCATGTTGATGTCATTGACCATCACAAAATCTACACACTGAAAAGCAAATTCAAAGATCCTCCTAAAGCAGCAATCTAAAAGAAATAATAATGGAAGTAAATTTGTATGTCCTACAAGAACAGCAGCTGGAATTTTTTTCATGTCAACCATTCAGACAAAAATCAGAGTGCTGTCATAGGCAGATTAATTTAGACAAACTTTTTTCTTCATTTAGTTTACTGAACAATTGCAGATGTTGATGAGTACCCCTAAACAAGCTTAGGCAACTCCAGAATAAAACAGAATAAACAAGCTTAGGCAGATGTTGAATAAAACGGAATTTTAGCAAACCTCTGTCTGTTAATATATTAGAAATCAGAACACTAGAAGCTCAATTAGCTATCTTTTATTCAGGACATTTCCAATGTTCGTAATATTGGTAGATGCTACGTTCTCGTCCAAGTGTCTTTACCTATGTAATATAATCCAATTCATAATTCCAAATGATGATTGACCCCGTCCTAATGAACTGCGAACTTACATATATCACTCTAGGTTTCTCATCGAGCCATAATGATCAGTACTTTTCTTCATTCAATAAGTTAACATTTCTTATTCAGGGCTAACCGTTTCATGGTAGACTCAAGTGTATCTAATGGCTTTCAACTAACATCTACATGCATGATATCCAATTCTCCTTGGCGATGCGATCATCTGCATTTTATCATTAGTCCATCATGCAAGTAATAAGGGACCTGCTGATGTTTCAGCGGTCAACCGCAAAGCCCTACTTATATGGCTTGAACCATAATTCTGAGCTCATCTAGTTTCAAATGAATGGTCGTGAGTTTTTTTTATTGAGTTTTGATATGATGTTTTTCCTTCAGGCAACATTTACAGACATGCTTCTTTTAACCAGAGCCTCGTTCAGTTTGAACTTTTATGTACGCCAACCAAAAACACCTAAGGATGCAAAACGTGTTTTTTGACAACCTCTTTTTTAGTCTCAAATATGTTGTATCTTTTCTTTCTTCTTTGTTTCTCATTACATCTTTAATTTTACGAAAAATATGTTTTTTAGCCAAACACATTGTTAACTAGGAAAATGTATTTTCAGAATATATTTAAAGATGTCTTGTTATGGTTATGCATTTTGTAGAGAAAAGCGAATCCAGAAGACCCACCTCCAACTCGAGCACAGATGTGGTGTTTGTTGCATTCTGACAAAGATCCTGCTTCAGTGGAGATTAAGGTGATAATATAGTTTTTTAAATTTAATTCTTGTTGTTGTATGTCAAACTCTTTTTTATTACAATGATGAATGTGTGTGTAGAGTAAACTGAGAGAAGAGGAAGCAAATATCAGAGATTCTGGTTCTATGGTTAGTACCGGTAGACACGACGCCCTTGCAAAAGTAATGGGTAATGACGAGCACGGCCGTGTTCGAGCAGTAGGCGCTCTCGTTACTCCTACCGACATATTTGGTTGTAGAGGTGCTCCAAGTGTTGAAGAGATAAATTTCCGAGTCGAAGTCGGAATCAACCAGAGAATGGAAGCCATAGGAAGTGAGCGAGAAATAATAGCCGAGCAACGAGAAACAATAGCCGAGCAACGACAAATAATAGCCGAGATGAAAGAAAGGAAGAGCCTTAATGAAGCTCGATGTGCTCAACATGATCAATTTTTCCTCCAAATGTCGAGAAGATTTGGCTTCAACTTAAGTGACATGGTAAATATAAAAACTTGTTTATAGATAGTTATAGAATTTTACGATAATTGGATATTTTTTAATTAATTTTTTTATGAATCTCAGAATGAAGATGGAATGCAAGATGAATCTTCTCCAATGACTACTAGGAATGGACGGGGAGTTGGGGGAGATGTATAAGTTTGTTTCCTTTACTTTGAGTCTTAAAACACTTGTTATTTACTTTGACTAGTAACTTAAATATTTTGTTGAACTTTGCTTTTTAATATCAATGAATAGCATGCATGATTGTAATTGACAATGAATTTCTTGTATGCATGTGTTTGTGGGATGATGGATATACAATGTGTTTCTTGTATGTATCTGTTTTACAATCTATTGTATGAAACAGGATTTCAAATGAATAATATCAAAAAATGGGCTGTTTTATGTTTGGAATGAAATTAAGCTACAGCCACGGATACTATCCGTGGCTATTGGTCCTTAACAGAGTACCAATAGCCACGGATATTTTCCGTGGTTGTTACTACAGTTCAGGTATCCGCCACGGAAAAAATCCGTGGCTGATACATATTTACGCGCTCACTTCTCCCGCCAAAAAGGAAACAACGTCGGTATTTTTTCGTCACAATTTCCGTGGCTGAAGATCTACAGTGACCGTCGTATTAGCCACGGGAAAAATCCGTGGCTGTTGGTCCTTTGCGACGGACACTTAGTTACAGCTACGGATTTTTTCCGTGGCTAAAGGGTAAAAATGTTGTAGTGGACATAACATAACAAGGAACATAAATCACTTAAAATGGAACAAACATAACATAAAAAGGAACAGACTTCACTTAAAAAGGAACAGACATCAGTTAAAAAGGAACATACTTAACTTAAAAAGGAAACGAGGTCACTTAAAAAGGAACCGACTTCACATAAAAAGGAACAGAAATCACTTAAAAAGGAACAGATTTCACTTAAAAAGGGACAGTCAACGCTTAAAAAGGAACAGACTTCACTTAAGAAGGAACAAACTTCACTTAAAAAGAAACAGACTTCACTTAAAAAGAGACAGACATCACTTAAAAAGGAACAAACATAACATAACAAGGAACATAAATCACTTAAAAAGGAACAGACATAACATAAAAATGAACACACATCAGTTAAAAAGGAACAAATTTAACTTTAAAAGGAAACGAGGTCACTTAAAAAGGATCCGACTTGACATAAAAAGGGACAAACAACACTTATAAAGGAACACACATAACATAAAAAGGAACAGACATCAGTTATAAAGTAACAGACTTCACTTAAGAAGGAATAGGGGTGTAAACGGGTAAGGTAATACCCGTATACCCGGTCACCCGCCCCGGACGGGTACGGGTATGGGTACAAAAATCCATACCCGTTTAAAAATTCAAACCCGTATACCCGTACCCGTTTACCTGCTTAATAAACGGGTCGGGTACGGGTATACGCATTACCCATACCCGTTTACTCGTATACCCGTTAAGATATATTATATTATATATAATATTTTTTTAATATTTTATATGTTATATATTATATATATTTTTATATATAATATATATTTTATATAATATATATTATATTTTTATATATTATATATTATACCCGCTATACCCGTTTACCCGCCCCGTACCCGCTAACTTAACGGGTACGGGTCGGGTACGGGTATATATGTTTTTTGCCGGGTATATACACGTACCGGTACCCGCTAATTTAGCCGGGTACGGGTAGGGGCATACCCGACCCGTACCCGACCCGTTTACACCCCTAAGAAGGAACAAACTTCACTTAAAAGGGAAACGAGGTCACTTAAAAAGGAAGAGACTTCACTTAAAAAGGAACAGACTTCACTTAAAAAGAGAATTCACTATCAAGGAACAGACATCACTTAAACATTTAAGGTACCATTGAAAAGGAACAGATTACACTTAAAAAGGGACGGACATCAGTTAAAAAGGAACAGACATCAGTTAAAAAGGGACAGACTTCACTTAAGAAGGAACATATATCACTGAAAAGGGTTCAGACTTCACTTAAAAAGGAACAAACAACACTTAAGTAGGAACAGACAACACAAAAAATCAACAGACTACACTTAAAAAGGAACAGACAACACTTAAAAAGGAACCAAAAAAACAAGAAAGGAAAACTTCACACTTAAAAAGGTAAACGCACTTAAAAAGGAACAAACTACAACTCACAGTTAAAAAGGAGAACCGCTAACTTATAAAGGTACAAGCAATTCATAAAAAAAGGAACATATATCACTTAAAAAGATATAAGTCACAGTTAAAAAAGAGAACCGTAAAGTTAAAAAGGAACTTTAGACTCACAATTAAAAGGGAACTTTACACTTAAGAATAACTGTTGTCTTACAAAAAAGTACAAAATTCAAAGACCAAGCCTTGGTGCATAATTATGGAGCAATCTGGTCGTAATACAACTTCATGTCCCAATCGTCAAAATCTGGATCCCCTGGTCTAGGTGCAACCTCATGCATAGGTAATTTGCCCTTCCTTCGATACTTGCTCTTTTCTGCTGTGAGGCGCTTTTTTTGGCTTCTTTGAAGAATTCTCTCGGCTAAGGAAACCCGACGTCTAGTAGGCGGTCTTCCTGGACGGGTTACTTTGTCTGGATTGCGCAAAGAGGTACCGCCGGCCACAACTTCATCAACTATGGGAGGGGCGTGGGGAATGTTAATATGATACCTGACCCACTCCATACACTTCATGGCCTTAAGATACCTTTCATGAGAAATGAATGCTTCCTGTGCAATCCAAAGAGCGCGACCCATTATGTCAGCGTGACGACTCAGCGCATCCTTCTCCAATACGCCATCGGCTTGGTACACCTTTTCTCCATAGCTCCGACGAATATCCTTCCGCCATCGATCTGTGATGTAAGACAGCGGGAGTAATGCATTAGGATCTAGCCGTGCAAATACGACCAGGAGGTGACAGCAAAGAATACCAACACGCTTAAACAGTTTACAATCGCATGTCAAGTTCAGACTTGTCCTCTCTACAAGGAAACATTTCGATAATAGTTGCTCACCGACCCGTACACGTTCAGTCACCTTGTAATGAAACGCGTCGGCTGATTGCAACTCCTCGGTTAGGTCGCAGTTCATCATCTTACCAATTTGTAACTGTACTTTCTTGAAAACCCCTACGGTATACAACTCGCTCATTTGACTCTCGAAGGGATATAGAAACCATTTGGGGTTTCTTATGCAGGCAATCGAAATCCGATTGAGCTTCCTTCTCGTACTTGTGACGTAGAGCAAGTTCGTATTGTTGAACGAACTGCTTAAGGGTGGTTCTAGAAGATAAGTACTTGTCGAAGAAGGAGTTCATACTTTCGTTTCTTTGGGCAGAAGCCATTCCAGCGAAAAAACAATCACACAAGTAAGCAGGTACCCAAGACTCACGGATACCGTAAATTGTTTGGAGCCAACTATGTTCTTGAAGGTCAAAATCAACCAGGAAACCGTGCCAATTCCGCTCAAATTCAGCTGGGTTCTTTGAGTCATAGACAATCAAATTTAGATCAAATAACATGTGCTGTCGATACTTCGTCGGCAACTTCACGGGAGCTTTGTTCATTATGTGCCAAATGTAAAATCGGTGTCTGGCATTTGGGAAGACATTCCTTACTGCAGCAGTAATGGCCTTACATTGGTCCGTTATGATGGCTGGTGGAGGGATATCTGCAAGGAAAAAGGAACTGACATCAATTAAAAAAGAACAGACTTCACTTAAGAAGGAACAGAAATCACTTAAAAAGGAACAGAAATCACTTAAAAAGGAACAGACATCTCTTAAAAAGGAACAAACATAACATAAAAAGGAACATACATCACTTAAAAAGGGACAAACAACACTAAAAAAGGAACAGAAATCAGTTAAGAAGGAACATAAATCACTTAAAAAGGAACAGACTCCACTTAAGAAGGGACAACCATCACTTAAAAAAAGAACAGACAACACTAAAAAGGAACAGACTTCACTTAAGAAGGAACAGAAATCACTTAAAAAGGAACAGACTACACTTAAAAAGGAACAGACATAACTTAAAAAGGAACATACTACACATAAAAAGGAACATACTCCACTTAAAAAGGAACAGACATCTCTTAAAAATGAACAGACATCTCTTAAAAAGGAACAGACTACACTTAAGAAGGAACAGAAATCACTTAAAAAGGAACATATTACACTTCAAAAGGAACAGACATAACTTAAAAAGGAACATACTACAGTTAAAAAGGAACAGACATTACTTAAAAATGGAACAGACTACACATAAAAAGGAATATACTCCACTTAAAAAGGAACAGACATCTCTTAAAAAGGAACATACTTCACTTAAAAAGGAACAGACATCACTTAAAAAGGAACAGACAACACAAAAAAGGAACAGACACCAGTTAAAAAGGAAACATACTTCACTTAAGAAGGAACACACAACACTTAAAAAGGAACACACAACACTTAAAAAGGAACACACATCACTTAAAAAGGATAACCAATAACTCAACAATCATAAAGGACAACTCAATCAAAGCGAGTACGAACTCTACATACGTACATCCCATACACGAAAGCCACGTCTGAAAGAGCCAGATGTAGTTTTCAGTGGTCTCGGAAGACAGCAAAGCGCAACCGAGCAACACAGACTCGAAATGGTGATTAACTCCCACAAATGGTGCAAAGGGCATGTCGTATTTGTTTGTGAGGTACGTAGTGTCGAAACATATAGCATCCCCAAAGTATGAATAGGCAGCCCTGGAACGGCAGTCGACCCAGAAAACGTTACTTAGTCTTCCCTCGTCATCCATATCCACGACATAGAAAAACATTGCATCAATCTTCTGCATCTTAATGAAATAGTTCTGAAGAGCTTGTGCATCGCCGGGTCTCATTTTCAAATTCCTTACTTCGGTTATAACATTCCTGCACACACAAAAAATATTAAGGCCGCAGATTTCTACAAACAAAATCACGTACAAAAGTCTTCAAACCTTAGGTCTATATCGTTAAAAGTAAGTTTGTCATGCCCCCCAGCCTCAACAACAAACGATTGCATGGTCTTAGCAGCAGAGATCCCAGAAGCATCATTGCACGCTATTCGTGCTATGGCGGCCTCAGGTACAAATCGTTTCTGTCTTAGAAAACGCATCTGATGCTCCTGCAGCATTTCATGGTTATGATTGAGATCGACAAAGTTAATCTGGTATCCCCTTGTTGGGTTTCCAGAAACCCTGATGTGAGCCGTGCACTGAACTCTACTAGATAAACGTGGCTTCATTATGCCTTGACCTTGGTCTGTTGGTGCGTTACCCTCCTTGGAACAAGTAAGAGTAGCCCGGGTAACCACACCAGCGTCGTAATGAGTATGTCGTAGCTTAACACCAAAACCACAAGCATCAGCATAGTCGTTGTAAAAGGCTCTTGCTGTCCAAACCGTAAAAGTAAAAGTAAAAGGCATAAGTATATATATATAAGTTTAGCCTTAAGCAGTTACATAATAACTGCTGTCCAAACAACCATATATATACTATATTTAATTAAGAGCATCAATATATATAATTAGGCAAGGGTTGAGGGTTAAATAATATACCCAAATTTTAACGTCATTAACCGAAACCGATCCATCACGGTGTCGACTTTAATGTTAAAACTCTATCTATTATATGGACTTAAACTTTATAATTAAACCAGAAGACACATAGGCCATAATATGGGTTTATGTAATAAATATTCTAACATTTTTCTCAATAATTTGTAAGATTTTCCGTGAATTTTAAATACTTTACTTAACATGAATGGATGTAAATCTGTAATTAATTAATAATTGAGAAAAAAACTACATGTTCAAAATTTCCTACATGCATGCTTGACCAGAATGATATATTTTTAGAGGGGACAATGTTTTCTATTGACACTTCTATTTGTATTATTATCACTATGGTATGGTTTTATATTACTCTGATGATTATATGCAGTTGAGACTCTTGGGTTTGCCAAACCACCAGAGCCATATCTTAGCCCAAATGCAAAAGGAAAGATGCTACTCATGGGAGCAAATTTTGCTTCAGCTGGGTCAGGATACTATGACAAAACATCCAATACATATGTAAGTCCAACTACAAACTGTAACATCCCAGAAACAGCGGAAAATTTAAACTTTTAAATAAATGATAATCAAAGGATAAACATCAACACAGGGGACGCTACTCGAAAATATAAATATAATATATATGGTGCTGCACCGTATACAGGAGTTGTCAAAAGAATGACTACATCAAAATACAATATACAGATATACAAGTAGTCATAATAACCTCAAAACCGACACGAGGACCCGACTCCAAGATGCACTCGTCCTCAGTCACCACCCAAGCAGCTCCCGAAGAGGGAACATGAAAGCAAACAACAATGCCGTGAGTCTCCCGAAGGAAACCCCGTATGCCAAACCCACCTACATGCAATGCAATCATGACCTATCATACTAGTATTATGCCAAACATAAATCATAACTGGTCATTCCCCAAACGGGTCATAAGGTCATAAAAGTCATTTCCCCAACCGGGGTTCATTAGTCATAAGTCTAGTTTTGGACATCCGTAGATACCCACCGCAGGCACATGCGGTCATACGGAAAATACGGGACACACCCCCACTCGCAGCTACACTAGTCATATGGGTTCGGTGAGGGTCGCACGCAATTCCGAGTCATCATCAGATCTGATCAGTGGTCGAAGACCACAATCCGCCAGAGCCGTCGCTCTGGTCGGTCATACTCGCCAGCCGTGCCACAGCTGGACGATCATACTCGCCGGAACAGCATCGGTCGAGCACATCCGCCGGAACATCATCGGTCGGTCATCTCCGTCGCCACACAGGCTAAGGCACAGAACTCTGCTGCACAAGGGCTAGCAGTCATCTCCGTCGCCACACAGGCTAAGGTCATCTCCTTCGCCACAAAGGCTAAGGTCATAACAGTCATCACATATAGATCATGCAAAAGGGGAATATGGTCCCACAGGTCTACTACCTAGGTCTCAATGCACATGTCATATCATGGGAACATAAGCAATAAATGCAATCCACCCACCAACGCACTTATAAACAACCAATGCAAATACTAGGCTCCAACGGTCGACCGAAAAAGGTCATACGGTCGACCGGTTGGTCGTTAAAACCGGTACTTGGTTCGAACCACAATCCAACGGTCGAACCAAGGAAATCATCGAAACGGTCGAACAAAGGTCTCTGGGCGGTCGACCGTTTAGAAGGTTGATGCATTGCATACATTGCATCATATGTCTTTCATTGAGATTACTTTTACATCAATAAATGCTACTAAGGTATGTGTTTAGTCTTATTTACAGAATACAGGGACCTGAATGCAATTTACCCACATCCCGAGCATAAACGCATGCAAAAGACTCATTTCTATCATAAAAACCAAGTTCAAGATTATCGGGTTACGAATGGAAATGTATCCAAGCATAAAAGCATTCAAGTCCTAATTGCAAAAAGAACAAGGACTTAAGCACAAAAGTAGCCAGGGACTTAACTGCAAAAAGTCAAGGACCTAATTGCAAATCACGAGTAGCTTTTATTCTCTTGGAGAAAATATATAGAAAAATCAATGTATATCTCCAAATATGTGAAGGAATTAATCCGGAGCTCAAAAGAATGGAAAGAATCAATCCAGATGCGTAAAGGAGGATCAAATCATACCATAAACATTCAACCAAAATCCGGACAAAATCAGGCCAGATTGTGCGGCGTTTCCTCCGCACCACACATACAATATGCGGCGTTTCCGCCGCCCAAGCATCAATCCGTGTGCTCCAATTTCGTCCAGTCGTGTCTGGACACGTGTACTTTCCAATATTATACCTAGATCCCTTGTAGCAACTATAAATAGACCCGAGAACGATGTTAGAAGGGTCCTTAGTCTTTGGTTGTAATTTTTATTCTTAATCTTAGTTTTGTATTCTTCTTTTCATTAATAAAATTCTGTCTTTTATTTCTTACTTTTAGTTTTCTTTTGTAATGTCTCAAGGACCCCTTCTTCCTCCCTCTATGAGTTTCTAACTCCTTCCAAAGGGTGGAGGTGACGGATTTAGGGTGAAGCGAAGACGAATAAATGTTATTATTTTAAGTTCGTATTAGTCTATTTTGATTACTTGAGTTTATGTTAAATCATTTATCATGTAATGCTTCATAACTAATATGATTTATTATAAGTTTCTGAATTCTCTAATCTAAACCTTAAATCTAATCCTCCACCCAACGGAATTCACTTCTTTGTTCTTGTTTTAGTTTTAATTGTTCTTGTTTCTTGCTTTAGATAATTAAAACCCAAAAATAACAAAACCAAACTTATTTCTTCTCTCCTTCTTTCCCCCAATCGAAATCACACTAATAACAAAATCTCTCCCTCCTTGTGTTCGACCCGTATTTGCCACGTCTTCATTGACACCGTGCACTTGCGGTATAAATTTAATTCTCATCAAAGGTCTACGCCACAAATAATATAATAAATAAAACATCCCCAAAGGTCGAAAGGCAATGGGCTTCCGGTCGACCGAAAAACATCAGGGACTTTCAACATTCTACAAGGTCATTACCGGTCGACCGAAATATGAATCGGTCGAACCACACATAAGTTGTCTTAAGTCATCGGTCGAACGGGATCTCAGGGCGGTCGACCGTTTAGAAGTCTACACCCCCAACCGACTTAAAACAGTACGTCCGGTCGAACTTGGTCAAAGAGGCGGTCGACCGTTTAGAAGTCTACACCCCAACCGACTTAAAACAGTACGTCCGGTCGAACTTGGTCAAAGAGGCGGTCGACCGTTTAGAAGGTCAACGCCCCCAACCGACATACAACAGTGCATTCAGTCGACCGACAAAGGGGACCCGGTCGACCGAAAACACTCAGGGTCTTCATCTTCTCGCTCACACGAACAATCGGTCGACCACACATGGGGTATCGTTCGACCGATTCGAGTGAGAACGCCCGAATTACACTACAACCGGTCGACCGAAACAGAGCAGAACTTCTGCCACACTATTCCGACGAGCCATTCGGCCTACTGTCGAATACTCAAACACCCACACAACCTTGGTGAGCGTAAAAGCAAGGCTTGGCATACCTTGGAAGCTTGAAGAAGCTTCCGAAGAGCAACGACGATCCTCCCACGCAAAAGGGCGTATCTCCGGCGAACTCCACACCTTCTTTGAACTCCGACGACCAGACTTGCCGGCGCACCCGCGGCTCCTCCTTCTTCCACCGACGAACTACAAGGGAGGGAGAGAAAGTGTTGAGGGAGAGAGTGAGATGAAAAAGAGAGAGAAGGAAAGAATGAGAAAAAGGTTTGGTTTGGTTTATATACTCTCACTAATAAGGGTTTAAGGTTCTTAAACTTAATTAACCTTAATCAAGGGATTAGGTTCTCACAATCTACCCTCCTTAAGGAATTTCGTCCTCGAAATTCAAACAACCAGCAACTCCAAAGCTCCAGTTCCTTCCAACCATTCTCCGTGCAGACGCAATAAAACAGTAAGCAGGAAAAATCACACACCAGAACCAACCAAAATCCAAAGCATACCTCTCCTCAATTGCTGCCATCCTTCGCTTCCTCAGCCTGGATAGAATAGACTCGTCCAGCTGGCCTTCCCTGCTCCGGCCTCACAATAGGTCGACTAACAATGCCTCTGCCTGCCTCTGATGGTCCAGGTCTCCTGCTCGGCTCTCCCTGACGGTTCGGGCACTCCCTGACGAAGTGTCCAAGCTGACCGCAACCCAAACAAGTCCCCGCGCGAAAGAAACAAGGCCGACCGTGGTGGATCCTGCTACAGTTCCTGCACACCTCTGGTCTGCGAGAGCTGCTCCCCTCAGGTTGTCGAGTGTCACTCTCCTCAATCCTGGGCCTCTTGCCCTGACTTCCCCCAGCACTGGCCTCGTCTCGTCCCCTGGTCTTCCCTTGGGTCTTCCCGACATCCACGTAGTTCTCCTGATAATCCTGATCTATGAGGGTCGCGTACTTCACTGCATCAGCCAAGGTCTGCGGCATACTGTAAGTCACGCGTGCACGGAGCTGCTTCCGAAGCCCCCGTATGAACTTCCTCGCCCACTGCACTGGAGTCACACAAATCTCAGGACAATAACGCTCCAGAGCGTTGAACTTGCGCGTGTAAACTCCCAGTGTCATCTCTCCCTGCTCAAGGCTCATAAACTCCTCGCGCTTCCCATCCCTGACATGCTCTGGGAAATACTGCTCGTTGAACTCTCCGAGGAAGTCCTCCCAACTGACGTCGTCTCTGCCCGCAAAGACCATTGCAGACATGGTCCTCCACCAACTAGATGCATCACCGCCTAAGACATAAGTGGCCAGACCCACCATCCTCTCCGGAGGAACTCCTATCGCCCGAAAGATCTCTTGGATCTTGAAGACCCAATCCTCAGCAGCCTCTGAGTCACCCCTGCCATCAAAAGTAGGTGGATGCTGGCGCATAAACCGATCATGCACTGCCCCAGCCCCTACTGACTCCTCTCGGCCAGACTGGCGCTCCAGAAGCACGCCCAATCTCTCAACCGTCTGGTAGAGCATCCGCTGCTCCTCCGCCCAGTCCGTGCCACCAGTCTCATCGCTAGTGCTACGGTCACGAGGAGGAAGTCGCGCGCGTCTCAGAGGCATCTAGCACCAAAATCAAAACAACAATAATCAACAATCTGAATGCATGCATGATCTAAAAAAGAAATGCATGCCTCTATCCACTACTCCTAAGGGTGGTTTCTTTAGATGAGTGCACTGGAATCGACCCGCTCTGATACCAAGTTGTAACATCCCCGAAACAACGGAAAATTTAAACTTTTAAATAAATGATAATCAAAGGATAAACATCAACACAGGGGACGCTACTCGAAAATATAAATATAATATATATGGTGCTGCACCGTATACAGGAGTTGTCAAAAGAATGACTACATCAAAATACAATATACAGATATACAAGTAGTCATAATAACCTCAAAACCAACACGAGGACCCGACTCCAAGATGCACTCGTCCTCAGTCACCACCCAAGCAGCTCCCGAAGAGGGAACCTGAAAGCAAACAACAATGCCGTGAGTCTCCCGAAGGAAACCCCGTATGCCAAACCCACCTACATGCAATGCAATCATGACCTATCATACTAGTATTATGCCAAACATAAATCATAACTGGTCATTCCCCAAACGGGTCATAAGGTCATAAAAGTCATTTCCCCAACCGGGGTTCATTAGTCATAAGTCTAGTTTTGGACATCCGTAGATACCCACCGCAGGCACATGCGGTCATACGGAAAATACGCGACACACCCCCACTCGCAGCTACACTAGTCATATGGGTTCGGTGAGGGTCGCACGCAATTCCGAGTCATCATCAGATCTGATCAGTGGTCGAAGACCACAATCCGCCAGAGCCGTCGCTCTGGTCGGTCATACTCGACAGCCGTGCCACAGCTGGACGATCATACTCGCCGGAACAGCATCGGTCGAGCACATCCGCCGGAACATCATCGGTCGGTCATCTCCGTCGCCACACAGGCTAAGGCACAGAACTCTGCTGCACAAGGGCTAGCAGTCATCTCCGTCGCCACACAGGCTAAGGTCATCTCCTTCGCCACAAAGGCTAAGGTCATAACAGTCATCACATATAGATCATGCAAAAGGGGAATATGGTCCCACAGGTCTACTACCTAGGTCTCAATGCACATGTCATATCATGGGAACATAAGCAATAAATGCAATCCACCCACCAACGCACTTATAAACAACCAATGCAAATACTAGGCTCCAACGGTCGACCGAAAAAGGTCATACGGTCGACCGATTGGTCGTTAAAACCGGTACTTGGTTCGAACCACAATCCAACGGTCGAACCAAGGAAATCATCGAAACGGTCGAACAAAGGTCTCTGGGCGGTCGACCGTTTAGAAGGTCTACGCCACAAATAATATAATAAATAAAACATCCCCAACGGTCGAACGACAATGGGCTTCCGGTCGACCGAAAAACATCAGGGACTTTCAACATTCTACAAGGTCATTACCGGTCGACCGAAATATGAATCGGTCGAACCACACATAAGTTGTCTTAAGTCATCGGTCGAACGGGATCTCAGGGCGGTCGACCGTTTAGAAGTCTACACCCCCAACCGACTTAAAACAGTACGTCTGGTCGAACTTGGTCAAAGAGGCGGTCGACCGTTTAGAAGGTCAACGCCCCCAACCGACATACAACAGTGCATTCGGTCGACCGACAAAGGGGACCCGGTCGACCGAAAACACTCAGGGTCTTCATCTTCTCGCTCACACGAACAATCGGTCGACCACCCATGGGGTATCGTTCGACCGATTCGAGCGAGAACGCCCGAATTACACTACAACCGGTCGACCAAAACAGAGCAGTACTTCTGCCACACTATTCCGACGAGCCATTCGGCCTACCGTCGAACACTCAAACACCCACACAACCTTGGTGAGCGTAAAAGCAAGGCTTGACATACCTTGGAAGCTTGAAGAAGCTTCCGAAGAGCAACGACGATCCTCCCACGCAAAAGGGCGTATCTCCGGCGAACTCCACACCTTCCTTGAACTCCGGCGACCAGACTTGCCGGCGCACCCGCAGCTCCTCCTTCTTCCACCGACGAACTACAAGGGAGGGAGAGAAAGTGTTGTGGGAGAGAGTGAGATGAAAAAGAGAGAGAAGGAAAGAATGAGAAAAAGGTTTGGTTTGGTTTATATACTCTCACTAATAAGGGTTTAAGGTTCTTAAACTTAATTAACCTTAATCAAGGGATTAGGTTCTCACACAAACCACAAATCATACAACTTATGTTACATCCTAACCCTTTGTTAATTGGGTTTATTTTGTTTTAGGTGGAGGATTAGAGGAGATTGGGTTGGATTGAGATGGACGGCTAGGATGAGTGGAAGAGAAGAGTATAAGAGGTGACTTCTCTCTCCCTCTCTCTCTCTCTCCCTCTCGCTCAACTCTCTCTCCCACTCTCCCTGTCAGCTGCTGGAGCGTGGTGGTGTGGATTGGCAAGGAAGACGGACTCAGTGGAGTGCGCAAGGATCGAGTTGATCGGTTGCACGGTTAGGTTCACCAGAGAAGGAGAAGAGCACTCGTGGAAGCGACCTTCGTGGAAGCGACCTTCGTGGGTTCTTCGAAGGCTTCTTCAAGCCTTAAATGTATGTCAAGCTTTAGTTTAATCCTCCTTTTAGCCTTTGCGAGGATTGAAGTGGCCGACGGTAGGCCGAAAGACTCGTCGAGAACCTTGCAGCAGCTTTTCTGCTCTGGAACGGTCGACCGGCGGGTTGGCGCGGTCGACCGGGCGTAGTGTGATTCGGGCAAAAATCCTTGCACCGGTCGGACAATACTCTAGGAGTGGTCGACCGGTGATGCATTTTAGCAAGGGGAAAATGCTCTACGTGTTTTCGGTCGAACGGGTCCCCTTTGTCGGTCGACCGAAAGCACTGTTGTAAGTCGGTTGGGGGCATTGACCATCTAAATGGTCGACCGCTCGTTGACTTCGTTCGACTGGAACTTAAGTTAACTTATTGGCCGGTCGACCCGAAGAGTTGTTTCGGTCGACCATGTAGTGCGGATTGTTGGTGAGTTTTACTGGTGGAAATCAGTCGACCGTGATTTTAGGATGGTTCGACCGTTGATGCTTTTTGAGTAAGAGAGGATTCACTAATGGATTTTGGTTGAACGGGGCCCCTTTGCCGTTCGACCGGTTGGACGTTATTTCGGTTTTATTGCGGAATAGTAGTGGTGTTCGGTCGACCGTTTATGGTCTTCTGTTCGACCGTTTGGCACAGTTTTGCATATGGATGCTTGTGTCGCGTGTGGTTGGATCTGCCTCGAGGGAAATGGGTCCCCGGCCTCCTTGGGGCGACGGTACGGACATGCCGGCCTAAGAGGAG
The DNA here is from genome assembly GCA_963682175.1 of Triglochin maritima. Taxonomy (NCBI): domain Eukaryota; kingdom Viridiplantae; phylum Streptophyta; class Magnoliopsida; order Alismatales; family Juncaginaceae; genus Triglochin; species Triglochin maritima. The sequence continues at coordinate 34,358,410 of OY821776.1, read as the reverse complement.
ATCGTGGTTGTGGCTCTACGGAGCGGTGCCTTGTGTGCACGTGTTGTGGTCGAGACTCTGACCGGCGGTGCCTTGTGTGCACATGTGTTGTTGTTGCCGATGTTTTCCGGCAGTGCCTTGTGTGCACGGGAGTTAGATATGCTTTTACTGCATTCTTCATTTCATGTTTCATATACACATGTTATGTTCATATTTTAGGGGTTTGGCATACGGTGTTTCCTTAGGGGAAACTCAGGCATTGCTTGTTTACATGTCAGGTCGTGCACGTCAGTAGGAGGTGGTGACTGCGGGCAGGAGCACCCAGACCAGATCCTGTCCTTTTATCCTTCGAGGTGGATGATTTTCCCTTGTTCATGTGTTTGTATATCTTTTGCGTTGGGTTGTAATCATCCTTGACTCGTGTATTATACAGTTTACCACTTTATATTATATATACTTGTGGTTTGGGGACGACCCCGGTGTTAATTCTTTTATCTGTTTAAAGTTTTAAATTTTCCGCTGTGTCGGGGCGTTACAACTTATCTTTTTTTTATGTAAGCCAAAAATGTATATTTTTTGGCGCCAAATACGATGGGTTTTTCACATGAGAAGCATCTATTACACAACTAATTTGTGTAATATCAGGGATACCTTCAAATTCAATTTACTTTTTTCATGTTTTTGGATTTTCTATAAAAGTAAAAATAATACAATTTTATTAAACATTGGAATCAACCTTAAGTTGTTTAACTTCATTCCCCATGATGAATAATTTTGGCAAGACGTTCGATATTGTTGGAATTATTATTGGAGGGTAATTTTAATTTTACAGTAAACAAATGTTATTTATGAAATATTAAGATATTTGAAGTAAATTAAATCCATTTTCATAATCCTGAAGTTCAACATAACTTATTCTAGTAAATTAAATGACATTTACCGATGATATTTTTGTTTTGTTTTACTTTTACACATATATGTTGGTGAAACCATTTTTTGGATCATGCATGCATGCAGGATGCAATCTCCATGTCCAAGCAATTGGAGCACTTGAAAGAGTATAGGGTTAAGCTTGTTGGAGTTGCAGGAGAGAAAAAGGCAGCTTCTATATTATCAAATGCAATTTGCATTGTGAGCACTGGGAATGGTGATTATGTGCAGAATTACTACATTAATCCTTCACTCAGGAGAGCTTACGCTCCCGATGAGTTCGCTTCGCTTCTCATTGGGAACTTCTCTACCTTTGTTCAGGTTTGTTTAGATATAATTACCCACAAGCTAAGTTTAATAGGTTTTGTTATATCAACTTATATAGGTTGGTTTTATTAGTAATTAGTGGCTATAATGTCATAAGTAAATATTGAAATAATGTAATCTCAAATAATATTTATCGTGTCCACATCGCATTAATATCTTTTTCATTATAAACTACATTAACAAGTAAAAATATTAGATTTTTTTTCCTTCCATTTTATTGAAATGAAGTTGTTTGAGGTTGAGGTGAGAAGGATTTGTGTGACATCATTGCCACCTTTGGGGTGTCTTCCAGCTGCAATTAATCTCTATGGGAACTTAAACCACTCAACTTGCATTCAAAAGCTAAATTATGATGCCCAGAGGTTCAACAACAAGCTGATTGCAGCTGTGGACTCCCTCAGGAATCGATTCCAAGAAATTCATCTTGCAGTGCTTGACATTTACAAGCCACTCTTGGAGCTTGCCACCAACCCTACCAAAAATGGTGACTACAATTGATTAATTACTTAGCGGTGTTAAATTTAGATCTCAACTACCCAATATATATCCATTTTTTTAAAGTTGTCCGGCCTACTATATTTAAATATCACAATGACCCACTTGATTAGATAACTATTCTAAAATTTGAAATCTATCAATTATGCTACACATTGTGGACTGTGCATGTGATATTACCCGCTACCCTTTTAATTTCTGAATTGCTAAACATCGCCCCAAAATTACTTAAATCGCCCCTTGAAATTACCATTTTGCCATTCTCTCATTTCTACTGCTATAACGTGACATTTTACCCTCCTATCACACATCTCTCTTCATCTTTCTATTATAATCGGCCTACTATTTGGAGGTCAGTAATGAGCCAACGGACGCCCCAGTGTACTCGAATCTGGTAAAATATCTAACATCTTTTTAATAAAAAAATAATAAAAAAGAATAAAAAATTACGGACGTCCGAAAGAGCCGCCCCCACGTAGGAGGGGGCGTCTGGGTAAGACGCCTATGGGGGAGGCGTTTTAACCAGACGCCCCGCCCTGGGACAGGCGTCTGTGTACGACACCGTATAATTTGAGATAACACACCGTATAATTTTAATTTGACAAAAAAAATTAAAAAAAACGGGACGTCTGGCTAAGACGCCTCCACCATGGTTGAGGCGTCTTAACCAGACGCCTAGACAATGGTATAGGCGTCTGGATAAGACGCTTGTACCATCGTGGAGGCGTCTGGCTAAGACGCCTCAACTATGGTGGAGGCGTCTTAGCCAGACGCCTCCACGATGGTACAGGCGTCTTAGCCAGACGCCCGAGTCGGAAAAAAAAATCCACCTCCGTTACTTCGTCTGATCTAGGTGTTTGGCCAGACATTTTCATGGTGTTGGTACTAGGAATGTTAGTAAAACTGAGTCAATAACCTTGTTTAAAGATACGGGACGATATGGGTATTAAATATATTGTTAAGGGCAATTTGGTAATTTCAAGGAGCGATTTAAGTAGTTTTGGGGCGACGTTTAGTAGTTCCCTTTAATTTCCTGGCATCTTAATGCCAAGGGCTTGTCTACCGACAATCATTTTTTCGACTGGTTCCGTTGCTTGAAAGAAAGATTCAATTTGTTGAAGTGTCATGAAAATTTAGCATTATATATATATATATATATATATATATATATATATATATATATATATATATATTTAAGGTCAGGTTCTAGTGAGGTCATGACTCATCTTATTTAGTTTTAGCCCCCTACAATCTCACAATTGGATCTTATTTACGGTTAATTTCTCCTTTTATTTGCATAACCGTTTTCCTCTTAATTTACCTTACAATTTCAGATGAGTGGTAGATATAATGGTGGTTTAAAATAGAAAATTAAGTCGCGAGAGCTCATTAGATAATTCATGTATACACACACACAACATTTCTACTATATGTGTAACATCCCCGAAGCAGCGGAAATTTTAAACTTTTAATAAAAGGATAATCAAAGATATCAACATCTACACAGGGGACGCTACTCGAAGATATATATATATATATATATATATATATATATAATATGGTGTTGCACCGAATACAGGAGTTGTCAAAAGAATGACTACATCAAAATACAATATACAACTATACAAGTAGTCATAATAACCTCAAAATAGACACGAGACCCGACTCCAAAATGCACTCGTCCTCAGTCACCACCCAAACAACTCCCGAAGGGGAACCTGAAATAAAACAACAATGCCGTGAGTTTCCCGAAGGAAACCCTGTATGTCAAACCCACCTACATGCAATGCGAAACATGACATATCATACTAATACTATACAAAACATAAATCATAACAGAACATTCCCCAACCGGGTCATCAAGTCATAAGTCATAACAGTCATTTCCCCAACCGGGGTTCATTAGTCATACGTCTAATTTTGGACATCCGTAGATACCCACCGTAGGCACATGCGGTCATACGGAAAGTACGCGACACACCTCCACTCGCAACTACACTAGTCATATGGGTTCAGTGAAGGTCACACGTACTTCTGAGTCATCATCAGATCTGATCAGTGGTCGAAGACCACAATCCGCCAGAGCCGTCACTCTGGTCGGTCATACTCGCCAGCCGTGCCACAGCTGGACGATCATACTCGCTGGAACAACATCGGTCGAGCACATCCGCCGGAACAACATCGGTTGGTCATCTCCGTCTCCACACAGGCAAAGGCACAGAACTCTGTTGCACAAGGGCTAAATGCAAAATCCCGACTCTTGAGATGGATCTTGTTGTTACAAGAATTCGATCTCGAGATTTGGGACAAAAAAGGGTGTCAAGATGTTGTAGCAGACCACCTGTCTCGTCTAGAGACGACCAACCCACAGGACCAAATTATTGATGACAAAATTCCTGACGAGCAATTGCTCACGATCGAAGATAACCCTTGGTTTGCCGACATCATGAACTACCTCGTGACCAAGCAACTTCCAGTGGGTTGGTCAAAATATGACCAAACCAAATTTAGATATTATGTCAGATTCTTTCACTGGGACGACCCCTACCTATTCAAATACTGCTCTAACCAAATTTTCAGGCGGTGTGTCCCAGATACCGAGTTCCAAAGTGTGCTCCATTTCTGCCACTCTAAGGCATATGGAGGACACTTTGGAGCAAAGAAAACTGCTGCCAAAGTACTTCAATCTGGATTCTACTGGCATTCTCTTTTCAAGGATGCTTACAACTTTTGTAAGCAATGTGATAGGTGCCAGTGCCATGGCAGGATTGGTCGACGTGACATGATGCCTTTGCGAAATGTCCTTGTGGTCGACATCATCGATGTGTGGGGCATCGACTTCATGGGTCCCTTCCCGAACTCGTTCGGGAATGTTTACATTCTGGTGGCCGTTGACTATGTGTCTAAGTGGGTTGAGGTTATACCCACAAAGACCAATGACAACAAGGTGGTCACCAAATTCTTAAGGGACATTTTTGCGTGATTTGGTACTCGTCGTACCATAATCAGTGATAGGGGTACCCACTTCTGTAATCGCTCCTTTGAAGCGCTTATGAGGAAGTATTCGATCACCCACAAGCTTGCAACCCCATACCATCCGCAAACTAGTGGGCAGGTCAAAGTCTCTAACCGTCAATTAAAGCATGTTCTTGAGAAGACGGTTAATTCCTCGAGGAAGGATTAGTCAACAAAGTTGAATGACGTGTTCTGGGCTCTCCAATTTGCGTAGAAAAAAATTCATATTTATGCATGAGTAGACTAATGCGGGTTTCCTTAGTTTTGCTATCCCCCTCATGATGCATTCGCAATCTATGCCATATTTCATATGCACTTACACAACCCCTAATCCTATTATATTCACCCTAATTAAGGCCACAATACAAGATATTCATAATTTTCGAATTCATTTCGATTTCTTTCATTTTGGGTCTTGTAAGTGAATCCAATTCATCTTCATTTGGGGGATGTGTAAGGATTTTGAAGAAACATCCAATACTTAAGGTCATTAGAAATTAAGAAAATCTTCATCATATTCTTCCAATAATCATAATTTGACCCATTTAGCAAAGGAGGTCGAGTTGTGCACAATCCTTCTATGTGATTAGATGAAGTAGAGGTCATGCTAAAAATACGATTAAGTATGAGAATTAGCTAACAAAGCTCTGATACCAAATATTGGATCGTGTGGGTTATGGGTCCACAATACTAATCACAATTTTACACTAATTACCTACTCGTTTAAGCAATCAAGATAAGCGCAGTGGAATTTATAAACAAACGAGCAAGTAAGGGAATCGAAAAGATATGCAAACTACAATGGAACACGGGGGATTTTTATAGAGGTTCGGCACCCCACCTGGGTCCTAGTCCTCTCTTGCAAGCTCCGTTCGGATCACCGAGCTCCGCTCACGACTTCACTAACCACTCCCCGTTCCGAGCCGGGAGAGAATGCCTTTACAAGTCTTCAAGCTCGCGAACAACCCTCTCAGAGCTTGACTCCTCCTCTCACAATCCGAGAGGATCACTTCGGGCTCTCACCGAAGTCTATACTAGATGTCTTGGGCTTTCACCAAGACCCCCGCTTCTTGCACAACAATGAGTGGGACAACACTCTCTAATTCTTGAGCACACTTGAGTAGAAATAAGGAATTGATCACTAAGTGTGGAAATTTGAGGCTTGGAGTGTTTGAGATTCTCTCTAATGTTTGGGACAAGTTTGTAGTGGGAGAGTTGTGTTAAAATGTGTTTTACAACTCTATTTATAAGCCTTAGAGAGAATAGAGCCGTTGGGATTGATTGGGTGTGAGTTGATGTGTGATACACAAAACAGAAATCTGCAGGACCCAATTCTGAGTAAATTCGGTCGACCGAAATGGGAAGAATGGTCGACCGTTTGGCAGTTTTGCACAAAGTTCGGTCGACCAGTAAGGAAACGGTCGACCGCCCAACGCTACGACTTAGGTACACTTAATTTATCGGTCGAACACCTAAAAAGAAAAGGTCGACCGATTTGTACCAGGCACTTTGGGGTTGACAAAACAATTAGATATTCGGTCGACCGAAACAGGTCTAGCGGTCGACCAATTTTCAACAGGAACATGGGGTTTGTCAAGAGATGGACATTCGGTCGACCGATCATGGTCCTCGGTCGACCGATACATGAAATGTTTTTGGGGTATAATTGGTTTAATACGAATACGACCGTTGGGTATATACGACAAAAGTAACGGTTGGAAAAATAAGTTCAGACGGTTGACCGAAAGGCAAAACACGGTCGACCGAAACTAGACAGTGAAACACCAATAGGATACTTGATCATTCGGTCGACCGAACGGCATGTTGCGGTCAACCGAATGTGGGCAAACAGTTAGGGTTCAGGTTTGGTGTTTTCCGGTCTATGTTTGGGTGATCTATTGAAGTCCAAATTATGTGAAATTTCATGTGTGACTTCTATAAGGAACCTAGTGTGTGTTTAAGTTGATTTTAGCTCAAGTATGCTCAATTTACACATGTTGCTAAGACTCAAATAAAATACATAATACATGTCTTCAAATGAGCTTGATTACATGTCTTGACTTGATTTCCTTTCTTCCTTGAGTCTTGATCACCCGTAGAGGTTAGCACAAAGCAATATATATGCAATGCAATATGTGTGCTACTCTACATGATTATAATTAAGATTAGGTTGATGTCATCATCAAAACATAGATTAAGGCCAAAAAGCCAACAATTATCTATTCTGATCACACCGCTATGAAGCACCTCAGGGCGAAGAAAGATGCAAAATCCCGACTCTTCAGATGGATCTTGTTGTTACAAGAATTCGATCTCGAGATTCGGGACAAAAAAGGGTGTGAAAATGTTGTAGCAGACCACCTGTCTCGTCTAGAGACGACCAACCCACAAGACCAAATTATTGATGACAAATTTCCTGACGAGCAGTTGTTCACGATCGAAGATAACCCTTGGTTTTCCGACATCGTGAACTACCTCGTGACCGAGCAACTTCGAGTGGGTTGGTCAAAATCTGACCAAACCAAATTTAGATCTTATGTCAGATTCTTTCACTAGGACGACCCCTACCTATTCAAATACTGCTCTAACCAAATTTTCAGGCGGTGCGTCCCAGATACCGAGTTCCAAAGTGTGCTCCATTTCTGCCACTCTAAGGCATATGGAGGACACTTTGGAGCAAAGAAAACTGCTGCCAAGGTGCTCCAATCTGGATTCTAATGGCCTTCTCTTTTCAAGGATGCTTACGACTTTTGTAAGCAATGTGATAGGTGCCAGCGCCTTGGCAGGATTGGTCGACGTGACATGATGCCTTTGCGAAATGTCCTTGTGGTCGACATCATCGATGTGTGGGGCATCGACTTCATGGGTCCCTTCCCGAACTCGTTCGGGAATGTTTACATTCTGGTGGCCGTTGACTATGTGTCTAAGTGGGTTGAGGTTATACCCACAAAGATGTTTCACGATCACATGATTATGCGAAAGGTGTTTACGGCCGGGCAGAAGGTGTTGCTCTACAATTCCCGACTTCATTTGTTTGCGGATAAGCTCCGCAGTCGCTGGTCTGACCCTTTTATTGTCCAAACCGTCCATCCTCATGGAGCGGTTGACATCTTGAACCCAGGGAATGGGGACGTGTTCAAAGTTAATGGACAACGCCTCAAACCCTACTTGGAGGGGGCACCAGCTGAAGTCGAGGAGGTCATGTTCCTTCATGAACCTCTCTCGCACTCAACCATTCATGCTCCTGCATGAGTGGTTGAGCTTTCATGTTTGTATAGAAAAAAAAGAAGACTCCTTCAGTGAGCATCGATTGTTGTGGGCCCCAACCCTTGAGTATTTGGCCCCCAATTCTTTCACGTATTTGTTTCCCTTCCTGAGCATCTCACAAGTTTTGAGGGAATTTGGGTTGTGTCCATCAACATAGCCATAAACTTCCCTGTGTACTTCACATTGGTGAGATCTATTCTTTTTAATGCATAAATGCATGTAGTCTTTTGATCACATTCATTGAGGACAATGCATGAAGTAGGTGTGGGGGGTGTTTTTACGTGTGTACATAGTTTAGTCTTTTCCTTTGATTTTTGTTTTCTTTTGTGTGTATTGATAGGGTCATGTTAGTGTGCTGCATTTAATATCGATATATCTGCTTGCCATGATCCTTGGGTGACTTGTCTCCTTTTGCTTGCCTAGTGCCTTAAATTTTTCACATTTCTTTCAAAATCTTCATGTGTTTGCGAAAGAAAATGTTTTGTGGGTTTTGCGTGTGTTTAGCATGTGCAAAACCGTTGAGAGGCAAAGTAAAAAGAAAGCTCCCAAAATTGTCTTGAACTTGATGCATTAGGATATCTAGTACAGTGGCTTTAGGGTTTATCTAGTCGTTAGGATGCACCCTAGTTTTCCCTTGGGGGTGAGTAATCATAGGGTTTCAGTGCTCAAACATTTAAAGAAGTCCACCCTGAACCTAGTGAGTCAATAATTCGTGTCTGTTAACTTAAGGAACTTTGTTGTAGTCAAGGACCCTGTAAATCTTGTTGTGAGACATTAAGTGTAGGGTTTTTTGTTCATGTGTAGATAAGAAATAAGTGAGTATGTGTTCTCTCTTCTCGCACGACTCTTATCACTCGGGAAAGTAGGTCTGAGGGGACTTTGTGCCTGGTGCTTTCGAGTCATCTGACTTGGGATGCACCGACCGAACTCCCGTTACACGGGTGGTAGGGATTGCCCTATGTGGAGATTTGGGGAAAGGTGTACGTGATAGTGTAAGTCCTCATGCGCAATGATGCACGAAACCTCCCCTGGGAGAATGAAGCTCCAACTAATAAAAAGAAAAGAAGAAAAAGAAAAAAAACAAGAAAAGAAACAAAAAGAAAAATAATAATGCAAATAAGAACCTTAATGGACCTTACACTTTGTATCACTTGAGGATGTTGAGGTTGTCCATGTCTTTCACTTAATTCCTTATTTAACTTGCACGAATGGTTCATTAGGCTGGGTGTGTGGACTGATTACCTATATAGAGTCGTCCCATAGGATTACCACATCCCATGATCGACAAAATATGTGCAACGAGTCGAGTGTCTAGATTGAATAATGCATCTTGTTCGGATTTTGTAGGTATATCCGCTGAAAACCCTCAGGAGACAACACTCCTCCTCCTTGCCGACAAGGAGGTTTAATGGCTTGTTGCACGTGCTAAATGCAACCGTGATTCCTACGAAAGTGAGTTAGGATTTCTTGTTTCTCGTTTGTGTTTCTCTTTCTTTGTTTTGCTCGGGACTAGCAAAAACTTAGGTGTGGGGGTATTTGATTGACATCATTTCATGCTCATATTTATATCTTATATCCATTATCTTACACCTAAGCAATGCTACGTGACGAGTTTTATGTTTGAATTTCAGAAGTAAAGAGGTTTGAAGAGAAGAGACATGAAAGGACCCAAAAGCAAGGGAGAAGGACCTGAACGTAAGATCGAAGGACCAAAGAGCAAAACAGAAAACTTCACACCATCATGGGGAGTATTTTGGCAATTCTATTCGGGTTGGAGCTCCAACAAGCGAAGTAGATGCATCAAAGACCAACAAATACATCAAGACAAGCCCACAACAAATATGAGCGAGATCCGGATCCTGTAGACCGCCAATTGGCGGTCCGGATCTTCCTTGATCCGCTGAGATTTCTGGAGCGTATGTATTAGTGTTTGTTTAGGCTATTTTTGGTATTTGTTTAGTCCCACATCAGGGGATTGTCCCGGATTACCTTTTTCTATGGCTATAAATAGAACTCTCCCTCCTATCATGTATCCCATCTCTCTCTTTGTGGCCATCTTCCCTACTAAGAGTGAAGCCTTGAAGCAAAACTCTGGTGGAGGAAGGGCTGCTTGTAATTGAGTGAGTTAATAATAGATATTTTCATTAGCATGTTATTTATTGCTTAGTTAATTTCCTTTAATGTGCTTGCTTTGATGCTTGTTTTGTTTTATGTCATTTCAGCTTCTTTAATATTTCTTGCTTGATTAGTGAGGGGGACACACCTCAGCATATGCTCATTCCAGAAGGTGTCATCACCCCGTGTCCTAGGGCTATTGAGCCATTTGAGCTTCAGATTGACTCCAACAAAGACCCACCTACGACCGAGCTTATGCTTGATGATATAAATGATGGTGGGAGGTCCTTGTTGGATGACTTGGGGAGAATCCCAATTCTTAGTGATGTAGGTCTGCTGCATCCATCGAATGAGCTTGAGGAACTCATTCCGATGCACCCACCTATTGGTTGGAGGGTTTTGTTAGATGAGAAACTAAACCCTATTGAGGCAACACAACTTCACTCATTCATGTTGCCTACACCCAACCAATATCATGAGGGGTTCGAGCCTTTCATCTTTGACCTTTCACCCCTCATGACACCTCAGAGTACCAGTGAAGTTTGCCCATCTCGGCAAGTCTCTGGTCCTCATAACTCGATGTTCTCATTTGATGTTCCTTGACCAAATGATTATGAGAATATTTTTTTGATGTTTATATCTTGTAAAAAATGAAAAACAAAATGAAAAGAAAAAGTAAATAATAAAAGACTCCTCTAGTGAGCAATGCTTGTTGTGGACCCCTACCATTGTGTATTTGGGCACCATTTCTTTCACGTATTCGTATCCTTTCTTTAGCATCTCACAAGTTTCGAGGGAATTCGGGTTTGTGTCCCTCAACATAACCATGAAGTTCCCTTTGTACTTCACGTTGGTGAGATCTTTTCTTTTTCATGCATAAATCCATGTAGTATCTTGCTCACATTCATTGAGGACAATGCATGAAGTAGGTGCGGGGGGTGTTTTACGTGTGTACATAGTCGAGTCTTTCCCTTTCCCTTTGATTTTTGTTTTCTTTTGTGTGTATTGATAGGGTCATGTTAGTGTGCTGCATTTAATATCGATATATCTGCTTGCCATGATCCTTGGGTGACTTGTCTTCTTTTGCTTGCCTAGTGCTTTAACATTTTCACATTTCTTTCAAAATCTTCATGTGCTTGCGAGAGAAAATGTTTTGTTTGTTTTACGTGTGTTTAGCATGTGCAAAACCGTTGAGAGGCAAAGTAAAAAGAAAGCTCCCAAAATTGTCTTGAACATGATGCATTAGGATATCTAGTTTACTGCTTTAGGTCTTATCGAGTCGTTAGGATGCACCCTGGTTTTCCCTCGGGGGGGGGGCAAGTAATCATATGGTTTCAGTACTCAAGCATTTAAAGAAGTTCACCCTGAACCTAGTGAGTCAATAATTCGTGTCGGTTAATATAAGGAAATTTGTTGTAGTCAAGGACCCTTTAAATCTTGTTGTGAGACATTAAGTGTAGGGGTTTTGGTTCATGTGTAGATAAGAAATAAGTGAGTATCTTTTCTCTCTTCTCACATGGCTCCTATCACTCGGGAAATTAGGTTTGAGGGGACTTTGTGCTTCGTGATTTCAAGTCATCTGACTTGAGATGCACCGAACGAACTCCCATTACACGGGTGGTAGGGATTGCCCTATGTGGATATTTGGGGAAAGGTGTACGTGATAGTGTAAGTCCTCATAGGCAATGATGCACGAAACCTGACCCTAGGAGAATGAAACTCTAACTAGTAAGAAAAAGAAGAAGAGACAAAAAAAAGTAAGTAAGAAAAAAAGAAAAAAAAGAAGAAAAAAAAGTAATGCAAATAAGAACCTTAATGTACCTTACACTTTGTATCACTTGAGGATGTTGAGGTTGTCCATGTCTTACACTTAAGTCCTTAATTAATTTTCACGAATGATTCATTAGGCTAGGTGTGTGGACTGATTACATATATTGAGTCGGCCCGTAGCATTACCGCGTACAATGATCGACAAAATGAGCCATCGAGTTGTGTAGCTAGGTTGAATAATGCATCTTTGTTCGGATTTTGTGGGTATATCCGCTGAAAACCCTAAGGAGACAACACTCCTCTTCCTTGGCGACAAGGAGGTTTAACGGCTTGTTGCACGTGCTAAGTGCAACCGTGATTCCTACGAAAGTGAGTTAGGATTTCCGTGCTAGTTAGGCATCATCTAGCCTAAGAACCTATAGTCAACCTTAGGTTTGTTTGAGCCGTGTTTGCTAGCTTAGACTTCTACACAATCCCACTACCCACGCTAGTTTTTAAGGCTTCTTCTCTACTCACCTAAGTCTCTTCTCCTTTACTTCTATCTTTTAGTCTCCTCCCCTTTACACCACTTCTCTTAGTGTTTTAGGGTCGAGTCGAGTACTTTTATGTGAGCTTTTCTCGTGGTGGTGAGAGTAGTCAATTTGATAGTGTTATTGTTGAGATGAATGGTTACATAGGCGATCATTCATTTTATTGTTGGGACCAGGACTACTCTCCCGGGTATACCCAACCAATGCATCCTAGGGTGCCTCAGACAAACACCCAAGTGCCTTGGGACAATTTTAATTGTGTAGTTGAGCAGTCTTTTGATTAAGGTGATATGAGAGAGACACTGATTGATCGTTTTATATTTAACTGCAAGTGCACAGCCACGGTGAAGCGGTGACAAATATGGGTCGTCCACTGGGAGGTGTGTCGACACTTGGTTTGTGCGAAGGCGAGAGGTAAAGAAAGGGAAGAAAGGTTGGTGACACTAAACTACACTAAGATGCAAATGGAAATGGAAAAGAAGCAAGAAAAACTAAAGCCCAAAGGGGGTAGGGAAATAATGTGAACATAAAGAAGTGTATGTGTGTGTGTTCATTAAGCTCTTCACAACATGTAGTGCATGAAATCATAAAACTACATCCAACTTTGCCTCTACATGAATTAAGATAAGACTACATCATTAAAACATACAAGACAATAATTGGAATGAAGCTACATGAACTCAAGTATAAAGACTAACCCTACTATGCCTCTACATGAATTAAGATTTCACTACATCATTAAAACATACAAGACATTAGCTAAGGTAAAGGCAACAAGAGCACATACACTACAAATTGTGTTTCCAATATTAACTTCATCCATATCCTAACCTTATCATTCCCCATAAAATAGGTCCACTAATCAAAGCATAAGCTAAGCTTCATTCAAGAGCATTAGCATATCAAAGATAAGAGTGAAAACCCATTAGATGGTTATGGAAATCATATAAAGCTCAAGGGATAAAGATAACACACACTTAATACACTACATGATTATATCACATATTTCTCCACCCCCCAAATGGGGATGGAACTACTCACTACTCATTACACTACTGATTAGACTAAGTAACGAAAACATTTAACTAAGATACTAAAATTACTAAACAAGAGATTAAACAAAGTAAAGCAACCCACACAAAACAATGTCAGGTCCAACTAGATAATGTCAGGTCGACCTTCTATGTCAGGTCCAAAAAGAGCACAAAACAATGTCAGGTCCAACCCTCTACACAACCCACACAACTGCTATACAGTTCGTCCTTCTCTGAATATAACTGGATAATGTCAGGTCCAACTAGCTGTCTCTTGCCCACATCACTCAAGCATACCGGTGATCTACACAGTCTCCCGTATAATGCCTCATATGGTGCCATCCCAATACTCGAGTGGTAGCTGTTGTTGTAGGCGAATTCTATCAGCGGCAAGTGCTCATCCCAATGCCCGACCCAATCAAGTGTACATGCTCTCAACATGTCCTCCAATGTCTGTATCGTCCGCTCTGACTGGCCATCTGTCTGTGGATGGAAAGCTGTGCTAAACTTCAGGCGTGTCCCCAGTGCTCTGTGTAGACTCTCCCAAAATTGCGAAGTAAATCTGGGATCTCTATCTGAAATGATACTGACTGGTACACTATGAATTCTGACAATCTCATCAATATATAACTTAGCTAGACCCTCCAGAGCAAGAGTGGTCTTAATAGCTAAGAAATGCGCCGACTTGGTCCGTCGATCGACTATAACCCAAATCGCATCATGGAATCTCCGTGTCTTCGGCAGCCCCGTAACAAAATCCATCGTCATGTGCTCCCACTTCCACTCGGGCAACTCAATCCTCTGCATCTGTCCTGCTGGTCTCTGATGCTCGATCTTCACCTGCTGACAGACCAAACACCTCGACACAAAGTCTGCAACGTCCTTCTTCATACCTCGCAACCAGAAGTTCCGCTGCAGATCTTTGTACATCTTGGTGCTCCCTGGATGAATGGAATATCTCGATCTATGTGCCTCCTCCATGATATCATGTCTCAGGTCATCTGTCTTCGGCACCCAGATACGGTCTCTGAATCTCAGACCTCCATCAACTCCAACTCTGAAGTCTGACTCATCTCTAGCAGCTAACTGTAACAAACTGCTCAACTCCTCATCTGTAGTCTGAGCATGAATCACTGCTGATACTGTCTGAGGCTCTACTCTCAATCCTGCAATCACTGCACCCTCAGAGCTATCTGCAAATGGTCTCCACTCTGCTAAAGAATCCAGTAGTCGCCACTCCTGAATGCATAGGCCTGCTACTGATACCTCCACCTTCCGGCTCAAAGCGTCTGCAACTGTGTTCGCCTTCCTCGGATGATAAGAGATAGTAAAATCATAGTCCTTAATGAACTCAAGCCATCTGCGCTGCCTCATGTTCAGCTCCTTCTGCGAGAACAGGTACTTCAGACTCTGATGATCTGTAAACACCTCAAACTGCTCGCCATAAAGATAGTGTCTCCAGGTCTTCAGTGCGTGAACCACTACTGCTAACTCCAAATCATGTGTCGGGTAATTCCTCTCATGGACCTTCAGCTGTCTGTATGCGTACGCGATCACCCTCCCGTGCTGCATAAGTACACATCCTAAGCCAACAACTGAAGCGTCGCTATAAATCACGAATCCACCCGTGCCACTCGACAATGAAAATACTGGTGCTGTGGTCAACAGTCTCTTCAGCTCCTGAAAGTTGTCCTCGCACTTCTATGACCATACAAAGGTGACTCCCTTCTGCGTCAGAGCCGTCAGTGGTGCTGCCAATCTCGAGAAGTCTTTGATGAAGCGACGGTAATAACCCGCCAGTCCAACAAAGCTCCTAATCTCCGTCACGCTCGTAGAGGTCCTCCACTGTGTCACTGCCTCTACCTTCGCCGGATCCACTGATATCCCCTCCGCCGATACAATGTGTCCGAGGAATGCCACTTTGTCCAACCAAAACTCGCACTTTGAGAACTTAGCATATAACTGCTGAGCCCTCAAGATGCTGAGTACAATCCTCAGATGCTCTCTGTGCTGCTCCACATCTGGTGAATAGATCAAAATGTCATCCACGAAGACAATCACAAATATATCAATATACTGTCTGAATGTCCGGTGCATCAGATCCATGAACGCTGCCGGAGCATTCGTCAATCCAAATGGCATCACCAAGAACTCATAGTGTCCATATCTCGTCCTGAAAGCTGTCTTCTCGATGTCCTCATCTCGAATCCTCAACTGGTGATATCCTGAACGCAGGTCAATCTTCGAGAAAACCTTCGTTGACTGCAGCTAGTCAAAGAGGTCCTCGATCCTAGGTAAGGGATACCTATTCTTCACCGTCACCTGGTTCAGCATCCTATAGTCTATGCACATCCTCAAGGATCCGTCCTTCTTCTTCACAAACAAAATTGGTGCACCCCAAGGCGAAACACTCGGCCTGATAAATCCAGAGTCCATCAACTCCTGCAACTGCTTCTTCAACTCTGTCAACTCAGCAGGTGTCATCCGGTATGGAGCCTTCGACTGTGGTGTAGTGTCAGCTACCAACTCTATGCCGAACTCCAACTCCTGGTGTGGTGGTAAACCCGGAATCTCCGCTGGAAAAACATCCGCGAACTCCTGCACCACCTCAATGTCCTCTAGCCTCTGAGACTCTACCTCTGCAACCACAAGTGTCGCTAAAAATGTTGCACAACCCTGCTGCAACAGCCTCTGAGCTCTCACGGCAGATACAATAATGCGACCTCCTCTGCTTCTGATCCCTCTAATCAGAATATCAGGCAAACCCTTCCTCGGGATCAAAATCTTCTTCTCTTGGCACAAGACTCGAACATCATATTGGGACAGCCAATCCATCCCAAGTATGACATCAAAGTCCTCCATCGGTAGCAAGACCAGGTCTGCCGGAAACTCCTGATCTCCCGAAACAACCGTGGCGCCGGGGACAAATCTCCCCACAGTGCCCACCAGACCCAGGGGTGTGCTGACCTCCAAAGTGGCAGTCAACATCGCAAGGGTACAACCCAACACTCCCGCAAATTGCTCTGAGATGAACGAGCGTGTCGCGCCACAATCAAAGAGCACCCTAGCTACCGAACCAGCGACAAGAAGCGTACCTTCCACAACAGCGCCTCCATCACGAGCCTCCTCTGTCTGGATGGTGTAAACTCTGCCCGTGCGCTGTCCCTGCTGTGGCCTAACAGGTGGTGTACCTCCGCCTCCACCTCTGCCTGGTGCTGGTAAACCCGGTGGTCTGCTCGGTCCAGCTCCTCGGCTCGGACAGCTCCTAATAAAGTGGCCCAGCTGGCCACAACCATGACAAGCTCCAGTGGGAAAACACGGCCCAGAGTGAAACCTGCCACAACTACCACAAGGCTCAGGTCGTGGTGCTGCAGATCCTGCTCCCTCAAACCGGGGCCTCTTGCCCGGATTTCCCCCAGTCTGACCTCCTGGCCGCCCAGAGAACCTACCCGATGGCCTCCTCTCATCCTGGTAGTTCTCTCTATAGTCACGATCGAGAACAGTAGCACTCTTCACTGCATCGGCTAACGTGCTCGGCATATGTGTTAGCACCTTCGTCCTCAACTGCTTCCGGTGCCCTCAGACGAACTTCCCAACCCTCTGCTCCTGTGTGATGTACATCTCGGGATAGTAACGCTCAAGGGCGTTGAACTTCCCGATGTAGCCTGCCAGGGTCATGTCCCCCTGCTGAAGGCTCAGAAACTCCTCCCTCTTCGCATCATGCACATGCTGCGGAAAGTACTGCTCGTTGAACTCGCCAACGAACTCCTCCCAGGCTATATCGTCTCTGTCCGCAAACACCACTGCAGATGTGGACCTCCACCAGTTGGACGCAGCACCGCCCAAAACATATGTAGCCAGGCCCACTCTCGCCTCTGGAGGACAACCAATAGAACTGAAGATCTTCTGCATCGTGAAGATCCACTCCTCCGCAGCCTCTGCGTCATACTGCCCCAGAAAGGTAGGCAGATGCTGGCGCAAAAACCGGTCATGCATAGCGCCGGTCCCCGTCTGCCCAGTCTGTGTTGTCTGCTGCTGTAGCATCTCAGTCAGACGTCCGACCATATCGAACAACGTCCGACGCTCATCCTCCCAAGCCTCATCCCTCGCAGTCTCACTCTCACCGCGAGTATGAGCGACGACCTTCCCCCGACTAGGAGACATCTCCCAAAGGAAACAAGACAACCATCAATATAAAATATGCATGCATGATCCTCTAAGACCTACTTCCTAACTCAAAGGTGGTTTCTTTGGACAAGTACGCCGGAATCAACGCTCTGATACCAAATTGTAACGTCCCGGAAACAGCGAAAAATTTAAACAATAATAAAGACCGTCAACGGTCAACCAGGGGCACGTCATGGGAAACAAACCAACATATATATAATATAAAAGATCCACGTGGAAGTCAAATATACAGACTGACTGTGATTACAAACAAAAGCTATACAACATGTAATCACCTCAAAAGAAGAAGATAAACTACAGGATCAGATCCCGGGGGCACCCTCCTCGGTCACCACCTGACTCTAATGCTACTCGCTACCTGAAATGCAAACAAACAAACATGCCTGAGTTCCCTGTAGGAACCCCGTATACCAAACCTCCTAAAATACAAAAAGGAATTAAAGACAATGCAATGCAATGCACATGATCATCCACCTCGGGCCCACAATAATGCCCTCACCGCCTCCACGGCACTGAACCACTCCTGCCACTAGGGTCAAGTCAGTCCACCGCTGCCCCACAAGGGTCAGTCGACACCACTGCTCCCCAAAAGTGCAGGAAGGAACCCCCGGCACACGCCGCCACCCCAGGAGCGTGTCAGCCCGCCGAATACACAACTCGGGTCAGACGACAGCCGATGCTCCCCCAAGAGCCGCCAGACGCGCACCCTGTCGGAATATCCTTGGCCTACCGCTAAACCCTCGCAAACTGCCCAAGGTTTACGGCACACATCCCTCACACCCCGCTCGGTAAGAGAGGCAACAGTAATACAACAGTAATACCCTCGTCGAAGGTGAAATCCGTCGCTCTCAAAGCCGGTAATCAACCGTCGCCTCGGAGCCGGTAGTCAACCTATACTCAACGGATCGCGTGTGGATAAATCCACCAACCTGCGGCAGATTGGTCGACCGCTACAAGCACACCGGTCAACCGGTCCTCCACACAGTACTCGGTACTGTACAAACAAGTGTACCGGTCGAACCACGCCAACCGAATTACCGACCCATCAGTCGAACAAAAGTCATCTAGCGGTCGACAGTTTGGATGGTCTACGATATACCAATTTATATAATATATATATCCGATCGGTCGAACCAAGGGGTCGTTCAACCGATAACAGGAAATTTAGCATTTTGCCTAAGTGGTATTCGGTCGACCGGAACTGCTATACAGTTCGACCGAAACATCACAGGCACTCTACTGCTTAATTAAAATGCTCAGTCGGTCGACCGAAAGTTAAAGAGCGGACGACCGTTTTGATGGTCAAAGCTCCCAACTTACTTAGCATCGAATAGATCGGTCGAACAAGGTTAAGGACGTTCGACCGTTTAATAAGTCAAAATCCCCAACCGATCCATTCTCATTGTTATTCGGTCGACCGGCTAAGTGGTCCCGTTCGACCGATAACAACATCAACCTTTTTCCCGCACAAATTTTGCATAACGGTCGACCGTCCATAGACATCGTTCGATCGTTCGCGGGTGCAAAATAATATAATAATAGGATCGGTCGACTGCCCACAGGCACCGGTCGACCGATCGCCGTCTTCAACCTCTGAATAGGTTGCAATCTGACGGGGAATTCGACACCAACGTCGATCCCCAACACTCACAAGGCTTATGTGAGTTGTAATGAAGATTTGGCATACCTTTTTGACGTTTGTGGAAGTCTCCCAAGCTTTGGCAAACCCAACCCACTTCTTCTCCTCTTCTTCTTCTTCTTCACTTCTTCTCTCCTTCTTCTTCTCGAAAGAAATCGCCTCTCTCACTCTCTGATAATCCAAACAATGAAGAAACGTTTTAGTTAAAACCTAACACCTCTATTTATAGGAAAAACCAAATCTTATACAACCTCCACCTCACTCTCCACCTCATGCTGCACTGTAGCAAGCTTAATTAAGATTAATTAGGTTTAGTTTAGTTTAATTTAGGTGTTTAGATTAGGTTATTACACCAAAGCTAAAAGAATGATCCATACCATGGTTGATCCGAATGATACTTCACCACCAGAGGAGGCGTGCAAAATAATTTAAGTGATAAACATGTGTAGAAGGGTTAGTGGTGTGAATGTTGGTGGAACAAAGACCAAGTCAGATTCTTTATGAGTTAGATTTATATAATGAGCATGCAAGAATTCTAAGTGGGATGTATAAGGTTGAGGTGGAGATATTTAGAGTTATTAGTGAAATGTTGAATTAAGACTTTGTGGGTGTGTCAACTGAAAACCCTCACGAGACAAAACTCGTCCTCTAAGGAAACTTGGGGTTTTAAAGGCTTGTTGCACATGCTAAGTGCAATCGTGATTCCTACGAAAGTGAGTTAGGATTTCCCTGTTTTCATTTTCTCTTATATTCTGTTTTGCTAGGGACTAGCAAAATCTAGGTGTGGGGGTATTTGATGCATTGCATACATTGCATCATATGTCTTTCATTTAGATTAATTTTATATCAATAAATGCTACTAAGGTATGTGTTTAGTCTTATTTACATAATACAGGAACCTGAATGCAAATTACCCATATCCCGAGCATAAATGCGTGCTAGAGACTCATTTCTATCATAAAGACCAAGTCAAGATTATCGGGATTCAAATGGAAGTCCATCCAAGCATAAAAGCATTCAAAGACCTAATCACAAAAAGGCCAAGGACTTAAGCACAAAAGTAGCCAGGGACTTAATTGCAAAAAGCCGAGGACCCGAATGCAAATAATAGTACCAAAATATTATTTTGGAGAAGTTCTAAAGAAAAATCAATATGGATCTCCAAATATATGAAGGAATTAATTCGGAGCTCAAAAGAAAGGAAAGAAATCAATCCAGACGCGCAAAGGATAGTTAAATCATACCATAAACACATAGAAAAAATCCGGATTAAATCAGAGCAGATATTGCGGCGAAATCGCCGCATCTTACATGTATTGTGCGGCGGAAATGCCTCACCCCTTGCGATCCATGGCTCCGGATTTTGTCTAGTCGTGTCTTGACACATGTACTTTCCTATTTTATACTTAGGTATCTTGTATCGGCTATAAATAGCCCTGAAACGATGTTGTAAAGGTCCTTAGTTTTTGTACCAAACTTTAGTAATAAAATTTTGTTCTTTTATTTCTTATTTTTAGTTTTCTTTTGTAGTTTCTCTAGGACCCCTTCTCCTTCCTTCCATCCATGAGTTTCTAACTCTTTCCAAAGGGTGGGGGTGACGGATTTAGGGTGATGAGAAGAAGAAAAAAGTTATTATTTTAATTTCGTGTTAGTATATTTTGATTACTTGAGTTTATGTTAAGTCATTTATCATGTAATGCTTTATAACTAATATGATTTATTATAAGTTTCAGAATTCTGTAATCTAAACCCGATATCTAAACCCCCACCCAACGGAATTCACCATCTTTGTTCTTGTTTTAGTTTTATTTGTTCATGTTTCGTGCTTTAGAAAATTAAAAACCAAAAATCTCAAAACCAAACTTATTTTTCTCTCGTTCTTCCTTAATCGAAAATCACACAAACAACAATATCTCTCCCTCCTTGTGTTTGACCCGTACTTGCAAGGTCTTCATAGACGTCGTGCACTTGTGGTATAACTTTAATTCCCATCATTGCTCATCGAACAAAACCCTCCAACCAATAGGTGGGTGCATCGGAATGAGTTCCTTAAGCTCATTTGATGGATGCAGCAGACCTGCATCACTAAAAATGGGGCTTCTCCCAAGTCATCCAACAAGGACCTCCCACCATCATTTATATCATCAAGCATAAGCTCGGTCGTAGGTGGGTCCTTGTAGGAGTCAAGATGAAGCTCAAATGGCTCAAATGGCATAATCACGGTTGCACTTAGCACGTTCAACAAGCCGTTAAACCTCCTTGTTACCAAGGAGGAGGAGTGTTGTCTCCTGAGGGTTTTCAGCGGATACACCCACAAAATCCGAACAAAGATGCATTATTCAACCTTGCTACATGATCGTTGGCTCATTTTGTCGATCATTGGACGCGGTAATGATACAGGCCAACTCAATATATGTAATCAGTCCACACACCTAACCTAATGAATCATTCGTGAAGGTTAATTAAGGATTTAAGTGAAAGACATGGGCAACTTTAACTTCTGAAAGTGATACATTGTGTAAAGTCCATTAAGGTTCTTATTTGACTCTTTTTTTTCTTCTTCTTTGGAGACTTATATTGGTTGGTGTTTGATTCTCCCAGGATCGGGTTTCGTGCATCATTGCCTATGAGGGCTTACACTATCACGTACACCTTCCCCTAAATCTCCACATCGTGCGATCCCTACCAGCCGTGTAACGGGAGTTCAGTCGGTGCATCCTAAGTCAGATGACTCAAGAGCACCAGGCACAAAGTCTCCTCAGACCTACTTTCCCGAGTGATTGGAGCCATGCGAGAAGAGAGAACACCGCTTATTCACTTATCTACATGGGAACCAAAACCCCTACACTTACAGTTTCACAAAAAGAGTTTAAGGGACCTTGACTACGACAAACTTCCTTACACTAATAGACACGAATTATTGACTCACTAGGTTCAGGGTGGACTTCTTTAAATGTTTGAGTACTGAAACCATATGATTACACGCCCCCCGAGGGAAAACCGGGGTGCATCCTAACGACTAGATAAGACCTAAAGCCAGTAAACTAGATATCCTAATGCATCAAGTTCAAGACAATTTTGGGAGCTTTTTTTACTTTGCCTCTCAACGGTTTTTGCACATGCTAAACACACGCAAAACCCACAAAAATATATTTTTTTCTTTCGCAAACACATGAAGATTTTGAAAGAAATGTGAAAATTTTAAAGCACTAGGCAAGCAAAAGTAGACAAGTCACCCAAGGATCATGGCAAGCAGATATATCGATATTAAATGCAACACACTAATATGACCCTAGCATTACAAACAAAAGAAAACAAACTTAAAGAAAAATGACTCAACTATGTACACACGTAAAGCACCCCCCACACCTACTACATGCATTGTCCTCAATGAATGTAAGCATGATACCACATGGATTTATGCATGAAAAAATGGAAGATCTCACCAACATGAAGCGCAAAAGGAAGTTCGTGGTTATGTTGATGGACGCAAACCCGAATTCCCTCAAAACTTGTGAGATACTGAAGAAGAGAGACACATACATGAAGAAATGGGGCCCAAGTACACAAGGGTTGGGGCCCACAACAATCAATGCTCACTCAAGGAGTCTTTTATTACTTTTTTTTAAATGATATATACAGCAAGAACGATATTCTCATAATCATTTGGTCAAGGAACATCAAATGCGGACATCAAGTCATGAGGACCAGAGACTTGCCGAGATGGGCAAACTTCACCGGTACTCTGAGGTGTCATGAGGGGTGAAAGGTCAAAGCTAAAAGGCTCGAACCCCTCATGATATTGGTTGGGTGTGGGCAACATAAATGAATGAAGTTGTGTTGCCTCACTAGGGTTTAGTTGCTCATCGAACAAAACCCTCCAACTAATAGGTGGGTGCATCGGAATGAGTTCCTTGAGCTCATTTGATGGATGCAGCAGACCTGCATCACTAAGAATGGGGCTTCTCCCCAAGTCATCTAACAAGGACCTCCCACCATCGTTTATATCATCCAGCATAAGCTCGGTCGTAGGTGGGTCCTTGTAGGAGTCAAGATGAAGCTCAAATGGCTCAATGGCCAAGGGACATGAGACAGAGACACCTTCTGGTATAGGCATATTATGAGGTGTCTTACTCTCACTAGTACTCTCAACTGAATCATGCAACGAAAACTCCTTTTGGACATTTATGTTTGATGCCAGCTCACTCCGTTGCATTGCAAAGACAGGCAATGAGTTTTCGCTGGCCCACAAACATTCTCAATGGGTTGCATTGGTGTTAGGGGTGTTCGTTGATTTTGTGGTGCTTTCTCCAATTGGCGGATGAGATTAGAGAAAGCATCGCAAAATTAACAAACACCCCTAACACCAATGCAACCCATTGAGAATGTTTGTGGGGCCAGCGAAAACTCATTGCCTGTCTTTGCAATGCAACAGAGTGAGCTGGCATCAAACATGAATGTCCAAAAGGAGTGTTGGTTGCATGATTCAGTTGAGATTACTAGTGAGAGTGAGACACCTCATCATATGCGTATACCAGAAGGTGTCTCTACCTCATGTCCCATGGCCATTGAGCCATTTGAGCTTCATCTTGACTCCAACAAGGACCCACCTACGACCGAGCTTATGCTTGATGATATAAATGATGATGGGAGGTCCTTGTTGGATGACTTGGGGAGAAGCCCCATTCTTAGTGATGCAGGTCTGCTGCATCCATCGAATGAGCTTGAGGAACTCATTCTGATGCACCCACCTATAGGTTGGAGGGTTTTGTTCGATGAGCAACTAAACCCTAGTGAGGCAACACAACTTCATTCATTCATGTTGCCCACACCCAACCATTATCATGAGGGGTTCGAGCCTTTCAACTTTGACCTTTCACCCCTCATGACACCGCAGAGTACCGGTGAAGTTTGCCCATCTCGGCAAGTCTCTGGTCCTCATGACTTAATGTTCTCATTTGATGTTCCTTGACCAAATGATTATGAGAATATCGTTGTTGTTGTACATATCATGTTAAAAAAAGTGTAATAAAAGACTCCATGAGTAAGTATTGATTGTTGTGGGCCCTAACCCTTGTGTACTTGGGCCCCATTTCTTCACGTATTTATCTCCCCTCTTCTGTATCTCACAGGTTTTGAGGGAATTCGGGTTTGTGTCCATCACTATAACCATGAACTTCCTATTGCGCTTAATGTTGGTGAGATCTTCCCTTTTTCATGCATAAATCCATGTAGTATCTTGCTCACATTCATTGAGGACAATGCATGAAGTAGGTGTGGGGGTACGTGTGTACATAGTTGAGTCTTTTCCTTTGATTTTGTTTTCTTTTGTGTGCATTGATAGGGTCATGTTAGTGTGCTGCATTTAATATCGATATATTTGCTTACCATGATCCTTGAGTGACTTGTCTTCTTTTGCTTGCCTAGTGCTTTAAAATTTTCACATTTCTTTCAAACTCTTCATGTGTTTGTGAAAGAAAATATTTTGTGGGTTTTGTGTGTGTTTAGCATGTGCAAAACCGTTGAGAGGCAAAGTAAAAAGAAAGCTCCCAAAATTGTCTTGAACTTGATGCATTGGGATATCTAGTTTACGGGTTTTAGGTCTTATCGAGTCGTTAGGATGCACCTCGGTTTTCCATCGGGGGGCGTGTAATCATAGAGTTTCAGCACTCAAACATTTAAAGAAGTCCACCCTGAACCTAGTGAGTCAAATAAATTGTGTCTGTTAGTATAAGGAAGTTTGTCGTAGTCAAGGGTCATTAATCTCTTTTTGTGAAACTTAAGTGTAGGGGTTTTGGTTCCCATGTAGATAAATAAATAAGTGGTGTTCTCTCTTCTCGCACGGCTCCTATCACTCGGGATAGTAGGTTTGAGGTGACTTTGTGCCTAGTGCTTTCGAGTCATCTGACTTGGGATGCACCGACCGAACTCCCGTTACACGGGTGGTAGGGATCACCCTATGTGGAGATTTTGGGGAAGGTGTACGTGATAGTGTAAGGCCTCATAGGCGATGATGCACGAAACCTGACCTTGGGAGAATCAAACACCAACCAATAAATTGCTCCAAAGAAAAAGAAAAAAAAGAATCAAATTGTAACCAAAATGGACTTTACACATTGTATCACATTCAGAAGTTAAGGTTGCCCATGTCTTTCACTTAAGTCATTAACTAACTTTCACGAATAATTCATTAGGCGAGGTGTGTGGACTGATTACATATATATAGTCGACCCGTGGAATTACCGCGTCCCATGATCGACAAAATAAGTCCAACGAGTCGTGTAGCTAGATTGATTAATGCATCTTGTTCGGATTTTGTGGGTATATCCGCTGAAAACCCTCAGGAGACAACACTCCTCGTCCTTGGTGACAAGGAGGTTTAATGTCTTGTTGCACGTGCTAAGTGCAACCAAGATTCCTATGAATGTGAGTTAGGATTTCTTGTTTGTCGTATGCTTTTTCCTTTCTTTGTTTTGCTCGGGACTAGCCAAAGTTAGGTGTGGGGGTATTTGATTGACATCATTTCATGCTTATATTTATATCTTATATCCATTAGCTTTCACCTAAACACTGCTATGTTACGAGTTTTATGTTTGAATTTCAGAAATAAATAGGTTTGAAGAGATGAAGCATAAATGGCCCCAACAGTTGGGAAAAAGGACTGAATTGTGAGATCTGGGGACTAAGATGCAAGGGAGAAGGACCTGAACGTAAGACCAAATGACCAAAGAGCAAAACAAAAAACTCCACACCATCTTGAGGAGTATTTTGGCAAATAGATTTGGGTCGAAGCTCCAATAAACAAAGTAGATGCATCAAAGACCGACAAAGGAATCCAGAAAAGCCCAGAATGAAATTTAGCCGGATCCAGATCTTATGGACCGCCAATTGGCGGTCGTGGACCGCTAATTGGCGGTCTGAATCCGCTCAAATTTCTCCAGCACATGTATTACAGGATGTTTAGGCTATTTTTGGTATTTCTTTAGTCCCACATCGGGGGATTGTCCCGGATTGCCTTTTTCTTTGGCTATAAATAGAACTCTTCACCTTCTATTGTAATCACTTCACATTTTGAGTGGCTATTCTTCCTACTAGAAGTGAGGCCTTGAAGCACACACTAAAGTAGGAGGATGCTACTTGAATTGTGAGTCATTTTAATAAAAGTTTCTTTATTATGTTGTTTGTTTCATGTTGCTTGTTTTACTTTGTTTAATTTCATTTCATTAGTTTTAGTAGCTTAGTTAATATGCTTTCCTTGCTTAGTGTAATAGTTAGTTTAATGTGTAGTGAGTAGTTCCATCCCCTTTGGGGTGGAGTAGATGTTCATACATGCATTAGAGAATGGAATGAATGCTTTATATACAATGTGTTGATAAAACATGAATGTATGCTTGCTTGTTTAGGATAGAATTTATAACTTGATGAGTTTTGTCAAAATGATTAGATACCTCTCATGCTTGTTTAGGTTCTGAAATAAACAACTTGTATATGTAAATGTTAATCAACTAGGTTGGTGAATGGATTGATAGGTTTTGCCATAACATTTAGACACTTCCTATGCATGATAACACCACCTTTATTTCTGCATAAAGAATGTGTTCAACACCCACCTTTTTGCATGTGTGCACTCACTCCACCCCTTAGGGGTTTTCGATTTCTGAATTCCATCACTCTTATTTCGCTCTTAGTTAGGTTTTAGTTAATCGTTTGTTGCTTTCTTTCGAATTTCGTACTTCGTAGTGTAGTGTAGCGTAGAGTAGGACAGTCAAACTCTCTTCCCTATTTTTGCCACTTGATTTCGTGCAAACGATAGGCTGCTCACTTCAACGCGGCCGTGCACTTGCGGTTTTATTAAAACGTTCAACACTACTCTATAAAGCAAGCATACATTCATATTTATCAACACAATCAAAATATAAAGCATTCATATCCATTCTTTAATGCATGTATGAACATCATCTCCTCCCCCAAAGGGGGATGGATCTACTCACTACACATTACTCTAACGATTAAACTAAAGAAGAAAAGAAACATTCTAACTACTTTAGCCTAGAATAAAAAGAAATAAAACTAAGCTAAGCATGCATACAGAAACAACATAAGAACAAAACAATGGAAAAATTATTTTATTAAATGACTCACATTGAAGGTAGCATTCTTCTCCTCCTTGAGATTTTGCTTCAAGGCTTAGTCCAAGTAGAGAGAATGCCACCAAGTAATGGGTGAATACAATAAAAGGTGAAGAGTTCTATATATAGCCATAGAAAAAGGTAATCCGGGAGAATCCCCCGGTATGGGACTAAAATAATACCACACCTAGACTAAATATACAATAATACACGCTCCACATAAATCTTAGCGGATGCGAACCAAAAGTGACCGCCAATTAGTGGTCTTGGACCGCTAATTAGCGGTCTACAGTGTTCATATTGATTTGGATTTTCTTGTGGGCTTTTCTGGAAGGCTTTGTTTGTCTTTGATGCATCTACTTTGCCTGTTGAAGCTCCGACCCGAATAGAATTTCCAAAATACGACCCATGATGGTGTGAAGTATTCTGGTTTTCTCATTGGTCTTTCGATCTTACGTTCAGGTCCTTCGATCTTGCATCTTAGTCCTTGAGTCTCTCAACTCAGTCCTTTTTCATGCTTTTAGGTCCTTTTATGACTCTTCTTTTCAAACCTATTTATTTCTGAAATTTAAACATAAAACTCGTCAAGTAGCATTGTTTAGGTGAAAGATAATGGATATAACATACAAATATAAACATGAAATGATGTCAATCAAATACCCCCACACCTATCTTTTGCTAGTCCCGAGCAAAACAAAGAAAGAGAAAAGCATACGAAAAAAAAGAAATCCTAACTCGCTTTCGTAGGAAGCACGATTGCACTTAGCACGTGCAACAAGTCGTTAAACCTCCTTGTCGCCAAGGAGGAGGAGTGTTGTCTCTTGAGGGTTTTCAGCGGATACACCAACAAAATCCGAACAAAGATGCATTATTCAACCTTGCTACATGATCGATGGCTCATTTTGTCGATCATTGGACGCGGTAATGCTACGGGCCAACTCTATATATGTAATCAGTCCACACACCTAGCCTAATGAATCATTCGTGAAGGTTAATTAAGGATTTAAGTGAAAGACATGGGCAACCTTAACTTCTGAAAGTGATACATTGTGTAAAGTCCATTAAGGTTCTTATTTGACTCTTTTTTTCTTCTTCTTTGGAGACTTATATTGGTTGGTGTTTGATTCTCCTAGGATCGGGTTTCGTGCATCATTGCCTATGAGGGCTTACACTATCACGTACACCTTCCCCTACATCTCCACATAGTGCGATCCCTACCACCTGTGTAACGGGAGTTCGGTCGGTGCATCCTAAGTCAGATGACTCAAGAGCACCAGGCACATAGTCTCCTCAGACCTACTTTCTCGAGTGATTGGAGCCATGCGAGAAGAGAGAACACCACTTATTCACTTATCTACATGGGAACCAAAACCCCTATACTTACAGTTTCACAAAAAGAGTTTAATGGCCCTTGACTACCACAAACTTCCTTATACTTACACACACGAATTATTGACTCACTAGGTTCAGGGTGGACTTCTTTAAATATTTGAGTACTGAAACCCTATGATTACACGCCCCCCGAGGGAAAATTGGGGTGCATCCTAACGACTCGATAAGACCTAAAGCCAGTAAACTAGATATCCTAATGCATCAAGTTCAAGACAATTTGGGAGCTTTCTTTTTACTTTGCCTCTCAACGGTTTTGCACATGCTAATCACACAGAAAACCCACAAAACATTTTCTTTCGCAAACACAGGAAGATTTTTTGAAAGAAATGTGAAAATTTTAAAGCACTAGGCAAGCAAAAGAAGACAAGTCACCCAAGGATCTTGGCAAACAGATATATCGATTTTAAATGCAGCACACTAACATGACCCTATCAATGCACACAAAAGAAAACAAAATCAAAGGAAAAGACTCAACTATGTACGCACGTAAAACACCGCCCCCCACACCTACTTCATGCATTGTCCTTAATGAATGTGAGCATGATACTACATGGATTTATGCATGAAAAAGGGAACATCTCACCAACATGAAGCGCAACAGGAAGTTCATGGTTATAGTGTTGGACACAAGCCCGAATTCCCTAAAAACCAGTGAGATACTGAAGAAGGGAGATAAATACGTGAAGAAATGGGGCCCAAGTACACAAGGGTTAGGGCCCACAACAATCAATGCTCACTCATGGAGTTTTTATTACTTGCTTTTTTGTTTTGTTTTGTTTTTTTTTCTTGCTTTTTCTTGTTTTTTTTGATTTTGTACAAGATATACATCAACAATGATATTCTCACAATCATTTGGTCAAGGAACATCAAATGAGAACATCGAGTTATGAGGACCAGAGATTTACCGAGATGGGCAAACTTCACTGGTACTCTGAGGTGTCATGAGGGGTGAAAGGTCAAAGCTGAAAGGCTTGAACCCCTCATGATATTGGTTGGGTGTAGGCAACATGAAAGAGTGAAGTTGTGTTGCCTCACTAGGGTTTAGTTGCTCATCGAACAAAACACTCCAAGCAATAGGTGGGTGCATCGGAATGAGTTCCTCAAGCTCATTCGATGGATGCAGCCGACCTGCATCACTATGAATGGGGCTTCTCCCCAAGTCATCCAACAAGGACCTCCCACCATCATTTATATAATCAAGCATTAGCTCGGTCGTAGGTGGGTCCTTGTTGGAGTCAATTTGAAGCTGAAAAGGTTCAATAGCCCTAGGACACGGGGTGATGACACCTTCTGGAATGAGCATATGCTGAGGTGTGTCCCCTTCACTAATGGTCTCCACTAAATCATGCAACAAACACTCCCTTTGGACATTCATGTTTGATGTCAGCTCACTCTGTTGAATTGTAAAGACAGGCAATGAGTTTTCGCTGGGCCCCCAAACATTCTCAATGGGTTGCGTTGGTGTTAGGGGTGTTCGTTGATTTTGCGGTGCTTTCTCTAATTGGAGGATGAGATTGAGATTTAAAGGTTGGTCCATGGGCTCTTGTTGGTTACCAGAGTTGAACACATGAAACTCGACACTCATGTTACCGAATGAGAGCTTCATGAGACCATTTCTACAATTAATTAAGCCATTGGAGGTTTCCAGAAATGGTCTACCCAAAATCAAACGTATTTGAGAGTGGGTGTGCGCAACAGGATTGGTTTCGAGGACAACAAAATCGACTGAAAATATAAAATCTCCAACTTTGAAAAGCACGTCCTCGATAATCCGCTTTGGAATACGAATGGATCTATCCGCCAATTGGAGGGTGATCTTAGTTGGTTTCAATTCTCCCAAGTTTAACTGTTGATAAACAGAAAATGGGAGGAGGTTGACTGCCGATCTTAAATCAAGAAATACATTACTCATGCTAGTGTCCCCTATCGTACACTGAATGGTTGGACACCCAGGGTCCTTGTATTTTGTGTAGGTGGGATTGAACAAAAGTGAGCTTACATTCACAGCCAGGAATGCTTTCTTAGGAACATTGGTCTTCCTCTTGGTTGTGTAGAGATCCTGCAACACTTTGGCATATTGAGGTATTTGTTGGATGACATCCAGCAAGGGGATGTTAACCTTCACTTGCTTAAACACCTCTAACATGTTATCCATTGTGTCACTCTGTTGTTTGGTTAACCTACTGGGATAGGGAGCTTTTCGCATGTAGGTTTTCTGCGGTGCCTGAGAAGGAGGCGTTGGTGTATCACCCTCAGCCTATTCTTCACCACCATTCCCACTGAGGGGCTGCATAGATGGTGGTGGTGGCAAGGAAATGTGATTGTCAACCTGCTTTCCATTCCTTAAGGTAACAATGGCATTGACATGGTGAACATGTTCCTCAACATGGTTCACTTGCCGCCCCCGAGGTACCACATTCTCATTTTGCATGTGTTGTTGCTGGTACATGCGGGGGTTAGCCTCAAGCTGGCTAGGCAGAGACCCTCTCTCTCTTTCCTGTACAGACTGAGCCAATTGGCCCATCTGAAGCTCTAGAGATTTGATGGTCTGCTGATTTGAAGTGAGAACTTGACTTGTGGTTGACATAAAAAAATTCATTGAGTTTTCAAGTCTACAAGTCAAGGTCTCAAGCGAATTGAATCGGGTTTCAATATTGTTGGAATTTGGCAAACCCGATTGATTGGTGATTTGCGCTTGGGGTGGCTGATAGGATTGTGGATGCATGGGAGGGTGGTGTGGTCAGTTAGGTGGTTGAGAAGAGTTTGAAGGACCACCTGGGGCATTGTTATGGTTCCATGAAAAATTAGGGTGGTTCCTCCATCCCGGGTTATATGATGATGAATATGGGTCATTCCTGGATCTATCATAGATGGCATTTACATGTTCCATCTCAGAAGGAATGGATGCACACTCACCCCCTATATGACCTATCCTACCACATGAATGAAAGGGAACTGGACCAGATGTAGACACATGAGGTGCACCTTGTTGGTTTTGGAGCTCAATCGAATACATACGGCGCATTAAGGCCGCCTTTGCATTTGCGATCCGCGCTCCTATGCTGGATGATGCAGGTGGTTCCCTCACACTCTCCCATTGCATGGTTTTCACAGCGAGGTCTTCTAGGAAAGCCCATGCCTCCCTTTCATCCTTTCCTAAGAACTCTCCTTGACACATGGACTCAAGGAGTGTTCGGGACAGGATGTAAAGACCCTCGTAGACAATCTGACAAAGGCGCCACAAGTCGATGCCATGGTGAGGGCATGAGGATAGTAGCTCCTTGAATCTCTCTAAATATGCATGAAATGTTTCAGTCTCAAGTTGATAGAACGAATTGATTTCGTTCCTCAATTTTTGAGTCCGATGATTTGGAAAGTATTTTTTGAGAAATGCAGATTGAAATTCATCCCAAGTCCTAAAGGCATTCACCTAGTTGTTGTACAAACACTTTTTGGCATCATCATTTAGTGCATAAGGGACTAGCCTAAGTTGGATGGAGTCTGTGATAAGTTGTTGCAGCTTGAACATAGCACAGACCTCCTCAAATTCCCTGATAAAGATATAGGGGTCACCCTTCCCAGTGAAGTGAGGGAGCATGGAAATAAAGTGAGGCTTAGCCTACAAGTGGTTCCCATTTGCCTCTGGCAATACGATGCATGAGGGTAGAGCGGTACGGCTCGGGTAGCATCGATCACGTAGAGGTATGAGAGTCACAACAGGAAGAACACGAAGCACAAGTGGAACAGGTGGGTCCAGCAACTGCTCCTCCTCATGGAAATGAGCAACCATTGAACCCAGACTATGTGCAACACAAGAGGAGGGAGGCGTCGAGAAATCGACTACCGAAGCAGGGTTGACGACACGCCTCGTCAAACGGCCACTCTCGTCTCGTGCCCACGTAAGCATGCAAAAAAGTGCACACACAAACCAAAACCCTTTTTTTAAACAAAGAATGTGCATAGAGGAGAGGACGGAGGGACACAGAAGAGAGGGAATGACTCAGGAGAGAAGGGAAGAAGTCCTTATGCTACGGCGGGTGGGTACAGGCAGAAGCACACAAGCAAACAAGGCTCAAACAGTCCTAGGGTCGCTTTAGGTCCTTACAGCTAGACGACGCCTAACTGCGAGGTCACACGACCTCAACATGCCTCGCCTCCCTATGAAGATGACCACAAAGCCCAGCAAGTGAGTCAAAATCCGGAGATCTCGTCTCTCCTACTATCGCCACAGTGGGCAATGCCGATCAGGCCATGACGGTCGGGATCATATCACTCTCCTAATGCGCCCGAAATCCTTAGGGACAATGTCTACTTGATTTTAAAATTAGGCTCTTGATTAGTGTGGTTTTTGGAGCGAAGGAAAGGGTGATGAAATCCCCAACCTTATCATATATGGGACAACCCCTCCTTAGTAGTGTTTTGGAGTCCTAATCTAACAATCAACTCTCCAAACAAACGCTCAACTCACAATTGTTGCAATGCACTTCCTACTAACTAATGCATGTTCATACGAAATGCATGAATGAGAGAAGGAAATGCGTACCTCACGCCAGCACTCAGCAACTAAAAGTAAAGCTAAAAGAAAAGACAATCTACGTGCCTAAGTCGAACACATGATGCATGACCTAAACAAGAAATAATGTCTAATCTTTTGCTTTGGGTTTTAAGGTCCAAGTTGCTTAAAGGGAGATTGATTATTGATCTGGGAGCAATCTAATAGTCAGAACATGCAAAATCGAGTCCCAGATTTCTAATTCAGTAATAGCAACACTCCACAGAAATAAAGAGATGAAAAGAGATTACCAGACTGCCAGTTGACGGTCCCAGGCCGCGGATTGGCGATCTTGGAGTCTCAGATCGTCTCCAAACTTCACCAGATACTTCCCTTCCCAATGTGAGTCTCCTCAAATAAAGAAAACTACAAAACACAAATTAAATCCACTCGAATCGTCCAAACCAGAGTCTGGACTGGCACCTCCCCGGCAACGACGCCAAAAACTTGTTTAATACGTTTTAATTAACCGCAAGTGCACGACCGCTTTGAAGCGGTGACAAATACGGGTCGATCCACAAGGAGGTGTGTAGACCCTAGTTTGTTTGAAGTCAAGTGGGAAAAGAGGGGAAGAAGTTATGATTACACTAAACTATACTAACTACACTAAACGAGTAAGCATCAAACAAGGAAAACGAAAACGAGGGAAATTGAAAGTTGGAAATCAGAATGGAAACCCCCTAAGGGGTGGAGTGTGTGCACACATGTAAAAAGATGGTGAAGAATGCATTCTATAGGCACAAATGTAGGTAGTATTTTAATGCATAGGAAGTGTCTAAAGGTTATGGCAAAACCTATCAATCCATTCACTAACCTAGTTGATTAACATTCATATACACAAGTTGGTTATTTCAGAACCTAAACAAGCATGGGAGGTGTCTAAGATGTGAGGCAAACCCCATCAAGTGTAGTATTCTACTCTAACAAGCAAGCATACATTCACATTTATCAACACAATCAAAAAATAAAGCATTCATATCCATTCTTTAATGCATGTATGAACATCATCTCCACCCCCAAATGGGGATGGATCTACTCACTACACATTACTCTAACAATTAAACTAAAGAAGAAAAGAAACATTCTAACTGCTTTAGTCTAGAATCAAAGAAATAAAACTAAGCTAAGCATACATAAAGAAACAACATAAGAACAAAACAATGGAAAATTATTTTATTAAATGACTCACATTGAAGGTACATTCTTCTCCACCTTGAGATTTTGCTCCAATGCTTACTCTAAGTAGAGAGAATGCCACCAAGCAATGGGCAATTACAATAGAAGGTGAAGAGTTCTATTTATAGCCATAGAAAAAGGTCATCCGGGACAATCCCCCGGCATGGGACAAACAAATACCAGAAATAGACTAAATATACACTAGTACACGCTCCACATAAATCTTAGCGGATCCAGACCAAAAGTGGCTGCCAATTAGCGGTCTTGGACCGCTAATTAGCGGTCTACAGTGTTCGGATCGCTCTGGATTCTCTTGTGGGTTGTTCTGGAAGGCTTTGTTTGTCTTTGATGCATCTACTTTGCCTGTTGAAGCTCCGACCTGAATAGAATTGCCAAACCCATCATGGTGTGAAGTATTCTTGCTTGCTCATTGGTCCATCGATCTTACGTTCAGGTCCTTCGATCTTGCATCTTAGTCCTTGAGTCTCTCAACTCAGTCCTTTTTCATGCTTTTAGGTCTTTTTATGACTCTTCTCTTCAAACCTATTTATTTCTGAAATTTAAACATAAAACTCGTCTCGTAGTATTGTTTAGGTGAAAGATAATGGATATAAGATACAAATATAAGCATAAAATGATTTCAATCAAAACCCATCAAAACAAACTTTCTTAAATCAATCAAGCAAGCAAACACAAATACAAATACATAACTAACATGTAGCATATTCAACATGAAATTTCAGTCAATGAACATGAGGAAAATATGCCTGAGAAGTGTCCAAATCTTATGGCAAAATCCATCAAAAATCCCCTAACATGTAGATGATTAAAATACCCCCAATGAACATACAAACATGCAAGTCTACACAATCAAAAATTCATCAAACATACAAACTTCACAACATATATGTACATTATATCCACCCCCAAAGGGGATGAAACTACTCACTACTCATTAAGAAGAAAAGAAAACGAAATTAAACTAAGTATGCATGCATGAATTAAAACAGAAGACAACATTATAACAAACTAAGAAAAATTACTTTATTCACATGACTGACATTACAAGTAGCATTCTTCTTCACTTGAGTTTTGCTCCAAGGCTTACTCTAAGTAGAGAGAATGCCACCAAGCAATAAGTAGATTACAAGGGAGGAGGAAAAGATTTATTTACAGACATGAAAAAAGGAAACTGGGGACAATCCCCCAATGTGGGACTAATGAAACATTCCCAGAATAGACATCAACACATAACCCATATCCGGGCAAAACTGGGTCGAATTCTGAGAAAATGAACCGCTAATTGGCAAAATATTCCTCATGATGGTGTGGAGTTTTTTGATTTGCTTATTGGCCATTTTAGTTTACAACCAGGTCCTTCCCTCTTGCATATCAGTCCATAAGTCTCACAACTCAGTCATTTTTCTTACTTTTAGGTCCTTTTTGTGTCTCTTCTCCTCAAACCTGTTTATTCCTGAAACTTAAACGTAAAACTCGTTACGTAGCATTGTTTAGCTTAAAGATAACAGATTTAAGACACAAATATATGCATGATATGATGTCAATCAAGTGTTATTCGGACTTGGGTTCAAAATGTGAATTTCTACTTGGTTGGATTTGCTATTCAAATTATTAATAAATAGTTGTAGCCGAATTTTAGATTAAATGACAGTTGGATTGAAAATTATGTTTTGATTTGGACCAAATTATATTTAAATTTGAGAAATTAATCTTGACATGATTGGATTTGGATCAAACTGTTTTAGATGTGTGAGAGTTTATTTTAATATGGGTATGTGAATTTCAAATGATATGATGTTGAATCCAAATTTCGAGGAGGAATTTTTTTAAGGACGGTTGATTGTTAGGACCTACACCCCAATTAAGGGGACTAATCTTGTTTAGAGGGGTTAATTGGTTTTTGGTTAGGAAGGAGGATGAGGTTAGGAAAAGGTGAAAGGTGACGTGTCAGATGGTTAGGGGGTGAGATGGATGTAGAAGATTGGTTGAGGTGGAGGTATTGAGTTAAGATGTATATATATAGTATGATGGGGTTAAAACGTGAGAAAGGTTTTTGTTCCTAACGTAAGGAGTTTTAGTGAGGCGTGAGAGAAAAGGTGGTGAAGGGATGGAAAAGAGGTTGGGTGAAGGAGGTTCGGATTTGAGTCGGCTTTGAGGTTTTTCTGGAGCAAGAGATATAAATAAAAAAATGAAGATTGGATGTCATTTGTGGAATTAAGGCTTTGACTGCGAAATAGGAAAATATCGATTCGTTATTCTTCAGTTTCATGTCATGTCTGTCTCTCTTGATTTTTGTAATTGCATGCAAGCTGAGTATCAATATTCAATTTATTGATATGCATATGATTGCATGATAGTGTTTCGATCGACATGTCCTGTGGTTGTGTGTATGTTTCTGACTAAGCCACTTAGGAAAGAGCTACCTGGCGGGCAGCATGAAGCCACCCGAGAGAGGGAAGGGCTACTTGTCGTTAGTGTGGAGCTACCAGGTGTGCGTATGACTAATTGATAGATTGATAAACAAATGATGTTGTCAAATCCAAATAGGGCTTACAGATTGTAATGCATGCATATTACTTGTGATACATGTCTCTTGATTGTGCTCATTAAGTGAATGTCCTATTTTGTATTTTCCACATGGTTATGATTCTGGTTGATTGACGGTTGGTACTTGCTGGCTGTCGTACTCACAAATTATTGATTATATTTTTCAGATTACTTATGGGCCTATCAGATGGATTAAATATCAGAGTGCGTAGCGGTAAGGATCGTGGATCGTATTAACCCACCGATTTTGAGCGGGTAAGCACTTGTCCGAGTTTGGGGCATTACAAATGGTATCCGAGTATTACGATCCTCAGAATTAGTCAGAATCAAATTTGAAATAGAAAATTTTGACTGGATTGGAATTTGGATTTAGAAGTATCGACTATTGATTTGAATATGAATTTAGTGTTATTCGGACTTGATTTCAAAATGTAAATTTCAACTTGGTTGGATTTGTTATCCAAATCATTAATAAATAGTTGGAGATGAATTTTAGATTTAATGAGAGTTTGATTCCCCACCCACCCTGACCCAACACACCACCACCTGACCACCGACCGCAACTCCTCCGTCAACTTTCGATCCAACCCAAGAGTACTCCACCCCGACCTCGACTCACGCCACCGTCGATCCAATGCCACGGCCAGACGACGCAACAACCACCCCAATCCACGCCACTGCTGGCAAGACTCCTTCTACTTAAGGTCCAAAAAATTTCATCCATTCTTGCATGACGATGAATTTGTGTAGCTCTTTTTTGTACTTCTGTTTTATTCAATTTTGCATGACGATGAATTTAATGTTTTGTCAACCTTCATGTACATGGCTTGTTTTGAAGCAGTAGGAAAGAGAAGAGGATTAGATCGTATACTTAGGTTTTGTACATTAATTATGCTTTGGTCTTATACTCTTATAGTCGTCTTGCTGCATCAATATTATGGTAAAGTACATTTTTTGTTGATTTTGTGTTTTGCTTTTATCCTGTTTCCAAAATCAAACTTATCCAAGTTTAGTATATAGTTTAAGCAAGGATTAGTAGTGAGTTCGGGCTTGGATTGGCTTACGTTCTACTTTTGTATTTAAGATATTCACCATCATCCATTCCGTCAAAATATGGAGCTAATAGCAATAGTTGGGTTATAACAATTGCTACATAAGATAAATTTTATATTTACCTTTTCTTTACTTCTTTTCAAGTTGCCCGAATTCACAAATTTTAAGAAGAGTGAAAAAAAAGAGCCATATCGGGAAAAAAAAGAATATTGACCTCTCCTTTGCTTCCCTCAAATGGAACAACCATTTCAATCTCTTTTAAGTGGATGGTTATGACCTATATATCCATCCATCCTTACCTACTTATTTAAAGGATTACTTAAGTGATCAAAATATAGTTGTGTTAAAACAACTACTTAAGTAAATGGTTTTTTAGAAGTTTTTTGTATACATAGTTTTGGTTTGTTTGTGTTTTTTTCCACAGGATTTTTTTATTAATACGAAATTTAAGAGGAGGTTCTGCAGCAATTTTGAAAAATTCCTTTATATTAGGTTTATTTTGTATTACGATTGTTTGTGTTGTTGTGTAGATAACAATGAATCGAAATTGGATTTTTGCAAGTCGGTTGAGGGATGAGTATGAGTACGGGTTGATAAATTTCTAGAATTTGCACAAAAGAATGCGCATTTTAGAAACAAAGGAAATGTCTTATGTCTATGTAGAAAGTGTCTTAACATGTTTTTAATAGATGTAAAAGAGATCAAGACTCAATTTTTTAGAAAGGTTTTGATGAAGGATACACACGTTAGATATGACATGGTGAGAATGAAATACGTACGAAAGAAAAAATTGATAGTCCTTCAAATCAAGATGTTAATGATGAAGAACGGTTAGATGATATGATTCGAGATGTTGCCGATAGGTTTGATGATAAACCCCAAGTACTTAGTAGTCTGTTGTCTGATAATGAAAAACCTTTGTATCTGGGTTGCACCAATTTTAGTAGATTGTCTACAGTGTTACAGTTATATACCTTGAAAGTCTTGAACGGTTCGAGTGATGTCAGTTTTGCTGTCTTACTTATGTTGTTAAAAGAAATTCTTCCAAAAAAGAATGAACTTCCAGACCGTACATATGAGGCCAAAAAAATCTTGTGTCCGATGGGAATACAGTATAGGAAAATACATGCATGCCCTAATGATTGCATATTATATAGGGTTGCATATGAAAATCTGCATTGTTGTCTAGTTTGTAATGCGTCACGGTACAAATATAAGAAAAATTGGAGTTGTGATATGCCAGTACAAGGATCGTCTGTGAAAGTGTTGTGGTATCTTCCGATAATTCCAAGGTTGAAACATTTGTTTGCCTGCCCCGCGGATTCAAAGAATCTGACATGGCACGCAGATCGTGACAAAGTGAATGATCAGATACTTCGACATCCTGTAGATTCTCCACAGTGGAAGAAAATCGATTCAGATTTTCCAGTGTTCGGTCAAGAATCCAGAAATCTAAGACTTGGTTTGTGTACTGACAGAATGAATCCTTACGGGAGTTTGACTAGCCTTCATAGTTCGTGGCATGTTCTACTGGTTATGTACAATCTGCCTCCATGGTTAAGCATGAAACATAGATACACGATGTTATCTTTAATGATTTCTGGTTCAAAACAACCATGTAATGACATAGATGTGTATTTGGCTCCCTTTATTGATGACTTGAAGAAATTGTGGAACGAAGGGGAGCAAGTGTGGGATGCCCATCGTCAAAGTCATTTACAATGCATGCGATGATATTTTGCACAATAATGACTTCCCCAGTTATGGAAATATGTCTGGCTATTCCGTGAAAGGGCACAAAGTGTGTCTTGTTTGTGAAGAAAATACGTGTTCTTTGCAGCTTATTCATGGCAGTAAGACAGTTTATCTTGGTCATCGTAAATTTCTTCCGATGAATCATCTGTACCGTAAAATGAAGAGGGCTTTTAACGGAAAGAAGGAATTCGAAGAACCCCCAACAGAAATTAGTGTAAGGCAGGTTGTTGAGCGGGTAAAGAACATCCAATGCGAATTCGGCAAGACTTACAAACGCGGAAATGATAAGAGTAGTTGGAAGAAAAATCCATTTTTTTAACCTTCCTTATTGGGAGACCTTAGAAGTCACACATTGTATTGATGTGATGCATGTCAAAAAAATGTTTGTGATAGTTTGGTAGGAACTCTTCTGAACATACCAGGTAAGACTAAAGATGGATATAATGTCAGACTTGATCTACTTGAACTTGGTATTCGAGCAAAATTGGCACCAGAGAGTAAAGGTACTCGTAAGTATTTACGACTAGCTTGTTACACACTGTCCAGAAAGGAGAAATTAGTTGTGTCAGTGTCTACAAGGTGTTAAAGTGCCACAGGGGTATTCGTCAAATATTAGCAGTCTTGTTACAATGAAAGATTTGAAACTAATTGGTTGGAAGTCTCATGATTGTCATGTGTTGATGCAGCAGTTGTTACCGGTTGCCATTAGATCGATATTGACGAAACATGTTATACATGCTATTATCAAATTTTATTTGTTCTTCAACAATATTTTTAGCAAAGTAATTGATCCAAAGCATTTGGATAAGTTACAAAATGAAGTGGTTGTTACGATATGTCAGTTGGAGATGTACCATCTGCCGACTTTGTTTGGCATTATGGTTCATTTGCTTAGAGAAGTCAAACTACTCGGTCTGGTTTTTTTGAGGTGGATGTATCCTTTCGAGCGTTACATGGGTGAGTTGAAAGATTATTGTAAGAATCACCGAAGGCCAGATGCGAGCTCGTTGAAGGTTACATAGCACAAGAGGTAATAGAGTTTTTTAATGAGTACTTAACTCATACTAAGAGTGTGGGACTTCCTCAGAATCGACATGAAAATAGAATTGAAGGGAATGATACGCGTGGTATGAAGATGATGAGTCCGAAAAGTGAGGATCTTTTGAAAGCATATTTCTATGTGTTGTACAATTCTGAGCAAGTCCAACCTTATTTGGATGAGCACATGAACATAGTGAGGGAAAAAATCCTCCATGGATTGATCAACAAGTAATTAATGCTCACACTAGGGTTTTCGTTGATTGGTTCAGCAAAATTGTGTACAGCCATAATATTTCTGAAAATTTAAAATGGTTGGCATATAGACGAAATCCTCTAGTTACATCTTATAATGGTTATGATATCAATGGATTTTCTTTTTATACGAAACTGGAGGACAAGAAAAGCACAATGCAGAATAGTGGGGTTACTTGGGTAGCTGAATCGTTGCACATCTCTAGTTCAAAAGATAGAAATCTCATATATGTCAATATGTCTTATTATGGTTAGATTGAAGAAATATGGGAGTTAAACTTTACTAAATTTAATATTGCGGTATTTAAATGCAAGTGGGTGGACAATAAAAATGGTCTTCAAGGTGATGAGTTGGGGTTTACTTTGGTGAACCTTAAAAAAGATGATTTTAAAGATGATCCTTTCATTTTGGCATCTCAAGCAAAATAGATTTTCTATATGATAGATCCATGTGCAAATGAATGGTCAGTAGTTTTAGAATGAAAGAGACAAATTGTTTGTCTGGAAGAAGTTAATGAGATTGGAGAAATTCCTCTGTTTGCAGAAGTACCTGAACTTAAATCGCTCGAGGATGATAGAACTGTTGACAACTTACTTATCGGAGATGATCATCATGAAGGAATATGGATCGAGGATCCTATGAGCAAGAAAAGAAAGTAAAGTTGCATGCATGTTTATATCTTATGTTATTTGTATATTATTTCATACTTTATCAGTTGATCTAAACTTTTACTACAACAGTTTTACCCTTCAGCCACGGTAGTTATCCGTGGGTGTAGCTACGTGTCCATTACTATGGAGCAACAACCACAAATTTTTACCATGGCTATTGTTGGCTTCACTGTAGGGTATCAGCAACGGATTGTGTGACGGATGTGTACCGTTATTGATACTTTTTGGAGGGAAGAAATGGCGGGATGGAAAAGACCTTTAGTGACCGATTTTAAGACCTTTAGTGATGGATTTGTCCCGTGGCTAAAAGTTTTTCTCAGAAAAAATAAAATAAAATTTACAGAATTTAATAA
The DNA here is from genome assembly GCA_963682175.1 of Triglochin maritima. Classification (NCBI taxonomy): domain Eukaryota; kingdom Viridiplantae; phylum Streptophyta; class Magnoliopsida; order Alismatales; family Juncaginaceae; genus Triglochin; species Triglochin maritima. The sequence continues at coordinate 34,316,178 of OY821776.1, read as the reverse complement.
ATCACTAATACACCTATATTTATTAACATATCTAGATTCATTCTAATAACTTACAACCGTGCAATAAATAAAACATAAACATGAACATATCCCTATTTTCAACATTCATAACTCACAATCTCCACAAACCATCATCATATATAACACATATCTCTCAACAAAATACAAATGTTCAATTCGTAACTATAAATGTGATTTAACTTTAAGTACGACATCACGACAAGAGTATAATAATTAAACATAAATTTTCAGCATTGAATAAATCACTTGTACACCTATACTTATCAACATCTACAATTACATAACATTGTAAAGCACAATCAAATTCTTGTAAACAATTATATAATACAAAATGAATATGATATTGTCAAATAACACTAACAATATTCAAATTGATATTTCATTCAGAAACAATAACCTAATCGACAAATAAATTGACAAATACGATTCCACTATTCACATTTCATAAAATACAAACAAGTACTTTGACATTGATATTAGCATCTCAAAATTTTAAATTTTACTTCTTCCACTCTTGTTCAAATAAAGCACAAATGCAGCACAAAACACTGTCAAATTCAGCACAAATCACTACCAAAATAAGCCAACATGCAACCGAGTTGCAACCAAAGATTCAATCCAAAATCGCAGCACAAACTCCAGCAACTTCAGCACACAAAATAGCCCTTCAATTCAGTAAAAAAGCAGTCCAAATGTATCTAAAGCAAAGCTACAATTGCAACCAAAATTTGACACTTAAATAGCCTAGTTGCAACATAATATTAGCAAAATTATTCAGCACAAATGCAGCAGAGGATTAAATGCGATTCAGCTAAAAAATTCAGCACAAGAGAGACAACAATTCAAGATTAATCAAGCAAATACAAACTGAAGTCGAGACAAAAATTAGCAATTCAACGCAAAATCAGAATTTTAAGAGAGCTCAATTTCAAGTCAATAATTAGGCAAAGTCAGAAGAATAATCCAAATATGAATCAACAATTGCAGCAAGTGAACTGACACAATCACACAATCACAAACGAAACACTCCTAGCTAAAATGAAGAATTGAAGAGAAGTATATCTGTGACAGTCTGCAATCATTTATAAAACATAAACAAATTAATAAAATAGTGTTTATTTTTCTTTATCATTTATGACATACCATGGTAGGAACTTCAACCCCATCAACAAGTTTTGGGATTTATTTGGAGAAAAAAATGTCACACTAATAAGTTTTGCAACCAGAGTGAGGGTACAACAACTATTGTACTCATCTAGATAGTCATGTTTATTAGCAACTTACATGACATGATCTTTTATATCTTCCATCTCCTTCTTAGGACAAGCCAAGTTGCAAACTTTGCCCATTTCATTTTCACAGAAGCATGTGAATCCATTTAATCTGTTGTTAAAAAACCACATAACCATTTGAACTGTTGAACTCAAATAATCAAAAGGAAAATAAATAAATATGAAACTGAAAATAAAAACTCTACCTGGTGCTGCAGTCTATTCATATGTTAAATTTAGATTGTCACAGACAAACAGATACTGTCAAAATATTGTCCAATTTTCTTGTTTCATTCAGAAGAAGCCCTTCCTCAATAAATGTCAACACAAGACAAAAGTTGTGTAGCATAATAGAAAGAGAGTTGCTTAAAATCATAGGTGATAATAATAATGCACAACAAGGAAAACTAATACAAACCTGCCAAGTAAAACTCTTGCCATCGTAGTCCATCTCAAAATCTATAAATCAAATATACATCATTACTGATAAAAAGTTCTAAATGCACCAAATGCCACAATAGTAGCAAGATGGATTGCTGGTAGTGGTTGGGTAGAAAACGTTTATTGGAGATTCAAATTTAGTAACCAAATCCTTGAAACGTTCAGGCAGAGCACTTGAACTGGAAGAAAATGCAAACATATTCTAGTGCTCAAGGAAAGGAAGGATGGGATTTGGATTTACCTTAATTATACTAGAGCCGGAGGTGGGAGGCAAATGTCGATGGTGGCAGTCGGGTTGGAAGCTGGTGTGGAAGAAGCAATGTGGGAGACATGATGACGAGGAGCGGTGGTGGTAGTCGCAACGGTGGTGGTGGCGTTGGGAGGCGGCGATTTGGGGGTTTCGGGTGGGATGCATGATTTGGGGGGTTTGCAAATGGATGAACTGAGGAGTCGGGTTTGTACAACATTTGGGGATAACTTTATCCCCTTGTCCGTGGCTAATTCTCCTGTATCGGTGCCTGATATAAGAATCAATCACGGATCTTACAGTCACGGATACACCTATCATGGTTGTAGGCATAATTTCTTGTAATGTTTGTTTTTTTATTTATTTCAGGTAGATGGGTATGAAGAAGAAGACCAATCGGCAAAAGTTAGACACTGACGTCTTGAACACTGACGTCGACTTTGAAGTTGAAAGCGACGATGAGGATTTAATTACATCTCAAAGACGTGGAGCTACTTTGATGATGCAGTTTCAGTTACCGGTTAAGAAAGAAGGTCTATTGCCTCTCCAGTTTGATGAAGTGTTGGAGCTAATCGGACCAAACCAGTTATACTGGAGAAGTTATTTGGGTACTCTCGCAAGAACGAAAGTCGACATCTGCGTCGAAAAATGGTCTACGATCGACAGTTCACTAAAAGACCAAATTTGGCAAGATATAATGGTAAGATTTTACTTCCTACATTGTTAGTGATTTTTGTCTTGTATGTTTTTTATATAATTATCTATTGTTGTGTAATGTAGGAGAAATTTTCTTTTGAGCCCACGAAAATGTTGAAAAAGAAATGGATTTTGTATGTAGGCGATCAGTGGAAAGATTTAAAAACGAAGTTGATAGCCAACTTTATATTTGGGGAGTACAAGGATCAAAATCCTTGTTTGATTTACAATTTTATTACTGCAACAACTTGGACGAATTTCCTCAAATCAAGACAATCTCCTGAATTTTTGGTAAGATTTTAATAGTTTCTTATCAATTGAGTTAGATTTTTAAATTATGTTTTCACATAACTAACTTTTATTTTATCATTATAGGCTCTACGAGAGGTTAATAAAGGTCGACAATTCAAAAATAAGTTTATTCATCGATTGTTCCGTGGAGGCTATCATAAACTTGAGGAGCAAATGATGGTCGAAAAAAGAGCAAAGCAAAAAGAAGATGCTTTGTTGTCCGATCTAAGCGAAGAGCAAGCAAGTAATTTGCCTCCACCATCGCCAACGTAAACTTGAGTACAAGTAATACCAGAATCTGAAGTTTATACTATTGGGGACGTTGAAGGACATGTATTGGAATAACCACGAACTTTGGTAAAACCAAAAAATAAAAAGAAGGTAATTATTTAGTATTATTAAACAAAGTTTTAATCGTTATACATATTGTTTTAGTAGAAATGTTCTAACAATGTATATTTTAATGTTAAAGGTTAAACCTCCACTATCCAATGGATCTAAATATTCTACTGGGTTTGATGAAAATGTGTTGCCTAAGAACTGTTTAATGTTATATAATATCATAAAATATAAACCCGAGGACGATGTTATGATGAGTTCTTTGAATAAAGAAATCGTAGTCTACACGTTGGAAGACGGCTTAGAACCAAAATTGTATGTCATCTTTGGTGATGTCATGTAATTTCTGAAGATGGAAAAATTATGTATATCAATCATATAAAGTAAGTCATTTTTATATATGTTATTTTTCACGATATTTGTTTATGTTTTAAATTTGACTTTTAAATCATGTAATTTCACGATATTGATTGTGATATATAGGTCTCTTTACCAAATGCCCAATGGAAAGAACTTTGGATATTTCTGTCCAACGTTGCGCAACCGTTCCGGACGAAAAAGTGACGACACCCGATCGCAAACAATGGCAAATGTGATGGCTGAGGGGAACAAGATGTATTATCTTGCACCGTATTGGGAGAGAAATGTTTTTAATTATTTGATATAATACATGTAGTAGTAAAATGAATTACTTATGTTTTTTTAAATGAATGTTGTCTAGTGATCATTGGATGTTAGCTGTTATTCGTCCCGATAAAAATACTGGATATTGGTTTGATCCTTTAGCTTCCGAGAAACCAAGGAAAGTGTTGAAAGACTTGCAACTGTAAGTTATAATAAATTACTATTTTAAAACATGGAAATACGTTGTAGTTAGATTTTATAACAAATTTCGATATTTGTCAATTTCTGTAGAGCTATTGATATATATAAATAATTTCTGTAGGGTAATTAATTTATTTAGGAAACAATGAGCATTATATTTTCTATTAATTTTTTTGTTTAGTAATATATATTTTTTCTTAATTTTAGAACCATAAACAAATCGGAAATACGGAGTGCGGGTACTATGCCATGAAGTATATGGAACAAATTGTGGAGTTCGGTTTGGTGGTGGGAGATTGACGCGAGGTAATATATAGTTTGTACTACATTGGAGTTCGTTGTATATCTTATTTTGATAAAGGCGTATGTTTACGGAATTCTTTGTTTAATTTGTAGATCTTTGAATCAACTGTTGAACCATTTTCAGCGGAAAAGTGATTGATCTCGTTTTATATTAACCGCAAGTGCACGGCCGCGTTGAAGCAGTGACAAATACGGGTCGTCCACTGGGAGGTGTGTCGACGCTTGGTTTGTTCGAAGGCGAGAGGTAAAAAGAAGGAGAGAATGGTTGGTTACACTAAACTACACTAAGATGCAAAAAGGAAATGAAGATAAGCAATAAAACTAAACCCCATAGGGGGTAGAGAAATAATGCGAACATAAAGAAGTGTGTGTGTGTATTCATTAAGCTCCTCACAACATGTAGTGCATGAAATCATAAAACTACATCCAACTTTGCCTCCACATGAATTAAGATAAGACTACATCATTAAAACATACAAGACAATAATTGGAATGAAGCTAAATGAACTCATGTATAAAGTCTAGACCCTACTATGCCTCCACATGAATTAAGATAAGACTACATCATTAAAACATACAAGACATTAGCTAAGGTAAAGGCAACAAGAGCACATACACTACAACTTGTGTTTCCAATATTAATTTCATCCATATCCTAACCTTATCATTCCCCATAAAATAGGTCCATTAATCAAAGCATAAGCTAAGCTTCATTCAAGAGCATTAGCATATCAAAGATAAGAGTGAAAACTCATTAGATGGTTATAGAAATCATATAAAGCTCAGGGGATAAAAATAACACACACTTAATACACTACATGATTATATCACATATTTCTTCACCCCCCAAATGGGGATGGAACTACTCACTACTCATTACACTACTGATTAGACTAAGTAAAGAAAACATTTAACTAGGATACTAAAATTACTAAACAAGAAATTAAACAAAGTAAAACAACCCACACAAAACAAGCAACATAACAAAACAAGATTAAAAGAAACAAATAAACTTTTATTAACAATGACTCACATTGAAGGTAGCATTCTTCTCCACCTTGAGTTATTGCTTCAAGGCTCACTCCTTAGTAGAGAGAATGCCACCAAACAATGGGTAATTACAATGGAAGGTGAAGAGTTCTACTTATAAGCATGGAAAAAGCTAATCCGGGACAATCCCCCGATGTGGGACTAAACCAATACCAAAAATAGCCTAAACACATGATAATACAAGTCCAGGAGAAAGCTTAACGGATCTGGGGCCATATGGACCGCCAATTAGCGGTCTATAAACTTCAGATTGCGTTGCTTTTGGTTGTGGGCTTTGCTTGATGGATTTGTTGTTCTTGGATGCATCTACTTTGTTTGTTGGAGCTCCGACCCGAATCGAATTGACAAAATACTCCCCATGAAGGTGTGGAGTTTCCTGTTTTGCTCTTAGGTCCTTCTGTCTTACGTTCAGGTCCTTCTCCCTTGCATCTTGGTCCCCAGGTCTCACAATTAAGTCTTTTTTCCTGCTTTTGGGTCCTTTCATGGCTCTTCTCTTCAAACCTCTTTATTTCTGAAATTCAAACATAAAACTCGTCATATAGCAATGCTTAGATGTAAGATAATGGATATAAGATACAAATATGAGCATGAAATGATGCCAATCAAATACCCCCACACCTAAATTTTTGTTAGTCCCGAGCAAAACAAAGAAAGAGAAAAGCAAACGAGAAACAAGAAATCCTAACTCACTTTCGTAGGAATCACGGTTGCACTTAGCACGTGCAACAAGCCGTTAAACCTCTTTGTTGCCAAGGAGGAGGAGTGTTGTCTCCTGAGGGGTTTCAGCGGATATACCCACAAAATCCGAACAAGATGCATTATTCAATCTAGACACTCGACTCGTTGGACATATGTTGTCGATCATTGGATGCGGCAATCCTTTGGGCCGACTCTATATAGGTAATCAGTCCACACTTAGCCTAATGAACCATTCGTGCAAGCTAAATAAGGAATTAAGTGAAAGACATGGACAACCTCAAGATCCTCAAGTGATACAAAGTGTAAGGTCCATTAAGGTTCTTATTTGCTTTACATTTTTTTCTTTTTGTTTCTTTTCACATTTTTTTTTCTTTTTCTTTTTATTAGTTGGAGCTTCATTCTCCCAGGGTCAGGTTTCAAGCATCATTGCCCATGAGGACTTACACTATCACGTACACCTTTCCCCGAATCTCCAAATAGGGCAATCCCTACCACCCGTGTAACGGGAGTTCGGTCGGCGCATCCCAAGTCAGATGACTCGAAAGCACCAGGCACAAAGTCCCCTCAGACCTACTTTCCCGAGTGATAGGAGCCCTGCGAGAAGAGAGAACACCTACTCACTTATTTCTTATCTACACATGAACCAAAACCCCTACACTTAATGTCTCACAACAAGATTTAAAGGGTCCTTGACTACAACAAACTTCCTTAAGTTAACATACACGAATTAGTGACTCATTTGGTTCAGGGTGGACTTCTTTAAATGTTTGAGCACTGAAACCCTATGATTACTCACCCCCAAGGGAAAACTGGGGTGCATCCTAACGACTCGATAAATCCTAAAGCCACAGTACTAGATATCCTAATGCATCAAGTTCAAGACAATTTTGGGAGCTTTCTTTTTACTTTACCTCTCAACGGTTTTGCACATGCTAAACACACGCAAAACCCACAAAACATTTTCTTTCGCAAACACATGAATATTTTGAAAGAAATGTGAAAATTTTGAAGCACTAGGCAAGCAAAAGAAGACAAGTCACCTAAGGATCATGGCAAGCAGATATATCGATATTAAATGCAGCACACTAACATGACCCTAACAATGCAAACAAAAGAAAACAAAATCAAAAGAGAAGACTCGACTATGTACACATGTAAAACACCCCCCACACCTACTTCATGCATTGTCCTCAATGAATGCGAGCAAGATACTACATGGAGCTATGCATGAAAAAGAATAGATCTCACCAACGTGAAGTACAAAGGGAAGTGCAAGGTCATGTTGATGGACACAACCCGAATTCCCTCAAAACCTGAGAGATGCTAAAGAAAGGGTACAAATACGTGAAAGAAATGGAGCCCAAATACACAAGGGTTGGGACTCACAACAATCGATGCTCACTGAAGGAGTTTTTTTTAATAACTATGTACAAACATAAGTTCTCATCTTAATTTGTCAAAAGACATCAAATGGGAACCTCAAGAGTGGGTCAATGCACTTGGAAAGGGAACATGACACCACGCGGGGCCAGAATACGCATGCGTGGGCCCCCTTCACAAAGAGCACCAAATGAAATGAGAGGTTCATGAATTGGACGCAAAGGCGTCTCATTCAAAGGATCAAACTGAAAGAGCTTGAACCTCTCGAGAGTTTGGGAAATAAGGGGCAACGGAAGAAAAATATCTCCTGTTGCGGAACTGAAGTTATGGTCATCAATCCAAACTCTCCAACCAACAGGCTGGTGGGTCGGAACGAGGTCAAGCACCTCGTTATGCATGTCCAACTCACCAGGAGAACAGGAAGTGGGTCTCATACCCAAAGTATCCTCCAAGGAACTCCTAATACCCTCATGAGCAATGTAGTTGTTTGATGTTCCATCATTTCTAACATGATCAGGAACAATAGTGAGAGGTAAACTCTCACCAGGTTGTTTGAAATTTAGGGGACTAGGGAGCTCTTGCTCCACCAGAGGTGAGTCCTTAGGAGGTACAACAATAAGATCATGTGGCTCAAGGGCCACGGGACAAGAAGATAAGGCACAATCCTGTGCCGACTCATAAAGAGGTTGGTCCATGTTATTCTCAATTGGGATCGAATCATCCACCAAGTGATCGTGAATTGAAACCCCAAGTCCCTCAGACTGACTAGGAGTTTGACTTTGAAAGATTGTGCTTTGAATTTGTGTATGTGGTGGTGGTTCGATATCAAAAGATGAATCCTCATGTTGACACGAAAAGTTACTCTCCTCACTTAATTGTTGCGTCAGTTGACTCACTTGAAGTGTCAGATTTTGTATGCGGTCAACGAGGAGGTCCAAGTCAGATCTTGGGAAATTTTGGGGTTGGGTGGTGATGGGCTGAGAATGAGTCCAATGATTTGAAGTGGGGTGTTGGTAGAATTCTGGGTATTCGGGAGGAGGAAACTGGGGTGGAAATGATGTATAAGAATTTGAATACGAATTGTCTCCCCACGAATCCATACCGCTCGGGTTGTACGCGGATGCGTAATGGTCATAATAAGCATTATGGGAAAATGTGTGCTCATACTCAGGCTCAGGGGCAACATAAGGACATTCCCCTATAACATGACCACTCAACCCACAACAGTCACATGGTACGGCTACTGGAGCCACCGGTGCACCCATGTCATCTACCACATGCATGAAAGAGGCCAAAGGTTCTTGTAATGTCTCAGATTGATGACCAACATATGATCCGACGTAACTAGATGGTGATCTAGCAGTCGGTGCCTCTCTCATACTACCCCAATATGAAGATTGCTCAGTCACAGAATTAAGATTGTCCCAACCATACGGGGTGTTAGTCTGAGCCACCCCAGGTTGCATGGGTCGGGAGTACCAGGGAGAATCATCCTGGTCCCAACAATGATATGGATGGTCGGCCATGTAATCATCCATCACAACAAAGAACTCTAGAGTCGACCACTCTCACCACCACGAGGCTAAACTCGCAAAAAGTGCTCGACTCGACCCTAAAACGCTACCAGAGAGTGTAAAGGGGAGGAGACTAAAATGTAGAAGTAGGTGAGAAGAAGATGACTCATAGGAGAAGGGAAGAATCCCTAAAGCTAGCGTGGGTGAAGGGATCAGGTAGAAGCCTAACTAGCAAGCACGGCTCAAACAATGTAAGGCAATGGGTCCTTAGGCTAGACGACGCCTAACTTCGAGTTCACTAGCCTCGACACGCCTCACCTCCCTACAACGAGGACCACAATGCCCAGCAAGTGATACCAGATCCGGAGATCTAGTACCTCCTACTATCGACAAGGTAGGCAACGCCGATCAGGCCATGGCGGTCTCAACTAGATTACTCTCCTAGTGCGTCCGAAATCCTAGGGCCAATGTCTACTTGCTTTTAGTTAAGGCTTGATTAAGAGTGATTTTTGGGGCCAAGGAAAGGGTGATGGAATCCCCCACCTTATCTTTTATGGGACAACCCCTCCTTAGTAGCGTTTTGATCCTAGATCTAGCAATCAATCGCTCCAATCAAACGCTCAACTCACTCTTGTCCCGATGCACCTTACTAACTAATGCATGATCGAAACATGCATGAATGAGAGATTTGGGTGCACGTACCTCACGCCTGCAATCAACAATAAAATGTAAAGAAAAGAAAAGACAAATGCATGCAAGGTCTACAAATGATGCATGACCTAGATGGCAAGAAGTCTAATCTTTTGCTTTGAGTTTTATGGTCCAAGTTGATTAAAGGGGATTGAAATTAAATATGGGAGCAAATTAGAAGTCACAGCATGCAAACTTGTGCTCCCAGATAACTACCATGAACAATAAAACAACTGGAACAAATTTGAGAACAATTGAGACTCACCAGGCCGCCAATTGGCGGTCCCAGACCGCTGATTGGCGGTCCTTTTCTATCTTCTGGTCCTCAAACTTCTCCAGTAGCCTCCCCTTGATCCGTAGGTTCCCTGACACTAAACAATACTGGAAACAAAAAATTAAAAACCCCTCGAATGGCCCAAACCAATGTCTGGACATAGCACCTCCCCGGCAACAGCGCCAAAAACTTGATTGATCTCATTTTATATTAACCACAAGTGCACGACCGCGTTGAAGCGGTGGCAAATACGGGTCGTCCACTGGGAGGTGTGTCGACGCTTGGTTTGTTCGAAGGCGAGAGGTAAAAAGAAGGAGAGAATGGTTGGTTACACTAAACTACACTAAGATGCAAAAAGGAAATGAAGATAAGCAATAAAACTAAACCCCATAGGGGGTAGAGAAATAATGTGAACATAAAGAAGTGTGTGTGTGTTCATTAAGCTCCTCACAACATGTAGTGCATGAAATCATAAAACTACATCCAACTTTGCCTCGACATGAATTAAGATAAGACTACATCATTAAAACATACAAGACAATAATTGGAATGAAGCTAAATGAACTCATGTATAAAGACTAGACCCTACTATGCCTCCACATGAATTAAGATAAGACTACATCATTAAAACATACAAGACATTAGCTAAGGTAAAGGCAACAAGAGCACATACACTACAACTTGTGTTTCCAATATTAACTTCATCCATATCCTAACCTTATCATTCCCCATAAAATAGGTCCACTAATCAAAGCATAAGCTAAGCTTCATTCAAGAGCATTAGCATATCAAAGATAAGAGTGAAAACCCATTAGATGGTTATGGAAATCATATAAAGCTCAAGGGATAAAAATAACACACACTTAATACACTACATGATTATATCACATATTTCTCCACTCCCCAAATGGGGATGGAACTACTCACTACTCATTACACTACTGATTAGACTAAGTAAAGAAAACATTTAACTAGGATACTAAAATTACTAAACAAGAAATTAAACAAAGTAAAGCAACCCACACAAAAAAGCAACATAACAAGACAAGATTAAAAGAAACAAATAAACTTTTATTAACAATGACTCACATTGAAGGTAGTATTTTTCTCCACCTTGAGTTATTGCTTCAAGGCTCACTCCTTAGTAGAGGGAATGCCACCAAACAATGGGTAATTACAATGGAAGGTGAAGAGTTCTATTTATAAGCATGGAAAAAGCTAATCCGGGACAATCCCCCGATGTGGGACTAAACCAATACCAAAAATAGCCTAAACACATGATAATACAAGTCCAGGAGAAAACTTAGCGGATCTGGGGCCAGATAGACCGCCAATTAGCGGTCCAAGACCGCCAATTGGCGGTCTATAAACTTCAGATCGCGTTGCTTTTGGTTGTGGGCTTTGCTTGATGGATTTGTTGGTCTTGGATGCATCTACTTGGTTTGTTGGAGCTCCGACCCGAATCGAATTGACAAAATACTCCCCATGAAGGTGTGGAGTTTCCTGTTTTGCTCTTAGGTCCTTCTGTCTTACGTTCAGGTCCTTCTCCCTTGCATCTTGGTCCTCAGGTCTCACAATTAAGTCATTTTTCCTGCTTTTGGGTCCTTTCATGGCTCTTCTCTTCAAACGTCTTTATTTCTGAAATTCAAACATAAAACTCGTCACATAGCATTGCTTAGATGTAAGATAATGGATATAAGATACCAATATGAGCATGAAATGATGCCAATCAAAGAGCTCGACTACACACGTGAGAGATGGAGTTCCTTTTTCATTACACATATGCTTCTAGGTTGATGACATTATTAATGTTAGTTTAGTCGATATTTGTTAACTTGTTAGTTTCCTCGATGTATTGATTGTTAACTTGTTAGTTTGCTCGATATATTGAATGCTTATAGTTTCCTCGATACATGTTAATTGTTAGTTTTCTCGATACATTGAATGCTTGTTAGTTTACTCGATACATTTAATGTTAACTTGTTAGTTTTCTCGAATGGAAATCAAATACATTGAATGTTAAAATGAATTGTGATTATGATTTAATGACTTAGAGTGTCGACACTTATATTACAATGTGAATGTGATGCGATTGTGAATGTGATGAGTTTGTGTGCATGTGATGTAATTGTGAATGTGTTTAGTGTAGGGACATATTAGTAGATTTATAACAAAAAAAAAATTGTTCTGAACAAAGCATATATCACGTCCGTTCTCCAAATATCCAACGTGATATACCTAGTATATCACGTCGGTTCGACGTAAACAGACGTGATATACCAAGTATGTCATCTTGGTCTTCCACCAACTGAAGTGATATACTTGGTATATCACGTTGGTTGGCGTCGAACTGACGTGATATATTGGTATATCACATTGGATATTTGGAGAACAGACGTGATAGACTATATATCACGTCGGTTTTCCATTGCTCTGTTCAGAAAAAAATATTATTTATTTGTTATAAATCTACTGATATGTCCCTGCACGTGATATACCCCGCATTTATGTGAGAAATCTGGGGTATATCACGTTGGTTATCCATGAACGAACGTGATATACCTAGCGTATCATGTCGATTATTGAACCAATGTGATATTTCCCTACCTTTTACGTCTCCCCTTTATGACGTCGGTATATTGGAACAGTACAACCGACGTGATATGGTAAATAACCCGACGTGCTTTCCTTATTTTCCAACATTGTAACGTGAGGAGTTTAAGTGAGTCGTGAGAGAGAAGGTGGTGAAAAGATGGAGAAGAGGTTGCTCTACACTCTAAATCTCTAACTCAGAAAGATGAAGGAGGTTCGAGTTTGGGTTGGCTTTGAGGTTTTTCTGGTGCAAGAGATATAAACAAAAATATGGAGATTGGATGTGATTTGTGGAATTAAGGCTTTGATTGCGAGACAAGCAAATATCGATTCGTTATTCTTCAGTTTCATGTTATGTTTGTCTCCCTTCATTTCCGTAGTTGCATGCATGCTGAATATTAATATTGAATTTATTGATATGCATATGATTGCATGGTTGTGTTTCAATCGACATGTCCTGTGGCTGTGTGTATATTTCTGACTGAGCCACTTAGGAAAGAGCTACCTATCGGGCAACATGAAGCCACCCGAGAGAGGAAAGGGATACTTATTGTTAGTGTGGAGCTACCAGATGTGTATCTGACTGATTGATAGATTCAGAAATACAGGATGTGGTCGAATCCGAATAGGAGTTCCAAATTGTTTTGCATGCATATTATTTGTGATACATGTCTCTTGATTGTGCTCATTAACTGAATGTCCTATTATGTATTTTTCACATGGTTATGATTCTAGTTTATTGACGGTAGGTACTTGCGGGCTGTTGAGCTCACAAATTATTGATTATATTTTTCAGATTACTTATGGGTCTATCAGATGGATTTAATATCAGAGTGCGCAGCGGTCAGGATCGTGGATCGTATTAACGCACCGGGTTCGGACGGGTAAGCACTTGTCCGAGTTCGGGGCGTTACAAGATGTGACTTAAGAACATCTACTCTGAGGAGTTCCGTATAGTAGTGTTGTAGTAATATTAATAGTAATAATTATTAGGTAGTAGTTAATGAACATTGATGTAGTATTAGTATTGTTCTACCTTACTGTTTGTTTTGTGTATGGAGTTTGATTCTCAATTTTTTTCTATTATGGATTGCCTTTGTTGTTATATATGGATTTGGATTTTATTGAAAATCAATAGTGCAGGAAAATGAAGCAGTACTTGTGGTATTGTGGCCTCTTGTATCCTTAAAATTCACCTTTACCATGGGCTTCGGCTCCAACAGGTTATTGATTTCCTTTCTAGGCACACAATGAGTCCTAATTTTTGTGACCTTCAAACGGGACCACATATTGCCGTGAAGGCTGCTGGACCAATACAATTTTTTCCTGCAAGACTTGTTTCATATTCAGGAGCAGATTCAGATTTTTTTTGGGTGCGGCAGACTATCTACATATCGGTCGACTTTTTTTGAGGTCCCACAACATTAAGATGATACTTTAAATTAATTAATTAATTAATTTTTTTTTTTTAAATATCCTTCCTATTTTTAACACTTTTCCAAATCAAAATATATTAAAATTCAAACATCCAAAAGAATTTTTTACAACCATAAAAATGGACACATTAGTTAAATTGATTTTATTTTTACAACTCAAATCCCAATATCCAAACACAAAGCAGGTGGTTTGGGAAGATTTATTGGGTATGTTCGTTCTTAAGTTTAAAATTGATAAAATCTAGACAAATAGAGATTGCAAAATAGTGTATAAATATATATTTAAAATTATAATAAAAGAATTTTGTAATAATTGTTACTATTTATGCTCATTGTTATTTTCATTAATGGATTTGCAGACTTTAGATTTATTATTCATTCTACGACTCTTATGTATAAAATGATATTGATGAATAAGTTTTCTATAAATGCTAGTTTATTTTAAGTTTTCATTACATTTTCAGCCAACAAACAACGACAGTATCAAAGTGAGATATAAGACATATAGCATGTCAATAAGTATACTGTACTAGAAAAGTGAGGATGCACATCATAATCAAAAAAGTAAAATTTATCAAATTTACACAACAATGCTAGTCCAAAAAATTATAGCTTATCTTCCTGATGTAGTTGTTCAAAAGAGCTTCACAGTCCATAATCAAAAATCAAATTGACTATAAAATTATTTTTTGTCAAAATATTATCTTAACTCCTCTCAAATCCCAAATTAAACCACAGTTAAACAATTATACCACAAACTTTAAGATACTACATTTCAAAATATAAGATTGAATAAATTAAAAAATTGGGATATTTTTTTTTTGAAAATCTGGGTGGGGCAGGTTCCCCACCTGCTCTCTACGTGGTTCCGCCACTGATCATATTCCAGAAGCGTAATAAAATATTCAGATCTATGTTTTTACTACCGTCACTATATATCTATTGGTTTCAGCAAGTTCAACAAGTTCTTATACCAACTAGTATTAGTAACAACAAACAATGGTTCTATAACCTTATTCTTAATTTTCCCTTTTTGAAACCTACAAATACCAAATATTTGTTTGTGGGAATATGCAGTTCTCAAACCAAATAGAGTCCAAAATTTTGTGCAGCATGATTGATTCAGTTATAATAGCCACAAGTGCACGGCCGCGATGAAGCGGTGGCAAGTACGGGTCGAGTCCACAGGGAGGTGTGTCAACTCTGGTTCTTTAGAAGTCAATTGGAAAATAAGGGTAGAAGAATCTTGATTACACTAAACTATGAATGAATAAACAATTAAACTAAATCCCCATGGAGTGAAGGTGTATAGGTATGTGTGTGTGTGAGTGGGTCTTCATTTCAATTAGGCACAAGTGTAGTTTGTGTAGCATACAAGTGGAAGCTAGTGTAGAATCTAAGTTTAGGATACACAATACTACATGGCAAACCTTGAACGAGCATATCTCACATAAAGTTGAGGTTGATTTTAGATTGCCAAGCGTGCAATAAGTACCTAGTGTGGCCATTAGAGCATCATATAATCCTACATACAACCGAAATCATTCATGTGAATGTGAACCATACATGGATCCATACATAACAAGCAATTTCCATCAAATCATTACAAGCAATGTACAAGATAGATTCTAAAGGTAGCATGAGATAAGTACCTAGTGTGGACATTATCTCATCTAATACAAGTTTAAGGATGCTACAAGTATAGATCAACATTAAGCACATGAAATGACACAAATAAAAGAACCCATCACTATCACATAATCTACTTCACCTCCACCCCAAAAGTGGTGGATCTACTCTCTACTCATTCAGCTAACAAATATGCTAAGATTTAAAGAAACCGAACATGCAAGACTAAAGGAAACAATATCTAACTAAAAAGAAAATATTTTATTTACAAGACTCACATTACAATGTGTCATCCTCTCCACCTTGAGTTTTGCTTCAAAGGCTTACTCAAAGTAGAGTGAATGACAACCAAGGATGGGTCGATTACAAAGGAGGAAGAATAATTCTATTTATAGGCATGAAAAAAGGAAACTAGGGACAATCCCCGATGTGGGACTAATGAAACATTCCCAGAATAGACATAAACACATAACCCATATCTAGACGAAAACGGGTAGGATTCTGAGAAAAACGGACTGCTAATTGGCGGTCAATTTTTCTCGGATCCGACCCATTTTCCGATATCTTCTTTAGTGCTTCAATTCGTTACGTGGGGTGCACTCAGATTGGTAATTGGAGTCTGGGCCCCAATCTAATTGCCAAAATACTCCTCATGATGGTGTGGAGTTTCTCGGTTTGCTATTTGGTCCCTTCGGGCTTACGTCCAAGTTGTTCCCTCTTGTAGATGGGTCCTTGTGTTTGACCGAAAGTTTCATTTTGCTTCATTTAAGTCCTTTTTCTTACGTTTCAGTCATTTTTCTCTTTCCTTTTTTTTATTACCTAATACTTGAAATATAACAACAAACACCCAAGTAGCACAATATTGGGGTAAAATTTAGGATATATATCATGAATATGATACATGATATGCTACTAATCAAATACCGTCACACATACATTTTGCTAGTCCCGAGCAAAACAAAGAAAGAGAAAAATTAAAAAAGTAAAAACATACGAAAAACTGGAAAATCCTAACTCACATTCGTAGGAATCACGGTTTCACTTAGCACGTGCAACAAGCCGTTAAACCCCCTTGTCGCCAAGGAGGAGGAGCAGTGTCTCCTAAGGGTTTTTAGCGGATATACCCACTCCGAGCATTGATGCATTATTCAAACTAGCAAATCGACTCGTCGGACCTACTTTTGTCGATCATTGGACACGGTAATTCTACGGGCCGACTCTATATATGTATGAAGTCCACACACCTAGCCTAATGAATTATTCGTGCAAGTTAGATAACGACTTAAGTGAACGACATGGGCAACCTTAACAACCTAAGGTGATACAAAGTGTAAAGTCCATTAAGGTTCTTCTTTGCATTACCATCTCTCTCTTTTTTCTTTTTTCTTTTTTTTCATCATTTTTTACTAGTTGGTGTATAATTCTCCCAGGGTCAGGTTTCGTGCATCATTTCCTATGAGGACTTCCCTCAAATCTCCACATAGGGCGATCCCTACCACCCTTGTAACGGAAGTTTGGTAGGTGCATCCCATGTCAGATGACTCGAAAGCACCAGACATTAAGTCCCCTCAGACCTAATTTCCCGAGTCATAGGAGCTGTGCGAGACGTGAGAACACTCTATTCACTTATTTCTTATCTACACATGAACCAAACCCCTACACTCAAAGTTTCACAATGGGAGTTTTAGGGTCCCTGACTACAACAAACTTCCATATACTAACAAACACAAATTATTTGACTAACTAGGTTAAGGGTAGACTTCTTTATTTTTTTGAGAAGTGAGAACAATCTATTCACTTACTCTCCCTCGAGGGAAAATCGGGGTGCATCCTTACGACTAGATAAGACCTAAAGTCAGTGTACTAGATATCCTAATGCATCAAGCTCAAGTCAATTTTGGAAGCGTCCTTTTTACTTTGCCTCTCAACGGTTTTGCACATGCTAAACACATGCAAACCCACAAAATATTTTTCTTTCGCAAACACATGACGATTTTGAAAGAAATGTGAAAATTTAAAGCACTAGGCAAGCAAAAGATGACAAGTCACTCAAGGATCATGGCAAGGAGATATATCGATATTAAATGCAGCACACTAACATGACCCTAACTGAAGGGAATGTGTTCTAAAAGTTTTACTTTTAAATGTCAATTATTATGAATTGAATGAGAAATCATTTTGTTCCTTGTTTATGTTATTCGTCTTTTAGAAGTGTTAAGGAAGAGGCGTTTGGTCCTTAACCGCAGAGCTCTAAAAGATAATGGTTTACATAAAACAAAAGATATTCGCAATCATGGTAATAAACATGGGACATTTATTACCGAGTTATGATTGTCGTGTTGGTCATAGATCATTGTAGCTCTACAAGTGAGTGACAACACGGGTACACGAAAGAGGAAAATATTACTTTTGTATACTGAATAGACCTAATAAGTAAAACATTATAGAATTGTGTTTTCTGTGTCATTAATGTTTTACTGTGTCTTTGGTCCTTTGATATGAGACTTATATCCGATCACTTAAGAAATGCTTTATTAGACTAGTGTCTTGAGCTATTGATAAGTGTAGTGTAAAGACATTGGTTGGTTAAGTATGACTTTTGTTGGAGAAGATAGTTAGTCAAAAGATTATCATTGCCCCTCTTAATAGAGTAATGATATTAGTGGGCCCCTTCATAAAGCAAAGTTATAATGTGCACAATGTGATTTGAGTTAAGTCACATATTTATAACTAGCTTAAAGAGATCAAGAAATGAATACTAATACAAAGATAACACAATACTACTTTGTGTGTATTCTTAATATCATGAGGCAAGGGACGGACACAAGTGGTGCACTCCATCACTAATTGGATCGGGTTTTGGTTCGAGCTGAATTAAGACATCTAGCTAATTGGGAACTATAATGTGTAGCTAGATACCGCTTATAGTTTGTGATGTTAAGTTATTAATATCACTTCCAATTTAGCTTCGATCCTCCCATAGGTCACACCATAAAACTGGGAAACAAGAAGGTGATTTTATGTTCATATGATGTATCGAGTTTCGTATACATGTGGTGAATCGATAAAACCATTATGTCATGAAAATGACATATTTAGAATCATGAATTTATATATATGAGATGTAAATATATCATGGGGTGTGATTGTTTGATATTACATATGATGATATATTGCATAAGATATATAAATTGGCTATAACCCCAAAGATCGAATTTTGTTGGGAATTAATCGAAAATTCGATAAGGCAAATTAATTAATTAAATTCGCTAAAACCCCAAATACGAATTTTGTTGGGAATTAATCCAAAATTCGATAAAGGCAAATTAATTAAATTTGCTAAAACCAAAAAAAACGAATTTTGTTGGGAATTAATCCAAAATTCGATAAAGGCAAATTAATTAAGGAATTATTGATCATGGTTTTGACTTGGTCAATTATGATTAAATTTGGATGTGGATTAAAAAATTTAATATTGGGAATTGGTCTTAAGAGAAAAAAACATGGAAGAATGGGTCAATGCATAGCCCATGATGTGGAAATTAAAGGAGCCTATAAATAGGCCTAATTTCCTTCATTAAAAATAAGTTTATGCAAAATTCTCTCTCTCTCTCTAACCGACCCAATTAATCCATCCGAAATTCCTTAGTTAATTTGAGTTTTTGGAGAGTAAAATCTCAGGAAAGAAAAGGGGGGTTATAAGCTAGATTCTAAACCCGTTTGGAGATTGCTTGGCTAGCTCCTTTCTCTCCAACCTTGTTTAGAATTTGGTGAACACTCGGAGGCAATCCACCGGGCGATTCGACTGGCAACGCGACTCCGGATCTTCAAGAGGTTTTAGAGAACCTCTAGGTATGATCCTCTTTGCAATTATTTGTTTGTTTTAATGCATGTTAAATAATTAGGACAAACAAATGCATGTCTATATGAAAATCGAAAAAAATATGAATGTTTCGATCATATATGTTTATAAAATTTCGAAAAATATATACATATAATAGGGCACGAAATCCAACAGTGGTATCAGAGCTTTTGATTCATATTATCTTTGATTTAGACTATAAAATCAATTTAGGCTACCATCTAGAATCAAAACAATTCGGTTTTATGTCTTTTTCGAGTTTTTCGATGTTTTGTTTATAAAATTCTAATAAATTCGTTTTGATGGTTTTATATGTTTTAAAACATCACACATGATTGTTAGAATTGAAATTTAGACATTTGTCTAATTTGTAGAATTTTCGTTTTATTTTAAATGATTATTTTATAAAAGAATCAACAAAACTGAAAAGGACTAATGTTCATCTTTCCTTTTGGAAATTGGATGAACGGCGGTTCAAAATAATTAATTTTGAACTATGGATGCATGAAAATCATTTTAATGGATTTCAAATGATTTTTCTAGAATTGTTTGATTTTAGATGCTTGATAATCTAGATTAAATAGTTTATATTGGACATGCGTGTATGCGTTGCTCGAGTTCTCTTTGCAGGGATAAGTGAGTTTATATGTTCCAAAAGGTCGCCGCCATTGAATGTATTATTATTATTATTATTATTATTATTATACAGGGGCTTATTTATATGTAAAAGCCAAATTCTCTCTTTCTATCTTTAGATAATTGCATTGCATTTGAGAGGTTTTACAGAGGACTTGCACTAGTCGGTTTTTATTCGAATGTGAGGAGTATGTTTATTTTCTGTAAAATCTACATCTCTGGTGCAAGAGGAATTCGCCACTGTAGCGCTTTGATCGAGGATCAGGGATCGAGGATCAAGGATCAAAGGGAACATATAAACTCACACAATGTGGATTGTGTGAATGGTTTAATTTCTGTTTTTAATCTTGCTATGCATGTGATGAATGTGATTGAATGTTAGGATGTGTATGAATGATAATATGCATGATAACTTGAAATTCCGAATCACATGTTAATATATGAAATTGTCCAACAAAAATTAAGAGTAATTTTTTTCCATCTTATTTCATCCACTAGCAGCCATCGATCGAGGGATACTCTGCTCGCCTTTAGCGGGAGATAACTCCCTCCATCTTTGGGAATAGTGGGAGATATAATGGTTGTCTATTGTTGTGCCATGATTAGATATATGAGGTGTGTTTCACCCTAGTGAACCCCAAGTATGTTTAGTTGTGAATACAATGGATAAACGTATCTCGTATCAAATGAAAATAAGTTTTCTTAACATTACCTAGAGCTCTCGCTCGGTTTTGGGAAAAAGTTTTTTCTTTCGAGGATAGGTCATATTCCCTCGTAATTAAAACGACAAGAATCACAAGAGTTTGCAGATGCTAATATTGCTAAAATTCAAAAAGGTTGTGATTAGAAAGAGTTTTTCTTACCTTGATATTGTGATATATTCGATAGCCCTTAGCTAGTCTATATTACAATTGATAGGATCTTGGATTACTGCATTATTGGCAAAATTTTATTTGCAGTATTTACATTTATATTCGATATATATGTATGTATTTTAAAACATAAAATTGACATTAAAATCCTGTATAATTTATTTTGTAGAAATGTCTAATATCCAACCAATTGTGCGATCTATGATCGAAAAGAATCCTTTGCAAAATGATGGCTCAAACTTCATGAAATGGCAACTCAATCTTAATATCGTGTTGATGTTTGAAAAACTATCTCATATTTTGGATGGTGAAATCCCAAAATTGAATGAGAAGGCAACCGGTAATGAGAAAGAGGTGATAGCCAAGTGGGAAGACCAAGAGAACCAAGTTCACTGTCTAATGTTGGCATCCATGGGTGACTCGCTTCAAGCGAAATACTTGGATTCAAAACCCAAGAAGACCATGGAAGCTTTAACAAAGATGTTCATGGATAGTGCCCGAAACGAGCGCTATAAGACCACCATCGCACTCACAAGGTGCCACATGGCGGAGGGAACATCGGTATCGATGCATTTTCTCATGATGCAAGGATACCTTGAGAAATTGTCGAAGCTCTCTTCTCCAATGCCCGAGGACATTGCCGAAGATCTTATTCTTGGCTCTCTAGCCCCATCCTTTAAGGACTTTGTGATGCACTATCATGTGCGTGAAAAAGGGGTGAGTCTTGAGGAGCTTCACAACGCTCTCAAAATGGTAGAAGTTGACATGGGCAAGGGTCAGGACAATCACGTCCTAGCCGTCCATAAGAGGAGCAAAACGATCAACAAAGGTAAAGGCAAATTTACCAAAGATACGTTAATCAAGAGCAAGGGAGTAGGAGGTGCTCATAGAAGTGCCTCAAGGGGGAAGTTTTTCAAATCTCCAACTCCCAACACGGAGTGCTTTCACTGCGGTGAAAAGGGACACATCCGAACGAATTGCCCCAAATACAAGGAAGACCTTGAAAATGGGATGATTGAACGTAGGCGCCCGAGGAACGCCGTAGGTATGTTTGTTATTGAGATAAATTTAATCACCTCTGTCCTTGATTTGGTAATGGTTACCAGATCTTGTGCTCACATAATTTTGATGTGCAGCTATTGAAGGATAGGAAGGAACTCGTGGAAAACGAGATGATATTGAAGATCGGAAATAGTACAAGCATAGCTGCGATTGTACAAGGTTCTATGGAACTTCAATAGTCTAATGATTTAAATTTATGTTTTGAAGAGTGTTTGTTATGTGCCTTCGATTAGCAAGAACATTTCTGTATCAAGTTTTTAGATATGGATAAATTTTAATAAATATTTTAATTCTTGCTCGTCTATATCGAAGAATAGAATTTTCTATGCAAATACATTCGTATAGAATGATTTCTATTTGCTTGGAATGAATAATAAACAAACTCAAACAAACAATAACAAAAGAAACTAAGATAACTCACGTGAATGATTCATTTTTGTAGCACTATCGGATTGGTCAAGTAAATGACCAAGAAACCTTTCAAGAAGAAAGGAACGAAAACGAATGACTAATTGGATATGATACAGTTTAATGTATGTGGTCCGATAAGTACAATTGCAAGAGATGGTTTAAGGTACTTCATTTTGTTCACGGATAACTATAGTCATTATGGCTATATTTGTCTAGTGGGAAACAAAAGTGAATTCTTTGAGAAGTTCAAAGAATTCGAGGATGAAGTAGTGAACCGACTCAACAAGAATATCAAGTCTCTACGAAAGGTTCGTAGAAGTGAGTGCTTAGGATACCTAATTTGACTCATTCCTAAAGTAGGAATAGGATATTGCTCGACATGGTTCGATCAATAATAAGTCAATCCAAATTGCCTATTTACTTTTGGAATTATGCACTACAAGAAATAACCAACTCACTAAATAATGTTCCATCCAAGTCCGTGGAGAAAATGTCTTGTGAGCTATGGAGTTGAAAGACACCTAAGCTCGACTTTCTCAATATTTGGGGTTGTGAGGTATACATCAAGAAATTGATGTCGACCAAGCTTCAACCAAAAACGGATAAGTGCCTCTTTATAGGTTGTCCTCGTGTGAAAAGATGATACTACTTTTGGTGTATCACCTCCAATCGAAAGATTGTAGAGAGAGATATGGTTTTTCTAGAATTTCTGGAATAGAGAGAAAAGTAGTGGGAGTAGAGTTAAGCTTGAGGAAACTCAAGATACTCTACAAGATCATGACATGAATGATGACATTCAAGATCATGAAGGCCCAACCGAGATTCCTTTGGTTAGTGGGAGCATGAGTGAAAGACCCTTACAAGAAATTGTGAGAGAATCTTAATCATCCTTACCTAGTGTAAGTTCGAGAGTCGAACGTAAACCTATTCCTCAAGAAATTGTGGAAGAAGTTCGAGAGACACGAGTAGAACCAAAAGAATAGAGAAGGTCGACGAGGGAAAGGAAGAAACCCAATAAGTATGCGGGACTTCATGAGATCGTGGTACTAGGTACCAAAGTTCCCTCGACCTTCCAAGAAGCAATGGAAAGGGAAGACTCCAGACTATGGCTTAAGGCCATGGAATCCGAAATAGAATCCATGTATGACAATCAATTATGGAACTTGATTTGCCTTCCTCAAGAGAAAATGTCATTTAGTATAAATGAGCTTTTAGGAGGAAGATAGACATGGATAGTAACTTGACAACCTACAAAGCAAGGCTTGTAGCAAAAGTTATACTCAAATTCAAGAAATCGACTTTGATGAAATTTTTGAGAGGTTGCCATGCTAAAATCTATTCGGATTATGGAAGATAATTGTGAGATATGGAAGATATGTATCAAAATGGCATTCCTTAAACGAGAACTTGGAGGAGGATATGTACATAGTACAACCTCAAGGTTTTGATGATCCAAATAATAGTGAGAAGAAATGCAAGTTTCGAGGATCTATTTATGGATTGAAGCAAGCATCGAGGAGTTGGAACAAACGCTTTGACGAAGAGGTGAAGAAGATTCACTTCATTCAAAGTAAGGGAAAACCTTGATACAAGGAGATTAGTGGGAGCCATGTAGTACTTCTGATCTCATATGTCGATGACATATTTCTCATGAGCAATCATATACCTTTGCATTAGCAAACGAGAAATTTCATTGAAATCGGCATTTTCAATGAAAAGAAATGGATGAGACTCAACACATCTTGAGAATCAAGATACATTGAGATACATCCCATAGACTCATTGGCCTAAGTCAACGTGCATACATTGACAAAGTCTTGGAAATGTTCAGGGTGAACAATTCCGATGTGGACAATGTGCCAATAAGTGCGAGTATAGGTGTGCAACTCAAGAAGTCTCAAACGTGCCCAATGGCATAAAGACTTGGAGTACATGAAGGTATCCCTTATGCTTCGGCAAAAGGAATGACCATGTACACGATGACTTGCACAAGACTCAATATCTCGTATGCTCTAAGCGTGACAAGTAGTCACCAATCCAACGCAAGTCCTAAGCATAGGGTTGCGGTCAAGAATATTCTGAAGTACCTTAACTGGACTAAAGATAAGGTTCTTATTTATGGAGGACAAATGAGAAAATAGCCAAGGGTTATTTTGATGCAATTCTCATAGGGATTCCTGACAATAGGAGGTTGGAATGATGATGCGTCATCATTATCAAAGGTGGAGGCATGAGCTAATGTAGTTAGGAGTAATATCACTGCAGCTAACTCAACCACCAACGAAAAACAAAATAAATAAATGGGTGGACACAACAGTGACACAACTGATCCATTCAACAAACCTTCATACCAAGCTAAGAGACGAAATATATTTCGAGTCCATGGATCTGAGGATCCATGTGGATTGGCTTGATAGGTGATTAGAGAAGGTTACCCTAGTTATTAATGTTTTATACATTGAGAATGTATGTGAAAGCAAACTTTGATAACAAGTGCGAGATTGAAGGGAACGTATTCTAAAAGTTTTACTTTTAAATGTCAATTATTATGAATTGAACGAGAAATCATTTTGTTCCTTGTTTATGTTATTCGTCTTTTAGAAGTGTTAAGGAAGAGGCGCTTGGTCCTTAACCGTAGAGCTCTAAAAGATAATGGTTTACATAAAACAAAAGATATTCGCAATCATGGTAATAAACATGGGACATTTATTACCGAGTTAAGATTGTCGTGTTGGTCATAGATCATTGTAGCTCTACAAGTGAGTGACAACACGGGTACACGAAAGAGGAAAATATTACTTTTGTATACTGAATAGACCTAATAAGTAAAACATTATAGAATTGTGTTTTCTGTGTCATTAATGTTTTACTGTGTCTTTGGTCCTTTGATATGAGACTTATATCCGATCACTTAAGAAATGCTTGATTAGACTAGTGTCTTGAGCTATTGATAAGTGTAGTGTAAAGGCATTGGTTGGTTAAGTATGACTTTTGTTGGAGAAGATAGTTAGTCAAAAGATTATCATTGCCCCTCTTAATAGAGTAATGATATTAGTGGGCCCCTTGATAAAGCAAAGTTATAATGTGCACAATGTGATTTGAGTTAAGTCACATATTTATAACTAGCTTAAAGAGATCAAGAAATGAATACTAATACAAAGATAACACAATACTACTTTGTGTGTATTCTTAATATCATGAGGCAAGGGACGGACACAAGTGGTG
Source organism: Triglochin maritima (assembly GCA_963682175.1). NCBI lineage: Eukaryota > Viridiplantae > Streptophyta > Magnoliopsida > Alismatales > Juncaginaceae > Triglochin > Triglochin maritima. The sequence goes on along the minus strand of OY821776.1, from coordinate 34,290,412 downwards.
CACTCCATCACTAATTGGATCGGGTTTTGGTTCGAGCTGAATTAAGACATCTAGCTAATTGGAAACTATAATGTGTAGCTAGATACCGCTTATAGTTTGTGATGTTAAGTTATTAATATCACTTCCAATTTAGCTTAGATCCTCCCATAGGTCACACCATAAAACTGGGAAACAAGAAGGTGATTTTATGTTCATATGATGTATCGAGTTTCGTATACATGTGGTGAATCGATAAAACCATTATGTCATGAAAATGACATATTTAGAATCATGAATTTATATATATGAGATGTAAATATATCATGGGGTGTGATTGTTTGATATTACATATGATGATATATTGCATAAGATATATAAATTGGTTATAACCCCAAAGATCGAATTTTGTTGGGAATTAATCGAAAATTCGATAAGGCAAATTAATTAATTAAATTCGCTAAAACCCCAAATACGAATTTTGTTGGGAATTAATCCAAAATTCGATAAAGGCAAATTAATTAAATTTGCTAAAACCAAAAAAAAAGATTTTTGTTGGGAATTAATCCAAAATTCGATAAAGGCAAATTAATTAAGGAATTATTGATCATGGTTTTGACTTGGTCAATTATGATTAAATTTGGATGTGGATTAATAAATTTAATATTGGGAATTGGTCTTAAGAGAGAAAAACATGGAAGAATGGGTCAATGCATAGCCCATGATGTGGAAATTAAAGGAGCCTATAAATAGGCCTAATTTCCTTCATTAAAAATAAGTTTATGCAAAATTCTCTCTCTCTCTAACCGCCCCAATTAATCCATTCGAAATTCCTTAGTTAATTTGAGTTTTTGGAGAGTAAAATCTCAGGAAAGAAAATGGGGGTTATAAGCTAGATTCTAAACCCGTTTGGAGATTGATTGGCTAGCTCCTTTCTCTCCAACCTTGTTTAGAATTTGGTGAACACTCGGAGGCAATCCACCGGGCGATTCGACCGGCAACGCGACTCCGGATCTTCAAGAGGTTTTAGAGAACCTCTAGGTATGATCCTCTTTGCAATTATTTGTTTGTTTTAATGCATGTTAAATAATTAGGACAAACAAATGCATGTCTATATGAAAATCGAAGAAAATATGAATGTTTCGATCATATATGTTTAGAAAATTTCGAAAAATATATACATATAATAGGGCACGAAATCCAACAGTGGTATCAGAGCTTTTGATTCATATTATCTTTGATTTAGACTATAAAATCAATTTAGGCTACCATCTAGAATCAAAACAATTCGGTTTTATGTCTTTTTCGAGTTTTTTTCAGATTTGTTTTGGGTGCGGCAGACTGTCTACATATCGGTCGACTTTTTTTGAGGTCCCACAACATTAAGATGATACTTTAAATTAATTAATTAATTTTTTTTTTTGAAAATATCCTTCCTATTTTTAACACTTTTCCAAATCAAAATATATTAAAATTCAAACATCCAAAAGAATTTTTTACAACCATAAAAATGGACACATTAGTTAAATTGATTTTATTTTTACAACTCAAATCCCAATATCCAAACACAAAGCAGGTGGTTTGGGAAGATTTATTGGGTATGTTCGTTCTTAAGTTTAAAATTGATAAAATCTAGACAAATAGAGATTGCAAAATAGTGTATAAATATATATTTAAAATTATAATAAAAGAATTTTGTAATAATTGTTACTATTTATGCTCATTGTTATTTTCATTAATGGATTTGCAGACTTTAGATTTATTATTCATTCTACGACTCTTATGTATAAAATGATATTGATGAATAAGTTTTCTATAAATGCTAGTTTATTTTAAGTTTTCATTACATTTTCAGCCAACAAACAACGACAGTATCAAAGTGAGATATAAGACATATAGCATGTCAATAAGTATACTGTACTAGAAAAGTGAGGATGCACATCATAATCAAAAAAGTAAAATTTATCAAATTTACACAACAATGCTAGTCCAAAAAATTATAGCTTATCTTCCTGATGTAGTTGTTCAAAAGAGCTTCACAGTCCATAATCAAAAATCAAATTGACTATAAAATTATTTTTTGTCAAAATATTATCTTAACTCCTCTCAAATCCCAAATTAAACCACAGTTAAACAATTATACCACAAACTTTAAGATACTACATTTCAAAATATAAGATTGAATAAATTAAAAAATTGGGATATTTTTTTTTTTTTGAAAATCTGGGTGGGGCAGGTTCCCCACCTGCTCTCTACGTGGTTCCGCCACTGATCATATTCCAGAAGCGTAATAAAATATTCAGATCTATGTTTTTACTACCGTCACTATATATCTATTGGTTTCAGCAAGTTCAACAAGTTCTTATACCAACTAGTATTAGTAACAACAAACAATGGTTCTATAACCTTATTCTTAATTTTCCCTTTTTGAAACCTACAAATACCAAATATTTGTTTGTGGGAATATGCAGTTCTCAAACCAAATAGAGTCCAAAATTTTGTGCAGCATGATTGATTCAGTTATAATAGCCACAAGTGCACGGCCGCGATGAAGCGGTGGCAAGTACGGGTCGAGTCCACAGGGAGGTGTGTCAACTCTGGTTCTTTAGAAGTCAATTGGAAAATAAGGGTAGAAGAATCTTGATTACACTAAACTATGAATGAATAAACAATTAAACTAAATCCCCATGGAGTGAAGGTGTATAGGTATGTGTGTGTGTGAGTGGGTCTTCATTTCAATTAGGCACAAGTGTAGTTTGTGTAGCATACAAGTGGAAGCTAGTGTAGAATCTAAGTTTAGGATACACAATACTACATGGCAAACCTTGAACGAGCATATCTCACATAAAGTTGAGGTTGATTTTAGATTGCCAAGCGTGCAATAAGTACCTAGTGTGGCCATTAGAGCATCATATAATCCTACATACAACCGAAATCATTCATGTGAATGTGAACCATACATGGATCCATACATAACAAGCAATTTCCATCAAATCATTACAAGCAATGTACAAGATAGATTCTAAAGGTAGCATGAGATAAGTACCTAGTGTGGACATTATCTCATCTAATACAAGTTTAAGGATGCTACGAGTATAGATCAACATTAAGCACATGAAATGACACAAATAAAAGAACCCATCACTATCACATAATCTACTTCACCTCCACCCCAAAAGTGGTGGATCTACTCTCTACTCATTCAGCTAACAAATATACTAAGATTTAAAGAAACCGAACATGCAAGACTAAAGGAAACAATATCTAACTAAAAAGAAAATATTTTATTTACAAGACTCACATTACAATGTGTCATCCTCTCCACCTTGAGTTTTGCTTCAAAGGCTTACTCAAAGTAGAGTGAATGACAACCAAGGATGGGTCGATTACAAAGGAGGAAGAATAATTCTGTTTATAGGCATGAAAAAAGGAAACTAGGGACAATCCCCGATGTGGGACTAATGAAACATTCCCAGAATAGACATAAACACATAACCCATATCTAGACGAAAACGGGTAGGATTCCGAGAAAAACGGACTGCTAATTGGCGGTCAATTTTTCTCGGATCCGACCCATTTTCCGATATCTTCTTTAGTGCTTCAATTCGTTACGTGGGGTGCACTCAGATTGGTAATTGGAGTCTGGGCCCCAATCTAATTGCCAAAATACTCCTCATGATGGTGTGGAGTTTCTCGGTTTGCTATTTGGTCCCTTCGGGCTTACGTCCAAGTTGTTCCCTCTTGTAGATGGGTCCTTGTGTTTGACCGAAAGTTTCATTTTGCTTCATTTAAGTCCTTTTTCTTACGTTTCAGTCATTTTTCTCTTTCCTTTTGTTATTACCTAATACCTGAAATATAACAACAAACACCCAAGTAGCACAATATTGGGGTAAAATTTAGGATATATATCATGAATATGATACATGATATGCTACTAATCAAATACCGTCACACATACATTTTGCTAGTCCCGAGCAAAACAAAGAAAGAGAAAAATTAAAAAAGTAAAAACATACGAAAAACTGGAAAATCCTAACTCACATTCGTAGGAATCACGGTTTCACTTAGCACGTGCAACAAGCCGTTAAACCCCCTTGTCGCCAAGGAGGAGCAGTGTCTCCTAAGGGTTTTTAGCGGATATACCCACTCCGAGCATTGATGCATTATTCAAACTAGCAAATCGACTCGTCGGACCTACTTTTGTCGATCATTGGACACGGTAATTCTACGGGCCGACTCTATATATGTATGAAGTCCACACACCTAGCCTAATGAATTATTCGTGCAAGTTAGATAAGGACTTAAGTAAACGACATGGGCAACCTTAACAACCTAATGTTATACAAAGTGTAAAGTCCATTAAGGTTCTTCTTTGCATTACCATCTCTCTCTTTTTTCTTTTCTCTTTTTTTTCATCATTTTTTACTAGTTGGTGTATAATTCTCCCAGGGTCAGGTTTCGTGCATCATTTCCTATGAGGACTTACATTATCACGTACAACTTCCCTCAAATCTCCACATAGGGCGATCCCTACCACCCGTGTAACGGAAGTTTGGTAGGTGCATCCCATGTCAGATGACTCGAAAGCACCAGCCATTAAGTCCCCTCAGACCTAATTTCCCGAGTCATAGGAGCTGTGCGAGACGTGAGAACACTCTATTCACTTATTTCTTATCTACACATGAACCAAACCCCTACACTCAAAGTTTCACAATGGGAGTTTTAGGGTCCCTAACTACAACAAACTTCCATATACTAACAAACACAAATTATTTGACTAACTAGGTTAAGGGTAGACTTCTTTATTTTTTTGAGAAGTGAGAACAATCTATTCACTTACTCTCCCTCGAGGGAAAATCGGGGTGCATCCTTACGACTAGATAAGACCTAAAGTCAGTGTATTAGATATCCTAATGCATCAAGCTCAAGTCAATTTTGGAAGCGTCCTTTTTACTTTACCTCTCAACGGTTTTGCACATGCTAAACACATGGAAACCCACAAAATATTTTTCTTTCGCAAACACATGACGATTTTGAAAGAAATGTGAAAATTTAAAGCACTAGGCAAGCAAAAGATGACAAGTCACTCAAGGATCATGGCAAAGAGATATATCGATATTAAATGCAGCACACTAACATGACCCTAACTGAAGGGAATGTGTTCTAAAAGTTTTACTTTTAAATGTCAATTATTATGAATTGAATGACAAATCATTTTGGTCCTTGTTTATGTTATTCGTCTTTTAGAAGTGTTAAGGAAGAGGCGTTTGGTCCTTAACCGCAGAGCTCTAAAAGATAATGCTTTACATAAAACAAAAGATATTCGCAATCATGGTAATAAACATGGGACATTTATTACCGAGTTAAGATTGTCGTGTTGGTCATAGATCATTGTAGCTCTACAAGTGAGTGACAACACGGGTACACGAAAGAGGAAAATATTACTTTTGTATACTGAATAGACCTAATAAGTAAAACATTATAGAATTGTGTTTTCTGTGTCATTAATGTTTTATTGTGTCTTTGGTCCTTTGATATGAGACTTATATCCGATCACTTAAGAAATGCTTTATTAGACTAGTGTCTTGAGCTATTGATAAGTGTAGTGTAAAGGCATTGGTTGGTTAAGTATGACTTTTGTTGGAGAAGATAGTTAGTCAAAAGATTATCATTGCCCCTCTTAATAGAGTAATGATATTAGTGGGCCACTTGATAAAGCAAAGTTATAATGTGCACAATGTGATTTGAGTTAAGTCACATATTTATAACTAGCTTAAAGAGATCAAGAAATGAATACTAATACAAAGATAACACAATACTACTTTGTGTGTATTCTTAATATCATGAGGCAAGGGACGGACACAAGTGGTGCACTCCATCACTAATTGGATCGGGTTTTGGTTCGAGCTGAATTAAGACATCTAGCTAATTGGGAACTATAATGTGTAGCTAGATACCGTTTATAGTTTGTGATGTTAAGTTATTAATATCACTTCCAATTTAGCTTAGATCCTCCCATAGGTCACACCATAAAACTGGGAAACAAGAAGGTGATTTTATGTTCATATGATGTATCGAGTTTCGTATACATGTGGTGAATCGATAAAATCATTATGTCATGAAAATGACATATTTAGAATCATGAATTTATATATATGAGATGTAAATATATCATGGGGTGTGATTGTTTGATATTACATATGATGATATATTGCATAAGATATATAAATTGGTTATAACCCCAAAGATCCAATTTTGTTGGGAATTAATCCAAAATTCGATAAGGCAAATTAATTAATTAAATTTGCTAAAACCCCAAATACGAATTTTGTTGGGAATTAATCTAAAATTCGATAAAGGCAAATTAATTAAGGAATTATTGATCATGGTTTTGGCTTGGTCAATTATGATTAAATTTGGATGTGGATTAATAAATTTAATAATGGGAATTGGTCTTAAGAGAGAAAAACATGGAAGAATGGGTCAATGCATAGCCCATGATGTGGAAATTAAAGGAGCCTATAAATAGGCCTAATTTCCTTCATTAAAAATAAGTTTATGCAAAATTCTCTCTCTCTCTAACCGCCCCAATTAATCCATCCGAAATTCCATAGTTAATTTGAGTTTTTGGAGAGTAAAATCTCAGGAAAGAAAATGGGGGTTATAAGCTAGATTCTAAACCCGTTTGGAGATTGATTGACTAGCTCCTTTCTCTCCAACCTTGTTTAGAGTTTGGTGAACACTCGGAGGCAATCCACCGGGCGACTCGACCGGCAATGCGACTCCGGATCTTCAAGAGGTTTTAGAGAACTTCTAGGTATGATCCTCTTTGCAATTGTTTGTTTGTTCTAATGCATGTTAAAATTAGGACAAACAAATGCATGTCTATATGAAAATCGAAGAAAATATGAATGTTTCGATCCTATATGTTTACAAATTTTCGAAAAATATATACATATAATAGGGCACGAAATAAATCCCAAAAAATAAATCCACATAAATTCTTACACGAAATAAATCCCAAAAAATAAATCTAAATAAATTCTTATACGAAATAAATCTAAAAAATTAAAAAAAAAATATTTTTCTTCTTTCAGGAGGTATAGACGTCAGTTATACTAAAAAACTTGACGTTTATACAAACTTATAGACTTCGGATGTCCAAACATCCGATGTCTATACCTATAGACGTCAGATGTTTTTATATCCGACCTCTATTCAGTGACGTCTATTGTGCATTCTGCACTAGTACCATGTGATCGTGAATTGAAACCCCAAGTCCCTCAGACTGACTAGGTGTTTCACTTTGGAAGATTGTGCTTTGAAGTTGGGGATGAGGTGGGGGTTCGATATCAAAAGATGAATTCTCATGCTGATGAGAAAGGCGACCCTCCTCACATTCACTTAATTGTTGTGTCATTTGACTCACTTGCATTTTCATAGTTTGCAAGGAATTCAAGTTGGACTTTAATAAATTTTGAGTGGTTTCCATGAACGTTTGGAGGGTTTGTTTTCAGGAATCAAGTTCGGGGTCAACATTGAAGTTCAAATTTTGATTGACATAGTTTTTAGGTTGGGTGTAAATAGGCTGAATTACTCCATGTGGTCATGGGTGGTGGCTGGAAGGGATGTGGGTATTCGGGAGGACAATAATGGGGTGGGTATGATGTATAAAAAATTAAATCAATAATGTCTCCCCATAAATCCATCCCTCCTAGGTTGTTGGCGGATGCGTAAAGGTCACATTGAGCATTTTGAAAAAAAGGTATGCTCATACACAGGCTCTAGGGGAACATAAGGACAATCCCCAATAACGTGACCACTCAACCCGCAACGGTCACACGGTATGGCAACTGGAGCCACCGACGCACTCATATCCTCTACCGCACACATGAAAAAAGCCGAAGTTTCTTGTAATGTCTCAGTTTGTTGACTAACATATGATATGACATAATTATATGGTGGTCTATCAGTCGATTCCTCTCTCATATTGCCCCAATCTAAAGACTGCTCATCCACACAATTGAAATTGTCCCAATCTTCACTAGTGCATATAAGGGAATATACGTCGGATATACTGGGGTATATACGTCGGATATAAGGCTTCCTAGACCAGACATCTATGTATACGTCGTATATACATAGATGTCGGCTGCTTAAAAACCAACATCTATACCTTGCACAATAGACGTCAGTTGGCTGTGACAACCGACGTCTATTCCTCTAGGCATAGATGTCGGTTTTCTCTGCCACCCGACGTCTATTCCTTTTTCCCTCGGTATAAACGTCAGCTCGTAGTGACAACCGACGTCTATGCCCATACCAGATTAAAAAAATACGAAATGTTACAATCATAGATTCCTGCACAACACATTCATCCTGCATAGCAAACACAATCAACTAGCACAAGAAAATCAAGGCATCCACAAATACATTCATCCACAACACATTCATCCACAAACACATTACCTTCATCCACAACACATTCATCCACAAACACAATACCTTCATCCACAAACACAATCATATAGAAACTAGAGGCATACATACACAAACACTCGACATTCATTCCAAAAATGTTTGATTATATTAAGACATAAAATTGTATGTTTGTCATACAAGTAAAACATGTTAAATAAATTACAAAAAAAGTGTAAACTCTTAATGCAATAACATGTTTCGGATAAAATAGCGAGCCCATCCTGTTGCGAGTAGGGAGCACTATTCTGTTGGAAGACCTATAAAAAATAAGTTAAAAATATTAATATCTAAATAATGAAACTATAATTATACAACTGAATAACAATCTATAATTACCTTGGATAGGGATACATTTTGAGATGCAATTTGGAGGATTTGCTCCATGTATCTCATCACGTACTAACCACATTCCGTATTTCCAGTCTACTTGCGGTACTACAAACACATAAATTTGCTAAATATATGTTCTATTACTTAACTTAATTAACAAAAATTGGAAAAGAACTTACTCCCATTCAATGCCATGTTACTCCCACTTTTGGGGTTGTTCTCCTACCAACTAACCGAGTGTAAACCTTCATAATCTTGAGTAGCACAAGTTATTTGATGCATTACATACATTGCATCATATGTCTTTCATTTAGATTACTTTTACATCAATAAATGCTACTAAGGTATGTGTTTAGTCTTATTTACAGAATACAGGGACCTGAATGCAATTTACCCACATCCCGAGCATAAACGCGTGCAAAAGACTCATTTCTATCATAAAGACCAAGTTCAAGATTATCGGGTTACGAATGGAAATGTATCCAAGCATAAAAGCATTCAAGTCCTAATTGCAAAAAGAACAAGAACTTAAGCACAAAAGTAGTCGGGGACTTAACTGCAAAAAGTCAAGGACCTAAGTGCAAATCACGAGTAGCTTTTATTCTCTTGGAGAAAATATATAGAAAAATCAATGTATATCTCCAAATATGTGAAAGAATTAATCCGGAGTTCAAAAGAATGGAAAGAATCAATCCAGACGCGTAAAGGAGGATCAAATCATGCCATAAACATTCAACCAAAATCCGGATTAAATCTGAGGAGATCTTGCGGCGAAATCGCCGCACATTACATGCATCATGCGGCGGAAACGCCTCCACCTAGTCGATCCGTGTGCTCCAATTTTGACCAGTCGTGTATGGACACGTGTACTATCCAATTCTATACCTAAGTCCCTTGTAGCAACTATAAATAGACCCGAGAACGATGTAAATAGGGTCCTTGGTGGTTGTTCTTATTTGTGTACCTTAGTTTTATTAATAAAATTCTGTTCTTTTAATTTTTGTTTTAGTTTTCTTTTAATGTCTCAAGGACCCCTTCTTCTTCCTCCCTCCATGAGTTTCTAACTCTTTCCGAAGGGTGGAGGTGACGGATTTAGGGTTAGAGAAGATGAATGAATGTTATTATTCTAAGTTCGTGGTTAGTATTTTGATTACTTGAGTTTATGTTAAATCATTTATCTTGTAATGCTTCATAACTAAACATGATTTATTATAAGTTTCTAAGTTCTCTAATCTAAACCTTAAATCTAAACCTCCACCCAACGGATTTCTCTTCTTATTTCTTGTTTTAGTTCTAATTGCTTTTGTTTCGTACTTTAGATAATTAAATCAAAAATACCAAAAACTCAACTTATTTCTTCTTCCTTCTTCCCCTCAATCGAAATCACACTAACAATGAAATCTCTCCCTCCTTGTGTTCGACCCGTACTTGCCACGTCTTCATAGACGCCGTGCACTTGCGGTATAAATAAAAATCTCAGCATTATTCAACATGAAATCCATAATACTAATAAAAATACATGGATCACAAATACGATGATCAAAACAAACTTACGATAAAGAAAGTTTCTTCATGGAGTCCTTACCCCAAAGGATCAAACCAATATGCCGAATTAGTCTCGGGGCATACAACGGGAAACATCCAATGAGCCCTCTTTATGTATATAATTAGAAGTTTAATAGAAAATCAAATTCCACTTACTTTGAATTAACAAATTTACCTCTCATGATAAGAGAGCAAATAATATCTTTTGCCTTGATTTTTCATGAGAGTCCCAAGCTATCCCGATTTATCCTCATTCCCGGATATATAGGTAGATGGACTTACAAATCCAAATAGTCGATCGTCGGGAAAGACTGACCTCTGGATGTCATGAAGTTGTCTACAAGAGTGAAAATTACATTTTATGTTATAATTAGGATGAAATTATTTGAAGCATTTCATCTTATATAGAAGAAAACACTTACTTCACTTGCACGTCGATAATCATTATGCACACTTGATCCATCGCCAAGAACTGCATAACATCCTCTTTGGTGATGTATAAAGCCGGAGGCAACCCTTCAACCTCCTCCTCCAAATCCTAGGTAGTTAAGGATTGTGATTCCCTACCTACCATACATTGATACAACATTTTGCATCACTTGGTAGCAAATTAATGTTTATCGGAGGTTGGTTGTTTAACATTTTGCTCACGGGGCTTGAAACCTTACATATATGTATACAAACGTTAAAAAAACACAATTATTAACTAAATTGAAATTTATTCATTTTGTGTCATTTAGCTCCACTAAATGACTAGTCCGCCTCACGAACCAACCGATAGCATCGCCGAGGGTAACAACCTCTTCTTCCGGAATTGGCACTAGAGCACCAGAGTCTAAGCAGCTTCCTACTGCAACCTTCACTTCTCCCTCTTCTACCTCTCTAAAGTGGTGTCTGGAGATGTTATAAACTTTGCCTTGTCCCACTAATCTTCGATCAGGGTCTTCAACAAATAGAACACATCTAGATCCATCCTAAAATTTCAAGCACAACCGACGAGGGCCAATTCTCGAGAATGAGCCGTGCAATCAGAATGTTTGTCGGGGTTAACCACTAGGGAAGAAGTGGGCTACACCGGAGGAGTAGTCCTATGGCGAGTAGGAGAAGTAGGCAAATCGCGATCCAATCTCTCCAAAACATGTTGCAACGTATTTTTGAAATTGGTGATCTTTTGTTGGCATTTTGTATGACCAGTCGACGAAGTAGACCGTTGAGTCTTTCCATAATATTGTCGCAGTCCAACCCTACTCCCTACCCCCCCCCCTACACCACCAGGATGTTCGTTATTTCCCAATGGCTCGCGTAGAATGTAATTTCGGCCATCAGAAGCAAATTTGCCTTGGGATTCTCTCAACTTCTGAGAATCCTAAAGTTTAAAGATAAATGTTAACAACAATTGAAAAATATAAAATTTCTGAATGTGAATTAATAACATATACAAGTGATACAACTTACTATCTTCGAGCTGATCGCTTGTGACTCGTCTGTGGCGTACTCCCATTTGGAGTTTACCCTTGCTCTCTTCCAAGAATCACAACGAGATACGGGGGAAGGAGGAGACAAGTTGCTAGCTTGCTTCTCACTCATACCGGAGTAAATAGCCTCTTGTTTCTTCAGGGCAATTTTTTCAGCCATCGTTTGTGCTTCAAACTTTGCATACCCCGCTCGAGACATGCAATGTGTATACTTGTTAGAAGATCTAATCTTTTTGTTTTTCTCTCGGATGGCCTAAAACCAATTTTATTAGATTATCATTTAAAATAGTGACTTAATAAGTTCATATTCTAAATTAAACTCAGTTACCTCAAACTTCGGACTATCTCTCGATTTTCTGAATTGCTCTCATTTATTTGGAGTGATAAAGTTATAAACATCACATGGATTTCTGTCTTGGTAGTCTCCGAAAATATACTTGTGGGTTAAATTTGTTTTGAAGTCCCTCCAACGGACCGACATGTATGTCATCCACTTTTTCTTCAACTTGTCAGAGGATTGGAACTCAAAACTTGCCTAGAACACGTTAACATTTTAAATTTCTGTATCTAAAATGTTTGACTAAACCTAAAGAATATTATAATGGACTCATTACCTGCACGTCATCCCGGATTCTGTCTTTCAGCTTATCATCAACTTCGACCCAACTCGACAAACAGATGTCAGCTTTGGCCCTCGCTAGGCTCCCTAGATAACTTTTCTAGTTATCAGACAACATGCTTATCAACTCAAGACGGTCATCAAACCGGATTGGAATTCTACCATCTCTGTCTTCTCACTAAGAACTCGTTCATGAGGCAAGGACCTCGTGTACTGTAAGTCTTCGAGACGTCAGACTATGATGGAGTGGGTTTCTTTTTTTGAGCCATGCTACTATAAAAGGTAAAATTAAGACATTAAAACTAAAATCAAGACATCCATTGGTTATAATTACAATGTATTACAAGACATTTTGCACCTTTACGATTTCTTTCTTCTTAATGGATTTTCAATCCATATACCTTCACCGTGGTCATCTCTGAACATACAAGTCTCAACATTTATTTCATCATCTAGTGAGTTCAACTCAGGTGCTTGCATAGAGAATGGTAGTGTCTCTTCATACTCAATCAGACTATCATCCGATACAATTTTTTCTTCCCTTCCAGAATTACTGACCATATCTTATCACATGGATTAGCCACATAGAAGACTTGTTTCGCTTGGGAAGCCAGAATAAAAGGTTCTCCTTTATATCCTTCTTTTGAAAAATCAATTAAAGTGAACCCCAAGTCATCCACTCGAACTCCACTTTTATTATCAGCCCACTTGCATCTAAATACAGGTACTTTGAATTTAACAAAGTCTAGCTCCCATATGTCTTCAATTTACACTGTAATAGGATATGTCGGCATATACATGATTCTTGTCTTTAGAACTAGACACATGCAAAGTCTCTGCTATTAAAGTGACCCCACTGTTCTGAATAACACTTTTGGCATGGTCACATACTATGTAGAATTAATATCTATTGATATCATAGCCACTGTAACTTATAACAGCAGAACGTGGATCGTAGGCCAACCAATGTATTGTGTCATAAACATCATGTTTGTAAGCCACCTTTTTGAACTAAGAGATGAAATTCTTATTGTAACTATTAATTACTTGTTGATCACTCCATAAAGGATTTCTTTCCTTTAGAAGCTCAATGTGTTCATTTGGGCCAGGTTGAACTTCATTAGAATTGCACAACACATAGAAATATGTTGTCATTAAGTACTCGCCATTTGGATTTACCATTTTCATCCCACGTGTCCCTTTACCATTAGAACATTCATCATGATGATTCTTCGAAAGTCCAATACTTTTGGTGTTTGCTAGGTATCCAGTGCAAAACTCGATTACCTCCTCAGCTATGTATCCTTCAACAATACTAGCATATTGTCTTTGATTATTTTTACAATAACCTTTCAACACTTTCATATAACGCTAAAAAGGATACATCCACCTTAAAAAAGCTGGTCCACGCAATTTTACTGCTCTAACCAAATGAATAACTAGATGAATCATAGTGTCGAAAAAAGCAGGTGGGAAGAACATCTCCAACTGACATAATGTCACCACAATTTCATTATGCAACTTATTTAACTGCATAGGATCAACCACTTATTTGCAAATCTTGTTGAAAAGGAGCACAACTTTATTATTGCATGTCTAACATCTTTCAATAATATGGATCTCAGGGCTACAGGTAACAATTGCTGCATTAGAGTGTGACAATCGTGAGACTTCATTCCCACAAGTTTCAAATCCTTCATAACAACAAGACTATTGATATTTGAAGAATAACCTTGTGGAACCCTTATATCGTGCAAACACTGACAAAGAATTGTTTTCGCACTACTGCAGAATGCTCAATAGACGTCACCGAATAGACGTCGGATGTTTGGACATTCGACGTCTATCTGTTTGTATAAACGTTGGGTTTTTAGTATAACCGACGTCTATACCTCCTGAAAGAAGAAAATATTTTTTGTTTATTTTTTGGATTTATTTCGTATAAGAATTTATGTAGATTTATTTTGTATAAGAAATATATCAATTTTTTGGGATTTATTTCGTGTAAGAATTAACGTAATTTTTTTAGATTTATTTTGTTTAAGAATTAACGTAATTTTTTGGGATTTATTTTTTGTAAGAATTTATGTGGATTTATTTTGTATAAGAATAATGTGAATTTAAAAATAGTTACATCAATGTAACTATCACATGTGTGTGTATGGTCACATGTGTTGAAGTTTAGTCCCACATTGGAGATTTTTTTTATTGGTGGAGTTGAAGTACTCCACCACTCCTTTACTTCTAAATGGGAGTTTGGTACCACACTACAAAATGCAAGTGAGGTATATATATATTTAATGGTCAAAAGATTGGCACTTGGGCTCAAAATGGTTGCAACGTTTTTTTTACTATTAACCCATGTATAGACGTCGGATGTATAGCATGACCGACGTCTATATGGTGTATTTTTTATTAATTATTGATATATCAATGTATAGACGTCGGATGTATAGCATGGCTGACGTCTATAGGTCGTGCTCTAAGTATACACGTCGGTCAACCTATATATCCGACGTCTATAAGGCGTAAAAGTTTAGTCCCACATCAGAGAATTTATTTTTGTTGGTGTGGTTGATGTACTCTACCACTCCTTTACTACTGAACGCGAACGAGTTGGTGCATGCACCTGGGCATGTTGGTCTTGATATTCTTGGTTATTTCTCAAAAGATTGGCACTTGGGGCACTTGGGTATCTTGGGCTTGATTAATGTGAGTGCAGAATGGCCGATATAGGATGTAATGTATTTTTTGGATTTAATTGAACGTATAATAGACGTCGGTCGTATATAGCCGACGTCTATACAACAAGGAATAGGCGACGGGGAAATATATGTCGGGTACTTGGACTGTCAAAATCCGACGTCTATACCCTTGTATATCCGACGTATATGTCATTTTATGCACTAGAGTCTCCTTTCTACATAATGTATAACTAGCTGTAGGTAAGTAGTTCTGGTGCCAACATTGCTCATATACCAAGGTCAACAAGATCAAGTCTAGTATTATATCCATTTTTTGTCTTACCAGGTATGTTCAACAGAGTACCAACAATACTATCACAAACATTTTTCTCTACATGCATCACATCAATACAATGTGTAACTTCTAAAGTTTTCCAGTAAGGGAGATCAAAAAATATGGATCTTTTTTTTCCAAGGACTTTTGTCACTTTCTCGTTTGTACGGTTTTCCAAATTAACATTCAACGTTCATACACCTTTTCGACGCTGATTTCAACTGGTGGATTCTGACACTCTTGTTTTCTGTTAAATACCTTATTCAACCTACGATAAGGATGGGAGTTCGGCAAAAATCTCTGATGACCAAGATAGACTCTCTTAGAACCATTAACCAGTTAGAAGGAGCATGTATTCTCTTCGTAAATTCGCACAAGCTATATGACCTTTGACAGAGTATCCAGACAGATTACGATAAGTTGGAAAGTCATTAATCGTGCAAAAAATCATTGCTCCCATTACAAATGACTGCTGACGATAAGCATAAAAAACTGGCTCTCCGTCATCCCACAATGTCTTTAGGTCATCAATTAAAGGTCTTAAATACACATATATGTTGTTTTCAGGTTGCTTCAGACCAGAAATCATTAAAGACAACATAATATATTTCCGTTTCATGCATAACCACGGGGTCAAATTGTAAATTACAAGCAGAATAGGCCAAGAACTATGAATGCTACTCAAACTACTAAAAGGATTCATTCCTTCCGTACAGAGTCCAAGACGTACATTTGTGGATTCTTCACCAAACACAGGAAAGTCGTAATCTAGTTTTTTCCATTGAGGTGAATCTGCAGGATGACGTAGCAACTGATCATTTGGTTTCTCACGATCAGCATACCTGGAAACAACGTAATGTAGTTTTTAGAATCCTCCTCATCAGCAAACAAACGTTTAAGCCTTGGTATTATCGGAAGATACCACAAAACTTTTGCAGAAGGTCCTTTGATTTTCAAGTAATCATCATCTACATTGTGGTTCGGTCCACTGCGTTTCATTTTGTATCGTGAAACATTACACTTGGGACAAAAATGTAAGTTTTCAAACTCACCCTATACAATATACAATCGTTCGGATATGCATGTATCTTCCTATATTCCATTCCCATAGGACTCAACACTTTCTTAGCATCATAAGTTCTATCTGGCAGTTCATTATGCTCTGGAAGCATCTCTTTCAATAGCTTCAACAGTGATGCGAAACTGACATCGCTCTAACCATTTCCGACTTTTAAATTGTCCAACATCAACACTGCTGACAATCTAGTAAATTTGGTGCAGCCCTTATACAATGGCTTCTCATTGTCACTCAACAAACTACCAAGTAAAGAGGGGTTGGACGAAACCTTGTCAGCTATATCCTGAATCATTTCCTCTAAGTGATGTCCCGCACTAACATTGCCCCGTCATTCTTGGAACAACTAAATGTTTCATTTTCGCCATGCCATATCCACCATCGGTAACTTGGGTCGAAACCTTTCTCAAACAAATGATCTTTTATTTTCCGAAACGTCATCACTGACATATTATGACACTTACTGCATGGACAATACGCCATGTCTCTGTCATTCCTATTCTTTGAATGATTTTTGGCAACCTCTAAGAATATATTCACTCTGTTCTCATACTCATCACTCAATCGGTTTGAAAGATTCCACTCTCGATCCATTTCAATCTAAACATTAAGAAAAATGATAGTTATTATTGAAGACAATAAATAAAATTTAAATTTTAAAGAAGGTGTTCGTAGATGAGAAGATCCGAAGACATGAAGATGAGAAAAGAATGACTCAGGAGAGAAGAGATGAAGTCCTTAATCTAGTGTGGGAATAAGGAAGGTTAGAAACCTAACTAAGCAATCAAGGCCAAAGCAAGCCTAAAGTCCACTATAGATCCTTAGCACTAGACGATGCCTAACTTCGAGGTCCCACTGAGGACCACTAGTATGTAGGAAATCAAGAACCCGGAGGTCCCTAGAATCTCAGGGAGACTAGATGGACAACGACGTTCAGGCCGAAACTGTCTTAAACATCGAGGACCACTAGTCTATAGGAAATCAAGAACTCGGAGGTTCCTAAAATATCATGGAGACTAGATGGGCAACGACGTTCAGGCCATAACGATCTTAAACGGTTTCCTCTCCTTAATGCGTTTGGAAATCCTAGGGGCCAACGTCTAATTGATTTTATTAAGGCTCTTTTATTAATTGGTTTTTCGGCCAAGGGAAGGGTGATGAAATCCCCCACCTCACCTCCTATAGGTGACTGCCCCCAAGTGTTTTTCATACCTTAATCTAACAAACAACACACCAAACAAACACTCACATCACTCTTGTTCCAATGCAAGTCCTACTAACTAATGCATGTTTTCTAATGAATGATAAGTGAAAGAGATTACGTACCTTAAGCCAGCAATCTACGACAGAAATCATAAAATAAATAATAGATACGATGAATAGAGATCCTATATGATGAATGACTTATCAAATATTGTCTAATCTTTTGCTTTTGGTTATTAAAGGCCAAGTTGCTTAAGGGGGTCAATGAGTTAAACATTATAACATTTCTAAATAAAAGAATCTTTAAAGCATAAATAAACATTTAGCTAAATAAAATAAATCGAAAATGTGCTATTAAACTTGAGAAACATGTTATAATTAAAGTTAAAACTAATATACTTAAGAAAATTCTTCGAGGTATATTAATTTACACTTGACTACCACTATAATTACTAGTTTACTACTACTTTTTTGATATTGCAATCCCAGGGGTAGCAAATATAAATCGATACCTTCCCACATATCCCAAGTGCCTAACATGTTTTTTTTCGGGTCATGTACCATCATCCAATGTAAGAACGCACTTAGGACGAATTCAATTTTCAGTGTGAACTTAAGTGTCCATAATGCAATCCTAAGTATATTGCTCAGTTGTGAACTCGATTGACCAATGCAACCTCAAATTCACTTCAAACACAGAAACTTAAACTCCACCACAAAAGCAAAAAAAACTAAAATTCACTTCAAAACATGAAAACTTGAAACTCTGATGTAACAAAAAAACATGAATCTAACTCAAACAACTCCAATCCAACAACACATAGCACTAATTAAACTCCACTTCGTTCCACAATAACATCAATGCCAATAACTCCAATCCAACCGAGCTCCAATCCAATCAATTGAAGTAATGTACAAATAACTTTCAAAAGATATTTTAGATGCAAATAAAACTGAAAAATTGAATGTCTGTCAAAACCATGGTAGAACGGAATTCTCAGAAGAAGAAGAAAAACCTGATTGAAGAGCCCTGAAGGAAGCCTGTGATGAGAAGTCCCCACCACATCTTACCTAATCAAAAAATTATTTAACAATTCTGCTTTAATTTCGTCGTATCCAAACAAACAAAACCTTCCAAACCTTCCACACAAACAAAAACCTTCCAAACTTTCCAAACCCTCCAAACAAACAAAATGACTCCAATCCAAACAAACACAACTTCTATCAACTCCAAATCACTCCACATACTAAAATCCAAGTACCAAAAGAAGCTCTCGAACTAATCAAAATCACATCAACAACTAAACAAGAATAGAAAAATAATAATGCATAAACAGCAACAAGTATAGACTCTGGCCCTAACATGAATAAAAAAACAATTTAACATTTCTACTCTTCAAGCATAGAACAACAACAAGCAAACTCTAACTGAAGAAGAAGAAGTACCGCCGGTCATTGTAGTGGAGGATGCTACAGTGCCAGACGTCGCTGCAGATGCCACTGTGGTGCCGGAGGTGGCCGTGGAAGTAGAGGAAGATGGTTGTGGTGACTGCGGCGGTCGTAGAGGTCGGAAGAAGGCACAGGAAGAAGAGGAGCAACACGGAGATGCATTGGCAGCCGGTTTTGTCGCGGTTCTGTCGTAAGGGGGTTAAGGTTTGGTCACGGTTCGGTCGCAGGGGGTTGGTCGAGGAGGAGAGGTCGGGGTTTTAGTCGTTGTTAATCTTTTAAAAGACCTATAGACGTCGGTTGTCCAAACAGCTGGCGTCTATACCCCAACCCTTCACAGAATAGACGTCGTTTGTAGAATAGGCCAATGTCTAAACCTTGACCTCTCTCACATAGATGTCAGCCGTATTAACAACCAACGTCTATAGGTATAGACGTCGTCGGTTAATAAGGTTGATGTCTATTGTGCGACGAGTTTGCACTATTCTGCACTAGTGGTTGCTGGGTGTTAGTATGAGGCACCCCAGGAGGCATGAGTCTGGAATACCAGGGAGAATAGTCCTGGTCCCAACAATGAAATGGATGGTCGCCCATGTAACCATCCGTCTCGACACAGTACTCTCGAGTCGACCACTCTCACCACCACGGGGCGAAACTCTCAAAAAGTGCTCGACTCGACCTTAAAACGCTTATAGAGAGTGTAAAGGGGAGGAAACTAGAACGTAGAAGTAGGTGAGAAGAAGATGACTCAGAGGAGAAGGAAAGAATCCCTATAGCTAGCGTGGGCAAATGGTGAGGGTAAAAGCATAATCTAGCAAACACGGCTCAAACAAGCTTAGGCTGGCTATAGGTCCTCAGACTAAATGACGCCTAACCGTGACTCTCCACACTACAGAATGCCTCACCTCCCTCAGCGAAGGTCACAAAGCCAAATGAGAAAGTCAAGACCCGGAGGTCCCAAAAGTCTCAATGCAACTAAGCAAACGACGACATTCATGCCATGATATTGTGAATGGGATTGTCTCCTAAGTGGGCCCGAATTCTAGGTGTCAATGTCTACTTGATTTTAGATTAAGGCTTTACTTGAGTGTGGTTTGTGGGGCTAAGGGAGGGGTGATGAAATCCCCCACCTTATCTTGAAGACTATAGGTGATGCCCTTTCAAGACATTTTGAATCCTTAGGCTAGCAAGCATCTCACCATACAAGTACTCACCTCTCTTGTTCCAATGCACCTTACAAACTAATGCATGCCCTAACCATGCATGAATGAGAGAACGGGTGCACATACCTCACGTCAGCAATCGTCAGTTGGATTAAATGGGGGATTTTAAAGGCCAAGATGATTAAATAGGGGATTGATTGTTTTATTGATTGATCTGGGAGAAATCTATATCCAGACAGGCAAAATTGAACTCCAAGAGAACTACTATATCATGACCAACAACAACAAGAAATTTTGGGGAAAATGAGCTCACCAAGCCGCCAATCAGCGGTCTCAAACCACTACCTGGCATTCTTGGTAGCTTCAAATGCTCCAAAATTTCTCCTGTGTCTTCCCCAATGCACTTTGAGCGTCCTGAAATAACAAAAAAAACTAAAAACAAAAGATCAAATCCACTTGAATCGTCCAAACCAGAGTCTGTACAGAGCACCTCCTTGGCAACGACGCCAAAAACTTAATTGATTCGTTTTATAATACTGCAACTGCACGGTGTCGGTGAAGACGCGACAAGTACGGGTTGAGTCCGCAGGGAGGTGTGTCAACTCTAGTTTCTCAGAAGTCAAGTGAAAAATAAGGGGAGAAGAAGTTTGATTACACTAAACTATGAATGAATTAACAATTAAACTAAACCCTCATGAAGTGGAGGTGTGTAGGTATGTGTGTGTGTGAGTGAGTTTTTATTTCAATTAGGCACAAGTGTAGTTTGTGTGGCATACAAGTAGAAGCTAGTGTAGAATCTAAGTGTAGGATACACAACACTACATGACAAACCTTGAACGAGCATATCTCACATAAAGTTGAGGTTGATTTTAGATTGTCAAGAATACAATAAGTACCTAGTGTGGCCATTAGAGCATCAATTAATCCTACATACAACCTAAATCAATAATGTGAATGTGCACCAAACATGGATCCATACATAACAGGTCATTTCCATCAAACCATTACAAACAACGTACAAGATAAACTCTAAATGTAGCATGAGATAAGTACCTGGTGTGAACATTATCTCATCTAATACAAGTTTAAGCATGCTAGGAGTATATATCTACATTAAGCACATGAAATGATACAAACAAAAGAACCCATCACTATCACATAATGTATTTCACCTCCACCACAAAAATGGTGGATCTACTCTACTCATTAAGCTAACAAATATGCAAAGATCTAAAGAAACAAAACATACAAGACTAAAGAAAATAATATCTAACTAAAAAGAAAATATTTTATTTACATGACTCACATTATAATGTGACATCCTCTCCACCTTGAGTTTTGCTTCGAAGGCTTACTCGAAATAGAGAGAATCATCACCAAGGAATATGTAGGTTACAAAGGAGGAAGAAGAGTTCTATTTATAGGCATGAAAAAAAGAAACTGGGGACAATCCCCCGATGTGAGACTAATGAAATATTCTTAGAATAGATATAAACACATAACCCATATCCACGCAAAATTGGGTCGAACTTTGAGAAAAAGGCACCGCTAGTTGGCGGTCACTTTTTCTCAGCTCCAAACCATTATCTTCTTTAGTGCTTCAATTCGTCATGTGTGGTGCACTCGGATTGGTAATTGGAGTATGGACCCAAATCTAATTCCCAAAATACTTCTCATGATGGTGTAGAGTTGTTGGTTTGCTATTTGGTCTTTTGAGCTTACGTCCAGGTTCTTCCCTCTTACAGATGAGTTCTTGTGTATGACCGAAATGTCCATTTTGCTTCATTTAAGTTATTTCTTCTTACATTTTAGTCCTTTTTTCTTCCCCTATCTTCTTTATTACCTAATACCTGAAATATAACAACAAACACTAGAGTAGCATATATATTAAGGTAAAATGAAGGATATATAGTATGTAATAATTAGGGTAATAATTAGCACTAGCTTGTGGTAATAGTAATATAATAACAATGTGGCAAATTTTGTTAAGCATGGGAGCTAATATACTGACAATATTGTTCACGGGCAAATGTAGATGTGGGCCAAGAACTCTTGGTGGAAGCATGTGCACATGCTAAACACGCCGGGTTTTTGAACGAAAGGTGGTGTAATAGTCTAATACCAAATGAAGCCCAAGTAAGGTGCCCAATCGGCCCTGACGGGCCTGCTAAGCGTTTGTGGGCTCTAGTGCACACATCACTGAGATGAACCGAAAGAATATGGTAACTTGTTGGGACCCCATATTCCCAAGAAAAGAAATTCATTTTAGGTCATTAATTTAATCCTAGGCCTCTGTATTTAGGGTGAGATCAAACCTAACAGAGGTAGGCGAGAATTATATTATGAAATTATGCACGTAAGATTGAATATTATTTTATGAAGTAGCTACTTATGATAAAAATATGAATTAAAAAACGAAGTGAATCAATACCAAGAGGAGAAATTGATAAGGAGTCCACCTTATCTGAGTATTTGAATAGAAACAGACATGATTTATTTGATTTGTGTTGCTCAAACTAGGAGAAGTCAATGAATTTGACTAACGATTTACAAGAAATAAATCTTAATTATAATAAAAAAACTGTGTTAAAAAAACAAACAAATAGAACTACGTCACATTTAAGAAGTATCTACGAGAATAAATAGAGCTCCTCATGTGTGATAAAGATTTACGTCATTTTTTATCTCTGCTAACATTGAAAAATTAAATTCTAGGGGTTTATTGTAGCGTAACACACGCAGAAGTAGAAGAGCTAAAATAGACATTCCTATTAACATACGGAAAATGAGTCCACCTTCAAGAAAAGATTAAGACAAATGCAATTGTCACTTGACTATGCCCGGACACAATAACAAAAGTGACAATGAGAGTTCATCACAAGAGGCACAAATGGAAAATAAATCCGTCGACAAGTCGAAACTAAAACAACTGAGGTAATTGTGTGCTTGCAAGATGAGGTTTGTGCTCTTCAACAAGTCTTTGATAGTAACAGAAATGAAATGAATGTTGTAGGACGCTTGAAATTTATTGAAAATAATTTGAACATTGAAAATGATTACACCTGGTGAACAACAATAATGAGCAACTTAATTATTTGCTTAGAGAGAAAGATAAAGAGCTGAAAATATTGGAAGATAACTCGGAAGGATTTTCATTTGAAGACAATAATGTTCTTGCAAGTGGAAATATGACTCTTGAAGCTACGGTGGATGAAGTTCTCCTCATTGCTGATATTGTATCTTATAGAGGCAATGTGCATGAGGAATTAAATGATAACAAAAGGAGCAAGGATGGATATTGATAGAAAAACTACGTGTCTCTCGACGATCCAAATGATAGTAGGATTTATCTCGAGGTTAAATTAATTTTGTAAGTGAAGCAACGCTGAAGAGGCCAGATTATTCTCGCAAGGATACAAAATAGATATTCTTCTGTTGACAACGGAACTCTCAGGGAAAAAATTATCATATTCTAGTTGAAAACAAAACCATGCACTTAATTATCAGCCGAAGAAAGCCAAGATACATGTATCTATGGATAACAGACTGAGAAATGTCTAAGATAAACTCAAACATGCCGTAAATGAGACAAATCAAACTCGTCAACCTGCAAACCCAGCCCGGTGAATCCGGGTTACGGTCACGATTTCAGACCCTACCAACCTGCCAACCTGCTTTCTTTGTGGCGCAGGTTAAGCTCGAGTAAAAATCCTACTTGGCTGATCCACCAACCTGCTAAAATAAAAATAAAAATTAATATTATATACACATATAATTGGAGCTATCACTCATTACTTATGGTTTAACTAATTATTTATCCCTAATCTAGCAAATTGCAATATTAATCATTACATATCTACAACAAATATAGATAAATATTACATCATTATTATTATTATTTCCGAAACCTCCGAACATAAACAAAACACAAAGAACCCAACCAAATTACTTTTCTCAATCATATAACCCGCCAACACGTTAACCAGCCCCGCCGCAGCCCACCAAAGAGGTGGGTCACAGGTTTTTCATGGTCAGGCAGGAAGGGATCACCTTCATCGCTATGGACCGCATGAAATGTTGAATACAAGCTGCCTTGGTGGCGTCACTCTGGCCTTGCATTGTGCACATTGAGATCTTTATTGCCGTGGTGATATGAATTCGCTCGGGCAGATGGCCAATAACAGATAGAGGCAAAACAACATGACTCTTTTAGAAGCGATGGGCTGAGGGATAACCTATGGATGGCCTTTGGGAGAAGGATAACTGTTGGACGACATCTGAAGGGATAATGATGGGCAGAGGTGGAGAAACGATGTTTAACGGGCGAGCTTCAGACTAGGGAGTGATAACTGGCACTACTGTAAAATAGAGTTCTTACATCAGCTTTTTTGACTTATCACGTTGGATTGACCACCCTAGCTGACATTGCCACAGAATATGAATATTTAGTCGGCTTTATTGGCATATCACATCAGGTTGACCAAGCGTAGGCGACGAACGTGTGTCTGGGGGACGTGGTACAGTGGCTTTAGGATTTATCGAGTCGTTAGGATGCACTCCAGTTTTCCCTTAGGGGTGAGTAATCATAGGGTTTCAGTGCTCACATATTTAAAGAAGTCCACCCTGAACGTAATGAGTCAATAATTTGTGTCTGTTAACTTAAAGAAGTTTGTTGTTGTCAAGGACCCTTTAAATCTTATTGTGAGACATTAAGTGTAGGGGTTTTGGTTCATGTGTAGATAAGAAATAAGTGAGTATTCTCTCTTCTATCAGGGTTCCTATCACTCGGGAAAGTAGGTCTGAGGAGACTTTGTGCCTGGTGCTTTTGAGTCATCTCACTTGGGATGCGCCGACTGACCTTTCGCTACACGGGTGGTAGGGATTGCCCTATGTGGAGATTTGGGGAAAGGTGTACGTGATAGTGTAAGTCCTCATGGGCAATGATGCACGAAACCTGACCCTGGGAGAATGAAGCTCAAACTAATAAAAAGAAAAGAAACAAAAGAAACAAAAAGAAAAAAATGCAAATAAAAACCTTAATGGACTTTACACTTTGTATCACTTAAGGATGTTGAGGTTGTCCATGTCTTTCACTTAATTCCTTATTTAACTTGCACGAATGGTTCATTAGATTAGGTGTGTGGACTGATTACCTATATAGAGTCGGCCCGTAGGATTAC
This sequence comes from Triglochin maritima, assembly GCA_963682175.1. Lineage (NCBI taxonomy): Eukaryota > Viridiplantae > Streptophyta > Magnoliopsida > Alismatales > Juncaginaceae > Triglochin > Triglochin maritima. The sequence goes on along the minus strand of OY821776.1, from coordinate 34,264,901 downwards.
CGCATCCAATGATCGACAAAATTTGTCCAACGAGTCGAGTGTCTAGATTGAATAATGCATCTTGTTCGGATTTTGTGGGTATATCTGCTCAAAACCCTCAGAAGACAACACTCGTCCTCCTTGGCAACAAGGAGGTTTAACGGCTTGTTGCACGTGCTAAGTGCAACCGTGATTCCTACGAAAGTGAGTTAGATTTCCCTGTTTTTCATATGCTTTTTCCCTTCTTTCATTTTTCTCTTTCTTTGTTTTGCTCGGGACTAGCAAAAGTTAGGTGTGGGGGTATTTGATTGACATCTTATCATGCATATCTTTGTGTCTTATATCGATTTCTAGCCGTCTTGGACCGCTAGTTGGCGGTCTATTTTGGCCCAAATCTGTTAAGATTTTGGTGGGTCGCATATTAGTGTGTATTTAGTCCATTTCTAGTATTTGTTTAGTCCCACATCGGGGGATTATCCCGGATTACCTTTTTGTTTGGCTATAAATAGAACTCTTCACCTTCTATTATAAACTACCCATTGTTTGGTGGCATTCTCTCTACTAAGGAGTAAGTCTTGAAGCAAAACTCAAAGTGGAGAAGAATGCTATCTTCAATGTGAGTCATTTGTTAATAAAATAATTCTTCTAGTTTCTTTTAATCTTGTCTTTTAATTTGTGCATGCTTGTTTAGTCTTTCCTTTCCTTTTAAGCTTCTTTAATATTTCTTGCTTTCTTAGGGTAATTTCATTTCAGTATAATGCTTCATCTTGTTAATATAGTTAGTGTAATGAGTAGTGAGTAGATCCATCCCCATTTGGGGGTGGAGAAATATGTGATATAAACATGTAGTGTATTAAGTGTGTGTTATCTTAATCCGTTGAGCTTTATATGATTTCCATAACCATCTAATGGGTCTCCACTCTTATCTTTGATATGCTAATGCTCTTGAATGAAGCTTAGCCTATGCTTTGATTAGTGGACCTATTTTATGGGGAATGATAAGGTTAGGATATAGATGGAATTAATATTGGAAACACAAGTTGTAGTGTATGTACTCTTGTTGCCTTTACCTTGGTTAATGTCTTGTATGTTTTAATGATATAGTCTTATCTTAATTCATGTGGAGGCATAGTAGGGTCTAGTCTTTATACTTGAGTTCATTTAGCTTCATTCCACTTATTGTCTTGTATGTTTTAATGATGTGATCTAATCTTAATTAATGTGGAGGCAAAGTTGGATTTAGTTTTATGATTTCATGCACTACATATTGTGAGGAGCTTAATGAACACACACACACACATCTTTATATTCACATTATTTCTCTACCCCCATTGGGGTTTAGTTTTATTACTTCTCTTCCATTTCCTTTTTGCATTTTAGTGTAGTTTAGTGTAACCAACATTTCTCTCCTTTCTTTACCACTCGCCTTCGAACAAACCAAAAGTCGACACACCTCCCTGTGGATCGACCCGTATTTGTCACCGCTTCAACGTGGCCGTGCACTTGCGGTTTAATATAAAACGAATCAATCACCTATCAAACCCACAAATTTGGCCAATAAATCCCAAGTCTGTCCTTTAAAAATCGCGTGTGTTCTCAAATAACAGACCCCTATATTAAAGGACACCTGTGGCCTGTAAGGTCGAATGTGTCCTAAAAAATCTGTCATAACAAAGGCAACTTATGTCTTGTAAAGGACACAAAAGTCATTAAAAGATCAAATGTGTGTTTTAAACTCCAAGTCTGTCCATTAACATTGAGTGTGTCCTTTATTCCTTCAATCATTAAAGCACAACCTTGCCATAACGTATGATTTGAATATTAAGTTTAAACCGTGAGTGTACGGTCGTCGATGAAGACGTGGCAAGTACATGTCGATCCACAGGGAGGTGTGTCGGCTTTGGTTCTTCGGAAATGAAGTGGGAGACAAAGGGGAGAAGATGTTGATTATACTAAACTAGCAAGCACAAAACAAAGCAAACAAAAGCGAGAGAAATCTAAACTAAACTAAGTACTATAAAAAAAGGTGTGAATCAGGAACAAAACCCCCAAGGAGTGGAGTGCGTATACACATGAAATAAAGTGGTAAAGAATGATTCACTAGGGCACAAATGTAGGTCGTGTTGTTATGCATAGGAAGTACCTAATGGTTGTGGCAAGACCTATCTTACAAATCACTAACCTAGTTGATTAATATGAGCATAAACAAGTTTGTTATTAAGAACCTAAACAAGCATGGGATGTACCTAAAGATTATGGTAAAAACCATCAAGTTAAATATTCTCTTTTGTTCGAACAAGTATACCCACATTCATCACATAAAAATATAGCATTCATTCCATTCTTCATGACATGTATAAACATTTACTCCACCCCCAAAGGGGGATGAAACTACTCACAACTCATTAAGATATCATTCATATTAAGAAAAGGAGACATTCTAACTACATAGATTAAAGAAACAAGATTAAGCTAAGTGATTGAACGTTTTAATTAGCCGCAAGTGCACGGCCGCGTTGAAGCGGTGGCAAATACGAGTCGATCCACAGGGAGGTGTGTCGACTTTAGTTTATTCGAAGGCGAGTGGGACAGAAAGGATTGATTAAACTAAACTACACTAAACTAAACAAGTAAACTAGAAAGGAGGAAATGAAAGCACGAAATGAACTAAACTAAGCTAAGCAACTACTAAGAAGAAAGATAAATCTCAGGAATGGGAAAAAACCCTAAGGGCTGGAGTGTGTGTGTACACATGAAATAAGTGTGGTGAATGCATACAATAAGCTCAAATGTAGTTAGTGTTTGTTAATGCATAAGAAGTACCTAATGACAAGACCTATCATTTAAAGCACTAACCTAGGTGATTAATATGAGCATGACAAGTTTGTTATTAAGAACATAAACAAGCATGGAATGTACCTAAACATTATGGCAGAAACCATCAAGTAAGAGTTCGTATTAATTCAAACAAGCATACTAACATTTATCACAAACAACAATGTCTAGCATTTATACCATCTACATAACATGTATACACATCTACTACACCCCCAAAGGGGATGGAACTACCCACACATATTTAAACTAACATTTATACTAAGGAAAGAAAACATGCTTAAACTAATTATAAGAAGACTAAAACAACAAGTTAACTAAGTATGCAAGAATTGAAAAGACAAGATTGTTGGCTTTTTGGCCTTAATCCGTATTTTGATGATGTAATTAAACCTAATATTAATAAGGACATGTAGATTAGCACATGTAGTATAATAGTATACATGTTGTATTGTGCTAACATCTACAGGTAATCAAGACTCAAGAAAGAAGAAAAATCAAGTCAAGACATGTAATCAAGCTAGGATTGAAGACATGTAATTTTACCTTTCTTTGAGAATTAGGAACTTATGTGAATTGAGCATAACTTAAGCTAATATGCATGCATTCACACACTAGGTTCCTTTTAGGAGTCACACACAAAATATCATATAATTTGGACTCCATTAGATCACCTAAACACCAAAACATTTGTCGCCAGTCTGCCTGAGTTCGGTCGACCGTTCACCTTTCGGTCGACCGGTTATACACAATATTTGTTATACCAGACCAATCCGTTCAACCGATCACACATCTATTTAACCGATTACCCAGACCTGTTCGGTCGACCGGTAAACCTTCGGTCGACCGTTTCGTTTGCTGTTTTTGGTAAAAATACGACCATTTTATTTGTCGTATTATACAACGGTCGTATACACATTTTTCTCAATATACACCCCCATATACATTAGAACCGGTCGAACCATTTGCCTAGTTTGGTCGACCGTTCAAATAGGTAAAATCTACCTGCTATCAGTCGACACAAGTTTGTCCAACCGATCAAGATTTCTCTCTACCGAACCCAGTAGTTCGGTCGACCGGTACCTGCTCGGTCGACCGTTGACCTATAGAACTTAAGTGATTCGGTCGACCAGTACCTATGTTCGGTCCACCGATCCATCAACAGACTCAAGGGTTCGGTCGACCGATACACCTTTCGGTCGACCGTTTCTGGACAGATTTCTGAACCCGATTTTCTATTTTGTGTATCTTGCACAAAACCCAATCAAATCTATCCCAAACGGCTAGAAATCTTTAGGAGCTAATAAATAGAGGTTCACACTTAGTTTTCCATAAGATTTCACAACTCCAAAGTGTCAAACTTATAGTGAGATTTTCCACAACCTCAAAGCTCCCAATTAGTGATTCCAAAGCCTAATTTCCACATCCTTCATCATACATTCATATTAGCATCTGTTGTGCTCAATACTAGAAGAGTGAGTTCCACTCCAATTGTTGTCAAGAGAGCAAGGGTCTTGGTGAAAGCCCAAGACAAAGTGAGCAAGTGTCTTGGTGTAAGCCCAAGACAAAGAAGCAAGGATTTCGGTGAAAGCCCGAAGTGATTCTCTCGGTTTGTGAGTGGTGGTGCCAAGCTCAGCGAGGGTTGTTCGCGAGCTTGAAGACTTGTAAAAGGTGTTGCACCCGGCCCGGAACGGGGAGGCATAGTGAAGACGCAAGAGGGGCTCGAACGGAGATTCGAGAGGGGCTTGCAAGAGAGGATGTAGGCGCGGCCGAACCTCTGTAAATCTGGTGTCTTCTTGTGGTTTGCATTGCTTGTTCTACTTGTGTTTGATTTCATTTTTAATTTCCGCTGCATTTCTTTGATCAATCAACTGAGTAGTTAATTAGGGCTTAATCGTGATTAGTTTGTGGACCCATAGACCCACACGATTCTATAGGGTTTGGTCTATAGGGTTTGGATCATGTTGGGCTTTCGTGTGGGCTTTTCTGGATGACTTTGTTTATGTTTGATGCGTCAAATTCGGTTGCTAGAGGTCCGACCCGAATAGAATTTCCAAAATACTCCCCATGATGGTGTGGAGTTTCTTCATTTGCTCATTGGTCCTTTGGTTTTGCATTCGGGTCCCTCTCTCTTGCATCTTAGTCCATAAGTCTTGTAACTTAGTCTTTTTTCTTGCTATGAAGTCCTTTTAGAGTCACTCATTCTCAAACCTACTTATTCCTGAAACATAAACATTTAAACTCGTTACATAGCATTGTTTGGGTGAAAGATAATTGATATAAGACACAAAGATATGCATGATAAGATGTCAATCAAATACCCCTACACCTAACTTTTGCTAGTCCCGAACAAAACAAAGAAAGAGGAAAATGAAAGAAGGGAAAAAGCATACGAAAAACAGGGAAATCTAACTCACTTTCGTAGGAATCACGGTTGCACTTAGCACGTGCAACAAGCCGTTAAACCTCCTTGTCGCCAAGGAGGAGGTGTGTTGTCTCCTGAGGGTTTTCAACGGATATACCCAAAAAATCCGAACATAGATGCATTATTCAATCTAGAAACTAGACTCGATGGACTCATTTTTATCGATCATTGGACGCTATAATCCTACGAGCCGACTCTATATAGGTATTCAGTCCACACACCTTGCCTGATGAACCATTCGTGCAAGTTAAATAAGGACTTAAGTGAAAGACATGGACATTCTCCACATCCTCAAGTGATACAAAGTGTAAAGTCCATTAAGGTTCTCATTTGCATTACCATTTTTTTTTGTTTTTTTCTTACTTCTTTTTGTTTCTTTTCTTTTTCTTACTAGTTGGAGTTTCATTCTCTCAGGGTCAGGTTTCGTGCATCATTGCCTATGAGGACTTACACTATCACGTACACATTTCCTCAAATCTCCACATAGGGCAATCCCTACCACCAGTGTAACGGGAGTTCGGTCGGTGCATCCCAATTTTGATGACTCGAAAGCACCACGCACAAAGCCCTTTGGACCTAATTTCCTGAGTGATAGGAGCCATGTGAGAAGAGAGAACACCTACTCACTTATTTCTTATCTACACATTAATCCAAAACCCTAAACTTAATGTCTCACAACAAGATTTAAAGGGCCCTTGACTACAACAAACTTCCTTAAATTAATAGACACGAATTATTGACTCACTAGGTTCGGGGTGGACTTCTTTAATTGTTTGAGTACTGAAACCCTATGATTACTTGCCCCCCGAGGTAAAACCGGGGTGCATCCTAATGACTAGATAAGTCTTAAAGCCACTATACTAGATATCGTAATGCATCAAGTTCAAGACAATTTTGGGAGCTTTCTTTCTACTTTTCCTCTCAATGGTTTTGCATATGCTAAACACACGCAAAACCCACAAAACAATTTCTTTCGCAAACACATGAAGTTTTTGAAAGAAATTTGAAAAATTTAAAGCACTAGGCAAGCAAAAGAATACAAGTCACCCAAGGATCACGGCAAGCAGATATATTGATATTAAATGCAGCACACTAACATGACCCTAACAAGGCACACAAACGAAAACAAAATCAAAGGAAAAAGACTCGAATATGTACATACGTAAAACACCCCCACACCTATTTCATGCATTGTCCTCAATGAATGTAAGCAAGATACTACATGGATTTATGCATGAAAAAGGAAAGATCTCACCAACGTGAAGTGCAAAAGGAAGTTCATGGTTATGTTGATGGACACAAACCTGAATTCCCTCAAAACATGTGAGATGCTAAAGAAGGGATACAAATACGTGAAAGAAATGGGGCCCAAATACTCAAGCGTTGGAGCCCACAACAATCGATGCTCCCTTAAGGAGTCTTCTTCTTCTTCTTCTTTTTTCTTTTTCTTTTTCTCTTTTTTTTCTTTTTTTTTCTTTTTTTTTTCAAAGTTAACTTTATACAAACATGAAAGCTCAACCATTCATGCAGGAACATGAATGGTTGAGAGTGAGAGAGGTTCATGAAAAAACATGACCTCCTCGACTTCAGATGGTGCTACCTCCAAGTAGGGTTTGAGGTGTTGTCCATTAACTTTAAACACGTCCCCATTCCCTATGTTCAGGATGTCAACCGCTCCATGAGGAAACATGGTTTGGACAATAAAAGGGTCAGACCAGCAACTGCAGAGCTTACCCGCAAACAGATGAAGCAGGGAATTGTAGAGCAACACCTTCTGCCCGGCCGTAAACACCTTTCGCATAATCATGCGATCGTGAAACAACTTGGCTCGGGACTTATGAATTTTGGCATTTTCATACGCATCATTGCGAAGCTCTTCCAACTCCACAATGTCGAGTTTACGCTGCACCCCTGCTTGATCAAGATCCATATTCAGGTTCTTGATCGCCTAGAAAGCACGATGCTCAAGCTCGACATGTAGGTGGCAAGCCTTGCCGTACACTACCCGATATGGGGACAAACCCAAATTGGTCTTAAACGCGGTGCGGAAGGCCCATAACGCGTCATTCTACTTAGTTGACCAATCCTTCCTCGAGGAATTAATCGTCTTCTCAAGGATTTGCTTTAATTGATGGTTAAAGACTTCGACCTGCCCACTAGTTTGCGGATGATACAGGGTCGCAAGCTTGTGGGTGATCGAATATTTCCTCATAAGTGCTTCAAAGGAGCGATTACAGAAGTGGGTACCCCTATCGCGGATTATGGTACGAGGAGTACCAAATCACGCAAAAAATGTCCCTTAAGAATTTGGTGATCACCTTGTTATCATTGGTCTTTGTGGGGATAGCCTCAACCCACTTAGACACATAGTCAACGACCACCAGAATGTAAACATTCCCAAACAAATTCGGGAAGGGACCCATAAAGTTGATGCCCCCACACATCGAAGATGTCGACAACAAGGACATTTTACAAAGGCATCATGTCACGTCGACTAATCCTGCCAAGGCGCTGACACCTATTACATTGCTTACAAAAGTCGTTAAGTATCTTTGAAAAAAGAAGGCCAGTAGAATCCATATTGGAGCACCTTGGCGGCAGTTTTCTTTGCTCCAAAGTGTCCTTCACATGCCTTAGAGTGGAAGAAATGGAGCACACTTTGGAACTCGTTATCTGGGACGCACCCCCTGAAAATTTGGTCAGAACAGTATTTGAATAGGTAGGGGTCATCCCAGTGAAAGAATCTGACATAAGATCTAAATTTGGTTTGGTCAGATTTTGACCAACCCACACGAAGTTGCTTAGTCACGAGGTAGTTCACGATGTCGGCAAACCAAGGGTTATCTTCGATCGTGTACAACTGCTCGTCAGGAAATTTTTCAATAATAATTTGGTCCTGTGGGTTGGTCGTTTCTAGACGAGACAGGTGGTCTGCTACAACATTTTCACACCATTTTTTGTCCCAAATCTCGAGATCGAATTCCTCTAACAACAAGATCCATCTCAATAGTCAGAATTTTGCATCTTTCTTCGCAATGAGGTGCTTGATGGTTCTGTTATCAGAATATATAATCACGTGGGAGCCAATCAAGTACGACCGGAATTTCTCCAAAGCGAATATGATTGCTAAGAATTCATTCGCAGTCACAGTGTCGTTCAATTGGGCATCATTGAGTGTTCTACTGGCATAGTAGATCACATGAGGCAATTTGTCCAATCGTTGCCCAAGCACTGCTCCCACAGCGAAGTCAGATGCATCACACATTAACTCGAATGGTTCAGTCCACACTGATGCCTTAATTATGGGAGCTGAAGTCAACTCTTTCTTCAAGGTCAAAAAGGCACGGTGGCAATTCGGTATGAACTCAAAAATAGCATCCTTAGGCAACAAAGCGGTGCGAGGTCGAGCAATTTTGCTAAAATCCCGAATGAACCGCCGATAGAATCCAGCATGCCCCAAAAAGGCGCGGATATCCTTCACATTACGTGGCGGTGGGACATTAACAATAAGACCCACTTTGGCAGGATCGACCTCAATTCCCCTACTTGAGACCACATGTCCAAGTACAATCCCTCGCTTCACCATGAAGTGACATTTCTCCTAATTGAGAGTGAGGTTCTTCTCACGGCATCGCTTGAGGACAAGGCTCAAGTGACGAAGGCACTCATCAAAGGAAGTGCCAAATATGGAAAAGTCGTCCATGAAAATCTCAAGGAAACGCTCTACCATATCGGAGAAGATGCTGATCATACACCTTTGAAACATTACCGGCGCATTACATAACCCAAAGATCATACGACGATAGGCAAACGTGCAAAAGGGACAAGTAAAGGTGGTTTTCTCTTGATCCTCAGGGGCGATGGGAATTTGGTTGTAACCGGAGTATCCATCAAGAAAACAATAATACTCATGTCCGGCCAACCTTTCCAACATCTGATCAATGAATGGCAACGGGAATTGATCTTTCCGCGTAGCCGCATTGAGCTTGCAATAATCAATGCAAACTCGCTAGCCAGTTTACAGGCGTGTTGGGATAATCTCATTATGCTCATTCTCAACAACCGTCACGCCTGACTTCTTGGGAACCACATGGACAAGACCCACCCATGAACTATCAGAGATAGGATAGATTATGCCATGATCCAAGAACTTAAGAACCTCCTTTCGGACGGCTTCTTTAAGTACAGGATTCAATATTTATTGTGGGTCCCGGCGGGGCCTAGAATCTTCTTCCATGTGGATCCGATGCTGAGCAATACAAGGGCTAATTCCCTTGATATCCTTCAAGGACCACCCGATAGTCTCTTTGTTTTCAAAGACCACTTTTGAGGGCAACCTCTTGATCTTTTGCAAGATCAGAAGCAATAATGAGTGGCAATGTCTCATTATCCCTTAAAAATATGTATTTAAGGTTATCAGGGAGTGGTTTAAGCTCGACCGAAGGTGGGTCCTTGTCGGATTCAAAGTTAATTTCAAGTGGCTCAACGACCACGGGGTAAGAGGTGCAAGCACCCAGATGTGCCTCCTCATCCAGAGATTCACAGGCAGATTCCTCAAGATCATCTTCACTCGCAACCTGGTCATTAGGCACCTCAATAATATGTCGATGTGAGCCGAACATGCCTAATGACTCGGGCTCATCCATGTCCTGAATGAAATTTGCTCCGACAACATCGTCGAAGAGCCCGGGTTGCTTACCAAGAGTAAAGATGTTGAAATCCGCCGTGAGGTTTCCAAAAGAACCTCATCAAGCCATTGCGACAATTGATCAAAGCATTAGATGTCGCATGAAAAGGCCTCCCAAGGATCACTGGAATTTGTCCTTGTGGGTTGGACACAGGTTCAGTATCCAAGATGATGAAGTCAACTGGAAATACGAACACACCCACTTTAATAAGGACATCCTCCACACTCCCCCGTGGAATCTTGACGGATCTGTCAGCCAACTGGAGGGTTATCCTCATTGGTTTAAGATCGCCTGTTCCAAGGTTGACATAAACAGAGTAGGACAGGAGGTTCATAGATGCTCCCAAATACAATAAAGCTTGAGGAATTGTCACATTACCGATCATGCAAGAGACAGTTGGACAACCTGGGTCCTTGTATTTAACTTGCATGGGTTGTGTCAATATCGCGCTCACATTAGCGGCCAAAAATGCCATTTTGAGAACATTTGTTCTTCTCTTAACGGTACAAAGGTCCATAAGGAACTTGGCATACGGTGGCATTTACTAAACAACGTCCAACAACGGGATGTTCACCTTGACTTGCCTAAGTACCTCAAAGATTTTGTCCCAATGCTCATCATGTTTTTTAGTCAACAGGTGCCTTGGGGACATAACTATCATGAGGAGGAGTCTCATAATTAGGTTCCTTGAAAGACTCACGACCCTCCTCGGAAGAGTCACCAACAGGGTTGCCTTCAGGCATTTCCACATTGTTGTCAACAACCCTTCCCGATCTTAAGGTATGGACAATATTAGCATGTTGGGAAGGGTTACTTTCAACATTTTGTACATTCTGCCTAGAATTAGCATGTTAACCCCTGGGATTAACCACAGGTTGACTCGGTAACTTCCTAAAAATGGACAAATTAATTAGTGTTGAATAAAAACTAATGTTGTTTTTTCTATGTGATTTGAAAATTATCTTAAATTAGTCAGTCTGCTAACAAAATCTGGCCATTGAATTTGGAGTCCCTAAGCAAATACAATGTCAGTTCACCCCCGACAAAGTGTAGATATTTGTCATCCATCTCCGTAGTGAGATGTATGTCCAACATCAAGCATTTGATCCAGTGCATGACATACATTGCATATTTCATTGCTATTCGGTGTTTGGCATTGGCATGCTTCTCTTTCAAAGGTCAGGCCCTAGTCCATTTTTAGGTAGGATTTCTAGAAGGTGTCCATAGTCTGCGTTGCGTTTTCGTGGCAACCCACTAATTCTGTGTGGTCTCAACCTAACAACGGAATGCTATTTAGTTGGGTTAATCTTTCCCGTCTCTGGTCCACGATCAACAGTGTAAAGTGTCTCGAAATTAACAGTGGTTGGGCAATCACTGGAAACATCTACGCCGATCAAAAGCCAAACCATCGGTTTATACCTATACGACTGATGCTTCAAACGTCGATGTTTACTTCCATTTCTTGGATTTGGTTTTTTTGGGTTGGCTTGGCAGATCTTGAATTTAGGGGTTTTGTTTGGGTTTAGGGGGGTACGAGAGGTCTAGTTTTCTTTTCAAAAATCCAAACGTCTCTCAATTTATCGGAAATCACATTTTCTAATCGCTTTGAAAATAGTAAATTAAAATCCAAAATGATGACATGAGGTGACATAGAGTGTGTCTTTTTGACGATTGAGATTTCCCCATGATCGGATCGTGTGATTTTTTTATTTGTTTAATAATGATGGGACCCACTCATGCTAATGTGAGAAAGTTGGACATGCTCGTGTCCAGGATTGGACTGGTTGTTAGACACACTCTGGACACATTTCAGCCAATCTCTGGACTGGCTTCATGAACATACTTTTGACTAGCTTGTGTCCAGTACTGGACATGTTCTAGACACACGCTAGCAAAGGATTGTCTAGACTATGTCAAGTGATGGACATGCTTTTGTCTAGTGCTGGAAATGCTGGTGTCCAGTGATGGACTTGATCGTGCCTATTGCAGGACAAATTCTAGTACAATAGTGGACATACTTTAGTCGAGTACTTGTACACAAGCCCGGACACAAGAAAGTTGCGGTTTGTGAACTTAACAACAAATGTAAAGAATTTGAATCGTTCAATCACTTTCTTGGAAACAAACCAATTCCCAGCACGTAATTACAGACTATTGGAGGGAATCAGACTCCTGGACATTCTCGTGTCCAATTGTAAATCAACTCTGGTGTACACAAGTCTGGATAGATGTCTATACAGGATTGTCCAATCGTGTGTCCATCACATCTAGAAGTATTAACTTATGGACAACTATACATAAATTCAACACCTTCTTCAGTTTCTGCATATAACATATAAACAAAATCGTCGAATAAATTTGTCCATCCAAATAAAAGGATATTTCAAGTTGAATTAAATCTAAATTCCGACGTGGTAATAAATGATATTATGTCTCCTTGGATACTCGAAAGTTCCCTTTAAATGACACATTCTAGACACACATTGGACACACTTTGCACTTACTCTGGGTACTCTGGACACACGCTTGCAAAGGATTGTCTTTGACTATGTCTAGTGATGGACATGCTTATGTCCAGTGATGGACATGCTTATGTCCATTGTCGGACATGCTGGTGTCTAGTAGTGCACATGATCATGTCTACTGTTGGACATATTCTACTCACACACTGGACATACTTGATTCTAGTTTTTATTGGAATCTAGGATTTGAACAAATTGGTGTTCACAAGTTCGGATAGACGTGTGTCCAGGACTGGACACGGTACCGTCTGGGACTAGATAGACCCACCTCTAGAGTCCAAACTCGTAACATGCATGTAAAGGATTGTCCAGACATGTGTACAGTGCTGGACATGCTGGTGTCCTATGGTGGACATGCTTGTGATTAGTGGTAATGTCCAACTTGGGAGGCCAGAGTTGTTGGAAGGTGCATCAAGATCAGTTGACCACCAACATGGGAGGCTGAAGATGTTGGAAGGTGCATCAGGATCAGTTGACCACCAACTTTGGAGGCTGGAGTTGTTCGAAGGTATATCAGGATCCGCTGACGACCAACTTGGGATGCTGGAGCTATTAGGAAGTTGGTACTTTCGGGGACTACCTCTTCAAGATGACCACCAACTTCAGAACCTACACTGGTACGTTGGACTCTAGTGGCAGGAGTGCGACCGGGATTGGAGGCGCCTCCAGTGAGTTTCTCGTGCATGCAAACAACCCCACAGTTACAACATTGGATCTCTAGAAAATTATCGATTGGAGGCTGTGTCGAGAGCCTGAAAGCCAGGCGACCTCCTCCCACAATGATACCAACCTCTCCTGAAGTCGGTCCATCCAATCCATGCGTAGTTGCATGATTGATGTTGAACGTTTTAATTTAAATCGCAAGTGCATGGCCGTTTTAAGCGGTGGCAAATACGGGTCGTCCTCAGGGAGGTGAGCAGCCTCTTGTTTGCACGAAATCAAGTGGCAAAAAAATGGAGAAGAGAGTGGATTATGCTATGCTACGCTACACTACACTACGAAGTATGAAATGCGAAAGAAAGCAACAAACGATTAACTAAAAACTTAACTAAGAACGAAAGAAGAGTGCTGGAATTCAGAAATGGAAACCCCCTAAGGGGTGGAGTGAGTGCACACATGCAAAAAGGTGGGTGTTGAATACATTCTTTAAGCACAAATGAAGGTGGTGTTATCATGCATAGGAAGTGTCTAAATGTTATGGCAAAACCTATCAATCCATTCACCAACCTAGTTGATTAACATTTACATATGCAAGTTGTTTATTTCAGACTCTAAACAAACATGAGAGGTGTCTAATCATTTTGGCAAAACTCATCAAGTTATAAATTCTATCCTAAACAAGCAAGCATACATTCATGGTTTATCAACACATTGTAAATAAAGCATTCATTCTATTCTCTAATGCATGTATGAACATCTACTCCACCCCCCAAACGGGCTGGAACTACTCACTACACATTATACTAATTATTAAACTAAGCAAGGAAAGCATATTAACTAAGCTACTAAAACTAATGAAATGAAATTAAACAAAGTAAAACAAGCAACATGAAACAAACAACATAATAAAGAAACTTTTATTAAAATGACTCACAATTCAAGTAGCATCCTCCTACATTAGTGTGTTCTTCAAGGCCTCACTTCTAGTAGGAAGAATAGCCACTCAAAATGTGAAGGGATTACAATAGAAGGTGAAGAGTTCTATTTATAGCCATAGAAAAAAACACTCCGGGACAATCCCCCGATGTGGGACTAAACATATACCAAAAATAGCCTAAACATCCTCTAATACATGTGCTGGAGAAAGATGAGCGGACCCAGAGTGATCTGGACCGCCAATTAGCGGTCCCAGACCGCCAATAAAGTTTGGATCGGGTCGGAATTTGTTGTGGGATTTTCTTGCTGGTATTGTTTATCTTGGATGCGGTTACTTGACTTGTTGGAGCTCCGACCCGAATAGAATTGCCAAAATACTCCCCATGATGGTGTGGAGTTTTCTGTTTTGCTCTTTGGTCCTTTGGTCTTACATTCAGGTCCTTCTCCCTTGCATCTTAGTCCCTAGATCTCACAATTCAGTCCTTTTTCCCAGCTTTTGGGTCCTTTTATGTTTGATCTCTTCAAACCTATTTATTTCTGAAATTCAAACATAAAACTCGTAACATAGCATTGTTTAGGTGAAAGATAATGGATATAAGATACAAAATATGGTCATGAAATGATATCAATCAATTGACATTATATCATGCGTATATTTGTGTCTTATATCCTCTATTTTTAACCAAGGAAATGCTATGTAATGAGTTTTATGTTTAAGTTTCAGGAATAAAACAAGTGAGAAGAAGAGACACAAAAAGGACCTGAAAGAAAGAAAAAAGACCGAATTGTGAGACTTATGGACTGTTATGCAACAGGAAAGGACCCGGATGTAAACCAAAAGGACCAATAAGCAAATCAAGAACCTCCACAACATCATGAGGCGTATTTTGGCAATAAGATCCGGGCCTAACTCCAATAACCGATCCTAGTGCACCCCATCTGAAGAATTGAAGAACGAAAGAAGATATCCGAAAATGGGTGGGATCTGGGAAAAATGTCTGCCAGTTGGTGGTCCAAGACCTCCAATTAGCGGTCCATTTTTCTCAGTTGGGTTATGTGTTTATGTTAATTCTGGGAATGTTTAATTAGTCCCACATTGGGGGATTGTCCCCAGTTTCCTTTTTTCATGCCTATAAATAGAGCTCTTACTCCTCCTCCCTGGTAATCTACCCATTGCTTAGTGTCCAATCCCTCTACTTAGAGTCAAGCCTTAAAGCAAAAACTCAAGTAGGGAGATGCTACATGTAATGTGAGTCATTTAATAAAAGAATTTTTTGTTAGTTTAATGTTGTCTCTTTTATCTTCTTGCAAGCTTAGCTTGATTTCGTTTCATTAATCTTAGTAGACTTAGGTAACATGTTTTCCCCTCTTAACATAATAGATAGGTTAATCACTAGTTAGTAGTTCATCCCCCTTTGGTGGGTGGAGATGATGTACATATATGTTGTGATGTTTGGATCTTTGATGAATTTTTAATTTGGTAAACTTGCATGTTTGTATGTTCATTGGGGGTATTTTAATCATCTACATGTTGGGAGATTTTTGATGGGTTTAGCCATAAGATTTAGACACTTCCCATGCTTAGTTTCCTCATGTTTATTGATTGAAATTTCCTGTTGAATATGATACATGTTAGTTAAGTGTTTGTATTTGTGGTTGCTTGCTTGCTTGCTTGATTGAAGAAACTTTGTTTTGATGGGTTTTGCCATAAGATTTAGACACCTCCCATGCTTAGCTTTGTTCTTCACATTAGTATATGGTTTTTGACGAGTCTTGCCATATCTTTAGACACTTCTCATGCTGAGCCTAGTCTTATGATAATCAAGTAGTAATTGCCGATACGTTGTGTGAACGGACTGATAGGTTTTGTCACATCTTTAGACACTTCCTATGCATGAAAACACACACTACACACACATACATGCTTACATGCATCATTCATCACTTATTTCACTTCATATGTGCACACACTCCACCCGTTATATTTGATCCTAATCCTAATTGAGTCTTAATGATGATTTAGGAGGTGATTAGGATGAGATCGTTTTGGACGGCTGAGATGGAGTGGAGTGGATGAATGGTTGAGATTAGAGGATTGGAAGATATTTAGGTGAGCTCTCTCTCTCACGTCTCCCTTACTTCTCTCTCACGCTCTCTCTCTCTCTCTCCCTCTCTCCCTCAGTTGTACTCCGACATGGAGGTGCCGAGTTCGGGCGTGGTGGAGGCGTGCGTCAGGTTTAGGTTGCTCGTAGAGGTGAGTCGTTGGTTTCTTAACCCTTCTCGCTCATTTTGGTTCTCTCCCTCCCTCAACCTAACTTGAGTTCTGTGGTCGTGGTTGGTTGGTGGAGGTTGACAGAGGTGGAGTTGTGTCTGTAGAGCGTCGAGGAGTTGTGATCGTTGACAGGGCGAGTTGTTCGTCGGTGGATCGTGATTTCAGGAAGAAGGGCTCGTTGAAGCGTCGTCGTGGTTCTTCGAAGGTTTCTTCAAACCTTCACGTTATGTCAACTCGCTCACTTTAGTAGTGTGAGTATTTGGAATTCGACGGTAGGCCTTCCGGCTCATCGTAAGTAAACATGCAGCAGATGTTACGGCCTGATCGGTCGACCGGTTGGTGCAAACAGTCGACCGTTCTTAATGAGATTTCGGGATCTACCTCACACCGGTCGAACGATGCCCTTGGGGCGGTCGACCGGTTGTACATTTGAGGCAAGCCTGGTTGTTTTCGGTCGAACGGGTCCCCTTTGCCGTTCGACCGTGTGCATTGTCATAGGTCAGTTGGGGCGTTGACCATCTAAACGGTCGACCGCCTGTGTGACTTTGTCCAACCGGTGACTTAAGTTGGATTGGTGGTTGGTTCGACCGAAGGTGGTTCGGTCGACCGGACTTGATGTTGAGCGTGGGGGAATTCCCTAGTGGAATTCGGTGGACCGGGAGTGCTCGGGGTTCGACCGGATTCGTTGGTGAGAGTTGGGGGAATTCCATGGTGGAATTCGGTCGACTGAGAGTGCTCGGGGGTTCAACCAGATTCGTTGTTCTGCGTGAGGGATTTTTGCCTGGTGACTTTCAATCGAACGAGGCCCCTTTGCCGTTCGACCGATTGGTCGTTTTGTTTATTGAACCTGGGAGGCGACTTCTAAACGGTCGACCGGTCCTTGACTTTGGTTCAACCAAACGAGTGTGGTTGGTGGGAATTTGTCGACCGATGGAGTGCCGGTCGAGGCAATTGCCCTGTGTTTGTGAGATTCGGTCGACCGGGACTTCTGGATCGGTCGACCGTTTGTGTCCAGTTTTGCACGTTGGAGGTGCAGTTGTTGTGGTCGTTGTTGAACGTTTTATATTTCTACCGCAAGTGCACGGCCGCGATGAAGCGGTGGCAAGTACGGGTCGTCCTCAGGGAGGTGAGCAGTCTCTTGTTTGCACGAAATCAAGTGGCAAAAATAATGGAGAAGAGAGTTGGTTACGCTACTCTACACTAACCTACGCTAAGAAGTATGAAATGTGAAAGAAGCAAACAACGATGAAATAAGAACTAAGCTAAGAACAAAACAAGACTACTGGAATTTCAGGAATGGAAAACCCCTAAGGGGTGGAGTGAGTGCACACATGCAAAGAGGTGGGTGTAGAATACATTCTTTAAGCACATGAAGGTGGTGTTTATCAAGCATAGGAAGTGTCTAAATGTTATGGCAAAACCTATCAATCTATTCACCAACTTAGTTGAGTAACATTTACACATGCAAGGTGTTTATTTCAGAACCTAAACAAGCATGAGAGGTGTCTAATCATTTTGGCAAAACTCATCAAGTTGTAAATTCTATCCTAAACAAGCAAGCATACATCCATGTTTAATCAACACATTGAAATTAAAGCATTCATCCCATTCTCTAATGCCTGTATGTACATCTACTCCACCCCCCAAAGGGGATGGAACTACTCACTAAACATTACACTAATTACTAAACTATGGAAAGAAAGCATATTAAAACTAAGCTAGAATTAAAAGACGATTAAACTAAAACATGCACAAACAATAAAAGAAGCATAAAACAAACAATGAAAGAAACACAAAACTTTATTGATAAAATGACTCACATTAAAAGTAGCATCCTCCTACTTTAGTGTGTGTTTCAAGGCCTCACTTCTAGTAGGAAGAATAGCCACTTAAAATATGGAGTGCTTACAATAGGAGGTGAAGAGTTCTATTTATAGGCATGGAAAAAGCTAATCCGGGACAATCCCCCGATGTGGGACTAAACAAACACCAAAAATAGCCTAAACGAACATTAATACAAGTCCAGGAGAAATCTTGGCGGATCTGGACTAATCCAGACCGCCAATTGGCGGTTCCAGACCGCCAATTGGCGGTCCAAAATGTCTGGATCCAGTTGAGTTTTATTCTGGGCTTTTCTTTGTGCTTTTGGTGGTCTTTGATGCATCTACTTCGTTTGTTGAAGCTCCGACCCGAATCCAATTGCTAAAATACTCCCCATAATTGTGTGAAGTATTCTGTTTTACTCTTAGGTCCCTCTGTCTTACGATCAGGTCCTTCTCCCTTGCATCTTGGTCCCCAGATCTCACAATCCAGTCCTTTTTCCCAGCTTTTGGGTCCTTTTATGCTTCATCTCTTCAAACCTAATTATTCCCGAAAACTAAACATAAAACTCGTAACATAGCATTGTTTAGGTGAAAGATAATGGATATAAGATAGAAATATGAGCATGAAATGATGTCAATCAAATACCCCCTGTTGCACGTTTTAATTAAACCGCAAGTGCACGGCCGCGATGAAGCGGTGGCAAGTACGGGTCGTCCTCAGGGAGGTGAGCAGTCTCTTGTTTGCACGAAATCAAGTGGCAAAAATAATGGAGAAGAGAGTTGGTTACGCTACTCTACACTTAACTACGCTACACTAAGAAGTATGAAATGCGAACGAAAGAAACAAACAATGAACTAACAACTAAGCTAAGAACAAAATAGGAATGCTGGAATACAGAAATGGAAAACCCCTAAGGGGTGGAGTGAGTGCACACATGCAAAGAGGTGGGTGTAGAATACATTCTTTAAGCACATGAAGGTGGTGTTTATCAAGCATAGGAAGTGTCTAAATGTTATGGCAAAACCTATCAATCTATTCACCAACTTGGTTGATTAACATTTACATATGCAAGTTGTTTATTTCAGAACCTAAACAAGCATGAGAGGTGTCTAATCATTTTGGCAAAACTCATCAAGTTATAAACTCTATCCTAAACAAGCAAGCATACATTCATGTTTAATCAACACATTGAAATTAAAGCATTCATCCCATTCTCTAATGCATGTATGTACATCTACTCCACCCCCCAAAGGGGATGGAACTACTCAGTAAACATTACACTAATTATTAAACTATGAAAAGAAAGCATATTCAAACTAAGCTAGAATTAAAAGACGATTAAACTAAAACATGCACAACAATAAAAGAAGCATAAAACAAACAATGAAAGAAACATAAAACTTTATTGATAAAATGACTCACATTAAAAGTAGCATCCTCCTACTTTAGTGTGTGCTTCAAGGCCTCACTTCTAGTAGGAAGAATAGCCACTTAAAATATGGAGTGATTACAAAAGGAGGTGAAGATTTCTATTTATAGGCATGGAAAAAGCTAATCCGGGACAATCCCCCGATGTGGGACTAAACAGATACCACAAATAGCCTAAACAAACATTAATACACGTCCAGGAGAAATATTGGTGGATTTGGGCCCAAAGTGACCGTTAATTGGCGGTCTTGGACCGCTAATTGGCGGTCCAAATTTTCCGGATCGAGTTGAATCTTGTTCTAGGCTTTGCTTGGTGTATTTGGTGGTCTTGGATGCATCTACTTTGTTTATTGGAGCTCCGACCCGAATCCAATTGCTAAAATACTCCCCATGATGTTGTGGAGTATTCTGTTTTGCTCTTAGGTCCTTCTGTCTTGCGTTCAGGTCCTTCTCCCTTGCATCTTGGTCCCCAGATCTCACAATCCAGTCCTTTTTCCCAGCTTTTGGGTCCTTTTATGTTTCATCTCTTCAAACCTATTTATTCCTGAAAACTAAACATAAAACTCGTGACATAGCATTGTTTAGGTGAAAGATAATGGATATAAGATACAAATATGAGCATGAAATGATGTCAATCAAATACCCCCACACCTAACTTTTGCTAGTCCCGAGCAAAACAAAGAAAGAGAAAAGCAAACGAAAAACAAGAAATCCTAACTCACTTTCGTAGGAATCACGGTTGCACTTAGCACGTGCAACAAGCCGTTAAACCTCCTTGTCGCCAAGGAGGAGGAGTGTTGTCTCCTGAGGGTTTTCAGCGGATCTACCCACAAAATCCGAACAAGATGCATTAATCAATCTAGCTACACGACTCGCTGGACTTATTTTGTCGATCATGGGACGCGGTAACACTACGGGTCGACTCTATATATGTAATCGGTCCACACACCTAGACTAATGAGTTATTCGTGAGAGTTAACTAAGGAATTAAGTGAAAGACATGGGCAACCTTAACTTCTGAATGTGATACAACGCGTAAAGTCCATTTTGGTTCTTATTTGACTTTTTTTTTCTTTTTTTTTTCTTTTCTTTTTTCTTTTTTTTTCTTTTTCTTTGGAGCATTTATTGGTTGGTGTTTGATTCTCCCAGGGTCAGGTTTCGTGCATCATTGCCTATGAGGACTTACACTATCACGTACACCTTCCCCCAAATCTCCACATAGGGCGATCCCTACCACCCGTGTAACGAGAGTTCGGTCGGTGCATCCCAAGTCAGATGACTCGAAAGCACCAGGCACAAAGTCCCCTCAGACCTACTTTCCCGAGTGATAGGAGCCGTGCGAGAAGAGAGAACACCACTTATTTATTTATCTACATGGGAACCAAAACCCCTACACTTAAGTTTCACAAAAAGAGATTAAGGGCCCTTGACTACGACAAACTTCCTTATACTAACAGACACGAATTATTTGACCCACTAGGTTCAGGGTGGACTTCTTTAAATGTTTGAGTACTGAAACCCTATGATTACACGCCCCCCGAGGGAAAACCGAGGTGCATCCTAACGACTCGATAAGACCTAAAGCCAGTAAACCAAAAATCCTAATGCATCAAGTTCAAGACAATTTTGGGAGCTTTCTTTTTACTTTGCCTCTCAACGGTTTTGCACATGCTAAACACACGCAAAACCCACAAAACATTTTCTTTCGCAAACACATGAAGATTTTGAAAGAAATGTGAAAATTTTAAAGCACTAGGCAAGCAAAAGAAGACAAGTCACCCAAGGATCATGGCAAGCAGATATATCAATGTTAAATGCGGCACACTAACATGACCCTAGCAGTACAAACAAACGAAAATAAAACCAAAGGAGACTCGACTATGTACACACGTAAAACACCCCCCCCACACCTACTTCATGCATTGTCCTCAATGAATGTGAATAAGATACTACATGGATACATGCATGAAAAAGGAAAGATCTCACCAACATGAAGTACAAAGGGACATTCAGGGTCATGTTGATGGACACAAACCCAAATTCCCTCAAAACCTGTGAGAAGCTGAAGAAGGGAGATAAATACGTGAAGAAATTGGGGCCCAAGTACACAAGGGTTGGGGCCCACAACAATCGATGCTCACTGAAGGAGTCTTTTAATACACACTTTTTCTTCTTTTTTTTTGTTGTTTTTTTTTTGTTGTTTTTTTTTTGAAGATATATACATCAACCAAAATATTCTCATAATCATTTGGTCAAGGAACATCAAATGAGAACATCAAGTCATGAGGACCAGAGACTTGCCGAGATGGGCAAACTCCACTGGTACTCTGAGGTGTCATGAGGGGTGAAAGGTCAAAGCTGAAAGGCTCGAACCCCTCATGATTTTGGTCGGGTGTGGGCAACAAAGAATGAAGTTGTGTTGCCTCACTAGGGTTTAGTTGCTCATCGAACAAAACCCTCCAACCAATAGGCGGGTGCATCGGAATGAGTTCCTCAAGCTCATTCGATGGATGCAGCAGACCTGCATCACTAAGAATGGGGCTTCTCCCCAAGTCATCCAACAAGGACCTCCCACCATCATTTAGATCATCAAGCATAAGCTCGGTCAAAGGTGGGTCCTTGTTGGAGTCAGAATGAAGCTCAAATGGCTCAAGGGCCAAGGGACATGAGACAGAGACACCTTCTACTATAGGCATATGATGAGGTGTCTCACTCTCACTAGTACTCTCAACTGAATCATGCAACGAACACTCCCTTTGAACATTCATGTTTGAGGCCAGCTCACTCTTTTGCATTGCAAAGACAGGCAATGAGTCTTCGCTGAGCCTACAAACATTCTCAACGGGTTGCATTGGTGTTAGAGGTGTTCGTTGATTTTGTGGTGCTTTCTCCAATTGGCGGATGAGATTGAGATTTAAAGGTTCATCCATGGGTTCCTGTTGCCTACCAGAGTTGAACACATGAAACTCGGCACTCCTGTTACCGAATGAGAGCTTCATGAGACCATTTCTACAATTAATCAAGGCATTGGAGGTTGCCAGAAATGGTCTACCCAAAATCAAAGGTATTTGAGAGTGGGTGTTCGCAACAGGATTGGTATCGAGGACAACAAAATCGACTGGAAATATAAAATCTCCAACCTTGATAAGCACGTCCTCGATAATCCCCATGGGAATACGAATGGATCTATCTGCCAATTGGAGGGTGATCTTAGTTGGTTTTAATTCTCCCAAGTTCAACTGTTGATAAACAGAGAATGGGAGGAGGTTGACCGCTGATCCTAAATCAAGCAAAACATTGCTCAGTCTAGTGTCCCCTATCGTACACTGAATAGTAGGACACCCAGGGTCCTTGTATTTTGTGTAGGCGGGATTGGACAAAAGAGAGCTTATATTTGCAGCCAAGAATGCTTTCTTAGGAACATTGGTCTTCCTCTTGGTTGTGCAGAGATCCTTCAACACTTTGGCATATTGAGGTATTTGTTGGATGACATCCAACAAGGGGATGTTAACCTTCACTTGCTTAAATACCTCTAATATCTTGTCCATGTTGTCACTCTGCTTTTTGGTTAACCTACTTGGATAAGGAGCTTTTGGCAGGTAGGTTTTCTGCTGTGCCTGAGAAGAAGGAAGCGTTGGTGTATTACCCTCACCCTCAGCTTCTTCTTCACCACCATTCCCACTAGGGGGCTGCATAGATGGTGGTGGGTGTGGCAAGGAAATGTGATTGTCAACCTGTTTTCCATTCCTTAAGGTCACAATGGAATTGACATGGTGAACAGGTTCCTCCACATGGTTCACTTGCCTCCCCCGAGGTACCACATTCTCATTTTGCATTTGTTGTTGTTGGTACATGCGGGGGTTAGCCTCAGGCTGGCTAGGAAAAGACCCTCTCTCTCTTTCATGTACAGACTGAGCCAATTGGCCCATCTGAAGCTTTAGAGATTTGATGGTCTGCTGATTTGAAGTGAGAACTTGACTTGTGGTAGACATAAAATTTTTCATTGAGTTTTCAAGTCCACGAGTCAAGGTCTCAAGCGAATTGAATCGGGTTTCCATATTATTGGAATTTGGGAAACCCGATGGATTGGTGGTTTGCGCTTGGGGTGGCTGATAGGAATGCGCATGCATGGGAGGTTGGTGTGATTGGTAAGGTGGTCTAGAGGAGTTTGAAGGACCACCCGGGGCATTATTTTGGTTCCATGAAAAATTGGGGTGGTTCCTCCATCCAGGGTTATAAGATGATGAGTATGGGTCATTCCTAGCTCTGTCATAGATGGCGTTGACACGCTCCATCTCAGGAGGAATGGACTCACACTCGCTCTCTACATGACCTATCCTACCACATGAATGACAAGGAACTGGACCAGATGTGGACATGTGAGGTGCACTTTGTTGGTTTTGGAGCTCAATCGAATCCATACGGCGCATTAAGGCCGCCATGCGTGCCTCGGTGGCCGTAGTGGTATCGATAGCAAATGCGGAACCCGATCTAGTTGAGTTTGCATTCGCGATCCTCGCTCCTATACTAGATGATGCAGGTGGTTCCCTCACACTCTCCCACTGCATGGTTTTCTCAGCGAGGTCTTCTAGGAAGGCCCATGCCTTCCTTTCATCCTTTCCCAAGAACTCTCCTTGACACATGGACTCAAGGAGCGTTCTGGACGGGATGTGAAGACCCTCATACACAATCTGACAAAGACGCCACAACTCAATGCCATGGTGAGGGCACGAGGATAGTAGCTCTTTGAACCTCTCAAGATATGCATGAAATGGTTCGGTCTCATGTTGATAGAACGAATTGATTTCGTTCCTCAATTTTTGAGTCCGATGATTAGGAAAGTACTTCTTGAGGAATGCAGATTGAAACTCATCCCAAGTCCTAAAGGAATTCGCCTGGTTGCTGTACAACCACTTCTTGGCATCATCCTTTAGTGCAAAAGGAACGAGCCTAAGATGGATGGAGTCTGTGCTAAGTTGTTGCAGCTTGAACATAGCACAGACCTCCTCAAATTCCCTGAGAAAGATATAGGGGTCACCTTTCCCAGTGAAATGAGGGAGCATGGAAATGAATTGAGGCTTAACCTCAAAATGGTTCCCATTAGCCTCTGGTAATACGATGCATGAGGGTAGAGCTGTACGGCTCGGGTAGCATCGATCACGTAGAGGTATGGGAACGACAACTGGAAGCACTGGTCAAACAGGTGGGTCCAGCAACTGCTCCTCCTCACGGAAATTAGCAGCCATTGAACCCGAACTACGTGCGACACGAGAGGAGGAAGGTGTCGAGAAATCGATGACCGAAGCCGGATTGACAACGCTCCTCGTCAAACGACCACTCTCGTCTCGTGTCCACGAAAGCATGCACAACGGTGCACACACACAAAACAAAACTTTTTTTTCTTTTTTTTTTCTTTTCTAACAAAGAATGTGCGTAGAGGAGAAGACGGGAGAACACAGGAGAGAAAGAATGACTCAGGAGAGAAGGGAAGAAGTCCTTATGCTACGGCGGATGGGTACAGGTAGAAGCACACAAGCAAACAAGGCTCAAGCAATCCTAAGGTCGCTATAGGTCCTTACAGCTAGACGACGCCTAACTGCGAGGTCACACGGCCTCAACACGCCTCACCTCCCTACAACGAGGACCACAAAGCCCAGCAAGTGAGCCAAGATCCGGGGATCTCGTCTCTCCTACTATCGACAAAGTGGGCAACGCCGATCAGGTCATGACGGTCGGGACCGGATCACTCTCCTAATGCGTCCGAATTCCTTAAGGCCAATGTCTACTTGATTTTAAAATTAGGCTCTTAATTAGTGTGGTTTTTGGGGCGAAGGAAAGGGTGATGAAATCCCCCACCTTATCTTTTATGGGACAGCCCCTCCTTAGTAGCGTTTTGGAGTCCTAAATCTAGCAATCAACTCTCCAAACAACGCTCAACTCACACTTGTTGCAATGCACTTCCTACTAACTAATGCATGTTCATACGAAATGCATGAATGAGAGTAGAAGGTGCGTACCTCACGCCAGCTCTCAGCAACAGAAAATAAAGCTAAGATAAAAGACAATCTAAATGCCTAAGTCACATACATGATGCATGGCCTAAACAACAAGAATGCCTAATCTTTTGCTTTGAGTTTTAGGGTCCAAGTTGCTTAAGGGGGGGTTTGATTATTGATCTGGGAACAAACTATAAGTCAAAACATGCCAAATTAAGTCCCAGACCACTAAATCATATAAAGAATTACTTCAAAGAAATTTCGAGGTCAACGGAAACAACCAGACCGCCAGTTGGCGGTTGTAGACCGCTGATTGGCGGTCTTCTTCTCTCAAACCGCCTCCAAACTTCACCAGATGCTTCCTATTCTCAATGTGAGTCTCCTGAAACAAAGAAAACTACAAAGCAAAAATTAAATCCACTCGAATCGTCCAAACAAGAGTCTGGACTGGCACCTCCCCGGCAACGGCGCCAAAAACTTGTTGCACGTTTTAATTAAACCGCAAGTGCACGGCCGCGATGAAGCGGTGGCAAGTACGGGTCGTCCTCAGGGAGGTGAGCAGTCTCTTGTTTGCACGAAATCAAGTGGCAAAAATAATGGAGAAGAGAGTTGGTTACGCTACTCTACACTTAACTACGCTACACTAAGAAGTATGAAATGCGAACGAAAGAAACAAACAATGAACTAACAACTAAGCTAAGAACAAAATAGGAATGCTGGAATACAGAAATGGAAAACCCCTAAGGGGTGGAGTGAGTGCACACATGCAAAGAGGTGGGTGTAGAATACATTCTTTAAGCACATGAAGGTGGTGTTTATCAAGCATAGGAAGTGTCTAAATGTTACGGCAAAACCTATCAATCTATTCACCAACTTGGTTGATTAACATTTACATATGCAAGTTGTTTATTTCAGAACCTAAACAAGCATGAGAGGTGTCTAATCATTTTGGCAAAACTCATCAAGTTATAAACTCTATCCTAAACAAGCAAGCATACATTCATGTTTAATCAACACATTGAAATTAAAGCATTCATCCCATTCTCTAATGCATGTATGTACATCTACTCCACCCCCCAAAGGGGATGGAACTACTCAGTAAACATTACACTAATTATTAAACTATGAAAAGAAAGCATATTCAAACTAAGCTAGAATTAAAAGACGATTAAACTAAAACATGCACAACAATAAAAGAAGCATAAAACAAACAATGAAAGAAACATAAAACTTTATTGATAAAATGACTCACATTAAAAGTAGCATCCTCCTACTTTAGTGTGTGCTTCAAGGCCTCACTTCTAGTAGGAAGAATAGCCACTTAAAATATGGAGTGATTACAAAAGGAGGTGAAGAGTTCTATTTATAGGCATGGAAAAAGCTAATCCGGGACAATCCCCCGATGTGGGACTAAACAGATACCACAAATAGCCTAAACAAACATTAATACACGTCCAGGAGAAAAATTGGCGGATTTGGGCCCAAAGTGACCGCCAATTGGCGGTCTTGGACCGCTAATTGGCGGTCCAAATTTTCCGGATCGAGTTGAATCTTGTTCTAGGCTTTGCTTGGTGTATTTGGTGGTCTTGGATGCATCTACTTTGTTTATTGGAGCTCCGACCCGAATCCAATTGCTAAAATACTCCCCATGATGTTGTGGAGTATTCTGTTTTGCTCTTAGGTCCTTCTGTCTTGCGTTCAGGTCCTTCTCCCTTGCATCTTGGTCCCCAGATCTCACAATCCAGTCCTTTTTCCCAGCTTTTGGGTCCTTTTATGTTTCATCTCTTCAAACCTATTTATTCCTGAAAACTAAACATAAAACTCGTGACATAGCATTGTTTAGGTGAAAGATAATGGATATAAGATACAAATATGAGCATGAAATGATGTCAATCACCCCCACACCTAACTTTTGCTAGTCCCGAGCAAAACAAAGAAAGAGAAAAGCATGCGAAAAACAAGAAATCCTAACTCACTTTCGTAGGAATCACGGTTGCACTTAGCACGTGCAACAAGCCGTTAAACCTCCTTGTCGCCAACGAGGAGGAGTGTTGTCTCCTGAGGGTTTTCAGCGGATATACCCACAAAATCCGAACAAGATGCATTAATCAATCTAGATACACGACTCGTTGGACTTATTTTGTCGATCATGGGACGCGGTAATACTACGGGTCGACTCTATATATGTAATCAGTCCACACACCTAGCCTAATGAGTTATTCGTGAGAGTTAACTAAGGAATTAAGTGAAAGACATGGGCAACCTTAACTTCTGAATGTGATACAATGTGTAAAGTCCATTTTGGTTCTTATTTGACTTTTTTTTCTTTTTTTTTCTTTTTTTGTTTCTTTTTCTTTGGAGCATTTTATTTGTTGGTGTTTGATTCTCCCAGGGTCAGGTTTCGTGATCATTGCCTATGAGGACTTACACTATCACGTACACCTTCCCCCAAATCTCCACATAGGGCGATCCCTACCACCCGTGTAACGGGAGTTCGGTCGGTGCATCCCAAGTCAGATGACTCGAAAGCACCAGGCACAAAGTCCCCTCAGACTTACTTTCCCGAGTGATAGGAGCCGTGCGAGAAGAGAGAACACCACTTATTTATCTACATGGGAACCAAAACCCCTACACTTAAGTTTCACAAAAAGAGATTAAGGGCCCTTGACTACGACAAACTTCCTTATACTAACAGACACGAATTATTTACTCACTAGGTTCAGGGTGGACTTATTTAAATGTTTGAGTACTGAAACCCTATGATTACACGCCCCCCCCCCCCGAGGGAAAACCGGGGTGCATCCTCACGACTCGATAAGACCTAAAGCCAGTAAACTAGAAATCCTAATGCATCAAGTTCAAGACAATTTTGGGAGCTTTCTTTTTACTTTGCCTCTCAACGGTTTTGCACATGCTAAACTCACGCAAAACCCACAAAAAACATTTTCTTTCGCAAACACGTGAAGATTTTGAAAGAAATGTGAAAATTTTAAAGCATTCGGCAAGCAAAAGAAGACAAGTCACCCAAGGATCATGGCAAGCAGATATATCAATATTAAATGCGGCACACTAACATGACCCTAACAATGCAAACAAAAGAAAATAAAACCAAAGGAAAAAGACTCGACTATGTACACACGTAAAACACCCCCCCACACCTACTTCATGCATTGTCCTCAATGAATGTTAACAAGATACTACATGGATACATGCATGAAAAAGGAAAGATCTCACCAACATGAAGTACAAAGGGACGTTCAGGGTCATGTTGATGGACACAAACCCAAATTCCCTCAAAACCTGTGAGAAGCTGAAGAAGGGAGATAAATACGTGAAGAAATTGGGCCCAAGTACACAAGGGTTGTGGCCCACAACAATCGATGCTCACTGAAGGAGTCTTTTATTACACACTTCTTTTTTTTTCAAGATATATACATCACCCAAGATATTCTCATAATCATTTGGTCAAGGAACATAAAATGAGAACATCAAGTCATGAGGACCAGAGACTTGCCGAGATTGGCAAACTCCACTGGTACTCTGAGGTGTCATGAGGGGTGGAAGGTCAAAGCTGAAAGGCTCGAACCCCTCATGATATTGGTTGGGTGTGGGCAACAAAGATTGAAGTTGTGTTGCCTCACTAGGGTTTAATTGCTCATCGAAGAAAACCCTCCAACCAAAACGCGGGTGCATCGGAATGAGTTCCTCAGGCTCATTCGATGGATGCAACAGACTTGCATCACTAAGAATGGGGCTTCTCCCCAAGTCATCCAACAAGGACCTCCCACCATCGTTTAGATCATCAACCATAAGCTCGGTCATAGGTGAGTCCTTGTTGGAGTCAATATGAAGCTCAAATGGCTCAATGGCCATGGGACATGAGGTAGAGACACCTTCTAGTATAGGCATAGGATGAGGTGTCTCACTCTCACTAGTACTCTCAACTGAATCATGCAACGAACAATCCCTTTGGACATTCATGTTCGAGGCCAGCTCACTCTGTTGCATTGCGAAGACAGGCAATGAGTTTTCGCTGGGCCCACGAACATTCTCAATGGGTTGCATTGGGGTTAGGGGTGTTCGTTGATTCTGTGGTGCTTTCTCCAATTGGTGGATGAGATTTAGATTTAAAGGTTCATCCATGGGTTCCTGTTGCCTACCAGAGTTGAACACATGAAACTCGGCACTCATGTTACCGAATGAGAGCTTCATGAGACCATTTCTACAATTAATCAAGGCATTGGAGGTTGGCAGAAATGGTCTACCCAAAATCAAAGATATTTGAGAGTGGGTGTTCGCAACAGGATTGGTATCGAGGACAACAAAATTGACTGGAAATATAAAATCTCCAACTTTGATAAGCACGTCCTCGATAATCCCCATGGGAATACGAATGGATCTATCCGCCAGTTGGAGGGTGATCTTAGTTGGTTTCAATTCTCCCAAGTTCAACTGTTGATAAACAGAGAATGGGAGGAGGTTGACCGCTGATCCTAAATCAAGCAAAACATTGCTCAATCTAGTGTCCCCTATCGTACACTGAATAGTAGGACACCCCGGGTCCTTGTATTTTGTGTAGGTAGGATTGGACAAAAGTGAGCTGATATTTGCAGCCAAGAATGCTTTCTTAGGAACATTGGTCTTCCTCTTGGTTGTGCAGAGATCCTTCAACACTTTGGCATATTGAGGTATTTGTTGGATGACATCCAACAAGGGGATGTTAACCTTCACTTGCTTAAATACCTCTAATATCTTGTCCATGTTGTCACTCTGCTTTTTGTTTAACCTACTTGGATAAGGAGCTTTTGGCAGGTAGGTTTTCTGCTGTGCCTGAGAAGAAAGCTTTGGTGTGTTACCCTCACCCTCAGCTTCTTGTTCACCACCATTCCCACTGAGGGGCTGCATAGATGGTGGTGGGTGTGGCAAGGAAATGTGATTGTCAACCTGTTTTCCATTCCTTAAGGTCACAATGGAATTGACATGGTGAACAGGTTCCTCCACATGGTTCACTTGCCTCCCCTGAAGTACCACATTCTCATTTTGCGTTTGTTGTTGTTGGTACATGCGGGGGTTAGCCTCAGGCTGGCTAGGAAAAGACCCTCTCTCTCTTTCATGTACAGACTGAGCCAATTGGCCCATCTGAAGCTCTAGAGATTTGATGGTCTGCTGATTTGAAGTGAGAACTTGACTCGTGGTAGACATAAAATTTTTCATTGAGTTTTCAAGTCCACGAGTCAAGGTCTCAAGCGAATTGAATCGGGTTTCCATATTATTGGAATTTAGGAAACCCGATTGATTGGTGGTTTGTGCTTGGGGTGGCTGATAGGAATGTGCATGCATGGGAGGTTGGTGTGATTGGTAAGGTGGTCTAGAGGAGTTTGGAGGACCACCCGGGGCATTAGTTTGGTTCCATGAAAAATTGGGGTGGTTCCTCCATCCAGGATTATAAGATGATGAGTATGGGTCATTCCTAGCTCTGTCATAGATGGCGTTGACACGCTCCATCTCAGGAGGAATGGACTCACACTCGCTCTCTACATGACCTATCCTACCACATGAATGACAAGGAACTGGACCAGATGTGGACATGTGAGGTGCACCTTGTTGGTTTTGGAGCTCAATCGAATCCATACGGCGCATTAAGGCCGCCATGCGTGCCTCGGTGGCCGTAGTGGTATCGATAGCAAATGCGGTACCCGATCTAGTCGAGTTTGCATTCGCGATCCTCGCTCTTATACTAGATGATGCAGGTGGTTCCCTCACACTCTCCCACTGCATGGTTTTCTCAGCGAGGTCTTCTAGGAAGGCCCATGCCTCCCTTTCATCCTTTCCCAAGAACTCTCCTTGACACATGGACTCAAGGAGCGTTCTGGACGAGATGTGAAGACCCTCATACACAATCTGACAAAGACGCCACAAGTCAATGCCATGGTGAGGGCACGAGGATAGTAGCTCTTTGAACCTCTCAAGATATGCATGAAATGGTTCGGTCTCATGTTGATAGAACGAATTGATTTCGTTCCTCAATTTTTGAGTCCGATGATTAGGAAAGTACTTCTTGAGGAATTCGCCTGGTTGCTGTACAACCACTTCTTGGCGTCATCCTTTAGTGCAAAAGGAACGAGCCTAAGATGGATGGAGTCTGTGCTAAGTTGTTGCAGCTTGAACATAGCACAGACCTCCTCAAATTCCCTAAGAAAGATATAGGGGTCACCTTTCCCAGTGAAATGAGGGAGCGTGGAAATGAATTGAGGCTTAACCTCAAAATGGTTCCCATTAGCCTCTGGTAATACGATGCATGAGGGTAGAGCTGTACGGCTCGGGTAGCATCGATCACGTAGAGGTATGGGAACGACAACTGGAAGCACTGGTCGAACAGGTGGGTCCAGCAACTGCTCCTCCTCACGGAAATTAGCAGCCATTGAACCCGGACTGCGTGTGACACGAGAGGAGGAAGGTGTCGAGAAATCGATGATCGAAGCCGGATTGCCAACGTTCCTCTTCAAACGACCACTCTCGTCTCGTGTCCACGAAAGCATGCACAAAGGTGCACACACAGACCACAACTCTTTAAAAAAAAAAAAAATGTACGTAGAAGAGAAGACGAGGGAACACAGGAGAGAAAGAATGACTCAGGAGAGAAGGGAAGAAGTCCTTATGCTACGGCGGATGGGTACAGGTAGAAGCACACAAGCAAACAAGGCTCAAGCAATCCTAAGGTCGCGATAGGTCCTTACAGCTAGACGACGCTTAACTGCGAGGTCACACGGCCTCAACACGCCTCACCTCCCTACAAGGAGGACCACAAAGCTCAGCAAGTGAGCCAAGATCCGGGGATCTCGTCTCTCCTACTATCGACAAAGTGGGCAACGCCGATCAGGTCATGACGGTCGGGACCGGATCACTCTCCTAATGCGTCCAATATCCTTAGGGCCAATGTCTACTTGATTTTAAAATTAGGCTCTTGATTAGTGTGGTTTTTGGGGCGAAGGAAAGGGTGATGAAATCCCCCACCTTATATTTTATGGGACAACCCCTCCTTAGTAGCGTTTTGGAGTCCTAATCTAGCAATCAACTCTCCAAACAAAACGCTCAACTCACACTTGTTTCAATGCACTTCCTACTAACCAATGCATGTTCATACGAAATGCATGAATGAGAGTAGAAGGTGCGTACCTCACGCCAGCTCTCAGCAACAGAAAATAAAGCTAAGATAAAAGACAATCTAAATGCTTAAGTCACATACATGATGCATGACCTAAACAACAAGATTGCCTAATCTTTTGCTTTGAGTTTTAGGGTCCAAGTTGCTTAAAGGAGGTTGATTATGGATCTGGGAACAAACTATAAGTCAAAACATGCCAAATTAAATCCCAGATCACTACATCAATTATGAAAACCGACCAAAGAAATAAGAGAGCAAACAGAGCTTACCAGACCGCCAATTGGCGGTCTCAGGCCGCTGATTAGCGGTCTGAAGTGCCCAGATTGACTGAAAACTTCTCCAGGTGTTCCTATGGACGACTCCAAGTCCCCTGAAACAAAGCAAAACTACAAAACACAAATTAAATCCACTCGAATCGTCCAAACAAGAGTCTGGACTGGCACCTCCCCGGCAACGGCGCCAAAAACTTGTTGAACGTTTTATATTTCTACCGCAAGTGCACGGCCGCGATGAAGCGGTGGCAAGTACGGGTCGTCCTCAGGGAGGTGAGCAGTCTCTTGTTTGCACGAAATCAAGTGGCGAAAATAATGGAGAAGAGAGTTGGTTACGCTACTCTACACTAACCTATGCTAAGAAGTATGAAATGTGAAAGAAGCAAACAAACGATGAAATAAGAACTAAGCTAAGAACAATACAAGACTACTGGAATTTCAGGAATGGAAAACCCCTAAGGGGTGGAGTGAGTGCACACATGCAAAGAGGTGGGTGTAGAATACATTCTTTAAGCACATGAAGGTGGTGTTTATCAAGCATAGGAAGTGTCTAAATGTTATGGCAAAACCTATCAATCTATTCACCAACTTAGTTGAGTAACATTTACATATGCAAGGTGTTTATTTCAGAACCTAAACAAGCATGAGAGGTGTCTAATCATTTTGGCAAAACTCATCAAGTTGTAAATTCTATCCTAAACAAGCAAGCATACATCCATGTTTAATCAACACATTGAAATTAAAGCATTCATCACATTCTCTAATGCCTGTATGTACATCTACTCCACCCCCCAAAGGGGATGGAACTACTCACTAAACATTACACTAATTATTAAACTATGGAAAGAAAGCATATTAAAACTAAGCTAGAATTAAAAGACGATTAAACTAAAACGTGCACAAACAATAAAAGAAGCATAAAACAAACAATGAAAGAAACACAAAACTTTATTGATAAAATGACTCACATTAAAAGTAGCATCCTCCTACTTTAGTGTGTGCTTCAAGGCCTCACTTCTAGTAGGAAGAATAGTCACTTAAAATATGGAGTGCTTACAATAGGAGGTGAAGAGTTCTATTTATAGGCATGGAAAAAGCTAATCCGGGACAATCCCCCGATGTGGGACTAAACAAACACCAAAAATAGCCTAAACGAACATTAATACAAGTCCAGGAGAAATCTTGGCGGATCTGGACTAATCCAGACCGCCAATTGGCGGTCCAAAATGTCCGGATCCAGTTGAGTTTTATTCTGGGCTTTTCTTTGTGCTTTTGGTGGTCTTTGATGCATCTACTTCGTTTGTTGAAGCTCAGACCCGAATCCAATTGCTAAAATACTCCCCATAATTGTGTGAAGTATTCTGTTTTACTCTTAGGTCCCTCTGTCTTACGATCAGGTCCTTCTCCCTTGCATCTTGGTCCCCAGATCTCACAATCCAGTCCTTTTTCCCAGCTTTTGGGTCCTTTTATGCTTCATCTCTTCAAACCTAATTATTCCTGAAAAGTAAACATAAAACTCGTAACATAGCATTGTTTAGGTGAAAGATAATGGATATAAGATACAAATATGAGCATGAAATGATGTCAATCAGTCGTCCGCGTAGGGTGAGTTGTGGTGTCGATGTTCTTCCGGCAAGTGTCCTAGTGAGTACGAGTGTTGCGGTGGTTGGGTGAAAGAGCCCTGGAGCCCTGTAACTGTGTGAGAGTTGTGGTTGGGTGAAAAAGCCCTGGAGCCCAGCTTGGAAATGTGTGTGTTGTGGTGGTTGGGAGAAAAAGTCCTGGAGTCCCGTAACTGTGTGAGAGCTGCGGTTGGGTGAAAGATCCCTAGAGCCCAGCTTGTCTGTGCGAGGTTGGGTGAAAAAGCCCTGGAGTTCCATAGTGCGTTCAGGTTGGGTGAAAGAGCCCTGGAGCTTGAGCATGGACCGCATGTTAAGGGTTGGGTGAAAAATCCCTGGAGCCCTTGGACGTTTGGGTTGGGTGAAAAAGCCCTGGAGCCCTTGGTCGTGTCGTGGTAGCTGCGGTTGGGTGAAAAAACCCTGGAGCCCAGCTTGGCGACGTGTGTGTTGCGGTGGTTGGGTGAAAAAGCCCTGGAGCCCCCTAATGGTGGTGTGTGCTGTGGTTGGGTGAAAGAGCCCTGGTGCCCGGCCTAGTTGTGGTGCTTTTCTTGTTGGTAGAATTGCATGCTAGGGTGTTTTTTAGTTCATGCATTGTAGAGTTTGGCATACGGGGTTTCCTTCTGGAAACTCAGGCATTGTTGCATGTTTGCTTTTTCAGGCCATGATCGGGGATAGGGGCTGGTGACCGAGGAGAGGAGCGCTGCTACCTGATCCTCCTTTCTCTCATTTGAGGTCGGAGTGATTACTTGTATCTATTATTTAGCCTTTTCAAATGTAATCATACTTTTGAAATACTCGAATATATATATTATATATATGTGGTGCACCTGTTTCCTTTTATTTTGCAATATCCTCTGTTGATTGTGTGTTATTGAAATTTTAAGTTCTTCTGCTACTTGAGGATGTTACAACTTTGTATCAGAGCGGTCGGTTCCGGTGTTCTTATCCAAAGAAACCACCCTTAGAGTTTTAGAGTATGCATTAGTTAATGCATTCATGGTTTTGATGTGTGTTGTCTTCTTTGTGTATAGATGACTCCGAGATGCGTGAGACCTCCCCCACGTCCAATGATCGACGAAAATGAGTCCATTGAGTCGTGTTGCTAAGTTGAATAATACATCTATGTTTGGATTTTGTGGGTGTATCCGCTGAAAACCCTCAAGAGACAACACTCCTCTTTGGCGACAAGGGGGTTTAACGACTTCTTGCACATGCTAAGTGCAACCGTGATTCCTACGAAAATGAGTTAGGATTTCCCTGTTTTATGAATGATTTTTCCTTTATTTAATTTTTCTCTTTCTTTGTTTTGCTCGGGACTAGCAAAAGTTAAGTGTGAGGGTATTTGATTGACATTATATCCTACATATATTTGTGTCTTATATCCTCTATTTTTAACCTAAGCAATCCTACGTAACGAGTTTTATGTTTAAGCTTCAGGAATAAAACAATGACAACAAGAGACACAAAAAGGACCTAAAAGTGAGAAAAAAATACCGAATTATGAGACTTATGGACTGATATGCAAGAGGAAGGACCCAGATGTAAACCAAAAGGACCAATAAGAAAATCAAGAAGCTCCACGCCATCATGAGGCGTATTTTGGCAATAAGATTCAGGCCTAAACTCCAATAACCGATCCGAGTGAACCCCATCTGAAGAATTGAAGAACGAAAGAAGATATCCGAAAATGGGTCGAAAATGGATGTATGATGATTTTTTGATTAGTGTAAAATTGCATGCTTGTTTGTTCATTGGGGGTATTTTAATCATCTACATGTTTGGAGATTTTTGATGGGTTTTGCCATAAGATTTAGACACTTCCCATGCTTAGTTTTCTCATGTTTATTGACTGAAATTTCCTGTTGAATATGCTACATGTTAGTTAAGTGTTTGTATTTGTGGTTGCTTGCTTGCTTGATTGAACAAACTTTGTTTTGATGGGTTTTGCCATAAGATTTAGACACCTCCCATGCTTACCTTTGTTCTTCACATTATTATATGGTTTTTGATGAGTCTTGCCATATCTTTAGACACTTCTCATGTTGAGCCTAGTCTTATGATAATCAAGTAGTAATTGCCAATACGTTGTGTGAACGGACTGATAGATTTTGCCACATCTTTAGACACTTCCTATGCATAAAAACACACACGACACACACACATACATGCTTACATGCATTATTCATTACTTATTTCACTTCATATGTGCACACACTCCACCCTTTAGGGGTTTCTTTTCCTGAATTTTATCTTGCTTTCAATTTCCCTCGCTTTCATTTTCCTTGTTTGATGCTTGCTAGTTTAGTGTAGTTTAGCTAGTGTAACCACAACTCTTCTCCCCTCTTTTCTCACTTGCCTTCGGAAGAACCACAGTCGACACACCTCCCTGTCGATCAACCCGTATTTTCTACGTCTTCACCGATGTCGTGCACTTGCGGGATTTAAAACGAACACATCAAGCTTTTGGCACCATTGAGCGAAGGTGCTCAGTCCAGACTATGGTTTGGACGATTCTAGTGGATTTAATTTTTGTTTTGTAGTGTTCTTTGTTTCAGGAGGCTCTAAGGCTCAAGGGAAGGCACCAGGGGAAGTTTGGGGGAAAACAGAGCTACTGGGACTGCCAATTAGCGGCATGAGACTGACCACTTGCGGTCTTGTGAGCTCCAAGTTCCCCTTCTTTCTTTGGTTTTGTGTTTACATCTGATATAATTGTTTGGGGTACAATTTGGCATGTTTGGACCTGTAGTTTTCTCCCAGATCAATAATCAATCCTCTTTTAATCAACTTGGACCCTAAAATCCAAAGCAAAAGATTTGGCATTCTTGCTTGTTTAGGTCATGCATCATATACTTGACTTAGGCACGTAGTTTGTCTTTTGTTTTAGCTTAACTTTCAATTGTTGAGCGCTGGCGTGAGGTAAGCATTTCTTACACTCATTCATGCATTAGTTAGTAGGAATTGAATTGCAACAAGTGTGAGTTGAGCGTTTGCTTGGAGAGTTGATTTCTAGATTAGGACTCCAAAACACTACTAGGAGGGGCTATCCCATTTAAGATAAGGTGGGGGATTGCATCACCCTTTCCTTTGCTCCAAAAATCACACTAATTAAGAGCCTAATTTTAAAATCAAATAGACATTGGCCACAAAGGATCTCGGGCGCATTAGGAGAGTGATCCGGTCGTGACCGTCATGGCCTGATCAGCGTCGCCCACTCTGTCGATAGTAGGAGAGACGAGATCTCCAGATCTTGGCTCACTTGTTGGGCTTTGTGGTCCTCGTCGTAGGGAGGTGAGGCGTATTGAGGCTGCGTGACCTCGTAGTTAGGCGTCGTCTAGCTGTAAGGACCTATAGTGACCTCAGGTTGTTTGAGCCATGTTTGCTTGTGTCATTCTACCTGTACCTACCCGCCGTAGCATAAGGACTTCTTACCTTCTATCCTGAGTCATTCCTTCTCATCTGAGTCTTCCCATCTTCCCATCTACGCACCCTTCTCAGTTTTTTTTCTAAATAAAATAAAATTACTTTTGGTTCGGTGTGTGTGTGCACCTTTGTGCATGCTTGTGTGGGCACGAGACGAGAGTGACCGTTTGACGAGGCATGATTGACATCATATCATGCATATATTTGTGTCTTATATCTTATATTCTTAGGCTAAGTCATGCTACGTAACGAGTGTTATGTTTATGTTTCAGGAATAAATAGGTTTGGGAATAATAGACTATAAAAGGACCTAAAAGCAAAAAAAGGACTAAGTTGCAAGAGAAGGACCCATATGTAAAGTCAAAGGCCCAATGAGTAAATCAAGAAAGACCATATCATCATGACGAGTATTTTGGTAATTCAATTCGGGCCTTAACTCCAACAACGAACTTGGGTGCATCATACATTGTGAAATCAAGCCAGACCACACCACACGTAATCTAGGCCAGATCTAAAGTCTGTAGACCGCCAATTGAAGCTCGGGTCGGCTCCAGATCCGACAAGCTTCGGGACAGATCATGTATTATGGTGTTTTATGTCTATTTCTGGTGTTGTATTAGTCCCACATCAGGGGATTGTCCCTGATTACCTTTTTATGACTATAAATAGAACTCTTCATCTTCCCTTGTAATCTACCCATTTCTTGGTGGCATTCTCTCTACTTGGAGTAAAAGCCTTGAAGCAAAAGCTCAAGCTGGAGAAGAATGTCACTTGTAATATGAGTCATGTAAATAAAATAATTCTTCATAGTTTTGTTAGTTTTATATTGTCTTTATTTTGATGCTTGCTTGTTTAGTTTGTTTTGTTTTCTTTATAGTAGTATAAATAGAATGTCTTCTTTTCTTCATCTAGTTTATAGTTTAATGTGTAAGTAGTTTCATCCCCCTTTGGGAATGGAGTTGATGTTTATACATGCTATGTAGATGGAATGAATGCTAAATATTGTTTTATGTGAAAAATGTTAGTATGCTTGTTTGAATCAAAGAGAATACTTAACTTGATGGTTTCAGACCTAATATATAGGTACATTCCATGCTTGTTTAGGTTCTTAATAACAAACTTGCCATGCTCATATTAATAACCTAGGTTAGTGTTTTGGATGATAGGTATTGTCATGAGGTACTTCTTATGCATAACAAACACTAACTACACTTGCGCTTATTGTATGCATTCACCACACTTATTTCATGTTTACACACACTCCACCCCTTAGGGGTTTTTCCATTCCTGATTTCTAGCTTCTCCTATTAGTTTCATGTGTCACTTAGTTTCATTTCTTCTCGCACTTTCATCTTGTTTGTTGCTTACTCGTGTAGTGTAGTTAATCTAGTTAGTTTAATCAATCTCTTCTCCCATTTGTTTCCCACTAGCCTTCGAACTAACCAAAGTCGACACACCTCCTTGTAGATCAACCTTTATCTGCCACCGATTCAACGTGGACATGCACTTGATGGTTATTTTAATTGAATCAATCATGTTTTTGGCGCTGTTGCCGGGGAGGTGTTCTGTCCAGACTTTGGTTTGGACGATTCTAGTGGTTTTAATTTTTTGTTTATAGTTTTAGTTTTTCTCAGGAGGCTTCAAAGATCAAGAGACGTCGCTAGGACAAGCTGGGGGGGGGGGGGCTGGAGCAAACTGATCGCCAATCAGCGGTTCTGGACCGCCAATTGGCAGCCTGGTGAACACCAAATCCTTCTTACTTTTTCTGGTTGTTTCTACATTCACTAGGTCATCTGGGGGCTGAATTTGGAATGTTTTGACTTGTAGTTTTCTTCCAAATTAACAATCAAGTCCCTTTAATAAACTTGGACCTTAAACCTCAAAGCAAAAGAGTAGATTGATTTCCATGTAGGTCATGCATCATTTGTAGACCTTGCATACACTCTTCTTTCTTTTCTTTACATTCTTGTTGTTGATTGCTGGCGTGAGGTACGTGCACCCATTCTCTTATTTATGCACGGTTTAAGCATGCATTAGTTAGTAAGGTGCATCGAGACAAGAGTGAGGTGAGCGTTTGATTGGAGAGTTCATTGCTAGATTAAGAATCAAAACGCTACTAAGGAGGGGTTGTCCCATACAAGATAAGTTGGGGGATTTCATCACCCTTTCCTTTGCCCCAAAAATCACTCTTAATCGAAGCCTTAATTCTAAAGAAAGTAGACATTGACCCTAAGGATTTTGGACGCACTAGGAGAGTGATCTAGTTGAGACCGTCATGACCTAATCGGCGTCGATAGTAGGAGGTACTGGATCTCTGGATCTGGTATCACTTGCTGGGCATTGTGGTCTTCGTTGTAGGGAGGTGAGGCATGTCAAGATTAGTGACCTCGAAGTTAGGTGTCGTCTAGCCTAAGGACCCATAACCATATATTGTTTGAGTCGTGCTTGCTAGATTAGGCTTCTACCTGCTCCCACTACCCATGCTAGCTCTAGGGAGTCTTCCCTTCTCCTTTGAGTCATCTTCTTCTCACCTATTTCTACGTTCTAGTTTCCTCCCCTTTACACTCTTTGTTAGCATTTTAGGGTCGAGTCGAGCACTTTTTGCGAGCTTGGCCTCGTAGGGGTGAGAGTGGTCGACTCGAGGGTTTTTTGTTTGTTGAGATGGATGGTTACATGGGAGACCATCCATATCATTGTTGGGACCCGGACAATTCTCCCTGGTATTACGGACCATGCAGCCTGGGTGGCTCAGACAAACACCCCGTATGGTTGGGACGATCGTAATTGTGTGGCTGAGCAATCTTCATATTGGGGTGATATGAGAGTGGCACCGATTGCTAGACCACCATCTAGTTATGTCAGATC
This sequence comes from Triglochin maritima, assembly GCA_963682175.1. Lineage (NCBI taxonomy): Eukaryota > Viridiplantae > Streptophyta > Magnoliopsida > Alismatales > Juncaginaceae > Triglochin > Triglochin maritima. The sequence continues at coordinate 34,223,998 of OY821776.1, read as the reverse complement.
ATATGTTGGTCAACAAACTCAGACATTACAAGAACCTTTGGCCTCTTTCATGCATGTGGTAGATGACATGAGTGCACCGGTAGCTCTAGTAGTTGTACTGTGTGACTATTGCCGGTTGAGTGGTCATGTTTTCGGGGAATGTCTTTATGTTGCCCCAGAGCCTTAGTATGAGCACACATTTTCCTAAAATGCTCAATGCGACCCTTACGCATCTGTGTACAACCAGAGAGGGATGGATTCGTGGGGAGACAACTCTTATGCAAATCCTTATACATCATTTCCACCACAGTATCCTCCTCTCGAATACCCAGAATTCTACCAACACCCTACTATGAATCATTGGACTCAGCCTCAGCCTATCAACACCCAACCCAACAATTTCTCAACTTCCAACTTTAGCCCCGCAGTTGACCCTAGACTTGATTCTTTAGAAGAAACCCTCTAAACGTTCATGTAAACCACTCAAAATGTAATGAAATCCAATCAAAATTCCCTGCAAACTATGGAAATGTATGTGAGTCAAATTACACAACACTTAAGTAAACGAGAGGAGGGTGAAATTTCTTGTCAACATGGGGATTTATATTCTGATATGGAACCACCACCACATCCACAAATTCAAAGCACAATCTTTCAAAGTCAAACTCATAGCCAGTGTGAGGGACTTAGGGTTTCAATTCACGATCACATGGTGGGGGATTAGATCGAAATTGAGAAGATCATGGACCAATTTCATTATGAGTCAGCACATTATTGTGGCTTATCTATTTGTCCTGTGGCCCTTGAGCCACATGATCTTCATGTTGTGACTCTTAAGGACTCACCTCTGGTGGAGCATGAGCTCCCTAGTACCCTTAATTTCAAACGACCTGATGAGAGTTTGCCTCTCACTATTGTTCATGATCATCTTGGAAATGATGGGACATCAAACAATTATATCGCTAATGGGGGTATTGGGAGTGCCTTAGAGGATACCCTGGGTAAGAGACCCACTTTCTGTTCGCTTGGTGAGTCGGACATGCATAACGAGGTTCTTGACCTCGTTCCGACCCACCAACCTGTTCGTTGGAGTGTTTGGATTGACGATCATAACTTCAGTACCACAACGGGAGAAACTCTTCTTCCGTGGCCCCTTATTTCCCAAACTCTTGAGAGGTTCAAGCTCTTTGACTTTGATCATTTCAATGAGACGCCTTTGCATCTAATTCATGAACCTCTCCTTTCATCTTGTGCTATTTGTGAGGGGGCCCAAACATGAGTATTCTGGCCCCCACGTGGTGTCATGTTCCCTTTCCAAGTGCATTGACCTACTTTTGAGGTTCCCATTTGATGTCCTTTGACAAATGAAGATGGGAAATTATTTTTGTACATAGTTATATTCATAAAATAAGTACAATAAAAGACTCCATGAGCGAGCATTGATTATTGTGAGCCCCAACCCTTGTGTATTTGGGCCCTATTTCTTTCACATAATTGTATCCTTTCTTTAGCATCTCACATGTTTTGAGGGAATTCGGGTTTGTGTCCATCAACATAACAACAAACTTCCTTTTGCGCTTCATGTTGGTGAGATCTTTCATTTTTCATGCATAAATCAATGTAGTATCATGTTCACATTCATTGAGGACAATGCATGAAGTAGGTGTGGGGGTGTTTTACGTGTGTACATAGTCGAGTCTTTCTTATTTTGTTTTCTTTTGTTTGTATTGTTAGGGTCATGTTAGTGTGCTGCATTTAATATCGATATATCTGCTTGCCATGATCCTTGGGTGGCTTGTCTTCTTTTGCTTGCCTTGTGCTTTCAATTTTCACATTTCTTTCAAAATCTTTATGTGTTTGACAAAGAAAATGTTTTGTGGGTTTTGTGTATGTTTAGCATAAGTGAAACCATTTTGAGGCAAAGTAAATGGAAGCTCCCAAAATTATCTTGAACTTGATGCATTAGGATATCTTGTATACCGGCTTTAGGTCTTATCTAGTAGTAAGGATGCACCCCAATCTTCGCTCGGGGGGCGAGTAAATAGGGTTTTAGTACTCAAACAATTAAAGAAGTTCACCCTGAACCTAGTGAGTCAATATTTCAAGTGTGTTAAATTAAGGAAGTTTATTATAGTCAAGGATCTTTAAAATCTTGTTGTGAAACTTTAAGTGTAGGAGTTTTGGTTCTCATGTAGATAATAAATAAGTGAGTAGGTGTTCTCTCTTCTCGCACGACTCCTATCACTCGGGAAATTAGGTCTGAGGGGCTTTGTGCGTGGTGCTTTCGAGTCATATGACTTGGGATGCACCGACCGTACTCCCGTTACATGGGTTGTAGGGATTGCCCTATGTGGAGATGTGGGGAAAGGTGTACGTGATAGTGTAAGTCCTCATAGGCAATGATGCACGAAACCTGACCCTAGGAGAATTACACTACAACTAGTAAGAAAAGAAGAAGAAAAAGAGAAAAAAAAGAAACAAAAAGAAAAAAGGTAATGCAAATAAGAACCTTAATGGACTTTACACTTTGTATCACTTGAGGATGTTGAGGTTGTCCTTGTCTTTCACTTAAGTCCTTATTTAACTTGCACAAATGGTTCATTAGGCTAGGTGTGTGGACTAATACATATATAAAGTCGGTCCGTAGGATTACCGTGTCCAATGATCAACAAAAATAAGCCCATCGACTCATGTTGCTAGGTTGAATAATGCATCAATGTTCGTATTTTGTGTGTATATCCGCTAAAAACCCTCAGGAGACAACACTCCTCCTCTTTGGCGACAAGAAGGTTTAACGGCTTGTTGCACGTGCTAAGTGCAACCATGATTCCTACGAAAGTGAGTTAGGATTTTGATTGATCGTTTTATATTAACTGCAAGTGCACGGCCGCGTTGAAGCGGTGGCAAATACGGGTCGTCCACTGGCAGGTGTGTCGACGTTTGGTTTGTGCGACTGTGAGTGGATAGAAAGGGAAGAAAGATGTATTACACTACACTACACTAATCTAAACTAGTAAACAAGCAAGCTGAAATGAAATCACTAAACAACTAAGCTAAACAATTAATGAAGAAGATAAAAACACAGGAATGAAAACCCATAAGGGGTGGAGTGTGTGTGTGTGCACATGAAATAAGTGTGGTGTTGAATGCATACAATAAGCTCAAGTGTGGTTAGTGTTTGTTCATGCATAAGAAGTACCTCATGGCAAGACCTATCATTTACAACACTAACCTAGGTGATTAATATGAGCAATGCAAGGTTGTTATTAAGAACATAATGAGCATGGAGTGTACCTAACTATGGCAGAAACCATCAAGTAAAGTTCTTATTAATTCAAGCAAGCATACTAATATCTCTCACAAACAATAAAATCTAGCATTCATACCACCTACATAACATGTACATACATCTACTCCACCCCCAAAGGGGATGGAACTACTCACACATATTTAAACTAACTACTCTAACAAAATGAAGCATTACACTGAAATAAAACTACACTAATCAAGCAAGAAATATTAAAGAAGCATAAAAGGAAAGGAAAGACTAAACAAACATGCACAAATTAAAAGACAAGATTAAAGAAACTAGAAGAATTATTTTATTAACAAATGACTCACATTGAAGGTAGCATTCTTCTCCACCTTGAGTTTTTGCTTCAAGGCTCACTCCTTAGTAGAGAGAATGACACCAAGCAATGGGTAGTTACAATGGAAGGTGAAGAGTTCTATTTATAAGCATGGAAAAAGCTAATCCGGGACAATCCCCCGATGTTGGACTAAACCAATACCAAAAATAGCCTAAACAAACATTAATACAAGTCCAGGTGAAATCTTAGCGGATCTGGGATGATCCAGACCGCCAATTGGCGGTCTATAAGGCCCAGATCCATCTGCTTTTTGTGTTGGGCTTTGCTTGAAGTATTTCTTGGTCTTGGATGCATCTACTTGGTTTGTTGGTGCTCCGACCCGAATCGAATTGCCAAAATACTCCCCATGATGGTGTGGAGTTTCCTGCTTTGCTCTTAGGTCCTTCAGTCTTACGATCATGTCCTTCTCCCTTCCATCTTAGTCCCCAGGTCTCACAATTAAGTCATTTTTCCTGCTTTTGGGTCCTTTCATGGCTCTTCTCTTCAAACCTCTTTATTCCTGAAAACTAAACATAAAACTCGTCACGTAGCATTGCTTAGGTGTAAGATAATGGATATAAGATACATATATAAGCATGAAATGATGTCAATCAAATTTCTTGTTTTTGTATGCTTTCATTTCTTCCATTTTTCTCTTTCTTTGTTTTGGTCGGGACTAGAAAAAGTTAGGTGTGGGGGTATTTGATCGACATCATATCATGCATATATTTGTGTCTTATTTCCTATATTCTTAGCCTAAGCAATGCTACATAACGAGTGTTATGTTTATGTTTCAGGAATAAATAGCTTTAGGAAGAAGTGATTATAAAAGGACCTAAAAGCAAGAGAAAGAACTGAGTTACAAGAGGGAATGACCCGGATGTAAAGCCAAAGGACCAATGAGCAAATCAAGAAACTCCATATCATCATGAGGAGTATTTTGGTAATTCGATTCGTGCCTTAACACCAACAACTAACCTGGGTGCATCATACATTGTGAAATAAAGACAGACGACACCACACGAAATCTAGGCCGGATCCAAACTCTGTGGACCGCTGATTGGTAGTCGGGTCGGCTCCGGATCCGACAAGCTTCGGTCAGATCATGTATTATGGTGTTTTATGTCTATTTCTGGTGTTGTATTAGTCCCACATCAGGGGATTGTCCCTGATTACCTTTTTTATGACTATAAATAGAACTCTTCATCTTCCCTTGTAATCTACCCATTTCTTGGTGGCATTCTCTCTACTTAGAGTAAAAGCCTTGACGCAAAAACTCAAACTGGAGAAGAATGTCACTTGTAATATGAGTCATGTAAATAAAATAATTCTTCATAGTTTTGTTAGTTTGATATTATCTTTATTTTGATGCTTGCTTGTTTAGTTTGTTTTGTTTTCTTTATAGTAGTATAAATAGAATATCTTCTTTTCTTCATCTAGTTTATAGTTTAATGTGTGAGTAGTTTCATCCCCTTTTGGGAATGGAGTTGATGTTTATACATGCTATGTAGATGGAATGAATGCTAAATATTGTTTTATGTGAAAAATGTTAGTATGCTTATTTGAATCAAAGAGAATACTTAACTTGATGGTTTCAGCCATAATATTTAGGTACATTCCATGCTTGTTTAGGTTCTTAATAACAAACTTGTCATGCTCATATTAATAACCTAGGTTAGTGTTTTGGATGATAGGTCTTGCCATGAGGTACTTCTTATGCATAACAAACACTAACTACACTTGCGCTTATTGTATGCATTCACCACACTTATTTCATGTTTACACACACTCCACCCCTTAGGGGTTTTTCCATTCCTGATTTCTAGCTTCTCCTATTAGTTTCATGTGTCACTTAGTTTCATTTCTTCTCGCACTTTCATCTTGTTTGTTGCTTACTCGTGTAGTGTAGTTAATCTAGTTAGTTTAATCAATCTCTTCTCCCCTTTGTTTCCCACTCGCCTTCGATCTGTGTGTGCACCTTTGTGCATGCTTTTGTGGCACGGGACGAGAGTGGCCATTTGACGAGGCACGTCATCAATCTTGCCTCGGTAATCGATTTCTCGACACCTTCCCCTTCTCATGTCCCACACAATTTGGGTTCCATGGCTTCTCTGTACCGCGAGGGGGAGCAGTTCCTACCCGTGGACCCACCTGTTCCACCACCCGTTCTCTCGTTTATCTGCGTGATCGATGCTAGCTGAGCCGTACTGCTCTACCTTCGTGCATCGAATTCCCAGAGGTGAATGGGGACCACTTTGAGGTTAAGCCTCAATTAATCTTCATGCTCCCTTACTTCACTGGGAAGGGTGACCCCTATATCTTTCTCAGGGAATTTGAGGAGGTCTGTGCTATCTTCAAGCTGCAACAACTTAGCACAGACTCCATTCACCTAAGGCTTGTCCACTTTGCACTAAAGTATGATGCCAAGAAGTGGTTGTACAGCAACCAGGTGAATGCCTTTAGAACTTGAGATGAATTCCACTCGCCATTCCTCAAGAAGTACTTCCCAAATCATCATCATCAACAACAACAACAAAGCCTTTTATCCCAAACTAGTTGGGGTAGGCTAGAAATGAAACTCTAAGGAGTCACGGTTCAGGCACGTGAATCGTCTTCTTCCACGCGTTTCTTTCCAATGCAAATTCTCGAGGAACATTCCAATCTTTTAAATCTCTTTTGACTGCTTCCTCCCAAGTGAATCGTGGTGTGCCTCTTCCTCTTTTTATGTCTTCGATCCAATTCAATACCCCTCTTCTTATAGGTGTCTCCTTAGGTCTTCTTTGTACATGTCCATACCATCTCAGTCTGTGTTGGATAACTTTCTCTTCCATTGGAACAACTCCAACTCTCTCACGAATGTCTTCATTTCACTTCCCAAATCATCGAACTCAAAAATTGAGGAACGAAATCAATTCGTTTTATCAACATGAGACCGAATCATTCCATGCATACTTAGAGAGGTTCAAGAAGCTACTATCCTTATGCCCTCACCATGGCATCGAGTTGTGGTGCCTTTGTTAGATTGTGTACGAGGGTCTTCACATCCAATCCCGAACAATCCTTGAGTCCATGTGTCAAGGAGAGTTCCTAGGAATTGATGAAAAGGTGGCATGGGCTTTCCTAGAAGACCCCGCGGAGAAAACCATGTAGTAGGAAAGTGTGAGGGAAACTACCACCATCATCTAGCATAGGAGCGAGGATTGTAAATGCAAACTCGACTAGATCGGGGGCCGCATTTGCTGTTGATACCACGAGGGCCACTAAGTCACGCATGGCGGCCTTAATGCGCCGTATGGATTCAATTGAGCTCCAAAACCAGCAAGATGTGTCACATGTGTCTGCATCTGGTCTTGTTCCCTATTATTCATGTGGTAGGATAGGTCATGTAGGAGGCGAGTGTGCATCTATTCCTCCTGAGATGGAACAAGTCAATGCCATCTATGATAGATCCAGGAATGACCCACACTCATCATCATATAATTCTGGATGGAGGAACCACCCTAACTTTTCATGGAACCAAAATAATGTCCAGAGTGGTCCTTCAAACCTCTCTAGACCACCTAACATACCACACCAACCCCCATGCATTGACAGTCTTTATCGGCCGGCCCAACCCCAAATCACAAACCAACCCGGTTTCCCAAATTCTAACAACATGGAAACTCATTTCAATTCGCTTGAGAAATTGACTCGTTGACTAGAGAACTCAATGAATTTTTTATGTCATCCACAAGTCAAGTCATCACTTTGAATCAGCAGACCATCAAATATCTCGAGCTTCAGATGGGCCAATTGGCTTAGTCTATACATGAGAGAGAGGGACTCTACCAAGCCATCCTGAGACTAACCCCCACATGTACCAGCAACAACACATGCAAAATGAGAGTTTGGTAGCTCAGAGGTGGCAAGTGAACCATGTGGAGGAACATGTTTACCATGTCAATGCCATTGTAACCTTAAGGAAAGGAAAACAGGTTGACAATCACATTTCCATGCCACCACCACAATCTGTGCAGCCCCTCGGTGGGAATGATGGTGAGGAAGAGGCTGAAGTGAGGGTAGTACATCAACACCTCCTTCTCAGGCACTGCAGAAAACCTACCTGCCAAAAGCTCCCTATCCTAGTAGGTTAACCAAAAAGCAGAGTCACACAATGGATATGATATTAGAGGTCTTTAAGCCAGTGAAGGTTAACATCCCATTGTTGGATGTCATCCAACAAATACCTCAATATGTCAAAGTGTTGAAAGATCTTTGTACAACCAAGAGGAACACCAATGTTCCTAAGAAAGCATTCTTAGCTACGAGTGTGAGCTCACTTTTGTCTAATCCCACATACATAAAGTACAAGGACCTTGGTTGTCCTACTATTCAGTGTACGAAAGGGGACAATAGCATGAGTAATGTATTGCTTGATTTAGGATCAGCGATCAACCTCCTCCCATTTTCTGTTTATCAACAGTTGAATTTGGGAGAATTGAAACCGACTAAGATCATCCTCCAATTGGCGGATAGATCCATTCGTGTCCCAAAGGGGATTATTGAGGATGTGTTCATCAAAGTTGGAGATTTTATATTTCCAGTAGATTTTGTTGTCCTCAATACCAACCCTGTTGTGAACAAAAACTCTCAAATAGCTTTGATTTTGGGTTGACCATTTGTGGCAACCTCCAACACCTTAATTAATTATAGAAATGGTCTCATGAAGCTCCCATTCGGTAACATGAATGCCAAGTTTCATGTGTTCAACTCTGGTAGGCAACAATAGACCTTAAACCAACCTTTAAATCTCAACCTCATTCGCCAATTAGAGAAAGCACCACAAAATCAACAAACACCCCCAACACCAATGCAACCCATTTAGAATGTTTGTGTACCCAGCGAAAACTCATTGCCTTTCTTTGCAATGTGATTGACATCATTTCATGCTCATATTTGTATCTTATATCCATTATCTTACACCTAAGCAATGCTACGTGACGAGTTTTATGTTTAGTTTTCAGGAATAAAGAGGTTTGAAGAGAAGAGCCATGAAAGGACCCAAAAGCTGGGAAAAAGGACTGAATGGTGAGATCTAGGGACCAAGATGCAAGGGAGAAGGAACTGAATGTAAGACAGAAGGACCTAAGAGCAAAACAGAATACTCCACACCATCATGGGGAGTATTTTACCAATTCTATTCGGGTCGGAGCTCCAACAAGTCGAGTAACCGCATCAAAGACCAACAATACCAGAAAGCAAAGCCCACAACAAATTCCAACACGATCCGACAATTTTGGACCGCCAATTGGCGGTCTTGGACCGCTAATTGGCGGTCCATATTGCTCAGGATCCGTCGAAATTTCTCCTGGACTTGTATTAATGTTCGTTTAGGCTATTTTTGGTATTGGTTTAGTCCCACATCGGGGGATTGTCCCCGATTAGCTTTTTCCATGCTTATAAATAGAACTCTTCACCTTCCATTGTAATTACCCATTGCTTGGTGGCATTCTCTCTACTAAGGAGTGAGCCTTGAAGCAAAAACTCAAGGTGGAGATGAATGCTACCTTCAATGTGAGTCATTTGTTAATAAAATAATTCTTCTAGTTTCTTTCAATCTTGTCTTTTAATTTGTGCATGTTTGTTTAGTCTTTCCTTTCCTTTTATGTTTCTTTAATGCTTCTTGCCTTCTTAGTTAACTTTCATTTCAGTATTATGCTTTCTTTTGCTAATATAGTTAGTGTAATGAGTAGTGAGTAGTTCCATCCCCATTTGGGGGGTGGAGAAATATGTGATATAATTATGTAGTGTATTAAGTGTGTGTTATTTTTATCCCTTGAGCTTTATATGATTTCCATAACCATCTAATGGGTCTCCACTCTTATCTTTGATATGTTAATGCTCTTGAATGAAGCTTAGCTTATGCCTTGATTAGTGGACCTATTTTATGGGGAATGATAAGGTTAGGATATGGATGAAGTTAATATTGGAAACACAATTTGTAGTGTATGTACTCTTGTTGCCTTTACCTTAGCTAATGTCTTGTATGTTTTAATGATGTAGTGAAATCTTAATTCATGTAGAGGCATAGTAGGGTATAGTCTTTATACTTGAGTTCATGTAGCTTCATTCCAATTATTGTCTTGTATGTTTTAATGATGTAGTCTTATCTTAATTCATGTAGAGGCAAAGTTGGATGTAGTTTTATGATTTCATGTACTACATGTTGTGAGGAGCTTAATGAACACACACACACACTTCTTTATGTTCACATTATTTCTCTACCCCCTTTGGGGCTTAGTTTATTGCTTATCTCCATTTCCATTTGCATCTTAGTGTAGTTTAGTGTAACCAATCCTTTTCTCCTTTCTTTACCCCTTGCCTTCGCACGAACCAAGTGTCGACACACCTCCCAGTGGACGACCCGTATTTGCCACCGCTTCAACGCGGCCGTGCACTTGCGGTTAAATATAAAACGATCAATCACAATGCAACCGAGTGAGCTGACATCAAACATGAATATACAAAGGGAGTGTTTGTTGGATGATTCAGTTAGGGCTAATAGTGAGGGGGGAACACGTCAGCATATGCTCATTCTAGAATGTGTCTTTACCCCATGTCCCATGACCGTTGAGCATCATGAGCTTTATCTTGACTCCAACAAGGACTCACCTACGACCGAGCTTATGATTGATAATATAAAGGAGGTTGGGTGGTCCTTGTTGCATGACTTGGGGACAAGCCCCATTCTTAGTGAAACTGGTGTGTCACATCCTTCGAATGAGCCTAAGGAACACATTCCGATGCACCCGCCTATTGGTCGGAGGGTTTTATTCGGTGAGAAACTAAACCGTAGTGAGGGAACACAACTCCACTCATTCATGTTGCCTACGCCCAACCAATATCATGAGGGGTTCAAGCCTTTCAGTTTTGACCTTTCACCCCTCATTACACCTCAGAGTACCAATGAAACGGGTCCATCTTGGAAAATCTCTGGTCCGAATGACTCAATGTTCTCATTTGATGTTCCTTGACCAAATGATTAGGAGAATATCTTCATTGATGTATATATCTTTTTTTTATAACCAAAAAAAGTAAAAGAAAAAAAAGACTCCACAAGTGAGCAGTGGTTGTTGTGCCCAACCCTTGAGTGTTTGTGCCCCATTTGTTTCACGTATTTGTCTCCCTTCTTAAGTATCTCACAATGTTTTTTGAATTTGGGTTTATGTCCATTAACATTACCATGAAACTATCCTTGTGCTTCACGTTGGTAAGATATTTTCTTTTTCATGCAAAAGTTCATGTAGTATCATACTCACATTCATTGAGGACAATGCATGAAGTAAGTGTGGGGGGTGTTTTACTTGTGTCCATAGTCGAGTCTTTTTCTTTGATTTTGTTTTCTTTTGTGTTCAATGTTAGGGTCATGCTAGTGTGTTGCATTTAATATCGATATATCTGCGTGTCATGATCCTTGGGTGACTTGTCTTCTTTTGCTTGCCTAGTACTTTTAATTTTCACATTTCTTTAAAAATATTCATGTGTTTGTGAAAGAACATGTTTTGTGGGTTTTACCTGTGTTTAGCATGTGCAAATCCGTTTTGAGGCAATCAAAAGAGAAACTCCTAGAATTGATTTAAACATGATGCATTAGGATATCTAGTATACCAACTTTAGGGCTTATCAAGTAGTAAGGATGCACCTCGGTCTTCCCTCAGGGGACGTGTAATCATAGGGTTTCAGTACTCAAACAAATAAAGAAGTCCACCATGAACCTAGTGAGTCGAATAATTCGTGTTTGTTAGTATAAGTAAGTTTGTCGTAGTCAAGGACCCTTAAAATATTGTTATGAAACTTTAAACGTACGGGTTTTGGTTCCTATGTAGATAATAAATAAATAAGTGGTGTTCTCTCTTCTTGCACTGCTTCTATCACTCGGGAAATTAGGTCCGAGCGGACTTAGTGCCTGCTGCTTTCGAGTCATTTGACTTGGGATGCACTGATCGAACTCCCGTTACACGAGTGGTAAGGATCGTCCTATGTCTAGATTTGGGGGAAGGTATACGTGATAGTGTAAGTCCTCATAGGTAATGATGCACAAAACCCTACCCTTGGAGAATCAAACACCAACTAGTGTAATTCATAATACCCAAAAAGACAAAAATTGAATGATGAAAAGAAAAAAAGAGAAAAAAAGTAAAGAAAAAAGGAGACAAATAAGAACCTTATTGGACTTTACACGATGTATCACTTTAAGAAGTTAAGGTCACCCATGTCTTTCACTTAAGTCCTTAATTAACTTTCACCAATGGTTCTCTAGGCTAGGTTTGTGGACTGATTACATATAGAGTCGGCCCGTAGAATTACCGTGTCCAATGATCGACGAAAATGAGTCCATCGAGTCATGTTGCTAGGTTGAATAATGCATCTATGTTTGGATTTTGTGGGTGTATCCGCTGAAAACCCTCAAGAGACAACACTCCTCCTCTTTGGCGACAAGGGGGTTTAACGGCTTCTTGCACATGCTAAGTGCAACCGTGATTCCTACGAAAATGAGTTAGGATTTCCCGGTTTTACGAATGATTTTTCAATTATTAAATTTTTCTCTTTCTTTGTTTTGCTCGGGACTAGCAAAAGTTAAGTGTGGGGGTATTTGATTGACATTATATCATGCATATATATGTGTCTTATATCCTCTAATTTTAACCTAAGCAATCCTACGTAACGAGTTTTATGTTTAAGCTTCAGGAATAAAACAAGTGAGAACAAGAGACACAAAATGACCTAAAAGCGAGAAAAAAATACCAAATTATGAGACTTATGGACTGATATGCAAGAGGAAGGACCCAGATGTAAACCAAAAGGACCAATAAGAAAATCAAGAAGCTCCACGCCATCATGAGGCGTATTTTGGCAATACGATTCAGGCCTAAACTCCAATAACCGGTCCGAGTGAACCCCATCTGAAGAATTGAAGAACGAAAGAAGATATCCGAAAATGGGTCGAAAATGGATGTATGATGATTTTTTGATTGTGTAAACTTGCATGTTTGTTTGTTCATTGGGGGTATTTTAATCATCTACATATTGGGATATTTTTGATGGATTTTGTCATAAGATTTAGACACTTCCCATGCTTAGTTTTCTCATGTTTATTGACTGAAATTTCCTGTTAAATATGCTACATGTTAGTTAAGTGTTTGTATTTGTGGTTGCTTGCTTGATTGATTGAAGAAACTTTCTTTTGATGGGTTTTTCCATAAGATTTAGACACCTCCCATGCTTAGCTTTGTTCATCACACTAGTTTATGGTTTTTGATGAGTCTTGCCATATCTTTAGACACTTCTCATGCTGAGCCTAGTCTTATGATAACCAAGTAGTAATTGCTGATACGTTGTGTGAATGGATTGATAGGTTTTGCCACATCTTTAGACAATTCCTATGTATGAAAACAAACACGACACACACACATACATGCTTACATGCATCATTCATCACTTATTTCACTTCAGATGTGCACACACTCCACCCCTTAGGATTTTCTTTTCCGGAATTTTATCTTGCTTTTGATTTACCTCGCTTTCATTTTCCTTGTTTGATGCTTTCTAGTTTAGTGTATTTTAGCTACTGTAATCACAACTCTTCTCCTCTCTTTTCCCACTTGCCTTCAGAAGAACCATAGTCAACACACCTCCATGTGGATCGATCCGTATTTGCAACGTCTTCACCGACACCGTGCACTTGTGGTATTTAAAATGAACACATCATTGGATGTTGTCCAACCATTGGAAAATTAAATGGGGACCCCCTACAAAAAAGTACTGTGCTTAGTTTGTAAATAAAAAAGACACACAAGGGGACCCCCTACAAAAAAGTAAACAAAAATAAATATTAGGACCTACCAAAATATAAAAAACATATGATGAAGAAGTCACAAAAATGCCACCTGATTTGGAGGAGTGGGGTAGGGAAAAAACCAGTGACATCCCCACACGATCGCACTTCGTCAGCAAACCACAAGAGCAAGTGGACATGTAGTGGGCTAGAGTGTGGTCTTCCTGCACGATGATGGAGGTCAATTCAAGAAGTGGGCTTTTGGGGGGAACGACAGATTACACCAAGGGTTTAGGAAGTATGAACGGAATACACTACAACCAATGGTTTTATAGAAGGAATGAAAGGTTGAGTCTCTATTCATACCATGTGAACTGAAAGGTTGTCTCCATTCGTAACGATTTCCAATGCAATAAGCTACCAAAACATGTATCATCATATTCAATAAACAGAATGTAGCCATAATGAAATGGTAAGGCCGACGTGGAATTACCTATTTTTAAGACACAATAGGTAGTTTATTGGGAGTCGTGATGAAAACATGAACTCATCATAAAAGCATGTGTCATAAGAGAATTGCATATATTACAATCTTGTCATTTTTTTATTATTGTTTAATCCTTATCTGAAATAATTGAATTTGTTGTCTAAGTAATATGAAGTGAGCATATGAGAATCCTATGATTTATGCCTATCTGAGTGCCACTTTCAAAGTTCAAAACTTATTTTAGTATTCCTAAGTGATAAGTTAGTCCAAATGAATTATTTTCTTCACTAATAGTTAATTTATTCATACGTTCAATGACGAATTATTACATTCCTAATCTGTTACAGTGAATATTTTATGAGGTAGAAACAATTTATGATTATTGAGTAAACCATCTTCGGCCAAATGTTTTTCTACAAACATAAAGTTAAACGTTTCATACGTAAAGTTAACATTTTCTAACATAAAGTTTCAACCAAAAATGGATTGTTAGAACTGATCCTACAAACTTCTTAAACCCAACAAGTATTCCACCCACAAAAAGCTTTTCACCAACTTCAGAACTCCACCTTCGGCTATTTTCTTGTCCATAGGGAATGGTCTCCAAAGCCTGGAGGGACGTCAGGCACTGGGTGGTCTACTCGATAGCAGTGGGTATTTCCGCGAAGGAGGTCATATCGTAGTTGGGGCAGTTGTTCTCGGTGAATGCCGGTGGTGCTATTCGGGTCTTCGGGGATGAAATTATGCAATAAAAAGAATTGAATGTTAGTTGGTCCATATCAGATTTTCTAACGAAAAGATTGGTACAGGAACCATGCAAATACATTACAACTGCCATCATTTCATCATATTGATTTCTTCCTATTTGAAAGGATTTCCTAAGAATCCAAAAAAATAATGTTCAACTTCTCCAAAAAATAACGGAGGTCTATGGTGACATTTGCAAACATGTCTTGGACAACTGCTAAACGATGGTCAAGTGCACTAACGAGTATGGCGAGTTGATCCAGCTTGTGTGTATACTCTCCTATAACCACCAGGGAAATCAGCAGTTGTTTCCAAAGGACAAATGCACATGTAGCAGCCCCCTACAAACACACCACAATGTTAAAATATTCGGAGAACAACTAACAAAAAGAAAAACGAGAACTAACTAAAAAACATGAACGAATACATTTGACTTCACCGTGCTGCACTCCCAGTACACCTCAACCACCCCCAGTCCTACCAATATAGACTCACGTCGCATTGAAGCCGCAGAAGTATTTAGGGCACTAGTGAGGAAGGTCACGTGGAGGAGTCTGGAGCACCATGATGACTGCAGTGTACGCTTTGACAGAACTTTCAGAGGAGAGGTCGACAAACATGATTAGTTTGGTGCACGGGTAGGGATTTTAAGGGGTAAGAGAGGGATGAAATCAACATTTTCATCCAAAAGACATTTCCCAAACGGGAACGCATTGTTTCAAAAATGGCTTCATTTCCATTAATCCCCCTCCCAAAACGTGCCATCCTAACATGGCCAATGTTGCAATAAATTCTAATAAAAAGGACATCTCACGATAAAAAAACACAGCTCTTAGGAGTGCACCGAAATCCCATTATTTTAAAGGACAATTATATGCTTTAAAGTACACTAAAATCCTTCCTGGAGGAAACTAGAAAAGTGGATATATATTTATATATGGATTTCCATTTCCCACTTATATCACCGATGGATGTCCCTTCTACGGTAAGACCTATGAATTGTCCACAATACAACCTGTGATATTGTAGGCCGTATAATGGTCATAACGAAACCCAAATAGGGTATGCTATAGTTTTTTTAACACTAATTGAGAACCCAAATCATTAAGATTTGCTATCATTTTTTGATCATTTTTCCTTTCTCAACATTTGTTGTCGGAAACGATATGCAACGGAAACCTTTTAGGTATGCGGTCGACCGGATCACCGACTTCCTTAAATAGAATCACCAGTTTGGACAACCGAAATGCATTTAGTCAATATAGTTTGTCCTTGGAAACTGAAGTTTGTCCTTCAAATTCTTAGGAATGTGCCCTTTAAACTCGAAAGAACTTCAAATAATAAGCCCATTCTTTTTAAGGATACTTCCTCTATCATTTACACATCCCTCGTCATTGCATGAGAAGAACTATGAAGAATGGAACACACTATAGAGTAGAGACTATGTAAAATGTAATGAAAGGTTGTGTTGGGTCATGTCATGTCTTAACAAAACCCAATAGGATATGCTATAGTAATTGAGTATCTCGTAACCTCTTTCTCTTTCATCTTCACAACCATAATCTTTAAAAAGATATTGTTGTCAAAACAATTGTTTCCTTTCCTCCAGGCAATTTCTTACATTTTACCAATAACTAAATAAATTTATAATTCAATAATTCTCTAGTGGGTCTGCACCCCCCCAACCCACCATATCCACCACTCATTTGAAATTGTAAGGTATATTAAGGCTATGGGTGGTTGTGCTAGTAAAAGGATCTAATGGTAGAGATTAACTGAAAATTATATCTAATGGTGAGACTGCATGGGGCTAGTAAGATGAGCCCTGGTCTCACTAGATCATGGTCGTAAATTTATATATCAACATTTATATAATTGTATGTATGAATTATTACTAATTTGATCCCACTTTTTAATTTTCATATTTTCAAAAATAATTGCTAGAATTGATTAAAATTATATTTTAGAAATTTAAGAAAATAAGATCTATTCTTATGGTTAATCTTTTATTACATAGTTTTATGGTATAATCTTGTAACATATTGTCACGATTTTTTAAGACACTCATAGTCTCATATTTATTAATTGTTGAAATATGATTTTTTGTTGTTGTAATTATGCATGGTATAGGGGGAAAATTCCTTCTATATGGATGACGTAAAAACAAGGAAACTTCCGACGTAAGATGTCTTTTCGTTTGGATTTTTGGTGATATTTTTTTCTTGAATCAGAGAAATTTCACTGGATATTCTTGTGTGACTTGTTAATTCTATCTATTCTGATTCTCTTCATTCATGAAATAAAGATGCCACTAGGTTAGTGCGACCAAAATGAAAGTTGGGATGATAAGCATCTCAGAGTAGAAGACAAATAGCATTCCAAACGTAACATTTCAATCAATTTAAATCTTCAGGTTACATACACCCGAAGGGTTTGGACAAAATCATAAAAGTTATGAATGACAGAAACATTGTCTTCATCTCAGTAGGTTGGTATGCAGGGATTTTATTTTGGACGGAAACAAAAAGATGACAACAAATTTACATTGTGCAAAAGAACAATACTGAATTCCATGTCTAGGAGCCCATGTCTTGATGGACTTCATATGAAGGGCTCAGTGTGATTGGTTTCCAGGAAAATGGTTTTGGACAAAAACAGAAATACAACACCTTCACTTGTGTTGTTGTGCATGAAAAAGATTTGAGGAGCCCTACATAAAAAGTGGCTCGATAGTTTAGACTGGTATGTAGGCAGATGGTTTTGACCAAACTTTTCTAGCAAACCAGTCTAATTAACGTAGATTGGATTTGCTAGGCATTTTCCTAAGAAACCAATCTAACGTCAAAACTATTTTCAAGTAAACCAAGTGATAATACGGTTAAACTCCAAGCGATGGGTGGATTATGTGTACCCAGTGTCCTCCAATTATGTTATCCTTATCATCACTGGAGTAATGATCATTATAGTGTTGGAATGCCAATTTTTCGTGATGTAAACGAACTGAAATGACACTAGATGTGGGAGTAAGAAAGGCAGGGAACACCGAAATTTGACTAGCGACGGGAGGAATTTATAGACCCCTTAAGACTGTACTGAAAGGTTACGTACAATCACATTAAGATGTCCCCATGTGATATGTCAGTTTTATTTGTCTTTCAGGTGACTTTGTATTTTTGGATTTTTTGCGACGTTTCATTTCATTGAATTTAAAGCACAAATATGTTCTTTAAACTGATATCTGTCCATTAAACTTTAAAGGGCACTTATGTTTTAAATTGCGGTGATTAGTAGCATATCATACATCGCATTCGTGCTATATATCCTTTTTGTAGGGTGTTCTCTCTTCTCGCACAACTCCTATCATTCCGGAAATTAGGTCCGAGGGGACTTAGTACCTGGTGCTTTTGAGTCATCTGACTTGGGATGTACCGATTGAACTACCGTTACATGGGTGGTAGGGATCTCCCAAGATGGGGATGTGGGGGAAGGTGTACGTCATAATGTAAGTCCTCACAAGAAATGATGCACGAAACCGGACCTTGGTAGAATTAAACACCAAGCAGTTTTAATTCCTTATTGTCTAGAAAGAAAGAAAATGATGAAAATGAAAGAAAAAATTACAAATAAGAACCTTAATAGACTTTACACAGCGTATCATTTCAATATATTAAGGTTGCCCATGTCTTCTACTTAAGTCCTTAATTAACTTGCACGATGATTCCGTAGGCTAGGTATGTGGACATGATACATATATAGAGTCAACCCGTAGGATTACCGTGTCCAGTGATTGACAAAAGTAGGTCCATCGAGTCATGTTGCTAGGTTGAATAATGCATCAATGTTTGGATTTTGTGGGTATATCCGTTGCAAACCCTTAAGAGACCACACTCCTCCTTGGCGACAAGAGGTTTAACGACTAGTTCCAGGTGCTAAGTGCAACCCTGATTCCTACAAAACTGAGTTAGGATTTCCCTATTTTTTGTATGTTTTTCCTTTCTTTCATTTTTCTCTTTCTTTGTTTTGCTCGGGACTAACAAAAGGTAAGTGTGAGGGTATTTGATTTGTAGAATATCATGCATCATATTCATGCTATATATCCTTAATTTTACCCCAATTTTGTGTTACTTGAGTGTTTGTTGTGTATTTTTAGGTATTAAGTAATAAAGAAGAGAACAAAAGAGAAAAATGCTGAAATATAAGAAAAAAGGACTTAAATGAAGCAAACTGGACCTGTTCGTCATACACAAAGACCCATCTGCAAGAGGGAAGGACCTGTATGTAAGCCAGAATAACCAAATAGCAAACTGAGAAACTCCACACCATCATGAGGAGTATTTTCGCAATTAGATTTGGTCCCAGACTCCAAGAATTGAAGCATTTAAGAAGATAGCTGACATCGGATCATATCAGACAAAACATGACTGCCAATTGATGACCCTAGACCTCCAATTGGTTGTCCATTTTGGTCCGAATATGACCCGGTTTCGCATGGTTGCGGGTTATGTAGCTTTTGTCCATTTTAGGTATGTCTCATTAGTCCCACACCGGTGGATTGTCCCCAGTTGCGTTTTTCATGTCTATAAATAGAACTCCTCTTCCTCCTTTGTAACTTACCCATTGCTTGGTGGTCATTCTCTCTACTTGGAGTAAGCCTTTGAAGCAAAACTCAAGGTGGAGAGGATGCCATTTTGTAATGTGAGTCATGTTAATAAAATATTTTCTTTTTAGTTTTGTTTGAATGTTGTCTTGAATGCTTGCATGTGTAGCTTAGTTTTGTTTTCCTAATCTTAGTATAACTTGTTAGAATGTCTTTCTTTCATAGTATAATTGTTAGCTTAATGTGTAGTGAGTAGTTCCATCCCCCTTTGGGGGTGGAGATGATGTTTATACATGTAATGAAGAATGTGAATGAATGCTATCTTATGCAATATGTGATGAATGTGAATGTATGCTTGTTTGTTTAAGTAAGAATACTTTACTTGATGGGTTTTGCCACAACTTTTAGACACTTCTCATGCTTATTTAGGTTCTTAATAACCAACTTGTTTATGCTCATGTTAATCAACTAGGTTTGTGATTGGAATGATATGTTTTTCCATAACTATTACACACTTCCTATGCATGAAAACATTATCTATACTTGTCCCTTATTGAATGCATTCTTCACCACCAATCATATGTGTACACAGACTCCACTACTTAGGGGTTGCCTTTAATGAATCTTATCTTTCTGATTTGTTACTTGATAAATTAGTGTAGTTAGTTTGCATAATCCACTCATTCTGCCATCCTTTTCCACTCGAGTGTGGTTGGAACAACAACATTCACAACTCCTTGAGGTTCGACCCGTATTTTCCACGTCTTCACCAATGTTGTGCACTTACAGTTGTTATAACTGAATCAATAAGATGGGCATGTCCGTTGAACGACTCATGTCCTTTAAGCCACCAGTCTTTCAAACTCAAAAGGGTCATTAAATGACAAGTCTTCCCTCAAACGGACACCTATGTCCTTTAAAAAACGATGCCAAACTTTATGTTGGAGGACGGGAGGAGGACGGGGAGCTACTGATCAACCCACCACAGGAGATTACCCGTCTCCTGGGCTACAGGGACCGCTGATTGGCGGTCCCCAACCGCCAATTGGCGGTCTAAAAGGCGTGCCTCGTGTGCTGCCTTAGACCACCCTGATCACCATTCATTTTGCCTTCTTTTGATTCCACTAGATCCATTCTTGATCTATGTTACTGGGGGGCACGAAGGAAAGAAGGTGGCTCTCTACTCACAAAGCAAAAAACCGATTTTGCAATGCACACTCTTCTTCTTATTTCTACTCACATACTCACTCTTTTCTCACACAATTTCGTGGCTCAACTTCTAATGCTTGATATATGTTGTTGTTGTTACAAATGGTGAATTCTAGTGCTTTATATAGGCACTTACATGACCCTACAACTTCCAAACATAAAGACTACATAAACATGATCATTGAAGATCATTACACCCTCTACTTAAATTGCATACATAATTAGGACGAAAATTACTCAAAAAATGAAAAGACTCTTGTCTCTTCCACTCCCTCAACCTTTTGTCTTCTCATGTGTTGACTCATCTCCTCCTTGATGTGTCATCAAGCACTGATGATGTGGCGGGTGACTAGGACGCCACATAGGATTAAGTCGCCACATAGGATTAAGTTCAATTCTCAATACTCCTCCTTGAACTTAATCCTCTTCCGTCCACCATCCCAAGTTGATTTCTCAACTTCACATACAAGCGGATTGGCAGAGCTTTTGTTTTGTGTGAGAAGACACACCATGTGCAACTCACTCGTCGTCTCGTAGATTTCACTTAGTGTCTTGAACTTCCTTGGTCTCATCTCGTCATGTTTGTCAGATGGAACCGTTTCATGATCAGTGGGGTTGGCTATCTCCTCTTCTTGTTCTTCATTTGGCACTTGTGGAATCTCCTCTTTGGACTCCCATGTTACCTCCTCGTTAACCTGTACATCACGACTAATGACAATTTTGTTGTTAGTTGGATCGAGAAGCCTATAAGCTTTCGATCGTTCATCATAGCCAACAAATACAAGCTTGATGCTCCTATCATCAAGTTTTATCCTTCTTTCTTTTGGTACATGTGCATATGCTGTGCTTCCAAACACCTTCATATGTGCTACGGTTGGCTTATAGCCACTCCACGCTTCTTGTGGAGTTACTCCCTCCAAACTTGCAGTTTTGCAACGATTCAACGTATACACTGCACAGGCCACAGCTTCGGCCCATAGATCTTTTTGACACGTTCTTGCTTTTCAACATACTTCGAACCATGTCCATGATGATTCTATTCTTCCTTTCAGCTACACCATTTTGTTGTGGTGAGTATGGAGCCGTCAAATGGCGTTTTATGCCATTCTCCTCACAAAAGTTGTGGAACTCGGTTGATGTGAACTCGCCTCCTCGATCAGACCTTAATGTCTTGATGTTGTTTCCACTTTGTTTCTCCACATATGCCTTGAACTTCTTGAACATGCGAAAAGCCTCAGATTTCTCCTTCAAGAAGTACACCCACGTTTTTCGTGAAAAGTCATCAATAAACGTTAAGAAATAACGATTCTTACTAATCGAGTGTGGAGTGATCAGTCCACATATGTCGGTATGCACCAACTCTAGTACCTTCTTTGCTCTATGTTCAGCTTGCTTTGGAAAACTCTTCCTTGGTAATTTTCCAACCATGTAACCTTCACAAAATCCGTCTTTGGATTCGGTCATCGGCAGACCATGCACCATTCCCTTTTGCGCCATTTCTTGGATCCCGCCGAAGTTCAAGTGTCCAAGTCGCATATGCCACAACCAATCTCCCTTAATGCATGCATTCAAACATCTAGCACGAGCACAGGTTAGATTCAATTTAAACATTCGACTTTAGTACATTTCTACCTTTGCAATCAGATGTCCATCTTGTCCTCGCACGGTCATGTGTCGATCCTTCATCAAGATCGTGAACCCTTTCTCCAGGAGTTGTCCCATGCTTAAAATGTTCGTCTTCATATCGGGCACAAAGAACACATTGGAGATAAGCTTTTGAGATCCATCCTTTACTTGGATCATGATGTGACCTTTCCCTTCCACGCGCACCTTTGATGCATCTCCAAACGAAACGTGCCCATGTACTCCTTCCTCCAAATGTGCGAACATGTGTCTATTTCCACACATGTGGTTGCTTGCTCCCGTATCGAGATACCAAACACCTTCTTGTTCGCCTTCCATTCCTTTGTCGGCAAGCAAGACTACATCCTCATCACAAGCATTCTCCTCCACGGCCACAAGGTTGGAGTTTTCTTCCACCCTTTTCTTCGACCAACACTCGCTTGCGTAGTGTCCATGCTTCCCACAATTGAAGCACTCAATCACCTTCTTCGATCCGCGATCACCACGGACACGGCTGGAGCTCTCCTCCACCTTCTTTTGCGACCAGCATTCTTTCGCAAAATGACCACGCTTCCCACACTTGAAGCATTCGACCTCCTTCTTTCTTGGATGGCCTCCATAATCACGACCGCTTCCACGATCTACGTTGCGAGGTTTCTCCTCCTTAAGCGACATCTTCGCTTGCAACGCCTTCTCCAAGACATCTTGTCTTTTCTTCTTCTTTCTTTGCTCGTGTGCCTCCAACGAGCTAGCTAGATCATCAATAGTCATCTCCTCGAGGTCCTTTGATTCCTCGATTGCGCACACCACATTCTCGAAGTCCTCGGTGAGAGAACGCAACACCTTCTCCACCACTCTTCCTTCGGTCAGCGCCTCCCCATTTCTTTTTAATTTGTTCGCCACCATGCGAACTTTCGTCACGAAATCGGCAACACCTTCTGATTCCTTCATTTTTAACACCTCGAACTCGCCTCGAAGCATTTGGAGGCGCACTTGCCTCACTCGATCAGCACCCTTGTAGCTCCTCTCAAGGGTGTCCCACGCCTCCTTCGACGTCTTCGCTTCAGCGATCTTTTCAAAGCCACTCTCATCCACCGCTTGGAAGAGAAGGAAGAGAGCACTCTTATCTTTGGCTCTTCTCTCCTTTTGTGCTTTGATTTGTGCGACGGTTTCTTCTCCCGTCTCGGCCTCCTCCTCGAAGCCATTCTCCACAAGATCCCAAGAATCATGCGCACCCAGCAGCGCACGCATTTGGATACTCCAATTGTCGTAGTTGCCTTTCGACAATCGAGGCAACGACGCATGACCAAACGAGGTCATTCCCGAGCTTCCCATCGGACGAGGCTCTGATACCAGATGTTGGAGGACGGGAGGAGGATGGGGAGCTACTGATCAACCCACCACAGGAGATTACCCGTCTCCTGGGCTACAGGGACCGCTGATTGGCGGTCCCCAACCGCCAATTGGCGGTCTAAAAGGCGCGCCTCGTGTGCTGCCTTAGACCACCCTGATCACCATTCATTTTGCCTTCTTTTGATTCCACTAGATCCATTCTTGATCTATGTTACTGGGGGGCACGAAGGAAAGAAGGTGACTCTCTACTCACAAAGCAAAAAAACCGATTTTGCAATGCACACTCTTCTTCTTCTTTCTACTCACATACTCACTCTTTTCTCACACAATTCCGTGGCTCAACTTCTAATGCTTGATATATGTTGTTGTTGTTACAAATGGTGAATTCTAGTGCTTTATATAGGCACTTACATGACCCTACAACTTCCAAACATAAAGACTACATAAACATGATCATTGAAGATCATTACACCCTCTACTTAAATTGCATACATAATTAGGACGAAAATTACTCAAAAAATGAAAAGACTCTTGTCTCTTCCACTCCCTCAACCTTTTGTCTTCTCATGTGTTGACTCATCTCCTCCTTGATGTGTCATCAAGCAATGATGATGTGGCGGGTGACTAGGACGCCACATAGGATTAAGTCGCCACATAGGATTAAGTTCAATTCTCAATACTTTAAACCTCATGTTTGTCCATTAGACCTCAACTCCGTCCTTTAAAGAATGAGTATGCTACTTTATGAGGGATTTCGGTGGTCGAGATATGTTTGGTGATTCACTCATTTCCTCATTGGTGGTCCGTGTATCACGTTTTGATGAACCAAAATGGGATCAGTCGATCGCTTACCTGTATGGTTAAAATTGCTTTCAATTTTCACCCTCAAACGTTGTGATTTGTGAAGGAAATGGAAAAGTTTGCATGGATTCCAATTTCCAAATATCCAAGGAGTGCACTGATATCTAGTTCTTTTCAATGATACTTATATGTAGGATCTAGTAGGCCCTAATATTAGTCGAAAGGGGGGGTGAATAAACTAATTAAGTTCTTTAAACAACTATTGCAAATTAAAAGCTAGAACAATAAAAGTGGAGAGATATGCAAACCACAACACCAGATGTATAGAGGTTTGGATCCAACAATCGGATCCTAGTCTTCTCTTACGAATTGCTCTTCCACAAGGAACTTTGCATCCTCCACTAATCCGATCTCCGTTGTGGGTCGAGATCACGCCTTTACACCACAAGCTTTGCAAACACCCTCGCCTAGCCTTGACCACCTTCTCACAATCCGAGAAGAGCTTCACTCCGGAAGCTAGTACAACTCTTGAATGAAAAACTTCAGAAAACTAATCTTAGTCACTTGAAATGAATGATGCAATCAATGAGCTTGTTTCTAGTGAGTAGATGTGATCACAAGAATGTTTAGAGCAAAATGAGAGTAGTAATAATGTTTGAGTTTGGATAAAGATTGGTGACGTTGGAAGTGTGTTCTCAGCTCTATTTATATTCTCTAAACATAATCTAGCCGCTGAGATTAAATGGGTATAAAGTTGTGTAAGAATACACAAAATAGACAAGCACATGTTATTGTTCAGGATAACATCGGTCTACCGAAACAGGCTTAACGGTCGACCGGAGGCAATCCAGAATTCACGTCCAGAAAGTGCCAGAAGAAAATGGTCGACCTAACAGAGGACATAATTTAGGACGTGAATTGCTGAGCTGTTTCGTAGGAAGTTATCGAAAAAGAGATGGAGCTAGCGAAAGGTAATGAGCTCTCAAAATTTTGTTTATGAAAATTGAGTGAGCTACTGAGTTCTTAAATAAAAAATTTAGTCTTTCATGATTATGGGATAAAATGCCTAAAGTTAGCAATGGACATAATTTACTCTTTGCTTGTAGTAATTTGTGCGTAATTGTTGTTGACCATATTGACCAAATAAGAAATTTCCAACAAAACACGTCAAAATGCAAGGCAGAAATTCAAATATAACTTGATGAGTAAGTTTAACTCTGAATCTTCCTACGAAATTCAAATGCAACAGCTAGTAACAAAATTTTGTTATGTAAAGGGATATTTGACACACTAAATCTCTCTATTCTCGAAACTTCATTATCCACGTCTAAAAATAAAAATCCCACGTAGCACCATAATTATATCTTTGCTTCAGTGGGGTTGCATTTGTAAATCTCACTTCCTAAGTTTTAATTAGATGACAAGAAATACATTTTGACTAATTGACGCCGGTTAGAGTTGGAATGGACTCTACAAGCGTATGACACCAAGACTACAAAGAAATTGAAGAGATGAACACCAGAATTGAGATAAAACAATCTCAGAATTTGTGTGTATTAATCAAACGAAAATTGGGATTCTCTTGACCTACAAGCCAGGTCTTTTATAGCTTCAAATCAGTATAGAAATTAGGAAGTTAACCAACAAGGCAACTCCTATTATTTGCAACAAAAAAAGCAAATAACAACAAAGGAAATAAGTAACTACCGAAATTCTGTCTAAAGGAAATAAAAATCAGGAAACCTTCCATAAACCAAAATTAGTAATTCATATGTGGATGGGGGAGGAAACTTCTTGCTGACTTGGCTTGTTGGCTGGAAGGAAACTTCCTTGCTGAGCTGGCTGGTCGGTAGGAAGTTTACTTCCTTGCTGATTTGGCAATGGCTCCAGCATGGATGCTCCTGCATCAGTCACCCTTGGTTGGAAAGAACTCGTCCTCGAGTTTGTCTCAGCGTCCCCCTCGTTGCTGAAGCACGGGCTCAGATGCTTCACATTAAACACATCAGCAGTTTTCAAATGCTTTGGTAGGAGTAATCGGTAGGCATTATCGTTGATCTTCTGAAGTATCTCACAAGGTCCGACTTTCCGCTCCTTCAACTTGCTGTATTCTCCCACGGGAAACCGGTCTCGCGTTAGAACAGCCCACACGAAATCTCCTTCCTTAAAAAGTACTTGCCGGCGACGACGATCTGCAGAGCTCTTGTATTTGGTGTTGTTCTCATGGAGAGTTTGCTGCACTTGTGTGTGAATGTCTCGCAAGTGCTCAGTCATCTCATCAGCCTTGGGATGCAATCGACCAATACGAGGAATAGGCGCTAAGTCTAGCACCCCAGAAGGATTAAACCCATAAACGATTGCAAATGGACTCAGCCCAGTAGTTCTGTTTGCTGATCGGTTGTAAGCAAATTCTGCTTGAGGCAAGGAGAGGTCCCATTGCTTAGGTTTAGTGCTCGCCAAACAACGTAGGAGATTGCCCAAACTCCGGTTGACTACTTCGGTCTGGCCATCCGTCTGAGGGTGGTACGCACTGCTGAAATTCAGACGAGTCCCCAACTTCTCCCATAAGCTCTTCCAGAAGTTGCTGATGAACTTAGTGTCACGATCAGAGGTAATGGAGTGGGGAACTCCATGCAAACGCACCACTTCTTTGAAGTAGAGGTGGGCAATCCGGGCTGCATCCATCGTTTTTTTACAGGCTACAAAATGTGCCATCTTGGAGAACCGATCCACTATCACAAAAATGGAGTCCGCTGCCCGTTGTGTGCGGGGTAACCCCAGCACGAAATCCATGCTAACATCACGCCACGGACCTTCAGGGATAGGCAAAGGCGTGTACAAACCGGCGTTGGTGAGGGTACCTTTGGATCGCTGGCAAACGTAGCACCTTGCCACATAGTGGGCTACATCGCTAGGTAGCTTGGGCCAGTAAAAATCAGAGGAGATCAAGGCTAAGGTCTTGTCCCGTCCGAAGTGTCCCTCGCCATGTAATTCGCTGATGATTTGTTGCCTTAATGAGCAATCCGGAATGCACAACTTCGTTCCTCGGAATAGGTAGCCATTGTGTATTAGAAAATCGCAACGCTGACCACCCATGACTTGCTGGAATATCTTCCCAAAGGAGGGATCAACTGGATACATGTTGGAGAAGGTCTCGAATCCGGTGACTTGACTGCTCATGGTCGTGAGAAGAGTGTTGCGGCGGCTTAGGGCATCAGCGACACGGTTTTGACTTCCTGATTGGTGCCGAAGGGAGAAGGTGAACTCCTGCAAATACGCCACCCATTTAGCATGACGTCGGTTGAGTTTGTGCTGGCCATTTATGTACTTCAAGGCTTCGTGGTCGGTGAAGAGGATGAATTCGCGTTGCACCAAGTAGTGCCGCCAATGCTTCAGCGATTGCACAATTGCGTAGAACTCCAAGTCATAGGTGGAATAATTCTTCTTGGATCCAGATAGTTTCTCGCTGAAGAAAGCTATTGGACGTCCCCCTTGACTCAGAACTCCACCGATACCAATTCCAGATGCGTCACAATTTAGTTCGAACACTTTTTCGAAGTCCGGCATTGCTAAAACTGGAGCCTCGATCATCTTTTGTTTCACCAGCTGGAAGCTCGCCTCTGCCTCCTCAGACCATTTGAGATCTCTTCCCTTTAGACACTCGGTGATAGGTGCGATCAGGGTGCTGAAATTTCGAATGAACCGCCGGTAGAAGGAAGCCAAACCGTGGAAACTCCGAACATCATGCAACGACTTTGGCCTTGGCCACTCAGAAATGGCACTAACCTTGGCGGGGTCAGCATGCACACCGTCGATAGACACCACGAACCCCAGGAAGGTGACGGAGGTTGTGAAGAACGCACATTTCTTTTGATTAATAAACAAACATTCGGATCTCAGCGTGTCAAGAACGGCACGCAGATGTTCTATATGCAGCATGGGGGTCTTGCTATAGATGAGGATGTCATCGAAATAAACAACAACAAACTTCCCCATGAAAGGACGAAGAACCTGGTGCATGACCCTCATGAAGGTGCTAGGCGCGTTGGATAGTCCAAATGGCATCACCAACCATTCGTACAACCCATGCTGCGTTTTGAATGCCGTCTTCCACTCGTCTCCTGGTCTGATCCGTATCTGATGATATCCACTCTTGAGGTCGATTTTTGAGAAGATTTTGGATCCCGATAGCTGGTCCAACATGTCATCTAAGCGGGGAATCGGGAATCGGTACCTCACGGTGATACGGTTGATTGCTCGGCTGTCGATGCACATACGCCAGGAACCATCCTTCTTTGGTACCAACAGGGCAGGAACGGCACAAGGACTCATGCTCTCTCGGATATAGCCTTTCTCCAGCAGCTCCACCACTTGTCGTTGTAATTCTTCAGACTCTTTAGGGCTGAGACGATAAGCCGGCCGGTTCGGGAGAGTCGATCCTGGGATAAGATCGATTTGGTGCTGGATATCTCTCAACGGTGGTAAGCCGTGGTTGAGATCTTCGGGCATCAGCTCGGAGAACTCTTCCAGAAGTTGTTGGACCTCCTCAGGCATGCTTGAGCTTGAGCCAACCTTGGATTCATCCCGGGGCAGCAAAGCAAAAACCACCTCTTCTTGCTTCATTTCAGCCAAAAAGCTGGATAAGGATAGCAAGTTGTTGTGATGAGTTGCCTGGATTGAAGGGGTTGCTTCAGAAGTTCCAGAAGTTGAAGGGGTTGCTTCTTGGTGCGGTGCCAAGACAATCTTTTTCCCTTTGAGGTTGAGGGAATAGGTATTCTTTCGTCCATCGTGAATGACGCTTCGATCGTACTGCCATGGCCGTCCCAGCAGTAGGTGACAAGCGTCCATAGCCACCACGTCACACCAAGCATTGTCAAAGTATTTTTTGCCAATGGAAAAGGATACCAAACACCTCTTGTCCACCTTTATTTCCGTCTCCTTGTTCAGCCAAGATAATTTGTAGGGTTTGGGATGAGAGTCGGTCTTCAGCTTCAACTTTTGGACTGCTTCTTCGGACACCACGTTCTCGCAGCTGCCGCTATCGATGATCATCTTGCACACCTTGTCCGAGACCGTGCAAGTGGTACGAAAAATGTTATTTCTCAACCACTCATCTCCTGACCCTCCCTTAGGGGTTAGAAGACTCTTGCGGATGACTAAAGTTTCTGGTCCGTCCCCGTACAACATTCCACCTTCGTCCTCATATTCATCAAACACGGGCTCGCTATCGATCTCGTCCTCACTCCCAAGATTATCCTCGATCAGGAGGGTCTTGCCACCTTTGCTGGTGGTTTTCCCACAGCTGGAGGCGATGTGTCCCTCCTCTCCACACCTAAAACACTTCACGCCCGTCTTAGGTCTGCCCTGGAACGGCACTTGCTGAGGGCGCACCTCTGAAGGTCTAGAAGTTCGTGCGGGCTGCTGCTGCTCATGGCTGGTGGTGGCTCGCCTTCTTTGCTGCTTCTCCGCTGCGAGGGCTCGCTGATAGGCCTCAGAAACCGTCCATAATGAGTGGAGGCTGAGGGCATCTTGTAGGGATGGTCGTAACCCCCCCAAGTATCGCGCCACCGATTGTTCCTCCGATTCCGATAGATCATTCCGAGCCACCAATTGATAGAACTCCTCCGTGTAGTCATCTACTGATCTTGCTCCTTGTCTCAATGCATGAAGCCTTTGAAACAGGGATTGAGTATATCCGAAAGGAAGGAAGTGCTCCTTCATCTTCTTCTTCATCTTGCACCATTCGGTCAGCTTTGCCTTGCCTTGCCTCTCGCGTGTGCGCCTCATTTGCTCCCACCACGCAGAAGCTCTTCCCTTGAGTCGGACGGCGATTAGCTTAACCTTCATATGCTCCGGGACCTCCTTGTAGTCGAATACTCGTTCGACTTCATTCAGCCAGTCCACGAAGGCATCAGCATGCAACGTACCAGAAAATTCTGGCAGCTCCATCTTGAAACCGAGGTCTCCATGCCGATCACCCCAACCCCGATGTCCTTGACCAGTACCACGATCATGGAACATGTTGTGGAGATTTGAGCTTGTGTCGGAGCCTGGATCTTCAGTCTCTCGATGGTTTAGGTCTTGCGCGGCAAGACGTTGGGTTAAATCAGCAATTTGTCTTTGTAGACCCTCAATCAACTCAGCGTCTTCGTTGCTACGACCATGGTACGGGACTTCCTCAGCTGGAGTAGGCCCACGACGACCACGACCACCACGTCCACCAGCCATCAATGCTGATGAAGAAACAACGAAAAGGGAGGATTCTTTTGGCTCTGGTACCAACTGACGCCGGTTAGAGTTGGAATGGACTCTACAAGCGTATGACACCAAGACTACAAAGAAATTGAAGAGATGAACACCAGAATTGAGATAAAACAATCTCAGAATTTGTGTGTATTAATCAAACGAAAATTGGGATTCTCTTGACCTACAAGCCAGGTCTTTTATAGCTTCAAATCAGTATAGAAATTAGGAAGTTAACCAACAAGGCAACTCCTATTATTTGCAACAAAAAAAGCAAATAACAACAAAGGAAATAAGTAACTACCGAAATTCTGTCTAAAGGAAATAAAAATCAGGAAACCTTCCATAAACCAAAATTAGTAATTCATATGTGGATGGGGGAGGAAACTTCTTGCTGACTTGGCTTGTTGGCTGGAAGGAAACTTCCTTGCTGAGCTGGCTGGTCGGTAGGAAGTTTACTTCCTTGCTGATTTGGCAATGGCTCCAGCATGGATGCTCCTGCATCACTAATTCATTATTCAAGTATTTCAGGACTTCTTAGCAAAAATCACATCAATTTTGAATACTACAAGCTATGAAAGTTTTCTACACTATTGGGAAGTACTAAGTGTGAAGATCTCTACCACAAAGGACTTCAAATTACTCTTCTTTAACAATAAAAATATGTTTATGGGTTAGATTAGGTTAGTATAGGAATTTGACGTACAGGGCCGGTGAGCTCAAAGAATCATTCAAAAACCAAATTTCCCCCGACACCGGTCATCCGCGCCCTTTGACAAGACAACCGCCCGAACACGCAATTCAAATTTCTTGGACCGCAACCTTGAATGGGCATCCACTCCCACCAACAAATTAAACTTGTTCTCGGGCAGGGGATTGGACCGGACGTCCTCCCCCTACTCAGCCTCTATACAACGGCTAGTCAAGCGGATGTCCAGTTCGACCCACTTTTTGAATCTCTTGCCTTTTGTTTTGATTGAAATCTTTTCTTAATTTGCATAATTCAAATTCAACCTATTTTATAGGAGAAGTCTATTCATTCTACCACCTCTTCCTTGACAAAAAATATCATTTTGTGCTCAATGCTTACGATCTCATTCACCTACCTCTTCATCCTCTCACCAACACACATATACCTCTGACTCAATCCTTCACTCCGATCTTCATTGATTCAAGAGCTTGCCTGCGGGTGGTTACGAAGTGGGTGTTTTGCAAAAAAAATTGTACATGGAGATTCTGGGTTGTTCTTCGCGAGCGCGGGTGTAAACGGCTAGTGGATCTGCCTGCAAAGGTCCACGCTAAGAAATCTCAAGTAAGGGGCTCAAAGATGAACTAAGCACGTGGGGGTTTTTCCGAACCAGTATAAAGTCAATGAGTCTCTCTCTATTGTGGTTTGTTTTATTCTTCGGATTTTATCTTTATCTCCCACATATTTTAGATCATAAACTTGTCTAATTTGTAGTCAATCATGCATACAATTTTTATTACTCTATTCATCCCCCTCTAGAGTAGTCGTATCCTATCAGCATTTGGAAATGTACTTTAATTTAAGATTGCACTTCAAACTTTTCAACTTGTGATTCAAGAAGAAAATGTTGAGTCTTTATGCTTCAAGTGACTCAATATTTTGAAAATAGTCCACAGTTTGACATCATCGTAGAAATATGCTTATGTTTCCTGTGCTACCCACAATACCCTTACCCAAAAACCTCTTTCTCTCACACGCATCTCTTCTCTCTCTCTCTCTCTCTTTTTTCACGTAACCCTTCTTTCTCGCACACAACCTAGTCCACAAAATACTCCTTCATTGAAGTCGACGACGAATGTCAGTCTTAGGGCATTTTTATTACTTTTTTATATAGATCTGATGATTTTTAAGGTCAGGTTATTATTTCTATCAAAAATGTAGTTGATTACCTCCATTTATTGGTATTGATCTGAGTTTTGTAGACTAGGTTGAATTGATGAAAGTCAGACCATTTTTCTGTGTTTTCGACGAAGATCGATAGGTTCGATATTAGTTCGATAGTAACTCGGTCGTTGTGCTCGATAGGCTCGATTCCTTTTCCATGTGAGCTCGATAGGATTCGATTGAGTATTTTCTGGACTTGGTTGAATCGATGGAAGTCATATCGATTTTCTGTATTTTCGATGATGCTCGATAGGCTCCAAATGAGTTCAATAGGAGCTCGATTGTTGTGTTCGATAGGCTCGATTCCTTTTACATGTAAGCTCGATAGGATTAGATTAAGTATTTTGTGGAGTGAGTTGAATCGATGGAAGTCTGATCGATTTTTTGTGTTTTCGACAAAGCTCGATAGGTTCGATATAAGTTTGATAGTAACTCAATTGTTATGTTCGATAGGATTAGATTGAGTATTTTGTAGAGTGTGTTGAATCAATGGAAGTTGGACAGATTCATCGATATGCTTTAACCATAAGAAATGATCATTCATCAAGCTCTATCGAGCATGCTATCGAGTTCAGATTGAGAACTTATCGAACTTGTCGGGTACCATCGAGAAATGGAATAGTTTATGCAAGGGTATTTTGGGTAGCACAAGAAACATAAGCATATTTCCATGATGATGTCAAAGTAGATATTTTTCCAAATATTGAGTCACTTGAAGCATAGATACTCAAATTTTCCTTTAAGAATGCATATTTATGAGTGATTGGAGTAGATAATTTTCTATAAAAACTTGTAAACTCATCAATTTATTTAGTTAAAGTTACCACCACTTGTTTAGGGTAATGGCAGGCACCAAAAATTATTTTTTCAGTTTGCAAAATAAGATTGTTCGAAAAAGGTATCTAATTCCACCTTGTTTTGAAGACGCTATCGAAAAGTACAACGTCATTGTTACAAAATTAATATAATTTTAATTAACTAAAGCAGTAAAATAATTCAAATAGGTAATCTTGAATAACTAATGATCATGGAGGTGCTTAGGGATGAGACTTCGGTGCCCCTTTACTTTCATTGACATTATCACTACCTAAACAACGATTACACTCACAATGATCATGAAGAAGGAGATGGGACTTTGTCTTCAAACGACTCAGTGGATTTAGGATCAGAAAGAAGCTCTGAATCCGATGATTGGGTACAATGTGTCATAAGTATGGAGACAGTTGCATCGGATCCCACGATGCTACGTATTGAGAAAAGAGGGTTTTGGGGAGAAAATAATGTTCTGTTTTTTCTTAATTTGAATTTTGAATACAAGTGTTTATATATACATTCGAGTTGGATTTCCGTTGGAGCTTTGGGAAGCGTCGGTCGGTGAGGAGGCGCGTCGGTTGGAGAAGGGAAGCGTCAGATGGTGAAGAGTTGAGTCGCTTCGTATCTTTCAACACTCCCCCTCAAGTTGGGCCCGGAAGAGATTGTAGGTGCCTAACTTGCTTATGATGGTGTTGAATGGTTTCTGACTTAGAGCTTTGGTGAAGACATCTGCCAATTGTTCTTTGTTGGAGACGTATGGGACTTCTATTTCTCCAACCTGAATTTTTTCACGGATGAAGTGACAATCAACTTCAATGTGTTTGGTCCTTTCGTGAAACACGG
Source organism: Triglochin maritima (assembly GCA_963682175.1). Classification (NCBI taxonomy): domain Eukaryota; kingdom Viridiplantae; phylum Streptophyta; class Magnoliopsida; order Alismatales; family Juncaginaceae; genus Triglochin; species Triglochin maritima. The sequence continues at coordinate 34,189,951 of OY821776.1, read as the reverse complement.
GGTTCGATGCAATGTGTCGGGCGGCGTTGTTGTCGCAAAACATGTTTATAGTTGTAGTGTGAGTTTGACCCATATCATGAAGAAGTTGTTTTAACCAAATGAGTTCGCTGGTGGTGGATTTCATTGCTCGATACTCTGCTTCTGCGCTTGATCGGGCAACGACTTTTTGTTTCTTACTCCTCCAAGTTACAAGATTTCCACTAACAAACGTGCAAAAGCCGGTAGTTGATCTTCGATCATGGCTCCCTGCCCAATCAGCATCTGAAAAACCAATGATACTGTTAGAATTGTTGTTTTTCATCAGTAATCCTTGTCCTGGGGTTTGTTTAATGTACCTTAGAATTCTATCAAATAATATCTAAATGTGATGTTCGAGGTGCATGCATGAATTGACTTACTATACTAACTGCGAAGGTGATATCTGGTCTGGTTACAGTTAAATATATAAGTTTTCCTACAAGTCTTTGGTATTGATGAATATCTTTAACAGGCTCTCCGTTAGTTGGACTGGTTTTGAGATTTGCCTCAATGGGTGTATTAGTTGGTCTTGCTCCAAGTTTTCCTGTTTCTTTTAATAGGTCTAGGGCATATTTCCTTTGTGATAGGAATAGTCCTTTCTTTGAATATGCAATTTCTATTCCTAAGAAATATTTCAATAAGCCTAGGTCTTTTATATCAAATTTCCTTTTTAGGTAGTGTTTAACTTGATTAATTGTTTCGTTATTATCTCCAGTAATGATGATATCATCTACGTAGACCAAAACTATGGTAGTTTCTGAAGGGAATGTGTTCTAAAAGTTTTCCTTTTAAATGTCAATTATTATGAATTGAATGAGAAATCATTTTGTTCCTTGTTTATGTTATTCGTCTTTTAGAAGTGTTAAGAAAGATGCTCTTGGTCCTTAACCGTAGAGCTCTAAAAGATATTGGTTTACATAAAACAAAAGATATTCACAATCATGGTAATTAACATGGGACATTAATTACCGAGTTAAGATTGTCGTGTCGGTCATAGACCATTGTAGCTCTACAAGTGAGTGACGACACGGGTATGCAAAAGAGGAAAATATTACTTTTGTATACTGAATTGACCTAATAAGTAAAATATTATAGAAATGTGTTTCTGTGTCATTAATATTTTACTGTGTCTTTGGTCCTTTGATATGAGACTTATATCTGATCACTTAAGGAATACTTAATTAGATTAGTGTCTTGAACTATCGATAAGTGTAGTGTAAAGGCATTAGTTGGTTAAGTACAACTTTTGTTGGAGAAGATAGTTAGTCAAAAGATTATCATTGCCCCTCTTAATTGAGTGATGATATTAGTGGGCCCCTTGATAAAGCAAAGTTATAATGTGCACAATATGATTTGAGTTAAGTCACATATTTATAACTAGCTTAAAGAGATCAAGAAATGAATACTAAATACAAAGATGACACAATACTACTTTGTGTGTATTCTTAATATCATGAGGCAAGGGACGGACACAAGTGGTGCACTCCATCACTAAATGGATCGGGTTTTGGTTCGAGTGGAATTAAGACATCTAACTAATTGGGAGCTATAATGTGTAGCTAGATACGGCTTATAGCTAGTGATATTAAACTCTTAATATCACTGCCAACTTATTCTAGATCATCCCATAGGTCACACAACAAAACTGGGAAACAAGAAATGGGGATTTTGAGTTCATAGGATGTGTCGGGTTTCATGTGAAAATATGACACATGGGGTGAACAAGCAAAATCAAAATTATGTTGTGATTAATAACATAATTAGAATCTAAATTAAATTCATATGTGATGTAAATATTATGGGGTGTAATGTATTATCATTACATAGGATAATATGTTACATAAGTTGTGAATTTATTACTAATCCCGAAATGTCAAATTTTGTAGGGGTTAAACCGAAATTTGACAAGTCTGCAGCACAGCGCACAAACGGTCGACCGCTAAACAGTAAAAGGTCGACCGAATGTTTCGCAGTCGACCGCAATATTGCACGGTCGACCGGATGTGTGTACATCGTAACAGGGATTTCGTCTGTTCGTTTGCGGTCGACCGAATTTATCGGTCGGTCGACCGAACATTGTGATGAAATATTTTAAACGGTCGACCGGACCTCGCACACGGTCGACCGGTCAGACGGTTTTATGCAGAATTAATTTAAGAATTAATTAGATCATGCATGGAATTGGTCCATAATTGATTTAATTCGTGGCTAAGATTATTTATTAATAAATAATGGATGGTTAGATGGAATTTTGCATGGAATCATGGGCAAGAGGTTGCACATGAATAGGTAATTTGGAGAGAACCTATAAATACAAGGTTATCTCATTACCTCCTTAATTAATTAATTATTTTTCTTATGCAAAATCTCTCTCCATAATTCTCCACGAAATTACAGTAATTCTTAAGTTTAGTTTTAGTTCTTCAGAGGTCATCTTCTAAAGGGAAGTAAAGAGGGGTTAGTAATTGGATTCTAAACCCTATTGGAGATCGAGAGGCTAGCTCGTCTCTCTCCAATCTTGTTTAGAGTTTGGTGAAATCTCGGAGGCATCCGGCGCAGCAATAAGCATCCTCAACGTCTCCGAATCTTCAAGAAGTTTTAGAGAACTTCTAGGTATGAATTTCGGAGCCCCATGTTTGTTTTAATAAAAGTTTTAAAACTAGTTATTGAAACAAACCGATGCATGCATGAAACAAATTATAGAAAATTGAAAATTGATCCTTATTATACATAAAAATTCGAATATATATATGTATAATTAAACATGAAATCCTACAGTGGTATCAGAGCTTAGGGTTCAATTTTCTAATGATTTAAGGCTGTAAACAAATTTATTTTACCATCTAGGGTTTAAACAATTCGTTTTACTAGTTTTTCGGTCCTTAAATGTTTTGTTGAAATAATTCTTTGTAATAATTCGTTTTGAATGTTTTAAGTAGTTTAAAACATGCCATGAAATTATTAGAATTATGATTTAGACATATGTCTAACTTGCAATAATTTCGTTTTAAGTATAAACGATTATTTTGTAAGAGAATCAACAAAACCGAAAAACTGCGGTTCATCTTTCCTTTTAGGAAATTGGATGGACAGCGGTTCAAAAATAATTTTTGAACTATGGATGGATGAAAAACGTTTTTAATGGATTTCAAAATGTTTTTCAAAGAATTGTTTGGGATTCTAGATGCTTGATAAACTAGGTTGGATAGTTTATAGCGATATTGCGTGCATGGATGCTCGAGTTGTTTTGCAGGAATTGTGAGTTTGTATGTTCCAAATCCGCAGCTATGAATGTTTATAATTGTTATAATACAGGGGCTTATGTATGTAAAAGCCAAATTCTCTATTTCCATCTTTTAGATAAATTGCATATGCATATGAGAGGTTTTTACATAGGACTTGCACTAGTCGGTTTTTATCGAATGTGAGGAGCATGTTTATTTTCTGTAAAATCTACATCTCCAGTGCAAGAGGAAGTCGCCGCTGTAGCGCATCGGTCTATGATCGAGGATCGGGGATCGAGGATCAAGGATCGAAGGGAACATATAAACTCACACGATGTGGATTGTGTGAATGTTTAATATCTGTTTTTAATTTCTGCTATGCATGTGATGAATGTGGTGAATGTTAGGATGTGTATGAATATTAATATGCGTGATAACCTAAAATTCCAAATCACATGTAAAAAAAATGATATTGTCCAACAAAAATTAAGAATAATTTCCTTCTTATTTCATCCACTAGCAGTCATTGATCGAGGGATACTCTGCTCGCCCTTAGCGGGAGATAACTCCCTCTATCTTTGGGAATAGTGGGAGATATAATGGTTGTCTGTTGTTGTGCCACAATTAAATGTATGAGGTGTGTATCACCCTAGTGAACCCCGAGTGTGTTTAGTTGTGAATACAATGGATAAACGTATCTCGTATCAAATGAAAATAAGTTTTCTTAACATTACCTAGAGCCCTCGCTCGGTTTTGGGAAAAAGTTTTTCTTACGAGGATAGGTCGTATTCTCTCATAATTAAAACGACAAGAGTCACAAAAGTTTGAAGATGCTAAATGTTGCTAAAATTCAAAAAGGTTGTGATTAGAAAATGTTTTCTTACCTTGATATTGTAATGTATTCGATAGCCCTTAGCTAGTCTATATTACAATTGATAGGATCTTGGATTGTTGCATTTATGGGCAAGATTTTTATTTGCAACATTTGCATTTATATTTGATATATGTATGCATGTGTATTAAAACATAAAATTGACATTAAAATCCTGTATAATTTATTTTGTAGAAATGTCTAATATCCAACCTATTATGCGATCTATGATCGAAAAGAATCCTTTGCAAAATGATGGCTCAAACTTCATGAAATGGTAACTCAATCTTAATATCGTGTTGAGGTTTGAAAAACTATCTCATATTTTGGACGGTGAAATCCCAAAATTGAATGAGATGACAACCGATAATGAGAAAGAGGCGATAGCCAAGTGGGAAGACCAAGAGAACCAAGTTCACGGTCTAATGTTGGCATCCATGGGTGACTCGCTTCAAGCGAAATACTTGGATTCAAAACCCAAGAAGACCATGGAAGCTTTAACAAAGATGTTCATGGATAGTGCCCGGAAGGAGCGCTATAAGACCACCATCGCACTCACAAGGTGCCATATGGCGGAGGGAACATCGGTGTCCATGCATTTTCTCACGATGCAAGGATACCTTCAGAAATTGTCGAAGCTCTCTTCTCCAATGCCCAATGACATTGCCGAAGATCTGATTCTTGGCTCTCTAGCCCCGTCCTTCAAGGACTTTGTGATGCACTATCATGTGCGTGAAAAAGGGGTGAGTCCTGAGGAGCTGCACAACGCTCTCAAAACTGCAGAAGTTGACATGGGCAAGGGTCGGGACAATCACGTCCTAGCCGTCCATGAGAATAGCAAAAAGATCAACAAAGGTAAAGGCAAATTTACCAAAGATACGTCAATCGAGAGCAAGGGAGTAGGAGGTGCTCAAAGGAGTGCCTCAAGGGGGAAATCTTTGAAATCTCCAACTCCCAACACGGAGTGCTTTCACTGCGGTGAAAAGGGACACATCCGACCTAATTGCCCCAAATACAAGGAAGACCTTGAAAATGGGATGATTGAACGTAGGCGCCCGAGAAACGCCATAGGTATGTTTGTTATTGAGATAAATTTAATCACCTTTGTCCTTGATTTGGTAATGGTTACCGGATCTTATGCTCACATAATTTTGATGTGCAGCTGTTGAAGGATAGGAAGGAACTCGTGAAGAACGAGATGATATTGAAGATTGGAAATAGTACAAGCATCGCTGCGATTGTACAAAATTTTATGGAACTTCAATAGTCTAGTGATTTAAATTTATGCTTTGAAGAATGTTTGTTATGTACCTTCGATTAGCAAGAACTATTCTGTATCATGTTTTGGATATGGATAACTTAATATATATTTTTAATTCTTGCTTGTCTATATCGAAGAATGGAATATTCTATGCAAATACATTCGTGTAGAATGATTTCTATTTGCTTGAAATGAATGATAAACAAACTCAAACAAACAATAACAAAAGAGAAACTAAGATAACTCACGTAGATGATACAATCTTGTAGCACTATCAGATTGGTCAAATAAATGACCAAGAGACCTTTCAAGAAGAAAGGAACGAAAACGAGTGACTAATTGGATATAATACATTCTAATGTATGTGGTCCGATGAGTACAAGTGCAAGAGACGGTTTAAGGTACTTCATTTTGTTCACGGACAACTATAATCATCATGGCTATATTTGTCTAATGGGAAGCAAAAGTGAAATCTTTGACAAGTTCAAGGAATTCGAGGATGAAGTAGTGAACCGACTCAACAAGAATATCGAGTCTCTATGAAAGGTTTGTAGGGGTGAGTGCTTAGGATACCTAATTTGACTCATTCCTAAAGTAGGAACATGATGTTGCTCGACATGGTTCGATCAATAATGAGTCAATCTAAATTGCCTTATTTACTTTTGGAATTAAGCACTACAAATAATGACAAACTCACTAAATAATGTTCCATCAAAGTCCGTGGAGAAAATGTCTTGTGAGCTATGGAGTTGAAAGACACCCAAGCTCGACTTTCTCATGATTTGGGGTTGTGAGGTATACATCAAGGAATCGATGTCAACCAAGCTTCAACCAAAAGCGGATAAGTGCTTCTTTATAGGTTGTCCTCGTGTGACAAGAGGATACTACTTTTGGTATATCACCTCCAATCGAAAGATTGTAGAGAGAGATATGGTTTTTCTGGAATTTCTGGAAAAGAGAGAAAAGTAGTGGGAGTAGAGTTGAGCTTGAGGAAACTCAAGATACTCTACAAGATCATGATGTGAATGTTGCATTCAAAATCATGAAGGCCCAACCGAGATTCATTTGGTTAGTGGGAGCATGAGCGAGAGATCCTTACAAGAAATTGTAAGAGAATCTCAATCATCCTCACCTAGTGTGCGTTCGAGAGTCGAACATGAACCTATTCCTCAAGAAATTGTGGAAGAAGTTCGAGAGACACGAGAAGAACCAAAAGAACTAAGAAGGTCAATGAGGGAAAGGAAGAAACCCAATAAGTATGTGGGACTTCATGAGATCATGGTACTAGATACCAAAGATCCCTCGACCTTCCGAGAAGCAATAGAAAAGACTCCAAACTATGGTTAAAAGCCATGGAATCCGAAGTAGAATCCATGTATGATAATCAAGTATGAAACTTGATTAGCCTTCCTCAAGAGAAAATATCATTTGGTATAAATGAGCTTTTAGGAGGAAGATAGACATGGATAATAACTTGACAACATACAAAGCAAGGCTTGTAGCAAAAGTTATACTCAAATTCAAGAAATTGACTTTGATAAAAAAAAATTGAGAGGTTGCCATCTATTCGGATTAAGCTCACTATTACCACATTTCACAATTGTGGGATATGGAAGATGGGTATCAAAATGGCGTTCCTTAGTGGGAACCTGGAGGAGGATATGTACATGGTACAACCTCAAGGTTTTGATAATCCAAATAATAGTGAGAAGAAATGCAAGTTTCGAGGATCCACTTATGGATTGAAACAAGCATCGAGGAGTTGGAACAAACGCTTTGATGAAGAGGTGAAGACGATTCACTTCATTCAAAGTAAAGGAAAACCTTGTATATACAAGGAGATTAGTGGGAGCCATGTAGTACTTCTGATCTTATATGTCGATGACATATTGCTCATGAGCGATCATATACCTTTGCATTAGCAAACGAGAAATTTCATTGAAATCGGCATTTTCAATGAAAAGATATGGATGAGGCTCAATACATCTTTAGAATCAAGATACATTGGGATACATCCCGTAGACTCATTGGCTTCAGTCAACGTGCATACATTGACAAGGTCTTGGAAATGTTCAGGATGAACGATTCCGATATGGACAATATGCCAATAAGTATGAGTATAGGTGTGCAACTCAAGAAGTCTCAATGTGCTCAATCACACAAAGACTTGGAGTACATGAAGGTATCCCTTATGCTTCGGCAAAAGGAAGGACCATTTACACGATGACTTGCACAAGACTCAATATCTCGTATGCTCTAAACGTGACAAGAGGTCACCAATCCGACGCAAGTCCTAAGCCTAAGATTGCGGTCAAGAAAATTCTGAAGTACCTTAACCAGACTAAAGATAAAGTTCTTGTTTATGGAGGACAAAGGAGAAAACAGTCGATGGCTATTTTGATGCAATTCTCATAAGGATTCTTGACAATAGGAGGTTGGAATGATGATGCGTCATCATTATCGAAGGTGGAGGTATGAGCTAGTGTAGTTAGGAGTAATATCACTGCGACTAACTCAACCACCAACGAAAGAGAAAATAAATAAATGGGTGGACACAACAGTGACACAACTGATCCATTCAACAAACCTTCAAACCAAGCTAAGAGACGAAATATATTTCGAGTCCATGAATCTGAGGATCCATGTGGATAGGCTTGATAGGTGATTCGAGAAGGTTACCCTAGTTATTAATGGTTTATACATTGAGAATGTATGTGAAAGAAAACTTTGATAACAAGTGGGAGATTGAAGGGAATGTGTTCTAAAAGTTTTACTTTTAAATGTCAATTATTATGAATTGAATGAGAAATCATTTTGTTCCTTGTTTATGTTATTCGTCTTTTAGAAGTGTTAAGGAAGAGGCTCTTGGTCCTTAACCGTAGAGCTCTAAAAGATATTGGTTTACATAAAACAAAAGATATTCACAATCATGGTAATTAACATGGGACATTAATTACCGAGTTAAGATTGTCGTGTCGGTCATAGATCATTGTAGCTCTACAAGTGAGTGATGACACGGGTATGCAAAAGAGGAAAATATTACTTTTGTATACTGAATTGACCTAATAAGTAAAATATTATAGAAATGTGTTTCTGTGTCATTAATATTTTACTGTCTTTGGTCCTTTGATATGAGACTTATATCTGATCACTTAAGGAATACTTAATTAGATTAGTGTCTTGAACTATCGATAAGTGTAGTGTAAAGGCATTAGTTGGTTAAGTACAACTTTTGTTGGAGAAGATAGTTAGTCAAAAGATTATCATTGCCCCTCTTAATTGAGTGATGATATTAGTGGCCCCTTGATAAAGCAAAGTTATAATGTGCACAATATGATTTGAGTTAAGTCACATATTTATAACTAGCTTAAAGAGATCAAGAAATGAATACTAAATACAAAGATGACACAATACTACTTTGTGTGTATTCTTAATATCATGAGGCAAGGGACGGACACAAGTGGTGCACTCCATCACTAAATGGATCGGGTTTTGGTTCGAGTGGAATTAAGACATCTAACTAATTGGGAGCTATAATGTGTAGCTAGATACGGCTTATAGCTAGTGATATTAAACTCTTAATATCACTGCCAACTTAGTCTAGATGATCCCATAGGTCACACCACAAAACTGGGAAACAAGAAATGGGGATTTTGAGTTCATAGGATGTGTCGGGTTTCATGTGAAAATATGACACATGGGGTGAACAAGCAAAATCAAAATTATGTTGTGATTAATAACATAATTAGAATCTAAATTAAATTCATATGTGATGTAAATATTATGGGGTGTAATGTATTATCATTACATAGGATAATATGTTACATAAGTTGTGAATTTATTACTAATCCCGAAATGTCAAATTTTGTAGGGGTTAAACCGAAATTAGACAAGTCTGCAGCACAGTGCACAAACGGTCGACCGCTAAACAGTAAAAGGTCGACCGAATGTTTCGCAGTCGACCGCAATATTGCACGGTCGACCGGATGTGTGTACATCGTAACAGGGATTTCGTCTGTTCGTTTGCGGTCGACCGAATTTATCGGTCGGTCGACCGAACATTGTGATGAAATATTTTAATGTTGTGAACGGTCGACCGAGTGTCTAAACGGTCGACCGAAACCAGGTCTAAACGGTCGACCGGACCTCGCACACGGTCGACCGGTCAGACGGCTTTATGCAGAATTAATTTAAGAATTAATTAGATCATGCATGGAATTGGTCCATAATTGATTTAATTCGTGGCTAAGATTATTTATTAATAAATAATGGATGGTTAGATGGAATTTTGCATGGAATCATGGGCAAGAGGTTGCACATGAATAGGTAATTTGGAGAGAACCTATAAATACAAGGTTATCTCATTACCTCCTTAATTAATTAATTATTTTTCTTATGCAAAATCTCTCTCCATAATTCTCCACGAAATTACAGTAATTCTTAAGTTTAGTTTTAGTTCTTCAGAGGTCATCTTCTAAAGGGAAGTAAAGAGGGGTTAGTAATTGGATTCTAAACCCTATTGGAGATCGAGAGGCTAGCTCGTCTCTCTCCAATCTTGTTTAGAGTTTGGTGAAATCTCGGAGGCATCCGGCGCAGCAATAAGCATCCTCAACGTCTCCGAATCTTCAAGATTTTTTTAGAGAACTTCTAGGTATGAATTTCGGTGCCCCATGTTTGTTTTAATAAAAGTTTTAAAACTAGTTATTGAAACAAACCGATGCATGCATGAAACAAATTATAGGAAATTGAAAATTGATCCTTAATATATATAAAAATTCGAAAATATATATGTATAATTAAACATGAAATCCTACAGTTTCTCCCTTATGGTGACTAGTAACATAGATGCTTCAGCCGAAGACTTTAAAAAACCATAAGCGATAAGAACGTGACTAAGTTTTGCATACCATGCCCGAGGAGATTGCTTCAGGCCATAAATGGCTTTGTTGAGTTTGCATACCTGGTTGGGAGAGGTGTTGTATCCTGGTTATGGTATCATATATACTTCTTCTTCAAGAGTGCCTTGGAGAAAAGCATTTCTGACATCCATTTGGTAAAGTTTCCAACACTTGTTAACTGCAATGGATAGGAGAACACGGACAGTGTTCATACGGACAGTTGAACGTTTTAATTAAACCGCAAGTGCACGGCCGCGATGAAGCGGTGACAAGTACGGGTCGTCCTCAGGGAGGTGAGTAGCCTCTTTCTTGTACGAAATCAAGTGGTAAAAATAGGGGGAGAAAGATGTTTATGCTACTCTACTCTATACTACGCTACGAAGTAAGAAATGCGAAAGGAAGAACCAAGATACTATTTTTATGGCCTCTCGGCCACATGCTCTTCATTCTGTATCTGCTGAGGACCCCATGTGGGTTAAGATTCAACCACCTGATACCCTTATACCAGATAGAGGTTCACCTCTCGTTCATGCCTCCTCTTTTGCTATTTCTAAAGAGGCATCAACCGACCACAATGCTTATAAGGGTGTCAGGTGGTCAAGCAATTCTGTTTTGTATGTTGCGAGCCCATACAGGTGCATTTCTGGCTCGAGAGATGGCGGGTTCCCATTTGATGTCCCTTGATATATGAAGATGGGAGCCCATTGTTGTACATAGTTAAAAAAAAAAAAAACTCCTTCAGTGAGCATCGATTGTTGTGGGCCACAACCCTTGAGTATTTGGGCCCCATTTCTTTCACGTATTTGTATCCCTTCTTTAGCATCTCACAGGTTTTGAGGGAAGTTGGGTTGTGTCCATCAACATAGCCATGAACTTCCTTGTGTACTTCATGTTGGTGAGATCTCTCCTTTTTATGCATCAATCCATGTAGTATCTTGTTTGCATTCATTGAGGACAATGCATGAAGTAGGTGTGGGGGGGTGTTTTACGTGTGTACATAGTCGAGTCTTTTTCCTTTGATTTTGTTTTCTTTTGTTTGCATTGTTAGGGTCATGATAGTGTGCTGCATTTAATATCGATATATCTGCTTGCCATGATCCTTGGGTGACTTGTCTTCTTTTGCTTGCCTAGTGCTTCAAAATTTTCACATTTCTTTCAAAATCTTCATGTGTTTTCGAAAGAAAATGTTTTGTGGGTTTTGCGTGTGTTTAGCATGTGCAAAACCGTTGAGAGGCAAAGTAAAAAGAAAGCTCCCAAAATTGTCTTGAACTTGATGCATTAGGATATCTAGTACGTGGCTTTAGGATTTATCGAGTCGTTAGGATGCACCCCAGTTTTCCCTTGGGGGTGAGTAATCATAGGGTTTCAGTGCTCAAACATTTAATGAAGTCCACCCTGAACCTAGTGAGTCAAATAATTCGTGTCTGTTAACTTAAGGAAGTTTGTTGTAGTCAAGGACCCTCTAAATCCTGTTGTGAGACATTAGTGTAGGGGTTTTGGTTCATGTGTAGATAAGAAATAAGTGAGTAGGTGTTCTCTCTTCTCGCACGGCTCCTATCACTCGGGAAAGTAGGTCTGAGGGGACTTTGTGCCTGGTGCTTTCGAGTCATCTGACTTGGGATGCGCCGACTGAACTCCCGTTACACGGGTGGTAGGGATTGCCCTATGTGGAGATGTGGGGAAAGGTGTACGTGATAGTGTAAGTCCTCATGGGCAATGATGCACGGAACCTGACCCTGGGAGAATGAAGCTCCAACTAATAAAAAGTAAAAGAAAAAAAAAATGTGAAAAGAAACAAAAAGAAAAAAAATATGATAATGCAAATAAGAACCAAAATGGACTTTACACTTTGTTTCACATTCAGAAGTTAAGGTTGCCCATGTCTTTCACTTAATTCCTTAGTTAACTCTCACGAATAACTCATTAGGCTAGGTGTGTGGACTGATCACATATATAGAGTCGACCCGTAGTATTGCCGCATTCCATGATCGACAAAATAAGTCCAACGAGTCCTGTAGCTAGATTGATTAATGCATCTTGTTCGGATTTTGTGGGTATATCCGCTGAAAACCCTCAGGAGACACCACTCCTCCTCCTTGGCAACAAGGAGGTTTAACGGCTTGTTGCACATGCTAAGTGCAACCGTGATTCCTACGAAAGTGAGTTAGGATTTCTTATTTTTTCGTATGCTTTTTCCTTTCTTTGTTTTGCTCGAGACTAGCAAAAACTTAGGTGTGGGGGTATTTGATTGACATCATTTCATGCTTATATGTGTACCTTATATCCATTATCTTACACCTAAGCAATGCTATGTGACGAGTTTTATGTTTAGTTTTCAGAAATAAAGAGATTTGAAGAGAAGAGCCATGAAAGGACCCAAAAGCAGGAAAAAAGGACCTAATTGTGAGACCTGGGGACCAAGATGCAAGGGGGAAGGACCTGATCGTAAGACAGAAGGACCTAAGAGCAAAACAGGAAACTCCACACCATCATGAGGAGTATATTGTCAATTCGATTCGGGTCGGAGCTCCACTAAACCAGCTAGATGCATCCAAGACCAAGAAACACACCAAGGCAAGCCCACCAGAAGACCCAGCCGGATCTGGGCTTTATAGGCCGCCAATTGGCGGTCTGGTTAAGCCCAAATCAGCCAAGATTCTTCCTGGACTTGTATTAGCATGTGTTTAGGCTATTTTTGGTATTGGTTTAGTCCCACATCGGGGGATTGTCCCGGATTAGCTTTTTCCATGCTTATAAATAGAACTCTTCACCTCCCATTGTATCAATCTCCCTCTTGGTGGCCATCTTCCCTACTAAGAGTGAAGCCTTGAAGCAAAACTCTAGTGGAGGAAGAGCTACTTGTAATTGAGTGAGTTAATAATATAAGTTTTCTCTTAATGATGTTGTTTCTCTCTTAGTTTAATTTCCTTTCATTTGCATGCTTGTTTGTTTGTTTAGTTTTATGCTTCTTTAATATTTCTTGCTTAAGTAGTATAAATTTCATTTCAGTATTATGTTTTCCTTTGCTAAATTAGTTAGTGTAATGAGTAGTGAGTAGTTCCATCCCCATTTGGGGGGTGGAGAAATATGTGATATAATAATGTAGTGTATTAAGTGTGTGTTATTTTTATCCCTTGAGCTTTATATGATTTCCATAACCATCTAATGGGTCTCCACTCTTATCTTTGATATGCTAATGCTCTTGAATGAAGCTTAGCTTATGCTTTGATTAGTGGACCTATTTTATAGGGGAATGATAAAGTTAGGATATGGATGAAGTTAATGTTGGAAACACAATTTGTAGTGTATGTACTCTTGTTGCCTTTTCCTTAGCTAATGTCTTGTATGTTTTAATGATGTAGTCATCTTAATTCATGTAGAGGCATAGTAGGGTCTAGTCTTTATACTTGAGTTCATGTAGCTTCATTCCAATCATTGTCTTGTATGTTTTAATGATGTAGTCTTATCTTAATTCATGTAGAGGCAAGATTGGATGTAGTTTTATGATTTCATGCACTACATGTTGTGAGGAGCTTAATTGAACACACACACACACACATCTTTATGTTCACATTATTTCTCTACCCCCTTTGGGGTTTAGTTTTATTGCTTATCTTCATTTCCTTTGCATTTCATTTCAGCTTTGTAGTTTAGATTAGTGTAATACATCTTTCTCCCTTCTTTTTACCTCTCGCCTTCGAATAAACCAAGTGTCGACACACCTCCCAGTGGACGACCCGTATTTGCCACCGCTTCAACGCGGCCGTGCACTTGCGGTAGAAATATAAAACGATCAATCAGTCATCTTCTAAAGGGAAGTAAAGAGGGGTTAGTAATTGGATTCTAAACCCTATTGGAGATCGAGAGGCTAGCTCGTCTCTCTCCAATCTTGTTTAGAGTTTGGTGAAATCTCGGAGGCATCCGGCGCAGCAATAAGCATCCTCAACGTCTCCGAATCTTCAAGATTTTTTTAGAGAACTTCTAGGTATGAATTTCGGAGCCCCATGTTTGTTTTAATAAAAGTTTTAAAACTAGTTATTGAAACAAACCGATGCATGCATGAAACAAATTATAGGAAATTGAAAATTGATCCTTAATATACATAAAAATTCGAAAATATATATGTATAATTAAACATGAAATCCTACAGTTTCTCCCTTATGGTGACTAGTAACATAGATGCTTCAGCCGAAGACTTTAAAAAACCATAAGCGATAAGAACGTGACTAAGTTTTGCATACCATGCCCGAGGAGATTGCTTCAGGCCATAAATGGCTTTGTTGAGTTTGCATACCTGGTTGGGAGAGGTGTTGTATCCTGGTTATGGTATCATATATACTTCTTCTTCAAGAGTGCCTTGGAGAAAAGCATTTCTGACATCCATTTGGTAAAGTTTCCAACACTTGTTAACTGCAATGGATAGGAGAACACGGACAGTGTTCATACGGACAGTTGAACGTTTTAATTAAACCGCAAGTGCACGGCCGCGATGAAGCGGTGACAAGTACGGGTCGTCCTCAGGGAGGTGAGTAGCCTCTTTCTTGTACGAAATCAAGTGGTAAAAATAGGGGGAGAAAGATGTTTATGCTACTCTACTCTATACTACGCTACGAAGTAAGAAATGCGAAAGGAAGAACCAAACAATGAAATAATAACTAAGCTAAGAGCAAAGGAAGAATGCTGGAATACAGAAATGGGAAAACCCCCAAAGGGGTGGAGTGAGTGCACACATGCAAAGAGGTGGGTGTAGAATACATTATTTAAGCACATGAAGGTGGTGTTTATCAAGCATAGGAAGTGTCTAAATGTTATGGCAAAACCTATCAATCTATTCACCAACTTAGTTGATTAACATTTACATATGCAAGTTGTTTATTTCAGAACCTAAACAAGCATGAGAGGTGTCTAATCATTTTGGCAAAACTCATCAAGTTATAAATTCTATCCTAAACAAGCAAGCATACATTCATGTTTGATCAACACATCAAAAATAAAGCATTCATCCCATTCTCTAATGCATGTATGTACATCTACTCCACCCCCCAAAGGGGATGGAACTACTCACTAAACATTACACTAATTATTAAACTAAGCAAAGAAAGCATATTAAAACTAAGCTAGAAATAAAAGACGATTAAACTAAAACATGCACAAACAATAAAAGAAACATAAACAAACAATGAAAGAAACACAAAACTTTATTGATAAAATGACTCAGATTTCAAGTAGCATCCTCCTACTTTAGTGTGTTCTTCAAGGCCTCACTTCTAGTGGGAAGAATAGCCACTTAAAATATGGAGTGATTACAATAGGAGGTGAAGAGTTCTATTTATAGCCATGGAAAAAGCTAATCCGGGATAATCCCCCGATGTGGGACTAAACCAATACCAAATATAGCCTAAAAATATTAATACAAGTCCAGGAGAACTTTGGGCGGATCCTGAGTAATATGGACCGCCAATTCGCGGTCCAAGACCGCCAATTGGCGGCCCATAAACTTCGGATCGCGTTGGAATTTGTTGTGGGCTTTTCTTTCTGGTATTGTTGGTCTTTGATGCGGTTACTTGACTTGTTGGAGCTCCGACCCGAATCGAATTGGTAAAATGCTCCCCATGATGGTGTGGAGTATTCTGTTTTGCTCTTAGGTCCTTCTGTCTTGCAATCAAGTCCTTCTTCCTTGCATCTTGGTCCCCAGATCTCACAATTCAGTCCTTTTTCCCAGCTTTTGGGTCCTTTTATGCTTCATCTCTTCAAACCTATTTATTCCTGAAAACTAAACATAAAACTCGTGACATAGCATTGTTTAGGTGAAAGATAATGGATATAAGATACAAATATAAGCATGAAATGATGTCAATCAAATACCCCCACACCTAACTTTTGCTAGTCCCGAGCAAAACAAAGAAAGAGAAAAGCATACGAAAAACAAGAAATCCTAACTCACTTTCGTAGGAATCACGGTTGCACTTAGCACGTGCAACAAACCGTTAAACCTCCTTGTCGCCAAGGAGGAGGAGTGTTGTCTCCTGAGGGTTTTCAGCGGATATACCCACAAAATCCGAACAAGATGCATTAATCAATCTAGCTACACGACTCGTTGGACTTATTTTGTCGATCATGGGACGCGATAATACTACGGGTCGACTATATATATGTAATCCGTCCACACACCTAGCCTAATGAGTTATTCGTGAAAGTTAGTCAAGGACTTAAGTGAAAGACATGGGTAACCTTAACTTCTGAATGTGATACAATGTGTAAAGTCCATTTTGGTTCTTATTTGACTCTTTTTTTTTCTTTTTTTTCTTTTTCTTTGGAGCATATTGGTTGGTGTTTGATTCTCCCAGGGTCAGGTTTCGTGCATCATTGCCTATGAGGACTTACACTATCACGTACACCTTCCCCCAAATCTCCAAATCTACCACCCGTGTAACGGGAGTTCGGTCGGTGCATCCCAAGTCAGATGACTCGAAAGCACCAGGCACAAAGTCCCCTCAGACCTACTTTCCCGAGTGATAGGAGTCGTGCGAGATGAGAGAACACCACTTATTTCCTTATCTACATGGGAACCAAAACCCTTACACTTAAGTTTCACCAAAAAGAGATTAAGGGCCCTTGACTACGACAAACTTCCTTATACTAACAGACAAATTATTTGACTCACTAGGTTCAGGGTGGACTTTTTTAAAATGTTTGAGTACTGAAACCCTATGATTACACGCCCCCCCGAGGGAAAACCGGGGTGCATCCTAACGACTCGATAAGACCTAAAGCCAGTAAACTAGAAATCCTAATGCATCAAGTTCAAGACAATTTTGGGAGCTTTCTTTTTACTTTGCCTCTCAACGTTTTTGCACATGCTAAACACATGTAAAACCCACAAACAAACATTTTCTTTCGCAAACACATGAAGATTTTGAAAGCAATGTGAATATTTTAAAGCACTAGGTAAGCAAAAGAAGACAAGTCACCCAAGGATCATGGCAAGCATATATATCGATATTAAATGCAACATACTAACATGACCCTATCAATACACACAAAAGAAAACAAAATCAAAAGAAAAAGACTCGACTATGTACACACGTAAAACACCCCCCACACCTACTTCATGCATTGTCCTCAATGAATGTGAACAAGATACTACATGGATATATGCATGAAAAAGGAAAGATCTCACCAACATGAAGTACAAAGGGACATTCAGGGTCATGTTGATGGACACAAACCCAACTTCCCTCAAAACCTTTGAGAAGCTGAAGAAGGGAGATAAATACGTGAAGAAATTGGGCCTAAGCACACAAGGTTGGGGCCCACAATAATCAATGCTCGCTCATGGAGTCTTTTATTACACAATTTTTTTCTTTTTCTTTTTTTTCTTTTTTTCTTTTTTTTTGATTTTTTACATTATATGTACAGCAACGACGATATTCTCATAATCATTTGGTCAAGGAACATCAAATGAGAACATCAAGTCATGAGGACCAGAGACTTGCCGAGATGGGCAAACTTCACTGGTACTCTGAGGTGTCATGAGGGGTGAAAGGTCAAAGCTGAAAGGCTCGAACCCCTCATGATATTGGTTGGGTATGGGCAACAAAGAATGAAGTTGTGTTGCCTCACTAGGGTTTAGTTGCTCATCGAACAAAACCCTCCAACCAATAGGCGGGTGCATCGGAATGAGTTCCTCAGGCTCATTCGATGGATGCAGCAGACTTGCATCACTAAGAATGGGGCATCTCCCCAAGTTGTCTAACAAGGACCTCCCACCATCATTTAGATCATCAAGCATAAGCTCGATCATAGGTGGGTCCTTGTTGGAGTCAATATGAAGCTCAAATGGCTCAATGGCCATGGGACATGAGGTAGAGACACCTTCTGGTATATGCATATGATGAGGTGTCTCACTCTCACTAGTACTCTCAACTGAATCATGAAATGAACACTCCCTTTGGACATTCATGTTCGAGGCTAGCTCACTCTGTTGCATTGCGAAGACAGGCAATGAGTTTTCGTTGGGCCCACGAACATTCTCAACGGGTTGCATTGGGGTTAGGGGTGTTCGTTGATTTTGTTGTGCTTTCTCCAATTGGCGGATGAGATTTAGATTTAAAGGTTCATCCATGGGTTCATGTTGCCTACCAGAGTTGAACACATGAAACTCGGCACTCATGTTACCGAATGAGAGCTTCATGAGACCATTTCTACAATTAATCAAGGCATTGGAGGTTGCCAGAAATGGTCTACCCAAAATCAAAGGTATTTGAGAGTGGGTGTTTGCAACAGGATTGGTATCGAGGACAACAAAATCGACTGGAAATATAAAATCTCCAACTTTAATAAGCACATCCTCGATAATCCCCATGGGAATACGAATGGATCTATCCGCCAATTGGAGGGTGATCTTCGTTGGTTTCAATTCTCCCAAGTTCAACTGTTTATAAACAGAGAATGAGAGGAGGTTGACCGTTGATCCTAAATCAAGCAAAACATTGCTCATTCTAGTGTCCCCTATCGTACACTGAATAGTAGGACACCCAGGGTCCTTGTATTTTGTGTAGGTAGGATTGGACAAAAGTGAGCTGATATTTGCAGCCAAGAATGCTTTCTTAGGAACATTGGTTTTCCTCTTGGTTGTGCAGAGATCCTTCAACACTTTGCCATATTGAGGTATTTGTTGGATGATATCCAACAAGGGGATGTTAAGCTTTACTTGCTTAAACACCTCTAATATCTTGTCCATGTTGTCACTCTGTTTTTTGGTTAACCTACTTGGATAGGGAGCTTTTGGCAGGTAGGTTTTCTGCGGTGCCTGAGAAGAAAGCTTTGGTGTATTACCCTCACCCTCAGCCTCTTCTTCACCACCATTCCCACTGAGGGGCTGCAAAGATGGTGGTTGTTGTGGCAAGGAAATGTGATTGTCAACCTGTTTTCCATTCCTTAAGGTCACAATGGAATTGACATGGTGAACAAGTTCCTCCACATGGTTCACTTGCCTCCCCCGAGGTACCACATTCTCATTTTGCGTGTGTTGTTGTTGGTACATACGGAGGTTAGCCTCAAGCTGGCTAGGAAAAGACCCTCTCTCTCTTTCATGTACATACTGAGCCAATTGGCCCATCTGAAGCTCTAGAGATTTGATGGTCTGCTGATTTGAAGTGAGAACTTGACTCGTGGTTGACATAAAAAATTTCATTGAGTTTTCAAGTCCACGAGTCAAGGTCTCAAGCGAATTGAATCGGGTTTCCATATTATTGGAATTTGGGAAACCCGATTGATTGGTGGTTTGCGCTCGGGGTGGCTGATAGGAATGTGCATGCATGGGAGGTTGGTGTGATTGGTAATGTGGTCTAGAGGAGTTTGAAGGACCACCCGGGACATTGGTTTGGTTCCATGAAAAATTGGGGTGGTTCCTCCATCCAGGATTATAAGATGATGAGTATGTGCATTTCTGGCTCTATCATAGATGGCGTTGACACGCTCCATCTCAAGAAGAATGGACTCACACTCGCTTTCTACATGACCTATCCTACCACATGAATGACAGGGAATTCGACCAGATGTGGACATGTGAGGTGCACTTTGTTGGTTTTGGAGCTCAATCGAATCCATACGGCGCATTAAGGCCGGCATGCGCGCCTCGGTGGCCGTAGTGGTATCGACGACAAATGCGGCACCCGATCTAGTCGAGTTTGCATTCGCGATCCTCGCTCCTATGCTAGATGATGCAGGTGGTTCCCTCACACTCTCCCATTGCATGGTTTTCTCAGCAAGGTCTTCTAGGAAAGCCCATGCCTCCCTTTCATCCTTTCCCAAGAACTCTCGTTGACACATGGACTCAATGAGCGTTCTTGACGGGATGTGAAGACCCTCGTACACAATCTGACAAAGGCGCCACAACTCAATGCCATGGTGAGGGCATGAGGATAGTAGCTCCTTGAACCTCTCTAGATATGCATGAAATGTCTCGGTCTCAAGTTGATAGAACGAATTGATTTCGTTCCTCAATTTTTGAGTCTGATGATTTGGGAAGTACTTCTTGAGGAATGCAGATTGAAACTCATCCCAAGTCCTAAAGGCATTCGCTTGGTTGCTGTACAACCACTTCTTGGCGTCATCCTTCAGCGCAAAGGGGACAAGCCTAAGATGGATGGAGTCTGTGCTAAGTTGTTGCAGCTTGAACATAGCACAAACCTCCTCAAATTCCCTGAGAAAGATATAGGGGTCACCTTTCCCAGTGAAATGAGGGAGCATGGAGATAAACTGAGGCTTAACCTCAAAATGGTTCCCATTAGCCTTTGGCAATATGATGCATGAAGGTAGAGCAGTACGGCTCGGGTAGCATCGATCACGTAGAGGTATGGGAACGACAACAGGACGCTCAGGTGGGTCCAGCAACTGCTCCTCCTCGCGGAAATTAGCAGCCATTGAACCCAAACTATGTGCGACACGAGAGGAGGAAGGTGTCGAGAAATCGATGACGGAAGCCGGATTGACAACGCTCCTCGTCAAACGACCACTCTCGTCTCGTGTCCACGAAAGCATGCACAAAGGTGCGCACACACCAAATATTTTTTTTAACAAAGAATGTACGTAGAGGAGAAGACAGGGAAACACAGGAGAGAAAGAATGACTCAGGAGAGATGGGCAGAAGTCCTTATGCTACGGCGGATGGGTACAGGTAGAAGCACACAAGCAAACAAGGCTCAAGCAATCCTAAGGTCGCTATAGGTCCTTACAGCTAGACGACGCCTAACTGCGAGGTCGCACGGCCTCAACACGCCTCACCTCCCTACGACGAGGACCACAAAGCCCAGCAAGTGAGCCAAGATCCGGGGATCTCGTCTCTCCTACTATCGACAAAGTGGGCAACGCCGATCAGGTCATGACGGTCGGGACCGGATCACTCTCCTAATGCGTCTGAATTCCTTAAGGCCAATGTCTACTTGATTTTAAAATTAGGCTTTTGATTAGTGTGGTTTTTGGGGCGAAGGAAAGGGTGATGAAATCCCCCACCTTATCTTTTATGGGACAGCCCCTCCTTAGTAGCGTTTTGGAGTCCTAATCTAGCAATCAACTCTCCAAACAAACGCTCAACTCACACTTGTTGCAATGCACTTCCTACTAACCAATGCATGTTCATACGAAATGCATGAATGAGAGTAGAAGGTGCGTAGCTCACGTCAGCTCTCTGCAACAGAAAATAAAGCTAAGATAAAAGACAATCTAAATGCCTAAGTCACACATACATGATGCATGAGCTAAACAAAAAGAATGTCTAATCTTTTGCTTTGAGTTTTAGGGTCCAAGTTGCTTAAGGGAAGTTGATTATTAATCTGGGAACAATCTAAGAGTCAGAACATGCAAAATTGAGTCCCAGATTACTAGATCAATTAAGGCAACACGACAAAGAAATAAGAAGCCAAAAGCAGCTCACCAAACCGCCAATTGGGGGTCTCAGGCCGCTGATTGTCGGTCCAAACTGCCCAGCTTTCCTCCAAATTTTTCCAGATGCCTCTCCTTTCGACTCCAAGTCTCATGAAACAAAGAAAAACTACAAAACAAAAATTAAATCCACTCGAATCGTCCAAACAAGAGTCTGGACTGGCACCTCCCCGGCAACGGCGCCAAAAACTTGTTGAACGTTTTAATTAAACCACAAGTGCACGGCCGCGATGAAGCGGTGGCAAGTATGGGTCGTCCTCAGGGAGGTGAGTAGCCTCTTGCTTGTACGAAATCAAGTGGCAAAAATAGGGGGAGAAAGATGTTTATGCTACTCTACTCTATACTACGCTACGAAGTAGGAAATGCGAAAGGAAGAACCAAACAATGAAATAATAACGAAGCTAAGAGCAAAGGGAGAATGCTGGAATACAGAAATGGGAAAAACCCCAAAGGGGTGGAGTGAGTGCACACATGCAAAGAGGTGGGTGTAGAATACATTCTTTAAGCATATGAAGGTGGTGTTTATCAAGCATAGGAAGTGTCTAAATGTTATGGCAAAACCTATCAATCTATTCACCAACTTAGTTGATTAACATTTACATATGCAAGTTGTTTATTTCAGAACCTAAACAAGCATGAGAGGTGTCTAATCATTTTGGCAAAACTCATCAAGTTATAAATTCTATCCTAAACAAGCAAGCATACATTCATGTTTGATCAACACATCAAAAATAAAGCATTCATCCCATTCTCTAATGCATGTATGTACATCTACTCCACCCCCCAAAGGGGATGGAACTACTCACTAAACATTACACTAATTATTAAACTAAGCAAAGAAAGCATATTAAAACTAAGCTAGAAATAAAAGACGATTAAACTAAAACATGCACAAACAATAAAAGAAGCATAAACAAACAATGAAAGAAACACAAAACTTTATTGATAATATGACTCACATTTCAAGTAGCATCCTCCTACTTTAGTGTGTGTGCTTCAAGGCCTCACTTCTAGTGGGAAGAATAACCACTTAAAATATGGAGTTATTACAATAGGAGGTGAAGAGTTTTATTTATAGCCATGGAAAAAGCTAATCCGGGACAATCCTCCGATGTGGGACTAAACCAATACCAAATATAGCCTAAACAAACATTAATACAAGTCCAGGAGAAATTTGGGCAAATCCTGAGTAATATGGACCGCCAATTAGCGGTCCAAGACCGCCAATTGGCGGTCCATAAACTTCGGACCGCGTTGGAATTTGTTGTGGGCTTTTATTTCTGGTATTGTTGGTCTTTGATGCGGTTACTTGACTTGTTGGAGCTCCGACCCGAATCGAATTGGTAAAATACTCCCCATGATGGTGTGGAGTATTCTGTTTTGCTCTTAGGTCCTTCTGTCTTGCAATCAAGTCCTTCTTTCTTGCATCTTGGTCCCCAGATCTCACAATTCAGTCCTTTTTCCCAGCTTTTGGGTCCTTTTATGCTTCATCTCTTCAAACCTATTTATTCCTGAAAACTAAACATAAAACTCGTGACATAGCATTGTTTAGGTGAAAGATAATGGATATAAGATACAAATATAAGCATGAAATTATGTCAATCAATGCTCAAGTCGAACATGAACATGATGCGAGGTGCGAAGAAGAAGAAGAAGAAGAAGAAAGAGAAGAAGTGGCGACTTCTAACCATGTGGAGGACATAAGATCAAAGGAGATTACAAGCGAGCAAAAGATATTGTGTCTTCTAGGACAAGGAGAGAATATTCCTTTTGAAGAGGCGATGGAGGATGCAAAATGGTGCGCCGCGATGGATGAAGAAATGCGATCCATCGAAAGGAATGGAACTTGGGAACTAGTCTCATTGCCAAAAGGACACAAAGCGATTGGTGTCAAATGGGTGTACAAAAGAAAGATGACGGCACAAGGAGAAGTTGAAAGGTACAAAGCACGATTGGTGGCAAAAGGCTACAAGCAAAGGGCCGGCATAGATTATGAAGAAGTGTTCGCCCCGGTGGCACACATGGAGACAATCCGTCTCCTAACCTCACTTGCAGCTCAAAGAAAGTGGGACATGCATCAAATGGACGTAAAGTCCGCTTTCTTGAATGGAGTTCTCGAAGAAGAAGTTTATGTGGAGCAACCGCCGGGCTATGAAAAGAAAGGCGAAGAGGTGAAAGTGCTGAAGTCAAAGAAGGCACTATATGGCTTGAAGCAAGCCCCGAGGGCATGGAATGCAAGGATTGATGCCTACTTCAAGCAAAATGGATTCTTGCAATGCCCACATGAACATGCAATCTATGTGAAGAAAGAAGAAACGACATATTGATCGTAGCCTTGTATGTTGATGATCTTGTTTTTGCATGTAGTAACGATGGGATGCTTGCTGATTTCAAACACATCATGAAAAAGGAGTTCAAGATGACTGATCTTGGACTCATGTCCTACTTTCTTGGTTTGGAGTTCAAACAAGGAGGGGACGGGATCTTTGTGTCACAAGAAGGCTATGCTAAAGATGTGTTGGGGCGCTTCGAGATGGGTGATTGCAAGCCCGTGAACACACCGGTGGCATGTGGATTAAAGTTATCCAAACACAAAGAAGGTGAGTTGGTTGATGCAACAATGTACAAAAGTGCAGTAGCGTGTCTACGATACCTAACATGCACCCGACCAGATCTTGTATATGGAGTTGGCTTGGTGAGCCGGTACATGGAGAGTCCAACCATGGAACATTGGATGGCTGTTAAGCGAATATTTCGCTACATCAAAGGTACTCTTTCCCTTGGTTTATTCTATGGATAATGTGTTGACAAAGAGATACTCTATGGATATACTGATAGTGATTGGAGTGGGGATATGGATGATAGAAAAAGTACCTCGTGTTTTGTTTTTTATGTTGGTGACACAGCTTTCTCATGGTCATCAAAGAAGCAACCCATCGCCGCATTATCAACTTACGAAGCGGAATATGTGGCGGCAAGTGCATGTGTGTGTCATGCAATATGGCTTAGAGAATTGTTGAAAGACCTATGTTCAAGCCAGACAAGTGCTACGAAGGTGTACATGGATAGCAAATCTGCTATCAAGCTGGCTAAAAATCCGGTCCATCACGAAAGGATAAAACACATCGACACAAGGTTTCATTTCATTCGTGAACATATGAAAGAAAAGGATGTAGACTTAGTGCATGTGAGAAGTGAAGATCAAGTGGCTGACATATTCACAAAAGCCCTGCCAATCCGTTTGTATGTGAAGTTGTGAAATCATCTTGGGATGGTGGATGGAAGAGGATTAAGTTCAAGGAGGAGTATTGAGAATTGAACTTAATCCTAGGTGGCATCCTAGTCACTTGCCACATCATCTATGGAGGGTGAGTCATCTAGGAGTTGATGACTCAACAAGAAGGAAGACAAAAGGTTGTAGGAAAGGAAGAGACAAGGGACTCTTCATTTTATCCATGATTTTCGTCCTCATTTTATGGTGCAATTTAAGTAGAAGTTGTAATGATCTTCAATGGTCATCTTTATGTGGTTTATGTATTGTTTATGGAAGAGCTATGTTTAGGTTAAGTTGAAGAGTCATGTAAGTGCCTATATAAGCACAAGAGTTCTCCATTTGTAACAAAAGCCAAAACAAATCAAGTCAAGTGAGAAAGAAGAAAGAAAATATGAGTGTTTGGTGCAAATCTCGTTTTGCTTGTTGAGTGTTAAGTAGGTTGTTTTCTTCTTTCATTAGTGTCCACCGATTTCGTAGATCAAAGTATGGATCTAGTGATGGCAATAGAAGGCCCTCAGCATGGAGAACAAGGTGGGACAAAGCAGCCCACTAGGCGCAACTTCTGAACCGCCAATTGGCGGTTTGGGACCGCTGGTGGTGGTGTGCTTTCTTGGGTGGCTTGGTGTGGTGCTCCCCGTCTTTCTTCTGCATCTAACATCACATGCATAATCAGATGAAATAAACGGAAATAGCGATTTTAAAACTAGATGAGACGGGTGTCCCATTCTCTTATGCCAAAGGACATGACTCGGTATACTAGAGGTGTGAAAATTTTTGTTCGGAGTTTCTAGAATGTAGAGCCCATTGGTATATATTCCTTTACCAATCGTCTTCCCTGTAGTTCGATCTTGAAAAAATACATCATTCGGGGTGAATATAACATTGCAATTTGAATTTTGTGTAATTTTTGCTACCGAAAGAAGATTAGAAGTAAATGTTGGGACATATAAAATATTTTTGTTCGTTTGATTTAATATGGTGGTTTCACCTTTTCCTTTTATTTCTACTTGATTATTATTTGCAACAGTCACAAAATTGTTAGATGATTTCACATGATTTTTGATTTTTCTTAGTAAACTAGAGTTTCTGGTCATGTGGTCAGTAGCACCGGAATCAATTATCCATTGATCATTATTTACATGCCCTATTTTTGCTAAGTTTTTATCTGATTGGTATGCAGATAAATTTCTGGGAAAAAGTGTTATACCTGCGCAATTACCTGAACCTTGAGGGGTGGACTGCAAATATCTGCTGAGGTGGGCCAACAACTGATCCAACGGAATCGGGTCAGGTCTGGAACTGGATCCGGGTTTGGCGGGTGGAGCATCTGATCTGTTAGCGGAATTGGGTCGGGCCTGAGAAAAACCGGATCCGCCAGAATCGCGTGAGGTTATAAAACCCCGCGGATCCGAGCGAGAGACCGATTCGCCTTCCCATTTTCTCCGTTCCTCTTCCATATTAGGGTTAGCCACCGCGCCGTTTCCTGTTGGTCCGCCATTCCTATTTCTGTTCCGATGATCTCCACCTCCTTCCCTTGTTGGTCGGAGATGCGGATGTAGGAACCAGCATGAATTCTTGTTATGCCCGATCTTTTTACAGTTGTCGCATGTTTCCTGTGGTTTGTTTCCATGTTTTTTGGTTTTATTTGGGGGTTTTCCGGCGAAGAACGCCTGAGTTTCTGACCGGTCAGCGATCTGAGCGATGGTCCGGCGGGTTTCCTCCCGTTGGATCATCGCGATGATGGACACGAGATCAGGAAGGTTGGAAGTCATCAGGACTTGGCTCCGGATAGCTTCGTAGCTGTCGTCGAGTCCGACCCATCCACGTTGCAGTGTCCCGAGATAATCCGTGATGGTTTGTCCTTGCTGCTTCGTCTGTGACAGATCGTGTTTTAGTTTAAAAATATGAGCGAAGTTGTGGGCTTTACCATATATGTTTTGAACCGCATCTCATAGCTCCTTCGCCGAGTTTTTGTAAAGGAAGATGGCCCCGATTTTTGGTTGCATGGAGTTGATCACCCATGACATTACAAGGTGGTCCATCGCCTGCCACTCTTCTTGTTTTGTTTTGGTGTCATCTTCGTCTGGTTTCTTTGTTGTTCCGGAGATGTGCCTCAGCTTCCCTTTTCCGCTGAGAGCTAGTGTGACAGCGCGTGCCCATGACTGATAATTCTGTCCGTTGAGCAGCTGAGACACCAGTTTTGGGGCGTTGGTTTCCAGTTCCGTCATGTTTTCCTTGATTTTCCTTCAAGGGTTTTGGGTGTCGGGGTTTTGTTTATCACCTTCAACCCCCTTAAGAGGCGAAGATGATGGGTGGTGTTTTTTTCCGGTTTGGTTTGGTTTTCTCTGAGGTGTTCCGATGATGAGTGGTGGGCACTTTGAGGTTCACCAATGATGGAGCGATTGCTCTGATACCATATTGGGAAAAGAGGGTTTTGGGGAGAAAATAATGTTCTGTTTTTTCTTAATTTGAATTTTGAATACAAGTGTTTATATATACATTCGAGTTGGATTTCCGTTGGAGCATTGGGAAGCGTCGATCGGTGAGAAGGTGTGTCAGTCGGAGAAGGGAAGCGTCGGATGGTGAAGAGGTGCGTGGCTTCGTATCTTTCAACACTACGCGGCAGCCTTATCCTCATGTTTTTTGTACCCATACCCCATGATTAGGGTTGTCAAGTTCTGCTCGGGATCGGTAGATCGCTCTATGTTCGCTCGATTTTGCTCGGATCGTGGCTCGGATCCATTGGGTGCCACCTTGACACCTCTCAATGAGCAGTTAAACGAGTCAAGTGGCTCGTGAGCATTGCACGAGTCGAGCATGAGGGGTTTTTTCTGCTCGATTCGTCTAACGAGCGAGCATCTAGTTGGAGAGAAATTTTAACAAGCCGTGCGAGCTCGAGCTGAGCATGTTCGCTCGAATTCGGCTCGTTTACAGCCTTACCATGGAGCGGGTATAACCTAGTAAACGATGGTATTACCGTCCTATTTACAAGCCAACATGTAGTATATATTATCATAAAATAAGTCTTCATGCAACTATGTTTGTAGAATATTACTACAAAAATTAGAATAAAAGGTAAAATTTGGATATAATATGTTTTTTCTCCCGAATAATCTTGATAGAAGTGATGACAGAATAATGCTTTTCAGGACTTGTGTGTTTCGATTAGTTTCACAAATGCATGATGATATTATAATATACTCTATAAAAAATGCTTATGTGTAAAATTTCAAATTTTTTTAAACGCATTTTCACGACATGAGTTTCTTCTGTATTCAAAGTCAAACAAAACTAACTCTGCTTTAAAATAATAAAAAAATCATTCTGGTCACGAGAAATAATCTCCTAGAGAATATGCCATCTCTTTTTTAGCTTGAATTTATAATTTGGTTAAATCAATAGACATTTCAGATCCATATTAATTAATATTTTTGCGTGCTCCCAATGAATCTAAAAATAGGAAACTATTCAACTTTTTAAAAAGTTAGTTCCGAAATCTACTTCTTACATGTCCTACTTTACCGCAAATTTGTTGACATGTTCCGAAATTCCAAATAACGGTCATATTTTCCCTCTCGCCTATAAATAAACTATCATGCTTTAACACAAATTAAATTTATTACTCGGTTCTTAGCGGATTGTTTCTCACTCTGAAGCACAACCACCACGACTTCTTCTCCAAAACGACGAATCATTGTTACTACTAGTTGGAAAGGATTTAAGTAGTTTCCACAATGGCAACTCATTTCCCCACAGAAAGCTTCCAGGCACTTGACTATCATCTCTTCACTAAAGAAGGGCAAACCAGAAGGTTCAAGCACAGAGTGAAGTTCCATTGCAGTCACGGTGGACTGTTCGTCGTGCGTGACAAAGATGGCACCGTTAAATACTTTGGTGGGCAGTCTCGTATAATAAGTGTGGAAAGAGATATCAAATTTTGCGAAATGTTGAAGAAAATGGAGGAGCTCTACGGAGGTCCAGTTTTAGTTAAATACAAGATTCCAGACGGCGATCTGGACAGTCTTGTTACAGTTTCTTGTTTGGAGGATTACGAGAACATGTGGGACGAATATGACCGCGTGAAGCCGGAGAAAATGAAGGTTTTCTTGTTCGAGCCTGAGTTCGATTATGCTAGTCTTTCCGACTCAAGTTTTAATGCAATGATAAAGTCCTACCCAATGACCCCGGAAATGTTGAGGAGGTTATGGTTTTTCTGTTTGAATAATTTTTAATTTGTGTACGTAAACACGTTGTGGAGTTTAGTTGGGTATTGTGAAGTCATTAATTTCCCATGCACGTGTGTGTAGTTTAGTGTTTTGTTCAGTTTATGCAGTACAAGTCATACAAGTTTGTATATTTCAAATACCCACTTGTTGAAATTTTCTTATACATATTCAAATAAATTCATTCTATTTTCTACTGCCTACTTATTCATTGTTGTTTTCACAAATAATAGTAGACTCCACGTGGTAGTATTTCGTTTTGGTACAAACAATAGCTTTATTTTCATTTAGTTACCTAATGGGCTACCCAAGCGACCACCGTTTTCTTTTATGTCGATAAATTTTGCGTCAAAAAGCAAGTTCTATTGAAGAATACAATTTCTTTTCACAAAGTCCTAATCTTTTATGGCAAAACTAATACTAGTTGAACACTTTTGGTACTGTGGCAACATAACATTTTTCCAGTTTGCCAAATAAGATTGTTCGAAAAGGATATATGATTCCACCTTGTTCTGAAGACGTTATAGATCTTTTTGCCAAATAAGATTGCTCGAAAAGGATATATGATTCCACCTGGATCGAAAAGACCAACGTGGTTGTTACAAAATTAATATAATTTTAATTAAGTAAAGAAGTAAAATAATTCAAATAGGTAAAGAAGACTTGTATGATTTTGACCAAACTCCGAATTTTGATCCCGTATTCGGTCGACCGGTTTTAGATTGGTGTTCAACCGCTGGGACTTAAGTAATACGCAGAGAGTTCAACCATTGCAGACTTTCGGTCGACCGAACCCCTTCAGAATGGTCGGCCGGATGACCTCTTTCGGTCGACTGTTTGTGCACAAAACTGAATTCCTGGTCCTTGTGTTGTGTCAACTCTATTGATGGAAACCCGTGTCCTCGCTTAGAGCGTGAGCCGTGAGGTGAAGGCGGGTACGTTGCTCGTGCCTGCCCAGGAACCACCGTGTGGAAGAGTGTGACACTTTGGTCATGCCTCCTCCGTTGATGGACAGTGGTGTGACATGTTGTTGCTTGACTCTCTCTAGAGTAGCAGACCTGAGGGATCACGGATCCCAATGCATGTTGATGCTTGGATCGTGGAGCATGATGACCCTGCAGACTACGTTCTTGACCCGTGTGATGTTGTGTCGGACGTATGTTGTACGCCGAGGTTGTGACGGTGTTGTCGCCGAGGTTTTTGCCGACGATGTTGTGGCAGGTTGTGCCATCCAATGTTGTGTCAGACATATGTTGTACCACCGATGATTGCCGGCGATGTTGTTCCGGCGATGATTCCTCGATTGAGTACCTATCGAGGGATGGTTGGACTGACCGGGCTACGACTCCGTTGGGGTGGTGTAGACCACATGGTTCGCTTTGCGTGGAAGTGCGGATGCTCCTCACGAGTTGATGTACTCCGGGTTTATCCGACCGAGCATCTCTCCATAGGGAGCGTCTGTGTTGTTTGTGAAGGAGTGGTCGTTACGGATGTGCATCAACTACAAGATGTTGAATAAGGTTACCGTCAGGAACCAGTACCCTTTGCCGAGGATTGAGGATCTGTTTGATCACCTGCAGACGCGCGAGAGTGTTCTCGAAGATAGATCTGCGTTCCGGTCATCACCAGTTACATATCAGAGAGGTAGATGTCTAGAAGACAATTTTGAGGACGTGGTACGGGCACTACGAGTTCTTGGTGATGTGATTTGGACTGATGAATGCACCTGCAACATTCATAGACCTGGTGAACAGGACGTTTCAGCTGTATCTTGACAGATTCGTCATTGTCTTTGTGGACGACATCTTGGTTTACTCGCCTGACAGGGAGCAACATCGGGAGCACCTGAGGATTGTGCTTGGCATCTTGAGAGATCGGCAGCTCTATGCTAAGTACACTAAGGGCGAGTTTTGGTTGGTTCAGGTGACCTTTCTGGGGCATATTGTGTCAACGGATGGGATTTCGGTGGATCTGGCGAAGGTTGAGGCTGTGACTCAGTGGAGGACCCTGACGAGCGTGACAGAGATCAGGAGCTTCGTGGGACTAGCTGGGTATTACAGACGGTTCATTCAGGATTTCTCAAAGCTTGCTTTCGCACTGACAGCGTTGACACGGAAGGGCGTCAAGTTTGTTTGGTCCTTGAAGTTCGAGGACAACTTTTAGGAGCTGAAGAGGCGATTGACAACAACACCAATTCTAACACTACCTAGTGGCAGCGGAGGCTATGTGATTTACAGTGATGTGTCAAGGATTGGCTTGGGCTATGTTCTGATGCAGGACGGGAAGGTGGTGGCGTATGCTTCGAGGCAGCTGAAGGTGTACGAGAAGAACTACCCTACTAATGATTTGGAGTTAGCAGCGGTGGTTCACGCGTTGAAGACCTGGTGACATTATCTTTATGGAGAGCAGTTCGAGGTCTTCACAGATCATCAGAGCCTGAATTATTTATTCTCGCCGAAGGAGCTGAATATGAGGCAGCGCAGATGGCTCGAGTTCATTAAGGATTACGACATCACCATCTCCTATCATCCGGGGAAGGCAAATTCTGTTGCAGATGCACTGAGTTGGAAGGTGGAGTTGTCAGTTGCGAGTTTGTGCATTCAGGAGTGGAGGCTACTCGAGACGTTGTCGGAGTGGAGGTCGTTCACAAAGGGCCCTGAGAGGGCTGTGATTGCTGGGCTTTGGGTGGAGCCGCAGACTGTCTCGCGAGTTGTTCAACTTCAGTATGATGATGAGGAGTTAGCTGGTCTGCTACAGTTAGCTGCCAGAGATGGATCAGACTTCAGTGTGGGTGTTGATGGTGGTCTGGGTTCAGGAGTAGGATCTGGGTGTCGAAGGTTGATGGGCTGAGAGATGACATCATAGAGGAGGCACACCGAGCGAGATATACCATACACCCGGGGAGCACGAAGATGTATAAAGACCTGTAGCGGAACTTCTGGTGGAGGTGCATGGAGAGGGATATTGTAGAGTTTGTGGACCAATGCTTAGTCTGTCAGCAGGTGAAGATTGAGCATCACCGACTAGCAAGGCCGATCCAGTGTATTGAGCTGCCAGAGTGGAAGTGGGAGCACGTTACGATTGATTTTTTCACGAGGCTGCCGAAGGCGAGGAGATTCCACAACGTGATTTGGGTGATAGTCGATCGACTGACCAAGTCGGCGCACTTCTTAGCTATCAGGACCACGTTGCCTCTGGAGGGTCTAGCCAAGTTGTACGTGGAGGAGATAGTCAGGCTGCACTGAGTATCAGTGAGCATCATCTCTGATCGAGATCCCAGATTCACCTCCAGATTTTGGGGGAGTCTACAACAGGCATTGAGGACATGTCTGAGGTTCAGCACAATGTTCCACGTACAGACAGACGGTCAGTCTCAGAGGACAATCCAGACCTTGGACGATATGCTGAGAGCATGCACACTAGATTGGGCACGACACTGGGATGAGCACTTGCCACTGATAGAGTTCACCTACAACAACAGCTACCATTCGAGTATTATGACTCAGTACGAGGCTTTGTATGGGAGGCCTTGCAGATCACCAGTATGCTGGAGTGATGTGGGCGAGAGGCAGTTAGTGGGACCAAAGCTCGTATAGATGTATGCAGAGAAGATCGATGTGATCAGGAGAAGACTGGCCACGGTACAGAGCAGGCAGAAGAGTTATGCCAACAGACGCAGACGGGCGTTGAGATTTGAGGTTGGCGACCACGTTTTTCATTAGATTTCCCCTGTCGATGAGTGATGAGGTTTGGGAAGCTTAGTGCGAGGTATGTCAGGCCGTTCGAGATCTTAGACCTAGTTGGAGAGGTTGCCTTCCGGATTGCGTTGCCACCGCAGTTTTCGGGTCTTCACAACGTCTTCCACGTATCGATGTTGAGGAAGTACGTTGTAGATCTAGCTCATGTGATTGAGATAGAAGTGCCATAGATCCAGCATGACTTGGTGCTTGAGGAGAGACTAGTCGAGATCCTTGATCGCATGGATCACCAACTCAGGAGAGTGACCATTCCGATGGTGAAAGTCCGGTGGCAGCATCACATCAAGCGCGAGGCCACCTGGGAGATCGAGGAGGAGGTTTGGAAGCAATACCCTGAGCTTTTCGGTGCGTTACTTGTTTGATTTCGGGAAGAAATCCTTTTAGGTGGGTGGATTGTCACGTCCGTACCCATCTTAGGGTACTATTGGAGGAGGTGGGATGCATGGGGATGGAGGAAGGCTTGATGGGTGTAAGGAGTGGTGTAGGGTGATGGGCTGGGTTGGTTTTGGGGTGAAGAGAAAAATCGATGTTCTTCTCTCCTTCCTCTTCTCTTCTTCCATTTCCATCTCACTTCCACTCTTCACCTCATCTCTCTCTTCCATTTCTGTTTCTCTCCTCTAAGTTGATCGGTTGGACGGTGAGGTGGTGGAGATGGCGTCGACGTTGGGCGAGCAGAGAGCGGCGTGAGGTGCGAGGTGCTCGAGTACGGCTTCGGGGTTGAGGCAACATTGAACGAACTCTGTCTTGCATTTTAGGTATGTCGGCTTAATAGCTTTGTTTTGTTGCTCACACGTTGGTGTTGTATCGTGGTCGGTCGTGGGAGGTTGGAGACCTCACCGGCAGTGAGAAACAACGTAAAATCCTTGGTTGGCGCGAGGTTGCTGTCGACCAACGATCGACCGGTGCCTTCGGGTGGTCGACCTGATTAGTGTTTTTGGCTGACTTTAACCAACATCAGTCGAGCGATGCCATGTGGTGGTCGACTGGTTGTGCTTGTGCTGGTGGGTCGGTGGTTTGCCTGGTAGTTTTCGGTCAACCATTCCTAGTTTTTGGTTCGACCGGAACTTAGTGAACTTAATTATTTTGTATGCAGTTCGACTGATTGTATATCTTGTTCGACCGATATATGACCTAGACTATTAGGATGCCCATTGTAGTTTTCGGTCGACCGGGACCTTTGAGTCGGTCGACCGATTAGACTTGTATGATTTTGACCAAACTCCAGATTTGACCCCGTATTCGGTAGACCGAACCCCTTGGGAACGGTCGACCAAATTGCCTATTTCGGTCAACCGCTTGTGGGCAAAACTAAATTCATGGTCCTTGTGTTGTGTCAACTCTGTCTACGGGAACCCATTTCCTCGCTTATAGCATGAGCCGGGAGGTGACAGCGGGTACGTTGCTCGTTCCTGCCCAGGGACCGCCGTGTGGAAGAGTGTGGACCCTTGGGTTGTG
Source organism: Triglochin maritima (assembly GCA_963682175.1). Taxonomy (NCBI): domain Eukaryota; kingdom Viridiplantae; phylum Streptophyta; class Magnoliopsida; order Alismatales; family Juncaginaceae; genus Triglochin; species Triglochin maritima. Next base: position 34,155,524 of record OY821776.1, on the reverse strand, counting down.
CCATCTCTGTTGATGGACTGTGGTGTAACGTGTTGTTGCTTGACTCTCTGTAGAGTAGCAGACCTGAGGGATCACGAATCCCAATGCATGTTGATGCTTGGGTCGTGGGGCATGATGACCCTGCAGACTACAGTCTGGACCGTCTGATGTTGTACCAGACGTATGTTGTGCCTGCGATGCCGCCGAGGTTTTTGCTGGCGATGATGTTGCCAATGATCTGGTTGTGTCGTCCGATGTTGTGTTGGACGTATGTTTTACCGCCGATGTTGTGATGGCTGATTGACATCATTTCATGCTTATATTGTATCTTATATCCATTATCTTTCACCTAAACAATGCTACGTGATGAGTTTTATGTTTGAATTTCAGAAATAAATAGGTTTGAAAAGAAGAGGCATAAAAGGACCTAAAAGCATGAAAAATGACTGAGTGTAGAGACTCAAGGACAAAGATGCAAGATCGAAGGACCTGAATGTAAGATCGAAGGACCAATGAGCAAACAAGAATACTTCACACTATCATGGGTAGTATTTTGGCAATTCTATTTGGGTTGGAGCTCCAGCAAACGAAGTAGATGCATCAAAGACAAGCACAACCATCCAGAAAAGCCCAGAAGAAAATCCAACGTGATCTGAACCATATAGACCGCCAATTGGCGGTCCAAGACCGCTAATTGGCGGTCTGTTTTGCTCCAAATCCGCTAAACTTTCTGTGGGACGTGTATTAGTGTGTATGTAGTCTATTTCTGGTATTTGTTTAGTCCCATACCGGGGGATTGTCCCAGATTACCTTTTTTATGGCTGTAAATAGATCTCTTCACCTTCTATTGTAATCACTCATTGCTTGGTGGCATTCTCTCTACTTGGAGTAAGCCTTGGAGCAAAATTTCATGGTGGAGAAGAATGCTACTAGTAATGTGAGTCATTTAATAAAATAATTTTTCCATTATTTTGTTCTTATGTTGTTTCTTTATGCATGCTTATCTTAGTTTTAACATAGTTTTGTTCTTATGTTGTCCTTAAAGTAGTTAGAATGTTTCCTTTTCTTCTTTAGTTTAATTGTTAGAATAATGTGTAGTGAGTAGATCCATCCCCCTTCGGGGTGGAGATGATGTTCATACATGCATTAAAGAATGGATATGAATGCTTTATATTTTGATTGTGTTGATAAATGTGAATGTATGCTTGATTGTTAGAGTAGAATACTACACTTGATGGGTTTTGCGACACATCTTAGACACCTCCCATGCTTGTTTAGGTTCTGAAATAACCAACTTCTGTATATGAATGTTAATCAACTAGGTTAGTGAATGGATTGATAGGTTTTGCCATAACCTTTAGACACCTCCTATGCATGAAAACAATACCTACATTTGTGCCTATAGAATGCATTCTTCACCATCTTTTTACATGTGTGCACACACTCCACCCCTAGGGGTCTTTCTCTTCTTGATTCCAGCTTAGTTTTACATTTTTTAGTTTTGATTCGAAGTAATCGTTAGTTTCTTTACTTTGCATTTTTCTTCTTAGTAGTTTAGTGTAGCGTAGATTAGCATAGACAAACTCTTCTCCTTTTTTGTTGCCACTTGATTTCTGAAAAACCAGAGGCTACTCACCTCCCTGAGGATCGACCTGTACTTGCCACCTCTTCAATGTGGTCGTGCACTTGCGGTATTTAAAACGTATAAACAACGGCGATGCCGCCGATGTTGTTCCAGCGATGATTCCTCGATTGGGCACCTATCGGGGGATGGTTGGACCGACCGGGCTACGGCTCCGTTGGGGTGGTGTAGACCACATGGTTTGCTTTGCGCGAAGTGCGAACGCTCCTTGCTCATCTATTTGGCTCGAGTAGTCGCGTGTGGGGGGTGCGTCACGCACTGTACGTAAGACCGTGTGTGCCTACGGTAGGTTTCCGAGGGAGACCCGATGTTGTTACTGGACTGATGTCCTTGTTTACCCTCTGAGGGTATTTGTTGTTGTTGTAGGACTGAGGTCTTGTTTTACCCTTGGAGGGGATTTTTGTTGCATTGCTGATGATGACATGACTAGCTACTAGTATGATAGGTTCATTTACCGTATTGTTTCATTTATATAGGCGAGCTTGGCATATGGGGTTTCCTAATGGGAAACTGAAGTATTATTGTTGATTCATGTTTCAGGACAACAGTAGGTTCTATCGGGTGGTGACAGCGGGCGCACACATTTTGGGGCTAGGATTCTCGTCGTAATTTTTGAGGTCGTCATGATTACTTGTATCTGTCTTTCGTTGTGTTGTCGTAATCTTGTATTTTGACAACTCTATTTGTATTTGGTGCACCGACTGATTATATTTATGAGTAACATTCCCGTTGATGATTATTATCTTGAAATCTCTTGTGTGTTTAAATTTTCATATTTTCCGCTGTTTCGGGATGTTACACTGTGTTTCATCAGAGGTGGTTACGACTAGGGATGCAAATTGATACTTTTGAAGTTGGTATAACTTGTTTCTGAATTCCAAATAAGCATACCAAATCCAAATTCAAATTCAAAATTTTATAGCTTACCCATTTTATATCCGAATTTGAGAACTTGTCGAATTCGAATTCGGATAATGTTCAAATCCCTATAACATAATTTTTTTTATATCTTTTGTTGTATAATCTAAAATATTTTAAAGAGTTGTTTTAAGAAAATTATATTATAATTTGCTTTTGCATTTCTATTATGCGTATATTTACATAGGAAATAAGTTTGTTTTTTATTAACTCACAATACAAATATTAATAACCACATATATTGGATGCCAAAAAATGTATTTTCGGATATTCGGATATGATTTGACCTATATCCGATTTCGTATCCGAATTTGAAAACGGTAAAAAAATAAACCAATTTCAATTTCAAATTGTACTTGGTAAAAACTTCTTAACCAAATACCAACTAAATTGTAATTTTCGAATAAGATAATCGGTTATCATTTGCATCCATAGTTACGACGAATCCTTTGATTGCGTCTCCCCTTCTTCATCCCCTGAGACACCTAGGGTTGCTGGTGCTTGATCTGGTTCTAATTTGATTTTTGTTGATTTAGATTGCTTGATTTTTTAGATTTTGACTTTTCTGTGAGAGTGTTGGCTGTGAGATTTCGATTGGTTTCTTCCGATCTTTTGATTTCTTGTGCTATGCATTTTGTTTTACTTCATTTTCCCTTTGTCAATTTTGGTTTTGGGGTGGTTGGTATTTCATTCTTCTTTCGAGATGTCAAACATTGTTTCATCGAGAGACCCTCCCCTTACTAGTTTGGAGTCTCATGGGGGATCCTAAATCTCCCTTCGAGGACCCAAAGCTATTCCAGAATAAGCAAACTATTGTGAAGAAGTCCTCTTTTGCTGCAACCATGAGAGAAAATCATCAACCACCAGCATTATAAGGCCAAATTCCACTTAAATCGGCAGGAATTAAAGACAGGTCCCTCTTGTGGAGATCACAGAAGAAGTTGCTACAATCAACACACCATTCAAGTATGCTATTATTGGAAAGTTTGCAGGATTCAGGGCCACGTTGACTTGAGTTAAGAACTCTGTTGACCATTTCTTGAACAAAATTAACTGGTGTGTCCTTGGATCTATCAATACCAGACATGTGATAATTAGGTTTAAGGAAAGAAATGACATGGTGAAAATGTGGCTACATGGAAGTTGGATGATTAAGGGGAAGAGAATCAAGGTTTCTAAATGATCTCCCTATTTTAGGCTGGGTCTAGAATCCGTAACTACCCCTGTTTGGGTGGGACCCCCTAAATAAGTCCTTTTAACAAAAAATATTTGTAAATGTTATTTTTTTACTATTATTTTCAGCGATTTAGTTGGGGTTCCCACTCTATTTCTTTGTCAAATTCGGTTAATAGATTATGACATCCTATAGTGATTATTATAGTACTTCAGAGATATTTGATTTGTTGAAAATACCCCAAAATGATCGAAATCTTTTAATATACAAGGAATTTTAGTAGTAGAGAAAAAAATTCACGCACGTACCCTTTCTCTGGCAATTTTTTGCTCCACCCGTGCACACCAAAAACAAACCTTCTCACCGGAATGTCCCCTAGATCCCTCCATCCGAACCAAATTATGAACTCAAATTCATCTATTTCTCTAAAGCATGTATGATTTGATTTGTATCGAAAAAATTGTTGTTATGGTTGAGTTTGAACCGAATATTGGAAAATCCTTGTTGAGTCGTGGTTCATCAAATACTTGTAATTAATTCAACGCCGATTAAGTAAATTTTGGATAATAAAATTAGAAAATTCAACCTGTATTTTACCGTAAGACATTATTAGCGCTTTATAGATCGTATTTAAAAAAATGAGGTACTTCTTGTTTGGTGTTTCCAGTTACGATCTAACGCTTTTTGGACCTTCGGTATTCAATTCTTTTATATATTCTCAAATCGTGTTAGCAAACATCAGATGCTATTCAGAAAAAATACATACATTTATTTCACTCCAATAACATACATGGAAATGATTACAATTTTTTGTGCATCAATTAAATTATAGGTTTCGTAGAAACTGTACCTCTGAAATTACATTTTCTTCAGTCTGCAATTAAAATTTATGAACTGAATTTCTCCTTGCATACTAAATTTTGTGTCTTATTACATAATGATGAATAATATACTTGGCCATCTCATTAAAATTCATGCCTTTAAAAACTAGTCCTCAGTCAACTGACTTGGGTACACCAAGGAAAATGTTTGGGTTGTTTCTGAACAAAAAATACAACGGTCTTCATGATATTAAATGAAGATAACATCGTTTCCGTGCTCTGATCATCAAATACATGAACATAGTTATACTTTTCATACGTGGTCACTTGGATGTTAATGTCAGATCAATGCTTGTTTTGGAAAACCAAAAGCTTGACAAACTTTTTCATAAATATCATCATATCGCATTTCACTACTAACACTCATCATCCGTCTATAACTACATTCATATTCTAGAATGTCATCCATGAATCTAACGATTCCATCGAAAAAATACAACCAATCTGGTGTTGGAGCTCATTATTTCAAGTGTACAAAAAATGAAACCCGTGTAATGAAAACGACCTCTCAGATGTCGTTTATGGTTTGTTTTATTTGCTAATGCTTTTGTTTTGGATGCAGATTCTACTCTTCTTGAATCAGAAGATGCACTTTCAACACTCTTTCGAAGTTTGAAATGTGACGGTGTTGAAGAAAATTTGTCGGACAACAAATTTACCTTTGACGTGCATATACTCGACATACTTACAAGTTAGCTAGGTATATAGTTTCTCCTAATATAAATCATTTAATTTGTATGTCCTCACAAACTTTAAACCTTCTAATGTTATTTTTTGAAGCAGGTATTGGTAAAGAGTAGATGTTGATGAATATAGGATTTCCTTTCATGAAGATTAATTGGATGAAGCATAGATATGTCTAACACAAGTTATACAAATATAGGCTAACTTTTTGTTCTAATTTTAGTAAGAATTATGTTTGTTTAAAGTACTTTGGATGTTGGATGGTTAATGGTTTGGATCTCAAGGGTTAATGGTTTGGATGTTGGATATTTGTTGCCTTGTGATGTTATATAAGCCTGTTTAGGTTAAATTAGTGAAGAAGTTGCATGTTTCTCAATCTTTCATGTTTGGGTTATGTAGCTCTTGTTTTAGTTTATGAACTTAAGATAAACCTGGGAGCCGAGACGTGCCGGCACGACATTGTTCCAATGTCTCTGAGAGCCGTTGGAACGCTGACGTTAGCACCAACGACTCTCAGAGCCGTTGGGTTTATTATTATTATTATTATTATTATCCCTAAACTACCCCTACCCTATATAAAGCCCCCAACCCCTCTTAGTTTTTTCACACAACACAATTCTCTCCAACTTTCTTCCATTCTTCCAAATTCTAATCTTCTTTAACCTTTCTCTAATTACTTTGATTTTGGTGGATACGGGTTGAGTTTGAGCTAAAGCGTGAAACCTAAAGCTACAAGTAGACCGCTGATTTCGTGACTCCGTTCTTCATTTCTCAGGTTTTTCTAATCTTTTGTAGTAGTTAATTTTAGTTAATCAACTGTAATCATGACTTTATCTTTTATTAAGAAATTAAGGTTTTCTTTGCATATTTAGTAATTTGCATGTCTTCTTCATCTGATTTTAAAGATAAGGATACCGTAGAACCCCTCCCTGCTAGACCACCCCAAACAACTACTACCGGTTTAGGAAAAAAACTAGCCTAGTGATTGACATCATTTCATGCTTATATTTGTATCTTATATCCATTATCTTACACCTAAGCAATGCTACGTGATGAGTTTTTTGTTAGAATTTCAGAAATAAAGGGGTTTGAATAGAAGAAGCATAAAGGACCCAAAAGCAGGAAAAAAATTGAGTTGAAAGACTCAAGGACTAAGATGCAAGATCAAAGGACCTGAATGCAAGATAGAAGGACCAATAAGCAAACAAGAATATTCCACACCATCATGGGGAGTATTTCGGCAATTCTATTCGTGTCGAAGCTCCAACAAGCGAAGTAGATGCATCCAAGACCAACAAATACATCAAGAAAAGCCCAGAATGAAAACCAGATGGATCTGGATCCTGTAGACCGCTAATTGGCAGTCCGGGTTGGCACGGGTCCGCTAAGATTTCTAGGGCGCGTGTATTAGAGTATGTTTAGTCTATTTTTGGTATTTGTTTAGTCTCATACTGGGGGATTGTCCCGGATTACCTTTCTCTATGGCTATAAATAGAACTCTTCACCTTCTATTGTAAACTACCCATTGCTTGGTGGCATTCTCTCTACTTGGAGTAAGCCTTAAAGAAAAACTCAAGGTAGAGAAGAGTGCTACCTTCAATGTGAGTCATTTTAATAAAATAATTGTTCTTAGTTTCTTTTAATCTTGTTTTTAATTCTTGCATGCTTCTTTAGTTTTACATTCCTTTCCTTTCAGCTTCTTTAATATTTCTTGCTTGCTTAGTTTAATTTCATTTTAGTACAATGTTTCATTTTAATGTAGGTTGTAGTGTAATGATTAGTGAGTAGTTTCATCCCCATTTGGGGGGTGGAGAAATATGTGATGTGATTATATGATGTATTAGGTGTGTGTTATCTTAATCCTTTGAACCTTATATGATTTCCATAACCATCTAATGAGATTTCACTCTTGTCTTTGATATGCTAATGCTCTTGAATGAATCTTTGCTTATGCTTAGACTAGTGGACCTATTTTATGGGGAATGATGAGGTGAGGATATGGATGGAATTGATAAAGGAAACTTGACTTGTAGTGTATGTGCTCTTGTTGTCTTTACCTTGGTTAATGCCTTGTATGTTTTAATGATATTGGGTTGTCTTATTTCATGTGGAGGCATAGTAGGGTCTAGTCTTTATACATGAGTTCATTGAGCTTCATTCCAATTATTGTCTTGTATGTTTTAATGATATTGTGTTATCTTATTTCATGTGGAAGCAAAGTTGGATGTAGTTTTATGTTTTCATGCACTACATGTTTTGATGATCTTAATTGAACACACACACATACACATATCTTTGTATTCACACTCTATTCTCTACCCCCTATGGGGTTTAGTTTTATTGCTTATTGTCCATTTCTTGTTGCATCTTAGTGTAGTTTAGTGTAATCAATCTTTCTCTCCTTTCTTTCCCACTCCCTTCGAACAAACTAAAGTCGACACACCTCCCTATGGATCGACCCGTAATTGCCACTGCTTCAACGCGGCCGTGCACTTGCGGTTAATTAAAACATATCAATCAAGTTTTTGGCACCGTTGCCGGGGAGGTGCTCTGTCCAGACTTTGGTTTGGACGATTCGAGTGGGTTTAATTTTTTTGTTTTTAGTTTTTGTTTGTTTCAGGGATATCTTGGCATCAAGGGAAGGAAACTGGAGAAATTGGAGGAAGGACACCAAAGTGACCGCCAATCAGCGGTCTGGGACCGCCAATTGGCGGCATGGTGAGCTGACTTTGCTCCAAATTTCGTTCTGGTTGTTTGTTTCGTCAATTTAGTAGTCTGGGAGTTAAATTTTCCATGTTTCAACTTGTAGTTAGCTCCCAGATTAAACAATTCCCCTTTTAAGACAACTTGGACCATAAAACTCAAAGCAAAAGATTAGACTTCTTGCCATTTAGGTCATGCATCATTTGTAGACCTTGCACGCATTTGTCTTTTCTTTTCTTTACATTCTTATTGTCGATTGCTGGCGTGAGGTACGTGCACCCATTCTCTCATTCATGCATGGTTAAAGCATGCATTAGTTAGTAAGGTGCATCGGGACAAGAGTGAGTTGAGCGTTTGATTGGAGTGTTGATTGCTAGATTTAAGATCAAAACGCTACTAAGGAGGGGTTGTCCCATAAAAGATAAGGTGGGGGATTTCATCACCCTTTCCTTGGCCCCAAAAATCACTCTTAAGAAAGCCTTAATTCTAAAAGCAAGTAGACATTGGCCCTAAGGATTTTGGACGCACTAGGAGAGTGATCTAGTTGAGACCGTAATGGCCTGATCGGCGTTGCCTACCTTGTCGATAGTAGGAGGTACTGGATCTCCGGATCTGGTATCATTTGCTGGGCATTGTGGTCTTCGTTGTAGGGAGGTGAGGCGTGTCGAGACTAGTGACCTCGAAGTTAGGCGTCGTCTAGCTTAAGGACCCATTGCTTACATTGTTTGAGCCATGCTTGCTAGATTAGACTTCTACCCTCTCCCACTACCCACGCTAGTTTCTAGGGATTCTTCCCTTCTCCTCTGAGTCATCTTCTTCTCACCTACTTCTACGTTCTAGTCTCCCTACTTTACACTCTCTGGTAGTGTTTTAGGGTCGAGTCGAGCACTTTTTGCGAGCTTAGCCTCGTGGTGGTGAGAGTGGTCGATTCGAGAGATTTTTTTGTTGAGATGGATGGTTACATGGGCGACCATCCATATCATTGTTGAGACCAGGACAATTCTTCCTGGTATTTCGGACCCATGCAACCTGGGGTGGCTCAGACTAACACCCCGTATGGTTGGGACAATCTTAATTGTGTGACTGAGCAATCTTCATTTTGGGGTAATATGAGAGAGGCACCGACTGCTAGACCACCATCTAGTTACGTCGGATCATATGTTGGTCATCAAACTGAGACATTGCAAGAACCTTTGGCCTCTTTCATGCATATGGTAGAAGACATGAGTGCACCGGTGGCTCCAGTAGCCGTACCGTGTCACTGTTGTGGGTTGAGTGGTCATGTTTTCGGGGAATGTCCTTATGTTCCCCCAGAGTCTGAGTATGAGCATACCTTTTCCCAAAAGGCTCAATATGACAATTACGCATCCGCGTACAACCCGAGAGCGATGGATTCGTGGGGAGACAATTCTTATTCAAATTCGTATACATCATTGTCACCCCAGTATCCTCCTCTTGAATACCCAAAATTCTACCAACACCCCACTTCAAATCATTGGACTCATTCTCAACCCATCAACACCCAACCCCAAAATTTCCCAAGCTCTGACTTGGACCTCATAGTTCACCGCATACCTGATTCCTTGAAACAAACTTTTCTTACATTCATGGAAACTACTCAACAGTCCATACAAAATATGGCACTGCAAGTGAGTCAAATAACGCATCAATTACGTGAACGTGAGGAGAGTAACTTTTCTTGTCAACATGAGGATTTATCTTTTGATATCGAACTGCCACCACCACATCCACAAATTCAAAGCACAATCTTTCAAAGTCAAACTCCTAGTCAGTCTGAGGGACTTGGGGTTTCAATTCACAATCACTTAGTGGAGGATTCGATTCAAATTGAGAATAACATGGACCAATGATTGATCTCGTTTTATATTTACCGCAAGTGCACGGCCGCGTTGAAGCGGTGGCAAATACGGGTCGTCCACTGGGAGGTGTGTCGACGCTTGGTTTGTTCGAAGGCGAGAGGTAAAAGAAGGAGAGAAAGGTTGGTTACACTAAACTACACTAAGATGCAAAAAGGAAATGAAGATAAGCAATAAAACTAAGCCCCATAGGGGGTAGAGAAATAATGTGAACATAAAGAAGTGTGTGTGTGTGTGTGTGTGTTCATTAAGCTCCTCACAACATGTAGTGCATGAAATCATAAAACTACATCCAACTTTGCCTCCACATGAATTAAGATAAGACTACATCATTAAAACATACAAGACAATAATTGGAATGAAGCTACATGAACTCAAGTATAAAGACTAGACCCTATTATGCCTCCACATGAATTAAGATAAGACTACATCATTAAAACATACAAGACATTAGCTAAGGTAAAGGCAACAAGAGCACATACACTACAAATTGTGTTTCCAATATTAACTTCATCCATATCCTAACCTTATCATTCCCCATAAAATAGGTCCACTAATCAAAGCATAAGCTAAGCTTCATTCAAGAGCATTAGCATATCAAAGATAAGAGTGAAAACCCATTAGATGGTTATGGAAATCATATAAAGCTCAAGGGATAAAGATAACACACACTTAATACACTACATGATTATATCACATATTTCTTCACCCCCCAAATGGGGATGGAACTATTCACTACTCATTACACTAACTATATTAGCAAAAGAAAGCATAATACTGAAATGAAAGTTAACTAAGAAGGCAAGAAGTATTAAAGAAACATAAAAGGAAAGGAAAGACTAAACAAACATGCACAAATTAAAAGACAAGATTAAAAGAAACTAGAAGAATTATTTTATTAACAAATGACTCACATTGAAGGTAGCATTCTTCTCCATCTTGAGTTTTTTGCTTCAAGGCTCACTCCTTAGTAGAGAGAATGCCACCAAGCAATGGGTGATTACAATGGAAGGTGAAGAGTTCTATTTATAGGCATGGAAAAAGCTAATCCGGGACAATCCCCCGATGTGGGACTAAACCAATACCAAAAAAAGACTAAGAATACACTAATACAAGCCCAGCACAAATCTTAGCGGATCTGGAGCAATATGGACCGCCAATTAGCGGTCCAAGACCGCCAATTGGTGGTCTATAAGCTTCAGATCGAGTTCTTTTTGGTTGTGGGCTTTTCTTGATGGATTTGTTGGTCTTGGATGCATCTACTTGGTTTGTTGGAGCTCCGACCCGAATCGAATTGTCAAAATACTCCCCATGATGGTGTGGAGTTTCTTGTTTTTCTCTTAGGTCCTTCGGTCTTACGATCGGGTCCTTCTCCATTGCATCTTAGTCCCCCGGTCTCACAATTAAGTCCTTTTTCCAGCTTTTGGATCCTTTCATGGCTCTTCTCTTCAAACCTCTTTATTCCTGAAAACTAAACATAAAACTCCTCACGTAGCACTGCTTAGGTGTAAGATAATGGATATAAGATACAAATATGAGCATGAAATGATGTCAATCAAATACCCCCACACCTAAGTTTTTGCTAGTCCCGAGCAAAACAAAGAAAGAGAAAAGCAAACGAAATACAAGAAATCCAAACTCACTTTCGTAGGAATCATGATTTCACTTAGCACGTGCAACAAGCCGTTAAACCTCCTTGTTGCCAAGGAGGAGGATTGTTGTCTCCTGAGGGTTTTCAGCGGATATACCCACAAAATCCGAACAAGATGCATTATTCAATCTAGACACTCGACTCGTTGGAAATATTTTGTCGATCATTGGACATGGTAATCCTACAGGCCGACTCTATATAGGTAATCGGTCCACACCTAGCCTAATGAACCATTCGTGCAAGTTAAATAAGGAATTAAGTGAAAGACATGGACAACCTCAACATCCTCAAGTGATACAAAGTGTAAGGTCCATTAAGGTTCTTATTTGCATTACCATTTTGTTTTCTTTTTGTTTCTTTTCTCTTTTTTTCTTCTTTTTCTTTTTATTAGTTGGAGTTTCATTCTCCCAGGGTCAGGTTTCGTGCATCATTGCTCATGAGGACTTACACTATCACGTACACCTTTCCCCAAATCTCCACATAGGGCAATCCCTACCACCCGTGTAACGGGAGCTCGGTCGGCGCATCCCAAGTCAGATGACTCGAAAGCACCAGGCACAAAGTCCCCGCAGACCTACTTTCCCAAGTGATAGGAGCCCTGCGAGAAGAGAGAACACATTCCCACTTATTTCTAATCTACACATGAACTTAAACCCCTACACTTAATGTCTCACAACAAGATTTAAAGGGTCCTTGACTACAACAAACTTCCTAAATTAACAAACACGAATTATTGACTCACTAGGTTCAGGGTGGACTTCTTTGAATGTTTGAGCACTGAAACCCTATGATTACTCACCCCCAAGGGAAAACTGGGGTGCATCTTAACGACTCGATAAATCCTAAAGCCACAGTACTAGATATCCTAATGCATCAAGTTCAAGACAATTTTGGGAGCTCTCTTTTTACTTTGCCTCACAACGGTTTTGCACATGCTAAACACACGCAAAACCCACAAAACATTTTCTTTCGCAAACACATGAAGATTTTGAAAGAAATGTGGAAATTTTAAAGCACTAGGCAAGCAAAAGAAGACAAGTCACCCAAGGATCATGGCAAGCAAATATATCGATATTAAATGCAGCACACTAACATGACCCTAAAAATACAAACAAAAGAAAACAAAATCAAAAGAAAAGACTCGACTATGTACACACGTAAAACACCCCCCCACACCTACTTCATGCATTGTCCTCAATGAATGCGAGCAAGATACTACATGGATTTATGCATGAAAAAGGAGAGATCTCACCAACATGAAGTACAAAGGGAAGTTCAATGTCATGTTGATGGACACAAACCCGAATTCCCTCAAAACTTGTGAGATGCTAAAGAAAGGATACAAATACGTGAAAGAATTGGGGCCCAAATACTCAAGGGTTGGGGCTCACAACAATCGATGCTCACTGAAAGAGTCTTTTATTGTACTTTTTCTCTTTTTTTATATATAATTATGTACAAACATAAGTTCCCATCTTCATTTGTCAAAAGACATCAAATGGGAACCTCAAAAGTGGGTCAATGCACTTGGAAAGGGAACATGACACCACGCGGGGCCAGAATACTCATGTTTGGGGCCCCCTCACAAAGAGCACAAGATGAAAAGAAAGGTTCATGAATTGGACGCAAAGGCGTCTCATTCAAAAGATCAAACTGAAAGAGCTTGAACCTCTCAAGAGTTTGGGAAATATGGGGCAACCGAAGAAGAGTTTCTCCCGTTGCGGTGCTGAAGTTATGATCGTCAATCCAAACTCTCCAACCAACAGACTGGTGGGTCGAAACGAGGCCAAGAGCCTCGTTAGTCATGTCTGACTCACCAGGTGAACAGAAAGTAGGTCTCTTACCCAAGGTATCCTCCAAGGAACTCCTAACACCCTCATTAGCAATGTAGTTGTTTGATATTCCATCATTTCCAAGATGATCAGGAACAATAGTGAGAGGCAAACTCTCATCAGGTTGTTTGAAATTGAGGGTACTAGGGAGCTCTTACTCCACCAGAGATGAGTCCTTAAGAGGCACAACACGAAGATCATGTGGCTCAAGGGCCACGGGAGAAAAAGATATGGCACAATCCTGTGCCGACTCATAAAGAAGTTGGTCCATAGTATTCTCAATTGGAATCGAATCCTCCACCAAGTGATCGTGAATTGAAACCCCAAGTCCCTCAGACTGACTAGGAGTTTGACTTTGAAAGATTGTGCTTTGAATTTGTGGATGTGATGGTGGTTCGATTTCAGAAGAGAAATCCTCATGTTGACAAGAAAAATTACCCTCCTCACGTTCACGTAATTACTGTATCATTTGACTCACTTGCATTTCCATAGTTTGCAAGGAATTCAAGTTGGACTTCAATAAATTTTGAGTGGCTCCATGAACGTTTGGAGAGTTTGTTTCAAGGAATCAGGTATGCGGTCAACTATGAGGTCCAAGTCAGAGCTTGGGAAATTTTGGGGTTGGGTGTTGATGGGCTGAGAATGAGTCCAATGATTTGAAGTGGGGTGTTGGTAGAATTCTGGGTATTCTGGGTATTCGGGAGGAGGATACTGGGGTGCAAATGATGTATAAGTATTTGAATACGAATTGTCTCCCCACGAAACCATCCCTCTCGGGTTGTACGCGGATGCGTAATGGTCATACTGAGCATTAGGGGAAAAGGTAGGCTCATACTCAGGCTCTGGGGGAACATAAGGACATTCCCTGAAATCATGACCACTCAACCCACAATAGTGACACGGTACGGCTACTGTAGCCACCGGTGCACCCATGTCATCTACCACATGCATGAAAGAGGCCAAAGGTTCTTGTAATGTCTCAGTTTGATGACCAACATATGATCCGACGTAACTAGATGGTGGTCTAGCAGTCGGTGCCTATCTCATGTTACCCCTACATGAAGATTGCTCAGTCACACAATGAAGATTATCCCAACCATACGGGGTATTCGTCTGAGCCACCCCCGGTTGCATGGGTCCGGAATACCAGGAAGAATTGTCCTGGTCCCAACAATGATATGGATGGTCGCCCATGTAACCATCCATCTCAACAAACAACTCTTGAGTCGACCGCTCTCACCACCACGAGGCTGAACTCGCAAAAAGTGCTCGACTCGACCCTAAAACGCTAACAGAGAGTGTAAAGGGGAGGAGACTATAACGTAGAAGAAGGTGAGAAGAAGATGACTCAGAGCAGAAGGGAAGAATCCCTAAAGCTAGCGAGGGTAACGGGATCAGGAAGAAGCCTAACTAGCAAACACGGCTCAAACAATGTAAGGCAATGTGTCCTTAAGCTAGACGACGCCTAACTTCGAGGTCACTAGCCTCGACACGCCTCACCTCCCTACAACGAGGACTACAATGCCCAGCAAGTGATACCAGATCCGGAGATCCAGTACCTCCTACTATCGACAAGGTAGGCAACGCTGATCAGGTCATGACGGTCTCGACTAGATTACTCTCCTAGTGTGTCCGAATTCCTTAGGGTCAATGTCTACTTGCTTTTAGTTAAGGCTTGATTAAGAGTGATTATTGGGGCCAAGGAAAGGGTGATGAAATCCCCCACCTTATCTTTTATGGGACAGCCCCTCCTTAATAGCGTTTTGATCCTAAATCTAGCAATCAATCGCTCCAATCAAACGCTCGCTCACTCTTGTCCCGATGCACCATACTAACTAATGCATGATCGAAACATGCATGAATGAGAGATTGAGGTGCACGTACCTCACGCCAGCAATCAACAACAAAATGTAAAGAAAAGAAAAGACAAATGCATGCAAGTTCTACAAATGATGCATGACCTAGATGGCAAGAAGTCTAATCTTTTGCTTTGAGTTTTATGGCCAAGTTGATTAATGGGGGAGTGATTAATGATCTGGAAGCAAACTAGAAGTTAAAGCATGCTAAATAGGGCTCCCAAATAACACAAATTACAGCAATAACTACCAAAAAAAATTCAAGGCAAGAAGCCCTCACCAGGCCGCCAATTGGCGGTCTCCAACCGCTGATTGGCGGTCCTTTTAGATCGTCTCTTCCTCAAACTTCTCCAGTAGCCTCCCCTTGATCTTGTGGTTCCCTGAAACTAAGAAAAACTGAAAACAAAAAATTAAAAACCCCTCGAATCGTCCAAACCAACGTCTGGACAGAGCACCTCCCCGGCAACGGCGCCAAAAACTTGATTGATCTCGTTTTATATTTACCGCAAGTGCACGGCCGCGTTGAAGCGGTGGCAAATACGGGTCGTCCACTGGGAGGTATTTCGACGCTTGGTTTGTTCGAAGGCGAGAGGTAAAAGAAGGAGAGAAATGTTGGTTACACTAAACTACACTAAGATGCAAAAAGGAAATGAAGATAAGCAATAAAACTAAACCCCATAGGGGGTAGAGAAATAATGTGAACATAAAGAAGTGTGTGTGTGTGTGTGTGTTCATTAAGCTCCTCACAACATGTAGTGCATGAAATCATAAAACTACATCCAACTTTGCCTCCACATGAATTAAGATAAGACTACATCATTAAAACATACAAGACAATAATTGGAATGAAGCTACATGAACTCAAGTATAAAGACTAGACCCTACTATGCCTCTACATGAATTAAGATAAGACTACATCATTAAAACATACAAGACATTAGCTAAGGTAAAGGCAACAATAGCACATACACTACAAATTGTGTTTCCAATCTTAACTTCATCCATATCCTAACCTTATCATTCCCCATAAAATAGGTCCACTAATCAAAGCATAAGCTAAGCTTCATTCAAGAGCATTAGCATATCAAAGATAAGAGTGAAAACCCATTAGATGGTTATGGAAATTGTTGAGATTTTTATTTATACCGCAAGTGCACGGCCGCGTTGAAGCGGTGGCAAGTACGGGTCGAACACAAGGAGGGAGAGATTCTTGTATTTTTGTGATTTTCGATTTAGGGGAAGAAAGAGAGGGAAATAATTTTTGGGTTTTAGATTTTTGGTTTTTTAATGTTCTAAAGCAAAAACAACAAGACTTAAAAAGAAAATTAATATAGATGAGTCCAGCGGGTGGGAGATATGGATCTTCGAGTTAGATTAGGAGTCACGAAAATTATCATAAATCAAGTGAGATATTAAGTATCGTATGATAATTGATTTAACAAAAACTCATATGATCAAAACACTAACAAGAAGTTAAAATAAAAACGATTCCTCTTCTCTAACCCTAAATCCGTCACTCCCACCCTTTGGAGGGTTTTAGAAACCCATGGGGTGAAGATGAGGAGAAGGGGTCATGGAGATCATCGAGGGATTACAAAAAAGAAATATTACACTAAAACTATAACGTACGAAAATAAATGCAATTATACTAAACATGCAACAAAGTATTCTAAAAAAAAAAGAATCAAGAAGAACTAAATTACTCTTCTGGAATTAAGAACAGGAAATATTAATCTAAAATTAAGCTTACAAAAGACAAAGACAATGGAGAAATAAAAGGGCAGAATTTTATTGCTATAGAAAAAAGTGTCTTGCAACATTGTGTTTAGGGCTATTTATAGCCGATACGAGAGAATCAATTACGCTAAAGGAAAGGACACGTGTTATTACAAGACAGGACGAAAATTGGAGGCGCGGATCGAAGTCCATGCGGCGATTCCGCCGCGTCTTGACCTTTAGATGCGGCGATTCCGCCGCACGGATGGTCCAGATCGTCTTGTGCTTTTGCGGGTGTGTTTTTGGTATGATTTAGGTGGCTTCCACGCATCCGAATTGATTCTTGCATATATTTGGAGATCTGAATTTAATTTCTTCTTGAATACTTCTCCAAAATAGCTTTTTAGTCCTTCTAATTTGCGATCAAGTCCCTGGCTCCTTTATGTGATCAATTGGATTTCAACTTGAGCTTGAATCTCTAGCTAATTGGTCTTTGTGATCTATTTGAGTCCACTACATGCGTTTTGGCTCGAATATTGGTAAATTGCATTGTAGCTCCTGAATTCTGCACAATTGCTCAAAACAATACCTTAGTAGCATTTATTTATTTAAAAATAATCTAAATGAAAGACATATGATGCAATGTATGCAATGCATCAAATACCCCTACACCTAGATTTTGCTAGTCTCGAGCAAAACAAAACATGAAAACTAAAAGTATGAAAGCAGGGAAATCCTAACTCACTTTCGTAGGAATCACGGTTGCACTTAGCATGTGCAACAAGCCTTTAAACCCCTAAGTTTCCTTGGAGGACGAGTTTTGTCTCGTGAGGGTTTTCAGTTGACACACCCACAAAGTCTTTATTCAATGTTTCATTAATAACTCTCAATATCTCCACCTCAACCTTATACATTTCACTTAAAATTCTTGCATGCTCATTATATAAATCAAACTCATAAAAATTCTGACTTGGTCTTTGTTCTTCCAATCATTCACACCACTAACCCTTCTACACATGTTATCACTTAAATTATTTTGCACGCCTCCTCTGGTGGTGAAGTATCATTCGGATCAACCATGGCATGGATCATACTTTTAGCTTTGGGCCTTGAGTATATTTTTTTTTTCTTCCATGATTCAACACATTTGCTTTTTCTGACACTTTTACCCTTTTTGCATTCGTGTAGCGAGTTTGGTCGATAATCCCGAGCTGGCAGACTCAAGTTACCGGGTTTTAAGATACCCCTACGGACCAGTGACTCAAAGGCTTGGGCTTTTGTAATCATTTTGCAAAATGTGCTTTCCTCACTTTATTCCTTTATTTTTACTTTTATTTTCCTCAAGGCTTAATTGCTATTAGAAGTCCACACTTCCCGGTATATTTTCCTCAACCTCTGCTTTTTATCAACCACTTCAAAGATTTGATTCATCCAATTTAAGTGCATACATGTCTTAAGGGTAATGTGTTATTTCTTTGGAACTTAGATTTATGTCATAGTTTCTACAAGCAGAACTATATAATAAGGAACAAAGACTCAATGCAATTTGTACTCGGGTTTTGGTGGTTCAATCTTAAGCTATGTCATGACACATTGATTTTTTTTTTTTTTTTTTTTGGAGAATTATATATAAAAAAAAAACAGATAGGTAGATAACTAGTCACCCCCCTACACCTATTTCATGCATTGTCCTCAATGTATGCAAAAATTGAATAATATAGGAAATGCAAGAATTAATAAAGTTACCGCCTTCGGGATGACGACTCTCCACGGTCGGAGAGTGCTTTGTTCAGTTTGCTATTGAGGCGCTTCATCCCGCCCCACATTCGGGACCTATGCTCGTCAGAGTTTTCTGGGGTTGACTGAGCCCAGAATGTTGCGGAGTCTTCAGACGACTCACTTGATTGCATAGCATCTTCCATTTCTGGAGGTGTCCACAGGTCCGCTATAGTGCCACGGTAGGAGGATGTCTCTCGTTCCACCGTACAAGGGAGCATGTCGGCTTCGTACACCCAGAAAGACTCATAGGCCATAAAGTGCTTGCAGATAGTGGTGACGAGGCATGGCAGAGATTGGGAGTTGCGTTGGTGGCCTTCTGCAATGGTGGTCAGAAGCCGTCGGCACATACAGTAAGTGCGATCACGGGTCATCAGGGAGTGAACGATGCCCATCTCAACGGTGCGAAAAGAAGTGTTGTGGGTATTACTCGTGACATTTTGGCATGCCCACCTACATGCTGTAAAGACATTCCGGTACATGGATGTGCCCTTGATACCCCGATCACGGCTAAGCACACAATCTGGTCCCATGAGTGACCGATAGAAACTGAGTTCCTCGGATGGCAAAGTGGAGGCCCCTTGTGGTATGTCAGTCAAGTTGGAGATGATGTTGAGGTCAATCGCCCAGACTTTGTTTCTCCAATTCAGTAAAATGTACCCACTGTCCAGGTCTATGTTAGTGATACTGCTATAGAACTCCTCCACTAAGCTAGGGCAGTACACATCATCGTTATTATGGACCAAGTAGCTCCAACTCCGTGCTATGATTTCTTCGTAAAAGTGGGTGCCGTTTTGATCACTAACAAGCAACGGGTGGAAGTTCTTCTCAGGAAACACCATGGTGATAGAATACTGCTAAAGTGGTATATGTTAGATTTAGAAAAATAAGTCATGTATTTCCACCGTTTTCCACAATAAGTCATGTGCCAATAATGAATTATTTTTTTTTCGGTTTTTTTTTTCGTTTTTTTTTTCGTTTTTTTTTCGTTTTTTTTTTTTTTTGAGAAATAAACTAAAACTTAATCAGAATGAGGAATTGCGTGTAAAAACACGACTTCCTCTGCAACATTGGAGGGACGATTTAAGTAGGGCTTCAATCGATGCCCGTTAACTTTAAAGTTTTCACCGTTCTCCGGATTACTGATCTCAACCGCTCCGTGAGGGAAAACAGTTTTGATCATGAAAGGGCCGGTCCAACGACTCTTTAGTTTGCCGGAAAAGAGATGAAGGCGAGAGTTATAGAGAAGGACCAACTGTCCAGGAGAAAAAGATTTCCTAACGATGGATTTATCATGAAAAACCTTGGTCTTTTCCTTATAAATTTTAGCATTCTCATAAGCCTCATTTCTTATTTCCTCAAGCTCAACTAAATCCAATTTTCGAGCATTACCAGCTGCCTCTAAATCCAATTTCCTTGTATTTTTGTGATTTTCGATTTAGGGGAAGAAAGAGAGGGAAATAATTTTTGGGTTTTAGATTTTTGGTTTTTTAATGTTCTAAAGCAAAAACAACAAGACTTAAAAAGAAAATTAATATAGATGAGTCCAGCGGGTGGGAGATATGGATCTTCGAGTTAGATTAGGAGTCACGAAAATTATCATAAATCAAGTGAGATATTAAGTATCGTATGATAATTGATTTAACAAAAACTCATATGATCAAAACACTAACAAGAAGTTAAAATAAAAACGATTCCTCTTCTCTAACCCTAAATCCGTCACTCCCACCCTTTGGAGGGTTTTAGAAACCCATGGGGTGAAGATGAGGAGAAGGGGTCATGGAGATCATCGAGGGATTACAAAAAAGAAATATTACACTAAAACTATAACGTACGAAAATAAATGCAATTATACTAAACATGCAACAAAGTATTCTAAAAAAAAAAGAATCAAGAACAACTAAATTACTCTTCTGGAATTAAGAACAGGAAATATTAATCTAAAATTAAGCTTACAAAAGACAAAGACAATGGAGAAATAAAAGGGCAGAATTTTATTGCTATAGAAAAAAGTGTCTTGCAACATTGTGTTTAGGGCTATTTATAGCCGATACGAGAGAATCAATTACGCTAAAGGAAAGGACACGTGTTATTACAAGACAGGACGAAAATTGGAGGCGCGGATCGAAGTCCATGCGGCGATTCCGCCGCGTCTTGACCTTTAGATGCGGCGATTCCGCCGCACGGATGGTCCAGATCGTCTTGTGCTTTTGCGGGTGTGTTTTTGGTATGATTTAGGTGGCTTCCACGCATCCGAATTGATTCTTGCATATATTTGGAGATCTGAATTTAATTTCTTCTTGAATACTTCTCCAAAATAGCTTTTTAGTCCTTCTAATTTGCGATCAAGTCCCTGGCTCCTTTATGTGATCAATTGGATTTCAACTTGAGCTTGAATCTCTAGCTAATTGGTCTTTGTGATCTATTTGAGTCCACTACATGCGTTTTGGCTCGAATATTGGTAAATTGCATTGTAACTCCTGAATTCTGCACAATTGCTCAAAACAATACCTTAGTAGCATTTATTTATATAAAAATAATCTAAATGAAAGACATATGATGCAATGTATGCAATGCATCAGAAATCATATAAAGCTCAAGGGATAAAGATAACACACACTTAATACACTACATGATTATATCACATATTTGTTCACCCCCCAAATGGGGATGGAACTATTCACTACTCATTACACTAACTATATTAGCAAAAGAAAGCATAATACTGAAATGAAAGTTAACTAAGAAGGCAAGAAGTATTAAAGAAACATAAAAGGAAAGGAAAGACTAAACAAACATGCACAAATTAAAAGACAAGATTAAAAGAAACTAGAAGAATTATTTTATTAACAAATGACTCACATTGAAGGTAGCATTCTTCTCCACCTTGAGTTTTTTGCTTCAAGGCTCACTCCTTAGTAGAGAGAATGCCACCAAGCAATGGGTGATTACAATGGAAGGTGAAGAGGTCTATTTATAGGCATGGAAAAAGTTAATCCGGGACAATCCCCCGATGTGGGACTAAACCAATACCAAAAATAGACTAAGAATACACTAATACAAGCCCAGCACAAATCTTAGCGGATCTGGAGCAATATGGACCGCCAATTAGCGGTCCAAGACCGCCAATTGGCGGTCTATAAGCTTCAGATCGAGTTCTTTTTGGTTGTGGGCTTTTCTTGATGGATTTGTTGGTCTTGGATGCATCTACATGGTTTGTTGGAGCTCCGACCCGAATCAAATTGTCAAAATACTCCCCATGATGGTGTGGAGTTTCTTGTTTTGCTCTTAGGTCCTTCGGTCTTACGATCAGGTCCTTCTCCCTTGCATCTTAGTCCCCCGGTCTCACAATTAAGTCCTTTTTCCAGCTTTTGGATCCTTTAATGGCTCTTCTCTACAAACCTCTTTATTCCTGAAAACTAAACATAAAACTCGTCACGTAGCATTGCTTAGGTGTAAGATAATGGATATAAGATACAAGTATGAGCATGAAATGATGTCAATCAACCAACTTCATTATGAGTCGGCACAGGATTGTGCCATATCTTTTTGTCCCGTGGCCCTTGAGCCACATGATCTTCATGTTGTGCCTCTTAAGGACTCATCTCTGGTGGAGTAAGAGCTCCCTAGTACCCTCAATTTCAAACAACCTGATGAGAGTTTGCCTCTCACTATTGTTCTTGATCATCTTGGAAATGATGGAATATCAAACAACTACATTGCTAATGAGGGTGTTAGGAGTTCCTTGGAGGATACCTTGGGTAAGAGACCTACTTTCTGTTCACCTGGTGAGTCAGACATGACTAACGAGGCTCTTGGCCTCGTTTCGACCCACCAGTCTGTTGGTTGGAGAGTTTGGATTGGCGATCATAACTTCAGCTCCGCAACGGGAGAAACTATTCTTCCGTTGCCCCATATTTCCCAAACTCTTGAGAGGTTCAAGCTCTTTCAGTTTGATCTTTTGAATGAGACGCCTTTGCGTCCAATTCATGAACCTTTCTTTTCATCTTGTGCTCTTTGTGAGGGGGGCCCAAACATGAGTATTCTGGCCCCGCGTGGTGTCATGTTCCCTTTCCAAGTGCATTGACCCACTTTTGAGGTTCCCATTTGATGTCTTTTGACAAATGAAGATGAGAACTTATCTTTGTACATAGTTATATTCCAAAAAAAGTACAATAAAAGACTCCATGAGCGAGCATTGATTGTTGTGGGCACCAACACTTGTGTATTTGGGCCCCATTTCTTTCACGTATTAGTATCCCTTCTTTAGCATCTCACAGGTTTTGAGGGAATTCGGGGTTTTGTCCATCAACATAACCTTGAACTTCCATTTGCGCTTCATATTGGTGAGATCTTTCCTTTTTCATGCATAAATTCATATAGTATCTTGCCCACATTCATTGAGGACAGTGCATGAACTAGGTGTGTGTGGGGGGGGGGGGTGTTTTACGTGTGTACCTAGTCGAGTTTTTTTATTTTGATTTTTTTTCCTTTGTGTGCATTATTAGGGTCATGTTAGTGTGCTGCATTTAATATCGATATACCTGCTTGCCATGATTATTGGGTGACTTGTGCTCCTTTGCTTGCCTAGTGCTTTAAATTTTCACATTTCTTTCAAAATCTTCATGTGTTTGCGAAAGAAAATGTTTTTGTGGGTTTTGCGTGTGTTTGGCATGTGCAAAACCGTTGAGAGGCAAAGTAAAAATAAAGTTCCCAAAATTGTCTTGAACTTGATGCATTAGGATATCTACTACAGTGGCTTTAGAACTTATCTAGTCGTTAGGATGCCCCCAGTTTTCCCTCGGGGGTGTGTAATCATAGGGTTTTAGTGCTCAAACATTTAAAGAAATCCACCCTGAACCTAGTAAGTCAATAATTCGTGTCTGTTAATTAAGGAAGTTTGTTGTAGTCAAGGACCCTTTAAATCCTTTTGTGAGACATTAAGTGTAGGGTTTTGGTTCATGTGTAGATAAGAAATAAGTGAGTAGGTGTCTCTCTTCTCGCACGACTCCTATTACTCGGGAAAGTAGGTTTGAGGGGACATTGTGCATGGTGCTTTCGAGTCATCTGACTTGGGATGCGCCGACTGAACTCCCGTTATACGGGTGGTAGGGATTACCCTATGTGGAGATTTGGGGAAAGGTGTACGTGATAGTGTAAGTCCTCATGGGCAATGATGCACGAAACTTGACCTTGGGAGAATGAAGCTCCAACTAATAAAAAGAAAAAAACAAAAAACAAAAAAAACAAAAATGCAAATAAGAACCTTAATGGACTTTACACTTTGTATCTCTTGAGGATGTTAAGGTTGTCCATGTCTTACACTTAATCCCTTATTTAACTTGCACGAATGGTTCATTAGGCTAGGTGTGTGGACTGATTACCTATATAGAGTCGGCCCGTAGAATTACCGCATCTAATGATCGACAAAATATGTCCAACGAGTCGAATGTCTAGATTGAATAATGCATCTTGTTTGGATTTTGTGGGTATATCCGCTGAAAACCCTCAGGAGACAACACTCCTCCTTGGCAACAAGGAGGTTTAACGGATTGTTGCACGTACTAAGTGCAACCGCGATTCCTACGAAAGTGAGTTAGGTTTTCTTGTTTCTCGTTTGCGTTTCTCTTTCTTTGTTTTGCTCGGGACTAGCAAAAACTTGGGGGTATTTAATTGACATCATTTCATGCTTATATTTGTATCTTATATCCATTATCTTACACCTAAGCAATGCTGCGTGACGAGTTTTATGTTGGAATTTAAGAAATAAAGAGGTTTGAATAGAAGAAGCATAAAAAGACCCAAAAGCAGGAAAATTGAGTGAGTTAAAAGTCTCAAGGACTAAGATGCAAGATCAAAGGACCTAAATGAAAGATAGAAGGACCAATGACTAACAAGAATACTCCACACCATCATGGAGAGTATTTTGGCAATTCTATTCGGGTCGGAGCTCCAACAAGCGAAGTAGATGCATCCAAGACCAACAAATACATCAAGAAAAGCCCAGAATGAAAACCAGATGGATCCGGATCCTGTAGACCGCTAATTGGTGGTCCGGGTTGGCCCGGGTCCGCTAAGATTTCTAGGGCGCGTGTACTAGAGTTGTTTAGTCCTATACCGGGGAATTGTCCCGGCTTACCTTTTTTTATGTATATAAATAGAACTCTTCACCTTCTATTGTAAACTACCCATAGCTTGGTGGCATTCTCTCTGCTTGGAGTAAGCCTTGAAGCAAAACTCAAGGTGGAGAAGAGTGTTACCTTCAATGTGAGTCATTTTAATAAAATAATTGTTCATAGTTTTATTTTAATCTTGTCTTTTAATTCTTGCATGCTTCTTTAGTTTTACATTCATTTCCTTTTAGCTTCTTTAATATTTCTTGTTTGCTTAGTTTAATTTCATTTCAGTATAATGTTTCATTTTAATGTAGGTTGTAGTGTAATGATTAGTGAGTAGTTCCATCCCCATTTGGGGGGTGGAGAAATATGTGATGTGATTATGTGATGTATTAGGCGTGCGTTATCTTAATCATTTGAACCTTATATGATTTCCATAACCATCTAAAGGGATTTCACTCTTCTCTTTGATATGCTAATGCTCTTGAATGAAGCTTAGCTTATGCTTAGACTAGTTGACCTATTTTATGGGGAATGATAAGTTGAGGATATGGATGGAATTGATAAAGGAAACATGACTTGTAGTGTATGTGCTCTTGTTGTCTTTACCTTGGTTAATGCCTTGTATGTTTTAATGATATTGGGTTAACTTATTTCATGTGGAGGCATAGTAGGGTCTAGTCTTTATACATGAGTTCATTGAGCTTCATTCCAATTATTGTGTTGTATGTTTTAATGATATTGTGTTATCTTATTTCATGTGGAGGAAAAGTTGGATGTAGTATTATGTTTTCAGGCACAACATGTTTTGATGAGCTTAATTGAACACACACACACATACACATATCTTTGTATTCACAGTCGTTTCTCTACCCCTATGGGGTTTACTTTTATTTCTTATTGTCCATTTCCTTTTGCATCTTAGTGTAGTTTATTGTAATCAATCTTTCTCTCATTTCTTTCCCACTCGCCTTCGAAGAAACTAAAGTCGACACACCTCCCTGTGGATCGACCCGTATTTGTCACTGCTTCAACGCGGTCGTGCACGTGCGATTAATTAAAACATATCGATCGCCCAGTATGGAAACATTTCAAGAAAGTAGAGATCAAAATGGTAAAGTAACTGCGACTTGTAATTACTGTGGTCATGTATATTCGACGGCGTCAAGTGGGGGAACGTGTCATTTAGGTAGATATTTAAAGGTATGTAAAGTTAAGAACAATTCTGGGTCGGTAAGAGATTCACGTCAATCTGTTTTAGACAGAGAGAGTGGAAATTTAACTATTCGAAAATATGATCCAATTAAAGGGAAACAAATAATTGTTGATCTCATAATTAGAGATGAATTATCATTTAGCACATGTGAATCTGATTCTCTTAGGGCAGCAATTCTCTACCATAATCTGCAGTTTAAACCATTTTCTAGAAGAACTTTTAAAAATGTTGCATTTTATAAATTCGAAAAACAAAGAATAATCGTGATTAGTTATTTTTATGAAATGAACAATAAGATAGCACTAACTAGTGATGTTTGGACCGGTCCAAATAATTATCCTTATTGTTGCGTAACTGCTCATTATATAGATGATTCATGGTTGTCAAATAAAAAAATTATTTCGTTTTTACCTATTGTGCATCCACACACTACCAATATTATATTTGATCACATTAAAGATGTCATTCTAGCTGATTCTCTTGAAAATAAAATTTGTGCAATTGCATTTGATAATGCTACTAATAACAATGCAACAATAAGAATGCTTATAAGTTATTGTAAGCCACCTCTAGAGGGTTCACCTTTTCATATCAGATGTGTTTGTCATACTTTGAACTTGATAGTACAAGATGGACTTCAATTACTTAAACCATACCTAGGAAATGTTAGGAATGCAATTGTCTTTGTAGGTTGTAGTAGTACGTCTAAATATCAGGAATTTAGAGAATTTTGTGTATATAATGATGTTAAACTCAGAAAATTTAAATTAGATATCCCCCATAGATTGAAGTCTACCTATGAAATGTTCAAATGTTGCGCTAATCATCATCTTGCAATTAAAACTTTTATAATGAAAAACAAAAAGATGCATTTTTAAGAAACGAAGATTGGGAAATTTGTAACATTATGTTAGCTTTTTAAAAACCTTTTTTCATTTTCACTAAAATATTAAGTGAACAATATTATCTGACCTCTTACATATTTATTTACGAAATACGTCCAATTACAAAAGTATTTGCGAAAAGTATTTGCAAAATATAAGGGGAAATCCTGGTTTTGATGAGATTTTAATTGTAATGGAGGCTAAATTTAATAAATATTGGAATCCTTCTCCACTTAGCTTTCGTTTAGCTTTTATTATGGATTCTAGATTTTAAATTACCGGTTTACAAGTTTACTTGGAACAAATATACGAAAACATGAATTATGAAAATTTTCAAAAACATGTAGATAAATTTGTAATTGAGGCTAAGTTTAATAAATATTGAAATCCTCCTCCACTTAGTTTTTGTTAAGCTTTTATTATGGATCCCTGATTTAATATTACTGGTTTACAAGTTTACTTGGAACAAATTTACGAACACATGAATTACAAAAAAATTCAAAAACATGTAGATAAATGTAGCTCTTCGAAGAATATCAAAGACTAAATAAACAATTGGTTCAAATGTTGCTAGTTCATCATCACAACCACCTCCAATTGCAGTGGATTCAGATGATGACGACTCGCAATGGAATTGGTTAAGTAAAAAAAAAGGCTAAATTTTTGCGAACTGAGACCCAAAATGAATTAACTGCATATCTAAACACTAAAATTTACTTAAGTACTGCTGAGTTAAAATGGTTTGATGTTTTAGACTGGTGGAGAAAAAACTCAGGTAGGTTCCCACTAGTCTCTTTGATTGCGCGAGACTTATTATCGCCTCCGGCATAAACTGTGGGGTCGGAGGCAGCTTTTAGTGCATGTAAGTGGGTCTTGTCTGACAAGAGGCAAAGTTTATCCAACAAGTCTATCGAGATAAGCGTATGTCTGAAGGATTGGCTCGACGATGCGGATAGAATGTAGAACATGGTTATTCACGACAGTAGTGACGACAGTAGTGGCTCGTGAGCATTGCACGAGTCGAGCAGGAGTGGTTTTTTCTGCTCGATTCATCTAACGAGCGATCATCAAGTTGGAGAGAAATTTTAACAAGCCGTGCGAGCTCGAGCTGAGCATGTTCGCTCGAATTCGGCTCGTTTACAGCCTTACCATGGAACGGGTATAACCTAGTAAACGATGGTATTACCGTCCTATTTACAAGCCAACATGTAGTATATATTATCATAAAATAAGTCTTCATGCAACTATGTTTGTAGAATATTACTACAAAAATTAGAATAAAAGGTAAAATTTGGATATAATAATACTCGATAGGCTCCATATAATATGTTTTTTTCTCCCGAATAATCTTGATAGAAGTGATGACAGAATAATGCTTTTCAGGACTTGTGTGTTTCGATTAGTTTCACAAATGCATGATGATTTTATAATATACTCTATAAAAAATGCTTATGTGTAAAATTTCAAATTTTTTAAACGCATTTTCACGACATGAGTTTCTTCTGTATTCAAAGTCAAACAAAACTAACTCTGCTTTAAAATAATAAAAAAATCATTCTGGTCACGAGAAATAATCTCCTAGAGAATATGCCATCTCTTTTTTAGCTTGAATTTATAATTTGGTTAAATCAATAGACATTTCAGATCCATATTAATTAATATTTTTGCGTGCTCCCAATGAATGTAAAAATAGGAAACTATTCAACTTTTTAAAAAGTTAGTTCCGAAATCTACTTCTTACATGTCCTACTTTACCGCAAATTTGTTGACATGTTCCGAAATTCCAAATAACGGTCATATTTTCCCTCTCGCCTATAAATAAACTATCATGCTTTAACACAAATTAAATTTATTACTCGGTTCTTAGCGGATTGTTTCTCACTCTGAAGCACAACCACCACGACTTCTTCTCCAAAACGACGAATCATTGTTACTACTAGTTGGAAAGGATTTAAGTAGTTTCCACAATGGCAACTCATTTCCCCACAGAAAGCTTCCAGGCACTTGACTATCATCTCTTCACTAAAGAAGGGCAAACCAGAAGGTTCAAGCACAGAGTGAAGTTCCATTGCAGTCACGGTGGACTGTTCGTCGTGCGTGACAAAGATGGCACCGTTAAATACTTTGGTGGGCAGTCTCGTATAATAAGTGTGGAAAGAGATATCAAATTTTGCGAAATGTTGAAGAAAATGGAGGAGCTCTACGGAGGTCCAGTTTTAGTTAAATACAAGATTCCAGACGGCGATCTGGACAGTCTTGTTACAGTTTCTTGTTTGGAGGATTACGAGAACATGTGGGACGAATATGACCGCGTGAAGCCAGAGAAAATGAAGGTTTTCTTGTTCGAGCCTGAGTTCGATTATGCTAGTCTTTCCGACTCAAGTTTTAATGCAATGATAAAGTCCTACCCAATGACCCCGGAAATGTTGAGGAGGTTATGGTTTTTCTGTTTGAATAATTTTTAATTTGTGTACGTAAACACGTTGTGGAGTTTATGTAATAACCTAAACTAAACATCTTAATTAACTAAACCTAAACCTAATTAACCCTAATTAATCCTGCATGGAGAGCATGAGGTGTTGAGAGGTGAGAGAGAGTGTTGGCTGGATTTTATTGGAAAGGTTGTAGGTGGATGGTGATTGGAGGATGGGGAGGTGAGATAAGATTAGGTTTTTAGTATAAATAGGCATGTGAGGATTAGCTGAGAACGTTTTCTTCATCAGTGCATTTTCCAGAGAGTGAAAGAGAGGAGTTTTCGTTGGAGAAGAAGAAGGTGAAGTAGAAGAAGAGGAGAAGAAGGAGCAGAAGGAAGAAGAAGAGGAGTGAAGTGATTAAAGCTCGGGAGACATCTACAACCGTCAAAAAGGTATGCCAAATCTTCATTATAACTCACATAAGCCTTGTGAGTGTTGGGGATCGACGTTGGTGTCGAATTCCCCGTCGGAATTCAACCAATTCAGAGGTTGAAGACGACGATCGGTCGACCGGTGCCTGTGGGCAGTCGACCGATCCTATTATTATATTGTTGTTTACCCGCGAACGGTCGAACGATGTCGTTAGACGGTCGACCGTTATGCCAGATTGTGCGGGAAAAAGGGGATTTTACTGTTATCGGTCGAACGGGACCACTTAGCCGGTCGACCGAATAACGATGAGAATGGGTCGGTTGGGGATTTTGACTTATTAAACGGTCGAACGTCCTTACCTTGTTCGACCGATCCATTCGATGCTAAGTCGGTTGGGAGCTTTGACCATCAAAACGGTCGACCGCTCTTTAACTCTCGGTCGACCGACTGAGCATTTAATTAAGCGGTAGAGTGCTTGTGTCGATTCGGTCGAACTGTATTTCAGTTCCGGTCGACCGAACGAGACTTGGGCAAAATATTGAAAGTCCTGTTATCGGTCGAACGGCCCCTTGGTTCGACCGGTCGGATATATATATTATATAAAATTGTATAGCGTAGACCTTCCAAACGGTCGACCGCTAGATGACTTTTGTTCGACCGATTGGTCGGTAATTCGGTTGGCGTGGTTCGACCGGTAGATTTGTTTGTACAGTACTGTGTACTGTGTGGGGGACCGGTCGACCGGTGTGCTTGTAGCGGTCGACCGATCTACCGCAGGTTGGTGGATTTATCCACACGCGATCCGTCGATGTCAGGTCGACTACCGGCTCCGAGGCGACGGTCGATTACCGGCTTTGAGAGCTACGGATTTCACCTTCGACGAAGGCGTATTATTGTTGTACCTTTTTCCTCTCTTACCGAGCGGGGTGTGAGGGATGTGTACCGTAAACCTTGGGCAGTTTGCGAGGGTTTAGCGGTAGGCCGAGGATGTTCCGGCAGGGTGCGCGTTAGACGACTCTTGGGGGAGCAGTGGCTGTCGTCTGACCCGAGTTGTGTATTCGGCGGGCTGACTCGCTCCTTGGGTGCGGCGTGTACCAGGGGTTCCTTCCTGCACGATTTGGGGAGCAGTGGTGTCGACTGACCCTTGTGAGGCAGCGGTGGACTGACTTGACCCTAGTGACAGGAGTGGTTCAGTGCCGCGGAGGCGGTGAGGGCATTATTGTGGGCCCGAGGCGGATGACCATGTGCATAGCATTGCATTGTCTTTAATTCCTTTTATATTTTAGGAGGTTTGGTATACGGGGTTCCTATAGGGAACTCAGGCATGTTTGTTTGTTTGCATTTCAGGTAGCGAGCAGGGTTAGGGTTTGAGGTGGTGACTGAGGACGGTGCCCCCGAGATCAGATCCTGTGTCCTCTTTTATCTTCTTTTGTTGAGGTAGTGATTACATGTACATTCATTTTGTTGTAATCACAGTTGACTCTTATGTATAGTTTGACTTCCACGTGGGTCTGTACCTTATATATTATATATATATGTTGGTTTGATTTCCAGTGACGTGCCCGTGTTGACCGTTGACGGTCTGTATTATTGTTTAAAAATTTCTGCTGTTTTCGGGTACGTTACAATTTGGTATCAGAGCGTTGATCTCGGCGTACTTGTCCAAAGAAACCACCTTTGAGTTAGGAGTTAGGTCTAGAGGATCATGCATGCACAGATTATATTGATATTGTCTTGTTTCCTTTGGCAGATGCCTCCTAGACGGGGGAAGGCGGTTGCCCATACTCGCGGTGAGAGTGAGACTGCGAGGGATGAGGCTTGGGAGGATGAGCGTCGGACGTTGTTCGATACGGTCGGACGTCTGACAGAGATGCTACAGCAGCAGACGGCACAGACTGGGCAGACGGGGACTGGCGCTATGCATGACCGGTTTATGCGCCAGCATCCGCCTACCTTTCTGGGGCAGTACGACGCGGAGGCTGCGGAGGAGTGGATCTTCACGATGCAGAAGATCTTCAGTGCTATTGGTTGTCCTCCAGAGGCGAGAGTGGGCCTGGCTACTTATGTTTTGGGCGGTGCTGCGTCCAACTGGTGGAGGTCCACATCTGCAGTGGTGTTTGCGGACAGAGATGATATAGCCTGGGAGGAGTTCGTTGGCGAGTTCAACGAGCAGTATTTTCCGCAGCATGTTCAGGACGAGAAGAGGGAGGAGTTTCTGAGTCTTCAGCAGGGAGACATGACCCTGGCAGGCTACATCGGGAAGTTCAACGCCCTTGAGCGTTACTGTCCCGAGATGTACGTTACACAGGAGCAGAGAGCAGGGAAGTTCGTCCGAGGGCTCCGGAAGCAGTTGAGGACGAAGGTGCTGACACATATGCCACGCACATTAGCTGATGCGGTGAAGAGTGCTACTGTTCTTGATCGTGACTACAGAGAGAACTACCAGGATGAGAGGAGGCCATCGGGTAGATTCTCTGGACGGCCGGGAGGTCAGACTGGAGGGAATCCGGGCAAGAGGCCCAGATACGAGGGAGCAGGAGTTGCAGTACCACGACCTGAGCCTTGTGGTACTTGTGGGAGGTTTCACTCTGGGCCGTGCTTCACCCCCGGAGCATGTCATGGTTGTGGCCAGATGGGTCATTTTATCAGGAGCTGTCCGAGCCGAGGAGCTGGGCCGAGCAGACCACCGGGTTTACCCGCACCAGGCAGAGGAGGAGGCGGAGGTAGACCACCTTTCAGACCCCAGCAGGGGCAGCGCACTGGCAGAGTTTTCACCATCCAGGCAGAGGAGGCTCGAGATGGAGGCGCTGTCGTGGAAGGTACACTTCTTGTCGCAGGTTCAGTAGCTAGGGTGTTATTTGATTGTGGCGCGACACACTCGTTCATCTCAGAGCGATTTGCGGGAGTGTTGGGCTGTACCCTTGCGATGTTGACTGCCACTTTGGAAGTCAGCACACCCCTGGGTCTGGTGGGCACTGTGGGGAGATTTGTCCCCGGCGCCACGGTTGTTTCGGGAGATCAGGAGTTTCCGGCAGACCTGGTCTTGCTACCGATGGAGGACTTTGATGTCATACTTGGGATGGATTGGCTGTCCCAATATGATGTTCGAGTCTTGTGCCGTGAGAAGAAGATTTTGATCCCGAGGAAGGGTTTGCCTGATATTCTGATTAGAGGGATCAGAAGCAGAGGGGGTCGCATTATTGTATCTGCTGTTAGAGCTCAGAGACTGTTACAGCAGGGATGTGCAGCATTTCTGGCGACGCTTGTGGTTGCGGAGGCAGAGTCCCAGAGGCTAGAGGACATTGAGGTGGTGCAGGAGTTCGCGGATGTTTTTCCAGCGGAGATTCCAGGTTTACCACCACACCGGGAGTTGGAGTTCGGCATTGAGTTGGTAGCTGGCACTACACCACAGTCGAAGGCTCCATACCGGATGGCACCTGCTGAGTTGACAGAGTTGAAGAAGCAGTTGCAGGAGTTGATGGACTCTGGATTTATCAGACCGAGCGTCTCGCCTTGGGGTGCACCAGTTCTGTTTGTGAAGAAGAAGGACGGATCCTTGAGGATGTGCATAGACTACAGGATGCTGAACCAGGTGACGGTGAAGAATAGGTATCCCTTACCTAGGATTGAGGACCTCTTTGACCAGCTGCAGTCAGCGAAGGTTTTCTCGAAGATTGACCTGCGTTCAGGATATCACCAGTTGAGGATCCGAGATGAGGACATCCAGAAGACAGCCTTCAGGACGAGATATGGACACTATGAGTTCTTGGTGATGCCATTTGGATTGACGAATGCTCCGGCAGCGTTCATGGATCTGATGCACCGGACGTTCAGGCAGTATATTGATATATTTGTGATTGTCTTCGTGGATGACATTCTGATCTATTCATCAGATATGGAACAGCACAGAGAGCATCTGAGGATTGTACTCAGCATCTTGAGGGCTCAGCAGTTATATGCTAAGTTCTCAAAGTGCGAGTTTTGGTTGGACAGAGTGGCATTCCTCGGACACATTGTATCGGCAGAGGGGATATCAGTGGATCCGGCGAAGGTAGAGGCGGTGACACAGTGGAGGACCCCTACGAGCGTGACGGAGATTAGGAGCTTTGTTGGACTGGCGGGTTATTACCGTCGCTTCATCAAGGACTTCTCGAGATTGGCAGCACCACTGACGGCTCTGACGCAGAAGGGAGTCACTTTTGTTTGGTCGCAGAAGTGCGAGGACAGCTTTCAGGAGCTGAAGAGACTGTTGACCACAGCACCAGTTTTATCATTGCCGAGTGGCACGGGTGGATTCGTGATTTATAGCGACGCTTCAGGTATTGGCTTAGGATGTGTACTTATGCAGCACGGGAGGGTGATCGCGTACGCATCCAGACAGCTGAAGGTCCATGAGAGGAATTACCCGACACATGATTTGGAGTTGGCAGCAGTGGTTCACGCACTGAAGACCTGGAGACACTATCTTTATGGCGAACAGTTCGAGGTGTTTACAGATCATCAGAGTCTGAAGTACCTGTTCTCGCAGAAGGAGCTGAACATGAGGCAGCGCAGATGGCTTGAGTTCATTAAGGACTATGACTTCACTATCTCTTACCATCCGGGGAAGGCGAACACAGTTGCAGACGCTTTGAGTCGGAAGGTGGAAGTATCAGTAGCAGGCCTATGCATTCAGGAGTGGAGACTGCTGGAGTCTTTAGCAGAGTGGAGACCATTTGCAGATAGCTCTGAGGGTGCAGTGATTGCAGGATTGAGAGTAGAGCCTCAGACAGTGTCAGCAGTGATTCATGCTCAGACTACAGATGAGGAGTTGAGCAGTTTGTTACAGTTAGCTGCCAGAGATGGGTCAGACTTCAGAGTTGGAGTGGATGGAGGTCTGAGATTCAGAGACCGTATCTGGGTGCCGAAGACAGAGGACCTGAGACATGATATCATGGAGGAGGCACACAGATCGAGATATTCCATTCATCCAGGGAGCACCAAGATGTACAAAGACCTGCAGCGGAACTTCTGGTGGCGAGGTATGAAGAAGGACGTTGCAGACTTCGTGTCGAGGTGTTTGGTCTGTCAGCAGGTGAAGATCGAGCACCAGAGACCAGCAGGACAGATGCAGAGGATTGAGTTGCCCGAGTGGAAGTGGGAGCACGTGACGATGGATTTTGTTACGGGGCTACCGAAGACACGGAGATTCCACGACGCGATTTGGGTTATAGTCGATCGACTGACCAAGTCGGCGCATTTCTTAGCTATTAAGACCACTCTTGCTCTGGAGGGTCTAGCTAAGTTATATATTGAGGAGATTGTCAGACTTCATGGCGTACCAGTCAGTATTATTTCAGACAGAGATCCCAGATTCACTTCGAGATTTTGGGAGAGTCTACACAGAGCACTGGGGACACGTCTGAAGTTTAGCACAGCTTTCCACCCACAGACAGATGGCCAGTCAGAGCGGACGATACAGACATTGGAGGACATGCTGAGAGCGTGTACACTTGACTGGGCAGGACATTGGGATGAGCATTTGCCGTTGATCGAGTTCGCCTACAACAACAGCTACCACTCGAGTATTGGGATGGCACCCTATGAGGCATTATACGGAAGACCGTGTAGATCGCCGGTATGCTGGAGTGATGTGGGCGAGAGACAGCTAGTTGGACCTGACATTATCCAGTTGTATTCAGAGAAGGTCGACGTGATTCGGAGACGACTAGCTACGGCGCAGAGCAGGCAGAAGAGTTATGCTGATACGCGGAGACGTGAGCTGACTTTTGATGTAGGAGATCATGTCTTCCTGAAGATCTCGCCTTCCAGAGGGGTGATGAGATTCGGGAAGAAGGGGAAGCTGAGTCCGAGGTATGTCGGACCTTTTGAGATATTGGATCGGGTCGGTGAGGTGGCATATAGGATTGCACTACCACCACAGTTCGCAGGACTTCACAACGTCTTCCATGTTTCTATGTTGAGGAAGTACGTGGCCGATCCAGCTCATGTGATAGAGATATCAGTACCGGAGATCCAGCAGGATTTGTCATTAGATGAGAGACCAGTTGAGATCGTGGATCAGATGGTACATCAGCTCAGGAGGAGAGCGATTCCTATGGTGAAGGTCAGGTGGCAGCATCACAGTGTTAGAGAGGCTACCTGGGAAATCGAGGAGGATGTCAGGAAGCAGTATCCAGAGTTATTCCGGTAAGTCAGTTATTTCGAATTTCGCGGGCGAAATTCTTTTAAGGAGGGTAGATTGTAATAACCTAAACTAAACATCTTAATTAACTAAACCTAAACCTAATTAACCCTAATTAATCCTGCATGGAGAGCATGAGGTGTTGAGAGGTGAGAGAGAGTGTTGGCTGGATTTTATTGGAAAGGTTGTAGGTGGATGGTGATTGGAGGATGGGGAGGTGAGATAAGATTAGGTTTTTAGTATAAATAGGCATGTGAGGATTAGCTGAGAACGTTTTCTTCATCAGTGCATTTTCCAGAGAGTGAAAGAGAGGAGTTTTCGTTGGAGAAGAAGAAGGTGAAGTAGAAGAAGAGGAGAAGAAGGAGCAGAAGGAAGAAGAAGAGGAGTGAAGTGATTAAAGCTCGGGAGACATCTACAACCGTCAAAAAGGTATGCCAAATCTTCATTATAACTCACATAAGCCTTGTGAGTGTTGGGGATCGACGTTGGTGTCGAATTCCCCGTCGGAATTCAACCAATTCAGAGGTTGAAGACGACGATCGGTCGACCGGTGCCTGTGGGCAGTCGACCGATCCTATTATTATATTGTTGTTTACCCGCGAACGGTCGAACGATGTCGTTAGACGGTCGACCGTTATGCCAGATTGTGCGGGAAAAAGGGGATTTTACTGTTATCGGTCGAACGGGACCACTTAGCCGGTCGACCGAATAACGATGAGAATGGGTCGGTTGGGGATTTTGACTTATTAAACGGTCGAACGTCCTTACCTTGTTCGACCGATCCATTCGATGCTAAGTCGGTTGGGAGCTTTGACCATCAAAACGGTCGACCGCTCTTTAACTCTCGGTCGACCGACTGAGCATTTAATTAAGCGGTAGAGTGCTTGTGTCGATTCGGTCGAACTGTATTTCAGTTCCGGTCGACCGAACGAGACTTGGGCAAAATATTGAAAGTCCTGTTATCGGTCGAACGGCCCCTTGGTTCGACCGGTCGGATATATATATTATATAAAATTGTATAGCGTAGACCTTCCAAACGGTCGACCGCTAGATGACTTTTGTTCGACCGATTGGTCGGTAATTCGGTTGGCGTGGTTCGACCGGTAGATTTGTTTGTACAGTACTGTGTACTGTGTGGGGGACCGGTCGACCGGTGTGCTTGTAGCGGTCGACCGATCTACCGCAGGTTGGTGGATTTATCCACACGCGATCCGTCGATGTCAGGTCGACTACCGGCTCCGAGGCGACGGTCGATTACCGGCTTTGAGAGCTACGGATTTCACCTTCGACGAAGGCGTATTATTGTTGTACCTTTTTCCTCTCTTACCGAGCGGGGTGTGAGGGATGTGTACCGTAAACCTTGGGCAGTTTGCGAGGGTTTAGCGGTAGGCCGAGGATGTTCCGGCAGGGTGCGCGTTAGACGACTCTTGGGGGAGCAGTGGCTGTCGTCTGACCCGAGTTGTGTATTCGGCGGGCTGACTCGCTCCTTGGGTGCGGCGTGTACCAGGGGTTCCTTCCTGCACGATTTGGGGAGCAGTGGTGTCGACTGACCCTTGTGAGGCAGCGGTGGACTGACTTGACCCTAGTGACAGGAGTGGTTCAGTGCCGCGGAGGCGGTGAGGGCATTATTGTGGGCCCGAGGCGGATGACCATGTGCATAGCATTGCATTGTCTTTAATTCCTTTTATATTTTAGGAGGTTTGGTATACGGGGTTCCTATAGGGAACTCAGGCATGTTTGTTTGTTTGCATTTCAGGTAGCGAGCAGGGTTAGGGTTTGAGGTGGTGACTGAGGACGGTGCCCCCGAGATCAGATCCTGTGTCCTCTTTTATCTTCTTTTGTTGAGGTAGTGATTACATGTACATTCATTTTGTTGTAATCACAGTTGACTCTTATGTATAGTTTGACTTCCACGTGGGTCTGTACCTTATATATTATATATATATGTTGGTTTGATTTCCAGTGACGTGCCCGTGTTGACCGTTGACGGTCTGTATTATTGTTTAAAAATTTCCGCTGTTTTCGGGTACGTTACAGTTTAGTTGGGTATTGTGAAGTCATTAATTTCCCATGCACGTGTGTGTAGTTTAGTGTTTTGTTCAGTTTATGCGGTACAAGTCATACAAGTTTGTATATTTCAAATACCCACTTGTTGAAATCTTCTTATACATATTCAAATAAATTCATTCTATTTTCTACTGCCTACTTATTCATTGTTGTTTTCACAAATAATAGTAGACTCCACGTGGTAGTATTTCGTTTTGGTACAAATAATAGCTTTATTTTCATTTAGTTACCTAATGGGCAACCCAAGCGACCACCGTTTTCTTTTATGTCGATAAATTTTGCGTCAAAAAGCAAGTTCTATTGAAGAATACAATTTCTTTTCACAAAGTCCTAATCTTTTATGGC
Organism: Triglochin maritima; assembly: GCA_963682175.1. Taxonomy (NCBI): domain Eukaryota; kingdom Viridiplantae; phylum Streptophyta; class Magnoliopsida; order Alismatales; family Juncaginaceae; genus Triglochin; species Triglochin maritima. The sequence goes on along the minus strand of OY821776.1, from coordinate 34,117,177 downwards.
AAAACTAATACTAGTTGAACACTTTTGGTACTGTGGCAACATAACATTTTTCCAGTTTGCCAAATATGATTGTTCGAAAAGGATATATGATTCCACCTTGTTCTGAAGACGTTATAGATCTTTTTGCCAAATAAGATTGTTCGAAAAGGATATATGATTCCACCTAGATCAAAAAGACCAACGTGGTTGTTACAAAATTAATATAATTTTAATTAAGTAAAGAAGTAAAATAATTCAAATAGGTAATCTTGAAAAACTAGTTTTACAGTATTTCAAAAGTTTAATTGGTAACATAAATCTTAGATAAATGAAATTAGTATTAATACAACTTTTGTTTCCAATATTTTTCATAACCTTCTAAGTGAGTACAAATCACTTTTGATATGTAAATTTTAGCTAAAACTTGTTTTATTTTTTGCTTATCTTTCTATATCAACGTTTTAAAGTTTAATTATATTAGAAGAATATGCCAACGTTTTATAGGTTAAATATGTAATTTGGTTAAATTAAGAGAGAAAAGTTTATCCTATATTGCATATTTAAATAATCTTTTTGAGTGCTTCCAATAATGAGAACCTAAAAATAGCAAACAATTTGAGTATTTCACTATGTAAGACATTGGTTCCGAAAATCTAGTCCATAGCAACGGACTTAATTTGCAACAAATGCCTTAACATGTTAAAAGATTCAAAATAACGGTCATCTCCTCCTATAAATAAACTACCATGCTTCAATACAAATTACGTTCATAACTCGGTTCTTAGCATTGCTGACTTAAAAGGTGCTTTCTATGTGTGGCGTTCTTAAATACAAGTTCACATGCAATGATCAAGCCTTAGCCAAGAACGATGGAAATATTGAGACTATGCTATTTTTGTTTAAAGTTTTAGTTTGCCTAACTTTTCTTAATTATGTTGTGGAGTTTAGTCTTGTAAAGTCATAGGCTTCCTAATTATATTGTGTAGTTGTATATTGTGAGGTTATTAATTTTGCATGTTTTTTTTGCAAGTAAAAGAGAGGTCGACCCCTCCAAGATTTCATTTATATTGTAAAAGTTACAACCTATGTATGCGAACTACACATAGAAAATGAAGAAACCCTGGTCTACGTTACTGTAACTAAGAGCTATACTATCTATGAAACAAGTAACTAACTACAAAAAAATGGTTGTTGAAACTCAGCTTATCTAACGCAGTACGTATTATAATGGCTGCTCATGTATGTATTATAATGTTTCGTTCATATTTTGTATAGCATGGTATATATGTTTGTCTATTTCAAAGAATGTACTACGTGTTGACTTTTTAGTATATATATCAAATAAGGTTTTGTTCTATTTTCTACTGCATCTGCTTATTGATTGATGCTTGCACACAATAGTAGATTTCACATGGTAGTATATGGTTTTGATAAAAAAATATTTTTAATGTCATTTACTAACCTAAGTTGCTTCCCAAGAGGCCCCAATTTTCTTATCTATCAAAAATATTTGTGACAAAGAATAGGCTTGAGTCCTCAACTCACTTTTGTTAAAACGAGTCCCAAATGATCTAACCGTTTGATCTCAATCTGAAAGGTTATGAGTCATTTACTTTAAGTAAGGGTATTCTAGTAATTTTACAAATCTCTCCAACTCATCTTCTTCGCCATTTTCTTCCACGAAACCCAATTTCCCCTTCTTCCCAAACTCAAACTCTCATTCTCCTTCTTCTCAGGAACTCCGAATCTCCCTCTTTCTCCCCTTCTACAATGGAACCTCTACCATCACCAACACCGGATGACACGCACTTTAGTGATCGTTACCTAACTTCTTTGAGAGAAGTCCAACTTTCCAATTGTGTGAACCCATCATTTGATTCTTCAAATCAACTCTTCGTTGACGACATCCAAGCTATAACCATGAAAATCCAAGCTCTGATGGAAAAAATAGGTCATCAACGATACACATCAAAGGTTTGATAGTGGCTGATCACATCCAAACCTCAGAAACCAAAATCTGACCTCCGAATCCGCAGATCCAAGCTCTGGCGGTGGTAGAAACTTAATCTCAATCGTAATATTACGTTCACAACCGTAATATGATGTTGTTAGCCATAATATAATGTAATTAATTTTAATCACATTCCTCAAATAATGGTGGATAACTGCAACATGTGTAAAAAAAATTGAACTATATTTTGAAACGTTCAATTCAAAAAATATGGAATAAAAATGTAACAATATAGACATAACAGTAATATAATCATATTTTGGTCATAAAAGTATTCTACTATGTTCAACACATCCATACTTTGTAACTTGTCAATCTGATCAAACACTATACTAGACATTGTATCTTTATATTCAAAAAGTTGAGATTTCATCAACACTAGTTAGAAGTTGTTCCACAAAGTATCATACCCACATATTCAGCACGTATTTGAGCCATATCTTCTTCTCCGAAATCAAAGATTTTTTTTTCATTCATACATATATTGCACAAACTTCAAGACATATAATCCACAATTCAAACTTCTGGTTGATTGTTGAGGGCATGACACATATTTTATGTCTTATTTCTTCATATTGTCAAAACTATACAACATTTCAAAGTACTTAGTCACCAACTTAGACTGCAAAAAATAACATTTAAACTCATAAGTTGTTAAAACAATAAACTTTAAAGTCATGCTTTATAGAAACAAAAAAAACATAATAAATAAAGAAACATGAAGGACGGTTATAAAGCTCAGGAGATCGAATACAATGGACAACCTTGGTTTCTGAAGAATAATGATGTAAGCATATATTAAAATTCGCAAGAAACACAAAAGATAAGATAATTTTTACATATTGTTCCTCAATTTGTCTTGTGTATAATCTTACGGGATATAATTGTCTATAATATATATATATATATATATATATATATAATCGTAAAGAACATAGTTTTCTATATAAATGCCTTCATAAATTAAAATTCTTTGTTTCAACAATCAAATTATCATCGCTCCAACAAGCACTTATCATCGGTTCAAGTTTCAAGGTAATGCACGCATTGAGATGTTCCAACCAATTCTATTTCTCCGACACACCGAAGCTAAGATGCACAAACTTGTTTTCTAATGAATCGCTAGCCCTCCCATAATTTACCCCACAGTGACCTTAAATTTTAGACTGCTTTTAGTCGTCACAAAAAAAACCCAAATCTTCTTTATGCATGAAGAGAACCGTTTGTTGAACCTCACCTCAAATAAAAAATAACCAGAGGGTTAAAAAGTTCAATAAATAGCATATTTTTCCCAAGAAAAATACAAGAAAACAAGTCTTATCGGAACTGAAGATTACTCTCCAGAGTCCATTCGTAAGTTATATTTTCAACAGTAAGAAGCGAACTCAACCATAAATTCAGCATTGCCTCCAGAGCTTGCAAATTACCGCAATTTTGGTAACCCAAACTCCACCCCCCCCCCCCCCCCCAAAAAACAACACCTTCCCAACGTCGATCAGAGCGGAGGGCAAGCAAGCGGATGATGGTGAGGAGCAAAGAGTTTGAAGAACATACCGTCGGTGCCAGAAGCATGTTTGCCGATCGACGTTGGTGTCAAAGCCACACCGGGGATGGTGTCGTCTCTGTTGGGGGGTTGTTGTCTCTACCACGGGACTGACGTTTCAATTTCAAAGCTCACGATGTCGTGAACGATGAATGACGACGAAAACTCCAGCGAGGTAGGGAATGTGGCAAGAGTGGGTTTGGTTTCGTGTCCCATACTTGTATATATAATTTTAAAATTTTACAAGTAATTAGGATTGGTTTTCATATTTTTCAACAATTTTATATATAAACTCCATAAATGTATTTCAATATATATTATATACTGATTAATATTGAAATACATAGATTGGATCATACCTAGGGAATTATCATATCCCTTTTACCAATCGGAAGTCAGGTTGCACGTCAGATTGCCCCGGAATCACATCTAAGTGTTCACAAAACTCTAAACAAGCTTAGAGAGATCCAAGGTAGTCAACCAGTCTCTAATTCAAGGTTAGAATCTAATTAATAACCACTTCTATGCTCCAAAGAATTTAATCTCTCAAGCACTCAATTAATAAAAATAATTTTGGATGGAGTGATGAAGAAAATATGGAAAAGAAACTTTTTGCATTAATAAACAAAGGAAGAGAGGAGAGCCCTATTTATAGGATATCCTCAAAGCCACATCATGAGTAATACACTTACACATGATCCATTGTTAATCTCTCCACTAAACCACTTCATGTGCAAACTACTTTGCACGTGATCTCTTTTTTATTTCTCCTCTCAACATCCCATAATTACCTTTGACCAAGGTGGATTAAATCCAACCATTAATCAACAAAATTCTCTTTTTAATATATGCAAAAATGTGCGCAAACGGTCAGACCATTTTTAACTTTTTTGACTTTACCAAATTTTGGATTAATATCCAACAAAATTTGGGTTTTTGGGGTTTTAGCAAATTCATATGTTATAATGTTGCGGATCACATTATATTATGTAATATATTATCATATACAATGTCAAAATATTATACCCTATAATATATACATCTGATACAAATTTATTTGTTAGTCTAACCATGTTGTTATTACGACATATTGATTTTATTATTTTATCACATGTATATTATTTCATAACACATGAAACTTAAGACATCATATAAAATATAAAATCACATATCTTGTTTCCAAGTTTTCTGGTGTGACCCAGGGGAGGATCTAAATTATGTTGGCAATGATATTAAACATTTAATATTATAAACTATAAGCGGTATCTAGCTACACATTATACTTATCAAAATAAAAAAATGTTTTGCTCACTTGAACAGAACATGATCCATTTAGTGATATGTGAAATATCACTTGTGTCTATCATTTGCCTCATGATATTAAGAATATTACACAAAGTAGGAATGTATCATCTTTGTATTATATTTTTTTTCTTGATCTCTTAAGTTAATTAATATGTAACTATACATAAGCTATATTGTGCACATTATAATTTTGCTTTATCAAGGGACCCAACAATATCATCACTAAGGTGAAGAGGGACAATGATAATCTTTTGACATATGCCATTTTTCCGCACAAGTTGTATATAACCAATTAATATCTTTATCACTATACGTAATGATAGCTTTTAATGATAATCAAATCATATGCTTTTAAAGTTAAAAAGAAATAGGTCTCATATCAAGGAACAAAACGTCCATACATTTAATTCATAATAAATGACATATAAAAGAATACTTTTCGAACACATTCATTTCAGATAAAATGTGGGAGTGAAGATGGGTGAAATGGAGTAAATGATATTTCCAATTTTACCATTTTCTGAGTAAAAATTAAAAGATCTCAATTTACCTTTGCTTTTGATTTGGATGGTGGATATTTTGGGAGCTTACTGAAGCTAAAGAGCACCCTTACCCATCAAAAAAAACAACCACCCGACACATTAGCAGAAACCAACTCCACGCCTTTATAATCTTCAAGCTCGCGAGCAACCCTCGACGAGCTTGGCTCCTCGTCTCACAATCCGAGTGGGATACTTTGGGCTCTCACCGAAGTCTATACTCTTTGTCTTGGGCTTTCACCAATACCCTTGCTTCCTTTGCACAGCAAACGAGTGGAACAACACTCTCTAACTTGAGCACACTTGAGTAGGATTGGATTTATGACTAAAGTGTGGAAGGTTTGAGGCTTGGAGTGTTTTTGGGTTTCTCTCTAATGTATTGGACAAGTATGTGTGGGAGAGTTGTGTTAAAATGTGTTTTACAACTCTATTTATAAGCATTAGAGAGAATATAGCCGTTGGGGTTGATTGGGTATAAGTTGATGTAAGATACACAAAACAGAAACTCGCAGGACCCAATTCTGGATGAGTTCGGTCGACCGTTAGGCAGTTTTGAACTCAGTTCGGTCGAACGATTAAGGAACGGTCGACCACCCAACGCTAAGACTTAAGTACACTTAAGTGATCGGTCGAACACTGCAAAGGGTTCGGTCGACCGATTCACAACAGGCTCTAAGGGGTTGACAAACAATGTTCTATTCGCTCGACCGAATTCCAGCAGGAGTATCGGGTTTGTCAAGAGACAAATATTCAGTTGACCGAACAAGGTCCTCGGTCGACCGATACAAGAAATGTATTTGGGGTATTTTTGGTAAATACGAATACGACCGTTGGGTATATACGACAAAACAAACGGTCGGAAAATACTTGGGACTCGGTCGACCGAAAAGGTATGAACGGTCGACCGAACTTAGGCAGTTAAACACTAACAGATTAATTGATCACTCGGTCGACCGAACAGTCTATTTCGGTCGACCGAATGTGGGCAGACAGTTTGGGTTCAGGTTTAGTGTTTTCCGGTCTAAGTTTGGGTGATCTATTGAAGTCCAAATTATCTGAAATTTCGTGTGACTTCTCTAGGGAACCTAGTGTGTGTTTGAGTAGATTTTAGTTCAAGTATGCTCAATTACACAAAGTTCCTAAGACTTAAAGAAATAAAAAATACATGTCTTTAAATAAGCTTGATTACATGTCTTGACTTGATTTCCTTTCTTCCTTGAGTCTTCATCACCTGTAGAGGTTAGCACAAAGCAATATATACGCAATGTAACATGTGTGCTACTCTACACGATCACAAATAAGATTAGGTTGATTAAATTATCAAAACATAGATTAAGGCCAAAAAACCAACATATATATATATATATATCCGTCTCCATCTGGATGGTTTATAGCCAGTCCACATCCATATCCGTTTTGGGTAGATATGGATACAAATTTTTGATATAATACAACTATTGTGTCCAATATTTTTTATAAGTTTGTTCAGAATAGGTTAATGATTTTCCTACTAAACAAGTATATATCGCTTTCAACACGTCAATTTAACTAAAAATTATTTGTTTTAAGTAATCTTAATTTAGAAATTAAAATCGACGTCTTCTCAAAAGTAATATAAATAGGTACATTTAAATATTGAATGGTCAAATCATTGCTGTTTGTTAATAGGTAATATTTATTTTGAAATAAGGTACACGCGTGGGATATAATATAATTGCAAATTGAAATTTTGATAGGTGAAATTAGTCAAAAATGATTTCGGCTACTCATGTCACTATAATTTCTTTAATAGGTACTTCAAGAACATATTTTTAAACATTACTACAATTATATCAAATTTTAACCACCGGCCGGAATGAATTAACATCCGTGGGGGATGGGAGCTGGAATCCTCATTCCCCATATAAATAACCAATATTGCTTAGGAATCTCCGGTCTGCCCGTTGAAAAGCTACCAAACCACTACTAGAAGGGGTTTTCTTGACAGACATTTCCGTTGGGAAAAACCCTAATTCCAGTGGCAATACGTTTGTTGTGGACGGAAACTCTGACAGAAGAAGTCCGTGGTGGAATGATGCGTCGGGAATGGTTTAAGTGTTAAATTCACTAACAAATCGAAGTGAAAAGAATGTTTTTTTTATAACCGAGCTGGTCGAAAAGAAAAAACAAACTTGTATGATAATTAGACCGTTTAGAAATGCTTCTATTTTCCGATGAAAGTATATCCTATATATATCTTGATTCAGAGACTAAATCTAGAATCAAATGAATACTCCGTATGGCAAAATAACATACGCTATAAAAATTCATTTTTTTTATCTCATCAAACAAATATGCAGTTTCACATGGCTGAAATGACATTCCATCAATATAATCGCCAATAAACATTGAAACACAAATCTTGCTTTTGCGAAGTAAAAACCGTGAGATACACACTACATACCTACTCATGCAGCATAAATGGAGTGCCAAGAAAGCGAGAACTAACCTAACATAGTCTAATAATTTTCTTTCGAATAAAAATCACAAACACAATGCATGCATGATTTCGCCTCAATTAAAAGAAGATTCGGTTCTTATCTGACTTTCACGAATCACAAACCATTAAAAAAATTGCTCCATTATTTGAACACAATTTTATTTAACACAAACTCCTAAAAATTGGTCCGAAAAATATTAATGTTTTCTGTTAAAACTTACGTTTCAAATAATTTTTACAACATTCTATGGGATAGGCCAATAATTTTCCTTCTAAATGGGTATAAATTGCTTTCCATATGTAAATTTAACTGGAACTTATATTTTGTTAAGTATTCTTTAGAAATTGTAACCGACTTCTTCTTAAAATTAATATAAAATATACATTTGGTTGAATCTTAGCCAATGTAGTAAACCGTGGATCAATTTGCATAACCAACCGATGTGGACAATCACATGATAATTGATAATTGGTATTTAGTTATCCACTCGATCAAATTTGTGGAGGATAATAAACTTTAGAGAATGTGGACTTTTTTTAAGTCTATACGTGAGATGATTAAGTTGGGAGAGCCCTGCCACTCTATTACTTTTGTCAAATTCCCTTCATAGATTATGACATGCTATAGTAATTATTTTATTACTTCTAAGATATTTGATTTGTTGAAAGTACTTCAAAATAATCGAAAAGTTTAAATAATATACAAGGAAATTTAGTAGCAGAGAGAAAAATTCCCTTGCCCTAGCGTTTTTCGCTCAACCGGTGCACACCCAAAAAACTGATCCTTCTACTGGAAACTCCCCCAAATTCACTCCATTCAAACTAAATTCTGAACTCAAATTCGTTTCAGTTGCCTCTTCAGATTCTCTCTGACCCCTCTTTTGAGGAGGTCTAACATCAACAACCATTCAAAATCCTTCTGGGCGGTGAAGATCGTCGTTTTAGGCCAGCTGGAGCAAAGTAGGGACGTTCCTGGACATTCTTAACAAGGTTAGTATCTCAAAAGGCATGATACCGAGGCCGTGGTACGGATCTCCCCTTTCCTCCCATTCAGTGTATCACGTCCCTACCTTTCTTAGGGTACGGTTGGAGGAGGTGGGTTGCATGGGGAAGGAGGAAGGCTTGATGGGTGTAGGGAGTGGTGTAGGGTGATGGGCTGGGTTGGATTTGGGGTGAAGAGAAAAACCAACGTTCTTCTCTCCTTCCTTTTCTCTTCTTCCAATTCCATCTCACTTCCACTCTTCACCTCATCTCTCTCTTCCATTTCTGTTTCTCTCCTCTCAGTGGCTCGGTTGGACGGCGAGGTGGTGGAGACGGCGTCGACATTGGGCGAGAAGAGCGCTGCGTGAGAAGCTCGAGCACGACTTCGGGGTGGAGGCGACGTTGAGCGAACTCCGGCGTGCTCCGTCTTGCATTTCAGTTATGTCGGCTTAATAGCTTTGTTTAATTGCTCACCACGTTGGTGTGGAATCGTGGTCGGTCGCGGGAGGTCGGAGACCTCACCGCCGGCGAGAAACGACGTAAAATCCATGGCTGGCGCGAGGTTACTGTCGACCAACAGCCGACCGGTGCCTTCGGGCGGTCTACCGAATTAGTGGTTTTACCCGACTTTAACCAACACCGGTCGAACGATGCCATGTGGCGGTCGACTGGTTGTGCTTGTGCTGGTTGGTCGGAGGTTTTCATGGTGGTTTTCGGTCGACCGTTCCTAGTTTTCGGTTCGACCGGAACTTAAGTGAACTTAATCATATTGTATAAAGTTCGACCGATTGTATATCTTTTTCGACCGATATATGACCTAGACTATTAGGATGCCCCTGGTAGTTTTCTGTCAACCAGGACCTCTGAGTCGGTCGACCGATTAGACTTGTATGATTCGCTTTGCGTGGAAGTGCGGATGCTCCTCACCGATCCCTTTGGCTCGAGTAGTCGCGTGTGGGGTGTTTGTCACGTACTGTCTATAAGACCGTATGTGCCTACGGTAGGTTTTTGAGGGAGACCCAATGTTGTTGCTGGACTGATGTCCTTGTTGACCCTTTGAGGGTATTTGTTGTTAATGTGGGTCTGAGGTCCTATTTTACCCTTGGAGGGGATTTTTGTTGCATTGCTGATGATGACATGACATGCTACTAGTATGATAGGTTTATTTATCGTACCGTTGCATTTATATAGGCGAGCTTGGCATACGGGGTTTCCTAATGGGAAACTCAGGCATTGTTGTTGATTCATGTTTCAGGACCACAGTAGGTTCTGTCGGGTGGTGACAGCGGGCACACACATTTTGGGGCTAGGATCCTCTTCGTACTCTTTGAGGTCGTCATGATTACTTGTATCTGTCTTTCGTTGTATTGTCGTAATCATGTATTTTGACAACTTTATTGTATTTGGTGCACCGACTGGTTATATTTATGAGTAACATTCCCATTGATGAGTAATATTATCTTGAAATCTCTTGTTTGTTTAAATTTTCAAAATTTCTGTTGTTTTGGAATGTTACAATTTGGTATCAGAGCAGTCGGTTCCTATGTGTGGCTCCCAAACAAATCACCCTGGTGTAGTAGAGATAGGTTGCACTTTACTTTTAGCATGCATTCATGTCTAATCTTGAGTTGTTTCTTCTGCCAGATGCCTTCGAGACGTGTGAGGAACGCCGTGAATGAGCGCAGTGCCAGTAATGCCACTAAGGGTGCTATTTGAATTTGGTGCACCGTCTGATTATATTTATGAGTAACATTCCCGTTGATGAGTATTATCTTGAAATCTCTTGTGTGTTTAAATTTTCATATTTTCCGCTGTTTCGGGATGTTACATTGTGTTTCATCAGAGGTGGTTTCGACTAGGGATGCAAATTGATACTTTTGAATTTGGTATAACTTGTTTCTGAATTCCTGATTGACATCATTTTATGCTTATATTTGTATCTTATATCCATTATCTTTCACCTAAACAATGCTATGTCACTAGTTTTATGTTTAGTTTTCAGGAATAAATAGGTTTGAAGAGATGAAGCATAAAAGGACCCAAAAGCTGGGAAAAAGGACTGAATTGTGAGATCTGGGGACCAAGATGCAAGGAAGAAGGACCTGAATGCAAGACCGAAGGACCTAAGAGCAAAACAGAATACTCCTCACCATCATGGGGAGTATTTTGGCAATTCTATTCGGGTCGGAGCTCCAACATGCAAACTAGATGCATCAAATACCAACAAAGCCTTCCAGAAAAGCCCACAAGAAATTCCAGAGCGATCCGGACACTGTAGACCGCTAATTAGCGGTCCAAGACCGCTAACTGGCGGTCACTTTTGGCCCAAATGCGCTCAAAGTTCTCCAGCACATGTATTAGAGGATGTTTAGGCTATGTGTGGTATCTGTTTAGTCCCACATCGGGGGATTGTCCCGGATTAGCTTTTTCCATGCCTATAAATAGAACTCTTCACCTCCTTTTGTAATCACTCCATATTTTAAGTGGCTATTCTTCCTACTAGAAGTGAGGCCTTGAAGCACACACTAAAGTAGGAGGATGCTACTTTTAATGTGAGTCATTTTATCAATAAAGTTTTGTGTTTCTTTCATTGTTTATTTTATGCTTCTTTTATTGTTTGTGCATGTTTTGGTTTAATCGTCTTTTATTTCTAGCTTAGTTTTAATATGCTTTCTTTGCTTAGTTTAATAATTAGTGTAATGTTTAGTGAGTAGTTTTCATCCCCTTTGGGGGGTGGAGTAGATGTACATACATGCATTAGAGAATGGGATGAATGCTTTATTTTTGATGTGTTGATAAAACATGAATGTATGCTTGCTTGTTTAGGATAGAATTTATAACTTGATGAGTTTTGCCAAAATGATTAGACACCTCTCATGCTTGTTTAGGTTCTGAAATAAACAACTTGCATATGTAAATGTTAATCAACCAAGTTGGTGAATAGATTGATAGGTTTTGCCATATCATTTAGACACTTCCTATGCTTGATAAACACCACCTTCATGTGCTTAAAAAATGTATTCTACACCCACCTCTTTGCATGTGTGCACTCACTCCACCCCTTAGGGGTTTTTCCATTCCTGAAATTCTAGCATTCTTGTTTTGTTCTTAGCTTAGTTCTTATTTCATCATTTGTTTACTTCTTTCACATTTCATACTTCTTAGCGTAGTGTAGTGTAGAGTAGCATAATCAATCTTTCTCCCCCAATTTTTGCCACTTGATTTCTGATAAACAAGAGACTGCTCACCTCCCTGAGGACGACCCGTACTTGCCACCGCTTCATCGCGGCCGTGCACTTGCGGTTTTAAATAAAACGTTCAACAAGTTTTTGGCGCCGTTGCCGGGGAGGTGCCAGTCCAGACTCTTGTTTGGACGATTCGAGTGGATTTAATTTGTGTGTTGTAGTTTTTCTTTGTTTCAGGAGACTGGGAATAGCAAGTGGAGGCTACTGGAGAAATTTCCAGACGACCTGAGGACTTCAGACCGCCAATCAGCGGTCTGGTGAGCTCTGTTCATCTTTTAATTTCTTGCTGTTGTTGCTCTAAATGATCTAGTTATCTGGGACTCAATTTGGCATGTTTTGACTTATAGTTCGTTCCCAGATCAATAATCAAACCTCCTTTAAGCAACTTGGACCCTAAAACTCAAAGCAAAAGATTAGGCATTCATTCTTGTTTAGGTCATGCATCATGTATGTGACTTAGGCATTTAGATTGTCTTTTATCTTAGCTTTATTTTCTGTTGCTGAGAGCTGGCGTGAGGTACGCACCTTCTACTCTCATTCATGCATTTCGTATGAACATGCATTAGTTAGTAGGAAGTGCATTGCAACAAGTGTGAGTTGAGCGTTGTTTGGAGAGTTGATTGCTAGATTTAGGACTCCAAAACGCTACTAAGGAGGGGCTGTCCCGTAAAAGATAAGGTGGGGGATTTCATCACCCTTTCCTTCGCCCCAAAAACCACACTAATCAAGAGCCTAATTTTAAAATCAAGTAGACATTGGCCTTAAGGAATTCGGACGCATTAGGAGAGTGATCCGGTCCCGACCGTCATGACCTGATCGGCGTTGACCACTTTGTCGATAGTAGGAGAGACGAGATCCCCGGATCTTGGCTCACTTGCTGGGCTTTGTGGTCCTCGTTGTAGGGAGGTGAGGCGTGTTGAGGCCGTGTGACCTCGCAGTTAGGCGTCGTCTAGCTGTAAGGACCTATAGCGACCTTAGGATTGCTTGAGCCTTGTTTGCTTGTGTGCTTCTACCTGTACCCATCCGCCGTAGCATAAGGACTTCTTCCCTTCTCTCCTGAGTCATTCTTTCTCTCCTGTGTTCCCCCGTCTTCTCCTCTACGCACATTCTTTGTTAAAAAAAAAGTTTGTTTTGTGTGTGTGCACCTTTGTGCATGCTTTCGTGGACACGAGACGAGAGTGGTCGTTTGACGAGGAGCGTTGTCAATCCGGCTTCGGTCATCGATTTCTCGACACCTCCCTCCTCTCGTGTCGCACGCAGTCCAGGTTCAATGGCTGCTAATTTCCGTGAGGAGGTGCAGTTGCTGGACCAACCTGTTCGACCAGTGCTTCCAGTTGTCGTTCCCATACCTCTACGTGATCGATGCTACCCGAGCCGTACAGCTCTACCCTCATGCATCGTATTGCCAGAGGCTAATGGGAATCATTTTGAGGTTAAGCCTCAGTTTATCTCCATGCTCCCTCATTTCACTGGGAAAGGTGACCCCTATATCTTTCTCAGGGAATTTGAGGAGGTCTGTGCTATGTTCAAGCTGCAACAACTTAGCACAGACTCCATCCATCTTAGGCTCGTTCCTTTTGCACTAAAGGATGATGCCAAGAAGTGGTTGTACAGCAACCAGGCGAATTCCTTTAAGACTTGGGATGAGTTTCAATCTGCATTCCTCAAGAAGTACTTTCCTAATCATCGGACTCAAAAGTTGAGGAACGAAATCAATTCGTTCTATCAACATAAGACCGAACCATTTAATGCATATCTTGAGAGGTTCAAAGAGCTACTATCCTCGTGCCCTCACCATGGCATTGAGTTGTGGCGTCTTTGTCAGATTGTGTATGAGGGTCTTCACATCCCGTCCAGAACGCTCCTTGAGTCCATGTGTCAAGGAGAGTTCTTGGGAAAGGATGAAAGGGAGGCATGGGCCTTCCTAGAAGACATCGCTGAGAAAACCATGCAGTGGGAGAGTGTGAGGGAACCACCTGCATCATCTAGTATAGGAGCGAGGATCGCGAATGCAAACTCGACTAGATCGGGTACCACATTTGCTATCGATACCACTACGGCCACCGAGGCACGCATGGCGGCCTTAATGCGCCATATGGACTCGATTGAGCTCCAAAACCAACAAAGTGCACCTCACATGTCTACATCTGGTCCAGTTCCCTGTCATTCATGTGGTAGGATAGGTCATGTAGAAAGCGAGTGTGAGTCCATTCCTCCTGAGATGGAGCGTGTCAACGCCGTCTATGATAGAGCCAGGAATGACCCATACTCATCATCTTATAATCCTGGATGGAGGAACCACCCCAATTTTTCATGGAACCAAACTAATGCCCCGGGTGGTCCTCCAAACTCCTCGAGACCACCTTACCAATCACACCAACCTCCCATGCATGCGCATTCCTATCAGCCACCCCAAGCGCAAACCACCAATCAATCGGGTTTCCCAAATTCCAATAATATGGAAACCCGATTCAATTCGCTTGAGACCTTGACTCGTGGACTTGAAAACTCAATGAAAAATTTTATGTCAACCACGACTCAAGTTCTCACTTCAAATCAGCAGACCATCAAATCTCTAGAGCTTCAGATGGGCCAATTGGCTCAGTCTGTACATGAAAGAGAGAGAGGGTCTTTTCCTAGCCAGCCTGAGGCTAACCCCCGTATGTACCAACAACAACACATGCAAAATGAGAATGTGGTACCTCGGGGGAGGCAAGTGAACCATGTGGAGGAACCTGTTCACCATGTCAATTCCATTGTGACCTTAAGGAATGGAAAACAGGTTGACAATCACATCTCCTTGCCACAACAACCACCATCTATGCAGCCCCTCAGTGGGAATGGTGGTGAAGAAGCTAAGGGTGAGGGTAATACACCAAAGCTTTCTTCTCAGGCACATCAGAAAACCTACCTGCCAAAAGCTCCTTATCCAAGTAGGTTAAACAAAAAGCAGAGTGACAACATGGACAAGATATTAGAGGTATTTAAGCAAGTGAAGGTTAACATCCCCTTGTTGGATGTCATCCAACAAATACCTCAATATGCCAAAGTGTTGAAGGATCTCTGCACAACCAAGAGGAACACCAATGTTCCTAAGAAAGCATTCTTGGCTGCAAATATCAGCTCACTTTTGTCCAATCCTACCTGTTGGCTTTTTGGCCTTAATCTAGGTTTTGATGATTTAATTAACCTAATCTTAATTATGATGATGTAGAGTAGCACACATATTGCATTGCATATATATATTGCATGTGCTAACCTCTACAGGTGATCAAGACTCATGGAAGGAAGGAAATCAAGTCAAGATTTGTAATAAAGCTAAATGAAGACTTGTAATCTTGATTTTATTTTGAGTCTTAGGAACATGTGTAAATTGAGCATACAAGAGTTAAAAACCAATCACATACACAATAGGTTCCCTATAGAAGTCACACACGAAATTTCACATTATTTGGACTTCATTAGATCACCCAAACCTTAGTCGGAAATCACTTATAAACTTAAACCCAGATTTCCTGTGTGAACCGGTCGACCGAACCAGTTCTCAGTTCGACCGGTTTATAACAGACTCTCCACAGTGATTTTACCGAACTCTACCGGTCGACCGGTTCTACCTTTTCGGTCGACCGATCCCGGATTTTAATATGACCGTTTTTCTTGTCGTATTCCTATAACGGTCGTATTCGTATAAAACAAAACTTAACCCCAAAATACATTCGGTAACCGGTCGAACGAAGACCTTGTTTCGGTCGACCGGTTGAACATATTTTCAGAAACCAAATTCCCTGCTATCGGTCGACACATTTCTCGTTCGACCGATTGACCTTTGTCTCAACCGAATCCCCTTATCGGTCGACTGCCCCATACTTTGGTTCGACCGATTCACTTAAGTAGAGTTAAGTTCTAGCTCGTTTGTCCGACCGAATATTCTTTTGTTCGACCGTTCTCTTTGAAATCAAGTTAACGGTCGACCGGTTTACTAGTTTCGGTCGACCGGTTCTGGACAGATTTGCAGCCCGATTTTCTGCTTTGTGTATCTTGCACAAAACCCAATCAAATCTATCCCCAACGGCTAGAATACCTTAGGAGCTTATAAATAGAGGATCAAGACTTGTTGTTAACACAACTCTCCAACTCCAATTGTCCCAATACATTAGAGAGAAACCTCAATCCTCAAAGCTCCCAATTCTACACTCTTTAAGCCTAAACTTCACACATTTGATCATATACTCATCCTACTCAAAGTGTGCTCAATTAGAGAGTGAATCTCACTCAGTTACAAGTGTTGTCAAAAGAAGCATGGACTTCGGTGAAAGCCCGAAGTGTCCCTCTCGGATTGTGAGAGGTAGAATTCAAGCAAGCGAGGGTTGTTCGCGTTGCTTGTGGTGTAAAGGCGTTCTCTCCCGGCCCGGAACGGGGAGTGGTTAGTGAAGACGTAGGCGGAGCTCGCGGAGTCGAGCGGAGCTTACAAGAGAGGACTAGGACCCGGGTGGGGTGCCGAACCTCTATAAAAACCGACGCGTCTGTTGTGGTTTGCATTGTCTTTCTTTCTCTACTTGTTCGTTTATTCCGCTGCGCATTTGTTTGCTTAATCAAGTAGAAAATTAGGGATTAGATTAAAAGTGATTAGTGGACCCATAACCCATACGATCCTACATTTGGTATCAGAGCGAGGTCTCGAGTTCGAGTCACGCCCCGCGCAGGAAAGCAATTTTCTGGGGGGGGATTGTTGGGGTTATGGGACCCCAGCAAATTCCTTGGTGGTTATGGGACCACCCGTATAGATGAGGGGTTGTTGCCAAGCAATATCTTACTATGGCTCGTGGGCCTAAAGGCCTAGGTGTTTAACAGCCCGACTCGTTGGCACAAACGTGCAGCCCCTCATGTCCACCCGACGCTTAGTTTGAGGCTCTGCACTGCCTGGGAATGGACTATATTGGAAGTGGCCCCCTCACTAACAGCAATTGCTTTTAGTGGAGTGGTAAAGTCGCTGGAGATAAGTCCTTCATTTAATTGTTGGGGTTATGGGACCCCAGCAAATTCCTTGGTGGTTATGGGACCACCCGTATAGATGAGGGGTTGTTGCCAAGCAATCTCTTACTATGGCTCGTGGGCCTAAAGGCCTAGGTGTTTAACAGCCCGACTCGTTGGCACAAACGTGCAGCCCCTCATGTCCACCTGACGCTTAGTTTGGGGCTCTGCACTGCCTGTGAATGGACTATATTGGAAGTGGCCCCCTCACTAACAGCAATTGCTTTTAGTGGAGTGGTAAAGTCGCTGGAGATAAGTCCTTCATTTGGTATCAGAGCCTTGTTAGCTAAATTTCATTACTTTACCGTAATTTTAGCATGGCTTCAACATCTAATCACTTAGAGGGTTTATGCACCACAAGACCTCCTTTGCTTAATGGGTCAAATTATGATTATTGGAAAAATAGAATGAAAATCTTTTTAATATCAAATGACCTTAAGTATTGGAAGTTTATTCAAAATCCATACATACCCCCAAATGAAGATGATTTAGATTCTCTATCTAGGGCTCAAATGAAAGAAATTGAAATGAATTCAAAAATTATGAATATTCTTTATTGTGGCCTTAATGAGGGAGAATACAATAGAATTAGGGGATGTGAAAGTGCAAATGAAATATGGCATAGGTTACAAATGCATCATGAGGGTGATAGCAAAACCAAAGAAACTAGGATAAGTCTCCTCATGCATAAATATGAAATATTTTCTATGCAAATCGGTGAGAACATAAGCGACATGAACACTCGCTTCACCGATATCACTAACTCTCTTTTGATTCTTGGAAGAAGGATAAATGAAGGAGAGATGACTCGAAAATTCCTCCGGTCATTGAGCAACGATTGGGAAGACAAGGTCGTGGCAATCGAAGAATCGCACGATCTTTCAAAATTGAAGATGGAGTAACTCATTGGAAATCTCATGGCCTATGAGCTCCAATTGAGTCATCGAAGAGAGAAGGAAGCTTCAAAGAAAAACTCCGTGGTGGCATTACATGCAAATTTTGATGAGCCAAGGAGGGTGGAAGAAGAGGACATTGAGGTCCTTGCCCAAGACTTCTTCAAATACCTCAAGAGGGATAAAGGAGAAAAGAATGAAAGAAGAGGTAGAAGAAGTGAGAAAAGAGAAAAAGAAAAAGAGAGGGAGGAGAGTGAAAATGAGAGAAGAGAAGGGGAGAAGAAAAAGGAGAGAAGGGAGAGGAGAAAAGAAAAGGAGAAGAGCAAGAGAAGAGAAAGGAAGGAGGAAGCACACAAGGCTACATGGGATGATTCTTCATCACCATCATCATCGTCTTCTTCCTTGCAAAGTAGAAGAGAAGTGGCTCACTCATGCTTCATGGCTATTGAAGATCAAAGTGAGGTAGATTCTAACTCTTGTTCTAGTAATTCATGCTCAACTAAGTCCTATTATAGTGATAGCTCTAATTCTAATGCTAATGATGAATCATATACACATGATGAGCTACAAAATGCATTTCATGATTTAGTTAAACAATATGAGATCATTTGTGAAAAGAACAAAAATGCTAGAAAAACTATAAATGATCTCAAATGCCAAATTGAATTAATCATGAATGAAAAGAATGAGGTGATTGCTAGACTTGAATCAAATGAATCATCACTTGCTAGTCTAAGTAAAACACCCATTGTTGATGAACATATAGATCTTAAAATTTCAAATATGCAATTAAGAAAAGATCTAGAAATGTTCACTAAAGGAACAAAAATGCTTGATATGCTTTTAGGTAGTCAAAGACAATCCTTAGCTAAACATGGTTTAGGATACAATGTTCAATTGAAAAACCATGTATCTCATACTACATTAAATGGCAAGCATTTATTTGTTAAGTCTACTTCCTCAAGTGTGTGGGCTCCCAAAACCAAAATGGTGTGGATTCCCAAAGCTAACACTCAAGGACCCAAAGTTGTTTGGGTACCTAAATCTACTCTTGTAGGAGCTTGAGGAGGAGATTGGTGGTGACCGGGTGAGCTCAAGAGTCAAATTCAAATCCGGTTGCATCACCAAATGAGATTGGAGCTAAATTCAAATTCAACATTGGTATAAATTCCTATCTATACAATTCATGTTAAATTAGCTCTAATCTAGCTTCACATGCTTAATTGACATATCATATAGTTCAATTCATTGAAAATCATTATCCCTATTCATTGCAAATCATTTATCACATCCATTGATTCTAAATGTCAAATTTTAAATGGATGTTAGAATAAGGCTTAAGTTGAAACTTAAATGAACTTAACTTGAATCATACTCATTGTTTCCATTTAGCCTTATTGATAGGGGGAGCTTAAATGTTATATCTTTTATTAGAGTAATGAAGTGCAAAATTTAGGGGGAGCAACTTCATTACAAGACATCCAAATTCTAAGCTTAAAGTCTTAAATAATTATTATTTTTGATGGATGTCAAAGGGGGAGAGATAATTAAGGGGGTAACTTGGAATTTGGCATAAAATTGAACAAAAACTATGCACATCCATAAGGGGAGCATTAATATGCATAGTTTACATATACAAATTCCATGTATTTAGATAGAACTAAGATATAGGTTGCCATCATCAAAAAGGGGGAGATTGTTGGCTTTTTGACCTTAATCTAGGTTTTGATGATTTAATTAACCTAATCTTAATTATGATGATGTAGAGTAGCACACATATTGCATTGCATATATATTGCATGTGCTAACCTCTACAGGTGATCAAGACTCATGGAAGGAAGGAAATCAAGTCAAGATTTGTAATAAAGCTAAATGAAGACTTGTAATCTTGATTTTATTTTGAGTCTTAGGAACATGTGTAAATTGAGCATACAAGAGTTAAAAACCAATCACATACACAATAGGTTCCCTATAGAAGTCACACACGAAATTTCACATTATTTGGACTTCATTAGATCACCCAAACCTTAGTCGGAAATCACTTATAAACTTAAACCCAGATTTCCTGTGTGAACCGGTCGACCGAACCAGTTCTCAGTTCGACCGGTTTATAACAGACTCTCCACAGTGATTTTACCGAACTCTACCGGTCGACCGGTTCTACCTTTTCGGTCGACCGATCCCGGATTTTAATATGACCGTTTTTCTTGTCGTATTCCTATAACGGTCGTATTCGTATAAAACAAAACTTAACCCCAAAATACATTCGGTAACCGATCGAACGAAGACCTTGTTTCGGTCGACCGGTTGAATATATTTTCAGAAACCAAATTCCCTGCTATCGGTCGACACATTTCTCGTTCGACCGATTGACCTTTGTCTCAACTGAATCCCCTTATCGGTCGACCGCCCCATACTTTGGTTCGACCGATTCACTTAAGTAGAGTTAAGTTCTAGCTCGTTTGTCCGACCGAATATTCTTTTGTTCGACCGTTCTCTTTGAAATCAAGTTAACGGTCGACCGGTTTACTAGTTTCGGTCGACCGGTTCTGGACAGATTTGCAGCCCGATTTTCTGCTTTGTGTATCTTGCACAAAACCCAATCAAATCTATCCCCAACGGCTAGAATACCTTAGGAGCTTATAAATAGAGGATCAAGACTTGTTGTTAACACAACTCTCCAACTCCAATTGTCCCAATACATTAGAGAGAAACCTCAATCCTCAAAGCTCCCAATTCTACACTCTTTAAGCCTAAACTTCACACATTTGATCATATACTCATCCTACTCAAAGTGTGCTCAATTAGAGAGTGAATCCCACTCAGTTACAAGTGTTGTCAAAAGAAGCAAGGACTTCGGTGAAAGCCCGAAGTGTCCCTCTCGGATTGTGAGAGGAAGAATTCAAGCAAGCGAGGGTTGTTCGCGTTGCTTGTGGTGTAAAGGCGTTCTCTCCCAGCCCGGAACGGGGAGTGGTTAGTGAAGACGTAGGCGGAGCTCGCGGAGTCGAGCGGAGCTTACAAGAGAGGACTAGGACCCGGGTGGGGTGCCGAACCTCTATAAAAACCGACGCGTCTGTTGTGGTTTGCATTGTCTTTCTTTCTCTACTTGTTTGTTTATTCCGCTGCGCATTTGTTTGCTTAATCAAGTAGAAAATTAGGGATTAGATTAAAAGTAATTAGTGGACCCATAACCCACACGATCCTACACTACCTACACAAAATACAAGGACCCGGGGTGCCCTACTATTCAGTGTACGATAGGGGACACTAGATTGAGCAATGTTTTGCTTGATTTAGGATCAGCGGTCAACCTCCTCCCATTCTCTATTTATCAACAGTTGAACTTGGGAGAATTGAAACCAACTAAGATCACCCTCCAACTGGCGGATAGATCCATTCGTATTCCCATGGGGATTATCGAGGACGTGCTTATCAAAGTTGGAGATTTTATATTTCCTGTCGATTTTGTTGTCCTCGATACCAATCCTGTTGCGAACACCCACTCTCAAATACCTTTGATTTTGGGTTGACCATTTCTGGCAACCTCCAATGCCTTGATTAATTGTAGAAATGGTCTCATGAAGCTCTCATTCGGTAACATGAGTTTCGAGTTTCATGTGTTCAATTCTGGTAGGCAACAGGAACCCATGGATGAACCTTTAAATCTAAATCTCATCCACCAATTGGAGAAAGCACCACAGAATCAACGAACACCCCTAACCCCGATGCAACCCATTGAGAATGTTCGTAGGCCCAGCGAAAACTCATTGCCTGTCTTCGCAATGCAACAGAGTGAGCTGGCCTCGAACATGAATGTCCAAAGGGAGTGTTCGTTGCATGATTCAGTTGAGAGTACTAGTGAGAGTGAGACACCTCATCATATGCCTATACCAGAAGGTGTCTCTACCTCATGTCCCATGGCCATTGAGCCATTTGAGCTTCATATTGACTCCAACAAGGACCCACCTATGACCGAGCTTATGCTTGATGATCTAAGTGATGGTGGGAGGTCCTTGTTGGATGACTTGGGGAGAAGCCCCATTCTTAGTGATGCAGGTATGCTGCATCCATCGAATGAGCTTGAGGAACTCATTCCGATGCACCCGCCTATTGGTTGGAGGGTTTTCTTCGATGAGCAATTAAACCCTAGTGAGGCAACACAACTTCATTCTTTGTTTCCCACACCCGACCAATATCATGAGGGGTTCGAGCCTTTCAGCTTTGACCTTTCACCCCTCATGACATCAGTCCGACAGTCAACAACAAGTCTCCCGAGGAGACCTACTGCAGGCACATGCAGCCTTACAGCACGCGACATCGCACCCCCCACACGCAGCTACACTACTCAAGGGTTCGGCAGGGAGCCTCAGTCACGCCTGCGCGCCGATAGAATACAGATCTGCAAATCTCAGTGGTCGGAGCCACAGGAACCAACGAGGCCTTCGCCCGGAAGGTATAACAATCATCATCGCCGGCACAACCTCGGCGGCATCACCGGCAAAGCCTCGGTGGCCCATCACAACGTCCGGCACAACATCGGACGGTCCAGACCGAAGTCTGCCAGGTCATCAGGCTCTTCGAGCCGCAAACACCAACCGCGCCGCTATAAAACCAGGGCAGCGACCTCCGTAGCCATTGGGGCGGTAGTCACCTTACCCAACGCCAGTTGCGTGCCCGCACAAACATTAACACTGGGATCCACGATCCCTCAGGCCTGCTATACTACAAAGTGCCCAATCAATCCATCTCAAGTCACGGTCCATACACGGAGGTGACGCGTCCCGAACACCCACACTCTTCCCAACGGCGGTCCCTGGGCAGGCACGCATCACGCACCCACCGTCACCTCCCGGCTCACGCACATGGTGAGGACACGGGTTTCTGTGGACAAAGTTGGCGTTCAAAAAGGGAACCAGGAATTCTGTCCTGGGCCCAAACGGTCGACCGGAAGAGGTGATTCGGTCGACCGGTTCGAGAAAGGAATCGGTCGACCGTACTCCTAAAACGGTCTACCGCTGCGCTCAAAACAGAACCCCCCAACGGTCGAACAAAGGTCTAAAACCGGTCGACCGAACGAGGTCAAAATCCGGAGTCTGGTCAACATCAAAATCGGATCTATCGGTCGACCGACTCAGGGGTCCCGGTCGACCGAAATCCTACAGGGTCAACCTAGCATTCTACGTCATAAAATGGTCGAACGCAACCAACAATCGGTCGAACAAGCATGCAATAAAATCCAGTACACTTAAGTTCCGGTCGACCGAACACAAGACCCCGGTCGTCTTCAACCTCGCGCCAGCCTAGGTTTTACGAAGAAACACGTTGCCGGAGAGGTCTCCGACCTCTCCCGACCGACCAACGCCTCACCCATACGAGAGTGATCAACAAACCACACTAATAAGTCGACATACCTTTCACCCGCGTGAAGTCGACGGTGCCGGAGCTCCTACACCTCGCCTCCGGTAGACCTCGATCACGCGCCGCGCCTCTCCCGCACGAGCACCTTCCTCCGTCGCCGGTGTCGCCTCCTCTGGTGCAGCCGAAAAGAGGAAGAGTGAGAACCAAGGTGAGTGAGGAAGAAGAGTTGGAGAAGAAGAATGGAGGAGAGAAGGTTTTTGCTTATAAAACAAAACCCAACCCAAGGCAACACTCCCCACCATCCCCTACACTCCTAGCCCATACCTCCCTTACCTCCCATACCCTCTCACATCAACCCCACCTAATCCGGGATTAACCCTAAACCGGGTTAGGGATTTAACAGAAACTCAACCTATCTAACGCAGTACGTATTATAATGGCTGCTCATGTATGTATTATAATGTTTCGTTCATATTTTGTATAGCATGGTATATATGTTTGTCTATTTCAAAGAATGTACTACGTGTTGACTTTTTAGTATATATATCAAATAAGGTTTTGTTCTATTTTCTACTGCTTCTGCTTATTGCTTGATGCTTGCACACAATAGTAGATTTCACATGGTAGTATATGGTTTTGGTAAAATAATATTTTTACTGTCATTTACTAACCTAACTTGCTTCCCAAGAGGCCCCAATTTTCTTATCTATCAAAAATATTTGTGACAAAGAATAGGCTTGAGTCCTCAGCTCACTTTTGTTAAAACGAGTCCCAAATGATCTAACCGTTTGATCTCAATCTGAAAGGTTGTGAGTCATTTACTTTAAGTAAGGGTATTCTAGTAATTTTACAAATCCCTCCAACTCGTCTTCTTTGCCATTTTCTTCCACGAAACCCAATTTCCCCTTCTTCCCAAACTCAAACTCTCATTCTCCTTCTTCTCAGGAACTCCGAATCTCCCTCTTTCTCCCCTTCTACAATGGAAGCCCTACCATCACCAACACCGGATGACACGCACTTTAGTTATCGTTACCTAACTTCTTTGAGAGAAGTCCAACTTTCCAATTGTGTGAACCCATCATTTGATTCTTCAAATCAACTCTTCGTTGACGACATCCAAGCTACAACCATGAAAATCCAAGCTCTGATGGAAAAAATAGGTCATCAACGATACACATCAAAGGTTTGATAGTGGCTGATTACATCCAAACCTCAGAAACCAAAATCTGACCTCCGAATCAGCAGATCCAAGCTCTGGCGGTGGTAGAAACTTAATCTCAATCGTAATATTACGTTCACAACCGTAATATGATGTTGTTAGCCGTAATATAATGTAATTAATTTTAATCACATTCCTCAAATAATGGTGGATAACTGCAACATGTGTAAAAAAATTTGAACTATATTTTGAAACATTCAATTCAAAAAATATGGAATAAAAATGTAACAATATAGACATAACCATAATACAATCATATTTTGGTCATAAAAGTATTCTACTATGGTCAACACATCCATACTTTGTAACTTGTCAATCTGATCAAACACTATACTAGACATTGCATCTTTATATTCAAAAAGTTGAGATTTCATCAACACTAGTTAGAAGTTGTTCCCCAAAGTATCATACCCACATATTTAGCACGTATTTGAGCCATATCTTCTTCTCCGAAATCAAAGATTTTTTTTTCATTCGTAAATATATTGCACAAACTTCAAGACATATAATCCACAATTCAAACTTCTGGTTGATTGTTGGGGGCATGACACATATTTTATGTCCTATTTCTTCATATTGTCAAAACTATACAACATTTCAAAGTACTTAGTCACCAACTTAGACGGCTAAAAATAACATTTAAACTCATAAGTTGTTAAAACAATAAACTTTAAATTCATGCTTTATAGAAACAAAAAAACATAATAAATAAAGAAACACGAAGGACGGTTATAAAGCTCAGGAGATCGAATACAATGGACAACCTTGGTTTCTGAAGAATAATGATGTAAGCATATATTAAAATTCGCAAGAAACACAAAAGATAAGATAATTTTTACATATTGTTCCTCAATTTGTCTTGTGTATAATCTTACAGGCCATAATTGTCTATAATATATATATATATATATATATATAATCGTAAAGAATATAGTTTTCTATATAAATACCTTCATAAATTAAAATTCTTAGTTTCAACAATCAAATTATCATCGCTCCAACAAGCACTTATCATCGGTTCAAGTTTCAAGGTAATGCACGCAATGAGATGTTCCAACAAATTCTATTTCTCCGACATACCGAAGCTAAGATGTACAAACTTGTTTTCTAATGGATCGCTAGCCCTCCCATAATTTACACCATAGTGACATTAAATTTTAGACTACTTTTAGTGGTCACAAAAAAAACCAAATCCTATTTATGCATGAAGAGAACCGTTTGTTGAACCTCACCTCAAATAAAAAATAACTAGAGGGTTAAAAAGTTCAATAAATAGCATATTTTTCCCAAGAAAAATACAAGAAAACAAGTCTTATCGGAACTGAAGATTACTCTCCAGACAAAGTCCATTCGTAAGTTATATTTTCAACAGGAAGAAGCGAACTCAACCATAAATTCAGCATTGCCCCAGAGCTTGCAAATTACCACAATTTTGGTAACCCAAACTCCACCCCCCCTCCAAAAAAAACAACACCTTCCCAACGTCGGTCAGAGCGGAGGGCAAGCAAGCGGATGATGGTGAGGAGCAAAGAGTTTGAAGAACATACCGTCGGTGTCAGAAGCATGTTTGCCGATCGACGTTGGTGTCAAAGCCACACCGGGGAATGGTGTCGTCTCTGTTGGGGGGTTGTTGTCTCTACCACGGGACTGACATTTGAATTTCAAAGCTCACGATGTCGTGAACGTTGAATGACGACGAAAACTCCAGCGAGGTAGGGAATGTGGCAAGAGTGGGTTTGGTTTCGTGTCCCATACTTGTATATATAATTTTGAAATTTTACAAGTAATTAGGATCAGTTTTCATATTTTTCAACAATTTTATATATAAACTCCATAATTGTATTTCAATATATATTATATACTGATTAATATTGAAATACATAGATTGGATCATACCTAGGGAATTATCAAATCCCTTTACCAATCAGAAGTCAGGTTGCACGTCAGATTGGCCCGGAATCACATCTAAGTGTTCACAAAACTCTAAACAAGATTAGAGAGATCCAAGGTAGTCAACCAGTCTCTAATTCAAGGTTAGAATCTAATTAATAACCACTTCTATGCTCCAAAGAATTTAATCTCTCAAGCACACAATTAATAAAAATAATTTTGGATGGAATGATGAAGAAAATATGGAAAGGAAACTTTTTGCATTAATAAACAAAGGAAGGGAGGTGAGACCTACTTATAGGATATCCTCAAACCCACATCATGGCCAAACCACTTACACATGATCCATTGTTAATCTCTCCACTAAACTACATCATGTGCAAACTACTTTGCACATGATCTCTTTTTTATTTCTCCTCTCATCATCCAATAATTACCTTTGACCAAGGTGGATTAAATCTAACCATTAATCAACAAAATTCTCTTTTTAATATATGCAAAAATGTGCGCAAACGGTCAGACCATTTTTAACTTTTTTGACTTACCAAATTTTGGATTAATATCCAACAAAATTTGGGCTTTTGGGGTTTTAGATAATTCATATGTTATAATGTTGCAGATCACATTATATTATGTAATATATTATCATATACCATGTCAAAATATTATACCCTATAATATATACATCTCAAACAAATTTATTTGTTATTCTAACCATGTTGTTATTACGACATATTGATTTTATTATTTTACCACATCTATATTATTTCATAACACATGAAACTTAAGACATCATATAAAATATAAAATCACATATCTTGTTTCCAAGTTTTCTGGTGTGACGTAGGGGAGGATCTAAATTATGTTGGCAATGATATTAAACATTTAATATTATAAACTATAAGCGGTATCTAGCTAGACATTATAGTTATTAAAATAACAAAAATGTTTTGCTCACTTGAACAAAACATGATCCATTTAGTGATATGTGAAATATCACTTGTGTCTATCATTTGCCTCATGATATTAAGAATATTATACAAAGTAGGAATGTATCATCTTTGTATTATATTTTTTTTCTTGATCTCTTAAGTTAATTAATATGTAACTATACATAAGTTATATTGTGCACATTATAATTTTGCTTTATGAAGGGACCCAACAATATCATCACTAATGTGAAGAGGAACAATGATAATCTTTTGACATATGCCATTTTTCCGCACATGTTGTATATAACCAATTAATATATTTATCACTATACGTAATGATAGCTTTTGATGATAATCAAATCATATGCTTTTAAAGTTAAAAAGACATAGGTCTCATATCAAGGAACAAAACGTCCATACATTTAATTCATAATAAATGACATATAAAAGAATACCTTTCGAACACATTCATTTCAGATAAAATGTGGGAGTGAAGATGGGTGAAATGGAGTAAATGATATTTCCAATTTTACCATTTTCTGAGTAAAAATTAAAAGATCTCAATTTACCTTTGGTTTTGATTTGGATGGTGGATATTTTGGGAGCTTACTGAAGCTAAAGAGCACCCTTACCCATCAAAAAAAAACAACCACCCGACACATTAGCGGGTGGATCAGGGGGCACGTGGCCCCCATTCGTTTTTTTATTTTTTTTATATATAAAATGTTTTAAAATATGTTAAAAATGTTTTAAAATTTATTTTAAATAATTTTTTATTTGTTTATATATTTTTTAAAAATTAACACTTTTTTGTGTTTTACCCAAAATTGCTCGTCAAATGACGTGGAGGGGAGAGAATATAGGACCCTTGGGTTGTTTCTAGGTGTGGTTAAGAAATTTTTTGGAGATTTGTTTGTGCTGACGTGGCAGAGAGGAAAGGTGATGTTACTCGGAGAGAAAACAAGGCGCTCAGGAAGTACCCGGGCACTGCTAAAGATGGTCTAAGTGAGCTCATGTCAGGACTCACTTAATAATTTCTGTATATATATATATTGTAGGTTCACGAGGGTCTCTAATTCTAATCACTTTTACGCTAATTATCTACTTGTTTAAGCAATCAAATTTTGCGCAGCGGAATTTAAACAAACAAGCAAGTAAGGAAGGAATAATGCAAACCACAATGGAACACAAGGTTTTTTACAAAGGTTCGGTCACCGCCTACGTCCTCTCTTGCAAGCTCCGCTCGAAACTTCGAGCTCCGCTCTCATCTTCACTATCCACTCCCCGTTCAGGGATGGGAGAGAACGCCTTTACAATCTTCAAGCTCACAAGCAACCCTCGCCAAGCTTGGCTCCTCCTCTCACAATCCGAGAGGGATACTTCGGGCTCTCACCGAAGTCTATACTCTTTGTCTTGGGCTTTCACCAAGACCCTTGCGTCCTTTGCACAACAAATGAGTGGAACAACACTCTCTAAACTTGAGCACACTTGAGTAGGATTGGATTTATGACTAAAGTATGGAAGGTTTGAGGCTTGGAGTGTTTTTGGGTTTCTCTCTAATGTATTGGACAAGTATGTGTGGGAGAGTTGTGTTAAAATGTGTTTTACAACTCCATTTATAAGCATTAGAGAGAATATAGATGTTGGGGTTGATTGGGTATAAGTTGATGTAAGATAAATAAAACAGAAACTCGTATGACCCAATTCTGGATGAGTTCGGTCGACCGTTAGGCAGTTTTGAACTCAGTTCGGTTGAACGATTAAGGAACGGTCGACCACCCAACGCTAAGACTTAAGTACACTAAAGTGATCGGTCGAACACTGCAAAGGGTTCGGTCGACCGATTCACAACAGGCTCTAAGGGGTTGACAAATAATGTTCTATTCGGTCGACCGAACCAAGGTCTAATGGTCGACCGAATTCCAGCAGGAGTATCGGTTTTGTCAAGAGACAGATATTCGGTCGACCGAACAAGGTCCTCGGTCGACCGATACAAGAAATGTATTTGGGGTATTTTTGGTTAATACGAATACGACCGTTGGGTATATACGACAAAACAAACGGTCGGAAAATACTTGGGACTCGGTCGACCGAAAATGTATGAAAGGTCGACCGAACTTAGGCAGTTAAACACTAACAGATTAATTGATCACTCGGTCGACCGAACAGTCTATTTCGGTCGACCGAATGTGGACAGACAATTTGGGTTCAGGTTTAGTGTTTTCCGGTCTAAGTTTGGGTGATCTATTAAAGTCCAAATTATGTGAAATTTCGTGTGTGACTTCTCTAGGGAACCTAGTGTGTGTTTGAGTAGATTTTAGTTCAAGTATGCTCAATTACACAAAGTTCCTAAGACTTAAAGAAATAAAAAATACATGTCTTCAAATAAGCTTGATTACATGTTTTGACTTGATTTCCTTTCTTCCTTGAGTCTTCATCACTTGTAGAGGTTAGCACAAAGCAATATATACGCAATGTAACATGTGTGCTACTCTACACGATCACAAATAAGATTAGGTTGATTAAATCATCAAAACATAGATTAAGGCCAAAAAACCAATATATATCTATATATATATATATATATATATATATATATATATATATATATATATATCCGTCTCCATCTGGATGGTTTATAGCCAGTCCACATCCATATCCGTTTTGGGTAGATATGGATACAAATTTTTGATATAATACAACTATTGTGTCCAATATTTTTTATAAGTTTGTTCAGAATATGTTAATGATTTTCCTACTAAACAGGTATATATCGCTTTCAACACGTCAATTTAACTAAAAATTATTTGTTTTAAGTAATCTTAATTTAGAAATTAAAGTAATATAAATAGGTACATTTAAATATTGAATGGTCAAATTATTGTTGTTTGTTAATAGGTAATATTTATTTTGAAATAAGGTACACGCGTGGGATATAATATAATTGCAAATTGAAATTTTGATAGGTGAAATTAGTCAAAAATGATTTCGGCTACTCATGTCACTATAATTTCTTTAATAGGTACTTCAAGAACATATTTTTAAACATTACTACAATTATATCAAATTTTAACCACTGACCGGAATGAATTAACATCCGTGGGGGATGGGAGCTGGAATCCTCATTCCCCTTATAAATAACCAATATTGCTTAGGAATCTCTGGTCTGCCCGTTGAAAAGCTACCAAACCACTACTAGAAGGGGTTTTCTTGACAGACACTTCCGTTGGGAAAAACCCTAATTCCAGTGGCAATACGTTTGTTGTGGACGGAAACTCTGACAGAAGAAGTCCGTGGTGGAATGATGCGTCGTGAATGGTTTAAGTGTTAAATTCACTAACAAATCGAAGTGAAAAGAATGTTTTTTTATAACCGAGCTGGTCGAAAAGAAAAAACAAACTTGTATGATAATTAGACCGTTTAGAAATGCTTCTATTTTCCGATGAAAGTATATCATATATGTTAGCAAACTACGATTTAGTCTACAGGTTCAGATTTACCTTTGGTGGAGAGAACCTGTGGCAGTGGAAGAAGAATCGATGATCACCTCACGGAGTCTTCTTGAGCACCGGCCGGTCTTCTACTCTCTTGGGGAAGAAGAACAAATCCACAACCCAAGAGTCCTACTTGGTGGAAGGGACGGATTTGAGGGAGAGGGAGGTGGCGGCTAGGTTAGGGTGGAGGCTAGGGTTTTGTACATGAGATCCATCTCTCCAATGGGAGGCTCCACTCCTTATGTAGATGGCTCCACCCTAAACCCTAAATGTGTAGTCCAATAGGGACGCGTCATGTGTCAGTGCTTTGGGAAATATCTTATTAATCCTAGATTGATCCAATATCTCCCACTTGCACAATAGCACCATAACAACATGTCATTTGCTTTTGTGTCCCCGACACATATGCATATATCCCTGATACATACAATCACACAATGGCAATATGTCACCTCTCTATGTGTCCCCGACACACATGTATACATCCCTGATATATACAACTATTCCTCTCTCCAAAAACGCATCCACAACACGCAAGTCTGATCATAGATCGTCTGTGTCCCTGACACATGCACTCTTCCGATCATACGCACAAATGGGTCGTGCGACCGGTGATGCACCTGCAATTTAGGAGTCTCAAACTAGAAACCTTACTAGAAGGCCAAAATGACAACATCCTCAAAAACCAATAAATAAGCAGTCAAATGCACATCATAGTTCCCCATGTTTACTAAAAAACTCACTTGACATGAACGGTATCTCGATCCCTCGGAGAGAATACCTTCTTGTCCTCAAGGTACTTGCTACTGTACCCAATACAGTTGGGCCCAGCAAATACTTTTAGTGCAGTTGAGACAAACCTTTCCCTTTGCCCCAGACCACCATTACACTCAGAGTTGACTCCTTTCCCGAAGATGCCTCTTTAGACCGAATCTCTCATGGTCATAGATAACATCCCAAAGTAGCCACATCAACTCTTTGCTTCATGGTGTCGTCGAAGGTCACTGAGGGCAACTAATGACAATCAAGTCTTGGACTCACACAGTGAAGGAGCAGGGATCCATCCTTTCACTTCCAAATGGTCGCTCAGCACATGTTGTATGACAAACATGTTATGGTGGATCATACTGTACACAATAGTATGTCTGTCTCTCAACACCATACAAGTCTTAGTCCAGTCGCACCCCCTCAGCGCCTGAGTCGAGCTTCATCATTGTCGCCTTAACGCCATACAAGTGCCACCTGGCGCCACATGTGATGCTCGCACTTGTCTTCTATAGGTCACATGAATCGTGGGAACATTCATGTCAATCCTCACCAACATAGAGGATCTCATCTTGATTCCTAATCAAGGCGACTGTCCTATCATGAACTGCTCTGGATCTATCATACAAGATTTCCTCATGATCAGTCTCATCTCTGCTCGCTATCAAAAGCACCAGAGGTGAATGCTCGTGTGAGTGAGCATTCTTCAGCCTATTGACAGAATAATATTTTATGCTAGAACAACTACATCAACCAAACAGATATAGTTGATTGACATCATTTCATGCTTATATTTGTACCTTATATCCATTATCTTACACCTAAGCAATGCTACGTGACGAGTTTTATGTTTAGTTTTCAGGAATAAAGAGGTTTGAAGAGAAGAGCCATGAAAGGACCCAAAAGCAGGAAAAAGGACTTAATTGTGAGACCTGAGGACCAAGATGCAATGGAGAAGGACCTGATCGTAAGACCGAAGGACCTAAGAGCAAAACAGGTAACTCCACACCATCATGAGGAGTATTTTTGCAATTCGATTCGGGTCGGAGCTCCAATAATCAAGGTAGATGCATCAAGGACCAACAAAGACCACCAGGAAAGCCCACAACCAAAACCAACTCGATCTGGATCATATAGACCGCCAATTGGCGGTCTTGGACCGCTAAATGGCGGTCCATATGTCTCCAGATCCGCTAAGATTTGTGCTGGGCTTGTATTAGTGTATTCTTAGTCTATTTTTGGTATTGGTTTAGTCCCACATTGGGGCATTGTCCCGGATTAGCTTTTTCCATGCCTATAAATAGAACTCTTCACCTTCCATTGTAATTAGCCATTGCTTGGTGGCATTCTCTCTACTAAGGAGTGAGCCTTGAAGCAAAAACTCATGGTGGAGAAGAATGCTACCTTCAATGTGAGTCATTTGTTAATAAAATAATTCTTCTAGTTTCTTTTAATCTTGTCTTTTAATTTGTGCATGTTTGTTTAGTCTTTCCTTTCCTTTTATGTTTCTTTAATGCTTCTTGCCTTCTTAGTTAACTTTCATTTCAGTATTATGCTTTCTTTTGCTAATATAGTTAGTGTAATGAGTAGTGAGTAGTTACATCCCCATTTGGGGGGGTGGAGAAATATGTGATATAATCATGTAGTGTATTAAGTGTGTGTTATTTTTATCCCTTGAGCTTTATATGATTTCCATAACCATCTAATGGGTTTTCACTCTTATCTTTGATATGCTAATGCTCTTGAATGAAGCTTAGCTTATGCTTTGATTAGTGGACCTATTTTATGGGGAATGATAAGGTTAGGATATGGATGAAGTTAATATTGGAAACACAATTTGTAGTGTATGTGCTCTTGTTGCCTTTACCTTAGCTAATGTCTTGTATGTTTTAATGATGTAGTCTTATCTTAATTCATGTGGAGGCATAGTAGGGTATAGTCTTTATACTTGAGTTCATGTAGCTTCATTCCAATTATTGTCTTGTATGTTTTAATGATGTAGTCATATCTTAATTCATGTGGAGGCAAAGTTGGATGTAGTTTTATGATTTCATGCACTACATGTTGTGAGGAGCTTAATGAACACACACACAATTCTTTATGTTCACATTATTTCTCTACCCCCTTTGGGGTTTAGTTTTCTTGCTTTTCTTCCATTTCCATTTGCACATTAGTGTAGTTTAGTGTAACCAACCTTTCTTCCCTTTATTTACCTCTCGCCTTCGCACAAACCAAGTGTCGACACACCTCCCAGTGGACGACCCGTATTTGCCACCGCTTCAACGCGGCCGTGCACTTGCGGTTAAATATAAAACGAGATCAATCAATAGTCAAAAGGAAAACACAATCACTCATAAAAGGAAGTTAGACATGTCAATGCATCAAAGTCTGCGTAAGCCTAAGGACTTCACATGAGACACAAACGAGTCCTTAGTTATAGCCTTGGTAAGAGGGTCAGCTACCATAAGCCTAGTAGACACATGTCTTAACACAACTTCCTTTCTCGCTATGATGTCCTTCACAAAATGATACCTAATTTGTATATGTTTGTTCTTTCCATGATATTTGGGGTCTTTCACATAACAAAGGGCAGCCATGCTGTCACAATAGACAACAACAGGCTCATCCGATGTCTCTACTAGCCCAGTATGTTGTAAGAACCTCCTCAACCAAATTGCCTCCTGTACTGCTGTAGAGCATGCAACATACTCTGCTTCCATAGTCGACAGGGCTATACAGGTTTGCTTCTTGCTGGACCATGAGATGGCCCTATTAGCCAGCAAGAAAGCATAACCAGAGGTAGACTTCCTTTCATCAATGTCTCCAGCCCAATCGGCATCACTATAGCCAATCAGGCGGAGATCTGATGCTTGGTAACACAGCATGTAGTTACTCATTCCTCTGAGGTATCTCATGATTCTCTTGACTGCCTTCCAGTGCTCCATGCTTGGGCTAGACTGGCATCGACTAACCATGCCCACAACAGAACAAATGTCTGGCCTAGTACACATCATAGCGTACATAAGGCTTCCCACAGCATTGGAGTATGGAACCTTGCTTATTTTGGCCTTCTCTTCAGGAGTCTCAGGATGCTTATCAAGGCTCAAGTGCAAACCCTTCTCAACAGGAGTGTCGATTGGTTTGCATTTGTCCATATAGTATTTCTTCAAGACGTTGTTAATATAAGTCTCTTGAGACAATCCCAGAATTCTCTTGGACCTATCTCTAACAATCTTGACACCAAGGACGTAGCTAGCTTCACCCATGTCCTTCATATCAAACGTGGAGGACAACCACTCTTTAGTG
Organism: Triglochin maritima; assembly: GCA_963682175.1. Classification (NCBI taxonomy): domain Eukaryota; kingdom Viridiplantae; phylum Streptophyta; class Magnoliopsida; order Alismatales; family Juncaginaceae; genus Triglochin; species Triglochin maritima. The sequence goes on along the minus strand of OY821776.1, from coordinate 34,082,207 downwards.
GATTTCAGCAACTCTTTGTTATTGCCAGCCATGATTATGTCATCAACATACAAGGTCAGAATGACAAATTTATCATTGGATCTCTTAACGTACACACAGTGATCTTCCTCAAGCATAGAGAACGCATTCTCTGATATAGCTTGATGGAAGCGAATGTTCCACTGTCTAGACACTTGTTTTAAGCCATATAAGGACTTATTGAGCTTACACACTTTGCGCTCTTGTCCTTTGACTTCAAAACCTTGAGGTTGATCCATATAGATCTCCTCCTCAAGTTCTCCATTGAGAAAAGCAGTCTTTACATCCATTTGGTAAAGCTCTAAGTCCATCTGAGCTACAATAGCTAGTAGAAGGCGGATGGAGGCAAACCTAACCACGGGTGAAAAGGTTTCCTCAAAATCCACGCTTTCTCTTTGGGTGTAGCCTTTAGCTACCAGTCTAGCCTTGAATCTATCAATAGATCCATCCACCTTCCTCTTAATCTTGAGGATCCACTTGGCCCCAATGGCCAATCGGTTCGGCAGTAAGTCGACCAAGTCCCAGACTTGATTAACTTTCATTGACTCCAACTCTTCCTTTATAGCTTTTAACCACTCTTTCGTATTTGGACCTTCAAAGCCTCTTTCAAGGTCTCCGGTTCTTGCTCATCGATTACTGTCATCCCAGATGATTCATAATCAATTTCTTCTTGAGCTATCATGAGGGCCTCTTCCTCTAAGCGAAACCGCCTATGAGGAATGAGCCCGCGTTTACTTCGACGCAGATGGGTATCTGATGGCTCATCCTCCGTGAGAGCTATCAGATCCTCAACATTGCTGCTCCCACTAGGATTGACTGGTGGAACCTCATGTTCAACTTCGAGATCCTGATCCCGTAGAGTGGCAATATCCTCATCTTGTTGTTCAAAGAAGTCTACTGACTCTTTGATAGCTCCAGCAAGAGTTGGAAAAACATTTTCCAAGAATGTGGCATCCCTAGACTCCAGTTCCGTCCTTTCATTCTCGTCTAACCCGATAAAAACATAATCTTTGGAGAGATTACTGTATTTTACAAAGATACACTTTTTCCCTCTAGGTCCTAGTTTTCCATATCGGTGACTAGTAGAATAAATGTATGTCGCGCATCCCCAAGGATGCAGCAGACTAAAATCAGGCTTCCATCCTGTCCATAACTCATATGGAGTTGAGGTAACCGATTTTGTTGGAACTCTATTGAGGATGTAGGCAGCAGTCATTAAAGCATCTCCCCAAAACGAAATTGGCAAGCTCGCATGCGCCATCATGGATCTAACCATGTCTAGCAACGTTCTATTCCTTCTCTCGGCAACACCATTTTGCTGAGGAGTATAAGGCAAAGTGAGTTGTCTAGATATCCCCTTTTCATCACATAACTCCTTGAACATTATGGAGAGATACTCCCCACCTCTGTCCGTTCTGAGAGTTTTTATCTTATTATCCAATTGATTCTCTACCAAGCTCATGAATTTCTTAAAGCATTCTAGAACTTCTGACTTGTGAGAAATAAGATAAATATGACCATATCTAGTGTAGTCATCAATAAATGTGATGAAGTAACTTTGTTTATGTCTAGTACGCACATTCAAAGGTCCACAAATATCCAAGTGAATTAGTTCTAAAGGAGAAGTAGCCCTAATGGCTTTTCCGAACGGTTTTCTAGTTGCCTTTCCAGCTAGACAAGATTCACAGGTCGGCAATTCAAATTTGGAGCATTCTCCTACTACCCCCTCCTTTGCCAACATGTTCATCCGGTCAACACCAATGTGACCTAGTCTAGAATGCCACATAACTGAATCATTATTCATGGAACTTTGACTTATAAAGGCACTAGTGTTATGATTGAAATCATAAATTGCGTCCAACACAATAAAACCGTCTGAAGGAAAGGCATGTCCATAATAAATGTTAGCAAGGTATAAACCCATATCATTGTTCTAAAAAACAACTTTAAAACCGTGTCTCATCAAAACAACAACAGAAATAATATTTCGCCATATAGTTGGTGCATACAACTCGTCATGAAGTAATAGGATCCGACCACTTCGCAAAGCCACTTTGCATATGCCAACTCCAAGAACTTCAATGCTAGTGTTGTTCTCCATGTTTATTCACCTCCCACTTGGAACACGGTGATATTCCACGAAGGCAGAACGATCCTTTGTCATGTGGTCCGTGGCACCTGAATCCACAATCCACACAGGAGAGTGATCAGTGAGCATCACAGAACTAGTCACGTTACAATTCAAGGGATGACACACAATAATTACCTTTTGCTCAGTGCACTCACGAGCAAAATGTCCAGTCTTGCGGCAGTTAAAATAAGTCACATTAGACTTATCTTTCCCACCTCTGGATCCTCGAGGTCGTTTCTTTCCAGCTTTGTTTTCTGTTTTGTTTTTATTTGCACCCTTCTTGCCTTTATCTCTTTTGCACTTAAAACCTGCACTCCTCCGAGGAGCACCAGCTTCAGCAGCAAACACTTCAGTTAGAGGGGCTTTCGCAAGCATGCGGTCCTCCTCCAGCTCTAGGTGTTTTGCGGCCTGGTCAAATGTCTTGATGTCATCAGCATGAGTCAGATGGACCTTTATATGCTCCCAACTCTTCGAAGGCAATGATCTGATGAGAGCAGACACTAGCTCCTATTGGTCTTAGCATGACCGGCAGCGCTCAGCTCGCTTATCATGTTTGACGTTGTGGTAATATGATGCCTCATCGTGTGACCTTGGTGCATTTTATACCCATCAAACATGAGCCCAAGCTGGCGGGCCCTTGTGACGGAGGTCACTCCGTACTGAAACTTCACAGCTTCCCACAAGGCCTTTGCAGTTCGCAATTTTTCGAACCGCAGTAACAGATCATCTCGCATCGAACTCAGAATTGTAATGCGAGCAATACGGTCTTTCTTTTTCCATGCATTATAGACATCCATATTTCTGTGATGTTGTGCAGTGTTCCCCTCCTCGGGGGAGACATAGCTTGGGTTATATTTTCTAACATGTCCTGATCGTCTAAGAGATACTCAATTTTACGATGCCACATATCGTAATTTCTTTCATTGAGTTTATCTTCTCGAGTCAGATCAGCGACAATGTTTTTGGAAGCAACCATAAAGAATCTAGGACAAAAAACACATAGCGATACATGAGTTCTAGCATAAAATACAACGAGCCGCAATAGTCATATAAAAAATAAACTAACTTAATAACTATAGCATTCAGATCAAAGGAAAACATAAAGCGTTCGATCAAATCCTCATGCAATAGTTAATAAAGCTATTTTACCAATTCATATATTGCGCTCCATCATGATTTAATAACCCTAAAAAAACGTATAAATCATGGCAAATCAGCAGCAAATAAATAATTATCCGCCGGTTGCAAGGTAGTCTACACAAAACACTTCTACCTTGCAACTCCCACTAGGCATGTAGGTTCCAAAAAAACGTTTCCTTTCAAAACAAAATTCAATCAAGATCACACAGAAATCGATTGCTACTTTACTTTCATATCAAGCTAAGGATCCCCCCATAGGGATTTAGCCTCTTAGACGGGAACCTGCATGAGCCTTATAGCAATAATATCGCAATAAAAAAAGGAGCCCCTCATCTCCTTAGGGCAATAAACAGTCCACAGTCCATAATTATTACAGTCCATAAATATTACAGCCCATTGCGATATCTATTGCAAATGGAAATGAATGAATGAAATTACGCTCAACTCTCAATAAGGCAGTAAATAAAATCGGCAACCATTCATTCCATACAAGCACAATCTTTCCATACGTTAGCACAATCCGACGTATGAAAAAAAAACACCATAAAGTGTGCACCTCTTTCACTCAAGAAGGAAGTAATGCATAAGGAAACAATGCATGTATGGTGCACGAATATTGGCAAAAAACGTGTTAGGTAATAACAACCAATCTCCACAATAATCATTCTCAAAAAAAAAATTCTTCTTTCCCTAATCAATATAATCATGATAGCATAAAAAATTATCCTACTTTGATTAGGAAAGAAAAAATTCGAAATTCTTTGGTGGAGAGCAACACATATTTGTGCATCAAAGGAAAGCATTCAAAAAATACTTTTAAGGCAATAAAACTCCAGCCCATAATATCCTCTCAAAAATTTCAGAATTTGTCAACCTTTCCTTAATCAATATAAGCATGCAATCAACAATAATTAAGCTACTTGTATTGGAAAGAAAAATTCGAAATTCTTTGGTGGAGGGCAACACATATATGCACATTTGATGAAAAGGAAATATTTCAAATGAAATGCATGCAATCATTCCAAAAGAAACACATAGCCGAATGTTAGCAACAAAACATGTACATAATTCGGCAATCATCATCTAATTCGGCAATCATCTAGATGCATGCATATATGATCAAAAATTGCACACACATGAATAAGGCAACAACCTTCTATCCTTAGATGCATAAACAAAAGAGTTTTGAAAGACAAATATGATACATAATCCGAAATATATGATCACATCATGAAATATATGCAATATCCAACTCTTGTAACAAAAATCATCATCTCTCTCTTTAACATACATGCGCATAAAATCAGAGAAAAATAAAATCTAGCCGCATGCTTGAAGGATGGAATACACATTATGCGCAATAATCATAGATGAACATATAACCCTAGGCACATGCATATCAAGAAAACTACATTATGCACAAGAATGAAGCATCCATATTCAACTCTAGATGCATGCTTAAAGATGAAACAAATATTATGCGCAAAAGGATGATGAATCATGTAATACTAATCACATGTATAAGATGAATCAAAAGGCCATGCGCTAGGGTGAGGAAAAATATGCCATCAAACCCTAGCCGCATAGTCAAGTAATCCAAAAAAACATGTACTCAGGTGAGGAGCAAAAAAACGACCATCAAACCCTAGGTACATCAAAAAAATCCGAAAAATGATACATGCACAAGGTGAGGAAATCAACCATCAAACCGTAGGTGCAAAATCAACATAGAATTCGAAAAAAAAACAAACAAACATGCGCATGGGTGAGGAGATTTGCCATCAAACCCTAGGCGCATGAATGGAGAGAAAGAAAATAGCAACAACATATGTATCCATTTATTTTTCTTTCTAAGAACCACCGAAATTATCTCAACTCAAATGAAATAAAGAAAGGTGCTCAAAAAACCAAAAACTCGGAGGTGACCAAGATGGCTCTGGTACCAATGTTAGCAAACTACGATTTAGTCTACAGGTTCGGATTTACCTTTGGTGGAGAGAACCTGTGGCAGCGGAAGAAGAATCGACGATCACCTCACAGAGTCTTCTTGAGCACCGACCGGTCTTCTACTCTCTTGGAGAAGAAGAACAAATCCACAACCCAAGAGTCCTACTTGGTGGAAGGGACGGATTTGAGGGAGAGGGAGGTGGCGGCTAGGTTAGGGTGGAGGATAGGGTTTTGCACATGAGATTCATCTCTCCAATGGGAGGATCCACTCCTTATATAGATGGCTCCACCCTAAACCCTAAATGTGTAGTCCAATAGGGACGCGCCATGTGTCAGTGCTTTGGGCAAATATCTTATTAATCCTAGATTAATCCAATACTATATATATCTTGATTCATAGACTAAATCTAGAATCAAATGAATACTCCGTATGGCAAAATAACATACGCTATAAAAATTCATTTTTTTATCTCATCAAACAAATATGCTGTTTCACATGGCTGAAATGTCATTCCATCAATATAATCGCCAATAAACATTGAAACACAAATCTTGCTTTTGCGCAGTAAAAACCGTGAGATGCACACTACATACCTACTCATGCAGCATAAATGGAGTGCCAAGAAAGCGAGAACTAACCTAACATAGTCTAATAATTTTCTATCGAATAAAAATCACAAACACAATGCATGCATGATTTCGCCTCAATTAAAAGAAGAATCGGTTCTTATCTGACTTTCAAGAATCACAAACCATTAAAAAAATTGATCCATTATTTGAACACAATTTTATTTAACACAAACTCCTAAAAATTGGTCCGAAAAATATTAATGTTTTCTGTTAAAACTTACGTTTCAAATAATTTTTACAACATTCTATGGGATAGGCCAATAATTTTCCTTCTAAATGGGTATAAATTGCTTTCCATATGTAAATTTAACTGGAACTTATATTTTGTTAAGTATTCTTTAGAAATTGTAACCGACTTCTTCTTAAAATTAATATAAAATATACATTTGGTTGAATCTTAGCCAATGTAGTAAACCGTGGTTCAATTTGCATAACCAACGGATGTGGACAATCACATGATAATTGATAATTGGTATTTAGTTATCCACTCGATCAAATTTGTGGAGGATAATAAACTTTAGAGAATGTGGACTTTTTTTAAGTCTATACGTGAGATGATTAAGTTGGGAGAGCCCTGCCACTCTGTTACTTTTGTCAAATTCGCTTCATAGATTATGACATGCTATAGTAATTATTTTATTACTTCAAAGATATTTGATTTGTTGAAAGTACTTCAAAATGATCGAAAAGTTTAAATAATATACAAGGAAATTTAGTTGTAGAGAGAAAAATTCCCTTGCCCTAGTGTTTTTCGCTCAACCGGTGCACACCCAAAAACTGATCTTTCTACTGGAAACTCCCCCAAATTCACTCCATCCAAACTAAATTCTGAACTCAAATTCGTTTCAGTTGCCTCTTCAGATCCTCTCTGACCCCTCTTTTGAGGAGGTCTAACATCAACAACCATTCAAAATCCTTCTGGGCGGTGAAGATCGTCGTTTACGGCCAACTGGAGCAAAGTAGGGACGTTCCTGGACATTCTTAACAAGGTTAGTATCTCAAAAGGCACGATACCGAGGCCGTGGTACGGATCTCCCCTTTCCTCCCATTCTGTGTATCACGTCCCTACCTTTCTTAGGGTACAGTTGGAGGAGGTGGGTTGCATGGGGAAGGAGGAAGGCTTGATGGGTGTAGGGTGATGGCTGGGTTGGTTTTGGGGTGAAGAGAAAACCAACGTTCTTCTCTCCTTCCTTTTCTCTACTTCCAATTCCATCTCACTTCCACTCTTCACCTCATCTCTCTCTTTTCATTTCTGTTTCTCTCCTCTCAGTGGCTCGGTTGGACGGCGAGGTGGTGGAGACGGCGTCGACATTGGGCGAGAAGAGCGCTGCGTGAGAAGCTCGAGCACCACTTTGGGGTGGAGGCGACGTTGAGCGAACTCCGGCGTGCTCCGTCTTGCATTTGAGTTATGTCGGCTTAATAGCTTTGTTTAGTTGCTCACCACGTTGGTGTGAAATCGTGGTCGGTCGCGGGAGGTCGGAGGGGATCTTTATCGTACCGTATGTGCCTATGGGAGGTTTTCAAGGGAGACCCAATGTTGTTGCTGGACTGATGTCCTTGTTGACCTTTTGAGGGTATTTGTTGTTGATGTGGGACTGAGGTCGTATTTTACCCTTGGAGGGGATTTTTGTTGCATTGCTGATGATGACATGACATGCTACTAGTATGATAGGTTTATTTATCGTACCGTTGCATTTATATAGGCGAGCTTGGCATACGGGGTTTCCTAATGGGAAACTCAGGCATTGTTGTTGATTCATGTTTCAGGACCACACTAGGTTCTGTCGGGTGGTGACAGCGGGCGCACACATTTTGGAGCTAGGATCGTCTTCGTACTCTTTGAGGTCGTCATGATTACTTGTATCTGTCTTTCGTTGTATTGTCGTAATCTTGTATTTTGACAACTTTATTGTATTTGGTGCACCGACTGGTTATATTTATGAGTAACATTCCCGTTGATGGGTATTATCTTGAAATCTCTTGTTTGTTTAAATTTTCAAATTTTCTGTTGTTTTGGAATGTTACAATTTGGTATCAGAGCGGTCGGTTCCTGATTGATCTTGTTTTATATTTCTACCGCAAGTGCACGGCCGCGTTGAAGCGGTGGCAAATACGGGTCGTCCACTGGGAGGTGTGTCGACACTTGGTTTGTTCGAAGGCGAGAGGTAAAAGAAAGAGAGAAAGTATGGTTACACTAAACTACACTAAGATGCAAATGGAAATGGAAAAGAAGCAAGAAAAACTAAACCCCAAAGGGGGTAGAGAAATAATGTGAACATAAAGAAGTGTGTGTGTGTGTTCATTAAGCTCCTCACAACATGTAGTGCATGAAATCATAAAACTACATCCAACTTTGCCTCAACATGAATTAAGATAAGACTACATCATTAAAACATACAAGACAATAATTGGAATGAAACTAAATGAACTCATGTATAAAGACTAGACCCTACTATGCCTCCACATGAATTAAGATTTCACTACATCATTAAAACATACAAGACATTAGCTAAGGAAAAGGCAACAAGAGTACATACACTACAAATTGTGTTTCCAACATTAACTTTATCCATATCCTAACCTTATCATTCCCCATAAAATAGGTCCACTAATCAAAGCATAAGCTAAGCTTCATTCAAGAGCATTAGCATATCAAAGATAAGAGTGGAGACCCATTAGATGGTTATGGAAATCATATAAAGCTCAAGGGATAAAAATAACACACACTTAATACACTACATGATTATATCACATATTTCTCCACCCCCCAAATGGGGATGGAACTACTCACTACTCATTATACTACTGATTAGACTAAGCAAAGAAAACATTTAACTAAGATACTGAAATTACTAAACAAGAAATTAAGCAAAGTAAAACAAACCACACAAAACAAGCAACATAAGAAGACAAGATTAAAAGAAACAAATAAACTTTTATTAACAATGACTCACATTGAAGGTAGCACTCTTCTCCACCTTGAGTTATTGCTTCAAGGCTCACACCTTAGTAGAGAGAATGCCACCAAACAATGGGTAATTACAATGGAAGGTGAAGAGTTCTATTTATAAGCATGGAAAAAGCTAATCCGGGACAATCCCCCGATGTGGGACTAAACCAATACCACAAATGGACTAAGAATACACTAATACACGTGCCCCACAAATATGAGATGATCCAGATCAATATGGACCGCCAATTAGCTGTCCAAGACCGCCAATTGGCGGTCTATATGGTCCAGATCGAGTTGGTTTTGGTTGTGGGCTTTTCTGGTAGTCTTTGTTGGTCTTTGATGCATCTACTTTGTTTATTGGAGCTCCGACCCGAATCGAATTGCCAAAATACTCCCCATGATGGTGTGGAGTTTCTTGTTTTGCTCTTAGGTCCTTCGGTCTTACGATCAGGTCCTTCTCCCTTGCATCTCAGTCCCTAGGTCTCACAATTAAGTCCTTTTTCCTGCTTTTGGGTCCTTTCATGGCTCTTCTCTTCAAACCTCTTTATTTCTGAAAACTAAACATAAAACTCGTCACGTAGCATTGCTTAGGTGTAAGATAATGGATATAAGATACAAATAGAAGCATGGAATGATGTCAATCAGTTCCTATGTGTGCCTCCCAAACAAATCACCCTGGTGTAGTAGAGATAGTTTGTACTTTACTTTTAGCATGCATTCATGTCTAATCTTGAGTTGTTTCTTCTGCCAGATGCCTTCGAGACGTGTGAGGAACGCCGTGAATGAGCACACTGCCAGTAATGCCACTAAGGGCGCTACCTATAATAGGTTGGGCGAGTTCCTCGAGGAGCGGAGGCAGCAGGTCCGTCGTTCCATAAGGCTAGACAAGGAGAGTTGGCGAGTCTTCACCGTCCGGGCTAAGGAGGCGAAGGGCTCCAACACTATTGTGGAAGGTACCCTTGTTGTTTCAGTTTTGGTTGCTCATGTTTTATTTTATTGCGGCGCCACACACTCCTTTATTTCACAGAAGTTTGCTGGCGACTTATATCGGACCTCTGAGCTACTAGACTGATTTGTTGGAAGTCAGTACGCCCATGAGTGAGGTGGGCACTGTGGGGAGCTTTCTCCCTGGCACCACAGTTGTTTTGGAAGACCATGATTTTCCGACAGATCTGGTCTTGCTACCGATGGAGGACTTCGACGTCATACTGGGGATGGACTGGCTGTCACAGTACGATGTGCGAGTCTTCTGCCGTGAGAAGAAGATCCTTATTTCGAGGAATGACTTGCCCGATGTGTTGATCAGAGGGACGAGGAGTAGATGAGGTCGTCTGATTGTGTCTGCGGTTAAGGCACAAAAGCTGATGCATCAGGGTTGCAGAGAGTTTATGACTACTCTGATTGTTCCTGATCCTGACACGAGGAGGCTGGAGGATTTAGAGGTTGTACAGGAGTTCCCAGAGGTGTTTCCTGGTTTACCGCCGCACCGAGAGATTGAATTTGGCATTGAGTTAGTGGCTGACACGACACCGTAATTTAAGGCTATGTATCAGATGACACCCCCTGAGTTGATAGAGCTGAGGAACCAGTTACACGAGTTGATGTACTCTGGGTTTATCCGACCGAGCATGTCTCCATGGGGAGCGTCTATGTTGTTTGTGAATAAGAAGGAGTGGTCGTTGCGGATGTGCATCAACTACAAGATGTTGAATAAGGTTAGCATCAGGAACCAGTACCCTTTGCCCAGGATTGAGGATCTGTTTGATCACCTACAGACGTGCGAGAGTGTTCTCGAAGATAGATCTGCGTTCCGGTCATCACCAGTTACATATCAGAGAGGTAGATGTCCAGAAGACAACCTTGAGGACGTGGTACGGGCACTACGAGTTCTTGGTGATGTGATTTGGACTGACGAATGCACCTGCAACATTCATAGACCTGGTGAACAGGACGTTTCAGCCGTATCTTGACAGATTCGTCATTGTCTTTGTGGACGACATCTTGGTTTACTCGCCTGACAGGGAGCGACAACGGGAGCAACTGAGGATTGTGCTTGGCATCTTGAGAGATCGGCAACTCTATGCTAAGTACACTAAGGGTGAGTTTTGGTTGGATCAAGTGGCATTTCTGGGGCATATTGTGTCAGCGAATGGGATTTCGGTGGATCTGGCGAAGGTTGAGGTTGTGACTCAGTGGAGGGCCCTGACGAGCGTCACAGAGATCAGGAGCTTCGTGGGACTAGCTGGGTATTACAGACGGTTCATTCAGGATTTCTCCAGGCTTGCTTCGGCACTGACAGCGTTGACACGGAAGGGTGTCAAGTTTGTTTGGTCCCAGAAGTGCGAGGACAGCTTTTAGGAGTTGAAAAGGCGACTGAAACCAACACCAATTCTGTTGCTACCTAGTGGCAGTGGAGGCTATGTGATTTATAGTGATGCGTCAAGGATTGGCTTGGGCTATGTTCTGATGCAGCACGGGAAGGTGGTGGCGTATGCTTCAAGGCAGCTGAAGGTGTACGAGAAGAACTACCCTAGTAATGATTTGGACTTAGCAGCGGTGGTTCACGCGTTGAAGACCTGGTGACATTATCTTTTTGGAGAGTAGTTCGAGGTCTTCACAGATCATCAGAGCCTGAATTATTTATTCTCGCAGAAGGAGCTGAATATGAGGCAGCGCAGATGGCTCGAGTTCATTAAGGATTATGACATCACCATCTCCTATCATCCGGGGAAGGCAAATTCTGTTGCAGATGCACTGAGCAGGAAGGTGGAGGTGTCAGTTGCGAGTTTGTTCATTCAGGAGTGGAGGCTACTCGAGACGTTGTCGGAGTGGAGGTCGTTCACAAAGGCTCTGAGAGGGTTGTGATTGCTGGGCTTTGGGTGGAGCCACAGACTGTCACGCGAGTTGTTCAGCTTCAGCATGATGATGAGGAGTTAGCTGGTCTGCTACAGTTAGCTGCCAGAGATGGATCAGACTTCAGTGTGGGTGTTGATGGTGGTCTGGGTTCAGGAGTAGGATCTGGGTGTCGAAGGTTGATGGGCTGAGAGATGACATCATAGAGGAGGTACACCGAGCGAGATATACCATACAGCCGGGGAGCACGAAGATGTATAAACACCTACAGCAGAACTTCTAGTGGAGGGGCATGGAGAGGGATATCGCAGAGTTTGTGGACCAATGCTTAGTCTGTCAGCAGGTGAAGATTGAGCATCAGCGACCAGCAAGGCCGATCCAGTGTATTGAGCTGCCAGAGTGGAAGTGGGAGCACGTTACGATGGATTTTGTCACGAGGCTGCCGAAAACGAGGAGATTCCACGACGTGATTTGGGTGATAGTCGATCGACTGACCAAGTCGGCGCACTTCTTAGCTATCAGGACCACGTTGCCTCTGGAGGGTCTAGCTAAGTTGTACGTGGAGGACATAGTCAGGCTGCACGGAGTATCAGTGAGCATCATCTATGATCGAGATCCCAAATTCACCTCCAGATTTTGGGGGAGTCTACAACAGGCATTGAGGACATGTCTGAGGTTCAGCACAACAAGCATTGAGGAATGTCTGTTATTTTCAGTCGACCGGGACCCTTAGTCGATCGATCGTTGCTTTCTGGACTAGACAGGTCTTGTCTGGACAGAGTGTAGACTATCTAAACGGTCGACCGCTCTTGACTTGGTCAGACTGGTAACTTAAGTAGACTAATCATTCGATCAACCATTTCGATGTTGGTTCGACCATTTGAGACTTGACGATTGTCGGAAGGACCCCGTTAGTGTTCGGTCAAACGGGCCCCTGAGTCGTTCGACCGTTGCCCTGATGTTGACTTACACTTAGTCTCGATTTTGACCATGTATCGGTCAACCGGTTTATACCTCTTGTTCGACTGTTATGACTAGATGTATAGGTTGCCCCTTGTTTGTTTTCGGTCGACCGGGAGCCCTGAGTCGTTCGACCGATTGCCCTAAATTGATTTAGTCTTGACCGGGCGTTGACCACGTATTGGTCGACCAGTTTATGTCTTTTGTTCGACCGTTAGGCCAAGAACTAAATCCTGGTCCTAGTGAAGTGTCAACTCTATCCACGGAAACCCATGTCCTCTCTTAGAGTGTGAGATGGGAGGTGACATTAGGTACATTGCTCGTGCCTGCCCAAGGACCGTCGTGTAGAAGAACGTGGATATTTGGGACGTGTCACATTTGTATTATAGATTGTGACATGGTTTATGCTTTGACTCTCATTAGAGTAGTAGCCTGAGGGATCGCGGGTTTCATTGCTTTCAGCGGGCATGCAACTGTCGTTGGGTGAAGTGACTACCAGTCTGGATGGCTACGGAAGTCGATACCCTGCTTTTATAGCGGCGGAGTTGGTGTCTGCACGTGGAGCTCGATGACCTCGCAGACTTCGGTCCAAATTTGTTGATTGTCTGGCCGTCTATGTGGTGGATAGGTTCAACTAGCCTTGATTGGCGGTGATTACACGATCCCGTGAGGCCTATGTGGTGGTGGGAGGGCCCCTGCGGCCTGTGTAACAACAAGGAGGATCGTGTGTGGCCTGTATGGTAGCTGCGATGGACTATTGACGATGTTTCCGGTAGGTAGCTCGATGGGGCACCTATCGAGTGAGATGGACCATACGGCCTGTGTGGTGGTGGTGATGGATCGACCTGAGCAACGACTCCGTCGGTGTGGTGGTGAACCACAATGTTTTCAGATATGATTATAATGGAGCGGAAGTGCGAACGCCTCCTCACTAATCCCTTTGGCTTGTGTAGGTGTGTTGGGTACTATCCACTAGACCATATGTGCCTACGGTAGGTGATTGACATCAAATCATGCATATATTTGTGTCTTTTATCCTTTATTTTGAGACTCAAGAATGCTACGTAACGATTTTTGTGTTTGAGTTTCAGGAATAAATAGGGTTGAGGAGAATATGCAAAAAAGGTCTCAAAAGCAAGGAAAATGACTACGTTGCAAGACTTATGGACCCGGATGTAAAACCAAAAGGATCAATGAGCAAATCAAGAAGCTCCACACCTTAATGATGAGTATTTTGGCAATTAAATCTGGTCCCAACCATCAACAACCAAATCGGGTTCATCAAACACCAAGAAATTGAGCCCCAAGTGTTCCTCGAGCGTCAGGCGGCGAGGGCAGAGCAGAAAGGGACAGGTGTTGAGCATGATCATTTTATGAAACAACATCTGCCTAGTTTTGATGGCAGGAGTGACCCTGAGGCTGCAGATGACTAGGTCTTTACGATCCAGAGGATTTTCTGGGCAATTGGCTGTGTACTGGAGCAGATGGTGGACCTGGCCACCTATGTGCTGGATGGGGAGGCAGCAAACTGGTGGAGGACCACATTTGCAGTGGTGTTTGCTGACAGAGATGACGTGAGCTGGGAGGAATTCGTTTAGGACTTCAACCAGCAGTTCTTTCCACAGCACGTCAGAGACAAGAAGAAGGAGCAGTTCTTGGCCCTCGAGCAGAAGGAGATGTCCCTGGCTAGCTACATCAGCAGGTTTAATGCCCTGGAGCGTTACTATTTTGAGAATTATGTGACACCCGAGCAGAGAGTGAGGAAGTTCATCAAGTGGCTGAGGAACCAACTCAGGTCGCGTGTGATTACCAGCATGCCGCATAGCCTGGCTGATGCGGTGAAGTTCGCGACTATCATCGTGTAGGATTTCGTGTCCCTATGTATGTATATATTTTAAAATTTTAATATATAATACAAGATCGAATTTAATATTTTCAACAATTTCTATGTACATAGTTTTGTGATTATTCTAATAACATGTAATCCTACGTTTATTAAAATAAATCACAAAGGTAGAATCATACCTAAAGGTTCTCTAAAACCTTCTTGAAGATTCGGAGTCGCGTTGCCCATTGAATCGTCCACGGATTTGCCTCCGAGTGTTTACCAAACTCTAAACAAGATTAGAGAGAAATGATCTAGCCAATCAATCTCTAACTAGGTTTAGAATCTAGCTAATGACCCCTTTTTAAGCTCCTGAGATTCTTATCTCTAAAACTTAAATTTACCAAGAGAATTTCGTGGTGATTAGGGAGAGATTAACGAGAGAAAGATTTTTGCATTAGTTGTTAAACAAGTAGGAGTAGGGGTCCTTTTATAGTCTCCCAAAACATCCTTATCAAGAGCTATTATTTAGCCATGATCTCTTGCTTATTCTCTCCTAAAATTAATCTCTAATTTCCACATAATCACCCACAAAAAACGTTTTAATTAAATCTGAAATTAATCCACCCATGATCTAACTAATCTCTTAATAATTCAGGCAGAATCGTTCTTGTTCGGTAGACCGAGTATTATTCGGTCAACCGAACCATTCAGTTATAACACGTGTTCGGTGTACCGTGAGCTAGACGGTCGACCGAATCCGTATGAGAAAAATTCCCTGGAAGTATTCGGAAGAACCACGTCTTTTACTCGGTCTACCGTTGACCCACCAAAATCGCTCCTGGGACATAGTCATCGGATGACCGGGTCACCTTCGGTCTACCGAAAATACTACTTCCCGGTTGACCGTGCACACTCGGTTAACCGAACCCGATTGTCCAGGCACTCCAGACACAAAATCAAGTTTCTACGAACTTGATTTTAAAAATATATACATACATGAGGACACGAAATCCTACACTCACAACCCCAAATCTTGAGAAAATTGAGCTTAGGTGTTTTACCACTCCATAGCTCATAAGGCGTTTTCTCTACGGATTTGGATGGAACATTATTTAGTGTGTAAGCCGCAACTTCTAGTGCATAACTCCAAAAGTAAAGTGGCAATTCAGCTTGACTCATCATTGATCGAACCATGTCGAGTAATGTCCTATTCCTCCTTTCGGATACCCCATTCCACTGAGGTGTATCGGGAGGCGTGAGCTGTGGTACAATACCACACTCCTTTAGGAATGAGTCAAATTCGGTACTTTAGTACTCACCTCCACGATCCGTTCGTAGAGACTTGATTTTCTTGTTGAGTTGGTTCTCTACTTCATTCTTGAATTCGTTGAACTTGTCAAATGATTCACTTTTGTTTCTTATTAGATAAATAAAGTCATAACGACTATAGTCATCCGTGAACGTAATGAAGTACCTAAAACATTCTCTTGCACTAGTACTCATCGGACCACATACATCGGAATGTATCAAATCCAACAAGTCATTCGCTCTCGGTCCTTTTTTCTTGAAAGGCCTCTTGGTCATTTTTCCCATTAGGCAAGGTTCGCACGTCTCCAATGATTTAAAATCAAGTTGACCAAGAAGGTTAGCTTCTTGCAATTTCTTTATGCGTTTTTCATTTATGTGACCAAGACGATAGTGCCACTAGAGTGTATCATTCATGTGAGTAGTTTTACGTCTTTTGTTATTGATGTTTAAGATTTGTTTATTATTCAATTCATGCAAATAGAGACCATTCCTGACGAATGCATTTGCATAGAAAATACCATTCTTCGATATAGACAAGCAAGAATTTGAAATATTTATATTAAAATTATCCATATCCAAACATGATACAGAAATAATATTCTTGCTAATCGAAGGCACATAATAAACATTCTTTAAAAATAAATTTAAACCACTAGATAATTGAAGCTCCACAGAACCTTGTGCAATCGCAGCAACGCTCACACCATTTTCGACCTTCAAAATCATCTCGTTCTTCATGAGTTCCTTCCTATCCTTTAGTAGCTGCACATTAGAAATTATGTGAGCGCAAGATCCGGTATCAATTACCCAATCATGGACAGAAGTGGCTAAATTTATCTCAATAACAAATATACCTTTGGCCTTTTTGGGGCGCTTACGTTCAATCATTCCATTGTCAAGGTCTTCCTTGTACTTGGGGCAATTTGGCCGGATGTGTCCCTTTTCACCGCAGTGAAAGCACTCCGTGTTGGGAGTCGGAGATTTCAAAGATTTCCCCCTTGAGGCACTCGCACGAGCACCTCCTACTCCCTTGCTCTGGATTGACGTATTTTTGGTGAATTTGCCTTTACCTATGGTGATTTTCTTGCTCCTCTCATGGACGGCTAGGACGTGCTTGTCCTGACCCTTGCTTATGTCAACTTCAGCCGTTTTGAGAGCGTTGTGAAGTTCCTCAAGACTCACCCCTTTCTCACGCACATGATAGTGCATAATGAATTCCTTGTAGGACGGGGCTAGAGAGCCAAGAATCAAATCTTCCGCAATGTCATCGGGCATCGGGGAAGAGAGCTTCGACAACTTCTCAAGGTATCCTTGCATCGTGAGAAAATGCAAGGATACCGATGTTCCCTCCGCCATGTGGCACCTTGTGAGTGCGATGGTGGTCTTATAGGGCGCTCTTTTCTAGCACTATCCATGAACATCTTAGTTAAAGCTTCCATGGTCTTCTTGGGTTTGAATCCAAGTATTTCGCTTGAAGCGAGTCACCCATGGAGGCCAACATTAGACCGTGAACCTGATTCTCTTGGTCTTCCCACTTGGCTTTTGCCTCTCTCGCGCTATCAGTTGCCTTCTCATTTAATTTTGGGATTTCACCATCCAAAATATGAGATAGTTTCTCAAACTTCAACACGATATTGAGCTTGAGTTGCCAGTTTATGAAGTTTGAGCCATCATTTGCCAAAGGATGTTTTTCAATCATAGATCGCACAATACGTTGAATATTTGACATTTCTACAAAATAAATTATATGGGATTTAATGTCAATTTTATGTTTTAAAAACAATACCCTCTTAATGCAGCAATCCAAGATCCTATCAATTATAATATAAACTAGCTAAGGGCTATCAGATATATTATAAAATCAAGGTAAGAAAACATTTTCTAATCATAACCATTTCGAAATATCGCAACGTTTGCATTTTTCAAACTCTTATGATTCTCGTCGTTTTAATTAAGAGGGAATTTGACCGATCCTCGTAAGAAAAACTCTCTTTCTCAAAATCGAGCTAGGGCTCCGGGTCTTGTTAAGAAAACTTATTTCATTTGATACGAGATACGTTTATCCATGGTATTCACAAACAAATATACTCAGTGTCCACTATGGGTGAATCACACCTCGTACATCTATTCGTGGCACAACAATAGGCAACCTTATATCTCCCACTATTCCCAAAGATGGAGGAAGCTATCTCCCGCTAAGGGCGAGCAGAATATCCCTTGATCGATGGCTGCTAGTGGATGAAATAAGAAAGAAAGATACTCTTAATTTTTGGTTGGACAATTTAAACATTAATATGTGATTTAAGAATTTAGGTGATCATGCATATTTATCATCTATACACATCCTAACATTCATCCAAGCAATCACTTATATATCAAGCACACAAACATAAATAAATCCATTCACACACACATTGTGTGAGTTTATATGTTCCCGCGTCCTTGATCCTTGATTCTCGATCATTGCGCTTCTTCAGCGTCTTCCTCTTGCACCATGGATGTTGATATTGCAAAAATATAAACATGCATCTCTCAATTTTGAAAATTGTCTAGTGCAAGTCATATGTAAAAATCTTCTCATATGCATGCATATACATAAAAATTGAAATTTGGCTTTTACATATACATAAGCCCCTGTGATAGAATAATAATAAAATACACATTCATTCATTCATTCACACATGGCTTCTTCAGAACATATAAACTCACATATCCCTGCATTAGAGAACTCGAGCAACGCATGTACATATACTATATATTACTCGATTTAGTTTATCATGCATCTCTAAATCAAACAATTCTAAAATCATTTGAAATCCATTAAAAATGATTTTATGCATCCATAGATCAAAATATAAAATATTTGAACCGCTGTTTATCCAATTTCCAAAAATAAAAATTTAAAGAAAGATAAACATATGCCTTTTTCGTTTTGTGAATTCCTTATAAAATAATCATTTAATTAAAAACGAAAATTCAATAAATTAGACATAAGTCTAAATTTTAATTCTAACGTTCACATGATGTGTTTCAAAACATTTAAAACTATCAAAAGAATCAATTAGAATTAAATCAACAAAACTATCGGAAAACTCGAAAAAGACATAGAACATGAATTGTTTCGATTGTAGATGGTAAACTAAAATTAGTTATATAGTCTAATTATTGAAAATATGAACTAAAAGCTCTGATACCACTGTAGGATTTTGTGTCCCTACGTATGTATATATTTTAAAATTTTAATATAACATACAAGATCGATTTTCATATTTTCAACAATTTCTATGTACATAGTTTTGTGATTATTCTAATAACATGCAATCCTACGTTTATTAAAATAAATCACAAAGGTAGAATCATACCTAAAGGTTCTCTAAAACCTTCTTGAAGATTCGGAGTCGCGTTGCCCGTTGAATCGTCCACGGATTTGCCTCCGAGTGTTCACCAAACTCTAAGCAAGATTAGAGAGAAAGGAGCTAGCCAATCAATCTCTAACAAGGTTTAGAATCTAGCTAATGACCCCTCTTTAAGCTCCTGAGATTCTTATCTCTAAAAGTTAAATTTACTAAGAGATTTTCGTGGTGATTAGGGAAAGATTAAAGAGAGAAAGATTTTGCATTAGTTGTTAAACAAGTAGGAGTTGGGGTCCTTTTATAGTCTCCCAAAATATCCTTATCAAGAGCTATTATTTAGCCATGATCTCTTGCTTATTCTCTCCTAAAATTAATCTCTAATTTCCACATAATCACCCACAAAAAACGTTTTAATTAAATCTGGAATTAATCCACCCATGATCTAATTAATCTCTTAATAATTCAGGCAGAATCGTTCTTGTTCGGTAGACCAAGTATTATTCGGTCAACCGAACCATTAGGTTACAACACGAGTTCGGTACACCGTGAGCTAGACGGTCGATCGAATCCGTATGAGAAAAATTCCCTCCAAGAATTCGGACGAACCACGTCTTTTACTCGGTCTACCGTTAACCCACAAAAAATTGCTCCTGGGACATAGTCATCGGATGACCGGGTCACCTTCGGTCTACCGAAAATAGTACTTCCCTGTTGACCGTGCACACTCGGTTAACCGAACCCGATTGTCCAGGCACTCCAGACAATTTTGGTCCACCAATTGCGCTTACCCGTTCCCTATTTGGTTAACCGATCCGAAGATACCCCGGTCGACCGAACCATGAACGGTTCACCGTGTTTGACCCCGATTTTGCCTTTATCAAATTTTGGATTTATTTTCAACAAAATTTGATCTTTTGTGGCTTTTAGCAATTCACATCCTATATATATCATCATATGTAATATTAAATTATTACACCCCATAATATATACCTCATATGAATTTATTATGATTCTAATTATGTCAATTCTCATGACATATTGATTTTAATTAATTTACCACATGTGTCCTATTTTCACATGAAACCCGACACATCATATGAACTTAAAATCAACCTCTTGTTTCCCAGTTTTGTGGTGTGACTTATAGGAGGATCTAAGCCAAATTGGTAGCAATATTAAATACTTAATATCTCAAACTATAAGCGGTATCTAGCTACACATTATAGTTACCCAATTAGCATAGATGTCTTTGTTCCATCCGAACCAAAACACGATCCATTCAGTGATGTAAGTGCACCACTTGTGTCCGTCCCTTGCCTCATGATATTAAGAATATATACAAAGTAGAAATGTGTCATCTTTGTATTATATTCATTTCTTGATCTCTTTAAGTTAATTATAAATATGTAACTTAGCTCAAGTTACACTGTGCACATTATAATTTTGCTTCATGAAGGGGGCCACTAATATCATCACTCAATTAAAAGGGGCAATGATAATCGTTTGACTAACTATCTTTTCCAGCACAAGTCATGCTCAACCAACTATTGCCTTTATCACTATACTCATTGATAGCTTTTGACAATAATCAAATTAAGCACTTCTTGAGTGAAAAGATATAAGTCTTATATCTTAGGATCCAAGACACAGTAAAAACATTAATGACACGAAACACAATTCCATAATGTTTTACTTGTTAGGTCTATTCAATATATAAAAGTAATTTTTTCCTCTTTTATATACTCGTGTCGTCAATTATTTGTAGAGCTACAACAATCGATGACCAACACGACAATCTTATATCGGTAATTAATGTTCCATGTTAATTACCATGATTGTGAATAACTTTTGATTTATGTAAACCATTATCTTTTAGAGCTCTACGGTTAAGGATCAAGCGCCTCTTCCTTAACACTTCCAAAAGACGAATATTATAATCAAGGAACAAAATGTTTGTACATTCAATTCATAATAATTGACATATAAAAGTAAAACTTTTAGAACACATTCCTTTCACATCGATCAGGACTATCAGGAGAATTATTAGGAGGCGCATAAACCGCCAGTGAGTACAGGAGGATGTGTAGTTGGACGTTCCATAGGGAACCCGGGCAAGAGGCCCCGGGTTAATGGAGGAGGAGCACGCCAGTCTGGTGCGTGCAGCACTTGCGGGAGATTTCACCAAGGTCAGGAGGGCCCCTGGCGTACCGGTGCATGTTTGGGATGCGATCAGATGGGCCACTACATTCGGGAGTGCCCAAGCCGGCAGGGTGAGCCGAGCAGGAGGCCGGGACCACCAGTCACAGGGAGGAGCAGAGGCAGCAGGTCCGTCGTTGCATATGGCTAGAACATGAGAGTTGGGCGAGTCTTCACCGTCCGTGCTAAGGAGCTGAAGGGCTCCAACACTGTTGTGGAAGGTACCCTTCTTGTTTCAGGTTTGGCTGCTCATGTTTTATTTGATTGCGGCGCCACACACTCCTTCATTTCAGAGAAGTTTGCTGGCGAGTTATATCGGACCTCTGAGCTACTGACTGATTTGTAGGAAGTCAGTACACCCATGAGTGAGGTGGGCACTGTGGGGAGCTTTCTCCTCGGCACCACAGTTGTTTTGGAAGACCATGATTTTCCGACAGATCTGGTCTTGCTACCGATGGAGGACTTCGACGTCATACTGGGGATGGACTGACTGTCACAGTACGATGTGCGAGTCTTCTACCGTGAGAAGAAGATCCTTATTCCGACGAAGGACTTGCCTGATGTGTTGATCAGAGGGACGAGGAGTAGAGGAGGTCGTCTGATTGTGTCTGCGGTTAAGACACAAAAGCTGATGCATCAGGGTTGTAAAGCGTTTGTGGCTACTCTGATTGTTCCTGATCCTGAGACGAGGAGACTGGAGGACATAGAGGTTGTACAAGAGTTCTCAGATGTGTTTCCTGCAGAGATTCATGATCTCCAACCACACAATCAATTGCACACGTTGAGTCTGACTCAGCCCACAAACATACATCTGTAGGGTTGGGTATCATCTCGACCGCATGCCGAATGGCGAGAACCTCAGCGTTGAAGCTGTTGGTTGGTGGTATTGGATGGGTGAATCCACCAACTCATTCCCCTTCACAATTCCGAAAAACACCTCCGGTTCCCTGTGTGCATTTTTATGCTGCTCCGTCAGTATTCACTTTTAACCAACCACGAAATCGTCGCATCCAGGTTACAAATTAAGTGTTTAGGCTTGAGAACCTCACATTCATCTTCGATATATGCTAGTGTTTTGGTGATCCATCGACATAAGTTGGTAGTCGGCAACAGGAGGAAATGTGAGTACATTGACCATTGCCATCCATGACATAAATTTGCATGCAGAACTTCCATGGCGGTTGTCAGATTGCGATGAATTAATACCTGGTTCTCTCATCGTAGTGGATTAACGTGGGGGATGAGCACTGGAGTACGAAGAACATCAATTGCTGAGCTGTTTCGTAGGAAGTTATCGAAAAAGAGATGGAGCTAGCGAAAGGTAATGAGCTCTCAAAATTTTGTTTATGAAAATTGAGTGAGCTACTGAGTTCTTAAATAAAAAATTTAGTCTTTCATGATTATGGGATAAAATGCCTAAAGTTAGCAATGGACATAATTTACTCTTTGCTTGTAGTAATTTGAGCGTAATTGTTGTTGACCATATTGACCAAATAAGAAATTTCCAACAAAACACGTCAAAATGCAAGGCAGAAATTCAAATATAACTTGATGAGTAAGTTTAACTCTGAATCTTCCTACGAAATTCAAATGCAACAGCTAGTAACAAAATTTTGTTATGTAAAGGGATATTTGTCACACTAAATCTCTCTATTCTCGAAACTTCATTATCCACGTCTAAATATAAAAATCCCACGTAGCACCATAATTATATCTTTGCTTCAGTGGGGTTGCATTTGTAAATCTCACTTCCTAAGTTTTAATTAGATGACAACAAATACATTTTGGACTAATTCATTATTCAAGTATTTCAGGACTTCTTAGCAAAAATCACATCAATTTTGAATACTACAAGCTATGAAAGTTTTCTACACTATTGGGAAGTACTAAGTGTGAAGATCTCTACTACAAAGGACTTCAAATTACTCTTCTTTAACAATAAAAATATGTTTATGGGTTAGATTAGGTTAGTATAGGAATTTGACGTACAGGGCCGGTGAGCTCAAAGAATCATTCAAAAACCAAATTTCCCCCGACACCGGTCATCCGCGCCCTTTAACAAGACAACCGCCCGAACACGCAATTCAAATTTCTTGGACCGCAACCTTGAATGGACATCCACTCCCACCAACAAATTAAACTTGTTCTCGGGCAGGGGATTGGACCGGACGTCCTCCCCCTACTCAGCCTCTATACAACGGCTAGTCGAGCGGATGTCCAGTTCGACCCACTTTTTGAATCTCTTGCCTTTTGTTTTGATTGAAATCTTTTCTTAATTTGCATAATTCAAATTCAACCTATTTTATAGGAGAAGTCTATTAATTCTACCACCTCTTCCTTGACTAAAAATATCATTTTGTGCTCAATGCTTACGATCTCATTCACCTACCTCTTCATCCTCTCACCAACACACATATACCTCTGACTCAATCCTTCACTCCGATCTTCATTGATTCAAGAGCTTGCCTGCGGGTGGTTACTAAGTGGGTGTTTTGCAAAAAAAATTGTACATGGAGATTCTGGGTTGTTCTTCGCGAGCGCGGGTGTAAATGGCTAGTGGATCTGCCTGCAAAGGTCCACGCTAAGAAATCTCAAGTAAGGGGCTCAAAGATGAACTAAGCACGTGGGGGTTTTGCCGAACCAGTATAATGTCAATGAGTCTCTCTCTATTGTGGTTTGTTTTATTCTTGGGATTTTATCTTTATCTCCCACATATTTTAGATCATAAACTTGTCTAATTTGTAGTCAATCATGCATACAATTTTTATTACTCTATTCATCCCCCTCCAGAGTAGTCGTATCCTATCAGCATTTGGAAATGTACTTTAATTTAAGATTGCACTTCAAACTTTTCAACTTGTGATTCAAGAAGAAAATTTTGAGTCTCTATGCTTCAAGTGACTCAATATTTGAAAAATAGTCCACAGTTTGACATCATCGTAGAAATATGCTTATGTTTCCTGTGCTACCCACAATACCCTTACCCAAAAACCTCTTTCTCTCACACGCATCTCTTCCCTCTCTCTCTCTCTCTCTCTCTCTCTTTCACGTAACCCTTCTCTCTCGCACTCAACCTAGTCCACAAAATACTCCTTCATTGAAGTCGACGACGAATGTCAGTCTTAGGGCATTTTTATTACTTTTTTATATAGATCTGATGATTTTAAGGTCAGGTTATTATTTCTATCAAAAATGTAGTTGATTACCTCCATTTATTGGTATTGATCTGAGTTTTGTAGACTAGGTTGAATCGATGAAAGTCAGACCATTTTTCTGTGTTTCCGACGAAGATCGATAGGTTTGATATTAGTTCGATAGTAACTCGATCGTTGTGCTCGATAGGCTCGATTCCTTTTCCATGTGAGCTCGATAGGATTCAATTGAGTATTTTCTGGACTTGGTTGAATCGATGGAAGTCATATCGGTTTTTTGTATTTCCGATGATGCTCGATAGGCTCCAAATGAGTTCGATAGGAGCTCGATTGTTGTGTTCGATAGGCTCGATTCCGTTTACATGTAAGCTCGATAGGATTAGATTAAGTATTTTGTGGAGTGAGTTGAATCGATGGAAGTCTGATCGATTTTTTGTGTTTTCGACAAAGCTCGATAGGCTCTATATAAGTTTGATAGTAACTCAATTGTTATGCTCGATAGGATTAGATTGAGTATTTTGTAGAGTGTGTTGAATCAATGGAAGTTGGACCGATTCATCGATATGATTTAACCATAAGAAATGATCATTCATCAAGCTCTATCGAGCATGCTATCGAGTTCATATTGAGAACTTATCGAACTTGTCGGGTACCATCGAGAAAGGGAATAGTTTATGCAAGGGGTATTTTGGGTAGCACAAGAAACATAAGCATATTTCCATGATGATGTCAAAGTAGATATTTTTCCAAATATTGAGTCACTTGAAGCATAGATACTCAAATTTTCCTTTAAGAATGCATATTTATGAGTGATTGGAGTAGATAATTTCTATAAAAACTTGTAAACTCATCAATTTATTTAGTTAAAGTTACCACCACTTGTTTAGGGTAATGGCAGGCACCAAACATTATTTTTTCAGTTTGCCAAATAAGATTGTTCGAAAAAGGTATCTAATTCCACCTTGTTTTGAAGACGCTATCGAAAAGTACAACGTCATTGTTACAAAATTAATATAATTTTAATTAACTAAAGCAGTAAAATAATTCAAATAGGTAATCTTGAATAACTAATGATCATGGAGGTGCTTAGGGATGAGACTTCAGTGCCCCTTTACTTTCATTGACATTATCACTACCTAAACAACGATTACACTCACAATGATCATGAAGAAGGAGATGGGACTTTGTCTTCAAACGACTCAGTGGATTTAGGATCAGAAAGAAGCTCTGAATCCGATGATTGGGTACAATGTGTCATAAGTATGGAGACAGTTGAATCGGATCCCACGATGCTACGTATTGAGAAAAGAGGGTTTTGGGGAGAAAATCATGTTCTGTTTTTTCTTAATTTGAATTTTGAATACAAGTGTTTATATATACATTCGAGTTGGATTTCCGTTGGAGCTTTGGGAAGCGTCGGTCGGTGAGGAGGCGCGTCGGTTGGAGAAGGGAAGTGTCGGATGGTGAAGAGGTGAGTCGCTTCGTATCTTTCAACACTCCCCCTCAAGTTGGGCCCGGAAGAGATTGTAGGTGCCTAACTTGCTTATGATGGTGTTGAATGGTTTCTGACTTAGAGCTTTGGTGAAGACATCTGCCAATTGTTCTTTGCTGGAGACGTATGGGACTTCTATTTCTCCAGCCTGAATTTTTTCGTGGATGAAGTGACAATCAACTTCAATGTGTTTGGTCCTTTCGTGAAACACGGGGTTCGATGCAATGTGTCGAGCGGCGTTGTTGTCGCAAAACATGTTTATAGTTGTAGTATGAGTTTGTGTAAGACCCGCTCTCCGGTACCTTATTAAGTCTTATCCATCCTTATGCCCGAGTTTGTGTTTTCTTGATGAATGATGTTAGTTGTGTGATTTTATGCTTTGTTTTGGAAAAGCTTCCTTTCGGGGAAAAGTTTCCTTTTTGGGCAAGTCAATGCGACTCGTGGACGGGTTCGACCGTCAGGCAGTTTTCCAATCGATTGACTTAACCGGGTCGATCGAGTGGAATTCATGTGTGTGGTTTGGCTTGTGCTTTGAGTAGGCATTTAGGGCTGAGGTGTGAAGGCTGGGTGACGTGGATGCCACATCAGCAAGAGCAAATCTCTTGAGATTTGCAAAATATTTGAATTGGTTGCCTAAAGGAAAGTGCTGATTGGCCATCAAAGCCAATTATCTCTTGCCTTATTGTTAATTGCTCCTTCCAAACTTGCACCTATTTAAGCCACATCCAGCCGACCCTACCTCCCTCTCCTCTCCACACCACCACCGAAAATCTCCCCAGCAATTCCAGCAACTTGGAAGAAGAATTCGGAGGAGCTCCTTGCGTGCGGCTAGGGGAAATCTTGGTGCATCCGGTTTAGCTCAACATCTTCTATCCTTCAGGTATGTCTCTAGCCATTAGTGTAGCATAAGGCTTGGGGGCTGGATTGGAGGCTGTCCAGCATCAGCAACCTTCGGGTTTGATTGAACAATCTATGCGGGTAGTAAGTGGTAACTCAAACAATGAGGCGGTTGGGGGTTGTTGCCTTATTAACTTGATTAAGTTGTGGTTTATGTGTGCTGCTGGACGGGTATTAACTTATGTTGCACCTCTTGTATGCTTCTGGTCCAAATGTAGGATAATAGGTGGGGGTGTCGGATGGAGCTTCATCCAGCACCAAGGGGGATGTCTGGTCAGGTTTCTGGGGCACACATGCGAGATGAAATCTCAGCCTGGTTGGGTTGTGTGTTTTACCTTAGATTCTAATAGATTTCTGGCTGCTTGCTAGTTGTAGATGTGATTATATTGATGGATTTCATGATCATTCTCTGGTTTACCTTGCTGTTAAGATACCCTATGTTTGTGTATGATTTAGATAGTTAATTTCGTGCATTAATTCCCATGTTTTGTTATTACCGTGATGCTACATATGCATGCCTATTTAGCTGCGGGATTTGCATGATTCTTCATCTTTAGTTGCTGTTATGTTGTTGTATATCTAAACATCTTTAGTTCTGGACACAAGGTTCATTTCCTGATTTTTCTTGTTGATTACAAGCCGCATATTTCATGCATCAATAGGTTGCTGGAAATAGGAATATTGCATGGCTGCATTATTACCAAAAACATTGCATATTCAGTCAACCGGATTGTTGTTGGATTTCATCAAGTGCTTACTGATTTGCTTGCTGGTAGATGTTGCATATTTCATTCCTCTTTAGTTGCTGAATGTAGGGTTTAAGTCCTATTTAATTTTATGTTAAGGTGATGCATGTTCATGCATCATTAGGTTGCTGGAAATAGGAAAGTTCATGACTCGGTTTGCTGCTAAGACTTTGCATATTCGTACATCATTTAGTTGCTGGATTATTCCCCAAGTTGTTACTGATTTCAGACCATATATTCTTGCATGATCATCCATAATTTGTTACTGATTTCAGACCATATATTCATGCATGATCATCGACGATTTGTTACTGATTTCAGACCATATATTCATGCATAATCATACATCATTTAGTTGCTGGATGGTTCCCCATTTGTTACTGATTTCAGACTATATATTCTTGCATGATAATCCATGATGCTAATTGTTTAAAATTCGTGTGGTGTGGATGAATTTAAATTCTGTTTTGGCTTAGAGTTTGAGGGAGATATTGCATACCCTCCATTGAACTCATTCTGAATATTTTAGATGTACTAGACTATATGCGTTGTGGTAGTTGCATTGCATCTAATCTAATGGAGTAATTCTGGGCACGTTCTGTTTCTGGGCCGACGGGCCACGGGTGGGTCCTCTAGCTTCAGAGGCCACCCGATTAAGACCCCTATGTGAGGGCCAGGCCTAAGATAAGTCCTGGGCATGCGCGCTGCCATTCTGTCTCAGGTTAGGTGGACCCAATGTCGCGATGGCACCATGTAGGTTATTTTCCACGAGTTGGGACATCTCACCAGCGCACCGCTTTGTGCCGAGCGGTGGGTCACCGATGGGTGACCACCTCTGACCAGCGAGGCTGGTGTTCTGGTTCCTTACGAGGAACGCGTCGGGTGCGCCCGGCAGGCATGGCTGGTGGAGTCATTGCCCTTCTGATGCATTCCGTGCACTTGTTTCTGTTCGACTGCTGCTAGTCTTAGTTAGACTTCTTGCATGTGTCATATTTATTTCATTTGTATTGGCTGAGGCATACTGGGTTTTCTTAATTGAAAACTCACGCATTTATTAATGCGGTGCTTGCAGGTACTTAGGTTTCCACAGGTTGGACTGGACGAGTAGTCGAAGATTCTGTACACGAGGGACACGTCGACCATATTCTTCAGTTTGTCTTTTGCTTCCGCATTATTTACGATGTATTTCCCTTTGAACTCGGTGTAATGTATTTGACCTTCTTACCATATATGGATATTCTCTCACTTTTCAGTTATGTTTTATGCTAGTCTATCAATGTATGATCTCTCTACGTATTGTCGAGTTGTTGTTTGGTCTGTCTTTTGTAACTCCTTCGGTCGTCGCGGAGGTCTCTGATCGCGACACTTGTAGTCTTTCCCAGTGTGCGTACCCGCGAGATCGGGGGCGTTACAGTTTGACCCATATCATGAAGAAGTTGTTTTAACCAAATGAGTTCGCTGGTGGTGGATTTCATTGCTCGATACTCTGCTTCTGCGCTTGATCGGGCAACGACTTTTTGTTTCTTACTCCTCCAAGTTACAAGATTTCTGCCAACAAACGTGCAAAAGCCGGTAGTTGATCTTCGATCATGGCTCCCTGCCTAATCAGCATCTGAAAAACCAATGATACTTTTAGAATTGTTGTTTTTCATCAGTAATCCTTGTCCTGGGGTTTGTTTAATGTACCTTTGAATTCTATCAATAATATTTAAATGTGATGTTCGAGGTGCATGTGAATTGACTTACTATACTAACAACGAATGTGATATCTGGTCTGGTTACAGTTAAATATATAAGTTTTCCTACAAGTCTGTGGTATTGATGAATATCTTTAACATGCTCTCCGTTAGTTGGACTGGTTTTGAGATTTGCCCCAATGGGTGTATTAGCTGGTCTTGCTCCAAGTTTTCCTGTTTCTTTTAATAGGTCTAGGGCATATTTCCTTTGTGATAGGAATAGTCCTTTCTTTGAATATGCAATTTCTATTCCTAAGAAATATTTCAATAAGCCTAGGTCTTTTATATCAAATTTCCTTTTTAGGTAGTGTTTAACTTGATTAATTTTTTCGTTATTATCTCTTGTAATGATGATATCATCTACGTAGACCAAAACTATGGTAGTTTCTCCCTTATGGTGACTAGTAAACATAGATGCGTTAGCGGAAGACTTTGAAAAACCATAAGCGATAAGAAAGTGACTAAGTTTTGCATACCATGCCCGAGGAGATTGCTTCAGGCCATAAATGGCTTTGTTGAGTTTGCATACCTGGTTGGGAGAGGTGTTGTATCCTGGTGGTGGTATCATATATACTTCTTCTTCAAGAGTGCCTTGGAGAAAAGCATTTCTGACATCCATTTGGTAAAGTTTCCAACACTTGTTAACTGCTATGGATAGGAGAACACGGACAGTGTTCATCTTTGCTACTGGTGCAAAGGTCTCTAGGTAATCAAGGCCGTATGTTTGAGTATATCCTTTTGCTACAAGGCAGGCTTTATATCTTCGATAGTTCCATTGCTATTGTATTTTATCTTGTAGACCCATTTGCATCCAACGGGTTTGGTTCCATTAGGTTTAGAAATAAGGGTCCAAGTGTTGTTAGTTTCTAAGGCTTTAAGTTCTTCTTGCATGGCTTTTTTCCATTTAGGGTTGCAACTAGCTTCATCGTAGTTCTTTGGTTCTAGGTTTTCGTTTATTTGGGTTAAGAATGCCCTATAGTTGGTTGTATTTGTTTATAGGTTAGGTAATTCTCAATGGGATAAGTTACTTGTGAGGTGATAAAGTCTTTAAACCTAGTGGGTGGACGAGTTGGTCGAGTAGATCTTCTTGGGGTGCTGGAGGTGGATTTCTGGCTTCTTCGTTTCTTTCATTATTTTCTTCTCTTTCTTCATTTCTTCCTTCTTCTCGCTCTTCTTCTCGTTCTTCTTCTTCTTCTTCTTCAATTTGGTTGATGTTGAATTCAGGTAGAACGGGTGTGAAGTCCGGGGGAGACTCGGTTGTACCGACAATGTTGACGTAAGACTCATTTTCTCTAAACATTACATCCCGAAAGATATACATTTTACAAGCTTCGGGGTCAAAACATTTGTACCCTTTTTTGTTGAAAGAATAACCAAGAAATAAGCACTTTACAGAGTTGCTATCAAATTTATCTATGTGTTTCTTATGAACAAAGCATACACATCCAAAGACTTTAAGATGATCTAAGGTTAGTTTCCGTCCTAAGAGTATCTCTAGTGGTTGTTTATTTTGAAGAGAAGGGCTAGGAAGGTGGTTTATTAGATAAGTAGCAGTTAAGACAACATCGGACCAAAAACGTTTGGGAACATGATTTTGAAAAAGTAGGGATCGAGTTACATTTAAGAGATGGCGATTTTTTCTTTCAGAAACTCCATTTTGTTGAGGGGTGTGAATGCATGTCATTTGGTGTAATATTCCCCGATTTTTCAAAAAAATTTGAAAGTTGTGACTGGTGTATACAGTCCCGTTATCTGTCCTTAAGGTTTTGATTTTAAAATCATACATATTTTCAACAAATGTTGTAAATTCACAAAAAAAACTGAAAAACGTCTGATTTGTTTTTGAGGAGATAAGTCCAAGTGTTCCGTGAGAAGTCATCAATAAATAGCACAAAATATTTAAAACCGTTGTAAGACTCGACCGGAGCGGGTCCCCAAATATCGGAGTGGACTAATTCAAAAGGAAAGACTATGGAGGCCATCCAAAGAAGAAGGAGGTCCAGTGCTTAAAGTGTGGGAAGTGTGGCCATTTTGCGAAAGAGTGTTGGTCGCAAAAGAAGGTGGAGGAGAGCTCCAGCCGTGGCCGTGGTGATCGTGGATCGAAGAAGGAGATCGAGTGCTTCAATTGTGGGAAGCATGGACACTATGCATGCGAGTGTTGGTCAAAGAAAAGGGTGGAAGAAAACTCCAACCTTATTGCCGTGGAGGAGAGTGCTTGCGAAGGAGGAATGGCCTTTTTTGTAAGTGGCGACGGAGTCACAAACCATGTCATGCATGCTCAAGTCGAACATGAACATGATGGGAGGTGCGAAGAAGAAGAAGAAGAAAGAGAAGAAGTGGCGACTTCTAACCATGTGGAGGAGATAAGATCAAAGGAGATTACAAGCGAGCAAAAGATATTGTGTCTTCTAGGACAAGGAGAGAATATTCCTTTTGAAGAGGCGATGGAGGATGCAAAATGGTGCGCCGCGATGGATGAAGAAATGCAATCCATCGAAAGGAATGAAACTTGGCAACTAGTCTCATTGCCAAAAGGACACAAAGCGACTGGTGTCAAATGGGTGTACAAAAGAAAGATGACGGCACAAGGAGAAGTTGAAAGGTACAAAGCACGATTGGTGGCAAAAGGCTACAAGCAAAGGGTCGGCATAGATTATGAAGAAGTGTTTGTCCCGGTGGCACACATGGAGACAATCCGTCTCCTAACCTCACTTGCAGCTCAAAGAAAGTGGCGCATGCATCAAATGGACGTAAAGTCTGCTTTCTTGAATGGAGTTCTCGAAGAAGAAATTTATGTGGAGCAACCGCCGGGCTATGAAAAGAAAGGCGAAGAGGTGAAAGTGCTGAAGTTAAAGAAGGCACTATATGGCTTGAAGCAAGCCCCGAGGGCATGGAATGCAAGGATTGATGCCTACTTCAAGCAAAATGGATTCTTGCAATGCCCACATGAACATGAAATCTATGTGAAGAAAGAAGGCAATGACATATTGATCGTAGCATTGTATGTTGATGATCTTGTTTTTGCAGGTAGCAACGATGGGATGCTTGCTGATTTCAAACACATCATGAAAAAGGAGTTCGAGATGACTGATCTTGGACTCATGTCCTACTTTCTTGGTTTGGAGTTCAAACAAGGAGGGGACGGGATCTTTGTGTCACAAGAAGGCTATGCTAAAGATGTGTTGGGGCGCTTCGAGATGGGTGGTTGCAAGCCCGTGAACACACCGGTGGCATGTGGATTAAAGTTATCCAAACACGAAGAAGGTGAGTTGGTTGATGCAACAATGTACAAAAGTGCAGTAGGGTGTCTACGATACCTAACATGCACCCGACCAGATCTTGTATATGGAGTT
The DNA here is from genome assembly GCA_963682175.1 of Triglochin maritima. Classification (NCBI taxonomy): domain Eukaryota; kingdom Viridiplantae; phylum Streptophyta; class Magnoliopsida; order Alismatales; family Juncaginaceae; genus Triglochin; species Triglochin maritima. The sequence continues at coordinate 34,049,514 of OY821776.1, read as the reverse complement.
GGCTTGGTGAGCCGGTACATGGAGAGTCCAACCATGGAACATTGGATGGCGGTTAAGCGAATATTTCGCTACATCAAAGGTACTCTTTCCCTTGGTTTATTCTATGGAGAATGTGTTGACAAAGAGATACTCTATGGATACACTGATAGTGATTGGAGTGGGGATATGGATGATAGAAAAAGTACCTCAGGTTTTGTTTTTTATGTTGGTGACACGGCTTTCTCATGGTCATCAAAGAAGCAACCCATTGTCGCTTTATCAACTTGCGAAGCGGAATATGTGGCGACAAGTCCATGTGTGTGTCATGCAATATGGCTTAGAGAATTGTTGAAAGAGCTATGTTCAAGCCAGACAAGTGCTACGAAGGTGTACATGGATAGAAAATCTGCTATCGAGCTGGCTAAAAATCCGGTCCATCACGAAAGGATAAAACACATCGACACAAGGTTTCATTTCATTCGTGAACATATGAAAGAAAAGGATGTAGACTTAGTGCATGTGAGAAGTGAAGATCAAGTGGCTGACATATTCACAAAAGCCCTGCCAATTCGTTTGTATGTGAAGTTGTGAAATCATCTTGGGATGGTGGATGGAAGAGGATTAAGTTCAAGGAGGAGTATTGAGAATTGAACTTAATCCTAGGTGGCATCCTAGTCACTTGCCACATCATCTATGGAGGGTGAGTCATCTAGGAGTTGATGACTCAACAAGAAGGAAGACAAAAGGTTGTAGGAAAGGAAGAGACAAGGGACTCTTCATTTTATCCATGATTTTCGTCCTCATTTTATGGTGCAATTTAAGTAGAAGTTGTAATGATCTTCAATGGTCATCTTTATGTGGTTTATGTATTTTTTATGGAAGAGTTATGTTTAGGTTAAGTTGAAGAGTCATGTAAGTGCCTATATAAGCACAAGAGTTCTCCATTTGTAACAAAAGCCAAAACAAATCAAGTCAAGTGAGAAAGAAGAAAGAAAATATGAGTGTTTGGTGCAAATCTCGTTTTGCTTGTTGAGTGTTAAGTAGCTTGTTTTCTTCTTTCATTCGTGTCCACCAATTTCGTAGATCAAAGTATGGATCTAGTGATGGCAATAGAAGGCCCTCAGCATGGAGAACAAGGTGGGACAAAGCAGCCCACTAGGCGCAACTTCTGAACCGCTGGTTGGTGGTCCATGTGCGTCTAGTGGAGGCGTGCTTTCTTGGGTGGCTTGGTGTGGTGCTCCCTGTCTTTCTTCCGCATCTAACATCACATGCATAATCAGATGAAATAAACGGAAATAGCGATTTTAAAACTAGATGAGACGGGTGTCACATTCGCTTATGCCAAAGGACATGACTCGGTATACTAGAGGTGTGAAAATTTTTGTTCGGAGTTTCTAAAATGTAGAGCCCATTGGTATAGATTCCTTTACCAATCGTCTTCCCTGTAGTTCGATCCTGAAAAAATACATCACTCGGGGTGAATATAACATTGCAATTTGAATTTTGTGTAATTTTTGCTACCGAAAGAAGATTAGAAGTAAATGTTGGGACATATAAAATATTTTTGTTCGTTTGATTTAATATGGTGGTTTCACCTATTCCTTTTATTTCTACTTGATTATTATTTGCTACAGACACAAAATTGTTAGATGATTTCACATGATTTTTGATTTTTCTTAGTAAACTAGAGTTTCCGGTCATGTGGTCAGTAGCACCGGAATCAATTATCCATTGATCATTATTTACATGCCCTATTTTTGCTAAGTTTTATCTGATTGGTATGCAGATAAATTTCTGGGAAAAAGTGTTATCCCTGCGCAATTACCTGAACCTTGAGGGGCGGACTGCAAATATCTGCTGAGGTGGGCCAGCAACTGATCCAGCGGAATCGGGTCGGGTCTGGAACTGGAACTGGATCCGGGTCCGGCGGGTGGAACATCTGATCTGTTAGCGGAATTGGGTCGGGTCTGAGAAAAACCGGATCCGCCAGAATTGCGTGAGGTTATAAAACCCCGCGGATCCGAGCGAGAGACCGATTCGCCTTCCCATTTTGTCTGTTCCTCTTCCATGTTAGGGTTAGCCACCGCGCCGTTTCCTGTTGGTCCGCCATTCCTATTTCTGTTCCGATGATCTCCTCCTCCTTCCCTTGTTGGTCGGAGATGCGGATGTAGGAACCAGCATGAGTTCTTGTTATGCCCGATCTTTTTACAGTTGTCGCATGTTTCCTGTGGTTTGTTTCCATATTTTTTGGTTTTATTTGGGGGTTTTCCGGCGAAGAATGCCTGAGTTTCTGACCGGTCAGCGATCTGAGCGGTGGTCCGGCGGGTTTCCTTCTGTTGGATCATCGCGATGATGGACGCGAGATCAGGAAGGTTGGAAGTCATCAGGACTTGGCTCCGGATAGCTTCGTAGCTGCCGTCGAGTCCGAGGAGGAACTGATAGATTTGATCCCTTTCTTTCCGCTCGAGTAGGGTTTTTGGGTCAGTGGTCGCCGGTTCGTAGATAGCAAGTTCGTCCCATCCACGTTGCAGTGTCCCGAGATACTCCATGATGGTTTGTCCTTGCTGCTTCGTCTGCGACAGATCGTGTTTTAGTTTAAAAATATGAGCGAAGTTGTGGGCTTTACCATATATGTTTTGAATCGCATCCCATAGCTCCTTCGCCGAGTTTTTGTAAAGGAAGATGGCCCCGATTTTTGGTTGCATGGAGTTGATCACCCATGACATTACAAGGTGGTCCATCGCCTGCCACTCTTCTTGTTTTGTTTCGGTGTCATCTTCGTCTGGTTTCTTTGTTGTTCCGGAGATGTGCCCCAGCTTCCGTTTTCCGCTGAGAGCCAGTGTGACAGCGCGTGCCTATGACAGATAATTCTGTCCGTTGAGCAGCTGAGACACCAGTTTTGGGGCGTTGGTTTCCAGATCCGTCATGTTTTCCTTGATTTTCCTTCAAGGGTTTTAGGTGTTGGGGTTTTGTTTATCACCTTCAACCCCCTTGAGAGGCGACGATGATGGGTGGTCTTTTTCCGGTTTGGTTTGGTTTTCTCTGAGGTGTTCCGATGATGTGTAGTGGGCACTCTGAGGTTCACCAATGATGGAGCGATTGCTCTGATACCATATTGAGAAAAGAGGGTTTTGGGGAGAAAATAATGTTTAGTTTTTTCTTAATTTGAATTTGGAATACAAGTGTTTATATATACATTCGAGTTGGATTTCCGTTGGAGCTTTGGGAAGCGTCGGTCGGTGAGGAGGCGCGTCGGTCGGAGAAGGGAAGCGTCGGATGGTGAAGAGGTACGTCGCTTCGTATCTTTCAACACTACGCGGCAGCCTTATCCTCATGTTTTTTGTACCCATACCCCATGAATAGGGTTGTCAAGTTCTGCTCGGGATCGGTAGATCGCTCTATGTTCGCTCGATTTTGCTCGGATCGTGGCTCGGATCCATTGGGTGCCACCTTGACACCTCTCAATGAGCAGTTGAACGAGTCGAGTGGCTCGTGAGTCGTGAGCATTGCACGAGTTGAGCACGATTGGTTTTTTCTGCTCGATTCCTCTAACGAGCGAGCATCAAGTTGGAGAGAAATTTTAACAAGCCGTGCGAGCTCGAGCTGAGCATGTTCGCTCGAATTCGGCTCGTTTACAACCTTACCATGGAGCGGGTATAACCTAGTAAACGATGGTATTACCGTCCTCTTTACAAGCCAACATGTAGTATATATTATCATAAAATAAGTCTTCATGCAACTATGTTTGTAGAATATTACGACAAAAATTAGAATAAAAGGTAAAATTTGGATATAATAATACTCGATAGGCTCCATATAATATGTTTTTTCTCCCGAATAATCTTGATAGAAGTGATGACAGAATAATGCTTTTCAGGACTTGTGTGTTTCGATTAGTTTCACAAATGCATGATGATATTATAATATACTCTTTAAAAATGCTTATGTGTAAAATTTCAATTTTTTTTAAACGCATTTTCACGACATGAGTTTCTTCTGTATTCAAAGTCAAACAAAACTAACTCCGCTTTAAAATAATAAAAAAAACATTCTGGTCACGAGAAATAATCTCCTAGAGAATATGCCATCTCTTTTTTAGCTTGAATTTATAATTTGGTTAAATCAATAGACATTTCAGATCCATATTAATTAATATTTTTGCGTGCTCCCAATGAATCTAAAAATAGGAAACTATTCAACTTTTTAAAAAGTTAGTTCCGAAATCTACTTCTTACATGTCCTACTTTACCGCAAATTTGTTGACATGTTCCGAAATTCCCAATAACGGTCATATTTTCCCTCTCGCCTATAAATAAACTATCATGCTTTAACACAAATTAAATTTATTACTCGGTTCTTAGCGGATTGTTTCTCACTCTGAAGCACAACCACCACGACTTCTTCTCCAAAACGACGAATCATTGTTACTACTAGTTGGAAAGGATTTAAGTAGTTTCCACAATGGCAACTCATTTCCCCACAGAAAGCTTCCAGGCACTTGACTATCCATCTCTTCACTAAAGAAGTGCAAACCAGAAGGTTCAAGCACAGAGTGAAGTTCCATTGCAGTCACGGTGGACTGTTCGTCGTGCGTGACAAAGATGCCACCGTTAAATACTTTGGTGGGCAGTCTCGTATAATAAGTGTGGAAAGAGATATCAAATTTTGCGAAATGTTGAAGAAAATGGAGGAGCTCTACGGAGGTCCAGTTTTAGTTAAATACAAGATTCCAGACGGCGATCTGGACAGTCTTGTTACAGTTTCTTGTTTGGAGGATTACGAGAACATGTGGGACGAATATGACCGCGTGAAGCCAGAGAAAATGAAGGTTTTCTTGTTCGAGCCTCAGTTCGATTATGCTAGTCTTTCCGACTCAAGTTTTAATGCAATGATAAAGTCCTACCCAATGACCCCGAAAATGTTGAGGAGGCCATGGTTTTTCTGTTTGAATAATTTTTAATTTGTGTACGTAAACACGTTGTGGAGTTTAGTCTTGTAAAGTAAATTATGTTGTGCATGTAGTTGGGTATTGTGAAGTCATTAATTTCCCATGCACGTGTGTGTAGTTTAGTGTTTTGTTCAGTTTATGCAGTACAAGTCATACAAGTTTGTATATTTCAAATACCCACTTGTTGAAATTTTCTTATACATATTCAAATAAATTCATTCTATTTTCTACTGCCTACTTATTCATTGTTGTTTTCACAAATAATAGTAGACTCCACGTGGTAGTATTTCGTTTTGGTACAAATAATAGCTTTATTTTCATTTAGTTACCTAATGGGCTACCAAAGCGACCACCGTTTTCTTTTATGTCGATAAATTTTGCGTCAAAAAGCAAGTTCTATTGAAGAATACAATTTCTTTTCACAAAGTCCTAATTTTTATGGAAAAACTAATACTAGTTGAACACTTATGGTACTGTGGCAACATAACATTTTTCCAGTTTGCCAAATAAGATTGTTCGAAAAGGATATATGATTCCACCTTGTTCTGAAGACGTTATAGATCTTTTTGCCAAATAAGATTGCTCGAAAAGGATATATGATTCCACCTAGATCGAAAAGACCAACGTGGTTGTTACAAAATTAATATAATTTTAATTAAGTAAAGAAGTAAAATAATTCAAATAGGTAATCTTGAAAAACTAGTTTTACAGTATTTCAATAGTTTAATTGGTAACATAAATCTTAGATAAATGAAATTAGTATTAATACAACTTTTGTTTCCAATATTTTTCATAACCTTCTAAGTGAGTACAAATCACTTTTGATATGTAAATTTTAGCTAAAACTTCTTTTATTTTTTGCTTATCTTTCTATGTCAACGTTTTAAAGTTTAATTATATTAGAAGAATATGCCAACGTTTTATAGGTTAAATATGTAATTTGGTTAAATTAAGAGAGAAAAGTTTATCCTATATTGCACATTTAAATAATCTTCTTGAGTGCTTCCAATAATGAGAACCTAAAAATAGCAAACAATTTGAGTATCTCACTATGTAAGACATTGGTTCCGAAAATCTAGTCCATAGCTACGGACTTATTTGCAACAAATGCCTTAACATGTTAAAAGATTCAAAATAACGGCCATCTCCTCCTATAAATAAACTACCATGCTTCAATACAAATTACGTTCATAACTCGGTTCTTAGCATTGCTGACATAAAAGGTGCTTTCTATGTGTGGCGTTCTTAAATACAAGCTCACATGCAACGATCAAGCCTTAGCCAAGAACGATGGAAATATTGAGACTATGCTATTTTTGTTTAAACAAGTTTTAGTTTGCCTAATTTTTCTTAATTATGTTGTGGAGTTTAGTCTTGTAAAGTCATAGGCTTCCTAATTATATTGTGTAGTTGTATATTGTGAGGTTATTAATTTTGCATGCTTTTTTTTGCAAGTAAAAGAGAGGTCGACCCCTCCAAGATTTCATTTATATTGTAAAAGTTACAGCCTATGTATGCGAACTACACATAGAAAGTGAAGAAACCATGGTCTACGTTACTGTAACTAAGAGCTATACTATCTATGAAACAAGTAACTAACTTCAAAAAAATGGTGGTTGAAACTCAGCCTATCTAACGCAGTACGTATTATAATGGCTGCTCATGTATGTATTATAATGTTTCGTTCATATTTTGTATAGCATGGTATATATGTTTGTCTATTTCAAAGAATGTACTACGTGTTGACTTTTTAGTATATATATCAAATAAGGTTTTGTTCTATTTTCTACTGCATCTGCTTATTGATTGATGCTTGCACACAATAGTAGATTTCACATGGTAGTATATGGTTTTGGTAAAATAATATTTTTACTGTCATTTACTAACCTAACTTGCTTCCCAAGAGGCCCCAATTTTCTTATCTATCAAAAATATTTGTGACAAAGAATAGGCTTCAGTCCTCAGCTCACTTTTGTTAAAACGAGTCCCAAATGATCTAACCGTTTGATCTCAATCTGAAAGGTTATGAGTCATTTACTTTAAGTAAGGGTATTCTAGTAATTTTACAAATCTCTCCAACTCATCTTCTTCGCCATTTTCTTCCACGAAAACCAATTTCCCCTTCTTCCCAAACTCAAACTCTCACTCTCCTTCTTCTCAGGAACTCCGAATCTCCCGCTTTCTCCCCTTCTACAATGGAACCCCTACCATCACCAACACCGGATGCCACGCACTTTAGTGATCGTTACCTAACTTATTTGAGAGAAGTCCAACTTTCCAATTATGTGAACCCATCATTTGATTCTTCAAATCAACTCTTCGTTGACGACATCCAAGCTACAACCATGAAAATCCAAGCTCTGATGGAAAAAATAGGTCATCAACGATACACATCAAAGGTTTGATAGTGGCTGATCACATCCAAACCTCAGAAACCAAAATCTGACCTCCGAATCCACAGATCCAAGCTCTGGCAGTGGTAGAAACTTAATCTCAATCGTAATATTACGTTCACAACCTAATATGATGTTGTTAGCCGTAATATAATGTAATTAATTTTAATCACATTCCTCAAATAATGGTGGATAACTGCAACATGTGTAAAAAAATTGAACTATATTTTGAAACGTTCAATTCAAAAAATATGGAATAAAAATGTAACAATAAAGACATAACAGTAATATAATCTTATTTTGGTCATAAAAGTATTCTACTATGTTCAACACATCCATACTTTGTAACTTGTCAATCTGATCAAACACTATACTAGACATTGTATCTTTATATTCAAAAAGTTGAGATTTCATCAACCCTAGTTAGAAGTTGTTCCACAAAGTATCATACCCACATATTCAGCACGTATTTGAGCCATATCTTCTTCTCCGAAATCAAAGATTTTTTTTCATTCATAAATATATTGCACAAACTTCAAGACATATAATCCACAATTCAAACTTCTGGTTGATTGTTGGGGGCATGACACATATTTTATGTCCTATTTCTTCATATTGTCAAAACTATACAACATTTCAAAGTACTTAGTCACCAACTTAGACTGCAAAAAATAACATTTAAACTCATAAGTTGTTAAAACAATAAACTTTAAAGTCATGCTTTATAGAAACAAAAAAAACATAATAAATAAAGAAACATGAAGGACGGTTATAAAGCTCAGGAGATCGAATACAATGGACAACCTTGGTTTCTGAAGAATAATGATGTAAGCATATATTAAAATTCGCAAGAAACACAAAAGATAAGATAATTTTTACATATTGTTCCTCAATTTGTCTTGTGTATAATCTTACAGGACATAATTGTCTATTATATATATATATATATATATATATATATATAATCGTAAAGAACATAGTTTTCTATATAAATGCCTTCATAAATTAATTTTTTTTGTTTCAACAATCAAATTATCATCGCTCCAACAAGCACTTATCATCGGTTCAAGTTTCAAGGTAATGCACGCATGGAGATGTTCCAACAAATTCTATTTCTCCGACACACCGAAGCTAAGATGCACAAACTTGTTTTCTAATGAATCGCTAGCCCTCCCATAATTTACCCCATAGTGACATTAAATTTTAGACTACTTTTAGTGGTCACAAAAAAAAAACCCAAATCTTCTTTATGCATGAAGAGAACCGTTTGTTGAACCTCACCTCAAATAAAAAATAACCAGAGGGTTAAAAAGTTCAATAAATAGCATATTTTTTTCCAAGAAAAATACAAGAAAACAAGTCTTATCGGAACTGAAGATTACTCTCCAGACAGAGTCCATTCGTAAGTTATATTTTCAACAGTAAGAAGTGAACTCAACCATAAATTCAGCATTGCCCCAGAGCTTGCAAATTACCGCAATTTTGGTAACCCAAACTCCACCCCCCCCCCCCCCCCCCCCCCCCCCCCCCCAAAAAAACAACACCTTCCCAACGTCGGTCAGAGCGGAGGGCAAGCAAGCGGATGATGGTGAGGAGAAAAGGGTTTGAAGAACATACCGTCGGTGACAGAAGCATGTTTGCCGATCGACGTTGGTGTCAAAGCCACACTGGGGATGGTGTCGTCTCTGTTGGGGGGTGTTGTCTCTACCACGAGACTGACGTTTCAATTTCAAAGCTCACGATGTCGTGAACGATGAATGACGACGAAAACTCCAGCGAGGTAGGGAATGTGGCAAGAGTGGGTTTGGTTTCGTGTCCCATACTTGTATATATAATTTTAAAATTTTACAAGTAATTAGGATCGGTTTTCATATTTTTCAACAATTTTATATATAAACTCCATAATTGTATTTCAATATATATTATATACTGATTAATATTGAAATACATAGATTGGATCATACCTAGGGAATTATCAAATCCCTTTTACCAATCGGAAGTCAGGTTGCACGTCAGATTACCCCGGAATCACATCTAAGTGTTCACAAAACTCTAAACAAGATTAGAGAGATCCAAGGTAGTCAACCAGTCTCTAATTCAAGGTTAGAATCTAATTAATAACCACTTCTATGCTCCAAAGAATTTAATCTCTCAAGCACTCAATTAATAAAAATAATTTTGGATGAAATGATGAAGAAAATATGGAAAAGAAACTTTTTGCATTAATAAACAAAGGAAGGGAGGAGAGACCTATTTATAGGATATCCTCAAACCCACATCATGGGTAAACCACTTACACATGATCCATTGTTAATCTCTCCACTAAGCCACATCATGTGCAAACTACTTTGCACATGATCTCTTTTTTATTTCTCCTCTCATCATCCCATAATTACCTTTGACCAAGGTGGATTAAATCCAACCATTAATCAACAAAATTCTCTTTTTAATATATGCAAAATGTGCGCAAACGGTCAGACCATTTTTAACTTTTTTGACTTTACCAAATTTTGGATTAATATCCAACAAAATTTGGGCTTTTGGGGTTTTAGCAAATTCATATGTTATAATGTTGCGGATCACATTATATTATGTAATATATTATCATATACAATGTCAAAATATTATACCCTATAATATATACATCTCATACAAATTTATTTGTTATTCTAACCATGCTGTTATTACGACATATTGATTTTATTATTTTACCACATGTATATTATTTCATAACACATGAAACTTAAGACATCATATAAAATATAAAATCACATATCTTGTTTTCAAGTTTTCTGGTGTGACCTAGGGGAGGATCTAAATTATGTTGGCAATGATATTAAACATTTAATATTATAAACTATAAACGGTATCTAGCTACACATTATAGTTATAAAAATAACAAAAATGTTTTGCTCACTTGAACAGAACATGATCCATTTAGTGATATGTGAAATATCACTTGTGTCTATCATTTGCCTCATGATATTAAGAATATTATACAAAGTAGGAATGTATCATCTTTGTATTATATTATTTTTTTCTTGATCTCTTAAGTTAATTACTATGTAACTATACATAAGTTATATTGTGCACATTATAATTTTGCTTTATCAAGGGACCCAACAATATCATAACTAAAGTGAAGAGGGACAATGATATTCTTTTGACATATGCCATTTTCCGCACAAGTTGTATATAACCAATTAATATCTTTATCACTATATGTAATGATAACTTTTGATGATAATCAAATCATATGCTTTTAAAGTTAAAAAGACAGGTCTCATATCAAGGAACAAAACGTCCATACATTTAATTCATAATAAATGACATATAAAACAATACTTTTCGAACACATTCATTTCAAATAAAATGTGGGAGTGAATGATATTTCCAATTTTACCATTTTCGGAGTAAAAATTAAAAGATCTCAATTTACCTTTGGTTTTGATTTGGATGGTGGATATTTTGGGAGCTTACTGAAGCTAAAGAGCACCCTTACCCATCAAAAAAAACAACCACCTGACACATTAGTAGAAACCAGCTCCACGTATTCACTCGGGCGGATCAAGGGGGCATGTGGCCCCCCATTGGTTTTTTATATTTTTTTTATATATAAAATGTTTTAAAATATGTTAAAAATGTTTTAAAATTTATTTTAAATCGTTTTTTATTTGTTCATATTTTTTAAAAAAAATTAACACTTTTTTGTGTTTTACCCAAAATTGCTCGTCAAATGACGTGGAGGGGAGAGAATATAGGACCCTCGGGTTGTTTCTAGGCGTGGTTAAGAAAATTTTTGGAGATTTGTTTGTGCTGACGTGACAGAGAGAAAAGTTGATGTGACTGGGAGAGAAAATAAGGCGCTCAGGAAGTACCCGGGCACTGCTAAAGATGGTCTAAGTGAGCTCATGTCAGGACTCACTTGATAATTTCTGTATATATATATATAAATATATATATATAGTCAAGCTCTAGTGAGCCCAGGGCTCATCAAATTTAGTTTAAGCCCCCTACAATCTCACCATTGGATCTTATTTACAGTTCATCTCACCATTCATTAGCATAACCGTTTTTTTCTTAATCTACCTTACAATTTGAAATGAGTGGTGGATATTGTGGGAGCTTAATTTAGACAAGTTGAACCCTGGGCTCACTATAGAATTCTTGTATATATATATATTGTAGGTTCATGAGGGTCTCTAATTCTAATCATTTTAAGCTAATTACCTACTTGTTTAAGCAATCAAGTTATGCGTAGCGGAATTTAAACAAACAAGCAAGTAAGGAAGGAATAATGCAAACCACAATGGAACACGGGGGTTTTTACAAAGGTTCGGTCACCGCCTACGTCCTCTCTTGCAAGCTCCGCTCGACACTTCGAGCTCCGCTCGCGTCTTCACAATCCACTCCTTGTTCCGGGACGGGAGAGAACGCCTTTACAATCTTAAAGCTCGTGAGCAACCCTCGCCGAGCTTGGCTCCTCCTCTCACAATCCGAGAGGGATACTTTGGGCTCTCACCTAAGTCTATACTCTTTGTCTTGGGCTTTCACCAAGACCCTTGCTTCCTTTGCACAACAAATGAGTGGAACAACACTCTCTAAACTTGAGCACACTTGAGTAGGATTGGATTTATGACTAAAGTGTGGAAGGTTTGAGGCTTGGAGTGTTTTTGGGTTTCTCTCTAATGTATTGACAAGTATGTGTGGGAGAGTTGTGTTAAAATGTGTTTTACAACTCTATTTATAAGCATTAGAGAGAATATAGCCGTTGGGGTTGATTGGGTATAAGTTGATGTAAGATACACAAAACAGAAACTTGCAGGACCCAATTCTGGATGAGTTCGGTCGACCATTAGGCAGTTTTGAACTCAGTTCAGTCGACGATTAAGGAACGGTCGACCACCCAACGCTAAGACTTAAGTACACTTAAGTGATCGGTCGAACACTGCAAAGGGTTCGGTCGACCGATTCACAACAGGCTCTAAGGGGTTGACAAACAATGTTCTATTCGGTCGACCGAACCAAGGTCTAATGGTCGACCGAATTCCAGCAGGAGTATCGGTTTGTCAAGAGACAGATATTCGGTCGACCGAACAAAGTCCTCGGTCGACCGATACAAGAAATGTATTTGGGGTATTTTTGGTTAATACGAATACGACCGTTGGGTATATACGACAAAACAAACGGTCGGAAAATACTTGGGACTCGGTCGACCGAAAAGGTATGAACGGTCGACTTAACTTAGGCAGTTAAACACTAACAGATTAATTGATCACTCGGTCGACCGAACAGTCTATTTTGGTCGACCGAATGTGGACAGACAATTTGGGTTCAGGTTTAGTGTTTTCCGGTCTAAGTTTGGGTGATCTATTGAAGTCCAGATTATGTGAAATTTCGTGTGTGACTTCTCTAGGGAACCTAGTGTGTGTTTGAGTAGATTTTAGTTCAAGTATGCTTAACTACACAAAGTTCCTAAGACTTAAAGAAATAAAAAATACATGTCTTCAAATAAGCTTGATTACATGTTTTGACTTGATTTCCTTTCTTCCTTGAGTCTTCATCACCTGTAGAGGTTAGCACAAAGCAATATATACGCAATGTAACATGTGTGCTACTCTACACGATCACAAATAAGATTAGGTTGATTAAATCATCAAAACATAGATTAAGGCCAAAAAACCAATATATATATATATACACACGTCTCCATCTGGATGGTTTATAGCCAGTCCAAATCCATATCCGTTTTGAGTAGATATGGATACAAATTTTTGATATAATACAACTATTGTGTCCAATTTTTTTTATAAGTTTGTTCAGAATAAGTTAATGATTTTCCTACTAAACAGGTATATATCACTTTCAACACGTCAATTTAACTAAAAATTATTTGTTTGAAGTAATCTTAATTTAGAAATTAAAATCGACGTCTTCTCAAAAGTAATATAAATAGGTACATTTAAATATTCAATGGTCAAATCATTGCTGTTTGTTAATAGGTAATATTTATTTTGAAATAAGGTACACGCGTGGGATATAATATAATTGCAAATTGAAATTTGGATAGGTGAAATTAGTCAAAAATGATTTCGGCTACTCATGTCACTATAATTTCTTTAATAGGTACTTCAAGAACATATTTTTAAACATTACTACAATTATATCAAATTTTAACCACCGGCCGGAATGAATTAACATCCGTGGGGGATGGGAGCTGGAATCCTCATTCCCCTTATAAATAACCAATATTGCTTAGGAATCTCCGGTCTGCCCGTTGAAAAGCTACCAAACCACTACTAGAAGGGGTTTTCTTGACGGACATTTCCGTTGGGAAAAACCCTAATTCCAGTGGCAATACGTTTGTTGTGTACGTTTTTTTTATAACCGAGCTGGTCGAAAAGAAAAAACAAACTTGTATGATAATTAGACCGTTTAGAAATGCTTCTATTTTCCGATGAAAGTATATCCTATATTTATCTTGATTCAGAGACTAAATCTAGAATTAAATGAATACTCCGTATGGCAAAATAACATACGCTATAAAAATTCATTTTTTATCTCATCAAACAAATATGCAGTTTCACATGGCTGAAATGTCATTCCATCAATATAATCGCCAATAAACATTGAAACACAAATCTTGCTATTGCGCAGTAAAAACCGTGAGATACACACTACATACCTACTCATGCAGCATAAATGGAGTGCCAAGAAAGCGAGAACTAACCTAACATAGTCTAATAATTTTCTTTCGAATAAAAATCACAAACACAATGCATGCATGATTTCGCCTCAATTAAAAGAAGATCCAGTTCTTATCTGACTTTCAAGAATCACAAACCATTAAAAAAATTGCTCCATTATTTGAACACAATTTTATTTAACACAAACTCCTAAAAATTGGTCCGAAAAATATTAATGTTTTCTGTTAAAACTTACGTTTCAAATAATTTTTACAACATTCTATGGGATAGGCCAATAATTTTCCTTCTAAATGGGTATAAATTGCTTTCCATATGTAAATTTAACTGGAACTTATATTTTTTAAGTATTCTTTAGAAATTGTAACCGACTTCTTCTTAAAATTAATATAAAATATACATTTGGTTGAATCTTAGCCAATGTAGTAAACCGTGGATCAATTTGCATAACCAACCGATGTGGACAATCACATGATAATTGATAATTGGTATTTAGTTATCCACTCGATCAAATTTGTGGAGGATGATAAACTTTAGAGAATGTGGACTTTTTTTTAAGTCTATACGTGAGATGATTAAGTTGGGAGACCCTGCCACTCTGTTACTTTTGTCAAATTCGCTTCATAGATTATGACATCCTATAGTAATTATTTTATTACTTCAAAGATATTTGATTTGTTGAAAGTACTTCAAAATGATCGAAAAGTTTAAATAATATACAAGGAAATTTAGTAGCAGAGAGAAAAATTCCCTTGCCCTAGCATTTTTCGCTCAACCGGTGCACACCCAAAAACTGATCTTTCTACTGGAAACTCCCCTAAATTCACCCCATTCAAACTAAATTCTGAACTCAAATTCGTTTCAGTTGCCTCTTCAGATCCTCTCTGACCGCTCTTTTGAGGAGGTCTAACATCAACAACCATTCAAAATCCTTCTGGGCGGTGAAGATCGTCGTTTTCGGCCAGCTGGAGCGAAGTAGGGATGTTCCTGGACATTCTTAACAAGGTTAGTATCTCAAAAGGCACGATACCGAGGTCGTGGTACAGATCTCAACTTTCTCCCCATTCTGTGTATCACGTCCCTACCTTTCTTAGGGTACAGTTGGAGGAGGTGGGTTGCATGGGGAAGGAGGAAGGCTTGATGGGTGTAGGGAGTGGTGTAGGGTGATGAGCTGGGTTGGATTTGGGGTGAAGAGAAAAACCAACGTTCTTCTCTCCTTCCTTTTCTCTTCTTCCAATTCCATCTCACTTCCACTCTTCACCTCATCTCTCTCTTCCATTTCTGTTTCTCTCCTCTCAGTGGCTCGGTTGGACGGCGAGGTGGTGGAGACGGCGTCGACATTGGGCGAGAAGAGTGTTGCGTGAGAAGCTCGAGCACGACTTCGGGGTGGAGGCGACGTTGAGCGAACTCCGGCGTGCTCCGTCTTGCATTTGAGTTATGTCGGCTTAATAGCTTTGTTTAGTTGCTCACCACGTTGGTGTGGAATCGTGGTCGGTCACGGGAGGTCGGAGACCTCACCGCCGGCGAGAAACGACGTAAAATCCATGCCTGGCGCGAGGTTACTGTCGACCAACAGTCGACTGGTGCCTTCGGGCGGTCTACCGGATTAGTGGTTTTGCCCGACTTTATCCAACACCGGTCGAACGATGCCATGTGGTGGTCGACCGGTTGTGCTTGTGCTGGTTGGTCGGAGGTTTGCCTGGTGGTTTTCGGTCGACCGTTCCTAGTTTTCGGTTGGACCGGAACTTAAGTGAACTTAATCATATTGTATAAAGTTCGACTGATTCTATATCTTGTTCGACCGATATTTGACCTAGACTATTAGGATGCCCCTGGTAGTTTTCTGTCGACCGGGACCCCTGAGTCAGTTGACCAATTAGACTTGTATGATTTTGACCAAACTTCGAATTTTGACCCCGTATTCGGTCGACCGGTTTTAGATTGGTGTTCGACCGCTGGGACTTAAGTAATACGCAGAGAGTTCAACCGTTGCAGACTTTCAGTCGACCAAACCCCTTCAAAATGGTTGGCCGGATGGCCTATTTCGGTCGACTATTTGTGCACAAAACTGAATTCCTTGTCTTTTTGTTGTGTGAACTCTGTCAATGGAAACCCGTGTCCTCGCTTAGAGCGTGAGCCGGGAGGTGAAGGCGGGTACATTGCTCGTGCCTGCCCAGGAACCACCGTGTGGAAGAGTCTGACACTTTGGTCGTGCCTCCTCCGTTGATGGACAGTGGTGTGACATGTTGTTGACTCTCTCTAGAGTAGCAGACCTGAGGGATCACGGATCCCAATTCATGTTGATGCTTGGATCGTGGAGCGTGATGACCCTGTAGACTACGGTCTTGACCCGTGTGATGTTGTGCCAGACGTATGTTGTACCGCCGAGGTTGTGACGGCGTTGTCGCCGAGGTTTTTGCCGACGATGATGTTGCCGACGATGTTGCGGCAGGTTGTGCCATCCAATGTTGTGTCGGACATATGTTGTACCACCGATGTGTGCCGGCGATGTTGTTCCGGCGATGATTCCTCGATTGAGTACCTATCGAGGGATGGTTGGACTGACCGGGCTACGACTCTGTTGGGGTGGTGTACACCACATGGTTCGCTTTGCGTGGAAGTGCGGATGCTCCTCACCGATCCCTTTGGCTCGAGTAGTCGCGTGTGGGGTGTGTGTCACGTACTGTCTGTAAGACCGTATGTGCCTACGGTAGGTTTTTGATGGAGACCCAATGTTGTTGCTGGACTGATGTCCTTGTTGACCCTTTGAGGGTATTTGTTGTTGATGTGGGAATGAGGTCCTATTTTACCCTTGGAGGGGATTTTTGTTGCATTGCTGATGATGACATGACATACTACTAGTATGATAGGTTTATTTATCGTACCGTTGCATTTATATAGGCGAGCTTGGCATACGGGGTTTCCTAATGGGAAACTCAGGCATTGTTGTTGATTCATGTTTCAGGACCACAATAGGTTCTGTCGGGTGGTGACAGCGGGCACACACATTTTGGGGCTAGGATCCTCTTCGTACTCTTTGAGGTCGTCATGATTACTTGTATCTGTCTTTCGTTGTATTGTCGTAATCATGTATTTTGACAACTTTATTGTATTTGGTGCACCGACTGGTTATATTTATGAGTGACATTCCCGTTGATGGGTATTATCTTGAAATCTCTTGTTTGTTTAAATTTTCAAAATTTCTGTTGTTTTGGAATGTTACAATTTGGTATCAGAGCGGTCGGTTCCTATGTGTGGCTCCCAAACAAATCACCCTGGTGTAGTAGAGATAGGTTGCACTTTACTTTTAACATGCATTCATGTCTAATCTTGAGTTGTTTCTTCTGCCAGATGCCTTCGAGACGTGTGAGGAACGCCGTGAATGAGCGCAGTGCCAGTAATGCCACTAAGGGCGCTACCTGTAATAGGTTGGGCGAGTTCCTCGAGGAGCGGAGGCAGTAGGTCCGTCGTTCCATAGGGCTAGACAAGGAGAGTTGGCGAGTCTTCACCGTCCGGGCTAAGGAGGCAAAGGGCTCCAACACTGTTGTGGAAGGTACCCTTGTTGTTTCAGGTTTGGTTGCTCATGTTTTATTTGATTGCGGCGCCACACACTCCTTCATTTCAGAGAAGTTTGCTGGCGACTTATATCGGACCTCTGAGCTACTGACTGATTTGTTGGAAGTCAGTACGCCCATGAGTGAGGTGGGCACTGTGGGGAGCTTTCTCCCCGGCACCACAGTTGTTTTGGAAGACCATGATTTTCCGACAGATCTGGTCTTGCTACCGATGTAGGACTTTGACGTCATACTGGGGATGGACTGACTGTCACAGTACGATGTGCGAGTCTTCTGCCGTGAGAAGAAGATCCTTATTCCGAGGAAGGACTTGCCTGATGTGTTGATGAGAGGGACGAGGAGTAGATGAGGTCGTCTGATTGTGTCTGTGGTTAAGGCACAAAAGCTGATGCATCAGGGTTGCAGAGCGTTTGTGGCTACTCTGATTGTTCCTGATCCTGACACGAGGAGGCTGGAGGATTTAGAGGTTGTATAGGAGTTCCCAGAGGTGTTTCCTGGTTTACCGCCGCACCGAGAGATTGAATTTGGCATTGAGTTAGTGGCTGACATGACACCGCAGTTTAAGGCTATGTATCGGATGACACCCCCTGAGTTGACAGAGCTGAGGAAGCAGTTACAAGAGTTGATGTACTCTGGGTTTATTCGACCGAGCATCTCTCCATGGGGAGCGTCTATGTTGTTTGTGAAGAAGAAGAAGGAGTTGTCGTTGCGGATGTGCATCAACTACAAGATGTTGAATAAGGTTACCGTCAGGAACCAGTACCTTTTGCCCAGGATTGAGGATCTGTTTGATCACCTGCAGACGCGTGAGAGTGTTCTCGAAGATAGATCTGCGTTCCGGTCATCACCAGTTACATATCAGAGAGGTAGATGTCCAAAAGACAACCTTGAGGACGTGGTACGGGCACTACGAGTTCTTGGTGATGTGATTTGGACTGACGAATGCACCTGCAACATTCATAGACCTGGTGAACAGGACGTTTCAGCCGTATCTTGACAGATTCGTCATTGTCTTTGTGGACGACATCTTGGTTTACTCGCCTGACAGGGAGCAACATCGGGCGCACCTGAGGATTGTGCTTGGCATCTTGAAAGATCGGTAGCTCTATGCTAAGTACACTAAGGTCGAGTTTTGGTTAGATCAGGTGGCATTTCTGGGGCATATTGTGTCAGCGGATGGGATTTCGGTGGGCGAAGGTTGAGGCTGTGACTCAGTGGAGGGCCCTGACGAGCGTGACAGAGATCAGGAGCTTCGTGGGACTAGCTGGGTATTACAGACGGTTCATTCAGGATTTCTCCAGGCTTGCTTCGGCACTGACAGCGTTGACACGGAAGGGCGTCAAGTTTGTTTGGTCCTTGAAGTTCGAGGACAACTTTTAGGAGCTGAAGAGGCGACTAACAACAACACCAATTTTGACGCTACCTAGTGGTAGCGGAGGCTATGTGATTTACAGTGATGCGTCAAGGATTGGCTTGGGCTATGTTCTGATGCAGCACGGGAAGGTGGTGGGGTATGCTTCGAGGCAGTTGAAGGTGTACGAGAAGAACTACCCAACTAATGATTTGGAGTTAGCAGTGGTGGTTCACGCGTTGAAGACCTGGTGACATTATCTTTATGGAGATCAGTTCGAGGTCTTCACAGATCATCAGAGCCTGAATTATTTATTCTCGCAGAAGGAGCTGAATATGAGGCAGCACAGATGGCTCGAGTTCATTAAGGATTACGACATCACCATCTCCTAGCATCCGGGGAAGGCAAATTCTATTGCAGATGCACTAAGCAGGAAGGTGGAGGTGTCAGTTGCGAGTTTGTGCATTCGGGAGTGGAGGCTACTCGAGACGTTGTCGGAGTGGAGGTCGTTCACAAAGGGCTCTGAGAGGGTTGTGATTGTTGGGCTTTGGGTGGAGACGCAGACTGTCTCGCGAGTTGTTTAGCTTCAGTATGATGATGAGGAGTTAGCTGGTCTGCTATAGTTAGCTGCCAGAGATGGATCAGACTTCAGTGTGGGTGTTGGTGGTGGTCTGGGTTCAGGAGTAGGATCTGGGTGTCAAAGGTTGATGGGCTGAGAGATGACATCATAGAGGAGGCACACCGAGCGAGATATACCATACACCCGGGGAGCACGAAGATGTATAAAGACCTGTAGCGGAACTTCTGGTGGAGGTGCAAGGAGAGGGATATTGCAGCGTTTGTGGACCAATGCTTAGTCTGTCAGCATGTGAAGATTGAGCATCAGCCACCAGCAAGGCCGATCCAGTGTATTGAGCTGCCAGAGTGGAATTGGGAGCACGTTACGATGGATTTTTTCACGAGGCTGCCGAAGATGAGGAGATTCCACGACGTGATTTGGGTGATAGTCGATCGACTGACCAAGTCGGCGCACTTCTTAGCTATCAGGACCACGTTGCCTCTGGAGGGTCTAGCTAAGTTGTACGTGGAGTATCTGTGAGCATCATCTCTGATCGAGATCCCAGATTCACCTCCAGATTTTGGGGGAGTCTACAACAGACATTAAGGACATGTCTGAGGTTCAGCACAATGTTCCACGTACAGACAGACAGTCAGTCTCAGAGGACAATCCAGACCTTGGACGATATGCTGAGAGCATGCACACTAGATTGGGCACGACACTGGGATGAACACTTGCCACTGATAGAGTTCACCTACAACAACAACTACCATTCGAGTATTATGACTCAGTACGAGGCTTTGTATGGTAGGCCTTGTAGATCACCGGTATGCTGGAGTGATGTGGGCGAGAGGCAGTTAGTGGGACCAAAGCTCGTATAGATGTATGCAGAAAAGGTCGATGTGATCAGGAGAAGGCTGGCCACGGTACAGAGCAGGCAGAAGAGTTATGCCAACAGACCTAGACGGGCGTTGAGAATTGAGGTTGGCGACCACGTTTTTCATTAGATTTCCCCTGTCGATGAGTGATGAGGTTTGGGAAGAAGGTGAAGCTTAGTGCGAGGTATGTCGGTCCGTTCTAGATCTTAGACCTAGTTGGAGAGGTTGCCTACCGGATTGCGTTGCCACCGCAGTTTTCGGGTCTTCACAACGTCTTCCACATATCGATGCTGAGGAAGTACATTGTAGATCTAGCTCATGTGATTAAGATAGCAATGCCATAGATCCAGCACGACTTGTTGCTTGAGGAGAGACCAGTCGAGATCCTTGATCGCATGGATCACCAACTCAGGAGAGTGACCATTCCGATGGTAAAGGTCCGGTGACAGCATCACATCAAGCGCGAGGCCACCTGAGAGATCGAGGAGGAGGTTCGGAAGCACTACCCTGAGCTTTTCGGTGCGTTACTTGTTTGATTTCGGTACGAAATCCTTTTAGGTGGGTGGATTGTCACGTCCGTACCCATCTTAGGGTATTGTTGGAGGAGGTGGGATGCATGGGGATGGAGGAAGGCTTGATGGGTGTAAGGAGTGGTGCAGGGTGATGGGCTAGGTTGGTTTTGGGGTGAAGAGATAAATCAACGTTCTTCTCTCCTACCTCTTCTCTTCTTCCATTTCCATCTCACTTCCACTCTTCACCTCATCTCTCTCTTCCATTTCTGTTTCTCTCCTCTAAGTTGATCGGTTGGACGGTGAGGTGGTGGAGATGGCGTCGACGTTGGGCGAGCAGAGAGCGGCGTGAGGTGTGAGGTGCTCGAGTACGACTTCGGGGTTGAGGCAACATTGAGCGAACTCTGTCTTGCATTTTAGGTATGTCGGCTTAATAGCTTTGTTTTGTTGCTCACACATTGGTGTGGTATCGTGGTTGGTCGTGGGAGGTTGGAGACCTCACCGGCAGCGAGAAACAACGTAAAATCCTTGGCTGGCGTGAGGTTGCTGTCGACCAACGATCGACCGGTGCCTTCGGGTGGTCGACCTGATTAGTGTTTTTGCCCAACTTTAACCAACATCGGTCGAGCGATGCCATGTGGCGGTCGACTGGTTGTGCTTGTGCTGGTGGGTCGGTGGTTTGCCTGGTGGTTTTCGGTTGATCGTTCCTAGTTTTTGGTTCGACCGGAACTTGAGTGAACTTAATTATTTTGTATGCAGTTCGACTGATTGTATATCTTGTTCGACCGATATATGACCTAGACTATTAGGATGCCCCTGGTAGTTTTCGGTTGACCGGGACCCTTGAGTCGGTCGACCGATTAGACTTGTATGATTTTGACCAAACTCCAGATTTCACCCCGTATTCGGTCGACCGATTTTAGATTGGTGTTCGACCGTTGGGACTTAAGTGATGCGCAGAGAGTTCGACCGTTGCAGACTTTAGGTACACCGAACCCCTTGGGAACGGTCGACCAAATTGCCTATTTCGGTCAACCGTTTGTGCGCAGAACTAAATTCATGGTCCTTGTGTTGTGTCAACTCTGTCTATGTGAACCCGTGTCCTCACTTATAGCATGAGCCGGGAGGTGACAGCGGGTACGTTGCTCGTTCCTGCCCAGGGACAACCGTGTGGAAGAGTGTGGACCCTTGGGTTGTGCCATCTCTGTTGATGGACTGTGGTGTGATGTGTTGTTGCTTGACTCTCTGTAGAGTAGCAGACTTGAGGGATCACGAATCCTAATGCATGTTGATGCTTGGGTCGTGGGGAATGATGACCCTGCAGACTACGGTGTGGACCGTCTGATGTTGTACCGGTCGTATGTTGTGCCGGCGATGCCGCCGAGGTTTTTGCTGGCGATGTTGCCAATGATCTGGTTGTGTCGTCCGATGTTGTGTCAGACGTATGTTTTAACGCCGATGTTGTGATGGCTGATTGTCATCATTTCATGCTTATATTTGTATCTTATATTTATTATCTTTCATCTAAACAATGCTACGTGATGAGTTTTATGTTTGAATTTTAGAAATAAATAGGTTTGAAAAGAAGAGGCATAAAAGGACCTAAAAGCATGAAAAATGACTGAGTTGAGAGACTCAAGGACAAAGATGCAAGATCGAAGGACCTGAATGTAAGATCGAAGGACCAATGACCAAACAAGAATACTTCACACCATAATGGGGAGTATTTTGGCAATTCTATTCAGGTCGGAGCTCCTACAAACGAAGTAGATGCATCAAAAACAAGCACAACCATCCAGAAAAGCCCAAAAGAAAATCCAGCGTGATCCGAGCCATATAGACCGCCAATTGGCGGTCCAAGACTGCTATTGCTCCAGATCCGCTAAGCTTTCTGTGGGACGTGTATTAGTGTGTATGTAGTCTATTTCTGGTATTTGTTTAGTCCCATACCGGGGGATTGTCCCGGATTACCTTTTTTTATGGCTGTAAATAGATCTCTTCACCTTCTATTGTAATCACCCATTGCTTGGTGACATTCTCTCTACTTGGAGTAAGCCTTGGAGCAAAATCTCATGGTGGAGAAGAATGCTACGAGTAATGTGAGTCATTTAATAAAATAATTTTTCCATTGTTTTGTTCTTATGTTGTTTCTTTATCATAGTTTTAGCATAGTTTTGTTCTTATGTTGTCCTTAAAGTAGTTAGAATGTTTCCTTTCTTCTTTAGTTTAATTGTTAGAATAATGTGTAGTGAGTAGATCCATCCCCCTTTGGGGTGGAGATGATGTTCATACATGCATTAAAGAATGGATATGAATGCTTTATATTTTGATTGTGTTGATAAATGTGAATGTATGCTTGATTGTTAGAGTAGAATACTACACTTGATGGGTTTTGCCACACATCTTAGACACCTCCCATGCTTGTTTAGGTTCTGAAATAACCAACTTCTGTATATGAATGTTAATCAACTAGGTTAGTGAATGGATTGATAGGTTTTGCCATAACCTTTAGACACTTCCTATGCATGAAAACAATACCTACATTTGTGCCTATAGAATGCATTCTTCACCATCCTTTTACATGTGTGCACACACTCCACCCCTAGGGGTCTTTCTCTTCTTGATTCCAACTTAGTTTTACATTTTTTAGTTTTGATTCGAAGTAATCGTTAGTTGCTTTACTTTGCATTTTTCTTCTTAGTAGTTTAGTGTAGCGTAGATTAGCATAGACAAACTCTTCTCCCTTTTTGTTGCCACTTGATTTCTGAAAAACCAGAAGCTACTCACCTCCCTGAGGATCGACCTGTACTTGCCACCTATTCAACGCGGCCGTGCACTTGCGGTATTTAAAACGTATAAACAACGGCGATGCCGCCGATGTTGTTCTGGCGATGATTCCTCGATTGGGCACCTATCGGGGGATGGTTGGACCGACCGGGCTACGGCTCCGTTGGGGTGGTGTAGACCACATGGTTTGCTTTGCGCGAAGTGCGAACACTCCTCGCTGATCTATTTGGCTCGAGTAGTCGCGTATGGGGGGTGCGTCACGCACTGTACGTAAGACCGTGTGTGCCTACGGTAGGTTTCCGAGGGAGACCCGATGTTGTTACTGAACTGATGTCCTTGTTGACCCTTTGAGGGTATTTGTTGTTGTTGTAGGACTGAGGTCCTGTTTTACCCTTGGAGGGGATTTTTGTTGCACTGCTGATGATGACATGACTTGCTACTAGTATTGTAGGCTCATTTACCGTATTGTTTCATTTATATAGGCAAGCTTGGCATACAGGGTTTCCTAATGGGAAACTCAGGCATTGTTGTTGATTCATGTTTCAGGACCACACTAGGTCCTGTCAGGTGGTGACAGCGGGCGCACACATTTTGGGGCTAGGATCCTCTTCGTACTTTTTGAGGTCGTCATGATTACTTGTATCTGTCTTTCGTTGTATTGTCGTAATCATGTATTTTGACAACTTTATTGTATTTGGTGCACCGACTGGTTATATTTATGAGTAACATTCCCGTTGATGGGTATTATCTTGAAATCTCTTGTTTGTTTAAATTTTCAAAATTTCTGTTGTTTTGGAATGTTATAATTTGGTATCAGAGAGGTCGGTTCCTATGTGTGGCTCCCAAACAAATCACCCTGGTGTAGTAGAGATAGGTTGCACTTTACTTTTAGCATGCATTCATGTCTAATCTTGAGTTGTTTCTTCTGCCAGATGCTTTCGAGATGTGTGAGGAACGCCGTGAATGAGCACAGTGCCAGTAATGCCACTAAGGGCGCTACCTGTAATAGGTTGGGCGAGTTCCTCGAGGAACAGAGGCAGCGGAGGCAGCAGGTCCGTCGTTCCATAGGGCTAGACAATGAGAGTTGGCGAGTCTTCACCGTCCGGGCTAAGGAGGCGAAGTTCTCCAACATTGTTGTGAAAGGTGCCCTTGTTGTTTCAGGTTTGGTTGGTCATGTTTTATTTGATTGCGGCGCCACACACTCCTTCATTTCAGAGAAGTTTGCTGGCGACTTATATCGGACCTCTGAGCTACTGACTGATTTGATTGCGGCGCCACACACTCATTCATTGTTGTTGATTCATGTTTCATGACAACAGTAGGTTCTATCGGGTGGTGACAGCGGGCGCACACATTTTGGGGCTAGGATCCTCTTCGTACTCTTTGAGGTCGTCATGATTACTTGTATCTGTCTTTCGTTGTGTTGTCGTAATCTTGTATTTTGACAACTCTATTTGTATTTGGTGCACCGACTGATTATATTTATGAGTAACATTCCCGTTGATGAGTATTATCTTGAAATCTCCTGTGTGTTTAAATTTTCATATTTTCCGTTAATTCGGGATGTTACACTGTGTTTCATCAGAGGTGGTTACGACTAGGGATGCAAATTGATACTTTTGAATTTGGTATAACTTGTTTCTGAATTCCAAATAAGCATACCAAATCCAAATTCAAATTCAAAATTTTATAGCTTACCCATTTTATATCCGAATTTGAGAACTTGTCGAATTCGAATTCGGATAATGTTCAAATTCATATAACATAGTTTTTTTATATCTTTTGTTGTATAATCTAAAATATTTTAAAAAGTTGTTTTAAGAAAATTATATTATAATTTGCTTTTGCATTTCTATTATGCGTATATTTACATAGGAAATAAGTTTGTTTTTTATTAACTCACAATACAAATATTAATAACCACATGTATTGGATGCCAAAAAATGTATTTTCGGATATTCGGATATGATTTGACCTACATCCGATTTCGTATCCGAATTTGAAAACGGTAAAAAAAATAAACCAATTTCAGTTCCAAATTGTACTTGGTAAAAACTTCTTAACCAAATACCAACTAAATTGTAATTTTCGAATAAGATAATCGGTTATCATTTGCATCCATAGTTACGACGAATGCTTTGATTGCGTCTCCCCTTCTTCATCCCCTGAGACACCTAGGGTTGCTGGTGCTTGATCTGGTTCTAATTTGATTTTTGTTGATTTAGATTGCTTGATTTTTTAGATTTTGACTTTTCTGTGAGAGTGTTGGCTGTGAGATTTCGATTGGTTTCTTCCGATCTTTTGATTTCTTGTGCTATGCATTTTGTTTTACTTCATTTTCCCTTTGTCAATTTTGGTTTTGGGGTGGTTGGTATTTCATTCTTCTTTCGAGATGTCAAACATTGTTTCATCGAGAGACCCTCCCCTTACTAGTTTGGAGTCTCATGGGGGATCCTAAATCTCCCTTCGAGGACCCAAAGCTATTCCAGAATAAGCAAACTATTGTGAAGAAGTCCTCTTTTGCTGCAACCATGAGAGAAAATCATCAACCACCAGCATTATAAGGCCAAATTCCACTTAAATCGGCAGGAATTAAAGACAGGTCCCTCTTGTGGAGATCACAGAAGAAGTTGCTACAATCAACACACCATTCAAGTATGCTATTATTGGAAAGTTTGCAGGATTCAGGGCCACGTTGACTTGAGTTAAGAACTCTGTTGACCATTTCTTGAACAAAATTAACTGGTGTGTCCTTGGATCTATCAATACCAGACATGTGATAATTAGGTTTAAGGAAAGAAATGACATGGTGAAAATGTGGCTACATGGAAGTTGGATGATTAAGGGGAAGAGAATCAAGGTTTCTAAATGATCTCCCTATTTTAGGCTGGGTCTAGAATCCGTAACTACCCCTGTTTGGGTGGGACCCCCTAAATAAGTCCTTTTAACAAAAAATATTTGTAAATGTTATTTTTTTACTATTATTTTCAGCGATTTAGTTGGGGTTCCCACTCTATTTCTTTGTCAAATTCGGTTAATAGATTATGACATCCTATAGTGATTATTATAGTACTTCAGAGATATTTGATTTGTTGAAAATACCACAAAATGATCGAAATCTTTTAATATACAAGGAATTTTAGTAGTAGAGAAAAAAATTCACGCGCGTACCCTTTCTCTGGCAATTTTTTGCTCCACCCGTGCACACCAAAAACAGACCTTCTCATCGGAATGTCCCCTAGATCCCTCCATCCGAACCAAATTATGAACTCAAATTCATCTACTTCGCTAAAGCATGTATGATTTGATTTGTATCGAAAAAATTGTTGTTATGCTTGAGTTTGAACCGAATATTGGAAAATCCTTGTTGAGTCGTGGTTCATCAAATACTTGTAATTAATTCAACGCCGATTAAGTAAATTTTGGATAATAAAATTAGAAAATTCAACCTGTATTTTACCGTGAGACATTATTAGCGCTTTATAGATCGTATTTAAAAAAATGAGGTCCTTCTTGTTTGGTGTTTCCAGTTACGATCTAACGCTTTTTGGACCTTCGGTATTCAATTCTTTTATATATTCTCAAATCGTGTTAGCAAACATTAGATGCTATTCAGAAAAAATACATACATTTATTTCACTCAAATAACATTCATGGAAATGATTACAATTTTTTGTGCATCAATTAAATTATAGGTTTCGTAGAAACTGTACCTCTGAAATTACATTTTTTTCGGTCTGCAATTAAAATTTATGAACTGAATTTCTCCTTCCATACTAAATTTTGTGTCTTATTACATAATGATGAATAATATACTTGGCCATCTCATCAAAATTCATGCCTTTAAAAACTAGTCCTCAGTCAACTGACTTGGGTAGACCAAGGAAAATGTTTGGGTTGTTTCTGAACAAAAAATATAACGGTCTTCATGATATTAAATGAAGATAACATGGTTTCCGTGCTCTGATCATCAAATACATGAACATAATTATACTTTTCATACGTGGTCACTTGGATGTTAATGTCAGATCAACGCTTGTTTTGGAAAACCAAAAGCTTGACAAACTTTTTCATAAATATCATCATATCGCATTTTACTACTAACACTCATCATCCGTCTATAACTACATTCATATTCTAGAATGTCATCCATGAATCTAACGATTCCATCGAAAAAATACAACCAATCTGGTGTTGGAGCTCATTATTTCAAGTGTACAAAAAATGAAACCCGTGTACTGAAAACGACCTCTCAGATGTCGTTTATGGTTTGTTTTATTTGCTAATGCTTTTGTTTTAGATGCAGATTCTACTCTTCTTGAATCAGAAGATACACTTTCAACACTCTTTTGAAGTTTGGAATGTGACGATGTTGAAGAAAATTTGTCGGACAACAAATTTACCTTTGACGTGCATATACTCGACATACTTACAAGTTAGCTAGGTATATATTTTCTCCTAATATAAATCATTTAATTTGTATGTCCTCACGAACTTTAAACCTTCTAATGTTATTTTTTGAAGCAGGTATTGGTAAAGAGTAGATGTTGATGAATATAGGATTTCCTTTCATGAAGATTAATTGGATGAAGCATAGATATGTCTAACACAAGTTATACAAATATAGGCTAATTTTTTGTTCTAATTTTAGTAAGAATTATGTTTGTTTAAAGTACTTTGGATGTTGGATGGTTAATGGTTTGGACCTCAAGGGTTAATGGTTTGGATGTTGGATATTTGTTGCCTTGTGATGTTATATAAGCATGTTTAGGTTAAATTAGTGAAGAAGTTGCATGTTTCTCAATCTTTCATGTTTGGGTTAGGTAGCTCTTGTTTTAGTTAATGAACTTAAGATAAACCTGGGAGTCGGGCCGTGCCGGCACTCAGAGACATTGTTCCAATGTCTCTGAGAGCCGTTGGAACGCTGACGTTAGCACCGACGACACTCAGAGCCGTTGGGTTTATTATTATTATTATTATCCCTAAACTATCCCTACCCTATATAAAGCCCCCAACCCCTATCATTTTTTTCATACAACACAATTCTCTCCAACTTTCTTCCATTCATCCAAATTCTAATCTTCTTTAATCTTTCTCTAATTACTTTGATTTTGGTGGATACGGGTTGAGTTTGAGCTAAAGCGTGAAACCTAAAGCTACAAGTAGACCGCTGATTTCGTGACTCCGTTCTTCATTTCTCAGGCTTTTCAAATCTTTTGTAGTAGTTAATTTTAGTTAATCAACTGTAATCATGACTTTATCTTTTATTAAGAAATTAAAGTTTTCTTTGCATATTTAGTAATTTGCATGTCTTCTTCATCTGATTCTGAAGATCAGGATACCGTAGAACCCCTCCCCGCTAGACCACCCCAAACAACTACTACCGGTTTAGGAAAAAACTAGCCTAGTGATTGACATCATTTCATGCTTATATTTGTATCTTATATCCATTATCTTACACCTAAACAATGCTACGTGACGAGTTTTATGTTTGAATTACAGAAATAAATAGGTTTGAAGAAATGAAGCCTGAAAGGACCCAAAAGCAGGAAAAAAACTGAGTTGAAAGACTCAAGGACTAAGATGCAAGATCAAAGAACCTAAATGAAAGATAGAAGGACCAATGAGCAAACAAGAATATTCCACACCATCATGGAGAGTATTTTGGCAATTCTATTCGGGTCGGAGCTCCAACAAGCGAAGTACATGCATCCAAGACCAACAAATACATCAAGAAAAGCCCAGAATGAAAACCAGATGGATCTGGATCTTGTAGACCGCTAATTGGCGGTCCGGGTTGGCCCGTGTCTGCTAAGATTTCTAGGGCACGTGTATTAGAGTATGTTTAGTCTATTTTTGGTATTTGTTTAGTCCCATACCGGGGGATTGTCCCGGATTACCTTTTTCTATGGCTATAAATAGAACTCTTCACCTTCTATTGTAAACTACCCATTTCTTGGTGGCATTCTCTCTACTTGGAGTAAGCCTTGAAGCAAAACTCGAGGTGGAGAAGAGTGCTACCTTCAATGTGAGTCATTTTAATAAAATAATTGTTCTTATTTTCTTTTAATCTTGTCTTTTAATTCTTGCATGCTTCTTTAGTTTTACATT
Organism: Triglochin maritima; assembly: GCA_963682175.1. NCBI lineage: Eukaryota > Viridiplantae > Streptophyta > Magnoliopsida > Alismatales > Juncaginaceae > Triglochin > Triglochin maritima. Next base: position 34,019,720 of record OY821776.1, on the reverse strand, counting down.
CCTTTCCTTTTAGCTTCTTTAATATTTCTTGCTTGCTTAGTTTAATTTCATTTTAGTACAATGTTTCATTTTAATGTAGGTTGTAGTGTAATGATTAGTGAGTAGTTCCATCCCCATTTGGGGGGTGGAGAAAAATGTGATGTGATTATATGATGTATTAAGTGTGTGTTATCTTAATCCTTTGAACCTTATATGATTTCCATAACCATCTAATGAGATTTCACTCTTGTCTTTGATATGCTAATGCTCTTGAATGAAGCTTAGCTTATGCTTAGACTAGTGGACCTATTTTATGGGGAATGATGAGGTGAGGATATGGATGGAATTGATAAAGGAAACTTGACTTGTAGTGTATGTGCTCTTGTTGTCTTTACTTTGGTTAATGCCTTGTATGTTTTAATGATATTGGGTTATCTTATTTCATGTGGAGGCATAGTAGGGTCTAGTCTTTATACATGAGTTCATTGAGCTTCATTCCAATTATTGTGTTGTATGTTTTAATGATATTGTGTTATCTTATTTCATGTGGAGGCAAAGTTGGATGTAGTTTTATGTTTTCACACACACATACACATATCTTGATGAGCTTAATTGAACACATGTTTCGATGAGCTTAATTGAACACACACACATACACATATCTTTGTTTTCACACTCTATTCTCTACCCCCTATGGGGTTTAGTTTTATTGCTTATTATCCATTTCCTGTTGCATCTTAGTGTAGTTTAGTGTAATCAATCTTTCTCTCCTTTCTTTCCCACTCGCCTTCGAACAAACTAAAGTCGACATACCTCCCTGTGGATCGACCCGTAATTGCCACTGCTTCAATGCGGCTGTGCACTTGCGGTTAATTAAAACATATCAATCAAGTTTTTGGCGTCGTTGCCGGGGAGGTGCTCTGTCCAGACTTTTGTTTGGACGATTCGAGTGGGTTTAATTTTTTGTTTTTAGTTTTTGTTTGTTTCAGGGATATCTTGGCATCAAGGGAAGGCAACTGGAGAAATTGGAGGAAGGACACAAAAGTGACCGCCAATCAGCGGTCACTTTTGTGTCCTTCTTCCTCCAATTTCTCCAGTTGCCTTCCCTTGATGCCAAGATATCCCTGAAACAAACAAAAACTCGTTCTGGTTGTTTGTTTCATCAATTTAGTAGTCCGGGAGTTCAATTTTCCATGTTTCAACCTGTAGTTAGCTCCCAGATTAATCAATTCCCCTTTTAAGACAACTTGGACCATAAAACTCAACGCAAAAGATTAGACTTCTTGCCAATTAGGTCATGCGTCATTTGTAGACCTTGCACGCATTTGTCTTTTATTTTCTTTACATTCTTGTTGTCGATTGCTGGAGTGAGGTACGTGCACCCATTCTCTCATTCATGCATCGTTAAAGCATGCATTAGTTAGTAAGGTGCATCGGGACAAGAGTGAGTTGAGCGTTTGATTGGAGTGTTGATTGCTAGATTTAAGATCAAAACGCTACTAAGGAGGGGTTGTCCCATAAAAGATAAGGTGGGGGATTTCATCACCCTTTCCTTGGCCCCAAAAATCACTCTTAAGAAAGCCTTAATTCTAAAAGCAAGTAGACATTGGCCCTAAGGATTTTGGACGCACTAGGAGAGTGATCTAGTTGAGACCGTCATGGCCTGATCGGCGTTGCCTACCTTGTCGATAGTAGGAGGTACTGGATCTCCGGATCTGGTATCATTTGTTGGGCATTGTGGTCTTCGTTGTAGGGAGGTGAGGCGTGTCGAGACTAGTGACCTCGAAGTTAGGCGTCGTCTAGCTTAAGGACCCATTGCCTTACTTTGTTTGAGCCGTGCTTGCTAGATTAGACTTCTACCCTCTCCCACTACCCACGCTAGTTTCTAGGGATTCTTCCCTTCTTCTCTGAGTCATCTTCTTCTCACCTACTTCTACGTTCTAGTCTCCTCCCCTTTACACTCTCTGGTAGCGTTTTAAGGTCGAGTCGAGCACTTTTTGCAAGCTTAGCCTCGTGGTGGTGAGAGTGGTCGACTCGAGAGTTTTTTTTGTTGAGATGGATGGTTACATGGGCGACCATCCATATCATGGTTGGGACCAGGACAATTCTTCCTGGTATTTCGGACCCATGCAACCTGGGTGGCTCAGACTAACAACCCGTATGGTTGGGACAATCTTAATTGTGTGACTGAGCAATCTTCATATTGGGGTAATATGAGAGAGGCACCGACTGCTAGACCACCATCTAGTTACGTCGTATCATATGTTGGTCATCAAACTGAGACATTGCAAGAACCTTTGGCCTCTTTCATGCATATGGTAGAAGACATGAGTGCACCGGTGGCTCCAGTAGCCGTACCGTGTCACTTTTGTGGGTTGAGTGGTCATGTTTTCGGGGAATGTCCATATGTTCCCCCAGAGCCTTTGTATCCTCCTACCGAATACCCAGAATTCTACCAACACCCCACTTCAAATCATTGGACTCATTCTCAACCCATCAACACCCAACCCCAAAAATTCTCAAGCTCTGACTTGGACCACATAGTCCACCGCATACCTGATTCCTTGAAACAAACTTTCCTTACGTTCATGGAAACCACTCAACAGTCCATACAAAATATGGCACTGCAAGTGAGTCAAATAACGCAGCAATTACGTGAACGTGAGGAGAGTAACTTTTCTTGTCAACATGAGGATTTATCTTTTGATATCGAACTGCCACCACCACATCCACAAATTCAAAGCACAATCTTTCAAAGTCAAACTCCTAGTCAGTCTGAGGGACTTGGGGTTTCAATTCACAATCACTTAGTGGAGGATTCGATTCAAATTGAGAATAACATGGACCAACTTCATTATGAGTCGGCACAAGATTGTGCCATATCTTTTTGTCCCGTGGAGCAAGAGCCCCCTAGTACCCTCAATTTCAAACAACCTGATGAGAGTTTGCCTCTCACTATTGTTCTTGATCATCTTGGAAATGATGGAACATCAAACAACTACATTGCTAATGAGGGTGTTAGGAGTTCCTTGGAGGATACCTTGGGTAAGAGACCTACTTTCTGTTCACCTGGTGTGTCAGACATGACTAACGAGGCTCTTGACCTCGTTTCGACCCACCAGTCTGTTGGTTGGAGAGTTTGGATTGACGATCATAACTTTAGCACCGCAACGGGAGAAACTCTTCTTCCGTTGCCCCATATTTCCCAAACTCTTGAGAGGTTCAAGCTCTTTCAGTTTGATCTTTTGAATGAGACGCCTTTGCGTCCAATTCATGAACCTCTCTTTTCATCTTGTGCTCTTTGTGAGGGGGCCCCAAACATGAGTATTCTGGCCCCGCGTGGTGTCATGTTCCCTTTCTAAGTGTATTGACCCATTTTTGAGGTTCCCATTTGATGTCTTTTGACAAATGAAGATGGGAACTTATCTTTGTACATAGTTATATTCCAAAAAAGTACAATAAAAGACTCCATGAGCGAGCATTGATTGTTGTGGGCACCAACACTTGTGTATTTGGGCCCCATTTCTTTCACGTATTAGTATCCCTTCTTTAGCATCTCACAGGTGTTCAGGGAATTCGGGGTTTTGTCCATCAACATAACCTTGAACTTCCATTTGCGCTTCATATTGGTGAGATCTTTCCTTTTTCATGCATAAATTCATGTAGTATCTTGCCCACATTCATTGAGGACAATGCATGAAGTAGGTGTGGGGGGTGTTTTACGTGTGTACCTAGTCGAGTTTTTTGATTTTGATTTTGTTTTCCTTTGTGTGCATTATTAGGGTCATGTTAGTGTGCTGCATTTAATATCGATATACCTGCTTGCCATGATCCTTGGGTGACTTGTGTTCTTTTGCTTGCCTAGTGCTTTAAAATTTTCACATTTCTTTCAAAATCTTCATGTGTTTGCGAAAGAAAATGTTTTTGTGGGTTTTGCGTGTGTTTGGCATGTGCAAAACCGTTGAGAGGCAAAGTAAAAAGAAAGTTCCCAAAATTGTCTTGAACTTGATGCATTAGGATATCTAGTACAATGGCTTTAGAACTTATCTAGTCGTTAGGATGCACCCCAGTTTTCCCTCGGGGGTGTGTAATCATAGGGTTTCAGTGCTCAAACATTTAAAGAAGTCCACCCTGAACCTAGTAAGTCAATAATTTGTGTCTGTTAATTAAGGAAATTTGTTGTAGTCAAGGACCCTTTAAATCTTGTTGTGAGACATTAAGTGTAGGGTTTTGGTTCATGTGTAGATAAGAAATAAGTGAGTAGTTGTCTCTCTTCTCGCACGACTCCTATCACTCGGGAAGTAGTAGGTTTGAGGGGACTTTGTGCATGGTGCTTTCGAGTCATCTGACTTGGGATGCGCCGACCGAACTCCCGTTATACGGGTGGTAGGGATTGCCCTATGTGGAGATTTGGGGAAAGGTGTACGTGATAGTGTAAGTCCTCATGGGCAATGATGTACGAAACTTGACCTTGGGAGAATGAAGCTCCAACTAATAAAAAGAAAAGAAAAGAAGAAAGAAAAATAAGAAAAGAAACAAAAAGAAAAAAATGCAAATAAGAACCTTAATGGACTTTACACTTTGTATCTCTTGAGGATGTTAAGGTTGTCTTTGTCTTTCACTTAATCCCTTATTTAACTTGCACGAATGGTTCATTAGGCTAGGTGTGTGGACTGATTACCTATATAGAGTCGGCCCGTAGGATTACCGCATCCAATGATCGACAAAATATGTCCAACGAGTCGAGTGTCTAGATTGAATAATGCATCTTGTTTGGATTTTGTGGGTATATCCGCTGAAAACCTTCAGGAGACAACACTCCTCCTCCTTGGCAACAAGGAGGTTTAACGGCTTGTTGCATGTGCTAAGTGGAACCGTGATTCCTACGAAAGTGAGTTAGGATTTCTTGTTTCTCGTTTGCGTTTCTCTTTCTTTGTTTTGCTCGGGACTAGCAAAAACTTAGGTGTGGGGGTATTTGATTGACATCATTTCATGCTTATATTTGTATGTTATATCCATTATCTTACACCTAAGTAATGCTACGTGACGAGTTTTATGTTTGAATTTAAGAAATAAAGAGGTTTGAATAGAAGAAGCATAAAAGGACCCAAAAGCAGGAAAAATGACTGAGTTAAAAGTCTCAAGGACTAAGATGCAAGATCAAAGGACCTAAATGAAAGATAGAAGGACCAATGACTAACAAGAATACTCCACACCATCATGGAGAGTATTTTGACAATTCTATTCGGGTCGGAGCTCCAACAAGCGAAGTAGATGCATCCAAGACCAACAAATACATCAAGAAAAGCCCAGAATGAAAACCAGATGGATCTGGATCCTGTAGACCGCTAATTGGCGGTCCGGGTTGGCCCGGGTCCGCTAAGATTTCTCAGGCACGTGTATTAGAGTATGTTTAGTCTATTGTTGGTATTTGTTTAGTCCCATACCGGGGGTTGTCCCGGCTTACCTTTTTTTATGGCTATAAATAGAACTCTTCACCTTCTATTGTAAATTACCCATTGCTTGGTGAGATTCTCTCTACTTGGAGTAAGCCTTGAAGCAAAACTCAAGGTGGAGAAGAGTGCTACCTTCAATGTGAGTCATTTTAATAAAATAATTGTTCTTAGTTTCTTTTAATCTTGTCTTTGAATTCTTACGTGCTTCTTTAGTTTTACATTCCTTTCCTTTTAGCTTCTTTAATATTTCTTGTTTTATTAGTTTAATTTCATTTCAGTATAATGTTTCATTTTAATGTAGGTTGTAGTGTAATGATTAGTGAGTAGTTCCATCCCCATTTGGGTGGTGGAGAAATATGTGATGTGATTATGTAATGTATTAGGTGTGTGTTATCTTAATCCTTTGAACCTTATATTATTTCCATAACCATCTAATAAGATTTCACTCTTGTCTTTAATATGCTAATGCTCTTGAATGAAGCTTAGCTTATGCTTAGACTAGTTGACCTATTTTATGGGGAATGATGAGTTGAGGATATGGATGGAATTGATAAAGGAAACATGACTTGTAGTGTATGTGCTCTTGTTGTCTTTACCTTGGTTAATGCCTTGTATGTTTTAATGATATTGGGTTATCTTATTTCATGTGGAGGCATAGTAGGGTCTAGTCTTTATACATGAGTTCATTGAGCTTCATTCCAATTATTGTGTTGTATGTTTTAATGATATTGTGTTATCTTATTTCATATGGAGGCAAAGTTGGATGTAGTATTATGTTTTCAGGCACTACATGTTTTGATGAGCTTAATTGAACACACACACACATACACATATCTTTTTTATTCACAGTCTTTTCTCTACCCCTATGGGGTTTACTTTTATTGCTTATTGTCCATTTCCTTTTGCATCTTAGTGTAGTTTACTGTAATCAATCTTTCTCTCATTTCATTCCCACTCACCTTCGAAGAAACTAAAGTCGACACACCTCCCTGTGGATCGACCCGTATTTGCCACTGCTTCAACGCGGTTGTGCACGTGCGGTTAATTAAAACATATCAATCACCCAGTATGGAAACATTTTCAAGAAAGTAGAGATCAAAATGGTAAAGTAACTGCTACTTGTAATTACTGTGGTCATGTATATTCGACGGCGTCAAGTGGGGGAACATGTCATTTAGGTAGACATTTAAAGGTATGTAAAGTTAAGAACAATTCTGGGTCGGTAAGGGATTCACGTCAATCTGTTTTAGACACAGAGAGTGGAAATTTAAATATTCGAAAATATGATCCAATTAAATGGAAACAAATAATTGTTGATCTCATAATTAGAGATGAATTACCATTTAGCACATGTGAATCTGATTCTCTTAGGGCAGCAATTCTCTACCATAATCTGCAGTTTAAACCATTTTCTAGAAGAACTTTTAAAAATGTTGCATTTGATAAATTCGAAAAACAAAGAATAATCGTGATTAGTTTTTTTTTATGAAATGAACAATAAGATAGCACTAACTAGTGATGTTTGGACTGGTCCAAATAATTATCCTTATTGTTGCGTAACTGCTCATTATATAGATGATTCATGGTTGTCAAATGAAAAATTTATTTCGTTTTTACCTATTGTGCATCCACTCACTACCAAGATTATATTTGATCACATTAAAGATGTCATTCTAGCTAATTCTCTTGAAAATAAAATTTGTGCAATTGCATTTGATAATGCTACTAATAACAATGCAACAATAAGAATGCTTATAAGTTATTGTAAGCCACCTCTAGAGGGTTCACCTTTTCATATCAGATGTGTTTGTCATACTTTGAACTTGATAGTACAAGATGAACTTCAATTACTTAAACCATACCTAGGAAATGTTAGGAATGCAATTGCCTTTGTAGGTTGTAGTAGTACGTCTAAATATCAGGAATTTAGAGATTTTTGTGTATATAATGATGTTAAACTCAGAAAATTTAAATTAGATATCCCCCATAGATTGAAGTCTACCTATGAAATGTTCAAATCTTGCGCTAATCATCATCTTGCAATTAAAACTTTTATAATGAAAAACAAAAAGATGCATTTTTAAGAGACAAAGATTGGGAAATTTGTAACATTATGTTAGCTTTTTTAAAACCTTTTTTCATTTTCACTAAAATATTAAGTGGACAATATTATCCGACCTCTTACATATTTATTTACGAAATACGTCCAATTACAAAAGTATTTGCGAAATATAAGGGGAAATCCTGGTTTTGATGAGATTTTAATTGTAATGGAGGCTAAATTTAATAAATATTGGAATCCTTCTCCACTTAGCTTTCGTTTAGCTTTTATTATGGATTCTAGATTTTAAATTACCGGTTTACAAGTTTACTTGGAACAAATATACGAAAACATGAATTATGAAAAATTTCAAAAACATGTAGATAAATTTGTAATTGACGCTAAGTTTAATAAATATTGAAATCCTCCTCCACTTAGTTTTTGTTAAGCTTTTATTATGGATCCCTGATTTAATATTACTGGTTTACAAGTTTACTTGGAACAAATTTATGAAAACATGAATTACAAAAAAATTCAAAAACATGTAGATAAATGTAGCTCTTTGAAGAATATCAAAGACTAAATAACCAATTGGTTCAAATGTTGCTAGTTCATCATCACAACCACCTCCAATTGCAGTGGATTCAGATGATGACGACTCGCAATGGAATTGGTTAAGTAAAAAAAAGCTAAATTTTTGCGAACTGAGACCCAAAATGAATTAACTGCATATCTAAACACTAAAATTTACTTAAGTATTGTTGAGTTAAAATGTTTTGATGATTTAGACTGGTGGAGAAAAAACTCAGGTAGGTTCCCACTAGTCTCTTTGATTGCGCGAGACTTATTATGTCCTCCGGCATAAACTGTGGGGTCGGAGGCTGCTTTTAGTGCATGTAAGTGGGTCTTGTCTGGCAAGAGACAAAGTTTATCCAAAAGGTCTATTGAGATGAGCGTATGTCTGAAGGATTGACTCGACGCTGCGGATAGAATGTAGAACATGGTTATTCACGACAATAGTGACGAATAAGATTGAAGAAAAAAATTAACTAAACCACTTTGTTTAAGAATTAATTTTTTCCTAATACCCCTTAGGTTTTTTTCATTACTCCTTAAGTTTAGTTAGCCTTCGACATTTTTTTATGTAACCAATATATTGTTTCTGGAATTAAGGCAACAATTTCTAATAAATAAATTGGTTACTTTGGGGAAAAATTAATTTTGTTTTGGTTTTATCTTACTAATTTGTGATTGTATAGTTAATTCAACACTAAAATTAGAAATCAACCTGAAACAAATTTAAAAATCAACCTGACCCACCGGATCTATGCCAGGATCTGTCACGGATCCGACCCGATGGCCCCTGTGCCGTGGGTCGTGCCGGGCCTCGGAGCCAGCTGTCGTGCCGTGCCGGCACAACACGGTTCCCATGCATAACTTAAGACTATAAAGTTTTATTGTTAAGCACGTTGAGCTTCAAATTATCTTATGAGAGTATGCTATTTATTGATCCAAACATGCCAACTACATATGTTCTTGTTCAAATAGGGTAGATATTTATGTTTTACTTTTGTTTATCAACAAGGTTGAAACTGAGAATTTCAATTATTCAATTAGGTATCTGATAAAATCTGAATACCAATTAGAATTGAAAATTTTAAATATTATGATTCGAATTTCACTACTAATATTTTCATCATCCGTCTATAACTACCTTCATATTCTAGAATATCATCTATGAATCTGAAGATTCCATCTAAAAAATACAACCAGTTTGGTACTAGAGCTCATGATTTGAAGTGTACAAAACGACATCTGTGTAATAAAAATGACATCTGAGAGGTCGTTTTCATTAAAGACGTTTAAAAAACGGCAGTTGTAATACCATTTCTCATTTAATAAAATTTGTACCACAAGTGTAGTTTATCTGTCTCATACTTTGCCAAATAAGTTTCACAGGTTTATATTCTTCATTTTTTATAATTATATTGATTTTTCCCTAATATTAAATAATTCAACATGTTTAACATGCCAACTCGCCCCACACAAGTCTAACCCGCCCATTAGTCATGGTGCGAGTAGTGGTAAAAAATAATCCAACCCAGCCCGCCCCACTTACCCCGCTGAACGTTGTTGGGGTAGGTAGCGGTTGACGGGGAACTCACCCCACCCCCATCTTGTTTGCAGCCCTAATTGGAGTGTTTCATCTTCTACGTGATCTTTCTAGTGTCATGAAAAAGCACATGTTGCTGTGATTAATAAGTTGACACTTTTCCTTTTCGATTTTCCTTCCCATTGCTATATGTTTAATTAAAAAGAGTGTTTTGTCCGATCAGTGTTTAGATTTGATAATATTCTTGGATAATAAATTGGGGCCAGCTCAGTTTTCAAGGTCGCTTGTTTTAAGATAGTAAAACCAATGATCGAATGTCAACAGTCACATTCGTAATTTTGGATGATGTGATTTAAAATTGATTGGATAGTACATTTGGTAAAATAAAATTTCTTGATGCAAGCTATTTGACAATCATTTTTAAATTCGTTTCGATAGACACCAAAATAGTATTAGTGTAAAATTTGCATCAAAATTTAACATATAAATAAGCGTTTAACAAATTAAAGGATAAAAGTATTTATGGGTTATAAAATTTATTGCCAAACAAATTTTGTCAAAATTGAATATTATAATTTAAAAGGGGAATGTTTGAATTGATAAGAATAAAAGAATATTCTAGAATTGACGGTAATGTATATGTAATATTCTCGAACTATAACTTTTTTTGTAACGAGTAACATTTTCAATTATTCGGATCTTATAAATCAAGGATACGGATATGGATCCAATTCGGATCTTTTCAATATACGGATATATTCACATCCACCGATCAAATAGGAAAACAAGTCAAATCAAATACCCATTGTATTTGATCCGTTCGCACCATTAGTTATATGCTCAATCACATGGATTGGCAGAAATTTTCGTACTCAGTCATGGTCTGGACCGGATTAGATCTGATCCAGTTCTGGATCCAGTCTGAGGATTTCTTAATTTGAACAATTATTTAAGGAAAATTTGACTTTTATGTCCAAAGTTTCTCACTCTCGAAAAAAAGCTCATACTTTGATGTTCTCTGAAAAATATGTTTATCTTTACACTTCTCCCCAAAATACTCATGCCTACATTGTGAGACAACTCCATTTGACTTGACAACAACATCATCTTTCTTTCTCACCTTCAAGCGCATCCGACTCAGATTTTCCAGTTGGGAGTGGAGACCACCGCCAGTACACAGTAGTCAGCTGAGATCGTCCCCCATTGAGTCCATCGGACCCCCACCGGACTGCACATGTTTTTTAGTGTTCTTGTATGAGAAGTCGGATGTCCAAGAGAATATGTAAGTGAATTTGTTAAAATTGATATGGGTGTTACTTTCTTGCTTGAGGTGTTCTATTGGTTTGTACAAGTTGTGTTTGAATCTGTCTTTTGTTATGTAATTGTGCTCGATTGCGCTCGATGAATGACAATGGAATGACGGTAGACAACACGTGATGGTATTATGCTCGATATTTTTATTTATTTTTGAGTTCGATTGAGTTCGATGGGGCTCGACGACACGTGACAGACTCGATAGTTCAATTTCGAGTGAACTCCAACTGTGTTTGATTGAAACATGACAGAGCTCGATAGGTTATGATTATTATTTTTGTTTCCACAGTTTTGACCTTTTTTTCTTTCTATCGTGTTAGATTCATCGATTAACGTATTGGCTGCGTACCATGGTGTTTGGGAAATGGACGGTAGAGATTGGCTTTTCAAGGATGGCAAGAGTAAAGGGATCACAATAGAAAAGGATGTAATGTACCTGCAACTGCTTGAAAATTTGCATAAGACATTTGATATTGATAAATTGAAGCATGAGCTCAGACGGGAGGCTCCTTACAAAACACATGGTCTGCCACTTAGATTTGTTGAAATTACAAATGATTCTGATGTCTGTTTCTTCATCTTTGAAATATTACATGGCAGGATCCCTTTATGTGTGACGCCGGTAGAGAAGAATGCACCTGTAGAACCATCACCTTATTCCAACTTTAATGAAGAAGTAAGGAGTCAGGTTGGAACTTTTGTTCCCCAAACAGATCCCCAAACACTTGTTGCTAAAGTTGATGCCCCCCACCAATTGAGTGAGTATGAACTCCATGTGAACTTAAGTGATGATCTGCCACTCTCTTATTCACAACACCCAACGGAAAGACACCCACAACCCGAAACTCTAGGAATCCAAACACCTGGGATGAGTACCAGTCGTCCAAGTAGAATGGAAAATAGCATAGGACAGAGTTCTCAATTATTTTCATTAGAAGATCATAGAAGATGGACTGCTCCAATGCTAACAAGAGAAGATATTTGATTCTAGCCAGACTCATACGTCCTGTGCTGGCGAATCATCTTACGAATTCCACCTTGGCCAAACTTTCGAAAGAAATGTTGAATTGAAAACCAAAGTTGCACTTTTTGCAATGAGGAATAATTTTGAATTTCTAGTGAAGAAGTCTGGTAAAAGGGTGTGGTATATCACTTGCAAGGATCCCAATTGTGGTTGGAGATTGAGGGGCAAGAAACAATTGCGCTCACCCATGTTTGAGGTTACTGTCTTCCACAATGTACATAATTGCACATTGGAACTCAGACAGAAAGACCACCGACAAGCCGCACCCTGGGTAGTTGGCCACCTAATCAAGAACAAATATGCCAGTGATGGTACTAGCTACTTGGCAAAAAACATAATGGAGGATATAAAGAAACAATATGGCATAAATATGAGTTACAAAAAGGCGTGGAGATGCAGAGAGAAGGCACTTACGTAAGTGAGGGGGACAGTTGAGGAATCTTGTTCAAAGTTACATGCGTACTTGTACATGTTGGAGCAAAAGAATTCAGGCACAATCACTCATTGTCTCACAGAAGATGACCACTTCCTATATTGCTTCTTCTCTCTTGGAGCTCCAATAACGATATTTAGATGGTGTTCTCATGTGATATGTGTCGATGACACATTCTTGAAGACCAGATATGGTGGGCACATGTTATGTGTCGTTGCATTGGATGCAGACACCCACTTGTTTCCTATTGCATTTTCACTGGTGGACAGCGAGAATCACAACTCTTGGGCCTATTTCTTGAATAAATTGAAGGAAGCCATTGGGGATGTCGATAACCTAGGTTTCATATCGGATATGGATGCTAGCATTGTTCATGCTTTGGAGACGGTATTTCTAAATGCCCATCAAGGTGCATGCTACCACCACATATGCATGAATGTGGTTGCAAAGCTCAAGATGGACCATTGTCATGGAAAATTGTGGTGTGCGGCATACGCATTTCGGAAGTCAGATTTCCACCAGCACTTTGCCACGATAAAAGGAATTCATCCTCCCCTAGCAGAATAGCTTGAAGACATCAATTTTGATGACTGGGCTCGTTCTTACTTTCCTAGAAATCGGTACAATTTAATGACAGGCAATTACACTGAAAGCCTAAACAACAAAACCAGGGAGGCAAGGACATGGCCATAGACCACTTTTGTGGAGTACATTCACTTCACACTCCAAACCTGGTTTTCTGAACGATGAGTTGTTGCCTAGGCGAGCACAACCAAATTGTCACCTCTCATGGAGCATGATATAGCTGCAATGGCTAACAAAGCAGGGTTCTTGAAAGTCCACATTCTTAATTAGTTTGAATTTCATGTGTTAGGTTGGGATGACGACGGTGAGGTTAATTTGATGACAAACGAGTGTTCTTGTGACATGTTTCAAATTATTGGAATACCTTGTGTTCATGCGGTTGTTGCAGCTCTTGATCGTGGGGTCAATGTGTACACATTTGTTCCCCATTTTACGCCAATGAGTCGTTGAGGGAAACATATAAAGAAATGATTTATCCTTGTGGCAACGAGGATGATTGGACTGCTCCTGATCACATAAAAAATATGGAAGTGAAAGTGTCTGTTGAAAGAAATCCAGTTGGTTGACAGAAGAAGATGAAAGTAGGAAGGATAAAGAGAAAACGTCTACCATCTCTAGGGGATGTTTTGGTCAAATCACGCAGGTGCAGCAGATGTTAAGGAAGTGGACACTACTACAGAAAAAGGAATATACGTCGGATATATGGGGGTATATACGTCGGATATAATCATTCCCAGATCCAACGTCTATGTGTACGTCGTCTATACACAGACGTCGGCCGCAAAAAAACCGACGTCTATACGTAAAGAATAGACGTCAACTGTGATATATGACCGACGTCTATACCTAAAGAATAGACGTCAGAGTTAAATAACAGCTGACGTCTATTCTTTAGGTATAGACATCGGCTAATACAAATAGCCGACGTCTATACCTTTTTTTAGAGGAATAGACGTCGGCTAATACAAAGACATTCATCCTGCACCAAATTCGTTCATAAATACATACACACTTTCATCCACATGTACATACAAGCATACATGCACAAACACAAACATAGAAGCATACATGCACAAACACATACATACAAGCATACACAATCATTCAACACGCTTGGCATTAATTCATACATAAACACTTGGCATACATTCTAAAATTGAGGCGATTATATTAAGGCATAAATTGTATGTTTGTAATATAAGTGAACTTGTTAACTAAATTACAAAAACATGCTAGTGACATGAGAATATCTTAGTTCATCAACATGTTTCTGATAAAATAACGAGCCCATCGGTCGTGAGTATCATCGAGCTCCTGTTGCGAGAAGGGATCACTACTTTTTGGGAAGACCTATCAAAATACAAATAATTTTTTAATATCTAAATATTGAAACTAGAACTATACAAGTGAATAAGGATATATATTACTTTGGATAGGCATACGTCTTGAGTTACCAATTCGAGGATTTCCTCCATGTATCCCATCACATAGTAACCACATTCCGTATTTCCAACCTGCTTCTGGTACTACAATCGAGGTCAGATCTTTCGGTTTTTTAAACAATTAAAAGAAAGAGACAAAATGAGTGGAATCATGAACCAGCAAATGCGCGTCCTCCTTCTTCTCAAATGTGCGTCCTCCTTCTCCTTCTTCTCAAACGCGCTGCATGAAAGCCGTTAATGGGGACAAACTCTTACATTGGGACACAACCAAAATCCACCTAAAATCCAAAACTAAACCAACCAAAACTAAACAAAAAGTCTTACATGTGGAGGGTCGGTGGTTAGGGGAGTGGAGGAAGACGGAGGCTGCAATGGTGGTCGCGGAGGAGGCTACGGTGGTCGAAGGAGGCTACGGTGGTTAGGGAAGTGGAGGAAGACGGTCGGTGTTGCGGAGGCTAGGGTTTTGGTCAGGTTTTGGTCGAGTTTTGGCTGGAGTGGTCGTGGAGGAGGAAGACGGCTAGGGTTTTCGTCGGCTAACAGAAGAGATAAAAGATAAAAACTGAATGGATACTTGGCCTTATTAGACCTATAGACGTTAGACTTCACTCCCACTCGACGGCTATACCACGACGTCTATACGAGATAGGGAATAGACGTCGGATGTACAAATATCTGACGTCTATATGTGGACGTCTGAGGGTTATAGACGTCGGATGCCAATGCATGTTCAAACACCCGACGTCTATAGTAAACAATAGACGTCGGACGTGATGACATCCGACGTCTATACCTAGAGTAAATAATAGACGTCAGTCATTAATACATCCGACGTCTATGTGGTGACGAATATTCCCTTCTCCGCACTAGTGGGACACAATAGGAGGGGATGTAAAGTTAGACTGTAAATCTATTGTTTAGATCTGTTTTAAAGTTGCACTCGATTGTGTTCGATGGACGATAGACTTAGCTCGATGTACGTTCTCCTATAACATTGAGTTTGTTATTCTCAGTTTGGTTGGTGTACTCGATCGAGCGCGATAAACTACTGGTCGGGTTGAGTACACCAACAAGTGCTCGAAGGTCGTTTTGTTTTGAGGTTGGGTTTGTTTGAATATGTTCCATCCTTCTACTCGATCAAGAGCGATCTAAGCTCGATCGCCACGAGAGTGATCTAAGCTCAATAGTGCTCGATGCTTTGACATAACATGCATAGTTCTTAATTTTCCTTTTTTTAAACGGTGCGCTTGAGTCAGATTCGATGAGTGCTCAATGTAGATCAATAGTTCATGTTATGTTCGGATCCTTCAAAATGTGTTTAAACAAAAGTTTGTGATTTCAATATCCACAACATTAACATCGATTGAGAATGACGGATGCTCGATAGTTCTCAATGCACTATGACTTAATGTGGAGGCAATTAATTTGAGCGCTTCAATCGAGGAAAGTAAGAATTCAAATTTCAAAAACCAATAGAAAGTGGGCTCGACAGGCACGATACGAGCTTGATAATCGCTAGACTTAAATTCGCAACCTTAAGAGTTAATAGAACAGATGTATTCCTTTGTTAATGTTGTGGGCTCAATAGTGCTCGACGAAGGCATGAACAAATGTTGGACATTGCCTATACATTTATGGACAGAAGCAGGACGAAGGCGTGAACTAATAGATTTCGTACATGTGTCTGGGAAAACAGTGAACTATGCATGTACATTCTCGGATAATGTTGGACGAATTCGTGAACTAATTGAAACCAATTCGGACATGAGTCCGGTCTAATCTGGACCATGCCTACAAATTTATAAATAAAAATGCTGAACGAAGTCCCAAAACAATTGAATCCAGTGATGAGTCTGGACAAATCTGGACAAATCTGGACCATGTCTACGCATTTATGGACAGATCCTGGACGTAATCCAAGACTAATTGACTATGGACAAGCATTTTTTACTATTGTGTGGACAAATAGCTGGGCGAGGTCAGGTAATGTCTGGACTAGTCCTGAGTATGTCCAAACCAGTCCAGAAACAGGTTGGCCTACAAAGAGTCGGGAAAGGATTTGCATTCAGAAGAACCAAACTTCAGAACCCTAAATACTCTCGTGGCACACAAAAACCTAAGCTAGAATACGACATCAGAAGAAATGTCTCACGCCGAAGGATACGCCAGAACCAGTGGTTCGGAAAAAGTGAACTTCAAGGCGATACTTGTGTTCGTTGTTTGTTTCAGTACTACTATTTTACTTACATTTTTTGTGTTCTTGCAGAATTTTAACTTCTTCCAACCAAGCATGTGCTCGTTGTGCTCAATATGCATGTTTGAGAAGGATTTTGGACCACTTACAAACAACTAGCAGGCTATACTCCTCAGGACTCCGTTTGCTCACTTCAAGGATGGCCAGAAGATGAGTGTGGACAATGACATCCTTGACTTCTTGGTTGAGAGATATGAGGTGGAAGAAAGAGGCTTCTGGATCGGTAACGAAGTTGTGGAATTGAAGCCGACGCATGTTGCTATGATATTAGGACTGAAAGTAGGAGGTAATCATGTTGATATGACTTTAAAAGAAACAACCAAAAGGAGAGGTCAAATGCTAGATAAGGCTGAATTCAAGAAAAAAATGTTTGCTGCAAGGGCGTCAAAAGATGATGAAGAATTTATGAAACTTTACATCGGTCTTCTTTTGAGTTCATTCCTATTTTACGACGGAGGTCATAGGCCAAAGAAATGGTTCATGATGCCATGGAAAACTTAGATGTCCTGGACAAATACGACTGGGTCGACGCTGCATTCAAACATCTCATCGCCGGCCTATCGAAGGCGAAAGAGGAATTGAATGGAAGAAAGAGGTCAGGCAATTTATGTTTGAGGAAAGCCAGGTGGAGGGAAGCGTAGCTGTACTGTAGCCGTGGTTGTGTGAGAACCTGACCATAACATATTTTCCTCGAATTGTCCCAATTGTAAATAGATGGATTTCATGGTCGGGTGGGCGGATATTTCTTAAAAGACTGAAGAACGAGGGAATAACACTAACAAAAATAGAGAGTGGGCAAGTTCAACTAGCCAAATTGGAAGTGGAAGAACTACTAGGCAATGACCAGATGACTGTAGTTAACAACCAGGATGAAGCTGGGCAAAGCAACCAAGTAAGAGATGCCCTACCAGAGTCGCCACAACAACCGAGTGTCGACCAAAGAAGAACTGATGACCAAAGAATAAAGGTTGGTGCTCACTTCATAATAAGAGACCCACTCCAAGATGAAGTTAGCTTCCAAGAAATGAAATTGCGGTGGGTGAAAGCTGAACAAACAATCGAGCAATTGAAGAAAGAATTGATTCAGAAATATGACTTCATTGCCGAGCAGGATAATCAACTCACTGGGGTAGACGTCCAATTGGTCGAGATGGTTGACTAACTGGCCGACAATGTAGAGCAACAAATGACCGGGACAGAGGACCAGGTGGACGAGAATGTAGACCCACAATTGGCCGAGAAGGATGATGATTAGTAGCATATCATGTATCACATTCATGCTATATATCCTTAATTTTACCCCAATATTGTGCTACTCGAGTGTTTGTTGTTATATTTCAGGTATTAGGTAATAAAGAAGAGAAGGGAAGGCAAAAAGGACTGAAATGTAAGAAGGAAGTACTTAAATCAAGCAAAATGGACATCTCTATCATGCAAAATGACCCATCTGCAAGAGGGAAGAACCTGGATGTAAGCTCAGAGGGACCAAATAGCAAACCGAGAAACTCCACACCATCATGAGAAGTATTTTGGAAATTAGACTCGGCCGCAGACTCAAATAGCTGACCAGGGAACACCCAAGTGCATAATTGAAGAGATTAAGTAGAGGAACGAAAATGAGTCGCATCTGACCAACTTGGACCGCCAGTCGGTGGCCCAAGACCGCCAATTAGAGGTCTCTTTTGGTCAGAATGTGACCTACTTTCACACGGATATGGGTTATGTGTTTGTGTATATTCTGGGAATATTTCATTAGTCCCACATCGGGGGATTGTCCCTAATTTCCTTTTTCATGACTATAAATAGAACGTTTCCTCCTCCTTTGTAATATAAGCATTTCTTGGTGGCCATTCTCTCTATTTGGAGTAAAGCTTTTGTGCAAAACTTAAGTCGAGAAGAATGCTGCTAGTAATGTGAGATATCGATAAAATAATTTTTCATAGTTTGTTCTAATGTTGTCTCTTTTAATGTTTGTATGTTTAGTTTAGTTCTCTTCATCTTAGTATAATTAGTAGAATGTATTTTCTCCTTAATACAATTGTTAGCTTAATGAGTAGAGAACAGATCCACCCCATTTGGGGTGGAAGTGATGTAGATTATGTGATAGTGATGCGTTCTTTTATTTGTGCAATTTCATGTGCTTAATGTATTTCTATATTCATAGCATGCTTAAACTTGTATTAGATGAGATAATGTCCACACTAGGTACTTATGTCATGGTAACTTTAGAGTTTTCTTGTTACTTGTAATGGTTTGATGTAAATGACTTGTTATGTATGGATTCATGTTTGAAGCACATTCACATGAATGATTTAAGTTGTATGTACGATTAATTGATGCTCTAATGGCCACACTAGGTACTTATTGCATGCTTAACAATCTAAAATCAACCTCAACCTCAACTTTATGTGAGATATGCACGTTCATGGTTTGCCATATAGTGTTGTGTATCCTACAGTTAGATTCTACACTAGCTTATACTTGTATGCCACGCAAGCTACACTTGTGGTTAATTGAAATGAAGACCCACTCACCAATACATACCTACACACCTCCACTCCATGGGGGTTTAGTTTAATTGTTAGTTTATTCATAGTTTAGTGTAATCAAACTTCTTCTCCCCATATTTTCCACTTGACTTCTGAAGAACCAAAGTTGACACACCTCCCTGTGGACTCGACCCGTACTTGCCGCGTCTTTACCGACGCCGTGGACTTGCGGTATTTAAAACGATTCAATCAGATGACCAATTGGACGAGAATGAGGGCCATTGGGCCGACAAACTTGCCGAGAAGGATGTTCAATTGGCAACTAAGGATGCCCAACTGGCCAACAAGGATGATAATTGGCTGAGAAAGATGGACAACTGGAGTGGAAGGATGCCCAATTGACCAGGAAGGATGAGCAAATAGCCACCAAGGATGCCCAAATGACCGAGAGGTAGAACCAACTAAGAAAGAAGGAGGTCCAACTTGCTGAGAAGGATGCCCAGTTGGCTGAGAATGATGGACAATTGGAGGAGAAGGATGCCCAATTGTCCGAGAGGGATGAAGAATTAGCCGTCAAGGGTGCCCAAATGGTCCATATAGAGGATGAACTCAGAGAGAAGGAGGTCCAATTTGCTGAGAAGGATGCCCGATTGGCTGAGAAGGATGCACAGTTGGCTGACATGTGTAAACAGGTTGGTGTTAAGGATCACCTATAGGCTGTTTGGCATGAGCAACTGACCCAAAAGGACAACGAATTGGCATAGAAGGACAACTTAGTGTCTGAGAAGGACTTGGTACTGGCCCAAAAGGATAAGGAATTGGCATGGAATGACAAGTTATTGGGTGAAAAGGACTTGTTATTGGCTGAGAATAATAAGGAATTGGAAGAGCAATGCACATCAATTAAGTTCCACCAACATGTGGCCAAACAAGCACATGAAGGAGAAAAAATGCATATAGGTATGCCTTCCCCAATGATTCCCAGTACACAATAAACCAAGGAGTAGATGTGCACGACAGATCAAATTCTCCGGACTCCCCAGTACAAGGATTAGTCTACAGAGATGTAATGGTAATACTCATTTAACTCTAAATTTAGTTCAGCGTGCCTATCGTGTTGATTAACATCATATCATGCATATATTTGTGTCTCATATCCTTTATTTTTAGCCTAAGAAATGCTACGTAACGAGTTTTATGTTTAAGTTTCAGGAATAAATACGATTGGGAAGAAGAGACTCAAAAAGGACTTAAAAGCAAGGAAAATGACTGAATTGCAGGACTTATGGACTGAGATGCAAGAGAGAAGAACCCGGATGTAAACCAAAAGGATCAATGAGAAAATCAAGAAGTTGCACACCATCAGGAGGAGTATTTTGGCAATTAGATCCGGGCCCAAACATCAACAACCAAATCGGGTTCATCAAACATCACGAAATCAAGCCAGAAACAAGCCACCGAAATCCAAACTCGATCCAACCATTTCAAACCGCCAATTGAAGGTCCAAATTGGTCCAAACAATTCATGGTTTAGTCAGGTCATGGATTATGTTGTTTTATGTCCATTTATAGTATGTGTTTAGTCCCATACCGGGGAATGTCCCGGGTTACCTTTTCTATGACTATAAATAGAAATCTTCCTCCTCCTTTGTAATATATCTCCTCTCTTTGTGACCATTCTCTCTACTAGGAGTAAAGCCTTGGAGAAAAACTCTTGTGGAGAGAGGCTACTTGTAATGTCAGTGAGCAATAAAAAATGTTTTGTTAGTTTCTTTGTGTTTCTTTTAAGCCATGCATGTTTAGTTAATTTCGTTGGTTTTAATCTTCGTAGAAATAATTAGCATGTTTTCTTTCCTTAAAATGAATGTTAGCATAATAATATATGAGTAGTTCCATCCCCCTTTGGGGGGTGGAGATGATGTACATATATGTTGTGAAGCTTGGATGTTTGATGAATTTTTGATTGTGTAGACTTACATGTTTATATGTTCATCAGGGGTGTTTTAATCATCTACATGTTGGGGGACATTTTATGGGTTTTGCCATAAGATTTAGACACTTCCCATGCTTAGTTTCTGTAGGATTTCATGTCCCTGTGTATGTATATATTTTAAAAAATTTAATACAACATACAAGATCGTTTTCATATTTTCAACAATTTCTATGTACATTATGATTGACATCATTTCATGCTCATATTTGTATCTTATATCCATTATCTTACACTTAAGCAATGCTACGTGACGAGTTTTATGTTTAGTTTTCAGGAATAAAGAGGTTTGAAGAGAAGAGCCATGAAAGGACCCAAAAGCTGGGAAAAAGGACTGAATGGTGAGATCTAGGGACCAAGATGCAAGGGAGAAGGACCTGAATGTAAGACAGAAGGACCTAAGAGCAAAACAGAATACTCCACACCATCATGGGGAGTATTTTACCAATTCTATTCGGGTCGGAGCTCCAACAAGTCGAGTAACCGCATCAAAGACCAACAATACCAGAAAGCAAAGCCCACAACAAATTCCAACACGATCCGACAATTTTGGACCGCCAATTGGCGGTCTTGGACCGCTAATTGGCGGTCCATATTGCTCAGGATCCGTCGAAATTTCTTCTGGACTTGTATTAATGTTCGTTTAGGCTATTTTTGGTATTGGTTTAGTCCCACATCGGGGGATTGTCCCCGATTAGCTTTTCCCATGCTTATAAATAGAACTCTTCACCTTCCATTGTAATGACCCATTGCTTGGTGGCATTCTCTCTACTAAGGAGTGAGCCTTGAAGCAATAACTCAAGGTGGAGAAGAATGCTACCTTCAATGTGAGTCATTGTTAATAAAAGTTTATTTGTTTCTTTTAATCTTGTTTTGTTATGTTGCTTGTTTTGTGTGGGTTGCTTTACTTTGTTTAATCTCTTGTTTAGTAATTTTAGTATCTTAGTTAAATGTTTTCTTTACTTAGTCTAATCAGTAGTGTAATGAGTAGTGAGTAGTTCCATCCCCATTTGGGGGGTGGAGAAATATGTGATATAATCATGTAGTGTATTAAGTGTGTGTTATTTTTATCCCTTGAGCTTTATATGATTTCCATAACCATCTAATGAGTTTTCACTCTTATCTTTGATATGCTAATGCTCTTGAATGAAGCTTAGCTTATGCTTTGATTAGTGTACCTATTTTATGGGGAATGATAAGGTTAGGATATGAATGAAGTTAATATTGGAAACACAATTTGTAGTGTATGTACTCTTGTTGCCTTTACCTTAGCTAATGTCTTGTATGTTTTAATGATGTAGTGAAATCTTAATTCATGTAGAGGCATAGTAGGGTATAGTCTTTATACTTGAGTTCATGTAGCTTCATTCCAATTATTGTCTTGTATGTTTTAATGATGTAGTCTTATCTTAATTCATGTAGAGGCAAAGTTGGATGTAGTTTTATGATTTCATGCACTACATGTTGTGAGGAGCTAAATGAACACACACACTTCTTTATGTTCACATTATTTCTCTACCCCCTTTGGGGCTTAGTTTATTGCTTTTCTTCCATTTCCATTTGCACATTAGTGTAGTTTAGTGTAACCAACCTTTCTTCCCTTTCTTTACCTCTCGCCTTCGCACAAACCAAGTGTCGACACACCTCCCAGTGGACGACCCGTATTTGCCACCGCTTCAACGCGGCCGTGCATTTGCGGTAGAAATATAAAACGAGATCAATCAAGTTTTTGGCGCCGTTGCCGGGGAGGTGCTCTGTCCAGACCTTGGTTTGGACGATTCAAGGGGTTTTTAATTTTTTGTTTCCAGTGTTTCTTATTTTCAGGGAACCAGCACATCAAGGGGAGGCTACTGAAGAAGTTTGAGGAAGAGAAACCACAAAAGGACCGCCAATCAGCGGTTGGAGACCGCCAATTGGCGGCCTGGTAAGGGTTTCCTGCTTCCAAATTTTTTGTGGTAGTTAGTTCTGTAATTGGTGTTATCTGGGAGTCCAATTTTGCATGCTGTGACTTCGTGTTTGCTCCCAGATCATTAATCACTCCCCCATTAATCAACTTGGACCATAAAACTCAAAGCAAAAGATTAGACTCTTTGCCATCTAGGTCATGCATCATATGTAGACCTTGCATGCATCTTTCTTTTCTTTGCTTTACATTTTGTCGTTGATTGCTGGAGCGAGGTACGCATTCCTTATCACTCATTCACGCATTAGGACATTCATTAGTGAGTAAGGTTTGCATCGAAACAAGAGTGAGGTGAGTGCTTGTTTGGTGAGTTACTTGCTAGCCTAAGATTTCAAAACATCTTTAAGGGGCATCACCTATATTCTTCAAAGATAAGGTGGGGGATTTCATCACCCCTCCCTTAGCCCCAAAAAGCACACTCAAGTAAAGCCTTAACTAAAAGCAAGTAGACATTGGCCCTAGGAATTCGGACGCACTAGGTGAGTAATCTAGTTGAGACCGCCATGACCTGATCGGCGTTGCCTACCTTGTCGATAGTAGGAGGTACTGGATCTCCGGATCTGGTATCACTTGCTGGGCATTGTGGTCCTCGTTGTAGGGAGGTGAGGCGTGTCGAGGCTAGTGACCTCGAAGTTAGGCGTCGTCTAGCCTAAGGACCCATTGCCTTACATTGTTTGAGCCATGCTTGCTAGTTAGGCTTCTACCTTCACCCTGTACCCTCGCTAGCTCTAGGGATTCTTCCCTTCTCCTCTGAGTCATCTTCTTCTCACCTTCTTCTACGTTATAGTCTCCTCCCCTTTACACTCTCTGTTAGCGTTTTAGGGTCGAGTCGAGCACTTTTTGCGAGCTTAGCCTCGTGGTGGTGAGAGTGATCGACTCGAGAGTTTTTCTTGAGATGGATGGTTACATGGGCGACCATCCATATCATTGTTGGGACCAGGACGATTCTCCCTGGTACTCCGGACCCATGCAACCTGGGGTGGCTCAGACTAACACCCCGTATGGTTGGGATGATCGCAATTTTGTGACTAAGCAGTCTTCATATTGGGGTAACATGAGAGAGGCACCGACTGCTAGACCACAATCTAGTTATGCCGGATCATATGCTGGTCAACAAACTGAGACATTACAACAAACTTTGGCCTCTTTCATGCGTATGGCAGATGACATGAGTGCCCCGGTGGCTCCAGTAGCCGTACCGTGCGACTGTTGTGGGTTGAGTGGTCATGTTATCGGGGAATGTCCTTATGTTCCCCCTGAGCCTGAGTATGAGCACACATTTTCCCAAAATGCTCATTATGACCATTACGCATCCGCGTACAACCCGAGAGTGATGGATTCATGGGGAGACAAATCTTATCCAAATTCTTATACCTCATTTTCACCCCCGTATCCTCCTCCCGAATACCCAGAATTCTACCAACACCCCACTTCAAATCATTGGACTCATTCTCAGCCCATCAACACCCAACCCCAAAATTTCCCAAGCTCTGACTTGGACCTCACTGTTGACCCCAAATTTGATTCCTTAAAACAAACCCTCCAAACATTCATGGAAACCACTCAAACTTTATTGAAGTCCAACTTGAATTCCTTGCAAAATATGGAATTGCAAGTGAGTCAAATGACACAACAATTCCATGAACGCGAGGAGGGTCACCTTTCTTGTCAACATGAGGATTCATCTTTTGATATCGAACCACCACCACATCCACAAATTCAAAGCACAACCTTTCAAAGTCAAACTCCTAGTCAGCCTGAGGGACTTGGGGTTTCAATTCACGATCACTTAGTGGAGGATTCGATTCAAATTGAGAATAACTTGGACCAGTTCTATTATGAGTCGGCACAGGATTGTGCCTTACTTTTTTGTCCCGTGGCCCTTCAGCCACATGATCTTATTGTTGTACCTCCTAAGGACTCACCTCTGGTGGAGCAAGAGCTCCCTAGTACCCTCAACTTCAAACAACCTGATGAGAGTTTGCCTCTCACTATTGTTCCTGATCATCTTGGAAATGATGGAACATCAAACAACCACATTGCTCATGAGGGTATTAGGAGTTCCTTGGAGGATACTTTGGGTATGAGACCCACTTCCTGTTCTCCTGGTGAGTTGGACATGCATAACGAGGTGCTTGACCTCGTTCCGACCCACCAGCCTGTTGGTTGGAGAGTTTGGATTGATGATCATAACTTCAGTTCCGCAACGGGAGATATTTTTCTTCCGTTGCCCCTTATTTCCCAAACTCTCGAGAGGTTCAAGCTCTTTCAGTTTGATCCTTTGAATGAGACGCCTTTGCGTCCAATTCATGAACCTCTCATTTCATCTGGTGCTCTTTGTGAAGGGGGCCCACGCATGCGTATTCTGGCCCCGCGTGGTGTCATGTTCCCTTTCCAAGTGCATTGACCCACTCTTGAGGTTCCCATTTGATGTCTTTTGACAAATGAAGATGGGAACTTATGTTTGTACATAGTTATATGAAAAAAAAAGAAAAAAAAGAAAAAAAAGAAAAAGAAAAAAAGAAGTACAATAAAAGACTCCTTCAGTGAGCATTGATTGTTGTGAGCCCCAACCCTTGTGTATTTGGGCTCCATTTCTTTCACGTATTTGTATCCCTTCTTTAGCATCTCACAGGTTTTGAGGGAATTCGGGTTATGTCCATCAACATGACCTTGCACTTCCCTTTGTACTTCATGTTGGTGAGATCTCTCCTTTTTATGCATCAATCCATGTAGTATCTTGCTTGCATTCATTGAGGACAATGCATGAAGTAGGTGTGGGGGGGTGTTTTACGTGTGTACATAGTCGAGTCTTTTTCCTTTGATTTTGTTTTCTTTTGTTTGCATTGTTAGGGTCATGATAGTGTGCTACATTTAATATCGATATATCTGCTTGCCATGATCCTTGGGTGACTTGTCTTCTTTTGCTTGCCTAGTGCTTCAAAATTTTCACATTTCTTTCAAAATCTTCATGTGTTTTCGAAAGAAAATGTTTTGTGGGTTTTGCGTGTGTTTAGCATGTGCAAAACCGTTGAGAGGCAAAGTAAAAAGAAAGGTCCCAAAATTGTCTTGAACTTGATGCATTAGGATATCTAGTACGTGGCTTTAGGATTTATCGAGTCGCTAGGATGCACCCCAGTTTTCCCTTGGGGGTGAGTAATCATAGGGTTTCAGTGCTCAAACATTTAATGAAGTCCACCCTGAACCTAGTGAGTCAATAATTCGTGTCTGTTAACTTAAGGAAGTTTGTTGTAGTCAAGGACCCTCTAAATCCTGTTGTGAGACATTAGTGTAGGGGTTTTGGTTCATGTGTAGATAAGAAATAAGTGAGTAGGTGTTCTCTCTTCTCGCACGGCTCCTATCACTCGGGAAAGAAGGTCTGAGGGGACTTTGTGCCTGGTGCTTTCGAGTCATCTGACTTGGGATGCGCCGACTGAACTACCGTTACACGGGTGGTAGGGATTGCCCTATGTGGAGATGTGGGGAAAGGTGTACGTGATAGTGTAAGTCCTCATGGGCAATGATGCACGGAACCTGACCCTAGGAGAATGAAGCTCCAACTAATAAAAAGTAAAAGAAAAAAAAATGTGAAAAGAAACAAAAAGAAAAAAAATATGATAATGCAAATAAGAACCTTAATGGACTTTACACTTTGTAGCACTTGAGGATGTTGAGGTTGTCCATGTCTTTCACATAATTCCTTATTTAACTTGCACGAATGGTTCATTAGGGTAGAGGTGTGGACTGATCACCTATATAGAGTCGGCCCGTAGAATTACCGCGTCCATTGATCGACAAAATATTTCCAACGAGTCGAGGTCTAGATTGAATAATGCATCTTGTTCGGATTTTGTGGGTATATCCGCTGAAAACCCTCAGGAGACAACACTCCTCCTCCTTGGCAACAAAGAGGTTTAACGGCTTGTTGCACGTGCTAAGTGCAACCGTGATTCCTACGAAAGTGAGTTAGGATTTCTTGTTTCTCGTTTGTTTTTCTCTTTCTTTGTTTTGCTCGAGACTAGCAAAAACTTAGGTGTGGGGGTATTTGATTGACATCATTTCATGCTCATATTTGTATCTTATATCCATTATCTTACACCTAAGCAATGCTACGTGACGAGTTTTATGTTTAGTTTTCAGGAATAAAGAGGTTTGAAGAGAAGAGCCATGAAAGGACCCAAAAGCTGGGAAAAAGGACTGAATGGTGAGATCTAGGGACCAAGATGCAAGGGAGAAGGACCTGAATGTAAGACAGAAGGACCTAAGAGCAAAACAGAATACTCCACACCATCATGGGGAGTATTTTACCAATTCTATTCGGGTCGGAGCTCCAACAAGTCGAGTAACCGCATCAAAGACCAACAATACCAGAAAGCAAAGCCCACAACAAATTCCAACACGATCCGACAATTTTGGACCGCCAATTGGCGGTCTTGGACCGCTAATTGGCGGTCCATATTGCTCAGGATCCGTCGAAATTTCTTCTGGACTTGTATTAATGTTCGTTTAGGCTATTTTTGGTATTGGTTTAGTCCCACATCGGGGGATTGTCCCCGATTAGCTTTTCCCATGCTTATAAATAGAACTCTTCACCTTCCATTGTAATGACCCATTGCTTGGTGGCATTCTCTCTACTAAGGAGTGAGCCTTGAAGCAATAACTCAAGGTGGAGAAGAATGCTACCTTCAATGTGAGTCATTGTTAATAAAAGTTTATTTGTTTCTTTTAATCTTGTTTTGTTATGTTGCTTGTTTTGTGTGGGTTGCTTTACTTTGTTTAATCTCTTGTTTAGTAATTTTAGTATCTTAGTTAAATGTTTTCTTTACTTAGTCTAATCAGTAGTGTAATGAGTAGTGAGTAGTTCCATCCCCATTTGGGGGGTGGAGAAATATGTGATATAATCATGTAGTGTATTAAGTGTGTGTTATTTTTATCCCTTGAGCTTTATATGATTTCCATAACCATCTAATGAGTTTTCACTCTTATCTTTGATATGCTAATGCTCTTGAATGAAGCTTAGCTTATGCTTTGATTAGTGTACCTATTTTATGGGGAATGATAAGGTTAGGATATGAATGAAGTTAATATTGGAAACACAATTTGTAGTGTATGTACTCTTGTTGCCTTTACCTTAGCTAATGTCTTGTATGTTTTAATGATGTAGTGAAATCTTAATTCATGTAGAGGCATAGTAGGGTATAGTCTTTATACTTGAGTTCATGTAGCTTCATTCCAATTATTGTCTTGTATGTTTTAATGATGTAGTCTTATCTTAATTCATGTAGAGGCAAAGTTGGATGTAGTTTTATGATTTCATGCACTACATGTTGTGAGGAGCTAAATGAACACACACACTTCTTTATGTTCACATTATTTCTCTACCCCCTTTGGGGCTTAGTTTATTGCTTTTCTTCCATTTCCATTTGCACATTAGTGTAGTTTAGTGTAACCAACCTTTCTTCCCTTTCTTTACCTCTCGCCTTCGCACAAACCAAGTGTCGACACACCTCCCAGTGGACGACCCGTATTTGCCACCGCTTCAACGCGGCCGTGCACTTGCGGTTAAATATAAAACGATCAATCACATTACTTTATGTTTATTCTAATAACATGCAACCCTACATTTATTAAAATAAACCACAAAGGTAGAATCATACCTAAAGGTTCTGTAAAACCTTTTTAAAGATCCGGAGCCGCGTTGCCCGTTGAATCGTCCACGGAATTGCCTCCGAGTGTTCACCAAACTCTAAACAAGATTAGAGAGAAATGAGCTAGCCAATCAATCTCTAACAAGGTTTAGAATCTAGCTAATAACCCCTCTTTAAGCTCCTGAGATTCTTATCTCTAAAACTTAAATTTACTAAGAGATTTTCGTGGTGATTAGGGAGAGATTAATGAGAGAAAGATTTTTACATTAGTATTAAACAAGTAGGAGTAGGGGTCCTTTTATAGTCTCCCAAAACATCCTTATCAAGAGCTATTCTTTAGCCTTGATCCCTTGCTTATTCTCTCCTAAAATTAATCTCTAATTGTCACATAAGCACCCACAAAAATGTTTTAATTAAATCTGGAATTAATCCACCCATGATTTAATTAATCTCTTAATAATTCAGGCATAATCGTTCTTGTTCGGGGGACCGAGAATTATTCGGTCAACCGAACCGTTCTGTTATAACACGTGTTCGGTGCACCGTGAGATAGACGGTCGACCGAATCCGTATGAGAAAAATTCCCTGGAAGAATTCAGACGAACCACGTCTTTTACTCGGTCTACCGTTGACCCGCCAGAATCGCTCCTGGGACATAGTCATCGGATGACCGTGTCACATTCGGTCTATCGAAAATACTACTTCTCGGTTGACTGTGCACACTCGGTTAACCAAACCCGATTGTCCAGGCACTCCAGACAATTTCAGTCAACCAATTGCGCTTACCCGTTCCCTATTCGGTTAACCGATCCAAAGATACCCCAGTCACCGAACCTTTAACGGTTCACCGTGTTTGACCCCGATTTTGCTTTTGTCAAATTTTGGATTTATTTCCAACAAAATTTGATCTTTTGGGGTTTTTAGCAAATTCACATCTTTTGTAATATATTATCCTATGTAATATTAAATTATTACACCCCATAATATATACACCTCATATGAATTTATTATGATTCTAATTATGTCAATTCTCATGACATATTGATTTTATTTATTCACCACATGTGTCCTATTTTCACATGAAACCCGACACATCATATGAACTTAAAATCAAACCTCTTGTTTCCTAGTTTTGTGGTGTGACCTATAGGAGGATCTAAGCCAAATTGGCAGTGATATTAAACACTTAATATCTCAAACTATAAGCGGTATCTAGACACACATTATAGTTACCCAATTAGCATAGATGTCTTTGTTCCACTCGAACTAAAACACGATCCATTTAGTGATGTAAGTGCACCACTTATGTCCGTCCCTTGCCTCATGATATTAAGAATATATACAAAGTAGAAATGTCTCATCTTTGTATTGTATTCATTTCTTGATCTCTCTAAGCTAATTATAACTATGTAACTTAACTCAAGTTACATTGTGCACATTATAATTTTGCTTTATCAAGGGGCCCACTAATATCATCACTCAATTAAGAGGGGCAATGATAATCGTTTGACTAGCTATCCTTTCCAGCACAAGTCATGCTCAACCAACTATTGCCTTTATCACTACACTCGTTGATAGCTTTTGACAATAATCAAATTAAGCACTTCTTGAGTGAAAAGATATAAGTCTCATATCTTAGGATCCAAGACACAGTAAAAATATTAATGACACGAAACACAATTCCATAATGTTTTACTTGTTAGGTCTATTCAATATATAAAAGTAATCTTTTCCTCTTTTATATACTCGTGTCGTCAATTATTTGTAGAGCTACAACAATCGATGACCAACACGACAATCTTATCTCGGTAATTAATGTTCCATGTTAATTATCATGATTGTGAATAAGTTTTGATTTATGTAAACCATTATCTTTTAGTGCTCTACAGTTAAGGACCAAGCACCTCTTCCTTAACACTTCCAAAAGACGAATACCATAATCAAGGAACAAAATGTTTGCACATTCAATTCATAATAATTGACATATAAAAGTAAAACATTTAGAACACATTCCCTTCAATCTCCCACTTGTTATCAATGTTTTCTTTCACATACATTCTCAATGTATAAAGCAATAATAACTAGGGTAACCCTCTCTAATCACTCATCAAGCCAATCCTCATGGTTCCTCAGACCCATGGACTCGATATGCATTTCGCCCTTGGCTTGGGATAAGGGTTTGGTGAATGGATCAACTGTGTTGTTGTTTGTGTCCACCCATAACAGATTTATTTTGCCCTCGTCGATGAAGTCTCGTGTGACAAAGTATTTACGATCCATGTACTTCATTTTGTGGTGTGATTTCGGATCCTTGATTTGCGAGATAGATGCACTATTATCGCAAAATAGCTCTACTGGTCCCTTGCTCGAGGGAACTACTCCAAGCTCTTCAATGAACTTCTTAATCCACACTCCTTCCTTGCGCGCTTCAGCGACAACCATTACTTCGGAAGCGGCGGTTGAGTCGGCCGTAGTGCTTTGCTTCCAACTACGCCAACTCACAGCTCCACCATTTAGAAGGTAGACGTATCCTGATTGCGACCTTCTATCGTCGGGATCACTCATGAAACTCGCATCCGAATAGCCCTCGGCTATTAATTCCCTTTGTCCTCCATAAACAAGAAACTTATCTTTGGTCCGGTTAAGGTACCTCAGAATATTCTTGACCGCAATCCAATGCTCAGGACCTGCGTTGGATTGGTGATGACTTGTCACGCTGAGAGCATACAAGGCATCGGGTCTTGTGCAAGTCATCGCGTACATGATTGATCCTATTGCCGAAGCATAAGGTATATCTTTCATGTACTCCAAGTCTTTACGTGATTCAGCACGTTGACACTTCTTGAGTTGCACACCCATACTCATTGGCACACTGCCCTTTCTTTCATCGAAAATGCAGATTTCAAGATGTATTGAGCCTCACCCATATCTTTCATCGAAAATGCAGATTTCAATGAACTTCTCGTTTGCTTAAGCAAAGGAATATGATTTCCCATGAGCAGTATGTCATCGACATATAAGATCAAGAACACTATGTGGCTCCCACTAACCTTCTTGTATATACAAGGTTCTTCCTTACTTTGGACAAAGTGAATCTTTTTGACTTCTTCGTCAAAGCGCTTGTTCCAACTCCTTGATGCTTGCTTCAATCCGTAAATGGATCTTTGAAGCTTACATACTTTCTCGATATTCTTTGCATCATCAAAACCTTGAGGTTGTACCATGTACACATCCTCCTCCAAGTTCCCATTAAGGAATGTCGTTTTGACATCCATTTGCCATATCTCATAATCATGCAATGCGGCAATAGCGAGCATAATCCGAATAGACTTGAACATGACAACCGGTGAAAAAGTTTCATCATAGTCAATTCCTTGAACTTGAGTGAAACCTTTTGCTACAAGCCTCGCTTTGTAGGTTGTCAAGTTCCCATCTATGTCCATCTTCCTCTTGAAAACCCATTTATTTTGAATGGCCTTTTGATTGACATCATTTCATGCTTATATTTGTATCTTATATCCATTATCTTACGCCTAAGCAATGCTACGTGACGAGTTTTATGTTTGAATTTCAGAAATAAATAGGTTTGAAGAGATGAAGAATGAAAGGACCCAAAAGCAGGGAAAAAGGACTTAATTGTGAGACCGGGGACTAAGATGCAAGGGAGAAGGACCTGAACGTAAGACCGAAGGACCAAAGAGAAAAACAGAAAACTTCACACCATCATGGGGAGTATTTTGGCAATTGTATTCGGGTCGGAGCTCCAACAAGCGAAGTAGATGCATCCAAGACCAACAAATACATCAAGACCAGCCCACAACAAAAATGAGCTCGATCCAGAACTAATAGACCGCCAATTGACGGTCTTGGACCGCCAATTGATGGTCTTGGCGGTCTGTTTAGCTCCGGATATGCTAATCTTTGGCGCGCATGTGTATTAGAGTGTGTTTATTCTATTTCTGGTATTTGTTTAGTCCCACATCGGGGGATTGTCCCGGATTAGCTTTTTCCATGTCTATTAAGAGAACTCTTCACCTTCCATTGTACAGATCTCCCTCTTTGGTGGCCATCTTCCCTACTAAGAGCGAAGCCTTGAAGAAAAACTCTGGTAGAGGAAGGGCTGCTTGTATTGAGTGAGTTAATAATAGATGTTTTTTCCTTTAATTGTGTTGTTTCTCTCTTAGTTTCATTTCCTTTCATATGCATGCTTGCTTGTTTGTTTTGTTTTATGCTAATTTAATATTTCTTGCTTGATTAGTGTAGTTTCATTTCAGTATAATGCTTCATTTTGTTATAGTAGTTAGTTTAAATATGTGTGAGTAGTTCCATCCCCATTTGGGGGGTGGAGAAATATGTGATATGATCATGTAGTGTATTAAGTGTGTGTTATCTTTATCCCTTGAGCTTTATATGATTTCCATAACCATTTAATGGGTTTTCACTCTTATCTTTGATATGCTAATGCTCTTGAATGAAGCTTAGCTTATGCTTTGATTAGTGGACCTATTTTATGGGGAATGATAAGGTTAGGATATGGATGAAGTTAATATTGGAAACACAATTTGTAGTGTATGTACTCTTGTTGCCTTTACCTTAGTTAATGTCTTGTATGTTTTAATGATGTAGTCTTATCTTAATTCATGTGGAGGCATAGTCAAAAACATGATTGATCGTTTTATTTAAACCGCAAGTGCACGGCCTCGTTGAAGTGGTGGCAAATACGGGTCATCCACTGGGAGGTGTGTCGACGTTTGGTTTGTGCGAAGGCGAGTGGTAAAAAATTGAGAGAGAGATTGATTACACTAACTACACTAGAATGCAAAAGGAAATGAAAGATAAGCAATAAAAACTGAACCCCATAGGGGGTAGAGAAATAATGTGAATATAAAGATGTGTGTGTGTTCAATTAAGCTCCTCACAACATGTAGTGCATGAAATCATAAAACTACATCCAACTTTGCCTCCACATGAATTAAGATAAGACTACATCATTAAAACATACAAGACAATAATTGGAATGAAGCTAAATGAACTCATGTATCAAGGTCTAGTCTTGATACATGAGTTCATTTAGCTTCATTCCAATTATTGTCTTGTATGTTTTAATGATGTAGTCTTATCTTAATTCATGTGGAGGCAAAGTTGGATGTAGTTTAATGATTTCATGCACTACATGTTGTGAGGAGCTTAATTGAACACACACACACATCTTTATATTCACATTATTTCTCTACCCCCTATGGGGTTTAGTTTTTATTGCTTATCTTTCATTTCCTTTTGCATTCTAGTGTAGTTACTGTAATCAACCTCTCTCTCCATTTTTTACCACTCGCCTTCGCACAAACCAAACGTCGACACACCTCCCAGTGGACGACCCGTATTTGCCACCGCTTCAACGCGGCCGTGCACTTGCGGTTTAAATAAAACGATCAATCAAGTTTTTGGCGCCGTTGCCAGGGAGGTGCTCTGTCCAGACCTTGGTTTGGACGATTCGAGTGGTTTTTAATTTTTTGTTTTCAGTTTTTCTTAGTTTCAGGGATCCTAGAGCTCATGGGGAGGCTACTGGAGGAGTTGGAGCACCCAAGTTTCAACAAGGACCGCGAATCAGCGGTCTAAGACTGCCAATTGGCGGCCTGGTGAGGGTTTCTGACTCTCAGTTTTATTCTGGTAGTTGACTAGTTCATTTTTGTTATCTGGGAGTCCTATTTTGCATGCTATGACCTCTAGTTTGCTCCCAGATCATTAAACCAATCCCCATTATTCAACTTGGGCTTAAAATCCAAAGCAAAAGATTAAACATTCTTATTTGTTTAGGTCACGCATCATGAAGTTGACATAGGCATATAGTTGTCTTCTCTTTTAGCTGTATTTTTAGATGTTGAGCGCTAGAGTAATGTACGCATTTCCTACACTCATGCATGCATCTTGTATGCCCATGCATTAGTTAGTAGGAATTGCATCAGGACAAGAGTGAGTTGAGCGTTTGATTTGAGCGATTTATTCCTAGATCTAGGATCAAAACGCTACTAAGGAGGGGTTGTCCCATAAAAGATAAGGTGGGGGATTTCATCACCCTTTCCTTGGCCCCAAAAATCACTCTTAATCCAGCCATAACTAAAAGTAAGTAGACATTGGCCCTAAGGATTACGGACGCACTAGGAGAGTAATGTAGTTGAGACCGTCATGACCTGATCGGTGTTGCCTACCTTGTCGATAGTAGGAGGTACTGGATCTCCGGATCTGGTATCACTTGCTGGGCATTGTGGTCCTCATTGTAGGGAGGTGAGGCGTGTCGAGGCTAGTGACTTCGAAGTTAGGCGTCGTCTAGCCTAAGGACCCATATCCTTAAGTTGTTTGAGCCGTGCTTGCTAGTTAGGCTTCTACCTGATCCCACTACCCACGTTAGATCTAAGGATTCTTCCCTCCTCATCTGAGTCCTCTCCTCATCTATTCTCTATGTGTAGTCTCCTCCTCCGAGTACACCTTCTGTTGTGTGTTGTTTAGAGTCGAGTCGAACATTTTTATGCGAGGTTGGGCTCGTTCTGGTGAGAGCGCTCGACTAGAGAGAGCGCATATTTCTGAGATGGACGGTCTTGGTGATCGACCATCTCCGCCTCGTGCTCCTTTGGAGCAAGAGGCTGAGTCGTCTCGTGGTGGCGAGGGAGACCGGGTTCCATACATGGATTACCTCGGTCCGCTCCCACCACCACGTTGACCTCCTTCTCCTCCTCCTCTGACTCGAGAGGAAGGGAGATTCGGTCAGGATCGGGTTCTTGGTGCACCACCACCTTTAGCTCGACAGGATAGACCGATGACTTTGTGGGAGCGGACCCATCCTGTTCGGGCCGCGCAACCTTCTTGCATAGTTCTTCCCCCTGCTCGCGGGAACAACTATAAGCTGAAACCTCAATATGTGAGCATGCTTCCAACCTTTACTGCCAATAAGGAGGATCTGTATATTTTTATACGCGAGTTCGAGGAAGTATGCTCCATGTTCAAGCTTCAACAACTTGACGAGGATTCAGTCCGGTTGAGGATGATTTCTTTCGCGTTGAAGGATAACGTGAAGAAATGGATGTACAGCCTCCCGGCGAGCTCCATTCGGTCTTGGGATGACTTTGTGACCGTATTTCTGAAGAGATTTTTCCATAAAAGGAAAACTCAACACATACCGCACGAGATACATCAAATGTATCAGACTGAGACCGAATCTTTTCATGTTTTCTTTGAGAGGTTCAAGGACCTTCTCCAGCAGTGCCCTCATCATGGACTTGAGCTATGGCAGCTGTGCCAAATTGTTTATGAGGGCATCAACTATAACACTCGCACATTGTCGGAGTCGATGTGTCAGGGTGACTTCCAAATGAAACCCATCGAGGAGGCATGGGACACTTTTGAGTCCATGGCTGAACGTACCTTCGAGTGGGACACCATGAGAGAGCCACCAGCCGCCAGGTCTTCTGGTCGGGCTGGATCATATCATGTCGAGTCAGCTATCGCGTCTGAGGCGAAATTGGCTGCTCTTATGCGTAGGATTGAGAGTTTAGAGTTGGACCGAGCTCCTGTAGCTCAGATCGCTACTCCTGGGTGTAGTAGGTGTGGACTTACGGGCCATGATGACTTGGAGTGTGCCTACGCTCCAAGGGATATTGAGCATGCGAATGCGATGTATCAATAGAGGCCCCGTAATGACCCGTACAGTCACTCCTACAACCCGGGATGACATAACCATCCTAGCTTCTCTTGGGGGCCTAGTGGGGGTCACGGTCAGAGCCCATCGGCGATCTAGCAACCCCCACATCAAAGGTCTCAACACCATAATTACCAACCTGCTCATGCCTCATCGTCGAGTTATTCCAACCAGACTCTACCACCCTAGCGGGTTGACCCCAAGGACCCTTCTTGTGATCCGACCCTTCAAGCGTTGCAAAGTACAGTCAAGGCTTTGGAAATGCAAGTTAGCCAGTTGGCTCATCAATTCCATGAACGCGAGAAGGGCCAGTTCCCGAGTCAACCTGTGGTAAATCCTAGGGGTGAACCTGCTCTTGCTAGGCAGAATGTACACAATGTTGAAAGTGACCCTTCCCAACATGCCAATGTTGTCCATATCTTGAGATCGGGAAGGGTTGTCGACAACAATGTGGAAATGCCTGAAGCCAACCCGGTTGGCAAGACTTCCGAGGAGAGTCTTGAGCCTGTCAAGGAACCTAATTCTGAGACTCCTCCTCGTGATTCTTATGTCCCCAAGGCACCATTCCCTCATAGGTTGACTAAAAATCGTGATGAGCATTGGGACAAGATCGTTGAGGTACTTAGGCAAGTCAAGGTGAACATCCCGTTGTTGGACGTTGTTCAACAAATGCCACCATATGCCAAGTTCCTCAAGGACCTTTGCACCACTAAGAGAAAAACAAATGTTCCCAAAAAGGCCTTTTTGGCCGCCAATGTGAGCTCAATATTGACACAACCCATGAATGTCAAGTACAAGGACTCAGGTTGTCCAACTGTCTCTTGCATGATTGGGAATGTGACAATCTCTCAAGCTCTATTGGATTTGGGGGCATCTGTGAATCTCCTGCCTTACTCTGTCTATGTCAACCTTGGAATAGGCGATCTTAAACCAACGAGGACAACCCTCCAGTTGGCTGACAAATCCGTCAAGATTCCACGAGGGAATGTGGAGGATGTCCTTATCAAAGTTGGTGAGTTCGTATTTCCAGTTGATTTCATCATCTTGGATACTGAATTATTGACGCATTAAGTTCAGGGTGGACTTCTTTAAATGTTTTAGCACTGAAACCCTATGATTACTCATCCCCAAGGGAAAACGGGGGTGCATCCTAACGACTCGATAAATCATGCTAATCTTTGCGCCATGTGTATTAGAGTGTGTTTATTGAACATCATTTCATGCTTATATTTGTATCTTATATCAATTATCATGCTAATCTTTGAGCATTGAAACCCTATGATTACTCATGAGCCCGATCCAGAACTAATAGACTGCCAATTGGCGGTCTGTTTTGCTCCGGATCCGCTAATCTTTGGCACGCATGTGTATTAGAGTGTGTTTATTCTATTTCTGGTATTTGCTTAGTCCCACATCGGGGGATTGTCCCGGATTAGCTTTTTCCATGCCTATAAAGAGGACTCTTCACCTTCCATTGTACAGATCTCCCTCTTTGGTGGCCATCTTCCCTACTAAGTGTGAAGCCTTGAAGAAAAACTCTGGTGGAGAAAGGGCTGCTTGTATTGAGTGAGCTAATAATAGATGTTTTTTCCTTTAATTGTGTTGTTTCTCCCTTAGTTTCATTTCCTTTCATATGCATGCTTGCTTGTTTGTTTTGTTTTATGCTAATTTAATATTTCTTGCTTGATTAATGTAGTTTCATTTCATTATAATGCTTCATTTTGTTATAGTAGTTAGTTTAAATATGTGTGAGTAGTTCCATCCCCATTTGGGGGGTGGAGAAATATGTGATATGATCATGTAGTGTATTAAGTGTGTGTTATCTTTATCCCTTGAGCTTTATATAATTTCCATAACCATCTAATGGGTTTTCACTCTTATCTTTGATATGCTAATGCTCTTGAATGAAGCTTAGCTTATGCTTTGATTAGTGGGCCTATTTTATGGGGGAATGATAAGGTTAGGATATGGATGAAGTTAATATTCGAAACACAATTTGTAGTGTATGTACTCTTGTTGCCTTTACCTTAGTTAATGTCTTGTATGTTTTAATGATGTAGTCTTATCTTAATTCTTGTGGAGGCAGATTAGGGTATAGTCTTCATACATGAGTTCACTTAGCTTCATTCCAATTATTGTCTTGTATGTTTTAGTGATGTAGTCTCCTGAGATTTTATTTATACCGCAAGTGCACGACGTCGATGAAGACGCGACAAGTACGGGTCGAACACAAGGAGGGAGAGATTCTTATATTTTTGTGATTTCTGATTAAGGAAAGAAAAAGAGAAATAGGGTTGGTTTGAGATTTTTGGATTTCTTTTAATTTTTCTAAAGCAAGAATCAACAAAAACAAAAACTAAGAAGAAACAACTATGGATGAGAGTCCAGCGGGTGGGAGTTATGAATCTTCGAGTTAGATTAGAAATCACGAAAATTATTATAAATCAAGTGAGATATTAAGCATCATATGATAATTGATTTAACAAAAACTCATATGATCAAAACACTAACAAGAAATTAAAATAAAAACGATCTCTCTTCTCTAACCCTAAATCCGTCACCCCCACCCTTTGGAGGGTTTTAGAAACCCATGGGGAGAAGATGAGGAGAAGGGGTCATGGAGATCATCGAGAGACTATGGAAAAAAAAATATTATACTAAACTACGATCTACGAAAACAAATGCAATTATTCTAAACATGCAACAAATTATTCTAAGAGAAGAATAAAGAACAACTAAATTACTTTACTCTACTGGAATTAAGAACATGAAATATTAATCTAAAACTAACCTTACAAAAGACAAAGACAATGGAGAAATAAATGGGCAGAATTTTATTGTTATAGAATGTAATACAAAAAGTTCCCCTCACAACACAATTTCGTGGCTATTTATAGCCGATACAAGGAACCCTAGGTATGAATAAGGAAGGACACGTGCTACAACACGACTGGTTGAAATTCGGAGGCATGGATCGCAAAACGAGCGGCGTTTCCGCCGCAAAATGACCGTCAGATGTGGCGGAATCGCCGCTTGGATGGTCCAGATCAATTTGTGATTTTGCGTGTGTGTTTTTGGTATGTGCTAGATGGCCTCCACGCGTCTAAATCAATTATTGCATATCTTTGGAGGTCCGGATTTGATTTCTTTTTGAATACTCCTCCAAAATAACTTTTTAGTCCTAATTTGCGATCAGGTCCCTGGGTTTTTATGCAATCACTTGGATTTCAACTTGCTTGGATCTCTAGCTAATTGGTCTTTGTGATCTATTTGAGTCCATTACACGCGTTTTAGCTCGAATATTGGTAAATTGCATTGTAACTCCTGAATTCTGCACAATTGCTCAAAACAATACATTAGTAGCATTTATTTATATAAAAATAATCTAAATGAAAGACATATGATGCAATGCATCAAATACCCCTACACCTAGATTTTGCTAGTCTCGAGCAAAACAAAACATGAAAACTAAAAGTATGAAAGCAGGGAAGTCATACCTCACTTTCGTAGGAATCACGGTTGCACTTAGCATGTGCAACAAGCCTTTAAACCCCTAAGTTTCCTTAGAGGACGAGTTTTGTCTCGTGAGGGTTTTCAGTTGACACACCCACAAGGTCTTAATATCTCTCAATATCTCCACCTCAACCTTATACATCTCACTTAGAATTCTTGCATGCTCATTATATAAATCTAACTCATAAAAATTCTGACTTGGTCTTTGTTCCTCCAACATTCACACCACTAACCCTTCTACACATGTTATCACTTAAATTATTTTGCACGCCTCCTCTGGTGGTGAAGTATCATTTGGATCAACCATGGCATGGATCATTCCTCTAGCTTTGGGCCTTGAGTATCTTAAAGTAATAATTCCCCCGTGATTCAACATATTTTCTTATTTGACACTTTTACCCTTTTGCATTCGTGTAGCGAGTTTGATCGATAATCCCGAGCTGGCAGACTCAAGTTACCGGGTTTCAAGATACCCCTACGGACCAGTGACTCGAAGGCTTGGGCTTTTGTAATCATTTTGCAAGATGTGCTTTCCTCACTTTTATTCCTTTTTTCTTGCATTTTTTCTCTCTCAAGGCTTAATTGCTATCAGAAGTCCACACTTCCCGGTATATTTTCCTCAACCTCTGCTTTTTATCAACCACTTCAAAGATTTGATTCATCCAATTTAAGTGCATACATGTCTTAAAGGGTAATGAGTTATTTCTTTGGAACTTAGATTTATGTCATAATTTGTACAAGCAGAACAATATAATAAGGAACAAAGACTCAATGCAATTTGTACTCGGGTTTTGGTAGTTAAATCTTAAGCTATGTCATGAAACTTTTTTTTTGGAGAAATAAAAATAAAACAGATAGGTAGATAACTAGTCACACCCTACACCTATTCCATGCATTGTCCCCAATGTATGCAAAATTAAATAATATAGGACATGCAAGAAAAATAAAGTTACCGCCTTCGGGATGACGACTCTCCACGGTCGGAGAGTGCTTTGTTCAGTTTGCTATTGAGGTGCTTCATCCCGCCCCACATTCGGGACCTATGCTCGTCAGAGTTTTCTGGGGTTGACTGAGCCCAGAATGTTGCGGAGTCTTCAGACGACTCACTTGATTGCATAGCATCCTCCATTTCTGGAGGTGTCCACAGGTCCACTATAGTGCCACGGTAGGAGGATGTCTCTCGTTCCACCGTACAAGGGAGCATGCCGGCTTCGTACACCCAGAAAGACTCATAGGCCATGAAGTGCTTGCAGATAGTGGTGACAAGGCATGGCATAGGTTGGGAGTTGCGTTGGTGGCCTTCTCCAATGGTGGTCAGAAGCCGTCGGCACATACAGTAAGTGCGATCACGGGTCATCAGGGAGTGAACGATGGCCATCTCAACGGTGCGAAAAGAAGTGTTGTGGGTATTACTCGTGACGTTTTGGCACGCCCACCTACATGCTGTAAAGACATTCCGGTACATGGATGTGCCCTTGATACCCCGATCACGGCTAAGCACACAATCTGGT
Organism: Triglochin maritima; assembly: GCA_963682175.1. NCBI lineage: Eukaryota > Viridiplantae > Streptophyta > Magnoliopsida > Alismatales > Juncaginaceae > Triglochin > Triglochin maritima. The sequence goes on along the minus strand of OY821776.1, from coordinate 33,978,278 downwards.
CCCATGAGTGACCGATAGAAACTGAGTTCCTCAGATGGCAAAGTGGAGACCCCTTTTGGTATGTCAGTCAAGTTGGAGATGATGTGGAGGTATTTGCCCAGACTTTGTTTCTCCAATTCAGTAAAATGTACCCACCGTCCAGGTCTATGTTAGTGATACTGCTATAGAACTCCTCCACTAAGCTAGGGCAGTAAACATCATTGTTATTATGGACCAAGTAGCTCCAACTCCGGGCTATGATTTCGTCGTAAAAGTGGGTGCCATATTGATCACTAACAAGCAACGGGGGTGATAGAATGTTGCTAAAGTGATGTACGTGAGATTTAGAAAAATAAGTCATGTACTTCCACCGTTCTCCAAAAATAAGTCATGTACCAACTTTGTTTTTGTTTTTTTTGAAATAAACTAAAACTTAATCAAAATGAGAAATTGCGTGTAGAAACACGACTTCCTCTGCAACATTGGAGGGACGATTTAAGTAGGGCTTCAATCGATGCCCGTTAACTTTAAAGTTTTCACCGTTCTCCGGATTACTGATCTCGACCGCTCCGTGAGGGAAAATGGTTTTGATCATGAAAGGGCCAGTCCAACGACTCTTGAGTTTGCCGGAAAAGAGATGAATGTGAGAGTTATAGAGAAGGACCAATTGTCCAGGAGAAAAAGATTTCCTAACGATGGATTTATCATGAAAAACCTTGGTCTTTTCCTTATAAATTTTAGCATTCTCATAAGCCTCATTTCTTATTTCCTCAAGCTCAACTAAATACAATTTTTGAGCATTACCGGTTGCCTCTAAATCCATATTCAGTTGTTTAATAGCCCAAAGGGCTCTATGCTCCAATTGGACCGGTAAATGGCACGCTTTTCCATAGACTAACCGGTAAGGGGACATTCCTAAATTGGTCTTGAAAGCGGTCCGATAGGCCCACAACGCATCATTAATTCTTACAGACCAATCCTTATGTGAGGCATTAACCGTCTTTTCCGGAATTTGCTTGATTTGTCTATTGGAGACCTCAACTTGTCCACTTGTTTGAGGGTGATACGGGGTAGCTAACTTATGAGTTATGTAATATTTTCTCATCAAAGCTTCAAATGACCGATTACAAAAATGAGTACCCCGGTCACTGATAATGGTACGTGGAGTACCGAATCGGGAGAAAATATTCTCCTTCAGAAATTTGACAACAACTTTGTTGTCATTGGATTTTGTGGGGATAGCCTCAACCCACTTGGACACATAGTCCACAGCTAGCAAGTTATACTCCTTCCCAAAAGACATTGGAAACGGGCCCTTAAAATCGATGCCCCAAACATCGAAGATATCAACTATGAGAATAGGGTGCATAGGCATCATGTCTCTACGAGAGAGTTTTCCTAGCATTTGACATTTAGAGCAAGAATTACAAAATGCAAATGCATCCTTAAATAGGGTGGGCCAATAAAATCCACACTGTAAAACTTTGGCCGCGGTTTTCTTAGCTCCAAAATGTCCTCCACATGCTTGGTCATGACAAAAGGATAGAACACTTGCAAATTCCTTCTCAGGAACACATCTAATGATTTGATCCGAACAATACTTGAAAAGATATGAGTCATCCCAATAAAAATTCTTCACTAGGGACCTAAATTTGGCTTGATCGTTCTTAGACCATTCAGTCGGGGTCACACCAGTTACTAAGAAATTGACTATATCGGAGAACCATGGTTCGCCAAACACAGCCATAATCTGTTCACCCGGAAAGTTCTCATTCACTGGTGTGTTATTCACTGGGATAAGAGGAATTCTAGACAAGTGATCGGTGACTACATTTTCACAACCTTTTTTTATCACGGATTTCGACATCAAATTCTTGCAGTAGTAAAATCCAACGCAATAACCGCGGCTTGGCATCCTTTTTGTTCACTAAATGTTTTATTGCCGCATGATCAGTGTAAATAATCACATGTGTGCCTATCAAATATTGTCGAAATTTTTCCAAGGCAAAAATGACTGCTAGAAATTCTTTCTCGGTTACCATATAGTTCAATTGGGCATCATTCAATGTTTTACTAGCATAATATATCACGTGAGGTTTCTTTTCAATTTTCTGACCCAACACCGCTCCTATGGCGTAATCTGATGCATCACACATTATCTCAAAGGGTTGGGTCGAATCGGGTGAATGAATAATGGTTGCCGACGTCAATTCCCTCGTAAGGTGGTTAAAGGACTCCAAATATTTATCAGAAAATTCAAACTTAGAGTCCTTCGCTAATAATTCAGTCAATGGTCTAGCCACCTTACTAAAGTCCTTGATAAACCTTCGATAGAATCCGGCATGCCCTAAAAATGAACGAATCTCTTTGACATTTGTTGGTGGAGGGAGATGCTTAATCAAATCCACCTTGGCTTTATCCACTGGAATGCCATCCTTAGACACAATGTGACCAAGTGCTATTCCATTCTTAACCATTAAATGACATTTTTCCCAATTTAAGGTCAAGTTCTTCTCCTTACACCTTACTAGTACTAATCCCAAATGGTTCAAACAATTGGCAAAAGTGGGACCAAAGACAGAGAAATCATCCATGAAAATTTCCATGAAATTATCCACCATATCAGAGAAGATGCTAACCATACATCTTTGAAATGTGGCAGGAGCATTGCACAAGCGAAAGGGCATGCGACGGAAAGCAAACGTGTTGAATGGGCACATGAAGGTAGTTTTCTCCTGATCCTCAGGAGCGATAGGAATTTGGTTATAGCTGGAATAGCCATCAAGAAAGCAATAATACTCATATCCGGCCAACCGTTCTAACATTTGATCTATGAAAGGAAGAGGGAAGTGATCCTTACGGGTTGCAGAATGCAGTTTCCTATAGTCAATGCAAATCCTCCAACCGGTTTGGATGCGGGTCGGGACTAACTCACTAAGCTCATTCTCAACTACAGTAACTTCCGATTTATTAGGGACAACCTGAACAGGACTAACCCAAGCACTATCGGATATAGGGTATATAATTCCATTGTCCAACCACTTAAGTTTTTCCTTTTTGACCGCCTCAGTTAGGACCAGGTTAAGCCGCCTTTGCGGATCCCTACGGGGTTGAGTATTATCCTCCAAATGGATCCTATGTTGGACTATAGATGGGCTAATCCCCTTGATATCGGCCATGGTCCATCCAATAACTTCTTTATTCCTACTGAGGACTCTCAACAATTCCTTCTCTTGATTGGTGGTCAAATCCGATGCTATGATAACTGGGAGGGTGGATGAGGGTCCTAAAAAGGCATACTTAAGTGTAGTAGGGAGAGGCTTCAACTCTAGTGATGGTGGTTCTTGTAGTGAGGGTTTGGCTTGAGGTCTTGGTTCGGCTAAAAGTCCACCTAAGGCTGACCAATTGGGTGAAGATCGATTCGAACCTATATGATTGATTTGGTCACAAATTGTGGCCTCACCACTCAGGTTCTTTTGAAAATCAATTTCATCCAATTGGGTGAAATTTAAGTAATCTGAAATCAAATCATCCTTACTACAATCCTGAATGTAATTCAATTCACTCGATTCATCAGAGAAAATTCCAGGTTGCTTCCCTAAGTTAAAAATATTTAGCTCAGCAGTCAAATTTCCAAATGACAATTTCATCAATCCATTCGTACAATTTATCAGGGCATTGAAAGTGGTTAAAAAGGTCTTCCTAAGATCACAGGAATTTGATTGCTAGGGTTAGCAACAGGCTCCGTGTCTAAGACAACAAAGTCCACAGGAAATATGAATTCACCCACTTTGATCAGAACATCATCAACCACACCTCTAGGAATCTTAACAGAACTATCAGCCAATTGGAGTGTGGTCCTAGTCTGTTTAAGGTCTCCTATATCCAATTCTTTATATACAGAGTAGGGAAGTAGATTACACTAGCACCCAAATCCAGCAAGGCCCTATTGATTAAGGTGTTACCAATTACACATGAAATAGTTGGACAACCAGGGTCTTTATATTTGATTTGTGTGGGTTGGGTTAACACAGAGCTTATATTTGCAGTTAAGAAGGCTCTTTTTGGTACTTGTGTTTTCCTTTTCTTGGTGCATAAGTCATTTAAGAATCTTGCATAAGTTGGAATTTGTTGAATAGCTTCTAATAAAGGGATGTTTACTTTTACTTGCTTAAAAACTTCCAACATTTTCTCCATTTGATTTGTGTGATTCTTATTAAGTCTATTAAGGAATGGTGCTTTAGGAGTTAATACTCTTTCAGGTTCAGTTGGTTCAATTTCAATTGGTTCCTCAGATTGAATTGGTGGCTCATTAGATGACTCAGGTGTGACAGAATTATTAGGCTCATTAGCCAAATGGTGAGTGACATTGTTATTAACAGATTTTCCAGATCTTAATGTAAGTATAGCATTAATGTGTTGATTTTGCTCTTCTTCTTGAACCATATGAACTGGTCTGTTATTATTGTTCACATTAGGAAGTGGTGCATTATGTGGTACATTAGGTGGAGGCCTAATTTGTTGAGGATTGAATGATTGAGGATTAAATGGTTGAGGTGGTTGTTATGGCATATGTTGATGTGGTTGATATGGCATATGTTGATTATGTGGATTGTTAATTCTTGGGTTCACCTCGGGTTGGCTTGGGAATCTTCCTCTTTCTCTTTCACCTACAACTTGTGCTAATTGACTTACTTAAGTCTCTAGCTTTTGAAAAGATTGAGTAGTTGTTTGAACAAATGTTTTCATTAAGTTTTCCAAATCCGTTAATCAGACATCACTATTATTGTTGTTGTTTGAGTACATTTGTTGTCTAGGTGGTTGGCCTTGCTGAGGCATGGGTGCAGGATTTGAATTCACTTGGCTCCATGAAAAATTGGGATGGTTGCGCCAACCTGGATTATAGGTTGACGAATAAGGGTCGTTCCTAGGACGATTAAATGCAGCATTAACTTGTTCCATGTCCGAAGAAATGTGTGCACACTCCTCCAAAATATGACCAGTTTGACCACACCTAGAGCAAGAAACAGAAGAGATTTGATTTACTAGGGGTCGGGTTTGAAGCTCTAGAGTTTCCATCCTACGCATAAGGGTGGCTAATTTCGCTTCAGCAGCTATAGAAGCATCTACAGCTAAGACACCTGATCTGGATTGATTTGCTATTCTAGATCTAATACTCGGGTTGGTCGGTGCCCTAGCCGTGTCCCATTGCATACTATTATCAGCTAAGTCTTCAAGAAAAGTCCAAGCATCATTCTCATTTTTGGACATAAAGCTTCCTTGGCTTACAGATTCTAGCATAACTCTAGATGTAGGTGTCAATCCCTCATAGATAATTTGGCACAATTGCCATCTTGGAATTCCATGATGAGGGCATTGGGTCAGTAGGTGCTTAAATCTTTCCAAATAGGAATAGAATGGCTCGCTCTCAGATTGAACGAATGCACAAATTTCATTTCTAATCCAAATAGTCTTATGGTTGGGGAAATATTTTTTTAAGAACACTTGAACAAACTCAGCCCAACTCCTAATAGATCTTTCGGCTAGACTATATAGCCATTTTTAGCGTCGTCCTTCAGTACTAGAGGTACGAATTTAAGGCGTACTAGCTCCTCAGAGATATACTGGTATTGCATAAGGGAGCAGATTTCCTCAAATTCTCTAAGGAAGAGAAATGGGTCTTCCTTAGAGGTGAACTTGGGCAACATACTCAAGTATTGTGCCTTCAGTTCGAAGTCGCGACCCGGGATGGTGGGCAAAACGATGCACGATGGCTGAGCAGCCATCGTTGGGTAGCATCGATCCCTCAGAGTCATAGGTGGTGCAACAGGTGGGTCCACTACATTCTCACCCATTGGATCCAGGTGAGGTGGTGCAACAGGTGGATTCTAAGCTCTAGACTGGAATCTAGATGAACTCGTGAGAGTCAATTGCTCAAGTCCCGAACCCAAATCTAGTGCACCGGTTTGAATTAATTTTTGAATTCAAATTCAAATTCGAAATTTAAATTTCAAATTCAATTGATTTTTATTTATTTTTTGGTAATTTTTTTTTCAACAATGGAAACAAACAATAGAAGGGGGAAAGATGAGAAAGGAATCCTAATCTAGAGAATTGAGGTGAGAAGAGAAAGAAGACTCAGATGAGAAGGGAAACTTAACTCTAAAAGATAGATGAGAGGGTTGGTCAGAAGTTTCCTAAACAAGCACGGTTCAAACAATCCTAGACCTAGTGTAGCTTAAGTCTAGACGACTCCTAACTGGTTGAGTCGAATTGGTTTGCTTGATTCACCTCCCTCACTAACCAAACCAAATTGGTCAGGCCGTGTATAGCTAGTGGGGGCACTTCCGACAGAGTCGGTGCCAATTAGACAACCACTTCGCTTGGAAAACTTACGTCAACACAAAAACACTTTCTAGACACCAAATTAAATTCGATCAGCTTCAAGTCATAGCAAGTCAAACCAATCTTCTCCTTAATTGAGTCTGAATCCTTAGGGGCCATTGTCTAATTGATTTTAATTTAAGGCTTGTGTGACACTTTGGGATTGTTATTTGTGGGCCACGGAAGGGTGATGAAATCCACACCGTATCTTTTCCTACGGAGTTGCCCTTAAGATAGTTTAACATAAATCAAACATTGGTCTTTAGTGGGGGACAATTGCAAGGTTGTATGCAAACTAAATTATATGCTTAAATGCAATCGATAAAAACCGCGCACGTACCTTGCCTCCAACACTCTTCAACAATGAATTGATTTGCAAAATTTAGCATGCATAATGCAAGAAAATCTCTAAATGATGCATGCACTAAGGCCTTTCTAATTTTGCAAAATTTTAGGTCACAAGTTGAATTAGTGCCAATTATGGAAGTTTGCTCTACACATGCAATTCTACCAAAAAGGAAATTTTCCGAAAATGGAAATTACGAGGAAAAGGCAACAAAGGTTACCTACGCACGCTCAGTCGGGTTCGCCGCCCGCTCTCGACAATTTCCAGTTCTCTACGAGTCCACCCAGAGATGAGTCGCGTTTCAGAGAAATTTAAGGCTCAAATATTGAACCCGTGCGGCGTTTCCGCCGCAAACGCTACTGCTTGTGCGGCGTTTTCGCCGCCTGTTCAGCTCGGATCTTCTCCGGATTTTTGCGTCGTCTCTACTACTTCCTGAAAAGCATAGAGAAAACGTTAGCTCACGAAAACCAAAATCCAAACAAAAAAGAAATCACAAAAACTTGAAATTCTCGTCGCCTCCCTGGCAACGACGCCAAAAACTTGATGAGATTTTTATTTATACCGCAGGTGCACGACGTCGATGAAGACGCGACAAGTACGGGTCGAACACAAGGAGGGAGAGATTCTTATATTTTTGTGATTTTTGATTAAGAAAAGAAAAGGAGAAATAGGGTTGGTTTGAGATTTTTGGATTTGTTTTAATTTTTCTAAAGCAAGAATCAGCAAAAACAAAAACTGAGAAGAAACAACTATGGATGAGAGTCCAGCGGGTGGGAGTTATGAATCTTCGAGTTAGATTAGAAATCACGAAAATTATTATAAATCAAGTGAGATATTAAGCATCATATGATAATTGATTTAACAAAAAATCATATGATCAAAACACTAACAAGAAATTAAAATAAAAACGATCTCTCTTCTCTAACCCTAAATCCGTCACCCCCACCCTTTGGAGGGTTTTAGAAACCCATGGGGAGAAGATGAGGAGACGGGGTCATGGAGATCATCGAGAGACTATGAAAAAAAAAGAAATATTATACTAAACTACGATCTACGAAAACAAATGCAATTATTCTAAACATGCAACAAATTATTCCAAGAGAAGAATAAAGAACAACTAAATTACTTTACTCTACTGGAATTAAGAACATGAAATATTAATCTAAAACTAAGCTTACAAAAGACAAAGACAATGGAGAAATAAATGGGCAGAATTTTATTGCTATAGAATGTAATACAAAAAGTTTCCCTCACAACACAATTTCGTGGCTATTTATAGCCGATACAAGGAACCCTAGGTATGAATAAGGAAGGACACGTGCTACGACACAACTGGTTGAAATTCGGAGGCATGGATCGCAAACCGAGCAACATTTCCGCCGCACAATGACCGTTAGATGCGGCGGAATCGCCGCTTGGATGGTCCAGATCAATTTGTGATTTTGCGTGTGTGTTTTTGGTATGTTCTAGATGGCCTCCACGCGTCTAAATCAATTATTGCATATCTTTGGAGATCCGAATTTGATTTCTTCTTGAATACTCCTCCAAAATAACTTTTTAGTCCTTCTAATTTGCGATCAGGTCCCTGACTTTTTATGCAATCACTTGGATTTCAACTTTCTTGGATCTTTAGCTAATTGGTCTTTGTGATCTATTTGAGTCCATTACACGCGTTTTAGCTCGAATATTGGTAAATTGCATTGTAACTCCTGAATTCTGCACAATTGCTCAAAACAATACCTTAGTAGCATTTATTTATATAAAAATAATCTAAATGAAAGACATATGATGCAATGTATGCAATGCATCATAGTCTTATCTTAATTCATGTGGTGGCAAAGTTGGATGTAGTTTTATGATTTCATGCACTACATGTTGTGAGGAGCTTAATTGAACACACACACACATCTTTATATTCACATTATTTCTCTACCCGCTATGGGGTTTAGATTTTATTGCTTATCTTTCATTTCCTTTTGCATTCTAGTGTAGTTTGTGTAATCAATCTCTCTCTCCATTTTTTACCACTCGCCTTCGCACAAACCAAACGTCGACACACCTCCCAGTGGACGACCCGTATTTGCCACCGCTTCAACGCGGCTGTGCACTTGCGGTTTAAATAAAACGATCAATCACCTTTTTACCTTCAGGAAGGTCAACCAAGTTCCATACTTGATTATCATACATGGATTCTATTTTGGATTCCATGGACTTGAACCATAGTTTGGAGTCCTTTCTTTCCATTGCTTCTTGAAAGGTCAAGTGATCATCGGTATCTAGTACCATGATCTCATGAAGTCCCAAATACATATCGGGTTTCTTCCTTTCCCTCGTTGACCTTCTAAGTTCTTTTGGTTCTACGTGTACTTCTCGAACTTCTTCCACAATTTCTTGTGGAATTGGTTCGTGTTCGATTCTCGAACGTACACTAGGTGGGGAAGATTGAGTTTCTCTCACAATTTCTTGCGAGGGTCTCTCACTCACGCTCCCACTAACCAAAGGAACCTTGGTTGGGCCTTCATGATCTTGAATATCATCATTCATATCATGATCTTGTAGAGTATCTTGAGTCTCCTCAACCACAACTCTACTCCCACTACTTTTTATTATTTCCAGAAATTCTTTTGCTGGAAATACGGCATCCCTCAGTACAATCACTCGATTGGAGGTTATATGCCAAAAGTAGTATCCTCTTGTCTCACGAGGATAACCTATGAAGAAGCACTTATCCGCTTTTGGTTAAAGTTTGGTCGACATCCATCTCTTGACGTAGGCCTTACAACCCAAAATCTTGAGAAAATTGAGCTTAGGTGTTTTACCACTCCATAACTCATAAGGCGTTTTCTCTATGGATTTGGATGGAACATTATTTAGTGTGTAAGCCGCAGCTTCTAGTGCATAACTCCAAAAGTAAAGCGGTAATTCAGCTTGACTCATCATTGATCGAACCATGTCGAGTAATGTCCTATTCCTCCTTTCGGATACCCCATTCCACTGAGGTGTACCGGGAGGCGTGAGGTATGGTACAATACCACACTCCTTTAGGAATGAGTCAAATTCGGTAAGTACTCACCTCCACGATCCGTTCGTAGAGACTTGATTTTCTTGTTGAGTTGGTTCTCTACTTCATTCTTGAATTCGTTGAACTTGTCAAAGGATTCACTTTTGTTTCTTATTAGATAAATAAAGTCATAACGACTATAGTCATCCGTGAACGTAATGAAGTACCTAAAACATTCTCTTGCACTAGTACTCATCGGACCACATACATCGGAATGTATCAAATCCAACAAGTCATTCGCTCTCGGTCCTTTTTTCTTGAAAGGCCTTTTGGTTATTTTTCCCATTAGGCAAGGTTCGCACGTCTCCAATGATTTAAAATCAAGTTGACCAAGAAGGTTAGCTTCTTGCAATTTCTTGATGCGTTTTTCATTTATGTGACCAAGACGATAGTGCCACTAGAGTGTATCATTCATGTGAGTAGTTTTACGTCTTTTGTTATTGATGTTTAAGATTTGTTTATTATTCAATTCAAGCAAATAGAGACCATTCCTGACGAATGCATTTGCATAGAAAATACCATTCTTCGATATAGACAAGCAAGAATTTGAAATATTTATATTAAAATTATCCATATCCAAACATGATACAGAAATAATATTCTTGCTAATCGAAGGCACATAATAAACATTCTTTAAAAATAAATTTAAACCACTAGATAATTGAAGCTCCACAGAACCTTGTGCAATCGCAGCAACGCTCACACCATTTTCGACCTTCAAAATCATCTCGTTCTTCATGAGTTCCTTCCTATCCTTTAGTAGCTGCACATTAGAAATTATGTGAGCGCAAGATCCGGTATCAATTACCCAATCATGGACAGAGGTGGCTAAATTTATCTCAATAACAAATATACCTTTGGCCTTTTTGGGGCGCTTACGTTCAATCATTCCATTGTAAAGGTCTTCCTTGTACTTGGGGCAATTTGGCCGGATGTGTCCCTTTTCACCGCAGTGAAAGCACTCCGTGTTGGGAGTCAGAGATTTCAAAGATTTCCCCCTTGAGGCACTCCCATGAGCACCTCCTACTCCCTTGCTCTTGATTGACGTATTCTTGGTGAATTTGCCTTTACCTTTGGTGATCTTCTTGCTCCCTCCATGGACGGCTAGGACGTGCTTGTCCCAACCCTTGCCCATGTCAACTTCAGCCGTTTTGAGAACGTTGTGAAGTTCCTCAAGACTCACCCCTTTCTCACGCACATGATAGTGCATAATGAAGTCCTTGTAGGACGGGGCTAGAGAGCCAAGAATCAAATCTCCCGCAATGTCATCGGGCATCGGGGAAGAGAGCTTCGACAACTTCTCAAGGTATCCTTGCATCGTGAGAAAATGCATGGATACCGATGTTCCCTCCGCCATGTGGCACATTGTGAGTGCAATGGTGGTCTTATAGCGCTATTTTCTAACACTATCCATGAACATCTTTGTTAAAGCTTCCATGGTCTTCTTGGGTTTTGAATCCAAGTATTTCGCTTGAAGCGAGTCACCCATGGAGGCCAACATTAGACCGTGAACTTGGTTCTCTTGGTCTTCCCACTTGGCTTTTGCCTCTCTCTCGCTATCGGTTTCCTTCTCATTTAATTTTGGGATTTCACCATCCAAAATATGACATAGTTTCTCAAACTTTAACACGATATTGAGCTTGAGTTGCCATCTTATGAAGTTTGAGCCATTATTTGCCAAAGGATGTTTTTCAATCATAGATCGCACAATAGGTTGAATATTCGACATTTCTACAAAATAAATTATATGGGATTTAATGTCAATTTTATGTTTTAAAAAACAATACCGCAAATAAAAAATTGTCCATAAATGCAGCAATCCAAGATCCTATCAATTATAATATAAACTAGCTAAGGGCTATCAGATATATTATAAAATCAAGGTAAGAAAACTTTTTCTAATCATAACCATTTCGAAATATCTCAACATTTGCATTTTTCAAACTCTTATGACTCTTGTCGTTTTAATTAAGAGGGAATTTGACCAATCCCAGTAAGAAAAACTCTCTTTCTCAAAACTGAGCTAGGGCTCCGGGTCTTGTTAAGAAAACTTATTTCATTTGATACGAGATACGTTTATCCATTGTATTGACAAATAAATATACTCGGTGTCCACTAAGGGTGAATCACACCTCGTACATCTATTCGTGGCACAACAATAGACAACCTTATATATCCCACTATTCTCAAAGATGGAGGAAGCTATCTCCCGCTAAGGGCGAGCAGAATATCCCTCGATCGATGGATGCTAGTGGATGAAATAAGAAAGAAAAATACTCTTAATTTTTGGTTGGACAATTTAAACATTAATATGTGATTTTAGAATTTAGGTGATCATGCATATTTATTATCTATACACATCCTAACATTCATCCATGCAATCACATATATATCAAGCACACAAACATAAATAAATCTATTCACACACACATTGTGTGAGTTTATATGTTCCCGCGTCCTTGATCCTTGATCCTCGATCATTGCGCTTCTTCAGCGTCTTCCTCTTGCACAATGGATGTTGATATTGGAAAAATATAAACATGCATCTCTCAAATTTGAAAATTGTCTAATGCAAGTTCCTATGTAAAAATCCTCTCATATGCATGCATATACATAAAAATAGAAATTTGGCTTTTACATATACATAAACCCCTGTGATTGAATACTAATAACATACACATTCATTCATTCATTCACACATGGCTTCTTCGGAACATATCAACTCACATATCCCTGCATAAGAGAACTCGAGCAACGCATGTACATATACTATATTACTCTATTTAGTTTATCATGCATCTCAAATCAAACAATTCTAAAATCATTTGAAATCTATTAAAAATGATTTTATGCATCCATAGTTCAAAACATAAAATATTTGAACCGTTGTTTATCCAATTTCCAAAAATAAAAAATTAAAGAAAGATAAACATTTGCCTTTTTCCGTTTTGTTGATTCCTTATAAAATAATCATTTAATTAAAGACGAAAATTCTATAAATTAGACATAAGTCAAAAATTTAATTCTAACATTCACAAGATGTGCTTCAAAACATTTAAAACTATCAAAAGAATCAATTAGAATTAAATCAACAAAACTATCGGAAAACCCGAAAAAGACATAGAACATGAATTGTTTCGATTGTAGATGGTAAACTAAAATTAATTATATAGTCTAATCATTGAAAATATGAACTAAATGCTCTGATACCACTATAGGATTTCGTGTCCCTATGTATGTATATATTTAAAAAAAAATTAATACAACATACAAGATCGCTTTCATATTTTCAACAAATTTTATGTACATTACTTTGTGTTTATTCTAATAACATGCAACCCTAAATTTATTAAAATAAACCACAAATGTAGAATCATACCTAAAGGGTCTCTAAAACCTTTTTGAAGATCCGGAGTTGCGTTGCCCGTTGCGTCGTCCACGAATTTGCCTCCGAGTGTTCACCAAACTCTAAACAAGATTAGAGAGAAAGGAGCTAGCCAATCAATCTCTAATAAGGTTTAGAATCTAGCTAATAACCCCTCTTTAAGCTCCTGAGATTCTTATCTCTAAAACTTAAATTTACTAAGAGATTTTCGTGGTGATTAGGGAGAGATTAATGAGAGAAAGATTTTTACATTAGTATTAAACAAGTAGGAGTAGAGGTCCTTTTATAGTCTCCCAAAACATCCTTATCAAGAGCTATTCTTTAGCCATGATCCCTTGTTTATTCTCTCCTAAAATTAATCTCTAATTTCTACATAAGCATCCACAAGAAACGTTTTAATTAAATATGGAATTAATCCACCCATGATTTAATTAATCTCTTAATAATTCAGGCATAATCGTTCTTGTTCGGTGGACCGAGAATTATTCGGTCAACCGAACCGTTCTGTTATAACACGTGTTCGGTGCACCGTGAGCTAGACGGTCGACCGAATCCGTATGAGAAAAATTCCCCGGAAGAATTCGGACGAACCACGTCTTTTACTCGGTCGATCGTTGACCCGCCAGAATCGCCCCAAGGACATAGTCATCGGATGACCGTGTCACCTTCGGTCTACCGAAAATACTACTTCTCGGTTGACCATGCACACACGGTTAACTGAACCCGATTGTTCAGGCACTCCAGACAATTTCGGTCAACCAATTGCGCTTACCCATTCCCTATTTGGTTAACCGATCCGAAGATACCCCGGTCGACCGAACCATGAATGGTTCACCGTGTTTGACCCTGATTTTGCCTTTGTCAAATTTTGGATTTATTTCCAACAAAATTTGATCTTTTGAGGTTTTTAGCAAATTCACATCTTATATAATATATTATCATATGTAATATTAAATTATTACACTCCATAATATATATACCTCATATGAATTTATTATGATTCTAATTATGTCAATTCTCATGACATATTGATTTTATTCATTCACCACATGTGTCCTATTTTCATATGAAATCCGACACATCATATGAACTTAAAATCAAATCTCTTGTTTTCCCAGTTTTGTGGTGTGACCTATAGGAGGATCTAAGCCAAATTGGCAGTTATATTAAATACTTAATATCTCAAACTAAAAGCGGTAACTAGCTACACATTATAGTTACCCAATTAGCGTAGATGTCTTTTTTCCACCCGAACCAAAACATGGTCCATTTAGTGATGTAAGTGCACCACTTGTGTCCGTCCCTTGCCTCATGATATTTAAGAATATATACAAAGTAGAAATGTGTCATCTTTGTATTATTTTCATTTCTTGATCTCTCTAAGCTAATTATAACTATGTAACTTAACTCAAGTTACACTGTGTACATTATAACTTTGCTTTATCAAGGGGCCCACTAATATCATCACTCAATTAAGAGGGGCAATGATAATCGTTTGACTAGCTATCTTTTCCAGCACAAGTCATGTTCAACCAACTATTGCCTTTATCACTACACTTATTGATAGCTTTTGACAATAATCAAATTAAGCACTTCTTATGTGAAAAGATATAAGTCTCATATCTTAGGATCCAAGACATAGTAAAAACATTAATGACACGAAACACAATTCCATAATGTTTTACTTGTTAGGTCTATTCAATATATAAAAGTAATTTTTTCCTCTTTTATATACTCGTGTCGTCAGTTATTTTTAGAGCTACAACAATCGATGACCAACACGACAATCATATCTCGGTAATTAATGTTCCATGTTAATTACCATGATTGTGAATAACTTTTGATTGATGTAAACCATTATCTTTTAGAGCTCTACGGTTAAGGATCAAGCGCCTCTTCCTTAACACTTCCAAAAGACGAATACCATAATCAAGTAACAAAATGTTTGCACATTCAATTCATAATAATTGACATATAAAAGTAAAACTTTTAGAACACATTCCTTTCACATAAGGTGATTTATTGTTTTAATAACCTCATGTGCATGACATCGATGAAGATGTGGCAAATAAGGGTCTAACCTTAAGGAGTAGTGAGTGTTGTTGTGACTACCATACTCGAGTGGGAAAGGAGAGGAGAATGAGGTGATTATGCTAAACTAACTACACTAAACGAGGAATGAATCGACAATTAAACTAAACCCCCATGGAGTGGAGGTGTGTAGGTATGTGTATGTGTATGTGTGGTTCTTGATTACATAAGCTACAAGTGTGTAACGTAGGTGAAATCAACTAGAAACTAGTGTTGCGTCTAATTAACATCAACTACATTTACATGAATACATGACTAATATAGTTAGACATAAAGTTATGTTGCACTTTGGGTTCTGAAGAATGAACTAAGTACCTAGTGTGGACATTAGGACATCAATTAACCATCCATACAACTCAATACATTCATGCAGTCTCTACTAATGAAGTATCCATACATAACAAGCCCTTTACCATAATCATCATTTATAAGAAACATGATAAACTCTATATCTAGCATGAAATAAGTACCTAGTATGACCATTATCCCATCTAATAGATGTTTTAGCAAATTACATGCATAGATCTACCTTAAGAATATGTAATGGCACAAATAAGAAGAACCCATCACCAACACATCACATAATCTATTCATTCACACATGGCTTCTTCGGAACATATCAACTCACATATCCCTGCATAAGAGAACTCGAGCAACGCATGTACATATACTATATTACTCTATTTAGTTTATCATGCATCTCAAATCAAACAATTCTAAAATCATTTGAAATCTATTAAAAATGATTTTATGAATCCATAGTTCAAAACATAAAATATTTGAACCGTTGTTTATCCAATTTCCAAAAATAAAAAATTAAAGAAAGATAAACATTTGCCTTTTTCCGTTTTGTTGATTCCTTATAAAATAATCATTTAATTAAAGACGAAAATTCTATAAATTAGACATAAGTCAAAAATTTAATTCTAACATTCACAAGATGTGCTTCAAAACATTTAAAACTATCAAAAGAATCAATTAGAATTAAATCAACAAAACTATCGGAAAACCCGAAAAAGACATAGAACATGAATTGTTTCGATTGTAGATGGTAAACTAAAATTAATTATATAGTCTAATCATTGAAAATATGAACTAAATGCTCTGATACCACTATAGGATTTCGTGTCCCTATGTATGTATATATTTAAAAAAAAATTAATACAACATACAAGATCGCTTTCATATTTTCAACAAATTTTATGTACATTACTTTGTGTTTATTCTAATAACATGCAACCCTAAATTTATTAAAATAAACCACAAATGTAGAATCATACCTAAAGGGTCTCTAAAACCTTTTTGAAGATCCGGAGTTGCGTTGCCCGTTGCGTCGTCCACGAATTTGCCTCCGAGTGTTCACCAAACTCTAAACAAGATTAGAGAGAAAGGAGCTAGCCAATCAATCTCTAATAAGGTTTAGAATCTAGCTAATAACCCCTCTTTAAGCTCCTGAGATTCTTATCTCTAAAACTTAAATTTACTAAGAGATTTTCGTGGTGATTAGGGAGAGATTAATGAGAGAAAGATTTTTACATTAGTATTAAACAAGTAGGAGTAGAGGTCCTTTTATAGTCTCCCAAAACATCCTTATCAAGAGCTATTCTTTAGCCATGATCCCTTGTTTATTCTCTCCTAAAATTAATCTCTAATTTCTACATAAGCATCCACAAGAAACGTTTTAATTAAATATGGAATTAATCCACCCATGATTTAATTAATCTCTTAATAATTCAGGCATAATCGTTCTTGTTCGGTGGACCGAGAATTATTCGGTCAACCGAACCGTTCTGTTATAACACGTGTTCGGTGCACCGTGAGCTAGACGGTCGACCGAATCCGTATGAGAAAAATTCCCTGGAAGAATTCGGACGAACCACGTCTTTTACTCGGTCGATCGTTGACCCGCCAGAATCGCCCCAAGGACATAGTCATCGGATGACCGTGTCACCTTCGGTCTACCGAAAATACTACTTCTCGGTTGACCTTGCACACACGGTTAACTGAACCCGATTGTTCAGGCACTCCAGACAATTTCGGTCAACCAATTGCGCTTACCCATTCCCTATTTGGTTAACCGATCCGAAGATACCCCGGTCGACCGAACCATGAATGGTTCACCGTGTTTGACCCCGATTTTGCCTTTGTCAAATTTTGGATTTATTTCCAACAAAATTTGATCTTTTGGGGGTTTTTAGCAAATTCACATCTTATATAATATATTATCATATGTAATATTAAATTATTACACCCCATAATATATATACCTCATATGAATTTATTATGATTCTAATTATGTCAATTCTCATGACATATTGATTTTATTCATTCACCACATGTGTCCTATTTTCATATGAAATCCGACACATCATATGAACTTAAAATCAAATCTCTTGTTTTCCCAGTTTTGTGGTGTGACCTATAGGAGGATCTAAGCCAAATTGGCAGTTATATTAAATACTTAATATCTCAAACTAAAAGCGGTAACTAGCTACACATTATAGTTACCCAATTAGCGTAGATGTCTTTTTTCCACCCGAACCAAAACATGGTCCATTTAGTGATGTAAGTGCACCACTTGTGTCCGTCCCTTGCCTCATGATATTTAAGAATATATACAAAGTAGAAATGTGTCATCTTTGTATTATTTTCATTTCTTGATCTCTCTAAGCTAATTATAACTATGTAACTTAACTCAAGTTACACTGTGTACATTATAACTTTGCTTTATCAAGGGGCCCACTAATATCATCACTCAATTAAGAGGGGCAATGATAATCGTTTGACTAGCTATCTTTTCCAGCACAAGTCATGTTCAACCAACTATTGCCTTTATCACTACACTTATTGATAGCTTTTGACAATAATCAAATTAAGCACTTCTTATGTGAAAAGATATAAGTCTCATATCTTAGGATCCAAGACATAGTAAAAACATTAATGACACGAAACACAATTCCATAATGTTTTACTTGTTAGGTCTATTCAATATATAAAAGTAATTTTTTCCTCTTTTATATACTCGTGTCGTCAGTTATTTTTAGAGCTACAACAATCGATGACCAACACGACAATCATATCTCGGTAATTAATGTTCCATGTTAATTAAAGACGAAGCTCTAAAAAATAATGGTTTGCACAAATCAAAAGTAATTCACAATCATGGTAATTAACAAGGAACATTAATTACCAATATAATATTTCATGTTGGTTAAAGGATATTATAGCTCTACAAATATTTTAACAACGTGATTATATGAAATGGAGAATGTTTTTTCATATATTGAATAGACCTAATAAATAAAACATTATGTAATTATGTTTGTGTCATTAATGTTTTCATTGTGTCTTTGAATCTTAACATATGAGACTTATGTCTTTTTCACATGAAAAGTATACAATTTGATTATTATCAAAAGTTATTGTTACATATAGTGATAAATATATTAATTGGAAATATACAACTTGTGCGGGAAAAAGGCATATGTCAAAAGATTATTATTGTCCATCTTCACTTGAGTGATGATATTATTGGGTCCCTTGATAAAGCAAAATTATAATGTGCTTAATATAACTTGCGTATAGTTACATATTTATAATTAGCTTAGGAGATCAAGAAAAGAATATATAATACAAAGATGACACATGCCTACTTTGTATAATATTCTTAGTATCATGAGTCAAGAGATAAACACAAGTGATATATTACATATCACTAAATAGACCGTGTTCTGTTTGAGTGAACAAAACATCTTTGTTATTTAGGTAACTATAATGCGTAGCTAGATACCACTTATAGTTTATGATATTAAATGTTTAATATCATTGCGAACATAACTTAGATCCTCTTATATGTCACACCACAAAACTGGGAAACAAAAGATGTGATTTTATATGATGTATTAAGTTTCATGTGTTATAAAAAAATATACATGTGGTAAAATAATAAAATCCATATGTCGTAATAACGATATGGTTAGAATATCAAATAAATTTGTATGAGATGTGTATATATTATGTGATATAATGTTTGACATTATATATGATAATATATTACATGATATAATGTGATCCGCAACATTATAACATATGAATTTGCTATAACCTAAAGCCTAAAATTTGTTGGATATTAATCAAAAATTTGGTAAAGTCAAAAAATAATGAAAAATTGTCTGACTATTTACCCACGTTTTTGCATATATTAATAAGATATTTTTGTTGATTAATGACTGGATTTAATGCACCTTAGTCAAAGGTAGTTATAGGATGATGAGAGGAGAAATAAACAAGACATCATGTGCAAAGTGCATATGATGTGGTTTGGTGGAGAGATAATCAAGGAATCATGTGTAAGTGGTTTACTCATGATGTAGGTTTGAGGATGCCCTATAAATAGGTCCTTCCTCTCTTCCTTTGTTTAATTGATGCAAAAACCTTCAACTCTCCATATTTTTCTCCATCATTCCATCCAAAATTCTTCTTATTAATTGAGTGCTAGAGAGATTAAATTCTTTGGAGCATAGAAGTGGTTATTAGCTAGATTATAACCTTTAATTAGAGATTGATTAACTTGCTTCGATCTCTCTAATCTTGTTTAGAGTTTGATGAACACTTGGAAGTGATTCCGACGCAATCCGATGTGCAACCCGACTTTCGATTGGTAAAAAGGATTTGATAATCCCCTAGGTATGATCTAATCTATGTATTTCAATATTAATTAGTATACAATATATATTGAAATACAATTAGGAAGTTTTGTATATAAAATTATTGAAAATTTTGAAAACCGATCCTAATTGCTTGTAAAATTTGAAATATATATACAAGTATGGGGCACAAAATCCTACAGTACATCTAATATTAAGTATTTGATCCAGTGAATGAGAAACACTCCACAACGTTGCTATTTGATGGTTGGCGTTGGCATGTTTCTATTTCATAGGAAAAATCCAGTCAATGTTGACGTAGGATTTCCAGAACCCTGCCATTTTGACCGTTGCTTCTTCGTGGACACCTAATGTTGTTGTTTGATTCTCATCATCTCCAACAACCCATGGATTGTTGTTAAGTTATATTATATTTTTGTTTCTTCTATCCATAGTCAGTAGTGTTCAATGACCTGAATTTATCAATGGTTGGTCAATTTCAGTTTCCTTTGGGTCCCAATCTTTTAGCCTGTAATATACCATAGATGAAGCTCACCAACGATCTCCAGACAAGACAGCTTTGATTGCGATGCTTGGAATGGTGATCACATTCCTTTGGTAGAATCCAAGTTTCTATCTTTGCTCCAACACATCAAGCAATGCATCTATTAACTGTCCATTAAAATGGGTACAATAAACTTGATATTTTAGTGGATTAAAAGAAAACTCGTTCACAAAAAATACTTACGTCATTTTATAGCTCTGACCCTTTAGTGATTAGATATTTTAGATCCATCGGGCTCACTTAAGCCACGTATTTGCACCAGACATAGTTTGGCATGTCTTTTCCTGGTGTTGTTAAATTAAGAAGCACATTTTTCTCATCATTTGTGAACCCAGTCATTGCTTCCTTGTCCATGTGTTTATTTTCATGTATGCATGGCTTGGCTAGCTAGCTCCTGGTTGGAGAATCTACTTCTTGTTTTTCTTAAATTTGATTTTCATCATACTTTAGCCTCTTCAGCACAACTAAGTCTTCCATTATTTGTGCTTTTCTTCTTTTCTTTTAATTCAGGTTCTTCTCTTGAACCTCATTCTTCTTTTTAAGACTTCTTAGTCATCTTCTTTCTTCCCTCTCCTTTTTTCTTCTTATGTTTCCTTTTTCAGTGGATCTGGATGTGCTCGTTTTAATACCGCAAATGCACAACCGTCGGTGAAGATGGGACAAGTACGGGTCGATCCACAGGGAGGTGTGTCGACTCTGGTTCTTTCGAAGGCAAGTGGGAAAAGGACAAGAAGAAGTTGTTGATTATGCTAACTACACTAAACTATGAATGAACTAACAATTAAACTAAACCCCCATGGAGTGGAGGTGTGTAGGTATATGTGTGTGAGTGGGTATTCATTTCAGTTAGGAACAAGTGTAGTTTGTGTGGCATACAAGTAGAAGCTAGTGTAGAATCTAAGTGTAGAATACACAATACTACATGGCAAACCATAAACATGCATATCTCACATAAAGTTGAGGTTGATTTTAGATTATCAAGCATGCAATAAGTACCTAGTGTGGCCATTAGAGCATTAATCAATCCTACATACAACCTAAATCATTCGTGTGAATGTGCACCAAACATGGATCCATACATAACAAGTAATTCCCATCAAACTTTTACAAGCAACAAGATAAACTTGAAAGCTAGCATGAGATAAGTACCTAGTGTGGACATTATCTCATCTAATACAAGTTTAAGCATGCTACAAGTATAGATCTACGTTAAGCATATAAAATGGCACAAATAAAAGAACTCATCACTAACACATAATCTACATCACCTCCACCCACAAAGGGGTATGGAAGTACTCACTACTCATTAAGAAAAACGAAATTAAACTAAGCATGCAAGAATTCAAAAGAGACTATAAAACTAACATAACTTTATTTATTACTCATTCACATTACAAGTAGCATCTCTCAACAAGAGTTTTGTTCCAAGGCTTTACTCCAAGTAGATAGGATGTCCACCAAGAGAGGAGTTTTTCTACAGAGGAGGAAGAGTTCTATTTATAGCCATGAAAAAAGGTAACCTGGGACAATCCCCCGGTATGGGACTAAACACATTCTAATTTAATTCTACTAAAACAAAATTAAACTAAGCATGCAAGAATTAAAAGAGACAACATGAAACTAACAAACAATTCTTTTATTCACGACTCACATTACAAAGGAAGAAGAAGAGGGAATACTCTAAGTAGAGGTAATGACCACCAAGAAAGGAGTATATACAAAGTAGGAAGAAGAGTTCTATTTATAGTCATGAAAAAAGCAACTGGGAACAATCTCCCGGTGTGGAACTAATGAAACATACTAAATGTAGACTAAAACAACCTAATACACAACCGAGAGAAGACGGGTCGGATCCGGAGCCGAAGCCACCACTAACTGGCAGTCTAGAGCCGCCAATTGGTTGTCTGGATTGCTCTGGCCGGACCCATTTTTAGATGACTTCTTATTTGCTTCATTTCTTCTCGTGGAGTGCACCCTAATCGGTTGGGTGAGTCAAGACCCGAATCCAATTGCCGAAATACTCCTCATGATGGTTTGGAGTTCTTGATTTTCTAATTGGTCCTTTTGGCTTCAATCCAGGTCCTTCCCTACTACAGATATGTCCATAAGTGTCACTGATCGGTCATTTTTCTCACATTTTGGTCCTTTTGTGTCCTCTTCTTCTTAAACATGTTTATTCCTGAAACTTAAACATAAAACTCGTTACATAGCATTACTTAGGTTCAAAATAGAGAGTATAAGACATGAATATATGCGTGATATGATATTAATCATTGTGCTTATTTTCAACTCCCTGAAGTTTTTTTCAACTCCGGATTTTGTTGCTTACTACGCCCTTCCTTGTCTCTGGATGCTTAGGTATCCACCGTAAGCCTTTCCTCATTTGAACGTCGCCATTAAAGGGTATGTCATCCTAAGGTGATGTTAAATGAAAGGATCTTATCAACGTCCCTGAATGATAAATAGTAGATCGAACTGCCGAATTGGAAAAATTAGGTAATATCATAGTACCTAATTTGTTCCACTTATGGAGAAGGGTCTATGGTCAATCACTGATCCCTATATGTCGAAGGCGTCCAAGGGTGATCTCGTAGTTGCTACGGGGTGGAGACGAAGGATCAGGCCATGGATTTTCTTTACTTTTGTCACCTCATCAAAGGGTTGAAGGGAGATAGTGCATCAAGTGAAAGGAATGTGTGTTCTAAAAGTATTCTTTTATATGTCTTTTATTCTGAATTGAATGTATAAACATTTTGTTATTTGATTAATGTATTTGTATTTTAGAAGTGTTAAGGAAGAGACTCTCGGTCCTTAACCGTAGAGCTCTAAAAGATAATAGTTTACATAAATCAAAAGTGATTCACAATCATGGTAATTAACGTGGGACATTTATTATCGAGATAACATTGTCATGTTGGTTATGGAATATTGTAGCTCTACAAATATTTTGACAACATGAGTATATGAAACAGGAAATGTTTTCTTTCATATGTTGAATTGACCTAATAAGTGAAACATTATGGTATTGTGTTTATATCATTGATGTTTCATTGTGTCTTTGAATCCTAACATATGAGACCTATATCTTTTCACATGAGAAGTGAATATTTTGATTATTATCAAAAGCTATCATTGAGCATAGTGATAAAGATATTAGTTGATTATACATGACTTGTGTCGGAAAAGATGATATCTCAAAAGATTGTCGTTGCCCCCCACTAGAGTTGAGTGATGATATTATTGGTCCCTTGATAAAGTAAAATTATAATGTGCACAATGTAACTTATGTATAGTTACATATTTATAATTATCTTAAGAGATCAAGAAAAGAATATCTGATACAAATATAACACATTTCTACTTTGTATAATATTCTTAATAACATAAGGCAATGGATAGACACAAGTGATATTACTTATATCTCTAAATGGATCGTGCTCTGTTTGAGTGAACAAAACATCTTTGTTATTTGGGTAACTATAATGTATAGCTAGATACCACTTATAGTTTATGATATTAAATGTTTAATATCATTGTCAACATAACTTAGATCCTCATATAGGTCACACCACCAAATTTGGAAACAAGAGATATTATTTTATATTTTATATGATGTATTAAGTTTCATGTGTTATAAAATAATATACATGTGGTAAAATAATAAAATCAATATGTCGTAATAACGACATGGTAAGAATATCAAATAAATTTGTATGAGATGTGTATATATTATGTGGAATAATGTTTGACATTATATATGATAATATGTTACATAATATAATATGATCCGCAACATTATAACATATGAATTTGTTAAAATCCCAACGCTCAAATTTTGTTGGATATTATTCCAAAATTTGGTAAAGTCAAAAATAGTGAAAACTGGTCCAACTGTTTGCCCACGTTTTGGCATATATTAATAAGAGATTTATTGTTGATTAATGACTCTATTTAATCCACCTTGATCAAAGGTAGTTATGGGATAATGATGTGGAGAAATAAATAAGAGATCATGTGCAAAGTGGTTTGCATATGATGTGGTTTAGTGGAGAGATTAACAAGTGATCATGTGTAAGTGGTTTAACCATGATGTGGGTTTGAGGATGCCCTATAAATAGGTCCCTCCTCCCATCCTTTGTTTAATTAATTCAAAAACTTCTCTCCATATTTTCTCCATCATTCCATCCGAAATTCTTCTTGTTAATTGAGTGCTTGAGAGATTAAGAGAATATACGGGTTATTAGCAAGATTGTAATCTTGAATTAGAGATTGATTTACTAGCTTCGATCTCTCTAATCTTGTTTAGAGTTTGGTGAACACTTGGAGGTGATTCTGAGGCAATCCGACGTGCAACCTGACTTGCGATTGGTAACAAGGATTTGGTAATACCCTAGGTATGATCTAATCTATGTGTTTCAATATTAATTAGTATGCAATATATATTGAAATACAATTAGGAAGTTTTTTATATAAAATTATTGAAATACAATATATGTTGAAATACAATAGATTCTGTGAATATGAAAATTGATCCTAATTCCTTGTAAAATTTTAAAAATATATACAAGTATGGGGCACAAAATCCAACATCAAGTTGTTCACAAGGGCCATCTTGATCCTCTTCCCTAGGGATGCCGATGAGGGAATCCTAAGAGAGTCATCGACTACAACTATCGTCCATGTACGATCCATACTAGATCTGACCAACTGCCCATCCTACCTCCTCTACATCGTGATAGTCCATATTTGTCTCGGTAGGGTCTTTCAAAGACATGTTTTGGTCTTCTTCCCTATTACATAGAAAATGTTAGCCACCGGTTCAAGTACAAGATACTATCATTACCGCCTGGACAATTAGACATCCAACCTATATTTTCAACGACACAATTTCAAGAGCGGAGCTCTGCCAACTTAGCTATATCTCCCCAAGCAGAGTGGAGCATACATGATGGAGTCAGATGCTTTTTCTATTCTTTTCCCTAACGTAACTAGGCCATGTTGGACTTGAACCAAAGACCTCGTCGTGAAGTAAATCATCACACCAACGATCCAACCAATTGGGAGAGAATTAATAGATTCTTTTGCAGGAGTGATTCATCCTTCCCAAATACTCAACAAGAATAGCCTATCCTAAAAATTCTACATTAAAGATTAATATGACATGCTATTGTTTTCCATTCATTACCTTTCAGCAGTTCCATTACCCAAATGTGTAAAAGATCATAGCCGCACTTAAAAGCAAAGTACTCTATCATTGAGTTAGCAACCCAAATAACCATCTATGCGAATACAATTAGATATTATCGAAATAAAAATTATAGTAATTTATTAGATTATATAAGCATGGAAGAAACTTTAAAATTGAACTGGCAAAAAAGATCAAATTTCTCAGTAGTTCCATTATCCGTATATAAAAACACCAAAAAGAAGGTGGGTCACATTAAAACATAAGAGATTCAAAAAACATTCCAAATTAACAAACCACCCCAATTACAAAAAAAATTGCTTTTTCTTTTCTTTTCATTAAGAAAATGACTTGATTTCGTGTGACAGTGAATATAGCGAATACATCGCTTGAATTTAAAAATAAAGTAAAAAAACCAATCAGTATGAGATAGAAATAGATTCATAAGCCTATTTATCCACGACCAAATTCTATTTGTTCAATACATCATTTTCAATATGAAATGAATGATCAGAAGACAAATAAAATTTTAAAAAAATCAAATAAAGGAAAACAAGTTGTTGAATTGGCACGATATAAAATAAATAAAAAGTTTGATTAAAAGATGAAAAAATAAGGAAGAATTATAAAAAGTCTGGGGATTCCAAGAAGTTTTGGTATACATTCATTCCAACCTTTAACTCTCTTTTCGAGGTTCATTGATATTACATCAATAGAACACACTTTTAAGACCACTTGGAAGACCTTGCGTTATGTCACCGGATCTTGATTTTTCATATATAAATGTAGCTAATGTATCTCCTTCGTATAGAGATTTCCCTATAATGACGATGAACAGGTGTTCCTTAAGTGACCAAATAAGGTTTAGCTAATATTATTACTAAAGAGTCAACATGAACTATTAGAACTTGACCAGATTTTATTTGTGGTTCAAATTTTAATAAACATACATTTTCACAAAACAGGTGTCTAAGACTAATTACTTTGGATGGTTCTTCACAAGAATCATGATGTAAAAAATCCAATTCAAATCAAATCAAATAGATTCAAAATGATGTCACTGCACGGATCCAGCTTCAAAATCTTCCTATTTTCATCCATTAAACAATATTTAAGTACTTGAAAAGTTTATTTCAAATTGTCAAGTAGTAAATATATCTTTAAGAATATCTGATTATGAGTTATTAAATGGTAAGATGAATAAAATTTCGTGATTTTAAATACAGTAATGCCCAGGGAAACCAACGAATTTCTCATTGGAATTAGGAATTCTTGATTAATCGATTCTTTTATCACATTGTTGTATTTTGAACCGTGGAATGGGCCAATTTGAAAATAATTGGATGATGACAAAATTGTCAAAGATGGGGATTCTTTAATTTGATTCAACAACATATGTACCACTACTGGGAGTTCTCTTATATTGGGTAAGTGACTGACTCTTCGTCTTAGCATAAAAGGCTTACTATTGGTACAATTTGATCCATTATGACGAATATCGTATTATTCTTTTTTACAATATACAAAATATGATACTAGACTAACTAAATGTTTGATAAAATCGCGAAGCACACAACTCTAGAATCACACTCTAACTTGGCATACTCAATTTTGGGTTTATAACTAGGCTTATAAATATGAGATTTTGGGCTTCAAGTGGTGCGCAGTAGGAGATAGAGACAATACGACATGTAGCTTGAAATATTGATGTTATAGCTCTTGAATACTTGTGAAATCCCACACCCAAATGAATGTCATCGTGATGCATGTCTAATGCAAGGTTGACCAATTGTTTGGCTAATTTGATATGGATTTGAATGCTAGTCAATGATTAATAGCATTTGACACATCGCACTCATTAAACAACCCTTTATTTTACCCCAAAAAATGTGCTACTTGGGTTATTGTTGTGTATATTTTGGGTATTCGGTAGTAAATAAACGAATGTGGGTGATTTGGACTTCCACACATATGGCCCTTTCTGCAAGACTTTTGGACTAATTTGCAAAGATCAGGAACCTATTCACAAACCCAGAGGGACCGACATATCAGAAAACATGAAAAATCACTTAATTAAGATTCTGAATCAGGCCCACATCCACATTTTTGCAATTTAACTCTAATCCAAGACCAATCAAGCCATTTGAGTGCACCCCACATGCTTTTATAGAGATTTAAGTTGTGTGCTAAAATCCAGGTTGGATGAGACAAACCCAATCCACCACTAGAGGTTTGAATCTGCTAGTGGCGGGTCTAGTGTATGTGGTCGAGCTCAGATTTCAACCAGACCTGATTCAACCCTCTTTACACACCCATATACATTTTGCAAGATCCCAACCCCTCATTTAGATCCTAAGGATGAGAGGAAGGAAACCCTTCTCCCACATTTCCTTATTCTTCCCTAATCTAGATTTAGCCTCCATTTGGAAAGTTTATTGTATTGGCGAAAAAGCTAATTTGCATGATAAATGAAGAGTTTAGTGTTGATTTCTTTGCTTTAGCTTGAAGTTCTTCAATTGGTAATGTTAGTTTGTGTTTTTTTTGAGTTTGTCGTTTCTTTCCTAATTTGCTTAGTATAATTGATGGGTTACGTGGTTATGCTTGTTTCCATGTTACTTTTGATGTGTAATGAGTAATTCCACCCATTACGGGTGGAGAAATGATGTTTGGTTGAATGCTAAAATGTTAAATGTGGATGTTGCATGTGCCACAACACATGTTACCTTTAATTTCCTTGAGAGATTAATGACCATATTGGCTCTTAATTTATGCTTAGACCTAAGGTTTTATGTTCACACCTTTACATTTTAATGTGATGCTTGGGTTCAGTAGAATGTCTTAGATTTATTTGATGTCCATGGTTATGTTTAACTCTTGACTTAATGACAAACTCGTTGATGGCTTAATAACTACACCAAGTGCTTAGGTCATGCTTCGGTATGAAATTATATCAAGTTAGCTTGCTTATCATGTATTGATGGTAGATTTAGGGAAATGTGAATGAGGTTGAGATTAATTAGTTCACACTAGTCCCTTATCTTACAGTTTAATACAGTTAATCACTTGTGCTTAACATGACACTCACATCACAATTTCATGTCTCCCGCACTAAACTCTACCTCTAGGGTCCATTTGATTGGTCTTAATTGTTAGTTTAGGATTAGCTTAGTGATAGTTTTACTTGTGCGTGTGTATTGAATCAGTTGTGTAAATGATAATTATCTCCGTCTTGTTGCTCCATTCGAGTATAAGTTAAACAACAAACTGCTCACAACTATCTTTGAACTCGACCCTTGTTTGTCGCGTCTTCATCGACGTCGTGCACTTGCGGCAAAACATCAATACGTTAAATACTATAAATTAAGATCTTATTATTGTCCTTGACGAATTTTTAGGTATGGTCAACCTCAAATGTGGGTAGGTGAGCTTGCCTAATTACAATGGATGGATGCAATGCGACGGTTTAAAAAAGGCAAGTTGAGTTGTATATTTTTATGGTAGATTTCTTTATTTCTGCATTTGTATTTTTAGTCCAAAATAGCAAACTCGTGATATATTTTTGTAAATTACACAAGTTATTTTAGGCAACTACAACTCACCAATCACTGAAACAAACTACTTAGTTATTTGTTATTTTAAATTTTTTAATGAATTATGTTATCACATAATACAACTTTTTAATAAGAGTATTGATACATGGACGTGGCGCGTCCGTGATGTGCCCCACGTCACCATCCATGTCAACAAGTCTGGGGTTTTTTATTTTTTAAACAAATTGAAAATTCTGAAATAATCTTAATAATAGATCCATGTAAGCAGTGTCCTAAGTAATGTGTTAGACATAGTCCAAACACCACTTTCCTTCTGTTAGTCATCTACCAATCATTAGAAAAGTCCTTTGCGAATTCATCTCCAACAATATTTTTTTCCCCAAAGGTCACCAAGATGAACTAGGTCTTCAAATGAGTATTCAATCTTTGCACCGAGACTCGCACACATTGGCCTCTCTTCATCATCAATCACATGTGCGATGTCTCTCGGTGAAAACCTAACTTTCTTGCACCTCTGATGATCATCTCTCTCATTGGTGAACAATTTAAAGTTGGCTCCGACACCGACTTGTTTAAGTCATCCAGAACTGTCATCGACAAGGACACCCTCAAAAGGATGAAACTTGATAAGCAACAAGCATTGGGACAAGCACCTTCCGGAGATAAGGACGACACCTCCACCGATGATGACCAAGACCCGGACGATGAAGAAATGGTTGATGCTCAATCTTTGTCTCCTCCTCCAACCGAACACGTGATTGATTCGAATTGGGATCCGGAATCGGCTCGTAGTCCTCGACGCTTCACTCGCCCTGAATGGCTTATCGGCTCGAGAGGAATATTGACCAGAATTGCCAAGAGATCCAAGAAGTTTGTGGGCTAGTGGATCGCAACTATCAAGGAATTCAAGAGCTCACTGATAACTTCCATGAGTTCCAATTGGCGACATCAAATTTGTTCAACAAAATCAACAACCAAATTCGTGTGGTTGGAGATTCCCACCAAGCGTTTATCGATTCCCAAAATCAGATCATCGACTTCCTTCGCAATATGAACAAAACAAACAAGTAGAATTATCTTTTTGCTTGTTCAACTCCTTGTTTGTTTATTTGTTTTTCTCTTTTAGTATGCATTTGCTTTTGTATCGGCTTTATGCCTTATCCCTTCTTTTAGCAATGAACTTTCATTTCCTTATTGTTTGTCTTTTTGTCTCAATCTATACTTTAAATATTTTTTCTTGATGTCAAAAGGACGAGAAATATTGACATAATATGTGTTGAACGTTTTAATTAAACCGCAAGTGCACGGCCACGTTGAAGCGGTGGCAAATACGGGTCGTCCTCAGGGAGGTGAGCACCCTCTCGTTTGCACGAAATCAAGTGGCAAAATAGGGAAGAGAGTTGATTATGCTACGCGACGCACCACTACAAAGTATGAAGTATGAAATGCGAAAGAAAGCAACAAACAATTAACTAAAACTAAACTAAGAACGAAAGACGAGTGCTGGAATTCAGAAATGGAAAACCCCTAAGGGGTGGAGTGAGTGCACACATGCAAAGAGGTGGGTGTTGAACACATTCTTTAAGCACAAATGAAAGTGGTATTATCATGCATAGGAAGTGTCTAAATGTTATGGCAAAATCTATCAATCCATTCACCAACCTAGTTATTTAACATTTACATATGCAAGTTGTTTATTTCATAACCTAAACAAGCATGAGAGGTGTCTAATCATTTTGGCAAAATTCATCAAGTTATAAATTCTATCCTAAACAAGCAAGCATACATTCATGTTTTATCAACACATTGTAAATAAAGCATTCATTCCATTCTCTAATTCATGTATGAACATCTACTCCACCCCCCAAAGGGGATAGAACTACTCACTACACATTATACTAATTATTAAACTAAGCAAGGAAAGCATATTAACTAAGCTACTAAAACTAATGAAATGAAATTAAACAAAGTAAAACAAGCAAAATGAAACTAATAACATAACAAAGAAACTTTTATTAACAAATGACTCACATTTCAAGTAGCATCCTCCTACTTTAGTGTGTGCTTCAAGGCCTCACTTCTAGTAGGAAGAATAGCCACTCAAAATATGGAGTGATTACATTAGAAGGTGAAGAGTTCTATTTATAGCCATAGAAAAAGGCACTCCGGGACAATCCCCCGATGTGGGACTAAACTGATACCAAAAATAGCCTAAACATCCTCTAATACATGTGCTGGAGAAAGTTGAGCGGATCCAGAGTGATCTGGACCACAATTAGCGGTCCCAGACCGCCAATTGGCGGTCCATAAAGTTTGGATCGGGTTGGAATTTGTTGTGGGCTTTTCTGGCTGGTATTGTTTGTCTTGGATGCGGTTACTTGACTTGTTGGAGCTCCGACCCGAATAGAATTGCCAAAATACTCCCCATGATGGTGTGGAGTTTTCTGTTTTGCTCTTTGGTCCTTTGGTCTTACGTTCAGGTCCTTCTCCCTTGCATCTTAGTCCCCAGATCTCACAATTCAGTCCTTTTTCCTAGCTTTTGGGTCCTTTTATGCTTCATCTCTTCAAACCTATTTATTTCTGAAATTAAAACATAAAACTTGTATCATAGCATTGTTTAGGTGAAAGATAATGGATATAAGATGCAAATATGAGCATGAAATGATGTCAATCAATATGCTTCAATGACTATATGAAATTCATGCACGTCATAAGGGGGAGTTTCATCCACATTATACATTTTGAAAGGGAGAGGACATACACAATTTGACATTACTTTGCCATCACCAAAATGGGGAGATTGTTGGCTTTTTAGCCTCACTACTCTTAATTTTGATGATTAATAAATTATTAATATGCATAACTACAATTCACACATCACATGTCATATTATCCAATTGCATATACATTGTATTTCCCTAACATTGTAGGTACTCAAACCAATCAACTAATCAGCTTCAAGATCAAGGCTCAAGACGTGTGATCAAAGCTCAAGGATAAGACATGTAATTTTCATTTTACTTGAGTCTTAGGATCAAATGTACAATGTAATGCACCAAAGACATATCCGACTAAACCGGTCGATTGCAAACCTTTCAGTCGAGCAAAATTATCCTAACGAACAACCAAACGCATTTCAATCAACCGAACCCTGTGAGTCAATAACTTCAAATCCTTACTGGAATCACCAGTTCGGATGACCACAAGCCATTCGGTCATCCATAATCTTTGTTCACGAAATTCCAATCTCTACTGGAATTCTCATTTTGGTTAACAGTCATTCACTCGGTCATCCGAATTTTCCTAACGTTAAATTCAAACGTGGCTCACTCCCTTTGGCTTACATGGCAAAGATCCATTGAGGATTCTCAATGGACTTATATTTTGTCATCATGCACAAATCTTTGAAAAGTTGGATTGTTTGGTCCACCGAGGTTTCATCGGTTGACCGTTTCCTGTATTGGCGTATAGCGCATAACAACTCTTTCCACATGTCAATATAGTCATTGTACTCATAACGGTTATTTGATTTCCAACTATTGGGGTTAAAAGAAAACCCATTGATCTGAATGACTGATTGGGTCCTGGATGACGGAAATCATTTTGATCAGAACCCGACCAATTCTTACTGTCCACCTTGAAACGGTTAATCGAAACACGTTCGGTGGACCAACAATAAATTGGTCAAAATTAGGGAAAAGTTACTGGAAGTTAGTAATCGGGTAACTGGGCGCTATTCGGTTATCTGAACCCTGATATTGACCAAGCCTACCTTTTTGTTTTTGGCAACCATTTGCGAAATTGTCGACCGAACCTATGTCAATTTCTCCCAAAGCTAAAGTTCAATCTTCTTTCTCATTTATCCAAATTTCACCAACTCTCCCTAACGGCTCTAGTTACTTTGAAGCATATATAAGCCTCATTAAAGAGACAAAATGAGGCACACAAATTGCAAAAATCATTTATACTATTTGTGCTCTTAATTTCTTAAGCTTTCAAAGCTCCAACAACTCTCAAACTTCATTCAATTCACTCCAAGCCCGATTGAAATCCTTTGAGTGCATTCATGTTGGAGTTCAACCACTGTCATTAAATTCCATAGCATTGTAAAACTTCGAGGAAACTCCCTCTCGGGTTGTGAGAAGAGAATCAAGCAAGGTGAGGGTGTCTTCAATGTTGGGATTGTAAGAGGGTTTAACTCTAACCTAGAATGGAGAGATTATTGAATTCTCAAGAAGAGTGGGAGGATCAATCGGAACTGGAGGAGATGACTAAATCATGGTGGTGTGATCGAACTTCTATAAAATCTCCGGAGTCGACTTGTGGTTTGCTTTTCTCTCACTTCTATTTTTAATTCAACATTTTTACCCAATTTGTTAACTAATCTAGATTTGTACTTGATCCTACTCACATAAGCGACTTCTTGTGAAGTCGTCTCTTAGGTTGTGAGAGAGGATTAAGCTTGACGAGGTATTCGCAAGCATGGATTGTAAAGACTTGATCTCAGCCCTGGACCAGAGATTGGATATTAAATTCTCGAGTGGGGTTGAAAGATCGGGGCTTGAGGATAGGACTATGAAATAGATGAATGTCAAATCTTTATACACCTAGTATCTTAATGAGGTTTGTGATCCCTACTTTCTTATTTGCTTTGTATTTTTTTCTTAATTATTTTCCACATTGCCTTAATCACACATAGATTTTGAATTTGAAAGTGGATTGATTAACGTTGATTTAGGTTTCTATACTCTCATCTAGACCTTATTTAGATCATGATTCGTAGGAGTATACATTGGTTGCCACATCGAAAACCTTACTAAGAAAATTCAATGGAACAAAACATTGGTAAAAAGGGGAAAAAGAATACAACACATGTCTTTCTCCCCTAAAAGAAAGTATCATCAATGGAACCATAACGGTATTGAAATATATGTTTGACACCATTCCAATGTATTTTTGTTGGAAGAACTAAATCTCACTAATAAACTCACAGAGAATGTTATATCTTACATTGTATATTAGAAAGATACATTAGTGCTCCAATTGCAGTAAGATATAGACATGTTGTTCATGCACCTCCTCCTCAAAAGAAAATTTTCGTGTCTCCCTGTGCCCTCATTTGGGATGCCTCCACCTAAGGCGATCTCATGACTTCTCCATGTCGTAGTGAGTCATTTTTTGTTGATCGACATCACGTCCCAATTGGTCACGTGTCCTCACGTAACACGCCCCACCCAAGGCGATCTTCATCATTAGTCCCTCCCATACCCAATGTGCAACAACACAAAGGCATCCTTTTGTGTTGTCCCATTCAGCCACCCTAGTTGTCCCCGTACTTGTTACACGTTGTCCACGAGAAGTTCTCATGTTTATTACAACCACCCTGCATAATAAATCTCCTCTTGAACCATTTATTGGAAAAAAAATTCAAAATAGAATTTTTTTTAAAAACATTTGCCAAAATAGACCTCCATTAGAAGTATTTCTCAAACTAGACCCGCTGCCACCACGTGGTGACACGTGGCGGCGGTGGGTTTTGTTTTTTATTTTGCATAGAGAACTCGGCATCACCAGTGCCGAGTTCTCCCAAGAAGAACTCGGCACGGGTGATGTCGAGTTCTACTTGATTTTTTATTGGTCAACACTTGAAATTTTTCACTCAGGAAGAGATTCAAATAGAACTCGGCCCTCCCAGTGCCGAGTTCTATTTAAGAAACTTCTCCTGGCGCTCAGATCGTGCATGGGACGGTTGACACGCCAGGAGAACAGTTTCTTAAATAGAACTCGGCATCCTAGATGCCGATTTCTAAAGGAAGAACTCGGTGTTCGTAACGCCAAGTTCACTTAAAAAAAGTGAACTCGGCGTTACAAACGCCGAGTTCCTTCGGGCTATAAAAGCATCATGACGCCCCCCCCCCCCTCCCCCCTCTCCCCATCCGCCGAGTTCTCGTATTTTTAAGGTTAGGGTTTCGATTTTTTTTCGTTTTCCACCGTTTTCTTGCCTTGTTTATGTAGTAGGATGATATACATTGTTGTTTTATGTATGATTGTAGTGTTTTTGTTGGTTTAGGAACCCGTTTTGGTGCAAACTCGAATTCGATTTTGGGTTTTTAGGCGAAACGTTTTATTTCTTTTTTGTTAGTTGATTATTGAATTTAGTTTTGTTGATAATAGATCTACGGTAGTCATCTTAAAAATAGTTGAATTTAAGTATGATTATTGTGATTAAAATTAGACATATTTTTTTGTTATTTAGGTTTGAATGTATGTTAATTTGAATGAATGTAAACTTAAAAGTGATTTATTTGAGTTTAAATGTATGTGAGTTTGAATGTATGTAAGAATTGAAGTTTGTAGTATTGTTAGTTTGTTCTACCGTGCAGGTTTAAATTTACTAATTTGAAAAATATGGGGGAGGTTCTGTCAAAATTTAAAAACAATCTCTGACATGATTCGTAACGTTGTTTATTGTAGATGATTTTATTGGAGAGATTGTTCGACGTTTACAGTCGTTTGATACTACACTCGATTGAGGTAATTTCTAAAACATTAGAGTATTCTCAAATTTTTAAGTAGTTAGTAATGAAGAACAACCATCTCACTTTTTAACGTGTTATGTACAGATGGAGTTTGGTGGTTCCAGTACTGGTTCAGTTAGAGGTAGCTACGCTTCACAGGGTCCGGTAGACAGATCAGTGTTGGTTTTGCAGGTCAACCACAAGTCTGACTTGTTCAAAGATTTTGTAAGCATTTTACGTTTTCAAGTTAAATATTTGCACGTGAGTTTCAATATTATGACATTTCTCTAAATTTATGCAGAAGGATGTTGATGGTGTAAAATGCGTTGAGCATGGATCGAAGCTCAACGAATGGCAGATCACTGATGAGAGGATGTTGTTTCTGCTAGATGTGGCAGGGTTTGACACAGTCACTCGGTTGGGCCGAGTTCAGTTGGATCATACCTTGCTGGGGGCGATGGTCGAGCGTTGGAGACCGGAGACTCATTCATTTCACCCGCGACATGGTGAGATCACGTGCACCTTGCGTGACATATCAATGATTACCAGCTTGCGCGTAGATGGTTTGCCGGTGCGTGAGTCTCAGGAGTACGTTTGGTCAGAGGTTTGCACGGATTTATTGGGTCAGGTCCCCGATGACTTGGGTCCTAAGGGTTCCGTAACTCTGGGTTGGTTGCAAGCTCAGTTTCAGCAGTTGCCTTTTGATGCTGGCGAGGAGACAGTTACACGACACACTAGAGCCTTCATTCTGTTCCAGCTGGGATGTAGTATTTTGGCAGATAAGAGTGGCACGATGGTTCACTTGAAGTAACTATCTTTGCTCGATTGAGGTAATTTCTAAAACACTCAACTTTAGTTGTATTTAGTAATGAAGAACAATCATCTCACTTGAACACATTTTCAAATTTAATTAATATATGTTAGGTATGGATAAAGATGATGAAGGATCTTTGTTGGTCATGTATAACGGGAAATTAGAATGTAACGGAGATATGGCAGAATACACAGGATCTGACCGCAAATTGGTAGTTGTTCCGTTGAACATCAAATATGAGGATTTAATGGATGTTATAAGATCTGAATGTTGTTATCCATACAGTATGTCTGATGTCAAGTTGACGGCGAAATTGCCATTAAACAATGATTGGACATACACTGTAGAAGATGAACCTGAAGGTGTTTCTGCTAATGAAGTCGTTCCGGA
Source organism: Triglochin maritima (assembly GCA_963682175.1). Classification (NCBI taxonomy): domain Eukaryota; kingdom Viridiplantae; phylum Streptophyta; class Magnoliopsida; order Alismatales; family Juncaginaceae; genus Triglochin; species Triglochin maritima. Next base: position 33,941,363 of record OY821776.1, on the reverse strand, counting down.
GACACAGGATGTCATATATGTGATGTGCCAATCCATAAACCGTGAAGACAACGACGTTGTTGATGATGCAGTTGCTAACAACGACATGGTTCCAACTCTTAATGAACTTCCCGATATCTTCGAGGACGACAACTGGATAGAGAATTCGGTAATTGAACACTCATTCTTCGATGCTGCGAACAATTTGGAACGGAGTGATTGGCATACGGAAGATGGTCGTTCTTTCTGGGATAAACGAATTTTCCCAACAAAAGATGATTTGGTTCATGCTCTGCAATCGTGGCACATTAAAAAGTTTGTTCAGTATTCAGTTGTGGTTTCTTCAACGAAACGGTATACTGTTCATTGTATTCGTCGTGATGAAGATAACTGCAAATGGCGTCCACATGCGTCTGTTCCAAAAGGCTGCAGATATTTTCTAGTTAAAACATATGACGCCGAGCACACTTGTTGCAATCCGATATTGTTAAACGACAACAAACTATGCAGTGCTAATTTTGTATGCGACTTGATAATGCCATCTGTTAGAACTAAGTTCACAATTACTCCTGCTGAAATAATGGAAAGGGTGAAGACCAAATACTCACTTGAAATCGGTTACACTAAAACAAGCCATGCTAGGAAAAAAGCGTTGAACCGAATATATGGTGCCGAAGAAGACAGTTTTAAAGATTTGCGAAGGTCGTCACAGTTCTCTGTCAAAACAATGAAGGATCTGTTGTTGAAATAGAGTTTGTCCAGGTAAATTCAGACGATGAGATGTTTAAGCGTGTGTTTTGGGCATTCGTGTAGGATTCTAGCCTAATCCTAATCCTAATTGTGCCTTAATCTTGTTTAGGTGGTGATTAGAGGAAAATGAAGATGGACGGCTGGGATTGAGAGGAGATGGATGAAGGGCTAGGATGGTATGGATTGGATGAGGGGTGGAGATTGATGGATGGATGGATGGATGGTTGAGATTGGAGGAGGAGGAGATATTTATTTGGTGAGTTCTCTCTCTATCCCTCTCCAACCCTCTCTCACTCTCTCTCACTCTCTCCCTCACGTTTCTCTCCCTCTCTCAGTGTGGATCTCCAGCAAGTGGTGCTCCGGCGTGTGGTGGAGGAGTTCTTCGGAGTCGTTGTGGTGGTCGGAGGTGAGTTGTGGTTTTGCTAACCCATCCCTCGCGTTTCCTTTTCTCTCTCTCGACCTCACGTGTCCTGTGATCGTGGTGGTAGGATTGGTGGAGGTGTTGGAGTGCTCGAGGGTGTCGAGAAGAGGTGTTGATCATCGTTTGGACGCAAGGTTCGTCGACGGATCGTGATTTGGGGAGACGTGCTCGTGTAGGCGTCGTCGCGGTTCTTCAAAGGTCTCTTCAGACCTTCCGGTATGTCAAGCTCGCTCACTTAATTACCGTGAGTAATTGGAAGTCGACGGTAGGCTGTTCGGCTCGTCGCGAGTAAATGTGCAGCAGATTTCACTGCCTGATCGGTCGACCGGTTGGTGCAAACGGTCGACCGTTCGTGAAGAATTCGGGTTCTGCCTCAAATCGGTCGAACGATGCCTGTGGGGCGGTCGACCGATTGTGCATTGGAGGCAGGCCTGGTGAGTTTTGGTCAACCGGGTCCCCTTTGCCGGTCGACCGTGTGCACTGTCTTAAGTCTGTTGGGGGCTTAGACCATCTAAACGGTCGACCGCTCGATGATTTCCGTCCGACCGTGACTTAAGTGAGAATAGTGGTCGGTTCAACCGAATGAGGGTTCGGTCGACCGGACTTGTGCGCTGAGCGTGGGGAACGCTCTGGGGGAATTCGGTCGACCGAGATGTGCTCGGCGTTCGACCGAATTCGTTGTAGATTTGAGGGATTTTTCCCTGGTGACTTTCGGTCGACCGGGCCCCCTTTGTCGGTCGACCGATTGGTTGTTTTGTTCGTTGAACCGGGAGTTGACCATCTAAACGGTCGACCGTCCCATGATTTTGGTTCGACCGAACGAGTGTGGTTTTGGGAATCGGTCGACCGATGGAGTGCCGGTCGAAGTGGATTGCCCTGTATTTGCTTGATTCGGTCGACCGGGACTTTGGTTCGGTCGACCGTTTGTGTCTTGTTTTGCACTATGGAGGTGTTGTTGTCGTGGTTGTCCGTGCGGGGCGAGTCGTAGTGCCGATGTTCTTCCGGCAAGTGTGCTAGGGTGCACGAGTGTTGCCGTGGTTGGTTGAAATTAGACCTGGAGCCCCGTAACTGTGTGAGAGCTGTGGTTGGTTGAAAATAGACCTGGAGCCCAGCTAGTCTGTACGGAGTTGGTTGAAAATAGACCTGGAGCTCCGTAGTGCGTTCGGGTTGGTTGAAAATAGACCTGGAGCCTGAGCAGGGACCGCGTGTAGGGGTTGGTTGAAAATAGACCTGGAGCCCTTAGACGTTTGGGTTGGTTGAAAATGACCTGGAGCCCTTGGTCGTGTCGTGGTAGCTGCGGTTGGTTGAGATTAGACCTGAAGCCCAGCTTGGCGACAAGCGTGTGTCGCGGTGGTTGGTTGAGATTAGACCTGGAGCCCCGTGACTGTGGTGGGTGCGGCGGTTGGTTGAGATTAGACCTGGAGCCCCGTACCTGCGGTGTGTGTTGTGGTTGGGTGAGAGAGCCCTGGAGCCCAGCCTGGTTGTGATGCTTTTCTTGTTTAGTAGAATTGCATGCTAGGGTGCCTTTTCATTTCATGCATTTAGAGTTTGGCTTACGGGGTTTCCTTCTGGAAACTCAGGCATTGTTGCATGTTTACTTTCAGGCCGTGATCGGCGTTAGGGGGTGGTGACCGAGGAGAGGAGCGCTGCTACCGCATCCAGCTTTCTCTCGGTTGAGGTCGTGTGATTATTGTTTCCTTCGTTTATGCTTTTGATGTAATCACAACTTTTGTAAACTCTGATGTTCGGATATATATATATATACATATATATATATATATATATATATATATGTTGGTGCACCTGTGATCCTTTATTTACGTAATATCCTCTGTTGATTGAGTGTTTATAAAGTTTAAATTTTCCGCTGCTTTGAGGATGTTACAACTTGGTATCAGAGCGGTCGGTTCCAGTGTCCTTATCCAAGGAAACCACCCTTAGAGTTTTAGAGTCTGCATTAGTTCATGCATTCATGGTTTTGATGTGTGATGTTCCTTGTATGTAGATGCCTCCGAGACGCGTGAGACCTCCCCCACGGGACCGTGACACCAGTGGGGATACTGGGAGTACGGACTGGGCTGAGGATCTACGGATGCTCTATGACACGGTGGGGCGACTGGGAGCGATGTTGGATCGCCAGTCAGGCAGAGGAGAGCCAGCAGCGGCAGGAGCGATGCTCGACCGCTTTATGAGACAGCATCCACCTACCTTTGATGGTAGAGGAGAGTCTGAGGTTGCGGAGGACTGGGTCCTGAAGATTCAGGAGATCCTTCAGGCGATTGAGTGCCCGCCTGAGAGGCAGACAGGATTGACAGCATATGTGTTGGGCGGAGACGCGTCCAACTGGTGGAGGACCACATCTGCAGTGGTGTTTGAGGGTAGGACTGAGATCAGCTGGGAGGAATTCCTGCGGGAGTTCAACGAGCAGTATTTCCCAGAGCATGTCAGAGATGGGAGGCGAGAGGAGTTTATGACTCTCGAGCAGGGAGAGGCGACCCTGGCAGAGTATACCCGGAGGTTCAACGCGCTGGAGCGTTACTGTCCGGAGATTTGCGTGACGCCGCTGCAGAGGGCGAGGAAGTTCATACGGGGGTTGAGGAAGCACCTCCGTACTCAGGTGACATACAGTATGCCACAGACGATGGCCGATGTCGTGCGATTTGCGAGCGTGTTGGGCCATACCCCTGCGATGTTGACTGCCACGTTGGAGATCAGCACACCCTTGGCTCTGGTGGGCATTGTGGGGAGCTTCCTTCCCAGCGCCACGATTGTTTCGGGAGATCAGGAGTTTCCGGCTGACCTGATCTTGTTGCCGATGGAGGACTTCGACGTCATACTGGGGATGGATTGGCTGTCCCAGTACGATGTGCGAGTGTTGTGCCGGGAGAAGAAGATTCTGATCCCGAGGAAGGGTCTACCTGATGTGCTGATCAGGGGGACGAAAGATAGAGGAGGCAAAGTGATCGTATCAGCAGTGAGGGCACAGAAGTTGTTGCAGCAGGGTTGCAGAGCTTTCGTGGCCACTTTGGTAGTTCCAGATCCAGAGGCGAGGAGATTAGAGGACATTGAGATTGTTCGGGAGTTCCCAGATGTATTTGCAGATGATGTCACTGGGTTGCCGCCTCACAGAGAGATTGAGTTTGGGATCGATTTAGTAGCTGGGACTACGCCGCAGTCGAAGGCGCCGTATCGGATGGCACCTGCTGAGCTGGCAGAGCTGAAGAAGCAGTTGCAGGACCTGATGGATTCGGGATTTATCCGCCCCAGTATCTCACCTTGGGGAGCGCCAGTACTCTTCGTGAAGAAGAAGGACGGATCACTGCGGATGTGTATTGATTACAGGATGCTGAACAAGGTTACCGTGAGGAATCGGTATCCCTTGCCCAGGATCGAGGACCTATTTGACCAGTTGCAGTCAGCGCAGGTGTTCTCGAAGATTGATCTGCGATCCGGTTATCATCAGCTGAGGATCAGAGAGGCAGATGTGCAGAAGACAGCATTCAGGACGAGGTACAGGCATTACGAGTTTCTGGTGATGCTGTTTGGGTTGACGAACGCGCCTGCAGCGTTTATGGATTTGATGAACAGGACGTTCAGTCAGTACCTCGACCGGTTTGTGATCGTCTTCGTGGACGATATTTTGGTTTACTCGCCAGATGTGGAGCAGCATCGAGAGCACTAGAGAGTTGTACTTGGCATTTTGTGGGATCATCAGTTGTATGTCAAGCTATCGAAGTGCGAGTTCTGGCTGAGCAGTGTCGCCTTCTTGGGACACATCGTGTCAGGTGACAGGATTTCCGTAGATCCAGCGAAGGTCGAGGCCGTTACACAGTGGAGAGCCCCGACGAGTGTGGCAGAGGTCAGGAGCTTTGTGGGTCTGGCAGGTTATTATCGTCGTTTCATCCAGGATTTCTCGAGGTTGGCTTCGCCGTTGACGGCTTTGACGCGGAAGGGCGTTGAGTTCGTGTGGTCCCAGAAGTGCAAGGACGGTTTTCAGGAACTGAAGAGTCGGCTGACGACTGCTCCAGTTCTGACACTTCCCAGTGGTAGTGGTGGGTTCGTGATTTACAGTGACGCGTCAGGAGTTGGACTGGGATGTGTACTTATGCAGCGCGGGCAGGTGGTTGCATACGTGTTGAGGCAGCTGAAGGTGCACGAGAGGAACTACCCCACTCATGATTTGGAGTTGGCGGCAGTGGTGCACGCTTTGAAGACCTGGAGGCATTACTTGTATGGCGAGCGATTCGAGGTGTTCACAGACCATCAGAGCCTGAAGTATCTGTTTTCGCAGAAGGAGCTGAATATGAGGCAGCGCAGATGGCTCGAGCTGATTAAGGATTATGATTTCACCATCTCGTACCATCCGGGGAAGGCGAATACGGTTGCTGATGCTTTGAGCAGGAAGGTGGAGGTCACCGCAGCAGGTCTTTGTATCGAGGAGTGGAAGCTGCTTGAGGCGTTGACCGAGTGGAGACCGTTCACCGATGAGTCGCGAGGTGCAGTGATCGCCGGGCTGAGAGTGGAGCCTCAGTTGGTCTCGAGTATTGTTCAGGCTCAGAGTACTGATGATGAGTTAGCTGGGTTGCTGCAGTTAGCTGCCAGAGATGGATCAGACTTCAGTATTGGAGTTGATGGTGGGCTGAGGTTCAGAGGCCGTGTCTGGGTGCCGAAGGGAGGAAATCTGAGGCAGGACATTCTGGAGGAGGCGCATAGATCCCGTTATTCGATCCACCCGGGCAGCACGAAGATGTTTAGAGATCTTCAGAGGAATTTCTGGTGGAAGAGGATGAAGACGGAGATCGCAGAGTTTGTTGGCAGATGTCTGATTTGTCAGCACATGAAGATTGAGCGCACCAGAGACCTGCAGGGCCGATGCAGAGGATCGAGCTTCCAGAGTGGAAGTGGGAGCACGTGACGATGGATTTTGTCACCGGGCGGCCGAAGACGAGAGGATTCCACGACGCGATTTGGGTTATAGTCGATCGACTGACCAAGTCGGCGCATTTCTTAGCTATCCGGACCACGTTACCTCTGGAGGGTCTAGCTAAGTTGTATATTGAGGAGATTGTCAGGCTTCATGGAGTGCCCGTGAGTATTATTTCAGATCGAGATCTGAGGTTCACTTCCAGATTCTGGGGGAGTTTGTAGCAGGCCTTGGGGACTCGGTTGAAGTTCAGTACGGCATTCCATCCGCAGACAGACGGTCAGTCTGAGAGGACCATCCAGACGCTAGAGGATATGTTGCGAGCGTGTACTCTGGATTGGGCAGGTCATTGGGATGAGCATCTGCCATTGATCGAGTTCGCCTACAACAACAGCTACCATTCGAGCATTGGGATGACACCGTACGAGGCCCTGTACGGGACACCGTGTAGATCACCGGTATGCTGGAGTGATGTAGGCGAGAGACAGCTAGTTGGTCCTGAGATTGTGCAGATGTATGCTGAAAAGGTTGATGTGATCAGGCAGAGACTAGCGACTGCGCAGAGCAGGCAGAAGAGCTACGCGGATAGGCGTAGGCGAGAGCTGAGATTTGAGGCAGGTGACCATGTCTTCCTGAGGATTTCACCATCTCGAGGAGTGATGAGGTTTGGGAAGAAGGGGAAGCTCAGTCCGAGGTATGTCGGACCGTTTGAGATTCTCGAGCGGATTGGAGAGGTTGCCTACAGGGTAGCGCTGCCGCCGCAGTTTTCGGGTCTTCACAACGTCTTCCACGTTTCGATGTTGAGGAAGTACGTAGCGGATCCTTCTCATGTGATTCAGTTGGAGGTTCCAGAGATCCGTCAGGATTTGTCTCTTGAGGAGAGACCGGTGGAGATTGTGGATCGGATGGAGCATCAGTTGAAGAGGAGGACCATTCCGATGGTGAAGGTCAGGTGGCAGCACCACGGTGAGCGAGAGGACACTTGGGAGATTGAGGAGGAGGTCCGGAAGGAGTTCCCGGAGTTGTTTGGTGAGCATCAGTCTTAATTTCGAGGACGAAATTATTTTAGGAGGGTGGATTGTAGGATTCTAGCCTAATCCTAATCCTAATTGTGCCTTAATCTTGTTTAGGTGGTGATTAGAGGGAAATGAAGATGGACAGCTGGGATTGAGAGGAGATGGATGAAGGGCTAGGATGGTGTGGATTGGATGAGGGGTGGAGATTGATGGATGGATGGATGGTTGAGATTGGAGGAGGAGGAGATATTTATTTGGTGAGTTCTCTCTCTCTCTCTCTCCCACCCTCTCTCACTCTCTCTCACTCTCTCCCTCACGTTACTCTCCCTCTCTCAGTGTGGATCTCCAGCAAGTGGTGCTCCGGCGTGTGGTGGAGGAGTTCTTCGGAGTCGTTGTGGTGGTCGGAGGTGAGTTGTGGTTTTGCTAACCCATCCCTCGCGTTTCCTTTTCTCTCTCTCGACCTCACGTGTCCTGTGATCATGGTGGTAGGATTGGTGGAGGTGTTGGAGTGCTCGAGGGTGTCGAGAAGAGGTGTTGATCGTCGTTTGGACGCGAGTTTCGTCGACGGATCGTGATTTGGGGAGACGTGCTCGTGTAGGCGTCGTCGCGGTTCTTCAAAGGTCTCTTCAGACCTTCCGGTATGTCAAGCTCGCTCACTTAATTACCGTGAGTAATTGGAAGTCGACGGTAGGCCGTTCGGCTCATCGCGAGTAAATGTGCAGCAGATTTCACTGCCTGATCGGTCGACCGGTTGGTGCAAACGGTCGACCGTTCGTGAAGAATTCGAGTTCTGCCTCAAATCGGTCGAACGATGCTTGTGGGGCGGTCGACCGATTGTGCATTGGAGGCAGGCCTGGTGAGTTTCGGTCGACCGGGTCCCCTTTGCCGGTCGACCGTGTGCACTGTCTTAAGTCGGTTGGGGGCTTAGATCATCTAAACGGTCGACCGCTCGATGATTTCCGCCCGACCGTGACTTAAGTAAGAATAGTGGTCGGTTCGACCGAATGAGGGTTCGGTCGACCGGACTTGTTCGCTGAGCGTGGGGAACGCTCTGGAGGAATTCGGTCGACCGAGATGTGCTCGGCGTTCGACCGAATTCATGGTGCGAGTGAGGGATTATTCCCTGGTGAGATTCGGTCGACCGAGATGTGCTCGGCGTTCGACCGAATTCGTTGTAGATTTGAGGGATTTTGCCCTGGTGACTTTCGGTCGACCGGGCCCCTTTGTCGGTCGACCGATTGGTTGTTTTGTTCGTTGAACCGGGAGTTGACCATCTAAACGGTCGACCGTCCCATGATTTTGGTTCGACCGAACGAGTGTGGTTTTGGGAATCGGTCGACCGATGGAGTGCCGGTCGAAGTGGATTGTGAATTCGAAACACAGCAACTCACGTTCCAATAGGCGTGACAATTTGACATGAAACACATAACAAGACACGAACACAACACGAAAAATACGTATCTAAGCTTACTGATTTTGTATTTCGTGTCGTGTCGTGGGTACACATTTGTCGGGTACCGGAAGTACACGAAAGTACACAAATTCATTTTATCCAATTATCGATTATTGACTTAACTATCCGATCTGATTACAAAAAAACCCTAAAAAGTCCCTGCTCCCGTCTCCCTCTCCTCTCCCACATGTCACGCCGCCACTACCACTCCTGTCTCCCTCTCCCACAGCCGCAGGCCAACCCGCCACAGCCACTCCTCCTCCGACCCACACCTCACCTTAAACCTCCTACTCGCCCTCGACTCCTTCGCGAACCCCCTCCTCCCATAAAACCCATCCACCTTCCCCCACCGGTATGATCCCAACTTCCGAAGATCGATCGAATTTTCTTTCGGATCTGGATCCGGAAGGGATTTAACGGGTTCATTGTGGTCGTTCCAGAGATCATCGGCGCTGGGTTTGGAGAAGCGGTATGCGAGGGACATGAGGTGGGAGGTGAGGGCGGAGGGGTCGGTGGACTGGGAACGGAGGTGGCGAGGGACTTGGAGTGGGAGGTGAGGACGGAGGGGTCATGGGACTGGGAACGGAGGTGGCGGGGGACTTGAGGTGGGAGGTGAGGGTGGAGGGGCCGGGGGACTGAGAATGGAGGGGGCGAGGGACTTGAGTTGGGAGGTGAGGGCGGAGGTGAGGGCGGAGGGGTTGGGGCACTGGGAACGGAGGTGGGTGCGGAGGCAGGCTTGGTAGAGCTGCTTCTCCTCGTCGAGGAGGCGTTTCTCCTTGTCGCGGGTGTTTCTTTTCTAGTTTCATTGGATTCTTTATTGCTACTGGATTGCTTTGTGGATGTATTGCAAGGAAGTTATGAGATCTCACCTGGATATGTTCTTTGCTTATCAAGTAGTGTAACAGTGTTTATCTTTTCCATCCCTTGTTTTTCTAGTCCCAACGTAGAATCCTAATTGGTTTGGCGAGTAATCTAGCAAGCCCACCAACGATATTCCGTTCCATTTGCCTGATGTTTACGCAGCTTCCCTGGGTAAACATGTATGTTTTTGCTTGTAGTTCCATATCACTATTATCATTTATTTTTTATTCAGTTCTTATGTTAATTCCAAAGATACTTGTACTTCTTGTCACTATTCTTATGCTTAGTCATTTGCTGGGATATTTTGGTGAGGTTTAAATTAGTGAATTGTTCACTTTGTAACCTTTTCTCGTCATTATTTATTTGAATGACTAAAGTTGTGGCTGTTGCAGCTATCGGGTTTGAATAAAATCCACCAATTGCTGAAAGAGAAGACACATGGATATAAGCTCGATAAGTTGCACATCTTCGCGGTTAATTTGTTTGATGATTTCGATAGGTTCATGAAATGCCCAATGAGTGGACTCCTGCTGAGCAACTGTATTTTCACGGGTAAAGTTCTGTTATCTTGTGATCATGGTTATGCTCTTGGATGTTTTGTAGCTGAATTTAGTAGTTGTTGACCTGTTGTAGTTAATCTTGGTGTTTATACATTGTGTTTTGATTCTCAATGGTTGTCTGGGAAATCTAATAGTTTTACTCTATTTTTACAAGAAAACCTACAGAAATGGTTAACAGATGATAAGGCGAGAGATCAGTTTGTTATTCGTGTCCTTTTTGATACCGAGGTGCTGTCGAACGATGCCTGATCTTGTATATCACCGCAACTTAAGTGCATCGTATACCTAATTCTTCCTTGTATCCATATTGTGTTTGTATCAAATGTATCTCAGCAATTATTGTCAAGTGAAGCAATTAGAAGTTTATGTTTTATTTTTTGATTTGATGAATGTGTTTTAATATGTAGGTGTTCTAATCTAATTTTTAGGTGATCAAATGTGTTATAAGGAATGTGTTTTATTTTTAAATTGTTCTATTCTATTTTTAGGTGTACTGTTTTCATGTAAATCGTGCACACGATATGTACACGAACAATTTCGTGTTCATACCGTTTCATGTCATTTTCATGTTAATTTCATGTCATTTTCATGTACTGAAAAGTAGACACGAAAATGAACCTGTCGTGTCCCGATAATAGAGATGGCGGTATATGTGGCATCGATTGTGGACTCATCCGCACCATCTCTGAGTCTTCATCGTGGGCCTCAGCTACCAACACATTCAGCTTCTTCTTCTGGCAGTGTTGAGCAAAAGCGTCTAATGTACACGGAAATTATACGACGGAAAATTTCCGAACATGGCCTTGGTGTTATGTTAACGTTTTGTGTTTTGTGTTGTCATTGAATGTCACGGACCCAAGAGGATCCTTGCGGACAAAAAAAAAGTATAAATTACATATAATCCCCTAAACTACGAGCCTAAATCACTTAACTTCATTAACTTTTAAAGTTAACACTTAAATCTTCCTAAACTTTCAATTTGTAACGTTTTTACCCCTGAACTTCTATTAATCGTTAGATTTTACATCTTAATTGTTAATTTTTTATTTTTTTTACTTGTTTGTATAGAACACTCGTAAATTTAACTTTATGGTAAAATTTGAATCAGATCAAGAATCACGCCAGATTCATATTTAAGTTAGATTTGATAACTATATGACCTAAAATCCAATCATATATGACTTCCGATCTGAATTAAACTTTACAATTAAATTTAATTTACGAGTATTCTAAGCAAACAACACAAACAAATAAAAAAATTAAAGGTGAAAATGTGAAATAAAGTAACTAAAATAGATCAAAGAGGTAAAGTCTCAGATTCAAAATTCAAGAGAGTTAAATATTAACTTTGAAAGTTTATATGGTTAAAGTAATTTGGGCTTAGAGTTCGAGAAGGTTATATGTAATTTACCCAAACAAAAATGGTTGAGGAAGGCATTTAGTTTCTTTGCAAGCTTAAGCGCAAAACCACACGTTGACAGCAGAGATTGAGCCGAAAATATGATACTTCACACCAACATAAACCCATTCCAGCAAACAAAAGAATAAAAAAAAACAAAACCAATGGATCAGTGATGAACATGATGATTTACATGGGCGAGGAATCAGCTTTTAAATCCCGTTAATAAACTTAAAAAGGCTATTTCAAGGGTCACCACCGATGTCTCGTCGCACCTCTCCATGGCCGCATATGAGGGCACTTATCTAGGACAACCAACACACCAACCTTGCTGTCTTGAAATCCAGAAGTGTACCTAGATTTTAAACAAGAAGCGAATTTTAACCGACCATAAAGAACAAACACATTAAATAAATATTTGTTGATGGAGAGGGGAATCACTTACTTACTTGCTTCGATGTGTTTTGCCTTTCCAGAAAAAGAACGACGCAGCCCACTGAAACACAGCAAAGAACAAGAAATAAGTTACTATAAAGCCCAGTTTTTTTTAAAAAAAAAGAGTTAAAAAAGGTTCGAACTCACAAAATTGCAGGTAATGACCAGTATACATGCAGATTTGCGACACAATAAATGCAGCAGCTCAAAGCTTTTTCTTCAGCTTTTTAAAGTAGATTAAGGGCCATAGGTACTTAACTTCCATGATTTGTTTAAGCCGCTGAATCTTCATTAAGTATAATATCAATAACTCTATGTTGCTAATAGGATTTCTCAAGCTCTAAACATACACATTTCAAGCTGACAACCAGAAGTTAACGACATTTTCGGTTTTTGCAGCAATGTCAAGAGACTCGAAGCTCATGTAGCATGCTTATTCACTTAAAATAGTCTAAGTAGCATAACTATGAAGATTGAAGGCTTAATCTCTTAATAGTTTATACTGAAAGAGAATTTGTTGATAAGTATAAAAAAGAGACAAAAGTGTCGAACAAATAACCTTTTGATTTGCATTTAAACATCAATACTCTTGTTCAGATAAGATTCTATTGTCATGGATTTTTTAGATATATTCCTATTAATAATAATCCAGAAACCCAAACTTCACATTGGGTAAAAGTCATTTAGATTGTTATTTTGGGTATCATACTAAATTCGCAGCAGGTAAAAGTCAATTGTATTCAAGAAATCATAGGAAATAAAACTCAAAGCTGCAAAAGCATGAGTGAATGATTTACTTCAAACATAAGATACTTCAAATTCAAGCATAAAGTTCTTTGCTTTGTCAGCCCAACCTCAGACACAAAGCCTTCCCTTCCAGTATGGCCATGAATTAAGAATCAAGGTGTTTTTATAATTAGTGGATTTATAGGTAGTCATGTTTGGTTTTGTGCAGTGACAAAGATTTGGAAGCCTAAAGTAAAGTTTCTTTTCTATCCCAGAACCCGAACTTCCTATTCTGTGTAGATTTGTGATGATTATATGGTCATTTGGCAGGTTAGTTATATACAATAAGATGACCGATTTGGGGATGCAAGTCGGTACTTTCTTGAGATTATTACTTTTGTTTAGTAGTTCGTTGAGATTATTTTTTATTTAACTTTAATTTCACATGTCGAGTGGAGCTGTACCACTGGGGCAACCTAAGCTAACTACAAAGTTTATAACACATGTGAAGGAGGACCTCTTCTTATTTACATAAGTTCATCAAAATTAAATAATTGAACAGAACTGTTCCTTAGTCCACAAATTTATTTTCTTCACAGTCTAAGTACCATCATCATCCGTAGAAGCAAAAATATGACTAATTAAATCACCGACTACAAGCAAAGGGCTAACAAGTAATAACACACATTCTGTGAAATTACTCAAATTACCTTGAATAAGGACAAAATGAAAGAGAAGCCTCCAAGGAACGGCTGCCTCCGCACAACCCTTTTCTCTGGCAACGGTGATGACTGTGCCACACTCTTCGACAAATTCTGCGTGATTTCCTTTAACAATACCAGCTGAGCTTTGTCAGTCTTCATCGCCGCAACAGTTTCCTTCAAGGACTCCCTATCCGCCTCAAGCTCCTGCAATTTCATGTACAACTTTTGAATTTCAGGCTCATTCCGGCCCACATTCGCGGAATCCCCACCTCTCTCGTGCTGAACTCTATAAACCTTATCAATGGTATACACTTTATCGGCCGCATAATCTCTACCAACACCACCATTGGACGCCGTATCGAATGCCACAGGGAAATCATCAAACCTCCCATACTCACGCCCCAAGTACGACCCCACGCTATCGGTTGAAAACCTCCGGGAGTGGTTATCCCTCCTCGGTGAATTCCCAACCAACACCCCTTTCTCCAACACATCATCAACCTCATGCACGTCGCACCTCAACGACGGGTAATCCATACCCCCAATCCCATCCAAACCAACCTGAATAATCTCACCCCGGCCTTCCGGATCAATCCCATAACTCAAAAGCCGGTGCTTAAACGCCTCGACCTCGAAGCACAGCGCCTGAATGGCCATCTGCCTCTTATATAAGGCGTCCTCGAGGAATACGATTTCGTGGTGGTCCTGCGCCATCTTCTCCTTGACGAAGCGCTTGAACTGCCTGTCCTCCATCTGAATTTCGGCCTTCTCGCGCTGTAACCTGAGAATCATCGACATGGCCTCGCTGGCGGCGCTGGAGGAAGCGCTCCGTTCCTCCTCCAAATCGGCCCGGAGGTCCTCTATGGCCTGCTTCTGCTTTAGCAGGATCTCCCTTAACTCGACCCGCTCGTCGTCGATGTCGACACGCGCCACGCTCTCCCTCTCCATCTCTTCCAGCTTCCGCTTCATCGACCGCTTCCACGGACCCAATTCCATCGATGGCCTTCTCTCTCTCTCTCTCTCCACCCCTGCGGGATCGCAGAAATGGAGAGATAGATGGAGGAGTTTGTTGGTTTCTTTGTTGGTTGGTTTGAAACCCTAATTTTTTGGGTTGTTTTGGAGTTATGATTGAAGCTTCTTTTCCGCCATTTCAATCACAGGCGATGGATGGGTCCTTTTCAACCAATACATATTGCAACCAACAACCTACGCTTATTTGTTTCTTGTATCTCCCCAGATTTTTCTTCTTTTTTTATTACTTCATTTTCGTGGTTTGAAGTAGTTTTCAGAGGGACCATATGTGTATGAGAAGAGATTTTGAAGTACGGCTTCAGAGCTTATGAATATCCGTTGGATCGTGCTGAAACTGTTGTAGTTTGGCGTCGATTGAGTTTTTTTTACTTTTTTATCACAAGGACCAACTCAATCGAGTCGTTGTTGAGCTCGCTACAAAGGTTTGAATTTTTACAAGATATAAATGTTTTCATGCAAAAAGTGGCACAAGTTAGTTAGTTCGTTCGCTCACTACCTAATTTAATTTTTTATTTGAGATTTTTTTGTAAAGTGGAAAGTTTACTATTAAGACCACACTGAAAATCAATAGCTTAGATGTCGACTTTTGTTGTTTTGTTTGGATTAATTCATTCTTAATATTCCCAATTGAAGCCGTTGGGTAACATATCTAGTTAACTTTAACAACTACTACATAAAGAAAACTTTTGAAGTTGTACGTTCTTTCCATTTCTTCATTTTCCATTTAGGAAATTGAATATGTTGCTTTTGTAGTGGTATAATACTTGCAGTCAACATAATTCTAGGGAATTATTAAACAAAACTTTGAGATGCATAGCTTCAAGTACTTAATTAAGTTTGGGATTGCCAAAAATGAAATCGAGACTCTATCACTTGGGCTAATAATTTATGAACAAGACCTTGTTTCAATTGTTGAGCGGATTCTAGATATTACTTGATAATTTAATTACCAATTCAACTTCAAAAAACATACCCTTGCATAAATTCGCAAACGTTCATTCTTTCCAAAATATATATAAAAAGAAACTTTAGTATTTTCTATGGATTATGTTTCCTTTGTTGCAAGGGATGATTACTTTCTTTCTAAATATATAAGTTCTGAAAAGATGTAAGACGTAAGTGTTGGATTATTAAGATTGGGTTAGGACCATGAATAGTTCAATTGAAGTTGTATCAATTGTAAGATAGTACGTAATTAAGCCGAAAGAAGCATTCTTGTCGAAGAGTGATTGTGATGTGAAGATCGTGTATTTTATGGTAAGCGATTACTAAAATCAGGATGATATTGACAACAATAGCTACCTTTTGAAGGGGTTTCGTATTAAAAAAGTTGGTATTGTTATGTATCTCACCGTGAATATCCAAATAGAATTGGAGGGAAGACTTTGTCGTTGTTCGCATGCTCTGACTATTTTATAATTTGTGCGGTGGAGGATTGGAGATTAGAGTCAGAGATGGCAGTGTGGTCAATTAGTAATAAGATAATACATGTGACTAATGACAAAAGTATAATCATTTGTATAAGTATAATCAAAGACACTGTCGATTTAATATTTCTGAACATTTGTGAAGCTATTAAAAATATCAGGATATATACCCGGGAAGAAATATCTTCCTAATTCATAAGCTCCGAAAGTTTAAGCCAACTCATTTTTCTGTACAATAAGAAATGCAACAAGACTAATATAGGGAAACATTCAAACAAACAACACGCGCAGATCTCCCCGACAACACATGGGGTAGCATACAAACAACATTATGACAATGTCTATTTTATCACTTACCTATTATATCCAAAAAAAGACAATGTTTATATTATCGATAAGAAACTACCCACTACTATTTATTGCCACATTATATAACGTTCCCACGGAGACCCCTCAATTCTATTTTTTTCCTGAAGAATGTCAAGAGCTGCACAAATATTAATTTGTAGTAGACCCTCACATCAACTGCAACCAAGAGAAGAAAAAAGAGTGATAAACAACAAAAACCCCAAAAATTCCCATTTAGTATAGTTAAACTTAAGGATTTTTTGCTTACATGTCATTGGAAAACAAATTATTGTAAAGTTTCCTTTTTTTTACTATATATGTTGGTGTCATTAAGTTTTTCAAAATCTGTCTTTTGCCATTATTTCCATTAGCCAGAGGAAGTAAGAAGTAAGCGTTGAAGTGAGAGGTGTTGCTTTTCAGAACCCCCTACGTGCCCGCAAACTAAGTAGAAACAAGTGAGCGTCGACGACCACTGGTGAGGGAGATTTGGGAAGGTCTTGCGGGTGGATTTGAGTGGGAGGGTTACGAAATACGAACAGAAATAAGACATAACATGTTATTGTTTGTGTTTGGCTTGGTGGTTAACGAGTGATAAAACACAGTTAGTGATTAATTTACTAACTAATGACAGCTAAGATACTTTCCACACTTTATTCAAACACCGACGAATGAAAGAGCATGTGGCTAACAGTAACGAATCAGACCTAACAGTGGCAAAAGAGTAAGGTTTTGAAAAACTTAATGGCACCAACATAAATATCAAAAAGCAATGGCAAACACCGCAATCAGTTGTTTCCCAATGACATACAAGCAAATAATCTTGAACTTAAACAGCTCCTTCTGAAATACCAAAGATACACAACAATTATTTACGATAGGTAAGTACACACAAAATTAGACATCTGGTTAGGGATTTCCAACAAGAACAAATCCGAGAGAGAATTCGTATGTTGAGTTTCAAAGCGTGCAACTTAGAATGGAAATATGAGGATTGAGGACACTACTTTTCCCCCATTAAAATGATAAGATTTTGTATTACCATTCTTTGTTCATATTTTAATTGCTTTAAATGTACTTTCTCCTGCTGAAGTTCCTCCGCAAGTAAATTGCTTTCTGCTTCCTTTAACTCCAATTGGAAGAGGATTTCCTGGTGGTCGACTAGTAAATTTTCCGTATTTTCCTTCACATCTTTGGTCATTTGGTTCAATGTCTCAATTTCCAGTGTGGCCTTCTGAAGAACTGATTTTCCTTTTTCTAATGAGGCTGATGCAGAAGCAATCTCTGATTCCAAATTTCTAACCTTAATATCTAATGATTGAGATTTCTTCTCATTCCACAGCACGTCCTTTTTTAACACGGTCATTTTCTCTTGCAACTTCATCTCAGCAACAAGCTTAGCTTTCTCCTCCTGCGTCTTTAAAAGTTCAGAAGCTTTACCCAAATTGCAATTCCTTTGTGTTGGAACATCTTCCTTCTCAAAGTTCTCAATAGTAAACAAAACATTTTCCACCTCTTTCTGTCGGCTTTCTGCTTCTTCAATTTTTTGCCTTATGCACTTGATTTTGTCCTTTGATTTAGCTTCTAACTCCCTTGATGTAAGAAGAGCAATGTCAACTTCACGCTTGGAAGACTTAAGGACTTCCATCTCCTCTTTCTTATCCTCTATGAATTTTACACATGCGGCTACTTTCGCTTGGGCACACTTTTGTCGTGCTTGCCAGTATTGAAGCTTCTCATTTGAGAACAGAGCACAAGTAAATCTTGATGCCAATAGTTTTTTCTCATTTACAAGCTTTTTCTCTTGGATTTGAGAGCCAAGAACTTTAATTTCTGCAACTTCAGACTGCTTCAAATGAATAAGATCCTTGACAACCTCTATTCTGTTTGTGAGCTCATCTAAACCACGAAGTGTACTCCCAAGTATAAAATAAGATCTCTCAGTGTTTGCAGCATCTGGAATATCCACTGAACAGTTAATGTCAACTTTTTTCAGATCCTTCTGGTCACTACAATGTAGAAATCTTTTGAACTCATCCCTCTCTTGCATAGCTTGCTCGTATAAGCCCATCAATTTGTCATTCTCCTCATGCATGTCTGCCAGTTGGATTTCTAAGTGCTCAAGTTTCCGTGTTATTGCCTCATGGTCATCATCCACACGGGTGTTTTCTCTCCCAGCACAAATAAAAGGTATATTGGGAACAAAAAGACTGCCATCCCGATGTGCACATTTAGAACTTTCACCGACAATACTTTCATAGTATTTTGTCATCTCGTTCTTATCCTCAATGGAAGCTCTTAATTTTGCTTGAAGCTCCCCATTCTCGTTGGCCAATGTTATTGCTGTTTCATGAGCTTCAGCTTCTCTCTGGCTCGCAGCAGATATAGCTTCAACCAGTGTTCTAAGTTCCATCTGATTATCACTACAAACTGAATTAGTAGCAGCGGTCTCCTCGGCCTCTCCAGCCACATTCACAACCTTCATGGCATTCAGTTCTTCAACTTGTGAAACCAACTCATCAACACGCCTGTAGATTAGACAGGGATCAGGTAGATGTGTAGAGAAAAGATAAATGACGATGTTATATTGGCACACTGCAGAAATAATTATTTATGGCTGGACATCTAATTGGTACTGTCCATCAGACCATTAGATGCCAATCTAATTTAAACATCTACCAAAACACTGCAAGAATCCATATCTTACTCTACTTTATAGTTTATATAAAGATTAAAATTTGTTGGCATACCTTTGCAGCTTTTCTTTGCTCTCTAAACACACCAGCAAATTTTTTTCATAATGAATAGCCTGAAAAGATAAACAGAAAATATAGTACAATTATGAAAAGGTAGCATATCGGGGATTGATCACAATTCACAAGTTAAAATAAAGCTAAGATTCCAACCTGCATTCGGAGAAACTCATTTTCCTCAACTGAGGAATCCCGAGATGTTGAGAGGTCCTACACAGACAATCGAATGTTATATATTTACAAAATGAATGCTTATCCAATTGAGCAAAATAAAAAAATTAAAAGGAATCTTCACAAATGAAAAAATAAAATAAATAAACTATTATTTTCTATTACTTCACAACACTGTGTCGGACAGCATAAAGGAGTTTAATCATTCTATGGAATAACCACTCCATCTTATGAGTGCAAACATGCTGATAATAAATTAAATAGAAGTGCTGAAATGCTAACTGACCGGCCTTTTTGTAGTTAATATTCCGATATTCCGTCAATTCCAAGTTTGAGCAATATATTAAACATTCAAACTAGATTAAAATATTATAACGTTGATTGCAAATTTTGTTATAGCCTATACCATAAAGAAACTACAAACCTGAACAATGGCAGCATCTTTTTCGTGCATCATCTTCCACTCTAATGCTTCCAGCAACTGTAAATATAAGTTTCAGAGCCCGCCCTAAAACTAATATCATCACAAATACAATAAAATATATTGTACGAACCTTATCTCTTAAGACAGTTATCTCTTCGCTCATTGCGGTCAACTTTTCTTGTTGACCTTCTCCAACCAGTGATTGCACTCTGAATATTTAAAAATCAATCAGTAACTATGTTGCAATCTCACCGACTTTCAAAATTTCAGACAAAATAGAAATCGTGCCAAAAAAAGACAACATAGAAATCATAAGCTCAAGAATCCTGCCTTCTAAGCTTTTCTTTGAGCTGCAAAGCTTCCATGGCAAATCTAGTTATTTGTGGGTTGCGTTCCAATTGGTTACGTAGGATCTCTATTTCCTTCAGCAGTTCGTCTCGTTCTTGCAAGAGGGATGCATCAGACGGGAGAGCTCCCGTAGCACCAGCCTCCAGCCTTTTTATTTGATCTTCACGAAGACGGAGTCTCATCTTGAGTGCCTGTACTTCTTCAGCTCTCTGACTTACCTGATAAACAAAATAGTTTTGAATTTAAATTTGTTCACAAAATTGACTGAAAAAATGAATTTGTTACATTGAGGATAAATACAAAAAGATTGCTAAAGTATAGACACGCAAATAGCAATTAACAGGCAAAAAAGCATAGAACTTCTCTCACCATTTTTTCTGCAGTCTGCTTCTCAGCAAGTAGTGCATTGATTATTTTATCTTTATCTTGCTCTCTTTTAAGTGATGCGAAAAGCACAGCTTGAGATTCTTTTCCCTACAAAATACAAAATCAAATAACTAGTGCAAATACAAATCAGAAAAGTAGAAAAAGTAGAAAAGGAGATTTTTGTTGTTGAAAAATTAAATGTGCAGAACGAAGCACTACCTGTGATAACCTTTTATCTAAAGTGAGAGGACTGAATGAACCATGCCCGTCATCCCATTTAAATATTTCTGGAGATCCAAGAAAAGGCTCATTTGAGTTGTCCAATCCTTGGTTCACAAGACCCACATTGTTTAAGCCCTTTAGACGATAGAGTTCTTTCTGCATATGAAAATAAATGTTATAAGAGAGGATCAGAGCAAAAGACGGTTCAAAGGGAGAAACTTAAGGACAAAATAGGATTGGTTCCAACATTTGAAGTTCTGAAGAGATTGCGATAGTGATCATCATAAACTGCAACAAAGATGGTGATTCTAGCATATCCCTTTAGTCAGTTTCTCTTAACGATCAAATCAAAGTAAACAAATGGATATATCTGGTCTTCAACATGTTGATAACAGATCTTAATAATAGCTGTGGATCCACATCAAATCCTTAAATTCAAGTCATTCAGATATTACAACATTGATAAGATTGTGGAGCGTATATTTCTCCTTACACAATGTGTTACTGTAGCCAGCTTTCAACATCCCATTGTTCCCTCAGTTTGAACCATATGAATATTTCTTTCCTAGAAATATGTCCTTGTAAAAGTGTACACGACCTAAGTGGATTCTCTCTCGTTATATATAGACCTAAGTAGCTAGCCTTAAACCCCCCATTGAAAGCATTTGCAGTTTTTTGCTCTGTGCAGCATGTTCCATTTTATTACCAGTTACCATCTAAAATCCTCAACCTCAAATGGCTAAAAACAACTCAAAACCCGAATTCATAAAGCTATTAAAAGTGGCTTTTAAATTTAATGGCCTTTTTTTAGATCACTAACTCAAGGATCTTAGCAATGTGCAGAGTTGGATTTTGAGATGTATAGCAGAATACCTTCAACTGTTGTATTTCTGAACGCATAGCGAGAACATCCCCTGATGCATCCTCATTCACAATGGCCTAAAAGAAAAAGAAAAAAAAAACGGAGCTCAAAACCAACCATGTCCGTACATTTAAATTACAAGTATTTTGTAAAAAAGTGGAGCATAAGCCCCCAAAATATGATGGGCAACTGGCTACTTGTGACAACTAATACATCAAAGTATTTTGTAAAAGAGTGGAGCATAAGCCCCCAAAATATGACGGGCAACTGGCTACTCCTGGACAAGTAATCCAAAGCAAAACAAATAGAAAATTGAGTAAAGAGTAGGAAGCACAAATTGAAAACGTAGCCCCTCCAACAAGCTAAGGGAGTTCTTGATAAAACTAGGAAGCACAAATTGTCTGAAAACATGGCTTTTCTAACAACTAAGAGCTCTACTAAGATTGTTAAAGAGCAAGGATATAACTCACATTGTTTCGAATATGCTTTGCACGTTGTGCGAACTTTAGTGTACTTAAAGTCTCCAGCGAAGAGCTGCAAGGAAACAAAGAAATGAGAAAATTAGATCCAAAAGTAGCTAACACGGCATTAATAAAACAATATTTCGAAGATGTATACTTAAGAAAGTGCAATGCATCTAGGTCCGCTGTGCTAGACTAAACCAACAAACATTACATTTTACTTAAGTGATATACTTGAAACCACTGTTCTGAAAACCGGACCGGACCGGCCGGTTCAACTGGTTGAACCGTGAACCGGAGGCCTATCCGGTCCGGTTCACCTCCCAAAACCGTTTTTGCCTAGAACCGGGCTGAACCGGGTTGAACAGGCAGTTGAACCGGTGGTTGAACCGCCGGTTCAGGAAAAAAAACCTGTTTTTTTTGTTTTTTGAATATTTTTTGCTTAATAAATAATTAAATATGACTATTAAATATGACTATTTATGACGTCATGCTGACGTCACCGGTTCAACCGGTTCGATTCCGGTCCGACCCCGGTCGAACCCCTGAACCTTTGACGTTGCCGATTCAACGTCCGGTTCAGTTCTGAAAGCTTTGCTTGAAACATTCAGTGATTTACTAATGAAGAATCAAAATTCAGATATGTAGACTAGAAACTGCCTTGTACAAGGAATCAACATAAGAAGTTGCTAGCCAGAAGATTTACCAATTAGATGGGCTGATATTTGCAATAATTATTGTTTTTGAATTTCCTCCTAAAGAATCCTGTAAATAAGGTTTAATCAGGCCTCCATGAATAGAAAAAAATGTCAATGAAGCTTCGTGCATCAAGGCATGCTAAACTAAAAATTATGAAAGATATCAGATTAACTCTTTCTCCAAAAAAATTGGCAATTTCTATAAGAGCAAATAAAATATATGCTCGCACAAGCACCTCTAAGTCCTCTAGAAAAATTAAAAAAGAAAACAATTTATTATTACTTTAATCATTATAATTAACCTTTAATCATTATAATTGACCATTAGACCAATTCCAATAAGAGCAACTAAAATATATGCTTGCACAAGCACCTCTAAGCCCTCTAGGAAAATTAAAAAAGAAAACGATTTATTATTACTTTAATCATTATAATTGACCTTTAATCATTATAATTGACCATTAGACTAACTCCTACAAATGTCGAGAATATAATGTCGAATAAAGCTCATTATCAACAACAACAAAGTCTTTAATCCCAAACTAGTTGGGGTAGGGTAGAAATGAATTTAAACACATGAATGGTCTTCTTCCTTGCACTCTTATCCAACGTCAAATCCCTGAGAATATTCCAATCTTTTAGGTCTCTTTTAACTACTTCTTATAATTTCTATTTTCTCACTCTTTTGATCCTAAATTTTGATATAAATTCTCATAGACCACTCCTCTAGCCTCCCTTACTACTTTCTTAGTTTTTTTATTAGTCAACTTGTACTCTTCCAAATTAGTCTCACTTTTATCCTTATACCACTTCATATAACACTCTTTCTTAGCTTTAATCGCTTCTTGAATGATTTCACTCCACCACCACATACCTATCTAACCACTTTCCTAATGCAAGATGTCATTCCTTCCCGCATACTATGAGTATCTTTATCTCTAAATCTCAAACATGTCTCCCCTTTAAGATTTCACCACCTAATTGTACATCTTTATTATACTTGAGCAAATAAAGCTCATTATCAAAGAACGTTTTTTTTAAATGATACATTAACATATTTTTCTTGGCTACACAATTTTTTTGAAATCCAATAAGATACTCTATTTATCCTTTACCTGAAGTAGAAATGTCAATTTGGAATCTCGATAAGGAATATGTAATGCCTTTTTATTTCCATAAGCAACAAGATTCATTATTACAAGCCTGCAAGACATATAGCAACATCAAACAAAGCTCCATAGAAGTGATAATCAAAGCCAACTTCAAAATTTCAAACTAAGAAAAGGTGTTGAAATCATGATCAAAGAATAACGTAGAGAAAGTTACAAAACGAACCCCAAGGTAGAAAGGGATTTATTGATGTTAGTAGCTTCCTTCAGCCGTTCGCCTTCAGCACCTGAACTCTTTTGCCTGAAATTTCTTAATATTCATTAAGAAGATTTTCATATACATGAGATAATATACGATGGAAAATATGTCTTACCTCTCAGATCCTGCTAAATCTACAAGATGAAGGTGAGCGAACCTATGATGTGTTACTCCTTGAACTTCCCACTAAAAAATAGATGTTTTAGTTCATATGTATAAACACAAATTTGAAGATGAGCTTTTCTACACTATGAGAACTCAATATTTGCACTACTTACCTTACTTTCGATAACACAAGTAAAAACACTATGAGAACGACTACTTGCACGATTCATATTGGTAGAAGCCACTTTCCTATTAGTTGAGCCCTGTAATTTTGGAATGTGTTATAATAACTCAAATGATGTGTGACTAGAAACAAAATAAATAGGTCTAGGTAATCAAATATTTCACATGCACACAATTTGAATGGAGGTATATCGAGAAACCTGGACAAGATGTTGAATAATATCTCGTGCACTTGAAACTTCAAACTCAGTAAGATTTTCAACATAAACTCCTCTTCTGATATCTTCCCTGATCTACAAAGAGGAGACACTACGTTTCATGAGCAATTGTTTCATTAAATAAGATAGATTAGGCTTCGTGGCCATTTTTAAATTGAAATTTGAAATGTTACGCTTTCTAGTAATTAATTTTTTGGCCAGAGGAACAAATTATTGTAACCAAGCTCGAGAGTGAGAACAACAACTAGATAACACAATACTATAGGGTTGATATTGACCAATAATTGAACAGTAATGGCGTCATAAAAAGAAAATAAATTCTAAATTCATGAAATACCTGCAGATTTACTGATGATGGATCGAGAAGATCCAAAATTTGCTCGTTATATATCTCTAAGAAGGAACATTTACATGTGAATCGCAACTTCTCATCTCGACGGGCCTCCTTTTCCTAGGAGAAATTCATAAAAATGTTCATATATTTAAACATAAAAGCGTAACAAAGAAACATATTTAAGTATGTTTCTATGAAAATGAGATAACATCAAAAGTCATGAATCATAAAAAAGCAAATATTGAAACATATTTATCGGCTAAAAATCATAATTAAGAGAGCAAGTACCAAGAATTCATGCATCCTAGAATATTACAAACGAAACAACAAGATTGGCAAAAAAATATAATATGTTGCTTAATTGAGGTTTAATCCTTGTAACATAAATATAACAAGAAGGGATAGTCTTCTCAAGCCAACCAAGTTATCAGGAAGCAAATAAATCGATTATATCATATACCTTCTGAATCCTTGAGAAAAGATATTCAAAAACCCGAGGTGTCATTCCAGCATGGATACTGTGCCTACGAGTGCCTCCTTCAATATCTCCTAACATTGTGTATGTTTTGCCACTACCGGTCTGGAAAACATCAATGATTCTCAATATTAAAACGAATGTTGGAATGTTGAACTTTAAATACTGTAACCTTGCTAAGTTCCTAGATAAATTAAAAAGAGCTGAACTGATGAGGAAGTTCCGAAGTATGCCATTGTTACTTTGAAAGAAAGAAAAATCTAGCATGGTTCATTCATCAAAACTCTCTACTATTTTATTTGATTAGGGAAGGAATACACATTGTTGTATCAGTTTGAAGGCAAAAGGCAAACAATACTAACCTGTCCATAAGCAAACATACAACTATTGTATCCATCAACACAGTTATCCACCATTGGCACTCCAGCAACTTTGAATAGCTTCTCCTGCTCAAGATGCCCAAAAGGAAAAATGAACCGACATTCCAATGTAGCACAAGTAAATCACCAAATAAAGAAGTTAGACTACCTGAGTAACATCCTTGTCGGCAACATGATCAAATGTAAAACGAGTCTCCGGATTCCCTGTCCATGTAATTGATTGACAACTATCTTGCCTCACACATTCAGCTTGCCCATGTGTTGAAATTTCAGAACCATTGAGAGGACGAACACGGATGACAACCTGCAAAATGGATCAATCAAACCACCATCCAAAAATTCACCAATCACAGACTACATCAGTAATTCTAGTTGTTGACATGCAATCACAAAGTCCAAAAGGAATAGGAAAAAGAATGCAAAACTTGCAAGCTTACGTCTACAAACCAAATGCTGCAAATTATGACCACAACATATAGAAACATGAATGAAGATTTTGATGATCACCGCTACAAAAAGAGATTAAATACAAATTTTAGAAGATCTTCCAACCCAATTACACCTTAAATGGGTTCCTTTACATGGACTACTACCTAGATCATTTCTAAGGAACAACTTTAGAGCCGAAACAAAAGATTACCTCAAAAGCCCTAAAACAAAAATATAAACACAAGACACTTCCATTTTCTTCAACGAACACACACTAAACCACGCAAGCACGAGAACCTGAACACTGTTATCCTTCCAAAAGGAAGGATCTTCCTGGAGCTCGAAGCTCCGGTCTTTCCTCGCCGACTCCGGCGCCTCCTGGAAGCGAACTCGGTTCCTCCCCGGCGTCGCCATGGAAATCGACTTAACGAAACCCTAGAATGGAGGAAATGGCGGTCTGGGGACGAATCTAGGGTTTGGGGGTTTGGATTCGGAGGAGAGTGGGAGAATGGAGAACGAGAGGGAGAAGGGGGTTTTGATCTCGGAATGGACGGTTGAGATTGGATATTGGTTGATCTGATGGTGGAGGAGGCCTCAATTTGAATTTTGTGCCGTTTCGGAGCATTTAGTTTGAAAGAATTGCTTGTGTGTCACCGAAATAGTAGTATTTTACTATTTTATTGAACAGCTTAATTTCCTATTCGACGTCCACGAATTACTTAAATCGCTCGTGTCAATTATCATTTTGTCATTCACTTTCTATTTAATATTTATTCTGTCTCGTCTCTTAGAAGAATGTTCATCTCTCAGTTTCCTTCACTCTACTAGTACGAACACCAAGAAAATATCTGACGAATCGTCTGAATCTGGCACGGTAAGTCCAAAAATAAATCAACTTGGGTGTCTACAAAAAATGTCTCCCCCCAGTTTTTTTTATTAAAAAAATCTTAAATTTATACAGTGTGTTATTTCAAATTATTATAGGTTCCGTTGCAAGATTTCGGTTGTGACAGAGTGGATTACAGTGGGTTTTTTGTAAGTGGTGAAGTATTTTCAACATGCGAGTACGCTATAAAATGGGCGAAACAAGTTGTCATCGGAGTCAGCTTTTTTGTAGTATCCTCCTATAAACCACATCGAGATGGTCGGATGAATTGTTAGTGTGATCGCAGAAAGGAAATGAGTTCCCGGGATATAGATACTGCAGTATGGAAGAACACAAAAAGAAAGGGTTGCGGATGTCGTTTTTTGATAAAGGTGGTCGAGCGACGGGAGCGTAATGGATGGTTCGTAGTTACTGATAGTTCAAATGGTCAAAACACCACATGTTTGTTGTTTATCCAGAGGGTCACCGATAGATAAGCAGGCTTAGTCTTGTGGCTAAGAAAATTGTTTGTGATATGACTAAGACACAAGAGAAATTCCCGGAGGACAATCCGTATCAGAGACACATTTATAACTGTAGAGATTACATGAGGAGGATGAACTCTGAAGGCAGGAACCTCACTCAGCAATTTCTTCATCAGGCAGTGCAGTACCAATACTTGCATTGAATTATGGCCGATGAAGAAACTAATGTTGTCCCTCACGCATTCTTGGCACATCCAACGTCAGTTAAGTTGTTACGCACATACCCTTCGGTAATTTGCATAGATTCGACATACAAAACAAACAAGTACAAGATTCATTTGTTCGAGATGGTTGGGGTGACACCAACAAACATGAACTTCCTTATCGGTTATGCAATTATGAATGATGAGACCGAGCGTAGTTACCAGTGGGTATTGGAGAAGTTAAGAGATTTATTATGCAATATTGTTAGCCCTACTGCAATCATAACGCTGCTCATTTACTTTGCACGTGGCATATTAACAAAGACATATTCAATTACGCATACCACTCATTCGGCAAGAACAAGGACTTAGCAGATACTTTTAAGTGTGGAAAGTGGAGAAAAGTCATGCTTACTACTTCAGAGAAGGAGTATAATAAAGTTGTGTCTTCTCTGAAAAATTCGTATAAATCTTGGTCGGCTCTCACGAAGTATGTGGATGGGACGTGGTTAGTGCATAAAGAAAAGTTTGTGTTGAATTGGACGAACAAAGTCCTTCACTTCGGCAACACTACGAACTGTAGAGTTGAAAGCGCTCATTCGGCTCTTGAAGACTGGATCACTTCATCGACTGTAGCCCTGAACACTCTTTTCGACCGCCTCAACGCGGCTATTGAAATGCAAGTTACGAATATTCAAAACTTTCTTGAGGATGCCTCTATATCAGCACTAACTTTGAAATGCCTCTATATCAGCATCTAAATGGTCAAACTTCCCATTACTGCTTGTCATTGTTGAGTCAGGAGGTTAAGAGAATGAAGGACTTAAGTGATCAAGTTAAAACTCGTTATGGGTGTGTTGTTCAGACTTCACATGAGATTCCTTGTGCATGAACCATCCACCGTTGTATTCAGTCAGGCGAAGGGATTTATCTAGACCCGATTCATCCATTCTGGAGAACACTTGTCATTGGAGACGGACTAGACATCCCAGAGTTTGTGGATCAGTCATCACAAGACGTCAAGCATTTTCGGAACCTCATTGATGAGATTTCTGGCAGCGACCCTGCAGTAATTTGTAGTGTCTCTCATCTTATATACACATAGCTACACCCTGATCAGTCGAACTATGTTGAGCCCGAAGAAAATACTAAGGTTCGAGGTCGACCAAGGGGATCGTCGACACGACGGGACCCGAACACCTTTGAGTATGTTGAGCGAGGTTGAGGTCGTGGTAGTAGTCGGAGCAAGGGTCGTGGTCGATCTTCTAGTTCGTCTCGATCGTTCGTAAACATGACGACATGATCTGGTATGACGACATATTCGTTATTGTTATTGTTATTGCCTAACTTCCAGTTATTATATAACTTTGCTATTTTTTCTGTAGTGTCTGGACGGATGGACGTAGATGACTTTCTATATATGGATAGACTTCCAGGAATCATCTTACCATTTCTGGAGCAATGGAATGATGTACGTGCGGATGACAACTGTGAATTTCGATGTGTTGCAGATGTTTTCCATAGTGGTGAAGACAATTGGTTATAAGCACGTTGTGTGATTTCTAATGAGATAGCGACGCATCACATTTATGAGCACGTTTATTATGACGGTGTGGTACAAGCTCATCGGCGAATTGATTGGGGCGGAGGATGTTGTGGCGAGGATCACTATATGGAGATTATTTGCGACTTGTTCCCGATTTCCAACTTTTACAAGTGTGCAGTTATGTTCTTTGGAGTTGGAGATAATGGTTCGTTGTACCCGTGCATTACAATACTACTTTGGGAAAGTCTCTCACCATGACGAAGCCATGCAGAGAGTTTATCATTGCTCATTTAAGGAGTTACAAACATTACATTCACTTAGAATTATCTGAGGGATTTTGAGTACCCCCTATAGCGATCATGTGGTTTCAAATTCAAGATGAGAGTTGTTGGATGGGAGTTGTAGTACGAACAAAGGAGAACCTATTGGGAGCAGTTACGTAGTTGATATTGATTGTAACGTGTAATTTGTAATGGATTGGTTATGTGATTTCTTATGTGTAATTTGTTCGTACATTATATTGTCCCACTTTCTTTCTTTATCAGATTTCAAGTCTCAAATGCAATTATATATAGGAAGTAAGGAAAAGATATTTGTCATAAATAATAAGAGTACAACAGATAAACAAATACAAATATTAGAGTAAACAAGGTACAAGCCAACTACAACTACGTCTCATCCTCCGAATCACGGTCAGAAATGCCTAACTAACTGTTCCACGTGTGTATGAATCCCTCCCACTCTACACATGCAACTCTCATCTTGTCGTTCGTCATCAGGTCCCTATTATCCAAGAACGGTTGCACAATCCGTATCGTTGTTCTCATCCACTGTATATAAGAGCAAAATAAGTGTCAATTAACAATAAAAACAAAATATACATTAATAATATAAATTGATTAATAAGCTTACCGCATTGGCACATGTCCTATCTGGTGGTCTCTCATGTCTCTCGGCGATACCGCGCACGAGAAATGAATGTGAGTACTGACAAAACCAAGACAAATAATCTGCATCACAAGTGGAGGGGCCGCGGCTACGTGCAAGATCGGCAAGAACAAGTCGGGCTCCTCTCGGAAAGGTGCGCCAATCGATTCCGCGGTCGAAGCAGGGTATCTCAGGTTGTATATCGCCGAACTCTCAGACCGTACTACATGATCTGTCATCGAGATGTCAGTCGGGATCACATGAACGTATCCTAACTGACGTAAGACGCGATCAAGCATATAAGGCTCGATGATATCCCGATAACGAATATAACCAACCATCAATAAGGTCCTCGGCACCTCCGCAGCAGGGTCAGGACCAAAAGGCAACCACTCCACCTAAACATCGACACGTTATTAATAATAAAACAAATGCAAATAATGTAGAGTCTTATACCTACGATGCAGTCATCTGATCTAGCCATCTACGAATGGAATGTAGTCGCTCCTCGCTCTTATCCTCGTTTAGACGGTCTACATACACGAACGAGGACAACTGACCGACAACTCTGCAGTGTAGTACAAGCTATGTTTCAATTATAGCACTTCAGAACCTTCCGATCCTCGCCCGCCCAAATACGTCTCCGCCAGACCCTCGTCTCTTCTTTTTTCTTCTTTTAAAAGGGGTAGAAATTTTATCGAGTCTAACAACGCCTTTCCTGGTCTCTGAGACAATGTTTTTTTACGGTTGAGAGGGAAATGAAGATAGAGTGGTGGTGGGAGAGTGGAATGAAGAGAGGATATAAGTAGAAAGGAGAGAAGGGCAATATGGTAATCATCACGGGCGATTTAAGTAATTCGCGGACAACGTTTAGCAGTTCACTTTCTAATAGGAACTTTCTAATAGTAAATGTACTCTCAATCATGCAAGTTTTTAACTTCTTACTAATAGGAACTTTGGAACCTTTTCAATTGAAGTGACTAATAGTTTGAAACTTTGGATTATATGTTTTTGTAGTTTTTTTTGGGGTGGGGGTTGTGCAATCGGAATCTAGGGCAATCAAAGGAAAGAAAAATATTTTCCCTTTGGCCATCCCAAGGGGGATTGTTTGTGCACTTAAGGGAATTCTTCCGAACTTTACGTTGGATTCTCTTATATGTACAAAAATTTCAATTTTTTTCTCAACGTATGAGGTCCTAAAGCAATAGAAAATCCTTTGTAATGGACGACCTAACACATTTTGGTCCACCGAAATCCTTACTAGAATCACCAGTGTAGACGATCGAAATTCATCGGTGATCCGACACATTTTCGAAGTGAAATTCCAATCTTTTTGCTGGAATTCTCATTTTAGCCCACCGACCGTCTTTCGGTCATCCGTGTTTCAATATCCAAACCGACCGGAATTTATTTGTCCAAATATGCACAAACAACATAATTCAGTCAAAGGGAATCTATTTTCCACTAGATTTTATTTTCTCATGTTTTCCGTTTGACTTTGAAAATCACTTTCCAGAATTTTCTGCACTACTAACACCTCTTTTTGACTCTTCTGGTTAAAATAGTTTGGACTCACATTGGAATGATTTTTGGGAGTTGGAAATTACCATTTTTGGCATTGTTGCCGACAAGAAAATTCCATCAAATTTTAATACTATTTGTTGGTAACATTTGGATGAGGTGTTGAGAAATGTTGGTGTTTGCATTCAGGATTGTTGGTGTGAGATCCTAATCCTAATTGGATTTTAATTGTTGATTAGGTGGTGTTTAGGAGGAGATTGGATGGACGGCTGAGATGGAGTGGTGTTGGATGAATGGTTGAGATGAAAGGTGGGTTGCATATAAGGTGGATTTTCTCTCTCTCTCTCTCTCTCTCTCTCTCTCTCTCTCTCTCTCTCTTCTCTCTCCGACTCTCTCACGCATCTCTCTCCCTCTCAGTGTTGTGCCCAACGAGTGGAGGTGATCTCCGGCGAGGTTGAGGTGGTCGGCGTCTTTTGCTTGTGGAGGTGAGTTGTTGGTTGCTAAACTCATCCTTTGTTTCTTCTTCTTTCTCTCTCTCAACCTGTCTTTGTTGCAGTGGTTGTGGTTGGGGAAGTGATCGACGACAGTTTGTGTGGCTGTGGATCGACGAGGTGTGGTGATCGTTGATCGAGCGAGAGGTGCGTCAATGGATCGTATTTTGGGGAGGAGTGCTCGTGGAAGCGTCGTCGAGGTTCTTCGAAGGTTTCTTCAAACCTTCACGATATGTCAAACTTGTAGTCGTAGCTCACTTTTTTGTGTGAGTTTTTGGAAGTCGACGGTAGGTCGAAAGGCTCGTCGCAAGAAAACGTGTAGCATATTTTACTATTGGATCGGTCGACCGGTTGGTGCAAACGGTCGACCGTTCCTTGTGAGAATTCGGGTTTCTACCTCACACCGGTCGAACAATGCCCTTGGGCAGTCGACTGGTTGCGCATTTGAGGCAAGCCTGGTTGGTTTTGGTCGAACGGTGCCCCTTTGCCGTTCAACCGTGTGCATTGTTGTAGGTCGGTTGGGGCGTTGACCATCCAAATGGTCGACCACCTGTTTGACTCGTCCGACCGATGACTTAACTTAAATAGTGGTTTGGTTCAACCGATGGTGGTTCGGTCGACCGGTGTTGATTGGATGCGATGAAGGATTTTATTGGTGGAATTCGGTCGACCGAGAGTGCTCGGGGGTTCGACCGGTTGATTATGTTGAGCGATGGTGGATTTTACTGGTGGGTTTTGGTCGAACGGGTCCCCTTTATCGTTCGACCGATTGGTCGTTATGTTCGTTGAACCTGGGAGGTGACCTTCTAAACAGTCGACCAGTCCCTGACTTTGGTTCGACCGAACATGTGTTGGTGGGAATTGTTCGATGTCGCTCGAGACAATTGCCCTATTTTAGTGAGATTCGGTCGACCGAGACTCTTGGTTGGGTCGTCCGTTTGTGTCCAGTTTTGCACATTGGAGGTGCGGTTGTTGTGGTCGTCCGTGTGAGGCAAGTTGTGGTGTCGATGTTCTTTCGGCAAGTGTGCTAGTGAGCACGGGTGTTGCAGTGGTTGAGTGAAAGAGCTCTAGAGCCCCATAACTGTTGTGAGAGCTGCGGTTGGGTGAAAAGGTCCTGGAGCCTAGCTAGTCTGTGCGAGGTTGGATGAAAAAGCCCTGGAGCTCCGTAGTGTGTTCAGGTTGGGTGAAAGAGCCCTGGAGCCTGAGCATGGACCGCGTGATAAGGGTTGGGTGAAAAAGCCTTAAAGCCCTTGGACTTTCGGGTTGGGTGAAAAAACCTTGGAGCCCTGGTCGTGTCGTGTAGCTGCGGTTGGGTGAAAAAGCCCTGGATCCCAGCTTGACGACGTTGAGTGTTGCGATGGTTGGGTGAAAAAGCCCTGGAGCCCCATAACTGTTTGTGAGTGTTGTGGTTGGGTGAAAAAGCCCTGGAACCCATCCTTGTTGTATATGTTTTTCTTGTTGGTAGAATTGCATGCTAGAGTGATCCAGTTTCATGCATTGTAGAGTTTGGCATACTGGGTTTCCTTCTGTAAACTCAGGCATTGTTGCATGTTTGCTTTTCAGGTCGTGATCGGCATTAGGGGGTGGTGACCGAGGAGAGGAGCGCCGCTACCAGATCCTGCTTTCTCTCATTTTGAGGTCGGAGTGATTACTTGTATTTTGTCGTGTAGCCTTTTGATGTAATCACACTTTTGAAATACTCGGATATATATATATTATATATGTTGGTGCACATGTTTCCTTGTATTTGAGTAATATCCTTTGTTTAATTGTATGTTATAAAATTTTAAATTCTTCCGTTGTTTGAGGATGTTACAGTTGGACATTGACAGTATTGGTTGCGTTGTGAAGTTAGTTGGTTTTTTTGTTTGGATTGATACTTTTGCATTGTTAAAATGATGTGCCCCCTTCATTCATTTTAGTTATTTTTCTAAAATCATTTGATTTATTAAAAATCACTTTATGATTTATTGAAGCAATAAACTAAATATAGTGTATATTTAAAAATAATCCATCAAAATGGATTATCACACAACAATATTCCCAAGTAGGGCTGTAAATGGGCAGTTATAGGGCTTACTCATGACCCTACCGCCTAATTAAACGGTTCGCGGTTCAGTTTGAAACCCGTTTATTTTTACCTCTACCCATGAACCTACCCGTTTAATTAAATTAAACGGTTTTGGGCGGTTATATGGTTAAAACTTAATGGATACTAAAGTCGATATAAGAATTGGGTAAATGGTTAAATGGATAAAAACTTTTCAAACATGTTTAAAACATCATAAGATCCATAATTTTATAATCAAAACCTCAAAAACTTCAAAATCTAAACACCTACAAATTCATATAAAACAACACCAAACATCCACACATAATGACAATAATAATACAAACAATTATATTTATATATTATATATAACAAAATATTATATATATTCATTATGTTTCGCGGTTAAACGATTAAACAGATGGATTAAATCATGTAACATTATCCGTCCATTTATTAAACGGTTATGATTTTCACAACCCTTATCCGCTCATTTATTAAATGATTATGATTTTTACAACCCATGACCCTACCCGTCGGTTCGGTTAGGACGGTTAAACAGTTTTTACCCAACTCATTCACAACCCTACTCCCAAGTATAAAATTGTTGTTAGTCATTATTTTTGAATTTTTCCTTCATCCAACTAAGCCTTTTTTACGGTGCTTTTACACCAAATATTCGACATTCTTTCTTCATAAAAAATGCTAAATCATAATTTCAAGGTAGGATCCTCATCAAAATCACAAAATTTGCACAACACTTATACTTCATCAAAATGCTTGTGTTTTATAAAAACGGTGGACCAACCAAATTTCACAATACGATTGTATCCGACCCACATGTTCTCATATTCCTCCAATCAAGAAACAATAGCAAGACTATTCAAATTGCCGTTTAGAATGTTGTATTTGAGTAAAACTTGACCTCCGATGCGTAGAACTCCTCCATCCTCAACTTTTCCCAAAACTTGATACCTCTTTCAACACTTACTATACGGGTTTTCCCACCCAAGTATTTGACGACATCATCTTTGTTAGTTTGTTACGCACGACGTACAGTCCACAGTGACTGCAATGGAACTGCACTTTGTTCTTGAAACTTACGGTTCGCCATTCTGTAGTGAAGAGATGATAGTCAAGCGCGTGGATGCTTTCAGCTCATAAATGAGTTGTGGTCGTGGGAAATGAATCCTGTCAAACTGCAACTCAGGAGTGAAACATGTAATGTCGCACATTAGAAAGCACTTGGTTATTTATGGAGGAGAGAGTGGAAGAAAAAAAGACCAATATTATTTGGAATCTTGTAACATGTCAACGAATTTCTTGAAAAATTTGTTGAAAAATAAGATAGGTAAGAATCAAATTTTTGGATAGTTATCTATTTTTAGATTCTCATGGGAATTCCTCAAACAAAATTTTGAATTCGAATTCAAATGTGCAACATAGTAGAGATTTTTCTTCTTCTTAATTGAACCAATTTATATATTTAAGCTAGAAAACCGGTGACATATTTATTTTACATAATAAACTAAAAAAACGTTGACATATTGATTATTATCATATCATGCATTAATCCAGGTCATATATCATCTATTTTGAGCCTAAGCAATGCTATGTAACGAGTTTTATGTTTAATTTCAAGAATAAACAAGTTTAAGAAGAAGACACAAAAAGAACTAAAACACGAGAAAAAAGAATGATTTGTGAGACTTATGGACTTATCTGCAAGAGGGAAATACCTGAACGTGAGCAAAATGGATCAAATAGAAAACTGAGAAACTTCACACCATCATGAGGAGTATTATGACAATTCGGCTTGCGTCTAGACCCACATAACCGACCATGGTGCACCTAACGTTGCCATTTGAAGAATTCAAGACGCCAGACGAAATTGGTCGGATCGGCCACTTTGTGACCACCAATTGGCGGTCAACTATGGCCCAAATCCGACCCCTTTTGGCCCGGATGTTGGGTATATCATTTTTGTCTATTTGTAAAAGTTTCATTAGTACCACACCGGTGGATTGTCCTCAGTTACATTTTTCATGTCTATAAATAGAACTCATCTTCTTACTTTGTAAACCACACATTGCTTGATGGCTATTTTCTCTACTTGGAGTAAGCCTTTGGAGCAAAACTCAAGTGGAGAGAATGTTACTTGTAATGTGAGTCATCAATAAAATAATTTCTTGATAGTTTCATGTTCTCTCTTTTAATGCTTGCGTCTTTAGCTTAGTTTTGTTTTCTTGATCTTAGTATAATTAATTAGAATATTTTTCTTTCTTAATATAATTGTTAGCTTAATGTGTAGTGAGTAGTTTCATCCCCCATGGGGTAGAGATGATGTTTATACATGTATGAAGAAAGTGAATGAATGTTATCTTATGCAATATGTGATGAATGTGAATGTATGCTTGTTCATTTAAATTAGAATACTTAACTTGATTAGTTTTGTCACAACTTTTAGACACTTCTCATGCTTGTTTAGGTTCTTAAAAATCAACTTGTGTATGTTTATGTTAATAAACTAGGTTAGTGATTGGATTGATAGGTTTTACCACAACCATTAAACACTTCCTATGCATGAAAACACAACCTATACTTGTGCCATATCGAATGCATTCTTCACCACCTTATTACATGTCTACACACTCTCCACCCTTTAGGGTTTCTGATTGACATCATATCATGCTTATATTCGTGTCTTATATCCTCTATTTTGAACCTAAGCAATGCTACATAACGAGTTTTATGTTTAAGTTTCAGGAATAAACATGATTGAGAAGAAGATACACAAAAGGACCTGAAAGTAAGAAAAAAGACTGAATTATAAGACTTATGAACTGACATGCAAGAGGGAATGACCCGAATGTAAACCAAAAGGACCTATAAGCAAATCGAGAAACTCCACACCTTCATGAGGAGTATTTCGCAATTCGATTCGGGCCTAAACTCCAACAACCAACTCGGTTGCACTACACATGAAGAAATCAACCCAAAAAAGCACCTTCCAAACCAGGACGCGATCCGAGCACTGTACACCGCCAATTGGTGGTTCCTGACCGCTGATTGGCGGTCAGATCTTCTCTAGATCTGATAATGTTTAGTCGGATGTTGTATTGGTGTGTTTTATGTCCATATGTAGTATTCCATTAGTTTCACATTGGAGGATTGTCCCCGATTACCTTTTTCCATGACTATAAATAGAACTCTTCCTCCTCCCTTGTAAAAAACTCCTCTCTTGGTGGTCACTCTCTCTACTTGGAGTAAAGTCTTGGAGCAAAACTCTAGTGGAGAGATGCTACTTGTAATGTGAGTGAGCAATAAAAGAAGTTTTGTTAGTTTTAATATTGTCTCTTTTCAATTCTTGCATGGTTAGTTTAATTTCGTTTTGTCTCATTTTCTTAATGAGTAGTGAGTAGTTCCATCACCCTTTGGGGGTGGAGGGGATGTAGAATATGTGATAATGATGAGTTCTTTTATTTGTGTCATTTCATATGCTTAATGTAGATCTATACTTGTAGCATGCTTAAACTTGTATTAGATGAGATAATGTCCACACTAGGTACTTATCTCATGCTAGCTTTAGAGTTTATCTTGTTGCTTGTAATGGTTTGATGGGAATGACTTGTTATGTATGGATCCATGTTTGGTGCACATTCACTTGAATGATTTAGGTTGTATGTAGGATTGATTGATGCTTTAATGGCCACACTAGGTACTTATTGCATGCTTGATAATCTAAAATCAACCTCAACTTTATGTGAGTTATGCATGTTAATGGTTTGCCATGTAGTGTTGTGTATCCTACACTTAGATTCTACACTAGATTCTACTTGTATGCCACACAAACTACACATGTTCCTAATTGAAATGAAGACCCACTTACACACACATACCTACACACCTCCACTCCATGGAGATTTAGTTTAATTGGTAGTTCATTCATAGTTTAGTTTAGTGTAACCACACTTCTTCCCCCCTCTTTTCCCATTTGCCTTCGAAAGAACCAGAGTCGACACACCTCCCTGTGGATCGACCAGTACTTTCCCCATCTTCACCGACGGCCGTGCACTTGCGGTTAAACTTAATATTCACATTACTTTCCTTACTGAATTTCATCTCGCTTTGTTAGTTGCTTAGTTTAGTTTTAGTTAATCTTGAGTTGTTATCTTTCTCATTTGTTAGCTGCTAGTTTAGTGTAGCATAGTTTAGTGTAACCAATTAAACTTCTTCTCTCCTTATTTGTCACTTGATTTATGAAGAACAAGAGTTGACACACCTCCTTGTGGATTCGACCCGTACTTGTCATCATTTCATCGCGGTCGTA
Organism: Triglochin maritima; assembly: GCA_963682175.1. NCBI lineage: Eukaryota > Viridiplantae > Streptophyta > Magnoliopsida > Alismatales > Juncaginaceae > Triglochin > Triglochin maritima. The sequence continues at coordinate 33,903,116 of OY821776.1, read as the reverse complement.
CACTTGCAGTTTAAGCATAATCGAAATAAGTGTTTGGCATCGTTGCCGGGGAGGTGCTCTGTTCAGACTCTGATTTGGACGATTCGAGTGGATTTGATCTTTTGTTTTTAGTTTTTGTTTGTTTCATGACATCTAAGGATCAGGGGAAGATCCAGGAGAAATTTAGAGGAATCAAGAGCTACTTTAAACGCTAATTCGCGACCATAGATTGCCAATTGGCGGTCTGGTGAGCAGTTTTTGCCTCTTATTTTCTTCTGTATGTTGGTACTGATAATATAGTTGTCTGGGAGCCCAATTTTGCATGTCTGGACCTGTAGATTGCTCCCAGATCAATCAATAAACCAATCAATCCCCTGTTTAATCAACTTGGCCACTAAAATCCAATGCAAAAGATAGGCATTCGTCATGTACTTGATTAAGCTACATAGTTTGCCTTTCATTTAGCTTTACTTTCAGTTGTTGAGCGATGACATGAGGTACGTGTGAGATCATATATGACCTAATTAATCTAATCAATTTCTCCTATTCCCTACTTAATATGCAGCGGAACGATAATTAAAACAGTAGGAAAAAAGCAATGCAAACCACAAAGAAGACTTAGCGATTTATAGAGGTTCAACACCCCACCCGAGTCCTACTTCCTCTCTTGCAAGCTCCACTCGATCCCATAAGCTCCACCAACGTCTTCACTAATCTGTTCTCGTTTTGGGCCGGGATCAAGCCTTTACACCACGAACTCGTGAACAATCCTCGTCGAGCTCAGATCCTCCTCTTACAAACTGAGAGGAATGCTTCGGACTTTCCTCGAAACCTTTACAACTTTTGACAGAAAAGAGAGGTGAGTGACAAACTGTAGGATTCTGATCCTAATCCTATCCTAATTGTGCTTTGTGGTTGATTAGGTGGTGATTAGAGGGGTTTTGGAATGGATGGCTTGGATTGAAGATGGATGGATGGAGGGTTGAGATGGAGAGGGGATGAGATGAGTGGTGGAGATGGATTGGATTGGATTGGATGGTTGAGATTGGAGGAGGAGGAGATATTTATATGGTGAACTCTCTCTCTTAACTCACGACTCTCTCTCCCTTTGCTCACTCTCTCTCTACCTCAGAGGTGGTGATCCGGCGTGGTGGTGGTGTTCTCCGGCGAGGCGAAGATCGGCTCCGGGGAGTTGGTGGTTTGAGGTGAGTGTTACTCTCTCGGCTCGTTTCCGGCTCATTTTGGTTTCTCTCTCTTGACCTCACTCGGGTTTTGGTGGTTGTGGTTGGATTGTGGAGGTTGCCGGAGGTAGTGTGGTGTTGTGGATCGTCGAGGAGACGATTGATCGTCGTTTGGACGCGAGGTTCGTCGACGGATCGTGATTTGGGGAGGCGCGCTCGTGGAGGCGTCGTCGTGGTTCTTCTAAGGTCTCTTCAGACCTTTAGGTATGTCAAGCTCGCTCACTTAATTACCGTGAGTATTTGGAAGTCGACGGTAGGCCGTTCGGCTCGTCGCGAGTAAACATGCAGCAGATTTCACTGCCTGAACGGTCGACCGGTTTGTGCAAACGGTCGACCGTTCGTGAAGAGAATTCGGGCTCTGCCTCAAATCGGTCGAACGATGCCTGTGGGGCGGTCGACTGATTGTGCATTGGAGGCAAGCCTGGTGAGTTTCGGTCGACCGGGTCCCCTTTGTCGGTCGACCGTGTGCACTGTCTTAAGTCGATTGGGGGCTTAGACCATCTAAACGGTCGTCCGCTCGTTGATTTTCGTCCGACCGTGACTTAAGTGAGCATAGTGGTCGGTTCGACCGAATGAGGGTTCGGTCGACCGGACTTGTGCGCTGAGCGTGGGAAACGCTCTGGAGGGATTCGGTCGACCGAGATGTGCTCGGCGTTTGACCGAATTCATGGCGCGAGTGAGGGATATTTCCCTGGACAGATTCGGTCGACCGAGATGTGCTCGGCGTTCGACCGAATTCGTTGTGGATTTTGAGGGATCTTTCCCTGGTGACTTTCGGTCGACCGGGCCCCCTTTGTCGGTCGACCGATTGGTCGTTTTGTTCGTTGAACCGGGAGTTGACCCTCTAAACGGTCGACCGTCCCTTGATTTGGGTTCGACCGAACGAGTGTGGTGTTGGGAATCGGTCGACCGATGGAGTGTCGGTCGAAGTGGATTGCCCTGTATTTGCTTGATTCGGTTGACCGGGACTTTTGGTTCGGTCGACCGTTTGTGTCCTGTTTTGCACTATGGAGGTGCTATGGTCGTGGTTGCCCGTGTGGGGCGAGTCGTGGTGCCGATGTTCTTCCGACAAGTGTGCGAGGTGCACGAGGGTTGCGGTGGTTGGTTGAAAATAGACTTGGAGCCCCGTAACCGTGTGAGAGCTGCGGTTGGTTGAAAATAGACCTGGAGCCCAGCTAGTATGTACGGAGTTGGTTGAAAATAGACCTGGAGCTCCATAGTGCGTTCGGGTTGGTTGAAAATAGACCTGGAGCCTGAGCAAGGACCGCGTGTAGGGGTTGGTTGAAATTAGACCTGGAGCCCTTGGTCGTGTCGTGGTTGCTGCGGTTGGTTGAAATTAGACCTGGAGCCCAGCTTGGCGACGAGTGTGTGTCGCGGCGGTTGGTTGAGATTAGACCTGGAGCCCCGTGACTGTGGTGGGTGCGGCGGTTGGTTGAGATTAGACCTGGAGCCCCGTACCTGCGGTGTGTGTGCTGTGGTTGGGTGAGAGAGCCCTGGAGCCCAGCCTGTTGTGATGCTTTTCTGGTTGAGTAGAACTGTATGCTAGGATGATTTTATTATTGCATTTAGAGTTTTGCATATGGGGTTTCCTTCTGGAAACTCAGGCATTGTTGCTTGTTTACTTTCAGGCCGTGATCGGCGTTAGGGGGTGGTGACCGAGGAGAGGAGCGCTGCTACCGGATCAAGCTTTCTCTCAGTTGAGGTCGTGTGATTACTGCTTCCTTTGTATATGCTTTTGATGTAATCACAACTTTTGTATACTCTGATGTTCGGATATATATTATATATATGTTGGTGCACCTGTGTCCCTTTTATTGCGTAATATCCTCTGTTGATTGAGTGTTTATAAATTTTAAAATTTTCCGCTGCTTTGAGGATGTTACCAAACACTCCAACTTGAGCACACTTTGAGTAGGATAAGATTTGGGATCTAAAGTGTGGAGTTTAAGCTTTTAAGTGTAGGATTTGGGAGTCTTGAGATGGGAGGATTCTCGCTAATGTGTGTGTGAGTTTGGAGTAGGAGAGTTGTGTAAATAAAGTGTGTGAACCTCTATTTATAAGCTCCTAAAGTTTTATAGGCGTTTGAGAATATTTAGTTGAGATTTGTGCAAGATACACAAGATAGAAAACTAAGTTCAGCAAATCTGTCCTAAATCGTTCGACCAACACAGGATCAATGGTCAACTGTTTCATGAAAGTAAGGAAACGTTCGAACCAACTTAAACTTTGGTCGAACCAAACATCTACAACTTAAGTGAATGGTCGAACTAAATCTAGGGGACGATCAACCGTTCTGAGGGTTTTAGCCAAGTAAATGATTAGCGGTCGAACACAATAGGGAAGTTTGTCCGACCAAAAATAACAGACACAATTGTCTGCATCTGGTCGACCGCCATCAAGGCATCATTTGACTGATGGCCAAATACAATTAAGGGGTATGTAAAATATACGAAGATGATTGTTGTAGAATATGATAAGTACAACCATCATCCGAATAATACGCGTCAATCGGTCGACCAAAAGGTCAAGTTAGGTCAACCAGTAGAATTGGATAAAATCACTATAGAGAATCTGTTGACTGGTATAAAGGATCGAACGGAAAACTCATTTTGGTCGACCTTTCTGCACAGACAGGTTAAGGTTTACATTGAGTGATTTTTCGACCTATGTTTGGGTGATCTATTGAAGTCGAACAGATGTGAAATTTGGTGTGTGATTTCTACAAGGAACCTAGTGTATGTGTGAATTATTTACACATCTTGTGTGGTCAAATTTATATAGATTCCTAAGACTCAAATAAAAAGGTAAAATTACTTGTCTTCAATTAGCTTGATTACATGTCTGGACTTCATTTCATTCTTTATTGTGTCTTGATCACCTGTAGATGTTAACAAAACACAATATATATATATCATGCATAATGTGTGCTATACTACATTTAATTGTGATTAAGATTAGGTTAGTTAAATCATCAAAACATAGATTATAGCCAAAAAGCCAACAATACGCATTTCCTACTTTCATTCATACATTAGTTAGTTTGACCATGCATTAGTTAGTAGGACTTGCATTGGAACAAGAGTGAGGTGAGTGTTTCTTTGGTGAGTTGCTTGATAGATTAATGATTTAAAACATCTTTTAGGGGAACCACCTATAACCTTCAAGATCAGGTGGGAAATTTCATCACCCCTTCCTTCAGCCCCACAAAACACCTCTCAAAAGCCTTATTTTAAAATCAAGTAGACATTGACCCGTAAGGATCTCCGACGCATTAGGAGAGTGATCTGGTCGTGACCATCATAGCCTGATCGGCGTCGCCCACTCTATCGATAGTAGGCGAGACGAGAAATCCAGATCATGGCTCACTTGCCGGGCTTTGTGGTCTTCGTCGTAGGGAGGTGATGCCTGTTGAGGTTGTTGGCTTTTTGGCCTTAATCTATGCTTTGATGATTTAATCAACCTAATCTTAATTATAATCATGTAGAGTAGCACACATATTGCATTGCATATATATTGCTTTGTGCTAACCTCTACAGGTGATCAAGACTGAAGGAAGAAAGGAAAATCAAGTCAAGACATGTAATTAAGCTCTTTTGAAGACATGTATTTTGTATTTTCTTTGAGTCTTAGGAACTTGTGTAAATTGAGCATACTTGAGCTAAAATCAACTTTACCACACACTAGGTTCCCTATAGAAGTCAGACACAAAATTTAACATAATTTGGACTTCAATAGATCATCCAAACTAGAACCGGAAAACACCTAAACAAAACTTGAACTGCCTGGACCAAAACGGTCGACCGTTTAAACCTTTTTGTTCGACCGTTCACACGTGTCACATGATCGTTTGTTTTGTCGTATTATAGCCAACGGTCGTATTCGTATTATTCCCAAATACCCCCAAATTACCAAACATCCGGTCGACCAAAACATTCCTAGCGGTCGACCGAACCAACACAATTTGGTCTCCCAGAAGTGCCTGGAATTATTCGGCCGACCTATCCCCTGAGCCCGTTCGAATGTTAACTTAAGTGAACTTAAGTCAAAGCTGAATTTTGACCAAACAGTCAAACGACGTACCCGTTTCGGTCGACCGTTTTTAGGCAGAATTGGGTCCTGCAGGTTTCTGTTTTGTGTATCTTACACCAACTCATACCCAATCAACCCCAACGGCTATATTCTCTATAATGCCTATAAATAGAGTTGTAAAACACATTTTAACACAACTCTCCCACACATATTTGCCTCCTACATTAGAGAGATCACTCCAAACACTCCAATCCTCAAATTTCCACACTTAAGATCAATTCCTATCTTTCTCAAGTGTGCTCAAGTTTAGAGAGTGATTGTCCCACTCATGTTTGTTGTTGTCAAAGTCAAGTAAAGGTTTCAGTGAAATCCCGAAGCATCCCTCTCGGATTGTGAGAGGTGGAGCCAAGCTCGGCGAGGGTTGTTCGTGGGCTTGAAGATTGTAAAGGCGTTCTCTCCCGGCCGGAACGAGGAGTGGTTAGTGAAGTCGTGAGCGAAGCTCGGTGATCCGAGCGGAGCTTGCAAGAGAGGACTAGGACCCGGGTGGGGTTCCGAACCTCTATAAAAATCCCCCGTCTCATTGTGGTTTGCATTTCTATTCTTTACTTGCTTGTTTTATTTTAAATTCCGCTGCGCATAACTCGATCGATCAAACGAGTAGGTAATTAGTTTAAAAGTGATTAGCATAGCCGACCCTCACATTCCAACAATTTGGTATCAGAGCCTTGTGTGCTTAATCACATACTTAATCGTATTTTTAGCATGGCTAGTACATCTAATCATGTAGAGGGTTTATGCACAACTCGACCTCTTTTGCTAAATGGGTCAAATTATGATTGTTGGAAGAATAGGATGAAAATTTTCCTAAATTCTAATGACCTTCAGTATTGGATGTTCCTTCAAAATCCATACACCCCCCAAATGAAGATGAATTAGATTCACTCACTAGGCCCAAAATGAAAGAAATTGAGATGAACTCAAAAATAATGAACATTCTATATTGTGGGCTAAATGAGGGTGAATACAATAGAATTAGGGGTTGTGAAAGTGCATATGAAATATGGCATAGATTGCAAATGCATCATGAGGGGGACAACAAAACTAAGGAAACCCGCATTAGTCTCCTCATGCATAAATATGAGATATTTTCTATTCAAATCGGTGAAAACATAAGCGAAATGAACACTCGCTTCACCGATATCACTAACTCTCTTTTGGTTCTTGGAAGAAGATTAAATGAAGAAGAGATGACAAGGAAATTCCTCCGGTCGTTAACCCATGATTGCGAAGATAAGGTGGTTGCAATTGAAGAAGCACACGATCTTTCCCAACTCAAGATGGAGGAATTAATTGGAAACTTGATGGCATATGAACTCCAAATCAATCATCGAAAGGAGAAGGAAGCTTCAAGGAACAAACCCTTCTTGTCATTACATGCAAATATCGAGCAACCAAGGAGGAGTGTAGAATATGAGGACATTGAAGTCCTAGCCAAAGACTTCTTCAAATACCTCAAGAAGGATAAGGGAGAAAAGAATGAAAGAAGAGGTAGAAGAAGTGAGAAAAGAGAAAAAGAAAAGGAGAAGGAGGAGAGTGAAAATGAGAGAAGAGAAGGGGAGAAGAAAAAGGAGAGAAGGGAGAGGAGAAGAGAAAATGAGAAGAGCAAGAGAAGAGAAAGGAAGGAGGAAGCACACAATGCTACATGGGATGATTCTTCATCACCATCGTCATCGTCGTCTTCCTTGCAAAGTAGAAGAGAGGTGGCTCACTCATGCTTCATGGCTATTGAAGATGATCAAAGTGAGGTAGAATCTAACTCTTGTTCTAGTAATTCATGCTCAACTAAGTCATATTATAGTGATAGCTCACATTCTAGTGTTAATGAAGAAACCTATACACATGATGAGCTTCAAAATGCATTTCATGACTTAGTTAAACAATATGAGATCATTTGTGATAAAAATAAGAATGCTAGAAAGCTAATCAAAGATCTCCAAAGCCAAATTTAAACATGCATGAATGAGAAGAATGAGGTGGTTGCTAAACCAGAAAACAATGCATCAAATCTTGATAAATTAAAAGCAACACCTATAGATGTTGAACAAGTAGATCTTCATGCTTGCAATGTGCAATTAAGAAAAGATCTAGAAAAGTTCACACATGGAACTAAGATGCTTAACATGCTATTAGGAAGTCGAAGACAATCTTTGCAAAAACATGGTTTAGGATTTAATGCCAAATTGAAAAACCATGCGTCTTATACAACTTTAAATGGAAAGCACTTAGTTGTAAAGCATACTTCCTCAAATGTGTGGGCTCCTAAAACCAATATGGTTTGGGTTCCCAATGCTAACATTCAAGGACCCAAAGTTGCTTGGGTACCAAAATCTACACTTATAGGTGCTCGAGAAAGAAATCGGTGGTGACCGGGTGAGCTAAAGAGTCGAATTGAAAACTGGTTGCATCACCGAATGAAGGATAGAACCAATTCAAGCTTCAAGTTGGTATAATTTGCCTATCCTCTAAATTTTTGAATAAATTGGTTATAGTCTAGGTTTTATATGATTAATTGACATATAATATGTTCATTCATTGCAAATACTAAATTTGAATAACATCCATAGTTTTAGAGTCAAATTTTCTAAATGGATGCTAAAAGGGGAAATGAAAACATCACATGCTTAATTATAGTATTTGCTTGATGTTAATAAGGGAGCATTAAGATTTGAACTTAATTGAAAAATCATATTCATATTGATAGGGGGAGCTTAATGAATATCATTTTCTAAGTGTAATGAAGTGCAAAATTTAGGGGGAGCAACTTCATTATAAGACATCCACATTGAACTTAATTCGTATAAATTTTTGATGAATGTCAAAGGGGGAGAGATAATTAAGGGGTAACTTGGAATTTTGATTTAAACTTGAACAAAAACTATGCACATCCATAGGGGGAGCATTAATATGCATAGTTACAAATAAAAATTCCATGTATTAAGTTATAGTTAAGATATAGGTTGTCATCATCAAAAAAAGGGAGATTGTTTGCTTTTTGGCCTTAATCTATGTTTTGATGATTTAATCGACCTAATCTTAATTATAATCATGTAGAGTAGCACACATATTGCATTTCATATATATTGCTTTGTGCTAACCTCTACAGGTGATCAAGACTCAAGGAAGAAAGGAAAATCAAGTCAAGACATGTAATCAAGCTCTTTTGAAGACATGTATTTTGTATTTTCTTTGAGTCTTAGGAACTTGTGTAAATTGAGCATACTTGAGTTAAAATCAACTTAACCACACACTAGGTTCCCTATAGAAGTCACACACAAAATTTCACATAATTTAGACTTCAATAGATCATCCAAACTAGAACCGGAAAACACCTAAACAAAACTTGAACTGCCTGGACCAAAATGGTCGACCGTTTAAACCTTTTTGTTCGACCATTCACACGTGTCACATGACCGTTTGTTTTGTCGTATTATAGCCAACGGTCGTATTCGTATTATTCCCAAATACCCCCAAATTACCAAACATCCGGTCGACCGAAACTTTCCTAGCAGTCGACCGAACCAACACAATTTGGTCTCCCAGAAGTGCCTGGAATTATTCGGTCGACCTATCCCCTGAGCCCGTTCGAACGTTAACTTAAGTGAACTTAAGTCAAAGCTGAATTTTGACCAAACAGTCAAACGACGTACACGTTTCGGTCGACCGTTTTTAGGCAGAATTGGGTCCTGCAGGTTTCTGTTTTGAGTATCTTACACCAACTCATACCCAATCAACCCCAACGGCTATATTCTCTCTAATGCTTATAAATAGAGTTGTAAAGCACATTTTAACACAGCTCTCCCACACATATTTGCCTCCTACATTAGAGAGATCATTCCAAACACTCCAATCCTCAAATTTCCACACTTAAGATCAATTCCTATCTTTCTCAAGTGTGCTCAAGTTTAGAGAGTGATTGTCCCACTCATGTTTGTTGTTGTCAAAGTCAAGTAAAGGTTTCAGTGAAATCTTGAAGCATCCCTCTCGGATTGTGAGAGGTGGAGCCAAGCTCGGCGAGGGTTGTTCGTGGGCTTGAAGATTGTAAAGGCGTTCTCTCCCGGCCGGAACGGGTAGTGGTTAGTGAAGTCGTGAGTGGAGCTCGGTGATCCGAGCGGAGCTTGCAAGAGAGGACTAGGACCCGGGTGGGGTGCTGAACCTCTATAAAAATCCCTCGTCTCATTGTGGTTTGCATTTCTATTCTTTACTTGCTTGTTTTATTTTAAATTCCGCTGCACATAACTTGATCGATCAAATGAGTAGGTAATTAGTTTAAAAGTGATTAGCATAGCCGATCCTCACGTTCCAACAGAGGTCGTGTAACCTTGCAGATAGGCGTCGTCTAGCTACAAGTACCTCTAGTGACCTTAGGTTGTTTGAGCCGTATTTACTAGAATAGACTTCTACCCTCACCTTTACCCACGCTAGTCTCTAAGGATTCTTCCATCCTCTTCTAAGTCTTCACCTCATCTACATTCTATCGTTTAGTCTCCTCCTCTACTACACCTTCTCTTAGTGTTTTAGGATCGAGTTAAGCACTTTTATGCGAGGTTGGTCTCGCCTTGGTGAGGGTGCTCGGCTTGAGAGAGTTGATACTGTTGTTGAGATGGATGGTCTAGGTGATCGTCCCTCTTCGCCTTGAGCTACTTGGGAGCATGATGCCTCGTCGTCTCTTGGAGGTGGAGGAGATCGAGTTCCATACATGGAGTTCCTTGGTTGTGAGAACCTAATCCCTTGATTAAGGTTAATTAAGTTTAAGAACCTTAAACCCTTATTAGTGAGAGTATTTAAACCTAACCAAACCTTTTTCTCATTCTTTCCTTCTCTCTTTTTCATCTCACTCTCTCCCTCAACACTTTCTCTCCCTCCCGTGTAGTTCGTCGGTGGAAGAAGGAGGAGCTGCGGGTGCGTCGGCAAGTCTGGTCGCCGGAGTTCAAGGAAGGTGTGGAGTTCGCCGGAGATACGCCCTTTTGCGTGGGAGGATCGTCGTTGCTCTTCAGAAGCTTCTTCAAGCTTCCAAGGTATGCCAAGCCTTGCTTTTACGCTCACCAAGGTTGTGTGGGTGTTTGAGTGTTCGACGGTAGGCCGAATGGCTCGTCGGAATAGTGTGGCAGAAGTTCTGCTCTGTTTCGGTCGACCGGTGCTCAATTCGGTCGACCGGTTGTAGTGTAATTCGGGCGTTCTCGCTCGAATCGGTCGAACGATACCCCATGGGTGGTCGACCGATTGTTCGTGTGAGCGAGAAGATGAAGACCGTGAGTGTTTTCGGTCGATCAGGTCCCCTTTGTCGGTCGACCGAATGCACTGTTGTATGTCGGTTGGGGGCGTTGACCTTCTAAACGGTCGACCGCCTCTTTGACCAAGTTCGACCGAATGCACTGTTTTAAGTCGGTTGGGGGTGTAGACTTCTAAACGGTCGACCGCCCTGAGATCCCGTTCGACCGATGACTTAAGACGACTTAAGTGTGGTTCGACCGATTCATATTTCGGTCGACCGGTAATGACCTTGTAGAATGTTGAAGTCCCTGATGTTTTTCGGTCGACCGGAAGCCCATTGCCGTTCGATCGTTGGGGATGTTTTATTTATTATTTATTTGTGGCGTAGACCTTCTAAACGGTCGACCGCCCAGAGACCTTTGTTCGACCGTTTCGATGATTTCCTTGGTTCGACCGTTGGATTGTGGTTCGAACCAAGTACCGGTTTTAACGACCAACCGGTCGACCGTATGACCTTTTCCGGTCGACCGTTGGAGCCCAGTATTTGCATTGGTTGTTTATAAACGCGTTGGTGCGTGGATTGCATTTATTGCTTATGTTCCCATGATATGACATGTGCATTGAGACCTAGGTAGTAGACCTGTGGGACCATATTCCCCTTTGCATGATCTATATGTGATGACTGTTATGATTGTCGGCCTGTGTGGCGACAGAGATGACTGTTGGCCTGTGTGGCGACAGAGATGACCTTAGCCTTTGTGGCGAAGGAGATGACCTTAGCCTTTGTGGCGAAGGAGATGACCTTAACTTGTGTGGCGACGGAGATGATTGCTAGCCCTTGTGCAGCAGAGTTCTGTGCCTTAGCCTGTGTGGCGACGGAGATGACCGACCGATTTTGTTCCGGCGGATGTGCTCGACCGATGCTGTTCCGGCGAGTATGATCGTCCAGCTGTGGCACGGCTGGCGAGTATGACCGACCAGAGCGACGGCTCTGGCGGATTGTGGTCTTCGACCACTGATCAGATCTGATGATGACTCGGAATTGCGTGCGACCCTCACCGAACCCATATGACTAGTGTAGCTGCGAGTGGGGGTGTGTCGCGTATTTTCCGTATGACCGCATGTGCCTGCGGTGGGTATCTACGGATGTCCAAAACTAGACTTATGACTAATGAACCCCGGTTGGGGAAATGACTATTATGACCTTATGACCCGTTTGGGGAATGACCAGTTATGATTTATGTTTGGCATAATACTAGTATGATAGGTCATGATTGCATTGCATGTAGGTGGGTTTGGCATACGGGGTTTCCTTCGGGAGACTCACGACATTGTTGTTTGCTTTCAGGTTCCCTCTTCGGGAGCTGCTTGGGTGGTGACTGAGGACGAGTGCATCTTGGAGTCGGGTCCTCGTGTCGGTTTTGAGGTTATTATGACTACTTGTATATCTGTATATTGTATTTTGATGTAGTCATTCTTTTGACAACTCCTGTATACGGTGCAGCACCATATATATTATATTTATATTTTCGAGTAGCGTCCCCTGTGTTGATGTTTATCCTTTGATTATCATTTATTTAAAAGTTTAAATTTTCCGCTGTTTCGGGGATGTTACATTGGTCCACTTCCACCACCATGTAGACCATCTCCTCCTTAAACTTGGTAGGAAAAGGTTCACTATCGGGATCGAGTTATGGGATTACCACCACCCTTAGCTCGACAAGATCGACTGATGACTTTGTGGGTGCAGACTCATCCTGTTCAGACCATGCAACCTTCTTGCATAGTTCTCCCGCATGTTCGCTGAAACAACTATTTATTGAAACCTCAATATGTGAGCATGCTTCCTACCTTCACAACCAAAAATGAGGATCCGTATATCTTTATACGTGAATTTGAAGGGGAATGCTCCATGTTCAAGCTTCAACTATAACAACCGCACATTGTTGGAGTCGATGTGTCAAGGTGATTTCCAAATGAAAGTCATTGATGAGGCATTAGATACTTTTGAATTAATGACTGAACGTACCCTTGAGTGGGACACCATGAGACAACCACCAGCCGTCAGGTCTTCTGGTGGAGCTGGATCATACCAAGTCGAGTCAACTATCGCGTCTAAAGCAAAAATGGATGCTCTCATGCGTAGGATAGAGAGTTTAGAGTTGAACCGAGCTCCTGTAGATTAGGTCACTACCCCCGCTTGTAGTAGGTGTGGACTTACGGGACATAGTGACTTGGAATGTACTTATGCTCCAAGCAATACCGAGCATGCAAATGCGATGTATAATGTGCACAATGTAACTTGTGTATAGTTACATATTTATAATTAACTTTAGAGATCAAGAAATAAATATATAATACAAAGATGACACATTTCTACATTGTATAATATTCTAAATATCTGAGGCAGGGAAAAGACACAAGTGATATTACATATCACTAATTGGCTCGTGCTTAGTTCGAGTGAGCAAAACATCTTTGTTATTTGGGTAACTATAATTTGTAGCTAGATACCGCTTATAGTTTATGACATAATGAGTTTTATATCATTGCCAACATAACTTAGATCCTCCTATAGGTAACAACACAAAATTGGGAAACAAGAAATATGGTTTCACATTTTATATGATGTATTGAAATACATATGGTAAAATGCTAAAATCAATATGTCGTGATTACGACATGGTTAGAATAACCAATAAATTTATATGAGATGTATATATTATGGGGTATAATGTTTGACATTATATATGATAATATATCCGCTAGGTAGCTCTTTCATAAGTGGCTCAGTCAGAAACATACACACACCCACAGGACATGTCGATCAAAAAACCACCATGCAATCATATGCATATCAATAAATTCAATATAGTCAGAAACATACACACAGCCACATGACATGTCGATCGAAAAACCACCATGCAATCATATGCATATCAATAAATTCAATATCGATACTCAACATACATGAAACTACGAAAATCAAGAGAGACATACATGACATGAAACTGAAGAATAACGAATCGATATTTGCTTGTCTCCCAATCAAAGTCTTAATTCCACTAATCACATCTAATTTCCATATTTTTGTTTATATCTCTTGCACCAGAAAAAAACTCAAAGCGGACCCAAACCTGAACCTCCTTCACCCAACCTCTTCTCCATCCCTTCACCACCTTCTCTCTCATGCCTCAGTTAAACTCCTCACGTTAGGAGCAAAAACCTTTCTCATGTTTTAACCCCATCATACTATATATATACATCTTAACTCAACACCTCCACCAATCTTCTACATCCATCTCACCCCCCAACCACCCAACACGTCACCTTTCACCTTTTCCTAACCTTATCCTCCTTCCAAGCTAAAACCCATTAACCCCTCTAAACAAAATTAGTGCCCTTAATTGGGTGTAGGTCCTAATAATCCACCATCCTTAAAAAATTGTCCTCGAAATTTGAATTCAACATCATATCATTTGAAATTCACATATCCATATTAAAATAAACTCTCACACATCTACAACAGTTTGATCCAAATCGAATCATGTCAAGATTAATTTCACAAATTTAAATTCAATTTGGTCCAAATCAAAACATAATTTTCAATCCAACTCTCATAAAATCTAAAATTCATCTCCAACTATTTATTAATAATTTGGATAGCAAATCCAACCAAGTCGAAATTCACAGTTTGAACCCAAGTCCGAATAACACTAAATTCATATTAAAATCAATAGTCGATACTTTTAAATCCAAATCCTCAAATTTCAGTCTAATCAAAATTTTCTATTTCAAATCTGATTCTGACTAATTCTGAGGATCGTAATGCTCTGATACCAATTGTAACTCCCCGAACTCGGACAAGTGCATACCCGCCCGAACTCGGTGCATTAATACGATCCATGATCCTTACCGCTGCGCACTCTGATATTTAATTCATTTGATAGCCCCATAAGTAATCTGAAAAATATAATCAATAATTTGTGAGCTTGACAGCCCGCAAGTACCAAGTGTCAATCAACCAGAATCATGACCATGTGGAAAATACAGAATATGACATTCAATTAATGAGCACAATCAAGAGACATGTATCACAAATAATATGCATGCATAACAATCTGGAACCCCTATTCGGATTCGACCACATCTTGTGCTTCTGAATCTATCAATCAGTCAGATGCACACATGGTAGCTCCACACTAACGACATGTAGCCCTTTCCTCTCTCGGGTGGCTTCATGCTGCCCGCTAAGTAGCTCTTTCATAAGTGGCTCAGTCAGAATCATACACATAGCCACACGACATGTCGATCGAAACACCACCATGCAATCATATGCATATCAATAAATTCAATATTGATACTTAACACACATGCAACTATGAATATCAAGAGGGACATACATGACATGAAACTGAAGAAAAACAAATCGATACTTGCCTGTCTCGCAATCAAAGCCTTAATTCCACAAATCACATCCAATCTCCATATTTTTTTATATCTCTTGCACCAGAAAAACCTCAAAGCCGACCTAAACCCGAACCTCCTTCACCCAACCTCTTCTCCATTTCTTCACCACCTTCTCTCTCACACCTCACTTAAACTCCTCACATTAGGAGCAAAAACCTTTCTCATGCTTTAACCCCATCATACTATATATACATCTTAACTCAACACCTCCACCTCCACCAATTTTCTACATCCATCTCACCCCCTAACCATCCAACACGTCACCTTTCACCTTTTCCTAACCTTATCCTCCTTCCAAGACAAAAACCCACTAACCCCTCTAAACAAGATTAGTCCGCTTAATTGGGTGTACTCCGAACACAACTAAACAATAAAGTAATAAACCACATCCAGTAGTACAAACAACAAATCGGCTAACTGAATCAAGCATCAGTTTTCCTCAACTACCATGGTACATAGCCAATTCTCCCTCACATTGACGATCTTCATTGTCTTCAATATCAATTGACATTTCTTCTGTAGCAAGATTGTTGGTACGAAAGGCATACATCTTTGTTGTGTTAGTGTGGTGTGTCTCCACTAGTAGGCCTGATACAGTAACAGTAATCTGCATCTTACAGCAATTGAGCAGCACAAGATCACAGATACAATAATTACTCGATTTAGAGTGTGCCCAGCAAAACTTAAATTAAAGTAAAATGTACCATGTATAAAGCAAATCCTTCGTATTGGCCTTCCAACACAAATTGCAACAAATACATTTCCTTCAAGCGTAAAGAAATAATATTTCTTTGAACATAATAATGAACAAATACACAATAAATAAACAAAGTCCTAATACATAGTTTTTCAATTCAATAACTATAGATGCAAATTACTGAAGTTCTGATAATTCAACCTATTTGCGTGCTCGAAATTTCATAAATATATAAAAACAAAAAACACGCCGGGATAAAGAATGACATATTCGGGTAAGCCAAAATTGTACATCCAAAAGGAACAAAAAATATATACCAATGATGTAATGATCCTAACCTAATTGAGGTTCTTTGGTGATTAGGTGGGCTTAATGGTAGAGGTTTTGCATGGGAATTGAGGAAGGAGTGGGGTGACATGAAGAGGGATGGCAGCAGGGTGGTAGGGTGATGGTGTGGAATGGGTGATGTGATGGAAGAGTATGGTGAGGGTGTGGGATTGGTTTTTGAAGAGGAAGGAAGTTCTCATCTCTCTCACGTTTCTCTCTTCTCTTCCCTCATCTCTCCCTCTCCTTTGTTGATCTTGAAGGGTTGTGGGTTGCCGGAGGTGATGTGGAGGCGGCTTTCGGTGGTGGAGTGAGGCGAAAGAACGAAACAGTGGTGGGATCAAAGTGGGCGAGACGTGCAAGCGAGCGTGTTTAGCTTGGAGTGGCACAAGGAGGCTGGCGGAAGGCGCGTGTGAGGCAATGATGTGGTGGGAAGAAGGCGTGAAGAGGAGGTTCGTGTTGTGCGGACCAGAGTTGGTTGCGGAGCTCTGACGTTCTTCGTCGTTCTTCAGAAGAGAGGTATGCCAAGTTCTTGCATTAGATGTCTTTGTTGCTCACCCACGTTGGGGTGGGGTTGTGGTCGGTCGCGGGAGGTCGGAGACCTC
This sequence comes from Triglochin maritima, assembly GCA_963682175.1. NCBI lineage: Eukaryota > Viridiplantae > Streptophyta > Magnoliopsida > Alismatales > Juncaginaceae > Triglochin > Triglochin maritima. The sequence continues at coordinate 33,886,500 of OY821776.1, read as the reverse complement.
AACGACGGCGAGAAACGACGTAAAATCCTTGGCTGACGCAAGGTTGCTGTAGACCAACGGTCGACCGATGCCTTTGGGCGGTCGACCGGTTTAGTGTATTTTGCCCGACTTTAACCAACACCAGTCGAACGATGCCTTGTGGCGGTCGACCGAGCGTGCTTGTGCTGGTGTGTCGGGGTTTGCCTGGATGTTTTCGGTCGGACATGACCCCTGAGTCGTTCGACCGTTGTTTCGTGTTTCGCTTGGACCAGACGTTGACCATCCAAACGGTCGACCGTTCCTGACCTTTGGTCTGACCGGAACTTAAGTGAACCTATTTGTATTGTATGTTGTTCGACCGATTATGTATTTATTGTTCGACCGTTATATGACTTAGACTATTAGGATGACCCTGGTAGTTTTCGGTCGACCGGGACCCCTAAGTCGGTCGACCGAATAGACTTTTGTTCAGACTTCGGATTTTGACCAAGTTCGGTAGACCGGTTTTAGACTTTTGTTCGACCGTTGGGGATCGAGTTTTGAGCACAGAGTTCGACCGTTGTAGGCGTTCGGTCGACCGATTCCTTTATGGAAGCGGTCGACCGTTTGAGCCCAGAATTGAATCCTGGTCCTAGTGGAGTGTCTGCTCTGTCCACGAAAACTCGTGTCCTCGCATAGAGCGTGAGCTGGGAGGTGACGGTGGGTACGTTGCTCGTGCTTGCCCATGGACCGCCGTGTGGAAGAGTGTGAATACTTGGGACGTGTAGCCTCTGTATTATAGAGGGTCACGTAGTTTATACTTTGATTCTCTCATTAGAGTAGCAGCTTGAGGGATCGTGGATCCCATTGGTTTCAGCAGGCACGCAACTGCCGTTGGGTGAAGTGACTACCAGTCTGGATGGCTACGGAGGGCGCTGCCCTACTTTTATAGTGGCAGAGTTGGTGTCTGCACGTGGAGCTCGATGATCCCGCAGACTTCGTTTCGGATCTGTCGATTGTCTGGCCCTCTGTGTGGCGGATATGTTCGACTGGCCTTGATAGGCAGTGATTACACGAGACCGTGTGGCCTGTGTGGCGGCAGGAGGGCCCCTGTGCGGCCTGTGTGGCAACAGGGAGGATCGCACGTGACCTGTGTGGTAACGACGATGGACTGCCGATGATGATTTCCAGCAGGTAGCTCGATTGGGCACCTATCGAGTGAGATACTGTGCAGTCTGTGTGGCACCGGTGATGGACCGACCTGAGCGACGGCTCAGTTGGTGTGGTGGTGGACCACGATGTTTTTAGATCTGATTCTACCTGCGCGTAAGTGCGAACGCCTCCTCACCGATCCCTTTGGCTTGTGTAGCCGCGTGTGGGGAGGTGTTGCGTACTATCCGCTAGACCGTATGTGCCTACGGTAGGTCTCCACAGAGACCCGATGTTTGTGGACTGTGTGCCCTGTGTGGCGTCGGTGGTTGTGGACCGTGCGACCTGTGTGGCGGTGGCTATGCTATGGACCGTGCGGCCTGTGTGGCGGCGGCGATGTTGTGGACCGTGCGACCTGTGTGGCGGCGACAATGTTGTGGACCGTGGGGCCTGTGTGGCAACAGTGGCGATTGTAGACCGTGCGACCTATGTGGCGGCGGGAACGATTGCGGGACGGATGTCCAGTTTTGCCCTTAGTGGGAATGTTGTTTTATTGCTTTGTATTTCATGTCATGCTATACTAGTATGATAGTGCATAAAGGTGAGCTTGTCATACGGGGTTTCCTTATGGAAACTCAGGCATTGTTGTTATGTTTATTTTCAGGACCGCGTTAGGTTCCGACGGGTGGTGACCGAGGGAGATTGCACTTTGGGACTGGATCCTGTTGTCTGACTATTTTAGGTTGACGTGATTACATGTATTATGTATTTCGTATTCTGATGAAATCACTCTTTTGACAAACTCTTATGTAATATGGTGCACCAGATATATTTGGGTATTTCTTTAAGTAATGTCCCCACTCTTAATGGTCTTTATCCTTGTTGTTCCTTTGATTTAAAAAATTTAAATTTTCCACTGTTCGGGGATGTTACAAGTGGCATGGCAGAATAACACTCTTTTTCGAGCTTCACACCTTTCTGGCTAGAGTTCTCTGCTTTGTAGCGTGTTGGACGACCTTTTCCTCCACTGGAAGGCCCTTCCTTCTCCTCACAGCATTGATGAGCTTCCTTGATGTAATGGGGAGGATGCTAGCACCATCTCTAAACTCTTTGATTTCTTCATCTATCTTTGGAATGAAGAAAGGGTCCTCTTGAAGTGCTTCCCAGTGACTCAACACAAGTAGAACACTTGATGCTCCTGAGGTCCATCTCCGCAACTCATCAGGAAATCCAAAGCTTTCGGCCACCGGTACATATGCATGCACAGTGAACAAAGGTGATCCTTCTTGCATCTCTTCTTTCAGAACACGGGCACGTCTTCGAGCAAAAACAACATACATGGGACCCAAGTATTCTGTTGGTGTATTCAGCTCACAGAAGTACAATGCTTCCGCAAGCCGGGGTTTATTTTGAAGCATTGCTGCCCGGCATGCCTCCTTGACTGTGGTCATGACTTGACCAGGGAAAATACCATATTGCTCAGAATGATGAGCATTTTCTGATTTTTATGGCAAAATGTACGCTTCCATTAGAAAGGCCAAACCGCACATGGGTTTGTCACACAAGGGTCCTGCTTGTGTTGCCAGTTGGAAACCGGAAACAATGCTACTCTTGAGGCTTTCGGCTTCCAAATGAAGTGATCTAGTTTCTCCCGAAGAATCCGACAAATTATTTTCATCTCTTTCCTTGGGAGTCGATAGAAATCACAATCTCTGACAAGTACCACGCACAAGAATGTCGTCACATTCCTGAATTGCATTTCCATTTGTACCTTTTCTGAAATTTGGAACTAATATAATGTTTAGACAAACATGTGCAGGTCCAAGTGCCCAGATTCTTTGGAGGAGCGTCAACCATAAGCTTCTAAATTTCTCTGCTCTATCTTTATCTATTTGAGTGTAAGCTAATTCTATCTCACTCTCTATGGCGTCCAACATACTCTTTCTGAGTGCGCCTGAACCGTCATCATCAACAGAAGTGCTTTCTTCTAATGATTGTTGAGAGTGTACATATCCTTTTCAATATCTGCCTTCTGTTATACTTCCAAGTAAATCCGTGCTCTCATCGAGAACTTTTGTCAACCCACTGCAAAGTTTCATGACTTGCACTGTTATTGTTATATCCCTAAACCAAATTATAGGTTAAGTGTTGATTATGTGGAGGTTTGACTTGAAGTGAGAGGGAGAGAGAGAGGTACGGTTGGATGTATGTATGGGTGAGGTGATGGGGTAGGGAGTGTAGGGGATGGTTGGGGTGTTGGGTGGTGTGGGCTTTGGGTTTAAAAGCAACCCAACCTCTCTTCTCCATCTTCTTTTCTTCTTCTCATTCCTTCTTTCTCACACACATTCCTCACCTTCTTCTCTCCTTTTCGGCGAGCAGCAGCGGAGGCAGTGACTCCAGTGTGCGAGCGAACGTGGTCCTGAGGAGTGAGGCGTGCGGAGGTCGGCGTGTGAGGAGGATTTCCGAAAGCGGCGTTGCGCGAGCGAGGCTCCGGCGGTTTTGTCGTGTTTGAAAGGTAGGTCGGCTTATTAGTTTGTTTTGTGGCTCACTCGTGAGGGGGTGATGTAGTGGTCGATCGCGGGAGGTCGGAGACCTTACCGGCGACTAGAAACGACGTAAAATCCTCGGTTGGCGCAAGGTTGTTGTCGATCAACGGTCGACCGATTCCTTCTGGCAGTCGACCGATTTAATGTATTTGCCCGACTTCAACCAACACCGGTCGAACGATGCCTTGTGGCGGTCAACCGGTAGTGCATGTGCTGGTAGGTCGGGGGTTTGCCTGTTGGATTTTGGTCGACCGTTTCCTTGGTTGGTTCGACCGGAACTTAAATTTCCTTATGTGTTCGACCGTTTTTATGTATTGTTCGACCGATTGATGACTTAGACTACTAGGATGCCCCTATTAGTATTCGGTCGACTGGGACCCCTGAGTCGGTCGATCGTTAGTCTGGTTTTAGACTCTTGTTCGACCGTTGGGACTTAGGTTTTGCGCAGAGAGTTCGACCGTTGCAGACTTTCGGTCGACCGAACCCCATGGGAACGGTCGACCGGATTGCCTCTTTTGGTCGACTGTTTGTGCGCAGAATTGAATTTCCGGTCCTTGTTTGATGCCAACTATGTCCACGGAAACTCGTGTCCTCGCCTAGTGCGTGAGCCAGGAGGTGACGGCGGGCGCGTTACGCGTGCCTGCCCAGGGACCGCCGTTTGGAAGAGTGTGGGTATTCGGGACGTGTCACCTCTGGGTATGGATCGTGACTTAATGTGGTGGATTGATAGACTCATGGTAGAGTAGCAGACCTGAGGGATCGTGGATCCCAATGTTTGATGATGTGCGGCTCATAGAGCCTGATGACCTGGCCGACTTCTGTCTGGAACCGTCTGATGTTGTGCCCAACGTATGTTGGACCACTGATGTTGTGCCGGTGATGCCGTCGATGCTATTCCGGCGATGATGGGTCGATGCTGTTTCGGCTATGATTGATGGGCCAGTGTTGTTCTGGCTATGATGATTGTTGGGCCGATGTTGTTCCGGATATGTTTTCCTCAGCTGAGCACCTATTGAGATGATGATGTTTGATGGACCAACCGAGCGACGGCTCCGTTGGGGTGGTTTGACCATGAAGTTACAGATTTGTTTCTTATGGCGCGGACCTGGCGGACACTCATTGCCGAAACCCATGATTAGTATAGCCGCGTATGGGGAGCTTCACGTTTTGTTCCATTAGACCGTATGTGCCTACGGTAGATCCGAAGGAGACCCGATGATGATTGTCGGACTGATGTTCCGTTTTACCCTTCGGGGGAACTGTTTTCTTTACTGTTGATGACATGACATGCTACTAGTATGATATGTTCATTTGTACTACTGCATTCATATAGGTGAGTTTGGCATAACGGGTTTCCTTATGGAAACTCAGGCATTGTTGTTGCATGTTTTATTTCAGGACCGTAGTAGGTCCAGTTGGGTGGTGACGGTGGGCGCGCGCATTTTGGGATCAGATCCTCTCGTTCGGACCACTGGGGTCGACATGATTACTTGTATTTCCTTTTGTTATATATAATGTAATCATGTAGCTTTTTGACAAACTCTGATGTAATGTGGTGCACCGCTTGGATGTTTTATTAGAAGTAACAATCCCGTCTTTTGATTATTGATCTCTGGTCTCTTTATGATAAATTTTAAAGTTTCCACTGTATCGGGATGTTACACTTATAATGCACCTTCCGTTGGGAGTGATCTTCTCAACATAATCAACACTACTGGACAACACCTTTAGGTTTTGTAATGGATTCAATCCTTTGCCTTCAATCGTCTCCTTGTACGAGACAAGAGGAGGGGATACTTCCAAACTCACTCTAGCAAATCGCTCTTTCAGATCTTTTATGCATCATTCAAGGTGAACTTCCGCGGCAGCTACGAGCACATGTTCTCCTCTTGTAACATCCCCGAACAGCGGAAAATTTAAACTTTTAAAATCAACGGAAACACAAGAATAAGAACCATCAAGAGTGGCGACATTACTCAAAGAAATACCCAAATATATCTGGTGCACCATATTACATAAGAGTTTGTCAAAAGAGTGATTTCATCAGAATACGAAATACATAATACATGTAATCACGTCAACCTAAAATAGGCAGACAACAGGATCCGGTCCCAAAGTGCAATCTCCCCCGGTCACCACCCGTCGGAACCCCACGGTCCACAACATCGCCGCCGCCACATAGGCTGCACGGTCCACAACCACCGGTACCACACAGGCCATACGGTCCACAACATCGCCTCCGCCACACAGGCCGCACGGTCCACAACAACCGGTACCACACAGGCCACACGGTCCAACATTGGGTCTCCGTGGAGACCTACCGTAGGCACATACGGTCTAGCGGACAGTACGCAACACATCCCCACACGCGACTACACAAGCCAAGAGATCGGTGAGGAGTTGTTCGCATTTCCGCGAAGGTAGAATCAGATATGAAAACATCGTGGTCCACCACCACACCAACGGAGCCGTCGCTCAGGTCGGTCCATCACCGACGCCACACAGACCGCACGGTATCTCACTCGATAGGTGCCCAATCGAGCTACCTGCCGGAAATCATCATCGGCAGTCCATCGCCACTACCATATAGGCCACGCGCGATCCTCCCTGCCGCCACACAGGCCGCACGGGCTCGTGCAATCACTGCCTATCAAGGCCAGTCGAACATATCCACCACACAAAGGGCCAAACAATCGACAGATCCAAACCGAAGTCCGCGGGGTCATCGAGCTCCACGTGCAGACACCAACTCCGTCGCTATAAAAGCAGGGCAGCGACCTCCATAGCCATCCAGGCCGATAGTCACTTCACCCAACAACAGTTGCGTGCCCACTGAAAGCAATGAGATCCACAATCCCTCAGGCTACTACTCTAATATGAGAAACAATGAACAAACTACGTCACCCTCTATAATGCAGAAGCGACACGTCCCAAGTATCCACACTCTTCCACACGGCGGTCCCTGGGCAGGCACGCGCAACGTACCCACCGTCACCTCCCGGCTCACGCTCCAAGCGAGAACACGGGTTTCCGTGGACAGAGTTGACACTCCACTAGGACCAGGATTCAATTCTGGGCTCAAACGGTTGACCGAGAAAGGTATACTGGTCGACGGCTTCCGCAAAGGAATCGGTCGACCGAACGCCTACAACGGTCGAATTCTGTGCTCAAAACTCGATCCCCAACGGTCGAACAACAGTCTCAAACCGGTCGACTGAACGCGGTCAAAATCCAGAGTCTGTTCAAAATCATACAACTCTATCCGGTCGACCGAAAACTACCTGGGTCATCCTAGCATTCTAGGTCATCTACCGGTCGAACAAGACACAACAAACAGTCGAACAACATACAATCCAATTTAGTTCACTTAAGTTCCGGTCGGACAAAAGGTCTAGAACGGTCGACCGTTTGGATGGTCAACGTCCGGTCCAAGCGAAACACGAAGCAATCGGTCGAACGACTCATGGGTCCCGTTCGACCGAAAGCTCCCACACAACCACGACCCACCAGCACAAGCACGACCGGTCGACCACCACACGGCATCGTTCGACCGGTGATGATTAAAGTCGGGCAAAAACACTAAACCGGTCGACCGTTGGTCGACAACAGCCTTGTGTCAGCCAATGATTTTACGTCGTTTCCTCGTCGCCGGCGAGGTCTCCGACCTCCCGCGACCGACCACAACTCCACCCCAACTTGGTGAGCAATAAGACCTCTAATGCAAGAACTTGGCATACCTTCTACTTGCGATCCCCAAAGTTCGTCGAAGCTTCACCTCTCGTGCCTTCTTCAAACGTGCCCACACAAAATCAACATGACAGCAAATGAAATAAACTATTGTTAATGCACACATGAATTGGAATATATCCAACGAAATGCCCACATGCTTAAACCAAGTTCCCATTAGTAACCATCACTAATCATAATATCAGCATTAAAGAAAGGGTAGTAGCATCACAGTAATCAATATGCATGGCTAGTGATGGAGTAAAAGCTATTCCACTTCCTTATACTCGTGACAGCAGCAAATGCATTAATCCCTGTGTAAGCATTCACAAATATCCACTCATTATTACAACACATGCATAACTAATTGAATAGTCTTACTGAATTGGTTATATATATATATATATATATATATATATATATATATATATATATAGCTTCAAAAGTCACGTAGTTCAAGACATTAAATACTCATATATCTATATATACATTCACCTACGTACTCATGTATTACTAACAAAAGATCAATACAACAAAAATCAATGCTAACACAAACACAAGTAAGACAAGTGCATCGCAACACTGATCACCCTTAACAACTCATGCACAACCTTAGAAGGTCACTATTAATTATTCATGCAAAATAGTTGTGGATGGATACTAAGATCAGCATGTAAGTCATAAAGGTTTGAATCGACTTATGCATCTAACCTACATGTTGAAGCAAGCAACGTGGCAATAACATAAAGACTCAGCAACAAACAGGAGAGCATCGACACCTTGCCCGAACCCAACCACCTACTCCCGCGGCATACCTCTTCACGAAGAACGATGAAGAACACCGGAGCTCCGCAACCAACTCCGGTCCGCACCACACCGCTCCGCAACCCTCACCACCGGAGCTCGAGGATCTTGAAGGGGAGGAAAAAGATGGAGGCTTGAAGAAAGAAAGGAGTTGAAGAAAAAGAAAGAAGAGGAGGAAAGGAGGCGTTGGCTTCACAAGCACAACTCTCACATTCTCCAACCAACCAAGCAACCCAGCCCATGCTTTCCACCATACCTCCAACAGTCCAACCATCTCTTCAAACACCACAACTATGCATATTGGATTAATCTGGGATTAATAAACTATTTGCCCAAAGTACTGACACATGGCACGTCCCTATTGGACTACACATTAGGGTTTCGGGAGGGGCCATCTATATAAGGAGGGGAGCCTCCCATTGGATGAATGTTCATGTGTGCAAACCCTAGTCCCACCAACCCTAGCCGCCACCTCTCTCTCTCTCCCATTCGTCCCTCCACCTCCACCAAGTCAATCCGAGGACTCTTGGGTTGTGGACTCGTGCTTCTTCTCCAAGAGAGTAGAAGACCGACCGGTGCTCCAGAGGATTCCGTGAGGTGATCGCCGATCCCTTCCGCTGCCACAAGTTCTCTCCAAGAAAGGTACTCCTGAACCTGTAGATCGTTATAAACTAACAATGCACCTACACCATCCCACCATCACGTCTCCTCCTTTCCCATGCAAACAACTCCATTAAGCCCACCTAATCACCATTAGTCCATTAAAAAGGTTAGGGTCATTACACCTCTAGAAGAAACAGTAACCTCGACAAAAGGGTCTGTATGATTAAGAATCCTCAACCCCTTCATGAGTGCAGCTGTATCTTCTGGATTAGAAGGTTCAATGGACACTTTAAGTGTTGGTGCCACCTGAAACATCATACTTGTGAAAGGCCAACAGTTTTCTGGTACATGAAAGTGTTGCACTCTTCAATATATACCAATCCTAGGCCTCGGATTGATACAATATTACATGCTTTGGCAGTATCAACTGGATTTAGGCCCTGACCCATCATAAGATACAAGGCATCCTGTAACATCCTGAAACAGCGGAAATTTAAAAATTTAACAATCAAGAGATTACTCAGATCAAATCATCACGGGAATGTTACTCGAATAAATCAACAGTCGGTGCACCAATAATACAACAGAGTTTGTCAAAAGACGTGATTACAACAATACAATGAAAAGACAGATAAAGCAATCACTGCGACCTCGAAGAGTCTGATGAGGATCCTGGCCCCAAAATGTGTGCGCCCGCTGTCACCACCCGTCAGAACCTACTGCGGTCCTGAAACATGAATCAAACAACGATGCCGGAGTTTCCCATTAGGAAACCCCGTATGCCAAGCTCACCTATATGCATGCAATAGTACGGTAAAAGAACCTATCATACTAGTAGCATGTCATGTCACATCTACAGTGCATCAAATCCCTCAACAGGGTAAACGGGACCTCAGTCCAACAACAACGACCCTCAACAGGGTCCACAAGGACATCAGTCCAGCAACAACAATGGGTCTCCCTCGGAAACAAACCGTAGGCACATACGGTCTTAAGGACAGTACGCGACGCGTCCCCCACACGCGACTACTCGAGCCTAAGGGATCGGTGAGGAGCGTCCGCACTTCCGTGCAAGGAACCACGTGGTCAACACCACCTTCGATTGGACTAAGCTTGAGCTCAGTTATCAACCGGTCAATCTAGTTGAGAACAAGACAAGGCGTCAACTTCTCAACCCAACATTGTCGGAGAACAGCATGAGTCTGAATGTGAACACCTTCAACAACATCAACCAAAATCAAGGCGCCATCACTCAAACGAGCAGCAGTAGAGACCTCGCTGCAGAAATCCATGTGCCCAGGAGAATCAATCAGATTAATAGAGTAGTCGTTGTACTGGAGGGAGATGGAGGAGCTCTTCATGGTAATGGCCCGCCGTTGCTCCTCATCGAGGTAGTCCATGAACCTCAGCCTTCCGGCAAGCTTGGGGTGAAGGACCCCACCACCGGATGAGGCAATGAGGTGATCGGCTAGCGTCGTCTTGCCGTGATCAACGTGGGCAAGGATGCATATGTTTCTGATTTTATCGCTGGAAACCTCTCCCATCTTTGCAGCATAATTGCTGACACGAGTGATGAATTAGAAAGTGCAAAAATCTTTCACTGCCTCAACCAATTCTAGAAAGGATTCACACCTGAGGGGAAAAAGACAAAGTCAGCAAAGATTCACGTTAAGCTAACCCCACTACATGAGATTCAAAGTGTAATAGTTTAGATTTCTAAACTTTCCTTCAGAAATTGGAATGTAAAGGAAAATCAAATAAAAATAAAAACCAACAAAACACACAGTAGTGTAATTACAAACTGAGACAAGTACAGCCGAAGTTAAGACATTCGAAAAACACATATAGAATGAAAATAACGAAATTTCAAAAGTGCAACTTAACGTGCCAATGTTTTGGTTTCTGGCAAACCCAAAATTCCGTCAATCAGATTAAATCGAATTGGTTGTAATCTAATTAGGACTGTACATCGGTCTTAATCCAGTCCGAACATGTAACATCCCAAAACAATGGAAATTTAAAATTTTAAACAATCAAGAGATTACTCAGATAAAATCATCAACGAGAATGTTACTCATATAAATCAACAGTCGGTGCACTAATAATACAACAAAGTTTGTCAAAAGACGTGATTACTACAATACAATGAAAAGACAGGTAAAACAATCACGACGGCCTCGAAGAGTCCGATGAAAATCTTGACCCCAAAATGTGTACGCCCGCTGTCACCACTCGACAGAACCTACTGGGGTCCTGAAACATGAATCAAACAACGATGCCTGAGTTTCCCATTAGGAAACCCCGTATGCCAAGCTCACCTATATGCATGCAATAGTACGGTAAATGAACCTATCATACTAGTAGCATGTCATACCACAACTGCAATGCATCAAATCCCTCAACAAGGTAAACGAGACTTCAGTCCAACAACAACGACACTCAACAGGGCCCACAAGGACACCAGTCCAGCAACAACAACGAGTCTCCCTTAGAAACCTACCGTAGGCACATACGGTCTTACGGACAGTACGCGACGTGTCCCCCCACACGCGACTACACGAGCCTAAGGGATCGGTGAGGAGCGTCCGCACTTCCACGCAAAGAACCACGTGGTCTACACCACCTTCGACGGAGCCGCAGCCCGGTCGGTCAACATCCCAGGATATGTGCCCAATCGGGGATCATCGTTGGCACAACATCAGCGGCATTGCCGGAACAACATTGGCGGTACAACATACGTCCGGCACAACATCGGACGACACAACCACAAGCCGGAACATCGTCGGCACCATCATCGCCGGCAACAACCTCGGCGGCATCGCCAGCACAACATCGGCGGTACAACATACGTCCGACACAACATCGGACGGGTCCAGACCGTAGTCTGCAGGGTCATCATGCTCCACGAGCCATGCGTCACACGCATTGCGATCCGCGATCCCTCAGGTCTGCTACTTACCAGAGAGTCAGCCAACAACACGTCACACCACGTCCAATACGGAGGTGGCGCGACCCAAGTGTCCACACTCTTCCACACGGCGGTCCCTGGGCGGTACGAGCACGTACCCGCCGTCACCTCCCGGCTCACGCTCTAAGCAAGGACACAGGTTTCCGTGGACAGAGTTGACACGATCACAAGACTAGGGATTCAGTTCTGCACACAAACGGTCGACCGAAAAAGCCTAACCGGTCGACCGTCCCCAATAGGTTCGGTCGACCGAAAGTCTACAACGGTCGAACTATTCTGCGCGTCACTTAAGTCCAAACGGTCGAACAGAAGTCTAAAACCGGTCGACCGAATACGAGGTCAAAATCCAGAGTTGGTCAAAATCACCAAAGACTATTCGGTCGACCGACTCAGGGGTCCCGGTCGACCGAAACTACCAGGGTCATCCTAATAGTCTACGTCATATAACGGTCGAACGATATACATAAAACGGTCGAACGACATGCATAAATCTCAAGTACACTTAAGTTTCGGTCGACCCCAAAACAAGGGACGATCGACCGAAACACAACAGGAAGCCCCGATTCATCAGCACAAATACACAACCGGTCGACCGCCGCCACGCATCGTTCGACCGGTGATGGTTAAAATCGGGTAAAACACTACATCGGTTGACCGCCCGAAGGGACCCGGTCGACCGTTGGTCGTCTTCAACCTCGCACCAGCCGAGGATTTACGTCATTCTCGTCGCCGGGGAGGCCTCCGACCTCCCCCGACCGACCAACAAAACCCTCCCACGAGGGTGAGCAACAATAAAACACTCTAAGAAGCCGACATACCTCGAAGAGAAGACGGAGCGTGCCGGAGATCCGCTCCACGTCGACGCTCGACAGCAACCTTCGCACCCATGCCTCACGCTCGCACCTCCGCAACCCCGAGCTCGCCTCCACACGCTGGAGTTGCCTTGTCCACCTCTGGAACGCCGGACAAGGAAGAAGGAAGGGTTAGAGAAAAGGTGGAGTGAAGAAGAAGAAGAAGGAATTGAAGAGATGATGGTTTTTCTCCTCAAACCCATCACCCCAACAATACCGGCCTCCTACCCCCATCACCATCACTATTCTCCCACCCATTCCCCATGCTAATCTCTCACTAAACACGGGATTAGCCTTAAGCAAGGTTAGGATCTAACACATCCAATTGGGCTTCCTGCACATGTTTTTGGGAGGAATCACCTTTGAATGGATCATATAGAGCAGAAGAACGAAAATCTTCTGCCCTGTGTTAAGTGTACCACTGAAAATCCTGACAAATGCAAGGAAACATTCCTCTGGTTCCCCCACCTCCAAGTTCATTTGAAAGAAAATTGTTTAACAACTTCCCATTAGGACCTATCCGAGGAAGCATTTTATATGGAATAGCAAACATCTTGGAAACAAAAGCAACACATGGTGCTTCTGCACATATCACAGGTCTCCACACAATTTCTTACATGATCAGCTTCAGCCAGAACATACGAATCAACCTCATTATCACCCACTACAACTTTTTTTGGAAGAAGACAAGGTGTCCTAGAAGATTGCGCTGCCACAGGTCCTGGCACACAATTGACCACCATCCTCAAGACAGCATCAGACAAAGGAAGCCACCGGCTCATGACTGACTGAAGGACAACCTTAGGATCCTTATGCTGAAGATCGCAAGGAGGAACAGACAAACTGAAAGACTTTGACCTTCCCGAGAATCTCTTTGTTCCCATCTTCTTCAAGTGCCCCTTGGTAAACTTGCCACAGCGGCCTCAGGACAAATTGCACAAACATGGGCTGCGGGTCTTTGCTAACTCCTTCAATTGCCTTTTTCCCCACAATCATCTTGCTTTTGGTGTTGAAGTAACGGGGTCCCCACAACCCCTTCATCAAAGCATTGACGCTCGCACCCAGTTTCGACGCGTAGATCTCTGCAAATTGCGTAATGCTAAAGCCCCACCCATCAAGTGCACACACAAAAGAAACATTTCCCTTCTGAGGCTGGAAGGTGTCTTCCTCATCATGCTCCACAAGCTCATGGTCTACATCTCCACTGGGCCCTGCAAGCATCAAGTCAACATCTAAAAGGTACTTCTCACACTTTTATCCAGTAACTATTCCATTAACTTGGTGGACAATTCTGAGCAACATATTGTAGGCTTCCATTGGACTAAGCTTGAGCTCAGTTATCAACCGGTCAATCTTGTTGAGAACAAGACAAGGCGTCAACTTCTCAACCCAACATTGTCGGAGAACAGCATGAGTCTGAATGTGAACACCTTCAACAGCATCAACCAAAATCAAGGCGCCATCACTCAAACGAGCAGCAGTAGAGACCTCGCTGCAGAAATCCATGTGCCCAGGAGAATCAATCAGATTAATAGAGTAGTCGTTGTACTGGAGGGAGATGGAGGAGCTCTTCATGGTAATGGCCCGCCGTTGCTCCTCATCGAGGTAGTCCATGAACCTCAGCCTTCCGGCAAGCTTGGGGTGAAGGACCCCACCACCGGATGAGGCAATGAGGTGATCGGCTAGCGTCGTCTTGCCGTGATCAACGTGGGCAAGGATGCATATGTTTCTGATTTTATCGCTGGAAACCTCTCCCATCTTTGCAGCATAATTGCTGACACGAGTGATGAATTAGAAAGTGCAAAAATCTTTCACTGCCTCAACCAATTCTAGAAAGGATTCACACCTGAGGGGAAAAAGACAAAGTCAGCAAAGATTCACGTTAAGCTAACCCCACTACATGAGATTCAAAGTGTAATAGTTTAGATTTCTAAACTTTCCTTCAGAAATTGGAATGTAAAGGAAAATCAAATAAAAATAAAAACCAACAAAACACACAGTAGTGTAATTACAAACTGGGACAAGTACAACCGAAGTTAAGACATTCGAAAAACACATATAGAATGAAAATAACGAAATTTCAAAAGTGCAACTTAACGTGCCAATGTTTTGGTTTCTGGCAAACCCAAAATTCCGTCAATCAGATTAAATCGAATTGGTTGTAATCTAATTAGGACTGTACATCGGTCTTAATCCAGTCCGAACATGTAACATCACAAAACAACGGAAATTTAAAATTTTAAACAATCAAGAGATTACTCAGATAAAATCATCAACGAGAATGTTACTCATATAAATCAACAGTCGGTGCACTAATAATACAACAAAGTTTGTCAAAAGACGTGATTACTACAATACAATGAAAAGACAAGTAAAACAATCACGACGGCCTCGAAGAGTCCGATGAGAATCTTGACCCCAAAATGTGTACGCCCGCTGTCACCACTCGACAGAACCTACTGCGGTCCTGAAACATGAATCAAACAACGATGCCTGAGTTTCCCATTAGGAAACCCCGTATACCAAGCTCACCTATATGCATGCAATAGTACGGTAAATGAACCTATCATACTAGTAGCATGTCATACCACAACTGCAATGCATCAAATCCCTCAACAAGGTAAACGAGACTTCAGTCCAACAACAACGATACTCAACAGGGCCCACAAGGACACCAGTCCAGCAACAACAATGAGTCTCCCTTAGAAACCTACCGTAGGCACATACGGTCTTACGGACAGTACGCGACGCGTCCCCCCACACGCGACTACACGAGCCTAAGGGATCGGTGAGGAGCGTCCGCACTTCCACGCAAAGAACCACGTGGTCTACACCACCTTCGACGGAGCCGCAGCCCGGTCGGTCAACATCCCAGGATATGTGCCCAATCGGGGATCATCGCTGGCACAACATCAGCGGCATTGCCGGAACAACATTGGAGGTACAACATACGTCCGGCACAACAACGGACGACACAACCACAAGCCGGAACATCGTCGGCACCATCATCGCCGGCAAAAACCTCGGCGGCATCACCGACACAACCTCGGCGGTACAACATACGTCCGACACAACATCGGACGGGTCCAGACCGTAGTCTGCAGGGTCATCATGCTCCACGAGCCAAGCGTCAACACGCATTGGGATCCGCGATCCCTCGGGTCTGATACTCATCAGAGAGTAAGGCAACAACACGTCACACCACGTCCCTCACGGAAGTGTGGCGACCCAAGTGCCCACACTCTTCCACACGGCGGTCCCTGGGCGGCACGAGTACGTGCCCGCCGTCACCTCCCGGCTCACGCTCTAAGCGAGGACACGGGTTTCCGCTCCACAAACTCACCAGCGTATAAGCAACCGGTCGTCCGCCACAATGGCATCGTTCGACCGGTGATGGCTAAAGTCGGGCAAAAAGGTAAAACCGGTCGACCGCCCGAAGGCCCCGGTCGACCGTTGGTCGACAACAACCTTGCGCCAGCCAAGGATTTTACGCTGTTTCTCGTCGCCGGCGAGGTCTCCGACCTCCCGCGACCGACCACAACTTCCCACCAACGTGGGGAACAACAAAAACATACTGGAAGCCGGCATACCTCAAAGAGACAACGGAGCGCACCGGAGATCCGCTCCACGTCGCCCGCTGAATGCAACCTCCACACACACGAGCCTCACATCCGCTCCTCCTCAACTCCACGCTCGCCTTCACGTGCCGGAGTCGCCTCCACAAGCTCTGGTAGTCGGAAGAGAGGAAGAAGGTGAGTGAGAGAGATGATGGATGGCAGCAAAAATGGAAGAAGAGAAGAAAAGGAGGACGAATTTGGTTTTTAAAACCAAAACCAAACTCCACAGCACCCTACCACCCAACCTACACCCCTCACGTCACTATTCCACCTCCTCTTCCCCATGCGATCACTGTTCACGCCACCTAACAGTAACCCTAATGGGTTAGGGTCTAATAGAAGCGGACCAGACCGACATGGAGGATGACTTAGTCGGGGACGGAGTACCAGTGACCTGGAGGAGGATTCCGGGAGGGGAACGTGAAGTTTGGTGGCCTGGAGGACCGCCGTTGTCAGCGACTTTCGGACCAGTAAGGTGGTGGGCGGTCAGTTTGGCTCTAAAGTTTGGATACATATTTGGGTCGAACTGGTCAAGTGCAAGGTTCAGAAATGCGGGATGCGGATACGATGCGGCGAGGCACTGCATCCGACATATGCGGATGTGACGCGGGTGTATATGTGGTTTGCGATTTAATAATAAAATAATATAGATATATTAATTATAAATTATATACATGTATTTAAAAGTTTAGGTAAATATTTGAATAATTTCTAAGATCATTAGTTCAATATTAAACAAATTAAAGTAAAAAAAACCAAAAAAACCAAAAAATAAAAATAAAATGGGGTGTTTTGAAATACAGTCATATCTGTCCGCATATGCGGCCACATCAGGAAGATGTGATGCGCTTCTCCCCCGCATTGCGTCTGCATCCGCATACGGGACCTCAAGAGGAAGGTGGCTGGGTTGGTTTCAATTTGTGTAGTTATATTTTTAAAACAAATTAAAAAAAATCTAGTTCTGGTTTTAGCCCGATTAATACAATTAATACAAATAGGAATCCAACAAAACCAACGGCACCAAATTAATATAATTGGGAATCCAACTGAAGTCCATTGGCCGATTGGAACCGAACTACGTTGTTCCGGTTAGGTTAACCGACCTGCTCAATCTAAAATCTAATTATATTCTTCGGCAACGCTATTGAATTCAACACATGAATTTCTATATAATTACGTATTGAATCTTGATATGTGATCCGACATGGTTGAGAGTGACGTCGAATTCAAGATCACGCTATTTATTTTCTCCAATAAAAAATCCACTCTTAAACCCAATGAATCAAACCAATGCTGCATTGTGGGCCTGTGGCTAAGCACTTAAAAGAGGAATGAAAAACGAAGAATTTCACGGAAGTCATTATGGATCCAAACCACATACAAGTAGCAAAGAATTACAAGAATTCAAAGTAAGTTTGTTCTCAGAAGACAGATCTGTCATTTGATTTCGAAAGACCAAACTCTCATTCGAGTCATCCAAAAATATTTATTCTATTTTTTGTGCATTTCCTTGATTTATTTCGGTCAACTAAATTACATTTTTAGTCGTCCAAATTTCAATTTTGTTAGAGGTGTTTATACCAAATATAATCATTATTTTGATTAGAGTTCTGGACTTTATGCAACGACAATATCCAAAATTTTCTCATTATACACACATTTATTTCAGATGACTAAGGACATTTCAGACACCTAATTTTCATTGTTTCGGACGACCAAAACTACCTCTAGTCGTCTAAATTCTATATGTCTGGGAAGTGAGTTTCTTGAACCCAGATTCAGAGGACTAAAACACTTGTCGATCGTCTTAATATGAGTTGACTTCATTTGACCAATCAATTCAGACGTACCATGACCAATTTCAGTGGTCCTAATTCTATTGACTATTACACAAGTTTTTTGCTCTCTTCTCCAAACTTCACGAAACCTCCCCCAAACATTTAGTAATGGCTATAAAATTTTATGAGCCTATATATATGCGTTCCTACACATTGGAGCATCAATTATCATCATTTCTCAAGTGTTTCAACTCTAAGGCTTCAAATTACATCTTTTACTCTCTATACCACCACTCAAAGCCTAAATCACACACTTGTGTTTCTAGTTTCACACTCAAGTCAAGTGTGCCAAGTTAGAGTGATTGTGTTGTAATTCTACTACTTCCTATCTTAAGATCATCAATGTTGTAACACTCGGGAGGAAGTTGTCATCTCTGGTTGTGAGAGACGAACAAAGTTCGACGAGAATTTTTCGCAAACTTGCTTTGTTTAGGCTTGATCACTGTGTGGAACGAAGATCAAATTCGTGAGGATGTGAGCAGAGTTTGTGGTGATCGAGCGCGGCTTACAAGAGACGATTAAGACTTGGTTGGGGTGTTGAACCTCTATAAAAACCTCTGGTCTAATTGTGGTTTGCTTATCTCTACTTAATTATTTTTGTTTCCGATGCATCATCCTTAGTAGAGCACTAGTTTGTGATTAGTTTAGGACTCATCAATCCTAATAGAGACGTATTCCATAAAATTAAAGAGGTCTTTGTATGGACTAAAGAAATAAAGTCGAGCATTGTACAAATGTCTAAGTGAAAGCCTTGTCAAAATTTCCAAATTATTAGTCCATGTGTTTTTATTAAAAAGTCAACATAAGGATTCACAATTTTTCGTACATGTTGATAGACCTGGGCTGGAAATCCGGCCTGGTGTGCGGGCACGGCACGGCTGGCCGGGCCGCCGATGGGCCAGACCGCCACGGCCCGACTCCCAGGTCTACATGTTGATGGTTGAAACTGTTGGTTTTTTGGCCTTAATCTATGTTTTGATGATTTAATCAACCTAATCTTAATTGTAATCAATGTAGAGTAGCACACATATTGCATTGCATATATATTTCTATGTGCTAACTTCTACAGGTGATCAAGACTCAAGGAAGAAAGGAAATCAAGTGAAGACATGTAATCAAACTCATTTGAAGACATGTAATTTGCATTTCTTTGAGTCTTAGGAACGTTGTGTAAATTGAGCATACTTGAGCTAAAACATACTCAAATACACACTAGGTTTCCTATAGAAGTCACACACAAAATTTCAAATAATTTGGGCTTCAATAGATCACCCAAACTTAGACCGGAAAACACTAACACTTAACCTGAACTGTCTGTCCGCCTTCGGTCGACTGAGTGATCATTAATCTTGTTAGCATTTTATTGTCCGGTTTCGGTCGATCGTCCAGACCTTTTTGGTCGATTGAGTTAACATAATTTTCCGACCGTTTGTTTTGTCTTATTATACCCAACGGTCGTATTCGTATTATTTCCATATACGGCAAAATACATTTAATGTATCGGTTGACGGAGGACCTTGTTCGGTCAACCGAACGTATGATATCTCGACAAACCCAGAATGCCTGCTGAATTTCGGTCGACTGTGGACCTTGTTTCGGTGTACCGAGTATGATCTTGTTTGTCAACCCCGTAGAGCGTGTTATGAATCGGTTGACCGAACCTTTCTCGGTGTTTGACCGATAACTGAAGTGTACCTAAGTTATAGCCTGATCTGGTCGACCGCATCTTTATCGGTCGACCGAACTGAGTTAAAATTTGCCTAACGGTCGACCGTTCAGCCCGATCCGGTCGACCGAACTCACTCAGTTTTGGGTCATGCAAGTTTCTATTTTGTGTATCTTCCACAATCTTTTACCAAACTTGTCCCAACGACTCTAACTCACTTAGAGCTTATAAATAGGTGTTGCCATGACACAATTACACAGCTCTTACACTTCCTATTGTCATATACACCTAAGAGAAACTCCCAAGTCTCCCAGTCCCCAAATCTACTCTCCAACCCTAAACTTCCACACTTTAGTATCAATTCTACATCCTAAGCTAAGTGTTCTCAAGTTAGAGAGCGTGTTCCACTCAACATCTCTGTTGTAAAGAAGCAAGGACTTCGGTGAAAGCCCGAAGTGTTACTCTCGGATTGTGAGAGAAGAAAGTCAAGCACACGAGGGCGTTCGTGAAGCTTGTTTTGTTAAAGGCTTAATCTCGGCCCGGAACGAGGTTGATAGTGAAGACGCGAGCGGAGCTCGAGGGAGATCGAGCGGAGCTTGCAAGAGAGGAAGTAGGCGGGAGGCCGAACCTCTATAAAAATCCGGTGTCATCATTGTGGTTTGCTTTACTTGCTTGTTTTTGTTTTTAATTCCACTATGCATTCTTTGGTTGCTTAAACAAGTAGGTAATTATCTTAAAATGATTAGAATTAGAGACCCTTACGATCATACAGAAACATCATTGGGAATCCTAATGAAATTGGAAAACTGCAATGTCAAAAGAATGAATTTCAAAGAAAAGATTTTTAGTCTTGGCATCTAGAAGAGCATCTACCCGAAGAAATTATATTCTTCAATTAAAATATCGAGAGTTGATGTTGAAACTTTTTCATATTAATATCTATTAAGCTCATCAATGATCATGCGATTGCTTAATACAAGAAAAAACTCTTTTTCTTGAGAAAATGATGAAAAGTTATTGGTCTTGAAATACCAAAATTAAGTGCAATTGAGGTTTTGTTATATATTTGCTAATAATACCAACGTGACATAGATGTTTAATGAATGTACTAGCAAGCTACTGCTCTCTTTTTTACCTCAAATACCACCCCACTTTATATTATGCCAACCAACAAAAATTTGAAGAGTTTGCGTATTATGAAAGTCGTTGCTCTTAACAAACATGTAACTTCTCCGAAAAAGCAGAAAATTTATAACACAAAGAATCACAGTGATTAAGACCAAAAAGAGCGGGAACATTACTCATAAAATATTCAAGAGATGCACCATAAATACAAATAATCATACAACTTAGGAAAATAAGATAGGAGGATTCGATCCCAGAGTGCCCTAGTCCTCAGTCACCACCCTTGACCACCTACTCCGGTCCTGAAATACAAATGTAACACAATGTCTGAGTTTCCATAAGGAAACCCTATATACCAAGCTCACTTATCAGGCTAAAGTACTATGATATAATGCGATAAGTAAAACATTTCCCTCCAAGGTCAATAAAGGACATCTGTCCCACAACCATCATCAGGTCCCTCTCGGAGACCTACCACAGGCAAACACGGTCTTACGGAGAGTACGTAATGCACCCCACAGGCGACTACGCTAAACATGGGGGTTCAGTGAGGGGCACCGACACTTCCACGTTAGTAGAATCAGATCTGAAACTCGTGGTCAACACCACACTGACGGAGCCGTCGC
Source organism: Triglochin maritima (assembly GCA_963682175.1). Lineage (NCBI taxonomy): Eukaryota > Viridiplantae > Streptophyta > Magnoliopsida > Alismatales > Juncaginaceae > Triglochin > Triglochin maritima. The sequence continues at coordinate 33,865,023 of OY821776.1, read as the reverse complement.
TCAGGCTAGTCAACTCACCTGGTTGTGCCACAACACAGCTACCTGCTGGAATACAACATCGGACAGTCACCGCCGCCACTCAGTCATGCAGGGGCACATCATCGCCTTCAAGGTCAGTCGATCGCATCCGTCGCCCGTAGGCCGGTTGATCTACTCATCCGGACCAAAGTCCACACATCTTGCTCCGTGGAGCTGTGCAACATCGTGCATTGGGATCAGTGATCCCTCAGCTCTACTACTCTAGTAAGAGTCAATGCAACTCTAAGCTACATCATAGTTTATAACACAGAGGTGGTACGTCCCAAGTACCCAAATCTTCCACTCGGCGGTCCCTAGGCAGGCACGATCATCGCACCCACCGTCATCTCTCGGCTCACGCACTAGGCAAGGACACGTGATTCCGTGGATAGAGTTGACACTTCACAGGGACGATGACTCAGTCCTGGGCACCAACGGTCGACCGAAAAAGGCAAACCGGTCGACCGCTCCTACAGATTAGGGAGACGTCGAACATACGCCTACAACGGTCGAACCCTAGGCTTAAGGCTTAAGCCACAACGGTCAAACAAAAGCCGTTTGGATGGTCTAGGCCAGATTAAGACTAAATCATCAAGGCAACGATCAAACGACTAAGGGGCCTTATTCGACCGAAATATCAAGGTTCATCCTATGTTCACCTACCACTGCCGGTCTAAGCAAAATTCGATCGGTCAAACAACAAGTGGTACACTTAAGTAACCAATTGGAAAGAGTCTAGGACAGTCGATCGTTTAGATATTCAATGCGTAGTCCAAGTCAATATATGATGCATTGCATCATATGTCTTTCATTTAGATTATTTTTATATAAATAAATGCTACTAAGGTATTGTTTTGAGCAATTGTGCAGAATTCAGGAGTTACAATGCAATTTACCAATATTCGAGCTAAAACGCATGTAGTGGACTCAAATAGATCACAAAGACCAATTAGCTAGAGATTCAAGCTCAAGTTGAAGTCCAATTGATCACATAAAGGAGCCAGGGACCTGATCGCAAATTAGAAGGACTAAAAAGTTGTTTTGGAGGAGTATTCAAGAAGAAATCAAATTCGGATCTCCAAAGATATGCAATAATTGATTTAGACGTGTGGAGGCCATCTAGCACATACCAAAAACACACCCGCAAAATCCCAAATTAATCTGGACCATCCATGCGGCGATTCCGCCGCATCTAACGGTCAATGTGCGGCGGAAACGCCGCCTGGGTTGCGATCCGTGGCTCTAAATTTCTTCCAGTTGTGTAATGGCACGTGTACTTCCTTATTGATACCTAGGGTTTCTTGTATTGGCTATAAATAGCCACGAAATTGTGTTGTGAAGGGAACTTTTTTGTATTACATTCTATGCAATAAAATTCTGCCCATTTATTTCTCCATTGTCTTTTTCTTTTGTAAGCTTAGTTTTAGATTAATATTTCATGTTCTTAATTTCAGTAGAGTAAAATAATTTAGTTGTTCTTTATTCTTCTCTTAGAATAATTTGTTGTATGTTTAGAATAATTGTATTTGTTTTCGTAGATCATAGTTTAGTATAATATTTCTTTCTTTTTGTTTTCATAGTCTCTCGATGATCTCCATGACCCCTTCTCCTCATCTTCTCCCCATGGGTTTCTAAAACCCTCCAAAGGGTGGGGGTGACGGATTTAGGGTTAGAGAAGAGAGATCGTTTTTATTTTAATTTCTTGTTAGTATTTTGATCATATGAGTTTTTGTTAAATCAATTATCATATGATGCTTAATATCTCACTTGATTTATAATAATTTTCGTAATCTCTAATCTAACTCGAAGATTCATAACTCCCACCCACTGGACTCTCATCCATAGTTATTTCTTCTTGTTGTTCTTGCTTTAGAAAGATAAAAAAATAAATCCAAAAATCTCAAACCAACACTATTTCTCTTTTGCTTTCCTTAATAAAAGAAAATCACAAAAATATAAGAATCTCTCCCTCCTTGTGTTCGACCCGTACTTGCCACCGCTTCAACGCGGCCGTGCACTTGCAGTATAAATAAAAAAATATCAACAAAATACAAGGCAACGGTTGAACGTACAAAAGGCTCGTTCGACCGAAAATGTCGGAGACTTCTCCGACCCAACAAATATTCACAATCGGTCGACCGTCAAAGACATTGTTCGACCAGTGTTGGGTAAAGATGGAGAAATACACTACATCCGATTGACCCCCATAGGCATCGGTCGACCGTTAGCCGACGACTACCTGCTCCTACCAAGTACATCTTGCTACCCTTGTCGCTGGCGAGGTCTCTGACCTCCAGTGATGAGCCAAAACCTCACACACTCATGTGTGAGCAACATCTAATGCATTGAACTTGGCATACCTTCTCTCGAGGTCGCTGGAGCCCGCTCGCAACCACCTCTGGTCTACAACCCAGATGCCCGACTCCTTGTGCTAAGCTCCACGCGTCTCATGCCGCTAGGGCACCTTCAAGCTCTCGCCTTGTTTGTTGTCCACCTCGCCAGCCTGAGCTCCCTTCGTCAGAACAAGAGGGAGCGGGGAGGACTTTGGTGAAGAAGAAGAAGAAGAAGAAGGTTGTGAGGAAGAGAAGAAGAAAAGGAGAGGTGAGTGCTTCCTCCCTTAAAACACAAACCTCCACCAACCCATCATCCCCAACCACACCTCCTATCACGTCATGCACACCTCCACCATGCCTCCATAACTTCCAAGTCAAATCCCACCTAATCTCCACTAATCACCATTAACATCCTAACTAGGGTTGAGATTTAACAAAACACATGAACATTAGAACAAGACAAAACACATATCCAATTACATTTGCGAAACACAAAAATAAGTTGTGCAATTATAAGAAGGATTAATCCAAATTAATTAGATATGTTAATCCTGGATAGTTATCAGATCCACATAAAGTGGAGTGATAATTTTTTGATGCGAGGGTGATGCAATTTCGTGGCAATTGACAAAATAAATTTCACAATAAAAGTCATTGCAAAATGTGAAACTAGACAAGATTATATCTTAATAAGATGTGTCCATTGGATTTTCGCATACCTCCATATTTGGCATATTTGTATTTCAAATAACGTTATACATAGTTTCACAAACTACAAAATAGTTTAGTTTTTTCTCAATAAGGTTTTCATGAGGTAACCTAAAAAACATAGAACATAAGGTGATTAAGGGGAAGTGTTATGAAAATAAAACTTAATCGATGATCTCGTAAGAATCTTCATGGTTACCTCCATTTAAAGTCTAGTGTAACCATCACAATCATGTGTTATAAATTGTCATTACTTCATCATTGTAATTTTGTAACCTATTATCTCTTAAGCCAATATATGTAGGCTTAATGTATTACTTTGGATACAATAAAATGAGTAGTCTACTTTGGATACAACAAAATGAGTAGTCTTACATTCTCCTCGAAATCTTTATCTTTTTTGCTCGCAGAGTTCTACTTTTATAGCAAATTCAAATTTGTTAGAGAGTAAAAAAGATGCTCAACATAACATACACAAGGACACTGCACACAAGCATGAAATGTGGGAAAGTTGGCGGTCGCTTTTATAAGTGAGGGGGAGGGTCTGAGAGGGAGACGAAAGGGTGATTTGGGATTTTTGGATGGACATGACGGGGAGAAACCAACACAACCTTTGATGCCAAACAACATGGGTTTCTCGAGTTGGGAGGTGGGGACAGAAAAGGTAAAGTAATTCACATCCCAACAGAAATTGCAGATCACCAAAGATAGTTTGGTAGCTTTTGCACCGACCATCAGTAATCACTGCCCTGATAGATTTTCCAAATATTAAACTTAATAACTTGAGTTTTGATGTTTGTTAGCTTTGAGTTTTGCAAACCACAAAACCTATATCTTGTCATCTAAATGTACTTTTCTGGGGGTTGAGTTTTAAGATTTTAAATTGTAACTTGCGTTTTACAAAATACTAACCAAGATTAGCATGTTGAAGAAACGCAGTTTCATTCCACAATTGCATCAATCAACTTCCTTATTTACTATTCCCAAAAATGAGTTTTGAGGTTTGAGTTTTGAATTTTCAGAAAGAGTACCAAAACTCAATATTTGAAAACTCAAAACCCAAACAAGTAAAAATAGGAATTGAGGTTCTAGAATGAAACGTAAATAGAGTTTTGCACTTTGGAACTAGCCTTAAACGTTGAACTTCGAACCTCAAACCATAAAACACAAGTTGTAACGTCCCCAATCTCGTGGGTACGCACGCTAGGGAGTCCAAGCGATGTTGCGATCAGAGTCTCCGCGACGATCGAGAGAGTTACAATAAAACAAATAGATACGGGAACAAAAGCATACATGAGACATAAACCGAAAAAGGGAATTAACCATATATGGACATAAATTCGAAATTCAATACATCAAGTTTAACTAAAGAAAATACATCATAAAATGCGGACACAAAAGATAAACTGAAGGAAACCAGTCGACGTGTCCCTCGTGTACAGAATCCTTCGAAATTTCTACAGTCCAACCAACGTCAGAAACCTAAGTACCTGAGGCAAAACAACAACAAAAATGTGTGTTTTCAATAAGAAAACAACGTATGCCCCTGATCCAAAAAACATGATAAAGAGTCATGCATGGAATCCTATATGTAACACATGCAAAAAATCAAAGGCCGCAACTCTACATAGCCATGACTACCGGGTGTCGCCTGATGAGATCCCTCTGCATAGGAATCCGATCACTAGCCATGTTGGTTTAATCCACAAGCGGGTCACCTGAAAGTGTGACCCACCGCTTGGCATAAAATAGTCTTCCGGATTGATACCCCAACTCACGGAAAAGTCCCACATGATACCATCGCAAGCTGGGTATGCCCGTCCTGTGGCAAATGACAGTACGCACGTCCAACCTCAATCTTTGTCTGGCCTCTCTACATAGAGGTCTTTCAAATAAACTCGTCAGCCCTACAATCAATAGTGTCCAAGATTAATAAAATTTCAGCAATGAACATGCAAGCATCTTGATGTGATATATTAAGTTTAACCGCAAGTGCAAGGACGACGGTGAAGACGGGGCAAGTATGGGTCAATCCACAGGGAGGTGTTGTCGACTCTGGTTCTTTCGAAGGTAAGTGGAAATAAAGGGGAGAAGAAGTTGATTATACTAAACTACCAAGCACAAACAAAACAAACGAAAGCGAGAGAAATCTAAACTAAACTAAGTACTATCAAAGAAAGATGCAAATCAGGAAGAAAGCCCCAGAGGGTGGAGTGTGTGTACACATGAAATAAAGTAGTAAGGAATGCATTCAATAGACAACAAGTGAAGGTTGTGTTGCTATGCATAGGAAGTACCTAATGGTTGTGGCAATACCTATCATCCAAATCACTAACATTGTTGATTAATATGAGCATAAACAAGTTTGTTATTAAGAACCTAAACAAGCATGAGATATACTTAAAGATTATGACAAAAACCATCAAGTTAAATATTCTCTTTAATTCAAATAAGCATACTCACATTCATCACATAAAACAACATATAACATTCATTTCATTCTTCATGACGTGTATAAACACCAACTCCACCCCCAAAGGGGGATGAAACTACTCACTACTCATTAACCTACAAACTACATTAAGAAAATGAAACATTCTAATTACTTCTACTAAGAGAAAACAAAATTAAGCAAAACAAGCAAGAATTAAAAGAAAAGACAACATTAAAACAAAAAAAGAAAAAATATTTTATTTACATGACTCACATTACAAGTAACATTCTTCTCCACTTGAGTTTTGCTCCAAGACTTACTCTAAGTATAGAGAATGCCACCAAACAATGAGTAAATACAAAGGAGAAAAAAATTCTATTTATAGGCATGAAAAAGGTAACCCGGGACAATCCCCCCGTATGGGACTAATGACATACTATAAATGGACGTAAAACGATATAACCAACATCCACGTCAAAGGAGGTTGTATTTGGGCCATATTGGACCGCCAATTGGCGGTCTATGGCTGCTGATTAGCGGTCCATGTTAGTCTGATTGACCCCGTTTTTGGTTGCCTTCTTAATTGCTTCAATTTGGCACGTGGAGTGCACCGGATTTGTTGTTTGAGTGTAGGCCCGAATCTAGTTGTCAAAATACTCCTCATGATGGTGTAGAATTTCTCGATTTGTTCATTGGTCCTTTTGATTTATATCCGGGTCCTTCCTTCTTGCTTCTCAGTCTATAAACCTCACAATTCAGTCATTTCTCTTGGTTTAGGTCATTTTTGTGTATCTTCTTCTCACTTGTTTTATTCCTGAAATTTAAACATAAACTCGTTACGTAGAGATGCTTAGGTTAAAAATAGGGGATATAAGACACAAATATATACATGATATGATTTCAATCACATCTAATGCACACATATATAGACATGTATAAAACGATCAATGCAATGACCATACCATGAGCGTCCACCACAAACCCATACACATCATAACATCCACAAGAAGATAACATGCATTCACATCTATATAGCAACAAGATCATGATTATAACATTCACATATATGGCAAGTATACAAGACATGATGTCGATAAAGCGATTAGCAACGGTCATGCGAATTTTGTCACAAGATAACAAAATATATAGGAATAATATACATGCATACACCCACATTTCAGACCCTTCATAAATCAATAAAATCAGTAACAAATATCAGGAAGCAACTAAAAATAGTCATACCATATAGGAGAAGCGAAAACAACCAAAACATGCAAGGCAACACAAGAGATTTCAGTCGCGTTCCATGCGCAGCCCAGGTCAGTCAACCTTCCTAGATGATGGTCAGCAGCAAGGGGGTCATAGCCAGACCTATGGCTTGCACACTCCCAAAACATGCCCAACCCACGTGTGCCATCACCAGCCCCTACACGTCGAGGTGAGTGCACCAGTAGAGCACATCGCACAAATCGTGTGCATAAAGTTTGTGACTTGGTCGGACGGGGTGTGGGTCAGCTGGAGGCGCCTATGGGGACTCACCCCCGTGTACCACCTCTAAGCCATCAACTCCGGACAGTGGACACTTGTGCTACATCCATCAACCCGCATTAACCTTGCCTCAAATATCAAGGAGCTCACACACGTGGAGACACACTTGGTTGCACTAGCTGCAACCCCAACCTCTCTAGTTGTTGGCCCCAGCAAATGGTCCATCCGGCCAGCCATGGTGCGCAAGCAATACCTGCACGCATGGCTAGCGCGTGGCTAGTGGAGCTATCCCCAAAACAACCCCACCAACCATGCAAATGTCAACCCAACCCGAGGCCACTGCCCCAACTCTCTCACCCACTCTTGGCCCAGGTGCATACCAGAGTTGAAGAAATCGACATGCTCCGGATTGCTAAAACTACCTCCCACGCAAGCTGAAACGTGTTGCATTTAACTTGCCGGAAGTTGCTGCTATTGTCGGAGTTGCTGCCTGAGGAGTTGCCTGGTCACCAGAGGGGAAGAGGGAGGGGGAGAGGGGAATTGATGCGTGAGGAGGGAAGCAGAAAGTATGGCAAAAATGGCTAGGGTTGCCCACTTAAACCCACACGCCATACTTTCCAAATCACACACCAATCATGCACACAAAATCATACCAAATCCCAATTCAGCATGATCTCGCAATCCCCAACCAAAATCTCTATCCAAAAACCTCCCTTTTTGCTGGGAGAACCACCACACACCTTCCTAGTAGCTACCTCAAACTAGGCCCAAAAATATCAACCCAAAACGTGCCCATGATCGCACAAAATTCACCTAGATGCACAAGATCTTGCAATATCTTTCTCACATGCTTTCACTGAATTCTCCTTCCTAATCCATGAGATTGCATCCTTGATTGTTGACTCATCAATTCCAAACACACCAGCCCATCTGGCAAAGAGAAATTCATATCCAAAGCCTCACATTCCCAAAGCAAAACCGATCGAGCCTAGTTGCACGGGTGCCCCACATGCCACACCTGCTCGACCAAAAAGGATTTTTTCCCCTAAGAGGAACTGCTCGTAAAAAGGAACTTTCAAGAAAATCAAAATTTTCCCGAAACAAGAATACCACACCACACAAACATAATATAAATCAAAATCAAGTATAAAAGATGAAAATGGACTTATTAGAGTATTAGGAGAGCAGGTCTTACACAAGTTATCCAAACAAACCCTATATCATTATGTTTGAGTCTACAGATGTTCATACATGATTAGTAGCATATAATATATCGTATTCATGCTATATAATTTATATTTTACCCCATATTTGTGTTATTTGGGTGTTTGTTGTTTATATTTCAGGTGGAGGTAATAAATAAGAGAATGAAAGCGATTTGGACCTAATTGCAACATTAAAGGACCTTTCTGCAATGTTTTTGGACTCAGTTGCAAAGACCAGGGACCTATTTGCAAATCCAGAGGAACCTACACGTGAGAAATGAAGTTCAACTTAATTACAATTGAGAACCAAGGCTTAATCACTCGAACCTACACGTGAGAAATGAAGTTCAACTTAATTACAATTCAGCTCCAATTTGGGACGAATAATGGACCAGGTTCACCCCAAGTGGTAAAATAAAGACCTTAAGTTGTTGGACCAATTTCAACTCGGTCGGACTCAAATGATCCGCCAATGGCGGATTTAAATCGACTATTGGCGGATATGGAGCAAAATCGGGCCCCGAGATTTTGGCAGTGCATCGGATTTTGTATTTTCGGTGCACCATTTTGATTCAAAGTTTATTACAACTAATGGATTGGTCTTAGATTCATCAAAAGCATTCATTTCTCCATATATGGTCATATTTCTTCAACATTTTCCCTTTTTCTCCACCTCCACCATAGATTAGGTTTAGTTTTAGCCATTTGGGCTGCAAGAATGAGATGGATGGAACATGTAACTTATGTTTTTCTTCAATCTAATGCTAGATTCCTGTTCTCCATGTTGAATGCTTTCTTCTTATATATGTTTTAGTTCCATTTAATGGTTAGATGTCTAGTTTGTGTGTTGACACATGTTTAGTATTAGTCTTTGTATTTTGGGTTAATTGTAGTTTGCTCATTGAACTATGCTTTGATATCACTTTGACAGTTACTCCCCCTCCCCCCAACCAACCAAACTTTTGTTTTGTATCACTTTGCCCCAAACTTAAAAATCTATTATTGTAACATCCTCGAAAGCGGAAGAAAATTTAAATTTTTAATAAAACACAACACGGGAATATTACCGAAGAAAATGGACAACTGGTGCACCAACATATATACAATATATATCTGAGAGTTTTACAAAAGTGTGATTACAACAAAAGATAAGGAAAATGTACATGTAATCACTCGGACCTCAAAACAAGGAAAGCAGGATCTGGTCCCGAAAGCGCTCCTCCTCAGTCACCACCTCCTAATGCTGCCTATGACCTGACATAAAACATGAATATGCCTGAGTTTCCCGAGAGGAAACCCTGTATGCCAAACTTACATCATAATAAATGAACTAGACATCTAAAGCATGAATGACATGAAGTGCAATAAACGATCAACGTCTCACTGGGTCCCCGAGAACTCTCTCCCTACCACAGTAGACACCAAACAGTGACGGGTCTCGCGGGTCCTCTAGCCCAACCCTCACACGTGCCCCAGGCACCACAGCCGGAAACACCCTCGGCTACAACACACGTGCCCCAGGCACCTCAGCCGGAAACATCCTCGGCCAACACGCTGGATCACTCTCAGGTCGGTATCGTCTGTACCGCTGCCATCTTGAGCTGCTCCAGAAGACCACTCTCAGGCCGGCACCGTCACCCCTCTAAGGCCGGAGATCCGTTGCCATCTTGAGCTTGCTCCACACACGAACCACCCTCAGGCCGACACCGGTCACCCCACTAGGGTCGGAGATCCATTGCCTTCTTGGGTTGGCCCGACAACACTCATGAACCACTCTCAGGCCGGCACCGGTCACCCCTCTAGGGCCGGAGATCCGTTGCCATCTCGAGCTGGCTCCACAACACAAAACACACAAAAATCGTACCAAACGGTCGAACAAAACCTCCCAATCGGTCGACCGAATCCTCTCTACAGGACTGACCCAACCAACAAAACTGTCAACCGGTCGAACGGCAAAGGGGTCCCGTTCGACCGAATTCGACCAGTGAAAACTCATGCCACAGTAAAAAGTACTAACGGTCGAACCACACACACTCACCGGTCGACCGAAAACGGCCAGTACCAAAATCCAAATCCAAGCATAGTGCACCGGTCGACCGAAACATCACGCGGTCGAACAAACTTAAGTTATTTTAATTCGTCGGTCGAACAAGTCAACTAAGCGGTCGACCGTTTGGATGGTCAACGCCCCCAACCGACCTACAACAGTGCTTCCGGTCGACCGACAAAGGGATCCCGTTCGACCGAAAACACCTAGAGTCTTCATCTCTCGCTCAAAATGTACTACCGGTCGACCACCACCAAGGTATCGTTCGACCGGTAAAAGGGATTTCGCCCAAATTACTCTACGACCGGTCGACCGAACCATCACACCGGTCGACCGTTTATAGTGTAGAACGCAGCTGCACGGTCCGACGAGCACTCCGGCCTACCATCGACCACTCCAACACTCACTAAATCATAACTGAGCATTAAAGTAAAGCTTGACATACCTTGAAGACTTGAAGAAGCCCTTGAAGACCCAACGACGAGCTTCTCCTCGCAAAACACCTTCTCTGGCGAACTCCAACCGAGCAATGATCTATTCCCCTCCGGTGAACGTCCGAGCTTCACCTCGCCTTCCGAGAACCACTCCTCGAGCACCTCCGCACGCCGATGATCTGATCAGAGAGAGGGAGAGGGTTTGAGCGGGAGAGAGAGAGAAAACACGAGAGAGAAAGAGGGAGAGAGAGTAACACTCACCACTTAAACTCTTCTCCTCTAATCCCCACCATCCATCACATCTCTTCCCAATCAATCCCAGCCCTCCATCCAAAACCCCCAATTAAGCACCTAATCAAGGCCAAAACATGATTAGTCCTAAGTAAGGATTTAGGATATTACAATTATTTAAACACGCATTCACAATTTTTTTGTAAACCTAATTTTACGTGAAAATTCGGATCGAATCGAAAGTTAGATATGGTGAATTTGAGTTGGATTGATACTGAATCTGACCAAATTCCAACCATATCCGCCTTCTGATTTGATTTGAATTTTCACGTAAAACTAGGTTTAGGAGTGTATTAAGGATACAATGCAAAAAATTACAAAAAAAACATGCAAATGTGGGATTAGAAAATGGATTTTTAAAGTTGACCGGGAGGGGGAGGTGTAACTGTCAGTTACTTTTTTTTGGTTCAGGGGTGCAAAGTAATATCAATACATAGTTCAGGAAGACAAATTGCAATTAATCTTTGTATTTTTATATTTATTAACATGTGTAGAGAGTAAATTCACCTTTTGGTGGTGGAGGATGATGTATGTGACGATTGTGTGCTAATGGTTTACACATTTATTTGTCAATTTCATGTGGTTAATGTTAGATCTATACTTGTATTATGTTTAGATTTGGTATAGATGAATTAATTACTACGCTAGATACTTATTCCATGCTTAGATCTAAGTTTGTAATGTAACATGTTATGGGTTTGTATGCTTGTGAATAAGTTTGGCATGAAGATGTAAATGGTTTCATGATTTGATGCATGTTACATAAATGAACTAGGAGTGTACTTAAGATTAATTGATGTTTTAATGGGTACATACGTACTTAGAGTATGCTTGCAAATCTGAACTTATCCTTAGAATTCATGCTAATACACATTTTACCATGTATGTGTCTGTGAACTACACTTAAATTCTACGCTAACTTCCAGTTATATGTCACACACTATACACTTATGCTTGAGTCTTTGGTACATGACACACCTCACAACTCACCTCCACTCATTGGATTTAGCTTAGTGATTAGTTAATTGCCATTTTTTTCTTAGTTAATGATAGTTGTAGTAAAGTGTAATAATTTATTCCGCATCATTTTAATTGATTCAATTATGGATTTAATTGTGAACCTAACAATCATGATCTCTGGACCGACCCATACTTGTCGCGTCTTCACTGATGCCGTACAATTAAAACTCTCAATCAATGCATAAGGTTTATTCCAATATTTTCAAATCACTGGTTACATTTAAAGGACTTGAAGAAAACAACCATTACCATGAAAGCTTTTACATAGAGTTAACATGAAAATATGGCGAATATCAAATGGAAATTTAAGTAAACATGAAATAGCATAAATAACTTATAGAACTCGACATAAACAGACACCAATAATTTTGAACATGATGTTCGATCTTATGTACAATTTAAAGAATTAGCGTGAGGAAAATAAATTCCTAACACTAAAACACCTATGCCACATGGACACAACTTGTACAAGAACACATTACATGTAACACTAGACTTTCCGGATTACATAGTTCTGATTTTCCATGCAGTAAAAATGCCCAACATACCTTGGGAACTGCAATCTGGAGGGCTACAGAAGCAATCCAATTTAAAATGCAATTTATGCCCAGCAAGGGTGTGAATGATACCTCCACATGAGGGTGTTTTTCTCTCCATATTCAACGTTTAAACCGTTGTTAATAGGGTTTAGGCCATTGATCTTAGCCAACCAAGTATTCCTAGAAGAGCAGAATCCAAAATTGGCGACTTTTTCTCAAGTCCTGTAAATGCGAAAAAGAAGCTCCAGTTATCCACACCATTAAGATTGGATTGAAGTGAAGATATAAAACGAAATGTTAAAAGTAGAGAAAAATGTTACGATTTCAATGGCCAAACAATGATGTGATGCATCATCATTATACATGTTATCTTACATCAGTAGTATCACTTCCTACGGATAACACACAAAAGACTGAATTTTTTTTTCTTCTGAAAGACTATTAGAACTGCTAGCATTCTTTAGGTTTTTATCATTCAGGAATTAGCACTCTCTCTTTCAAATGATCTTGGTTCCTAGTTCAGGAATTAGCAATCTCCTTCAAATATTATAAACTTGATGTTTAATTGTTTAGGCAAAAGCAAAATTGCATCTGCTTACCAATGTCTGCAGCAACTCGGTGAGCACACATAACTCCGGAGAAGGCAACAGCTATAACACCTTGACCAGGAAAACAGCTGTCCCCAACACAGTACAGCCCATTTATAGCCTGCCGGATAAAACACATAAACTGCATTGGTCAAATATCAGGAACAACCTGACGAAAGTAGATGGCAGGCAAAATTAGAACTATTATTTTGAGAAATGAAAAGATCATCATTACAGTTGTGTTAAATGGCATCCCTAGCAGGCCTTTGGGTATTTTGCGTGGCATTGGTCCGTAGGTGCCATCATCACGAGCAAGATAGCGCCTATGAGTTTTGGGGCTTCCCACCTAATAAAATCAGATCTCACGACATGTCAAATGTTCAAAACTTTAGTTCTTAATTATTCATTGAACTAGCGAGCACAGTGCTCTTCAGTGAAAACAAAAAATAATAGAAAAATCGACCACAGTGACTCAAAAGGAGTCCCTTAGGAGTTAGATTGGATTACACTTGAACAATATATCCACTAAAACACCTTTGCAAAAGAAGAGCCTCAGTAAAGTATGAGATGCTAAGATAAGTGAAAAGAAAATGTGCAATAATACCTTAAGATACTCAGAAACAGCTATAATATTACCTCTTTAAAAAGTATGGAACCTTTGAGGCCAGGAAAGAGTTTATTTTCAAGTCTAGCAATAATCTTATTAAAAATCATCTCCTTTTTTTCCTCATAATGCTTTCGAGAGAGGCCCTGGCAAGTAAAGATCATATATAGAATTCTTATTAAGCAAGCAGAGAGATGGTCAGCACATGTACCAAAAAGAAAAGAAATAGTGATTAAGATCTTCAATTTATTAATTTTGTAGATTAAAAATACGAGGCCAAATGATAAAAAGGGCTGTAAATGTCAGCTAGTTTTCTGTCATTAACCCCAAAATCATTTTTTTGCCGGAAGTACCTTCCAATCATCTATGCTTGAAGTAGTGAATATGTGAAGAACATGGTGCCCTTCTGGAGCCAACGATGGATCGAGAACAGTTGGTATACTCAAAAATATGCTTCCATATGGCTCCTCCAATCTCTCCCAGTCATCCTGATCAAACAATAAATGAATCAAAATTACTTTCAATAACATAATATGAAGACATTAGAAAGAAAGGGGGGAAAAGCTGAGGAGAGGAATAGTGTAAAGAGGCAACAATTTAATTTAATGATTTCCAAATGAGCTGAAGTCTGTTTACCATTAGAAGGGACTACATTCTGGTTTGGAAAAGAACATATTACTAGTCAAGAATCAAAGAAACTCTGATGACAAATGCACAAGGCATCCTATAAATCATCTCTCAACAAAATGCACACTCCAAGAGATGAAGACAACTTCAACAACATGAGACAAGTTGAACTAAAATTAGATCCCGCTACTAAGTACGAGCAGTACCTCAAACCTTGCATTATTATTTAAGATTGTTACAAAGAAATTACTTGGATGACCCGACCTCGAGGATGAAATGATGGCAATCTGTATCTTGAGGCAGCACTGAAGCTTTAACTCCCATGTGGATAGAAAGGAAAGAAGGAGCTTTGACATACATCTTCTGAAATTGTTTTTCTTCTTCAGGAAGTTCGTCTGCTTTCAAGAGCTTACCTGCAAGTAATGCAGCAGAAGAATTTTCAATGATGAAAAACCAACAATGTAATGGCATGATAACATCCCAGTTTTCAGCTACATCGGTAAAATCATAAATTACAATCATTGGACCCACTCATGGCACATCCAACCAACAATGTGATGGCATGACATCATCCCATTTGTAGAATTATAAAATACAATCTTTGAATCCACTTGCAGTACAACAAGCTGAATCATTAAGACGGTAACAATACTTCACAGGATTTTAGGGTTATGACGTCACCCACCCATCCTGGGCAACCGGGAGCCTAATTAAATCCGCTACGTGGGATCTAATGGCTAAAAACAATCCCAAAATAAGCTAGCTATTCTGATTTAACCCATGAATGTGTAAAGCTGAAGTTGTTAGTAGTAATGGGCTCATGTTCTAACTGTAAATTTCACAAATAATTCTTGCCTAAACAATGAGGTGCTACTTAACTACATAAAAATTGACCTCGTGGTCAAGCACCCAAGCTGTGGTTCAACCAAACTGCAACATTGTATAATGTTGAATGTGATGTAATTCTATCTATTTTGGAAAACCATTCATGCAACCAGCATCGATCCTTGCTACAGTACAATTCAATGGTTGGAGTTGACAACAAACATAACAAAATTAATGAAAATAGGAGATATTGACAATGAGTTCAATGTCTCATCCAACCCCTTAGGGTTAGAAATAAAACTCAATCACCTTCACTCACTTCCGTTCACAGTTCTCATATAGTGTTGATAAGCTCACATATAGGGTTGTGTTGGGGTGGTTCTAGAATGCATAACCTAAAATTGTAGATGCTTGTAGCATATGTTCCCTCCTCCAAAAGGGTCAATCCTTGCTTGAAGGTTTTTTTTTGTGTCGACAGAAGCATCCATAGTTGGACAAACCAAAGATAGTCTTGGAGCGTGGTGTTTCACTTTCCACCCTATGGAAGAATCTATATTTATCAAAAAACAAAGCTATGGAAACTACACTGCTAAGAGGTCAGACAAGAGTCCAACTACGGAATCAATAACATAAGGGCTTATACAGATGACAATTTTGGAAATTCAGTTGTAGTGTTCATGGGTATAAGCAAAAATGCTTCAAGCCTTCAATAACCACCTTGAAAGTTCATGGTTTGATGAAGATTGTGTAAGTTGATCCAACGTTAAAGAAATGTAGCTCAGATTGTGAATTAACCCTAGCCATTGAATAATTGTTGGGTTTGAGGGAACTGTGTCCATTGGCTGGTTGAATGCCACGAGTATGTTAAGGATAATCAGTTGATTGGCTAGAGTGAATGTATATAAAAAACATTATGGGTTTAACCCAGTGGTTAAATCCAGTAAGGGTCAACAGGGTTAAATTTTGTAGAGGCTATCCAAATCAATGACGGCACCTGCATATGGAAATGTGTTGGGACTGGTCAAGAGCATATTGGCTTCTTAAATTTAAGCAAATGTCAACAAGGTAAAATGTATTCGAGAGAAAGATATGAAGCTGGAAGCCACATCACACGTGATCGGCGGAGTGAAGATAGATATGGTTGATACTGAATTCCATTGGCTAAATTGTCGTATTCGTGCACCTTAACCGTGCCAAGTATTTGGGTCCATGCTTTCCTCTAAATACCCTTCATCACGTGACTTGCATTGGATGGCCGATGGGGGCATGAGTCCACAAGCATTTTGCATTTTTTATTGTTTCATAGCAAACTAGATCTAAGGGGATAATAATATAATATTGTTGAGCTCATATGTGTGATTGTAATATGAGTTGATAAAGCATTTAAATTGATTAGGCTTGGTTGGGTTAATTTGATTGGGTAATGATAAAAAAATTGAGTGGCTCAATGAATTTGTTCAATTTAATTGATGGGTTAACGAACAGAAGTTGCTGATGGGGTTTGAGGTAATGCATATTTGCACGTCTGTTAGGGAGTGAAGAGTCAGTGGAATCTCAAGCAAGGCTTTTGCAGGGGTCATAGTTTATCTTAAATACATACTAATATGCACACAATTTCAATATAAACACTCAGCCCTTTAGTCATCAAAGACACCCCTAAATGGTCCAACTAAAATTACATTAATGAATGCATAATATGACTATGTTACGTCAACCTGGACAGAATGCATAGAAACTAATTTCATTTATTTCGTATTTTTCTCAGAATAGAAAGTAATTTTCCGGAAAAAAAAACAACTGCAGCTACAGAATTGCATAAAAAAAGATAATCAGTACAAAGTAAAGTGGATGACTGAACAATGAATGTCAGGACACTACTCATCAATTCGATGCACTGGTCTCTAACATTAGATGAACTGAAAGTCAAGACATACCAACAAAAAGTTGATCTCACTTGGGAAAGGAATAATTCAGCAGACTGAAAAGTTGCTAGAGGATAAAACACAAATCATATTACACGGGAAAAAAAATCAATCCTGTTGACAACATGATCATGCCTTTTTTACTTCAGCGACAATTTTTCCTTTTGATCGATGTGACACTTGCATTAAAGAATAGCAACTTGAACCAAAAGAAGCATAAGAAAAAAGCAATTCCGGAAGGAAAGAACATACCAAAAGTGTCCCATCTGGTAGCATTAGAAATCACATATCTGGAATAAAATTCCCTCCCATCTGAAAGCTTCACTCCGACCTGGATTTCAGGCAGCAATTTTAGAAGTCAACAGTTAGGATGGCAACAATGAGAGAGAAAGAAAATGAAAAGAGTTCGAGAAAAATCTCATTTCGTTTCCCTGAAGGATGTATAAGAAGAAAAAAAAAGAGAAATGGAAGAAACACATATACTCTTTCATTTTATTCCCTAGCTGTATGTGCACATACAAGCCCCTAACTATATACATATCAAATATCAGGTCCATTCAGATTATGAATTTTTTTTCCACCAATTAAACTATTATCTTGGAAAGGCAAAACCCTTATCTACTCAACCCTCGCCCACTCATTTTTTTCTGCACAAAACCCTAAGAAATGTCAACCCATGATCAGCGACCACTGCAACCAGCGACAGCAGTCCACAGTGGCAACGGCTTTGGGCATTTTTCTTCGACTTTTCAAATTTCAAAGATTTCCCAATTTTCATTTTTCACTGGTACTCTGAGATAACTTTATCTTGATTTGTCCTACTTTTTTTCTGATTAATTAAGGGTTTCCACTTATCTGTATATTGTTAATGGTTTCTATTCATTTTTTATTTTTATGGGTTCGTTTCATCACGTCACTGATTTCTTCTGAATTTTACAAACTTTAACTGATTAGTATGGGAGTTGAACTCATTATTGTGGAATGTGGATTTAAATTGTCTATAGAGTGGGCACTGAGAAGTTATATACTAATATGCATTAGGATTTATAAGGTTAGCTTCTATAAAATGTAACTGTCTTAGCATGTTCTAAATTTTTTGGAACAAACATAGATGATAGATACATGGCCTTGAATTTTAAACAGTTGACATCTTTAATAATTTAAAGCCTTGAACCACATATTTCCTTGCGTATACTTCAGCAGAATGGATATACCTTATGTGGTGCCTGCATAAAGACCGCATAGCACAAGTGTGAATATAGACCCTTCTTATCCAAATAAAATGTCAACGTTTCAGCATAGAACAAACCAACAAGTCCTTAATAGTTTAAATATAGATCATACTTACAGCATTCCCATGCTTTGTCAATATTTTAGACACGTTTGCTCTATAGAGTATAGCACTCCCTTGATCAACGAGGCCTTTTGCTAAAGCCTTGGCAATACCACCAACACCCCCAACTGGATAGTTGATTCCTCCATAATGTCTGTCACACAAAACCTGATGCCAATAAAAAAATATAATTACATGCATAAGCTTGTAAAGAACAGGTACTTTATTTTGTGCAAGTTCTTTACCATGCTTGCGTTGATCATTGGCGTCTTAAGAGCATTTACCGTGCTAACGATGAAACACTGCAGGTGTAATGATTATACATGCAGGATCATAACGTCATAAATCATTAAGTAGGAAATCTTAAGCAATGCCACTAGAATACTAGATGTAATATCTGACCTCAGCATCTATAAAGGACAGTAACGTTGGATCTTTTATGTACTTCCGAGCAACGTCACCAGCATTTTGAGGTAAATAAAACGCTGCAGAGAAAAGCATCACCAAGAATGGTTCAAATGCAACACTGTGGACAAAGCGACATGAATATTACAAAAAACCAACTAACATAGTTCTCATTTTAGTGGCTTTCCTCCTTACAATTTAAGGCAGAAATTATTACCAAGAGATAGGCACTGAAGAGGCTTTTTAAAGAACTGCCCAAAAAGATAAAGCGGTTCTTCAAGGGACTTCAGCTCCAGTGAGTTCAAGGCATTGAAGATCTATCATGTAAATCCTAATAAGCATGAGAGACAAGCAGGCTGAAGGATAAAACAACCTATAGTTGATCCGCAAAGAGGAAGAGAATGTGAAATATTGTTTGCTTTAATGAGAACCATACATACCTTCCAACACTCACCGTAGAATTTGAGAATACCCTCCTTCTCGTGAGGGAATTTACTAATGAGCTCAGTAATGAAATCATCATATTCCCTGTGAATTCTAACAGAGAAGTTGTTTGGTAGATGGAAATGGACTGTAGTTGGATCAGGTAAAACCTGCATTTTACAGCCAACTGCAGCGAGTGCTTGAGTAATCAAATTCAAGTTACCCTATTTGCCATTTCCCAAAAGATATACCATTAGTAAGAAGCATCGTTATTAACAGCTTCAGTTTCGCTTGAAAATTGAAATCAACAGCACATATCTCCAAAAAGGCATATCAAAACAAAATTACACATCTAATAAAAATAATATATAGGATTATACTTAATTTTTCAAAATAACATTGTACCATCAAGCATACCTAGATAAAGTGGGCATACATAAATAGAACAATCTAAATCGATCTATCATATAATATAAAATTTAATAAATCAATATAGTATACAACTTATTTATTACGAGACGCTTTTAATGGATTAACAAATTTAAGATATTTTTTATATTTTACTTTTCGTAAGCATTTTTCAATAATTTCAATACTTATATGGCAAATTTGAGATTGTAAAACCACATATAAGGCACACTTGGTTATACAAAGTTTCTACGTTTTATGTATATTCAGGTATTTTATCTCACATCCACCAATTTTTTTTTGTCAAACCAAGAAAGTTGATTATCCTTTGATGGGTATACTAATCTTGCTGTATCTTTAAGTAGGTTCAAATCATTGACAGAAGCAGTATGCACCAAGGACGTTCAAGTGCATGCCGAACTTTTTTGTAAAGAAAAAAATAAATCAAATTGTATAAGAGTTGGAGATCAGATAGTGATATTTTCTTAAAACTTTGACAAAATCATAAAATATCATTAGATAGACTAAGTTATAAATATATAATCTAGGAATACATATAAGAGTTGGAGATGAGATAGTGATCTAGGAATGCTTATAATACAAATGACATAATATAATTTTTTTTATCGATACATATGACAGACATAATATTGACATCACAACTATTTCAAATCTTCAATTGGTTGAATAACCGACCAATTGATCATGTGTTTTCCCAGTTTGACATCTTGACCGGGTCTCAAAACCTTTCTAGGCCAATCCATGTGTCAGTTTGGTTGAATCGCCAACCAATTGACCGTGTATCCCGGTTTGATATCTTGACTGGGTTTCAAAATATTTCTTGACCAACCCACGTGTCAGTTTGCGCCGAGAAGAGAACATAAAAAGTTATAAAAAAACCACACTGGACAATCCATAAAAACTAGTCAGTCAATGATTTCGAAGTTGAATATGAAACCTTGAGGTTTTCTTGATTTTTTGATGATTGTGTACAAATGTACATAGTTTTTTATTGGTTATCGATGTACCATCATTAAAGACTAATTTGTGGTAATTTTTTGTTGTAAGTTGTAACATTTAGGGCATGCTTTGATAGGCCAAAACAACATGGATTTCATGAAAACCTGTATTTTTTTTAAAAAGAATTCCAAATCCATAAGTGGCGTAGGATGCTCTCAAATAATATGTTGTCTTATTTTTCACTAAATGCATAACAATAACAAAACATTTAATCCCAAACTAGTGGAGTAGGGTAGAAATGAAACTCTAAGGAGTCACGGTTCATGCACGTGAATCGCCTTCTTGTATGTGTTTCTATCCAATGCAAATTCCCAAGGAACATTCCAATCTTTTAGATCTCTTATGACCGCCTCCTCCCAAGTCAATCGTGGTCTACCTCTTTCTTTTTTTTGTCTTCGATCTGATTCAATACTCCTCTTCGTATAGGTGTCTCCATAAGTCTTCTTTGTACATGTCCAAACCATCTCAGTCTATGTTGTATAAGTTTCTCTTCCATTGGAGCAACTCTGACTCTCTCCCGAATGTCTTCATTTCCAATCTGATCCATTCACGTATGACCACACATCCACTTCAACATCCACATTTCAGATACTCATCTTTTGTATATGTTGTCTTTTAGTGGCCCAACATTCCGCACCATATAGCATTGCAAGTCTTATTGCGGTTCTATAAAATTTTCCTTTTAACTTAAATGAGATTTTCTTGTCACATAAGACACCAGAGGTTTATCGACATTTCATCTATCATGCTTTAATCTTATGGTTAACATCTTCATCGATCTCCCCATCCTTTTAAAGTAATATCTAAGATATCTAAAAATATCTTTTCTGCGAACCACTTGCCCATCTAAATAATCTCATATTCCTTGGTATTAGCGGTGCTGAAACAACACTTCATATATTTAGTTTTAGATCTACTTAGTTTAAAATCTTTTATTTTAAAGTATTTCTCCACAACTCTAGTTTTCTCTTCACACCTACCATACTCTCGTCAATTAGTACTACTCATCTGCAAAAAGCATACACCATGGAACATCACATTGTATGTCTTTTGTCACTTCATCCATTACTAAAGCAAATAAATATGGACTTAAAGCTGAACTCTGATGAAGTCCAATCTTAATCGGAAAAGTTTTAGTCACATCACCACAAATTCTAATGCTAGTTTCTACTTCTTCGTACTTATCTTTAATTGAATTCACATATTTTGTTAATACATTCTTGTTCTTTAGGGCCCAACACATAACATTTCTTGGAACTCTATCATATGCCTTTCCTAAATCAATAAAAACCATGTGTAGATCTTTTTTTTGTTCTCTATACCTCTCCATAAGTTGTCTAATAAGAAATATGACATCTATCGTTGACCTTCCAGGCATGAAACCAAATTGACTATCTCTAACACGTCTCTTTCCTTAGACGGTGTTCAATTACTTTTTCCCACAATTCCATAGTATGACACATGAGTTTGATAACTCTATAGTTAGTGCAACTTTGAATATCCCATTTATTCTTGTAAATTGGCACCAAAATACTCATTCTCCACTCATTTGGTATTTTATTTTTCACAAAAATACTACTAAACAATTTAGTTAATCACGTCATTGCTTTATCCCCAAGACATTTTCACACCTCAATCGGGATCTCATCTGGTCCTAAAGTCTTACCAACTTTCATCCTTTTTAAGGTTTCCTTAACTTCAACTTTTCTTATCATCTGTACAAATCGTCTATTAGATTCCTCAATTGTATCATCCACTTCAAAAGTGTCGCTATCATTTTCTCTATTGAACTTATCAAAATACCCTTTACATCTTTCCTTGATATCCTCCACCTTAACTAAAAGGTTATTATTATCATCTTTAATGCATTTAATTTGATGGTCTCTAGTTTTCTTCTCTTCTATTTTAGCCAACTTATATATTCCAACATCTGCCTTATTTGATCCCAACTTTTGGTATAAATTCTCATAAACAACCCCTCTAGCCTCTCTTACTGCTTTCTTAGTTTTTTTATTAGTCAACCTATATTTTTCTAAGTTAGTTTTATTTTTGTCTTTAAACCACATCTTATAACATTCTTTCTTAGTTTTAATTGTCTGTTGTACATCATCATTCCACCACCACGTGTCTCTCGAATCTAGTCTATCTCCTCTACTCTCCCCACAAACTTCTTTAGTCACTCGTCGAATGTAAGATAACATACCCTCGCACATACTATTAGCGTCTCCTACAACATCCCAAAGTCTCTCTGCCATAAGTCTATCCCCAAATCTAATGCATTTTTCTCCTTTAAGATTCCACCACTTCATCTTCACATCTTTATTACACTTATTTCGTATCACACCAATAAGAAAGCGAAAGTTCACTACTACCAACTTATGTTGAGTCATCACACACTCTCCAAGTATTACCTTACAATCTATACAAGATCGTCGATCATCTTTTCGAGTAAGCACAAAATAAATGACTCCGATGTTGACCACTACAAAATGTGACTAAATGAAATTCTCTTTTTCTAAAGAAAGTATTTGCTACCATACTTTCGGAAAAAAGGAGTAATCTCTTTTTTCTCAATTTGTTGTATCTCTTCTTCCACTCATTTCTTAAGAAATTTATCAAAATATAATTTTTTATCCAAACATTATCATCATACAAAAATGCACTTTCAGAACGTAACATATGAATTGGATGCCAACTTGAAAAATGTATTTTTTGAATCAAAATTTCGTAATTTTTAATGACCCAAATATTGCCTTAGTATTTTAGTTTAGATATCTTTTAGACATGTGGATATTATTTTTATATTTTATTGATCTTTTTTTATAATTAATTGAGATTTTAAATAGAAAGATATTATTGTTTTCACAACTTGATATATCCAATTTAAGAGAAATCGGATATACTACTAGTAAGACAATGCAGATGTTCATTATATTATTCTATAATCTATATGGTTTTAGTATGATACATATTACCACAACAAACAAATATGTCGATGTCTTAAGTCTAGTCCACTATATATCAAAAAATATACAAAATAGACTAGGGTACCTTAACTAAATAAGTGCTACATTTAATTTGAAAGGAACCAACAATTTAAAGAACATACCAAATGTATTGTGGGTCTTTTTTGTTGTTGTGTGCCACTGGAAAACACCTTCACTTTGTACTATAATTTTTGGTGTATTTATGATAACGTAGCTACGAAATCTTCTTTCTTAAAAAGTCACTACTAAAGTAACCTATATGTAGAATCCTGACATACCTATATATTTTGTCAATCTTTGTGATCCCAACAAGTGTAACAAATAAAATGAGTAGGCTACAAAGAAACTTCCTTTGGAAAGGAGGAAATGGTGAGAAACTTGAGTTACCCTCTTGTCCCATGAAAGATTGTGTCCACCAAAATCTCGAGGGGTTTGGGTATTTGAGATATTAAGTCCTTTAATCAAGCCTTGTTGGGCAAATGGATTTGGAGAATGTCTGGTATGCCTGACCCAGATACACCGTTGTAGAAACGTGTAATCCGAGATAAATACTACCGTAACTCTTCTGAATGGTTCTTTGAACATGTCAAAACTATAAAATGCTTGTGGAGCGGTGTTCTTGAAGGGGAAGAGGTGGTAAAATTGGGAATGAGGTGTGTTGTAGAAGATGGGGTGGATATTAGGTTTTGGTTAGATAGATAAGAAGAGAGGTCGAACCTCTATAAAATATTTCGAGTCATCTTGTGGTTTGCATAATTCTTTCTTTCTTTACTTGCTTGTTTGTTTTAATTTCCGTTGCACATCTTTAATTGAGTAAGTAGAGTTTAATTAACCTTAAAAGTGATTAGAACTAAGTCATATACGATTTTACATTTGGTATTAGAGCTTTGTGAGTTAAATTGCATACTTAATCGTATTTTTATCATGACTACAACATCTAATCATGTAAAGGGTTTATGCACAACTAGACATCATTTGCTTAATGGGTCTAATTATGACTATTGGAAGAATATGATGAAAATTTTCCTAATTTCTAATGACCTCAAGTATTGGATTTTCCTTCAAAATCCCTACACATCCCTAAATGAAGATGAATTAGTCTCATTGAGATGAATTCTAAGATTATGAACATCTTGTATTGTGACCTTAATGAGAGTGAATATAATAAAATTAGGGGTTGTGAAAGTACTTTTGAGATTTGTCAAAGATTGCAAATGCATCATGAGGGTGATCAAAACTAAGGAAACTCGCATTAGTATTTTCATGCATAAATTGAAATATTTTCTATGTAAATCGGTGAAAACATAACCAAAATAAACACTCGTTTCACCGATATTATTAACTCTCTTTTGGTTCTTAGAAGAAAACTTAATGAATGAGAGATGACTAGGAAATTCCTCCAGTCGCTAAGCAACGATTGGGAAGACAATGTGGTTGAAATAAGAAGCACACAGCCTTTCCCAACTCAAGATGGGGGAACTCATTGGAAATTTAATGACTTATGAATTTCAAATCAACCATCGAAAAGATAAAGAAGCCTCCAAGAACAAACTCCCATTGACATTACATTGCAATTGAGATGACTCATCACCATTATCATCCTCCTCTTTGCAAAGTAGAAGAGAGGTTGCTCATTCATGTTTCATGACTATTCAACATGATCAAAGTGATGTAGACTCTAACTCTTGTTCTACAAAATTTAATTCATGTTTTACTAAGTCATATTATAGTGATAGCTCATGTTCCAAAGAAGAAACATAAACACATGACGAGATTCAAAATGCATTTCATGACTTAGTTAAACAATATTAGATCATTTGTGACAAAAATAAGAATCTTAGAAAATTAATAAATGATCTCCAAAACCAAATTAAATCAATTATGCATGAAAAGTATGAGGTGCTCACTAGTCTTGAAACAAATGAATTACAATTTAGTAGTATAAAAACAACACCTATAGATGCTGAATAACTAGATCTTAGAACTTATAATGTACAATTAAGAAAATATCTTAAAAAGTTCACAAATGAAACTAAGATGTTTGACATGCTTTTAGGTAGTCAAAGTCAATTATTAGACAAACATGACTTAGGATACAATGCTAAATTGAAAAATCATGTATCTCATACAACATTGAATGGAAAGCATTTAGTTGTAAAGTATTAAAAGGGGAAGAAAAATGATTTTGATGCCTAATTGTAATTGTATTCATTGCATGTCTTGTAATTTTGAACCCCATCCATTGCTTTATTGTCAGACCTTATAATGGATGCTAAAAAAGGAGTTAAAACATCACATGCTTAATTGTCATATTTGTGTGATGTTAAAAGAAGAGAATATATTTGAACTTAATTGCAATATTATATTCATATTGATAGGGGAAGCTTAATGAATATCATATACATAGGGTAATGAAGTGCAAAATTTAAGAGAAACAACTTCATTACAAGAATTGAAGGAGAGAAATAAGTTCCATATTTAAATCTCATTTTTTGATAGATGTCAAAGGATGAGAGATTATTAAAAGGAGATGACTTGAAATTTGAGTACAAATTGAACAAAAACTATGCACATCCATAGGGGGAGCATTTGTATGCATAGTTACACATAAAATTTAAAATATTAAGATATAAGTTGTCATCATCAAAAAATGGAAATTGTTGGCTTTTGGGCCTTAATCTACGTTTTGATGATTTAAACAACCTAATCTTAATTAGAAGCAACGTAGAGTAGCACACATTTTGCATAACATATATATTATTTGTGCTAACTTCTACAGGTGATCAAGACTGAATGAATAAATCAAATCAAGTCAAAACATGTAATAAAGCTCATTTGAAGACATGTAATCTTGATTTATTTCGAGTCTTAGGAACTATATGTACTTGAGCATACTTGAGCTAAAAACTAATCAAACACATTAGGTTTCTTATAGAAGTCACACACAAAATCTCACTACATTTGAACTTCAATAGGTCACTCAAACTTAGACTGAAATTCACTAAATTAGAACTGTCAGAGCCATTTCGATCGACCGAACTGCCTCTGGTCGACCGTTTGTTTCCTTTAGCAAATAGTGAATTTTATTTTCCGACCGGTTGATCGTTTAGACCATTTCGGTCGACCGTCTATACGTGTTTTTGACCGTTAGACTTGTCGTATTATACCAACGGTTGAATTCTTATTTTCATCCAAACCTCGAAAATACTAGTGCTCATTGGTCGACCATGGACCTTAATTCGGTCGACTGAACCGAAACGTTTTGACAAACCCTAAGTGCCTGGTAATTCTCGATCGACCGACCCAAGCATTTCGGTCGACCGAATGTGTAATTTTTGCCAACCCCATAGAGCCTGGTAGTTTTCGGTCGACCGAACCAACCTTGTTGTTCGACTGTTGACTTAAGTGAACCTAAGTTATAGCATGTTTCCGTTCGATCGTTCCCTACTCGGTCGACCGTTTTGTGTTCTGAACTACCGACCGGTCGACCGTTAGACCCGATCCGGCCGACCGAACTTGTCATGAAATGTGTGTTGCAGTTTTCTGTTTTGTATTTTTCTTACACAAACAATTTCTAATTTAATTCTAACGGCTATATACCCTTAGGGCTTAAAAATAGATGTTACCAAGACACAATTAGACAACTTTTACACTTTAAATTGTCCAATACATCTAAGAGAAACTCTTAAGCTCCAAATTCCCTAATCCTACTCTCCAAGCTAAACTTTCATACTTTAGTTTCAAATCTCATCATACTCTAAATGTGTTAAAGTTAGAGAGTGATTGTTCCACTCATTTGTCTGTCAAGAAACAAGAATTTCGGTGAAAACCCGAATTGTTCACTCTCGGTTTGTGAGAGGAAAATCAAGCTACCGAGGTTATTCGCGGAGTTTGTGGTGTAAAAGGCTTAATCTCGGCACGGAATGAGATTGATAGTGAAGACGTAGGCGTAGCTCGATGAAGATCGAGCGGAGCTTGCTAGAGAGAAAGTAGGCGGGAGGCCGAACCTCTATAAAATCTTCCGATGTCTTTTGTGGTTTGCTGAATTTCTTGTCTTAATTTCCGCTACACATCTTTGATTGAGCAAGTAGAGGTTAATTAATCCTAAAAATGATTAGATAATCCGACCATACACGGTCCTACTGTAATAAACTACGGTTTGATAACAAGAGAATTGTACTTTGGGAGATTTGGCAAAAGATTGTTCGGTGTACCTATGGTTGCAAATTTCAGAGATTATCGTGGATATTATGTTTTAGAATCATTGTTGTTGGGTGACTGCGAGTTTTTTATCCTGTTATTCCCCACATGTTGTGGATTTATTTTGGATATTTCGTTTCTGTTGTGCTGTGTCGGAATCTTGTTTCTGGCTTTCTGTTGTTTTTTGGTTATTCTTGTTTGATTTTATCACCTCATGTATCCTTTTTTACTCTATTAATGATCAAAAAGCAAAAGTTACCACATACTTAATATAGACGATGTCGAATGTACTCTTACATTTCAATTGATAGGACACTTTAGGACAAAATATAACATGGAATTAAATTGTAATATAGTTGGAGCAACAATTTTATTCTTGAAATAATGCTTATATGAGAGTATTGATTCATTTTAAAGGATTTTGAAGGTAAAAAAACATCCAAAAATAATAATTAAAACCCAACATTGATGAGTGTAATGAAGCATTCCAAAGCTTCGTACGAGTGCAGTATGATTCTTTACTCAGGGAACCTACTAATCTAAAATCAATGAGCTCAAATTGATAATTATTTTGTCGTTTCATTTCAAATCTCAAACATTTATTCTAGGTATAACACCTAGTAGGCGCACGTTCAGACCTTCGGTTGATTAAATCTCTAATGCTATTGATAATGACGTTATGTCCGAGAGAGTGTAGACTTTGGTTCAGATTGCTATGTCATGGAATCTACTAAAACACTACAAAATTCAAACACATGTTACCTCAAATGAGTCATTAGGATGCTTAATAAAAGATCGACATGTGTTCCACTCACTTTTCCAAGTCAAACTCACGAGTCACTAGTCGACGGTTGACCTATACATAAGGGTCCAATTAATTGTTTTCTGATAGATGGGGTCCAATTAATCTTTAATTCCGAAAATGAGTGAAAGGGTTTAAATATTTATAAGATTGCTGGTTTGCGCTTATATTCCAGATTGTTGGTGCGCCCTATTCTTATATTATTGTCTATGATATATCTCCAATTAAACATTTTTTTGATCGGTATCTCCAATTAAACATATTGAATTCACAAAACACTCTGACTCGCAACTCCAATGACTATATTAATTTGCTACTTGCTAGGGCTCCAAAAGGACCATTGAACAAGTCATGAGTCCAGTAATTTTTTCTACATCATTGACAAATGTTGATTGATTATTATCATCATTATTACTATACAAGTTGTTGTGCTCGTCACCGTTGTTCCTTTTCATCCAAGTCAAAATATTTTTCTCTTGCTGTCAAGATTCAGCACCTTATGAAGGTCACAAATACTACTCTTCCTTTTTGTGGTCCTTCCCAGCAAGCAAAGCTGCAAAGAAGGTAAGTCTAACTCAAACTCTGACTAAAAAAGGCCTGCTTTGAGAGAATTGGTAACCTGGAACTTGAAATTACCTCACACTCATCCTTAAATCATGTATTTCATCAGAATCATCTAGAAGTCTGAATTTATTCCGAATTTTTGCATTTCTTTCTTTGTTTCTCCTAAATCGAACTAGAGGATTTTCACAATGTTTTGGTTGAAACCTTTAATTCCAGAGCTGGTGGTGTTTGTACTAGTCAGATCATCACTACGTTGCAAGCACAACATACGAAATTACTAATTGCACTACATCAACATCAAAATTACTACAACGCCTCAAAATAGGCTCCCACCTCTACGAGTCAAAAAAAGTACTTCCAATTGACCCATTCATGGGAAGCGCAAATCGAGCATCTGCCATTTCACGATAAATAAGAAAGACAGACGATCATCTAACTGTTTTGATTTACTCCATGATAGATAATCCAAACATCGGGAGAAAAAACATTTCAATCTTTGACCCATTGGAAACAGACAGTAAAACATAAACATACAACTTGCACTAATTACGCTTTTCCTACAACATGAAACAAGGAACGATAAAAATAAAAATAAAAATAAAAATAAAAAGAGATAGGGTTAGGGGACCTTATCGCTGAAGCCGAACATGACGGAGGAGCCGACATCGAAGGTATAGCCGTTCCTCTGGTAGAACCCGGAGCTCCCGCCGGGGATGACGTACTTCTCGAGGACGAGAACCCTAGCGCCTTTGACGGCGAGCTGCGTGGCGGCGACCAGCCCGCCGATCCCAGACCCGACCACGATAGCATCGTAGTCGGCCGTCGTGGAGGCGCAGCGGAGGGCGGTGGATTTGGGGAGTCGGAGGGGGGGATTGGGTCTGGAGGGTAGGGTTAGGGTTTTGGGGAGAGAGGAGAGCATGGTTGGGGCCGGCTTGGGTGGAGCGCGGGAGAGGAAAAATGCGGGTGTGTTTGTGTCGATTATCTTCTCTCTTGTGGATTTTTTTGGTGGATACGGGCTTACGGCTCATTGTTGGCTGAAATTACGTGACGGTTAATTTAGTGAACTGCCGAACATTTTTTTCAGACCACATTATCGTTATCTCATTTCTACTTATATTTTTTCTTCATTCTACACGCCCATCACCTTTCTTTCTTCATTTTCCTCTCAATCACCAAAAACATTATCTCGGAGACCAGGAAAGGTACTGACGGACTCACCGTTAGACTCGACTACGGTAAAATTTCTACCCCTTTCAAAAGAAAAGAAAAAAGAAAAAAGAGAGGAGCGTCTGGCAGAGACGCCCCCCATGGGAAGTTCATTCATTCATTCTCTTAACCTCCTGACTCAACAATGACAAGCAGTAATGAGAAGTTCGACCATTTAGATGCTGATATATAGACATTTCAAAGTTAGTGTGATTCGACATCTCGAATCCTCAAGAAATTTTGAATATTCGTAACCTACATTTCAATAGCCGCGTTGACACGGTCGAAAAGAGTGTCCAGAGCTGCAGTCGATGAAGTGATCCAATCTTTCAGAGCCGAATGAGCACTTTCGACTCTACAGTTCGTAGTGTTGCCGAAGTGAATGACTTTGTTCGTCCAATTCAACACAAAACTTTTCTTTATACATTAACAATGTCCCGTCCACATACTTCGTCATAGTCGACCAAGATTTATACGCATCTTTCAAAGAAGACAACTTTATTATACTCCTTCTCTGAAGTAGAAAACATGACTTTCCTCCACTTTCCACACTTAAAAGTATCTGCTAACTCCTAGTTCTTGCCGAATGAGTGGTATGCGTAATTGAATATATCATTGTTAATATACCATGTGTAAAGTAAATGAGCAGAGTTAGGAAATATCTCTCTCACTAGTAGCATAAGGCCTAACTCCCGATCCGTTATGATTGTCGTAGGACTGACAGTACTGCATAATAAATCTCTTAACTTCTCCAATACCCACTGGTAACTACGCTCGGTCTCATCCTTCATAATTGCATAACCGATAAGGAAGTTCATGTTTGTTGTTGTCACCCCCAACCATCTCGAACAAAGACATTTTGTACTTGTTCGTTTTGTACGTCAAATCCATGAAAATTACCGAAAGGTATGTGTGTAACAACTTAACTGACGTCGGATGTGCCATGAATGCGTGAGTGACAACATTAGTTTCTTCATCGGGCATAATCCAATGCAAGTACTAATACTGCAATGCCTGATGCAGAAACTGTTGAGCGGGGTTACTGCCTTCAGAGTTCACCCTCCTCATGTAATCTCTACAATTATAAATGTGTCTCTGATTTGGATTGTCCTCTGAGACTTTCTCTTTTACGGCTAACAAGATGTTAAGCGGTTTTGCTTATGTCTCAGTCATATCACGAACAATTTTCTTAGCCCAAGGACTAAGCTCGCTGATCTATTGGTGACCCTCTGGATAAACAACAGCATGTGGTTGTGCTGACCATTTGAATTATCAGTAACTACGAACCATCCATCACGCTCTCGTCACTCGACCGTCTTTATCAAAAAATAACAACCGCAACTCTTTTTCTTTTCGTGTTCTTCCGTACTGCGGTATCCAAATCTCAGGAACTTATTTCCTTTCTGCGATCACATCTCAGATAACAATTCATCTGACCATCTCATTGTGGTTTATAGGAGGATACTACTAAGAAATCTGGCTCCGATGGAAACTTTTTCGTCTATTTTATAACGTCCTCACATGTTGGAAATACTTCCCCACTTACAAAAAAAATCATTGTAATCCACCCCGTCAACACCGAAATCTGGCAACGGAACCTGAAATAATTTGAAATAACACACCATATAATTTTAAGATTTTTTATAAAAAAATGGGGCGTCTGCAAAAAACGCCTCCCCTAAAGGGGAGGCGTCTGGCTAGGATGCCCCCCCATGTCCAGACGCGCCCCCCATGGGGGGAGGGGCATTTTTTGCAGACTCCATGATCGAATTTTTTTTCAGGGACTTACCGCGCCGGATTCAAACGGTTCGTCAGGCATTTCCTTGGTATTGGTACTGGTACAATGAGGGAAACTGAGAGAGAAACCTTCTTTTAAGAGACGATACTGAATGAGTATTTAATAGAAAGTGAAGGGCAAAATGGTAATTTGCACATGCGATTTAAGTAATTCGCGGGAGACAAGTAGTAATACCTTTAAATTATCTTTCAAATAATACATTATAATATTTTTTTGAGTATTGTAACATCTCTTGTAATTACATCCTTATTGACATCTCAATTAGTATAAACTATGAATGTTTGTAACTTACACACACCTATATGAGTATGTGTGTGTGTGTGTCTATATATATATATATATGAGGTTATGTCATGTAATAGAGATACAAGTAAATGAAAAAGTAGTCTTCCTTCCCTACATACATTTGTCATTTTTCTTGCTTTATTTTGATTATGTGATTCCAATGATCTCTGGTATTTTTAAAACACGTTACCCTCATGACTTCGCTCGATGTGATCAACTCAAACATTAGTTGTTTCTTGTTTGATTAAGGTAGTCTACAACGTAAGGTTGTATTCATCTTGAGGTAGTCTTTCACAAATTATAATACCACTAATCTATTTTCTTGTTGAATATACTCATACTATATTCTTAAATGTGATGATATATGTCTAGAAATTTTCATTGCAAAATCTTGGTTTGAAATATCATGTTCTACATCTTTATATATATTCTTAGATGATAAACTATTAACTTTTGTTTTATTATGATAGTAAAATTTAAATCATGCACATAACAATTATAGATGCATATGAGTATGTTATTTGATAAATATGCATTAATACATGTTTATAAGCATTTTGTTTTGCAAAAACTGATCATGTATTTGGAAGATCACTAGACGACTTGTGCATATGTCATATATTATGCATGGTGTTTTGTTAGAAACTATACGTGTTTATTTTTATCAGTTTTATTTTGTATGATCTTTTATATATTGATTGTCTTCATTGTTGACAAAAGTTAAATATACAACTTTTGATAAAATGGACAAGAATTTTACTTGTCGTGTTTTGGATGTTGAAATCTAACTTATTGCTCATGGAAATACAAATGAGAAAAGGCATCAAATCAAGAAAAGACGGAAGCTATATTTTTCCTTCGCAATCATTTTCAAGAAAAAAATGATTTCGGAAATATCATGATCTAGTCTCATGCCCGAGTATGACTGAGTTAAATATCGAGTTATCGATGAAAAATCACGGGATCCGTCCAATTGATTTACTCTATTCTCTGAAATGTATCAGCGCATCAAAAGTCTTACAAGGAGTCTAGTATAATCATTTTGTGACTATGATTGTGGATGGTGTATAGATTCGACAATCAAAATGGGTTGTCAAAGTAAATTTCCACAATAACAAACATATTTCTATCTGTCTGTTTTAGTTGATATATTCTTAAAAGTAATATATACTCTATTTAGTAGATATACATGACCATATGACGGAATATCAATATGACAAATGGACATTATATACCATGATACAAATATTTTGTTTAATATTCTTGAGGTTCATTCGATTATCATATTTTTATAATTATTATCTTTAAGCTTTCGATTTAGTTCTTATTTTAGTTGAAACTATTTTATATTGGTTAGTGTTCTCATTAGTCCAATATATTTCCATACTTGTGATTTTTATTCACTTACGATGACATTCTTCTAGATATTAAAAATACACATGCATATGTTGCTATCATATTGATATTCAACATTTTTATGTTTGTCATGACTATTTATACATATCATTATAATGTCTTTTAATGTTCAATATAGCAAATAGAGTATTTGCATTTATCGTCTTAAAAAGGCAAAATATACATACATATGGTAATATGTTGATATGCATAATTTATATCTAAAAGACTTATACCAAGTTACATTCGAAATTAATTAACATTGATATGATTTAATGCATGATTCTTATTTTGATTATATTTTCTCATTGGAAGAACCTTACACATTCTCTCAAAATGTATAATATTACGTTATGTTTCTCGACCAGTATGGTATGTAAACATAAATATAGATAAACATATAAGATATGTTGTGAATGTAAATTTGTATAAGTCACTTGATATTAATATTTATATGAGAGTCCCTGGAGAACAAAAATGCCCAAGGCAAATATAATGAAGAGATGCGATATAATTTGTGAAAAGATCACTATATGAACAAACAAATAGAATGTCAATCTCATCTCAATGAATGATATGAAAGGAACTCCTGAAGAGATTAAACACCCGGGAAATATTTGAATGATGAATTTTGAAATAAATGACTGGAGAAAAGTCAACTATTTTTCGACATGTAGTTCGAACATTCTTCAGAAGAGAATTGTTACAATGCTTCAAATATATAAATAAATATTATACAAAGAAAGTTGACCTGGAAAATACATCAATAACAAATTTGTCCGTACTGTGTAAACAAATATCAAGTTATATATAACTAAAGAGGTTGGACTAGGAGTTGAAGTCCATTTCATAGAGTGTCATAAAATATATTGCATATAAACTAGACCTAATACATTCACAATGAATGTTTATGTAAGCATAATATTTCTTCGAAGACATTGAAATGACGTTCAACGTATTTTTCGTTACCTCTTTATAGATCTATCAATATTTACTTAATATATTCATGAGCTAAGGATTTACTTAAGTGATACTGTTAGATCCTAACCTTTGCTTATGTTTTATTTGTGTTTAGGGGAGGATTAGTGATGGATTGAGATGGACGGCTGAGATCGAGTGGGAGAAAAGTATATAAGGTTTGGTTTTTTTACTCTCTCTCTCTCTCTCTCTCACGATCTCATCTCTCTCACTCACTTTCTCTCTCTAGACTCGTCTCTCTCGACAACAAGTGGAAGGTCGGCGTGGTGTGGCGATCAGAGAGCACGAGAGTTGTTGTTGGAGTCGCCGGAGGAGCGAGGATCGTCGATTGCGGGAGGTTTCGCGAGGAAGAGCTTGCCGTTGTTTCTTCAAAGGCTTCTTCAAGCCTTAAGGTATGTCAAACTTGCTTTCAAGCTCACCTATTATTAGTGTGGGAGTGGGAGCGGTCGACGGTAGGCCGTTTTGGCTCGTCGGACCTGCACAGCAGCATCTGAACTATAAACGGTCGAGGAGTTTTGGTTCGTGATTGATCGTTTTATATTTCTACCGCAAGTGCACGGCCGCGTTGAAGCGGTGGCAAATACGGGTCGTCCACTGGGAGGTGTGTCGACACTTGGTTTGTGCGAAGGCAAGGGGTAAAGAAAGGAGAAAAGGATTGGTTACACTAAACTATACTACAATGCAAATGGAAATGAAAGATAAGCAATAAAAACTAAACCCCAAAGGGGGTAGAGAAATAATGTGAACATAAAGAAGTGTGTGTGTGTTCATTAAGCTCCTCACAACATGTAGTGCATGAAATCATAAAACTACATCCAACTTTGCCTCAACATGAATTAAGATAAGACTACATCATTAAAACATACAAGACAATAATTGGAATGAAACTAAATGAACTCATGTATAAAGACTAGACCCTACTATGCCTCCACATGAATTAAGATGACTACATCATTAAAACATACAAGACATTAGCTAAGGAAAAGGCAACAAGAGTACATACACTACAAATTGTGTTTCGAACATTAACTTCATCCATATCCTAACCTTATCATTCCCCATAAAATAGGTCCACTAATCAAAGCATAAGCTAAGCTTCATTCAAGAGCATTAGCATATCAAAGATAAGAGTGGAGACCCATTAGATGGTTATGGAAATCATATAAAGCTCAAGGGATAAAAATAACACACACTTAATACACTACATGATTATATCACATATTTCTCCACCCCCCAAATGAGGATGAAACTACTCACTACTCATTACACTACTGATTAGACTAAGCAAAGAAAACATTTAACTACGATACTGAAATTACTAAACAAGAAATTAAACAAGGTAAAGCAACCCACACAAAACAAGCAATATAACAAAACAAGATTAAAAGAAACAAATAAACTTTTATTAACAATGACTCACATTGAAGGTAGCACTCTTCTCCACCTTGAGTTATTGCTTCAAGGCTCACTCCTTAGTAGAGAGAATGCCACCAAACAATGGGTAATTACAATGGAAGGTGAAGAGTTCTATTTATAAGCATGGAAAAAGCTAATCCGGGACAATCCCCCGATGTGGGACTAAACCAATACAAAAAATACACTAAGAATACACTAATACACGTGCTACAGAAAACTAGATGGATTCTGGGCTAAATGGACCGCCAATTAGCGGTTCCAGACCGCCAATTGGCGGTCTATAAGGTTTAGATCCGTCTGGTTTTCTTTGTGGGCTTTTCTTGAAGTGTTTCTTGGTCTTAGATGCATCTGGTTGGTTTAGTGGAGCTCCGACCCGAATCGAATTGACAAAATACTCCTCATGATGGTGTGGAGTTTCCTGTTTTGCTCTTAGGTCCTTCTGTCTTACGATCAGGTCCTTCCCCCTTGCATCTTGGTCCCCAGGTCTCACAATTAGGTCCTTTTTTCCTGCTTTTGGGTCCTTTCATGGCTCTTCTCTTCAAACCTCTTTATTTCTGAAAACTAAACATAAAACTCGTCACATAGCATTGCTTAGGTGTAAGATAATGGATATAAGGTACA
Organism: Triglochin maritima; assembly: GCA_963682175.1. Taxonomy (NCBI): domain Eukaryota; kingdom Viridiplantae; phylum Streptophyta; class Magnoliopsida; order Alismatales; family Juncaginaceae; genus Triglochin; species Triglochin maritima. The sequence continues at coordinate 33,828,100 of OY821776.1, read as the reverse complement.
AATATAAGCATGAAATGATGTCAATCAAATACCCCCACACCTAAGTTTTTGCTAGTCTCGAGCAAAACAAAGAAAGGGAAAAGCATACGAAATACAAGAAATCCTAACTCACTTTCGTAGGAATCACGGTTGCACTTAGCACGTGCAACAAGCCGTTAAACCTCCTTGTTGCCAAGGAGGAGGAGTGGTGTCTCCTGAGGGTTTTCAGCGGATATACCCACAAAATCCGAACAAGATGCATTAATCAATCTAGCTACACAACTCGTTGGACTTATTTTGTCGATCATGGAATGCGGTAATACTACGGGTCGACTCTATATATGTAATCAGTCCACACACCTAGCCTAATGAGTTATTCGTGAGAGTTAACTAAGGAATTATGTGAAAGACATGGACAACCTTAACTTCTGAATGTGAAACAAAGTGTAAAGTCCATTTTGGTTCTTATTTGACTCTTCTTTTCTTTTTCTTTTTCTTTTTCTTTTTCTTTTTCTTTTTCTTTTTCTTTTTCTTTTTCTTTTTCTGTTCTTTCTTTCTTTTTTTTTCTTTTTCTTTGGAGCATTTATTGGTTGGTGTTTGATTCTCCCAGGGTCAGGTTTCGTGCATCATTGCCTATGAGGACTTACACTATCACGTACACCTTCCCCCACATCTCCACATAGGGCGATCCCTACCACCCGTGTAACGGGAGTTCGGTCGGTGCATCCCAAGTCAGATGACTCGAAAGCACCAGGCACAAAGTCCCCTCAGACCTACTTTCCCGAGTGATAGGAGCCGTGCGAGAAGAGAGAACACCACTTATTTATTCATTTATCTACATGGGAACCAAAACCCCTACACTTAAGTTTCACAAAAAGATATTAAGGGCCCTTGACTACAACAAACTTCCTAAATTAACAAACACGAATTATTTGACTCACTAGGTTCAGGGTGGACTTCTTTAAATGTTTGAGCACTGAAACCCACTGATTACTCACCCCCAAGGGAAAACTGGGGTGCATCCTAACGACTCGATAAATCCTAAAGCCACGTACTAGATATCCTAATGCATCAAGTTCAAGACAATTTTGGGAGCTTTCTTTTTACTTTGCCTCTCAACGGTTTTGCACATGCTAAACACACGCAAAACCCACAAAACATTTTCTTTCGAAAACACATGAAGATTTTGAAAGAAATGTGAAAATTTTGAAGCACTAGGCAAGCAAAAGAAGACAAGTCACCCAAGGATCATGGCAAGCAGATATATCGATATTAAATGCAGCACACTATCATGACCCTAACAATGCAAACAAAAGAAAACAAAATCAAAGGAAAAAGACTCGACTATGTACACACGTAAAACACCCCCCCACACCTACTTCATGCATTGTCCTCAATGAATGTGAGCAAAATACTATATGGATACATGCATGAAAAAGGAACGATCTCACCAACATGAAGTACAAAGGGACGTTCGGGGTCATGTTGATGGACACAAACCCAAATTCCCTCAAAACCTGTGAGATGCTAAAGAAGGGATACAAATACGTGAAAGAAGGGATACAAATACAATCAATGCTTACTGAAGGAGTCTTTTATTGAACTTTTTTTTTTTTTTTTTATATAACTACGTACAAACATAAGTTCCCATCTTCATTTGTCAAAAGACATCAAATGGGAACCTCAAGAGTGGGTCAATGCACTTGGAAAGGGAACATGACACCACGCGGGGCCAGAATACGCATGCGTGAGCCCCCTTCACAAAGAGCACCAGATGAAATGAGAGGTTCATGAATTGGACGCAAAGGCGTCTCATTCAAAGGATCATACTGAAAGAGCTTGAACCTCTCGAGAGTTTGGGAAATAAGGGGCAACGGAAGAAAAATATCTCCCGTTGCGGAACTGAAGTTATGATCATCAATCCAAACTCTCCAACCAACAGGCTGGTGGGTCGGAACGAGGTCAAGGACCTCGTTATGCATATCCGACACACCAGGCGAACAAATAGTGGGTCTCATACCCAAGGTATCCTCCCAGGAACTCCTAATACCCTCATGAGCAATGTAGTTGTTTGATGTTCCATCATTTCCAAGATGATCAGGAACAATAGTGAGAGGCAAACTCTCATCAGGTTGTTTGAAGTTGAGGGTACTAGGGAGCTCTTGCTCCACCAGAGGTGGGTCCTTAAGAGGATCAAAATGAAGATCATGTGGCTCAAGGGCCACGGGACAAAAAGATAAGGCACAATCCTGTGCCGACTCATAATGAAGTTGGTCCAAGTTATTCTCAATTTGAATCGAATCCTCCACTAAGTGATCGTGAATTGAAACCCCAAGTCCCTCAGACTGACTAGGAGTTTGACTTTGAAAGATTGTGCTTTGAATTTGTGGATGTGGTGGTGGTTCGATATCAAAAGAAGAATCCTCATGTTGACAAGAAAGGTTACTCTCCTCACATTCACGTAATTTCTGCGACATTTGACTCACTTGCAGTGTCATATTTTGTATGGACTGTTGAGTGGTTTCCATGAACGTAAGGAAAGTTTGTTTCAAGGAATCAGGTATGCGGTCAACGATGAGGTCCAAGTCAGAGCTTGGGAAATTTTGAGGTTGGGTGTTGATGGGCTGAGAATGAGTCCAATGATTTGGAGTGGGGTGTTGGTAGAATTCTGGGTATTCGGGAGGAGGATACTGGGGTGAAAATGAAGTATAAGAATTTGGATATGAATTGTCTCCCCATGAATCCATCACTCTCGGATTGTACGCGGATGCGTAATGGTCATAATGAGCATTATGGGAAAATGTATGCTCATACTCAGGCTCTGGGGGAACATAAGGACATTCCCCGATAACATGACCACTCAACCCACAACAGTCGCACGGTACGGCTACTGGAGCCACCGGGGCACTCATGTCGTCTGCCATACGCATGAAAGAGGCCAAAGTTTGTTGTAATGTCTCAGTTTGTTGACCAGCATATGATCCGGCATAACTAGATTGTGGTCTAGCAGTCGGTGCCTCTCTCATGTTACCCCAATATGAAGACTGCTCAGTCACAACATTGCGATCATCCCAACCATACGGGGTGTTAGTCTGAGCCACCCCAGGTTGCATGGGTCCGGAGTACCAGGGAGAATCGTCCTGGTCCCATCAATGATATGGATGGTCGCCCATGTAACCATCCATCTCAAGAAAAACTCTCGAGTCGATCACTCTCACCACCACGAGGCTGAGCTCGCAAAAAGTGCTCGACTCGACCCTAAAACGCTACCAGAGAGTGTAAAGGGGAGGAGACTATAACGTAGAAGAAGGTGAGAAGAAGATGACTCAGAGGAGAAGGGAAGAATCCCTAGAGCTAGCGAGGGTACAGGGTGAAGGTAGAAGCCTAACTAGCAAGCACGGCTCAAACAATGTAAGGCAATGGGTCCTTAGGCTAGACGACGCCTAACTTCGAGGTCACTAGCCTCGACACGCCTCACCTCCCTACAACGAGGACCACAATGCCCAGCAAGTGATACCAGATCCGGAGATCCAGTACCTCCTACTATCGACAAGGTAGGCAACGCCGATCAGGTCATGGCGGTCTCAACTAGATTACTCTCCTAGTGTGTCCGAATTCCTAGGGCCAATGTCTACTTGCTTTTAGTTAAGGCTTTACTAAGAGTGATTTTTGGGGCCAAGGAAAGGGTGATGAAATCCCCCACCTTATCTTTTATGGGACAGCCCCTCCTTAGTAGCGATTTGATCCTAGATCTAGCAATCAATCGCTCCAATCAAATGCTCTCTCACTCTTGTCCCGATGCACCTTACTAACTAATGCATGAAAGAAACATGCATGAATGAGGGATGTGGGTGCACGTACCTCACGCCAGCAATCAACGACAAAATGTAAAGCAAAGAAAAGACAAATGCATGCAAGGTCTACCAATGGTGCATGACCTAGATGGCAAGAAGTCTAATCTTTTGCTTTGAGTTTTATGGTCCAAGTTGATTAAAGGGGATTGAAATTAAATCTGGGAGCAAACTAAAGATCACAGCATGCACAATTGGGCTCCCAGATAACTAAAGTAAAGCAATAAACCACCAGAAGAAATTTGAGAGGAGGCAGACCTCACCAGGCCGCCAATTGGCAGTTTGCAACCGCTGATTGGCGGTCGCTTTGTGGATTATTTTGCTCCAACTTTCCCAGTAGCTTCCCCTTGATGTTCTCGTTCCCTGAAACTAAACAAAACTGGAAACAAAAAATCAAAAGCCTCTCGAATCGTCCAAACCAAGGTCTGGACAGAGCACCTCCCCGGCAACGGCGCCAAAAACTTGATTGATCGTTTTATATTTCTACCGCAAGTGCACGGCCGCGTTGAAGCGGTGGCAAATACGGGTCGTCCACTGGGAGGTGTGTCGACACTTGGTTTGTGCGAAGGCAAGGGGTAAAGAAAGGAGAAAAGGATTGGTTACACTAAACTATACTACAATGCAAATGGAAATGAAAGATAAGCAATAAAAACTAAACCCCAAAGGGGGTAGAGAAATAATGTGAACATAAAGAAGTGTGTGTGTGTTCATTAAGCTCCTCACAACATGTAGTGCATGAAATCATAAAACTACATCCAACTTTGCCTCAACATGAATTAAGATAAGACTACATCATTAAAACATACAAGACAATAATTGGAATGAAACTAAATGAACTCATGTATAAAGACTAGACCCTACTATGCCTCCACATGAATTAAGATGACTACATCATTAAAACATACAAGACATTAGCTAAGGAAAAGGCAACAAGAGTACATACACTACAAATTGTGTTTCGAACATTAACTTCATCCATATCCTAACCTTATCATTCCCCATAAAATAGGTCCACTAATCAAAGCATAAGCTAAGCTTCATTCAAGAGCATTAGCATATCAAAGATAAGAGTGGAGACCCATTAGATGGTTATGGAAATCATATAAAGCTCAAGGGATAAAAATAACACACACTTAATACACTACATGATTATATCACATATTTCTCCACCCCCCAAATGAGGATGAAACTACTCACTACTCATTACACTACTGATTAGACTAAGCAAAGAAAACATTTAACTACGATACTGAAATTACTAAACAAGAAATTAAACAAGGTAAAGCAACCCACACAAAACAAGCAATATAACAAAACAAGATTAAAAGAAACAAATAAACTTTTATTAACAATGACTCACATTGAAGGTAGCACTCTTCTCCACCTTGAGTTATTGCTTCAAGGCTCACTCCTTAGTAGAGAGAATGCCACCAAACAATGGGTAATTACAATGGAAGGTGAAGAGTTCTATTTATAAGCATGGAAAAAGCTAATCCGGGACAATCCCCCGATGTGGGACTAAACCAATACAAAAAATACACTAAGAATACACTAATACACGTGCTACAGAAAACTAGATGGATTCTGGGCTAAATGGACCGCCAATTAGCGGTTCCAGACCGCCAATTGGCGGTCTATAAGGTTTAGATCCGTCTGGTTTTCTTTGTGGGCTTTTCTTGAAGTGTTTCTTGGTCTTAGATGCATCTGGTTGGTTTAGTGGAGCTCCGACCCGAATCGAATTGACAAAATACTCCTCATGATGGTGTGGAGTTTCCTGTTTTGCTCTTAGGTCCTTCTGTCTTACGATCAGGTCCTTCCCCCTTGCATCTTGGTCCCCAGGTCTCACAATTAGGTCCTTTTTTCCTGCTTTTGGGTCCTTTCATGGCTCTTCTCTTCAAACCTCTTTATTTCTGAAAACTAAACATAAAACTCGTCACATAGCATTGCTTAGGTGTAAGATAATGGATATAAGGTACAAATATAAGCATGAAATGATGTCAATCAGTTCGGTCGACCGATTATAGTGTAATTTGAGCAGAATCCCTCGCACCGGTCGGACGATACCTTTGTGGTGGTCGACCGGTAGTGCAATTCGAGCGAGAGATTGAGGCTCTGGGTATTTTCGGTCGAACGGGACCCCTTTGCCGGTCGACCGAAAGTACTGTTGTAGGTCGGTTGGGGCATTGACCATCAAAATGGTCGACCGCCTATTTGACTCGTCCGACCGACAACTTAAGTTAACATAATGGCCGGTTGACCGGAAGTGTGGTTTCGGTCGACCGTGTCGTGTGGACTGTTGGTGAATCTTACTGGTGGTTTTCGGTCGACCGATAGGGTTCGGTTGTTCGACCGTTTTATCGTGGTTTGCGAAAATGGATTTCTTCTGGTGCTTTTGGATTTACCGGGACCCCTTTGCCGGTCGACCGTTTGGCGGGTTTTTCGGTTGGGCCAGTTCTCGGGGTGAGGATCGGTCGACCGGAAGACAGTTTTGGTTCGACCGTTTTACACTGTTTTGGTGTGTGTGTTTGTTACTATTGATTAGCTAGAAGGCGACGGGTTCACCGGCCCTTTTGGGGCGACGGATGGACAGGCCGGCCCTATAGCGATCAGTAGTGACACGTGGAGGGGGATTGTGATAACTGTCGTCGTGGCTCCGGCAATTGAGGCAAAGCCGTGGCTCCGGCGAATGATGCAAAACCGTGGCTCCGGTAACACTGAGGCAAGAAGGGGGTTGTTTGGCCATGATTTGGACCGGCGATGCCTTGTGTGCACGAGCGTTGGTGGGTTGGGGTGAGAGGACCCTTGAGACCCGTGTTGTTTGGCTATGGCCGAGAGAGAGGTCCCGGGAACTTAGCGGGTGTATCAGTTGTGGTAGTTATGGTTCTTTGCATATTCCATTTTGTCCATATATGTGTTAGGGTTTGGCATACTGGGTTTCCTCCTGGAAACTCAGGCATTTATTGTTTGCTTTCAGGCCGAGAGCGACGGTAGGTGGGTGGTGACGGCGGAGGGAGCGCTCGAGACCGGATCCTGCTTTCCTTATCTTTTGAGGTGGTCGTGATTACTTGTGTATATTTTATGTATATGATCTTTTGATGTAATCACATTATTTGTAAACTCGTTCACATATATATATTATATGTTGGTGCACCGGTGTGTGTATTTCTTTTCGTAATGTCCTCGTTGATTGTATGATTTAAGTTTGAAATTTTCCGTTGTGTTTGAGGACGTTACAACTTGGTATCAGAGCGGTCAGTTTTGGTGTCTTCGTCCAAAGGAACCACCCTTAGAGTTGTGTCGAGCATGCATGCATTGTTCTGATTCATGTTTTGTGTCTCCTGTGTAGATGGCTCCGAGACGCGTGAGACCTCCTCCCCGAGATCGTAGCCCCAGTGTTGAGGAGTTGAGGACGCTCCAGGGCACGCTGGGTAGACTGGGCGAGATTCTCGAGCGCCAATCTGCCCAGGCTGAGCAGGGAGGAGCGGGCGCAGTGCTTGATCGGTTTATGTGTCAGCATCCCCCATCCTTCGATGGTTGCGGCGACCCTGAGGCCGCAGAGGACTGGGTCTTTAAGATCCATAAGATATTTCGGACGATTGGGTGTCCTCCTGAGAGGAAGGTGGATCTGGCCACCTACGTGTTGGACGGCGGCGCAGCCAACTGGTGGAGGTCCACTTCTGCTGTGGTTTTCGAGGACAGTGAGGAGTTGGGCTGGCAGGATTTCCTGGTGGAATTGAACCAGCAATATTTTCCGCAGCACGCCCGTGACAGGAAGAGAGAGTTCCTAGCTTTGGAGCAGAGGGACATGACTCTGGCTGCCTACATCAGCAAATTCCACGCATTGGAGCGATATTGTCCAGAGATTTATGTGACACAGGAGCAGAGGGCTCGGAGGGTTGTACGCGGTCTGAAGCCGCAGTTCAGGGCCCGTGTTACCACGAGCATGCCACAGACGTTAGCAGACGCTGTGAAGTTTGCGACCATTATGGATCTGGATAGCCAGGACATCGAGGAGGCTAGGAGGTCGCAGGTGAAGACCGGAGTGCGTCCGGGGAGTCAGTTGTCAGGGAATCCGGGCAAGAGGCCCCGGGTTGACGGAGGTGGACCACCGCAGGCTGGGCAGTGCAGGCAGTGTGGTGGAGTTCATCCGGGACGCGGTTGCGGGCCCCGTTCTGGCGCGTGTCATGGTTGTGGCCAGCTGGGTCACTTTATTCGTTCTTGCCCGAGTAGGCCGGGTGGGCCTATTGTTCGACCGGGATCATCCACAGCTAGTGGAGCTGGTCCGAGTCGTTTAACACCACCACCCCAGCAGGGGAAGATAGCAGGTCGCGTGTTCACTATCCAGGTGGAGGAGGCTAGAGAGGCCAGCACGGTGGTGGAAGGTACGCTACTTGTTGCATATTTGGTAGCTAGGGTGTTGTTCGACTCTGGGGCCACACACTCGTTTATCTCTGAGCAGTTTACGAGCGTGTTGGGCCGTACCCCTGCGATGTTGACTGCCACTTTGGAAGTCAGCACACCCCTGGGTTTGGTGGGCACTGTGGGGAGATTTCTTCCCAGCACCACGATTGCTTCGGAAGGCCAGGAATTTCCGGCTGGCCTGGTCTTACTACCGATGGTGGACTTCGATGTTATACTTGGGATGGATTGGTTGTCCCAGTATGACGTCCGAGTCTTGTGCCGTGATAAGAAGATTTTGATTCCGAGGCGAGGTTTGCCTGATCTTCTGATCAGAGGATTGAAGGACCGCGGGAGTCGGTTGATCGTTTCTTCAGTTAGAGCTCGGAAGTTGATTCAGCAGGGTTGTAGGGCTTTTGTAGCCACTTTGGTAGTTCCAGATCCGGAATTGAGGAGGCTGGAGGACATCGAGATTGTTCAGGATTTTCCCGAGGTGTTTGCTGATGATGTCTCCGGTCTACCACCCCACAGAGAGATAGAGTTCAGCATTGATCTGGTAGCTGGGACTACACCGCAGTCGAAGGCTCCGTACAGGATGGCACCTGCAGAGTTGACGGATCTGAAGAAGCAGTTGCAGGATCTGATGGATACTGGGTTTATCTGACCTAGTGTCTCACCGTGGGGTGCGCCGATTTTATTTGTGAAGAAGAAGGACGGCTCGTTGCGGATGTGTATAGATTACTCGATGCTGAATAAGGTTACCGTGAGGAATCGGTATCCTTTGCCCAGGATCGAGGACCTGTTTGACCAGTTGCAGTCAGCGAAGGTGTTCTCGAAGATTGATATGCGATCCGGGTACCGTTAGTTGAGGATCAGAGAGGCAGATGTTCAGAAGACAGCTTTTCGGACGAGGTACGGGCACTTTGAGTTTCTGGTGATGTCGTTCGGGTTGACGAACGTGCCTGCAACTTTTATGGATCTGATGAATAGGACTTCAGTCAGTATCTCGACCGTTTCGTGATTGTCTTCGTGGACGATATTTTAGTCTATTCACCAGATATGGATCAGCACCGGGAGCATCTGAGGATTGTACTTGGCATTCTGAGAGATCAGCAGTTGTATGCCAAGTTTTCGAAGTCTGAGTTCTGGCTTCACAGTGTAGCATTTTTGGGGCATATAGTGTCGGGAGCTGGGATATCAGTGGATTCAGCGAAGGTCGAGGCAGTGACGCAGTGGAGAGCCCCGACGAGCGTGACTGAGATTAGGAGTTTTGTTGGATTGGCGGGTTATTACCATCAGTTCATCAAAGATTTCTCGAGACTTGCTTCACCCCTGACAGCACTGACGAAGAAAGGAGTGAAGTTGGTTTGGTCTCAGAACTGCGAGGACAGTTTTCAGGAACTGAAGAGTCGGTTGACGACTGCTCCAGTTCTGACTCTTCCCAGTGGTAGCGGAGGTTATGTGATCTACAGCGATGCCTCAGGTGTTGGTTTGGGATGTGTTCTGATGCAGCACGGGCAGGTAGTGGCGTATGCTTCGAGGCAGCTGAAGGTGCATGAGAGGAATTACCCCACTCACGATTTAGAGTTGGCAGTTGTGGTTCACGCTTTGAAGATCGGGCGTCACTATTTGTATGGAGAGCGGTTTGAAGTATTCACTGACCATCAGAGTCTGAAGTACCTGTTTTCACAGAAGGAGCTGAATATGAGGCAGCGCAGATGGCTTGAGCTGATTAAGGATTTTAATTTCACCATCTCCTATCATCCGGGGAAGGCGAATTCAGTTGCAGACACGTTGAGCAGGAAAGTGGAGGTGTCAGCTGCGAGTTTGTGTATTCAGGAGTGGAGGCTACTCGAGACATTGTCAGAGTGGAGGCCGTTCACAGAGAGCTCGGGGGGAGCAGTGATTGCAGGTCTTCGAGTGGAGCCGCAGACCATCAATCGAGTTGTTCAGGCTCAGCACAGTGATGAGGATTTGACTAGTCTGCTACAGTCAGCTGCCAGGGATGGGTCAGACTTCACTGTGGGAGTGGATGGAGGTCTGAGGTTCAGGAGTCGGATCTGGGTGCCGAAGGTCGATGAGCTGAGAGATGACATCATGGAGGAGGCACACCGAGCTAGATATTCCATTCACCCGGGGAGTACGAAGATGTATAAGGATCTGCAGCGGAACTTCTGGTGGAGAGGGATGAAGCGTGATGTGGCTAATTTTGAGGCTAGGTGCTTGGTTTGCCAGCAGCTGAAGATCGAGCACCAGAGACCAGCAAGACCGATGCAGAGTATAGAGCTACCTGAGTGGAAGTGGGAGCACGTGACGATGAATTTCGTCACCGGGTTGCCGAAGACGAGGAGCTCTCATGACGCGATTTGGGTTATAGTCGATCGACTGACCAAATCGGCACATTTTCTTGCCATCCGGACTACTCTACCTTTGGAGGGTCTTGCGAGATTGTATATTGAGGAGATCATCAGACTGCATGGGGTGCCAGTGAGTATCATTTCAGATCGAGATCCGAGGTTCACTTCCAGATTCTGGGGGAGTTTGCAGCAGGCTCTGGGAACTCGTCTGAAGTTCAGTACAACATTTCATCCGCAGACAGACTTTAGAGGACATGCTGAGAGTATGCACTCTGAATTGGGCAGGGCATTGGGATGAGCACTTGTCGTTGATCGAGTTCTCCTACAACAACAACTACCATGCGAGTATTGGGATGTCACCGTACGAGGCTTTGTACGGGAGACCTTGCAGATCACCGATGTGCTGGAGTGAGGTAGGCGAGAGACAGTTAGTTGGGCCTGAGATTGTACATATGTATGCTGAGAAGGTTGATGTGATCAGGCAGCGACTAGCGACAGCTCAGAGTAGGCAGAAGAGCTACGCGGATCGGCGTAGGCGTGTGCCGATTTTTGAAATTGGCGATCAAGTCTTTCTGAAGATCTCACCGTCGCGTGGGGTGATGAGATTCGGGAAGAAGGGGAAGCTCAGACCGAGGTACATTGGGCCGTTCGAGATTTTAGAGCGAGTTGGAGAGGTCGCCTACCGGATTGCGTTGCCGCTACAGTTTTCTGGTCTTCATAACGTCTTCCACATTTCGATGCTGAGGAAGTACGTGGCAGATCCTTCTCACGTGATCTAGATTGAGGTTCCAGAGATCCAGCAGTATTTGTCTCTTGAGGAGAGACCAGTAGAGATTGTGGATCGGACGGAGCATCAGCTTAGGAGGAGGACTATTCCTATGGTTAAAGTCAGGTGGCAGCATCACTCTGAGTGAGAGGCTACTTGGGAGGTTGAGGAGGAAGTCCGGAAGTCGTATCCGGAGCTGTTTGGTAAGCACTGGATTTAATTTCGTGGGCGAAATTCTTTTAAGGAGGGTGGATTGTTAGATCCTAACCCTTGCTTATGTTTTATTTGTGTTTAGGGGAGGATTAGTGATGGATTGAGATGGACGGCTGAGATCGAGTGGGAGAAAAGTATATAAGGTTTGGGTTTTTTACTCTCTCTCTCTCTCTCTCGATCTCATATCTCTCTCTCTCTCTCTCTCACTCTCTCTCTCTAGACTCGTCTCTCTCGACAGCAAGTGGAAGGTCGGCGTGGTGTGGCGATCAGAGAGCACGAGAGTTGTTGTAGGAGTCGCCGGAGGAGCGAGGATCGTCGATTGCGGGAGGTTTCGCGAGGAAGAGCTCGCCGTTGTTTCTTCAAAGGCTTCTTCAAGCCTTAAGGTATGTCAAACTTGCTTTCAAGCTCACCTATTATTAGTGTGGGAGTGGGAGCAGTCGACGGTAGGCCGTTTTGGCTCGTCGGAGCTGCACAGCAGCATCTGAACTATAAACGGTCGACTGGAGTTTTGGTTCGGTCGACCGATTATAGTATAATTTGGGCAGAATCCCTCGCACCGGTCGGACGATACCTTTGTGGTGGTCGACCGGTAGTGCAATTCGAATCAGAGATTGAGGCTCTGGGTATTTTCGGTCGAACGGGACCCCTTTGCCGGTCGACCGAAAGTACTGTTGTAGGTCGGTTGGGGCATTGACCATCAAAACGGTCGACCGTCTATTTGACTCGTCCGACCGACAACTTAAGTTAACATAATGGCCGGTTGACCGGAAGTGTGGTTTCGGTCGACCGTGTCGTGTGGACTGTTGGTGAATCTTACTGGTGGTTTTCGGTCGACCGATAGGGTTCGGTTGTTCGACCGTTTTATCGTGGTTTGCGAAAATGGATTTCTTCTGGTGCTTTTGGGTCTACCGGGACCCCTTTGTTGGTCGACCGTTTGGCGGGTTTTTCGGTTGGGCCAATTCTCTGGGTGAGGATCGGTCGACCGGAAGACAGTTTTGGTTCGACCGTTTTACACTGTTTTGGTGTATGTGTTACTATTGATTAGCTAGAAGGCGACGGGTTCACCGACCCTTTTGGGGCGACGGACGGACAGGCTGGCCCTATAGCGATCAGTAATTACACGTGGAGGGGGATTGTGATAACTGTCGCCGTGGCTCCGGCAATTGAGGCAAAGCCGTGGCTCCGACGAATGATGCAAAACCGTGGCTCCGGTAACACTGAGGCAAGAAGGGGGTTGTTTGGCCGTGATTTGGACCGGCGATGCCTTGTGTGCACGAGTGTTGGTGGGTTGGGGTGAGAGGACCCTTGAGACCCGTGTTGTTTGGCTATGGCCGGGAGAGAGGTCCCGGGAACTTAGCGGGTGTATCAGTTGTGGTAGTTATTGTTCTTTTCATATTCCATTTTGTCCATATATGTGTTAGGGTTTGGCATACTGGGTTTCCTCCTGGAAACTCAGGCATTTATTGTCTGCTTTCAGGCCGAGAGTGACGGTATGTGGGTGGTGACGACGGAGGGAGCGCTCGAGACCGGTTCTTGCTTTCCTTATCTTTTGAGGTGGTCGTGATTACTTGTATATTTTATGTATATGATCTTTTGATGTAATCACATTCTTTGTAAACTCGTTTATATATATATATTATATGTTGGTGCACCGGTGTGTGTGTTTCTTTTCGTAATGTCCTCGTTGATTGTATGATTTAAATTTGAAATTTTCCGATGTGTTTGAGGACGTTACAGATACTTACTATATGTCTGATCCACAACAACAAAAAATCACAAACTTTTTCGTGTTATTGTGGAGACTTTGTGATCTTTATGCCAGTTGGTGAACTATGAATCAGGGGGAGTCGATTTCTAATTATCATCCTTGAAGGACGATTATTCCCAAAGGATAAAACTCACAAGGCCTATAGTTGTACTCTTTTTCCCTTTTCAAATTTTGTCCTACAAGGTTTTTATTGGTGAAATGCTTTTAACGAGGTAGCTAATGCAATTGTGTTACTGTACATCATGCACTCTTTTCTCTTAGCTATTTTCCCATTGGGTTTTGTAGTAATGTTTTTAACGAGACATGAACATAACGCCATATTATTTAAGGGAGTTTGTAAATGTATATTAAATTAAGGGGGAGAATTATACGCTTTGTACTTTTTTTTGTTCACCAAGTTTTTGGCTCACATGGTTTTACTTGGTAATGTTTTTTAACAAGGCAGACCGAAAAATGTATAACGAAAAGTGATCATCTAGGGAGGAGAGTTATGAAATTATATATGTGATGGATGATTCAGCTTCCAAATAATGCATTATAACTTCTCTTTTAAGTATGATAACATCTCTTGTAATTACATACTTATTTACATCTCAATTAGTATGGACTATTAATGCTTGTAACTTACACACACCTCTATGAGTATATATATGAGGTTGTGTCATGTAATAGAGATACAAGAGAATGAAATAGTAGTCTTCCTCGCCATCAAACACATAGGTGGCCAGATCCACCCTTCTCTCAGGTTCAACTCCAATCGGTCGAAAGATCTTCTGCATCTTGAAGACCCAGTCCTCCGCTACCTCGGGAGCACTCATGCCATCAAAACTCGGTGGGTGTTGACGCATAAACCGATCGTGCTCAGCGCCCATCCCGCCCTGCACATTCTGGGCTACTTGACGCTCCAGAAACTCGCCCAACCTGTCCCAGTTGGCGCCCTCAGTGGCGTCACTGGCATCGCGATCACGCGGAGAACTCCTCACGTGCCTAGGAGGCATCTGATAGAAGAAACAATCACAACTTCAGCCATGAATGCATTGTAAAAGATAAAATGCATGTGTCCTATTACTACAAGGGTGATTTCATTGGGAACCGCAAAGGAATCGACCGCTCTGATAGCAAATTGTAACATCCCGAAACAGCGGAAATTTAAAAATCATTATCAAGACATCGGAGACCAATAATCAAAGACGGGACTGTTACTTCTCATAAAATATATAAGCGGTGCACCATATTACATCAGAGTTTTGTCAAAATGATACATGATTACAATAGAATAACAAAAGGAGATAAAAGTAATCATGTCGACCTCAGTGGTCCGAGTGAGAGGATCCGATCCCAAGATGCGCGCGCCCGCTGATCACCACCCAATTGGACCTACTGCGGTCCTGAAATAAAACATGCAACAACAATGCCTGAGTTTCCATAAGGAACCCCCGTATGCCAGCTCACCTATATGCATGCAGTGGTACAAATGAACCTATCATACTAGTAGCATGTCATGTCAACAACAGTAAGGAAAACAGTTCCCCCGAAGGGTAACACAGGACATCAGCCCGACAATCATCATCGGGTCTCCCAAGGAGACCTACCGTAGGCACATACGGTCTAGCGGAACAAGACTTGACACTCCCCACACGTTGCTACACTAATCATGGGGTTCGGCAAGGAGCATCCGCTAGGTCCGCGCCATAAGAAACATATCTGTAACTTCGTGGTCGAAACCACACCAACGGGACCGTCGCACGGTCGGTCCATCAATCATCATCTCAGTAGGTGCCCAGCTGAGGAAAACATAGCCGGAACATCATCGTCCCATCAATCATTATCGTCGGAACAACATCGGCGGCATCACGACCCACCAGCACAATGCACTACCGGTTGACCGCCACAAGACATCGTTCAACCGGTGAAGGTTAAAGTCGGGCAAAATACACTACATCGGTCGACCACCCGAAGGAATCCGGTCGACCGTTGGTCGCCTGCAACCTTGCACCAGCCAAGGAATTACACCGTTCTCGTCGCCGGAGAGGTCTCCGACCTCCCCCGACCGACCAACACAACCCTCACACGAGGGTGAACAACAAAATCACACTAAGAATCAGTATACCTCTCGAAAGCAACGAAATTTGCAGGAGCCTCGCTCGTGCCTCCGTCACCTCCTCGCGCGTCCACCTCCGCACACCTCACGCCGGGACCGCACGACCACGCTCTTCACCGACCACCGGAGTCGTCTCCGCAACCTCTGGTTCGCCGGAAAGAAGGGAAAGAATGAGAGTGAGAGAGATCAAATGAGAGAGAGAAACAAATTTCTTCTTCTTAAACCCAACAACTCCTGCACCAACAGTAACCCACAACCCTACACCCCTCACCCATCACCAGCCCACTGTACACGCCTCCTCTTCCCCATGCAAACCTCTTCCTTAATCTCCATTAACCCCTAAATGGGTTTAGCGACATAACAATCCACCCTCCTTAAAAGGATTTCGTCCCCAAATCAAAGCAACCTACTCACCATAAAGCTCTGGGTATTGCCTTCTGACTTCCTCCTCGATCTCCCAAGTGGCCTCGCGCTCGCTGTGATGGTGCCACCGGACCTTCACCATCGGAATGGTCCTCCTCCTGAGCTGGTGATCCATACGATCCACGATCTCGACTGGTCTCTCATCGAGCAACAAGTCCTGTTGGATCTCTGACACTGCTATCTCAATCACGTGAGCTGGATCTGCAACGTACTTCCTCAGCATCAATACATGGAAGACGTTGTGAAGACCTGAAAACTGCGGTGGCAATGCTATCCGGTAGGCAACCTCTCCAATTCGGTCGAGGATCTCGAACGGCCCAACATACCTCGGACTGAGCTTCCCCTTCTTCCCAAACCTCATCACTCCTTGGGCTGGGGAAATCTTCAGAAATACATGGTCGCCCACCTCGAAACTCAACACCCGTCTGCGTCGATCAGCATAACTCTTCTGCCTGCTCTGTGCTGTGGCCAGTCTCCTCCGGATCACATCAACCTTCTCTGCATACATCTGCACAATCTCTGACCCCACTAACTGTCTCTCGCCCACATCACTCCAGCATACTGGTGATCTGCAAGGCCTCCCGTACAATGCCTCATACGGTGCCATCCCAATACTCGAGTGGTAGCTATTGTTGTAGGCGAACTCTGTCAGCGGCAAGTGCTCATCCCAGTGTCCTGCCCAATCCAGCATGCATGCTCCAGCATATCCTCCAAGGTCTGAATCGTCCTCTCTGATTGACCATCTGTCTGCGGATGGAACGTTGTACTAACCTCAGACGCGTCCCCAATGCCTGCTGCAGACTCCCCCAAAATCTGGAAGTGAATCGCGAATCTCGATCAGAGATCTGGAAGTAAATCGAGGATCTCGATCAGAGAGGATACTCACTGGCACTCCATGCAGCCTAACTATCTCCTCCATGTACAACCTAGCTAGACCCTCCAAAGGCAACGTGGTCCTGATCGCTAAGAAGTGCGCCAACTTGGTCAGTCGATCGACCATCACCCAAATCGCGTCGTGGAATCTTCTCATCTTCGGCAACCCTGTGACAAAATTCATCGTCACATGCTCCCACTTCCACTCAGGAAGCTCAATACACTGCATTGGTCCTGCTGGTCGCTGATGCTCAATCTTCACCTGCTGACAGACTCAACATCGGTCCATGATTGACATCATTTCATGCTCATATTTGTATGTTATATCCATTATCTTACACCTAAGCAATGCTACGTGACGAGTTTTATGTTTAGTTTTCAGGAATAAAGAGGTTTGAAGAGAAGAGCCATGAAAGGACCCAAAAGCTGGGAAAAAGGACTGAATGGTGAGATCTAGGGACCAAGATGCAAGGGAGAAGGACCTGAATGTAAGACAGAAGGACCTAAGAGCAAAATAGAATACTCCACACCATCATGGGGAGTATTTTACCAATTCTATTCGGGTCGGAGCTCCAACAAGTCGAGTAACCCCATCAAAGACCAACAATACCAGAAAGCAAAGCCCACAACAAATTCCAACACGATTCGACAATTTTGGACCGCCAATTGGCGGTCTTGGACCGCAAATTGGCGGTCCATATTGCTCAGGATCCGTCGAAATTTCTCCTGGACTTGTATTAATGTTCGTTTAGGCTATTTTTGGTATTGGTTTAGTCCCACATCGGGGGATTGTCCCCGATTAGCTTTTTCCATGCTTATAAATAGAACTCTTCACCTTCCATTGTAATTACCCATTGCTTGGTGGCATTCTCTCTACTAAGGAGTGAGCCTTGAAGCAAAAACTCAAGGTGGAGATGAATGCTACCTTCAATGTGAGTCATTGTTAATAAAAGTTTATTTGTTTCTTTCAATCTTGTTTTGTTATGTTGTTTGTTTTGTGTGGGTTGCTTTACTTTGTTTAATTTCTTGTTTAGTAATTTTAGTATCTTAGTTAAATGTTTTCTTTACTTAGTCTAATCAGTAGTGTAATGAGTAGTGAGTAGTTCCATCCCCATTTGGGGGGTGGAGAAATATGTGATATAATAATGTAGTGTATTAAGTGTGTGTTATTTTTATCCCTTGAGCTTTATATGATTTCCATAACCATCTAATGGGTCTCCACTCTTATCTTTGATATGCTAATGCTCTTGAATGAAGCTTAGCTTATGCTTTGATTAGTGGACCTATTTTATGGGGAATGATAAGGTTAGGATATGGATGAAGTTAATATTGGAAACACAATTTGTAATGTATGTGCTCTTGTTGCCTTTACCTTAGCTAATGTCTTGTATGTTTTAATGATGTAGTGAAATCTTAATTCATGTAGAGGCATAGTAGGGTATAGTCTTTATACTTGAGTTCATGTAGCTTCATTCCAATTATTGTCTTGTATGTTTTAATGATGTAGTCTTATCTTAATTCATGTAGAGGCAAAGTTGGATGTAGTTTTATGATTTCATGCACTACATGTTGTGAGGAGCTTAATGAACACACACACACTTCTTTATGTTCACATTATTTCTCTACCCCCTTTGGGGTTTAGTTTTATTGCTTATCTTCATTTCCTTTTGCATTCTAGTTTAGCATTGTAGTGTAGTTTAGTGTAACCAACCTTTCTTCCCTTTCTTTACCTCTCGCCTTCGCACAAACCAAGTGTCGACACACCTCCCAGTGGACGACCCGTATTTGCCACCGCTTCAACGCGGCCGTGCACTTGCGGTTAAATATAAAACGATCAATCAAGTTTTTGGCGCCGTTGCTGGGGAGGTGCTCTGTCCAGACGTTGGTTTGGACGATTCGAGGGGTTTTTAATTTTTTGTTTTCAGTTTTTCTTAGTGGCAGGGAACCTGAGGATCAAGGGGAAGCGACTGGAGTAATTGGAGAGCAAACGACCCCAAAGTGACCGCCAATCAGCGGTCTGGGACCGCCAATTGGCGGCCTGGTGAGCCTCAATTGCTCTCAAATTTGTTCCAGCTGTTATGTTGTTCACTTTAGTTATCTGGGAGCCCAATTTTGCATGTTGTGATCTTTAGTTTGCTCCCAGATTTAATTTCAATCCCCTTTAATCAACTTGGACCATAAAACTCAAAGCAAAAGATTAGACTTCTTGCCATCTAGGTCATGCATCATATGTAGACCTTGCATGCATCTTTCTTTTCTTTGCTTTACATTTTGTCGTTGATTGCTGGAGCGAGGTACGCATTCCTTATCACTCATTCACGCATTAGGACATTCATTAGTGAGTAAGGTTTGCATCGAAACAAGAGTGATGTGAGTGCTTGTTTGGTGAGTTGCTTGCTAGCCTAAGATTTCAAAACATCTTTAAGGGGCATCACCTATAGACTTCAAAGATAAGGTGGGGGATTTCATCACCCCTCCCTTAGCCCCAAAAAGCACACTCAAGTAAAGCCTTAACTAAAAGCAAGTAGACATTGGCCCTAGGAATTCGGACGCACTAGGAGAGTAATCTAGTTGAGACCGCCATGACCTGATCGGCGTTGCCTACCTTGTCGATAGTAGGAGGTACTGGATCTCCGGATCTGGTATCACTTGCTGGGCATTGTGGTCCTCGTTGTAGGGAGGTGAGGCGTGTCGAGGCTAGTGACCTCGAAGTTAGGCGTCGTCTAGCCTAAGGACCCATTGCCTTACATTGTTTGAGCCATGCTTGCTAGTTAGGCTTCTACCTTCACCCTGTACCCTCGCTAGCTCTAGGGATTCTTCCCTTCTCCTCTGAGTCATCTTCTTCTCACCTTCTTCTACGTTATAGTCTCCTCCCCTTTACACTCTCTGTTAGCGTTTTAGGGTCGAGTCGAGCACTTTTTGCGAGCTTAGCCTCGTGGTGGTGAGAGTGATCGACTCGAGAGTTTTTCTTGAGATGGATGGTTACATGGGCGACCATCCATATCATTGTTGGGACCAGGACGATTCTCCCTGGTACTCCGGACCCATGCAACCTGGGGTGGCTCAGACTAACACCCCGTATGGTTGGGATGATCGCAATTTTGTGACTGAGCAGTCTTCATATTGGGGTAACATGAGAGAGGCACCGACTGCTAGACCACAATCTAGTTATGCCGGATCATATGCTGGTCAACAAACTGAGACATTACAACAAACTTTGGCCTCTTTCATGCGTATGGCAGACGACATGAGTGCCCCGGTGGCTCCAGTAGCCGTACCGTGCGACTGTTGTGGGTTGAGTGGTCATGTTATCGGGGAATGTCCTTATGTTCCCCCTGAGCCTGAGTATGAGCACACATTTTCCCAAAATGCTCATTATGACCATTACGCATCCGCGTACAACCCGAGAGTGATGGATTCATGGGGAGACAAATCTTATCCAAATTCTTATACCTCATTTTCACCCCCGTACCCTCCTCCCGAATACCCAGAATTCTACCAGCACCCCACTCCAAATCATTGGACTCATTCTCAGCCCATCAACACCCAACCCCAAAATTTCCCAAGCTCTGACTTGGACCCCATCGTTGACCGCATACCTGATTCCTTGAAACAAACTCTCCAAACATTCATGGAAACCACACAAAATTTATTGAAGTCCAACTTGAATTCCTTGCAAACCATGGAAATGCAAGTGAGCCAGATGACACAGCAATTCCATGAACGTGAGGAGGGTAACTTTTCTTGTCAACATGAGGATTCATCTTTTGATATCGAACCACCACCACATCCACAAATTCAAAGCACAATCTTTCAAAGTCAAACTCCTAGTCAGTCTGAGGGACTTGGGGTTTCAATTCACGATCACTTAGTGGAGGATTCGATTCAAATTGAGAATAACTTGGACCAGTTTCATTATGAGTCGGCACATGATTGTGCCTTATCTTTTTGTCCCGTGGCCCTTGAGCCACATGATCTTCATGTTGTACCTCTTAAGGACTCACCTTTGGTGGAGCAAGAGCTCCCTAGTACCCTTAATCTCATACGACCTGATGAGAGTTTGCCTCTCACTATTGTTCCTGATCATCTTGGAAATGATGGAACATCAAACAACCACATTGCTCATGAGGGTATTAGGAGTTCCTTGGAGGATACCTTGGGTATGAGACCCACTTCCTGTTCTCTTGGTGAGTTGGACATGCATAACGAGGTGCTTGACCTCGTTCCGACCCACCAGCCTGTTGGTTGGAGAGTTTGGATTGATGATCATAACTTCAGTTCCGCAACGGGAGATATTTTTCTTCCGTTGCCCCTTATTTCCCAAACTCTCGAGAGGTTCAAGCTCTTTCAGTTTGATCCTTTGAATGAGACGCCTTTGCGTCCAATTCACGAACCTCTCATTTCATCTGGTGCTCTTTGTGAAGGGGGCCCACGCATGCGTATTCTGGCCCCGCGTGGTGTCATGTTCCCTTTCCAAGTGCATTGACCCACTCTTGAGGTTCCCATTTGATGTCTTTTGACAAATGAAGATGGGAACTTATGTTTGTACATAGTTATATGAAAAAAAAAAGAAAAAAAGAAAAAAAGAAAAAAAAGAAGTACAATAAAAGACTCCTTCAGTGAGCATCGTTTGTTGTGAGCCCCAACCCTTGTGTATTTGGGCTCCATTTCTTTCACGTATTTGTATCCCTTCTTTAGCATCTCACAGGTTTTGAGGGAATTCGGGTTATGTCCATCAACATGACCTTGCACTTCCCTTTGTACTTCACGTTGGTGAGATCTCTCCTTTTTATGCATCAATCCATGTAGTATCTTGCTTGCATTCATTGAGGACAATGCTTGAAGTAGGTGTGGGGGGGTGTTTTACGTGTGTACATAGTCGAGTCTTTTTCATTTGATTTTGTTTTCTTTTATTTGCATTGTTAGGGTCATGATAGTGTGCTGCATTTAATATCGATATATCTGCTTGCCATGATCCTTGGGTGACTTGTCTTCTTTTGCTTGCCTAGTGCTTCAAAATTTTCACATTTCCTTCAAAATCTTCATGTGTTTTCGAAAGAAAATGTTTTGTGGGTTTTGCGTGTGTTTAGCATGTGCAAAACCGTTGAGAGGCAAAGTAAAAAGAAAGCTCCCAAAATTGTTTTGAACTTGATGCATTAGGATATCTAGTACGTGGCTTTAGGATTTATCGAGTCGTTAGGATGCACCCCAGTTTTCCCTTGGGGGTGAGTAATCATAGGGTTTCAGTGCTCAAACATTTAATGAAGTCCACCCTGAACCTAGTGAGTCAATAATTCGTGTCTGTTAACTTAAGGAAGTTTGTTGTAGTCAAGGACCCTCTAAATCCTGTTGTGAGACATTAGTGTAGGGGTTTTGGTTCATGTGTAGATAAGAAATAAGTGAGTAGGTGTTCTCTCTTCTCGCACGGCTCCTATCACTCGGGAAAGTAGGTCTGAGGGGACTTTGTGCCTGGTGCTTTCGAGTCATCTGACTTGGGATGCGCCGACTGAACTCCCGTTACACGGGTGGTAGGGATTGCCCTATGTGGAGATGTGGGGAAAGGTGTACGTGATAGTGTAAGTCCTCATGGGCAATGATGCACGGAACCTGACCCTGGGAGAATGAAGCTCCAACTAATAAAAAGTAAAAGAAAAAAAATGTGTGAAAAGAAACAAAAAGAAAAAAAAATGGTAATGCAAATAAGAACCTTAATGGACCTTACACTTTGTATCACTTGAGGATCTTGAGGTTGTCCATGTCTTTCACTTAATTCCTTATTTAACTAACACGAATGGTTCATTAGGGTAGAGGTGTGGACTGATCACCTATATAGAGTCGGCCCGTAGCATTACCGCGTCCATTGATCGACAAAATATTTCCAACGAGTCGAGGTCTAGATTGAATAATGCATCTTGTTCGGATTTTGTGGGTATATCCGCTGAAAACCCTCAGGAGACAACACTCCTCCTCCTTGGCAACAAAGAGGTTTAACGGCTTGTTGCACGTGCTAAGTGCAACCGTGATTCCTACGAAAGTGAGTTAGGATTTCTTGTTTCTCGTTTGTTTTTCTCTTTCTTTGTTTTGCTCGAGACTAGCAAAAACTTAGGTGTGGGGGTATTTGATTGACATCATTTCATGCTCATATTTGTATGTTATATCCATTATCTTACACCTAAGCAATGCTACGTGACGAGTTTTATGTTTAGTTTTCAGGAATAAAGAGGTTTGAAGAGAAGAGCCATGAAAGGACCCAAAAGCTGGGAAAAAGGACTGAATGGTGAGATCTAGGGATCAAGATGCAAGGGAGAAGGACCTGAATGTAAGACAGAAGGACCTAAGAGCAAAATAGAATACTCCACACCATCATGGGGAGTATTTTACCAATTCTATTCGGGTCGGAGCTCCAACAAGTCGAGTAACCCCATCAAAGACCAACAATACCAGAAAGCAAAGCCCACAACAAATTCCAACACGATTCGACAATTTTGGACCGCCAATTGGCGGTCTTGGACCGCTAATTGGCGGTCCATATTGCTCAGGATCCGTCGAAATTTCTCCTGGACTTGTATTAATGTTCGTTTAGGCTATTTTTGGTATTGGTTTAGTCCCACATCGGGGGATTGTCCCCGATTAGCTTTTTCCATGCTTATAAATAGAACTCTTCACCTTCCATTGTAATTACCCATTGCTTGGTGGCATTCTCTCTACTAAGGAGTGAGCCTTGAAGCAAAAACTCAAGGTGGAGATGAATGCTACCTTCAATGTGAGTCATTGTTAATAAAAGTTTATTTGTTTCTTTCAATCTTGTTTTGTTATGTTGTTTGTTTTGTGTGGGTTGCTTTACTTTGTTTAATTTCTTGTTTAGTAATTTTAGTATCTTAGTTAAATGTTTTCTTTACTTAGTCTAATCAGTAGTGTAATGAGTAGTGAGTAGTTCCATCCCCATTTGGGGGGTGGAGAAATATGTGATATAATAATGTAGTGTATTAAGTGTGTGTTATTTTTATCCCTTGAGCTTTATATGATTTCCATAACCATCTAATGGGTCTCCACTCTTATCTTTGATATGCTAATGCTCTTGAATGAAGCTTAGCTTATGCTTTGATTAGTGGACCTATTTTATGGGGAATGATAAGGTTAGGATATGGATGAAGTTAATATTGGAAACACAATTTGTAATGTATGTGCTCTTGTTGCCTTTACCTTAGCTAATGTCTTGTATGTTTTAATGATGTAGTGAAATCTTAATTCATGTAGAGGCATAGTAGGGTATAGTCTTTATACTTGAGTTCATGTAGCTTCATTCCAATTATTGTCTTGTATGTTTTAATGATGTAGTCTTATCTTAATTCATGTAGAGGCAAAGTTGGATGTAGTTTTATGATTTCATGCACTACATGTTGTGAGGAGCTTAATGAACACACACACACTTCTTTATGTTCACATTATTTCTCTACCCCCTTTGGGGTTTAGTTTTATTGCTTATCTTCATTTCCTTTTGCATTCTAGTTTAGCATTGTAGTGTAGTTTAGTGTAACCAACCTTTCTTCCCTTTCTTTACCTCTCGCCTTCGCACAAACCAAGTGTCGACACACCTCCCAGTGGACGACCCGTATTTGCCACCGCTTCAACGCGGCCGTGCACTTGCGGTTAAATATAAAACGATCAATCAGTCCACAAACTCTGCAATGTCCTTCTTCATGCCCTTCCACCAGAAGTTCCGCTGCAGGTCCTTATACATCTTCGTGCTCCCTGGGTGAATGGTGTATCTCGCTCTGTGTGCGTCCTCCATGATGTCATCTCTCAGCCCATCGACTTTTGGCACCCAGATCCGACTCCTAAACCTCAAACCACCATCAACGCCCACGCTGAAGTCTGACTCGTCTCTGGAAGCTAACTGTAGCAGACCGGCTAACTCATCATCCCCATGCTGAGCTTGTACCACACGTGAGACAATCTGTGGCTCCACTCGAAGCCCCGCAATCACTGCTCTCTCTGAGCACTCAGTGAACGGACTCCACTTTCACAACGTCTCGAGTAGCCTCCACTCCTGAATGCACAAACTCGCAACCGATACCTCCACCTTCCTACTCAGCACATCTACAACTGAATTTGCCTTCCCCGGATGATTGGAGATGGTGAAGTCGTAGTCCTTAATGAACTCAAACCATATGCGCTGCCTCATATTCAGCTCTTTCTGCGAGAATAAATACTTCAGACTCTAATGATTTGTGAAGACCTCAAACTGCCTCGCCATCACACACATAGGTGGCCAGATCCACCCTTCTCTCAGGTTCATCTCCAATCGCTCGAAAGATCTTCTGCATCTTGAAGACCCAGTCCTCCGCTACCTCGGGAGCACTCCTGCCATCAAAACTCGGTGGGTGTTGACGCATAAACCGATCGTGCTCAGCGCCCATCCTGCCCTGCACATTCTGGGCTGCTTGATGCACTAGAAACTCGCCCAACCTGTCCCAGTTGGCGCCCTCAGTGGCGTCACTGGCATCGCAATCACGCTGAGAACTCGTCACGCGCCTAGGAGGCATCTGATAGAAGAAACAATCACAACTTCAGCCATGAATGCATGTTAAAAGATAAAATGCATGTGTCCTATTACTACAAGGGTGATTTCATTGGGAACCGCATAGGAATCGACCGCTCTGATAGCAAATTGTTGAAGGGAATGTGTTCTAAAAGTTTTACTTTTAAATGCCAATTATTATGAATTGAATGAGAAATTATTTTGTTCCTTGTTTGTGTTATTCGTCTTTTAGAAGTGTTAAGTAAGATGCTCTTGGTCCTTAACCGTAGAGCTCTAAAAGATATTGGTTTACATAAAACAAAAGATATTCGCAATCATGGGAATTAACATGGGACATTAATTACCGAGTGAAGATTGTCGTGTTTGTCATAGATCATTGTAGCTCTACAAGTGAGTGATGACACGGGTATGCAAAAGAGGAAAATATTACTTTTGTATACTGAATAGACCTAATAAGTAAAATATTATAGAAATGTGTTTCTGTGTCATTAATATTTTACTGTGTCTTTGCTCCTTTGATATTAGACTTATATCTGATCACTTAAGAATATTTAATTAGATTAGTGTCTTGAACTATCGATAAGTGTAGTGTAAAGACATTGGTTGGTTAAGTACAAATTTTGTTGGAGAAGATAGTTAGTCAAAAGATTATCATTGCCCCTCTTAATTGAGTGATGATATTAGTGGCCCCTTGATAAAGCAAAGTTATAATGTGCACAATGTGATTTGAGTTAAGTCACATATTTATAACTAGCTTAAAGAGATCAAGAAATAAATACTAATACAAAGATGACACAATACTACTTTGTGTGTATTCTTAATATCATGAGGCAAGGGACGGACACTAGTGGTGCACTCCATCACTAAAGGGATCGGGTTTTGGTTCGAGTGGAATTAAGACATCTAACTAATTGAGAGCTATAATGTGTAGCTAGATACCGCTTATAGCTTGTGATATTAAGTTCTTAATATCACTGGGAACTTAGTTTAGATCCTCCTATAGGTCACACCACAAAACTGGGAAACAAGAAATGGGGATTTTGAGTTCATAAGATGTGTCGGGTTTCATGTAGAAAATATGACACATGTGGTGAACAAGCAAAATCAAAATTATGTTGTGATTAATAACATAATTAGAATCTAAATTAAATTCATATGTGATGTAAATATTATGGGGTGTAATGATTGATCATTACATAGGATAATATGTTACATAAGTTGTGAATTTACTATTAATCCCGAAATGTCAAATTTTGTATGGGTTAAACCGAAATTTGACAAGTCTGCAAGACTGTGCAAACGGTCGACCGGTTAACGCTTAACGGTCGACCGGTAGTGTCTCGACCGATAACAGGGATTTTTTGTCTGTTCGGAACGGTCGACCGCATCTATCGGTCGGTCGACCGAACATTGTGATGAAATATTCTACTGTTGAGAATGGTCGACCGAATGTCGAACGGTCGACCGAAACTCGGCCTAAGCGGTCGACCAGACCTCGCGAACGGTCGACCGGCCAGACGGTTTTATGCAGAATTAATTTAAGAATTAATTAGATCATGCATGGAATTGGTCCAAAATTGATTTAATTCGTGGCTAAGATTATTTGTTAGCAAATAATGGATGGTTAGATGGAATTTTGAATGAGATCATGGGCAAGGGGTTGCACATGAATAAGTAATTTGGAGAGAACTTATAAATACAACCTTATCTCATTACCCCATTAATCTAATTCATTATTTCTTGTGCAAAAATTCTCTCTCCATAATTCTCCACGAAAATCCCTAAATTCTTAAGTTTAGTTTTAGTTCTTAAGAGATCATCTTCTCAAGGGAATTAAAGAGGGGTTAGTAATTAGATTCTAAACCCTATCGGAGATTGAGAGACTAGCTTCCCTCTCTCCGATCTTGTTTAGAGTTTGGTGAATACTCGGAGGCATCCGGCGCGGCGAGAAGCATCCCAACGTCTCCGAATCTTCAAGAAGTTTTAGAGAACTTCTAGGTATGAATTTCGGAGCCCATATTTGTTTTAATAAAGTTTTGAAACAAGATATTGAAACAAATTGATGCATGCATGAAATAAATCATAGAAAATTGTAAATTGATCCTTATTGTGCATAAAAATTTAAAAAATATATGTGTACAATTAAACTAGAAATCCTACAATTGTAACATCCCGAAACAGCGAAAATTTAAAAATCATTATCAAGACATTAGAGACCAATAATCAAAGACGGGACTGTTACTTCTCATAAAACATATAAGTGATGCACCATATTACATCAGAGTTTTGTCAAAACGATACATGATTACAACAGAACAACAAAAGGAGATAAAAGTAATCATGTCGACCTCAGTGGTCCGAGTGAGAGGATCCGATCCCAAGATGCGCGCGCCCGCTGAGCACCACCCAACCGGACCTACAGCGGTCCTGAAACAAAACATGCAACAACAATGCCTGAGTTTCCATAAGGAAACCCCGTATGCCAGCTCACCTATATTCATGCAGTGGTACAAATGAACCTATCATACTAGTAGCATGTCATGTCATCAACAGTAAGAAAAACAGTTTCTCCGAAGGGTAACACAGGACATCAGCCCGACAATCATCATCGGGTCTCCCAAGGAGACCTACTGTAGGCACATACGGTCTAACGGAACAAGACTTGACACTCCCCACACGTGGCTACACTAATCATGGGGTTCGGCAAGGAGCATCCGCTAGGTCCGTGCCATAAGAAGCATATCTGTAACTTCGTGGTCGAAACCACACCCACGGAGCCGTCACTTGGTCGGTCCATCAATCATCATCTCAGTAGGTGCCCAGCTGAGGAAAACATAGCCGGAATAGCATCAGCCCATCAATCATCATCGTCGGAACAACATCGACGGCATCCCGACCCACCAGCACAATGCACTACCGGTTGACCGCCACAAGACATCGTTCGACCGGTGAAGGTTAAAGTCGGGCAAAATACACTACATCGGTCGACCGCCCGAAGGAATCCGGTCGACCGTTGTTCGTCTGCAACTTTGCGCCAACCAAGGAATTACATCGTTCTCGTCGCCGGAGAGGTCTCTGACCACCCCCGACCGACCAACACAACCCTCACACGAGGGTGAAAAACAAAATCACACTAAGAATCAGCATACCTCTCGAAAGCAACGAAGAGGTCTCCGACCTCCGTGGCCATCCATGCCGGTAGTCACCTCACCCAACGACAGTTGCGTACTCGCACAATCATCATACATTGGGATCCGTGATCCCTCAGGCCCGCTACTCTACAATGAGTCCAATAAATACATCACATCAAGTCATGATCCATACTATACGGAGGTGACACGTTCCGAACACCCACACTCTTCCCGCCCACTGTCACCTCCCGGCTCACGCATAAGGCGAGGACACAGGTTTCTGTGGATAGAGTTGGCATACTCAAAGGACCTGGAATTCATTTCTGTGCACAAACGGTCGACCGAAAGAGGCAACCCGGTCGACCACTTCCTCAAGGGAATCGGTCGACCGAAAGTCTGCAACGGTCGAACTCTCTACGCAAAACCTAAGTCCCAACGGTCGAACAGAGATCTAAAACTGGTCGACCGATACGAGGTCAAAATCCGGAGTCTGGTCAACATCAATTCAATACTACCGGTCGACCGACCCAGGGGTCTCGGTAGACCGAAAACTACCAGGGCATCCTAGCAGGTCTAAGTCATAAACGGTCGAATACATAACAACAATCGGCCGAACTATCACGCATCTCTATTCAGTACACTTAAGTTCCGGTCGAACAAACACAAGGGACTGGTCGACCAAAACACGACAGGCAATCCCAACCCACCATCACAATGCACTACCGGTCGACCGCCACAAGACCGTTCGATTGGTGAAGGTTAAAGTCGGGCAAAATACACTACATCGGTCGACCGCCCGAAGGAATCCGGTCGACCGTTGGTCGCCTGCAACCTTGCGTCAGCCAAGGAATTACGTCGTTCTCGTCGCCGGAGAGGTCTCCGACCTCCCCCGACCAACCAACACAACTCTCACACGAGGGTGAACAACAAAATCACACTAAGAATCGGCATACCTCTCGAAAGCAATGAAATCCTCCGGAGCGTCGCTCGCGCCTCCGTCACCTCCTCGCGCGTCCACCTCCGCACGCCTCACGTCGGGACCGCACGACCGCGCTCTTCACCGACCACCGGAGTCGTCTCCGCAGCCTCTGGTTCGCCGGAAAGAAGGGAAAGAATGAGAGTGAGAGAGATAAAATGAGAGAAAGAAACATATTTCTTCTTCTTAAACCCAACAACTCCTGCACCAACAGTAACCCGCAACCCTACACCCCTCACCCATCACCAGCCCGCTATACACGCCTCCTCTTCCCCATGCAAACCTCTTCCTTAATCTCCATTAACCCCTAAATGGGTTTAGGGACATAACACCAACTCTGTCAATCGTGTGGTTTTATTTAATTTTTGACTTTCGTATTGGATAATTATGTACTGATGTACATTTATTTATCATATATTTTTGAAGAATTACATATTATTGAAATTGCTAACAGTCAAATAATATCACATATTGATGTTTTTATACCATAAAATGTTTCAAAAACCAACCTAGCTACCTCAAAATAATATCACCCCTTTAGTCCATCTACCTCATCCTAAGTGGTTTTAGCCACTCAAGGACATGGGTGAACCACAAGAGACAAAAAGAAGAAGAACAAAAGAGGAAGAACAAAAAGAAAAAAAAGGATAAATTTTTATTAATGAAACAAAAAAAATACAGATGATATCAGAACCTAATCCCTTGCGAAAAGAAAATAAAAATTACAAAGAAGGGAAGAGGTATGGACTTCTCTCCCAACAACTATATTTTTATATAGATACAAATTGGTTTTCATGTCCTCTAATTTCAGAAGTCTTTGACGTCCGTCTGGAGTCTCTTTGGTTTATATTCCGGAAATATTCAAAATGTAGAGTTGTGCATCTTGAAATTATATTGGTAACAGATCTTGAATCGAATGATTTGGATCTCGGAGATGAATGTTATGCTTAAATTACTAATGCTTTGTTTGTGGTATTGTTTCCAAACGAATAATGATTTACTCGTTATTTTTACGAAATAACAATCTGAATTTGTGAACGATGATAAGAGAGAAACTATCCTTTGCCAATTATCTTTCTAAAGGGTCCAAAATCACCCAACTTGGATATTTTATGTGAAAGTTAGGACATTTGTTCGAAATCCAATCTTTCCAAAATTCAAACTTTCCTATGAGCACCTGACTTGAGCATACTTTGATATGATAAGAATAGATACACAAGTGGTGAAGATTAGGCTTTCAGTGTTAGAAATGGAACTTTGAGAGTATTTAAAGTTTTGATCCAAAATGATAAGTAGGATTTATTCGACGTTCACTGTTGTAGAATGGGGTTATTACATCGGCTTTTTCAGCATAACACTTCGGGTTAACCAACCTTGGCTGACCGATGTGTGTCCACGGGATGTGGTGAGGGATGGGGATATCATGTAGGCCAATAAGCCGATCTAGTATGTAGGTCAACAACTTCGATATTTACCAATAACACCGACGTGGTATTTACAACATACCACGCTAGCCTCACCTAGCAAACCGACGCAGATGTCCTATTATTAAAACAAGAATTTTGGAAAAAAAACCAATAGTACGATATACCATGTCAAATTGTTGGCAAGTGATCGACGTGGCCGTAGACACACGATGTCGGTTCAAACTGAAAGTCGACATGGTCTGTCCTTTTATTTAAAAAAATTAGGAAAAAAACCAATATATACCACATCGGTTAGTTGGCAAACAACGCCAACGTGGTATGCCCTTTCCTGAAAAGACATTCCACGTTGGTTTCTACGAAATAATCGATGTGTTATGTCCTTAAATGAATATTATTTTTTTATTCTGATTTTATTTTTTAATTTCACATAAAAGTCCCTACAATTTAAATAGAAATACACCACATAAAATTCCTTGCAATTGAAACAGGTATACACTATAATATTTTAATCATCACATATAAATAATGATTGTGTTCTACCCAATGTAATATTATATATATATATCTCACTTTACACTAGGGTCCTTGGAATGTATATATCAAAAATGTCACACACACACACAAGTTAATCTATTGCACATAATCTCAAAATTTATAATATGTACATCCAACAGAAACATACGTACACTTGAACTTGTAAGCCTGTTCAGGTAGTGAAGCTATTGTTGTAAACTACGATGGTGTTGTACACTATGTGTTGTAAACTATGTTCCTTCAATTCAGCTTCCTTTGAATATGAACTATCTCTAAACTATGTTGTTGTTGTACGTATACTATGCATGTCATACCAAAATTTACCGATCTTAAATTTCCCGCTTTCACTCCCTTGTCAACAAGTTCTTTCATATACCTCATTTTGTAGTAGCCGCATTCAATAGTTCCAACTTATTTATGGTACTACAATTAAGAAGTCATTTATATTAGGAAAACAAAAAAATTAATGCAAAGTATAATGCATATTATCAAAACAAACATTATTGAATCATCTTACCTTCATTCCATGCCAAGTTACTTTCTTTTTTGACGTTGCGGGCCTTCGACTTCCCGAGTATTGACATACCTCAAGCCCCCTGCCAAAATATGTAGAGGTTGAAAAAGGATTCAAACATTCAATAACAACAAATTAACTTAGAATATGAACGAAATTATTCTAAATAACTTACGTTTGAATAATGTTCACTAAACCTTCCCGGGGATTCTTCGATGCCATAGGATCAAACCGACAAGTTGTCCACTTAAACGGTTCTACCATAGCTAACATCCAATCTTCACTGAAAACCACTCGTGTTAAATTACTTCATGCAATTGAAGGTATTATAAAATATAATGACCTACTTACTTCTCCCAATATGGTACTAGAAAATATGAAGCCTTCCTTGATGCTTGCAACACTGCCTTAGTTTTAAAAACAAAGCTAAATCTTCCTCCGAGTCACCGACCCCAACGAAAAACCAAAACTGAAGAAATGACATCAATCATGGAAGTCCCGAGTACCAACGGTACAAAGCAGGTGAGTTGGTCATTGTGAAAACATCGTCGTCGTTTTCGACCACCATGGTGTGATTGTGTTAAGTTCGCCTGACTTTATCCTTTAAACAGTGGAGGTTGTGTCCTTTCACATCCGGACTTTGTTCTCTTAGGGGGAGTTTCTGAAATTGGAATCCAATGGAAAAGAAAATATTTTCCCTTTGACGGTTTGACCCAGTATTTTCCCTATGTTTGTGCATCTCTTGGAAAATTGAAAATTTTGGGTTTAAAATTAGGGGAGTTGAAAATTTACGGTTAGTGAAGCTTGGGTTTAGGGTTAGGAAAATAGAAAATTTAGGGTTTAGGGTAAAGTTCCCCCTCCCTCTGTCTGACCCTCTCCAACCCTGCCTCATCCCCCCCGATGACGCCTTCTCTCCAGCCATCTCACCCTCCCACCCGCACCGTCTCCAGTCCTACCTCATCCCCTCCGACCACATGCGGTGACGTCCTTCGGTCGATATGAATCTTTTTTATCTACAAAGAGTGTATTTGGTTGTGGTATGTCTATATTCCTGAACAAATAACAAGAAGCGTATTGGTACTTTCCTTGTGAAGAAGGCTGAATACGCATGTGGCATATTACGTTCCTAAAATTCCCTTTAATATAAGTATTTATATTGACTGATTTAATACTTCAATATGTTCCTCTCGAGTTAATTTTTCTATATTTGGTACTTCCATAAGTTGAATTTGTAGAATTTCGTGCTCCATACTTGTGTATAATTTTAAAATATTTAACAAGCATTTAAGATTGATTTTTTGTATTTTCAATAATTTTCATGTAAAAAACAAAGACTATACATTTTAATATATGTATCCTACATAAATATTAAATTATATGGAAGAAAATCATACCCAAAAGGTTCTCTAAAACATGTTCGAAGATTCGGAGTCATGTTGCACTTGAATCATCTTAGAATTTCTCCAAGTGTTCACCAAACTCTAAACAAGATTAGGGAGATCGGAGCTAGCCAATCAATCTCTTAATCAATGCTAGAATCTAGCTAATTACCCCTTTGATGCTCCTGAGAATTTAATCTCTCAAAAACTTAACTAACAAGGGAATTTTCGGATGGATTTGGTGGAGAAATATGGGGAGGAGAATTTGGCATTCATATATTAACAATAAGAAGAGGAGAGTCTTATTTATAGGACTTCCTCAAAACCTATTCATGTGCAACCCACTTGCACATGATTCCTTGTTAATAGTTCCTCTAATCCAGTCATATTTCAACATGTAAGCATCCCTTAACCTCCTCTGACCGAATTGGAACAATTCCACCCATGATCAAAGAAGTTCTCTTATTTATTCAAGCAAAACCGTCTACAAACTGTCGACCGAAAACCGAAATTATCAATCGGTCGACCAATAGCTTGTAAAATTGACACTTTCAGTCGGACTGTGCTCCAAGTCGGTCGACCGAATCCCTACCAAGAAAACTCCTAATAATTTTGGTCAAACCATGACCCGCACCGGTCGACCGTTCAACAACAGAAAAATTCGTTGTTATTTTCGATCGAACCACCTATCCAACCGGTTGACCTTTCCGAATTTAAATTTTTACTGTTAAATTTGGTTGACTAGTTTGAGAAAACGTCTGACCGTTTTCATTGTTTTTGCTCTTTATCAAATTTTAGATTAATATCTCACAGAATTTGATCTTTATGGTTTTAGCAAATTTATATTTTATAATGTTCCAGATCATATTATAATATGTAATATATTATCATATATAATGTCAAACGTTATACCCCATAATATATTTACATGTTATATAAATTTATTAATTCTAACCATGCCTTAATCAAGACATATTTGATTTTAATATTTTACCACATGTATGGCAAAAGATCATATAAAATGTAAAATCAAATTTCTTGTTTCCCAGTTCTATGGTGTGATGTATAGGAGGATCTTAGTTATATTGGCAATAATATAAAACATATTACATCATAAACTATAAGCGGTATCTAGCTACACATTATAGTTACCCAAATAACAAAGATGTTTGCTCAATCAAACTAAACACGATCCATTCAGTGATATGTTCTATCACTTGTGTTTATCCATTGCCTCGTGATATTGAGAATATAATACAAAGTCGAATTGTGTCATCTTTGTAATATATATTTATTTCTTGATCTCTCAAGCTACTTATAAATATGTAACTATACACAACTTACATTGTGCACATTATAATTTGCTTTATCAAGTGACCCAGCAATATCATCACTCAAGTCAAGAGGGACAATGATAATCTTTTGACATATCATCTTTTCCACCACGTTAAGTATAACCAACTAATACCTTCATCACTATACGCATTGATAGTTTTTGATAATAATCAAATGATACACTCCTTATGTGAAAAGATATAGGTCTCATATCGTAGGATTCAAAGACACAATAAAACATTAATGACACAAACAGAATTTCATAATGCCTTATTTGTTAGGTCAATTGAATATATGAAAGAAATATTTTCGATTTCATATACTCATGTTGTAAATAATTGTAGAGCTACAATATTTCTTTCAACCAACACGACAATCTTAACTCGGTAATTAATGTCCCATGTTAATTACCATGATTGTGAATTACTTTTGATCTATGTAAACAATTATCTTTTAGAGCTCTACGATTAAGGACCAAGAGTTTTTTCCTTAACACTTCCAAGAAACGAATACATTAATCAAGGAACAAAATGTTCAATACTTTCAATTCATAATAAAAGATATTTAAAAGTAAAACTTTTAGAACACATTCTTTTCAATCTCCCACTTGTTATCAAAGTTTCCTTTAACATACATTCACAATGTATAGAACTGTAATAACTAGGGTAATCCTTTCATATCACTCATCAAGCCACTCTACATGGTTCTTCAAACCCATGGACTCGAAATGCATTTCACCTTTTGCTTGGGATAAGAGTTTGGTGAATGGATCAGTTGTGGTTCTGTTTGTGTCCACTCATAATAAACTTATTTTGTCTTCGTCGATGAAATCACAGGTGACAAAGTACTTGCAATCCATGTACTTCACCTTGTGATGTGATTTAGGATCCTTGATTTACGAGATAGACGCACTATTGTCGCAAAACAACTCTATCAGTCCTTCGCTTGAAGGTACTACTCAAAGCTCTTCAAGGAGGTTCTTGATCCACACTCCTTCCTTGCTCGCTTTAGCGACAACCATCACTTCTAAAGCAGTGGTTGAGTCGGCCGTAGTGGTCTGCTTCCAACTACGCCAACTCACGACTCCACCATTCAGAGTAAAGACATATCCTGGTTGAGACCTCCTATCGTCTGGATCACTCATGAAACTCTCATTCGAGTAGCCCTCGGCTACAAGTTCCCTTTGTCCCCCACAAAGAAGAAACTTATCTTTGGTCTGGTTAAGGTACCTCAGAATATTCTTGACTACAATCCAATGATCAGGACCTGCGTTGGATTGGTGACGACTTGTTACACTTAAAGCATATGGGACATTGGGTCTTGTGCAAGTCATCACGTACATGATTGATCATATTGCTGAAGCATAAGGAATATCTTTCATGTACTTCAAGTCCTTACATGATATCACACATTGAGACTTCTTGAGTTGTACATCCATACTCATTGGCACATTGCCCTTTTTGTAATTGTTCATACTATTCCTCTCCAAGACATTGTCAATGTATGCATGTTGACTTAGGCCAATGAGTCTACAAGGTCTATCTCTATATATCTTGATTCCCAAGATGTATTGAGCCTCACCCATGTCTTTCATTGAAAATGCAGTTTTCAATGAACTTCTCGTTTGCTTTAGCAAAGTGATATGATTCCCCATAAGGAGTATGTCACCGACATATAAGATCAGAAACACTATGTGGCTCCCACTAACCTTCTTGTATATACATGGTTCTTCCTTGCTTTGGACGAAGCCAATCTTTTTGACTTCTTCGTCAAAGCATTTGTTCTAACTCCTCGATGCTAGCTTCAACCCATAAATGGATAGTTTAAGCTTGCATACTTTCTCACTATTCTTGGGATCTTCAAAACCTTGAGGTTGTACCATGTACACATCCTCCTCCAAGTTCCCGTTAAGGAACGTTGTTTTGACATCCATTTGCCATATTTCATAATCATGAAATGCGGCAATAACGAGCATAATCCGAATAGACTTGAACATGACAACTGGTGAAAATGTTTCATCATAATCAATTCCTTGAATTTGAGTGAAACCCTTCGCTACAAGCCTCACTTTGTAGGTTGTCAAGTTCCCATCCATGTCCATTTTCCTCTTAAAAACCCATTTATTTTGAACGACTTTATTTTCTTGAGAAAGGTCAACCAAGTCCCATACTTGATTGTCATACATGAATTGTATGTCAGATTCCATGGCGTTAAGCCATAGTTTAGAGTGTTTTCTTTCCATTGCTTCTTGAAAGGTCGAAGGATCATCGGTATCTAGTACTATGATTTTGTGAAGTTCCAAAAACATCGGGCTTTTTTCTCTCCCTTGTTGACCTTCTTAGTTCTATTGGTTTCTCGTGTACTTCTTGAACTTCTTCCACAATTTCTTACAGAATTTGTTCATGTTCAACTCTTGAATGTACACTAGGTGGAGATGATTGAGTATCACTCACAATTGCTTGCGAGGGTTGCTCTCTCATACTCCCACTAACCAAAGGAACCTCAGTTGGGCCTTTATAATCTAGAATGTCATCATTCACATCATGATCTTCTAGAGTATCCTACGTTTCCTCAAGCACAACTCTACTCCCACTACTTTTTATTCTTTCGAGAAATTCATTCTCTAGCAATACGACATCCCTCTCAACAATCACGCGATTGGAGGTTTTATGCCAAAAGTAGTATCCTCTTGTCTCACGAGAATAACCTATAAAGAATTATTTATCTGCGTTTTGTTGAAGTTTGGTTGACCTCAAATTTTGGACGTAGGCCTCATAACCCCAAATCTTGAGAAATTTGAGCTTGGGTATTTTACCACTCCAAAGCTCATATGGCATTTTCCCTACGGATTTGGATAGAACATTATTCAGTGTGTAACCTGCAACATGTAGTTCATAACTCCAAAAATAAAGTGGTAGTTCAGCTTGACTCATCATTGATCGAACCATGTCGAGTAATGTCCTATTTCTCCTTTTAGACACACCATTCCACTGAGGTGTTCCTGGTGGAGTGAGTTGTGGTATAATACCACACTCCTTTAGGAATGAGTCGAATTCAACACTTAAATACTCACCTCCACGATCGGTTCGTAGAGATTTGATCTTCTTATTGAGTTGGTTCTCTACTTCATTCTTGAATTCCTTGAACCTGTCAAAGGATTCACTTTTTCTTCGCATTAGATAAACATTACCATAATGTCTATAATCATCCGTGAACATAATGAAGTACCTATAACCGTCTCTTGGACTTGTACTCATTGGACTACATACATCGGAATGTATCAAATCCAACAAGTCATGCTCTTGGACCTTTCTTCTTG
Source organism: Triglochin maritima (assembly GCA_963682175.1). Lineage (NCBI taxonomy): Eukaryota > Viridiplantae > Streptophyta > Magnoliopsida > Alismatales > Juncaginaceae > Triglochin > Triglochin maritima. The sequence continues at coordinate 33,790,214 of OY821776.1, read as the reverse complement.
AAAGGTCTCTTGGTCATTTTGACCATAAGAAAAGGCTCATTTTTCATTGGACCAAGAAGGTTAGCTTCCTGCAATTTCTTGATGCGTTTTTCATTGATGTGACCAAGGCGATAGTGACATAAGATTGTATCATTCACGTGAGTTGTCTTAAGTCATTTGTTATTGATGTTTAAAACCTGTCTATTACTCAATTCAACCAAATAGGGTCCATTTCTTATGAAAACATTTGCATAGAAAATTCCATTCTTCGACAAAGACATACAAGAATTTGAAATATTTATTATAAAGTCATTTATATCTAAACAGGACACGGATATAATATTTTTGCACTTAAAATTAGAACACTAGATAAATGAAGATCACAGAGCCTTGTGCAACTGCAGTGACGCTTGCACCATTTTCAACCTTCAGAATCATCCCTCCTCCTGCGAGGTCCTTCCTATCCTATAGTTGTTGCACATTAGAAACTATGTGAGCACAAGATCCTGTATCAAGTACCCAATCATGAACCGAGGTGGCTAAATTTATTTCAATAACAAATATACCTTTCGTCTTTTTATGGTGCTTACGCTCAATCACTCCATTGTCAAGGTATTCCTTGTACTTGGGGCAATTAGGCCGGATGTGTCCTTTTTCACTGCAGTGAAAGCACTTCATGTTGGGAGTTGGAGATTTCAAAGAATTCCCCCTTGAGGCACTCGCATGAGCACCTCCTACTCCCTTGCTCTTGATTGGCGTCTTTTTGGTGAATTTTCTTTTGCTTTATTCTTGGCGATCTTTCTACTTCCACCATGGATGACCAAAACATTCTTGTCCCTTCCTTTGTCGATATCAACTTCAGTCGTTTTGAGAGAGTTATGAAGTTCCTCAAGACTCACCCCTTTCTCACGCAAATGGTAATGCATGATGAAATCCTTATAGGATGGGGCTAGAGAGCCAAGAATCAAATCTTCCGCAATGTCATTGGGCATTGGGGAAGAGAGATTTTCTAACTTCTCAAGAGATGTTCCCTCCGCCATGTGGAGGGAGAAAATGCATGGACACAGATGTTCCCTCCGCCATGTGGAGGGAGAAAATGCGTGGACACAGATGTTCCCTCCGCCATGTGGCACCTTGTGAGTGTGATGGTGGTCTTATAACGCTCCTTTTGAGCACTATCCATAAACATCTTCGTGAGAGCTTCCATGGTCTTCTTGGGTTTTGAGTCCAAGTATTTCTCTTGAAGCGAGTCACCCATAAAGGCTAACATTAGACCATGAACTTGGTTCTCTTGGTCTTCCAACTTTGCTACAACCTCTTTCTCAGCATCGGTTGCCTTCTCATTTAATTTTGGGATTTCACCATCCAAAATATGAGATAGTTTTTCAAACTTCAACACGATAAGCTTGAGCTGCCAGCTATTGAATTTGGAGCCATCATTTGCCAATGGATGTTTTTCAATCATAGATCGCACAATAGGTTGAATGTTTGACATTTCTACAAAATAATTTATAAGAGTTTTAATGTCAATTTTATGTTTGTAAAAATCTATACCGCAAATAAATAAATATGTCCATAAATGCAATAATACAAGATCATATCATTTATAACATCGACTAGCTAGGGGCTATGGAATATGTTACAAGTTCAAGGTAAGAAACATTTTCTAATCATAACTATTTTGAAAATTTGCAAACAATTGCGTTTATCAAACTCTTATGATTCTTGTCGTTTTAATTAAGAGGGAATTTGTCCAATCCTCCTAAGAAAAACTCCCTTTCTCAAAATCGAGCGAGGGCTTTGGGTTTTATTAAGAAAACTTATTTCATTTGATGTGAGATACGATTGTCCATTGTATTCATGAAAAAATACATTTAGTGTTCACTAAGGGTGAAACTCACTTCATGTACTTATTCATGACATAATAATGAATATCCTTATATCTCCCACTATTTCCAAAGATGGAGGAAGCTATGTCCTGCAAAGGGCGAGCAGAATATCCCTCGATCGACGACTTTTAGTGGATGAAATAAGAAAGAACTTCTTAATTTTTGGTTTGGACAATTAAACATTTGACATGTGATTTTAGAATTTAGGTAGTCATGCAAGCATACATTCATACCTATCCTAACCATTCATTCAATCACATACATGTCGAGCACACAAACATAAAATAAATCCATTCACACATTGGTGTGAGTTTATATGTTCCCTTGTCCTCGACGTTCGCACCTTCTTTGTGCCTTCTTCTTGCACCACGGATGTAAATATTGCAAAATATAAACATGCATCCACTCCTGGAAAAAGGAGTTTTCACGTCGAGTTTTTGACCATATCACGTTAGTTTTACTGGTTCAATATACCTATGTGGTTACTAGGAGACGTAATAGGGAATAAGATACCACGTCGGCTGTAAAACCTACGTGATATGAGGGCATATCATGTCAGTTATTCAAAAACCGACGTGATAAGCAGGACTTTCTACGTCAGTTATTCAACAATCGACGTGTTATGTAAAACAGACGTGATATGGGGGACATAACACGTCGGTTTTTGAATAATCGACGTAGAAAGTCCTGTTGGAACAAAAAAATATTCCTTTTTATTTTATAGTCTTTTCCCACATCTTTGGTTTATGAATACACCATGAATAGAAAAATGGAATACCAGAATCTAAATGGAAATAGGTGCTGAAATTGTAGTGAGCTTGTGAAGCATGCTAATCTCATCATCTGATCACTCAGAATCTGGTATATCATGATACTGAGAAACACAGTCAACTTTTTCCAGACGCCTTCTTGCCAAGGCTCTCCCCCTTCTATCTGAATTAGGTGATGCATATCCCTGTTGTCAGCTGACATTAAAAATTCATGCAAGAACCATAGAACTTGTGGATAAACATTGTGATACATTAACAGGTTTAGCAGTAAAGGATCTTTCCAAATGCCAAATGGAACAACAAATTGTATAATACTAAAGCTAAGATTTAGGAGTTATAAACTGAATACTGTATGAGAATGGAAAGCTACTGACAACTCACGCTTATAAAATCATTTACCCATGCAAGCAACTTGCACAAAGTACAATAACTCCTTTCATAAAAACATCCTAAAATTTTAAAGATGGCTAATCAGTAAAGGAGTCAAGCACATTGTACATATTTTCAAGAATAAGTCAAGATCACAAGCTATACGACCAGCAACAAATAAATTGATATGATAGTCAAACAACAGCTATTACAATGAAATCAATAACCACACTTTTTCTTAAATAAAATACTCGTCTCCATGAACTATGTGTACATTTGTGTATTGATAAGACCATTCACTATTTAAATGACCTCTGCAAAAGAATAATTTGATGCCATGGCAGTGTGTGCAAATCGCTCTGCTATTGAATTCAACAAACACCAATATAATTCCTTATGGAAAATAAACTTCCTTTTTAAATTACTAGATATCATATGATACAACATGAGCAAAATTAGATATCAGTTGCGAGTAACCAACACCAAATACTCTACCTTAACACATACATCTCTAGTATTTCTTGACCATAATGACCATGACAACATGAAGATGAGATAATTTTGCAAATTGCTGAATGTCACAAGAATATTTAATGTCAAACTTGGAGTGGCAATTAATGCATCGCATGAGTAGCAGTTATTAACTTTTCAAATTCACACGAAGAGACACATAAATACTTCTCCTTAGATTCAAACAACAAACTCAACATATTCGTCAAAAGTCCCAACAATTTCCCAAAACCACATCACAAAACTCGAGATCCAACAGAAAAGAAAACTAAACAACAACAAAAGAAACACTTGTCCAAGAAAAACCAAAATGTCAAAACCTAAATCGACCAAAAAAGAAAAAAGCCTATATAAAAACTCCAAATCCAGCAGCTCTTCTAAAGGAAAGCAATGCCTTTCCAAAGATCATCATTTCAAAAAACGACAAAGAAATTGGAATATACGAAAATTCCTAATCCTCCAAAAATGGAAAGAAACCGAAAACTCCAGATCGGGAACAAAGCGTCTACCGGTGAGGCGATGGCGAGGGTTCTAGAGTGCCTCGACGAGGAAGGAGTCGTCCCGACTCACCCCCACAAGCAACAAACCTGGAAGGGAACAAGACGAGCAAACCAAACCCGGCCAACACGACGATGACGAAATTCCTCCTAACCCACTCCACAACCCTCCACCTCACCTCAACACTCGAACTCCTGAGTGCCCTCACCTCCGCCCTCTCCCTTCCCAACTCCCTCTCGATCCTCCCCATCGAAGAGGAGGGTGAGGAAGAGGGAGTGGTATAGGAAGAAGTGAATGCAAACATCTACTCTAACATAACAAAGAGTGGGTTTGAGAAGTATATATGTCGGCTAGGGTTGTGGACTAAAAAAAACAAAGCAAACATGTCGATTGTTAGAAACCGACGTGAAAACACATCTTTATCACATCAGTTTCTCCTAAACCGACGTGATATATTAGTATTTCACGTCGGTTTAGAAAAGCTGACGTGATAAGGTACTTTCACGCCGGTTTTAGAAAAGCCAATATGATAAAGTGTTTTCACATCAGTTTTTTAAATCCAACGTGAAATGTCGACGTTATAGTAGGTTTTTCTAGCAGTGATCTCTCAATTTGAAAATTGTCTAGTGCAATTCCTATATATAAAAGTCCTCTCATATCCATGCATATACATAAATAATTAACTTTTACATATACATAAGCCCCTGTGATAATAATAACAACAATGATATATGCATATCATTCATTCACATATGGCTTCAATTGGAAAATATAAACGCACTTATTCTTGCAAAATCGAACAAGTTCAACAATATGTACATATGCTATTCTACATTATTTAGTTGATCCTTCATCTCTCAATTTAAAGAATTCAAAATCATTTGAAATCCTTTAAAATGATTCATGCATCCACCGTTCAACATATTAAAATATTTGAACCGAAGTCTATCTAAATTCCCAAGAACACTTCAAGGAAAAATAAACTTATTTGCACCTTTTTGTTTTGTTGATTTCAATTAAAATAATCATTTAAAATAAACAAAATATTTACAAAATTTAGACATAAGTCTAAACCTTGATTTTAATAATCATATGACATGTTTTAAAACATTTAAAACTCTCAAAATTAAAATTAAAATCAAAATCAAAATGGTCCTATTTTCCCGATTTTCTTTGTTTCACCTTAAAATCAGAATTAATCCATTGTTTTTAATGGTTAAATATTTTCTAACATTAGAAACTAATGTAGGAAAAAAAGAAACATAAAAATCTATGATTACAATTTGATGCATCCATAAAAAATTAAAAGGACTCGAAAAATGGCAAAAACCGAATTATTCAATTAAGAGATGTGACAAACTAAATATTTATATTAGCCTAATCAATGAAAATATGAACAAAAAGGTCTGATACCACTGTAGGATTTCTTGTCCTATACTTGCGTATAATTTTAAAAAATTTAACAAACATTTATGGTCAATTTTCATATTTTCAATAATTTCATGTACAAAACATAGACTATACATTTTAATATATGTATCCCACATAAATATTAAATTGTATAGAAGAAAATCATACCCAAAAGGTTCTCCAAAACCTATTTGAAGATCTAGAGTCGCGTTGCACTTAAATCGTCTCGGATTCCTTCAAGTGTTCACCAAACTCTAAACAAGATTAGAGAGATCGGAGCTAGCCAATCAATCTCTTAATCAATGCTAGAATCTACCTAATTACCCCTTTGATGCTCCTGAGAATTTAATGTCACAAAAACTCAACGAAGAAGGGAATTTTAAGATGGATTTGGTGGAGAAATATGGATAGGAGAATTTTGCATTCATATATTAACAATGAGGAGAGGAGGTTCCTATTTATAGGAGTTCCTCATAACCTATTCATGTGCAACCCACTTGCACATATTCCTTGTTAATAGCTCCTCTAATCCAATCATATTTCGACATGTAATCATCCCTTAATCTTCTCTGACCGAATTGGAACAATGCCACCCATAATCAAAGAAATTTTCTTATTAATTCAAGCAAAACCGTGTAGAAACGGTCAACCGAAATTATCAATCGGTTGACCGATCAATTGTAAAATTGACACTTTTGTTCGGACTGTGCTACTTGTCGGTCGACCGAATCTCTACCAAGAAAGCTCCTGATAATTTTGGTCGAACCACGACCCGCACCGGTCTACTGTTCAACTACAGAAAAAGTCCATGTTATTTTCAGTCGAACGTTTCCGAATTTAAATTTTTACTATTAAATTCAGTTGACCGGTTTGTGAAAAAGGTGTGACCATTTTCACTATTTTTGTTCTTTATCAAATTTTGGATTAATATGCAATTTTATATTGTTTCAGATCACATTATAATATGCAATATATTATAATATATAAAGTAAAACATTATAGCCCATAATATATATTTATATTTCATATAAATTTATTATTCTAACCATGCCGTAATCACGACATACTTGATATTAATATTTTACCACAAGTATCGCAATACGTCATATAAAATGTAAAATCAAATTTCTTGTTTCTCACTTCTATAGTGTGACGTATAGGAGGATCTAAGTTATATTGGCAATAATATAAAACATATTACATCATAAACTATAAGCGGTATCTAGCTACACATTATAGTTACCCAAATAACAAAGTTATTTTAGTCAATCGAACTAAACACGATCCATTCGGTGATATATTATATCACTTGTGTCTGTCCATTGCCTCATGATATTGAGAATATAATACAAAGTAGAATTGTGTCATCTTTGTAATATATATTCATTTCTTGATCGCTCAAGCTAATTATAAATATGTAATTATACACAACTTACATTGTGCACATTATAATTTGCTTTATCAAGTGACCCAACAATATCATCACTCAAGTCAAGAGGGGCAATGATAATCTTTTGACATATCATCTTTTCCAGCACAAGTTATGTATAACTAACTAATACCTTCATCACTATATGCATTGATAGTTTTTGATAATAATCAAATGATACACTCCTTATGTGAAAAGATACAGATCTCATATCATAAGATTCAAAGACACAATAAAACATTAATGACACAAACACAATTCCATAATGTCTCATTTGTTAGGTCATTTCAATATATGAAAGAAATATTTTTTATTTCATATACTCATGTTGTTAAATATTTGTAGACCTGCAATATTTCTTTCAACCAACACGACAATCTTAACTCGGTAATTAATGTCCCATGTTAATTACCATGATTGTGAATTACTTTTGATTTATGTAAACAATTATCATTTAGAGCTGTACGGTTAAGGACCAAGAGCCTCTTCCTTAACACTTCCAAGAAACGAATACATTAATCAAGGAACAAAATGTTCAATACATTCAATTCATAATAAAAGATATTTAAAAGTAAAACTTTTAGAACACATTCTTTTCAATCTCCCACTTGTTATCAAAGTTTTCTTTCACATACATTCACAATGTAGAAAACTGTAATAACTTGGGTAACCCTTTCATATCACTCATCAAGCCACTCTGCATGGTTCTTCAAACCCATGGACTCGAAATGAATGTCCCAACAAAAGAATCTACCTAATGAGCACCCGGCTTCAAAGATTTGTAGATATATATAAGTCTATAATCTTAACATTTTAGTATTTATTCGATCAAAAAATATTTTAGTATTTATTGTGATATGTGTGATTCACATTGTGACAAAGAATTGCAAGCCAAGTACCGAAAACACTGCACAATGGAACACATGAGAATTAAAAACTTCAAACATCAAGTTCTATCCAATCTGGATGATACAGTTTTAAGAGTGAAATGGTCACAAAATCCAAGAAATGCCAAGAACAACATCACAACTGCTACCACAACAAGCTACAACCCTCTACAAAAAAAATCAACCCAAAACTCATCAATAACTTCATCCACATGGCTAACACAAGAAACACAACAATCAACCCAAAACTCAATCTTTTTTGTGTTAGCGTGATTTGCTCACTTGCTGGTTCTCATTCCTGACGAACTCCAAAGCAATCTAAACCAAACTCTAAAAGAAAATTGTGATTCCCTCATTTGTATTCTCAGATCTTGATGGACTTCACGAAAACGTAAAACACAACTCACTTTCCAGCAAAACCGAACTCCATTTCACAACACAAACGCATCAAAAGCAACAACCAAAGCCACATTCCTCGAGTTCACCGGAAAGCTCACCAAATCCCACCAACCAAGACGGAATCAGAAGCAATCCAGTCGTCGGAATCGAGGATTGAGCGGAGGAGGAGAAGAAGAAGTGAAGAAGGTGTGGGAGTTTGGATCGGCGGGCACAGTTGCATGAGAGCCGGATTGGGAGGAGTTGCGTTGTTTTGAGATGGCAGTGAGAAGTAGATGCTGGCTAGGGTTAAGTGATTATTTAAAAAAAAGAAAACATGCCGGTTTTTAAAAAACCGACGTGTTTTCTTGAATATATCACGTCGGTTTTTTAAACCGATGTGTTTTCCTAAATATTTCACGTCGGTTTTTCAAAACCAACGTGAGAAGTTCCTTATCACGTCGGTTTTTTAAATTCAGCGTGAAATGCCAACGTTATAGTCTATTTTTCCAACAGTGAATTCATAATAAAAAATATTTAAAAGTAAAACTTATTGAACACATTCCTTTCAGAATATGGGTTGGTGCGGGAATTTGAATTGTATGTAGGATTCAAAATTGAATTGTATTTTTTCATTAATTTGTCATTTGAGTTTTGTCGAATGAGACTAACTCCTCTCTTTTATAGACATTGCAGGCGGCAAAAAGAGAACTCTTCTTGAAGGAGCAAACTGAGAATTTTTTTATTGAATTGTATTTTTTATTTTTGTTACATTTTACTGGATTAAAACATTATCCCTAATTATTTATGTTTGTGTTCTTATATTATTTATTTGTATTTGGTTTAATATTCATTTATCTCCTTCACTATTTGTAAATACCAATAACAATATTACATTTTTTTTACATTTTATAGTAAACTTCAGTGATATACATAAACAACAGAATTTAAATTCCATCAGATTCCAGTTACAACCACAAAAGGCAGAATTTCGTCAAACAAAATTTAAATTCCATTGGATTATGCTTTCCATTGCTTTTCTTTTGACTCCTACAATCCACTTTCCACCTGAGTGCACAAACACCTTATTAGGGTCTGGTCTTTTCTTTTAGCCCTTTTGCGCTAATGAATGAAAATGTTTATATTGCAAGCTTTCAATTACTTTGAACCGTCGAAATGTACGTGGGAATCATTCGAGAAGGAGCTTTCACTCAATACTGACAACCAACAGATGACATACCAGAAGACATAATTCGCTAAATTCCTAAGTATGCAAAGAATCACTGTAGACAATGAGATCCTTGACTTCATGTTTGAAAATTTTGAGGTGGAAGAAGGTGTGCTCAGAATAGGGAATAAACTCTTGAATTTCAACACTACCGATGTGACAGTCATATTAGGACTGAAAAAGGGAGGAATGCCATTCGAGATGAGTAATTTTTTTGACCAAACGAGCTTGGTCGGAGACTGGATAATAAGGAATTAAAGATACAACTGAGGGAGGCCAGGGAAAGAGGAGATGACATTGGATACGTCAAACTACTATCTGTCTTCTTTTTACTACATTCCTATTTTGCGACATCATAAATAGAGCGATTGAATGGTACATGTCTTCTGTTGAAAACTGGTAGACATGACAAAGTATGCCCGGGCATAGACGGTTTTTGAGTTCCCAGATGTTGGTATAGAAAAAGCGAGTATAGAACTGAATAATAAGAAATCTTCAGGCAACCTTACCCTAAAGAAGGGGAACATTGATGGATGCGTAGCTATACTTGAGGTAATTTTTTTCAGATTTGAAATATTTGCAAAATATTTTATGTTTTTAATAGGTTTTCGTGACACCAAATATCGACATATTGCTGCAGGTCTGATTGTGTGAGAAGTTAACAATTGAGAATGCAAAGCCACTATGCATTGCAAGAGTCAATAGATGGAGTTCTTTGCTTGGGTTAAAGATGATGCTTAAAACACTGGAAAGGTAGGGCATCACCATCCAAAAAATAGCTAGTGGACAAGTGGAAGTCAGACACTTAGAAGAGCTGGAACAACCTGAATATGTACAGACAAGTGAGGTTAACAAATAGGTTGACACTTGTACCATCAGTGAGCAAAGAACAAGCAACATTCCACGAGACACAGAGCCTCAAAGAATAACCATTGGAGCCCACAAAATCCAAAGAGATGCCTTATAAGATGAGGTGGACTTCACGAAAATCAAGTTAAGGTGGCTGAAGGCAGAGCGTACCAACAAAGAGCTTAATCAAAAATTGGCTAAGGATGCCAAAGAAACAAAGTTCCGGAAACATAAAGCAATGAATAACGCAAAAGAAATACAGTTCTGGAAAGATAAAGCAATGGAGAAGGCAAAAGATTCCTTTCCAAAGTGTATCCAGTACACACAAACATATCCACCTTCTCCAGTAGGGGAAAGAAATCAAGAACTTGGCGATGAGAGCTTAAGAACACCTACTGAAGGTGCCTGAACATCCCAGTTTGAAGCCACAAAATTGATCTACACCAATGAAATTGTATGTTTTTTTAAACCCATGACCAAATCCTTTAAAGGACACATATGTCCTTTAAAAACAAAGCCTATTCTTTAAAGGATTGTCTTCTAAAGGACATATGTGTCCTTTCAGCCACAACTCTAGTAGTAATCATCTTACATGATATTTCACAGAACAAAATCACGAACCTATCCTTCTTTGGTGGAGGAGAAGCGAGGAGGAGAAAGAGAAGGATGAAGAGTCAAGGTCGAAAAAGTAGAGTAAGAAAGAAGAGAGGAACAAGTGGAGAAGAGAAAGAAAGAGGATGAAGAAGAAAGAAAGAAAAAAGAAAAGGAAAAAAGAAGAAAAGGAAAGGAAGAACATATAGAAAAAGAAGAGAAGAAGAAGGAAAACTAAGAATGAGAAGGAGAAGAAGAAGAGGAAGAAACAAGAAGACTAAGAAGTATGAACAAGAAAAAAGAGGTTCAAAAGAAGAACCTCACAAAAAAGAAAAGAGAAAGAGAACAAATCACAGAAGAGTCAATTGTACCGAAGAGGCTGAAATATGATGGAAATCAAATTTCAGACAAACAAGAAGTGAATTCTCCAACAAAAAAGTTGCCTAGCCAACCGATGCCCACAACCAAATAAAAACATCGACATGAAAGCCATAGATGGGTTGACAATTGAGAAAAAAATATGCTTCTTAATTTAACAACATAGGCAAAAAAGTTGGATAAAGTCGTGTGGTCAAAGGACGGGGAGGGGTCAACAAACCTAAAAAATCTTATCACTAAAGGCAAGGATCTATCAACGAACGTAAGTATATTTCGTTGTTGTTGTGAATCAAGTTTTGTTTAATCCACTGAAATGACTAGTTAATTGTACTTATTTTAATGGACAGTTAATAGACGCATTGCTTGTTGTGTTGGAGCAAAATCAAAAGCTGGGATGCTACCAAAGGAAGGTGATTCTCATTACCTACCCGACCACCGCTGCTATCGAGGCCAACTGCTATGAGTTATTTTTAGCCTTAGCGAAAAAAGTAGAAGGATGGGATCCAAATGACACAATCATTGCACAACCATTGATAAACAAAGACCATTGGATATTGCTAACTATGGACGAAAGAACTAAACAAATAACACACCTTAACAACCTTCCTAAAGTTGATAGAGACAATGATCCAACAACAGTGTGTGTGTCCATGAACAATGTGCAATAATAATGGCAAAATTCTGGAGATCCTACTTTAACATCGACTGGAAACTATTCTATCAAGGGGAAAAGTGCCAACGCCAAGCACCCAATAGCGAGGATTGTGGAGTGTATGTCTTTCACTAGATAAAATGCTTATTGTTAGACGCACAACCCATAGCTGAAATGGATAGCAAATATTTGCACTCAGTCAGAGGCAAAATGACAATGTATTTGGATAGACTCCAACTTCAAAAGCTAATTTTTGATGGCAGAAAATTGATGTGGAATTTTGTTAACTGTAGTTATATGCATTTTTTGTATATTTTTAATTGTAATTATATACTTTTTTTGTGTACAACATTACAATTCTTGAAATTGTAATTGTTTGAAATTTTAAATTATGAAAACAAATTTTAAATTGTTCTGTTCTTTAAAACTCGAAAATGGTCCTTTAAACCACAAGTCTTTACTTTAAAGGACACTTATATCCAAAAAATGTCCTCTAAAGTACTTGTATGTTCATTATCTCGAAAGGGTCCTTAAAGGACAAGTGTATTCGTTAAAGGTTTGGTTTGTTCTTTAAAGCACGAGTCTATCCTTAAAATCGGATGACAGTTGAAATTTTTTCTGGCTCCAAATAAGGTGTCCTTTGAAGGACACGTGTGTCCTTTAAAACACATACTTGTCTGTTCTCTAAACTCGAAAGGGTTCTTTATGCTTAAATGACACTTATGTCCCTCAAAGCACGAGTCTGTTAAAGGACTGGTTTGTCCTTTAAAGGGAACAAAAATAAAGGGACATGTCATATTGGATTATAGTTTTAAAACTGCTGTGTTATTTTTAAAATTGATTTCTAGGCAAAATATGTTTTCTTATAAATTTCTCAAGAATAAACTCAATGTACATTGTAAGCTGGGCGAGTTCATAAACACAATTAACTCATGAGTTCTTAACATAAACTAATAAAACACTAGGTTATGATTTTCTTTTTCGTTTTTGGTTATTAGGACTTTCGATCCATATTCCTTCATCATGATCTCCCGAATAAGTAATTTATCAATATTTCTATCATCTTCGACTGACTTCAATTCAGACATTTGTGTTGAAAATGGGGGATTTTTTTCAATATCATTGACATCTTCTTGAGATATAATCTGTCACTTTTCTCCTGAAATGAATGACCAGTGATTATCACAGGGGTCTGCTACATAAAAAATCTGTTTTGCTTGAGATGCCAAAATAAAAGTTTATTTCCTTGAATCCTTGTTTGTTAAGGTTCACCAAAGTAAATTCCAACTCATCCACCTGGGGGACGTTGTTCTTGTCCACCCACTTGCATTGAAATACTGCCACATCGAATTTGGTGAAGGTCAACACCTATATATCTTCAATTTGATCGTAGTATGACATCTCTGCATATAGGATTTTTATCTTTTGAACTAGAGATATGCAAAGCTTCAACAACTAAACTGACCTCGTTGTTTTGCATTGTGCTTTTGTTGTCTTCAATTTTGGTGTAGAAGGAGTATCCATTGACATCGTAACCACTATAAGATGTGACAACAAGATTAGGCCTATAGGTGAACCACTTCAAAGTCTCAGAAACATTACGGTTGTTAATTGACATCATATCATGCATATATTTGTGTCTCATATCCTTTATTATTTGCCTAAGCAATGCTACGTAACGAGTTTTATGTTTAAGTTTCAGAAATAAATAGGTTTGAGAAGAAGAGACTAAAAAAGGACTTAAAAGCAAGGAAAAAGACTAAGTTGCAAGACTTATGGACTGAGATGCAAGGGAGAAGGACCCAGATGTAAACCAAAAGAACCAATGAGCAAATCAAGAAGCTCCACACCATCATGAGGAGTGTATTGACAATTAGATTCAGGCCTAAACTCAACAACCAAATTGGGTTCACCAAACATCAAGCAATCAAGCCATGCAAATCTATACTCGATCCAACCAATCTAGACCGCTAATTGGCTGTCCCAAACCGCCAATTGGCGGTCCAAATCACTCCAAATGGTTCATGGTTTAGTTGGATGTTCGATTATGTTGTTTTATGTCCATATATAGTATGTGTTTAGTCCCATACCGGGGAATTGTACCCGATTATCTTTTTTCATGACTATAAATAGAACTTTTTCTCCTCCTTTGTAAACATCTCCTCTCTTGGTGGCAAATCTCTCTACTAGGAGTAAAGCCTTGGAGCAAAACTCTGGTGGAGAGATGCTACTTGTAAATTGAGTGAGCAATAAAGAATGTTTGTTAGTTCCTTGTTGTTTCTTTTAGTTCTTGCATGCTTAGTTAATTTTGTTTGTTTTAATCTTAGTGGACTTAGTTAACATGTTTTCTTCTGTTAACATAATAGTTAACTTAATGATTAGTGAGTAGTTCCATCCGCTTAGGGGGGGGGGGGTAGAGATGATGTACATATATGTTGTGAAGTCTGGATGTTTGATGAATTTTTGATTGTGTAGACTTGCATCTTTGTATGCTCATCAAGGGTGTTTTAATCATCTACATGTTGGGGTTTTTTTGATGGGTTTTTTCCATAATATTTAGACACTTCCCATGCTCAGTTTCCTCATGTTTATTGATTGAAATTTCCTGTTGAATATGCACATATTAGTTATGTGTTTGTATTTGTGTTTGGTTGCTTGATTGATTGAAAATACTTTGCTTTGATGGGTTTTGTTCTTCACCTGAGTTCCTGGTTTTTGGTGAGTCTTGCCTTAACATTTAGACACCTCTCATGCTTAGCCTAGTGTTATGCTAGTCAAGGAGTAATTGCCGATATGTTGTGTGAATGGATTGATAGGTTTTGCGCAATCTTTAGACACTTCCTATGCATGAAGACACACATATGATACACACATATACATGCTTATATGCTTCATTCATCACTTATTTCACTTCATATGTGCACACACTCCACCCCTTAGGGGGTTTCTTTTCCTCAATTTTATCTTACTTTTGATTTCACTCGCTTTCATTTTCCTTGATTGATGCTTGCTAGTTTAGTGTAGTTTAGCTAGTGTAATCACAACTCTTCTCCCCTTTATTCCCACTTGCCTTCGAACGAACCAGAGTCAACACACCTCCCTGTGGATCGACCCATATTTGCCACATCTTCACCGACACTGTGCACTTGCGGTAATTAAAACGAACACAATCAGATGTACACAATTTTCCTGAACCAATCAATGAATGTTTTATTGTGAGCATTAACTCTTTGTTGACCATTCCATGTAAGATGTTTTTCCTTCATGAGGGACATGTGCTCTTTCAGAAAAGGTTGAACGTCATCAGAATTGTACAACACATAAAAATAGGTCTTAAAGAGATCCTCGCCTTCGGGACTTATCAACTTTGCACCACGTGTACCTGTACCTCTAACCTTGCCTTCGTGACGATTCATAGGAAGTCTAACATTTTTTGTTGTATGAGTCTGGTACTCATTGTTGGCTTTTTGGCCTTAATCTATGTTTTGATGATTTAATCAACCTAATCTTAATCACAATCAAATGTAGTGTAGCACACATATTGCATAGCATATATACTGCTTTGTGCTAACATCTACATGTGATCAAGACTCAAGGAAGAAAGGAGTTCAAGTCAAGAAATGTAATCAAGCTATTGAAGACATGTAATTTATATTTCTTTTGAGTCTTTGGAATCTATGTAATCTTGAGCATACAAGAGTTAAAATCCATTTACATAAACACTAGGTTCCTTATAGAAGTCACACACAAAATCTTAGATCAATTGGACTTCAATTGGTCACCTAAACTTAGACCGAAAAACACTTAAACCTAAACCTAATTTGTCTGAGCAAAATCAGTTGAATGTACGAGTTCTTAGTCCGACCGATTTCATCAGTTAAATATGTTAGCAAATAGTGTTGCACCGGTCGACCGTTTTGTGCATTTTGTTCGACCGTCTACACGTGTCAAATGACCGTTAGACTTGTCTTATTGTACAATGGTCGGTTTTCTCAAAACCCCAAAATACTTTGGCCACCAGTCGACCGCTCCCTAGACCCCGGTCAACCGATCGTAAACGTTTTGACAACCCCATAGTGCATGTTATTTTTGGTCGTCCAACCCAACTTTTTCAGTCGACCGAACATAATCGTTTTGACAACCCCATGAGCCTGTTAGTTTTCGGTCGACCGAACCAACCTTTTTGTTCGAACGTTAACTTAAGTGAACTTGAGTTGTAGCCGTATTTCGGTCAACCATTCCCTACCCGGTCGACCGTTTCTTTTCTGGACTTTTCTAGACTTTCTTGGACTTAATTTCCAGATGATCTCTGGTCCACCGTTAAGCCCGTTTCGGTCGACCGTAGTTACCTAGAATAGTGTGCTGTAGTTTTCTGTTTTGTGTTTCTTGCACAACCACTTACCACATTTATTACCAACGGCTATAACCCCTTAAGAGCTTAAAAATAGAGGATTGAACACATTGTTTAGACAACTCTCCTACACACAATTGTCCCATACATTAGAGAGAAGTCTCCCAATCTCTAAAGCTCCAACACTATACTCTAAGCCTAAATGCCACACCTTTGATCATTGTTATATCCTACTCAAAGTGTGCTCAAGAATTAGAGAGGGTTGTTCCATTCAACCTTGTTGTCAAAGAAGTAAAGGTCTTGGAATGCCCAAGACAAAAGAGTATAGACTTTGGTGAGAGCCCGAAGTGTTCCTTCTCGGATTGTGAGAAGGATCCAAGCTAGGTGAGGGTTGTTCGCTAGCTTGCTGTGTAAAAGGCTAAATCTCGGCGTGGAACGAGATTGATAGTGAAGACGTAGGCGGAGCTCGTAGAGTCGAGTGGAGCTTGCAAGAAAGGAAGTAGGCGGGAGGCCTAACCTCTATAAAAATCCCCCGGTGCACATTGTGTGGTTTGCATTAACTCTACTTGTTTATTTTTATTGTTTCCACTGCGTCTTTGATTGTTTAAGCAAGTAGAGATTAACTTAAAAACTGATTAGAATTAGAGTCATACACGTTCCTACACTCATAACAAAACTCAATAACCTCCTGGGCTATGTAGCCTTAAACAATGCTGGCATCGAGCCTCCGTCGATTGTTACAATAACCCTTCAAAACACCCATGTACCACTCGAAAGGATACATCCACCTCAAAAATATCGGTCTAGCTAATTTAATTTCTCGAAATAGATGAACCACCAAATGCACCATGATGTCAAAAAAGGATTGGGGGCGGGGGGGGGGGGGAGTACATCTCGAACTGAAATATTGTAAGAACCACTTCATGCTGCAATTTGTCCAAGTAGTTCGGATCAAGTACTTTGCTGCTAATCATGTTAAAGAATAAACAAATTTTGATAATTACGTGTCTGACATGTGTTGGCAATATTGATATAATAGAAACAGGAAGAAGTTGTTGTATCAATAGATGGCAATCATGAGACTTCAAACCAAGTAGTTTCAAATATTTTATCGAAACCAGACTACTAATATTTAAAGAATACCCCTGTGGCACTTTAATAGCATGTAGACTTTGACACAAAGTTATCTTCTCTTTTATGGACAATGTGTGACAAGTTGGTGGTAAAAATTTATGGGTCCCCTTATCCTCTGGTGCTAAATTTTCTTGTATACCAAGTTCTACTAGATCAAGTCTGATTTTAATTATAACTATTTGTAGTCTTACCAGGTATGTTTAGAAGAGTTCCCAGTTGATTAGTAACATATCATAGAGTGCATTCATGCTAAATATCCTTTATTTTATCCCATATTTGTGATACTCGAGTGTTTGTTTGATGTTTTTCACGGTTTAAGCAATAAAGAAGAGAAAATGACCTAAACGCAAGAAGAGTGGACTGAGTTGGAAGGTTTGTAGACCTATTTGTAATGCCCAAGGATTGGACTGTAAGTCAGGAGGGACCCAAGTGAAAATATGGAGGGACCAAAGTGTAAAAAATATTTTGTGTCACAAAAGTCCATAACCCGAGGAGTAAATCAACAATTAAAACAAATCGGCTCGAGACAATGGACCGGGGCTCAACCCTACGTGCAACAAAGCAAACTTAACCAGGCGGATTAGAGAAACCAGATTCGCCAGTGGTGGATTTTGATCTTCCATTGGAGGATGGTTTTGCTTTATTTAAGCCTTAATTTTGCCGATGGGTCGGGTTATCGGTCATAGCAATACGCAACATCCAGATCTGATTTACATCCGTCTGATTGCAACTAAATTCATTCAGACCCTCTAATCTTCTATAAATACACTTGTAATCATTCCCTTCTCATTCTTCCTTCCTCCCCCATTAGAGTAGGTTTTTTTTCTTGTTCAGTAGTGTAGTATAGGAGAAGATAAACACCTTTTGTAATTTTTCTTTCTTAATCAAATTTTAGTCCTTGTTCTTTATATTCTTGTCTATCATTTGATGCAATTTTTATTCCATCGCTTTGGTTAGATCTAGTTTCCTTTAGTTGTTCTTGTAATGTTTTTATTTTGTTATTTCTTTGTTTACATGATGATTAATGAGTAATTCATCCCCATTTGGGGTGGAGAATTATGTGAAGTGTGAATATTGTGAGATTAGTGTGTGTTTTAATCTTAATTTTGGAGCTTCACCTGATTTCCATAACCATTTTGTTGGGTTCCTCACTATTTCATTTGATGTGTTATTGATCTTAATTGATGCTTAACACATGCTTTGGCTAGTGGGCCCACTTTATGGGGAATGATGAGGTGATGATAATGTTAGAGTGGGTAAATAGATGAGGGTGGCATGTGGGACCATGTGCTCTTGTTGGCATCATCTTAATTAATGTCTTGTATGTTTTAATGATAATGTAAAATCTTAATTCGTGTGGAGACATAGTTGGGGTTGTGGTCATTATGGATTCTATGTTCTTTATATCATTAAACATGGAATCACGTGGTTGTCTTTGTCCTCATCTTGAGTAGTGTTTCGTATGTTTTAATGATAGTAATAAATCTTAATTTATGCCGAGACACAATTAGGATTGTGGCAGTACAAGATTTCCATGTTATGCATGTCTTTAGTGCTTACTTGTACACACACATGTATCACACATGTACAGTTTTGCATTCATTCTTCACCTCTTACGGGACTAGTTTTTGATTAGTTGTTGTTTATTGTTGCGTTTGTCAACTAGTTTAGAAACCTTTGATCTCCTTTTCTTCCTATTCGAGTATGGTGGGAACAACGACACACACAACTCTTCGTGGTACGACCCATACTTAACACATCTTCATCGACTCATGCACTTGCGGTAAATGAACTGATAAAAATCCACAATCACCAGTAAACCATCACAATTTTTTTTCTACATGCATGACATCATACAATGCCAGTAAGGTAGGTCAAAAAATATGGATTTCTTTTCCCAACTGCTCTTACAATTTCTACGGCCGTACGGCTTGCCGAATTCACAATTAATGTTCTTCACATGTTCATATGCTTGTTTGACACTGATTACTTTAGGTGGTTTGTTATATTCTTGCTTTCCATTGAATGTCTTCTTCAATCTACGGTACGTATGATTTATAGGAAGGAATCTCCGATGACCAAGATATACCATCTTACTGCCATGCGCTAGCTGCAAGGAACATGTGTTCTCTTCACAACATGGATATGCTTTGTGTGCTTTCATGAAATATCCTGACATATTACCATATGCGGGAAAGTCATTTATTGTGCAGAAGATCATCGCACGCATAGTAAACGATTGTTGTCGATGGGCATCCAACACTTGCTCACCATCTTTCCACAATGTATTTAGGTCAGCAAGTAAGAGTCTTAAGTACACATTGATGTTGTTTCAAGGTTGTTTTGGACCCGAAATCATTAACGACAACATCATGTATCTGCATTTCATGCTTAACCATGGTGGGAGATTGTAAATAGCAAGAAAAATAGGCTACAAACTATCAAATCTACTCAAACTACCATAAAGATTCATTCCGTCGGTACACAAACCAATTCTCATGTTTCTAGATTCCTCACCAAATAATGGTAAGTCAGAATTAATTTTTTGCCACTGAAGGAATCTATAAGATATCGAAGCAATTGATCATTAACTGTCTCTCAATCTACATGCCATGTCAGGTTCTTTGAGCCCTCAAAACATGCAAATAAACACTTCAACCTTGGAATTATCAAAAGATACCACAACACCTTTGCAGGGGACCTTGTAGTTTTTCGTTCTCATCAACACTCATATTTTCTTTTGTTTGTACCGTGAGACATTTAAAAATAGGACAATAATGCAAATTTTCAAAGTACCCATACAGAGTATACAATCATTAGGCGAGCATGTATTTTCCTATATAGCATTACCATCGGACATAGTACCTTTTTGGCCTCATAGGTTCAATCCCGAAGTGCGTTGGAAGAATCTCTTTCAACAACTTCAGCAGGGAAGAGAAAGTAACATGATGTTGAACGTTTTAATTAAACCGCAAGTGCACGGCCGCGATGAAGCGGTGGCAAGTACGGGTCATCCTCAGGGAGGTGAGTAGCCTCTTGCTTGTACGAAATCAAGTGGCAAAAAAATGGGGAGAAAGATTGTTTATGCTACTCTACTCTATACTACGCTAAGAAGTAGGAAATGCGAAAGGAAGAACCAAACAATGAAACAATAACTAAGCTAAGAACAAAGGAAGAATGCTGGAATACAGGAAATGGAAAACCCCTAAGGGGTGGAGTGAGTGCACACATGCAAAGAGGTGGGTGTAGAATACATTCTTTAAGCACATGAAGGTGGTGTTTATCAAGCATAGGAAGTGTCTAAATGTTATGGCAAAACCTATCAATCTATTCACCAACTTAGTTGATTAACATTTACATATGCAAGTTGTTTATTTCAGAACCTAAACAAGCATGAGAGGTGTCTAATCATTTTGGCAAAACTCATCAAGTTATAAATTCTATCCTAAACAAGCAAGCACACATTCATGTTTGATCAACACATCAAAAATAAAGCATTCATCCCATTCTCTAATGCATGTATGTACATCTACTCCACCCCCCAAAGGGTATGGAACTACTCACTAAACATTACACTAATTATTAAACTAAACAAAGAAAGCATATTAACTAAGCTAATAAAACTAATGAAATGAGATTAAGCAAAGCAAAACAAGAAACATAAAACAAACAACATAATAAAGAAAACTTGTATTAAAATGACTCACATTAAAAGTAGCATCCTCCTACTTTAGTGTGTGCTTCAAGGCCTCACTTCTAGTAGGAAGAATAACCACTTAAAATATGGAGTGATTACAATAGGAGGTGAAGAGTTCTATTTATAGCCATGGAAAAAGCTAATCCGGGACAATCCCCCGATGTGGGACTAAACAGATACCACAAATTGCCTAAACATCCTCTAATACATGTGCTGGAGAAATTTGAGCGCATTTGGGCCAAAGTGACCGCCAATTAGCGGTCTTGGACCGCTAATTAGCGGTCTACAGTGTCCGGATCGCTCTGGAATTTCTTGTGGGCTTTTCTGGAAGGCTTTGTTGGTATTTGATGCATCGATTTTGCATCTTGGAGCTCCGACCCGAATAGAATTGCCAAAATACTCCCCATGATGGTGAGGAGTATTCTGTTTTGCTCTTAGGTCCTTCGGTCTTGCATTCAGGTCCTTCTTCCTTGCATCTTGGTCCACAGATCTCACAATTCAGTCCTTTTTCCCAGCTTTTGGGTCCTTTTATGCTTCATCTCTTCAAACCTATTTATTCCTGAAAACTAAACATAAAACTCGTAACATAGCATTATTTAGGTGAAAGATAATGGATATAAGATACAAATATGAGCATGAAATGATGTCAATCAAATACCCCCACACCTAACTTTTGCTAGTCCCGAGCAAAACAAAGAAAGAGAAAAGCATGCGAAAAAAACAAGAAATCCTAACTCACTTTCGTAGGAATCACGGTTGCACTTAGCACGTGCAACAAGACGTTAAACCTCCTTGTCGCCAAGGAGGAGGAGTGTTGTCTCCTGAGGGTTTTCAGCGGATATACCCACAAAATCCGAATAAGATGCATTAATCAATCTAGCTACACGACTCGTTGGACTTATTTTGTCGATCATGGGACGCGGTAATACTACGGGTCAACTCTATATATGTAATCGGTCCACACACCTAGCCTAATGAGTTATTCGTGAGAGTTAGTCAAGGACTTAAGTGAAAGACATGGGCAACCTTAACTTCTGAATGTGATACAATGTGTAAAGTCCATTTTGGTTCTTATTTGACTCTTTTTTTTCTTTTTTTTCCTTTTTCTTTTTTTTTCTTTTTCTTTGGAGCATTTTATTGGTTGGTGTTTGATTCTCCCCAGGGTCAGGTTTCGTGCATCATTGCCTATGAGGACTTACACTATCACGTACACCTTCCCCCAAATCTCCACATAGGGCGATCCCTACCACCCGTGTAACGGGAGTTCGGTCGGCGCATCCCAAGTCAGATGATTCGAAAGCACCAGGCACAAAGTCCCCTCAGACCTACTTTCCCGAGTGATAGGAGCCGTGCGAGAAGAGAGAACACCACTTATTTATCTATATGGGAACCAAAACCCCTACACTTAAGTTTCACAAAAAGAGATTAAGGGCCCTCGACTACGACAAACTTCCTTATACTCACAAACACGAATTATTTGACTCACTAGGGTCAGGGTGGACTTCTTTAAATGTTTGAGTACTGAAACCCTATGATTACACGCCCCCTGAGGGAAAAACAGGGTGCATCCTAACGACTCGACAAGACCTAAAGCCAATAAACTAGAAATCCTAATGCATCAAGTTCAAGACAATTTTGGGAGCTTTCTTTTTACTTTGCCTCTCAACGGTTTTGCACATGCTAAACACACGCAAAACCCACAAAAACATTTTCTTTCGACAACACATGAAGATTTTGAAAGAAATGTGAAAACTTTAAAGCACTCGGCAAGCAAAAGAAGACAAGTCACCCAAGGATCATGGCAAGCAGATATATCAATGGTAAATGCGGTACACTAACATGACCCTAGCAGTACAAACAAAAGAAAATAAAACCAAAGGAAAAAGACTCGACTATGTACACACGTAAAACATAATACCCCCACACCTAACTTTTGCTAGTCCCGAGCAAAACAAAGAAAGAGAAAAGCATGCGAAAAAAACAAGAAATCCTAACTCACTTTCGTAGGAATCACGGTTGCACTTAGCACGTGCAACAAGCCGTTAAACCTCCTTGTCGCCAAGGAGGAGGAGTGTTGTCTCCTGAGGGTTTTCAGCGGATATACCCACAAAATCCGAACAACATGCATTAATCAATCTAGCTACACGACTCGTTGGACTTATTTTGTCGATCATGGGACGCGGTAATACTACGGGTCGACTCTATATATGTAATCGGTCCACACACCTAGCCTAATGAGTTATTCGTGAGAGTTAGTCAAGGACTTAAGTGAAAGACATGGGCAACCTTAACTTCTGAATGTGATACAATGTGTAAAGTCCATTTTGGTTCTTATTTGACTCTTTTTTTTCTTTTTTTTTCTTTTTCTTTGGAGCATTTTATTGGTTGGTGTTTGATTCTCCCCAGGGTCAGGTTTCGTGCATCATTGCCTATGAGGACT
This sequence comes from Triglochin maritima, assembly GCA_963682175.1. Taxonomy (NCBI): domain Eukaryota; kingdom Viridiplantae; phylum Streptophyta; class Magnoliopsida; order Alismatales; family Juncaginaceae; genus Triglochin; species Triglochin maritima. Next base: position 33,766,778 of record OY821776.1, on the reverse strand, counting down.
TACACTATCACGTACACCTTCCCCTGAATCTCCACATAGGGCGATCCCTACCACCCGTGTAACGGGAGTTCGGTCGGCGCATCCCAAGTCAGATGACTCGAAAGAACCAGGCACAAAGTCCCCTCAGACCTACTTTCCCGAGTGATAGGAGCCATGCGAGAAGAGAGAACACCACTTATTTATCTATATGGGAACCAAAACCCCTACACTTAAGTTTCACAAAAAGAGATTAAGGGTCCTCGACTACGACAAACTTCCTTATACTCACAAACACGAATTATTTGACTCACTAGGGTCAGGGTGGACTTCTTTAAATGTTTGAGTACTGAAACCCTATGATTACACGCCCCCTGAGGGAAAACCAGGGTGCATCCTAACGACTCGACAAGACCTAAAGCCAATAAACTAGAAATCCTAATGCATCAAGTTCAAGACAATTTTGGGAGCTTTCTTTTCACTTTGCCTCTCAACGGTTTTGCACATGCTAAACACACGCAAAACCCACAAAAACATTTTCTTTCGACAACACATGAAGATTTTGAAAGAAATGTGAAAACTTTAAAGCACTCGACAAGCAAAAGAAGACAAGTCACCCAAGGATCATGGCAAGCAGATATATCAATGTTAAATGCGGCACACTAACATGACCCTAGCAGTACAAACAAAAGAAAATAAAACCAAAGGAAAAAGACTCGACTATGTACACACGTAAAACACCCCCCACACCTACTTCATGCATTGTCCTCAATGAATGTGAACAAGATACTATATGGATACATGCATGAAAAAGGAAAGATCTCACCAACATGAAGTACAAAGGGACGTTCAGGGTCATGTTGATGGACACAAACCCAAATTCCCTCAAAACCTGTGAGAAGCTGAAGAAGGGAGATAACTACGTGAAGAGATTCGGCCCAAGTACACAAGGGTTGGGGCCCACAACAATCGATGTTCACTGAAGGAGTCTTTTATTACACACTTCTTCTTTTTTTGTTGTTTTTTTGTTGTTTTTTTTGTTGTTTTTTTTCTTTTTTTTAAAGATATATACATCAACCAAGATATTCTCATAATCATTTGGTCAAGGAACATCAAATGAGAACATCAAGTCAGGAGGACCAGAGACTTGCCGAGATGGGCAAACTCCACTGGTACTCTGAGGTGTCATGAGGGGTGAAAGGTCAAAGCTAAAAGGCTCGAACGCCTCATGATATTGGTCGGGTGTGGGCAACAAAGAATGAAGTTGTGTTGCCTCACTAGGGTTTAATTGCTCATCGAAGAAAACCCTCCAACCAATAGGTGGGTGCATCGGAATGAGTTCCTCAAGCTCATTCGATGGATGCAGCAGACCTGCATCACTAAGAATGGGGCTTCTCCCCAAGTCATCCAACAAGAACCTCCCACCATCATTTAGATCATCAAGCATAAGCTCGGTCATAGGTGGGTCCTTGTTGGAGTCAATATGAAGCTCAAATGGCTCAATGGCCATGGGACATGAGGTAGAGACACCTTCTGGTATAGGCATATGATGAGGTGTCTCACTCTCACTAGTACTCTCAACTGAATCATGCAACGAACACTCCCTTTGGACATTCATGTTCGAGGCCAGCTCACTCTGTTGCATTGTGAAGACAGGTAATGAGTTTTCGCTGGGCCCACGAACATTCTCAATGGGTTGCATTGGGGTTAGGGGTGTTCGTTGATTTTGTGGTGCTTTCTCCAATTGGCGGATGAGATTTAGATTTAAAGGTTCATCCATGGGTTCCTGTTGCCTACCAGAGTTGAATACATGAAACTCGGCACTCATGTTACCGAATGAGAGCTTCATGAGACCATTTCTACAATTAATCAAGGCATTGGAGGTTGCCAGAAATGGTCTACCCAAAATCAAAGGTATTTGAGAGTGGGTGTTCGCAACAGGATTGGTATCGAGGACAACAAAATCGACTGGAAATATAAAATCTCCAACTTTGATAAGAACGTCCTCGATAATCCCCATGGGAATACGAATGGATCTATCCGCCAGTTGGAGGGTGATCTTAGTTGGTTTCAATTCTCCCAAGTTCAACTGTTAATAAACAGAGAATGGGAGGAGGTTGACCGCTGATACCAAATCAAGCAAAACATTGCTCAATCTAGTGTCCCCTATCGTACACTGAATAGTAGGACACCCCGGGTCCTTGTATTTTGTGTAGGTAGGATTGGACAAAAGTGAGCTTATATTTGCAGCCAAGAATGCTTTCTTAGGAACATTGGTCTTCCTCTTGGTTGTGCAGAGATCCTTCAACACTTTGGCATATTGAGGTATTTGTTGGATGACATCCAACAAAGGGATGTTAACCTTCACTTGCTTAAACACCTCTAATATCTTGTCCATGTTGTCACTCTGCTTTTTGTTTAACCTACTTGGATAGGGAGCTTTTGGCAGGTAGGTTTTCTGCTGTGCCTGAGAAGAAAGCTTTGGTGTATTACCCTCACCCTCAGCTTCTTCTTCACCACCATTCCCACGGAGGGGCTGCATAGATGGTGGTGGGTGTGGCAAGGAAATGTGATTGTCAACCTGTTTTCCATTCCTTAAGGTCACAATGGAATGGACATGGTGAACAGGTTCCTCCACATGGTTCACTTGCCTCCCCCGAGGTACCACATTCTCATTTTGCATTTGTTGTTGTTTGTACATGCGGGGGTTAGCCTCAGGCTGGCTAGGAAAAGACCCTCTCTCTCTCTCATGTACAGACTGAGCCAATTGGCCCATCTGAAGCTCTAGAGATTTCATGGTCTGCTGATTTGAAGTGAGAACTTGACTTGTGGTAGACATAAAATTTTTCATTGAGTTTTCAAGTCCACGAGTCAAGGTCTCAAGCGAATTGAATTGGATTTCCATATTATTGGAATTTAGGAAACCCGATTGATTGGTGGTTTGACTTTGGGGTGACTGATGAGACTGTGAATGCATGGGAGGGTAGTGTGGTCGGTTAGGTGGTCGAGAAAAGTTTGAAGGACCACCTGGGGCATTGTTATGGTTCCATGAAAAATTAGGGTGGTTCCTCCATCCAGGGTTATATGATGATGAATATGGGTCATTCCTGGATCTATCATAGATGGCATTTACATGTTCCATCTCAGGAGGAATGGATGCACACTCACCCCCTATATGACCTATCCTACCACATAAATGACATGGAACTGAACCAGATACATACACATGAGATACATCGTGCTGGTTTTGGAGCTCAATCGAATCCATACGGCGCATTAAGGCCGCCATGCGCGCCTCAGTGGCCGTAGTGGAATCGACAGCAAATGCGGAACCCGATCTAGTCGAGTTTGCATTCGCGATCCTCGCTCCTATACTAGATGATGCAGGTGGTTCCCTCACACTCTCCCATTGCATTGTTTTCTCGGCGAGGTCTTCTAGGAAAGCTCATGCCTCCCTTTCATCCTTTCCCAAGAACTCTCCTTGACACATGGACTCAAGGAGCGTTCTGGACGGGATGTGAAGACCCTCATACACAATCTGACAAAGACATCACAACTCAATGCCATGGTGAGGGCACGAGGATAGTAGCTCTTTGAACCTCTCAAGATATGCATGAAATGGTTCGGTCTCATGTTGATAGAACGAATTGATTTCGTTCCTCAATTTTTGAGTCCGATGATTAGGAAAGTACTTCTTGAGGAATGCAGATTGAAACTCATCCCAAGTCCTAAAGGAATTCGCCTGGTTGCTGTACAACCACTTCTTGGCGTCATCCTTTAGTGCAAAAGGAACGAGCCTAAGATGGATGGAGTCTGTGCTAAGTTGTTGCAGCTTGAACATAGCACAGACCTCCTCAAATTCCCTGAGAAAGATATAGGGGTCACCTTTCCCAGTGAAATGAGGGAGCATGGAAATGAATTGAGGCTTAACCTCAAAATGGTTCCCATTAGCCTCTGGTAATACGATGCATGAGGGTAGAGCTGTACGGCTCGGGTAGCATCGCTCACGAAGAGGTATGGGAATGACAACTGGAAGCACTGGTGGAGCAGGTGGGTCCAGCAACTGCTCCTCCTCACGGAAATTAGCAGCCATTGGACCCGAACTACGTGCGACATGAGAGGAGGGAGGTATCGAGAAATCGATGACCGAAGCCGGATTGACAACGCTCCTCGTCAAACGACCACTCTCATCTTGTGTCCACGAAAGGATGCACAAAGGTGCACACACACAAAACAAAAACTTTTTTTTTCTTTTTTTTAACAATGAATGTGCGTAGAGGAGAAGACGGGGGAACACAGTAGAGAAAGAATGACTCAGGAGAGAAGGGAAGAAGTCCTTATGCTACGGCGGATGGGTACAGGTAGAAGCACACAAGCAAACAAGGCTCAAGCAATCCTAAGGTCGCTATAGGTCCTTACAGCTAGACGACGCCTAACTGCGAGGTCACACGGCCTCAACACGCCTCACCTCCCTACAACGAGGACCACAAAGCCCAGCAAGTGAGCCAAGATCCGGGGATCTCGTCTCTCCTACTATCGACAAAGTGGGCAACGCCGATCAGGTCATGACGGTCGGGACCGGATCACTCTCCTAATGCACCCGAAATCCTTAGGGCCAATGTCTACTTGATTTTAAAATTAGGCTCTTGATTAGTGTGATTTTTGGGGCGAAGGAAAGGGTGATGAAATCCCCCACCTTATCTTTTACGGGACAGCCCCTCCTTAGTAGCGTTTTGGAGTCCTAAATCTAGCAATCAACTCTCCAAACAACGCTCAACTCACACTTGTTGCAATGCACTTCCTACTAACTAATGCATGTTCATACGAAATGCATGAATGAGAGTAGAAGGTGCGTACCTCACGCCAGCACTCAGCAATAGAAAATAAAGCTAAGATAAAAGACAATCTAAATCCCTAAGTCACATACATGATGCATGACCTAAACAAGAATGAATGCCTAATCTTTTGCTTTGAGTTTTAGGGTCCAAGTTGCTTAAAGGAGGTTTGATTATTGATCTGGGAACGAACTATAAGTCAAAACATGCCAAATTGAGTCCCAGATAACTAGATCATTTATAGCAACAACAACAAGAAATTAAAAGATGAACAGAGCTCACCAGACCGCTGATTGGCGGTCTGAAGTGCTCAGGTCGTCTGGAAATTTCTCCAGTAGCCTCCACTTGCTATTCCCAGTCTCCTGAAACAAAGACAAACTACAACACACAAATTAAATACACTCGAATCGTCTAAACAAGAGTCAGGACTAGCACCTCCCCGGCAACGGCGCCAAAAACTTGTTGAACGTTTTAATTAAAACGCAAGTGCACGGCCGCGATGAAGCGGTGGCAAGTACGGGTCGTCCTCAGGGAGGTGAGTATCCTCTTGCTTGTACGAAATCAAGTGGCAAAAAAATGGGGAGAAAGATTGTTTATGCTACTCTACTCTATACTACGCTAAGAAGTAGGAAATGCGAAAGGAAGAACCAAACAATGAAACAATAACTAAGCTAAGAACAAAGGAAGAATGCTGGAATACAGGAAATGGAAAACCCCTAAGGGGTGGAGTGAGTGCACACATGTAAAGAAGTGGGTGTAGAATACATTCTTTAAGCACATGAAGGTGGTGTTTATCAAGCATAGGAAGTGTCTAAATGTTATGGCAAAACCTATCAATCTATTCACCAACTTAGTTGATTAATATTTACATATGCAAGTTGTTTATTTCAGAACCTAAACAAGCATGAGAGGTGTCTAATCATTTTGGCAAAACTCATCAAGTTATAAATTCTATCCTAAACAAGCAAGCACACATTCATGTTTGATCAACACATCAAAAATAAAGCATTCATCCCATTCTCTAATGCATGTATGTACATCTACTCCACCCCCCAAAGGGGATGGAACTACTCACTAAACATTACACTAATTATTAAACTAAACAAAGAAAGCATATTAACTAAGCTAATAAAACTAATGAAATGAGATTAAGCAAAGCAAAACAAGAAACATAAAACAAACAACATAATAAAGAAAACTTGTATTAAAATGACTCACATTAAAAGTAGCATCCTCCTACTTTAGTGTGTGCTTCAAGGCCTCACTTCTAGTAGGAAGAATAGCCACTTAAAATATGGAGTGATTACAATAGGAGGTGAAGAGTTCTATTTATAGCCATGGAAAAAGCTAATCCGGGACAATCCCCCGATGTGGGACTAAACAGATACCACAAATTGCCTAAACATCCTCTAATACATGTGCTGGAGAAATTTGAGCGCATTTGGGCCAACAGTGACCGCCAATTAGCGGTCTTGGACCGCTAATTAGCGGTCTACAGTGTCCGTATCGCTCTGGAATTTCTTGTGGGCTTTTCTAGAAGGCTTTGTTGGTATTTAATGCATCTATTTTGCATCTTGGAGCTCCGACCCGAATAGAATTGCCAAAATACTCCCCATGATGGTGAGGAGTATTCTGTTTTGCTCTTAGGTCCTTCGGTCTTGCATTCAGGTCCTTCTTCCTTGCATCTTGGTCCACAGATCTCACAATTCAGTCCTTTTTCCCAGCTTTTGGGTCCTTTTATGCTTCATCTCTTCAAACCTATTTATTCCTGAAAACTAAACATAAAACTCGTAACATAGCATTATTTAGGTGAAAGATAATGGATATAAGATACAAATATGAGCATGAAATGATGTCAATCACATGACTCCAATGATTTGCTGCTTTAAAGGTATACGACCTTAAAACTGCGAACAACCTACTGAATTAAGTGCAACTCGGATGCAAAGCTTTTTCATTTTCTGACAGTAGACTACCAAGTACATCGAGTTTATCACAACAATTATCCACAACATCTCGAATCATATCCTCTAACCTATTGATGTGAAAATAAGTTTAACCGCAATTGTACGGGCGTTGGTGAAGACGGGGTAAGTACGGTTCGATCCACCGGGAGGTGTGTCAACTCTGGTTCTTTAGAGATCGAGTGGGAAAGGAGAGGAGAAGATGTTGATTATGCTAACTACACTACAATATGAATGAGCTAACAATTAAACTAAACCCCCATGGATTGGAGGTGTGGAGGTATGTATGTGTGAGTGAGTCTTCATTTCAATGAGGTCTAGTTTGTGTGGCATACAAGTAGAAGCTAGTGTAGAGTCTAAGTGTAGAATACACAACACTACATGGCAAACCATGAACATGCATATCTCACATAAAGTTGAGGTTGATTTTAGATTATCAAGCATGGAATAAGTACCTAGTGTGACCATTAGAGCATCAATCAATCCTACATACAACCTAAATCATTCATGTGAATGTGCACCAAACATGTTAGCCATTCCCATCAAACCATTACAAGCAACAAGCTAAAGTCTAAAGCTAGCATGAGATAAGTACCTAGTGTGCACATTATCTCATCTAATACAAGTTTAAGCATGCTACAAGTATACATCTACATTAAGCATATGAAATGACACAAAATAAAAGAACTCATCACTATCACATATTCTACATCACCTCCACCCCAAAAGGGGGATTGAACTACTCACTACTCATTAAGAAAAGGAGACAAAATGAAATTAAGCTAGGAAAAGGAAACATACTAATTAATTCTACTAAGATTAAGACAAACAAAATTAACTAAGTATGCAAGAATTAAAAGAGAAGACAATATTAAAACAAACTAACAAAAAAATATTTTATTTACATGACTCACATTACAAGTAGCATTCTTCTCCACTCGAGTTTTTCTCCAAAGCTTACTCTAAGTATAGAGAAAGTTACAAAGCAATGGCTAAACACAAAGGAGGAGGAAAAGTTCTATTTATAGTCATGAACAAAGGTAACCGGGGACAATACCCCGATGTGGGACTAATGGAACCTACTAAAAATATCCATAAACGACATAAAAATTAATCGGGAAAAATTAGATCGGATCCTGACCGGGTTGGACCGCCAATTGGCGGTCTAAGGCCGCTAATTGGCGGTCTAACCCGGTCAAAGTGAGTCCAAATTTTGTAGCCATCTTTATTGTTGTAATTAGGCATGTTCGGTGCACTATATCCGGTCATACAAGTCTGATCCTGAATATAATTGCCAAAATACGCCTCATGATGGTGTTGAGTTTCTTGCTTTGCTAATTGGTTATCTTGACTTGCATCCAGGTCCTTCCCCTCTTGCAGATCAGTCCATAAGTCTGACCGATCAGTCATTTTTTCACGTTTTGGTCATTTTTGTGTCCTTCTCAAACCTGTTTTTTCCTGAAACTTAAACGTAAAACTCGTTACATAGCATTGCTTAGATTCAATATAGGATATAAGACATGAATATATGTGTGATATGATGTCAATCAAATACCCCTACACCTAGTTTTTGCTAGTCTCGAGCAAAACAAAGAAAGAAAAAATGAAAGAAAGGAAAAACATACGAAAAATAGGGAAATCCTAACTCACTTTCATAGGAATCACGGTTGTACTTAGCATGTGTAACAAGTCGTTAAACCTCCTTGTCGCCAAGGAGGAGGAGTGGTGTCTTCTGAGGATTTACAACGGATATACCCACAAAATCCAAACTTTGATGCATTATTCAATCTAGCAACACGACTCGATGGACTCATATTTGTCGATCATCGGATACGGTAATACTGCGGGCCGACTCTATATATGTATATAGTCCACACACCTAGCCTAATGAACCATTTGTGTAAGTTGATTAAGGACTTAAGTGAACGAGAAGGGCAACCTTAATAACCTCAAGTGATACAAAGTGGAAAGTCCGTTAATGTTCTTATTTGCATTACCATTTCTTTTTCTTTTTTTACTAGTTGGTGTGTAATTCTCCCAGGGTCAGGTTTCGTGAATCATTGCCAATGAGGACTTACACTATCACATACAACTTTCCCCACATCTCCACATAGGGCGATCCATTCCACCCGTGTAATGGGAGTTCTGTCGGTGCATCCCCAGTCAGATGACTCGAAAGCACCAGGCACTAAGTCCCCTCGACTTATTTCCTGAGTGGTAGGAGCCATGCGAGAAGAGACAACACCCTAGCCCCTTATTTATTATCTACACATGAACCAAAATCCCTACACTTATGGTTTCACAAAAGGAGTTTAAAGGTCCATGACTATGACAAACATCCTTATACTAACAGAAGAATTATTTGACTCACTAGGTTCAGGGTGGACTTCTTTATTTGTTTGAGTAATGAAACCCTATGATTACTCTCTCCCCGAAAGAAAACCAGGGTGCATCCTTACGACTAGATAAGACCTAAAGCCGATGTACTAGATATCCTAATGCATCAAGTTCAAGTCAATTTTGGGATCTTCCGTTTTACTTTGCCTCTCAATGGTTTTGTATATGCTAAACATACGCAAAAGTCACAAAACATTTTCTTTTACAAACACTTGAAGATTTTGATAGAAATGGAAAATTTAAAGCACTAGACAAGCAAAAGAGGGCAAGTCACCCAAGGATCATGGCAGACAGATATATCGATATTAAATGTAGCACACTAACATGAGGCTAACAATACAAAAAAAGAAAACAAAACAAAAGGAAAAAGACTCGACTATGTACACACGTAAAACACCCCCACACTCACTTCATGCATTGTCCTTAATGAATGTGAGCATGATACTACATTGATTTATGCATGAAACATAAAAGATCTCACCAACGTGAAGCGCAAAGTGCGTTTATGGTTATGTTGATGGACACAAACCCAAATTCCCCTCAAAACCTGTCAAATACTAAAGAAGTGAGACAATTACGTGAAACAAATATGACCCAAATACACAGGGGTTGGAGCCCACAACAAGCTGTGCTCACTCTTGGATTCTTCTTGTTTTTTTGTATTTTTATCTCTTTCTTTTCTTTTCTTTTTTTGAAATATAATTATGTACAAAAATAAGTTCCCATCTTCATTTGTTAAAGGACATCAAATGGGAACCTGAAAAGTGGGTCAATGCACTTGGAATGGGAACATGACACCACGCGGGGCCAAAATACTCATGCGTGAGCCCCCTCACAAAGTGCAAGAAATACAAGGAGAGGTTCATGAATTAGACGCAAAGACATCTCATTCAAAGGATCAAACTGAAAGGCCTCTAACCTCTCAAGAGTTTGGCAAATATTGTGCAACGGAAGAAGAGTTTCTTTCGTTGCGGTACTGAAGTTGTGATCGTCAATCCAAACTCTCCAACCAACAGGTTGGTGGGTCGGAACGAGGTCAACTCATTATGCATGTCCGACTCACCAGACGAACAGAAAGTGGGTCTCTTACCCAAGGTTCCTCTAAGCAATTCCCAATACCCTCATTGGCAATGTAGTTGTTTGATGTCCCATCATTTTCAAGATGATCAGGAACAATAGTGAGAGGTAAACTCTCACCAGGTCGTATGAAATTAGGGGTAGTAGGAGCTCTTGCTCCACCAAAGGTGAGTCCTTAAGAGGCACAATAATAAGATCATGTGGCACAAAGGTCACATGACAAAAAGATAAGGCACAATCCTGTGCCGACTCATAATGAAGCTAGTCCATGTTATTCTCCATTTGAATCGAATCCCCCACCAAATGATCGTGAATTGAAACCCCAAGTCCCTCAGACTGACTAGGATATTGACTTTGAAATATTGTGCTTTGAATTTGTGGATGTGGTGGTGGTTCGATATCAGAAGATAAATCCTCATGTTGACAAGAAAGGTGACCCTTCTCACGTTCACGTAATTGTTGCGTGATCTGACTAACTTGCATTGCCAGATTTTACATGGAATGTTGAGCGGTTTCCATGAACGTAAAGAGAGTTTGTTTCAAGGAATCATGTCTATGGTCAACTGTGAGGTCCAATTCCGAATTTTAGAGATTTTGGGGTTGGGTGTTTATGGGCTGAGAATGAGTCTAATGATTGGTCATGTGTGGTGGCTGGAAGGGATATGGGTATTTGGGAAGAGAAGAATGGGATGAGTATGATGTATAAAAATTTGAATCAATATTGTCTCCCCATGAATCCATCACTCTTGGGTTGTACGCGGAGGTGTAATGGTCATATTGAGCATTTTGGGAAAATGTATGCTCATACTCAGGCTCTGGATGAACATAAGGACATTCCCTGATAACGTGACCACTCAACCCACAACATTCATGATTGACATCATTTCATGCTTATATTTGTATCTTATATCCATTATCTTTCACCTAAACAATGCTATGTTACGAGTTTTATGTTTGAATTTCAGAAATAAATAGGTTTGAAGAGATGAAGCATAAAAGGACCCAAAAGCAGGGAAAAAGTACTGAATTGTGAGACATGGTGACTAAGATGCAAGGGAGAAGGACCTGAACGTAAGACCGAAGGACCAAAGAGCAAAACAGAAAACTCTACACCATCTTGGGGAGTATTTTGGCAATTCGATTCGGGTCGGAGCTCCAACAAGTGAAGTAGATGCATCCAAGACCAACAAATATATCAAGGAAAGCCCAGAACAAAATTTAGCCAGATCTGGATCCTGTAGATCGCCAATTGGTAGTCTGGAACCGCCAATTGGCGGTCTGGATCTTCCCGGATCTGCTAAGATTTCTGGAGCGTATGTATTAGTGTTTGTTTAAGCTATTTTTGGTATTTGTTTAGTCCCACATCGGGGGATTGTCCCGGATTGCCTTTTTCTTTGGCTATAAATAGAACTCTTCACCTTCTATTGTAAACTACCCATTGCTTGGTGGCACTCTCTCTACTAAGGAGTAAGCCTTGAAGCAAAACTCAAGGTGGAGAAGAATGCTACCTCCAATGTGAGTCATTGTTAATAAAATAATTGTTCTCAGTTTATTTTAATCTTGTCTTTTAATTCTTGCATGTTTCTTTAGTTTATGTTTCTTTCAATTAGCTTCTTTAATGTTCCTTTCTTGCTTAGTTGAATTTCCTTTCAGTATAATGTTTCATTTGGTTAATGTAGGTAGTGTAATGATTAGTGAGTAGTTCCATCCCCTTTGGGGGTGGAGTAGATGTATGTACATGTTATGTAGGTGGTATGAATGCTAGATATTATTGTTTGTGAGAGATATTAGTATGCTTGCTTGAATTAATAAGAACTTTACCTGATGGTTTCTGCCATAGTTAGGTACACTCCATGCTCATTATGTTCTTAGTAACAACCTTGCATTGCTGATATTAATCACCTAGGTTAGTGTTGTAAATGACAGGTCTTGCCATTAGGTACTTCTTATGCATTAACAAACACTAACTAAACTTGAGCTTATTGTATGCATTCACCACACTTATTTCATGTGCACACAGAACTCCACCCCTTAGGGGTTTTCCATTCCTGAGTTTTATCTTCCTTCATTAGTTTCTTAGTTTAGTTTGTTTTGTGATTTCATTTCATCTTTTCTAATTACTAGTTTAGATTAGTGTAGTTTAGTGCAATCAATCTTTCTCTCCTTTGTTTCCCACTCGCCTTCGCACAAACCAAAAGTCGACACACCTCCCTGTGGATCGACCCGTATTTGCCACCGCTTCAACGCGGCCGTGCACTTGCGGTTTAATATAAAACGAATCAATCAAGTTTTTGGCGCCATTGCCGGGGATTTCATCACGCTTTCCTTCGCCCCAAAAATCACTCTTAATCAAACCTTAACTAAAAGCAAGTGGTGTTTTACGTGTGTACATAGTTGAGTCTTTTCCTTTGATTTTGTTTTCTTTTGTGTGTATTGATAGGGTCATGTTAGTGTGCCACATTTAATATCGACATATCTGCTTGCCATGATCCTTGTGTGACTTGTCTTCTTTTGCTTGCCTAGTGCTTTAAAATTTTCACATTTCTTTCAAAATCTTCATGTGTTTGCGAAAGAAAATGTTTTTGTAGGTTTTGCGTGTGTTTAGCATGTGCAAAACCATTGAGAGGCAAAGTAAAAAGAAAGCTCCCAAAATTGTCTTGAACTTGATGCATTAGGATATCTAGCTTATTGGCTTTAGGTCTTATCAAGTCATTAGGATGCACCCCGGTTCGGGGGGCGTGTAATCATAGGGTTTCAACACTCAAACATTTAAAGAAGTCCACCTTGAACCTAGTAAGTCAAATAATTCGTGTCTATTAGTATAAGGAAGTTTGTCGTAGTCAAGGGCCCTTAATCTCTTTTTGTGAAACTTAAGTGTAGGGGTTTTTGTTCCCATGTAGATAAGTAAATAAGTGGTGTTCTTTCTTCTCGCACGACTCCTATCACTCGGGAAAGTAGGTCTGAGGGGACTTTGTGTAAGACCCGCTCTCCTGCTATAATAATAATAAGTCCACTCTCCGTGGTTATGCATAATTGACTTCTTGGAATGTCAAATTGTGTTATGGCATGCTTGTTTGGGTAGATTTGATCATATCTCTCGTTGGTCGACCGGGTGCGACACATCGGGCTAGTGCGTGGTGGTTTGACTCGTTCGACTCAATTTGGGTCCGAGTGAGCCTATGGTGCGAGTTTGGGCTGAGCCCATGTTGGGGTGATGTGGAATTGGAAGGGTTGCACTTGGGGTTTGGATGTACATAATTTCGTGAATTTTGGATGCCTTTGCTTGGTGCCATTTTTGGCATGCTTGAGGGGGGTTTGAATAACCATGAAGAGTATGGAAGTTGAAGAGTTGTAGCAAACAAAAGGCCTCCTTCCAGCTGACCCTTGCACAACCATTCCTCGTCCTCACGTCTCCTCCACCTCTTCCACTCCTCAGCCATGTGGTCAAGCCTCTCAAGTGGTGCTCCGATGAATTTCAAATCTGATGAGGTTAGAAGCAACATCTAGTGCAACTTTTGGTGTGACTAGAAGAGTGGTGGGCAGAATCTCTGGCTAAGTTCAAGCAACATTCCTTGCTGATGAGGTATGCTCCTGACCCTTTAAGAGTTGTATGAGAGGGGGTGTTGGCTGGAGGGTCAGCCAGCACCATGTTGGTGGTTGGTGCAATCGGTTGCACCATCAACCGAGTTCCCTTCTAGCGTGCGCATGGAGCATGCGCTAGATGGGGCTGGCTGGAGGACAGCCAGAGGGACCGGGGCTCCGGAAAGCTCTGGTTAGGTCCGACCAGGAGTGATGAGGTTTCTTCTGGGCTGAGTTTTGGGGTGGACACGGATCTGGTTGGGTGTGACTGGTGCACACAAGATCCGACTAGGATTTGTCTTCAACCCTCTTGACTCTTTGTTTGGATCAGATGGCTGGTCCAGCCCTTCTAGACGGTGGCAAGGGTCAGGAAAAGGTGTGGAACAACCCTAGGGTGGCTAAGGGTGAGAGGGATCAGGATGGGCTAGCTCGGTCTGAGCAGGGTGCGCTTGAATGGGCTAGCCATGCGGTTGGTGCACCATGTGCATCAGCTTGCTCGGTTGTTGGGCTGAGCTACTTGAATGGATCTCTACTGACCCTCTCCCACCATAGACCTCCTGAGAGGGATATTCTAAGCACGTGGGTTGGAGTGGTCAGGGGCTCATGCATCTGGTTGTGAGTCGATTGAACTTGTTAGCTTGCCTATTGTAAGTTATCGTGTTCTATGTGTTGAATGTGTTTTGCTCTATAAGACTTGTTGTGTTTCAGTAGCATATATAATGTGGTTATATGATCTGATGTGTGTTTATTCCTGATGTTGTAGTCATGCATGCACTTATGAATGTAAACGGGCTCTTTCATATCATGTGTTGATCGTGTCATATTCTAAAGCAACATATTAACCCGTTGCACGCATGTATGCTAGTTTAGAGATCTATATTGTCTACTGATATTTTATGCATGTTCCAGCATGATTATAATACTGATATACATGTAATCCATACCCATATCAACTCTTATCATGCTCTGAGATTTCAGTTATCATTGCATATACACTCTGAAATTAAGGATGCATGCTATCGATTATTGTGGAGTTTGATTTTGATATATCTAGCTGTAATGCATCATCCCATTGTGTCTTTCATGTCTATATGTTACTGAAGTGAAGTGTTATGATATGGTTATGTATGACCCTTAGGATATCAGACCTTATAACATCCTTATCATGACCCGTAGATGATTCGATTAGCTATTATCTTGATTTGCCGATCCGGTTATGATTGCTTGTTGTTGTGAGTTTCGTTTGATTCCTGATTGGTATGTTCTGATTTTGATTTGTTTGGGGACTGTTAGGAGGGTATCCGGATACCTTTCCTTGAGCTCGTTCCATACACTGTAGATGCATTAGATTCTAGATGCTTAAGTAGCTTGCATTGCATTTAATCTGATTAATAATTCTGGGCACGTTCTGTTTTCTGGGCCAACGGGCCACGAGTGGGTCCTCTAGCTAGAGAGGTCATTCGCATAAGACCTTCACGTTGGGAGGCCAGGCGTAAGATAAGTCCTGGGCAGGTGCGCTGCCATTTTGTCTCAGGGTAGGTATTCCCAATTTCGCGATGGCACCATGTAGGTCACTTGCCGCGAATTGGGACACTTATCCGGCGCACCGATTTGTGCCGAGCGGTGGGTCACTGTCGAGTGACCACCTTTGACCAGTGAGGCTGTTGTTCTGGTTCCTATTGAGGAATGGTTCAGGTGCGCCCGACCGGCACAACTTATGGAGTCGCAGCCTTCTGTTGCATTATGTGATTTTCTGTTTCTGTTTCAGATGCTTTTGTCTTAGATAGATTGCATGCATTCTTCCATATAACTCCGTTTGGGCCAGGGGCATACTGAGTTTTCTTTATAGAAAACTCACGCATATGTTGATGCGGTGCTTGCAGGTACTTAGATTCCTACAGGGTAGACTGGATGAGTAGTCGAAGATTCTGTACACGAGGGACACATCGACCAGATTCATCAGTTTGTCTTTTTCTTCCGTAGTATTTATGATGTATTTCCCTTTTGAACTCGATGTAATGTATTTGACCTTGTTACCATATATGGATAATCTCTCACTTTTCAGTCATGTTTTATGTTAGTCTATCCACGTATGATCTCTCTACGTATTGTCGAGTCGTTGTTTGGTCTGTCTTTTGTAACTCCTTCGGTTGTCGTGGAGGTCTCTGATCGCAACACATGTAGTCTTTCCCAGTGTGCGTACCCGCGAGATTGGGGGCGTTACACTTTGTGCCTGGTGCTTTCAAGTCATCTGACTTGGGATGCACCGACCGAACTCCCGTTACACGGGTGGTAGGGATCGCCCTATGTGTAGATTTGGGGGAAGGTGTACGTGATAGTGTAAGTCCTCATAAGCAATGATGCACGAAATCTGACCCTGGGAGAATCAAACACCAACCAATAAAATGCTCCAAAGAAAGAAAAAAAAGATTCAAATAAGAACCAAAATGGACTTTCCACATTGTATCACATTCAGAAGTTAAGGTTGCCAATGTCTTTCACTTAAGTCCTTAACTAACTTTCACGAATAATTCATTAGGCTAGGTGTGTGGACCGATTACATATATAGAGTCGACCCGTGGTATTAGCGCGTCCCATGATCGACAAAATAAGTCCAACGAGTCGTGTAGCTAGATTGATTAATGCATCTTGTTCGGATTTTGTGGGTATATCCGCTGAAAACCCTCAGGAGACAACACTCCTCCTTGGCGACAAGGAGGTTTAATGGCTTGTTGCACGTGCTAAGCGCAACCGTGATTCCTACGAAAGTGAGTTAGGATTTCTTGTTTTTCGTATACTTTTCGCTTTCTTTGTTTTGCTCGGGACTAGCATAAGTTAGGTGTGGGTGTATTTGATTGACATAATTTCATGCTTATATTTGTATCTTATATCCATTATCTTTCACCTAAACAGTGCTATTTTACGAGTTTTATGTTTGAATTTTAGAAATAAATGGGTTTGAAGAGATGAAGCATAAAAGGATCCAAAAGTAGGGAAAAATGACTGAATTGTGAGACCTGGGGACTAAGATGCGAGGGAGAAGGACCTGAACGTAAGACCGAAGGACCAAAGAGCAAAACAGAAAACTCCACACCATCTTGGGGAGTATTTTGGCAATTCGATTCGGGTCAGAGCTCCAACAAGCGAAGTAGATGCATCCAAGACCAACAAATATATCAAGGAAAGCCCAAAACAAAATTTAGCCAGATCCGGATCCTGTAGACCGCCAATTGGTGGTCTGGATCTTCCCGGATCCACTAAGATTTCTAGAGCGTATGTATTAGTGTTTGTTTAGCCTATTTTTGGTATTTATTTAGTTCCACATCGGGGGATTGTCCCGGATTGCCTTTTTCTTTGGCTATAAATAGAACTCTTCACCTTCTATTGTAAGGACTTCACATTTTGAGTGGCTACTCTTCCTACTAGAAGTGAGGCCTTGAAGCACACACTAAAGTTGGAGGATGCTACTTGAATTGTTAGTCATTTTAATAAACGTTTCTTTATTATGTTGTTTGTTTCATGTTTCTTATTTTATTCTGTTTAATTTCATTTCATTAGTTTTAGTAGCTTAGTTAATATGTTTTCCTTGCTTGGTTTAATAATTAGTCTAATGTGTAGTGAGTAGTTCCATCCCCTTTGGGGGGTGGAGTTGATGTTCATACATGCATTAGAGAATGAAATGAATGCTTTATTTACAATGTGTTGATAAAACATGAATGTATGCTTGCTTGTTTAGGATAGAATTTATAACTTGATGAGTTTTGCCAAAATGATTAGACACCTCTCATGCTTGTTTAGGTTCTGAAATAAACAACTTGTATATCTAAATGTTAATCAACTAGGTTTGTAAGAACCGCTCTCCTGCTATAATATTAATAAGTCCACTCTCCTCGGTTATGCATAATTTGGTTCTTAGAATGTCAATTTGTGTTATGGTATGTTTGTTTAAGTATATTTGATCGGATTTCTCATTGGTCGATCGTGTGCGACACATCGGGCTAGTGCGCGGTGGTTTGACTCGATCGACTCAATTTGGGTCCGAGTGAGCCTATGGTGCGAGTTTGGGCTGAGCCCTTGTTGGGGGTGATGTGGAATTGGAAGGGTTGCACTTGGGGTTTGGATGTACATAATTTCGTGCCTTTTGGATGCCATTGATTGGTGCCATTTTTGGCATGCTTGAGGGGGGTTTGAATAACCATGAAGAGTATGGAAGTTGAAGAGTTGTAGCAAACAAAAGGTCTCCCTCCAGCTGACCCTTGCACAACCATTCCTCTTCCTCACGTCTCCTCCACCTCTTCCACTCCTCAGCCACGTGGTCAAGCCTCTCAAGTGGTGCTCCGATGAATTTCAAATCCGATGAGACTAGAAGCAACATCTCGTGCAACTTTCAGTGCGACTAGAAGAGTGGTGGGCAGAATCTCCGGCTAAGTTCAAGCAATCTTCCTTGATGATCAGGTATGCTCCTGACCATTGAAGAGTTGTATGGGAGGGGGGTGTTGGCTGGAGGGCCAGCCAGCACCATGTTGGTGGTTGGTGCAATCGGTTGCACCAACAACCGAGTTCCCTTCTAGCGTGCGCATGGAGCATGCGCTAGATGGGGCTGGCTGTGGGGCAGCCAGAGGGACCGGGGTTCCGGTCAGCTCTGGTGAGGTCCCATCAGGAGTGATGAGGTTTATTCTGGGCTGAGTTTTGGGGTGGGCACGGATCTGGTTGGGTGTGGCTGGTGCACACAAGATCCGACTAGGATTTGTCTTCAACACTTTTGACTCTTTGTTTGGATCGGCTGGCTGGTCCAGCTCTTCTAGATGGTGGAAAAGGTCAGGAAAAGGAGTGGAACAAACGTAGGGATGATAAGGGTTAGGGGGATCTTGATGGGCTAGCTCGGTCTGAGCAGCGTACGCTTGAATGGGCTAGCCATGCGGTTAGTGCACCATGTGCTTCAGCTTGCTCGGTTGTTGGGCTGAGCTGCTTGGATGGTTCCCTACTGACCGTCTCCCACCATAGACGGGCTGAGAGGGATACTCTAAGCACGTGGGTTGTAGTGGTCAAGGGCTCATGCATCTGTTTGAGTCGATTGAACTTGTTAGCTTGTCTTTTGTTAGTTATCGTGCTCTATGTGTTGAATGTGTTTTGCTTTATATGACTTGTTGTGTTTTAGTAGCAGATATAATGTGGTTATATGATCTGATGTGTGTGTATTCCTGATGTTGTAGTCATGCATGCACTTATGAATGTAAACGGGCTCTTTCATATCATGTGCTGATCGTGTCATGTTCTAAAGCAACATATTAACCCGATGCATGCATGTATGCTAGTTTAGAGATCTATATCATCTACTGATATTTTATGCATGTTCCAACATGAATATCCTACTGATATACATGTAATACATACCCATATCAACTCTGATCATGCTCTGAGATTTTAGTTATCATCGCATATAAACTCTGAAATTAAGGATGCATGCTACCGATTATTGTGGAGTTTGATTTTGATATATCTAGTTGTAATGCATCATTCTATTGCGTATCTCAAGTCTATATGTTACTGAAGTGAAGTGTTGTGATATGGTTATGTATGACCCTTAGGATATCAGACCTTTTAACATCCTTATGATGACCCGTAGATGACTTGATTAGCTATTATCTTGATTTGCTGATCCGGTTATGATTGCTTGCTGTTGTGAGTTTCGTTTGATTCCTGATTGGGATGTTCTGATTTGATTTGTTTAGGGGCTGTTAGGAGGGTATCCGGATACCTTTCCTTGAGCTCATTCCACACATTGTAGATGCATTCGATTTTAGATGCTTAAGTAGCTTGCATCGCATTTAATCTGATTAATAATTCTGGGCACATTCTGTTTTTGGGCCGATGGGCCACGAGTGGGTCCTCTAGCTAGAGAGGCCATTCGCATAAGACCTTCATGTTGGGAGGCCAGGCGTAAGATAAGTCCTGGGCAGGCGCGCTGCCATTCTGTCTCAGGGTAGGTATTCCCAAGTTCGCGATGACACCATGTAGGTCACTTGCCACGAATTGGGACACTTATCCGGCGCACCGCTTTGTGCCGAGCGGTGGGTCACTGTCGAGTGACCACCTTTGACCAGCGAGGCTGGTGTTTTGGTTCCTATTGAGGAATGATTCGGGTGCGCCCGACCGGCACGACTTATGGAGTCGTAGCCTTCTGTTGCATTATGTGCTTTTCTGTTTCTGTTTCGGATGCTTTTGTCTTAGATAGATTGCATGCATTCTTCCATATAACTCCGATTGGGCTAGGGGCATACTGGGTTTTCTTTATAGAAAACTCACGCATATGTTGATGAGGTGCTTGCAGGTACTTAGATTCCTACAGGGTAGACTGGACGAGTAGTCAAAGATTCTGTACACGAGGGATACGTCGACCAGATTCTTTAGTTTGTCTTTTGCTTCCGCATTATTTATGATGTATTTCCCTTTTGAACTCGATGTAATGTATTTGACCTTGTTACCATATATGGATAATCTCTCACTTTTCAGTCATGTTTTATGTTAGTCTATCCATGTATGATCTCTCTACGTATTGTCGAGTCGTTGTTGGTCTGTCTTTTGTAACTCCTTCGGTCGTCGTGGAGGTCTCTGATCGCACCACTTGTAGTCTTTCCCAGTGTGCGTACCCGCGAGATCGGGGGCGTTACAAGGTTGGTGAATGGATTGATAGGTTTTGCCATAACATTTAGACACTTCCTATGCATGATAACACCACCTTCATTTGTGCTTAAAGAATGTGTTCAACACCCACCTCTATGCCTATGTGCACTCACTCCACCCCTTAGGGGGTTTCCATTTCTGAATTCCAGCACTTATTTAGTTCTTAGTTTAGTTTGGTAGTTCATCGTTTGTTGCTTTCTTTCGCATTTCGTACGTCGTAGTGTAGTGTAGCGTAGAGTAGGATAATCAAACTCTCTTCCCTATTTTTGCCAATTGATTTTGTGCAAACGAGAAACTGCTCACCTCCCTGAGGATGACCCGTATTTTCCACCGCTTCAATGCGGCCGTGCACTTGTGGTTATTAAAACATTTAAACAATTACCAAACTCTTTATCCTCGATTTGGCATTGGTTATAATCTCGTCTCAATAGCGAAAACAAATTTATCAATTTGATTGAAATGTTTTCATGACGCTTAGGAACGATGTTTTCTTGCTTGAGTCTATCGCTACCGATCTTCCTCCTTCTAAGTAACTACATGTAAAGATTTTCGTACCCAAACAACCATGCGTCCCTTGATATTAATCTTTGGTACCCATAACATTTTGGTCTTTGGTGCCAAAACAAATCTTTGCATATCTCTAGTTCTAAAGATAAACATCCTTTATATGCCAAGATGCCATACTACGATGAAATTGAAGACATATGGATGTTGAACTTCACCCAATTCGATGTGGCAGTATTTAAATGCAAGTGGGTGGACAATAACAATGGTCTTTGGGTGAATGAGTTGGGATTTACCTTAGTGAACCTTAACAAACCAGGATTCAAGGAAGAACCTTTTATTTTGGCATCTCAAGTAAAACATATTTTTTATGTAGCAGACCCTTGCATAATCAATGACCATTCGTTTGATGTGGATTCAAGAAGATGTCAATGATGTTGAAGAAATTCCCCCCTTTTCAACACAAGTGCCTGAATTGAAGCCATTTGATGATGATAGAAATGCTGATAACTTACTTATTCAACATATCCTAATAACAAAAGGCGAAAAAGAAAATCTTAAAGGTTAACCTAGTATTTTATTAGTTTATGTTAAGAACTCATGAGTTAATTGTGTCTATGAACTGACCCAACATACCATGTACATTGACTTAATTCTTGTTTTTTTGTTATTTTTCAGGTGAATGACCAACTCCCAAGGATACAATTGTTGTTGATGATAAACTTCTATATAATGACGTTGTACATTTGCTAGTTGTTACGTTAATGGCTACTGTTCTTTACATTTGCTACTGTTAAATTTGGTGTGGTTTGGATTTGCTGTTGTACCTTACCTTTGTTTTAGTTTCATTTGTTGTGGTAGAAATCAAAGTCAATGTTGTGCAACTTATTTTCGAATTACAGGAGATTAGATGACAAATTTATAATAAAATATAATTTTTCCCATAAATCAATTTAAAAAACATAACACACCAGTTTTAAGGATATATTCTGATGTGACTTGTCCCTTTTATTTGTTTTTTGTGCCATCTTAATTTTTTTATACAAAAACATATTTCATGTCAGTTGTTTCATCAAATACGACATGACATGTCCTTATTTGAATTGTAGCAATAATTTTTTTAAGAAGAAAAAATGAGGACATACCATGTAAGTTGTATGGCTGTAAACCAACGTGACAAGTCTTGAAAACTCTCATTAAGCAACTGAATTTACAATTGGAAAATGAAATAACTGATATTTGAGAACAATATACAAGGGAGATGGCTAAAAGGGTACATTCCATTTTAAAGGACAAATTTGAGTTTCAAAGGACATATTCATGGTTTATAAAACAAACTCGTGTCTTTTAAAGGATAGACCAGACTTTAAAGGTCATATGTGTCAATTAAAGGACCATGGTTTCCTTTAAAGAACATAAGGGTCGTTTAAAAGAGCAGGATTGTTATTTGAGGACACTTTCTTGTTTTGAAGGACACATTTGAGTTCCAAGGATGGAATTTTGTTGTCAAGAACAAACTCGTGTCCTTTAAAGGATATACATGTCATAGACTTGTGTTCAAAGGATAGATCCTTGGTTTAAAGAATAGACTTGTGTCCTTTACAGGGCATGCTTGTGGTTTAAAGGTCCTTTCAAGTTTTAAAGAACAGACTCGTGTCCTTTAAATGACATACTTGTTGTTTAAGGACCCTTTCGGGTTTTAAAGAATAGACAATTGCTTTAAAGGACATACGTGTCCTCAAAGGGAAGGCTTGTAGTTTAAGCACCCTTTCAATTTTTAAAGGAAACTTTCGTATTTGAAACGACATAGTTTTAAAGAACACTTCGAGTTTTAATGGACACATTTTAGTTTAAAGGACATAACTGTCCTTTGAAGGGCAATAAGGACCACTTGGAGTTTTGAGCACACACGTTTTAAAATATTTAGAGCGTCAGAAAAAATTCTTATTACCTTTAAAATTTTCAAACAATTACAATTTCAATAGTTGTACACAATTACAATTGAAATTATACAAAAGATGAATATAATTACAATTGATAATATTCTACATCAATTTTCTACTATCAACATGTGGCTTCTAAATCTGGAGTCTCTCAGCAAATACATTGTCATTTTGCCTTTGATTGAGTGTAGGTATTTGTCGTCCATTTCAGCTATGGGATATACATCAAGCATTAAGCATTTTATCCAGTGAATGACATACACCCCCAAATCGTTTCTATTTGATGCCTGATGTTTCCAATTTTCCCTTTCATAGGACAGTTTCCAGTGTATGTTGAGGTAGGACCTCCAGGATTCTGCAATTATTACCGCTACTTTTTCGTGGACACCCACTACTTCTGTTGGATTCTCATTGTCTCCAACAACCTGGGGACTACTATTGCGTGTGTTATATTTTTATTTCTTTCGTCCACAGTAAGCGGAGTCTAATGACCTAAATTTATTAATGATTGGACAATTACAATGTGTCCTTTGGGTCTCAAACTTTTAGTTTGTCACCTACCATAGATGAGGCCCACTGACAGTCTCTGGACAAGATAGCTTTGGTGACGATGCTTGGAATGGTGATCACCTATGTTGGGTAGCATTCTAGTTTTGTTTTTGCTCCAATACACCAACCAATGCATCTATTAATTGTCCATTAAAATGAGTACAATTAACTTGACATTTTAGAGGATTAAAAGAAAACTCGATTCACAAAATGAAATATACTTACGTCTGTTGATAGCTCTAACCCTTTAGTGATTTGATTTTTTAGTTCTGTCAGCCACACTTTGGCGATGTGATTACCCCACATATATTCTTGCACGTTTTTCCCTATTGCACTTAAATTATGAAGCACATTTTTCTCCTCATTTGTCATCTCAGCCATCACTTTCTTGTCAATGTTTTTATTTTGTTGAGTGCATGGGTTGGCTAGTCAAGTTTTTGTTGGAGACTTACTTCTTATTTGTATGAAATTTGATTTCCATCATTTTTCAACCTCTTCTGCAAAATTGAGTCTCTTACGATTTGTGCTCTTCTTCTCCTCTTTTCACTCGGGTTCTTCTCTTGAACCACATTCTTCTTCTTCAAACTTCTTGGTCGTCTTCTTTTGTACTCTTCCTTCCTTTTATCCTCTTCTTGTTTCTTATCCTCTTCTTCTTTACTTTTTTTTGTGTAACATTTATCTACATTTCTTCCTATTTTTTCTTCTTTTCCACCTCTACTTTCGTTCTGTCTTGTTCAGTTTTGTCTTCTTTTCTTTTGTTCCCTTCTTCTTCTTCTTCTTCTTTTCCTCTTCTACTTTTTCTTTTTCTTTTCCTCTAGAGCACGGGCACGTTGAAGTGGTGGCAAGTATAGGTGGGTCCATAGGGAGCGTGTGTGAGTCAGATTCATGATACTCAAGTGGGGGATAAGAAGAGAGAGATGTGATCGAAATTAAACTACAATGCGTCGGAAATCAGAAAAATGATCAATGAAAACTGAACCCCTCAGGAGGTAGAGAGAGAGAGAGAGAATACGAAAATGTGTGTTGTGTGTGTTCAAATGTGCTCATCAAAACATGCCATACATAAAATCAATAAAACTCAACTCCAACTTTGCTTCCACATGAAATAAGATAAAACCTTATCAATAAAACATACAAGACAATAATTAAAATGAAGCTAATATGTTCACATGCATCATGACTCAAATCCAACTATGTCTCCACATGAAATAAGATTTATCACAATCATTAAAACATACAAGACATTAATTAAGATAAAGCCAACATGAGCACAT
Organism: Triglochin maritima; assembly: GCA_963682175.1. Taxonomy (NCBI): domain Eukaryota; kingdom Viridiplantae; phylum Streptophyta; class Magnoliopsida; order Alismatales; family Juncaginaceae; genus Triglochin; species Triglochin maritima. The sequence continues at coordinate 33,741,996 of OY821776.1, read as the reverse complement.
GCATGCACATGCCTTGTTCCCTTCTTCCACTCCATCCTTAACCTCACATCATAATTCCCCATAAAATAGGTTCACTAATCTAAGCATGTGCTAAGCTTCACTCAAGAGCATTAGTACATCAAAGATAAGAGTGAAATCACATAAGATGGTTATGGACACACATTAATCCATCACATGATCAAATCACCTTCTTATCCACCCATCAATGGGGATGGACTACTCTCTACTCATCTCTACACTAAACAAAACATAAAAATAACATGAACCCATAATGGAGATGGCTAAAAACAAGATTAAACAAACAAAAACATCAAAGAAATTGCATCAAAGGAAAGACATGTATTTAAAGAACAAAACTCACACTTGATTGAAATGAAAAGATTACAAAGTATGCTTCTTCTCCTCCAACTACACTAATCGGCAGTAAAACAAAACCTAAAACAAATGGACAAGCAAGAATAAGAGGGAGAGGAAGGATTACAATGGTATATATAGACTAGAACATGGTTATGATTAATCTGGGAATAATTGGATGACTCTAAATCACGTCTGATGGTTCGAGAATAGTCCAACCCGAATACCCAACCCACAATCAAAATCTGAGATCCATTGGACATGTTTGATCTGCCAGTGGCAGATCCAAATCAACCAGTGGTGGATCAAATAGATCCGATCGGGTTGAAATTTTGTGTGCTTCTTTCTTCCTTGAATTGGCGCGTGGGGTGAAGTCCTGGTCCGCCAGCTCGAATCACTTTGAATTTAATTGACAAAATACTGATATAGTTCAAGTCATTTGTCACCATATTTTGCACTTCACAATCAGGTCCCTCCGAGTTTTCACTTGGATCCTTCCTGATTTGCAATCTAGTCCTTGTGCATTACAAACAAGTCCAGAACAATCCAAATCAGTCCATAGTTGTTACATTTAGGTCCTTTTTGCTCCCTTCCTCTTGTTTATTATCTAATTCCTGAAACACTACAAACAACAACTCGAGTAGCACAATATTGAGGTAAAGTAAAGGATATATAGCATGAATATGATGCATGATATGCTACTAATCAACAATTTTCCCTTTCATAGGACAATTTCTAGTCCATGCTTAGTTAGGATATCCAGAACTCTGCAATTATCAACACTACTTTTTCATGGACACCCACTACGTCTGTTGGATTCTCATTGTCTGCAACAACATAGGGACTGCTGTTAAGTTTTGTTATATTTTTATTTCTTCCGTCCACAGTAAGCAGTTTCTAATGACCTAAATTTATTGATGGTTGGGCGATTACAATGTCCTTTGGGTCCTAGACTTTTAATCTGTCATATGCCATAGCCCATAGACGGTCTCCATACTAGATAGCTTCGGTGGCGATGCTTGGAATGGTGATCACCTTCTTTGGGTAGCATCCGAGTTCTATTTTTGCTCCAACGTACCAAGCAATACGTCTATTAACTATCCATTAAAATGAGTACAATTAATATGACATTTCAATGGATTAAAAGAAAATTCGATTCAAAAAATGAAATATACTGACGTCGATTGATAGCTCTGACCATTTAGTGATTAGATCCTTTAGTTCTGCCAGCCTCAATTTGGCCACGTCAGCATATTCTTGCATGTTTTTTCCCTAGTGCTCTTAAACTAAGAAGCACAATTTCTCCTCATTTGTTAACCCAACCATGGTTTTCATGTCGATGTTTTTATTTTGTTGTGTGCGTGGGTTGGCCAGCCAAGATTTTGTTGGAGAATTTACTTCTTATTTGTCTGAAATTTCATTTTCATCATATTTTAGCAACTTTTGCACAATCGAGTCTTCTGTGATTTGTGCTCTTCTTCTTTTGAACCTCATTCTTTTTCTTCAAACTTCTTAGTCATCTTCTTTTGTCCTCTTCCTTCCTTTTCTCCTCTTGTCTCTTATCCTCTTCTTCCTTCTTTTTCTCTTTTGCCTCCTTTATCTTCATTTATTCCTCCTTTTTCATCTTTTCCTTCTCTACTTTCCTTCCATTTTGTTCAACTTCATCTTCTTTTCTCTTCCTCTCTTATTCTTCTTTGTTTTTTCATTCTCCTCTTCCTCATTTTCTTTCTTTCTCTTCTTTTCTCTTCATTTCCTCTTCATCCTAGTTCTTCTTCTTCTTCTTCTTCTTCTCCTTCTTCTTATTCTTCTTCTCCTTCTTCTTATTCTTCTTCTCCTTCTTCTTATTCTTCTTCTACTAGTATTACTACTACTCCTACACCTCCTCCTCCTCCCCCATCCTCCTCTTCTTCGCTTTTCTTTTTCTTTTTCTTTTCCTCTTGCTTTCTTCTTTCTTCCTTTCCTCTTCGTCCTTCTTCTTCTTCTTCTTCTACTACTTCTCCTCCTCTTCTTCTTTTCCCTTTTTGTCCTCCTCTCCCTTCCTCCACGCTTCTTCTTCCTTTCTTCTTTCGTCCTCTTCCTTTCTTGTTTTTTCCTCTACTTTTTTCATCCTTTCCTTTTATCATCATTCTTCTTCTTTTTGTTGTTGTTGTTGTTCTTCTTCTTCTCTTCTTCTATTTTCTAATTTTCCTCTTCATTCCTCCACTCTTCTTCTTCTTCTCCACAATTGAAGTCAAGATTCATCATTTTGTTCTATTAAATTTCATGTAAGATGATTTACGAGACACAAATTGATAATGATTGTGTCCTTCAAATGACATACTTTTTAAATAAAGGGCACATTTGATTTAAAAGGCATACATTTCCTTTAAAGGACATAGGTGTCCTTTAAAAGATAAGTCTGTTATTTGAGTACATTTTCGTGGTTTAAGGGACACACTTGTGGTTTAAAGGCAAGTGTCCTTTGAAGGACAAACTTTGTTTTTAAAGGAGACATTCAATTTTAAAGGACACTACCAGTTTAAAGGACACTACGTGTTTAAAGGACTTGGTTGTGGATGATGACAAACTATTTTAAAAGAAAACATTCGAGCTTTAAAGAACTCACGTGTCCTTTAAAGCACTTAGGTGTCCTTTAAAAGACGAGCTTGTTTATTGAGGACCTTTCGTGCTTTAAAGGACATACTTGGGGAAAGGAAAAATTTGATCTTTAAAGGACTCGTGTGTCCCTTAATGGACCTAAGTTACCATTTTAGGACAAATGCTTTTCAAAGGACACATTAGATTTTAAAGGACACAAGTGTCCTTTAAAGGACAAATTCGTGGGTTTAAAGGGCATCATTACAATGGTGTAGTCGTCTATCGCTTCAACCTGGGATGTTGAGGCAACTTCTACAGGTGTCCTCATGCCCTCCTCAGTTTTTTATTTCTTTCAACCGTTGGAGAGGGAATCTCTGTCGGTGAAGACGTGGCAAATACGGGTCGATCCACAGGGAGGTGTGTTGACTATGGTTCATTTGAAGGCGAGTGGGAAAAGAGGGCAGAAGAAGTTGATTACACTAAAGTAGACTAAACTATGCTACGCTACACTAGTAAGCAACGAACAAAGACGACGAAAGCAAACAACAATGAAACTAAACTAACTACTAAAGCAAGTTGGAATTTAGGAATGGAAACCCCTTAGGGGTGGAGTGTGTGCACATATGAAGTGAAATAAGTGTTGAATGACGTACGCACGTATGTGTGTGTGTCATGTGTGTGTGTTCATGCATAGGAAGTGTCTAAAGATTTGGCCAAAACCTATCAATCCATTCACACAATGTATCGGCAATTACTACTTGATTAGCCTAAGAATAGGCTCAGCATGAGAAATGTCTAAAGATATGGAAAGACTCATAAAAAACCATGAACTCATGTGAAGAACAAAGCAAGCATGAGAGGTGTCTAAATCTTATGGAACAACCCATCAAAATAAAGTTTCTTCAATCAATCAAGCAAGCAAACACAAATACAAACACATAAGAAGCATGAAGCATATTCAACATGAAATTTCAGTCAATAAACATGATGAAACTAAGCATGGGAAGTGTCAAAATCTTATGGAAAAACCTATCAAAAATCCCCCAACATGTAGATGATTAAAACACCACCGATGAACATATAAACATGCAAGTCTACACAATCAAAAATTCATCAAACATCCAAACTTCACGACATATATGTACATCATCTCCACCCCCAAAGGGGGATGTAACTACTCACTACTCATTAAGAAAAGAAGACAAAATGAAATTAAACTAAGCATGCAAGAATTAAAAGAGAAGACAATATTAAAACAAACTAAAAAATTATGTTAGTCACATGACTCACATTAAAAGTAGCATTATTCTCCACTTGAGTTTTGCTCCATGGCTTACTCTAAGTAGAGAGAATGCCACCAAACAATGGGTAAATACAAAGGAGAAAGAGGAAAGGACCTTATTGAAGCATCTTTGACATGTTTGCCATGCTTAAGGACCCATTTGCAATTCTGGTAGGACCTAGTTGAAACCCGGAGAGACCTGAGTATAAGGAAAACATTTCTGGTGCAAAAATCCCTCATTATCATGATCTTGACAAGTATCTAGGGAATTAAGATCAAACAGGCTTGAACCAGCGGACTTGGAGTGCACCCCACGTGTGAAATGTCTAACTTAAGCTGCTGGCGAAAATTGGGTCAGATCAGAGACAAACAATCCACCAATGGTGGATCAAGTTGCTCCAGACACGCCCCAATACCTCACATGGTTTAGACTTGCTTAATTGGGTGCACCAGACTATAGATAATTTGATTACGATCGTCGGATTGCTTCCAGGTTAATCTACACCAATCTTTCTTCTATAAATAGCAATGTATCTCCTACCTTTCTCTTCCTCTACACCTCCACCATTAGAATAACTTAGGTTTTACCCATTTGGGTTGCAAGAATAAGGAGGTGGTTGGAGCTTGTAAACTAGTGCTTCCTTTAATCTAATGGTAGAATCTTTTTCTTCTTGTCTCTAGCTTTCTTCCTATCTACTTAGTTTTGTGTTTTGTTGGTTAGTTTAGTAGTTAGTGATTCTTGCCATGTGTAGTCTTGATTTCTTGCTTTCCATGCTTGTAGTGATGAGTAGAGAGTAGATCCACCCCATTTGGGGGTGGAGGTGATGTAGATTATGTGATGTGTTGGTGATGAGTTCTTCTTATTTGTGCTATTTCATATGCTTAATGTAGTTCTATGCATGTAACTTCCTAAAACTTGTATTAGATGGGATAATGGTCACACTAGGTACTTGTCTTATGCTAAATCTAGAGTTTATCTTGTTGCTTGTAAATGACCATCTTGTTATGCTAAATGGCTTGTTATGTATGGATGCTTGATTAGTAGAGAATGCATGAATGTATCGAGTTGTATGGATGGTTTATTAATGTCCTAATGCCCACACTAGGTACTTAGTTCATTCTTGAGAACCCAAAGTGCATGTTAACTTCATGTCTTACTATATTAGTCATGTATTCATGTAAATATAGTTCATGTTAATTAGAGTCCACACTAGTTTCTAGTTGATTTCACCTACTTTACACACTTGCACCTCATGTAATCAAAAACCACTCTCACATACAAACATACCTACACACCTCCACTCTGTAGGAGTTTAGTTTAATTGTTGATTAATTCATCGTTTAGTGTAGTTAGTTAGCATAATCCCACCACTCTCCTCTCCTTTCCCACTCGAGCATGGCATTCACAACAACACTCACAACTCCTTGGTGTTCAACCCGTATTTGCCACATTTTCACCGACACCGTGCACTTGCGGTTATTAAAACGATCAATCATCCACCTAGGGGGATCCCTACCACCTGTGTAACGGTAGTTTGGTCGGTGAATCCCAAGTCTGATGACTCAAAAGCACCATATACTAAGTACCCTCGGATCTAATTTCCTAAGTGATAGGAGTCATGTAAGAAGAAAGAAAACCATACAAAATTATTTCTTATCTACATATGAACCGAAACCCCTACACTTTCACAACAGGAGTTTAAGGGTCTTTCTTTACTTCAACAAACTTCCTTATACTAAGAGGTATGAATTCCTTCAAAAGAAGGAGACTCACTAGGTTCAATAGTGGACTTCTTTATTTGTTTGAGTATTGAAACCCTATGATTACACTCCCCCCAGAGGGAAAACTGGGGTGCATCCTAACGACTAGAGATAGGACCTAAAATTGGTGTACTAGATATCCTAATGCATCATGTTTAAGTTGATTCTACGAGCTTCCTTTTTACTTTGCCTCTCAACTTTTTGCGAACGCTAAATACTCACAAAACTGACAAAATATTTTCTTTCACAAACACATGAAGATTTTGAAAAAATGGAAAAATTAATGCACTCGGCAAGCAAAAAAAGGCAAGTCACCCAAGGATCATGGTATAGCAAGATATATCAATGTAAATTGCGGTACCCTATCATGACCCAAACAATACAGACAAAAGAAAAGAAAAGAAAAGAAAAAAGATTCGACAATGTACATATCTAAAATGCCCCCCCCCCCCGCACTTACTTCATGCATTGTCCTCAATGAATGAGACTATGATACTAGGATTTATGCATAAACAAGAAAAGATCTCACCAACGTGAAGTGCAAAAGTAACTTCATGGTTATGTTGATGGACATAAACCCGAATTTCCTAAAACTTGATAGTCCAAGACCACCAATTAGCCAAAAACTTCTTTAAACGTTTTATTAATAACCGCAAGTGCACGACCGCGATGAAGCAGTGGCAAGTACGGGTTGATCCGCAGGGAGGTGAGTAGACTCTGGTTTGTCAGAAATCAAGTGGCGAATAAAGGGAGAAAAGATGTGATTACGCTAAAGCTAAACTACACTATACTAGGAAGTAAGAAATGCGAAAAAAGCATCAAAAGAATGGAAATCAGAAAGAGAAACCCCTAAGGGGTGGAGTGTGCACACATATGAAGTGAAATAAGTGATGAAAGATGCATGTAAGCATGTATGTGTGTGTGTCGTGTGTGTGCCTTCATGCATAGGAAGTGTCTAAAGATGTGGCAAAACCTATCAATCCATTCACACAACGTATCGGCAATTACTACTTGATTAACATAAGATTAGGCTCAGCATAAGAAGTGTCTAAGGATATGGAAACACTCATCAAAAACCATAAACTCATATGAAGAACAAAGGTAAGCATGGGAGGTGTCTAAATGTTATGGCAAAACCTATCAAAAGAAAGTTTCTTCAATCAATCAAGCAAGCAAACACAAATACAAATACATAACTAACATGTAGCATATTCAACAGAAAATTTCAGTCATCAAACATGAGAAAACTAAGCATGGGAAGTGTCTAAATCTTATGGCAAAACCCATCAAAATTCCCCAACATGTAGATGATTAAAATACCCCTAATGAACATACAAAACATGCAAGTCTACACAATAAAAAATTCATCAAACATCCAAACTTCACAATATATATGAACATCATCTCCACCCCCCAAAGGGGATGGATCTACTCACTACACATTATTCTAGTAATTAAACTAAAGAAGAAAGGAGACATTTACCTAAGATCAAAGAAATAAGACTAAGCTAAGCATGCATAAAAAGAAACAACATGAGAACAAACAATGAAAAATTATTTTATTAAATGACTCACATTACTAGTAGCATTCTTCTCCACCTTGAGTTTTTGCTCCAAGGCTTACTCCAAGTAGAGAGAATGCCACCAAGCAATGGGTGAATACAAAAGGAGGAGGAGTTCTATTTATAGCCATAGAAAAAGGTAATCGGGGACAATCCCCTGATTTGGGACTAATAAAATCTTCCCAGAATACACATAAACACATAACCCATGTTCTGGAGAAACCGGGTCGGATTTGGACACAAATGGACCACTAATTGGCGGTCTTCGACCGCATCCGACCCATTTTCAAATATGTTCTTTATTTCTTCAATTCTTCACATGGGGTGCACTCGGATCGGTTGTAGGAGTGTCGACCCAAATCTAATTGCCAAAATACTCCTCATGATGATGTGGAGTTTCTTCATTTGCTCATTGGTCCTTTGGGGTTACATTCAGGTCCTTCTCCCTTGCATCTTAGTCCCCAAGTCTCACAACTCAGTCCTTTTTCTTGCTATTAGGTCTTTTTATGCTTCTTCTCCTCAATCTTGTTTATTCCTGAAACTCAAACATAAACCTCGTTACGTAGCATTTTTTAGGTTAAAGATAATGGATATAAGACACAAATGAATGCATGAAATGATGTCAATCAGTTATGTTGATGGACATAAACCCGAATTTCCTAAAACTTGTGAGATACTTAGAAGGGAATACAAGTTAAGAAATGGGTAACCAAATCCTCAAGGAGTGGGAGCCATGACAACCAATGTTTTTTCGATATAAATTTATTAAAAAAGAAGATCTCATCGTCCATTGTCAAAAGGACAATGAAAGGGAACCTCCTAGTGGATCAATGTACCTGGAATGGGAACATGACACCACATGGGGCAAAAATACACGTGTCGTGATTAGTAGCATATCATGCATCATATTCATGTTATATATCCTTAATCTTACCCCAATATTGTGTTACTCGAGTGTTTGTTGTTATATTTCAGGTATTAGGTAATAAAGAAGAGAATAGAAGAGAAAAAGGACGGAAACGTCAGAAGAAAGGACTGAAATGAAGCAAACTAGACCACTCCGTCATACACATGGACTCATCTGTAAGAGGGAAGGACCTGTATATAAGCAAGAAGGGCCCAATAGCAATTTGAGAAACTCCACACCATCATGAGGAGTATTTTGACAATTAGATTCGAGCCTAAACTCAAACAACCGATTATGGAGCACTCCACGTGAAGAAATAAAGCATTTAAGAAGTCATAAAAAACCAGGTCGAATCCGAGCAATCCAGACTGCCAATTGGTGGCTCCAGACTGCCAACCAGCGGTCTTCTATGATCAGGATCTAACCCAGCTTCTCGTGGTAGTGTATTATGTTATTTTAATCCATTTGTAGAAGTTTCATTAGTCCCACTTCAGGGAATTATTCCTAGTTGCCTTTTTCATGTCTATAAATAGAACTCTTCTTCCTCCTAAGTAATGCACCCATTGCGTGGTGGCCATTCTCTCTACTTGGAGTAAGCCTTGGAGCAAAACTCAAGTGGAGAAGAATGTTACTTGTATTGTGAGTCACAAATAAAATATATCTTTGTTAGTTTCCTATTGTCTCTTTTAATTCATGCATGTTTAGCTTAATTTTTATCTTAGTGTAATTAGTTAGAATGTTTTCTCTTCTTAATATAAATGTTAGCTTAATGAGTAGTGAGTATTTCCATTCCCCTTTAGGGGGTGGAGATGATGCATATTTATGTTTTGAGGTTTTGATGTTTGACGAATTTTGATTGTGTAGACTTGAATGTTTGTATGTTCACCGGGTTTGTTTTATTCATCTACATGTGGGGGGATTTTTGATGACTTTTGCCATACTTTTCAGACATTTCCCATGCTTGGTTTCCGCATGTTTATTGGATGAAATCTCTTGTTGGGTATGCTACATGTTAGTCGTGTGTTTGTATCAGTGTTTGCTCACTCGTTTGATTGAAGAAACTTTGTTTTGATGAGTTTTGCCATAAGAATCAGACACCTCCTATGCTTGTCTTTGTTCTTCACATGAGTTCTTGGTTTCTGATGAGTCTTGCCATAACTTTAGACACTTCTCATGCTGAACCTCGTCTCATGATAATTGAGTAGTAATTGCTGATGTGTTGTGTGAATGGAGTGATAGGTCTTGCCAAATCTTTAGACACTTCCTATGCATGAAGACACACACATGACACACATACATGCTTACATTCATCATCCATAACTTCTCTCATCTCATATATGCACACACTCCACCCATTAGGGCTTCATCCATATTTCGCTCAATATCGTTTGCTGAATTACGTTAGATTCCATTTGCATCGTAATCTAGTTTGTTTTGCTTTCTTAGTATAATCGTCATTTCAGTAGTAGCATAATAATTTCTTCTTCCATCATTATTTCCCACGTGATTTTGCTCACTCGAAAGTTGACAACGCTCCCTGTGGATCGACATGTACTTGCCCCGTCTTCACCGACGGTCGTGCACTCACAGTTAATTAGTAAAACGTTAATATGTGGGCGTCCATCACAAAGCGTACAAGATATCAGAAGAGGTTCATGAATTGGACACAAAGGTTTCTGATTCAAAGGATCAAACTGAAAGAGCTCGAACCTCTAAAGAGTTTGGCAACAATTTCTCAACGGAAGAAGAGTTTCCCCCGTTGCGGTATTAAAATCATGCTAATCAATCCAAACTCTCCAACCAACAGGCTGATGTGTCAGAATGACGTCAAGAACCTCGTATGCTTGATAGACACACCAGGCAAACCAAAAGTGGTTCTTTTACCCAAGATATCCTCTAAGGACATCCTAATACCCTCCTAAGTTCTTATGAAGAGAGGAGTATTAGGGAGTTGCTGCTCCACCATTTGTGGGTACTTGAGGACACAACATTATGATCATGTGGCTCAAGGGCCATGGGACAAAATGATAAGGCACAATCCTCTGCCAACTCAAAATCAAGCTGGTCCATATTATTTTTAATTTGGATCAAATCCTCCACCAAGTGATCGTGAATTGAAACCCCAAGTCCCTCAGACTAACTAGAAGTTTGACTTCGAAAGATCGTGCTTTGAATTTGTGGATGTGGTGGTGGTACATTATCAGAAGATGAATCCTCATGTTGACTAGAAGGGTCACCCTCCTCACGTTCACTTAATTGTTGTGTCATCTGACTAACTTGCATTTCCAGAGTTTGCAAAAATTCAAGTTGGACTTCATCAAATTTTGAGTGGTTTGCATGAACATTTGGAGAGTTTGTTCGAAGGAATCAAGTTTGGGCTCATCTATGAGGTTGAAGTTAGAATTTTGGAAATTTTTAGGTTGGGTGTTCATGGGCTGAGAATGAGTCCAATGATTGGTACGTAGTTGGGTGTTGGTAGAATTTTGGGTGTGCGGAAGAAGGATACTGGGGCAGGCATGATGTATGATACTGAGTATTTCTATGGTTTCCCCATGAATATGTCCTCTCTGGGTTAAACGCGAAGGCATATGGCATAATGAGTATGTTGGGGCAAAGCATCATCATATTCGGGTTCAAGAGGAACACACGGACACGCTTCGAACACTTGAGCACTTAAAGCACTCGGGTCATCTGACGTGGCTTCTGGAACCATCGATCCAATCATACCCTCTATTGCACGCATGAAAGAGGCCAAATTTTATTGTAATGACTTAGTTTGTTCACCAACATATGATCCAACATAACTAGATGATGGTCTAGCAGTTGGTGCCTCCCTCATATCACCCCAATCTAAAGATTGCTCAACTACACAATTAAAATTGTACCAACCCTGTTGGGTGTTTATCTGAGGCACCCCAGGATGCATAGCTTGGGTATACCAAGGAGAGTAGTCATTTTCCCAACAATGAAATTAATAATTTCCCATGTAATCATCTATCTCGACAATAACACTCTCAAATCAACTACTCTCACCACCACGAGATCAAGCTCGTAAAGAAGACTCGACCAAAAACACCAAGAGAAGGTGTAAAGGGGAGTAGACTAAATGTTAGAAGTAAAGGAGACAATGACTCGGGTGAGAAGAGAAGAAGCCTTAAGAACTAGCATGGGTAGTGGATTTGATAGAAGCCTAAACTAGTAAACACGGCTCAAGCAAACCTAAGGCTGACTATAGGACCTTAGGCTAGATGATGCCTAACTGCGACTCCCCATACTCCCGAATGCCTCACCTCCCTTGGCCAAAGTTCACAAAGGCGAATGAAAAAGTCAAGACCCAAAGGTCCCAAAAGTCTCAATGCAACTAAGCAAACAACGACGTCCAGGCCATGACGTCGAGAATGAGATTGTCTCCTAAGTGCGACCTAAGTCCTTACTGTGGATGTCTACTTGATTTTAATTAGGACTTCAAATTGGTGTGATATTTGGGGCGAATAAGGAGTGATGAAATCCCCCACCTTATCTTGTGGGACAACCCGTCCTTAGTAGTGTTTTGCATCTTAATCTAGCAATCAACTCTCCAAACAAACGCTCAACTCACACTTGTCCTGATGCACCTTACTAACTAATGAATGCCTTAACAATGCATGTAGAATAGAAGAATGCATGTACATTACATCAACGACCGACAACAAAAAATGTAAAGAAAAGAAAATACGAATGCGTGCAAGGTCTACAAATGATGCATGACCTAGATGACAATCAATCTAATCTTTTGCTTTGAGTTTTAGAGTCCAAGTTGTCATAAAGGGGATTCATGCACATTTAATGGGTTCAGACATTAGCATGTAGAATGTATTGAGTCCAAGGGAAGCAAAATAGTGGGGAAGAATAGAAGAAAACCACAACTGAAAAATGAAAGATATATCGCGCACCTGGTCCACCACTAGCGGATGAATCTGCTTTGTTGTTGTTGTGGTTTGTCTTGAGTGCTCCTTTGCTCATTTGTATCCCTTGGGCACCCTAATACCTAGCATCCACTTCCAAATAGAAAACAAAAACAAATAAAAACGAAACAAAAAACCACCAAAATGGTAAATAGGACAACGAAACTCACTCCCCAACAACGGCCCAAAAACGTGTTGGGAAATTTAAAATTCAAAACCGAAAAGTGCACGACCGTGTTGAAGCGGTGGCAAGTACGGGTCGTGTCCACGAGGAGCGAGTGCGGGTCGTCGTTGACAATACTGGAGTGGGGGAAGAAAATGAAGATTGAGTGTATCTATACGAACTAACTAATATGAAGAAAATCAACTAAAGAAATCCTAATATGACTAGTCCCGTAGAAGGTGGAGAATGCATGCAAAAGTGTAGATGTGTGATACATGTGTGTATATAATTAATCGTTAGTGACATGCATAACATGGAATCTTATAATGCCACAATCCAAATTGTGTCTCTACATAATAAAAATTTATCACCATCATTAAAACATACAAAACACTATTCAAGATATGGACAAAGACAACAACATGATTACATGTGAATCTTATCTCTAATATGATATGCAGAACATAGAAATCCATATTGAACCCAACCCAACTATGTCTCCACATGAATTAACATTTAATACCATCATTAAAAGTCATCTTAATCCAGACATCCAATCGACCTTGACGACACCGGCATAAGAATTTTCCAAAGAGCTCATCCTTTACTCGTCATCCTAGCATCTTCATCCACCAAAAAGTAGAGCAACACATCATATTGATTAGCAGTGCCAACCCTATTCCAGAGAGCAAGATCTTAATTAAAGATTTAAAGGAAATTGACCTCTCAAGTTTTCTCACCAGAGATCATCTGGGTGATTTCTTCCAAGACAAGCTTCCGGTGAAATTTTTCTTGAAAAATTGACGTCGATTTTATGCCAACCTTGTAGAAATCAAAGCTAAAGATGACACTCAAAAGGCCTCACATCCAAAATCAATAGTGTTTCTTTCACTCACACCGCCTCTACTTGGGGAGATCGCCGGTTTTCCAAGCACTGGAGATGACATCTACAACTTGGCTTGGGAGGAGGTACGTGGCTCCGTCAATGAATTCGTCAATGTTACCAAACCAATGGTGCCACCACAACAAAATCTCTCTGTCACTCATCTACCAATCATTGGTAACGTCTTTTGCCGATTCATCCCCTACAATCTTTTTGTTCGCAAAGATCATTATGACGAACTCGGTCATCAAATGATGAAATGCTTATTCAATCTTTGCACTGGGACTCACACAAATTGGGCTTTCTTTATCATCAATCACATGTGCTATATCGACCACCGTAAGAGTATTCTTCCTTTTCCAATGATCATCTCCCTCATCTGTGAACACTTCAAAGTAGGTTCTGACTCTAGATTGTTTAAATCATCTTGAACTGTCATTGACAAATACAAGCTCAAGCGGATGAAAATTGAGGAGAAAAAAGGCAGTAGTGAAGGAGGTCCTGGAAATGAAGAAGACACTACTACAGAAAAGGGAATATTCGTCGGATATAAGGGCCTATACACGTCGGATATAAGCACACCCCCATCCGACGTATATGTGTGCGTCGTCTATACATAGACGTCGGCCATCGTATAGCCGACGTCTATACCTAACGAATAGACGTCGGCTGTAATTAGACACCGACGTGTATTCTTTAATGTATAGACGTCGGTTAATAAACATACGACACCTATACTTTAGGGATAGACGTCGGGTCAATAATATACGACGCCTATACTTTAGGGATAGACGTCGGCTTACATAGAAAGCCGACGTCTATGCTTTTCTTCAGAGGATTAGACGTCGGCTTATATAAACAGCCGACGTCTATTCCCAAACCTGGACAAAAAAAAAATAAATAGGATCCGACGAAATTGTTTTTAGTCATCGTCGTCGTGTACATACAACTGCACCAAATTCGTTCACCTATAAATTTCATCCACATACATCCATATACATCCCACATACAATTGACATTCACAAGCATACATCCACATACATCCACAAGCATCCATACAATTGACTCACAAGCATACATCCACATACATCCACAAGCATACATGCACAAACACAAACACAAAAATACAACCACACAATTGACATTCAACACACTTGCAATTAATTCATTCTAAAATTAAGGCGATTATATTAAGGCATAAAGTGTAGGTTTGTAATACAAGTGCACTTGTTAACTAAATTACAAAAAATACAATTGGCAGTAGAACCTCTTAGTTCGTCAGCATGTTTCTGATGAAATAGCGAGCCCATCGGTCGCGAGTTTCATCGAGCTCTTGTTGCGAGAATGGATCACTACTTTTTGGGAAAACCTATCAAAAAATTACAAGTGTGTTGAATATTAATAACTAAATATTGAAACTACAATTGAATATACAATTGAATAACAATCTACATTACCTCGGTTAGACATACGTCTTGAGTTGCCACATCGAGGATTTCCTCCATGTATCTCATCACGTAGTAACCGCATTCCGTATTTCCAACCTGCTTCCGGTACTACAAACATAGGAATTCGCTAAATATTTGTTCCTAACTTAATTAACAAAAATGGGATAGAACGTACTCTCATTCCATGCCATGTTATTCCTGATTTTGTGGTTGTTCTCCTACCACCTAAAGCTCTGTAAACCTTAATTGCCCTGAGTAGCACAAGTTAAAATATCAATCAATAATACTAATAAAAATCCACGAATTACTTTATTCACGACTAAACGAACTTACATATTTAGAAGTTTCTTTATTGAGTCCCTTGGTTTATTCGACCCCAACGGATCAAACCAATATGCCGAATTAGTCGTTGGGCATACAACGACAAGCATCCAATGAGCCCTGTGTTATATATATAATTAGAAGTTTATTACAAAATAAAATTTCACTTTGAATTACAAAGTTTACCTCTCATGATAAGGGAGCAGATAATATTTCTTGTCTTCTTCTTTAAAGAATGTCCCTAGTTGACCCGATTTATCGTCATTCCCGTATATATATGTAGATGGACTGATAAATCCAAATACTTGATCCTCGGGAAAGATTGACCTTCTGGCGTCGTAAAGATGTCTACAAGTATAAAAATTATAATTTATTACAGTTTTGATAAAATTATTCAATACTTTTCATTGTATACAAAAGAACACTTACTTCACTTGCACGTCGATAATCATGATACACAACGAATCCATCGCCATGAACTGCATGATATCCTCTTTGGTGACGTACAAAGCCGGAGGCAACCCTTTATCCCCCTCCAACTCCAAGGTACTTAACGATTGTGCCTCCCTACCTACCATACATTGATACAACATTTTGCACCTACTTGGAAGCGAATTAATGTTGATCGGAGATTGGTTGTTTGACCCTTTGCTCCGGGGGCTTGACACCTTACAAAGATGTATAGAACCGTTAAAATACAATTGTTAACAAAATTGAAGTTTAAAGTCTTTCAAAGTTAAACTATACCTCATGTTTGTCGTTTAGCTCTACTAAATAACTATGCCAACGCACGAACCCACCGATAGCATCGCCGAGAGTAACAATCTCTTCTTCCGGAAATGGCACAAAAACACCAGGATCTAAGCAACTCTCAACTGCAACCTTCAATTCTCCCTCTCCTACCTCTGTGAAGTGGTGTCTGGAGATGTTATAAACTTTCCCGTGTCCCACCAATCTTCGATCAGGGTCTTCGACAAATAAAGCACATCTAGATCCATCCACGAACTTTCCAAACGAGGGACCGTCGACGAGGGCCAATTCTCGAGAATGAGACACGAAATCATCATGTCGATGATGGTGGAACACTGGCGGAACTGGAGTAGTCTCCGTGGAAGAACCGGTCTTACGACGGGTAGGAGAAGTAGGCAAAGCACGATCCAATCTCTCCGAAAGAAGCTGCAAAGACTTCTTCAAATCTGCAATCTCCTGCTGGCATTTGGTATGACCAGTCGTCGAAGTAGACCGTTGAGTCTTCCCAAAATATTGTCGAAGTCCAACTCTACTCCCTACCCCTCGCACACGACCGGGGTGTTCGTCGTTTCCCAAGGCCTCGCGTAGAATATCATTCCGACCATCGGAAGCAAATTCGCCTTGAGATTCTCTCAACTTCAGAGAGTCCTAAGTTTAAAACAATATTTACTATCATTTGAGCAATATAAAATTAATGATTCTGAATTAATAACATATATATAAATGATGCAACTTACTATCTTCGAGCCGATAGCTTGCGACTCGTCTGTGACGTACTCCCCTCTGGAGTTTACTCTCGCTCTCTTCCAAGAATCACAACGAGCTATGGGAGAAGGAGGAGATAGGTTACTTGCTTGCTCCTCACTCATACCGGAGTCAATTGCCTCCTGTCTCTTCTGAGCAATTTTTTCAGCCATCATTTGTGCTTCCAACTTGTGGTACCCCGCTCGAGACATACGATGGGTATACTTGTTAGAAGATCTAATCTTTTGGTTTTTTGCTCGGATGGCCTAAAATCAAGTTTATTAGATTGTCACTAAAATCAATAACTAACAAGTTTGTTTTGAAACTCAGTTACTATATTATAAATTAAACTCAGTATACCTCAAACTCCGGGCTATCTCTGGATTTTCTGAATAGCTCCCATTGATTCGGAGTGATAAAGTTATAGACATCGCATGGATTTCTATCCTGGTAGTCTCCGAATATGTACTTGTTCGTTAAATTTGTTTTGAAATCCCTCCAACGAACTGACATGTATGTCATCCACTTCTTCTTCAACTTGTCAGTGGATTGGAACTCAAAAGATTCCTACAACACGTTAACTTTATATATATCAAAAGTTCAACTAAAACTATAGAAATCTATAATGGAACCATTACCTGCACATTATCCCATATTGTGTCCTTCAACTTCTCATCTACATCAGCCCAACTGGATAAACAAATGTCAACTTTGGCCCTCGCTAAGCTACCCAGAAAACTTTTCCAATTATCAGACAACATGCCTAAGGGCTCAAGACGGTCATCAAACTGGATTGGAATTCTACCGTCTCTAGTTCTTCTGCCCACGAATTCTTTCATTAGACAAGGACCTCGTGTACTGTATGTCTTCGAACCTTCAGACTCGGAGGAAGTGGGTTTCTTTTTCGGAGCCATTATACTATAAAATATAAATTCAAGTAATTAAATAAGGTAAAGACATGTGGATTAAATGTCTATTACAATGTGTTACAACAGAAAATTTGCACCTTTACTGTTTTTTTTTCCTTAATGGATTTTCAATCCATATACCTTCACCGTGGTCATCTCTAAACATACAAGTCTCAACATTTATTTCTTCATCTACTGAGTTCAATTCAGGTGCTTGCTTAGAGAAAGGTGGTGTTTCTTCATACTCGATCAGACTATCATCTGATACAATTTTTTTCTTCCCTTCCAAAATTACTGCCCATTTCTTATCACACGAATCAGCCACATAGAAGACTTGTTTCGCTTGGGAAGCTAGAATAAAAGGTTCTCCTTTATACCCTTGTTTTGAAAAATCTATTAAAGTGAAGCCATAGTCATCCACTCGAACTCCTGTTTTATTATCAGCCCACTTGCATCTAAATATAGGTACTTTGAATTTAACAAAGTCTAGCTCCCATATATCTTCAATTACACCGTAATAGGACATGTCGGCGTATACAGGATTCTTGTCTTTAGAACTAGACACATGCAAAGACTCTGCTATTAAGGTGACGCCACTATTCTGAACAGCACTTTTCGCATCTTCACAAACTGTGTAGAAAGAATATCCATTGATATCATAACCACTGTAACTTATAACAACAGAATGCGGACCGTAAGCCAACCACTGTATTGTCTCAGAAACATCACGCTTGTATGCTAGATTTTTGAACCAAGAGATGAAATTCTTATTGTGACTATTAATTACTTGTTGATCACTCCACAAAGGATTTCTTTCCTTTAGAAACTTCATGTGTTCATTTAGGTATGGTTGAACTTCATTCGAATTGCACAACACATAAAAATATGCTGTCATTAAGTCATCGCCATTTGGATTTAACATTTTCATCCCCCGTGTCCCTTTACCATCGACACGATTATCATGACGATTCTTCGGAAGTCCAACAGTTTTGGTGTTTGCTAGGTATCCAGTGCAAAACTCGATAACCTCCTCAGCTATGTATCCTTCAACAATACTAGCATCTGGTCTTTGACGATTTTTGCAATAACCTTTCAACACTTTCATATAACGCTCAAAAGGATACATCCACCTTAAGAAAACTGGTCCGCACAATTTAACTTCTCTAACCAAATGAATAACAAGATGAATCATAATGTCGAAAAAAGCCGGGGGGAAGAACATCTCCAACTGACATAATGTGACCACAATTTCATTCTGTAACTTGTCTAACTGCACAGGATCGACCACCTTACTGCAAATCTTATTGAAAAACGAACACAACTTTATTATTGCTTGTCTAACATCTTTCGGTAATATGGATCTCAGTGCTACAGGTAACAACTGCTGCATTAAAGTATGACAATCGTGAGACTTCATCCCCACAAGTTTCAAATCCTTCATAACAACAAGATTACTGATATTTGAAGAATAACCTTGTGGAACCCTTACATCGTGCAAACACTGACAGAGAATTTTTTTCTCCTTTCTAGACAATGTATAACTAGCTGGAGGTAAGTAATTCCGATCTCCTTTCTTCTCTGGTGCCAACATTGCTCGTATACCAATATCAACAAGATCAAGTCTTGCATTATATCCATCTTTGGTTTTACCAGGTATGTTCAACAGAGTGCCAACAAGACTATCACAAACATTTTTCTCTACGTGCATCACATCAATACAATGTCTAACTTCTAAAGTTTTCCAGTAAGGGAGATCAAAAAATATTGATCTTTTTTTCCAACTACTTTTGTCGTTTGCTCGTTTGTACGGTTTTCCAAATTCACATTCAATGTTCCTTACACGTTCATACACCTTTTCGACGCTGATTTCAACTGGCGGATTCTGAAACTCCTGTTTTCCGTTAAATGCTTTCTTCAACCTACGATAAGGATGAGAGTTCGGCAAAAATCTCCGATGACCGAGATAGACAGTCTTAGAACCATTAACTAGTTGCAAAGAACATGTATTTTCCTCGCAAATTGGACAAGCTTTATGACCTTTAACTGAATATCCAGACAGATTACCATAAGCTGGAAAGTCATTAATCGTGCAAAATATCATTCCCGCATTACGAACGACTCCTGACGATAAGAATCAAAAACTGACTCTCCGTCACCCCACAATTTTTTTAGGTCATCAATTAAAGGTCTTAAATACACATCGATGTCGTTTCCAGGTTGTTTCGGACCAGAAATCATTAAGGACAACATGATATATTTGCGTTTCATGCATAACCACGGGGGCAGATTGTAAATTACAAGCAGAACGGGCCAAGAACTGTGAATGCTACTCAAACTACCAAAAGGATTCATTCCGTCAGTACAGAGCCCAAGTCGTACATTCCTCGATTCTTCACCAAACACAGGAAAGTCGACATTTATTTTTTTCCACTGAGGTGAATCTGCAGGGTGACGTAGCAACTGATCATTTGGTTTCTCACGATCAGCATGCCATGTCATGTTCTTGGAATCTTCTTTACCCGCAAACAAACGTTTAAGCCTTGGTATTATCGGAAGATACCACAAAATCTTAGCAGGAGGTCCTTTGATTTTCATCTCATCAGCCTCTTCATTGTGGTTTGGTCCACTACGTTTCATTTTGTATCTTGACACATTACACCTGGGACAAGAATGTAAGTTTTCAAACTCACCCCTATACAATATACAATCGTTCGGGCATGCGTGTATCTTCCTATATTCCATTCCCATAGGGCACAACACTTTCTTTGCATCATAAGTTCTATCTGGCAACTCATTGTCATCTGGAAGCATCTCTTTCACTAACTTCAACATTGATGTGAAACTCACATCGGACCAACCATTTCCAGCTTTTAAATTGTACAACTTCAACACCGCTGACAATCTAGTGAATTTGGTACAATTCTTATACAACGGCTTCTCATTGTCACTCAACAAATTACCAAGTAAATCGGGGTTGGACGAAAACTTTTCAGCCATATCCTGAACCATTTCCTCTAAGTGATCTTCCACACTAACATCTTCTCCATCATTCTTGGAACGACTACATGATTCATTTTCGCCGTGCCATATCCACCGTCTGTAATTTGGGTCGAAACCTTTCTCAAACAAATGATCTTTCATTTTCCGAAAAGTCAACACTGACATATTATGACACTTATTGCACGGACAATACGCCATGTCGCTGTCTTTCATTTTCTTAGAATGTTTTTTGGCAACCTCTAAGAACATATTCACTCCGTTCTCATATTCATCACTCAATCTGTTTGAAACTATCCACTCTCGATCCATTTCAATCTAAACAGAGGCAAAAATGATAGTTATTATTGCAGAACATAAATAAAATTTCAATTTAAAAGAATGTGTACGTAGATGAGAAGATTCGGAGACATTAAGATGAGAAAAGAATGACTCAGAGGAGAAGAGATGAAGTCCTTAATCTAGCGTGGAATAAGGAAGGTTAGAAATCTAACTAAACAATCAAGGCCAAAACAAACCTAAAGTCCACTATAGGTCCTTAGTAATAGACGACGCCTAACTTCGAGGTCCCACCGAGGACCACTAGTCTGTAGGAAATCAAGAACCCGGAGGTCCCTAATATCTCAGGGAGACTAGATGGGCAACGACGTTCAGGCCGAAAGGGTCTTAAACATCGAGGACCACTAATCTATAGGAAATCAAGAACCCGGAGGTTCCTAAAATCTCAGGGAGACTAGATGGGCAACGACATTCAGGCCATAACGGTCTTAAACGGTTTCCTCTCCTTAATGCGTCCGAAAATCCTAGGGGCCAACGTCTAATTGATTTTATTAAGGCTCTTTTATTAAGTGGTTTTTGGGCCAAGGAAAGGGTGATGAAATCCCCCACCTCATCTCCTATAGGTGACTGCCCCCTAAGTGTTTTTCATACCTTAATCTAACAAACAACACACCAAACAAACACTCACCTCACTCTTGTTACAATGCAAGTCCTACTAACTAATGCGTGCTTTCTAATGAATGATGAGTGAAAGATAGTACGTACCTTACGCCAGCAATCTACGACAGAAAGCGTAAATAATAGAAAATACAATGCATGCAAATCCTATATGATGAATGACTTAACAAATATTGTCTAATCTTTTGCTTTGGGTTATTAAAGGCCAAGTTGTTTAAGGGGGGCAATGAGTTATTATCATAATATTAAAAATTCAATAAATTAAGGCAATAAACATTTAAAATATTAAAATCAAGTATTAAAACTAATTACATGAATTGACAGAAAAACATTTGAAACACAAACTATCATGTTATTAATAATAATTGGGAATAAAATTTTATTGAAATTTTGGCAGAACCTCCACTTAAAATTTAATATGTAAAATTCTTCAAATCCTGAAATCAACAAGAAAATCCTAATATCTAGGTATCTAATCACATTCACATCTAGTTATCCACTTAAATTTTATTCAAATCCTAATATCTAGTTATCTAATCACATTCACATTATGTATTTCTCTACTCAATCCAAACCAAATTCATAACATAATCCAAACCAAATCAATCCAATGAAAACAAAGTTTGGTTAAATCATCCAACCAACCCAACTCAATCCAAACTAAATCAATCCAATGAATATGTTTATCAAATATCAACACATAACACACATGCAAAAAAACTCCGAGAAGAAGTTGTTTATCACGTCTACATGTCAAGAGTGTACATCCACATTGAATCGATATCTAACCAATATTTGCACTAACCCTAATTTGGCGTTGGATTCTTGGTCTAAACTAATCCTAAATTAAGAATCTAAAATTTAGGACGAACCAGAGGAGGGAAAAGTTGTATTGCCGGAGGAGCTCTTTGTGTTTCCCGAAGACGTCGCGGAGGAGACGGCTGTAAACGACACGATGAAGCTACATGCGGAGGAGGCTAAGTTAGAGAGAATATGTGGAGAAAGATGAACTTAAAACAAGAAAAAACGAACTTAAAACCTACATGTGGAGAGAGACGGAGGAAGACGGAGGAAGAAGGAGAAGAGGGCCGGAGAAGTGGAGGAGCGCTTGGGAGCTCGCTGCGGTGCCGGAGACGGTGCGGATCGGTCGGAGGATGGTCGCGGAGGAGAGTTCGGTCGCGGGACGGCTAGGGTTTGGGTGGGTTTCGACTGAAAAGAATGAAAGAAAACGCGTCTGTCCGATTTCTTTAAGACCTATATACGTCGGATATTCCATAACACCGACGTCTATACCTCGACGTCTATGTGGATAGACTATAGACGTCGGTCTTACATTACGTCCGACGTCTATAGGCCGACGTCTATACCCTATAGACGTCGGATTTACAAGGTACTAAAACATCGACGTCTAAAGGTCGACGTCTATACACTATAGACGTCGGCTACACGTGTTATTCCAAAACCCGACGTCTATAGTGTCACATAGACGTCGGCTTCCATTTCAGCCGACGTCTATTCTGTCCTCCCCCTACTAGACGTCGGCTGTTGTAACGGCCGACGTCTATTGGGCGACGAGTAAAGCCAATTCTGCACTAGTGAGATGACTCGAATGATGATCAATCCCCGAACGATGAAGAAATGACCGACACTCAAGGAATAGAAGAGCTCACCTATGATTTCCATGCTTTCTAGTTGACAAAATCGAATTCGATCAACGAAATAAACAACTAAATTCGTGTGGTTGGAGATTCTTGCCAAGCGTTTATCGATTCTCAAAATGAGAACATGGATTTCCTGCGCAAAATGGACAAGCTGGACAACTAGAACATTTTTTTTCATTTGGTGGAAATAACATGTGTTCAGTCGTCCATTTAGCACATTTTGGTGGACTAAAATTTCTTCAGTCATCCATATACGATGGGTTTCCATTTCTTTCCAACCTCAAACATTGCGAAAGAAAAAGGAAAATTGGGCATATGTATTCCCAGGACAGCACAAACAACCCTCCTCCACGGACTCAAATGAAATCTATAAGTCAAGAGAGCCTCCCTCGAGAAAATAATTATATGTCAAGATTAGCTAGATGAATATACTGATCACGAATCAACAAGGCCATGAATGAACTCTCTTACCAAACGTAATACTTCCTCCGATGTTCCATTTTATGGTTTATTGACTTCCTGATTGACTATGTGATTGTTGCATGTAAAATTGATGTAATCATATTTCTTTTTTGTGTTGCATTTCAATCGAGTACGCACCTAATGTTCACTTCTATAAATAACATGTAACAATCATGCATTAATACTCATATTCTTGTTCACAAATGTACAATTAGTAGTGGTGTATTATTTTATCTTTATAGCGGTAATCGTGTTTGTCATTTAAATCTATATCAAACATCGATTTATTAATTATGTTACAACCTTACACTGAAAACTTGATCGTGTAGAATTTTTCCTATCCATATTCCTGAATTTCTTCATTCGCTAAAAAGATCATATTATTCTTGAACTTTATGTTGCATAATATTGTCTTGTCTTACATGGACCACCTTAGCACAATATTTCCAAGCATTTGTCTTATATTTACCGTATGCATTTCGGTTGTTCGAACGAGTGATTCTAGTTAGGGAATTCGATGGACCAAAATGGGTTCATCTTTTGACATATCACCTTTTCCTCTACAAGTTATGTATAACCAACTAATACCTTTATCACTATACGCAATGATAGCTTTTGATAATAATCAAATCATACACTCCTTATGTGAAAAGATATAGATCTCATATCTTAGGATTCAAAGACATAATGAAACATTAATGACACAAACACAATTCTAAAATGTTTCATTTGTTAGGTCAATTTAATATATGAAAGAAACATTTTCTATTTCATATACTCATGTTGTTAAATATTTGTAGAGCTACAATATCTCTTTTAACCAACATGACAATCTTAACTCGGTAATCAATATCCCAAGTTAATTACCATGATTGTGAATTAATTTTGATATATGTAAACCATTGTCTTTTAGAGCTCTATGGTTAAGGACCAAGAGTCTCTTCCTTAACACTTCCAAAAGACGAATTCATTAATCAAGGAACAAAATGTTCAATACATTCCATTCATAATAAAAGACATTTAAAAGTAAAATGCTTAGAACACATTCCTTTGAATATCTTACTTATTATCAAAGTTTTCTTTCACATACATTCTCAACGTATAAAACTATAATAACTAAGGTAATCCTTTCATATCACTCATCAAGCCACTCTACATGGTTCTTCAAACCCATGGAATCGAAATTCATTTTGCCTTTGGCTTGGGATAAAGGTTTGCTGAATGGATCATCTATGTTGTTGTTTGCGTCCACCCATAATAAATTTATTTTGTCTTCGTCGATGAAAATATGGGTGACAAAGTACTTGAAATCCATGTACTTCACCTTGTAATATTATTTAGGATCCTTGATTTTTGAGATAGACAACTATTGTCGCAAAATAGCTCTATCGGTCCTTCGCTCCAAGGGACTACTCCAAGCTCTTCAAGGGACTTCTTGATCCACACTCCTTCCTTGCTCACTTCAGCAACAGGAATCACTTCTGAAACACAACTACACCAACTTACGACTCCACCATTCAAAGTAAAGACATATCCTGATTGAGACCTCCTATCGTCGGGATCACTCATGAAACTCGCATCCGAGTAGCCCTCGGCTACTAGTTCCCTTTGTCCTTCGTAAACAAGAAACTTATCTTTGGCCTGGTTAAGGTACCTCAGAATATTATTGACCGTAGTCCAATGATTAGGATCTACGTTGGATTGGTGACAACTTGTCACGCTTAAAGCATACGAGCCATTGGGTGTTGTGTAAGTCATCGTGTACATCATTGATCCTATTGCTGAAGCATAAGGAATGTCTTTCATGTACTCAAAGTCATTACGTGATATCGCACGTTGAGACTTCTTGAGTTGTGCACCCACACTCATACATTGCCCTTTTTGGAATTATTCAAACTGAACCTCTCCAAGACCTTGTCAATGTACGTACGTTGACTTAGGCCAATGAGTCTACATGGTCTATCTCTATATATATCTCGATTCCCAAGATGTATTGAGCCTCACCCATGTCTTTCATTGAAAACACAAATTTCGATGAACTTCTCGTTTGCTCAAACAAAAGGATATTGTAGGATCGTGAATACGGCTTAGTTCTAATCGATTTTAACCTTAAACAAACTCTAGTTGCTTAACAATCAAAGATACAGTGGAATTTAAAAACAAAACAAGCAAGCAAAGTAAATATGCAAACCAACAAGAAGGCACCAAATTTTTTATAGAGGTTCGGCTTCCCGCCTACTTCCTCTCTTGCAAGCTCTGCTCGTTCTCCCTCGAGCTCCGCTAACGTCTTCACTATCAACCTCGTTCCAGGCCGAGATTAAGCCTTTACACCACAAGAACTGCGAACACTCTCGCTTGCTTGATTTCTTCCTCTCACAATCCGAGAGGACACTTTGGGCTTTCACCAAAGTCCTTGCTTCTTTACAACAATATATTTGAGTAGATCACTCACTCTCTAACTTGAGCACACTTAGCTTAGGATATGGAATTGATCTAAGATGTGGAAGTATAGCTTGGAGAGTAGGATTTAAGGAATGGGAGACTTGTAACTTTCTCTTAGGTGAATATGACAATAGGAATTGGAAGAGTTGTGTAATTGTGTCATAGGAACACCTATTTATAAGCTCCTAAGGTGTTATAGCTTGGGGTTAAGTTGGGTAAGGTTTGAGTGAGATACACAAAATAGAAACCTATAGGACCCAATTCATAAGAAGTTCGTTCGATCGAAACGGGTAGAACGGTCGACCGGCTGACAATTTTGAACAATGTTGGTCAACCGATAAGGGAATGGTCGAACGAAAAAGGCTATAACTTAGGTACACTTAAGTTAACGGTCGAACATCGAGTAGGGTTCGGTCGACCGTAAACTTCCAAACTCTACGGGGTTGACAAAAATGATCAAGTTCGGTCGACCGAAACATGGTCCACGGTCGACCGGAAACTTCCTGGCAGTTTGGGTTTGTTGAGACATTCATGTTCGGTCGATCGAAACAGGTTCACGGTGGACCGATGGACAATTGTATTTTGGGGTATGGATGAAGAATTAGAATACGATCGTTGGTATAATACGACAACCCTAACGGTCAGAAAAATAAGTTTATTCGGTCGACCGAAAAGGTCGACCGATTGGGTAGTAAAATTCACTCTAACTTAAAGGAAACAAACGGTCGACCGAATTGACTCTGGCAGACTTTACTTAGTGAGTTCCGGTGTAAGTTTAGGTGATCGATTGAAGTCCAATTAATGTGAAATTTTGTGTGTGACTTCTATAGGGAACCTAATGTGTATGTGAGTGGTTTTTCGCTCAAGTACACTCAATTACACATAGTTCCTAAGACTCACAATAAATCGCGATTACATGTCTTTAAATGAGCTTTATTACATGTCTTGACTTGATTTCCTTTCTTCCTTTACTCTTGATCACCTGTAGAGGTTAGCACAATGCAATATATATGGTATGCAATATGAGTGCTACTCTGTATTGATTATAATTAAGATTACGTTGATTAAATCATCAAAACATAGATTAAGGCCTAGAAGCCAACAATCTCCCCCTTTTTGATGATGGCAACCTATATCTTAATACTTGAAATTTCTAGATGTAAAATATGCATATAAATGCTCCCCCTATGGATATGCATAGTTTTTGTTCAATTATTATTAATTTTCAAGTTACCATCTCAATTATCTTTCTCCCTTTGACATCCATCAACAAAAATATAAGATTACACATGGAATTTGGATGTCTTGTAATGAAGTTGTTGTCTTTTTTGCCTTAATCTATGTTTTGATATTGTAATCAACCTAATCTTAATTTTAATCATGTAGAGTAGCACACATATTGTATAGCATATATATTGTATTGTGCTAACTTCTACAGGTGATCAAGACTCAAGGACCTTGTTCGGTCGACCGAACTTAAGATGTCTAGACAAACCCAAATTGCCTGTTGGTTTTCGGTCGACCGTGGATCTTGTTTCGGTCGACCGAATTTGATCATGTTTGTCAACCCCGTAGAGCCTGTTAGTTTTCGGTCGACCGAACCCTATTCGGTGTTCGACCGACAACTTGAGTGTACCTAAGTTATAGCCAGATCCGGTCGACCGCACCTTTATTGGTCGACAGAACTGAGTTCAAATTTGCCTATCGGTTCACCATTCTGCCCGATCCACTCAATGGAACTCATTCAGTTTTGGGTCCTGCAATTTGTTGTTTTGTGTTTCTTCTACAAACACATACCAAACTTGTCCCAACGACTATAACTCACTTAGATCTTATAAATATGTGTTCCTATGACACAATTACACAACTCTTACACTTCCATTTGTCATATACACTTACGAGAAAACTCCATGTCTCCCAATCCCCAAATCTACTCTCCAAGCTTACACTTCCACACTTTAGTTTCAATTCCACATCCTAAGCTAAGTGTGCTCAAGTTAGAGAGTGTGTTCCACTCAACATTGTTGTTCAAGGAAGCAAGGACTTCGCTGAAAGCCCCAAGTGTTCCTCTCGGATTGTGAGAGAAGAAAGTCAAGCTCACGAGGGTGTTTGTGGAGCTTGTTTTGTAAAAGGCTTAATCTCGGCCCGGAATGAGGTTGATAGTGAAGACACGAGCGAAGCTCGAGGGAGGTCGAGTAGAGCTTGCAAGAGAGGAAATAGGCGGGAAGCCGAACCTCTATAAAAATCCATTGTCATCATTGTGGTTTACTTTACTTGCTTGTTTTTGTTTAAATTTCGCTGCATAATCTTGATTGATTAAATAAGTAGGTAACTAGCTTAAAAGTGATTACAATTAGAGACCCTTACTATCCTACAGTTGCTCCCCCTAAATTTTGCACTTCATTACTCTAGTTAAATGATATTCATTAAGCTCCCCCTATCAATGTGAATATGATATATCAATTAAGTTCATTCCTATTCTCCCCTTTTTAACAGCAAGCAACATATATCAATTACGCATGTGATGTCTTATCCCCTTTGACATCCATCTACAATTATGATACTTAAGGCATGGATGTTTTACAAATTTACGATATGCAATGAATAATGAATATGATATGTCAATTTAGCATATTAAAACCTAGACTAGAACCAATTTATTCAAAATTTAAGAGGATTGAAAATTATACCCAGCTTTGAAGCTTTGAATTAGTTTCAATCGCTATTCGGTGATGCAATCGGCTTTGAATTCGACTCTCTAGCTTGCCTGGTCATCACTGATCTCCTCTTCAACCACCTACAAGTGTAGATTTAGGTACTTAAATAACTTTGGGTCCTTGAATATTAGTTTTCGGAACCCAAACCATTTTAGTTTTAGGAGCCCACACACTTGAAGAACTATGCTTTACAACTAAGTACTTTCCATTTAAAGTTGTATGAATTACATGGTTTTTAAAATATGAATCATTATATCCTAAACCAAATTTTTGTAAAGATTGTCTTTGACTTCCTAAAAGCATGTTAAGCATCTTAGTTCCATTTGTGAACTTTTCTAGATCTTTTCTTAATTACACATTGCAAACATGAAGATCTAATTGTTCAACATCTATAGGTGTTGCTATAAAATTATCCAGAGTTTATGCATTAGTTTCAAGTCTAGCAAGCACCTTATTCTTTTCATGCATAATTGATTCAATTTGACTTTGGAGATCATTTATCAATTTTCTAGCACTTTTCTTCTTTCATAAATGATCTCATATTGTTCAACTAAGTCATTAAATGCATTTTGAAGCTCATCATGTGTATATGTTTCATCATTAGCATTAGAATTTGAGCTATCACTCTAATAAGACTTAATTGAGCATGATCTACTAGAACAAGAGTTAGAGTCTACCTCACTTTGATCATCTTCAATAGCCACGAAGCATGAATGGTGAACCTCTCTTCTACTTTGCAAGGAAGAAGATGATGATGATTGTTATGAAGAATCATCCCAAGTAGCTTTGTGAGCTTCCATCTTCTTTTCTTTTCTCTTGCTCCTCTTCTTTTCTCTTCTCCTCTCCCTTCTCTCCATTTCCTTCTCCTTTTCTCTTCTATCATTTCCACTCTCCTCCCTTCTCCTTTTCTTCTTCTCTTTTCTCACTCCTTCTGCCTCTTCTTTCCTTCTTTTCTTCTTTATCCTTCTTGAGGTATTTGAAGAAGTATTTGGCTAGGACTTCAATGCCCTCATCTTCTACCCTCATCTTTGGTTCATCAAGATTTGCATGTAATGCCAAGGTGAGTTTGTTCTTGGAGGCTTCCTTCTCCTTTCAATGGTTAATTTGAAGCTGATAAGCCATGAGATTTCCAACGAGTTCCTCCATCTTTAATTTTGAAAGATCATGCACCTCTTCAATTGCAACGACTTTATCATCCCAATCATTGCTAAGTGACCGGAGGAATTTTCGAGTCATCTCTCCTTCATCAAGTTTTTTTCCAAGAACACAAAGAGAGTTAGTAATATCGGTGAAGCGAGTGTTCATTTCACTTATGTTTTCACTGATTTGCATAGAAAAAATCTCATATTTATGCATGAGGAGACTAATGCGAGTTTCTTTAGTTTTGCTATCACCCTCAAGATGCATTTGCAATCTATGCCAAATCTCATGAGCACTTTCACAACCCATAATCCTATTATATTCTCCCTCATTAAGACCACAATAAAGAATGTTCATAATTTTAGAATTCATTTCAATTTCTTTCATTTTGGACCTAGACAAGGTAGCTAATTCATCTTCATTTGGGGATGTGTAAAGATTTTGAAGGAAAATCCAATACTTAAAGTTATTAGAAATTTGGAAAATTTTCATCCTATTCTTCCAATAATCATAGTTTGACCCATTAAGTAAAGGAGACCTAGTTGTGCACAATCCTTCTATATGATTAGATGAAGTAGAAGCCATGCTAAAAATACGGTTAAGTATGTTATTTAGCTCACAAAGCTCTGATACCAATTATAGGATCGTGAATGCGGCTTAATTCTAATCGATTTTAGCCTTAAACAAACTCTACTTGCTTAACAATCAAAGATGCAGCAGAATTTAAAACAAAACAAGCAAGCAAAGTAAATATGCAAACCAACAAGAAGGCACCGAAATTTTTGTAGAGGTTTGGCCTCCCGCCTACTCCCTCGAGCTCTGCTCACATCTTCACTATCAACCTCATTCTGGGCCAAGATTAAGTCCATACAGCACAAGCACCGTGAACACTCTCGCTTGCTTGATTTCTTCCTCTCACAATCCGAGAGGGACACTTCGGGCTTTTACCGAAGTCCTTACTTCTATACAACAGTATGTTTGAGTGGATCACTCACTCTCTAACTTGAGCACATTTAGCTTAGGATATGGAATTGATCTAAGATGTGGAAGTATAGCTTGGAGAGTAGGATTTGGGGAATGAGAGACTTGGAGCTTTCTCTTAGGTGTATATGACAATAGGAATTGGATGAGTTGTGTAATTGTGTCATATGAACACCTATTTATAAGCTCCTAAGGTGTTATAGCCATTGGGGTTAAGTTGGGTAAGGTTTGAGTGAGATACACAAAACAAAAACCTGTAGGACCCAATTCAGAACAAGTTCGGTCGACCGAAACGGGTAGAACGGTCAACCGACTGACAATTTTGAACAATGTTCAATCTACCGATAAGGGAATGGTCGAACGAAATAGGCTATAACTTTGGTACACTTAAGTTAACGGTCGAACACCGAGTAGGGTTCAGTCGACCTTAAACTTATAGACTATACTGGGTTGACAAAAATGATCAAGTTTGGTCGACCGAAACAAGGTCCATGGTGGATCAAAAACTTCCAGGCAGTTTGGGTTTGCTGAGACATTTATGTTCGGTCGACCGAAACAGGTTCATGGTCGACCGATAGGCAATTGTATTTTGGGGGTATAGATGAATAATTAGAATACGACCATTGGTATAATACGACAACCCTACAGTCAGAAAAATATGCTTATTCGGTCGACCAAAAAGGTCAAAACGGTCGACCGATTGGGTAGTAAAATTCACTCTAATTTAAAGGAAACAAACGGTCGACCAAATTTACTCTTCCAGACTTTACTTAGTGAATTCTGGTTTAAGTTTGGGTGATCTATTGAAGTCCAATTAATGTGAAATTTTGTGTGTGACTTCTAAAGGGAACCTAGTGTGTATGTGAGTGGTTTTTAGCTCGATACGCTCAATTACACATAGTTCCTAAGACTCAAAATAAATCACGATTACATGTCTTTAAATGAGCTTTATTACATGTCTTGACTTGATTTCCTTTTTTCCTTGAGTCTTGATCACCTGTAGAGGTTAGCACAATGCAATATATATGCTATTCTTTGGATCTTGAATCCATAAATGGATCATTTAAGCTTGCATATTTCTTGCTATTCTTTGGATCTTCAAAACCTTGAGGTTGTACATGTACACATCCTCCTCCATGTTCCTGTTAAGGAACCCTATTTTGACATCCATTTGCCATATTTCATAATCATGAAATATGACAATAGCAAACATAATCCGAATATACTTGAACATGGCAACCGGTGAAAAAGTTTCTTCATAATCAATTCCTTGAATTTAAGTGAAACACTTTGCTACAAACCTTGACTTGTAGGTTGTCTAGTTCCCATCCATGTCCATCTTCCTCTTAAAAGCCTATTTATTTTGAACGTCTTTCTTTCCTTGAGGAAGGTCAACCGAGTCCCATACTTGATTGTCATACATGGATTGTATTTTGGATTCCATGGGACCTAGCCATAGTTTGGAGTCTTTCCTTTCCATTGCTTCTTGAAAGTTCAAGGGATCATCGGTACCAAGTACCATGATTTCATGAAGACCCAAATACATATCGGGCTTCCTAATTTCTCTCCCTCGTCGACCTTCTAAGTTCTATTGGTTTCTCATGTACTTCTTCAACTTCTTCCACAATTTCTTGCAAACTTTGTTCATGTTCAATTATTGAACGAACACTAGGTGGGGATGATTGAGTTTCACTCACAATTGCTTGCGAGGGTTGCTCTCTCATACTCCCACTAAACAAAGGAACCTTGGTTGGGCCTTTATGATCTTGAATGTTATCATTCACATCATGATCTTGTAGAGTATCTTGAGTTACCTCAAACACAACTCTACTCCCACTACTTCTTATTTTTTTCGACAAATTCATTCTCTATGAATACGACATCCCTCTCGACAATCACTCGATTGGAGGTTTATGCCAAAAGTTGTATCCTCTTGTCTCACGAGGATAACCTACAAAGAAGTATTTATCTGCTTTTGGTTGAAGTTCGGTCGACATCAAATTTTTGACGTAGGCCTCACAACCCAAAATCTTGAGAAATGTGAGCTTGTGTATTTTACCACTCCAAAGCTCATACAATGTTTTCTCTCGGGATTTGGATGGAACATTATTCAGTGTGTAAGCTGCAGCTTGTAGTGCATAGCTCCAAAAATAAAGTGGTAATTCAACTTGCCTCATCATCAATGGAACCATGTCTAGCAAAGTCCTATTTCTCCTTTTGGACAAACCATTCCATTGAGGTGTACTTGGTGGAGTGAGTTGTGGTATGATACAACACTCGTTTAGGAATGAGTCGAATTTGGCACTTAAGTAGGCACCTCCACGATCGGTTCGTAGAGATTTGATCCTCTTATTGAGTTGGTTCTCTACTTCATTCTTGAATTCCTTGATCTTGTCAAAGGATTCACTTTTGTTTCTTATTAGCTAAATATAACCGTAATGGCTATAGTCATCCGTGAACGTAATGAAGTACCTATAACACTTGTACTCATTGGACCACATACATCGGAATGTATCAAATCCAACAAGTCGCTTGCTCTTCGACCTTTCTTCTTGAAAGGCCTCTTGGTCATTTTGCCCATAAGGCAAGGTTCGCATGTCTCTAATGATTTAAAATCAATAGGACCAAGAATGTTAGCTTCCTGTAATTTCTTGATGTATTTTCCATTGATGTGACCAAGGCGATAGTGCCATAAGATTGTATCATTCACATGAGTTGTCTTAAGTCTTTTGTTATTGATGTTTAAAATTTGTCTATTATTCAATTCAAGAAAATAGAGTCTATTTCTTATGAAAGCATTTGCATAGAAATTCCATTCTTCAATAAAGACATGCGAGAAATTGAAATATTTATTATAAAGCCATCCATATCTAAACACGACGTGGATATAATATTCTTGCTAATCGAATGTACATAATAGACATTCTTCAAACTTAAAATTAAACTACTAGATGAATAACATCCATGCAGCCTTGTGCAATCGCAGCGACGTTTGCACGATTTCTGACCTTCAGAATTATCTCTCATGTTGCGAGGTCTTTCCTACTCTTTAGTTGTTGCACATTAGAAACTATGTGTGCATAAGATCCAGTATCGAGTACCCAATCACCTAACTTTTGCTAGTCCCGAGCATAACAAAGAAAGACAAAAATGAAAGAAAGGAAAAATCATTCGTTAAGCAGGGAAATCCTAACCCACTTTCGTAGGAATCACGGTTGCACTTAGCATGTGCAACAAGTCGATAAACCTCCTTGTCGCCAAGGTGGAGGAGTGTTATCTCCTGAGGGTTTTAAGCGGATACACTGACAAAATCCGAACAAAGATGCATTATTCAACCTAGCAACACGACTCAATGGGCTTATCTTTGTCGATCATAGGATGCGGTAATAGTACGAGCCGACTCTATATAAGTATTCAGTCCACACACCTAGCCTAATGAATCATTCGTGCAAGTTAGTTAAGGACTTAAGTGAAAGACATGGGCAACCTTAACATCCTCAGTGATACAAAGTGTAAAGTCCATTAAGGTTCTTATTTACATTACCAATTTTCTTTTCTTTTTTCTTTCTTTTGT
The DNA here is from genome assembly GCA_963682175.1 of Triglochin maritima. Taxonomy (NCBI): domain Eukaryota; kingdom Viridiplantae; phylum Streptophyta; class Magnoliopsida; order Alismatales; family Juncaginaceae; genus Triglochin; species Triglochin maritima. The sequence goes on along the minus strand of OY821776.1, from coordinate 33,707,461 downwards.
TTTTTTTCATTTTTTCTAGTTGGTGTGTAATTCTCCCATGGTCAGGTTTCGTGCATCATAGCCTATGAGGACTTACACTATCACGTACACATTTCCCCACATCTCCACATAGAGCAATCCCTACCACCCGGGTAACGGGAGTTCGGTTGGTGCATCCCAAGTCAGATGACTCGAAAGCACCAGGCAGTAAGTCCTCTCAGACCTAATTTCCTGAGTGATAGGAGCCGTGCGAGAAGAGAGAACACCACTTATTTATTATCTAAATAGGAACCAAAACCCCTACACTTAAGGTTTCACAAAAAGAGTTTAAGTGTCCCTGACTACGACAAACTTCTTTATACTAACATACACAAATTATTTGACTCACTAGGTTCAGGGTGGACTTCTTTATTTGTTTGAGTACTGAAAACCTATGATTACTCTCCCCCTGAGGGAAAACCGGGGTGCAACCTTACGACCTTTTAAGACCTAAAGCCAATATACTAGATTTCCTAATGCATCATGTTCAAGACAATTTTGGGAGCTTTCCTTTTACTTTGCATCTCAACGGTTTTGCACATGCTAAACACATGCAAAACCCACAAAACATTTTCTTTCGCAAACACATGAAGATTTTGATACAAATGTGATTTTTTAAAGCACCAAGCAAGCAAAAGAAGACAAGTCACCCAAGGATCATGGCAGACAGATATATCAATATTAAATGCAGCACACTATCATGACCCTAACAATACAAACAAAACAAAACGAAAAACAAAATGAAAAAGACTCAACTCCACATATATACAAACGTAAAGGACCCCCCACACTTAGTTCATGCATTGTCCTCAATGAATCTGAGTATGATACTACATTAATTTTTGCATGAAAAAGAAAAGATCTCACCAACGTGAAGCACAAGGAAAGTTTCATGGTCATGTTGATGGACATAAACCCGAATTCCCGAGAAACATGTGATATACTTAAGAAGGGATACAAATACGTGAAACAAAATGGGCCCCAAATACACAAGGGTTGGGGCCCACAACAATCATTGCTCACTAGTGGAGTCTTTTATTGCTCTTTTTTCTTTTCCTTTTTTCTCTTTAATTTTCTAAACAAGATATACATCAACAAAGATATTCTCAAAATCATTTGGTCAAGGAACATCCAATAAGAACATCAAGTCATGCGGACCGGAGATTTGCCAAGATGGTCCTGCTTCATTGGTACTGTGAGGTGTCATGAGGGGTGAAATGTCAAAGCTGAAAGGCTCGAACCCCTCATGATATTGGTTGGGTGTTGGCAACATGAATGAGTGGAGTTGTGTTGCCTCACTAGGGTTTAACTTCTCATCGAACAAAACCCTCCAACTAATAGGTGGGTGCATTAGAATGAGTTCCTCAGGCTTCTTCGAGAGATGTGGCACACTTGTTTCACTAAGAATGGGGATTCTCCCCAAGTCATCCAATAAGGACACCCTGCCTCATTTGTATTATCAAGCATAAGCTCGATCGCAAGTGGGTCATTGTTGGAGTCAAGATGAAGCTCAAAAGGCTCAACGACCGTGGGACATGGGGTAGAGACACCTTCTGGTATGGGCATATGCTGAGGTGTGTCCCCCTCACTGACAGTCTCAACTGAATCATCTAACAAACACTCCCTTTGTATATTCATGTTTGATACCAGCTCACTCTGTTGCATTGCATAGATAGGCAATGAGTTTTCGCTGGGCACACAAACATTCTCAACGGCTTGCATTGGTGTTAGGGATGTTTGTTGATTTTGTGGTGCTTTCTTTAATTGGCAGATGAGGTTGAGATTTAAAGGTTGGTCCCAGGGCTCCTCTTGCCTACCAGAGTTGAACACATGAAACTCGACACTCATGTTACCGAATGAGAGCTTCATGAGACCATTTCTACAATTAATTAAGGCGTTGGAGGTTGCCAAAAATGGTCTACCCAAAATCAAAGGTATTTGACAGTGGGTGTTCTCAACGGGGTTGGTATCGAGGATGATAAAATCTACTGGAAATATAAATCTCCAACTTTAATGAGCACATCCTTAACAATCACGTTTGGGACACGAATGGATTTATCCGCCAATTGGAGGGTGATCTTAGTTGGTTTCAATTCTCCCAAGTTCAACTGTTGATAAACAGAAAATGGGAGGAGGTTGACGGCTGATCCTAAATCAAGCAATACGTTACTCATGTTAGTGTCCCCTATCGTACACTGAATAGTAGGACACCAAGGGTCCTTGTACGTTGTGTATGTGGGATTGGACAAAAGTGAGCTTACACTTGCAGCTAAGAATGCTTTCTTAAGAACATTGGTCTTCCTCTTGGTTGTGCAGAGATCTTTCAACACTTTGGCATATTGAGGTATTTGTTGGATGACATCCAACAAGGGGATGTTAACCTTCACTTGTCTGAAGACCACTAATATCTTATCCATTGTGTCTCTCGGCTTTTTGGTTAACCTACTAGGATATGGAGCTTTTGGCAGGTAGGTTTTCTGCGGTGCCTGAGAAGGAGGCGTTGGTGTATTACCCTCACCCTCAGTTTCCTCCTCACCATCATTCCCACCGAGGGACTGCACAAATGATGGTGGTGGCAAGGAAATGTGATTGTTAACCTGCTTTCCATTCCTTAAGGTTACAATGACATTTACATGGTGAACAAGTTCCTCCACATGGTTCACTTGCCGCCCCCGAGGTACCAAACTCTCATTTTGCATGTGTTGTTGGTACATACGGGGTTAGCCTCAGGGTGGCTTGGCAGAGTCCCTCTCTCTCATGTACAGACTGAGAAAATTGGCCCATCTGAAGCTTTAGAGATTTGATGATCTGGTGATTTGAAGTGAGAACTTGACTTGTGGAAGACAAAGTTTTTTATTGAGTTCTAGAGTCCATGCATCAGGTTCTCAAGCGAATTAAACTGGGTTTCCATGTTGTTGGAATTTGGGAAACCTGGTGGGTTGGTGGTTGGAACTTGGGGTGGCTGATAAGACTGTGCATGCATGGGAGGTTGGTGTGGTTGGTTAGGTGGTCGAGAGAAGTTTGAAGGACCACCTGGGGCATTGTTTTGGTTCCATGAAAAGTTAGGGTGGTTCCTCCATCCAGATTATATGATGATGAGTATGGGTCATTCCTGGTTCTATCATAGATGACATTAACATGTTCCATCTTAGGAGGACTGGATGAACACTCGCCTCCTATATAACCTATCCTACCACATAAATGACAGGGAAATGGACAAGATGCAGACACACCTTGCTTGTTTGGGAGCTCAGGTGAATCCATGCGCCGTATTAAGGCCGCCATGCGTGCCTCAGTGGTCGTAGTGGTATCGACAAAAAATGCAGCACCTGATCTAGTCGAGTTTGCATTTGCGATCCTCGCTCCTATACTAGATGATGGTGATGATTCCCTCACACTCTCCCACTGCATGGTCTTCTCAGCGAGGTCTTCTAGGAAAGTCCATTCCTCCCTTTCATCATTTCCTAAAAACTCTACTTGACGCATGGACTCAAGGAGCGTTCGGGACGGGATGTGAAGACCCTCGTAGACAATCTGACAAAGGCCCCACAACTCGATGCCATGGTGAGGGCATGAGGATAGTAGCTCCTTGAACCTTTCTAAGTATGCATGAAATGATTCAGTCTCATGTTGATAAACGAATTGATTTCGTTCCTCAATTTTTGAGTCTCATGATTTGGAAAGTCCTTCTTGAGGAATGCAGATTGAAATTCATCCCAAGTCCTAAAGGCATTCGCCTTGTTTCTATACAACAACTTCTTGGCATCATCCTTTAGTACAAAGGGGACAAGCCTAAGATGGATGGAATATGTGCTAAGTTGTTGCAGCTTGAACATTGCAGCGACCTCCACAAATTCCCTGGGAAAGATATAGGGATCACCCTTCCCAGTGAAGTGAGGGAGCATGGAGATAAATTGAGGCTTAACCTCAAAGTGGTTCGCATTTGCCTCGGGCAATACGATGCACGAAGATAGAGCAGTACGACTCGGATAACAACGATCGCGGAGGGGGATGGGAGCCTGGGGAACCAGGTGATGAGATTGTGGATCCCCACCTCCTGGACCAGAAGGTGGTGTGAATCCAAAATCTAGGTTCCCTCGTGTGGTTGAGGACTGGTCATGGTCCCGGGATTGTGCAGGACATGGGACGGGGATGCATTTGAAAGGTCAACAATCGAGGATAGATTGATGTTGAATCTCGTCAAATGACCCACAACGTCTCGTGACCACACTGGCATGCATAAAGATTTCACACCCACACGAGTCAGACAAAAAGAAAGAAAATGTTTTTTAAAAAAACAATAAAGGCAGAATGTGCGTAGCGGAGAAGACGGGAAGACACAGATGAGACGAAATGACTCAAGAGAGAAAGAAAGAAGTCCATATGCTACGGCGGGTAGGTACTGGTAGAAGCACACAAGCAAGCAAGGCTCAAACAACCTAAGGTCGTTATAGGTCCTTACAGCTAGACGACGCCTAACTGTGAGGTCACGTGGCCTCAACATGCCTCACCTCCCTATGACGAAGAGCACAAAGCCCAGCAAGTGAGCCAAGATCCGGAGATCTCGTCTCTCCTACTATCGACAGAGTGGGCGATGCCGATCAGGCCATGATGGTCGTGACCGGATCACTCTCCTAACGCGCCTGAGATCCTTAGGGCTAATGTCTACTTGATTTTAAAGTTAGGCTCTTGATTAATGTGATTTTTGGGGCGAAGGAAAGGGTGATGAAATCCCCCACCTTATCTTATATGAGACAACCTCTCCTTAGTAGCATTTTGGAGTCCAAATCTAGAAATCAACTCTCCAAACAAACGCTCAACTCACACTTGTTCCAATGCAATTCCTACTAATTAATGCATGGTCATACCAAATGCATGAATGAGTGTAGGATATGCGTACCTCACGCCAGTGCTCAACAACTGAAAGTAAAGCTAAAACAAAAGACAAACTACGTGCCTAAGTCAAGTACAAGATGCATGACCTAAACAAGCAAGAATACCTAATCTTTCGCTTTGGATTTTAGGGTCCAAGTTGCTTAAAAGGGGATTGATTATTAATCTGGGGCAAACTACAAGTCAAAACATGCCAAATTGAGCCCCAGACCTCTATGTTGAATCACGAAACAACCAGAAGAAAGAAGAGTGCGAGCAGAGCTCACCACGCCACCAGTTGGCGGTCCACCACCGCTGATTGGCGGTCTGTTTGTCCATGGTGGCCTCCCAACTTCTTGTGGTTCCTTCCCTTGATCTTTAGAGCCTCCTGAAACAAAGGAAAACTACAAAACACAAATTAAATCCACTCGAATCGTTCCAACCAGAGTCTGGACTAGCACTTTCCCGGCAACGGTGCCAAAAACTTGTTTAAACATTTTATTAATTACCGCAAGTGCACGACCGCGATGAAGCGGTGGCAAGTACGGGTCGATCCATGGGGTGGTGAGTAGCCTCTGGTTCTTCAGAAATCAAGTGGCAAATAAGGGAGAAGAAATGTGATTATGCTAACCTAAGCTACACTAAAGTAGAAACTAACAAAGGAGAAAGATGACAGCACAAGACTACTAAAACTAAGATAAACAACTAACAAAAGGAAGGTAGAATTCAATAAGGAAAACCCCTAAGGGGTGGAGTGTGTGCACATATGAAGTAAAATAAGTGATGAATGATGCATGTAAGCATGTATGTCTGTGTCGTGTGTGTGTCTTCATGCATAGAAAGTGTCTAAACATTTGGCAAGACCTATCAATCCATTCACACAACGTATCGGCAATTACTACTTGATTATCATAAGATTTGTCTAAGCATGAGAAGTGTCTAAAGATATGGCCAGACTTATCAAAAACCATAAACTCATGTGAAGAACAAAGCTAAGCATGGGAGGTGTCTAAATCTTATGGCAAAACCCATTAAAGCAAAGTTTCTTCAATCAAGCAAGAAACAACAAATACAAACACTTAACTAACATGTAGCATATTCAACAGGAAATTTCAGTCAATAAAATAAACATGAGGAAACTAAGCATGGGAAGTGTCTAAATCTTATGGAAAAACCCATCAAAAAATCCCCCAACATGTAGATGATTAAAATACTCCCGATGAACATATAAACATGCAAGTTTACACAATCAAAAAATCAAACATCAAAACTTCACAACATATATCTACATCATCTACACCCCCAAAGGGGGATGAAACTACTCACTAATCATTAAAAAAAGAAAACAAAATTAAGCTAAGCATGCAAGAATTGAAAGAATTGAAAGAGACAATATGCAACTAACTAAGAAAATTATTTTATTAACATGGCTCACATTACAAGTAGCATTCTTCTCCACTTGAGTTTTTCTTCAAGGCTTTACTCCAAGTAGAGAGAATGCCACCAAGCAATGGGTAAATACAAAAGAGAAGGAAGAGTTCTATTTATAGGCTTGAAAAAGGTAGCCGGGGGCAATCCCCCGGTATGGGACTAAAACGCATACCATAAATAAACAAAATACAACATAATACACGACCAAACTCAACCATGAAACGTTTGTACAAATCTGGACCGCCAATTGGTGGTCCAGATAGCTTTGATTGAGTCTGGATTTCGGTGGTTCGTTGCTGGCCTGATTGCTAGAGGTTTGATGAACCCGATTTGGTTGTTAATGTTTGGGCCCGGATCTAATTGCCAAAATACTCCTCATAATGGTGTGGAGCTTCTTGATTTCCTCATTAGTCCTTTTGGTTTTACATCTGGGTCCTTCTCTTTTGCACCTCGGTCCATAAGTCTTGCAACTTAGTCTTTTTCTTGCTTTTAAGTCCTTTTTTAGTCACTTCTTCTCAAACTTTTTTATTCCTGAAACTTAAACATAAAACTCGTTACGTAGCATTGCTTAGGCTAAGAAATAAAGGATATAAGACATAAATATATGCATGATATGATGTCAATCAGTACCCAATCATGGCCAGAGGTGGATAAATTTATTTCAATAACAAATATACCTTTAGCCTTTTTGGGGCGTGTTTACGCTCAATCACTCCACCGTCAAGTTCTCCTTGTACTTGGGGAAATTTGGTCGGATGTGTCCTTTTTCACCGCAGTGAAAGCACTCCATGTTGGGAGTTGGATATTTCGAAGAATTCCCCTTGAGGCACTCGAATGAGCACCTCCTACTCCCTTGCCCTTGATTGATGTCTTTTTGGTGAATTTTCCTTTTGCATTATTCTTGGTGATCTTTCTACTTCCACCATGAATGTCTAGGACATTCTTGTCCCTACCTTTGCCCATATCAACTTCAATCGTTTTGAGAGCATTACGAAGCTTCTCAAGACTCACCCATTTCTCACGGACATGGTAATGCATGATGAAATCCTTGTAGGATGGGGCTAGAGAGCCAACAATCAAATCTTCTGCAATGTCATTGAGCATCGGGGAAGATATTTTTTCTAACTTCTCAAGGTATCCTTGCACCGTGAGAAAACGTATGGACACAAATGTTCCCTCCGCCATGTGGCACCTTGTGAGTGCTATGGTGATCTTATATTGCTCCTTTCGAGCACTATCCATAAACATCTTTGTGAGAGCTTCCATGGTCTTCTTGGATTTTGAGTCCAAGTATTTCGCTGGAAGCGAGTCACTCATGATCTTGGTTCTCTTGGTCTTTCCACTTTGTTGCAGCCTCTTTCTCAGCATCTGCTTCTCATTTAATTTTGGGATTTCACCATCCAAAATATGAGATAGTTTTTCAAACTTCAAAACGATGTTAAGAAAAACTCTCTTTCTCAAAACCGAGTGAGGGCCCCGGGTTTTGTTAAGAAATCTTATTTCATTTGATATGAGATACGATTGTCCATAGTATTCATAAACAAATACACTTAGTGTCCACTGAGGGTGAAATTCACTTGATATATTCGTTTTAATACAGCAAGTGCACGATGTCGGTGAAGACACAGCAAGTACGGGTCGTGTCCACGAGGAGGTGTGTCGACTCTGGTTTGTTCGAAGGCAAGTGGGAAAAATGGGAGGAGAAATTGATTACACTAAACTAGATTAAACCTTTTGACATATCACCTTTTTCTCCACAAGTTATGTATAACCAACTAATACTTATATCACTATATGCAATGATAGTTTTGATAAAAACCAAATCATACACTTCTTATGTGAAAAGATATAGGTCTCATATCTTACGATTCCAAGACATAATGAAACATTAATGACACAAGTACAATTCCAGAATGTTTTGTTTGTTAGGTCAATTCAATATATGAAAGAAACATTTTCTATTTCATATACTCATGTTTTTAAATATTTATGGAGTTACAATATCTCTTTTAACCAACATGAAAATCTTAACTCGATGATCAATGTCCCATGGTAATTACCATAATTGTGAATTACTTTTGGTTTTGTAAACCATTATCTTTTAGAGCCTTACGGTTAAGGACCAAAAGCCTCTTCCTTTACACTTCCAAAAGACGAATTCATTAATCAAGGAACAAAATGTTCAATACATTCAATTCATAATAAAAGATATTTAAAAGTAAAACTTTTAGAACACATTCCTTTCAGAAAGGACATCTCACATCGGTCATTACCATAACATCCAACGTGTTATGTGTCATTATTAAGAAACCAAACGATGCCATAATAAAAAGGACACCAAATCAGACTACTCTGTCCAATCTCATGAAAACCACATCTCACATCAGATGTTGTTGGCAAGTCTGACGTTGAATGACTTATTTCTAAGACAATTTGAGGCGGCTTATTGGGAGTCGCTTCTTAAGTATCGCACAGGTTTCGGGAATTCGGGTTTATGTCCAACAACATAACCATGAACTTCCTTTTGTGCTTCACGCTGGTGAGATCTTATCTTGTTCATGCATAAATCCATGTAGTGTCATACTCACATTTATTGAGAACAATTCATGAAGTAAGTGTGGGGGTTCTTTACGTATGTATAGAGTCGAGTCTTTTCCTTTTCTTTTCTTTTCTTTTGTTTGTATTGTTAGGGTAATGATAGTGTGCTGCAATTTACACTGATATCTTGCTATACCCTGATCCTTGAGTGCCTTGTCTTCTTTTTCTTGCTTAGTACTCTTTTTTTGCAAAGAAAAAGGGAGGCATAACTTCTATTGTATTGATGTATGTAACCATTTACAACCTACAAAAATATTTCTATTACAGCCTTCGTGTCATGCTTGGTTCATAAACTAGAATCTACCTCTAACAACATTCAACGCACCACCCTAGTAGTGTATCAGCTAGCTCCAACTACTCTCATACAATCTCAATACCTCGAAGTCGTCTCTAATTTTCTTTATCCTTGTGCCCATCACACGCACCACGTCCTTTATAAGAGTGCCCACGTCCTCGGGTCGACACTTCTCATTTTCGAAAATCCGCCTATCTCGCTCTTGCCAACACTCGTAGATGGTTGCAGCAAAGTCAATTTTCGTGGTGACCTGTTGCATCATGGGCCCTCACACCATTTTCAGCCTCTCCACTTCCGCAAAAAGGGTAAGGGCTACGCTAGTGTCCAGCCATAGTATCCGCAACATTTGTACCCAAACCATTCGGGAGAAGCAACATTCCCAGAATAAATGTGCCACATCCTCATCTTTCCTCACATAGTACACAAAGAGGGTCGTGATGTGATCCCCTAGCTCGCATAAGTGCCTTAGTAATCAGCCTTCCTCGCATGACTCTCCAAAGCGTAAAGGCATGCTTGGGTATGTGATACTTGTGCCAAACCATATCAGTCCAGCCCAGATTCCTTTGTCGAGGTACCACCCAACTCCACACTTCCTTTGTTGAGAATGCTTCTCTCATTGCTCCAGCTCTAACAGGACTATCTCGCCCCCCGTGGATTGGAATTTGCAAGATTCTATGCCATAATACCGCCATCTCTAGGGACCTTGGCTCAGGGAGAGTCCAAACCCCCTCATGTATAAAGTATGATACCAAAGTATCCATTGGCATCCCTATGTCATACTGAATACTCTCCCCCTCGGTGAGGATAGTAAGGCTGCCCGCACCATGGGTCCGTAAAAAATTGAATTTCTGTCCCATCTCCCACTTGGTATTGGAGTTTATCCTTCGCCACTTCTTTGACACTTAGAATGCCCCACCACGCCTATGAGCACACAGATGGTGGTCTAGCTAACCATATGTTATGATTCTGCAAGTATTTCCTTCGCATACACCGAACCTAAAGCGAATCACCACCCTCAATGATCAACCAAAGGAGACGAATCATCCTTGCATCATTCCAATCCTTAAGTCTTCTCAGTCCCAAACCAACCTCCTTCTTCGGTGTGCATGTGTCCTTCCACGCTACGGCCACCCACTTTGTAGGGCCTCCTTAAATGAAGTGGGTCATGATGCTCTCCACCTCTTTCAATACTTTTCTCGGGATAAGAAAAGTTGAAGTCCAATAGATACTTATAGACACGACCACACTCTTGACTAACTCCACACGACCCGCCATCGATAGAAAGTTTTTTTCTCCATGTGCTTAGACATTGTTGGACCTTGCTGATTAAACCCATGCAATGATGTCTCCCCAGCCTTGAGAAGAAGAGTGGAAGACCCAAATAGGTAACCGGAAAGTCAGCTCTCTCCATGCCTAAATGCGAGCATATCCATGTACCCTCGGTGGCTTCCCCTCCCATAAAGATTTGACTCTTTGCGACATTTAGCTGCAGCCCCGAGGTGGCTGAGAATTCAGTAAGGCTATGCTTTATCACCCTTGTGTTTGCTCTTGTAGCTGCGGCAAAGACCATCACATCCTCCGCAAAAAGGAGGTGGGAGATTTGTACATTCCTACAACTTGCTGGTTCAAGAGTGCCCCTCTCAACCTCCTTTCTGAAGATGGCACTTAAAATCTCCATACAAAGTACAAACAGATGGGGAGCCAAAGGGTCACCTTGCCTCAGCCCATTCGTGGCAACAAACGGTCTAGAGTTCTCACCATTCACCGTAATAACAAAGGATGCTCGAACACAAGCCATCATGAGTTCACACCAATGGTCGGGTAGGCCCACCCTCTTGAGTACTTCCTCTAGAAATTGCCAAGAGATGGAGTCATATGCTTTCCTAAGGTCGAGCTTCAAACACATTCTTCCCCGTCCTCCTCCCAAGTGCATATTGTGGCATATTTTGTGGGCAAGCAAGATCACCGATTCTCCTTCCACTCACAAATGCACTTTGTGTTTCCCCCACCAATTTAGGAAGGAGTACCTTCAATCGATTTGCCAAAATCTTTGACATGAAACGATACACTGTATTGCAAAGGGAAATGGGTTGGTAATCATCAACCAAGGTTGGCGTCTTCTTCTTCGGGATAATAGTAATGAAGGTGCAATTAACTTGCTTCAGTAGTTTCCCTCTTCTCATGAAGGAGTCGACAACTTTGAAAAGGTCTCTCTTCACACATTCCCACGCGGCTTTGAATTTTTTTACGTTGAAGCCATCCAGACCTGGTGCCTTGTCTACATTTGAGTGCTTCACCACTTCTTCTAGCTCCTTCATATCAAGTGGTTGAATAATTTCTCTCGCCTCATGCTCCCCCACCATAGGAAGGGATAACGTCGGATGAATGGGTTGAACCTGAAAATCACTAGAAAACAAGTTAGAAAAACACCTCCGAAAGGCCTTCAGATAGTCTCTTCATCCTCAATAACCACCCCTTCCTCACTAACTCTCCTCACATTATTAGTGGCTCTCCTCACTCTAAGGGAAGCATGGAAAAATATGGAATTGTGGTCACCCTCTTGCAGCCATCGAACCCTTGATTTCTGTCTCAACAAAGCCTCCTCCCGAACCAATGAATGGTCCAGGTCCTCTTTACATTGATTCTCACATTGTAAGAGCACCTCGTCTTGTGGATTATCCTCCCTTTGTCTCCTGATTTCAGCAAGCCACAGCTGAGGTTCACCTACTCTTTGTTCCACATGCCCAAAGGTATCCTCACTCCATCTCTTTAACTCTTCCTTCGCCACGTGTAACTTTGCTATCAATCTAAACATGGGGGTACTTTCCACCCGCATGGCCCAAGCCTCCCTCACCACATCATTGAACATCTCATGCTCAGCCCAGAAATTCACTAACTGAAACATTTGCTTCTTTCTTTGTCCCTCCTTTTCCATAACCAAGGTGAGCATCGAGTGGTCACTCAAGTCTCTACCCTCCACGACATAATAGGAATCAGGAAAAACCTCCAACCACGCATGGGACATGAATATTCTATCAATTCGTGTATCGATACTTGCCTCCCCATGGAAATGAATTGGACCACGTAAATTCACCTCGGGTAGACGGGACTTCCATAAGTTGGAGCTGATCGACACAAGCATTAAATTCGTCCATGGCCACCATGTTTAGATCCACTCCTCCCCTCTTCTCACTAGCTCTTCTGATACAATTAAAGTCTCCCCAAACCAGCCCAGGTGTCGAGGCTGCTGGAATGGTACGACCAAGGTCTTCCCAAAGTGACCTCCGCTACACATGCCCGTTTTCGGCATAGACCACGGTAATCACAATGTTTCTCCCATTTCTCGTCTCCCTTCCCTCAAGTTGCAGCAATTGCGTGGTTTCATAGGTTACTCAGAGGACCACCTTGAGCTCATTCCATAGCACAAGAATCCTTCCAGAATTTGCAATCAAACTATTTGATGCCCGCTCATGCCCCCAAATGGCACGTCTAAACCGATCCACTTTTTAAACTTCACTTTGTGCTCCACGAGGCACACGATATCCACATTTGCCTCCTTTATTCGTCCCCTTATCATGTTTGCACGGACGGGGAGATTTGCACCGCGTACATTCCATACTAGGACATTCATGGCTTCACAATATGGGACTTTCATCCCTTACAGCCTCGGTTTGCCTTTTGTTGTTCTAGTCCCTTCTCTCGAATTGCACGAAACGCTTCGGGCTGTGGTGATAATAACACGAGGTCCACCGGAGGTGGTGGAGATGTAGTCTTGCACCCATCCCTCCTTTTCCCATCCTCATGTTGACTAAAGATGTCATATGCGCCTTCTTCTTCCCCTCCTTCAGCAGCACTATCTCCTTCATCCTCTCTTCCTTCATGCTCCGCTAGGACATCAAAATGCCCCAGCCCCTTAATGCTCATCTTGTCCCTCATATCCCTCAACCTGGTAATGATGCCTCCTCTTGGGCGTAGGTGCTAGGATCGGAGCTACACGTGGCAAGCCCACTCAATCCATTAGCTTGCTTATCCCCATAGTTAAGCTTCTCTTCAACATCTTGCTTGTCATGTTGGTTTCCCCATGAAGTGTTTCCAGCAATGTTTCCTCTTGCTGGAGCAAAGGATACTCCTTTGTGGTTGTCCCCCATGACTGGGGACCAGAATTTGGTTTGTTTCCCTCACTAAGCTGCTACTGGTTCGCTTTGATTTGCTCTCTTGTTTTTCTCACATGGTTGCTTTCTGCAGCAGACTTTGTCCACCCAAAGAAGGAAACTCCTACATGGTTGGTGCATTCAAAAATTCTCCACTAGCCTTCTCCATGCTGATTGGTTCCTCTTCTAAGAGTAAAAATTTCTTTTCCGTTATTTCAGCCCTCACCATCTCCTTTCCAGAGCTTTCTTTTCCCGTTATGGTCTCCCTTTCCGTTATGATCTCCACCTCCGTTGTGGTGCCCAACTCCACTATGGCTTGCCCATGTGTCTTTACGCCTTCACCGTCATCATACTCGTGGGCCACCAATTTAGGATCAGCAGTCGCCCCCTCCTTTACGCCAACTCCTCCATTTTGTTGTTCCTGTTCTCTCACCTCGATTGAGCCAATCTTTTTTGTCTCTCCCTTTCACCCAACCTTCACCCATCATTGCACCCTTGGAGTGGATATCACAGCCATTCTTCCATCCTCTCTCACCTTTTCACGCTGGTTTTGTGGGCACCGAACCTGAGTATGTCCGAACTCTGAACATAGTCCACAATGGCTCCGCTTCACTCATATTCAATGTCCACCTTTTCTCAAGCACATCCTTCGATTTGAATTTCAACGAACTCTGGATACGTAAACGTTCCTTCCACCTTCCACCTCCACACAAAGCCTAGCAAACACAAGCCTTCTTCCTGAAGCGGTGTTATTATCCATGTATAACGGCTTCCCAAGAACACTAGCTATGGTGCTTAAGATTGATGGTGACCAGAGACGAAGGTCTAGCTCCGGTAGCCTTATCCATATCGGAATATATGACATCTTGCTTCTCTTCATAACCACCTCCGGCATCCATTGCTGGACTACTAAGGGAGTGCCCCGAACAAACCAAGAACCTCTCTCAAGAACATGTTTGCGGTCCTCTTCCAAAGTGAATCTGAAAAGTAAGAACCCATTCCGGCGACGAATCACCTCTACACTCCCGTGAAGCCCCCAAAGCTTGTGCAAGTACCTCTCCACGATTGGGAGGTGGGGTTTGAAGTCCACGTAATCCCCAAAAAGAACCTTGTCCCACAATTTCAGCGCCTCACAACTTGTTGCTTGGTGCACACCGCAACTTTAGCCCCTTCCTTCAGCCCTGGTTGGATGAATTCAAGAACCATCTTGGCCTTCACCCCAGTCCCAAACACCTCAGACCACTTCTTACGTTGGTAGCCCTCGCCATTGGTGGGAGGAACCAGCTCGACCCTTGCTGCAACCACACTCCCATGGCTTGTGTGTGTTGTTTGAGGATGCTTTTGGCGGCCACCATCCTCCAACATTCTTTAATCATGACTAGAACACTCCAAACACTCCATTAGAGTAGGGAATCAAGAGTAAAGATGAAAAATGCAAGAAAATTGACCTAGGAAACCATAGGTTTACCCATGCCTCCCTAGAGCTTCTCTCTCCTACTTTTTTCTCCTTATGCCTTCTCCTTCTAGTGCTTTCATTTTCCATTTTCTTTCAAAATCTTCATGTGTTTGTGAAAGAAAATGTTTTGTGTGTTTTGGTTGTGTTTAGCATTTGCAAAACCATTGAGAGACAAATTAAAAAGGAAGCTCCCAAAATTGACTTGAACATAATACATTAAGATATCTAGTACACCGCCTTTAGGACTTCTCTAGTTGTAAGAATGCACCTCAGTTTTCACTCAGGGGGAGAGTAATCATAGGGTTTTAGTACATAAACAAATAAAGGAGTCCACCCTTAACCTAGAGGGTCGATGAATTTGTGCCTATTAGTATAAAGAAGTTTGTCGTAGTCAGGGACCCTTAAACTCCAGATGTGAAACCTTAAGTATAAGGGTTTTTGTTCATGTGTAGATAAAAAATAATTTAGTAGGGTGTTCTCTCTCCTCGCACGACTCCTATTACTTGGGAAATTTGGTCTGAGGGAACTTAGTATCTGGTGCTCTCGAGTCATCTGACATGGGATGCACTGACCGAACTCCCGTTATACGGGTAGTAGGGTTCACCCTATGTGGAGATTTGGGGGAAGGTGTTTCTGTTAGTGTAAGTCCTCACAGACAATGATGCATGAAACCGAACCTTGGGAAAATTTAACACCAACGAGTGTTAACTCCTTATTTTCAAAAAACAAAAAAAGGAAAAAGAAAAAAATACAAAAAAAAAAACCTTGATAGACTTTGCACAACCTATCATTTCAGGATATTAAGGATGCCATGTCTTTTACTTATGTCCTTAACTAACTTGCACGAATGGTTCCCTAGGCTAAGTGTGAGGACAAGATACATATATAGAGTCGGTCCGTAAGATTATTGTGTCCAATGATCGACAAAAGTAGGTCGATCGAGTCGTGTTGCTAGGTTGAATAGTGCACCAATGTTCGGATTTTGTAGGTATATCCGTTGAAAACCCTCAGGAGACACCATTCCTCCTCCTTGGAGACAAAAGGTTTAACGGTTTGTTGCCTGTGCTAAGTGCAACCGTGATTCCTATGAAAGTGAGTTAGGATTTCTTCTTTTTTTTGTATATTTTCCTTTCTGTCATATTTTCTCTTTCTTTTTTTTGCTCAGGACTATCAAAAGGTAAGTGTGGGGGTATTTGATTAGTAGCATATCATACATTGCATTCATGCTATATATCCTTTATTTTACCCAATTTTGTGCTACTCGAGTCTTTGTTTGATGTGTTTCCGGTTTTAGGTAATAAAGTAGAGGAAACAAATCAAATACAAAAAGAAAGGACCTTATTCAAGCATCTTGGAGATGTTTGTCATGCTCAAGAACCCATCTGCAATTCAAGAAGGACCTAGGTGAAAAGCCAAATGGAGCTAAGTGTAAAGAAAAATATGTTGGTTGCAAAAGTCCATAATCTCCTAGCCCTGAAGAGTAAATCAACAATTAAAACCAAACATACTTCAACCAACACCTCCGAGTGCACCCCGCGTAAAGGGTGCACACGGGTCGGGTTTGGGCAAGAACCCGACCCAACTCGAAACATTTGGGTTTGGGAAAAATCATACACGACCTAAAAAAATTTGTTGGGTCGGATCGGGTTAGACCCGGATAAGACATCTATCAAGGATCATAGATAAAAGAAAGTTTAAAATCATATCTTTATGCATACAATTTCTACATTAAATGGTGTTTTCTTTGAAATTCTATGCATAAATCCTTCATCAGACTTCCCAAATACCCGTGAATTTAAACCACTGGAAAGCACAAAACAAATTCCTATTACACAATTAGAATCAAAACCCAGAAAGACATAAGAAGAAATTACTTCCATAGATATATAGTTATTCCACCAAACTTGAACAAGTGAATCTCAAAAAATACCCAACACACCAAAAATTCACAAATCAAAAAGTTCTACCCTTACGAACCAAAGCCCATAATATGTATACTGACAGTGCCCTTAAAATCTTAGATACGGTCATAATCTTCACATTTAAACACAACGAAACAAATGAAATGAGAAGAAAGAGCACACCTGATGAGAAAAATAGAACTCCACAAAATCAATTGAAGAGAACCTACAAAAATAAATTAACAATGCTTCTTCCATCCTCCAAACCCAAAAAAACAACAAAGAAAACCAGGAAAAAAAGAACAATAGAAGCCAATAAAATAAGCATTTTTAACAACAGGAGCCTATGAGGGGCGGAGAGATCGACGGAGAGGAGTGGAGCCACATGATGACCAGGGTGCATGAAGATTGGGTCACTGCGCTGTGTGAGGCGCGGTGTGGCGAGGACGGCGGAGAGCAATGCGTGAGGACTAGGGTCGACATCCGACTAAGAGGAGTGTGTGAGGAGTCGAGGTCGCAAGGAGAGGGGGTGAGGAGAGGTTAGGTGGATAAGGTTTGGAATGCAGTTCGGTTGTGGCCCTGTGCGGTGCGCGAGGAGAAGATTTGGAATGGGTTTGGAGTTTGGACGACCCAGATTATTTTAGGATTAATTTATTAAAATATATCTTCGGGTTCGGATTGGGTGGGTCAACCCAAACCCGACCCCGACCCGAGAAAATCGGTTTTCAGATTTACCAACCCAACCTGACTAGTCTAGTTTGGGTCAGTTTTTGGGTTCAACCCGACTCATGTGCACCCCTATCCCACGTGTTCAATATCTTAACTAAAGTCGTCGTTAAAATTTGGAGGCGATCAAACACAAATAATTTGTTAATGGCGGATTAAAATTCACCACTAACATATTCAATTTATCGGTTGACTCATGGATTTCTCCACCGGGTCAGGTTATCGGGTCAGAGCAGTACACAACATTCAGATCTGATTTACAACCATCGGATTGCTTCTAGATTCATCTACACCTCTCTTTCTTCTATAAATAGCAATGTTTCTCCTTCCTCTTCCCCTCTTCTTCCTTCGGCCCCCATTAAAGTAGGTTTTATTTCTTGCTTATAGTAGGTTTTATTTCATTCTTAGAGTAGGTTTTATTTCTTGCTTATTAGTGTAGTTGAGGTTAAGATAACTTTGAATAGGTTTTGTAGGTTTTATAGGTTTTATTTCTTGCTTATTTGTAATATTTCTTTCTTAATCAAGTTTTAGTTTCTTGTTCTTTATATTTTTGTCTATCATTTGATTCAATTTTTATTCCATTGCTTTGGATAGATTTAGTTTCCTTTACTTGTTCATTTGTTGTTTTCGTTGTTATAGATATGATTAGTGAGTAATTCATCCCCATTGGGGGGTGGAGGATGATGTGAAGTGTGGATGTTGTTAGATTTGTGTGTGTTTTAATCTTAATCTTGGAGCTTCAAATTATTTCCATAGTCATTTTGATGGGTTTCGCACTCTTGCCTTTGATGTGTTAATGGTCCTCATGGATGCTTAGCACATGCTTTGGTTAGTGGGCTAACTTGATGGGGAATGATGTGGTGAGGACAAGATTGGAGTGGATAAAGAGATAAGATTGACATGTGAGCAAGTGGTTATCTTTAGCCTTATCTTAAGTAGTGTTTTGTATGTTTTGATGACGGTGATAAATGTTAATCCATGTGGAAACACACATAGGAAAATGGCAGTTATAGATGTCCATATTAATTTGTGTCATGAGAGCACAATTGTACACACACACGTCACACATCTACATTATTGCACACATTCTCCACCTCCAATGGGACTAGTTATATTTTGTTAATTTCAACACCTTGCATGGAATTAGTTAGTTAATTTCAATACCCTCAACTTTCTTTTTCTTCCCCCACTCGAGTATGGCCGACGACAACCCACACTCACTCCTCGTGGATACGACCCTTACTTGCCACCGCTCCAATGTGGTCGTACACTTGCGGTTTTGAACTTTAAAATTCCACAAGAAGGTCCCTCGATGTGCCTTGTTTATTTAGGAGGACTCAGTGATTGTGCCTCGCTTCATTCTACAATGTTTGGATAATGTGCAACATTGCCTGTATGACCTCAATCAACTTTAAAAGTGGTTGGATCACTGGAAGACGAGGTTGCCCGGTTTTTAGGGTCTCCGCACTCCCTCTAATCGAATATTTCCTAGAGCTCCTCTATGGGAACTATGGGGTTGTGTACATGCACAAGAGACGGACTTGACGTGTCTCCACACCCGACCACACTCCTACAACTGTAGTCTAGTGCACCAGTGTTGATGGTCATTTTAGAGAAGGAGTTAGTGAGAGCTCCAACACAGCAACTGGAGCTCACCTTGGAGGAGTCGGTGGGAGCTCCACCCACCCAAGTTGGTGGTCAGCGGATCCTAGTGTAGATAATGATCAATAGCTGCAAGTGTTGGCTAGGTCGAGAGGATAAAATTTCAGCGCATTCAGTTTGAATATTACGCAGAGTTGCCTCACATCTCTCTTATGTGGATTGGGTTTGGTTAGTTAATACAATGGTGCACATAGAGTTACCTAGAGTTCAAGCATGCCCAATGTAATGCTATCTACCATTTGTCTATAATAGTGATCCATGTTATGAAATTTGCAATGTGATTGGATCTTTTTGAAAGCTACAGTGCATAGTTACTTGTTACAAATTACCAGCTACAATTCATTTTCGGAAGCAGCTCTTGCTATTGACATGTGAAATCAAAAGATCAACTGTTATAACTACAATTGCCAGGCGGGAAAATAACATCAAGCCACATTAATTTAAGAAACTCGGGTATTTACATAAGATCGAGCTTCAAAACAAGTTGAGATGCGTAAAAAATATGATCAACTAAAGCGAGCTTTTGGATAAATTTGATATGCGTCAAAACTATCATTCAACAACTGAATTTACGATAAGAAAATGAAATCACCGACACTTGAGAACAATGTACTAAGGAGACGGCTAAATGGACACATTTGATTTTTAAGGACATATTTAAGTTTCAAAGGATATATTTGTCGTTTATAGAACAGACTCATGATATTTAATGGACAGATCGGACTTTAAAGGTCATAGGTGTCCATTAAAGGACTTTTGTATCCTTTATAGGACGTAAGTGTCGTTTAAAAGAACAGGATTGTTATCTAAGGATACTTTCTTGTTTTAAAGGATACATTCGAGTTCTAATGACGGATTCGTGCTTTACAAAACAGACTCGTGTCCTCTAAAAGACATACGTGACCTTTAAATGACATAAGTGCCCTTTAAAGGACATACTTGAGTTGAAAAGATAGATCATTACTTTAAAGAACAGACTCGTCTCCTTTACAGGGCATGCCTGTGGTTCAGGGATCTTTCGAGTTTAAAAGAACACACAAGTGCTTTAAAGGATACGTGTCCTTCAGAGGACAAACTTGTGGTTTAAGGATCCTTTCATGTTTTAAAGGAAACTTTTGAGTTTTCAAGGACAGACTTTAAAAGTTCTATTTCTTAATACCACGCCAGACATTAGGTTAAATCCGACATGATATGTCCTTTGTATTGTATTTTTTACGGCATACTTTTTCTTAATAATAACCCATACCATGTTGTAATTTAGGTTAAAATCTGACGTGATATGTCCTTATTATTTGGAAGTACAAATTTATTCGATTTTTTTGTTTATATGTGATATGAGGGTTGTTGAATGTATTTCTATCCCCAAGTTATTCTTCTTGATGTCATATGACCTTTTATTGGATTTCTTGAATAAACCAATAAAGTTATGTATGTTATTAGATATTAAATTTTCATACATCCAAAAATATAATTCAGATTATTACAAATCATAGTTGGATACTAATGAATTGGAAAAGAATACTTTGAATTCATAAAACATATTAGAGATCTATTTATAATACACAAAAGTGTTATATTGATAGTGACAAACGTCATACATAACTGAGACAACACACACACACATATATATAAACAAAGACACAAACACAAATGAAAGCAAAAAAAACACGCAAAAAAATATTAATCTCTTCCAAGTCAATTGGAAGAGACTACTCCAATGATATGTCACATGCCAGCTCACCAGATAATATAGGTGAGCTCCCGAGACTGCTGCCTTCTTGTTGGCACCTGGTGGATTCTCTGTAGCCCTAGAATGGTGATGTTCCCATATGGTTCTTCATTCATAAATTAAGATTCCAGTAGGCTAGTGCGTCAAGCATCTGGGCTCATTCAAGCTGAAGTTAGGCATCACAAAGACAAAAACTAGGAAAAATGAAAGTTGTGTTGTGATTAGAAGCATATCATACAACACATTCATGATATATATCCTTTATTTTAGCTCATATTTGTGTTAATTGGATTGTTGTTTCTTACATTTCAGGGTTTATGTAGAAAAGAGAGGAAGAAAGCAAAAAGGACCTAAATGCAAGAAGGACTTAGTTGGAAGCCTTCTCGACTGTTTGTAATGCTCAAGAACCAAATTATAAGTCGGGAAGGACCTAGGTGAAAACCTGGAGGGACCTGATCGTAAAGATAATATGTTGGTCGCAAAAGTCCATATTCTCATGAACCTGAGGAGAAATTATACAATTTAAACAATATCGGCTCGTGACAATGGACCAACTCTTTACCCCATGTGGTGCAAATATAACTTAACCCGGTGGAGAAAGTCCAGACGAATAGGATCTACCGGATATGCGGATTTGTATCCGCTACAACTGGATGAATTTGATCGGTTTGGCCTATATTTTCTCTGATGGGCCGGGTATGCGGGGAGAAGAAACTAGAGCATCCCGATCTAATTTGCAATCGTCTGATTGCACCTAGATTAATCCAGACCTTCTAATCTTCTACATATACATTTGTAAACTTTCATTTTTCTCATTAGGTTCGTTTTATTTAATTTTTAGTAGAGTAGAGGAGAGGAGAAGAAAACCAACATTGAATATTATTTCATTAATCAAAAATTTGTTGTTGTTGTTTATGTCTTGTCTTCATTAGATTTAGTCTACTTACTTGTTCAATTGTTGTTTTTACCTTGTTGTTTTCTTTGTTAATAAGATGATTAGTGAGTAATCCATCCCCATTAGGGGTGAAGGATGATCTGAAGTGTGGATGTAGTTAGATTTGCGTGTTTTTAATCTTAATCTTGGAGCTTCAAATGATTTCCATAGCCATTTTGAAGGGTTTTCTCCCTCTTGCCTCTATGTGTTAATGGTTCCAATGGATGCTTAGTACATGATTTGGTTATTGGGCTCACTTCATGGGGAATGATGAGGTGAGGATAAGATTTGAGTGTCATTAAAGAGATAACATTGATATGTAATCGTGTGGTTGTCTTTATCCTTATCTTGAGTAGTATTTTGTATGTTTTAATGATGGTAATAAATCTTAATTCATGTAGACACACACTTAGGACTGTGGTCATTATAGACTTTCGTGTTATGCATGTCATTAGCGCTTAATTGCACACACACGTATCACACATCTACACTTTTCCATCCATTCTCCACCTCTTACAGGACTAGTCATATTAGGTTTCTTTAGTTGATTCCTGTCACATTAGTTAGTTATTTTCGATACAATAAATCTTCATTTTATTCCCTCGCACGAGTATGGTCGGCCATGACCCACACTCGCTCCTCGTGGATACGACCCGTACTTACAACCGCTTTGACGTGGCCACTTGTGGTTTGAACTTCATGCATCCCAAACATGTTTATAAGCATCTCAAAGTAGAAGACAACTAACATTCCAAAAGTTCAATTTATATTAATTTCAATCTTCAAGTTATGTACATCAACAACAAAATATAGGAATATGGCAACAACAACATGTGCAAAAAACAATACTGAACTTTAATTCCACGTCTTCCCTTCACTTTGGAGTGGAAGTGGAGGATATCGTATTGTGATTGGTTTACAGGAATTAAGTTTTCCTGTAAAGGAAAACTTAACGAATTTTTTCTTCAAACCAATCGCACCCTAAATCAATCGGAAGATACTACTCCAATGATATGTCGCTTGCAAGCTCACCAGATAATATGCTCTTCCGGTTCCTCCACCAGTGGTATCGGTGTTCCTTCATCCCACACAAAGTAGTGACAATGAAAGGTCTCCTCCATGGAGCCACAAATGTAGATCTTGTAGCTAACCATGTTGGGGGGGTGTTAGACCACAACTCGATGGCCTTGAAACCACACATACATGTGTTGTAGGGTGGACGAGGGACAAGAGGTTGTTCGAAGGCCATAAAGCCTTCCCCATGGTCCTTTCATGTAATCCTCATCATATCTGGAACAGTGATCGGAGTTGTTCAGAAATGAACTGTAATGGTACTGGAACTTGAAGTAAGAAGGGAATAGGGAACTATGACCTGCCATGACAACAATTTATTGACCTCATGTGGCTGTAGTGAACGGTTGTGTCTAATCACATTACAATGTCCTCACGTGATATTTCCTTTTGAATGGACTTTGGTGTGACTTTTCTATCTTACTAATAAGACATAGCACGTCAGATTTTATGTTACGACGTGAGATATCCTCTCTATTGGATTTTTCGTGATGTTTCATTTCTTAATAATACGACATACCATGTCGGAATTTTGCTAAATGGACGACCAAACACATTTCGGTCCATCGAAATCACTAACTAAAATCACTACTTCGGACAATCAAAATGCATTCGATAAATATAAGACAAATGCTTGGGAAATATTCTGCTAGGATGGTCAATATATGACTACACGATATTATACAAATTTGGTTTATAATTTTTAATATTTTCGCCCATCAATTTTCTAGATTCAGAATTATTTGTGCTAATAATGAGCCAAACATAGCACATTCTGAGAATTTGTTAAAGGATGACATTTGATGTCCTTTTCTTGTGGGGGGTTTTATACATTTCATTTCCTAATAATTAGACATACCACGTCGAATTGTGAGATAATATCCGACGTGGATGTCTTTTTTCAGCACGTTCTATTTTTTAATAATGAAACATAACACGCCGTATATTATCTAACAGCCGACGTGAGATGCACTTTTATTAGAAATTATGGTGAGGTTGCATTTTAAAAGGATACACTCAATTTTAAAGGACATACTTGTGGTTTAAAGGACACATTTGATCTTTAAAGGACTCACGTGTCCTCTAAAGGACATAAGTGACCTTTTTAGGACAAACTTTTTTTAAAAGTGTCCTTTAAAATAAGGGGCCGTTATTTGAGTACACTTTTGTGTTCTAAAGGACACTCTCAAATTTTAAAGGATAGATTTGGAGTTTAAAGGACAGATTCATTTCGAAATTTGAGCTTAAAATTTGTAAGTCGCTTTCACTTTTAAATTTTCACCCCAAATTCAAACACATAGGCAACGTGCAATGCCAGTAATTTTCATTCGTGCAGCAGAAAATTTTTCCCAACTTGGAACCATCTGAGTTGTGCCTCCCAATTTCCTGTTTTTCCCCGAGCATCGCCGACCTACTACGACCATCCCCGATCACCCACACTAACTCTGTCTCTCCTGAGCAGCCATCAACCACCATAAACCCTCAACCCATCCCCTCCGACCAGTCCAAACCATTCGCGACCAGCCCCCGACCAAAGTCACTCCCAACAACCCCAACTGAAAGATCGAAGGTTAGTATTCCATGAAGTTTTCATTTCAATAACCAATTTAGAATATGGTTGTACCAATTTAGTACTTCTATATGCTTGTATATGTTTGTACCAATTTGTAATATGATTTGTATTTGTTTGTTTGTGCTTTTATGTGGCTATAATAATTCATTGATGTTAATTAGACTCCACAATAGTTTCTAAATAATTTCACCTACTTTACAAACTTGTGCCTCGTGTAATGAAGATCCACCCTCACACACACACATATCTACACACCTCCACTTCATGGGGGTTTAGTTTAATTGTTAATTCGCTCATAGTTTAGTGTAGTTAGTTAGCATAATCCACTATTCTCCTCTCCTTTCCCACTCGAGTATGGTAGTCACAACAACACTCACAACTCCTTGAGGTTCAACTCGTATTTTCCACGTCTTCATCGACGTTGTGCACTTGCGGTTATTAAAACGATCAATCAGTGTCACATGCCCGCAGAGCTACTCTTATGTTAGAGTTTCAGGAAAAAAAATTGTTGCAAGATCCATTGCCATTGCAGTTTGATTCTTACTTAGAGCCCACCAAAATAGAGATTATGGGATAGGTTATATGAGTACTCTGGGAGAACCAAAGTGTATATTTGTATTGTCAAGTGATCAAAGGTGGATGAATTATTAAAAGATTAAATTTGGATAGATGCAAGTGTTAGTTCATTATTATCAAGATTTTATTTTAATTAATTCATTTTCTTTGTAGATTTTTATCTAATGAATACTACTTCTCTTTATTTCGTGTTGTAGGAAAAATTCATTTTTCCAATCAACTAAAGAGTTGAAAAAGAAGTGGATGTCATTTGTGGGTACTCGATGGAAGGATTTCAATATAAAGTCGACGTCTAGTTTCATTTTTGGATAGTATAAGGATCAAGGTCCATGTAAAATTTACAATTTTATTACTCAGACGACATGGGCTGAATTCAAAAGCTCAAGGCTAACTCCAGAATATTTCGTAAAATATACATTCATACTTCCTTCACACATTGAAATGTTTAATATGATAACTAATCTCTATTTTGCTTTGTAGGAACTACGAGTGCTGGACAAAAAATAACAATCAAAGAACAAGTTTAAACACAGATTCTCGTGGGGTGATATCGTAAACTTGAGGAGACAATAATGGACGAAAAGGTTGGCAAGAAATAGTAGGAATCTTTAGAGGGTGGTTTCAACGAAGAGCAAGCCAGTATCTGCCTCCTCTGTCTCCCCCGGCTAGACAAGATAAGTGGAAGAGATTGTGTGTTACTCCAGACATGAGTTACAATAACTCTGAGTCGGTAGAGGTTTCAATAAAGATTGTAAGTGATTACATTTAATTCTTTTGTTTTGAATACTACCTAATTAATTAACAAAATAGTGTTTAACATTAGACAATGATATAGTTTCTAAGATTCTTGTGTTTTGTAATAAGACGATCTTACACTACAAGCTTCCTAAGGTAAATTTGTTTCATAATGCAGAAAAGATATTTTGACTGAAGCCCTGCGAAAAGAGGAACATGCTGGTAGAGTACTTGGTGTCGGTAGTCGAATAGGATTACGAAAATACTTTGGGTCATCTTCCTCGAACCGCAATAGGAGAGGAATTCACGAGGATTGTGGAAAAAAATATGTAGGCTGGAAGAACAAATGGATAAGTGCACTCATCGATATGGCCACACCTATTCAAACCCCATGAAGTACTGCAGGAAGTGTGAATCCTGAAGATGAACGCCCAATTCCAATCCACATGAGGAAACAAAACAAGAAATAATAAATAAGGCAATGGTATTATCTTTGAATTTTATAACCCCCAATTGTAGATATATTGCTCATGTTATTTTCATCTAATAATATTTCTTTGTGTTTCAGGATAATGTTCCATCGTCAAAAACAACTTCTCCTCATGACTTGTATGACGAGCATATTTCCTGTAAATTGCAAAATGCTTTATGATCTTGTAAAAATTAGATATCAAGAAGCTATAGTACAAGGGCTTACGAAGAAAGAAATTGTAGGCCAAAAACCTAAGGGCGACATAGAAGTCATAATATATGTTAGCATTAGTGATGTCATTTAGTTTTTGAAGATGGAAAGATTGTGTGTAACAATCATTCAAGCTCATTTGAAGTAAGTCTTGTTTGTCTTTCTCATACCTGTTTATGTTACATTTAAATTTTTATTGTGTTAATTTGTTTATCTTAGGAATCTGTACCAAATGCTGAATGATAAAAGATATGGTTGTGTGTCCCACTCTAATGTCGAAACCACGACCTCCAAATGTACATAACATATCTTCAAAGTTTGCAAAAGTAATGCAAGAATCAAAGACAACGACCTATATATTCTAGTACCATATCAAAAGAAGTAAGTAGCTCATTATAGTTTATAATAACTTCAATTTCCTTCTATTTCATTTCGGAATCATAAAGAAGATTAACATTTATATAAATGACGAAGTAATTTAACATGAGTGGTTTTCAATGATCATTGGATGTTAGCCGTGGTAGATCTCGTTACATAGACAGGCTACTGGTGGTTTAAGCCTTGGCATGGGAGGAACCGAGGGAAGATTTAAAGGGTATCATTTAATTGTAAGTTATTTAGAATCATTCCATTCATATTCTAAGTTAATTTGTTGTTACTGAATGTTTGAATCCATTTATGAAACTTTACATACTTGGTAAGGGCCTTGAGGTCTGTAAATAATCGGGTGTTTGAATGTCTGCAACAAAATTGAAAGTAATTTGGCGTCATTAAGGTAAGATGATTTAGTATTGTTTATTTTTGATAATATGTACTATACTTTTTCATTAATTTCATTTTTTCCTAATATACATGACAACTTAATTGTAGTACCGTAAACAAGTTGGAAATACTGAATACAATTACTACATAATGAGGTATATGAACCAACTGGTTGAGATGAGAGTGACATCAAGAGATTTAAGATTGGAACGTTTTGATATTAATCTTATGTTGCATTATATATGTTTTGTGGCACAATTTATATTTAAATATATGTGTTTATTTACTTGGTAGTTGTTCAAAGATTCCCTTGAACAATTTTCTCAAGAAGAGATAGACATGACGCGAGAGAAAATATTTTCTTTTTTCATCAACCATATGTGTTAGCAACTTAGTTGATGAATCTAAGTTTATCAGGTGATGATATCCTCTTCAACCTTTTATTATAATAGATGAATATATACATGATATCATTGGTGCTGATGTGTAGGATTTTCAACTTGACATTCAGACCAAACCAAACTCTAAAGAAGGAGCTGAGACATTACAACATATTCAGCCTACTAACTGAGAATTCTGGTATGACATAGTGTACAACATAGTTTACAGAGAATTCATATTCAAAGGCAGCTGAATTGAAGGAACATAGTTTACAACAAAAACAAAGTGTCTAACACCAACATAGTTTACACTACAAAGATAGTTTACAACATTACCTTGGCCTGAACATTCTTACAACAATTTTTCTGCAAGTGTACGTATGTTACAGTTGATATAGATATTGAAACTTTTGAGATTATGTGTAATAGGTTAACATATGTGTGTTTGTGTGTGTGTGAACAAAAATGTATATGTAGGAGGCCTACTGCCATCTTTGCTGTGGCACTACATTTTCAGCCACTTCCAGTTTGTTTTTTTCTACGAAAATTTGTGAGTAGCATATACCATATATAAGGAACATGTGGTCAAAATTTCAGATCAAATTGATCATCGTAGACCTTTATCCGAACACTTCAAAATTCAATTAATTTCAGCCGTTAAAATATGAGCATTTTAGAACAACGGTGAAATTAACTTTGATTTCCCTAAAATTTTAATACAACATAGCTTAAAAGATCTCAATACATGTGATTAAGTTTGATTTAAAAAAACTCAACTTTCAAATGTGTTAATTTTGAGTACCACAATCAAGTTGGCTATATAAGCTCCTACAACCTCATTGACCTTATATGTTTGTGTGTGTGTGTGTGATATTATTGGAATATACATTTGCAGTACACAATCAGATTTATAAGCGATGACCAGATTTTTTTGTCGGGTATGCTTGTTTTAATTGCAGGGAATTTTATGTGGTGTATGTTTGTTTTAATTGCAGGGATTTTATGTGGTGTATTTCTATTTTAATCGTAGGGAATTTTATGAGAAATTAAAAAGAAAAGCATAATTAACAAAAAATCCAGTTAAGGACACATGTTGGTTATTTTGTTGAAATCGACGTGGAATTTCACAAAACAAGTCAATTAAGGACATAAAACATTGGTGTGTTGCAAGAAACTGACATGGTATTACATATAATACATTGGTGATAGCCTAATATCTGACATTGTCTATAACTATTATTTTAATAAAAAAGACATACCACGTCGGGGGCCGTTTGCCAACAAACCGACGTCGTATATTCCTTTTTGTAAAATTCTTTTTTAATAATAGGAAAGACCACGTCAGCTTTCTCAGTTCTACTTCCATATCGAGTAAGACTCCCAATTCAAGTAAGTGGCTCCTTCGCAAACCGAATCAAGTCCCATGGAATCTAGAATCCTAGGGGAAGCTGGTTTACAGGTTGAGATCTAGACTAGTTCGAGAACCGTATAGATCCTGTGTAAAGAGATGAAAATTCCCTCAGTCAGGCAATTTCAGATGTGACCAGAGCATGCTCATGTTGATTTTTTGGCCCATATCATGTCAGTTGTATTGTTCCAATATACCGATGTCATAAAAAGGAGACGCAAAAGGGAGGAAAATATCACATCGGTTCAATAACCGACGTGATACATGATTGACATCATTTTATGCTTATATTTGTATCTTATATCCATTATCTTACACCTAAGCAATGCTACGTGACGAGTTTTATGTTTGAATTTCAGAAATAAATAGGTTTGAAGAGATGAAGCATGAAAGGACCCAAAAGCAGGGAAAAAGGACTTAATTGTGAGACCTGGGGACTAAGATGCAAGGGAGAAGGACCTGAACGTAAGACCAAAGGACCAAAGCGCAAAACAGAAAACTCCACACCATCATGGGGAGTATTTTGGCAATTCTATTCGGGTCGGAGCTCCAACAAGTGAAGTAGATGCATCAAAGACCAACAAAGACATCCATAAAAGCCCAGAATAAAATCCATCGTGATCCGGACCATATAGACTGCCAATTGGCGGTCCAAGACCACCAATTAGTGGTCTATTTTGGCCCAAATCCGCTAAGATTTTGGTGGGTCGCGTATTATTGTGTATTTAGTCCATTTCTGGTATTTGTTTAGTCCCACATCGGGGGATTGTCCCGGATTGTCTTTTTCTTTGGCTATAAATAGAACTCTTCACCTTCTACTGTAAACTACCCATTTCTTGGTGGCATTCTCTCTACTAAGGAGTAAGCCTTGAAGCAAAACTCAAGGTGGAGAAGAATGCTACCTTCAATGTGAGTCATTGTTAATAAAATAATTGTTCTAGTTTCTTTTAATCTTGTCTTTTAATATGTGCATGCTTGTTTAGTCTTTCCTTTCCTTTTAAGCTTCTTTAATGTTCCTTTCTTGCTTAGTTAAATTTCCTTTTAGTATAATGTCTCATTTTGTTAATGTAGGTAGTGTAATGATTAGTGAGTAGTTTCATCCCCTTTGGGGGTGGAGTAGATGTATGTACATGTTATGTAGGTGGTATGAATGCTAGATATTATTGTTTGTGAGAGATATTAGTATCTTTGCTTGAATTAATAAGAACTTTACTTGATGGTTTCTGTCATAGTTAGGTACACTCCATGCTCGTTATGTTCTTAATAACAACCTTGCATTGCTCATATTAATCACCTAGGTTAGTGTTGTAAATGATAGGTCTTGCCATGAGGTACTTCTTATGCATTAACAAACACTAACCACACTTGAGCTCATGTGCACACACACACTCCACCCCTTAGGGGTTTTCCATTCCTGAGTTTATCTCCTTTCATTAGTTGCTTAGTTTAGTTTCTTTTGTCATTTCATTTCATGCTTTCTAGTTTCCTAGTTTAGATTAGTGTAGTTTAGTGTAATCAATCTTTCTCTCTTTTCTTTCCCACTCGCCTTCGCACAAACCAAAAGTCGACACACCTCCCTGTGGATTGACCCGTATTTGCCACCGCTTCAACGCGGTCGTGCACTGGCGGTTAATATAAAACGAATCAATCAATACACTTCCATACCACGTTTGTTTTAGACCAACCGACGTGATATACCCCATATTTATCACGTAAATGTGGGGTATATCACGTTGGTTCCTTGGAGAACCAACGTGATATACTATATATCACCCGGTTCGTCTATAACCAACGTGATATATGTATGTTCAGAAGAGAGAGAAAATCATTTGTTATCAATCTACTGATATGTCCCTGCACTAGACACATTCACAATCATAGCACATTCACACAATCGCATCACATTCCCAATCACATACCAAATGTAATATAAGTATCGACACTCAAGTCATTAAATAACAATCACAATTCATTTTAACATTCAAACTAACATTCAATGTTTTCGATTTCCATTCGAGCAAACTAACAAGTTAACATTCAATGTATCGAGAAAACCAACAAGCATTCAATGTATCGAGCAAACTAGCAAGGTAACAATCAATATATTGAGGAAACTAACAAGTTAACAAATATCGAGTAAACTAATATTAATGTTATCAACATAGAAGCATACGTGTAATGAAAAAGGAAGCCCATTTCTCACGTGTGTAGTCGAGCTCTTCCTATGAAAATTGTTCAAGAGTTGCTCCAAAGATCTACAAATTAAACAAAGAATTCCATACACATACACCTCTATCAAAATAAGATATATTACTTCAATGTAGTGTAGAAACTATATATTACCTCGGGTAATCTCCCTCCACCAAACCGAACTCCACAATTTGTCCCATATACCTCATGACATAGTACCCGCACTCTGTATTTCCAGTCTGTTTATGGTACTAAAATTAAGAAAAATTGTATATTACTAAACAAAGAAATTAATAGAAAATATAGTGCTCATTGTTTCCTAAATAATTTAATTACCCTACCTTCATAGGATATCACATTGTTTTCTTTTTTGGCTTCTATTTCGTCCCAATTGTTATCTATATCAATAGCTCTACAAAAATTGATAAATATCAAAATTTGTTATAAAATCTAACAACTACAACATATTTTCATGTTCTAAAATAATAATTTAATAGAACTTACAATTGCACCAAGTCCTTCAAATCTTTCCTCGGATTGTCGGAAGCTAAAGGATCAAACCAATATCCAGTATTTGTATCAAGACGAATAACACTAACATCCAATGATCACTACACAACATTCATTTAAAAAAACATATGTAATTCATTTTGTTACTACATGTATTATATCAAATAAGTAAAAACATACCTCTCCCAATACGGTACAAGATAATACATCTTGTTCCCCTCAGCCATCACATTCGCAATTGTTTACGATCGGGTGTCGTTACTTTTTCGTCCGGGACAACTGAGCAATGTTTGACACAAATATCCAAAGCTCTTTCCATTAGGCATTTGGTAAAGAGACCTATATATCACAATCAATAAACACGATTTAAATGTCAAACTTAAAACATAAACAACTATCGAGAAAAGTATCATATATAAAAATGACTTACTTTATATGAACTTCAATGATTGATATACATAAATTTTCCATCTTCAGAAATTGCATGCACATCACCATAGATGACATACAATTTTGGTTCTAAGCCGTCTTCCAACGTGTAGCCTATAATTTCTTTATCCACAGAATTCATCACAACATCGTCCTCAAGTTTATATTTTACGATATTATATAACATTAAACAGTTCTTAGGCAACTCATTTTCATCCAACCCGATAGAAATTTTGGATCCTTTGGATGGTGGAGGTTCAAACTTTAACATTAAAATATACATTGTTAGAACATTTCTACTTAAACAATATGTATGACGGTTAAAAAATCGTATATTAATACTAAATTTGTACCTTCTCTTTCGGTTTTACCAAAGAACGTGCCCATTCCAATACGTGTCCTTCAGCGTCCCCAACAGTATAAACTTCAGATTCCGGTATTGGCAAAACGTATCACATTCGACCGGAACATTTAAAGTGACTACTACATTATTTGATCCGATTTGTGCCCCTTTATGCATCTTCAACGCATATACCTTTCCATAAGCTACAAGTCACAAATCGGGATCACTTTAGAAAAGTCTACATTCGCAACCATCCTGTAAATAAATTTAAGTTAGAATCAACCACTAACAATATATACAAACGTAATTAATTTTTTACCTCGATTGTTTCATTTTTCCCAATTGTTGGTATTGATGTTTCTTTAATTACTGTTGGTACTGGACGAGTTTGCTTGACGAATACCTCTTCAGGATTAACACTTGACGCGCACTTGGGCATTGGCATGTTAAAGGCAGGTTGTTCATAGCATAGAGAGTTCTCACCATATTCTCCAAATCTCTCATCCTTTGTCTTAATTCATGATTTTCCCGAGTAAGCCCCTGATCTGAAGAGGTAGATGATGACCCAAAGTACTAACAAATTGCAATTTGACTACCCACACCTCGAACTCGTCCGGGATGCACTTCTTTACCCAAAGTCGTGGATAATATGTCATTTCTACTATCCGAGACAAATTATCCTGATGAGGATTGTAGTGAAAGCTCGTCCTATAAGAAAATTATGTTATGAATATTATACGGATTAATATAGAAATATTATATTTAAGTTTAATACTTACAATCTTGTATGCAATATTTGCAGACTCGTGGGTCATGTAACTTCCGACCGGTCTAATATGTGCCCTTTTCCACTTTTCGTGCCTAGGTGGTGGCGACGGTGGAGGCAAATTACTTGCTTGCTCTTCTCTTAGACTGGACTGCAAAGCATCTTCCTTTTGCTTTACTCTTTTTTCGACCATCATTTGCTCCTCAAGTTTACGAATGCCTTCCCGGGACAATCGATGAATAAACTTATTTTTGGATTGTCGATCTTTATTAACCTCTCGTAGAGCCTATAACGATAAAATAAAAATTATTTATGTGAAAACATATTTTGAAAATCTAACTCAATGGTAAGAAACTATTAAAATGTTACCAAAAATTGAGGAGATTGTCTTGATTTGAGGAAATACGCCCAAGTTGTTGCAGTAATAAAATTGTAAATCAAACAAGGATTTTGATCCTTGTACTCCCCAAATATAAAGTTGGTTGTCAACTTTGTTTTAAAATCTTTCCATTGATTACCCATATACGAAATCCATTAATTTTTTAACATTTTCGTGGGCTCAAAAGCAAATTTCTCCTACATTAAACAACAATAGATAGTTAGATAAAAATATACAAGACAAAAATCACTAACAATGTAGGAAGTAAAATCTTACCATTACATCTTGCCAAATTTGGTCTTTTAGTGAAGCGTCGACCGCAGACCATTTTTGACCCAGATGTCGACTTTCGTTCTTGCAAGAGTACCCAAATAACTTCTCCAGTATAACTAGTTTGGTCCAATTGACTCCAACACTTCATCAAACTGGAGAGGCAATGGACCTTCTTTCTTAACCAGTAACTGAAACTGCACCATCAAAGTAGCTCCAAGTCGTTGAGATGTAATTAAATCCTCATCGTCACTTTCAACTTCAACGTCGACGTTAGTGTTTGGGACGTCAGTGTTCGGCTTTCGCCATTCGGCCTTCTGCTTCATGCCCATCTACCTGAAATAAATAAATAAACAAAGTTTAGATCAACTTATAAAGTATGAAATAATATACAAATAACATAAGATATTAACATGCATGCAACTTTACTTTCTTTTCTTGCTCATAGGATTCTTGATCCATATTCCTTCATGATGATCACCTTGGATAAGTAAGTTGTCAACAATTCTATAGTCCTCGAGCGATTTAAGTTCATGTACTTCTGTAAATGGGGGAATTTCTCCAATCTCATTAACATCTTCTTGACAAACAATTTGTCGCTTTCCTTCTAAAACTACCGACCTTTCATTTGCACATGGGTCTGTTACATAGAAAATTTGTTTTGCTTGAGATGCCAAATGAAAGGATCTTCTTTAAAACATTCTTTTTTAAGGTTCACCCAAGTAGACCCCAACTCATTGACTTGAAGATTGTTTTCATTGTCCACCCACTTGCATTTAAATACCGCAACATTAAATTTAGTAAAGTTTAGCTCCCATATTTCTTCAAGCTGACCATAATAAGACGTATTGGCATATATGGGATGTCTATCTTTCGAACTAGAGATGTGCAACGATTTAGCTGCGCAAGTGACCCCAATATTCTGCATTGTGCTTTTCTTGTCCTCCAGTTTGGTATAAAAAGAAAAGGCATTGATATCATAACCATTATAAGATGTCACTAGAGGATTTGGTTTGTATGTCAACCATTTCAAATTTTCAGAAACATTACGACTGTACACAGTTTCCCTGAACCAATCAATGAAAGCCTTATTGTGAGCATTAATTACTTGTTGATCAGTCCATGAAGGATGTTTTCCCTCACTATGTTCACGTGCCCATCCAAATAAGGTTGGCCTTCACCAGAATTGCACAACACATAGAAATATGTGTAGGATCGTGTATTGGCTTAGTTCTAATCACTTTTAGGGTTAAATAACCTCTACTTGCTCAATCAAAGATGCAGCGGAAATTAACACAAACAATCAAGTAGGGAAGGAAATATGCAAACCACAAGATGAAGACAAGGTGATTTTTATAGAGGTTCGGCCTCCCGCCTACTTTCTCTCTTGCAAGCTCCGCTCGATCTCCCTCGAGCTCCGCCTACGTCTTCACTATCAATCTCATTCCGGGCCGAGATTAAGCCTTTACAACACAAACTCCGCGAACAACCTTCGCTAGCTTGAATTCTTCCTTTCATAACCCTAGAGGGAACACTTCGGGCTTTCACCGAAATCCTTGCTTCTTGAACAACAAATGAGTGCGACAACACTCTCTAAATCTTGAGCCCACTTTGAGTATGATTTGTCTATGATCAAATGTCTGGATTTAGGCTTAGAGTGCAGGAATGGGGATTTCAACGCTTAGGAGTTTCTCTCTAGTGTATAGAACAATAGTAGTGGGAGAGTTGTCTAAACAAGGTTTGGGCAACTCTATTTATAAGCTCTAAGTGGGTTATAGCCGTTGGGACAACTATAGGAAGTTGTTGTGTAAGAAACACAAAACATTGAAGTGCAGATCACATTTCAGAACAAAATCGGTCGACCGAATCAGGTATACCAGTGGATCGGTTGGTCAAATCTGGCTATAACTTAAGTTCACTTAAGTGAACGGTTGAACTATTTTGGGAATCGGTCGACCATTCTAGGGGTTTTGGTCTTGTAAAGAATGGATAGATCGAACTAAGGAAAATGTTTGTTCGAACGGAAACTTCCAAGCACTTCTAGTTCAAGGAGAAAATGAGTTTCGATCGACCTAACTCTAGGAGACGTTAGACCGAAAACTTCCAGAGTGTTCAGGGTGACCAAAGATTGTTTGATCGGTCGACCGATAGGCAAATGGTGGTCGACCGGAAGTCTGGTAAATTGGGGTTTTGGGAAATCCGGCCGTTGTAAAATGCGGCAAGTCTAACGGTCAATTGACTTGTGTAGACGATCGAACAAAAGGCTTGCAACGGTCCACCAGTTCAACACGTAGGCTAACAGTATTAACAGACCCAATCGGTCAAACGAAGAACTCAATATGGTCGACCGAATTGGCACTGGTAGACCAGGTTTTGTTTAAGTGTTTTCCGATTCTAGTATGGGTGGTCTATTGAAGTCTAAATGTTGTGAAATTTTGTGTGTACCTTCTATAAGGAACCTAGTGTGTGTTTAAGTTGATTTTAGCTCAAGTATGCTAAATTACTCAATGTTCCTAAGACTCAAAATAAATCAAGATTACATGTCTTCAAATGAGCTTTATTACATGTCTTGACATGATTTCCTTTTTCCTTGAGTCTTGATAACCTGTAGAAGTTAGCACAAACAATATATATGTTATGCATAATGTGTGCTGCTCTACATTGATTGTAATTAAGATTAGGTTGATTAAATCATCAAAACATAGATTAAAGCTAAAAAGGCAACAATATGTTTTCAAAAGATCCTCACTTTTTGGACTTATCATTTTCGGTCCACACGTACCTTTCCTTTCAATTTTATCTTTATGTCAGTTCTTAGGAAATCCCACACTCTTAATATGAGTTAAGTAATCATTACCAAACTCAATTACCTCTTGAGCTATGTAACCTTCAACGATGCTCGCATCTGGCATTTGGTGATTCTTACAATAATCTTTGAAGTCACCCATGAAACGCTCAAAAGGATACATCCACCTCAAAAACCAAACCGAGTAGCTTGACTTATCTAACCAAATGAACCATAATGTCATAAAAAGATGATGGAAAGTACATCTCCAACTGACATATCGTAACAAATACTTCATTTTGTAACTTATCCAAATACTTTGGATCAGTTACTTTGCTACAAATCTTGTTGAAGAACAAACAAAAATTGATAATAGCATGTCGAACGTGTTTCGGGATTATCGATCTAATAGCAACCGGAAACAACTGCTGCATCAACACATGACAATCATGAGACTTCAAACCAATTAGTTTCAAATCTTTCATTGAAACGAGACTGCTAATATTTAACGAATACCCCTGTGGCACTTTGACACCATGTAGACACTGACACAAAGCTAATTTCTCCTTTCTGGACAGAGTGTAAAAGGATGATGGTAAATACTTACGAGTACCTTTACTCTCTGGTTCTAATTTTGCTCGAATACCAAGTTCAAGTAGATCAAGTCTGACATATCCATCTTTCGTCTTACATGGTATGTTCAGAAGAGTTCCTAACAAACTGTCACAAACATTTTTTTCGACATGCATCACATCAATACAATGTCTTACTTCTAAGGTCTCCTAATAAGGAAGGCTAAAAATGGATTTTTTCTTCCAACTACTCTTATCATTTCCGTGTTTGTAAGGCTTGCCAAATTCGCATTGGATGTTTTTTTCCCGTTCAACAACTTGCCTTACACTGATTTCTGCAGGGGTTCTTCGAATTCATGCATTCCGTTAAAAGCCTTTTTCATTTTACGGTACGGATGATTCGTCAGAAGAAATTTGCGATGACCAAGATACACTGTCTTACGGCCATGAACAAGCTTCAAAGAACATGCCTTTTCTTCACAAATAAGACACGTTTTGTGCCCTTTCACAGAATAGCTAGACAGATTTCCATAAACGGGGAAGTCATTAATTGTGCAAAATGTCATCGCACGCATTGTTAATGACTGTTGATGGTGGGCATCCTACACTTGCTCACGATCGTTCCATAATTTCTTAAAGTCATCAATCATGGGAGCCAAATACACATCTGTGTCATTACCCGGTTGTTTTGGACAAAAATTATTAAAGATAACATCATGTATCTATGTTTCATGCTTAACCATGGAGGAAGATTGCACATAACCAGTAGAAGAGGCCACGAACTATGAAGGCTACTCAAACTCCCGTAAGGATTCATTCCGTCAGTACATAGACCAAGTCTCACATTTCTGGATTCTTGACCGAACACTGGAAAATCTGAATCAATCTTCTTCCACTGCGGAGAATATGCAAGAAGTTGAAGCATCCAATCATTCACTTTATCACGATCTACGTGCCATGCCAGATTCTTTGAATCCGCGGGGCAGGCAAACAAACTTTTTAACCTTGGAATTATCAGAAGATACCACAACACCTTCACAGGCGGCCCTTGTACTGTTATATCACCGCTCTCATTTTTCTTATGTTTGTACTGTGACGCATTACAAACCGGACAACAATGTAGATTTTCATATTCAGCCCTATATAATATGCAATCATTAGGGCATGCTTGTATTTTCCTATACTGCATTCCCATTGGACACAAGATTTTTTTGTCCTCATATGTATGGTCTGGAAGTTCATTTTTTTCTGGAAGAATTTCTTTTAACAGCTTAAGTAAGGCAATAAAACTGACATCACTCCAACCGTTCGAGACTTTCAATGTATATAATCGTAACACTACAGACAATCTACTGAAATCGGTGCAACCCGGATACAAAGGTTTTCCATTATCAGACAACAGACTACTAAGTACTTGGGGTTTATCATCAAACTTATCGGCAACATCTCGAATCATATCATCTAACTGTTCTTCATCGCTAACATCTTTATTTGAAGGACTATCAATTTCTTCCTTCGTACGTAGTTCATTCTCACCATGCCATATCCAACGTGTGTATCCTTCATCAAAACCTTTCTCAAACAAATGAGCCTTGATCTCTTTTACATCCATTAGGAACATGTTAAGACACTTCCTACATGGACATAAGACATTTCCTTCATTTCTAAAATGTGCATTTTTGTGTGCAAACTCTAGAAATTTATCAACTTCGTACTCATACTCATCACTCAATCAACTTGCAAAAATCCAATTTCGTTCCATTGTTATCTACACAACAACACAAACAATCATATAACAAAATGAACCTAATATATAGGAATTTTTCAAAATTTTGGCAAAACCTCCCCTTAAAGTTCATATTAATAAAAAAATCTTGTGGGAAAAAAACACAAACAAGCCACAACTGTATAACAAACAACTTCAATACAACCATTCACTTAATTTGCAAATGAAGTGTATAGAATCATTGGATGAAAATCACTTGAGTTTACTACTTAATAGTCACTAAAACCATGTGGAATGTCATAAGAAAATAAAGAGCTTAGTATGATAAACAACATTTATCAAGCTACTTCCTGCATATGTATCCTATTCTAATTTGACATTATTGATATATGCACTCAAAAGGATATCATATCACAATTTGTATGCATTACGAAAAAGTATAAGAATGATTAATCATGCTCCAAGCTTGACCCATTGTCGTGTAGGATTGAGCTTCATCGGAAATGTTAAATCCTTCACAAGAATGAGTTAGAAATGGCCGCTTGTAATTTCATCACAAATCCCTAACAACGAAGAAGCTTTGTGCAAGTTCTCAACATCAATATATCTTTCATTGTTGCGCAAATGCCACGACATGAAAACCTTAGACATGACCCTTCGACAACTAGTTATTTCAGGAATTTTCAGAGAGAATTAAAGGAAGAAATGTCTCAAAACAACAACCATAAATATCACAGTGATGGTTCTGAAGCTGGTTGCCATGTATAGTTCTTTTAGTTGGAAATCTATCATCAGGAAATATGAATTAAGTCTATCAAATTGTTCCATGAGATGTAATCTAACCAAAACAGTTTCCAATTCCAAAAATCCTATAACCTTATTCCAAAAATCCTATTTTTCGAAATCAATAAACCTTAAAACCGACAACCAAAGTACTATTTAAACCACAAATTCACATGAGAAAAACAACAAACTAATAATCTTTATTAGCCTAATCAAAGATTTTAAATATTGTGCTTAACAACTTTGGACGAGTTACCTTGCACTTTGAGGTCGAAGGAGTCGAGGTCGGAGGAGCACGTCGAAGGAGTCGTGGTCAAAGGAGCACGGCTTGTTCGAAGGTGGATCGACGTGGGGAGGCGGCATGGGTTGTGCAGATCGGAGTTGAATCAGAGGTGTGGATCAGAGGTGGTGTTGCGGCTTGGGTCGAGGTCGAGTCAGGGTGGTTTGGGTCGGAGTGGGTGCAGCTTGGGACGAGGTGGAGGCAGCTTGGGTCGGATCGGAGTGGGTGCGCCTTGGGACGAGGTCAAGGCAGCTTGGATCGGATCGGAGTGGGATGTGTTTGGGTTTGGGTGGAGGAAACACAAACTAGGGCGGAGGAAACAAAGGGGTAAAATAAAGTTGGTTTTTTGTGTTCGTGTGGAGAAAACGAGATAGGAAACACCAAACACATCGATGTTTGTGCAAACCGACGTGACAAAGACCATCTATCACGTTGGTTTCTTCTAAACCAACGTGACACATAGGTTCGAGAAAATTAAACCAAATCACGTCGATTTCATGAAAACCGACGTGACAAGATCGTTTCACGTTGGGTACGAAATACCCGACGTGTCATGGGGACGTTATTATGTGTTTTTCCAGCAGTGGCATTATCTGACGATGATCAGCTTCAACCAACGTGGTGTGTCTATAGACCACGTTGGTCATTTGCCGACAAACAAACGTGGTGTATATTATTATTTGGTTTTCTCCGAAATTCCTTTTTTAATAGTAGGACATACCAATCAGCCTTTTGTTTAAATTAATGTTCTGTCTATAGACCACGTCGATCATTTGCCAACAAACGCACATGGTATGACCTATTATTGGAAATTTTTTCTCTTCTAATTTCTGGTTTTAATATTAGGACAGACCACGTCGGCCTTCTAGGTGCGACAGACGTGGTCTTGCCTATATAACATGTCGGATTATAGGCCAGCGTGATATTTTCTCTCTTACCACACCCCTCTGGTACCATATCGATCAGCTAGGGTAGGTCAACCCGACGTGATATGTCAAAAAATCCAACATAAATCTTGTGTTGCAGCAGTGTACATTGCTTTTGTTCCAAATCATAATGGGAATTTGTCGTTAAGGGTTCTAATTAACTTTTTTTAACTTTTGCTTAGCTAACTATGTTTATGCAAACACACACACACACACACACACACACACACACACATATATATATATATATATATATATTCGCATCGGTAAACACAACGACTTAACTCATAACGAGTTTTGTTGAAACTTCAAAATTTGGTACTAGTAGTCACTTTGTTTGGTTACAATTGTAAATTTGATATAAAAAATTAAATGCTTAAAATAAGTGGATGCATGTTTATTATAGTTAACAAATACATAATATATCTTCAAAATATAATCTCATAAAGTGGAAATTATACATACATCTCTATACATATATGAATTATATATGGGCTTAATGTGGTTGTGGGGACATTGTAGGCATGATGGTTGTTACACTCTATTTTCGACATCTTTCGATGAGTTGTTTCTCAAGAAATTTTGGAAGTGAGAAATATATTATGTAAGGAACATGTGGTAAAAATTTAAGAAAAAATAGATCATTATATACCATGATCCAAAAGTTTCAAATTTTAGTAAATTTCAGCCGTTAAATGTGACTATTTTAGATCAACGGTAAAATTAACGTGGATAGACCTAAATTTTTAATATCTTCTAGGTCAAGGGATAAGAATACACCAGATTTAGTTTGATTAAAAAAGTTATCATTGAAATCGTCGAAAATGAAATGTTGTATCCATCTTGGCTATAATGTCCCCGGCCCACATCCACATTGAACTCATTATATATACATATATAAATACAAATAGGAATATGAATAATAATGGAATACGGATACTCAATCCTAGAGATGATATTATTCAAATTAGATATATCAAAATCCACATTAATTCACTCCGTGATTTTGAGGATACTCTATCATGGATTATGAATATGTTTACAGATTTTTTTTCCCGGATAAATATTCCACTTCGTATACGGATGTAGTTAAATTCTTATATTTCGAATATCGGTTGACACCTCTATCTAGGGGTGTCAAATCGGGTCATGACACGAAATTCGAACCCGAACACAACCCGAAATTTTCGTGTTCGGGTTGATCTATTTCGGGTTTCGTGTAATTCGTGTCGACACGAACGACCCAAATTGTATTTCGGGTCGTGTTCGGGTTTACCTTATTCGGGTTTCGTGTAATTCGGGTCGACACGAAATACACGAAATACCCACCCATATATATATGTTTTAAAAAAAACCTAACCCTATCAAACTCCATCTCATCTTCTCGCAGCCGACACCAACCTCTCCCCTTCCAACACCAACATCTCCTCCTCCAACGCCACCATCTTCTCCTCCAACACCCATCTCCTCCTAGCCCCTGCGCCATCCCTCCTTCTCCTCAACACCCATCTCCTCCTCCTAGTTGTTGCGCCAGTGTTGCGATGAAGCCGAAGCAGCCTGCTGGAGCAAATGGGAGCCACCTTGTAGCTTGTAGCTTGAAGCTTGAAGCTTGAGTGTCATCCGAGGAGATAGATCTCTTGGATTTGCTGGTCATAAAAGAATTCACCGGATGGGTCTACTTCATTTTATCATTTTACTTATGTTTGAACATTGGGAGCAGAAATAATAGTTTGATGAGTTAAGGGTATTGTACTT
Source organism: Triglochin maritima (assembly GCA_963682175.1). Classification (NCBI taxonomy): domain Eukaryota; kingdom Viridiplantae; phylum Streptophyta; class Magnoliopsida; order Alismatales; family Juncaginaceae; genus Triglochin; species Triglochin maritima. The sequence continues at coordinate 33,664,787 of OY821776.1, read as the reverse complement.
AATCAACGGTGTGCCTTACTTGGAAGTATTTATTAGACAGAAAAGTTAATCATGAAAATTATAAAGTCTGTAATAACGAAAAATAAAAGAAGAATATAGAGACGATAATTGATAATGAAAAGGTGATGCTTGGCTTTGTTGTAGACTGTAGTAGATCACTTCTTCTATCTTTGCATGTAGTGTCTTTTGGATGTCAATTCTTATTGTTGTTGAATGTTTATGAATGTTGGGATGTATCATTGTATAATTTTATCTTTTAAAAGAGTTTGTGATGATGAAATATGAATCATGAATTTCTATTTTATTTTCAGGTTGCCAGTTGGCACAAACAAAGAATTCGTGTCAATTCGTGTCGACACGAACACGACCCGAAACACGGATTGGACAAACACAAAAAGAAATTCGTGTCAACTCGGGTCGTGTTCGGGTTACTAATTTCGTGTTCGTGTTTAGGTGTACAATTTCGTGTTCGTGTTCAGGTCGATATTTTTTTTAATTTCGTGTTCGTGTTCGTGTTCGGGTTCGGGTTAACCAAAAATGAATTCGTGTCAATTCGTGTTGACACGAACACGACCCGAAACACGAATTTGACAACCCTACCTCTATCCATCAATTATTTTTATGTACAAGAAACGTGGTGTACTTTAGGAGGACGTACTTGCCATTACACATTACTCGTGCAATGATGAGATTTATCGTATTGTATAGCACTTTCGTCTTATTACAAATGAAACATATTACGAAATTAATGATAACATGATAGAGAAAAGGTGAAAGACCAAAACGACACAAAATCCAAACGTGGAAAAGAGAATCAAATGGTATTTTTATGTTAAAAATGGTATTTGTTTGTTTGTTTTACATAAAAATGGTATTTTTATGTCTCATCATGCGAATAATCAGTTATACAATACATAACGAGAAATCATGCACTGCTAAAGACACCCTACGGCATACACGCAAAGGAAAGATCGGAAGAGAAAACATATGGCTTAATGTAAAATATTTTAACATTCAATTCGTTGCTTACTCCAAATTCAAATTGTGCGGAAAATCCAATCTGTGATGCAAATTGGGTGATCTATGATTAATCAAGTAATTATAATTTGAGCGATTTCGAAAAAATCAAATCAATTTGGGAATTTCACATTTGACTTCCAAATCAGATGGCCTGTTCGAAATCTAAGTCATTGGAAAAATCGGAGTTTTTCTTTCTCACTAGCAGTTGCAATCCGGATCATGTTCTTAGATATTTCTGAACAACGTAACGGAACAAACGCTATTTAAAAACATTTCGTATTTGTTATCTGTTGTCCTTATTTTGTTAGTTCACGGGTAGGAGGACGTTAGGTTTGTATAATTCTATTTGATCTTGTGATCGTGATGGTGATGCATTTTTCTCTTATATTCTTATGAGCAAATCTATCAAGATAACAATGAGACCCTTGATATTCAACGTGTCTTCGAGTTTTCCATAATCCATAATTAAGTGTCATTAATTATGATTATATTCGAGTCGGACGAGTGACGTAAGTCATATGTTTTGATTGATTATGATTATATTTGTAATAGTGATTGGATAACAAAAGTAGACATTTCGGGGGGGGGGGGGGGGGGGGGAATTCGTTTCAAAGAACACACAATCTTACCACGAACCATAATCTTTTGCAAAGTACACGGCAAAATTATGTTGAGCGTGGTCCCAATCTATATATATTTGCTTTGCTTTACCATAGACACATGTCACACCACTCTCACCAAGTTTAGTCTTTACAATTAAACATAAATACATGATAATGGCATGATTAACATGAGCACCAACTAAGTATAACTCCCAACATAGCAAAGTACATCATAAAAACGAAATTACATATTAAATTCGGATAACACACGATCGGCACAAGTATCGGGAAACAGATTTTCGAACTCCTACAATGTAATCATGTACAATTCTGTTTTCACTAACAATTAAACATGCATACAAAACCAAGTAATTACAAAAAACAAATCCGTTGCCTTCCCTATAGTAAAACCTTCCTTGTATAAGCATCCCATCTTAACCCTAAGCCTACAACCATAGGCATTTTCCATATGTGAACTATACGTCCCGTTGAGACGGACTCCGCCAGAAGCCGGTACCTTCGAATCGCTCCCACATCTCCTTCTCCATATTCGTCATTTCCTCCGAAAGCCCACGGTCGGGCCACCCCGGCCCGCCGGCAGCTACGGTTGCACCATTCCCGCCACCATCAAAATCACCATGATAATCTCCAACCCTAGCAACAAGACTACCATCATTAATATCACGCCGACCATCCACTTGTTTCTTCTTGCACATCCGTCTCTTCCTCACCGCATTGCGGAGCAACCCTGCGGGGAGCTTAACCATGGTAAGAACGAGAAAACTCAGGATCCCACACGGACAGCAACAACACACTGCAGCGCAACCGGCAGCGGTCCCACCCGCAACCTCGGAACACCGTGGCTTTCCGGTAGCTTTCACCACCCCATCCTCCCGTAGAATCAACCGGTGGCGCTGCAGAACTGGGGATTGGGCGGGGGAGAGGAGAGGGGAGGGGGCCGGCATTGGGGAGGGCGGCGGAGGAGGAGGAGGCGGTTGGACTGTCCGGGTGTTCGGATTCCGGACCGGCTTTTTCCGCCTGGTGGTCTTACGGCATGGGAGGATTATGGTGCTGGTGTTGTTCCGGACAAGGACGCTGGGCATGTGCATCGTGTTGGTATTGTTGTTGGAATGGTGGCAGTCAAAAGTTTGAATAGGGTTAAGAAGTGGATTGTTGGTTATGAGAGGATGAGAAGTGAGAGTTGTTTGTAACCGTCGCTTCTTACCTTTCTTACCCCTCTTTTTTAGGCATACAAACAGATCACACTGGTTGTGTGGGCCTTTTCGTCCTTATTGGATAATAATATATATTGGTATTTGATAGCGTCTTATGGATCTCATTATCATTCTCAATTGGCAACAGCCAACGGGCCGACAGGGACACTGCGAGTTTTTTCCGGATATTGATCAAAAAATCCACCTACGCTTTCTACAAGTCCGGTGCCCTAAAGAAGTAAAAAAAAGGTTTTAGGATCGTCTAGATGACGGACTGGAAATCTTCAAGTCCCACTGGAAGGTGTTAAATTGGACGTTTTGACTCTCTTCCAACTCATGATCAAAAAAGGTGCTAAAGTGCTAAACAATTTTTGATAATTGTACATGTGTTGGCATTTATTACATGTATTAGACCAATAATTCCTGACTTTTTCTTACATGTAAAGTGAAGAGTCACAAATGGAAAATTGGAAATGCGAAAGATTTGTAACTATTATCATTGATGTACTATTATGCCCTAGTCTCATCTTGTGTTTTGCTTGAGTTGATTTCAAAAAGTATTAGAATGTTAAAATCGTTCAAGTTAATGAATCTTATCTTATTATACTAAGTTTGTAAGTGATTGTAAAATTGCAGATATCATTTTGCTCAACTTATACGTTGAAAGAAATGTGTTCTAAATTTTTTACTTTTAAACGTCTTTTATTATGAATTGAATGTATTGAACATTTTGTTCCTTGATTAATGTATTCGTCTTTTGGAAGTGTTAAGGAAAATATCATTAGTCCTTAACTGTAAAGCTTTAAAAGATAGTGGTTTACATAAATCAAAAGTAATTCACAATCATGGTAATTGACAAAAGACATTAATTACCGAGTTAAGATTATCGTGCTGGTTGAAAGAAATATTGTAGCTCTACAAATATTTAACGATATGAGTAAATGAAATAGAAAATGTTATTTTCATATATTGAATTGACCTAACAAATGAGACATTACGGAATTGTGTTTGTGTCATTAATGTTTCGTTGTGTCTTTGAATCATAAGATAGGAGACCTATATCCTTTCACATAAGAAGTGTATGATTTGATTATTATCAAAAACTATAAATGAGTATAGTGATAAATATATTAGTTGGTTATGAATAACTTGTGATGGAAAAGTTGATATGTCAAAAGATTATCATTGCTTCTCTTGACTTGAGTGATGATATTGCTAGGCCCCTTGATAAAGCGAAATTATAATGTGCACAACGTAACTTGTGTATAATTACATATTTATAATTAGCTTGAGAGATCAAGAAATGAATATCTATTACAAAGATGACACAATTCTACTTTGTATTATATTCTCAATATCGTGAGGCAAGGGATAGACACAAGTGATATTAAATATCACTGAATGGTAATTAATGTTCCATGTCAATTACCATAATTGTGAATCACTTTTGATTTATGTAAGCCATTATCATTTAGAGCTTTACAGTTAAGGACCAAGAGTCTCTTCCTTACCACTTCTAAAAGACGAATACATTAATCAAGGAACAAAATGTTTGCACATTCAATTCATAATAAAAGACATTTAAAAGTAAAACTTTTAGAACACATTCCTTTCAATCTCCCACTTGTTATCAAAGTTTTATCTCACATACATAACTAGGGTAACCCTTTCATATCACTCATCAAGCCACTCTACATGTTTCTTCAAACCCATGGACTCGAAATGCATTTTGCCTTTGGCTTGGGATAAGTGTTTGGTGAATGGATCAGCTGTGTTGTTGTTTGTGTCCACCCATAATAAATTTATTTTGTCTTCGTCGATGAAATCACGGGTGACAAAGTACTTGTGATCCATGTACTTCACTATCTGATGTGATTTATGATCCTTGATTTGCGAGATAGACGCACTATTGTCGCAAAATAGCTCTATCGATCATTTGCTCGAAGGCACTACTACAAGCTCTTTAAGAAACTTCTTGATCCACAATCCTTCCTTGCTCACTTTAGTGACAACCATCACTTCTGAAGCAGTGGTGGAGTTGGTCATAGTGGTCTGCTTCCAACTACGCCAACTCACGGCTCCACCATTCAGAGTAAAGAGATATCCTGATGGAGACCTCCTATCGTCTGGATCACTCATGAAACTCACATCCGAGTAGTCATCGGCTACTAGTTCCCCTTGTCCTCCATAAACAAGAAACTTATCTTTGGTCCAGTTAAAGCACCTCAGAATATTCTTATGTAAGTCATCGCGTACATGATTGATCCTATTGTTGAAACATAAGGAATATCTTTCATGTACTCCAAGTCCTTACGAGATATCACACGTTGAGAATTCTTGAGTTGCACACTCATACTCATTCGCACAATGCCCTTTTTGGAATTGTTCATACTGAATCTCTCCAAGACCTTATCAATGTATGTACGTTGACTTATGCCAATGTGTCTACGGGCAGGGGCGGATCCAGATTTTTTTTCTGGGTGGGCCAAATTATATTTCCATTAGTCGAATTTTTTATGTAGGACTTACAACTTTAAGATGATATTTTAAATAAATCAATTTAAAAAATAAAAAATTGAAAACACTATAAAACACGACACAGTTAAATTGATTTTATTCTTACCACTGAATTTCCAATATCCAAACACAAAACATATGGTTTCGTAAGATTTATTGGTTATGTTCGTTCTTAAGTTTAAAATAGAAAAAATTTAGACAAATAGAAGGAGCAAAATAGTATATAAGTATGACATAAAATTATAATAAAAGAATTTTGTAATAATTATTACTATTTCTGTTCATTGCTATTTTAGTTCGTGGAATTGTAAATTTTTGATTTATTATTCGTTCTACGACTCTTATGTATAGAATGACCTTGATGAATATGTTTCCTATAAATGCTAGTTTATTTTAAGTTTTCATTCCATTTTCAGCCAACCAACGAACTCGATAGTGTCAAAGTGAGATATAATATGTCAATAAACATAACTGTACTAGAAAAGTAAGATTGCACATCATAATCAAAAAAATCAAATCCTAAACATCCACAATACCTAACTAAAATATATACAATATTAATTTTTCAACTAAAAAATTATCAAACTTATACAACAATGCAAGTCCAAAACATTATAGCGTATCTTCCAAATTTAGTTGTTCAAAAGAACTTCAAAGTGCCCAATCTAAATCAAATTGACTCTAAAATCAATTTTTGTCAAAATATTATCTTAACTTCTCCCAAATCCTAAATTAAACAACAGTTACACAATTATACCACAAAAAGATACTATACTTAAAAATATAGGATTGACTAAAAAATTAAAAAGATGAAAAAAAATTTGGGAGGGAAATCTGGGTGGGGCAGGTGCCCCACCTGCCCATAACGTGGCTCCGCCACTGTCTACGTGGTCTTTCTCAATATATCTTGACTCCCAATATGTATTGAGCCTCACCCATGTCTTTCATCAAAAATGTAGATTCCAATGAACTTCTTGTTTGCTCTAGCAAAGGGATATGATTTCCCATAAGGAGTATGTCATCGACATATAAGGTCAGAAACACTACGTGGCTCCCACTGACCTTTTTGTATATGCAAGGTTCTTCTTTGCTTTAGACAAAGACAATCTTTTGACTTCTTCATCAAAGCATTTGTTCAAACTCGTATATGCAAGGTCCTTCCTTTCTTTAGACAAAGCCAATAGTTTTGACTTCTTCGTCAAAGCATTTGTTCCAACTCCTTGATGTTTGCTCCAACCCATAAATGAATCGTTTAAGCTTGCATACTTTCTCGCTACTCTTTCGATCTTCAAAATCTTGAGGTTGTACCATGTACACATCCTCCTCCAATTTCCCATTAAGGAACGTTGTTTTGACATCCATTTGCCATATTTCATAATCATGAAATGTGGCAATAACGAGCATAATCCATATAGACTTGAACATGGAAACCGGTGAAAAGGTTTCATCATAATCAATTCCTTGAATTTGAGTGAAACCCTTCGCTACAAGCCTCACTTTGTAGGTTGTCAAGTTCCCATCCATGTCCATCTTCCTCTTCAAAACCCATTTATTTTGAACGGCTTTCTTTGCTTGAGGAAGCTCAACCAATTGTAATACTTGATTGTCATGCATGGATTGTATCTCCGATTCCATGGCACTAAGTCATAGTTTGGAGTCTTTCATTTCCATTGCTTCTTTAAAGATCGAGGGATCATCGGTATCTAGTATCATGATCTCATGAAATACCAAATACATATAGGGTTTCTTACTTTTCCTCGTTGACCTTCTAAGTTCTTTTGGTTCTACGTGTACTTCTTGAACTTCTTCCTCAATTTCTTGCAGAATTTGTTCATGTTCGATTTTCGAACGTACACTAGGCATGGATGATTGAGTTTTACTCACAATTGCTTGCGAGGGTCTCTCACTCATGCTCACACTAACCAAAGGAACCTCAGTTGGGCCTTCATGATCTTGAATATTATCATTCATATCATGATCTTGTAGAATATCTTGAGTTTCCTCAATCACAATTCTACTCCCAGTACCTTTTATTCTTTCAAAAAAAAAATTCTCTAAGAACACGACATCTCTCTCGACAATCACTCGATTAGAGGTCTTATGCCAAAAGTAGTATCCTCTTGTCTCATGAGGATAACCTATAAAGAAGTGTTTATCTGCTTTTGGTTGAAGCTTGGTCAACATCAATCTTTTGACATTGGCCTCAACCCCAAATCTTGACGAAATTGGTGTTTTACCACTCCATATCTGATAAGGCGTTTTTCTACGGATTTGGATGGAACATTACTTATTGTGTAAGCCGCATCTTCTAGTGCATAACTCCTAAAGTAAAGTGGCAATTCAGCTTGACTCATCATTGAGCGAACCATGTCGAGCAATGTCCTATTTCTCCTTTCGGATACCACATTCCATTGAGATGTACCGGGCAGAGTGAGTTGTGGCACAATACCACACTCCTTTAGGAACGAATCGAATTCGGTGTAGGATTTTGTTCCCTATGTATGTGTATATTTTAAAATTTTAATACATGCATACATGATCAATTTCCATATTTTCAACAATTTCATGTACATCGGTTTATATTTATTCTAATATCATATAATCAATATATGTTAAAACAAATATAAGAGGATCATACCCAAAGGTTCTCTAATCATTTATGAAGATCCGGAGTTGCGCCGCTCGTTGAATCACCCGCCGATTCGCCTCCAAGTGTTCACCAAACTCTAAACAAGATTAGAGAGAAAGAGCTAGCCAATTCAATCTCTAAATCAAGGTTAGAATCTAGCTAATAACCCATTTATGCTCCCTAATAATTTAATATCCAAAAGCTTGAAATAATTAAGGAATTGTCGGATGGATTGATAGGGGGGTTAGGGAGAGAGAAATTTTTGCATTAATTAAAACAATGAAGGAGAGAAGACCTATTTATAGGGTCTCCTAACACCCACGTCATGGGCTAACCACTAACCCACGATCTCTTGTTTTTCTCTCCCTAAACTCAATCACAATTTGACACATAATCATCAACATCCACATGAAGGATTTCGTGTCCCTATGTATGTGTATATTTTAAAATTTTAATACAAACATACATAATCGATTTCATATTTTCATTGATTTTAAGTACATGTATATGTTTATTCTAATATCATGCATTCCTACACATATTAAAATAAACAAAAGAGAGAGGATCATACCCAAAAATTCTCTAAAACCTTTCAGAAGATCCGGTGTTCTGTTGCTCGTCGAATCACCCTCCGATTCACCTCTAAGTGTTCACCACACTCTAAACAAGATTAGAGAGAAAGGAGATAGCCAATCAATCTCTAATTAAGTTTAAAATCTAGCTAATAACCCCTCTTTAAGCTCCTGAAATTTCTATCTCCAAAACTTACAACTATTAAGAGATTTTCGTGGTGATTAAGGAAGGGATTAGAGAGAGAGATTTATATTGCATGTAATTAAACAAGTAGGATAAGGGGTCCTTTTATAGGCTCTCAAAATATCCATATCATGAACTATTCTCTTGCCTTTTCTCTCCTAAAATTAATCCCAAATTTCCACATAAGGATCCTAAAAAACGTTTGATCAAATCTAGAAGTAATCCAACCCATGATCTAATTATTCTCTTAATAATTCAGGCAAAAAGCGTGTTGTTCGGTTAACCGAGAATCTTCTCAGTCAACCGAACCATTCGGTTTTAACACATGTTCGGATGACCGTGAGCTAGACGGTCAACCAAATATACATGAGAAAAACTCCCTGGAAAAATTCAGACGATCCGCGTCTTGCTCCGGTCGACCATTGACTCATCAAAATTTCTCCTGGCAAATCTCATCAAACGACCGTGTCACTTTCGGTCTACCGAAAATATCCCAAGATAGCTCCTCGATATTTTCTCTCGTTGACCATTCAAGCCCAGTTGACCGATCCCAATTGTCCACACACTCCACACAATTTCGGTCATCAAAATGCGTTATCCGTTCCCCGTTCGGTTGACCGTTCCGAAGACACCACGGTCGACCGAACCCTAAACGGTTTACCGTACTGACCCTGATTTTGCCTTTGTCAATTTTTGGATTTATATCCACAAAATTTGAACTTTTGGGGTTTTTAGCAAATTCATATCTTATGTAATATATTATCCTATTTAATATTAAATTATTACACCCCATAATATATACAACTCATATGAATTTATCCATGATTCTAATTATATCAATTCTCATGACATATTTATTTTATTGATTCACCACATGTGTCCCTTTTCGCATGAAACACGACACATCTTATGAACTCAAAATCAAGCTTCTTGTTTCCCAGTTTTGTGGTGTGACCTATAGGAGGATCTAAGATAAATTAGCAACGATATTAAACACTTAATATCTCAAACTATAATCGGTATCTAGCTACACATTATAGTTACCCAATTAGCATAGATGTCTTTGTTCCACTCGAACTAAACACGATCCATTTAGTGATGTAAGTGCACCACTTGTGTCCGTCCCTTACCTCATGATATTAAGAATATATACAAAGTAGAAATGTGTCACCTTTGTATTATATTCATTTCTTGATCTCTTTAAGATAATTATAACTATGTAACTTAACTCAAGTTACATTGTGCAAATTATAATTTTGCTTTATCAATGGGCCCACTAATATCATCCCTCAATTAAGAGGGGCAACGATAATCGTTTGACTAGCTATATTTTCCACCACAAGTTATGTTCAACCAACTATTGCCTTTATCACTATACTCATTGATAGCTTTTGAAAATAATCAAATTAAGCACTTCTTGAGTGAAAAGACATAAGTCTCATATCTTAGGATCCAAGACACAGTAAAACATTAATGACACGAAACACAATTCTATAATGTTTTACTTGTTAGGTCTATTCAATATATAAAAGTAATATTTTCCTCTTTTATATACTCGTGTCGTCAATTTTTAGTAGAGCTACAACATCGATCACCAACACGACAATCTTATCTCGGTGATTATTGTTCCATGTTAATTACCATGATTGTGAATAACTTTTGATTTATGTAAACCATTATCTTTTAGAGCTCTACGGTTAAGGAACAAACGCCTCTTCCTTAATACTTCCAAAAGACGAATACCATAATCAAGGAACAAAATGTTTGCACATCCAATTCATAATAATTGACATATAAAAGTAAAACTAGTAGAAGACATTCAATTCAATCTCCCACTTGTTATCTAAGTTTTCTGTGACTTACATCCTCAATGTATAAAACAATAATAACTAGGTAACCCTCTCTAATCACTCATCAAGCCAATCTACATGGTTCCTCAGACCCATGGACTCGAAATGCATTTTGCCCTTGGCTTGGGATAAGGGTTTGGTGAATGGATCAGTTGTGTTATTGTTTGTGTCCACCCATAACAGATTTATTTTGCCTTCGTTGATTAAGTCACTGTGACAAAGTACTTGCGATTCATGTACTTCACTTTGTTGTGTGATTTGAGATCCTTGATTTGCAAGATAGGTGCACTATTATCGCACAATATCTCTATTGGTCCCTCGCACGAGGGAACTACTACAAGCTCTTCAAGGAACTTCTTAATCCACACTCCTTCCTTGCTCTCTTCAGCGACAACCATTACTTGGGAAGCAGTGGTTGAGTCGACCGTAGTGGTTTGCTTCCAACTACGCCAACTCACAGCTCAACCATTCAGAAGGAAGACGTATCCTGATTGCGACCTTCTATCGTCGGGATAACTCATGAAACTCACATCCGAGTAGCCATCGGCTACTAGTTCCCCTTGTCCTCCATAAACAAGAAACTTATCTTTGGTCCAGTTAAAGCACCTCAGAATATTCTTGACTGCAGTCCAATGCTCAGGACTTGCGTTTGATTGGTGACGACTTGTCACGCTTAGAGCATACGAGACATCGGGTCTTGTGCAAGTCATCGCATACATGATCAATCCTATTGCCGAAGCATAAGGAATATATTTCATGTACTCCAAGTCTTTACGTTATTCAGCACGTTGAGACTTCTTGACTTGCACACCCAAACTCATTGGCACATTGCCCTTTTTGGAGTTGTTCATGTTGAACCTCTCTAAGACCTTGTCAATGTATGTATGTTGACTTAGGCCAATGAGTCCATGGGATCTATCTCTATATATCTTGATTCCCAAGATGTATTGAGTCTCACCTATGTCTTTCATTGAAAATATAGATTTCAATGAACTACTCGTTTGCTCAAGCAACGGTATGTGATTTCCCATGAGGAGTATGTCATCGACATATTAGATCAAGAACACGATGTGGATCCCACTAACCTTCTTGTATATACAAGGCTCTTCCTATCTTTGGACGAAGTGAACCTTTTTGACTTCTTCGTCAAAGTACTTGTTCCAACTCCTTGATGCTTGCTTCAATCCATAAATGGATCTTTGAATCTTGCATACTTTCTCGCTATTCTTTGGATCTTCAAAACCTTGAGGTTGTTCCATGTACACATCCTCCTCCAAGTTCCCATTAAGGAACATTGTTTTGACATCCATTTGTCATATCTCATAATACTGAAATGCGGCAATAGTGAGCATAATCCGAAAAGACTTGAACATGGGAAGTGGTGAAAAAGTTTCATCATACTCAATTCCTTGAACTTGAGTGAAACCTTTCGCTAGAAGCCTATCTTTGTAGGTTGTCAAGTTTGTTGGAACGTGAGGGTCGGCTATGCTAATCACTTTTAAGCTAATTACCTACTTGTTTAAACAATCAAAGATATGCAGCGGAATTTAAAACAAACAAGCAAGTGAAGGGAGAATAATGCAAACCACAATGGACACGGGGGATTTTTATAGAGGTTCGGCACCCCACCCGGGTCCTAGTCCTCTCTTGCAAGCTCCACTCAGATCACCTCGAGCTCCGCTCATGACTTCACTATCTACTCCCCGTTTCGGGCCGGGAGAGAACACCTTTTACAAAACAAGCACTGCGAACACCCTCACTTCCTTGACTTTTTCTCTCACAATCCGAGAGGAACACTTCGGGCTTTCACCGAAGTCCTTACTTCTTTTACAACAATGAGAACTTGAGTGGAACACACTCCCTAATCTTGAGCACACTTAGCTTAGGGTGTGGAATTGATGCTAAAGTGTGGAAATGTAAGCTTGGAGTGTTGGATTGGGGAAAAATGAACTTGGGAGTTTCTCTCTAATGTATAGGACAAGTAGTAGTGGGAGAGTTGTGTTAAAATGTGTTTTACAACTCTTTATATAGGCATCAGAGAGAATAGAGCTGTTGGGGTTGATTGGGTATAAGTTGGTGTAAGATACACAAAACAGAAACTCGCAGGACCCAATTCTGAGTTAATTTGGTCGACCGGATCGGGCTGAACGGTCGACCGTTAGGCAGTTTTGAACTCAGTTCGGTCGACCGGTTAAGTAACGGTCGACCGCCCAACGCTACGACTCAGGTACACTTAAGTGATCGGTCGAACTCCGAAAAGGGTTCGGTCGACCGATTTGCACTAGGCACTCTGGGGTTTACACACAATGATCTATTCGGTCGACCGAAACTAGGTCTAGCGGTCGACCGATTTCCACCAGGAGGTTTGGGTTTGTCAAAATACGGATATGCGGTCAACCGATCAAGGTTCTCGGTCGACCGATACTTGAAGTGTATTTGGGGTATTATTGCTTTGATACGAATACGACCGTTGGGTATATACGACAAAACAAACGGTCGGAAAAATAAGTTCACATGGTCGACCGAAAGTGTATACACGGTCGACCAAAACCGGGCAGTGAATACATAAACATGATGATTGATCACTCGGTCGACCGAATGTGGGCAGACTGTTAGGGTTCAGGTTTAGTGTTTTCCGGTCTAAGTTTGGGTGATCTATTGAAGTCCAAATTATGTGAAATTTCGTGTGTGACTTCTATAAGGAACCTAGTGTGTGTTTGAGGTTATTTTAGCTCAGGTATGCTCAATTTACAAAAGTTCCTAAGACTCAAAGAAAATACAAAATACATGTCTTCAAAAGAGCTTGATTACATGTCTTGACTTGATTTTCCTTTCTTCCTTGAGTCTTGATCACCTGTAGAGGTTAGCACAAAGCAATATATATATGTGATGCAACATGTGTGCTACTCTACATGATCATAATTAAGAATAGGTTGATTAAATCATCAAAACATAGATTAAGGCCAAAAAGCCAACAATCTCCCTTTTTTTGATGATGGCAACCTATATCTTAACTATATCTTAATACATGGAATTTTTATAAGTAAACTATGCATATAAATGCTCCCCCTATGAATGTGCATAGTTTTTATTCAATTTGACTCATAATTCCAAGTTTTAACCCCTTTATTATCTCTCCCCCTTTGACATTCATCAAAAAAGAAATTTGTATAAGAAAATATATACAATTAAAGTTCAATGTGGATGTCTTGTAATGAAGTTGCTCCCCCTAAATTTTGCACTTCATTACTCTAAGAAAATGATATTCATTAAGCTCCCCCTATCGATATGAATATAATTTTTCAATTAAGTTCAATTCTTAATTCTCCCCTATTATCATCAAGCAAATACTACAATTAAGCATGTGATGTTTTCATTTCCCCTTTTTACATCCATTTAGAAAATTTGACTCTAAAACTATGGATGTTTCAAACATTTAAGATTTGCAATGAATGGATAAAGGATACGTTAATTAAGCATGTAGCCTAGACTAGAACCAATTTGATTGAAAAATATAGAGGATAAGAAAATTATACCAACTTGAAGCTTGAATTGGTTCCAATCTCATTTGGTGATGCAACCGGTTTTGAATTTGACTCTTGAGCTCACCCGGTCACCACCAATTTTCTCCTCAAGCACCTACAAGTGTGGATTTTGGTACCCAAACAACTTTGAGTCCTTGAATATTAGCTTTGGGAATCCAAACCATTTTGGTTTTGGGAGCCCACACACTTGAAGAACTATGATTAATGAACATATGCTTGTCATTTAGTGTAGTGTGAGATACATGGTTTTTCAATTTAGAATTGTATCCTAAACCATGTTTTTGCAAAGATTGTCTTTGACTACCTAATAGCATGTTAAGCATCTTAGTTCCATTAGTGAATCTTTCTAAATCTTTTCTTAATTGCACATTGCAAGCTTGAAGATTTATTTGTTCACAATCTATAGGTGTTGCTTTTAATTTATCAAGATTTGATGCATTATTTTCAAGTCTAGCAACCACCTCATTCTTCTCATTCATGCATGTTTCAATTTGGCTTTGGAGATCTTTGATTAGCTTTCTAGCACTTTTGTTCTTTTCACAAATGATCTCATATTGTTTAACTAAGTCATGGAATGCATTTTGAAGCTCATCATGTGTATAATTTTCATTATTTGCACTAGAGTTTGAGCTATCACTATAATATGACTTAGTTGAGCATGAATTATTAGAACAAGAGTTAGATTCTACCTCACTTTGATCTTCAATAGCCATGAAGCATGAGTGATCCACCTCTCTTCTACTTTGCAAGGAAGACGATGATGATGGTGGTGATGAAGAATCATCCCATGTAGCCTTGTGTGCTTCCTCCTTCCTTCCTTTCTCTTCTCTTGCTCTTCTCCTTTTCTCTTCTTCTCTCCCTTCTCTCCTTTTTCTTCTCCCCTTCTCTTCTCTCATTTTCACTCTCCTCCTTCTCCTTTTCTTTTTCTCTTTTCTCACTTCTCCTACCTCTTCTTTCATTCTTTTCTCCCTTATCCTTCTTGAGGTATTTGAAGAAGTCTTTGGCTAGGACTTCAATGTCCTCATCTTCAACACTCCTTCTTGGTTGGTCAATATTTGTATGTAATGACAAGAAGGGTTTGTTCCTTTAAGCTTCCTTCTCCTTTCGATGGTTGATTTGGAGTTCATACGCCATCAAGTTTCCAATCAATTACTCCATCTTGAGTTGGGAAAGATCGTGTGCTTCTTCAATTGCAACCACCTTATCTTCCCAATCGTGACTTAGCGACCGGAGCAATTTCCTTGTCATCTCTCCTTCATTCAATCTTCTTCCAAGAACCAAAAGAGAGTTAGTGATATCGGTGAAGCGAGTGTTCATTTCGCTTATGTTTTCACCGATTTGCATATAAAAAATATCATATTTATGCATGAGGAGACTAATGCGGGTTTCCTTAGTTTTGCTATCCCCCTCATGATGCATTTGTAGTCTATGCCAAATTTCATATGCACTAACACAACCTCTAATCCTATTATATTCACCCTCATTAAGGACACAATACAAGATGTTCATGATTTTCGAATTCATTTTGATTTCTTTCATTTTGGGTCTTGTAAGTGAATCTAATTCATCTTCATTTGGGGGTGTGTATGGATTTTGGAGAAACATCCAATACTTAAGGTCATTTGAAATTAGGAATATTTTCATCCTATTTTTCCAATAATCATAATTTGACCCATTTAGCAAAGGAGGTCGAGTTGTGCATAATCCTTCTATGTGATTAGATGATGTAGAAGCCATGCTAAAAATACGATTAAGTAATGAATTTAGATCACAAGGCTCTCATACCAAATGTTGGAACGTGAGGGTCGGCTATGCTAATCACTTTTAAGCTAATTACCTACTTGTTTAAACAATCAAAGATATGCAGCGGAATTTAAAACAAACAAGCAAGTGAAGGGAGAATAATGCAAACCACAATGGACACGGGGGATTTTTATAGAGGTTCGGCACCCCTCCCGGGTCCTAGTCCTCTCTTGCAAGCTCCGCTCGGATCACCTCAAGCTCCGCTCACGACTTCACTATCCACTCCCCGTTCCAGGCCGGGAGAGAACACCTTTTACAAAACAAGCACCGCGAACACCCTCGCTTGCTTGACTTTCTTCTCTCACAATCCGAGAGGAACACTTCGGGCATTCACTGAAGTCCTTGCTTCTTTTACAACAATGAGAACTTGAGTGGAACACACTCTCTAATCTTTAGCACACTTAGCTTAGGATGTGGAATTGATGCTAAGGTGTGGAAATATAAGCTTGGAGTGTTGGATTGGGGAAAATGAACTTGGGAGTTTCTCTCTAATGTATAGGACAAGTAGTAGTGGGAGAGTTGTGTTAAAATGTGTTTTACAACGCTTTATATAGGCATAAAAGAGAATAGAGCTGTTGGGGTTGATTGGGTATAAGTTGGTGTAAGATACACAAAATAGAAACTCACAGGACCCAATTCTGAGTTAATTTGGTCGACCGGATCGGGCTGAACGGTCGACCGTTAGGCAGTTTTGAACTCAGTTCGGTCGACCGGTTAAGTAACGGTCGACCGCCCAACGCTACGACTCAGGTACACTTAAGTGATCGGTCGAACTCCGAAAAGGGTTCGGTCGACCGATTTGCACCAGGCACTCTGGGGTTTACAAACAATGATCTATTCGGTCGACCGAAACAAGGTCTAGCGGTCGACCGATTTCCACCAGGAGGTTTGGGTCTGTCAAAAGATGGATATGCGGTCGACCGATCAAGGTTCTTGGTCGACTGATACTTGAAGTGTATTTGGGGTATTATTGGTTTAATACGAATACGACCGTTGGGTATATACGACAAAACAAACGGTCGGAAAAATAAGTTCACAAGGTCGACCGAAAGTGTATACACGGTCGACCGAAACTGGGCAGTGAAAACACAAATATGATGATTGATCACTCGATCGACCGAACGGCCTGTTACGGTCGACCGAATGTGGGCAGACTGTTAGGGTTCAGGTTTAGTGTTTTCCGGTCTAAGTTTGGGTAATCTATTGAAGTCCAAATTATGTGAAATTTCGTGTGTGACTTCTATAAGGAACCTAGTGTGTGTTTGAGTTGATTTTAGCTCAAGTATGCTCAATTTACACAAGTTCCTAAGACTCAAAGAAAATACAAAATACATGTCTTCAAAAGAGCTTGATTACATGTCTTGACTTGATTTTCCTTTCTTCCTTGAGTCTTGATCACCTGTAGAGGTTAGCACAAAGCAATATATATGCGATGCAACATGTGTGCTACTCTACATGATAATAATTAAGATTAGGTTGATTAAATCATCAAAGCATAGATTAAGGCCAAAAAGCCAACAAAGTTCCCATCCATGTCCATCTTCCTCCTGAAAACCCATTTATTTTGAATGGATTTCTTTCCTTGAGGAAGGTTAACCAAGTTCCACACTTGATTATCATACATGGATTCTATTTCGGATTCCATGGCCTTAAACCATAGTTTGGAGTCCTCTCTTTCCATTGATTCTTGAAAGGTCGAGGGATCATCGGTATCTTGTACCATGATCTCATGAAGTCCCAAATACATATCGGGTTTCTTCCTTTCCCTCGTTGACTTTCTAAGTTCTTTTGGTTCTACGTGTACTTCTCAAATTCTTCCACAAATTCTTACGGAATTGGTTCGTGTTCTATTCTCAAACGTACACTAGGTGGGGAAGATTGAGATTCTCTCACAATTGCTTGCGAGGGTCTCTTACTCATGCTCCCACTAACCAAAGGAACCTCGGTTGGGCTTCGATGATCTTGAAAGTCACCATTCATATCATGATCTTGTAGAATATCTTGAGTCTCCTCAAGCACAACTTTACTCCCACTACTTTTTATTCTTTCCAGAAATTCCTTTTCTAGAAATACGACATCCCTCTCTACAATCACTCAATGGAGGTTTTATGCCAAAAGTAGTATCCTCTTGTCTCACGAGGATAACCTATAAAGAAGTACTTATCCGCTTTTGGTTGAAGTTTGGTCGACATCAATCTCTTGACGTAGGCCTCACCACCCCAAATCTTGAAAAAATTGAGCTTAGGTGTTTTACCACTCCATAGCTCATAAGGAATTTTCTCCACGGATTTGGATGAAACATTATTTAGTGTGTAAGCCACAAGTTCTAATGCATAACTCCAAAATTAAAGCGGCAATTCAGCTTGACTCATCATTGATCGAACCATGTCAAGCAATGTCCAATTCCTCCTTTCGGATACCCCATTCCACTGAGGTGTACCCGGAGGGGTGAGTTGTGGCACAATACCACACTCCTTCTAGAATAAGTCAAATTCGGTGCTTAAGTACTCACCTCCACGATCCGTTCGTAGAGACTTGATTTTCTTGTTGAGTTGGTTCTCTACTTCATTCTTGAATTCTTTGAACTTGTCAAAGGATTCACTTTTGTTTGTCATTAGATAAATATAGCCATAATGACTATAGTCATCCGTAAACGTAATGAAGTACCTAAAACCGTCTCTTGCACTAGTACTCATCGGACCACATACATCAGAATGTATCAAATCCAACAAGTCATTTGCTCTCGGACCTTTCTTCTTGAAAGGTCTCTTGGTCATTTTGCCCATTAGGCAAGGTTCACACGTCTCCAATGATTTAAAATAAAGTTGACCAAGAAGGTTAACTTCTTGCAACTTCTTGATGCATTTTTCATTTACGTGACCAAGACGAAAGTGCCACAACAGTGTATCATTCACGTGAGTAGTTTTAAGCGTTTTCCTATTGATGTTTAAGATTTGTCTATTATTCTCGTGTCGTCAATTATTTGTAGAGCTACAAGAATCTTATCACGGTGATTAATGTTTCAACAACTTCTTGATGCATATTTGTAGAGATATAACAACTTCGTGATGCATTTTGTAGAGCTACGACAATCTTATCTCGGTGATTAATGTTTCATGTTAATTACCATGATTGTGAATAATTTTTTATTTATGTAAACCTTTATCTTTTAGAGCTCTACAGTTAAGGAGCAAACGCCTCTTCCTTAACACTTCCAAAAGACGAATACCATAATCAAGGAAGAAAATGTTTGCATATTCAATTCATAATAATTGACATATAAAAGTAAAACTTTTAGAACACATTCCTTTCACCACATTTAACCATAATTGGAATAATTCCAATACATGATTAATACTAATTCCTTAATAATTCGGGCAAAACCGTATTAACCATTTTTTGCCTTTTACCAAAATTTGAATTTATATCAAACAAAATTTGATCTTTGGGGTTTTTAGAAAATTCATATGTCGTGTAATATATTATCATATGTAATGTCAACCATTACACCACATAATACATACTATCATATGAGCTTATAAATGATTCTAACTACGCCATTTTCATGACACATTGATTTTATCGATTCACCACATATATACTATTTCACACGACATTCGATACATCATATGAATATAAATCAACCTTCTTGTTTTTCAGTTTTGTGGTGTGACCTATAGGAGGATCTAAGTCAATTTGCAATGATATTAAACACTTCATATCATAAACTATAAGCGGTATCTAGTTATACATTATAGTTACCCAATTAACATAGATGTCTTGTTCCACTCGAACCAAACACGATCTATTTAGTGATGTAAGTGTATCACTTGCGTTTGTCCCTTGCCTCGTGATATTAAAAATATATACAAACTAGAAATGTGTCACCTTTGTATTATATTCATTTCTTGATCTCTTTAAGCTAATTATAACTATGTAACTTAACTCAAGTCACATTGTGCACATTATAATTTCGCTTTATCAAGGGGCCCAATAATATCATCACTCAAGTAAAGAGGGTCAATGATAATCTTTTGATGAACTATCTTTTCCAGCATAAGTCATGTTTAATCAACTATTGACTTTATCACTATACTCATTGATAGCTTTTGACAGTAATGAAATTGAACATTCCTTATCTGAAAAGATATTAGTCTCATATCTTAGGATCCAATACACAATAAAACATTAATGACACAAAACACAATTCCATAATGTTTTACTTGTTTGGTCTATTCAATATATAAAAGTAGTTTTTTCCTCTTTATATACTCGTGTCGTCAAATATTTGTAGAGTTACAATAATCGATGACCAACACAACAATCTTATCTCGGTAATTAATGTATCATTTTAATTACCATGATTGTGAATAATTTTTTATTTATGTAAACCATTATCTTTTAGATCTCTACGGTTAAATACCAAGAGACTCTTCCTTAACATTTCCAAAAGACGAATACATTAATCAAGAGACAAAATATTTGCACATCCAATTCATAATAATTGACATATAAAAGAAAACTTTTAGAACACATTGCCTTCATTCGGTACTTAAGTACTCACCTCCACGATCGGTTTGTAGAGACTTGATTTTCTTGTTGAGTTGGTTCTCTACTTCATTCTTGAATTCTTTGAACTTGTCAAATGATTCACTTTTATTTATCATTAGATAAATATAGCCGTGATGACTATAGTCATCCATGAACGTAATGAAGTACCTAAAACCGTTTCTTGCACTTGTACTCATTGGACCACATACATCGGAATGTATCAAATCCAGCAAGTTATTCGCTCTCGGGCCTTTCTTCTTGAAAGACCTCTTGGTCATTTTGCCCATTTGGCAAGGTTTGCATGTCTCCAATGATTTAAAATCAAGTTGACCAAGAAGGTTAGCTTCTTGCAATTTCTTGATGTGTTTTTCATTAATGTGACGGAGACGATAATGCCACAATGGTGTATCATTCACGTGAGCAGTTTTAAGCCCTTTGTTATTGATGTTTAAAATCTGTCTATTATTTAATTCAAGCAAATATAGTCCATTTCTTATGAAAGCATTTGCATAGAAAATTCCTTTCTTCCATTTAGACAAGCAAGAGTTTGAAATATTTATATTAAATTTATCTATATCTAAACATGATACAGAAATAATATTCTTGCTAATCGAAGGTACGTAGTACACGTTCTTTAAACATAAATTTAAACCACTAGACAATTGAAGCTCCATGGAACCTTGTGCAATCGCAACAATGCTTGCACCATTTCCTACCTTCAAAATCATCTCATTTTTCACGAGTTCCCTCCTATCCATTAGTAGCTTCACATTAGAAATTATGTGAGCACAAGATCCGGTATCAATTACCCAATCATGGACAGAGGTGGTTAAATTTATTTCAATAACAAATATACCTTTAGCCTTTCTGGGGTGCTTACACTCAATCATTCCATTGTCAAGGTCTTTCTTGTACTTGAGGCAATTTGGATGGATGTCTCCTTTTTCACCGCAGTGAAAGCACTCCATGTTGGGAGTTGGAGATTTAGAATAATTCCCCCTCGAGGCACTCACATGAGCACCTCCTACTCTGTTGCTCTTGATTGGCATCTTTTTGTTGAATTTGCCTTTGCCTTTACCTTTGGTGATCTTTTTGCTCCCACCATGGACGGCTACGACGTGCTTGTCCCAACCCTTGCCCATGTCAACTTCATCCATTTTGAGAGCGTTGTGAAGCTCCTCAAGACTCACCCTTTTATCACGCCCATGACAGTGCATAACGAAGTCCTTGTGGGACGGCACTAGAGAGCCAAGAATCAAATCTTCCGCAATGTCATCGGGCATAAGGGAAGAGAGATTCACTAACTTCTCAAGGTATCATTGTATAGTGAGAAAATGCATGGATACCGATGTTCCCTCCGCCATGTGACACCTCATGAGTGCTATGGTGGTCTTATGTGTTCTTTTCTAGCACTATCCACAAACATCTTTGTTAAAGCTTCCATGGTCTTCTTGGGTTTTGAATCCAAGTATTTCGCTTGAAATGAGTCACCCATGGAGGCCAACATTAGACTGCGAACATGGTTCTCTTGGTCTTCTCACTTGGCTTTAGCGTCTCTCTCATCATCGGTTGCCTTCTCATTAAATTTTAGGATTTCACAATCCAAAATATGAGATAGTTTCTCAAACTGTACCACGATGTTGAGCTTGAGTTGCTAGCTTCTGAAGTTGGAGCCATCATTTGTTAAAGAATGTTTTTCAATCATAGATCGCACAATAGGTTGAATATTCAACATTTCTACAAAATAAATTTATAAAGGTTTTCATGTCAATTTTATGTTTGAAAATCAATACGCAAATAAATTAAATATGTCCATAAATATAGTAATTCAAGATCCTATCAATTATAATATAAAATAGCTAAGGGCTATCGAATATATTACAAAATCAAGGTAAGAAACAATTTCTAATCATAACCATTTTGATATTCTGCAAACTTTTGCATATTCAAACTCTTATGATTATTGTCATTTTAGTTAAAAGGGAATGTGACCAATCCTCCCAAGGAAAACTCTTTTTCTCAAAATCGAGCGAGAGCTCCGGGTCTTGTTAAGAAAACTTATTTCATTTGATACGAGATATGTTTATCCATTGTATTCATAAATAAATACACTCGGCGTCCACTAAGGGTTAATCTCACCTCGTGCATCTTTTTATGGCACAACAATAGATAACCATATATCTCCCACTATTCCCAATGATGGAGGAAGCTATCTCCCGCTAAGGGCGAGCAGAATATCCCTCGACCGATGACTGCTAGTGGATAAAATAAGAAAGAAAAATACTCTTAATTTTTGGTTGGACAATTAAACATATATATATTTGATTTTAGAATTTAGGCAATCATGCATATTTATATCTATACACATCCTAACATTCATTCAAACAATCACATACATGTCAAGCACACAAACACATATTAAATCCATTCACACACATTTTGTTGTGAGTTTATATGTTCCCGTGTCCTTGAACTTTGTGCCTTCTCTTCGACTTCTGTAAATATTGCAAAATATAAACATGTATCTCACAATTTCGAAAATTGTCTAGTGCAACTCCTATGTAAAAATCCTCTCATATGCATGCATATACATAAGTAATTGGATTTTACATATACATAAGCCCCTGTGATTGAATAATAACAATAACAACATACTCATCATTCAATCACACATGGTTTCGTTGGAACATACAAACTCACTTGTCCCAGCAAAAGAAAACTTGTGCAACGCATGTACATATACTATATATTACACGATTTAGTTTATCCTTCATCTCTTAATCAAACAATTCCAAAATCATTTGAAATCCATTAAAAATGATTTATGCATCCATAGTTCAAAATATAAAGCATTTGAACCGATTCTGTCTATTTTGTTTTGTCGATTCTTTGTAAAATAATCATTTAATAAAAAACATTTTTTATGTAATTAGACATAAGTCTAAATCTTAATCTAACATTCATATGACACATTTTAAAACATTTAAAACTATCGAAAGAATCAATTAGAATTAAATCAACAAAACTATCGGAAAACTCGAAAAAGACATAAAACATGAATTGTTTTGATTGGAGATGGAAAACTAAAATTAAATATAGTCTAATCATTTAAAATATGGACTACATGCTCTGATTCAACTGTAGCATTTCGTACCCTATAATTGTATATAATTTTTTAAAAAATAATTATACATGCATACAGGATCGGTTTCCATGTTTTCGATGATTTCATATACATTATCATATGTTTTATTTTAATACAATGTAATGCACATATGTATTAAAATAAATAGAAGAGAATCACACCCAAAGGTTCTCTACAACGTTTATGAAGATTCGGAGTTGCGTTGCACGTTGAATCGTCTGTCGATTCACCTCCAAGTGTTCACCAAACTCTAAAGAAGATTAGAGAGATTGAATCTAGCCAATCAATCTCTAATATTAGGTTAGAATCTAGCTAATAACCCCTTTTTCTCTAAGAATTTAATCTCCAACAATTAATTAAAGAGAGTTTTCGGATAGAATGGTGGAGAAAAGGAGAGGAGAGAACTTTTGCATTAGTCTTAAGAAGGAATGGATGAGGGACCTATTAATAGGATTTTCTCTCGCCCGCATCATGTGCAAACCACTTACACATGATCCCTTGTTAATCTCTCCACTAAACCACATCATGTGCAAACCACTTTGCACATGATCTCAGGTTTATTTGTCCTATAAACTACATCATGTGCAAACCACTTTGCACATGATCTCTTGTTTATTTTGCCATATCATCATCCCATAACTACATTTGACAAAGGTGGATTAAATCCAATCATTAATCAACAAAAAAAATCTCTTATTAATATATGAAAAAATGTGGGCAAACCTTTTGACCATTTTTCACTATTTTTGACTTTACCAAATTTTGGATTAATATCCAACAAAATTTGCCCTTTGGGGTTTTAGCGACTTCATATGTTATAATGTTGTGAATCACATTATATCTTGTAATATATTATCATATATAATGTCAAAACATTATATCCCATAATATATATACATCTCATAAGAATTTATTTATTATTCTAGCAATGTCGTTTCCCGATATATAGATTTTATTATTTTACAACATGTATATTATTTCATAACACATGAAACTTAATAAAATATAATATATAAAATCACATATCTTGTTTCCCAATTTTGTGGTGTGACCTATAAGAGGATCTAAGTTATGTTGGCAATGATAGAAAACGCTTTATATCATAACTATAAGTTGTATCTAGCTACACATTGTAGTTACCCAAAAAACAAAGATGTTTTGCTCACTCGAACTAAACATGATTCATTTAGTGATGTAAGAACATGACTTGTGTCTATCTCTTGCCTCATGATATTAAGCATATTATACAAAGTAGAATTGTGTCACATTTGTATTATTTATTCATTTCTTGATCTCTTAAGCTAATTATAAATATGTAACTTAACACAAGTCACATTGGGTACATTATAATTTCGATTTATCAAGGGGCCCACTAATATCATTACTCAAATAAAGAGGGGCAATGATAATCCTTTGACGAACTATCTTTTCCAGCATAAGTCATATTTAACCAACTATTGTATTTATCACTATACTCAATAACAACTTTTGACAATAATCAAATCAAACATTTCCTATGTGAAAAGACATAAGTCTTATATATTTAGGATTCAAGACACAGTGAAAATATTAATGACACATAAAACAATTCCATAATGTTTCACTTGCTAAGTCTATTCAATATATAAAAGTAACTGTTTTTCTCTTTTATATACACGTGTCGTTAAATATTTGTAGAACTACATTATATTTTAACCAACACGACAATCTTATCTAGGTAATTAATGTTTCATGTCAGTTACCATGATTGTGAATAAATTTTAATTTACGTAAATCATTATCTTTTAGAGCTCTACAGTTAATAACCAAGGGCCTCTTCCTTAGCACTTCTAAAAGACAAATACATTAATCAAGGAACAAGAAGTTTGCACATTCAATTCATAATAATTGACATATAAAATAATACTTTTAGAACACATTCCCTTCACTTATATCATCATATAGGTCACACCACAAAACTGGGAAATAAGGCATTTAATTTTACATTTTATATGATGTATTGCGATACATGTGGTAAAATATTAAAAACAAATGTCGTGACTACGATATTGTTAGAATTAATAAATTTCTATGAGATGTAAATATATTATGGGGTATAATGTTTGACATTATATATGATAATATATTGCATATTATAATGTGATCCGAAACATTATAAAATATAAATTTGCTAAAACCCAATGATCAAATTTAGTTGTATATTAATCCAAATTTGATAAAGAGCAAAAACAGTGAAAACGGTGGCACGTTTTTCACAAAATAGTCGACCGAATTTAACAGTAAAATTTAAATTCGGAAACGGTTGACCGGTTGGATGCGTGATTCGACCGAAAATAACAGTGACTTTTTCTGTTGTTGAACGGTCGACTGGTGCGGGTCGTGGTTCGACCAAAATTATCAGGAGCTTTCTTGGTAGGGATTTGGTCAATCGACTAGAGCACAGTCCGACCAAAAGTGTCGATTTTACAATTGATCGGTCGACCGATTAATAATTTCACTCGACCATTTCTACATGGTTTTGCTTGAATTAATTAGAATTTTTTTATGATCATGGGTGGAATTATTCCAATTCGGTCAGAGGAGGTTAAAGGATGATTACGTGTCAAAATATGATTGCAGGAGCTATTAACAAGGAATCATGTGCAAGTAGGTTGCACATGAATAGGTTTTGAGGAATTCCTATAAATAGGACCATACTCTCCTCATTGTTAATATATGAATGCAAAATTCTCTTCTCTCTATTTCTCCACCAAATCCATCCAAACATTCCCTTGTTAGTTGAGTGTGGTATTATACGACAACTCACTCCACCAGGAACACCTCAGTGGAATGGTGTGTCCGAAAGGAGAAATAGGACATTACTCGACATAGTTGGATCAATGATGAGTCAAGCTAAATTACCGCTTTATTTTTGGAGTTATGTTGTACAAGTTGCGGCTTACACACTGAATAATGTTCCATCGAAATCGGTAGAGAAAATGCCATATTAGCTTTGGAGTGGTAAAATACTGAAACTCATATTTGTTAAGATTTGGGGTTGTGAGGCTTACGTAATTTTTTTTGATGTCGACCAAACTTCAACCAAAAGTGGATATATACTTCTTTATAGTTATCCTCGTTAAACAAGAGGATACTACTTTTGGCATAAAACTTCCAATCGAGTGATTGTCGAGAGTGATGTCGTATTCCTAGAGAATGAATTTCTCGAAAGAATAAAAAGTAGTGGGAGTAGAGTGGTGCATGACGAAACTTGGGATACTCTACAATATCATGATGTAAATTATGACATTCGAGATCATAAAGGCCCAACCGAGGGTCCTTTGGTTAGTGGGAGTATGAGAGTGCAACCCTCACAAGTAATTCTGAGTGAAACTCAATCATCTCCACCTGGTGTACGTTCAGGAGTGGAACATCAAAAATTCCGCAAGAAATTATGGAAGACGTTCAAGAAGTACACGAGAAACCAATAGAACTAAGAAGGTCAACGAGGGAGAGAAAGAAGCCTGATATGTATTTAGGACTTCACGAAATCATGGTACTAGATACCGATGATCCTTTGACCTTTAAAGAAGCAATGGAAAGGAAAGACTCCAAACTATGACTTAGTGCCATGGAATCCGAGACACAATCCATGTATGACAATCAAGTATGACACTTGGTTGACCTTGCTCAAGGAAAGAAAGTCATTCAAAATAAATGGGTATTTAAGAGGAAGATGGACATGGATAAGAACTTGACAACCAACAAAGTGAGGCTTGTAGTGAAGGATTTCACTCAAATTCAAGGAGTTGATTATGATGAAACTTTTTCATCGGTTGCCATGTTCAAGACTATTCCGATTATGCACGTTATTGCCGCATTTCATGATTATGAAATATGGAAATGGATGTCAAAACAGTGTTCCTTAACAGGAACTTGGAGGAGGATGTGTACATGGTACAACCTCAAGGTTTTGAAGATTCAAAAAATAGCGAGAAAGTATGCAAGCTTAAACGATCCATTTATGGGTTGAAGAAGGCATCGAGGAGTTGGAACAAATGCTTTGACAAAGAAGTCAAAAATATTGGATTTGTCTAAAGCAAGGAAGAATCTTGTATATACAAGAAGGTCACTGGGAGCCACATAGTGTTTCTAACCTTATATGTCGATGACATACTTGTTGGCTTTTTGGCTAATAATCGTTAATCCGTTTTGATAATTAATCAACATATCAATAAACACATGTATCAACTAAAGATCATTGCTTGCATATATTGTATTATCTAACATTTCAGGAACCAAGTTTGAGTTGAATCGAGAGATGAAGATTGAAGCGTAGTTAGGTTCACATTTTATGTATTTAGGTTACAAATGTAACTTGGCACTTGAAATTGTTGATTCATTGCATTGCATGACACTTAGAAAACCTATAGAAGTCTCACATAACATTCCAATTATCTTTACACTTCAATAGAATATCATCGAAACTCGTTAGAAACCCAAAATAGAATTTCAGTACCCAACCGGTCGACCGGTAGAACCATCTGGTTCGACCGGATTCAACAGACTGTCCCAGGAAGCCTCTTTCGTCCAAAACGGTCGACCAAAATCCTCTTCATGTTCGACCGTTATACTGATATGGTTTGCCTATCTAAAAACGGTCGACCGACATACCTTTCCAGTTCGATCGTTTCACCTTGTCTACCGATAGAAATTAGTTTATCAGATTCAAATCTTCTAACCGTTCATCGGTTGACACGTGTCCTGGTTAGTGAGACTTTCGGTCGACCAAAACTTAGCTTTTGTTCAACCGATTGCATTTCTGTATTTGTATTAAATATGACCGGTATACTTGTCGTATATATCAACGGTCGTATACACATTTCTCACCTAACCCCTCTTTTGGATTTGGTCTTCCGATCAATCGAATTTCCTAAACGGTCGACCGATTCTCGCAAATTTCCCATACCCATTTTTACTGGAAGTTTTCGATCGAACAATTCATTCTGTTCATCCGATAGTCCTTGGCTTTATCCTGTCTAAAATCAAACACATCAAACGGTCGACCGAAACTCTCTTTATGGTCGACTGATTCATGTATCTTTTCCTGATCCAGTTTCACTGGTCTTTTTTGGTAGAACTCGTGATCCAGTCCGTTCGACCGATCACTTAAGTTCTAGCCCAGTTGGTCCGACCATCTGCACCTTCGCTCGACCAAACCAATTATTTTTGCTTACCGGTCGACCGATTAACCTGATCCGCTCAACCGTTCGTGTCCTAAAATGTGTCCTGTCACTTCCTGACTTGTGTTTTCTTGCACAACTTTATACCATTTCAATCTTAATGGCTGGAACTTGTTTAGAGCTTATAAATAGAGCTAAGAACACTCATCTAATGTCATCAATCTTTCTCCAAGCTCAAAATATCACTACTACTCTCAAACTTGGTCTAAACACTTGTGCTCACATCTTCCCACTTGAAATCATCATCTTTGATTGCATCATCAATTTCAAGTGCCCAAGATTAGCTGCTGAAGTAAAGTCTTCAAGAGTTGTACTAATCTTCCGGAGTGAAGCTCTTCTCGGATTGTGAGAAGGTGGTCCAAGCTAGGCGAGGGTGTTCGCAAAACTTGTGGTGTGAAGGCAACGCAACGGAGATCGGATTAGTGGAGGATACGAAGTTGCTCGAGTAAGAGCAATTTGTAAGAGAGGACTAGGATCCGATGGTTGGATCCAAGCCTCTATACATCTGGAGTTGTGGTTTGTTGTTCTCTTCTTCACATTAATTTGTCTTACCTTTTAATTTGGCATAGTTTGTTAAACTATCTTAATTAGTCTATTCACCCCCCCTAGACTAATATTAGGGCCTAGTAGATACTATAATACTCCTTATGGGAAATCATATCCCTTTCCTAGAGTAAACAAGAAATTCATTGAAATCTGCATTTTTGATGAAAGACATGGGTGAGACGCAATACATCTTGGGAATCAAGATATATAGAGATAGATAGACTCATTGACCTAAGTCAACGTACATACATTTATACAGTCTTGGAGAGTTTCAGTATGAACAATTCCAAAAAGGGCAATGTGCCAATCAGTATGGGTGTACAACTCAAGAAGTCTCAACGTGTGATATCACGTAAGGACTTGGAGTACATGAAAGATATTCCTTATGCTTCAGCAATATGATCGATCATGTACGCGATGACTTGCACAAGACCCGATGTCTCGCATGCTTTATGCGTGACAAGTCATCACCAATCCAACACAGGTCCTGATTATTGGACTGCGGTCAAGAATATTATGAGGTACCTTAATTGGACCAAACATAAGTTTCTTGTTGATGGAGGAAAAAGGGAACTAGTAGACGAGGGCTACTTGGATGTGAGTTTCATGAGTGATCCAGACAATAGGAGGTCTCTTTACTCTGAATGGTGGAGTCGTGAGTTGGCGTAGTTGGAAGCAGACCACTACGACCAAGTCAACTACTGCTTCAGAAGTGATGGTTGTCGATGAAGCGAGCAAGGAAGGAGTGTGGATCAAGAAGTTCTTTGAAGAACTTGGAGTAGTGCCTTCGAGCGAAGAACCGATAGAGCTATTTTGCGACAATAGTGTGTCTATCTCGCAAATCAAGGATCCTAAATCACATCACAAAGTGAAGTACATGGATCGCAAGTACTTTGTCACCCGTGATTTCATCGACGAAGACAAAATAAATTTATTATAGGTGGACACAAACAACAACACAACAGATCCATTCACCAAATACTTATCCCAAGCCAAAGGCAAAATGCATTTCGATGGGTTTCACTCAAAGGTGCGTTCAGCCATTAACTCAAAAGTGTCCCATGCCTCATCGATGGGTTTCATTTGGAAGTCACCCTGACACATCGACTCCAACAATGTGCGGGTGTTGTAGTTGAGGCCCTCATAAACAATTTGGCACAGCTGCCATAGCTCAAGTCCATGATGAGGGCACTATTGGAGAAGGTCCTTGAACCTCTCAAAGAAACCATGAAAAGATTCGGTCTCAGTCTGATACATTTGATGTATCTAGTGCAGTATCTGTTGAGTTTTCCTTTGAGGGAAAAATCTCTTCTGAAATACGGTCACAAAGTCATCCCACGACCGAATGGAGCTCGCCGGGAGGCTGTACATCCATTTCTTCGCGTTATCCTTCAACGCGAAAGAAAACATCCTCAACCGGACTGAATCCTCGTCAAGCTGTTGAAGCTTGAACATGGAGCATACTTCCTTGAATTCGCGTATAAAAATATACAGATCCTCCTTATTGGCATTAAAAGTTGGAAGCATGCTCACATATTGAGGTTTCAGCTCATAGTTGTTCCCGCGAGCAGGGGGAAGAACTATGCAAGAGGGTTGCACGGCCCGAACAGGATGGGTCCACTCCCACAAAGTCATCGGTCTATCATGTCGAGCTAAAGGTGGTGGTGCACCAAGAACTCGATCCTGGCCGAATCTCCCTTCCTCTCGAGTCAGAGGAGGAGGAGAAGGAGGTCTACGTGGTGGTGGGAACGGACCGAGGTAATCCATGTATGGAACTCGATCTCCCTCGCCACCAGGAGACGACTCGGCCTCATGCTCCAAAGGAGCACGAGGCGAAGATGGTCGCTCACCAAGACCGTCCATCTCAGAAAAATGCACTCTCTCAAGTCGAGCGCTCCCACTAGAACGAGCCCAACCTCGCATAAAAATGCTCGACTCGACTCTAAACAACACACAATAGAAGGTGTACTCAGAGGAGGAGACTACACATAGAGAATAGATGAGGAGAGGACTCAAATGAGAAGGGAAGAATCCTTAGATCTAACGTGGTTAGTGGGATCAGGTAGAAGCCTAACTAGCAAGCACGGCTCAAACAACTTAAGGTTATGGGTCCTTAGGCTAGACGACGCCTAACTTCGAGGTCACTAGCCTCGATAGGCCTCACCTCCCTACAACGAGGACCACAATGCCCAGCAAGTGATACCAGATACAGAGATCCAGTACCTCCTACTATCGACAAGGTAGGCAACGCCGATCAGGTCATGACGGTCTCAACTAGATTACTCTCCTAGTGCATCCGCAATCCTTAGGGCCAATGTCTACTTGCTTTTAGTTATGGCTTGATTAAGAGTGATTTTTGGGGCCAAGGAAAGGGTGATGAAATCTCCCACCTTATCTTTTATGGGACAGCCCCTCCTTAGTAGCGTTTCGATCCTAGATCTAGCAATCAATCGCTCCAATCAAACGCTCAACTCACTCTTATCCTAATGCAATTCCTACTAACTAATGTATGGGCATACAAGATGCATGAATGAGTGTAGGAAATGCGTACCTCACGCCAGCGCTCAACAACTGAAGATAAAGCTAAAAGAAAAGACGACTATATGCCTAAGTCAAGTACATGATGCGTGACCTAAACAAGTAAGAACGTCTAGTCTTTTGCTTTGGATTTTAAGGCCAAGTATATTAATGGGGGAATGATTAATGATCTGGGAGCAAACTAGAAGTCACAGCATGCAAAATAGGGCTCTCAGATAACAAAAATGAAGAACAAAACTACCAGAAGAAAAATGGAAGCAAGAAGACCACACCAGGCCGCCAATTGGCGGTCTCAGACCGCTGATTCGCGGTCTGTTTTGATTTTCAGGTGCTCCAACGCCTCCAGTATCCTCCCCGTGATCTCTAGGATCCCTGAAACTAAGAAAAACTGGAAACAAAAAATTAAAAACCACTTGAATCGTCCAAACCAAGGTCTGGACAGAGCACCTCCCCGCCACGGCGCCAAAAACTTGATTGATCGTTTTATTTTAAACCGCAAGTGCACAACCGCGTTGAAGCGGTGGCAAATACGGGTCGTCCACTGGGAGGTGTGTCGACGTTTGGTTGTGCAAAGGCGAGTGGTAAAAAATGGAGAGAAAGGTTGATTACACTAAACTACACTAAGATGCAAAAGGAAATGAAAGATAAGCAATAAAACTAAACCCCAAAGGGGGTAGAGAAATAATGTGAACATAAAGAAGTGTGTGTGTGTGTTCATTAAGCTCCTAACAATATGTAGTGCATGAAATCATAAAACTAAATCCAACTTTGCCTCCACATGAATTAAGATTTGATCACATCATTAAAACATACAAGACAATAATTGGAATGAAGCTAAATGAACTCATGTATAAAAACTAGACCCTACTATGCCTCCACATGAATTAAGATAAGACTATATCATTAAAACATACAAGACATTAACCAAGGTAAAGGCAACAAGAGTACATACACTACAACTTGTGTTTCCAATATTAACTTCATCCATATCCTAACCTTATCATTCCCTATAAAATAGGTCCACTAATCAAAGCATAAGCTAAGCTTCATTCAAGAGCATAAGCATATCAAAGATAAGAGTGAAAACCCATTAGATGGTTATGGAAATCATATAAAGCTCAAGGGATAAAGATAACACACACTTAATACACTACATGATCATATCACATATTACTCCACCCCCCCAAATGGGGATGGAACTACTCACACAAATTTGAACTAACTACTCTAACAAAATGAAGCATTATACTGAAATGAAACTACACTAATCAAGCAAGAAATATTAAAGAAGCATAAAACAAAACAAACAAGCAAGCATGCATATGAAAGGAAATGAAACTAAGAGAGAAACAACACAATTAAAGGAAAAACATCTATTATTAACACACTCAATACAAGCAGCCCTTCCTCCACCAGAGTTTTGCTTCAAGGCTTCACTCTTAGTAGGGAATATGGCCACCAAAGAGGGAGATATATACAATGGAAGGTGAAGAGTTCTATTTATAAGCATGGAAAAAGCTAATCTGGGACAATCCCCCGATGTGGGACTAAACAAATACCAAAAATAGACTAAGCATACACTAATACACGTGCTCCCGAAAGCTAAGCGGATCCAGAGCTATCTGGACCGCCAATTAGCGGTCTATAAGTTCCAGATCCATTTGGTTTTCATACTGGGCTTTGCTTGATGTATTTGTTGGTCTTGGATGCATCTACTTCACTTGTTGGAGCTCCGACCCGAATCGAATTGCCAAAATACTCCCCATGATAGTGTGGAGTTTTCTGTTTTGCTCTTAGGTCCTTTGGCGTTACGTTCAGGTCCTTCTCCCTTGCATCTTAGTCCCCAGGTCTCACAATTAAGTCCTTTTTCCTGCTTTTGGGTCCTTTCATGGCTCTTCTCTTCAAACCTCTTTATTTCTGAAATTCAAACATAAAACTCGTCACGTAGCATTGCTTAGGTGTAAGATAATGGATATAAGATACAAATATAAGCATGAAATGATGTCAATCATGCATCTTCACTTTTCTACGTGTAGTGACATCATTGAATCCTCTCCCAACAACTGGTATCAAAGATTTGGTTGCTTCTATCGATGACGAAGGATGTGAGAAACTTCTGTGTGGAGAAATTTACCAGAAAAGGAAACTTTTCTACCTGGCAAAGGAGGGTCCGCGTTGTTGTCGCAAGCGGACGGATTGCTCAGCACTTTGGGCGGTGAAGAAGAGAGGCCGGCAAAGATGACCAATGAGAAGTGGGAGATGTTGAATCTTTGGCAGTAGGGATCATCGAATTGTCCTTATCCGATGATATTCTCTTCGAGGAGTCGGTGACGACAACAATTGAATATTGGAAGCTTCTTGAGGAGAGGTTTATGAAGAAAAGCCTCGGCAACAAATTGAATTTGAAGCATGAACTGCACACGCTTCGGATGAGGGAGAACACACCATTTGTTGATCAATTATCAGTGTTTAACAAGCTCATAGCAGATTTGGCGCAGTTGGGTGTCAAGCTGGAAGATGAGGATAAAGAAATGTTGTTGCTAACGTCTCTGTCGAACCCATTTGAGAATTTGGTAAATACGATCATATATGGGAAGGATTTGTTGGTGTTGGAGGAGGTCAAAGGCACTTTGATCTCTTTTGATGCAATGAAGAATTCAGGCAGTAGCTCTTCGGATAAGGGTGAAGGATTGGTCGTCTCACCGAATGGAAGGGGCAAAACGAGCAACAAAGGATGTGGAAACAATAGGGGACGGTCGGAATCAAAAGAGTAATTTTTAGAGTCAAAATTGTCCCTTCGTTCGTGGGAGGTCTTCTTTAAATATAAGTTTGTTACATGGATAATACCATCTTAGTATGTATAAAGTCATAAGACCGTTCCAACTACTCTTATAATCTCCGTGGTACATTAGGATAAAATGGAATCTACTCCTAAACAAACAATAAAAGAATAAAAATTCTATCCTAATATGCATGATTTTAATGCTCTCCTCACATTAGCTCGCACGCGATCGCCTTTTTCACGATAAGCAAGTGTTTGCGCTCCCGTATCATGAAGCGTGACTATAGAGCCTTCAAGGAGGCACAATAGAAGGGAAAGTCGGGTATGATTCTACCTGTGTGGTGGTGGAATGGGACGAGGTAGACGTCCTAACAGTTTGCACTGCAGGTATCGACTAATCATCGACGAGATGGATTTTGGATACAGGAGCATCTTATCACATGTGCCTTGTTAGAGAGTGGTTTACATCTTATGAACCACAAAAAAACGAATTGTTGTTATGGGAACGATGCTTCATGCACTACCGTTGGAATTGGTTCCATTTAGTTTAAGATATTCGATGAATGCATTTGAACATTGAAGGGAGTGCGTCATGTTTCAGACTAGAAGAAGAATTTGATATCTCTAGGAGAGCTAGACACTCTCGGGTGGAGATGGTCCAGAGCAGATGGAAAGGTCAAGCATGGATCGATGATAGTGATAAAAGGAACCAAGTTGGGCAACTTGTATTGGATGCAAGGAAATGCAGTAGCAAGAAAAGGGTGTAGCAAGTGCTACAAAAGACGTTGAAGACAGCACCATCCTTTGGCATATGAAGCTTGGTTGTATGTCGAAAAAGGAATTGTGTGAGTTACACAAACAAGGTATGTTGAAGGGTGTTAAGAGCTGCAAATTGGATTTTTGTAAATATTGTGTCTTCGGGAAACAACACAAGATTCAATTCAAGACGGTTATCCACAACATGAAAAGCATATTGGAGTATAAGCACTCCGACGTCTGGAGACCGGTGTTGTTTCGGTCAAAGGGGGGAGTCAAATATTTCATCACATTTATTGAGGACTTCTTAAGAAAGGTATGGGTTTACTTTTGAAGAATAAATCAGATGTGTTTGAGAAATTTAAAGTATGGAAGGTGTCACCACCTTGAGATCGAGGATGCCCGAGGGTGCACCATACCAGGCTGGGTTCGTGAGCTTGGAGCATCACAAGGAATTAAGAAGCACACAAGGCGAGCCAAACGCGAGAGCGTGAGGTAAGCAAGGGGGGAGCCCAAGTACTCCCCTGAGTTTGCAGGGCAAGCGCCAAGGAGATTCGAGATGCGCGGGCATGCGCACACGCAAGGCGAAGCGTGAAAGAGGAATCGAGTGGCAGGCAGCGGCAAAGCGCGTGCAAGAAGGCAAGTAGTCGAGGCTACAAACATGGAGCGAAAAGCCTAGTCTGAGGACGTACGCGTAGCACAGGCGCGAGGAGGCTATGCTGAGGCAACATGCACACGCACGGGGCGCGAGCATGAGCAAGCGAGGCAAAGGCGCGGATGTTCTAAAGCCTATAGCACGATTGGTAGCTTGGAGCGCGAGGCGCGTGGGAAAAGCACCAAGACTTGGAGTCCGGGGACACCCAAGCAAAGGTCAGAACGCATCAGCAAGCGAGGCGCATGCATGGCACTTGGGAAGTGCGAGAGCATGCCCGGGCAGCACTTAGGTGCGCCATGGAGGCGGTCATGAGCGGGCAATGCTTAGGAAGGAGGCGCAGGAGCTTGGGAGGCTAAAGACCAGGAGTCAACACCAAGTCAGCACAAGGAGACCAAGTGAGGATCGTAGTCAACACGAGTCATGACCGGTCAACTGGCGGAGGATGGTGCGGGCCGACGAGGACTACCCATGGGCGAAGCAAGGACCGAGATTGGTGACCAGGCAAGGCGTGGGCAGCCCAACAAAGGCGTGGAGACCAAGTCAAAGGAGGAGGCTACATTCGTGGAGACGGTTATGAACATGGTCCACCAACCGAAGGAAGAGGGAAGCGTGGGCTGAATGGGTCAGCACCAATACGCACATGTCTTCCTTACATGTAGGTATTCGGTTTGGAAAGAGTAGAAATCGTGGTGCATGCATTCCTTGAAAATAGGAACCGAAGATGCACTTCCTAAAAAGTAGGATTCGGTTATGGAACGGGTCCATAACTGAACGGGACATGTGCAAGGGATTTGAACCGGTCAAACCCCACTTGTGCAACTTCCTATTCTTGGGGAGACGGTTTTGAAGAGGTTATTCCAGCAAAATACAGCATGATTCCCACGTTTCCAGCCAACCTAAACCGAAGGGTTCTGTTATGACAAAGTGGCGCCTATTTGTGGGAATTAATCCGTGATAGAGGAAGAGTTGGGAACGATTCCTAAGGACTAATTCAGCCACAACTATTATGGGGGAGAATAGAGAGCTATTCTCTTGCAACCGAAGGAAGGTGGGTTGGGTGGCATCCAACCGTGCTACAAAGTAGGACTTTGAAGCATTATAAAAGGGGACGCCTCCCATAAGTGCAAATCCATCGAATCAGCATCGAATCTGAATTGAATCAAGGATCATCATCCAAGATCAGATAGGATTCCCTCTAGATTTTGAGTTTAGATTTGGGCGTGAGAGAGTTTCTGTGAGAGAGACTTGTGAGCGAGAAATCTATTGTAATCCCTTTGGGACGTTTCTTCTATATCTAATAAAAGAGATTGTTCCGCCGTCATCTTTCAGTGTTCTTGTGTGGGGAATTTGGGACGTTTGGGGGCTTGGCATTTTGTGAGGGTTGTGCAACCTTAGTTTCCGTGTGTGCTTGTTTTGGGGGCTATTCCGCTAGTTCCCTACTCTGAGGGTAACCGAAGAGTTGTGCGGTTGTGTTGGTGTTTTCGGCTATTCCTTGCGAGGATAGAGCGTTTGGCTGGGCCAAAGCTCGAAAAAGTTGAAATTTGAGAGTCTCTAAAGGACTCCTAACACGACCAGTGACAAGCTGGTATCAGAGCTACGTTCGAGGGACGTACGCACATCCACAAAACAAGCAATGTCCAATTCTGAAAGAATCAACAGGCTGGAGGCTCGTATGAGAGATGTGGAGACGTGGATCTCAGGCCGTGGTGAGGACGGAGAGGTCACGTCTGGAGAGGTCGAAGAGGAACTGCGCAAGGAGGTTCAGGAGACGAAGGATTATCTCCTAGAACGCTTGGAGGACCTCAAGGGAGAAATAGCCAAACTACGCGAGGAGTCGGGTGAAGGGAAGCTTGGAGCACGAAGGCTGTGCGTGCCCGAGCCAAAGGCCTTCACAAGTACCCGAGATGCGAAGGAGGTGGAGAACTTCCTCTGGGACATGGAGGAATTCTTCAAGGCCACGGCTACAGCACTGGAAGATCGAGTTGCCTTGGGGGCAATGTTCTTAGCTAGCGATGCCAAGTTATGGTGGAGGAGTCGGGCTACAGACGAAGCGTTAGAGGAGCTAACAGCTTGGGAAGATATGGCCAAGGAGTTGCGCGGGCAATTACTCCCCACCAACACCGCGTGGATGGCACGCGAGGCCTTGAGAAAGCTGAAGCATACAGGGACGATTCGGGAGTACGTGAAGAACTTCCAATCTCTGATGCTAGACGTGAAGGGCATGTCCGAGGAGGACAAGCTATTCAACTTCACGGCAGGACTCGAAGGGTGGGCTCAAGTGGAGCTCAGGCGCTTGAAGGTGAGAGACCTGCAGGCAGCACTAATTGCTGCGGATGCTTTGGTAGACAACCGCACCAAGGAGGGTGTGGGAGAACCAAGCAAGGGAGGCAACCGAAAGAAGGGACATGGTAGGAGGGGGACTAGCAGTGAACCGGCGGGTCAAGCCAAGGGTGGCAAAGACAAGAAACCACCGGGTGGATGCTTCATCTGCAAAGGACCGCACATGGCCTGAGAGTGCCCCAAGAGGGAGAGATTGGGGGCTCTATATGCCGAGGAAGGCGAAGGATCTGGAGAAGAGGCGTGCACGGGCTCTCTCAGACTCCTGAATGCCATCCGATCTAAGAAAGGTTCGGGGAGCCTTCTCTACGTGGAGGTTGTGGTCAATGGGCGTAAGCTACGCGCCATGGTGGATTCCAGAGCCACACACAACTTCATAGCTAAAGCAGAGGCTAAAGCTATTGGATTGGAGATGACCAAGGATGGGTCTAAGATTAAGGCCGTCAACTCAGCGGCTCGTAGCGTGGCAGGAGTTGCACACACGTGAGTAGATGTGGGAGATTGGAGCGGCACAGGTACGTTTATGGTAGTGCCTCTCGACGATTTCAAGGTAATCCTAGGTATGGATTTTCTCGTTCAAGCCAAGGTATCGATAGCAGCTCATCTAAGGGGGATCTTTATCGCCGAAGGTCCAATACCATGCTTTGTGAAGTGCACGGGAGATGAGGCTGTACCACAAGAGGCGCAAGTCTGCCACCTTGCAGCCTTAAGCCAGGAGACGCGGGGGATCCTAGGGATGGAGCTAGGCCACGAGGAGGCGGGGCCCCTCGAGCTCAACAAAGATATTAGGGAACCCGTAGGTTTGTGGAGCCTGGAGGAACTTGAGGAAGAAGAGGGCGTGTGGAGCCCTACTGTGTTCAGGGAGGTGGACACAGAGATAGTCGAGGATCTCTTGGGACATCCAGCTAGCAGATGGGGAGATATGCTACCAGACCACGAGGAGGACGAACGGGTCGTCCACGAGGCAACGAAATTGTTGCGACCCGAAGGTTCCGAGGAGGAGAACCTGGGCAGCGCGGGGTTAATGAAGAACCCAGTGAGGCAGGCGGGCCCTCAGCACTCGTTCAAGGGAACATGCGCCAAGGTGCTGAATCGGAGGAGGAGGCGTATAAGGGTAAGGTGCAACCTGGAAACGGTAGCCGAGGTGTGTATCCCCACAAGGCACCGAAGACACCAAGGGGCAACGAGGAAGGACATCATCCAAATCAGGAAGGAATTCTTGGAGGAGTTCAAGAGGGGAGGTCCTCAAGCCCTACATAGTTGCGGGGAGACGCAACAAGACCTTCGTAGGATAAGGTATGTCGCCAATCGATTCGAGAGGTTAATCTCCACAATCTATTCTTCGTCGAGGACGACGAATGGGTTGGGTGGGGGAGATTTGTCACCACCTTGAGATCGAGGATGCCTGAGGGTGCACCATACCGGGCTGGGTTCGTGAGCTTGGAGCATCACAAGGAATCAAGAAGCACACAAGGCGAGCCAAACGCGAGAGCGTGAGGTAAGCAACAGGGGTAGCCCAAGTACTCCCCTGAGTTTGAAGGGCAAGCGCCAAGGAAATTCGAGATGCGCGGGCATGCGCACACGCAAGGCGAAGCGTGAAGGAGGAATCAAGTGTCAGGCAGCGGCAAAGCGCGTGCAAGAAGGCAAGTAGTCAAGGCTACAAACATGGAGCGAAAAGCCTAGTCTGAGGACGTACGCGTAGCACGGGCACGAGGAGGCTATGCTGAGGCAACATGCACACGCACGGGGCGCGAGCATGAGCAAGCGAGGCAAAGGCACGGATGTTCTAAAGCCTATAGCACAATTGGTAGCTTAGAGCGCGAGGCGCGTGGGAAAAGCACCAAGGCTTGGAGTCCGGGGACACCCAAGCAAAGGTCAGAAGGCATCAGCAAGTGAGGCGCATGCATGGCACTTGGGAAGTGCGAGAGCATGCCCGGGCAACACTTAGGCGCGCCATGGAGGCGGGCATGAGCGGGCAATGCTTAGGAAGGAGGCGCAGGAGCTTGGGAGGCTAAAGACCAGGAGTCAACACCAAGTCAGCACAAGGAGACCAAGTGAGGATCGTAGTCAACACGAGTCATGACCGGTCAACTGGTGGAGGATGGTGCGGGCCGACGAGGACTACCCATGGGCAACAAAATACAACATGATTCCCACGTTTCCAGCCAACCTAAACCGAAGGGTTCGGTTATGACAAAGTGGCGCCTATTTGTGGGAATTAATCCGTGATAGAGGAAGAGTTGGGAACGATTCCTAAGGACTAATTCAGCCACAACTATTATGGGGGAGAATAGAGAGCTATTCTCTTGCAACCGAAGAAAGGTGGGTTGGGTGGCATCCAACCATGCTACAAAGTAGGACTTTGAAGCATTATAAAAGGGGACGCCTCCCATAAGTGCAAATCCATCGAATCAGCATCGAATCTGAATTGAATCAAGGATCATCATCCAAGATCAGATAGGATTCCCTCTAGAGTTTGAGTTTAGATTTGGGCGTGAGAGAGTTTCTGTGAGAGAGACTTGTGAGCGAGAAATCTATTGTAATCCCTTTGGGACGTTTCTTCTATATCTAATAAATGAGATTATTCCGCCATCATCTTTCAGTGTTCTTGTGTGGGGAATTTGGGACGTTTGGGGGCTTGGCATTTTGTGAGGGTTGTGCAACCTTAGTTTCTGCGTGTGCTTGTTTTGGGGGCTATTCCGTTTGTTCCCTACTTTGAGGGTAACCGAAGAGTTGTGCGGTTGTGTTGGTGTTTTTGGCTATTCCTTGCGAGGATAGAGCGTTTGGCTGGGCCAAAGCTCGAAAAGTTGAAATTTGAGAGTCTCTAAAGGATTCCTAACACGACCGGTGACAGAAGGCCCAAGTGGAGAAAAGTACAGGAAAATCTGTTAAGTACTTGAGGACAGATAATGGAGGTTAATACACCTCAAA
The DNA here is from genome assembly GCA_963682175.1 of Triglochin maritima. Lineage (NCBI taxonomy): Eukaryota > Viridiplantae > Streptophyta > Magnoliopsida > Alismatales > Juncaginaceae > Triglochin > Triglochin maritima. Next base: position 33,623,388 of record OY821776.1, on the reverse strand, counting down.
GGAGTTAACATTTTTGTGAGAAAGAGGGCATCACGAGGCACTTCACTACACCACGAAGTCCGGAAAAAATGGTGTAGTTGAAAGGATGAACATGACATTGTGTGAACAGGGAAGAAGCATGAGGCTTCATGCGGATCTGTCAAAGGATTTTTGGGCAAAGGCAGTTGATCTTGCATGTTATTTGGTAAATGTCTCACCTTCCTCGATACTTGATTTTAAGACACCTCAGGAAGTGTGAACGGGTGAGCTATTTGATTTTTCAAGGCTGAGAATATTTGGATGTAAAGCTTATGCTTTGGTCGATGAGACACAACGGTCGAAGCTGGATTCGAAATCGAAGGAATGTATTTTCCTTGGCTACGATAGGGTGGTGAAAGGTTATAAGCTTTGGGATCCAATGGATAGGAAGGTGCTCTTGAGGAGTAATGTAGTCTTTCATGAGACGATTTTACTCAAAGGCCTTGAGGAGAAAGATCAGCAAGAGGGTTCCATGTGGGAAGAAGAAACTGAAGTTAGGGTCACAACTTCACAAGGTGAATTGAATAGGGAAGTTCAACATGAAACAATTGACTCACGAGTAGAGGAACATCCTGAGTAAGAGAGTATTGCCCAGGGGAGACAACAGAGGATCACGAGGGCACCACAGAGATATGGTCATGACGATGCTAGTATTGTATTTGAACATGTAGCTGAATGTGGGGACCCTTCCACATTCAACGAAGTCGTTAAGCAGGAGGACATGACAAAGTGGATGGTGGGCATGACTGGAAAGATGGTGTCTCTTCATAAGAATGAAACTTGGGAGTGAACAGAGCTTCCAAGAGGCAAGCACGTGATTGGGTGCAAGTGGATATTCTGGAAGAAGGAAGGGTCAACTCCAAATCAGGAGTTAAAATACAAAGCGAGGTTGGTGGCAAAAGGATATGCTCAGAAGGAATGGGTTGATTACAACAAGATCTTCTCACCCGTTGTAAAACATACTTCAATTAGAGTGTTGTTATCCATGGTGGCGATGGATAACATGGAGTTAGAGCAAATGGATGTGAAGACAATGTTTCTTCACGGGCACATAGAGGAGGAGATCTATATGAAGCAGCCATATGGGTTCATTACACAAGGCAAAGAAGGTCAAGTATGCAAGCTGAAGAAGTCTCTCTATGGGCTTAAGCAGTCGCCAACGTGGTGGTACAAAAGGTTTGATACATTTATGTTACAGAATGGTTTTGTACAGAACAATTATGATAGTTGTGTTTACTTGTGGAGTCTCAAAGATGGGTCGAAAGTGTTCTTGCTCTTGTATGTTGATGATATGTTGATCATGGCTAAGGAGATGAAGCATATAGATGATCTCAAATAGAAACTTCGTGACGAGTTTGAGATGAAAGACCTCGGGAGTGCAAAGAAAACTCTTGGTATGGAGATCTTCAGGGATACTGAAAGAGGTGAAATTATGCTCACTTAAAGGAGTTATATCCAGAAAATTCCCGAAGGTATAATCTCAAGAATGCCAAGCATGTTGCCACCCCTATAAGCGCTCACTTCAATCTCTTCTTGAAGTGCAACCCCTCTACTGAAAAGGAAAGGAGAGATATGGATAGAGTTTCATATATATGCAAGTGGAGTCGGGTCCGTTATGTATGTTATGATCTGCACTAGGCAAAACATTACATATGCAGTTAGCTGGTGAGTCGTTATATGGCTAACCCAGGGAAGGAACACTGGGAAGCATTGAAGTGGCTATTGACGTACCTAAAAGGGACCATGAATGTTAGCTTGAAGTACACCAAAGGTGGAACACAAAGGCAGGTGGAGGGATTACGTTGATTCAGATTGTGTTGGTGATCTGGACAAACGGAGGCCCACAACAGGGTACCTCTTCACTCTAGGTGGAGGACCAGTGAATTAGAGATCCATTCTTCAACATACTACTGCATTGGCTACGACGGAAGTAGAGTATATGGCAGTCGTTGATGCCGGGAAAGAAGTTATATGGTTGAAGGGTTTGGTATGCTCTCTGGGGTTGGAACAACATGTGACTAAATTGTATTGTGATAGCCAAAGTGTAATTTATCTAGAAAAAGATCAGACATTCCACTCAGGGACCAAACATATTGAAGTAAGGTACCATAAGATCCGTGAATGGATCGAGGAAGGCCAGGTTATTCTCCAGAAGATTGATATGAGCAAGAATCAGGTGGATATAATGACCAAGGTGGTTAGTGATTGAACGTTTTAATTAACCACAAGTGCACAACCACGTTGAAGCTGTGGCAAATATGGGTCGACCCATAGGGTGTCGACTTTAGTTTGTTCGAAGGAGAGTGGGAAAGAAAGAAGTGAAAGGAGTTATGATCTAAACTACACTACAATGCGAAAGGAATTGGAAATACGCAATAAAACTAAACCCCATAGGGGGTAGACAAAGAATGTGAATACAAAGATATGTGTATGTGTGTGTTCAATCATGCTCATCACAACATGTAGTGCATGATAATCATAAAACTAAATCCAACTTTGCCTCCACATGAAATAAGATAGCACAATATCATTAAAACATACAAGACAATAATTGGAATGAAGCTAAATGAACTCTTGTATAAAGACCAAACCTTACTATGCCTCCACATGAAATAAGATTTAGACAATCATTAAACCATACAAGACATTAACCAACGTAAAGACAACAATAGTACATGCAACTACAAGTCATGTTTCCTTTAGCAATTCCATCCATATCCTCACCTCATCATTCCCCATAAAAAAGTCCACTAATCTAAGCATATACTAAGTTTCATTCAAGAGCATTAGCATATCAAAGACAAGAGTGAAATCTCATTAGATGGTTATGGAAATCATGTAAGGTTCAAAATATTAAGATAACACACACCTAATACATCACATAATCATATCACATATTTCTCCACCCACCAAATGGGGATGGAACTACACACTAATCATTACACTACAAACTACATTAACAAAACAAAACATTCTAATGAAATGCAATTAAACTAAGCAAACAAGAAATATGAAAGAAGCTAAATGAAAGGAAATTAAACTAAAGAAGCATGCAAGAATTAAAAGACAAGACAATATTAAAAGAAACTAAGAAAAAATATTTTATTAACAGGTTAAAATGGTCGACTGGTGGAGAAGTTCAATCAACGGATTTTAATAGGAGCTCACAAATGTGAAAGTTCGGTCAAGCGGTGGAGAAGCCCGGTCGACCGAAAATAATAGGCACTTTTCGGATGTTCAGTTCGGTCGACCGGTGTTGGACATCGTTTGACAAAAAATAACAAGGACTTTTTCGAAGTCAGGAATGGTTGACCGACGAGACATTCCGGTCAATCGGAAAGTAGAAGTTACTAAACACACCTGTGGAGTGGTCGACCGATAGAGCGGTCTGGTCGACTGTTACCCACGTTTCTTCACGTTTTCAGTACGGTTTTGAGTCGTCTATTTAAGGATTCCTTGGCCCTAATTTTTGTAGAACGTACAATTCTTATTTCCTTCATTGAGTATTGAGAGATTAGGGCTAGAGAGAGATCTAGAATGCTTTGGGGGACATATTTCCTCCATAAAACTTGTAATCTCGGTTTCTTCTCTTGTTGGAGAAGAGAAAGAAGGAAAGGAAACCCCACAGGACACCCCCAAGGACGTAGGCACATTGCCGAACCTTGTAAAATCTGCGTGGTGGTTGTTTTCAGGTGTGCATTTCTTTATTGCTTGTTTTCTTAGTCCTGTGTGTGTTTGTTGCATTTAAAGTTTGGGAGAGAGCCAGAAGCTATGTTTTTGTGATCCGTTTTGTGAATCTTAACCCGTCTACATGTACTACCATCGTTGAATCCTCTCCCAACAACTATCTCATTGTGGTTCTTTCAAAATTGGGGTCATCTTCAATTCATGGTAAATTGGAAGGGTCCAATTTGGATGGTATGAAACCATCCAAAATAAACGAAGGGTTGAGGAGGAGATTGTATTGATCATTTGTTCATAAAGTATTGCTAAGGATCAATCAACAAATGAAATCACATGATTATGCTTACAAATTTTAACAAATTACTAAATGCGTCATTGGCTTTAATAAAATTTCAAGTCTTAATTTAAACAGGCCAATCGACACTTTAGTTACAATCATATTACTATTTGACACATTTGGGCTATATTGATGGTTTCTCCACTTTTGGACCAATTTCGAACTGTTATACTCAAACTACCGTACACAGATATTTTATCATGTTTTTCAAAAATAGAACGTCGTGTAAAATTACAATATTTCATGTAAGAAACTAATTCATGTAAAATCTAGACATAAACAAATAATTTTTTTTACAAACCTAATATCTTCAAGAGACTAAACTTCCCCACTCACTTTAAATTATATATATATATATATATATTTGTCATATCAACTATAATTGGTCTAACCAATACTTGTCTAAAAAAGCTAACACATAGATTTGCTTTAAAAAACACAATTTTCATGTAAACTACTCTTAATTTTACAGAAAAAATAGAAAAATGGAACTCACATATCCTACATTTTGATCGTTGTCATTGTAGCTTCGACGACATTGTCACCACATATTTGATGTTATTGGATTAATCTAAGGATTAAGATGATGTTTGCCCAAAGCACTGACACGTGGCACACTCTCATTGGTTGCGCATTAAGGTTTTGGGTGGGGCCATCTATATAAGGAGGGGAGCCTCCCATTGGATGGACTAATTCTTGTGTGCAAACCCTAGCCCCACCAAACCCTAGCCGCCACCTCTCCCTCTCTCTCCCATTCGTCCCTCCACATCCACCAAGCTAATCCGTAGACTCTTGGGTTGTGGACACGTGCTTCTTCTCCAAGAGAGTAGCAGACCGACCGATGAGAAGGATTCCGTAAGATGACCTCCGATCTTCCTTCCGCTGCCACAGGTTCTCTCCAAGAAAGGTACTCCTGAACCTGTAGAATCGTTATTTGCTTACATTGGTACCAGAGCCATCTCGGTTACCTTCGAATCCTCACCATGCTTGACGAATTTTTGTTTCATGATAATCTGATTTGAGATAAAAACAAAATATTCAGTGGTTATGTTTTTGGAGAAAGAAAGAAAACAGAAAATCAGCATTGCTTATTTACATGATGCGCATGTTATATATGTTGATTGTTCATGATTTTTTTTCTTTCAAATTCGTTTTCATATTCTGGAATTGAAAACTCAGAGGTTTTTGATCTTTAAATGAAATAATATGATCATTCATTTAGAGATATAAGTGGTGCATGTTTGCTGATTTCTTTCTAACATGCAATTAGGGTTTAAACTAGTTTCTACATGTTGCGCATGTTATGGTTCATTAGAGCATGCATCTAGGGTTAGATTTTGCTCCTCCATTCTTGTGCATATGTGCATGGTTTAAGATGGATTTTTACTGATTTTATTTCGAGCCAATATGATATGTTGCTCTCCTATCATTGCACATACATAGATGTGACCATAATTCTGTTTTTTCTGTGATGTTACCTCTATTCTTGTGCATGTATTAGATAAAATCAGAAGTTATTTTCCATGTTGATTCTTCTAAATCATGCACATGTATACATGAAATAAGATGTCTATTTTTCCTGATTTTTACGAATTAGGGTTAGATATTATTTATTCTAATCTTTGAGCATGTATACATGAATATTGAGTTACCATATTGTATATTTCGGATTTCTTTTGGAATAATTGCATGCATTTCATTTGAAATATTTCCTTTATGATTGAATGCACATATATGTTAATCTCATTAAGGATATTTCGGATTTCTTTTGGGATGATTGCATGCATTTCATTTGAAATATTTCCTTTTAATCAAATGTGCATTTATGTGATGCCATCCACCAAAGAATTTCGAATTTTTCTTTCCATTACAAGTAGCATAATTATTGTTGATTGCATGCTTATGTTGATTATGGAAAGATTGGCTAATTCTGAAATTTTTGGAAAGATATTATGGGCTGGAATTTTATTGCCTTAAAAATATGTTTGGATGCTTTCCTTTGATGCAAAAAATATGTGTTGTTCTCCACCATATAATTTCGAATGTTTTCTTTCCATTAGAAGTAGCATAATTATTATTGATTGCATGATTATATTGATTATGGAAAGAAGAATCAAAAATTCTATTTTGAGAATGATTATTGTGGAGATTGGTTGTCATTACCTAACACGTTTTTTGCCTATTTTCGTGCCCCATTCATGCATTGTTTCCTTTTGCATTACTTCCTTATTGTTTGAATGAGGTGCACACTTTATGGTATTTTTTCATATGTCGGATTGTGCTAACGTATGGAAAGATTGTGGCTATGTGGAATGAATGATTCCTGATTTTATTTACTGCCTTATTGAGAGATGAGCGTAATTTCATTCATTTATTTCCATTTGCAATAGTTATCGCAATGGACTGTAATATTTATGGACTGTAATATTTATGGACTGTAATAATTATGGACTGTGGACTGTTTATTGCCCTGAGGAGACGAGGGGCTCCTTTATTTTTATCATTGCGATATTATTGCTATAAGACTCATGCAGGTTCCCGTCGACGAGGCTAAATCCCTAATGGGGATCATTAGCTCGATATGGAAGTAATGTAGTAATCATATCTGTGTGATGTTGATTGTTTTCTGAAAACCGTTTTTTGGGAACTCGCATGCCTAGTGGGAGTTGCAAGGTTGAAGTGTTTTGTGTAAACCACCTTGCAACCGGTGGCAAATTTTTTTTATTTGCTGATTACAAAGGACTTGTGGGAAGCTGTAAAGTTTCAGTACGGAGTGACCTCCGTCACAAGGGCCCGCCACCTTGGGCTCATGTTTGATGGGTATAAAATACGCCAAGGTCACACGATGAGGCAGCATATTACCACAATGTCAAACATGATTAGCGAGCTGAGTGCTGCCGGTCGTGCTAAGACCGATGAGGAGCAAGTGTCTGCTCTCATCAGATCATTGCGTTCGAAGAGTTGGGAGCATATGAAGGTCCATCTGACCCATGCTGATGACATCAGGACATTTGGCCAGGCCACAAAACACCTAGAGCTGGAGGAGGACCGCATGCTTGCGGAAGCCCCTCTAACTGAAGTGTTTGCTGCTGAAGTTGGCGCTCCTCGGAGGAGTGCAGGTTTTAAGCGCAAAAGAGATAGAGCTCAGGGTTTTAAAGGCAAGAAGGGTGCAAATGCAAACAAAACAGAAAACAAAGCTGGAAAGAAACGACCTCGAGGATCCAGGGGTGGGAAAGATAAGTCTAATGTGACTTGTTTTAACTGCCGAAAGACTGGACATTTTGCTCGTGAGTGCACTGAGCAAAAGGTAATTACTGTGTGTAATCCCTCGAATTGTAACGTGACTAGTTTTGTGATGCTCACTGATCATTCTCCTGTGTGGATTGTGGATTCAGGTGCCACGGACCATGTAACAAAGGATCGTTCTGCCTTCGTGGAATATCGCCATGTTCCAAGTGGGAGGCGAATAAACATGGCAAACAACACTAGCATTGAAGTTTTTGGAGTTGGCACATGCAAAGTGGCTTTGCGAAGTGGTCGGATCCTATTACTTCACGACATGTTGTATGCACCAACTATACGGCGAAATATTATTTCTGTTGTTGTCTTGATGAGACATCGTTTTAAAGTTGTTTTTGAGAACAATGATATGGGTTTATACCTTTCTAACATTTATTATGGACGTGCTTTTCTTTCTGACGGTTTTATTGTGTTGGACGCAATTTATGATTTCAATCATAACGCTAGTGCCTTTATGAGCCAAAGTTCCATGAATAATGATTCGGTTATGTGGCATGCTAGACTAGGTCACATTGGTGTTTACCGGATGAACAGGTTGGCAAAGGAGGGGGTATTAGGAGAATGCTCCAAAATTGAATTGCCGACCTGTGAATCTTGTCTAGCTGGAAAGGCAACTAGAAAACCGTTCGGAAAAGCCATTAGGGCTACTTCTCCTTTAGAACTAATTCACTCAGATATTTGTGGACCTTTGAATGTGTGTACTAGACATGGACAAAGTTACTTCATCACATTCATTGATGACTTCACTAGATATGGTCGTATTTATCTTATTTCTCACAAGTCAGAAGCTCTAGAATGTTTTAAGAAATTCATGAGTTTAGTTGAGAATCAGTTGGATAATAAGATAAAAACTCTTAGAACGGATAGAGGTGGTGAATATCTCTCCATAATGTTTAAGGAGTTATGTGATGAAAAAAGGATATCTAGACAACTCACTTTGCCTTATACTACTCAGCAAAAGGGTGTTGCCGAGAGAAGGAATGGAACGTTGCTAGACATGGTTAGATCCATGATGGCGCATGCGAGCTTGCCAATCTCGTTTTGGGGAGATGCTCTAATGACTGCTGCCTATATCCTCAATAGAGTTCCAACAAAATCGGTTCCCTCAACTCCATATGAGTTATGGACAGGACGGAAGCCTGATTTTAGTCTGCTGCATCCTTGGGGATGTGCGGCATACATTCATTCTACTAGTCACCGATATGGAAAACTAGGACCTAGAGGGAAAAGTGTATCTTTGTAAAATACAGTGATTTCTCCAAAGGTTACGTTTTTATCGGGGTAGACGAGAATGATAGAAGGACGGAACTGGAGTCTAGGGATGCCACATTCTTGGAAAATGATTTTCCAACCCTTGTTGGAGCTATCAAAGAGTCAGTGGACTTCTTTGAACAACAAGATGAGGACATTGCCACTCCACGGGATCATGATCTGGAAGTTGAACATGAGGTTCCACCAGTCGATCCTAGTGGGAGCAGCAATGCTGAGGATCTGATAGCTCTCACGGAGGATGAGCCATCAGATATCCATCTGCGTCGAAGCAAACGCGGGCTCATTCCTCGTAGGCGGTTTCGCTTAGAGGAAGAGGCCCTCATGATAGCTCAAGAAGAAATTGATTATGAATCATCCGGGATGATAGTAATCGATGAGCAAGAACCGGAGACCTTGAAAGAGGCTTTGGAAGGTCCAAATGCTAAAGAGTGGTTAGAAGCTATAAAGGAAGAGTTGGAGTCGATGAAAGTTAATCGAGTCTGGGACTTGGTCGACTTACCGCCGAACCGAAAGGCCAATAGGGCCAAGTGGATCCTCAAGATTAAGAGGAAGGTGGATGGATCTATTGATAGATTCAAGGCTAGACTGGTAGCTAAAGGCCACACCCAAAGAGAAGGCGTGGATTTTGAGGAAACCTTTTCACCCGTGGTTAGGTTTGCCTCCATCTGCCTTCTACTAGCTATTGTAGCTCAGATGGACTTAGAGCTTTACCAAATGGATGTAAAGACTGCTTTTCTCAATGGAGAACTTGAGGAGGAGATCTATATGGATCAACCTCATGGTTTTGAAGTCAAAGGACAGGAGCGCAAAGTGTGCAAGCTCAATAAGTCCTTATATGGCTTAAAACAAGCGTCTAGACAGTGGAACATTCGCTTCCATCAAGCTATATCAGAGAATGTGTTCTCTATGCTTGAGGAAGATCACTGTGTGTATGTTAAGAGATCCAATGGTAAATTTGTCATTCTGACCTTGTATGTTGATGACATACTCATGGCTGGCAATAGCAAAGAATTTCTGAAATCCACTAAAGAGTGGTTGTCCTCCACGTTTGATATGAAGGACATGGGTGAAGCTAGCTACGTCCTTGGTGTCAAGATAGTTAGAAATAGGTCCAAGAGACTTCTGGGATTGTCTCAAGAGACTTACATTAACAACATCTTGAAGAAATACCATATGGACAAATGCAAACCAATCGATACTCCTGTTGAGAAGGGTTTGCACTTAAGCCTTGATAAGCATCCTGAGACTCCTGAAGAGAAGGCCAAAATGGACAAGGTTCCACTTTGTGAAAGACATTATAGCGAGAAAGGAAGTTGAGTTGAGACATGTGTCTACTAGTCTTATGGTAGCTGACCCTCTAACCAAGGCTAAAGCTGAGGACTCGTTTGTGTGTCATGTGAAGTCCTTAGGCTTACGCAGACTTTGATGTATTGGCATGTCTAACTTCCTTTTATGAGTGATTGTGTTTTTCCTTTCAACTATATATGTTTGGTTTATATAGTTGTTCTAGCATAAAATATTATTCTGTCAATAGGCTGAAGAATGCTTACTCACACGAGCATTCGCCTCTGGCACTTTTGATAGCGAGCAGAGATGAGACTGATCATGAAGAGATCTTGTATGATAGATCTAGAGTAGTTCATGATAGGACAGTCGCCTTGATTAGGAATCAAGATGAGATCCTCTATGTTGGTGAGGATTGACATGAATGTTCCCACAATTCATGTGACCTATAGAAGCCAAGTGCGAGCATCACATGTGGCGCCAGGTAACATCTGTATGGTGTTAAGGCGACAATGATGAAGCTCGGGTCAGGCACAGAGGGGGTGCGACTGGACTAAGACTTGTATGGTGTTGAGAGACAGACATACTGTTGTGTGCAGTATGATCCACCATAGCATGTTTGTCATACAACATGTGCTGAACGACCATTTGGAAGTGAAAGGATGGATCCCTGCTCCTTCACTGTGTGAGTCCAAGACTTGATTGTCATTTAGTTGCCCTCAGTGACCTTCGACGACACCATGAAGCAAAGAGCTGATGTGGCTACTTTGGGATGTTATCTATGACCATGAGAGATTCGGTCTAAAGAGGCATCTTCGGGAAAGGAGTCAACTCTGAGTGTAATGGTGGTCTGGGGCGAAGGGAAAGGTTTGACTCGACTGCACTAAAAGTATTTGCTGGGCCCAACTGTATTGGATACAGTAGCAAGTACCTTGAGGACAAGAAGGTATTCTCTCCGAGGGATCGAGATACCGTTCATGTCAAGTGAGTTTCTGAGTAAACCTGGGGAACAGTGATGTGCATTTGACTGCTTAATTGTTATTTTTGTGAGGATGTTGTCATTCTGGCCTTCTAGTAAGGTTTCTAGTTTGAGACTCCTAAATTGCAGGTGCATCACCGGTCGCACGACCCATTTGTCTGTATGATCGGAAGAGTACATGTGTCGGGGACACATATGGTCTTGTATTAGGGATACATGATCAGAGACTTGCGTATTGTGGATGCATTCTTGGAAGAGAGAAATAGTTGTATATATCAGGGATGTATACATATGTGTAAGGGACACATGAAGAGGTGCACATTGCCATCTTATGATTGTATGTATTGGGGATATATACCTATGTGTCAGGGACACAAAAGAAGATGACGTGTTGTTGACGTGCTATTCTGCAAGTGGGAGATATTAGATTAATCAAAGGATTAAGATGATGTTTGCCCAAAGCACTGACACGTGGCACACTCTCATTGGTTGCGCATTAAGGTTTTGGGTGGGGCCATCTATATAAGGAGGGGAGCCTCCCATTGGATGGACTAATTCTTGTGTGCAAACCCTAGCCCCACCAAACCCTAGCCGCCACCTCTCCCTCTCTCTCCCATTCGTCCCTCCACATCCACCAAGCTAATCCGTAGACTCTTGGGTTGTGGACACGTGCTTCTTCTCCAAGAGAGTAGGAGACCGACCGGTGAGAAGGATTCCATAAGGTGACCTCCGATCTTCCTTCCGCTGCCACAGGTTCTCTCCAAGAAAGGTACTCCTGAACCTGTAGAATCGTTATTTGATTACAGATGTGCCATTTCATGTGAGAGAAAATGTTTGGATCAGAAGTTAAAGATTGTGTCATGTGATGTGAGAGAACATGTTTTCGGTTAGTAGTTGATTTTTTTCAGAATGTCAATATATAAGTGGCATAAATTTTTCGAGGAATGCATTATGAATCCATGTCCAATTGGACGATCTGTTAACCCAATTAAAGGAAGATTATAAATGGATAAATATTTTTGATGTACATTGAAGACTGGGAATCAATGGACTTCTGTGGGAACCATTTTATTTACAGGATTTATCACTACTTTGGCTACTCTAGCGGCTTGGTAAATTACTCATGAATGTGAAGTTTTTAGACGTTTCTACCTTAATTTTACATGATGAGAACGATTTCTTATACAAAAAGAAGCAAATATTACATGACGTTCTGTTTCTACAAAGCAATATAAGATATCTAATGTCTAAGGATAGTTTGGGTATAAAATTTCAAAATTTATCAAAAAATGATAAAACAAATAATGTGGTTATTTCTTCAGTAGCTTTCTGGGCATATTGCTAGTTGTTTACTGTCACTATTGATGCCATGCATGCTCTGGTTTAGTGTTGTTAATTAATTTGGCTTGCATGACCCCTTTTTAAGACAACTTGGACCATAAAACTCAAATCAAAAGATTAGACTAATTGCCAACTAGGTCATGCATCATTTGTAGACCTTGCACACACTTGTCATTTCTTTTCTTTACATTCTTGTTGTCGATTGCTGGTAGGAGGTACGTGCACCCTTTCTCTCATTCATGCATGGTTAGAGCACACATTAGCTAGTAAGGTGCATCAAGTCAAGTGTGAGGTGAGACTATTAAGGAGGAGACTATCAAGTCAAGTTTTTAGACGTTTCTACCTTAATTTTACATGATTGCTAGATTAAGACTCAAAACACTAATAAGGAGGGTTGTCCCATACAAGATAATATGGGGGATTCCATTACCCTTTCCTTTGCCCCAAAAATCACTCCTAATCAAAAGCCTTAATCTAAAATCAAGTAGACATTGGCCATTAGGACTTCGGCGCATTACGAGAGTGATCCGGTCAAGACCGTCATAGCCTGATCGGCGTCGCCCACTTTGTTGATAGTAGGAGAGACGAGATCTCTGGATCATGTCTCACTTGTTGGGATTTGTGGTCTTCGTCGTAGGGAGGTGAGGTGTGTTGGTGCCTTGTGAATTCGCAGTTAGGCATCGTCTAGTTGTAAGGACCTATAGTGACCTTAGGCTACTTGAGCCGTGTTTGCTAGATTAGGCTTCTACCCTCACCCACTACCCACGCTAGCTCTAGGGATTCTTTCCTTCACATCTGAGTCTTCTCCTCCTCTATATTCTTCAAGTAGTCTCCTCCTCTGATTACGCCTTCTATTGTGTGTAGTTTTTTAGTCGAGTCAAGATTTTTATGCGAGCTTTAGCTCGTTCTGGTGAGAACGCTTGACTGGAGAGAGTACATTTTTCTTCTGAGATGGACGGTGTAGGTGATTCCCCATCTCCGCTTCGAGTTCCTTTTGAGCACGAGGCCAAGTTGTCTCATGGAGGTCGGGGAGAACGGGTTCCATATATGGATTACCTCGGTCCTCTCCCACCACCACGTAGACCTTCTTCCCCTCCTCCTCTGACTCGGGAGGAAGAGGGATTCGGTCAGGATCGAGTTCTAGGTGCACCACCATCTTTAGCTTGACGGGATAAACTGATGACTCTGTTGGAGCGGACCCATTATGTTCGGGCCGCGCAACTTTCTTGCATAGTTCTCCCGCCTGCTCGTGGGAATAACTATGAATTGAAACCTCAATATGTGACAAGCTTCCTACCTTCACTGCTAATAAGTAGGATCCGTATATCTTTATAGGTGAATTCGATGAGGTGTGCTCCATGTTCAAGCTTCAACAGCATGACGAGGATTTTGTCCGGTTGAGGATGATTTCTTTCGCGTTGAAGGATAACACAAAGAAATGGATGTATAGCCTCCCGGCAAACTCGATTCAGTCTTAGGATGACTGTGTGACCGTCTTTTTGAATAGATTCTTCCCACAAAGAAAGACTCAATAGATACGGCACTATATACATGAAATGTATCAGACTGAGACCGAATAATTTCATTCTTTCTTTGAGAGGTTCAAAGACCTTCTCTTGTAGTGCCCTTATCATGGAATTGAAATGTAGCAGTTGTGCCAGGTTGTTTATGAGGGCCTCAACTACAACACCAGCACATTGTTGGAGTCGATGTGTCAAAGTGATTTCCAAATGAAACTCATTGATGAGGCATGAGATACTTTTGAATTGTTGGTTGAATGTACCCTTGAGTAGGACACCTTGAGAGAGCCACTAGCTGCCAGATTTTCTGATCAAGCTAGATCATACCAAGTTCAGTCAACTATCGCGTCTGAGGCGAAAATGGTTGTTCTCATGCGTAGGATTGAGAGTTTAGAGTTGAACTGAGCTCCTCTATCTCAGGTCACCACTCCCGCTTGTAGAAGGGTGACTTATGGGACATAGTGACTTGGAGTGTGCTTATGCTCCAAATGATACTGAGCATGGAAATGCGATGTATCAACAACGGCCCCATAACGACCCGTACAGTCACTCCTACAACCTAGGATGGTGAAATCACCCTAACGTCTCATGGGGGGCTAGTGGGGGCAAAGATTAGAGCTGGCACGCTCAACCTCCACATTATCACCCTCCACGCCCATGGGCAACCTACCTACCCCCACATCAAATGTCTGAGCCCCATACTCACCATCCTACTCAGGCCTCACCATCGGGATATTCTAGTCAGACTCTACCTCAGCGGGTTGACCCAAGGGACTCCACTATTGAACAAACCTTAATGGTAATACAAATAAGAACCTTAATAGACTTTACACATTGTATGACTTGAGGATGTTAAGGTTGCCCATGTCTTTCACTTAAGTTCTTAATTAACTTGCATGAATGGTACCCTAGGCTAGGTGTGTGGGCTGGATACAAATATAGAGTTGGCTCGTAGAATTACCATGCCCAATGATCGACAAAAATAGGTCCATAGAGTGATGATGCTAGGTTGAATAATGCATCGATATTCGGATTTTGTGGGCTTATCCATGGAAAACCCTGTGGAGACATCACTCCTCCTTCTTGGCGAGAAGGAGGTTTAACGGCTTCTTGCATATGCTAAGTACAACCGTGATTCCTATGACAGTGAGTTAGGATTTCCAAGTTTTTTGTATGTTTTCATTTCTTTCATTTTCCCTTTCTTTGTTTTGCCCGGGACTAGCAAATGGTAAGTGTGGGGTATTTCATTAGTAGCATATCATACATCGCATTCATGTTATATATCCTTTATTTTACCCCAATATTGTGCTACTCGAGTTGTTGTTTGTAGTATTTTAGAAGTTAGGTAATAAAGAAGAAGAAGAATAATAATAGAAAACTTTCCCAAAACGAAACATAAACATACAAAACATACATCAAACACACAAATAACACATAAGTAAGAAGATGAAATAGGACTATTATAGTAGCAGGAGAGTGGGTCTTACAGTATAGATGGTTAATTGATGTCCTAATGTCCACACTAGGTACTTAGTTCATTCTTGAGAACCCAAAGTGCATCTTAACTTCATGTCTAGCTATATTAGTCATGTATTCATGTAAATGTAGTTGATGTTAATTAGACTCCACACTAGTTTCTAGTTGACTTCACCTACTTTACACACTTGTGCCTCATGTAATCAAGAACCACTCTCACACACACACACTTATGCACCTCCACTCCATGGGGTTTTAGTTTAATTGTTGATTCAATACTCATTTAGTGTAGTTAATTTAGCATAATCCCCTGAATGTTGTACATAGTTGACCGTGTTGTGCACTTTCTATGTTTAACTTTTTTCAATTTGACCTATGAAGAAAACTATCAGTTTCGATTAAGAATGAAATAACAATTGAAAGACTACAAGTAGTTAAAATCGATACAAAATTGCCCGATCAAGCAACTTTTCCTATTAAACTTTGCTTAAATAGAATGAAGTAATATAAGCACGGTCTTAACAAAATACAATCAACTCTAGAAATAACAAAAAAACAAACAAAATGCAATAAACTCTAGAAATAACCAAAAGTATTTCACATAGTTATACATTAAAAGTTTCACCATTCTTTCAATACTTTCATCAAGAAATCCATAAAGCACCCTTAACCATAATGGTTTGAACAATCAGCAGAAGTAAGTGTTATCCAAAATTGACCACTTAAACTTCAGGCAAAATGAATTCAGGTGTCCTTCCACATCAATTGATGTAGTAACAGAGTATAAAACAAACAAATTCTTAAATCTACAAAAATAAAAGCATAAGTAGATGAATGCTATCCAAAAAAAATCTGGAAGATTTTAATGGTAAGCTACCATATTCTCAAACATCACTGATCAAAAGTAAAATTAATTGGACTATGAGCTCCCATTCTATACTAGCTACAAAGGGCATAATACACAATTACTTTTGCACACGTCGACGACTTCATTCATTGAATCGTCAACCAAAGCGAACGTCACCACTACGTTCCAATTACATACCTTAGCTATATCATGCCTAACGTCGTCACTTACGCTCAGTTTGCATGTCGCCCTCCCAGGATCTTCCGATGTTGCCTCACCATTGTCGTTGTCGTCCCATTACCAATAGTAGCTGCTAGAAGGATTTAGGGTGAGAATGTTTTTGTCCAACCCTAAAGCACATATATATACATAAATATACATAGTTTTTGGGGTTGTTTACCTGTCTAAAATCTAATCGGTGAAATTTAAGAAACAAGAAATTAGATCAAAATAGTATGTTCCAAATAGCAAAGATTTTTAACCCAAAGTTAAAATAAATAAATAAAACTAATTTACTCTTTTTTTCAACGCGCTCAAAATATGAGCTAAAATTTAGAATTGATTGAAGTTTAAGAATCAAATGAACATATATTGTAGGATTCTAGCCTAATCCTAATCCTAATTGTGCTTTGTGGTTCATTAGGTGGTGATTAGAGGGGATTAGAGATGGATGGCTGAGATTGAGAGGAGATGGATGGAGGGCTTGGATTGAAGATGGGTGGATGTGTGGTTGAGATGGAGAGGTGGAATGGATGGTGTGGATTGAAGGGGGAGGATATTTGGGGGGAAATCTTCTCTCCCTCTCTCTCCCTCGATGCTCTCTCCCTCACAGCTCTCTCTCTCTCGTAGCTCTCTTCCTCCCCCTGTTGGTGCGCGCCGGCGTGGAGGCGTGGAGCTCCGGCGAAGCAAAGGTGGTGGTTGGAGGTGAGTGTTGGTTTTTGACTCACTTCTTGGCGTTGGTTCTCTCACCCTCTCTACCTAACTCGTGTCTGTGGTCTTGATTGGGTCGTAGAGGTTGCTGGAGGTAGTGTGGTTGTTGTGGATCGTCGAGGAGACGATTGATCGTCGTTTGGACGCGAGGTTCGTCGACGGATCGTGATTTGGGGAGACGTGCTCGTGGAGGCGTCGTCGTGGTTCTTCTAAGGTCTCTTCAGACCTTTAGGTATGTCAAGCTCGCTCACTTAATTACCGTGAGTATTTGGAAGTCGACGGTAGGCCCTTCGGCTCGTCGCGAGTAAACATGCAGCAGATTTCACTGCCTGATCGGTCGACTGGTTTGTGCAAACGGTCGACCGTTCGTGAAGAGAATTCGGGCTCTGCCTCAAATCGGTCGAACGATGCCTATTGGGCGGTCGACCGATTGTGCATAGAAGGCAAGTCTGGAGAGATTCGGTCGACCGGGTCCCCTTTGCCGGTCGACCGTGTGCACTGTCTTAAGTCGGTTGGGGGCTTAGACCATCTAAACGGTCGATCGCTCGTTGATTTTCGTCCGACCGTGACTTAAGTGAGCATAGTGATTGGTTTGACCGAATGAGGGTTCGGTCGACCGGACTTGTGCGCTAAGCGTGGGGAACGCTCTGGTGGAATTCGGTCGACCGAGGTGTGCTCGGCGTTCGACCGAATTCATGGTGCGTGTGAGGGATTATTCCCTGGACAGATTCGGTCGACCGAGATGTGCTCGGCGTTCGACCGAATTCGTTGTGGTGTTGGGATTAGTTCCCTGGTGACTTTCGGTCGACCGGGACCCCTTTGTCGGTCGACCGATTGGTCGTTTTGTTTGTTGAACCGGGAGTTGACCATCTAAACGGTCGACCGTCCCTTGATTTGGGTTCGACCGAACGAGTGTGGTGTTGGGAGTCGGTCGACCGATGGAGTGCCGGTCGAAGTGGATTGCCCTGTATTTGCTTGATTCGGTCGACCGTTTGTGTCATGTTTTGCACTATGGTCGTGGTTGCCCGTGTGGGGCGAGTCGTGGTGCCGATGTTCTTCCGGCAAGTGTGCTAGGTGCACGAGGGTTGCGGTGGTTGGTTGAGATTAGACCTGGAGCCCCGTAACCGTGTGTGAGCTTGGGATTGGCTGAAATAGGCCTGAGGCCCAGCTTAGAATTGTGGTGTTGCGGTGGTTGGTTGAAATTAGACCTGGAGACCCGTAACTGTGTGAGAGCTGTGGTTGGTTGAAATTAGACCTGGAGCCCAGCTAGTCTGTACGGAGTTGGTTGAAATTAGACCTGGAGCTCCGTAGTACGTTCGGGTTGGTTGAAATTAGACCTGGAGCCTGAGTAAGGACCGCGTGTAGGGGTTGGTTGAAATTAGACCTGGAGCCCTTATACGTTTGGGTTGGTTGAAATTAGACCTGGAGCCCTTGGTTGTATCGTGGTAGCTGTGGTTGGTTGAAATTAGACCTAGAGCCCAGCTTGGCGACGAGTGTGTCACGACGGTTGGTTGAGATTAGACCTGGAGCCCCGTGATTGTGGTGGGTGCGGCGGTTGGTTGAGATTAGACTTGGAGCCCCGTACCAGTAGTGTGCCCTGGTGTTGGGCGTGTTGAGATGCTTTTCTTGTTGAGTAGAACTGCATGCTAGGATGATTTTATTTATGCATTTAGAGGCTTGGCATACAGGGTTTCCTTCTGGAAACTCAGGCATTGTTGCATGTTTATTTCAGGCCGTGATCGGCGTTAGGGGGTGGTGACCGAGGAGAGGAGCGCTGCTACCGGATCCAGCTTTCTCTCAGTTGAGGTCGTGTGATTAATGCTTCCTTTGTATATGCTTTTGATGTAATCACAACTTTTGTATACTCTGATGTCCGGATATATATTATATATATGTTGGTGCACCTGTGTCCCTTTTATTGCGTAATATCCTCTGTTGATTGAGTGTTTATAAATTTAAAAAAAATTCGCTGTTTTGAGGATGTTACAACTTGGTATCAGAGCGGTCGGTTCCAGTGTCCTTATCCAAAGAAACCACCCTTAGAGTTTTAGAGTCTGCATTAGTTCATGCATTCATGGTTTTGATGTGTGCTGTTCTTTGTGTGTAGATGCCTCCGAGACGCGTGAGACCTCCCACACGGGACCGTAGCACCAGCGATGAGACTGGGGGCGCGGACTGGGCAGAGGAGCGGCGGATGCTCTATGACACAGTGGGGCGACTAGGAGCGATGTTGGATCGCCAGTCAGGCAGAGGAGAGCCAGCAGCGGCAGGAGCGATGCTCGACCGCTTTATGAGACAGGACCCGCCTACCTTTGACGGTAGAGGAGAGTCTGAGGCTGCGGAGGATTGGGTCCTGAAGATTCAGGAGATCCTGCAGGCGATTGAGTGCCCGCCTGAGAGGCAGACAGACTTGGCAGCTTATGTGTTGGGTGGAGACGCGTCCAACTGGTGGAGGACCACATCTGCAGTGGTATTTGAGGGCAGGACTGAGGTCAGCTGGGAGGAATTCCTGCAGGAGTTCAACGAGCAGTATTTCCCAGAGCATGTCAGAGATGGGAGGCGAGAGGAGTTTATGGCTCTCGAGCAGGGAGAGGCGACCCTGGCTGAGTATACCCGGAGGTTCAACGCGCTGGAGCGTTACTGTCCGGAGATCTGTGTGACGCCGCTGCAGAGGGCGAGGAAGTTCATACGGGGGCTGAGAAAACACCTCCGTACTCAGGTGACCTACAGTATGCCGCAGACGTTGGCTGATGCGGTGAGATTTGCGACGCTCATTGATCAGGATTACCAGCAGAATTATGCTGAGGCCAGGAGAGCACCGGGGAAGGTCAGTGGACGTCTGGGTGCTCCACTAGCAGGGAACCCGGGCAAGAGGCCCCGGATCGGAGGAGGTGGATCACGCCAGCCAGAGGCGTGCAAAGGTTGTGGCCGAGTTCACTCTGGAGAGTGTTGGGGCCGCGCAGTGTGCCACGGGTGTGGCAAGCCAGGCCATTTCATGAGAGATTGTCCGAGTGGGCTAGGCGGGTCCAGCAGGCAGCCGGGACAGCCGACAGGTGGCAGAGGCGGGGGTCGCCGACCTTTTGCGCCGCAGCGACAGCAGGGTCAGAGGACTGGACGGGTCTTTACCATCCAGGCGGATGAGGCGAGAGACGCCAGCATGGTGGTGGAAGGTACGCTTTTTGTTGCTGGGTTGAGTGCGAGAGTGCTGTTTGATTGTGGGGCCACACACTCGTTTATCTCGGAGCGATTTGCGAGCGTGTTGGGTCGTACCCCTGCGATGTTGACTGCCACGTTGGAAGTCAGCACACCCTTGGGTCTGGTGGGCATTGTGGGGAGCTTCCTCCCCAGCGCCACGATTGTTTCGGAAGATCAGGAGTTTCCGGCTGACCTGATCTTGTTGCCGATGGAGGATTTCGACGTCATACTGGGGATGGATTGGCTGTCCCAGTACGATGTGCGAGTTTTGTGCCGGGAGAAGAATATTCTGATCCCGAGGAAGGGTCTACCTGATGTGCTGATCAGGGGGACGAAAGATAGAGGAGGTCGAGTGATCGTATCAGCAGTGAGGGCACAGAAGTTGTTGCAGCAGGGTTGCAGAGCTTTCGTGGCCACTTTGGTAGTTCCAGATCCAGAGGCGAGGAGATTAGAGGACATTGAGATTGTTCGAGAGTTCCCAGATGTATTTGCAGATGATGTCACTGGGTTGCCACCTCACAGAGAGATTGAATTTGGGATCGACTTGGTAGCTGGGACTACGCCGCAGTCTAAGGCGTCGTATCGGATGGCACCTGCGGAGCTGGCAGAGCTGAAGAGGCAGTTGCAAGATCTGATGGATACGGGGTTTATCCGCCCCAGTGTCTCGCGTTGGGGAGCGCCGGTGCTCTTCGTGAAGAAGAAGGATGGATCACTGCGGATGTATATAGATTACAGGATGTTGAACAAGGTTACCGTGAGGAATCGGTATTCCTTGCCCAGGATCGAGGACCTGTTTGAGCAGTTGCAGTCAGCGCAGGTGTTCTCGAAGATTGATCTGCAATCCGGTTATCATCAGCTGAGGATCAAAGAGGCAGATGTGCAGAAGACAGCTTTCAGGACGAGGTACGGGCATTACGAGTTTCTGGTGATGCCGTTTGGGTTGACGAACGCGCCTGCAGCGTTTATGGATTTGATGAACAGGACGTTCAGTCAGTACCTCGACCGGTTTGTGATCGTCTTCGTGGACGATATTTTGGTTTACTCACCAGATGTGGAGCAGCATCGAGAGCACTTGAGAGTTGTACTTGGCATTTTGCGGGATCATCAGTTGTATGCCAAGCTGTCGAAGTGCGAGTTCTGGCTGAGCAGTGTCGCCTTCTTGGGACACATCGTGTCAGGTGACGGGATTTCCGTAGATCCAGCGAAGGTCGAGGCCGTTACACAGTGGAGAGCCCCGACTAGTGTGGCAGAGATCAGGAGCTTTGTGTGTCTGGCAGGTTATTATCGCCGTTTCATCCAGGATTTCTCGAGGTTGGCTTCGCCGTTGACGGCTCTGACGGGGAAGGGTGTTGAGTTCGTGTGGTCCCAGAAGTGCGAGGACAGTTTTCAGGAACTGAAGAGTCGGCTGACGACTGCTCCAGTTCTGACACTTCCCAGTGGCAGTGGTGGGTTTGTGATTTACAGTGACGCGTCAGGCGTTGGACTGGGATGTGTACTTATGCAGCACGGGCAGGTGGTTGCATACGCTTCGAGGCAGTTGAAGGTGCATGAGAGGAACTACCCCACTCATGATTTGGAGTTGGCGGCAGTGGTGCACGCTTTGAAGACCTGGAGGCATTATTTGTATGGCGAGCAATTCGAGGTGTTCACGGACCATCAGAGCCTGAAGTATCTGTTTTCGCAGAAGGAGCTGAATATGAGGCAGCGCAGATGGCTCGAGCTGATTAAGGATTATGATTTCACCATCTCGTACCATCCGGGGAAGGCGAATTCGGTTGCTGATGCTTTGAGCAGGAAGGTGGAGGTCACCGCAGCAGGTCTTTGTATCGAGGAGTGGAAGCTGCTTGAGGCGTTGACCGAGTGGAGACCGTTCACCGATGAGTCGCGAGGTGCAGTGATCGCCGGGCTGAGAGTGGAGCCTCAGTTGGTCTCGAGTATTGTTCAGGCTCAGAGTACTGATGATGAGTTAGCGGGGTTGTTACAGTTAGCTGCCAGAGATGGGTCAGACTTCAGTGTTGGGGTTGATGGTGGACTGAGGTTCAGGGGCCGTGTCTGGGTGCCGAAGGGAGGAGACCTGAGGCAGGACATTCTGGAGGAGGCACATAGATCCCGTTATTCGATCCACCCGGGCAGCACGAAGATGTTTAGCGATCTTCAGAGGAATTTCTGGTGGAAGAGGATGAAGACGGAGATCGCAGAGTTTGTTGGCAGATGTCTGATTTGTCAGCAGGTAAAGATTGAGCACCAGAGACCTGCAGGGCCGATGCAGAGGATCGAGCTTCCAGAGTGGAAGTGGGAGCACGTGACGATGGATTTTGTCACCGGGCTGCCGAAGACGAGAGGATTCCATGACACGATTTGGGTATAGTCGATCGACTGACCAAGTCGGCGCATTTCTTAGCTATCCGGACCACTCTACCTCTGGAGGGTCTAGCTAAGTTGTATATTGAGGAGATTGTCAGGCTTCATGGGGTGCCTGTGAGTATTATTTCAGATCGAGATCCGAGGTTCACTTCCAGATTCTGGGGGAGTTTGTAGCAGGCCTTGGGGACTCGGTTGAAGTTCAGTACGGCATTCCATCCGCAGACAGACGGTCAGTCTGAGAGGACCATCCAGACGCTAGAGGATATGTTGCGAGCGTGTACTCTGGATTGGGCAGGTCATTGGGACGAGCATCTTCCATTGATCGAGTTCGCCTACAACAACATCTACCATTCGAGTATTGGGATGACACCGTACGAGGCCCTGTACGGGAGACCGTGTAGATCACCGGTATGCTGGAGTGATGTAGGCGAGAGACAGCTAGTTGGCCCTGAGATTGTGCAGATGTACTCTGAGAAGGTAGATGTGATCAGGCAGAGACTAGCGACGGCTCAGAGCAGGCAGAAGAGCTACGCGGATAGGCGTAGACGAGAACTGAGATTTGAGGTGGGTGACCATGTCTTCCTGAGGATTTCACCATCTCGAGGAGTGATGAGGTTCGGCAAGAAGGAGAAGCTCAGTCCGAGGTATGTCGGGCCGTTTGAGATTCACGATCGGGTTGGAGAGGTCGCCTACAGGGTTGCGTTGCCGCCGTAGTTTTCAGGTCTTCACAACGTCTTCCATGTTTCGATATTGAGGAAGTACATAGCGGATCCTTCTCATGTGATTCAGTTGGAGGTTCCAAAGATCCGTCAGGATTTGTCTCTTGAGGAGAGACCGGTTGAGATTGTGGATCGGATGGAGCATCAGTTGAGGAGGAGGACCATTCCGATGGTGAAGGTCAGGTGGCAGCACCACAGTGAGCGAGAGGCCACTTGGGAGATCGAGGAGGAGGTTCGGAAGGAGTTCCCGGAGTTGTTTGGTGAGCTTCAGTTTTAATTTCGAGGACGAAATTCTTTTAGGAGGGTGGATTGTAGGATTCTAGCCTAATCCTAATCCTAATTGTGCTTTGTGGTTGATTAGGTGGTGATTAAAGGGGATTAGAGATGGATGACTGAGATTGAAAGGAGATGGATGGAGGGCTTGGATTGAAGATGGGTGGATGTGTGGTTGAGATGGAGAGGTGGAATGGATGGTGTGGATTGAAGGGGGGAGGATATTTGGGGGGAAATCTTCTCTCCCTCTCTCTCCCTCGATGCTCTCTCCCTCACAGCTCTCTCTCTCTCTCTCTCTCTCGTAGCTCTCTTCCTCCCTCTGTTGGTGCGCGCCGGCGTGGAGGCGTGGAGTTCCGGCGAAGCAAAGGTGGTGGTTGGAGGTGAGTGTTGGTTTTTGACTCACTTCTTGGCATTGGTTCTCTCACCCTCTCTACCTAACTCGTGTCTGTGGTCTTGATTGGGTCGTAGAGGTTGCTAGAGGTAGTGTGGTTGCTGTGGATCGTCGAGGAGACGATTGATCGTCATTTGGACACGAGATTCGTCGACGGATCGTGATTTGGGGAGACGTGCTCGTGGAGGCGTCGTCGTGGTTCTTCTAAGGTCTCTTCAGACCTTTAGGTATGTCAAGCTCGCTCACTTAATTACCGTGAGTATTTGGAAGTCGACGGTAGGCCCTTCGGCTCGTCGCGAGTAAACATGCAGCAGATTTCACTGCTTGATCGGTCGACCGGTTTGTGCAAACGGTCGACCGTTCGTGAAGAGAATTCGGGCTCTGCCTCAAATCGGTCGAACGATGCCTATTGGGCGGTCGACCGATTGTGCATAGAAGGCAAGTCTGGAGAGATTCGGTCGACCGGGTCCCCTTTGCCGGTCGACCGTGTGCACTGTCTTAAGTCGGTTGGAGGCTTAGACCATCTAAACGGTCGACCGCTCGTTGATTTCCGTCCGACCGTGACTTAAGTGAGCATAGTGATCGGTTCGACCGAATGAGGGTTCGGTCGACCGGACTTGTGCGCTGAGCGTGGGGAACTCTCTGGTGGAATTCGGTCGACCGAGGTGTGCTCGGCGTTCGACCGAATTCATGGTGCGTGTGAGGGATTATTCCCTGGACAGATTCGGTCGACCGAGATGTGCTCGGCGTTCGACCGAATTCGTTGTGGTGTTGGGATTAGTTCCCTGGTGACTTTCGGTCGACCGGGACCCCTTTGTCGGTCGACCGATTGGTCGTTTTGTTCGTTGAACCAGGAGTTGACCATCTAAACGGTCGACCGTCCCTTGATTTGGGTTCGACCGAACGAGTGTGGTGTTGGGAGTCGGTCGACCGATGGAGTGCCGGTCGAAGTGGATTGCCCTGTATTTGCTTGATTCGGTCGACCGGGACTTTTGGTTCGGTCGACCGTTTGTGTCCTGTTTTGCACTATGGAGGTGCTATGGTCGTGGTTGCCCGTGTGGGGCGAGTCGTGATGCCGATGTTCTTCCGGCAAGTGTGCTAGGTGCACGAGGGTTGCGGTGGTTGGTTGAGATTAGACCTGGAGCCCCGTAACCGTGTGTGAGCTTGGGATTGGCTGAAATAGGCCTGAGGCCCAGCTTAGAATTGTGGTGTTGCGGTGGTTGGTTGAAATTAGACCTGGAGCCCCGTAACTGTGTGAGAGCTGTGGTTGGTTGAAATTAGACCTGGAGCCCAACTAGTCTGTACGGAGTTGGTTGAAATTAGACCTGGAGCTCCGTAGTGCGTTCGGGTTGGTTGAAATTAGACCTGGAGCCTGAGCAAGGACCGCGTGTAGGGGTTGGTTGAAATTAGACCTGGAGCCCTTATACGTTTGGGTTGGTTGAAATTAGACCTGGAGCCCTTGGTTGTGTCGTGGTAGCTGTGGTTGGTTGAAATTAGACCTAGAGCCCAGCTTGGCGACGAGTGTGTCACGACGGTTGGTTGAGATTAGACCTGGAGCCCCGTGACTGTGGTGGGTGCGGCGGTTGGTTGAGATTAGACCTAGAGCCCCATACTAGTAGTGTGCCCTGGTGTTGGGCGTGTTGAGATGCTTTTCTTGTTGAGTAGAACTGCATGCTAGGATGATTTTATTTATGCATTTAGAGGCTTGGCATACGGGGTTTCCTTCTGGAAACTCAGGCATTGTTGCATGTTTATTTCAGGCCATGATCGGCGTTAGGGGGTGGTGATCGAGGAGAGGAGCGCTGCTACCGGATCCAACTTTCTCTCAGTTGAGGTCGTGTGATTACTGCTTCCTTTGTATATGCTTTTGATGTAATCACAACTTTTGTATACTCTGATGTCCGGATATATATTATATATATGTTGGTGCACCTGTGTCCCTTTTATTGCGTAATATCCTCTGTTGATTGAGTGTTTATAAATTTAAAAATTTTCCGCTGTTTTGAGGATGTTACATTTATATTCTAAAATAATAAAAATGAACGACTCAAAAATTGAGTAGCCAGCCCCATTATCATGATTCTTCACAGTACTAAAGAATGCACTTACTAGCAGGCTTGAAACCCATGTCACAGGCTTGCTGCTAAGTGTTGTTCATTATGCTCCATTGCAAGCCATCGAGTGAGCCAAGCCGAGCCACTCGCGAGCCAAGCACCTCACGAGCCAAGCACTAGCACTAGTGGATATTTCAGTTCAACTCCACTAAAGAGCGAGCGACAAGCACGGAAAAATCGTTAACGAGCCGAGCACACATCGACAACTTGATTCCTTGAACTGTCAACCAAATGGAACGTCACCGCTACGTTCCAATGACATACCTTAGATATGATAGATGCGGGAGAAAGACGGGGAGCACCAGACCGAGCCACCCCAGAAACACGCTCTCCACCAGGCGCACATGGACCGCTAATCAGCGGTCCCAAACCGCCAATTGGCGGTTCAGAAGTTGTGACTGGTGCGCGGCTTTGGCTCGCCTTGTTCTCCATGCTGAGGGCCTTCTATTGCCATCACTAGAACCATGCTTTGATCTACGCAATTGGTGGATACGAATGAAAGAAGAAAATTCACTACTTAACACTCATAAGGAAAAACGAGATTTGCACCAAAAACTCATCTTTTCTTTCTTCTTTCTCACTTACATTCTCCTTTCTTCTTTTCACTCATTCTATGACTTTACTTGACTTCACTTGACTTGTTTTACAAATGGAGAACTATTGTGCTTATATAGACACTTACAAAGACTCTTCAACTTAACCTACAACAAAAACATAACATAAACTACATAAAAATGATCATTCAAGATCATTACAACCTCTACTTAAATTGCATCATAAAATAGGACGAAAATCACAGAGAAATGAAGAGACTTTGGAATAGCTGTTGTTTTAATCTGGCAATTTATACTTTGTAAAACCTAGATCAATTTCTAATTTGTGCAATTAAACTTGCAGTATATATGAAAATGTGAACTTGTGCATTAGTCCAACTGCGAATTTATAGCACATTTGCTCATGTGTTGTTACTTTGCTTCTGTTACATTATGAAGGTGGGAGGTTTACCCCCATTGCTTGATAAATGATAAATGATTGTTTGTTTTTGTGGATCGATCTGTCCATCTGAGGAAGGATTGGGTTTACGCTTGACCGCAGAATCTGAACCAGATGTAGGCCGGAAGTACTATTCCTGCCCAAGACGAACTGTAATGTTAAATTAACAATTTTAATTGTTATAGTCCTTATTGTTTTTCTTCTGATATTGTCCAATCCATTCATTGGCTCTCTAGATCAATTGGAAAATGACAATTATTCTGTTTTTTAAATTTTAAACAACCTTCAGCAGAAATGTGAGAAATTTTAAAGTTGCTGCCAGGCAGTAGAAATATCTCTAAGCATCCAATTATCACATTTGAACTAAATCAATATGGATCGCAGCTCCAACGAGGTTATTACAGTAGTGATATCAGGTTGGAGGATTTTATGCCTCATAAATTCAGTAGATATGCCCTTCCGGTTTAATGGACTTAACACTATTTATTCTTCTGTGTGTTAGAACTTAAAATTCTATGGGTTAGGCTTGTAGGCATTTACATCTCATGGGATTTGCACTAATTATTGTCTAGGGTCAAAGTCAACTTGAAGTTTGGCTAGTAGGCTTTTAGGTTATAGCTGGTCAAAGTCTCTCGGTTGGGCAGGTAGGGCCTTAAGATTAATATTATACATAGTTTTAGGATTGTTCACCTGTCCAAAACGGGATTGGCGAAATTTTAGAACTGGAAACCGGATCGAAATAGTATGTTCCAATGAGCAAAGAGTTTTTAACCCAAAGATTAAAAAAACGAAACAAACTAATAATTAATTATTTTTTTCCAAAATGCTCAAAATACGAGCTAAAACTGACAAATTGATTGAAGCTTAAGAATGAAGCTGCGGTGGCGGAGGAGGTGCCAGCTGTCGAGGGCACAGAGGTCGCTAAAGACGTCGCGGAGGCTAGGGTTTGCAGGGGGTTTGGTTGGAGATCAGTCGCGGAGGAGGTCAGGTTTGCGGCTAGGGTTCAGTCAGGTTTTGTCTGGAGGTTTTGTCGGGAATAAATAAAAAAAGCGTAATTGTTTGTTTCATATAAGCCCTATAAACGTCGGTCATCACTTACAGCCGACGTCTATATGCATAGGGGCATAGACGTCGACTCTAACTGATGACCGACGTCTATACCCCGACGTCTATAGGCTTGGAGAATAAACGTTGAGGTATAAACGTCAGTTTCTAATTGACATCATATCATGCATACATTTATGTGTTATATCCATTATGTTGAACCTAAATAATGTTGCGTAACGAGTTTTATGTTTAAGTTTCAGGAATAAACATGTTTGAAGAGAAGAGGCATAAAAAGGACCTAAAAGCAAGAAAAATGACTGAGTTGTAAGACTTATGGACAGAGATGCAAGAGAGAAGGACCCAGATGTAAACCAAAAGGATCAATGAGCAAACCAAAAAACTCCACACCATCATGAGGAGTATTTTGGCAATTCGATTCGGGCCCAAACTCCAACAACCATCTCGGGTGCATCAAACATGAAGAAATCAAGTCAGACAACTACACTCCAAATCCAGACCCGATCCAAAGTCCATAGGCCGCCAATTGGCGGTCCCAAACCGCTGATTGGCGGTCTAGTCCTCTACATGTCCAATAAGATTTTGGCGGGTCATGCATGAAAGTATTTTATTTTTGGTAGTGCATTAGTCCCACATCGGGGGATTGTCCCTTGTATTTTACTACAAATAGAACTCTTCCTCTTCCCTTGTATTTTACTATGACTATAAATAGAACTCTTACTCTTCCCTTGTATTTTACTACATGCTTAGTGACCAATCCCTCTAATTAGAGTCAAGCCTTGGAGCAAACACTCAAGTGGGGAGATGCTACTTGTAATGTGAGTCTGAAATTAAATAATTTTTTCCTAGGTTATGTTGTCTCTCTTATGTTACCTTGCAGGCTTAGCGTAATCTCGTTCCATTAATCTTAGTATACTTAGTTAACATGTTTTCCTCTTTTAACATAATAAGTAGCTTAATGATTAGTGAGTAGTTCCATCCCACTTTTGGGGTGGACATGATGTTTATACATGCAATAAAGAATGGAAAAGAATGTTTTACTTTGAAATGTGTGGATGAATGTGAATGTATGCTTGTTTGTTTAGAGTAGAACACTTCACTTGATGGGTTTTGCCACAACTATTAGACACCTCCCATGCTTGTTTAGGTTCTGAAATAACCAACTTGTGTATGTGCATATTAATCAACTAGATTAGTGATTGGATTGATAGGTTTTGCCATAACTATTAGACACTTCCTATGCATGAAAACACAACCTACATTTGTTCCTAATGAATGCATTCTTCACCATCTTATTGTATGTGTACACTCACTCCACCTCTCAGGGGCTTCTCTTTCTGATTTCCAGCCTAGTTATTAAGTTCTTTTAGTTTAGTTTTAAACCATCGCTAGTTGTCCTCTTTTGCATTTGCTTCTTACTAGTTTAGTGGAGTTAAACTTAGCATAATCAACTTCTTCTCTCCCTTTTTCACCACTTGATTTCGAAAGATACTAACATCCTCGTGGATCGACCTGTACTTGCCCCGTCTTCCCTGGTAACGGTGCTAAAAACTTGTTTATAAGTGATGCCCGATGTTTATAGGCTTGGAGAATAAACGTCGAGGTATAGACCTCAATTTCCATGGGTATTCAAACAACCGACGTCTAGAGGACCCTATAGACGTTGATTGTATTAATGGCCGACGTCTATGCATATAGACATCAGCTATATGGGCGACGACTATTCACTATTCTGCACTGGTGTATGCGTACACTGACGGATATATCCATCGGATCATTAGTAAAGATTTCACCGACGTAGACTCTTATATACACCGATGGATATATCTATCGCACGATTAGTAAAAATTACACAAACGTATACTCTTATGTACACCGACAGATATGTACCTTCAGATAAGTTCCGTCGGTGTAGGGTTTATATCAGTAAACCCTCGATGAACTCGATTCATTTCTCACGCAAAACTCTTCCCAACCCTATTCGCCGCCTCCACCGATCTTACCTGGGATCCTTCCATTTTTTTTGTGGTCAAGTTCCTTAGAATACTTCTAATTTCAATATAATCGAAAATTCAACAATAAAGTTTGATCTATGATGCGAGTTGTCCATACACGCTAAAAATCTTAAAATTGGATATATGTTTTCAACAAGATATAGACAAAAAAAGAATACATTTTGTATTTGTCGGTCTATTGATCTTATATAAAATGATTATCAAATTTTACGATTTCCGATGTTTTGAATAACTTGCATCATAGTCTCATAGATCGAAATGTACGGAATTTATTTTCAATTATATCAGAAATCAGAAGTGTATTGAAGCAACTTGACTCTCAAGCAGATGAAGAGAATCCTAGTCCAAATTAGTTATGTAATTTGATTGGTAATATGGCACGGTTTCAAAAATACGAAGCAAAAATACACATACAGCAAGAATCTTCCTGCACGTAGTAGTATTGCTATGTGCAGCTTTGTACGAACTATGCAATAAATACGTGTCTTAATAAAACAGAGAGAGAGAAAAACAGAACATCATACCTTCTTGATCTGATAGTTCTTACCGTAATTTTTTTTCCTTCCGGGTGTAACAAACAAATCACTACAAGAATAATTCCAAAAACAAAACCAGCTGCCACCGTTTCTCCGACCATCTTACTTCTCTATCGAGACCAAGCCCAAGCCCGGCCAAATAGAACTTGGTCAACAAACTGAGCTCCTAGAATTATTACTCCGGTTGCAGTTACTTTCCTCCACACTACGGCCACATATATTAATGAACTAATTGATAGGTGTTGCTATGTTTTTAATCTGTTTATTGTTATCTGTTGCATGATATTTACCTTCGTTATTCGGATGAGTTATTGGATCACTTTCTCAATAGCTCTGATAAGTTTCCGCAAAACTGTTCATCAAAGTCAGATGCAACAATGACTAAATTTGTTCATCTCATGACAAAATGTTGTTTCAGAAATTATGTATCTTTGTAAATACTCTTAGCTCCCCAGCATATTTCGATATTTCTACCATGCAATGTTGTGGTGTTAATTCTGTAATCTGAAGTATACCAAAATATGTGTTGGACGCAAGCAAAAGAATAACAACATTTCGTATTGAAATAAAGTGAGACCATATATACCTCTGCTGATATTGTGAGATCGGACTTGGTTTTTGTCAACTTTCTAACACCAGAAAATTTTACGTCAGAATTACTCGTCGTCCTAATTAACAAGCACACCTCCTTTGCTGCATCCTCCATTTTCTTTAATGTTGTTGTTATGGAATGCTCAGAAGCAAAAACTGTCTTGGCTTTGTCATTGTTCTTGAGAAGGAAAGTAACCTTTGCTTAGTTGTGGATACTAAACAATATCATATACCCAAATGGCCTGTACGTACCCAGTCAAGATTATTTGCATATAACTCACCTCTTCCACCAATAGTGTTAGAACCTAACTCTTGATTATTGGTTAATCAGGTTTAGGGGTTGCTGATGAGGATTAGTGAAGGGTTTTGAGGTGAGGGGTTATATATAAGCTTAAACCCATCTCCTTCTTCTTTTTTTCTCTCTCACATCTCTCTCACTCACTCGACTCTCTCAGCTCTGAGC
This sequence comes from Triglochin maritima, assembly GCA_963682175.1. Lineage (NCBI taxonomy): Eukaryota > Viridiplantae > Streptophyta > Magnoliopsida > Alismatales > Juncaginaceae > Triglochin > Triglochin maritima. Next base: position 33,591,681 of record OY821776.1, on the reverse strand, counting down.
TCCGGCGGGAAGTGGTGATCTCCGGCAAGAAGCGGTGATCGGCGTGTGTTTGGTTTGGTTGCGAGTGATTCGTGGTGGTGAGGTGGACGAAGAAGAGGAAGAGGATTCACTGAGATAGTCGGGTGTTTTGATCGTCGGTTGCTCGCACGAGAAGTTCATCGGAGTTGAGCTTTTATGAGGAAGCGTTGTCGTGGTTCTTCGAATGTTTCTTCAAACCTTCAAGGTATGTCAAACGTTGATTTTAGACTCACTTAAGTTGGTGTGAGTGAATGTGAAGTCGACGGTAGGCCGAAAGGCCTCGTCGCAGGTAAATGTGCAGCATATTGCTGCTGGGAACGGTCGAATGATGCCGCTGGGCGATCGACCAGTGGTGCGTTAGAGGCAAGCCCTGGTAGTTTTCGGTCGACCGGGGCCACTTTGCCGTTCAACCGAATGAACTATTGTAGATCGATTGGTGGTGTTAACCATCTAAACGGTCGACCGCCCGTTGACCTGTACGACCGATTATACATGTAGCTAAGACAGTTGGAGCCTAGACTTTCTAAACGGTCGATCACTCCTTCATTTTGTTCGACCGAGGACTTATGCTGACTTAAACCTTGTTCGACCGGTGTGATGTGGTTCGACCGGTGCGGATTGGTGAGAACATAGGAGTCCCTGGTAGTTTTAAGTTGACCGGGCCTCCTTTGCCGTTCGACCGTTGGGACGTTAATATTATTGGTAATTGTGGCGTAGACCTTTTTAACGATTGACCGCCAGAGACATTTGGTTCGACTGTATGGTTGTTTTGTTAGTTGAACCTGGGAGGTGACCTTCAAAACGGTCAGCCGGTCCCTTACTTGGTTCGACTGTTGGTCGTCTTGTCGGTAGGGAGTGTTCGACCGATGGAGTGTCGGTCGAAGAACTTGCATGTTTCTTGAGAGAATCGGTCGACCGGGACTCTTGGTTCGGTCAACCGTTGATGCTCTGATTCGCACTTGTAAGGTTCTTTTGGTGTTGTCGTCCTGGTAAGGTGAGTTGTTGTGCCGATATTTTTCCGGCAAGTGTGCTTGGTGAGCACGGGTGTTGCGGCGGTTGGGTGAAAGAGTCCTGGAGCCCCGTAACTGTTTGTGTGAAGCTATGGTTGGGTGAAAACACCCTGGAACCCTACTTATCTGTACGGTGGTTGGGTGAAAGAGCCCTGCAGCCCCGTAGTGCGTTCGGGTTGGGTGAAAAAACCTTGGAGCCCAGGCCAGGACCGCATGATAAGGGGTTGGGTGAAAAAACCCTGGAACCCCGATCTTAGTCGTGGTAGTTGTGGTTGGGTGAAAGAGCCCTGGAGCCCAGCTTGGAGACGTGGTGTGTTCGTTGTTGAGTGTTTTTGTTGTTGTTGGGTGAAAGAGTCATGGAGCCCAGTCGTGTGTTTATGCTTTTTCTACAGATAGAATTGCATGCTTTGATTGTTGTATCCGTTTCATATATGTGTTAGGGGTTTGTCATACAGGCTTTCATTCTGGAAACTCAGACATTATTGCATGTTTACTTTCAGGCTGTGAGCGGTGTTAGGGGTGGGGACCCAGGAGAGGCACGCTGCGACTAGATCCTGTTTTCTCTCAGTTGAGGTCGGAGTGATTACATGTATATTTTTTTATAACATTTTGATGTAATCACACTTTTAAATACTCAGATATATATGATTTATATATGTTGGTGCACCTGATTTCTGTGTATTCTAGTAATATCGTCGTGTTAATTGTATGTTTAAATTTTTTAAAATTTTTCTCTTTTTGAGGATGTTACAAATAGCCTTGAAAGATCAAGATCTTTGGACATTGCTATAAGTTGGAAAGCGTTGATGAACGCTGGTCTTCGATTCCTATGAGACAATAATAGTCTATGATTGTAAACATTTCTATTTCTTCTAATGACCTTGACAGAAAGTGAACAAGAAAATAGATACCTCAATCTTTTTGTCTGATTCAGTTTCATCTTTCTGGAACTATATATCAGACTCATAGTCAACCTGAAACCACTCCTCGTTTCGAATATGTGCTATTTGGATTCGCTGTATTTCAAAGAAATTGTTTTTTTTCTTTGCTTTTCATTATGAAACACATAGCTAGATTGAATAAATCGTTAAAGAAGTGTAGCACCTTAGGTGGGAATGGATGCAGCAACTTGCTTATCAACTGTCTCTGGCTTTCCGTAAACCAACTCGGAAATTTGTATTGAGCTTTCGATATCTTTTGATTGATTAGCATATTTAATTTGAATTTGAACAGTATAAGCTTACGTTGTTCCAAATATGTGCTGAACAAAACAATGTCTCATGAAATCTTGCTTTCTACCTTCCTGTATAAGTTCATCATGTTCGTATCTTCAAATGGAAGGTTCCCAGAAAGACATTAAAAAAGAATCACGCTACAAGACCAAAGATCGGCAGCAGCTCCCTCGTATTGCTTATGTGTATGTGAAATCACTACCAAATCAATCTTGTCAGCTGTTATGAACAGTTTATATGATGGATCATTGCATAGTCATCTTCCTAACATGGAGTATACGTAGTTCAGATTTGTAATATGATTATTTGCTTAATTAATTGGTACACATGTAAAGGTCTACATATACTAGATCTTTACACTTGTGTTTTTGTAAATTTCATAATTTACTAATCAATATTATAATCTGTCTTGACTCAATGTTGGTTCCCTCACAGCCATCTGATCACCTTCCCCTAGGCATCAACGCACAACGTTGCCTTACTCAATGCTTTGTTTACATGTGGCGATGGTGATTAGCGAGAGAGAGCGGCGGCAAAACTAATCACCAAATGCGAGGATGAGACGTGGAGGCCGGAGATCTGTAGCGAGGAATGGGTGCCAAAAACCGGAAGATTTGTTGTCCAAAAAATCTATCAAATTCGTTGTTGTCGACATTATTTGTCGGCATTTGTTGTTGAACGTTGAATTTTGATTGTGGAATAATCTTTGAGCTGTATTTTGGTTGTTGTGATTGTGGATTTTATTGTTTTAGAAAGAGGTGATTATGGGTTTTGTTGTTGGGATGTTGAGGCCATGAAATTTATTGCTTTTAATGTTGTTTTATTGTAGGGCTGGTATACAAAACAAATATTATTTTAATACAAATCTAATAGATTTGTCTTAATGGATGTCTACTGTGTACCTGCCATTCACAAATTTAAATTCCAATATCCAATATAGGTCATTTACATGTGTAACCGAGCAAATTGCTCTTTCCATATGGTATATTGCTATACTATATTCGATGTTTATATTTGATGATTATTCGAGATTACGGTACGTTGTGCTTTACCACCCGAACCATATTGCAACTACACCATTTTAATATATTAATTATTGCATTGACAATTTAATACATTTCAAAGGAATTTTTTTTCTTCCTATTCGTATGAGGGATTTATGGAGTTGACAAAAAAATAGAAAAACTTTTACGCAATAATGATTAGGTACTACTCTTGTATGTTTCTTTACCGGGTTATTTGTTTGGGTGTACCTGAAACGTTGCGTAATTAAAATTTTACACTTGATTTTCGACTATTTTCTTCCGTGTACGTACATTTCAACTTTAGTTCTTTTCGTGCATCTATATTTCTATTTAAATAAATAGAAATATAAGTGCAAGGAAAATGCTAAACTTGAAATGTAGTTGCGAAATAGTCAAAAACTGAGTGCAAAGATCAAAGTACGCAACGTTTGAGATGCATTCGATATATCTGAAAGACCGCTATTTGTGGTTGGAGCTACAAACGAGCACAATATTGGAGAAGCGAATGCGCATAAACCTTAAATAGTTGAGAAGAACACGTTTAAATCTTTTTTTGTACATATGCAAATTTTCCAAATGACAAAGTGTCGTACTTCTGGAGCAACATAGTTTGGAGACCCACACGCCGTTGATAGCAAGTTAGTCACCAGGCTGCAGTGGAGTTGAAAAGAGGGCATCAAGAAATTTTTTATATATATAAAAAAGAGAGCATTGAAACTGATATATTTTCACAAATTAATATTAGTAGGTTTATAGTGGTTAATGGAAAAAAGCAAATTTAATGATTGAGTTAGTATATATGTTGCATTAACGTGATTACTGTTAGCAAACTACGATTTAGACTACAAGTTCGGATTTACCTTTGGTGGAGAGAACCTGTGGCAGCAGAAGAAGATTCGACGATCACCTCACAGTGTCTTCTTGAGCACCAGCCGGTCTTCTACTCTCTTGGAGAAGAAGAACAAATCCACAACCCAAGAGTCCTACTTCGTGGAAGGGACGGATTTGAGGGAGAGCGAGGTGGCAGCTAGGTTAGGGTGGAGGCTAGGGTTTTGCACATGAGATCCATCTCTCCAATGGGAGGCTCCCCTCCTTATATAGATGGCTCCACCCTAAACCCTAAATGTGTAGTCCAATAGGGACGCGCCATGTGTCAGTGCTTTTGACAAATATCTTATTAATCCTAGATTAATCCAATATCTCCCACTTGCACAATAGCACGATAACAACATGTCATTTGCTTTTGTGTCCTCGACACATATGCATATATCCGTGATACATACAATCATACAATGGCAATATGTCACCTCTCGATGTGTCCCCGACACACATGTATACATCCCTGATATATACAACTATTCCTCTCTCCAAGAACGCATCCACAACACGCAAGTCTCTGATCATGTATCCCCGATACAAGATCATCTGTGTCCGCGACACATGAACTCTTCCGATCATACGGACAAATGGGTCGTGCGACCGGTGATGCACCTGCAATTTAGGAGTCTCAAACTAGAAACCTTACTAGAAGGCCAGAATGACAACATCCACAAAAACCAATAAATAAGCAGTCAAATGCACATCACAGTTCCCCAGGTTAACTCAAAAACTCACTTGACATGAACGGTATCTCGATCCCTCGGAGAGAATACATTCTTGTCCTCAAGGTACTTGCTACTGTATCCAATACAGTTGGGCTCAGCAAATACTTTTAGTGCAGTCGAGTCAAACCTTTCCCTTCGCCCCAGACCACCATTACACTCAGAGTTGACTCCTTTCCCGAAGATGCCTCTTTAGACCGAATCTCTCATGGTCGTAGATAACATCCCAAAGTAGCCACATCAACTCTTTGCTTCATGGTGTCGTCGAAGGTCACTGAGGGTAACTAATGACAATCAAGTCTTGGACTCACACAGTGGAGCAGGGATCCATCCTTTCACTTCCAAATGGTCGCTCAGCACATGTTGTATGACAAACATGTTATGGTGGATCATACTGTACACAACAGTATGTCTGTCTCTCAACACCATTCAAGTCTTAGTCCAGTCGCACCCTCTCTGGGCCTGACCCGAGCTTCATCATTGTCGCCTTAACACCATACAGGTGCCACCTGACGCCACATGTGATGCTCGCACTTGGCTTCTATAGGTCACATGAATCGTGGGAACATTCATGTCAATCCTCACCAACATAGAGGATCTCATCTTGATTCCTAATCAAGGCGACTATCCTATCATGAACTTCTCTGGATCTATCATACAAGATCTCTTCATGATCAGTCTCATCTCTGCTCGCTATCAAAAAGTGCCATAGGCGAATGCTCGTGTGAGTGAGCATTCTTCAACCTATTGACAGAATAATATTTTATGCTAGAACAACTACATCAACCAAACAGATATAGTCGAAAGAAAAAACACAATCACTCATAAAAGGAAGTTAGACATGCCAATACATCAAAGTCTGCATAAGCCTAAAGACTTCACATGAGACACAAACGAGTCCTTAGCTATAGCCTTGGTAAGAGGGTCAGCTACCATAAGACTAGTAGACACATGTCTTAACACAACTTCCTTTCTTGCTATGATGTCCTTCACAAAATGATACCTAACCTGTATATGTTTGGTCTTTCCATAATATTTGGGGTCTTTCACATAACAAAGGGCAGCCATGCTATCACAATAGACAACAACAGGCTCATCAGATGTCTCTACTAGCCCAGTATGTTGTAAGAACCTCCTCAACCAAACTGCCTCCTGTACTGCTGCAGAGCATGCAACATACTCTGCTTCCATAGTCGACAGGGCTATACAGGTTTGCTTCTTGATGGACCATGAGATGACCCCCATTAGCCAGCAAGAAAGCATAACCAGAGGTAAACTTCCTTTCATTAATGTCTCCAGCCCAATCAGCATCACTATAGCCAATCAGGCGGAGATCTGATGCTTGGTAACACAGCATGTAGTTACTCGTTCCTCTGAGGTATCTCATGATTCTCTTGACTGCCTTCCGATGCTCCATGCTTGGGCTGGACTGGTATCGACTCACCATGCCCACAACATAACAAATGGCTGGCCTAGCGCACATCATAGCGTACATAAGGCTTCCTACAGCATTGGAGTATGGAACCTTGCTCATTTTGGCCTTCTCTTCAGGAGTATCAGGATGCTTATCAAGGCTTAAGTGCAAACCCTTCTCAACAGGAGTGTCGATTGGTTTGCATTTGTCCATATGGTATTTCTTCAAGACGTTGTTAATATAAGTCTCTTGAGACAATCCCAGAAGTCTCTTGGACCTATCTCTAACAATCTTGACACCAAGGACGTAGCTAGCTTCACCCATGTCCTTCATATCAAACGTGGAGGACAACTACTCTTTAGTGGATTTCAGCAACTCTTTGCTATTGCCAGCCATGAGTATGTCATCAACATACAAGGTCAGAATGACAAATTTACCATTGGATCTCTTAACGTACACACAATGATCTTCCTCAAGCATAGAGAACGCATTCTCTGATATAGCTTGATGGAAGCGAATGTTCCACTGTCTAGACACTTGTTTTAAGCCATATAAGGACTTATTGAGCTTGCACACTTTGCGCTCTTTTCCTTTGACTTCAAAACCTTGAGGTTGATCCATATAGATCTCCTCCTCAAGTTCTCCATTCAGAAAAGCAGTCTTTACATCTATTTGGTAAAGCTCTAAGTCCATATGAGATACAATAGCTAGTAGAAGGCGGATGGAGGCAAACCTAACCACGGGTGAATCAATAGATCCATCCGCCTTCCTCTTAATCTTGAGGATCCACTTGGCCCCAATGGCCTTTCGGTTCGGCGGTAAGTCGACCAAGTCCCAGACTCGATTAACTTTCATCGACTCAAACTCTTCCTTTATAGCTTCTAACCACTCTTTAGCATTTGGACCTTCCAAAACCTCTTTCAAGGTCTCCGGTTCTTGCTCATCGATTACTGTCATCCCAGATGATTCATAATCAATTTCTTCTTGAGCTATCATGAGGGCCTCTTCCTCTAAGCGAAACCGCCTACGAGGAATGAGCCCGCGTTTACTTCGACACAGATGGGTATCTGATGGATCATCCTCCGTGAGAGCTATCGGATCCTTAGCATTGCTGCTCCCACTATAATTGACTGGTGGAACCTCATGTTCAAAGAAGTCCACTGACTCTTTGATAGCTCCAGCAAGAGTTGGAAAATCATTTTCCAAGAATGTGGCATCCCTAGACTCCAGTTCCGTCCTTCTTTCATTCTCGTCTACCCCGATAAAAACATAACCTTTGGAGAGATCACTGTATTTTACAAAGATACACTTTTTCCCTCTAGGTCCTAGTTTTCCATATCGGTGACTAGAAGAATGAATGAATGTATGCCGTGCATCCCTAAGGACGCAACATACTAAAATAAGGCTTTCGTCCTGTCCATAACTCATATGGAGTTTAGGGAACCAATTTTGTTGGAACTTTATTAAGGATATAGGCAGCAGTCATTAGAGCATCTCCCCAAAATGAAATTGGCAAGCTCGCATGCGCCATCATGGATCTAATCATGTCTAGCAACGTTCTATTCCTTCTCTCGGCAACACCATTTTGCTGAGGAGTATAAGGCATAGTGAGTTGTCTAGATATCCCCTTTTCATCACATAACTCTTTGAACATTGTGGAGAGATACTCCCCACCTCTATCCGTTCTAAGAGTTTTTATCTTATTATCCAATTGATTCTCTACCAAGCTCATGAATCTCTTAAAACATTCTAGAGCTTCTGACTTGTGAGAAATAAGATAAATATGACCATATCTATTGAAGTCATCAATGAATGTGATGAAGTAACTTTGTCCATGTCTAGTACGCACATTCAAAGGTCCACAAATATCCGAGTGAATTAGTTCTAAAGGAGAAGTAGCCCTAATGGCTTTTCCGAACGGTTTTCTAGTTGCCTTTCCAGCTAGACATGATTCAGAGGTCGACAATTCAAATTCGGAGCATTCTCCTAATACCCCCTCCTTTGCCAACCTGTTCATCTTGTCAACACCAATGTGACCTAGTCTAGCATGCCACATAACTGAATCATTATTCATGGAACTTTGACTCATAAAGGCACTAGTGTTATGATTGAAATCATAAATTGCGTCCAACACAATAAAATCGTCTGAAAGAAAGGCACGTCCATAATAAATGGTAGCAAGGTATAAACCCATATTATTGTTCTAAAAAGCAAATTTAAAACCATGTCTCATCAAAACAACAACAAAAATAATATTTCGCCGTATAGCTGGTGCATACAACCCGTCGTGAAGTAATAGGATCTGGCCACTTCGCAATGCCACTTTGCATGTGCCAACTCCAAGAACCTCAATGTCAGTTGATTAACATCATTTCATGCTTATATTTGTATCTTATATCCATTATCTTTCACCTAAACAATGCTATGTTACGAGTTTTATGTTTAGTTTTCAGGAATAAATAGGTTTGAAGAGATGAAGCATAAAAGAACCCAAAAGCTGGGAAAAAGGACTGAATTGTGAGATCTGGGGACCAAGATGCAAGGAAGAAGGACCTGATTGCAAGACAGAAGGACCTAAGAGCAAAACAAAATACTTCACACCATCATGGGGAGTATTTTAGCAATTAGATTCGGGTCGGAACTCCAACAAACCAATTAAATCCATCCAAGACCAGAAAATATACCAAGAAAAGCCCACAACAAAAATGAGCAGCATCTGAACCATATAGACCGCCAATTGGCGGTCCATTTTGGCCCAAATCCGCTAAACTTTCTCCAGCACATGTATTAGAGGATTTTTAGGCTATTTTTGGTATCTGTTTAGTCCCACATCGGGGGATTGTCCCGATTTGCCTTTTTCCATGGCTATAAATAGAACTCTTCACCTTCCATTATAATCACTCCATATTTTAAGTGGCTACTCTTCCTACTAGAAGTGAGGCCTTGAAGCACACACTAAAGTAGGAGGATGCTACTTTTAATGTGAGTCATTTTAATACAAGTTTTCTTTATTATGTTGTTTGTTTTATGTTTCTTGTTTTGCTTTGCTTAATCTCATTTCATTAAGTTTTATTAGCTTAGTTAATATGCTTTCTTTGTTTAGTTTAATAATTAGTGTAATGTTTAGTGAATAGTTCCATCCCCTTTGGGGGGTGGAGTAGATGTACATACATGCAAATGAGAATGGATTGAATGCTTTATTTTTCAATGTGTTGATAAAACATGAATGTATGCTTGCTTGTTTAGGATAGAATTTATAACTTGATGAGTTTTGCCAAAATGATTAGACACCTCTCATGCTTGTTTAGGTTCTGAAATAAACAACTTGCATATGTAAATGTTAATCAACTAAGTTGGTGAATAGATTGATAGGTTTTGCGACAACATTTAGACACTTCCTATGCATGATAACACCACCTTTATTTGTGCTTAAAGAATGTGTTCAACACCCACCTCTTTACTTGTGTGCACTCACTCCACCCCTTAGGGGTTTTCCCATTTCTGTATTTCAGCATTCTTCTTTTGTTCTTAGCTTAGTTGTCATTTCATTGTTTGTTTCTTTCGTTCCCATTTCGTACTTCTTAGCGTAGTTTAGTGTAGAGTAGCATAATCAATCTTTCTCCCCCAATTTTTGCCACTTGATTTCTGATAAACAAGAGGCTGCTCACCTCCCTGAGGACGACCCGTACTTGCCACCTCTTCATCGCGGCCGTGCACTTGCGGTTTTAAATAAAACGTTCAACACCAACGCTAGAATGAAGCATCCATATTCAACTCTAGATGCATGCTTAAAGATGAAACAAATATTATGCGCAAAATGATGATGAATCATGTAATACTAATCGCATGAATAAGATGAATCAAAAGGCCATGCGCTAGGGTGAGGAAAATATGCCATCAAACCCTAGCCTCATAGTCAAGTAATCGAAAAACCATGTACTCGGGTGAGGAGCAAAAAAAAACCGACCACCAAACCCTAGGTTCATCAAACAAAAAAAATCAAAAAAATGATACATGCACAAGGTGAGGAAATCAACCATCAAACCGTAGGTGCAAGATCAACATAGAATTCAAAGAAAAAAAACAAACATGCGCATGGGTGAGGAGATTTGCCATCAAACCCTAGGCGCATGAATGGAGAGAAAGAAAAATAGCAACAACATATGTATCCATTTTTTTCTTCTTCTAAGAACCACCGAAATTATCTCAACTCAAATGAAATAAAGAAAGGTGCTCAAAAACCAAAAACTCGGAGGTGACCAAGATGGCTCTCGTACCAATGTTAGCAAACTACGATTTAGACTACAGGTTCGGATTTACCTTTGGTGGAGAGAACCTGTGGCAGCGGAAGAAGATTCGACGATCACCTCACGGAGTCTTCTTGAGCACCGGTCGGTCTTCTACTCTCTTGGAGAAGAAGAACAAATCCACAACCCAAGAGTCCTACTTGGTGGAAGGGACGGATTTGAAGGAGAGGGAGGTGGCGGCTAGGTTAGGGTGGAGGCTAGGGTTTTGCACATGAGATCCATCTGTCCAATGGGAGGCTCCCCTCCTTATATAGATGGCTCCACCCTAAACCCTAAATGTGTAGTCCAATAGGGACGCGCCATGTGTCAGTGCTTTGGGCAAATATCTTATTAATCCTAGATTAATCCAATAATTACACACATCCTAGAAGTTATATGGAAAAAATATATCCGTTTTCTTTGGTTTGGTGATAGATTCATCCTAAACTCAAACCAAAATAGGATTCAATTTGGATCTTTTCACTCAAACATGAAATTTCAGTTTGGAATCTATTTGGAATCGGAAAATTCAACCTAATTAAAGTCTCATTCCTACCCAAAAACTAGGCACCATATATGAAGCGAATTGTCTTGTCGCATCTACCTCCTGTAAAATTAGCTGGTTTCAAGTCCTCACTAGCTACGTCAGTCCTCGTATGAACATATTTTATAGAATAAGATAATCTATCTTCCCTTATCAAACGAATTAAAGCGCCAACGTACGTATGTTTTCTTCCACTTATATATTACAACTGAGTTTCGTTGGGAAATTGAACTGAAAAAAAAACTGATGAGAGAAGGCTTCGTTCGATCACCTCTAAGTCCAAAATCTAATACCTTGATATTTCCCTGCCAATCTATCAGGAGAGATTCTCTGGTTGTTGATGCAAAACACAATAGTTGTTAACATTTCTTGTTATAGCTGTTCGAGAAATGGAATATGAAGATAACGAGAGTTTTGATTTAGTGCATATTGTTACACACCTTAAGGTCCCTGTGACAGATTCACTACTGCAGAAATCGGAATATACGTCGGATGTACATGGGTATAAACGTCAGATATAACCACTCCCAGATCCAACGTCTATGTGTGCGTCATCTATACTTAGGTCCCTGTGACACCTCTACTTAAATTTCCGCTCTCCTTGCTCTCCACATTAAGGGCCTTCCATCACCATCACTAAAACCATACTTTGATTTACGTAATAGGTGACCACGAATGAAAGAAGAGATTGACTACTTAACACAAATACAAAATGGGATCTGCAACAAACATTCATCTTTTCTCTCTCTACCCACTTACGTACTTCCTTTTTCAATATTACAAATGAAGAACTCTAGTGCTTATATAGGCACTTACAATGAGTTTTCAACTTAACCTAAACATAAGTCTTCCATAAACAAGAGATAAACCACATAACAAATGACCATTCAAGATCATTACACCTCTACTTAAATTTCAACCTAAAACAAGGACAAAAATCATGGATAAATGGAGAAACCCTTTGTCTCTTCATTTCCTTCAACCTTTCACCTTCCAACTTGTTGAGTCATCAACACCTAGATGACTCACCCTCCACAGATGATGTGGCTAGTGACTACAATGCCACCTAGGATTAAGTTCAATTCTCAATACTCCTCCTTGAACTTAATCCTCTTCCATCTTCCATTCCAAGATGATTTCGCAACTTCACATACAAACAAATTGGCAAGGCTTTTGGTTTGTGTAAGAAGACACACCATAGGCAACTCATTTGTCGTCTAGTAGATTTCACAAAGCGTCTTGAACCACATTGGTCTAATCTCGTCTTGTTTGTCGGATGGGACCGTTTCTTGTTCAGTGGGGTTAGCAATCTCCTCTTCTTGTTCTTCATTTCGCACTTGTGAAATCACCTCTTTGGAATCCCATGTTACCTCCTCATTAACCTGCACATCACGTGTTATATCCTAACCCTTATGTTTTAATTGTGTTTAGGGGAGGTTTAGAGTTGGGTTGAGGTGGACGGTTGAGATGAGTTGAGGTGGACGGTCGAGATGGATTGAGAGATTATATATAAGGTTAGATCTCTCTCTCTCACTTCACTCTCTCTCTCGTGTGCCTCTCTCTCACTCTCTCTCTCATTTTCCCTTTCGCATTTCCAGCTCCGAGAAGTCGTGGAGGCGAGATCGTTGACGTTTGGAGGAGCTCGATTGGTTGCCACGTCGAGGTGACCGTGGTTATGGAATCCACCAGAGGAGAAGAGGTTGCGAGGAAGCATCGTCGTTGCTTCTTCAAAGGCTTTTTCAAGCCTTAAGGTATGTCAAGCTTGCTTTTGTGCTCACCTATTATTAGTGTGGGAGTGGGAGCGGTCGACGGTAGGCCGAATGGCTCGTCGGACCTGCACAGCTGGTTTCTGCACTATAAACGGTCGACCGGTGTTCAGGGTTCGGTCGACCGGTTATAGTTTATTTTGGGAAAAATCCCTCGTACCGGTCGAACGATACCCTTTGGGTGGTCAACTGGTTGTGCAATTTTAGCAAGAGATGGATGCTCTGAGTATTTTCGGTCGATCGGGACCCCTTTGCCGGTCGACCGAAAGTACTGTTGTAGGTCGGTTGGGGCGTTGACCATCGAAACGGTCGACCACCTGTTTGACTCGTCCGACCGACTACTTAAGTTAACTTAATGGCCGGTCGACCGGGAGTATTGTTTCGTTCGACCGTGTAGTGTGATCTTTTGGTGAGTTTTACTGGAGGTTTTTGGTCGACCGGAAGTTTTGGGTCGTCCGACCGTTTTATCATGATTTGCGAAAATGGATTTCCTATTGGTGCTTTTCGGTCGACCAAGTTCCCTTTTCCGTTCGACCGATTGGCGGATTTTTCGGTTGGGCCAGTTCTCTAGGTGGGGATCGGTCGACCGAAGGACTGCTTTTGTTCTATTGTTTTTACACAGTTGGTGTTGGTTTGTTGCCATTGATTGGCTAGAAGGCAACGGGTTCTCCGACCCTTTTGGGGTGACAGAAGGGCATGCCGGCCCGATAGCGATCAATAGTGACATGATGAGGAGGGTTGTGATTGTTTATTGCATTTTTGAGGCATATAGTATCGGGAGCTGGGATATCAGTTGATCCAGCGAAGGTCGAGGCAGTGACACAGTGGAGAGCCCCGACGAGTGTGACTGAGATTAGAAGTTTCGTTGGATTGGCGGGTTATTACCGTCAATTCATCAAAGACTTCTCGAGACTTGCTCTGACAGCGCTGACGCAGAAAGGAGTGAAGTTTGTTTGGTCCCAGAAATGCGAGGACAATTTTCAGGAACTGAAGAGTCGATTGACGACTGCTACAGTTCTGACTCTTCCCAGTGGTAGCAGAGGTTGCGTGATTTACAACGACGCTTCAGGTGTTGGTTTGGGGTGTGTACTGATGCAGCACGGGCAGGTGGTGGCATATGCTTGGAGGAAGTTGAAGGTGCACGAGAAAAATTACCCCACTCACGATTTAGAGTTAGCAGCGGTGGTTCATGCTCTGAAGATCTGGCGTCACTATTTGTATGGTGAGCAGTTTGAAGTCTTCACCGATCATAAGAGTCTGAAGTACATGTTTTCACAGAAGGAGCTAAACATGAGACAACACAGATGGCTCGAGTTCATTAAGGACTACGACTTCACCATCTCCTACCATCTGGGGAAGGTGAATTCAGTTGCAGACGCCTTGAGTAGGAAATTGGAGGTGTCAGTTGCGGGTTTATGCATTCAGGAGTGGAGGCTACTCGAGACATTGTCAGAGTGGAGGCCATTCACGGAGAGCTCGGAGGGGGCAGTGATTGTAGGACTTCGAGTGGAGCCGCAGACCATCAGTGTAGTTGTTCAGGCTCAGCACGGTGATGAGGAGTTGACCAATCTGCTACAGTCAGCTGTCAGGGATGGATCATACTTCACGGTGGGAGTGGATGGAGGTCTGAGGTTCAGGAGTCGGATTTGGGTGCCGAAGGTCGATGAGCTGAGGAATGACATCATGGAGGAGGCACACCGAGCGAGATATTCCATTCACCCGGGGAGTACGAAGATCTATAAAGATCTGCAGAGGAATTTCTGGTGGAAAGGGATGAATTGTGATGTGGCTGAGTTTGTGGCTAGGTGCTTGGTTTGCCCGCAGGTTAAGATCGAGCACCAGAGACCAGCGGGACCGACACAGAGTATAGACCTACCTGAGTGGAAATGGGAGCATGTGACGATGGATTTCGTCACCGGGTTGCCCAAGACGAAGAGCTTCCATGATGCGATTTGGGTTGTAGTCGATCGACTGACCAAGTCGGCACATTTTCTGGCTATCCGGACTACTCTACCTTTGGAAGGTCTGGAGAGGTTGTATATCGAGGAGATTGTCAGACTGCATGGGTGCCAGTGAGTAGCATTTCAGATCGAGATCCGAGGTTTACTTCCATATTCTGGGGCAGCAGGCTTTGGGAACTCGTCTGAAGTTTAGTACAACTTTCCATCCACACACAAACGGGCAGTCCGAGAGGACTATTCAGACGTTAGAGGACATGCTGAGAGCGTGCACTCTGGATTGGGCAGGGCACTGGGATGAGCACTTGACATTGATTGAGTTCGCCTACAACAACAGCTACCATGCGAGTATTGGGATGGCGCCGTACGAAGCTTTGTACTGGATACCTTGTAGATCACCGGTATGCTGGAGTGAGGTAGGCGAGCGACAGCTAGTCGGACCTGAGATTGTGCAGATGTATGCCGAGAAAGTTGACGTGATCAGGCAGAGACTAGCGATAGCTCAAAGCAGGCAGAAGAGCTACGCGGATCCGCGTAGGCGTGTGCTGATTTTTGAGGTTGGCGATCATGTCTTTCTAAAGATTTCACCGTCGCGTGGGGTGATGAGATTCGAGAAGAAGGGGAAGCTCAGTCCGAGGTACATTGGGCCGTTTGAGATATTAGACCCAGTTGGAGAGGTCGCCTACCAGATCGTGTTGCCTCCACAATTTTTTGGTCTTCATAACGTCTTCCATGTTTCGATGCTGAGGAAGTACGTGGCAGATCCTTCTCACGTGATCCAGATTGAGGTTCCAGAGATCCAGCAGGATTTGACTCTTGAGGAGAGACTCGTAGAGATGAGTAGAGAGTAGTCCACCCCCATTGGTGGGTGGAGAGGAAGGTGATTTGATTATGTGATGGATTAGTGTGTGTTAATCTTAATCCTTTGAGCCTTACATGATTTCCATAACCATCTAATAGGATTTCACTCTTATCTTTGATGTGCTAATGCTCTTGAATGAAGCTTAGCACATGCTTAGATTAGTGGGCCTATTTATGGGGAATGATGAGGTTAGGATAAGGATGGAGTGGAAGAAGGAAACAAGACATCTGCATGCATGTGCTCATGTTGGCTTTATCCAAATTAATGTCTTGTATGTTTTAATTATTGTGATAAATCTTATTTCATGTGGAGACATAGTTGGATTTGAGTCATTATGCATGTGAACATAATTGCTTCATTTCAATTGTTGTCTTGTATGTTTCAATGATAATGTTTTATCTTATTTCATGTGGAGGCAAAGTTGAATTTCAGTTTTATGGATTTCACGTGTCACATGTTTTGATGAGCACATTTGAACACACACACAACACACATTTTCGTATTTGTTTTCTCTCTCTACCCTTGAGAGGTTTAGTTTTATTGCTTATTTTCCGATTTCTTTCGCATTGTAGTGTAAATTCGATCACATCTATCTCTTCTTCTCCCCCACTCGAATATCGTGAATCCGACTCACACGCGCTCCCTGTGGACTGACCCATATTTGCCACCGCTTCACAGTGGCCGTGCACTTGCGGTTTTTTAACTGATTCACTTCACTAGCCCACCGGGGACCATGAATTCGACACACCCGAGAAAAACCAAGGCAACCATGCACGGACCAGCCACGCATGGTACCGATAGAGACCTCCCTACCCACCCCAGCTGACCAGCCTACCATGGTCGGAGCTCACAAGTTCTCTGGCACCACCTGGCTGGCCTAGCAGCCAGCCACAAGCAGCACACACACTCTAGCGTGTGTCCATGATTTGGCGCGTGGCATGTCCCAACGATGCTGGCCGGCCCTCCAGCCAACACCCCCACCCCTTTTATCCTACGTTTGAGCCCAAGGCATACCTGAGAATTGAGGAAGGAATGCCCCAGAGATCGTCCAAATTGCTGCTGGAATGCTCTTGCCGCCTCCTTACTCGCCTCTTGCTAGCTTGCCGGAGGTGCTGCTGTTGCCAGAGCTTGCTGGCTGAGGAGCCTCCTGGTCACCAGAGAGGTGGAGGGAGGAGTGGTGTGTGAGAGAGAGGGAGGCAAATTGTGCAAGTGACGCTAGGGTTTAGCCCTAGTCATCCACCAAATTTCCAAACAAGGCCCTCATGATTGCACCAAATCATCCATGATCTTCCATCCTTTCCCAAGCCAATTTAAATCTTTGTTTGCTGATGTGGTGCCACCTCACATGCTGACTCACTACGCCGTACACACCATCCCATGTGGCATGAAGAATTTGGGATCCCACGCCACCCACAACCAAAGCTAAGCCAACTGAGTCTAATTGCACGCAGGCCTGGCGGTACGCACCCGCTCGACCAAGAAGGAAATTTTCCCCCGAAAGGAAACTTCTCCCGAAAAGGAAACCTTTCCTCAAAGAGGGAACTTTCCCCGAAGAGGGACCGTCCCCAGAAAGGAAACTTTTCCCAGAAAGGAAACTTTCTCGAAACAAGAACATACATACCATAAAGAGAACATACAATATAAAGCATCAACCAAGTATAAAACAATATAAAGGACTTGATTAAAGTATCAAGAGAGCGGGTCTTACACTACTCGTTTCATCGAACGACCCTGCTTGTTTGGTTGAATGACCTAGCCCAATGCAGGACTGGTGAGTCCCAACACCGGACTAGTGCGTCCCATCACCGGACTGGTGCGTCCCAACATTGACTCATTGTTCTAAACAAGTTGGGTCATTTTGCTCCGCACGGGACGCACTAGTCTAGAAACACTTGAAGGGAGTTATTGGGAATCCCAAGAAACATTTAACCTACGTCCGTGGATACACCTTTGATATTGTAGTAAGTTGTTTTCGAAGTTATGAACGTAACTTCATAGTATTTTATTCATGTGGGACTATATATTCATTCAACAACTATTGCTAGGACCACTACAGTCTGTGTGTGAAGGCCCTCGTTTCTTATCATGAAATTTTGATAATTGAAAAGAATTATCAGAGGCAATTAAGGAAGAGATAATTGTTTCAAACCATTTATTTGAAGAATCACATTACAATGCTATTAAATTACTCTTCATATTGAATATTTTGTGTTGATCGACAAATGTTTGACCTTTCCATATTAAAGAAGAATAACAATGGTTGATAGAGTCCCGAGTCGGAACCTTCTGTCCCACTTGGAACGCCTGTGTTGCGAGCATGACTCTTCCTTGTCGACTGGGACCCCTCAATCACGCTCGGGACGCATGCGTTGTGAAAGAGACTATTCTTTTGTAGCGAGCGGGACACATGCGTCCCAAGCGAGACATTTATGTCTTGAGCGGGACTCTTGTTTCTTGAGCGGGACACATCCGTCCCAAGCAGGACACATAGGTTCAATTGGTGAACCAAAAGAAAAGAAACGAGAAAAACACAAATTTCTATTACATTCGAGCTATCAAAGTCAAACCATTTATTTGAACAATCACATTACAATGGCACTAAATTACTCTTGATATTGAATATTTTGTGTTTATGAAGGTACGAACTTTCCATACTAAAGAAGAAGAGCAATGGTTTACAATGTTCATATATGAGGCCAGTAGGACGGCACCTCCAGTTATCCCACCTTGCAAGTTCTGCAAACAAACCGAGGACCAACGTAGTTGACTTTACTATAGAACAATAACGTAAGGATGACTGCCAAGCCGTTGCTACATAGGATGATGATGCATTGCATACATTGCATCATATGTCTTTCATTTAGATCACTTTTATATCAATAAATGCTACTAAGGTATGTGTTTAGTCTTATTTACAGAATACAGGGACCTGAATGCAAATTACCCACATCCCGAGCATAAACGCGTGCAAAAGATTCATTTCTATCATAAAGACCAAGCTCAAGATTATCGGGTTACGAATGGAAATGTATCCAAGCATAAAAGCATTCAAGTCCTAATTGCAAAAAGAACAAGGACTTAAGCACAAAAGTAGCCAGGGACTTAATTGCAAAAAGTCAAGGACCTAATTGCAATTCACGAGTTATTATGGAGAAAACCTAAAGAAAAATCAATGTAGATCTCCAAATACATAAAGGAATTAATCCGGAGCTCAAAAGAATGGAAAGAATCAATCCAGACGCGCAAAGAAGGATCAAATCATACCATAAACATTCAACCAAAATCCGGACAAAATCAGATCAGATTGTGCGGCGTTTCCGCCGCACCACACACACAATGTGCGGCGTTTCCGCCGCCCAAGCGTCGATCCGCGTCTCCCAATTTCGTCCAGTCGTGTCTGGACACGTGTACTTTCCAATATTATACCTAGATCCCTTGTAGCAACTATAAATAGACCCGAGAACGATGTTAGAAGGGTCCTTAGTCTTTGGTTGTAGTTTTTATTCTTAATCTTAGTTTTGTATTCTTCTTTTCATTAATAAAATTCTGTTTTTTATTTCTTACTTTTAGTTTTCTCTTGTAATGTCTAAAGGACCCCTTCTTCCTCCCTCTATCAGTTTCTAACTCCTCCCAAAGGGTGGAGGTGACGGATTTAGGGTGAAGAGAAGATGAATGAATGTTATTATTTTAATTTCGTGTTGGTATATTTTGATTACTTGAGTTTATGTTAAATCATTTATCATGTAATGCTTTATAACTAATATGATTTATTATAAGTTTCTGAATTCTCTAATATAAACCTTAAATCTAAACCTCCACCCGACGGAATTCACCTCTTTATTCTTGTTTTAGTTTTAATTGTTCATGTTTCTTCCTTTAGATAATTAAAATCAAAAATCTCAAAAACCAACTTATTTCTTCTCTCCTTCTTTGCCCCAATCGAAATCATACTAATAACAAATCTCTCCCTCCTTGTGTTCGACCCGTATTTGTCACGTCTCCATTGACGCCGTGCACTTGCGGTATAAATATAATTCTCATCAAGTTTTTGGTGCCGTTGCCGGGGAGGCGACGTAGATTTTGTTTTTTGTTGATTTCGATTCTGTTCTGTTTATCTTGTGCACGATCTAAGTATTTGGATTTGTGTTTCAGGAGACAACAGAGCGCGCGGCGAAATCTGAACGCAGTCTGAGCAACAAGGGCGGCGGAATCGCCGCATACCAAGATCAACCTGCGGCGGAATTGCCGCACACCTGAAGCTTCTGGGCTTCAAATTTTTCTGAGGTTAGCACCATCTCTGGGTGGACGCGTGGAGCATCTGAAATTTCGAGAGCGGGCGGTGAACCCGACTGAGCATTGCATAAGGTAACCTTTGTTGCCTCTTTTCCTCGTAATTTCTATTTTCAGAAAATTTCCTTTTCGTAGAACTGCATGTGTTACGGCAAAATTCCATAATTTGCAATAATTCAATTCTGACCTAAAATTGGCAAAATTAGAAAGGCCTTAGTGCATGCATCATCTAGTGTTTTGTATGCATTATTCTTGTTAAATTCTTGCAAATCAATTTCTGTTGAAGAGTGCTGGAGTCAAGGTACGTATCGTGGTTTTCATCGATTGCATTTAAGCATATAATCTAGTTGCATACAACCTTGCGATTGCCCCCCTCTAAAGACCAATGTTTGACTATCTTTGCTAGATCTAAGTTAAACTATCTTAAGGGCAACTCCGTAGGCAAAGATACGGTGGGGATTTCATCACCCTTCCGTGGCCCCAAATCACAATCCTAAAGTGTCACCCAAGCCTTAAATTAAAATCAACTAGACATTGACCCCTAAGGACTCAGACTCATTTAAGGAGAAAAAATGTTTTTACTTGCTATGACCTGAAGCCGATTGAATTTAATTTGGTGTCTAGAAAGTGTTTTTGTGTTGACGTAAGTCTTCCAAGCGAAATGGTTGTCTAATTGGCACCGACTCTGTCGGAAGCGCCCCCACTAGCTATACACGGCCTGGCCAAGTTGGTTTGATTAGTGAGGGAGGTGAATCAAGCGAATCAATTCGACTCAACCAGTTAGGAGTCGTCTAGATCTAAGCGACACTAGGTCTAGGATTGTTTGAACCGTGCTTTCTCAAGAATTTTCTGACCAACCCTCTTTCTATCTTCAGAGTTAGGTTTCCCTTCTCATCTGAGTCTTCTTTCTCTTCTCACCTAAATTCTCTAGATTAGGATTCCTTTCTCATCTTTCCCCATTCTATTGTTTGTTTCCCTTTTTGAAAAAAAAACGAAAATTAAAAAAAAAATAATAATTCTTGAAATTAAATTTGGAATTTAAATTTCGAATTTGAATTCAAAAAAATTGATTCAACCCGGTGCACTCAGATTTGGATTCGGGACTTGAGTAATCGACTCTCACGAGTTCATCTAGATTCCAGTCTGGAACTTAGCCCCAACCCATCTGCTGCACCACCTCACCCGGATCCAATGGGTGAGAACGTAGTGGACCCGCCTGTTGCACAACCTATAACTCTGAGGGATCGATGCTATCCAGCGATGGCTGCTCAGCCATCGTGCATCGTTACGCCCACCATACCGGGTCGCGACTTCGAACTTAAGGCACAATACATGAGTATGTTGCCAAAGTTCACCTCTAGGGAAGACTCATACCTCTTCCTTAGAGAATTTGAGGAAATCTGCTCTCTTATGCAATACCAGCATATTCCTGAGGAGGTAGTGCGTCTGAAATTTGTGCCTCTAGCACTGAAGGATGACGCTAAGAAATGGCTATATAGTCTAGCCGAAAGATCTATTAGGAGTTGGGCTGAGTTTGTTCATGTTTTCCTGAAAAAATATTTTCCCAACCATAAGACTATGAGGATTAGGAATGAAATTGTTGCATTCGTTCAGTCTGAGAGCGAGCCGTTCTATTCCTATCTAGAAAGATTCAAAAGTGTTTTGACCCAATGCCCTCATCATGGAATTCCGAGATGGCAATTATGTCAAATTATTTATGAGGGATTGACACCCACATCTAGGGTTATGGTAGAATCCGTAAGCCAAGGGAACTTTATGTCGAAAAATGAAAATGATGCCTGGACTTTCCTTGAGGAATTAGCTGAAAACAGTATGCAATTGGACAATGCTAGAACACCGCTTAACCCGAGTATTGGATCTAGAATAGCAAGTCAACCCAAACCAGGTGTCTTAGCTGTAGATGCCAACATAGCGGCTGAAGCAAAACTAGCTACCCTTATGCGCAGAATGGAAAGTTTAGAGCTACAAACCCAAAACCGAGTGAATCAAGCCTCGACTATCCCGTGCTCTAGATGTGGTCAGACTGGTCATGTAATGGAGGATTGTGCGGAATGGGACCAAGTTAATGTCATGTATAACCATGCTAGAAATGACCCATACGCATCAACCTATAACTCGGGTTGGCGTAATAATTCCAATTTCTCATCAAACCAACATGGTCAACCTCCTAGACAACAACCAAACCCGTATAACCAAAATAATACATCATCTAGGTTTAGTAACAATAACGATCATGAGGTTAGGTTGACAAGCTTGGAAAATTTGATGAAAACTTTTATACAAACAACCAACCAGACCTTCCAAAGGCTAGAGACACAAGTCAGCCAACTAGCACAAATAGTAGGTGAAAGAGAAAAGGGTCGGTTTCCAAGTCAACCTGAGGTGAACCCTAGATCTAATAATTCATATCAATCCTATCAACCACCTTCAGGAAATAACAACCCTAGACCGGTTCAAATGGTTAATGAGGAAGGACCGTTCCAACAAATAAATGCAGTAGTGTCATTACGGTCCGGAAGACAGATTGATAATAATGTGGTAAATCCTAGAACATCTAATCAATCGAGCCATCAAGCTACCACATATGACCTAGCCATTGAACCCGACGTCCAATCTGAAACGCCCAACCCACCTACTCAACCTGAACCCATAGCTCAACCTGAACCTGAGCGAGTCTATGTTCCTAAAGCCTCATTCCCCAATAGACTCAAAAAGAACTCAAGTGCACAAATAGAGAAAATCTTGGAAGTATTTAAGCAAGTTAAGGTGAACATTCCACTCTTAGATATGATTCAACAAATACCTGCTTATGCTAAATTCTTAAAAGATTTGTGCACTAAAAAGAGAAAAACGAATGTACCAAAGAAGGCATTCTTAACTGCAAACATAAGTTCTATATTGTCCAACACATCTCCTATAAAATATAAGGATCCTGGATGTCCCACAATTTCATGTGCAATAAGAGATACTTTTATCAAAAAAACCCTTCTAGACCTTGGTGCTAGTGTTAACTTACTCCCGTACTCTGTCTATGAGCAAATGAACCTTGGTCCACTAAAACCCTCTAAGACAACCCTTCAATTTGCTGATTGCTCTATTAAGAAACCAAGAGGTATAGTAGAGGATGTTTTGATCATGGTTGGTGACTTCATTTACCCAGTGGATTTTGTCGTACTAGATACCGCACCTGTTGTAAATCCTAATCGACAAATCCCTGTCTTTCTAGGCAGACCCTTTTTAGCCACTTCTGAAGCATTGATAAACTGTCGAAATGGGCTCATGCAATTATCTTTTGGGAACTTAAAAGCTGAATTTAATATCTTTCACATTGATAGTGAGCCAGAAATAATATGCATTCAGAGTGATGTTGTGATGAAATCGCGTATCTATAAGATTTCTGAATCATCACAAAATCAAAAAGGAAGTAAGAAAAAGGGGAGAAATTCATCTACACACTCACCATCACTCGAGCAAATAAGAGAACCTATTTATGTGAGGGGTGTGGAATCTGTGACTCAGGACTCTCATTGCAACATGGGGAACAATTCAACTGGATACATGCACCAATATGGTGTCATTCAATGCAGTTCTGACTATGGTTGACTTTGAGCAAATTTCATCCTTCCACCGCAGTTCACCAAGGTAATAAGTGCATTTGCTTTATATTTGCATACATTGAGGACAATGCATGATTTAGGTGTGGGGGGATGTTTATGTATATATTTATCTATAGATCTGTCTTTTATTTCTAAAAAAAAATAATAATAAAAAAAAGAAAAAAAAATCAATGTTTCATGACATAGCTTAAGATTGAACTGCCAAAACCCGTGTACAAATTGCATTGAGTTTTTGTTCCTTATTATATAGTTCTGCTTGTAGAAATTATGACATAAATCTAAGTTCCAAAGAAATAACTCATTGCCCTTTAAGACATGTATGCACTTAAATTGGATGAATCAAATCTTTGAAGTGGTTGATAAAAAGCAGAGGTTGAGGAAAATATACTGGGAAGTGTGGACTTCTAATAGCAATTAAGCCTTGAGGAAAATAAAAATAAAAATAAAGGAATAAAGTGAAGAAAACACATTTTGCAAAATAATTACAAAAGCCCAAACCTTTGAGTCACTGGTCCGTAGGGGTATCTTGAAACCCGGTAACTTGAGTCTACCAGCTCGGGATTATCGACCAAACTCGCTACACGGATGCAAAAAGGGTAAAAGTGTCAAAAAGCAAATGTGTTGAATCACGGAAGAAAAGAAAAAACAATACTCAAGGCCCAAAGCTAAAAGAATGATCCATACCATGGTTGATCCGAATGATACTTCACCACCAGAGGAGGCGTGCAAAATAATTTAAGTAATAACATGCGTAGAAGGGTTAATGGTGTGAATGTTGGAGGAACAAAGACCAAGTCATATTTTTAATGAGTTAGATTTATATAATAAGCATGCAAGAATTCTCGGTGAGATGTATAAGGTTGAGGTAGGGATATTGAGAACTATTAATGAAATGTTGATTTAGGATTTTGTGGGTATATCCGCTGAAAACCCTCAGGAGACAACACTCCTCCTCCTTGGCAACAAAGAGGTTTAACGGCTTGTTGCACATGCTAAGTGCAACCGTGATTCCTACGAAAGTGAGTTAGGATTTCCCTGTTTTTATTTTTCGTATTTTCTGTTTTGCTAGGGACTAGCAAAATCTAGGTGTGGGGGTATTTGATGCATTGCATACATTGCATCATATGTCTTTCATTTAGATCACTTTTATATCAATAAATGCTACTAAGGTATGTGTTTAGTCTTATTTACAGAATACAGGGACCTGAATGCAAATTACCCACATCCCGAGCATAAACGCGTGCAAAAGATTCATTTCTATCATAAAGACCAAGCTCAAGATTATCGGGTTACGAATGGAAATGTATCCAAGCATAAAAGCATTCAAGTCCTAATTGCAAAAAGAACAAGGACTTAAGCACAAAAGTAGCCAGGGACTTAATTGCAAAAAGTCAAGGACCTAATTGCAATTCACGAGTTATTATGGAGAAAACCTAAAGAAAAATCAATGTAAATCTCCAAATACATAAAGGAATTAATCCGGAGCTCAAAAGAATGGAAAGAATCAATCTAGACGCGCAAAGAAGGATCAAATCATACCATAAACATTCAACCAAAATCCGGACAAAATCAGATCAGATTGTGCGGCGTTTCCGCCGCACCACACACACAATGTGAGGCATTTCCGCCGCCCAAGCGTCGATCCGCGTCTCCCAATTTCGTCCAGTCGTGTCTGGACACGTGTACTTTCCAATATTATACCTAGATCCCTTGTAGCAACTATAAATAGACCCGAGAACGATGTTAGAAGGGTCCTTAGTCTTTGGTTGTAGTTTTTATTCTTAATCTTAGTTTTGTATTCTTCTTTTCATTAATAAAATTCTGTTTTTTATTTCTTACTTTTAGTTTTCTCTTGTAATGTCTAAAGGACCCCTTCTTCCTCCCTCTATCAGTTTCTAACTCCTCCCAAAGGGTGGAGGTGACGGATTTAGGGTGAAGAGAAGATGAATGAATGTTATTATTTTAATTTCGTGTTGGTATATTTTGATTACTTGAGTTTATGTTAAATCATTTATCATGTAATGCTTTATAACTAATATGATTTATTATAAGTTTCTGAATTCTCTAATATAAACCTTAAATCTAAACCTCCACCCGACGGAATTCACCTCTTTATTCTTGTTTTAGTTTTAATTGTTCATGTTTCTTCCTTTAGATAATTAAAATCAAAAATCTCAAAAACCAACTTATTTCTTCTCTCCTTCTTTCCCCCAATCGAAATCATACTAATAACAAATCTCTCCCTCCTTGTGTTCGACCCGTATTTGCCACGTCTCCATTGACGCCGTGCACTTGCGGTATAAATATAATTCTCATCAGATGACTTCAAAACCTAGTGATGTTGCAAATAGGAGTTTGATCCCCCAAGAACAACAAACTGAGTTTTAGAGGTTAAACTTATGAGTATGCAAATGGATTGCCTTCATCACTCAGCAGACAAACTAAAGGCTCAGCGTATTATGTATAAGGCCATGTATTGTGAAATCATAACTGAGAACATACACCTAAACACCTTGTTTCTCATTAGATAAATATAGCCGTAATGACTATAGTCATCCGTGAATGTAATGAAGTACCTAAAACCATCTCTTGCACTTGTACTCATTGGACCACATACATCGGAATGTATCAAATCTAGGAAGTTATTCGAACTCAGGCCTTTCTACTTGAAAGGCCTCTTGGTGATTTTGCCCATTAAGCAAGGTTCACATCTGTCCAATGATTTAAAATCAAGTTGACCAAGAAGGTTAGCTTTTTGCAATTTCTTGATGTGTTTTTCATTTATGTGACCAAGACGATAGTGCCACAAGAGCGTATCATTCACGTGAGTAGTTTTAAGCCTTTTGTTATTGATGTTCAAAATTTGTCAATTATTTAATTCAAGCAAATAGAGTCCATTTTTTATGAAAGCATTTGCATAGAAAATTCTATTCTTCAATATAGATAAGCAAGAGTTTTAAATATTTATATTAAAGTTATCCATATCTAAACATGATACAGAAATAATATTATTGCTAATCGAAAGTACATAATAGATGTTCTTTAAACATAAATTTAAATCATTAGATATTTGAAGCTCCACGGAAACATGTGCAATCGTGGCGACACTTGCACCATTTCCAACCTTCAAAATCATCTCATTTTTCGCGAGTTCCTTCCTATCGTTTACTAGCTACACATTAGAAAATATGTGAGCGCAAAATCCTGTATCAATCACCCAATCATGGACAAAGGTGACTAAATTTATTTCAATAACAAATATACATTTAGCCTTTTTGGGGCATTTTCGCTCAATCGCCCCGTTGTCAAGATCCTCCTTGTACTTGGGGCAATTCTCGCGGATGTGTCCTTTTCCACCACAGTGGTAACATTCCGTATTAGGTGTCAAAGATTTCGAAGAATTTCCCCTCGAGGTACTTGCATGAGTCCCTCCTACTCCACTTCCCTTCAACGCCTTTTTGGCTAATTTGTTTTTGCCATTACCTTTGGTAATCTTCTTGCTCCCACCATGGATGGCTAGGATGTGCTTGTCCCGACCCTTGCCCATGTCTACTTCCGCCATTTTGAGTGTGTTGTGAATCTTCTCAAGACTCACCCCTTTCTCACGCACATAATAGTGCATAACGAAGTCTTTGTACGACGGGGCTAGAGAGCCAAGAATTAAATCTTCCACAATGTCATCGGGCATTGGGGAAGAGATCTTCGCTAACTTCTCAAGGTATCCTTGCATAGTGAGAAAATGCATGGATACCGATGTTCTCTCCGCCATGTGGCACCTTGTGACTGCTATGGTGGTCTTATATCGCACTTTTCTAGTACTATCCATGAACATCTTTGTTAAAGCTTCCATGCTCTTCTTGGGTTTTGAATCCAAGTATTTCGCTTGAAGCGAGTCACCCATGGAGGCCAATATTAGACTGCAAACTTGGTTCTCTTGGTCTTCCCACTTGACTTTAGCCTCTCTCTCATTATCGGTTGCCTTCTCATTTAATTTTGGGAATTCACCATCCAAAATATGAGAGAGTTTCTCAAACTTCAACACGATATTGAGCTTGAGTTGCGAGCTTATGAAGACGGAGCCATCATTTGCTAAAGGGTGTTTTCAATCATAGATCGCACAATAGGTTGAATATTCGATATTTCTATAAAATAAATTATATGGGATTTAATGTCAATTTTTTGTTTGAAAACCAATACCGCCAATAAATAAATATGTCCAAAAATACAGTAATTCAAGATCCTATCAATTATAATATAAACTAGCTAATGACTATCAAATATATTATAAAATCAAGGTAAGAACCATTTTCTAATCATAACCATTTTGAAAAATTTGCAAAATTTTGCATTTTCAAACTCTTACGATTCTTGTTGTCTTAATTAAGAGGGAATTTGACCAATCCTCCTAAGGAAAACTCTTTTTATCAAAACCAAGCGAGGGCTCGGGGTCTTGTTAAGAAAACTTATTTCATTTGATATGAGATACGTTTATTCATTGTATTCACAAATAAATACACTCTGCGTCCACTAAGGGTGAATATCACTTTGTACATCCATTCATGACACAACAATAGATAACCTTATATCTCCCACTATTCCCAATGATGGAGGAAGCTATCTCCCGCTAAGGGCGAGCAGAATATCCCTTGATTGATGGCTGCTCGTGGATGAAGTTATTGTAAGAATTGACAAAGGCCAAATGCAAGCATTGTTGAAGGTTACATAGGTCAAGAGGTAAATGAGTTTTGTAATGAGTACTTGGCTCATACTTCCTAAGAACATACATGAAGACAAGATTGAAGGTAAAGGTACACATGCCCCAAAGATGATAAGTCCAAAAGGTGAGGATCTCTTGAAAGCGTATTTCTATGTGTTGTGCAATTCTCACGATGTCCAACCTTATTTGGATGAGCACATGACCATAGTGAGGGAAAACATCCTTCCTGGACTGATCAACAAGTCATTAATACTCACAATAAGGCTTTCGTTGATTGGTTCAGGGAAACTGTGTACAACCATAATGTTACTGAAAATTTGAAGTGGTTGGCATATAGACCAAATCCTATAGTGACATCTTATAATAACTATGATATCAATGGTTTTTCTTTCTATACCAAAATGGAGGACTAGAAAAGCACAATGCAAAATAATGGGGTCAATTTGGCAGTTGAATCGTTGCACATCTCTAGTTCGAAAGATAGAAATCCCATATATGCCAATATGTCTTATTATGGCCAGATTGAAGAAATATGGGTGTTGACTTTTACTAAATTCAGTGTTGCGGTATTAAAATGCAAGTGGACAATAGAACAATCTTCAAGTTGATGAGTTGGGGTTTACTTTGGTGAACCTTAAAAAAGAAGGTTTTAAGGAAGATCCTTTCATTCTGACATCTCAAGTAAAATAAATATTTTATGTAACAGACCCGTTTGATAATGAATGGTTGGTAGTTTTAGAAGGAAAATGGCAAATCATGGCTGAAGAAGATGTTAATGAGATTGAAGAAATTCCCCCATTTGTGCAAGACCTAAACTTAAACCGCTCAATGACGACAGAACTGTTGACAACTTAATTACCCAAGATGATCATCATGAAGGAATATGGATCAAGGATCCTATGCGCAAAAAATGAAAACGTCAAAACTAAAGGTTCATTGTATTTTGTACTATTAAGTAGATGCATTTGTATGTTACACATGATATGAATGTTGTGCAACTAATAAATATGATTGTTGTTATTGCTGGACTGAATATAAATGTTGTGAGAATTAATTACTTTTTTGATAGATATGAATGTTGTGAATTTGTTGATTGAATATGAACTGCAGGGTTTGTGTCTGAATTACAGGTATCAAACAAATATAAAAATAAAAGAAATATCCTACAATGTCGGCCTTTATGCAAAACCGACATTGTAAACACTCTTGCACGTCGGTTGTCAAAACCACCGACGTTGTAGGATATTTCTTTTACTTTTTTTTGTTTTTTTAACGACCCGGCAATGTTGGTTTTCAATAGCACCGACATTGTAGGAAATACTACCACGTTAATCGTAAAAAATGGTCGACGTGGTAGGATATTGAGGATCCCCCTTGCACGTCAATTTACCATGTCGATCGGGGTTAAAATTGTGACCGTCATTATAAAGGATACTACCACATCGGTTGTGACAACGGACATGAAAGGGTACCCCTTTATAACGTTGCCAATGTACCACGTCGGTCGTCGAATGTGATCTTTTCCTCTCACACACTCACTCACTCACTCACTCTCTCTCTCTCAACCCATTTCCCTCTCTGCCATCTGAATCTCTAGCAAGGTGTGGTGATTGGTGAGCAACGACTCGTGGTTGTCGGAGTTGTGGTGGTCGTAGTTCATGTGAGAAGTTTGTCAGAGAAGCAATCTTGAAGTGGGAGTGATCGTCGTCGTCATCTAGAAGCCTCGATGTGCAAAAAGGTATGCCAAGTTCCTTATTTGTTCTCACCAAAGGAGTGCGAGAAGGTTGAATCATTTGTCGGAGAATGGCGGTCTCGACGAAGATCCTTGTGCAGCAAGGTTGCTCCATGATAATGGTCGACCGGCGTATGCTTCGGTCGCCCGCTCTTAGTGCAATTGTGAGTTTCTATCTCGCACTGGTCGAACGATACCTTTGGGCGGTCGACCGATTGAGCATATTTTGGCAAGAGTAGAAGACTCCGATATTTTCGGTCAACGGGTCGATTGAGGGCATAGACCATCTAAACGGTCAACCGCCTTGTGACAAGTTCGACCTAGACCTTCTAAACGGTCGACCGTCTAAGTGATGAATGACACATGTAAGCATGTTGATTTGCATCATTTCATGCATATCTTTGTGTCTTATATCCATTATTTTTCACCCTAAACAATGCTATGTAACAAGTTTTATGTTTAGTTTTCAGGAATAAGTAGGTTTGAGAAGGAGAGACTATAAATAGCAAGGAAAAGGACTAAATTGTGAGACCTGGGGACTAAGATGCAAGGGAGAAGGACCCGAACGTAAGACCGAAGGACCTAAGAGCAAAACAGAAAACCCCACACCATCATGGGGAGTATTGTGGCAATTCGATTCGGGTCGGAGCTCCAACAAACGAAGTAGATGCATCCAAGACCACCAAAGATATCCAGAAAAGCCCACAACAAATTCCAGACCGATCCAGAACCAATAGACCGCAATTGGCGGTCTGTTTGGCTCCAGATCCGCTAATCTTTGGCGAGTATGTGTATTAGAGTGTGTTTATTCTATTTCTGGTATTGGTTTAGTCCCACATCGGGGGATTGTCCCGGATTACCCTTTTCTATGGCTATAAATAGAACTCTTCACCTTCCATTGTAATTACCCATTGCTTGGTGGCATTCTCTCTACTAAGTCGCAAGCCTTGAAGGAAAACTCAAGGTGGAGAAGAATGCTACCTTCAATGTGAGTCATTGTGAATAAAATAATTGTTCTAGTTTCTTTTAATCTTGTCTTTTAATTTGTGCATGCTTGTTTAGTCTTTCCTTTGCTTTTAAGCTTCTTTAATGCTCCTTTCTTGCTTAGTTAAATTTCCTTTCAGTATAATGTTTCATTTTTTAATGTAGGTAGTGTAATGATTAGTGAGTAGTTTCATCCCCTTTGGGGGTGGAGTAGATGTATGTACATGTTATGTAGGTGGTATGAACGCTAGATATTATTGTTTGTGAGAGATATTAGTATGCTTGCTTGAATTAATAAGAACTTTACTTGATGGTTTCTGCCATAGTTAGGTACACTCCATGCTCGTTATGTTCTTAATAACAACCTTGCATTGCTCATATTAATCACCTGGTTAATGTGGTAAATGATAGGTCTTGCCATGAGGTACTTCTTATGCATTAACAAACACTAACCACACTTGAGCTTATTGTATGCATTCACCACACTTATTTCATGTGCACACACACACTCCACCCCTTAGGGGTTCTCCATTTCTGAGTTTTATCTCCTTTCATTAGTTGCTTAGTTTAGTTTGTTTTGTCATTTTATTTCATGCTTTCTAGTTTCCTAGTTTAGATTAGTGTAGTTTAGTGTAATCAATCTCTTCTTCTCTTTCTTTCCCACTCGCCATCGCACAAACCAAAAGTCGACACACCTCCCTATGGATCGACCCGTATTTGCAACCTCTTCAACGTGGTCGTACACTTGCGGTTAATTAAAATGTATCAATCACATGTATATGTGTGTCATGTGTGTGTCTTCATGCATAGGTAGTGTCTAAAGATGTGGCAAAACCTTGCAATCCATTCACACAACGTATCGGCAATTACGACTTGAATAGCATAAGACTAGGTTCAGCATGAGAGGTGTCTAAATGTTATGGCAAGACTCATCAAAACCAGGAAGTCATGTGAAGAACAAAGCTATGCATGGGAAGTGTCTAAATGTTAAGGCAAAACCCACCAAAGCAATGTTTCTTCAATCAATCACGCAAGTGAACACAAATACAAACACAAAACTAACATCTAGCATATTCAACAGGAAATTTCAGTCAATAAACATAAGAAAACTAAGCATGGGAAGTGTCTAAATCTTATGGCAAAACCCATCAAAAATCCCCCAACATGTAGATGATTAAAATACCCCCGATGAACATAAAAACATGCAAGTCTACACAATCAAAAATTCATCAAACATCCAAACTTCACAACATATATGTACATCATCTCCACCCGAAAGGGGGTTGAAACTACTCACTACTCATTAAGAAAAGAAGACAAAACGAAATTAAACTAAGCATGCAAGAATTAAAAGAGAAGACAACATTAAAACAAGCTATGAAGAATTATTTTATTTACACAACTCACATTACAAGTAGCATTCTTCTCCACCTTGAGTTTTTCTCCAAGGCTTACTCTATGTACAGAGAATGCCACCAAGCAATGGGTGAATACAAAGGAGAAGGAAGAGTTCTATTTATAGTCATAGAAAAAGACATTCGGGGACAATCCCCCGGTATGGGACTAAACACATTCTATAAATGGACATAACACAACATAATCCACGACCCGACTAAACCATGAATTGCTTGGACCAATTTGGACAGCCAATTGGAGGTCTGGAATTGTTGGATCACGTCTGAATTTCGGTGGCTCGTTTCTGGCTTGATTTCATGATGTTTGATGAATCTGATTTGCTTGTTGATGTTTGGGCCCGGATCTAATTGCCAAAATACTCCTCATGATGGTGTGGAGCTTCTTGATTTACTCATTGATCCTTTTGGTTTACATCCGGGTCCTTCTCTCTTGCATCTCAATCGATAAGTCCTACAATTCATACCTTTTCCTTGCTTTTAAGTTCTTTTTGAGTCTCTTCTTCCCAAACATGTTTATTCCTGAAACTTAAACATAAAACTTGTTATGTAGCATTGTTTAGGTTCAAGATAATGGATATAAGAGACAAATATATGAACGATATAATGTCAATCAAATACCCCCACACCTAACTTTTGCTAGTCCCAAGCAAAACAAAGAAAAGGAAAAATGAAAGAAAGGAAAAATCATTTGTAAAACACGGAAATCCTAACTCACTTTCGTAGGAATCACGATTGCTCTTAGCACGTGCAACAAGCCGTTAAACCACCTCGTTGCCAAGGAGAAGAAGTGTTGTCTCCTAAGGGTTTTCAACAGATATACCCACAAAATCCGAACATTGATGCATTATTCAATCTAGAAACTCGACTCGATGGACTCAATTTTGTCGATCATTGGACACGGTAATCCTACGGGCCGACTCTATATATGTATCTAGACTACACACCTAGCCTAATGAATCATTCGTGGAGGTTAATTAAGGAGTTAAGTGAAAGACATAGACAACCTTAACATTCTCAAGTAATACAAAGTGTAAAGTCCATTAAGGATGTTATTTGCATTACCAAATTATTATTTTTCTTCTTTCTGTTCTTCTCTTCTTCTTTTTCTTTTTTTTACTAGTTGGTGTGTAATTGTCCGAGGGTCAGGTTTCGTGCATCATTTCCTATGACGACTTACACTATCACGTACAGCTTTCCCCACATCTCCACATAGGGCAATCCTTACCACCCATGTAACGGGAGTTCGATCGATTTTGAGGCTTGGAGTGTTTGGAGCTTTCTCTCTAATGTATTGGACAAATAGTAGTGGGAGAGTTGTGTTAAAATGTGTTTTACAACTCTATTTATAAGCTCCAAAAGAGTTATAGCCGTTGGGGATGAATTGAGTAAAGATTGTGTAAGATACACAAAACAAAAACTGACAGGACCCAATTTTGAGTAAGATCGGTCGACCGGATCGGGCTGAGCGGTCGACCGTTTGGCAATTTAGAACACGGTTTGGTCGACCGGTAAAAGAACGGTCGACTACCAACGGTTATAATCTAGGTACACTTAAGTGATCGGTCGAACACCGAGATAGGTTCGGTCGACCGATTCACACCAGGCACTTTGGGGTTGACAAACAAGATCATATTCGGTCGACCGAAACAAGGTCCACGGTCGACTGAAAACCGACATGCACTTTGGGTTTGTTAAGGAAAATAAGTTCGGTCGACCGAACAAGGTCCTTGGTCGACCGATACACAGAATGTATTTGGGGTATTTGTATATAATACGAATACGACCGTTGGGTATAATAAGACAAAACAAACGGTCGGAAATTTGTTGATACTCGGTCGACCGAAAAGGTCTGGGCGGTCGACCGAACTTGGGCAGTAAAACACTAACAAGACATATGATCACTCGGTCGACCGAACGGTGTATTTCGGTCGACCGAATGTGGGAAGACTATTCAGGCTTTGGTTTAGTGTTTTCCAGTCTAGGTTTGGGTGATCTATTGAAGTCCAAATTATATGAAATTTCGTGTGTGACTTCTGTAGGGAACCTATTGTGTGTTTGAGTAGGTTTTAGCTCAAGTATGCTCAATTACACAATGTTCCTAAGACTCAAAGAAATACAAATTACATGTCTTCAAATGAGCTTGGTTACATGTCTTGTCTTGATTTCCTTGAGTCTTGATCACCGGTAGAGGTTAGCACAAAGAAATATATATGCAATGCAACATGTGTGCTACTCTACATGATCACAATTAAGATTAGGTTGATTAAATCATCAAAACATAGATTAAGGCAAAAAAACAACAAACACATGAAGCCATTAATATGCATTCATTCATTATTTGGATATAATCATGAATATATTTTTATTTGTAATTGTTGTAGTACCGTAGACAAATTAGAAAAATAGAATGCAATTACTACATAATGACTTATATGGAACAAATTGTCAGTTTGAGATTGGAAGATGGAGATTTACGATAGGTATATATCTTCGATATGTAACTATCATGGTAGGTTATAATGGTTTTGTTATTTTAATTATTTGAAAATGTAATTTATTTTTGTAGATTCTTGAAGAAAGCCTTCAACCGTTTCTGCAAGAAGAGATAGATGGAACACGTGAGAGTTGGTCTTCTTACTTTATTCATATGCTAAAAAATAAAGTGTAATTAATTGTTATTCAGAGTTTGTATTTAAATACTGGATGAACGTTGGAAATGAGTTACAATTTTGTGTTGAATCATATATATATGAGTATACTAAATGTTGGAAATGAGTTACATTTTTGTGTTGGATTGTATATGAATTGCAGGGTTTGAGTTTGAATTACAGCCATAAATTTCAAATTTTTTTAGAGCTATAACTGAAATATGCCCCCACTATCACGTCCGAGTTATCTAGTATCCAACATGGTAAACCCACTATCACGCCGGATATACAAACAAACTTTCGTGGTAGACCCATCGACCGATAGAGGAACTATAACTGAAATATGGCCCCACTATCATGTTGAGGTTGACTAATATACGACGTGGTTTACCACGTCGGATATGCTAATAACGGGTCTACAATGTCGGATATAGCATATTCGACGTGGTAGAGGCTAATATCACGTCAGATATGCTATATCCGACGTGGTACATTTGTGCTTTAACCACTTAACCCTGGCCAACCCTATAACCCCTCAACCCATACGTCCGCCACCCCTTAGACCGCACCATCTCCGATCCAACCCACCCTCGCCATGTCAAGCACCTCATCGCCCAGCACGAACCAACCTCAACATGTAGATCCCCTACAGCCTCGCCACAGACCAAACTCCAATCTCTCCTCTTCAGGCTCACACCAACTCGAACAAGGTTCCTCTTTTACATGATTTTTAGCTTCTCTCTTGTTGGGTTGATCTAGTAAGAAGAGAAATTAGTGTCAGGTGAGAAGAGGGCTTGTTGGGTTTACCTTTTCCTATTTGGTGTATCGAGTGAGAATAGGGGTTACTCTAAAATTTTGATTTTTACACCAAAATCTTACATTGCATGTGACTTTGAATGCATGTTAGTAGAAAGCTGATTTTTGTGTACCCTTTCTTCCTTGTGTGATTGGATTTTATAAATGTGTTGTTTCTTTTGGTCCAATTAATATAATCTATACTTGTGATGTTCGTTTTGTGACTATATAAATGTGGGAAAGTTGATTTGAATCGTTTTTGATATATATAGTTTTATATGCTTCTATTTTTTTCCAAAGAATATTTTTTGGACTATTAAATGTAAAGGGAAGTTATCGCCGAAATTTTGAAAAATTCATTATTCTTGCATTCATTTTATATCATGATTGTTTGTGTTGTTGTGTAGATAATAATGAATTGAAATTGGATTTTTGGAAGTCGATTGATTGACGAGTATGAGTACGGAGTTGATAAATTTCTAAAGTTTGCACAAAAGAATGTGCATTTTAGAAACGAAGGGAAGGTCTTTTGTTCATGTAGGAAGTGTCCTAACATGTTCTTAAGAGATGTACAAGAGATCAAGGCTCATCACTTTGAAAAAGGTTTTGATGAAGGATATACATGTTGGGTATGGCATGGTGAGAATAAAATACGTACGATGGAAGAAAGTGATAGTCCATCACAGAAAGATGTTAATGATGATGATCGGTTAGAGGATATGATTCGAGATGTTGCCGATAAGTTTGATGATAAACCCCAAGTACTTAGTAGTTTGTTGTCTGACAATTAAAAACCTTTGTATCCGGGTTGCACTGATTTCAGTAGATTGCCAGCAGTGTTACAGTTATATACCTGGAAAGCCTCGAACGGTTGGAGTGATGTCAATTTTATTGCCTTACTTAAGTTGTTGAAAGAAATTCTTCCAGAAAACAATGAACTTCTAGACCGTACATATGAGGCCAAAAACATCTTGTGTACAATGGGTATGCAACATAGGAAAATACCGGCATGCCCTAATGATTGCATATTATATAGGGACGATATGCAAATCTGCATTGTTTTCCGGTTTGTAATGTGTCACGGTACAAACATAAGAAAAATATGAGTGGTGATATAGCCGTACAAGGGCCGTCTGTGAAGGTGTTCTGGTATCTTCTGATCATTCCAAGGTTGAAATGTTTTTTTCTTGCCCCACGGATTCAAGGAATCTAACATGGCACGTAGATCGTGATCAAGCGAATGATCATATGCTTCGACATTTGGCACATTCTTCGCAGTGGAATATATCGATTCAGACTTTCCGTTGTTTGGTCAAGAATCTAGAAATCTGAGACTTGGTCTATGTACTGATGGAATGAATCCTTACGGGAGTTTGAGTAGCCTTCATAGTTCCTGGCCCGTTCTACTAGTTTTGTACAATCTAGCTCCATGGTTAAGCATGACACATAGATACATGATGTTCTGTTTAGTGGTTTTTGGTCCAAAACAACCGGGCAATGACATAGATGTGTATTTTGCTCCCCTCATTGATGAATTAAAGAAATTGTGGAATAATGGTGAGCAAGTGTGGGAAGCCCACCGTCAACTGTCATTTACAGTGCGTGCGATGATATTTTGTACAATTAATGACTTCCCTACATATGGAAATTTGTCTTGCTATTATGTGAAAGGGCACAAAGCATGTCCTATTTGTGAAGAAAACACGTGTTCTTTGCAGCTTTTGCATGGTAGTAAGACAATGTATCTTGGTCATCACAAATTTCTTCCAATGAGTCATCCGTACCGTAAAATGAAAAGGGCGTTTAACAGGAGCAGGAATTCGACGAACCCCCTATAGAAATCAGTTTAAGACTCTTGAGCAGGTGAAGAACATCCAATGCAAATTCGGCAAGCCTTACAAATACAGAAATGATAAGAGTAGTTGGAAGAAAAAATCTATTTTTTTAACCTTCCTTAATGGGAGACCTTAGAAGTCAGACATTGTATTGATGTGAGGCATGTTGAAAATAATGTTTATGACAATTTGTTAGGAACTCTTCTGAACATACGAAGTAACATTAAAGATGGATATAATGCCAGACTTCATCTACTTGAACTTGGTATTCGAGCAAAACTAGCACCAGAGAGTAAGGGTACTCGTAAGTATTTACCACCTACTTGGCTAGAAAGGAAAATTTAGTTGTGTCAGTGTCTACATGGTGTTAAAGTGTTGCAGGGTATTCTTCAAATATTAGTACTCTTATTTCAACGAAAGATTTGGAACTACTTGGTTTGAAGTCTCATGATTATCACGTGTTGATACAGAAGTTGTTACGTGTTGCTATTAGATCGATATTGCCGAAACACGTTAGACATGCTATTATCAAATTTTGTTTGTTCTTCAACAAGATTTACAGAAAACTAATTGATCCAAAGTATTTGGATAAGTTGCAGAATGAAGTGGTTGTTACAATATGTCAATTGGAGATGTACTTTCTGTCATCTTTTTTTGACATTATGGTTCATTTGGTGGTTCATCTGGTTAGAGAAGTTAAGCTACGTTGTCCGGTATTTTGAGGTGGATGTATCCTTTTGAGCGTTACATGGGTGAGTTGAAAGATTATTGTAAGAATCGATGAAGGCCAGATGCGAGCATCGTTGAAGTTTACAAAGCTCAAGAGGTAATTGAGTTTTGTAATGAGTAGTTGACTCATAAAAAAAGTGTCAGACTTCTTAAGAACTGACATGAAGATAGGGTTGGACGTAAAGGTATGCGTGCTATGAAGATGATAAGTCTAAAAGGTGAGGTTCTCTATAAAGTGTATTTCTATGTGCTGTGAAATTTTGATGTAGTCCAACCATATTTGGATGAGCACATGACCATAGTGAAGGTAAAACATCCTACATGGACTGATCAACAAGTAATTAATTATCACAATAAATCTTTCGTTGAAGTGGTTGGCATATTGACCTAATCCTTAAGTGACATCTTATAATGGCTACGATATCAATGGTTTTTCTTTCTATGCCAAAATGGATGACAAAAGCACAATGCAGGACAGTGGGGTCACTTTGGTTGTTGAATGTTGCACATTTCTTGTTCGAAAGATAGAAATGCCATATATGCCAATATGTCTTATTATGGTCAGATTGAAGAAATATGGGAGCTGAATTTTACTAAAGTCAGTGTTGCGGTATTGAAATGCAAGTTGGTCGATAATAAGAATGGTCTTCAAGCCGATGAGTTGGGGTTTACTTTGGTGATCCTTAAAAAAGAAGGTTTTAAAGAAGATCCATTCATTCTGGCATCTCAAGAAAAATAGATTTTCTATGTAACAGACCCGTGAGCTAATGAGTGGTCGGTAGTTTTAGAAGGAAAATGGCAAATCGTGGCCGAAGAAGATGTTAATGACATTGGAGAAATTCCGCCGTTTGCACAAGTACAACTTACTTATACGAGATGATCATCATGAAGGAATATGGAGCGAGGATCCTATGAGCAAAAAATGAAAATTTCGAAAATAAAGGTTCATTGTATGTTGTAGTATTAATTAGGTGCATTTGTATGTTACATATGAACAAGATATGAATTTGTGCATTTGATAGATATGAATGTTGTGATTCTTTATTGTGAATTGTTGGATTGAATATGAATTGCAGGGTTTGAGTATGAATTACAGGCATCAAATTAATAAAATGAAAAATGAAAAAATCAAATGAAAAAAATCAAATGAAAAACCCTAAAACGTCGGAATTAAGCAACACCAACATTGTAGAAACTCTAGCACATTGGTTGTCCACCAAAACCGACGTTGTAGGGCATATATTGTTTTTTAAATAATCCATAACCCAACCGCGTCGATCGCAGAAACCGACGTGGTAGAACTCTCCTCAATTGCTTTTTATAAAATAATTCATACCCTACCACGTCGGTGTACATGTTGATCCGACGCGGTTGGGTTCATTTGAAATTCTTTTTTAATACTATCATGTGGGTCTACCACGTCGGTTGTGGTTTAAAGCACGACTGATGTGAGAGAGAGAGACAATATCACGTCGGTCGTCACGACCGACGTGACAGAGTCCCCTTGTATAACGTCTCCCACTTACCACGTTGATCAAAGGAGGTGATCAACCCAACGTTATACCCCCTTAATATACGAAATTATTGTCTTTTATCCAGTAGTGTATATTGCAGATTTCCCTAAAAAAGAATGCAAGTTAATTGGTGGGTAGTAGTATTTCAAACAATGTTTGTAGCAGTTGGGTAAATCATTCATCACTGATGATTTCCTATAAACAAACAAAGGTGGCTAAATATCACACCAAATCACCACGACACAATCAAAGATCCACAAAATTTCATAAAAAATAAAAAATAACAAACACTTCTGGTGAGGTGGTTGGTTTACTCACCTTGATGAAGGTTGATGATTATCGGAAGACGGGGGCAGTGGAGGTCGAGGGTGGGTCCAGCAACTGCTCCTCCTCGCGGAAATTAGCAGCCATTGAACCCAAACTATGTGTGACACGAGAGGAGGAAGGTGTCGAGAAATCGATGACCGAAGCCGGATTGACAACGCTCCTCGTCAAACGACCCCTCTCGTCTCGTGTCCACGAAAGCATACACAAAGGTGCACACACACAAACCAAAACTCTCTTTTTTCTTTTTTCAAAGAATGTACGAAGGGGAGAAGACGGGGGAACACAGGAGAGAAAGAATGACTCGGGAGAGAAAGGAAGAAGTCCTTATGCTACGGCGGATGGGTACAGGTAGAAGCACACAAGCAAACAAGGCTCAAGCAATCCTAAGGTCGCTATAGGTCCTTACAGCTAGACGACGCCTAACTGCGAGGTCACACGGCCTCAACACGCCTCACCTCCCTACAACGAGGACCACAAAGCCCAGCAAGTGATCCAAGATCCGGGGATCTCGTCTCTCATACTATCGACAAAGTGGGCAACGCCGATCAGGTCATGACGGTCGGGACCGGATCACTCTCCTAATGCGTCCGAATTCCTTAAGGCCAATGTCTACTTGATTTTAAAATTAGGCTCTTGATTAGTGTGGTTTTTGGGGCGAAGGAAAGGGTGATGAAATCCCCCACCTTATCTTTTATGGGACAGCCCCTCCTTAGTAGCGTTTTGGAGTCCTAATCTAGCAATCAACTCTCCAAACAAACGCTCAACTCACACTTGTTGCAATGCACTTCCTACTAACTAATGCATGTTCATACGAAATGCATGAATGAGAGTAGAAGGTGCGTACCTCACACCAGCTCTCAGCAACAGAAAATAAAGCTAAGATAAAAGACAATCTAAATGCCTAAGTTACATACATGATGCATGAGCTAAACAAAAAGAATGCCTAATCTTTTGCTTTGAGTTTTAGGGACGAAGTTGCTTAAGGGAAGTTGATTATTAATCTGGGAACTATCTAAGAGTCAGAACATGCAAAATTGAGTCCCAGATTACTAGATCAATTATGGCAACACGACAAAGAAATAATAAGGCAAAAGTAGCTCACCAGACCGCCAATTGGCGGTCTTAGGCCGCTGATTGGCGGTCCAAACTGCCCAGCTTTCCTCCAAATTTTTCCAGATGCCTCTCCTTTCCAATCCAAGTCTCCTGAAACAAAGAAAAACTACAAAACAAAAATTAAATCCACTCAAATCGTCCAAACAAGATTCTGGACTGGCACCTCCCCGGCAACGGCGCCAAAAACATGTTGAACGTTTTAATTAAAACCGCAAGTGCACGACCGCGATGAAGCGGTGGCAACTACGGGTCGTCCTCAGGGAGGTGAGCAGCCTCTTGTTTATCAGAAATCAAGTGGCAAAAATTGGGGGAGAAAGATTGATTATGCTACGTCCAATTCAAAGTGTTAGTGTCTAGAAAGAAGTTATTTACATCTTGTTTGAAGAAAGACTGTGATTGGAGAATACATGTCCTTTACTATGAAAAGAAAAATGTTTTCAAATGAAGAGATATATGGATATGAACACAAATGTAGTAACGAGGACTTTTGCAAGTTCATGGGTAATGTGATGCAGGTTTAATTTCCAACAAAATTATTGCCGCTATAAGAACTAAAAGAATCAAGGTGGAATAAACTTTGGTTGGTCTTTTTGTTCTCCCACCCTGTCGTGGAGACCTTCGAGGGCCGACCATGCACTTCCTCTTGAGTAATCCCACCGTCTTCCTCATGAGTAATATCATGTTGGATTTTTGCCCTTAATCTATGTTTTGATGCTTTAATCAACGTAATCTTAATTGTAATCAATGTAGAGTAGCACACATGTTGCATAGCATATATATTGCTTTGTGCTAACTTCTACAGGTGATCAATACTCAAGGAAGAAAAGATTCAAGTCAAGACATGTAATCAAGCACTTTTGAAGACATATAATTTTGCATTTCTTTTGAGTCTTAGGAACATTGTTTAATTGAGCATACTTGAGCTAGAATCAACTCAAACACACACTAGGTTCCCTACTGTTGAACGTTTTAATTAAAACCGCAAGTGCACGACCGCGATGAAGCGGTGGCAAGTATGGGTCGTCCTTAAGGAGGTGAGCAGCCTCTTGTTTATCAGAAATCAAGTGGAAAAAATTGGGGGAGAAAGATTGATTATGCTACTCTACACTAACCTACGCTAAGAAGTATGAAATGCGAACGAAAGAAATAAACAAACAATGAAATGACAACTAAGCTAAGAACAAAATGCTGGAATTCAGGAAATGGAAAACCCCTAAGGGGTGGAGTGAGTGCACACATGCAAAGAGGTGGGTGTTGAACACATTCTTTAAGCACAAATTAAGGTGGTGTTATCATGCATAGGAAGTGTCTAAATGTTATGGCAAAACCTATCAATCTATTCACCAACCTAGTTGATTAACATTTACATATGCTAGATGTTTATTTCAGAATTTAAACAAGTATGAGAGGTGTCTAATCATTTTGGCAAAACTCATCAAGTTATAAATTCTATCCTAAACAAGCAAGCATACATTCATGTTTTATCAACACATTGGAAATAAAGCATTCATCCCATTCTCTAATACATGTATGAACATCTACTCCACCCCCAAAGGGGATGGAACTACTCACTACACATTACACTAATTATTAAACTAAGAAAGGAAAGCATATTAACTAAGCTAGATTTAATAAAAGATAATTAAACTAAAGCATGCACAAACAATAAAAGAACAAAACAAAGAAAACTTTATTGATAAAATGACTCACATTTCAAGTAGCATCCTCCTACTTTAGTGTGTGCTTCAAGGCCTCACTTCTAGTAGGAAGAATAACCACTTAAAATATGGAGTGATTACAATAGAAGGTGAAGAGTTCTATTTATAGCCAAAGAAAAAGCCACTCCGGGACAATCCCCCGATGTGGGACTAAACCAATACCAAAACTGGACTAAATATACACTAATACGTAACCCAGAGAAATA
Organism: Triglochin maritima; assembly: GCA_963682175.1. Taxonomy (NCBI): domain Eukaryota; kingdom Viridiplantae; phylum Streptophyta; class Magnoliopsida; order Alismatales; family Juncaginaceae; genus Triglochin; species Triglochin maritima. Next base: position 33,548,304 of record OY821776.1, on the reverse strand, counting down.
TTAGCGGATTTGGGCCAAAAGTGACCACCAATTAACGGTCTAAAAAGTCCGGATCCATCTGGAATTTGTGCTGGGCTTTGCTTAGTGTATTTGGTGGTCTTAGATGCATCTACTTCGTTTATTGGAGCTCCGACCCGAATAGAATTGCCAAAATACTCCCCATGATGGTGTGGAGTATTCTGGTTGCTCTTAGGTCCTTCTGTCGTGCGTTCAGGTCCTTCTCCCTTGCATCTTGGTCCCTAGATCTCACAATTCAGTCCTTTTTCCCAGCTTTTGGGTCCTTTTATGCTTCATCTCTTCAAACCTATTTATTCCTGAAAACTAAAAAATAAAACTCGTGACATAGCATTGTTTAGGTGAAAGATAATGGATATAAGATACAAATATGAGCATGAAATGATGTCAATCAAATACCCCCACACCTAACTTTTGCTAGTCCCGAGCAAAACAAAGAAAGAGAAAAGCATGCGAAAAACAAGAAATCCTAACTCACTTTCGTAGGAATCACGGTTGCACTTAGCACGTGCAACAAGCCGTTAAACCTCCCTGTTGCCAAGGAGGAGTGTTGTCTCCTGAGGGTTTTCAGTGGATATACCCACAAAATCCGAACAAGATGCATTAATCAATCTAGCTACACGACTCGTTGGACTTATTTTGTCGGTCATGGGATGCGGTAATACTACGGGTCGACTCTATATATGTAATCGGTCCACACACTTAGCCTAATGAGTTATTCGTGAGAGTTAGTTAAGGACTTAAGTGAAAGACATGGGCAACCTTAACTTCTGAATGTGATACAATGTGTAAAGTCCATTTTGGTTCATATTTGACTCTTTTTTTTTCTTTTTTTTCTTTTTCTTTGGAGCAGTTTATTGGTTGGTGTTTGATTCTCCCAGGGTCAGATTTCGTGCATCATTGCCCATGAGGACTTACACTATCACGTACACCTTCCCCCAAATCTCCACATAGGGCGATCCCTACCACCCGTGTAACGAGAGTTCGGTCGGCGCATCCCATGTCAGATGACTCGAAAGCACCAGACACAAAGTCCCCTCAGACCTACTTTCCCGAGTGATAGGAGCCGTGCGAGAAGAGAGAACACCACTTATTTATTTATCTACATGGGAACCAAAACCCCTACACTTAAGTTTCACAAAAAGAGATTAAGGGCCCTTGACTATGACAAACTTCCTTATACTAATAGACACGCATTATTTGACTCCCTAGGTTCAGGGTGGACTTCTGTAAATGTTTGAGTGCTGAAACCCTATCATTACACGCCCCCCGAGGGAAAACCGGGGTGCATCCTAACGACTCGATAAGACCTAAAGCCAGTAAACTAGATATCCTAATGCATCAAGTTCAAGACAATTTTGGGAGCTTTCTTTTTACTTTGTCTCTCAACGGTTTTGCACATGCTAAACACACGCAAAACCCACAAAACATTTTTTTTCGCAAACACATGAAGATTTTGAAAGAAATGTGAAAATTTTAAAGCATAAGACAAGCAAAAGAAGACAAGTCACCCAAGGATCATGGCAAGCAGATATATCAATGTTAAATGCGGCACACTAACATGACCCTAACAATGCACACAAAAGAAAACCAAAAAAATCAAAAGAAAAGACTCAACAATGTACACACGTAAAACACCCCCCACACCTAGTTCATGCATTGTCCTCAATGAATGTGAACAAGATACTACATGGATATATGCATGAAAAAGGAAAGATCGCACCAACATGAAGTACAAAGGGACGTTCAGGGTCATGTTGATGGACACAAACCCAAATTCCCTCAAAACCTGTGAGAAGCTGAAGAAGGGAGATAAATACGTGAAGAGATTGGGCCCAAGTACACAAGGGTTGGGGCCCACAACAATTGATGCTCACTGAAGGAGTCTTTTATTACACACTTTTTTTTGTTTTTTTTACAAGATATATACATCGACCAAGATATTCTCATAATCATTTGGTCAAGGAACATCAAATGAGAACATCATGTTTTGAGGACCAGAGACTGCCGAGATGGGCAAACTTCACTGGTACTCTGAGGTGTCATGAGGGGTGAAAGGTCAAAGCTGAAAGGCTCGACCCCTCATGATATTGGTTGGGTGTGGGCAACAAAGAATAAACTTGTGTTGCCTCACTAAGGTTTAATTGTTCATAGAAGAAAACCCTCCAACCAATAGGCGGGTGCATCGGAATGAGTTCCTCAGGCTCATTCGATGGATGCAGCAGACTTGCATTACTAAGAATGGGGCTTCTCCCCAAGTCATCCAACAAGGACCTCCCACCATCATTTAGATCATCAAGCATAAGCTCGGTCATAGGTGGATCCTTGTTGGAGTTAATATGAAGCTCAAATGGCTCAATGGCCATGGGACATGAGGTAGAGACACCTTCTAGTATAGGCATATGATGAGGTGTCTCACTCTCACTAGTACTCTCAACTGAATCATGCAACGAACACTCCCTTTGGACATTCATGTTCGAGGCCAGCTCACCCTGTTGCATTGCGAAGACAGGCAATGAGTTTTCGCTGGGCTCACGAACATTCTCAACGGGTTGCATTGGGGTTAGGGGTGTTCATTGATTTTGTGGTGCTTTCTCCAATTGGCGGATGAGATTTAGATTTAAAGGTTCATCCATGGGTTCCTGTTGCTTACCAGAGTTGAACACATGAAACTCGGCACTCATGTTACCGAATGAGAGCTTCATGAGACCATTTCTACAATTAATCAAGGCATTGGAGGTTGCCAGAAATGGTCTACCCAAAATCAAAGGTATTTGAGAGCGGGTGTTCGCAACAAGATTGGTATCGAGGACAACAAAATCGACTGGAAATATAAAATCTCCAACTTTGATAAGCACATCCTCGATAATCCCCATGGGAATACGAATGGATCTATCCGCCAATTGGAGGGTGATCTTCGTTAGTTTCAATTCACCCAAGTTCAACTGTTTATAAACAGAGAATGGGAGGAGGTTGACCGCTGATCCTAAATCAAGCAAAACATTGCTCATTCTAGTGTCCCCTATCGTACACTGAATAGTAGGACACCCAGGGTCCTTGTATTTTGTGTAGGTATGATTGGACAAAACTGAACTGATATTTGCAGCCAAGAATGTTTTCTTAGGAACATTGGTCTTCCTCTTGGTTGTACAGAGATCCTTCAACACTTTGGCATATTGAGGTATTTGTTGGATGACATCCAACAAGGGGATGTTAACCTTTACTTGCTTAAACACCTCTAATATCTTGTCCATGTTGTCACTCTGCTTTTTGGTTGACCTACTTGGATAGGGAGCTTTTGGCAGGTAGGTTTTCTGCGGTGCCTGAGAAGGAAGCCTTGGTGTATTACCCTCACCCTCAGCCTCTTCTTCACCACCATTCCCACTGAGGGGCTGCATAGATGGTGGTGGGTGTGGCAAGGAAATGTGATTGTCAACCTGTTTTCCATTTCGTAAGGTAACAATGGCATTGACATGGTGAACAGGTTCCTCCACATGGTTCACTTGCCTCCCCTGAGGTACCACATTCTCATTTTGCATGTGTTGTTGCTGGTACATACGGGGGTTAGCCTCAGGCTGGCTAGGAAAAGACTCTCTCTCTCTTTCATGTACAGATTGAGCCAATTGGCCCATTTGAAGCTCTAGAGATTTGATGGTCTGCTGATTTGAAGTGAGAACTTGACTCGTGGTTGACATAAAAATTTTCATTGAGTTTTCAAGTGCACGAGTCAATGTCTCAAGCGAATTGAATCGGGTTTCCATATTGTTGGAATTTGGGAAACCCGATTGATTGGTGGTTTGCTCTTCGGGTGGCTGATAGGATTGTGCATGCATGGGAGGTTGGTGTGATTGGTAAGGTGGTCCAGAGGAGTTTGAAGGACCACCCTGGGCATTAGTTTGGTTCCATGAAAAATTGGGGTGGTTCCTCCATCCAGGATTATAAGATGATGAGTATGGGTCATTCCTAGCTCTGTCATAGATGGCATTGACACGCTCCATCTCAGGAGGAATAGACACACACTCGCTTTCTACATGACCTATCCTACCACATGAATGACAGGGAACTGGACTAGATGTGGACGTGTGAGGTGCACCCTGTTGGTTTTGGAGCTCAATCGAATCCATACGACGCATTAAGGCCACCATGCGCGCCTCGGTGGCCGTAGTGGTATCGATAGCAAATGTGGCACCCGATCTAGTCGAGTTTGCATTCGCGATCCTCGCTCCTATACTAGATGATGCAGGTGGTTCCCTTACACTCTCCCATTGCATTGTTTTCTCAGCGAGGTCTTCTAGGAAAGCCCAGGCCTCCCTTTCATCCTTTCCCAAGAACTCTCCTTGACACATGGACTCAAGGAGCGTTCTTGATGGGATGTGAAGACCTTCGTAAACAATCTGACAAAGGTGCCAAAACTCGATGCCATGGTGAGGGCATGAGGATAGTAGCTCCTTGAACCTCTCTATGTATGCATGGAATGGTTCGGTCTCATGTTGATAGAACGAATTGATTTCGTTCCTCAATTGTTGAATACGATGATTTGGAAAGTACTTCTTGAGGAATGCAGATTGAAACTCGTCCCAAGTCTTAAAGGAATTCGCCTGGTTGCTGTACAACAACTTCTTGGCATCATCCTTCAGCGCAAAGGGGACAAGCCTAAGATGGATGGAGTCTATGCTAAGTTGTTGCAGCTTGAACATAGCATAAACCTCCTCAAATTCCATGAGAAAGATATAGGGGTCACCTTTCCCAGTGAAGTGAGGAAGCATGAAGCTTAACCTCAACATGGTTCCCATTAGCCTCTGGCAATACGATACATGAAGGTAGAGCAGTACGGCTCGGGTAGCATCGATCACGTAGAGGTATGGGAACGACAACAGGACGCTCAGGTGGGTCCAGCAACTGATCCTCCTCGCGGAAATTAGCAGCCATTGAACCCAAACTATGTGTGACACGAGAGGCAGAAGGTGTCGAGAAATCGATGACCGAAGCCGGATTGACAACGCTCCTCGTCAAACGACCCCTCTCGTCTCGTGTCCACGAAAGCATACACAAAGGTGCACGCACACAAACCAAAACTCTTTTTTTTCTTTTTTCAAAGAATGTACGTAGGGGAGAAGACGGGGGAACACAGGAGAGAAAGAATGACTCAGGAGAGAAAGGAAGAAGTCCTTATGCTACGGCGGATGGGTACAGGTAGAAGCACACAAGCAAACAAGGCTCAAGCAATCCTAAGGTCGCTATAGGTCCTTACAGCTAGACGACGCCTAACTGCGAGGTCACACGGCCTCAACACGCCTCACCTCCCTACAACGAGGACCACAAAGCCCAGCAAGTGATCCAAGATCCGGGGATCTCGTCTCTCCTACTATCGACAAAGTTGGCAACGCCAATCAGGTCATGACGGTCGGGACCGGATCACTCTCCTAATGCGTCTGAATTCCTTAAGGTCAATGTCTACTTGATTTTAAAATTAGGCTCTTGATTAGTGTGGTTTTTAGGGCGAAGGAATGGGTGATGAAATCCCCCACCTTATCTTTTATGGGACAGCCACTCCTTAGTAGCGTTTTGGAGTCCAAATCTAGTAATCAACTCTCCAAACAAACGCTCAACTCACACTTGTTGCAATGCACTTCCTACTAACTAATGCATGTTCATACGAAATGCATGAATGAGAGTAGAAGGTGCGTACCTCACACCAGCTCTCAGCAACAGAAAATAAAGCTAAGATAAAAGACAATCTAAATGCCTAAGTCACATACATGATGCATGAGCTAAACAAAAAGAATGCCTAATCTTTTGCTTTGAGTTTTAGGGTCGAAGTTGCTTAAGGGAAGTTGATTATTAATCTGGGAACAATCTAAGAGTCAGAACATGCAAAATTGAGTCCCAGATTACTAGATCAATTATGGCAACACGACAAAGAAATAATACGGCAAAAGTAGCTCACCTGACCGCCAATTGGCGGTCTTAGGCCGCTGATTGGCTGTCCAAACTGCCCAGCTTTCCTCCAAATTTTTCCAGATGCCTCTCCTTTCCACTCCAAGTCTCCTGAAACAAAGAAAAACTACAAAACAAAAATTAAATCCACTCAAATCGTCCAAACAAGAGTCTGGACTGGCACCTCCCCGGCAACGGCGCCAAAAACGTGTTGAACGTTTTAATTAAAACCGCAAGTGCACGACCGCGATGAAGCGGTGGCAACTACGGGTCGTCCTCAGGGAGGTGAGCAGCCTCTTGTTTATCAGAAATCAAGTGGAAAAAATTTGGGGAGAAAGATTGATTATGTTACGTCCAATTCAAAGTGTTAGTGTCTAGAAAGAAGTTATTTACATCTTGTTTGAAGAAAGACTGTGATTGGAGAATACATGTCCTTTACTATGAAAAGAAAAATGTTTTCAAATGAAGAGATATACGGATATGAACACAAATGTAGTAACGAGGACTTTTGCAAGTTCATGGGTAATGTGATGCAGGTTTAATTTCCAACAAAATTATTGCCGCTATAAGAACTAAAAGGATCAAGGTGGCAATAAACTTTGGTTGGTCTTTTTGTTCTCCCACCCTGTCGTGGAGACCTTCGAGGGCCGACCATGCACTTCCTCTTGAGTAATCCCACCGTCTTCCTCATGAGTAATATCATGTTGGCCTTTTGGCCTTAATCTATGTTTTGATGCTTTAATCAACGTAATCTTAATTGTAATCAATGTAGAGTAGCACACATGTTGCATAGCATATATATTGCTTTGTGCTAACTTCTACAGGTGATCAATACTCAAGGAAGAAAAGATTCAAGTCAAGACATGTAATCAAGCACTTTTGAAGACATATAATTTTGCATTTCTTTTGAGTCTTAGGAACATTGTTTAATTGAGCATACTTGAGCTAGAATCAACTCAAACACACACTAGGTTCCCTACTGTTGAACGTTTTAATTAAAACTGCAAGTGCACGGCCGCGATGAAGCGGTGGCAAGTACGGGTCGTCCTCAGGGAGGTGAGCAGCCTCTTGTTTATCAGAAATCAAGTGGAAAAAATTGGGGGAGAAAGATTGATTATGCTACTCTACACTAACCTACGCTAAGAGGTATGAAATGCGAACGAAAGAAACAAACAATGAAATGACAACTAAGCTAAGAACAAAATGCTGGAATTCAGGAAATGGAAAACCCCTAAGGGGTGTAGTGAGTGCACACATGCAAAGAGGTGGGTGTTGAACACATTTTTTAAGCACAAATTAAGGTGGTGTTATCATGCATAGGAAGTGTCTAAATGTTATGCAAAACCTATCAATCTATTCACCAACCTAGTTGATTAACATTTACATATGCTAGAGGTTTATTTCAGAATTTAAACAAGTATGAGAGGTGTCTAATCATTTTGGCGAAACTCATCAAGTTATAAATTCTATCCTAAACAAGCAAGCATACATTCATGTTTTATCAACACATTGGAAATAAAGCATTCATCCCATTCTCTAATACATGTATGAACATCTACTCCACCCCCAAAGGGGATGCAACTACTCACTACACATTACACTAATTATTGAACTAAGAAAGGAAAGCATATTAACTAAGCTAGATTTTATAAAAGACAATTAAACTAAAGCATGCACAAACAATAAAAGAAGAACAAAACAAAGAAAACTTTATTGATAAAATGACTCACATTTCAAGTAGCATCGTCCTACTTTAGTGTGTGCTTCAAGGCCTCACTTCTAGTAAGAAGAATAGCCACTTAAAATATGGAGTGATTACAATAGAAGGTGAAGAGTTCTATTTATAGCCAAACAAAAAGCCACTCCGGGAAAATCCCCCGATGTGGGACTAAACCAATACCAACACTGGACTAAATATACACTAATACGTAACACAAAGAAATATTAGCGGATTTGGGCCAAAAGTGACCGCCAATTAGCGGTCTTGGACCGCCAATTGGCGGTCTAAAAAGTCCGGATCCATCTGGAATTTGTGTTGGGCTTTTCTTAGTGTATTTGGTGGCCTTAGATGCATCTACTTCGTTTATTGGAGCTCCGACCCGAATAGAATTGCCAAAATACTCCCCATGATGGTGTGGAGTATTCTGGTTTGTTCTTAGGTCCTTCTGTCTTGCGTTCAGGTCCTTCTCCCTTGCATCTTGGTCCCTAGATCTCACAATTCAGTCCTTTTTCCCAGCTTTTGGGTCCTTTTATGCTTCATCTCTTCAAACCTATTTATTCCTGAAAACTAAAAATAAAACTCGTGACATAGCATTGTTTAGGTGAAAGATAATGGATATAAGATACAAATATGAGCATGAAATGATGTCAATCACCTACAGAAGTCAGACACAAAATTTCACATCATTTGGACATCAATAGATCACCCAAACACAGACCGAAAAATACTAAAACTAAACCTGAATTGTCTGCCCACATTCGGTTGACCGAACCAAACTTTTCGGTCGACCGAGTGATCAATTATCCTGTAGTGTTTTCAACTGCCCACATTCGATCGACCGAATCAACATAATTTTCTGACCGTTACACTTGTCGTATTATACCAACAATCGTATTCGAATTATTCACAAATACCCCAAAATACAAATTGCCTATCGGTCGACCGTGGACCTGTTTCGGTCGACTGAACATAATTGTCTCGAAAATGTGCAACTACCTGGAAGTTTTTGGTCGACCGAAGACTTTGGATCGGTCGACCGAACTTGATAATTTTCACCAACCCTGTAGAGTCTTTTACTTTTCGGTCGACCGAACCTTATTCGTTGTTCGACCGTTAACTTAAGTATACCTAAGTTATAGACTATTTTGTTCGACCGTTCCATTATTGGTCGACCAAACCTTGTTCAAAAGTGCCCAACGTTCGACCGTGTTGCCCATTTTGGTCGAGGGAACTTACTCAGAATTGCATCCTGTAGGTTTCTATTTTGTGTATCTTACACAAACACTTACCCAATTAACCCCAATGCCTAGAACACCTTAGGAGCTTATAAATAGAGTTGTCCAACACATTTTTACACAACTCTCCTACTACTATTTGTCCTATATATTAGAGAGAAACTCCTAAGCTCCGAATTCCCCAATCCTACACTCTATGCCTAAATTCCACACATTTGATCATAGCCAAATCTTACTCAAGTGTGCTCAAGTTTAGAGAGTGTTGTCCCACTCATTCCTTTGTCAAAGAAGGAAAGGATTTCGGTGAATGCCCGAAGTGTTCGTGGTGCTTTCTTTGTAAAGGCGTTCTCTTCCGGTCCGGAACGAGGAGTGGTTAGTGAAGTCGTGAGCGGAGCTTGCAAGAGAGGACTAGGACCCAGGTGGGGTTCCGAACCTCTATAAAATCCCCCGTCTTCCTTGTGGTTTGCTTATTTCTTCTTTACTTGCTTGTTTGTTTTTTATTCCACTATGCATTCATTGTTTTCATAAACAAGTAGGTAATTATCTTAAAAGTGATCAGAACTAAGCCCCATTATGATCCTACATATCCCACCATATTAACCCCCTTTGACCTGAGTAACATGAAATGAAGAAACCTTCACTTTGGAAAAATCATGTGACGTACGCCTTTTGAGTCACAATCTCTCCATCAAATCAAGAAACACCTTGGAAAATGAAATTCTCATCATCATCCAGTGACACTCCAATAGGTGGCAGATTTTTCTCAGATTCACGAAATAAATGTTGGGGAGTTAAGTTTTCTGATAAATTAAATGATGGATCAACATTCTTGAAACACGTCATCATCTCCTTAATTTTTTATATATTTGGGTTGGATTGACTTCATCGTATTATGTCCACTATTTCAACATTCTTGAAATACACCATTCAGTGTAGTTGTCACCTGCTCTTCGTCAATACCAAACAAGTTCATGCAAACCTCACATCAATTGTGATCAAAGTGGCACAAACATCTAGTCCGTCGATGGGGAGACCAGTAAGAATACAAACATCTTGTAATGAGATCATCATCTCCCCATGTCTAAAATGAAAAGTGAGTCTCTGTTCTCGACCTCTCAATAACAGCACGGATCAAATTTCAATTAAATTGCAATCGGGGGAAACAGGAGACAATATCAAATCCAGCCACCTGTAGTACCCACCATACTCTCATCTTGAATTATCCATGTGTTTAACTGAATGACATGCTCAATACACTAGTACGAAATAGGGAATAGGCATCACAATATATACGTTGGATCCCTAAGCAAACAACGCCTAACATTATAGACGTCAGGTATGACTGTAATCGACGCCTATATGGAGACATATGCGTCAGTGTTATAGTAGGCCGACGTCTATAGGGCGCATAGACGTTGGCCTATGTGGAGCCGATCTATATATAGATGTAGACGTCAATCTAATATAATACTGATGCCTATTGTAAGATTGCAACATACGTATTGGAATGTTTTGTTCTTAGTGTTGAGATTTTTCTAGTTGTTTTGTGGTTTTTGAATGAAAGTTGAGATTTTGAGAGGTGCCCATCAGAAAACTCCACTTAACTTTTCTTGTTTTAGTAAGAATCCTTTTTTTGGGTCCGTTAAAGTTTGCAGCTTTTGGTGTCTGAGGTTCGACATTTGCAATTTCATGGGTACCGAATTGATCTAAATAAGAGTTGGGTACCATACTACAATAGGCTATTGCAATATATATATTTAATGGTCAAAAGATTTGCACTTAGGGCACTTGGGCAACTTGGGCATAAGATGGGTGGGGATGTACATAGAAATGTGGTAGTATTGCAATGTATTTGGTTGGATTATTTAAAGGTATGGACATCAATTTTATAGGGTAGCCAATGTCTGTAACATGTAGAGACGCCGGTCATCCTATGCAGCCGACGTATATACTGAAATGTATGGTTTTGGATTATTTAAAGGTATAGACGTCAGTTTTATTGGGTAGACAACATTTCTAACTTGTGTAGACGTTGGTTACCCTCTAATGCCCACGTCTATACCGTGTATAAGCATCATGTATAGATGTCGGCTGCCCTATATAGCCAATGCCTATTGTAGGTGTTGTAGTTTAGTCCCACATCAGAGAAGGATTTTTGGTTGGTGGGGTTGATGTACTCCACCACTCCTTTTTACTTCTAACTGGGAGTTGGGTACAATACTAAAATAGGTGTGACACCCCAAAAGATTAGTCCCACATTGCCTAACATAAAAATCTTAGTGTGGGATATAATGACATCAATGCACTACTACAACACTTATTTTTGTGGTAATAGGTGGGTGTTGTGGGCCAGTGGCTTTTGAGTGATGGACTGAGACCCGGGCTCAGTGCGGGCTTGGGGATGGGACGTTATAGAATGGTATTAGAGCCTAAAACAACCAGAATTATGGGAACTAAGTGTTACACCAAGAGGGTGGAAGCCACCTATAGAATCCCACAACGCTTGGTGACTGACTGACTGGCTTTTGACCCTTACGACGACGTCAGATGTTCAATTTCGGTAGGTTGTAACAAACCAATAGCTTAGTCCCACATTGCCTAACATAAAAATGTTAGTGTGGGATATAATGACATCAGTGCACTACTACAACACTACCAACTTATGTTTTATGGCAATAGGTGGGTGTTGTGGGTCAGTGGTCTTGTGGATGATGGACCGGGACCCAAGCTCGGTACGGACTCAGGGACGGGATGTTACTGAATGGTATTAAAGCCTAAAACAACCGAAATTACGGGAACTAAGTGCTACACCAAGTGGGTGGGAGCCACCTCTAGAATCCCACAATGCCTGGTGACTGACTGACTGGCTTGACCCTGACGAGGACATTGATTTTTCAATTGGGGTACGTTGTAACACCCCAAAAGTTTAGTCCCACATTGCCTAACATAAAAATGTTAGTGTGGGATATAATGACATCAGTCCACTACTACAACACTAACCAACTTATGTTTTGTGTCAATAGATGGGTGTTATGGACCAGTGTTCTTGTGGGTGATGAACCGGGACCCGGGCTCGGGGACGGGACGTTACAACAGGCAAGTAGGATTAATGTACATGGGCTTGGGCTTAAGATGGTTTATTAATGTACTTAGGGTACTTGGGGTTCAGATGGTTGATTAATGTACAGGTCGAATGCCTATTACAGGCTATAATACCTCTATACACCACGACATAGTTGTTGGGGAGATATACGACGGTCGTTGGAGCGCCAAAATCCATTGTATAAACCCCTATATATCCAACGTATATGGACTTTTCTGCATTAGTGATACACTTATGATCAAAAAATTGTTCCTAGAAAAATTTTAATTTGTTAAAATCTTAGATGAAACAATACACAAAAATTTAAATTTCAAATAAAACACTTACATTATCGTGAATTGCAGATGACCAATGGTTCTGCTGTACGTAATACTAACACTGAGGGGTCAACATGATCGTGAGCCTCATGTGAGTCAGACATTTTGCAACTGTATAAAAATAATATTAGTTGAAATCTAAATGGGTAGCTAGCATGCTTTTTCAGAAATAAGTGAGAAAATAATGGTCATGAATTCGTGATACAGAAATCCATATTTTATTTAATGGGTTGTTTGGTGGGGACTTGATTGATTGTTTTAATAACCGCAAGTGTACGACGTTAATGAAGATGTGGCAAATATGGGTCGAACCTCAAGGTATTGTGAGTGTTGTCGGACCAACCACACTCGAGTGGGAAAGGACAGGAGAATGAGTGGATTGTGCTAACTAACTACACTAAACTATGAGTGAATTAACAATTAAACTAAACTAAGCAACGAACAAGGCAAGATGAAATTCAGTAAAGAAAACCCCTAAGGAATGGAGTGTGTGTACACATGTAATAAGGTGGTAAAGAATGCATTCAATATGGCACAAGCATCGATTGTGTTTTCATGCATAGGAAGTGTCTAATGGTTGTGGCACAACCTAGCATTCCAATCACTAACCTAGTTGATTAACATGCATAAACAAGTAGGTTATTAAGAACCTAAACAAGCATGGGTAGTATGTAAAAGTTGTGGCAAAACCCATCAAGTTAAGTATTCTCATTTAAACAAACAAACATACATTCACATTCATCACATATTGCATAAGATAGCATTCATTCCCATTCTTTATTACATGTATAAACATTAGCTCCACCTCCAAAGGGGGATGAAACTACTCACTACTCTTTAAGCTAACTAATTATGCTAAGATTTAAGTAAACAAATCATGCAAGACTAAAGGAAACAATATCTAACTAAAAAGAAAATATTTTATTTACATGACTCGCATTACAAAGTGGCATCCTCTCCACCTTTAGTTTTGCTTCAAAGGCTTACTCCAAATAGAGAGAATGGCCACCAAGAAATGGGTAGGTTACAAAGGAGGAGGAAGAGTTCTATTTATAGACATGTAAAAGGTAACTGGGGACAATTACCCGGTGTGGGACTAATTAAGCATACTTAAAATAGACATAAACTACATAACCCACAACCACACGAAACCGGGTCGGATCCTGACCAAAATTGACCGCCAATTGGCGGTAACAATTGGTCAGATGCGACCCAATTTTGTATGTCTACTTAAGTTCTTCAAATCTTCACATGGGGTGTACTCTGGTCAGTCATTTGAGTCTGCACCCCAATCAAATTGCCAAAATACTCCTCATGATGGTGTGGAGTTTCTCGGGTTGCTATTTGGTCCCTCCGGGCTTACGTCCAGGTCCTTCCCTCTTGCTGATTGGTCTTTGTGTATGACAAATAGGTCCATTTTGCATCATTCAAGTCCTTTCTTCTTACGTTTTGGTCATTTTTATCTTCCCTTCTCTTCTTTATTACCAAATACCTGAAATATAACAACAAACATTTGAGTAGCACAAAATTGGGGTAAAATAAAGGATACATAGCATGAGTACGATGTATGATATGCTACTAATCAGGACTCAAGTAGCATATATGTGGTAATTTTTATTAATTAAATGGCAACTTCTGAGGAGAAATGGATCTCATATTTTTCAAACAAATAGAATTTTATGAATAATCTAATTCTACCAACAAAATAAACATATATGAGCATATGGGAACATAGACCCCAAGGAATTCATTATTCTTCTAAACTCGGTTATAGTCCACAAGTGGATGATGATGTATGTAAACATTCTTCAACATTATTTGTATTTGATAGTTTAAAAAAAGTAGTTCATTTCAGAATATACTCATAGGGTAGTTCGATTACTTGATTTGATGGTTGAATATAGTCATAGGATGCTGGTCTTGGTGTGCCTGCTGGTCTTGGTTATATAATTCAAATCTCGTGGGTTAATAAGTGAAATCGATAGAGTTTTAAATCAAATCAATATAGCTTTAATTCAAATCGTGTCGGATAGCGAATCTCATGGGCGAATCTCTCCAACTTTAAATCAAATCGATACATCTTTAATTCATATCATGTTGGATAGCGAATCTCGAGGGCAAATTTCTCCAAATTTAATTCAAATCGGTACAACTTTTAAACAAATTGTGTTGGATAGTGAATCTCTTCAACTTTCATTCAAATCGGTACAACTTTAAATACGTAACTTCGCATCACAACATTCACACGTCAATCATTTAATTCATTCCATTCATTGCTAATTTTCATATAGCGTCATGGAGTTTGTTGGATAAGATAATTGTTCAGACTAACCTGTTGGCTCATCTTCTGGATCAGAGGATGAGGTCCTTCTTGCGAACTCCAAAAACAAAATCAAACAATTCATAGAAATCTTACAGTCAAACTGATCGAGGCAACGACGACCCTCTACTACACCTCACAACCCTCCTCGTGATCATAATAAAGGGTACAACCGTTTATTTTCATACTATTTTTTGGAATATACTGTGTACTCTAATCAATTATTCATAAGAAGAATCAAAATGTGAAAGCATGTGTTTCTTCGGACAATAAATGTCGTTGAGTTGTCTGATGCCTTCTTCTAATGCCGACCGAATGGAGTAGGTAAAGTCAGGATATCAGGCTTACAGAAATGTATTGCGGCTATGCAAAGGTGGGCATACGGAGTGTCGGTTGATGCAGTGGACCAGTACCTATGTCAAGGTGTAGTAATGACACGAAACTCCCTCCAGAACTTCACAGAAGGTGTCATCAACAACTTCAGAGAGGAATACCTAAGAAGGGCCTACACCGACAAACCTAACTAGGCTACTCGACGTTGCTGAGTGATGAATGGTAGCATTGATTGCATTAATCCAACGTGGAAGAATTTCCCAGCTTCTCGGAAAGCACAGTATCAATGGCAGTGTGGGAAGGCAACACTTGTCCTTGAAGCCATTGCTACCTACGATCTGTGGATATGGTATTCCATTTTTTGCATTTCAGGGTGGTGTAATGATCTCAATGTCCTCCATCGATCCCCTATTTTTACTGATGTTTTTGAAGGACGAGCACCCCCTATGAATTTTGAGGTGAACAACCATTCGTACGATATGGGGTACTATCTCACAGATGGTATATTTTTCCGCAATGGACTGTATTCATCCAATCCGTCATTCTCCCAGAAACTCCACAAGATAGATTATTTGCTAAGCATCAGGAGGCAGTTCGTAAGGATGTGGAACGATTGTTCGGAGTGCTTCAAGCAGGCTTTGCCATTGTTAGAAGACGATCGCTCGCATGGAATCCTAATATTTCAAACAATGTCATGATGGCGTGCATCATAATGCGCAAAATGATAGTGGAGGATGAGCGAGACACATATGCTAATTTCGGAGATACAACCAAATTCGTCAAGGATCAACCGAGTTCGTCTGGTAGAATTTCTAATGATCAGTTGTTTCAGTTCTCATCCGGCCACATTGTTAATATCAACATGTACTTCGACAATAGAGATTGTATTCACGGACGTGGGTGGGTGGACGTCGGCTGCAATGCGATCCCTCCACGTGGGTTCAAAAATTAGGGATTTAGGGGAAGGATAATAGGATTTGCGGGCCGAAGAATTGGGGGTGGGAGGGGTGTAATTGATTTGGGGTTTTTGCTTTCAATTGGGTCTAGTCAAATTGGTTGAATTGGGGTTGGATTCTGCATTTTAGGGTCGAGTCCAAGTTAATTGACTCGGTTGGTGGGTGCGAGTCAATTTGATTTCCTTGAGAGTTGATTTATAGTTAACGTTGGACGTAATGGAGGCGAGTAACGGGGTCATGGTTTGGGTTAACGGGGTTTCACAGAGGTGCACCAAAGTAATTAGGTTCATTCATAGACATTCTGGGGCAATATAAAATTATTCGTGTGCAAAGGCCCAATACACGCTTTTAGAGGTGCACACTACTAGAAAATTGGTCTACCACGTCGACCCTAGCACGTCGAATGTTACCAAACTGACGTGGCAGACAACTTACCATGTCGGATATTAGCAAACCAACGTGGAAGGGTCCATTTTTCCACACACTACAACGTCGGTCGTAGAAGCCGACGTGATAGGGGGTCTTCCACGTCGATGTTTAACTTAACCGACGTTGAAGGGTCTTATTATATATCCTACCACATCGATTGTTGAGATCGGCGTGGAAGACCCCCTACCATGTCGGTGGATAATTAAGCTGACGTAGTAGGGTGAATTTTCAAGTATTTTTAAAATAATTCATACCCTACAACATTGGTGTTTAATGTATCCAACGTGGTAGTGGGTCTTCTACGTCGGTGCATGATGTATCCAACGTGATAGGGTATTCGTAAACCCAAACAAAACCCCCGACCCAGAATTCAACAAACACAAAACTCTTCCTCTCCCTAACCAGAGAATTCCTCTCCCCTTACCCACACGACCTCTCCTTCCCGGAAACCCCCTTCCCCGAGAGACCTCTCCTTTCCGGCAACGTTGAAGTGTAAGTCTAAGACAACTTCTTTGTTTATTGCCGGAAAACTTTTCTTTGGTTGGTTGGAAAAATGTTATTTTGTTCAAAAACTTCTTTCATGTCATTTGGTCCATTCCCTTAGATATTAGTCTATAAACATACATATGGAAATGCAATTTGAATTTCGTGTTTTGGATCTATTTTGAATTTGGCATTTCGTCTTCCACATTAGTGTTTAATTATCCAACATTGTAGGGGCCCTTCCACGTCAGTGTTTAATTTATCTAACATTGTAAGGGGTCTTCCTCATCGATGTTTAATTATTCCGACATGGTAGGGTATTCGTAAAAAACACCCAACCCAGAATTCTAATTGTTTTTGTCTGAGATTTATTCTCCTAGAAAATGGTCACTTGTAAAAAATAGTTTGAAACATATAAGAGATCTTAGTAGCTCAGTTATATTTTTATCCTTTATGGAGATCATAGTCGTAAACCATATTTAAAATGGATCCTTTATGGAACTAGAAGTCATTCCAAAAGTTTTTTTTATTCTTTCATGTTAATCGCTAGCAGCAAGAAGAACCGCCCCCAAACTGACGATGAAGGCCCAATGTCAGCTCTTATGTTAGAGTAGCAACAAAAAATAAAATGTGAAGGTCCATTGCCTTTGGACTTTGATTCTGTCTTAGAGCCGATTGGAGAGAATAAATTTATTGGCCTAGTTATTTGGCTTCTCTCGCTGGAACTAAGGTTGATATTTGTATTAACAAGTAGTCACAAGTTGATTTTTCTCTAAAAGAACAAACTTGGGAGGATTTAAAAATATGTAGTTTTATTTAAAATTTCCATTCTTATTGATTCTAATTAATTTACATATTTTGAGTTGTAGGACAAATTCATTTTTCAATCCACTAAAGCGTTGAAGAAAAAGTGGATTTTGTATGTTGATAACCAGTGGAAATACTTTAAAACAAGGCTCACATACATGTTCATCTTTGGGGAATATAAGGATCATGACCGTTGTGCTATTTACAATTTTATTTCGCCGAGTTCATTGGCTGATTTCAAAAGAACCAGACTTTCTCCAGAATTTATGGTAATATATATACCCATTTTTTAATATGTAGATTTTATTATGTTTATTTTGATAACTAATTAATGAAATTCTTTTTAAGGAAATACGAGAACTGAACAAGAAACGACAATCTGGTAACAAGTTTCATCATAGATTTTCCAGAAGCGGTTACCACAAACTTGAGGAAGAAATGATGATGGGAAAAATTTCCGAAAAAAGAAGCTTTGGAAGCGGGTATGAGTGAAGAGCAGGCAGGTACTTTTTCGCCTCCATCTCCGATATCTAGAGAAGAGAAGTGGAAGAAGCACGTATTACTACTAAAGGTAGCTACATTAATGAGTCTAAACTAGTTGCCTCCAATGAATGCTTTAAAATTATTATTATTAATAATTAATAATAAGATTTAAAATTATTTTCCTATAGGATGAACTTTCAATGAAATCTTCCCAAGGAGAATATGTTTTAGAAATTATATGTTGTCCACAACCTTGGGTAAGGAGGATCATCCGGGGTGAATACGTTGTGTAGGTAGTCGAATAGGACTACATCAGTATTATGGGTCATTATCCTCACAGCGACATTCCAAAGGTGATCACATGAAATGCGACGAGAAGATCTATCGCCTGGAAAACCTAGTGAAGAGTTTGTATAATCACCTTGGAGTTTCCACTGATGTTGCCACAAATGTAGATTACCAACCCCCCGTACTGCTTCAAGTGTACTACCTAGGGAAGTGTTCCCACAAGAAGGATTTGAACATGACACACTTGGCCATTTTGAGGTAAAATTATAATTTTTAAGTATTTATTTTTCGTTTTTCATTGTATTACATGTGATAATTTTGTTTTGATATTTAGAGGATGTAGCTCAATGTGAACTTTTTGTGAATGATCCGGATATACGTCTTGTAGCATATGGGAAGGTGTACCCACTGAAGTTACATCATGGTAAACAAATCGAATCCAAGAATTTGATGGTGACTCTGGATACATCTGTCTGTGGTGATGCACTCCTACCATATCTTGAATCTGAAGTTGAGATGGTGGGCGAGGATGAGGGATGGGTGTTGCAATGGCCTCGTTCATTGATTAAATTAAAGAAAGCATAAGTATCAACTTTAATTTTAATAATTGCATAACTGGTTGATATATAGTAATTATGAAAATATATCCTAATAATATAGTTTTTTTTATTTCATAAGTTCCAAGGTCCAACATCCAAGCAATCTGAAAATTAAATTGTATTTGACGAAAGACAATTTCATACGACAAAAGGATGAAGATTCTACAGTTGTAAGTGATATGAATAAAGCAATTCTAGGATCCATGACCGACGATGGCATCGAACCTAAGTTGTATGTCGTAATAAGTGATGTCATGCAATTTTTGCGTATGGGAAAACTGTGTATAGCAATCATCCAACTTCAATTAAAGTAAGTTATTTTGTCTTTTTATATATTTGCTTACGATTGTTTTAATATTAATTATGATATATTTATTTTTGAATATGGTTCGTTACGAATTGCCTTTGGGAAAAAATGGTTATTTGTGTATGACAATATTCATGTATCCTGGCAATTCAAGTGATGACACTAGAACCCAAAAGATTGGTAATTTTATGTTTGATTGCGAGAAGAAGATTTATCTAGCACCATATTGGGACACGTAAATATTTCATTATATTTTATATTATTATTAAATGATTAATAAAGTTATGTAACAAGATTGATTTTCAATGATCATTGGATGTTGGATGTTTTAGTTCCCGATACAAATGTGCATATTGGTTTGATCCTCTAGCATCACATAAACTGAGAAAATCATTGAAGAATATTGTTCAGTTGTAAGTTACTTTTAGTATAGTTAATTTAAATTTGTTCACTAATTTTTCATTATTGCATATTTGAGTAAAACATTTGACCATTTGTGTAATTCTGACAGGGTCATGAATATATATAAATTGATGGGTCAAAAAAGAAGTCAGAAGAAGCAAACAACTTGGCATGCCCTGAAGCTAATATTATTCATTATTAAAGTAATATGTATTCATTTCATTATCAGGATATAATACTGAATATATTTTTATTTGTAATTGTTGTAGTACAGAAAAGTTGGAAATACTGAATGCGGTTACTACATAATGACTTATAAGGAACAAATTGTTAGTTTAAGATTTATGACAGGTATCTTCGATATGTAACTTACTTGTATGTTATAATTGTTTTGTTATTTTAATTATTTTAAAATAATTTTTTTGTAGACTTTTTAATAAAACCCTCAATTATTTTTGCATGATGAGATAGATGGAACATGTGTGAGGTGGTATGCTTACTTTATTAGTCGTATGCTAAAAAAAAGTGTAAATAATTGTGTATGAATGTTATATATTGTATCTAAACTGTGTTATTTGTTGGATTGTACGAATTGTATATATATGAACTGTGATTTGTTGGATTATTTGAATGTTGCAGGGTTTGAGTTTGTCCTACAGCCATCAAAAACTTTAAAAAACAACAACAAAAACCCTACAACGTCGTCTTTTATAGACAACCGACGTGGAAGGGGGTCTTCCACGTCGGCGCTTATGTAAACCGACGTGGAAGCATCCATTTATGAATTTCTTTTCATTCCCTTCCACGTCGATGTTTAGTTAATCCGACGTGGTAGAGGGCATGGATCTCAACTTTCTTTATTATTTTTTCATACCATACTACGTCAGCGTTTAGTTAATCCGATGTCGTAGACGACATGGATGTCAAATTTCTTTATTATTTTTTCATACCCTACCACATTTTTAATTAGACGTGGTAGAGGGTCAAATTTCTTTATTATTTTTCATACCCTACGATGTTGATGTTTAATTAATCCGACGTGGTAGAGGGCATGGTGTCCAATTTCTTTATTATTTTTTCATATCCTACCACGTCGGTGTTTAATTAATCCGGCGTGGTAGAGGGCATGAATGTCAAATTTCTTTATTATTTTTTCATACCCTTCCACGACGGCGTTTAATTAAACCGACGTCTATACTTAAGAATAGATGTCAGTTATATATTCAAACCGACGTCTATTCTTAATTATAGAGGTCGGTTTTAGATCCCAACCGACGTCTATAGCCCTTCAAAAGAGGAATAGACGTCGGGTTAACCCAATAACCGACGTATACACCCTTACAAGATTAAAAAGAAATACATTCATCGTGCACTTGAAAAATATTCATCCTAGACAACACATTCATCCACAAATACACATTCATCCACATATAAACATTCATCCACAAGCATACACACACAAACACTTGGCATTCATTCACAAATATGTTTGATTATATTAAAGAACAAATTGTATGTTGGTAATAAAGAAACAAGTTAAAATTGCATGATATAAGAACCTATCAGTTCATTAACATGTTTCTTATAAAATAGCAATCCCATCACTCTCGAGTATCATCCAGCTCTTGTTGCGAGTAGGGATCGCTATTCTTTTGGAAGAACAATAAAAATACAAGTACAAAATATTAATATCTAAATAATGAAACTATAATTATACAACTGAATAGCGATCTATATTACCTCAGTTAGGGCTTCGTCTTGAGGTGCAATTTTGAGGATTTCCTTTGTGTAACTCATAACGTAGTAACCACATTCTGTATTGCCAGTCTGCTTGCGGTACTACAAAAATATAATTTCACTAAATATATTTTTCATTACTTAACATAATTAACAAAAATGAGAGAAAGTACTTACTCCCATTCCATGCCATGTTACTCCGGCATTTTTTGTTGTTCTTACTCCACCTAACACTTTGTAACCTTCATTGTCCTGAGTAGCACAAGTTATTCAAGACAAAGTCGATAATACTAATAAAAATACGCGAATTACAAATACGATGATTAAAACGAACTTACATATTTACAAGTTTCATTATGGATTCCCTTGGTTTAGTCGACCCCAAAGGATCAAACCAATATGCCGAATGTGTTTCGGGGCATAGAACGGCACATCCAATGAGCTATGTTTATATATATAATTAGAATTTTATTACAAAATCAAATTCGAAGATCTTTGAATTAACAAATTTACCTCTCATGATAAAGGAGTCAATAAAAATCTTTTGCCTTGTTCTTTCATGAGAAGCCCAAGCTCACCCAATTTATCGTCATTCCAGTATATAAAAGTAGATGAACTCACACATCCAAATACTTGATCATCGGGAAAGACTGACATTTTGGCGTCATAAACGTGTCTTCATGTGTAAAAATTACATTCTATTATAATTACAATAAAATTATTCAATACATTTCATCTATACACAAGAAAACACTTACTACACTTGCATGTCGATAGTCATGATGCACAATTGATCCATCACCAAGAACTGCATAACATCATCCTTGGCGACGTACAAATCTAAAGGCAACCCTTTAACCTTCTCCTCCTAATGCCAGGTAGTTAAGGCTTGTGATTCCTTACCTACCATTAATGGATACAACATTTTGCAGGTATTTGGTAGCAAATTAATGTTGATCGGAAGTTGATTGTTTGACCCTTTGCTCCGGAGACTTGACACCTTACCGATAAATATGCAAACGATAAAAATACAATTATTAACAAAATTGAAAATTATTGGTTTTCAAAATTAAATTGTACCTCATGTCTATCATTTTGCTCTACTAAATGACGAGGCCACCTCAGGAACCCACCGATAGCATCGCCGAGGGTAGAAACATCTTCTTCCTGAATTGGCACCAGAACCCCAGAGTCTAAGCAACTCCCCACTGCAACCTTCACTTCTCCCTATTCCACCTCTTTGAAGTGGTGTTTAGAGATGTAATAAGCTTTGTCGTGTCCCACCAATCTTCGATTCGGGTCTTCGACAAATAGACAACATCTAGATCCATCCTCAAATTTACCAAATGAGGGACCGACTACGATGGTCAATTCTCGAGAATGAGCCACAAAATTAGATTGTCGGTTAGGGTTGAACACTGGCTGCACCGGAGGAGTGGTCACCGGGGAAGAAGCGGACCTACGGTGGGTAGGAGAAGTAGGCAAATCGCGATCTAATCTCCCCATAAGAAGTTGCAATTTATTTTGCAAATCTAAAATTTGTTTCTCGCATTTGGTATGAACTGTCAACAAACATGACCGATTAGTCTTTCCATAATATTGTCACAGTCGAACCCTACCCACCCCCACCCTCGTACACGATTGGGATGTTCGTCAGTTCCCAACGCTATGCGTTGAATATCATTCCGGCCATCTGAAACAAATTTGCTTGGGGATTCTCTCAACTTCAGAGAGTCCTAAAGTTTAAAGAAAATTGTTACAAACAATTGAAAAATATAAAATTACTGAATGTGATTTAAAAACATATACTAGTGATACAACTTACTATCTTCGAGTGGATCGATTGCGATTCATCTGTGACGCACTCCCCTTTGGAGTTTACTCTCGTTCTCTTCCAAGAATCACATCGACGGACGGGGGAAGGAGGAGACAAGTTTCTTTCTTGCTCCTCACTCATACCAGAATCAATTGCCTCTTCTTTTTTCTGGGCCATTTTTCAGCATGATTTGTGCTTCTAATTTTCGGTACCCCGATCAAGACATAGTTGTTAGAATATCTACGTTCTTGTTTTTTTTGCTCGGAGTGCCTAAAACCAATTTTATTAGATTATCATTTAAAGCACTAACTTATTAGATTATCATCTTATTAGACTAAACTCAGTTACCTAAAACTTCAGGCTTTCTCTTGATTTTCTGAATTGTATTCGGAGTGATAAAGTTATAGTAATCGCATGGATTCCTGTCTTGATACTCTCTGAATATGTACTTCTTCATGAAATTTGTTTTGAAGTCCGTCCAACGGACCAACATGAATGTCATCCTCTTTTTCTTCAACTTGTAAGAGGATGGGAACTCAAAAGATTCCTATAACACGTTAACATTTTAAATTTCTAGATATTAAAAGTTGGACTAAAACTAAAGAATATTATAATGGACTCATTACCTACACGTTATCCCAGATTGTGTCTTTAAGCTTCTCATCAACTTCGGCCCAACTCGACAAACAAATGTCAACTTTGGACCTCGCTAGGCTCCCAAATAACTAGTCCATTTATCTGACACCATGCTTATCGGCTCAAGACGGTCATCAAACTAGATTGGAAGTCTACCGTCTCTATTCCTTTTCCCAATGAATTCATTCATGAGTGTAGGACCTCATGAACTATATGTCTTCGAGACCTCAGACTCTGGTGGAGTGGGTTTCTTTTTCGGAGTCATGATACTATAAAAGGTAAAATTAAGACATTAAATTGTTATTATAATGTTCTACAAGACATTTTGCACCTTTACGATTTCTTTCTTCTTAACGGATTTTCAATCCATATACATTCACCATGGTCATCTTTAAGCAAACAAGTCTCAAAAGGTATTTCGTTATCTAGTGAGTTCAACTCGGGTGCTTGCTTAGATAAAGGTGGTGTCTCTTCGTACTCCGCGAGACTATCATCACATACAATTATTTTTCTTTTCTTCCAGAATTACTGACCATTTCTTATCAGATGGATCAACCACATTGAATACTTGTTTCGCTTGGGAGGTCAAAATAAAAGGTTCTCCTTTAAATCCTTCTTTCAAAAAATCAATTAAAGTCAAGCCTTTAATTCATCCACTCGAACTCCACTTTTATTATCAACCAACTTGCATCTAAATATAGGCACATTGAATTTAACAGAGTCGAGCTCCTATATGTCTTCAATTATGTCGTAATAGGACATGTTGGCGTATACAAGATTCTTGTCAATTTAGAACTAGACACATGCAAAGACTCTCCTATTAAAGTGATCCCACTATTTCGAACAACACTTTTGGCATCTTCACAGACTGTGTAGAATGAATATCCATTGATATCATAACCACTGTAACTTGTAACAGCAGAATGCGGACCGTAAGCCAATCATTGTATTGTCTCCGAAACATCATACATGTAAGCCACCTTTTTAAACCAAGAGATAAAATTCTTATTGTGACTATTAATTACATGTTGATCACTCCATAAAGGATATCTTTCTTTTAAAAGCTCCATGTGTTCATTTAGATAAGGTTGAACTTCATTAGAATTGCACAACACATAGAAATATGCTTTCATTAAGTTATTGCCGTTTGGATTTAACATTTTCATCCCACGCGTCCCTTTACCATCGGAACGTTCATCATAACAATTGTTCGGAAGTCAAATACTTTTGGTGTTCGCTAGGTATCCAGTGCAAAACTCAATAACCTCCTCAGCAATGTATCCTTCCACAATACTAGAATCTAGCCTTCGACGATTTATACCATAACCTTTCAACACTTTTGTATAGTGCTCGAAATGATACATTCACTTTAAAAAAATGGGTCCACACATTTTAACTTCTATAACCAAATGAATAACTAGGTGACCCAAAATGTCGAAAAAAGCAGGTGGAAAATACATCTCCAACTGACATAATGTGACCACAATTTCATCCTACAACTGATCTGACTGCACGAGATCGACCACTTTACTACAAATCTTGTTGACAAAGGAACACAACTTTACTATGGCATGTCTAACATGTTTTGGTAATATTGATCTCAGTGCTACAAGTAACAATTGTTGCATTAGAGTGTGACAATCGTGAGACTTCATCCCCATAAGTTTCAAATCCTTCATAACAACAAGACTACTGATATTTGAAGAATAACCTTGTGGAACCCTTACATCGTGCAAATACTGATAGAGAATGTTTTTCTCCATTCTAGACAATGTATAACATGCTGGAGGTAAGTCATTTCGGTCTCCCTTCTTCTCTGGTGCTAGTATTGCTCGTATATCAAGGTCAATACGTTTTTCTTTACATGCGTTATATCAATACAATGTCTAACCTCTAAAGTTTTCCACCAAGGAAGATCAAAAAATATGGATCTTCTTTTCCAAGAACTTTTGTCATTTGCTCATTTGTACGACTTTCTAAATTCACATTCAACGTTCATGCACCTTTTCGATGCTGATTTCAAGTGGCGGATTCTCATACTCTTTTTTTCTGTTAAATGCCTTCTTCAACCTACGATACGGATGAGAGTTTGGGAAAAATGTCCGATGACCAATATAGATTGTCTTAGAACCATTTACAAGTCGCAAGGAGCATGTATTCTCTTCGCAAACTGGACAAGCTTTATGACCTTTGACAGAATATCCAGATAGATTACCATAAGATGGAAAGTCATTAATCATGCAATAAATCATTGCACACATTACAAATGACTGCTGATGATAGGCATCAAAAACCAATTCTTCGTCATCCCACAATCTCTTTAAGTCATCATTTAAGGGTCTTAAATACAGATCTATGTCATTTTCAGGTTGCTTCTGACCAGAAATCATTAAGGACAACATCATATATTTGCATTTCATGCATAACCACGGTGGTAGATTGTAAATTACAATCAGAAAATGCCAAAAACTGTGAATGATACTCACTGCCGAAATGATTCATTCCGTCAGTACAAAGTCCAAGTCGTACATTCATGGATTCTTCACCAAACAAAGGAAAGTCTTACATTCTTGGAGCTACTAAATAATTCATTTTTTCCGTGTCATATCCACCGTCTGTAACTTGGGTTAAAACCTTTCTCAAACAAATGATCTTTTATTTTCCGAAAAGTCAGCATTGACATATTATGACATTTACTACATGGACAATACGCCATGTCTCTGTCTTTCCTATTATTTGAATGATTTTTGGCAACTACTAAGAACATATTCACTCCGTTCTCATACTCATCACTCAATTGGTTTGAAAGAATGCACTCTCAATCCATTTCAATCCAAACATTAAGAAAAATGATAGTTATTATTGAAGACAATAAATAAAATTTCAATTTAAAAGAAGGTATTCGTAGATGAGAAGATCCAGAGACAAGAAGATGAGAAAAGAATGACTCAGGAGAGAGGAGATGAAGTCCTTAATCTAGCATGGGTATAAGGAATGTTAGAAACCTAACTAAGCAATCAAGGCAAAAGCAAGCCTTAAGTCCACTATAGGTCCCTAGCACTAGATGACGCCTAACTTCGAGGTCCCACTGAGGACCACTAGTCTGTAGGAAATCAAGAACCCAGAGGTTCCTAAAATCTCAGGGAGACTAGATGGGCAACAATGTTCAGACTGAAATGGTCTTAAACGGTGAGGACCACTAGTTTGGAGGAAATTAAGAACCCAGAGGTTCCTAAAATCTCAGGGAGAGTTGATGGGCAACGACGTTTAGACCATAACAGTCTTAAACGGTTTCCTCTCCTTAATCCGTCCGGAAATCCTAGGGGCCGACGTCTAAATTGATTTTATTAGGGCTATTTTATTATGTGGTTTTTGGGCCAAAGAAAGCACTAGTGCAGAATTGGCTTTACTCGTCGCCCAATAGACGTCGACCGTTACAACGACCGACGTCTATTGTGGAGAGGACAGCATAGACGTCGGTTGGAATGGAAGACGACGTCTATGCGACACTATAGACGTCGGGTGTGGGAATAACACATTTAACCGACGTCTATAGTGTATAGACGTCGACCTTTAGACGTCGGTGTTTTAGTACCTTGTGAGTCTGACGTCTATAGGGTATAGACGTCGGCCTATAGACGTCGGACTTAATGTAAGACCGACGTCTATACTCCAACCATATAGACGTCGAGGTATAGACGTCGGTGTTATGGAACATCCGACGTATATAGGTCTTAAAGAAATCGGACAGACGCATTTTCTTTCATTCTTTTCAGTCGAAACCCACCCAAACCCTAGCTGTCCCGCGACCGAACTCTCCTCCGCGACCATCCTCCGACCGATCCGCACCGTCTCCGGCACCGCAGTGAGCTCCCAAGCTCTCCTCCACTTCTCCGGCCCTCTTCTCCTTCTTCCTCCGTCTTCCTCTAGCTTTCTCCACATGTAAGTTTTAAGTTCGTTTTTGGTTGTTTTAAGTTCGTCTTCCTCCGTCTTTCTCCACATATTCTTTCTAAGTTAGCCTTCATCCCGTGGTTTCGTTTGCAGCCGTCACCGCACCATCTCGCTTCACCGAACCACAAAGAGCTCCTCCGGCATCACATCTTTCCACTCCTCTGGTTCGTCACCTCACCATCTCTGTAGAAAAATCCTATTGTTACACGTTTGGGATTTAACTGAAAAATACTTAATGCTTTCAGTGAAAAAAAGTATGTGAGCATTCAAAGAGTATTGTAGTAATGTTTTCTTTTGGGCCATAGAATCTAAGTATTTTAGGAAGTCTAGAACTTCATATATCTAAGAAAACTAACATTGCGTTTGGATGCGGTGGTTTGACTTGCAGTATCATATGATATTTCTAATATGTAATTTGAATGTGACGTATTTATGGAAGAAGGTTGATCTAAAATCATATCAGATTTGTAATCTTTGTTATTTAAAATTTCCATGAGGTTTTACGATAGGTCCATCTAAATGAGAACTTAAATGTTGCAAACTGAACTTAGATTGGTTTGGTTTGCTATCTTAGATTTGTAATGTAATGTGAATGTGAATGTGAATGTGATGTAATGACTTGGATTGGATTGGTTTGGTTTGGTTTGATTTCAGGATTTGAAGAATTTTACATATAAAATTTTAAGTGGAGGTTCTGCCAAAATTTCAATAAAATTTTATTCCCAATTATTATTAATAACATGATAGTTTGTGTTTAAAATGTTTTTCTGTCAATTCAAGTAATTAGTTTTAATACTTGATTTTAATATTTTAAATGTTTATTGCCTTAATTTATTGAATTTTTAATATTATGATACTAACTCATTGCCCCCCTTAAACAACTTGGCCTTTAATAACCCAAAGCAAAAGATTAGACAATATTTGTTAAGTCATTCATCATATAGGATTTGCATGCATTGTATTTTTCTATTATTTACGATTTCTGTCGTAGATTGCTGGCGTAAGGTACGTACTATCTTTCACTCATCATTCATTAGAAAGCACGCATTAGTTAGTAGGACTTGCATTGGAACAAGAGTGAGGTGAGTGTTTGTTTGGTGTGTTGTTTGTTAGATTAAGGTATGAAAAACACTTAGGGGGCAGTCACCTATAGGAGATGAGGTGGGGGATTTCATCACCCTTTCCTTGGCCCAAAAACCACTTAATAAAAGAGCCTTAATAAAATCAATTAGACGTTGGCCCCTAGGATTTTCGGACGCATTAAGGAGAGGAAACCATTTAAGACCGTTATGGCCTGAATGTCGTTGCTCATCTAGTCTCCCTGAGATTTTAGGAACCTCCGGGTTCTTGATTTCCTATAGATTAGTGGTCCTCGATGTTTAAGACCCTTTCGGCCTGAACGTCGTTGCCCATCTAGTCTCCCTGAGATATTAGGGACCTCCGGGTTCTTGATTTCCTACAGACTAGTGGTCCTCGGTGGGACCTCGAAGTTAGGCGTCGTCTATTACTAAGGACCTATAGTGGACTTTAGGTTTGTTTTGGCCTTGATTGTTTAGTTAGATTTCTAACCTTCCTTATTCCACGCTAGATTAAGGACTTCATCTCTTCTCCTCTGAGTCATTCTTTTCTCATCTTAATGTCTCCGAATCTTCTCATCTACGTACACATTCTTTTAAATTGAAATTTTATTTATGTTCTGCAATAATAACTATCATTTTTGCATCTGTTTAGATTGAAATGGATCGAGAGTGGATAGTTTCAAACAGATTGAGTGATGAGTATGAGAACGGAGTGAATATGTTCTTAGAGGTTGCCAAAAAACATTCTAAGAAAATGAAAGACAGCGACATGGCGTATTGTCCGTGCAATAAGTGTCATAATATGTCAGTGTTGACTTTTCGGAAAATGAAAGATCATTTGTTTGAGAAAGGTTTCGACCCAAATTACAGACGGTGGATATGGCACGGCGAAAATGAATCATGTAGTCGTTCCAAGAATGATGGAGAAGATGTTAGTGTGGAAGATCACTTAGAGGAAATGGTTCAGGATATGGCTGAAAAGTTTTCGTCCAACCCCGATTTACTTGGTAATTTGTTGAGTGACAATGAGAAGCCGTTGTATAAGAATTGTACCAAATTCACTAGATTGTCAGCGGTGTTGAAGTTGTACAATTTAAAAGCTGGAAATGGTTGGTCCGATGTGAGTTTCACATCAATGTTGAAGTTAGTGAAAGAGATGCTTCCAGATGACAATGAGTTGCCAGATAGAACTTATGATGCAAAGAAAGTGTTTGTGCCCTATGGGAATGGAATATAGGAAGATACACGAATACCCGAACGATTGTATATTGTATAGGGGTGAGTTTGAAAACTTACATTCCTGTCCCAGGTGTAATGTTTCAAGATACAAAATGAAACGTAGTGGACCAAACCACAATGAAGAGGCTGATGAGATGAAAATCAAAGGACCTCCTGCTAAGATTTTGTGGTATCTTCCGATAATACCAAGGCTTAAACGTTTGTTTGCGGGTAAAGAGGATTCCAAGAACATGACATGGCATGCTGATCGTGAGAAACCAAATGATCAGTTGCTACGTCACCCTACAGATTCACCTCAGTGGAAAAAAATAAATGTCGACTTTCCTGTGTTTGGTGAAGAATCGAGGAATGTACGACTTGGGCTCTGTACTGACGGAATGAATCCTTTTGGTAGTTTGAGTAGCATTCACAGTTCTTGGCCCGTTCTGCTTGTAATTTACAATCTGCCCCCGTGGTTATGCATGAAACGTAAATATATCATGTTGTCCTTAATGATTTCTGGTCCGAAACAACCTGGAAACGACATCGATGTGTATTTAAGACCTTTAATTGATGACCTAAAGAAATTGTGGGGTGACGGAGAGTCAGTTTTTGATTCTTATCGTCAGGAGTCGTTCGTAATGCGGGCAATGATATTTTGCACGATTAATGACTTTCCAGCTTATGGTAATCTGTCTGGATATTCAGTTAAAGGTCATAAAGCTTGTCCAATTTGCGAGGAAAATACATGTTCTTTGCAACTAGTTAATGGTTCTAAGACTGTCTATCTCGGTCATCAGAGATTTTTGCCGAACTCTCATCCTTATCGTAGGTTGAAGAAGGCATTTAACGGAAAACAGGAGTTTCAGAATCCGCCAGTTGAAATCAGCGTCGAAAAGGTGTATGAACGTGTAAGGAACATTGAATGTGAATTTGGAAAACCGTACAAACGAGCAAACGACAAAAGTAGTTGGAAAAAAAGATCAATATTTTTTGATCTCCCTTACTGGAAAACTTTAGAAGTTAGACATTGTATTGATGTGATGCACGTAGAGAAAAATGTTTGTGATAGTCTTGTTGGCACTCTGTTGAACATACCTGGTAAAACCAAAGATGGATATAATGCAAGACTTGATCTTGTTGATATTGGTATACGAGCAATGTTGGCACCAGAGAAGAAAGGAGATCGGAATTACTTACCTCCAGCTAGTTATACATTGTCTAGAAAGGAGAAAAGAATTCTCTGTCAGTGTTTGCACGATGTAAGGGTTCCACAAGGTTATTCTTCAAATATCAGTAATCTTGTTGTTATGAAGGATTTGAAACTTGTGGGGATGAAGTCTCACGATTGTCACACTTTAATGCAGCAGTTGTTACCTGTAGCACTGAGATCCATATTACCGAAAGATGTTAGACAAGCAATAATAAAGTTGTGTTCCTTTTTCAATAAGATTTGCAGTAAGGTGGTCGATCCTGTGCAGTTAGACAAGTTACAGAATGAAATTGTGGTCACATTATGTCAGTTGGAGATGTTCTTCCCCCTGGCTTTTTTCGACATTATGATTCATCTTGTTATTCATTTGGTTAGAGAAGTTAAATTGTGCGGACCAGTTTTCTTAAGGTGGATGTATCCTTTCGAGCGTTATATGAAAGTGTTGAAAGGTTATTGCAAAAATCGTCAAAGACCAGATGCTAGTATTGTTGAAGGATACATAGCTGAAGAGGTTATCGAGTTTTGCACTGGATACCTAGCAAACACCAAAACTGTTGGACTTCCGAAGAATCGTCATGATAAACGTGTCGATGGTAAAGGGACACGTGGGATGAAAATGTTAAATCCAAATGGCGATGACTTAATGACAGCATATTTTTATGTGTTGTGCAATTCGAATGAAGTTCAACCATACCTAAATGAACACATGAAGTTTCTAAAGGAAAGAAATGCTTTGTGGAGTGATCAACAAGTAATTAATAGTCACAATAAGAATTTCATCTCTTGGTTCAAAAATCTAGCATACAAGCGTGATGTTTCTGAGACAATACAGTGGTTGGCTTACGGTCCGCATTCTGTTGTTATAAGTTACAGTGGTTATGATATCAATGGATATTCTTTCTACACAGTTTGTGAAGATGCGAAAAGTGCTGTTCAGAATAGTGGCGTCACCTTAATAGCAGAGTCTTTGCATGTGTCTAGTTCTAAAGACAAGAATCTTGTATACGCCGACATGTCCTATTACGGTGTAATTGAAGATATATGGGAGCTAGACTTTGTTAAATTCAAAGTACCTATATTTAGATGCAAGTGGGCTGATAATAAAACAGGAGTTCGAGTGGATGACTATGGCTTCACTTTAATTGATTTTTCAAAACAAGGGTATAAAGGAGAACCTTTTATTCTACCTTCCCAAGCGAAACAAGTCTTCTATGTGGCTGATTCGTGTGATAAGAAATGGGCAGTAATTTTGGAAGGGAAGAAAAAAATTGTATCAGATGATAGTCTGATCGAGTATGAAGAAACACCACCTTTCTCTAAGCAAGCACCTGAGTTGAACTCAGTAGATGAAGAAATAAATGTTGAGACTTTTATGTTTAGAGATGACCACGGTGAAGGTATATGGATTGAAAATCCATTAAGGAAAAAAAACAGTAAAGGTGCAAATTTTCTGTTGTAACACATTGTAATAGACATTTAATCCATGTCTTTACCTTATTTAATTACTTGAATTTATCTTTTATAGTATAATGGCTCCGAAAAAGAAACCCACTTCCTCCGAGTCTGAAGGTTCGAAGACATACAATACACGAGGTCCTTGTGTCATGAAAGAATTCGTGGGCAGAAGAACTAGAGACGGTAGAATTCCAATCCAGTTTGATGACCGTCTTGAGCCCTTAGGCATGTTGTCTGATAATTGGAAAAGTTTTCTGGGTAGCTTAGCGAGGGCCAAAGTTGACATTTGTTTATCCAGTTGGGCTGATGTAGATGAGAAGTGGAAGGACACAATATGGGATAATGTGCAGGTAATGGTTCCATTATAGATTTCTATAGTTTTAGTTGAACTTTTGATATATATAAAGTTAACGTGTTGTAGGAATCTTTTGAGTTCCAATCCACTGACAAGTTGAAGAAGAAGTGGATGACATACATGTCAGTTCGTTGGAGGGATTTCAAAACAAATTTAACGAACAAGTACATATTCGGAGACTACCAGGATAGAAATCCATGCGATGTCTATAACTTTATCACTCCGAATCAATGGGAGCTATTCAGAAAATCTAGAGATAGCCCGGAGTTTGAGGTATACTGAGTTTAATTTATAATATAGTAACTGAGTTTCAAAACAAACTTGTTAGTTATTGATTTTAGTGACAATCTAATAAACTTGATTTTAGGCCTTCCGAGCAAAAAACCAAAAGATTAGATCTTCTAACAAGTATACCCATCGTATGTCTCGAGCGGGGTACCACAAGTTAGAAGCACAAATGATGGCTGAAAAAATTGCTCAGAAGAGACAGGAGGCAATTGACTCCGGTATGAGTGAGGAGCAAGCAAGTAACCTATCTCCTCCTTCTCCCATAGCTCGTTGTGATTCTTGGAAGAGAGCGAGAGTAAACTCCAGAGGGGAGTACGTCACAGACGAGTCGCAAGCTATCAGCTCAAAGATAGTAAGTTGCATCACTTATATATATGTTATTAATTTAGAATCATTAATTTTATATTGCTCAAATGATAGTAAATATTGTTTTAAACTTAGGACTCTCTGAAGTTGAGAGAATCTCAAGGCGAATTTGCTTCCGATGGTCGGAATGATATTCTACGCGAGGCCTTGGGAAACGACGAACACCCCGGTCGTGTGCGAGGGGTAGGGAGTAGAGTTGGACTTCGACAATATTTTGGGAAGACTCAACGGTCTACTTCGACGACTGGTCATACCAAATGCCAGCAGGAGATTGCAGATTTGAAGAAGTCTTTGCAGCTTCTTACGGAGAGATTGGATCGTGCTTTGCCTACTTCTCCTACCCGTCGTAAGACCGGTTCTTCCACGAAGACTACTCCAGTTCCACCAGTGTTCCACCATCATCGACATGATGATTTCGTGTCTCATTCTCGAGAATTGGCCCTCGTCGATGGTCCCTCGTTTGGAAAGTTCGTGGATGGATCTAGATGTGCTTTATTTGTCGAAGACCCTGATCGAAGATTGGTGGGACACGGGAAAGTTTATAACATCTCCAGACACCACTTCACAGAGGTAGGAGAGGGAGAATTGCAGGTTGCAGTTGAGAGTTGCTTAGATCCTGGTGTTTTTGTGCCATTTCCGGAAGAAGAGATTGTTACTCTCGGCGATGCTATCGGTGGGTTCGTGCGTTGGCCTAGTTATTTAGTAGAGCTAAACGACAAACATGAGGTATAGTTTAACTTTGAAAGACTTTAAACTTCAAATTTTTTAACAATTGTATTTTAACGGTTCTATACATCTTTGTAAGGTGTCAAGCCCTCGGAGCAAAGGGTCAAACAACCAATCTCCGATCAACATTAATTCGCTTCCAAGTAGGTGCAAAATGTTGTATCAATGTATGGTAGGTAGGGAGGCACAATCGTTAAGTACCTTGGAGTTGGAGGGGGATAAAGGGTTGCCTCCGGCTTTGTACGTCACCAAAGAGGATATCATGCAGTTCATGGCGATGGATTCGTTGTGTATCATGATTATCGACGTGCAACTGAAGTAAGTGTTCTTTTGTATACAATGAAAAGTATTGAATAATTTTATCAAAACTGTAATAAATTATAATTTTTATACTTGTAGACATCTTTACGACGCCAGAAGGTCAATCTTTCCCGAGGATCAAGTATTTGGATTTATCAGTCCATCTACATATATATACGGGAATGACGATAAATCGGGTCAACTAGGGACATTCTTTAAAGAAGAAGACAAGAAATATTATCTGCTCCCTTATCATGAGAGGTAAACTTTGTAATTCAAAGTGAAATTTTATTTTGTAATAAACTTCTAATTATATATATAACACAGGGCTCATTGGATGCTTGTCGTTGTATGCCCAACGACTAATTCGGCATATTGGTTTGATCCGTTGGGGTCGAATAAACCAAGGGACTCAATAAAGAAACTTCTAAATATGTAAGTTCGTTTAGTCGTGAATAAAGTAATTCGTGGATTTTTATTAGTATTATTGATTGATATTTTAACTTGTGCTACTCAGGGCAATTAAGGTTTACAGAGCTTTAGGTGGTAGGAGAACAACCACAAAATCAGGAATAACATGGCATGGAATGAGAGTACGTTCTATCCCATTTTTGTTAATTAAGTTAGGAACAAATATTTAGCAAATTCCTATGTTTGTAGTACCGGAAGCAGGTTTGAAATACGGAATGCGGTTACTACGTGATGAGATACATGGAGGAAATCCTCGATGTGGCAACTCAAGACGTATGTCTAACCGAGGTAATGTAGATCGTTATTCAATTGTATATTCAATTGTAGTTTCAATATTTAGTTATTAATATTCAACACACTTGTAATTTTTTGATAGGTTTTCCCAAAAAGTAGTGATCCATTCTCGCAACAAGAGCTCGATGAAACGCGACCAATGAGCTCGCTATTTCATCAGAAACATGCTGACGAACTAAGAGGTTCTACTGCCAATTGTATTTTTTGTAATTTAGTTAACAAGTGCACTTGTATTACAAACCTACACTTTATGCCTAATATAATCGCCTTAATTTTAGAATGAATTAATTGCAAGTGTGTTGAATGTCAATTGTGTGGTTGTATTTTTGTGTTTGTGTTTGTGCATGTATGCTTGTGGATGTATATGGATGTATGTGGATGTATATGGATGTATGTGGATGAAATTTATAGGTGAACGAATTTGGTGCAGTTGTATGTACACGACGACGATGACTAAAAACAATTTCGTCGGATCCTATTTATTTTTTTTTGTCCAGGTTTGGGAATAGACGTCGGTTGTCTCTATCAGCCGACGTCTATTCCTCTGAAGAAAGGAATAGACGTCGGCTTTCTATGTAATCCGACGTCTATCCCCAAAGTATAGGCGTCGTATGTTAGTTACCCGACGTCTATCCCTAAAGTATAGGCGTCGTATGTTAGTTAACCGACGTGTATACATTAAAGAATACACGTCGGAGTCTAATTAAAGCCGACGTATATCCGTTAGGTATAGACGTCGGCTATACTATGACCGACGTCTATGTATAGACGACGCACACATATACGTCGGATTGGGGTGTGCTGATATCCGACGTGTATAACCCCTTACATCCGACGTATATTCCCTTTTCTGTAGTAGTGAAGGGTGATGAAATCCTCCACCTCATCTCCTATAGGTGACTGCCCCCTAGGTTT
Organism: Triglochin maritima; assembly: GCA_963682175.1. Lineage (NCBI taxonomy): Eukaryota > Viridiplantae > Streptophyta > Magnoliopsida > Alismatales > Juncaginaceae > Triglochin > Triglochin maritima. Next base: position 33,511,750 of record OY821776.1, on the reverse strand, counting down.
GTTTCATACCTTAATCTAACAAATAACACACCAAACAAACATTCACCTCACTCTTATTCCAATGCAAGTCCTAGTAACTATTTGTGCTTTCTAATAAATGATGAGTGAAAGAGACTAAGTACCTTACGCCAGCAATCTAAGACAGAAATCGTAAAATAAAAAATAAATACGATGAATGGAAAGTCCAATATGATGAATGACTTAGCAAATATTGTCTAATCTTTGTTATAGGTTATTAAAGGTCATGTTACTTAAGAGGGTCGATGAGTTATTAGAAACTTAACGTTTAAGTAAACAAAATAAGTTTTTTTCAGCATAAATAAACATTTAACTAAATTAAATATAAATAAACATAAATAAATGTATGAACTCACTAAACTAAACATATGTTTTTTACATGATCTAAGCTATAGTTTTTTAATATAAAATCTAAGTTATAATTTTAATATAATTACTTGGATTATAATTTTAAGATGGAAAAACATATTAAACATAAAATATCAAGTTATTAATAACAATTGGGATTATAATTTATTGAAATTTTGGCAGAACCTCCCCTAAAAATTTGCTACGTAAAAATCTTCAATTCCTGGGATTAACAAGAAAACCAACGGGGTGGACAATTCAAGTCGAAGAGTTTGAGCAACATAGTGTTATTTTGGACAAACATACAAAAAAGCAACAAAAAATAAAAATCATTCACTATATATTATTTGATTCCAACTTATCAACAACATCTTCCATTATTTAACAAAAACAATTCCAACTTCAAAGTCATAACTAATTTAGAACTCCAAAATTCTCACAATGGGCTTTACCATTAACCGACAACTCCAAAATGAATGACAACAAAAAAATCCACAACACAAAACCACAAACATAAACATAAACATAGGACGTACTAGCAAGGGAGAGGTGATCCTGTTCTCAACAGCAAGCACGATGCCTCCTTCATCTTCAACCTGATTGCCTTTGAACCAAATCCACCTCAAACCGTTAAAAACTGTGTTGGATTAATGTGAACCTCAAATATTGAACCGAATAATATACACGCGATTATAGAAATTTTCATATATATGTATTATGAACTAAACTAAATCATAAACTAAATTTAATTGTTTATGTTTAGGGCCATATAAACTAAATCTTGTTTAATCATAAACTAAACAATATTATTTAAAGTGAGATGACTTTCAAATGTTATTATTCCTATTATTAGAAATTGATGCCTCACAAGAGAACAATAGTATAACCTCATGAACCAAAGCCACTTGCATCAACATCTAATTTCACTTCCAACTTCAAACAAGCAATTATTATTCATATTATTATGTTTTTTACAAGAACCTTTATACTACCACCTCTTCTTCCTCTTCCTCTTCGTTCATATTCAGCCTCGCCATTGCCTCCTGTGTTCAACTTCTCATAACCAACAAATCACAAACAAAATAATTGATTTCATACTCCCCTCAAATCCCATCAATCAACCAACCACAATCATCACATGTCCTGTCCTCCCTCTCTTATTCGATTCCATGACGCAACAAATGTTTTTTCAAAACATCTCTTATACATGCTAAACATTTTTAGGTAATAAGGATGTACCAAAACCAAGTCACACAAACTATAAGTATTTGGCATGAGGATATACCAAACAAGGTGGAGAATCGAACAAGGTTGTCGTAGGTGGTTGCGGTGGCTGTCGAGGGCGTGTAGGAAGCTACAGTGGCGGAGCAAGTGCACAGCCGTCGATGAAGACGGGGCAAGTACGGGTCGTCCGCAAGGAGGTGAGTAGCCTCTAGTATGACCAAAGTCAGATGGTGAAAAATGGGAGAAGAGTTGTAGATATAGTAATCTAAGTATCACTAAACTAGTAAGAAGGAATATGAAAGAAAACAACAACTAACGATGCAAACTAAATCAAAAGAGCCTAAAGTGGAAGTGCAAATCAGGAAGAGTGACCCCTGGGGGGTGGAGTGAGTGTACACATGCAAGAAGATGGTGAAGAATGCAATCATTAGGCACAAATGTAGGTTGTATTATGGCAAAACCTATCAATCGCTTTACTAACCTAGTTCACTAACATTAACATACACAAGCTAATTATTTAAGAACCTAAACAGGCATGGGAGATGTCTAAGACTTATGGCAAAAACCCATCAAGTTACAAGTTCTATCCTTAACAAGCAAGCATACATTCATGTTTATCAACACATTTCATACAAAGCATTCATTTCCATTCTCTATTGCATGTATAAAACATCAAATCCACCCCCCAAAGGGGATGGAACTACTCACTATTCATTAAACTAATTATTATCCTAAGAAAGGAAAACATATTAACTAAGTCTACTAAGATTACTGAAATGAAATTAAACTAAGCATTCAAGCAACATTAAAAGAAGCAACATAACAAAGAAACTTTTATTTATTTCAGACTCACAATACAAGTAGTATCTCCCCACTTCAGTATTTGCTCCAAGGCTCCACTTCAAGTAGAGAGAATATCCACAAAGTATGTAGTACATTACAAGGGATGTTGAGGAGTTCTATTTATAGTCATTGAAAAAGGTAATCAGGGACAATCCCCCGATGTGGGACTAATACAACACCAGAAATAGATATAAACCTCCCTAATACATGATCTGCCCGAAGTGTGTCGGATCCGGAGCCAACTCGACGGCCAATTGGCGGTCTACAGAGTCTGGATGTGGTATGGATTATGTGTGGGCTTTCCTGGATTGTTGTCTTCATGTGAGATGCACCCAAGTCGGTTGTTGGAGTTTAGGGCTGAATCGAATTGCCAAAATACTCCTCATGATGGTGTGAAGTTTCTTCATTTGCTAATTGGTCCTTTGGGCTTACATTGAGGTCCTTCTCCCTTGCATCTCAGTCCCCAAGTTTCACAACTTAGTCCTTTTTCCAACTTTTAGGTCCTTTTATGCTTCTTCTCCTCAAACTTGTTTATTCCTGAAACTCAAACATAAAACTCATTACGTAGCATTATTTAGGTTCAAGATAATAGATATAAGACATAAATGAATGCATGAAATGATGTCAATCAAATACCCCCACACCTAACTTTTGCTAGTCCCGAGCAAAACAAAGAAAGGAAAAAAATGAAAAAAAGGAAAAAGCATACGTAAAACATGGAAACCCTAACTCATTTTCGTAGCAATCACGGTTGCACTTGGCACGTGCATCAAGCTGTTAAGCCTCCTTGTTGCCAAGGAGGAGGAGTGTTGTCTCTTGAGGGTTTTCCGCGCATGCACCCACAAAATCTCAACATAGATGCATTATTCAACCTAGCAACACGACTCAATGGGCTTATTTTTGTCAATCATTGGACGTGGTAATGCTACGGGACGACTCTATAAATGTAATCAGTCCACACACCTAGCCTAATGAATCTTTCGTGAAAGTTAATTAAGTACTTAAGTGAAAGACATGGGCAACCTTAACCTCTTAAAATGATACATTGTGTAAAGTCCATTAAGGTTCTTATTTGACTTTTTCCTTCTTTTTTCTCTTTTTCTTCTTTTCTTTGGAGCATTACATTGGTTGGTCTTTGATTCTCCCAGGGTCGGGTTTCGTGCATCATTGCCTGTGAGGACTTACACTATCACGTACACCTTCCCCCAAATCTCCACATAGGGTGATCCCTACCACCCGTGAAATGGGAGTTCGGTCGATGCATCCCAAGTCAGATGAATCCAAAGCACCAGGCACTATGCAAGACCCGCTCTCCACTACATTATTAAGTCTTATTTCATCCTTATACTTATTTATGTGTTATCTTTATGCTTGATGTATTTTTGTGATTTTATGCTTTGTTTCAGGAAAGTTTCCTTTCGGGAAAAAGTTCCCTTTTTGGGTGAGTCAAATCGACTCGCAAGCGGGTGCGATTCATCGGGCAACTTGTAACTGATTCACTCAATCGGGTCAATCGGGTGGGAGTTGTTTGTATAAATAGATTTGGCTAGTTGTTAGGGGTGTGTGTGGTGTGATGAGTGGTCATGTGAGGTGGCTCCATGTCATCAAATGAAAATCTTATTTTGCAAGGAAAATGATGGGAGCTTCAAGGGGAGATGTTGGTGCACATGTTGGTGTTGTATTTTTGTAAGTTGCACTTTGGAGTTGATTTTCTCTTAGCTTGTGGGCTGATTTCGTGGGGTCCATTGCTGAGTGGGCTGGGAGAGGATGGTGTGGCATCCTAGTCATCAAGGGGGAATCCAATTTGGTTTGCAAACTTTTGAATTATCATGTTTAAGGCATGTTTTAATCGGAGGATATTTGCTATCACTAGTTTCCTTTTTCTCTTCTTGCTTGTAACAAAAAACCCCTCTACCCTAGCCATCCCTTCCTGTTCTACACCTCCTCCCACACAAAATTCAATGCTTCTCCTCCCTCTCCCACGTTCTGACCCGAAACAACTCCGGGCAGCCAAGTGTGCAGCACGCAAGAAGGCTAGGCGTGTAGAAGGCTGCAGCAGCTCCTCTCCGGCGATCTTCTAGCAGCAGCAACCTCCAACTCAAGTATGCTTATGGCCCTGTAGGGTAAGGGGAAGTAGGGGGCGTTGGACGGAGTTTATTTCAGCACCAGTGGGCTGGTCGGTTCTGATGTCTAGGGTTGCACATCTTGAGTTCTACCCGATGGGGTGGACTGTGGTGCAAGCTAGGGATTTCAGCGTTTTGCTGGGTATCCATCCCATTAGCACGTCACCAGCTCCTAGAGTTTATTGGTGGTTTGGTGAGGAAACCAGGGGAGGAGGAGGCTGGGTCGTGGGGAGGGTGTCGGGTAGGGTCGTTGCATGCATATTGCATGATTTGCAACTCTACTGGGGTGTTTTGATCTTGAGATCTTTGATTGGTTCCGGGAGCATGTTTTTAACTTGCTGTAGCATCATCTTTTCTGTATGTGTTACTGATTTGTGGGTTCTCTTTCTAGTTTGATTTCATGATTTGTTATGTTGGTAATTCATATATCATCTCTGATTTCAGATCATGTGTTCTGTGAGTTAATCAATTCTGTCCAGAATTCTTGCATGAGGTGCTTGCTTATTTAGGTGTTTTATTCATGTATAGTTTCATGATTTCGTTTAGACATTAGTTAAAGGAATTGTTACTGATTCAGTTCACCTAATCTTGCATGATTTCGTAAGTTGTTACATGGATAGTTCATAAGTCATCACTGATTTCAGATTTTATATCTATGTGTGATTTTGCTAATATGTCTAAATAATACAACATGATTTATTTTGATTTTGTCCAGCAATGAATAATATAAGTATATACTCTGATTTAATCATTCCCTAAGATATATTCATCACATTCCATTTGAGAGTAAGTTGCACATTTCCACCTATATGTTAATACAATCGGTATAGGTGCATGTTTAGACTTGGATGTTGTGGGTTTATCAACCTGATTTTGCAGCAACAAGGTTTAGTTCATGGTTACGTCTGATTTTCATATGTCTTCTGCGATATATCTTGAGATGCCCTCACATTGGACGAAATCCGAAAATTGGCCATAATGTACGCAATTCATCCTATGACATCTAGAATTATGCAAATATTTAAGCATGTTTATACATATCAATTGCGTATATATTTAGACTCCTAATTTCTGAGGCATGCTCTCATGTTTGGTTACTAATATATTCATATAAACTCTTGTCCATATAACCTCTGGTCATGTCCTGAATCACAAGTTTCTATGCATGTACGTTCTGAAATTTATGAGGTATACTACCAATTGCTTGTGGGGTTTGATCATGATACATCCTGTTGTTAGACACGTTCTATTGTTCTTTTAATACTGCTATACTACTTATGTGTAGTATTGGGTTGTGGTTATGTATGTTCTTAGGACATCAGACCTTATAACATCCGTGCCATGACCCGTAGATGACACGATTAGCAGTTATCTTGATTTGCCGGTCCAGTTATGATTGTTTGCTGTTGCGACCTTTGTTTGTTTACTGATTGGGATGTCTGATTTCTGAGTTGGTTCGGGGCTGTTAGGAGGGTATCCGGATACTTCTCCTTGACCTCGTTCCATACACTGTAGCTGCATCAGTTTTTTAGATGCTTTAGTAGCTTGCATTGCATTTAATCTGATTAATAATTCTGGGCACGTTCTGTTTTCTGGGCCGACGGCCATGAGTGGGTCCTCTAGCTCCAGAGGTCATTCACATAAGACCTTCACGTTGGCAGGCCAGACATAAGATAAGTCCTGGGCAGGCGCACTGCCATTCTGTCTCAGGGTAGGTGTTCCCAAGTTCGCGATGGCAGCTTGTAGGTCACTTGCCATGAATTTGGACACTTATCCGGCACACCGCTTTGTGCCAAGCGGTGGGTCATTGTCGAGTGACCGCCTTTGACCAATGATGCTGGTGTTCTGGTTCCTTTCGAGGAATGGTTCGGGTGCGCCCGACCGACACGGCTTATGGAGTCCTAGCCTTCTGATGCATTATGTGCTTTTCTGTTTCTATTACGGATGCTTTTGTGTTTGATAGATTGCATGCATTCTTCCATATAACTCTGATTGGGTCAGGGGCATACTGAGTTTTCTTAATTGGAAACTCACGCATTTGTTAATGCGGTGCTTGCAGGTACTTAGGTTTCCACAGGGCAGACTGGACGAGTAGTCGAAGATTCTGTACACGAGGGGTACGTCGACCATATTCTTCAGTTTGTCTTTTGCTTCCTCATTATTTACGATGTATTTCCCTTTTGAACTCGATGTAATGTATTTGACCTTGTTACCATATATGGATAATCTCTCACTTTTCAGTTATGTTTTATGTTAGTCTATCCATGTATGATCTCTCTACGTATTGTCGAGTCGTTGTTTGGTCTGTCTTTTGTAACTCCTTCGGTCGTCGCAGTGGTCTCTGATCGCGACACTTGTAGTCTTTCCAGTGTGCGTACCCACGACATCGGGGGCGTTACACACTAAGTCCCCTCAGACCTAATTTCTCGAGTTGTAGGAGTTGTGCAAGAAGAAAGAACACCACTTATTTATTTATCTACATGGGAACCAAACCCCTACCCTTACAGTTTCACAAAAAGAGTTTAAGGGCCCTTGATTAATGCGAGAGTCCCCAATGACATGAAATTGTTGGACCTCCTGGGTCTTTCAATTTTATGTACGTTGGGTTCGAAATGATTGAACTCACATTAGCCGATAAAAAGGCTTTGCTAGGGACATTGGTTTTCCTCATAGTCGTATAAAGATCTTTCAGGAATTTTGCATAGGGAGGTACTTGTTGAATCAGTTCCAATAAAGGAATGTTGGCATTCACTTTCTTGAATATCTCCAGCATTTTGTCAACACTGTCACTCTGTTCTTAGTCAACCTACTAGGATATTGAGCTTTTGGCAGGTAGATTTTATGCGGTGCCTGAGAAAGAGGCGTTGGTGTTTTACCCTCACCCTCAGCCTCCTTCTCACCATCATCGCCACAGCGGGGCTGCATAGGCTGCACAGATGGTGGTTGCAGCATGGAAATTTGGTTGTCAACCTGTTTCTCGTTTCTCAGGGTCACAATGGCATCGACATGATCCGCAGGTCCTTCCATACAGTTCACTTGCCCTCCTTGGGGTCTCGAACTTGCAATTTGTGTGTTCGATTGATGCTGAGCATGGGGGTTAGCTACACGTTGGCTGGGAAGAGTCTCTCTCTCTCTCATGTACAGACTGAGCCAATTGGCCCATCCGAAGCTCGAGAGATTTGATGGTCTGCTGATTCAAAGGGAGGACTTGACTTGTGGATGACATGTTTTTTTACAGAGTTCTCAAGTCCACGAGTCATGTTCTCAAGCAAATTAAACATGGTTTCCATGTTGTTAGAGTTTGGGAAATTTGGTGGGTTAGTGCTTTGAGCTTGGGTTGTTGATAAGACTGTGAGTGCATGGGAGGTTGGTGTGGTCGGTTAGGTGGTCGAGAGAAGTTTGAAGGACCACCTTGGGCATTGTTTTGGTTCCATGAAAAATTAGGGGGGTTACTCCATCTAGGGTTATATGATGATGAATATGGGTCATTCTTGGATCTATCATAGATTGCATTGACATGTTCCATCTCAGGAGGAATGGATGCACACTCGCCTCCTACATGACCTAACCTACCACATAAATAACAGGAAACTGGACCAGATGCAGACACATGTGACACACCTTGCTGGTTTTGGAGCTCCATCGAATCCATTAGGTGCATTAAGGCCGCCATGAGTGCCTCGGTGGCCGTAGTGGTATCGACAACAAATGCAGCACCCGATCTAGTCGAGTTAGCGTTTGCGATCCTCGCTCCTATGCTAGATGATGGTGATGGTTACCTCACACTCTCCCACTGCATGGTTTTCTCAGCGAGGTCTTCTAGGAAAGCCCATGCCTCCCTTTCATCCTTTCCTAAGAACTCTCCTTGACACATGGACTCAAGGAGCGTTCGGGATGGGATGGGATGTGAAGACCCTCGTAGACAATCTAACAAAGGCACCACAACTCAATGCCATGGTGAGACCATGAGGATAGTAGCTCCTTGAACCTCTCTAAGTATGCATGAAATGATTTGGTCTCATGCTAATAAAACAAATTGATTTCGTTCCTCAGTTTTTGAGTCTGATGATTTGGGAAGTACTTCTTGAGGAATGCAGATTGAAATTCATCCCAAGTCTTAAAGGCATTCGCCTGGTTGTTGTACAACCACTTCTTGGCATCATCCTTTAGTGTAAGGGGGACAAGTTTAAGATGGATGGAGTCTGTGCTAAGTTGTGGCAGCTTGAACATAGCACATGGACACTTTGCTAGTGAGTGTAGGTCGAAGAAGAAGGTGGAAGAGAGTTCCAACCTTGTTGCCGTGGAGGAAGATACCCCTGAGGATGGAGTTGTATTGCTTGCGAACAAAGGAGGGGAGACCAAACAAGAACGAGTTTCATACCTTGATACGGGAGCAAGAAATCACATATGTGGCTATAGACACATGTTTGCTCACTTGGAGGAAGTCGTATGTGTATGGACACGTCTCTTTTGGTGATGCTTCAAAGGTCCACGTGGAAGGGCAAGGCGACATCATGATCCAAGTGAAAGATGGATCACACAAGCTCATCTCCAACGTCAACTATGTGTCGAAGATAAAGACCAACATACTTAGCATGGGACAACTTCTGGAGAAAGGTTATTCAGTTTTGATGCAAAACCGATACATGTTCTTGCGAGGAAAAGATGGGTGTTTGATTGCCAAGGTAGAAATGTCCAAAAAAAATTTGTTCAAATTAAATCTAACATGTGCTCGTGCTAGATGCTTGAAAGCATGCTCAAAGGAGGTGATTGGTTGTGGCACATGCGTTATGGGCATGTGAATTTTGGTGGGCAACAAGAAAGGGCGCGAAAGAAGATAGTGCATGGTTTGCCGATGATTGAATCGAAAGAAAGTTTTTGCGAGGGGTGCATGGTTAGAAAATTGTCAAGGAAAAGTTTTCCAAAGGAGGCAGAATATACAGCAAAGAAGGTTCTCAACTTGGTGCATGCCGACATTTGTGGACCAATCACTCCGTGTTCGATTAGTAAGAATTGTTATTTCTTGACTTTCAATGATGATTTTTCATGCAAGACTTGGGTGTATTTCTTGAATGAGAAATCAGAAGCATTTGGTGTGTTCAATAAGTTCAAGGCATATGAAGAGAAGAAAAGTGGAAATTACATTAAGGTATTAAGATTGGATCGAGGAGGAGAGTTCACCTCAATCGACTTCTACGAGTTTTGTGCGGAGCATGGCATAAAATGCCATTTTACAGCCCCTTATTCGCCACAACAAAATGGAGTGGCCAAGCGCAAGAATAGAACCACATTAGACATTGTTCGAAGCATGTTAAAGAGTAAAGAAGTGCCCAAGCAGTTGTGGGCGGAGACAGTAGCTTGTACGGTTTACATCTTAAATAGTTGCAAGACTGCAAGCTTAGAGGACGTGACTCCGCAAGAAGCGTGGAGTGGTTACAAGCCCACAGTCGCACATCTAAATATGTTTGGCAGCATAGCATATGTGCATGTAGCAAAGGAAAAGTGTTGAACGTTTTAATTTAAACCGCAAGTGCACGGCCGCGATGAAGCGGTGGCAAGTACGGGTCGTCCTCAGGGAGGTGAGCAGCCTCTTGTTTGCACGAAATCAAGTGGCGAAAATAATGGAGAAGAGAGTTGGTTACGCTACTCTACACTAAACTACGCTAAGAAGTACGAAATGCGAAACAAAGAAATAAACGATCAAATAAAAACTAAGCTAAGAACAAAATAGAAGTGTTGGAATTTCAGGAATGGAAAAACCCCTAAGGGGTGGAGTGAGTGCACACATTCAAAGAGGTGGGTGTAGAATACATTCTTTAAGCACATGAAGGTGGTGTTTATCAAGCATAGGAAGTGTCTAAATGTGTGGCAAAACATATCAATCTATTCACCAACTTAGTTGATTAACATTTACATATGCAAGGTGTTTATTTCAGAACCTAAACAAGCATGAGAGGTGTCTAATCATTTTGGCAAAACTCATCAAGTTATAAATTCTATCCTAAACAAGCAAGCATACATTCATGTTTAATCGACACATCAAAAATAAAGAATTCATCCCATTCTCTAATGCATGTATGTACATCTACTCCACCCCCAAAGGGGATGGAACTACTCACTAAACATTACACTAATTATTAAACTAAGCAAAGAAAGCACATTAAAACTAAGCTAGAAATAAAAGACGATTAAACTAAAACATGCACAAACAATAAAAGAAGCATAAACAAACAATGAAAGAAACACAAAACTTTATTGATAAAATGACTCACATTAAAAGTAGCATCCTCCTACTTTAGTGTGTGCTTCAAGGCCTCACTTCTAGTAGGAAGAATAGCCACTTAAAATATGGAGTGATTACAATAGGAGGTGAAGAGTTCTATTTATAGCCATGGAAAAAGGTAATCCGGGACAATCCCCCGATGTGGGACTAAACAAACACCAAAAATAGCCTAAACGAACATTAATACAAGTCCAGGAGAAATCTTGGCGGATCTGGACTAATCCAGACCGCCAATTGGCGGTCCAAAATGTCCGGATCCAGTTGAGTTTAATTCTGGGCTTTTCTGTGTGCTTTTGGTGGTCTTTGATGCATCTACTTCATTTGTTGGAGCTCCGACCCGAATCCAATTGCTAAAATACTCCTCATAATGGTGTGAAGTATTCTGTTTTACTCTTAGGTCCCTCTGTCTTGCAATCAGGTCCTTCTCCCTTGCATCTTGGTCCCTAGATCTCACAATTCAGTCCTTTTTCCCAGCTTTTGGGTCCTTTTATGCTTCATCTCTTCAAACCTATTTATTCCTGAAAACTAAACATAAAACTCGTGACATAGCATTGTTTAAGTGAAAGATAATGGATATAAGATACAAATATGAGCATGAAATGATGTCAATCAAATACCCCCACACCTAACTTTTGCTAGTCCCGAGCAAAACAAAGAAAGAGAAAAGCATGCGAAAAACAAGAAATCATAACTCACTTTCGTAGGAATCACGGTTGCACTTAGCCCGTGCAACAAGCCGTTAAACCTCCTTGTCGCCAAGGACGAGGAGTGTTGTCTCCTGAGGGTTTTCAGCGGATATACCCACAAAATCCGAACAAGATGCATTAATCAATCTAGCTACACGACTCGTTGGACTTATTTTGTCGATCATGGGACGCGGTAATACTACGGGTCGACTCTATATATGTAATCGGTCCACACACCTAGCCTAATGAGTTATTCGTGAGAGTTAGTCAAGGACTTAAGTGAAAGACATGGGCAACCTTAACTTCTGAATGTGATACAATGTGTAAAGTCCATTTTGGTTCTTATTTGACTCTCTTTTTTTCTTCTTTTTTTTCCTTTTTCTTTTTTTTTCTTTTTCTTTGGAGCATTTTATTGGTTGGTGTTTGATTCTCCCCAGGGTCAGGTTTCGTGCATCATTGCCTATGAGGACTTACACTATCACGTACACCTTCCCCCAAATATCCACATAGGGCGATCCCTACCACCCGTGTAACGGGAGTTCGGTCGGCGCATCCCAAGTCAGATGACTCGAAAGCACCAGGCACAAAGTCCCCTCAGACCTACTTTCCCGAGTGATAGGAGCCGTGCGAGAAGAGAGAACACCACTTATTTATCTATATGGGAACCAAAACCCCTACACTTAAGTTTCACAAAAAGAGATTAAGGGCCCTCGACTACGACAAACTTCCTTATACTCACAAACACGAATTATTTGACACACTAGGGTCAGGGTGGACTTCTTTAAATGTTTGAGTACTGAAACCCTATGATTACACGCCCCCTGAGGGAAAACCAGGGTGCATCCTAACGACTCGACAAGACCTAAAGCCAATAAACTAGAAATCCTAATGCATCAAGTTCAAGACAATTTTGGGAGCTTTCTTTTTACTTTGCCTCTCAACGGTTTTGCACATGCTAAACACACGCAAAACCCACAAAAACATTTTCTTTCGACAACACATGAAGATTTTGAAAGAAATGTGAAAACTTTAAAGCACTCGGCAAGCAAAAGAAGACAAGTCACCCAAGGATCATGGCAAGCAGATATATCAATGTTAAATGCGGCACACTAACATGACCCTAGCAGTACAAACAAAAGAAAATAAAAACAAAGGAAAAAGACTCGACTATGTACACACGTAAAACACCCCCCACACCTACTTCATGCATTGTCCTCAATGAATGTGGACAAGATACTACAAGGATACATGCATGAAAAAGGAAAGATCTCACCAACATGAAGTACAAAGGGACGTTCACGGTCATGTTGATGGACACAAACCCAAATTCCCTCAAAACCTGTGAGAGCTGAAGAAGGGAGATAAATACGTGAAGAGATTGGGCCCAAGTACACAAGGGTTGGGGCCCACAACAATCGTTGCTCACTGAAGGAGTCTTTTATTACACACTTCTTCTTCTTTTGTTGTTTTTTTGTTGTTTTTTTCTTTTTTTAAAGATATATACATCAACCAAGATATTCTCATAATCATTTGGTCAAGGAACATCAAATGAGAACATCAAGTCAGGAGGACCAGAGACTTGCCGAGATGGGCAAACTCCACTGGTACTCTGAGGTGTCATGAGGGGTGAAAGGTCAAAGCTGAAAGGCTCGAACCCCTCATGATATTGGTCGGGTGTGGGCAACAAAGAATGAAGTTGTGTTGCCTCACTAGGGTATAATTGCTCATCGAAGAAAACCCTCCAACCAATAGGCGGGTGCATCGGAATGAGTTCCTCAAGCTCATTCGATGGATGCAGCAGACCTGCATCACTAAGAATGGGGCTTCTCCCCAAGTCATCCAACAAGGACCTCCCACCATCATTTAGATCATCAAGCATAAGCTCGGTCATAGGTGGGTCCTTGTTGGAGTCAATATGAAGCTCAAATGGCTCAATGGCCATGGGACATGAGGTAGAGACACCTTCTGGTATAGGCATATGATGAGGTGTCTCACTCTCACTAGTACTCTCAACTGAATCATGCAACGAACACTCCCTTTGGACATTCATGTTCGAGGCCAGCTCACTCTGTTGCATTGTGAAGACAGGCAATGAGTTTTCGCTGGGCCCACGAACATTCTCAATGGGTTGGATTGGGGTTAGGGGTGTTCGTTGATTTTGTGGTGCTTTCTCCAATTGGCGGATGAGATTTAGATTTAAAGGTTCATCCATGGGTTCCTGTTGCCTACCAGAGTTGAACACATGAAACTCGGCACTCATGTTACAGAATGAGAGCTTCATGAGACCATTTCAAGGCATTGGAGGTTGCCAGAAATGGTCTACCCAAAATCAAAGGTATTTGAGAGTGGGTGTTCGCAACAGGATTGGTATCGAGGACAACAAAATCGACTGGAAATATAAAATCTCCAACTTTGATAAGCACATCCTCGATAATCCCCATGGGAATACGAATGGATCTATCCGCCAGTTCGAGGGTGATCTTAGTTGGTTTCAATTCTCCCAAGTTCAACTGTTGATAAACAGAGAATGGGAGGAGGTTGACCGCTGATCCTAAATCAAGCAAAACATTGCTCAATCTAGTGTCCCCTATCGTACACTGAATAGTAGGACACCCCGGGTCCTTGTATTTTGTGTAGGTAGGATTGGACAAAAGTGAGCTGATATTTGCAGCCAAGAATGCTTTCTTAGGAACATTGGTCTTCCTCTTGGTTGTGCAGAGATCCTTCAACACTTTGGCATATTGAGGTATTTGTTGGATGACATCCAACAAAGGGATGTTAACCTTCACTTGCTTAAACACCTCTAATATCTTGTCCATGTTGTCACTCTACTTTTTGTTTAACCTACTTGGATAGGAAGCTTTTGGCAGGTAGGTTTTCTGTTGTGCCTGAGAAGAAAGCTTTGGTGTATTACCCTCACCCTCAGCTTCTTCTTCACCACCATTCCCACGGAGGGGCTGCATAGATGGTGGTGGGTGTGGCAAGGAAATGTGATTGTCAACCTGTTTTCCATTCCTTAAGGTCACAATGGAATTGACATGGTGAACAGGTTCCTCCACATGGTTCACTTGCCTCCCCCGAGGTACCACATTCTCATTTTGCATTTGTTGTTGTTGGTACATGCGGGGGTTAGCCTCAGGCTGGCTAGGAAAAGACCCTCTCTCTCTCATGTACAGACTGAGCCAATTGGCCCATCTGAAGCTCTAGAGATTTCATGGTCTGCTGATTTGAAGTGAGAACTTGACTTGTGGTAGACATAAAATTTTTCATTGAGTTTTCAAGTCCACGAGTCAAGGTCTCAAGTGAATTGAATCGAGTTTCCATATTATTGGAATTTAGGAAACCCGATTGATTGGTGGTTTGTGCTTGGGATGGCTGATAGGAATGTGCATGCATGGGAGGTTGGTGTGATTGGTAAGGTGGTCTAGAGGAGTTTGAAGGACCACCCGGGGCATTATTTTGGTTCCATGAAAAATTGGGGTGGTTCCTCCATGCAGGGTTATAAGATGATGAGTATGGGTCATTCCTAGCTCTGTCATAGATGGCGTTGACACGCTCCATCTCAGGAGGAATGGACTCACACTCGCTCTCTACATGACCTATCCTACCACATGAATGACAGGGAACTGGACCAGCTGTGGACATGTGAGGTGCACTTTGTTGGTTTTGGAGCTCAATCGAATCCATACGGCGCATTAAGGCCGCCATGCGTGCCTCGGTGGCCGTAGTGGTATCGATAGCAAATGCGGAACCCGATCTAGTTGAGTTTCCATTCGCGATCCTCGCTCCTATACTAGATGATGCAGGTGGTTCCCTCACACTCTCCCATTGCATGGTTTTCTCAGCGAGGTCTTCTAGGAAGGCCCATGCCTTCCTTTCATCCTTTCCCAAGAACTCTCCTTGACACATGGACTCAAGGAGCGTTCTGGACGGGATGTGAAGACCCTCATACACAATCTGACAAAGACGCCACAACTCAATGCCATGGTGAGGGCACGAGCATAGTAGCTCTTTGAACCTCTCAAGATATGCATGAAATGGTTCGGTCTCATGTTGATAGAACGAATTGATTTCGTTCCGCAATTTTTGAGTCTGATGATTAGGAAAGTACTTCTTGAGGAATGCAGATTGAAACTCATCCCAAGTCCTAAAGGAATTCGCCTGGTTGCTGTACAACCACTTCTTGGCGTCATCCTTTAGTGCAAAAGGAACGAGCCTAAGATGGATGGAGTCTGTGCTAAGTTGTTGCAGCTTGAACATAGCACAGACCTCCTCAAATTCCCTGAGAAAGATATAGGGGTCACCTTTCCCAGTGAAATGAGGGAGCATGGAGATAAACTGAGGCTTAACCTCAAAATGGTTCCCATTAGCCTCTGGTAATACGATGCATGAGGGTAGAGCTGTACGTCTCGGGTAGCATCGATCACGAAGAGGTATGGCAACGACAACTGGAAGCACAGGTGGAACAGGTGGGTCCAGCAACTGCTCCTCCTCACGGAAATTAGCAGCCATTGGACCCGAACTACGTGCGACACGAGAGGAGGAAGGTGTCTAGAAATCGATGACCGAAGCCGGATTGACAACGCTCCTCGTCAAACGACCACTCTCGTCTCGTGTCCACGAAAGCATGCACAAAGGTGCACACACAAACCACAACTCTCTTTTTTTTCTTCTTTTTTTTCAAATGAAGAATGTACGTAGAAGAGCAGACGAGGGAACACAGGAGAGAAAGAATGACTCAGGAGAGAAGGGAAGAAGTCCTTAAGCTACGGAGGATGGGTACAGGTAGAAGCACACAAGCAAACAAGGCTCAAACAATCCTAAGGTCGCTATAGGTCCTTACAGCTAGACGACGCCTAACTGCGAGGTCACACGGCCTCAACACGCCTCACCTCCCTACAACGAGGACCACAAAGCCCAGCAAGTGAGCCAAGATCCGGGGATCTCGTCTCTCCTACTATCGACAAAGTGGGCAACGCCGATCAGGTCATGACGGTCGGGACCGGATCACTCTCCTAATGCGTCCAAGATCCTTAGGGCCAATGTCTACTTGATTTTAAAATTAGGCTCTTGATTAGTGTGGTTTTTGGGGCGAAGGAAAGAGTGATGAAATCCCCCACCTTATCTTTTATGGGACAGCCCCTCCTTAGTAGCGTTTTGGAGTCCTAAATCTAGCAATCAACTCTCCAAACAACGCTCAACTCACAGTTGTTGCAATGCACTTCCTACTAACTAATGCATGTTCATACGAAATGCATGAATGAGAGTAGAAGGTGCGTACCTCACGCCAGCTCTCAGCAACAGAAAATAAAGCTAAGATAAAAGACAATCTAAATGCCTAAGACATACATGATGCATGACCTAAACAAGAATGATTGCCTAATCTTTTGCTTTGAGTTTTAGGGTCCAAGTTGCTTAAAGGAGGTTTGATTATTGATCTGGGAACGAACTATATGTCAAAACATGCCAAATTGAGTCCCACATAACTAGATCATTTAGAGAAACAACAGCAAGAAATTAAAAGAGGAACAGAGCTCACCAGACCGCTGATTGGCGGTCTTAAGTGCTCAGGTCGTCTGGAAATTTCTCTAGTAGCCTCCACTTTCTATTCCCAGTCTCCTGAAACAAAGAAAAACTACAAAACAAAAATTAAATCCACTCAAATCGTCCAAACAAGAGTCTGGACTGGCACCTCCCCGGCAACGGCGCCAAAAACTTGTTGAACGTTTTAATTTAAACCGCAAGTGCACGACCGCGATGAAGCGGTGGCAAGTACGGGTCGTCCTCAGGGAGGTGAGCAGCCTCTTGTTTGCACGAAATCAAGTGGCGAAAATAATGGAGAAGAGAGTTGGTTACGCTACTCTACACTAAACTACGCTAAGAAGTACGAAATGCAAAACAAAGAAATAAACGATCAAATAAAAACTAAGCTAAGAACAAAATAGAAGTGCTGGAATTTCAGGAATGGAAAAACCCCTAAGGGGTGGAGTGAGTGCACACATTCAAAGAGGTGGGTGTAGAATACATTCTTTAAGCACATGAAGGTGGTGTTTATCAAGCATAGGAAGTGTCTAAATGTGTGGCAAAACCTATCAATCTATTCACCAACTTAGTTGATTAACATTTACATATGCAAGGTGTTTATTTCAGAACCTAAACAAGCATGATAGGTGTCTAATCATTTTGGCAAAACTCATCAAGTTATAAATTCTATCCTAAACAAGCAAGCGTACATTCATGTTTAATAAACACATCAAAAATAAAGCATTCATCCCATTCTCTAATGCATGTATGTACATCTACTCCACCCCCCCAAAGGGGATGGAACTACTCACTAAACATTACACTAATTATTAAACTAAGCAAAGAAAGCATATTAAAACTAAGCTAGAAATAAAAGACGATTAAACTAAAACATGCACAAACAATAAAAGAAGCATAAACAAACAATGAAAGAAACACAAAACTTTATTGATAAAATGACTCACATTAAAAGTAGTATCCTCCTACTTTAGTGTGTGCTTCAAGGCCTCACTTCTAGTAGGAAGAATAGCCACTTAAAATATGGAGTGATTACAATAGGAGGTGAAGAGTTCTATTTATAGCCATGGAAAAAGGTAATCCGGGACAATCCCCCGATGTGGGACTAAACAAACACCAAAAATAGCCTAAACGAACATTAATACAAGTCCAGGAGAAATCTTGGCGGATCTGGACTAATCCAGACCGCCAATTGGCGGTCCAAAATGTCCGGATCCAGTTGAGTTTTATTCTGGGCTTTTCTGTGTGCTTTTGGTGATCTTTGATGCATCTACTTCGTTTGTTGGAGCTCCGACCCGAATCCAATTGCTAAAATACTCCCCATAATGGTGTGAAGTATTCTGTTTTACTCTTAGGTCCCTCTGTCTTGCAATCAGGTCCTTCTCCCTTGCATCTTGGTCCCTAGATCTCACAATTCAGTCCTTTTTCCCAGCTTTTGGGTCCTTTTATGCTTCATCTCTTCAAACCTATTTATTCCTGAAAACTAAACATAAAACTCGTGACATAGCATTGTTTAGGTGAAAGATAATGGATATAAGATACAAATATGAGCATGAAATGATGTCAATCAAAAAGAGAGTGAAGCTTGATGACAGGAGCACCAAGCTGCTAGTGTTTGTTGGCTATGATGAACGTTCGAAGGCCTATAGGCTTCTTGATACCGCTAATAATAAAATTGTTATTAGTCATGATGTGCAGGTTGATGAAGAGATGAAGTTGGATTGGGGTTCCAAGAAAGAGATCCCACATGTGCCACATGAGGAGCAAGAGGTGGAGGTGGAGGTGGCAGATTCCACCGAGCACGAAGTTGTATCATCCGATGATCAAGAGATGAGACCAAGAAAGAGTAGGGCGCTTCGTGATATCTATGACACAAGTGAGGTTCACATGGTGTGTCTTTTAGCTTAAGCAAAAACATTTCCGATAAGGTTGCATAAGAGGATGTGAAACCTACTTGGGATGGAAGATGGGAGAAGAATTAAGTTCAAGGAGGAGTGTAGAATGAACTTAATGTGGAAGTTGAAACGTTAGGTCACAAAACGGTTGTAATAACTCATTTTGAATAGTCTTGATTGATTGTAATCATTAGCATAGAAGATAGAAGCCTAAAGGTCCTCGTAATGTAGAGGAAGTCTAAGAGTCCTTGTAGTAGTATAAATAGCACACAAGTCATGTGTGTTAAGTGTCATAAAAAGGGTAGAGAAAGATGTGTTGTATTTTCTTGTTAAAAGGTTACAAGAAAAAAAGTTGTAAGCCTCTTCCCTCTTGTCTATCTACTTCTTATCCACCACCTCCACCACCAAATACGTATACAAGCATCTTATATTCCAACAAGATTGATTCTTAATTAGAATCTTATATTCCAACAAGATTGCATTCTTAGCATCTTATATTCCAACAAGATTGTATTCTTGTTAATTGAGGATAACAAAAGAGCATTAGATTGAACAATACTTTACTGCAATATGTCCTTAATTTCTTTAAAAGAACAAGGAAGCACTTCATTAACTCTCTTCTTAATCTTATACTATTACCAATTTCTACTAGTGATTAATGTTTTATCATGTGTTCATTAGAAATCAAGAAAGCAGCTAACCAATTAGAACCATATATACTTGAATCATTTTGAACTATATTACTGGGAAGCTTATCTATTCATGGATGCTGAATTCTTTTCCTTCTCTACTGCATACACCAAAAATTTCATGGCTGGACTCCATATTGGATACTGCTACATATGTTACTGCATGTTGCTACTGCAAAGCAACAACTTCTATGCAAAGTTCAAACTGGGATCATACATATGTATGTACAACACTTTTGAAGTCCGCACCTATTGATAAGGATCCAGAATTGAATTCAATTGATATGCATTTTACTATAATTCAGCTGAACTGGGGTTCCTTCTATAATGCTACATCCTATGCAGCACATGGGCAACACACTCAATGGACATGGTGTAACGCCCCGAGCCCGGACAACTGCTCACCCTGCCCGAACCCGGTGCGTTAAGATACGATCCACGATCCTGACCGCTACGCACTCTGATATTTAAATCCATCTGATAGGCCCATAATAATCTGAAAAATATAATCAACAAATTGTGAGCTCGACAGCCCGCAAGTACCAACCATCAATCAATCAGAATCATAATCATGTGGAAAATAATACAGAATATGACATTCAGTCAATAAGCACAATCAAGAGACATGCTTCACAAATAAAATGCATGCATATCAATTTGAAACCCCCATTCAGATTCGACCACATCATGTGCTTCTGAAATCTATCAATCTGTCAGACGCACACCTGGTAGCTCCACACTAACGACAGGCAGCCCTTTCCTCTCTCGGGTGGCTCCACGCTGTCCGTTAGGCAGCTCTTTCCTAAGTTGCTCTAATAGAAACATACACACAGCCACATGACATGTCGACCGAAACACCACCATGCAATCATATGCATATCCATAAAATCAATATTAATGCTCAACATACATGCAACTACGAATATCAAGAGAGACAGACATGATATGAAACTGAAGAATAACGAATCAGTACTTGCCTCAAAATCTCCATCTTTTTCTTCTCAATATTCTTCTCAAAATTCCATCTTCTCCTAAAACCACACAATCATCCAACAATCTTAATTAGTCCATTAAGATATTTGATTATTACCTAACTAAAAAATTCAGGATATTACATTCTACCCTCCTTAAAAGAAATTTCGTCCTTGAAATTTGATCTTAATACTGTCTCAATCCAAACAAATCAATACAAATTTTTCAACTCATTATTTATCAAATCTAAAAACCTAACACCACTTAGCGCTCATAATTTAGATAATCAATCCAACCAAATCCAAATTCACATTTAAACTCAAGTCCAAATATCTTTAAATTCCTCTTTCAATATTTATTAATAATTTGGTAGCAAATCCAACTAAGTCAAAATTCACATTTAAATCAATAGTCAATACTTCTAAATCCAATTTCTCAAATTCCAATTCAATCAAATTTTTATTTCAAATCCAAATCCCGACTAATTCCGAGGATCGTATTGCTCTGATACCATTTGTAACGCCCCGAGCCCGGACAACTGATCATCCGCCCGAACCCGGTGCGTTAAGATACGATCCACGATCCTGACCGCTGCGCATTCTTATATTTAAATCCATCTGATAGGCCCATAATTAATCTGAAAAATATAATCAACAAATTGTGAGCTCGACAGCCCGCAAGTTCCAACCGTCAATCAATCAGAATCATAATCATGTGGAAAATAATACGGAATATGACATTCAGTCAATAAGCACAATCAAGAGACATGCATCACAAATAAAATACATGCATAACAATCTGGAACCCCCATTCGGATTCGACCACATCCTGTGATTCTGAAATCTATCAATCAGTCAGACACACACCTGGTAGCTCCACACTAACGACAGGCAGCCCTTTCCTCTCTCGGGTGGCTCCACGCTGTCCGTTAGGCAGCTCTTTCCTAAGTTGCTCTGCTAGAAACTTACACACAGCCACAGGACATGTCGACCGAAACACCACCATGCAATCATATGCATATCCATAAAATCAATATTAATGCTCAACATGCATGCAACTACGAATATCAAGAGAGACAGACATGATATGAAACTGAAGAATAACGAATCAGTACTTGCCTCAAAATCTCCATATTTTTCTTCTCAATATTCTTCTCAAAATTCCATCTTCTCCTAAAACCACACAATCATCCAACAATCTTAATTAGTCCATTAAGATATTTGATTATTACCTAAACTAAAAAATTCAGGATATTACACAGGGAATTCACGAAATCGTGGAGTGATCAATTTTGCTTTTTGATTATGATTTCCCTTTGGTTAATTCTTAACTCCATTTAATTGCAACGCTCTTTCATGTCTCTGGACCTTTTCTTACTGCTTTGATTAATTTTCTAGAAACATGTTTGCTCTTTAATAGAAAACAATGGTTTATCCTTCCACATGATCTTATTAGCTCCTTGAATGTTTTTTTCAGAAACTATGGATTTTAAGCACCTAGTGAGACATAGATATGGAAGAAGACGATGTAAAAGATTCTTGGGAGGATCAAGATGACACCAAGGTGAAATTTCTCTTATATTATTTCCATCTTTTTGTATGTTTGGTTATCTATTGTGGTTGTAGTCCTTTATTTAATTATCTTGCCTAGCTTTATATATCTAGTTCAACTACTTTTGTTTTAATAATCCATGTTGTAGTCTTAAGCTATTTTCAACATAGCTTACTTATACATAATAGTCTTTTATGAGCTTCATAAGTGTTTGATGGTTGCAAACTAAGTTGAACATATGGTGTGGCATATGAGTTGGTATGTTCATGTCCTACAAGATCTTTCCTGGAGTACCAATTGGGATATTGGACTAAATGTCTTTATCTTTTCAATATGATTTTAATTTCTTTTGAGTTCTCGTTAGGTTCACTTCCTTTTGTGTTATCAGTATTTGTGCATCCTTGTAATGAACTCTATTTGGAGAATAATAGTTTTTTGTACATATATATGGTTGTCATAAATTTAGATCTGACACATTATGTTCCCATCTTGTTATTTTTGTTATTTTTGAGGAATTAGCGGTTGAGATTGTTTAGTGAATATGGATCAAGCAGATAAAATAATTACAAGTTCCTATAATAGTGGTAATATCATTTTGTATTTGTGGTTTTTGATTTTCTAGTTATGGTAGTATGATTTTGTTATTGTAGTTAACTAGTTATGGTTGTTGATTTTTTCAATTATGTCTGTTTGATTTTTTTCGTGTCGTTTGGATAGTGTGATTCTTTTAATTGTCGTGGATGTATATATTCATGTTTTGGCTACTTCAGATCTAATTACATGATACTTTGCTTTGCCACAAATTGGCATGGGTAGTTACATGATATAGATCGAATTAGCATTGGGTAGTTACTAAACTAGAAGTTGCCTCGCCATTTTGAGTGTCAATGTACATGCAACATGTACAATGGTTCACAAGTAGCACTCACGAAGTGCAACTCAATTGATATCTACAACTTAGTTTATGTTACATAACACAAATCTATAAGGTTTCACTTGTTAGGTCTATTCGATATATAAAAGTAACAATTTTCCTCTTTTCTAACACAAATATTTGATATCACTTAGTTTATGTTACATAACACAAATATTTGTGGAGCTACAATAATCGATGACCAACACGACAATCTTATCTCGGTAATTAATGTGTCCCTATGTATGTGTACATTTTAAAATTTTATACAAGCAACAAGATGGAGTTCATATTTTCAGTGATTTTATGCACACTAATATCATGCAAACCTACATATCTTAGAATTATATATCACGAAGAGAGGATCATACCCAAAGGTTCTCTAAAACCTTTATGAAGATCAGGAGTTGCATTGCTCATCGAATCGACTGCCGATCCACCTCCAAATGTTCACCAAACTCAAAACAAGATTAGAGAGAAATGAGCTAGTCAATCAATCTCTAATTCAAGGTTAGAATCTAGCTAATAACTCCTTTAAGCTTCTTGATAATTTAAACTCTAAAAACATGAATTAATCTCTTTATCTTTTCAATATGATTTTAATTTCTTTTGCGTTCTTGTTAGGTTGAATTCCTTTTGTGTTATCAGTATCTGTGCATTGTAATGAACTCTATTTGGAAAACAATAGTTTTTTGTACATATATATGGTCGTCATAAATTTAGATCTGACACATTATGTTCCCATCTTGTTTTTTTTTGTTATTTTGGAGGAATTAGCGGTTGAGATTGTTTAGTGAATATGGATCAAGTAGATACAATAATTAGAAGTTGCTATAATAGTGGTAATATCATTTTGTATTTGTGGTTGTTGATTTTCTAGTTATGGTAGTATGATTTTGTTATTGTAGTTAACTAGTTATGGTTGTTGATTTTTTAAATTATGTTTGTTTGACTTTTTTCGTTTTTGTGCCGTTTTGAGTGTCAATGTACATGCAACATGTACAATGATTCAGAAGTAGCACTCACGAAGTGCAGGTCAATTGATTTCTACAACTTAGTTTATGTTTACTTTGATATTAGGATCTGAATTTGGTGGTCTTTGTTTCGAGCTCCTTAATCTAT
Organism: Triglochin maritima; assembly: GCA_963682175.1. Lineage (NCBI taxonomy): Eukaryota > Viridiplantae > Streptophyta > Magnoliopsida > Alismatales > Juncaginaceae > Triglochin > Triglochin maritima. The sequence continues at coordinate 33,487,542 of OY821776.1, read as the reverse complement.
TTTGTTGGATTATACTTAATGGACTGCTACTATCGTTTATCTTACTTGCAACCATTTTTGCTTCTAATTGTAATTCTTGGTATATTGAACTTGTACGTACATATATCTCTTAATGATATTGATGTTGTTGGATTTCGTGTCCCTATCTATGTGTATATTTTAAAATTTTACACAAGAATACAAGATCGATTTCATATTTTCAGTGATTTTATGCACACTATTTCGAGTTTATTCTAATATCATGCAAACCTACATATAATAATATTAATCATGAAGAGAGGATCATACCCAAAGATTCTCTAAAACCTTTATGAAGATCCAGAGTTACGTTGCTCGCCGAATCGTCCGCCGATCCGCCTCCAAGTTACGATCGAAGATAACCCTTGGTTTGTCGACATCGTGAACGACCTCGTGACCGATCAACTTCCTGTTGGTTGGTCAAAATTTGACCAAACCAAATTTAGATCTTATGTCATATTCTTTCACTGGGAGGACCCCTACCTATTCAAATACTGCTCTGACCAAATTTTCATACGGTGCATCCCAAATAACGAGTTCCAAAGTGTGATCCAATTTTTCCACTCTGAGGCATGTGGAGGAACACTTTGGAGGAAAGAAAACTGCCGCCAAGGTGCTCCAATCAGGGTTCTACTGGCCTTCTCTTTTCAAAGATGCTTACGGATTTTGTAAGCAATGTGATAGGTGAAAGTGTCTTGGTAGGATTAGTCGACGTGATATGATGCCTTTGCAAAATGTCTTTGCCGTCGACATCTTCGATGTGTGGGGCATCGACTTTATGGGTTCTTTCCCGAATTTGTTCTGGAATGTTTACATTCAGGTGGTTGTTGACTGTGTCTAAGTGGGTTGAGGCTATCCCCACAAAGACCAATGCCAACAAGGTGGTCACCAAATTCTTAAAAGACATTTTTTGCGCGATTTGGTACTCCTTGTACCATAATCAGCGATAGGGGTACCCACTTCTGCAATCGCTCATTTGAAGCTCTTATGAGGAAATATTCTATCACCCACAAGCTTGCGACACCATATCATCCGCAAACTAGTGGCAGGTCGAAGTCTCTAACTATCAATTATAGCAAATCCTTGAGAAGACGGTTAATTCCTCGAGGAAGTATTGGTCGATTAAGTTGAATGACGCATTGTGGGCTTTCCGCACCGCGTATAAGACCAATTTGGGTTTGTCCCCATATCGGGTAGTGTACGGCGTGGCTTGCCACCTACCCGTTGAGCTTGAAAATCGTGCTTTCTGGGCGATCAAGAACCTGAATATGGATCTTGATCAAGCAGGGGTGCAACGTAAACTCGACATCGTGAAATTCGAAGAGCTATGCAATGATGCGTATGAAAATGCCAGAATTCATAAGTCCAGAGCAAAGATATTTCACGATCGCATGATTATGCGAAAGGTATTTACGACCGGGCAGAAGGTGTTGTACTACAATTCCCGGCTTCATCTGTTTGCGGGTAAGCTCCGTAGTTGCTGGTCTGGCCCTTTTATTGTCCAAACTGTATTTTCTCATGGAGCGGTTGACATCCTGAACCCAGGGAATGGGGACGTGTTCAAAGTTAATGAACAACGCCTCAAACCTTACTTGGGGGGGGGGGGGCACCAGCTGAAGTCGAGGAGCTCATGTTCCTTCATGATCCTCTCTCGCACTCAACCATTCATGACATGCATGGATGATTGAGATTCCATGTTTGTACATAGTTTTGTTAGATATATAGGCCAAAAAAATAAGAAAGACCCCATGAGTGAGCATTGATTGTTGTGGGCCACAACCCTTGTGTATTTGGGCCCCATTTCTTTCACGTATTTGTATTCCTTCTTTAGCATCTCACAGGGATTTTGAGTTTGTGTCCATCAACATAACCATGAACTTCCCTTTGCGCTTCATGTTGGTGAGATCTTTTCTTTTTCATGCATAAATCAATGTAGTATCATGCTCACATTCATTGAGGACAATGCATGAAGTAGGTGTGGGGGGGTTTACGTGTGTGCATAGTCGAGTCTTTCTTATTTTCTTTGGCGTTCTTTCATTTTCTTTTGTTTGTATTGATAGGGTCATGTTATTGTGCTGCATTTAATATCGATATATCGAATTGCCATGATCCTTGGGTGACTTGTCTTCTTTTGCTTGCCTTGTGCATTAAAAGTTTCACATTTCCTTCAAAATCTTCTTATGTTTGCGAAAAAAAATGTTTTGTGGGTTTTCCAAGTGTTTAGCATGTGCAAAACCGTTGAGAGGCAAAGTAAAAAAGATATCTCCCAAAATGCTCTTGAACATGATGCATTAGGATATCTAGTATACCGGCTTTAGGTCTTATCGATTCGAAAGGATGCACCCCGGTCTCCCCTTGGGGGGCAAGTAATCATAGGGTTTTAGTACTCAAACAATTAAAGAAGTCCACCCTAAACCTACTGAGTTAATAATTCGTGTTTGTTAATATAAGGAAGTTTGTTGTAGTCAAGGACCCTTTAAGTCCATTGTGAGACATTAAGTGTAGGGTTTTTGGTTCATGTGTAGATAAGAAATAAGTGAGTAGGTGTTCTCTCTTCTCGCACGGCTCCTATCACTTGGGAAATTGGGTCTGAAGGGACTTTGTGCCTAGTGCTTTCGAGTCATCTGACTTGGGATGCACCGACCAAACTCCCTTTACGCAGGTGGTAGGGATTGCCCTATGTTGAGATGTGGGGATAGGTGTATGTGATAGTATAAGTCCTCATAGGCAATGATGCACAAAACCTGACCCTAGGAGAATTACACACCAACTAGTATAAAAAGAAAAGGAAAAAAACAAACAGAAAAAAATGGTAATGCAAATAAGAACTTTAATGGACTTTATACTTTGTATCACTTGAGGATGTTAAGGTTGTCCATGTCTTTCACTTAAGTTCTTAATTAACTTACACGAATGATTCATTAGGCTAGGTGTGTGGATTGAATACATATATAGAGTCGGCCCGTAGTATTACCATGTCCAATGATCGACCAAAATGAGTTCATCGAGTTCAGTTTCTAAATTGAATAATGCATCAATGTTCGGATTTTGTGGGTATATCTGTTGAAAACCCCGAGGAGACAACACTCCTCCTCCATGGCGACAAAGGGGTTTAACGGATTGTTGCACGTGCTAAGTGCAACCATGATTCCTACGAAAGTGAGTTAGGATTTCCCTGTTTTTCGTATGCTTTTTCCTTTCTTTCATTTTTCCCTTTCTTTGTTTTGCTCAGGACTAGCAAAAGTTAGGTGTGGGGGTATTTGATTGACATCAAATCATGCATATATTTGTGTCTTATATCTTTTATTCTTAGCCTAACCAATGCTACGTAACGAGTTTTATGTTTAACTTTCAGGAATAAACAAGTTTGAGAAGAAGAGAATACGAAAGGACTTAAAAGCAAGAAAAAGGACTACGTTGCAAGACTTATGGACTGAGATGCAAGAAGGAGGGACCCGAATGTAAAACCAAAAGGACCAATGAGCAAACGAAGAAACTCCACACCATCATGAGGAGTATTTTGGCAATTGGATTCGGGTCGCAACCTACACAACCGATTAGGGTGCATCAGACATGAAGAAATCAAGCCAGACAACCACACTCCAAATCCAGACCGGATCCAGACCATATAAACTGTGAATTGAAGGTCCAAGACCGTTGATTGGCAATCCATTTTTCTCAGGATCCGATAAGATTTAGGCAGGTCATGTATTAGAGTGTTTTATGTCTATTTTTAGTAGTGCATTAGTCACACATCGGGGGATTGTCCCCGATTGCCTTTTTCTATGACTATAAATAGAACTCTTCCTTCTCCTTTGTATACTACTACATGCTTGGTGGCCATTCTCTCTACTTGAAGTGAAGCCTTGGAGCAAAAACTCAAGTGGGGAGATGCTACTTGTATTGTGAGTCTGAAATTAATAAAAGTTTTCTTGTTATGTTGCTTCTTTCATGTTTCTTGCATGCTTAGCTTAATTTCCTTTCATTAAATCTAGTAGGCCTAGTTAACATGTTTTGCTATCTTAATATAATAGTTAGTTTAATGATTAGTGAGTAGTTCATCCCCATTTGGGGGTGGAGAAGAATGTGATGTGATTATGTGATGTATTAGGTGTGTTTGTGTTATCTTAATCCTTTGAGCCTTGCATGATTTCTATAACCATCTAATGGGATTTCACTCTTATCTTTGATGTGCTAATGCTCTTGAATGAAGCTTAGCACATGCTTAGATTAGTAGGCCTATTTTATGGGGAATGATGAGGTGAGGATAAGGATGGAGTTGATAAAGGAAACATGACTTGTGGTTGCATCACTAGTGCAGAATATGCTTTACTCGTCGCCACATAGATGTCGGCCGTTATACGGGCTGACGTCTAGTAGGGAGAAGATAGCATAGACATCGGTCGTTACCATGGCCGACGTCTATATTGTACTATAGACGTCGGCTATTGGAATACCGCGTTTATCCGACGTCTATAGGGTATAGACGTCGACCCATAGACGTTAGTTGTTGGAATACCCAGTGCATCCGACATCTATAGGGTATAGACGTCGACCTATAGACGTCGGAGTATAGACGGCCGATGTCCATACCCCCTGCATATAGACGTCAGAGTATAGACGTCGGCCGTCTATAACATTCGACGTCTATAGGTCTTAAAGAAATCGAACATATGATTTTTCTGTCATTCATTTCAGACGAAAACCCACCCAAACCCTAGCCGTCCCGCGACCGAACCCTCCTCCGTGACCGATCTGCACCATCTCCGGAACTGCAGCGACGTCCCAACCTCTCCTCCCCTTCTCCGGCCCTCTTCTCCTTCTTCCTCCGTCTTCCTCCACATCCGAACCAATGTAAGTGTTAAGTTCGTTTTTGTTGGTTTATTTTCGGATTTTTCTTGTAGTAACGATTCTTTTCCATGTTAGTAAACTTCTCCTCTCGTTTATTGTTGGTGAATGCGACATTTTGAATTTTTGGTTTTAATCTTGAATATATTCGTATTTTCTTGATTTGGAGTTAAACTTGACATTTTGGTTTTCTATTTGATTTGGTATGCGTATTCGTATTTTTTTTGGGATGATAAATGTGTCACCATGTGTAGTATTTATTATGAAAATTGTTGTATCATCATATCATAGATTAGGTACGTAAAATACAATTTATGTTAACGTTATTTGTTACTTCTACATGCAGATTACAAATGTGGTATTAATATACGTTGCTCCTCCAAAATCTCCAACAGCATATTGGAACTCTATATTGCCTAACACTCCCATACCAAAAGTGTTATTGCCACATCTCCTTCACACACTTGGTAATTAAGCACTAAATTACACTTTGTTAAGTTAAAAAAAGTTACAATCTTCAAATTAATAGAAATTAATTTTGAAATATCTTTTCAACTTATATAAGCTGAAGCATGTAATTGTAGTCTTCATTTTTTATTTACTTGCATCAATACTCTCCTGATCTTGAGCTAATGTAATCCACATCTTTATATTCAAACCATATTTTTAAATATAGCAACGATTTAGAACCATATCACCAATGTAATTACGTTATATTGCATCACAACATTTTGTTTTGGCCATATTTATGGATGTTGATACTCTTAAATTAGACGTGGTTATGCTAAGCAAAAGTTTATTTGGCTTGTCATGTGAATATGAGCAGAATAAAAGATGTAGGTAGGTGAAACTAGAACTTCTAATTTAATAAAGTTAACTTGAGCTCATCACGTCAAGTTCGGCTAAGTTTCAATTTGTTTGAGTTTGACTTGAAATTAATTTTTAACGTGAATTATCTAAAGTAATTTTGAAACAATTACTTGTAACTTGGATTCAAATTCGACCCTAATAAACATTCAATTCTAAATTTTAAATGTTTATTTAGTTGCATGTTTATTTAGTTAAATGTTTATTTAGAAAAGTTTTAATGTTTAACTCATCAACCCCCTTAAACAACTTGGCCTTTAATAACTCAAAGCAAAAGATTAGACAATATTTGCTAAGTCATTCATCATATAGGATTTGCATTCATCGTATTTATTATTTATTTACGATTTCTGTCGTAGATTGCTGGCATAAAGTACTATCTTTGACTCATCATTCATTAGAAAGCACGCATTAGTTAGTTGGACTTGCATTGGAACAAGAGTGAGGTGAGTGTTTGTTTGGTGTGTTCTTTGTTAGATTAAAGTATGAAAAACACTTAGGGGGCAGTCACCTATATGAGATGAGGTGGGGGCTTCATCACCCTTTTCTTGGCCCAAAAACCACTTAATAAAATAGCATTAATAAAATCAATTAGACGTTGGCCCCTAGGATTTCCGGACGCATTAAGGAGAGGAAACCATTTAAGACCGTTATGGCCAGAATGTCGTTTCCCATCTAGTCTCCCTGAGATTTTAGGAACCTCCAGGTTCTTGTTTTTCTACAGATTAGTGGTCCTCGATGTTTAAGACTATTTTGGCTTGAACGTCGTTGCCCATCTAGTCTCCCTGAGATATTAGGGACCTCCGGGTTCTTGATTTCCAACATACTAGTGGTCCCCGGTAGGACCTCGAAGTTAGGCGTCGTCTATTACTAAGGACCTATAGTGGACTTTAGGCTTGTTTTGGCCTTGATTGCTTAGTTAGGTTTTTAACCTTCCTTATTCTCACGCTAGATTAAGGACTTCATCTCCTCTCCTCTTAGTCATTCTTTTCTCATCTTAATGTCTCCGAATCTTTTCATCTACGAACACATTCTTTTAAATTGAAATTTTATTTATTTTCTTCAATAATAACTATCATTTTTGCTAATGTTTAGATTGAAATGGATCGAGAGTGGATTGTTTCAAACAGATTGAATGAGGAGTATGAGAACGGAGTGAATATGTTCCTAGAGGTTTCCAAAAAACATTCCAAGAAAATGAAAGACAGCGACGTGGCATATTGTCCATGCAATAAGTGTCATAATATGTCAGTGCTGACTTTTTGGAAAATGAAAGATCATTTGTTTGAGAAAGGTTTCAACCCATATTACAAACGGTGGATATGGCACGACGAAAATGAATCATTTAGTCGTTCCAAGAATGATGGAGAACACGTTAGTGTGGAAGATCACTTAGAGGAAATGGTTAAGGATATGGCTGAAAAGTTTTCGTCCAACCCCGATTTACTTGGTAATTTGTTGAGTGACAATGAGAAACCGTTGTATAAGAATTGTACCAAATTCACTAGATTGACTGCGGTGTTGAATTTGTACAATTTAAAAGCTGGAAATGGTTGGTCCGATGTGAGTTTTACATCAATGTTGAAGTTATTGAAAGAGATGCTTCCAGATGATAATGAGTGGCCAGATAGAACTTATGATGTTAAGAAAGTGTTGTGTTCTATGGGAATGGAATATAGGAAGATACACGCATGCCCGAACGATTGTATATTGTATAGGGGTGAGTTTGAAAACTTACAATCTTGTCCCAGGTGTAATGTTTCAAGACAAAATGAAACGTAGTGGACCAAACCACAATGAAGAGGCTGTTGAGATGAAAATTAAAGGACCTCCTGCTAAGATTTTGTGGTATCCCCGATAATACCAAGGCTTAAACGTTTGTTTGCGGGTAAGGAGTATTCCAAGAACATGGCATGACATGTTGATCGTGAGAAACCAAATGATAAGATGCTACATCACCCTGCAGATTCACCTTAGTGGAAAAAAATAGATTTCGACTTTCCTGTGTTTGGTGAAGAATCCAGGAATGTACGACTTGGACTCTGTACTGACGGAATGAATCCTTTCGGTAGTTTGAGTAGCATTCACAGTTCTTGGCTTGTTCTGCTTGTAATTTACAATCTGCCCCCATGGTTATGCATGAAACGCAAATATATCATGTTGTCCTTAATGATTTCTAGTCCGAAACAACCTAGAAACGACATCGATGTGTATTTAAGACCTTTAATTGATGACCTAAAGATATTGTGGAATGACGGAGAGTCAGTTTTTGATTCTTATCGTCAGAAGTCGTTCGTAATGCAGGAAATGATAGTTTGCACTATTAATGACATTCCAGCTTATGGTAATCTATCTGGATATTCAGTCAAAGGTCATAAATCTTGTCCAATTTGTGAAGAAAATACATGCTTTTTGCAACTAGTAATGGTTCTATGACTGTCTATCTTGGTCATCGGAGATTTTTGCCAAATTTCAATCCTTATCGTAGGTTGAAGAAGGCATTTAAAGGAAAATAGGAGTTTCAGAATCCTCCAGTTGAAATCAGCGTCAAAAAGGTGTACGAACGTGTAATGAACATTGAATGTGAATTTGGAAAACCTTACAAACGAGCAAATGACAAAAGTAGTTGGAAAAAAGATCCATATTTTTTGATCTCCCTTACTGGAAAACCTTAGAAGCTAGACATTGTATTGATGTGATACACGTAGAGAAAAACGTTTGTGATAGTCTTGTTGGCACTCTATTGAACATACCTGGTAAAACCAAAGATGGATATAATGCAAGACTTGATCTTGTTGATATTGGTATACGAGCAATGTTGGCACCAGAGAAGAAAGGAGACCGGAATTACTTACCTCCAGCTAGTTATACATTGTTTAGAAAGGAGAAAAGAATTCTCTGTCAGTGTTTGCACGATGTTAGGGTTCCACAAGGTTATTCTTCAAATATCAGTAGTCTTGTTGTTATAAAGGATTTGAAACTTGTGGGGATGAAGTCTCACGATTGTCACACTTTAATGCAACAATTGTTACCGGTAGCACTGAGATCCATATTACCGAAAGATGTTAGACATGCAATAATAACGTTGTGTTCCTTTTTCAATAAGATTTGCAGTAAAGTGGTCGATCTCGTGCAGTTAGATAAGTTGTAGAATGAAATTGTGGTGACATTATGTGAGTTGGAGATGTTTTTTCCCCTGCTTTTTTGGACATTATGATTCATCTAGTTATTCATTTGGTTATAGAAGTTAAAATGTGTGGACCAGTTTGTTTAGGGTGGATGTATCCTTTCAAGCGTTATATGAAAGTGTTGAAATGTTATTGCAAAAATCGTCAAAGACCAGATGCTAGTATTGTTGAAGGATACATAGCTGAGAAGGTTATTGAGTTTTGCACTGGATACCTAGCAAACACCAAAATTGTTGGACTTCCGAAGAATCGTCATGACAAACGTGCCGATGGTAAAGGGAAACGTGGGATGAAAATGTTAAATCCAAATGGCAGGGACTTAATGACAACATATTCTGATGTGTTGTGCAATTCTAATGAAGTTCAACCTTAACTAAATGAACACATGAAGTTTCTAAAGGAAAGAAATCCTTTGTGGGGTGATCAACAAGTAATTAATAGTCACAATAAAAATTTCATCTCTTGGTTCAAAAATCTGGCTTACAAGCGTGATGTTTTTGAGACCATACAATGGTTGGCCTATGGTCCGCATTCAGTTGTTATAAGTTACAGTGGTTATGATATCAATGGATATTCTTTCTACACAGTTTGTGAAGATGCGAAAAGTGTTGTTCAGAACAGTGGCGTCACCTTAATAGCAGAGTCTTTGCATGTGTCTAGTTCTAAAGACAAGAATCATGTATACGCCGACATTTCCTATTACGGTGTAATTGAAGACATATGGGAGCTAGACTTTGTTAAAATTTAAAGTACCTATATTTAGATGCAAGTGGGCTGATAATAAAAGTGGAGTTCGAGTGGATGACTATGGGTTCACTTTAATTGATTTTTCAAAAAAAAGGTATAAAGGAGAACCTTTTATTCTCGCTTCCCAAGCCAAACAAGTCTTCTATGTGGCTGATCCATGTGATAAGAAATGGGCAGTAATTCTGGAAGGGAAGAAAAAAATTGTATCAGATGATAGGCTGATCGAGTATGAAGAGACACCACCTTTCTCTAGGCAAGCACCTGAGTCGAACTCAGTAGACGAAGAAATAAATGTTGAGGCTTGTATGTTTAGAGATGACCACGGTGAATGTATTTGGATTGAAAATCCACTAAGGAAGAAAAAATAGTAAAGGTGCTTTTTCTGTTGTAACACATTGTAATAGCCATTTAATGTCTTGACCTTTTATTTTTTAATGCCTTGAGTTTATCTTTTATAGTATCATGGCTCCGAAAAAGAAACCCACTCCCTCAGAGTCTAATGGCTTGAAGACATACAGTTCACGAGGTCCTTGTCTCATGAAAGAATTCGTGGGGAGAAGAAATAGAGACGGTAGAGTTCCAATCCAGTTTGATGACCATCTTGAGCCGATATGCGTGTTGTCTGATAATTGGAAAAGTTTTCTGGGTAGCTTAGCGAGGGCCAAAGTTGACATTTGTTTCTCGAGTTGGGCCGATGTAGATGAGAAGTTGGACACAATATGGGATAACGTGCAGGTAATGATTCCATTATAGATTTCTATAGTTTTAGTTAACGTGTTGTAGTAATCTTTTGAGTTCCAATCCACTGCCAAGTTGAAGAAAAAGTGGATGACATACATGTCAGTTTGTTGGAGGGATTTCAAAACAAATTTAAATAACAAGTACATATTCGGAGACTACCAGGATAGAATCCATGCGATGTCTATAACTTTATCACTCTAAATCAATGGGAGCTATTTAGAAAATCCAGAGATAGCCCGGAGTTTGAGGTAACTGAGTTTAATTTAGAATATAATAACTAAGTTTCAAAAAAAACTTTTTAGTTATTGTTTTTAGTGACAATCTAATAAACTTGAATTTAGGCCATCCGAGCCAAAAACCAAAAGATTAGATCTTCTAACAAGTATACACATCGTATGTCTCGAGCGGGGTACCAAAAGTTAGAAGCACAAATTATGGCTGAAAAAATTTCTCTGAAGAAACAAGCGGCAATTGACTCCGGTATGAGTGAGGAGCAAGTAAGTAACCTATCTCCTCCTTCTCCCGTAGCTCGTTGTGATTCTTGGAAGAGAGCGAGAGTAAACTCTAGAGGGGATTACGTCACAGACGTATCGCAAGTGATCGGCTCGAAGATAGTAAGTTGCATCACTTATATATATGTTATTAATTCAGATTCATTATTTTTATATTTTTCAATTGTTGGTAAATATTTTTTTAAACTTAGGACTCTCTGAAGTTGAGAGAATCTCAAGGAGAATTTGCTTCTGATGGTCGGAATGATATTCTACGTGAGGCCTTGGGAAACGACGAACACCCCAGTCGTGTGCGGGGGTAGGGAGTAGAGTTGGACTTCGACAATATTATGGAAATACTCAACGGTCTACTTCGTCGACTGGTCATACCAAGTGCCACGAAGAGATCACAGATTTGAAGAATACGTTGCAACTTGTTTTGGAGAGATTGGATCATGATTTGCCTACTTCTCCTACCCGTCGTAGGACCGGTTCTTCCCCGGAGACTACTCCTCCAGTACCACTAGTGTTCCACCCCGATCGACAATATGATTTTGTGTCTCAATCTCGAGAATTGGCCCTCGTCGACGGCCCCTCATTTAGAAAGTTCGCGGATGGATCTAGATGTGCTTTATTTGTCGAAGACCCTGATCGAAGATTGGTGGGACACGGGAAAGTTTATAACATCTCCAGACACCACTTCACAGAGGTAGGAGAGGGAGAAGTGAAGGTTGCAGTTGAGAGTTGCTTAGATGCTGGTGCTTTTGTGCCATTTCCGGAAGAAGAGATTGTTACTCTCGGCGGTGTTATCGCTAGGTTCGTGTGGTGGCCTAGTTATTTAGTAGAGCTGAATGACAAACATGAGGTATAGTTTAAATTTGAAAGACTTTAAACTTCAAATTTGTTAACAATTGTATTTTAATGGTTGTATATATATCTGTAGGGTGTCAAGCCCCCGGAGCAAAGGGTCAAACAACCAAACTGCGATCAACATTAATTCGCTTCCAAGTAGGTGCAAAATGTTGTAACAATGTATGGTAGCTAGGGAAGCACAATCCTTAAGTAGCTGGGAGTTGGAGGGGGATAAAGGGTTGCCTCCGGCTTTGTACGTCACCAAAGAGGATATCATGCAGTTCTTAGCGATGGATTCATTGTGTATCATGATTATCGACGTGCAAGTGAAGTAAGTGTTTTTTGGTATACAATGAAAGGTATTGAATAATTTTATCGAAACTGTAATAAAGTATAATTTTTATACTTGTAGACATCTTTATGACGCCAGAAGGTCAGTGATTGACATCATTTCATGCTTATATTTGTATCTTATATTCATTATCTTACACCTAAGGAATGCTACGTGATGAGTTTTATGTTTGAATTTCAGAAATAAATAGTTATGAAGAGATGAAGCATAAAAGGACCCAAGAGCAGGGAAAAAGGACTGAGTTGTGAGACCTGGGGACTAAGATGCAAAGGAGAAAGACCTAAACGTAAGACCGAAGGTCCAAAGAGCAAAACAGAAAACTCCACACCATCATGGGGAGTATTTTGGCAATTCGATTCGGGTCAGAGCTCCAAAAAACAAAGTATATGCATCAAAGACCAATAAACACATCCAGAAAAGCCCACAACAAATTCGAGACGGATCCAGACCCGATAGACCGCCAATTGGCGGTCTGTTTGGCTCCAAATCTGCTAAGCATTGGTGGGCATGTGTATTAGAGTGTGTTTATTCTATTTTTGGTATTTGTTTAGTCCCATACCGGGGGATTGTCCCGGATTACCTTTTTCTATGCCTATAAATAGAACTCTTCACCTTCTATTGTAAACTACCCATTGCTTGGTGGCATTCTCTCTACTTGGAGTAAGCCTTGAAGTAAAACTCAAGTTGGAGAAGAATGCTACCTTTAATGTGAGTCATTGTTAATAAAATAATTGTTCTTAGTTTCTTTAAATCTTGTCTTTTAATTTTTACATGTCTCTTTAGTTTTATGTTCATTTCAGTTAGTTTCTTTAATATTCCTTTCTTGCTTAGTTGAATTTCCTTTCAGTATAATGTTTCATTTTGTTAATGTAGTTAGTGTAATGAGTAGTGAGTAGTTCCATTCCCATTTGGGGGTGGAGAAATTTGTGATATGATGATGTAGTGTATTAGGTGTGTGTTATCTTAATCCCTTGAGCCTTATATGATTTCCATAACCATCTAATGAGATTTCACTCTTATCTTTGATATGCTACTGCTCTTGAATGAAGCTTAGCTTATGCTTAGAATAGTGGACCTATTTTATGGGGAATGATAAGGTGAGGATATGGATGGAATTAATATTGGAAACACAATTCGTAGTGTATGTACTCTTGTTGCCTTTACCTTGGTTAATGCCTTGTATGTTTTAATGATATTGGGTTATCTTATTTCATGTGGAGGCATAGTAGGGTATAGTCTTTATACATGAGTTCATTTAGCTTCATTCCAATTATTGTCTTGTATGTTTTAATGATATGATCTTATCTTATTTCATGTGGAGGCAAAGTTGGATTGTTTTATGATTTCATGCACTACATATTGTGAGGAGCATAATTGAACACACACACATCTTTATACTAACATTATTTCTCTACCCCTTATGGGGTTTAGTTTTATTGCTTCTCTTCCATTTCCTTTTTGCATTTTAGTGTAGTTTAGTGTAACCAACCGTTCTCTTCTTTCTTTCCCACTGGCCTTCGCACAAACCAAAAGTCGACACATCTCCCTGTGGATCGACCCGTATTTGCCACCGCTTCAACGCGGTCGTGCACTTGCGGTTTAATATAAAATGAATCAATCAGTCAATCTTTCCCGACGATCAAGTATTTGTATTTATCAGTCCATCTACATATATATACAGGAATGTCGATAAATCGGGTCAGCTTGGGGCATTCTTTAAAGAAGAAGACAAAAGATATTATCTGCTCCCTTATCATGAGAGGTAAACTTTGTAATTCAAAGTGGAATTTTATTTTGTAATAAGCTTCTAATTATATATATAACATGGCTCATTGGATGCTTGTCGTTGTATGCCCCACGACTAATTCGGCATATTGGTTTGATCCGTTGGTCTCGAATAAACCAAGGGACTCAATAAAGAAACTTCTAAATTTGTAAGTTCGTTTTAGTCATGGAAAAAGTTATTCGTGGATTTTTATTAGTATATTGAATGAATTTTTAACTTGTGCTACTCAGGGCACTTAAGTTTTACAGAGCTTTAGGTGACAAGAGAACAACTACAAAAGTAGGAATAACATGACATGGAATGAGAGTACGTTCTCTCCCATTTTTGTTAATTAAGTTAGGAACATATATTTAGTGAACTTCTATGTTTGTAGTACCGGAAGTAGGATGGAAATACGGAATGTGGTTACTACGTAATGAGATACATGGAGGAAATCCTCGAATTGGCAATTCAAGACGTATGCCTATCCGAGGTAATGTAGATCGTTATTCAATTGTATAGTTGTAATTTCAATATTTAGTTATTAACATTCCACAAACTTGTATTTTTTTGATAGGTCTTCCCAAAAAGTAGTGATCCCTTCCCGCAACAGGAGCTCGATGAAACTCACGACCGATGGGCTCGCTATTTTATCAGAAACATGTTGATGAACTAAGAGGTTCTCCTGTCACTAGCATTTTTTGTAATTTAGTTAACAAGTGCACTTGTATTACAAATCTACAATTTATGCCTTAATATAATTGCTTCAATTTAGATTAAATGCCAATTGTTTATGAATTAATTGCAAGTGTGTTGAATGTCAATTGTGTATGCTTGTATGTTTGTGTTTGTGCATGTATGGTTATATGTTTGTGTTTGTGCATGTATGCTTGTGTGTTTGTGCTTGTATGTACATGTGGATGAAAGTGTGAGCATCTGTGAACGAATTTGGTGCAGGTTGTATGTACACGAATACGATGACTAAATACAAGTTTGCAGGATGCTATTTTTTGTCTAGGTTTAGGAATAGACGTCGGATGTTTGTATTAGCCGACATTTATTCCTCTAAAGAAAGGAATAGACGTCGATTGTATGTATCATCCGACGTCTATTCTTTAGGAATATACGTCGTCTGTTATTTCAACGACGTCTATACTTAATGAATAGACGTCGGTCCTAAAGAAAGGCCAACGTCTATTCTTTAAGTATAGACGTCAGCGTCTACATACAGCCGGCGTCTATTCTTTAGGAATAGACGTCGGATTTTTGACATCCGACGTCTATGTATAGACGACGCACACATAGACGTCGGATCTAGGAGTGCTTATATCCGACGTATATACCCCCGTACATCCGACGGATTTTCCCTTTTCTGTAGTAGTGCATGTACTCTTGTTGCCCTCACCTTAATTAATGTCTCGTATGTTTTAATGATTGTGTAAATCTTATTTTATGTGGAGACATAGTGGGGTTTGGTCTTTATGCATGAGTTCAATTAGCTTCATTCCAATTATTGTCTTGTATGTTTTAATGATAATGTATTATCTTATTTCATGTGGAGGCAAAGTTGGATTTAGTATTATGGTTTTCATGTACTACATATGACGAGCCCAATTGAATACACACACATACACATATTTTCGTATTCACATTCTTTAACTACCCCTTATGGTGTTTAGTTTTATTGATTGTTCATTCTTAGTTTAGTGTAGTGTAATCACATATTTTCTCCACCTTGTTTTCCACTCACCTTCGACTAACCAAAGTCGACACACCTCCCTGTGGATCGACCCGTATTTGTCACCGCTTCAACGTGGTCGTGCACTTGCGATTAAACTGAAATTCAATCACCAGCCTTGGCCATAAGGTCTTGTTGGGAGCAACGGTATACGAGTGCTGGATGGAAAGAAACAGGCGAACCTTTGATGGGGAAGAGCAGCAAATCAACGAGATCATTCGGGCAATAAAGGATGTATTGCGCATCAAGGGCACGGGGGCTATTAAAGCATTAGGGGACATGCAAGCATCATCTTCGTTTAGTATTACATGGTCGTAAGGTTGTATGTGTGAGACATATGGTATGTGAGTAAGTGGATTGTAGTGTCCATATGAGTGATCTGAGCTTGTACAGGACAAGTTCCGAGTCCCACAATTTACCTACCTTGAGTAGGATGTAAAATTCATTAGATTAATAAATATTAATACCTTTTCCTTTGCAAAAAAAACTTCTTGAAACTTGTTTCTAATTTCGACAGTTTTGGTTGAAGGGAATGGTCAAATGCCACATGGAAAAAGAGTCGTTGAGTGTTGATTAGCAACAAAGGCATTGGTTGACCGACGAAGCCTCGGTAGACCATTGAGGGATATTTCAAAATGGGTTGCTAGACGACAAAAGATAACTCTATTGTAAACTCTCAACGGATTTGTTGCCACGTTGGCTAATATGATTTGGTCGTTAGGATTACAAATAAAGAAACACTTCGGATGACCAATCCATATTCGGTAGACTGAATTAAGAATTCCACGGAATGTCCGAATGCTACTTAGTAGGTGGAAACGGTTGACCGATACTCATGCAGTAGTTTGAAACAAAAATTTCAGGGAAGGTCTGAATGCTACTTAGTAGATGGAAACGATTGACCGAAGGGTACACGGTCGTCCGTTTGAGACAGGTTTGGTAGACCGAAGGACGAATGGACGACCAATAGAGAGGGATATTCCTTTTGTGCATCAAGTGTACATTTGATCATACGACTCAAATAAATTGGTGCTCGGTGGTTCGTAGACCTCAAGATCATCCCATTTGCTTTTTAGTGATCCGAGATACTTTGTTATGATTTTGGCTCCTTGTTTTGTCTGCAAGATTTCTTTTTTGATCTTGCAAAGATGAGCAAAGTTTTGTTGTTTGACATAAATCATCTTGATCGATTCCCAAAGCTCCTCTGCTTAATTTGAGAATATGAAGAGTTTGGCGAGTGGAGGTGTCATGGAGTTGAGTATCCACGACATGACTAGGTGGTCGGTGTTTTGTGACTATTCTTGTTGTATTTTTTGTGTTTTCTCCGACCAGTTTTTGGGATTTGACTGTGGTGTGCCCGAGTTTTTCTTTCCCACTGAGGGAGAGGGAGACCGAGCATGCCCCAAATAAGAAAATTTTCTCATTTAGGGGTTGCGTGGTCAGGTGTTGAGTAGTGTTCGCTCCTAGTGGGTGTTGCCTCTATCTGACTTGGGAGGGTCGGAGTTCGCGTTCTGCTTCAACCCCCTCCATGGTCTATGTTGTCCGGTCGAGGCCGGTGAAGAGATATTGAGATTTCAGAGGCAAGAATCAATGATGATGGGTTTGGCTCATCTGAGATCAAGATCGATGCTCTGATACCATAATGGGAAGCGTGCAATGAGATCAAGAGTATGGGTTTTTGTGTTTTTGTTATTATGTGATTGAGATTATACAAGAGCCTATATAGACAACTAGAATTATAGTCGTTACAAGTTTCCTAATTTGGTCTTTGTTTGGTTTGGAATGTGCAATCCTGATGATTCTGTGATGAAGGGCAAGATCCTTCATTGACTATGATGAATCCTGAGTTAGGCAAGGATCAAAGTGATTTGTAGCCGTTATGTTTCAACAAAAACAAAACATTGTTGGGGTGTTTGGACAATCTAATAAAACACGATAGGAGATCTCTAATATCACTACTTTGTAGGTATATACAAGCAAAACTATTCACAAAACAATTATTACATTTAAAGAAATAAATTTACAATAACAACTATATATAGAGTTGCAATTTTAATTTTTATGTTGAATTATATGTTGCATCAATGTGACTTGTTGGTGAAGTAGCATATTAATATGCGTGCATATCTCATAGGATGGAAAGTATAAATTGCGGTTTCTGTCAAAAGTTTTTCAGGCCATACTGAATGGAGATTACGTTTCAGTCTTTGGACTCGAATTTGAATTCTTGGTTAAGATTTGGTTGCACTTCAGTACTTGGGCTTAATGGTCACCCCATGCAGTTTTCATGTAACGTTTCTTGTGCATTGATTATGTAATAACCTTAATCTAAACAATCAAATTAAACTAAACTAAACCTAATTAAGCATACTTAGATGTGAGGGGATAAGATTTGGGAATATGAGGTGGCTTATTGTGGTTGGAAGATTTGGAGGTGGTTAATTAAGGAGATATATATAGTGAAGATAAGGTTAAGCTAAAGTTTTGGATGTAAAAACGGTTTTCTTCAATTCGTGGTTTAGCAGAGATTGAGAGAGGAGCTTTAGAAGAGGAGAAGAAGTGAAGGAGAAGAAGAAGAAGAGAAGGAGAAGAAGAAGTTGGGTTGAGAGTGCTAAAGCTTGGGAGGCATCCACGAGCTTCAATAAGGTATGCCAAATCTTCAATATAACTCACTTATGCCTTGTGAGTGTTGGGGATCGACGTTGGTGTCGAATTTCCCGTCGGATTGCAACCTATTCAGAGGTTGAAGACGACGATCGGTCGACCGGTGCCTGTGGGCAGTCGACCGATCCTATTATTATATTGTTTTGCACCCGCGAACGGTCGAACGATGTCTATGGACGGTCGACCGTTATGCCAGATTTGTGCGGGAAAAAGGGTTGATGCTGTTATCGGTCGAACGGGACCACTTAACCGGTCGACCAAATAACAATGAGAATGGATCGGTTGGGGATTTTGACTTATTAAACGGTCGAACGTCCTTAACCTTGTTCGACCGATCTATTCGATGCTAAGTCGGTTGGGATCTTTGACCATCAAAACGGTCGACCGCTCTTTAACTTTCGGTCGACCGACTGAGCATTTTAATTAAGCGGTAGAGTGCCTGTGATGTTTCGGTCGAACTGTATAGCAGTTCCGGTCGACCGAATACCACTTAGGCAAATTGCTGAAAGTCCTGTTATCGGTGGAACGTCCCCTTGGTTCGACCTATCGGATATATATATTATATAAATTTGGTATAGCGTAGACCATCCAAACGGTCGACCCCTAGATGACTTTTGTTCGACCGATGGGTCGGTAATTCGGTTGGGGTGGTTCGACCGGTATACTTGTGTGTACAGTACAGAGTACTGTGTGGAGGACCGGTCGACCGGTGTGCTTGTAGCGGTCGACCGATCTGCCGCAGGTTGGTGGATTTATCCACACGCGATCCGTTGAGTATAGGTTGACTACCGGCTCCGAGGCGACGGTTGATTACCGGCTTTGAGAGCGAGGGATTTCACCTTCGACGAGGGCGTATTATTGTATTACTGTTGCCTCTCTTACCGAGTGGGGTGTGAGGGATGTGTGTCGTAAACCTTGGACAGTTTGCGATGGTTTAGCGGTAGGCCGAGGATGTTCCGGCAGGGTGCGCGTCTGGCGGCTCTTGGGGGAGCAGCGGCTATCGTCTGACCCGAGTTGTGTATTCGGCGGGCTGACTCGCTCCTGGGGTGGCGACGTGTACCGGGGGTTCCTTCCTGCACTTTTGGGGAGCAGTGGTGTCGACTGACCCTTGTGAGGCAGCGGTGGACTGACTTGACCCTAGTGGCAGAAGTGATTCAGTGCCGCGGAGGCGATGAGGGCATTATTGTGGGCCCGAGGTGGATGATCATGTGCATTGCATTGCATTGTCTTTAATTCCTTTTTTGTATTTTAGGAGGTTTGGTATACGGGGTTCCTGCAGGGAACTCAGACATGCTTGTTTTTTTGCATTTCAGGTAGCGAGTAGCATTAGAGTCAGGTGGTGACCGAGGAGGGTGCCCCCGGGATCAGATCTTGTCCTCTTTTATATCTTTTGTTGAGGTAGTGATTACATGTATATTCATTTTTGTTGTAATCACGGTTGACTCATATGTATAGTTTGACTTCCACGTGGATCTGTATATATATATATATATATTTCGTCTTGTTGTCTCGTGATGTACCTAGTGTTGACCGTTGACGGTCTTTATTATTGTTTAAATTTTCCGCTGTTTTCGGGTACGTTACAGATTAGGTTAAAATCTGCAAAGTTCCCGAACGGTAAGCGGCGGGAAATAAATACAAGGATGCTGAAATATCGATGTGACTATTTCAATTATTGCATAGCATTATTGTTATCCCCCACCGACGCTGTTACCTGCCATCTCTCTATAAAAATTCTAGCTTCAACAGGAAAACCCCAAACAATATACATCACAAACTAAAGTTTGTAATAAGAGTTTGGAAGTCGTTTGCCTTCTGCTAGAAATGGCTGTCAGCGTTATGCAACTCGAGGGTTGCCTGAGGTTCTTCTCTGTTGTCCTGGCTATTATCACTGCGTGTGTTTTAGGTTTTAACATCGAGACTGCGACATTTGTAATAGAGAGGAAGGCCACCGTCAAAAGTATCCATTCAGTTTGGTAAATAATTCCCCTTCGTGTACATAACACAAATGGTTGATCGGTTTATATGGAGTGATTTGAATTTTTTACGTGTACTCAAGTTGTTGATCTTTCTTTCCTTGTTCAAGGATTGTGATGGTTGTGGCTTGTGCCGTGGCTGGATACCATTTCATTCAGTGCTGCAAGTGCTTCATCCGGAACGGCCGATTCTGCAAGATTGGTAGTGGGACTAACAAGTGGGAGGCATGGCTTTGCTTGGCACTTGATCAGGTACATCAATGATCATCATCTCAGGATTTAAATCTTCTATTGTGCTTTAAAAATCTTTTTGTTAATTCTACCACATAGATAAGCGACGTCATCCCATTTATAAGGATTAAGGAGTTGCGTACTTTATCAAAGTACCGTCCAGATTAACTACCGTGGAGAAGATAAAACTTGCATATATGTCTAAGATAACACTGCACTACTATTCTGAATTTCATCTGACATTCTAGTGGTTAAGGTTCTATTAAGATGTTAAAATTCAAATTGTAATAGACAATTTCCTTATGAAATACAAACAAATCTGAATTCGGACAGTTTGTCAACTGGCTTAAAGTGATGTGACATGCAATAAATGGAATCTTAGTGAAATATGTAGTCAATACCTCTCCAACTAATTATAAATAGGACCTGCTTTCAAAAAAAAACTTATTATAAGTAGGACTTTCTGGTTTCCCTTCCACTACGTTATGAACAGTGTTGAACCAGTGTACTTATTGATAGGTGGAATAGTTAGTTACTTTTTCTTATTGCCTTACTGAGAAATATAGCCCTGGAATTTTTTTGATATTTTTTACAATAAAGAGTTTCCCAATCTAGAACCAAACGGCTGTTGTTTGTTTACATAGATTAAGTTACAGTGATTTCTTTGACATCGTACAAAGTCATGTTGTGGATTCATAACTAACATCTAAACGGTCCCATTATAATCGATCGAGCTCACTTGAGCTTAATTTTGGTTTGTTAAGTTTATCAATCCTAAATTTTCACTCAATATTGGTTTGTTGAGTTTAACCAGACTATCACAATTGAGCCAAATAAATTTTTAGTCAGTTGTGATTAATAGTAAGTAATTTGGTTGGTTTGCATCTAAATATTAGAATGGAAAATGTTAACCATGACCCTGAATATATTTTCTTCCGTATTGATGGTTTTTAAAAATTGATGTTATGAAAGCATATAAGATCAATGATAAGAATAATATATGTAGTTACATATCAACATACAATTGTTTAGCATGACGAGATTTTAAATCAACTTGGTGACTTTGTAGTGAAATTAACTGAAGTCGGGCTTTCTTTAAACTACCATAAGTGGAATTATGAATCTAAGCAGAAACAGGCATCCGACCCCAGAAAAAACTTTTGTTGCTGGACCATTTTTTCCGGTTCCATCACTAATTGGAAAGAAGAAAGAGTTTCTTGAGAAAAATAAGTACCATCGAAACTATGATCAACTCAACAAGTAGATCTTTACAAGCATGTACGAATGTTTAGTCGTATTGATTAGTAAACTCTGAACTGAGAATAGCCACCAAAATCAACTTGCTACCAAACGTTATCGGGACATTTTTTATGTTGTGGGGAAAAAGAGATCCAGCTGACGTATGTTATATGGTTTCATGCTACTACATAAAGTTAAATACTTAAACGAAAAGGTGCCACTAATATTTATTGTTTCACGATGCTCATAGATCTACTGACCTACTAAACATTTTAGGATAATTTGCTACTGTGCACCTCCCATGTTGCTTAATTGGTCAAATGCACTCGGATTTTTGCTATTTCCTCATGTGCACCTGTGATCCGGTCTTATTTGCGAATATATACCCCGACTGTCAATGGGTCCCAGAACTGACCGACGGCATGAGTAGACTGTTAGACGTTGTTAGAATCCGTCAGTACGAAGTGTCCAACAGTCGAACCAAAATCAATTTTCGGTCGACTAATTTGCACACTAATCACGACTTCAAACAACATAAGCTAATGGTCGAACTGGGATTAAAGATCGGTCGACAATTTTGGGAAAGAACAATAGTCTATTAAATTCGGTTGAACTAGATATTGTATCGGTCGAACGACTAGAGTAGAAACTCTGTTTCAAAGGGAATTTCTACGTGCATTCAATCACTTAAGAGAGTCTAACAACATCTAATAGTCTGCTCACGTCGTCGGTCAATTGTGGGACTCATTGACGGTCGGGGTGTATATCCGCAAATAAGACCGGATCACAGGTGCACATGAAGAAATAAGAAAAATTCAGGTGCATTTGGCCAATTAGGCAACCTAGGAGGAGCACAGCAAATTACCCAACATTTTATGACCGGGAAACCTAACTACCACATTGACAAGTATTAAATGGAGTGGTAGTTGAACTTCAATTTCAGATAGCAAAATTATGTTGGTGACGACAATATATATATATATATATATATATATATATATATATATATATATATATATATATATATATATATATATATATATGGGTCAAGCTCTAGTGAGTCCAGGGCTCACCAAATTTAATTTAATCTCCCTACAATCTCATCATTAGATCTTATTTAAAGTTAATCTCACCATTCATTAGCATAACCGTTTTTTTCTTAATCTACCTTGCAATTTGAAATGAGTGGTTGATATTGTGGGGACTTAATTTAGAAAAATTAAGCCCTTAGCTCACTAGAGAATTCTTATATATATATATATATATGCAAATTTTATTTCTTGTTTGTTTTTTCATAAAAAAGTCAAAGAAACATATATCCACTTACTGTCTTTTGGCGACGTAGCGTTGTCACGACATCATATCACCCTATTTATGGGAGAAGTTGATGTGAAAGCTAATCTATGATGCAACTTATTATTTGTAAAATGGAGGTATATATTCTTTGAACCTTGCGAATTAGTTTATTTTTTTATTTTAATTCTGTAGTTACAGTTTAAAAGTTGTATTTGTCGATGTTACTCATAGTGACTTACATAGAACTTTGAGAACGATGCCACAACTAATAAATTGATTGCATTAGTGCCACGGTGGAACTAATGCAATCTCTACATGTGGAAGTCTCTGGAATATCAAAAAGCATCTGCATACAAAATATTCTTGTTATACAAAAATATTCTTGTTGTAGATCATTTCATATCTGCAGTCTGCAGGCCAATGAAAGAAGTATAAAATTCCTTTAAGATTATGTTTACTTCTGTGACAAGTACATGGCCATACATTGCCTTTCACGATTCAATGCTAGAGATGTAAAAACAGAACTGCTAAAGCAAATTTGTGTAACAAGACACACCCCAACTTATAGTGGGGTGGAACATCAGAACCCTTACTTACAACAAATCATTTGGGATATGCGATTGTAGGCTACCATGTACATCTTATTGGGGACAACAGCGACAGCAGCGCAAGAATCCCTGATCGCTGTCACCGGAGAGGACGGGTTCCAGTGGATGAAGCTTTGCAATGTATACACGAGGTTCTGCGTAGAGGTGGCTGGGGGTATAGTCACAGCTGTAGTTGCCTCTCTAGCAATGACATCGGTGTCCATCGTCTCCGCCCATCAACTCTTTGTGCACTACCGACCATGTAGCTCCAAATCCGATAAGGCCGCTCCCAAGTCGACATCCTACGTCTGTTGACATCCATCCTTTTCCGTTCTTAATTGCTATTAATTGTGTGTCAAATCTAGGAAGATATGGATACCATCATGCATAGTGGTCGCTGCAGGAGTTGTGGTATATAGATATCCACGAAAGTTGGACACATAAGGTTCCTGCTATATGTATTAAATGCTTTATTTAAAGGGTTGTTTACCTGTACCTCTTGAATACCCGTGATGTCTTTAATTCTTTATTAAATTTCTCATATCTTTTATTAATACCATGATGTAGTTATCCAAATTTTTAAATACTAACACAAAAGTTTGAAACATCGTTTGGTCAGTACAACACATTGTACATGATGTGAAATTATTCTTGATGTGTGCTTTTAAGTTATTATATTTACATATGTTTTTTTAAATTATGTAAATGCATTATATTTACTTAAGTTTAGTATGATAAACCTGCATTAGTTATTTGGGTTTTCTTCTTGGATACAATTGACAAAGTGTGGTGTTGGCGCTTTCATACGAGTAATTTGTATTTACTTAACTACGCTTCCTAAAACGTTACATTACATAAGTGTACTTTAGGCTTCATGTTTCTATTTCTGTGAGATCCTAATCCTAATTGTGCCTTAATGATGTTTAGGTGGTGATTAGGGGGAGATGGACGGCTAGGATTGAAAGTTGATGGATGGAGGGTGGAGATGGACTGGAGATGGATGAAGGGATGGGATGATTTGGTTTTGGATGAATGGTTGAGATTGGAGGATGAGGAGATATTTTAGGGGAGGTTTTTCCCTCTCTCTCTCACTCTCACTTCTCCCTCGTCTCTCTCTCTCATGTTTCTCTCTCCCGTAGTTGTGCTCCGACGAGAAGGAGGTGTTCGTCGTGTAGCGGTTGCGTGTGGAGGTGAGTGTTGGGTTCTTAACCCTTTTCGCTCGTCTTGGTTCTCTCCCTCCCTTGACCTATCTCGTTTCTGTTGTGGAGGTTGGTGTAGAGATTGGTGGAGGTGTGGGAGTGCTCGAGGTTGTCGAGGAGGTGTTGATCGTGGTTCGGACGCGAGGTTCGTCGACAGATCGTGATTTTGGGAGGTGTGCTCGTGGAGGCGTCGTCGTGGTTCTTCAAAGGTTTCTTCAAACCTTCACGGTATGTCAACTCGCTCACTTAAGTAGTGTGAGTATTTGGAAGTCGACGGTAGGCCTTTCGGCTCGTCGCAAGTAAACGTGCAGCAAATTTTATTGCCTGATCGGTCGACCGATTTGTGCAAACGGTCGACCGTTCGTAAAGAGAATTCAGGTTCTGCCTCACATCGGTCGAACGATGCCCATGGGGCGGTCGACCGATTGTGCATAGGAGGCAAGCTTGGTTGGTTTCGGTCGAACGGGTCCCCTTTGCCGTTCGACCGTGTGCACCGTCATGGGTCGGGTAGGGCGTTGACCATCTAAACGGTCGACCGCCTGTATGACTTCGTCCGACCGTGACTTAAGTTGGAATGGTGGTCGGCTCGACCGAAGGTGGTTTCGGTTGACCGGACTTGATGTGGAGCGTGGGGGAATTCTCTGGTGGAATTCGGTCGACTGAGAGTGCTCGGGTGTTCGACCGGATTCGTAGTAAGAGTTGGGGGAATTCCCTGGTGGAATTCGGTCGACCGAGAGTGCTCGGGGGTTCGACCGGATTCGTAGTGGAGAGTGAGGGATTTGTCCGTGGTGACTTTCGGTCGAACGGGCCCCCTTTGCCGTTCGACCGATTTGTCGTTCGTTTCGTTGAACCTGGGAGTTGACCATCTAAACGGTCGACCTCCCCTTGACTTTGGTTCGACCGAACGAGTACTATTGCTAGGAATCGGTCGACCGATGGAGTGCCGGTCGAGGTGATTGCCCTATGTTTGCGTGATTCGGTTGACCAAGACTTTTGGTTCGATCGACCGTTTGTGTCCAGTTTTGCACTATGGAGGTGCGGTTGTTGTGGTCGTCCGTGTGGGGCGAGTTGTGTTTTCGATGTTCTTCCGGCAAGTGTGTTAGGGTACACGAGTGTTGCGGTGGTTGGGTGAAAGAGCCCTGGAGCCCCGTAAATGTGTGAGAGCCTGGGTTGTGTGAAAAAGCCCTGGAGCGCAGTGTAGAAAATGTGGTGTTGAGGTGGTTGAGAGAAAGAGCCCTGGAGCCCCATAACTGTGTGAGAGCTGTTGTTAGGTGAAAGAGCCCTGGAGCCTAGCTAGTCTGTGCGGGGTTGGGTGAAAAAGCCTTGGAGCTCCGTAGTGCATTCAGGTTTGCTGAAAAAGGCGTAGAGCCTGAGCAGGGTCCGCTTGTTAAGGGTTGGCTGAAAAAGGCCTGGAGCCCTTGGACGTTTGGGTTAGATGAAAAAGACCTGGAGCCCTTGGTTGTGTCGTGGTAGCTGCGGTTGGCTGAAAAAAACCTGGAGCCCAGCTTGGCGACGAGTGTGTGTTGCGGTGGTTGGGTGAAAAAGCCCTGGAGCCCCCTGACTGTGGTGTGTGCTGTGGTTGGGTGAAAGAGCCCTGGAGCCCAGCCTGTTTGAGGTGCTTTTCTTGTTAGTAAAATTGCATGCTAGGGTGCTTTCATTTCATGCATTGTAGAGTTTGGCATAAGGGGTTTCCTTCTGGAAATTCAGGCATTGTTGCATGTTTACTTTTCAGGCCATGATCGGCGATAGGGGGTGGTGACCGAGGAGAGGAGCACCACTACCGGATCCATCTTTCTCTCAGTTGAGGTCGGGTGATTACTGTATTCGTTGTATAGCTTTTTGATGTAATCACAACTTTTGAAATACTCTGATGAACATATATATATCATATATGTAGGTGCACTTATTTCCTTTATTTGAGTAATATCCTCTATTGATTATGTATTATAAAAAATATTAAATTATTCTGTTGTTTGAGGATGTTAAAACTTGGTATCAGAGCGATCGGTTCCGGTGTCCTTATCCAAAGAAACCACCCTTAGAGTTTTAGAGTATGCATTAGTTCATGCATTCATGGTTTTGACGTGTGTTGTTTTCTTTGTGTATAGATGCCTCCGAGATGCGTGAGACCTCCCCCATGGGACCGTAGCACCAACGGTGAGACTGGGGGCACGGACTGGCAGAGGAGCGGCGGATGCTCTATGACACAGTGGGGCGACTAGGTGCGATGTTGGATCGCCAGTCAGGCAGAGGAGAGCCAGCAGCGGCAGGAGTGATGCTCGACCGCTTTATGAGACAGCACCCGCCTACCTTCGATGGTAGAGGAGAGTCTGAGGCTGCAGAGGACTGAGTCCTGAAGATTCAGGAGATCCTTCAGGCAATTGAGTGCCCTCCTGAGAGGCAGGCAGGCATGACAACGTATGTGTTGGGCGGAGACGCGTCCAACTGGTAGAGGACCACTTCTGCCGTGGTGTTCGAGGGCAGGACTGATATCAGCTGGGAGGACTTCCTGCGGGAGTTCATTGAACAGTATCTTCCAGAGCATGTCAGAGATGGGGGGAGAGAGGAGTTTATGAGCTTCCAGCCGGGAGATGCGACCCTGGCTGAGTATACCCGGAGGTTCAACGCGCTGGAGCGTTTCTGTCCGGAGATTTTTGTGACACCGCTGCAGAGGGCGAGAACGCTTACCGATGCGGTGAGGTTTGGCACGATCATTGATCAGGATTACCAGCAGAATTATGCTGAGGCCTGGAGAGCACCGGGGAAGGTCAGTGGACGTCCGGGTGCTTCGCTAGCATGGAACCCGGGCAAGAGGCCTCAGATTGGAGGAGGTGGATCACGCCAGCCTGAGGCATGTAGAGGTTGTGGCCGAGTTCACTCTGGAGAGTGTTGGGGCCGGGGAGTTTGTCACGGGTGTGGCAAGCCAGGCCATTTCATTAGAGATTGTCCGAGTGGGCCAAGCGGGTCCAGCAGGCATTCAGGGCCGCCAGCAGTAGGCAGAGGCGGAGGTCGCCGACCTTTTGCGCCGCCACAGCAGGGTCAGAGGACTGGACGAGTCTTTACCATCCAGGCTGATGAGGTGAGAGACGCCTGCACGGTGGTGGAAGGTACGCTCTTTGGTGCTGGGTTGAGTGCGAGAGTGTTGTTTGACTGTGGGGCCACACACTCGTTCATTTTGGAACGATTTGCGAGCGTGTTGGGCTGTACCCCTGCGATGTTGACTGCCACGTTGGAAGTCAGCACACCCTTGGTCTGGTGGGCATTGTGGGGAGCTGCCTCCCCAGCGCCACGATTGTTTCGGAAGATCAAGAGTTTCCGGTTGACCTGACCTGGTTGCCGATGGAGGACTTCGACGTCATACTGGGGATGGATTGGTTGTCCCAGTACGATGTGCGAGTCTTGTGCCGGGAGAAGAAGATTCCAATCCCGAGGAAGGGTCTACCTGATGTGCTGATCAGGGGGACGAAGGACAGAGGAGGAAGTGTAGTCGTATCAGCAGTGAGGGCACAGAAGTTGTTGCAGCAGGGTTGCAGAGCTTTTGTGGCCACTTTGGTAGTTTCAGATCCATAGGCAAGGAGATTGGAGGACATTGAGATTGTGTGGGAGTTTCTAGAGGTATTTGCAGATGATGTCTCCACGTTGCCGCCTCAGAGAGAGATCAAGTTTGGGATTGATTTGGTAGCTGGGACTACGCTGCAGTCGAAGGCGCCGTATCGGATGGCACCTGCTGAGCTGGCAGAACTGAAGAAGCAGTTGCAGGATCTGATGGATACGGGGTTTATCCGCCCCTGTGTCTCACCTTGGGGAGCGCCAGTACTCTTTGTGAAGAAGAAGGATGGATCGCTGCGGATGTGTATTGGCTACAAGATGTTGAACAAGGTTACCGTTAGGAATCGGTATCCCTTGCCCAGGATCGAGGACATGTTTGACCAGTTGCAGTCAGCGAACGTGTTCTCGAAGATTGATCTGCGATCCGGTTATCATCAGTTGAGGATCAGAGAGGCAGATGTGCATAAGACAACGTTCAGGACGGGGTACAGACATTACGAGTTTTTGGTGATGCCGTTCGGGTTGACGAACGCGCCTGCAGCGTTTATGGATTTGATGAACAGGACATTCAGTCAGTACCTCGACCGGTTTGTGATTGTCTTCGTGGACGACATTTTGGTCTACTTGCCAGATGTGGAGCAACATCGAGAGCACTTGAGAGTTGTACTTGGCATTTTGAGGGACCATTAGTTGTATGCCAAGCTTTCGAAGTGCGAGTTCTGGCTGAGCAGTGTCGCCTTTCTGGGACACATCGTATGGGGAGCTGGAATTTCAGTAGATCCAGCGAAGGTTGAGGCCGTGACGTAGTGGAGAGCCCCTACTAGTGTGACAGAGATCAGGAGTTTTGTGGGACTAGTGGGGTACTATTGCCGTTTTATTCAGGATTTCTCCAGGCTGGCTTCGCCATTGACGGCTTTGACGGGGAAGGGCGTCAAGTTCGTGTGGTCCTAGAAGTGCGAGGACAGTTTCCAGGAGCTGAAGAGTCGGCTGACGACTGCTCCAGTTCTGACACTTCCTAGTGGTAGCGGTGGGTTTGTGATTTACAGTGACGCGTCAGGCGTTGGACTGGGATGCATACTCATGCAACACGGGCAGGTAGTTGCGTATGCTTCCAGGCAGCTGAAGATGCACGAGAGGAACTACCCCACTCATGACTTGGAGTTGGCGACAGTCGTGCATACTTTGAAGACTTGGAGGCATTACCTGTATGGCGAGCGGTTCGAGGTGTTCACAGATCATCAGATCCTCAAGTATCTGTTTTCGCAGAAGGAGCTGAAAATGAGGCAGCATAGATGGCTCAAGCTGATTAAGGATTATGATTTCACCATCTCGTATCATCCGGGGAAGGCGAATTCGGTTGCTGATGCGTTGAGGAAGAAAGTGGAGGTTACTGCAGCAGGTCATTGTATCGAGGAGTGGAAGCTGCTTGAGGCATTGACCGAATGGAGGCCGTTGACCGATGAGTCAGGAGGTGTGGTGATTGTCGGGCTGAGAGTGGAGCCTCAGTTTGTTTCGAGTATTGTTCAGACTTAGAGTGCTGATGATGAGCTGGGTTGTTACAGCTAGCTGCCAGAGATGGGTCAGACTTCAGTGTTGGAGTTGATGGTGGGCTGAGGTTCAGAGGTCGTGTCTGGGTGCCGAAGAGAGGAGATCTGAGGAGGGATATTCTGGAGGAGGCGCACAGATCCCGTTATTCGATCCACCCGGGTAGCACGAAGATGTATAGAGATATTCAGAGGAATTTCTGGTGGAAGAGGATGAGGACGGAGATCGCAGAGTTCGTTGATAGATGTCTGATTTGTCAGCAGGCGAAGATTGAGCACCAGAGACCTGCAGGGCCGATGCAGAGGATTGAGCTTCCAGAGTGGAAGTGGGAGCACGTGACGATGGATTTTGTCACCGGGCTGCCGAGGACGAGAGGGTTCCATGATGCGATTTGGGTTATAGTCGATCGACTGACCAAGCCGACACACTTCTTAGCTATCCGGACCACTTTACCTCTGGAGGGTCTACTAAGTTGTATATTGAGGAGATTGTCAGACTTCATAGAGTGCCTGTGAGTATTATTTCGGATCGAGATCTGAGGTTCACTTCCAGATTCTGGCGGAGTTTGCAGCAGGCCTTGGGGACTCGGTTGAAGTTCAGTACGACATTCCATCCGCAGACAGACGGTCAGTCTGAGAGGACCATCCAGACGCTAGAGGATATGTTGCGAGCTTGTACTTTGGATTGGGCAGGTCATTGGGACGAGCATTTGCCGTTGATCGAGTTTGCCTACAACAATAGCTACCATTCGAGCATTGGGATGACACCGAACGATGCTCTGTACGGGAGACCGTGTAGGTCACCAGTATGCTGGAGTGATGTAGGCGAGAGACAGCTAGTTGGTCCTGAGATTGTGCAGATGTATGCTGAGAAGGTTGATGTGATCAGGCAGAGACTAGCAACAGCTCAGAGCAGGCAGAAGAGCTACGCTGATCGGCGTAGGTGACAGTTGAGGTTTGAGGTAGGCGATCATGTCTTCCTGAAGATTTCACCATCTCGAGGAGTGATGAGGTTCGGGAACAAGGGGAAGCTCAGTCCGAGGTATGTCAGACCGTTTGAGATTCTTGATCTGGTTGGAGAGGTTGCCTACAGGGTTCGCCGCAATTTTTGGGCCTTCACAACGTCTTCCACGTTTCGATGTTGAGGAAGTACGTAGCAGATCCTTCTTATGTGATTCAGTTAGAGGTTCCAGAGATCCGTTAGGATTTGTCTCTTGAGGAGAGACCAGTGGAGATTGTGGATCAGTAGGAGCATCAGTTGAGGAGGAGGACCATTCCTATGGTAAAGGTCAGATGGAAGCACCACAGTGAGCGAGAGGTCACTTGGGAGATCGAGGGGGAGGTCCGGAAGGAGTTTCCGGAATTATTTGGTGAGCTTCGGTCTTAATTTCGAGGACGAAATTCTTTTAGGAGGGTGGATTGTGATATCCTAATCCTAATTGTGCCTTAATGATGTTTAGGTGGTGATTAGGGGTAGATGGAGATAGACGGCTGGGATTTAAAGTTTATGGATGGAGGGTGGAGATAGAGTGGAAATGGATGAAGGGATGGGATGATTTTGTTTTGGATGAATGGTTGAGATTGGAGGATGAGGAGATATTTTAGGGGAGGTTTTTCCCCCTCTCTCTCACTCTCACTTCTCCCTCGTCTCTCTCTCTCTCTCACGTTTCTCTCTCCCGTAGTTTTGCTATGGCGTGGAGGTGCTGTGCTCCGGAGAGAAGGAGGTGTTCGTCGTGTAGCGGTTGCGTGTGGAGGTGAGTGTTGGGTTCTTAACCCTTTTCGCTCGTCTTGGTTCTCTCCCTCCCTTGACCTATCTCGTTTCTGTTGTGGAGGTTGGTGTAGAGATTGGTGGAGGTGTGGGAGTGCTCGAGGTTGTCGAGGAGGTGTTGATCGTGGTTCGGACGTGAGGTTCGTCGACGGATCGTGATTTTGGGAGGCATTCTCGTGGAGGCACCGTCGTGGTTCTTCAAAGGTTTCTTCAAACCTTCACGGTATGTCAACTCGCTCACTTAAGTAGTGTGAGTATTTGGAAGTCGACGGTAGGCCTTCCGACTCGTCGCAAGTAAACGTGCAGCAAATTTTAGTGCCTGATCGGTTGACCGGTTGGTACAAATGGTCGACCGTTTGTAAAGAGAATTTGGGTTCTACCTCACATCGGTCGAGCGATGCGAATGGGGCGGTCGACCGATTGTGCATAGGAGGCAAGCTTGGTTGGTTTCGGTCGAACGGGTCCCCTTTGCCGTTCGACCGTGTGCACCGTCATGGGTCGGGTAGGGCGTTGACCATCTAAACGGTCGATTGCCTGTACGACTTCGTCCGACCGTGACTTAAGTTAGAATGGTGGTCGGTTCGACCGAAGGTGGTTTCGGTCGACCGGACTTGATGTGGAGCGTTGGGGAATTCTCTGGTGGAATTCGGTCGACCGAGAGTGCTCGGGTGTTCGACCAGATTCGTAGTAAGAGTTGGCGGAATTCCCTGGTGGAATTCGGTCGACCGAGAGTGCTTGGGGGTTCGACCGGATTCGTTGTGGAGAGTGAGGGATTTGTCCGTGGTGACTTTCGGTTGAACGGGCCCCTTTGCCGTTCGACCGATTGGTCGTTCGTCTCGTTGAACCTGGGAGTTGACCATCTCAACGGTCGACCTCCCCTTGACTTTGGTTCGACCGAACTAGTACTATTGCTAGGAATCGGTCGACCGATGGAGTGCCGGTCGAGGTGATTGCCCTATGTTTGCGTGATTCGGTCGACCAGGACTTTTGGTTCGGTCGACCGTTTGTGTCCAGTTTTGCACTATGGAGGTGCGGTTGTTGTGGTCGTCTGTGTGGGGAGAGTTGTGGTATCGATGTTCTTCTGGCAAGTGTGCTAGGTTACACGAGTGTTGCGGTGGTTGGGTGAAAGAGCCCTGGAACCCCGTAACTGTGTTAGAGATTGGGTTGGGTGAAAAAGCCCTGGAGCCTAGCTTAGAAAATGTGGTGTTGCGGTTGTTGGGTGAAAGAGCCCTAGAGCCCCGTAACTGTGTGAGAGCTGCGGTTGGTTGAAAGAGCCCTGGAGCCCAGCTAGTCTATGCGGGGTTGGGTGAAAAAGCCCTGGAGCTCCGTAGTGCGTTTAGGTTGGCTGAAAAAGGCCTGGAGCCTGAGCAGGGACCGCGTGTTAATGGTTGGCTGAAAAAGGCCTGGAGCCCTTGGTCGTGTCGTGGTAGCTGCGGTTGGCTGAAAAAGGCCTGGAGCCCAGCTTGGCGATGAGTGTGTGTTGTGGCGGTTGGGTGAAAAAGCCCTGGAGCCCGTGACTGTGGTGTGTGTTGTGGTTGGGTGAAAGAGCCCTGGAACCCAACCTGTTTGAGGTGCTTTTCTTGATAGTAGAATTGCATGCTAGGGTGCTTTCATTTCATGCATTGTAGAGTTTGGCATACGAGGTTTCCTTCTGGAAACTCAGGCATTGTTGCATGTTTACTTTTCAGGTCGTGATCGGCGATAGGTGGTGGTGACCGAGGAGAGGATACCGCTACCGGATCCAGCTTTCTCTCAGTTGCGGTCGGGTGATTACTGTATTCGTTGTATAGCCTTTTGATGTAATCACAACTTTTGAAATACTCTGATGAACATATATATATTATATATGTGTGTGCACCTGTTTCCTTTATTTGAGTAATATCCTCTGTTGATTATGTGTTATAAAAAAATTTAAATTCTTCTGCTGTTTGAGGATGTTGCAATTTCTATCTTGTTTATTGGGAGTTTCTTTTGACAACTTAAGATTACAAGAAGTGATCTTATGAACATATCTCACATCAAAGCGGGAGAGATTTCCACGACAATGGCTTCAAAGGAGGTGGTAATCATTATTGTTATGGGAGCAGAATTGGAAACTAATTAGAGTTTCGCAACCAAAACAGTATGGGTTAAAAGATTTATAAGGTATGTTTGTTTCTTATTTTTTAATTAATCGCCAAATTATGTCATTAACACAAGATTATCTTTAAATAAATAATTTATAATTTACCTATGCCGACAAAAGAAAAGTCATAAGAAATGACAAAGAAAGAGCTTACAAAACTTAAAGTGCATCAAGGTATTTTCGACGTTTTGAGAATTGTACAAGCAAAGTAAATATAAGCTACGTAGGTGTAAAACTCCAATATTACCATTTCTCAAGTGTACAAAAGCCAAAAACCATAATTTTTTCGAATGTTCGTAGATTTTTTACACTAAAGAGAATCTAGCACCTCAACACGTACGTCAGGAGGGAGTATGGTATATTCCCGTGGAATCACAGTTAGCAACGTGTTTTTATTCCAAGCCCAGACAGACTTGGTGCTTCTTAGGTCATCACTAATCATGACCCGGACGACCTCGTTATGAGCATTCTCTCTCTTCTAACTCTTTCACATCAGTTTTTTTCCCCAACCCACTTTCTTCTCTTTCCTACACTATTCACATCTTAACCACAATTCATCACAACCCACAACAACCTATATCTCTCATCCACATCACGTCGGAATCCATCTTGGAAAAATCTAAAAAAAATTAAAAAAATTCAAAAAAAAAACAAATAAAATATTACACGACCCGGTAGACGGGGTCGTGTGGGAGAGGACCCAGTCGTCTCCCCTTTTTTACCCTAAGGGATGCCCTTAGAAGATCTATATATATATTTGTAGCCTTGTAGGTTTTACAAAAAATACAAAAAACACTTAAAATATGGTCTCTTCAAGTAGCATTGGGAAAAGCAAACTGGAAATCACTTGAATATGTATTGTTCATGAGTGAAATATTGGAGTAGGAAAAAGTTACCTGGCACCCAAATTGTCATATCAGAGTACTAGCAAGATTCCTCGTGTTCCGTAAATATGTCAAACAGTAACTTTACTATATTATTTTGCAATTTGTAGAAATTTCAAAAGAAATACAAATGCTAAAAGAAGTTAGGTAAAAAGATTGTTCTTAATTAGAGCAATTAAAACATAATTAAATAAAATTATGCAAGAATTTATGAGTTTTGAAAATTTGATTTTATTAGGATGAACGACCCCTAAATTAATCACAAAGCTTCAATTAACGAAGAAGTTGCAGAACTAAACAAACAAGTAAAGAACAATCAAACCACAAGTAGACCGATGATTTTACAGAGATTCAACACCTCAATCGTGCTTTAATCCTTTCTTGCAAGCCCACTCGACACCACAAGCCCCACTCACGAATCTACTAATATGATCTCCGCTCCGGACCAAGATGAAGTCTTTTACAATCCGAGTTCGCGACTAACCTCGTTGAACTCGATTCTTCCTCTCACAATTTGAGAGGGAAAACTTCCTCCCGAAGCTCGTACAACTTTTAGCAAATGCAAGGTAAATCACAAAAACACGTATTCTACACACTTTATGATGGGAATCATGAGCACAACTGGTGAAGTTAAAGCTTGAGTGTGTGGAATGAAGCTTTGAAGTGAGAGAACTTTCTCTCTAAGAGTGGAACCACTAGGGAGTGTAAGAGATGTGTAACACATATGAATGAACATTTATTTATAAGCTCTAAGATCATATAGCGGTTGGAGCAAAAGACAAAAATATGTGGAAGACAACTGATAAAAAGAGTAAAGCAAGGATTATGTCGGAGCCAGAAATAGTCGACCATTGTGGCATTTTGTTCGACCGTTCACTTAAGTTCTTAAGGTAACGGTTGATTGGATGAAATATTGGTCAAACGAACCGAACTGAAACTTGGAGTTGAATTCAAGAAACTGAGGGAACGGTCGAGTGTTGGGTTAATATTTGGTTAAGTTATTGTCCAAATTGGTGTCGATTTATACAACTATTAAAGTGAAATAGATAGACCGAAAGGTTGATTATATCAATTTGGTAAAGGCACGATTCTAAAAATAGATGTTGGGAAATAACGATAAGAAAATGACTTGAAAAAACAAGAATGGTCGGACGAAATAGATAGAATGATCGACCGTTCAACCAAAGAAGTGTTTGTTACAAAAGGTCAAACGGAAACCATCTAGTAGTCAACCATTGCGTACAGACAAGCTGATTGAAGTGTGTTTTTGGTGGTTTTCCAGTTATAAGATTTGGGTAATCTATTGAATTCAGAATAATGTAACATTTTGTGTGTGACTGATGGAACCTAGAGTGAATGTGGAGGGGTAAACAAACTCATATGTTCAAGTTTACAAAGGTTCCTAAAGATTTAAGTAAAGATAAAATTAGATGTCTTCAAAATCTTGATTACATGTCTTGACTTCCATCCATTTCTTCTTGAGTTTTATCACCTATTAGGATAAGAGTATGGACAATGCAAGTATATGTGCAACACATAGAATTTGTTTGACCCAATTTGATTGTGATTAAGATTAAGTTGACTAAACCATCAAAATTAACATGATTAAGGCCTAATAGACAACCATACTCCCTTTTTTTATCATGACAAATCTATATCTTAATGCTTGAAATTTAAATTGATTTCTCCCCCTTTCCATATGTAAATCATGCATGTATGTAATACTCCCCTATCAATGTACATAGTATGAATCAATTTAAGCTCAATTTCAATTTCACCCCCTCCTTTTCGACATCAATCAAATACAACCATATAAAGCATTAGATGAAAAGGTTTCATGATTACCCCTTAATCAATTACTCTCCCCTTAATCAAACGATGATATGCAATATGCGCTTATTATTAAGGCCTAAAAAGCAGTGATTTTCTCCCCTTTATGATTCAAATTTACTAGATTAGAACCAATTCATCATGAATAAGAGGATTGAAATTGCTATCCAACTTTAGATCCTCGATTTGGCATTTGGTTTCAATCTTCTTTCAATAATGAATCCAATTTTATGAATTCGATCTAAGTGTTAACTTGAAGCTTATAATAGATCTTTTCTTGCCTGAGTCGATCACTACCAATCATTCTCCTTCTAAGTACTGACAAGTGAAGATTCTGGCAACCAAACTAGTTCGGGTCCTTGAATGTTAGTCTTTGGCACCCAAACTACTTTGGTCCTTGAATTTTAGTAACTTTGCTTCATAATGAAATATTTTCCATTCAAAGTAGTATGAATAACATAGCTCTTGTTGCAATTTACATTGTATTTTTGACTACCTAGAAGCATTTCAAGCATTTTCTTTCCTTTAGTGAATGATTGATTCAATTATACTACCGCAAGTGCAAGGCATCGGTAAAGACATGGCAAGTATGGGTCGAGTCTGCAGGGAGCGTGCGCGAGTCTAAGTCTACAATACTCGAGTGGGGGTCGAGAAGAGAGAGGAATGTGAGCTTAATGAAACTGTGATGTGAGTGAAATAAAAAACAAATGATAAAATAAAACTCCTAAGGGCTAGAGAAAGAATGCGGAAATGAAAATACGTGTAGTGTGTGTTCAATTGTGCTGATCACAACATGTAATACATTAAATTCATAAAACCAAATCCAATTTTGCCTCCACCTAAAATAAGATAAAACATTATCATTAAAACATATAAGACAATAATTGAAATGAGGCTAAATGAATTCATGCATAATGGCCAAACCCCACTATGTCTCCACATGAAATAAGATTTAATACAATCATTAAAACATACAAGACATTAATTAGGATGAGGCCAACATGAGCACATGCATGCACATGTTATGTTTCCTTCTTCCACTCCATCCTTATCCTCACATCATCATTCCCCATAAAATAGGCCCACTAATCTAAGCATGTGCTAAGCTTCACTAAAGAGCATTAGCACATCAAAGATAAGAGTCAAAATCTCATTAGATGGTTATGGAACTCATGTGAGGTTAAAAGGTAGGATTAACACACACACTAATATATCACATAATGACAATACCTTCTTCTCCACCCCACAATGGGGATGGACTACTCTCTACTCATCTCTAAACTAAAGAAAGCATAAAAATAACCCAAAACCATAATGCAAAATTCAAGAAACAAGATGAAGGAAAACAAGCACACAAGAAATGGTGTAAAAGGAAAGACATCAAGATAACGAACAAGACCACTATATTAAATTGAAAGCTTACAAAGTTTCCTTCTTCTTCTCCTCTTACACTAATGAGAATCAAATAAAACCTAACCTAATGGAGGAGCAAGAACAAGAGGGAGACGAGGGATTACAATGGTATATATAGACTAATACATGGTTAAGATTAATCTGAAAATAGTCGGATGACTCTAAATCACATCTGATGGTCCTGGAATGCTCTGACCAAATAACTCGACTCACGGCCAAAATTTGAGACCCTTTGAACCAGTTTGATCCGCCAGTGGCAGATCAAATTGATCCGATTGGTTTGAAATTTTGTCTTCAGATTTTATTTCTTCTATTAGCACGTGGGGTGAAGCTCTGGCCCATTGTCTCGACCCGATTTGGTTTTCATTGGAGAAATACTAATTTGGTTCAAGTCGTATGTCACATTATTTTGTACTTCTCAATCAGGTCCTTCCGGATTTTTACTTGGATCCTTCCTAATTTGCGATCCAGTCCTTGTGTATTACAAATAGGTCCAGAAGACTTCAATTTAGTCTATTCACTACTGGAAAGTATGTCTACCACGTCGGCCATAACACGTTGGATATTGTCACACTGATGTGGAAGACGCCTTACCACGTCGGCCATTACAACATCGATATGGCAGACACCGTACCACATCGTCTGTCATGACAGTCGACGTAAGAGTGTTCGATAATTTAAACCCTACCACGTCAGATTTACAATACCAACGTGGTAGGGGGACTTCCACGTCGGCTGTTACGTAATTTGACGTGGAAGGGTCCATTTTTCAATTTTTTATAAATAATTAATACCTTACCACATCGGAATACGTACGCCGATGTGGTAGGAGGTCTTTCATGTCGGTGTTTATGTAATCTTACGTGGAAGTGTCCATTATAAAAAATATTGGTAAAATAATACACACCAGATAACGTCGGTCTCTAATTAATCCAATGTGGAAGAGTATTCGTAAACCCGAACAAAACCCTTATGCCGAATTCAACATACACAAAACCATTACGCCGACTAGACCCCCTTAACCGCACGACGTCCCCTTCCCTTTTGTTCCGGCAAGCCCCTTAACCGGGCGACGTCCCCTTCTGGCCTTCAGGTATATATAAACCATAAAATTCATTTCTTTATCAACTGAATATAATCTAATATGTAAATTTAGTTTTTTGTGGTTGCACAATCTTATTTCTTTTTGATTTTGTGATTGTTGTGGTAGGTTAGACTCCTATTAGATTGTTGTGGTGCGGGTGAAGAACATCCAATGCAAATTCAGAAATGATAAGAGTAGTTGGAAAAAAATCCATTTTGTTTAACCTTCCTTATTGGGAGACTTTAGAAGTCAGACACTGTATTGATGTGTTGCATGTCGAAAATAAATGTTTGTGACAGTTTGTTAGGAACTTTTCTTAACATACTGGGTAAGACTAAAGATCGATATAATGCCATACTTGATTTACTTGAACTTGGTATTCTAGCAAAACTAGCACCAGAGAGTAACAGTACTCATAAGTATTTACCACCAGCTTGTTACACTTTGGACATAAAGGAGAAATTAGCTTTGTATCAGTGTCTACATGGTGTCAAAGTGCCGCAGGGGTATTCTTCAAATATTAGCAGTCTTGTATCAATTAAAGATTTGAAACTACTTGGTTTGAAGTCTCATGATTATCAAGTGTTGATGCAACAATTGTTACCTGTTGTTATTAGATCGATATTTCCGAAACACATTAGACATGCTATTGTCAAATTTTGTTTGTTCTTCAACAAGATTTGCAGCAAAGTATTTGGATAAGTTGCAGAATGAAGTAGTTGTTACGAAATGTCAGTTGGATATGTACTTTTTGCCTTCTTTTTTGACATTATGGTTCATTTGGTGATTCATCTAGTTAGAGGAGTTAAGCTACTCGGTCTGGTATTTTTGAGGTGGATGTATCCATTCGAGCATTACATGGGTGAGTT
Source organism: Triglochin maritima (assembly GCA_963682175.1). NCBI lineage: Eukaryota > Viridiplantae > Streptophyta > Magnoliopsida > Alismatales > Juncaginaceae > Triglochin > Triglochin maritima. Next base: position 33,447,677 of record OY821776.1, on the reverse strand, counting down.
GAAATATTATTGTAAGAATCGACGAAGGCCAGATGCGAGCATCGTTGAAGGTTACATTGCTCAAGTGGTAATTGAGTTTTGTAATGAGTAGTTGGCTCATACTAAGAGTGTGGGACTTCTTAAGAATAGACATGAAGATATGATTGAATGTAAAGGTATGCGTGGCTCGAAGATGATAAGTTCAAAAGGTGAGGATCTCTTTAAAGCGTATTTATATGTGTTGTGCAATTCTGATGAAGTCCAACCTTATTTGGATGAGCACATGACCATAGTGAGGGAAAAACATCCTTCTAGGACTGATCATCAAGTAATTAATGCTCACAATAAAGCTTTCGTCGATTGGTTCAGGGAAACTGTGTATATCCGTAAAGTTTCTATAAATATGAAGTGGTTTGCATATAGACCAAATCCTATAGTGATATCTTATAATGTCTATGATATCAATGGTTTTTTCTTTCTATACCAAAATAGAGGACGAGAAAAGCACAATGCAGAATAGTGGGGTCACTTTGGTAGCTGAATCGTTGCACATATCTAGTTCCAAAGATAGAAATCCCATATATGCCAACATCTCTTATTCTGGTCAGATTGAAGAAATATGGGAGCTGAATTTTACTAAATTCAATGTTGCGGTATTTAAATGGAAGTGGCTGGACAATAAGAATTGTCTTCAAGTCATTGATTTGGGGTTTACTTTGATGAACCTTTAAAAAGAAGGTTTTAAGGAAGATCCTTTCACTCTGGCATCTCAAGAAAACATATATTTAATGTAAAAGACCCGTGTGCTAATGAATGGTCGGTAGTTTCAGAAGGAAAATGGCAAATCGTGGCAGAAGAAGATGTTAATGAGATTGGAGAAATTCCCCTATTAGCACAAGTACCTAATCTTAAATCGCTCGATGACGACAGAACTGTTGACAACTTAATTATCTGAGATGGTCACCATGAAGGAATATGGATCGAGGATCCTATGAGCAAAAAAGAAAACGACAACGTAAAAACTAAAGGTTCATTGCATGTTGTAGTATTAACTAGATGTATTTGTATGTTGATACGAATGTTGTGCATTCGATAGATATGATTTTGTTATTGTTGGACTGAATATGAATGTTGTGAGAATTAATTACTTGTTTGATGGATATGAATGTTGTGAATTGTCTGTTGATATGTTGATAGATTTGTATGTTTGATATGAATGTTGTGATAGATATGAATGTTGTGAATTACTTGTTTGATAGATATGAATGTTTGATTGATACTGCAGGGTTTGAGTCTGAAATATAGGTATCAAACAAATAATAAAATTAAACACATTAAAAGAAATATCCTACAACGTCGGCCTTTATGCAGCACGTATGTTGTTATTACCACCGACGTTGTAGGATATTTCTTTTTTATTAATTTATATTAATGACCCTACTACGTCGGTCATAAGAAAAGGCCGACGCGATAGATCCATACTACCACGTCGGTTCTATAAAACAACCGACGTTGTAGGTTAATTTTTGATTATTTTTTATTTTTATTAAAGACCCTACCACGTCGGTCATATAAAAAGGTCTACGCGATAGATTCATACTACCATGTCGGTTCTATAAAACAACCAACATCATAGTTTATTTTTTGATAATTTTTTTATTTTATTAAAGACCCTACCACGTCAGTCGTATAAGATGACCGACGTGGTAGGATGTTGAGGAGCCCACTTGCGTGTCGATTTATCACGCCAATTGCGGTTAAAACTATGACCGACGTTATAGAGAATACTACCATGTCGGTTGTAACGACCGACATTAAAGGGTACACCTTCATAACGTCTCCCACGTACCACGTTGGTCATGGAAAGCAGTCAACCCGATGTTGTACCCCCTTAATATCCGACATGGTAGCCCCTTTTTCCAGCAATGAGTATTGTTACATTCAGGTCTTTTTTGCTCCCTTCATCTTCTTTATTACCTAACACCTGAAACATTACAAACAACAACTCGACTAGAACAAAATTGGGATAAAATAAAAGATATATAGCATGAATGCGATGTATGATATCCTATTAATCAGTGATCTTCTCGAGATTTTTTCTCAATTGAACGTTGCATACTCTAAGATCTAGTGGTTCATTTCAATGGGTGTTGCTTTTAGACTATCAAGTTCTAAGGCATGTTTATCTTGTCTTGCAAAGACATCATTCTTTTCATGCATGATAGATTGAATTTGACATTGAAGTTCATCATCTTCTTTCTAGATAATTTGTACATTTCGTAAATTACCTCAAATTTATCAATTGACTCATGAACTGCATTATGTAGCTCATCAGATATGAATTATTGCTAGAATTAGAGGTACAACTAGAGCAACATCTATAGGATACCTCGATTTTTTCCTCTTCTAATCCCATGAAGCACATCTGGGCAACTTCCCTTGGTGATGAAGATGAAGAGGACGATGATGTGTCATCCCATGTAGCTTTGTGAGCCTCTTTTCGTTTCTCTTTTCTTTTGCTACTCTCCTCCATTTGCTATTGTTTCTCTCTTCTTTTCTCCTTTTTCTCATTTTCAGTCCTATTCTTTTCTCTCTCTTTTTCTTTCTTTCTCTCTTTGTCTTTCTAGACAAATTTGATGAAATCTCGAGTGAGTCGGTCCACATTTTCATGTTTTTCTTTTCTCATTGGTTCATCTGAATTGTCTATTGAGTGTAGCACCAATAATATTTTGTTCTCGACAACTTTTCTCTCCTTTCGGCGCTTAATTTGTAGCTCATCTACCATGAGGTTATGAATTATCTCCTCCACTTTTAATGGGGAGAGATGTTGTGCCTTTTCAATTGCTATCACCTTCTCCTCTCATTCAATGGTGAGTGGCCGAATAATTTTCCTAGATATGTCTCCCTCGCTGAAATTTCTACAAAGAACTTTGAGAGAGTTAGTAATCTCGGTGAAGGGAGTGTTGATCTCGCTTATGTTCTCACTAGGTCGTGTAGTAGAATATTTATATTTATGCATGAGGAGGCTAATTCTTATGTCTTTTGCTCAACTATATACCTTATGATGCATTACACTCTCACAACCTCTAATCCGGTTATATTCTTCCTCATTTGAGCCCCAATAAATATTGATCATGATTGAGAGTTCATTCCAATTCCTTTCAACTTGGCTCTACTTAAGGTGTCTAATTTGTCTTCCTTAGCGGGTGTGAAAGAATTTTGAAGGAAGATCCAATACTTAAGATCACTAGATTGCAAGAATATTCTCCTTGGATTTTTCCAATAGTCATAGTTTGATTTTGATTAGTGGCATATCATACATTGTATTCATGCCATGTATCCTTTATTTTACAGTATTTGTGTGCTATTTGGGTGTTTAGTTCATGTAATTTAGATATAAAGTAATAAAACAAGGAAAGGAAGCAAAAAACTCCTTCATTGCAAGGAAAAAAGGCTGATATGGAAGCATTTTTGACCTATGTATAAAATCTAGGGACCTATTTGTAAAACCTTGAGGGACATGATTGCTAGAGAACAATTTGCCACGAAAAAACTCCTAATTTAGGAACTAGAGGAGTTTTCGTGCAATTTAGAGTAAACTGGTGCACTCATTCACACCGTGGTCGAACCGTAAGTGGAAAATAAAAGAATTTAAATCACTAAGCATGTTTTAGCCAAATCAGATTAACTTGATTGGCCATTGTCAAATTTTCATTTGCCATCGGTAGACTTAGTTTGGGTTTGCCAGCTTAGTTTTCGGCAGTGGCTCGGGTTTCATAATTTTGGTGCTCCTGTTTGTTTCAAAGCTGATTGTAACCGTTGGATCAGTCCTAGATCCACCTAGAGCACTCATTCCTCCATATATAGTAATCTTTCTTCAACCGTTCTTCTCTCCACCTCCTCGATAGATTTGAGGTTAAGTTTTTACCCATTTCACTACAAGAATAAGGAGGCGGATGGAGCATGTAACTTAGGTTTTTCTTTAATCAAAGTTTGTATTCATTTTTCTTGTGTTGGATGCTTTCATTTAAGGTAGTTTTATGTTCATTGCTTTAGTTTTTCTCTACATTCTATTTTGAAGAATGTTTAATTTTAGATTTGTTCATTGCTTCTTCTTTGTGATGAGTACAAAGTAGTTTCCATGTTGGGGTAGAGGAAGATGTATGTAATGGTTGTCTGTTGATGGTTTGCATTTTATTTACCATTGTCATGTACTTAATGTCAGATCTATACTTGTATCATGTTTAAACTTGGTGTAGAAAGGTTAATGAGCACACTAGGTACCTATCCCATGCATAGATCTAAGTTTGGTATGTTACATGTTGTGAGTTTGTATGCTTGTGGAGGAGTTTGACGTGAATACGTTTGGATCCATGTTTGGTGCACGTTTACATGAATGACTTCGATTGTATGTAGGATTGATTGATGTTTTATGTCCACACTAGGTACATATTACATGCTTGAGAATCTAAAATAAACTTAGGCTTTATGTGAGTCATGTATGTCATTCATGGTTTGCCACACTGTTGTAGAATGGGGTTATTACGCCGGCTTTTTTGGCAAATCACGTCTGATTGACCGACCCTAGCCGACAGACGTGTGTTCGGGAGATGTAGTAAGGGAGAGGGATATCACGTCGGCCAATACGCTGTTGTGGTATGTAGGTTAACCACTCCAATATTTTCCAATAACATTGACGTGGTATTTACAACATACCCCATCGGCCGCACCTAGACGATCGCGTTAATGTCCTATTATTAAAACAAGAAAGTAGGAAAAAAATAGGACATACCACGTTAATTTATTCGCAAGTCACCGACGTGGTCTGTAGACACACCACGTCAGTTGAAACGGAAGGCCGACGCAGTCTGTTCTTTTATTAACAAAAGAATTTTGGAAGAAAACAAATAATAGAATGTACCACGTCGGTTAGTTGGCAAACAACGCTGACGTGGTATGCCCTTTCATGAAAAGACATTCCACGTCGGTTTCTACGACATAACCGACGTGTTATGTCCTTGAATGAATTTCATTGTTTTATTTTCATTTTATTTTTTAATTTCACATAAAAGTCTCTGCATTTGAAACAAAAATGCACCCACATAAAATTCCCTGCAATTGAAACATGCATACACCACAAAGTTCTGATCATCGCATATAAAAAATGATTATGTTTTACCCAATGTAATATTATTTATATCTCACTTTACACTAGGATCCTTGAAATATACATACGAAAAATGTCACACACAACATATATATTACACTTAATCTCAAAATTTATAATATCTAAATCCAACAGAAACACACGTACACTCGGAAAAAAATTGAAGTTGTAAGGTTGTTCAAGTAATGAAGGCATATATTGCAGTAAACTGCCTTTGTGTTGTAAATTATGTTCCTTCAATTTAGCTGCCTTTGAATATGAGCTGTCTATAAACTATTTTGTTGTACGTACACTATATATGCATGTCATACTACAATTCTCGGTTAGTAGGCTGAATATGGCTGCAATGTCTCAGATTCTGATTTACAGTTTTGTTTGGTATGAATGCAAGTTGAAAATCCTACACACACTAGTGCAAAACAGTGGATACTCGTCTCCTAATAGATGTCGGATGTATTAACGGCCAACGTCTATTATTTACTAGAGGTATAGACGTCGGATGTCATCACGACCGACGTATATTATTTACTATAGACGTCGGGTGTTTGAACATGCGCTAGCATCCGACGTCTATAACCCTCAGACGTCGACATATAGACGTCGGATATTTGTACATCCGACGTCTATTCCCCATCCCATAGGTCCGACATCTATAGGTCTAATAAGGCCAAGTATCTATTTAGTTTTTATCTATTATCTCTTCTGTTGGCCGACGAAAACCCTAGCCGACTTCCTCCTCCACGACCAATCCAGCCAAAACTCGACCAAAACCTGACCAAAACCCTAGCCTCCACAACACCAACCATCTTCCTCCACTTCCCTAACCACCATAGCCTCCTTCGACCACCATAGCGTCCTTCCCGACCTCCTCCTCCTCCGTCTTCCTCCACTTCCCTAACCACGGTAAGAGTTTTGGTTGGTTTAGTTTTGGATTTTAGGTGGATTTTGGTTGTGTCGTCATGTAAGAGTCTGTCCCCATTACCAACTTGCATGCAGCGTGTTTGAGAAGAAGGAGGACGTGCGTTCGAGAAGAAGGAGGACACGTGTTTGCTTGTGGATTGATCGTTTTATTTAAATCACAAGTGCACGGCCGCGTTGAAGCGGTGGCAAATACGGGTCGTCCACTGGGAGGTGTGTCGACGTTTGGTTTATGCAAAGGCGAGTGGTAAAAAATGGAGAGAAAGGTTGGTTACACTAAACTACACTACAATACAAAAAGGAAGTGGAAGATAAGCAAAAAAACTAAACCCCATAGGGGGTAGAGAAATAATGTGAATATAAAGATGTGTGTGTGTGTGTGTTCAATAAAGCTCCTCACAACATGTAGTGCATGAAATCATAAAACTACATCCAACTTTGCCTCCACATGAATTAAGATAAGACTACATCATTAAAACATACAAGACAATAATTGGAATGAAGCTAAATGAACTCATGTATAAAGACTAGACCCTATTATGCCTCCACATGAATTAAGATAAGACTATATCATTAAAACATACAAGACATTAACCAAGGTAAAGGCAACAAGAGTACATACACTACAACTTCTGTTTCCAATATTAATTCCATCCATATCCTAACCTTATCATTCCCTATAAAATAGGTCCACTAATCAAAGCATAGGCTAAGCTTCATTCAAGAGCATTAGCATATCAAAGATAAGAGTGGAGACCCATTATATGGTAATGAAAATTATATAAAGCTCAAGGGATTAAGATAACACACTTAATACACTACATGATTATATCACATATTTCTCCACCTCCCAAATGGGGATGGAACTACTCACACATTTAAACTAACTACTCTAACAAAATGAAGCATTAATACTGAAATGAAATTAATCTAAGCAAGCAAGAAACATTAAAGAAACTAAAAGAACATGAGACTAAAGAAACATGCAAGACATGTAAATTGAAATTAACTAAGCAATGTCAAAACTAAAGCAAACAACAATTAACTACAAAACTTCTATTATTACTCACTCCAAATTACAAGCAACCCTTCCTCCACCAGAGTTTTGCTTCAAGGCTTCACTCTTAGTAGGGAAGAAGGCCACCAAGAGAGAGAGATATATACAATGGAAGGTGAAGAGTTCTATTTATAGCCAAAGAAAAAGGCAATCCGAGACAATCCCCCGATGTGGGACTAAACAGATACCAAAAATAGCCTAAACATCCTCTAATACATGTGCTGGAGAAATTTGGGCGGATCCAGAGTGATCTGGACTGCCAATTAGTGGTCCTAGACAACCAATTGACGGTCCATAAATTTTGGATCGAGTTGGAATTTGTTGTGGGCTTTTCTTGGTATATTTTCTGGTCTTGGATGCATTTACTTGGTTTGTTGGAGCTCCGACCCGAATCGAATTGCTAAAATACTACCCATGATGGTGTGGAGTATTCTGTTTTGCTCTTAGGTCCTTCTGTCTTACATTCAGGTCCTTCTCCCTTGCATCTTAGTCCCCAGATCTCACAATTCAGTCCTTTTTCCCAGCTTTTGGGTCCTTTTATGCTTCATCTCTTCAAAACAATTTATTCCTGAAAACTAAACATAAAACTCGTCACGTAGCATTGCTTAGGTGTAAGATAATGGATATAAGATACAAATATAAGCATGAAATGATGTCAATCAAATACCCCCGCACCTAAGTTTTTGCTAGTCCTGAGCAAAACAAAGAAAGAGAAAAACAACCGAGAAACAAGAAATCCTAAGTCACTTTCGTAGGAATCACGATTGCACTTAGCATGTGCAACAAGCCATTAAACCTCCATGTTGCCAAGGAGGAGGAGTGTTGTCTCCTGAGGGTTTTCAGCAGATATACCCACAAAATCCGAACAAGATGCATTATTCAATCTAGACACTCGACTCGTTCGACAAATTTTGTCGATCAATGGACGCGGTAATCCTACGGGTCGACTCTATATAGGTAATCAGTCCACACACCTAACCTAATGAATCATTCGTGTAAGTTAAATAAGGAATTGACATGGACAACCTCAACATCCTCAAGTGATACAAAGTGTAAGGTCCATTAAGGTTCTTATTTGCATTTTTTTTGTTTTGTTTCTTTTCTTACTTATTTTTAATTTTTTTCTTTTTCTTTCTCTTAGTTGGAGCTTCGTTCTCTCACGGTCAGGTTTCGTGCATCATTGCCCATGAGGACTTACACTATCGTGTACACCTTTCCCCAAGTCTCCACATAGGGCAATCCCTACCACCCGTGTAACAGGAGTTCGGTCGGCGCATCCCAAGTCAGATGACTCGAAACCACCAGGCACAAAGTCCCTTCAGACCTACTTTCCCGAGTGATAGGAGCCGTGCGAGAAGAGAGAACACCTACTCACTTATTTCTTATCGACACATGAACCAAAAACCTTACACTTAATGTCTCACAACAAGATTTAAAGGGTCCTTGACAACAACAAACTTCCTTAAGTTAACAGACACAAATTATTGACTCATTAGGTTCAGGGTGGACTTCTTTGAATGTTTGAGCACTGAAACCCTATGATTACTCACCCCCAAGGGAAAACTGGGGTGCATCCTAATGACTCTATAAATCCTAAAGCCACTGTACTAGATATCCCAATGCATCAAGTTCAAGACAATTTTGGGAGCTTTCTTTTTACTTTGCCTCTCAACGGTTTTGCACATGCTAAACACACGCAAAACCCACAAAACAATTTCTTTCGTAAACACATGAATATTTTGAAAGAAATGTGAAAATTTTGAACCACTAGGCAAGCAAAAGAAGACAAGTCACCCAAGGATCATGGCAAACATATATATCGATATTAAATGCAGCACACTAACATGACCCTATCAATACACACAAAAGAAAACAAAATCCAAATAAGAGACTCGACTATGTACACACGTAAAACACCCCCACACACCTACTTCATGCATTGTCCTCAATGAATGCGAGCAAGATACTACACGGATGTATGCATGAAAAAGGAGAGATCTCACCAAGATGAAGTACAAAGGGAAGTTCAAGGTCATGTTGATGGACACAACCCAAATTCCCTCAAAACCTGTGAGATGCTAAAGAAGGGATACAAATACGTGAAAGAATGGGCCCCAAATACTCAAGGGTTGTGGCCCACAACAATCGATGCTCACTAAAGGAGTCTTTTATTGTACTTTTTTTCTTGTCTTTTTTTATATTTATAACTATGTACAAAAATGGGCTCCCATCTTCATATGTCAAGGGACATCAAATGGGAACCTGCAATCTCTCGAGCCAAAAATGCACATGAATGGGCTCGCGACATACAAATCAGAATTGCTTAACCACCTGATACCCTTATAAGCGTTGTGGTCGTTTGATGCCTCTTGAGAGTGAGCAAGATAGGAGGCATGAATGAGAGGTGAACCTCGATCAGGTTGAAGGGTATCAGGTGGTTAATTCTTAACCCACATGGGGTCCTCAGCAGATACAGAATGAAGATCATGTGGCCCACGGGTCATAAAAATGGTATCTTGTGGCTCAAAAGCCACATGATCGAAAGGTTGTGGCTCAAGGGCCACGTGATGAAAAGGATGTGGCTCAAGGACCACATGATCATAAGAATGTGGCTCAAGGGCCACAAGATCAAAAGGAGGTGGGACTGAGGCCAGATGATCAGAACATAAGGCACCTTCTTGTGCCAGCCCAGGTGAAACATCTTCACCACCTTCAGGATCTTCATCGAACAATTCTCTGAAGTACTTGAAGGTGCCCTCAACTTCAATTTCATCCAAACCCTAGATAAGGTTGACCCCAACAGGGTCATTGAAGGCCCCTGGCTTCTTGCCGATGGTGAAGACGTTGAAATCAGCACATTGACTACCATAAGTCAAGCGCATCAGACCATTGCGACAATTGATCAATGCATTGGAAGTCGCAAGGAATGGTCTCCCAAGAATGACAGGAATTTGTCCAAGTGGGTTTGGCACAGGTTCAGTATCCAAGACTAAGAAGTCGACTGGATAAATGAACTCTCCCACTTTGATCAGCACATCTTCCACCCCACCCCTCGGTTTCTTCATAGACCTATCAGCCAATTGAAGAGTGGTTTTTGTTTGTTTGAGGTCTCCAAGACCGAGGTGGACGTAGACAGAATATGGCAGAAGATTAACAGATGCACCAAGGTCCAATAAGGCTCGATGTATGGACACATCACCAATCACACAAGAGATAGTAGGACAGCCAGGGTCCTTGTACTTGACTTGCATGGGTTGTGCCAACAAAGAACTCACATTATCCGTAAGAAAAGCTTTCTTTGGAACGTGAGCTTTTCTCTTCTTGGTGCATAAGTTCTTGAGAACCTTGGCATAATGTGGCATTTGCTGAATCACCTCCAACAAAGGGATGTTCACCTTAACTTGCCTAAACATCTCAAGCATCTTGTCATGTTGATATGAGGTTTTCTTTTTAAGGCGCTCAGGGAATGACACCTTCGGGGCATAAGGGTGCGAAGGAACCCCAGAATTCCGATCCAAAGAAACCTGAGTGGGGACTTCAGAATCTGATTCCTTTGACACAAAAGGAGACAAGGGGACCTCAGGGTTCGGCCCCATTGTCGAAGGAAATGTAGACGGAACCTCAGGACCAGGCTCCTTCCTGGAAGTATTGGTGGAGGGAACCTCAGGATCCGTCTCCCTTAAAGATGCAGGTATCACCGTAGGTTTGGTGACACCAAGAGATGGTGATGACAAGGAAGGCACCCCAATGTGGTTATCCACCTCCTTACCAGACCTCAAAGTATGAATCACATTAATGTGATGGGTCGGTTCAGAGGTAGCATGAGGTAAATGTGTCCTTCCTTGAGAATGGGTACCTCGAGGATTCACCTCGGGTTGACTCAGGAACTGACCCTTCTCACATTCATGGAATTGATGAGCCAACTGGCTAACTTGCATTTCCAAAGCCTTGACTGTACTTTGCAATGCTTGAAGGGTCGGATCACAAGAAGGGTCATTGGGGTCAACCCGCTGGGGTGGTGGAGTCTGGTTGGAATAACCCGACGATGAGGCATGAGCAGGTTGGTAATTATGGTGCTGAGAGCTTTGATGTGGGGGTTGGTAGGTCGCCGATGGGCGTGGAGGTTGATAAGGTGGAGGTTTAGGTTGAGCATGCGAGCTCTAACCGTTACCCCCACTAGGCCCCCAAGAGAAGTTTGGATGGTTACGCCATCCGGGGTTGTAGGAGTGACTGTACGGGTCATTACGGGGCCTCTGTTGATACATCGCATTTGCATGCTCAGTATCCCTTGGAGCGTAAGCGCATTCCAAGTCATCATGGCCCGTAAGTCCACACGTACGACACCCGGGAGTAGCGACCTGAGCTACAGGAGCTTGGTCCAACTCTAAACTCTCAATCCTACGCATGAGAGCAGCCATTTTCGCCTCAGACGCGATCGATGACTCAACTTGATATGATCTAGCTCGACCAGAAGACCTGGCGACTGGTGGCTCTCTCATGGTGTCCCACTCGAAGGTACGTTCAGCCATGGACTCAAAAGTGTCCCATGCCTCCTCGATGGGTTTCATTTGGAAGTCACCCTGACACATCGACTCCAACAATGTGCGGGTGTTGTAGTTGATGCCCTCATAAACAATTTGGCACAACTGCCATAGCTCATGTCCATGATGAGGGCACTGCTGGAGAAGGTCCTTGAACATCTCAAAGAAAGCATGAAAAGATTCGGTCTCAGTCTGATACATTTGATGTATCTGGTGCCGTATCTGTTGAGTTTTCCTTTGAGAGAAAAATCTCTTCAGAAATACGGTCACAAAGTCATCCCAAGACCGAATGGAGCTCGCCGGCAGGCTATACATCCATTTCTTCGCGTTATCCTTCAACGCGAAAGAAATCATCCTCAACCGGACAGAATCCTCGTCAAGCTGTTGAAGCTTGAACATGGAGCATACTTCCTCGAATTCGCGTATAAAAATGTACGAATCCTCTTTATTGGCAGTAAAGGTTGGAAGCATGCTTACATATTGAGGCTTCAGCTCATAGTTGTTCCCGCGAGCATGGGGAAGAACTATGCAAGAAGGCTGCGCGGCCCGAACATGATGGGTCCGCTCCCACAAAGTCATCGGTCTATCCTGTCGAGCTAAAGGTGGTGGTGCACCAAGAACTCGATCCTGACCGAATCTCCCTTCCTCTCGAGTCAGACGAGGAGGAGAAGGAGGTCTAAGTAGTGGTGCGAACGGACCGAGGTAATCCATGTATGGAACCCGATCTCCCTCGCCACCACGAGACGACTCAGCCTCTTGCTCACAAGGAGCACGAGGCGGAGATGGTCGATCACCAAGACCGTCCATCTCCAAAATATGCACTATCTCCAGTCTAGCGCTCTCACCAGAATGAGCTGAACCTCGCATAAAAATGCTCGACTCGACTCTAAACAACACACAACAGAAGGTGTACTCAGAGGAGGAGACTATACGTAGAGAATAGATGAGGAGAGGACTCAGATGAGGAGGGAAGAATCCTTAGATCTAACGTGGGTAGTGGGATCAGGTATAAGCCTAACTAGCAAGCACGACTCAAACAACTTAAGGCTATGGGTCCTTAGGCTAGACGACGCCTAACTTCGAGGTCACTAGCCTTGACACACATCACCTCCCTACAACGAGGACCACAATGCCCAGCAAGTGATACCAGATCCGGAGATCCAGTACCTCCTACTATCGACAAGGTAGGCAACGCCGATCAGGTCATGACGGTCTCAACTAGATTACTCTCCTAGTGCGTCCGCAATCCTTAGGGCCAATGTCTACTTGCTTTTAGTTAAGGCTTGATTAAGAGTGATTTTTTGGGGCAAGGAAAGGGTGATGAAATCCCCCACCTTATCTTTTATGGGACAGCCCCTCCTTAGTAGCGTTTTGATCCTATATCTAGCAATCAATCGCTCCAATCAAAGGCTCAACTCACTCTTGTCCTGATGCAATTCCTACTAACTAATGCATGGGCATACAAGATGCATGAATCAGTGTAGGAAATGCGTACCTCATGCCAGTGCCCAACAACTGAAAAGAAAGCTAAAAGAAAATAACTTTATGCCTAAGTCAATTACATGATGCGTGACCTAAACAAGTAAGAACGTCTAGTCTTTTGCTTTGGATTTTAAGGCCAAGTTGATTAATGGGGGAGTGATTAATGATCTGGGAGCAAACTAGAAGTCACAGCATGCAAAATAGGGCTCCCAAATAACGAAAATGAAGAACACAACTACCAGAAGAAAAATGGAAGCAAGAAGACCTCACCAGGCCGCCAATTGGCGGTCTCAGACCGCTGGTTGGCGGTCCCTTTTGATGTTGAGCTGTGCCAACTTCTCCAGTAGCTGGCCCGTGAACTCTAGGATCCCTGAAACTAAGAAAAACTGGAAACAAAAAATTAAAAATCACTCGAATCGTCCAAACCAAGGTCTGGACAGAGCACCTCCCCGGCAACGGTGCCAAAAACTTGATTGATCGTTTTATTTAAACCGCAAGTTCACGGCCGCTTTGAAGCGGTGGCAAATACGAGTCGTCCACTGGGAGGTGTGTCGACGTTTGGTTTGTGCGAAGGCGAGTGGTAAAAAATGGAGAGAAAGGTTGGTTACACTAAACTACACTACAATGCAAAAAGTAAATGGAAGATAAGCAATAAAAGTAAACCCCATAGGGGGTAGAGAAATAATGTGAATATAAAGATGTGTGTGTGTGTGTGTGTTCAATTAAGCTCCTTACAACATGTAGTGCATGAAATCATAAAACTACATCCAACTTTGCCTCCACATGAATTAAGATAAGACTACATCATTAAAACATACAAGACAATAATTGGAATGAAGCTAAATGAACTCATGTATAAAGACTAGACCCTACTATGCCTCCACAAGAATTAAGATAAGACTATATCATTAAAACATACAAGACATTAACCAAGGTAAAGGCAATAAGAGTACATACACTACAACTTGTGTTTCCAATATTAATTCCATCCATATCCTAACCTTATCATTCCCCATAAAATAGGTCCACTAATCAAAGCATAGGCTAACCTTCATTCAAGAGCATTAGCATATCAAAGATAAGAGTGGAATCCCATTAGATGGTTATGGAAATCATATAAAGCTCAAGGGATCAAGATAACACACACTTAATACACTACATGATTATATCACATATTTCTCCACCCCCCAAATGCGGATGGAACTACTCACACATATTTAAACTAACTACTCTAACAAAATGAAGCATTAATACTGAAATGAAATTAATCTAAGCAAGCAAGAAACATTAAAGAAACTAAAAGAACATGAGACTAAAGAAACATGCAAGACATGTAAATTGAAATTAACTAAGCAATGTAAAAACTTAAGCAAACAACAATTAACTACAAAACTTCTACTATTACTCACTCCAAATTACAAGCAGCCCTTCCTCCACCAGAGTTTTGCTTCAAGGCTTCACTCTTAGTAGGGAAGAAGGGCACCAAGAGAGAGATATGTACAATGGAAGGTGAAGAGTTCTATTTATAGCCAAAGAAAAAGGCAATCCGAGACAATCTCCCGATGTGGTTGTTGAACGTTTTAATTAAAACCGCAAGTGCACGGCCGCGATGAAGTGGTGGCAAGTACGGGTCGTCCTTAGGGAGGTGAGCAGCCTCTTGTTTATCAGAAATCAAGTGGCAAAAATTGGGGGAGAAAGATTGATTATGCTACTCTACACTAAACTACTCTAAAAAGTTTGAAATGCGAACGAAAGAAACAAACAATGAAATGACAACTAAGCTAAGAACAAAAGAAGAATGCTGGAATACAGAAATGGGAAAACCCCTAAGGGGTGGAGTGAGTGCACACATGCAAAGAGGTGGGTGTAGAATACATTCTTTAAGCACATGAAGGTGGTGTTTATCATGCATAGGAAGTGTCTAAATGTGTGGCAAAACCTATCAATCTATTCACCAACTTAGTTGATTAACATTTACATATGCAAGGTGTTTATTTTAGAACCTAAACAAGCATGAGAGGTGTCTAATCATTTTGGCAAAACTCATCAAGTTATAAATTCTATCCTAAACAAGCAAGCATACATTCATGTTTTATCAACACATTGAAATTAAAGCATTCATCCCATTCTCTAATGCATGTATGTACATCTACTCCACCCCCCAAAGGGGATGGAACTACTCACTAAACATTACACTAATTATTAAGCTAGGCAAAGAAAGCATATTTAAAACTAAGCTAGAAATTAAAGATGATTAAACTAAAACATGCACAAACAATAAAAGAAGCATAAAACAGACAATGAAAGAAACACGAAACTTTATTGATAAAATGACTCACATTTCAAGTAGCATCCTCCTACTTTAGTGTGTGCTTCAAGGCCTCACTTCTAGTAGGAAGAATAGCCACTTAAAATATGGAGTGATTACAAAAGGAGGTGAAGAGTTCTATTTATAAGCATGGAAAAAACTAATCCGGGACAATCCCCCGATGTGGGACTAAACCAATACCAAAAATACACTAAGCATACACTAATACACGTGCTACAGAAAACTAAACGGATTCTGGGCCATCTGGACCGCCAATTGGCTGTTTCAGACCGCCAATTGGCGGTCTATCTGGTTTAGATCCGTTTGGTTTTCTTTGTGGGCTTTGCTTGAAGTGTTTGTTGGTCTTGGATGCATCTGGTTGGTTTGTTGGAGCTCCGACCCGAATCCAATTGCTAAAATACTCCCCATGATGGTGTGAAGTATTCTGTTTTGCTCTTAGGTCCCTCTGTCTTGCGTTCAGGTCCTTCTCCCTTGCATCTTGGTCCCCAGATCTCACAATCCAGTCCTTTTTCCCAGCTTTTGAGTCCTTTTATGCTTCATCTTTTCAAACCTAATTATTCCTAAAAACTAAACATAAAACTCGTAACATAGCATTGTTTAGGTGAAAGATAATGGATATAAGATACAAATATGACCATGAAATGATGTCAATCATGGGACCAAACAGATACCAAAAATAGCCTAAACATCCTCTAATACATGTGCTGGAGAAATTTAGGCGGATCCCGAGTGATCTGGACCCCCAATTAGCGGTCCCAGACCGCTAATTGGCGGTCCATACACTTTGGATCGAGTTGGAATTTGTTGTGGGCTTTTCTTGGTATATTTTCTGGTCTTGGATGCATATACTTGGGTTGTTGGAGCTCCGACCCGAATCGAATTACTAAAATACTCCCCATGATGGTGTGGAGTATTCTGTTTTGCTCTTAGGTACTTCTGTCTTACATTCAGATCCTTCTCCCTTGCATCTTAGTCCCTACATCTTACAATTCAGTCCTTTTCCCCAGCTTTTGGGTCCTTTTATGCTTCATCTCTTCAAACCTATTTATTCCTGAATACTAAACATAAAACTCATCACGTAGCATTGCTTAGGTGTAAGATAATGGATATAAGATACAAATATAAGCATGAAATGATGTCAATCACTTGTTCGTGATTCCAACCATTTTGTCTCTTAGTTTTAATTGTTTTAAAAACCCAAAGATCTGACCTCGCAACAGTAGAGTGCTTCTGTTTAATATGGATGTCCAATATGCTTCTCACAATATGTTTCAAAAACCCAAAGATCTGACCTCCAATATGTCTATTTTATTTTACGTATTATTTAATAGATTAAAGTGTAGCCTTTTGTGCAAAAATAGTAGAGTGCTCACAATTGTCGTCCTCTTTGGCAATATTACCAATACCTGCAATTTTAGGTTCAAGTGGTAATTTTTATTCCACCGCTCTAGATGTGACGATTATAGCTACTTAAGGCACCATCATAACTCATAAGATGAGTAATAGCAAGAGTACTAAAAAATAATACTCTATTGATTACCAATAACACCTTAAAATTACGTCGGCTTAAATGTAAACCAACATATTAAATATTATGTACCCTTCAATGTATATGTTTGAAATGTCATCCACACATTATTTTCGTATTGTGTCGAAGTTTGAGGGGTTTGGATGTAGTGTGTTTGTGATGAATTGGGTGGAATTGAGATCAATTTTAGATCTTGTACTGTTATAAAATTTTGTTGTTAATTCCAGGATTTGAAGATTTTTACATAGCATATTTTAGGGGAGGTTCTGCCAAAATTTCAAAAAAAAGTATAATCTCAATTGTTATTAATAACATGATATTTTAAAATAATAACTTAGATTTTATATTAAAAAGACTATAACTTAGATCGTGTAAAATACTTATGTTTAATTAGTTTAGTGAGTTCATGCATTTATTGATGTTTATTAATGTTTAGCTTAGTTAAATATTTATTTATTTATGCTGAAAACAATTTATTTTGTTTAGTTAAATGTTTATTTATGTTTAGTTTCTAATAACTCATTACCCTCCTTAAGCAACTTGGCCTTTAATAACCTAAAGCAAAAAATTAGACAATATTGCTGAATCATTCATCATATACGATTTGCATTCATCGTATTTATTATTTATTTTACGATTTTTGTCGTAGATTGCTGGTGTAAGGTACGTAATCTCTTTCACTCATCATTCATTAAAAAGCACGCATTAGTTAGTAGGACTTGCATTGGAACAAGAGTGAGGTGAGTGTTTCTTTGGTGTGTTGTTTGTTAGATTAAGGTATGAAAAACACTTAGGGGCAATCACCTATAGGAGATGAGGTGGCGATTTCATCACCCTTTCCTTGGCCCAAAACCCACTTAATAAAAGAGCCTTAATAAAATCAATTAGACGTTGTCCCCTAGGATTTCCAGACGCATTAAGGAGAGGAAACCGTTTAAGACCGTTGTGACCAGAACAACGTTGCCCGTCTAGTCTCCCTGAGATTTTAGGAACCTCTGGGTTCTTGATTTCCTACAGACTAGTGGTCTTCGGTGATTAAGACCGTTACGGCCTGAACGTCGTTGCCCATCTAGTCTCCCTGAGATTTTAGGGACGTCTGGGTTCTTGATTTCCTATAGACTAGTGATCCTCGGTGGGACCTTGATTTCCTATAGATTCTAGTACTAAAGACCTATAGTGGACTTTAGGCTTGTTTTGGCCTTGATTGCTTAGTTAGGTTTGAACCTTCCTTATTCCCACGCTAGATTAAGGACTTCAACTCCTCTCCTCTAAGTCATTCTTTTCTTATCTTAATGTCTCCGAATCTTCTCATCTACGAACACATTTTTTTAAATTGAAATTTTATTTATTTCCTTCAATAATAACTACCATTTTTTTAATGTTTAGATTGAAATGGATCGAGAGTGCATTCCTTCAAACAGATTGAGTGGTGAGTATGAGAACGGAGTGAATATGCTCTTAGAGGTTGCCAAAAAACATTTAAAAAAATGAAAGACAACGACATGGCGTATTATCCGTGCAATAAGTCTCATAATATGTGAGTGCTGACTTTTTGGAAAATGAAAGATCATTTGTTTGAGAAAGGTTTTGACCCAAATTACAGATGGTGGATATGACACGGCAAAAACTAATCATTTAGTCATTCCAAGAATGACGGAGACAACGTTAGTGTGGAAGATCACTAAGAGGAAATGGTTCAGGATATGGCTGAAAAGTTTTCGTCCAACCCCGATTTACTTGGTAGTTTGTTGAGTGACAATGAGAAGCCGTTGTATAAGAGTTGTACAAAATTCACTAGATTGTCAGCGGTGTTGAAGTTGAAAAATTTAAAAGCAGGAAATGGTTGATCCGATGTCAGTCTCACATCAATGGTTATGTTATTGAAAGAGATGCTTCCAGATGATAATGAGTTGCCAGATAGAACTTATGATGCAAAGAAAGTGTTGTGTCCTATGGGAATGGAATATAGGAAGATACATGCATGCCCGAACGATTGTATATTGTATAAGGGTGAGTTTTAAAACTTACATTCCTGTCCCAGGTGTAATGTTTTACGATACAAAATGAAACACAGTGGACTGAACCACAATGAAGAGGCTGATGAGATGAAAATCAAAGGACCTCCTGCTAAGATTTTGTGGTATCTTCCAATAATACCAAGGCTTAAACGTTTGTTTGTGGGTAAGGAGAATTCCAAGTGTGTTGAATGATTGTGTATGCTTGTATGTTTGTGCATGTATGCTTGTATGTACATGTGGATGAAAGTGTGTATGTATTTGTGAACGAATTTGGTGCAGGATGTTTGTACACGAATTACAAATAGGATGACTAATACAAGTGTGTAGGATGCTTTTTTGTCCAGGTTTTTGAATAGACGTCAGATGTTTATATTAGCCGACGTCTATTCCCCTGTAGAAAGGTATAGACGTCGGCTGTATGTATCAGACATGTCTATTCCTAAAGAATAGACATCGTATGTTATCTAACCGACGTCTATACGTAACGAATACACGTCAGTTCAATATAACGGCCGACGTCTATTCTTTAGTATAGCCGTCGGCTGATACATACAGCCGACGTCTATTCTTTAGGAATAGAAGTCAGATTTAGCGGGTCCGACATCTATGTATCGACGACGTACACATAGACGTATATACCCCCGTACATCCGATGTATATTCCATTTTCTGTAGTAGTGACATCAACACCAATTACATATCATGTATATATTCATCTATTATAATAAAATCTTAAAGAGGACAAAATCACCCGATAAACTTACATTCATCAATTAAGTTGCTAACATCATATGGTTGATGACAAAAGAAGACCACTTTACTCGCGTAATGTCGATCTCTTCCTGAGAAAATTGTTGAAAGCATACTTTGGACGACTACAAAGTAAACAAACAATTTATTATCATATAAATTGTGCCACAAAAGATATGTAACGCAACATAATCAATATCAAGATTTACCGATCTTAAATCTCTCGTTGTCACTTCTTTCTCAACATGTTCTTCCGTATACCTCATTATGTAGTAACCACATTCAGTACTTCCAACTTATTTATGGCACTACAATTAAGAAGTCATGTATATTAGGAAAACAATGAAATTAATGCAAAGTATAATGCATATTATCAAAACAAACACTACTGAATCATCTTACCTTCATTTCATGCCAAGTTACTTTGTTTTTTGTTGCAGGCGTTCAACCACCTGAGTATTGACAAACCACCAACCCCCTACCAAAATATGTAAATGTTCGAAAATGGATTCAAACGGTCAATAACAACAAATAACTTAGAATATGAATGAAATTATTCTAAATAACTTACGCTTGAATAATGTTCACTAAACCTCCCCTGAGATTCTTTGATGTCATAGGATCAAACTAGTAGGTTGTCCACATAAATGGTTTTACCACAGCTAGCATCCAATGATCACTGAAAACCATTCATGTTAAATTACTTCATCCAATTGAAGGTATTATAAAATATAATGAGCTACTTATTTCTCCCAATATGGTACTAGAAAATATGAAGCATTTCTTGATGCTTGCAACACCTCCGCAAACTTTGTAGATTTGTTATCTTTACTTGGTGGTCCTCGTAAATAGAGTGGGACACACATAACCTACCTTTTGTCATTCGGCATTTGGTACATATTCCTAATATAAACAAACTAACACCATTAAAATTTAAATGTAACATAAACAGTTATCAAAAAGACAAACATGACTTACTTCAATTGAACATTAATGATTGTTTTACACAATGTTTCCATCTTCAGAATTTGCAACACATCACTTTTGCAGACATATACTAGGTCTTCTATGCCTCCCTTGGTTGTTTCACCTACCATATCTTTCGGCATAACACCTTTTATTGTAGAATCTATAGATTTATCATTTACAAGAACGTAATATTTTGCAATTTGGAGGCAATTAGCTTTCGTCACACAACTTCTGAGGAGAAGATGCTTTTGATGATGGAATACTATCCTGGGGAGAACAAAACAACATGACCGATATATCTACAATTAGGAAGTTATAAAATTCAAAGGTAATAACATTGTCGTCATTATTATTTCTATTATTGTTACCCCATGGATATGAATTAGGCATTCATTGTCAGGATTCACACTTCCTGCTGCACTTCGTGGTGTCGGAATAGGTGTGGTCATATTGGCTGATGCACTTAATTTATTAGGTAACATAGACAGTTGTTCTTGCAGCGTATGAATCTTTTCTTCGCAATCCGCGAGAATTCCTTTCCTACTACACTTCGAGGAGGAAGAACCAAAGTATTGTCATAGTCCTATTTGAAGCTATATCATTGACTAATGTTAAATACTATTTTATTAATTAATTAGGTAGTATACAAAATACTAGAATTAAATGTAACCACTTACAATCTTCCTTGCAACCTTTGCCGACTCAGAGTTAATGTAACTCTCGTTCGGAGTAACGCGCGCTCTCTTTGACTTATCTTGTATAGTTGGGGGAGATAGTGGAGCCAAATTACTGGTTTGCTCTTCCCTCAACCCAGTCTCTAAAGTTTCCTGCCTTTTGTTGGTATCCTTTTCGGCCATCATTGTCTTCTCTAGTTTAGGGTAACCCCCCCCCCCCCCCCCCATGACAATTTGTGTGGAAACTTGTTCTTCGATTATCGTTTTTGATTGAGCACTCGTAGTTCCTAAAAATCAAAAAAAGATATTAGTTATCCAATAATACACACTTTTCTTCTTACCAGAGTACCCATATAACTTATCCAACAATCTTTTTTTTCCGGAGGGCTCCAAGTAAGAATCAAACTCTAGGGGAAATTAACCTTGCTACTGATTTTTTTCTTCTGAAACTCCAACATTACAGTAGCTCTACGGGCATGAGACTCTATCATGTCAGTGTCACTTGTATCGTCGTCATTTTTCTTACTATTTGGTTTTGGCTAGTTGGTGTGCTTGTTGGAAGCCTTTTACCTAGTCGCAAATGATTGGGAGTTGTTGGAGGGGATGGGTTGAGGGTTTAGGGTGGTTGATGCCCGCTCTGTAGAGACCGGGTCAGTGTGCGTGATAGGGGATGATCATGGTAGGTCTGGAATGATCGGGGCAAAGTAGGAAACTGAGAGGCACAACTTGGATGGTTCCAAGGGTGAAAATTCATGGTGCACGAATTCAAATCAATTACTGATGGTGAAAAGTTCAAACATAAAGTGAAAATGACTTAGAAGTTACAAATACTGTCCTATTAAACCCATGAATATATGTCCTATACAGGTCATGTTTGCCCTTACAAATCGAGTGTGTCCTAAAAATAACATTCCCCTATTTTAAAGGACACGTGTGTCCTTTAATATCAAATGTTTCCTTCTACAAAATTTTTGTCCTAACGAATGTAACTTATGTCCTCTAAAGATCAAATATTCAAATGTCCTTTAAACCCCAAGTCTGTCCATTAAAATAGAGTGCGTGCTTTGATCCTTTAAAGGACAACCTTGCGATATATGACTTCTTATAGAAAGAGACATCTCACGTAGGCCGTGGACATAATATTTGGCGTGTTATACATTATTTACATCAAGGACTCAACAGGCGCGTGTCCATGTTTGTCCAGACTCGTGACCATGTATGTAAGTTGTATCCTTTTTTGGAAAACCACGTTGTTTGGAAACAAATGGTTTCCTATTTTCTCGGAAATCACAAAGTGTTAATGATTTAAAGAATCCACAAATCATGATTCTTTTGTCGGAAACCCCACCATGGTTGACGTGGCTCTCAAGTAAAAAAGTTGACTTGGCAAAGAGAAAAAACTAGGATAATCTTTTTTTTTAAAGATCATGGCTACATATGCTAAACCAATTAAAGTTATATATGTTATTTAACATTCAATTTCCATATATCCAAAAGCCAACAAAAAATTCAAAAATTATCCTTAGCTAAAAAATCAATATTTTTTAAAGGACATACGTGTCCTAAAAGAACATACTCTTGCTTTAAAGATGGATTCGTACTTTAAAGAACAGACTCGTGTCCTTCACTAGACACGGTTCGTCAGAGACACGAGTGTCCTATTAAAGGTGTGTTAACTGTTAACACTTAACAGGAGTCCAAACATTAGTTTCCATTGTCTTATATTGAGTGAATGTACTTCGGTTTTCCAAACGGGTTATTCTAGTTAGTGAGTTTGGTGGACCGATATGTGTCCAGTCTTCCATGTATCATATATTGGTGTACCGTAATGTGTTCGGTCAAATATCTACAATGGGTTTTTCTTTCTTTCCAACCTCAAACATTTAGAAAGGAATTAAGGAAAGGGAAAAGTGCACAGGAAGTTCTATATTTGTGGGAGTGGCTACTTCGACAGTTGGGGCCAACCCATTAGTATCAGACATAAACAAAAAAATCAACATGGTGTGTCCCCAACGTTGTATGTCCTAATGGGAAAATGATGTATGTACAAGTGTGTCCCGCGAGGAACTGGTGTGTGTCCACTGTCCCATGCGGTTTTGTGTGTATCCTGCGAGGGATTGGTGTGTCTCCGGTGTAGGACAGGTAGTATGTTTTTTAAAGCAAGAAGGATCTGTCCTTTTAACTCAACACTATCACAATTTTAATTTTTAAATCACAAAAAAAACATAACAATGACTCTAAGACTCCAATTTGCCAACCAAGGAATGCATAAGTGTCCTTTGAGAGACACGGGCAGGACACGGTCCGTCAGAGACACGTTTGTCCTATTAAAGGCGTGTTAACACTTAACATGAGTCTTTTTTTGACGACCATGGGGATTCGTAATGAAAGGGCATATCCTTCCATTATGCCATTTTGGTATGCAAAGAGACTCAACCTTTTATTTCAGGGAAACAACGTTCCATTACAGGGTTTGCAAACAGACTCAACCTTTCATTACATTGTCTATATAATCATAGGTTATATTGTATTCCATTCATAGTTTCTAGACCCTAAACCCTATTGCATTCGTAGTCCTTGTTGTGTTTTCGATCCACTAAAAATAATGGCCTTCCAACACAATTCCATCAACGACTAGACTAGTGATGAAGATGAGTACATAACTGGTGGACCAATATAGAGAGGCTCTCCCCCCATTGAAATACCTGGAGTTTCAGGTCTACCCTATCGCACATGCAGGTGCAGTTTCAAGGAAACGGAGTTGTGGTCCAACATTCTGATCGAACTTAGCAAGAAGTTCCATGTATGTGGCTCCTCTCCCATTATTGTCGGTACTTCGTCTAGGATAATGGAACACCGACACCACCGGTGGACAAACCCAACAATAGCATAATGGACCCACAAACGCGGAACCTTCTCTGGAAGGTTGCGGAGTTGAGTCATACCCAACAGATAACAAAACCATCTTTTGGGCTTGCATGCGACATCAGATTGGATCACTCTATTCCAATTGACTTGGAAGAGATTTATAAATTGTTATGTGTGTTTGTGTTCTTGTGTTTTTGTTTTGGTAATATATATATATATATATATATATATGTGTGTGTGTGTGTGTGTGTGTTCTCTGATATGTATGACGTTTGTCAATATCAATATAATAGTTTTGTGTATTATAAATAGATATCTAATATGATTTGTAATAATCTAAAATATACTTTTTCTAGTATGGATATTTAATATTAAATATAATATGTAACAATATAACTTTATTGGTTAATGCAAGAGATCCAATAAAAAAGTCATATCACATCTTGAAGTATTAACTTGTGGACAACCATACATTCAACACTTTCATATCACATATATAAACAAGAAAAATATCAAATAATTTTGTCCTTCCAAATAAAAAGGATATATCACGTTGGATTTAACCAAAATTCGGACGTGGTATAAAGAAACAAAACCTTTAAATTCTCTCCTTGGAACTTGGATACTCGAAAGTTACCTTTAAACCACAAGCCTGCCCTTTGAAAGACGAGTTCATTGTATAAACAACGAATATGTCCTTTGAATATCAAATCGGTCCTTTAAAATTGAATGTGTCCTTTTAGCCATCTACTGGTACATTGTTCTCAAGTGTTGTTGATTTCACTTTCCAATCATAAATTAAGCTGCATGACGATAGTTTTCACGCATTTTAAATTTGTCCATAAACTCGGTTTAGTTAATCTTATTTTTTACACATCTCAACTTTTATTTGAAGATCGATCTTACGTAAATACCTTGGTTTCTTACATTTATGTGGGTTGATGTTATTTTTTCTGGGTTGCAATTGTGGTTAATTACATAGGTATTACTGGTTGATGTTTCGATTTTTGAATGAAAACTATGTATTATAGATTCCAAAAAGATACAACAGGGTCGCAAATTTAATAACATGGATCTCTCTATCATAGACAAATGGTATGCAACATTACATTGTGCACCAGCTATTCACCACGAGAGATGTGAGCAACTATGCGTAACATTCAACTCAATGTATCAATTACGTTGTCTATTGGGCATGCTTAACTCTACATAACACTATGCACACCATTTGATTAATTAAGCTCACCCAATCAGAAATTCACCACCACAGAGATGTGAAGCAACTTTGCGTAACATTCAAAGTCAATGCATCAATTGATCATTATCTGCACTAAAATTATTGGAAAGGGCATCCAGATCAGCTGACCACCAACTTGGTAGGCTGGAGATGTGGGTAGGTGCTTCAGGATCCACTGATGACCAACTTGGGAGCCTTGAGCTCTTTCCAACTCCTCCAAGATGACATCTAATTGGTGGAATGGAGTTCTCACCAACTCCTACAGTTGGGAAGTTGGTGTTCTCGAGGACGACCTCTTCAAAATGACCAACAACTTGGGAAGTTGCACTGGTGTGTTGGACTCTGGTGACAGGAGTGCGGCCGGGTCTTGAGACACCTCCAGTTGGTCTCTCATGCATGCAAACAACCCCACAGTTACAACAGTACACCTCTAGAAAATCATCGATTGGAGGAGACAGTTGAGAGCCTAAAAGTCGGGCGACCTCCTCCCCCAGTGATACTAACCTATCCGGAAGTCAATCTATGTCATCAATGAGGAGTTGCATGTGTTCTAACCATTGGAAAATGAAGCGGGACACAATCACTGGGTCTTTGTTAACAAAAAAGACACAATGGGGGATCCCTTACAAAAAATTAAACATAAATAAACATTGGACCAACCAAAATTTAAAAAAAATATGATGAAGAAGAGACAAAAATACCAATGTATTTGGAGGAGTGGGGCAAGCAAAGAACTAGGGATCGGGGACCTCTGACATCCCCACTCGGGCTCGCTTCACCAACAAACCACAAAAGCAAGTGGGAGATGGAGGCCATTTCTAGAAGTGAGCTTTCCGGGGGAGGAAGGACAACTTACATCAAGGGTGTAGGTAGTATGAATGGAATACCCCAAAGTCGATGATTTTATAGAAGGGCTGAAAGGTTGAGTCTATTGGCCTACCATGAACTGAAAGGTTGTCTCCCATCGTAATGAATCCCAATGCAATAAGCTGCCAAAACATGCATCATCATATTAGCAGTTGTGCTTTTTATGGTGAGTTTTCCTTTTCATTAGAATTTCATTGCGACGTTGTGTTTCTCAATAATCATAAATTGTTTTTTCATCATAAAATATTTACTGTGAAGATTAGGAATGAAATAATTTGTCATAGAACGTATCAATAAATTGACTATTAGTGAAGAAAATAATTGATTTGGCTTAACTTACCACTTAGGAATACTAAATAAGCTTCGTACTTGGTGGCACTCACATTAGATTCTCATCTCCTCACTTCATATTATCAAGACTGAAATTGACCGTTGTTCATTAACAAAAAACAAAAAACAAAAAACAAGAAACAAAAAACAAAAAACAACAAAACAAAAAACAACAAAACAAAAAACAAAAAACAAAAAACAAAAAACAACAAAACAAAAAACAAAAAACAAAAAACAAAAAAAAACAAAAACAAAAATCAAGTTAAGGCTATTAAACATCGGTCTTACCATATTACAATGTCGCTCTATGGTACTCACCAATGTGCGATGTCCTTTCTAGCCTTCTAGGGTATAATTACATAATCTAGGAATTGAACACCCAACAACCTATGATTTTGTAGGCCGTGTAATGAAAAGTTGTCCTGTCACGACTGTTATAAATGTATGAGATTGAATAGTCCGATTTGGTGTCCTTTTCATTATGGGTACGTTTATATATCGTCATTTAGATAATTGTAGGTATGAATTATTACTAAAATTCGATACCAATTTTTTTCATTTTCAAAATTTAAAAACAAATTGTTAGAAATTATTAAAATTTTATTAAATTTCACTTGAATCACAGAAATTCTATTGTATATTCTTGTGTGACTTGTTAATTCCTATTATTCCAATTCTCTTCATTCATGAAATTTTGTTGATAAACATCTCAGAGGAGAAGACAAATAACATTCCAAAAGTAAATTCCAACTAATTTAAATCTTCAGGTTACATACACTCGACAACAAAAACAGAAAGATGACAACAACAACTTATGCAAAAAACAGAAAGATGACAACAACTTGTGCAAAAGAACAGAACTGAATTCCAGGTCTAGGAGCCCATGTCTTGATTGTCTTCATCAGAAGGGGGTCAGTAGATTTGTTTGCAAGATAGAGTTTTCAAAGAGGGGTTCTACAACCCAATATAACGTCAAAAAGATTTTCTAGCAAACCATACTAATGCCGAATCCATTGGAAATGAGTGCTCCAATGGTATGTCGCCTGTAAGCGCACCAAATAATACGGTTAAGCTCCATAGTCTATCGGCTTCTCGCCAACGCCGAGTGGATTATATCTACTCAGGGTCCTCCGATTATATAATCCTCATCATCGTTGGAGTAGTGATCATTGTAGTGTTGGAAGGTCATTTGTTCGTGATGGAAACAAATTGTAAGAAGGCCAGGGAACACCAAAATATGACCAACGATGGGACGAATTTATTAGACCCCATAACTAAAAGAGTGAAAGGTTGCGTCAAACCACATTTTATTAATAAGATGTCCCCAAGTGATATGCAACATTTATTCATCTTCGGTGCGACTTTCGATTTCTTGGATATTTTTGCGACGTTTCATTGCATAGGATTTAAAAGCACAAATTTATCCTTTAAACTGATGGGCGGGCTTGTCCTTTACGGGAGTATTGTGGCTTTTAAAGCATGCGTCTATCCTTGAAAGTTATTGAAACTTGAAAGGGTCCTTAAACAACAACCTGCCCTCAAACAGACAACTATGTCCTTTAAAAACGACATTAAACTTTAAACCACATGTCTATCCTTTAAACCTCAAGCCTGCCCTTTCAAGCACAAGTCTGTTACTGAATGAAGGATTTTGGAGGACGAGATGTATGTACTCAAAGGAATGTGTTCTAAAAGTCTTCCTTTTAAATGTCTTTTATTATGAATTGAATGTATTGAATAGTTTGTTCCTTGATTAATGCATTCATCTTTTAGAAGTGTTAAGGAAGAGGCTCTTGGTCCTTAACGGTAGAGCTTTAAAAGATAATGGTTTACATAAATCAAAAGTAATTCACAATCATGGTAATTAACATGGGACATTGATTACCGAGTTAAGATTGTCATGTTGGTTAAAAGAGATATTGTAGCTGTACAAATATTTAACAACATGAGTATATGAAATAGAAAATGTTTCTTTGATATAATGAATTGACATAACAAATGAAACATTGTAGAATTGTGTTTGTTTCATTAATGTTTTATTATGTCTTTGAATTCTAAGATATGAGACCTATATCTTTTCACATAATGAGTGTATGATTTGATTATTATCGAAAGCTATCATTGCGGGTAAAATTATAAGGAGTGTAACTATCACATAAGGAGTATGTGATAAAGGTATTAGTTGGTTATACATAACTTGTGGAGGAAAAGGTGATATGTCAAAAGATTATCATTGCCCCTCTTGACTTGAGTGATGATACTGGGACCCTTGATGAAGTAAAGTTATAATGTGCACAAATGTAACTTGCTCACTCGAACTAAACACGATTCATTATATGAACTCGAACTAAACACGATCCATCTTTGTGATTTGGGTAACTATAATGTGCAGCTAGATACCTCTTATAGTTTATGATATAGAGTGTTTTGTATCATTGCCAACATAACTTAGTTACTTCTATAGGTTACACCACAAACTGGGTAACAATAAATTTGATTTTACATTTTATATGATGTATTGAAATACATGTGGTAAAATATTAAAAGCAATGTGTCGTGATTACGACATGGCTAGAAATTCAATAAATTTATATGAGATGTAAATATAATATGGGATGTTCAAGCTGCAACAACTTAGCATAGACTCCATCCATCTTAGGCTTGTCCCCTTTGCGCTGAAGGATGATGCCAAGAAGTGGTTGTACAATAACCAGGCGAATGACTTTAGGACTTCGGATGAGTTTCAATCTGCATTCCTCAAGAACTACTTTCCAAATCATCGGACTCAAAAATTAAGGAACGAAATCAATTCGTTCTATCAACTTGAGACCGAGACATTTCATGCATATCTAGAGAGGTTCAAGGAGCTCCTATCCTCATGCCCTCACCATGCCATTGAGTTGTGGCGTCTTTGTCAGATTGTTTACGAGGGTCTTCACATCCTGTCCTGAATGCTCCTTGAGTCCATGTGTCAAGGAGAGTTCTTAGGAAAGGATGAAAGGGAGGCATGAGCTTTCCTAGAAGACCTCGCTGAGAAAACCATGCAATGGGAGAGTGTAAGGGAACTACCTGCATCATCCAGCATAGGAGCGAGGATCGCGAATGCAAACTCGACTAGATCGGGTGCCGCATTTGTTGTCGATACCACTACGGTCACCGAGGCACGCATGGCAGCCTTAATGCGCCGTATGGATTCGATTGAGCTCCAAAACTAACAAGGTGCACCTCACATGTCCACATCTGGTCCAGTTCCCTGTCATTCATGTGGGAGGATAGGTCATGTAGAGAGCGAGTGTGCGTCCATTCCTCCTGAGATGGAACATGTCAACGCCATATATGACAGAGCTAGGAATGACCCATACTCATCATCTTATAATCCTAGATGGAGGAACCACCCCAATTTTTCATGGAACCAAAATAATGCCCCGGGTGGTCCTTCAAACTCCTCTCGACCACCTAACCAATCATACCAACCTCCCATGCATGCACAATCTTATCAGCCACCCCAAGCTCCAAGCACCAATCAATCGTGTTTCCCAAATTCCAATAATATGGAAACCCGATTCTATTCGCTTGAGACCTTGACTCGTGGACTTGAAAACTGAATGAAATTTTTTATGTCAACCACAAGTCAAGTTCTCACTTCAAATCAGCAGACCATCAAATATCAAGAGCTTCAAATGGGCCAATTGGCTCTGGATGTGCATGAAAGAGAGAGGCTCTCTGCCTAGCCAGCCTCAGGCTAACCCCCGCATGTACCAGCAACAACACGTGCAAAATGAGAATGTGTTACCTCGAGGGAGGTAAGTAAACCATGTGGAGGAACCTGTTCACCATGTCAATTCCATTGTAACCTTAAGGAATGGAAAGCAGGTTGACAATCACATTTCCTTGCCACCACCACCATCTATGCAGCCCCTCAGTGGGAATGGTGGTGAAGAAGAGGCCGAGGGTGAGGGTAATACACCAACGCCTCCTTCTCAGGCACTGATGAGAATTAAATTTATACCGCAAGTGCACGACGTCAATGAAGACGTGGCAAATACGGGTCGAACACAAGGAGGGAGAGATTTGTTATTTGTGTGATTTTCGATTGGGGAAAGAAGGAGAGAAGAATAAATTTGGGTTTTGAGATTTTTGGGTTTTAATTATCTAAAGCAAGAAACATGAACAAATAAAACTAAAACAAGAACAAAGAGGTGAATTCCGTTGGGTGGAGGTTTAGATTTAGGGTTTAGATTAGAGAATTCAGAAACTTATAATAAATCATGTTAGTTATGAAGCATTACATGATAAATGATTTAACATAAACTCAAGTAATCAAAATATACTAATCACGAAATTAAAATAATAACATTTATTTATCTTCTCTTCACCCTAAATCCGTCACCTCCACCATTTGGAAAGAGTTAGAAACTCATGGATGGGAGGAAGGAGAAGGGGTCCTAGAGGAATTACAAAAGAAAATTAAAAACAAACAAGAAATAAAAGACATAATTTTATTACTAAAACTAAGGAACAAAAATAAGAACAACCACCAATGACCCTTTTAACATCGTTCTCGGGTCTATTTATAGTTGCTACAAGGGACCTAAGTATAACATTGGAAAGTACAAGTGTCCAGACACGACTGGACAATCTTTGGGCACACGGATCGACTCTGGTGCGGCGGAAGCGCCGCATGGTAAGTGTAATTTGCGGCGGAAACGCCGCATATATTGCTCGGATTAAATCTGGATTTTAGCTGAATGTTTATGGTATGATTTGATCCTCCTTTGTGCGTCTGGATTGATTATTTCCATTCTTTTGAGCTCCGGATTAATTCCTTTATACATTTGGAGATCTACATTGATTTTTCTTTAGATTTTCTCCATAATAACTCGTGAATTGCAATTAGGTCCTTGGCTTCTTTTGTGCTTAAGTCCTTGTTCTTTTTGTAATTAGATCTTGAATGCTTTTATGCTTGGATACATTTCCATTTGAAACCCGATAATCTTGAGTTTGGTCTTTATGATAGAAATGAGTCTATTGCACGCGTTTATGCTCGGGATGTGGGTAATTTGCATTCAGGTCCCTGTAATCTGTAAATACGACTAAACACATACCTTAGTAGCATTTATCGATATAAAAGTAATCTAAATGAAAGACATATGATGAAATGTATGAAATGCATCAGGCACCACAGAAAACCTACCTGCCAAAAGCTCCCTATCCTAGGAGGTTACCCAAAAAGCAGAGTGACATAATGGATAAGATATGAGAGGTGTTTAAGCAAGTGAATGTTAACATCCCCTTGTTTGATGTTATCCAACAAATACCTCAATATGCCAAAGTGTTGAAGGATCTCTGCACAACCAAGAGGAAGACCGATGTTCCTAAGAAAGCATTCTTGGCTGCAAATGTAAGCTCACTTTTGTCCAATCCCGCCTACACAAAATACGAGGACCCTGGGTGTCCTACTATTCAGTGTACGATAGGGGACACTAGCATGAGTAATGTATTGCTTGATTTAGGATCGACGGTCAACCTCCTCCCATTTTCTGTTTATCAACAGTTGAATTTGGGAGAATTGAAACCAACTAAGATCACCCTCCAATTGGCGGATAGATCCATTCGTATTCCAAAGGGGATTATCGAGGACGTGCTTATCAAAGTTGGAAATTTTATATTTCCACTCGATTTTGTTGTCCTCGATACCAATCCTGTTGCGAACACCCACTCTCAAATACCTTTGATTTTGGGTAGACCATTTCTGGCAACTTCCAACACCTTAATTAATTGTAGAAATGGTCTCATGAAGCTCTCATTCGGTAACATGAGTGCCGAGTTTCATGTATTCAACTCTGGTAGGCAACAGGAGCCCATGGATCAACATTTAAATCTCAATCTCATTTGCCAATTAGAGAAAGAACCACAAAATCAATGAACACACCTAACACCAATGCAACCCATTGAGAATGTTTGTGGGCCCAGCGAAAACTCATTGCCTGTCTTTTCAATGCAACAGAGTGAGCTGGCATCAAACATGAATGCCCAAAAGGAGTGTTTGTTGCATGATTCAGTTGAGATTACTAGTGAGAGTGAGACACCTCATCATATGCCTATACCAAAAGGTGTCTCTATCTCACGTCCCTTGGCCATTGAGCCATTTGACCTTCATCTTGACTCCAACAAGGACCCACCTACGACCGAGCTTATGCTTGATGATCTAAATGATGATGGGAGGTCCTTGTAGGATGACTTGGGGAGAAGCCCCATTCTAAGTGATGCAGGTCTGCTGCATCCATCGAATGAGCTTGAGGAACTCATTCCGATGCACCCACCTATTGGTTGGAGGGTTTTGTTCGATGGGCGACTAAACCCTAGTGAAGCAACACAACTCCACTCATTCGTGTTGCCGACACCCAACAAATATCATGAGGGGTTTGAACCTTTCAGCTTTGACCTTTCACCCCTCATGAGACCTCCGAGTACCACTGATTACCACTGGTTACTTCACGAATAATTCATTAGGCTAGGTGTGTGCACCGATTACATATATAGAGTCGACCCGTAGTATTACCGCGTCCCATGATCGACAAAATAAGTCCAACAAGTCGTGTAGCTAGATTGATTAATGCATCTTTGTTCAGATTTTGTGAGTGTATCCGCTGAAAACCCTCAGGAGACAACACTCCTCCTCCTTGGTGACAAAGAGGTTTAACAGCTTGTTGCACGTGCTAAGTGCAACCGTGATTCCTAAGAAAGTGAGTTAGGATTTATTGTTTTTTGTATGATTTTCTTTTTCTTTGTTTTGCTCAGGACTAGCAAAAGTTAGGTGTGGGGATATTTCATTGACATCATTTCATGCTTACTTTTGCATCTTATATCCATTATCTTTCACCTAAACAATGCTACGTGATGAGTTTTATGTTTGAATTTCAGATATAAATAGGTTTGAAGAGATGAAGCAGAAAAGGACCCAAAAGCAGGGAAAAATGACTGAATTATGATACCTGGGGACTAAGATGGAAGGGAGAAGGACCTGAACGTAAGACCAAAGGACCAAAGAGCAAAACAGAAAACTCCACACCATCATGGGGAGTATTTTGGCAATTCTATTCGGGTCGGAGCTCCAACAAGTCAAGTAACCGCATCAAACACAAACAATACCAGCATGGAAAGCCCAGACTAAAGTCCAGGACGATCCAGACCCTGTAGACCGCCAATTGGTGGTCTGGGAACGCTAATTGGCGGTCCGAGTTGATCCGGATCCACGGAGATTTTTGTGGCACATGTAATAGAGGGTGTTTATTCTATTTTTGGTATTTGTTTAGTCCCATACCGGGGGATTGTCCAGGATTAGCTTTTTCTATGGCTATAAATAGAACTTTTCACCTTCTATTGTAATTACTTAACATTTTGAGTCGCTACTCTTCCTACTTCACATTTATAGCCATAGAAAAAGGTAATCCGGGACAATCCCCCGATGTGGGACTAAACAAATACCAAAAATAGACTAAACATCCTCTAATACACGCGCTCCAGAAGTTTTAGCGGATCCAGAAAGATCCGGACCGCCAATTGGCGGTCTACAGGATCCAGATCGAGTTGGTTTTTATTGTGGGTTTTTTTTATGTATTTGTTGGTCTTGGATGCATCTACTTTGCTTGTTGGAGCTCCGACCCTAATCGAATTGCCAAAATACTCCCCATGATGGTGTGGAGCTTTCTGTTTTTCTCTTAGGTCATTTGGTCTTACGTTCAGGTCCTTCTCCCTTGCATCTTAGTCCTCGAGTCTCTCAACTCAGTCCTTTTTCCTATCTTTTAGGTCCTTTCATGGCTCTTCTTGTCGACCCTCTTTATTTCTAAAATTCAAACATAAAACTCGTCACGTAGCATTGCTTAGGTGTATGATAATGGATATAAGATACAAATATAAGCATGAAATGATGTCAATCAAATACCCCACACCTATGTTTTTCATGAAAGAGAAAAGCAAATGAGAAACAAGAAATCCTAACTCACATTCGTAGGAATCACGGTTTCACATAGCACGTGCAACAAGTCGTTAAACCTCCTTGTTGCCAATGAGGAGGAGTGTTGTCTCCTGAGGGTTTTCAGCGGATATACCCACAAAATCCGAACAAGATGCATTATTCAATCTAGACACTCGACTCGTTGGACATATTTTGTCGATCATTGGACGCGGTAATCCTACGGGTCGACTCTATAAAGGTAATCAGTCCACACACCTAGCCTAATGAACCATTCGCATAAGTTAAATAAGGAATTAAGTGAAAGACATGGACAACCTCAACATCCTCAAGTGATACAAAGTATAAAGTCCATTAAGGTTCTTATTTGCATTTTTTTTTCTTTTTCTTTTTTTTCTTATTTATTTCTTTTTCTTCTTTTATTTTATTAGATGGAGCTTCATTCTCCCAGGGTCAGGTTTCGTGCATCATTTCCCATGAGGACTTACACTATCACGTACACCTTTCCCCAAATCTCCACATAGGGCAATCCCTACCACCCGTGTAATTGGAGTTCGGTCGGCGCATCCCAAGTCAGATGACTCGAAAGCCCCAGGCACAAAGTCCCCTCAGACCTACTTTCCCGAGTGTTAGGAGCCGTGCGAGAAGAGAGAACACCTATTCACTTATTTCTTATCTACACATGAACCAAAACGCCTACACTTAATGTCTCACAACAAGATTTAAAGGGTCTTTGACTACAACAAACTTCCTTAAATTAACAGACACGAATTATTGGTTCAGGGTTGACTTCTTTAAATGTTTGAGCACTGAAACCCTATGATTGCTCACCCCCAAGGGAAAACTAGGGTGCATCCTAGTGACTCGATAAGTCCAAAAGCAACTGTACTAGATATCCTAATGCATAAAGTTCAAGACAATTTTGGGAACTTTCTTTTTACTTTGCCTCTCAATGGTTTGGCACATGCTAAACACACGAAAAACCCACAAAACATTTTCTTTCGTAAACACATGAATATTTTGAAAGAAATGTGAAAATTCTTAAGCACTAGGCAAGCAAAACAAGACAAGTCACAAAAGAAAACAAAATCAAAAGCAAAGACTCGACTATGTACACACGTAAAACACCCCCACACACCTACTTCATGCATGTCCTCAATGAATGCGAGCAAGATACTATATAGATTTATGCATGAAAAAGAAGAGATCTCACCAACGTGAAGTACAAAGGGAAGTTCATGGTTATGTTGATGGACACAAACCCGAATTCCCTCAGAACCTGTGAGATGCTAACGAAGGGATACAAACAGGTGAAAAAAGTGGGGCCCAAATACTCAAGGGTTGGAGCCCACAACAATCGATGCTCACTGAAGGAGTCCTCTTTTTTTAAACTATGTACAACAATAGGCTTCCATCTTCATATGTCAAGGGACATCAAATGGGAACCCGCCATCTCTCGAGCCAGAAATGCACATGCATGGGCTCGCAATATACAAAATAGAATTGCTCGACCACCAGACACCCTTATATGCATTGTGGTCGGTTGATGCCTATTTAGAGTTAGCAAAAGAGGAGGCACGAACGAGAGGTGAACCTCTATCAGGTTGAAGGGTATCAGGTGGTTGATTCTTAACCTACATGGGGTCCTCAGCAGATACAGAATGAAGAGCATGTGGCCCAGAGGCCATAAAAATGGTATCTTGTGGCTCAAAAGCTATGTGATCAAAAGGATGTGGCTCAAGGGCCACGTGATCAAAATATAAGGCACCTTCATGTGCCAGCCCAGGTGAGACATCTTCACCTCCTTCAGGATCTTCATCGAACAATTCTCTAAAGTACTTGAAGGTGCCCTCAACTTCAATCTCATCCAAGCCCTGGATAAGGTTGACCCCAACAGGGTCATTGAAGGCACCTGGCTTCTTGCCAATGGTGAAGATGTTGAAATCAGCGCATTGACTACCATAACTCAAGCGCATCAGACCATTGTGACAATTGATCAAGGCATTGGAAGTCGCAAGAAATGGTCGCCCCAGAATGACAGGAATTTGTCCAAGTGGGTTTGGCACAGGTTCAATATCCAAAACAAAGAAGTCGACTGGATAAATGAACTCTCCCACTTTGATCAGCACGTCCTCCACCACCTATCAGCCAATTGAAGAGTGGTCTTTGTTTGTTTGAGGTCTCCAAGACCGAGGTGGACGTAGACAGAATATGGCAGAAGATTAACAGATGCACCAAGGTCCAATAAGGCTCGATGTATGGACACATCACCAATCACACAAGAGATAGTAGGACAGGCAGGGTCCTTGTACTTGACTTGCATGGGTTGTGCCAACAAAGAACTCACGTTATCCGCAAGAAAAGCTTTCTTTGGAACATGAGTTTTTCTCTTCTTGGTGCATAAGTCCTTGAGAACCTTGGCATAAGGTGGCATTTGCTGAATCACCTCCAATAGAGGGATGTTCACCTTAACTTGACGTAACATCTCAAGCATCTTGTCTTGTTGGTCAGAGGTTTTCTTTTTAAGGCGCTCAGGGAATGGTGCCTTTGGGGCATAAGGGTGCGAAGGAACATCAGAATTTCGGTCCAAAGAAGCATGAGTGGGGATCTCAGAATCTGATTCCTTCGACACAAGAGGAGACAAGGGGACCTCAGG
The DNA here is from genome assembly GCA_963682175.1 of Triglochin maritima. Taxonomy (NCBI): domain Eukaryota; kingdom Viridiplantae; phylum Streptophyta; class Magnoliopsida; order Alismatales; family Juncaginaceae; genus Triglochin; species Triglochin maritima. The sequence continues at coordinate 33,410,333 of OY821776.1, read as the reverse complement.
ATTCGGCCCCTTTGTCGAAGGAAATGTAGAAGGAACCCCAGGATCTGGCTCCCTCAGAGATGGTGATGACAAAGATGGCACCCCAATGTGGTTGTCCACCTCTTTACCAAACCTCAAAGTATGAATCACATTAATATGATGGGTCAGTTCAGAGGTAGCATGAGGTACAGGTGGCCTTCCTTGAGAATGGGTACCCCGAGGATTCACCTCGGGTTGACTCGGTAATTGGCCCTTCTCGCGTTGATGGAGCTGATTAGCCAACTGGCTAACTTGTATTTCCAATGCTTTGACCGAATTGTTGTTGGCCGCAAACATGAATTGTGTGCTCTGAATGAACGCTCGAAGGGTTTGTTCAAGAGTGGGGTCCTTCGAGTCAACCCGTTGGGGTGAGGGAGTTTGGTTAGAATAACCCGACGACGAGGTCTGAGGAGGTTGGTAATTATGGTTCTGAGACCTTTGATGTGGAGGTTGGTAGGTCGCCGATGGGCGTGGAAGTGGATAAGGTAGAGGTTGAGCGTGCGAGCTCTGACCGTTACCCCCACTAGGCCCCCCAGAGAAGCTAGGATGGCTACGCCATCCCGGGTTGTAGGAGTGACTGTATGGGTCGTTACTAGGCCTCTGTTGATACATCGCATTTGCATGCTCAGTATCCCTTGGAGCGTAAGCGCATTCCAAGTCATCATGGCCCGTAAGTCCACACCTACCACATCCGGGAGTAGCGACCTGAGCTACAGTGGCTCGGTCCAACTCTAAACTCTCAATCCTACGCATGAGAGCAACCATTTTCGCCTCAGACGCGATAGATGACTCAACTGTTGGCTTTTTGGCCTTAATCTATGTTTTGATGATTTAAATTAACCTAATCTTAATTATGATGATGTAGAGTAGCACACATATTGCATTGCATATATATAGTATTGTGCTAACCTCTACAGGTGATCAAGACTTATGGAAGGAAGGAAATCAAGTCAAGATTTGTAATAAAGCTAAATGAAGACTTGTAATCTTGATTTTATTTTGAGTCTTAGGAACATGTGTAAATTGAGCATACAAGAGTTAAAAACATATCACATACACACTAGGTTCCTTAGAGAAGTCACACACAAAATTTCACCTTATTTGGACTTCATTAGATCACCCAAACCTTAGTCGGAAATCACTTATAAACTTAAACCCAGATTTCCTGTGTGAACCGGTCGACCGAACCAGTTCTCAGTTCGACCGGTTTATAACAGACTCTCCACAGTGATTTTACCGAACTCTACCGGTCGACCGGTTCTACCTTTTCGGTCGACCGATCCCGGATTTTAATATGACCGTTTTTCTTGTCGTATTCCTATAACGGTCGTATTCGTATAAAACAAAACTTAACCCCAAAATACATTCGGTAACCGGTCGAATGAAGACCTTGTTTCGGTTGACCGGTTGAACATATTTTCAGAAACCAAATTCCCTGCTATCGGTCGACACATTTCTCGTTCGACCGATTGTCCTTTGTCTCAACCAAATCCCCTTATCGGTCGACCGCCCCATACTTTGGTTCGACCGATTCACTTAAGTAGAGTTAAGTTCTAGCTCGTTTGTCCGACCGAATATTCTTTTGTTTGACCGTTCTCTTTGAAATCAAGTTAACGGTCGACCGGTTTACTAGTTTCGGTCGACCGGTTCTGGACAGATTTGCAGCCCGATTTTCTGCTTTGTGTATCTTGCACAAAACCCAATCAAATCTATCCCCAACGGCTAGAATACCTTAGGAGCTTATAAATAGAGGATCAAGACTTGTTGTTAACACAACTCTCCAACTCCAATTGTCCCAATACATTAGAGAGAAACCTCAATCCTCAAAGCTCCCAATTCTACACTCTTTAAGCCTAAACTTCACACATTTGATCATATACTCATCCTACTCAAAGTGTGCTCAATTAGAGAGTGAATCCCACTCAGTTACAAGTGTTGTCAAAAGAAGCAAGGACTTCGGTGAAAGCCCGAAGTGTCCCTCTCGGATTGTGAGAGGAAGAATTCAAGCAAGCGAGGGTTGTTCGCGTTACTTGTGGTGTAAAGGCGTTCTCTCCCGGCCCGGAAGGGGGAGTGGTTAGTGAAGACGTAGACGGAGCTCGTGGAGTCGAGCGGAGCTTACAAGAGAGGACTAGGACCCGGGTGGGGTGCCGAACCTCTATAAAAACCGACGCGTCTTTTGTGGTTTGCATTGTCTTTCTTTCTCTACTTGTTTGTTTATTCCGCTGCGCATTTGTTTGCTTAATCAAGTAGAAAATTAGGGATTAGATTAAAAGTGATTAGTGGACCCATAACCCACACGATCCTACATCAACTTGATATGATCCAGCTCGACCAGAAGACCTGGCGGCTGGTGGCTCTCTCATAGTGTCCCACTAAAATGTGCGTTCAGCCATTAACTCAAAAGTGTCCCATGCCTCATCGATGGGTTTCATTTGGAAGTCACCCTGACACATCGACTCCAACAATGTGCAGGCGTTGTAGTTGAGGCCCTCATAAACAATCTGGCACAGCTGCCATAGCTCAAGTCCATGATGAGGGCACTGCTAGAGAAGGTCCTTGAACATCTCAAAGAAACCATGAAAAGATTCGGTCTCAGTCTGATACATTTGATGTATGTGGTGTCGTATCTGTTGAGTTTTCCTTTGAGGGAAAAATCTCTTCAGAAATACGGTCACGAAGTCGTCCCAAGACCGAATAGAGCTCATCGGGAGGCTATACATCCATTTCTGCGTGTTATCCTTCAACGCGAAAGAAATCATCCTCAACCGGACTGAATCCTCGTCAAGCTGTTGAATCTTGAACATGGAGCATACTTCCTCGAATTCGCGTATAAAAATATACGGATCCTCCTTATTAGAAGTAAAGGTTGGAAGCATGCTCACATATTGAGGTTTCAGCTCTTAGTTGTTCCCGCGAGCAGGGGGAAGAACTATGCAAGAAGGCTGCGCGGCCCGAACAGGATGGGTCCGCTCCCACAAAGTCATCGGTCTATCCTGTCGAGCTAAAGGTGGTGGTGCACCAAGAACTCGGTCCTAACCGAATGTCCCTTCCACTCGAGTCAGAGAAGGAGGAGGAGGTCTACGTGGTGGTGGGAGCGGACCGAGGTAATCCATGAATGGACCCGGGTCTCCCACGTCACCACGAGACGACTCGGCCTCATGCTCCAAAGGAGCACGAGGCGGAGATGGTCGATCACCAAGACCGTCCATCTCAGAAAAATGCACTCTCTCAAGTCGAGCGCTCTCACAAGAACGAGCCGAACCTCACATAAAATGCTCGACTCGACTCTAAAAATACACCCAACAGAAGGTGTACTCATAGGGGGAGACTACTCGTAGAAAATAGATAAGGAAAGGACTCAGATGAGGAGGGAAGAATCCTTAGATCTAGCGTGGGTAATGGGATCAGGTAGAAGCTTAACTAGCAAGCACGGCTCAAACAACTTAAGGCTATGGGTCCTTAGGCTAGACGACGCCTAACTTCGAGGTCACTAGCCTCGACACGCCTCACCTCCCTACAACGAGGACCACAATGCCCAGAAAGTGATACTAGATCCAAAGATCCAGTACCTCCTACTATCTACAAGGTAGGCAACGCCGATCAGGCCATGGCGGTCTCAACTAGATTACTCTCCTAGTGCGTCTGAAATCCTAGGGCCAATGTCTACTTGCTTTTAGTTAAGGCTTGATTAAGAGTGATTTTTGGGGCCAAGGAAAGGGTGATGAAATCCCCCACCTTATCTTTTATGGGACATCCCCTCCTTAGTAGCGTTTTGATCCTAAATCTATCAATCAATAGCTCCAATCAAACGCTCAACTCACTCTTGTCCTGATGCAATTCCTTCTAACTAATGCATGGGTATACAAGATGCATGAATGAGTGTAGGAAATGTGTACTGCACGCCAGTGCTCAACAACTGAAAATAAAGCTAAAAGAGAAGACAACTACATGCCTAAGTCAAGTACATCATGCATGACCTAAACAAGTAAGAATATCTAGTCTTTTGCTTTGGATTTTAAGGCCAAGTTGATTAGTGGGGATTGGTTTAATTATCTGGGAGCAAACTAGAAGTCAGAGAATGCAAATTAGTGCTCTCCGATAACTAAAATGAAGCAAACAACTACCAGAAGAAAAATGAAAGCAAGAAAACCTCACCAGGCCGCCAATTGGCGGTCCCAGACCGCTGATTGACGGTCCCTGTTGCATATTTTGTTCTCCAACTCGTCCAGTAGCCTCCCCATGAGCTCTAGGATCCCTGAAACCAACAAAAACTAGAAACAAAAAATTAAAAACCACTCGAATCGTCCAAACCAAAGTCTGGACAGAGCACCTCCCCAGCAACGGCGCCAAAAACATGATTGAACGTTTTATATTAAACCGCAAGTGCACGGCCGCATTGAAGCGGTGGCAAATACGGGTCGATCCACAGGGAGGTGTGTCGAGTAGTGGTTTGTTCGAAGGCGAGTGGTAAAAAAGGAGAGGAAAGTTGGTTACACTAAACTACACTAAGATGCAAAAGGAAATGGAAGATAAGCAATAAAACTAAACCCTATAGGGGGTAGAGAAATAATGTGAATATAAAGATGTGTGTGTGTGTGTGTTCAATTATGCTCCTCACAACATGTAGTGAATGAAATCATAAAACTAAATCCAACTTTGCCTCCACAAGAAATAAGATAAGACTATATCATTAAAACATACAAGACAATAGTTGGAATGAAGATAAATGAACTCATGTATAAAGACTAGACCCTACTATGCCTCCACATGAATTAAGATAAGACTATATCATTAAAACATACAAGCCATTAACCTAGGTAAAGGCAACAAGAGTACATACACTACAAATAGTGTTTCCAATATTAATTCCATCCATATCCTCACGTTATCATTCCCCATAAAATAGGTCCACTAATCTAAGCATAAGCTAAGATTCATTCAAGAGCATTAGCATTTCAAAGATAAGAGTGAAATCCCATTAGATGGTTATGGAAATCATATAAGGCTCAAGGGATTAAGATAACACACACCTAATACACTACATGATAATATTACATATTTCTCCACCCCCCAAATGGGGATGGAACTACTCGCTAATCATTACACTAACTACATTAACAAAATGAAGCATTATACTGAAATGAACTTACACTAATCAAGCAAGAAATATTAAAGAAGCTGAAATGACATAAAACAAAACAAGCATCAAAGCAAGCGCATTAAAGGAAATTAACAAAGCAAGAAATAACATGCTGATGAGAACATCTATTATTAACTCACTCAATTACAAGCAGCCCTTCCCCCACCAGATTTTTGCTTCAAGGCTTCACTCTTAGTAGGGAAGATGGCCACAAAGAGAGAGTTGGATACATGAAAGGAGGGAAATTTCGATTTATAGCCATAGAAAAAGGTAATCCGGGACAATCCCCCGATGTGGGACTAAACAAATACCAAAAATAGACTAAACATCCTTCAATTGGCAGTCTACAGGATCCAGATCGAGTTGGTTTTTATTCTGGGCTTTTCTTGATGTATTTGTTGGTCTTGGATGCATCTATTTTGCTTGTTGGAGCTCCGACCCGAATCGAATTGCCAAAATACACACCATGTTGGTGTGGAGTTTTCTGTTTTGCTCTTAGGTCCTTCTGTCTTACGTTCAGATCCTTCTCCCTTGCATCTTAGTTCTCGAGCCTCTCAACTCAGTCTTTTTTCCTATCTTTTGGGTCCTTTCATGCCTCTTCTTATCGAACCTCTTTATTTCTGAAATTCGAACATAAAACTCATCACGTAGCATTGCTTAGGTGTAAGATAATCGATATAAGATACAAATATAAGCATGAAATGATGTCAATAAATTTTATTTTCTTTTGTGTGCATTGTTAGGGTCATATTAGTGTGTTGCATTTAATATCGATATATCTGCTTGCCATGATCCTTGGGTGACTTGTCTTCTTTTGCTTGCCTAGTGTTTTAAAATTTTCACATTTCTTTCAAAAATCTTCATGTGTTTGCGAAAGAAAACGTTTTCTGGGTTTTGTGTGTGTTTAGCATGTGCAAAACCGTTGAGAGGCAAAGTAAAAGAAAGCTCCCAAAATCATCTTGAACTTGATGCATTAGGATATCTAGTTTATTGGCTTTAGGTCTTATGGAGTCGTTAGGATGCACCCCGGTTTTCCCTCGGGGGCGTGTAATCATAGGGTTTCAGTACTCAAACATTTAAAGAAATCCACCCCGAACCTAGTGAGTCAATAATTCGTGTGTGTTAGTATAAGAAAGTTTGTCGTAGTCAAGGGCCATTAAACTCTTTTTTGTGAAACTGTAAGTGTAGGGGTTTTGGTTCCCATGTAGATAAGTGAATAAGTGGTGTTCTCTCTTCTTGCACGGCTCCTATCACTCGGGAAAGTAGGTCTGAGGGGACTTTGTGCATGGTGCTCTCGAGTCATCTGACTTTGGATGCACCGACCGAACTCCCGTTACACGGGTGATAGGGATCGCCTTATGTGGAAATTTAGGGGAAGGTGTATTTGATAGTGTAAGCCCTCATAGGCAATGATGCACGAAACGTGACCCTGGGAGAATCAAACACCAACCAATATAATGCTCCAAAGAAAAAGAAAAAAAAGAAAAAAAAGAGTCAAATAAGAACCTTAATGGACCTTACACTTTGTATCACTTGAGGATGTTGAGGTTGTCCATGTCTTGCACTTAAGTCCTTAATTAACTTTTATAAATGATTCATTAGGCTAGGTGTGTGGACTAATTACATATATAGAGTCGGCCCGTAGTATTACCGCGTCCAATGATCGACAAAAATGAGCCAACGAGTCGTGTAGCTAGGTTGAATAATGCATCTTTGTTCGGATTTTGTGGGTGTATCCGCTGAAAACCCTCAGGAGACAACACTCCTCCTCCTTGGTGACAAGGAGGTTAAACGGCTTGTTGCACGTGCTAAGTGCAACCGTGATTTCTACGAAAGTGAGTTAGGATTTCTTGTTTTTCGTATGATTTTCTCTTTCTTTGTTTTGCTCGGGATTAGCAAAAGTTAGGTGTGGGGGTATTTGATTGACATCATTTCATGCTTATATTTGTTTCTTATATCCATTATCTTTCACCTAAATAATGCTACATGACGAGTTTTATGTCTGAATTTCAGAAATAAATAGGTTTGAAGAGAAGAGGCATAAAAGGACCTAAAAGCATGAAAAAAGACTGAGTTGAGAGACTCAAGGACTAAGATGCAACATCGAAGGACGTGAACGTAAGATCAAAGGACAAATGAGGAAACAAGAATACTTCACACCATCATGGGGAGTATTTTGGCAATTCTATTCGGGTCGGAGCTCCAACAAGCAAAGTAGATGCATCAAAGACAAACAAAGTGTAACACCCCCGATCTCGCGGGTACGCACACTAGGAAAGACTACAAGTGTCGCGATCAGAGACCACCGCAACGACCGAAGGAGTTACAAAAGACAGACCAACAACGACTCGGCAATACGTAGAGAGATCATACATGGATATACTAACATAAAACATGACTGATAAGTGAGAGATTATCCATATATGGTAACAAGGTTAAATACATTACATCTAGTTCAAAAGGGAAATACATCATAAATAATGCGGAAGCAAAAGACAAACTGAAGAATCTGGTCGACGTGTCCCTCGTGTACAGAATCTTCGACTACTCGTCCAGTCTACCCTGTAGGAATCTAAGTACCTGCAAGCACCGCATCAACATATGCGTGAGTTTTCTATAAAGAAAACTCAGTATGCCCCTGGCCCAATCGGAGTTATATGGAAGAATGCATGCAATCTATCTAAGACAAAAGCATCCGAAACAGAAACAGAAAAGCACATAATGCAACAGAAGGCTACGACTCCATAAGTCATGCCGGTCGGGCGCACCCGAATCATTCCTCAATAGGAACCAGAACACCAGCCTCGCTGGTCAAAGGCGGTCACTCGACAGTGACCCACCGCTCGGCACAAAGCGGTGCACCGGATAAGTGTCCTAATTCGCGGCAAGTGACCTACATGGTGCAATCGCGAACTTGGGAATACCTACCCTGAGACGGAATGGCAGCGCGCCTGCCCAAGACTTATCTTACGCCTGGCCTCCCAACGTGAAGGTCTTATGTGAATGGCCTCTCTAGCTAGAGGACCCACTCGTGGCCCGTCGGCCCAAAAACAGAATGTGCCCAGAATTATTGATCAGATTAAATGCGATGCAAGCTACTTAAGCATCTAAAATCTAATGCATCTACAGTGTGTGGTATGAGCTCAAGGAAAGGTATCCGGATACCCTCCTAACAGCCCCCAAACAAATCAAATCAGAACATCCCGATCAGGAATCAAACGAAACTCACAACAGCAAGCAATCATAACCGGATCAGCAAATCAAGATAATAGCTCATCGAGTCATCTACGGGTCATGATAAGGATGTTAAAAGGTTTGATATCCTAAGGGTCATACATAACCATATGATAACACTTCACTTCAGTAACATATAGACTTGAGATACGCAATAGAATGATGCATTACAACTAGATATATCAAAATCAAACTCCACAATAATCGGTAGCATGCATCCTTAATTTTAGAGTTTATATGCGATGATAACTGAAATCTCAGAGCATGATCAGAGTTGATATGGGTATGTATTACATGTATATCAGTAGGATAATCATGTCGGAACATGCATAAAATATCAGTAGACGATATAGATCTCTAAACTAGCATACATGCATGCAACGGGTTAGTATGTTGCTTTAGAACATGACACGATCAGCACATGATATGAAAGAGCCTGTTTACATTCATAAGTGCATGCATGACTACAACATCAGGAATACACACACATCAGATCATATAACCACATTATATCTGCTATTGAAACACAACAAGTCATATAGAGCAAAACACATTCAACACATAGAACACGATAACTAACAAAAGACAAGCTAACAAGTTCAATAGACTCACAACCATATGCATGAGCCCTTGACTACTCCAACCCACGTGCTTAGAGTATCCCTCTCAGGCCGTCTATGGTGGGAGAGGGTCAGTAGAGATCCATCCAAGCAGCTCAGCCCAACAACCGAGCAAGCTGATGCACATGGTGCACTAACCGCATGGCTAGCCCATTCAAGTGCATGCTACTCAGACCGAGCTAGCCCATCAAGATCCCCCACACCCTTATCATCCCTAGGTTTGTTCCACACCTTTTCCTGACCTTTTCCACCATCTAGAAGAGCTGGACCAGCCAGCCGATCCAAACAAAAAGTCAAGAGGGTTGAAGACAAATCCTAGTCGGATCTTGTGTGCACCAGCCACCCCCAACCAGATCCGTGTCCACCCCAAAACTCAGCCCAGAAGAAACCTCATCACTCATGGTCGGAACTCACCAGAGCTCGCTGGAGCCCCGGTCCCTCTGGCTGTCCCACAGCCAGCCCCATCTAGAGCATGCTCCATGCGCACGGTAGCAGGGAACTCGGTTGATGGTGCAACCGATTGCACCAACCACCAACATGGTATTGGCCGGCCCTCCAGCCATCACCCCCTCCCACAAAACACTTCGATGGTCAGGAGCATACCTGAATTCACGAAAACCTTTGCCCGAGATTACCGGAGATCAGCCCACCCAGATCTTCGTCTAGTTGCTCCTAGAAGATGCACTCTAGCTTGCTCCACTTGACTCGTCGGAGCTCCAACCACTAGCACACCGGAGAGGGAGATGAAGAGGGTCTGAATTTCGTGGGTGAGGGAGTGAGAGGGTAGGGATGGCTTGGGTTGAGGGATTTTTGTTTGCAAACAACCCTCCAACTTCCATAGGCTTCATGGTTATTCAAGTCACATTAAGGCATGCCAAAATGGCACCATTCCAAAGGCATCCAAAAGCCACGAAAATGCACATCCAAACCCTAATGCAACCCTTCCAATTCCATGCCACTTCAACACGGTTTTAGTCCAAACCGACCCTACACTCACTCGGGCCAAAATTGAGTCGATCGAGTCAAACAACCGCGCGCTCGTCCGATGTGTCGCACCCGATCGACCAACGAGAAATCTGATCAAATCTACTCAAACAAGCATGCAATAACACAATTTGACATTCCAAGAAGTCAATTATGCATAACCGCGGAGAGTGGACTTATTATTATTATAGCAGGAGAGCGAGTCTTACACAAAGCCATCCCGAAAAGCCCACAAGAAAATCCAGAGTGATCCGAACACTATAGACCGCGAATTAACGGTCACTTTTGGTCCGGATCCGCTAAGATTTATGTGGAGCGTGTATTAGTGTGTATTTAGTCTATTTTCGGAATTTGTTTAGTCCCATACCGGGAGATTGTCCCGGATTACCTTTTTCTATGGATATAAATAGAACTCTTCACCTTCTATTGTATTCACCCATTGCTTGGTGGCATTCTCTCTACTTGGAGTAAGCCTTGGAGCAAAATCTCATGGTGGAGAAGAATGCTACCTTCAATGTGAGTCATCTAATAAAATAATTTTTCCATTATTTTGTTCTTATGTTGTTTCTTTATGCATGCTTAGCTTAGTTTTACTTCTTTGATTCAAGGCTAAAGTAGTTAGAATGTTTCTTTTCTTCTTTAGTTTAATTGTTAGAGTAATGTGTAGTGAGTAGATCCATCCCCCTTTCGGGGTGGAGATGATGTTCATACATGCATTAAAGAATGGATATGAATGCTTTATATTTTGATTGTGTTGATAAATGTGAATGTATGCTTGCTTTTTAGAGTAGAATACTACACTTGATAAATTTAGCAAACACGGCTCAAACAACCCAATGTCACTATAGGTACTTACTGCTAGACGACACCTAATTGCGAGGTCACACGACCTCAACACTCCTCACGACAACACCGCACACTCCTGAATGCCCCACCTCCCTTGGTCAAAGGTCACAAAGCCGAATGAGATAGTCAAGACCTGGAGGTCACAAAAGTCTCAATGCAACTAATCAAACGATGACGTTCAGTCCATGACGTCGAAAATGGGATTATCTCCTAAGTGAACCCGAATCCTAGTGGCCAATGTCTACTTGATTTTAGATTATGGCTTTTGATTGGTGTGATTTAGGGGCTAAGGAATGTGTGATGAAATCCCCCACCTTAACTTGTATGGGACAGCCCCCCTTAGAGTAGTTTGATTCCTAAACTAGCAATAAAGCCCTCCATTCAAACACTCACATCTCTTTGGTCTTGATGCACCTTACTAACTAATGGATGCTCTCACCATGCATGAATGAGAGAATGGGTGCACGTACCTCACGGCAGCACTCAACAACAAAAATAATAAAGAAAAGAAAAGATGAATGCATACAAGGTCTAGAGACGATGCATGACCTATATGGCAATCCACTAATCTTTTGCTTTGACTTTTAAGTTCCATGCCTTTTAAAAAGGGAATGATGGGTTTATTGATTAATCTGGAAGCAATTTACAGATTTAGACATACAAAATTGGGCTCCAGACAACTATAGTGGCATTACCAACAACCCGAAGAAAACAAGGGGCAAACATAGCTCACCAATCTGCCAATCAGTGGTCTTTGACCGATACTTGGCGGTCTTGATAGCTTCAAATGCTCCCAAGATTTTCTTTTTTCTTCCCCAGTGAACATTCAACGTCCTGAATTTAAAAAAAACTAAAACCAAAAGATTAAAACCAGAGTCTGGACAGAGCACCTCCCCGGCAACGACGTCAAAAACGTATTTCGATTAAAGTTTAAACCATAAGTGCATGACCACAATGAAGCAGTGGCAAGTACGAGTTGAGTCCATAGGGAGGTGTGTCAACTCTGGTTCTTCAAAAATAAAGTGGAAAATAAGGGGAGAAGAAGTTTGATTACACTAAACTAGGCTACACTAAACAAGCAATTAACCAACAAGAAAGATGAAAACACAAGACTGACTAAGCAACTAACAAACTAGAAAGATGAAATTCAATAAAGAAAAAAACCCAAGTGGTGGAGTATGTGTACACATGTGAAAAGGTGGTGAGGAATGCATTCAATACGGCACAAGTATAGGTTGTGTTTTCATGCATAGGAAATACCTAACGGTTGTGGAAAAAACTATCATTCCAATCACTAACCTAGTTCATTAACATGAGCATAAACAAGTTGGTCATTAAGAACCTAAACAAGCATGTGAAGTACCTAATGGTTAGGGCAAAACCCATCAAGTTGAGTATTCTTTTTTAAACAAATAAGCATACATTCACATTCATCACTTATTGCAAAAGATAGCATTCATCCCATTCTTCATTACATGTATAAACATCATCTCCACACCCCAAAGGAGATGGAAGTACTCACTATACATTAAGCTAACAATTATACTAATGAAGAAAGACATTCTAATTAGTTCAACTGAGATTAGGAAAACAAACTAAGTTAAACGTGCAAGCATTAAAAGAGAACATCAAAACAAAACTAGGAAGAATTATTTTATTTTCATGAGTCACATTACAAGAAGCATTCTTCTCCACTTGAGTTTTGTTCCAAGGCTTACTCCAAGTAGAAGAATGATCACCAAGCAATGAGTAGTTTACCAAGGGGAAGAAGAGTTCTATTTATAGCCATGAAAAAGGTAACTGGGGACAATCCCCCGGTGTGGGACTGATGAAACATTCCCAGAATAGAAGTAACCCATATCTGCGCAAAACAGGGTCAGATTATGGTCCCAAAAGATCGCCAATTGGTGGTCTACGACCAGTAATTGGCGGTCATGTTTTGTCGGATCGGATCCATTTTTCGATTTCTTCTTTAGTGCTTCAATTCTTCACGTGGGGTGCACTCAGATCGTTTATTGGAGTCTAGGCCCAAATCTAATTGCCAAAATACTCCTCATGATGGTGTGAATTTTCTCGGTTTGCTATATGGTCCCTCCGGGCTTACATCCAGGTCCTTCCCTCTTGCAGATGGGTCATTATGTATGACGTAGAGGTCCATTTTGCTTCATTCAAGTCTTTTCTTCGTACATTTTAGTGCTTTTTCTATTCCCTTCTCTTCTTTATGACCTAATACCTTAAATATAATAACAAACACTCGAGTAGCACAATATTGGGGTAAATTAAGGATATATAGCATGAATATGATGCATGATTGATTGACATCATTTCATGCATATATTTGTATCTTATCTCCATTATCTTATACCTAAGCAATGCTACGTGACGAGTTTTATGTTTGAATTTCAGAAATAAATAGGTTTGAAGAGATTAAGCATGAAAGGACCCAAAAGCAGGGAAAAAGGACTAAATTGTGAGACCTGGGGACTAAGATGCAAGGGAGAAGGACCTGAACGTCAGACCGAAGGACCAAAGAGCAAAACAGAAAACTCCAAACCATCATGGGGAGTATTTTGGCAATTCTATTCGGGTCGGAGCTCCAAAAAGTGAAGTAGATGCATCAAAGACCAACAAAGACATCCACAAAAGTCCAGAATAAAATCCAGCGTGATCTGGACCATATAGACCGCCAATTGGCGGTCCCAGACCGCTAATTGGCAGTCTATTTTGACCCAAATATGCTAAGATTTTGGTGGGTCGCGTATCAATGTGTATTTAGTCCATTTCTGGTATTTGTTTAGTCCCACATCGGGGGATTGTCCCGGAGTGCCTTTTTCTTTGGCTATAAATATAACTCTTCACCTTCTATTGTAAACTACCCATTACTTGGTGGCATTCTCTATACTAAGGAGTGAGCCTTGAAGCAAAAACTCACGGTGGAGAAAATGCTACCTTCAATGTGAGCCATTGTTAATAAAATAATTGTTCTAGTATCTTTTAATATTGTCATTTCTTTTGTGCATGCTTGTTTAGTCTTTCCTTTCCTTTTAAGTTTAATTAGTATTTCTTGCTTGCTTTGTGTAGTTTCATTTTAGTATTATGCTTCATTTTGTTAATATAGTTAGTGTAATGAGTAGTGAGTAGTTCCATCCCCATTTGGGGGGTGGAGAAATATGTAATATGATTGATTGATCTCGTTTTATATTAACCGCAAGTGCACGACCGCGTTGAAGCGGTGGCAAATACGGGTCATCCACTGGGAGGTGTGTCGACGCTTGGTTTGTTCGAAGGCGAGAGGTAAAAAGAAGGAGAGAAGGGTTGGTTACACTAAACTACACTAAGATGCAAAAATGAAATGAAGATAAGCAATAAAACTAAGCCCCATAGGGGGTAGAGAAATAATGTGAACATAAAGAAGTGTGTGTGTGTGTGTGTTCATTAAGCTCCTCACAACATGTAGTGCATGAAGTCATATAACTACATCCAACTTTGCCTCCACATGAATTAAGATAAGGCTACATCATTAAAACATACAAGACAATAATTGGAATGAAGCTACATGAACTCAAGTATAAAGACTAGACCCTACTATGCCTCCACATGAATTAAGATAAGACTACATCATTAAAACATACAAGACATTAGCTAAGGTAAAGGCAACAAGAGCACATACACAACAAATTGTGTTTCCAATATTAACTTCATCCATATCCTAACCTTATCATTCCCCAAAAATAGGTCCACTAATCAAAGCATAAGCTAAGCTTCATTCAAGAGCATTAGCATATCAAAGATAAGAGTGAAAACCCATTAGATGGTTATGGAAATCATATAAAGCTCAAGGGATAAAGATAACACACAATTAATACACTACATGATTATATCCCATATTTCTCCACCCCCAAATGGGATGGAACTACTCACACATATTTAAACTAACTACTCTAACAAAATGAAGCATTATACTGAAATAAAACAACACTAATCAAGCAAGAAATATTAAAGAAAGAAATACTAACCAAGCATGCACCAAATAAAAGACATAACAAGACAAGATTAAAAGAAACAAAGAAACTTTTATTTACAATGACTAACATTGAAGGTAGCATTCTTCTCCACCTTGAGTTATTGCTTCAAGGCTCACTCCTTAGTAGAGAGAATGCCACCAAACAATGGGTAATTACAATGGAAGGTGAAGAGTTCTATTTATAGGCATGGAAAAAGCTAATCCGGGACAATCCCCCGATGTGGGACTAAACCAATAACAAAAATAGACTATGAATACACTAATACAATCCTAGCACAAATCTTAGCGGATCTGGAGCAATATGGACCGTCAATTAGCGGTCCAAGACCGCCAATTGGCGGTCTATATGATCCAGATCGAGTTGCTTTTGGTTGTGGGCTTTGCTGGTGGTCTTTGTTGGTCTTTGATGCATCTACTTTGTTTGTTGGAGCTCCGACCCGAATCGAATTGCCAAAATACTTCCCATGATGGTGTGGAGTTTCCTGTTTTGCTCTTAGGTCCTTCTGTCTTACGATCTGGTCCTTCTCCCTTGCATCCTGGTCCCCAGGTCACACAATTAAGTCCTTTTTCCTGCTTTTGGGTCCTTTCAGGGCTCTTCACTTCAAACCTCTTTATTCCTGAAAACTAAACATAAAACTCGTCACGTAGCAGTGCTTAAGTGTAAGATGATGGATATAAGATACAAATATGAGCATGAAATGATGTCAATCAAATACCCCCACACCTAAGTTTTTTCTACTCCCGAGCAAAACAAAGAAAGAGAAAAGCAAACGAAAAACAAGAAATCCTAACTCACTTTCGTAGGAATCACGGTTGCACTTAGCACGTGCAACAAGCCGTTAAACCTCCTTGTTGCCAAGGAGGAGGAGTGTTGTCTCCTGAGGGTTTTCAGCGGATATACCTACAAAATCCGAAAAAGATGCATTATTCAATCAAGACACTCAACTCGTTGGAAATATTTTGTCGATCATTGAACGCAGTAATCCTACGGGCCGACTCTATATAGGTAATCAGTCCACACACCTAACCTAATGAACCATTCGTGCAAGTTAAATAATGAATTAAGTGAAAGACATGGACATCTCAACATCCTCAAGTGATACAAAGTGTACGGTCCATTAAGGTTCTTATTTGCATTACCATTTTTTTTTCTTTTTGTTTCTTTTCACATTTTTTTTTCTTTTCTTTTTCTTGGTTGGAGCTTCATTCTCCCAGGGTCAGGTTTCGTGCATCATTTCCCATGAGGACTTACACTATCACATACACCTTTCCCCAAATCTCCACATAGGGCAATCCCTACCACCCGTGTAACGGGAGTTCGGTCGGCGCATCCCAAGTCAGATGACTCGAAAGCACCAGGCACAAAGTCCCCTTAGACCTACTTTCCCGAGTTATAGGAGCCGTGCGAGAAGAGAGAACACCTACTCACTTATTTCTTATCTACACATGAACCAAAACCCCTACACTAATGTCTCACAACAAGATTTAGAGGGTCCTCGACTACAACAATCTTCCTTAAGTTAACAGACACGAATTATTGACTCACTAGGTTCAGGGTGGACGTCTTTGAATGTTTGAGCACTGAAACCCTATGATTACTCACCCCCAAAGGAAAACTGGGGTGCATCCTAACGACTCGATAAATCCTAAAGCCACAGTACTACTAGATATCCTAATGCATCAAGTTCAAGACAATTTTGGGAGCTTTCTTTTTACTTTGCCTTTCAACAGTTTTGCACATGCTAAACACACGCAAAACCCACAAAACATTTTCTTTCGCAAACACATGAAGATTTTGAAAGAAATGTGAAAATTTTAAAGCACTAGGCAAGCAAAAGAAGACAAGTCACCCAAGGATCATGGCAAGCAGATATATCGGTATTAAATGCAGCACACTAACATGACCCTAAAAATGCAAACAAAAGAAAACAAAATCAAAAGAAAAGACTCGACTATGTACACACGTAAAACACCCCCCCCCCACACCTACTTCATGCATTGTCCTCAATGAATGTGAGCAAGATACTACATTGATTTATGCATGAAAAAGGAGAGATCTCACCAACATGAAGTACAAAGGGAAGTTCAAGGTCATGTTGATGGACACAAACCCGAATTCCCTCAAAACCTGTGAGATGCTAAAGAAAGGATACAAATACGTGAAAGAAATGGAGCCCAAATACACAAGGGTTGGGGCTCACAACAATCGATGCTCACTGAAGGAGTCTTTTATTGTACTTTTTTTTTCTTTGTATTTTTTTTTCTTTTTATTCTTTTTTTTAATTTTTTTCATTTTTATATATATAACTATGTACAAACATAAGTTCCCATCTTCATTTGTCAAAAGACATCAAATGGGAACCACAAAAGTGGGTCAATGCACTTGAAAAGGGAACATGACACCACGCGGGTCCAGAATACGCATGCGTGGGCCCCCTTCACAAAGCACACCAGAAGAAATGAGAGGTTCATGAATTGGACACAAAGGCGTCTCATTCAAAGGATGAAACTGAAAGAGCTTGAACCTCTCAAGAGTTTGGGAAAAGAGGGGCAACGGAATAAGAGTTTCTCCCGTTGCGCTGCTGAAGTTATGATCGTCAATCCAAACTCTCCAACCAACAGGCTGGTGCGTCGGAACGAGGTCAAGAACCTCGTTAGGCATGTCTGACACACCAGGTGAACAAAAAGTGGGTCTCATACCAGAGGTATCCTCCAAGGAACTCCTAATACCCTCACGAGCAATGTAGTTGTTTGATGTTCCATCATTTCCAAGATGATCAGGAACAATAGTGAGACGCAAACTCTCATCAGGTCGTATGAGATTAAGGTTACTAGGGAGCTCTTGCTCTACGAAAGGTGAGTCCTTAGGAGGTACAACAATAAGATCATGTGGCTCAAGGGCCACGAGACAAAAAGGTAAGGCACAATCCTGTGCCGACTCATAATAGAACTGGTCCAAGCTATTCTCAGTTGGAATCGAATCCTCCACCAAGTGATCGTGAATTGAAACCCCAAGTCGTTCAGACTGACAAGGAGTTTGACTTTGAAAGATTGTGCCTTGAATTTGTGGATGTGGTGGTGGTTCGATTTCAAAAGATGAATCCTCAAGTTGACAAGAAAAGTTACTCTCCTCACGTTCACGTAATTGCTGCGACATTTGACTCACTTGCAGTGCCATATTTTGTATGGACTGTTGAGTGGTTTCCATGAACGTAAGGAAAGTTTGTTTCAAGGAATCAGGTATGCGGTCAACTATGAGGTCCAAGTCAGGGCTTGGAAAATTTTGGGCTTGGGTGTTGATGGGCTGAGAATGAGTCCAATTATTGGGAGTGGGGTGCTGGTAGAATTCTGGGTATTCGGGAGGAGGATACTGGGGTGGAAATGATGTATAAGAATTTGTATAAGAATTGTCTCCCCACGAATCCATCCCTCTCGGGTTGTACGCGGATGCGTAATGGTCATAATGAGCATTTTGGGAAAATATGTGCTCATACTCAGGCTCAGGGGCAACATAAGGACATTCCCCGATAACATGACCACTCAACCCACAACACTCACACGGTGTGGCTACTGGAGCCACCGGTGCACCCATGTCATCTACCATATGCATGAAAGAGGCCAAAGGTTCTTGTAATGTCTCCATTTGATGACCAACGTATGATCCGACATAACTAGATGATAGTCTAGTAGTCGGTGCCTCTCTCATACTACCCCAATATGACGATTGCTCAGTCACACAATTAAGATTATCCCAACCATACGGAGTGTTAGTCTGAGCTACCCCGGGTTGCATGGGTCCAGAATACCAGGGAGACTCATCCTAGTCCCAACAATGATATGGATGGTCGCCCATGTAACCATCCATCTCAACAGAGAACTCTAGAGTCGACCACTCTCACCACCACGAGGCTAAACTCGCAAAAAGTGCTCGACTGGACCCTAAAAACGCTACAAAGAGTGTAAAGGGGAGGAGACTATAATGTAGAAGAAGGTGAGAAGAAGATGACTCGGAGGAGAAGGGAAGAATCCCTAAAGCTAGCGTGGGTAACGGGATCAGGAAGAAGCCTAACTAGCAAGCACGGCTCAAACAATGTAAGGCAATGGGTCCTTAAGCTAGACGATGCCTAACTTCGAGGTCACTAGCCTCGACACGCCTCACCTCTCTACAACGAGGACCACAATGCCCAGCAAGTGATACCAGATCTGGAGATCCAGTACCTCCTACTATCGACAATGTAGGCAACGCCGATCAGGTCATGACGGTCTCGACTAGATTACTCTCCTAGTGCGTCCGAATTCCTTAGGGCCAATGTCTACTTGCTTTTAGTTAAGTCTTTATTACGAGTGATTTTTGGGGCCAAGGAAAGGGTGATGAAATCCCCCACCTTATCTTTTATGGGACAGCCCCTCCTTAGTAGCGTTTTAATCCTAGATCTAGCAATCAATCGCTCCAATCAAAACGCTCAACTCACTCTTGTCGTGATGCACCTTACTAAGTAATGCATGATCGAATCATGCATGAATGAGAGATTGGGGTGCACGTACCTCACGTCAACAATCAACAACAAAATGTAAAGAAAAGAAAAGACAAATGCATGCAAGGTCTACAAATGATGCATGACCTAGATGGCAAGAAGTCTAATCTTTTGCTTTGAGTTTTATGGTCCAAGTTGATCAAAGGGGATTGAAATTAAATCTGGGAGCAAATTAGAAGTCACAGCATGCAAAATTGTGCTCCCAGATAACTAACATGAACAATATAACAACTGGAACAAATTTGAGAAGAATTGAGGCTCACCAGGCCGCCAATTGGCGGTCCCAGACCACTGATTGGCGGTTAGTTTTGTTTCTTTTTCTCTCCAATTCCTCCAGTTGCTTCCCCTGGATGCTTAGGTTACCTTAAACATGCCAAAACTAAAACCAAAAAAATTAAAATCCCCTCGAATCGCCCAAACCAACGTCTGGACAGAGCACCTCCCCGGCAACGGCGCCAAAAACTTGATTGATCTCGTTTTATATTAACCGCATGTGCACGACCGCGTTGAAGTGGTGGCAAATACGGGTCGTCCACTGGGAGGTGTGTCGACACTTGGTTTGTTCGAAGGGAAGAGGTAAAAAGAAGGAGAGCAGGGTTGGTTACACTAAACTACACTAAGATGCAAAAAGGAAATGAAGATAAGCAATAAAACTAAGCCCCATAGGGGGTAGAGAAATAATGTGAACATAAAGAAGTGTGTGTGTGTGTGTGTTCATTAAGCTCCTCACAACATGTAGTGCATGAAGTCATAAAACTACATCCAACTTTGCCTCCACATGAATTAAGATAAGACTACATCATTAAAACATACAAGACAATAATTGGAATGAAGCTAAATGAACTCATGTATAAAGACTAGACCCTACTATGCCTCCACATGAATTAAGATAACCTAATATCATTAAAACATACAAGACAATAACTAAGGTAAATGCAACAATAGTACAAACACTACAAACTGTGTTTCCAATATTAATTCCATTTATATCCTAACCTTATCCATTCCCCATAAAATAGGTCCACTAATCAAAGCATAAGCTAAGCTTCATTCAAGAGCATTAGCATATCAAAGATAAGAGTGAAAACCCATTAGATGGTTATGGAATCATATAAAGCTCAAGGGATAAAGATAACACAAACTTAATACACTACATGATTATATCACATATTTCTCCACCCCCCAAATGGGGATGGAACTACTCACACATATTTAAACTAACTACTCTAACAAAATGAAGCATTATACTGAAATAAAACTACACTAATCAAGCAAGAAATATTAAAGAAAGAAAGACTAACCAAGCATGCACCAAATAAAAGACATAACAAGACAAGATTAAAAGAAACAAAGAAACTTTTATTAACAATGACTCACATTGAAGGTAGCATTCTTCTCCACCTTGAGTTATTGCTTCAAGGTTCACTCCTTAGTAGAGAGAATGCCACCAAACAATGCGTAATTACAATGGAAGGTGAAGAGTTCTATTTATAGGCATGGAAAAAGCTAATCCATGACAATCCCCCGATGTGGGACTAAACCAATACCAAAAATAGACTAAGAATACACTAATACAAGCCCAGCACAAATCTTAGCGGATCTGGAGCAATATGGACTGCCAATTCGCGGTCCAAGACCGCCAATTGGCGGTCTATATGATCCAGATCGAGTTGGTTTTGGTTGTGGGCTTTGCTGGTGGTCTTTGTTGGTCTTTGATGCATCTACTTTGTTTGTTGGAGCTCCGACCCGAATCGAATTGCCAAAATACTCCCCATGATGGTGTGGAGTTTCCTGTTTTGCTCTTAGGTCCTTATATCTTACGATCAGGTCCTTCTCCCTTGCATCTTGGTCCCCGGGTCTTACAATTAAGTCTTTTTTCCTGCTTTTAGGTCCTTTCATGGCTCTTCTCTTCAAACCTCTTTATTCCTGAAAACTAAACATAAAACTCGTCACGTAGCAGTGCTTAAGTGTAAGATGATGGATATAAGATACAAATATGAGCATGAAATGATGTCAATCAATGATCATGTAGTGTATTAAGTGTGTGTTATCTTAATCACTTGAGCTTTATATAATTTCCATAACCATCTAATGGGTTTTCACTTTTATCTTTGATATGATAATGCTCTTGAATGAAGCTTAGCTTATGCTTTGATTAGTGGACCTATTTTATGGGGAATGGATAAGGTTAGGATATGGATGGAATTAATACTGGAAACATAGTTTGTAGTGTTTGTACTGTTGTTGCCTTTACCTTAGTTATTGTCTTGTATGTTTTAATGATATTAGGTTATCTTAATTCATGTGGAGGCATAGTAGGGTCTAGTCTTTATACATGAGTTCATTTAGCTTCATTCCAATTATTGTCTTGTATGTTTTAATGATGTAGTCTTATCTTAATTCATGTGGAGGCAAAGTTGGATGTAGTTTTATGATTTCATGCACTACATGTTGTGAGGAGCTTAATGAACACACACACACACACTTCTTTATGTTCACATTATTTCTCTACCCCCTATGAGGCTTAGTTTTATTGCTTATCTTCATTTCCTTTTTGCATCTTAGTGTAGTTTAGTGTAACCAACCCTGCTCTCCTTCTTTTTACCTCTTGCCTTCGAACAAACCAAGTGTCGACACACCTCCCAGTGGACGACCCGTATTTGCCACCACTTCAACGCGGTCGTGCACTTGCGGTTTTAATTAAAACTATCAATCAGGTTTTTGGCGCCGTTGCCGGGGAGGTCCTCTGTCCAGACCTTGGTTTGGACGATTCGAGTGGTTTTTAATTTTTTGTTTTCAGTTTTTCTTAGTTTCAGGGATCCTAAAGATCACGGGGAGGCTACTGGACGAGTTGGAGCAGAAGAACTTCAACAAGGACCGCCAATCAGTGGTCTTAGACTGCCAATTGGCGGCTTGGTGAGTGTTTTTGGCTCTCAATTTTCTTCTGGTAGTTGATGCTTTCACTTTAGTTATCTGGGAGCACTATTTTGCATGCTGTGATTTCTAGTTTGCTGCTAGATTTAATTTCAATTCTCTTTAATCAACTTGGACCATAAAACTCAAAGCAAAAGATTAGACTTCTTGCCATCTAGGTCATGCATCATTTGTAGACCTTACATGCATTTGTCTTTTCTTTGCTTTACACTTTGCTGTTGATTGCTGGCGTGAGGTATGTGCACCAAAATCTCTCATTCATGCATGTTTCAATCATGCATTAGTTAGTAAGGTGTATCGGGACAAGAGTGAGTTGAGCGTTTGATTGGAGTGTTGATTGCTAGATCTAGGATCAAAACGCTACTAAGGAGGGTTGTCCCATAAAAGATAATGTTGGGGATTTCATCACCCTTTCCTTGGCCCCAAAAATCACTCTTAATCAATCCTTAACTAAAAGCAAGTAGACATTGGCCCTAGGATTTCGGACGCACTAGGAGAGTAATCTAGTTGAGACCGCCATGGCCTGATCGACGTTGCCTACCTTGTCAATAGTAGGAGGTACTAGATCTCCAAATCTGGTATCACTTGCTGGGTATTGTGGTCCTCGTTGTAGGGAGGTGAGGCATTTCGAGGCTAGTGACCTCGTAGTTAGGCGTCGCCTAGCCGAAGGACCCATTGCCTTACATTGTTTGAGCCGTGCTTGCTAGTTAGGCTTCTACCTGATCCCATTACCCACGCTAGCTCTAGGATTCTTCCCTTCTCCTCTGAGTCATCATCTTCTCACCTTCTTCTACGTTATAGTCTCCTCCCCTTTACACTCTCTGGTAGCGTTTTAGGGTCCAGTCGAGCACTTTTTGCGAGCTTGGCGTCGTGGTGGTGTGAGTGATCAACTCGAGAGTTCTTTGTTGAGATGGATGGTTACATGGGCGACCATCCATATCATTGTTGGGACCAGAACAATTCTTCCTGGTATTCTGGACCCATGCAACCTAGGGTGGCTCAGACTAACACCCCGTATGGTTGGGACAATCTTAATTGTGTGACTGAGCAAAATTCATATTTGGGTAGTATGAGAGAGGCACCGACTCCTAGACCACCATCTACTTACGTCAGATCATATGCTGGTCAACAAACTGAGACATTACAACAAACTTTGGCGTCTTTCATGCGTATGGCAGACGACATGAGTGCACCGGTGGCTCCAATAGCCGTACCGTGCGACTGTTGTGGGGTGAGTGGTCATGTTATCGGGGAATGTCCTTATGTTCCCCTTGAGCCTGAGTATGAGCATACATTTTCCCAAAATGCTCAATATAACCATTACGCATCCGCGTACAACCCGAGAGTGATGGATTCGTGGGGAGACAATTCATATCCAAATTCTTATACTTCATTTTCACCCTAGTATCCTCCTCCCCAATACCCAGAATTCTACCAACACCCCACTTCAAATCATTGGACTCATTCTCAGCACATCAACACCCAACCCCAAAATTTCCCAAGCTCTGACTTGGACCTCATAGTTGTCCGCATACCTGATTCCTTGAAACAAACTTTCCTTACGTTCATGGAAACCACTCAACATTCCATACAAAATATGGCACTGCAAGTGAGTCAAATGTCGCAGCAATTACGTGAACGTGAGGAGAGTAATTTTTCTTGTCAACATGAGGATTTATCTTCTGAAATCGAACCACCATCACATCCACAAATTCAAAGCACAATCTTTCAAAGTCAAACTTCTAGTCAGTCTGAGGGACTTGGGGTTTCAATTCACGATCACTTGGTGGAGGATTCGATTCCAATTGGGAATACTATGGACCAGCTTCTTTATGAGTCGGCATAGGATTGCACCTTATCTTCTTTGTAGGATCGTGTGGGTTATGGGTCCACTAATCACTTTTAATCTAATCCCTAATTTTCTACTTGATTAAGCAAACAAATGCGCAGCGGAATAAACAAACAAGTAGATAAAGAAAGACAATGCAAACCACAAAAGACGCGTCGGTTTTTATAGAGGTTCGGCACCCCACCCGGGTCCTAGTCCTCTCTTGTAAGCTCCGCTCGACTCCGCGAGCTCCGCCTACGTCTTCACTAACCACTCCCCGTTCCGGGCCGGGAGAGAACGCCTTTACACCACAAGCAACGCGAACAACCCTCGCTTGCTTGAATTCTTCCTCTCACAATCCGAGAGGGACACTTCGGGCTTTCACCGAAGTCCTTGCTTCTTTTGACAACTCTTGTAACTGAGTGGGATTCACTCTCTAATTGAGCATACTTTGAGTAGGATGAGTATATGATCAAATGTGTGAAGTTTAGGCTTAAAGAGTGTGGAATTGGGAGCTTTGAGGATTGAGGTTTCTCTCTAATGAATTGGGACAATTGGAGTTGGAGAGATGTGTTAACAACAAGTCTTGATCCTCTATTTATAAGCTCCTAAGGTATTCTAGCCGTTGGTGATAGATTTGATTGGGTTTTGTGCAAGATACAAAAAGCAGAAAATCGGGCTGCAAATCTGTCCAGAACCGGTCGACCGAAACTAGTAAACCGGTCGACCGTTAACATGATTTCAAAGAGAACGGTCGAACAAAAGAATATTCGGTCGGACAAACGAGCTAGAACTTAACTCTACTTAAGTTAAACGGTCGAACCAAAGTATGGGGCGGTCGACCGCTCAGGGGATTCGGTTGAGATAAAGATGCAACGGTCGAACGAAGAATGAGTCGACCGATAGCAGGGAATTTTGTTTCTTGAAGAAATGTTCAACCGGTCGACCGAAACAAGGTCGTCGTTCGACCGGTTACCGAATGTATTTTGGGGTTAAGTTTGTTTTATACGAATACGACCGTTATAGGAATACGACAAGAAAAACGGCCATATTAAAATCCGGGATCGGTCGACCGAAAAGGTAGAACCGGTCGACCGGAAGAGTTCGGTAAAATCACTGTGGAGAGTCTGTTATAAACCGGTCGAACTGAGAACTGGTTCGGTCGACCGGTTCACACAGGAAATCTGGGTTTAAGTTTATAAGTGATTTCCGACTAAGGTTTGGGTGATCTAATGAAGTCCAAATAATGTGAAATTTCGTGTGTGACTTCTATAGGGAACCTATTGTGTATGTGATTGGTTTTTAACTCTTGTATGCTCAATTTACACATGTTCCTAAGACTCAAAATAAAATCAAGATTACAAGTCTTCATTTAGCTTTATTACAATTTCTTGACTTGATTTCCTTCCTTCCATGAGTCTTGATCACCTGTAGAGGTTAGCACAATACTATATATATGCAATGCAATATGTGTGCTACTCTACATCATCATAATTAAGATTAGGTTAATTAAATCATCAAAACATAGATTAAGGCCAAAAAGCCAACAATCTCCCCCTTTTTGATGATGGCAACCTATATCTTAATTCTATCTAAATACATGGAATTTGTATATGTAAACTATGCATATTAATGCTCCCCCTATGGATGTGCATAGTTTTTGTTCAATTTTATGCCAAATTCCAAGTTACCCCCTTAATTACCTCTCCCCCTTTGACATCCATGAAAAATAATAATTATTTAAGACTTTAAGCTTAGAATTTGGATGTCTTGTAATGAAGTTGCTCCCCCTAAATTTTGCACTTCATTACTCTAATAAAAGATATAACATTTAAGCTCCCCCTATCAATAAGGCTAAATGGAAACAATGAGTATGATTCAAGTTAAGTTTATTTAAGTTTCAACTTAAGCCTTATTCTAACATCCATTTAAAATTTGACATTTAGAATCAATGGATGTGATAAATGATTTGCAATGAATTAAACTTATAAAGATATGACAATTGAGCATATAAATTAGATTAGAGCTAAATTTTCAGAAATTTCAAGGATAGAAATTTATACCAAACTTGAATCTTGATTAGCTCCAATCTCATTTGGTGATGCAACCGGATTCGAATTCGACGCTTTGGCTCACCCGGTCACCACCAATTTCCTCCTCAAGCTCCTACAAGTGTAGATTTAGGTACCCAAACAACTTTGGGTCCTTGAATGTTAGTTTTGGGAATCCAAACCATTTTGGTTTTGGGTGCCCACACACTTGAGGAACTAGATTTAACAAATAAATGCTTGCCATTTAAAGTAGTATGAGATACATGGTTTTTCAAATGCACATTGTATCCTAAACCATGTTTAGCTAATGATTGTCTTTGACTACTCAAAAGCATATCAAGCATTTTTGTTCCTTTAGTGAACATTTCAAGATCTTTTCTTAATTGCATATTTGAAGCTTTAAGATCTACATGTTCATCAATAATGGGTGTTTTACTTAGACTAGCAAGTGATGATTCATTTGATTCAAGTCTAGCAATCACCTCATTCTTTTCATTCATGATTAATTCAATTTGGCATTTGAGATCATTTATAGTTTTTCTAGCATTTTTGTTCTTTTCACAAATGATCTCATATTGTTTAACTAAATCATGAAATGCATTTTGTAGCTCATCATGTGTATATGATTCATCATTAGCATTAGAATTAGAGCTAGCACTAGAATATGATTTATTTGAACATGAATTGCTTCTAGTGGTGTAAGAGTTAGAAGATACCTCACTTCCTTCATCTTGAATTGCCATGTAGCACATATGCGCATATTCCTTTGTTGATGAAGGTGCGGTTGATTTGGATGACGACGACGACGTATCGTCCCAAGTGGCCTTGTGAGCTTCCAACCTCTTTTCTTTTCTCTTACTCCTCTCCTTTTCTCTTCTTCTCTCCCTTCTCTCATTTTTCTTTTCCTCTTCTCTTCTCTCATTTTCGCTCTCCTCCCTCTCTTTTTCTTGTTCTCTTTTCTCACTTCTTCTACCTCTTCTTTCATTCTTTTCTCCTTTATCTCTCTTGAGGTATTTGAAGAAGTCTTGGGCAAGGACCTCAATGTCCTCTTCTTCCACCCTCCTTGGCTCATCAAAATTTGCATGTAATGCCACCACGGAGTTTTTCTTTGAAGCTTCCTTCTCTCTTCGATGACTCAATTGGAGCTCATAGGCCATGAGATTTCCAATGAGTTCCTCCATCTTCAATTTTGAAAGATCGTGCGATTCTTCGATTGCCACGACCTTTTCTTCCCAATCGTTGCTCAATGACCGGAGGAATTTTCGAGTCATCTCTCCTTCATTTATCCTTCTTCCAAGAATCAAAAGAGAGTTAGTGATATCGGTGAAGCGAGTGTTCATGTCGCTTATGTTCTCACCGATTTGCATAGAAAATATTTCATATTTATGCATGAGGAGACTTATCCTAGTTTCTTTGGTTTTGCTATCACCCTCATGATGCATTTGTAACCTATGTCATATTTCATTTGCACTTTCACATCCCCTAATTCTATTGTATTCTCCCTCATTAAGGCCACAATAAAGAATATTCATAATTTTTGAATTCATTTCAATTTCTTTCATTTGAGCCCTAGATAGAGAATCTAAATCATCTTCATTTGGGGGTATGTATGGATTTTGAATAAACTTCCAATACTTAAGATCATTTGATATTAAAAAGATTTTCATTCTATTTTTCCAATAATCATAATTTGACCCATTAAGCAAAGGAGGCCTTGTGGTGCATAAACCCTCTAAGTGATTAGATGTTGAAGCCATGCTAAAATTACGGTAAAGTAATGAAATTTAGCTAACAACGCTCTGATACCAAATGTAGGATCGTGTGGGTTATGGGTCCACTAATCACTTTTAATCTAATCCCTAATTTTCTACTTGATTAAGCAAACAAATGCGCAGCGGAATAAACAAACAAGTAGATAAAGAAAGACAATGCAAACCACAAAAGACGCGTCGGTTTTTATAGAGGTTCGGCACCCCACCCGGGTCCTAGTCCTCTCTTGTAAGCTCCGCTCGACTCCGCGAGCTCCGCCTACGTCTTCACTAACCACTCCCCGTTCCGGGCCGGAAGAGAACGCCTTTACACCACAAGCAACGCGAACAACCCTTGCTTGCTTGAATTCTTCCTCTCACAATCCGAGAGGGACACTTCGGGCTTTCACCGAAGTCCTTGCTTCTTTTGACAACTCTTGTAACTGAGTGGGATTCACTCTCTAATTGAGCATACTTTGAGTAGGATGAGTATATGATCAAATGTGTGAAGTTTAGGCTTAAAGAGTGTGGAATTGGGAGCTTTGAGGATTGAGGTTTCTCTCTAATGAATTGGGACAATTGGAGTTGGAGAGATGTGTTAACAACAAATCTTGATCCTCTATTTATAAGCTCCTAAGGTATTCTAGCCGTTGGGGATAGATTTGATTGGGTTTTGTGCAAGATACACAAAGCAGAAAATCGGGCTGCAAATCTGTCCAGAACCGGTCGACCGAAACTAGTAAACCGGTCGACCGTTAACATGATTTCAAAGAGAACGGTCGAACAAAAGAATATTCGGTCGGACAAACGAGCTAGAACTTAACTCTACTTAAGTTAAACGGTCGAACCAAAGTATGGGGCGGTCGACCGCTCAGGGGATTCGGTTGAGATAAAGATGCAACGGTCGAACGAAGAATGAGTCGACCGATAGCAGGGAATTTTGTTTCTTGAAGAAATGTTCAACCGGTCGACCGAAACAAGGTCGTCGTTCGACCGGTTACCGAATGTATTTTGGGGTTAAGTTTGTTTTATACGAATACGACCGTTATAGGAATACGACAAGAAAAACGGCCATATTAAAATCCGGGATCAGTCGACCGAAAAGGTAGAACCGGTCGACCGGAAGAGTTCGGTAAAATCACTGTGGAGAGTCTGTTATAAACCGGTCGAACTGAGAACTGGTTCGGTCGACCGGTTCACACAGGAAATCTGGGTTTAAGTTTATAAGTGATTTCCGACTAAGGTTTGGGTGATCTAATGAAGTCCAAATAATGTGAAATTTCGTGTGTGACTTCTATAGGGAACCTATTGTGTATGTGATTGGTTTTTTAACTCTTGTATGCTCAATTTACACATGTTCCTAAGACTCAAAATAAAATCAAGATTACAAGTCTTCATTTAGCTTTATTACAATTTCTTGACTTGATTTCCTTCCTTCCATGAGTCTTGATCACCTGTAGAGGTTAGCGCAATACTATATATATGCAATGCAATATGTGTGCTACTCTACATCATCATAATTAAGATTAGGTTAATTAAATCATCAAAACATAGATTAAGGCCAAAAAGCCAACATTCTTGTCCCGTGGCCCTTGAGCCACATGATCTTCATGTTGTGCCTCTTAAGGAGTCACCTCTGGTGGAACAAGAGCTCCCTAACACCCTCAATTTCAAACCACCTGTTGAGAGTTTGCCTCTCACTATTGTTCCTGATCATCTTGGAAATGATGGAACATCAAACGACTACATTGCTCATGAGGGTATTAGGAGTTCCTAGGAGGATACCTTGGGTATGAGACCCACTTTTTGTTCGCCTGCTGTGTCAGACATGCCTAACGAGGTTCTTGACCTCGTTCCGACGCACTAGCCTGTTGGTTGGAGAGTTTGGATTGACGATTATAACTTCAGCAGCGCAACGGGAGAAACTCTTCTTCCGTTGCCCCTCATTTCCCAAACTCTTGAGAGGTTCAAGCTCTTTTAGTTTGATCCTTTGAATGAGACTCCTTTGTGTCCAATTCATGAACCTCACATTTCATCTGGTGCTCTTTGTGAAGGGGCCCCACACATGCGTATTCTAGCCCCGCGTGGTGTCATGTTCCCTTTCCAAGTGCATTGACCCACTTTTGAGGTTCCCATTTGATGTCTTTTGACAAATGAAGATGGGAACTTATGTTTGTACATAGTTATATTAAAAAAAAGAAGAAAAAGTATAATAAAAGACTCCATCAGTGAGCATCGATTGTTGTGGGCTCCAACCCTTGAGTATTTGGGCCCCATTTCTTTCACGTATTTGTATCCCTTCTTTAGCATCTCACAGGTTTTGAGGGAATTCGGGTTTTTGTCCATCAACATAGCCATGAACTTTCCTTTGTACTTCACGTTGGTGATATCTATTCTTTTTCATGCATAAATCCATGTAGTTTCTTGCTCGCATTCATTGAGGACAATGCATGAAGTAGGTGTGGGGGTGTTTTTACGTGTGTACATAGTTGAGTCTTTTCCTCTGATTTTATTTTCTTTTGTGTGCATTATTAGGGTCATTATTAGGGTCATGCTAGTGCATTTAATATCGATATATCTGCTTGCCATGATCCTTGGGTGACTTGTCTTCTTTTGCTTGCCTAGTGCTTCAAAATTTTCACATTTCTTTCAAATTCTTCATGTGTTTGCGAAAGAAAATGTTTTGTGGGTTTTGTGTGTGTTTAGCATGTGCAAAACCGTTGAGAGGCAAAGTAAAAAGAAAGCTCCCAAAATTGTCTTGAACTTGATGCATTAGGATATCTAGTACAGTGGCTTTAGGATTTATCGAGTCGTTAGGATGCACCCCAGTTTTCCCTTGGGGGTGAGTAATCATAGGGTTTCAGTGCACAAACATTTAAATAAGTCCACCCTGAACCTAATGAGTCAATAGTTCGTGTCTGTTAACTTAAGGAAGTTTGTTGTTGTCAAGGACCCTTTAAATCTTGTTGTGAGACATTAAGTGTAGGGGTTTTGGTTCAGGTGTAGATAAGAAATAAGTGAGTAGGTGTTCTCTCTTCTCGCATAACTCCTATCACTCGGGAAAGTAGGTCTGAGGGGACTTTGTGTGTAGTGCTTTCGAGTCATCTGACTTGGGATGCGCCGACCGAACTCTCGTTACACGGGTAGTAGGGATTGCCCTATGTGGAGATTTGGGGAAAGGTGTACGTGATAGTGTAAGTCCTCATGGGCAATGATGCACGAAACCTGACCCTGGGAGAATGAAGCTCAAACTAATAAAAAGAAAAGAAAAAAAATTAGAAAAAAAACAAAAAGAAAAAAAAATGCAAATAAGAACCTTAATGGACTTTACACTTTGTATCACTTGAGGATGTTGAGATTGTCCATGTCTTTCACTTATTTCCTTATTTAAATTGCATGAATGGTTCATTAGATTAGGTGTGTGGACTGATTACCTATATAGAGTCGGCCCATACGATTACAACGTCCAATGATCGACAAAATTTGTCCAACGAGTCGAGTGTCTAGATTGAATAATGCAACTTGTTCGGATTTTGTGGGTATATCCGCTGAAAACCCTCAGGAGACAACACTCCTCCTCCTTGGAAACAAAGAGGTTTAACGGCTTGTTTCACGTGCTAAGTGCAACCGTGATTCCTACGAAAGTGAGTTAGGATTTCTTGTTTCTCGTTTGCTTTTCTGTTTCTTTGTTTTGCTCCGGACTAGCAAAAACTTCGGTGTGGGGGTATTTGATTGACATCATTTCATACTTATATTTGTATCTTATATCCATTATCTTACACCTAAGCAATGCTACGTGACGAGTTTTATGTTTGAATTTCAGAAATAAATAGGTTTGAAGAGATGAAGCATGAAAGGACCGAAAAGCAGGGAAAAAAGACTTAATTGTGAGACCTGGGGACTAAGATGCAAGGGAGAAGGACCTGAACGTCAGACCGAAGGACCAAAGAGCAAGACAGAAAACTCCACACCATCATGGGGAGTATTTTGGCAATTCTATTCGGGTCGGAGATCCAAAAAGCGAAGTCGATGCATCAAAGACGAACAAAGACATCCAGAAAAGTCCAGAATAAAATCCAGCGTGATCCGGATCATATAGACCGGCAATTGGCGGTCTAAGACCGCTAATTGGCGGTCTGTTTTGGCCCAAATCTGCTAAGATTTTGGTGGGTCGTGTATTAATGTGTATTTAGTCAATTTCTGGTATTTGGTTAGTCCCACATCGGGGGATTGTCCCGGAGTGCCTTTTTCTTTGGCTATAAATAGAACTCTTCACCTTCTATTGTAAACTACCCATTGCTTGGTGGCATTATCTCTACTAAGGAGTGAGCCTTGAAGCAAAAAACTCAAGGTGGAGAAGAATGCTACGTTCAATGTGAGTCATTGTTAATAAAATAATTGTTCTAGTTTCTTTTAATCTTGTCTTTTAATTTGTGCATGCTTGTTTAGTCTTTCCTTTCCTTTTAAGTTTATTTAGTATTGTTGCTTGCTTAGTGTAGTTTCATTTCAGTATTATGCTTCATTTTGTTAATATAGTTAGTGTATTGAGTAGTTCCATCCCCATTTGGGGGGTGGAGAAATATGTAATATGATCATGTAGTGTATTAAGTGTGTGTTATCTTAATCCCTTGAGCTTTATATGATTTCCATAACCATCTAATGGGATTTCACTCTTATCTTTGATATGCTAATGCTCTTGAATGAAGCTTAGCTTATGCTTAGATTAGTGGACCTATTTTATGGGGAATGATAAGGTGAGGATATGGATGAAATTAATATTGGAAACACAATTTGTAGTGTATGTACTCTTGTTGCCTTTACCTCGGTTAATGGCTTGTATGTTTTAATGACATTGTCTTATCTTAATTCACGTGGAGGCATAGTAGGGTCTAGTCTTTATACATGAGTTCATTTAGCTTCATTCCAACTATTGTCTTGTATGTTTTAATGATATAGTCGTATCTTATTTCTTGTGGAGGCAAAGTTGGATTTAGTTTTATGATTTCATTCACTACATGTTGTGAGGAGCATAATTGAACACACACACACACATCTTTATATTCACATTATTTCTCTACCCCTATGGGGTTTAGTTTTATTGCTTATCTTCATTTCCTTTTGCATCTTAGTGTAGTTTAGTGTAATCAACATTTCTCTCCTTTCTTTACCAGTCGCCTTCGCACAAAACAAACGTCAACACACCTCCCAGTGGACGACCCGTATTTGCCACTGCTTCAACAAGGTCATGCACTTGCGGTTTTAATTAAAACTATCAATCAATGATATGCTACTAATCAAATACCCTCACACTTACCATTTGCTTGTCCTGAGAAAAACAAAGAAAAGAAAAATGAAAGAAAGGAAAAACATACGAAAAACATAGGAAATCCGAACTCACTTTCGTAGGAATCACGGTTGCACTAAGCACGTGCAACAAGCCGTTAAACCCCCATTGTCGCCAAGGAGGAGTGTTATCTCTTGAGGGTTTTCAGTGGATATACTTACAAAATCTGAACATTGATGAATTATTCAAACTAGCAACACGACTCGATTGGCCTACCTTTGTCGATCATTGAACACGGTAATCCTATGAGCCGACTCTGTATATGTATCAGGTCCACACACCTAGCCTAGAGAACCATTCATACAAGTTAATTAAGGACTTAAGTGAAATACATGGGTAACCTAAACATCCTCAAGTGATAATTCTTATTTGTATTGCCCTTTTTTCGTTTTCTTTTTGTTCTTCTTTTTTTTCATTTTATTATTATTTTTACCAGTTGGTGTTTAATTCTCCCATGGTCAGGTTTTATGCATCATTGTCTGTGAGACAATCACACACCTTCCCCCAAATCTCCACATAGGGCAATCCCTACCACCCGTGTGATGGGCGTTTGGTTGGTGCATCCCAAGTCAGATGACTCGAAAGCACTAGGCACTAAGTCCCTTCAGACTGAATTTCCCGAGTGATAGGAGTTGTGCGAGAAGAGAGAACACTCTACTAACTTATTTCTTATCTACAGATGAACCAAAACCTCGACACTTAAGGTTTCACAATAGATGGGTCATTGTGTATGACTTAGAGGTTCATTTTGTTTCATTTAAGTCCTTTCTTCATACATTTTAGTCCTTTTTCTCTTCCCTTTTCTTCTTTATGACCTAATACCTTAAATATAATAACAAACACTCGAGTATCACAATATTGGGGCAAATTAAGGATATATAGCATGAATATGATGCATGATATGCTACTAATCAAATACCCTCACACTTACCTTTTGCTAGTCCGGAGCAAAACAAAGAAAAGAAAAATGAAAGAAAGGAACAAGGTTGTACATAGGACGTGCAACAAGCCGTCAAACCTTCTTGTCGCCAAGCAGGAGGAGTGCCGTCTCCTCAGGGTTTTGAGCGGATACATTCACAAGATCCAAACATTGATGCATTATTCAACCTTGCGACACGACTCGATGGACCTACTTTTGTCGATCATTGGACCAACTTGTTGATTTGGTTTATGTTTCTTGAATGAACTAAGGTTATGCTTATGGTTGATTGATGCTTTAATGGCCACCCTAGATGCTTATTGCATAGTTGAGAATTGATTTATTCAGTTATAATACCCCAAGTGCATGGTGTCGATGAATACGCGGCAAGTACGGGTCGAGTACATAGGAGGTGTGTCAACTCTGGTTCTTCAGAAATCAAGTGGAAAATAAAGGGATAAGAAGTTTGATTACACTAAACAAGCAATTAACCAATAAGAAAGATGAAAGTACGAGTGTAACTGAAACTAAACTAAGCAAAAAGCAAAGAAAGATGAAATTCAGTAACGAAAACCCCTAAGGGCTGGAGTGTGTGTAAACATGTGATAAGGTGGTAAAAATGCATTCAATAAGGCACAAGTGTAGGTTGTGTTTTCAGGCGTAGGAAGTACCTAATGGTTGTGGCAAAACCTATCATTCCATTCACTAACCTAGTTGATTAACATGAGCATAAACAAGTTGGTTATTAAGAACCTAAACATGCATGGGAAGTACCTAATGGTTATGGCAAAACCCATCAAGCCAAGTATTCTCTTTTAAACAAACAAGCATACATTCACATTCATCACATATTGCATAAGATAGCATTCATTCCCATTCTTTATTACATGTATAAACATCATCTCCACCCCCAAAGGGAGATGAAACTACTCACTACATATTATGCTAACAATTATACTAAGGAAGAAAAACATTATATCTAATTATACTACAATTAAGGAAACAAAACTAAGCTACACATATGCAAAAAGAAACAACATGAAGTTAAGAAGAATTATTTTATTCATTACTCACATTACAAGTAGCATCTCTCCACTTGAGTTTCACTGCAAAGGCTTACTCTAATTAGAGATAATGGCCACCAAGTAAAGGGTACAATACAAAGGAGGAAGAAGAGTTCTATTTATAGACATGAAAAAGGTAAGTGGGGACAATCCCTCGAAGCTGGACTACTGAAACCTGCCTACAATGGACATAAACAATATAATACAGAACCACGAGAAGCCGGGTCAGATCACGACCAAACTAGACCGCCAATTGGTTGTCTAGGTCCACAAATTGGCGGTCATGGTTGGTCGGATTCGACCCAGTTTCGATTGGCTTCTTCATTGCTTCAATTCTCCACGTGGGGTGCACCTGGAATAGTTTTTTGAGTTTGCGCCTGAATCTAATTGCCAAAATACTCCTCGTGATGGTGTGAAGTTTCTTGATTTGCTAATTGGTCCCTTGCTTACATCTAGGTCCTTTCCTTTTGTAGATGAGTACTTGTGTAAGACAGAGATGTCCATTTTGCTTCATTTGAGTATTTTCTTCTTACGTTTCAGTTATTTTTTCTCTTCCCTTCTCTTCTTTATTACATAATACCTGACATATAACAACAAACACTCGAGTAGCACAATATTGGTGTAAAATTAAGGATATATAACATGAATATGATGCAAGATATGCTACTAATCAACTTACCAGCCATGCCAACCAATTTTGAGGATTTGTTTTGGATTATTTTTACCAAATTTGTTCTCTGATAAAGTCAGAAATAGTTTTCTGATATAATGGACGAACCAACCACGTTAGCCACTCACTAGCCAAGTCCAATCAATTCAAAATTTGTTCTCTTTTGTGGTGGGAATCATTCGTTCCATTAAACAAAACTGGATTAAACCACATCTTTTCAAAAAATTACCTTAGCTTTAAAAAGAAACCGTAATCTTCCTCCACCTCCCCAAGTCGCTGACCCCAACAAAAAACCAAAACTGAAGAAATGACATTAAACATGGATGTGCAAAACATGGAAGTCTCAAATGCCAGCGGTAGAAAGGAAGTGTGTTGGTCGTCTTGAAAACATTGTCGTCATTTTTCACCACAATGGTGTGGTCGTATTAAGTTCCTCGGGGTATGTCCTTTATACAGCCAAGATTGTGTCATTTCACCGCTGGGCTCTTTCCTCTTGGGGGGGGGGGGGGGGGGTTATGCAGTTGGAATCCAATGGAAAAGAAAATGTTTTACCTTTGACGGTTAAGCCTAGTATTTTCCCTATGTTTGTGCAATTTAAGGTTAAGAGACTTGACAATTTAAGGTTAGGGGAATTTGGGGTTTAGGGTTAGGAAAATAGATATGTTACATTGAAGGAGCAACCTGACAATTTTTTAGTGAATTGTATTTTTAATTTTTGTTACGTTTGACTGGATTAAAACATAATCCTTAATTGTTTACGTTTGTGTTCTTATATTATTTCTTTGTATTTGGTTTAATGTTAATTTATCTTGTTTACTATTTGTAAATACCAATAACAAAATTACATTGTTTTTTTCATTTTATAGTAAATTGTATTGATATCTAATTGATCATTTTAATAATTTCAATTGCACAACGTCGGTGAAGACGTGACAAATATGGGTCGAACCTCAAGGAGTTGTGCACATTATTGTTTTCACCATACTTGAGTGGGAAGAGAAATAGATGGAGAGATTTAGGCTAAGCTAACTAAACTAAACTAAGATAGAAGAAAACAATCTAGCTAAAACCCCTTGGAGTGGAGGTGCAACAGTGAGGTGTGTGTGCATGAGGATATCCAACCATTAAGCATATGTGTAAGAGTGTGTGTACAAGTAGAAGCTAGTGTGGAATCTATGTGTAAACACATACAATTACATGGTATACAAGACTAGGATAGGTTAGCATGAAGTTAAGATCAATTTTATGGATTCTTAGGTATGAAAAAAGCACCAAGTGTGGCCATTAAAGCATCAATCAATCCTAAGCATAACCTTAGTTCATTCAACCAACATAAACAAAATCAAGGAACCATTCATCTACTCTAATGGTGGAAGTGGAGAAGAAGAGAAAAGGAAGAACAAACCTTGCTATTTATAGAAGAAAATGTGTTGTAGATGATTCTGGGAGCAATCCAACGATTGAAATTGATTTCTTTAACTTCTGGTGCATGTCTTTAAACTGATCCGAGCCACGAGACTAATCACTACTTGAAATATGGGAATCACCGACATATATATATCCATCGGTGAATTATCAATTGGTGTAGGATACGTAACACTAACAGATATATCTATCCGTCGGACTTTCGCACCTTCGACGGAAACCAGTAATAACACCGACGTTAACATTGATCGGACAAAGTTTTACCATTTGATGGTTCTACACCGAGAGATAGATACTGTTGGTGTAGGTTTTCGATTATGAAAAATGCGGGCATTGAAAAATTTCGCGCAAGAACCTCCTCTGACGGAGGTTGTTGTTAACCTCGTCAGTGAAAGTTGTTCTTCAAAGCACCGAAAGATAAATATCTGTCGGTGAAGGTTTTGGAAAATGTCCATTCTGACTTAATAAGATTAGGATGACAAACGGATATATCTCTGTCGGTGTAGCATTTTATCAGGAACTTATTCGGCCTTCCCCTTCACTTTCCCCTAATTCCTTCCTACCATAATCACTCCCAACCCATTACCACACCGCCCCTCACGACACCGCGAACCCTCGCCATGCCTCTGCACGACACTAGGCCACCTCTCCTCACCTCCTCGCCATGCCTCCTCACTGTAAGCACTCGACCCCTCTCTCCATCCCCACGCCCACTGATTATTAACATATCAAGCTTCATATTCATGCTATATATCCTTTCTTTTACCCCAATATTGTGTTGCTCGAGTGTTTGTTGTTATATTTCAGGTATTAGGTAAAAAAGAAGAAAATGGAAGAGAAAACAGTCTGAAATGTAAGAAGAAAGGACTTAAATGAAGCAAAATAGACCTCTCTGTCATGCACAATGGCCCATCCACAAGAGGTATGGACCTGGACGTAAGCTCAGAGGGACCAAATAGCAAACCGAGAAACTCCACACCATCATAAGGAGTCTTTTGGCAATTAGATTCGGGTGCAGACTCAAATGGCTAACCAGGGCACACCCCACTTGTATAATTGAAGAGATTAAGTAGACACATGAAAATTAGTCGAATCAGACCAAAGTGGACCGCCAATATGGGTTATGTGTTTATGTTTATTCTGGGAATGTTTCATTAGTCCGACATCGGGGGATTATCCCAGTTGCCATATTCATGTCTATAAATAGAACTGTTCTTCCTCCTTTTTAATCTACCCATTGCTTGGTGGCCATTATCTCTACTTGGAGTAAGCCTTGGAGCAAAACTCAAGTCGAGAAGAATGCTACTTGTAATGTGAGTCGCGCAAATAAAATAATTCTTCCTAGTTTTGTTTTAATGTTGTCTCTTTTTGAATGCTTGTATGTTTTGCTTTGTTTTGTTTTCCTAATCTTAGTATAACTAGTTAGAATGTCTTTCTTTCTTAATATAGTTTGTAGCTTAATATGTAGTGAGTAGTTCCATCCTCCTTTGGGGATGGAGATGATGTATGTAGATGTAATGAAGAATGGGAATGAATGCTATCTTATGCAATATGTGATGAAAGTGAATGTATGCTTGTTTGTTTAAAACAAAATACTTAACTTGATGGGTTTTGCCATGATCATTAAGTACTTCCCATGCTTGTTTAGGTTCTTAATAACCAACTTGTTTATGCTTATGTTAATCAACTAGGATAGTGATTGGAATGAAAGTTTTGCCACAACCATTAGCTACTTCCTATGCATGAAAACACAACCTACACTTGTGCCTTATTGAATGCATTCTTCACCACATTATTTCTTGTGTACCCACACACCACCCATTGATGGTTTTTCTTCATGAATTTGATCTTGCTTTCATAGTTAGTTTAGTTTCAATTCCTCTCGCTTTCATCTTCCTTGCTTGTTGCCTTCTAGTTTAGTGTAACTTAATTTAGTTTAACCAACTTCTTCTCCCCCTTATTTTCCACTCCATTTCTAAAGAACCAGAATTGACACACCTCCATGTTGACTCGACCCGTACTTGCCAGGTCTTCACTGACGTCGTGCACTTACGGTATTTAAAATGATTCAATCACCCACCCGCAACCCCAATAGCTTAGACTCCTCCCCGACCCGCCACCTCGATCCCCTCAATGGGCCCCACCTCCCCCACAACCACTTCCACCACCCTCAACGGTCACCTCCTCCACTCCACCACAATCCCTACCTCCCCCACAACCCTCAGTTTGCCCCTCCACCGCCGTATACCACTCCAACAACTCACTCAAATGTTTTTTTTGAAAATGTTTCTGATTTTTTTGAATCTTGTAATTTTTTTAATCATAACCGATATATATATATATATACGAATGTTATTTGCATAATTTATGATTAATTTGAAATTTTATATGATTTAATGTTTGATTAAAATGAATGACTAATTTTATTGGTTTAGAAATTCGACAATTTGTTAGATGTATATGATTCGAAATAGGTTGTATTTACCTTTGTATGATTTATTTAGATAATTTGTATAGTTTATACGAAATTAGTATTCTCATTTTTAAATTTTATATGATTTAATGTAAGATTAAACATAATGTGAAGGTTGATTTGTTAGATTTTGGATTAATAAAATAATGTATTGGATATATATGATGTGTGTGATGCGTATGAAGTGATTGTGTATGCTATTGCTATGAACCATACATATTGTTTTATTGTCAATACAAGATTTAAAAAATCAATATCAAAATTATAGGGGAGGTTTCTGCCTAAATTCTTGTAAAATTCTGGGTTTACGAATTGATTTAGGATTCGTAAATTCTGGGATTAGTTTAGGCTTTCGATTTAAGGTAGTCTATTTAGTGGTTTGAAATTTGATTTCAGATTCAATGTTGTCTTGAAGATTTGTTGTTGGTTGTCGGATTGACTTTAGCAATTCAATTGGTATCATAAGGTTGATTCAAATTCTGGGGTTACGAATTGATTTGGGATTTGTAAATTCAGGGTCTACTCTTTTAGATTATTTGGCCAACAAGGTTTTTCTGGTATGCTTTGATTTTAATAATTTTAAGGTTATTCAATTATTATGAAAACTAACATTTTATTTAATTTTTGATATAGAAAAAGAGTAAGATCAACAAAAAAACCGGGCGAACCTAATTATACTAAATACGTGTGGTACGAAGTCTTTTGTGCGACATAAGGAGAAGACTGTAATTGGTTTTTTTGTCTAAATTCGATTCATTAAATTTATTTTTTATGAAATTTAACACTTTTTTGGTATTTTTATTGCAGATTGTAGAAGACCCGAGTGCTCTGGATTCCAAGTAGAGCAAAATGCAGTGCCAGAGTGGACGTGGAGCGGAACGATGAATTAACTGCGGAGTTGAAGCGCGTCAGCAGTGAGCTTGCGATGACTCAAGATAAGCTGAAGATGGTGGAATCCACGCTTAGTAACATGCAGATTCAAATGAACTTTCTGCTTGAGAAGACATATTACACGAGTGAGGTAATCTACATGTTGTTTTGTTAAATTGTCGCATTTATTGGTTTATGTCAAATAATTTATAATGTTTGTATGTGCAGGATAACGACGTCACTCCTCTTTCCATATCACTACGATAGCAGAGAGGTGATGAAGATCATGGGCCTACATGCGGAGAAGGGACTGGAGGTTTGACAACTTAGTCGCTGCATTTAATCTATTACTTTTGTCATGTATAGAATGAATGAATCAAACTCATATGTGAATCAAACACATTTTTTAATGAATGAATGTTTTATCGATTGTTTGGTTTTGACTTGAATTCTTGAATGTATATGATGTTAGGATCGAAGACCCTCTAATCACTAAACTAATTGCAGAATTGGAACACTAAGTAAGGGATTAAGGGGGAAGACAATTGCAAACCAAAAAATCGTCGACACCGGAGTTTAAAGAGGTTCGACACTACACCCCGGGCCTAGTCCTCCTCGTAAGCCTCGCTCGATCCCCCAAGACTCACTTATGGTTCCACTAAATGATCTCCGTTTCGGGCCGAGATGACCGTCGTTTACAACACTAAGCCTTGCGAACAATCCTTGCCTCGCTCGTGTCTCCTCTCACAACCCAAGAGGGAGCTTCCACAAAGCTATACAACACTTGGTGATTCTTGAATATGGAAATGGAATCACAATCTAACTAACACTCTATACATGAGCACACTTGAATATTGATATGGAATGGATATGCAAGTGGTGATGTTTTTGGCTTGAGTGTAGAAGAATGAGAGCTTCAAGATGGAGAGGATTTGGCTTTGAGTATAGGATAAATAGGAAGTGTTCAAGAGGTCTTAAACACACAAATGGGATCCTATTTATAAGCCTTCAAGGTCTACTAGCCATTTGGGAGTTGGTGAGAAAATGGACCAACGACAAGCAAGGATTTGTTTAAAGCTCGGGCAGATTTCTATCCTGGTTCGGTCTACCGTTAATGAAACGGTAGTCCAAAATAGGAAGGTTCTATTGGTCTGAACTAAGTATACGGTTAACCGAATAGGGTTTGGTTCACTATTCCAAGGTGGACAATAAGATTTGTTGGGCTCTGATTACTCAAGTTCGGTTGATAGTGTATACTTTGGTAGACCGAAGATAGCGTGGGTTTTGCGCTGATAGTTAAGGCTCAAATAGTCATAGCCAATGGATGCCTAAAGCCAAGAAGCACTCAGTTGACCGATAGTAGTTCGGTCGTCCGAAAGTCAATTGGGCTCTAAAGCCTCGATTCAAATGTGACCGTTGGAGCAAAGTCCAGAATTGTCTAGGGCTATTCAGTTGACCGAAAGTGGTTTGGTCTTCTGTTAGGGCAGTTCCAGAGAAACAACATATGGTTTACTGATGAGAAGGGTTTCGGTTGACCGTGAAGGGTTTGATTTACCAAATCTTGATAGGACAGAATCCTAGTGCTCAAGTTTACAAACCATAAGGACTCAATAAATACAAAATTACATGTCTTGGTCCAAAGCTTTGATTACAGTCTTGAGTCTTGATGCCTTTGTCCCAATGCTCCTTTTCTTGATTATCTTGACGAACCTATGAATGACATCATTTAATTGATACATTTATGTCTTATATCCATTATCTTTCACCTAAACAATGCTATGTAACGAGTTTAATGTTTAAGTTTCAGGAATAAGTAGGTTTGAAAATGAGAGACTCTAAAAGGATCTAAAAGCAGGAAAAAAAACTGAGTGGAGAGACTCGAGGACTAAGATTCAAGATCGAAGGACCTGAATGTAAGATGAAAGGACCAATGAGCAAACAAGAATACTCCACACCATCATGGGGAGTACTTTGGCAATTCTATTCGGGTCGGAGCTCCAGCAAGCGAAGTAGATGCATCAAAGAAAAACAAAGACATCCAAGAAAGCCCAGAAGAAACCTCAGACCGATCCGAACCCTATAGACCGCTGACTGGCGGTCCGGGTTGCTCCAGATATACTAATATTTCTTTGGGTCGTGTATTAGAGTGTGTTTAGTCTATTTCTGTTATATGTTTAGTCCCACACTGGGGGATTGTCCCGGATTACCTTTTTCTATGGCTATAAATAGAACTCTCCCTCCTCTCTTGTACCCCATCTCTCTTTTGGTGGCCATCCTCTCTACTACGAGTTAAAGCCTTGAAGCAAAATACCTGGTGGAGAGAAGGCTACTTCTAATTGAGTGAGTAATAATAGATGTTTTCCTTTGGTTTTGTTGTTTCTTTCTTAGTTTAATTTCCTTTCTTATGTATTGCATGCTTCTTTAGTTTTATGTGCTTTTAGTTAAACTTGTTGTTTTAGTCTTCTTATAATTACTTTAAGCGTGTTTTCTTTCCCTAGTATAAATGTTAGTTTAAATATGTGTGAGTAGTTCCATTCCCCTTTGTGGGTGGAGTAGATGTGTATACATGTTATGTAGATGGTATGAATGCTAAACATTGTTGTATGGGAGAAATGTTAGTATCCTTGCTTAAATTAATAAGAACTTTTACTTGATGATTTCTCCCATAATATTAGGTACATTCCATGCTTGTTTATGTTCTTAATAACAACCTTGTCATGCTCATATTAATCACCTAGGTTAGTGATTTAAATGATAGGTCTTGCCATTAGGTACTTCTTATGCACTAACAAACACTAACTACACTTGAGCTTATTGTATGCATTCACCACACTTATTTCATGTGTACACACACTCCACCCCTTAGGTGTGTTTCCCATTTATGAATTTCATCTTTCCTATTAGTAGTTGCTTAGCTTAGTTTTAGTTCATTTTATACTTTCATTTCCTTCTTTGTTGCTACTAGTTTAGTGTAGCTTAGTTTAATCAATCTTTCTCTCTTTTCTTTCCCACTCGCCTTCGAATAAACAAAAGTCGACACACCTCCTTGTGGATCGACCCGTATTTGCCACCGCTTCAACGTGGCCGTGTACTTGTGGTTATAATTAAAACGTTCAATCAAGTTTTTGGTACCGTTGTCGGGGAGGTGCTCTGTCCAGACTTTGGTTTGGACAATTCGAGTGGTTTTAATTTTTTGTTTTTAGTTTTGTTTGTTTCAGGAGGCTTCAAGGATGAAGAGATGTCTCTAGGAGAAAACGGGAGAAAATCAGAATTAAACAGACCTCCAATCAACGGCTCTGGACCGCCAATTGGCGGCCTGGTGAGCTTCAATTTCTCTCCCATTTTTTCTAGTCGTTTCTACTTTCACTAGGTTGTCTAGGAGTTCAATTTTTCTTGTTTT
This sequence comes from Triglochin maritima, assembly GCA_963682175.1. Taxonomy (NCBI): domain Eukaryota; kingdom Viridiplantae; phylum Streptophyta; class Magnoliopsida; order Alismatales; family Juncaginaceae; genus Triglochin; species Triglochin maritima. The sequence goes on along the minus strand of OY821776.1, from coordinate 33,366,206 downwards.
GACTTGTATTTTGCCACCAGATTAACAATGAAGTCCCTTTAATCAACTTGGACCTTAAAACTCAAAGGAAAAGAATAGATTGATTGCCATCTAGGTCATGCATCAGTTGTAGACCTTGCACGCATTTGTCTTTTTCTTTGCTTTACATTTTGTTGTTGATTGCTGGCGTGAGGTACGTGCACCTAATTCCCTCATTCATGCATTTTTAAATCATGCATTAGTTAGTAAGGTGCATGGGGACAAGAGTGAGTTGAGCGTTTGATTGGAGTGTTGATTGCTAGATTTAAGATCAAAACGCTACGAAGGAGGGGCTGTCCCATAAAAGATAAGGTGGGGGATTTCATCACCCTTTCCTTGGCGTCAAAAATCACTCTTAATAAAGCCTTTAGTGTAAAAGCAAGTAGACATTGTCCCTAAGGATTTCGGACGCACTAGGAGAGTAATCTAGTCGAGACCGTCATGGCCTGATCGATGTTACCTACCTTGTCAATAGTAGGAGGTACTGGATCTCCGGATCTGGTATCACTTGCTGGGCATTTTGGTCTTCGTTGAAGAGAGGTGAGGCATGTCAAGATTAGTGACGTCGAAGTTAGGCGTCGTCTAGCCTAAGGACCCATAGCCATATATTGTTTGAGTCGTGCTTGCTAGATTAGGCTTCTACCTTCACCCACTACCCACACTAGCTCTAGGATTCTTCCCTCCTCATCTGATTCCTCTCCTCATTTATTTTCTACGAGTAGTCTCCTCCTCTTAGTACACCTTCTGTTGTGTGTTATTTTAGAGTCGAGTCGAGCATTTTATGCGAGGTTGGGCTCATTCTGGTGAGAGCGCTCAACTTGAGAGAGTGCATTTTTCTGAGATGGACGGTCTTGGTGATCGGCCATCTCCGCCTCATGCTCCTTTAGAGCGTGAGGCCGAGTCTTCTCGTGGTGACGGGGGAGACCAGGTTCCATACATGGATTACCTTGGTCCGCTCCCACCACCATGTAGACCTCCTTCTCCTCCTCCTCTGACTCGAGAGGAAGAGGGATTTGGTCAGGATCGAGTTCTTGGTGCAACACCACCTTTAGCTCGACAAGATAGACCGATGACATTGTGGGAGCGGACCCATACTGTTCGGGCCACATAGCCTTCTTGCATTGTTCTTCCCCCAGATCACTGGAACAACTATGAGCTGAAACCTCAGTATGTGTGCATGCTTCCTACCTTCACTGCTAATAAGGAGGATCCGTATATTTTTATACCTGAATTCGAGGAAGTATGCTCCATGTTAAAGCTTCAACAACTTGATGAGGATTCAGTCCTGTTGAGGATGATTTCTTTCGCGTTTAAGGATAACACGAAGCAATGTATGTACAGCCTCCCAACGAGCTCTATTCGGTCTTGGGATGACTTTGTGACCATATTTCTGAAGAGATTTTTCCATCAAAGGAAAACTCAACAGATACGGCACCAGATACATCCAATTCTGTCACACTAAGACCGAATCTTTTCACGCTTTCTTTGAGAGGTTCAAGGACCTTCTTCAGCAGTGCCCTCATCATGGACTTGAGTTGTGGTAGCTGTGCCAGATTATTTATGAGGGTCTCAACTACAACACCCGCACATTGTTGGAGTCGATGTGTCAGAGTGATTTCCGAATGAAACCCAACAATGAGGCATGGGTCACTTTTGAGTTAATGGCTGAACATACCTTTGAGTGGGACACCGTGAGAGAGCCACCAACCGTCAGATCTTCTGGTCAGACTGGATCATATCAAGTTGAGTCAACTATCACGTCTGAGGCAAAATTGGCTGCTCTCATGTGTAGGATTGAGAGTTTAGAGTTGGACAGAGCTCCTGTACCTCAAGTCACTACTCCTGGGTGTAGTAGGTGTGGACTTACGGGCGATGATTACCTGGAATGCGCTTACACTCCAAGGGATACTGAGCATGCAAATGCGATGTATCAACAGAGGCCCCGTAACGACCCGTACAGTCACTGCTACAATCCGAGATGGCGTAACCATCCTAACTTCTCTTGGGGGCCTAGTGGGGGTCATGGTCAGATCTCGCACGCTCAACCTCAACCTCCACCTTATCAACCTCCACGCCCATCAGCGACCTATCGACCCCCGCATCAAAGGTCTCAGCACCATAATTACCAACCTGCTTAGGCCTCACTGTCGGGTTATCCTAACCAAAATCCACTACCTCAACGGGTTGACCCGAAGGACCCCACTCTAGAACAAACCCTTCAAGCGTTCATGCAGAGTACACAAACCATGTTTGCAGCCAGCAATAATTCGGTTAAAGCTTTGGAAATATAAGTTAGCCAGTTGGCTCATCAACTCCATGAATGCGAGAACGGTCAGTTACCGAGTCAACCTGTGGTGAATCCTAGGGGTCAACCTGCTCATGTACACAATGTTGAAAGTGACCCTTCCCAACATGCTATTGTTGTCCATACCTTAAGATAAGGGTTGTTAACAACAATGTGGAAATGCCTGAAGCCAACCCTGTTGGTGACTCTTCCGAGGAGGGTCGTGAGTTTGTCATGGAACCTAATTCTGAGACTCCTCCTTGTGATGGTTATATCCCCAAGGCATCATTCCCTCATAGCTTGACTAAAAAACGTGATGAGCATTGGGACAAAATTGTTGAGGTACTTAGGCAAGTAAAGGTGAACATCCCGTTGTTGGACGTTGTTCAACAAATGCCACTGTATGCCAAGTTCCTTAAGTACAGTTAAGAGAAGAACAGATGTTCCCAAAAATGCATTTTTGGCCGCCAATGTGAGCTCGATATTGACACAACCATACAAGTCAAATACAAGGACCCAGGTTGTCCGACTATCTCTTGCATGATCGGTAATGTGACAATTCCTCAAGATTTATTGGATTTGGGAGCATTTGTGAACCTCCTGCCCTACTCTGTCTATGTCAACCTTGGAATAGACGATCTTAAACCAACGAGGACAACCCTTCAGTTGGCTGACAGAGCCGTCAAGATTCCACGAGGGAGTGTGGAGGATGTCCTTATTAATGTGCGTGAGTTCTTATTTCCAGTTGATTTCATCATCTTGGATACAGAACCTGTGTCCAACTCACAAGGACAAATTCTAGTGATCCTTGGGAGGGTTTTACTTGCGACATCTAATTTTTGATCAATTGTAGCAATGCTTGATGAGGTTTTCTTTTGGAAACCTCACGGCGGATTTCAACATCTTTACTCTTGGTAAGCAACCCGGGCTCTTCGATGATGCTGTCGGAGCCAATTTCATTCAGGACATGGATGAGCCCGAGTCATTAGGCATGTTCGACTCACATCGACATATTATTGAGGTTCCTAATGACCAGGTTGCGAGTGAAGAGGATCTTGAGGAATCCGCCTGTGAATCTCGGGATGAGGAGGCACATTTGGGTGCTTGCTCCTCTTACCCCGTGGCCCTTGACCACTTGAAAGTAACTGTGAATTCGACAAGGACCCACCTCCGGTCGAGCTTAAACCACTCCCCGATAACCTGAAATACATATTTTTAGGGGATACAGAGACCTTGCCACTAATTATTGCTTCTAATCTTGCACAAAATCAAGAGGTTGCCCTTAAAAAAGTGCTCTTTGAAAACAAAGAGGCTATCGGGTGGTCCTTGAAGGATATCAAGGGAATTAACCCTGGTATTGTTCAACATAGGATCCAAATGGAAGAGGATTCTAGGCCCCGTCGGGACCCACAACGAAGATTGAATCCTGTAATGAAAGAAGCCGTCCGAAAGGAGGTTCTTGAGTGCTTGGATCATGACATAATCTATCCTTTCTCTGATAGTTCATGCGTGAGTCCTGTCCATCTGGTTCCCAAGAAGTCAGGAGTGACGGTTGTTGAGAATGAGCATAATGAGCTTATCCCGACACGCCTGCAAACTGGATGGCAAGTTTGCGTTGATTATCGCAACCTCAATGCGGCAACGCGGAAAGATCATTTCCCGTTGCCATTCATTGATCAGATGTTGGAAAGGTTGGTCGGACATGAGTATTATTGTTTTCTTGATGGATACTCCGGTTACAACCAAATTCCCTTCGCCCCCAAGGATCAAGAAAAAACCACCTTTACGTGTCCCTTTGCACGTTTGCCTACTGTCGCATGCCTTTTGGGTTATGTAAAGCGCCGACAACGTTTCAAAGGTGTACGATCATCATCTTCTCCGATATGGTAGAGCGTTTCCTTGAGATTTTCATGGATGACTTTTCCATGTTTGGCGCTTCCTTTGATGAGTGCCTTCGTCACTTGAGCATTGTCCTCAAGCGATGCTGTGAGAAGAACCTCGCTCTCTGACCCGGTGTGGACTGACCCCTTCGAGTTAATGTGTGATGCATCTGACTTCGTTGTGGGAGCAATGATTGGGCAACGATTGGACAAATTGCCTCATGTGATCTACTATGCCAGTAGAACACGCAATGATGCCCAATTGAAGTACATTGTGACCGAGAAGGAATTCTTAGAGATCATATTCTCTTTGGAGAAATTTCGGTCGTACTTGATTGGCTCCCACGTGATTATCTATTCTGATCACACAACCATCAAGCACCTCATGGCGAAGAAAGATTCAAAATCTCTACTCTTGAGATGGATCTTGTTGTTACAAAAATTCGATCTCGAGATTTGGGACTAAAAAGGGTGTGAAAATGTTGTAGCAGACCACCTGTCTCATTTAGAGACGACCAACCCACATGACCAAATTATTAATGACAAATTTCCTGACGAGCAGTTGTTCACGATCGAAGATAACCCTTGGTTTGCCGACATCGTGAACTACCTCGTGACCGAGCAACTTCCTGTGGGTTTGTCAAAATCTGACCAAACCAAATTTAGATCTTATGTCAGATTCTTTCATTGGGACGACCCTTACCTATTCAAATACTGCTCTAACCAAATTTTCAGGCGGTGCGTCCCAGATAACGAGTTCCAAAGTGTGCTCCCAGATAACGAGTCCGAGATAACGCGTTCAAACACTTTGGATCGAAGAAAACTGCCGCCCAGTTGCTCCAATCTGGATTCTACTGGCCTTCTCTTTTCAAAGATGCTTACGACTTTTGTAAGCAATGTGATAGGTGCCAGAGCCTTGGCAGGATTAGTCGACGTGACATGATGCCTTTGCAAAATGTCCTTGTTGTCGACATCTTTGATGTGTGGGGCATCGACTTTATGGGTCCCTTCCCGAACTTGTTTAGGAATGTTTACATTCTGGTGGCCATTGACTAAGTGTCTAAGTGGGTTGACGTTATACCCACAAAGACCAATGACAACAAGGTGGTCACCACATTCTTAAGGGGAATTTTTGCGTGATTTGGTACTCCTCGTACCATAATCAGCGATAGGGGTACCCACTTCTGTAATCACTCCTTTGAAGCACTTATGAGGAAATATTCGATCACCCACAAGCTTGCGACCCCATATCATCCACAAACTAGTTGGAAGGTTGAAGTCTCTAACCGTCAATTAAAGCAAATCCTTGAGAAGATGGTTAATTCCTCGAGGAAGGATTGGTCAACTAAGTTGAATGACGCGTTGTGGGACTTCCACACCGCGTATAAGACCAATTTGGGTATGTCCCCATATCGGGTAGTGTACGGCAAGGCTTGCCACCTACCCATCGAGGTTGAGCATCGTACTTTCTGGGCGATCAAGAACCTGAATATGGATCTTGATCAAGAAGGGATGCAACGTAAACTCGACATTGTGGAGTTGGAAGAGCTACGCAATGATGCATATGAAAATGCCAAAATTCATAAGTCCCGAGTCATATTTTTTTCACGATCACATGATTATGTGAAAGGTGTTTATGGCCAGGCACAAGGTGTTGCTCTACAATTCCGGGCTTCATCTGTTTGCGGGTAATCTTCGCAGTCGCTGGTTTGGCCCTTTTATTGTCCAAACCGTGTTTCCTCATGGAGCGGTTGACATCCTGAACCCAGGGAATGGGGACGTGTTCAAAGTTAATGGACAACGCCTCAAACCCTTCATGAACCTCTGTCGCACTCACCCATTCATGTTCCTGCATGAATGGTTGAGTTTTCATGTTTATAAATATCTCTGTGGTTAAAATAAAATAAAAGCAAAACTTGAAGTGTCTTTTGGTTATTTTCCATTTTCTTTGTTAAAAACGTGTGATGCCTTGTCCTACTCATTCTCCACTAGAGGCAAAATTGCATTTTTTTCCTTTTTGTTCTTCCACCACCCAAATCCCACCCCCAGATCGCACCAACACACCGCTAATCAGCAGTTTCCCATCGCCAACCAGCGGTCAGTTGTTTTGTGTTCTTCTTTCCTCTTCATCTGGTTGTGTGTTTTGCGTTCTTCTGTTGGTTCCAGTTGGTGGAGTGCTTGTTTGCTGCTGGACGCGACGTGTAGTGGCCTCCGACCCTCTCACGTCGTTTTCGTCTTCGCCGTCGTGTACCCCACCGTTAAAGTTCGCCAAGGTAGGTGAAGGTATGGCCAACCACCATTTAATTCCAGAACTTAATTTTGCCTCCTTGATTCGTGAATTCGGAGAACTCTTCTACGATAGAATCGTAGCCAAAGGGTGGTACCATTTGTTGTATGAGGGTGACAAAACCATGTACGTAGAGCCTCTCGTACATGAGTTCTTTACTGAACTCGAATGTGACCAGACCGGTCCACTCGAGTTTAGTGTCACTCTTAGGGGGGTGAAGCACACCGTGACACCCCAATGTATCTCCGACGTGACTGGGATCCCCTTGGTCGGTGATCTTGCACCCACCCACGATATTAATTTTTACCGATCTATGCTTGGGCGTGGGCAACCTATATCATCGCATGGGGGAGTACCTAATGCGCACATTTACTCCAATGTGCACATCGTAGCCAGGTGGGTGTGTAGAAATGTGTTGGGCCAAGAGCGGACCACGACATTCTTCACACCTAGTTTGCGGATCGTGTATAGTCTTACGGATGGTTCATCTCACTGCATTTGTCGAACGTTGTTCGACGTTTTGGTGAACGCTAAGTTGAAACAAATACACTGTTTGCCAGTCCTGGTTACCAAATTGTGTGGTATGTTAGACATCCCACGATTTGAGCGCATGCTGAGGCGCCAAGGTACCGACCTCGAGGTAGCGAAGATGACCCCATCATTTCGCAATTGCCTTCCTGAGGCATGGGTGCCTGATTACATGGAGGAGGGTGTTAGAGACTGTTCCCCAAGCTCATCGGTGAGCCCAGGAACGCTCTTTAACACTGTCATTTCTGAGATGGCGGTTGAGCAGCAAAACGTCATTTCACCCAAACAAAACCGGAATATCTATAGGAAATTGTCGACTCTTGAGCGAGGTACCTCTTCGGGCACCTTTGGATGTCGTCTTTAGTCTGGTACACCTTGTCCATGCGTTGGCACCATTTTTCCATACATTGAGGACAATGCATGGATTAGGTGTGGGTGGGTGTGTTTTCACGTGTTTACATAGTTTCTGTCTTTTTGTTTTTATTTCGTTTTCTTTTGTTGTACTACTAGGGTCATGTTAGTGTGCTGCATTTAATATTGATATATCTGCTTGCCATGATCCTTGGGTGACTTGTCTTGTTTTGCTTGCCTAATGCTTTAAAATTTTCACATTTCTTTCAAAATCTTCAAGTGTTTGCGAAAGAAAATGTTTTGTAGGTTTTGCGTGTGTTTAACATTTGCTAAACCGTTGAGAGGCAAAGTAAAAAGAAAACTCCCAAAATTGTCTTGAATTTGATGCATTAGGATATCTAGTACAGTGGCTTTATGACTTATCTAGTCATTAGGATGCACCCTAGTTTTCCTTCGGGGGGCGAGTAATCATAGGGTTTCAGTACTCAAACATTTAAAGAAGTCCACCCTGAAACTAGTGAGTCAATAATTCGTGTCTGTTTATATAAGGATGTTTGTTGTAGTCAAGGACCCTTTAAATCTTGTTGTGAGACATTAAGTGTAGGGTTTTGGTTCATGTGTAGATAAGAAATAAGTGAGTAGGTGTTCTATCTTCTCGCACGACTCCTATCCCTCAGGAAAGTAGGTCTGTGGGGACTTTGTGCCTGGTGCTTTCGAGTCATCTGACTTGGAATGCACCGACCAAACTCCCGTTACACGAGTGTTAGGGATTGCCCTATGTGGAGATTTGGGGAATGGTGTAGGTGATAATGTAAGTCCTCATACACAATGATGCATAAAACCTAACCCTGGAAACTCCAACTAGTAAGAAAAAGAAGTAAGAAAAGAAGAAAAAAATTGTAATGCAAATAAGAACCTTAATGGACTTTACAGTTCGTATCACTTGAGGATGTTGAGGTTGTCCATGTCTTTCACTTAAGTCCTTATTTAACTTGCACGAATGGTTCATTAGGCTAGGTGTGTGGACTAAATACCTATATAAAGTCAACTTGTAGGATTGTTGTGTCCAATCATCGACAAAATAAGTCAAACAAGTCTCGTGTCTAGGTTGAATAATGCATCTATGTTCGAATTTTGTGGGTATATCCTCTGAAAACCCTTAGGAGAAAACAGTCCTCCTCCTTGGCGACAAGGAAATTTAACGGCTTGTTGCACATGCTAAGTGCAACCGTGATTCCTATGAAAGTGAGTTAGGATTTCCCTGTTTTTCGTATGCTTTTTTCTCTTTCTCTGTTTTGCTCGGGACTAGCAAAAGTTAGGTGTGGGGGTATTTGATTGACATCATTTCATGCATACATTTATGTCTTATATCCATTATACTTCACCCAAACAATGCTATGTAACGAGTTTAATGTTTAAGTTTCAGGAATAAGTAGGTTTGAGAAGGAGAGAGTCTAAGGACCTAAAAGCAGGAAAAAGGACTGAGTGGAGAGACTCGAGGACTAAGATGCAAGATCGAAGGACCTGAATGTAAGATCGAAGGACCAATGAGAAAACAAGAATACTCCACACCATCATGGGGAGTATCTTGGCAATTCTATTCGGGTCGGAGCTCCAGCAAGCGAAGTAGATGCATCAAAGACAAACAAAGCCATCCGGCAAAGCCCAGACCGATCCAAACCCTGTAGACCACCAATTGGCAGTCTGGGACCGCTGATTGGCGGTCCGGGTTGCTCTGAATGCACTAATATTTCTTTGGGTCGTGTATTAGAGTGTGTTTAGTCGATTTCTAGTATATGTTTAGTCCCATACCGGGAGATTGTCCTACATTACCTTTTTCTATGGCTATAAATAGAACTCTCCCTCCTCTCTTGTACCCCATCTCTCTTTTGGGGGTCATCCTCTCTACTACGAGTTAAATCCTTGAAGCAAAAACCCTGGTGGAGAGAAGGCTACTTGTAATCGAGTGAGTAATAATAGATGTTTTCCTTTAGTTATGTTGTTTCTTTCTTAGTTTAATTTCCATTCTTATGTCCTGCATGCTTCTTTACTTTTATGTACTTTTAGTTAAACTTGTTGTTTTAGTCTGCTTATAATTACTTTAAGCATGTTTTCTTTCCCTAGTATAAATCTTAGTTTAAATATGTGTGAGTAGTTCCATTCCCCTTTGTGGGTGGAGTAGTTGTGTATACATGTTATGTAGATGGTATGAATGCTACACATTGTTGTATGTGAGAAATGTTAGTATGCTTTCTTGAATTAATAAGAACTTTTACTTGATGGTTTCTACCATAATGTTAGGTACATTCCATGCTTGTTTATATTCTTAATAGCAAACTTGTCATGCTCATATTAATCACCTAGGTTAGTACTTTAATTGATAGGTCTTGACATTAGGTACTTCTTATGCATTAACAAACACTAACTACTCTTGATCTTATCGTATGCATTCCCCACACTTATTTCATGTGTACACACAGTCCACCCCTTCGGGGTATTTCCCATTCCTGAGTTTCATCTTTCCTATTAGTAGTTGCTTAGCTTAGTTTTAGTTCGTTTTATACTTTCATTTCCTTCTTTGTTGCTACTAGTTTAGTGTAGTTTAGTTTAATCAATCTTTATCTCTTTTCTTTCCCACTCGCCTTTGAATAAACTAAAGTCGACACACCTCCCTGTAGATCGACCCGTATTTGCTACCGTTTCAACGCGGCTGTGCACTTACAGTTATAATTAAAACGTTCAATCAACCTATTTAGATGATTGCAAATATACAAGTATATATGCAATGCATGTAATTATGTTTGCTCACTTTGATTGATTGGGTTCATTGATTAAGATTTGTTTGATTAATTATCAAAAAATTAATATAGATGAAGGCCAAAAAGCCAACATATGAATGGATGTCTGAATCGTTGTGTTGTTGTGAATGAATGGAAAAAAACATCTGATTTTCTTTGAACAGGGAAAACTAGAACTCGGGAAGAGTCAATTGGCTCTTTTTGAATTATGGGAGGAGTTTACACCTACGGATATCCGTCGGTGTAAAGAAAGTTCACTTTTTAATACACCGATGGATATCCATCGGAGCACATCGACGAGACTTACACCAGCGGTAGGTATCCGTCGGTGTATATCCTCATTCGTTGGATAAGATCCTACAAATTTATTGGTCGGTGTCCCTACTTAGATAGATAGTTCCGTCCGACTCGTACACTGACGGACGATCCGTCGGTGTTATCCTCTCTAACGAAAACCACGCACAAAAAATTGATTGGAAAATTGGCACCAAAAACTATTCTGACGACAGTTGTGTGCCAGTACATCTGTCGGTGTTCTTCTACACCGACGCCTGTAATTCCGACGGATGTATATCCGTTGGTGTAGGTTAAAACCGACGGATGTATGTGTACACTCACGGTTGTTGTTCGTCGGTGAAGACCACTTCACCTGTACTGAATGTGAGTGTCATCTTCCCAACTTGATCTGCCATTGGTGGATTTTAATCAGCCATTGGCGGATCATTGGGGTCATATCTACCGGAAATTATGTTTGTGGCTTAAGTTATAAATTTTGCACGTGGGGTGCACTACTAGTTCGTTGATTCGAGCACCTTTATTTTTAATTGTTCAATACGTTTATTTGTGATGGGTCTTTGTACATGACAAACATGTACACTTTTCTTAATTTGAATAATTTCTTCTTGCATTTTAGTCCATTTCTCTTACTTTCTCGTCTTTATTACCTAACACCTAAAACACCACAAACAAAACTCGAGTAGTACAAAATTAGGGTAAAATAAAAGATATGTAGCATGAATACGATGTATGATATACTACTAATCAAATACCCTCACACTTATTTTCTGCTAGTCCCGAGAAAAACAATGAAAGAGAAAAATGAAAGAAAGAAAAACATACGAAAAATGGGGAAATGCTAACTCACTTACATAGGAATCAGAATGTCTCCTGTCCCCAAGGAGGAGTGGTGTCTCTTGAGCGTTTTGAGCGGATATACCCACAAAATATGAACATTGATGCATTATTCAACCTAACAACACGACTCGATGGACTTAATTTTGTCGATCCTTGGACACAGTAATCCTAAGGGCCGACTCTTATATATATCATATCTACACACCTAGCCTAGGGAACCATTTGTGCAAGTTAATTAAGGACAAGTGAAAGACATGGGCAACTTTAACAACATCAAGTGATACATCATGTAAAGTCCATTAAGGTTCTTATTTGTATATTTTTCTTTCTGTCATTTTTGGAGACTAAGGAGTTAGAACTAGTTGGTGTTTAGTTCTCCTAAGGTCGGGTTTCGTGCATCATTGCCTGTGAGGACTTACACTACCACGTATACCTTACCCCAAAGGTCCACATAGGGTGATCGCTACCACCCATGTAACAGGAGTTCGGTCAGTGCATCCCAAGTCAGATTACTCGAAAGCACCAGGTACTAAGTCCCCTCGGACCTAATTTGCCAAGTGATAGGAGCCATGCGAGATGAGAGAACACCCTACAAAATTATGTCTAATCTACAAATGAACCAAAACCCCTACACTTAAGGTTTCACAACAGGAGTTTAAGGGTCCCTGACTACGACAAACTCCCGTATACTAAGAAGCACGAATTCTTTGACTCACTAGGTTCAGGGTGGACTTCTTTATTTGTTTGAGTACTAATAACCAATGATTACTCTCCCCCCGAGGGAAAACCAGGGTGAATTGTTATGACTAGATAAGACTTAAAGCCAGTGTACTAGATATCCTAATGCATCATGTTCTAGTCAATTCTAAGAGCTTCCTTTTTACTTTGCCTCTGAATGGTTTTACACGTGCTAAACACACGTAAAACCCACAAAACATTTTCTTTCGCAAACACATGAAGATTTTTTGAGACTTAGATACCGAAATTCCACAAAACATTACGACTAGATACCCAAATTCCTGAAAACCTTTGAGATACTAAAAAAGGGAGACAAATACGTGAAACAAATAGGGCCCAAATACTCACGGGTTGGGGCCCATAACAATCAATGTTCAGTTGTGGAGTTTTTTTTGACAAGAGGAGAACTATGTACAATAATGGGCTCCCATCTTCATTTGTCAAAGGATATCAAATGGGAACCTCGCATCTCTAGAGCCAAAAATGCACATGCATGGGCTCATAATATGAGAGATAGATGGTTCATGCCTCTCAAAACTAGGGTCTATGAAACAAAATGGAAACAAATATGCTTCCATTTGTCGACAAAGCTGATGGTCATCAATATATACTGTCCAACTGATATTTGGGTGCACAGGGATGATTTAATCCACACAAAGTGACACCATGGACCTATTACCCAGATGGCGAAATCAAGAAATGGAATTGCTTGACGACCTGATACCCTTATAAGCATTGTGTTCGTTTGATGCCTCTTGAAAATGAGCAAGATGGGAAGCATGAATGAGAGGTGAATCTTTTTTCGGTTGTTTAAATTGAAGGGTATCATATGGTTGATTCTTAACCCACATTGGGTCCTCAACATCTAGAGAATGAAGAGCAGGTGGCCCAGAGGCCACAAAAATGGTATCTTGCAGCTTAAGAAACAGATGATCAAAATATAACACACCTTCTTGTGCCAGCACAGTTGAAACATCGTCACTACCACCAGGATCTCCATCAAAAATAGTTGAAGGTGCCTTCGACTTTGTCCTCATCTGTACCCTAGATAAGATTGACCTCAACAAGGTCATCGAAGACACCTGACTTCTTCCCTATGTTGAAGATGTTGAAATCAGTGCACTAACCACCACAAGTGAAATGCATCAGACAATTATGACAATTGATCAAGGCAATGGTAGTTGCTAGAAATGGTCACCCCAAAATAACAGGAATTTGTCTAAGTGAGTTTGACATAGGTTCAATATCCAAAATAAAGAAATCGACTGGATAAATGAACACACCCACTTTGATAAGAACATCTTCCACCACACCCCTCAGTTTCTTCATTGACCTATCAGCTAGTTGAAGAGTGATTTTTGTTTTTTTGAGGTCCCCAAGATCGAGGTGGACGTAGAGAGAATACGACAAAAGATTGACAGATGCACCTAAGTCCAATAAAGCTCTATGTATTGACAAATCACCAATCATACAAGAAATAGTAGGACAGCAGACGTCATTGTATTTGACCTGCATGGTGTGTAAAAACAATGAACTCACGTTTGCCGCAAGAAAACTTTTCTTGGGAACATTGGTCTTTCTCCTGTTGGTGCATAAATCCTTGAGCACCTTGACATAAGGTGGCATCTGCTGAACCATCTCCAACAATGGGATGTTCAACTAAACTTCCCGAAAGATCTTGATTGACATCATTTCATGCTCCTATTTGTATCTTATATTCATTATCTTACACCTAAGCAATGCTACGTGACAAGTTTTATGTTTGAATTTCATAAAAAAAGAGGTTTGAAGAAAAGAGCCATGAAAGGACCCAAAAGCAGGAAAAAGGACTTAATTGTGAGACCTGGGGACTAAGATGCAAGGGAGAAGGACCTGAACGTAAGACCGAAGGACCTAAGAGCAAAACAGGAAACTACACGCCATCATGGGGAGTATTTTGGCAATTCGATTCGGGTCGGAGCTCCAACAAGCAAAGTAGATGCCTCCAAGACCGACAAATATACCAAGAAAAGCCTAAAACAAATTTCAACGCGATCTGGATCCTGTTGACCGCCAATTGGCGGTCCGGATCTTCCCGGATCCGCTCAAACTTCTGGAACGCGTGTATTAGAGGATGTTTAGTCTATTTTTGGTATTTGTTTAATCCCACATCGGGGGATTGTCCCGGTTTACGTTTTTCTATGGCTATAAATAGAACTCTCCCTCCTCTGATGTATCCATCTCTCTCTCTGGTGGTCATCTGCCCTACTAAGAGTGAAGCCTTGAAGCAAAACTCTGGTGGAGGAAGGGCTACTTGTAATTGAGTGATTTAATAATAAATGTTTTCCTTTAATTGTGTTGTTTCTCTCTTAGTTTAATTTCCTTTCATATGCATGCTTGCTTCTTTTGTTTTATGTCATTTTAGTCTTTAATAATTTTTGCTTGCTTAGTTTAATTTAATTTCAGTAGAATGTTTCTTGTTAATGTAGGTTGTAGTGTAATGATTAGTGAGTAGTTCCATCACCATTTGGGGGTGGAGAAATATGTGATATAATCATGTAGTGTATTAGGTGTGTGTTATCTTAATCCATTGAGCCTTATATGATTTCCATAACCATCTAATGGGTTTCACTCTTGTCTTTGATATGCTAATGCTCTTGAATGAAGCTTAGCTTACGCTTAGATTAGTGACGTATTTTATGGGGAATGATAAGGTTAGGATATGGATGAAGTTAATATTGGAAACACAAGTTGTAGTGTATGTACTCTTGTTGCCTTTACCTTGGTTAATGCCTTGTATGTTTTAATGATAATATGATATCTTATTTCATGTGGAGGCATAGTAAGGTTTAGTCTTTATACATGAGTTCATTTAGCTTCATTCAATTTGTTGTCTTGTATGCTTTAATGATATAGTGTTATCTTAATTCATGTGGAGGCAAAGTTGGATGTAGTTTATGATTTCATGCACTACATGTTGTGGGGAGCTTAATTAAACACACACACACGCACATCTTTATATTCACATTATTTCTGTACCCCCTTTGGGGTTTAGTTTTATTGCTTCTCTTTCAATTCCTTTTGCATTCTAGTATAGTTTAGTGTAATCAATCTTTCTCTCCTTTCTTTACCACTCGCCTTCGCACAAACCAAACGTCGACACACCTCCCAGTGGACGACCGTATTTTCCACCTCTCCAACGCGGCCATGCACTTGCGGTTTAATATAAAACGAATCAATCAAATTTTTGGCGCCGTTGCCGGGGAGGTGCTCTGTCCAGATCTTGGTTTAGACGATTCGAGTGGGTTTTAAATTTTTTTTCAGTTTTTCTTAGTTTCAGGGATCCTAGAGCTCACGGGGAGGCTACTGGAGGAGTTGGACCACCTAAGCATCAACAGGGACCGCCAATCAGCGGTCTGAGACCGCCAATTGGCAGCTTGGTGAGATTTTCTTTCTTTCATTTTCTTCTGGTAGTTTTTTGCTTCATTTTCGTTATCTGGGAGCCCTATTTTGCATGTTGTGACTTCTAGTTTGCTCCCAGATCATTAATCACTCCCCCATTATTCAACTTGGCCTGAAAATCCAAAGCAAAAGATTAGACATTCTTATTTGTTTAGGTCACGCATCATGAGCTTGACTTAGGCATATAGTCGTCTTTTCTTTTAGCTTTATCTTTAGTTGTTGAGCACTGGCATGAGGTACGCATTTCCTACACTCATTCATGCATCTTGTATAACCATGCATTAGTTAGTAGGAATTGCATCAGGACAAGAGTGAGTTGATCATTTTGATTGGAGCGATTGATTGCTAGATCTAGGATCAAAACGCTACTAAGGAGGGGCTCTCCCATAAAAGATAAGGTGGGGGATTTTATCACCCTTTCCTTGGCCCCAAAAATCACTCTTAATCAAGCCTTAACTAAAAGCAAGTAGACATTGGCCCTAAGGATTACGGACGCACTAGCAGAGTAATCTAGTTGAGACCGTCATGACCTGATCGGCATTGCCTACCTTGTCGATAGTAGGAGGTACTGGATCTCCGGATATGGTATCACTTGCTGGGTATTGTGGTCCTCGTTGTAGGGAGGTGAGGCATGTCGAGGCTAGTGACCTCGCAGTTAGGCGTCGTCTAGCCTAAGGACCCATAGCCTTAAGTTGTTTGAGTCGTGCTTGCTAGTTAGGCTTCTACCTGATCCCACTACCCACGTTAGCTCTAGGGATTCTTCCCTCCTCATCTGAGTCCTCTCCTCATCCATTTTCTACGCGTAGTCTCCTCCTCTAGTACACCTTCCGTTGTGTGCTATTTTAGAGTCGAGTCGAGCATTTTTATGCGAGGTTGGGCTCGTTCTGGTGAGAGTGCTCGACTTCAGAGAGTGCATTTTTCTAAGATGGACGGTCTTGGTGATCGACCATCTCCGCCTCATGCTCCTTTGGAGCATGAGGCCGAGTCGTCTCGTGGTGACGGGGGATACCGGGGTCCATTCATGGATTACCTCGGTCCGCTCCCACCACCACGTACACCTCCTTCTCCTCCTCTGACTCGAGAGGAAGGGAGATTCGGTCAGGATCGAGTTCTTGCTGCACCACCACCTTTAGCTCGACAGGATAGACCGATGACTTTGTGGGAGCGGAGCCATCCTGTTCGGGCCGCAGAGCCTTCTTGCATAGTTCTTCCCCTTGCTCGCGGGAACAACTATGAGCTGAAACCTCAATATGTGAGAATGCTTCCAACCTTTACTTCCAATAAGGAGGATCCGTATATTTTTATACGCGAATTCAAGGAAGTATGCTCCATGTTCAAGCTTCAACAGCTTGACGAGGATTCAGTCCGGTTGACGATGATTTCTTTCGCGTTGAAGGATAACGTGAAGAATGGATGTACGGCCTCCCGGCGAGCTCTACTCGGTCTTGGGATGACTTTGTGACCGTATTTCTGAAGAGATTTTTTCGTCAAAGGAAAACTCAATAGATACGGCACCAGATACATCAAATGTATCAACTGAGACCGAATCCTTTCATGGTTTCTTTGAGAGGTTCAACGACCTTCTCCAGCAATGCCCTCATCATGGACTTGAGCTATGGCAGTTGTAATACCCGCTCTCCTGCCACTCTGTTTTAGGTTTTATTTGTCCTTTTATGTGTTTTATTGTCTTTGTTTTGAGTTAAGTTGGTTTTGCAAAAGTTTCCTTTTTGGGCGAATTTAACCGCCGGGTGCGGTTGCATTCGTTAGACTTAACCAGGTTTATCGGGTGCCGAAACCCTGGTGTGCGGATTTATTTGTTGCTTGATGAGGCGTGTTGGTTAGATTGGGAGGTTGGGCTGGCCTTACCATATCCGAAATTAATGAGAGAAAATCTTGCTAGCATGTGCTTTGATTTGGATTTAGGAAAGTGCTGATTTTGCCATCAAAGCAAATTAACTCCCAATTATCTCTTGCCTTTTTCCTAGTTTCTTCTTTCCAACTTGCACCCTTATAAATATAGCACCCTAGCCAACCTTCCCTAGACCTTTTCTCCACCCTCACCACCGAAATTAACATTGGAGCTCCAGCAGCTTGGAAGGAGAAACCCGGCGGTGCTCTTGGTGCGCAGCTAGGAGGAGAAGTTTCTTGTCGGTCTTCGGTGTAGCTCAGCCTCTCCTCTCTTCAGGTATGCCTCTCTCCGTTAGCTTTAGGTTGCATGGTGCGTAGAGAAGGCTGCTGGGGACGGATTTTATGTTGGGGTTGGGACGTGTTGTTAGTTGCACGAATGGAAGGTTGCGGTGCAACACTAGTTCCGGCGGGTGGCTGGAATACTCTTCCGGTCGTGGCACCTTTCTTGCGACTTTCCTTGTGGTTTTGCTGGACCAATCAGGGGGAAAGAAGGAGGATTTCGGGAGCATATCATGTAGGTTTTCTGAAATAAGTTCATGCAATTCCCAACCTAACTTATCTAGGGTTTCATGCGGTTGATTTATGTTGTTACCGGATTTCCTAGATGTGATTCTGAATTTGATTTCATATTCTTGGATGGTTCATGTTATTACAGGTTGCGCTTCTTTATTGTTAGTTACGTGATTAATTCTCCACAAAGATTGATATTAGATGCCATAGGTCATGCATCATTAGGTTGCTGAAATTAGGAAAGTTCCATGACCCGGTTTGCTTCTAAGTTTTCGCATAATCACAACCATCTATTCCGGATATCTAGACATCTTAGGTTGCTGGACACATGATTTATCTCCTGATTTTAGTGTTGGGTATAAGCCAAAAAATTCATTCCTTAATGGGTACTGAAATCAATAGACCACATGGCTGGATTATTACCAAAAACCTTGCTTTATCAATGTTCGGATTACTGCTGGATTCAGACCTAGAAGATCCGGATTTGCTGGCTGGATACAAGGTTTACTTCCGGATTTGTTTCTGATTTTAAGCCCCATATTTCATGCACTAATAGGTTGTTGAATATAGGAAAGTTTCATGGCTGGTTGATACAAGTCATTGCATATTCATTCACCATGTCATTGTTGGAAATAGGAAACTTCCATGACCGGACTTGTTGCTAGACCTTACATGCCCGTGTATTAGGCATTGTGTTTCCTAAATCTTATGCTAATAAGTTGACGTTTAACCATATATTAGTTAGCTACTGGTTACATAATTATTTCCTAAATCATGTACTATAAGGTTGACGAATAATATTGCTTACCTTATGGCTGGTTACATGGCCTATTTTCCTGATTTGTCTATTTGAAGGATGTATCATGATGTCATGTTAAATAATTGCTGGATTCAAACTTGTATGCTTTATTTTGTTGGCTGTATATATTATGGATGCTTATGACATGCCTTTATTTCCGGAATTGTGTGCTGGTTGAATTTAGGAAACAACCATGAGTCTTGTTGTTGATCTTGGTGTGATTTTGCTGAATTAATACTCTGTTTTGCATAGAGCTTGAGGGAGATATTGCATGTTCTCCTTTGGACTCATTTCTGAATAACTTAGTTGCACTAGACTATAGAGTAGTTGCATTGCATCTAATCTGATGGAGTAATTCTGGGCACGTTCGGTTTTCTGGGCCGACGGGCCACGGGTGGGTCCTCTAGCTTCAGAGGCCACTCGGCTAAGACCCCTGTAGGGGGCCAGGCCTAAGATAAGTCCTGGGCATGTGCACTGCCATTCTGTCTCAGGGTAGGTGTTCCTCAGTTCGCGATGACACCATGTAGGTTTATTTTCCGCGGATTGGGACACTTATCCGGCGCACCGCTTTGTGCCGAGCGGTGGGTCACTGACGAGTGAGCACCTCTGACCAGCGAGGCTGGTGTTCTGGTTCCTATGGAGGAACGATTCGGGTGAGCTTGACTGGCACGACTGGTGTAGTCGTAGCCTTCTGTTGCATTTGATGCTTTCTGTTCTGTTCTGTTCTGTTTCTGAAACCTGCCATTTTTGCATTTCATGCTACCTTTCATTTATTGCATTGGCGGGGGCATACTGGGTTTTCTTAATTGAAAACTCACGCATTGTTAAATGCGGTGCTTGCAGGTACTTAGGTTCCACACGGCAGACTGGACGAGTTCCGAAGATTCTGTACACGAGGGACGCGTCGACCAGATTCCCAGTTATCTTTGCTTCCGCATATTTCCCTATGTATTTCCTTTTTGATACTCGATGTGTTGTAATAAGACTTGTATTGTTATGATTATTCTATTATTCCTATTATGTTTTATGTCAGTCCATTTGTGTATGATTTCTTTCAGTTTGTCGAGTCTATTCGGTCTGTCTTTTGTAACCCCTTCGGTCGTCGCGGAGGTCTCTGATCGCGACACTAGTTTCCTTTCCCAGTGTGCGTACCCGCGAGATCAGGGGCGTTACAGCAGTTGTGCCAGATTATTTATGAGGGCCTCAACTACAACACCCGTACATTGTTGGAGTCGATGTGTCAGGGTGACTTCCAAATGAAACCCATCGATGAGGCATGGGACACTTTTGAGTTAATGGCTGAACGCACCTTTGAGTGGGACACCATGAGAGAGCCACCAGCCGCCAGGTCTTCTGGTCGAGCTGGGTCTTATCAAGGTGAGTCATCTATCGCGTCTGAGGCAAAAATGGCTGCTCTCATGCGTAGGATTGAGAGTTTAGAGTTGGACCGAGCTCTTGTAGCTCAGGTCGCTATTCCGAGATGTGGCAGGTGTGGACTTACGGGCCATAATGTCTTCGAATGTGCTTACGCTCCAAGGGATACTGACCATGCATATGCGATGTATCAACAGGTGCCTCGTAACGACCCTTACAGTCACTCCTACAATCAGGGATGGCGTAACCATCCTAACTTCTCTTGGGGGCCGAGTGGGGGTAACGGTCAGAGCTCGCACGCTCAACCTCAACCTCCACCTTATCAACCTCCACGCCCATCGGCGACCTACCAACCCCCACATCAAAGATCTCAACATTATACTTACCAATCTCCTCAGACCTCATCGTCGGGTTATTCTAGCCAAACTCCACCACCCCAGCGGGTTGACCCGAAGAACCCTTCTTGTGATCCTACGCTTCAAGCGTTCATGCAGAGCATGCAAAGTACTGTCAAGGCTTTGGAAATGCATGTTAGCCAGTTGGCTACTCAGCTCCATGAACGCGAGAAGGGTCAGTTACCGAGTCAACCCGAGGTGAATCCTCGGGGTACCCATTCTCAAGGAAGGTCACCTGTACCCCTTGCTACCTCTGAACCGACCCATCCTATTAATGTGATTCATACTTTGAGGTCTAGTAAGGAGGTGGATAACCACATTGGGGTGCCTTCCTTGACATCACCATCTCTTGGTGTCACCAGACCTGCGGTGATACCTGCATCTCTGAGGGAGCCAGATCCTGATGTTCCCTCCACCAATACTTCCAGGAAGGAGCCTAATCCTGAGGTTCCTTCTAGTTTTCCTTCGACAATGGGGCCGAACCCTGAGGTCCCCTTCTCTCCTCTTGTGTCGAAGGAATCAAATTCTTAGGTCCCCACTCATGCTTCTTTGGACCATAATTCTGATCTTCCTTCGCAACACTCTTATGCCCCGAAGGCGCCATTCCCTGAGCGCCTTAAAAAGAAAACCTCGGATCAGCATGACAAGATGCTTGAGATGTTTCGGCAAGTTAAGGTGAATATCACTCTTTTGGAGGTGATTCAGCAAATGCCACATTATGCCAAGGTTGTCAAGGACTTATGCACCAAGAAAATAAAAACTCATGTTCCAAAGAAAGCTTTTCTTGCGGCTAACGTGAGTTCTTTGTTGGCGCAACCCATGCAAGTCAAGTACAAGGACCCTGGCTGTCCTACTATCTCTTGTGTGATTGGTGATGTGTCCATACAACGAGCCTTATTGGACCTTGGTGTATCTGTTAATCTTCTGCCATATTCTGTCTACGTCCACCTCGGTCTTAGAGACCTCAAACAAACAAAGACCACTCTTCAATTGGCTGATAGGTCTATGAAGAAACCGAGGGGTGTGGTGGAAGACGTGCTGATCAAAGTGGGAGAGTTCATTTATCCAGTCGACTTCTTTGTCTTGGATACTGAACCTGTGCCAAACCCACTTGGACAAATTCTTGTCATTCTGGGGTGACCATTCCTTGTGACTTCCAATGCATTGATCAATTGTCTCAATGGTCGGATGCGCTTGACTTATGGTAATCAGTGCGCTGATTTCAACATCTTCACCATCGGCAAAAAGCCCGGTGCCTTCAATGACCCTATTGGGGTCAACCTTATCCAGGGTTTGGATGAGATTGAAGTTGAAGGCACCTTCAAGTACTTAAGAGAATTGGTCGATGGAGATCCTGAAGGTGGTGAAGATATTTCACCTGGGCTGGCACAAGAAGGTGCCTTATGTTCTGATTACATGGCCTCAGTGCCACCTCCTTTTGATCTTGTGGCCCTTGAGCCACATTCTTCTGATCTTGTGGCCCTTGAGCCACATCCTTTTGATCACGTGGCCGTTGAGCCACATCCTTTGGATCATGTGGCTCTTGAGCCACAACATACCCTTTTTATGGCCTCTGGGCCACATGTTGTATCTGCTGAGGACCCCATGTGGGTTAAGAATCAACCACCTGATACCCTTCAGCCTGATAGAGGTTCACCTCTTATTCATGCCTCCTATCTTGCTCACTCTCAAGAGGCATCAAACGACCACAACGCTTATAAGGGTATCAGGTGGTCAAGCTATTCTGTTTTGTATGTCGCGAGCCCATGCATGTGCATTTTTGGCTCGAGAGATGGCGGGTTCCCATTTGATGTCCCTTGACATATGAAGATGGGAGCCCTTTTTTTACATAGTTAAAAAAAGAAGAAAAAAAGACTCCTTCAGTGAGCATCGATTGTTGTGGGCTCCAACCCTTGAGTATTTGGGCCCTATTTCTTTCAGGTATTTGTATCCCTTCTTTAGCATCTCGCAGGTTTTGAGGGAGTTTGGGTTGTGTCTATAAACATAACCTTGCACTTCCCTTTGTACTTCACGTTGGTGGGATCTTTCCTCTTTCATGCATAATTCCATGTAGTGTCTTGCTCGCATTCATTGAGGCCAATGCATGAAGTAGGTGTGGGGGGTGTTTTACGTGTGTACATAGTCGAGTCTTTTCTTTTGATTTTTTTTTCTTTTGTTTGCATTGTTAAGGTCATGTTAGTGTGCTGCATTTAATATCGATATATCTGCTTGCCATGATCCTTGGGGTCCTTGTCTTCTTTTGCTTGCCTAGTGCTTCAAAATTTTCAAATTTCTTTCAAAATCTTCATGTGTTTGCGAAAGAAAATGTTTTGTGGGTTTTGCGTGTGTTCAGCATGTGCAAAACCGTTGAGAGGCAAAGTAAAAGGAAAGCTCCCAAAATTGTCTTGAACTTGATGCATTAGGATATCTAGTACTGTGGCTTTAGGATTTATCCAGTCGTTAGGATGCACCCCAATTTTCCCTTGGGGGTGAGTAATCATAGGGTTGTAGTGCTCAAACATTTAAAGAAGTCCACCCTGAAACTAGTAAGTCAATAATTCGTGTCTGTTAAACTTAAGAAAGTTTGTTGTAGTCAAGGACCCTTGAAATCTTGTTGTGAGACATTAAGTGTAGGGGTTTTGGTTCATGTGTAGATAAGAAATAAGTGAGTAGGTGTTCTCTCTTCTCGCACGACTCCTATCACTCGGGAAAGTAGGTCTGAGGGGACTTTGTGCCTGGTGCTTTCATGTCATTTGACTTGGGATGCGCCGACCGAACTCCCGTTACACGGGTGGTAGGGATTACCCTATGTGGAGATTTGGGGAAAGGTGTACGTGATAGTGTAAGTCCTCATGGGCAATGATGCACGAAACCTGACCCTGGGAGAATGAAGCTCCAACTAATAAAAAGAAAAAAAATGATGAAAAGAAACAAAAAGAAAAAAAATGGTTATGCAAATAAGAACCTTAATGGACTTTACACTTTGTATCACTTGAGGATATTGAGTTTGTCCATGTCTTTCACTTAATTCCTTATTTAACTTGCACGAATGATTCATTAGGCTAGGTGTGTGGACTGATTACCTATATAGAGTCGGCCCGTAGGATTAGCGCGTCCATTGATCGACAATATTTGTCCAACGAGTCTAGTGTCTAGATTGAATAATGCATCTTTTTCGGATTTTGTGGGTATATCTGCTGAAAACCCTTAGGAGAAAAACTCCTCCTCCTTGGCGACAAGGAGGTTTAACGGCTTGTTACACGTGCTAAGTGCAACCGTGATTCCTACGAAAGTGAGTTAGGATTTCTTGTTTCTCGTTTGTTTTTATCTTTCTTTGTTTCGATCGGGACTAGCAAAAACTTAGGTGTGGGGGTATTTGATTGACTTCATTTCATGCTCATATTTTATCTTATATCCATTATCTTACACCTAAGCAATGCTACGTGACGAGTTTTATGTTTGAATTTCTGAAATAAAGAGGATTGAAGAGAAGAGCCATGAAAGGACCCAAAAGCAGGAAAAAGGACTTAATTGTGAGACCTGGGGACTAAGATACAAGGGAGAAGGACCTGAACGTAAGACTGAAGGACCTAAGAGCAAAATAGGAAACTCCACACCATCATGGGGAGTATATTGGCAATTCGATTCGGGTCGGAGCTCGAACAAGCAAAGTAGATGCATCCAAGACCAACAAATATACCAGGAAAAGCCCAAAACAAATTTCAACGTGATCTGGATCCTGTAGACCGCCAATTGGCGGTCCGGATCTTCCCGGATCCGCTCAAACTTCTGGAACGCGAGTATTAGAGGATGTTTAGTCTATTTTTGGTATTTGTTTAGTCCCACATCGGGGGATTGTCCCGGTTTACCTCTTTCTATGGCTATAAATAGAACTCTCCCTCCTCTCATGTATCCATCACTCTCTTTGGTGGTCATCTTCCCTATTAAGAGTGAAACCTTGAAGCAAAACTTTGGTGGAGGAAGGGCTACTTGTAATTGAGTGAGTTAATAATAGATGTTTTCCATTAATTGTGTTGTTTCTCTCTTAGTTTAATTTCCTTTCATATGCATGCTTGCTTCTTTTGTTTTATGTCATTTTAGTCTTTAATAATTTTTGCTTGCTTAGTTTAATTTCATTTCAGTAGAATGTTTCTTGTTAATGTAGTTTGTAGTGTAATGATTAGTGAGTAGTTCCATCCCCATTTGGGGGTGGAGAAATATGTGATATAATCATGTAGTGTATTAGGTGTGTGTTATCTTAATCCATTGAGCCTTATATGATTTCCATAACCATCTAATGGGTTTCACTCTTGTCTTTGATATGCTAATGCTCTTGAATGAAGCTTAGCTTATGCTTAGATTAGTGGACCTATTTTATGGGGAATGATAAGGTTAGGATATGGATGAAGTTAATATTGGAAACACAAGTTGTAGTGTATGTACTCTTGTTGCCTTATGATGCATTGCATACATTGCATCATATGTCTTTCATTTAGATTACTTTTACATCAACAAATGCTACTAAGGTATGTGTTTAGTCTTATTTACAGAATACAGGGACCTGAATGCAATTTACCCACATCCCGAGCATAAACGCGTGCAAAAGACTCATTTCTATCATAAAGACCAAGTTCAAGTTTATCGGGTTACAAATGGAAATGTATCCAAGCATAAAAGCATTCAAGTCCTAATTGCAAAAAGAACAAGGACATAAGCACAAAAGTAACCGGGGACTTAACTGCAAAAAGTCAAGGACCTAATTGCAAATCACGAATAGCTTTTATTCTCTTGGAGAAAATATATATAAAAATCAATGTATATCTCCAAATATGTGAAGGAATTAATCCGGAGCTCAAAAGAATGGAAAGAATCAATCCAGACGCGTAAAGGAGGATCAAATCATACCATAAACATTCAACCAAAATCTGGACCAAATCAGAGCATGATGTGCGGCGATTCCGCCGCAGATCACACACACCATGCAGCGATTCCGCCGCCCCCTAGTCGATCCGTGTGCTCCAATTTCGTCCAGTCGTGTCTGGACACGTGTACTTTCCAATATTATACCTAGATCCCTTGTAGCAACTATTAATAGACCCGAGAACGATGTTAGAAGGGTCCTTAGTCTTTGGTGGTAGTTTTTATTCTTAATCTTAGTTTTGTAATCTTCTTTTCATTAATAAAATTCTGTCTTTTATTTCTTACTTTTAGTTTTCTTTTGTAATGTCTCAAGGACCCCTTCTTCCTCCCTCTATGAGTTTCTAACTCCTTCCAAAGGGTGGAGGTGACGGATTAGGGTGAAGAGAAGATGAATGAATGTTATTATTTTAATTTCGTGTTAGTATATTTTGATTACTTGAGTTTATGTTAAATCATTTATCATGTAATGCTTTATAACTAATATGATTTATTATAAGTTTCTAAATTCTCTAATCTAAACCATAAATCTAAACCTCCACCCGACGCAATTCACATCTTTGTTCTTGTTTTAGTTTTAATTGTTCTTGTTTCTTGCTTTAGATAATTAAAATCCAAAAATCTCAAAACCCAATTATTTCTTCTCTCCTTCTTCCCCCAATCGAAATCACACTAATAACAAAATCTCTCCCTCCTCGTGTTCGACCCGTATTTGCCACGTCTCCATTGACGTCGTGCACTTGCGGTATAAATTTAATTCTCATCAAGTTTTTGGCACCGTTGCCAGGGAGGCGACGCAGATTTTGTTTTTTTTGTTGATTTCGATTTTATTCTGTTTATCTTGTGCGCGATCTAACTATTTGGATTTGTGTTTCAGGAGACAACAGAGTGCGCGGCGAAATCCGAGCACCATCTGAGCTAAACGAGCGGCAAAATCGCCACACCTGAAGAACAACTTGCGGCGAATCCACCGCACACTTGGAGCGTCTAGGCTTCAACTTTTTCTGGGACGCGACTCATCTCTGGGTGGACGCGTAAAGCTACTGAAATTTCGAGAGCGGGCGGCGAACCCGACTGAGCATTGCGTAGGTAACCTTTGTTGCCTTTTTCCTCGTAATTTCTATTTTCAGAAAATTTCCTTTTCGTAGAACTGCATGTGTAGGGCAAAAATTCCATAAATTGCAATAATTCAACTCTGACCTAAAAATTGGCAAAACTAGAAGAACTTAGTGCATGCATCATATAATGTTTTGTTTGCATTATTCTTGCTAAATTCTTGCAAATTAATTTTTGTTGAAGAATGCTGGAGGCAAGGTAGGTATCGCGGTTTTTATCGAATGCATTTAAGCATATAATCTAGTTTGCATACAACCTTGAAATTGCCCCCTTCTAAAGACCATTGTTTGACTATCTTTGCTAGATCTAAGTTAAACTATCTTAAGGGCAACTCCGTAGGCAAAGATACGGTGGGGATTTCATCACCCTTCCGTGGCCCACAAATCACAAACCTAAAGTGTCACCCAAGCCTTGAATTAAAATCAACTAGACATTGACCCCTAAGGACTCGGACTCATTTAAGGAGAAGAATTGATTTGACTTGCTATGACCTGAAGCCGATTGAATTTAATTTGGTGTCTAGAAAGTGTTTTTGTGTTGACGTAAGTCTTCCAAGCGAAGTGGTTGTCTAATTGGCACCGACTCTGTCGGAAGCGCCCCCACTAGCTATACACGGCCTGGCCAAGTTGGTTTGATTAGTGAGGGAGGTGAATCAAGCGAATCAATTCGACTCAACCAGTTAGGAGTCGTCTAGATCTAAGCGACACTAGGTCTAGGATTGTTTGAACCGTGCTTTCTTAGGAATTTTCTGACCAACCCTCTTTCTATCTTTAGAGTTAGGTTTCCCTTCTCATCTGAGTTTTCTTTCTCTTCTCACCTAAATTCTCTAGATTAGGATTCCTTTCTCATCTTTCCCCATTCTATTGTTTGTTTCCCTTTTAAAAAAAACATAAAAAAACTAAAATTAAAAAAAAAATGTAAATAATTCTTGAAATTAAATTTGGAATTTAAATTTCGAATTTGAATTCAAAAATTGATTCAATCCGGTGCACTCAGATTTGGATTCGGGACTTGAGTAATCGACTCTCACGAGTTCATCTAGATTCCAGTCTGGAACTTAGCCCCAATCCACCTATTGCACCACCTCACCCAGATCCAATGGGTGAGAACATAGTGGACCCGCCTGTTGCACAACCTATAACTCTGAGGGATCGATGCTATCCAGCGATGGCTGCTCAGCCATCGTGCATCGTTATGCCCACCATACCGGGTCGCGACATCGAACTTAAGGCACAATACATGAGTATGTTGCCTAAGTTCACCTCTAGGGAAGACCCATATCTCTTCCTTAGAGAATTTGAGGAAATCTGCTCTCTTATGCAATACCAGCATATCCCTGAGGAGGCAGTGCGTCTGAAATTCGTGCCTCTAGCACTGAAGGACGACGCTAAGAAATGGCTATATAGTCTAGCCGAAAGATCCATTAGAAGTTGGGCTGAGTTTGTTCAAGTTTTCCTAAAAAAATATTTCCCCAACCATAAGACTATGAGGATTAGGAATGAAATTGTTGCATTTGTTCAGTCTGAGAGCGAGCCGTTCTATTCCTACCTAGAAAGATTCAAAAGTGTTCTGACCCAATGCCCTCATCATGGAATTCCAAGATGGCAATTATGTCAAATTATTTATGAGGGATTGACACCCACATCTAGGGTTATGGTAGAATCCGTGAGCCAAGGGAACTTTATGTCGAAAAATGAAAATGATACCTGGACTTTCCTTGAGGATTTAGCTGAAAACAGTATGCAATGGGACAATGCTAGAACACCGCTTAACCCGAGTATTGGATCTAGAATAGCAAGTCAACCCAGACCAGGTGTCTTAGCTGTTGATGCCAACATAGCGGCTGAAGCAAAACTAGCTACCCTTATGCGCAGAATGGAAAGTTTAGAGCTACAAACCCAAAACCGAGTGAATCAAGCCTCGTCTATCCCTTGCTCTAGATGTGGTCAGACTGGCCATGTAATGGAGGATTGTGCGGAATGGGACCAAGTTAATGCCACGTATAACCATGCTAGAAATGACCCATACGCATCAACCTATAACTCGGGTTGGCGTAATAATTCCAATTTCTCATCAAACCAACAGGGTCAACCTCCTAGACAACAACCAAACCCGTATAACCAAAATAATACATCATCTGGGTTTAATAACAATAACGATCAGGAGGTTAGGTTGACAAGCTTGGAAAATTTGATGAAAACTTTTATACAAACAACCAACCAGACCTTCCAAAGCCTAGAGACACAAGTCAGCCAACTAGCACAAATAGTAGGTGAAAAAGAAAAGGGTCGGTTTCCAAGTCAACCTGAAGTGAACCCTAGATCTAATAATAATTCATATCAATCCTATCAAGCACCTTCAGGAAATAACAACCCTAGACCGGTTCAAATGGTTAATGAGGAAGGACCGTTCCAACAAATAAATGCAGTAGTATCATTACGGTCCGGAAGACAAGTTGATAACAATGTGGTAAATCCTAGAGTGTCCAATCAATCTAGCCATCAAGCACCCACATATGACCTAACCATTGAACCTGACGTCCAATCTGAAACGCCCAACCCACCTACTCAACCTGAACCCCTAGCTCAACCTGAACCTGAGCGAGTCTATGTTACTAAAGCTCCATTCCCTAATAGACTCAAAAAGAACTCAAGTGCACAAATAGAGAAAATCTTGGAAGTATTTAAGTAAGTTAAGGTGAACATTCCACTCTTAGACATGATTCAACAAATACCTGCTTATGCTAAATTCTTAAAAGATTTGTGCACTAAAAAGAGAAAAACGAACGTACCAAAGAAGGCATTCTTAACTGCAAACATAAGTTCTATTTTGTCCAACACATCTCCTATAAAATATAAGGATCCTGGATGTCCCACAATTTCATGTGTAATAGGAGATACTTTTATCAACAAAGCCCTTCTAGACCTTGGTGCTAGTGTTAACCTACTCCCATACTCTGTCTATGAGCAAATGAACCATGGTCCATTAAAACCCTCTAGGACAACCCTTCAATTTGCTGATTGCTCTATTAAGAAACCAAGAGGTGTAGTAGAGGATGTTTTGATCAAGGTTGGTGACTTCATTTACCCAGTGGATTTTGTCGTACTAGATACCGCACCTGTTGTAAATCCTAATCGACAAATCCCTGTAATTCTAGGCAGACCCTTTTTGGCCACTTCTGAAGCATTGATAAACTGTCGAAATGGGCTCATGCAATTATCTTTTGGGAACTTAAAAGCTGAATTTAATATCTTTCATATTGATAGTGAGCCAGAAATAACATGCAATCAAAGTGATGTTGTGATGAATTCGCGTATCTATAATATTTCTGAATCGTCACAAAATCAAAAAGGAAGTAAGAAAAAGGGGAGGAATTCATCTACACACCCACCGTCACTCGAGCAAATAAGAGAACCAATTTATGTGCGGGGTGTGGAACCTGTGACTCAGGACTCTCATTGCAACATGGGGAACAATTCAACTGGATACATGCACCAATACGGTGTCATTCAATCCAGTTCTGACTATGGTTGACTTTGAGCAAATTCCATCCTTCCACCGCAGTTCACCAAGGTAATAAGTGCATTTGCTTTATATTTGCATACATTGAGGACAATGCATGATTTAGGTGTGTGGGGGGGGGGGGTGTTTATGTATATATTTATCTATATATTCTGTCTTTTATTTAAAAAAAAAATTAATGTTTCATGACATAGCTTAAGATTGAACTGCTAAAACCCGTGTACAAATTGCATTGAGTTTTTGTTCCTTATTATATAGTTCTGCTTGTAGAAATTGTGACATAAATCTAAGTTCCAAAGAAATAACCCATTGCCCTTTAAGACATGTATGCACTTAAATTGGATGAATCAAATCTTTGAAGTGGTTGATAAAAAGCAGAGGTTGAGGAAAATATACCGGGAAGTGTGGACTTCTAATAGCAATTAAGCCTTGAGGAAAATAAAAAAAATAATAAAGGAATAAAGTGAAGAAAACACATTTTGCAAAATGATTACAAAAGCCCAAGCCTTTGAGTCACTGGTCCGTAGGGGTATCTTGAAACCCGGTAACTTGAGTCTACCAGCTCGGGATTATCGACCAAACTCGCTACACGAATGCAAAAGGGTAAAAGTGTCAAAAAGCAAATGTGTTGAATCACGGAAGAAAAGAAAAAAAATAATAATAATAATACTCAAGGCCCAAAGCTAAAAGAATGATCCATGCCATGGTTGATCCGAATGATACTTCACCACCAGAGGAGGTGTTCAAAATAATTCAAGTGATAAACATGTGTAGAAGGATTAGTGGTGTGAATGTTGGAGGAACAAAGACCAAGTCATATTTTTAATGAGTTAGATTTATATAATGAGCATGCAAAAATTCTTAGTGAGATGTATAAGGTTGAGGTAGGGATATTGAGAACTATTAATGAAACGTTGATTTAGGATTTTGTGGGTATATCCGCTGAAAACCCTCAGGAGACAACACTCCTCCTCCTAGGAAACTTGGAGGTTTAAAGGCTTGTTGCACATGCTAAGTGCAACCGTGATTCCTACGAAAGTGAGTTAGGATTTCCCTGTTTTTATTTTTCGTATCTTCTGTTTTGCTAGGGACTAGCAAAATCTAGGTGTGGGGGTATTTGATGCATTGCATACATTGCATCATATGTCTTTCATTTAGATTACTTTTACATCAATAAATGCTACTAAGGTATGTGTTTAGTCTTATTTACAGAATACAGGGACCTGAATGCAATTTACCCACATCCCGAGCATAAACGCGTGCAAAAGACTCATTTCTATCATAAAGACCAAGTTCAAGTTTATCGGGTTACAAATGGAAATGTATCCAAGCATAAAAGCATTCAAGTCCTAATTGCAAAAAGAACAAGGACATAAGCACAAAAGTAACCGGGGACTTAACTGCAAAAAGTCAAGGACCAAATTGCAAATCACGAGTAGCTTTTATTCTCTTGGAGAAAATATATAGAAAAATCAATGTATATCTCCAAATATGTGAATGAATTAATCCGGAGCTCAAAAGAATGGAAAGAATCAATCCAGACGCGTAAAGGAGGATCAAATCATACCATAAACATTCAACCAAAATCTGGACCAAATCAGAGCATGATGTGCGGCGATTCCGCCGCAGATCACACACACCATGCGGCGATTCCGCCGCCCCTAGTCGATCCGTGTGCTCCAATTTCGTCTAGTCGTGTCTGGACAGGTGTACTTTCCAATATTATACCTAGATCCCTTGTAGAAACTATAAATAGACCCGAGAACGATGTTAGAAGGGTCTTTAGTCTTTGGTGGTAGTTTTTATTCTTAATCTTAGTTTTGTAATCTTCTTTTCATTAATAAAATTCTGTCTTTTATTTCTTACTTTTAGTTTTCTTTTGTAATGTCTCAAGGACCCCTTCTTCCTCCCTCTATGAGTTTCTAACTCCTTCCAAAGGGTGGAGGTGACGGATTAGGGTGAAGAGAAGATGAATGAATGTTATTATTTTAATTTTGTGTTAGTATATTTTGATTACTTGAGTTTATGTTAAATCATTTATCATGTAATGCTTTATAACTAATATGATTTATTATAAGTTTCTAAATTCTCTAATCTAAACCTTAAATCTAAACCTCCACCCGACGGAATTCACATCTTTGTTCTTGTTTTAGTTTTAATTGTTCTTGTTTCTTGCTTTAGATAATTAAAATCCAAAAATCTCAAAACCCAATTATTTCTTCTCTCCTTCTTCCCCCAATCGAAATCACACTAATAACAAAATCTCTCCCTCCTCGTGTTCGACCCGTATTTGCCACGTCTCCATTGACGCCGTGCACTTGCGGTATAAATTTAATTCTCATCACCTTACTTTGGTTAATGCCTTGTATGTTTTAATGATAATATGGTATCTTATTTCATGTGGAGGCATAGTAAGGTTTAGTCTTTATACATGAGTTCATTTAGCTTCATTCCATTTGTTGTCTTGTATGCTTTAATGATATAGTGTTATCTTAATTCATGTGGAGGTAAAGTTGGATGTAGTTTATGATTTCATGCACTACATGTTGTGGGGAGCTTAATTAAACACACACACATGCACATCTTTATATTCACATTATTTCTGTACCCCCTTTGGGGTTTAGTTTTATTGCTTATCTTTCAATTCCTTTTGCATTCTAGTATAGTTTAGTGTAATCAATCTTTCTCTCCTTTCTTTACCACTTGCCTTCGCACAAACCAAACGTCGACACACCTCCCAGTGGACGACCCGTATTTTCCAGCGCTTCAACGCGGCCGTGCACTTGCGGTTTAATATAAAACGAATCAATCAGATCTCAAACATCTTATCGTGTTGATTCAAAGTTTTCTCTTTAAGGCGCTCAGGGAATAGTGCCTTTGGGGCATAACGGTCTTTGGAACGAACCTCAGCATTCGATTCCATAGAGACATGAGTGGGGACCGCAGATGGACCCACAGATGTTGACTTTTGTGAAGGAACCTCAAACTTTGATTCCTTCAACACAAGATGAGACAAGGGAACCTCAGGGTTCGGGCCCCATTCTCGAAATAAAAATGGAAGGAACCTCAGGATCAAGCTCCTTCCTGGAAGTATTTGTTGAGGGAACCTCATCATCCGGCTCCCTCCAAGATGTGGGTGTCACCTTAGGTTGGTGAAGATTGGGTAAGTACAGGTCATGTCCTCGAGTAGTTGTGCACATTGTTGTTATAACCATACTGGAGTGGGAAGAGAAAACAATCTAACAAAACCCGTTGGAGTGGAGGTGCAATAGTGAGGTGTGTGTGCATGAGAGTGTCCAACCATTGAGCATACGTGTCAGAGTGTGTATTTACAAGTAGAAGCTAGGATGGAATCTAAGTGTGAAATACATAAAATTACGTGGTATACAAGACTAGGATCGGCTAGCATGAAGTTAAGATCAATTGCATGAGGGTGTCCAACCAATAAGCATATCTGTAAGAGTGTGTGTTTAGAATTAGAAGCTAGTGTGCAATCTACATGTAAAACACATAGAATTACATGGTATACAAGACTAGGATAGGTTAGCATGATGTTAGGACCAATTTTACGGATTCTTGATTAGTAGCATATCATGCATCATATTCATGCTATATATCCTTAATTTTACACTAACATTGTGCTACTCAAATGTTTGTCGTTTTATTTCATGTATTAGGTCATAAAGAAGAGAAGGGAAGAGAAAAAGAACTAAAAGTTAAGAAGAAATGACTTAAATGACGCAAAATGGACGTCTCGTTCATACACAAGGACCCATCTGCAACAGGGAAGAACCTGGACGTAAGCTCGGAGGGGCCAAATAATAAACCAAGAAACTCCACACCATCATGAGGAGTAGTTTGGCAATTAGATTTGGGCCCTGACTCCAATAACCGATCTGAGTGCACCCCATGTGAAAAATTGAAGCACTAAAGAAGATATCCAGAAATGGATCCGATCCGACAAAACATGACCACTAATGGGTGGCCCTAGACCACCAATTGGCGGTCCTTTAGGATCATAATCTGACCTCGTTTCGCACAGATATGGGTTTTGTGTTTATGTCTATTATGGGAATATTTTATTAGTCCCAAACCTGGGGATTGTCCCCAATTACGTTTTTCATGTCTATAACTAGAACTCTTCTTCCTCTTTTGTAAACTACCCATTGCTTTGTGGTCATTCTCTCTACTTGGAGTATGCCTTGGAGCAAAAGTCCAGTTGAGAAGAATGTTACTTGTAATGTGAGTTATGTAAATAAAATAATTCTTCCTAGTTTTGTTTTAATGTTGTCTCTTTTTGAATGCTTGTATGTTTTGCTTAGTTTTGTTTTCCTAATCATCGTATAACTAGTCAGAATGTCTTTCTTTCTTAATATAGTTTGTAGCTTAATGTGTAGTGAGTAGTTTCATCCCCCTTTGGGGGTGGAGATGATGTTTATACATGTAACGAAGAATGGGATGAATGTTATCTTTTGCAATATGTGGTGAATCTGAATGTATGCTTGTTTGTTTAAAATAGAATACTCAACTTGATCGGTTTTGCTATAACCATAGGTACTTCCCATGCTTGTGTAGGTCGTTACTAACCAACATTTTTATAGTCATGTTAATCAACTAGATAGTGATTGGAATGATAGGTTTTGCCACAACCATTAGGTACGTCCTATGCATGAAAACATAACCTACACTTGTGTCATATTGAATGCAATCTTCACCACATTATCACATGTGTACACAGACTCCACCCCTTAGGGGTTTTCATCTTTCATTGCTTTTTTCTTAGTTAAGTTTCAATTACTCTCATACTTTCATCTTTCTTATTGGTTAATTGTTTGTTTAGTGTAATCAAACTTATTCTCCCTTTATTTTCCACTTGATTTCTGAAGAACCAGAGTTGACACACCTCCCGTGTACTCGACCCGTACTTGTCGTGTATTCATTGACGATGTGCACTTGGGGTATTATAACTGAATAAATCAATTCTCAAGTATGCAATAAGCACCTAGTGTGGCAATTAAAGCATCAATCAATCATAAGCATAACCTTAGTTCATTCAAGCAACATAAACCAAATCAAGCAAACATTCATTTCAAC
The DNA here is from genome assembly GCA_963682175.1 of Triglochin maritima. Lineage (NCBI taxonomy): Eukaryota > Viridiplantae > Streptophyta > Magnoliopsida > Alismatales > Juncaginaceae > Triglochin > Triglochin maritima. Next base: position 33,331,112 of record OY821776.1, on the reverse strand, counting down.
TCAATTCCATCATCAAAAAAAACCCATCACAAGCAACATGTTGATTAACATCATTTCATGCTTATATTTGTACCTTATATCCATTATCTTACACCTAAGCAATGCTATGTGACGAGTTTTATGTTTGAATTTCAGAAATAAAGAGGTTTGAAGAGAAGAGACATGAAAGAACCCAAAAGCAGGGAAAAAGGACTTAATTGTGATACCTGGGGACTAAGATGCAAGGGAGAAGGACCTGAACGTAAGAACGAAGGACCTAAGAGCAAAACAGAAAACTCCACACCATCATGGGGAGTATTTTGATAATTCGATTTGGGTCGGAGCTCCAATAAACAAAGTAGATGCATCCAAGACCAACCAATACATCAAGCAAAGCCCAGCATGAAAACCAGATGGATCTGGATCTTATAGACCGCCAATTGGCGGTCTGGGACCGCTAATTGGCGGTCCAGAGAGATCTGGATCCGCTAAGATTTCGGGAGCACGTGTATTAGTGTATGCTTAGTCTATTTTTGGTATTTGTTTAGTCCCACATCGGGGGATTGTCCCGGATTACATTTTTCTATGGCTATAAATAGAACTCTCCTTCCTCTCATGTAGCCCATCTCTCTCTTTGTGGCATCTTCCCTACTAAGAGTGAAGCCTTGAAGCAAAACTCTGGTAGAGGAAGGGCTGCTTGTAATTGAGTGAGTTAATAATAGATGTTTTCATTAGCATGTTATTTCTTGCTTAGTTAATTTCCTTTAATGTGCTTGCTTTGATGCTTGTTTTGTTTTATGTCATTTCAGCTTCCTTAATATTTCTTGCTTGATTAGTGTAGTTTCATTTTAGTATAATGCTTCATTTTGTTGGAGTGGTTAGTTAAAATATGTGTGAGTAGTTCCATCCCCTTTGGGGGGTGGAGTAGATGTGTGTACATGTTATGTAGGTGGTATGAATGCTTGATATAAATGTGTGTGAGAGATATTAGTATGCTTGCTTGAATTAATAAGAACTTTACTTGATGGTTTCTGCCATAATTAGGTAGACTCCATGCATGTTATGTTCTTAATAACAACCTTGCATTGCTCATATTAATCACCTAAGTTAGTGTTGTAAATGATAGGTTTTGCCATTAGGTACCTCTTATACAATAACAAACACTAACTAACTTGAGCTTCTTGCATGCATTCACCACCACACTTATTTCATGTGCACACACACACACACATACTCCACCCCTTAGGGGTTTTCATTCCTGAGTTTTTATCTTCTTCATTAGTTATTTAGCTTAGTTTGTTTGGTGATTTCATTTCAGCTTTGCTAGTTTACTAGTTTAGATAGTGTAGTGTAGTGTAATCCATCTTTCTCTCCCTTCTTTCCCACTCGCCTTCGCACAAACCAAACGTCGACACACCTCCCTGTGGACGACCCGTATTTGCCACTGCTTCAACGCGGCCGTGCACTTGCAGTTTAAATTAAACGATCAATCACATGTCAAAATAGATGTAACATGAAACAATTATATAGTGTGGCCATTATCGCATCTAAGACAAGATTAACATGCTACAAGTTTTAGACGTAACCTTAATTACATGAAAAGGACAAAAACTTTGGAACCCATCATACACTTCACCATCAACTACATTGACTCCACCCCAAATGGGGTCGATCTACTCACTAATCATAATAACAAGCATGGAAAGCAAGAGATTGAGACTAAACATGGCATAAAACGCTAACTAGAAAACTAACCAACAAAATCAAAAACTAATTGAATAGAAAGAAAGTTAATGACAAGAGGAACATGAATCCCACCATATATTAAAGCAAATGTGATATTATAATTTTCATCCACCTTCCTCTACTTGCAACAAAATTGGGTAAAAATTAACCTACTCTAATGGTGGATGTGGGGAAGAAGAGGAAAGGAAGAAGAAACCATGCTATTTTTAGAAGAAGGTGTGGTGTAGATGATTATGAGAGCAATCCATTGGCTGAAATTGATTATATAGCAAAACACTTGAAACACCACAAACAATCATTCGAGTAGCACAAAAGTGTGGTAAGATAAAGGATATATAGCATGAATGCGAAGTATGATATACTACTAATCAATATCTACAAACAATAGAATTTTTATTCCATCATCTTCCAGATGTGGCCATTATTGCATCTAAGACAAGATTAACACTTTGTATCTTGTTAATCTTGTCTTAGATGTGATAATATGTTAGCAAACAACGATTCTGCAAGTTCAGGAGTACCTTTCTTGGAGAGAACCTGTGGCAGCGGAAGGAAGATCGGAGGTCACCTTACGGAATCCTTTTCACCGGTCGGTTTCCTACTCTCTCGGAGAAGGTGCACGAGTCCACAACCCAAAAGTCCACGGAATGAGCTTGGTGGAGGTGGAAGGACGAAATGGGAGAGAGAGAAGGTGGTGGCTAGGGTGGGTGGAGGCTAGGGTTTGCACACTTGTTCTTCTATCCAATGGGAGACTCCCCTCCTTATATAGATGGCTCCACCCTAAACCCTTAAATGTGTAGTCCAATAGGGACGCGCCAAGTGTCAGTGATTTGGGCAAATATCTTATTAATCCTAGATTTATCCAATATCTCCCACTTGCACAATAGCACGATAACAACATGTCATCTGCTTTTGTGTCCCCGACACATATGCATATATCCCTGATACATACAATCACACAATGGCAATATGTCACCTCTTTATGTGTCCCCGACACATATGTATATATCCCTGATACATACAACTACTCCTCTCTCCATGTAAACATCCACAATACGCAAGTCTCTGATCATGTATCCTCGGTACATGACCATCTGTGTCCCCGACACATGTACTCTTCCGATCATACGGACAAATGGGTCGTGCGACCGGTGATGCACCTGCAATTTAGGAGTCTCAAACTAGAAACCTTACTAGAAGGCCAGAATGACAACATCCTCATAAAACAACAAATAAGCAGTCAAAATGCACATCACAGTTCCCCAGGTTTACTAAGAGACTCACTTAACATGAACGGTATCTCGATCCCTCGGAGAGAATACCTTCTTGTCCTCAAGGTACTTGCTACTGTATCCAATACAGTTGGGCCCAGCAAATACTTTTAGTGCAGTCGAGTCAAACCTTTCCCTTCCCCCCAGACCACCATTACACTCAGAGTTGACTCCTTTCCCGAAGATGCCTCTTTAGACCGAATCTCTCATGGTCATAGATAACATCCCAAAGTAGCCACATCAACTCTTTTCTTCATGGTGTCGTCGAAGGTCACTGAGGGCAACTAATGAAAATCAAGTCTTCGACTCACACAGCGAAGGAGCAGGGATCCATCCCTTCACTTCCAAATGGTCGCTCAACACATGTTGTATGACAAACATGTTATGGTGGATCATACTGTACATAACAGTATGTCGGTCTCTCAACACCATACAAGTCTTAGTCCGGTCGCACCCCCTCTGCGCCTGACCCGAGTTTCATCATTGTCGCCTTAACACCATACAGGTGCCTCCTGGTGCCACATGTGATGCTCGCACTTGGCTTCTATAGGTCACATGAATCGTGGGAACATTCATGTCAATCCTCACCAACATAGAGGATCTCATCTTGATTCCTTATCAAGGCGACTGTCGTATCATGAACTGCTCTTGATTTATCATACAAGATCTCCTCATGATCAGTCTCATCTCTGCTCGCTATCAAAAGCGCCAGAGGCAAATGCTCGTGTGAGTGACCATTCTTCAGCCTATTGACAGAATAATATTTTATGCTAGAACAACTACATCAACCAAACAGATATAGTCGAAAGGGAAACACAATCACTCATAAAAGGAAGTTAGACATGTCAATGCATCAAAGTCAGCTTAAGCCTAAGGACTTCACATGGGACACAAACGAGTCCTTAGCTATAGCCTTGGTAAGAGGGTCAGCTACCATAAGACTAGTAGACACATGTCTTAACACAACTTCCTTTCTCGCTATGATGTCCTTCACAAAATGATACCTAACCTGTATATGTTTGGTCTTTCCATGATATTTGGTGTCTTTCACATAACAAAGGGCAGCCATGCTATCACAATAGACAACAACAGGCTCATCCAATGTCTCTACTAGCCCAGTACTGCTGTAAGAACCTCCTCAACCAAACTGCCTCCTGTACTGCTGCAGAGCATGCAACATACTCTGCTTCCATAGTTGACAGGGCTATACAGGTTTGCTTCTTGCTGGACCATGAGATGGCCCCATTAGGCAACAAGAAAGCATAACCAGAGGTAGACATCCTTTCATCAATGTCTCCAGCCCAATCGGCATCACTATAGCCAATCAGGCGGAGATCTGATGCTTCGTAACACAGCATGTAGTTACTCGTTCCTCTGAGGCATCTCATGATTCTCTTGACTGCCTTCCAGTGCTCCATGCTTGGGCTAGACTAGCATCAACTCACCATGCCCACAGCATAACAAATGTCTGGCCTAGTACACATCATAGCGTACATAAGGCTTCCCACAGCATTTAAGTATGGAACCTTGCTCATTTTGGCATTCTCTTCAGGAGTCTCAGGATGCTTATCAAGGCTCAAGTGCAAACCGTTCTCAACAGGAGTGTCGATTGGTTTGCATTTGTCCATATGGTATTTCTTCAAGATGTTGTTAATATAAGTCTCTTGAGAGAATCCCAGAAGTCTCTTGGACCTATTCCTAACTATCTTGACACCAAGGACGTAGCTAGCTTCACCCATGTCCTTCATATCAAACATGGACGACAACCACTCTTTAGTGGATTTCAGCAACTCTTTGCTATTGCCAGCCATGAGTATGTCATCAACATACAAGGTCAGAATGACAAATTTACCATTGGATCTCTTAACGTACACACAATGATCTTCCTCCAGCATAGAGAACACATTCTCTGATATAGCTTGATGGAAGCGAATGTTCCACTGTCTAGACGCTTGTTTTAAGCCATATATGGACTTATTGAGCTTGCACACTTTGCGCTCTTGTCCTTTGACTTCAAAACCTTGAGGTTGATCCATATAGATCTCCTCCTCAAGTTCTCCATTGAGAAAAGCAGTCTTTATATCCATTTGGTAAAGATCTAAGTCCATCTGAGCTACAATAGCTAGTAGAAGGCGGATGGAGGCAAACCTAACCACGGGTGAAAAAGTTTCCTCAAAATCCACGCCTTCTCTTTGGGTGTAGCCTTTAGCTACGAGTCTAGCCTTGAATCTATCAATAGAACCATCCGCCTTCCTCTTAATCTTGAGGACCCACTTGGCCCCAATTGCCTTTCGGTTCGGCGGTAAGTCGACCAAGTCCAAGACTCGATTAACTTTCATCGACTCCAACTCTTCCTTTATAGCTTCTAACCACTCTTTCGCATTTGGACCATCCAAAGCCTCTTTCAAGGTCTCCGGTTCTTGCTCATCGATTACTGTCATCCCAGATGATTCATAATCAATTTCTTCTTGAGCTATCATGAGGGCCTCTTCCTCTAAGAGAAACCGCCTACGAGGAATGAGCGTTTACTTTGACGCAGATGGGTATCTGATGGCTCATCCTCCGTGAGAGCTATCGGATCCTCAGCATTGCTGCTCCCACTAGGATTGACTGGTGGAACCTCATGTTGAACTTCCAGATCCTGATCCCGTGGAGTGGCAATGTCCTCATCTTGTTGTTCAAAGAAGTCCACTGACTCTTTGATAGCTCCAGCAAGAGTTGGAAAAACATTTTCCAAGAATGTGGCATCCCTAGACTCCAGTTCCGTCCTTCTTTCATTCTCGTCTAACCCGATAAAAACATAACCTTTGGAGAGATTAATGTATTTTACAAAGATACACTTTTTCCCTCTAGATCCTAGTTTTCCATATCAGTGACTAGTAGAATGAATGTATGTCACGCATCCCCAAGGATGCAGCAGACTAAAATCAGGCTTCCGTCCTATCCATAACTCATATGTAGTTGAGGGAACCGATTTTGTTGGAACTCTATTGAGGATATAGGCAGCAGTCATTAGAGCATCTCCCCAAAACGAAATTGGCAAGCTCGCATACGCCATCATGGATCTAACCATGTCTAGCAACGTTCTATTCCTTCTCTCGGCAACACCATTTTGCTGAGGAGTATAAGGCATAGTGAGTTGTCTAGATATCCCCTTTTCATCACATAACTCCTTGAACATTATGGAGAGATACTCCCCACCTCTGTCCGTTCTGAGAGTTTTTATCTTATTATCCAATTGATTCTCTACCAAGCTCATGAATTTCTTAAAGCATTCTAGAGCTTCTGACTTGTGAGAAATAAGATAAATATGACCATATCTAGTGTAGTCATCAATAAATGTGATGAAGTAACTTTGTCCATGTCTAGTACGCACATTCAAACGTCCACAAATATCCGAGTGAATTAGTTCTAAAGGAGAAGTAGCCCTAATGGCTTTTTCGAACGGTTTTCTAGTTGCCTTTCCAGCAAGACAAGATTCACAGGTCGGCAATTCAAATTTGGAGCATTCTCCTAATACCCCCTCCTTTGCCAACCTGTTCATCTGGTCAACACCAATGTGACCTAGTCTAGCATGCCACATAACTGAATCATTATTCATGGAACTTTGACTCATAAAGGCACTAGTGTTATGATTGAAATCATAAATTGCGTCCAACACAATAAAACCATCTGAAAGAAAGGCACGTCCATAATAAATGTTAGCAAGGTATAAACCCATATCATTGTTCTCAAAAACAACTTTAAAACCATGTCTCATCAAAACAACAACAGAAATAATATTTCGCCGTATAGCTGGTGCATACAAAATGTCGTGAAGTAATAGGATCCGGCCACTTCGCAAAGCCACTTTGCATGTGCCAACTCCAAGAACTTCAATGTTAGTGTTGTTCGCCATGTTTATTCGCCTCCCACTTGGAACACGGCGATATTCCACGAAGGCAGAACGATCCTTTGTTACGTGGTCCGTCGCACCTGAATCCACAATCCACACAGGAGATTGATCAGTGAGCATCACAGAACTAGTAACGTTACAATTCAAGGGATTACGCACAGTAATTACCTTTTGCTCAGTGCACTCACGAGCAAAATGTCCAGTCTTTCGGCAGTTAAAAGAAGTCACATTAGACTTATCTTTCCCACCTCTGGATCCTCGAGGTCGTTTCTTTCCAGTTTTGTTTTCTATTTTGTTTTTATTTTCACCCTTCTTGCCTTTAAAACCCTGAGCTCTATCTCTTTTGCGCTTAAAACCTGCACTCCTATTAGGAGCGCCAGCTTTAGCAGCAAACACTTCAGTTAGAGGGGCTTCCGCAATCATGCGGTCCTCCTCCAGCTCTAGGTGTTTTGCGGCCTGGTCAATTGTCCTGATGTCATCAGCATGAGTCAGATGGACCTTCATATGCTCCCAACTCTTCGAAGGCAATGATCTGATGAGAGCAGACACTTGCTCCTCATCGGTCTTAGCACGACCGGCAGCGCTCAACTCTCTTATTATGTTTGACATTGCGGTAATATGCTGCCTCATCGTGTGACCTTGGTGCATTTTATACCCATCAAACATGAGCCCAAGCTGGCGGGCCCTTGTGACGAAGGTCACTCCGTACTGAAACTTCACAGCTTCCCACAAGGCCTTTGCAGTTCGCAATTTTTCGAGCCTCATTAACAGATCATCTCGCATCGAACTCAGAATTGTAATGCGAGCAATACGGTCTTTCTTTTTCCATGCATTATAGACATCCATATTTCTGCGTTGCTGCGCATGGTTCCCCTCCTCGGGGGGAGACATAGTTTGGGTTATATTTTCTAACATGTCCTAATCCTCTTAGAGATACTCAATTTTATGATGCCACAGATCGTAATTTCTTTCATTCAGTTTATCTCCTCGAGTCAGATCAGCAACAATGCTTTTGGAAGCAGCCATAAAAATCTAGGACAAAAAAACAACATAGCGGTACATGAGTTCTAGCATAAAATACAACGAGCCGCAATAGTCATAAAAAAATAAACTAACTTAATAACTATAGCATTCAGACCAAAGGAAAACATAAAGTGTTCGATCAAATCCTCATGCAATAGTTAATAAAGCTATTTTACCAATTCATATATTACGCTCCATCATGATTTAATAACCCTAAAAAAACGTATAAATCATGGCAAATCAGCAGCAAATAAATAATTATCCGCCAGTTGCAAGGTGGTTTACACAAAACACTTCTACCTTGCAACTCCCACTAGGCATGCAAGTTCCAAAAAAAGCGTTCCTTTCAGAACATTCCAATCAAGATCACACAGAAATTAATTGCTACATTACTTCCATATCGAGCTAAGGTTCCCCCATAGGGATTTAGCACTGTAGATGGGAACCTACATAAGCCTTATAGCAATAATATCGCAATAATAAAAATAAAGGAACCCCTCGTCTCCCTAGGGCAATAAACAGTCCACAGTCCATAATTATTATAGTCCATAAATATTACAACCCATTGCGATATCTATTGCAAATGGAAATGAATGAGTGAAAATACGCTCAACTCTCAATAAGGCAGCAAAAATAAATCAACATCCATTCACACCATACAAGCGCAATCTTTCCATACGTTAGCACAATCACACGCATGAATAAAGTGTACACCACCTCCAAATAAGAAGGAAGTAATATATAAGGAAACAACGCATATATGGAGCATAAGAAAAACGTATATGGAAATACCAATCAATCTCCATAATAGTATCTCAAAACAGAAATTTTCTTTTCTTTCCCCAATCAACATAATCATGAGAGCGTAAAAATTATCCTACTCGCATTAGGAAAGAAAAATCCGGAAAAATCCTCAATGAGATCAACACATGTATGTGGATTTAATCATAAAGGAAATATTTCAAATAAAATGCATGCTATCATTCCAAAAAATCCGAAATTCCTTAAATGAGATCAACACATATATGTGCATCAAAGGAAAGCATTCAAAAAATACTTTTAAGGCAACAAAACTCCAGCCCATAATATGCTCTAAAAAATTTCAGAATTTGCCAATATTTCCTTAATCAATATAAGCATGCCATCAACAATAATTATGCTACTTGTATTGGAAAGAAAAATTCGAAAATTTCAAGAGAACAACAAGCATATATGCGCATTTTTCAGTAAGGAAACCAATCAATCATATGCATGTTAATGCTCCAAAAACAGCCATATCCGAAATTCTTTGGACCAACAAGGCAACACAATTATCATGCATATGCATATGGCAATAAACATCTACTCTAGATGCATGCTCATATTGAAAAATCCTAAATAAACAAGCATATACACGAAATTCCAGCAAACATGAGATCTAGTCATGCATGTACACGAATCAGAGATAACAACATTTGATCCATCCATGCAATCCGACATGCATGATGATATACAAATGACATACAAACATTATCATCTAATTCAAGCATGAAAAAATATCAGAGAATTAAACTACTGATTATCATATAAAACATGCGCAAAAAACAGAAGATCATCATGATAGGGTTAACACAGATTTCATGTATACATGCTCAAAGATTAGAATAAATAATATCTAACCCTAATTCGGAAAAATCAGGAAAAATAGACATCTGATTTCATGTATACATGTGCATGATTTAGAAGAATCAACATGGAAAATAACTTCTGATTTTATCTAATACATGCGCAAAGAATAGAGGTAACAACACAGAAAAAATAGAATTCTGGTCATATCTATGTATGTGCAACGATAGGAGAGTAACATATCATATTGGCTCGAAATAAAATCAGGAAAAATGCATCTTAAACCATGCATACATGCGCAAGAATGGAGGAGCAAAATCTAACCCTAGATGCATGCTCTAATGAACCAAAACATGCGCATCATGTAAATAAGCAATGCTGATTTTTCTGTTATCTTTCTTTCTCAAAAAAACATAACCACCGAATTTTTATCTCAAATCAGATTATCATGAAACAAAAATTCGTCAAGCATGGTGAGGATTCGAAGGTAACCGAGATGGCTCTGGTACCATTGTTAGCAAATAACAATTCTACAGGTTCAGGAGTACCTTTCTTGGAGAGAACCTGTGGCAGCGGAAGGAAGATCGGAGGTCACCTTACGGAATCCTTTTCACCGGTCGGTCTCCTACTCTCTTGGAGAAGGAGCGCGAGTCCACAACCCAAGAGTCCACAGAATGAGCTTGGTGGAGGTAGAGGGACGAAATGGTAGAGGGAGAAGGTGGCGGCTAGGGTGGGTGGAGGCTAGGGTTTGCACACTTGTTCTTCTATCCAATGGGAGGCTCCCCTCCTTATATAGATGGCTCCACCCTAAACCCTTAAATGTGTAGTCCAATAGGGACGCGCCATGTGTCAGTGCTTTGGGAAAATATCTTATTAATCCTAGATTAATCCAATAGGCCACACTTTGTATCACTTGAGGATGTTAAGGTTGTCCATGTCTTTCACTTAAGTCCTTAATTAACTTGCACGAATAATTCATTAGGCTAGGTGTGTGGACTGGATACATATATAGAGTTGTCTCGTAGGATTACCGCGTCCAATGATCGATAAAAATGAGTCCATCGAGTCGAGTTTTTCGATTGAATAGTGCATCTATGTTCGGATATTGTGGGTATATCCGCTGATAACCCTCAGGAGACAACACTCTTCCTCCTTGGAAACAAAGAGGTTTAACGGCTTGTTGAACGTGCTAAGTGCAACTGTTATTCCTACGAAAGTGAGTTAGGATTTCCATGTTTTTCGTATGTTTTTTTCCTTTCTTTCATTTTTCTCTTTCTTTGTTTTGCTCGGGACTAGGAAAATTAGGTGTGGGGGTATTTGATTGGAATCATATCATGCATACATTCGTGTCTTATATTCATTATTTTGAGCCTAAACAATGCTACATAACGAGTTTTGTGTTTGAGTTTGAGGAATAAAGAGGGCTGAGGAGAAGATGCTTAAAAGGACTCCAAGGCAAGGAAATAAAATTAAGTTGCAAGACTTATTGACTGATATGAAAGAGAGAAGGACCCGGATGTAAAACCAAAAGGATCAATGAGCAAATCAAGAAGCTGCACACCTTAACGAAGAGTATTTTGGCAATTAAATCCGGGCCCAACCATCAACAACCAAATCGGGTTCATCAAACACCAAGAAATGAAGCCAACATCAATCCACCCGAAACCTGACCCAATCAAGATGATTCAGACTGCCAATTGGCAATCCATTTTGTCCCAAATTACACATGATTTGGTCGTGTGTTGAATTAGGTTTTATTTAGTCTATTTATGGTATGCGTTTTAGTCCTATACCGGGGGATTGTACTGGATTACATTTTTCCATGCCTATATATATAACTCTTCCTCTCCTTTTGTATTCACCCATTTCTTGGTGGCATTCTTTCTACTTGGAGTAAAAGCCTTGAAGAAAAAACTCAAGGTGAGAAGAATGCCACTTGTAATGTGAGTCATGTAAATAAAATAATTTTTCTTAGTTTCTTTTAGTATTGTCTTGTCTTTTAATTCTTGCATGCTTATTTAGTTTTATATCCTTCCAATTAGCTTCTTTAATATTTCTTGCTTGCTTAGTTTAATTTCCTTTCAGTAGAATGTTTCATTTTATTAATGTAGGTTGTAGTGTAATGATTAGTGAGTAGTTTCATCCCCATCTGGGGGGTGGAGTAAAATGTGATGTAATTATGTGATGTATTAGGTGTGTGTTATCTTAATCCTTTGAGCCTTACATGATTTCCATAACCATCTAATGAGATTTCACTCTTATCTTTGATATGCTAATGCTCTTGAATGAAGCACTGCATATGCTTAGACTAGTGGACCTTTTTTATGGGGAAAGATGAGGTGAGGATATGGATGAAATTAATAAAGGAAACACGGCTTGTAGTTGTATGTGCTCTTGTTGCCCTTACCTTGATTAATGTCTTGTATGTTATAATGATTGTGTAAATCTTATTTCATGTGGAGACAGTGGGGTTTGGTCTTTGTAAATTAGTTCATTTAGCTTCATTCCAATTATTGTCTTGTATGTTTTAATGATATAATTTTATTTCATGTGGAGGCAAAGTTGGATTTAGTTTTATGATTTTCATGCACTACATGTTGTGATGAGCATAAATTGAACACACTTATACACATATCTTTGTATTCATATTCTTTCTCTACCCCCTTATAGGATTTAGTTTTATTGCTTATTTTCCATTTCCTTTTGCATTTTAGTGTAGTTTGATCATAACTCCTTTCTCTCCTTTCTCTCTCAATCGCCTTCGAACAAACTAATGTCGACACACCTCCCTGTGGATCGACCAGTATTTGTCACCGCTTCAACGCGGCCATGCACATGCGGTTATAATTGAAACGTTCAATTAGTCACATTGAGCACTTTGGGAAAAGGTGTGCTCATACTCAGGCCCTGGGGGAACATAAGGACAATCCCTGAAAACATGACCACTCAACCCGCAATAGTCACACGGTACAACTACAGGAGCTACCGGTGCACTCATGCCATCTACCACATCCATGAAAGAGTCCAAAGGTTCTTGTATTGTCTCAGTTTGTTGACCAACATATGATCCGACATTACTAAATGATAGTCTAGCAGTCTGTGCCTCTCTCATATTACCCCAATATGAAGATTGCTCAACGACACAATTAAGATTGTCCCAACCATACGGGGTGTTTGTCTGAGTCATCCCAGGTTGCGTGGTTCCGGAATACCAGAGAGAATTTTGTTGGTCCCAATAATGATATGGATGGTCGCCTATGTTACCATCCATCTCGACAATGAACTCTCGAGTTGATCACTCTCACCAGCACGAGGCCAAGCTCGTAAAAAGTGCTCGACTGGACCCTAAAACGCAAACAAAGAGTGTAAAGGGGAGGAGACCAGAACGTAGAAGTGTAGGATCGTAAGGGTCTCTAATTCTAATCACTTTTAAGTTAATTACCTACTTGTTTAAGCAAACAAGGAATACACAGTGGAATTAAACAATAACATGCAAGTAAAGCAAACCATAATGATGACATCAGATTTATAGAGGATTGGCCTCCCGCCTACTTCCTCTTTTGAAAGCTCCGCCCACGTCTTGGCTATCAACCTCATTCCGGGCCGAGAATAAGCCTTTTACAAAACAAGCTCTGTGAACACCCTCGCGAGCTTGACTTTCTTCTCTCACAATCCGAGAGGAACACTTCGGGCTTTCACCGAAGTCCTTGCTTCTTTACAACTGAGATGTTGAGTTGAACACACTCTCTAACTTGAGCACACTTAGCTTAGGATGTGGAATTGATACTAAAGTGTGGAAGTTAAGGCTTGGAGACTAGATTTGTGGATTAGGAGACTTGGGAGTTTCTCTTAGGTGTATATGACAATAGGAAGTGTAAGAGTTGTGTAATTGTGTCATGGGAAATTTTGGACTTGGTTTGGTCGACCGGTTAAGGAACGGTCGACCACCAAAGGCTATGACTTAGGTACACTTAAGTGATCGGTCGAACACCGAGATAGGTTCGGTTGCTTGATTTGTAACAGGCTCTACGGGGTTGACAAACAAGATCATATTCGGTCGATCGAAACAAGGTCCACGATCGACCAAAAGCCAACAGGCAGTTTGGTTTTGTCGAGTTATCATACGATCGGTCAACCAAACAATGTCCTCGGTCGATCGATACAGTAAATGTATTTTGGGGTATATTGAAATAATACGAATACGACCATTGGGTATAATACGACAAATCAAACGGTCGGATAAAAAAGTTTACACGGTCAATCGAAAAGGTATGAACGGTCTGTTTCGGTCGACCGAATGTGGGCAGACTAATCAGGTTTCGGTTTGTTGTTTTCCGGTCTAAGTTTGGGTGATCTATTGATGTCCAAATTATATGAAATTTTGTGTGTCACTTCTATAAGGAACCTAGTATGTGTTTGAGTAGGTTTTAGATCAAGTATGCTCAATTTACACAATGTTCCTAAGACTCAAAAAAATGCAAATTACATGTCTTCAAATGAGCTTGATTACATGTCTTGACTTGATTTCCTTTCTTCCTTGAGTCTTGATAACCTGTACAAGTTAGCAAAAAGCAATACATATTAAATGCAATATGTGTGCTACTCTACATTGATTTATAATTAAGATTAGGTTGATTAAATCATCAAAACATAGATTAAGGCCAAAAAGCCAACAAGAAGTGGGTAAGAAGAATATGACTCAGAGGAGAAGGGAAGAATCCTTAAACTAGCATGGGTAGAGGGTGATGGTAGAAGCCTAGTCTACCAAACATGGCTCAAAGAAGCTTAGGCTGGCTGTGGGTCCTTACAACTAGACGACGCCAAACTGTGAGGTCACACGTCCTCAACATGCCTCACCTCCCTACGATGAAGACCACAAAGCCCATCAAGTGTGCTAAGATCCACCAGTAAAACAACGCTCCTCGGCAACTGCGCAAATTTTGTGATTGAATCAGTTAAAATAACCTTAAGTGCACGGCCGCGTTGAAGCGGTAGCAAGCACGGGTCTATCCACAAGGAGCGTGTGAGAGTCAAGTTGACAATACTCGAATGGGAAAAGGAAGGGGAGAGAGATGTGATCGAAACTACACTTCAATGCAAAAGAAATCAGAAAATAAGCAATAAAACTAAACCCCTTAGGGGGTAGACAAAGAACATGAATATGAAAATGTGTCGTGTAGTGTGTGTTCAAATGTGCTCATTAAAACATGTCGTACATGAAATCCACAAAACACAATTCCAACTTTGCCTCCACATGAAATAAGATAAGACATTATCATTAAAACATACAAGACAATAATTGAAATGAAGCTAATATTTTCACTTGCAAAATGACTCTAATCCAACTATGTATCCACATGAAATAAAATTTATCACAATCATTAAAGCATACAAGACATTAATTTGGATAAAACGAACATGAGCACGTGCATGCACATGCCTTGTTTCCTTCTTCCACTCCATCATTATCCTAACCTCATAATTCCCCATAATATAAGCTCACTAATCTAAGCATGTGCTAAGCTTCATTCAAGAGCATTAGCATATCAAAGATAAGAGTGAAATCCCATTAGATGGTTATGGAAATCATGTAAGGATTAATATTAACACACACTAATCCATCACATGATCAAATCCCCTTCCTCTCCACCACCAATGGGGATGGACTACTCTCTACGTATCTCTACAATAAAGAAAGCGTAAAAACAACAAAAACCCATAATGTAAATTACTGAAAACAAGATTAACCAAACAACAACATAAAAGAAATTGCATCTAAGTAAAGACACTAAAGTGTAGAACAAGAACAAAACTAGATTAAGAAACAAAAATACAAAGTTTGCTCCTCTCCAACCCCCTTATTACACTACTAAAACAGGAAACTAAAATCTACTCTAATGGGGGAAGGTGGAAGAAGAGGTGGAGAGGAGGGATTAAAATGGTATATATAGACTAATACATAGTTAGGATCAATATGGAAATAATCAGACGACTCTAAATTATATATGATACTCTAGGAGTGCTCAAAACCGAATACCCGACCCACGACAAAAATTTCAACTTATTTGGACCATTTTGATCCGCCAGTGGCGGATCCAAATCCGCCACTAGCGAATCAAATGGCTCTGATCTGGCTGAAATTTTGTGTTGCGCTTGATTTCATCATTTGGCACCTCGGGTGAAGTCTTGGTCTGCTGGCGTGAACCGATTTGAGTTTAATTTGCAAAATATTGATTTGGTTCAAGTCATGTGTCACAATACTTTGCATTACACAATCAGGTACTCCTGGGTTTTCACTTGGGTCCTTCATGATTTCCGATCCAGTCCTTCTAAATTACAAATAGGTCCAGAACCTTCCAAATCAGTCTATACTTGCTACATTTAGGTCCTTTTTGCTCCTTTCCTATTCTTTATTTCCTAACTCCTAAAACACTACAAACAATAACTCGAGTAGCACAATATTTGGGTAAAATAAAGGATATATAAAATGAATATGATGCATGATTTGCTACTAATCATATATACAACTAAATGGCAATATAATTGCGATCATAGCATTCGGGCACATGGCGACACGTACAAGGCATAATAGAAACGATACGGCTAGCTATACTACACGAGATGTTGTCCATAGTTCAAGTAACGAAAACATGCATCTATGTATGACTTCATGTCAGTAAGAACATGATAAACACACATAGAATCAGCATAAGAGGCACATCAGTAGTAGTCTATGTAACCACGGATTCGTACAACAAGTTCATCAAGTAACATGCTACGAGGAATCACACACAATGCATGCACCCAAGTTACAACCCTAGCCCAGCCACACATTTTCTCAGCTTCTTCTCTCGAACCATCTCAAGAACGCATGACTAAGGTTGGGATAAGGTGAGACGGTCCAGCCAGCCACCACAGTACCAGAGGCGCGCACAACAACCCACCAAGCAAGGCCGGTCTTCCAAGTGCGTTGTCATGCACCTACTTCTCAAGTAGGAACCGTGCCGCCCAAATCTCTAACACCCTCGAGTTACTCGGATTTGCCGCCTCTTCCCACTCTCCAACACTTGGCTAAATGCTTAATAGAACCTTTCGACAAACATAAACATACACATAATGGACACTTGAGAAGTTTGCTCAATATGCGATTATATTATTCACAAAGATTGAGTTACAACACTTGTAAAAGAACACACATATATGAGTACCCTCCAAATGAAGGGAGGGGACCCCTTTATATAGGTGAGGGACTCCCTCCACCTTAGTACAAGAAAGAAGCATAACTTTGTCCCTTTACTTAGAGTAATCAAATACGTTTGTACTTCCTTGGATATTTTAGCTCCGGGACAAATTTCACTCAAGTACTAAAAAGACATTTGGTCTTCAAGCCAACTAATATCTAGATCTACAAAGCTTTCCATGGTTCTTTTCTTAAGAAGTCAAATTCAATTTGACTTTCACCTCTTTGATATATTTCTGGAGGAAGCAATGCATGACTTGACTTCTCTTTTAGGAAGCAAAGTTGCTTTTGACTTTTGCTTCTTGGATCTTTGTTGAAAGAGAAGCAAAGTGCCAATTTCCTTCTCTTTTGTTGGGGCATTTCATTCTCCCCCACCTAATCTGGAGACGCCCTCGTCGACATGTATGTTTGGATTGCGTCCCTAAACTGCCAAAGACTTCCCTCGTCTTCCCAAGTGGCTTCACTTGGTGGTAGTTTCTTCCATTGTAACAGATAGTGTACTTTAGGGGGAACTCCGCGTTTCCACACTATCGTGTGGTCTAGGATTCTATCCACTTCTTTCTCATGTGATGTGGTCACAGCAGGGCGTGCTCTTGCTGATATCCTACACATTGAGTCTTCATGGCCATTATCATAATCTTTTAGATGGCTTACATGAAAACCATGTTGGATTTCCATAGTGGGAGCTGTTAGGATCTGTGGCCCTCTAATCACTAGATAAATGTGGAATTAAAAATACTAATCGAAATATTAAGGGAAGAGACGATGCAAACCTCAAAATCGACGACACCGGAGTTTAGAGAGGTTCGGCACCTACGCCCAAGTCCTAGTCCTCCTCGCAAGCCTCGTTCGATCCCCCGAGCATCGCTTATGGTTCCACTAATCGATCTCCGTTCCGGGCCGAGATCAACGCAGTTTAAAACCACCGAGCCTCGTGAACAACCTCGCCTCGCTCGTGTCTCCTCTCACAACCCGAGAGGGAGCTTCCTCGAAGCTTTACTACTCTTTGGTGATTCTTGAATATGGAGATGGAATCACAATCTAACTAACATTATATACTTGAGCACACTTGGATATTGATATGGAATTGGATACGTAAGTGATGAAGTTTTCTCTTGAGTGTTGAGGATTAAGAGCTTGAAGATGAAGAGGATTTGACTTTGAGTATTGGAAAGATAGGGAGTGTTCAAGAGTCTCAAAACCAAAAAATGGGGTCTTATTTCTGATCTTTCACGCTCTAATAGACATTTTCGGAGTTGGTGGGGAAATTGACCAATGAGAAGCAAGATGTGACTTAAGCTCGGGCATGTTTTAGGCCACGTTCGGTTGACAGTTCAAGTAACGGTAGTCCAAGAGACAAGGGTTTGATTGGTCAGAACTAAGCTTGCGGTTGACCGAATAAGGTTCGGATCACTGTTCACCAACTTCCAGTAGATATTAACAATTTATCCCTAATTGAGTTCGGTTAACGAAATTCCATTTGGTTCACCATTCCAAGGTGGACAGTAGGATTGGTAGGGCTCTAATCTAGTCAAGTTCGGTTGACCATGTATACTTCGGTAGACCAAAGTTAGTGCGGTTTTTGTGCTAAAAGTTAAGGCTCAAATAGTCGTTGGGTACAACGGTCAAGTGCCACGTGTAAATAGTCGTTGGGCGCCTAAAGCCAAGAAGGACTCAGTTGATCGATAGGTATTCGGTCGTCTGAATGGGGACAAGTCAATTGGCCTCTTAGGGACTTGATTCAAAAGAGACCATTGGAGCAAAGTCCAAACCGGTCCGGGGCTATTCGGTTGACCGAAGGTGGTTCGGTCTTTCGTCGGGGCAATTCCATATAACACCTGAGTATTACTGGTGGGAATATTTTGGCTAGCCGATAGATGTTCGGTGGACTGAACTAGAAGGTTTCGGTTGACCTTCTGTGGTTCGGTTTACCGAATCTAGACGGGACAAAATCCTAGTGCTCAAGTTTACATTAAACCTTATGGACTCAATAAATACAAAATTAAATGTCTTGGTCCAAAGCATTGATTACAAGTCTTGAGTTTTGATGTCTTTGTCCCAATGCTCATTTCCTTGATTGTCTTGATCAACCAATTAAGATGATTGCAAGTATACAAGTATGTATGCAATACATGTAATCGTGTTTGCTCACTTTGATTGATTAAGTTGTTTGGTTAAGATTAGTTTGATTAATCATCAAAATTAATATAGATTAAGGCCAAAAAGCCAACAATCTCCCCTTTTTTGATGATGGCAAATCTATATCTTAATACTTGAGTTCTCCCATTTTCTATATGATTGCTCCCCCTTCATATATGTAAACTATGCATGTATAAGATACTCCCCCTAAAAATATGCATAGCATGAGTAAGTTGAAGCTCAATCCCTATCATTCTCCCCCTTTGACATCAATCAAATGCAAACAATACAAGCATATGATGCAAAGGTTTTGGATTACATTTCTCCCCTTTAATTAGATGATACAACATTATATGCTCCGCCTATCACTAATGCCTAAAAGCAATGACGTATGTTATTGTTTAGGCATGTTACAATCCTAGATTAGAACCAAAGGTTAAAGTTTAGTACGATTGAAAATGTCACCCAACTTTCGATCCTCGATTTGGTATTGGTTCCAATCTCTTTTCGATAGCGACGACGACTTTCTGAATTCGATCCAAATGATTTCCTTGAAGCTTGGAATCGAACTTTTATTCCTTGAGCCGCTCGCTCCCAATTTTCTTCCTTCTAAGTTCCTACAAATGAACTTTTTTGTACCCAAACAACCTTGGGTCTTTTCACATTAGTTCTTGGTACCCAAACCATTTTGGTCTTAGGTGCCCAAACACTTGAGGAACTCTTATTCACAAAGAAACCCCTTCTATTCATTATAGTGTGAATAACATGGTTTTTGTAGTTGTTAACATAATAGCCTACACCATGCTTATCTAAGGATTGTTTTTGACTACCTATGAGCATATCAAACATTTTCTATCCTTTTGTAAATCTTTTCTAGATCTTTTTGTAATGGAACATTCTTAGCAATTAGATCTTGAATATCATTAATATATGAAAATTTTGAATTTAAAGTTGCAATTTCATCAATCAAATGAGTGTTCTCTAATGCAATTTTATCATGACTAGCAAGCAATTCATTTTTCTCATTCATGATAGATTCAATTTGAGATTGTAGCTCGTTTATTTTCTTTCTAGGTACTTTGTTTCTTTGACAAATTTTCTCAAAATTTTCAAGCAATTCATTGAATTCACATTGAAGTTCATTATAGCATTTGAATGAGTTGAATCAATTGAATCGCGACTAGAGCAAGAAGATACCTCACTATCGTCATCTTCTATTGCCATGAAGCACATCGAGGCGAATTCACCTTCAATTGATGAAGATGATGATGATTCATCCCAAGTTGCTTTGAGAACATTCTTCTTCTTTTCTTTTCTCCTTTCCTTTTCTTCATTGAGGAACTCCTTGAATTGTTGTATCACCAATTGTTCTTCAATATCACTATCTCCTTTGATTGAATTTGCGACGTTGTGTATCACCAAGGATTTCTCGGCTCCCTTCTCCTTACGGTATTTCATTGGTATCTCATATGTCATGAGATTACCCATAAGCTCCTCGACCGATAATTTGGTGATATCTTGTGCTTCTTCGATGGTGGTCGTCTTCTCCTCCCAATCCTCGGTGAGTAACTGGAAAATCTTTCAAGTCATTTCTCCCTTGATAAAATCACTACCAAGTGCTTTGAGAGAGTTAATGATCTCGGTGAAGCGAGTGTGCATCTCGCTTATGTTCTAACCAGATTGCATACGAAAAAGTTCATATTTATGCATGAGCAAATTAATCCTAGTTTCTTTCAATCTATTTGAACCCTTATGATGCATTTCTAATGTATGCGAAATGTCATAAGCACTTTCACAACCTCTTACCCAATTGTATTCCCTTCGTTTCTGAGAGAGGAAGACCCAATCTCCTTGCTTCTGAAGGTATCATAAAGTTGTGGCTTGCCCCAGTATCTACCAGCATCCATGTTGGCTTGCCCGCAACTTTGGCGTACACATACAACAAGGCCGTCTCTCCAAGGGTCTTGGGAGGTAAGGGCTTGGCTTGCAATAATCCTAGGAGTTGGAGAGACCCCATGCGCCCTTGGTCCTCTGGCTTCTTCTGTTCACTTTGGCTCGTCATTGCAGATAACGAGCCAAACTTTGGGCAATCTTTAATCTGGTGAGGGCCTTTGCACACAAAGCACCCACCCTTTCGGACAAAAGACTTTTCGCCTTCATGCAAAGAGTTCTTTTCAGAACCTTTCTTTGGGAACTTCTTTGCTAGTCTCAACTTTTTGGTTGCGACAACCTTTATTCTTATAGTCCTTTTATTTTCCTGGGTCCCTTCATTCATATTCCATTAAGGATTCCTCCATTACAATGGCCTCATCCAAGTTGTTAATATCTCTTCGTTGTAATTCTCTTGTGGCCCACTCCTCGAGATCGTTGATAAAGTTAAACAACTTATCATCTGGGTCCAGACCAGGAATTTGAAGGATCGCAGTAGTGAATTCCTTAAAATACTCTCTTATAGAAGATTTTTGTTTAAGTTCAACCAGCTTCTTCCTTGCTTCATAGACGACGTTGGTGGGAAAGAAATGCCTTTTAAGTTCTTTCTTAAATTCTTCCCACGTTTCAAGTGGCTTACATAGGTTGTTCTTAATATTTTCCATTTTTCTTTGCCACCACAAGGAGGCAATATCATAGAGATAAAAAGAAGAAAAGCTAACCTTTGGGTTTCATCATTCATATTTACTCCAACAATGTATTGCTCCATCGACCATAAGAAGTTGTCTAGTTGATGGGTATCTCTTTGGCCACCAAACTTGTTTGGATATGGGATGTCCATCTTTAGCAATTCATTCACTCCCCCAACACTTGCCAAGACTCTCTCACAAATGGTTAGCTCATTCCTGAGAATCTCCATATCCTTGAATTCCTTGAAGTATCCATATCCAAACAAGGAATTCAATCCTTTCTCTGAGCATCTCGATGGTTTGTCGTAGATTGAAACAGACGTCCTCATCGACAAAATCCAAGTGCTTCTCCATGCTTGTTAGCTTGGAACCAATGGTGAGAATCGCTTCATGACACATTGATATTTCTCTTCCAAGGATTCTGAGTTTGACACCTAATCTGGTCCCTCTGGTGCTTTGATTTCTCTCCTCCAGTAAGGTCTGCGTCCCTACCCCGAGCTTCATCACCGGTTATGCCCTTCTGCCTTTCTGGATTCACTCACATGGTTGCCCTTTACCCACTTGGATAAGGCTCGGATACCACTTCTAACGCACCTACTTCCCAAGTTGGAGCCGTGCTGCCTAAATCTCTAACACGCTCAAGTTACTCGGATTTGGCAGCCTCTTCCCTCTCTCCACACTTGGCTAAATGCTTAATAGAACCTTTCCACATACATAAACATACACATATGGGACACTAGAGAGGTTTGCTCAATATGTGGTTATATTATTCACAAAGATTGAGTTACAACACTTGTAAAAGAACACACATACATGAGTACCCTCCAAATGAAGGGAGGGGACCCCTTTATATAGGTGAGAGACTCCCTCCACCCTAGTACAAGAAAGAAAGATATCTTTTTCCCTTTACTTAGAGTATTCAAATGTGTTTCTACTTCCTTTGATATTTTAGCTAGGAGTCAAATATCACTGAAGTACTAAAAACACATTTGGTCTTCAAACTAACAAATATCTAGCTTCTAGAAAGCTTTCCATGCCTTCATTAAGAGGCAAAGTTCTTTTAGAGTTCTTTACTTAAGAAGTCAAATTCAATTGACTTCCACCTCTTTAGGATATTTCTCGAGGAAGTAATGCATGACTTGATTTCTCTTTTAGGAAGCAAAGCTTCTCTTCTATTTTAGGAAGTAAAGTTACTTTTGACTTATGCTTCTTGGATCTTTGTTGAAAGAGACGTAAAGTGTCAATTTCCTTCTCTTTTGTTGGGGACAAAGTTGAATTGCCTACCTTGCGTGCCTCCTAGCTTGCCTTCTTGCTAGCTTGTCGGAGATATTGATGTCATCGGAGTTTGGTCTGAAAGTTACCTGGTCGTGTAAGATGGGAAGGGAGAGGGTTTGTGCATGGGAGAGGGGAAGAGTGGAGCATGTGATGGCGAGGGTTGGAGTCAAAGGCAAGTATGCACACATCCTCCAAAAGAGCACCCAACGTGATCTTGCAAGATCCTCCTAATCGATCACTTGATGTTCCTTCCTATTCTATGATGATTTGAATATTTGTTTGCTGATGTGGTATCACCTCACATGCTGACTCACCAATCCCTACACACCAGCCCACATGTCAAGAAGAAATTGCGATCCAACGCCACCCACAACCCAAGCAAAGCCCACCGAGTCTAGTTGCGCATGCGCCTGTCGTGCCACACCTGACTTTTCCTCAAAAAGGAATCTTTCCCCGAAGAGGGTTTTCCCCGAGAGGAACGGTTCCCGAAAATGAAACTTTTTCCAAAAAGAAAACTTTCTCGAAAATGGAAACTTTCCAGAAATAAGAACAAACACACAATTACAAGCAAACAACGTAACAAACCATGACACAAGTATGAAAGATGAAAATGGACTTTATTATAATACCAGGGAAGTGGGTCTTACACAACACCTTCTTCACTCATTCTTGCTTTAGCTTGCATGCATTAGTTAGTAAGGTTGCATTGGAACAAGAGTGAGGTGAGTGTTTGATTAGAGGGCTTGATTGCTAGTTTAGGGATCAAAACACCCGAAGGGGGGTTGTCCCACACAAGATAAGGTAGGGGATTTAATTATCCCTTCCTTTGCCCAATAAATCACACCTAATCAAAAGCCTTAATCTAAAATCAAGTAGACATTTCCCCTAGGATTAGAGTGCACTTAGGAGACAATCCCATTGTCGACGTCATGGCTTAAATGTTGTCGTCTCCTTAGTTGCATTTGAGACTTTTGGGGCCTTTCGGTCTTGACTTTCTCATTCGTCTTTGTAAGCGTCGACCAAAGGACGTGCGATGTTTGAGAGAGAGAGAGTTGCAGTTAGGTGTCGTCTAGTCTTAAGAACCCATAGCAAACCTATGCTTTTTGGGACGTCTTTGCTAGATTAGGCTTCTACCATCACCTTTACCCACACTAGTTCTAGGGATTCTTCCCTTATCTTCTGAGTCGTCTCCTCATCCCCATTCTATGTTATAGTATCCTCCTCTTCTTGCACTTCCTATTTGTGTATGGTTCTCGAATCGAGTTCAGCACTTTTATGTGAGGTTGGACTTGTAATAACCTAATCTAAAACATCTTAATTAACTAAACCTAAACCTAATTAACCCTAATTAATCCTGCATGGAGAGGTGGAGGTGTTGGACATGTGGAGATTGAGGTGGATGGCTTTGGTTGGTTAGGTTTTAGGTTAAGTGTGATTGGATGAGGTGTAGGTGGATTTGTCTATTTAAGGTGATGTTGTAAAGAGATAAGGGTTTGGACGTTTTCTTCATCATTGCCTGTTATCAGAGAGTGAGAGGAGTGATTCGGAGCAGAAGAAGGAAGAAAGAAGAAGGTGAAGTAGAAGAAGAGGAGAAGAAGGAGAAGAAGGAAGAAGAAGAGGAGTGAAGTGATTCAAGCTCGGGATACTTCCACAACCGTCAAAAAGGTATGCCAAATCTTCATTATAACTCACATAAGCCTTGTGAGTGTTGGGGATCGACGTTGGTGTCGAATTCCCCGTCGGAATTCAACCAATTCAGAGGTTGAAGACGACGATCGGTCGACCGGTGCCTGTGGGCAGTCGACCGATCCTATTATTATATTGATATTTACCCGCGAACGGTCGAACGATGTCGTTAGACGGTCGACCGTTATGCCAGATTTGTGCGGGAAAAAGGGGATATGCTGTTATCGGTCGAACGGGACCACTTAGCCGGTCGACCGAATAACGATGAGAATGGGTCGGTTGGGGATTTTGACTTATTAAACGGTCGAACGTCCTTAACCTTGTTCGACCGATCCATTCGATGCTAAGTCGGTTGGGAGCTTTGACCATCAAAACGGTCGACCGCTCTTTAACTCTCGGTCGACCGACTGAGCATTTAATTAAGCGGTAGAGTGCTTGTGTTGATTCGGTCGAACTGTATTTCAGTTCCGGTCGACCGAACGAGACTTGGGCAAAATATTGAAATCCCTGTTATCGGTCGAACGGCCCCTTGGTTCGACCGGTCGGATATATATATTATATAAAATTGTATAGCGTAGACCTTCCAAACGGTCGACCGCTAGATGACTTTTGTTCGACCGATTGGTCGGTAATTCGGTTGGCGTGGTTCGACCGGTAGATTTGTTTGTACAGTACTGTGTACTGTGTGGGGGACCGGTCGACCGGTGTGCTTGTAGCGGTCGACCGATCTGCCGCAGGTTGGTGGATTTATCCACACGCGATCCGTCGATGTCAGGTCGACTACCGGCTCCGAGGCGACGGTTGATTACCGGCTTTGAGAGCTACGGATTTCACCTTCGACGAAGGCGTATTATTGTTGTACTTTTTCCTCTCTTACCGAGCGGGGTGTGAGGGATGTGTACCGTAAACCTTGGGCAGTTTGCGAGGGTTTAGCGGTAGGCCGAGGATGTTCCGGCAGGGTGCGCGCTAGGCGACTCTTGGGGGAGCAGTGGCTGTCGTCTGACCCGAGTTGTGTATTCGGCGGGCTGACTCGCTCCTTGGGTGCGGCGTGTACCGGGGGTTCCTTCCTGCACTTTTTGGGAGCAGTGGTGTCGACTGACCCTTGTGAGGCAGCAGTGGACTGACTTGACCCTAGTGGCAGGAGTGGTTCAGTGCCGCGGAGGCGGTGAGGGCATTATTGTGGGCCCGAGGCGGATGATCATGTGCATAGCATTGCATTGTCTTTAATTCCTTTTTATATTTTTAGGAGGTTTGGTATACGGGGTTCCTGCAGGGAACTCAGGCATGTTTGTTGTTTGCATTTCAGGTAGCGAGCAGGGTTAGAGTTTGAGGTGGTGACCGAGGACGGTGCCCCCGAGATCAGATCCTGTAGTTGTCAGTTTCTTCCTTTTGAGGTGATTACATATTGTATAGCTTTTGTCGTAATCACAGTCAGTTTGTATATTTGACTTCCACGTGGATCATAGTTATATTATATATGTTGGTTTGTTTCCCGTGACGTGCCCAGTGTTGACCGTTGACGGTCTTTATTATTGTTTAAATTTTCCGCTGTTTTCGGGTACGTTACAATTTGGTATCAGAGCGTTGATCTCGGCGTACTTGTCCAAAGAAACCACCTTTGAGTTAGGAGTTAGGTCTAGAGGATCATGCATGCACAGATTATATTGATATTGTCTTGTTTCCTTTGGCAGATGCCTCCTAGACGGGGGAAGGCGGTTGCCCATACTCGCGGTGAGAGTGAGACTGCGAGGGATGAGGCTTGGGAGGATGAGCGTCGGACGTTGTTCGATACGGTCGGACATCTGACAGAGATGCTACAGCAGCAGACGACACAGACTGGGCAGACGGGGACTGGTGCTATGCATGACCGGTTTATGCGCCAGCATCCGCCTACCTTTCTGGGGCAGTACGACGCAGAGGCTGCGGAGGAGTGGATCTTCATGATGCAGAAGATCTTCAGTGCTATTGGTTGTCCTCCAGAGGCGAGAGTGGGCTTGGCTACTTATGTTTTGGGCGGTGCTGCGTCCAACTGGTGGAGGTCCACATCTGCAGTGGTGTTTGCGGACAGAGATGATATAGCCTGGGAGGAGTTCGTTGGCGAGTTCAACGAGCAGTATTTTCCGCAGCATGTCCAGGATCAGAAGAGGGAGGAGTTTCTGAGTCTTCAGCAGGGAGACATGACCCTAGCAGGCTACATCGGGAAGTTCAACGCCCTTGAGCGTTACTGTCCCGAGATGTATGTTACACAGGAGCAGAGGGCTGGGAAGTTCGTCCGGGGGCTCCGGAAGCAGTTGAGGACGAAGGTGCTGACACACATGCCGAGCACGTTGGCCGATGCAGTGAAGAGTGCCTCTGTTCTTGATCGTGACTACAGGGAGAACTACCAGGATGAGAGGAGGCCATCAGGTAGGTTCTCTGGGAGGCCAGGAGGTCAGACTGGAGGGAATCCGGGCAAGAGGCCCCGATACGAGGGAGCAGGAGTTGCAGTACCACGACCAGAGACTTGTGGTACTTGTGGGAGGTTTCACTCCGGGCCGTGCTTCACCCCCGGAGCATGTCATGGGTGTGGCCAGCTGGGTCACTTTATCAGGAGCTGTCCGAGCCGAGGAGATGGGCCGAGCAGACCACCGGGTTTACCCGCACCAGGCAGAGGAGGAGGCGGAGGTAGACCACCTTTCAGACCCCAGCAGGGGCAGCGCACTGGCAGAGTTTTCACCATCCAGGCAGAGGAGGCTCGGGATGGAGGCGCTGTCGTGGAAGGTACACTTCTTGTCGCAGGTTCAGTAGCTAGGGTGTTATTTGATTGTGGCGCGACACACTCGTTCATCTCAGAGCGATTTGCGGGAGTGTTGGGCTGTACCCTTGCGATGTTGACTGCCACTTTGGAGGTCAGCACACCCCTGGGTCTGGTGGGCACTGTGGGGAGATTTGTCCCCGGCGCCACGGTTGTTTCGGGAGATCAGGAGTTTCCGGCAGACCTGGTCTTGCTACCGATGGAGGACTTTGATGTCATACTTGGGATGGATTGGCTGTCCCAATATGATGTTCGAGTCTTGTGCCGTGAGAAGAAGATTTTGATCCCGAGGAAGGGTTTGCCTGATATTCTGATTAGAGGGATCAGAAGCAGAGGGAGTCGCATTATTGTATCTGCTGTGAGAGCTCAGAGACTGTTACAGCAGGGATGTGCAGCATTTCTGGCGACGCTTGTGGTTGCGGAGGCAGAGTCCCAGAGGCTAGAGGACATTGAGGTGGTGCAGGAGTTCGCGGATGTTTTTCCAGCGGAGATTCCAGGTTTACCACCACACCGAGAGTTGGAGTTCGGCATTGAGTTGGTAGCTGGCACTACACCACAGTCGAAGGCTCCATACCGGATGGCACCTGCTGAGTTGACAGAGTTGAAAAAGCAGTTGCAGGAGTTGATGGACTCTGGATTTATCAGACCGAGCGTCTCGCCTTGGGGTGCACCAGTTTTGTTTGTGAAGAAGAAGGACGGATCCTTGAGGATGTGCATAGACTACAGGATGCTGAACCAGGTGACGGTGAAGAATAGGTATCCCTTACCTAGGATTGAGGACCTCTTTGACCAGCTGCAGTCAGCGAAGGTTTTCTCGAAGATTGACCTGCGTTCAGGATATCACCAGTTGAGGATCCGAGATGAGGACATCCAGAAGATAGCTTTTAGGACGAGATATGGACACTATGAGTTCTTGGTGATGCCATTTGGATTGACGAATGCTCCGGCAGCGTTCATGGATCTGATGCACCGGACATTCAGGCAGTACATTGATATATTTGTGATTGTCTTCGTGGATGACATCTTGATCTATTCACCAGATGTGGAGCAGCACAGAGAGCATCTGAGGATTGTACTCAGCATCTTGAGGGCTCAGCAGTTATATGCTAAGTTCTCAAAGTGCGAGTTTTGGTTGGACAGAGTGGCGTTCCTCGGACACATTGTATCGGCAGAGGGGATATCAGTGGATCCGGCGAAGGTAGAGGCAGTGACACAGTGGAGGACCCCTACGAGCGTGACGGAGATTAGGAGCTTTGTTGGACTGGCGGGTTATTACCGTCGCTTCATCAAAGACTTCTCGAGATTGGCAGCACCACTGACAGCTCTGACGCAGAAGGGAGTCACTTTTGTTTGGTCGCAGAAGTGCGAGAACAGCTTTCAGGAGCTGAAGAGACTGTTGACCACAACACCAGTTTTATCATTGCCGAGTGGCACGGGTGGATTCGTGATTTATAGCGACGCTTCAGGTGTTGGCTTAGGATGTGTACTTATGCAGCACGGGAGGGTGATCGCATACGCATCCAGACAGCTGAAGGTCCATGAGAGGAATTACCCGACACATGATTTGGAGTTAGCAGCAGTGGTTCATGCACTGAAGACCTGGAGACACTATCTTTATGGCGAGCAGTTCGAGGTGTTTACAGATCATCAGAGTCTGAAGTACCTGTTCTCGCAGAAGGAGCTGAATATGAGGCAGCGCAGATGGCTTGAGTTCATTAAGGACTATGACTTCACTATCTCTTACCATCCGGGGAAGGCGAACACAGTTGCAGACGCTTTGAGCCGGAAGGTGGAAGTATCAGTAGCAGGCCTATGCATTCAGGAGTGGAGACTGCTAGAGTCCTTGGCAGAGTGGAGGCCATTTGCTGATAGCTCTGAGGGTGCAGTGATTGCCGGATTGAGAGTAGAGCCTCAGACAGTATCAGCAGTGATTCATGCTCAGACTACAGATGAGGAATTGAGCAGTTTGTTACAGTTAGCTGCCAGAGATGGGTCAGACTTCAGAGTTGGAGTGGACGGAGGTCTGAGATTCAGAGACCGTATCTGGGTGCCGAAGACAGAGGACCTGAGACATGATATCATGGAGGAGGCACACAGATCGAGATATTCCATTCATCCAGGGAGCACCAAGATGTACAAAGACCTGCAGCGGAACTTCTGGTGGCGAGGTATGAAGAAGGACGTTGCAGACTTCGTATCGAGGTGTTTGGTCTGTCAGCAGGTGAAGATCGAGCACCAGAGACCAGCAGGGCAGATGCAGAGGATTGAGTTGCCCGAGTGGAAGTGGGAGCACGTGACGATGGATTTTGTTACGGGGCTACCGAAGACACGGAGATTCCACGATGCGATTTGGGAGATCAGGAGTTTCCGGCAGACCTGGTCTTGCTACCGATGGAGGACTTTGATGTCATACTTGGGATGGATTGGCTGTCCCAATATGATGTTCGAGTCTTGTGCCGTGAGAAGAAGATTTTGATCCCGAGGAAGGGTTTGCCTGATATTCTGATTAGAGGGATCAGAAGCAGAGGGAGTCGCATTATTGTATCTGCTGTGAGAGCTCAGAGACTGTTACAGCAGGGATGTGCAGCATTTCTGGCGACGCTTGTGGTTGCGGAGGCAGAGTCCCAGAGGCTAGAGGACATTGAGGTGGTGCAGGAGTTCGCGGATGTTTTTCCAGCGGAGATTCCAGGTTTACCACCACACCGAGAGTTGGAGTTCGGCATTGAGTTGGTAGCTGGCACTACACCACAGTCGAAGGCTCCATACCGGATGGCACCTGCTGAGTTGACAGAGTTGAAAAAGCAGTTGCAGGAGTTGATGGACTCTGGATTTATCAGACCGAGCGTCTCACCTTGGGGTGCACCAGTTTTGTTTGTGAAGAAGAAGGACGGATCCTTGAGGATGTGCATAGACTACAGGATGCTGAACCAGGTGACGGTGAAGAATAGGTATCCCTTACCTAGGATTGAGGACCTCTTTGACCAGCTGCAGTCAGCGAAGGTTTTCTCGAAGATTGACCTGCGTTCAGGATATCACCAGTTGAGGATCCGAGATGAGGACATCCAGAAGACAGCTTTTAGGACGAGATATGGACACTATGAGTTCTTGGTGATGCCATTTGGATTGACGAATGCTCCGGCAGCGTTCATGGATCTGATGCACCGGACATTCAGGCAGGACATTGATATATTTGTGATTGTCTTCGTGGATGACATCTTGATCTATTCACCAGATGTGGAGCAGCACAGAGAGCATCTGAGGATTGTACTCAGCATCTTGAGGGCTCAGCAGTTATATGCTAAGTTCTCAAAGTGCGAGTTTTGGTTGGACAGAGTGGCGTTCCTCGGACACATTGTATCGGCAGAGGGGATATCAGTGGATCCGGCGAAGGTAGAGGCAGTGACACAGTGGAGGACCCCTACGAGCGTGACGGAGATTAGGAGCTTTGTTGGACTGGCGGGTTATTACCGTCGCTTCATCAAAGACTTCTCGAGATTGGCAGCACCACTGACAGCTCTGACGCAGAAGGGAGTCACTTTTGTTTGGTCGCAGAAGTGCGAGGACAGCTTTCAGGAGCTGAAGAGACTGTTGACCACAACACCAGTTTTATCATTGCCGAGTGGCACGGGTGGATTCGTGATTTATAGCGACGCTTCAGGTGTTGGCTTAGGATGTGTACTTATGCAGCACGGGAGGGTGATCGCATACGCATCCAGACAGCTGAAGGTCCATGAGAGGAATTACCCGACACATGATTTGGAGTTAGCAGCAGTGGTTCATGCACTGAAGACCTGGAGACACTATCTTTATGGCGAGCAGTTCGAGGTGTTTACAGATCATCAGAGTCTGAAGTACCTGTTCTCGCAGAAGGAGCTGAATATGAGGCAGCGCAGATGGCTTGAGTTCATTAAGGACTATGACTTCACTATCTCTTACCATCCGGGGAAGGCGAACACAGTTGCAGACGCTTTGAGCCGGAAGGTGGAAGTATCAGTAGCAGGCCTATGCATTCAGGAGTGGAGACTGCTAGAGTCCTTGGCAGAGTGGAGGCCATTTGCTGATAGCTCTGAGGGTGCAGTGATTGCCGGATTGAGAGTAGAGCCTCAGACAGTATCAGCAGTAATTCATGCTCAGACTACAGATGAGGAATTGAGCAGTTTGTTACAGTTAGCTGCCAGAGATGGGTCAGACTTCAGAGTTGGAGTGGACGGAGGTCTGAGATTCAGAGACCGTATCTGGGTGCCGAAGACAGAGGACCTGAGACATGATATCATGGAGGAGGCACACAGATCGAGATATTCCATTCATCCAGGGAGCACCAAGATGTACAAAGACCTGCAGCGGAACTTCTGGTGGCGAGGTATGAAGAAGGACGTTGCAGACTTCGTATCGAGGTGTTTGGTCTGTCAGCAGGTGAAGATCGAGCACCAGAGACCAGCAGGGCAGATGCAGAGGATTGAGTTGCCCGAGTGGAAGTGGGAGCACGTGACGATGGATTTTGTTACGGGGCTACCGAAGACACGGAGATTCCACGATGCGATTTGGGAGATCAGGAGTTTCCGGCAGACCTGGTCTTGCTACCGA
The DNA here is from genome assembly GCA_963682175.1 of Triglochin maritima. Classification (NCBI taxonomy): domain Eukaryota; kingdom Viridiplantae; phylum Streptophyta; class Magnoliopsida; order Alismatales; family Juncaginaceae; genus Triglochin; species Triglochin maritima. Next base: position 33,299,257 of record OY821776.1, on the reverse strand, counting down.
TGGAGGACTTTGATGTCATACTTGGGATGGATTGGCTGTCCCAATATGATGTTCGAGTCTTGTGCCGTGAGAAGAAGATTTTGATCCCGAGGAAGGGTTTGCCTGATATTCTGATTAGAGGGATCAGAAGCAGAGGGAGTCGCATTATTGTATCTGCTGTGAGAGCTCAGAGACTGTTACAGCAGGGATGTGCAGCATTTCTGGCGACGCTTGTGGTTGCGGAGGCAGAGTCCCAGAGGCTAGAGGACATTGAGGTGGTGCAGGAGTTCGCGGATGTTTTTCCAGCGGAGATTCCAGGTTTACCACCACACCGAGAGTTGGAGTTCGGCATTGAGTTGGTAGCTGGCACTACACCACAGTCGAAGGCTCCATACCGGATGGCACCTGCTGAGTTGACAGAGTTGAAAAAGCAGTTGCAGGAGTTGATGGACTCTGGATTTATCAGACCGAGCGTCTCGCCTTGGGGTGCACCAGTTTTGTTTGTGAAGAAGAAGGACGGATCCTTGAGGATGTGCATAGACTACAGGATGCTGAACCAGGTGACGGTGAAGAATAGGTATCCCTTACCTAGGATTGAGGACCTCTTTGACCAGCTGCAGTCAGCGAAGGTTTTCTCGAAGATTGACCTGCGTTCAGGATATCACCAGTTGAGGATCCGAGATGAGGACATCCAGAAGACAGCTTTTAGGACGAGATATGGACACTATGAGTTCTTGGTGATGCCATTTGGATTGACGAATGCTCCGGCAGCGTTCATGGATCTGATGCACCGGACATTCAGGCAGTACATTGATATATTTGTGATTGTCTTCGTGGATGACATCTTGATCTATTCACCAGATGTGGAGCAGCACAGAGAGCATCTGAGGATTGTACTCAGCATCTTGAGGGCTCAGCAGTTATATGCTAAGTTCTCAAAGTGCGAGTTTTGGTTGGACAGAGTGGCGTTCCTCGGACACATTGTATCGGCAGAGGGGATATCAGTGGATCCGGCGAAGGTAGAGGCAGTGACACAGTGGAGGACCCCTACGAGCGTGACGGAGATTAGGAGCTTTGTTGGACTGGCGGGTTATTACCGTCGCTTCATCAAAGACTTCTCGAGATTGGCAGCACCACTGACAGCTCTGACGCAGAAGGGAGTCACTTTTGTTTGGTCGCAGAAGTGCGAGGACAGCTTTCAGGAGCTGAAGAGACTGTTGACCACAACACCAGTTTTATCATTGCCGAGTGGCACGGGTGGATTCGTGATTTATAGCGACGCTTCAGGTGTTGGCTTAGGATGTGTACTTATGCAGCACGGGAGGGTGATCGCATACGCATCCAGACAGCTGAAGGTCCATGAAAGGAATTACCCGACACATGATTTGGAGTTAGCAGCAGTGGTTCATGCACTGAAGACCTGGAGACACTATCTTTATGGCGAGCAGTTCGAGGTGTTTACAGATCATCAGAGTCTGAAGTACCTGTTCTCGCAGAAGGAGCTGAATATGAGGCAGCGCAGATGGCTTGAGTTCATTAAGGACTATGACTTCACTATCTCTTACCATCCGGGGAAGGCGAACACAGTTGCAGACGCTTTGAGCCGGAAGGTGGAAGTATCAGTAGCAGGCCTATGCATTCAGGAGTGGAGACTGCTAGAGTCCTTGGCAGAGTGGAGGCCATTTGCTGATAGCTCTGAGGGTGCAGTGATTGCCGGATTGAGAGTAGAGCCTCAGACAGTATCAGCAGTGATTCATGCTCAGACTACAGATGAGGAGTTGAGCAGTTTGTTACAGTTAGCTGCCAGAGATGGGTCAGACTTCAGAGTTGGAGTGGACGGAGGTCTGAGATTCAGAGACCGTATCTGGGTGCCGAAGACAGAGGACCTGAGACATGATATCATGGAGGAGGCACACAGATCGAGATATTCCATTCATCCAGGGAGCACCAAGATGTACAAAGACCTGCAGCGGAACTTCTGGTGGCGAGGTATGAAGAAGGACGTTGCAGACTTCGTATCGAGGTGTTTGGTCTGTCAGCAGGTGAAGATCGAGCATCAGAGACCAGCAGGGCAGATGCAGAGGATTGAGTTGCCCGAGTGGAAGTGGGAGCACGTGACGATGGATTTTGTTACGGGGCTACCGAAGACACGGAGATTCCACGATGCGATTTGGGTTATAGTCGATCGACTGACCAAGTCAGCGCATTTCTTAGCTATTAAGACCACTCTTGCTCTGGAGGGTCTAGCTAAGTTATATATTGAGGAGATTGTCAGACTTCATGGCGTACCAGTCAGTATCATTTCAGACAGAGATCCCAGATTCACTTCGAGATTTTGGGAGAGTCTACACAGAGCGTTGGGGACACGTCTGAAGTTTAGTACAGCCTTTCATCCGCAGACAGATGGCCAGTCAGAGCGGACGATACAGACATTGGAGGACATGCTGAGAGCGTGCACACTTGACTGGGCAGGGCATTGGGATGAGCATTTGCCGTTGATCGAGTTCGCCTACAACAACAGCTACCACTCGAGTATTGGGATGGCACCATATGAGGCATTATACGGGAGACCGTGTAGATCGCCGGTATGCTGGAGTGATGTGGGCGAGAGACAGCTAGTTGGACCTGACATTATTCAGTTGTATTCAGAGAAGGTCGACGTGATTCGGAGACGACTAGCTACGGCGCAGAGCAGGCAGAAGAGTTATGCTGATACGCGAAGGCGTGAGCTGACTTTTGAGGTAGGAGATCATGTCTTCCTGAAGATCTCGCCTTCCAGTGGGGTGATGAGATTCGGGAAGAAGGGGAAGTTGAGTCCGAGATATGTCGGACCGTTTGAGATATTGGATCGGGTTGGTGAGGTGGCGTATAGGATTGCTTTACCGCCACAGTTTGCAGGACTTCACAACGTCTTCCATGTTTCTATGTTGAGGAAGTACGTGGCCGATCCAGCTCATGTGATAGAGATATCAGTACCGGAGATCCAGCAGGATTTGTCATTAGATGAGAGACCAGTTGAGATTGTGGATCAGATGGTACACCAGCTCAGGAGGAGGGCGATTCCTATGGTGAAGGTCAGGTGGCAGCATCACACTGACAGAGAGGCTACCTGGGAGATTGAGGAGGATGTCAGGAGGCAGTATCCAGAGTTATTCCGGTAAGTCAGTTGTTTTGAATTTCGCGGACGAAATTCTTTTAAGGAGGGTAGATTGTAATAACCTAATCTAAAACATCTTAATTAACTAAACCTAAACCTAATTAACCCTAATTAATCCTGCATGGAGAGGTGGAGGTGTTGGACATGTGGAGATTGAGGTGGATGGCTTTGGTTGGTTAGGTTTTAGGTTAAGTGTGATTGGATGAGGTGTAGGTGGATTTGTCTATTTAAGGTGATGTTGTAAAGAGATAAGGGTTTGGACGTTTTCTTCATCATTGCCTGTTATCAGAGAGTGAGAGGAGTGATTCGGAGCAGAAGAAGGAAGAAAGAAGAAGGTGAAGTAGAAGAAGAGGAGAAGAAGGAGAAGAAGGAAGAAGAAGAGGAGTGAAGTGATTCAAGCTCGGGAGACTTCCACAACCGTCAAAAAGGTATGCCAAATCTTCATTATAACTCACATAAGCCTTGTGAGTGTTGGGGATCGACGTTGGTGTCGAATTCCCCGTCGGAATTCAACCAATTCAGAGGTTGAAGACGACGATCGGTCGACCGGTGCCTGTGGGCAGTCGACCGATCCTATTATTATATTGATATTTACCCGTGAACGGTCGAACGATGTCGTTAGACGGTCGACCGTTATGCCAGATTTGTGCGGGAAAAAGGGGATATGCTGTTATCGGTCGAACGGGACCACTTAGCCGGTCGACCGAATAACGATGAGAATGGGTCGGTTGGGGATTTTGACTTATTAAACGGTCGAACGTCCTTAACCTTGTTCGACCGATCCATTCGATGCTAAGTCGGTTGGGAGCTTTGACCATCAAAACGGTCGACCGCTCTTTAACTCTCGGTCGACCGACTGAGCATTTAATTAAGCGGTAGAGTGCTTGTGTTGATTCGGTCGAACTGTATTTCAGTTCCGGTCGACCGAATGAGACTTGGGCAAAATATTGAAATCCCTGTTATCGGTCGAACGGCCCCTTGGTTCGACCGGTCGGATATATATATTATATAAAATTGTATAGCGTAGACCTTCCAAACGGTCGACCGCTAGATGACTTTTGTTCGACCGATTGGTCGGTAATTCGGTTGGCGTGGTTCGACCGGTAGATTTGTTTGTACAGTACTGTGTACTGTGTGGGGGACCGGTCGACCGGTGTGCTTGTAGCGGTCGACTGATCTGCCGCAGGTTGGTGGATTTATCCACACGCGATCCGTCGATGTCAGGTCGACTACCGGCTCCGAGGCGACGGTTGATTACCGGCTTTGAGAGCTACGGATTTCACCTTCGACGAAGGCGTATTATTGTTGTACTTTTTCCTCTCTTACCGAGCGGGGTGTGAGGGATGTGTACCGTAAACCTTGGGCAGTTTGCGAGGGTTTAGCGGTAGGCCGAGGATGTTCCGGCAGGGTGCGCGCTAGGCGACTCTTGGGGGAGCAGTGGCTGTCGTCTGACCCGAGTTGTGTATTCGGCGGGCTGACTCGCTCCTTGGGTGCGGCGTGTACCGGGGGTTCCTTCCTGCACTTTTTGGGAGCAGTGGTGTCGACTGACCCTTGTGAGGCAGCGGTGGACTGACTTGACCCTAGTGGCAGGAGTGGTTCAGTGCCGCGGAGGCGGTGAGGGCATTATTGTGGGCCCGAGGCGGATGATCATGTGCATAGCATTGCATTGTCTTTAATTCCTTTTTATATTTTTAGGAGGTTTGGTATACGGGGTTCCTGCAGGGAACTCAGGCATGTTTGTTGTTTGCATTTCAGGTAGCGAGCAGGGTTAGAGTTTGAGGTGGTGACCGAGGACGGTGCCCCCGAGATCAGATCTTGTAGTTGTCAGTTTCTTCCTTTTGAGGTGATTACATATTGTATAGCTTTTGTCGTAATCACAGTCAGTTTGTATATTTGACTTCCACGTGGATCATAGTTATATTATATATGTTGGTTTGTTTCCCGTGACGTGCCCAGTGTTGACCGTTGACGGTCTTTATTATTGTTTAAATTTTCCGCTGTTTTCGGGTACGTTACAGGACTCACCTTGGTAAGGGTGCTCGGCTAGAGCGAGTTGATCCTGTTGTTGAGATGGATGGTCTAGGTGATCATCCCTCTCTGCCTAGATCGAGTGGTGGGGGAGATGGGGTTCCATACATGGAGTTCCTTGATAGACTTCCACCACCATGTAGATCATCTCCTCCTCCTCCGACTCGGGAGGAAGAGAATTCCGGTCAGGATCAAGTTATGGGGGTACCTTCGAGTGTGCCTGTGTGTTTTCACACTATTTTATTCCGATTGTCATTTTTATGATTTTTGTCATAAGGAAAATGGACGTGGATTCCACTATCTATTGTCAGAGGCATGCATAATGGTGACTTTTGCTGGTGTGTTCTGCACCATCGACAAGAGAATTGGTTGTTGGGCATGTCGTTGTTGGGCATGTCGTTGAAGCAGTTGTCCAACAAATCAAAGATGGTGCCCCTCCCCCCACCCCACCCCCTCTCGTAAGGATGCCGCACACGACAATGGAAGCAGAAGCTGAAACGACATAATGTGAAATTTGAAGAACATATGTGCATCAAGTATGGTACCACTTGCGTAACACAACAGGTTCAATGTTCCATTGGTGAAGACTCCGTTGGCATGCCTGAGCCTTCCCACAACGTCAATCCTAGTCGGGTGGAACCACCATTTGTCGAGAATGCTTCCAACCAGGGATCCACATTTTAGACCATCTTTTTTTTGTTTGGAACAATCAACCTTTATGTAACGAGACTCTAATGTATTGTTTTGTCATGTTGTTTTTGAAGAATCAAGTTTCCTGTAACCAAACCCTAAGGTATTGTTTTGTCGTCAAATATATTTAATGTATAGTTTTGAATCTTTCAAACAAATAAAATACAATCCTGCGACGGTATGACTCAATCTCACGTATAAATGGGTAAGTCCCATGGGAGGGACGAGTTCTTCCCACGGAGGCACTATTCTGCCAAGTTCAGGATGCCCAAATCGGTATAGTGTCCCAATCGGGATGCAAATGAGTCTCACTTTGGATACACGTGTGGTCGGCTCGTGATGCACATGTGTTCTCAAGACTGGTGCATCCCAGTGTTGGACTGGTGTATCCCACACTTGACTGTTGCATCCCAGCACTGAACTGGTGCGTCCCAACAATCTAGCGTGCTCAAGTTCAGCCAAACTTATACTTTAGTACGTTCCTTCTCGTTGTGTTCCCTTAAAGGTTGCCAGTATTGGGGATTGCATGCATGCCGAAGTTTGTAAACCGGACATCAAATCTTTTATGCACATTTTGGACCAATATTATCCACACCAACCAGCAAGATTGTAAGTAACTACATGTGTGTGTAATCATAATGGTAAACCTGAATAAGATCACTTGTGGACCTTATGTATGCAACTAAGACGTTAAGGTTTTGAATGGGGAGAATCAAATGAAGTTCCCTCTAAAAGACGTGGACAAGTTCTCGCATGGCACTTGCTTTCCTTTCGCAAAACATAAAGTAGTCAAATACGACGTAGATAAATTTGTTGTACCAAAGAGAATCCATGATTCCATTGTGAACTCATCTTCCTTAGTTAATAATTTGTTTACCTTAAAATTACGACAAATATTTGTAGTTTTTGTAAATAGTACAGTTGGATATGTTGTTAATTAAAGTGGACATGACCCATCTTGTTAATTAAGTTGTATCAATTTTTACATGAATTACCACTGGCATATGTCGTTATGTCCCTATCCGGATGCAATCGTCCCGCTCAAGACTCAAAGGGTCTTGATACGTGGATGTCGTCTAGAGAATTGTTGGGATGACTCATTTCGAGATGATTTAGTCTCTATATGGGATGAGTCAGGCCTGTGACAGGATGAGGCAGTTCCCTTCCCGTCCTGATCAGGTGCAATCCCTATCACGTCTCCTCCCGTCCATGTCACCAACCAAGTCATTATTTGTAGGGGTTTTAATATATATTTTAAAATATAAAAAGTGGGTTATTTTGTAAAACAAAGGAGAAAGTTTGATGTGCGTACTTTCAAAAAGAACCGTGATAGACGGACGCGCGCGTCACGGACGCGCCTTACGTGGATCTGTACAGCTCAGATATTTTTCGTTGAGTCAGCGTCCAGTCAGCGAAATTTCTCTTCGCGCGTTTTGGTCTTTTTAAAAAACGCCGGTTCTTTAAGTTGAACGATTCATTTCCCAATACACAGATAAGACAGTGTGCAGACCCTAGGACATCGTGCAGTCTCATTATTCGTGCAGAGCCCACACTTATCATAATAAAATATTTGTTTTTAAGTTTTACGTTGGATCAACTTAATTTGTCTAGCTTACTTTATGTGTGTGTGCAGTTTACATTATGTTTTTGTCTTGTTTACGTTATGTGTATGTCCGGAATAAGTGTATATTGTTGTACGGAATAAGTGTATTTGTTGTCCGGAATAAGTGTATTTGTTGTCCGGTTTAAGAATAAAGTGTGTCCAGAAACGGAACATAAAGTTTGTCCGGAATAAGTTGATTTGTTTTCCGGAATAAGTGTATTTGCTGTCCGGAATAAGTGTATTTGCAGTCCGGAATAAGTGTAGTTGTCCAGAATAAGAAGAAAGTGTGTCCAGAAACGGAACATAAAGTTTGTCCGGAATAAGTGTATTTGCTGTCCGGAATAAGTGTATTTGTTGTCCGGAATAAGTGTATTTGTTGTCCGGAATAAGTGTATTTGTTGTCCGGTTTAAGAAGAAAGTGTGTCCAGAAACGGAACAGAAAGTTTGTCCGGAATAAGTGTATTTGCTGTCCGGAATAAGTGTATTTGCTGTCCCGAATAAGTGTATTTGTTGTCCGGTTTAAGAATAAAGTGTGTCCAGAAACGGAACATAAAGTTGTCCGGAATAAGTTGATTTGTTGTCCGGAATAAGTGTATTTGATGTCCGAAATAAGTGTATTTGCAGTCCGGAATAAGTGTATTTGATGTCCGGAATAAGTGTATTTGCAGTCCGGAATAAGTGTAGTTGTCCAGAATAATAAGAAAGTGTGTCCATAAACGGAACAGAAAGTTTGTCCGGAATAAGTGTATTTGTTGTCCGGAATAAGTGTATTTGTTGTCCGGTTTAAGAATAAAGTGTGTCCAGAAACGGAACATAAAGTTTGTCCGGAATAAGTGTATTTGCTGTCCGGAATAAGTGTATTTGCTGTCCGAAATCGGAATAAGTGTATTTGCAGTCCGGAATAAGTGTATTTGCAGCCCGGAATAATATATGGCTTCATTATTGCCGCCCCCTGCCACCCCCGCACAAACTCAACAAACCTCCCACTGTATATTTTACCCCACAAGAATTACGTTTAGGAAAAAAATAGCATCTCAGATTTCCTGTTTATGTAGAACATCGGGAAGTCTTCGCACCGTCCCATTCACGCTGCTTACGTTGTGAAGAATCCTGGGAGTCAGCATCAGACGCTTCTTCGACCTAATATTTTGCTCGAAATGGTGATTTATTCTGGAGAGAGAATGAAAAAGAAAGAAAGAGTGTCATCATATTTGTATTTGGGTGGAGAGAGAGAACGTGCTGAGTTGAAATGCATTTAATGTGATTTGAGTGGACATCAGGAAGAAAAAACAAAAAAACATTCATGCTTTGGCCACGTAAGGGCTGACATGGATGTCCACGTAGAGCGCGTCCGTGACGCGCTGCGTTCATAAATCATTTTCCTTTCAAAAAATATGGTACGATGGTTCAATTTCTTCGGTTTAAAAACCAAATTGTTGTAATCTATTCCTTTTTCAAAGCCTCATCAAATCTCGTCCTTCCTCATCCCAAAAAACAATACCCTAACTCTGAAGTCCAGAAAAATGACAGGAAACGCGTCTATTGCTAGCACCAGCGGGATAGAGAAGGTAAGCATGTTTTTTGTTGTTTGAACAGGTCTATCCTTACGGGAATGGAGGCGTCCTCCTGAGGGACCATTTCTTCTCTAAATTAGTATTCTAGGATGGTACCCCGGAGCAAAGGAATGGTATGTTCCTTATATCGAAAAACTAGAGGGAACGATTGTTGACTTTTTTGCTTTAATCTATGTTTTGATGATTTAATCAACCTAATCATAATTATAATCAATGTATTGTAGCACACATAATACATAGCATATATATTGCTTTGTTCTAACATCTACAGGTGATCAAGATTCAAGGAAGAAAGGAATTCAAGTCAAGGCATGTAATCATGCTATTGAAGACATGTAATTTTATAATCTTTTGAGTCTTAGGAACTTTGTGTACTTTAGCATACTAGAGTAAATAACTAGTCACACACACACTAGGTTCCTTAGAGAAGTCACACACAACATCTCAGATTATTTGGACTTCAATAGGTCACCCAAACTTAGACCGGAAAAAACATAAAACCAAACCTGAACTGCCTGTGCAAATTGGGTCGACCGAACCACCTTCGTTCGACCGAATGATCATTTAACCAATAGTGCTTTAAATAGCCTGACCGGTCGACCATGACCATTTCGGTCAACCGTCTACACATTTGACTGTTAGACTTGTCGTTTTATACCAACGGTCGTTTTTCCAAAACCCCCAAATACAAGTGACCACCGGTCGACGTGGACCTTGTTTCGGTCGACCGAACATAAACATTTTGACATTCCCCAAGTGCCTGTTATTTTTTGTCAACCAACCCAACCATTTTGGTCGATCGAACCTAAACATTTTGGACAACCCCATAGAGACTGTTAGTTTTCGGTCGACCGAACCAACCATTTAGTTCGAACGTTAACTTAAGAGAACTTAGTTATAGTCAGTTTTAATTCGACCGTTCCCTGCTGCGTCGACCATTGTGTTTCTAGACATTTCTGGACTTCATTTCCGAACGACATCCGGTCGACCGTTAAGCCTGATTCGGTCGACCGAACTTGCCCAGAACTATGCCCTGTGCTGTTTTTTATGTGCTTCTTACACAAACACTTATCATATTAATCCGAATGGCTATAAACCCTTAGGAGATAATAAATAGATGTTACCAAGACACCATTTAACAACTCTTACACTTTAAATTTCCATACACATCTAACCGAAACTCTCAAGCTTTGAATTCCCCAAAGCTATACACTCAAGTTTATCAATTCCTTATTCAGTCAAAGTGTGCTCAAGTTAGAGAGTGAGTTCCACTCACAATTGTCTGTCAAGAAGCAATGATTTTGGTTAAAGCCCGACGTGTTCCCTCTCGGGTTGTGAGAGGAAGAAATCAAGCTAGCGAGGATTGTTCGCGGAGCATGTGGTGTAAAAGACTTAATCTCGGTCCGAAAAGAGATTGATAGTGAAGAAGTAGGCAGAGTTTGAGGGAGATCGAGCGGAGCTTGGAAGAGAGAAAGTAGGCGGGAGGCCGTACCACTATAAAAATCGCCTTATCTACTTGTGTGGTTTGCTTTCTTTTCCCTACCTTTTTAATTCCACTGCACATCTTGTTTAGGTCGACATTAGCATTAAAATGTGATTAGAATTAGGACCATACAACATATAACAGTGAGGAATTACGCATGGGCAGAGGCAGTTGATTGACATCATATCATGCATATATTTGTGTCATATATCCTTTATTTTTAGCCTAACCGATGCTACGTAACGAGTTTTATGTTTAAGTTTCATGAATAAACATGTTTGAGAAGAAAAGACTCAAAAAGGACTTAAAAGCAAGGAAATGGACTAAGATTCAAGACTTATGGACTGAGATGCAAGAGAGAAGGACCCGAATGTAAAACCAAAAGGACCAATCCACCTCCACACCATCATGAGGAGTATTTCGGTACTTAGATCCGAGTCTAAGCTCCAACAACCACTTCGGGTGACCCAAACATGAGGAAATCGATCCACAAATGTTTCCACCAAAGCACAACCCAATCAGCCAAACCCATACCTTCAATTGGCTATCCCAAACCGCCAATTGGCGGTCCATTTGGATCCAACCCCGATAAGCCTCAGTCGGGTGGTGTATTAGTGTGTATTTAGTCCATTTATGGTATGCGTTTAGTCCCATACTGGGGGATTGTCTTGGGTTATCTTTTTCTATGACTATAAATTGAACACTTCCTCCTCCTTTGTATTCACCCATTGCTTGGTGACATTATCTCTACTTAGAGTAAGCCTTGGCGCAAAACTCAAGTGGAGAAGAATGCTACTTGTAATGTGAGTCATGTAAATAAAATAATTTTTCTTAGATTGTTTTAATGTTGTCTTCTCTTTTAATTCTTGCATGTTTAGTTTAATTTCGTTTTGTCTTCTTTTCTTAATGAGTAGTGAGTAGCTCCATTCCCCTTTGGGGGTGGAGTTGACGTTTCTACAAGTCATGTAGTATGGAATGAATGTTATATGTTGTTGTAAGGGAGAAATGTGAGTATGATTGTTTGAATTAAAGGGTTGACTATTTTATAGAGCATGGGAAATGGCATCTACCGTTAGAGGGACATTCATGATAGATCGAAGCGTAGAATACTTAACTTGATGGTTTCTGCCATAATCTTTAGGTTCTTAATAACGAACTTGTTGATACTCATATTAGTCTCTTAGGTTAGTAATCTGGCCATGAAATACTTCTTTTGCATAGCAACACTACCTACACTTGTGCTTTTTTGAATGCATTCATCACCACTTATTTCATGTGCACACACTCCACCCCTTAGGGTTTCCATTCATGATTTCCAACTTTCTTTTATTAGTCACTTAGTTTAGTTTTATTTCGTCTCGTGCTTTCATCTTCTTTGATTGTTTCGTGCTAGTTTATCGTAGTTTAGTTTAGTGTAATCAATTTCTTCTCCACTCATTTCCCACTTGCCTTCGAACGAACCAGAGTCGACACACCTCCCTGTCGATCGACCCGTATTTGCCACGTCTTCACCGACGCTGTGCACTTGCAGTATTAAAATGAACACACAATCAAGTTTTTGGCGCCGTTGCCGGGGAGGTGCTCTGTCCAGACTCTGGTTTTGACGATTCGAGTGGGTTCAATCTTTTGTCTTTAGTTTTTGGATGTAGCAGGGACTTTGTAGTATCAAGGGGAGGCATCAGGAGAAGTGTGGAGGCAAACAGAAAGAAACTGACCGCCAATCAGCGGTGGTGGACCGCCAATTGGCGGCTTGGTAAGCTCAACTTGCTCTCTCCTTTCTTCTAGTTGTTTATGGCTATTTTTTCTTTCATTCCAGTGGTATGGGTTCAATTTGGCATGTTTTAACCTGTAGTTTGCCCCCAGATCAATAATTAATCCCCTTTTAAGACAACTTGGCCCTAAAACTCAAAGCAAAAGATTAGATTATTTGCCATCTAGGTCATGCATCATCTGTAAACCTTGCACGCATCATGTCTTTCCTTTGCTTTAATTTCTCATTGTTGATTGCTGGGGTGAGGTACGTGTACCCACTCTCTCATTCATGCATGGTTAAAGCATGCATTACTTAGTAATGTGCATCGGGACAAGAGTGAGGTGAGTGATTGATTGGTGAGTTGCTTGATAGATACAGGATTCAAAACATCTTATGGGGCACCACCTATAGTCTTCAAGATAAGGTCGGGGATTTCATCACCCTTCCCATATCCTCTGAAACCACACTCAAGTAAAGCCTTAATCTAAAATCAAGTAGACATTGGGCACTAGGACTCGGGCACATTAGGAGAGTGATCCGGTCACGTCCGGCATAGCCTGATCGACGTTGCCCATTTTGTTGATAGTATGAGAGACGAGATCTCCGGATCTTGGCTCACTTGCTGGGCTTTGTGGTCTTCATCGTAGGGAGGTGAGGCGTGTTAAGGCCGTGTGACCTCGCAGTTAGGCATCGTCTAGCTGTAAGGACCCATAGCAAGCCTCTACTTGTTTGAGTCGTGTTTGCTAGACTAGGCTTCTACCCTCACCGTTTAGCCACGTTACTTTTTAGGGATTCTTCCCTTCTACTCTGAGTGATCTTCTTCTCACCTGCTTCTACATTCTAGTCTCCTCCTCTTTACACTCTTTGTTAGTGTTTTAGGGTCGAGTCGAGCACTTTTTGCTAGTTTGGCCTCGTAGTGGTGAGAGTGGTCAACTCAAGAGTTTGTTGTCGAGATGGGTGGTTACATGGGAGACAATCAAATTCGTTGTTGGGACCAGGACTATTCTCCCTGGTACTGCAGACCCTTGTATCCTGGGGTTCCATAGACAAACACCCTGTATGGTTGGGACAATCTTAATTGTGTGGCTGAGCAATCTTCAAATGGGGGTGATATGAGAGAGGCACCGACCGCTAGACAACCATCTAGTTATGTCAGATCACAAGCTGGTCAATAAATTGAGACATCACCACAACTTTTGGCCTTTTTCATGAATGTCGTAGACGACATGAGTGCACCGGTGGCTCCATTACCCGTATCATGTGATTGTTGTGGGTTGAGTGGTCACATTATTGGGGAATGTCCTTACGTTCCCCCCGAGCATGAGTATGAGTATACCTTTTCCCAGAATGCTCAATGTGACCTTTACGCATCCACGTAGAACCCGAGAGGGATAGATTCGTGGGGAGACAATTCTTATTCAAATTCTTATACATCATTCCCACCCAGTATCCTCCTCCGGAATCCCAGAATTCTACCAACACCCTACTCCCAATCATTGGACTCATTCTCAGCCCATCAACAGCCAACCCCAAAATTTCCCAAGCTCTGATTTGAGCCTCACAGTTGACCACATACCTGATTCCTTGAAAAATAACTCTCCTTACGTTCATGAAAACCACTCAAAATTCCATGAAAATTTGGCAATGCAAGTGAGTTAAATCACGCAACAATTACGTGAACGTGAGGAGGGTAACGTTTCGTGTCAACATGAGAATTTATCTTCTGATAACGAACGACCACCACATCCAGAAATTCAAAGCACGATCTTCCAAACTCAAAGTCCTAGTCAGTCTGAGGGACTTGGGGTTTCAATTCATGATCACTTGGTGGAGGTTTCGATTCCAATTGAGAATTGCATGGACCAATTCTATTATGAGTCGGTAAAGGATTGTGCCTTATCATTTTGTCCCGTGGACCTTAAGCCACATGATAGTATTGTTGTGCCTCTTAGGGTCATACCTGTGGTGGAGCAAGAGCTCCCTAGTACCCTTAATTTCATACGACCTGATGAGAGTTTGCCTCCCACTATTGTTCCTGGTCAACTAGAAAATGATGGGACATCAAACAACTACAGTGCTAAAGACGATATTGGGAGTTCCTTAGAGGATACCTTGGGTAAGAGACCTACTTTCTGTTCGCCTGGTGTGTCAGAAATGCTTAACGAGGTTCTTGACCTCGTTCCGACCCACCAGCCTATTGGTTAGAGAGTTTGGATTGACGATCATAATTTCAATTTTGCAACGGGAGAAACTCTTCTTCTGTTGCACATTATGTCCCAAACTCTTGAGAGGTCCAAGCTCTTTCAGTTTGATCCTTTGAATGAGACACCTTTGCGTCTAATTCATGAACCTCTCCTTCCTTCTTGTACTCTTTGTAAGGGGGGGGGGGGGGGGCACGCATGAGTATTTTGGCCCCACGTGGTGTCATGTTCCCATTCCAAGTGCATTGACCCACCTTTGAGGTTCCCATTTGATGTCCTTTGACAAATGAAGATGGGAACGTATTTTTGTACATAGTTTTATTTCAAAAAAAGAGAAAGAAGACTCCATGAGTGAGCACAGTTTCTTTCACGTATTTGTATCCCTTCTTAAGCATCTCACAGGTTTGGAGGGCAATTCGGGTTTGGGTCCATCAACATGACCATGAAAATTTCCTTGTGCTTCACATTGCTGAGATCTTGTCCTTTTCATGCATATATCCATGTAGAATCATACTCACATTCATTGCGGACAATGCATGAAGTAAGTGTGTTGTGGTGGGGGGGTGTTTTACGTGTGTACACAGTCGAGTCTTTCTCATTTTGTTTTTCTTTTGTTTGTATTGTTAGGTTCATGTTAGTGTGATGCATTTAATATCGATATATCTGCTTGCCATAATCCTTGGGTGATTTGTCTTCTTTTGTTTGTTGTAGTGCTTTCACTTCCCATTTTCTTTTAAAAACTGATTTGTTTGCAAAAGAAAAATGTTTTTTGGGGTTTGTGTATGTGTTTAGCGTATGTAAAATCGTTTTGAGGCAATTGAAAGAGAAGCTCCCAAAATTGAGTTCAACATGATGCACTAGGATATCTAGTATACCGGCTTTAGGTCTTATCGAGTCATAAGGATGCGCCACGGTTTTCCCTCGAGGGGCGAGTAATCATATGGATTTAGTACTCAAACAAATTAAAGAAGTCCACCCTGAACCTAGTGAGTCAAATAATTCGTGTCTGTTAGTATAAGGAAGTTTGTCGTAGTTAGGGACCCTTCAGCTATTTTTTATGAAACCTTAAGTGTAGGGGTTTTGGTTCCCATGTATATAATAAAATAATTTAGTGGCTCATGTGTTTTAATTACTAAAAATAAAAAAGCATCTCTTGGGACAATAGCATCATGAGCGTCCTTAGGAAGACACCTGTGTTTCACGAACGGAAGGCAACAATCATGAGGGTGACATTTGCATCACAATCAAGACACTTGCATCCCGAGTGGGACACTTACGTCCCAAGGGGGACACTTATCCCGAGCGAGGTATAAGCATCACTCAAAAGTCAGTTATGAAATTTAACATTCATCGACATTTTTCGAGCCTGACAACTTTACCACTCGTGTTATATTATAAATTGCTAAATATGGAATTCATTAGTGGACAGGAGGAAAGTGATATGGAAGGGAAAAGTGAGGGAGAGGGAGCTCATTTAAACACAAGAAACGATGAAGAGGATGAAATAAGGATAAAGGCACCGAAAGATAGGTGGTTGGAGGCAGAGGAGGATGAGAGGAGAAGACAGAGAATAGGAGGGGACATGAAGAGATTGAGAGAAGAAGAGGGGAGAGGAGAAATGTGAGTGAAGAGGAGGAGGAGAGTGAAATAAGAGGAGGGGGATAGGAGGAGAATGAGTGTAATGCCTTGAAATAACGTAAAATTTATAACTTTAAAACATAGATATATCAATAGATTAAATCACAAGGACATTGCAAAAACACACTCACACACACACACACACACACACACACACACACACACACACACACACACATATATATATATATATATATATATCGAGTGGTACACTGTATAATATAAGGAATCATAATATGATTACATCAGAAAAGATATCCAACATATACAAGTGTAATCATATCAACCTTAAAAATTCAGGAAGACAGGATCTGGTATGGGTCGCTAACCCTCAGTCACCACCTCCTATCGACGCTCACGACCTGAAATGCAACATAAACTATACCTGAGTTTCCAATAACGAAACCCTATATTCGAAACTCTTAAATGCATGAATTAAACAAATACATGACATGATATGAAAATGCAATGAAATCTAGCCACCACCGTCCCACTGGGTTCCCGAGACCTCTCTCCCAACCATAGTTGACACAAACCAAACCGGATCTGAAGGGTCCTCTCACCCCAATCCCACAACCACTTGTGCACCCCAGGCGCCGCCGGTCAGAGTCTCGACCAACAAACACACGTGCACAAAAGGCACCGCCGGTCAGAGTCTCGACCACAACAAACACACGTGCACACAAGGCACCAATTTGTAGAGCCACAACCACAATCTCTCTCAGGCCGGAATGTCCGTACCATCGCCCCAAAAAGGTCGGGGACCCGTTGCCCTCAAGGCAAATCAAAATAGAAACTCAAACCCACAACATCACTTGTAACCGATGCAAAACTGGGTAGAAACGATCGAAGAAAACAAAACCCTAGTCGACCGAATCCCCTACTAGAGGACTGGCCCAACCGAAAAACCCACCATCCGTTCAAACGGAAAAGAGGACCCGTTCGACCGAGAACAACAAGTAAAAATCCTCTTCACATTCAAACAAACGTTAACGGCCTAAGAAATAAGACACACGGTCGACCGGACAAAGGAAATAAATTCATAGAGGAAACAAATTATTCCGGTTGACTGAAACTACAAGGGGTCGAACAAACTTTAAGTTAATTTAAGTGATCGGTCGAACGAGATCTCAGGGTGGTCGACCGTTTTGTGGTCTACACCCCCAACCAAGTTAAAACATTTCTTCCGGTCGAACGGCAAAGGGGACCCCTTAGACCAGAAACTCCCAGGGCCTTCATCTTCTCGCTCAAAATGCAAATCCGGTCGACCACCAAAGGTATCACACGACCGGTGCGAGATATTAACGCCCTAAAATACACTACAATCGGTCGAGCGTTTCAGTGCTAAACTCTGTTGCACAACTCCGACGAGCCTTTTGGGCTACCGTCGACTACTCAAACACTCACTCTAGGCTCAGTGAGCATAAAGTAAAGCTTGATGATTGACTTCATATCATGCATATATTTGTGTCTTATATCCTTTATTCTTAGCCTACGTAATGCTACGTAATGAGTTTTATTTTTAAGTTTCAGGAATAAACAAGTTTGAGAAGAAGAGACTATAAAAGGACTTATTGATTGAGATGTAAGAGAGAATGACCCAGATGTAAACAAAAAGAATCAATGAGCAAGTTAAGAAGCTCCACACCATCATGAGGAGTATTTTGGAACTTAGAACCGGGCCCAAACATCCACAACCAGATCGGGTTCATAAAACATCAAGAAATCAAGCCACAATCGAACCACAAAAATCCGGACTCAATCCAAGACATATGGACAGCCAATTGGTTGTCCCAGACCACCAATTGGTGGTCCAAACATGTATGGATCCATGTTTGGTGCACATTTACATGAATGATTTAGGTTGTATGTAGGATTGATTGATGCTTTAATGGCCACACTAGATACTTATTGCATGCTTTATAATCTAAAATCAACCTAAACTTTATGTGAGATATGCATGTTCATGGTTTTCCATGTAGTGTTGTATATCCAACACTTAGATTCTACACTAGCTTCTAATTGTATGCCACACAAACTACACTTGTTTCTAATTGAAAAGAAGACCCACTCACACACACATACCTACACACCTCCACTCCATGGGGTTTAGTTTTATTGTTTGTCATTCATAGTTTAGAGTAGTGTAATCACATTTTCTCCACCTTGTTTCCCACTCGCCTTCGAAATAACCAAAGTCGACACACCTCCCTGTGGGTTGACCCTTAATTGCAACCGCTTCAACGCGGTCATGCACATGCAGTTATTATAACTGATTCAATCATTTGACATACCTTGAAGGCTTGTACAGGCCTTTGAAGAACCGCGGCGAGTGTATCCTCCAGAAAATGCTTATATCCGGCGAACCCAACCGAGCAATTGATCACCTCACTCCAGCAACCGTCCGAGCTTCTCCCCGGCTCAACAAAACCATGCCTACCTGAAGCTTTCGGTTGCTGTGATGAAGAGAGTTGAGAGAAAGAATTTGAGCGGGAGAGAGAAAACGGGTGAGGAGAGAGAGAGAAAGAGACCAAACAATTTCTACTCATCTCCACTCCATCTCCACCCTCCACCTCAACTTCTCCAATCCATCTCAGTCGTCCAACCCTAACTCTCTCAAATCAACACCTAAGCACCATTTAACCCACTATGTAAGGGTTAGGATATTACAATCCACCTTCCTTAAACGAATTTCGACCTCGAAATTAAAGACAAGGTGCTTACCAAACAACTTCGGATACTTATCCTGGACATCCTCCTCAATTTGCGAAGTGGCGTCGCGCTCACTGTGATGCTGCCACCTGACCTTTACCATAGAAATGGTTCTCCACCTAAGCTGATGTTCCATCCGATCAACTATCTCAATAGGTCTCTCCTCAAGAGACAAATCCTCACGGATCTCTGGAACCTCAATCTGAATCATGTGAGATGGATCCGTCACGTACTTCCTCAACATCGATACGTGGAAGACGTTAGGAAGACCTGAAAACTACGACGGCAGTGCAACCCTGTAGGCAACATCTCCAACTCGATCAAAGATCTCGAAAGGCCCGACATACCTCAGACTGAGTTTGCCCTTCTTCCTGAATCTCATCACACCACGAGACAGTGTGATCTTCAGGAAAACATGATCGCCTACCTCGAACATGACCACTCGTCTACGCCTATCCGCGTAGCTCTTCGTCCGGCTCTAGGCGGTTGCTAATCTCTGCCTTATCACGTCGACCTTCTCTGCGTACATCTGCACAATCTCAGGCCCACCCAGCTACCTCTCGCCAACATCACTCTAGCACACCGGTGATCTGCAGGGTCTCCTGTAAGAAGCCTCATATTGTGCCATCTTGATACTCGAATGGTATCTAGTGCTGCAGGGGAACTCTATCGACGGTAGATACTCATCCCAGTGTCCGGCCCAGTACAGAGTATAAGCCCTTAGCATAGTTTCTAACATTTATATAGTCCTCTTAGATTGACCATCTTTATGTGGATGGAAAGTCGTGCTGAACTTCAACTGAGTCCCCAATGCTTTCTGCAGACTACCACAAAATTTGGATGTAACCATCGGATCTCGATCTGAAATGATGCTCACAGGAACTCCGTACAGTCGGACTATCTCCTCAACATATAGCCTCGCCAGTCCTTCCAGAGGTAAAGTGGTCCTGATAGCCAGAAAATGTGCCGACTTGGTCAGTCGATCGACTATAACCCAAATAGCATCATGGAGTTTCCTCGTCTTCGGCAGCCCAGTGACAAAATCCATAGTCACGTGCTCCCATTTCCACTCAGGCAGCTCTATACTCTGCATCAGTCCTGCTAGTCGCTGGTGCTCGATCTTCACCTGCTCACAAACCAAGCACCTGGTCACGAAATCAGCCACAACTCGCTTCATCGCTTTCCACCATATGTTCCGCTGCAGGTCCTTATACATGTTTGTGCTTCCCGGATGGATAAAATATCTGGCTCTGTATGCCTTCTCCATGATATCATTGTACGATCATATGGGTCTATAATTCTAATCACTTTTAAGCGTAATTACCTACTTGTGTAACGATCAATGATTTGCAGTGGAATTTAAACTAAATAAGTAAGTAAAGGAATGGAAAATTCAAACCACAAGGAGTCGAGGGATTTTTATAGAGGTTCGGAACCCCACCCAAGTCCTAGTTATCTCTTGCAACCTCCGCTCGGATCACCGAGCTCCGCTCACGACTTCACTAACCACTCCCCGTTCCGGGCCGGGAGATAATACCTATACAATCATCAAACTCGCGAACAACCCTCACCGAGCTTGGCTCCTCCTCTCACAATCTGAGAGGGATACTTCAGGCTCTCACCGAAGTCTATACTTTTTGTCATGGGTTTTCACCAAGATCCTTGCTTCTTGAACAAACAATGAGTGGAACAACACTCTCTAATCTAGAGCACACTTGAGTGAGAATAGGATTTAAGACTAAAGTGTGGAAGGTTTGTGGCTTGGAGTGTTTGGAGCTTTCTCTCTAATGTAGGGGACAAATAGTAGTGGGAGAGTTGTGTTAAAATGTGTTTTACAACTCTATTTATTAGCTCCTAAAGAGTTATAGCCGTTGGGGATGAATTGGGTAAAGATTGTGTAAGATACACAAAACAGAAACTGACAGGACCCAATTCTGAGTAAGTTTGGTCAACCGGATCGGGCTGAACAGTTGACCGATTGGCAATTTAGAACTCGGTTTGGTTGAACGGTAAAAGAACGGTCGACCGCCAAAGGCTATAATCTGGGTACACTTAAGTGATTGGTCGAACAAAGAGATTGGTTCGGTCAACCGATTCACACCAGGCACTTTGGGGTTGACAAACAAGATCATATTCGGTCGACCGAAACAAGGAATACGGTCGACCAAAAACCGACAGGCACTTTGGGTTTGTCAAGGAACATAAGTTCGGTTGACCGAACAAGGCCCTCGATCAACCGATACACTAAATGTATTTGGGATATGGAGATAATATGAATACGACCGTTGGGTATAAAACGACAAAACAAACAGTAGGAAATTTGTTGCTACTCGGTCGACCGAAAAAATCTGGACGGTCGACCGAACTTCAGCAGTAAAACACTAACACGATATATGATCACTCGGTCGACCGAATGTGGGCAGACTGTTTAGGTTTAGGTTAGTGGTTTTCGGTCTATATTTGGGTGATCTATTGAAGTCCAAATTATATGAAATTTCCTTTGTGATTTCTATAGGGAACCTAGTGTGTGTTTGAATAGTTTTTAGCTCAAGTATGCTCAATTACACAATGTTCCTAAGACTCAAAGAAATACAAATTAATTGTCTTCAAATGAGCTTGATTACATGTCTTGACTTGATTTCCTTTCTTCCTTGAGTCTTGATCACCTGTAGAGGTTAACACAAAGCAATATATATGCAATGCAACATATGTGCTACTCTACATGATCACAATTAAGATTAGATTGACTAAATAATCAAAACATAGATTAAGGCTAAAAAGCCAACAATCATCTCTCAGCTCATCTACTCTCGGCACCCAGATATGAATCCTGAATCTCAGGCGACCATCTACTCCCACACTGAAGTTAGACACGTCCTTAGTAGCTAACTACATCAGACTGGCAAGCTCATAATATGCTCTTTGAGCCTATACTACTCTAGATATTGTTTGTGGCTCAACTCTCAGTCTAGCTATCACTGCGCCCCCAGAGTCCTCTGTGACTGGCTTCCACTCTGAAAAGGTCTCGAGTAGCCTCCACTCTGAATGCACAAACTATCAGCTAACATCTCCACCTTCCTACTCAAGGCATCTGCAACTGAATTCTCCTTCCCCGGATGGTAAGAGATGGTGAAATTGTAATCCTTAATTAGCTGAAGCCATCTACGTTGCCTCATATTCAGGTCCTTCTGCGAAAATAGGTACTTCAGGCTCTGGTGATCTTTGAGGACCTCAAACTGCTCGCCATACAAATAGTGATGTCAGGTCATCAGTGCGTGAACCACTACTGCCAACTCTAAATCATGAGTGGGGTAGTTCCTCTCGTGCACCTTCAGCTGCCTCTAAGCATACGCCACCACCTGCCCGTGTTGCATCAACACACGTCCCAAACCAACACCAGAAGCGTCGCTATAAATCACAAAACCTCCATTGCCACTGGGAAGAGTCAGGACCGGAGCAGTCGTCAACAGACTCTTCAATTACTGAAAACTGTCCTCGCACTTCTGGGTCCGTACGAACTTCATCCCCTTCTGTGTCAGCACCGTCAGAGGCGAACCAAGCCTTGAGAAGTCATCGATAAAACGACAGTAATAACCCGTCAGCACAACAAAGCTCCTAATCTCTGTCACACTCGTCGGGGCTCTCCACCGTGTCATGCCTCCACCTTTGCTAGATCCACTGATATCCCAATACCTGATACTATGTGTTCCAAGAATGCCACATCGTATAACCAGAACTCGCACTTCAAAAGCTTGGCGTACAACTGTTGATCTCTCAAAATGCCTAGTACAATCCCCAGATGCACCCTGTGATGCTCTATATCTGGTGAGTAGACCAAAATATCGTCCACGAGGAGAATCACAAACTGGTCCAGGTACTGACTAAACGTCTTGTTCATCAGGTCCATAAAAGCTGCAGACCGTTCATCAACCTGAACGACATCACCAGAAACTCATAGTGCTCGTACCTCATCCTGAATGTTGTCTTCTAAACATCTGCCTCTCTGATCCTCAACTGATGGTAACTGAATCGCAAATCTTTGAGAATACATTTGCTGACTGCAACTGGTCAAAAACGTCATCGATACTAGGTAAAGGATACCGACTCCGCAATGAGCCATCGTTCTTCTTCACGAACAGTACCGGTGCTCCCCAAGGCGAGATACGAGGTCAGATAAAGCCAATATCCATCAAATCCTGCAACTGCTTCTTCAGGTCAGCTAACTTAAACGGTGCCATCCTCTATGGAGCCCTCGACTGCGATGGGGTCCCAACTACCAGATTTATGCAGAACTCAATATCCGTATGAGATGGCACACAAGTGACATCCGAAAAAACCTCTGGAAAATCCTGGACAATCTTTATGTCCTCCAACATCCTCGTCTCCGGATGTGGGACTACTTAGGTGGCCACGAAATGTTTGCACTCCTGCTGAATCAACTTTCGTGTCCTCACTGCGGATACCACTATACAACCTCTCCTCTTCTTCGTCCCTTTTATTAACAAATCAGGTAGACCCTTACTCGGGATCAAAATCTTCTTCTCCCGGTACAAGACTCGAACATCGTACCGGGACAGCCACTCCATCCCAAGTATAATGTCAAAGTCTACCATCGGTAACAAGATCAGGTCTGCCGAAAACTCATGGTCACCCGAAACAACCGTGGCGTCGGGGAGGAAGCTCCCCACAATGCTCACCAAATCCAAGGGTGTGCTGACTTCCAAACTGGCAGTCAACATCGCAGGGGTACGGCCTAACACGCTCGCAAACTGCTCAGAGATAAACGAGTGTGTGGCCCCGCAGAGAAAAAGCACACTTGCTACTAAATAATCAACGTAAACCGTACCTTCCACCACTGAATTGGCGTCTCTAGCCTCATCCGCTTCGATGGTGAATACACGTCCGACACTCTTCCCCTACTGAGATGGTGCAACTGGTCTACTCGGTCCCGCTCCACTAGCCAGGGATGATCCCAGTGAACTACTAGTCTTGCCTGATCTGCTCGGGCAAAAACGAATGAAGTGACCTATCTGACCACAACCATGACACGCACTTGGATGGGGACCACACCTACACCCGGGATGAACTCCGTCACACTGCCTGCACTACCCTGACTACAGTGCTCCACCGCTGTCAATCCGAGGCCTCTTGCCCAGATTCCCAGAGAACTGGCCTCCTGGATGTACTCCAGCCTTCACCTGCGACCTCCTGGCCTCCTAAATGATATCCTCGCTATCCTGGTATATGATGGTCACAAACCTCACAGCATCAGCTAAAGTCTGCGGCATACTCATGATGACATGAGCCTTGAACTGCGATCTCAGTCCTCGAATAAACTTCTGAGTCCTGTGCTCCCGAGTCACATAAATCTATGGGCAATAATGCTCTAACGCGTAGAATCTGTTGATGTAAGCCTCCAGAGTCATGTCTCTCTACTCTTAGGCTAGAAACACCTCCCTCTTTCTGTCGTGGGCGTGCTGTAGGAATTACTGCTGGTTGAACTCCACAAGGAATTCATCCCAACACACCTCCTCACTATCCGAAAAAACAACCACTGAAGTGGACCTCCACCAGTTGGCTGCTCCGCCGTCCAACACATAGGTGGCCAGATCCACCTGCCTCTCAGGAGGACATCTGATGGCTCAGAAGATCTTCTGGATCTTGATGACCCAGTCCTTGGCTGCCTCCGAGTCACCTCTATCATTAAACGAAGAAGGGTGCTGACGCATAAACCGATTCAGCGCTACACCTGCCCCTGCCTGCTCAGATTGGGTAGACCGACAATTTACAAACTCGCT
Source organism: Triglochin maritima (assembly GCA_963682175.1). Lineage (NCBI taxonomy): Eukaryota > Viridiplantae > Streptophyta > Magnoliopsida > Alismatales > Juncaginaceae > Triglochin > Triglochin maritima. The sequence continues at coordinate 33,274,641 of OY821776.1, read as the reverse complement.
CAGCCTACCCAAAGTCCCCTGGAGTGTCGTCCTCTCCTTATCTCTCTCAACCTCACCAGTCTCCTCGCTGGTGGTCCTAACACTTGAAGGTGACCTCACTCGCCTCGGAGGACAGGAAACAAAAATGTAATCAAATGACTATGCAAGCATGCTAAACAACCAAAACTAAATGCACGACCTCAAAGGTGGTTTCTTTGGATAAGTACACCGGAATGACTAGCTCTCATACCAAATTGTAATGACTCGAAACAGCGGAAAATTTAAAACTTTAAAAGATAGATATATCAATAGATTAAATCACAAGGACGTTTCGAAACCACACACATATATATCTAGTGGTACACTGTATAATCCAGGGAATCAAAATATCATTACATCACAAAAGATATCCAACATATACAAGTGTAATCATATCAACTTTAAAAACTCAAGAAGACATGATCTGGTCTTGGTGCACTCACCCTTAGTCATCACCTCCTATCGACGTTCACGACGTGAAATGCAACATAAACTATGTCTGAGTTTCCAATAAGGAAACCTCGTATGCCAAACTCCCAATTTCAAGAATTAAACAAGTACTTGACATTATACGAAAATGCAATGAAATATGGTCACCATCGTCCAACTGGGTTCCTGGGACCTCTCTCCCAACCACAGCTGACACAAACCAAACCGGATCTCAAGGGTCCTTTCACCCCAATCCCAGAACCACTTGTGCACCCCAGGCGTCGGCGGTCCGAGTCTCGACCAACAAACACACGTGCAGACAAGTCACCGCCGATCAAAGTCTCGGCCACAACAAACACACGTACGTGCACATAAGGCACCACGTCGTAGAGCCACAGTAATGATCTCTCTCAGGTTGGAATGTCCATACCGTCGCCTAAAAAAGGTCGGGGACCCGTTGCCCTCAAGGCAGATCAAAATAGAAACTCAAACCCAAAACATCACATGTAACTGATGCAAAACTGAGCAGAAATGGTCAAACAAAACAAAACCCCTATAGACCGAATACCCTACTGGAGGACTGGCCCAACCAAAAAACCCACCAACCGGTCGAACGGCAAAAGAGCCATTTGGCCCCATGCATGGATGTCAAATAGTTTGATAGTAGACTAGGGGCAGATTCTAGTGCTTTGGAATGACCAAAAAGTGGACATGAGGGTCACCTTTGAAACGTCACAATTGCTACACTTTTGACCCAGCTTCAAGGAGATGGAAATGAGTATGTTGTCACAGCGGTCTACGGGGAAAATTGGCATGTGGATAGGAGAGCATTGTGGAATGACATCCTACCAGTGGCTCCAAATGTTTCAAGGCCGTGGATAGTGGGGGGTGAGTTCAATTGCATCCGCAAGCTGAGCGAGAATTGGGGAGGTGCTGCTGGAAATGAGGTTGCCATGTCAGAATATAATGAGTGTATTGATGCACTTCAGCTCCTTGAGATGCCTTCTACCGGTAACGAGTTCGCTTGGTCAAACTCTTCTGAGGGTAGTGCTTGTATCGAAACGCAGATTGACCGGATTCTAATTAACAATGCATGGCTCGAGATGTTCCTGAAATCCTATTACCTTGCTGGTGAGAAGGACCTTAGTGACCACACCATGCTCATCATGAAGACGGAAGGAAACGAAAGACAAAAGAAAAAGATGTTCCGGTTCGAAAACCATTGGGCTGAGCATGAGGAGTTTCAGAGTATTGTGGGACAAGCTTGGACCAAGTATGTGTCAGGCACCCCTATGTTTCGGATGGTGGGAAAGCTGGATGAGGTCAAGAAGAGGCTTATCCGGTGAAGCACCTCTAAGTTTGGGAACGTGAACCAAAAGGTGGGAGAGGCCCGGGCTGGTCTTGAGGAAGCTCGGAGGAGTAGGGTAGGTAACCCACATGATGTTGCGCTTCTCATTGCTGAGTGAGCAGCAAAGGATGGCCTTGCTCGGATTCTTGCTTGGGAGGAGTCCATTATTCGACAAAATCAAGAGTCAAGTAGCTGAAAGAGGGGGACCGAAACACTAGATTTTTCCATGCGCACCTTAGAGTGAGGAGAGCCACCAACCAAGTGAGATGAGTGGGTGAGGGTGCTACCTTCGTGGAAGAGGAAGGAGAGATCCGGGACGCTTTCTGGCATTTTTATGCTAACTTGTTGGCTCATGAATTGCAGGTGAAACCCCTCCACCCTTCCGTCATCCTACCACAAATCCTACCGGCGGAGGGGACGGAGTTAACACGGCCTCTTGAGATGAAGGAGCTCGAAATGGTGGTGCTGAACGCAAATGTAGATAAAGCACCGGGACCGGACGACTTCAATGCAATGTTCTTCAAAGCCACTTGGGAAATAATCAAGTGAGACATGTTCAATGCCATGAGTTCCTGTCTAGAAAGTGGGAAGGTGCTAGCCAAATGGAATGCCACATCAATTACGATTATCCCTAAGAAGAAAGCACCGCTTTTGGTGGAGGATTACCGACCCATTGCATTGTGCAACATGACATATAGGTTCACATCAAAAGTGCTTGCGAACCGCTTGAAGGGGCTGCTGCCACGCCTCATTGGGGAGAGTCAAAGTGCCTTCGTTAAAGGCAGAAGAATTGGGGACAACATCCTCCTTGCCCATGAACTATGCCATAACCTCTATCTAGACAAAGGGAAGGGACGAATGTGCATTAAACTAGACATCTGGAAAGCCTACGATTCCATCTCTTGCGTCTTCCTACATGAAGTGCTGACCACATTAGGCTTCCCCAATAAGTGGAGGAGGTGTATCATGAGTTGTGTAAAAGCCTCGTCGTGGTGACGGTCAATGGTGCAAATCTAGCACCCTTTGTGGCCAGCAACGGCTTCAGACAAGGTGACCCTTTGGCCCCTTACTTGTTTGTGCTTTGTATGGAGGTCTTGAGCGAGATGGTGCAGAAGGAGGTAATGGACGGACATATCCAGCCACTATTGTGTGGAGATGTTCCTGTTTTACACCTTCTCTTTGTTGATGACGTTCTTCTATTTGCAAAGGCAACAAAGGAAAATGCAAGAGCTATCCGATGTGTACTTGAGGAGTTTACAGCTTGCTCGGGGTTGAGCTTTAGTGCATTGAAGAGCCAAATTATCATGGGAAGTGGAGTGCCACATGGGTCATGGATTGCAGCACATCTTGGCATGGAGAGAAAGGAGTTCCCGGTGACCTACCCTGGGCTGCCGTTGTTCTCCGGGAGGATGGGGAGAAACCACTGTGTGACGTTGATCAACAAGGTGAAAGCACGACTTAATACTTGCCAGCAGAACTTCTTGACAATTGCTGGATGAGTGGAGCTTGTGAGAAGTGTACTCGTCTCCCTTAGCATATATTGGACGTCCGCGTTACTATTTCTTCGAAAAGTGTTAAAGGAGATCAAGAGCCTCATGTGTCACTTCATCTAGGGAGGCCCAAAGAAGTGGGTAGAAGTAGCCTGGAAAGACGTATGTACACCAAAGGAGGAAGGGGGCCTTGGTTTGAAGTGCTTGTCGGAGTGGAATGATGTAGGCCTCCTCTGCCTATTTTGGCTTGTGGTGGGGGAAGGAAATGTACTTTGGGTGAAGTGTATACGCCGAAAGTACTTCAAGACTCGATCCATTTGGCTTGCAAGGCCACCATCCACCTCCTCATGGGAATGGAAAGGGATACTCCGAGTCCGAGACATTGCTAGAAGGCACATCCAATATGAGGTGGGAAATGGAGAAGACATCCGGGTTTTCCAATACCTATGGTGTGGAGAACCGTTTCAAAATGAAAGTTGGGGGGAGCGGCTACACTATGAATTGGGCGTGCCGTGGGCCACGAAAGTGTCGTACTTCATTATAGATGGAAAGTGGAACCCCCCCCCCCCCCCCCACCACGCTGCACCTTTATGGAGGAAGTCCACCAACGAATGTTGAATACAAAAATTCATAGAGGCATGGACCAGCCCAAGCGAGTGGACGGAATGGGGGAGGCACTTGGCATCAAAGAAGTATGGAGATGGGTAAAGACGCCGGGGAGAAAGGTAGCTTGGGCTGGAATGGTTTGGCACAAGCATGCCATCCCAAAGCATGCCATCACGACTTGGAGGGCACTAGGAGGACGTCTACTTACAAAGAGCTTGATGAACAAACGGGGAGCAACGCTACACTCGGGGTGCAGCCTATGCGAGGGAGGCGAGGAAGATATTGATCACTTGTTTTGGGGGAGTGAATACATAAAGAAGGTGTGGGCAGAAATCTTGAATCTTTTATAGCTCAACCACAGTGTCGCACACTCCTTAGAGGCTGAAGCTATACGTATATCACATATAGGAGGAAGCCATCTTGATATTGTGGTACGGCGATGGGTCTTCCACGCCATGATACACGAGTGCTGGCTCGAACAAAACCGAAGGATTTTCGACGGAGAAAAGCAACAACCAGCGCATATTGTGGCTGTCATCAAGGACATGGTTCGCTGTCTTTGGGACAAAGTAAAGAAGCTTGCAAAGAGTGACGAGGAAGAACACCAAACTCAGCTCACGTGGACATAGTTTTAGCTGCTGTTTGGTCCTCGTTTATATAGTCAGGAAAGCCTACAATGCTGACATGATATATTGTGTAATGTAGGGTAGAGGCTGGGTATGCATGTGGCATACACCCACATTCGTTATGGTTCAGTTTTGTACTCAATTTTGTAGGTTGTAAACTTTACTTAGTTTATAAAATTCGAGAAGAGAAGAGGATGGGTTTGGGTATATATTGCCCACTACACACCCGACACCAGCATGGAGGCCCATGCTTTCGCCGTCCCCCACGTCACCTCTACGATACCCATATCCCATCAACCCCATCCTTCACCTTTCCACCAAGTTAAACACCCACCTAACCATAATTAGCACCCTAAACATGGGTTAGGATATAACAACCACTATCTTCATCAGTTTCATCTTATGTGTAGAGTCACAAATGAGCTTCTTCACTTTCTGACTCAGTTGATGAACTAGAGCATGCGTCGGATGATCCATCCCAAGTGGCGTTAAGGACCTTTTTCTTTTCCTTGTCACTTTTTCCTATCTTTTCTTTTGAACATCCTTTGTTTTTCCACCTTTTCTCTTCTCTTTTTCTCATGTCTTTCCTTAAACTTAATTAAGGGACAATCCTTCTTCATATGCCCAACATTGTTACATTCATTACAAGTGGGGCCTTTGGACCTTTCTCATTCATCCCTTTTCTTTCTTGGAAACTTCTCCTTCATCCATTGCTTCTTAAACATCTTAACCATCATTGCGTGCTCCTCGTCACTATCCACGTCGTCTAATTTTTCAGATTCAATGTTAGCTTTGAGAGCGAGTGCTTTCTCCTTCTTTTTGGAGATCTCCATCTCTTTTCTCCACCTCATTTGGATTTCGACAAAGTATTGAGATCTTGAGCCACTTGAAAAAGGTGGTATTTTTCTCCTAATCATTTGAGAGAGATCAAATGATCTTTCACACCTTATCACTTTCGTTGCAATTCTTGACAAGATTTTTCAAATTGTTAGTGATCTCTGTTAAGAAAGTGTTCATCTCGCTTATGCTTTCATCGGGTTGCTAGAAAACAATTCATATTTACGTACAAACAATTCATAGTTTCCTTTATTCTAGATGATCCTTCAAGATGAGATTAAGTAATTTCAATATATCATAAGAGGTATGACACCCGCTAATTGTACCATATTCTTGAGCATCTGCTCCACAAGTAAATATATTCATATAAGCATTCATTTTGGCACTAGTAATTATATCACCGGTGAAGGTTGCTAATTGTTCACTCGTGGGTGGAGCATATTTAATACCAATAAAGATCCACATTTTTAAGGAAATAGATTGGAAATATATCCTCATCCTATTTTTCCAGTGTGCGTCGTTATCCCCGGTAAGCAAAGGGGCCCTAGAAGAGGATAATCCCTCCCTAAGATTATTAGTATTAGTCTCCATGGCTAAATTAATGAGATGAGTAAACCTTCACTCTTATACCAAGTTTAATTAAGATCGATCCCTGATTTAAAGGGGTGAATAGATTAATTTCTAAATTAACAATAAATTTACAAAATTAAAAAACACGATGACAAAATTATAAACCACACGATGACTCCGAAAATTTTATAGATGTTTGATCACACCACCATGATCTAATCCTCTCCACAAGTTTCAATCAATCCACCAATTCCAACTTGAGTATTCACTAATATCTTCGTTTTGTGTCGAAGATAAACCCTCTACAATTTGAGCCTTGTGAACAACCTCATCTTGCAATTCTCCGAACAATCTGAGAGGGAGCTTCTTCGAATCATTACAACATAATGGAGTACGATGAAGGTTGTTGAAATCTAACTTTAATATACTCAAAGGATTTGACTTAGGCTTGGAGTGGATTGAATGAAGTTTTAGAGTTGTTTGAACTCTGAAGGCTTGGAACATGAGAGAACAGAGAGTATGAATGATTTGAGCAAGTTGTGAGAGTTTTTGTCTCTTAAATATGGCTTTTATAGGCTTCAAAGTGAATAGAGCCGTTACGGAGAATTCAGAGAAATTTTGACGAATGAGAAAGAAGATGTAACTTAGGGATGGGTTGATGGTTTCGGTTGGCATGAAAGTGAAGGCACTGAGCTTGATTTTGACCTGTATGGATTCTATTACTTTCGTGATGGAATAGATCATTTGGATGCTCAGTTGAATCATTTGGAGAAACTACTTCTGCTAGGATGGATCAATTCGAAACACTAGCCTCAACTTACCTCAAGTCCTTAAAGGAAGGGGTTGACTCTATTCGCAAGCTTCTTCATGGTCAGAGGATGGGTTGTTGTGTTGTTTCTTTTGTTACTTTTTTGAGTTGTTTGATTGTTGAACCTTGATGTTATTATTGTAATATTTATGTCTTTAGGTTGTTTTGTGTTGCTCTATATCGCTAGTTGTTTAGGATTGTAAGACTCTTTTGCTATCTATGTTTTGCTATCTTATGATATGATGTTTTTGGAATTATATCTCATTTTATTGTTCTCAAGTTATTTTTCTTTTTGGTTCATGTACTTCAATTGTTATATGTCATGATGCCAAATGGTGGAGAAGTTATATATATTGAGAGTTTGATCATATGAAGTCATGTCATCTAGTTATGATCACATGCATATAGTTTGGAGGAGTTTACATGATTACGGGACATGGATTGTGATAAGGGAATTTTATGCCTCAAATTCTACATGATTAAAACACATAATGCATAGGTTTCTCATTTTTAAAAAGGGGGAGATTGTTGACTTTGTTTGCTAATTACATAGTAATTTTGATGATTTCGGTTAACCTATCACTAAATATGTATTAATCAAATATAATCCTCACACATGCATATACAAAATGCCATATTTCATATCTATTAGATGTACCAAGTTTCACGATTGGAGAAAGGAGAATTCGACTTACATATACGGCAAAATGATAAAATATGAAGACTAATCGATTGTAATTTTTGTTTGCTTGAGTCCTTAGGAAATGTTGTTAATTTGAGCATTTGAGTTGATTTGTCCGGATACACTTGTAGTAGGATATCTTTAGAAGTCACACACAAAATTTCATATAATTTGGATTTCAATAGATCACCCAAATCTAAACTGGAAACCACCTAATATGAACTTCAGCCTGTCTGTACAAAATGATCATCCTCCATCAAGATTCGTTCGACCATTTGTAACAACAATTTCCTTGGTTGATCAGTCGGTTGTTCTGCCAATTTTGTTTAATCGATCTTGGTTTTAACACTATCTTTTAGGCCATTTTCTTATCATTTTTCCGTAATGGTTATTTTAAGAATCGCCTTCACCAACTTAGGTCGTTAGGATTTGGGTCGAACCATTCATCATTAAATTTGGTCAGTAACTTTTTACATATTTGATCGACTATTTTCGACCTAACGGTCAACCAATCACTTAGTTTATTAACTTTAACTTCCCATCCAAACATGGTTCAGTCGACCAGTTTCTGGCTAACCATTGACCCCTTATAAAACCAAAAGTAAATCATTCGCAAATTAACCTTGCTCGATCGATTGTTCGATGGATTAAATTAATCATTTACTTCAGTTTGGAGTAAAGGGTTGGGTGGATCTTGAAGATATCGATCGTTTTGACTCCTAATTGGGTTATTCACTTTACTCTTTTTGTCAGTTGCTCTAACAACTCCCTTGTCTTTAGCCGAACAACTATATGAATTCAAAGTCTATAAATATGAGTACTGTAGACCCTAATCCACTTCCTTTGAGCAATCCAAAAAACACTCACACATTCTTGAGATCAAACCCCACTTTTTACTCTCTTGTTCTTCCATTCCACTCTACCACTTGAAATGCTCATTAACCAAATATTTTCAAGTGCTTAGTAGGAGTCTCTTTTGCTGAAAGGAGGTTATAACTGATGGTTGAAGCACTCTCCCGGGATGTTGGAGGAAATTCAAGCATCACAACTGTGTCCAATTTCTCGTGGCATACAAGGCTTGATCCAACCCTGAACTTCGATCAACTAGTGAAGAAGCAAACGAGGCTCAAGGTTTTAGTGGGACTTGTAAGAGAGTAGGACCCGGTTGGGTTCTGAACCTCTTTAAATCGACTTTCTTATGTTTTGCGATTTCTAAACTTTATCTTTTCAAATTTTAGTATTGCATTTGCTTGTGTTTATTCCCCCCCCCTCCCCCGACCACTTAAGACGATTTACATCCAAAAGTTAACCAATCAAACCTATACATCAACCACAAACAAGTATAGATATAATCCTTTAGAGCAAGGAATTACTACTGTAAAGATTGTAAAGATATCATGTAAACATAAAGCAGAACAACATCAACCTCCACCTGTAAGGGTGCATGTACTCTGTACACATGCAAATGAATATGAAAACATTAAATCTACCACTAAAGATGCACAATAATACTAGTACAGAAAGACTAAAGCAAGGGATATGGAAATTACCTCAAATGAAAGCAGTCAACATGAATAACAAGAATGTAAACTTTGAATGGTTGAAAGCTTAGTTAGATGCTCCATGTACCAGTTCTGTTTTTCACAATTGGGTAAAATGATTAGAGCTAAGCAAAAGCAATGTACGACTTCGATTTAATGTAGTAAATATCTAAGATATTTGCACAAAATACCCCACCAACTACCAAAAGCAGATGTTGACTGGAGCTGAACCATATGCTATTAGTTGATTTTTGTCCTCTAGTAGTGGATCCACTCAGCTCATCATGTCAGATCTTGGTGGATCAACTTAATTTCTTCAATAATGTAGGTGGGGTGCATTCATATCACTTTAAAAAGAATGTGTTCTAAAAGTTTACTTTTATATGTCTTTTATTATGAATTGAATGTATAAACATTTTCTTCCTTGATTAATGTATTCGTCTTTTGGAATAGTTAAGAAAGAGGCTCTTAGTCCTTAACCGTAGAGTTCTAAAAGATAATGGTTTACATAAATAAAAAATAATTCACAATCATGGTGATTAACATGGAACATTAATCACCGAGTTAAGATTGTCATGTTGGTTAAAGGATATTGTAACTCTACAAGTATTTAATAACACGAGTATATGAAATAGAAAATGTTTCTGTCATATATTGAATTTACCTAATAAATGAAGACATTATGAAATTTTGTTTGTGTCATTAATGTTATCATTGTGTCTTTAAATCCTAACATATGAGACCTATATCTTTCACATGAGAATTGTATAATTTGATTATTATCAAAAACTATCATTGAGTATAGTTATAAAGATATTAGTTGGTTATACCTGACTTGTGCCGAAAAAGACGATATGTCAAAAGATTATCATTGTCCCTCTTGACTTGAGTTTTGATATTGTTGGGCCCCTTGATAAAGCAAATTTATAATGTGCACAATGTAATTTCTGTATAGTTACATATTTATAATTTGCTTGAGAGATCAAGAAATGAATATATAATACAAAGATGACACATTTCTACTTTGTATAATATTCTTAATATCATGAGGCAAGGGATAAATAGAAGTCATATTACTTGTAACACTAAATGGATAGATTCTGCTGGAGTGAACAAAATATCTTTGTTATTTGGGTAACTATATTGTGTAGCTAGATACCGCTTATAGTTTATGACATAAAGTATTTTATATCATTGTCAACATAACATAGAACCTCTTATAGGTCACACCACAAAACTGGGAAATAAGAAATATAATTTTGTATTTTATATGATGTATTAAAATTCAAATGATATGAAATTAAATACATATGGTAAAATGTCAAAATTAATATGTCGTGAAAATGACATGGTTGGAATAATAAATAAATTCATATGAGATGTATATATATTATGGGAATAATGTTTTGACATTATATATGATAATATATTACATGATATTATGTGATTCGCAACATTATAACATATGAATTTGCAAAAACCCCAAAGTCAATTTTACTAGATATCAATCCAAAATTTGGTAAAGTCAAAAATAGTGAAAAATTGTCCAACCATTTGCCCACATTTTTGCATATATTAATAAGAGAATTTTTACTGATTAATGGTTGGATTTAATCCACCTTCGTTAAAAGTAGTTATGGGATGATGATGTGGAAAAATGAAGAAGAGATCATGTGCAAAGTGGTTTACATATGATGTGGTTTAGTGGAGAGATAAACAAGAGATCATGTGCGAAGTGGTTTGCACATGATGTGGTTTAGTGGAGAGATAAACAAGAGATCATGTGCAAAATGGTTTGCACATGATGTGGTTTAGTGGAGAGATTAGCAAGGTATCATGTGTAAGTGGTTTACACATGATGTGGGTTAGAGGAAATTCTATAAATAGGTCCCTCCTCTCTTCCTTGTTAGGACTAATGCAAAATTCTTCTCCCTCAAATTTTCTCCATCATTCCATCCAAAATTCTTTTAGTTCTAATTGTGTGCTGGAGATTAATTTCTTTGGAGCATAGAAGGGCTTATTAGCTAGATTCTAGCCTCATATTAGAGATTGATTGACCCGCTTCAATTTCTCTAATCTTGTTTATAGTTTGGTGAACACTTGGAGGTCATTCCGAGGCGATCCGATGTGCAATCAGAGTTCCGATTGGTTGGAGCGATTTGATAATACACTAGCTATGATCAAATCCATGTATTCCAATATTAAATAGTTTATTATATATTGTAATACAATTAGGAAATTTTGTACATACAATTGTTGAAAAATATGAAAACTGATCCTAATTGCATGTAATTTAAAAAACAATATACACAAGTATTGGGCATGAAATCCAACACACTTGTCTTGAACCCGCTTGACTTCAATCCAGAAACACCTCCAAATCACGAATTAGAGGGGTTTGTGCTCTACAAAACTCCTTTCCACTTAAGTCCCTTAAGTTTGCTTATAAGTCAACAAAGTTTTCTTTTAAATCCTACCTGGAGACAAGTCCAAAATAGTGCAAGTTGGTCCTTTTTGCTTCCTCTTCATTATTTAACACCTAAAACCTCAATATACACACTGAGAAATCTGAGTAGCATAAATAAATAGAAAAATAAAGTATGTATAACTTCAATGCAACATTAGATGTGCTACTAACCAAAGATCCTACATGTTTTGCTAGTCTCAAAAAAAAATTAAGGAAAGGTAAAACATAGAAACCCTTGAAAATCCTAACTTTTGTAGGAATCACAAACTATGCAACAAACTGTTAAACACTTTGTCGCTAAGGTTAAGGAGTTTTGCCTCCAAAGTGTTTCAGCTGATATACACCCAAAATTAAAACTTGGATCCATTGATTCAACCAAGCAACAAGACAAGGAGACAAAATTTTGTCGATCGTTAGACATGAGCAATCCAGTAGACGACTCTAATCCATTTTTCAGTCCATCCACCTAGCCAATGGAATCATTAATGCTTGGTAGACTAATGATCTAAGTAAATATAAGGCAGTCCATAACTTTATAAAGTGAGGAGAATAAGTGTATTTCCTGCCATTTTCCTTCCACCCTTCAACCCTTCATTAGACCTGTGACACTTTTGTCTCTCTTTAAGAAATTTGGAGGACCTTTTTGTCCAATGTGGTATCACTTTTGAGATTTTACCCCCAAGAGTTTAATTTGGGGGTTTTGCCCCTTTGATTTGAGTTCATTTGAGGTTTTTGACTGATGTTTAGCACTTGAATGAATTTACTTAAGTTTTACTAAAAAAATTACCTCCTTTAGTTTTGGTTTCACCTATGTTCTGGTGTCTTGCATCATTGCTCATGAGGACCTACACTATCACGTATACCTTCTGTTGAGTCTCCCCAAGGGTGATCCTTACCACTCATGTAAGTAACGATTAGTCTGTTTCGTAAATAGTTTGATGACTCGATCGCAAGTGGTAAAGTCGCCTCTAGCCTACATTCCCAAGTGATAAAAGTTGTGCAAGAAGAGAACAACTGCTACTTCATTTATTGCTACCCCATATAAGTTTGAGGGCTTTAGAAATATGCATATTTTATTGGCCTGATCACATATTCCCACAGACTAATAGACATGAATCATTCCTAAATAGAGATACTAGTTTCATGGTGATTTTCTCTTTCGTTACATGTTCTTAAATTCCCAAATGCCACAACCCTCGTGGGAAAACTGACTGATTTACATCCTCATGACTTGAGACATGCCAAAAAAAAGGTTATTAGGTATACCAATACATCTTGTTCAAGATAATTTTGGGAGCCTCTCTTTTTACTTTGCCATTAAGTGGTGTTCACACGATAAACATGCATGAAAAGCACACAAAATGTTTTATATCCCGAACACAAGAAGTTTTTGATAGAAATGAAAAATTGAAATCATTAAAGCAAGCAAAAGAACAGAAGTTATTATCCTTGGATCATGGAATTGACAAATCTATTAATTTTAAATGTTGCAAGCTAACATCATCGAAACAATACACGACAAAAGAAAACAAGCAGAAAAGGAAAAAACTCAAGTGCATACACAAATAAAGCATCTACCACACTTAATTCAACCATTTTCGTCAATGTATGCAAGCATGATACTACATGGATTAACATATGGGACATAATGATCACAAAAAATAGTGATACAAGAGGAATTATCATGATTATGTTGATGGGCACAAGCATGAGTTTGTAAAACATGTGAGATTCTTTAGAAAGGAAAACTAGGTCGAAAATATGAGCCTAACAACACCTGGAAACAACAACAGCCACGTAGTTAAGGTCAACAAACTTTTCTCTTTCATGTTACTCTTTTCTATAGTTTTGTTTATCTACATCCTTATGTTTGTAACTTGAATTTTTTCAACACCCAACTCATTTTTCTCTTTTATTTTTTTGACTTTTTAACATAGCTATATACATCAATGGCGGCCTTCCATCATCATTTGTCAAAGGATGTCAAATCGGAACTGAAAGCTGGTCTTACAAAATGTGAACATTGCACAAAAACTTATGTGCGGGCCCCTAACAAAAACCCAAGAGAAAAGTGATTTTTCGTGAACCACACGTGAACATGTCCGATTTTAAGGATTGAACTCAAAGAGCATGAACCTCTCAAGAATTATGCAAAAATTGTGAGATGGAAAAAGATTTTTCTCGACTATGGCAAAGTCATGGCCATCAATAATTCTCCAACCAACAAGCTTGTATTGGAATGTGAGTAACAATCGCATTATCTACGTGCAAAAGACAAAGTCAGCAGAAAGTGAAGAAGTCCATAATCAGAGATACCCCTAAAGAGTCTTTTGATAAGGCCTCATCAGTAGTATAGTCATTTGGTGCTTCTTCAGTCTCAACAAGATTAAGAGCAATGGTGAGAGGCAATACCAAAGAAGCACATATGAAAATATGGGTATCAGAAAAAAGAGGAGAGAGAAGCTCTGGGTGACATGGGGGAACCTATGGTTTCCTAGGTCATTTTCTTGCGTTTTTTCATCTTTACTCTTGATTTCTTACTCTAATGGAGCATTTGGAGAGTTCTAGTCATGGTTATAGGCTGGTGGAGGATGGTGGCAGCAGTATGCGTCCTCCTACAGCAAACACAAGCCATGGGAGAGTGGCTGCAGCAAGGGGTGCGAAAGTTCCTCCCACTAATGGTGAGGGTTTTCAACCTAAAAAATGGTCTGAGTTGTTTGGGGCTTGAGTGAAGCCAAAGACGGCTCTTGAGTTCATCAAGCCGGGGCTGAAGGATGGAGCAAAAGTGGCGGTTTGCACCAAGGAGCAAGTTGTTGAGGCGCTGAAATCATGGGACAAGGTCCTCTTTGGGTACTTCGTGGATTTCAAGCCCCACCTCCCAACCCTTGAGAGGTACTTGCACAAGCTTTGGGAACTCCATGGGAATGTGGAGGTGATTCATCGTCGAAATGGTTTCCTACTTTACAGATTCACTTTGGAAGAGGACAGAAATCATGTTCTTGAGAGGGGTGCTTGGTTTGTTCGGGGCACCCCCCTTGTAGTCCAGCAATGGACACCGGAGGTAGTGATGTAGAGAAACAAGATGTCATCTATCCCGATTTGGCTAAGGCTGCCGGAGCTTGACCTACGTTTTTGGTCACCATCGATCTTGAGCACAATAGATAGTGTTCTTGGAAAACCGTTATACATGGATGACAACACCGCTTCGGGGAGAAGGCTTGCGTATGCAAGGCTGTGTGTGGAGACAGAATTTTTCAGTACCCGGAGTTTGTTGAGATACAAATCGAAGGTGGAGCATGGGAGAAGGTGGACATTGAGTACGAGTGGAAACCCGGGCATTGTGGTGTTTGTTCGGAGTTTGGGCATACTCAGGCTAGGTGACCACAAAGCCAGCATGAGAAGGAAAGGGAGGCTGGAAGACCAGTAGTAAAACCCAATCCTAAAGTTCAAGGTTGGGTGGAAGTTGGCCGGAAGGGAGAGCTAAAGAAGAAGGGCACATCCGAGGCAAGAGAACATAGAGAAGTGAGTATAGATGGTGGTACGAGGGAGGGGCTGGTGGCAGATCCTCCCTTGGTGAATTTCGAGCTTGAGGAAGAGCAAGGTGTGCAAACCCTTAGGGAGGCAAGTATGGAGTTAGAAAACATAACGGGGGTGGAGACCGTAACGGAACGGGACACCATAATGGGAGAAGATAACACTATAACGGAAAGGGTGGGGGCTGTAATAACGGAACAAGGTTCTTTGTTGGAAGAGGAGGCACCAATGAGCATGGAGGAGGCTAGTGGAGATTTGAATGCTCCAATCATAGAGGAGTTTCCTCCTTTGGGAGGGACAAAGGCTGCTGCAAAAAGAAACCAAGTCAGCATTGGACAACAACAAAGAAAGGGGGACCACAAGCATCTTAGTGGGGGAAACAACTACAAAGAAGTTTCTTTTGCTCCAGCAGGAGAAAGAGTGGATGGAAGAAACATATGGGGAAATAATTATGACAAGCCAATGGGAGGAGGAAATCTCAGCTTTGAGGAGAAGCAAGCTACTGGATTGAGTGGGTTTGCTGGGTGTAGTTCGGACCCTAGCCACCTCCACTCATGAGGAGGCATCATTACTAGGTCAAGGGCGTTCAGGGACAAGACAATTATTAAGGGGCTGGGCCGATTCGATATCCTCGCAGAACTTGAAGGAAGAGAGGACGAAGAAGGTAGTGTTGATGGCGAGGAAGGAGAAGTTGACGGGTTTGTCTCTAGTCAGCTTGAGGATGGGAAAAGGAGGGCTATGTGCAAGGCAACGTCTCCACCACCTTCGGTGGACCTTGAATTATTATCGCCACAGCCAGAAGCATTCCGTGTCATTCGAGAGAAGGGACTAGAGAAAGAAAAAGCAAACCGAAGTGGTAAGGGACGTAAGTCCCATATTGCGAAGCCATGAATATCCTATTATGGAACGTGCGCGGTGCAAATCTCCCCGGCCGTGCACACATGATAAGGGGACGAATAAAGGAGGCAAACGCTGATATCGTATGCCTTGTGGAGCACAAAGTGAAACTAAAAAAATTGGATCGATTTAGGCGTGCTATTTGGGGGCATGAGTGGGCATCGAATAGCTTGATAGTAAATTCTGGAAGAATCCTTGTGTTGTGGAATGAGCTAAAGGTGGACCTCCGAGTTACTTTTGAAACCACGCAATTGCTGCAGCTTGAAGGAAGGGAGGTGAAGAATGGGAGAAACATATTGAGTACTTCGGTCTATGCTGAAAATGGCCACGTGCAGCGGAGGTTACTTTGGGAGGACCTTGCTCGTGCAATTCCAGCACCCTCGACACCTTGGCTGGTGTGTGGGGACTTTAATTGCATCAGGAGAGCAAATGAGAAGAGGGGAGGAACGGGTCTGAATATGGTGGCCATGGATGAGTTCAATGCATGTGTGGACCAGCTCCAGCTGGTGGAAGTCCCGTCTATCGGCGGTGAATTTACATGGTCCAATTCCTCGCATAGGGAGGCAATCATCGAAACATGAATTGATAGAATATTCATGTCCATTGCGTGGTTGGAGACATTTCCTGATTCCTATTACGTTGTGGGGGACAGAGACATGAGTGACCACTCGATGCTCACTTTGTTTGCGGAGAAGGAGGGACAACGAAGGAAGCGAATGTTTCGGTTTGTAAATTTCTGGGCTGAGCATGAGATGTTCAATGATGTGGTGAGGGAGGCTTGGGCCACACGGGTGGTAGGCACCCCTATGTATCGTTTGATAGCAAAGCAACATGAGGTAAAAGAGGCGTTAAAGAGATGGAGTGCGGATACCTTCGGGCATGTGGAACACAAAGTGGTTGAAGCTCAGCTTTGGCTGGCTGATATCAGAAGACAAAGGGAGGAAAATCCACGAGATGAGGAGCTGTCACATTGTGAGAGTCTTTGTAAGGAGGCCCTGGACCGTGCTTTGGTCCACAAGGAGGCTTTATTGAGACAGAAATCAAGGGTTCGATGGCTGCAAGAGGGTGATCGAAATTCCAGATTTTTCCATGCTTCCCTTAGAGTGAGGAGAGCCACTAATAATGTGAGGAGAGTGAGTGAGGAAGGGGTGGTTATTGAGGATGAAGAGGCTATCCGAGAGGCCTTTCGGAGGCGGTTTTCTAACTTGTTTTCTAGTGATTTTCAGGTTCAGCCCATTGATCCGACGTTGTCCCTTCCTTTGGTTGGGGAGGATGAGGCGAGATATATTATTCGACCACTAGATATGAAGGAGTTAGAGGAAGTGGTTAAACACTCAAATGTAGACAAGGCACCGGGCCCAGATGGCTTCAATGCAAAATTCTTCAAAGCGGGGTGGGAATGTGTGAAGGGAGACCTTTTCAAAGCTATCGAATCATTCATGAAGAGTGGGAAACTGCGGAAGCAAGTAAATTATACCTCCATGACATTAATCCCGAAGAAGACAACGCCGACCGTCATTGATGACCATCGACCCATTTCCCTTTGCCATATGGTCTACCGGTTCATTTCAAAGATTTTGGCAAATCGGTTAAAGGTACTCCTTCCAAAGTTGGTGGGGGAAACGCAAAGCGCATTCGTGAGTGGCAGGAGAATCAGTGACAACATCTTGCTAGCTCATGAGATATGCCACAATATGCATCTCAGAGGAGGACGTGGAAGGATGTGTTTGAAGCTAGACCTCAGGAAAGCTTATGACTCTATTTCTTGGAGTTTCTTGGAGGAAGTACTCAAGAGGGTGGGTCTATTACCATTGGTGTAAACTCATGATGGCTTGCGTCCGAGCATCCTTTGTCGTTACGGTGAATGGCGAGAACTCTAGACCGTTTACTGCCACGAATGGACTGAGACAAGGGGATCCGTTGGCTCCCTATCTTTTTGTTCTTTGTATGGAGGTTTTAAGTGCCATGTTCAGAAGAGAGGTTGAGAGGGGATCTCTCGAACCAGCGAGGTGTGGGGATGTACAGATCTCCCACCTCCTTTTCGCAGATGATGTGATGGTCTTTGCTGCTGCTACAAGAGACAATGCTCAGGTGATAAAGCGAATCCTTACTGAATTCTCAACAAATTCTGGGCTGCAGTTGAATGTAGAAAAGAGTCAAGTTTTCATGGGAGGAGGAGCCACCGAGGGCACATGGATTTGCTCACATCTAGGTATGGAGAGAGCTGATTTTCCGGTTACATACTTAGGCCTCCCTCTCTTCTCCGCAAGGCTGGGGAGACATCATTGCATGGGTCTGGTCAGCAAGGTGCAACAACGGCTCAACACATGGAAGAGAAACTTTCTTTCGATGGCGGTTCGTGTGGAGTTAGTCAAGAGCGTACTCGTGTCTATGAGCATTTATTGGACATCAGCATTTCTTCTCCCGAGGAAAGTCTTAAAGGAGGTGGAGAGCATTATGATTCACTTCATTTGGGGAGGCCCTACGAAGTGGGTGGCGGTAGCTTGGAAGGACATTTGCAAACCGAAAAAGGAGGGAGGTTTGGAGCTGAGGAGATTAAAGGACTGGAATGATGCTGGGCTGGTTCGGCTCTTATGGTTGATTATCGAGGATGGTGGATCGCTGTGGGTTCGGTGTATACGAAGGAAATACTTACGGAACCGTAACATCTGGTTAGCTAGGCCACCAGCTGGGTGCTCATGGGCATGGCGGGGCATTCTAAGCGTCCGCGAAGTGGCAAAGAATAAAATCCAATACCAAGTGGGAGACGGGACAGCAATTCAGTTTTTTACCGACCCTTGGTGTGGACAGCCCTTACGCTCCTCTCCCGGGGGAGAACGTCTCCATTACGACATGGGGATGCCTAGGGATACTTTGGTCTCTTGGTTCATTCATGAAGGGGTTTGGACTCTCCCTGAGCCGAGGTCCCTAGAGATGGTAGTTTTATGGCCAAGGAGATTGCAAACTCAAATCCATAGGGGGCGAGATAAGCCTATTAGAGCTGGAGCAAGAAGTGAAACATTTTCAGCAAGGGAAGCTTGGAGTTGGGTGGTACCTCGAGGAAGGAAGGTGGGCTGGACTGAGGTGGTTTGGCACAAGTATCACATACCTAAGCATGCTATCACACTTTGGAGAGCAATGAGAGGACGAGTGAACACCAAAACACTTATGCGAGCTAGGGGAGCAACCAATGACCCTCGTTGTGTGTTGTGTGAGGAAAGAGATGAAGATATGGCACACCTATTCTGGGAATGCCGCTTCACACGTCAAGTATGGGTACAAATGTTGAGAATACTACGGCTGGACACTAGTGCAGGGCTCACCCTTGGTGCAGAAGTGGAGAGGCTCCAAAAGATGCGAGGGTCAAAGCTTCAGCAAGCCACCACAAGACTTGCTCTTGCTGCAACCATATACGAGTGCTGGCAAGAACGAAATCGGCGGATATTCGAAAAAGAGAAGTGCCGACCTGAGGATGTGAGCACGTTTATAAAGGATGCAGTGCGACTGATGGGCACGAGGATTAGGGAGCTTCGAGATGACGCTGAGGCTTTACGAATGTATGAGAGTAATTGGGGATAGCTGAAACACCATATAGGTGGAGGGTTTTTTGTATGTTGTTTAATGTAGTTTCTAGTTGTGCACTGACTATGACTCGAGGGTGTAATAGAAAATTTTGATAGGCTATATTTGTTTACACACATCAATATATTAGAGGCAATGCCTCCCTTTTGCTTTGCAAAAAAAAATATGGGTATCAGGGAACTGGTGGTTCGTCCCAAGCATGGGTGATGCTCCACGTAACGAGGGTATGTAATTGCATACCCAATTTTTTTGAAATATGAAAACCTAGTACTAGTACTAGTACAAGTAATCCAACCGATTATTGGGTTGTATTGCCCTTCAAAGTTAATGCTAGAGAATCTTTCTTAATTTCGATTCCTCTTTGTTTTCTCCTCTCTCCAAATCTTTCTCGTGCTTTATCCTACTACGAGTTACAGTGATGAGAATCAAATTTGTGTCCCACCCCACCTAAGGATGTTAAGATCCGTTACCCAACTGGTACTTCACGTAGTTGTGATACACAATTGAATCCATGCATCCTGTAGGAGATATTCAAATAGTGGTGCCTTCTCTCCTTCCTTTTTTCATTTCTTTAGCCTTTAATGGGTGGTGGGTCTGACATGTGAATATGTGAGCATAGAGTATAATGTAGATGCAGAACAAATTTTTATTTGTACACTTTTGTATGAATTTGTAGTGGTTGTAAAATGCATTAAATATTGGTGATTATGTTGATTTGTTTGTAGGATTTCTTCATTGCATTTGATTTCAATATAGTCAACCATTTGTCATTAAAGAAAACAAAATTGGAGATATAATACATTGGAATAATTCATTATGAAGAAAATAATCACTCATTTTTCTCATCGTGAGTAACTGTATATTTTATTTCGATGGAAAACAACTGAATTTTAGTTATGATCTTAATTTTATAAAGAAATATTACATATATTACTATTATTGTAACGCCCCCGATCTCGTAGGTACGCACACTGGGGAGGACTACAAGTGTCGCAATCAGAGACCTCCGCGATGACCGAAGGAGATACAAAGACACACGAAACAAATGATTCGACAATATGTAGAGAGATCATACATGGATAGAGTAACATAAAACATAACTGAAAAGGGAGAGATTATCCATATATGGTAATATGGTCAAATACATTACATCGAGGTCAAAAGGGAAATACATCAAAATTAATGCGGAAGCAAAAGACACACTGAAGAATTTGGTCGACGTGTCCCTCGTGTACAGAGTCTTTGACTACTCGTCCAGTTTACCCTGTAGGAATCTAAGTACCTACAAGGACCGCATCAACATATGCATGAGTTTTCTATAAAGAAAACCCAGTATGCCCCTGGCCCAATCAGAGTTTTATAGACAAATGCATGCAGTCTATCTAAGACAAAAGCATCAGAAATAGAAAAGCACATAATGCATTAGAAGGTCAAAACTCCATCGGGTAACACCCGAAATCCCTCCAAGGGAACCAAAATACCAGCCATGCTGGTCAGAAACAGAACAGAAAAGCATCAAATGCAACAGAAGGCTACGACTCCATAAGCCATATCAGTCGGGTGCACCCGAACACATTCCTCAAAAGGAACCAGAACACCAGCCTCACTGGTCAAAGGTGGTCACTCGACACTGACCCACCTATCGTCTCACAGCGGTGTGCCGGGTAAGTGTCCCAATATGCGGCAAGTGACCTACATGGTGCCATCGCGAACTTGGGAACACCTACCCAGAGACAGAATGGCAGCGCGCTTGCCCAGGACTTATCATACGCCTGGCGTCCCAATGAGAAGGTCTTATGTGAATGGTCTCTGAAGCTTGAGGACCCACTCGTGGACCGTTGGCCCAAAAAACAGAACGTGCCCAGAATTATTAATCAGATTAAGTGCAATGAAAGCTACTTAAGCATCTTAAATGTAATGCAGCTATAGTATATGGAACCCTCCTAACAGCCCCGAACAAACTCAGAAATCAGACATACCACTCAGGAACAAACAAAGCTTACAACAGCAAACAAACATTACCGAATCGATAAATCGATATAACAACTAATTTAGTCATCTACGGTTCATGATAAGGACGTTATGAGGTTTGAAATCTCAACGGTCAAATACAAGCACAAAATAACACATCACATCAGTAACACGTAGACATGAAGAAAGCAATAGATTGATGTATTACATCAAGAAATATCATAAACAACTCCACAACCATAGATAACATGTATCACCAACTTCAGAGCATATATGAGACAATAATCAACATCTCAGGACATGATCAGAACTTACATGAGCATGAAATTATATATATATATATATATATATATATATATATATATTATTAGTCGTGCAACATGGTGGAATATGCTCCATATATCAGCAGGCTAAACATTCTACAAAGATTACATATGTGTGCATTCTAATTCACAGGTTGCATTAAAATAAAACGTGGTTAGCATATCACATCAATGCATCCAATTTCGTTCTTAAGTGCATGCATGACATCAATATCAGAGACAAACGGATTCAGATCATGAATGCATTATAAATGCTTGTGGAACAGAATCAATTCGAATAACAAATCCGAACAATTAATACACATCACCTAGCCGATTCCAACGTTTAAGCTACAGAAAATCCACGACTCACAGCCATGTAAGATGAGCCCTGAGCCATCCAACCCACATGCTCAGAGCACCCCTCCCAAGCCAGTCTGAGGTGGGAGAAAGTCGGAGGAGGTCGGTCCAGCCAACCTGTCTATCAACAGAGCGAGAGTCGCGCAAGTTGACCAAGTACAAGGTCAGCGCACCCTAGTGTCCCCAGCTCAGACCATGCGAGCCTGCCCCAATCCCTCTCCCCCTAACCTCCCTAGGGTTGATTTCCACCCTCTACTGACCCCAGCAACTAACTGGAGGAGCTGCACAAGCCACCCACCCGAAGGTTGGTGTGAAAAGAGTTGAGGGCAGACCCCAGCCGATCGGATCATGTCTGCACCAACCACACCTCAATAGATCCGGACTACCATCAGAATCGACCCAGAGAGAACCTTTTCACCTCTGGTCGGACCCCACAGTAGCTCACCGAAGCTCTGGTGCACTTGGCTGTCCCCCAGCCATTTCTAACTAGCGCAGCTCGAAGCTAGCACTAGTGGAGAATTTGGTTGATGGTGCAACCGATTGCACCAACGACCAACATGGTGCTGGCCAGCCCTCCAGCCAACACCCCCCTTCCATAAACTGTTCAAGGGTTAGGAGCATACCTGATCAGCAAGGAACATTGCCCGAGCTTTTCCAGAGAGTCTGCCTACCAACTCTTCTTCTAGCCGCACAAGCTACACTAGACGTCGCTTCTAGCCTTGCCGGATTTGGAATTCATCGGAGCACCACCTGAGTGGCCTGACCACATGGTTGAGGAGTGGAGGAGATGTCAGGAAGAGGAATGGTTGTATAAGGGTCAGCTGGAGGGGAGCCTTTTCTTGCTACAACTCTCCAACTTCCATATTCTTCATGGTTATTAAAGTCACCTCAAACATGCCAAAAATGGCACCAAGCAAAGGCATCCAAAAGCCACGAAATTATGAACATCCAAACCCCAAGTGCACCCCTTCCAATTCCATGCCACCTCAACATGGGTTTAGCCCAAACCAACCCTACACTCACTCGGACCCAAATTCATTCGATCGAGTCAAACAACCACGCGCTCGCCCGATGTGTCGCACTTGATCGACCAACGAGAATTCCGATCAAATCTACTCAAACACAATTTGACATTCCAAGAACTCAATTATGCATAACCAAGGAGAGCGGACTTAATATTATTAAAGCAGGAGAGCAAGTCTTACAACCTAACCCCCTTAACTCTTAACAAGAGCTTTGGATACAAACTCCTTACATCATCCTACGGACACAAACTTTGGAGTAACAACATAAACAAGCAGCACTGCAAAAACTTTGCCAACAACGGCCATGAAATAGTAACTATTGTATCGAATTCTTGACCTATAAACCTTCATCTACATCATCACACTCACACAGAACAACAACAACCATAAGACAATGAAATACAAGTGTCATGATAGTCATAGATTCTGAGAACTAATCATGAACAAATCACATGAATCCAACAACTAACAACCTATATACGTATGACCTAACAATAGCAAGCTAATCATACATGATCATAATGTCTATTGACAACAAACTAATTTGGAAGGACA
Organism: Triglochin maritima; assembly: GCA_963682175.1. NCBI lineage: Eukaryota > Viridiplantae > Streptophyta > Magnoliopsida > Alismatales > Juncaginaceae > Triglochin > Triglochin maritima. Next base: position 33,250,993 of record OY821776.1, on the reverse strand, counting down.
CACAAAATACAGTCCCTAAACATACATGAACATATAATATATTTATATCTATATGCACAAGGTGTATGAGAACAACAAATAAAACATGGAATTAATGACAAGATCTCGATAGACAATACTCATGCACAAGATATATCTAGGCAAAAATTAAATCATGTGCTTAGAACAAGATCTCCATCCATTTATATATCTACATGCACATGATGTATGAGGACAGCAATTAAGACGTGTAATCATAATAAGATCTCAACGGCTAAATATATATGGGCATGATGTATCTAGACAGCCAATGAATCATGGAATCATAGTCATAATATAACAACACGAACTTACTTGCATGCACGACATGAACTTACGTCATCATACACATAACAGAAGCAACAACAATTATAATAAATTAGGTGAAGCACATGCCATAACAATCGTAGATCATGGGATCAAACATGCAGCTTGTGGGAGCTATGGGTCATGATGAGATGATTACACAACACTTCACTCTATTATAACGCATTCGTGGGTTTAGAATTCATTCATGCATGAATCTAAGTATATTTAGGAGATATATGAGACTATATGCATAATATAAGATCCCATGATCCAATCATGATAATACAAGTGATAGGCATGCATGCATGAATGGATGGAAAATCATTTCTGATTTCAACATTTTAGAGCATATCATCATGCACATAGCTTAATTAAAATGTTCGGTTAGCCTTTTCATGTAGTGCAATTTCCTGTTTCCAGCAACTATGTCATGCGTGCAAGTATAACTTCCTAACACTAATTTAAACATGAATAGTCCCGTAAATCTAGTAGCTAAATAATACATAGGCATGCAATATCTTAACAACAACTTAGTTAGGAAAGAATCACCTGTATTTAGCAACTAAAGATGCATCAACATGTAGCACCTTCACACCAATTAAATTATAGGATAAAAATAAAAATATAAAAACCAGATCTCAAAGGATAATTATACATGTATGCAATGTACCTAATTAACAGAAAATGAAACTCACACAATAGCATGTATTCAATACGAGAAACACATCCATTACAAAAAGAGGTATCACAAAAGGGATACTACAAGCAATATATAGCAAGAACATTAAATTTCAGACCACATGCACGTTAGTTCTAGAAACACCCAACATAATCAGAGATGATATGAACATGCACAAGTATATAACAATAACATAAGGTAATGAAACATGCTTGTCATATCAATAGTCCAAACCGATTTATAAAATGATATACATGCATGCATTCAAGTTTGCTTACTACTTATAAGTCATAGAATGAGTTACATAAAACATGGATGAGTTCTGATTTTGTTTTCATGTGAGAGCATAACAAGACATATAAGAGGAGGTATACGAAAATCAGATTATAAATGTGATATGGCTACTGCAGGAACGAAATCAAACTAGATGAGCAATCATAGCAATTGACACATAACAACCCTACCGATTGCATCAACATCACAATTGAAAATGTGTAACTTATTCTCATGTGTTGTATAACGAGATACCTTTTACAGAGTTCACAGAATCAGAGCATGCACATGGATTAATCATTGCTGGTCATCAAATTAGACCTGATGAATACATCACAACATTCAAGCCCATACATGCATCTATACTGATTGAATTATCATCTATATGGAATTATGCAACTTATTCTCAGATGAGATGTCATGAATATATCTTATGAGATTGTCAAATCAGAGTGTATACTTGTATTGATCATTAATGGACTAAAATCAGAATGAGTCTTTCTGTATTATTTAGACCTATTCGCTAGATCACACATAGACCTAGGATCTGCGAACAATAATGATTCATGCAAATATCACCTGAACAAAGTCATGCAATAATGAAGGAGCATGAGTTCTAAAATCAGTAACACCCTAGAAAAATCGGATGTTACAGCATGTTAAATACATTAACAGATCAACCAAGAAATCATAATTTCAACCACAAGAGGTGGTAGCAAATCACGTACAACATGCATGCAAACACAACCCCGACTTGCTACCCACAGCCCAGCCTCATCCCTTCTAGTTTCTTCGTCAAACCACCAAGGAGAGCATGAAGCCAGGGTCATGCTAGTGGGAGAAACCTCAGCCAACCTCTGAAATTCGGATGGTGCAACACAGTCCACACTATCGGATGGATCTCCACTTGTGCACTCCGAACCTCAGATCGGCTAACCCAATGGTGCTGGACTAAACTTCGTCCAACACCCACTCTACATCCTCTTATGCTAAGGGGTTAGGAGCATGCCTAAAACTGGTGGAGAAGAACCCTAGATTTTGTTGGAATCCCGCTGCAACCGCCTCTCATGCTTGCTAGCTAGTAGCCTCTTGCACTTACATTTCTTGCTTGCTTGACCGGCTGGACTTGTTGGAGATCTCGACACCAAAACGTCGGAGGAGGTGAGGGAACTGAGCAATACTAATGGGGTTTGGTGGTTTTGGTCTCCAAGCACACAAGTCAATCCACAAGAAAACAATTTAACCAATGGAAATATGATATATCACAATCAGAATGCAATTAAAAAAGATAGCAAATTACCGACAGGGTTTGGGCAAGATTCCCTACTGGAGAGTCTTCAGATTCTGTACACTTTAGGGACCGACCTACTCTGATACCAAGTTGTAACGCCCCTGATCTCATGGGTACGTACACTGAGGAGGACTACAAGTGTCCCGATCAGAGACCTCCGCGACGACCGAAGGAGTTACAAAGACACATCAAACAAACTACTTGATAATACGTAGAGAGATCATACATGAATAGATGATAAGTCTCATAGGAAAAATGATAAAAGTTATTTTAGTTCGTATATTAAGTATACATTACATCAAAATAAAAGGGAGAGATTATCCATATATGGTAATAAGGTCAAATACATTACATCGAGAACAAAAGGGAAATACATCATAATTAATGCAAAAGCAAAAGACACACTAAAGAATCAGGTCGACGTGTCCCTCGTGTAAAAAATCTTTGACTACTCGTCCAGTCTACCCTGTAGGAATCTAACTACCTGCAAGCACCGTATCAACATATGCGTGGGTTTTCTATAAAGAAAACCCAGTATGCCCCTGGCCCAATCAGAGTTTTATAGACGAATGCATGCAGTCTATCTAAGACAAAAGCATCAGAAATAGAAAAGCACATAATGCATCAGAAGGTCACAACTCCATCAGTTGTGCCAATTAGGTAACAACCGCAGAAATCCCTCCAAGGGAACAAGAATACTAGCCATGTTGTTCAGAAACAGAACAGAAAAGCAACAAATGCAATAGAAGGCTACGATTCCATAAGTCGTGCTATTCGGGCGCACCCGAACACATTCCTCGAAAGGAACCAGAACACCAGCCTCACTGGTCAAAGGAGGTCACTCGATAGTGACCCACCGCTCGACACAAAGCGGTGCGCCGGATAAGTGTCCCATTTCGCGGCAAGTGACCTATATGGTGCCATCGTGAACTTGGGAACACCTACCCTAAGACAGAATGGCAGCGCGCCTGCCCAAGAGTTATCCTACGCCTGGCCTCCCAACGTGAAGGTCTTATGCGAATGGCCAATGAAGCTAGAGGACCCACTCGTGGCTCGTCGGCCCAGAAAACAGAATCTGCCTAGAATTATTAATCAGATTAAATGCAGTGGAAGCTACTTAAGCATCTAAAATCTAATGCAACTACAGTATAAGGAACGAGCTCAAGGAGGAGTATCCGGATACCCTTCTAACAACCCCAAACCAACTCAGAAATTAGACATGCCAATCAGGAACAAACGAAGCTCACAACAGCAAACAAACATTACCGAATTGATAAATCGATATAACAACTAATTTAGTCCTCTACGGTTCATGATAAGGACGTTATGAGGTTTGAAATCTGAAGGGTCGAATACAAGCACAAAATAACACAGCACAACAGTAACACGTAGACATGAAGGAAGCAATAGATTGATGCATTAGAATAAGAAATATCATAGACAACTCCACAACCATAGATAACATGTATCACCAACTTCAGAGCATATATGAGAAAATAATCATCATCTCAGGACATGATCAGACATTACATGAGCATGAAATTATATATATATATATCAGTCATGCAACATGGTGGAATGTGCTCCATATATCTGCAGGCTAAACATATCTACAAAGATTAGATATGTGTGCATTCTAATTCACAGGTTGCATTAAAATATAACGTGGTTAGCAAATCACATGAATGCATCCATTTCGTTCTTAAGTTCATGCATGGCATCAATATCAGAGACATAATTGAATTCAGATCATGAATGCATCATATATGCTTCTGGAACAGAATCGATTCGAATAACAAATCCGAACAATTAATACACATCACCAAACCGATTGCAGCGTTTAGGCTACAGAAAATCGACGACTCACAGTCATGCAAGATGAGCCCTGACCTGTCCAACCCACATGCTCAGAGAACCCCTCCCAAGCCGGTCTGCGGTGGGAGAAAGTTGGAGGAGGTCGGTCCAGCTAACCGGTCTATCAACCGAGTGAGAGTCGCGCAAGTGCACCAACTACATGCTCAGCGCACCATAGTGTCCCCAGCTTAGACCAAGCGAGCCAACCCCAATCCCTCTCTCCCATAATCTCCCTAGGATACATATCCACTATCTACTGACCCCAGCCACTAACTGGAGGAGCTGCACCAGCCAGCCACCCCAAGGTTGGCGTCAAAAGAGTTGAGGGCAGACCCCAGCTGATCGGATCATGTGTGCACCAGCCACACCACAATAGATCCGGACTACCATCACACTCGACCCAGGAGAACCTCTTCACCTCTGGTCTGACCCCACTAAAGCTCACCAAAGCTCCGGTGCACTTGGCTGTCCGCCCGCCATCTCCAACTAGCGCAGCTCCAAGGTAGCCCTAGTGGAGAATTCGGTTGATGGTGCAACCGATTGCACCAACCACCAACACGGTGCTGGACAGCCCTCCAGCCAACACCCCACTCCCATAAACTCTTCAAGGGTCAGGAGGATACCTGATCAGCAAGGAAGATTTCTTGATCTTTTCCGGAGATTCTGCAAACCAACTCTTCTTCTAGCCGCACAAAGCTGCATTAGACGTCGCTTCTAGCCTTGCCAGATTTGAAATTCATCAGAGCACCACCTGAGTGGCCTGACCACGTGGTTGAGGAGTGGAGTAGATGTGAGCTGGAGGGGGGGCCTTTTGTTTGCTACAACTCTCCAACTTCCATATTCTTCATGGTTATTCAAGTAACCTCAAACATGCCAAAAATGGCACCAGGCAAAGGTATCCAAAAGCCACAAAATTATTAACATCCAAACCCCAAGTGCACCCCTTCTAATTCCATTCCACTTCAACACGGGTTTCACCCAAACCGACCCTACACGCACTCGGACACAAATTCAATTGATCGAGTCAAACAACCGCGCGCTCGCCCGATATGTCGCACCCGATCGACCAACTACAATTCCGATCAAATCTACTCAAACATGATTTGACATTCCAAGAACTCAATTATGCATGACCGAGGAGAGTGGACTTAATATTATTAAAGCAGGAGAGCAAGTCTTACAATTATATTGTATATTTTAAGGAGATCACATTTCATAACATTTTTGTCTTTATAATTTTGCATACCCAACTTCTAAATCCTGGATCCTTCACTGCCGATAGGTGGGGCCTTGAGACTCGCAAGACTAAGCACAACTGGTCATTGGGCCACAAGACAATCATGTGCAAACTGAAAACTAAGTTGGTCCAGGTCATTCTCTATTTGAATAGAATCCCTGACCGAGGGTTGTGATTTGAAAAATCGTGTCCCTTAGACACACAAGGAGTTTGACTTTGAAAGGTTGTGAATGAATTTAAGCTTGTAGTTGGGGGGTGGGGCGGGTGGGTGGGGGTATTATATCTATGGTTAATTCCTTAACTTAATAAGGAAGGTTACCCACCTAATGTTCACTTAATACATTACCTTTTGCCGTTTTATTATTTTTTGCACAACCTAACTATCAGTTTGAAATCTTTTTGTGTAGATTCATATGATAGTATTCTAGAGTGTGTAGAGGGTTTCAACATCATTTTGCTCAAGTTTAGATTAATTTGCCAATGACTCAAACAAAGATAAAACACACATCTTGAACCACGGTTTATTACATATCTTGCGACTTTTTGCTTGGTTTGAGTTGTTCTCTTGCACTGATCATTGCATTGATTTTCTTAATAAATGCTTGAGACAATTTTGCAAATATATAAACTATATAATTTATATGTCATGCATAAACCCTATTTTGTCGAAGATTTTACATTATAAATTAATATTTGATGTTTAAGTGATATTTTCATCTGAAAGATATGAGATTAAGGTGATGTGAAGTACAACAATCAAAAGTGTTTTAATTATGGCCACATAACAAACATTAATGAAAATGACACATTAGAAGCAGGAGGTATTGCGTCTAGAGAGTTATTGCGAACAACCTTAAAAAACCCGAAAACTACCCATACAAAAATCCAACATCCCCATCAGAGCATCAATGAATCAAGATGTACAAGTTTAAGTTTAAATTCATAGTACAAAGTGCTGGCTTTTAGGCTTTAATAATGTGAGTTTGGTGATTAGTCTGTAGGATCGTGTGGGTTATGGGACCACAATCTCTAATCACTTTAAGTCCCAAACAAACTCTACTTACAAGTCAAATAATGATGCAGCGGAATTTAAAACAAAGACTAGTAAGTAAAGCAAACCACAATGGAACGACACCAGTTTTTTATAGAGGTTCGGCCACCGCCTACGTCCTCTCTTGCAAGCTCCGCTCGATCTCCCTCGAGCTTCGCTCACATCTTCACTATCAACCTCGTTCGGAGCCGAGATTAAGCCTTTTACAAAACAAGCTCCACGAACACCCTCGTGAGCTTGACTTTCTTCTCTCACAAACCGAGAGGAACACTTCGGGCTTTCACCGAAGTCGTTGCTTCTTTTACAACAATGAGAACTTGAGTGGAACACACTCTCTAACTTGAGCACACTTATCTTAGGATGTGGAATTGATGCTAAGGTGTGGAAGTGTAAGCTTGGAGTGTTGGATTGGGGAAAATGAACTTGGGAGTTTCTCTCTAATGTATAGGACAAGTAGTAGTGGGAGAGTTGTGTAGAAATGTGTTTTACAACTCTTTATATAGGCATTAGAGAGAATAGATCCGTTGGGGTTGATTGGGTGAGTGTTGGTGTAGGATACACAAAACAGAAACTCGCAGGACCCAATTCTGAGGTAATTCGGTTGACCAGATCGGGATGAACGGTCAACCGTTTGGCAGTTTTGACCACAGTTCGGTCGATCGGTTAGGTAACGGTCGACCGCCCATCGCTAAGACTCTGGTACACTTAAGTGATCGGTCGAACACCGAATAGGGTTCGGTCGACCGATTTGCACCAGGCACTTTGGGGTTGACAAACAATGATCTATTCGGTCAACCGTGGTAAGGTCTAGGGGTCGACCGAATTCCAGCAGGTGATTCGGGTTTGTCAAGAGACAGATATTCGGTCGACCGAACAAGTTTCTCGGTCGACCGATAAATGAAATGTATTTGGGGTATTTTTGTTTTAATACAAATACGACCGTTGCGTATATACGACAAAACTAACAGTCGGAAAAATAAGTTCACACGATCGACCGAAAGTGTATATACAGTCGACCGAAACTGGGTAGTGAAAACACAAACATGATGAATGATCACTCGTTCGACCGAACGACCTGTTACGGTCGACCGAATGTGGGCAGACTGTTAGGGTTCAGGTTTAGTGTTTTCCGGTCTAAGTTTGGGTGATCTATTGAAGTCCAAATAATGTGAAATTTCGTGTGTGACTTCTATAAGGAACCTAGTGTGTGTTTGAGTTGATTTTAGCTCAAGTATGCTCAATTTACACAAGTGCCTAAGAGTCAAAAAAAAAGTACATGTCTTCAAAATAGCTTGATTACATGTCTTGACTTGATTTTCCTTTCTTCCTTGAGTCTTGATCACCTGTAGAGGTTAGCACAAAGCAATATATATGCAATGCAATATGTGTGGTACTCTACATGATCATAATTACGATTAGGTTGATTAAATCATCAAAACATATATTAAGGCCAAAAAGCCAACAATCTCCCCCTTTTTGATTATGGCAACCTATATCTTAACTATATGTTAATACATGGAATTTCTATAAGTAAACTTTGCATATAAATGCTCCCCCTATGGATGTGCATAGTTTTTGTTCAATTTAACTCAAATTCAAAGTTTTACCCCCTTTATTATCTCCCCCCTTTGACATCCATCAAAAATGATATTTATAAAAAAAATCATACCATTTGAGTTCAATGTTGATACCTTGTAATAAAGCTGCTCCCCCTAAATTTTGCACTTCATTAATCTAAGAAAATGATATTCATTAAGCTCCCCCTATCGATATGAATATGATTTGTCAATTAAGTTCATTTCTATTTCTCCCCTATTAACATCAAGTAAATACTACAATTAAGCATGTGATGTTTTCATTTCCCCTATTTACATCCATTAAAAAAATTGTCTCTAAAACTATGGATGTTATTCAAGCATTTAAGATTTGCAATGAATGAATAAATGATATGTCAATTAAGCATATAAACCTAGACTAGAACCAATTTTATCGAAAAATTTAGAGGATATGAAATTATACCATCTTGGAGCTTGAATTGGTTCTACCCTTCATTCGGTGATGCAACCGGCTTTCAATTCGACTCTTAAGCTCGCCCGGTCACTACTGATTTCTTCCTCAAGCACCTACAAGTGTAGATTTAGGTACTCAAACAACTTTGGGTCCTTGAATGTTAGCTCTGGGAACCCAAACCATTTTTGTTTTAGGAACCCATACATTTCAGGAAGTATGCTTTACAACTAAGTGCTTTCCATTTAATGTTGTATAAGATGCATGGTTTTTCAATCGAGCATTGTATCCTAAACCATGTTTTTGCAAAGATTGCCTTTGACTCCCTAATAACATGTTAAGCATCTTAGTTCCATTTGTGAACTTTTCTAGATTTTTTCTTAATTGCACATTGCAAGCATGAAGATCTAATTGTTCAACATCTATAGGTGTTGCTTTTAATTTATCAAGATTTGATGCATTGTTTTCAAATTTATCAAGCACCTCATTTTTCTCATTCATGCATTTTTCAATATGACTTTGGAGATCTTTGACTAGCTTTCTAGCATTTTTATTCTTTTCGCAAATGATCTCATATTGTTTAAATAAATCATGGAATGCATTTTGAAGCTCATCATGTGTATAATTTTCATTATTTGCACTAACGTTTGAGCTATCACTATAATATGACTTAGTTGAGCATGAATTACTAAAACAAGAGTTAGATTCTACCTCACTTTGATCATCTTCAATGGCCATGAAGCATGAGTGAGCCACCTCTATTCTACTTTGCAAGCAAGACGACGATGATGATGGTGATGAAGAATCATCCCATGTAGCCTTGTGTGCTTCCTCCTTCCTTTCTCTTCTCTTGCTCTTGCTCTTCTCCTTTTCTCTTCTCCTCTCCATTTTCTCCTTTTTCTTCTCCCCTTATCTTCTCTCATTTTCACTTTCTTCCTTCTCCTTCTCTTTTTCTCTTTTCTCGCTTCTTCTACCTCTTCTTTCATTCTTTTCTCCCTTATCCTTCTTGAGGTATTTGAAGAAGTCTTTGGCTAGGAATTCAATGTCCTCATCTTCTACACTCCTTCTTGGTTGGTCAATGTTTGCGTGTAATGACAAGAAGGGTTTGTTCCTTGAAGCTTCCTTCTCCTTTCGATGGATGATTTGGAGTTCATACGCCATCAAGTTTCCAATTAATTCCTCCATCTTGAGTTGGGAAAGATCGTGTGATTCTTCAATTGCAACCACCTTCTCTTCCCAATCGTGACTTAGCGACCAAAGGAATTTCCTTGTCATCTCTCCTTCATTTAATCTTCTTCCAAGAACCAAAAGAGAGTTAGTTATATCGGTGAAGCGAGTCTTCATTTCGCTTATGTTTTCACCGATTTGTATAGAAAAAAATTTATATTTATGCATGAGGAGACTAATGCGGGTTTCCTTAGCTTTGGTATCCCCCTCATGATGCATTTGCGATCTATGCCATATTTCATATGCACTTACACAACCCCTAATCCTATTATATTCACCCTCATTAAGGCCACAATACAAGATGTTCATGATTTTTGAATTCATTTCGGTTTCTTTCATTTTGGGTCTTGTAAGTGAATCTAATTCATCTTCATTTGGGGGTGTGTATGGATTTTGAAGAAACATCCAATACTTAAGGTCATTTGAAATTAGGAAAATTCTCATCCTATTCTTCCAATAATCTTAATTTGACCCATTTGGCAAAGGAGGTCTAGTAGTGCATAATCCTTCTATATGATTAGATGATGTAGAGGCCATGCTAAAAATACGATAAGTAATGAATTTAGCTCACAAGGATCTGATACCAAATGTAGGATCGTGTGCGTTATGGGTACACAATCTCTAATCACTTTAAGTTCTAAAACAAACTCTACTTACAAGTCAAATAATGATGCAGCGGAATTTAAAACAAAGACTAGTAAGTAAAGCAAACCACAATGGAACGACACCAGATTTTTATAGAGGTTCGGCCACCGCCTACGTCCTCTCTTTCAAGCTCCGCTCGATCTCCCTCGAGCTCCGCTCACGTCTTAACTATTAACCTCGTTCCGGGCCGATATTAAGCCTTTTACAAAACAAGCTCCACGAACACCCTCATGAGCTTAACTTTATTCTCTCACAATCTGAGAGGAACACTTCGGGCTTTCACCGAAGTCCTTGCTTCTTATATAACAATGATAACTTTAGTGGAACACACTCTCTAACTTGAGCACACTTAGCTTAGGATGTGGAATTGATGCTAAGGTGTGGAAGTGTAAGCTTGGAGTGTTGGATTGGGGAAAAATGAACTTGGGCGTTTCTCTCTAATGTATAGGACAAGTAGTAGTGGGAGAGTTGTGTAGAAATGTGTTTTACAACTCTTTATATAGGCACTTGAGAGAATAGATCCGTTGGGGTTGATTGGGTGAGTGTTGGTGTAGGATACACAAAACAGAATCTCGCAGGACCCAATTCTGACGTAATTCTGTCAACCGAAAGTGTATACACGGTCGACCGAAACCGGGCAGTGAAAACATGTTGAACGTTTTAATTAAACCGCAAGTGCACGGCCACGTTTAAGCGGTGGCAAATATGGGTCGTCCTCATGGAGGTGAGCAGCCTCTCGTTTGCACGAAATCAAGTGGCAAAATAGGGAAGAGAGATGATTATGCTAGTCTACGCTACGCTACACTACGAAGTACGAAATGCGAAAGAAAGCAACAAACGATTAACTAAAACTAAACTAAGAACGAAATAAGAGTGCTGGAATTCAGAAATGGAAAACCCCTAAGGGGTGGAGTAAGTGCACACATGCAAAGAGGTGGGTGTTGAACACATTCTTTAAGCACAAAAAGAGGTGGTGTTATCATGCATAGGAAGTGTCTAAATGTTATGGCAAAAACCTATCAATCCATTCACCATCCTAGTTAATTAACATTTACATATACAAGTTGTTTATTTCAGAATCTAAACAAGCATGAGAGGTGTCTAATCATTTTGGCAAAATTCAACAAGTTATAAATTCTATACCAAACAAGCAAGCATACATTCATGTTTTATCAACACATTTAAATAAAGCATCATTCCATTCTCTAATGCATGTATGAACATCTACTCCACCCGCCAAAGGGGATGGAACTACTTACTACACATTACACTAATTATTAAACTAAGCAAAGAAAGCATATTAACTAAGCTACTAAAACTAATGAAATGAAATTAAACAAAGTAAAGCAAGAAATATGAAACAAACAACATAATAAAGAAACTTTTATTAACAAATGACTTACATTTCAAGTAGCATCCTCCTACTTTAGTGTGTGCTTGAAGGCCTCATATCTAGTAGGAAGAATAGCCACTCAAAATATGGAGTCATTACAATAGAAGGTGAAGAGTTCTACTTATAGCCATAGAAAAAGGTAATCCAAGACAATCCCCCGATGTAGGACTAAACAAATACCAAAAATGGACTCAATACACACTAATACGCGACCCACCCAAATCTTAGCGGATTTGGGCCAAAACAGACCGCCAATTAGCGGTCTATATGGTTCGGATCCCGCTAAGTTTTCTTCTGGGCTTTTGTGGATGTCTTTGGTGATCTTTGATGCATCTACTTTGCTTGATAGAGCTTCGACCCAAATAGAATTGCCAAAATACTCCACGTGATGGTGTGGGGTATTTTGTTTTGCTCTGTGGTCCTTTGGTCCTACGTTGCATCTTTGTCCCCAGGTCTCACAATTCAGTCCTTTTTCCCTGCTTTTGGGTCCTTTTATGCTTCGTCTCTTCAAACATATTTGTTCCTGAAAACTAAACATAAAACTCATTACATAACATTGTTTAGGTGAAAGATAATGGATAAAAGATACAAATATAAGCATGAAATGATGTCAATCAAATACCCCCACACCTAAGTTTTGCTAGTCCCGAGCAAAACATAGAAAGGAAAAAGCATACGAAAAAAAACAAGAAATCCTAACTCACTTTCGTAGGAATCACGGTTGCACTTAGCACGTGCAACAAGCCGTTAAACCTCCTTGTCGCCAAGGAGGAGTGTTGTCTCCTGAGGGTTTTCAGCGGATACACCCACAAAATCCGAACAAGATGCATTAATCAATCTAGCTACACGACTCGTTGGACTCATATTGTCGATCATGGGACGCAGTAATACTACGGGTCGACTCTATATATGTAATCGGTCCACACACCTAGCCTAATGAGTTATTCGTGAGAGTTAGTTAAGGACTTATGTGAAAGACATGGGCAACCTTAACTTCTGAATGTGATACAATGTGTAAAGTCCATTTTGGTTCTTATTTGACACTTTTTTTTCTTTTTTTTTTCTTTTTCTTTGGAGCATTTTATTGGTTGGTGTTTGATTCTCCCAGGGTCAGGTTTCGTGCATCATTGCCTATGAGGACTTACACTATCACGTACACCTTCCCCCAAATCTCCACATATGGCGATCCCTACCACCCGTGTAACGGGAGTTCGGTCGGTGCATCCCAAGTCAGATGACTCGAAAGCACCAAGCACAAAGTCCCCTCAGACCTACTTTCCCGAGTGATAGGAGCCGTGCAAGAAGAGAGAACATCACTTATTCATTTATCTACATGGGAACCAAAACCCCTACACTGAAGTTTCACAAAAAGAGATTAAGGGCCCTTGACTACGACAAACTTCCTTATACTAACAGACACGAATTATTTGACTCACAAGGTTCAGGGTGGACTTCTTGAAATGTTTGAGTACTGAAACCATACGATTAGACGCCCCCGGGTGAAAACCGGGGTGCATCCTAACGACTCTATAAGACCTAAAGTCAGTAAACTAGATATCCTAATGCATCAAGTTCAAGACAATTTTGGGAGCTTTCTTTTTACTTTGTCTCTCAATGGTTTTGCACATGCTAAACACACGCAAAACCTACAAAAACATTTTCTTTCGCAAACACATGAAGATTTTGAAAGAAATGTGAAAATTTTAATGCACTAGGCAAGTAAACAAATACAAGTCACCCAAGGATCATGGCAAGCAGATATAACGATATTAAATGCAGCACACTAACATGACCCTGTCAATACACGCAAAACAAATCAAAGGAAAAATACTCAACTATGTACACACGTAAAACACCCCCCACACCTACTTCATGCATTGTCCTCAATGAATGTGAGCATGATACTACATGGATTTATGAATGAAAAAGGGAAGATCTCACCAACATGAAGTGCAATAGGAAGTTCATGGTTATAGCGATGGACACAAACCCGAATTCCCATAAAACCTGTGAGATACTGACGAAGGGAGACAAATACGTGAAGAAATGAGGCCCAAGTACACAAGGGTTGGGGCCCACAACAATCAATGCTCGCTCATGGAGTCTTTTATTACTCGCTCTTTTTTTTAAATGATATATACAGCAACAACGATATTCTCATAATCATTTGGTAAAGGAACATCAAATGAGAACATCAAGTCATGAGGACCAGAGACTTGCCGAGATGTGCAAACATCACTGGTACTCTGAGGTGTCATGAGGGGTGAAAGGTCAAAGCTGAAAGGCTCGAACCCCTCATGATATTGGTTGGGTGTGGGCAACAAAGAATGAAGTTGTGTTGCCTCACTAGGGTTTAGTTGCCCATCGAACAAAACCCTCCAACCAATAGGTGGGTGCATCGGAATGAGTTCCTCAAGCTCATTCGACGGATGGAGCAGACCTGCATCACTAAGAATGGGGCTTCTCCCCATGTCATCCAACAATGACCTCCCACTTTCATTTAGATCATCAAGCATAAGCTTGGTCATAGGTGGGTCCTTGTTGGAGTCAATATGAAGCTCAAATGGCTCAATGACCATGGGACATGAGGTAGAGACACCTTTTGGTATAGGCATATGATGAAGTGTCTCACTCTCACTAGTACTCTCAACTGAATCATGCAACGAACACTCCTTTTGGACATTTATGTTTGATGCCAGCTCACTATGTTGCATTGCAAAGACAAGCAATGAGTTTTCGCTGGCTCCACAAAGATTCTCAATGGGTTGCATTGGGGTTAGGGGTGTTCGTTGATTTTGTGGTGCTTTCCCCAATTAGCGGATGAGATTTATATTTAAAGGTTGATCCATGGGCTCTTGTTGCCTACCAGAGTTGAACACATGAAACTCGACACTCATGTTACCGAATGAGAGCTTCATGATACCATTTCTACAATTAATTAAGGCGTTGGAAGTTGCCAGAAATGGTCTACCCAAAATCAAAGGTATTTGAGAGTCGGTGTTCGCAACAGGATTGGTATCGAGGACGACAAAATCGACTGGAAATATAAAATCTTCAACTTTGATAAGCATGTCCTCGATAATCCCCTTTGGAATACGAATGGATCTATCCGCCAATTGGAGGGTGATCTTAGTTGGTTTCAATTCTCCCAAATTTAATTGTTGATAGACAGAAAATGGGAGGAGGTTGACCGCTGATCCTAAATCAAGCAAAACATTACTCATGCTAGTGTCCCTTATCGTACACTGAATAGTAGGACACCCAGGGTCCTTGTATTTTGTGTAGGCGAGATTGGACAAAAGTGAGCTTACATTTGCAGCCAAGAATGCTTTCTTAGGAACATTGGTCTTCCTCTTGGTTGTGCAGAGATCCTTCAACACTTTGGCATATTGAGGTATTTGTTGGATGAAATCAAACAAGGGGATGTTAACCTTAACCTGCTTAAACACCTCTAATATCTTGTCCATTGTGTCACTCTGCTTTTTGGTTAACCTACTTGGATAGGGAGCTTTTGGCAGGTAGGTTTTCTGCGATGCCTGAGAAGGAAGCCTTGGTGTATTACCCTCACCCTCAGCCTCTTCTTCACCACCATTCCCACTAAGGGGCTGCATAGATGGTGGTGGGTGTGGCAAGGAAATGTGATTGTCAACCTGCTTTCCATTCCTTAAGGTCACAATGGAATTGACATGGTGAACAGGTTCCTCCACATGGTTTACTTGCCTCCCCCGAGGTACCACATTCTCATTTTGCACGTGTTGTTGCTGGTACATGCGGGGGTTAGCCTCAGGCTGGCTAGAAAAAGACCCTCTCTCTCTTTCATGTACAGACTGAGCCAATTGGCCCATCTGAAGCTCTAGAGATTTGATGGTCTGCTGATTTGAAGTGAGAACTTGACTTGTGGGTGACATAAAAATTTTCACAGAGTTCTCAAGTCCACGAGTAAAGTTCTCAAGCGAATTAAACCGGGTTTCAAAGTTGTTAGAATTTGAGAAACCTGGTTGGTTGGTGCTTGGAACTTGGGGTTACTGATATGAATGAGCATGCATGGGAGGTTGGTGTGGTTGATTAGGTGGTCGAGAGGAGGTTGAAGGACCACCCGGGGCATTATTTTGGTTCCATGAAAAATTTGGGTGGTTCCTCCATCCAGGATTATAAGATGATGAGTATGGGTCATTCCTAGCTCTGTCATAGATGGCGTTGACATGTTCCATCTCAGGAGGAATGGACGCACACTCGCTCTCTACATGACCTATCCTACCACATGAATGACAGGGAACTCGACCAGATGAGGACATGTGAGGTGCACTTTGTTGTTTTGGAGCTCAATCGATTCCATACGGCGCATTAAGGCCGCCATGCGTGCCTTGGTGGCCGTATTGGTATCGATAGCAAATGCGGAACCCGATCTAGTCGAGTTTGCATTCGCGATCCTCGCTCCTATACTAGATGATGCAGGTGGTTCCCTTACACTCTCCCATTGCATTGTTTTCTCAACAAGGCATTCTAGGAAACCCCATGCCGCCCTTTCATCTTTTCCCAAGAACACTCCTTGACACATGGACTCAAGGAGCGTTCGGGACGGGATGTGAAGACCCTCGTAAACAATCTGACAAAGACGCCACAACTCAATGCCATGGTGAGGGCATGAGGATAGTAGCTCCTTGAACCTCTCTAGATATGCATGAAATGCTTCAGTCTCAAGTTGATAGACCGAATTGATTTCGTTCCTCAATTTTTGAGTCCGATGATTTGGAAAGTATTTCTTGAGGAATGCAGATTGAAACTCATCCCAAGTCCTAAAGGAATTCGCCTGGTTGTTGTACAACCACTTCTTGGCGTCATCCTTCAGCGCAAAGGGGACAAGCCTAAGATGGATGGAGTCTGTGCTAAGTTGTTGCAGCTTGAAGATAGCACAGACCTTCTCAAATTCCATGAGAAAGATATAGGGGTCACCTTTCCCAGTGAAATGAGGGAGCATGGAGATAAACTGAGGCTTAACCTAAAAATGGTTCCCATTAGCCTCTGGCAATACGATGCATGATGGTAGAGCAGTATGGCTCGGGTAGCATCGATCACGTAGAGGTATGGGAGCGACAACTGGAAGCACAGGTCGAACAGGTGGGTCCAGCAACTGCTCCTCATCACGGAAATTAGCAGCCATTGAACCCGGACTGTGTGCGACACGAGAGGAGGAAGGCATCGGGAAATCGATGACCGAAGCCGGATTGACAACGCTCCTCCTGAAACGACCACTCTCGTCTCTTGTCCACGAAAGCATGCACAAAGGTGCACACACACCAAAACTTTTTTTTGGTTTTTTTAACAAAGAATGTGCGTAGAGGAGAAGACGGGGGGACACAGGAGAGAAAGAATGACTAGGGAGAGAAGGGAAGAAGTCCTTATGCTACGGCGGATGGGTACATGTAGAAGCACACAAGCAAACAAGGCTCAAGCAATCCTAAGGTCGCTATAGCTCCTTACAACTAGACAATGCCTAACTGCGAGGTCACACGACATGAACACACCTCACCTCCATAAGACGAGGACCACAAAGCCCAGCAAGTGACCCAAGATCCGGGGATCTCGTCTCTCCTACTATCGACAAAGTGGGCAACGCCAATCATGTCATGACGGTCGGGATCGGATCACTCTTCTAATGCGCCCGAAATCCTTAGGGTCAATGTCTACTTGATTTGAAACATTAGGCTCTTGATTAGTGTGGTTTGTGGGGCGAAGGAAAGGGTGATGAAATCCCCCACCTTATCTTTTATGGGACAACCCCTCCTTAGTAGTGTTTTGGAGTCCTAATCTAGCAATCAAATCTCCAAACAAACGCTCAACTCACACTTGTTTCAATGCACTTCCTACTAACTAATGCATGTTCATACAAAATGCATGAATGAGAGTAGAAGGTGCGTACCTCACGCCAGCACTGAGCAACTGAAAATAAAGCTAAAATGAAAGACAATCTATATGCCTAAGTCACATACATGATGCATGAGTTTTAGGGTCCAAGTTGCTTAAGGGAAGTTGATTATTAATATGGGAGCAGGACATGCAAAATTGAGGCCCAGATTACTAGATCAATTAGGGCAATGACACAAAGAAAAGAAAAGGTGATCAGAGGTCACCAGACCGCTGATTGGCGGTCTGAAGTGCCCAGTTCGTCTTGAAATTTCTCCAGCAGCCTCCCCTTGCTATTCCCAGTCTCCTGAAACAAAGGAAAACTACAACACACAAATTAAATCCACTCAAATCGTCTAAACAAGAGTCTAGACTGGAACCTCCCCGGTAACGACGCCAAAAACCTGTTGAACGTTTTAATTAAACCGCAAGTGCACGGCCGCGTTGAAGCGGTGGCAAATACGGGTCGTCCTCAGGGAGGTGAGCAGCCTCTCGTTTGCACGAAATCAAGTGGCAAAATAGGGAAGAGAGATGATTATGCTACTCTACGCTACGCTACACTACGAAGTACGAAATGCGAAAGAAAGCAAAAAACGATTAACTAAAACTAAACTAAGAGTGCTGGAATTCAGAAATGGAAAACCCCTAAGTGGTGGATTGAGTGCACACATACAAAGAGGTGGGTGTTGAACAAATTCTTTAAGCACAAATAGAGGTGGTGTTATCATGCATAGGAAGTGTCTAAATGTTATTGCAAAACCTATCAATCCATTCACCATCCTAGTTAATTAACATTTACATATACAAGTTGTTTATTTCAGAACCTAAACAAGCATGAGAGGTGTCTAATCATTTTGGCAAAACTCATCAAGTTATAAATTCTATCCTAAACAAGCAAGCATACATTCATGTTTTATGAACACATTGTAAATAAAGCATTCATTCCATTCTCTAATGCATGTATGAACATCTACTCCACCCCTCAAAGGGGATGGAACTACTCACTACACATGAAACCAATTATTAAACTAAGCAAAGAAAGCATATTAACTGAGCTACTAAAAGTAATGAAATGAAATGAAATTAAACAAAGTAAAGCAAGAAATACGAAACAAATGACTCACATTTCAAGTAGCATCCTCCTACTTTAGTGTGTGCTTCAAGGCCTCACTTCTAGTATGAAGAATAGCCACTCAAAATATGGAGTCATTACAATAGAAGGTGAAGAGCTCTATTTATAGCCATAGAAAAAGGTAATCCGGGACAATCCCCGGATGTGGGACTAAACAAATACTAGAAATGCACTCAACACACACTAATACACGACCCACCAAAATCTTAGCAGATTTGGGCCAAAACAGACCGCTAATTAGCGGTCTTGGACCGCCAATTGGCGGTCTATATGGTTCGGATCCCACTAAGTTTTCTTCTGGGCTTTGCTGGATGTCTTTGGTGATCTTTGATGCATCTACTTTGCTTGCTGGAGCTCCGACCCGAATAGAATTGCCAAAATACTCCCCATGATGGGGTGGAGTATTTTATTTTGCTCTTGGGTCCTTCGTTCTTACGTTCAGGTCGTTCTCCCTTGCATCTTAGTCTCCAGGTCTCACAATTTAGTCCTTTTTCTCTGCTTTTGGGTCCTTTTATGCTTCATCTCTTCAAACCTATTTATTCATGAAAACTAAACATAAAACTCGTTACATAGCATTGTTTAGGTGAAAGATAATGGATATAAGATACAAATATAAGCATGAAATGATGTCAATCAAAACACAAACAGGATGAATGATCACTCGTTCGACCGAACGGCCTGTTACGGTCGACCGAATGTGGGCAGAATGTTAGGGTTCAGGTTTAGTGTTTTCCGGTCTAAGTTTGGGTTATCTATTGAAGTCCAAATAATGTGAAATTTCATGTGTGACTTCTATAAGGAACCTAGTGTGTGTTTGAGTTGATTTTAGCTCAAGTATGCTCAATTTACACAAGTGCCTAAGACTCAAAGAAAATACAAAATACAAGTCTTCAAAATAGCTTGATTACATGTCTTGACTTGATTTTCCTTTCTTCCTTGAGTCTTGATCACCTGTACAGGTTAGCACAAAGCAATATATATGCAATGCAATATGTGTGGCAGTCTACATGATCATAATTAAGATTAGGTTGATTAAATCATCAAAACATAGATTAAGGCCAAAAAGCCAACAATCTCCCCTTTTTTTATTATGGCAACCTATATCTTAACTATATCTTAATACATGGAATTTTTATAAGTAAACTATGCATATAAATGCTCCCCCTATGGATGTGCATAGTTTTTGTTCAATTTAACTCAAATTCCAAGTTTTACCCCCTTTATTATCTCTCCCCCTTTGACATCCATCAAAAATGATATTTATAAAAAAAATCATACGATTTGAGTTCAATGTTGATGCCTTGTAATGAATGTTATTCAAGAATGGATGTTATTCAAGCATTTAAGATTTGCAATGAATGAATAAATAATATGTCAATTAAGCATATAAACCTAGAGTAGAACTAATTTTATCGAAAAATTTAGAGGATATGAAATTATACCAACTTGAAGCTTGAAATTCTTCTACCCTTCATTCGGTGATGCAACCGGCTTTCAATTCGACTCTTAAGCTCGCCCGGTCACCACTCGTTTCTTCCTCCAGCACCTACAAGTGTAGATTTAGGTACCCAAACAACTTTGGGTCCTCGAATGTTTGCTCTGGGAACCCAAACAATTTTTGTTTTAAGAGCCCATACATTTGAGGAAGTATGCTTTACAACTAAGTGTTTTCCATTTAATGTTGTATAAGATGCATGGTTTTTCAATCGAGCATTGTATCCTAAACCATGTATTTGCAAAGATTGCCTTTGACTCCCTAATAACATGTTAAGCATCTTAGTTCCATTTGTGTACTTTTCTAGATCTTTTCTTAATTACACATTGCAAGCATGAAGATCTAATTGTTCAACATCTATAGGTGTTGCTTTTAATTTATCAAGATTTGATGCATTGTTTTCAAATTTAGCAAGCACCTCATTTTTCTCATTCATGCATTTTTCAATTTGACTTTGGAGATCTTTGACTAGCTTTCTAGCACTTTTATTCTTTTCACAAATGATCTCATATTGTTTAACTAAATCATGGAATGCATTTTGAAGCTCATCATGTGTATAATTTTCATTATTTGCACTAGAGTTTGAGCTATCACTATAATATGACTTAATTGAGCATGAATTACTAGAACAAGAGTTAGATTCTACCTCACTTTGATCATCTTCAATGGCCATGAAGCATGAGTGAGCCACCTCTCTTCTACTTTGCAAGCAAGACGATGATGATGATGGTGATGAAGAATAATCCCATGTAGCCTTGTGTGCTTCCTCCTTCCTTTCTCTTCTCTTGCTCTTGCTCTTCTCCTTTTCTCTTCTCCTCTCCCTTTTCTCCTTTTTCTTCTCCCCTTCTCTTCTCTCACTTTCACTCTCCTCCTTCTCCTTCTCTATTTCTATTTTCTCACTTCTTCTACCTCTTCTTTCATTCTTTTCTCCCTATCCTTCTTGAGGTATTTGAAGAAGTCTTTTGCTAGGACTTCAATGTCCTCATCTTCTACACTCCTTCTTGGTTGGTCAATGTTTGCATGTAATGACAAGAAGGGTTTGTTCCTTGAAGCTTCCTTCTCCTTTCGATGGATGATTTGGAGAGCATACGCCATTAAGTTTCCAATTAATTCCTCCATCTTGAGTTGAGAAAGATCGTGTGCTTCTTCAATTGCAACCACCTTATCTTCCCAATCGTGACTTAGCGACCGGAGGAATTTCCTTGTCCTCCCTCCTTCATTTAATCTTCTTCCAAGAACCAAAAGAGAGTTAGTTATATCGGTGAAGCGAGTCTTCATTTCGCTTATGTTTTCACCGATTTGTATAGAAAAAATCTCATATTTATGCATGAGGAGACTAATGCGGGTTTCCTTAGTTTTACTATCCCCCTCATGATGCATTTGCGATCTATGCCATATTTCATATGCACTTACACAACCCCTAATCCTATTATATTCACCCTCATTAAGGCCACAATACAAGATGTTCATGATTTTCGAATTCATTTCGATTTCTTTCATTTTGGGTCTTGTAAGTGAATCTAATTCATCTTCATTTGGGGGTGTGTATGGATTTTGAAGAAACATCCAATACTTAAGGTCATTTGAAATGAGGAAAATTTTCATCCTATTCTTCCAATAATCATAATTTAACACATTTAGCAAAGGAGGTCTAGTAGTGCATAATCCTTCTATATGATTAGATGATGTAGAGGTCATGCAAAAAATACGATTAAGTAATGAATTTAACTCGCAAGGATCTGATACCAAATGTAGGATCGTGTGGGTTATGGGTCCACAATCTCTAATCACTTTAAGACCTAAAACAAACTCTACTTACAAGTCAAATAATGATGCAGCGGAATTTAAAACAAAGACTAGTAAGTAAAGCAAACCACAATTGAACGACACCAGATTTTTATAGAGGTTCGACCACCGCCTATGTCCTTTCTTGCAAGCTCCGCTCGATCTCCCTCGAGCTCCGCTCACGTCTTCACTATCAACCTCGTTCCGGGCCGAGATTAAGCCTTTTACAAAACAAGCTCCACGAACACCCTCGTGAGCTTGACTTTCTTCTCTCACAATACGAGAGGAACACTTCGGGCTTTCACCGAAGACCTTGCTTCATTTACAACAATGAGAACTTGAGTGGAACACACTCTCTAACTTTAACACACTTAGCTTAGGATGTGGAATTGATGCTAAGGTGTGGAAGTGCAAGCTTGCAGTGTTGGATTGGGGAAAAATGAACTTGGGAGTTTCTCTCTAATGTATAGGACAAGTAGTTGTGGGAGAGTTCTGTAGAAATGTGTTTTAGAACTCTTTATATAGGCATTATAGAGAAAACGTCTGTTGGGGTTGATTGGGTGAGTGTTGGTGTAGGATACACAAAACAGAAACTCGTAGGACCCAATTCTGAGGTAATTCGGTCAACCGGATCGGGATGAACGATCGACCGTTTGGCAGTTTTGAACATAGTTCGGTCGACCGGTTAGATAACGGTCGACCGCCCAATGCTAAGACTCTCGTACACTTAAGTGATCGGTTGAACACCGAATAGGCTTCGGTCGACCGATTTGCACCAGGCACTTTGGGGTTGACAAACAATGATCTATTCGGTCGACCGAGCTAAGGTCTAGCGGTCGACCAAATTCCCGCAGGAAATTCGTGTTGGTCAAGAGACAGATATTCGGTCGACCGAACAAGGTCCTCGGTCGACCGATACATGAAATGTATTTGGGGTATTTTTGTTTTAATACGAATACGACCGTTGGGTATATACGACAAAACTAACGGTCGGAAAAATAAGTTCACACGGTCGACCGAAAGTGTATAAACGGTCGACCGTAACCGGGCAGTGAAAACACAAACAGGATGAATGATCACTCGGTCGACCGAACGGCCTGTTACGGTCGACCGAATGTGGGTAGACTGTTAGGGTTCAGGTTTAGTGTTTTCGGTCTAAGTTTGGATGATCTATTGAAGTCCAAAAATGTGAAATTTCGTGTGTGACTTCTATAAGGAACCTAGTGTGTGTTTGAGTTGATTTTAGCTCAAGTATTCTCAATTTACACATGTTCCTAAGTCTCAAAGAAAATACAAAATACATGTCTTCAAAAGAGCTTGATTACATGTCTTGACTTGATTTTCCTTTCTTCTTTGAGTCTTGATCACCTGTAGAGGTTAGCACAAAGCAATATATATGCAATGCAATATGTGTGCTACTCAACATGATCATAATTAAGATTAGGTTGATTAAATCATCAAAACATAGATTAAGGCCAAATAGCCAACATAGTCAACCTAATTAATCTTAATCTTAATAAAATTTGATCAAACATATTCCATGCACACATAACTGCATTGTGCATATACTCATCCTTGTAATCAAGATTCATGAAGATATTTATTTTATCTTTCCTTGAGTCCTCAGGAAACTTATGTAAACTTGGGTAAATTGGTGTAAGGATCTTGTACACACGCCTTAGAACATTTCTTGGATAAATTCCGGGAAAGACACATCTAATTGGCACTTAAATTGAGCACACATTTGACCAAGACACTAAAAACCAACAAGTGTAGATTTGCCCAAAACCATTTAACCATTAGGAATTCCATTCGATCGTTGGACATGTAGAATTTGCCCAAAGGCAAGTTTCCGTATTTGTAGTTAGAATGGTTGATTGTTGGCATTGAATGGTGAAACGTTTGAAATGAGCAGACCGTTCGACCGGTGATGGTCTTGTTTGACTATTTACGTAATTCTTAGGGGAACTATCTAATAAATCATGCAACGCTCGATCATTTTTTGTCGTGCAGTTTATTTTGCACTTGCTTTTCACTTACTGTTCTTCTTACCTAATTTTAATTTTCTCCAACGGACATATAGACCTGAAAGCTTATAAAAAATGGTTCAGGCCTTTGTTTCTTACTAGCCTAATACTCCCTATTACCTCCTTTATTACAAAGAAACTATTTCCACTTTCAAGCCTCAATTTGTACACTCAAAGCCAAACATCACCACTTGTGTGCATCCTAAGTGCTCAAGTCCAAGTGTATTTGTTGTTCTCATTTCCATATCTAAGAATCACCCAAGTTTGTATAACTTTGAGGAATTTACCTCTCGGGTTATGAGAGGAGATTCAAGTGACACGAGGCAGGGGTTGTCTGGTTGCTTGCATTATAAAGAGGGTTTTTTTTTGGTTTGGAAGGTAGATCAGATTAGTGCAAGACTCAAGAGGGGCTCATGGGTTGAGCAGAGTTTGAAAGAGAGCGGTAGGACCCAATTGGTGTGCCAAACTGCTACAAAATCTATTGTATTAGTTGTGGTTTGTTTGTTCTACTTCTTATCTTCTTTTAGATTCCGTTGAGCATCATTAGTAGAATATAGTTGACTTATAACATGGTTACTAAAGAGCCATTGATCCTATCACAAAGATGGAGGAAATTTACACATTGCATGTCATGCTAATCTAACCATATAAACTACGAACCAAGAAACACTGAATCCTACAACATATTAATACACATATAAGTAACGTTCCGAAGGTGTATCTAGAGGGAGGAAAGACATAATGAAACTAATGCATCAACAAGCCTAAAAAATTACTAAGGAAGAAAAATCTAAGAGACACCCCATGAATATAGTTTTGGTTCCTAACTACAACCTGCTCCAGTTCTTGTGCCATGCTAATGTGTCATGAATTGTTCTCATTCCATGGCCATGATAACACCACCACTAACCTAAATCTCAAGAACATTGTCATGAAGTTGATCAACTTCTCATTACCAAAGAGTAGATAGAACTAAAGTCTACTACAAGCATGATAGTGAATAAATCATCACTCTAGCTTGAGTGTTTGGCGTGGATGAGAAATAAGGAATACATGTGATAAATGAAGGATGAGAGATATGTTTTTACAGGATTGACAACAAGAAAGGTTGATAGCTCGCAAGAATTAGAATGTAATTTTCATTAAGGTAACTAGTAAGATGAGACAATAGTCGGTGCAAAGTGAATCAAGTGAAACACCTCAATTAATGGTACTTAATATTTGAAACCAGAGCCATAAAGGTCAACTGCTAAATTAAGGTGCAAGACAAAATTGTGTTTCGATGGTGAACCAGGTTGCATTGTTCAATCATTGGAGTTCAGATGGATGTTCAACTTCTCAATTTGACCTTTAATGGTTGAACCGAGCAATTACCTTGGACTATTCCTGTGAGGAACTAGATTTCTAGGTTCATTGTCTGAGAACCACTTCCTAGTATATACAAAACTAAACCTACCCTAATTACCTAATCCTATCTTAAGCTAATATGTGTGCACGTGCTTGTGAGGTCATGCTTGGCATGGTGGGGAGTGGTATGGCAGCATGGGCTGCCATGCCTTGCTTTGCCACCATTCTTCCCACCTTGTCCCCCACTCTTCACGTCATTTATTCCCTTGCAAACTCCACCATCCTCTACATCCTCCCCTCTTCTTCATGTGTGATCTGGCTGTGGTGTGAGAGAGTGAGGTGAACGACAGTAGGAGGAGATGCAGTGGCAAAAGGCTAGCTTCAACGACCTTCAATCTCAAGGTATGCCGTGGGGTTAGGCTTGGGTGTTGATGGGTGTGTGAGTACTCCGGCGGCCGGCGACGGGCTTCGTTGGCCGGAGTGCTTGGGCGGTTTGGTAGTCTCAGCGGTGGAAGTCAGACTTGTGCTGGTCATGGTGCCTAGTCGGGTGCACCACATACTCGTGTGGTGTGTGAGATCATGCGTTCACTCATACCATATTAGTTTCACACCCTCCATACCCCATGATTTTTGTTAACTTTTGATCCTTAGCATCCTGGTAGGGTACTATATGAATCATGTGTACGTGCTATATTCACTCAAGTTTGGTTTAATGACAAACATTGCTTAGGATTGTGTCCATCTCTATTTACGGATGGTAGCATGAGGCTCACAATGTCGTAATAACCATAACACTCGTTGATGTAAAGTAATTGGGTGAGTTGGTATAACTTGCCATTCTATCTCATGTACTGGTGTGCATACACTATTATTGATTAGGTGATAATCACACTATCTATATCCAAGATTAAATAAATGCCTTAAAGAATAGATAATTATATTTCATGAAACCAACATAGATGAACTCATAGAGATGTTGTATTATTTTACCCTGTATGCTCCTTACCCCAATATTAGTCGTGTGTTCATGTTGTGGGTTGTATGTGCATGTGCAAAATTAGTTGGGCCACCATGCTACACATTATTTTCCCACTCTCATGACCAGCGCATCTTGTTTTTGAAAGTTCATGTTGGGCATTAAACATCAACTTCCCATGGTTTTAAATGATAAAGTGATACTCAGATTTACTTGTCACGATTGATGTAGATGCTAAATTAATTAGATGTATATGTTATGGAATTAATATAGGATGGTATACATAGTGATGATACCAACTATCCCTTGCGTGCACTCTTTTTATTATTAATAGTGTTCGTTCATTCTGCATGTCTCATGTTTTCGACGTGGTGAGTGGACCACGTACCGATACGCCCGATCCTCAAAAACTCGTGTCCTTGCCTTGTGCATGAGCCAAAAGGTGATGATGGGTAACTTCTTGGTGCTCACCCAGGGATGGCCAAAGGTTGATGCACATCGAGTATGTTTCCCTCGGAAACCCGTGTCCTTACGTCTTGCGTGATCTGGGAGGTGACTGTAGGTGCAACGGTTGCACCTTCCGACAGACCACTGAGTTGAAGAGGGTGGGCACGGCGATACCACGTGCCACGTGCGCTGTCTGGTAGGTGGACTAGAGTGATTTTGGGATACGACGAGGTAGGCGTCGACACTTGGTGCCCGGCGAGGTGGCATGGCCACTGCAGGTGGGTGCATGCTCGCTTAGGACATTCGGGTGTTAGTGTATTGATTTGGAGTTAGCCTGCATTTCTTGATGATGGGGACCACGTTGATTTGGTAGGATGCAGGCGTTCGATGCAAGATCATGGTGCGAGTTGGAGTCCTGGTGGAGCACGATCGCCAGATGTGGTGTTGGGAATTGAGAGTCACAAACTAAGACCTAGTTTGAGTACCCTGTGTTTTCCCTTGCAGTTGTGTTTTCATTCTCGTTGCATACTGGTTTTCTTTATTGAAAACTCAGGCATCATTTTTGGAGCCCTGCAGGTTAGGGCATATAGAAACTGATAAGTTGGACTGGTGGGACCTTGAAGATGTAACATGGGACCGGATCTAACATTTTATGTTCTTCTTTACTTGATGATGTATTTTCATCTTCCGTAATTATATCGAACTCTATTGCAAACTCTATATTTTGGTTTTAGATCTCCGTGTTATTGAGACTTTATTTAGTAATATTCCCTTTTGGATATATTGTTGTATTTATTATTTCTGGTTGTGTCCCTATACAGACGGGGATGTGACACATTGTTTTTCCAATGGACAAACGAAAAGGGTCTTCATTTCACGTTTTACCAAAAGATAAAAAATTTACAAAAAAGTAGTCGGTATACAATGGTTTGACATGCCCATGTAAGCGTTGCTCGCTCATCTATATACATGAGATACAATGTCAATGTTCCCCCCCCCCCTTTATTATCCACATATCGTACAAATAGAAACTTAGCTCAAGATCTATTTTTTTCCTTCATTTGATATTCCCTTAATAATAGTGAATTATAAGATACAAAGACAAGGTATGCAAACTATACATGCATAACACACAATAAGAATAAAACATAACCAACAATGATACAGACATAAACCCTAAAGATACAAAAAACATAAAACAAGTAGTATGAATATACAAAAGCAAAAATACAATCAAAGTACACATAGCTTAAACATAAATAAGTACAACAAAAGTAAATGTACCATTAATTATTGTTGGTGATTTGTGTAGGCAAGGTTGTAGACTATGTTGGGACCGAATGAGCAAATGCATGCATTGTTGTAGCTATAGAATGCGTCGAGGCACTTATTGACGCTAATGGACTAGGTGTTTCGATTAATCTTAAACAAGTGCACGACTACGATGAAGCAGTGACAAGTACGGGTCGAATCCACAAGGAGGTGTGTCAACTCTGGTTCTTCAGAAATAGAGTGGCAAATAAGGGGACTAGAAGTTTGGTTACACTAAACTAGGCTACACTAAACTAGCAACAAACAAACGTGGAAAACGACCAGACAAGACTAACTAAAACTAAACCAAGCAACTAACAAACGAGAAAGATGAAATTCAGTAAGGAAAACCCCTAAGGGGTGGTGTAACGCCCCCGATCTCGTGGGTACGCACACTGGGAAAGACTACAAGTGTCGCGATTAGAGACCTCCGCGACGACCAAAGGAGTTACAAAAGACAGACCAACAACGACTCGACAATACGTAGAGAGATGATACATGGATAGACAAACATAAAACATGACTGAAAAGTGAGAGATTATCCATATATGGTAACAAGATCAAATACATTACATCGAGTTCAAAAGGGAAATACATCATAAATAATGCGGAAGCAAAAGACAAACTGAAGAATCTGGTCGACGTGTCCCTCGTGTACAGAATCTTCGACTACTCGTCCAGTCTACCCTGTAGGAATCTAAGTGTTATGTCCCTAACCCGGATTAGGGTTAATTTGGTTTAGAAGAGTGGTTTGCATGGGGAAGGGGGTGAGCACAGTGGTGTGCGTGGGAAGTTGGAGGAGGTGAGGTGATGGGGTGTAGTGTAGGGGCTGGTTACTGTGCACTCGAGTTTGGGTTGGTTTAAGAACGAATTTTCTCTCTCTCTCTCTCTCACTTGCTCACTCTCTCATTTCCTTTTCTTTTCTTTCCGGCGATCAGAGGAGGAAGGAGGCTCGGAGGCTCTGGCGTGAGGAGGTCGTCGCGAGGAGGAGGTCGTGCGTGAGGTGCGGACCGGAGGCGTGTCGTGAAGCTCCGGTGTTCTTCGCCGTTCTTCGCACGTTTGAGGTATGCCGCTCTCTAGTGTGGTTTTGTTGTTGACACTCATGAGAGGGTCGTGTTGGTCGGTCGGAGGAGGTCAGAGGCCTTTCCGACGTCGCGTTTGGGCGAAGAAACCTCGGCTGGCGCGAGGTTGAAGACGACCAGACGGTCGACCGGCCCTTGGGCGGTCGACCGAATGCATGTTTATATTTACTGCCTGTTGCGTTTCGGACGACCGAGGCCTTGTGTTCGGTCGACCGGAACTTAAATATATTGGATTTTATATGCATGTGGTTCGACCGTGGTATATGTTCGGTCGACCGTTATATGACGTAGAAATGTAGGTTGACCCTAACTGTTATCGGTCGACCGAGACCCCTGAGTCGGTCGACCGATGGATTAAAAGATTGAAAATGATGTACTGTTAGTTTTCGGTCGACCGAGACCCCTGAGTCGGTCGACCGATGGATTAAAAGATTGAAAATGATGTACTGTTAGTTTTCGGTCGACCGGGACCCCTGAGTCGGTCGACCGATAGAATGAATTGAATGTTGACCAAACTCCGGATTTTGACCACGTTCGGTCGACCGGTTTTAGACCTTCGGTAGACCGTTGGGGGGATTGTGTTCTGTGCGCAGCGGTAGACCGTGTTAGGGACGGTCGACCGATTCCTTTCTGGAAACGGTCGACCGAATTACCTCTTACGGTCGACCGTTTGGGCCCAGAACAGAATTCCTGGATCCCTTTTTGAATGCCAACTTTGTCCACGGAAACTCGTGTCCTCGCCTTGTGCGTGAGCCGGGAGGTGACGGTGGGCGCGTGATGCGTGCCTGCCCAGGGACCGCCGTTGGGAAGAGTGTGGGTGTTCGGGACGCGTCAGTTCCAGGTATGGAGCGTGACTAATGTGATGGATTGATTGGACTTATTGTAGTATAGCAGGCCTGAGGGATCGTGGATCCCAGTGTTGATGTTGTGTGGGCACGCAACTGGCGTTGGGTGAGGTGACTACCAGCCCATGGGCTACGGAGGTCGCTGCCCTGCTTTTATAGCGGCGCGGTTGGTGTTTGCGGCTCGAGGAGCCCAATGACCTGGCAGACTTCGGTCTGGTTTTTGTCCGATGCTGTGCCGGACTGTTGTGATGGACCACCGAGGCTGTGCCGGTGATGCCGCCGAGGTTGTGCCGGCGATGATGGTTGTTGGGCCGAGGCTGTTCCGGCTACGTTGTTTTCCTCGGCTAGGCACCTACCGAGATGTTGTTGTTATACCTTCCGGGCGACGGCCCCGTTGGTCCCTGTGGCTCCGACCACTGAGATTTGCAGATCTGTATTCTATCGGCCCGCAGGCGTGACAGAGGCTCCCTGCCGAACCCTTGAGTAGTGTAGCTGCATGTGGGGGGTGCGATGTCGCGTGCTGTAAGACTGCATGTGCCTGCAGTAGGTCTCCTCGGGAGACTCGTTGTTGATTGTCGGACTGATGTCCTGTTTTACCCTTCGGGGGAACTGTTTTCCATTTCTGTCAATGCCATGGCACGCTACTAGTATGATAGGTTCATTTGTGTAATGCATGCATATAGGTGAGTTGGCATACGGGGTTTCCTTCTGGAAACTCAGGCATTGTTGTTATATATTTTCAGGACCGCAGTAGGTCCAGTGGGGTGGTGATCGGCGGGCGCGCGCGTTTGGAGTCGGATCCTCTAGTCAGACCACTGAGGTCCACATGATTACGTTTATCTTCCCTTGTCGTTTTGTTGTAATCATGTATTCATTTTGGCAAACTCTGATGTATTATGGTGCACCGCTTTATTGTTTATGAGAAGTAACAGTCCCGCCTTGATTATTGTGCTCTTTGTCTTGATTATGAATTTTTTAAATTTTCCGCTGTTTCGGGATGTTACACTAAGTACCTGCAAGCACCGCATCAACATATGCGTGAGTTTTCTATAAAGAAAACCCAGTATGCCCCTGGCCCAATCAAAGTTATATGGAAGAATGCATGCAATCTATCTAAGACAAAAGCATCCGAAATAGAAACAGAAAATCACATAATGCAACAGAAGGCTACGACTCCATAAGCCGTGCCGGTCGGGCGCACCCGAATCATTCCTCAATAGGAACCAGAACACCAGCCTCGCTGGTCAAAGGCGGTCACTCGACAGTGAGCCACCGCTTGGCATAAAGCGGTGCGCCGGATAAGTGTCCCAATTCGCGGCAAGTGACCTACATGTTGCCATCGCGAACTTGGGAATACCTACCCTGAGACAGAATGGCAGCGCGCCTGCCCAGGACTTATCTTACGCCTGGCCTCCCAACGTGAAGGTCTTATGCGAATGGCCTCTCTAGCTAGAGGACCCACTCATAGCCCGCCGGCCCAGAAACAGAATGTGCCCAGAATTATTAATCAGATTAAATGCGATGCAAGCTACTTAAGCATCTAAAATCTAATGCATCTACAGTGTATGGAATGAGCTCAAGGAAAGGTATCTGGATACCCTCCTAACAGCCCCCAAACAAATCAAATCAGAACATCCCAATCAGGAATCAAACGAAACTCACAACAACAAGCAATCATAACCGGATCAACAAATCAAGATAATAGCTAATCGAGTCATCTACGGGTCATGATAAAGATGTTAAAAGGTCTGATTTCCTAAGGGTCATACATAACCATATCATAACACTTCACTTCAGTAACATATAGACTTGAGATACACAATAGAAGGATGCATTACAACTAGATATATCAAAATCAAACTCCACAATAATCGGTAGCATGCATCCTTAATTTCAGAGTTTATATGCGATGATAACTGAAATCTCAGAGCATGATCAGAGTTTATATGGGTATGTATTACATGTATATCAGTAGGATAATCATGTCGGAACATGCATTAAATATCAGTAGACGATATAGAACTCTAAACTAGCATACATGCATGCAACGGGTTAATATGTTGCTTTAGAACATGACACCATCAGCACATGATATGAAAGAGCCCGTTTACATTCATAAATGCATGCATGACTAAAACATCAGAAATACACACACATCAGATCATATAACCACATTATATCTGCTACTGAAACACAACAAGTCATATAAAGCAAAACACATTCAACACATAGAGCACGATAACTATCAAAAGACAAGCTAACAAGTTCAATCGACTCAAACAGATGCATGAACCCTTGACCACTCCAACCCACGTGCTTAGAGTATCCCTCTCAGGCCGTCTATGGTGGGAGAGGGTCAGTAGAGATCCATCCAAGCAGCTCAGCCCAACAACCGAGCAAGCTGATGCACATGGTGCACTAACCGCATGGCTAGCCCATTCAAGTGCATGCTGCTCAGACCGAGCTAGCCCATCAAGATCCCCCTCACCCTTATCATCCCTAGGTTTGTTCCACACCTTTTACTGACCTTTTCCACCATCTAGAAGAGCTGGACAAGCCATCCGATCCAAACAAAGAGTCAAAAGGGTTGAAGACAAATCCTAGTCGGATCTTGTGTGCACCAGCCACACCCAACCAGATCCGTGCCCACCCCAAAACTCAGCCCATAAGAAACCTCATCACTCCTGATCGGAGCTCACCGGAACCCCGGTCCCTCTGGCTTCCCCACCGCCAGCCCCATCTAGCGCATGCTCCATGCGCACACTAGAAGGGAACTCGGTTGTTGGTGCAACCGATTGCACCAACAACCAACATGGTGCTGGCTGACCCTCCATCCAACACCCCCTCCCATACAACTCTTCAAGGGTCAGGAGCATACCTGAATTCACGAAAAACTTTGCCTGAGATTACCGGAGATCAGCCCACCCAGATCTTCGTCTAGTTCAACATTATTTGCTCTTCTGTTGCAGTCGGATCTTGCTGCTTCTTTTTCTCTCTCTAAGGGTTTTTTTGTTTCTCAAAAAATGAACAGATATGTTACTTTTGTATTTTATATGACTTTATCATATATCTCAAAAATGTGGAGGGAACTTTAATTTGTTTTAGAGGAAAAAAAAGAGGGAACTAAAAAATTTATGCGCCTAAATACCCTTGTATTGAAAACCGTTGCATTAAACTTGACTAATGCAACACTACTGGCCATCTGTTGCATTATCATTGTCTAATTCAACATTATTTGCTCTTCTGTTGCAGTAGCCCTATCTAATGCAACATTATGGCTCAAATTGTTGCATTAACGCTATATAATGCAACACTATGCCAAAACCTGTTGCATTAGCCTGTCTTATTGCAACGCCTATAAAGTAATTGTTGCATTAACATCTATTAGAGCGTTGCATTTGATAAAAAATGTAGTAGTGTTTGCTCACACGGTTGCTTTCTGCAGCAGCCTTTGTCCCCCCCAAAGGAGGAAACTCCTCCATGGTTGGTGCATTCAATTCTCCACTAGCCTCCTCCATGCTGATTGGTTCCTCTTCTAAGAGTAAAGATTGCTTTTCCATTATTAAGCCCTCACCATCTCTGTTCCAGAGCTTTCTTTTCCAGTTATGGTCTCCCTTTCCATTATGATCTCCACCTCCGTTGTGGTTCCCAACTCCCCTATGGCCACCCCATGTGTCTTCACGCCTGAACCTTCGTCATGCTCGTGGGCCACCAATTTAGGATCAGTAGCCGCCCCCTCCTTTAGGCCTACTTCTCCATTTTGCTCTTCCCGTTCCCTCACGTCCGATGAGGCAATCTTTTTGTCCCTCCCTTTCGGCAAACCTTCACCCATCCTTGCACCTTTCGAGTGGATTTCACAGCCATTCTTCCATCGTCCCTCACCTTTTCACGCTGGTTTTGTGGGCACCAAACCTGAGTATGCCCAAACTACGAAGATACTCCACAATGGCCCGACTTCCACTCATATTTAATGTCCACCTTTTCCCAAGCACCTCCTTTGATTTGACTATCAACGAACTTCGGATACTTAAATGTTCCTTCCACCTCAACATAAAGCCTACCAAATGCAAGCCTTCTCCCCGAAGTGTTGTTATCATCCATGTATAACATCTTCCCAAGAACACTAGCTATGGTGCTTAAGATTGATGGTGACCAGAAACCAAGGTCTAGATCCGGCAGCCTTATCCATATTGGAATAAATGACATCTTACTTCTCTTCATAACCACCTCCAATGTCCATTGCTGGAATACTAAGGGAGTGGCCCGAACAAACAAAGCACCTCTCTCAAGAACATCTTTGCGGTCCTCTTCCAATGTGAATCTGAAAAGTAAGAACCCATCCCGGTGACGAATCACCTCTACACTCCCGTGAAGCTCCCAAAGGTTATGCAAGTACCTCTCCAGGGATGGGAGGTGGGGTTGATGTCCACAAAATACCCAAAAAGAACCTTGTCCCACGATTTCCGCGCCTCCACAACTTGTTGCTTGGTGTACACCGCAACTTAATCGCCTTCATTCAGCCCCGGTTGGATTAAGTCAAGAGCAGTCTTTGCCTTCACCCCAGCCCCAAACAACTCGGACCACTTCTTAGGTTGGTAGCCCTCGCCATTTGTGGGAGGAACCAGCTCAACCCTTGCTGCAGCCACAATCCCACGGCTTGTGTGTGTTGTTTGAGGATGCTTTTGGCTGCTACCATCCTCCAACAGCCTTCAATCATGACTACAACGCTCCAAACACTCCATTAGAGTAGGGAATCAAGAGTAAAGATGAAAAAATGCAAGAAAAATGACCTAGGAAACCATAGATTCCCCCATGCCTCCCAAGAGCTTCTCTCTCCTTCCCCTTATCTTTGCTCCCTTGTCCCTCTCTCTTTCCTCCTTCTCCTTTTCTTTCTCCTTCTCTCGCTCCTTCTCCCTCTCCTTGTCTCTCCTCTCTCCTTATCTTTCTCCTCTCTCATTCCTTCTCTCCTTCTCCTTCCCTTCCAATCTCCTCTTCCTTCTCTTTCTCGATCTCCAACTCCGTCTCTCATATTGTTCCCTTTCCCCATTTCCCAATTTCCTTCTCTCTCACCTCTCTCCCTCTCCTTCTCGTCCATCCCTGTCTCCCTCCTTTGTCCATCTCGTCTTCTATTTCTTCTCTTTTTCTCTCCACCTCTCTCCATCTCCTTCTCCTTCACTGCCTCTCTCTGCTTCTCCTCTCCTTTTTCTTCTTATATTTTACCTTCTCCTTCTCCGTCTCTCTCCGCTTCTTCACTCTTTCTAACCGTCTTTATCTCCTTCTCCTTCACTGCCTCTCTCTCCTTTTTCTTCTTGTCTTTTTCCTTCTCCTTCTCCGCCTCTCTCCGCTTCTTCACTCTTTCTAAACCTCTGCATCTCCTTCTCTCTTGTTCTCTCCTTCTCCTCACCCCTCTCTTACTTTCTCCTTCTTTACCCTTCACCTTTTCCATCTCCTTCTCTCTTGTTCTCTCCTTCTCCTCATCCCTCTCTTACTTTCTCCTTCTGTACTCTTCACCTTTTCCATCTCCTTCTCTCGCTTTTTCTCCTTTTGTCCCCTCCTTCTCTCCTTCACTATCCTACTTCTCTCTCCCTCTCCCTCGTCCTTCTTCAATGTCTCTCTCTCTCTCTCTCCGTATCCTATCTCTTTTCTTCACTATCCCTCCTTGTCCCATTCTTTATATTTCTACTTCTCTTTCTCTCAACTCTCCTTCTTCTCTCTATCTGTTTCGTTCTCTCTCTCACTCTTCGTCTCATTCTCCTCTCTCTTTCATCTCTTTCACCAAGGATCAATAGAGGTGGTCCACACCAAGGATCTTCAAAGAATTGGATCGTATCGCCATTACCAATTCTGAAAAAAAAATCTCCCGTGCAATGTGCCGAACTCTCAAGACGCCTCTCCAAGCCCTTAAGCTTATAGAGGGGGACGGGCCATCCAAATAGTAAGGTTGCGTAAATATTTGATCCTAATGCATTGTGCCCAAACAGAGGTATCCTTGGAGGCTAGGAACCAAAATAGGCAAAGTAGCCCCGCATCGTTTCAATCCACCAACTGTTGTAGTCCGAAACTCTTTCTACTTTTGGTGCGCATATATCGTGACACGAAACAGCCACAACTTTCTTTGGTCCCCACATGAAGTGCATCGTAATTTGTTCAACCTCTCCAAGCACACTCCATGGCACATGGAAAGCTGATGTCCAAAAAATGCTGAATGCTGTGAGGACACTACGAACCAGCTCCACACGTCCCGCCATCGACAGAAGTTTCGCTTTCCATGTGTTGAGCCACCTTCTGATTTTATCCAACAAAGACGTACAATGGTCCTTACTCAGCATGTAGAGAACAAGGGCAACCCAAGATAAGTTACCGGCAAGTCACTCATCTCGATACCCAAATGCTGGCACATCCAGTCACCATGCGGTGTGTTTCCACCCATAAATATACGAGTTTTGGTGTTGTTGAGGTGCAAACCTGAGCAGCTGGTGAAGGTTTGCAAGACACGCTAGATTGTGTAGGCATCCTACTTTGTAGCATTTACAAACTGTAGGATTGTGTGGATTATGGGTCCACAATACTAATCACAATTAATCCTAATTACCTACTTGTTTTATCTATCAAAGATATGCAGTGGAAATAAACTAACAAACAAGCAAGTAAAGGGAAGATAATGCAAACCACGATGGACACGGGGGTTTTACAGAGGTTCGGTCACCACCTACGTCCTCTCTTGCAAGCTCCACTCGATCTCCCTCGAGCTTCGCTCACGTCTTCACTATCAACCTCGTTCCGGGCCGAGATTAAGCCTTTTACAAAACAAGCTCCACGAACACCCTCGTGAGCTTCACTTTCTTCTCTCACAATCCGAGAGGAACACTTCGGGCTTTCACCGAAGTCCTTGCTTCTTCACAAACGAAAACTTGAGTGGAACACACTCTCTAACTTGAGCACACTTAGCTTATGATGTGGAATTGATGAGGTGTGGAAGTGTAAGCTTGGAGTGTTGGATTTGGGAAATTTGAGCTTGGGAGTTTCTCTCTAATGTATTGGACAAGTAGTAGTGGGAGAGTTGTGTTAAAATGTGTTTTACAACTCTTTATATAGGAATTAGAGAGAATAAAGCCGTTGGGGTTTATTGGGTGAGTGTTGGTGTAGGATACACAAAACAGAAACTCGTAGGACCCAATTCTGAGTTAATTCGCTCGACTGGATCGGGATGAAGACTCAGTTCGGTCGACCGGTTAGGTAATGGTCGACCGCCCAACGTGAAGACTCAGGTACACTTAAGTGATCGGTCGAACACCGAATAGGGTTCGGTCGACCGATTTGCACCAGGCACTTTGGGGTTGACAAACAATGATCTATTCGGTCGACCGAGCTAAGGTCTAGCGGTCAACCGATTTTGCCCAGGAGATTCGGGTTTGTCAAGAGACAGATATTCGGTCGACCGAACAAGGTCCTCCGTCGACCGATACATGAAATGTATTTGGGGTATTTTTGGTTAATACTAATACGACCGTTGGGTATAATACCACAAAACAAACGGTCGGAAAAATAAGTTCATACAGTCGACCGAAAGTGTATACACGGTCGACCGAAACCGGGCAGTGAAAACACAAACATGATAATTGATCACTTGGTCGACCGAACGGCCTGTTACGGTCGCCCGAATGTGGGAAGACTGTTAGGGTTCAGGTTTAGTGTTTTCTGGTCTAAGTTTGGGTGATCTATTGAAGTCCAAATTATGTGAAATTTCGTGTGTGACTTCTATAAGGAACCTAGTGTGTGTTTGAGTTGATTTTAGCTCAAGTATGCTCAATTTACACAAGCTCCTAAGACTCAAAGAAAATACAAAATACATGTCTTCAAAAGAGCTTGATTACATGTCTTGACTTGATTTTCCTTTCTTCCTTGAGTCTTGATTACCTGTAGAGGTTAGCACAAAGGAATATATATGCATAAAAATGATTTTTATATAAACAAATATACAATTTAAGTTCAATGTGGATGTCTTGTAATGAAGTTGCTCCCCCTAAATTTTGCACTTCATTACTCTAAGAAAATGATATTCATTAAGCTCCCCCTATCGATATGAATATGATTTGTCAATTAAGTTCATTTCTATTTCTCCCCAATTAACATCAAGTAAATACTACAGTTAATCATGTGATGTTTTCATTTCCCCTATTTACATCCATTAAAAAAAATTACTCTAAAACTATGGATGTTATTCAAGCATTTAAGATTTGCAATGAATGAATAAATGATATGTCAATCAAGAATATAACCTAGACTAGAACCAATTTGATTGAAAAAATTTAGAGGATAAGAAATTATACCAACTTGAAGCTTGAATTGGTTCCAATCTCATTTGGTGATGCAACCGGATTTGAATTTGACGGTTGAGCTCACCCGGTCACCACTGATTCCCTCCTCAAGCATCTACAAGTGTAGATTTAGGTACCAAAAAGACTTTGGGTCCTTGAATATTAGCTTTGGGAATCCAAACCATTTTGGTTTTGGGAACCCACACACTTGAAGAACTTTGATTAATGAACATATGCTTGCCATTTAGTGTACTGTGAGATACATGGTTTTTCAATTTAGAATTGTATCCTAAACCATGTTTTTGTGAAGATTGTCTTTGACTACCTAAGAGAATGTTAAGAATCTTAGTTCCATGTGTGAACTTTTCTAGATCTTTTCTTAATTGCACATTGCAAGCATGGACATCTAATTGTTCAACATCTATAGGTGTTGCTTTTAACTTGTCAAGAGTTGATGCATTAGTTTCAAGTTTAGCAAGCACCTCATTCTTCTCATTCATGATTATTTCAATTTTGCATTTGAGATCATTTATTTGCTTTCTAGCATTTTTGTTCTTTTCGCAAATAATCTCATATTGTTTAACTAAATCATGAAATGCATTTTGAAGTTCCTCATGAGAATATGTTTCTTCTTTGGAACATGAACTATCACTAGCATATGACTTAGATGAGCAAGAATGTGATCTACTAGAGTAAGAGTTAGAAGATACCTCACTTCCTTCATATAGAATTGCCATGTAGCACATATGTGCATATTCCTTAGTTGATGAAGGTGCGGTTGATTTGGATGATGATGAAGACGATGAATCGTCCCACGTAGCCTTGTGAGCTTCCAACCTCTTCTCCTTTCTCTTACTCCTCTCATTTTCTCTCCTTCTCTCCCTTCTCTCATTTTTCTTCTCCTTCTCTTTTCTCTCATTTTCACTCTCTTCCTTCTACTTCTTCTTTTCTCTCTTTTCACTTCTTCTACCTCTTCTTTCATTCTTTTGTTCTTTATCCTTCTTGAGGTATTTGAAGAAGCCTTTGGCTAGTACTTCAATGTCCTCATCTTCTACACTACTCCTTGGTTGGTCTATATTTGCATGTAATCCCAAGGTTGGTTTGTTCTTAGAGGCTTCCTTCTCCTTTCGATGGTTAATTTGGAACTCATAAGCCATGAGATTTCCAATTAACTCCTCCATCTTGAGTTGGGAAAGGTCGTGTGCTTCTTCAATTGCGACCACTTTATCTTCCCAATCGTGACTGAGCGACCGGAGGAATTTCCTTGTCATCTCTCCTTCATTTAATCTTCTTCCAAGAACCAAAAGAGAGTTAGTGATATCGGTGAAGCGAGTTTTCATTTCGCTTATGTTTTCACCGATTTGCATAGAAAATATTTCAAATTTATGCATGAAGAGACTAATGCAGGTTTCATTAGTTTTGGTGTCCCCCTCATGATGCATTTATAGTCTATGCCAAATTTCATATGCACTAATACACCCTCTAATCCTATTATACTCACCCTCATTAAGGCCACAATACAAGATTTTCATGATTTTTGAGTTCATCTCAATTTCTTTCATTTTAGGCCTACTAAGTGAATCTAATTCATCGTCATTTGGGGGTGTGTATGGATTTTGTAGAAACATCCAATACTTTAGGTCATTTGAAATTAGAAAGATTTCCATCCTATTTTTCCAATAATCATAGTTTGACCCATTAAGTAAAAGAGGTCTAGTGGTGCATAATCCTTCTAAGTGATTAGATGTAGAAGCCATTGCTAAAAATTACAGTTAAGTAATGAATTTAGCTTAGAAGGCTCTGATACCAAATGTAGGATCATGTGGGTTATGGGTCCACAATACTAATCACACTTAATCCTAATTACCTACTTGTTTTATCTATCAAAGATATGCAGCGGAAATAAACTAACAAACAAGCAAGTAAAGGGAACATAATGCAAACCAGATGGACACGGGGGTTTTATAGAGGTTCGGCCACCGGCTACGTCCTCTTTTGCAAGCTCCGCTCACGTCTTCACTATCAACCTCGTTCCGGGCCGAGATTAAGCCTTTTACAAAACAAGCTCCACGAACACCCTCGTGAGCTTCACTTTCTTCTCTCACAATCCGAGAGGAACACTTCGGGCTTTCACCGAAGTCTTTGCTTCTTCACAAATGAAAACTTGAGTGGAACACACTCTCTAACTTCAGCACACTTAGCTTATGATGTGGAATTGATGCTAAGGTGTGGAAGTGTAAGCTTGGAGTGTTGGATTTGGCAAATTTGAGCTTGGGAGTTTCTCTCTAATGTATTGGACAAGTAGTAGTAGGAGAGTTGTGTTAAAATGTGCTTTACAACTCTTTATATAGGCTGATTGACATCATTTCATGCTTATATTTGTATCTTATATCCAGTATCTTTAACCTAAACAATGCTATGTTACGAGTTTTATGTTTGAATTTTAGAAATAAATAGGTTTGAAGAGATGAAGCATAAAAGGACCCAAAAGCTGGGAAAAAGGACTGAATTTTGAGATCTGGGACTAAGATGCAAGGGAGAAGGACCTGAACGTAAGACCAAAGGACCAAAGAGAAAAATAGAAAACTCCACACCTTCTTGGGGAGTATTTTGGCAATTAGATTCGGGTCGGAGCTCCAATAAACAAAGTAGATGCATCAAAGACCGACAAACGAATCCAGAAAAGCCCAGAATGAAATTTAGCCGGATCCAAATCTTATGGACCGCTAATTGGTGGTCTGGATCCTTCTGAATGTGCTCAAATTTCTCCAGCACATGTATTAGAGGAGGTTTAGGCTATTTTTGGTATTTGTTTAGTCCCTCATCGGGGATTGTCCCGGATTGCCTTTTTCTTTGGCTATAAATAGAACTCTTCACCTTCTATTGTAATCACTTCATATTTTAAGTGGCTACTCTTCCTCCTAGAAGTGAGGCCTTGAAGCACACACTAAAGTAGGAGGATGCTACTTGAAATGTGAGTCACTTTAATAAAAGTTTATTTATTATGTTGTTTGTTTTATGTTTTTTTTGTTTTACTTTGTTTAATTTCATTTCATTAGTTTTAGTAGCTTAGTTAATATGCTTTCCTTGCTTAGTGTGATAGTTAGTTTAATATTTAGTGAGTAGTTCCATCCCCTTTGAGGGGTGGAGTAGAAGTTCATACATTCAATGAGAATGGAATGAATGCTTTATTTACAATGTGTTGATAAAACATGAATGTATGCTAAAACACATAGAGGACACTCGAACTCTAGGAGCTCTCGTCCTCTCTCCTCCATCTCTCTTATTAGCCTTGTCCTCCTCTCTTTTCCCTTTTCTTCTTATATTCTCTCTCCCTCCTTCTCCTTGTTTTTCACTCTCTCTTATTGTCTCATTCTCTCTACTTCTCACTCCTCTCCCTTCCCTTCTATCTTGTCTCTCGTTATCCTTCACTCTTCGTCCTCAATCTCCTTCCCTCCCTCTCCTCTACTTAAATCCCTCTCTTCTATCCCATTTTCCTTCTCCATCTCTCTCATCTTCTTGTCTTTCCCTCTCTCTCTTACTTGCCTTCTCCTTCTCTCTCTTTCCTTCTCCTCTTGCATCCCTCTCTATCTCCATCTCATCTCCTCTCTTTCTCTCTCTATCTGTCTCCTTCTCCATCCCCTCATCCATCTCCCTCTACTTATCTCTCCTTGTCCTTGTCTCTCTCCCCATCTCTCACTCTATCTTACTCTCTCACTCTCTATCTCCTACTTCTGTCTCTCTTTCCTTCTCTCTCCTCCTTCTCTATCTCTCCTCTCTTCCACTCCTTCTTCTCGGTCTCCTCCACCTCTCGCTCCCCTTGTCCTTCTCTCTCTTCTCATCTTCTCTCCACTCTCCCCTTCTCCTTTTCTCTCTCTCATTTTGCTTCTCTCTCATTGTCCTCTCTCTTGTTCTCCTTCTTCTCTCCCTTGCTCTCCTTCTTCTCCCTCTTTGTCTTCCTCCTCTCTCTCCTTCTCTCTCATCTCTCTCCTGCTCCCTCTTCTTTTCCTGTCCATCACCTTCACTCTCTCTCACTCCTCTAGTTCTCCTCCTTATCTCTCCTTTCTCTTTGTATCTCTCCTTCTCCTCCTTTCTCATCCTCCTCCATATCTCTCTCCTCCCTCTTTGTCTCTCCCCTTCTCCTCATTTCTCAGTCTCCTTCTCACTTACTC
This sequence comes from Triglochin maritima, assembly GCA_963682175.1. Taxonomy (NCBI): domain Eukaryota; kingdom Viridiplantae; phylum Streptophyta; class Magnoliopsida; order Alismatales; family Juncaginaceae; genus Triglochin; species Triglochin maritima. The sequence continues at coordinate 33,208,168 of OY821776.1, read as the reverse complement.
TCTCCCCCTTCTCTCTCATTATCTCTATTTCTCTCTCTTCTTACCATTGGTCTCTACTTCTACTTCGCCCTATCTCTTTCCTTCTCTCCTTCTCCTTCCCTTCCAGTCTCCTCTAACTTCTCTCTCCCCTTCTCCTTGTCTTCCTCCATCTAGCTCACTTACGGACTCTCTCTTCCCCTGTCTTATTTCTCACTCTCCCTCTCCCTCTCCTCCCTCTCTCTACTTCTTCTCTCCTTGTCCTTCTCTTTCTCTCTCTCCTTTTCTGTAAATCAAGGACTCCTTCTCTCTCCTCTCTCTCCTTCTCATTCTCATTCACTCTCTCCTCCTCCATTTCACTCGCTCCATGTCTCTGTCCTTCTCCCTCTCTCTCATTCTCTATGGTTCTTTCTACTTTTCTTTCTCCATCTCTATTCTCTCCCTCTCCTTTCCCTTCTCAGTTTCTCCCCCTTTGTCCACCTCTCCTCTCTCTCCTTCTCCTTCTAGCTCTCTCTCTCTCCATCTCCGTATCTCATCTTGTTCCCTCTACCCGTTTCCCAATTTTTCTCTCACTCGTCCTACACTCTCCATCTCTCTCTCCCCTTCTCCTTCTCCTTCCCCTCCTTCTCTCTCCCTCCTTCTCTCTCCTTCCTTCTCTCTCTCACCTCTCTCTGTCCTCTCTCCCTCTTCTTCTCGTCCTTCCATCTCTCCCTCCTTTGTCGATCCCTCCTTCTATATCTCCTCATTTTCTTTCTATCTCCTTCTCTGCCTCTCACTCCTTCTCCTCTCTTTTTTCTTCTTGTCTTTTTCCTTCTCCATCTCTCTCCACTTCTTCACTCTTTCTAACCCTCTGCATATCTTCTCTCTCCTTCTCCTTATCTCTCTTTTTCTTTCTCCTTCTCTACCTTTTGCCTTCTCCATCTCCTTCTCTCTCTTTTTCTCCTTTGGACCTCTCCTTAGTACACTCTCTCCTTTCCTTCCCTATCCTACTTCTGGCCGCGTTGAAGAGGTGGCAAGTGCACGGCCGCGTTGAAGAGGTGGCAAATACGGGTCGATCCACAGGGACGTGTGTCGACTTTTGGTTGTGCGAAGGCGAGTGGGAAAGAAAGGAGAGAAAGGATGGTTACCCTAAACTACACTAGAATGCAAAAGGAATGAAAGATAAGCAATAAAACTAAACCCCATAGGGGGTAGAGAAATAATGTGAATATAAAGATGTGTGTGTGTGTGTGTTCAATTATGCGTCTCACAACATGTAGTGCATGAAATCATAAAACTAAATCCAACTTTGCCTCCACATGAAATAAGATAAGACTATATCGTTAAAACATACAAGTCAATAATTGGAATGAAGCTAAATGAACTCATGTATAAAGACTAGACCCTACTATGCCTCCACATGAAATAAGATAACCCAATATCATTAAAACATATAAGGCATTAACCAAGGTAAAGGTAACAAGAGTACATACACTACAAATTGTGTTTCCAATATTAATTCCATCCATATCCTCACCTTATCATTCCCCATAAAATAGGTCCACTAATCTAAGCATAAGCTAAGCTTCATTCAAGAGCATTAGCATATCAAATATAAGTGTGAAATCCCATTAGATGGTTATGGAAATCATATAAGGCTCAAGGGATTAAGATAACACACACCTAATACACTACATGATCATATGACATATTTCTCCACCCCCTAAATGGGGATGGAACTACTCAGTACTCAATACACCACAAACTAGATTAACAAAATAAAACATTATACTGAAAGGAAATTTAACTAAGCAAGAAGGGAGCATTAAAGAAGCTTAAAAGGAAGGAAAGACTAAACAAGCACGTACAAATTAAAAGACAAGATTAAAAGAAACTAGAACAATTAATTTATTAACAATGACTCACATTGAAGGTAGCATTCTTCTCCACCTTGAGTTTTGCTTCAAGGCTTACTCCTTAGTAGAGAGAATGCCACCAAGCAATGGGTAGTTTACAATAGAAGGTGAAGAGCTCTATTTATAGCCATAGAAAAAGGCAATCCGGGACAATCCCCCAATGTGGGACTAAACAAATACCAGAAATAGACTAAATACACACTAATACGCGACCCACCAAAATCTTAGCGGATTTGGGCCAAAACAGACTGCCAATTAGTGGTCGTAGACCGCCAATTGGCGGTCTATATGGTCCGGATCACGCTGGATTTTATTCTGGGCTTTTCTGGATGTCTTTGTTGGTCTTTGATGCATCTACTTCACTTGTTGGAGCTCCGACCCGAATAGAATTGCCAAAATACTCCCCATGATGGTGTGGAGTTTTCTATTTTTTCTTTTTGGTCCTTTGGTCTTACGTTCAGGTCCTTCTCCCTTGCATCTTAGTCCCCAGGTCTCACAATTAAGTCTTGTTTCCCTGCTTTTGGGTCCTTTCATGCTTCATCTCTTCAAACCTATTTATTTCTGAAATTCAAACATAAAACTCGTCACGTAGCATTGCTTACGTGTAAGATAATGGATATATGATACAAATATAAGCATGAAATGATGCCAATCAACAAGTCTTCTCCCCAAAACGGTGTTATCATCCATGTATAACGACTTCCCAAGAACACTATCTATGGTGCTCAAAATCGATGGTGACCAAAAACGAAGGTCTAGCTCCGACAACCTTAGCGAAATCGGGATAGATGACATCTTGCTTCTCTCCATCTCTACCTCTGGCATCCATTGCTGGACTACTAGGGGGTTCCCCGAACAAACCAAGCACCTCGCTCAAGAACACGATTGCGGTCCTTGTCTAAGGTGAATCTGAAAAGTAAGAACTCATTTCGACGATGAATCACCTCGACACTCCCATGAAGCTCCCAAAGTTTATGCAAATACCTCTCAAGGGTTGGGAGGAGAGGTTTGAAGTCCACAAAATACCCAAAAAGAACCTTGTCCCACAATTTCAGCACCTCCACTACTTGCTCCTTTGTGCAAACCGCCACTTTAGCTCCATCCTGTAGCCCCGTCTTGATGAATTCAAGAGCCTTCTTGGCCTTCACTCCAGCCCCAAACAACTCAGACCACTTCTTAGGTTCAAGTCCCTCACCATTTGTGGGAGGAACTTGCTCGCCCCTTGCTGCATCCACTCTCCAATGGCTTGTGTGTGCTGTTGGAGGACGCCTATCATTGCCACCATCCTCCACCAGCCTTGAAACATCAGTAGAACTCTCCAAACACTCCATTATAGTAGGAAATCAAGAGTAAAATGATGAAAAAAGAAAAAAATTGACCTAGGAAACCATAGGTTTCCCCATGCCTCCCAGAGCTTCTCTCTCCTACTTTTTGTGCTTTCCTCTTGCAACTCTCTCTATCTCGATCTCATCTCCGCTCTTTCTCTCTCTGTCTCCCTCCCCTCCCACATCTCCCTCTACTTCTCTCTCCCTGTCCTTCTCTCTCCCCCTCCTCTCTCACTCTATCTTACTCTCTCGCTCTTCGTCTCCTTCTCTCTCTTTCCTTCTCTATCTCTCTTCTCTTTCACTCCTCCTTCTCGGTCTCCTCCCCCTCGCTCCCCTTGTCCTTCTCTGTCTCCTCATCTTCTCTCCACTCTCCACTTTCCTTTTTTGCAAAGCAAAATGGAGGCATCACCTCGAAATTTCATTTTGTATGTAACTATGATTTAAAACCTACCAAAATTGAGTCCATAAGAGAACACGGGACATGCTAAGGCACATGCCACTCACACCATGACTCATTAAGTCACTACTCTCTACACTAACCCTTATTACATTTAACTATATTTGCTGTTAACAGTTCTAGGTCTCTTCAAATGCACGCGCAGCAGGCGAGTCTCCTGCTAACTCTTTGAGCTTTGATCCGATCACCCAAACTGTGTCTTTTGACAAATCCCACAATGTCAGCCTCTCATTTTCGCGTTTGGTCAAATATTCGTCTATTCTTTTCTTGCTAACACTCATATACAACTGCACTAAAGGCTAGCTTCATTGTTGTCACCATTATTCGGACCCTCGTGACATGTTTCATGCATCTCGCCTCCTCCTCAATCATGTTCTTGATACCGGTACTCAGCCCAAGCATTTCCAGCACCCTTGTCAACACTTCCTTTGTAAACGGACATGCCCAAACAAAGTGATCCATGTCCTCCCCGGCTACAGTACATAGTGCACATTCCAGCCTATGGTGGGCACCTCTAGCTTCCATCAATTTCTTCGTCATAAGTCGTCCCCGCAGCGTGCGCCATGCTGTAATGACATGCTTTGGTACGTGGTGCTTGTAGAATATAAGTTTGCTCCACCCCACAGGTGCTCTCCGATGCACCACAAATGTCCATGTCTCCGTAATGGTAAATGTTTCCTTCTTTGCCTCCAACCTTGTCAGTGTGTCTTGCCCCCCATGGATAGGCGTCCCCAAGATTTTTTGCCACAACTCCATCATTTGCTTCGAGCGCGGTCTGGGGAGACTCCATCATCCATTCCTAGTAAAGTGAGACACCATCGTATCCTTGGGCATTCCAATATCATAATGAAACTATGCCTCCCCATTCCTCGCAGCGGAACATCTTACCACACCATGGATCAAGAAAGAACTAGGTGGTGCTGCCATCTCTCATTCGATAACGGATATGATCCCTTGCCATGTCTCATGAGCAAACCGATGGTGAGCGAGCTAGCCAAATAGTATGATTATTAAAGTACTTACGCCTTATACATTTAACCTAAAGTGAGTCATCATCTACCACAACTAACCATAACAGCCGTAACAGTCCAGCATCATTCAAGTCTATCAACCTTCGCAAGCCCAAGCCTCCCTCACTCTTGGGCACGCAAATATCCTTCCATGAAACAACCACCCATTTCTTAGGCCCTCCCCATACAAAGTGGGTCATGATACTCTCAATATCCTTCAAAATAGACCTAGAGATAAGCAAAGCGGATGTCCAAAAAATGTTGAAAGATACTTGCACACTTTGCACCAACTCCCCCCGACCAGCCATAGACAAGAGGCTTCGCTTCCATGAGCTCATCCTGACTTTTATCTTAGCCATCAATCCCACATAATGATGCTTTCCCAGTGGGATGTGAATAATGGTAGGCCAAGATATGTGACCGGAAGGCTCTCCCTTTCCATCCCTAGGTCCGCACAAATCCACCGACCATGGACTACGCTTCTCCCCACAAATACTTGACTCTTGACTGTATTTAATTGTAGCCCGGAGCACGGGGAAACATCAGCCAATATCATCTTGATTACCTGAGTGTTTGCCTTGGTAGCTGCTGCAAAAATTATATCATCGGCAAAGAAGAGATGTGATACAATGATGCCCCCACAGTTCATCGGTTCAAGTCTTCCGCTCGCCACCGCCTCCTTGATCAAAATACTGAGAACCTCCATACAAAGTAAAAAATGTAGGGAGTCATTTGGTCACTTTGCCTTAACCCATTTTCTACCTTGAAGGGTCTCGCGTTAGTGCCATTCACTATGACAACAAACGAGGCTCACACACACGCCATAATGAGCCTTCACCAATGGTTTGGGAATCTGAATCTTTGCAGCACATCGTGAAGGAAGCTTCATGACACTGAATCAAATGCTTTCCAGAGATCTAACTTTAACACATCCTTTCTTGCCCTCACTCAATATGCATGTTGTGACAGATTTCATGGGCTAGCAAGATGTTGTCACCTATTCGCCTGCCTCGAATAAACACACTCTCTGTGTCTCCAACCATCTAAGAAAGAACACTTTTCAACATATTTGCCAACACCTTTCATATATATCGGCACGTCATATTGCAAAGGGAAATAGGCCGGTAGTCATCGACCGTGGTGGGTGAAGCCTTCTTTGGTATCAATGTGATCGACATGTAATTCATCTCAGCAAGGAGCTTCCCACTTCGTATGAAGTCATTAACCGCCTTGAATAAGTCTTTCTGATCACTCCCTATGAGGACATGAATAATTTCACATTAAATCCCTATGGTCGATGCACCTTATCCACATTTCAGTGCATCACCACCACCTCAAGCTCCTTCATCTCAAGACGCACGACAAGGCCAGCCGCCTCATCTGAAATCAGAGAAGGGAATTGGAGGGCTAAGGGAATCGGAGCAACCTGAAAACCATTAGCAAACAAGTTAGAAAACCGGCGCTGGAACACCTCACGAATATTGCTCTCGTCCTCCGCAAGCTCTCCACTATCGCCCACTAGCCTCACATTATTGGTGGCTCTCCTCACTCTCAGGGAAGCATGGAAGAATCTAGTATTCCGGTCACCATCCCGCAACCACCTCAACCTTAATTTCTGCCACCGTAGTGATTCTTTTCTAGCCAACGCAAGCTATAACTCATGTTTGTAATGTGCCTCCATGTCAACATGGGAGGAATCCCCTGGGGCACCTTGACGAAGGAGTCTCGCTTGTTCTAGCCGAAGCTGAGCCGCATCCCTCTCAAATTCAACATGTCAAAACATCTCCTCACTCCACTGTTTGAGCGCCAACTTGACCCTATGCAGCTTGGAAACCACTCGATACAAAGGCTGGTCATCAATGTGAGTTTCCCACGTGCGTCTGACTCCCTCCAAAAAAGCGTTCATGCTCCTGAACATTCGTTTCTTTCGTATTGCCTCCTTTGTTGTGCTCAACGTAAGTGATGTATGATCAGTAAGGTCCTTCCCACCTACAACAAAGAAGGACTCAGAATATGTATCAAGCCATGCAAGGGAAATAAGCATCCTATCAATGCGGGTTTCAATGTAAGCCTCCCCTTGGGACAAATTTGACCAAGTGAATTCGCCTCCTCCGGATGGCAGCTCCAATAAATGCAACGCATCAATGCAATTATTAAAATCCTCCATCGGAGCCCAATTAAAGCCTGAACCCCATTCTTTTCATGGTATCTTTGAATGCAATTGAAATCCCCACACAACAGCCATGGTGTGGATTTAGTAGGGGATGCACCCTTAAGGTCTGCCCATAATTGATGCCTCTTGACATGCCCATTAGAAAAATAGACAGGTGTGATGGCCACGATATTCCCATTCCCTCACTGCACCCCTTGCAAGTACAACATTTGGGATGGTTCATAAGTGACCCTACCGTCTACGAATTGCTCATTCCAAAGATAAAGGATACGTCCTGAATCCACTATCATACTATTTGTTGCCCAATTATGCACCCAAATTGCTCTATGAAACCTCTGAAGTTTCTTCATCTTCACCTTATGTTCCAAGAGGCAAACGAAGTCAGTTTTAGCCTCCTTTATTCTTCCCTTTATCATTTATGCATGGCTTGGGAGGTTTTCTTCCACGCAAGAACAATCATGGCTTCGGATAGGGGGACCGGCCCCCCAAACATCTACGGCTTGCTCTTTCTTGCTGCAACTTCAAGGATACACGCTTAGATTTCTCAAGTAGTGCCCCTTTATCCAACACTTGTTGAGGAGTTTCCTCCCCTCGTCCTCCCTCAATCTCATCATAACCTCCCCTGATTTGCTCAGTATCTTGGACGACATCCGCCAAGGCAACTAGAACCCCAAAATGCCCCGCTCTCGAGATTTCTTCACTTCTTGTTGTGCCACTCGTTATACTTTGGTCCAAACTAATCGTTCCAGGTTCACGCACCATAGGTTTGGGGGAGAGTAAATTTTCATTTGGTTGGTTCAATCTGAGGTTCCGCTTGTAGGATCGTGAGGGTCTCTAATTCTAATCACTTTTAACCCTAATTACATACTTGTTTAACGATCAAAGATATGCAGCGGAATTGAAAACTAAACAAGGAAGTAAAGGAATGGAAAATGCAAACCACAAGGAATCGGGGGATTTTTATAGAGGTTTGGCACCCCACCCGAGTCCTAGTCTTCTCTTGCAAGCTCCGCTCGGATCACCGAGCTCCGCTCACAACTTCACTAACCACTCCCTATTTCGGGCCGGGATAGAACGCCTTTACAATTTTCAAGCTCACCAACAACCCTCGCCGAGCTTGGCTAATACTCTCACAATCCGAGAGGGACACTTCGGGCTCTCACCGAAGTCTATACTTTTGTCTTGGGCTTTCACCAAGATCCTTGCTTCTTTGACAATCAATTTGTGGAACAACACTCTCTAATCTTGAGCACATTTGAGTGAGAACAGGATTTAAGACTAAAGTGTGGGAGGTTTGAGGCTTGGTGTGTTCAGAGCTTTCTCTCTAATGTAGGGGAAAAATAGTAGTGGGAGAGTTGTGTTAAAATGTGTATTACAACTCTATTTATAAGCTCCAAAAGAGTTATAGCCGTTGGAGATGAATTGGGTAGAGATTGTGTAAGATACACAAAACAAAAACTGACAGGACCCAATTCTAAGTAACTTCGGTCGACCGGATCAGGCTAAACGGTCAACCGATTGGCAATTTTATTATGGTTCAGTCGACCGGCTAAGAAACGGTCGACCGCCAAAGTCTAAGACTCAGGTACACTTAAGTGATCGATCGAACACCGAGATAGGTTCGGTCGACCGATTCACACCAGGCACTTTGGGGTTGACAAACAAGATCATATTCGTTCGACCGAAACAAGGAATACCATCGACCGAAAACCGATAGGCGCTTTTGGTTTGTCGAGTCTTCTAAGTTCGGTCGACCGATGCAATAAATGTATTTGGGGTAAACGATCGTCGAATGACCTCCCCACTACCCGAGAGTCCCCTTAACTTTGGGAAGTGCTTCTCAAGTGTTGGGAGGTGAGGTCTAAAATCTACAAAGTAACCCACCAAAACCTTGCCCCATCTCTTCAAAGCATCGGAAACTTGTAGTCTTCCGCACACCACCAACCATGCACCATCCTTCCTTGTAGGTTCTACAAACCTTAGAGCCGCGGAGGTCCTTGGTCCAGCCAAGAACAAATCTGACCACTTTTTTTTTGCTTGGGCTCCCCTCCCTCTAGAAGTGGGTCTCGAGGAACACTAATTAACATCATATCATGCATATATTTGTGTATTATATCCTTTATTTTTAGCCTAAGCAACGCTACATAATAAGTTTCATGTTTAATTTTTAGGGATAAACATGTTTGGGAAGAAGAGACTAAAAAATGACTTAAAATCAAGGAAATGGACTGAATTGCAGGACTTATGGACTGAGATGTAAGAGAGAAGGACCAGGATGTAAATGAAAAGGATCAATGAGAAAATAAAGAAGCTCCACACCAACATGACGAGTATTTTGTCAATTAGATCCATGCGCAAACATCAACAACCAAATTGGGTTCATCAAACATCAAGAAGTCAAGCCAAAAACGAGCCACCGAAATCCAGACTCGATCCAACCATTTCGGACCGCCAATTGGCTGTCCCAGACTTCCTATTGGTGGTCCAAATTGGTCGAGACGATTTATGGTTTAGTCGGGCCACGGATTATGTTGTTTTATGTCCACTTATAGTATGCGTGTAGTCCCATAACGGGAGATTTTCCCGAGTTATCTTTTTTCATGGTTATAAATAAAACTCTTCCTCCTCCTTTCTAATAGATCTCCTCTCTTGGTGACCATTCTCTCTACTAGGAATAAAGTCTTGGAGCAAAACTCTGGTGGAGAGAGACTACTTGTAATGTGAGTGAGCAATTAATAATGTTTTGTTTGTTTATTGTTGTTACTTTTAGTTCTTGCATAATTAGTTAATATCGTTTGTTTTAATCTTCGTAGAATTAATTAGCATGTTTTCTTTCCTTAATATGAAAGTTTTCTTAATATTTTGTGAGTAGTTTCATCCCCCCTTTGAGGGGTGGAGATAATGTACATATATGTTGTGAAGTTTGGAAATTTGATGAACTTTTTGATTGTGTAGACTTGCATGTTTGTATGTTCATTGGCGGTATTTTAATCATCTACATGTTGGGGGATTTTTTATGGGTTTTGCTATAAGATTTAGACCCTTCCCATGGATGCACACCTGTTTGGATTCGGGAAGGTTACTGTTCGGATTCGAAAAGGCTACTCTGTGTGGAATAGGTCCCTTGAGCGACGGCCTTAGTTTCCTCATGTTTATTGACTGAAATTTCCTGTTGAATATGCTACATGTTAGTTATGTGTTTGCATGCTTGATTGATTGATGAAACTATGTTTTGATGGGTTTTGCCATAACATTTAGACACCTCCCATGCTTAGCTTTGTTCTTCACATGAGTTCATGGTTTTTGATGAGTCTTCTCATATCTTTAGACACTTCTCCTGCTGAGCCTAAACTTATAATAATCAAGTAGTAATTGCTGATACGTTGTGTGAATGGATTGATAGGTTTTGTCACTTCATTAGACACTTCCTATTCATGAAGACACAAAAAATCAAAAGAAAAGACTCGACTATGTACACACGTAAAACACCCCCCACACCTACTTCATGCATTGTCCTCAATGAATGTGAACAAGATACTACATGTAGATATGCATGAAAAAGTTAAGATCTCACCAACATGAAGTACAAAGGGACGTTCAGGGTCATGTTGATGGACACAAGCCCAAATTCCCTCAAAACCTATGAGAAGCTGAAGAAGGGAGATAAATACGTGAAGAGATTGGGCCCAACTAGACAAGGGTTGGGGCCCACAACAATCGATGCTCACTCATGGAGTCTTTTATTGCACTTTTTTTTTGTATGATATGTACAGCAACAACGATATTCTCATAATCATTTGGTCAAGGAACATCAAATGAGAACATCAAGTCATGAGGACCAGAGACTTGCCGAGATGGGCAAACTTCACTGGTACTCTGAGGTGTCATGAGGGGTGAAAGGTCAAAGCTGAAAGGCTCGAACCCCTCATGATATTGGTTGGGTGTGGGCAACAAAGAATGAAGTTGTGTTGCCTCACTAGGGTTTAATTGCTCATCGAAGAAAACCCTCCAACCAATAGGCGGGTGCATCGGAATGAGTTCCTCAAGCTCATTCGATGGATGCAGCAGACTTGCATCACTAAGAACGGGGCTGCTCCCCAAGTCATCCAACAAGGACCTCCCACCATCATTTAGATCATCAAGCATAAGCTTGGTCAAAGGTGGGTCCTTGTTGGAGTCAATATGAAGCTCAAATGGCTCAATGGCCATGGGATCTGAGGTAGAGACACCTTCTGGTATAGGCATATGACGAGGTGTCTCACTCTCAGTAGTACTCTCAACTGAATCATGCAACAAACACTCCCTTTGGACATTCATGTTCGAGGCCAGCTCACTCTGTTGCATTGCGAAGACAGGCAATGAGTTTTCGCTGGGCCCACGAACATTCTCAATGGGTTGCATTGGGGTTAGGGGTGTTCGTTGATTTTGTGGTGCTTTCTCCAACTGGCGGATGAGATTTAGATTTAAAGGTTCATCCATGGATTCTTGTTGCTTACCAGAGTTGAACACATGAAACTCGACACTCATGTTACCGAATGAGAGCTTCATGAGTCCATTTCCACAATTAATCAAGGCATTGGAGGTTGCCAGAAATGGTCTACCCAAAATCAAAGGTATTTGAGAGTGGGTGTTCGCAACAGGATTGGTCTCGAGGACAACAAAATCGACTGGAAATATAAAATCTCCAACTTTGATAAGCACATCCTCGATAATCCCCATGGGAATACGAATGGATCTATCCGCCAATTGGAGGGTGATCTTAGTTGGTTTCAATTCTCCCAAGTTCAACTGTTGATAAACAGAGAATGGGAGGAGGTTGACCGCTGATCCTAAATCAAGCAAAACATTGCTCAATCTAGTGTCCCCTATCGTACACTGAATAGTAGGACACCCAGGGTCCTTGTATTTTGTGTAGGTAGGATTCGACAAAAGTGAGCTGATATTTGCAGCCAAGAATGCTTTCTTAGGAACATTGGTCTTCCTCTTGGTTGTGCATAGATCCTTCAACACTTTGGCATATTGAGGTATTTGTTGGATGACATCCAACAAGGGGATGTTAACCTTTACTTGCTTAAACACCTCTACTATCTTGTCCATGTTGTCACTCTGCTTTTTGTTTAACCTACTTGGATAGGGAGCTTTTGGCAGGTAGGTTTTCTGCTGTGCCTGAGAAGAAAGATTTGGTGTATTACCCTCACCCTCAGCTTCTTCTTCACCACCATTCCCACAGGGGGCTGCATAGATGGTGGTGGGTGTGGCAACGAAATGTGATTGTCAACCTTTTTTCCATTCCTTAAGGTCACAATGGAGTTGACATGGTGAACAGGTTCCTCCACATGGTTCACTTGCCTCCCCCGAGGTACCACATTCTCATTTTGCATTTGTTGTTGTTGGTACATGCGGGGGTTAGCCTCAGGCTGGCTAGCAAAAGACCCTCTCTCTCTCTCATGTACAGACTGAGCCAATTGGCCCATCTGAAGCTCTAGAGATTTGATGGTCTGCTGAATTGAAGTGAGAACTTGACTTGTGGTAGACATAAAATTTTTCATTGAGTTTTCAAGTCCACGAGTCAAGGTCTCAAGCGATTGAATCGGGTTTCCATAATATTGGAATTTAGGAAACCTGATTGATTGGTGGTTTGTGCTTGGGGTGGCTTAGGAATGTGCATGCATGGGAGGTTGCTGTGATTGGTAAGGTGGTCTAGAGGAGTTCGGAGGACCACCCAGGGCATTAGTTTGGTTCCATGAAATATTGGGGTGGTTCCTCCATCCAGGATTATAAGATGATGAGTATGGGTCATTCCTGGCTCTATCATAGACGGCGTTGACACGCTCCATCTCAGGAGGAATGGACTCACACTCGCTTTCTACATGACCTATCCTGCCACATGAATGACAGGGAACTGTACCAGATGTGGACATGTGAGGTGCACTTTGTTGGTTTTGGAGCTCAATCGAATCCATACGGCGCATTAAGGCCGCCATGCGTGCCTCGGTGGCAGTAGTGGTATCGATAGCAAATGCGGAACCTGATCTAGTTGAGTTTGCATTCGCGATCCTCGCTCCTATACTAGATTATGCAGGTGGTTCCCTCACACTCTCCCATTGCATGGTTTTCTCAGCGAGGTCTTCTAGGAAGGGCCATGCCTTCCTTTCATCCTTTCCCAAGAACTCTCCTTGACACATGGACTCAAGGAGCGTTCTGGACGGGATGTGAAGACCCTCATACACAATCTGACAAAGACGCCACAACTCAATGCCATGGTGAGGGCACGAGGATAGTAGCTCTTTGAACCTCTCAAGATATGCATGAAATGGTTCGGTATCATGTTGATAGAACAAATTGATTTCATTCCTCAATTTTTGAGTCTGATGATTAGGAAACTACTTCTTGAGGAATGCAGATTGAAACTCATCCCAAGTCCTAAAGGAATTCGCCTGGTTGCTGTACAACCACATCTTGGCGTCATCCTTTAGTGCAAAATGAACGAGCCTAAGATGGATGGAGTCTGTGCTAAGTTGTTGCAGCTTGAACATAGCACAGACCTCCTCAAATTCCCTGAGAAAGATATAGGGGTCACCTTTCCCAGTGAAATGAGGGAGCATGGAAATGAATTGAGGCTTAACCTCAAAATGGTTCCCATTAGCCTCTAGTAATACGATGCAAGAGGGTAGAGCGGTACGGCTCGGGTAGCATCGATCACGAAGAGGTATGGGAACGACAATTGGAAGCACTGGTGGAGCAGGTGGGTCCAGTAACTGCTCCTCCTCACGGAAATTAGCAGCCATTGGGCCCGAACTACGTGCGACACGAGAGGAGGGAAGTGTCGAGAAATCAATGACCGAAGCCGGATTGACAACGCTCCTCGTCAAACGACCACTCTCGTCTCGTGTCCACGAAAGCATGCACAAAGGTGCACACACAAAAAACAAAAAAAAATTCTTTTTTTTTCTAACAAAGAATGTGCGTAGAGGAGTAGACGGGGGAACACAGGAGAGAAGAATGACTCAGGAGAGAAGGGAAGAAGTCCTTATGCTACGGCGGATGGGTACAGGTAGAAGCACACAAGCAAACAAGGCTCAAGCAATCCTAAGGTCGCTATAGGTCCTTACAGCTAGATGATGCCTAACTGCGAGGTCACACGGCCTCACCTCCCTACAACGAGGACCACAAAGCCCAGCAAGTGAGCCAAGATCCGGGGATCTCGTCTCTCCTACTATCGACAAAGTGGGCAACGCCGATCAGGTCATGACGATCGGGACCGGATCACTCTCCTAATGCGCCCGAAATCCTTAGGGCCAATGTCTACTTGATTTTAAAATTAGGCTCTTGATTAGTGTGGTTTTTGGGGCGAAGGAAAGGGTGATGAAATTCCCCACCTTATCTTTTATGGGACAGCCACTCCTTAGTAGCGTTTTGGAGTCCTAATCTAGCAATCAACTCTCCAAACAAAATGCTCAACTCACACTTGTTTCAATGCACTTCCTACTAACTAATGCATGTTCATACGAAATGCATGAATGAGAGTAGAAGGTGCGTACCTCACGCCAGCTATCAGCAACAGAAAATAAAGCTAAGATAAAAGACAATCTAAATGCCTAAGTCACATACATGATGCATGACCTAAACAACAAGAATGCCTAATCTTTTGCTTTGAGTTTTAGGGTCCAAGTTGCTTAAAGGAGGTTGATTATGGATCTAGGAACAAACTATAAGTCAAAACATGTCAAATTAAATCCCAGATCACTACATCAATTATGAAAACCAACCAAAGAAATACGAGACAAAACCGAGCTTACCAGACCGCTGATTGGCGGTCTTAAATTCTCAGATTCACTCAAAACTTCTCCAGGCGTTCCTCCTGATGACTCCAAGTCTCCTGAAACAAGGAAAAACTACACAACACAACTTAAATCCACTCGAATCGTCCAAACAAGAGTCTGGACTGGCACCTTCCCGGCAACGGCACCAAAAACTTGTTGTACGTTTTATTTAAACCGCAAGTGCACGGCCGCGATGAAGCGGTGGCAAGTACGGGTCGTCCTCAGGGAGGTGAGCAGCCTCTTGTTTATCAGAAATCAAGTGGCAAAATAGGGAAGAGAAAGATTGATTATGCTAACCTACGCTACACTACGCTAAGAAGTATGAAATGTGGAAGAAGCAAACAAACGATGAAATAAGAACTAAGCTAAGAACAAAACAAGAATTCTGGAATTTCAGTAATGGAAAACCCCTAAGGGGTGGAGTGAGTGCACACAAGCAAAGAGGTGGGTGTAGAATACAGTCTTTAAGCACAAGAAGGTGGTGTTTATCAAGCATAGGAAGTGTCTAAATGTTATGGCAAAACCTATCAATCTATTCACCAACTTGGTTGATTAACATTTACATATGCAAGTTGTTTATTTCAGAACCTAAACAAGCATGAGAGGTGTCTAAACATTTTGGCAAAACTCATGAAGTTGTAAATTCTATCCTAAACAAGCAAGCATACATTCATGTTTAATCAACACATTGAAATTAAAGCATTCATCCCTTTCTCTAATGCATGTATGTACATCTACTCCACCCCGTAAAGGGGATGGAACTACTCACTAAACATTACACTAATTATTAAACTATGGAAAGAAAGCATATTAAAACTAAGCTAGAATTAAAAGACGATTAAACAAAAACATGCACAAACAATAGAAGAAGCATAAAACAAACAATGAAAGAAACACAAAACTTTATTGATAAAATGACTCACATTAAAAGTAGCATCCTCCTACTTTAGTGTGTGCATCAAAGCCTCACTTCTAGTAGGAAGAATAGCCACTTAAAATATGGAGTGATTACAATGGAAGGTGAAGAGTTATATTTATAGGCATGAGAAAAGCTAATCCAGGACAATCCCCCGATGTGGGACTAAACAAATACCCAAAATAGACTAAGAATCCACTAATACACATGACCGCCAAAGATAATCGGATCCGGAGCTAAACAGACCGCCAATTGGCGTTCCAAGACCGCCAATTGGCGGTCTATTGGTTCTGGATCGAGCTACGTTTTGTTGTGGGCTTGTCTTGATGTATTTCTTGGTGTTGGATGCATCGACTCGGTTTGTTGGATTTCCGACCCGAATCCAATTGCTAAAATACTCCCCATGATGGTGAGGATTATTCTGGTGTGCTCTTAGGTCCCTCTGTCTTGCGTTCATGTCCTTCTGTCTTGCATCTTGGTCCCCAGATCTCACAATACAGTCCTTTTTCCCAGCTTTTGGGTCCTTTTGTGTTTCATCTCTTCAAACCTATTTATTCCTGAAAACTAAACATAAAACTCGTGACATAGCATTGTTTAGGTGAAAGATAATGGATATAAGATACTAATATGAGCATGAAATGATGTCAATCAACACACACATGACACACACATACATGCTTACATGCGTCATTCGTCACCTATTTCACATCATATGTGCACACACTCCACCCCTTAGGGGATTTCTTTTCCTGAATTTTATCTTGTTGTCGATTTCCCTCTCTTTCGTTTTCCTTGTTTGTGCTTACTAGTTAGTGTAGTTTAGCTAGTGTAATCAACTTCTTCTCCATCTTTTTCCCACTTGACTTCAAACAAACCAGAGTCGACACACCTCCTCGTGGACACGACCCATATTTTTCATGTCTTTACTGACGTCGTGCACTTGTGGTAATATAAATGATCATATCAAACACCCTCTTCGAAAACACCTTTTTTAGTATGTTCGGCCGAATGTGAGGGCCCTAAGATGTTACTCCCTCCACTCGACGATAAACATGTTTTATCTTTAAGTTTCAGCAATAAACATGTTTGAGAAAAAGAGACTAAAAAAGGACATAAAAGCAAGAAAAATTACTAAGTTGCAAGACTTATGGACTGAGGTGCAAGAGAGAATGACCCGGATGTAAAACCAAAAGGACTAACGAAAAAATCAAGAAGCTCCACACCATTATGAAGAGTATTTTGGAAATCCGTGCCCAAACATGAACAAACAAATCGGGTTCATCAAACATCTAGAAATCAAGTAAAAAATAAACCACCAAAACACAAACTCAATCAAAGCTATCGGGACCTCCAAATGGTTGTCCCAGACTGCCAATTGGCGGTCAAAATTGGTCCAAAAGTTTCATGATTGAGTCGGGTCATGTATTATATTGTTTTATATCAATTTATAGTATGCGTTTAGTCCCATACCGGGGGATTGTCCCCGGTTACCTTTTTTCGTGCCTATAAATAGAACTCTTCCTCAGCATTTGTATTCACCC
Source organism: Triglochin maritima (assembly GCA_963682175.1). Taxonomy (NCBI): domain Eukaryota; kingdom Viridiplantae; phylum Streptophyta; class Magnoliopsida; order Alismatales; family Juncaginaceae; genus Triglochin; species Triglochin maritima. The sequence continues at coordinate 33,191,052 of OY821776.1, read as the reverse complement.
ATTGCTTGGTGGCATTCTCTCTACTTGGAGTAAAGCCTTGAAGCAAAACTCAAGTGGAGAAGAATGCTACTTGTAATGTGAGTCATTTAATAAAATATGTTTTCATAGTTTTGTTCTCATGTTCTCCCTTTTTCTTGCATGCTTAGCATAGTCTTGTTTCTTTAATCTTAGTCTAAATTAGTTAGAATGAATCCTTTTCTTTATATGAATGATTTCTTAATGTGTAGTGAGTAGATCCATCCCCTTTAGGGGTGGAGATGATGTACATATATGTTGTGAAGTTTGGATGTTTGATGAATTTTGATTGTGTAGACTTGCATGTTTGTATGTTCATTGGGGGTATTTTAATCATCTACATGTTGGGGGATCGGAACGGGGTTTTCCATAAGATTTAAACACTTTCCATGCTTAGTTTCCTCATGTTTATTGACTGAAATTTCCTGTTGAATATGCTACATGTTAGTTGTGTGTTTGCATTTCTGTTTGCTTGCTTGATTGATAGAAGAAACTATGTTTTGATGGGTTTTGCCATAACATTTAGACACCTCCCATGATTAGCTTTGTTCTTCACATGAGTTCATGGTTTTTGATGAGTCATGCCATATCTTTAGACACTTCTCATGCTGAGCCTAAACTTTTAATAATCAAGTAGTAATTGCCGATACATTGTGTGAATGGATTGATAGGTTTTGTCACATCATTAGACACTTCCTATTCATGAAGACACACACATATACTTGCTTACATGCGTCATTCGTCACCTATTTCACATCATATGTGCACACAGTCCACCCCTTAGGGGTTTCTTTTCCTGAATTTTATCTTGTTGTCGATTTCCCTCGCTTTCGTTTTCCTTGTTTGTGCATACTAGTTAGTGTAGTTTAGCTAGTGTAATCAACTTCTTCTCCATCTTTTTCCCACTTGACTTCAAACAAACCAGAGTCAACACACCTCCTCGTGGACACGACCCATATTTTTCACGTCTTCACTGACGTCGTGCACTTGTGGTAATATAAATGATCATATCAAACACCCTCTTCGAAAACACCTTTTTTAGTATGTTCGGCCGAATGTGAGGGCCCTAAGATGTCACTCCCTCCACTCGACGATAAACATGTTTTATCTTTAAGTTTCAGCAATAAACATGTTTGAGAAAAAGAGACTAAAAAAGGACATAAAAGCAAGAAAAAGTACTAAGTTGCAAGACTTATGGACTGAGGTGCAAGAGAGAATGACCCGGATGTAAAACCAAAAGGACTAACGAAAAAATCAAGAAGCTCCACACCATTATGAAGAGTATTTTGGAAATCCGTGCCCAAACATGAACAACCAAATCTGGTTCATCAAACATCTAGAAATCAAGTCAAAAATAAACCACCAAAACACAAACTCAATCAAAGCTATCGGGACCTCCAAATGGTTGTCCCAGACTGCCAATTGGCGGTCAAAATTGGTCCAAAAGTTTCATGATTGAGTCGGGTCATGTATTATATTGTTTTATATTAATTTATAGTATGCGTTTAGTCCCATACCGGGGATTGTCCCCGGTTACCTTTTTTCGTGCCTATAAATAGAACTCTTCCTCAGCATTTGTATTCACCCATTGCTTGGTGGCATTCTCTCTACTTGGAGTAAAGCCTTGAAGCAAAACTCAAGTGGAGAAGAATGCTACTTGTAATGTGAGTCATTTAATAAAATATGTTTTCATAGTTTTGTTCTCATGTTCTCTCTTTTTCTTGCATGCTTAGCATAGTCTTGTTTCTTTAATCTTAGTCTAAATTAGTTAGAATGTATCCTTTTCTTTGTATGAATGATTTCTTAATGTGTAGTGAGTAGATCCATCCCCTTTGGGGGTGGAGATGATGTACATATATGTTGTGAAGTTTGGATGTTTGATGAATTTTGATTGTGTAGACTTGCATGTTTGTATGTTCATTGGGGGTTTTTTAAGCATCTACATGTTGGGGGATCGGAACGGGGTTTTCCATAAGATTTAAACGCTTCCCATGCTTAGTTTCGTCATGTTTATTGACTGAAATTTCCTGTTGAATATGCTACATGTTAGTTGTGTGTTTGCATTTGTGTTTGGTTGCTTGATTGATAGAAGAAACTATGTTTTGATGGGTTTTGCCATAACATTTAGACACCTCCCATGCTTAGCTTTGTTCTTCACATGAGTTCATGGTTTTTGATGAGTCTTGCCATATCTTTAGACACTTCTCATGCTGAGCCTAAACTTTTAATAATCAAGTAGTAATTGCCGATACATTGTGTGAATGGATTGATAGGTTTTGTCACATCATTAGACACTTCCTATTCATGAAGACACACACATGACACACAGATATACATGCTTACATGCGTCATTCGTCACCTATTTCACATCATATGTGCACACACTCCACCCCTTAGGGGTTTCTTTTCCTGAATTTTATCTTGTTGTCGATTTCCCTTGCTTTCGTTTTCCTTGTTTGTGCATACTAGTTAGTGTAGTTTAGCTAGTGTAATCAACTTCTTCTCCATCTTTTTCCCACTTGACTTCAAACAAACCAGAGTCGACATACCTCCTCGTGGACACGACCCATATTTTTCACGTCTTCACTGACGTCGTGCACTTGTGGTAATATAAATGATCATATCAAACACCCTCTTCGAAAACACCTTTTTTAGTATGTTCGGCCGAATGTGAGGGCCCTAAGATGCCACTCCCTCCACTCGACGATAAACATGTTTTATCTTTAAGTTTCAGCAATAAACATGTTTGAGAAAAAGAGACTAAAAAAGGACATAAAAGCAAGAAAAAGGACTAAGTTGCAAGACTTATGGACTGAGGTGCAAGAGAGAATGACCCGGATGTAAAACCAAAAGGACTAACGAAAAAATCAAGAAGCTCCACACCATTATGAAGAGTATTTTGGAAATCCATGCCCAAACATGAACAACCAAATCGGGTTCATCAAATATCTAGAAATCAAGTCAAAAATAAACCACCAAAACACAGACTCAATCAAAGCTATCGGGACCTCCAAATGGCTGTCCCAGACTGCCAATTGGCGATCAAAATTGGTCCAAAAGTTTCATGATTGAGTCGGGTCATGTATTATATTGTTTTATATCAATTTATAGTATGCGTTTAGTCCCATACCGGGGGATTGTCCCCGGTTACCTTTTTCGTGCCTATAAATAGAACTCTTCCTCAGCATTTGTATTCACCCATTGCTTGGTAGCATTCTCTCTACTTGGAGTAAAGCCTTGAAGCAAAACTCAAGTGGAGAAGAATGCTACTTGTAATGTGAGTCATTTAATAAAATATGTTTTCATAGTTTTGTTCTCATGTTCTCTCTTTTTCTTGCATGCTTAGCATAGTCTTGTTTCTTTAATCTTAGTCTAAATTAGTTAGAATGTATCCTTTTCTTTGTATGAATGATTTCTTAATGTGTAGTGAGTAGATCCATCCCCTTTGGGGGTGGAGATGATGTACATATATGTTGTGAAGTTTGGATGTTTGATGAATTTTGATTGTGTAGACTTGCATGTTTGTATGTTCATTGGGGGTTTTTTAATCATCTACATGTTGGGGGATCGGAACGGGGTTTTCCATAAGATTTAAACGCTTCCCATGCTTAGTTTCGTCATGTTTATTGACTGAAATTTCCTGTTGAATATGCTACATGTTAGTTGTGTGTTTGCATTTGTGTTTGCTTGCTTGATTGATAGAAGAAACTATGTTTTGATGGGTTTTGCCATAACATTTAGACACCTCCCATGCTTAGCTTTGTTCTTCACATGAGTTCATGGTTTTTGATGAGTCTTGCCATATCTTTAGACACTTCTCATGCTGAGCCTAAACTTTTAATAATCAAGTAGTAATTGCCGATACATTGTGTGAATGGATTGATAGGTTTTGTCACATCATTAGACACTTCCTATTCATGAAGACACACACATGACACACAGATATACATGCTTACATGCGTCATTCGTCACCTATTTCACATCATATGTGCACACACTCCACCCCTTAGGGGTTTCTTTTCCTGAATTTTATCTTGTTGTCGATTTCCCTTGCTTTCGTTTTCCTTGTTTGTGCATACTAGTTAGTGTAGTTTAGCTAGTGTAATCAACTTCTTCTCCATCTTTTTCCCACTTGACTTCAAACAAACCAGAGTCGACATACCTCCTCGTGGACACGACCCATATTTTTCACGTCTTCACTGACGTCGTGCACTTGTGGTAATATAAATGATCATATCAAACACCCTCTTCGAAAACACCTTTTTTAGTATGTTCGGCCGAATGTGAGGGCCCTAAGATGCCACTCCCTCCACTCGACGATAAACATGTTTTATCTTTAAGTTTCAGCAATAAACATGTTTGAGAAAAAGAGACTAAAAAAGGACATAAAAGCAAGAAAAAGGACTAAGTTGCAAGACTTATGGACTGAGGTGCAAGAGAGAATGACCCGGATGTAAAACCAAAAGGACTAACGAAAAAATCAAGAAGCTCCACACCATTATGAAGAGTATTTTGGAAATCCATGCCCAAACATGAACAACCAAATCGGGTTCATCAAATATCTAGAAATCAAGTCAAAAATAAACCACCAAAACACAGACTCAATCAAAGCTATCGGGACCTCCAAATGGCTGTCCCAGACTGCCAATTGGCGATCAAAATTGGTCCAAAAGTTTCATGATTGAGTCGGGTCATGTATTATATTGTTTTATATCAATTTATAGTATGCGTTTAGTCCCATACCGGGGGATTGTCCCCGGTTACCTTTTTCGTGCCTATAAATAGAACTCTTCCTCAGCATTTGTATTCACCCATTGCTTGGTAGCATTCTCTCTACTTGGAGTAAAGCCTTGAAGCAAAACTCAAGTGGAGAAGAATGCTACTTGTAATGTGAGTCATTTAATAAAATATGTTTTCATAGTTTTGTTCTCATGTTCTCTCTTTTTCTTGCATGCTTAGCATAGTCTTGTTTCTTTAATCTTAGTCTAAATTAGTTAGAATGTATCCTTTTCTTTGTATGAATGATTTCTTAATGTGTAGTGAGTAGATCCATCCCCTTTGGGGGTGGAGATGATGTACATATATGTTGTGAAGTTTGGATGTTTGATGAATTTTGATTGTGTAGACTTGCATGTTTGTATGTTCATTGGGGGTTTTTTAATCATCTACATGTTGGGGGATCGGAACGGGGTTTTCCATAAGATTTAAACGCTTCCCATGCTTAGTTTCGTCATGTTTATTGACTGAAATTTCCTGTTGAATATGCTACATGTTAGTTGTGTGTTTGCATTTGTGTTTGCTTGCTTGATTGATAGAAGAAACTATGTTTTGATGGGTTTTGCCATAACATTTAGACACCTCCCATGCTTAGCTTTGTTCTTCACATGAGTTCATGGTTTTTGATGAGTCTTGCCATATCTTTAGACACTTCTCATGCTGAGCCTAAACTTTTAATAATCAAGTAGTAATTGCCGATACATTGTGTGAATGGATTGATAGGTTTTGTCACATCATTAGACACTTCCTATTCATGAAGACACACACATGACACACAGATATACATGCTTACATGCGTCATTCGTCACCTATTTCACATCATATGTGCACACACTCCACCCCTTAGGGGTTTCTTTTCCTGAATTTTATCTTGTTGTCGATTTCCCTTGCTTTCGTTTTCCTTGTTTGTGCATACTAGTTAGTGTAGTTTAGCTAGTGTAATCAACTTCTTCTCCATCTTTTTCCCACTTGACTTCAAACAAACCAGAGTCGACATACCTCCTCGTGGACACGACCCATATTTTTCACGTCTTCACTGACGTCGTGCACTTGTGGTAATATAAATGATCATATCAAACACCCTCTTCGAAAACACCTTTTTTAGTATGTTCGGCCGAATGTGAGGGCCCTAAGATGCCACTCCCTCCACTCGACGATAAACATGTTTTATCTTTAAGTTTCAGCAATAAACATGTTTGAGAAAAAGAGACTAAAAAAGGACATAAAAGCAAGAAAAAGGACTAAGTTGCAAGACTTATGGACTGAGGTGCAAGAGAGAATGACCCGGATGTAAAACCAAAAGGACTAACGAAAAAATCAAGAAGCTCCACACCATTATGAAGAGTATTTTGGAAATCCATGCCCAAACATGAACAACCAAATCGGGTTCATCAAATATCTAGAAATCAAGTCAAAAATAAACCACCAAAACACAGACTCAATCAAAGCTATCGGGACCTCCAAATGGCTGTCCCAGACTGCCAATTGGCGATCAAAATTGGTCCAAAAGTTTCATGATTGAGTCGGGTCATGTATTATATTGTTTTATATCAATTTATAGTATGCGTTTAGTCCCATACCGGGGGATTGTCCCCGGTTACCTTTTTCGTGCCTATAAATAGAACTCTTCCTCAGCATTTGTATTCACCCATTGCTTGGTAGCATTCTCTCTACTTGGAGTAAAGCCTTGAAGCAAAACTCAAGTGGAGAAGAATGCTACTTGTAATGTGAGTCATTTAATAAAATATGTTTTCATAGTTTTGTTCTCATGTTCTCTCTTTTTCTTGCATGCTTAGCATAGTCTTGTTTCTTTAATCTTAGTCTAAATTAGTTAGAATGTCTCCTTTTCTTTATATGTATGATTTCTTAATGTGTAGTGAGTAGATCCATCCCCTTTAGGGGTGGAGATGATATACATATATGTTGTGAAGTTTGGATGTTTGATGAATTTTGATTGTGTATACTTGCATGTTTGTATGTTCATTGGGGGTATTTTAATCATCTACATGTTGGGGGATTTGAACGGGGTTTTCCATAAGATTTAAACACTTCCCAGGCTTAGTTTCCTCATGTTTATGGACTGAAATTTCCTGTGGAATATGCTACAAGTTAGTTATGTGTTTGCATTTGTGTTTGCTTGCTTGATTGATAGAAGAAACTATGTTTTGATGGGTTTTGACATAACATTTAGACACCTCCCATGCTTTGATTTGTTCTTCACATGAGTTCATGGTTTTTGATGAGTCTTGTCTTGTCTTTAGACACTTCTCATGCTGAGCCTAAACTTATAATAACGAATTACTAATTGCCGATACGTTGTGTGAATGGATTGATAGGTTTTGCCACATCTTTAGACACTTCCTATGCATGAAGGCACACACGACACACACATACATGCTTACATGTGTCATTCATCACTTATTTCACTTCATATGTGCACACACTCCACCCCTTACGGGTTTCTCTTCTTGATTTCCAATCTTTCGCTGCTTTCTTTCGCATTTCGTACTTACTAGTTTAGTGTACTTTAGCTTAGCATGACCAAATCTCTTTCCCCTTGTTTGGCACTTGATTCTGACAAACGAGAGGCTACTCACCTCCCCGTGGATCGACCCGTACTTTCTGCCGATTCATTGCGGCCACGGACTTACAGTAATTAATAAAACGTTTAAACAAAAACCCAAGAAACCCCAATGCTTCCCCAGAGCTTCTCTCTCCTACTTTTTTTCCGTCTCTCTGCCTTTCTCTCTTTATCTTACTCTCCTCTCACTATCTCCTTTTCATTCTCTTTCCTTCTCTCTCCTCCTTCTCTATCTCTCCTCTATTGCACTCCTCCATCTCGGTCTCCTCCCCTCTTGCTCCCCTTGTCCTTCTATCTCTCCTCATGTTCGCTCCACTCTCCCTTTCTTCATTTCTCTCTGTCGTTCTCCTTGTACTCGCTCTTGTTCTCCTTCTTCTTCACTCCTTCTCTTCCTGCTCTCTCTCCTTCTCTCTCCTCCTTCCTCTTCCTTTCCTCTCCGTCACCTTCACTCTCTCTTTCTCCTCTCGTTCTCCTCCTCATCTCTCTCCTCTATCTTGGTCTCTCCCCTTATCCTCCTTTCTCGTTCTCCTTCTCTCTTTCTCTATCTCCCCCATCTCTCTCCTTCTCTCTATTTCTCTCTCTTCTTACCATTGGTCTCTACTTCTCCCTCTCTCTTTCTCTCTCCTTCTCCTTCCTTTCCAGTCTCCTATTCCTTCTATCTCTCCTTCTCCTTGTCTTCCTCCATCTAGCTTCTTTCCTCTTCTCTCATTATTTCTCCCTCTCCCTCTCCTCACTCTCTCTACTTATTCTCTACTTCTCTTTCTCTCTCTCCTTTTCTTTAAATCGAGGACTCCGTCTCTCACTCCTCTCTCTTTTTCTCGTTCTAGTTCACTCTCTCCTCCTCCATTTCATTCCCTTCTTATCTTTTTTTTGTAAAGCAAAAGGGAGGCTTGGCCTCTAAATTTATTAAATGACAGAACCGAGTTTACAACTAGAGAACCCAAATAGAAAATTTGAAAACCGTGGGCATGCTAAGATGCATAACCATCCACACACACTACAAGTATTGCACAACTCAAGCTATGTAGTTAAAACCATTTTTGAGTATCCCTGAAACTAGCACCACGTGGTCTGAAAATTCTGCTCCTCGCTATCTTTATCCGCAAGCTTCTTGATTTTATCCCAAAGACACCCAACCACGTCCTTGATTACAACCACAATGTCTCCAGGCTCCTTCTTCTCTCCCTCGAAAATCCGTCGATTTCATTCCAGCCAGCACTCATGAATCATGACACTAAGAGCCCACCTTCGCACCACCTTTGCAATTCGGCTTCCTCTCGCTGGTGATAGGCGTGTGGCTTCACCTTCGAGGGATCTTGCGATCCGAGTTCCCAGCTTCATGAGGAGGAGTAGTGTTGTCCACACCCCTCTAATGTACAAACACCTCCAGAAAAGATGGTCCATGTCCTCTTCCTCCCTCTCACAAAGGTTGCACACCAGATCATGCTTTGCTCCTCGTAAATTCATAAGCTTCTTTGTTAGGAGGCGCCCCCTCATTGCACGCCAAGCTGTGATAGCATGCTTGGAAATTGCATGTTTGTGCCAAACCACATCCGCCCAAGTGACCTTCCTCCCTGGTTTCACCACCCATTTCCACACTTCCTTGATTCCTAATGTAGCCCCCTTCCCTTCTATGCGCCTAGGCTGGTCCATACCTCCATGAATGCATGTATTTGTGATCTTCAAGTGGACTTCCTCCGTTATCGTTGATCTTGGGCGGAGGGGAGGTTCCATGTCCCCTCTCTTATGAAGTAGGACACTTTGGTATGCCAAGGCACTCCCAATTCTGGATGAAGACGAGCCCCCCAACTCTCTCATTGAAATTGTTCGCCACACCACGGATATTGGAAGAAGCGTATCTCTTGCCCACTTCCCACTTCCCACCTCATATTGGATGTGCCGTTGGGCAATGTCACGAACTCGGAGAATCCCTCGCCATGCCCATGATGATGTTGAGGGTGGCCTCGTGAGCCAAATAGACCAGTTTTTAAGGTATTTTCTTCTGACACACTTCACCCAAAGAGAGCTTCCTTCCGCCACAATCAGACATAATAGTCGAAGGAGGCCCACATCATTGCAGTTCGTTAGTCTTTTCAGACCGAGCCCTCCTTCATCCTTTGGTGTACAGACATCCTTCCACGCCACAACAACACACTTATTTTGCCCTCCCCAAATGAATTGAGCCATGAGGCTCTCAATATCTTTCAGCACCTTCCTTGGAATAAGGAAAGCGGAAGTCCAGTAGATACTAAGCGAGACAAGCACGCTTCTCACAAGCTTTACCCGACCGCCAATGGACAGGAAATTCTGCTTCCAAGTGCTAAGACGTTGTTTGACCTTGTTTACAAGTGACATACAATGAGTTCTCCCCATCCTCCCGAAGAATAATGGCAGCCCGAGGTAAATCACCGGAAATTCCTTTCGTTCCATACCAAGGTGGGTTGCGATCCAAACCCCATGTGGCACGTCTCCTCCTATGAATACTTGGCACTTTGCCATGCTAAATCTTAGCCCCGAACATGTCGTGAACTCCTCTAGGACAGCCCCTATCGCCCGAGCATTAGCCTTCGTTGAGCTAGCAAAGACTAGGACGTCATCGGCGAAAAGCAAGTGAGAAACGGGCACATCCACACAAGATAATGGCTCAATCCTTCCATCCCTCACCGTTTTTTTAGCATCTCACTTAGGACTTCCATACACATAACAAACAAGTATGGTGCCAATGGATCACCTTGCCTCAAGCCATTTCTCGCAACAAAAGCGGTTGAGTTAGCTCCATTTACCGTCACTACAAAAGATGCCTTGACACAACTCATAATCAGCCTTCTCCACTTTAGAGGGAAACCAAAGCGTGTCATTACCTCATCAAGGAAGGACCATGAGATGGAGTCATACGCTTTCCGAATATCAAGCTTTAGGCACATGCGTCCCCTCCCTTTGTCAAGATGTAGATTGTGGCATAGTTCATGTGCGAGGAGAATATTGTCACCAATTAGCCTTCCTTTGACAAAAGAACTTTGGTTCTCCCCAATCAGCCTTGGTAGCAGCCCCCTGAGACGGTTTGCAAGGACTTTGGAAGTGAACCTATAGGTCATGTTGCATAGAGTGATAGGGCAGTAGTCCTCTACCAAATTCGGTGCCTTCTTCTTCGGGATAACGGTGATTGAGGTAGAGTTCCATTGTGTTAGCACTCTTCATCTGTCCAAACAGGAGTTCATGGCCTGAAACACGTCTCCTTTGATGGTGTCCCACACGGTCTTGAAGAATTTTTCATTGAAGCCATCAGGGCCCGGTGCCTTGTCCACATTTGCATGTAACACCACCTCTTCAATCTCTTTTAATTGCAGCTTTTGAGTGAGGTTTCTCCCTTCCTCCGGCAGGAGCTGTGGGAGAATGAGAGAAGGATCAATGGGTTGTACCTGAAAATCATTAGTAAATAGGTTAGCATAAAAATTCCGGAAGGCGTCCTGAATTTCGCCTTCCTCCTCCACGATATGCGCTCCCTCACATACTCTCCTCACTTGGTTGGTGGCTCTCCTCACACAGAGTTGCGCATGGAAAAACCTAGTGTTTCGATCCCCCTCTTTCAACACTTCACCCTTGATTTTTGATGGATAAGGGATTACTCCCGAGCAAGGGCACGCTCAAGATCCCCCTTTGCTGTCCCTTTAGCAGCGGCTAGATCTTTGTCATGTGGTAGGTTTTGCCTTTCCTTTCTCACCTCCTCAAGGGCAATCCGGGCCTCACCCACCTTGTTTATAATGTTCCCAATGGTTCTTCCAATCCAAACTATAAGTGCCTTCTTTACTTCTTTTAGCTTTTCAGCAACACAAAACATAGGCGTGCCAATCACGAAAGTAGACCAAGCTTGATCCACTACAGCTTTGAACTCCACATGCTCTGTCCAATTGTTTTCAAAACGAAACATTTTCTTTTTCCTTTGTTCATTTCCCTCCGTCCTCATCACTAGCATGACATGGTCACTAAGATCTTTATCACCAACGATGTAGTAGGATTTCGGAAACATCTCGAGCTACACATTGTTCATAAGTATACGGTCAGTCCTTGTCTCAATACACGCACTTCCTTCGGAGGAATTTGACCACGGGAAATCCCCTCCCGTAGAGGGAACCTCAACTAGCTGAAGTGTAGGATTTCTAGTTTAATTGCACATATATATTTTTGAAATTTTTATGCACAATAAGGATCAATTACAATTTTCTATGATTTGTTTCATGCATGCATCTATTTGTTTCAATAACTAGTTTCAAAACTTTATTAAAACAAACATGGGCTCCAAATTTCATACCTAGAAGTTCTCTAAAACTTCTTGATGATCCGGAGACGTTGAGGATGCTTGTCACTGCGCCGGATGCCTCCGAGTATTCACCAAACTCTAAACAAGACCGGAGAGAGAAGAGCTAGCCTTTCAATCTCCAATAGGGTTTAGAATCTAACTACTAACTCCTCTTTAGTTCCCTTGAGAAGAAGATCTCTGAAAACTAAAACTAAACTAAAGAATTATGGAAAATTCGTGGAGAATTATGGAGAGAGATTTTGCACAAGAATATAATGAATTAATTAATAAGGTAATGAGATAAACTTGTATTTATAAGTTCTCTCCAAATTACCTATTCATGTGCAACCTCTTGCCCATGATTTAATGCAAACTTCCATCTAACCATCCATTATTTTCTAACAAATAATCTCAGCCACGAATTAAATAAGTTATGGACCAATTCCATGCATGATCTAATTAATTTTTAAATTAATTCTGTAGAAAACCGTCTGGACCGGTCGACCGTTTGGAGGTTCGGTCGACCGTTTAGACCAAGTTTTGGTTGACCGTTCATAACTCGGTCGACCGTTTGTAACAAAAATTATTTCATCGCAATGTTCGGTCGACCGACCAATATACTTCGGTCGACCGAAAACGAACAGAAGAAATTCCCTGTTACGATCGAGACACATCCGGTCGACCGTGCAACATTTCGGTCGACCGTGCAACATTTGGTCGACCGTTGACCGTCTAGCGGTCGACCGTTTTTGCACAGTGCTGCAGACTTGTCAAATTTCGGTTTAACCCCTACAAAATTTGACATTTCGGGATTAGTAGGAAGTTCACAACTTATGTAACATATTATCCTATGTAATGATAAATCATTACACCCCATAATATTTACATCACATATGAATTTAATTTAAATTCTGATTATGTTATTAATCACAACATAATTTTGATTTTGCTTGTTCACCACATGTGTCATATTTTCTACATGAAAACCCGACACACCTTATAAACTCAAAATCCTCATTTCTTGTTTCCCAGTTTTGTGGTGTGACCTATGGGAGGATCTAAACTAAGTTGGCAGTGATATTAAGAGTTTAATATCACAAGCTATAAGCGTTATCTAGCTACACATTATAGCTCCCAATTAGTTAGATGTCTTAATTCGACTCGACCCAAGACCCGATCCATTTAGTGATGGAGTGCACCACTTGTGTCCGTCCCTTGCCTCATGATATTAAGAATACACACAAAGTAGTATTGTGTCATCTTTGTATTAGTATTCGTTTCTTGATCTTTTTAGCTAGTCATAAATATGTGACTTAACTCAAATCACATTGTGCACATTATAACTTTGCTTTATCAAGGGACCCACTAATATCATTACTCAATTAAGAGGGGCAATGACAATCTTTTGACTAACTATCTTCTCCAACAAAAGTCATACTTAACCAACCAATGCCTTTACACTACACTTATCGATAGCTCAAGACACTAGTCTAATCAAGCATTTCTTAAGTGATCGGACATAAGTCTCATATCAAAGGACCAAGGACACAGTAAAACATTAATGACACAGAAAACACAATTCTATATTGTTTTACTTATTAGGCCTATTCAGTATACAAAAGTAGTATTTTCCTCTTTCGTATACCCGTGTTGTCACTCACTTGTAGAGCTACAAAGATCTATGACCAACACGACAATCTTAACTCGGTAATTAATGTCCCATGTTAATTACCATGATTGTGAATATCTTTTGTTTTATGTAAACCATTATCTTTTAGAGCTCTACGGTTAAGGACCAAGAGCCTCTTCCTTAACACTTCTAAAAGACGAATAACATAAACAAGGAACAAAATGATTTCTCATTCAATTCATAATAATTGACATTTAAAAGTAAAACTTTTAGAACACATTCCCTTCAGTCTCGCACTTGTTATTAAAGTTTTCTTTCATATACATAATGTATAAAACAATAATTACCAGGGTAAACGCCATTACATATCAATCATGAAGCCAATCTACATGGTTCCTCAATCCCATGGACTCGAAATGCATTTCGCCCTTGGCTTGGGATAAGGGTTTTGTGAATGAATCAGCTGTGTTGTTGTTGGTGTCCACCCATAATAGATTTATTTTGTCTTCGTCGATGAAGTCACGTCTGACAAAATATTTTCGATCCATGTACTTCACTTTGTGGTGTGATCTAGGATCCTTGATTTGTGAGATAGATGCACTATTATCGCAAAATAGCTGAATGGGTCCCTCGCTCGTGGGAACTACTCCAAGCTCTTCAAGGAACTTCTTGATCCACACTCCTTCCTTGCTCGCTTCAGTGACAACCATTACTTCTGAAGCGGTGGTTGAATCGGCCGTAGTGGTTTGCTTCCAGCTACGCCAACTCACAGCTCCACCTTTCAGAAGAAAGACATATCCTGATTGTGACCTTCTATCGTCTGGATCACTCATGAAACTCGCATCCGAGTACCCTTCGGCTATCAACTCCCTTTGTCCTCCATAAACAAGAATCTTATCCTTAGTCCGATTGAGGTACTTCAGGATATTCTTGACCGCAGTCCAATGCTCAGGACCGGCGTTGGATTGGTGACGACTTGTCACGCTTAGAGCATACAAGACATCGGGTCTTGTGCAAGTCATCACATACATGATCGACCCAATTGCCGAAGCATAAGGGACATCCTTCATGTACTCTAAGTCCTTACGTGATTGCGCACGTTGAGACTTCTTGAGTTGCACACCCATACTCATTGGCACACTGCCCTTTTTGGAGTAGTTCATCTTGAACCTTTCCAAGACCTTGTCAATGTACGCACGTTGACTGAGGCCAATGAGTCTACGGGATCTATCTCGATATATCTTGATTCCCAAGATGTATTGAGCTTCACCCATATCTTTCATTGAAAATGCAGTTTTCAGTGAACTTCTCGTTTTCTCAAGCAAAGGAATATGATTTCCCATGAGCAATATGTCATCGACATATAAGATTAGGAATACTACATGGCTCCCACTAACCTTCTTGTATATACAAGGTTCTTCCTTACTTTGAATGAAGTGAAGCTTCTTCACTTCCTCGTCAAAGCGTTTGTTCCAACTCCTTGATGCTTGCTTCAATCCATAAATGGATCTTTGAAGCTTGCATACCTTCTCGCTATTCTTTGGATCTTCAAAACCTTGAGGTTGTACCATGTACACATCCTCTTCCAAGTTCCCATTAAGGAACGTCATTTTGACATCCATTTGCCATATTTCGTAATCATGAAATGCAGCAATAACGAGCATTATCCGAATAGACTTGAACTTGGCAACTGGTGAAAAAGTTTCATCATAGTCAATTACTTGAACTTGAGTGAAACCCTTCGCTACAAGCCTTGCTTTGTAGGCAGTCAAGTTCCCATCCATGTCCATCTTCCTCTTGAAAACCCATTTATTTTGAATGGTCTTTTTCCCTTGAGGAAGGTCAACCAAGTTCCACACCTGATTATCATACATGGATTCTATTTCGGATTCCATGGCCTTAAACCATAGTTTGGAGTCTTTTCTTTCCATTGCTTCTTGGAAGGTCAAGGGATCATTGGTACTAAGTACCATGATTTCATGAAGTCCCAGATACAAGTCGGGTTTCTTCCTTTCCCTCGTTGAGCTTCTAAGTTCTTTTGGTTCTACGTGTACTTCTCGAACTTCTTCCACAATTTCTTGCGGAATTAGTTCGTGTTCGATTCTCGAACGTACACTTGGTGGGGAAGATTGAGTTTCTTTCACAATTTCTTGAGAGGGTCTCTCACTCATGCTCCCACTGACCAAAGGAACCTTGGTTGGGCCTTCATGATCTTGAATGTCATCATTCATGTCATGATCTTGTAGAGTATCTTGAGTTTCCTCAAGCACAACCCTACTCCCACTACTTTTTACTCTTTCCAAAAATTCTTTTTCCAGAAATGTGGCATCCCTCTCTACAATCACTCGATTGGAGGTGATATGCCAAAAGTAGTATCTTGTCTCACGAGGATAACCTATAAAGAAGCACTTATCCGCTTCTGATTGATGTTTGGTCGACATCAATTTCTTGACGTAAGCCTCACAACCCCAAATCTTGAGAAAATTGAGCTTGGGTGTTTTACCACTCCATAGCTCATAAGGAGTTTTCTCCACGGTTTTGGATGGAACATTATTTAGTGTGTAAGCCGCAGTTTGTAGTGCATAACTCCAAAAGTAAAGAGGTAATTCCGCATGACTCATCATTGACCGAACCATGTCGAGCAATGTCCTATTCCTCCTTTCGGATACCCCATTCCACTGAGGTGTACCGGGAGAGGTGAGTTGAGGTACAATACCAAACTCCTTTAGGTATGAGTCAAAATCGGCACTTAAGTACTCACCTCCACGATCCGTTCGTAGAGACTTGATTTTCTGGTCGAGTTGGTTCTCTACTTCATTCTTGAATTCTTTGAACTTGTCAAAAGATTCACTTTTGTTTCTCATTAGATAAACATAGCCATAACGACTATAATCATCCGTGAACGTAATGAAGTACCTGAAACCATCTCGTGCACTAGTACTCATTGGACCACATACATCAGAATGTATCAAATCCAACAAGCCACTCGCCCTTGGACCTTTCTTCTTGAAAGGCCTTTTGGTCATTTTTCCCATTAAACATGGTTGGCACGTCTCCAATGATTTAAAATCAAGTAGACCAAGAAGGATAGCTTCTTGCAATTTCTTGATGCGTTTTTCATTTATGCGACCAAGTCGATAGTGCCACAAGAGAGTATCATTCTCTTCAGTGGTCTTAAGTCTCTTGTTATTGATATTAAAGATTTGTTTATTTTTCAATTCAAGCATATAGAGACCATTCCTTATGAATGCATTTACATAGAAAACACCATTCTTTGATATAGACAAGCAAGAATTTGAAATATTTATATTAAAATTATCCACATCTAAACATGATACAGAAATAATGTTCTTGCTAATCGAAGGCACATAATAAACATTCTTTAAACATAAATTTAAACCACTACATAATTGAAGCACCACAGAACCTTGTGCAACCGCAGAAACGTTCGCACTATTTCCGACCTTCAATTCTACCTCGTTCCTTACGAGTTCCTTCATATCCGTGAGTAGCTGCACATTAGAAACTATGTGAGCACAAGATCCGCTATCAATTACCCAATCCTAGACAGGGGTGGATAAATTTATTTCAATAACAAATATACCTTTGGCCTTTTTGGGGGCGCCGACGTTCAATCACTCCGTTGTCAAGGTCTTCCTTGTACTTGGGGCAATTTGGCCGGATGTGTCCTTTTTCACCGCAGTGAAAGCACTCTGTATTGGGAGTTGGAGATTTCTGAGATTTCCCCCTTGAGGCACTCGCACGAGCACCTCCTACTCCCTTGCTCTTGATTGAACCACTTTTGGTAGATTTGCCCTTTCCTTTACCAATCTTTTGGCTCCTCCCATGGACGGTAAGGACATGCTTGTCCCTACCCTTGCCCATGTCAACTTCAGTAGTTTTGAGAGCGTTGTGGAGCTCCACAAGACTCACCCCTTTTTCACGCACGTGATAGTGCATCACAAAGTTCTTAAAGGACGGGGCTAGAGAGCCAAAAATCATATCTTTAGCAATGTCATCGGGCATTGGTGAAGAGAGATTCGCCAACTTCTCAAGGTACCCTTGCATCGTGAGAAAATGCATGGATACCGATGTTCCCTCCGCCATATGGCACCTTGTGAGTGCGATGGTGGTCTTATAGAGCTCGTTTCGGGCACTATCCATGAATATCTTAGACAAAGCCTCCATGGTCTTCTTGGGTTTTGAATCCAAGTACTTCGCTTGAAGCGAGTCACCCATGGATGCTAGCATGAGACCGTGAACTTGGTTCTCTTGGTCTTCCCACTTGGCTTTCGCCTCTTTCTCTTCATCTATTAATCTCTCATTCCATTTTGTGATTGGACCTTCCAAAATGTGAGACAGTTTCTCAAACTTTAACACGATGTTGAGTTTGAGTTGCCAACTTTTGAAGTTTGAGCCATCATTTGCTAAAGGGTGTTTTTCTATCATGGATCGTACAATAGGTTGGATGTTCGACATTTTCTACAAAATAAATCATACAGGATTTTAATGCCAATTTTATGTTTATCATACATACATACAAATGTAAATGCTGCAAATAAAAATCTTGCCCATAAATGCAACAATCCAAGATCCCATCAATTGTAATATAGACTAGCTAAGGGCTATCGAATACATTACAATATCAAGGTAAGAAAAGCATTTTCTAATCACAACCTTTTTTGAATTTTAGCAACATTAGCATCTTCAAACTCTTGTGATTCTTGTCGTTTTAATTATGAGGGAATGTGACATATCCTAGTTAAGAAAACTTTTTCCCAAAACCGAGCGAGGGCTCTAGGTAATGTTAAGAAAACTTATTTTCATTTGATACGAGATACATTTATCCATTGTATTCACAACTAAGCATACTTGGGGTTCACTAGGGTTAAACGCACCTCATATATCTAATCGTGGCACAACAATAGACAACCATTATATCTCCCACTATTCCCAAAGATGGAGGGAGCTATCTCCCGCTAAGGGCGAGCAGAGTATCCCTCGATCGATGACTGCTAGTGGATGAAATAAGAAGGAAAATTACTCTTAATTTTGTTGGACAATTCATATATTAACATGTCATTCGGAATTTAGGTTACGATGCATATTATCATTCATACACATCCTAACATTCAAGCACATTCATCACATGCATAGCATAAATTAAACCATTCACACAATCCACATCGTGCGAGTTTATATGTTCTCTTTGATCTTTGATACTCGATCCCTGATCCTCGATCCTCGATCTATGCGCTACAGCGGCGACTTCCTCTTGCACCGGAGATGTAGATTTTACAGAAAATAAACATGCTCCTCACATTCGATAAAAACCGACTAGTGCAAGTCCTATGTAAAACCTCTCAAATGCAATGCAATTATCTAAAGATAGAAATAAAGAATTTGGCTTTTACATATAAATAAGACCCTGTATAATAATAATTACAAACATTCATAGGTGCTGATTTGGAACATATAAACTCACAATTCCTGCAAAGACAACTCCAGCATCCATGCACGCAATATTGCTATAAACTATACAACCTAGTTTATCAATCATCTAGAATCCCAAACAATTCTTTGAAAAACATTTTGAAATCCATTAAAAATGTTTTTCATCCATCCACAAGTTCAAAAACAATTTTGAACCGCTGTCCATCCAATTTCCTAAAAGGAAAGACGAACCGTAGTTTTTCGGTTTTGTTGATTCTCTTACAAAACAATCGTTTATGCTTAAAACGAAATTATTGCAAGTTAGACTTATGTCTAAATCATAATTCTAATAATTACATGGCATGTTTTAAACCACTTAAAACATTCAAAACGAATTATTACAAAGAATTATTCCAACAAAACATTTAAAGACCGAAACACCGGAAAATCGAATTGTTCGAACCCTAGATGGTAAACTAAATTTGTTTATAGTTTCAAATCATTAGAAAATTGAAACCTAAGCTATAATACCATTGTAGGATTTATAGTTTAATTGCACATATATATTTTCGAAATTTTTATAAATAAAAAGGATCAATTACAATTTTCTATGATTTGTTTCATGCATGCATTGATTTGTTTAAATAACTAGTTTCAAAACTTTTTTAAAACAAACATGGGCTCCGAATTTCATACCTAGAAGTTCTCTAAAACTTCTTGATGATCCGGAGACGTTGAGGATGCTTGTCGCTGCGCCGGATGCCTCCGAGTATTCACCAAACTCTAAACAAGACCGTAGAGAGAAGAGCTAGCCTCTCAATCTCCAATAGGGTTTAGAATCTAACTACTAACCCCTCTTTAGTTCCCTTGAGAAGAAGATCTCTGAAAACTAAAACTAAACTCAAGAATTAAGGAAAACTCGTGGAGAATTATTGAGAGAGATGTTTGCACAAGAATGTAATGAATTAATTAATAAGGTAATGAGATAAACTTGTATTTATAAGTTCTCTCCAAATTACCTATTCATGTCCAACCTCTTGCCTATGATTTCATGCAAACTGCCATCTAACCATCCATTATTTGCTAACAAATAATCTCAGTCACGAATTAAATCAGTTATGGACCAATTCCATGCATGATCTAATTAATTCTTAAATTAATTCTGTAGAAAACCGTCTGGACCGGTCGACCGTTTGGAGGTTTGGTCGACCGTTCATAACAAAAATTATTTCATCGCAATGTTCGGTCGACCGACCATTATACTTCGGTCGACCGAAAACGAACAGAAGAAATTCCCCATTACGATCGAGACACATCCGGTTGACCGTGTAACATTTCGGTCGACCGTTCAACATTCGGTCGACCGTTGCCGTTTAGCGGTCGACCGATTTTGCACAGTGCTGTAGACTTGTCAAATTTTGGTTTAACTCCTACAAAATTTGACATTTCGGGATTAGTAGTAAGTTCACAACTTATGTAACATATTATCCTATGTAATGATAAATCATTACACCCCATAATATTTACATCACATATGAATTTAATTTAGATTCTGATTATGTTATTAATCACAACATAATTTTGATTTTGCTTGTTAACCACATGTGGCATCTTGTCTACATGAAAATCCGACACACCTTATGAACTCAAAATCCCCATTTCTTGTTTCCCAGTTTTGTGGTGTGACCAATGGGAGGATCTAAACTAAGTTGGCAGTGATATTAAGAGTTTAATATCACAAGATATAAGCGGTATCTAGCTACACATTATAGCTCCCAATTAGTTAGATGTCTTAATTCCACTCGAACCAAGACCATATCCATTTACTGATGGAGTGCACAATTTGTGTCCATCCCTTGCCTCATGATATTAAGAATACACACAAAGTAGTATTGTGTCATCTTTGTATTAGTATTCGTTTCTTGATCTTTTTAGCTAGTCATAAATATGTGACTTAACTCAAATCACATTGTGCACATTATAACTTTGCTTTATCAAAGGGCCCACTAATATCATTACTGAATTAAGAGGGGCAATGACAATCTTTTGAGTAACTATCTTCTCCAACAAAAGTCATACTTAACCAACCAATGCCTTTACACTACACTTATCGATAACTCAAGACACTAGTCTAATCAAGCATTTCTTAAGTGATCGGACATAAGTCTCATATCAAAGGACCAAGGACATAGTAAAACATTAATGACACAGAAAACACAATTCTATAATGTTTTACTTATTAGGTCTATTCAGTATACAAAAGTAGTATTTTCCTCTTTCGTATACCCGTGTTGTCACTCACTTGTAGAGCTACAATGATCTATGACCAACACGACAATCTTAACTCGGTAATTAATGTCCCATGTTAATTACCATGATTGTGAATATCTTTTGTTTTATGTAAACCATTATATTTTAGAACTCTACGGTTAAGGACCAAGAGCCTCTTCCTTAACACTTCTAAAAGACGAATAACATAAACAAGGAACAAAATGATTTCTCATTCAATTCATAATAATTGACATTTAAAAGTAAAACTTTTAGAACACATTCCCTTCATGAAGTGCATCAATACACTCATTAAAATCCTTCATCGCTATCTCATTTCCAGCAGCACCACCCAGCTTCTCACTAGCATAACGAATACAATTAAAGTCACCTCCTACGATCAACGACCTTGAAACCTCCAGAGACACAAGATGAAGATCGCTCCACAAAGCTGTCCTATCAACATGCCCATCTTCACCATACACCGCCGTGATATCAAATGTTGTCCCATCCATCTTCTTGCAGCCCTTGAAGTGGAGTAATTGTGGTGTTTCAAAAGTCACTTGAAGATCAGTAACTTGGTCATTCCACAACACCAACAGCCGTCCCGAGTCCACGATCAAGCTATTTGCAATCCATGCATGCGGCCAAATCGCTCATTTGAACTTTTCCATCTTCTTGTGTTTTACCTTGTGTTCCATAAGACATACGACATCCGGATTTGTCTCCTTTATTCAACCCCTAATCTTGAGTGCGTGGTTGGGTCCATTTGCTCCGCGCACATTCCACATTAGTACATTCATGGAGTTTAAGGTGCGGGGTGACCCCCATGACCTCCATGCGAGAGCTTGTTTTTTATCTTCCTTCCGGATTGCCTAAGCGTGGGTGGTGGCGAGACCGCTTTTTTTAACCGTGGTTTTACAAGTCCGACATCCTCTTTCTCTTCTTCCCCCTCCTCCACAAGATCCTTGTTTCCGAGAATGTCGTACCTTCCTCCACTCTTGTGTGACATGAGGCTCATAAAATCCTTACTCTTTGCTACTCGTGTTGGTGAATTCCACCCCACCTCCTCATTTACCAAAGAAGCTAGCCCATCCACATGAGTTTCACTTTGTGGGGTGGTCCTCTTGCTTTCTTGCATGCCTGAATTTTCGTGACCCACATTTCCATGGACACTTGTGCCTAAATTTGCCTTCCCCTTCTCTTGTGTAGGATGCTTTCGCCCCATGGTTCTCCTAGTAGTGTCTTCTAGAGTTGCCTCTCCCAAGGAGAGCAACTCTTCTTCACCCATAATTCGTGGGGACCTCTCTTGTAAAATGCCCTCTTTTGCACCCCCTCCTCTTCTTGCTTTCTAAAATTTGTTCCCCAAGAGAAGGATAGGTGTCAATCTCCCTCTCAATTCGTGGGGGACTTGCTTGCAAAAGGTCCTCTTGCTCCTACCTCCTCTTGTTTCCATTAAGTGAGGTGCTATCTGATAATTTTCCCTGAAAAGGAGTCAAGTGGTCCAGCTCCCTCTCTTTTTCAACCAAAATATTTGCCTCCTCATTTGCCCATTCAAACCTAGAGCACTGAAGTCTCTCCCCATTGGCTCTTCCCGAAATAGAACAAACATTTTCCACTCCCACTTCCCTTTGCTGTTTTTGTCCACCACTAGGCTCACCCTCTTGTACACCCAAAGAGGAATCTGTTCGCATCTCATCCAACATGTCCCCCAACTTAACCCCAAAGCAAAGTTGGTCCTCCCCACATGCTACTTGCATCAAGTTATTCCCTTTCTCAAGAGAGAGACACGCACCTTTCATGTTGTTGCACTCTCCCTCCACTTGTGCACCCTCACCTACCACTCCACATGGCACTTCATGACTTGCTCCCCCTTCCACATCCTCACGCCTTCCTTCCACGTCATCATCTCCTCCAGTCTTCCCTTCCTTCACTTGACCTCTAGCTGCAAACACCACCAAAGAAAAGTGACTACCATGTCTAGGCACCTCTGATTTTCTTTCCTTCCCATTGCTCTTTCCAGCCTTCCTCCTATCAACAACGACTATTGAACTTTTCATATTAAACCGCAAGTGCACGGCCACGTTGAAGTGGTGCCAAATACGGGTCATCCTCAGGGAGGTGAGCAGCCTCTCGTTTGCACGAAATCAAGTGGAAAAAATATGGAAGAGAGTTTGATTATCCTACTCTACGCTACACTACACTACGAAGTACGAAATGCGAAAGAAATCAACAAACAATTAACTAAAACCTAACTAAGAAAGAAATAAGAGTGCTGGAATTCAGAAATGGAAAACCCCTACGGGGTGGAGGGAGTGCACACATGCAAAGAGGTGGGTGTTGAACACATTCCTTAAGCACAAGTGAAGGTGGTGTTATCATTCATAGGAAGTGTCTAAATGTTATGGCAAAACCTATCAATCCATTCACCAACCTAGTTGATTAACATTTACATATACAAGTTGTTTATTTCAGAACCTAAACAAGCATGAGAGGTGTCTAATCATTTTGGCAAAACTCATCAAGTTATAAATTCTATCCTAAACAAGCAAGCATACATTCATGTTTTATCAACACATTGTAAATAAAGCATTAATTCCATTATCTAATGCATGTACGAACATCTACTCCACCCCCAAAGGGGATGAAACTACTCACTACACATTAGACTAATGATTAAACTAAGCAAGGAAAGCATATTAATTAAACTACTAAAACTAATGAAATGAAATTAAACAATGTAAAACAAGCAACATGAAACAAACAACATAATAAAGAAACTTTTATTAAAATGACTCACAATTCAAGTAGCATCCTCCTGCTTTAGTGTGTGCTTCAAGGCCTCACTTCTAGTAGGAAGAATAACCACTCAAAATGTGAAGTGATTACAATGGAAGGGGAAAAGTTCTATTCATAGCCATAGAAAAAGGCAATCCGGGACAATCCACCGATGTGGGACTAAACAAATACCAGAAATGGACAAAATACACACTAATACAGGACCAACCAAATTCTTAGCGGATTTGGGCTACAAGTGACCGCCAATTAGCGGTCTTGGACCGCCAATTGGCGGTCTATATGGTTCGGATCACTCCGGATTTAATTCTGAGCTTTTGTGGATGTCTTTGTTGGTCTTTGATGCATCTACTTCACTTGTTGGAGCTCTGACCCGAATAGAATTGCCAAAATACTCCCCAAGATGGCGTGGAGTTTTCTTTTTTGCTCTTTGGTCGTTCGGTCTTACGTTCAGGTCCTTCTCCCTTGCATCTAAGTCCCCAGGTCTCACAATTCAGTCATTTTCCCCTGATGTTGGGTCCTTTTATGCTTCATCTCTTCAAACCTATTTATTTCTGAAATTCAAACATAAAACTCGTCACACAACATTGTTTAGGTGAAAGATAATGGATATAATATACAAATATAAGCATGAAATGATGTCAATTGAATAGCCCACATCTAACTTTTGCTAGTCCCGAGCAAAACAAAGAAAGAGAAAAGCATACGAAAAACAAGAAATCCTAACTCACTTTCGTAGGAATCACGGTTGCACTTAGCACGTGCAACAAGCCGTTAAACCTCCTTGTCGCCAAGGAGGAGGAGTGTTATCTCCTGAGGGTTTTCAGCGGATAGACCCACAAAATCCGAACAAAGAAGCATTAATCAGTCTAGCTATACGACTCGTTGGACTTATTTTGTTGATCATGGGACGCGGTAATACTACGGGTCGCCTCTATATATCTAATCGGTCCACACACCTAGCCTAATGAATTATTCGTGAAAGTTAGTCAAGGACTTAAGTGAAAGACATGGGCAACCTTAACTTCTGAATGTGATACAAAGTTTAAAGTCCATTAAGGTTCTTATTTGACTCTTTTTTTTCTTTTTTCTTTCTTTTTCTTTGGAGCAGTTTATTGGTTGGTGTTTGATTCTCCCATGGTCATGTTTCGTGCATCATTGCCTATGAGGACTTACACGATCACATACACTGTCTCCCAAATATCCACATAGGGCGATCCCTACCACCCGTGTAACGGGAGTTTGGTCGTTGCATCCCAAGTCAAATGACTCGAAAGCACCAGGCACAAAGTCCCCTCAGACCTACTTTCCCGAGTGATAGGAGTAGTCCGAGAAGAGAGAACACCACTTATTTATTTATGTACATGGGAACCAAAACCCCTACACTTAAATTTCACAAAAAGAGATTAAGAGCCCTTGACTATGATAAACTTCCTTATACTAACAGACACGAATTATTTGACTCACTAGGTTCAGGGTGGACTTCTTTAAATGTTTGAGTGTTGAAACCGTATGATTACACGCCCCCGAGGGAAAACCAGGGTGCATCCTAACGACTCGATAAGACCTAAATCCAATAAACTAGAAATCCTAATGCATCAAGTTCAAGACAATTTTGGGAGCTTTCTTTTTACTTTGCCTCTCAACGGTTTTGCACATGCCAAACACACGCAAAACCCACAAAAACATTTTCTTTCGCAAACACATGAAGATTTTGAAAGAAATGTGAACATTTTAAAGCACTAGGGAAGAAAAAGAAGACAAGTCACCCAAGGATCATTGCAAGCAGATATATCGATATTAAATGAGGCACACTAACATGACCCTATCAATACACACAAAAGAAAACAAAATCAAAGGAAAACGACTCGACTATGTACACACGTAAACCCCCCCACACCTAATCCATGCATTGTCCTCAATGAATGTGAGCAAGATACTACATGGATTGATGCATGAAAAATGAAAGATCTCATCAACATAAAGTGCAAAAGGAAGTTCGTGGTTATGTTGATGGACACAAACCCGAATTCCCTCAAAACCTGTGAGATACTGAAGAGGGGAGACAAATACGTGAAGAAATGGGGTCCAAGTACACAAGGGTTGGGGCCCACAACAATCAATGCTCGCTCATGGAGTCTTTTATTACACTTTTTTTAACAATATATGTACAGCAACAACGATATTCTCATAATCATTTGGTCAAGGAACATCAAGTCATGAGGACCAGAGACTTGCCGAGATAGGCAAACTTCACCGGTACTCTGAGGTGTCATGAGGGTGAAAGGTCAAAGCTGAAAGGCTCTAACCCCTCATGATATTGGTTGGGTGTGGGCAACATGAATGAAGGAAGTTGTGTTGCCTCACTAGGGTTTAGTTGCTCATCGAACAAAACCCTCCAACTAATAGGTGGGTGAATCGGAATGAGTTCCTCAAGATCATTCGATGGATGCAGCAGACCTGCATCACTAAGAATGGTGCTTCTCCCCAAGTCATCCAACAAGGACCTCCCACCATCATTTAGATCATCAAGCATAAGCTCGGTCATAGGTGGGTCCTTGTTGGAGTCAATATGAAGCTCAAATGGCTCAATGGTATAGACACCTTCTGGTATAGGCATATGATGAGGTGTCACACTCTCACTAGTACTCTCAACTGAATCATGCAACGAACACTCCTTTTGGACATTTATGTTTGATGGCAGCTAACTCTGTTGCATTGCAAAGACAGGCAATGAGTTTTCGCTGGGCCCACAAATATTCTCAATGGGTTGCATTGGTGTTAGGGGTGTTCGTTGATTTTGTGGTGCTTTCTCCAATTGGCGGATGAGATTGAGATTTAAAGGTTGATCCATGGGCTCCTGTTGCCTACCAGAGTTGAACACATGGAACTCGACACTCATGTTACCGAATGAGAGCTTCATGAGACCATTTCTACAGTTAGTTAAGGTGTTGGAAGTTGCCATAAATGGTCTACCCAAAATCAAAGGTATTTGAGAGTGTGTGTTCGCAACAGGATTGGTATCGAGGACAACAAAATTGACTGGAAATATAAAATCTCCAACTTTGTTAAGCACGTCCTCGATAATCCCCTTTGGAATACGAACGGATCTATCTGCCAATTGGAGGGTGATCTTAGTTGGTTTCAATTCTCCCAAATTTAACTGTTGATAAATAGAAAATGGGAGGAGGTTGACCGCTGATCCTAAATCAAGCAAAACATTGCTCATGCTAGTGTCCCCTATCGTACACTGAATAGTAGGACACCCAGGGTCCTTGTATTTTGTGTAGGCGGGATTGGACAAAAGTGAGCTTACATTTGCAGCCAAGAATGCTTTCTTAATAACATTGGTCTTCCTCTTGGTTGTGCAGAGATCCTTCAACACTTTGGCATATTGAGGTATTTGTTGGATGACATCCAACAAGGGGATGTTAACCTTAACTTGCTTAAACACTTCTAATATCTTGTCCATTGTTTCACTCTGCCTTTTGGTTAACCTACTTGGACATTGAGCTTTTGGCAGGTAGGTTTTCTGCGGTACCTGAGAAGGAGGCGTTAGTGTATTATTGATTGACATCATTTCATGCTTATATTTGTATCTTATATCCATTATCTTACACCTAAGCAATGCTACGTGACGAGTTTTATGTTTAGTTTTCAGGAATAAAGAGGTTTGAAGAGAAGATCCATGAAAGGACCCAAAAGCAGGAAAATGGACTTAATTGTGAGACCTAGGGACTGAGATGCAAGGGAGAATGACCTGATTATATCAGCTATTTCTCCCCCCACAAATGGGGATGGAACTACTCACTACTCATTACTCTAAATATATTAGCAAAAGAAAGCATAATACTGAAATAAAAGTTAACTAAGAAGGCAAGAAGTGTTAAAGAAACATAAAAGGAAATGAAAGACTAAACAAACATGCACAAATTAAAAGACAAGATTAAAAGAAACTAGAAGAATTATTTTATTAACAAATGACTCACATTGAAGGTAGCATTCTTCTCCACCTTGAGTTTTTACTTCAAGGCTCACTCGTTAGTAGAGAGAATGCCACCAAGCAATGAGTGATTACAATAGAAGGTGAAGAGTTCTATTTATAGGCATGGAAAAAGCTAATCCGGGACAATCCCCCGATGTGGGACTAAACCAATACCAAAAATGGACTAAGAATACACTAATACACGTGCCCCACAAATCTGAGAGGATCCAGAGTAATATGGACCGCCAATTAGCGGTCCAAGACCGCCAATTGGCAGTCTATATGATCCAGATCGAGTTGGTTTTGGTTGTGGGCTTTCCTGGTGGTCTTTGTTGGTCTTTGATGCATCTACTTTGTTTATTGGAGCTCCGAATCGAATTGCAAAAATACTCCTCATGATGGTGTGGAGTTTCTTATTTTGCTCTTAGGTCCTTCGGTCTTACGATCAGGTCCTTCTCCCTTGCATCTCAGTCCCTTGATCTCACAATTAAGTCTTTTTTCCTGCTTTTGGGTCCTTTCATGGCTCTTCTCTTCAAACCTCTTTATTCCTGAAAACTAAACATAAAACTCGTCACGTGGCATTGCTTAGGTGTAAGATAATGGATATAAGATACAAATATGAGCATGAAATGACGTCAATCAAATACCCCCACACCTAAGTTTTTGCTAGTCCCGAGCAAAACAAAGAAAGAGAAAAGCAAACGAGAAACAAGAAATCCTAACTCACTTTCGTAGGAATCACGGTTGCACTTAGCACGTGCAACAAGCCGTTAAACCTCCTTGTTGCCAAGGAGGAGGAGTGTTGTCTCCTGAGGGTTTTCAGCGGATACACCCACAAAATCCAAACAAGATGCATTATTCAATCTAGACACTCGACTCGTTGGACATATGTTGTCGATCATTGGACGCGGTAATCCTACGGGCCGACTCTATATAGGTAATCAGTCCACACACCTAACCTAATGAACCATTCGTGCAAGTTAAATAAGGAATTAAGTGAAAGACATGGACAACCTCAACATCCTTAAGTGATACAAAGTGTAAAGTCCATTAATGTTCTTATTTGCATTACCATTTTTTTTCTTTTTTTTTCTTTTCTCATTTTTTTTCTTTATTATTTTTTTTCTTTTATTAGTTGGAGCTTCATTCTCCCAGGATCAGGTTTCGTGCATCATTGCCTATGAGGATTTACACTATCACGTACACCTTTCCCCAAATCTCCACATAGGTCAATCCCTACCACCCGTGTAACGAGAGTTCGGTCGGCGCATCACAAGTCAAATGACTTGAAAGCACCAGGCACAAAGTCCCCTCAGACCTAATTTCCTGGGTGATAGGAGCCGTGCGAGAAGAGAGAACACCTACTCACTTATTTCTTATCTACATATGAACCAAAACCCCTACACTTAATGTCTCCCAACAAGATTTAAAGGGTCCTTGACTACAACAAACTTCCTTAAGTTAACAACACGAATTATTGACTCACTCGGTTTAGGGTGAACTTCTTTAAATGTTTGAGCACTGAAACCCTATGATTACTCACCCCCAAAGGAAAACTGGGGTGCATCCTAACGACTCGATAAATCCTAAAGCCACTGTACTAGATATCCTAATGCATCAAGTTCAAGACAATTTTGGGAGCTTTCTTTTTACTTTGCCTCTCAACGTTTTTGCACATGCTAAACACACGCAAAACCCACAAAACATTTTCTTTCGCAAACACATGAAAATTTTGAAAGAAATGTGGAAATTTTAAAGCATTAGGCAAGCAAAAGAAGACAAGTCACCCAAGGATCATGGCAAACACATATATCAATATTAAAATGCAGCACACTAACATGACCCTAACAATGCAAACAAAAGAAAACAAAAACGAAAGAAAATACTCAACTATGTACACGTAAAACAATTACCCTCACCCTCAACCTCTTCTTCACCACCATTCCCACTGAGGGGCTGCATAAATGGTGGTGGTGGCAAGGAAATGTGATTGTCAACCTGCTTTCCATTCCTTAAGGTTACAATGGAATTAACATGGTGAACAGGTTCCTCCACATGGTTCACTTAACGCCCCCGCGGTACCACATTCTCATTTTGCATGTGTTGTTGCTGGTACATACGGGTGATAGCCTCAGGCTGGCTAAGCAAGACCCTCTCTCTCTGTCATGTACAGACTGAGCCAATTGGCCCATCTGAAGCTCTAGAGATTTGATGGTTTGCTGATTTGAAGTGAGAACTTGACTTTTGGTTGACATAAAAATTTTCATTGTGTTTTAAAGTCCACGAGTCATGGTCTCAAGCGAATTGAATCGGCTTTCCATATTATTGGAATTTGGGAAACCCGATTGATTGGTGATTCGAGCTTGGGGTGGCTGATAAGATTGTGCATGCAAGGGAGGTTGGTATGATTGGTTAGGTGGTCGAGAGGAGTTTGAAGGACCACCCGGGGCATTATTTTGGTTCCATGAAAAATTGGGGTGGTTCCTCCATCCAGGATTATAAGATGATGAGTATGGGTCATTCCTAGCTCTGTCATAGATGGCGTTGACATGTTCCATCTCAAGAGAAATGGACGCACACTCTCTTTCTACATCACCTATCCTACCACATGAGTGACAGGGAACTGGACCAGATGTGGACATGTGAGGTGCACCTTGTTGGTTTCGGAGCTCAATCGAATCCATACGGCGCATTAAGGCCACCATGCGTTCCTCGGTAGCCGTAGTGGTATCGATAGCAAATGCGGCACCCGATCTAGACGAGTTTGCATTCGTGATCCTCGCTCCTATGCTGGATGATGCAGGTGGTTCCCTTACACTCTCCCAATGCATTGTTTTATCAGCAATGTCTTCTAAGAAAGCCCATGCCTCCCGTTCATCCTTTCCTAAGAACTCTCCTTAACACGTGGACTCAAGGAGCGTTCGGGATGGGATATGAAGACCCTCGTAAACAATCTGACACAGGCACCACAACTCGATGCCATGGTGAGGGCATGAGGATAGTAGCTCCTTGAACCTCTCTCGATATGCATGAAATGTTTCGGTCTCAAGTTGATAGAACGAATTGATTTCGATCCTCAATTTTTGAGTCTGATGATTTGGAAAGTATTTCTTGAGGAATGCAAATTCAAACTCATCCCAAGTCCTAAAGGCATTCGCCTGGTTGCTGTACAACTACTTCTTGGCGTTATCCTTTAGTGCAAAAAGGAACAAGTCTAAGATGGATGCAATCTGTGCTAAGTTGTTGCAGCTTGAACATAGCACAGACCTCCTCAAATTCCCTGAGAAAGATATAGGGGTCACCTTTCCCAGTGAAGTGAGGGAGCATGGAATAAATTGACGCTTAACCACAAAATGGTTCCCATTTTCCTCTGGGTAGAGCGGTACGGCTCGGGTAGCATCGATCACGTAGAGGTATGAGAGCGACAACTGGAAGCACAGGTGGAACAGGTGGGTCCAGCAACTGCTCCTCCTCACGGAAATTAGCAGCCATTTAACACAGACTGTGTGTGACACGAGAGGAGGAAGGTGTCGAGAAGTCGACTACTGAAGCAGGGTTGACAACGCGCCTCGTCAAACGACCACTCTCGTCTCGTGCGCACGAAAGCATGCACAATGGTGCACACACACAAAACAAAACTTTTTTTTACAAAGAATGTGCGTAGAGGAGAAGAAGGGGGAACACAGGAGAGAAAGAATGACTCAGGAGAGAAGGGAAGAAGTCCTTATGCTACGACGTATGGGTACAGGTAGAAGCACAGAAGCAAACAAGGGTCAAGCAATCCTAAGGTCGCTATAGGCCCTTACAGCTAGACGACGCCTAACTGCGAGGTCACACAGCCTCAACACGCCTCACCTCCCTACGACGAGGATTACAAAGCCCAGCAAGTGAGCCAAGATCCGGAGATCTCATCTCTCCTATTATCGACAAAGTGGGCATTGCCGATCAGGTCATGACGGTCGGGACCGGATCACTCTCCTAATGCGCCCGAAATTCTAAGGGCCATTGTCTACTTGATTTTAAAATTTGGCTCTTGGTTAGTGTGGTTTTCGGGGTGAAAGAAATGGTGATGAAATCCGCCACCTTATCTTATATGGGATAGCCCCTCCTTAGTAGCGTTTTGGAGTCTTAATCTAACAATCAACTCTCTAAACAAAACACTCAACTCACACTTGTTTCGATGCACTTCCTACTAACTAATGCATGTTGATACGAAATGCATGAATGAGAGTAGAAGGTGCATACCTCACGCCAGCACTCAGCAACCGAAAATAAAGCTAAAATAAAAGACAATCTAAATGCCTAAGTCACATACATAATGCATGACCTAAACAAGGAGGAATGCCTAATCTTTTGCTTTGGGTTTTAGGGTCCACGTTGCTTAAAGGTGGTTTGATTATTGATCTGGGAACAAACTATAAGTGAAAACATGCAAAATCAAGTCCTAGATCACTACATCAATTATGGCAACACAACAAAGAAAATAGAAGGTAAACTGAGCAAATCTTCTCATTACTTCATCAATAAAATCCCATGAGATGGAGTCATATACTTTTCATATGTTGAGCTTTATGCATATACGTCATCTCCCTTTGTCTAGATGAAGGTTGTGGTAAAGTTCATGTGCAAGAAGGATATTGTCACCAGTTCTCCTTCCTTGGACAAAAGTGCTTTGGTTTTCCTCAATGAGTCTTGGCAGCAGCCCTTTAAAGCGATTTACATGCACTTTGGATGTGAGTCTATAGGTCATATTGCATAACGCTATGGGTCGATAATCCTCCATCGAAGTCGGTGCTTTCTTCTTCGGGATAAGTGTGAGCAATGTGAAGTTCCACTGAGCCAACACCTTTCCGCTATCAAAACAGGAGCTCATGGCCTTAAAGACGTCCCTCTTAATGACCTCCCAAGTGACCTTGAAGAATTTCACATTCAACCCATCGGGACCCCGGGCCTTGTCCACATTAGCGTTCAACACCACCTCCTCTAGTTCTTTCAATTCCAGCTTTCATGTGAACTCTCTCCCCTGTGCCGGCAAGAGACGGGGTAGGACAATGGAGGGGTTGTACCTAAAAATCATTAACAAACAAGTTAGCATAAAAACGTCGAAAGGTGTCCCGGATCTCTCCGTCCTCCTCCACGAAGCTAGCTCCTTCACACACTCTTATCACTTGATTGGTGTCTCTCCTCACTCTATGTTGCGCATGAAAAAACCTAGTGTTCCGGTCCCCCTCTTTCAACTACTTCACTCTTGATTTCTCTCGAATAAGGGATTCCTCCAACAAAAGCTCGCTCAAGTTCCCCTTTGCATCCCATTCCGCAAAGTATAGTCCAGGATCGTATGGGAGGTGCATCCTTTGCCTCCTCATCTCTTCGAGGGCTTTATGGGCCTCCCCCACCTTGTGGGTAACATTACCAAAGGTAGTCTAACTGCACCTTAAGAGCACCTTCTTAACCTCATTTCACTTCTTGGCCACGCGAAACATGGGTGTGCCACTCACGAACATAGCCCACACTCTCTCTACTACCCACCACGAAACTCCACATGGTCCTCCCAATAATTTTTAAATCGAAACTTCTTCTTTTTCCACCTTCCATTGCCTTCCGTCTTCATATTGAGCATGCGTGATCACTCAAATCCCTCTCACCAACATTGTAGAACCTTTCTGGTACATTTCAAGCCACACATTGTTAATAAGGATTCGGTCAATCCTCGTCTCAATACATGCACTTCCATCGGATGAGTTCGACCAAGTAAACTCACCTCCCGTGGAAGGCAACTCGAGCAGCTGAAGTTCATTAACACAATCAATAAATTCCTTCATTGCAACTTCATTTCCAGAAGCACCTCCACGTTTCTCACTCGTAACCCGAATGCAATTGAAATCCCCCCCACAATCCATGGCTTGGAGGCGTACGGTGCCACTTCAAGAAGGTCATTCCACAATGCTCTCCTATCCATTTACCCATTTTCGCCATAGATAGCCGTGATGTCAAACTCGGTCTCATCCTTCTTTAGGCACCCATTGAAGTGTAGCAATTGTGTTGTTTCGAAAGTGACACCCATATCCATAATTTGATCATTCCATAACACCAAAATCCGCCTGGAATCCACAATCATGCTATTCGCCATCCAAGCGTGAGGCCAAATCGCTTGTTTAAACCTTTCCATTTTTTATGCTTAACCTTATGCTCCACAAGACACACCACATCTGAGTTTATCTACTTTATTCAATCACTAATCACGAGTGCGCGATTGTGTCCGTTTGCACCGTGGACATTCCACATTAACACATTCATGGTTTCAAAGGTGCGGGGTGACCCCCTTTACCTCCACGTGAGTTTTGTTGTTCACTTTCCTCTCGGATCTCCAAAGCTTGGGTGGTGGCGAGTTAGCTTTCTTAGAACATGAGTCTACATGGCCAGCAACCTCCCTCTCTTCGTCACCCTCCTCAATGTGGTCCTTCTTGTTGCCATGAATTGCATATCTTCCCACACTAGATTGGGCCATCTTCGTGATGTGTTCATTTCCTCTTGCCACTCTCGACGGTGATGCCCATCCTTCCTCCTCATGCCCCAAGCAGGCTAGCCCACTCAGCCCGTTTTCCTTGTCTAGGGAGGTGGCCCTCTTAGCTGCACCCCCTCCAATAAATTCCTCTTGTTCACGTTGCATGTCCCCATCTCACCACTTTGGTTCTCAGCATGAGTTGCCTCTCCCACGAAATGCACCTCTCCTTCACGTGTATCATGTTCTCCCTTCTCATGCAAAGATGCCTCTCCCATTTCATGTGTCCTACCCCCATCAAGTGGAGTAAATTCTGATATTTGTCTCCCAAGAGGATTATTGTGGTACTCCCCTTTGTCTTTTCCAAGCAAATATGGTCCCTCCTCGTTGGCCCATTTGAATCTAGAGCACTCAAGTCCCTTTCCCTTGGCTCTTCCCAAAATTGTGTATGCACTTTCCTCTTCCATTTCTCTTTGCTCTTTTTGGCCACCAATAGCCACACTCCCGTTTGCACCCATGCAAACCGCTTTGGACTTGGGAGGGGTTTCCATCCTTTCTCTAATGCTAATTTGTCTCATGTCAATTATCCTTTCCTCATTTGTGCCCCCCAAATTATGGGAGAAACAAATATGATCCTCCCCTTGCCATTTCCCTCCAAATTCGTCTTCCCACATGTCCCTCCATGTGTCACCTCCTGGTCCACGTCATCTTCTCTTCCATCCACATCATCATCCCTTCCACCCTTTCCTTTATCCTCCTCTCTCCGAGCATCCCCTTCCCCTTCTGAGCTCGAGTTGTGAGTAGGCTTTTCAGCCCCAAGCCTCAACCCAACTATACCCTTGCTCGTCTCCTTTAAACCCCCTTCCTTTCCATTTCTCACTTCCGGCCTTCCTCTGGTTTACAACAATCCATGTCTCGGCCTTCTCCTTTGGCATCACACTTTGCTTGCTTGTAGACACTTGTCGCCTTTGGCACTTCTCACCATCATGGTCAAATTCCCTACAATCAATGCAATACTCGGGCCTCCATTCATACTCCACATTTACTGTATGTGTGCTGGCTTCTTCCACTTGAACCCCCACCCAACTCGGGTAGGAAAAGTCATGGGCCACTTCCACGCACACCCTGCATAGGCCAACCTTCTACTCGATGCGGTGTGCTCATCCAAGTAGAGTGGCCTCCCAAGCACACTTACAATGTTGCTCAATGTTTTTTGTGACCAAAACCTAAGGTCGAGCTCTGGTAATCGAATCCATATGGGAACCATGGTGATACAAGCCCGCTTCAAGACCACATTTGGTGCCCATTCTTGAAAAACATGTGGAGACCGACAAATGAACCATGGACCCCCTCTAGCATGTGCTTCCTATCTTCTCCAAGAGTGAAACGGAAAAGTAGGAAACCTTGGCTCCTCTTGATGACCTCCAAACCTCCAACAAAGCCCCACATCTTTTGGAGGTGCCCCTCTAAAGTCGGCAAGTCTGGTTTAAGAACAATAAAATAGCAAACAAGAACCTTGTCCTACCTCTTCAAAGCATCAACCACTTCTTTCTTTGAGTATCTAGCCATTTTCTCCCCTCCACTTCCTTGGGAGAGAAAGAACACCCCCTAGAGGTGGTGCTTGACCTTCACCCCCCAAACTTGAGGGTGAAGCATCCAATGGTGGTGGATGGAGATCCTTTGTGGCACCACAATCTCAATCATCTAGTAGCAAACTAGTAGAACTAGTCTTGGGATCCATTTTGGTGCAAAAACCAAGAGATTTTGTGGTGAAAGGGGTCGGCAACCCTAGAGACACCTAGGTTTTCCATGCTTGTCACCACTCCTTCTTTCTCCTCTCATCTTTGACTTCTCCTTCTCCCTCTCTCTTTCCTTCTCTCCTTCTCCTTCCCTTCCAGTCTCCTCTTCCTTCTCTCCCCTTGTCCTTGTCTTCCTCCATCTAGCCCACTTACGGACTCTCTCACCCCTTCTCTCACTCTTTCTCCCTCTTTCACTTTCCCCTTGTCTTTCTCTCTGTCCCTTTCTATAAATCAAGGGCTTTTTCTCTCTCACCTCTCTCTTCTTCTAGTTCTAATTCACTCTCTCCTCCTCCATTTCACTCCCTCCTTATCTCTCTCCGTCTCCCTCTCTCTCATTCTCTATGGTTCTCTCTATTTCTCTTTCTCCATCTCTCCTCTCTCCCTCTCCTTTCCCTTCTCACCCTCTATTCACCACTCCTCTCTTTCCTTCTACTTCTAGCTCTGTCTCCCCATCTCCGTCTGTCATCTTATTCCCTCTCCCCGTTTCCCAATTTCCTTCTCTCTCGTCCTGCACTCTCCATATCTCTCGCTGCCCTTGTTCTCCTTCCCCTCCCCTTCTCTCTCCCTTTTTTTTGCAAAGCAAAAGGGAGGCATAGCCTCTATTGTATTGATGTATGTAATCATATACAACCTACAAAATTGTTATCTATTATAGCCCTCGAATCATGCTCGGTACATAACTAGAATCTACCTATAACCGTAGTGGCGTTTCTGCTAGCCCCAACTACTCTCACACAATCTCAATGCCTCAGAATCGTCTCTATGTTCTTGAATCCGTGTGCCCATCATACCTACCGGATCCTTTATAAGAGTGCCCACGTCCTCAGGTCGCCGCATGTCGTTCTCAAATATCCTCCTATTGCGCTCTTGCCAACACTTAAAGATGGTTGCTACAAGAGCATGTCTCATGGTAACCTATTACAGCTTGGACCCTCACATCGTTTGCACCATCTTCACCTCCACATCAAGAGTAAGGTTTATGCTAGTGTACAGCCGTAGTATTCCCAAGAATTGTTCCCAAACTTTTCGGGTGAAGGTGCATTCCAAGAATAGGTGTGCCATATCCTCATCTCTATCCTCACATAATACACAAAGAGGGTCGTGGTTTGATCCCTAGCTCGCATGAAAGTCTTGGTGACAAGCCATCCTCGCATGGCTCTCCAAAGTGTAATTGCGTGCTTAGGTATGTGAGTTTTGTGCCAAACCATATCAGACCAGACCACTTTGCTTTGTCGAGGTACCACCCAATTCCATTCTTCCTTCGCTGAAAAAACTTCACTCTTCGCTCCCACTCGAGTAGGAGTGTCTCGCCCCCCGTGGATTGGAGTTTGCAAAATCCTAGGCCATAGTACCGCCATCTCTAGAGACCTCAGCTCGGGAAGGATCCAAGCCCCCTCCTCAATGAAATATGATACCATAGTGTCCCTTGGCATCCCCATGTCATACTGGAGTCGCTCTCCTCTGGGCGAGGATAGTAAGGGCTGCCCACACCAAGGATCGGTAAAGAACTGAATTGCTGTCCCGTCTCCCACTCGGTATTGGATTTTATCATTTGCCATTTCTCGGACACTTAGGATGCCCCGCCACGCCTAAGAGCACACAGACGGTGGCCTAGCTAACCCTATGTTACGATTCTGCAAATATTTCCTTCGCATTCACCGAACCCAAAGCGAACTACCATCCTCGATGATCAACCAAAGAGACGGATCATCCCAGCATCATTGCAATCCTTGAGTCTCCTCAGCCCCAAACCACCCTCCTTCTTTGGTTTGCATATGTCGTTCCATGCTACAACCACCAACTTTGTAGGACCTCCCCAAATGAAGTGGGTCACGATGCTCTCCACCTCGTTTAAGACTTTTCTCGGGATAAGGAAATCTAAAGTCCAATAGATACTCATGGACACGAGCACAATCTTGACTAACTCCACTCAACCCGCCATCGATAGAAAGCTTCTCTTCCTTGTGCTTAGGCATTGTTGAACCTTACTGATTAACCCCATGCAATGATGTCTCCCCAGCCTTGAGGAGTGAAAGGCCTAAATAGGTCACCGGAAAATGAGCCCTCTCCATACCTAGTTGCGAACATATCCATGTACCCTCATTTTCTTCTCCTCCCATAAAAACATGACTCTTTGTTACCTTCAGCTGCAACCCGAAGGTGACTGAGAATTCAGTAAGGATACGCTTACTCACCCTTGCATTTGCTCTTGTAGTCGCAGCAAAGACCAACACATCATCCAGAAAGAGGAGGTGGGACACTTGAACATCCCCACTCCTTGCTGGTTCAAGACGGCCCCTCTCAACCTCCTTTCTGAACATGGCACTTAAAACCTCCATACATAGTACAAGGAGATAGGGAGCCTATGTATCACCTTGCCTCAGCCCATTCATGGCAACAAAAGGTTTAGAGTTCTCACCATTCACCGTAACCACAAAAGAAGCTCGAACGCAAGCCATCATGAGTTTACACTAATGGTCGGGTAGTCCCATCCTCTTGAGTACCTACTCTAGGAATTTAGAAGAGATAGAATCATATGCTTTCCTAAGTGCATATTGTGGCATATCTCATGGCCTAGCAACATGTTGTCATTGATTCTCCTTCCACTCACAAATGCGCTTTGCGTTTCCCCCACCAATTTAGGAAGTAGCACCTTCAAACAATTTGCCAAAATCTTTGACAAGAAAGGATATACCATATTGCAAAGGGAAATGGGTCGGTAATCATCAACTGAGGCTAGAGTCGTCTTCTTCAGAATAAAAGTTATGGAAGTGTAGTTAACTTGCTTTAGGAGTTTCCCACTTCTCATGAAGGAGTCGACAACTTTGAAAAGGTCTTTCTTCACACACTCCCACGTGGCCTTGAAAATTTTTGCGTTAAATCCATCCGGGCCCAGTGCCTTGTCCACGTTCAAGTGTTTCACCACTTCTTCTAGCTCCTTAATATCTAGTGGCTAAATAATTGCTCGTGTCTCATCCTCCCCCACCTTTGGGAGGGGTAATGTTGGGTCAAGGAGCTGGACCTGAAAATCACTAGAAAACAAGTTAGAAAAATGCCTCCGGAAGGCCTCACGGATAGTTTCTTCATCCTCAATAACCACTCCTTTCTCACTTACCCTACTCACGTTATTGGTTGCTCTCCTCACTCTTAGGGAAGCATGGAAAAATCTTGAATTTTGGTCACCCTCTTGTAGCCATCAAACCCTTGATTTTTGCCTCACTAGTGCCTCCTCACGGATCAAGGCATGGTCCAGGTCCTACTTGCAAAGTCTTTCACATTGAATGAGTTCCTCATCGCGTGGATTTACCTCCCTTTGTTTCCTGATTTCAGCAAGACGAAGCTGAGTTTCGCCAACCTTCTACTACACATGACCAAAGGTATCCTTACTCCATCTCTTAAGCGCCCCCTTCACCTCATTTAACTTTGCTACCAATCTAAACATGGGAGTAACTTCTACCCTCGTGGAACAAGCCGCCTTCACCATATTTAAAAACATCTCATTCTCAACCCAGAAATTCACAAATCTAAACATACGCTTCTTCTTTGGTCCCTCCTTTTCTGTGGTGAAGATGAGCATCGAGTGGTCACTCAAATCTCTCTCTGCCACGACATAGAAAGAATCTAGAAAAACCTCCAACCACGCATGGGACATTAAGATTCTATCAATCTGCGTCTTGATGCTTTCCTCCCCATGAAAGGAATTGGACCACGTAAATTCTCCTCCAGTAGACGGGACCTCCACAAGTTGGAGTCGATCCACACTAACATTGAAGTCATCCACGGGCACCATGTTTATACCCGCCCCCCCTCTCTTCTCACCAGATTTCCTAATGCAATTGAAGTCCCCACAAACCAACCACGGCGTTGAATGTGACCTCCGCTCCACGTACCCATTTTCTACATAGAACCCTGTAATCGCTATGTTTCTCCTATTTCTCTTCTCCCTTCCCTCAAGTTGCAGAAATTGTGTGCTTCCAAAGGTTACCCGGAGATCCACCTTGAGCTCATTCCATAACACAAGAATCCTTTCAGATTTGGTAACCAAGTTATTCGAAGCCCATTCGTGCCCTCAAATAGCTCTCCTAAAGCGATCCTATTTCTTGAGCTTCACTTTGTGTTCAACAAGGCATACGATATCCACTTTGGCCTCCTTTATTCGTCCCCTAATCACGTGTTCACGGCCGGGAAGGTTTGCACCGTGCACGTTCAACACTAGAACAATCATGGCTTCGTAGTATGGGACTTTCGTCCCTTACCCCCTCGGTTTGCTTTTTGTTGTTCTAGTCCATTCTCTCGAATGGCACGAAACGCTTCGGGCTATGGTGATACTAACGCAGGGTCCACCAGAGGTGGCAGAGACATAGCCTTGCACCCATTCTTGTTTATCCCATCATCATGCTAAGTTGAAGGCTTATGTGCGCAATCCTCATCCTCTCGCCCATTAGCACTACCCCCTTCATCCTCTATTCCTTCAAGTTCCGCTAGATCATTGAAACGCCCCAACCCCTTGATGTTGGTCTTGTCCCTCATAGCCCTAGACCGGGTAACAATGCCCCCTCTAAGGTGAAGATGGCTTGGGTCCCAATGCCACCCAGCCACTCCACTTATGCCATTTTTTTGTTTCTCCCCAAAGCTAGGCGTCTTTCCTTCACAAAGCATCTCATGTTTGTCTCCACCTGGAGTGTCTCCAGCCATGTTTCCTCCAGCTGTACCCAAGGAAACTCCTTGGGATTTCTCCCCCATGATTGGTGGACCAGCACTTTGTTTGTTCCCCATCCACGCTCCCTTGAAGCTCCCAAAGCTTGTGTAAATACCACTCAAGTGTTGGTAGGTGCGGTTTCAAGTCCACAAAATACCCAAATACAACCTTATCCCACGGTTTCAGCGCATCCACCACTTGTTGCTTGGTACACACTGCAACTTTTGCTCCACCTTTCAGCCCCGGTTAAATGAACTCAAGGGTTGTCTTTGCCTTCACTCCGGCACCAAACAACTCAGACCACTTCTTTTGGTGGAATGTCCCCATCCTTTGTGGGAGGAACAAACTCGACACTTGCATTAACCGCACTCCCACAGCTTGAATGTGCTGCTAGAGGGTGCTCTAGGATGCCACCGTCCACCCATAGCCTTGAATCAAGGCTAGAATGCTCCAAACGTTCAATTTGAGTAGGAAAACAAGAGTAAAGGATGAGAAAATGCTGGAAAATGACCTAGAAAACCATAGGTTTCCCCATGCCTCCCAAGAGCTTCTCTCTCCTTTTTTTCGTCTCTCTTCCTCTTGTTCTCCTTCTCTCTCCCTCCTTCTCTCTCCACCCCTCTCTCTCCTCTCTCCCTCTCCTTCTTGTCCTTCCCTTTGTCCCTCCTTTGTCGATCTCTCCTCCTTTTCTCTCCATCTCCTTCTACTTCACTGCCACTCTCTCCTTCTCCTCTCTCCTTTTTCTTCTAGTATTTTTCGTTCTCCTTCTTCGTCTCTCTGCGTTTTCACTCTTTCTAACCCTCTGCATCTCCTTCTCTGTTGTTCTATCCCTCTCCTTATCCCTCTCTTTCTTTCTCCTTCTCTAACCTTCGCCTTCTCCATCTCCTTCACTCTCTTTTTCTCCTTTTGTCCCCTCCTTAGTACTCTCTCTCCTTCTCTCCTTCACTATCCTACTTCTCTCTCCCTATTTTTTTTCAAAGCAAAAGGGAGGCATAGCCTCTAATGTATTAATCTGAGTAACCATTTACAATCTACAAAAAATTGTCCAGTACAACACTCGAGTGATGCTTGGTACATGATATGTTCATTTAATACCGCAAGTGCACGGTGTCGGTGAAGACGTGGCAAATACGGGTCGATCCACAGGGAGGTGTATCGACTTTGGTTCGATTGAAGGCAAATGGGAAAAAAAGGGAGAAGAGTTGTGATTACACTAGCTAAACTACACTAAACTAGGAAGCATCAATTAAGGAAAACGAAATTGAGGGAAATCGAAAGCAATATAAAATTCAGAAAAAGAAACCCCTAAGGGGTGGAGTGTCTGCACATATGAAGTAAAATAAGTGATGAATTACGCATGTAAGTATGTATGTGTCTGTCATGTGTCTATCTTCATGCATAGGAAGTGTCTAAAGATGTGGCAAACCCTATCAATCAATTCACACAACGTATCGGCCATTACTACTTCATTGGCATAAGACTAGGTTCAACATGAGAGGTGTCTAAATGTTATGGCAAGACTAATCAAAACCCGTAACTTATGTGAAGAACAAAGCTGTGCACGGGAAATGTCTAAATCTTATGGCAAAACCCATCAAAGCAAAGTTTCTTCAATTAATCAAGCAAGCAAAGACAAATACAAACACATAACTAACATGTAGCATATTCAATAGGAAATTTCCGTCAATAAACATGAGGAAACTAGGCATGGGAAGTGTCTAAATCTTATGGCAAACCCCATAAAAAATTCCCTAACATGTACATGATTAAAATACCCCCAATGAACATATAAACATGCAAGTCTACACAATCAAAAATACATAAAACATACAAACTCCACAACATATATGTACATTATCTCCACCACTAAAGGGGGATGAAACTACTCACTACTCATTAAGAAAAGAAAAAAAACGAAATTAAACTAAGCGTGCAAGAATTAAAAGAGAAAACATTAAAACAAACTAAGAATTTTTTTTACATGACTCACATTACATGTAGCATTCTTCTCCAATTGAGTTTTGCTCTAAACTTACTCCAAGTAGAGAGAATGCCACCAAGAAATGGGTAAATACAAAGGAGAAGGAAGAGTTCTATTTATTGTCATAGAAAAAGGCAATTGGGGACAATCCTCTTGCATG
This sequence comes from Triglochin maritima, assembly GCA_963682175.1. Taxonomy (NCBI): domain Eukaryota; kingdom Viridiplantae; phylum Streptophyta; class Magnoliopsida; order Alismatales; family Juncaginaceae; genus Triglochin; species Triglochin maritima. The sequence continues at coordinate 33,148,133 of OY821776.1, read as the reverse complement.
GGACGAAACACATACTATAAATGGACATAAAACAACATAATCCACGAGCCGACTAAACAATGAATGGTTTGGACCAATTTGGACTGCCACTTGGCATTCCGGGATCGCATCTAGATTTCTTGATGTTTGGATCGCGTCTGGATTTCAGTCTGGCTTGCGTCTGGCTCATTTTCTTGATGTTTGATGAACATGATTTGGTTATTTATGTTATGGACCGGATCTAATTGCCAAAATACTCCTCATGATAGTGTGGAGCTTCTTGATTTGCTCATTGATCCTTTTGGTTTAGATCCGGATCCTTCTCTCTTGCATCTCTGTCCATAAGTCTTGCAATTCAGTCATTTTCCTTGCTTTAAAGTCTTTTTTGTCTCTTCTTCCCAAACCTATTTATTCCTGAAAATTAAACATAAAAATCATTACGTAGAATTGCTTAGGCTAAAAATAAAGGATATAAGACACGAATATATGCATGATCCGATGTCAATTAATACATAACTAGAATGTACCTCTAAACGACATTAACGTACCACCTGTTTGATGTTTCAGCTAGCTCCAACTACTTTCATACAATCTCAAAGCCTCGGGATTGTCTATAATATCCTTTATCCTTGTACCCATCACTCGCACTACTTGCTTTATAAGAATGCCCACGTCCTCGGGTTGACGCTTCTCATTATCAAAAATCCGCCGATTTCGCTCTTACCAACACTCGTAGATGGTTGCAGCAACGGCAAGACTCGTGGTGGCCTGTTGTGCCACGGATCCTCGCAACATTTTCAACCTCTCCAGCTCTGCAGCAAGAGTGAGTCCTAATCTTGTGTCCCGCTGTAGTATTGTCAACATTTATACCCAAACATGCTTGGAGAAATGACATTCCCCGGAGAGGTGTGCCATATCCTCATTTCTCTCCTAAGATAGTACGCAAAGAGGGTCGTGAATTGATCCTTGAGCTCGCATAATTGCCTTTGTGGTCAGACGTCCTTGCAAGGCTCTCCAAAGTGTAAATGCATGCACGGGTATGTGATACTTGTGCCAAACCATATCTCTCCAGCCCACTTTCCTTTGTCAAGGTACCACCCAGCTCTAAGCTTCCTTTGCTCAAAACACTTCACTCTTTGATCCAGCTCTAATAGGGGTGTCTCGCCCCTCGTGGATTGGAGTTTGCAAAATCCTAGGACACAATACCGCCATCTCTAAGGATCTCGGCTCGGCGAGTGTCCAAAACCCATCAGTAATAAAGTAGGATACCATAGTATCCCTTGGTACCCCCACATTATACTGAAGGCACTCTCCCCAAAGCAAAGAGAGTAAAGGCTACCACAGCATGGGTCGGTGACGAACCATATTACTGCCTCGTCTCCCACTTGGTATTGGATTTTGTCCTTTGCCTATTCTCGGACACTTCGAATGCCCCGCCACGCCCACGAGCACACAAATGGTGGTCTAGCTAACCATAAGCTATGATTCCTTAAGTATTTCTGTGAGATCCTAATCCTAATTGGGTTTTAATGCTTGTTTAGTTGGTGTTTAGGAGGAGTTTGGAGTGGACGGCTGAGATGGAATGGGGTTGGATGGATGGTTGTGATGAGAAGATGAAAGGTATATAGGTGGAGCTCTCTCTCACGCCTCTCATTTCTTACTCTCTCTCAGTGTTGAGCTCCGGTCGAAGGTGGTGAGTCCGGCGAAGTAGAGAGGATCGGCGAGTTTTGGGTTGGTGGCGAGGTGAGTCAGTTCTCAAACTAACTCTTCTATTTTGGTTCTCCCTCTTTCTCTCTCTAAACCCGTCTCGTCTGCAGTGGTTGTGGTTGGGGAAGTGAGCGACGAGGGTGTTTGTGTGGCTACGAACCGACGAGGAGTTGTGATCGTTGATCGAGCGAGAGGTTCGTCGGTGGATCGTGATTTTGGGAGAAGTGCTCGAGGAAGCGCCGTCGAGTTTCTTCAAAGGTTTCTTCAAACCTTCAAGGTATGTGAAACTAGTTGTTGTAGCTCACTTTTGTTGTGTTAGTATTTGGAAGTCGACGGTAGGCCGAAAGGCTCATCGCAAGCAAACGTGCACCAGATTTTACTATTGGATCGGTCGACCGTTTAGGTGAAAAAGCCCTGAGCTCCGTAGTGCGTTCAGGTGAAAAAGAGTGTTGGAGCCAGCTAGTCTGTGCGGGGTTGGGTGAAAAAGAGTTGGAGCCAGCTAGTTGATGAGAATTTTATTTATACCGCAAGTGCACGGCGTCAATGAAGACGTGGCAAGTACGGGTCGAACACAAGGAGGGAGAGATTTCGTTGTTAGTGTGATTTCGATTGAGGGGAAGAAGGGAGAGAAGAATTAATTTGGGTTTTTGGGGTTTTTGGTTTAATTAACTAAAGTACGAAACAAAAGCAATTAAAATTAAAACAAGAACAAAGAGAGAAATCCGTGGGGTGGAGGTTTAGACTTAGGTTTAGAGTAGAGAATTACTGAAACTTATTGTAAATCATGTTAGTTATGAAGCATTACAAGATAAATGACTTAACATAAACTCAAGTAATCAAAATACACTAATCATGAACTTAAAATAATAACATGCATTCATCATTCTCTAACCCTAATTCCATCACCTCCACCCTTTGGAGAGAGTTAGAAACTCATGGAGGGAGGAAGAAGAAGAGGTCCTTGAGACATTAAAAGAAAACTAAAACAAGAATTAAAAGAACAGAATTTTATTAATAAAACTAAGGTACACAAATAAGAACAACAACCAAGGACCCTATTTACATCGTTCTCGGGTCTATTTATAGTTGCTACAAGGGACTTAGGTATAGAATTGGATAGTACACGTGTCCATACACGAGTGGACGAAATTGGGACACACGGATCGACCAATGGGCGGCGGAATCGCCGCACATCATGTGTATTGTGCGGCGGATTCGCCTCCCACGTTGGTCGGATTTAATCAGGATTTTTGTCACGCGTTTATGGTATGATTTGATCTTTATTTGCGTGTCTGGATGATTTCTTTCCATTGTCTTGAGCTCCGGATTAATTCCTTCCATTGTTGGAGATTTATAGTTGATTTTTCTTTTGACTTTTCCAACAAAATAACTTGATCCTTTTCTTTTGCAATTAGGTCCTTGGCATTTTGCAATTAAGTCCTTGACCTTTTTGTGATTAGCTCCTTGAATGCTTTTATGCTTGGATGCATTTCCAATTGAAACCCGATAAACTTGAATTCGGTCTTTATGATAGAAGTGAATCTTTTGCACACGTTTATGCTCGGAATGTTGGTAAATTGCATTCAGGTCCATGTATTCTGTAAATAAGACTAAACACATACCTTAGTAGCATTTATTGATGTAAAAGTAATCTAAATGAAAGACATATGATGCAATGTATGCAATGCATCAAATACCCCCACACCTAGATTTTGCTAGTCCCTAGCAGAATATAAGAAAATGAAAGCAGGGAAATCCTAACTCACTTTCGTAGGAATCACGGTTGCACTTAGCATGTGCAACAAGCCTTTAAACCTCTTTGTTTCCAAGGAGGAGGAGTGTTGTCTCCTGAGGGTTTTCAGCGGATATACCCACAAAATCCTAAATCAACATTTCATTAATAGTTCTCAATATCCCTACCTCAACCTTATACATCTTACTGAGAATTCTTGCATGCTCATTATACAATTCTAACTCATTAAAAATATGACTTGGTCTTTGTTCCTCCAACATTCACACCACTAACCCTTCTATACATGTTTATCACTTGAATTATTTTGCACGCCTCCTCTGGTGGTGAAGTATCATTTGGATCAACCATGACATGGATCATTCTTTTAGCTTTGGGCCTTGAGTATTTTTATTTTTTTCTTTTCTTCCGTGATTCAACACATTTGCTTTTTGACACTTTTACCCTTTTTGCATTCGTGTAGCGAGTTTGGTCGATAATCCCGAGCTGGAAGACTCAAGTTACCGGGTTTCAAGATACCCCTACGGACCAGTGACTCAAAGGCTTGGGCTTTTGTAATCATTTTGCAGAATATGCTTTCCTCACTTTATTCCTTTATTTTTATTTTTATTTTCCTCAAGGCTTAATTGCTATTAGAAGTCCACACTTCCCGGTATATTTTCCTCAACCTCTGCTTTTTATCAACCACTTCAAAGATTTGATTCATCCAATTTAAGTGCATACATGTCTTACAAGGGTCATGGGTTATTTCTTTGGGACTTAGATTTATGTCATAATTTCTACAAGCAGAACTATATAATAAGGAACAAAAACTTAATGCAATTTGTACACGGGTTTTGGCAGTTCAATCTTAAGCTATGTCATAGAATATTGAATTTTTTTTTTTTTTTTTAAAAATAACGCAGAACAGAAAATCAAATAGATAAATATGTACATATATAAACACCCCCCCACACCTAAATCATGCATTGTCCTCAATGTATGCACAAATACAATAAATGCACTTATTACCTGCGTCGGCTTGCGGTAGAGGGGTTGAGTTTGCTCAAAGTCAACCATAATCAGAACTGGATTGAATGACACCATGTTGGTGCATGTATCCCGTTGAATTGTTCCCCATGTTGACTTGAGGAAAAGATTCCACTCTTCTCACTTGAATTGGTTCGCTTGTTTGCTCGAGTGATGGTGGTTGGGTAAATGAATTACTCCCTTTTTTCTTACTTCCTTTTTGCTTATGTGATGATTTATTTGATTCAGAATTCTGATAAATACGTGCTCTCATCACAACATCACTTGGGTTGCATATTAGTTCTGGCTCATTATCAATATGGAAGATATTAAATTCTGCTTTTAAGTTCCCGAAAGATAATTGCATGAGCCCATTTCGACAGTTTATTAATGCTTCTGAAGTGGCTAAAAAGGGTCTACCTAGAATTACAGGGATTTGTCGATTAGGATTTACAACAGGTTCAGTATCAAGTACGACAAAATCCACTGGATAAATGAAGTCACCAACCTTAATCAAAACGTCCTCTACTATACCTCTCGGTTTCTTAACAGAACAATCAGCGAATTGGAGGGTTGTCCTAGAGGGTTTCAGTGGACCAAGGTTGAGTTGTTCGTAGACAGAAAATGGGAGTAAGTTAACGCTTGCACCTAGGTCTAGAAGGGCTTTATTGATAAAAGTATCTCCTATTGAACATGAAATTGTGGGACACCCAGGGTCCTTATATTTTATAGGAGATGTGTTGGAAAGAATTGAGCATATGTTTGCAGTTAAAAATGCCTTCTTTGGTACATTCGTTTTTCTCTTCTTAGTGCACAAATCTTTTAAGAATTTAGCATAAGCAGGTATTTGTTGAATCATGTCTAAGAGTGGAATGTTTACCTTAACTTGCTTAAATACTTCCAAAATTTTCTCTATTTGTGCACTAGAGTTCTTTTTAAGTCTATTGGGAAATGGGGCTTTAGGCACATAGACTCGCTCAGGTTCAGGTTGAGCTACAGGTTCAGGTTGGGTAGGTGGATTGGGCTTTTCAATTTGGACGTCGGGTTCAATGGTCAAGTCATATGTGGGTGCTTGATGGCTAGATTGATTAGTCATTTTAGGGTTTACCACATTATTGTCAATTTGTCTTCCGGACCGTAATGATACTACAGCATTGATTTGTTGGAACGGTCCTTCCTCATTAACCATTTGAACCGGTCTAGGGTTGTTATTTCCTGAAGGTGGTTGATAAGATTGATATTGATTATTAGTTCTGGGGTTTACCTCAGGTTGACTTGGAAATTGGCCCTTTTCTCTTTCACCTATTATCTGTGCTAATTGGCTGACCTGTGTCTCTAGCCTTTGGAATGATTGGTTGGTTGTTTGTATAAAAGTTGTCATTAAATTTTCTAATTTTGTCAACCTAACCTCATGATTTCCATTATTACCCCCAGATGATGTATTATTTTGGTTATATGGGGTTGGTTGTTGTCTAGGAGGTTGTCCTTGTTGGGTCCACGAAAAATTGGGATGATTACGCCAACCTGGGTTATAGGTTGATGCGTAAGGATCATTTCTAGAATTGTTAAATGTGGCATTAACATGTTCCAGGTTCACACAGTCCTCCATTAAATGACCAGTCTGACCACATCTAGAGCAGGGGATAGACAAGGGTTGATTCATTCGGGGTTGATTTTGTAGCTCTAGACTTTCCATTCTACGCATTAGGGTAGCTAGTTTTGCCTCAGCCGCTATGTTGGAGTCTATAGCTAAGACACCTGGTCGGGGTTGACTCGCTATTCTAGATCCAATACTCGGGTTGATGGGTGTTCTAGCATTGTCCCATTGCATACTATTTTCAGCTAAATCCTCAAGAAAAGTCCAGGCATCATTTTCATTTTTGGACATAAAGTTCCCTTGGCTCACAGATTCTAGCATAACCCTAGATGTGGGTGTCAATCCCTCATAAATAATTTGGCATAATTGCCACTTCGGAATTCCGTGATGAGGGCATTGGGTCAAGACACTCTTAAATCTCTCAAGATAGGAATAGAACGGCTCGCTCTCAGACTGAACGAATGCAACAATTTCATTCCTAATCTTCATAGTCTTATGGTTGGGGAAATATTTTTTTAGGAAAATTTGAACAAATTCGGCCCAACTTCTAATTGATCTTTCGGCTAGACTATATAGCCATTTCTTAGCGTCGTCCTTCAGTGCTAGAGGCACGAATTTCAGACGCACTGCCTCTTCAGGGATATGCTGGTATTGCATAAGAGAGCAGATTTCTTCAAATTCTCTAAGGAAGAGATATGGGTCTTCCCTAGAGGTGAACTTAGGCAGCATACTCATGTATTGTGCCTTAAGTTCGAAGTCGCGACCCGGTATGGTGGGCATGACGATGCACGATGGCTGAGCAGCCATCGTTGGGTAGCACCGATCCCTCAGAGTTATAGGTTGCGCAACAGGCGGGTCCACTACATTCTCACCCATTAGATCCGGGTGAGGTGGTGCAACAGGTGGAATGGGGTTAAGTTCCAGACTGGAATCTAGATTAACTCGTGAGAGTCGATTACTCAAGTCCCGAATCCAAATCTGAGTGCACCGGGTTGAATCAATTTTTGAATTCAAATTCGAAATTTAAATTCCAAATTTAATTTCAAAAATTAATTACAAATTTTTTGAATTTTTGAATTTTTTGATTTTTTTTTTTTAAAAGAACACAAACAATAGAAATGTAAGGATGAGAAGGGAAAGAAGACTCAGACGAGAAGGGAAACTTAACTCTAAAGGATAAAAATTAGGGTTGGTCAGAAAATTCCTGAACAAGCACGGTCAAAACAATCCTAGACCTAGTGTCACTTAGATCTAGACGACTCCTAACTGGTTGAGTCGAATTAGTTTGCTTGATTCACCTCCCTCACCAATCAAACCAAGTTGGCCAGTTAGTGTATAGCTAGTGGGGGCGCTTCCGACAGAGTCGGTGCCAATTAGACAACCACGTCGCTTGGAAGACTTTCGTCGACACAAAAACACTTTCTAGACACCAAATTGAATTCAATTAGCTTCAGGTCATAGCAAGTCAAACCAATCTCCTCCTTAATTGAGTCCGAGTCCTTAGGGGCCAATGTCTTATTGATTTTAAATTTTAGGCTTAGGCGACACTTCAGGATTGTGGTTTGTGGGCTACGGGAGGGTGATGAAATCCCCACCGTATCTTTTCCTACGGAGTTGCCCTTAAGATAGTTTAACTTAAATCTAGCAAAGATAGTCAAACAATGGTCCTTTTAATGGGGGCAATTGCAAGGTTGTATGCAACTAAATTATATGCTCTAATGCAATCGATAAAAACCTCGATACGTACCTTGCCTCCAGCAATCTTCAACAAGTATTAATTTGCAAGAATTTAGCAAGAATAATGCAAGCAAAACATTATATGATGCATGCACTAAGGTCTTTCTAATTTTGCCAATTTTAGGTCAGAGTTGAATTATTGCCAATTATGGAATTGTAACCCTAACACGTGCAATTCTACGAAAGGAAACTTTTCAACTATTCAGATTTTACTAGAAAGGCAAGAAAAGTTACCTCCGCAATGCTCAGTCGGGTTCGCCGCCCGCTCTCGGAGATTCCAGTAGCTTAATGCGACCACCCAGAGATGCCGACGATGCCCCAGAAATTTGAAGACCAGAACCCCCACTGGTGCGGCGATTCCGCCGCAAGCAACCTTGTAGATGCGGCGATTTCGCCGCCCAAGTGTCTCAGAACGCTCCCGGATTTCGCCGCGCGCTCTGTTGTCTCCTGCTACACAAATTAAAATACTTAGATCGCGCACACGGTAGACAGGATAAAATCGAAAACACAAAAACACAAAATCTGCGTCGCCTCCCCGGCAACGGCGCCAAAAACTTGATGAGAATTTTATTTATACCGCAAGTGCACGGCGTCAATGAAGACGTGGCAAGTACGGGTCGAACACAAGGAGGGAGAGATTTCGTTGTTAGTGTGATTTCGATTGAGGGGAAGAAGGGAGAGAAGAATTAATTTGGGTTTTTGGGGTTTTTGGTTTAATTAACTAAAGTACGAAACAAAAGCAATTAAAATTAAAACAAGAACAAAGAGAGAAATCCGTGGGGTGGAGGTTTAGACTTAGGTTTAGAGTAGAGAATTACTGAAACTTATTGTAAATCATGTTAGTTATGAAGCATTACAAGATAAATGACTTAACATAAACTCAAGTAATCAAAATACACTAATCATGAACTTAAAATAATAACATGCATTCATCATTCTCTAACCCTAATTCCATCACCTCCACCCTTTGGAGAGAGTTAGAAACTCATGGAGGGAGGAAGAAGAAGAGGTCCTTGAGACATTAAAAGAAAACTAAAACAAGAATTAAAAGAACAGAATTTTATTAATAAAACTAAGGTACACAAATAAGAACAACAACCAAGGACCCTATTTACATCGTTCTCGGGTCTATTTATAGTTGCTACAAGGGACTTAGGTATAGAATTGGATAGTACACGTGTCCATACACGAGTGGACGAAATTGGGACACACGGATCGACCAATGGGCGGCGGAATCGCCGCACATCATGTGTATTGTGCGGCGGATTCGCCTCCCACGTTGGTCGGATTTAATCAGGATTTTTGTCACGCGTTTATGGTATGATTTGATCTTTATTTGCGTGTCTGGATGATTTCTTTCCATTGTCTTGAGCTCCGGATTAATTCCTTCCATTGTTGGAGATTTATAGTTGATTTTTCTTTTGACTTTTCCAACAAAATAACTTGATCCTTTTCTTTTGCAATTAGGTCCTTGGCATTTTGCAATTAAGTCCTTGACCTTTTTGTGATTAGCTCCTTGAATGCTTTTATGCTTGGATGCATTTCCAATTGAAACCCGATAAACTTGAATTCGGTCTTTATGATAGAAGTGAATCTTTTGCACACGTTTATGCTCGGAATGTTGGTAAATTGCATTCAGGTCCATGTATTCTGTAAATAAGACTAAACACATACCTTAGTAGCATTTATTGATGTAAAAGTAATCTAAATGAAAGACATATGATGCAATGTATGCAATGCATCACTAGTCTGTGCGGGGTTGGGTGAAAAAGCCCTGGAGCTCCGTAGTGCGTTCAGGTTGGGTGAAAAAAACCCTGGAGCCCTTAGACGTTCGGGTTGGGTGAAAGAGCCCTGGTCGTGTCATGGTAGCTGCGGCTGGGTGAAAAAATCCTGGAGCCCATCTTGACAACGTTGAGTGTTGCGGTGGTTGGGTGAAAGGGCCCTGGAGCCCCGTAACGGTGGTGTGTGTTGTGGTTGGGTGAAAAAACCCTGGAGCCCTGTCTTGTTGTTTGTGCTTTTCTTTGTTGATAGAATTGCTTGCTAGAGTGTTTCAGTTTCATGCATTGTAGAGTTAGGCATACGGGATTTTCTTCACGAAACTCAGGCATTGTTGCATGTTTGCTTTTCAGTCCGTGATTGGCGTTAGGGGGTGGTGACGGAGGAGAGGAGCGCCGCTACCAGATCCAACTTTCTCTCATTTTGAGGTTGGAGTGATTGCTTGTATTTGTTGTATAGCCTTTTGTTGTAATCACACTTTTGAAATACTCGGATATATATATATATATATATATATATATATATATATATATATATATATATTATATGTTGGTTCACCTGTCTCCTTGTATTTGAGTAATTTCCTCTGTTTGATTATATGTTATAAAATTTTAAATTTTTTCCGCTGTTTGAGGATGTTACAATTTCCTTCAATTACACCTGACCCAAAGCGAATCACCACCCTCAATCATCAGCCAAAGAAGATGAATCAGCCCAACATCATTCCAATCCTCAAGTCTCCTCAGCCCCAAACCACCCTCCTTCTTTTGTGTGCAAATCTCGTTCCACGCTATGAACACCCACTAAGTAAGACCCCCATATGAAGTGGACCATGATGCTCTCCACCTCGTTCAACACCTTCCTCGGGATAAGGAAAGTTGAAGTCCAATAGATACTCATAGACACGAGCACAATTTTCACTAACTCCATACTTCCCGCCATTGCTAGAAAGTTCCTCTACCATGTCTTGAGGAGTTTCTGGACCTTGTTCATTAAACCCATGCAATGATGTCTTCCCATCCTTGAAGAGAAGAGTGTAAGGCCTAAGTAGGTTACCGGAAAGTCAGCTCTCTTATTGCCTAAGTGCGAGCATATCCAAGTACCCTCAGTGGCTTCACCTCCCATCAAAATTTGACTATGTGCTACACTCAATTGTAGCCCGAAGATGGCTGAGAACTAGGTAAGAAGTGGCACCGCAAAAACCATAATATCATCTGCAAACAGGAGGTGGGAGATTTGTACATCCCCGCACCTTTCTGGTTCGAGAGTACTTCTCTCTCCCTCTCCCTGTACCTTATTCTCCTTCTCTCTCTCTTTGTCTCCTGTCTCTCTTCTTCACTATCTCTCCTTATCTCATTCTTTCTATTTCTACTTCTCTTTCTCTCAACTCTCCTCCTTCTCTCTATCCGTTTCATTCTCACTCACTCTACGTCTCATTCTCTGTTCTCTCTCATCTCCTTCACTCTCTTCACTCCCTCCTCCATCTCTTTTTCCACATTCTCCTTCTCTTTCTCCTTGCCTGTCCCTCCTTCTCCTTCTGTCACTCCTTCTCCCTCTCCTTCTCCCTCATATCTCCCCCTCTCTCCTTATCTTTCTCTCTCTCACCCTCTCCTCCTTCTACATTTTTCTTTATTCTTATCCATCTCTCCCCTCTCTCCTTCTCTTTCCTTCTCACATTCTCTTTGCCTCCTTCTCCTTGTTCTTCACTCTCCCTTATTGTCATGCTCTCTCTACATCTCACTCTCCTCTCTGATTCTCTCTTCCCTTCTATATTCTCTCTCCTTATCCTTCACTCTTCGTCTTCAATCTCCGTCCCTCCCTCTCCTCTACTGCAATCCCTCTCCTTTTTTGCAAAGCAAAAGGAGGCTTAGCCTCGAATATTATTGATTACCGTAAATTAACATACATACAAACCAACCCAAACTACTAAACACTTATGCCCTCGGAGCTTGCTGAAGCACAAGCTCAGATCCTCACATAGCACATACACTATCACAAGTCCCACTTGTTACCACATTACATTACATTACTCTACTCGTTTACTTAGCTAATGGCATCCATCTCATAACCACGTCCTGTCGAAATTTACCTTCTCAAGCTCGTCTCCCCTTCGTTCAAACATTCTGGATCCTTAACTTTCTGGAAAATACACTCCACTCGCCATTCCTCGCCATCCCATACATCTTCTATTCCCTTCCGCCCAACATCAAAAACCACAACTCCCAACGCCAGCTTGATCATGAGTGCACTATATTTAGATGGTGCACTCAACCTTTGAATTCTATAGAGTTCCTCTGTTGGGGCTGGTTTTATGCGACCAACATCTCCTCCCACCTTCCTAATCTCGTCCCATACAACCCGTACAAAAGGACACTCCCAAAACAAGTGCGTCAAGTCCACATATGCACTCTTACAAAAGGCGCGTCTCGATATAACACATAGCTTCAGCCCCCTTCCCCTCATCATGTCATGAGTGGGCAATCTCCCATGAACCACCCTCCATAAGGTTAGTGTGTGCTTCGGGACAGCCCATTTGTGCCACACCATCGACTCCCACCTAACTATGGGTCTTTCCGGCTTCACCCAACGCCAAGTTTCTCTCAATGTAAGCTTTCTCCAAGTAGCCCCGACCCATGATAGAGTGTCTTCCCCATGCCCCATCGGAATGGAGGGTAGCCTCGCCCAAAGTTAAATGAGGTCGTGGGAGCGTAGATGAGGCACTCTCCACGTACCATTTTCAAGAAAGTGGGAAACATTGATGTCTTGTGGAACTCCTAGATAAAACCTCATTCTCTCACCCTCTGGTAGTGAAAGAAGCACGGGGGGGGGGGGCACACCAAGTGTCCTAAAAACACTTCACCTTGCACCCATCACCTAGTTTGAATAACATCTTTTCTCTTGCAATGTCCCGAACACGCATAATACCTCTCCACGCCCAAGAAGAAAGTAGGGGAGGTCGCATCATCCATATGGTCTTGTTCCTAATGTATTTACTCTGCAAGCAAGTAGCCTATAAAGATGTATCATTTGAAGCAATGATCCAAAATAAACGAAGAAGCTCGACGTCATTCGATTCCACCAATCTACGCAGACTTAAGCCACCTTCTCTCTTTGGTGCGCATATATCCTTGCATGACACAACAGCCATCTTCTTTGGTCCCCCCCAAATAAAATGCATCATAATCCATTTTATCTTGTGAAGCAGACTCTATATATGGGACCAAGAAAGCCAAGGTCCAATAAACACCAAAGGATGTGAGTACACTTTGAACAAGCTCCACTCTCCCGGCCTTGGAGAGGAGCTTACCATTCCACAAACTCAGCCTCCCTCTTATCCTTTCAATAAGTGCTCCGCAATGGCTTTTAGCAAACCTTGAGGAGAAAAGCGATAGCCCAAGATATGTGACCAGGAACTCGCTCCTTTGCATTCGTAAGTGGTTACCAATCCAATGCTCATCCGGTGTACTTCCTCCCAAGAAGACTTCGCTCTTCAAGTTATTTAGTTGCAGCCCCGAGCACCTCGAAAACTCATCCAACACTGCTTTTAGTGCACGGGCATCAGCCTTGGTGGTGCTCTAAAAAGGCATTACGTCATCAGTAAACATCAAGTGTGATACCGATACATCTGCACACTTCACCGGGCGAATACCACCTCTCATTTCCTTGCGATGTATCAAGGACCCCAACACTTCCATGCAAAGAACAAAGAAGTACGAGGCAAGAGGATCGCCTTCGAAGCTATAAAAGGCCTCGAGTGTAACATCCTCAACACAGCCGAAAAATTTAAAAATTTCTAAACAACAATCAATTGAGGATATTACCCAAACACATGGAAGAAGGTGCACCAACATATAATATATATATATATATACATATATATATACATATATAGATACATGTATATATATATATGTATATATATATGTATATATATATGCATATATATATGTATATATACATGTATATATGTATATATACATATATATATACATATATATATACATGTATATATATATATATATATATATCCGAGTGTTTCAAAAGTGTGATTACATCAAAAGGCTAACAGTAAATACAAGTAATCACTCCGACCTCAAAATGAGAGAGAGCAGGATCAGGTAGCAGCGCTCCTCTCCTCGGTCACCACCCCCTAACGCCGGTCACGGCCTGAAAAGAAAACATGCAACAACGCCTGGGTTTCCAGAAGGAAACCCCGTATGCCAAACTCTATAATGCATGAACTGAAACACTCTAACATGCAATTCTGCAACCAACAAAAGCACCACAACCGAGCTGGGCTCCAGGGATTTTTCACCCAACCACAACACACACACTGTTACGGGGCTCTAGGGATTTTTCATCCAACCACCACAACACACTCGTCGCCAAGCTGGGCTCGAGGGCTTTTTCACCCAACCGCAGCTACCACGACACAACCAAGGGCTCCAGGCCTTTTTCACCCAACCTAAACGTCCAAGGGCTCCAGGGCTTTTTCACCCAACCCTTGTCACGTGGTCCATGCTCAGGGTTTAGGGCTCTTTCACCCAACCTGAACGCACTACGGAGCTCCACGGATTTTTCACCCAACTCCGCACAGACTAACTGGGCTCCAGGGCTCTTTCACCCAACCGCAACTCTCACACAGTTACGGGGCTCCAGGGCTTTTTCACCCAACCACCGCAACACACACATTTCCAACCTGGGCTCCAGGGTTTTTTCATCCAACCACAACTCTCACACAGTTATGGGGCTCCAGGGCTTTTTCAACCAACCACCACAACACTCGTGCTTACTAGCAAACTTGCCGGAAGAACATCAACACCACAACTCGCCCCACACGGATGACCACAAGAACTGCACCTCCAACGTGCAAAACTGGACACAAACGATCGACCGAACAAAAAGTCCTGGTCGACCGAATCTCACAAACACAGGGCAATTGCCTCAATCAGCACTCCATCGGTCGACCAACTCCCACCAACCACACTCGTTCGGTCGAACAAAAGTCAAGGACCGGTCAACTGTTTAGAAGTCGTCTCCCAGGTTCAACGAACAAAACGACCAATCGGTCGAACGACAAAGGGGCCCCGTTCGAACGAAAGTCACCAGGGAAAAATCCCTCACTCGCAACAACGAATCTGGTCAAACGCCCGAGCACTCTCGGTCAACCGAATTCCACAAGGGAATTCCCCCACTCTCAACAACGAATTTGGTCGAACCCCCGAGCACTCTCGGTCGACCGAATCCCACCAGGGAATTCCCCCACACTCAACCATAAATCCGGTCGACCGAACCACCTTCGGTGGAACCAACCACAATTCCAACTTAAGTCACCAGTCGGAGAAAGTTAAACAGGCGGTCGACCGTTTAGATGGTCAACGCCACAACCGACCTACAACAGTGCACACGGTCGAACGACAAAGGGGCCCCGTTCGACCGAAAACCACCAGGCTTGCCTCAAATGCACAACCGGTCGACCGCCCCATGGGCATCGTTCGACCGGTGTGAGGCAGAACCCAAAATCTCATTAAGAACGGTCGACCATTTGCACCAACTGCTCGACCGATCAGGCAGTAAAATCTGCTACACGTTTGCTTGCGACGAGCTGGAAGGCCTACCGTCGACTTCCAAATACTCAAACTACAAAAGTGAGCTACGACTACAAGTTTGACATACCGTGAAGGTTTGAAGAAACCTTCGAAGAACGTCGATGGCGCTTCCACGAGCACTTATCCCTAAAATACGATCCGTCGACGAACCTCACGCTCGATAAACGATCATCACCTCCTCGACAATCTTGAGCACTCTAACACCTCCGTCAATCTCCACCCCTAACCACGACCACTGAAAACGAGGTAGGTTGAGAGAAAGAACCAAAACAAGCGGGAAGGGCTAAGAAACCGACACTCACCTCCACGAGCAACACACACACGACGACCACCACCGCCTCGCCGGAGCTCAACTAGAAGATAGAGAGACGTGAGAGAGAGTAGAGTGTGAGAGAGAGAGGAAAATCACCAATAAATATCTCACCCCACTTCAATCCTCACCGTCCATCTAATCTCCAATCCATCTCAATCCCTCATCCATCAACACTCCATCTCAGCCGTCCAAACTCATCTCCTCCTAATCATCACCTAAACCATCATTAAAACTCAATTAGGATTAGGATCCCACATCAAGTATGCACCATTAACATTCACAACAAAAGAGGCCTTCACACAAGCTGCCACTAACTTTCTCCACTTGTTGTTGAACCCAAACCTACCTAATACCTCATTCAAGAACTTCCCACGATACCGTATCAGAAGACTTCCTCAAGTCGATCTTGACACCCATTCGTCCCAAACACCGTTTGGAATGCATATTGTGACAAAGTTCATGAGCAACCAATACATTGTCTCCAATATGACGCCCTCTAATAAATGCACTTTGATTCTCACTTACAAGTTTTGACAGCACTTCCTTCAACCGATTTGAGAGGATCTTTGAAATATATCGATACACCATGTTACACAACGATATCGGTCGATAGTCATCAATCGAGACGGGTGCTTTCTTCTTCGGAATCAATGTAATGGCCATATAGTTAACTTGCTTGAGGAGCTTACCGTCACGAAAGAAAGATGCAACAAATTTGAATAGGTCCTTCTTTATAATCTCCCATGCCGCCTTAATGAAATTTGCGTCAAAGCCATCTAGTCTGGTGCTTTGTCTATGTTTGAGTGCACCACCACATGTTCAAGTTCAGCCATACACACCGGGGATGTGAGCAAATCAGCCTCGATATTATCTAGCATAGGAAGATCAATATTCACAGCAATGTTTCCCCCCTCCACAATACAAGAAAACAAGTTAGCAAACCGGCGTCGTATCGCCTCGCGGACTTGGTCCTCTTCCTCATCCTCGATCTTCTCTCCTCCCTCAACTATCCATCGCACTGTATTGGTGGCTCCCCTCACTCGAAGGGAAGCATAGTAGAACCTCGAATTAGAGTCACCTTCCCGCAGCCACCTCACCCTTGATTTCGGTCGAACTATTGACTCCTCCACCACCAAGTGATGGGATAGCTTGTCCATAGCCTCGCTTTCCTTTCTCCTTAACTCCTTATCCCCCAGATTTCGTTCTACCTCTATCCGAACTTGTTGTAGCTCCTGCCACGCCTCGCTTAATCGTTCATGTACATTCCCAAACACTTCATCACTCCACCTTCTTAGTTCCCTTTCTACAACCTCCAACATTCCCATAACACGATACGTAGGAGTGCCAACAATGTAGGTCGACCAAGTCTCCTTGACCACCCTTAGGAATTGGTCGTGGCCAGCCCAAGCATTTACAAACATGAATATCTTCCTTTTCCACGCACCACGAGGCTCAAGATCCACCACCAATGGACAATGGTCACTAAGGTCTTTACCTTCCACATAACATATAGAATCCAGGAAGCATTCCAACTATACATGTGAGCACAAGACTCCATCATTTCTTCTCTCTATCCGCCTAGGGCCATGCAATGAGTTTGACCATGTGAACTCTCCTTCGACGTTTGTACCTCAAGCCAGCCACTATCCTCAATCCAATAGTTAAATACCGCCATAGCCAACGTATTAAATCCACCCCCTTCACGTTTCTCCCATTCACTACTAATGTAATTGAAGTCCACCATGACCATCCACGCCACACCATCCCTAGGTCTGCACCCGTGTATGGCCCCCCAAAGCGCTAATGTCGTAACATAGTTATTGTCGCCATACACCAAAGTTATCGCGATTTACAGACCCTCCATATGAACCAATTGAGCCGTCTCACGAGTCTTCTGAAGAACATATTCCGAGTCCTTCCAAAACAAAAGGATTCTCCCAGAGTTAACCACCTCACTATTGGACGCCCTTTGATCTGGCCAAATTGACTTTACGAACCTCGTCAACCTCTTCTTTTTAACTTTGTTCTCAATAATTCAAGCAAAATCCACCCTCCCCCGGATTATTTTGTCACAAATCATATACAGGCGCCCCCAGGCATTCACGCCACTCACGTTCTAGCAAAGCCACTTCATGGGTGTGGAAGTGGGGATGAACTCCCTACTTTCCTCAATTTCCTTTCCTTTCCTTTGCTACTTCCACCTCTCTCACATGTCGGAAGGAGTACAAAGGTGTAGCTATGTCACGATTTACCTTGGTAGGGCGCGAAAACATCTTCCTTCCCATCTTGCCTTCCTTCTTGATGCATCTTCCATCCGTCTCTCCTTCAAGATACTTCACTTCCATAGCTATTGGGCTTTCCTCACAAACCCTACCGTCTCCCTCCAACTCGTCATTTGTGGAATCAGCAAGGAGCTAGAATTTATTTGGTGAGAGAGCACCATCTTCCTCCCTCGGTTTGACCCCATGCAATACTTATACTTTTGCTTCTCTTGAGAGTCCATCACACATGCATGCAAGTTTCACTTGTATTCCATGGGTCTTCCCATTCCTTTGTTGTGTTCCACTCAACATTTCTTCATCTAGCCACTCTTCTTCACGTTGCATGCATTCACTCCCATGCAAACCATCTAGTTTCCCATGTGACCCATCCATCCACCTTCGGTGCATTTTTGGTCAGTCCACCTACTTCGTCCACCAAGTACAGCCCACTTTCCTAATTTTCCCCAACAAAATAAGGTGCTCCCTTGCATGGTGTTGCCTCCTTGCTATTGTCATTTCGAAACAGACCTTCCACTCCACCTACATCAGCTCCTATTGGCCCCTCTCCTTCCACCCCACCTTCCTCAGGTCCTATTGGTTCCCTCCCTTCACTTGACCCCTTCTCATTGGCTCCCACTCCCCAAGTCTTTTTTGTGCAGCCCCATCCCAACGAATTTCTTCCTTTTCATGGTTCTTGTTTGAAGCAACTAGGGAAGTGCCCATCTCTCTTCTAGTTATGGACTCCACCTCCTCCCATAACGGAACACCATAAACTCAGTTATCCTTTGTTCCCTTTCCCTTCACACCATCCCTCACGTCGTTACACGCTTCCGTTACACTCACTTGAAGAACTTGTTCTTCAACCTCTATCAAAACTCCCCTCTCCGGCGAGCTACTGCCCCCATGCTCCCCTGAACTCAATCCGCACCTTGATCAACAACACCAACAACACCTCCTCCATTACCCCCACTCGCTCCCTCTTGTCCATTCCTTTTCTCCACCCACCTATGCCTTCTAACCATTGCCTCCTTCCCAATTACAGCTCTCACCTCTGGTGCCTTTTTGGGTCAATGAGTGTCAACATGACCAAACATGGAACATAACTTAAAAATCTAGGCTTCCACTCGTACTCCACATGCACGGTCTCTCCCTCCTCCATCTCATTTTGCACCAAAATGTGTGATGGATAATCATAATCACCACTAACCTCCACGCACACTCGAGCATAAGCTAGCCGATGCCCCATCGCCATGTTCTCATCCATGTACATTGGCGACCCCAACACACTTGCAAGCGTGCCAAGGTGTTTCCTTGATCAGAAATTTTAGTCCAAATCCGGGAACCTCACCCATATTGGGACCGTGCAAACCTTATATTGGGTCTTACTGCCAGCCGACCATGGTTGGAGAATGAGTGGCTCCCCCTCACAAACCATGGCCCATTCTCAAGAGAAAACACTCAGTTGGAATCGAGGGAGAACCTGAAAATCATCATATTGAACCTCCGGTGAACAATCTCCAACTCTCCCGAAATTTTCCACACCTGAGCTGGATGCTTTTCAAGTGTAGGTAAATCAGGAGTAAAACCTACGAAATATCCCATCAACACCTTCTTCCATGTGCCAATGGCCTCTTCTTGCGCTTGACTAGAAATGGTAGCAACCCTAGCGCCTCCCTCCCTTATTGTTGGTCCAACAAAATCCAATGTTGTGCTTGGCTTGACCCTCTTCTCAAAGAAGTCAAACCATTTGCGAGGTTGAGCATGCTCCTTAGGTTGCTCCACATCCACTTGTTGTGCTTCTTCACGGCCCTTTGCAACACTCTTGAGACTTGGAAACTCCTCCAAGTCGATGGTGGTTGCTCTAACACTCAATGATTTCTCCATAACAATGGAATAGAGAAGAGAAACTAGAAAAAAAAGAATGTTGGTGGAAAAATGGTGGCGAACGACCCTAGAAACAAGGGGTGGAGTGTGTGTACACATGAAATAAGAAGTGATGAATGCATACAATAAGCCCAAGTGTGTTAGTGTTTGTATTTCATAAGAAGTACCTCATGGCAAGACCTATCATTCAAAGCACTAACCTAAGTGATTAATATGAGCATGACAAGTTTGTTATTAAGAACCTAAGCAAGCATGGAATGTACCTACACTTATGGCAGAAACCATCAAGTTAAGTGTTCTCATTAATTCAAACAAGCATACTAACATTTCTCACATACAACAATGTTTAGCATTCATTCCATCTACATAACATGTATAAACATCTACTCCACCCCCAAAGGGGATGGAACTACTCACTAATCGTTACACTACAAACTATATTAACAATACAAAACATTCTAATGAAAGGCAATTAAACTAAGCAAACAATAAATATTAAAGAAGCTAAATGAAAGGAAAGTAAAACTAAAGAAGCATGCAAAAATTAAAAGACAAGATTAAAAGAAACTAAGAACAATTATTTTATTAAAATGACTCACATTGAGGGTAGCATTCTTGTCCACCTTGAGTTTTGCTTCAAGGCTTACTCCAAGTAGAGAGAATGCCACCAAGCAATGGGTCAATACAAAGGAAGGTGAAGAGTTTTATTTATAGGCATGGAAAAAGCTAATCCGGGACAATCCCTCGATATGGGACTAAAATGCATACCAAATATGGACTAAACACAACATAATACACCACCAAGACATGTCCCCTTTGGACCAATTTAGACCGTTGTTTGGAGGTCTTGGACCACCAATTGGCAGTCTATAAGTGTTGGATCGAGTCTGGATTTTGGTGGCTTGGTTCGGACTGGATTTTTTGGTGTTTGATTAACCCGATTTGGTTGTTGATGGTTGAGCCCAGATTTAATTGCCTAAATACTCCTCATAAAGGTGTGGAGCTTCTTGATTTACTCATTAATCCTTTTGGTTTTACATCTGGGTCCTTCTCTCTTTCATCTCAGTCCATAAGTCTTGAAACTTAGTCCTTTTCATTGCATTTGAGTCCTTTTTTAGCCTCTTCTTCCTAAACCTATTTATTCCTGAAACATAAAGATAACACTCATTACATAGCATTGCTTAGGCTAAATTAAAGGATATAAGACACAAATATATGCATGATATGATGTGAATAACCTACCCTCCCATCTCTATCTCGTTCCCTTCCCTATTCCCTCTTCTCCTCCTTTCCTTCTCTATCCTCTTCTCATTCTCCTGCTTTCTCGTTCAATCTCTCCTCCTCCCTCCTTCTTCTTCTTCTCTCCCTCTCTTCCTCTGCTTCGCTCTCTCTACTTCTCCTTCCTCCTCTCTCTCCTCTTATCTCTCCTCCCCTCTCTTCCTCTCCTTCTCTCTCGCTCTCTCGCTCTCCTTCTCCTCTTATCCCTCCATCTCCACTCCAATCCCTCTCCTCTATCCCCTTTTCCTTCTCCATCTCTCTTATGTTCTTGTCTCTCCCTCTCTCTCTCACTTGCCCTCTCCTTCTCTCTCTCCTTCCCCTCTTGCATCTCTCTCTATCTCCATCTCATCTCCGCTCTCTCCCTCCCTTTCCGTCTCCTTCTCTCTCCCATCCTCCATCTGCCTCTACTTCTCTCTCCCTATCCTTCTCTCTCTCCCATCCTCTCCCACTCTATTTGTAATGCCCCTGATCCGCATTTGGCACAAAACAATAAGCACAACACTAAAAGGAAGCGAAAAGGGACATTAACTAAAATAACCAACTCAAGGTCTCAATTAAAATATATAATAACGTCAAGTCAAGCTACAATGCAGAAGGGAAATACAAGCACTCTGAATCCCACTACATAACAACTAAGAGGAGTTGGAAGAAATACATGACAATCGAGCTCAACAGATCGAGTCCACGCGTCCCAAGCCCAAGTCGCCTCCAGTCACCTAGTGCGTCCAACGTGCACACGAACAGGCACACCTGACTCTCAAATGAAGACCCAGTACGCCACCCCAACCTGCCACCAAAAAAGGTCTAGCCGTCCCTGACGGCTCATACTGGTCTCGTGCTCCAAGGCAGTCAGACACATAGTGCGATCGAGCGCGCACCTCGACACCCACCGCACATCCAACTTACAAGGCAGCACTCAACCCGCTCTCACGGTAGAACTGTCACACGTCCCAAGGAGACCATGCGCCCAACCAAGTTGAGCGTGCACCCTCGACCAGACCACGCTTCCGACCCACAAAGCATCGCCCTACTCCAACCGTCCGCCTGAGCCCGTGAGCAACGCTCCCAAACGGTCACCTGTCACAACGGTGGTCAGTCGACCTGCTCCGCATTCGGCTTCGGAAGTCGACCGCTTGCCCGAGCCCGTGAGAAACACTCCATAATGGTCACTCGTCACAATGTGGGTGGACAACTCCGAACCGCACAACCAGGGAAACAACCATAACATCTCCAAACCGCACAACCAGGGAAACAACCATAACTCGAAGGCGAGTGGGAAACAAAGGGGAGAAAAGATTGATTAATCTAAACTACAGTAAACTAGTAAACAACGAGAAGGAAATGAAATCACAAAATTAACTAAACTAAGCTAAGCAACTACTGATAGGAAAGATGAAATTCAGGAATGGGAAACACCCCTAAGGGGTGAAGTGTGTGTGTACACATGAAATAAGTTTGGTGAATGCATACGATTAGCTAAAGCACTAACCTAGGTGATTAATATGAGCATGGCAAGTTTGTTATTAAGAACATAAACAAGCATGGAATGTACCTAAACATTATAGCAGAAACCATCAAGTAAGAGTTCTTATTAATTCAAATAGGCATACTAACATTTCTCACATACAACAATGTTTCGCATTCATTCCATCTATAACATGTATACACATCTACTCCACCCTCAAAGGGGGATGTAACTACTCACACATATTTAAACTAACATTCATACTAAGGAAAGAAAACTTTCTTAAACTAATTCTATGAAGACTAAAACAAACAAGTTAACTAAGTATGCAAGAATTAATAGAGGTAATATGAAGAAAACTTAACGAGACATCTATTATTAGTCACTCAATTACAAGTAGCCCCTCTCCACCAGAGTTTTTGCTCCAAAGCTTTTACTCCTAGTTGAGAGGAAGACCACCAAGAGAGAGATGGTATACAAAGGAGGAGGAAGAGTTCTATTTATAGCCATAGAAAAAGGTAATCCGGGACAATCCCCCCCCCCCCGTATGGGACTAATACAATACCAAAAATAGACATAACACACAATTATACATGACCCGACTAAACCGCATCGGATCCGGAGAAACTGGATTTTGTGTGGGATTTCCTAGATGGCTTTCTTCATGTGTGATGTATTCAAGTCGGTTGTTGGAGCTCCGACCCGAATTGAATTGCCAAAATACTCCCCATGATGGTGTGGAGCTTCTTGATTTTCTCATTGGTCATTTTGGCTTACTGATTGATTCGTTTTATATTAAACCGAAAGTGCATGGCCGCGTTGAAGCAGTGGCAAATACAGGTCGATCCACAGGGAGGTGTGTCGACTTTTGATTTGTGCGAAGGAGAGTGGGAAAGAAAGGAGAGAAAGGTTGGTTACACTAAACTACACTACAATGCAAAAAGGAAATTGAAGATAAGCAATAAAACTAAACCCCATAGGGGGTAGAGAAATAATGTGAATATAAAGATGTGTGTGTGTGTGTTCAATTATGCTCCTCACAACATGTAGTGCAGGAAATCATAAAACTAAATCCAACTTTGCCTCCACATGAAATAAGATAAGACTATATCGTTAAAACAAACAAGACAATAATTGGAATGAAGCTAAATGAACTCATGTATAAAGACTAGACCCTACTATGCCTCCACATGAAATAAGATAACCAAATATCATTAAAACATACAAGGCATTAACCAAGGTAAAGGCAACAAGAGTACATACACTACAAATCGTGTTTCCAATATTAATTCCATCCATATCCTCACCTTATCATTCCCCATAAAATAGGTCCACTAATCTAAGCATAAGCTAAGATTCATTCAAGAGCATTAGCATATCAAAGATAAGAGTGAAATCCCATTAGATGGTTATGGAAATCATATAAGGCTCAGGGGATTAAGATAACACACACCTAATACACTACATTATCATATCACATATTTCTCCATCCCCCAAATGGGGATGAAACTACTCACTACTCATTACACTAACTACATTAACAAAATGAAACATATTACTGAAAAGAAATTCAACTAAGCAAGAAAGGAAAATTAAAGAAGCTTAAAAGGAAAGGAAAGACTAAACAAGCGTGCACAAATTAAAACAAAGATTAAAAGAAACTAGAACGATTATTTTATTAACAATGACTCACATTGAAGGTAGCATTCTTCTCCACCTTGACTTTTGCTTCAAGGCTTACTCTTTAGTAGAGAGAATGCCACCAAGCAATGGGTGATTACAATGGAAGGTGAAGAGTTCTATTTATATCCATAGAAAAAGGTAATCCGGGACAATCCCCCGATGTGGGACTAAACATATATCAAAATAGCCTAAACAAACACTAATACACATGCTCCAGAAAATTCAGCGGATCCGGGAAGATCCGGACCGCCAATTGGCGGTCTACAGGATCCGGATCGCGCTCAGATTTGTTGTGGGTTTTTCTTGGTATATTTGCTGGTCTTGGATGTATTTACTTGGCTTATTGGAGCTCCGACCCGAATCGAATTGCTAAAATACTCCCCATGATGGTGTGAAGTATTCTGTTTTGCTCTTAGGTCCTTCGGTCTTACGTTCAGGTCCTTCTCCCTTGCATCTCAGTCCCCAGATCTCACAATTTAGTCATTTTTCCCTACTTTTGGGTCCTTTTATGCTTCATCTCTTCAAACCTATTTATTCCTGAAAACTAAACATAAAACTCGTTACATAGCATTGTTTAGGTGAAAGATAGTGGATATAAGATACAAATATAAGCATGAAATGATGTCAATCACTTACATTCAGTTCCTTCTCGCTTCCATCTTAGTCCCTAAGTCTCTCCACTCAGTCCTTTTTCCTACTTTTATGTCATTTTATGCCTCTTCTCCTCAATCTTGTTTATTCCTGAAACTAAAACAAAAAACTAATTACACAGCATGGTTTAGGTCAAAGATAACAGATATAAGACACAAATGTATGCATGATATGATGTCAATCAAATACCCCCACACCTAACTTTTGCTAGTCCCGAGCAAAACAAATAAAGAGAAAAATAAAAGAAAGGAAAAAGCATACGAAAAATAGGGAAATACTAACTTACTTTCGTAGGAATCACGGTTGCATTTAGCACGTGCAACAAGTTGCTAAACCTCCTTGTCGCGAAGGAGGAGGAGTGTTGTCTCCTGAGGTTTTTCAACGGATATACCCACAAAATCCGAACAGAGATGCATTATTCAATCTAGAAACTCGACTCGATGGACTAATTTTTCTCGATCTTTGAATACGGTAATTCTACGGGCCGCCTCTATATATATAATCAGTCCACACACCTAACCTAATGAATCATTCGTTCAAGTTAATTAAGGACATAAGTGAAAGACATGGACAACATTAACCTACTCAAGTGATACAAAGTGTAAAGTCCATTAATGTTCTTATTTGCATTACCTTTTTTTTGTCTACTTGGTATTTGATTCTCCGAGGGTCAGGTTTCCTGCATCATTGCCTATGAGGACTTACACTATCACGTACACCTTTCCCCAAATCTCCACATAGGGCAATGCCTACCACCCGTGTAACGGGAGTTCGATTGGTGCATCCCAAGTCAGATGACTCGAAATCACCAGGCACAAAGTGGCCTCAAACCTAATTTCTCGAGTGATAGGAGCCGTGCGAGAAGAGAGAACACCTACTCACTTATTTATTATCTACACATGAACAAAAACCCCTACACTTAATGTCTCACAACAAGATTTAAAGGGTCCTTGACTACAACAAACTTCCTTAAATTAACAGACACGAATTATTGACTCACTAGGTTCAGGGTGGACTTCTTTAATTGTTTGAGTACTGAAACCCTATGATTACTCGCCCCCCGAGGGAAGACCAGGGTGCATCCTAATGACTAGATAAGTCCTACAGCCACTGGACTAGATATCCTAATGCATCAAGTTCAAGACAAGTTTGGGAGCTTCCTTTAACTTTGCCTTTCAACGGTTTTGCACATGCGAACACACTCAAACCCACAAAACATTTTCTTTCGCAAACACATGACGATTTTGAAAGAAATGTGAAAATTTTAAAGCACTAGGCAAGCAGAAGAAGAAGTCACCCAAGGATCATGGCAAGCAGATATATCGATATTAAATGCAACACACTAACATGACCTTATCAATACACACAAAAGAAAACAAAATCAAAGGAAAAAGACTCGACTATGTACACACGTAAAACATCCCCCCCACACCTACTTCATGCATTGTCCTCAATGAAGGTGAGCATGATACTACATAGATTTATGCATGAAAAAAGAAAGATCTCACCCACGTGAAGCACAAGGAAAGTGTTATGGTCATGTTGATGGACATAGCCTCGAATTCCCTCAAAACCTATGAGATGCTTAAGAAGGGATACAAATACGTGAAAGAATGGGGCCCAAATACTCAAGGGTTGGAGCCCACAACAATTAATGCTCACTTATGGAGTCTTTTTGTATTTTTTTTATTGTAACTTTATACAAACATGAAAGCTCAACCATTCATGTAGGAACATGAATGGTTGAGTGCGAGAGAGGTTCATGAAGGAACATGACCTCCTCGAGTTCAGCTGGTGCCCCCCTCCAAGTAAGGTTTGAGGTGTTGTCCATTATCTTTGAACACGTCCCCATTCCCTGGGATCAGGATGTCAACCGCTCCATGAGGAAATACGGTTTGGACAATAAAAGGGCCAGACCAGCGACTATAGAGCTTACCCGCAAAAATATGATGTTGGGAATTGTAGAGCAACACCTTTTGCCCGGCCGTAGACACCTTTCGCATAATCATGTGATCATGAAACAACTTGGCTCAGGACTTATGAATTTTGGCATTTTCCTACGCATCATTGCGTAGCTCTTCCAACTCCAAAATGTCGAGTTTACGATGCACCCTGCTTGATAAAGATCCATATTCAGGTTCTTCATTGCCAAAAAAGCACGATGCTCAAGCTCGATGGGTACGTGGCAAGACTTGCCATACACTACTCAAGGCTTTCCTTTAATTAACGGTTAGAGACTTCAACCTGCCCACTACTTTGCAGATGATATGGGGTCGCAAGCTTGTAGGTGATCGAATATTTCCTCATAAGCGCTTCAAAGGAGCGATTGCAGAAGTGGGTACTCTATCGCTGATTATGGTACAAGGAGTGCCAAATCATACAAAAATGGCCTAGAATGCAAACATTCCCGAACGAATTCGGGAAAAGACCCATAAAGTCGATGCCCCACACATCGAAGATGTCGACGACAATGACATTTTGCAAAGGCATCATGTCACGTCGAGTAATCCTTCCAAGGTGCTGGCACCTATCACAATGCTTACAAAAGTCGTAAGCATCTTTGCTCCAAAGTGTCCACATGCCTCAGAGTGGCAAAAATGGAGCACACTTTCGAACTCTTTATCAGGGACTCACTGCCTAAAAAATTGGTCAGAGCAGTATTTGAATAGGTAGGGGTCGTCCCAGTGAAAGAATCTGACATAAGATCTAAATTTGGTTTGGTTAGATTTTGACCAACCCACAGGAAGTTGCTCGGTCACCAGGTAGTTCACGATGTCAGCAAACCATGGGTTATCTTTGATCGTAAACAACTGCTCGTCAGGAAATTTGTCATTAATAATTTGGTCCGGTGGGTTGGTCGTCTCAAGACGAGACAGGTGGTCTGCTATAACATTTTCACACCCTTTTTCGTCCTGAATCTCGAGATCGAATTCTTGTAACAACAAGATCCATCTCAAGAGTCGGGATTTTGCATCTTTCTTCGCCATGAGGTGCTTGATGGCTGTGTGGTGATAATAGATAATCATGTGGGAGCCAATCAAGTACGACCATAATTTCTCCAAAGTGAATATGATCGCTAAGAATTCATTCTCGGTCACAGTGTAGTTCAATTGGGCATCATTGAGTGTTCTACTGGCATAGTAGATCACATGAGGAAATTCGTCGAATCGTTGCCTAAGCACTACTCCCACAGCAAAGTCAGATGCATCGCACATTAACTCGAAGGGTTCAGTCCACACTGGTGCCTTAATTATGGGAGCTGAAGTCAACTCTTTCTTCAAGGTCAAAAAGGCATCGTGGCCATCCAGTGTGAACTAAAAAATGGGATCCTTAGCCAACAAGGCGGTGAGAGTTCGAGTAATTTTGCTAAAATCCTGAATGAACCACTGATAGAATCCAGCTTCCCCCAAAAAAGCATGGATATCCTTCACATTACATGGTGGTGGGAGATTAGCAATAAGACCCAGTTTGGCGGGATCGACCACAATTCCCCTACTTGAGACCACATGTCCAAGTACAATCTTTTCCTTCACCACGAAGTGACATTTCTCCCAATTGAGAGCAAGGTTCTTCTCATGACGCCACTTGAGGACAATGCTCAAGTGACAAAGGCACTCATCAAAGGAAGCACCAAATAATGAAAAGTCATCCATGAAAAAATCAAGGAAACACTCTACCACATCGGAGAAGATGCTGATCATACACCTTTGAAACGTTGCTGGCGCATTACATAACCTAAAGGGCATGCGATGGTAGGAAAACGTGCCAAAGGGACAAGTAAAGGTGTTTTCTCTTGATCCTCGGGGGCGATGGGAATTTGGTTGTAACCGGAGTATTCATCAAGAAAACAATAATACTCACATCCGGCCAACTGTTTCAACATCTGATCAATGAATTGCAATGGGAAATGATCTTTCCGCGTTACCGCATTGAGCTTGCGATAATCAACGCAAACTCGCCAGCCAGTTTGCAGGTGTGTTGGGATAAGCTCATTATGCTCATTCTCAACAATAGTCACGTCTGACTTCTTGGGAACCACATGGACAGGACTAACCCACGAACTGTCAGAGATAGGATAGATTATACCATGATCTAAGCACTTAAGAACATCCTTTTGGACAACTTCTTTTAGTATAGGATTCAATCTTCATTGTGGGTCCCGGCGGGGCCTAGAATCCTCTTCCATGTGGATCCGATGCTGAACAATACCAGGGCTAATTCCCTTGATGTCCTTTAAGGACCACCTGATAGCCTCTTTGTTTTCAAAGAGCACTTTTTTGAGGGCAGCCTCTTGATCTTTTGCAAGACCAGAAACAATAATGAGTGGCAAGGTCTCATTAAACCCTGAAAAAATGTATTTAAGGTTATCGGGGAGCGGTTTGAGCTTGACGAGAGGTGGGTCATTGTTGGATTCAGAGTTAATTTCAAGTGGCTCAAGTGACACAGGGTAAGAGGAGCAAGCACCCAGATGTGCCTCCTCATCCAGAGGTTCACAAACGGATTTCTCAAGATCCTCTTCACTCACAACCTGGTCATAGGCACCTCAATAATATGTTGATGTGAGTCGAACATGCCTAATGACTCGGGCTCATTCGTGTCCTAAATGAAATTGGCTCCGACAACATCATTCAAGAACCCGGGTTGTTTAGCAAGAGTAAAGATGTTGAAATCCATCGTGAGGTTTCCAAAAGACAACCTCATCAAGCCCACCGTTTTGCCTTTACTCTGGCCCCAAACAATTCAGATCCCTTCTTTGGTCGAATGTCCTCATCCTTTGTGGGAGGAACAAGCTCGACACTTGCTATAGCCTCACTCTCACGGCTTGTATGTGCTGCTAGAGGGCGCTCTTGGCTGCCACCGTCCACCAACAGCCTTGAATCAAGGCTAGAATGCTCGAAATGCTCCAGTAAGTATACGGTGTCAAAATGCAAGAAAACGACCTAGAAAATCATAGGGTTCCCCATGCCTCCCCAGAGCTTCTCTCTCCTCCTTTTTCTCTCTCTCCTCTCTCCCCTCTCTCCTTCTCTCTCCCTCATTCTCCTTGTTCTTCACTCTCTCTTATTGTCCCGCTCTCTCTACTTCTCACTCCTCTCTCTGATTCTCTCTTCCCTTCTATCTTGTCTCCCCATATCCTTCACTCTTCGTCTTCAATTTCCTTCCCTCCCTCTCCTCTACTTCAATCCCTCTCCTCTATCCCATTTTCCTTCTCCATCTCTCTCATCTTCTTGTCTCTCCCTCTCACTTGCCTTCTCCTTCTCTATCTATCTTTCTCCTCTTGCATCTCTCTCTTTCTCCATCTCATCTTTGCTCTCTCTCTCTCTCTCTCTCTCTCTCTCTCTCTCTTTCTCCGTCTCCTACTCCCTCCTCTCCATCTCCCTCTACTTCTCTCTACCTGTCCTTCTCCCTCTCCCCTCCTCTCTGACTCTATCTTACTCTCTCGCTCTCTGTCTCCTTCTCTCTCTCTTTCCTTTGCTCTCATCCTTCTCTATCTCTCCTTCTCATTCTTGCTCTCCTCCCCACATGCTCCCCTTGTCATTCTCTCTCTCGTCATCTTCTCTCCACTCTCCCCTTCTCCTTTTCTCTTTGTCGTTCTGCTTCTCTCTGCTTGTCTTTTCTCTTGTTCTCCTTCTTCTTCTCTCCCTTCTCTCCTACTTCTTCCCCCAATTTCTCTCTCCCTTCTTCTCTCTCTCACCTCTCTCCATCTCCTTCTCGTCCTTCCCCCTCTCCCTCCTTTGTCAATATCTCCTTCTATCTCTCCTCCTTTTCTCTCCACCTCTCTCTATCTCCTTCACTGCCTCTCTCTACTTCTCCTCTCTCCTTTTTCTTCTTGTCTTTTTACTTCTCCTTCTCTCCGCTTCTTCACTCCTTCTCACCTTCTGCATGTCCTCTCTCGTTCTCTCCTTCTCTGTCTCTCTCCGCTTCTTCACTCTTTCTAAATGTTTGCATCTCCTTCTCTCTCGTTCTCTCCTTCTCGTAATCCCTCTCTTTCTTTCTCCTTCTCTACCATTCGCCTTCTCCGTCTCCTTCTCTCTCTTTTTCTCCTTTTGCCCTCTCCTTAGTACACTCTCTCCTTCTCTCCTTCACTATCCTACTTCTCTCTCCCTCTCCCTCCACCTTCTTTTCTCTCTCTTCGTCTCCTATCTCTCTTCTTCACTATCTCTCCTTATCCCATTATTTCTATTTCCACTTCTCTTTATCTCAACTCTCCTTCTCTCTATCTGTTTCGTTCTCTTTCTCACTCTTTGTCTCATTCTCCTTTCTCTCTCATCTCTTTCACTCTCTTATCTCTCTCCTCCATCTCTCTTTCCACCTTCTCTTTCTCTTTGTCCTTGCCTTTCCTATTGGATCGTGTGGGTTATGGGTCCACAATCTCTAATCACAATTAAGTCTAATTACCTACTTGTTTGATCTATCAAAGATATGCAGCGGAATTAAAAAAACAAACAAGCAAGTAAAGAATAGAAATGCAAACCACAATGAGATGGAGGATTTTTATAGAGGTTCGGCCACCACCTACGTCCTCTCTTGCAAGCTCCGCTCGGATCACCGAGCTCCACTCACGACTTCACTAACCACTCCCCATTCCGGGCCGGGAGAGAACGCCTTTAAAAGTCTTCAAGCTCGCGGACAACCCTCGTTGAGCTTGGCTCCTCCTCTCACAATCCGAGAGGATCACTTCGGGCTCTCACCGAAGTCTATACTAGATGTCTTGGGCTTTCACCAAGACCCTTGCTTTTTTTCACAAACAATGAGTGGAAGAACACTCTCTAAACTTGAGCACACTTGAGTAGAATATGGAATTGATTACTAAGTGTAGAAGGTTTTGGGCTTTTGAGTGTGTGGAGCTTCTCTCTAATGTTGGGGACAAGTAGTAGTAGGAGAGTTGTGTTAAAATGTGTTTTACAACTCTTTATGTAGGCATAAGAGAGAATAAAGCCATTGGGATTGATTGGGTATGAGTTTGGGTAAGATGCACAAAACAGAAACTTGCAGGACCCAATTCTGCCTAAAAACGGTCGACCGAAACGGGTATGTCGTTCGACCGTTTGGTCAAAATTCAGCTTTGACTTGAGTTCACTTAAGTTAACGGTCGAACGGGCTCAGAGGATAGGTCGAACGAATAAGTCCAGGCACTTCTGGGAGACCAAATTGTGTTGGTTCGGTCGACCTCTAGGAAAGTTTCGGTCGACCGGATGTTTGGTAATTTTGGGGTATTTGGGAATAATATGAATATGACCGTGGGTATAATACGACAAAACAAATGGTCATGTGACACGTGTGAACGGTCGAACAAAAAGGTTTAAACGGTCGACCGTTTTGGTCCAAGCTGTTCAAGTATTGTTTAGGTGTTTTCCAGTTTTAGTTTGGATGATCTATTGAAGTCCAAATTATGTGAAATTTTGTGTGACTTCTATAGGGAACATAGTGTGTAGTTGAGTAGTTTTTAGTTCAAGTATGCTCTATTACACAAGGTTCCTAAAGACTCAAAGAAATACAAAATACATGTCTTCAAATGAGCTTGATTACATGTCTTGACTTGATTTCCTTTCTTGCTTGAGTCTTGATCACCTGTACAGGTTAGCACAAAGCAATATACGTGCAATGCAATATGTGTGCTACTCTACATGATCATAATTAAGATTAGGTTGATTAAATCATCAAAACATAGATTAAGGCCAAAAATCCAACATGTTCCTCCTTCTCCTTTTCTCTCTCCTTCTCCATCTCCTTCTCTCTCATATCTCCCCCTTTCTCCTTATCTTTCTCTCTTTCTCCTCCTTCTACTTCTTTCTCTATTCTTATCTTTCCTTCTCTCCCTCTCTCATTCTCTTTCCTTCTCTCATTCTCTATCCCTCCTCCTTGTTCTTCACTCTTTTGTTTTTTTCAAAGCAAAAGGGAGGTGTAGCCTCTATTGTATTGATATATGTAACCATTTACAAATTACAAAAAATTGTCTATTACGACCCCCGATTCCTGCTCGATGCATAACTAGAATCTTCTACTAAACAACATTTAACGTACCACCCTAGTGGTGTTTCAGTAAGCTCCAACTACTCTCAAACAATCTCAAAGCCTCAGAATCATCTCTAATTTCCTTTATCCTTGTGGCCATCACACACAATGCGTCCGTTATATAAATGCCCACGTCCTCGGGTCCACGCTTCTCGTTTTGGAATATCCGCCTATTTCGCTCATGCCAACACTCATAGATGGTTGTAGCAAAGGATAGTCTCGTGGTGACCTATTGCATCATGGACCCTCACACCATTTTCAGCCTCTCCACCTCCGCAACAAGAGTATGTCCTATGCTAGCGTCCACCCGTAGTATACTCAAAATTTGTACCCAAACCTTTCGGGAGAAGCGGCATTCCAAGAAGAGGTGAGCCATATCCTCATTTCTTTCCTCACATGGTACACAAAGAGGGTCGTGATTTGATCCCCTAGCTCACATAAGGGCCTTCGGGATCACCCGTCCTTGCATGGCTCTCCAAAGCATAAAGGCATGCTTGGGTATGTGATACTTGTGCCAAACCATATCAGTCCATCCCACTTTCCTTTGTCGAGGTACCACCCAACTCCATGCTTCCTTTGCTGAAAATACATCACTCTTTTCTCCAGTTCTAATAGGAGTGTCTCGCCCCCTATGGATTGGAGTTTGCAAGATCCTAGGCCACAATACCGCCATCTCTAGGGATCTCGGCTCGGGGAGAGTCCAAACCCCATCATGAATGAAGTAAGATACCAAAGTATCCCTTGGCACCCCCATGTCGTACTGAAGACGCTCTCCCCCTGGCGAAGAGAGTAGAGGCTGCCCAAACCATGGGTCAGCAAAGAACCATATTGCATACCCATCTCCCATTTTGTAAGGATACACTTTCTCACCATTGCATTTGCTCTTGTAGCCACAGCAAATACCATCACATCATCCGCAAAGAGGAGGTGGGAGATTTGTACGTCCCCACACCTTGTTGGTTCGAAAGTACCCCTCTCAACCTTATTTCTGAACATGGCACTTAAAACCTCCATACAAAGTACAATGATATTGGGAGCCAATGGGTCACCTTGCCTCAGTCTGTTCGTGGCCGCAAACGGTCTAGAGTCCTTACCATTCACCATGAGAACAAAGGAAGTCCAAATACAAGCCATCATAAGTTTACACCCATGGTCGGGTAGGCCCACCCCCTAGAGTACTTCCTCGAGGAATTGCTTGGAGATAGATTCATATGCTTTCCTAAAGTTGAGCTTCAAACTAATCCTTGCCCGTCCTCCTCCCAAGTGCATATTGTGGTAAAGCCCGGTCCAGGTCCGCCTCCTTCTTCACTCACTCTCCTCACATTATTGGTGCCTCTCCTCATTCTAAGAGAAGCATGGAAAAATTTGGAATTTCAGTCACCCTCTTGCAGCCATAGAACCCTTGATTTCTGTCTCAATAAAGCCTCCTCTCGAACCAAAGCCCGGTCTGGGTCCGCCTTACAAAGACTCTCACGATGTGAAAGTTCCTTGTCTCATGGATTTTCCTCCCTTTGTCTCCTAATTTCAGCAAGCCAAAGCTGACCTTCGCCTACTTTTTGTTCCACATGCCCGAAGGTAACCCTACTCCGTCTCTTTAATGCCTCATTCACCTCATGTAACTTTGCTACCAATCTAAACATGGGAGTACCTTCCACCCTCGTGGACTAGGCCTCCTTCACCACATCATTGAACATCTCATGCCCATCTCAGAAATTTACAAACCGGAACATTCACTTCTTTCTGTGTCCTTCCTTTTCCGTACCCAAGATGATCAGTGAGTGGTCACTCAAGTCTCTATCCCCCACGACATAGAAGGAATCTGGAGAGGTCTCCAGCCACGCATGGGACATGAAGATTCTATCAATTTGCATATCGATACTTGCCTCCCCATGCGAAGAGCTTGACCACGTAAATTCACCTCTGGTAGACGGGACCTCCACAAGTTGGAGGCGATCCACACAAGCATTGAACTCCTCCATGGCTATCATGTTAAGACCGGCTCCTCCCCTCTTCTCACTGGATTTTCTGATACAATTAGAGTCCCCCAAACCACCCAAGTTGTCGGGGCTACTGGAGTGGCTCGACCAAGGTCCCCCCTTAGAACCCTCCGCTCCACATGGCCATTTTCAGGATAAATCGCGATAATCACAATGTTTTTTCCATTTCTCGCTTCGCTTCCCTCAAGTTATAGAAGTTGCGTGGTTTCAAAGGTTACCCAAAGGTCCACCTTGAGCTCATTCCATAACACAAGAATCCTTCCAGAATTTGAAATCAAGTTATTCGATGCCCAACTCCACTATGGCCTCCTAAAACGATCGAAAATTTTAAGCTTCACTTTATGCACAACGAGGCACACGATATCCGCTTTCGCCTCCTTTATTCGTCCCCGTATCATGTGTGCATGGCCAGTGAGGTTTGCACCGTGCACATTCCACACTACGACATTCATGGCTTCGTAATATGGAACTTTCGTCCCTTTCCGTCTAGGTTTTCTTTCTATTGTTCTAGTCCTTTTCCGAATTGTACGGAACGCTTCGGGCTATGGTAAAAGTAACTCTAGGTCCACCGGAGGTGGTGGAGACGCTGCCTTGCACCCATCCCTCATTTTCCCATCTTCATGCTGAGTAAAAATGCCATATGCGCATTCGTCTGCCCCTCCTTCAACAACACTATCCCCTTCATCCTCTTCCTTCAAGCTCCGCTAGGACACTGAAATGCCCCAGCCCCTTGATTCTCGTCTTGTCTCTCATAGCCCTTGATCAGATGATGATGCCTCCGTTTGGGCGTAGGTTGCTAGGATCGGAGCTACACCCGGCAACCCCACTCAATCCATTAGTTTGCTTGTCCCCATAGTTGAGATTTTCTCCTCCAATATGCTTGTCACGTTGGTTCCCACTTAAGGTGATTTTAAAAAAGTTGCCTCCTGCTGGAGCAACAGATACTCCTTTGGGTTCTCCCCCATGATTGGTGGACCATAACTCTGTTTGTTTCCCCCACCAAGTTGTTGCTGGTCCCCTTTCATTGGCTCCCTTCTTGTGGTAACATGGTTCCATCGTGCAGCAACCTTTGACAAAGGAGGAAACTCCTCCATGGTTACTGCACTCAAAAGTTCTCCACTAGCCCTCTCAATGCTGATTGGTTCCTCTTCTAAAAACAAAGAATGATTTTCCATTGTTTCAGCCCTCACCAACTCCGTTCCAGGGCTTATTTTTTCCATTATGGTCTCCCTTTCCGTTATGGTCTCCTCCTCCGTTACGGTGCCCAACTCCACTATGGCCTCCGCTTGGGTCTCCATGCCTTCACCTTCGTCATGCTCGAGGGCCACCAATTGAGGGTCAACAACCTCCCCCTCCCTAACGCTTGCTCCTCCACTCTCCTCTTAATGTTCTCTTGCGTCGGGTGTGCCATTCTTCTTTTTCTCTCCTTTTCAGTCAACCTTCCACCTTTGGAGTGGATTTCATAGCCTTTCGTCCAACCTCCCTCACATTTTCACGCTGATTTTGTGGGCACCAAACTTGACTATGCCCAAACTCCGAACATACTCCACAATGGCCCGAGTTCCATTCACACTCAATGTCCACCTGTTCCCAAGCACCTCCTTTGATTTGAATTTTGACGAATTCCGTATACTTAAACATTCCCTCCACACAAAGCCTAGGAAATGCAAGTCTTCTCCCTGAAGCGGTGTTGTCATCCATGTATAATGGATTCCCAAGAACACTAGCTATGGTGCTTAAAATCGATGGTGACAAAAATGAAGGTCTAGTTCCGACAGCTTGTCCGTATCGGAATAGATGACATCTTGCTTCTCACCATAACCACCTCTTGCATCCATTGCTGGATCGCCCTACAGAATTTAATGTTCAGGAAGGGAGGATTAAGGAAATCATATTGTTCTCCAGATCCAGGCCTCCAGGAAAAGCATGAAAAAAGTCTCGTCCCTCCGTCACCCCAAAATGAAAGGGGTGTTGGTCTGTGAAGATGTGTTGTTAGGTGCTCCATTTTCCCCTAACCTAAACTTGTGCTCGAGAGATAACTACCCGAATAGAAAGTAGGATAAAACTAGAATAGCTCCTCCTGAAGATACTAAGGGGGTGCCCCGAACAAACCAAGCACCACGCTCAAGGACATGTTTGCGGTCCTCTTCCAAGGTGAATCTGAAAAGGAGGAACTCATTCCGGCGACAAATCACCTCTACACTCCCATGGAGCTCCCAAAGCTTGTGCAAGTACCTCTTAAGGGTTGGAAAGTGGGGTTTGAATTCCACAAAATACCCAAATAGAATAGTGTCCCACGATTTCAGTGCCTCCACAACTTGTTGCTTGGTGCACACTGCAACATTAGCTCCCTCCTTTTGCCCTGGTTGGATGAATTCAAGAGTTGTCTTTGCCTTCACTCCAGCCCCAAACAACTCAGACCACTTCTTAAGTTTCATGCCCTCAGCATTAGTGGGAGGAACATGCTCGACCCTTGCGGCAGCCACACTCCTATGGCTTTTGTGTCCTGTTTGAGGATGCTTATGGCTGCCACCGTCCTCCAACAGCCTGGAATCATGGATAGAATGCTCCAAACGCTCCATTAGAGTAGGAAATCCAGAGTCAAACGATGAGAAAAGCAAGAAAATGACCTAGGAAAGCATAGGTTCCCCCATGCGTCCCCAGAGCTTCTCTCTCCAACTGTTTTTTTCTCCTCCTTGTTCTTCACTCTCTCTTATTGTCCCGCTCTCTCTACTTCTCACTCCTCTCTCTGATAATCTCTCTTCCCTTCTATCTTCTCTCTCCTTGCCCTTCACTCTTTGTCTTCAATCTCCTTCCCTCCCTCTCCTCTTCTTCAATCCCTCTCCTCTACCCCTTTTTCCTTCTCCATCTCTCTCATCTTCTTGTTTCTCCCTCTCTCTCAGTAGCCTTCGCCTTCTCTCTGTCTCTTTCTCCTCTTGCATCTTTCCCTCTCTCTCCTCCTTATCCCTCTCTTTCTTTCACCTTCTCTACCCTTCGCCTTCTCCATCTCCTTCTCTCTTTTTTTCTCCTTTTGTCCTCTCCTTAGTACTCTCTCTCCTTTTCTCCTTCACTATCCTACTTCTCTCTCCCTCTACCTCCTCTTTCTTCTCTTTCCTCTCCTGTATCTCTTCTTCACTATCTCTCCTTATCCCATTCTTTATATTTCTACTTTTCTTTCTCTCAACTCTCCTCCTTCTCTCTATCTGTTTCACTCTCTCTCTCTCTCTCATCTCTTTACTCTCTTCCCTCTCTCCACCATCTCTGTTTCCACCTACTCCTTCTCTCTACTTGCATGTCCCTCCTTCTCCTTCTTACGCTCCATCTCCCTCTCCTTCTCTCTCATATCTCCCCCTCTCTCTTATCTTTCTCTCTCTCTCTTCTCGTTCTACCTCTTTCTCTAATCTTATCCTTCCTTCTCTCCCCTCCCTCCTTCTCTTTCCTTCTCTCATTCTCTTTCCCTCCTTCTCCTTGTTCTTCACTCTATCTTATTGTTCCGCTCTCTCTACTTCTCACTCCTCTCTCTGATTCTGTCTTCCCTTCTATATTCTCTCCTTATCCTTCACTCTTCGTCTTTAATATCCTTCCCTCCCTCTCCTCAATTCCCTTTTGCTTCTACATCTCTCTTATCTTCTTGTCTCTCCCTCTCTCTCAGTAGCCTTCTCTTTCCCTCTCTCCCTTTCTCCTCTTTTATCTCTCTCTCTATCTCCATCTCATCTCCTCTCTTTTTCTCTCTCCTTCTCCCTCCCCTCCTCTATCTCCCTCTACTTCTCTCTCCTTGCCTTCTCCCTCTCCCCTCCTCTCTCAATCTCTCCCTCTTTGTCTCCTTCTTCTCTCTCTCTTTCCTTCCCTCTCCTCCTCTATCTCTCCTCTCTTCCACTACTTCTCCTGCTCGGTCTCCTCCCCTCTCTCCCTTGCCCTTCTCTCTCTGCTCATCTTCTCTCCACTCTCCCCTTCTCCTTTTCTCTCTGTCGTTCTGCTTCTCTCTCCTTATCCTCTCTCTTGTTCTCCTTCTTCTCTCCCCTTCTCTCATTCTTCTCCCTCCTTCTCTTCCTCCTCTCCCTCTCCTTCTGTCTCTCATCTCTCTCCTCCTCCCTCTTCTTTTCCACTCTGTCACCTTCACTCTCTCCCACTCCTATCATTCTCCTCCTTATCTCTCTCCTCTCTCTTTGCCGCTCCCCTTCTCCTCTCTCTCATTCTCCTTCTCTCTTTCTCTCTCCCATTTTCTCTCTTAATCTTTTTTTGTCACTCTTCTTACCGTTGGTCTCTACTTCTCTTTCTCCCTCTCTCTTTCTTTCTCTCCTTCTCCTTCCCTTCTAGTCTCCTCTTCCTTCTCTCTCTCCTTCTCCTTGTCTTCCTCCATCTAGCTCACTTATAGACTCTCTCCCCTTCTCTCACTCTTTCTCCCTCTCCTCCCTCTCTCTAGTTCATCTTCTCTCCTTCTCTTTCTCTTTCTCCTTTTCTTTAAATCGAGGATGCCTTCTCTCTCTCCTCTCTCTTCTTCTCGTTCTAATTCAATCTCTTCTCCTCCGTTTCACTCCCTCCTTATCTCTCACCTTCTCCCTCTCTCTCATTCTCTATGGTTCTCTCTACTTCTCTTTCTCCATCTCTCCTATTTCCCCCTCCTTTCCCTTCTCACGCTCTCCCCCTATGTCCACCTCTCCTCTATCTTCTTCTCCTTCTAGCTCTCTCTCTCTCCATCTCTGTCGCTCATCTTGATCCCTATCCCCATTTTCCAACTTCCTTCTCTCTCGTCCTACACTCTCCATCTCCCTCTCCCCTTCTACATCCCCTTCCCACTCTCCCTCCTTTGTCGATCTCTCCTCCTTTTCTCTCCACTCCATCACTGCCTCTCTCTCCTTCTCCTCTCTCCTTTTTCTTCTTGTCTTTTTCCTTCTCTGTCTCTCTCCTCTACTTTACTCTTTCTAACCCTCTGCATCTCCTTCTCTCCATCTCCTTATCCCTTTCTTTCTTTCTCCTTCTCCACCCTTCGCTTTCTCCATCTCCTTCTCAATATTTTTCTCCTTCTGTCCTCTCCTTAGTACTCTCTCTCCTTCACTATCCTACTTCTCTCTCCCTCCTCCTTCTCTTTCTCTCTCTCTCTCTTTGTTCGTCTCCTGTCTCTCTTCTTCACTATCTCTCCTTATCCCATTCTTTCTATTTCTACTACTCTTTCTCTCAACTCTCCTCCTTCTCTCTATCCGTTTCGTTCTCTCACTCACTCTCTGTCTCATTCTCCATTCTTTCTCATCTCTTTCACTCTTTTCCAAGTCTCCTTCAATGTTCTTTCCACCTTCTCTTTCTCTTTCCCCTTGCTTGTCCCTCCTTCTCCCTCTCTCACTCCTTCTCTCTCATATCCCCCCTCTCTCCTTGTCTTTCTCTCTCTCTCCACCTTCTACTTCTTTCTTTATTCTTATCGTTCCTTCTCTCCCCTCTCTCCTTCTCTCTCCTTCTCTCATTCTCTCTCCCTCCTTCTCCTTGTTCTTCACTCTCTCTTATTGTCTCGCTCTCTCTACATCCCACTCCTCTCTCTGATTCATTGTTCCCTTGTATCTTCTCTCTCCTTGTCGTTCACTCTTCGTCTTCAATCTCCTACCCTCTCCTCTTCTTCAATCCCTCTCCTCTATCCCCTTTTCGTTCTCCATCTCTCTCATCTTCTTGTCTCTCGCTCTCTCTCACACTTGCCTTCACCTTCTCTCACTCTCTTTCTCCTCTTGCATCTCTCTATATCTCCATCTCATCGTCACACTTTCTGTCTCTCTCTCTCCGTTTCTTTCTCCCTCTACTTCTCCCTCCCTGTCTTTCTCGCTCTCCCCTCCTCTCTCACTATATCTTACTCCCTCGCTCTCCATCTCCTTCTTCTCTCGCTCTTTCGTTCTCTCTCCCCCTACTCTATCTCTCCTCCCTACTGCTCCTTCTCCTTCTTGGTCTCCTCCCCTCTCACTCCACTTGTCCTTGTGTCTCTCCTCATCTTCTCTCCACTCTCCACTTATCCTTTTCTCTCTGTCATTCTGCTTTTGTCTCCTTGTCCTCTTTGTTGTTCTCCTTCTTCTTCTCTACCCTTCTCTCCTTCTTCTCTTTCTCTCTCTTATCTCTCTCCTCCTCCTTCATCTTTCCCTCTCCGTGACCTTCACTCTCTCTCTCTCTCTCTCTCCTCTCATTCTCCTCCTTATCTCTCTCCTCTCTCTTTGTCTCTCCCCTTCTCCTCCTTTCTCATTCGCCTTCTCTCTTTCTCTCTCCCCCTTCTCTCTCCTTCTCTTTATTTCTCTCTCTTCTTACCGTTGGTCTATACTTCTCCATCTCCTTCTTTCTTTCCTTCTCTCCTTCTCCTTCCCTTCCAGTCTCCTATTCCTTCTCTCTTTCCTTCTTCTTGTCTTCCTTCATCTAGCTCACTTACAAACACTCTCTCCCCTTCTGTCACTCTTTCTCCCTCTCCTTTTCCTCCCTCTCTCTACTTCTTCTGCTCTCCTTATCTTTTTCTCTCTCCTTTTCTGTAAATTGAGGACTCCTCTCTCTCCTCCCTCTTCTTCTCATTCTAATTCACTCTCTCCTCCTCCTCCGTTTCACTCCCTCCTTATCTCTCCCCGTCTCCCTCTTTCTCATTCTCGATGGTTCTCTCTACTTCTTTTTC
Organism: Triglochin maritima; assembly: GCA_963682175.1. Taxonomy (NCBI): domain Eukaryota; kingdom Viridiplantae; phylum Streptophyta; class Magnoliopsida; order Alismatales; family Juncaginaceae; genus Triglochin; species Triglochin maritima. The sequence goes on along the minus strand of OY821776.1, from coordinate 33,106,797 downwards.
TCCATCTCTTCTCTCTACCTCTCCTTTCCCTTCTCACTCTCTCCCCCTCTGTCCACCTCTCCTCTCTCTCCTTCTCCTTCTAGCTCTCTCCCTACATCTCCGTCTCTCATCATGTTCCCTCTCCTCGTTTCCCATTTCCTTGTCTCTCGTCCTACACTCTCCATCTCTCTCTACACTTCTCCTTCGCCTTCCCCCTCCTACTCTCTCCCTCCTTCTCTCTCTCTCTCACCTCTCTCTCTCCCTCTCCTTCTTGTCCTTCCCTTTCTCCCTCCTTTGTTGATCTCTCCTTCTATATCTCCTCCTTTTCTCTCTACCTATCTCCGTCTCATTCACTACCTCTCTATCCTTCTCCTCTCTCCTTTTTCTTCTTGTCTTTTTCCTTCTCCTTCTCCTTCTCCGTCTCTCTCCGCTTCTTCCCTCTTTCTAACCCTCTGCATCTCCTTGTCTCTCATTCTCTACTTTCCTTATACCTCTCTTTCTTTCTCCTTCTCTACCCTTCGCCTTCTCCATCTCTTTCTCTCTCTTTTTCTCCTTTTGTCCTCTCCTTAGTACTCTCTCTCCTTCACTATCCTACTTCTCTCTCCCTCTCCCTCCTCCTTCTTCTCTTTCTCTCTCTCTCCATCTCTTGTCTCTCTTCTTCACTCTCTCTCCTTATTACTTTCTTTATATTTCTACTTCTCTCTTTTTGAACTCTCCTCCTTCTCGCTATCCGTTTCGTTCTCTCACTCACTCTCCGTCTCATTCTCCTCTCTCACTCATCTCTTTCACTCTCTTCCCTCTCTCCTCCATCTCTCTTTCAACCTTCTCCTTGCTTGTCCCTCCGTCTCCTTCTCTCGTTCCTTATGCCTCACCTTCTCTCTCATATCTCCCCCTCTCTCGTTATCTTTCTCTCTCTCGTCGTTATACTTCTTTCTCCATTCATATCCTTCCTTCTCTTTCCTTCTCTCATTCTCTCTCCCTCCTTCTCCTTGTTCTTCACTCTCTCTTATTGTCTCGCTCTCTCTACATCCCACTCCTCTCGCTGATTCATTGTTCCTTCTATCTTCTCTCTCCTTATCCGTCACTCTTCGTCTTCAATCTCCTTCCCTCCCTCTCCTCTAATGCAATCCCTCTCCTCTATCCCATTTTCCTTCTCCATCTCTCTCATCTTCTTGTCTCTCCCTCTCTCTCACTTGCCTTCTCCTCTTGCATCTCTCTCTCCTTCTCCATCTCATCTCTGCTCTCTCTTTCTCTCTCTCTCTCTCTCGATCTCGATCTCCTTCTCCCTTCCCTCCACCATCTCCCTCTACTTCTCTCTCCCTGTCCTTCTCTCTCTCCCCTCCTCTCTCACTCACTCTTACTCTCTTTCTTTAACAAAGGAAAGGGAGACTTAGACTCTAATTCTTGTAATATAAAACAATATTAAGCTAAGCAAGCAAGAATTAAAAGAGAAGACAATATTAAAACAAACTAAAAAAATATTTTATTTACATGACTCACATTACAAGTAGCATTGTTCTCCACTTGAGGTTTGCTCCAAGGCTTTAATCCAAGTAGAGAGAATGCCACCAAGTATTGGGTGAATACAAAGGAGAATGAAGAGTTCTATTTATAGTCATAGAAAAAGCCAATCGGGGACAATCCCCTAGTACGAGACTAAACACATACTATAAATGGACATAAAACAACATAATCCACTACCCGATTAAACCATGAATTGTTTGGACCAATTTGAACCATCAATTGGCGGTCTGGAATGGTTGGATCGTGTCTGGATTTCGGTGGCTAGTTTATGGCTTGATTTCTTGATGTTTGATGAACCCAATTTGGTTGTTGATGTTTGGGCCCGGATCTAATTGCCAAAATACTCCTCATGATGGTGTGAAGCTTGTTGATTTGCTGATTGCTCCTTTTGGTTTACATCTCGATCATTCTCTTTTGCATCTGAGTCCATAAGTCTTGCAATTCACTCTTTTTCGTTGCTTTGAAATCCTGTTTGAGTCTCTTCTTCCCAAACCTGTTTGTTCCTGAAACTTAAACATAAAACAGTTACGTAGTATTGTTTAGGTTCTAGATAATGGATATAAGACACAAATATATGCATGATATGATGTCAATCACCTACTCCAAGGTTGACATAGATAGAGTAGGGCAGGAGGTTCACAGATGCTCCCAAATCCAATAGATCTTGAGAAATTATCACGTTACCAATCATGCAAGAATCAGTTGGACAACAAGGGTCCTTGTATTTGACTTCATTGGCAGCAAGAAATGCCTTTTTGGGTACATTTGTCCTCCTTTTAACGGTTCAATGGTCCTTAAGGAACTTGGCATACGATGACATTTGTTGAACAACATCCAACAAGGGAATATCCACCTTGACTTGCCTAAGTACATCAACGATTTTTAAGTCAACCTATGAGGGAATGGTGCGTTGGGGACATAACTATCATGAGGAGGTCTCTCAGAATTGGGTTCCTTGAAAGACTCACAACCTTCCTTGAAAGAGTCACCAACAACGTTGGATTCAAGCATTTCCACATTGTTGTCAACAACCCTTCCCGATCTTAAGGTATGGACAACATTTTCATGTTGGGAAGGGTAATCTTCAACACTGTGCACATTCTGCCTAGCCTAAGCAGGTTGACCCTTGACATTTACCACAGGTTGACTCCACAACTGACCCTTCTCACGTTCATGGAACTGATGAGCCAACTGGATAACTTGCATTTGCAAATCTTTGATAGAACTTTGCATGCTCTACATGAACGCTTGATGGGTATGATCCGTAAAGGGATCCTTTGGGTCAACCTGCTGGGGTAGTGGAGTTTGGTTAGAAAAACCTGATGATGAGGCATGTAGAGGTTGGTAAGTATGGTGTCGACACCTTTGATATAGGGGTTGGTAGGTCTCCGATGGGTGTGGAGGGTGATAAAGTGGAGGTCGAGTGTGAGAGCTCTGACCGTGGCCCCCACTAGGCCCCCAAAAGAAATTAGGATAGTTCCCCCATCCCAGGTTGTAGGAGTGACTATACGGGTCATTACGGGGCCTCTGTTCATACATCGCATTTGCATGCTCAGTATCCCTTGGAGCGTAAGTTATTCGAAGCCATCATGTCCCGTAAGTCCACACCTACTCAATGCGGGAGTAGCAACCTGAGCTACAGAAGCTCGGTCCAACTCTAAACTCTCAATCCTACGCATGAGAGCAGCCAATTTCACCTCAGACGCGATAGTTGACTCAACTTGATATGATCCAGCTCGACCAGAAGACCGGGCGGCTGGTGACTCTCTCTTGGTGTCCCACTCAAAGGTATGTTCAGCCATTAATTCAAAAGTGTCTCATGCCTCATCGATGTGTTTCATTTGGAAATTACCCTGGCACATCGACTCCAACAATGTGCAGGTGTTGTAGTTGAGGCCCTCATAAACAATTTGGCACAACTTCCATAGTTGAAGTCCATGATGAGGGCACTATTGGAGAAGGTCTTTGAACCTCTCAAAGAAAGCATGAAAAGATCTAGTATCAGTCTGATACATTTGATGTATCTAATGCCGTATCTATTGAGTTTTCCTGTGAGGGAAAAATCTCTTTAGAAAGACGATCACAAAGTCATCCCGTGACCGAATAGAGCTCGCCAGGAGGTTGTACATCCATTTCTTCATGTTATCGTTCAATGTGAAAGAAATCATCGTCAATCAGACTGAATCCTCATCAACCTGTGGAAGCTTCAACATGGAGCATACCTCCTCGAATTTGCGTATAAAAATATACGGATCCTCCTTATTGGCAGTGAATGTAGCAATCATGCTCACACTTTGCGATTTCAACTCATAGTTGTTCCGACGAGCCGGCGGGATAACTATGCAAGAAGGTTGCACAACCCGAATAGGATGGGTCCGCTCCCACAGAGTCATCGGTCTATCCTATCAAGCTAAAGGTTGTGGTGCACCAAGAACTCCATCATAACTGAATCCCTCTTCTTCCTGAGTCGGAGGAGAAGGAGGTCTACGTGGTGGTGGAAGTGGACCGAGGTATTCCATGTACGGAACCCGATCACCCCTATCTCCACAAGACGACTCGGCCTCATGTTCCAAAGGAGCATGAGGCGGAGATGGCCAAAGACCTAGCCCATCCATCTCAGACAAATGCACTCTCTCAAGTCGAGCGCTCTCACCAGAATGAGCCTAACCTCACATAAAACACTCAACTCGACTCTTAAAACAACACACAACAGAAGTTGAAATCAGAATATGAGACTATAATGAAGAATATATAGGAGGAGAAGCCTTAGATGAGAAATTAAGAATCCCTAGAACTAGCGTGGGTAGTGGGTGAGGGTAGAAGCCTATCTAGCAAACATGGCTCAAACAACCTATGGTCAATATAGGTACTTACAGCTAGACGACGCCTAACTGCAAGGTCACATGGCCGCAACACCTCCCTATGACAAAGACCACATAGCCCAGCAAGTGAGCCAAGATCCGAAGCTCTCGTCTCTCCTGTTGGATCGTGAATGCGGCTTAGTTCTAATCAATTTTAAGCTAATTATCTACTTATTTATACAATCAATGAATGCACAACGGAATTAAAAACAAACAAGCAACTAAAGAGGAAATATTGCAAACCACAAGAAGATGGATGATTTTTATAGAAGTTCGGCACCCCACCCGGGTCCTACTCCTCTCTAGCAAGCTCCGCTCGAATCATCGAGTTCCTCTTATGACTTCACTATCCACTCCCTCTTCTGGGCCGGGAGAGAACACCTTTACAACACAAGCTTCCGCGAACAACCTCGCTGCTTGATTTCTTCCTATCACAATCCCATAGGGAACACTTCTGGCTTTCACCGAAATCCTTCCTCTTTGACAAACAAATGAGTGGAACCACACTCTCTAAACTTGAGCACACTTGAGTAGAATAAGATTTAAGACTAAAGTGTGGAAGGTTTGAGGCTTGTAGTGTTTGGAGCTTTCTACCTAATGTACGAGACAAATTGTAGTGGGAGAGCTGTGTGAAAATGTGTTGGACAACATTATTTATAAGCTCCAAAGGTGTTATAGCCGTTGGGGTTAAGTTGGGTAAGGCTTGAGTGAGATACACAAAATTGAAACCTATAGGACCCAATTGAGAAGAATCGACCGGTTGGTAATTTGGAACACAGTTCGGTCGATCGATAATGGAATGGTCGAACGAAAGAGGTTATAACTTCGGTACACTTAAGTTAACGGTCGAACACCGAGTAGGGTTTGGTCGACCGTAAATTTCCAGACTCTACGGGGTTGACAAAAGTGATCAACTTCGGTCGATCGAAACAAGGTCCACGGTCGACTGAAACTTCCACGCAGTTTGGGTTTGTCGAGACATTTATGTTCGGTCGATCGAAACAAGGTCTACGGTCGACCAAAACTTCCACGCAATTTGGGTTTGTCGAGACATTTATGTTCGGTCGACCGAAACAAGGTCCACAGCGACCGAAAGGCAATTGTAGTATGGAGTATGGCTGAATAATTATAATACGACTATTGGTATAATACGAGAAGTCTAACTGTCAGAAAAAATTGTTTACACGGTCGACCAATCGGGAAGTAGAATTCACTCTTAGTTAAAGGAAACAGACGGTCACTGAATTGACTCTGGCAGACTTAATTAGTGAATTCCGGTCTAAGTTTGGGTGATCTATTGAAGTCCAATTGATATGAGATTTTGTGTGTGACTTCTATAGGGAACCTAGTGTTTATGTGAGTGGTTTTTAGCTCAAGTATGCTCAATTTATACATAGTTCATAAGGCTCAAAATAAATCAAGATTACATGTCTTCAAATGATCTTTATTACATGTATTGACTGATTTCCTTTCTCCTTTAGACTTTATCACCTGTACAAGTTAGCACAATGCAATATATATGCAATGCAATATGTGTGCTACTATACATTGATTACAATTAAGATTAAGTTGATTAAATCATCAAAGCAAAGATTAAGTCCAAAAAGCCAACATCTCCTACTATTGACAAAGTGGGCGACGCCGATCAGGCCCCGACGGTCATGACTAGATGACTCTCCTAATGCGCTTGAATCCTAGGGCCAATGTCTACTTGATTTAGATTTAGGGCTTCACTTGAGTGTGGTTTTGGGGGCTAAGGAAGATGTGATGAAATCCCCACCTTATCTTGAAAACTATAAGTGGTGCCCCTTAAAGATGTTTTGAAAACTTAAGCTAGCAAGCAACTCACCAAACAAGTACTCACCTCACTCTTGCTACAATGCATCTTACTAACTAATGCACGATCAAAACATGCGTGAATGAGAGATTGGGTGCACGTACCTCACACCAGCAATGGACAACAAGAATGTAAAGAAAAGAAAACAAAAATGCGAGCAAGGTCTACAAATGATGCATGACCTAGATGGCAACAAATCTAATCTTTTGCTTTGAGTTTTATGGTCCGAGTTGTCCTAACAAAGGGTCATGCAAGCCAAATAAATTTCTAACAAAAAAACAGAGCATGCATCGCATCAACAGTGATAGGAAACAACTAGAAATAAGAAACGGAAGCTCCAGTTGAAAAAGATTTGAAAAATTACGCACCAGAGCTGCCAGTGGCGGATTAAAATCCGCTACTAGTAGATTGTTTGGAGATTCTGGTCCCCAGACTTCAGCAGATTCCTTCTATGCTCAGTTGGGTCCTCCCACAGAAATGGTGATCTCGACTACAAAAATGACGCTCCCCGACAACGACACCAAAAACTTGATTGAATCATTTAAAAATACCACAAGTGCACGGCCGCATTGAAGTGGTGGCAAGTACGGGTCGGTCCACAGGGAGCTCGTGTGAGTCAGATTCACGATACTCGAGTGGGGGAGAAGAAGAGAGAGATGTGATCAAAATTAAACTACGACGTGTAGGGAATCGGAAAACAACAAAATAAAAGCTACACCCCTTAAGGGGTAGAGAGAGAAAGTGAATACAAAATATGTGCATGTGTGTGTTTAAATTTGCTCATCAAAACATGTCATACATGAAATCCATAAAACTCAAATCCAACTTTGACTCCACATGAAATAAGATAAAATCTTATCATTAAAACATACAAAACAATAATTGAAATGAACTTAATATGTCCTCATGCATCATGACTCAAATCCAACTATGTCTCCACATTAAATAAGATTTATCACAATCATTAAAACATACAAGACATTAATTAGGATAAAGTCAACATGAACAAATGCATGCACATGTGTTATTTTCTTCTTACATTCCATCCTTATCCTAACCTCGTCATTCCCAGTAAAATAGGCCCACTAATCTAAGCATGTGCTAAGCATCACTCAAGAGCATTAGCATTTCAAAGATAAGAGTGAAATCTCATTAGATGGTTGTGGAAATCATGTAAGGCTCAAATGATAGGATTAACACACACTAATACATCACATAATCACAACACTTTCTTCTCCACTCCCCCAATAGAGAGGATAAACCCATAATGGAAGATGAAGGAAAACAAGATTAAGCAAACAACAACATAGAAGAAATTGCATCAAAGGAAAGACATGTAATTTAAGAACAACACTAACACTTTATTGAAAACAAAAGATTACAAAGGTTCTCGTTCTTCTCCTCTTACACTAATTACCAGCCAAATAAACCTAAACTAATGGAGGAGAAAGAACAAGAGGGGGAGGAGGGATTACAATGGTATATATAGACCAATACATGGTTAGGATTAATCTAGGAATAATCGAACGACTGTAAATCACATCTAATGGTTCGGGATTGCTTTAAGCCGAATACCCGACCCATGGCTAAAATTAGAGGTCCTTTGGACCCTTTTGATCCGCCAGTGGAAGATCAAATAGGTTTGATCAAGCTGCAATTTTCGCTTGTACTTTATGTCTTCAATTGTCACGTGGGGTGAAGTCTTGATCCACTGGCTCGAATCACTTTGATTTTAATTGGAGAAATACTGATTTGATTCAAGTCATGTGAAAAATGACTTAAATGAAACAAGTATGGACTGATTTGGAAGGTTATGGACCTGTTTCTAATGCACAAGGACATGATCGGAAATCAGGAAGGACCCAAGTGAAAACCCAGAGGGACCTGATGGTAAAGGACAAAATGATGTCCCTTCCTCTTCTTTATTACCTACCTTCTGAAACAATACAAACAACAACTCAAGCAGCACAATATTGGGGTAAAATGAAAGATATATAACATGAATATGATGCATGATATGCTACTATTCAAGCTTCAAAATGCATTTCATGAATTAGTTGCACAATATAATATCATTGGTGATAAGAGTAAAAGTGCAAGAAAACTTGTAGATGATCTCCAATGCCAAATTGGAACTATTATGAAAGAGAAAATGAGGTGATTGTTACACATTAAAAGCATGCATTACAACTTGCTAATCTAAAAGCAACACCCATTGATGTCAAAGAACTTGTCCTCAAGGCATGTAATGCTTAATTAAGAAAAATCTAGAAAAGATCACTAAAGGAACAAAAATACTTGATATACTTCTAGGTAGCCAAAGAAAATCATTAGAGAAACATGGTTTTGGTTATAATGTCTCAGATGTTAAGAACCATGTAATTCATACTACCTTGAATGGAAAGCATTTCTTTGTTTCTCAAGTGTGTGGGCTCCCAAAACCAAAATGGTTTGCATTCCAAAAGCTAACATTGAAGGACCCAAAGTTGTTTGGGTACCTAGATCTACACCTGTAAGTACTTAGAAGATGGGAGATCGGTAGTGACTGGCCAAAGCTTGCAAAGTTGAATATCGAGCCGGTTGCACTATCGAAAAGAGTTTGGAACCAAAACAAAATGAGGACTACTTAGTTGGGTAACATCCTTTAATCCTCCTAAGCATATACAATTAGTTCCAACGTGATATTTGAATACTTAATTGTAATATCTCTTAATTCATACAATTTCATATCAATAAAGGGGAGAAGAATGGAGGGGGATAATTACATCCAATGCATGAATGCCGAATTTTAATGAATCTCAACAGGGGAGAAAAATTGATATAATGATATTGAGCCTAATTGACTCACCTATGCATATTGATAGGGGGAGCTTATTGAATATCATAATTATCAAGAGGGAGTAATGAATTGCAAAATTAAGGGGAGCAATTTATTACATTAGAAATTCCATGATCACATTATTTAAAATTTGATTGATGTATAAGTGGGAAAGAAACATTGAAATTGAAATAATTGATCAAAACTATGCACATTCATAGGAGGAGAATTATATAGGCATAGTTTACATATTCAAATTTCAAGTATTAAGATTAGGTTGCCATCATCAAAAAGGGGGAGAGTGTTGCCTTTTGGGCTTAATCTATGTTTTTTATGTTTTAACTAACCTAATTTTAATCACAGTCAAATTTAGTGAAGCGCACATTATGCATAGAATATATATTGCATTGTGGTAACATCTACATGTGATCAAGACTCAAGAAAGAATGGAATGATGTCAAGACACGTAATCAAGCTAATTCAAAACATGTAATTTTGCCTTTATTTGAGTCTTAGGAATCTATGTAAACTAGAGCATACAACAACTGTAAACCATTCACATACACACTAGGTTCCTATAGAAGTCACACACCAAATTTCACATCATTTAAACTTCAACAGATCACCCAAACCATGGTCCGAAAATCACTCAAACTAAACCTTAACCTGTTTGTGCAAAACGGTCGACCGAAACAAGTTTTCCATTTGCTGTTTCTACAAGTTAACTAGTTCAGCTAAAGTGATTTTACCTAGTTCCATCGGTCGACCGATTTCGACCTTTCGTTCGACCGATTGACCTGTATTTTCAGGATGATCGTTATACTTGTCGTTTATACAACGGTCATATTCGTATTTTTCACGTCACCCCAAAATTATATTTAACCATCGGTTGAATGATGCCTTGACGGCGGTCGACCGGATGTAGACAAACTTGTGCGCCAAAAGTTCTTGTTATTTTCGGTCGGACGAAATTTGTCTTTACGTTTGACCGCTAAATGATTGATCTCGTTTTATATTAACCGCAAGTGCACGACCGCGTTAAAGAGGTGACAAATACGGGTCGTCCACTGGGAGGTGTGTCAACGCTTGGTTTGTTCGAAGGCGAGAGGTAAAAAGAAGGAGAGAATGGTTGGTTACACTAGACTACACTAATCTAAACTAGTAAACTAACAAAGCTGAACTGAAATCACTAACAAACTAAGATAAACAACTAATGAAGAAGATAAAAACACATGAATGAAAACCCCTAAGGGGTGGAGTGTGTGTGTGCACATGAAATAAGTGTGGTGTGGAATGCATACAAGAAGCTCAAGTGTGGTTAGTGTTTGTACATGCATAAGAAGTACCTCATGGCAAGACCTATCATTTACAACACTAACCTAGGTGATTAATATGAGCAATGCAAGGTTGTTATTAAGACACTTAGACAAGCATGGAATGTACCTAAGCTATGGCAGAAACCATCAAGTAAGGTTCTTAATAATTCAAGCAAGCATATTAATATCTCTCACAAACAATAAAATCTAGCATTCATACCACCTTCATAACATGTACATACATCTACTCCACCCCCAAAGGGGATGGAACTACTCACACATATTTAAACTAACTACTCTAACAAAATGAAGCATTATACTGAAATAAAACTACACTAATCAAGCAAGAAATATTAAAGAAAGAAAGACTAACCAAGCATGCACCAAATAAAAGACATAACAAGACAAGATTAAAAGAAACAAAGAAACTTTTATTAGCAATGACTCACATTGAAGGTAGCATTCTTCTCCACCTTGAGTTATTGCTTCAAGGCTCACTCCTCAGTAGAGAGAATGCCACCAAACAATGGGTCATTACAATGGAAGGTGAAGAGTTCTATTTATAATCATTGAAAAAGCTAATCGGGGACAATCCCCCGATGTGGGACTAAACCAATACCAAAAATAGCCTAAACGAACATTAATACAAGTCCAGGAGAAATTTTGGCGGATCCTGAGTAATATGGACCGCCAAGTAGCGGTCCAAGACCGCCAACTGGCGGTCCAAAAGATCGGATCACGTTGGAATTTGTTGTGGGCTTTTCTTTCTGGTATTGTTGGTCTTTGATGTGGTTACTTGACTTGTTGGAGCTCCGACCCGAATCGAATTGGTAAAATACTCCCCATGATGGTGTGGAGTATTCTGTTTTGCTCTTAGGTCCTTCGGTCTTACGATCATGTCCTTCTCCCTTGCATCTTAGTCCCCAGGTCTCATAATTAAGTCTTTTTTCCTGCTTTTGGATACTTTCATGGCTCTTCTCTTCAAACCTCTTTATTCCTGAAAACTAAACATAAAACTCGTCACGTAGCATTGCTTAGGTGTAATATAATGGATATAAGATACAAATATGAGCATGAAATGATGTCAATCAAATACCCCCACACCTAAGTTTTTACTAGTCCCGAGCAAAACAAAGAAAGAGAAAACAAACGAGAAATAAGAAATCCTAACTCACTTTCGTCGGAATCACGGTTGCACTTAGCACGTGCAACAAGCCGTTAAACCTCCTTGTTGCCAAGGAGGAGGAGTGTTGTCTCCTGAGGGTTTTCAGCGGATATACCCACAAAATCCAAACAAGATGCATTGTTCAATCTAGACACTCGACTCGTTGGAAATATTTTGTCGATCATTGGACGCGGTAATCCTACGGGCCGACTCTATATAGGTAATCAGTCCACACACCTAACCTAATGAACCATTCGTGCAAGTTAAATAAGGAATTAAGTGAAAGACATGGACAACCTTAACATCCTCAAGTGATACAAAGTGTAGAGTCCATTAAGGTTCTTATTTGCATTACCATTTATTTTTCTTTTTGTTTCTTTTCTCATTTTTTCTTCTTCTTTTTATTAGTTGGAGTTTCATTCTCCCAGGGTCACGTTTCGTGCATCATTGCCCATGAGGACTTACACTATCACGTACACCTTTCCCCAAATCTCCACATAGGGCAATCCCTACCACCCGTGTAACGAGAGTTCGGTCGGCGCATCCCAAGTCAGATGACTCGAAAGCACCAGGCACAAAGTCCCCTCAGACCTACTTTCCCGAGTGATAGGAGCCGTGCGAGAAGAAAGAACACCTACTCACTTATTTCTTATCTACACATGAACCAAAACCCCTACACTAATGTCTCACAACAAGATTTAGAGGGTCCTCGACTACAACAAACTTCCTTAAGTTAACAGACACGAATTATTGACTCACTAGGTTCAGAGTGGACTTCATTAAATGTTTGAGCATTGAAACCCTATGATTACGCACCCCCAAGAGAAAACTGGGGTGCATCCTAACGACTCGATAAATCCTAAAGTCACGTACTAGATATCCTAATGCATCAAGTTCAAGACAATTTTGGGAGCTTTCTTTTTACTTTGCCTCTCAACGGTTTTGCATATGCTAAACACACGCAAAACCCACAAAACATTTTCTTTCGCAAACACATGAAGATTTTGAAAGAAATGTGAACATTTTAAAGCACTAGGCAAGCAAAAGAAGACAAGTCACCCAAGGATCATGGCAAGCAGATATATCGATATTAAATGCAGCACACTAACATGACCCTAATAATGCAAACAAAAGAAAGAAAAATCAAAAGAAAAGACTCGACTATGTACACACGTAAAACACCCCCCACACCTACTTCATGCATTGTCCTTAATGAATGTGAGCATGAAACTACATGGATTTATGCATGAAAAAGGAAAGATCTCACCAACAAGAAGTACACAGGGGAGTTCATAGCTATGTTGATGGACACAACCCAAATTCCCTTAAAACCTGTGAGATGCTAAGGAAGGGATACAAATACGTGAAAGAATTGGGGCCCAAATACTCAAGGGTTGGGGCCCACAACAATCAATGCTCACTGAAGGAGTCTTTTTTTTCCTTTTTTTCTTTTTTTTTTAAACTATGTACAACAATAGGCTTACATCTTCATATGTCAAGGGACATAAAATGGGAACCCACCAACTCTCGAGCCAGAAATGCGCATGCATGGGCTCGCAACATACACAACAGAATTGCTCGACCACCTGACACCCATATAAACATTGTGGTCGGTTGATGCCTCTCTAGAGTTAGCAAAAGAGGAGGCATGAACGAGAGGTGAACCTCTATCAGGTATAAGGGTATTAGGTGGTTGAATCTTAACCCACATGGGGTCCTCAGCAGATACAGAATGAAGAGCATGTGGCCGAGAGGCCATAAAAATAGTATCCTGTGGCTCAAAAGCCACGTGCTCAAAAGGATGTGGCTCAAGGGCCACGTGCTCAAAAAGAAGTGGCTCAAGGGCCACAAGATCAGAAGAATGTGGCTCAAGGGCCACAAGATCAGAAGAATGTGGCTCAAGGGCCACAAGATCAGAATAATGTGGCTCAATGGCCACAAGATCAGAAGGAGGTGGCACTGAGGCCACATGATCATAACATAAGGCACCTTCTTGTGCCAGCCCAGGTGAAACATCTTCACCACCTTCAGGATCTTCATCGAACAATTCTCTGAAGTACTTGAAGGTGCCCTCAACTTCAATCTCATCCAAGCCCTGGATAAGGTTGACCTCAACAGGGTCATTGAAGGCACCTGGCTTCTTGCCAATGTTGAAGATGTTGAAATCAGCGCATTGACTACCATAAGTCAAGCGCATCAGACCATTGCGACAATTGATCAAGGCATTGGAAGTCGCAAGAAATGGTCTCCCCAGAATGACAGGAATTTGTCCAAGTGGGTTTGGCACAGGTTCAGTATCCAAGACAAAGAAGTCGACTGGATAAATGAACTCTCCCACTTTGATCATCACATCTTCCACCACATCCCTCGGTTTCTTCATTGACCTATCAGCCAATTGAAGAGTGGTCTTTGTTTGTTTGAGGTCTCCAAGACCGAGGTGGACGTAGACAGAATATGGCAGAAGATTAACAGATGCACCAAGGTCCAATAAGGCTCGATGTATGGACACATCACCAATCACACAAGAGATAGTAGGACAACCAGGGTCCTTGTACTTGACTTGCATGGGTTGTGCCAACAAAGAACTCACGTTAGCCGCAAGAAAAACTTTCTTTGGAACATGAGTTTTTCTCTTCTTGGTGCATAAGTCCCTGAGAACCTTGGCATAAGGTGGCATTTGCTGAATCACCTCCAAAAGAGGGATATTCACCTTAACCTGCCAAAACATCTCAAGCATCTTGTCATGCTGATCAGAGATTTTCTTTTTAAGGCGCTCAGGGAATGGCGCCTTCGGGGCATAATGGTGTGAAGGAACCTTAGAATTCTGGTCCAAAGAAGCTTGAGTGGGGACCTCAGAATCTGGTTCCTTCGACACAAGAGGAGACAAGGGGACCTCACGGTTCGACCCCTTTGTCGAAGGAAAAGTAGAAAGAACCTCAGGATCTGGCTCCTTCCTGGAAATATTTGTGGAGGGAGCCTCAGGATCCGACTCCCTCAAAGATGGCGATGACAAAGAAGGCACCCCAATGTGGTTATCCACCTCCTTACCAGACCTCAAAGTATGAATCACATTAATATGATGGGTCGGTTCAGAGGTAGCATGAGGTAAAGGTGTCCTTCCTTGAGAATGGGTACCCCGAAGATTCACCTCGGCTTGACTCGGTAATTGGCCCTTCTCGCGTTCATGGAGCTTATTAGCCAACTGACTGACTTGCATTTCCAATGCTTTGACCCAATTGTTTGCGGCCGCAAACATGGATTGCGTGCTCTGTATGAACGTGTTAAGGGTTTGTTCGACAGTAGGGTCCTTCGAGTCAACTCGTTGGGGTGATGGAGTCTGGTTAGAATAACCCGACGAAGAGGCCAGACCAGGTTGGTAATTATGGTGCTGAGACCTTTGATGTGGAGGTTGGTAGGTCGCCGATGGGCGTGGAGGTTGATAAGGTGGAGGTTGAGGTTGAGTGTGCGAGCTCTGACCGTTACCACCACTAGGCCCCCAAGAGAAGTTAGGATGGTTATGCCATCCCGGGTTGTAGGAGTGACTGTACGGGTCGTTACGGGGCCGTTGTTGATACATCGCATTTGCATGCTCAGTATCCCTTGGAGCGTAAGAGCATTCCAAGTCATCATGGCCCGTAAGTCCACACCTACCACACCCGGGAGTAGTGACCTGAGCTACAGGAGCTCGGTCCAACTCTAAACTCTCAATCCTACGCATTAGAGCAGCCATTTTTGCCTCAGACGCGATCGATGACTCAACTTGAAAAGATCCAGCTCGACCAGAAGACCTGGCGGCTGGTGGCTCTCTCATGGTATCCCACTCGAAGGTACGTTCAGCCATGGACTCGAAAGTATCCCATGCCTCCTCGATGGGTTTCATTTGGAAGTCACCCTGACACATCGACTCCAACAATGTGTGGGTGTTGTAGTTGATGCCCTCATAAACAATTTGCCACAGCTGCCATAACTCAAATCCATGATGAAGGCACTGCTGGAGAAGGTCCTTGAACCTCTCAAAGAAACCATGAAACGATTCGGTCTCGGTCTGATACATTTGATGTATCTGGTGCCGTATCTGTTGAGTTTTCCTTTGAGGGAAAAATCTCTTCAGAAAGACGGTCACAAAGTCATCCCATGACCGAATCGAGCTCTCCGGGAGGCTATACATCCATTTCTTCGCATTATCTTTCAATGCGAAAGAAATCATCCTCAACCGGACTGAATCCTCATCAAGCTGTTGAAGCTTGAACATGGAGAATACTTCCTCGAATTCGCGTATAAAGATATACGGATCCTCCTTATTGGCAGTAATGGTTGGAAGCCTGCTCACATATTGAGGTTTCAGCTCATAGTTGTTCCTGCGAGCAGGGGGAACAACTATGCAAGAAGGCTGCGCGGCCCGAACAGGATGGGTCCGTTCCTACAAAGTCATCGGTCTATCATGTCGAGCTAAAGGTGGTGGTGCACCAAGAACTCGATCCTGACCGAATCTCCCTCGATCTCGAGTCAGAGGAGGAGGAGAAAGAGGTCTACGTGGTGGCGGAGGCGGACCGAGGTATTCCATGTATGGAACCCGGTCTCCCCCGAGGCGGAGATGGTCGATCACCAAGACCGTCCATCTCAGAAGAATGCACTCTCTCAAGTCGAGCGCTCTCACCAAAACGAGCCCAACCTCGCATAAAATGCTCGACTCGACTCTAACAAACACTCAACAGAAGGTGTACTAGAGGAGGAGACTATACGTAGAGAATAGATGAGGAGAGGACTCAGGTGAGGAGGGAAGAATCCTTAGAGCTAGCGTGGGTAGATGGATCAGGAAGAAGCCTAACTAGCAAGCACGGCTCAAACAATGTAAGGCAATGGGTCCTTAAGCTAGACGACACCTAACTTCGAGGTCACTGGCCTCGACACGTCTCACCTCCCTACAACGAGGACAACAATGCCCAGCAAGTGATACCAGATCCGGAGATCCAGTACCTCCTACTATCGACAAGGTAGGCAACGCCGATGAGGCCATGACGGTCTCAACTAGATTACTCTCCTAGTGCGCCCGAATCCTAGGGCCAATGTCTACTTGCTTTTAGTTAAGGCTTAATTAAGAGTGATTTTTGGGGCCAAGGAAAGGGTGATGAAATCCCCCACCTTATCTTTTATGGGACAACCCCTCCTTAGTAGCGTTTTGATCCTAAATCTAGCAATCAATCGCTCCAATCAAACACTCACTCACTCTTGTCCTGATGCAATTCCTACTAACGAATGCATGCGCATACGAGATGCATGAATGAGTGTAGGAAATGCGTACCTCACGCCAGCACTCAACAACTGAAAACAAAGCTAAAAGAAAAGACAACTATATGCCTAAGTCAATACATGATGCGTGACCTAAACAAGTAAGAACGTCTAGTCTTTTGCTTTGGATTTTAGGGACAAGTTGATTTATGGGGGAGTGATTAATGATCTGGGAGCAAACAAAAAGTCACAACATGCAAAATAGGGCTCCCAGATAACAAAAATTGCAACACTAACTACCAGAAAAAAATTCAAGGCAAGAAACCCTCACCAGGCCGCCAATTGGCGGTCTCCAACCGCAGATTGGCGGTCCGTTTTGGTCTTCTGTTCCCCAAATTTGTCCAGTAGCCTCCCCTTGTTCCAATGGTTCCCTAAAACTAAGAAAAACTGAAAACCAAAAATTAAAAACCCCTCGAATCGTCCAAACCAACGTGTGGACAGAGCACCTCCCCGGCAACGGCGCCAAAAACTTGATTGATCTCGTTTTATATTAACCGCAAGTGCACGACCGCGTTGAAGCGGTGACAAATACGGGTCGTCCACTGGGAGGTGTGTCGACGCTTGGTTTGTTCGAAGGTGAGAGGTAAACAGAAGGAGAGAAGGGTTGGTTACACTACACTACACTAATCTAAACTAGTAAAATAACAAAGCTGAAATGAAATCACTAACAAACTAAGATAAACAACTAATGAAGAAGATAAAAACACAGGAATGAAAACCCCTAAGGAGTGGAGTGTGTGTGTGCACATGAAATAAGTGTGGTGTGGAATGCATACAAGAAGCTCAAGTGTGGTTAGTGTTTGTACATGCATAAGAAGTACCTCATGGCAAGACCTATCATTTACAACACTAACCTAGGTGATTAATATGAGCAATGCAAGGTTGTTATTAAGACACTTAGACAAGCATGGAATGTACCTAAGCTATGGCAGAAACCATCAAGTAAGGTTCTTAATAATTCAAGCAAGCATACTAATATCTCTCACAAACAATAAAATCTAGCATTCATACCACCTTCATAACATGTACATACATCTACTCCACCCCCAACGGGGATGGAACTACTCACACATATTTAAACTAACTACTCTAACAAAATGAAGCATTATACTGAAATAAAACTACACTAATCAAACAAGAAATATTAAAGAAAGAAAGACTAACCAAGCATGCACCAAATAAAAGACATAACAAGACAAGATTAAAAGAAACAAAGAAATTTTTATTAACAATGACTCACATTGAAGGTAGCATTCTTCTCCACCTTGAGTTATTGCTTAAAGGCTCACTCCTTAGTAAAGAGAATGCCACCAAACAATGGGTCATTACAATGGAAGGTGAAGAGTTCTATTTATAAGCATGGAAAAAGCTATTTATAAGCATGCACCAAACACTCAAAAGTTTATACTTCACCCTCATATTCAAGTCCATATCATACTCAAGTATGGTCAAATTAGAGTGTCTTTCACTCATTTTCTTTGTCAAGAAAAAGTTGGTAAAGGTTTAGATGGAAGCCCGAAGCATCCCTCTCGGGTTATGAGAGGAGGATCCAAGCTCGGCAAGGGTGGTTTGAGAGTTCATCGTGTAAAGGCTTGATCTCGGCCCGTAACGAGATCAGATTAGTGAAGGTGTAGGCAGAGCTCCTAGGATCGAGTGGAGCTTACAAGAGATGATGTAGGACCCGGATTGTGGGTGTCGAACCTCAATAAAATTGTCTTCTTCTTCGTTGTTTGCTTGTTTTCAGTACTTGTCTTTTCAATTTTTGTTTCTGCTGCATTTCAAGTAGAAATTAAAGAATTTGATTTGATGCAAAAGCGTAATATGGATGCATGTCTGTCCATACCCTAGGTTAGAACCGTAACGTTTCCAAAATTTTAAAAACAATAGAGCGGTACTTCCCGCCTAAGAAAATTACGATGCAGTACGAATAGTTAATCCCGCGTGGGATAGTACCGTCCTATGTAGGGAGTGGAACAATTTGGGTAGGACAGTAGCTTCCCATGAGAGAGAGTATCGTGTCGCGCGGGACACCTAAACAAAAAGAAATGAATCAGACAAGAATTTGTACTACATTCCTAAACGAGATTCCCAACATGTTGATGTAGTTATGGCTCTGCGAGAAGATAAACCTGGGGAATATTATACCACCATGTGTCTCATTTGTGAACCACAGGAACACTTTCGTTGGGCCACGGAAGACACTAACTGTGATGGAAGAGCAAGGCATAACCCTTCTCAAAATAGCCAACAGCAAAGTCGAACGGAGAAAGGAAGAGGAGCTACTACCACCTCAAAATGCAGAGACAGATGACGACCAAGAGGCAGATAAACCAACCGAGCTTGGGACGAGCTTCAATCGTCCAATCGACGACACTCCACATTACGTTCAGCCTCACATAATAATGATGGGTGCTCAGCGAATTGAAAGTTTCCCTTAGATAATGCAGCGACGTGGACGCAACTTCTGCACAAATTGGTCATCCACGAGGAGCTCAAAATAAGATGGATAAAGACATAGCAAACCATACTAGATGTATGGTAACAACTACAGGAGGACAAATAAATATCCTCCTTGAAAGATCAGATGAGGGAGTCAATTCAAGGCCAGCAAGATGCGACCAGGGCGGATGTCGGTTGGTACATTAACGAGGCCTACAAAATGTGCCTTCATGTCGAAGTTCAACCTATCGGACAAGACTTCTCTGATAAAGGATATTATCCAAAACATCGGGGAGGTCACATCAATAACGCATGCAGAAGGTGCCACCAGGTCCATGTTCATCGAGCTCGATAGGAGTTCTCTAGTAGAGGACTAAGGGAGGAACAAAGAAGTCGAAAAGGAAAAAGGGAAAGGAGAAAGAGGAGTAATGACGGAGAAAGGAGGAAGAGGAGGAGCACAAGAGAAAGAGAGAAGAGGTCGAGAGGAGGAGAAACAAAGAACAGGAACAGATGATGAAAAAGAAAGAAGAGGAGGAGAGGAGTAGATGCGAAAACGCGGAGGAGAGGAGGACAAAGCAAGAAGAGGATGATAGAACAAGATGAGGAAGAGAAGAAGAGGGAAACAAGAAAGAAGGGTTCAAGAAGAAGGAGGGGAAGGTGAAAAGGAAGAGGATGATCAGAAGAAAGAGGCAACCATTAAAAAAAGGGACTGGGAGAGGAAACATGTAAGGACAAGTAAGGAAAATGAGGAAGAAAGGAAGGAAAGGGAGGCGAGGAGTGAACAGTGGAGACCGAAGAAAAGAAAGACAACACAGACCTCTGAAGAGTCAATCGTGGGGAAGAGGCACAAATTTTATGTCATTACAATTGCAACCAAACTAGGCAAATTTTCTCCAGCGAAAAGCCCGCTAAACATGCCATTGGTATATTTAAATGAAAATATTGATATGGAATCCAAGGCTGGGTTGACAGGCTCAGAGAGGAATGTGCTTCTTAATCTTTGTCTTCGTCACTATATTCAATGACAACTTTTGACAATAATCAAATTAAACACTTCCTCTATGAAAAGACATAAGTCTCATATCTTAGGATTCAAGACACAATGAAACATTAATGACACACAACACAATTCCATAATGTTTCACTTGCTAGGTATATTCAATATATAAAACTAACCATTTTCCTCTTTTATATACTTGTGTCGACAAATATTTGTAGAGCCACAACAATCGATGACCAACACGACAATATTATCTCGATAATTAATGTTCTATTTTAGTTACCATTATTGTGAGTAACTTTTTATTTATGTAAACCATTATCTATTAAAGCTCTACGGTTAAGGACAAAGAGTCTCTTCCTTAACACTTCCAAAATATGAATACAATAATCAAGGAACAAAATGTTTGCACATCCATCTCATAATAATTGACATATAAAAGTAAAGCTTTTAGAACACATTCCTTTCATCTCACTCTCCCATTCTCCTTATTATTCCCCCTCTTCTCTTCCCCTCCTTTTCTCCCTCCTCTTTTCCTCTCATTCTAGTCCTTCCCTCTCTCCCTCCTTTGTCGATCTCTCCTCCTTTTCTCTCCACCACCCTACATTTCCTTCTCCTTCACTGCCTCTCTCCCCTTTTTCTTCTTGTCTTTTTCATTCTCCTTCTCCATCTCCGTCTCTCTCCATTTCTTCACTCTTTCTAACACTCTGCATCTCCTTCTCTCTCATTCTCTCATTCTCTCCTTCTCCTTATCCCTCTCTTTCATTCTCCTTCTCTACCCTTCGCCTTCTCAATCTCCTTCTCTCTCTTTTTCTCCTTTTGTCCTCTCCTTAGTATTGTCTCTCCTTCCCTATCATACTTCTCACTCCCTCTCCCCCTCCTTCTCTTTCTCTCTTCTTCACTATTTCTCCTTATCCCATTCTTTCTATTTCTACTTCTCTTTCTCTCAACTCTCCTCCTTCTCTTTGTCCGTTTCGTTCTCTCTCTGTAAAGACTAACTTTGCTTAGGGATTAATGATGTTTAGGTGGAGTTGCTGAAGGGGTTTGCATGGGAATTGGGGAGAGAGGATGGGTGACGTGAAGAGGCATGGGCTAGAGGTGTGGGTGAATAGTGGGATCATGGTGTAGGTGCATGGTGTGGATTGTTGGTGATGTGATGGGGGAGGTGGTGAAGAGGTGAAGAAACGTATCCTCTCCTTTTCTTATTTTCTTCTTCATTCTACTTCAACTCTTTTCTTTCTTCAAGTTTCCATATTTTCCTCTCCTTCAAGATCCTTGAGCTCCGGTGGTGAGGGTTGCAGAGCAAGGCGCGCGAGGTAAGGACGTGGTGGGAAGAAGGTGCGAGGAGGAGGTGCGTGCTGTGGACCGGAGTTGTTGCGGAGCTCCGGCGTTCTTCGTCGTTCGTCGCAAGGAGGTATGCCAAGTTCTTGCATTAGAGGCCTTTAGTGATCACCCACGTTGGGGTGATGTTTTTGTCGGTCGCGGGAAGTCGGAGACCTCACCGGCGACGAGGAATCAGCGTAAAACCTTGGGTGGCGCGAAGTTGAATACATCTGACGGTCGACCGGGTCCTTCGGACGGTCGACCGAACGTAGTGTTTTTCGACTATCTGTGGTGTTTCAGTCGACCGGGTCCATGTGTTCGCTCGACCGGAAATTTAGTGTATCGGACCTTCATTTGCTGTGTGCGGTCAACCGTTTTATGACTTAGAAATATTACGATGCCCTGGTAGGTTTCGGTCAACCGAGACCCCTGAGTCGGTCGACCGATAGATTTGATTTTGATGTTGACCAGACTCTGGATTTTGACCTCGTTCGGTCGACCGGTTTTAGACCTTCGGTAGACCGTTGGGACATATGTTTTGCGCAAATAGTTCGACCGTGGCAGACGCTTCGGTCGACCGATTCCCTTGTGAGAGCGGTCGACCGTATTCTCACTTTCGGTCGACTGATTTCCTTGTGGAAGCGGTCGACCGGATGTCACTTTCGGTGGACCGATTCCCATGAGGAAACGGTCGACCGAGTTGTCTCTTTCAGTCGACCATTTTGCACAGGATAGAATTCCTGGTTCCGCTTAAGATGCCAACTCTGTCCACGGAAACCCGTGTCCTCGCCTTGTGCGTGAGCCGGGAGGTGACTGTGGGCGCGTTACGCGTGCCTGCCCAGTGACCGCCGTGTGGAAGAGTGTGGGTGTCCGGAACGTGTCACCTCCATGTATGGATCATGACAAATATGAGGGATTGATTTGACTCCTGTTAGAGTAGCAGCCTGAGGGATTACGGATCCCATTACTTCAGCGGGCACGTAAATGTCGTTGGGTGAAGTGACTACCGGCCTGAGGGGCTATGGAGGCCGCTGCCCTGCTTTTATAGCGGTGGAGTTGGTGTCTGCACGTGGAGTTCCTTGACCCTGCGGACTTCGGTTCGGATATGTCGATTGTCTGGCCCTTTGTGTGGTGGATATGTTCGACTCGCCTTGATAGGCAGTGATTGCACGTGCCCGTGCGACCTGTGTGGCGGCGGGAGGGCCCCTGTGTGGCCTGTGTGGCAGCAGGGAGGATCGCACGTAGCCTATGTGGTTGCGGCGATGGACTGCCGATGATGTGTTCCGGCAGGTAGCTCGATTGGGCACCTATCGAGTAAGCTACCCTGTGGCCTGTGTGGTGCCGGTGATGGACCGACCGGAGGGACGGCTCCGTTGGTGTGGTCGTGGACCACGTTGTTTTCAGATCTGATTCTACCTGCACGGAAGTGCGAACGCCTCCTCACCGATCCCTTGGCTTGTGTAGTCGCGTGTGGGGATGTGTTGCGTACTGTCCGTTAGACCGTATGTGCCTACGGTAGGTCTCTACGGGGACCCGATGTTGGACCGTGCGACTTGTGTGGCGGAGGTGATGTTTGACCGTGTGGCATGTGTGGTACCGGTGGTTGTTGGACCGTGCGGCCTATGTGGCGACGGCGATGTTGCGGACCGTGGGGCCTGTGTGGCAGCGGTGGCGATTGTAGACCGCGGGGCCTGTGTGGCAGCTAGAACGATTGTAGGACGGATGTCCGATTTTGCTCTTGTGGGAATGTTTACTGTTTTGTATTTCATGCCATGCTATACTAGTATGTTAGGGCATATAGGTGAGCTTGTTATACGGGGTTTCCTTATGGAAACTCAGGCAATGTTGTTGCATCTTTTTCAGGACCGCGTTAGGTTCCGGCGGGTGGTGACTGAGGGAGATTGCACTTTGGGACTGGATCCTGTCGTCTACCTACTTTAGGTTGTCGTGATTGCAAGTAAAATGTGTTTTGTGTTATGATGTAATCACTCTTTTGACAAACTCTTATGTAATATGGTGCACCAGACGTATTTGGGTGTTTCTTTCAGTAATGTCCCCACTCTTGATGGTTTTATCCTTGTGTTCCTCTTGATTTTAAAAGTTTAAATTTTCCGCTGTTCGGGGATGTTACAATTGGTATCAGAGCGGTCGGTTCCTGTGCATTCTCTCAAAGAAACCACCATTGCGAGTAGTATAGCGTGATTATTGCATTTCTTTTAGTAGATCATGCATGCATCAGTTGACTTGATTAGGGTTTTCTTGTTGTTGTGCTGTGTTATCCATCTTCACGGAGGAGGTTCGGATTGAGGACTTGGAGCTTCGGTGAGCAGCTTGTGGCGATTTCGAGGACGAAATCCTTTTAAGGAGGGTGGATTGTAAAGACCCTAACTTTGCATAGGGATTAATGATGTTTAGGTGGAGTTGCTGAAGGGGTTTGCATGGGAATTGTGGAGAGAGGATGGGTGACGTGAAGAGGCATGGGCTAGAGGTGTGGGTGAATAGTGGGAGCATGGTGTAGGTGCATGGTGTGGATTGCGGGTGATGTGATGGGGGAGGTGGTGAAGAGGTGAAGAAACGTATCCTCTGCTTTTCTTATTTTCTTCTTCATTCTTCTTCACCTTTTTTCTTTCTTCAAGCTTCCATATTTTCCTCTCCTTCAAGATCCTTGAGCTCCGGTGGTGAGGGTTGCAGAGCAAGGCGCGCGAGGCAAGGACGTGGTGGGAAGAAGGTGCGAGGAGGAGGTGTGTGCTGTGGACCGGAGTGGTTGCGGAACTCCAGCGTTCTTCGTCGTTCGTTGCAAGGAGGTATGCCAAGTTCTTGCATTAGAGGCCTTTAGTGATCACCCACGTTGGGGTGATCTTTTGGTCGGCCATGGGAGGTCGGAGACCTCGCCGGCGATGAGGAATCGGCGTAAAACCTTGGCTGGCGCGAGGTTGAAGACGTCTGACGGTCAACCGAACGTAGTGTTTTTCGACTGTCTGTGGTGTTTCAGTCGACCGGGTCCATGTGTTCGGTCGACCGAAACTTTAGTGTATCAGACCTTCATTTGCTGTGTGCGGTCAACCGTTTTATGACATAGAAATATTAGGATGCCTTGGTAGGTTTCGGTCGACCGAGACCCCTGAGTCGGTCGACCGATAGATTTGATTTTGATGTTGACCAGACTCCGAATTTTGACCTCGTTCGGCCTACCGGTTTTAGACCTTTGGTAGACCGTTGGGTTCCGGCGGGTGGTGACTGAGGGAAATTGCACTTTGGGACTGGATCCTGTCGTCTACCTACTTTAGGTTGTCGTGATTACATGTACTATGCGTTTTGTGTTATGATGTAATCACTCTTTTGGCAAACTCTTATGTAATATAGTGCACCAGACGTATTTAGGTGTTTCTTCCAGTAATGTCCTCACTCTTGATGGTTTTATCCTTGTGTTCCTCTTGATTTTAAAAGTTTAAATTTTTCGCTGTTCGGGGATGTTACACTCTCTCACTCTCCATCTCATTCTCCTCTCTCTCTCATCTCTTTCACTCTCTTCCCTCTCCTCTCCATGTGCTTGAATTTTGTCAAAGCCTTCGCAAAGTCTTACATTCATGGCTCCAACCCGCAGTCCACCATAAGGTTGAGGCAAACCTCCACACTAGACTCGGTGCTCCCGTCATTACCATCCTCTTTCCTAGAGTTCATATCGCATAAGGCGTCCTTGTTCTCGATTAAGTCATTATGAATGGTTGTCAGCCTCAAGTACTAGGGTATTGAAGTCAACCTCAACTACTACGGTAGGATCGATGCAAACCAATTCAGTAGGTGGTCTGCTGAAGTTGTCTTTCTACCATGTGCAATTCCATCAACGGTTGTTCCACTAATTGTCCCTCTTGAGGACTACCAGCGTCACTTGCATAGGAGGACCTAGAAGTCCTTGCTAGTAGTCGCTCGGACACACCTGGTTCTCTAGGGATGAAATTACATGCTTTGCTTGTCACTTTTACCTCAAAAAGGAAATCCAACTTCTCTTCGAACTTCAACCCTTCACTTTTGAAAGAAATGACCCCCTTCATTGCCAATAAATTGAAATGAATTAAACGGTCACAATTCATGTTCAAATACAAACTATTACATTGTAATTGTTAATGAATTATAAAAGATTGCAGACATTATAGAAAAGTTACCATGTCTCATTTCATCCAGTAGTGTTCATCCGCCGAGAACGTCCCTTTCACGTTGTCCCGACCCAATCCAATATGTGACTTGAGCCATTTCCAACAACCGTAAGTCGTCTTTGTCCTATCCCAGTGCCCTTAAATTGCGAACTTGTGTGTGTAACATCTATGATCTCAGCAAACTTTCTTTCTAGGTTTGCCTTCCCTTGACAGATCAGGACAAACTCCCTTTTGTTTCTGATGGCCATATCTTGTACACATAAACTCCCCAAGTTGTGTGTCGGAAGTCATCCCAATTGGCCTTACCAGCGTTGTCTTCATTCACAACAAAAAAATTGCTCGAACTTTTCATTACCTGTGTTTCTTGGGTTGTGGTGGTTGACGTGTACACGTGGGTGTTGTGCAACTTGGACGTGTACACGTGGGTTTTGTTAAACTTTGACGTGAACACGTGGGTGTTGTGCAACTCTGATGTGTACACGTGGGTCTTGCGGCCACATGTGCATGCCCCTTTGTATGTTCTATAGGACAACGTCACTGGAGACAAATCAGTAGGTTGAAGTTGCACAAGTCCCAACTCATATATGTATTGCTTGTACGTCTCTGAATCTATCATACTGTAAGTTGGGTGGGCTAGTGATCCACCAATCTTTCTAAATTCATATCCTTCGTCCAATTGTGATGCCAATGGAGGGACCCAGGACCGTGTGTTCAAAACTGAATTGTATCGACCAATCTTCTACACAAGAAGTAAAAAAAGTAACGTGATTCAAAACTAAATTATAGTATTGAAAGAAAAATATATAAGCATTGTAGAATAACAAGAAAAATGGAAATGCATGTTCATATCTAAATCGTAATCTAAAATAGGATTGTTTACGGTCTGGGACTCCACTTTCAGAATCAAGAATTAAATACTTTAATTGTTAAACATTTAGTAAGATGTTAAATTCTTTAATGCTTTGTCCATGATTTCATACTTGTGTATAATTGATTGTTATGTTTATATGTTTAATATATTGACTGTTCATACTATTGAAAATGCTCAATTTTTTAATCGTGTGAAGGGCATGTCATTCCCACATTGGAATAGGGTCGCCACACGAAGGTATGAGTTTGTCCCACAAAGGGACATGTCGTTCTCACGCAGGACGAGTCTCTCTCGTGAAATGTTTAGGGACCGTCCTACGCGAGACTATCCGGAGCAGGATGAGTCTCTCCTCGAACCGTTTAGGGATCATCCCGCGTAGGGATGGGGCTGTCCTGAGACGGGACAAGTTTGCCACACAAAGGGACGAGTTTGTTCTACATGGGACGAGACTGTCCTGAAATGATTATGTCCTGTGTAGGGAGGGAATCGTCCCACGAAGGGATGGGTCTGTCCCGTACAGGACAAGACGGTCCCATAGAGGGTCGGGACGACATTGTCATGTGTAGGGACAAAACATGTCCCTTCGCTAGACTGGACTATCTCTCTTGAAGGGAACCTATCCCGCAGAGGGACAAGATGGTCCTACATAGGGATGATCTATCTCTTGAAGGGAGGGGACGATGTTGTCCCGTGTAGGGACAGAATTTATCCCTTCGTGCTACTGGATTGTCCCTAGCGGGACGGAACCTGACCCGCAGAAGAATGTGACTATCCCACAGTTGGATGGGATTGTCCCTATAGGGACGGAACGTATCCCGTGGAGGGACAGGAATGTCCCGTAGTGGGACAAACACAACATGCTCACCAAACACCTCCTTTGTGCTCCTATGCCTCAGTGAAGTCCCCTGTACACTTAGTCCCTTATCTAATAACAAAACTAAATGGAAAATGTGAGAAAACCCACAGTAATGGTGAAATCAAACTTGTTGGGAAAACTAAAAAGTTCAAAACCACAAGTGCACGGCAAGGGTGAAGATGCAGCAAGTACATGTCGTACCACGAGGAATTGTGTGTGTCGTTGTTCCCACAATAATTGAATGAGAGAGAAAAGGAGATGGAGAGGATTATGCTAAACTAACTAAATTGGACTAAGAATGAATCAACCAGATAAGTAAACCCCTTTGGAGTAGAGGTGTGTGGGAATGAGTTTTCAATGCAATTAGGCCCAAGTGTAGTGTGTGTGGATAACAAGTAGAAGCCAGTGTAAAATCTAAGTATAGGACAAACAACACTACATGGCAAACCATGAACATGCTTATTTCACATAAAGTTTAGGTTGATTTTAAATTATCAAGCATGCAATAAGTACCTGGTGTAGCCATATACCATCAATTAATCCTTCCAACAACCTAAATCATTTATGAGAATGTTCACCAAACATGGATCCATACATTTAAAGCCAATTCCATAACAATGATAAACCATTACAAGTAACAAGATAAACTATAAATCTAGCATGAGACAAGTACTTAGTGTGACCATTATCCCATTTAATACATGTTTAAGCATGCAATAGGTATAGATCTACATTAAGCACATGGAAATGACACAAATAAGAGGAACCCAACACCACACAAACACAGTATACATCACCTCCACCCCAAATGGGGTGAATGTACTCTCTACTCCTAACAACAAGCATGGAAAGCAAGAAATCTACACTAAACATGGCAAGAATAGAAAATTACTAAATCAACTGACGAACTGTAAAAATTCTTGGATAAAAAGGAAACAATATAAGAGAGAAATTCAGATCTTACAGTAGATTAACAAAAGAGTAAGATTACAACTTTCATCCACCATCATTCCTTTGCTGCCCAATTGGGTAAATTAAACCTATTCTAAATGGAGGAAGGTGGAGAGAGGGTCTAAAGGTAGGAGAAACATTGCTATTAATAGAAGAAAGAGAGGTGTAGATGAATCTAGGATCAATCCAACGACTGTAGTCGATTTCCCTATGGTCTCCTGGACCTAATTAAACTTGTTTGAGCTACTCGAGAAGTTGGAGCAACTTTCGACCAAATAGACCCACCCTTGGTCGATTTGGATCCGCCATTGACGGGTCAAATTGGTTTGATTCGCCCTCAATTTTCTCAACACCTAAAGTTATCCATTTCGCACATGGGGTGCACTCCAGGTCCGCTGGTTCGAGACTATTTGACCTTAATTTCCCAAATGCTCCTCAAGGTCATGGTATTTAGGGATGTTTTGTGCCAAAAATGCTTTCCTTACGTTCAGGTCCCTCTGGGTTTCATCTGGGTCCTTCTTGAAATGGATATGAGTCCTTGATCATGACAAAATGGTCCAAGATGCTTCAATAAGGTCCTTTCTTTTTGCATTTCAGTCGTTTTCTCTTCCTTTCTCTTCTTGATTACCTAAAACCTGAAACACATGAAGCAAATAATCGAGTAGCACAAATATGGCCTAAAATAAAGGATATGTAGCATGAATGCACTTTATGATATGCTACTAATCACCGCATACGATAGGTTTGTGTTGCTTTTTGACGAAAAGTTAAATTGGTCATGGATTCTGTGCACAAACAAGTGAAACACCCCCTCCACTACTCTATGGACGTCCGTTCCAAAATTCCATATACGAATTTGGAATTCACTGCCCATACGTTTTGGAGGTCTGAAGAGATTGTGGTCGACCAAAGCACTGTGAAATTTAGCTTTTAGATTAAGTGTTCTTTCAAGAAAATAAAACTCCTTTAAAAGAACTAGATATTGGTGCACTCCTTGGAAGTTGGAAATTGGATTCCATGCACAATTTTCCTTTTCCTTCACAAATCACAACACTTGAGAGAGGAAACTAAAAGCAATTTAAACATTACAGGTAAGTAGTCGATCAAACCAATTTTGGTATATCGAAACGTGCTAGAAGGACCACCAATGAGGCAATGATCAAACACATCTCGGCCATAAAAATCCCTCGTAAATTAACAAACTCATTCTTTAAAGGATAGACTTGAGGCTTAATGGACAGACATGAGGTTTAAAGTTTAGCAACGTGTTTTAAAGGATAGATATTCGTTGATAGAATGTTTGTCGTTTAAGGACCCTTTTGAGTTTCAAGATAGACTCATGCCTTAAAGGACACATCAATCCTTTAATAGACATGCCCACCCTTAAAAAAGCTATCATTTAAATTTTAATGGAGATACATCAGTTTCAAAGACAGATTGGTGCTTTAGATCCAATGAAATGAAACGTCACAAAAATTCCAAGAAATAGAAAGTTACACTAAAAAGAAATAGAATCGACATATCACGTGAGGAATCGACCTTTCAGTGCAACCTTATGGGGTCTATAAATTTGTCCCATCGTTGATCATATTTTGGTGCTTCCTAGTCTTCCATCTCCCACATCCAGTGTCACTTCATTTCTTTTATGTCATGAAAAAATGGCCTTCCAACACTACAATGATCGTTACTCCAATGATGATGAGGATTACATAATCGGAGGACCCTGGGTAGACATAATCCAACTGGCGCTGGAGAGAAGCCGATAGACTATGGAGCTTAATCGTATTATCTAGTGCTCTTGCAGGTGATTGGCCGCATATCATTGGAGCACTCACTTCCAATGGATTTGGCGTTAGTTTTGTTTGCTGGAAAACTTTGTTGGTGTTAGATTGGATTTCTAGAGAAAACCCTTTTAATGTTAGATATGTTTTGCTATAAAACCAATCTGCGTTAATTAGATTGGTTTGCGAGAACAACTTGTTCAAACCATCTTCCTCCATACCAATCGAAACTATCGAGCCCTTTTTATGAAGGGCTCCTGAAATCAATTTTATGCACTGCAGCAAAAGTGAAGTAGTTGTATTTCTGTTTCTGTCCAAAATCATTTGCCTGAAAACCAATCACATTGAGCCCTTCTGATGAAGAACATCAAGACATGGGATCCAAGACATGGATTTCAGTATTGTTTTTTTTCACAAGGAAAATTTGTTGACCTCTTTCTGTTTCTGTCCGAAAATGACATTCCTGCATACCAATCTACCGAGATGAAGACAACGTTTTTGTTGTTCAAAAACTTTCTGATCCTATCCAAACCCCTTGGGTGTATGTAACCTGACGATATAAATATATTGAAATTGTACTTTTGGAATATTATTTGTCTTCTACTCTAAGATGCTTATCATCACAACATTCATTTTGTCGCACTATCCGGGTGACATCTTTATTTCATGAATGAAGAGAATCAGAATAAATAGAATTAACAAGTCACACAAGAATATCCAGCAAAATTTCTCTTATTCAAGAAAAAAATGTCGTCAAAAATCCAAATGAAAGCACATCTTACGTCCGAATTTTCCTTATTTTTGTGTCATCCAAATAAAAGGGAAATGTTTTCCCTCAATTTTATTTCCCTCTACCATCCATAGTTACAAAAAAACAACACTAAATCGTAATTTAAAATTTAATAAATACGTTACAAAAAAAAACACTAAATCGTAATTTAAAATTTAATAAATACAAGTATTTATTTTTCTTAAAAAACCATGACAATATGTTGCAAAATTGTACCACAAAAATTTATAATAAAAGATTAACCATAAGAGTAAATATGCTATGATTAAATTTCTAAAATAAAACTTAATCATTTCTAACAATTGTTTTTAAAATTTTCAAAATAAAAATATGGTATCAAATTTTAGTAATAACTCAAATATCCAATGATGATATATAAATTTACGACAAAGATCTAGTGAGCCAAGGGCTCATTCCTAAGAAGTATCCTTCAAAAGAATGGGCTTGTTATTTGAGGATTTTTATAAGTTTATATGACTCATAAGAATTTTAAGGAGAGACTATAGTGACCGAATGTATTTTGGTTGTCCGAACTGGTGATTCTATTTAGGGAAGTCGGTGCATCGAATGTGGTTCGTTCGACCACATACTGAAAGGTTTCCCATTACATTTTGTTTCCGACCAGAAATGTGAGAAAGGAAAATGATCAAAAAATTATAGCAAATCTTATGGATTTGGGTTATCAATTAGTGTTAAAAACTATAGCATACCCTATTTTGGTTTCATTATGACTGGAGTCACATGACACAACCTTTATTACATAGCCTACAATATCATAGGTTGTATTGTGGTCAATTCATAGATCTTACCGTAGAAGGGACATCTCACGTCAGTGATATAAATGGTAAATGAGAATGCATATATAATTATATATCCAGTTTTTTGTTAGTTTTGTGTTCTAAAAGTTATCTTTTGTTGATTACTTTTATATGTTATGTTTATGAATTGAATGTATATATATATACATTTTGTTCCATGATTTTGATGTTTTATAGAAGTGTTCAGCAAGATGCCTTTGGTCATGAACCATAGACTTTTCTATGATAACAAACATGAAACTCTATCTTGGTAATTAGCAAAGAACATTATTATACCATCAAAAGATTGTCATGTTGAGTAAAGTACATTGTAGTTCTACAGATGTTGATAAAAGACTATCATTTAGTAAGATGAGTGTATGAAAGGTTTCACACATTGAACATGACCTAGTGACTGAAAACCTTATATGGATTGTGTTTGTGTCAATAATGTTTTCACTGTGTCTACGAATTCTAAGATATGAGACTGTATCTTTTCACATAAGAAATGTATAACGTAATTACTATTAACAGTTTCTTATTACAAGTGATGATAAAAGTAGTAGTTCTTTATATATGGATTGTGTGGGAAAGGATTATAGGTCAACAATATCGTTGTCCCTCATTTATAATGAGTAATGATGTCACTGGGCCCTTGGTAGAGTAAAATTGTAAATGCATGCAATAAAGTTGAATTTATACCAACTATATATTTATAATTTACTCAAAATATACCAAGAAACAAATATAGTACGAAGGTGACACAACCCTACTTTGTATGTTATTCATGACATCATGAGACAAGGAATAAACACAAGTAATGTTATTTATAATATTGCTACATGATCGTGTATTGTAAAATGGATACATTTCATCTGTGTTGAATGAGTGACTACAATGTACAGCTAGAGTACCGCTAATAGTTTATGGAAATAAAATGTTTTATGCCATTACTAATCCAACCTGGATCCTCGATAAAGGTCACATCAACTTAACGAGAAACAAGAGAAGTATTTTATACATTTTATATGATGTGTTATATTTCATATGATATGCAATTAAATGCATGTGATAAGATGATAAAATAAAGTGTTACATGTTGTAACATTTAATATGAGTTTATGAGATGTGTCCATAATATTATTTGGAGAAACGTAATGTACATTGCATAACATAATATTTATGGCATATACATATGATAATAATTGTCATATTGTCATGACATTAATTTATAAAAGCTAAACCCTTTAATGTATCAAGTAGGAATGGAATATGCAACTTATGGGTCATGGGCCCATTAAGCCCATCTTATGTTTAGGGTTTGCCCTAACTTGCACCTATAAAAGGAGAAGAGAAATGTAACTTGAAGAAAAAGTTTTTCTTTTTCAGCCACCCTTCTCTTCCTTCTCTCAAGATATATGGATGGATATTTTCCCATTCTAGAGTGATTGTTGAAGGAAAGCCTAGTATATCTCTAGCAAGATCTTGAATTAGTCCTTGTTTTTTTCAAGGTGAACCTTAGAGGCAAAGGTTTGAAGATTCTTCAAGAGTTCTAGAGAAATTCATTTTGACAAAGGTATGAAATCTAAATCCTACATCAATTTAGATGTATTTGCATAAGTGTAGATTATGTTTTCAATCTTGTATGCAAAGTGTTTGATTAATTGTTTGTTTATAGTTAGCAATAGAGACGATCCATCTTAACGATTAAAAGTGGATGCTTTTTCTACCTCTATAATCCTCATGAAATCCCAACATTTTGTAGTTTCCTCGAGAAAGGATTTTAGTGTCCTTTAAAGCATATAAGTGTCCTGTAAAAGAACAGGATTTCCGTGCACTCCTTGGAAATTGGGAATCCATTATCCATGCACACTTTTCACTTTTCCTTTTTCTTCTCAACGTTTGACGGCGAAATCTAAATATTGAAAGCAATTTAAACCTTATAGGTAAGTGGTCGACCGAACCCATTTTGGTCTATTGAAGCGTGCTACACGGACGACCAAACACATCTCGACCTCTGAATTCCCTCATTAAGCAGCAGACTCGTGCTTTAAAGGGAAAACTTCAGGTTTAAAGGAGAGACTTCAGGTTTAAAGGTGAGCATTGTGTTTTAAAGGACAAAGGAATCTTTTGAGGGAAGGCTTGTCATTTTAGCCTTAGCACCCTTTAGACTTTCGAGTTTCATCTGTCAAGTATAAAATTGTGCTTTAAAGGACACGTCAATCCTTTAAAGGATATGTCCCCCTTTAAAGTTTAATGTACATACATCAGTGTAAAGGATAGAGTGGTACTTTAAATCCAATGAAACAAAACGTCGCAAAAAATCCAAGAAATAGAGAGTCGCACCAAAGACAAATAAAACTGACATATCACTTGAGGATATCTTAATGTGATTGGATGCGACCTTTTAGTAAGCCGCATGGGCCCTATGGGGTCTATAAATTCCTCCCACTGCTAGTCATTACTCCCACATCCAAAATCATTTCACTTCATTTCCGTCACGAGAAAATGGCCTTCCAACACTACAATGATCATTGCTCCAACGATGATGAGGATTACATAATCGAAGCACCCATGGTAGACATAATTCACCCGACGCTTGCGAATAGACGAAAGACTATGCCGCTTAACCATACAATCTGGTGCGCTTTCAGGCGACTGGCAACATATATTTGGAGCACTCACTTCAAATGAATTTCGCAATAGTTTGGATTGCTAGAAAACACTTTTGACATTAGATTGGGTTTCTAGAAAACCCTTTTGATGTTAGATAGGTTTGGTCGTTTTTTAAAATACCCAACCAATCTACGTGAATTAGATTAGCCTGATTCAAAAGCTTCCAACTTCCAAACCCTCTTCTGGAACTCTATCCTACAAACAAATCTACCGAGCCCTTTTTGAAGAAGACAATCAAGACATGCGCTTCAGGACATGTAATTCTGTCTTGTTCTTTTACACAAGTTGTTGTAGTTATCTTTCTATTTTTTGCCCAAGTTGTTGTCACCTTTCTGTTTTTGTTGTGTATCTAACATGAAGATTTAAATTAATTGAAATAGCACCTTTGGTTTGGAATGTTATTTGTATTCTATTCTGAGATGCTTGTCAACACAACTTTCATTTTGGTCGCACTAACCTGGTTGCATCTTAATTTCAAGAATGGATAGTATCAGAATAAATAGAATTAACAAGTCACACGAATCTCCACTCCAATTTCTGTTATTGAAGTAAATATTATCACCTAAGATCCAAACGAAAGGACATCTTGTGTTGGAATTTTCGTTGTTTTTTTGCATCCATAATAAAGGGAAATTTTGTCCCACGATTTCTTTTCCCTCTACCATCCATAATTAAAAAAACAACAAAAACACTAAATCATATTTTTTTAATTAATAATATGAGTTTTAAAAAAAGCCATGACAATATGTTGCAAAAATATACCATAAAACTATATAATAAAAGACTAACCAGAAGAATATATCTTGCTTGATTAAATTTCTAAAATAAAATTTTAATCATTTCTAACAATTGTTTTTGAAAATTTGAAAAAAGATGGTATCAAATTTTAGTAATAATTCATACATACAAATATATAAATGATGATATATAAATTTATGACAAAAATCTAGTGAGCCTAGTGCCGCTTTTACTACTTTAAGGCCCCTACAATCACCCCATTACATCTAATTTACGGTTAATATACGGTTACCTCCACCATTAAATACTTTTATTAGGATAACCGCCCATAACCTTAATTTACCTTACAATTTCAGATGAGTGGTGGATATCGTATGGGCTTAAAATAAAAAATTACACCCCCAAGCTCACTAGAGAATTATTGTATTATAATTCTTTTTAGTTATTGGTAAAATGTAAGAAATGAGTTATAGGAAAGAGAGTTGTTGTTTTGTTATGACAGCAGAATCTTTTTATAAAGATCATGATGGAGAAGATGAAAGAGAAAGAGATTGCGCGGGATACTCAATTACTATATCATATCCTTATTGGGTTTCGTTCTGACAGGACACAACACAACATTTCATTACATTTTACATAGCCTGTAGTGTGTTCCATTCGTAGTTCTTCTCGTGCAATGAGGAATGTGTACAAGATAACTGAAGTATCATTTAAAAGAATGTGCTTGTTATTTGAGGATTCGTTTGAGTTTAAAGTGTTGGCTTTCTGGCCGTAATCCGTATTTTGATGATTTAATCAACCCAATCTTAATCACAATCAAATGTAGTGTAGCACACATAATGCATAGAAGATATATTGTATTGTGCTAACATCTACATGTGATCTAAAGAACCTTATATGATTTCCATAACCATCTAATGGGAATTCACTATTGTCTTTGATATGCTAATGCTCTTGAATGAAGCTTAGCTTATGCTTAGATTAGTGGACCTATTTTATGGGGAATGATGAGGTGAGGATATGGATGGAATTGATAAAGGAAACATGACTTCTAGTTGCATGTGCTCTTGTTGCCTTTACCTTGGTTAATGCCTTGTATGTTTTAATGATAATGTGCTATCTTATTTCATGTGGAGGCATAGCGGGGTTTCGTCTTTATACATGAGTTCATTTAGCTTCATTCCAATTATTGTCTTTAATGTTTTAATGATATTGGGTTATCTTATTTCATGTGGAGGCAAAGATGGATTTAGTTTTCTGATTTTCATGCACTACATGTTGTGATGAGCATAATTGAACACACATATATACACATATCTTTGTATTCACACTCTTTTCTCTACCCCCTATGGGGTTTAGTTTTATTGCTTATTGATGCATTGCATACATTGCATCATATGTCTTTCATTTAGATCACTTTTACATCAATAAATGCTACTAAGGTATGTGTTTAGTCTTATTTACAGAATACATGGACCTGAATGCAATTTACCCACATCCCGAGCATAAACGCGTGCAGAAGACTCATTTCTATCATAAAGACCAAGCTCAAGATTATCGGGTTTCAAGTGGAAATGTTCCAAGCATAAAAGCATTCAAGACCTAATTACAAAAAGAACAAGAACTTGAGCACAAAAGTAGCCAGGGACTTGATTGCAAAACGACAAGGACCTAATTGCAATTCACGAGTTATTATGGAGAAAATCTAAAGAAAAATAAATATAGTTCTCCAAACATATAAAGGAATTAATCCGGAGCTCAAAAGAATGGAAAAAATCAATCCAGACGCGTAAAGGAGGATCAAATCATACCATAAACTACCAGCAAAAATCCGGATTAAATCAGAGAAGATTGTGCGGCGAAATCGCCGCATATCACATACATTGTGCGGCGGAAACGCTGCCCCCTCAGCGATCTGTGTGCTCCAATTTTCTCCAGTCGTGTCTGGACACGTGTACTCTCCAATTCTATACTTAGGTCTCTTGTAACAACTATAAATAGCCCCGAGAACGATGTTAGAAGGGTCCTTGGTCCTTAACCTTAGTTTTTACTTTTAGTCTTAGTTTTGTATTCTTCTTTTTAGTAATAAAATTCTGTCTTTTGTTTCTTGTTTTTAATTTCTTTTGTAATGCCTCTAGGATCCCTTCTTCCTCCCTCCATGAGTTTCTAACTCTTTCCAAAGGGTGGAGGTGACAGATTTAGGGTGAAGAGAAGACGAATAAAAGTTATTATTTTAATTTTGTGTTAGTATATTTTGATTACTTGAGTTTGTGTTAAATCATTTATCATGTAATGCTTCATAACTAACATGATTTATTATAAGTTTCTGAATTCTCTAATCTAAACCCTAAATCTAAACCTCCACCCGACGGAATTCACCTCTTTGTTCTTGTTTTAGTTTTAATTGTTCTTGTTCTTGCTTTAGATAATTAAAACCCAAAAATCTCAAAACCCAATTATTTCTTCTCTCCTTCTTCCCCTTAATCAAAAATCACACTAATAACAGAATCTCTCCCTCCTTGTGTTCGACCCGTATTT
The DNA here is from genome assembly GCA_963682175.1 of Triglochin maritima. NCBI lineage: Eukaryota > Viridiplantae > Streptophyta > Magnoliopsida > Alismatales > Juncaginaceae > Triglochin > Triglochin maritima. The sequence continues at coordinate 33,069,094 of OY821776.1, read as the reverse complement.
GCCACGTCTCCATTGACGTCGTGCACTTGCGGTATAAAATTAATTCTCATCAAGTTTTTGGCGCCGTTGCCGGGGAGGCAACGCAGATTTTGTTTTTTGTTGATTTCGATTCTATTCTGTTTATCTTTTGCGCGATCTAAGTATTTGGATTTGTGTTTCAGGAGACAACAGAGCGTGCAGCGAAATCTGAACGCAGTCTGAGCAACAAGGGCGGCGGAATCACCGCATACCAAGAGCAACCTGCGGCAGAATCGCCGCACACCTGAAGCTTCTGGGCTTCAAACTTTTCTGGGACGCGCACCATCTCTGAGTGGACGCGTGAAACTACTGAAATTTCGAGAGCGGGCGGTGAACCCGACTGAGCATTGCATAGGTAACCTTTGTTGCCTCTTTTCCTCGTAATTTCTATTTTCAGAAAATTTCCTTTTAATAGAACTGCATGTGTTAGGGCAAAAATTCCATAATTGGCAATAATTCAACTCTGACATAAAATTGGCAAAATTAGAAAGGCCTTAGTGCATGCATCATCTAGTGTTTTGTATGCATTATTCTTGCTAAATTCTTGCAAATCAATTACTGTTGAAGAGTGCTGGAGTCAAGGTACGTATCGTGGTTTTTATCGATTGCATTTAGACATATAATTTAGTTTGCATACAACCTTGCAATTGCCCCCAATTAAAGACCAATGTTTGACTATCTTTGCTAGATCTAAGTTAAACTATCTTAAGGGCAACTCCGTAGGCAAAGATACGGTGGGGATTTCATCACCCTTCCGTGACCCACAAATAACAATCCCAAAGTGTCACCCAAGCCTTATATTAAAATCAATTAGACATTGACCCCTAAGGACTCAGACTCATTTAAGGAGAAGAATTGGTTTGACTTGCTATGACCTGAAGCCGATTGAATTTAATTTGGTGTCTAGAAAGTGTTTTTGTGTTGACGTAAGTCTTCCAAGCGAAGTGGTTGTCAAATTGGCACCGACTCTGTCGGAAGCGCCCCCACTAGCTATACACGGCCTGGCCAAGTTGGTTTGATTAGTGAGGGAGGTGAATCAAGCAAATCAATTCGACTCAACCAGTTAGGAGTCGTCTACATCTAAGTGACACTAGGTCTAGGATTGGTTGAACCGTGCTTTCTTAGGAATTTTCTGACCAACCCTCTTTCTATCTTTAGAGTTAGGTTTCCCTTCTCATCTGAGTCTTCTTTCTCTTCTCACCTAAATTCTCTAGATTAGGATTCCTTTCTCATTCTGCCCCATTCTATTGTTTGTTTCCCTTTTGAAAAAAAAACATAAAAAAAACGAAAAAATAATAATATTTGTAATTAATTCTTGAAATTAAATTTGGAGTTTAAATTTCGAATTTGAATTCAAAAATTGATTCAACCCGGTGCACTCAGATTTGGATTCGGGACTTGAGTAATCGACTCTCACGAATTCATCTAGATTCCAGTCTGGAACTTAGCCCCAATCCACCTGTTGCACCACCTCACCCAGATCCAATGGGTGAGAACGTAGTGGACCCACCTGTTGTGCAACCCATAACTCTAAGGGATCGATGCTATCCAGCGATGGCTGCTCAGCCATCGTGCATCGTTATGCCCACCATACCGGGTCGCGACTTCGAACTTAAGGCACAATACATGAGTATGTTGCCTAAGTTCACCTCTAGGGAAGACCCATACCTCTTCCTTAGAGAATTTGGGAAATCTGCTCTCTTATGCAATACCAGCATATTCCTGAGGAGGCAGTGCGTCTGAAATTTGTGCCTCTAGCACTAAAGGACGACGCTAAGAAATGGCTATATAGTCTAGCCGAAAGATCTATTAGGAGTTGGGCTTAGTTTGTTCAAGTATTCCTGAAAAAATATTTTCCCAACCATAAGACTATGACGATTAGGAATGAAATTGTTGCATTCGTTCAGTCTGAGAGCGAGCCGTTCTATTCCTATCTAGAATGATTCAAAAGTGTTCTGACCCAATGCCCTCATCATGGAATTCCGAGATGGCAATTATGCCAAATTATTTATGAGGGATTGACACCCACATCTAGGGTTATGGTAGAATCCGTAAGCCAAGGGAACTTTATGTCGAAAAATGAAAATGATGCCTGGACTTTTCTTGAGGAATTAGCTGAAAACAGTATGCCATGGGACAATGCTAGAACATCGCCTAACCCGAGTATTGGATCTAGAATAGCGAGTCAACCCAAACCAGGTGTCTTAGCTGTAGATGCCAACATAGCGGCTGAAGCAAAACTAGCTACTCTTATGCGCAGAATGGAAAGTTTAGAGCTTCAAACCCAAAACAGAGTGAAACAAGCCTCGTCTATCCCTTTCCCTAGATGTGGTCAGACTGGTCATGTAATGGAGGATTGTGCGGACTGGGACCAAGTTAATGCCATGTATAACCATGCTAGAAATGACCCATACGCATCAACCTATAACTCGGGTTGGCGTAATAATTCCAATTTCTCATCAAACCAACAGGGTCAACCTCCTAGACAACAACCAAACCCGTACAACCAAAATAATACATCTTCTGGGTTTAGTAACAATGGCGATCATGAGGTTAGGTTGACAAGCCTGGAAAATTTGATGAAAAACTTTATACAAACAACCAACCAGACCTTCCAAAGGCTAGAGACACAAGTCAGCAAACTAGCACAAATAGTAGGTGAAAGAGAAAAGGGTCGGTTTCCAAGTCAACCGGAGGTGAACCCAAGATCTAATAATTCATATCAATCCTATCAAGCACCTTCAGGAAATAACAACCCTAGACCGGTTCAAATGGTTAATGAGGAAGGACCGTTCCAACAAATAAATGTTGTAGTATCATTACGGTCCGGAAGACAAATTGATAACAATGTGGTAAATCCTAGAACGTCTAATCAATCTAGTCATCAAACTACCACATATGACCTAACCATTGCACCCGACGTCCAATCTGAAACGCCCAACCCACCTACTCAACCTGAACCTATAGCTCCACCTGAACCTGAGCGAGTCTATGTTCCTAAAGCCCCATTCCCCAATAGACTCAAAAAGAACTCAAGTGCACAAATAGAGAAAATCTTGGAAGTATTTAAGCAAGTTAAGGTGAACATTCCACTCTTAGACATGATTCAACAAATACCTGCTTATGCTAAATTCTTAAAAGATTTGTACACTAAAAAGAGAAAAACGAACGTACCAAAGAAGGCATTCTTAACTGCAAACATAAGCTCTATTTTGTCCAACACATCTCCTATAAAATATAAGGATCCTGGATGTCCCACAATTTCATGTGCAATAGGAGATACTTTTATCAACAAAGCCCTTCTAGACCTTGGTGCTAGTGTTAACCAACTCCCGTACTCTGTCTATGAGCAAATGAACCTTGGCCCACTAAAACCCTCTAAGACAACCCTTCAATTTGCTGATTGTTCTATTAAGAAACCAAGAGGTATAGTAGAGGATGTTTTGATCAAGTTTGGTGACTTCATTTACCCAGTGGATTTTGTCGTACTAGATACCGCACCTGTTGTAAATCCTAACCGACAAATCCCTGTAATTCTAGGCAGACCCTTTTTAGCCACTTCGGAAGCATTGATAAACTGTCGAAATGGGCTCATGCAATTATCTTTTGGGAACTTAAAAGCTGAATTTAATATCTTTCATATTGATAGTGAGCCAGAAATAATATGCAATCAAAGTGACGTTGTGATGAAATCACGAATCTATAATATTTCTGAATCATCACAAAATCAAAAAGGAAGTAAGAAAAAAGGGAGGAATTCATCTACACACCCACCGTCATTCGAGCAAATAAGAGAACCAATTTATGTGAGGGGTGTTGAACCTGTGACTCAGGAATCTAATTGCAACATGCGGAACAATTCAACTGGATACATGCACCAATATGGTGTCATTCAATCGAGTTCTGACTATGATTGACTTTGAACAAATTCCATCCTTCCACCGCAGTTCACCAAGGTAATAAGTGCATTTGCTTTATATTTGCATACATTGAGGACAATGCATGATTTAGGTGTGTGGGGGGGGGTGTTTATGTATATATTTATCTATATAGCTGTCTTTTATTTCTAAAAAAAAACAATGTTTCATGACATAGCTTAAGATTGAACTGCCAAAACCCGTGTACAAATTGCATTGGTTTTTTGTTCCTTATTATATAGTTATGCTTGTAGAAATTATGACATAAATCGAAGTTCCAAAGAAATAACCCATTACCCTTTAAGACATGTATGCACTTAAATTGGATGAATCAAATCTTTGAAGTGGTTGATAAAAAGCAGAGGTTGAGGAAAATATACCGGGAAGTCTGGACTTCTAATAGCAATTAAGCCTTGAGGAAAATAAAATTAAAGGAATAAAGTGAGGAAAGCACATTCTGCAAAATGATTACAAAAGCCCAAGCCTTTGAGTCACTGGTCCGTAGGGGTATTTTGAAACCCAGTAACTTGAGTCTACCATCTCGGGATTATCGACCAAACTCGCTACACGAATGCAAAAAGGGTAAAAGTGTCAAAAAGCAAATGTGTTGAATCACGGAAGAAAAGAAAAAAAAATATAATACTCACGGCCCAAAGCTAAAAGAATGATCCATGTCATGGTTGATCCGAATGATACTTCACCACCAGAGGAGGCGTGCAAAATAATTCAAGTGATAAACATGTGTAGAAGGGTTAGTGGTGTGAATGTTGGAGGAACAAAGACCAAGTCATATTTTTAATGAGTTAGATTTATATAATGAGCATGCAAAAATTCTTAGTGAGATGTATAAGGTTGAGGTAGGGATATTGAGAACTATTAATGAAATGTTGATTTAGGATTTTGTGGGTATATCTGCTGAAAACCCTCACGAGACAACACTCCTCCTCCTTGGCAACAAAGAGGTTTAAAGGCTTGTTGCACATGCTAAGTGCAACCGTGATTCCTACGAAAGTGAGTTAGGATTTCCCTGTTGTTATTTGTCGTATCTTCTGTTTTGCTAGGGACTAGCAAAATCTAGGTGTGGGGGTATTTGATGCATTGCATACATTGCATCATATGTCTTTCATTTAGATCACTTTTACATCAATAAATGCTACTAAGGTATGTGTTTAGTCTTATTTACATAATACAGGGACCTGAATGCAATTTACCCACATCCCGAGCATAAACGCGTGCGGAAGACTCATTTCTATCATAAAGACCAAGCTCAAGATTATCGGGTTTCAAGTGGAAATGTTCCAAGCATAAAAGCATTCAAGACCTAATTACAAAAAGAACAAGGACTTGAGCACAAAAGTAGCCAGGGACTTGATTGCAAAACGACAAGGACCTAATTGCAATTCACGAGTTATTATGGAGAAAATCGAAAGAAAAATAAATATAGTTCTCCAAACATATAAAGGAATTAATCCGGAGCTCAAAAGAATGGAAAGAATCAATCCAGACGCGTAAAGGAGGATCAAATCATACCATAAACTACCAGCAAAAATCCGGATTAAATCAGAGAAGATTGTGCGGCGAAATCGCCGCATATTACATACATTGTGCGGCGGAAACGCTGCCCCCTCAGCGATCTGTGTGCTCCAATTTTGTCCAGTCGTGTCTGGACACGTGTACTCTCCAATTCTATACTTAGGTCTCTTGTAACAACTATAAATAGCCCCGAGAACGATGTTAGAAGGGTCCTTGGTCCTTAACCTTAGTTTTTACTTTTAGTCTTAGTTTTGTATTCTTCTTTTTACTAATAAAATTCTGTCTTTTGTTTCTTGTTTTTAATTTTCTTTTGTAATGCCTCTAGGATCCCTTCTTCCTCCCTCCATGAGTTTCTAACTCTTTCCAAAGGCTGGAGGTGACGGATTTAGGGTGAAGAGAAGACGAATAAAAGTTATTATTTTAATTTTGTGTTAGTATATTTTGATTACTTCAGTTTGTGTTAAATCATTTATCATGTAATGCTTCATAACTAACATGATTTATTATAAGTTTCTGAATTCTCTAATCTAAACCCTAAATCTAAACCTCCACCCGACGGAATTCACCTCTTTGTTCTTGTTTTAGTTTTAATTGTTCTTGTTCTTGCGTTAGATAATTAAAACCCAAAAATCTCAAAACCCAATTATTTCTTCTCTCCTTCTTCCCCTTAATCGAAAATCACACTAATAACAGAATCTCTCCCTCCTTGTGTTCGACCCGTATTTGCCACGTCTCCATTGACGCCGTGCACTTGCGGTATAAAATTAATTCTCATCACTTATTGTCCATTTCCTTTTGCATGTTAGTGTAGTTTGATTGCATCTCCTTTCTCTCCTTTCCTTCCCACTTGCCTTCGAACAAACTAAAGTCGACACACCTCTCTGTGGCCGTGCACTTGCGGTTATAATTAAAATGTATCAATCAGTGACCGTTGGAGTCAAATCCAAAACCGATCCAAGGGATTCGGTAAATCAAGCATTTCCTTTTCTTTAGTGAATGTTTCAAGATCTTGTTGTAATTGAGCATTTTTCGTAATGAGATTTTGTGTATCGCTACATGAATGTCTTGCTTTTAGATTTGCAATTTTTTCAACCAAATGAAGGTTCTCTAATGTAATTTTATCATGACTAGTAAGCAACCTCGTGGATCAAAGTGGATACATACATATTTGTTATTCTTGGTACATTAGTATCTTTGTGGACAAGGTTAACTTATCTAGGCCCATCATTTTGATGCACAACAAGAAAGGGTGCAAATTGATTTTCCTCACACGTTGGAGTTGGCGGTTGATGTTAATTAATGTCCCAACTTCTACAAACTCACCCTGAGCACGTCTCTTAATTAAATCATCCTACATAGACAACAAACATTAAAATTCCTCTCATATACACATGTTACTAATGTACTAATGAACATAAATATAGATTGGAATCATCGAAAATTAATATACTAATGAGCATAACTAATATGCACCTTTAACAATTTGTAACAAATGATTTCCACTGATCTACAGAGACATTATAATGTAGAGGAGGTGTGATTAAAGCATTTGGATTTGCATGTGCATATTTTTCATCCTCTAAAAATGACACTACATGATCGTCCTTCAACTCATGCTTGTGTTGACACCATCAGATGTCAATTTTTTTCATAACTGCATGATCAGTCCCTGGTGGGAGATCCAAGGTGAACTGAAAATACAATAATATAATACTTGTTAGTTGATATCTTTGTATAAATAATTAAAACAAAACTGTATTAGTAAAGATAAATTTACCTGTAAATGTTAGATCCTAACCCTTGCTTATGTTTTAATTGTGTTTAGGGGAGGATTAGTGATGGATTGAGATGGACGACTAAGATCGAGTGGGAGAAAAGTATATAAGGTTTGGGTTTTTTTACTCTCTCTGTCACGATCTCATCTCTCTCACTCACTCTCTCTCTCTCTAGACTCGTCTCTCTCGACAACAAGTGGAAGGTCGGCGTGGTGTGGCGATCGGAGAGCACGAGACTTGCTGTTGGAGTCGCCAGAGGAGCGAGGATTGTCGATTGCGGGAGGTTTCACGAGGAAGAGCTCGCCGTTGTTTCTTCAAAGGCTTCTTCAAGCCTTAAGGTATGTCAAACTTGCTTTCAAGCTCACCTATTATTAGTGTGGGAGTGGGAGCGGTCGACGGTAGGCCGTTTTGGCTCGTCGGACCTGCACAGCAGCATCTGAACTATAAACGGTCGACCGGTGTTTTGGTTTGGTCGACCGATTATAGTGTAATTTGGGAAGAATCCCTCGCATCGGTCGAACGATACCTTCGTGGTGGTCGAACGGTAGTGCAATTCGAGCGAGAGATTGAGGCTCTGGGTATTTTCGGTCGAACGGGACCCCTTTGACGGTCGACTGAAAGTACTGTTGTAGGTCGGTTGGGGCGTTGACCATCTAAACGGTCGATCGCCTGTTTGACTCGTCCGATCGACAACTTAAGTTAACTTATTGGCTCATCGATCGGAAGTGTGGTTTCGGTCGACCATGTCGTGTGTATTGTGGGTGAATCTTACTGGTGGTTTTCGGTCGACCGATAGGGTTCGGTTGTTCGACCGTTTTATCGTGGTTTACGAAAATGGATTTCTACTGGTGCTTTTCGGGCGACCGGGACCCCTTCGCCAGTCGACCGTTTGGCGAGTTTTTCGGTTGGGCCACTCTCTAAGTAAGGATCGGTCGACCGGAAGACAGTTTTGGTTCGACCGTTTTACACTGTTTTGGTGTGTGTGTGTGTTACTATTGATTGGCTAGAAGGCGACGGGTTCACCGACCCTTTAGGGGCGACGGACGGACAGGTCGGCCCTATAGCGATCAGTAGTGACACGTGGAGGGGGATTGTGATAACTGTCGTCGTGGTTCCGGCAATTGAGGCAAAGTCGTGGCTCCGGCGAATGATGCAAAACCATGGCTCCGGTAACACTGAGGCAAGAAGGGGGTTGTTTGGCCGTGATTTGGACCGGCGGTGCCTTGGGTGCACGAGTGTTGGTGGGTTGGGGTGAGAGGACCATTGAGACCCGTGTTGTTTGGCTATGGCCGGGAGAGAGGTCCCGGGAACTTAGCCGGTGTATCAGTTGTGGTATTTATGGTTCTTTACATATTTAATTTTGTCCATATATGTGTTAGGGTTTGGCATACTGGGTTTCCTCCTGGAAACTCAGGCATTTATTGTCTGCTTTCAGGCCAAGAGCGACAGTAGGTGGGTGGTGACGGCGGAGGGAGCGCTCGTGACCGGATCCTGCTTTCCTTATCTTTTGAGGTGGTCGTGATTACTTGTGTATATTTTCTGTATATGATTTTTTGATGTAATCACATTCTTTTGTAAACTCGTTCACATATATATATTATATGTTGGTGCACCGGTGTGTGTATTTCTTTTCGTAATGTCCTCGTTGATTGTATGATTTAAATTTGAAATTTTCAGCTGTGTTTGAGGACGTTACAACTTGGTATCAGAGCGGTCCGTTTCAGTGTCTTCGTCCAAAGGAACCACCCTTAGAGTTGTGTCGAGCATGCATGCATTGTTCTGATTCATGTTTTGTGTCTCCTGTGTAGATGGCTCCGAGGCGCGTGAGACCTCCTCCCCCAGATCGTAGCCCCAATGTTGAGGCAGATGAGGGGAGCAAGGGAGAGGATTTGAGGACGCTCCAGGGCACGCTGGGTAGACTGGGCGAGATTCTCGAGCGCCAATCTGCCCAGGCTGAGCAGGGAGGAGCGGGCGCAGTGCGTGATCGGTTCATGCGTCAGCATCCCCATCATTCGATTGTTGCGGCGACCCTGAGGCAGCAGAGGACTGTGTCTTTAAGATCCATAAGATATTTCGGGCGATTGGGTGTCCTCCTGAGAGGAAGGTGGATCTGGCCACCTACGTGTTGGACGGCGGCGCAGCCAACTGGTGGAGGTCCACTTTTGCTATGGTTTTCGAGGACAGTGAGGAGTTGGGCTGGGAGGATTACCTGGTGGAATTCAACTAGCAGTATTTTCCGCAGCACGCCCGTGACAGGAAGAGAGAGGAGTTACTAGCTTTAGAGCAGAGGGACATGACTCTGGCTGCCTACATCAGCAAATTCCACGCATTGGAGCGATATTGTCCAGAGATTTATGTGACACAGGAGCAGAGGGCTCGGAGGTTTGTGCGCGGTCTGAGGCCGCAGTTCATGGCCCGTGTTACCACAAGCATGCCACAGACGTTAGCAGATGCCGTGAAGTTTGCGATCATTATGGATCAGGATAGCCAGGACATCGAGGAGACTAGGAGGTCGTAGGTGAAGACCGGAGTGCGTCCGGGGAGTTAGTTGTCCGGGAATTCGGGCAAGAGGCCCCGGGATGACGGAGGTGGACCACCACAGGCTGGGCAGTGCAGGCAGTGTGGGGGAGTTCATCCGGGATGCGGTTGCGGGCCCCGTTCTGGCGCGTGTCATGGTTGTGGCCAGCTGGGTCACTTTATTCGTTCTTGCCCGAGTAGGCCGGGTGGGCCTATTGTTCGACCGGGATCATCCACAGTTGGTGGAGCTGGTCCGAGTCGTTTAGCACCACCACCCCAGCAGGGGAAGAGAGCAGGTCGCGTGTTCACTATCAAGGCGGAGGAGGCTAGAGATGCCAGCACGGTGGTGGAAGGTACGCTACTTGTTGCAGATTTGGTAGCTAGGGTGTTGTTCGACTCTGGGGCCACACACTCGTTCATCTCTGAGCAGTTTGCGAGCGTGTTGCGCCGTACCCCTGTGATGTTGACTGCCACTTTGGAAGTCAGCACACCCCTGGTTTTGGTGGGCACTGTGGGGAGATTTCTTCCCAGCGCCACGATTGCTTCGGAAGGCCAGGAATTTCCGGCTGACCTGGTCTTGCTACCGATGGTGGACTTCGATGTTATACTCGGATGGATTGGTTATCCCAGTATGACTTCCGAGTCTTGTGCCGTGATAAGAAGATTTTGATTCCGAGGCGAGGTTTGCCTGATCTTCTGATCATAGGATTGAAGGACCGCGGGAGTCGGTTGATCGCTTCTTCAGTTAGAGCTCAGAAGTTGATTCAGCAGGGTTGCAGGGCTTTTGTAGCCACTTTGGTAGTTCCAGATCCGGAGTTGAGGAGGCTGGAGGACATCGAGATTGTTCAAGATTTTCCTGAGGTGTTTGCTGATGATATCTCCGGTCTACCACCCCACAGAGAGATAGAGTTCGGCATTGATCTGGTAGCTGGGACTACACCGCAGTCGAAGGCTCCGTACAGGATGGCGCCTGCAGAGTTGGCGGAGCTGAAGAAGCAGTTGCAGGATCTGATGGATACTGGGTTTATCCGAGCTAGTGTCTCACCGTGGTGTGCGCCGATTTTATTTGTGAAGAAGAAGGACGGCTCGTTGCGGATGTGTATAGATTACCGGATGCTGAATAAGGTTACCGTGAGGAATCAGTATCCTTTGCTCAGGATCGAGGACCTGTTTGACCAGTTGTAGTCAGCGAAGGTGTTCTCGAAGATTGATATGCGATCCGGGTACCATCAGTTGAGGATCAGAGAGGCAGATGTTCAGAAGATAGCTTTTCAGACGAGGTATGGGAACTTTGAGTTTCTGGAGATGTCGTTCGGGTTGACGAATGCGCCTGCAGCTTTTATGGATTTGATGAATAGGACATTCAGTCAGCAGCTCGACCGTTTCGTGATTGTCTTCGTGGACGATATTTTAGTCTATTCACCAGATATGGATGAGCACCGGGAGCATCTGAGGAATGTACTTGGCATCCTGAGAGATCAGGAGCTGTATGCCAAGTTTTCGAAGTACGAGTTCTGGCTTCACAGTGTAGCATTTTTGGGGCATATAGTGTCGGGAGCTGGGATATCAATGGATCCAGCGAAGGTCGAGGCAGTGACGCAGTGGAGAGCCCCGACGAGCGTGACTGAAATTAGGAGTTTTGTTAGATTGGCGGGTTATTAACGTCAGTTGATCAAAGACTTCTCGAGACTTGCTTCACCCCTGACAGTACTGACGAAGAAAGGAGTGAAGTTTGTTTGGTCCCAGAACTGCGAGGACAGTTTTCAGGAACTGAAGAGTCGGTTGACGACTGCTCCAGTTCTGACTCTTCCCAACGGTAGCGGAGGTTATGTGATTTACAGCGACGCCTCAGGTGTTGGTTTGGGATGTGTACTGATGCAGCACGGGGAGGTAGTGGCGTATGCTTCGAGGCAGCTGAAGGTGCATGAGAAGAATTACCCTACTCACGATTTAGAGTTGGCAGCTGTGGTTCATTCTCTGAAGATCTGGCGTCACTATTTGTATGGAGAGAGGTTTGAAGTATTCACTGACCATCAGAGTCTGAAGTACCTATTTTCACAGAAGGAGCTGAATACGAGGCAGCGCAGATGGCTTGAGCTGATTAAGGATTTTGATTTCACCATCTCCTATCATCCAGGGAAGGCGAATTCAGTTGCAGACGCGTTGAGCAGGAAAGTGGAGGTGTCAGCTGCGAGTTTGTGTATTTAGGAGTGGAGGCCGTTCACAGAGAGCTCGGGGGGAGCAGTGATTGCGGGTCTTCGAGTGGAGCCGTAGATCGTCAGTCGAGTTGTTCAGGCTCAACATAGTGATGAGGATTTGACTAGTCTGCTACAGTCAGCTACCAGGGCTGGGTCAGACTTCACTGTGGGAGTGGATGGAGGTCTGAGGTTCAGGAGTCGGATCTGGGTGCCGAAGGTCGATGAGCTGAGAGATGACATCATGGAGGAGGCACACCGAGCCAGATATTTCATTCACCCGGGGACTACGAAGATGTATAAGGATCTGCAGCGGATCTTCTGGTGGAGAGGGATGAAGCGTGATGTGGCTGATTTTGTGGCTAGGTGCTTGGTTTGCCAGCAGGTGAAGATCGAGCACCAAAGACCAGCGGGACCGATGCAGAGTATAGAGCTACCTGAGTGGAAGTGGGAGCACGTGACGATGGATTTCGTCACCGGGTTGCCAAAGACGAGGAGCTCTCATGACGCGATTTGGGTTATAGTCGATCGACTGACCAAATCGGCACATTTTCTGGCCATCCGGACTACTCTACCTTTGGAGGGTCTTGCGAGATTGTATATTGAGGAGATCGTCAGACTGCATGGGGTGCCAGTGAGTATCATTTCAGATCGAGATCCGACGTTCACTTCCAGATTCTGGGGGAGTTTGCAGCAGGCTATGGGAACTTGTCTGAAGTTCAGTACAACATTTCATCCACAGACAGACGGTCAGTCCGAGAGGACCATTCAGACTTTAGAGGAAATGCTGAGAGCGTGCACTCTGGATTGGGTAGGGTACTGCCCTGAGCACTTGCCGTTGATCGAGTTCGCCTACAACAACAGCTATCATGCGAGTATTGGGATGGCACCGTACGAGGCTTTGTACGGGAGACCTTGCAGATCACCAGTGTGCTGGAGTGAGGTAGGCAAGAGACAGTTAGTCGGGCCTGAGATTGTATAGATGTATGCTGAGGAAGTACGTGGCAGATCCTTCTCACGTGATCCAGATTTAGGTTCTAGAGATCCAGTAGGATTTCTCTCTTGAGGAGAGACCGGTAGAGATTGTGGATCGGACGGAGAATCAGCTCAGGATGAGGACTATTCCGATGGTTAAAGTCAGGTGGCAGCATCACTCTAAGCGAGAGGCTACTTGCTAGTCCTGAGCAAAACAAAGAAATAGAAATATGAAAGAAAGGAAAAAGCATACGTAAAACAAGGAACTCCTAACTCAATTTCATAGGAATCACGGTTGCACTTAGCATGTGCAACAAGCCGTTAAACCTCCTTCTCGCCAAGGAGGGGGAGTGTTGTCTCCTGAGGGTTTTCAGCAGATATACCCACAAAATCCGAACATTGTTGCATTATTCAATCTAGAAACTCGACTCGATGGACTCATTTTTGTCGATCATTGGACACGGTAATCCTACGGGATTAAAAATAAAGTCAGGTTCATTAAAAAGGTAATGCAAATAAGAATCTTAATGGATTTTACACTTTGTATCACTTGAGGATGTTGAGGTTATCCATGTCTTTCACTTAAGTCCTTAATTAACTTGCACGAGTGGTTCATTAGGCTAGGTGAGTGGACTAATAACTATATAGAGTCAGGTTTGGTGCTTCATTGTCTATGAGGACTTACACTATCACGTACACCTTTCCCCATATCTCCACATAGGGCAATCCCTACCACTCGTATAACGGGAGTTTGGTCGGTGCATCCCAAGTTAGATGACTCGAAAGAACCAGGCACAAAGTCCCCTCAGACCTATTTTCCGGAGTGATAGGAGCCATGCGAGAAGAGAGAACACCTACTCACTTATTTCTTATCTACGCATGAACCAAAACCCCTACACTTAATATCTCACAACAAGATTTAAAGGGTCCTTGACTACAACAAACTTCCTTATATTAACAGACACGAATTATTGACTCACTAGGTTCAGGGTGGACTTCTATGTTTGACTACTAAAACCCTATGATTACTCACCCCCAAGGGAAGACCGGGGTGCATCCTAATGACTCGATAAGACCTAAAGCCGATATACTAGATATCCAAATGCATCATGTTCAAGACAATTTTGGGAGCTTTCTTTTTACTTTGCCTCTCAATGGTTTTGCACATGCTAGACACAGGCAAAACCCACAAAACATTTTCTTTCACAAAAATGAAGATTTTGAAAGAAATGGGAAAATATTAAATCATTAGGCAAGCAAAAGTAGACAAGTTAAGCAATGATCATGCCAGACAGATATATCAATATTAAATGCAACATACTATCATGACCCTAACAATACAAACAAAAGAAAATGAAAAAAAGGAAAAAAAACTCGACTCCACATATATACAAACGTAAAGCACCCCCCACACTTACTTCATGCATTGTCGTCAATGAATGTGAGTATGAAACTACATGGATTTATGCATGAGGAAGAAAAGATCTCACCAACGTGAAGCACAAGGAAACTGTTATGGTCATGTTCATGTTCATGGACATAACCCCGAATTCCCAAAAACCTATGAGATACTTAAGAAGGGAGACAAATACGTCAAACAAATGTGGCCCAAATACTCACGGGTTGGGGCCACAACAACCAATGCTCACTTGTGGAGTCTTTTGTGTATTTTTTTTCTTTCAAAACAAGATATATACATCAACAAAGATATTCTCATAATCATTTGGTCAAGGAACATAAAATGCTGAAAGGCTCGAACCCCTCATGATATTTGTTGGGTGTAGGCAACATGAATGAGTGGAGTTGCATTGCCTCACTAGGGTTTAGGTTCTCGTCGAAGAAAACCCTCCAACCAATAGGTGGGTGCATCAGAATGAGTTCCTTGGGCTCATTCGAAGGATGTGGCACACCATTTTCACTAAGAATGGAGCTTCTCCCCAAGTCATCCAACAAGGACCACCCAAACTCCTTTATATTATCAATCATAAGCTCACTCGTAGGTGGGTCATTGTTGGAGTCAAGATGAAGCACAAAAGGCTCAACGGCCGTGGGACATGGGGTAGAGACACCTTCTGGTATGGGCATATGCTGAGGTGTGTCCCCCTCACTAACAATCTCAACTGAATCATCTAACAAACACTCCCTTTGTACATTCATGTTTGATGCCAGCTCACTCTGTTGCATTGCAAAGACAGCCAATCAGTTTTTGCTGGGCAAACAAACATTCTCAATGGGTTGTATTGGTGTTAGGGGTGCTTGTTGATTTTGTGCTGCTATCTTTAATTGGCAGATGAGGTTGAGATTTAGTGGTTTGTCAAAGGGTTCCTATTGCCTACCAGAGTTGAACACATGAAACTCAAAACTCAAGTTA
This sequence comes from Triglochin maritima, assembly GCA_963682175.1. NCBI lineage: Eukaryota > Viridiplantae > Streptophyta > Magnoliopsida > Alismatales > Juncaginaceae > Triglochin > Triglochin maritima. The sequence continues at coordinate 33,053,793 of OY821776.1, read as the reverse complement.
TCGAATGAGAGCCTCATGAGACCATTTCTACAATTAATTAAGGCATTGGAGGTTGCCAGAAATGGTCTACCCAAAATTAAAGGTATTTGAGAGTGGGTGTTCGCAACAGGGTTTGTGTCGAGGACGACAAAATCTACCACAAATATAAAATCTCCAACTTTGATAAGCACGTCCTCGATAATTCCCTTTGGGACACGAATGGATCTATCCGCCAATTGGAGGGTGATCTTGGTTGATTTCAATTCTCCCAAGTTCAACTGTTGATATATAGAAAATGGGAGGAGGTTGACTACTGATCCTAAATCAAGCAAAACATTACTCATGCTAGTGTCCCCAATCGTACACGGAACAGTAGGACACCCAGGGTCCTTGTACTTTGTGTATGTGGGATTGGATAAAAGTGAGCTTACACTTGAAGCTAAAAATGCTTTCTTAGGAACATTGGTCTTTCTCTTGGTTGTGCAGAGATCTTTTAACACTTTGGCATATTGAGGTATTTGTTGGATGACATCCAATAAGGGGATGTTAACCTTCACTTGCTTAAAGACCTCTAACATCTTATCCATTGTGTCACTCTGCTTTTTGGTTAACCTACTTGGATATGGAGCTTTTGGCAGGTAGGTTTATTGTGGTGCCTGAGAAGGAGGTGTTGGTGTATTACCCTCACCCTCAGCCTCTTCTTCAGCATCATTCCCACTGAGGGGCTGCACAGATCGTGGTTGTGGTGGCAAGGAAATGTGATTGTCAACCTGTTTTCCATTCCTTAAGGTTACAATGGAAATGACATGGTGAACAGGTTCCTCCACATGGTTCACTTGCCACCCCCGAGGTACCAAACTCTCATTTTGCATGTGTTGTTGCTGGTACATGCGGGGGTTAGCCTCAGGCTGGCTTCACGGAGTCCCTCTCTCTCTTTCATATACAGACTGAGCCAATTGGCCTATCTGAAGCTCTAGAGATTTGATGGTTTGCTGATTTGAAGTGAGAACTTGACTTATGGATGACATAAAGTTTTTTATTGAGTTCTCGAGTCCACAAGTCAAGGTCTCAAGCGAATTGAATTGGGTTTCCATATTGTTGGAATTCGGGAAACCCGATTGATTGGTGATTTGAGCTTGGGGTGGCTGATAAGATTGTGCATGCATGGGAGGTTGGTGTGCATGGTTATGTGGTCGAGAGAAGTTTGAAGGACCACCTGGGGGCATTGTTTTGGTTCCATGAAAAGTGAGGGTGGTTCTTCCATCAAATGTTGTATGATGATGAGTATGGGTCAGTCCTGGCTCTATCATAGATGGCATTGGCATGTTCCATCTCAGGAGGAACGGACGCACACTCGCCACCTACATGACCTATCCTACCACATGAATGATAGGGAATTGGACCAGATGCAGACACATGAGACGCACCTTGTTGGTTTTGGAGCTCAATCGAATCCATACGGCGTCTTAAGGACGCCATGCCTGCCTCGGTGGCCGTAGTGGTATCGACAGCAAATGCGGCACTCGAACTAGTCGAGTCTGCATTTGCGATCCTTACTCCTATGCGACAAGATGCTGGTGGTTCACTCACACTCTCCCACTGCATAGTTTTCTCAGCGAGCTCTTCTACGAAAGCCCATATCTCCCTTTCATCCTTTCCTAAGAACTTTCCTTGACACATGGACTCAAGGAGCGTTCAGGGCGAGATGTGAAGACCCTCGTAGACAAGCTAACAAAGGCGCCACAACTTGATGCCACGGTGAGGGCATGAGGATAGTAGCTCCTTGAATGTCTCTAAGTATGCATGAAGTGATTCGGTCTCTTGCTGAAAAAACGAATTGATTTTGTTCCTCAGTTTTTTAGTTTGATGATTCGGAATGTACTTCTTGAGGAATGCAGATTGAAACTCATCCCATGTCCTAAAGGCGTTCACCTGGTTTTCGTGCAACCACTACTTGGCATCATTCTTTAGTGCAAAGGGGACAAGCCTAAGATGAATGGAGTCTGTGCTAAGTTGTTGCAGCTTGAACATAGCACAGACCTCCTCAAATTCCCTGAGAAAGATATAGGGGTCACCCTTCCCAATGAAGTGAGGGAACATGGATATAAATTGAGGCTTAACCTCAAAGTGGTTCCCATTCACCTCTGGCAATATGATGCACGAAGGTAGAGCAGTTTGGCTTGGGTAGCATTGATCACGCCGAGAAACGGGAACAAGAATAAGTGGAATGGGTGAGACGGGTGGCTCCAGCAACTGCTCCTCCTCGCGGTACTGATCAGCCATGGAACCCGGACCGTGTGTGACACAAGAAGATGAAGGCGTCGAGAAGTCGACTACCGAGGCGGGATTGATGACACGCCTCGTCAACGACCACTCTCGTCTCGTGCACACACACAAACCAATTTTTTTTGACAACTAAAATAGAATGTGCGTAGAGAAGAAGACGGGAGGACACAGAAGAGAGAATGACTCAGGAGAGAAGGGAAGAAGTCCTTATGCTACGACGGGTGGGTACAGGTAGAAGCCACAAGTAAACAAGGTTCAAACAACCTAAGGTCGCTATAGGTCCTTACAGCTAGATGACGCCTAACTGCGAGGTCACGCGGCCTCAACACGTCTCACCTCCCAACGACGATGACCACAAAGCCTACCAAGTGAGTCAAGATCTGGAGATCTCGTCTCTCCTACTATCGACAGAGTGGGCGATGCCGATCAGGCCATGACGGTAACGACCAGATCACTCTCCTAATGCACCTGAGATCCTTAGGGCCAATGTCTACTTGATTTTAAAATTAGGCTCTTGATTAGTGTGGTTTTTGGGGTGAAGGAAAGGGTGATGAAATCCCTCACCTTATCTTATATGTGACAGCCCCTCCTTAGTAGTGTTTTGGAGTCCTAATCTAGGAATGAACTCTCCACATAAACGCTCAACTCACACTTGCTGCAATGCAATTCCTACTAACTAATGCATGGTCATACCAAATGCATCAATGAGTGTAGGAGATGCGTACCTCATGCCAGCGCTCAACAACTGAAAGAAAATCTATAACAAAAGACAAACTACGTGTCTAACTCAAGTACATGATGCATGACCTAAACAAGCAAGAATGCCTAATATTTTGCTATGGATTTTAGGGTCCAAGTTGCCTGAAAGGGGATTGATTATTGATCTGGGAGCAAACTATAACTCCAAACATTCCAAATTGAGCTCCAGACATGTTTATCAAAGGTATCAATAATGCAGAGAAAGAAAGAGGGAATTAGAGTTTACCAGACCGCCAGTTGGCGGTCTCAGGCCGCTGATTGGCGGTCTGTATAGCTATGCTTGCCTCCAAATTTGTTCTGGTACCTTCCCTTCATTTCCAAAGCCTCCTGAAATAAAGAAGAACTACAAAACACAAATTAAATCCACTCGAATTGTCCAAACTAGAGTCTGGATTGGCACCTCCCAGGCAACGACGCCAAAAACTTGATTGAATGTTTTATTAATTACCGCAAGTGCATGCCGTGATGAAGCAGTGGAAACTACGGGTCGATCCGCAGGGAGGTGAATAGCCACTGGTTTGTCAGAAATCAATTGGCGAATAAAGGCAGAAAATATGTGATTATGCTAAAGGTAAACTACACTAAACTAGTAAGTAAGAAATGCGAAAGAAAGCAACGAAAGATTAGAAATCAAGAAGAGAACCCCCTAAGGGGTGGAGTGTGCACATATGAAGTGAATTAAGTGATGAATGATGCATGTAAGCATGTATGTGTGTGTTGTGTGTGTGTCATGCATAGGAAGTGACTAAATATGTGGGAAAACCTATCAATCCATTCACACAATATATCAGCAATTACTACTTGATTATCACAAGATTAGGCTCAGCATGAGCAGTGTTTAATGATATGGAAAGACTCATCAAAGACCATAAACTCATGTGAAGAACAAAGGTAAGCGTGGGGGTGTCTAAATGGTATGGCAAAACCCATCAAAAAAAAGTTTCTTCAATCAATCAAGCAAGCAAACACAAATACAAACACATAACTAACATGTAGCATATTCAACAAGAAATTTCAGTCAATAAACATGCAAAAAGTAAGCATGGGAAGTGTCTAAATCTTATGGCAAAACCCATCAAAATTTCCCAACATGTAGATGATTAAAATACAAAAAACATGCAAGTCTACACAATCACAAATTAATCAAACACCAAAACTTCACAATATATATGAACATCATCTCCACCCACCAAAAGGGATGGAACTACTCACTACACATTATGCTAGCAATTAAACTAAAGAAGAAAGGAGTCATTGTAACTAATTTAGCCTAAGATCAAAGAAACAAGACTAAGTTAAGCATGCATAAAAACACAATATGAGAACAAAACAATGAAAAATTATTTTATTAAATGACTCACATTACTAGTAGCATTCTTCTCCACCTTGAGTTTTTGCTCCAAGGCTTACTCCAAGTAGAGAGTGTAACATCCTCAACACAGCGGAAAATTTAAAATTTTAATAACACACAATCAAAAGAGGATATTACGCAAATACTGAACACAGGTGCACCAACATATATAATATATATATACGAACATCAGAGTATTTCAAAAGTTGTGATTACATCAAAAGACTATACAAATGGAAGCAGTAATCACTCGACCTCAACTGAGAGAAAGCTAGATCTGGTAGCGGTGCTCCTCTCCTCAGTCACCACCCCCTATCGCCGATCACGGCCTGAAAGTAAACATGCAACAATGCTTGAGTTTCCAGAAGGAAACCCCGTATGCCAAACTCTAAATACATGAACTGAAAGAAACCCTAGCATGCAATTCTACTGAACAAGAAAAGCATCACAAACAGGCTGGGCTCCAGGGCTCTTTCACCCAACCACTGCACACACCACAGTCACGGGGCTCCAGGTCTAATTTCAAGCAACCACCGTATCACACACTCGTCGCCAAGCTGGGCTCCAGGTCTAATCTCAACCGACCGCAGCTACCACAACACGACCAAGGGCTCCAGGTCTAATTTCAACAACCCAAACGTCTAAGGGCTCCAGGTCTATTTTCAACCAACCCCTACACGCGGTCCCTGCTCAGGCTCCAGGCCTATTTCAGCCAACCTGTGGAAGAACGTTTGTACTCCAAAAGACGAAGGAGGACTCGGATTAAGGAGGCTAACGGAATGGAATGATGTGGGCCTTCTCCGGCAGTTTTGGCTTGTGGTGGCGGACATCACTTCCCTTTGGGCTAAGTGCGTCCGGCGAAAATACCTACGAAACCGCTCCATTTGGCTCACAAGACGACCACCTACCTCATCATGGGCATGGCGAGGGTTGCTGCGAGTCCGAGATATTGCTAGGAGACACATCCAATATGAGGTGGGAAATGGGGAAGCGATTCGGTTTTTCCAATTTCTTTGGTGTGGTGAACCATTTCAATGCACAAGCTGGGGTGACCAGCTTCACTACGAGATAGGGGTTCCTTGGGATGTAAAGGTGTCGTACTTCATTAGAGAAGGGTCATGATACCTCCCTCCCCCACGGTCCAGCAGGATGGAAGAAGTTTGCTTAAGGAAAAGCCAAATGCACATTCATGGAGGAGAGGATAGAACGGTTAGACCAGATGGGACGAGTGCAACACTTGGGATGAAGGAAGTATGGAGTTGGGTGAGGCAACTGGGTAGGAAAGTCCCTTGGGCGGGGATAGTATGGCACAAATTTGCTGTCCCAAAGCACACACTCACAGCTTGGCGAGCATTGAAGGGGCGTCTCCTCACAAAGCGGTGCATGATAAAGCGAGGCGTAAATCTAGACCCAACTTGTGTGCTATGTGAGGACCAACAGGAAGACATGGAGCATCTTTTCTGGAATTGTCAATACACAAAGGAGGTGTGGAGGTGTCTCCTCAACCTCATGCAGCTCCACCAAACTGCAGCAAGAAACCTAGAGAGTGCGGTCTTGCGACTTTCACATGCGAGTGGAAGCCGACTTGACAAAGTGGTCAGGAAGTGGGTGGTAAGTGCTACGATATATGAATGCTGGCATGAGAGGAACCGTAGGATTTTTGAGGGCGAGAGGCAGCAACCGCAAGCTACCATTGCTGTAGCCAAAGATATAATCCGGAGCATGAGCTATCAGGCATCCAAACTCGCCAAAGATGAAGGAGAAGCGAGACATTTTCAGGATACTTGGAACTAATTCCAACTTCTGAAATTTGATGAAATTTGATGAGATGTAATTATTTCCTTATACTACTTGACCTTCACGTGAGTACATATAGGTGGTAGGGAAAAGCCGGGTATGCATGTGGCATACGCCCGCGAACTAAACGAACAAATTTTTGTATATGTAAACAGTTTCTTTACTAATACAAATTTAGAGGCTAAGCCTCCCTTTTGCTTTGCAAAAAAAAAATAGCAAGCAAGGAAAAGATATTTGTCATAAATAATAAGACATACGCCCCAATAGCAAGTAACATAATAAGACACATATTTATGACAAATTGGAGCAGCAATGCGGGGGTGGCAGCCCTTGCGTACATTCTTTTGTTTCGACACCCTATTATTGTACTCTGGATATTGATCTGTTTACCCGTTTATTTACGTTTGTTTTTTTTTCCCAGATATGGGTAACCGGATCAATATTATATGTTAAAATTTTGACAACCTACAAAATTTAGGTCTTATGTCAGTGGGGCATACTATATGCATACCCGGCCACAATGAACACCCAATCTCCTTATCAAGGCTACAAGCTACTTGCTACTACAACTACTCTATCTTATGCCAAAGTTTTCCCAAACTCTATTAAAGCCGTTGGATCTTGTCTAATCCCCTTGAAACTCGCTCCAAACAATCTTTGAGAAGTGTTACAATGTCTCTAGGTCTTCACTTCTCATCATCAAAGATGTGCCTATTTCTCTCTTGCCAACATTCGTGCACTACCGCACCGAACGGCAAGCGTATTTGGAGAACCTTCTCACCCCCACCACTTGACCGATTGAGTGTTTGTACCTTGGCGTCCATGGTGGCTTCAATGTCCAAGCTCAGCTGTAACACACCCCTCACTTGGGCCTATATTTGTCTCGTGAACTTACATTTCCAAAAGAGGTTAGCCATATCCTCCTCACTTTCCTCGCAGAACACGCATGTGGTGTCATGTGTAGCTCCCCGTTGCTTCATCAAGCATTTGGTTGTTAGTTTTCCTCGACACGCCCGCCACAGTGTCATTGCGTGCTTTGGTACATGATATTTGTGCCACACTACGGGAGCCCAAGCCACTTCTTCCTTCCTTTGTGTCACACACTTCCACGCCTCCATTATGGTGAACTTCTCACTTGTCATCCCTTCCCGAACTGGTTTATTCGTTCCTCCCAAAATTTGCACCCATTGAATCCGTGGGCATAGTTTGTCCATCTCGGTTGAACGTAGATATGGGACGCACCAAGCCCCATCCCTAATGAAATATGACACGAGAGTATCCATCGGGACCCCCATGTCGTACTGAAACTGATTTCCACCTGGTCTACTAATAATTGGCATTCCACACCAAGGATGAAGGAAGAAGCGAATGGTAGTCCTGTCCCCCACTTCGTATTGAATTTTCTCCTTTGCTTTGTCACGAGCACTCAAAATAGCTCTCCATGCCCATGAAGACGTCGATGGTGGGCAAGTGAGCCAAATACACCTATTGCGCATGTACTTATGACGTACACACCGAACCCAAGGTGAGCCACCATCCTCTACGACCAACCAAAATAAAGGTAGCATCCCCACATCATTCCACTCGATTAGTCTTTTCAGCCCCAAGCTGCCCTCCGACTTTGGTGTGCAAATGTCTCTCCAATCTACGACCACCCATTTCTTTGGTCCACCCCAGACGAAGTGGATCATAAGACTCTCAATCTACTTCAACAACTTTCTTGGGACCAAGAACGTCGACGTCCAATTGATGCTAAGTGACACAAGCACACTCCGAACTAGTTCCACTCGGCCCGCCATTGATAGAAAATTACGCTTCCATGTGCTTAGGCGTAAATGTGAGACTGGGACATCATCGCATTTTGTTGGCTCAATACTCCCCCTCTCTACCTCATGGTTGATCATTCTACTAAGAACTTCCATGCACAACACAAATAAATGAGGAGCAAGTGGGTCACCTTGCCTTAGTCCAGTTGTTGCCCCAAATGGCTTTGAGTTAGCTCCATTTACCGTTACCAGAAAAGACGCCCGAACGCATGCCATTATCCACTTCCTCCACTTGCTTGGGAACTCAAATTTATGGAGCAGTTATTCAAGAAATGTCCAAGAGATTGAGTCATAAGCCTTCCTAAGATCCAACTTGAGGCGCATGTGTCCCTTTCCCCAGTTTAAATGCATGTTATGACGCACTTCATGCACTAGTAGGATATTGTCAATAATTCTTCGGTCACTCATGAAAGCACTCGGTGTTTTTCCAACAATCTCGGTAACACCTTTTTCAGCCTATTCGCCAACACTTTTGATAGCTATCGGTAGAGCATGTTGCATAAAGAGATAGGCCTATAGTTGTCCACTATGCTTGGCGTCTCATTCTTCGGGATTAGTGTGTTAGACGTGTAGTTTACTTGAGCTAGCAACATCCCACTCCTCACGAAAGACTCCACCGCCATGAAAATGTCCTGCTTCACCCAACTCCACGATGCTTTGAAAAATTTGGCATTGAATCCGTTGGGACCCGGTACCATGTCAATATTTGACTGCATCACTACCCCCTCCAATTCGTCCATGGTTAGGTGTTTGATTCGGCATTGTATCTCACCCCCTTCGAGCCATGGAAATTGGATTTGTTGGTCTATATGTTGTACCTGAAAACCATTAGTAGACAAGTTAGAAAAATGGTGCCGAAATGCCTCTCGAATTTCCTCCTCACTCTCAATGATTTCACCCCTTCCACCACTCGCCTCACATTATTGGTGGCTCTCCTCACTCGAAGGGAAGCATGGAAAAACCTAGAGTTCCGGTCGCCTTCACGTAACCACTTAACCCTCGATATCTACCTCAAAATGGACTATTCTCTCTCTAAAACCCGACTCAATTCATCTTTGAACCGACACTCATATGCAAGAAGTTACACATCCCCTGGGTGTTCTTGCCTTTGATTCTGGATCACTTCAAGAGCAAGTTGTGCCTCACCCACCTTTCGTTCCGGATTGCCAAACATTTTGCCACTCCATTTCGTCAACGCCTTCTTCAGTGCTCCAACCTTTGCTACCACTCGAAACATGGGGTCCCATACACCAACAGGCCCCAAGCCGTGCTAACCGCATCCGCAAAACCCTCATGGTCGGCCCAATAATTGGCAAATCTAAACATTAGAGTCTTCTTATTCCCTTGCTTTTCCGGAGTCATGAGAAGCGACGAATGATCACTAAGCTCCTTCTCACCCACCACATAGGAAGCTTCAGGGAACTCCTCCAACCAAGCATGAGTCATTAATATCCGATCAATACGTGTTTCAATACAAGCCTTACCTTGTGACCAATTCGTCCACATGAAATCACCCCCGGTTGATGGTATCTCCATTAGTTGTACTCGATCGATACATGCATTGAATTCTTCCATTTTCGCTCCCCTCCTTCTAATACAATTAAAGTCCCCACACACATAATGACAATTTGCTTCCCATTGCTTGCCACCATTCTTTCCAATTGTAGTAGTTGTTGTGTTTCCCATGTAACATGGAGATCCACCTTTTGTTCTTCCCACATCACAAGTATTCGTCCGGAATCCACGATCATGTTGTTCGCCGCCCACTTAAGAGTTCCTCATATAGCCCTTCAGAAGCATTCCAACCTTTTTGACATCACCTTGTGTTCTACGATGGACACTACATCTGCATTTGCTTCCTTTATTTTACCCCTTATCATAAGTGTGTGACCGGGGAGATTAACACCTCACACATTCCACACAAAGTACATTCATGATTTTGTAGTAGGGTACCGAAATACCTTTCCACCTCTAGTTGCGCTTGTTGCACCATCACTTTCTCTCGTATTGCTCTAAACACCTCAGGTTGTAGGGATATAGCACATCCACCGGTGGTGGTGGAGATGGCATTCTTGTTGTCGCCGACCCTCTTCTCTCATTTGTTTCTCTTCCCTAGGCTTGGCCAACTTCCACCAATCCCATAAGAGCTTCATATCAACCTCCCTCCAAAGTTCCACCTTGGGTGAGGATCTTACTTGAACTCCCTTTCTCCACATCACGTGCTCTTCTCTTGGGCGACACCCACTCTTCATTCACTTTGGTATTGGTTGAAATTTCCTCTTCAAAAGCATGCACATAATCACTCACTCCCACGTCCTCCTCCTCCTTTTCATCTTCAAAAGCATGCACATGAACCCCCTCACTCACTTCTACGTCCTCCTTCTCCTTCTCTTTTTCACCAACGTTCTCCTTCTCCTCACCAACCCCCCTTCCACTTGTCACATTATCATTAGTGCTTTCAACATTTGCGTTACCTTTTCCACGTGAAATGCTTATCATTAGTGCTTTCAACATTCTTCTCTGTCCTCTCTCCTCCCTCATTCCTCTCCCCCTCCTTCTCTCCGTCCTCTCTATCTTAGTCTCTCGCTCTCCGTCTCATTCTTCTCTCTCCTCCTTCTCTATCTCTCCTCTCTTCCACTCCTTCTCCTTCTCGGTCTCCTCCCATCTCGCTCCCCTTGTCCCTCTCTCTCTCCTCATCTTCTCTCCACTCTCCCCTTCTCATTTTCTCTCTTCTTGTCCTCTCTATTGTTAAGCTCTTCTTCTCTCCCCTTGTCTCCTTCTTCTCCCTCCTTCTCTTCCTCCTCTCTCTCATCTCTCTCCTCCTCCCTCTTCTTTTTCTCTCCGTCAACTCTCTCTCACTCCTCTCATTCTCCTACCTATCTCTCTCCTCTCTCTTTGTCTCACCCCTGCTATTCCTTTCTCGTTCTCCTCCTTATCTCTCTCCTCTGTTTTGGTCACTCCTCTTCTCCTCCTTTCTCGTTCTCCTTCTCTCTTTCTCCCTCCCTCCCTCTACTGTCTCCTTCTCTCTATTTCCCTCTTTCTCCTTCTCTTTCTTCTTACCTGTCCCTCCTTCTCTCGTTGATTCTCCCTCTTACTTTTGGTCTCTACATCTTCTCCCTCTCTCTTTCCTTCTCTCCTTCTCCTTCCCTTCCAGTCTCCTCTTCCTTCTTTCTCTCCTTGTCATTGTGTTCCTCCATCTAGCTTACTTACAGACTCTCTCCCCCCTTCTCTCACACTTTCTCCCTACTAATAATTGGCATTCCACACAAAGGATGAAGGAAGAAGCGAATGGTAGTCCTGTCCCCCACTTTGTATTGAATTTTCTCCTTTGCTTTGTCACGAGCACTCAAAATAGCTCTCCATGCCCATGAAGACGTCGATGGTGGGCAAGTGAGACAAATACACCTATTACGCATGTACTTATGACGTACACACCGAACCCAAGGTGAGCCACCATCCTCTACGACCAACCAAAATAAAGGTAGCATCCCAACATCATTCCACTCGATTAGTCTTTTCAGCCCCAAGCTGCCCTCCGACTTTGGTGTGCAAATGTCTCTCCAAGCTACGACCACCCATTTCTTTGGTCCACCCCAGACGAAGTGGATCATAAGACTCTCAATCTACTTCAACAACTTTCTTGGGACCAAGAACGTCGACGTCCAATTGATGCTAAGTGACACAAGCACACTCCGTACTAGTTCCACTCGGCCCGCCATTGATAGAAAATTACGCTTCCATGTGCTTAGGTGTGTGTGCACCTTCTCCACCAAATCCATGCAATGTTGCTTCCCAAGGCACGTCGAGAAGAGTGTCAGCCCCAAGTAGTTGACCGGAAACTCCACCATTTCCATCCCCAAGTGCTCGCATATCCATTGACCATGTGGTGCATCCCCTACGATAAATACTTGGCTCTTGGTGGTATTCAATTGGAGGCCAGAACTTGCTGAAAATCGTGAGAAAACACCCTAAATGGTAGGGGCATTCTCCTTTGTGGCTGCGGCAAACACCATTACATCATCGACAAAAAGTAAATGTGAGACTGGGACATCATCGCATTTTGTTGGCTCAATACTCCCCCTCTCTACCTCATGGTTGATTATTCTACTAAGAACTTCCATGCACAACACAAATAAATGAGGAGCAAGTGGGTCACCTTGCCGTAGTCCAGTTGTTGCCCCAAATGGCTTTGAGTTAGCTCCATTTACCGTTACCAGAAAAGACGCCCGAACGCATGCCATTATCCACTTCCTCCACTTGCTTGGGAACTCAAATTTATGGAGCAGCTATTCAAGAAATGTCCAAGAGATTGAGTCATAAGCCTTCCTAAGATCCAACTTGAGGCGCATGTGTCCCTTTCCCCAGTTTAAATGCATGTTATGACGCACTTCATGCACTAGTAGGATATTGTCAATAATTCTTCGGTCACTCATGAAAGCACTCGGTGTTTTTCCAACAATCTCGGTAACACCTTTTTCAGCCTATTCGCCAACACTTTTGATAGCTACCGGTAGAGCATGTTGCATAAAGAGATAGGCCTACAGTTGTCCACTATGCTTGGCGTCTCATTCTTCGGGATTAGTGTGTTAGACGTGTAGTTTACTTGAGCTAGCAACATCCCACTCCTCATGAAAGACTCCACCGCCATGAAAATGTCCTGCTTCACCCAACTCCACGATGCTTTGAAAAATTTGGCATTGAATCCGTTGGGACCCGGTACCATGTCAATATTTGACTGCATCACTACCCCCTCCAATTCGTCCATGGTTAGGTGTTTGATTCGGCATTGTATCTCACCCCCTTCGAGCCATGGAAATTGGATTTGTTGGTCTATATGTTGTACCTGAAAACCATTAGTAGACAAGTTAGAAAAATGGTGCCGAAATGCCTCTCGAATTTCCTCCTCACTCTCAATGATTTCACCCCTTCCACCACTCGCCTCACATTATTGTTGGCTCTCCTCACTCGAAGAGAAGCATGGAAAAACCTAGAGTTCCGGTCGCCTTCACGGAACCACTTAACCCTCGATATCTACCTCAAAATGGACTATTCTCTCTCTAAAACCCGACTCAATTCATCTTTGAACCGGCACTCATATGCAAGAAGTTACACATCCCCCGGGTGTTCTTGCCTTTGATTCTGGATCACTTCAAGAGCAAGTTGTGCCTCACCCACCTTTCGTTCCGGATTGCCAAACATTTTGCCACTCCATTTCGTCAACGCCTTCTTCAGTGCTCCAACCTTTGCTACCACTCGAAACATGGGGTCCCATACACCAACAGGCCCCAAGCCGTGCTAACCGCATCCGCAAAACCCTCATGGTCGGCCCAATAATTGGCAAATCTAAACATTAGAGTCTTCTTATTCCCTTGCTTTTCCGGAGTCATGAGAAGCGACGAATGATCACTAAGCTCCTTCTCACCCACCACATAGGAAGCTTCAGGGAACTCCTCCAACCAAGCATGAGTCATTAATATCCGATCAATACGTGTTTCAATACAAGCCTCACCTTGTGACCAATTCGTCCACATGAAATCACCCCCGGTTGATGGTATCTCCATTAGTTGTACCCGATCGATACATGCATTGAATTCTTCCATTTTCGCTCCCCTCCTTCTAATACAATTAAAGTCCCCACACACGTAATGACAATTTGCTTCCCATTGCTTGCCACCATTCTTTCCAATTGTAGTAGTTGTTGTGTTTCCCATGTAACATGGAGATCCACCTTTTGTTCTTCCCACAGCACAAGTATTCGTCCGGAATCCACGATCATGTTGTTCGCCGCCCACTTAAGAGTTCCTCATATAGCCCTTCAGAAGCATTCCAACCTTTTTGACATCACCTTGTGTTCTACGATGGACACTACATCTGCATTTGCTTCCTTTATTTTACCCCTTATCATAAGTGTGTGACCGGGGAGATTAACACCTCACACATTCCACACAAAGTACATTCATGATTTTGTAGTAGGGGACCGAAATACCTTTCCACCTCTAGTTGCGCTTGTTGCACCATCACTTTCTCTCGTATTGCTCTAAACACCTCAGGTTGTAGGGATATAGCACATCCACCGGTGGTGGTGGAGATGGCATTCTTGTTGTCGCCGACCCTCTTCTCTCATTTGTTTCTCTTCCCTAGGCTTGGCCAACTTCCACCAATCCCATAAGAGCTTCATATCAACCTCCCTCCAAAGTTCCACCTTGGGTGAGGATCTTACTTGAACTCCCTTTCTCCACATCACGTGCTCTTCTCTTGGGCGACACCCACTCTTCATTCACTTTGGTATTGGTTGAAATTTCCTCTTCAAAAGCATGCACATAATCACTCACTCCCACGTCCTCCTCCTCCTTTTCATCTTCAAAAGCATGCACATGAACCCCCTCACTCACTTCTACGTCCTCCTTCTCCTTTTCTTTTTCACCAACGTTCTCCTTCTCCTCACCAACCCCCCTTCCACTTGTCACATTATCATTAGTGCTTTCAACATTTGCGTTACCTTTTCCACGTGGAGCCCTCTTATTGGCTTCATGGCTGCACAAAGAAGGATCCACCCCAACATTTTTTAATTCCTCCCTCATGATTGGTTCTTCCACAAAGCAAATTGTACTACTTTTTGTGGCATCTTTTCTTTTTTGTCCTTTTACACATGGATCACTCTCATTGGCTTCGAGACTGCCCAAAGAAGAATCCACCCCATCATTTTTGAATTCCTCCCTAATGATTGGCTCTCCCACAAAAAAAAATTTACTACTTTTTATGACATATTTTATTTTTTGTCCTCATCCTTTTGCTTTTTGTCTACAAGCTTTTTCTTTTTGTCCTCCAAGCTCTACCACATGTGATCCTACTCCGGTGACCTTTTCCGGTGCTCCTCCGGTAGCCACCTCCTCCTCTCTATCGGTTTCCACTGGCTTTCTTTTTCCGCATTCTCTTCCCCCACCATCACCTCCTTATCATTCTCTTCATTTCAGCATGCTCTTCCGACCACTATCCATTACTTCTTATTCTCTTTCACGGTCGACCTCTCAAGTGGCTTCTCTTGAACCTTGCAAGGACATCTCGCCAAAGTGTGACCACTCCTTACATGCATCACAATATCCCAACCTCCATTCGTATTCTGCCACAATATCCTCTACCTCACCATCCTCCACTTGCACTTGGATCTTTGATGGGTATTCAAAAGAGCATGGAACGTCATCACATACTCGAGCATATGACAACCGCCTTCCCTTCGCCGTATTCTCATCCATGTAGAGGGGACGACCAACCACACTTGCTATGGTACTAAGGTTCTAGGGTGACCAAAACCTCAAGTCGAGCTCTGGCATGCGGATCCATATGGGCACCGTTGACATCTTCTCCTTCTTTGTGACCGTCGTGGGAGTCAACCTTTGCACCACAAGGGGTGTTCCCCTCACAAACAAAGGGCCATTCTCAAGAACATAAGCTAGATCTTTATCCAATGTGAACATAAACAAAAGAAACCCTTCTTGCCGACGTATCACCTCAAGACTGCCGGTGAGCTTCCACAACAATTGCAAGAACTTCTCTAAAGTAGGTAGATGTGGTTTGAAATCAACAAAGTAACAAAGAAGTACCTTGTCCCATCTCTTTAGTGCCTCCACCACCACCTCCCTTGAAAACTTTGCCACACACACTCCTTCCTTAATCTCCGGTGCCACAAAATCTAGGGCCGTGGACGCCCTTGGAGTAGAGGCAAAGAGATCTGTCAATCTTCTTGGTGCGGATGGTGCACCCTTCTCCCCTTGCTTACGCGACCCATCATCTAACACCACCACTACACGGCCTATTTGAGCCTTTTGGAGATCCTCCTGTATGCCACAATCTCCATCAAGCATCCGAACTTGAGTAGAGTGGTTGAATCACTCCATTTGAGTGACAAAAAGAAAGATTTAAGTGGAGAAACGTGAAAAATGACTTAGAAAACCCATAGGAAACCCCATACTTTCCCTAAAGCTTCTCTCTCTTACTTCTTCTCCGTCCTCTCTCCTCCCTCATTCCTCTCCCCCTCCTTCTCTCCGTCCTCTCTATCTTAGTCTCTCGCTCTCCGTCTCATTCTTCTCTCTCCTCCTTCTCTATCTCTCCTCTCTTCCACTCCTTCTCCTTCTCGGTCTCCTCCCATCTCGCTCCCCTTGTCCCTCTCTCTCTCCTCATCTTCTCTCCACTCTCCCCTTCTCATTTTCTCTCTTCTTGTCCTCTCTATTGTTAAGCTTCTTCTTCTCTCCCCTTGTCTCCTTCTTCTCCCTCCTTCTCTTCCTCCTCTCTCCCATCTCTCTCCTCCTCCCTCTTCTTTTTCTCTCCGTCAACTCTCTCTCACTCCTCTCATTCTCCTACCTATCTCTCTCCTCTCTCTTTGTGTCACCCCTGCTATTCCTTTCTCGTTCTCCTCCTTATCTCTCTCCTCTGTTTTGGTCACTCCTCTTCTCCTCCTTTCTCGTTCTCCTTCTCTCTTTCTCCCTCCCTCTACTCTCTCCTTCTCTCTATTTCCCTCTTTCTCCTTCTCTTTCTTCTTACCTGTCCCTCCTTCTCTCGTTGATTCTCCCTCTTACTTTTGGTCTCTACATCTTCTCCCTCTCTCTTTCCTTCTCTCCTTCTCCTTCCCTTCCAGTCTCCTCTTCCTTCTTTCTCTCCTTGTCATTGTGTTCCTCCATCTAGCTTACTTACAGACTCTCTCCCCCCTTCTCTCACACTTTCTCCCTCACCTTCATCTCTCTACTTCTTCTTCTCTCCTTCTCTTTCTCTCTCTCCTTTTCTGTAAATTGAGGAGTCCTTCTCTCTATCTCCTCTCACTTCTTCTCGTTGTAATTCACTCTCTCCTCCTTCGTTTAATTCCCTCCTTATCTATCTCCTTCTCCCTCTCTCTCATTCTCTATGGTTCTCTCTACTTCTCTTTCGCCATCTCTCCAATCTCCATGTCCTTTCCCTTATCACTCTCTCCTCCTTTGTCCACCTCTCCTCTCTCTCCTTCTCCTTATGGCTCTCTCTCTCTCCATCTCTGTCTCTCATCTTGTTCCCTCTCCCCGTTTCCCAATTTCCTTCTCTCTCGTCCAACACTCTCCACATCTCTCTTTCCTTCTCCTCCTCCACCCCTTTTCTCTCTCACGTCTCTCTCGCCTCTCTCTCGCTCTTCTTCTCATCCTTCTCTCTCCCTCCTTTGTCTATCTCTCGTCCTTTTCTTTCCACCTCTCTCCATCTCCTTCTCCTTCACTGCCTCCCTCTCTTTCTCCTCTCTCCTTTTTCTTCTTGTCTTTTTCCTTCTCCTTCTCCGTCACTCTCCTCTTTAAAACCCTCTGCATCTCTTTCTCTCTCATTCTCTCCTCTTGATCCCTCTCTTTCTTTCTCCTTCTCTACCCTTCGCCTTCTCAATCTCCTTCTCTCTCTTTTTCTCCTTTTGTCCTCTCATTAGTACTTTCTCTCCCTCTCTCCTTCACTATCCTACTTCTCTCTTCCTCTCCCTCCTCCTTCTTCCCTTTTTCTCTCTCTCCGTCTCTTGTCTCTCTTCTTCAATATCTCTCATTTTCCCATTCTTTCTATTTCTACTTCTCTTTATCTCAACTCTCCTCCTTCACTCTATCTGTTTCATTCTCTCTCTCACTCTTGATTCAGTTATGTGGCATGCTAGACTAGGTCACATTGGTGTTGACCGGATGAACAGGTTGGCAAAGGAGGGGGTATTAGGAGAATGCTCCAGATTTGAATTGCCGACCTGTGAATCTTGTCTAGCTGGAAAGGCAACTAGAAAACCGTTAAGAAAACCCATTAGGGCTACTTCTCCTTTAGAACTAATTCACTCAGATATTTGTGGACCCTTGAATGTGCGTACTAGACTTGGACAGAGTTACTTCATCACATTCATTGATGACTTCACTAGATATGGTCATATTTATCTTATTTCTCACAAGTCAGAAGCTCTAGAATGTTTTAAGAAATTCATGAGCTTAGTTGAGAATCAGTTGGATAATAAGATAAAAACTCTTAGAACGGATAGAGGTGGTGAATATCTCTCGATAATGTTCAAAGAGTTATGTGATGAAAAGGGGATATCTAGACAACTCACTATGCCTTATACTCCTCAGCAAAATGGTGTTGCCGAGAGAAGGAATAGAACATTCCTAGACATGGTTAGATCCATGATGGCGCATGCGAGCTTGCCAATTTCATTTTGGGGAGATACTCTAATGACTGCTGCCTATATCCTCAATAGAGTTCCAACAAAATCGGTTCCCTGAACTCCATATGAGTTATAGACAGGACAGAAGCCTGATTTTAGTCTGCTGCGCCCTTGGGGATGCGCGGCATACATTCATTCTGCTAGTCACCGATATGGAAAACTAGGACCTAGAGGGAAAAAGTGTATCTTTGTAAAATACAGTGATCTCTCCAAAGGTTATGTTTTTATCGGGTTAGACGAGAATGAAAGAAGGACGGAATTGGAGTCTAGGGATGCCACATTCTTGGAAAATGATTTTCCAACCCTTGCTGGAGCTATCAAAGAGTCAGTGGACATCTTTGAACGACAAGATGAGGACATTGCCACTCCACGGGAGCATGATCTGGAAGTTGAACATGAGGTTCCACCAGTCAATCCTAGTGGGCCGCAGCAATGCTGAGGATCCGATAGCTCTCACGGAGGATGATTGATCGATCTTGTTTTATATTTCTACCGCAAGTGCACGGCCGCGTTGAAGCGGTGGCAAATACGGGTCGTCCACTGGGAGGTGTGTCGACACTTGGTTTATTCGAAGGCGAGAGGTAAAAAGAAGGGAGAAAGATGTATTACACTGATCTAAACTACAAAGCTGAAATGAAATGCAAAAGGAAATGGAGATAAGCAATAAACTAAACCCCAAAGGGGGTAGAGAAATAATGTGAACATAAAGAAGTGTGTGTGTGTTCATTAAGCTCCTCACAACATGTAGTGCATGAAATCATAAAACTACATCCAACTTTGCCTCTACATGAATTAAGATAAGACTACATCATTAAAACATACAAGACAATAATTGGAATGAAGCTACATGAACTCAAGTATAAAGACTAGACCCTACTATGCCTCCACATGAATTAAGATTTCACTACATCATTAAAACATACAAGACATTAGCTAAGGTAAAGGCAACAAGAGCACATACACTACAAATTGTGTTTCCAACATTAACTTCATCCATATCCTAACCTTATCATTCCCCATAAAATAGGTCCACTAATCAAAGCATAAGCTAAGCTTCATTCAAGAGCATTAGCCTATCAAAGATAAGAGTGGAGACCCATTAGATGGTTATGGAAATCATGTAAAGCTCAAGGGATAAAAATAACACACACTTAATACACTACATGATTATATCACATATTTCTCCACCCCCCAAATGGGGATGGAACTACTCACTACTCATTACACTACTGATTAGACTAAGCAAAGAAAGCATAATACTGAAATGAAAGTTAACTAAGAAGGCAGGAAGCATTAAAGAAACATAAAAGGAAAGGAAAGACTAAACAAACATGCACAAATTAAAAGACAAGATTTAAAGAAACTAGAAGAATTATTTTATTAACAAAATGACTCACATTGAAGGTAGCATTCTTCTCCACCTTGAGTTTTTGCTTCAAGGCTCACTCCTTAGTAGAGAGAATGCCACCAAGCAATGGGTAATTACAATGGAAGGTGAAGAGTTCTATTTATAAGCATGGAAAAAGCTAATCCGGGACAATCCCCCGATGTGGGACTAAACCAATACCACAAATACACTAAGAATACACTAATACACGTGCTACAGAAAATTGGACGGATCCTGGGCTAAATGGACCGCCAATTAGCGGTTCCAGACCGCCAATTGGCGGCCTATAAAGCTTGGATCCGTCTGGTTTTCTTTGTGGGCTTTTCTTGAAGTGTTTCTTGGTCTTAGATGCATCTGGTTGGTTTAGTGGAGCTCCGACCCGAATCGAATTGACAAAATACTCCTCATGATGGTGAGGAGTTTCCTGTTTTGCTCTTAGGTCCTTCTGTCTTACGATCAGGTCCTTCCCCCTTGCATCTTGGTCCCCAGGTCTCACAATTAGGTCCTTTTTTCCTGCTTTTGGGTCCTTTCAAGGCTCTTCTCTTCAAACCTCTTTATTTCTGAAAACTAAACATAAAACTCGTCACATAGCATTGCTTAGGTGTAAGAAAATGGATATAAGGTACAAATATAAGCATGAAATGATGTCAATCAAATACCCCCACACCTAAGTTTTTGCTAGTCTCGAGCAAAACAAAGAAAGGAAAAAGCATACGAAAAAAAAACAAGAAATCCTAACTCACTTTCGTAGGAATCACGGTTGCACTTAGCACGTGCAACAAGCCGTTAAACCTCCTTGTTGCCAAGGAGGAGGAGTGGTGTCTCCTGAGGGTTTTCAGCGGATATACCCACAAAATCCGAACAAGATGCATTAATCAATCTAGCTACACGACTCGTTGGACTTATTTTGACGATCATGGAATGCGGTAATGCTACGGGCCGACTCTATATAGGTGATCAGTCCACACTTCTACCCTAATGAACCATTCGTGCAAGTTAAATAAGGAATTATGTGAAAGACTTGGACAACCTCAACATCCTCAAGTGCTACAAAGTGTAAAGTCCATTAAGGTTCTTATTTGCATTATCATATTTTTTTTTCTTTTTTTTTTTCTTTTCACACACATTTTTTTCCTTTTTTTTCTTTTTATTAGTTGGAGCTTCATTCTCCCAGGGTCAGGTTTCGTGCATCATTGCCCATGAGGACTTACACTATCACGTACACCTTTCCCCAAATCTCCACATAGGGCAATCCCTACCACCCGTGTAACGGGAGTTCAGTCGGCGCATCCCAAGTCAGATGACTCGAAAGCACCAGGCACAAAGTCCCCTCAGACCTACTTTCCCGAGTGATAGGAGCCGTGCGAGAAGAGAGAACACCTACTCACTTATTTCTTATCTACACATGAACCAAAACCCCTACACTAATGTCTCACAACAGGATTTAGAGGGTCCTTGACTACAACAAACTTCCTTAAGTTAACAGACACGAATTATTGACTCACTAGGTTCAGGGTGGACTTCATTAAATGTTTGAGCACTGAAACCCTATGATTACTCACCCCCAAGGGAAAACTGGGGTGCATCCTAACGACTCGATAAATCCTAAAGCCACGTACTAGATATCCTAATGCATCAAGTTCAAGACAATTTTGGGAGCTTTCTTTTTACTTTGCCTCTCAACGGTTTTGCACATGCTAAACACACGCAAAACCCACAAAACATTTTCTTTCGAAAACACATGAAGATTTTGAAAGAAATGTGAAAATTTTGAAGCACTAGGCAAGCAAAAGAAGACAAGTCACCCAAGGATCATGGCAAGCAGATATATCGGTATTAAATGCAGCACACTATCATGACCCTAACAATGCAAACAAAAGAAAACAAAATCAAAAGAAAAGACTCGACTATGTACACACGTAAAACACCCCCCCACACCTACTTCATGCATTGTCCTCAATGAATGCAAGCAAGATACTACATGGATTGATGCATAAAAAGGAGAGATCTCACCAACATGAAGTACAAAGGGAAGTGCAAGGTCATGTTGATGGACATAACCCGAATTCCCTCAAAACCTGTGAGATGCTAAAGAAGGGATACAAATACGTGAAAAAAAATGGAGCCCAAATACACAAGGGTTGGGGCTCACAACAATCAATGCTCACTGAAGGAGTCTTTTATTGTACTTTTTTTTTTCTTTTTTTTTCTTCTTTTTTTTTCTTTTTTTTATATAACTATGTACAAACATAAGTTCCCATCTTCATTTGTCAAAAGACATCAAATGGGAACCTCAAGAGTGGGTCAATGCACTTGGAAAGGGAACATGACACCACGCGGGGCCAGAATACTCATGCGTGGGCCCCCTTCACAAAGAGCACCGGATGAAATGAGAGGTTCGTGAATTGGACGCAAAGGCGTCTCATTCAAAGGATCAAACTGAAAGAGCTTGAACCTCTCAAGAGTTTGGGAAATGAGGGGCAACGGAAGAAGAGTTTCTCCCGTTGCGCTGCTGAAGTTATGATCGTCAATCCAAACTCTCCAACCAACAGGCTGGTGGGTCGGAACGAGGTCAAGCACCTCGTTATGCATGTCCAACTCACCAGGGGAACAAGAAGTGGGTCTCATACCCAAGCTATCCTCCAAGGAACTCCTAATACCCTCATGAGCAATGTGGTTGTTTGATGTTCCATCATTTCCAAGATGATCAGGAACAATAGTGAGAGGCAAACTCTCATCAGGTTGTTTGAAGTTGAGGGTACTAGGGAGCTCTTGCTCCACCAGAGGTGAGTCCTTAGGAGGTACAACAATAAGATCATGTGGCTCAAGGGCCACGGGACAAAAAGGTAAGGCACAATCCTGTGCCGACTCATAATAGAACTGGTCCAAGTTATTCTCAGTTTGAATCGAATCCTCCACTAAGTGATCGTGAATTGAAACCCCAAGTCCCTCAGACTGACTAGGAGTTTGACTTTGAAAGGTTGTGCTTTGAATTTGTGGATGTGGTGGTGGTTCGATATCAAAAGAAGAATCCTCATGCTGACATGAAATGTCACTCTCCTCACTTAATTGTTGCGTCAGTTGACTCACTTGAAGTGTCAGATTATGTATGCGGTCAACGAGGAGGTCCAAGTCAGATCTTGGGAAATTTTGGGGTTGGGTGTTGATGGGCTGAGAATGAGTCCAATGATTTGAAGTGGGGTGTTGGTAGAATTCTGGGTATTCGGGAGGAGGATATTGGGGTGGAAATGATGTATAAGAATTTGAATACGAATTGTCTCCCCACGAATCCATCCCTCTCGGGTTGTACGCGGATGCGTAATGGTCATAATGAGCATTTTGGGAAAATGTATGCTCATACTCAGGCTCTGGGGGAACATAAGGACATTCCCTGAAATCATGACCACTCAACCCACAATAGTGACACGGTACGGCTACTGGAGCCACCGGTGCACTCATGTCGTCTACCGCATGCATGAAAGAGGCCAAAGGTTCTTGTAATGTCTCAGTTTGATGACCAACATATGATCCGACGTAACTAGATGGTGGTCTAGCAGTCGGTGCCTCTCTCATGTTACCCCAATACGAAGATTGCTCAGTGACACAATTGCGATCATCCCAACCATACGGGGTGTTAGTCTGAGCCACCCCAGGTTGCATGGGTCCGGAGTACCAGGGAGAATCGTCCTGGTCCCAACAATGATATGGATGGTCGCCCATGTAACCATCCATCTCAAGAAAAACTCTCGAGTCGATCACTCTCACCACCACGAGGCTAAGCTCGCAAAAAGTGCTCGACTCGACCCTAAAACGCTAACAGAGAGTGTAAAGGGGAGGAGACTATAACGTAGAAGAAGGTGAGAAGAAGATGACACAGAGGAGAAGGGAAGAATCCCTAGAGCTAGCGAGGGTACAGGGTGAAGGTAGAAGCCTAACTAGCAAGCATGGCTCAAACAATGTAAGGCAATGGGTCCTTAGGCTAGACGACGCCTAACTTCGAGGTCACTAGCCTCGACACGCCTCACCTCCCTACAACGAGGACCACAATGCCCAGCAAGTGATACCAGATCCGGAGATCCAGTACCTCCTACTATCGACAAGGTAGGCAACGCCGATCAGGTCATGGCGGTCTCAACTAGATTACTCTCCTAGTGCGTCCGAATTCCTAGGGCCAATGTCTACTTGCTTTTAGTTAAGGCTTTACTTGAGTGTGCTTTTTGGGGCTAAGGGAGGGGTGATGAAATCCCCCACCTTATCTTTGAAGTCTATAGGTGATGCCCCTTAAAGATGTTTTGAAATCTTAGGCTAGCAAGCAACTCACCAAACAAGCACTCACCTCACTCTTGTTTCGATGCAAACCTTACTCACTAATGAATGTCCTAATGCGTGAATGAGTGATAAGGAATGCGTACCTCGCTCCAGCAATCAACGACAAAATGTAAAGCAAAGAAAAGAAAGATGCATGCAAGGTCTACATATGATGCATGACCTAGATGGCAAGAAGTCTAATCTTTTGCTTTGAGTTTTATGGTCCAAGTTGATTAAAGGGGATTGAAATTAAATCTGGGAGCAAACTAAAGATCACAGCATGCACAATTGGGCTCCCAGATAACTAAAGTAAAGCAATAAACCACCAGAAGAAATTTGAGAGGAGGCAGACCTCACCAGGCCGCCAATTGGCGGTTTGCAACCGCTGATTGGCGGTCCCTTTCTCGATTCTTTTTCTCCAACTTTCCCAGTAGCTTCCCCTTGATGTTCTCGTTCCCTGAAACTAAACCAAACTGGAAACAAAAAATCAAAAACCCCTCGAATCGTCCAAACCAAGGTCTGGACAGAGCACCTCCCCGGCAACGGCGCCAAAAACTTGATCGATCTTGTTTTATATTTCTACCGCAAGTGCACGGCCGCGTTGAAGCGGTGGCAAATACGGGTCGTCCACTGGGAGGTGTGTCGACACTTGGTTTATTCGAAGGCGAGAGGTAAAAAGAAGGGAGAAAGATGTATTACACTGATCTAAACTACAAAGCTGAAATGAAATGCAAAAGGAAATGGAGATAAGCAATAAACTAAACCCCAAAGGGGGTAGAGAAATAATGTGAACATAAAGAAGTGTGTGTGTGTTCATTAAGCTCCTCACAACATGTAGTGCATGAAATCATAAAACTACATCCAACTTTGCCTCTACATGAATTAAGATAAGACTACATCATTAAAACATACAAGACAATAATTGGAATGAAGCTACATGAACTCAAGTATAAAGACTAGACCCTACTATGCCTCCACATGAATTAAGATTTCACTACATCATTAAAACATACAAGACATTAGCTAAGGTAAAGGCAACAAGAGCACATACACTACAAATTGTGTTTCCAACATTAACTTCATCCATATCCTAACCTTATCATTCCCCATAAAATAGGTCCACTAATCAAAGCATAAGCTAAGCTTCATTCAAGAGCATTAGCCTATCAAAGATAAGAGTGGAGACCCATTAGATGGTTATGGAAATCATGTAAAGCTCAAGGGATAAAAATAACACACACTTAATACACTACATGATTATATCACATATTTCTCCACCCCCCAAATGGGGATGGAACTACTCACTACTCATTACACTACTGATTAGACTAAGCAAAGAAAGCATAATACTGAAATGAAAGTTAACTAAGAAGGCAGGAAGCATTAAAGAAACATAAAAGGAAAGGAAAGACTAAACAAACATGCACAAATTAAAAGACAAGATTTAAAGAAACTAGAAGAATTATTTTATTAACAAAATGACTCACATTGAAGGTAGCATTCTTCTCCACCTTGAGTTTTTGCTTCAAGGCTCACTCCTTAGTAGAGAGAATGCCACCAAGCAATGGGTAATTACAATGGAAGGTGAAGAGTTCTATTTATAAGCATGGAAAAAGCTAATCCGGGACAATCCCCCGATGTGGGACTAAACCAATACCACAAATACACTAAGAATACACTAATACACGTGCTACAGAAAATTGGACGGATCCTGGGCTAAATGGACCGCCAATTAGCGGTTCCAGACCGCCAATTGGCGGCCTATAAAGCTTGGATCCGTCTGGTTTTCTTTGTGGGCTTTTCTTGAAGTGTTTCTTGGTCTTAGATGCATCTGGTTGGTTTAGTGGAGCTCCGACCCGAATCGAATTGACAAAATACTCCTCATGATGGTGAGGAGTTTCCTGTTTTGCTCTTAGGTCCTTCTGTCTTACGATCAGGTCCTTCCCCCTTGCATCTTGGTCCCCAGGTCTCACAATTAGGTCCTTTTTTCCTGCTTTTGGGTCCTTTCAAGGCTCTTCTCTTCAAACCTCTTTATTTCTGAAAACTAAACATAAAACTCGTCACATAGCATTGCTTAGGTGTAAGAAAATGGATATAAGGTACAAATATAAGCATGAAATGATGTCAATCAATGATCCATCAGATACTCATCTGCGTCGAAGTAAACACGGGCTCATTCCGCGCAGGCGATTTCGCTTAGAGGAAGAGGCCCTCATAATAGCTCAAGAACAAATTGATTATGAATCATCTGGGATGACAGTAATCGATGAGCAAGAACCAGAGACCTTGAAAGAGGCTTTGGAAGGGCCAAATGCTAAAGAGTGGTTAGAAGCTATAAAGGAAGAGATGGAGTCGGTGAATGTTAATCGAGTCTGGGACTTGGTCGACTTACCGCCGAACCGAAGGGCCATTGGGGCCAAGTTGATCCTCAAGATTAAAAGGAAGGCGGATGGATCTATTGATAGATTCAAGGCTAGACTGGTAGCCAAAGGCTACACCCAAAGAGAAGGCGTGGATTTTGAGGAAACCTTTTCACCCGTGCTTAGGTTTGCCTCCATCCGCCTTCTGCTAGCTATTGTAGCCAAGATGGACTTAGAGCTTTACCAAATGGATGTAAAGACTGCTTTTCTCAATGGAGAACTTGAGGAAGAGATCTATATGGATCAACCTCAAGGTTTTGAAGTCAAAGGACAATAGCGCAAAGTGTGCAAGCTCAATAAGTCCTTGTATGGCTTAAAACAAACGTCTAGACAGTGGAACTTTCACTTCCATCAAGCTAAATCAGAGAATGCGTTCTGTATGCTTGAGGAAGATCACTGTGTGTTCGTTAAAAGATCCAATGGTAAATTTGTCATTCTGACCTTGTATGTTGATGACATACTCATGGCTGGCAATAGCAAAGAGTTGCTGAAATCCACTAAAGAGTGGTTGTCCTCCACGTTTGATATGAAGGACATGGGTCAAGCTAGCTACGTCCTTGGTGTCAAGATTGTTAGAGATAGGACCAAGAGACTTCTGGGATTGTCTCAAGAGACTTACATTAACAACATCTTGAAGAAATACCATATGGACAAATGCAAACCAATCGACACTCCTGTTGAGAAGGGTTTGCACTTGAGCCTTGATAAGCATCCTGAGACTCCTGAAGAGAAGGCCAAAATGAGCAAGGTTCCATACTCCAATGCTGTGGGAAGCCTTATGTACGCTATGATGTGTACTAGGCCAGACATTTGTTATGTTGTGGGCATGGTGAGTCGATACCAGTCCAACCCAAGCATCGAGCACTGGAAGGCGGTCAAGAGAATCATGAGATACCTCAGAGGAACGAGTAACTACATGCTGTGTTACCAAGCATCAGATATCCGCCTGATTGGCTATAGTGACGCTGATTGGGCTGGAGACATTGATGAAAGGACGTCTACCTCTGGTTATGCTTTCTTGCTGGCTAATGGGGCAATCTCATGGTCCAGCAAGAAGCAAACTTGTATAGCCCTGTCGACTATGGAAGCAGAGTATGTTGCATGCTCTGCAGCAGTAAGGAGGCAGTTTGGTTGAGGAGGTTCTTACAACATACTGGGCTAGTAGAGACATCTGCTGAGCCTGTTGTTGTCTATTGTGACAGCATGGCTGCCCTTTGTTATGTGAAAGACCCTAAATATCATGGAAAGACCAAACACATACAGGTTAGGTATCATTTTGTGAAGGACATCATAGCGAGAAAGGAAGTTGTGTTAAGACATGTGTCTACTAGTCTTATGGTAGCTGACCCTCTTACCAAGGCTATAGCTAAGGACTCGTTTGTGTCTCATGTGAAGTCCTTAGGCTTACGCAGACTTTGATGTATTGGCATGTCTAACTTCCTTTCATGAGTGATTGTTTTTCCTTCGACTATATCCGTTTTGGTTGATGTAGTTGTTCTAGCATAAAATATTATTCTGTCAATAGGCTGAAGAATGCTCATTCACACGAGCATTCGCCTCTGGCGCTTTTTGATAGCGAGCAGAGATGAGACTGATCATGAAGAGATCTTGTATGATAGATCCAGAGAAGTTCATGATAGGATAGTCTCCTTTATTAGGAATCAAGATGAGATCCTCTATGTTGGTGAGGATTGACATGAATGTTCCCACGATTCATGTGACCTATAGAAGCCAAGTACGAGCATCACATGTGGTGCCAGGTGGCACCTGTATGGTGTTAAGGCGACAATGATGAAGCTCGGGTTAGGCGCAGAGGGGGTGCGACTGGACTAAGACTTGTATGGTGTTGAAAGACAGACATACTGTTATGTACAATATGATTGATTGATCACGTTTTATATTAACCGCAAGTGCACGGCCGCGTTGAAGCGGTGGCAAATACGGGTCGTCCACTGGGAGGTGTGTCGACGCTTGGTTTGTTCGAAGGTGAGAGGTAAAGGGAGAAGGGAAAGATGTATTACACTACACTAATCTACACAACTAAACAACTAAGCTAATCAACTAATGAAGGAGATAAAATGACAGGAATGGAAACCCCTAAGTGGTGGAGTGTGTGTGTGTGTGCACATGAAATAAGTGTGGTGTTGAATGCAAACCATAATCTCAAGTTAGTTAGTGTTTGTTAATGCATAAGAGGTACCTAATGGCAAAACCTATCATTTATAACACTAAACTAATGTGATTAATATGAGGAATGTAAGGTTGTTATTAAGACACTTAGACAAGCATGGAATGTACCTAAGCTATGGCAGAAACCATCAAGTAAGGTTCTTCATAATTCAAGCAAGCATACTAATATCTTTCACAAACATTTATATTAAGCATTCAAACCATCTACATAACATGTACACACATCTACTCCACCCCCAAAGGGGATGGAACTACTCACACATATTTAAACTAACTACTCTAATAAAATGAAGTATTATTCTGAAATGAAACTATACTAATCAAGCAAGAAATATTAAAGAAGCATAAAACTAAACAAACAAGCAAGCATGCGTGCATATAAAAGGAAATTAAACTAAGAGGGAAACAACGCAATTAATGGAAAACTTCTATTATTAACTCACTCAAATTACAAGCAGATCTTCCTCCACCAGAGTTTTGCTTCAAGGATTCACTCTTAGTAGGGAAGATGCCACCAAAGAGAGAGATATATAATGGGAGGTGAAGAGTTCTATTTATAAGCATGGAAAAAGCTCATCCGGGACAATCCCCCGATGTGGGACTAAACCAATACCAAAAATAGCCTAAACACACATTAATACAAGTCCAGGAGAAAACTTAGCGGATCTGGGATGATCCAGACCGCCAATTGGCGGTCTATAAGGCCTTGATCCATCTGGGTTTTGTGCTGGGCTTTCCTGGGAGTATGTCTTGGTCTTTGATGCATCTACTTGGTTTGTTGGAGCTCCGACCCGAATCGAATTGGCAAAATACTCCCCATGATGGTGTGGAGTTTCCTGTTTTGCTCTTAGGTCCTTTGGTCTTACGATCAGATCCTTCTCCCTTGCATCTTAGTCCCCAGGCATCACAATTAGGTCCTTTTTCCTGCTTTTGGGTCCTTTCGTGACTTTTCTCTTCAAACCTTTTTATTCCTGAAAACTAAACATAAAACCCGTCACGTAGGATTGCTTAGGTGTAAGATAATGGATATATAAGATACAAATATGTCAATCAAATACCCCCACAACTAAGCTTTTGCTAGTCCCGAGCAAAACAAAGAAAGAGAAAAGCAAACGAAATACAAGAAATCCTAACTCACTTTCGTAGGAATCACGGTTGCACTTAGCACGTGCAACAAGACGTTAAACCTCCTTGTTGCCAAGGAGGAGGAGTGTTGTCTCCTGAGGGTTTTCAGCGGATATACCCACAAAATCCGAACAAGATGCATTATTCAATCTAGACTCAACTCGTTGGACAAATTTTGTCGATCATTGGACGCGGTAATCCTACAGGCCGACTCTATATAGGTAACCAGTCCACACCTAGCCTAATGAATCATTCGTGCAAGTTAAATAAGGAATTAAGTGAAAGACATGGACAACCTCAAGATCCTCAAGTGATACACAGTGTAAGGTCCATTAAGGTTCTTATTTGCATTACCATTTTTTTTCTTTTTGTTTCTTTTCTCATTTGTTTTTCTTTTTATTAGTTGAAGCTTCATTCACCCAGGGTCAGGTTTCGTGCATCATTGCCCATGAGGACTTACACTATCACGTACACCTTTCCCCAAATCTCCACATAGGGCAATCCCTACCACCCGTGTAACGGGAGTTCGGTCGGCGCATCCCAAGTCAGATGACTCGAAAGCACCAGGCACAAAGTCCCCTCAGACCTACTTCCCGAGTGATAGGAGCCGTGCGAGAAAAGAGAACACCTACTCACTTATTTCTTATCTACACATGAACCAAAACCCCTACACTAATGTCTCACAACAATATTAAGAGGGTCCTTGACTACAACAAACTTCCTGAATTAACAAACACGAATTATTGACTCACTACGTTCAGGGTGGACTTCTTTGAATGTTTGAGCACTGCAACCCTATGATTACTCACCCCCAAAGGAAAACTGGGGTGCATCCTAACGACTCGATAAATCCTAAAGCCACAGTACTAGATATCCTAATGCATCAACTTCAAGACAATTTTGGGAGCTTTCTTTTTACTTCGCCTCTCAACGGTTTTGCACATGCAAAACACACGCAAAAACCCACAAAACATTTTCTTTCGCAAACACATGAATATTTTGAAAGAAATGTGAAAATTTTAAAGCACTAGGCAAGCAAAAGAAGACAAGTCACCCAAGGATCATGACAAGCAGATATATCGATATTAAATGCAACACACTAACATGACCCAAAAAATGCAAACAAAAGAAAACAAAATCTAAAGAAAAGACTCGACTATGTACACACGTAAAACACCCCCCCACACCTACATCATGCATTGTCCTCAATGAATGCGAGCAAGAAACTACATGGAGATATGCATGAAAAAGAATAGATCTCACCAACATGAAGTACAAAGGGAAGTTTCTGGCTATGTTGATGGACACAACCCAAATTCCCTCAAAACCTGTGAGATGCTAAGGAAGGGATACAAATACGTGAAAGAATTGGGGCCTGAATACTCTAGGGTTGGGGCCCACAACAAACGATGCTCACTGAAGGAGTCTTTTTTTTAACTATGTACAACAATAGGCTTCCATCTTCATATGTCAAGGGACATCAAATGGGAACCCACCATCTCTCGAGCCAGAAATGCGCATGCATGGGCTCGCAACATACACAATAGAATTGCTCGACCACCTGACACCCTTATAAGCATTGTGGTCGGTTGATGCCTGTTTAGAGTTAGCAAAAGAGGAGGCATTAACGAGAGGTGAACCTCTATCAGGTATTAGGGTATCAGGTGGTTGAATCTTAACCCACATAGGGTCCTCAGCAGATACAGAATGAAGAGCATGTGGCCGAGAGGCCATAAAAATAGTATCTTGTGGCTCAAAAGCCACGTACTCAAAAGGATGTGGCTCAAGGGCCACGTGATCAAAAAGAAGTGGCTCAAGGGCCACATGATCAGAAGAATGTGGCTCAAGGGCCACAAGATCAGAAGGAGGTGGCACTGAGGCCACATGATCAGAACATAAGGCACCTTCTTGTGCCAGCCCAGGTGAAACATCTTCACCATCTTCAGGTTCTTCATCGAACAATTCGCTGAAGTACTTGAAGGTGCCCTCAACTTCAATCTCATCCAAGCCCTGGATAAGGTTGACCTTAGCAGGGTCATTGAAGGCTTCTGGCTTCTTGCCAATGGTGAAGATGTTGAAATCAGCGCATTGACTACCATAAGTCAAGCGCATCAGACCATTGCGACAATTGATCAAGGCATTGGAAGTCGCAAGAAAAGGTCGCCCCAGAATGACCGGAATTTGTCCAAGTGGGTTTGGCACAGGTTCAGTATCCAAGACAAAGAAGTCGACTGGATAAATGAACTCTCCCACTTTGATCAGCACATCTTCCACCACACCCCTCGGTTTCTTCATGGACCTATCATCCAATATAAGAGTGGTCTTTGTTTGTTTGAGGTCTCGAAGACCGAGGTGGACGTAGACCGAATATGGCAGAAGATTAACAGATGCACCAAGGTCCAATAAGGCTTGATGTATGGACACATCACCAATCACACAAGAGATAGTAGGACAACCAGGGTCCTTGTACTTGACTTGCATGGGTTGTGCCAACAAAGAACTTACGTTAGCCGCAAGAAAAGCTTTCTTTGGAACATGAGTTTTTCTCTTCTTGGTGCATAAGTCCTTGAGAACCTTGGCATAAGGTGGCATTTGCTGAATCACCTCCAAAAGAGGGATATTCACCTTAACCTGCCGAAACATCTCAAGCATCTTGTCATGCTGATCAGAGATTTATTTTTAAAGCGCTCAGGGAATGACGCCTTCGGGGCATAATGGTGCGAAGGAACCTCAGAATTCTTGTCCAAAGAAACATGAGTGGGGACCTCAGAATCTGGTTCCTTCGACACAAGAGGAGACAAGGGGACCTCAGGGTTCGGCCCCTTTGTCGAAGGAAATGTAGAAAGAACCTCAGGATCTGGCTCCTTCCTGGAAGTATTTGTAGAGGGAGCCTCAGGATCCAGCTCCCTCAAAGATGGTGATGACAAGGAAGGCACACCAATGTGGTTATCTACCTCCTTACCAGACCTCAAAGTATGAATCACATTAATATGATGGGTCGGTTCAGAGGTAGAATGAGGTAAAGGTGTCCTTCCTTGAGAATGGGTACCCCGAGGATTCACCTCGGGTTGACTCGGTAATTGGCCCTTCTCGCGTTCATGGAGTTGATTAGCCAACTAGCTGACTTGCATTTCCAATGCTTTGACCGAATTGTTTGCGGCCGCAAACATGGATTGCGTGCTCTGTATGAACGTATGAAGGGTTTGTTCGACAGTAGGGTCCTTCGAGTCAACCCGCAGGGGTGATGGAGTCTGGTTAGAATAACCCGACGAAGAGGCCTGACCAGGTTGGTAATTATGGTGCTGAGACCTTTGATGTGGAGGTTGGTAGGTCGCCGATGGGCGTGGAGGTTGATAAGGTGGAGGTTGAGGTTGAGCGTGCGAGCTCTGACCGTTACCACCACTAGGCCCCCAAGAGAAGTTAGGATGGTTACGCCATCCCGGGTTGTAGGAGTGACTGTACGGGTCGTTACGGGGCCTCTGTTGATACATATCATTTGCATGCTCAGTATCCCTTGGAGCGTAAGAGCATTCCAAGTCATCATGGCCCGTAAGTCCACACCTACAACACCCGGGAGTAGCGACCTGAGCTACAAGAGCTCGGTCCATCTCCAAACTCTCAATCCTATGCATGAGAGCAGCCATTTTCGCCTGAGACGCGATAGTTGACTCAACATGATATGATCCAGCTCGACCAGAAGACCTGGCAGCTGGTGGCTCTCTCATGGTGTCCCACTCGAAGGTACGCTCAGCCATAGCCTCAAAAGTGTCCCATGCCTCCTCGATGGGTTTCATTTGGAAGTCACCCTGACACATCGACTCCAACAATGTGCGGGTGTTGTAGTTAATGCCCTCATAAACGATTTGGCACAGCTGCCATAACCCAAATCCATGATGAGGGCACTGCTGGAGAAGGTCCTTGAACCTCTCAAAGAAACCATGAAACGATTCGGTCTCGGTCTGATACATTTGATGTATCTGGTGCCGTATGTGTTGAGTTTTCCTTTGAGGGAAAAATCTCTTCAGAAAGACGGTCACAAAGTCATCCCATGACCGAATCGAGCTCGCTGGGAGGCTATACATCCATTTCTTCTCATTATCCTTAATTGCGAAAGAAATCATCCTCAACCGGACTGAATCCTCATCAAGCTGTTGAAGCTTGAACATGGAGCATACTTCCTCGAATTCACGTATAAAGATATACGGATCCTCCTTATTGGCAGTAAAGGTTGGAAGCATGCTCACATATTGAGGTTTCAGCTCATAGTTGTTCCCGCGAGCAGGGGAACAACTATGCAAGAAGGCTGCGCGGCCCGAGCAAAATGGTTCGCTCCCAAAAAGTCATCGGTCTATCATGTCGAGCTAAAGGTGGTGGTGCACCAAAAACTCGATCCTGACCGAATCTCCCTTCCTCTCGAGTCAGAGGAGGAGGAGAAGGCGGTCTACGTGGTGGCGGAAGTGGACCGAGGTATTCCATGTATGGAACCCGGTCTCCCTCGCCACCACAAGACGACTCGGCCTCTTGCTCCAAAGGAGCACGAGGCGGAGATGGTCGATCACCAAGACCATCCATCTCAGCAGAATGCACTCTCTCGCATCGAGCGCTCTCACCAGAACGAGTCCAACCTCGCATAAAATGCTCGACTCGGCTCTAAAATAACACAAAACAGAAGGTGTACTAGAGGAAGAGACTATACGTAGAGAATAGATGAGGAGAGGACTCAGGTGAGGAGGGAAGAATCCCTAGAGCTAGCGTGGGTAGTGGGATCAGGAAGAAGCCTAACTAGCAAGCACGGCTCAAACAATGTAGGGCAATGGGTCCTTAAGCTAGACGACGCCTAACTTCGAGGTCACTAGCCTCGACACGTCTCACCTCCCTACAACGAGGACAACAATGCCCAGCAAATGATACCAGATCTGGAGATCCAGTACCTCCTACTATCGACAAGGTAGGCAACGCCGATCAGCTCATGACGGTCTCAACTAGATTACTCTCCTAGTGCGCCCGCAATCCTAGGGCCAATGTCTACTTGCTTTTAGTTAAGGCTTTATTAAGAGTGGTTTTTGGGGCCAAGGAAAGGGTGATGAAATCCCCCACCTCATCTTTAATGGGACAACGCCTCCTTAGTAGCGTTTTGATCCTAGATCTAGCAATCAATCGCTCCAATCAAACGCTCAACTCACTCTTGTCCTGATGCACTTCCTACTAACTAATGCATGGGCATACGAGATGCATGAATGAGTGTAGGAAATGCGTACCTCACGCCAGCACTCAACAACTGAAAATAAAGCTAAAAGAAAAGACAACTATATGCCTAAGCCAATACATGATGCGTGACCTAAACAAATAAGAACATCTAGTCTTTTGCTTTGGATTTTAAGGCCAAGTTGATTAATGGGGGTGTGATTAATGATCTGGGAGCAAACCAGAAGTCACAGCATGCAAAATAGGGCTCCCAGATAACAAAAATTTGAACACTAACTACCAGAAAAAAATTCAAGGCAAGAAACTCTCACCAGGCCGCCAATTGGTCGTCTTCAACCGCTGATTACCGGTCTGTTTAGGTCTTCTCTTCCTCAAACTTCTCCAGTAGCCTCCCCTTGATCTTGTGGTTGCCTGAAACTAAGAAAAACTGAAACAAAAAATTAAAAACCCCTCGAATCGTCCAAAACAACGTCTGGACAGAGTACCTCCCCGGCAACGGCGCCAAAAACTTGATTGATCACGTTTTATATTAACCGCAAGTGCACGACCGCGTTGAAGCGGTGGCAAATACGGGTCGTCCACTGGGAGGTGTGTCGACGCTTGGTTTGTTCGAAGGCGAGAGGTAAAGGAAGAAGGAAAAGATGTATTACACTACACTACACTAATCCAAACTAGGAAACAAGCAAGCTGAAATGAAACAACTAAACAACTAAGCTAATCAACTAACGAAGGAGATAAAATGACAGGAATGGAAACCCCTAAGGGGTGGAGTGTGTGTGTGTGCACATGAAATAAGTGTGGTGTTGAATGCAAACCATAAGCTCAAGTTAGTTAGTGTTTGTTAATGCATAAGAGGTACCTAATGGCAAAACCTATCATTTACAACACTAAACTAATGTGATTAATATGAGCAATGCAAGGTTGTTATTAAGAAACTTAGACAAGCATGGAATGTACCTAAGCTATGGCAGAAACCATCAAGTAAGGTTCTTAATAATTCATGCAAGTATACTAATATCTTTCAAAAACATTTATATTAAGCATTCAAACCATCTACATAACATGTACACACATCTACTCATCCCCAAAGGGGATGGAACTACTCACACATATTTAAACTAACTACTCTAATAAAATGAAGCATTATACTGAAATGAAACTATACTAATCAAGCAAGAAATATTAAAGAAGCATAAAACTAAACAAACAAGCAAGCATGCATATAAAAGGAAATTAAACTAAGAGGTAAACAACACAATTAAAGGAAAACTTCTATTATTAACTCACTCAAATTACAAGCAGCTCTTCCTCCACCAAAGTTTTGCTTCAAGGCTTCACACTTAGTAGGGAAGATGCCACCAAAGAGAGAGATATACAATGGGAGGTGAAGACTTCTATTTATAAGCATGGAAAAAGCTAATCCGGGACAATCCCCCAATGTGGGACTAAACCAATACCAAAAATAGTCTAAACACACATTAATACAAGTCCAGGAGAAAACTTAGCGGATCTGGGATGATCCAGACCGCCAATTGGCGGTCTATAAGGCCCAGATCCGTCTGGGCTTTGTGTTGGGCTTTCCTGGGAGTATGTCTTGGTCTTTGATGCATCTACTTGGTTTGTTGGAGCTCCGACCCGAATCGAATTGGCAAAATACACCCCATGATGGTGTGGAGTTTCCTGTTTTGCTCTTAGGTCCTTCGGTCTTACGATCAGGTCCTTCTCCCTTGCATATTAGTTCCCAGGTCTCACAATTAGGTCTTTTTTCCAGCTTTTTGGGTCCTTTCATGGCTCTTCTCTTCAAACCTCTTTATTCCTGAAAACTAAACATAAAACCCGTCATGTAGCATTTCTTAGGTGTAAGATAATGGATATAGAAGATACAAATATGAGCATGAAATGATGTCAATCAATGATCCACCATAACATGGTTGTCATACAACATGTGCTGAGCGACCATTGGGATGTGAAAGGATGGATCCCTGCTCCTTCACTGTGTGAGTCCAAGACTTGATTGTCATTAGTTACCCTCAGTGACCTTCGACGACACCCTGAAGCAAAGAGTTGATGTGGCTACTTTGGGATGTTATCTATGACCATGAGAGATTCAATCTAAAGAGGCATCTTCGGGAAAGGAGTCAACTCTGAGTATAATGGTGGTCTGGGGCGAAGGGAAAGGTTTGACTCGACTGCACTAAAAGTATTTGCTGGGCCCAACTGTATTGGATACAGTAGCAAGTACCTTGAGGACAAGAAGGTATTCTCTCTGAGGGATCGAGATAACGTTCATGTCAAGTGAGTTTCTGAGTAAACTTGGGGAACTGTGATGTGCATTTGACTGCTTATTTATTAGTTTTTGAGGATGTTGTCATTCTGGCCTTCTAGTAAGGTTTCTAGTTTGAGAACTCCTAATTGTAGGTGCATCACCGGTCGCATGACCCATTTGTCCGTATGATCGGAAGAGTACATGTGTCGGGGACACAGATGGTCTTGTATCAGGGATACATGATCAGAGACTTGCGTATTGTGGATGCATTCTTGGAAGAGAGAAATAGTTGTATATATTAGGGATGTATACATATGTGTCGGGGACACATGAAGAGGTGACACATTGCTATGTTATGATTGTATGTATCGGGGATATATACGTATGTGTCAGGGACACAAAAGAAGATGACGTGTTGTTGACGTACTATTGTGCAAGTGAGAGATATTTGATTATTCTAAGGATTAAGATGATGTTTGCCCAAAGCACTGACACGTGGCACACTCTCATTGGTTGCGCATTAGGGTTTAGGGTGGGGCGATCTATATAAGGAGGGAAGCCTCACATTGGATGGATGATTCTTGTGTGCAAACCCTAGCCCCACCAAACCCTAGCCACCACCTCTCCATCTCTCTCCCATTCGTCCCTCCACATCCACCAAGCCAAATCCGTGGACTCTTGGGTTGTGGACTCATGCTTCTTCTCCAAGAGAGTAGAAGACCGACCGGTGCTCCAGAGGATTCCGTGAGCTGATCGCCGATCCATTCCGCTGCCACAGGTTCTCTCCACCAAAGGTAATTCTGAACCTGTAGAGTCAATCGTAGATTGCTAACATCTCCTTCTTATCTCTCTTTCCTTCTCTCTCCTCCTTCTCTATCTCTCCTATCTTCTACTACTTCTCCATCTTGGTGTCGTCCCCTCTCTCTCCCCATGTCCTTCTCTCTCTCCTCATCTTTTTTTTTTGCAAAGTAAAAGGGTAGTCTCTGTGGAGCCACTAAATTTATTGATGCCCCAATAAACGTACATGCAAAAAAGAGCATATAATGTAAGTTCTAGGAACTACTCTGGTGCGAGTAGTTTATATCGCGAAAGTAAATATTACATCGACTCGCGCTAGTCTAGCAACAGATCTTAAATCCTACACACGCAAATTTTACAACATAGTTTGCACGTTACACAACCCCTAACTATTAACATACATTCGTGGTAGGTCTTTGTTCGGGCACCTTCATCCTCTTCCTTTCCCTTTCTTCTTCCCCTTCTCCTTGTAACTCTCTCTCATCTTCTCTCCACTCTCCCCTTCTCCTTTTCTCTTTGTCGATCTCCTTCTCTCTCCTTGTCCTCTGTCCTATTCTCCTTCTTCTTCTCTCCCCTTCCCTCATTCTCCCTCCTCTTCCTCCTCTTTCTCTCCTTCTCTCTCTCATCTCTCTCTTCCTCCCTCTTCTTTTCCACTCCGTCACCTTCACTCTCTCTCACTCCTCTCGTTCTCCTCCTTATCTCTCCTATCTGTTTGTGTCTCCATCTCTCCATTTCCCCATCTCCTCCTTTCTCATTCTCCTGCTCTCTTTCTCTCTCTCCCCCTTCTCTCTATTTTTCTCACTTCTTAACATTGGTCTCTACTTCTCCTTCTCATCTTCTCCTTCCCTTCCAGTCTCATCTTCCTACTCTCTCTCCTTCTCATTGTCTTTCTCCATCTAACTCACTTACGACCTCTCTCTTCCCTTCTCTAACTCTTTCTCCCTCTCTACTTCTTCTTCTCTCCTTCTCATTTCTCTCTCCTTTTCTTTAAATCGAGGACTCTTTCTCTCTCTCCTCTCTCTTCTTCTCGTTCTAATTCACTCTCTTCTCCTCCGTTTAACTGCCCCTTATCTCTCTCCTCCCTCTCTCTCATTCACTATGGTTCTCTTTACTTCTCTTTCTCCATCTCTTCTCTCTCCTTTCCCTTCTCACTCTGCCTCTCTGTCCACCTCTCCTCTCTCTCTCTCCGTCTCCTTCTAGCTCTCTCTCTCCATCTCCATATCTCATCTTGTTCCCTTCCCTGTTTCCCAATGTCCTTCTCTCTCGTCCTACACTCTCCACCTCTCTCCCCTTCGTCTTCTCTCTCACCTCTCTCTCCTCTATTTTTTGCAAAAGCAAAAGGGAGGCTTAGCCTCACATTTCATTATGTGTAAATTTACAGCCTACAAAAATGTTTCGGTTACACCCTCGAGCCATGCTAGGTCCACAACTAGACCCTAGTTATCCTACTACGTGCTACCAAGATTGGTGCACCTTCTAACTCCAAATACACTCACTCAAGTTCAATGCATCCGAGCTTTGTCTAAGTTCTTTGATGCTCGGCCCCATCACACATACCGACTCACGAAGTTCATTGTCGAAGATTCTTTGATTCCTTTCTTGCCAACCCTCGTAGATTGTGGCTGCCAATTCAAGCTTTTTCGCGGCTTCTTGTGCTTCATTTCCCCGGCACACCATCAGTCTCATTACTTTGTCTTCTATTGTGTCCTCAATGTGTACATCAATCTGTAGCACCTGTGGGAGCATAGACCATACTTTGCGTAGGAAGTGGCATTCCCAAAATAGGTGTTGCTGATCCTCTTCGCCTACCCCACATAGGGAACAAGTGAGGTCGTGTATTGCTCCTCAGGTTCGCATCATTACCTTCGTCACCCAATCTACCCCTCATTGCCCTCGAAAGTGTGATAGCATGTTTGGGGATGTGGTCCTTATGCCACACTATGGAACTCCCGCCCACTTTGCTGCGATTTTGTATCACCCAACTCCATGCTTCCTTCATGGTGAATCGTTCAGTCGTTGCTCCAACCCTTGTAGGTAGTTCCTTCCCCCCATAGATCCTAGTTTGCATGATTTTGGACCATACATCCTTCATATCCATGGAGCAAGGGAAAGGTAGTCTCCATGTACCATCTTGTATAAAATGTGATACCCAAACATCCTTTGGAATGCCCATGTCATATTGGATGTGGTCACCCTAGGGTAGACAAACCACAGGCCGACCACACCACGGATCTGTGAAGAAGCGAATAGATGTCCCATCACCTACTTGGTATTGGAACTTATCCTTTGCCAACTCTCACACACGAAGTATTCCCCTCCATGGCCACGAACATACTGAGGGTGGTCGCGCTGTCCAAATACTTCGGTTTCTTAGGTACTTCCATCGCATACATCATACCCAAAGCAAGTTATCGTCCTCCACAACCAACCACAAGACACGAAGTAGGCCGGCGTTATTCCAAAACGTTACTTTCTTTAGTCCTAAACCCCCTCATCCTTTGGGGTGCAAATATAACTCCAAGCCATTGCCACCCATTTTGTTGGGTCACCCCACATGATGTGGATCATAATACTCTCTTCCTCCTTCAACACCTTTCATGGGATGAGGAATGCAAGGTCCAATAGATACTGAGTGAAACTAAGACACTTCTCACAAGTTCCAATCGACCCATCATAGACAAATGATTCCTCTTCCAAGTGCTTCGTCGAGCTTGCACCTTGTTGATCAACCCCATGCAATGATGCCTTCCAAGCTGTGAAGAGAAAAGTGGTAACCCCAAGTACATGACCAGGAACTCCACCCTTTCCATAGCCAAATTCTCGCAAATCCATGCTCCATCCGTGACCTTTCCCCCATAAACACCTGGCTTTTGGGCACATTTTGTTGCAGCCCTGAGCAGGCCGAGAAGTCCATGAGCACCCTCTTGATTACTCGGGCAATCTCTTTTGTTACTGCTGCAAAAACCATAACATCATTCGCAAGTAAGAGGTGCGACACCGCGATATCTCCACATGTGGCCAGGGCAAGGTTCCCGTTATCCACTTCATTTTGAAACATTGCACTCAACACCTCCATGCACATGACAAAGAGTTATGGGGCTAGTGGATCACCTTGCCTTAATCCCTTCGTGGCGCCAAACTGTCTTGAATTCTCTCCACTAACTATCACTACGAAAGATGCCGAGACGCATGTCATGGTGAGCTTTCCCTAAAGGGGTGGGAAACTAAATCTTCGTAGTACTTCCTCTAGACTCCCAAGACACTGAATCATACGCCTTCCGAAGATCCAACTTCAAACACATACGTCCTTTGCCTTTCCCCAAGTGCATGTTGTGACATATCTCAAGTGCAAGAAGTATATTGTCTCTTATCCGCCGTCCACTCACAAAAGTAGTTTGTGTTTCCCCACCACCTTTGGGAGTACTTCCTTCAACCGATTTTCTAGAATCTTCGACAAGTATTGATACACCATATTACACAATGAAATAGGCTGGTAGTCATCCAGTGTAGTGGAGGTTGTCTTCTTCAGGATCAATGTGATGGACGTGTAGTTAAATTGCTTAAGGAGTTTCCAACTCTACAAGAAGGATTCGGCATCCCAATCCACTTTAAAGAATTTTGCATTAAACCCATCGGGCTCCAACGCCTTGTTCACATTTGCCCTCTTCAACACACGTTCAAGCTCAAGCTGGCGTGAGGTACGTATTTCCTACTCTCATTCATGCATTTTGTATGAACATGCATTAGTTAGTAGGAATTGCATTACAACAAGTGTGAGTTGAGCGTTGGTTGGAGAGTTGATAGATAGATTAAGACTCCAAAACGCTACTAAGGAGGGGTTGTCCCGTATAAGATAAGGTGGGGGATTTCATCACCCTTTCCTTCGCCCCACAACCAACTAATCAAGAGCCTAATTTTAAAATCAACAAGACATTGGCCCTAAGGATCTCAGGCACATTAGGAGAGTGATCTGGTCGCGACCGTCATGGCCTGATCGACGGTGCCCGCTCTGTCGATAGTAGCAGAGACGAGATCTCCGGATCTTGGCTCACTTGCTGGGCTCTGTGGTCCTCGTCGTAGGAAGGTGAGGCGTGTTGAGGTCGTGTGACCACGCAGTTAGGCGTCGTCAAGTTGTCAGGGCCTATAGCGACCTTAGGATTGTTTGAGTCTTGTTTGCCTGTGTGCTTCTACAGGTTCCCACCCGTCGTAGCATAAGGACGTCTTCCCTTCTCCTGAGTCATTCTCTCTCTTCTGTGTCCTCCCGTCTTCTCCTTTACGCACATTCTGTTTTAAAAAAAAGTTTTGGTTTGTGTGTGTGTGCACCTTTGTGCATGTTTGTGTGGGCACAAGACGATATTGGCCGTTTGACGAGGCGTGTCGTCAATCCTACTTCGGTAGCCAATTTCTCGACGCCTTCCTCCTCTAGTGTCGCACACAGTATGGGTTCAATGGCTGCTCATTACCGCGAGGAGGAGCAGTTGCTGGACCCACCTGTCCCACATGTTCCACTTGTTCTTCCTGTTGTTGGTCCCATACCTCTCCGTGATCGATGCTACCCGAGCCGTACTGCTCTACCCTCGTGCATCGTATTGCCAAAGGCAAATGGAAACCACTTTGAGGTTAAGCCTCAGTTTATATCTATGCTCCCTCACCTCACAGGGAAGGATGACCCCTATATCTTTCATAGGGAATTTGAGGAGGTTTGTGCTATGTTCCAGCTGCAACAACTTAGCACAGACTCCATCCATCTTAGGCTTGTCCCCTTTGCACTGAAGGATGATGCCAAGAAGTGGTTGTACAATAACCAGGAGAATGCCTTTAGGACTTGGGATGAGTTTCAGACTGCTTTCCTCAAGAAGTGCTTTCGAAATCATCGGACTCAAAAATTGAGGAACGAAATCAATTCGTTTTATCAGGATGAGACTGAATCATTTCATGCATACTTAGAGAGGTGGAATGAGCTTCTATCCTCATGCCCTCACCATGCCATCGAGTTGTGGCGCCTGTGTCAGATTGTTTACGAGGGTCTTCAACTCCAATCCCGAACGCTCGTTGAGTCCATGTGTCAAGGAGAGTTCTTAGGAAAGGATGAAATGGAGTCATTGGCTTTCCTTTAAGACCTCGCTGAGAAAACCATGCAGTGGGAGAGTGTAAGGGAACCACCAGCATCATCTAGCATAGGAGCGAGGATCGCAAACGCACACTCGACTCGATTGGGTGTCAATTTTGCTGTCGATACCACTAAGGACACTGAGGCGCACATGACAGCCTTAATGTGTCGTATGGATTCAATTCACCTCCAAAACCAGCACGAGGTGTCACATGTTTCTGCATCTGGTCCAGTTCGCTGTCATCTATGTGGTAGGATAGGTCATATAGGAGGTGAGTGTGCATCAATTCCTCCTGAGATGGAACATGTCAATGTCATCTATGATAGATCCAGGAATGACCCATATTCATCGTCATATAACCCTGCGTGGAGGAACCACCCTAATTTTTCATGGAACAATAACAATGCCCCAGGTGGTCCTTCAAACTTCTCTCGACCACCTAACCGACCACACCAACCTCCCATGCATTCACAGTCTCATCACCAACCCCAAGCTCAAAGTACTAACCCATCACATTTCCCAAATTCTAACAACTTGGAAACTCGGTTTAATTCACTTGAGAACTTAACTCGTGGACTTGACAACTCTGTAAAAACTTTATGTCATCGACGAGTCAAGTCCTCACTTCGAATCAGCATACCATCAAATCTCTCGAGCTTCAGATGGGCCAATTACGTCAGTCTGTACATGAGAGAGAGAGAGGAAGTCGGCCTAGCCAGCCTGTGGCTAACCCCCGTGCTCAACTTCACTCGAACATATACAATGCAAGTTCAAGACCGTAGGGGGGGGGGGCAAGTGAACTACAGGGAAGAACCTGTGGACCATGTAAATGCCATTGTGACCCTGAGAAATGGGAAGCAGGTCAACAACCACGTTTCCTTGCCAGTAAATCCATTCGTGCATCCCCTTTGTAGGAATGATGGTGAGAAAGAGGCCGAGGGTGAGAGTAATACACCAACGCCTCCTTCTCAAGCACCGTAGAAGACATACCTACCAAAATCTCCTTATCCTAGTAGGTTGTCTAAGAAACAGAGTGACAATGTGGATAAAATGCTGGAGATATTCAAGAAAGTGAATGTCAACATTCCTTTGATAGACATGATTCAAGAAATACCTCCCTATGCAAAATTCCTGAAGGATCTCTGTATGACTAAGAGGAAAACCAACGTCCCTAGCAAAGCCAATGTGAGTTCGATCATTTCAAACCCAACATACGTAAA
Source organism: Triglochin maritima (assembly GCA_963682175.1). NCBI lineage: Eukaryota > Viridiplantae > Streptophyta > Magnoliopsida > Alismatales > Juncaginaceae > Triglochin > Triglochin maritima. The sequence continues at coordinate 33,009,570 of OY821776.1, read as the reverse complement.
TTTGAAGGACCCAGGTAGTCCAACAATTTCATGTATCAATGGGGAATCTTGCATTAATAATGTCCTTCTAGATCTAGGGTCGGCGGTTACCATCTTACCAGCTTCTGTGTATCAACGATTAAGCCTAGGTGAGCTCAAGCCTACGAAAACAACTTTGCAGTTGGTTGTTCGTTTGATCAAAGTCCCGATGGGGGTCATTGAAGATGTCCTAATCAAAGTTGGCAATTTCATATTTCCTGTTGACTTCGTCGTCCTTGAGACCGAACCAATCAAGACTACCCACTCTCAGATTCCATTGATTTTGGGTAGACACTTTTTTTGGCAACGTCAAATGCCTTGATCAATTGTCGATCTGGACTCATGAAATTTTCGTTCGGGAATTTGATCGTGACATTCCATGTGTTCAATATGTCTAGGTAGCCGGCATCTTTCGATGACCCCATGCAAATTAATCTTATCCGGGACTTGGAAGAAGAAATAGAAGAAGTGTACCCCATAATTCATGAAAATCTAAAAGCTTACATCATGGATGATTCCGATCATGAAGAGGAAAGGGGCGAGTTGAACAATGATGTGCATGCTATTTAATACATACGAGCTCCTCCTATCTTACATCTCGAGCTAGAGGTCACGCCTCGCCTTGAGGAGTCACCCACAATTGAGCTTAAAGAACTCCCTAAGGAATTGAAACACATTTTTCTTGGTCCCGATACGTCATCTCCGTTGATTATTTCATCGACGTTAACTGGTGATCAGGAAGAACGTCTGATTCAAGTCCTAGAGGAGCACAATTCAGCCATTGGGTGGTATTTGAAGGACATTAAAGGGATAAGTCCCAACGTCGTGCAACACCACATCTTTATGGAGGATGAGGCACGACCACGTCGCGACCCACAAAGGCGTTTAAATCCAGCCATTACAGAAGTTGTTAGGAAAGAGATCATCAAATGTTTAGATCATGGCATCATTTTTCCCATTTCGGACAGTACTTGGGTTAGTCCTCTCCAGGTTGTGCCCAAGAAGTCGGGTATTACTGGTGTCCAGAATGACAACAATGAGCATGTACCCACACGACTTCAAACTGAATGGCGAGTTTGCATTGACTATAGGAAGTTGAACACGGTCACACGTAGGGACCACTTCCCTCTACCTTTCATCGACCAGATGTTGGAGAGACGCGCTGGGCACGCCTATTACTGTTTCCTTGATGGTTATTCGGGGTACAATCAAATCCCAGTTGCCCCCGAAGACCAGGAGAAAACCACGTTCACCTGTCGTTTTGGGGTGTTTGCTTATAAAAGGATGTCCTTCGGACTATGCAATGCACCGGCAACATTCCAACGTTTCATGTTGTGTATCTTTTCGGATATGGTTGAGAACTTCCTTGAGATTTTCATGGATGATTTCTCGGTTCATGGTACCTCCTTTGATGCGTGCTTTCACCACCTGAGCCTTATTCTCAAGAGGTGTTCGGAAACGAACTTAGCCCTTAATTGGGAAAATTGTCATTTAATCGTTACAAAAGGCATCGTTTTGGGTCACGTGGTATCTCGTGATGGTATCGAGGTGGATAGGGCAAAGATTGAGCTTATTTCTAAGCTTCCGCCACCCACCTCGGTAAAACAAAGTCGGTCATTCCTTGGACACACTAGTTTTTACTGGCAGTTTGTTAAGGATTTCAGCAAGATAGCTTGCCCCTTGTTGAGCTTGGTTGCTAAAGGTACCTCTTTTGAGTTCACACCCGAGTGCATGATTGCGTTTGAGTTTCTGAAGCATGAGTTGACCTCCGCTCTTATTGTTAAGGAACCGGTGTGGACTCTACCTTTTGAGCTGATGTGTGAAGGATCTGACTATGCAAAAGGAGCAGTTTTGGGTCAGAAAGTCGACAAATTGCCTCATGTGATACACTATGCAAGTCGTACTCTCAATGACGCCTAGATCAACTACTCCGTTACGGAGAAAGAGTTCCTCGTGATCATATTTGGATTGGAATTTTTGTGCCAGTACCTCATTGGGGCGCACGTCATCATCTACACTGATCACTCAACTCTTCGCTACCTTTTGTCTAAAAAGGATGCGAAACCCCATCTTCCTGCGTTGGATCTTGTTGTTGCAAGAGTTTGTCCTTGAAATACGGGACAAGAAGGGATGCAAGAATGTCGTGGCAGATCACCTCTCTCACATCCCAATATATCTTTCCCCGGACCCACCGGTGAACGAGTTCTTCCCTAATGAGAGCCCTATGGCAATAGCCTCACCCCTGATTCGCTGACATTGTGAACTATTTAGCAACCGGGGAGGTGTCGGCTCATTGGACACAGTGAGAAAGCAACGCTCAAGTCGTTAGTCAAGCACTTCTATTGGGATGATCCCTACTTATTTAAGTACTGTGTCGATCAAATCATAAGAAAGTGCATTCCTAATGACGAGATTCAGAGTGTCTTGTCCTTTTGCCATTAGGAGGCATGTGGTGGGCACTTCGGTGTCAAGAAAACTTCTGCCAAAGTGCTCCAATGCGGCTTTTACTGGCCCACATTGTCCCAAGATGCTTTTACATTTTGCAAAGCATGTGATAGGTGCCAACGTGTGGGACGCATTGGAAGACGTGATATGATGCCATTAAATCCTATCTTAGTTGTCAACATCTTTGATGTTTGTGGAATTCACTTCATGGGTTCTTTCCCCGTGTCCCATGGTCACACCTACATTCTTGTGGTGGTTGATTATGTGTCAAAGTGGGTTGAAGTAATCCCCACTCGCACCAACGATCGCAAGGTTGTGATCAAGTTTCTTAAAGAACACATCTTTGCGAGGTTTGGGACACCACGTTGTATCATAAGTGATCGGGGGACACATTTAACCGATCCGTCGAGGAAGTGTTGAGGAAATATTCCATCACGCATAAGTTGGCCACACCTTGTCATCCTCAAACAAGTGGCCAGGTGGAAATTTCCAACCGTCAACTCAAGCAAATTCCTGAGAAAATGGTTAATGCTTCAAGGAAAGATTGGTCGGTCAAGCTTAATGATGCATTGTGGGCTTTCCGCACTACATTTAAAACCGACCTTGGCATGTCCCCCTACCGGCTAGTTTATGGCAAAGCTTGCCATCTTCCCATAGAGCTTGAGCACCGGGTATTATGGGCAATCAAACATCTTAACATGAGTCTTGATGCTTCCGGTGTCAATCGCATGCTAGACCTCAACGAGTTGGAGTAGTTGAGAAATGAAGTGTATGAGAATGCCAAGATTTGCAAGTTCCACACTAAAAAATTCCACGACCGCTTGGTCCGAGTCCAAACCTTCGCGGTGGGACAAAAGGTCTTTTTGTCTAACTCTCGCATCCACTTGTTTCCGGGGAAACTTCGGAGTCGTTCGTGAGGGCCCTTTATTGTTTTAAACGTCTCTCCTCATCGGGCGGTTGAGATTCACAATCCAAGGACTGGGGACGAGTTCAAAGTTAATGGACAACACCTCAAACCGTACTTGGAAGGGACCACGACAGAGATCAAGGAGGAAGTCGTGTCTTTACACGAACTTCCCGCGGATGTGGTTACTTGACGTGATCCATCCCTTCATTTGGTTCTGTTTATCATTATAACAAATAAAAATAAAAATAAAAGGTAAAAAATGAAGAAAAGAAAAAAATAGAAGTGTCTTTTGGATATTTTCCATTGTTAAAAACACGTGATGCCTTGCCTTACCCATTCTCCACCAAACGAAAAATGCGTTTTACTCCCTGTAGCCGCCACCACCCAAATCCCATCCTCAGATCTCGCAAATAGACCGCCAACCAGCGGTTTCCAACCACCAACCAGTGGTTTGTTGTAGTGAGTTGCTCCGATTTTTTCGTCGAGTCGTGTGTGTTTGTGTTTCTTGTCGGTTGCGTTGGGTGGAGATTTTGTTTGCTGCTGGAGTCGACGTGTTCTGGTCTCCGACCCTCTTGCGACATGTTCATCTTTGCCATCGCGTGTTCTGTCGTTAAAGCTCTCCAAGGTAGGTGCAGGTATGGCCAGCCCACATTTAATTCCAGAACTTAATTTTGCCTCCCCGATTCGCAAATTCGGAGAACCTTTATATGATAGAATCGTAGCCAAAGGGTGGTATCATTTGTTGTATGAGGGTGACGAAACCATGTATATAGAGCCTCTCGTACATCAGTTCTTTACTAAACCCGAGTGTGACCAGACTAAACCAGTCGAGTTTCATTTCACTCTCAGAGGGGTGAAACACACCGTGACACCCCAATTCATCTCTGACGTGACTGGGATCCCCTTAGTCGATGATCTCGCGCCCACCCATAACATTAATTTTTACTGATCTATGCTTGGGTGTGGGCAACCCATTTCATCGCATGGGAGAATACCTAATGCGCACATCTACTCCAATGTGCACATTGTAGCAAGGGGGGTGTGTAGGAATGTGTTGGGCTAAGAGCGGACCTCTACAATTTTCACACCTAGTTTGCAAATAGTATAAAGTCTTCTGGATGGTTCACTTCACTGCATTTGTCAAACGTTGTTCGACGTTTTGGTTAACACTAAGCTTAAAGAAATACATTGTTTGCCTACTTTGGTTACCAAATTGTGTGGCATGTTGGACATCCCACGATTTGAGCGATTGCTGCGGCGCCAAGGAACCGATCTTGAGGTAGCAGAGATGACCCCGTCATTTCGCCAGTGCTTTCCGGAGAAATGGGTGCCTGATTACAAGGAGGAGGATGTTAGAGCCAGTTCCTTAATCTCATATGTGAGCTCGGGAATGCTCTTTAACACCGACAATTCTGAGATGGCGGTTGAGCAGCAAAACGTCATTTTAGCCAAACAAAACCGGAAAATTTATAGGAAATTGTCAGATCTTGAGCGAGGTGCCTCTTCGGGCACCTCTGGCCGCCATCATTAGTCCGATACACCGTATCCATGCATTGGTGCCATTTTTCCATACATTGGGGACAATGCATGGATTAGGTGTAGGGGGTGTATTTTCACGTTTGTACATAGTTTGTGTGTCTTTTGTTTTTATTTCGTTTTCTTTTGTTTGTATTGTTGTGGTCATGTTAGTGTGCTGCATTTAATATTGATATATCTGCTTGCCATGATCCTTGGGTGACTTGTCTTCTTTTGCTTGCCTAGTGCTTTAAAATTTTCACATTTCTTTCAAAATCTTCATGTGTTTGCGAAAGAAAATGTTTTGTGGGTTTTGCGTGTTTTTAGCATGTGCAAAACCGTTGAGAGGCAAAGTAAAAAGAAAGCTCCCAAAATTGTCTTGAGCATGATGCCTTGGGATGTCTAGTATACTGGTATTAGGTCTTATCGAGTCGTAAGGATGCACCCCAGTCTTCCCTCGGGGGGCGTGTAATCATAGGGTTTTAGTACTCAAATAAATAAAGAAGTCCACCCTGAACCTAGTGTGTCAAATAATTCCTGTCTGTTAGTATAAGGAAGTTTGTCATATTCAAAGGCCCTTAAACTCTTTTGTGAAACTATAAGTGTTGGGGTTTTGGTTCCCATGTAGATAAATAAATTAGTGCCTGGTGCTCTTGAGTCATCTGACATGGGATGCACCGACCGAACTCCTGTTACACGGGTGGAGGGATCGCCCTATGTGGAGATTTAGGGGAAGGTGTACGTGATAGTGTAAGTCCTCATAGGCAATGTTGCACAAAACCCGACCCTGGGAGAATCAAACACCAACCAATGTAAAGCTCCAAAGAAAAAAAGAAAAAAGAGTCAAATAAGAACCTTAATGGACTTTACACAATGTATCACTTTAACAAGTTAAGGTTGCCCATCTGTTTCACCTAATTCCTTAATTAACTTTCACGAATGATTCACTAGGCTAGGTTTGTGGATTGATTACATATATAGAGTCGGCCCATAGTATTACCATATCCAATGATCGACAAAAATAAGCCAATTGAGTCGTGTTGCTAGGATGAATAATGCATCTTTGTTCAGATATTATGGGTGTATCCTCTGAAAACCCTCAGGAGACAACACTCCTCCTCCTTGGCGACAGGGAGGTTTAACGGTTTTTGCACGTCCTAAGTGCAACCGTGATTCCTACAAAAGTGAGTTAGGATTTCCCTGTTTTACATATGCTTTTCCTTTCTTTCATTTTTCTCTTTCTTTATTTTGTTCGGGACTACCAAAAGTTAGGTGTGGGGGTATTTGATTGACATCATTTCATGCATTTCATTTGTGTCTTATATCCAATATCTTGAACCTAAACAATGCTACGTAACGAGTTTTATGTTTTTATTTCAGGAATAAACAGGTTTAAGGAGAAGAAGCATGAAAGGACCTAAACGCAGGAAAAAGGACTGAGTTGTGAGACTTGGGGACTAAAATGCAAGGGACAAGGACCTGAATGTAAGACCAAAGGACCAATAAGCAAATGAAAATACTTCACACCATCATGATTAGTATATTGGCAATTCGGGTGCATCAAACATGAAAACAACAAACCACCAAAGCCCAACCAAAATCTAGAGCGGATTTAGACTCTGTAGACCGCCAATTGGTGGTCGGGTCGGCTCCGGATCTGAGAGGCTTCAGGCAGATTATGTATTAGGGAGATTTACACCAATTTCTGGTGTGGTATTACTCCCACATCAGGGGTTTGTCCCTGATTACCTTTTTCAATGACGATAAATCGAACTTCTCACCTTTCCTTGTAATCGACTACATACTTGGTGGCTATTCTTCCTACTTGAAGTGGGGCCTTGGAGAAAATACTAAAGTAGGAAGATGCTACTTGTATTGTGAGTCTGAAATAAATAAAAGTTTCTTTGTTATGTTGCTTCTTTTATGTTGATTGCATGCTTAGTTTAATTTCATTTCAATAATCCTAGTAGACTTAGTTAATATGTTCTCCCTTCTTAGAATAATAATTAGTGTAATGGGTAGTGAGTAGGTCCATCTCCTTTGGGGGGTGGAGTTGATGTTTTATACATGCCAAAAAGAATGGAAATGAATGATTTGTATGAAATGTGTTGATAAATGATTGACATCATTTCATGCTTATATTTGTATCTTATATCCATAATCTTACACCTAAGCAATGCTACGTGTCGAGTTTTATGTTTGAATTTAAGAAATAAATAGGTTTGAAGAGATGAAGCATGAAAGGACCCAAAAGCAGGGAAGAAGGACTTAATTGTGAGACCTGGGGACTAAGATCCAAGGGATAAGGACCTGAACGTAAGACCGAAGGACCAAAGAGAAAACAGAAAACTCCACACCATCATGGGGAGTATTTTGGCAATTCTATTCGGGTTGGAGCTCCAACAAGTGAAGTAGATGCATCAAAGACCAACAAAGACATCCAGAAAAGCCCAGAATAATATCCAGTGTGATCCGGACCTTATAGACCGCCAATTGGCTGTCCAAGACCGCTAGTTGGAGGTCTGTTTTGACCGACATCCGCTAAGATTTTGGTGGGTCGCGTATTGGTGTGTATTTAGTCCATTTCTGGTATTTGTGTAGTCCCACATCAGGGGATTGTCCCGGTTTGCCTTTTTCTTTGGCTATAAACAGAACTCTTCACCTTCTATTGTAAACTACCAATTGCTTGTTGACATTCTCTCTACTAAGGAGTAAGCCATGATGCAAAACTCAAGGTGGAGAAGAATGCTACCTTCATTGTGAGTCATTGTTAATAAAATAATTGTTCTAGTTTCTTTTAATCTTGTCGTTTAATTTGTGCATGCTTGTTTAGTCTTTCCTTTCCTTTTAAGCTTCTTTAATGCTCCCTTCTTGCTTAGTTAAATTTCATTTCAGTAGAATGTTTCATTTTAATGTAGGTTGTAGTGTAATGATTAGTGAGTAGTTCCATCCCCATTTGGGGGGTAGAGAAATATGTGATATGATCATGTAGTGTGTTCGGTGTGTGTTATCTTAATCCCTTGAGCCTTATATGATTTCCATAACCATCTAACGGGATTTCACTCTTATCTTGGATATGCTAATGCTCTTGAATGAAGCATAGCTTATGCTTAGATTAGTGGACCTATTTTATGGGGAATGATAAGGTGAGGATATGGATGGAATTAATATTGGAAACACAATTTGTAGTGTATGTACTCTTGTTGCCTTTACCTTGGTTAATGCCTTGTATGTTTTAATGATATTGCGTTATCTTATTTCATGTGGAGGCATAGTAGGGTCTAGTCTTTATACATGAGTTCATTTACCTTCATTCCAATTATTGTCTTGTATGTTTTAACGATATAGTCTTATCTTATTTCATGTGGAGGCAAAGTTGGATTTAGTTTTATGATTTCATGCACTACATGTTGTGAGGAGCATAATTGAACACACACACACACATCTTTATATTCACATTATTTCTCTACCCCCTATGGGGTTTAGTTTTATTGCTTATCTTCCATTTCCTTTTTGCATTGTAGTGTAGTTTAGTGTAACCAACCTTTCTCTCCTTTCTTTCCCCCTCACCTTCGCACAAACCAAAAGTTGACACACCTCCCTGTGGATCGACCCGTATTTGCCACCGCTTCAACGCGGTCGTGCACTTGCAGTTTAATATAAAACGAATCAATCAATAAACATAAATGTATGCTTGCTTGTTTAGAGTAGAACACTTCACTTGATGACTTTTGCTAGAAATATTAGACACCTCTCATACTTGTTTAGGTTCTGAAATAACCAACTTGTATATGTGAATGTTAATCAACCAGGTTAGTAATGGGATTGATAGGTTTTTCCATAAACATTAGACACTTCCTATACATGAAAATACAACCTATATTTGTTCTTAATGATTGCATTCTTCACCATCTCTTTGCTTGTGTGCACTCACTCCACCCCTCAGGGATCCCTCATCCAATTTGCACTTCCACTTTAGGTTCTTTCGATTTAGTTTGCTTCGTTAGTTGTTGTTTTCCTTTACATTTCTTGTTACTAGTTTAGCATAACTTAGATTAGCATATCCACAAATCTTCTCCCATTTTTCCCACTTGATTTTAGTCAAGCCAGAGGCTTCTCACCTCCCTGCGGATGACCCGTACTTGCCCATCTTCACCGACGGCTGTGCACTTGCGGTCTAAATTTAAAACAAACAAACATCGAGCATAGGAGAGTCTCCTCCCGGATGCGGTGTTTGCGTCCATGCATAACGGTTTTCCAAGCACACTAATAATTATCCTCTAGATTCTTGGTGACCAAAACCGAAGATTATGTTCCGGTAATCTCACCCAAATTGGAATGGTCAAGATTTTGCTCCTCTTCATATCTCTATCCGCCGTCCACTTTTGCACCACTAATGCGGACCCCTAACGAACCATGGTCCATGCTCCAAGACATGCTTCCGGTTAGATTCCAACGTGAATCGAAATAACAAGAACCCATCTTGCCATTTAATCACGTCCACGGCTCCGGAAAGCCTCCATATCTTATGTAGATCTCTTTCCAACGTTGGCAAATGCGGCTTGAAGTCCACAAAATAACCAAAAAGTACCTTATCCCATGATTTAAGTGCATCCTATATATCTTCTGTTGTGCACACCGCCACGTTCGTACCATCCTTCTCCTCCTGTAGGATGTAGTTTAGCACCGTTGAGGCCATTGCACCGGCGGAGAAGAGCTTCGACCACTTCTTCTGTTGGTGGTTCTCTCCATTCAAGGAACTCTACAAAAGTCGACACCCCTCCCTGTGGATCGACCCGTATTTTCCACTGCTTCAACGCGGCCGTGCACTTGCGGTTTAATATAAAACGAATCAATCAAGTTTTTGGCGTCGTTGCCGGGGAGGTGCTCTGTCCAGACTTTGGTTTGGACGATTCGAGTGGTTTTAATTTTTTTTCGTTTTAGTTTTGCTTTGTTTCAGGGAACCACCGGATCGTGGGGTGGCTACTGGACAAGTTTGACCACAAAAGACTCAACAGTGATCGGCAATCAGCGGTCTGGGACCGCCAATTGGCGGCCTAGTGAGCATCTTTCGTCTTCATTTTTGTTCTGGTAGTTTGTGATTTGATATTAGTTGTCAGGGAGCACAATCTTGCTTGTTCTGATTTCTAATTTGCTCCCAGATCATTAAACCAATCCCCAGTAATCAACTTGGCCTTAAAATCCAAAGCAAAAGACTAGACATTCTTACTTGTTTAGGTCACGCATCATGTACTTGACTTAGGCACATAGTTGACTTTTCTTTTAGCTTTTTTTTTCAGTTGTTGAACGTTGGCGTGAGGTACGCATTTCCTACACTCATTCATGCATCTTGTATGGTCATGAATTTGTTAGTAGGAATTGCATCAGGACAAGAGTGAGTTGAGCGTTTTGATTGGAGCGTTGATTGATAGATTTAGGATCAAAACGCTACTAAGGAGTGGTTGTTCCATAAAATATAAGGTAGGGAATTTCATCACCCTTTCCTTCGCCCCAAAATCACTCTTAATCAAGCCTTAACTAAAAGCAAGTAGACATTGACCCTAGGATTTCGGACGCACTAGGAGAGTAATCTAGTTGAGACCGTCATGGCCTGATCAGCGTTGCCTACCTTGTCGATAGTAGGAGGTACTGGATCTCCGGATCTGGTATGACTTGCTGGGCATTGTGGTCTTCGTTGTAGGGAGGTGAGGCGTGTCGGGCGAGTGGCCTCGAAGTGAGGCGTCGTCTAGCCTGAGGACCCATTGCCTTACATTGTTTGAGTCGTGCTTGATAGTTAGGCTTCTACCTTCACCCTTTACCCACACTAGCTTTAGGGATTCTTCCCTTCTCCTCTGAGTCATCTTCTTCTCACGTACTTCTATGTTCTAGTCTCCTCCCTTTTACACTCTCTGGTAGTGTTTTAGGGTCGAGTCGAGCACTTTTTGCGAGTTTAGCCTCGTGGTGGTGAGAGTGGTCGACTCTAGAGTTCTCTATTGAGATGGATGGTTACATCAGCGACCATCCATATCATTGTTGGGATCAGGACAATTCGTCCTGGTATTCCAGACCCATGCAACCTGGGGTACCTCAGACAAACACCCCGTATGGTTGGGATACTCTTAATTGTGTGACTGAGCATTCTTCATATTGGGGTAATATGAGAGAGGCACCGACTGCTAGACCACCATCTAGTTACATCGGATCATATGTTGCTCATCAAACTGAGACATTACAGGAACCTTTGGCCTCTTTCATGCATGTGGTAGATGACATGAGTGCACCGGTGGCTCCAGTAGCCGTACCGTGTGACTGTTGTGGGAAGAGTGATCATGTTATCGGGGAATGTCCTTTTGTTACCCCTGAGCCTGAGTATGAGCACACATTTTATTGGATTAATCTAGGATTAATAAGATATTTGCCCAAAGCACTGACACATGGCGCGTCCCTAATGGACTACACATTTAAGGGTTTAGGGTGGAGCCATCTATATAAGGAGGGGAGCCTCCCATTGGATAGAAGAACAAGTGTGCAAACCCTAGCCCCCACCCACCCTAGCCGCCACCTTCTCTCTCTCCCATTTCGTCCCTCCACCTCCACCAAGCTCATTCCGTGGACTCTTGCGTTGTGGACTCGTGCTCCTTCTCCAAGAGAGTAGGAGACCGACTGGTGAAAAGGATTCCGTAAGGTGACCTCCGATCTTCCTTCCGCTGCCACAGGTTCTCTCCAAGAAAGGTACTCCTGAACCTGTAGAATCGTTGTTTGCTAACATTGGTACCAGAGCCATCTCGGTTACCTTTGAATCCTCACAATGCTTGACGAATTTTTGTTTCATGATAATTTGATTTGAGATAAAAATTCGGTGGTTATATTTTTGGAGAAAGAAAGATAACAGAAATATCATCATTGCTTATTTACATGATGCGCATGTTTTAGTTCATTAGAGCATGCATCTGGGGTTAGATTTTGCTCTTCCATTCTTGCGCATGTATGCATGGTTTAAGATGGATTTTTCCTGATTTTATTTCGAGCCAATATGATATGTTGCTCTCCTATCATTGCACATACATAGATGTGACCAGAATTCTATTTTTTCTGTGTTGTTACCTCTATTCTTTGCGCATGTATTAGATAAAATCAGAAGTTATTTTCTATGTTGATTCTTCTAAATCATGCACATGTATACATGAAAACAGATGTCTATTTTTCCTTATTTTTCCGAATTAGGGTTAGATATTATTTATTCTAATCTTTGAGCATGTGTACATGAAATCTGTGTTAACCCTATCATGATGATCTTCTATTTTTGCGCATGTTTTATATGATAATCAGTAGTTTAATTCTCTGATATTTTTTCATGCTTGAATTAGATGATAATGTTTGTATGTCATTTGTATATCATCATGCATGTCGGATTGCATGGATGGATCAAATGTTGTAATCTCTGATTCGTGTACATGCATGACTAGATCTCATGTTTGCTGGAATTTTGTGTATATGCTTGTTTATTTAGTATTTTTCAATATGAGCATGCATCTAGAGTAGATGTGTATTTCCATATGCATATGCATGATAATTGTGTTGCCTTGTTGCTCCAAAGAATTTTGGATATGGCGGTTTTTGGAGCATTAACATGCATGTGATTGATTGGTTTCCTTACTGAAAAATGCGCATGTATGCTTACTGTTCTCTTGAAAATTTCGAATTTTTTCTTTCCAATACAAGTAGCATAATTATTGTTGATTGCATGCTTATGTTGATTGAGGAAAGATTGGCAAATTCTGAAAATTTTTAGAGCATATTATGGGCTGCAGTTTTGTTACCTAAAAGTATTTTTTGAATGCTTTCCTTTGATGCACATATATGTGTTGATCTCATTTAAGGAATTTCGGATTTTTTGGAATGATAGCATGCATTTCATTTGAAATATTTCCTTTATGATTAAATCCACATACATGTGTTGATCTCATTGAGGATTTTTTCCGGATTTTTCTTTCCTAATGCGAGTAGGATAATTTTTACGCTCTCATGATTATGTTGGTTGGGGAAAGAAAATAAAATTTCTGTTTTGAGATACTATTATGGAGATTGATTGGTATTTCCATATACGTTTTTCTTATGCTCCATATATACGTTGTTTCCTTATATATTACTTCCTTATTATTTGGAAGTGGTGTACACTTTATTCATGCGTGTGATTGTGCTAACGTATGGAAAGATTGCGCTTGTATGGTATGAATGGTGTGAATGGATGCTGATTTAATTTTGCTGCCTTATTGAGAGTTGAGCGTAATTTCATTCATTCATTTCCATTTGCAATAGATATCGCAATGGGCTGTAATATTTATGGACTGTAATAATTATGGACTGTGGATTGTTTATTGCCCTAGGGAGACGAGGGGCTTCTTTATTTTTATTATTGCAATATTATTGCTATAAGGCTTATGCAGGTTCCCATCTACAGTGCTAAATCCCAATGGGGGATCCTTAGCTAGATATGGAAGTAATGTAGCAATTAATTTCTGTGTGATCTTGATTGGAATGTTCTGAAAGGAACGTTTTTTTGGAACTTGCATGCCTAGTGGGAGTTGCAAGGTAGAAGTGTTTTGTGTAAACCAACTTGCAACCGACGGATAATTATTTATTTGCTGCTGATTTGCCATGATTTATACGTTTTTTAGGGTTATTAAATCATGATGGAGCGCAATATATGAATTGGTAAAATAGCTTTATTAACTATTGCATGAGGATTTGATCGAACACTTTATGTTTTCCTTTGGTCTGAATGCTATAGTTATTAAGTTAGTTTATTTTTTTATGACTATTGCGGCTCGTTGTATTTTATGCTAGAACTCATGTATCGCTATGTGGTTTTTTGTCCTAGATTTTTATGGATGCTTTCAAAAGCATTGTCGCTGATCTGACTCGAGGAGATAAACTCAATGAAAGAAATTACGATTTGTGGCATCGTAAAATTGAGTATCTCTTAGAGGATCAGGACATGTTAGAAAATATAACCCAAATTATGTCTCCCCCCGAGGAGGGGAACACTGCGCAGCATCGCAGAAATATGGATGTCTATAATGCATGGAAAAAGAAAGACCGTATTGCTCACATTACAATTCTGAGTTCGATGCGAGATGATCTGTTACTGCGGTTCGAAAAATTGCGAACTGCAAAGGCCTTGTGGGAAGCTGTGAAGTTTTAGTACGGAGTGACCTCCGTCACAAGGGCCCGCCAGCTTGGGTTCATGTTTGATGGGTATAAAATGCGCCAAGGTCACACGATGAGGCAGCATATTACCGCAATGTCAAACATGATAAGCGAGCTGAGCGCTGCCGGTCGTGCTAAGACCGATGAGTAGCAAGTGTCTGCTCTCATCAGATCATTGCCTTCGAAGAGTTGGGAGCATATGAAGGTCCATCTGACTCATGCTGATGACATCATGACATTTGACCAGGCCGCAAAACACCTAAAGTTGGAGGAGGACCGCATGCTTGCGGAAGTTCCTCTAACTGTAGTGTTTGCTTCTGAAGTTGGCGTTCCTCGGAGGAGTGTAGGTTTTAAGCACAAAAGAGATAGAGCTCAGGGTTTTAAAGGCAAGAAGGTGCAAATAAAAACAAAACAGAAAACAAAGCTGGAAAGAAACGACCTCGAGGATCCAAAGGTGGGAAAGATAAGTCTAATGTGACTTGTTTTAACTGCCGAAAGACTGGACATTTTGCTCGTGAGTGCACTGAGCAAAAGGTAATTACTGTGTGTAATCCCTTGAATTGTAACGTGACTTGTTTTGTGATGCTCACTGATCACTCTCCTGTGTGGATTGTGGATTCAGGTGTCACGGACCACGTAATAAAGGATCGTTCTGCCTTCGTGGAATATCGCCGTGTTCCAAGTGGGAGGTGAATAAACATGGCGAACAACACTAGCATTGAAGTTCTTGGAGTTGGCACATGCAAAGTGGCTTTGCAAAGTGGCTGGATCCTATTACTTCACGACATGTTTTATGCACCAGCTATACGGTGAAATATTATTTCTGTTGTTGTTTTAATGAGACATGGTTTTAAAGTTGTTTTTGAGAACAATGATATGGGTTTATACCTTGCTAACATTTATTATGTACATGCCTTTCTTTCAGACGGTTTTATTGTGTTGGACGCAATTTTTGATTTCAATCATAACACTAGTGCCTTTATGAGTCAAAGTTCCATGAATAATGATTCAGTTATGTGGGATGCTAGACTAGGTCACATTGGTGTTGGCCGGATGAACAGGTCGGCAAAGAAGGGGGTATTAGGAGAATGCTCCAAATTTGAATTGTTGACCTGTGAATCTTGTCTAGCTGGAAAGGCAACTAGAAAACCGTTCGGAAAAGCCATTAGGGCTACTTCTCCTTTAGAACTAATTCATTCGGATATTTGTGGACCTTTGAATGTGCGTACTAGACATGGACAAAGTTACTTCATCACATTTATTGATGACTACACTAGATATGGTCATATTTATCTTATTTCTCACAAGTCAGAAGCTCTAGAATGCTTTAAGAAATTCATGAGCTTGGTAGAGAATCAATTGGATAATAAGATAAAAACTCTCAGAACGGACAGAGGTGGGGAGTATCTCTCCATAATGTTCAAGGAGTTATGTGATGAAAAAGGGATATCTAGACAACTCACTATGCCTTATACTCCTCAGCAAAATGGTGTTGCCGAGAGAAGGAATCGAATGTTGCTAGATATGGTTAGATCCATGATGGCGCATGCGAGCTTGCCAATTTCGTTTTGGGGAGATGTTCTAATGATTGCTGCCTATATCCTCAATAGAGTTCCAACAAAATGGGTTCCCTCAACTCCATATGAGTTATGGATAGGACGAAAGCCTGATTTTAGTCTGCTGCATCCTTGGAGATGCGCGGCATACATTCATTCTACTAGTCACCGATATGGAAAACTAGGACCTAGAGGGAAAAAGTGTATCTTTGAAAAATACAGTAATCTCTCCAAAGGATATGTTTTATCGGGTTAGACGAGAATGAAAGAAGGATGGAACTGGAGTCTAGGGATGCCACATTCTTGGAAAATATTTTTCCAACTCTTGCTGGAGCTATCAAAGAGTCAGTGGACTTCTTTGAACAACAAGATGAGGACATTGCCACTCCACGGGATCAGGATATGGAAGTTGAACATGAGGTTCCACGAGTCAATCCTAGTGGGAGCAGCAATGCTGAGGATCCGATAGCTCTCACGGAGGATGAGCCATCAGATACCACACTGCGTCGAAGTAAACGCGGACTCATTCCTCGTAGGCGGTTTCGCTTAAAGGAAGAGGCCTCATGATAGCTCAAGAAGAAATTGATTATGAATCATCTGGGATGACAGTAATCGATGAGCAAGAACCGAAGACCTTGAAAGAGGCTTTGGAAGGTCCAAATGCGAAAGAGTGGTTAGAAGCTATAAAGGAAGAGTTGGAGTCGATGAAAGTTAATCGAGTCTAGGACATGGTCTACCTACCGCCGAATCGAGCGAAAGATTAAGAGGAAGGCGGATGGATCTTTGATAGATTCAAGGCTAGACTGGTAGCTAAAGGCTACAGCCAAAGATAAGGCGTGGATTTTGAGGAAACTTTTTCACCCGTTGTTAGGTTTGCCTCCATCCGCCTTCTACTAGCTATTGTAGCTCAGATGGACTTAGAGCATTACCAAATGGATATAAAGACTGCTTTTCTCAATGGAGAACTTGAGGAGGAGATCTATATGGATCAAGCTCAAGGTTTTGAAGTCAAAGGACAAGAGTGCAAAGTGTGCAAGCTCAATAAGTCCTTCTATGGCTTAAAACAAGCGTCTAGACAGTTGAACATTCGCTTCCATCAAGCTATATCAGAGAATGTGTTCTCTATGCTTGAGGAAGATCACTGTGTGTACGTTAAGAGATCCAATGGTAAATTTGTCATTCTGACCTTGTATGTTGATGGCATACTCATGGCTGGCAATAACAAAGAGTTGCTGAAATCCACTAAAGAGTGGTTGTCCTCCACGTTTGATATGAAGGACATGGGTGAAGCTAGCTATGTCCTTGGTGTCAAGATAGTTAGAAATAGGTCCAATAGACTTCTGGGATTGTCTCAAGAGACTTATATTAACAACATCTTGAAGAAATACCATATGGACAAATGCAAACCAATCGACACTCCTGTTGAGAAGGGTTTTCACTTGAGCCTTGGTAAGCATCCTGAGACTCCTGAAGAGAAGGCCAAAATGAGCAAGGTTCCATACTCAAATGCTGTGGGAAGCCTTATGTACGCTATGATGTGTACTAGGCCAGACATTTGTTATGCTGTGGGCATGGTGAGTCGATGCCAGTCTAGCCCAAGCATGGAGCACTGGAAGGCAGTCAAGAGAATCATGAGATACCTCATAGGAACGAGTAACTACATGTTGTGTTACCAAGCATCAGATCTCCGCCTGATTGGCTATAGTGATGCCGATTGGGTTGGAGACATTGATGAAAGGAAGTCTACCTCTGGTTATGCTTTCTTGCTGGCTAATGGGGCCATCTCATGGTCCAGCAAGAAGCAAACCTGTATAGCCTTGTCGACTATGGAAGCAAAGTATGTTGCATGCTCTGCAGCAGTACAGGTGGCAGTTTGGTATGTTGATGTCCTTCTGTCCGTCTACTTCTCCCTCCCCTCCTCCATCTCCCTCTACTTCTCTCTTCCCCTCCTTCTCTCCCTCCACTCCTCTCTCACTCTATCTTACTCTCTCGCTCTCCTTCTTTCTCTTCTCTCTTTCCTTCTCTATCTCTCCTCTCTTCCACTCCTCCTTCTCGATCTCCTCCCCTATCACTCCCCTTGTCCTTCCCTCTCTCCTCATCTTCTCTCCACTCTCCCCTTCTCCTTTTCTGTCTGTCCTTCTACTTCTCTCTCCATGTCCTCTCTCTTGTTCTCCTTCTTCTTCTCCCTCCTTCTCTTCCTCCTCTCTCTCATCTCTCTCCTCCTCCCTCTTCTTTTCCTCTCCATCACCTTCAGCCTCTCTCACTCCTCTTGTTCTCCCCCTTATCTCTCTCCTCTCTCTTTGTCTCTCCATCTCTCTATCCCCTTCTCCTCCTTTCTCGTTCTCCTTCTCTCTCTCTCTCTCTCTCTCTCTCTCTCTCTCTCTCCCTTCTCTCTCATTCTCTCTATTTCTCTATCTTCTTACCACTGGTCTCTACTTCTCATTCTCCCTCTCTCTTTCCTTCTCTACTTCTCCTTCCCTTCTTGTATCCTTTTCCTTCTCTCTCTCTTTCTTCTTGTCTTTCTCTATCTAGCTCACTTACGGACTCTCTCCACTTCTCTCACTCTTTCTCCCTCTCCCTCTCTATACTCTTTCTCCCTCTCCCTCTCTCTACTTCTTCTTTGCTCCTTCTCTTTCTCTCTCTTCTTACCACTGGTCTCTACTTCTCCTTCTCCCTCTCTTTCCTTCTCTCCCTCTCCTTCCCTTCCAGTATCCTCTTCCTTCTCTGTCTCCTTCTCCTTGTCTTTCTCCATCTAGCTCACTTACGACCTCTCTCTCCCCTTCTCTCAATTTTTTTCCCTCTCCTCCCTTTCTCTACTTCTTCTTCTTCTCTCATTCTCTTTATCTCTCTCCTCTCTCTTCTTCTCATTCAAATTCACTCTCTCCTTCTCCTTCTCTCCATATCCCTTTTTTTACAAAGCAAAAGGGATGCTTGGCCTCTAATTCTATTAACTAAAAAGTGTTTACAACCTACAAAATGGATGATATGTGCGTGGGTGTATGCTACATGCATACCCAACCTCTACCCTACATGCTATATAATATATCAAAATATGCTTTGTAGTTGGATGCTACGTTACAAAGGAACGTATCACCTAACCTAACTCCACGTGATCTGAAATTGTTTCTCTTCATCTTTGATTTTAGCAAGCTTCTTAACTTTGTCCCATAGGCACCGAACAATGACTTTGATAGCAGCCCCTATATTATCCAGTTGTTGCTTTTCTCTATTCAAGATCCTCAAATTTTGCTCGAGCCAACACTCGTGTATTATAGCATTGAAGACTCACCGCCTCACCACATGCTCAAGCTGGCTTCCTCACGCGTGTGAAATACGTGTAACGTATCCTTCTAAAGATTGTGCAACTCTAGGGTTAAGCTTCAAAATATTGAGGACTGTTGCCCATACCTCCTTTGTGTATGTGCACCCCCAAAAGAGATACTCCATGTCTTCCTCTTCCCCCTCGCAAAGGCTGAAAAACGGGTCATGCTTTGCTTCTCGTTGGTTCATTAGTCTCTTTGTAAGTAGACGACCCCTCAATCCTCTCCAAGCCGTGAGTGCATGCTTAGGAACAGTATGTTTATGCCAAATCATACCAGCCCAAGTTACCTTTCTTCCCGGTGTCCTCACCCATTTTCACACTTCTTCGATGTCGAGTGCAGCACCCTTCCCATCAATTTTCTCTGGTTGGTCCATACCTACATGGATGCGAGTATTCTTAATCTTCAAGTGAACTTCCTCCATCAGGATGGAGTGTGGAGGGGGAAGGTTCTACTCCCCTTCTCTTATGAAATATGAAGCTTTAGTGTCCCAAGGCATTCCCAATTCATAGTGTAAGTGCTCCCCCCAACTCTCACATTGAAACGGTTCTCCACACCAAGGATATTGGAAGAACCGAATCTCTTCTCCACTCCCCACCACATATTGAATGTGCCATCTAGCAATGTCTCGATGCCCTGAGGACGGTGACGTTGGTCGTAGGAGCCGAATGGAGCGGTTCTTTAAATATTTCTGGCGCACACACTTCACCCAAAGGGAGTTTCCTTACCCCACCACAAGCCAAAACAAGCAAAGTAGGCCCACATCATTCCAATCCGTTAGGCATTTAAGGCCAAGACCGCTTTCCTCCTAGGCGTACAGACATCTCTCCAAGCTACTGCAACCCACTTCTTCAGGCCTCCCCATATGAAATGACACATAAGGCTCTCGATATCTTGCAAGACTTTCCATGGAATTAGGAAAGTGGATGTCCAATATATGCTAAGGGGCACGACAATCCTCACAAGCTCCACCTGTCCCGCGATGGATAAAAAATTGTGCTGCCAAGAGCTTAGTCTCGCCTTCACCTTGTTCACAAGTGCCGTGCAATGAGTCCTCCCCATCCTCCCGGAGAACAAAGGCAGCCTGAGGTAGGCCACCGAGAACTCCTTTCTCTCCATACCGAGATGTGCTAAAATCCATGCTCGATGCGGCGCTTCACCTCCATAAAAATTTGGCTCTTTGACGCACTAAAGCTTAGCCCCGAGCAAGCTGTAAATTCCTCAAGTACACCTTTAATGGCTCGTGCATTTTCCTTAGTGGCCTTCGCAAATAATAGGACATCATTAGCAAATAGCAATTGCGAAACAGGAACATCTCCACAAGTAAGTGATAATACGTCCATCCATAGCCGCCTTCTTCACCATTTCACTCAAGACTTCCATACACATAACAAACAAGTAGGGAGCAAATGAATCACTTGTCTCAAGCCATTCCTTGCCACGAAGGAGGTGAAGTTGGCACCATTAACCGTCACCACGAAGGATGCTTTGACACAGATGGAGTCGTATGCTTTTCGGATATCAAGCTTGATGCACATTCGTCCCTTCCCTTTGTTGACATGAAGGTTGTGGCAGGGTTCATGTGCAAGAAGAATGTTGTCAACAATTCTCCTTCCTTTGACAAATGCACTTTGGTTCTCCCCAATGAGTCATGGCAGTAACCCCTTCAAGCGGTTGGCAAGTACTTTGCATGTGAAATGATAGGTCATGTTAGAAATCGCTATGGGTCGATAATCGTCTACCAAAGTAGGTGCTTTCTTCTTTGGGATGATCGTGATGGATGTGGAGTTTCATTGGGCCAGCACCTTCCCGCTATCCAGACAAGAACTCATGGCCTTGAACACAATTCTCTTGATGAGGTCTAATGCAGCCTTGAAGAACTTTGCATTGAAGCCATCGGGTCCCGACGCTTTATCTACATTTGCGTTCAATACCACATCTTCCAGCTCCTTCATGTCAAGTTTTCTTGTTATCTCAATCCCCTCCTCCGGTAGGAGTTGTGGTAGGACGAGGGAGGGGTCAAGGGGTTTCACCTGCAAATCATTAGCAAACAAGTTAGCATAAAACACGGGATGGCGTCCTGGATCTCTCCCTCCTCTTCTACGAAGCTGGCACCCTCACACACTTGTCTCACTTGGTTGGTGTCTCTCCTCACTCTTAGTTGTGCATGGAAAAACCTAGTGTTTCGATCACCTCTTTTAACAACTTCACCCTTGATTTTTTTCGAATAATAGACTCCCCCAAGCAAGAGTCCGCACAAGACACTCCTTTGCTGCCTCTTCAGCAAGGGAGAGCTCAAGATCATGTGGAAGGCCCACCCTTCACCTCCTCACTTCCACAAGTGCTGCTTGAGCCTCTCCCACCTTGTGGGTAACGTTTCTAAAGGTTGTCCTGCTCCACCATATAAGCATCTTCTTGACTTCGTTTAGCTTTGCCACCACACGAAACATGGGAGTGTTTCTCACATACTTAGTCCAAAATTCTCAAATCTCCTCCTGTTTAGCTTCTACTATCCTACAAAACTCCTCATGTTCATCCCAATGATTCTCAAATCTGAACATCTTCTTCTTTCGCCTTTCGTTGCCTTCCCTCTTCTAGATGACCATTGCATGATCGCTCAAGTCCTTTTTCACCAACAAGATAGTAGGATTTCGGGAACAACTCAAGCCACGCATTATTTATTAGGATATGGTCAATCCTCGTCTCAATACATGCACTTCCATCGGATACATACGACCAAGTGAACTCACCACTGATTGATTCGTTCTATATTAACTGCAAGTGCACGGCCGCGTTGAAGCGGTGGCAAATACGGGTCGATCCACAGGGAGGTGTGTCGACTTTTGGTTTGTACGAAGGTGAGTGGGAAAGAGAGAGAAGAAGAGATTGATTACACTAAACTAACTACACTAAACTAATGAACTAGAAGCAAGGAATTGAAACACATGAAATGAACTAAACTAAGCTAAGCTAAGCAACTATTAAGAAGAAAGATAAGCTGGAAATCAGGAATCTAAAACCCCTAAGGGGTGGAGTGTGTGTGTGCACATGAAATAAGTGTGGTGAATGCATACAATAAGCTCAAGTGTGGTTAGTGTTTGTTAATGCATAAGAAGTACCTCATGGCAAGACCTATCATTTACAACACTAACCTAGGTGATTAATATGAGCAATGGAAGGTTGTTATTAAGAACATAACGAGCATGGAGTGTACCTAACTATGGCAGAAACCATCAAGTAAAGTTCTTATTAAATCAAGCAAGCATACTAATATCTCTCACAAACAATAATATCTAGCATTCATACCACCTACATAACATGTACATACATCTACTCCACCCCCAAAGGGGATGGAACTACTCACTAATCATTAGACTACCTACATTAACAAAATGAGACATTATACTGAAAGGAAATTTAAATAAGCAAGAACGGAGCATTAAAGAAGCTTAAAAGGAAAGGAAAGACTAAACAAGCATGCACAAATTAAAAGACATGATTGAAAGAAACTAGAACAAATATTTTATTAACAATGACTCACATTGAAGGTAGCATTCTTCTCCACCTTGAGTTTTGCTTCAAGGCTTACTCCTTAGTAGAGAGAATGCCACCAAGCAATGGGTAGTTTACAATAGAAGGTGAAGAGTTCTATTTATAGCCATAGAAAAAGGTAATCCGGGACAATCCCCCGATGTGGGACTAAACAAATACCAAAAATAGACTAAACATCCACTAATACGCGTGCTCCTGAAATCTTAGCGGATCCGGGAAGATCCGGACCGCAAATTGGCGGTTGTAGACCGCCAATTGATGGTCTACAGGATCCGGATCTGGCTTATTTTTGTTGTGGGCTTTGTCTTGATGTATTTGTTGGTCTTGGATGCATCTACGTCTCTTGTTGGAGCTTCGACCAGAATAGAATTGCCAAAATACTCCCCATGATGGTGTAGAGTTTTCTGTTTTGCTCTTTCGTCCTTTGGTCTTACGTTTAGGTCCTTCTCCCTTGCATCTTAGTCCCCAGGTCTCACAATTAAGTCCTTTTTCCCTACTTTTGGGTCCTTTCATGCTTCATCTCTTCAAACCTATTTATTTCTGAAATTCAAACATAAAACTCGCCACGTAGCATTGCTTAGGTGTAAGATAGTGGATGTAAGATACAAAATATAAGCATGAAATGATGTCAATCAACCACCAGTGGATGGCATCTCAAGTAGCTAAAGTGCATCAATGCAGTCATTTAATTCCAGCAAATAAACCTCATTTTGAGCAGCTCCTCCTCGTTTCTCACTTGCCCTTCAAATGCAATTGAAGTCCCCCCCCACTATCCATGGCCTTGAAACATGTGGTGCAACTTCAACGAGATTGTTCCACAATGCTCTCCTATCTACATGCCCATTTTCCCCATAGAGAGTCGTGATATCAAACTCGGTTCCATCCCTCTTGAGACTCGCCTCAAAGTGTAGTGGTTGTGATGTTTCGATAGTGACGCTCAAATCCATTATTTGGTCATTCCAAAGCACTAAGATTCGCCCGGAGTCGATAACCGTGCTATTCGACATCCATGCATGAGGCCAAATCGCTCGTTTCAAGCGTTCAATCTCCTTATGCTTAAACTTATGCTCCATAAGACACACCACATCCGGGTTTACCTCCTTTATTTGACTTTTAATCAGGAGTGCACGGTCGGCTCCATTTGCTCCGTGCACATTCCACGCTTGGATATTCATGAGTTCAAAGGTGTGGGGTGACCTCCATTACCTCCACATGAGATAGTTTTGCTACAAATTTTCCTCCGGGATCGCCAAAGTGTCGGTGGCAGAGAGCTTGCTTTCTTCATGCATACCTCCCTCTCTTCTTCATCTTCCTCCACCGAATCCATCCCATTTCCGGGTATCTCAAACCTTCCCCACTTTGTGTTGCTATTTCCTTCGAAGGTTCCTTCCCACAATCCATTCTCGAGGGAGAAGCCCATCCTTAGATATGCTTATCCTCGCCTTACACCCTTGATAACTACCCCCTTGTTCATGTTGCATGCCCCCCATCTTCCTAATTGTGGTGTCTCCAAGAGTTGCCTCTCCCACACAAACCACCTCTCCTTCAAGTGTAGCATGTGCTCCCATTCCATGTGAAAGGCCCACTTCGCGTTGCCAACTCACTTCAATTACTCCCATTTCATGCAAAAGACCCACTTCACATTGCCCACTCACTTCATTTGGAGTATCCTCCACTAAGTTTCCCCCAAGCACATCCATATGGTCCCCACTTTGTTCTTACCAAAGGAACTTGTCCTGTCCTCATTTACCCAAATGTGTCTAGAGCACTCAACTCCCTCCTCATTGGCTGTTCCGAAAATGGGCCTAACACTTTTCCCACCCATTTCACTTTTCTCTTCTTGTCCACCAATAGGCTCCCTCCCTTGTGCACCGTTGTTTGAAACCGTTAGAGACTTGGGGAGGAATTCCATTTGGTCTTCAAAGCTATTTTGTCTCATGCCACAAGGCCTAGCCTCATTTGTTCCCTGCAAATTTGTTAAGGAGCAAAAATGTGCCTAATTTAATCTATTACCTTCCATTGCTTTCTCCTCACATGCCCTTCCATGTGGCACGTCCTTATTTTCACCTTCATCCACCTCATCTCTTCTTCCCTCCACGTCATCATCCCTTCCACCTTCTCCTTGCTCCTTCCCTCTCCGATAAGCCACTTCCCCCTCCGAGGCAATGTTTCTATTGGGTTGCGTATATTCATACCTTGGTCTATCTAAGGACCCTTCCAAGCTTCTTGATTGAATCAGTTATAATATAACCGTAAGTGCACGGCCATGTTGAAGTGGTGGCAAATACGGGTCGATCCACAAGGAGGTGTGTCGACTTTGGTAAGTTCAAAGGTGAGTGGGAATCAAGGTGGTGAAAAGAGTGATTAAACTAAACTACACTAAACTAGTTGTAACAAAGAAGGAAATCAAAGCACAAAACAAACTAAAACTAAACTAACAACTACTAATAAGGAAGATGAAATTCAGGAATAGAAAAACCCCTAAGGGGTGGAGTGTGGGTACACATGAAAAAAGTGTGATGAATGCATACAATAAGCTCAAGTGTAGTTAGTGTTTGTTATGCGTAAGAAGTACCTCATGGCAAGACCTATCATCCAAAGCACTAACCTAGGTGATTAATATGAGCGTGACAAGTTTGTATTATGTCAGAAACAAGCATGGAATGTACCTAAATATTATGGCAGAAAACCATCAAGTTAAGTATTATCTTTAATTCAAACAAGCATACTAACATTTCTCACATACAACAATGTTTAGCATTCATTCCATCTACATAACATGAATAGACATCTTCTAACGTCCCGAAACAGCGGAAGATTTAAAATTTCAAAATAACCAACATAACAGACAACTCACGCGGGAACGTCACGAATATATAAATATATAAATCCGGGTGCACCCAAAATACAAGGAGTTTTCCAAAAGAAATACGACTACAATACGGATACAATGGAAGAGAATACAAGTAGTCGTACGGTCTAGCAACTGCCGAAGAGGATCCGACTCCAAAGCGCTCCGTCCTCGGTCACCACCCACCCGGACCTACTGCGGTCCTGAAAAAGATGCAACAACAATGCCTGAGTTTCCAGAAGGAAACCCCGTATGCCAACCCACCTATATGCATGCATCACATAATGAACCTATCATACTAGTAGCATGTCATGGCATCAACAGAAATGGAAAGCAGTTCCCCCGAAGGGTAAAACAGGACATCAGTCCGACAATCAAACATCGGGTCTCCCGAAGAGACCTACTGCAGGCACATGCAGTCTAGTAGCCCGCGACATCGCACCCCCCACACGCAGCTACACTACTCAAGGGTTCGGCAGGGAGCCTCTGTCACGTCTACGCGCCGATAGAAACAGATCTGTAAATCTCAGTGGTCGGGGCCACAGGGACCAACGGGGCCGTCGCCCGGAAGGTATAACAACATCATCTCGGTAGGTGCCCAGCCGAGGAAAACAACAAGCCGGCACAGCCTCGGCCCAACAATCATCATCGCCGGCACAACCTCGGCGGCATCACCGGCACAGCATCGGTGGTCCATCACAACAGTCCGGCACAGCATCGGACAGATCCAGACCGAAGTCTGCCAGGTCATCGGGCTCCTCGAGCCGCGAACACCAACCGCGCCGCTATAAAAGCAGGGCAGCGACCTCCGTAGCCCCAAGGGCCGGTAGTCACCTCACCCAACGCCAGTTGCGTGCCCGCACAACATCAACACTGGGATCCGCGATCCCTCAGGCCTGCTATACTACAAAGTGCCAACAATCATCTCAAAAGTCACGGTCCATACATGGAGGTGACGCGTCCCGAACACCCACACTCTTCCCAACGGCGGTCCCTGGGCAGGCACGCATCACGCGCCCACCGTCACCTCCTGGCTCACGCACAAGGCGAGGACACGGGTTTCCGTGGACAAAGTTGGCATTCACAACGGGACCCAGGAATTCAGTTCTGAGCAGATTCGGTCGACCGAAATAGTCTAACCGGTCGACCGTTTTCACGAGGAATTCGGTCGACCGAAAGTCTGAATCGGTAGAACTCACTGCGCAACACTAATTCCCCAACGGTCGAACAAAAGTCTAAAACCGGTCGACCGAACGAGGTCAAAATCCGGAGTCTGGTCAACATTAAATTCCACTCTATCGGTCGACCGACTCAGGGGTCTCGGTCGACCGAAAACAGACAGGGTCAACCTAGTATTCTACGTCATCAAACGGTCGAACGTAAACATACTACCGGTCGAACAAACATGCAATCGGTCGAACGCAATATAAATCGGTCGAACAATTCATACAATAATAACAGGTACACTTAAGTTCCGGTCGAACACAACAAGGACCGGTCGACCGATAACAGGCAGAAAATCCCAACTCACCAGCAATAATGCACTACCGGTCGACCGCCACAAGGCATCGTTCGACCGGTGAAGGTTAAAGTCGGGCAAACAGTGCTAAAACGGTCGACCGCCCGAAGGATCCGGTCGACCGTTGGTCGTCTTCAACCTCGCGCCAGCCGAGGTTTTACGAAGAACGCGTCGCCGGAGAGGTTCCCAACCTCTCCCGACCCGACCAACGCCTCCCCCACGCTTGGGTGAGCAACAAACCACACTAATAAGTTGACATACCTCAAATGAAGACGACGAAACGCCGGAGCAAGCTCACGCCTCCGTCCTCCTCACGCGCGTCCTCCTCCCCGCGACGACCTCCTCACGCCGGAACCTCCGAGCCTTCTTCCTCCTCTGGTCGCCGGATAGAAAAATGGAGAGGGAGTGAGAGAGTGCAAGTAAGGAAAAGAGAGAGAGAGAGAGAGAGAAACACTTAAATAACCCTACACCCCATCACCTCTCCCTCACCCTACACCATCACCCTACACCCCAACCCATACTTCCCATCACATCCACCACTCCTTCCTCCATCCCTATGCAAACCCCTCTTCTAACCCAAATTAACCCTAATCCAATCCTAATCCGGTTTAGGGACATAACAATCCACCCAACTTAAAAGGATTTCGTCCCGAAATCAAGCAACTACTCACCGAAAAGCTCTGGATACTGCCTTCTGACATCCTCCTCAATCTCCCAAGTGGCCTCGCGCTCGCTGTGATGCTGCCACCTGACCTTCACCATCGGAATGGTCCTCCTCCTGAGCTGGTGATCCATGCGATCAACAATCTCGACCGGCCTCTCCTCGAGCGACAAGTCCTGCTGAATCTCTGGCACTGCTATCTCAATAACGTGCGACGGATCTGCAACGTACTTCCTCAGCATCGATACATGGAAGACGTTGTGAAGACCCGAAAACTGCGGCGGCAAAGCAATCCGGTAGGCAACCTCTCCAACTCGGTCCAAGATCTCGAACGGCCCAACATACCTCGGACTCAGCTTCCCCTTCTTCCCAAACCTCATCACACCTCGGGCAGGGGAAATCTTCAGAAACACATGGTCGCCCACCTCGAAACTCAGCGCTCGTCTGCGTCGATCTGCATAACTCTTCTGCCTGCTCTGTGCCGTGGCCAGTCTCCTCCTGATCACATCCACCTTCTCTGCATACATCTGCACGATCTCTGGCCCAACTAACTGCCTCTCGCCCACATCACTCCAGCATACCGGTGATCTGCAAGGCCTCCCGTACAAAGCCTCGTACGGTGCCATCCCAATACTCGAGTGGTAGCTGTTGTTGTAGGCGAACTCTATCAGTGGCAGGTGCTCATCCCAGTGCCCTGCCCAATCCAATGTGCATGCTCTCAGCATATCCTCCAGGGTCTGAATCGTCCTCTCTGACTGACCATCTGTCTGCGGATGGAACGCTGTACTGAACCTCAGACGCGTCCCCAAAGCCTGCTGCAGACTCCCCCAAAATCTGGAAGTGAAACGAGGATCTCGATCTGAGATGATGCTCACTGGCACTCCATGTAACCTGACTATCTCCTCCACGTACAACTTAGCCAGACCCTCCAAAGGCAACGTGGTCCTGATCGCTAAGAAATGCGCCGACTTGGTCAGTCGATCGACTATCACCCAAATCGCGTCGTGGAATCTCCTCGTCTTCGGCAATCCCGTGACAAAATCCATCGTCACGTGCTCCCACTTCCACTCAGGAAGCTCAATACACTGCATCGGTCCTGCTGGCCTCTGATGCCCAATCTTCACCTGCTGGCAGACCAAGCATCGCTCCACAAACTCGGCAATATCCTTCTTCATGCCCTTCCACCAGAAGTTCCGCTGCAGGTCCTTATACATCTTCGTGCTCCCCGGATGAATGGTGTATCTGGCTCTGTGTGCCTCCTCCATGATGTCATCTCTCAGCCCATCGCTCTTCGGCACCCAGATCCGACTCCTGAACCTCAAACCACCATCAACCCCTATGCTGAAATCTGACCCCTCTCTGGAAGCCAACTGTAGCAGACCAGCTAGCTCCTCATCCCCCTGCTGAGCCTGAACCAACCGTGAGACAGTCTGCGGCTCCACCCGAAGCCCAACAATCACTGCTCCCTCTGTACCCTCTGTGAACGGTCTCCACTCTGACAAAGCCTCGAGTAGCCTCCACTCCTGAATGCACAGACTCGCAACAGAAACCTCCACCTTCCGGCTCAGCGCATCTGCAACCGAATTCGCCTTCCCCGGATGATAGGAAATGGTGAAGTCGTAGTCCTTAATGAACTCGAGCCATCTGCGCTGCCTCATATTCAGCTCCTTCTGCGAGAACAAGTACTTCAGACTCTGATGATCGGTGAAGACCTCGAACTGCTCGCCATACAGATAGTGCCGCCAGGTCTTCAACGCGTGAACTACCGCCGCCAGCTCCAGATCGTGAGTCGGGTAGTTCTTCTCGTGCACCTTCAGCTGCCTCGAAGCGTACGCGACCACCTTCCCATGCTGCATCAGAACACAACCCAAGCCTATCCCTGATGCATCGCTGTAAATCACGTAGCCTCCACTGCCACTCGGTAGCGTCAGAATAGGTGCTGTCGTCAATCGCCTCTTCAGCTCCTGAAAGCTGTCCTCGCACTTCTGGGACCAAACGAACTTGACGCCTTTCTGCGTCAATGCTGTCAGCGGCGATGCAAGTCTGGAGAAATCCTGGATAAATCGTCTGTAATACCCTGCCAGACCTACGAAACTCCTGATCTCCGTCACGCTCGTCGGGGCTCTCCACTGAGTCACTGCCTCGATCTTCGCCGGATCCACTGAAATCCCATCTGCTGACACAATATGCCCCAGAAAAGCCACCTGATCCAACCAAAACTCGCACTTCGTGTACTTGGCATATAGCTGCTGATCCCTCAAGATGCCAAGCACAATCCTCAGGTGCTCTCGATGCTGCTCCCTGTCAGGCGAGTATATCAAAATGTCGTCTACGAATACAACGACAAATCTGTCGAGGTACGGCTGGAAGGTCCTATTCATCAGATCCATGAATGCTGCAGGCGCATTCGTCAGTCCAAATG
Organism: Triglochin maritima; assembly: GCA_963682175.1. Taxonomy (NCBI): domain Eukaryota; kingdom Viridiplantae; phylum Streptophyta; class Magnoliopsida; order Alismatales; family Juncaginaceae; genus Triglochin; species Triglochin maritima. The sequence continues at coordinate 32,979,594 of OY821776.1, read as the reverse complement.
GCATCACCAAGAACTCGTAGTGGCCGTACCGCGTCCTGAAGGCTGTCTTCTGAACATCTGCCTCCCTGATCCGCAACTGATGATAACCCGAACGCAGATCGACCTTCGAGAACACTCTCGCCGTCTGCAACTGATCAAACAAATCATCAATCCTGGGCAAAGGATACCGATTCCGAACGGTAACTTTATTCAACATCCTGTAGTCGATGCACATCCGCAACGACCCATCCTTCTTCTTCACGAAGAGCACAGGCGCTCCCCATGGAGAAACACTCGGTCGAATGAACCCGGACTCCATCAACTCCTGCAATTGCTTCTTCAGCTCTGTCAACTCTGCAGGTGCCATACGATACGGTGCCTTCGACTGAGGTGTCGTACCCGCTACCAGCTCGATGCCGAACTCGATCTCTCGGTGCGGCGGTAACGCTGGAATCTCCGCTGGAAACACATCCGGAAACTCCTGCACAATCTCTATGTCCTCCAGTCTCCTCGTCTCACGATCAGGAACTACCAGCGTGGCCACAAACGCTCTGCATCCCTGCTGTATCAGTCTCTGTGCCCTAACTGCAGACACAATCAGACGACCCCCTCTGCTCCTCGCACCTCTGATCAGAACATCTGGCAAACCCTCCATCGGAATCAGGATCTTCTTCTCACGGCAAAAGACCCGCACGTCGTACCGGGACAGCCAGTCCATCCCCAGTATGACGTCGAAGTCCACCATCGGTAACAAGACCAGATCTGCCGGAAAATCGTGGTCTCCCGAAGCAACTGTGGTGCCGGGGAAAAAGCTCCCCACAGTGCCCACCTCACCCATGGGCGTGCTGACCTCCAAAACATCAGTCAGCAGCACAGGGGTCCGACCCAACTCGCCAGCAAACTTCTCCGAAATGAAGGAGTGAGTGGCGCCGCAATCAAACAACACACGCGCTACTGAACCAGAAACTGAAAGCGTACCTTCCACGACGGTGTTGGAGTCCCTCGCCTCCTCAGCCTGGATAGTGAAGACTCGCCCAGTCCTCCTGCTCTGCCCCGGTGCAACAACTGATCGGCTACCTCCGCCTCTGCCTACTGCTGGTGGTCCCGGCCTCCTGCTCGGCTCACCCTGCCTCTGAGGACAATCACGGACAAAATGCCCCATCTGACCACAACCCATGCACGCTCCAGTCCGACGGGGACACTCCTGCCCCGGATGGAACCTCCCGCAGTAAGTGCACGCTCCTGACTGACGTGCTCCTCCACCATCGAACCTGGGCCTCTTGCCCGAGTTCCCTGCTCCACGACCAGCGACTCTGCTGCCGGTGCTCACTGGCGCCTTCCGCGCCTCCTGAATACACTCCCTCTGGTCCTGCTCGATGATCGTAGCATGCTTCACCGCATCAGCAAGGGTCCGCGGCATGCTGTTGATCACCCGAGAACGAAGCGGCTGCCTCAGTCCCTTCACGAACTTCCTCGCCCGTTGCTCTGGGGTCACACAAATCTCAGGGCAGTAACGCTCCAAAGCGTTGAACCTGCTGATGTAGCTCGTCAGTGTCACGTCCTTCTGCTCCAGCGACATGAACTCCTCCCTCTTCTGATCCCTGACATGCTGGGGGAAGTACTGCTCATGAAACACCTCCAAGAACTCCTCCCAGCTCACATCCACACGATCATCAAACAACACCGTGGACGTAGATCTCCACCAGTTGGCAGCCTCGCCATCGAACACGTAGGTGGCCAGCTCCACCATCCTCTCAGGTGCTACACCAATAGCACGGAAAATCTTCTCCATCCGGAAGACCCAGTCCTCTGCAACCTCTGGGGCCCTCCTGCCATCAAAAGTCGGCGGGTGCTGACGCATGAACCGATCGTGCTCAGCCCCACCCCGCTCTGAGCGCTCTGAGCAGCCTGACGCTCCAGAAACTCGCCCAGCCTGTCCCACTGAGCACCTGAAGTGTCGTCACTGGGATCACGATCGCGTGGAGAACTCCTCACGCGCCTAGGTGCCATCTGTCACCACAACAATCAACAGATAAGCAACAATGCATGCAAGAGCTACGAAAATAATGCATGCCTCTAGCACTACTCCTAAGGGTGGTTCTTTAGACGAAGACACAGGAATCGACCGCTCTGATACCAAGTTGTAACGTCCCGAAACAGCGGAAGATTTAAAATTTCAAAATAACCAACATAACAGACAACTCACGCGGGAACGTCACGAATATATAAATATATAAATCCGGGTGCACCCAAAATACAAGGAGTTTTCCAAAAGAAATACGACTACAATACGGATACAATGGAAGAGAATACAAGTAGTCGTACGGTCTAGCAACTGCCGAAGAGGATCCGACTCCAAAGCGCTCCGTCCTCGGTCACCACCCACCCGGACCTACTGCGGTCCTGAAAAAGATGCAAAAACAATGCCTGAGTTTCCAGAAGGAAACCCCGTATGCCAACCCACCTATATGCATGCATCACATAATGAACCTATCATACTAGTAGCATGTCATGGCATCAACAGAAATGGAAAGCAGTTCCCCCGAAGGGTAAAACAGGACATCAGTCCGACAATCAAACATCGGGTCTCCCGAAGAGACCTACTGCAGGCACATGCAGTCTAGTAGCCCGCGACATCGCACCCCCCACACGCAGCTACACTACTCAAGGGTTCGGCAGGGAGCCTCTGTCACGTCTACGCGCCGATAGAAACAGATCTGTAAATCTCAGTGGTCGGGGCCACAGGGACCAACGGGGCCGTCGCCCGGAAGGTATAACAACATCATCTCGGTAGGTGCCCAGCCGAGGAAAACAACAAGCCGGCACAGCCTCGGCCCAACAATCATCATCGCCGGCACAACCTCGGCGGCATCACCGGCACAGCATCGGTGGTCCATCACAACAGTCCGGCACAGCATCGGACAGATCCAGACCGAAGTCTGCCAGGTCATCGGGCTCCTCGAGCCGCGAACACCAACCGCGCCGCTATAAAAGCAGGGCAGCGACCTCCGTAGCCCCAAGGGCCGGTAGTCACCTCACCCAACGCCAGTTGCGTGCCCGCACAACATCAACACTGGGATCCGCGATCCCTCAGGCCTGCTATACTACAAAGTGCCAACAATCATCTCAAAAGTCACGGTCCATACATGGAGGTGACGCGTCCCGAACACCCACACTCTTCCCAACGGCGGTCCCTGGGCAGGCACGCATCACGCGCCCACCGTCACCTCCCGGCTCACGCACAAGGCGAGGACACGGGTTTCCGTGGACAAAGTTGGCATTCACAACGGGACCCAGGAATTCAGTTCTGAGCAGATTCGGTCGACCGAAATAGTCTAACCGGTCGACCGTTTTCACGAGGAATTCGGTCGACCGAAAGTCTGAATCGGTAGAACTCACTGCGCAACACTAATTCCCCAACGGTCGAACAAAAGTCTAAAACCGGTCGACCGAACGAGGTCAAAATCCGGAGTCTGGTCAACATTAAATTCCACTCTATCGGTCGACCGACTCAGGGGTCTCGGTCGACCGAAAACAGACAGGGTCAACCTAGTATTCTACGTCATCAAACGGTCGAACGTAAACATACTACCGGTCGAACAAACATGCAATCGGTCGAACGCAATATAAATCGGTCGAACAATTCATACAATAATAACAGGTACACTTAAGTTCCGGTCGAACACAACAAGGACCGGTCGACCGATAACAGGCAGAAAATCCCAACTCACCAGCAATAATGCACTACCGGTCGACCGCCACAAGGCATCGTTCGACCGGTGAAGGTTAAAGTCGGGCAAACAGTGCTAAAACGGTCGACCGCCCGAAGGATCCGGTCGACCGTTGGTCGTCTTCAACCTCGCGCCAGCCGAGGTTTTACGAAGAACGCGTCGCCGGAGAGGTTCCCAACCTCTCCCGACCCGACCAACGCCTCCCCCACGCTTGGGTGAGCAACAAACCACACTAATAAGTTGACATACCTCAAATGAAGACGACGAAACGCCGGAGCAAGCTCACGCCTCCGTCCTCCTCACGCGCGTCCTCCTCCCCGCGACGACCTCCTCACGCCGGAACCTCCGAGCCTTCTTCCTCCTCTGGTCGCCGGATAGAAAAATGGAGAGGGAGTGAGAGAGTGCAAGTAAGGAAAAGAGAGAGAGAGAGAGAGAGAGAAACACTTAAATAACCCTACACCCCATCACCTCTCCCTCACCCTACACCATCACCCTACACCCCAACCCATACTTCCCATCACATCCACCACTCCTTCCTCCATCCCTATGCAAACCCCTCTTCTAACCCAAATTAACCCTAATCCAATCCTAATCCGGTTTAGGGACATAACACATCTACTCCACCCCCAAAGGGGGAGTGACCTACTCACACATTATTAAACTAACATTCGTACTAAGGAAAGAAAACATTCTAATTATACTATGATAAAGGAAACAAACAAACTAAACATGCAAGCATCAAAATAAAGACAATATAAAACTAACAAAACTATGAAGAATTATTTTATTTACATGACTCACATTACAAGTGACATTCTTCTCCACTTGAGCTTTGCTTCAAGGCTTTGCTCCAAGTAAAGAGAATGCCACCAAGCAATGGGTGAATACAAATGTGGAGGAAGAGTTCTATTTATAGGCATGAAAAAATGTAACCGGAGAGAATCCCCCCGGTATGGGACTAATACACTACTAAAAATAGACACAAAACACTCTAATACATGACCCGCCTAAACTTTATCGGATTTGAAGCAATATAGACTGCCAATTGGCGGTCTATAAGGTCTGGATCTGGTCAAGTTTTTCAGTGTGGTTGTCTGGCTTGATTTCTTCATGTCTGATGCACCCAAATCGATTGTGTAGGTTGCGACCTGAATCCAATTGCCAAAATACTCCTCATGATGGTGTGGAGTTTCTTCATTTGCTCGTTGGACCGTTTGGCTTTACATTCGGGTCCTTCTCTATTTCATCTTGGTCTAGAAGTCTTTCAACGTAGTCATTTTCCTTGCTTTTGAGTCCTTTTTGTGACTCTTCTCCTCAAACCTGCTTATTCCTAAAATGTAGACACAAATGTATGCATGATATGATGTCAATTAAATACCACCATACCTAACTTTTGCTAGTCCCGAGCATAACAAAGAAAGAAAAAATTGAAGAAATGAAAGCATAAGAAAAACAAGAAATCCTAATTCACTTTCGTAGGAATCCCGATTGCACATAGCACGTGCAACAAGCTATTAAACCTCCTTGTCGCCAAAGAGGATTATTGTCTCCTGAGGGTTTTCAGCAGATATACCCAGACAATACGAACATAGATGCATTATTCAACCTAGCACTCGACTCGATGGAATCATTTTTGTCGATCATTGGATACGGTAATTCTACGGGTCGCCTCTACAATTTAATTAGTCCACACACCTACCCTAATGAGCCATTCGTGAAAGTTAATTAAGGACTTAAGTGAAAGAAACGGACAACCTTAACATCCTCAAGTGATACAATGTGTAAAGTCCATTAAAGTTCTTTTTTACATTACCTTTTTTTCTCTTTTTTTTCTTATTTTTTTCTTTTTGTTTTTACTAGTTGGTGTGTAATTCTCCAGGGTCAGGTTTCGTGCATCATTTGCCTATGAGGACTTACACTATCACGTACACCTTTCCCCACATCTCCACATAGGGTAATCCCTATCACCCGTGTAACTGGAGTTCGGTCGGTGCATCTCAAGTCAGATGACTTGAAAGCACGAGGCACAAAGTCCCCTCGGATCTAATTTCCCGAGTGATAGGAGCCGTGCGAGAAGAGAGAACACCTACTCACTTATTTCTTATCCTCACATGAACCAAAACCCCTACACTTAACGTCTCAGCAAAGGAGTTAATGTGTAACGACCCTGATTTCACGGGTATGGACACTGGGAAATACTACAAGTATCGCGATCACGGACCTCCGCGACGGCCGAAGGAGTTAGAAAAGATATACCAAACAACGACTCGACAATACGTAGAGAGATCATACGTGGATAGACTAACATAAGACATAATTGAAAAGTGAGAGATTATCCATATATGGTGACAAGGTCAAATACATTACATCGAGTTTAAAATGGAAATACACCATAAATAATGCGGAAGATAAAGACAAACTGAAGAATCTGGTCGACGTGTCCCTCGTGTACAGAATCTTCGACTACTCGTCCAGTGTACCCTGTAGACATCTAAGTACCTACAAGCAGCGCATCAACATATGCATGAGTTTTCTATAAAGAAAACCCAGTATGCCCCTGGCCCAATCGGAGTTATATGGAAGAATGCATGAAATCTATCTAAGACAAAAGCATCCGAAACAGAAACAGAAAAGCATATAATGCAACAGAAGGCTACGACTCCATAGGTCGTGTCGGTCGAGCGCACCCAAACCATTCCTCGAAAGGAACCAGAACACCAGCCTCGCTGGTCAAAAGCGGTCACTCGACAGTGACCCACCGCTAGGCACAAAGCGGTGCGCCGGATAAGTGTTGCCATCGCTAACTTGGGAACACCTACCCTGAGACAGAATGGCAGTGCACCTGTCCAGGACTTATCTTTTGCCTGGCCTCCCAACGTGAAGGTCTTATGTGAATGGTCTCTAGAGCTAGAGGACCCACTCGTGGCCCGTCGGTCCAGAAAACAGAATGTGCCCAAAATTATTAATCAAATTAAATGCAATGCAAGCTACTTAAGCATCTAAAATCTAATGCATCTATAGTGTGTGGAACAAGCTCAAGGAAAGGTATCCGGATACCCTCCTAACAGCCCCTAAACAAATCAAAATCAGAACATCCCAATCAGGAATCAAACGAAACTCACAACAGCAAGCAATCATAACCGAATCGGCAAATCAAGATAATAGCTAATAGAGTCATTTACGGGTCATGATAAGGATGTTATAAGGTCTGATATCCTAAGGGTCATACATAACCATATCATAACACTTCACTTCAGTAACATATTGACATGAAAGACACAATGGGATCATGCATTACAGCTAGATATATCAAAATCAAACTCCACAATAATCGATAGCATGCATCCTTAATTTCAGAGTGTATATGAAATGATAACTGAAATCTCAGAGCATGATCAGAGTTGATATGGGTATGTATTACATGTATATCAGTAGCATAATCATCCTGGAACATGCATAAAATATCAGTAGACAATATAGATCTCCAAACTAGCATACATGCGTGCAACGGGTTAATATGTTGCTTTAGAATATGACACGATCAACACATGATATGAAAGAGACCGTTTACATTCATAAGTGCATGGATGACTACAACATCAGGAATACACACACATCAGATCATATAACAACATTATATCTGCTACTGAAACACAACAACTCATATAGAGCAAAACACATTCAACACATAACACACGATAACTTACAATAGGCAAGTTAACAAGTTCAATCGACTCACAACCAGATGCATGAGCCGCTGATCACTCCAACCCACGTGCTTAGAGTATCCCTCTCAGGTGGTCTATGGTGGGAGAGGGTCAGTAGAGATCCATTCAAGCAGCCCAGCCCAACAACCGAGCAAGCTGATGCACATCGTGCACTAACCGCATGGCTAGCCCATTCCCGCGCACCGTGCTCAGACCGAGCTAGCCCATCTAGATCATCCTCACCCCTAGACTCCCTAGGGTTGTTCCACACCTTTCACTGACCCTTGCCACCGTCTAGAAGGGCTGGACCAGCCAGCCGATCCAAAAAAAGAGTCAAGAGGGTTGAAGACAAATCCCAATCGGATCTTGTGTGCACCAGCCACACCCAACCAGATCCGTGTCCACCCCAAAACTCAGCCCAGAAGAAACGTCATCACTCCTGGTTGGACCTCGCCAGAGCTCGCCAGAGCCCTAGTCCCTTTGGCTGTCCCACAGCCAGCCCCATCTAGCGGATGCTCCATGCGCACGCTAGAAGGGAACTCGGTTGATGGTGCAACCGATTGCACCAACCACCAACATGGTGCTGGCTGGCCCTCCAGCCAACAACCCCTCCCATACAACTCTTCAAGGGTCAAGAACATACCTGAATTCATAAAAAGCTTTGCCCGAGATCACCGGAGATCAGCCCACCCAGATCTTCGTCTAGTTGCTTCCAAAAGATGCACTCTAGCTTGCTCCACTTGACTCGTCGGACCTCCAACCACTAGCACGCCGGAGAGGGAGATGGAGAGGGTCTGAATTTCGTGGATGAGAGAGTCAGAGGGTAGGGATGTCTTGGGTGGAGGGGGTTTTGTTTGCAAACAACCCTCCAACTTCCATAGCCTTCATGGCTATTCAAGTCACATCAAGGCATGCCAAAATGGCACCATCCCAAAGGCATCCAAAAGCCACGAAATAATGTGCATCGAAACCCAAAACACAAGCCTTCCAATTCCATGCCACCTCAACATGGGCTCAGCCCAAACTCGCACCATTCACCCCCTCGGATCGGATTAAGTCGATCAAGCCAGCAAATGCGTACTCACCCGGTGAGTCACACTCGATTAACCGACAAGGAACCCAATTAAAAATAAGCATACAGACATACCACAAACACAATTAGATAAGCTAAGAACTAAATTATACATAAATGAGGATAGTGGACTTATTAATATTATTGTAGGAGAGTGGGTCTTACAACCTACCCCCTTAAATAAACTTCGTCCTCAAAATTTGCTATCCCTAACTCTTAACAAGAGCTTTGAATACAAATTCCTTACATCATCCTCCGGACCCATACTTTGCAGTAACAACAAAACAAGGGTACCGCAAAAACATTGCGAACAATGGCCATGAAAGAGTAACTATAGTATTGAATTCTTGGCCTATAAACCTTGATCTACATCATCATATTCAAACAAAACGCATACAACTGTAAGACAATGAAATACAAGTGTCATGATAGCCATAGATTCTGAGAACTAATCTTAAACAAACCACATGAATCCAACAACTAACAACCTATATACATATGACCTAACAACAGCTAGCCAATCATACATGATCATAATGTCTATTGACAACAAACTAGTTAGGAAGGTAACACAAAATACAATCACTAAACATAGATGAACATATAATATATTTATATCTATATGCACAAGGTGTATGAGAACAACAACAAAAAACTTGGAATTAATGACAAGATCTCCATAGACAATACCCATGCACAAGATATATCTAGGCAGCAATTAAATCATGTGCTAATAACAAGATCTCCATGCGTTTATATATCTACATGCACATGATGTATGAGGACAACAATTAAGAGGTGTAATCATAATAAGAACTCGATGCCTAAATATATATGGTCATGATTTATTAAGACAACCAATAACTCATGAAATCATAGTCATAATATCACAACACGAACTTACTTGCATGAACGACATGCACTCACGTCATGATGCACATAACAGAAGCAACAACAATTATAATAAATTAGGTAAAGCACGTGCCATGATAATCATAGATCATGCGAATTAAACATGCAACATGTGGGAGCTATGGTCATGTTGAGATGATTACACAACACTTCACTCTACTATAACGCAATCGTGGGTTTAAATTCATTCCTGCATGAATCTAGATATATGTAGGGGATATATGTGACCATATGCATAATATAAGATCCCACGATGCAATCATTATAATACAAGTGATAGGCATGCATGCATGAATGGATGGGAAATCACTTTTGATTCCAACATTTTAGAGCATAGCATCATGCCCATAGTTGAATTAAAATGTTCGGTTAGCCTTTACATGTAGTACAATTTCCTGTTTCCAACAAGGATGTCATGCGTACAAGTATAGCTCCCTAACAATAATCTAAACATGAATATTCCCACAAATCTAGTAGCTAAATAATACATAGGTGCAACATCTTAACAACCACTTAGTTAGGAAAGAATCACATGTATTTAGCAACTAAAGATATATTAACATGTAGCACCTCCACAACAGTTAAATTATGGGATAAAAATAAACAATAAAATCAGATCTCAAAGGATAATTATACAAGTATCTGATGTACCTATTTAATAGAAAATGAAACTCACACAATAGCATGTATTCAGTATGAGAAACACATCCATAACAAAAAGAGGTATCACAAAAGAAATACTACAAGCATTATATGACAAGAAAATTAAATTTCGGACCATATACACGTTAGTTCTAGCCACACCCAACATGATCAGAGATGATATGAACATGCACAAGTATAAAACAATAACATAAGGTAATGAAACATGCTTGTGATATCAATAGTCCAAAACGATTTATAAATTGATCGACATGCATGCATTCAGATTTGCTTACTACTTATAAGCCATAGAATGAGTTGCATAAAACATGGATGAGTTCTGATTTCATTTTCATGTGAGAGCATAACAAGACATATCAGAGGAGGTATACGAAAATTAGATTATATATGTGATATGGCTACTGCTGGAACGAAATCAAACTAGATTAGCAATCATAGCAATCGACACATATCAGCCCTACCGATTGCATTATCATCTATATGGAATTATGCCACTTATTCGCAGATGAGATGTCATGAATATATCTTAGGAAATTGTCAGATCAGAGTGTATACTTGTATTGGTCGTTAGTGGACTAAAATCAGAATGAGTCATGCTGTATTATTTAGTCCTATTAGCTAGATCATGCATAGATATAACTCTGAAATCAGTGAGGACTTATGAACTACTGACATAACAAGTCATGAAATCATGCAAGATTAGGTGACCTAAAATAGTAACAATTCATGTAACTAATGTCTGAACAAAATTATAAATCCATACATGAATATAAGACCTAAATCAGTGATTGATAGTTTTATATTAACCGCAAGTGCACGGCTGCGTTGAAGCGGTGGCAAATACGGGTCGTCCACTGGGAGGTGTGTCGACGCTTGGTTTGTGCGAAGGCGAGTGCAAAGAAAGGGAAGAAAGATGTATTACACTACACTACACTAATCTAAACTAGTGAACAAGCAAAGCTGAAATGAAATCACTAAACAAACTAAGATAAACAACTAATGAAGAAGATAAAAAAACACAAGAATGAAAACCCCTAAGGGGTGGAGTGTGTGTGTGTGCACATGTAATAAGTGTGGTGTTGAATACATACAATAAGCTCAAGTTAGTTAGTGTTTGTTAATGCATAAGAGGTACCTAATGGCAAAACCTATCATTCACAACACTAACTTATGTGATTAATATGAGCAATGCAAGGTTGTTATTAAGAACATAACAAGCATGGAGTGTACCTAACTATGGCAGAAACCATCAACTAAAGTCCTTATTAATTCAAGCAAGTATACTAATATTTCTCACAAATATTTATATCAAGCATTCATACCATGTACATAACATGTACACAAATCTACTCCACCCCCCAAAGGGGATGGAACATGTCACACATATTTAAACTAACTATTCTAACAAAATGAAGCATGATACTGAAATTAAACTACACTAATCAAGCAAGAAATATTAAAGAAGCATAAAACAAAACAAACAAGTAAGCATGTATATGAAAGGAAATTAAACTAAGAGAGAAACAACACAATTAAAGGGAAAATATCTATTATTAACTCACTCAATACAAGCAGCCCTCCCTCCACCAGAGTTTTGCTCCAAGGCTTCACTCTTAGTTGGGAAGATGGCCACCAAAGAGGGAGATTGATTACATGAGAGGAGGGAGAGTTCTGTTTATAGCCATAGAAAAAGGTAATCTGGGACAATCCCCCGATGTGGGACTAAACATATACCAAAAATAGCCTAAACATCATCTAATACACGCTCTCCAGAAGTTTCATCGGATCCAGGAAGATCCGGACCGCCAATGGGTGGTTCCAGACCGCCAATTGGCGGTCTACGGGATCCAGATCCATCTGGTTTTGATGCTGGGCTTTGCTTGATGTGTTTGTTGGTCTTTGATGCATCTACTTTGTTTATTGGAGCTCCGACCCAAATCGAATTGTCAAAATACTCCCTCAAGTTGGTGTGGAGTTTTCTATTTTGCTCTTAGGTCCTTCGGTCTTACGTTCAGGTCCTTCTCCCTTGTATCTTAGTCCCCAGGTCTCACAATTAAGTCCTTTTTCCCTGTTTTGGGTCCTTTCATGTCTCTTCTCCTCAAACCTATTTATTTCTGAAATTCAAACATAAAACTCATCATGTAGCATTGTGTTGAACGTTTTAATTAAACCGCAAGTGCACGGCCGCGATGAAGCGGTGGCAAGTACGGGTCATCCTCAGGGAGGTGAGTAGCCTCTTGCTTGTACGAAATCAAGTGGCAAGAATAGGGGGAGAAAGATGTCTATGCTACTCTACTCTATACTACGCTAAGAAGTAGGAAATGCGAAACAAGCAAACAAACGATGAAATAAGAACTAAGCTAAGAACAAAACAAGAATGCTGGAATTTCAGAAATGGGAAAACCCCTAAGGGGTGGAGTGAGTGCACACATGCAAAGAGGTGGGTGTAGAATACATTCTTTAAGCACATGAAGGTGGTGTTTATCAAGCATAGGAAGTGTCTAAATGTTATGGCAAAGCCTATCAATCTATTCACCAACTTAGTTGATTAACATTTACATATGCAAGTTGTTTATTTCAGAACCTAAACAAGCATGAGAGGTGTCTAATCATTTTGGCAAAACTCATCAAGTTATAAATTCTATCCTAAACAAGCAAGTATACATTCATGTTTAATCAACACATCAAAAATAAAGCATTCATCCCATTCTCTAATGCATGTATGTACATCTACTCTACCCCCCAAAGGGGATGGAACTACTCACTAAACATTACACTAATTATTAAACTAAGCAGAGAAAGCATATTAAAACTAAGCTAGAAATAAAAGACGATTAAACTAAAACATGCACAAAAACAATAAAAGAGGCATAAACAAACAATGAAAGAAACACAAAACTTTATTGATAAAATGACTCACATTAAAAGTAGCATCCTCTTACTTTAGTGTGTGCTTCAAGGCCTCACTTCTAGTAGGAAGAATAGCCACTTAAAATATGGAGTGATTACAATGGAAGGTGAAGAGTTCTATTTATAGGCATGGAAAAAGCTAATCCGGGACAATCCCCCGATGTGGGACTAAACAGATACCAAACATAGCCTAAACATCCTCTAATACATATGCTAGAGAAATTTGAGCGGATTTGGGCCAAAATGGACCGCCAATTAGCAGTGTTGGACCGCCAATTCGCGGTCGATATGGTTCAGATCTTGCTCATTTTTGTTTTGGGCTTTTCTTTCTGGTATTGTTGGTCTTTGATGCGGTTACTTGACTTGTTGGAGCTCCGACCCGAATCGAATTGGTAAAATACTCCCCATGATGGTGTGGGGTATTCTGTTTTGCTCTTAGGTCCTTCTGTCTTGCAATCAGGTCCTTCTCCCTTGCATCTTGGTCCCCAGATCTCACAATCCAGTCCTTTTTCCCAGCTTTTGGGTCCTTTTATGTTTCATCTCTTCAAACCTATTTATTCCTGAAAACTAAACATAAAACTCGTGACATAGCATTGTTTAGGTGAAAGATAATGGATATAAGATACAAATATGAGCATGAAATGATGTCAATCAAATACCCCCACACCTAACTTTTGCTAGTCCCGAGCAAAACAAAGAAAGAGAAAAGCATGCGAAAAACAAGAAATCCTAACTCACTTTCGTAGGAATCACGGTTGCACTTAGCACGTGCAACAAGCCGTTAAACCTCCTTGTCGCCAAGGAGGAGGAGTGTTGTCTCCTGAGGGTTTTCAGCGGATATACCCACAAAATCCGAACAATATGCATTAATCAATCTAGCTACACGACTCGTTGGACTTATTTTGTCGATCATGGGACGCGGTAATACTATGGGTCGACTCTATATATGTAATCGGTCCCCACACCTAGCCTAATGAGTTATTCATGAGAGTTAGTCAAGGACTTAAGTGAAAGACATGGGCAACCTTAACTTCTGAATGTGATACAATGTGTAAAGTCCATTTTGGTTCTTATTTGACTCTTTTTTCTTCTTCTTTTTTTTTCTTTTTCTTTTTTTTTCTTTTTCTTTGGAGCATTTTATTGGTTGGTGTTTGATTCTCCCAGGGTCAGGTTTCGTGCATCATTGCCTATGAGGACTTACACTATCATGTACACCTTCCCCCAAATCTCCACATAGGGTGATCCCTACCACCCGTGTAACGGGAGTTCGGTCGGCGCATCCCAAGTCAGATGACTCGAAAGCACCAGGCACAAAGTCCCCTCAGACCTACTTTCCCGAGTGATAGGAGCCGTGTGAGAAGAGAGAACACCACTTATTTATCTATATGGGAACCAAAACCCCTACACTTAAGTTTCACAAAAAGAGATTAAGGGCCCTCGACTACGACAAACTTCCTTATACTTACAAACACGAATTATTTGACTCACTAGGTTCAGGGTGGACTTCTTTAAATGTTTGAGTACTGAAACCCTATGATTACACGCCTCCTGAGGGAAAACCACGGTGCATCCTAACGACTCGACAAGACCTAAAGCCAGTAAACTAGAAATCCTAATGCATCAAGTTCAAGACAATTTTGGGAGCTTTCTTTTTACTTTGCCTCTCAACGGTTTTGCACATGCTAAACACACGCAAAACCCACAAAAACACTTTCTTTCGCAAACACATGAAGATTTTGAAAGAAATGTGAAAATTTTAAAGCACTAGGCAAGCAAAAGAAGTCAAGTCACCCAATGATCATGGTAAGCAGATATATCGATATTAAATGCGGCACACTAACATGACCCTAACAATGCACAAAAAAGAAAACAAAAAATCAAAAGAAAAGACTCGACTATGTACACATGTAAAACACCCCCACACTTACTTCATGCATTGTCCTCAATGAATGTGAACAAGATACTACATGGATACATGCATGAAAAAGGAAAGATCTCACCAACATGAAGTACAAAGGGACATTTAGGGTCATGTTGATGGACACAAACCCAAATCCCCTCAAAACCTGTGAGAAGCTGAAGAAGAGAGATAAATACGTGAAGAGATTGGGCCCAAGTACACAAGGGTTGGGGCCCACAACAATCGATGCTCACTGAAGGAGTCTTTTATTACACACTTTTTTTCTTTCTGTTTTAAGATATATACATCAACCAAGATATTCTCATAATCATTTGGTCAAGGAACATCAAATGAGAACATCAAGTCAGGAGGACCAGAGACTTGGCGAGATGGGCAACCTACACTGGTACTCTGAGGTGTCATGAGGGGTGAAAGGTCAAAGCTGAAAGGCTCGAACCCCTCATGATATTGGTCGGGTGTGGGCAACAAAGAATGAAGTTGCGTTGCTTCACTAGGGTTTAATTGCTCATCGAAGAAAACCCTCCAACCAATAGGCGGGTGCATCGGAATGAGTTCCTCAGGCTCATTCGATGGATGCAGCAGACCTGCATCGCGAAGAATGGGGTTTCTCCCCAAGTCAACCAACAAGGACCTCCCACCATCATTTAGATCATCAAGCATAAGCTCGGTCGTAGGTGCGTCCTTGTTGGAGTCAATATGAAGCTCAAATGGCTCAATGGCCATGGGACATGAGGTAGAGACACCTTCTGGTATAGGCATATGATGAGGTGTCTCACTCTCACTAGTACTCTCAACTGAATCATGCAACGAACACTCCCTTTGGACATTCATGTTCGAGGCCAGCTCACTCTGTTGCATTGCGAAGACAGGCAATGAGTTTTCGATGGGCCCTCGAACATTCTCAACGGGTTGCATTGGGGTTAGGGGTGTTCGTCGATTTTGTGGTGCTTTCTCCAATTGGCGGATGAGATTTAGATTTAAAGGTTCATCCATGGGTTCCTGTTGCTTACCAGAGTTGAACACATGAAACTCGGCACTCATGGTACCGAATGAGAGCTTCATGAGACCATTTCTACAATTAATCAAGGCATTGGAGGTTGCCAGAAATGGTCTACCCAAAATCAAAGGTATTTGAGAGTGGGTGTTCGCAACAGGATTGGTATCGAGGACAACAAAATCGACTGGAAATATAAAATCTCCAACTTTGATAAGTACATCCTCGATAATCCCCATGGGAATACGAATGGATCTATCCGCCAATTGGAGGGTGATCTTCGTTGGTTTCAATTCTCCCAAGTTCAACTGTTGATAAACAGAAAATGGGAGGAGGTTGACCGCTGATCCTAAATCAAGCAAAACATTGCTCAATCTAGTGTCCCCTATCGTACACTGAATAGTAGGACACCCTGGGTCCTTGTATTTTGTGTAGGTGGGATTGGACAAAAGTGAGCTGATATTTGCAGCTAAGAATGCTTTCTTAGGAACATTGGTCTTCCTCTTGGTTGTGCAGAGATCCTTCAA
Source organism: Triglochin maritima (assembly GCA_963682175.1). Lineage (NCBI taxonomy): Eukaryota > Viridiplantae > Streptophyta > Magnoliopsida > Alismatales > Juncaginaceae > Triglochin > Triglochin maritima. The sequence continues at coordinate 32,963,178 of OY821776.1, read as the reverse complement.
CACTTTGGCATATTGAGGTATTTGTTGGATGACATCCAACAAGGGGATGTTAACCTTCACTTGCTTAAACACCTCTAATATCTTGTCCATGTTGTCACTCCGCTTTTTGGTTAACCTACTTGGATAGGGAGCTTTTGGCAGGTAGGTTTTCTGCGGTGCCTGAGAAGAAAGAAGCGTTGGTGTATTACCCTCACCCTCAGCCTCTTCTTCACCACCATTCCCACCGAGGGGCTGCATAGATGGTGGTGGGTGTGGCAAGGAAATGTGATTGTCAACCTGTTTTCCATTCCTTAAGGTCACAATGGAATTGACATGGTGAACATGTTCCTCCACATGGTTCACTTGCCTCCCCCGAGGTACCACATTCTCATTTTGCATTTGTTGTTGTTGGTACATGCGGGGGTTAGCCTCATGCTGGCTAGGAAAAGACCCTCTCTCTCTTTCATGTACAGACTGAGCCAATTGGCCCATCTGAAGCTCTAGAGATTTGATGGTCTGCTGATTTGAAGTGAGAACTTGACTTGTGGTTGACAAAAATTTTCATTGAGTTTTCAAGTCCACGAGTCAAGGTCTCAAGCGAATTGAATCGGGTTTCCATATTATTGGAATTTGGGAAACCCGATTGATTGGTGGTTTGCGCTTGGGGTGGCTGATAGGAATGTGCATGCATGGGAGGTTGGTGTGATTGGTAAGGTGGTCTAGAGGAGTTTGGAGGACCACCCGGGGCATTAATTTGGTTCCATGAAAAATTGGGGTGGTTCCTCCATCCAGGATTATAAGATGATGAGTATGGGTCATTCCTGGCTCTATCATAGATGGCGTTGACACGCTCCATCTCAGGAGGAATGGACTCACACTCGCTTTCTACATGACCTATCCTACCACATGAATGACAGGGAACTGGAGCAGATGTGGACATGTGAGGTGCACTTTGTTGGTTTTGGAGCTCAATCGAATCCATACGGCGCATTAAGGCCGCCATGCGTGCCTCGGTGGCCGTAGTGGTATTGATAGCAAATGCGGAACCCGATCTAGTTGAGTTTGCATTCGCGATCCTTGCTCCTATACTAGATGATGTAGGTGGTTCCCTCACACTCTCCCATTGCATGGTTTTCTCAGCGACGTCTTCTAGGAAGGCCCATGCCTCCCTTTCATCCTTTTCCAAGAACTCTCCTTGACACATGGACTCAAGGAGCGTTCTGGACGGGATGTGAAGACCCTCATACACATTCTGACAAAGACGCCACAACTCAATGCCATGGTGAGGGCACGAGGATAGTAGCTCTTTGAACCTCTCAAGATATGCATGAAATGGTTCGGTCTCATGTTGATAGAACGAATTGATTTCGTTCCTCAATTTTTGAGTCCGATGATTAGGAAAGTACTTCTTGAGGAATGCAGATTGAAACTCATCCCAAGTCCTAAAGGAATTCGCCTGGTTGCTTTACAACCACTTCTTGGCGTCATCCTTTAGTGCAAAAGGAACGAGCCTAAGATGGATGGAGTCTGTGCTAAGTTGTTGCAGCTTGAACATAGCACAAACCTTCTCAAATTCCCTGAGAAAGATATAGGGGTCACCTTTCCCAGTGAAATGAGGGAGCATGGAAATGAATTGAGGCTTAACCTCAAAATGGTTCCCATTAGCTTATGGTAATACGATGCATGAGGGTAGAGATGTACGGCTCGGGTAGCATCGATCACGTAGAGGTTTGGGAACGACAACTGGAAGCACTGGTCGAACAGGTGGGTCCAGCAACTGCTCCTCCTCACGGAAATTAGCAGCCATTGAACCCGGACTGCGTCCGACACGAGAGGAGGAAGGTGTCGAGAAATCGAAGACCGAAGCCGGATTGACAATGCTCCTCTTCAAACGACCACTCTCGTCTGGTGTCCACGAAAGCATGCACAAAGGTGCACACACCAACCACAATTTTTTTTTCTTTTTTTTAACAAAGAATGTGCGTAGAGGAGAAGACGTGGGAACACAGGAGAGAAAGAATGACTCAGGAGAGAAGGGAAGAAGTCCTTAAGCTACGGCGGATGGGTACAGGTAGAAGCACACAAGCAAACAAGGCTCAAGCAATCCTAAGGTCGCTATAGGTCCTTACAGCTAGACGACGCCTAACTGCGAGGTCACACGGCCTCAACACGCCTCACCTCCCTACAACGAGGACCACAAAGCCCAGCAAGTGAGCCAAGATCCGGGGATCTCGTCTCTCCTACTATCGACAAAGTGGGCAACGCCGATCAGGTCATGACGGTCAGGACCGGATCACTCTCCTAATGCGTCCGAATTCCTTAAGGCCAATGTCTACTTGATTTTAAAATTAGGCTCTTGATTAGTGTGGTTTTTGGGGCGAAGGAAAGGGTGATGAAATCCCCCACCTTATCTTTTATGGGATAGCCCCTCCTTAGTAGCGTTTTGGAGTCCTAACTCTAGCAATCAACTCTCCAAACAACGCTCAACTCACACTTGTTGCAATGCACTTCCTACTAACTAATGCATGTTCATACGAAATGCATGAATGAGAGTAGAAGGTGTGTACCTCACGCCAGCTCTCAGCAACAGAAAATAAAGCTAAGATAAAAGACAATCTAAATGCCTAAGTCACATACATGATGCATGGCCTAAACAAAAAGAATGCCTAATCTTTTGCTTTGAGTTTTAGGGTCCAAGTTGATTAAGGGAGGTTTCATTATTGATCTGGGAACAAACTATAAGTCAAAACATGCCAAATTAAGTCCCAGACCACTATATCAGATAAAGTAAACAGACCAAAGAAATAAGAGAGCGAGCTGAGCTTACCAGACCGCTGATTGGCGGTCTACAGTGCCCAGCTTGCTTCAAAACTTCTCCAGGTGCTCCTCCTGACCACTCCAAGTCTCCTGAAATAAAGAAAAACTACAAAACAAAAATTACATCCACTCGAATCGTCCAAACAATAGTCTGGACTGGCACCTCCCCGGCAACGGCGCCAAAAACTTGTTGAACGTTTTAATTAAACCGCAAGTGCACGGCCGCGATGAAGTGGTGGCAAGTACGGGTCGTCCTCAGGGATGTGAGTAGCCTCTTGCTTGTACGAAATCATGTGGCAAAAATAGGGGGAGAAAGATGTTTATTCTACTCTACTCTATACTACGCTAAGAAGTAGGAAATGCGAAAGAAGCAAACAAACGATGAAATAAGAACTAAGCTAAGAACAAAACAAGAATGCTAGAATTTCAGAAATGGGAAAACCCCTAAGGGGTGGAGTAAGTGCACACATGCAAAGAGGTGGGTGTAGAATACATTCTTTAAGCACATGAAGGTGGTGTTTATCAAGCATAGGAAGTGTCTAAATGTTATGGCAAAACCTATCAATCTATTCACCAACTTAGTTGATTAACATTTACATATGCAAGTTGTTTATTTCAGAACCTAAACAAGCATGAGAGGTGTCTAATCATTTTGGCAAAACTCATCAAGTTATAAATTCTATCCTAAACAAGCAAGCATACATTCATGTTTAATCAACACATCAAAAATAAAGCATTCATCCCATTCTCTAATGCATGTATGTACATCTACTCTACCCCCCAAAGGGGATGGAACTACTCACTAAACATTACACTAATTATTAAACTAAGCAGAGAAAGCATATTAAAACTAAGCTAGAAATAAAAGACGATTAAACTAAAACGTGCACAAACAATAAAAGAGGTATAAACAAACAATGAAAGAAACACAAAACTTTATTGATAAAATGACTCACATTAAAAGTAGCATCCTCTTACTTTAGTGTGTGCTTCAAGGCCAGACTTCTAGTAGGAAGAATAGCCACTTAAAATATGGAGTGATTACAATGGAAGGTGAAGAGTTCTATTTATAGGCATGGAAAAAGCTAATCCGGGACAATCCCCGGATGTAGGACTAAACAGATACCAAAAATAGCCTAAACATCCACTAATACATGTGCTGGAGAAATTTGAGCGGATTTGGGCCAAAATGGACCGCCAATTAGCGGTCTTGGACCGCCAATTAGCGGTCGATATGGTTCAGATCCTGCTCATTTTTGTTTTGGGCTTTTCTTTCTGGTATTGTTGGTCTTTTATGCGGTTACTTGACTTGTTGGAGCTCCGACCCGAATCGAATTGGTAAAATACTCCCCATGATGGTGTGGAGTATTCTGTTTTGCTCTTAGGTCCTTCTGTCTTGCAATCAGGTCCTTCTCCCTTGCATCTTGGTCCCCAGATCTCACAATCTAGTCCCTTTTCCCAGCTTTTGGGTCCTTTTATGTTTCATCTCTTCAAACCTATTTATTCCTGAAAACTAAACATAAAACTCGTGACATAGCATTGTTTAGGTGAAAGATAATGGATATAAGATACAAATATGAGCATGAAATGATGGCAATCACATTGCTTAGGTGTAAGATAATGGATATAAGATACAAATATAAGCATGAAATGATGTCAATCGAATACCCCCACACCTAAGTTTTTGCTAGTCCCGAGCAAAACAAAAAAAGAGAAAAACAAACGAGAAACAAAAAAAAGGAGACAAGTCACCCAAGGATCATGGCAAGCAGATATATCGATATTAAATGCATCACACTAACATGACCCTAACAATACACACAAAAGAAAACAAAAATCAAAGGAAAAGACTCAACTTACACACGTAAAACACCCCCCACACCAACTTCATGCATTATCCTCAATAAATGTGAGCAAAAGACTACATGAATTTATGCATGAAAAAGGAATGATCTCACCAATATGACGCGCAAAGGGAAGTTCATTGTTATGTTGATGGACACAAACCCGAATTCCCTCAAAACCTGTGAGATGCTAAAGAAGGGATACAAATACGTGAAAGAATGGGGCCCAAATACTCAAGGGTCGGGGCCCACAACAAACGATGCTCACTGAACGAGTCTTTTCTCCTTTTTTTCTTTTTTTTCTTTTCTTTTCTATACAAACATGAAAGCTCAACCAGTCATGCAGGAGCATGCATGGTTGAGTGAGAGAGAGGTTCATGAAGGAACATGACCTCCTCGACTTCGGCTGGTGCCCCCTCCAAGTAGGGTTTGAGGCGTTGTCCATTAACTTTGAACACGTCCCCATTCCCTGAGTTCAAGATGTCAACCGCTCCCTAAGGATAGACGGTTTGGACAATAAAATGACGAGACCAGCGACTGCGGAGCTTACCCGCAAACAGATGAAGCCGAGAATTGTAGAGAAACACTTTCTGCCCGACCGTAAACACCTTTCGCATAATCATTTGATCGTGAAACATCTTGGCTCGGGACTTATGAATTTTGGCATTCTCGTACGCATCATTGCGTAGCTCTTCCAATTCCACAATGTCGAGCTTACGTTGTACTCCTGCTTGATCAATATCCATATTTAGGTTCTTGATTGCCCAGAAAGCGCGATGCTTAAGCTCGATGGGTAGGTGGAAAGCCTTGTCGTACACTACCCGATATGGGGACATACCCAAATTGGTCTTGTACGCGGTGCGGAAGGTCCACATCGCATCATTTAACTTAGTAGACCAATCCTTCCTCGAGGAACTAACCGTCTTCTCAAGAATTTGCTTTAATTGACGGTTAGAGATTTTGACCTGCCCACTATTTTGCGGATGGTATGGGGTTGCAAGCTTGTGGGTGATCAAATATTTCCTCATAAGCGCTTCAAAGGAGCGATTATAGAAGTTGGTACCCCTATCGCTGATTATGGTACGAGGAGTACCAAATCACGCAAAAATGTCCCTCAAGAATTTGGTGACCACCTTGTTGTCATTGGTCTTTGTGGGTATAGCCTCAACCCACTTCGACACATAGTCAACGACCACCAGAATGTAAATATTCCCGAACGAGTTCGGGAAGGGACCCATGAAATCGGTGCCCCATACATCGAAGATGTCGACAACAAGGACACTTTGCAAAGGCATCATGTCACGTCGACCAATCCTGCCAAGGCGCTAGCACCTATCACATTGCTTACAAAAGTCGTAAGCATCCTTGAAAAGAGAGGGCCAGTAGAATCCGGATTGGAGCACTTTGGGAGCAGTTTTCATTGCTCCAAAGTGTCCTCCACATGCCTTGGAGTGGCAGAAATGGAGCACACTTTGGAACTCAGTATCTGGGACGCACCGCCTGAAAATTTGGTCAGAGGTGTATTTGAATAGGTAAGGGTCGTCCCAATGGAAGAATCTGACATAAGATCTAAATTTGGTTTGGTCAGATTTTGACCAACCCACAGGAAGTTGCTCGGTCACTAGGTAGTTCATGATGTCCGCAAACCAAGGGTTATCTTCGATCGTGAACAACTGCTCGTCAGGAAATTTGTCATCAATAATTTGGTCCTGTGGGTTGGTCGTCGCTAGACGAGACAGGTGGTCAGCTACAACATTCTCACACCCTTTTTTGTCCCGAATCTCGAGATCGAATTCTTGTAACAACAAGATCCATCTCAAGAGTCGGGATTTTGCATCTCTCTTCGCCATGAGGTGCTTGATGGCGGTGTGATCAGAATAGATAATCACGTGGGAGCCAATCAAGTACGACCGGAATTTTTCCAAAGCAAATATGATTGCTAAGAATTCCTTCTCGGTCACAGTGTAGTTCAATTGGGCATCATTGAGTGTTCTACTGGCATAGTAGATCACATGAGGAAATTTGTCCAATCGTTGCCCGAGCACTGCTGCCACAGCAAAGTCAGATGCATCACACATTAACTCAAAGGTTTCAGTCCACACTGGTGCCTTAATAATGGGAGCTGAAGTCAACTCTTTCTTCAAGGTCAAAAAGGCATGGTGGCAATCCGGTGTGAACTCAAAAATGGCATCCTTAGCCAACAAGGTGGGAGAGGTCAAGCAATTTTGCTAAAATCCCGAATTAACCGCCGATACAATCCTGTATGCCCCAAAAAGGCGCGGATATCCTTCACATTACGTGGCGGTGGGAGATTAGCAATAAGACCCACTTTGGCGGGATCGACCTCAATTCCCCTACTTGAGACCACATGTCCAAGTACAATCCCTCACTTCACCATAAAGTGACATTTCTCCCAATTGAGAGTGAGGTTCTTCTCACGGCATCGCTTGAGGACAAGGCTCAAGTGATGAAGGCACTCATCAAAGGAAGCGCCAAATATGGAAAAGTCGTTCATGAAGATCTCAAGGAAACGCTCAACCATATCGGAGAAGATGTTGATCATACACCTTTGAAACGTTGCCGGCGCATTACATAACCCAAAGGGCATGCGACGGTAGGCAAACGTGCCAAAGGGACAAGTAAATGTGGTTTTCTCTTGATCCTCGGGGTGATGGGAATTTGGTTGTAACCGGAGTATCCATCAAGAAAACAATAATACTCATGTCCGGCCAACCTTTCCAACATCTGATCAATGAATGGCAACGGGAAATGATCTTTCCACGTTGCCGCATTGATCTTGCGTAATCAACGCAAACTCGTCAGCCGGTTTGCAGGCGTGTCGCGATAAGCTCATTATGCTCATTCTCCACAATCGTCACGCCTGACTTCTTGGGAACCCGTTGGGGTGGTCGAGTCTGGTTGGAATAACCCGAGGATGAGGCATGAGCAGGTTGGTAATTATGGTGCTGAGACCTTTGATGTGGGGGTTGGTAGGTCGCCCATGGGCGTGGAGGTTGATAAGGTGGAGGTTGAGCGTGCGAGCTCTGACCGTGTCCCCGACTAGGCCCCCAAGAGAAGTTAGGATAATTACGCCATCCCGGGTTGTAGGAGTGACTGTACGGGTCGTTACGGGGCCTCTGTTGATACATCGCATTCGCATGCTCAGTATCCCTTGGAGCGTAGGCACACTCCAAGTCATCATGGCCCGTAAGTCCACACCTACTACACCAAGGAGTAGCGACCTGAGCTACAGGAGCTCGGTCCAACTCTAAACTCTCAATCCTACGCATGAGAGCAACCAATTTTGCCTTAGACGCGATAGTTGACTCGACATGATATGATCCAGCCTGACCAGAAGACCTGGTGGCTGGTGGCTCTCTCATGGTGTCCCACTCGAAGGTACGTTCAGCCATGGACTCAAAAGTGTCCCATGCCTCCTCGATGGGTTTCATTTGGAAGTCAGCCTGACACATCGACTCCAACAATGTGCGGGTGTTGTAATTGATGCCCTCATAAACAATTTGGCACAGCTGCCATAGCTCCAGTCCGTGATGAGGGCACTGCTGGAGAAGGTTCTTGAACCTCTCAACGAAACCATGAAAAGATTCGGTCTCAGTCTGATACATTTGATGTATCTGGTGCCGTATCTGTTGAGTTTTCCTTTGAGGGAAAAATCTCTTCAGAAATACGGTCACAAAGTCATCCCAAGACCGAATGGAGCTCGCTGGGAGGATGTACATCCATTTCTTCGCGTTATCCTTCAATGCGAAAGAAATCATCCTCAACCGGACTGAATCCTCGTCAAGTTGTTGAAGCTTGAACATGGAGCATACTTCCTCGAATTCGCGTATAAAAATATACGGATCCTCCTTATTGGCAGTAAAGGTTGGAAGCATGCTCACATATGGAGGTTTCAGCTCATAGTTGTTCCCGTGAGCAGGGGGAAGAACTATGCGAGAAGGTTTCGCGGCCCGAACAGGATGGGTCCGCTCCCACAAAGTCATTGGTCTATCTTGTCAAGATAAAGGTGGTGGTGCACGAAGAACTCGATCCTGACTGAATCTCCCTTCCTCTCGAGTCAGAGGAGGAGGAGAAGGAGGTCTACGTGGTGGTGGGAGCGGACCGAGGTAATCCATGTATGGAACCCGGTCTCCCTCCCCACCACGAGACGACTCGGCCTCTTGCTTCAAAGGAGCACGAGACGGAGATGGTCGATCACCAAGACCGTCCTTCTCAGAAATATGCACTCTCTCTAGTCGAGTGCTCTCACCAGAACGAGCCCAACCTCGCATAAAAATGCTCGACTCAACTCTAAACTACACACAACAGAAGTTGTACTCAGAGGAGGAGACTACACGTAGAGAATAGATGAGGAGAGTACTCAGATGAGGAGGGAAGAATACCTAGATCTAACGTGGGTAGTTGGATCAGGTAGAAGCCTAACTAGCAAGCATGGCTCAAACAACTTAAGGCTATGGGTCCTTAGGCTAGACGACGCCTAACTTCGAGGTCACTAGCCTCGACACGCCTCACCTCCCTACAACGAGGACCACAATGCCCAGCAAATGATACCAGATCCGGAGATCCAGTACCTCCTACTATCGACAAGGTAGGCAATGCCAATCAGGTCATGACGGTCTCAACTAGAATACTCTCCTAGTGCGTCCGTAATCCTTAGGGCCAATGTCTACTTGCGTTTAGTTAAGGCTTGATTAAGAGTGATTTTTGGCGCTAAGGAAAGGGTGATGAAGTCCCCCACCTTATCTTTTATGGGACAACCCCTCCTTAGTAGCGTTTTGATCCTAAATCTAGTAATCAATCGCTCCAATCAAACACTCAACTCACTCTTGTCCTGATGCAATTCCTACTAACTAATGCATGGGCATACAAGATGCATGAATGAGTGTAGGAAATGCGTACCCCACGCCAGCGCTCAACTGGAAATAAAGCTAAAAGAAAAGACAACTATATGCCTAAGTCAAGTTCATGATGTGTGACCTAAACAAATAAGAATGTCTAATCTTTTGGTTTGGATTTTAAGGCCAAGTTGATTAATGGGGATTGGTTTAATCATCTAGGATCAAACTAAAGGTCATAGAATGCAAAATAGGGCTCGCAGATAACAAAAATGAACTAATCAACTACCAGAAGAAAATTGAGAGTCAGAAACCCTCACCAGGCCGTCAACTGGCGGTCTTAGACCGCTGATTGGCGGTCCTTATTGAAGCTTGGGTGCTCCAACTCCTCCAGTAGCCTCCCCGTGAGCTCTAGGATCCCTGAAACTAAGAAAACACTATAAACAAAAAATTAAAATCACTCGAATCGTCCAAACCATGGTCTGGACAGAGCACCTCCCTGGCAACGGTGCCAAAAACTTGATTGATAGTTTTATATTAACCGCAAGTGCGCGGCCGCGTTGAAGCAGTGGCAAATACGGGTCGTCCACTGGGAGGTGTGTCGACAATTGGTTTGTTCAAAGGCGAGAGGTAAAAGAAGGAGAGAAAGATGTATTACACTACACTACACTAATCTGAACTAGTAAACAAGCAAGATGAAATGAAATAACTAAAAAACTAAGCTAAACAACTAATGAAGAAGATAAAAAGACAGGAATGGAAACCCCTAAGTGGTGGAGTGTGTGTGTGTGCACATGAAATAAGTGTGGTGTTGAATGCATACTATAAGCTCAAGTGTGATTAGTGTTTGTTAATGCATAAGAGGTACCTAATGGCAAAACCTATCATTTATAACAGTAACTTATGTGATTAATATGAGCAATGCAAGGATGTTATTAAGAACATAACAAGCATGGAGTGTACCTTACTATGGCAGAAACCATCAAGTAAAGTCCTTATTAATTCAAGCAAGCATACTAATATTTCTCACAAATATTTATATCAAGCATTCATACCATCTACATAACATGTACACACATCTACTCCACCCCCAAAGGGGATGGAACTACTCACACATATTTAAACTAACTACTATAACAAAATGAAGCATGATACTGAAATTAAACTACACTAATCAAGCAAGAAATATTAAAACGACCAATCAAGTGTAGATTAGTGTTGTTTACTAGTTTAGATTAGTGTAGTGTAGTGTAATACATCTTTCTCTCCTTTTACCTCTCGCCTTCGAACAAACCAATTGTCGACACACCTCCCAGTGGACGACCCGTATTTGCCATGGCTTCAATGCGGCCGTCAACTTGCGGTTAATATAAAATGATCAATCAAGTTATTGGCGCCGTTGCCGGGGAGGTGCTCTGTCTAGACGTTGGTTTGGACGATTCGAGGGGTTTTTAATTTTTTGTTTCCAGTTTTTCTTAGTCTCAGGGATCCTAGAGCTCACTGGGAGGCTACTGGAAGAGTTGGAGCACCAATACTTCAAAAGGGACCGCCAATCAGCGGTGTGGGACCGCCAATTGGCGGCCTGGTGAGGTCTTCCTGTTGTCATTTTTCTTCTGATGGTTTATTGGTTCAATTTCGTTATCTAGGACCCCTATTTGGCATGTTGTGACTTCTATTTTGCTCCCAGATCCTTAATCACTCCCCTATTAATCAACTTGGTCCTAAAATCCAAAGCAAAAGACTACACGTTCTTACTTGTTTAGGTCACGCATCATGTATTGACTTAGGCATATAGTTGTCTTTTCTTTTAGCTTTATTTTCAGTTGTTGAGCGCTGACGTGAGGTACGCAAATTCCTACACTCATTCATGCATCTCGTATGCCCATGCATTAGTTAGTAGAATTGCATCAGGACAAGAGTGAGTGAGCGTTTGATTGGAGCGATTGATTGCTAGATTTAGGATCAAAACGCTACTAAGGAGGGACTGTCCCATAAAAGATAAGGTGGGGGATTTCATCACCCTTTCCTTGGCCCCAAAAATCACTCGTAATCAAGCCTTAACTAAAAGCAAATAGACATTGGCCCTACGATTTTGGACGCACTAAGAGAGTAATTTAGTTGAGACCGCCATGACCTGATCAGCGTTGCCTACCTTGGCGATAGTAGGAGGTAGTGGATCTCCGGATCTGGTATCACTTGCTGAGCATTGTGGTCCTCGTTGTAAGGAGGTGAGGTGTGTCGAGGCTAGTGACCTCGAAGTTAGGCGTCGTCTAGCCTAAGGACCCATTGCCTTACATTGTCTGAGTCGTGCTTGCAAGTTAGGCTTCTACCTGATCCCTTCACCCACGCTAGCTTTAGGGATTCTTCCCTTCTCCTTTGAGTCATCTTTTTCTCACCTACTTCTACGTTTTACTCTCCTCCCCTTTACACTCTCTGGTAGCGTTTTAGGTTCGAGTCGAGCACTTTTTGCGAGCTTAGTCTCGTGGTGGTGAGAGAGGTCGACTCGAGAGTTGTTTGTTGAGATGGATGGTTACATGGGCGACCATCCATATCATTGTTGGGACCAGGACAATTCTTCCTGGTATTCCAGACCCATGCAACCGGAACACCCCGTATGGTTGGGATAATCTTCATTGTGTGACTGAGCAATCTTCATATAGGGGTAACATGAGAGAGGCACCGACTGCTAGACCACCATCTAGTTACATCGTATCATATGTTGGTCATCAAACTGAGACATTGCAAGAACCTTTGGCCTCTTTCATGCATGTGGTAGAAGACATGAGTGCACCAGTGGCTCGAGTAGCCGAACCGTGTCACTATTGTGGGTTGAGTGGTCATGATTTCGGGGAATGTCCTTATGTTCCCCCAGAACCTGAGTATGAGCATACCTTTTCCCCAAATGCACAATATGACCATTACGCATCCGCGTACAACCCGAGAGGGATGGATTCGTGGGGAGACAATTCGTATTCAAATTCTTATACATCTTTTCCACCCCAGTATCCCCCTCTCGAATACCCAGAATTCTACCAACCCCCCACTTCAAATCATTGGACTCATTCTCAGCCCATCAACACCCAACCCCAAGATTTCCCAAGCTCTGACTTGGACCTCATAGTTGACCGCATACCTGATTCCTTGGAACAAACTCTCCAAACGTTCATGGAAACCACTCAAAATTTATTGAAGTCCAACTTGAATTCCTTGCAAACTATGGAAATGCAAGTGAGTCAAATGACACAGCAATTATGTGAACGTGAGGAGGGTAATTTTTCTTGTCAACATGAGGATTTATCTTCTGAAATCGAACCACCACCACATCCACAAATTCAAACCACAATCTTTCAAAGTCAAACTCCTAGTCGATCTGAGGGACTTGGGGTTTCAATTCACGATCACTTGGTGGAGGATTCGATTCCAATTGAGAATACTATGGACCAACTTCTTTATGAGTCGGCACAGGATTGTGCCTTATCTTCTTGTCCCGTGGCCCTTGAGCCACATGATCTTATTGTTGTACCTCCTAAGGACTCACCTCTGGTGGAGCAAGAGCTCCCTAGTACCCTCAATTTCAAACAACCTGATGATAGTTTGCCTCTCCCTATTGTTCCTGATAATCTTGGAAATCATGGAACATCAAACAACTACATAGCTCATGAGGGTATTAGAAGTTCCTTGGAGGATACCTTGGGTATGAGACCCACTTTTTTTCGCCTGGTGTGTCGGACATTCCTAACGAGAATCTTGACCTCGTTCCGACGCACCAGCCTGTTGGTTGGAGAGTTTGGATTGACGATAATAACTTCAGCAGCGCAACGGGAGAAACTCTTCTTCCGTTGCCCTTCATTTCCCAAACTCCTGAGAGGTTCAAGCTCTTTCAGTGTGATCCTTTGAATGAGACGCTTTTGCGTCCAATTCATGAACCTCTCATTTCATCTGGTGCTCTTTGTGAAGGGGGCCCACGCATGCGTATTCTGGCCCCGCGTGGTGTCATGTTCCCTTTCCAAGTGCATTGACCCACTCTTGAGGTTCCCATTTGATGTCTTTTGACAAATGAAGATGGGAACTTATGTTTGTACATAGTTATATAAAAAAATATATAAAAATAAAAAAAATGAAAACAAAATAGAAATAAAAGTACAATAAAAGACTCCTTCAGTGAGCATCGATTGTTGTGAGCCCCAACCCTTGTGTATTTGGGCTCCATTTCTTTCACGTATTTGTATCATTTCTTTAGCATCTCACAGGTTTTGAGGGAATATGGGTTTGGGTCCATGAACATGACCTTGAACTTCCCTTTGTACTTCATGTTGGTGAGATCTCTCCTTTTTCATGCATAAATCCATGTAGTATCTTGCTCACATTCATTGAGGACAATGCGTGAAGTAGGTGTGGGGGGGTGTTTTACGTGTGTACATAGTTGAGTCTTCTTCCTTTGATTTTATTTTCTTTTGTGTGCATTGCTAGGGTCATGTTAGTGTGCTGCATTTAATATCGATATATCTGCTTGCCATGATCCTTGGGTGACTTGTCTTCTTTTGCTTGCCTAGTGCTTTAAAATTTTCACATTTCTTTCAAAATCTTAATGTGTTTGCCAAAAAAATTGTTTTGTGGGTTTTGCGTGTGTTTAGCATGTGGAAAACCGTTGAGAGGCAAAGTAAAAAGAAATCTCCCAAAATTGTCTTGAACTTGATGCATTAGGATATCTAGTACAGTGGCTTTAGGATTTATCGAGTCGTTAGGATGCACTCCAGTTTTCCTTTGGGGGTGAGTAATCATAGGGTTTCAGTGCTCAAACATTTAAAGAAGTCCACCCTGAACGTAGTGAGTCACTAATTCGTGTCTGTTAACTTAAGGAAGTTTGTTGTAGTCAAGGACCCTTTAAATCTTGTTGTGAGACATTAAGTGTAGGGGTTTTAGTTCATGTGTAGATTAGAAATAAGTGAGTATGTGTTCTCTCTTCTCGCATGACTCCTATCACTCGGGAAAGTAGGTCTGAGGGGACTTTGTGCCTGGTGCTTTCGAGTCATCTGACTTGGGATGCGTCGACCGAACTCCCGTTACACGGGTGGTAGGGATTGCCCTATGTGGAGATTTGGGGAAAGGTGTAAGTGATAGTGTAAGTCCTCATGGGCAATGATGCAGGAAACCTGACCCTGGGAGAATGAAGCTGCAACTAATGAAAAGAAAAAAATTGAGAAAAGAAACAAAAAGAAAAAAAAATGGTAATGCAAATAAGAACCTTAATGGACTTTACACTTTGTATCACTTGAGGATGTTAAGGTTGTCCATGTCTTTCACTTAATTCCTTATTTAACTTTCACGAATGGTTGATTAGGTTAGGTGTGTGGACTGATTACATATATAGAGTCGGCCCGTAGGATTACCGCGTCCAATGATCGACAAAAAATTGTCCAACGAGTCGAGTGTCTAGATTGAATAATGCATCTTGTTTTGATTTTGTGGGTATATCCGCTGAAAACCCTCAGGAAACAACACTCCTCCTCCTTGGCAACAAAGAGGTTTAACGGCTTGTTGCACGTGCTAAGTGCAACCGCGATTCCTACGAAAGTGAGTTAGGATTTCTTGTTTCTCGTTTGCTTTTCTCTTTCTTTGTTTTGCTCGGGACTAGCCAAAACTTAGGTGTGGGGGTCTTTGATTGACATCATTTCATGCTCATATTTGTATCTTCTATGCATTATCTTACACCTAAGCAATGCTACGTGACGAGTTTTATGTTTAGTTTTCAGGAATAAAGAGGTTTGAAGAGAAGAGCCATGAAAGGACCCAAAAGCAGGAAAAAGGACTTAATTGTGAGACCTAGGGACTGAGATGCAAGGGAGAAGGACCTGATCGTAAGACCGAAGGACCTAAGAGCAAAACAGGAAACTCCACACCATCATGGGGAGTATTTTGGCAATTCGATTCGGGTCGGAGCTCCAATAAACAAAGTAGATGCATCAAAGATCAACAAAGACCACCAGCAAAGCCCACAACAAATCCCAGATGAATCCAGATCCAATAGAGCGCCAATTGGCGGTCTTGGACTGCTAATTGGCGGTCCAAATCATTCTGGATCCTCTCAGATTTGTGGGGCACGTGTATTAGTGTATTCTTAGTCCATTTTTGGTATTGGTTTAGTCCCACATCGGGGGATTGTCCCGGATTAGCTTTTTCCATGCCTATAAATAGAACTCTTCACCTTCCATTGTAATTACCCATTGCTTGATGGCATTCTCTCTACTAAGGAGTGAGCCTTGAAGTAAAAACTCAAAGTGGAGAAAAATGCTACCTTCAATGTGAGTCATTTGTTAATAAAATAATTCTTCTAGTTTCTTTTAATCTTGTCTTTTAATATGTGCATGTTTGTTTAGTCTTTCCTTTCCTTTTATGCTTCTTTAATATTTCTTGCTTGATTAGTGTAGTTTTATTTCAGTATAATGCTTCATTTTGTTAGAGTAGTTAGTTTAAATATGTGTGAGTAGTTCCATCCCCTTTGGGGGTGGAGTAGATGTATGTACATGTTATGTAGGTGGTATGAATGCTAGATTTTATTGTTTGTGAGAGATATTAGTATGCTTGCTTGAATTAATAAGAACTTTACTTGATGGTTTCTGCCATAGTTAGGTACACTCCATGCTTGTTATGTTCTTAATAACAACCTTGCATTGCTCATATTAATCACATAAGTTAGTGTTGTAAATGATAGGTTTTGCCAATAGGTACCTCTTATGCATTAACAAACACTGACCACACTTGAGCTTATAGTATGCATTCAACACCACACTTATTTCATGTGCACACACACACACTCCACCCCTTAGGGGTTTCCATTCCTGTCTTTTTATCTTCTTCATTAGTTGTTTAGCTTAGTTGTTTAGTTATTTCATTTCATCTTGCTTGTTTACTAGTTCAGATTAGTGTAGTGTAGTGTAATACATCTTTCTCTCCTTCTTTTACCTCTCGCCTTTGAACAAACCAATTGTCGACACACCTCCCAGTGGACGACCCGTATTTGCCACTGCTTCAACGTGGCCGTGCACTTGCGGTTAATATAAAACGATCAATTACTAGAGGACCCGTCGGCCCAGAAAACAGAATGTGCCCAGAATTATTAATCAGATTAAATGCAATGCAATCTACTTAAGCATCTATAGTGTGTGGAACAAGCTCAAGGAAAGGTATCCGGATACCCTCCTAACAGCCCCCAAACAAATCAAAATTAGAACATCCCAACCAGGAATCAAACGAAACTCACAACAGCAAGCAATCATAACCGGATCGGCAAATCAAGATAATAGCAAATAGAGACATCTACGGGTCTTGATAAGGATGTTATAAGGTCTGATATCCTAAGGGTCATACATAACCATATCATAACACTTCACTTAAGTAACATATTGACATGAAAGACACAATGGGATCATGCATTACAGCTAGATATATCAAAATCAAACTCCACAATAATCGATAGCATGCATCCTTAATTTCAGAGTGTATATGCAATGATAACTGAAATCTCAGAGCATGATCAGAGTTGATATGGGTATGGATTACATCAATATCAGTAGGATAATCATGCTGGAACATGCATAAAATATCAGTAGACAATATAGATCTCTAAACTAGCATACATGCGTGCAATGGGTTAATATGTTGCTTTAGAATATGACACGATCAACACATGATATGAAAGAGCCCGTTTACATTCATAAGTGCATGCATGACTACAACGTCAGGAATACACACACATCAGATCATATAACCACATTATATCTGCTACTGAAACACAACAAGTCATATAGAGCAAAACACATTCAACACATAAAACACGATAACTTACAATAGGCAAGCTAACAAGTTCAATCGACTCACAACAAGATGCATGAGCCCCAGATCACTCCAACCCACGTGCTTAGAGTATCCCTCTCAGGCAGTCTGTGGTGGGAGAGGGTCAGTAGAGATCCATTCAAGCAGCCCAGCCCAACAACCGAGAAATCTGATGCACATGGTGCACTAACCGCATGGCTAGCCCATTCCCGCGCACCCTGCTCAGACCGAGCTAGCCCATCTAGATCCCTGATTGACATCATTTCATGCTCATATTTGTATCTTATATCCATTATCTTACACCTAAGCAATGCTACGTGACGAGTTTTATGTTTAGTTTTCAGGAGTAAAGAGGTTTGAAGAGAAGAGCCATGAAAGGACCCAAAAGCTGGGAAAAAGGACTGAATGGTGAGATCTAGGGACCAAGATGCAAGGGAGAAGGACCTGAATGTAAGACAGAAGGACCTAAGAGCAAAACAGAATACTCCACACCATCATGGGGAGTATTTTACCAATTCTATTCGGGTCGGAGCTCCAACAAGTCGAGTAACCGCATCAAAGACCAACAATACCAGAAAGCAAAGCCCACAACAAATTCCAACACGATCCGACAATTTTGGACCGCCAATTGGCGGTCTTGGACCGCTAATTGGCGGTCCATATTGCTCAGAATCCGTCGAAATTTCTCCTAGACTTGTATTAATGTTCGTTTAGGCTATTGTTGGTATTGGTTTAGTCCCACATCGGGGGATTGTCCCCGATTAGCTTTTTCCATGCTTATAAATAGAACTCTTCACCTTCCATTGTAATTACCCATTGCTTGGTGGCATTCTCTCTACTAAGGAGTGAGCCTTGAAGCAAAAACTCAAGGTGGAGAAGAATGCTACCTTCAATGTGAGTCATTTGTTAATAAAATAATTCTTCTAGTTTCTTTAAATCTTGTCTTTTAATTTGTGCATGTTTGTTTAGTCTTTCCTTTCCTTTTATGTTTCTTTAATGCTTCTTGCCTTCTTAGTTAACTTTCATTTCAGTATTATGCTTTCTTTTGCTAATATAGTTAGTGTAATGAGTAGTGAGTAGTTCCATCCCCATTTAGGGGGTGGAGAAATATGTGATATAATTATGTAGTGTATTAAGTGTGTGTTATTTTTATCCCTTGAGCTTTATATGATTTCCATAACCATCTAATGGGTCTCCACTCTTATCTTTGATATGCTAATGCTCTTGAATGAAGCTTAGCTTATGCTTTGATTAGTGGACCTATTTTATGGGGAATGATAAGGTTAGGATATGGATGAAGTTAATATTGGAAACACAATTTGTAGTGTATGTACTCTTGTTGCCTTTACCTTAGCTAATGTCTTGTATGTTTTAATGATGTAGTGAAATCTTAATTCATGTTGAGGCAGAGTTGGATGTAGTATTATGATTTCATGCACTACATGTTGTGAGGAGCTTAATGAACACACACACACTCCTTTATGTTCACATTATTTCTCTACCCCCTTTGGGGTTTAGTTTTATTGCTTATCTTCATTTCCTTTTGCATTCTAGTTTAGCATTGTAGTGTAGTTTAGTGTAACCAATCCTTTTCTCCTTTCTTTACCCCTTGCCTTCGCACGAACCAAGTGTCGACACACCTCCCAGTGGACGACCCGTATTTGCCACCGCTTCAACGCGGCCGTGCACTTGCGGTTAAATATAAAACGATCAATCAAGTTTTTGGCGCCGTTGCCGGGGAGGTGCTCTGTCCAGACCTTGGTTTGGACGATTCGAGGGGTTTTTAATTTTTTGTTTCCAGTGTTTCTTAGTTTCAGGGAACCAGCACATCAAGGGGAGGCTACTGAAGAAGATTGAGGAAGAGAAACCACAAACGGACCGCCAATCAGCGGTTAGAGCCCGCCAATTGGCGGCCTGGTAAGGGTTTCCTGCTTCCAAATTTTTTTTGGTAGTTAGTTCTGTAATTGGTGTTGTTTGGGAGTCCAATTTTGCATGTTGTGACTTCGTGTTTGCTCCCAGATCATTAATCACTCCCCCTTTAATCAACTTGGACCATAAAACTCAAAGCAAAAGATTAGACTTCTTGTCATCTAGGTCATGCATCATATGTAGACCTTGCATGCATCTTTCTTTTCTTTGCTTTACATTTTGTCGTTGATTGCTGGAGCGAGGTACGCATTCCTTATCACTCATTCACGCATTAGGACATTCATTAGTGAGTAAGGTTTGCATCGAAACAAGAGTGAGGTGAGTGCTTGATTGGTGAGTTGCTTGCTAGCCTAAGATTTCAAAACATCTTTAAGGGGCATCACCTATAGACTTCAAAGATAAGGTGGGGGATTTCATCACCCCTCCCTTAGCCCCAAAAAGCACACTCAAGTAAAGCCTTAACTAAAAGCAAGTAGACATTGGCCCTAGGAATTTGGACGCACTAGGAGAGTAATCTAGTTGAGACCGCCATGACCTGATCGGCGTTGCCTACCTTGTCGATAGTAGGAGGTACTGGATCTCCGGATCTGGTATCACATGCTGGGCATTGTGGTCCTCGTTGTAGGGAGGTGAGGCGTGTCGAGGCTAGTGACCTCGAAGTTAGGCGTCGTCTAGCCTAAGGACCCATTGCCTTACATTGTTTGAGCCATGCTTGCTAGTTAGGCTTCTACCTTCACCCTGTACCCTCGCTAGCTCTAGGGATTCTTCCCTTCTCCTCTGAGTCATCTTCTTCTCACCTTCTTCTACGTTATAGTCTCCTCCCCTTTACACTCTCTGGTAGCGTTTTAGGGTCGAGTCGAGCACTTTTTGCGAGCTTAGTCTCGTGGTGGTGAGAGTGGTCGACTCGAGAGTTGTTTGTTGAGATGGATGGTTACATGGGCGACCATTCATATCATTGTTGGGACCAGGATGATTCTCCCGGGTATTCCGGACCCATGCAACCGGGGGTGGCTCAGACGAACACCCCGTACGGTTGGGATGATCTTCATTATGTGACTGAGCAATCTTCATATAGGGGTGATATGAGAGAGGCACCGACGGCTAGATCTCCATCTAGTTATGTTGGATCATACTCTGGGCAACAAACTTTGGCCTCTTTCATGCATGCGGTAGACGACATGAGTGCACCAGTGGCTCCAGTAGCCATACTGTGCGATTGTTGTGGGTTGAGTGGTCATAATATCGGGGAATGTCCTTATGTTCCCCCAGAGCCTGAGTATGAGCATACATTTTCCCAAAATGCTCAATATGACCATTACGCATCCGCGTACATCCCGAGAGTGATGGATTCATGGGGAAACAATTCTTATTCAAATTCTTATACTTCATATTCACCCCAGTATCCTCCTCCCGAATACCCAGAATTCTACCAGCACCCCACTCCAAATCATTGGACTCATTCTCAGCCCATCAACACCCAACCCCAAAATTTCCCAAGCTCTGACTTGGACCCCATCGTTGACCGCATACCGGATTCCTTGAAACAAACTCTCCAAACATTCATGGAAACCACACAAAATTTATTGAAGTCCAACTTGAATTCCTTGCAAACCATGGAAATGCAAGTGAGCCAGATGACACAGCAATTCCATGAACGTGAGGAGGGTAACTTTTCTTGTCAACATGAGGATTCATCTTTTGATATCGAACCACCACCACATCCACAAATTCAAAGCACAATCTTTAAAAGTCAAACTCCTAGTCAGTCTGAGGGACTTGGGGTTTCAATTCACGATCACTTAGTGGAGGATTCGATTCAAATTGAGAATAACTTGGACCAGTTTCATTATGAGTCGGCACATGATTGTGCCTTATCTTTTTGTCCCGTGGCCCTTGAGCCACATGATCTTCATGTTGTGCCTCTTAAGGACTCACCTCTGGTGGAGCAAGAGCTCCCTAGTACCCTCAATTTCAAACAACCTGATGAGAGTTTGCCTCTCACTATTGTTCCAGATCATCTTGGAAATGATGGAACATCAAACAACTACATTGCTCATGAGGGTATTAGGAGTTCCTTGGAGGATACTTTGGGTATGAGACCCACTTCCTGTTCTCCTGGTGAGTTGGACATGCATAACGAGGTGCTTGACCTCGTTCCGACCCACCAGCCTGTTGGTTGGAGAGTTTGGATTGATGATCATAACTTCAGTTCCGCAACGGGAGATATTTTTCTTCCGTTGCCCCTTATTTCCCAAACTCTCGAGAGGTTCAAGCTCTTTCAGTTTGATCCTTTGAATGAGACGCCTTTGCATCCAATTCATGAACCTCTCATTTCATCTAGTGCTCTTTGTGAAGGGGGCCCACGCATGCGTATTCCGGCCCCGCGTGGTGTCATGTTCCCTTTCCAAGTGCATTGACCCACTCTTGAGGTTCCCATTTGATGTCTTTTGACAAATGAAGATGGGAACTTATGTTTGTACATAGTTATATAAATAAATAAAAAAAAAAAGAAGTACAATAAAGGACTCCTTCAGTGAGCATTGATTGTTGTGAGCCCCAACCCTTGTGTATTTGGGCTCCATTTCTTTCACGTATTTGTATCCCTTCTTTAGCATCTCACAGGTTTTGAGGGAATTCGGGTTATGTCCATCAACATGACCTTGCACTTCCCTTTGTACTTCATGTTGGTGAGATCTCTCCTTTTTATGCATCAATCCATGTAGTATCTTGCTTGCATTCATTGAGGACAATGCATGAAGTAGGTGTGGGGGGTGTTTTACGTGTGTACATAGTTGAGTCTTTTTCCTTTGATTTTGTTTTCTTTTGTTTCCATTGTTAGGGTCATGATAGTGTGCTGCATTTAATATCGATATATCTGCTTGCCATGATCCTTGGGTGACTTGTCTTCTTTTGCTTGCCTAGTGCTTCAAAATTTTCACATTTCTTTCAAAATCTTCATGTGTTTTCGAAAGAAAATGTTTTGTGAGTTTTGCGTGTGTTTAGCATGTGCAAAACCATTGAGAGGCAAAGTAAAAAGAAAGCTCCCAAAATTGTCTTGAACTTGATGCATTAGGATATCTAGTACGTGGCTTTAGGATTTATCGAGTCGTTAGGATGCACCCCAGTTTTCCTTTGGAGGTGAGTAATCATAGGGTTTCAGTGCTCAAACATTCAAAGAAGTCCACCCTGAACCTAGTGAGTCAATAATTCGTGTTTGTTAATTTAGGAAGTTTGTTGTAGTCAAGGACCCTCTTAATCTTGTTGTGAGACATTAGTGTAGGGGTTTTGGTTCATGTGTAGATAAGAAATAAGTGAGTAGATGTTCTCTCTTCTCGCACGACTCCTATCACTCGGGAAAGTAGGTCTGAAGGGACTTTGTGCCTGGTGCTTTCGAGTCATCTGACTTGGGATGCGCCGACCGAACTCCCGTTACACGGGTGGTAGGGATTGCCCTATGTGGAGATTTGGGGAAAGGTGTACGTGATAGTGTAAGTCCTCATGGGCAATGATGCACGAAACCTGACCCTGGGAGAATGAAGCTCCAACTAATAAAAAGAAAAAAAAGAAAAAGAAAAAAAATGTGTGAAACGAAACAAAAAGAAAAAAAAATGTTAATGCAAATAAGAACCTTAATGGACCTTACACTTTGTATCACTTGAGGATGTTGAGGTTGTCCATGTCTTTCACCTAATTCCTTATTTAACTTGCACGAATGGTTCATTAGGCTAGGTGTGGACTGATTACCTATATAGAGTCGGCCCGTAGCATTACCGCGTCCATTGATCGACAAAATTTGTCCTACGAGTCGAGTCTAGATTGAATAATGCATCTTGTTCGGATTTTGTGGGTATATCCGCTGAAAACCCTCAGGAGACAACACTCCTCCTTGGCAACAAGGAGGTTTAACGGCTTGTTGCACGTGCTAAGTGCAACCGTGATTCCTACGAAAGTGAGTTAGGATTTCTTGTTTCTCGTTTGTTTTTCTCTTTCTTTGTTTTGCTCGAGACTAGCAAAAACTTAGGTGTGGGGGTATTTGATTGACATCATTTCATGCTCATATTTGTATCTTATATCCATTATCTTACACCTAAGCAATGCTACGTGACGAGTTTTATGTTTAGTTTTCAGGAATAAAGAGGTTTGAAGAGAAGAGCCATGAAAGGACCCAAAAGCTGGGAAAAAGGACTGAATGGTCAGATCTAGGGACCAAGATGCAAGGGAGAAGGACCTGAATGTAAGACAGAAGGACCTAAGAGCAAAACAGAATACTCCACACCATCATGGGGAGTATTTTACCAATTCTATTCGGGTCGGAGCTCCAACAAGTCGAGTAACCGCATCAAAGACCAACAATACCAGAAAGCAAAGCCCACAACAAATTCCAACACGATCCGACAATTTTGGACCGCTAATTGGCGGTCCATATTGCTCAGGATCCGTCGAAATTTCTCCTGGACTTGTATTAATGTTCGTTTAGGCTATTTTTGGTATTGGTTTAGTCCCACATCGGGGGATTGTCCCCGATTAGCTTTTTCCATGCTTATAAATAGAACTCTTCACCTTCCATTGTAATTACCCATTGCTTGGTGGCATTCTCTCTACTAAGGAGTGAGCCTTGAAGCAAAAACTCAAGGTGGAGAAGAATGCTACCTTCAATGTGAGTCATTTGTTAATAAAATAATTCTTCTAGTTTCTTTAAATCTTGTCTTTTAATTTGTGCATGTTTGTTTAGTCTTTCCTTTCCTTTTATGTTTCTTTAATGCTTCTTGCCTTCTTAGTTAACTTTCATTTCAGTATTATGCTTTCTTTTGCTAATATAGTTAGTGTAATGAGTAGTGAGTAGTTCCATCCCCATTTGGGGGGGTGGAGAAATATGTGATATAATTATGTAGTGTATTAAGTGTGTGTTATTTTTATCCCTTGAGCTTTATATGATTTCCATAACCATCTAATGGGTCTCCACTCTTATCTTTGATATGCTAATGCTCTTGAATGAAGCTTAGCTTATGCTTTGATTAGTGGACCTATTTTATGGGGAATGATAAGGTTAGGATATGGATGAAGTTAATATTAGAAACACAATTTGTAGTGTATGTACTCTTGTTGCCTTTACCTTAGCTAATGTCTTGTATGTTTTAATGATGTAGTGAAATCTTAATTCATGTAGAGGCATAGTAGGGTATAGTCTTTATACTTGAGTTCATGTAGCTTCATTCCAATTATTGTCTTGTATGTTTTAATGATGTAGTCTTATCTTAATTCATGTTGAGGCAAAGTTGGATGTAGTATTATGATTTCATGCACTACATGTTGTGAGGAGCTTAATGAACACACACACACTCCTTTATGTTCACATTATTTCTCTACCCCCTTTGGGGTTTAGTTTTATTGCTTATCTTCATTTCCTTTTGCATTCTAGTTTAGCATTGTAGTGTAGTTTAGTGTAACCAATCCTTTTCTCCTTTCTTTACCCCTTGCCTTCGCACGAACCAAGTGTCGACACACCTCCCAGTGGACGACCCGTATTTGCCACCGCTTCAACGCGGCCGTGCACTTGCGGTTAAATATAAAACGATCAATCAATCCCCCTCAGCCCTAGCCTCCCTAGGGTTGTTCCACACCTTTTCCTGACCCTTGCCACCGTCTAGAAGGGCTGGACCAGCCAGCCGATACAAACAAATAGTCAAGAGGGTTGAAGACAAATCCCAATCGGATCTTGTGTGCACCAGCCACACCCAACCAGATCCGTGTCCACCCCAAAACTCAGCCCAGAAGAAACCTCATCACTCCTAGTCGGACCTCACCAGTGCTCGCCGGAGCCCTGGTCCCTTTGGCTGTCCCACAGTCAGCCCAATCTAGCGGATGCTCCATGCGCACGCTAGAAGGGAACTCCGTTGATGGTGCAACCGATTGCACCAACCACCAACATGGTGCTGGATGGCCCTCCAGCCAACAACCCCTCCCATACAACTATTCAAGGGTCAGGAGCATTCCTGAATTCATGAAAAGCTTTGCCCGAGATCACCGGAGATCAGTCCACCCAGATCTTCGTCTAGTTGCTTCCAAAAGATGCACTCTAGCTTGCTCCACTTGACTCGTCGGAGCTCCAACCACTAGCACGCCAGAGAGGGAGATGGAGAGGGTCTGAATTTCATGGGTGAGGAAGTGAGAGGGTAGGGATGGCTTGGGTTGAGGGGGTTTTGTTTGCAAACAACCCTCCAACTTCCATAGCCTTCATGGCTATTCAAGTCAGATCAAGGCATGCCAAAATGGCACCATCCCAAAGGCATCCAAAAGCCACGAAATAATGTGCATCCAAACCCCAAATGCAACCCTTCCAATTCCATACCATCTCAACATGGGATCAACCCAAACTCGCACCATTCACCCCCTCGGATCGGATTGAGTCGATCAAGCCAGCAAATTCGTACTCGCCCAGTAAGTCACACTTGATTAACCGACAAGGAACCCAATTAAAAATAAGCATACAGACATATACACAAACACAATTAGATAATCTAAGAAATAAATTATACATAAATGAGGAGAGTGGACTTATTAATATTTTAGTAGGAGAGCGGGTCTTACATAATGGGTCCTTGACTACAATAAACTTCCTTATATTAATAGACACGAATTATTCAACTCACTAGGTTCAGGGTGGATTTCTTTAATTGTTTGACTACTAAACCCTATGATTACTTGCCCCCGAAGAAAGACCGGGTTGCATCCTTACGACTTGATAACACCTAAAGCCGGTATACTAGTTATCCTAATGCATCATATTCAAGACAATTTTTTGAGATTCCTTTTACTTTGCCTCTCAGCTGTTTTGCACATGCTAAATACACACAAAACCCACAAAAGATTTTGATTCACAAACACATGAACATTTTGAAAGAAATGTGAAAAATTTAAAGCACTAGGCAAGCAAAAGAAGACAACTCACCCAAGGATCATGGCAAGCAGATATATCAATATCAAATGTAGCACACTAACATGACCACAGTAATACAAACAAAAGAAAAGGAAATAAAAGGAAAATACTCGACTATGTACACAAGTAAAACACCCTCACACCTACTTCATGCATTGTCCTCAACGAATGTGAGTATGATACTACATGGATTTATGCATGAAAAAGGGAAGATCACAACAACATGAAGCACAAAAGAAAGTTTATGGTTATGTTGATTGACACAAACCCGAATTCCCTCAAAACCTGTGAGATGCTAAAGAAGGGATACAAATACGTGAAAGAAATGTGGCCCAAATACACAAGGGTTAGGCCCACAACAATCAACGCTCACTCATGGAGTCTTTATTGTACCTTTTTTTAATATAACTATGTACAAAAATAAGTTCCCATCTTCATTAGTCAAAGGACATCAAATGGGAACCTCAAAAGTGGGTCAATGCACTTGGAATGGGAACATGACACCACGCAGGGCCAGAATACTCAAGAGTCGGCCCCCTCACAAAGAGCACATGGTGAAAGGAGAGTTTCATGCATTAGACGCAAAGGCGTCTCATTCAAAGGATGAAACTGAAAGAGCTTGAACCTCTCAAGAGTTTGGGAAATATGCGGCAATGGAAGAAGAGTGTCTCCCATTGCGGTATTGTTGTTATGATCGTCAATCCAAACTCTCCAACAAACAGGCTGGTGGGCCATAACGAGGTCAAGCACCTCGTTATGTATGTCTGACTCACCAGGCGAACAGAAAGTGGGTCTCTTACCCAAGGTATCCTCTAAGGCACTCCCAATACCCTCATTGGCGATGTAATTGTTTGATGGAGCGTGTATTAGTGTATATTTAGTTTATTTCTGGTATTTTTTTAGTCCCATACCGGGGGATTGTCCCAGATTACCTTTTTCTCTGGCTATAAATAGAACTCTTCTCCTTCTATTTTAATTACCCATTGCTTGGTGGCATTACCTCTACTTGGAGTAATCCTTGGAGAAAAATCTCAAGGTGAAGAAGAATGCTACCTTCAATGTGAGTCATCTAATAAAATAATTTTTCCATTGTTTTGTTCTTATGTTGTTTCTTTATGCATGCTTAGCTTAGTTTTATTTCTTTGATTCTAGGCTAAAGTAGTTAGAATGTTTCGTTTCTTCTTTAGTTTAATTGTTAGAGTAATGTGTAGTGAGTAGATCTATCCCCCTTTGGGGGTGGAGATGATGTTCATACTTGCATTAAAGAATGGATATGAATGCTTTATATTTTGATTTTGTTGATAAATGTGAATGTATGCTTGCTTGTTAGAGTAGAATACTACACTTGATGAGTTTTGTCACACATCTTAGACACCTCCCATGCTTGTTTAGGTTCTGAAATAACTAGCTTGTGTATATGAATGTTAATCACCTAGGTTAGTGAATGGATTGATAGGTTTTACCATAACCTTTAGACACTTCCTATGCGTGAAAACACTACCTACATTTGTGCCTATAGAATGCATTCTTCACCATCTTTTTACATGTGTGCACACACTCCACCCCTTAGGAGTTTTCCATTTCTAATTTTCACCTTTCAATTTCCCTCGCTTTCGTTTTCCTTGTTTGATGCTTACTCGTTTAGTGTAGTTAGTCTTGTTTAGTGTAATAACAACTTCTTCCCCTCTTTTCCCACTTGCCTTCGAACAAACCAGAGTCTACACACCTCCTTGTGGATCAAACCGTATTTGTCACTGATTCAACGTGGTCGTGCACTTGCGGTTAATTAAAACGTATTAAACACTTGCATTGCCATATTTTGTATGGACTATTGAGTGGTTTCTATGAACGTACGGAAAGTTTGTTTCAAGGAACCAGGTATGCGGTGAACTATGAGGTCCAAGTCAGAGCTAGTGAAATTTTGGGATTGGGGGTTGATAGGCTGAGAATGAGTCCAATGATTCGGCGTGGGGTGCTGGTAGAATTCTAGGTATTCGGCAGGTGGATTCTGTGTTGAAAATGATGTATAAAAATTTGAATAAGAATTGTCTCCCCACGACACCATCCCTCTCCGGTTGTACGCGGATGCGTAATGGTCATATTGAGCATTTTGGGAAAAGATATGCTCATACTCGGGCTCCGGGGGAACATAAGGACATTCCCGGATAACATGACCACTCAACCCACAACAGTTACACGGTACGGCTACTGGAGCCACCAGTGCACTCATGTCATCTACCAGATGCATGAAAGAGGCCAAAGGTTCTTGCAATGTGTCAGTTTTATGACCCACATATGATCCGACGTAACTAAATGGTGGTCTAGCAGTCAGTGCCTCTATCATATTACCCCAATATGAAGATTACTCAGTCACATAATTAAGATTGTCCCAACCATACAGGGTGTTTGTCTGAGCCACCCCTGGTTGCGTGGATCCAGAATACCAGAGAGAATTGTCCAGGACACAACAATGCTATGGATGGTCACCCACGTAACCATCCATCTCAACAAAAAAACTCTCGAGTCGACCACTCTCACCACCACGAGGTCAAGCTCGCAAAAAGTGCTCGACTCGACCCTAAAACGTTAATAGAGAGTGTAAAGGGGAGGAGACTAGAACGTAGAAGTAGGTGAGACGGAGATGACTTAGAGGAGAAGGGAAGAATCTCTAAAAACTAATGTGGGTAAAGGGTGAGGGTAGAAGCCTAGTCTAGCAAACACGGCTCAAGAAGCCTACAGTAACTATAGGTACTTAGAGCTAGACGACGCCTAACTGCGAGGTCACACGGCCTCAACATGCCTCACCTCCCTACGAAAAAGACCACAAAGCCAAGCAAGTGAGCCAAGATTGGGAGATCTTGTCTATCCAACAATCGACAAAGTGGGTGACGCCGATCAGGCTATGACGGTCGTG
Organism: Triglochin maritima; assembly: GCA_963682175.1. Lineage (NCBI taxonomy): Eukaryota > Viridiplantae > Streptophyta > Magnoliopsida > Alismatales > Juncaginaceae > Triglochin > Triglochin maritima. Next base: position 32,934,069 of record OY821776.1, on the reverse strand, counting down.
ACCGGATCACTCTCCTAATGCGCCCGAGTCCTATTGGCCAATGTCTATTTGATTTTAGATTAAGCCTTTACTTGAGTGTGCATTTTGGGGCTAAGGTAGGGGTGATGAATCCCCCACCCTTATATTTGAAAACTATAGGTGATGCCCTTTAAAGATGTTTTGAAATCTTTCTCTAGCAAGCAACTCACCAAACAAGCACTCACCTCACTCTTGTTACAATGCACCTTACTAACTAATGCATGATCTAAACATGTGTGACTGAGAGAATGGGTGCACGTACATCACGGCAGCAATGAACAACAAGAATGTAAGGAAAAGAAAGACGAGTGTGTGCAAGGTCTACAAATGATGCATGACCTAGAGGGCAATCAATCTACTCTTTTGGTTTGAGTTTTAAGGTCCAAGTTGATTAAAGGGACTTGATTGTTAATATGGTAGCAAACTACAAGTCAAAACATTCCAAATTGAGCACCCATATGACGTAGTGAATGTAGAAATAACCACAAAAAATAAGAAATAATTTTGGTGCTGACCAGGCCGCCAATTGGAGATCCAGAACCGCTGATTGGCGGTCTTTTTGGTCTTGATCCCCTCCCGGTTACTCCTGCTAATGTCTCCTAATCCTTAGAGGCTACTGAAACAAAACACAACTACAAACAAAAATTAAAACCACTCGAATCGTTCAAAGCAAAGTCTAGACAGAACACCTCCCTGGAAACGACGCCAAAAACTTGATTGAATCAGTTATAATATAACCGCAAGTGCACGGCCATGTTCAAGCAGTTGCAAATACAGGTCGATCCACATGTAGGTGTGTCGACTTTGGTTAGTTCGAAGGTGAGTGGGAAACAAGGTGGAGAAAAGTGATTAAACTAAACTACACTAAACTAGTAGCAACAGAGAAAGAAATGAAAGCACGAAACAAACTAAAACTAAACTAAGCAACTACTAATAAGAAAGATGAAATTCAGGAATGGAAAAACTCCTAAAGGGGGGAGTGTGTGTACACATGAAATAAGTGTGATGAATCCATACAATAAGCTCAAGTGTAGTTAGTGTACGTTATGCATAAGAAGTACCTCATGACAAGAGCTATCATCCAAAGCACTAACCTAGGTGATTAATATGAGCATGGCAAGTTTGTTATTAAGAAGCTAAACAAGCATGGAATGTACCTAAATATTATGGCAGAAACCATCAAGTTAAGTATTCTCTTTAATTCAAACAAGCATACTTACATTTCTCACATACAACAATGTTTAACATTCATTCCATCTACATACAAGTATTCTTATTAATTCCAAAGGGGGATGGATCTACTCACACATTATTATACTAACATTTATACTAAGGAAACAAAAAAATCTAATTATATTTTGATAAAGAAAACAAATAAACTAAACTTGCAAGCATGAAAATAAAGACAATATAAAACTAACAAAACTATGAAGAATTTTTTTATTTACAGACTCACATTACAAGTGTCATTCTTCTCCACTTGAGTTTTGCTTCAAGGCTTATCTCCAACTATAGAGAATGTCACCAAGAAATGGGTGAATACAAATGAGGAGGAAGAGTTCTATCTATAGGCATGAAAAAAGGTAACCGGGGACAATCCTCCTGGTATGGGACTAATGCATTACTAAAAATAGACACAAAACACTCTAATACATGACCCGCCTAAACCTTATTGGATCTATTGCAGACCAAACAACCAATCAGCGGTCTTGGACCGCCAATTGGAAGTCTATATTGTCTGGATCTAGTCAAGTTTTGGAGTGTGGTTGTCTGGCTTGATTTCTTCATGTCTGATACACCCTAATCGGTTGTGTAGGTTGCGACCCGAATCCAATTGCAAAAATACTCCTCATGATGGTGTGGAGTTTCTTCATTTGCTCGTTGGGCCTTTTGGCTTTACATCCGGGTCCTTATCTCTTTCATCTCGGTCAAGAAGTCTTGCAGCTTAGTCCATTTCCTTGCTTCTGAGTCCTTTTTGTGCCTCTTCTCCTCATGCTTCCTTATTCCTGAAACTTAAACATTAAACCCGTTACGTAGCATTGTTTAGGTGAAAGATAACGGATATAAGACAAATGTATGCATGATATGATGTCAATCACTTCTCTCCTTTGCATTCCCATTTCCAGCCTTGCCTCGACTAACTACTACCCATTTCCCCGACTTCTCCGTCGGTACCTCCACATGCTTCTTTGCTGCCACTTGTTTTGTTGGGCACTTCTCCATAATGCGACCAAATTCCATAAAATCCATGCAATAACCGGGCGTCCACTCATACTCCACATTTACTCTATGTGTGTCGGCTTCTTCTACTTAAACCTCTACCCAACTTGGGTAGGTGAAGTCATGGGCCACTTCCACGCATACCCTTGCATAGGCCAATCTCCTTCCCGAAGTGGTTTTCTCATCCATATATAATGACCTCTCGATGACGCTTACAATATTGCTCAACGTTCTTTGTGATCGAAATTGGAGGTCTAGCTCTGGTAGACGAATCCAACCGTGGTGATACTCGCCCTTTTCAAAACCACATTCCTAGCCCATTCTTGAACCACAAGAGGATACCCACGGATGAACCATGGTCCCCCTTCCAGCACTCGCTTCCTATTCTCTCCAAGAGTGAACCGGAAGAAGAGGAAACCTTGGCTCCTCTTCATGACCTTCATGCCTCCAGTAAAACCCTACATCTTGTGGAGGTGCTTCTCTAGTGTCGGCAAGTGTGGTTTGAAAGCAGTAAAGTAACCAACTAGTAACTTATGCGATCTCTTCAAAGCATCGACAACTTCTTGCTTGGAGCACAAAGCCATCTTCTCCCCTCCCTTCACAGCCAGAGGGATGAACTCTAGGGCCGTGGAAACCCTTGATCCAGCCTTGAACAATTCACTCCACTTCCTTTGGGGAGTAGTGACCCTCCCTAGAGGTGGTGCGTGGCCTTACCCCTCTAGTTGGGGGTTGAGCCTTCCCCGTCTCTCTCTGCTTCTTCACTCCTTCTAAACCTCTGCATCTCCTTCTCTCCTCCTTATCCCTCTCTATCTTTATCCTTTCCTACGCTTCGCCTTCTCCTTCTCTCTCTTTTTCTCCTTTTGTCCCTTTTTTCAAAGCAAAAGGGAGGCATAGCCTCTATTGTATTGATGTATGTAATCATAAACAACCTACAAAAATGTTATCTAATAGAGCCCTGAAGTCATTCTTGGTACATAACTAGAATTACATATAACCAACATTTAACTCACCACCCTAGTGGTGTTTCAGCTAGCCCCAACTCCTCTCATACAATCTCAACACCTTAGAATCGTCTCTAAGTTCCTGAATCGGTGTGCCCATCATACGTACTGCATCCTTTATAAGAGTGCCCACGTCCTCGGGTCGCCACTTCTCATTCTCGAATATCCTCCTATTGTGCTCTTGCCAACACTCGTAGATGGTTGCTGCAAGAGCAAGTCTCGTGGAAACCTGCTAGAGCTTTTACCCTTGCATCATTTGCAACCTCTTCACCTCCGTATCGAGAGTAAGGTTGATGCTACTATCCAGTCGTAGTATTCCCAAGATTTGTACCCAAACTTGTCAGGAGAAGTTGCATTCCCAGAATAGGTGTGCCATATCCTCATCTCGTTCCTCACATAATACACAAAGAGGGGTGTGGTTTGATCCCCTAGCTCGCATGAAAGCCTTAGTGACCAGCCATCCTTGCATAGCTCTCCAAAGCGTAAGTACATGCTTTGGTATGTTATTTTTGTGCCAAACCATATCAGTCCAGCTCACTATCCTTTGTCGAGGTACCACCCAACTCCATGCTTCCTTTGCTGAAAAAACATCACTCTTCGCCCCTCACGAATAGGAGTGTCTCGCCCATCGTGGATTTTTAGTTTGCAAAATCCTAGGCCGTAGTACTACCATCTCTAGAGACCTCGACTCAGGGAGGATCCAAGCCCCCTCATGAATCATGATACCATAGTATCCCTTGGCATCCCCATGTCGTACTGGAGTCATTCCACTCCGGGCGAGGTAAGAATGGATGCCCACACCAAGGATCGGTGAAAAACCAAATTTCTGTCCAGTCTCCCACTCGGTATTGGATTTTATCCTTTGCCATGTCTCGGACACTTAGAATACCCCGCCATACCCAAGAGCACTCAGACAGTGGCCTAGCAAACCATATATTATGGTTCTACAAGTATTTCCTTCGCATACACCGAACCCAAAGCGAACTACCATCTTCGATGATCAACCAAAGGAGACTGATCAGCCCAGCATCATTCCAGTCCCAGAGTCTCCACACCCCCAAACCACCCTCCTTTTTTGGTTTGCAAATGTACTTCAATGCTATAGCCACCCACATTGCAGGACCTCCCCAAATGAAGTGGGTCGTGATGCTCTCACCTCGTTTAAGACTTTTCTCAGGATGAGGAAGGCTGAAGTCTAATAGATACTCATGGACACAAGCACACTCTTGACTAACTTCACACAACCTGCCATTGATAGAAAGCTTCTCTTCCATGTGCTTAGTCGTTGTTGAATCTTGCTAATTAATCCCATGCAATGATGTCTCCCCAGCCTTGAGGAGAAGAGTGGAAGGCCTAAACAGCTAACCAGAAAATCAGCCCTCTCCATGCCTAGGTGCGAGCATATCCATGTACCCTTATTTGCTTCTCCCATAAAAACTTGACTCTTTGCGACATTCAACTGCAACCCGGAGGTGGCTGAGAATTCAGTTGGGATATGGTTAGTCACTCTTGCAATTGCTCTTGTAGCCGCAGCAAATACCATCACATCATCCGCAAATAGGAGGTGGGAGACTTGTACATCCCCACACCTTTCTGGTTCGAGGGTGCCCCTCTCAACCTCCATTCTAAACATGGCACATAACACCTCCATACAAAGAACAAAGAGGTAGGGGGCTAATGGAACCCCTTGCCTCAGTCCATTCGTTGCAACAAAGGGTTTAGAGTTCTCACCATTCACCATGACCACAATAGAAGCTCGCACGCAAGCCATCATGAGTTTACACCAATGGTCAGGTAGGCCCACCCTGTTGAGTACCTCCTCTAGGAATAGCCAAGAGATAGAATATTACGCTTTCCTAAGGTTGAGCTTCAAACACATTCTTCCTCGTCCTCCTCCCAAGTGCATATTGTGGCATATTTCGTGGGCTAGCAAGATGTTGTCGCTGATTCTCCTTCCACTCACAAATGCACTTTGCGTCTCCCCCACCAATTTAGGAAGTAGTACCTTCAATCGATTTGCCAAAATCTTTGACAAGAAACGATATACCATATTGCAAAGGGAAATGGGTCGGTAATTGTTTAATCAATTAAACTACCGCAAGTGCACGACCGCGTTGAAGCGGTGGCAAATACGGGTCATCCACAGGGAGGTGAGCAGCCTCTCATTTGCACGAAATCAAGTGGCGAAAATAGGGAAGAGAGTTTGATTATCCTAATCTACGCTACACAACACTACGAAATAACGCATGCATAAGAAAACAACAAACGATTAACTAAAACTTAACTAAGAACGAAATAAGAGTGCTGGAATTCAGAAATGGAAAACCCCTAAGGGGTGGAGTGAGTGCACACATGCAAAGAGGTGGGTGTTGAACACATTCTTTAAGCACAAATGAAGGTGGTGTTATCATGCATAGGAAGTGTCTAAATGTTATGGCAAAACCTATCAATCCATTCACCAACCTAGTTGATTGACATTTACATATACAAGATCTTTGTTTCAGAACCCAAACAAGCATGAGAGGTGTCTAATCATTTTGGCAAAACTCGGCAAGTTATAAATTCTATCCTAAACAAGCAAGCATACATTCATGTTTTATCAACACATTGTAAATAAAGCATTCATTTCATTCTCTAATGCATGTATGAACATCAACTCCACCCCCCAAAGGGGATGGAACTACTCACTACACATTAGACTAATTATTAAACGAAGCAAGGAAAGCATATTAACTAAGATACTAAAACTAATGAAATGAAAGTAAACTAAGTAAAACAAGCAACATGAAACGAACAACGTAATAAAGAAACTTTTATTAAAATGACTCACAATTCAAGTAGCATCCTCCAACTTTAGTGTGTGCTTCAAGGCCTCACTTCTAGTAGGAAGAATGGCCACTCAAAATGTGAAGTGATTACAATAGAAGGTGAAGAGTTCTATTTATAGCCAAAGAAAAAGGCAATCCGGGACAATTCCCCGATGTAGGACTAAACCAATACCAGAAATGGACTAAATACACACTAATACGCGACCACCAAAATCTTAGCGGATTTGGGCCAAAACAGACCACCAATTGGCGGTCTATATAGTCTGGATCCGGCTGGAATTTATTCTGGGCTTTTTTGGATTTCTATGTCGGTCTTTGATACATCTACTTAGTTTATTGGAGCTCCGACCCGAATCTAATTGCCAAAATACTCCCCAAGATGGTGTGGAGTTTTCTGTTTTGCTCTTTGGTCCTTCGATCTTACGTTCAGGTCCTCCTCCCTTGCATCTTACTCCCCAGGTCTCACAATTCAGTCCTTTTTCCTTGCTTTTGGGTCCTTTTATGCTTCATCTCTTCAAACCTATTTATTTCTGAAATTCAAACATAAAACTCGTCACGTAGTATTGTTTAGGTGAAAGATAATGGATATAAGATACAAATATAAGCATAAAATGATGTCAATCAAAAACCCCCACACCTTCAGTCCCCAAAGGAAAGCTCCCAAAATTGTCTTGAACTTGATGCATTAGGATATCTAGTACAGTGGCTTTAGGATTTATCGATTCGTTAGGATGCACCCCAGTTTTCTCTTGGGGATGAGTAATCATAGGGTTTCAGTGCTCAAACATTTAAAGAAGTCCACCCTGAACCTAATGAGTCAATAATTCGTTTCTTTTAACTTAAGGAAGTTTGTTGTTGTCAAGGACCCTTACAATCTTTTTGTGAGACATTAAGTGTAGGGGTTTTGGTTCATGTGTAGATAAGACATAAGTTAGTAGGTGTTCTCTCTTCTCGCACGGCTCCTATCGCTCGGGAAAGTAGGTCTGAGGGGACTTTGTGCCTGGTGCTTTCGAGTCATCTGACTTGGGATGCGCTGACCGAACTCTCGTTACACGGGTGGTAGGGATTGCCCTATGTGGAGATTTGGGGAAAGGTGTACGTGATAGTGTAAGTCCTCATGGGCAATGATGCACGAAACCTGACCCTGGGAGAATGAAGCTCAAACTAATAAAAAGAAAATAAAAAAAATGAGAAACGAAACAAAAGAAAAAAAATGCAAATAAGAACCTTAATGGATTTTACACTTTGTATCACTTGAGGATGTTGAGGTTGTCCACGTCTTTCACTTAATCCCCTATTTAACTTGCACGAATGGTTCATTAGATTAGGTGTGTGGACTAATTACCTATATAGAGTCGGCCTGTAGGATTACCGCGTCCAATGATCGATAAAATTTGTCCAACGAGTCGAGTGTCTAGATTGAATAATGCATCTTGTTCGGATTTTGTGGGTATATCCGCTGAAAACCCTCAAGAGACAACACTCCTCCTCCTTGGCAACAAGGAGGTTTAACGGCTTGTTGCACGTGTTAAGTGCAACCGTGATTCCTACGAAAGTGATTTAGGATTTCTTGTTTCTCGTTTGCTTTTCTCTTTCTTTGTTTTGCTCGGGACTAGCAAAAACTTAATTGTGGGGGTATTTGATTGACATCATTTCATGCTTATATTTGTATTTTATATCCATTATCTTACACCTAAGCAATGCTACGTGACGAGTTTTATGTTTGAATTTCAGAAATAAAGAGGTTTGAAGAGAAGAGCCGTGAAAGGACCCAAAAGCAGGAAAAAGGACTTAATTGTGAGACCTGGGGACTGAGATGCAAGGGAGAAGGACCTGAACGTAAGACCGAAGGACCTAAGAGAAAAATAGAAAACTCCACACCATCATGGGGAGTATTTTGACAATTCGATTCGGGTCGGTGCTCCAATAAACAAAGTAGATGCATCAAAGACCAACAAACACATCAAGCAAAGCCCAGCATTAAAACCAGACCGATCTGGATCCTGTAGACCTCTAATTGACGGTTCCAGAGCTCCAATTGGCGGTCCGGATTTTTCCGGATCCGATGAAACTTCTGTAGAGCGTGTATTAGATGATGTTTAGGCTATTTTTGGTATTCGTTTAGTCCTACATCGGGAGATTGACCTGGATTATCTTTTTCCATGCTTATAAATAGAACTCTTCACCTTCCATTGTATCCAAATCACCCATTGCTTGGTGGCATTCTCTCTACTAACGAGTGAGCCTTGAAGCAAAAACTCAAGGTGGAGAAGAATGCTACATTCAATGTGAGTCATTTGTTAATAAAATAATTCTTCTAGTTTTTTTAATCTTGTCTTTTAATTTGTGCATGCTTGTTTAGTCTTTCCTTTTCTTTTAAGCTTCTTTAATATTTCTTGCTTTCTTAGGGTAATTTCATTTCAGTATAATGTTTCATCTTGTTAATATATTAGTGTAATGAGTAGTGAGTAGATCCATCCCCATTTGGGGGTGGATAAATATGTGATATAATCATGTAGTGTATTAAGTGTGTGTTATCTTAATCGATTGAGCTTTATATGATTTCCATAACCATCTAATGGGTCTCCACTCTTATCTTTGATATGCTAATGCTCTTGAATGAAGCTTAGCCTATGCTTTGATTAGTGGACCTATTTTATGGGTAATGATAAGGTTAGGATATGGATGGAATTAATATTGGAAATACAAGTTGTAGTGTATGTACTCTTGTTGCCTTTACCTTGGTTAATGTCTTGTATGTTTTAATGATATTGGGTTATCTTAATTCATGTGGAGGCATAGTTGGGTCTAGTCTTTATACATGAGTTCATTTAGCTTCGTTCCAATTATTGTCTTGTATGTTTTAATGATGTAGTCTTATCTTAATTCATGTGGAGGCAAAGTTGGATGTAGTTTTATGATTTCATGCACTACATGTTGTGAGGAGCTTAATTGAACACACACACACACATCTTTATATTCACATTATTTCTGTACCCCCTATGGGGTTTAGTTTTATTGCTTCTCTTCCTTTCCTTTTTTGCATTCTAGTGTAGTTAGTGTAATCAATCTTTCTCTCTATTTTTTTACCACTCGCCTTCGCACAAATCAAACGTCGACACACCTCCTAGTGGACGACCCGTATTTGCCACCTCTTCAATGCGGTCGTGCACTTGCGGTTTAAATAAAATGATCAATCAATACTTAACCTCAAAATGGTTCCCATTTGCCTCTGGCAATACGATGCATGAGGGTAGAGCGGTACGGCTCGGGTAGCATCGATCACGTAGAGGTATGGGAGCCACAACAGGAAGCACAGGTGGGTCCAGCAACTGCTCCTCCTTACAGAAATGAGCAGCCATTGAACCCAGACTGAGTGCGACACGAGAGGAGGAAAGTGTCGAGAAATCGACTACCGAAGCAGGGTTGACAACGCGCCTCGTCAAACGACCACTCTCGTCTCGTGCCCACGAAAGGATGCACAAAGGTGCACACACACAAACCAAAACTTTTTTTAACAAAGAATGTGTGTAGTGGAGAAGACAGTGGAACACAGGAGAGAAAGAATGACTCAGGAGAGAAGGGAAGAAGTCCTTATGCTAAGGCGAATGGGTACAGGTAGAAGCACACAAGTAAACAAGGCTTCAAGCAATCCTAAGGTCGCTATAGGTCCTTACAGCTAGACGATGCCTAACTGCGAGGTCACACGGCCTCAACACGCCTCACCTCCTTACGACGAGGACCACAAAGCCCAGCAAGTGAGCCAAGATCCGGAGATCTCGTCTCTCCTACTATCAAGAGAGTGGGCAACGCCGATCAGGTCATGACGGTCGGGACCGGATCACTCTCCTAATGCACTTGAAATCCTTAGGGCCAATGTCTACTTGATTTTAAAAATTAGGCTCTTGATTAGTGTTGTTTGTGGGGCAAAGGAAAGGGTGATGAAATCCCCCACCTTATCTTTTATGGGACAGCCTCTCCTTAGTAGCGTTTTGGAGTCTTAATCTAACAATCAACTCTCCAAACAAACGCTCAACTCACACTTGTTTCAATGCACTTCCTACTAACTAATGCATGTTCATATGAAATCCATGAATGAGAGTAGAAGGTGCGTACCTCACGCCAGCACTCAGCAACTGAAAATAAAGCTAAAATAAAAGACAATCTACATGCCTAAGTCACATACATGATGCATGACCTAACAAGAAAGAATGCCTAATCTTTTGCTTTGGGTTTGAGGGTCCAAGTTGCTTAAAGGAGGTTTGATTATTGATCTGGGAACAAACTATAAGTCAAAACATGCCAAATCAAGTCCCAGATCACTACATCAACTATGGAAACAAGATGAAGAAAACAGAAGCGAAACAGGGCTCACCAGGCTGCTGATTGGTGGTCCAATGTGTCCAGGTTGCCTCCCAATTTCTCCAACTACCTCTCATGGCGACTCCAAGTCTCTTGAAACAACGAAAAACTACAAAAGACAAATTAAATCCACTCGAATCGTCCAAACAAGAGTCCGGACTAGCACCTCCCCGGCAACGGCGCCAAAAACTTGTTTAATCGTTTAAACTACTGCAAGTGCATGGCCACGTTGAAGCGGTGGCAAATACGGGTCGTCTACAGGGAGGTGAGCAGTCTCTCGTTTGCACGAAATCAAGTGGCAAAAATAGGGAAGAGAGTTTGATTATCCTAATCTACGCTACACTACACTACGAAATAACGCATGCATAAGCAAACAACAAACGATTAACTAAAACTTAACTAAGAACAAATTAAGAGTGCTGGAATTCAGAAATGGAAAACGCCTAAGGGGTGGAGTGAGCGCACACATGCAAAGTGGTTGGTGTTGAACACATTCTTTAAGCACAAATGAAGGTGGTGTTATCATGCATAGGAAGTGTCTAAATGTTATAGCAAAACCTATCAATCCATTCACCAACCTAGTTGATTAACATTTACATATACAAGTTGTTTGTTTCAGAACCCAAGCAAGCATGAGAGGTGTCTAATCATTTTGGCAAAACTCATCAAGTTATAAATTCTACCCTAAAGAAGCAAGCATACATTCATGTTTTATCAACACATTGTAAATAAAGCATTCATTCCATTCTCTATTGCATGTATGAACATCAACTCCACCCCCCAAAGGGGATGGAACTACTCACTACACATTAGACTAATTATTAAACTAAGCAAGGAAAGCATATTAACTAAGATACTAAAACTAATGAAATAAAACTAAACTAACTAAAACAAGCAACATGAAACAAACAACATAATAAAAAAACTTTTATTAAAATGAGTCACAATTCAAGTAGCATCCTCCTACTTGAGTGTGTGCTTCAAGGCCTCACTTCTAGTAGGAAGAATGGCCACTCAAAATGTGAAGTGATTACAATAGAAGGTGAAGAGTTCTATTTATAGCCAATGAAAAAGGCAATCCGGGACAATCCCCCGATGTGGGACTAAACCAATACCAGAAATGGACTAAATACACACTAATACGCGACCCACCAAAATCTTAGCGGATTTGGGCCAAAACAGACTGCCAATTGGCAGTCTATATAGTCTGGATCCGGCTGGAATTTATTCTGGGATTTTATGGATTTCTTTGTCGGTCTTTGATGCATCTACTTTGTTTATTGGAGCTCCGACCCGAATCTAATTGCCAAAATACTCCCCAAGATGGTGTGGAGTTTTCTGTTTTGCTCTTTGGTCCTTCTGTCTTACGTTCACGTCCTTCTCCCTTGCATATTAGTCCCTAGGTCTCACAATTCAGTCTTTGTATCTCTTCAAACCTATTTATTTCTGAAATTCAAACATAAAACATGTCACATAGCATTGTTTAGGTGAAAGATAATGGATATAAGATACAAATATAAGCATGAAATGATGTCAATCGGTAATCATCCACCGAAGCTGGAGTCGTCTTCTTCGGAATAAGAGTGATGGAAGTGTAGTTAACTTGCTTTAGGAATTTCCCACTTCTCATGAAGGAGTCGACAACTTTGAAAAGGTCTATCTTCACACACTCCCACGCGGCCTTGATTTTTTTTGTTTTAAATCCATCCGGGCCCAGTGCCTTGTCCACGTTCGAGTGTTTCACCATTTCTTCTAGTTCCTTCATATGTAGTGGCTGAATAATAGCTCGTGCCTCGTCCTATCCCATATTTGGAAGGGGTAATGTTGGGTCAAGGAGCTCGACCTGAAAATCATTAGAAAAGAAGTTAGAAAAATGCCTTCGGAAGGCCTCACGGATAGCTTCCTCGTCTTCAATAACCACCCCTTCCTCAATCACTCTCCTCACATTATTTGTGGCTCTCCTCACTCTTAGGGAAGCCTGGAAAATCTGGAATTTCGGTCACCCTCTTGCAGCCATCGAACCCTTGATTTCTGCCTCACTAGAGCCTCCTCCCGGACCAAGGCAAGGTCCAGGTCCTCCTTGCAAAGTCTTTCACGTTGAATGAGTTCCTCATTACGTGGATTTTCCTCCCTTTTCTTCCTGATTTCAGCAAGGCGAAGCTAAGTTTCGCCAACCTTCTGCTCCACTTTACCAAATGTAGCCTCACTCCATTTCTTAAGTGCTCCCTTCACCTCATTTAAATTTCCTACCAATCTAAACATGGGAGTACCTTCTACCCTTGTGGACCAAGCCTCCTTCACCACATCCAAAATCTTCTCATGCTCAGCCCAGAAATTCACAAATCTAAACATACGCTTCTTCTTAGGTCCCTCCTTTTCTGTGGTTAAAGTGAGCATCTGGTCACTCAAGTCCCTATCCCCCACGACATAGTAAGAATCTGGAAAGGCCTCTAACCACGCATGGGACATAAAGATTCTATCAATCTGCGTCTCGATGCATTCTTCCCCATGCGAAGAATTGGACCACGTAAATTCTCCTTCGGTAGACGGGACCTCCACAAGTTGCAGCCGATCCACACAAGCATTGAAGTCATCCATGGCCACCTTGTTTAAACCCGCTTCCCCTCTCTTCTCACCAGCTTTCCTAATGCAATTGAAGACCCCACAAACCAGCCAAGGCATTGTGGTTGCTGGGGTAGCTCGACCAAGGTCCTCCCAAAGTGACCTCCGCTCCATGTACCCATTTTCAGCATAAACCGCTGTAATCGCTATGTTTCTCCATATCTCGTCTCCCTTCGCTCAAGCTACAGCAATTGCATTGTTTCAAAGGTTACCCGAAGATCCACCTTGAGCTCGTTCCACAATACAAGAATCCTTCCAGAATTTGTAACCAAACTATTCGAAGCCCATACATGTCCCCAAATGGCTCTCCTAAATTGATCCAATTTCTTAAGCTTCACTTTGTGCTCAACAAGGCACACGATATCCGCTTTGGCCTCCTTTCTTTGTCTCCAAATCATGTGTGCACGGTCAGGGAGGTTTGCACCGTGCACGTTCCACACTAGATCATTCATGGCTTCGTAGTATGGGACTTTCATCCCTTGCCGCCTCAGTTTGCTTTTTGTTGTTCTACTCCTTTCTCTAAAATTGCACGGAACACTTCGAGTTGTGGTGATAGTAACTCAACGTCCACTGGAGGTGGTGGAGATGTAGCCTTGCACCCATTCCTCTTTATCCCATCACCATGCTGAGTTGAGGGCTCATGACCGCACTCCTCTTCCTCTCCCTCATTTGTACTTCCCCCTTCATTCTCTCTTCCTTCAAGTTCCATTAGAGCATTGAAATGCCCCAACCTTTTGATGCTGGTCTTGTTCCTCATAGCCCTAGATCGGGTGACAATGTCTCCTCTTAGGCGAAGATGGCTAGGGTCGGAATGGCACCCAGCCACTCCACTAATGCCATTGATTTACTACTCCCCAAAGCTGGGCGTCTTTCCTTCACCATGTAGCTCACGTTTATCTACACATGAAGTGTCTCCAGCCATGTTTACTCCAACTGCATCCAAGGATACTCCTTGGGATTTATCCCCCATGATTGGTGGACCAACACAATGTTTGTTTCCCCCACTAAGCTACCTCCTTATTGGTTCCCTCCTTGGACTCACATGATGCCATCCTACAACATCCTTTGTCCCCACCAAAGGAGGGAAATCCTCTATGGTTGGTGCAATTAAAAAATTCTCCACTAGCACTACTCTCAATGCTGATTGGTTCCTCTTCGAACAACAAGGATTACTTCTCTGTTATCTCAGCCCTCCCCAACTCCGTTTCAGAGCTAACCTTTTCCATTAAGGGATCCATCTTTGTTATTGTTTCCACCTCCGTTATGGTATCTATCTTCCCCATGGCGTCCACATATGTTCCCAGGCCTCCCCCTTCCCCATGCTGGAGGGTCACCATAAGAGGGTCAGCAACTTCCCTCTCCTTCACGCCTCTTGCACTACTCTCTTCTTAAAGCTCTCCCACTCGGGATGTGCCACTCGTCTTCTTCTCCCCTTTCCGACCAACCTTCACCCAACCTTGCACCTTTGTAGTGGTCTTCGGAGCCACTCTTCCAGCCACCTTCACCTGCTCACATTGGCTTTGTGGGCAACGAGCTTGAGTGGGCCCAAACTCCAAACATACTCCACAATGCCTCGGCTTCCACTCATACTCAATGTCCACCTTCTTCCAAGCCCCTCCTTCAATTTGAATCTCCACAAACTCAGGATACTTGAACACTCCATTAGGGCTGCAAACGGGGCGGGCGGGGCGGGTTTGGCTCCGCCCGCTACCCGCCCCACCAAAGTCAGGCGGGCAAACGGGGCGGGGCAAATAAAAACAAATTGGGCCGCTACCTGCCCCGTTTACTCTGGCAGGTTAACGGGTGGCGGGTTAACGTGTCACGGGTAGGAAAATTTTAATTTTAGAAGAAATGTTAGAAGTTTAATGAAATAACGAAAATTTTAATACATAAATATGTATTTTTTTTAATAATTATATTTGTAACGGGTAAACGGGTTAACGGGTTGGTAACACATTAACCGCAACCCGCCCCGCTTAGTCCAGCGGGTTAACGGGTGGCGGGTTAACGGGTCACGGGTAGGAAAATTTTCAACCGCAACCCGCCCTACGCGGGGCGGGGCGGGGCGGGTTGGTGGGTCAAACCCGCCCCACGAACAGCCCTACACTCCATCCACCTCCACGCATGGCCTAGCAAACGAGAGTCTTCTCCTCGAAACAGTATTATCATCTATGTATAACGGCCTTCCAAGTATGCTAGCTATGGTGCTAAGAATCGATGGTGACCAAAAACGAAGGTCTAGCTCTGGCAACCTTATCCAAATCGGAATGGATGACATTTTGCTTCTCTCCATATATAACCACTTCTGACGTCCACTGTTGCATCACTAAGGGGTTGCCCCTAACAAATCATGCACCTCGCTCAAGCACATGTTTACGGTCCTCCCCTAACTTGAAACGAAAAAGTAAGAACCCATTCCGGCGACGAATCACTTCCGGTGTAGCAGTCGGTGCGTCTCTCATATTACCCCAATATGAAGATTGCTTAGTCACACAATCAAGATTGTCCCAACCATACTAGGTGTCTGTCTTAGGCACCCGAGGATGCATGGGTCTGGAATACCAGGGAGAATAGTCTTGGTCCCAACAATGATATGGATGGTCGCCAATGTAACCATCCATCTCGCCAAAGAACTCTCGAGTCGACCACTCTCACAACCACGAGGCCAAGCTCGCAAAAAGTGCTTCACTCGACCCGAAAATGCTAACAAAGAGTACAAATGGGAGGAGACTAGAACATAGAAGTAGGTGAGAAGAAGATGACTATGAGGCGAAGGGAAGTGCATGCATCAAGACAGGGATTGATCGAATATTAATAAACAATGCATGTCTCGAGGTGTTCCCCAATTCTTTCTATGTTGTTGGTGAGAAGGACTTGAGTGATCACACCATGCTTGTCATGAAAACGAAAGGAAACGAGTGGAGGAAACAGAAGATTTTCACATTCGAGAACCATTGTGTGGATCATGAGGACTTTCGTGGAGTAGTGCAACAAGCTTGGGCTACATATGTGAAAGGTACACCCATGTTTCGTATGGTTGGGAAGCTGACCGAAGACAGGAAGGCACTAATTAAATAGAGTTGGAACACCTTTGGAAATGTCACAAATAAGGTGGGAGAGCTTGGGAGTCTCTTGAGCAAGTGAGGAGGCAGAGGCTAAATCACCCTAGCAGTGGCGAGCTAGCTCAAGCTAAAAACGCAGCAAAGGATACAGTTGCCCGGGTCCTTGCTTGGGAGGAGTCCATTATACGACAAAAATCCAGAGTAAAGTGGCTGAAAGAGGGGGACCAAAACACTAGGTTCTTCCATGCGTATCTTAGAGTGAGGAGAGCCACCAATCAAGTTAGGCGAGTGGGAGAGAGGGATAGTCTAGTGGAGGATGAGAGCAAAATCCGGGAAGCGTTCTGGCTTTTTTATGCTAACTTGTTTGCTCATGGTTTTCAGGTGCAACCCCTTAAACAATCCATTATTCTACCACATATTACAGTGGAGGAGGGGGCAAATTTAATAAGGAAGCTGGACCCAAAAGAACTACAAGATGTCGTGTTGAACGCAAATATAGATAAGGCGTCGGGGCCCAATGGTTTCAACGCAAAGTTTTCAAGGCAGCATGGGGTATAATCAAGGGGGATATGGCAAGGATGTCGCATATTGTTTGGATAGTAGAAGGGTTCGCACACAATGTAACAATACATCAATCACGATTATCCCGAAGAAAAAGGCACCGACGGTGGTGGAGGAGTTCCGCCCCATTGCTTTGTGCGATATGACGTATACGTTCACATCCAAAGTCCTTGACAACCACTTGAAGAGCTCTTACCATGGCTGAGAGGGGAAAATCAGACCGCGTTTGTTCAAGGATGAAGAATTGGTGATAACATTCTTCTTGCACACGAGCTTTGCCATAACCTTCACCTTGTGAAGGGGAAAGGACACATGTGGATAAAGCTTGATATCAGAAAAGCCTATGACTCAATCTCTTGGGAGTTACTTGATCATGTTCTGAAGAGATTTAGCCTCCCGGATAACTAGAGAAGGCTGATTTTGGCTTGTGTGGAGGCATCGTTTGTGGTGATAATGAATGGGGCTAACTCCACGCCGTTTCGAGCTAGAAATGGTTTACGACAAGGTGATCCCCTAGCCCCCTACTTGTTTGTGATGTGCATGGAGGTGTTGAGCGAAATGCTGAAAATGGCGGTCATGGAAAGGAAACTCGAGCCTTTATCTTGCGGAGATGTCATCGTGTCACATCTCTTGTTTGTTGACGACGCCCTATTCTTCGCGATGGCTAGCAAACAAAATGCTCGGGGCATTAGAACTATCCTATAGGAATTCACAGCAAGCTCGGGTCTGAAATTTAACACATCGAAGAGTTAGGTCTTCGTGGGGGAGATATGATGCATGGAGTATGGAATGAAGCACACCTTGGGGTGGAACGCAAGGCTTTTCCGGTGGTGTATCTTGGGCTGCCATTATTCTCCGGGAGGATGGGGAGATCCTATTGTGTACCGCTGATAAACAAGCTAAAGGCACGCCTCTCAACATGGGAACAAAAATTCCTATCCATGGCCGGGCGAGTAGAGCTAGTACGGAGCGTTCTTACTTCCTTCAGCATTTATTGGACTTCGGTGTTTCTTCTACCAAGAAGTGTCTTGCATTAATGGGAAAACATTATGTGTCATTTTATTTGGGGAGGGGAGAAGAAGTGGGTCGTGGTAGCATGGAAGGATGTATGCACACCAAAGGACGAAGGAGGCCGTGGACTAAGGAGACTAACGGAGTGGAATGACGCGGGCCTTGTCCGGTTGTTTTGGCTTGTGGTGGCGGACAACACTTCACTATGGGCTAAGTGTGTCCGACGAAAGTACCTAAGGAACCGTTCCATTTGGCTTGCAAGACCACCACCTACCTCCTCATGGGCATGGAGAGGGCTTCTGTGAGTCCGAGATATTTCTAGAAGACACATCCAATATGAGGTGGGAAATAGGGAAGAGATTTGGTTTTTCCAATATCTATGGTTTGGCGAACCTTTTCAATGCAAAAGTTGGGGTGACCATCTTCACTTCGAGATGGGGGTTCCTTGGGACGTTAAGGTTTCGTACTTCATAAGAGAAGGGTTGTGGAACCTCCCTCTCCCACGATCCAGCAGGATGGAAGAAGTTTGCTCAAGGATAAACCAAGTGCGTATACATGGAGGAACGGATAGACCTTTTCAACCCAATGGAACGAGTGCAGAACTTGGGATGAAGGAAGTGTTGACTTGAGTGAGGCAACCGGGTAGGAAAGTCCCTTGGGTGGGGATGGTATGGCACAAATTTGTTGTCCTGAAGCACTCACTCACAGCTTGGAGAGCATAGAAGGCGCGTTTACTCACAAAGAGGCGAATGATAAAGCGAGGCGCAAAGTTCAACCCAACGTGCGTGCTATGTGAAGACAAAGAGGAAGACATGGAACACCTTTTCTGGAAATGTCAATACACAAACGAGGTGTGGAGGTGCCTCCTCAACCTCATGCAGCTCAACCCAAGCTTCGCAAGCAATCTAGAGAGTGAGGCAATACGACTATCACATGCGAGGGGAAGCCGACTCGACAAAGTGGTCCGAAGGTGGGTGTTTAATGCTATGATACACGAATGCTGGCTTGAGCGGAACCGTAGGATTTTCGAGGGCGAGGCAACAACCGGAGCTACCATTGCTGTAGTCAAAGACATACTCTGGTGTTTGGGAGATAAAGCTACAAAACTCGCGAAAGATGAAGGAGAAGCGCGACATTTTCAGGACACTTGGAACTAACTCCAACTACTGATGTTTGATGAGATGTAATTGTTCCATAAACTACTTATGCTTAAAGTGATATTCAATAGGTTGTAGGGAGAAGCCAATTATGCATGTGACATATACCCACGATCTCAACGAAAATTTTTGTAGGATGTAAATAGTTTTTAGTAATAAATCTTAGAGGCTAAGCTTCCCTTTTTCTTTGCAAAAAAAATTCCCTAAAGCTAGCGTGGGTAAAGAGTGAGGCCAGAAGCCTAGTCTAGCAAACACGGCTCAAGCAGCCAATGGTCACTATAGGTACTTACACCTAGACGACGCTGAACCGCGAGGTCACAAGGCTTCAACATGTCTCACCTCCCTACAACAAAGACCACAGAGCCCAGCAAGTGAGCTGAGATCCAGAGATCCCGTCTCTCCTACAATCGATAAAGTGGGCGATGCCGATCAGACCTTGACGGTCATGACCGGATCACTCTCCTAATGCGTCCGAGTCCTAGGGCCAATGTCTACTTGATTTTAGATTAAGACTTTTGATTAAGAGTGTTTTTTGGGGCAAAGGAAAGGGTGATGAAATCTCCAACCTAATCTTATATGGGAGAACCCCTCCTTAGTAGCATTTTTAGTCTTAATCTAGGAATCAACTCTCCAAACAACTGCTCACCTCACTCTTGTCCCGATGCACCTTACTAACTAATGCATGCTTCAACCATGCATGAATGAGAGAATGGGTGCACGTACCTCACGCCATCAATCAACAACAAGAATGTAAAGAAAAGAAAAGATGAGTGCGTGCAAGGTCTACAAATGATGCATGACCTAGATGACAATCAATCTAATCTTTTGCTTTGAGTTTTAAGGTCCAAGTTGTATAGAAAGCGGATTGGTTATTAATAGATCTCGGAGCAAACTACAGGTCAAAACATCCTAAATTAAGCTGCCAAACAACTAAATTGAACAAACAAACAACCAGAACAAAAATTGGAGCAAAATCAGCTCACCAGACCGCCAGTTGGCGGTCCTAGACCGTTGATTGGTAGTCCAAACGGCTGATCTCTGCTCAAAATTTCTCCTTGTGTGTCCCTTTGATGCTTCAATGACCCTGAAACAAAAAACAAACTAAAAACAAAAGATTAAACCCACTCAAATCGTCCAAACCAGACACTGGACTGAACACCTCCCCGGCAACGGTGCCAAAAACTTGATGTGTTCATTTTAAATACCGCAAGTGCACAACGTCGGTGAAGACGTGGCAAATACAGGTCGATCCACAAGGAGGTGTGTCGACTCTGGTTCTTCCGAAGGCAAGTGGGAAAAGAAGTGAAAAGATTTGTGATACACTAAACTAGGAAGCATCAAACAAGGCAAACAAAAGTGAGGGAAATTGAAAGCAAGATAAATTATAGGAAAAGAAACCCCTAAAGGGTTGAGTGTGTGCACATAGGAAGTGAAATAAATGATGAATGACGCATGTATGTGTGTGTCATGTGTGTGTCTTCATGAATAGGAAGTGTCTAAAGATGTTGCAAAACCTATCAATCCATTCACACAACGTATCAGCAATTACTACTTGATTTGCATAATACTAGTTTCAGCATAAGTGGTGTCTAAACGTTATGGTAAGACTCATCAAAACCAGGAACTCTTGTGAAGAACAAAGCTATGCATGGGAAGTTTCTAAATGTTATGGCAAAACCCATCAAAGCAAAGTTTCTTCAATCAATCAAGCAAGGAAACACAAATACAAACACATAACTAACATGTAGCATATTCAACAGGAAATTTCAGTAAACAAACAGGAGGAAACCATGCATGGGAAGTGTCTAAGTATTATGGCAAAACTCATCCAAAATCCCCCAACATGTAAATGATTAAAATACCCCCGATGAACATACAAACTTGCAAGTCTACACAATCAAAAAGTCATCAAACATACAAACTTCACAACATATATGTACATTATCTCCAACCCCCAAAGCGGGATGAAATTACTCACTACTCATTAAGAAAAGAAAACAAAACGAAACTAAAGTAAGCATCCAAGAATTAAAAAAACAACTTTAGAACAAACTAAGAAAAATTATTTTATTTACATGACTCACATTACAAGTAGCATTCTTCTCCACTTGAGTTTTTCTTCAAGGCTTACTCCAAGTATAGAAAATACCACCAAGCAATGGCTCCTTAAGTGAGACGAGGCCTAACTTCGAGCTCACACGGCCTTAACACGCCTCACCTCCCTACGACGAAGACAAGAGAGCCCAGCAAGTGAGCCAACATTCAGAGATCTCGTCTCTCCTGCTACCCACAAAGTGGCCGACGTCGATCAGGCTATGTTGGTCGTGATCAGATCACTCTCCTAATGTGCTCAAGTCCTATTAACCAATGTCTACTTGATTTTTTATTATGGCTTCACTTGAGTGTGATTTGTGGGGCTATGGGAGGGGTGATGAAATCTCCCACCTTATCTTTAAGAATTTAGGTGGTGCCCCTTAAAGATGTTTTGAAATCGCTAGCAAGCAACTCACCAAACAAGCACTCATCTCACTCTTGTTACAATGCACCTTACTAACTAATGCATGATCTAAACATGCATGAAAGAGAGATCGGGTCCACGTACATCACGCAAGCAATCAACAACAAGAATGTAAAGAAAAGAAAAGACGAGTGCGTGCAAGGTCTACAAATGATGCATGACCTAGATGTCAACAAGTCTAATCTTTTGCTTTGAGTTGTGGTCCAAGTTGTCTTAAGAAGAGGTTATGCAAGCCAAATTAATTTTAGATACTAAAACAGAGCATGCATTACATCAACAGTGCAAGGAACCAAGTAGAAATTGGCAAAGGAAGCTACAATTCAATCAGAAATTACAAATACCTCACCAAATCTGCTACTTGCAGATCTTCTTGGGTTTTAGGATGCCAGAATTCACCAGTGTGCTTCGAAGCCCCAATAGGTCCTCCTGTCCACTTGTGACCCCATTCCAGTAACCAAAACGAAGAAAAACCCCACCGAAATGGCAAACTCGCGAGTGCATAAACGGCGCTCCCCGACAAAATCAGTTAAAATACCGCAAGTGCATGGCCACATTGAAGAGGTTGCAAATACGGGTCCGTCCATAGGGAGCGTGTGTGAGTCAGATTCACGATACTCGAGTGGGGGAGAAAAAAAGAGAGATGTGATTGAAACTACACTACAATGCATAAGAAATCAGAAAAGAGCAATAAAACTAAACCCCTTAGGGGGTAGAGAAATGTGAATAGAAAAATGTGTGTTGTGTGTGTTCAAATATGCTCATCAGAACATGTCATTCATGAAATCCAAAAAACTCAATTCCAACTTTGCCTCCACATGTAATAAGATAAAACCTTATCATTTAAAACATACAAGGCAATAATTGAAACAATGCCAATATGTTCACATGCAAAATAACTAAAATCCAACTATGTGTCCACAAGAAATAAGATTTATCACAATTATTAAAACATACAAGACATTAATTTAGGTAAAGTAAACACGAGCATATGCATTCACATGTCTTGTTTCCTTCTTCCACTCCATCTTTATCCTAACCTCATCATTCTACAAAAAATATGCCCACTAATCTAAGCATGTGCTAAGCTTCATTCAAGAGAATTAGCACATAAAAGATAAGAGTGAAAGCCCATTATATGGTTAGGGAAATCATGTAAGGCTCAAAGGATTAAGATTAACACACACACTAATCCATCACATGATCAAATCACCTTCTCCACCCCCTCATGGGGATAGACTACTCTCTACTCATATCTACACTAAAGAAACCATAGAAAACATAAACCTATGAAAGAAATCTAGAAGAATAGATTAAACAAACAACAACAAAAAAGAAATTGCATCAAAGGAAAACATCAATACAATAAACAAGAACTAAACTAGCTTAAGAAAATAAAAGGCAAAGTTTGCTCCTCTCCAACCCCCTTATTACAATACTAAAGTAGAAAACTAAAACCTACTCTAATGGGGTAAGGAGGAAGAAGAGGTGGAGATGTGGGTTTACAATGGTATTTATACAAGAAATAAGGGTTTGGAAGGATCTGAGAGCAATCCGACGGTTGTGATAACTTTTTCTATACTCTAGTGCACCCAATTAATTAAGTCCGAGCCATGTGAGAAATTATGGATCAACTGGACCAAAATGATCCACCAGTGGTGGATCTTTTACGCCTGATCGATCCCAATTTCTTTTAAGAGGTTCAATGTGTTGGCTTTTTGGCTTCAATCTATGTTTTGATGATTTAATCAACCTAATCTTAATTGTAATCAATGTAGAGTAGCACATATATTACATTGCATATATATTGTATTGTGCTAACTTCTACAAGTGATCAAGACTCAAGGAAGAAAGGATTCAAGTCAAGACATGTAATCAAGCTCTTTGGAAGACATGTAATTTGCATTTCTTTTGAGTCTTAGGAACTTTGTGTAATTGAGCATACTTGAGCTAAAATCAACTCAAACAAACACTAGGTTCCTATAGAAGTCACATGCAAAATTTCACATCATTTAGACTTCAATAGATCACCCAAACATATACCGGAACACACTAAAACTAAACCTGAACTGTCTGCCCACATTCGGTCAACTGAACCAAACCTTTCGGTCGACCGAGTGATCAATTATCCTGTAGTATTTTCTACTGCACACATTCTGTCAACTGTGCATACCTTTTCGTTTGACCGAATCAACATAATTTTCCGACCGTTAGACTTGTCGTATTATACCAATGGTCATATTCGAATTATTCACAAATACCCCAAAATACATAATTGCCTATTGGTCGACCGTGGACCTGTTCGGTCGACCAAACTTAATTGTCTTTAAATTGTGCAACTGCTTGGACGTTTCTGGTCGACCGAAGACTTTGAATCGGTCGACCAAACTTGGTCATTTTTATCAACCCCGTAGAGCCTGTTTAGTTTCGGTCGACCGAGCCCTATTCGGTGTTCAACCGCTAACTTAAGTGTACCTAAGTTATAGCTAATCCGGTCGACTGTTCCTTTATTGGTCGATCGATCCTTGTTCAAAATTGCCCATTGGTTGACCGTGCTGCCCACTTCGGTCGACCGAACTTATTCAGAATTGCATCCTGCAGGTTTCTATTTTGTGTATCTTACACAAACACTTACCCAATTAACCCCAACGGCTATAACACCTTAGGATCTTAAAGATACAGTGTCCAACACATTTTGATACAACTCTCCCACTCCATATTGTCTCCTACGTTAGAGAGAAAGCTCCACACACTCAAAAGCTCAAACCTTCCACACTTAGTAATCAGTTCCATATCTTACTCAAGTGTGCTTAATTTTGGAGAGTGTTGTCCCACTCATCCCTTTGTCAAAGAAAGCAATGATTTCGGTGAAAGCCCAAAGTGTTCCCTCTCGGATTACGAGAGGAAGAAAGTCAAGCAAGCGAGGTTGTTCGCGGTGCTTGTGTTGTAAACAAGTTCTCTCCCAGCCCGGAATGGGGACTGATTAGTGAAGTCGTTTGCAGAACTCGGAGATGTGAGCGGAGCTTGCAAGAGAAGACTAGGACCCGGGTGGGGTGCCGAAGCTCTTTAAAATCCCTTGTCTCCATTACGGTTCACCTTATTTCTTCTTTACTTGTTTATTTGTTTTTAATTCTGTTGTGCTTGTTTGCTTAAACAAGTAGGTAATTAACTTAAAAGTGATTAGAACAAAGCTGGATTCGCGATCCTACAATTGGTATCAGAACCTTTTGAGCTAAATAGCATACTTAAACGTATTTTTAGCATGACTTCGACAACATCTAATCACATACAAGGGTTATGCACAACTACACCTCCTTTAATAAATGGGTCAAATTATGATTATTGGAAGAATAGGATGAAATTTTTCCTAATTTGGGATGACCTTAAGTATTGAATGTTCCTTCAACATCCCCAAATGAAGATGAACTAGACTCACTATCTAGGGCCCAAATGAAAGAAATTGAAATGAATTAAAAAATCATGAACATCTTGTAGTGTGGCCTTAATCAGGGAGAATATACTAGGATTAGGAGTTGTGAAAGTGCATATGCAATTTGGCATAGATTGCAAATGCAACATGAGGGTGATAGCAAAACTATGGAAACTCGCATTAGTCTCCTCATACATAAATATGAGATATTTTCTATGCAAAACAGTGAGAACATAAAGCGATATGAACACTCGCTTCACCGATATTGGAAGAAAAATAAATGAAGGTGAGATGACAAGAAAATTCCTCCTGTCGCTAAGCAACGATTGGAAAGATAAGGTGGTCGCAATTAAAGAAGCTCACGATCTTTCCCAACTCAAGATGGAGAAGCTAATTGGAAATCTCATGACTTATGAGGTTCAAATTAACCATCGAAAGGAGAAGGAAGCCTTCTGGGCATTACATGCAAATCTTGAAGAACCAAGGAGGAGTGTAGAAGATGAGGACATTGAAGTCCTAGCCAAAGACTTCTTCAAATACCACAAGAAGGATAAGGGAGGAAAGAATGAAAGAAAAGGTAGAAGAAGTGAAATGAGAGAAAAGAAGAAGGAGAAGGAGGAGAGTGAAAATGAGAGAAAAGAGAAGGAGAAGAAAAAATGAGAGAACCGAGAGAAAGAGAGAAAGGGAGAAAAGTAAGAGATGAGAACAGGTTGGAAGCTCACAAGGCTACTGGGATGATTCATCATCATCTTCTTCATCCCAATCAACCGCACCTTCATCAACAAAGGAATATGCACAGTTGTGCTACAAGGCAATTCAAGATGAAGGAAGTGAGGTATGCTCTAACTCATTTAGGGCATATGCTAGTTATAGTTCACGTTCCAAAGAGGAAACATATTCACATGATGAGCTTCAAAATGTATTCCATTACTTAGTTAAACAATATGAGATTATTTGTGAAAAGAAAAAGAATGCTAGAAAGTTAATAAATAATCTCCAAAGTCAAATTGAAACATGCATGAATGAGAAGAATGATGTGCTTGCTAGACTTGAAGACAATGTATTAACTCTTGATAGTCTAAAAGGTACACCTATTGATAGTGAACTAGATCTTAAGGCATCAAATGCACAATTAGGAAAAGATCTAGAAAAATTCACTAATGGAACCCTGATGCTTGACATGCTATTATGTAGTCAAAGATAATCACTAGATAAACATGGTTTAGGATACAATGCCAAATTCAAAAATGATGTATCTCATACTACACTAAATGGCAAGCATGTGTTCATTAATCATAGCTCTTCATCTGTGTGGGCTCCTAAAACCAAAATGGTCTGGGTTCCCAAAGCTAACATTCAAGGACCCAAAGTTGTTTGGGTACCTAAATCTACACTTGTAGGTGCTTGAAGAGGAGATCGGTGGTGACCGGGCAAGCTTGAGACTCAAAACTCAAAGTCAGTTGCATCACTGAATCGAGATTGGAACCAATTCAAGCTTCAAATCTGGGTAATTTTTTCTATCCTCTAAATATTTGATGAAATTGGTTCTAGTCTAGGTTTTAACATGCTTAATTTGAAAGGAATGTGTTCTAAAAGTTTTACTTTTATATGTCAATTATTATGAATTGGATGTGCAAACATTTTGTTCCTTGATTATGGTATTTGTCTTTTGGAAGTGTTAAGGAAGATGTGTTTGGTCCTTAACCGTAGAGTTCTAAAAGATAATGGTTTACATAAATCAAAAGTTATTCACAATCATGGTAATTAACATGGAACATTAATCACCGAGATAAGATTGTCGTGTTGGTCATCGATTGTTGTAGCTCTACAAATAATTGACGACACTAGTATATAAAAGAGGAAAAGATTACTTTTATATATTGAATAGACCTAACAAGTAAAACATTATGAAATTGTGTTTCGTGTCATTAATGTTTTACTTTGTCTTGGATCCTAAGATATGAGACTTATGTCTTTTCACTCAAGACGTGCTTAATTTGATTATTTTCAAAAGCTATCAATGAGTATAGTGATAAAGGCAATAGTTGGTTGAACATAACTTGTGTTGGAAAAGATAGCTAGTGAAACGATTATCGTTGCCCCTCTTAATTGAGTGATGATATTAGTGGGCCCCTTGATAAATCAAAATTATAATGTGCACAATGTATCTTGAGTTAAGTTACATAGTTATAATTAGCTTAAAGAGGTCAAGAAATGAATATAATACAAAGGTGACACATTTCTACTTTGTATATATTCTTAATATCATGAGGCAAGGGATGGACACAAGTAATCACTTACATCACTAAATGGATCGTCTTTTAGTTCGAGTGGAACAAAGACATCTATGCTAATTTGGTAACTATAATATGTAGCTAGATACCGCTTATAGTTTGAGATATTAATTGCTTAATATCGCTGCCAATTTAGCTTAGATCCTCCTATTGGTCACACCACAAAACTGGGAAACAAGAAGCTTGATTTTGAGTTCATATGATGTGTCGAGTATCATGTGAAAAATGGACGCATGTGGTGAACGAATAAAATCAATATGTCATGAGAATTGACATAATTAGAATCATAATAAATTTATATGAGGTGTATATATTATGGGGTGTAATAATTTAATGTCACATAGGATAATATGTTACATAAGATATGAATTTGCTAAAAACCCCAAAAGATCAAATTTTGTTTGAAATAAATCCAAAATTTGACAAAGGCAAAATCGGTGTCAAACACGGTGAACCGTTCAGGGTTCGGTCGACCGGTAAATCTTCGGGTCGGTTAACCGAATGGAGAACGGGTAAGCACAATCGGTTGACTGAAATTGTCTAGAGTCCCTGGACAATCGGGTTCGGTTAACCGAGTGTGAACGGTCAACCGAGAAAACGTATTTTTGGTAGACCGAAGGTGACACGGTCATCCGATGACTATGCTCCAGGAGAAATTTTGGTTAGTCAACGGTAGACCGAAGAGAAGACGTGGTTCGTCTGAATTTTTCCAGAGAAATTTTCTCATGCGGATTCGGTCGTCCGTCTATCTCACGGTGCACCGAATATGTGTTATAACCGAATGGTTCGGTAAACCGAGAAAATGTCTCGATCGACCGAACAGTGGGTTTTCTGCCTGAATTATTAAGAGATTAATTAGATCATGGGTTGGATTATTTCCAGATTTAATAAAATATTTTTTAGGGTGCTTATGTGGAAATTAGATATTAATTTTAGAAGCGAATAAGCAAGAGATCATGACTAAAGAATAGTTCCTGATAAGGATGTTTTGGGAGCCTATAAAAGGACCCCTCCTCCAACTTGTTTATGTTAATGCAAAAATTATTTCTCTCATTAATCTCTCCCTTAATCACCACGAAAATGTATTAGTAATTTCAAGTTTTGGAGAGAGAAATCTCAAGAGCTTAAATAGGGGTTATTAGCTAGATTCTAAGCCTAATTAGAGATTCATTGACTAGCTCTTTTCTCTAATCTTGTTTAGAGTTTGGTGAACACTTAGAGGCGAATCGGAGGGCGATTCAACGGGCAACATGACTCCGGATCTTCAAAAGGTTTTAGAGAACATTTGGGTATGATTCACTCTTTGTGATTTATTTTAATATATGTAGGATTGCATGATATTAGAATAAACACAAAGTAATGTACATAAAATTGTTGAAAGTATGAAATCGATCTTGTATGTTGTATTAAAACTTTTAAAATATATACATACATAGGGAAACGAAATCCTACAGTGGTATAAGAGCATTTAGTTCATATTTTCAATGATTAGACTATGTAATTAATTTTAGTTTACCATCTACAATCGAAACAATTCATGTTCTATGTCTTTTTCGAGTTTTCCGATAGTTTTGTTGATTTATTTCTAATTGATTCTGTTGATAGTTTTAAATGTTTTGAAACACATCATGCGAATGTTAGAATTGAAATTTAGACTTATGTCTAATTTATAGAACTTTCGTTTTTAATTAAATAATTATTTTATAAAGAATCGACAAAACGAAAAAGGCATATGTTTATCCTTCGTTAAAAAAAAAATTTGGAAATTGGATAAACAACGATTCAAATGTTTTGTGTTTTGAACTATGGATGCATAAAATCTTTTTAACAGATTTCAAATGATTTTACAATTGTTTGATTTAGAGATGCATGATAAACTAAATCGAGTAATATAGAGTACATGCGTTGCTCGAGTTCTCTAATACAGGGATATGTGAGTTTGTATGTTCCGATGAAGCCGTGGGTGAATGAATGAATGAATGTGTATGTTATTATTATTCAATCACATGGGCTTGTGTATATGTGAAAGCCAAATTTGTATTTCTAGTATATGCATGCTATTAGTTCATAACGATCTACAGGTTCAGGACTACCTTTCTTGGAGAGAAACTGTGGCAGCAGAAGGGATCGGCGATCACCTAACGGAATCCTCTGGAGCACCGGTCGGTCTTCTACTTTCTTGGAGAAGAAGCATGAGTCCACAACCCAAGAGTCGACGGGTTGACTTGGTGGACGTGGAGGGACGAATGGGAGAGAGAGAGAGGTGGCGGCTAGGGTTGGTGGGGCTAGGGTTTGCACACATGAACATCCATCCAATGGGAGGCTCCCCTCCTTATATAGATGGCCCCTCCCGAAACCCTAATGTGTAGTCCAATAGGGACGTGCCATGTGTCAGTGCTTTGGGCAAATAGCTTATTAATCCCAGATTAATCCAATATCTCCCACTTGCACAACAGCACGATAGCAACATGTCATCTCCTTTTGTGTCCCCAACACATAAGTATGTATCCCTGATACATACAATCACAAGATGGCAATATGTCACCTCTTTATGTGTCCCTGACACATATGTATATATCCCTGATATATACAACTATTCCTCTCTCCAAGTACGCATCCACAATACGCAAGTCTCTGATCATGTATCCTCGATACACGACCATCTGTGTCCCCGACACATGCACTCTTCCGATCATACGGACAAATGGGTCGTGCGATCGGTGATGCACCTGCAATTACGAGTCTCAAACTAGAAACCTTACTAGAAGTCCAGAATGACAACATCCTCACAAAAATAATAATTAAGCAGTCAAATACACATCATTGTTCCACAGGTTTACTCAGAAACTCACTTGACATGAACGGTATCTCGACCCCTCGGAGAGAATACCTTCTTGTCCTCAAGGTACTTGCTACTGTATCTAATACAGTTGGGCCCAGCAAATACTTTTAGTGCAGTCAAGTCAAACCTTTCCCTTCGCCCCAGACCACCATTACACTCAGAGTTGACTCCTTTCCCGAAGATGCCTCTTTAGACCGAATCTCTCATGGTCATAGATAACATCCCAAAGTAGCCACATCAACTCTTTGCTTCATGGTGTCGTCGAAGGTCACTGAGGGTAACTAATGACAATCAAGTCTTGGACTCACACAGTGAAGGAGAAGGGATCCATCCTTTCACTTCCCAATGGTCGCTCAGCACATGTTGTATGACAAACATGTTATGGTGGATCATACTGTACACAACAGTATGTCTGTCTGTCAACATCATACAAGTCTTAGTCCAGTCGCACCCCCTCTGCGCTTGACCCGAGCTTCATCATTGTCGCCGTAGCACCATACAGGTGCCACCTAGCGCCACATGTGTTGCTCGCACTTGGCTTCTACAGGTCACATGAATCGTGGGAATATTCATGTCAATCCTCACCAACATAGAGGATCTCATCTTGATTCCTAATCAAGGCGACTATCCTATCATGAACTTCTTTGGATCTATCATGCAAGATCTCTTCATGATCAGTCTCATCTCTGCTCGCTTTCGAAAGCGCCAGACGCGAATGCTCGTGTGAGTGAGCATTCTTCAGCCTATTGACAGAATAATATTTTATGCTAGAGCAACTACATCAACCAAACAGATATAGTCGAAAGAAAAAAAAACACAATCACTCATAAAAGGAAGTTAGACATGCCAATACATCAAAGTCTGCGTAAGCCTAAAGACTTCATATGAGACACAAACGAGTCCTTAGCTATAGCCTTGGTAAGAGGGTCAGCTACTATAAGACTAGTAGATACATGTCTTAACACAACTTCCTTTCTTGCTATGATGTCCTTCACAAAATGATACCTAACCTGTATATGTTTGGTCTTTCCACGATATTTGGGGTCTTTCACATAACAAAGGGCAGCCATGCTGTCACAATAGACAACAACAGGCTCATCAGATGTCTCTACTAGCCCAGTATGTTGTAAGAACCTCCTCAACCGAACTGCCTCCTGTAGTGCTGCAGAGCATGCAACATACTCTGCTTCCATAGTCGACAGGGCTAGACAAGTTTGCTTCTTGCTGGACCATGAGATGGCCCCATTAGCCAGCAAGAAAGCATAACTAGAGGTAGACTTCCTTTCATCAATGTCTCCAGCCCAATCGGCATCACTATAGCCAATCAGGTGGAGATCTGATGCCTGGTAACACAACATGTAGTTACTCGTTCCTCTGAGGTATCTCATGATTCTCTTGACCGCCTTCCAGTGCTCCATGCTTGGGCTGGACTGGTATTGATTCACCATGCCCACAGCATTGGAGTATGGAACCCTGCTCATTTTGGCCTTCTCTTCAGGAGTGTCAGGATGCTTATCAAGGCTTAAGTGCCAACCCTTCTCAACAGGAGTGTCGATTGGTTTGCATTTGTCCATATGGTATTTCTTTAAGACGTTGTTAATATAAGTCTCTTGAGACAATCCCAGAAGTCTCTTGGACCTATCTCTAACAATCTTGACACCAAGGACGTAGCTAGCTTCTCCCATATCCTTCATATAAAACGTGGAGGAAAACCACTCTTTAGTGGATTTCAGAAACTCTTTGCTATTGCCAGCCATGAGTATGTCATCAACATACAAGGTCAGAATGACAAATTTACCATTGGATCTCTTAACGTACACACAGTGATCTTCCTCAAGCATAGAGAACGCATTCTCTGATATAGCTTGATGGAAGCGAATGTTCCATTGTCTAGATGCTTGTTTTAAGCCATATAAGGACTTATTGAGCTTGCACACTTTGCGCTCTTGTCCTTTGACTTCAAAACCTTGAGGTTGTTCTATATAGATCTCCTCCTCAAGTTCTCCATTGAGAAAAGTAGTCTTTACATCCATTTGGTAAAGCTCTAAGTCCATCTGAGCTACAATAGCTAGTAGAAGGCGGATGGAGGCAAACCTAACCACGGGTGAAAAGGTTTCCTCAAAATGCACGCCTTCTCTTTGGGTGTAACCTTTAGCTACCAGTCTAGCCTTGAATCTATCAATAGATCCATCCGCCTTCCTCTTAATCTTGAGGATCCACTTGGCCCCAATGGCCTTTCGGTTCGGCGGCAAGTCGACCAAGTCCCAGACTCGATTAACTTTCATCGACTCAAACTCTTCCTTTATAGCTTCTAACCACTCTTTAGCATCTGGACCTTCCAAAGCCTCTTTCAAG
Source organism: Triglochin maritima (assembly GCA_963682175.1). Classification (NCBI taxonomy): domain Eukaryota; kingdom Viridiplantae; phylum Streptophyta; class Magnoliopsida; order Alismatales; family Juncaginaceae; genus Triglochin; species Triglochin maritima. The sequence continues at coordinate 32,901,791 of OY821776.1, read as the reverse complement.
GTGTCTTGTTCTTGCTCATCGATTACTGTCATCCCAGATGATTCATAATCAATTTCTTCTTGAGCTATCATGAGGGCCTCTTCCTCTAAGCGAAATCGCCTACGAGGAATGAGCCCGCGTTTACTTCGACGCAGATGGGCATCTGATGGCTCATCCTCCGTGAGAGCTATCGGATCCTCAGCATTGCTGCTCCCACTAGGATTGACTGGTGGAACCTCATGTTCAACTTCCAGATCCTGATCCCGTGGAGTGGCAATGTCCTCATCTTGTTGTTCAAAGAAGTCCACTGACTCTTTGATAGCTCCAACAAGAGTTGGAAATTCATTTTCCAAGAATGTGGCATCCCTAGACTCTAGTTTCGTCCTTCTTTCATTCTCGTCTAACCAGATAAAAACATAACCTTTCGAGAGATCACTGTATTTTACAAAGATACACTTTTTCCCTCTAGGTCCTAGTTTTCCATATCGGTGACTAGTAGAATGAATGTATGCCGCGCATCCCCAAGGATGCCGCAGACTAAAATCAGGCTTCTGTCCTGTCCATAACTCATATGGAGTTGAGGGAACCGATTTTGTTGGAACTCTATTGAGGATATAGGCAGCAGTCATTAGAGCATCTCCCCAAAACGAGATTGGCAAGCTCGCATGCGCCATCATGGATCTAACCATGTCTAGCAACGTTCCATTCCTTCTCTCGGCAACACCATTTTGCTGAGTAGTATAAGGCAAAGTGAGTTGTCTAGATATCCTTTTTTCATCACATAACTCCTTAAACATTATGGAGAGATACTCCCCACCTTTGTCCGTTCTGAGAGTTTTTATCTTATTATCCAATTGATTCTCTACCAAGCTCATGAATCTCTTAAAGCATTCTAGAGCTTCTGACTTGTGAGAAATAAGATAAATATGACCATATCTAGTGTAGTCAACAATAAATGTGATGAAGTAACTTTGTCCATGTCTAGTACGCACATTCAAAGGTCCACAAATATCCGAGTGAATTAGTTCTAAAGGACAAGTAGCCCTAATGGCTTTTTCGAACGGTTTTCTAGTTGCATTTCCAACTAGACAAGATTCATAGGTTGGCAATTCAAATTTGGAGCATTTTATACCCATCAAACATGAGCCCAAGCTGGCGGGCCCTTGTGACGGAGGTCACTCCGTACTGAAACTTCACAGCTTCCCACAAGGCCTTTGCAGTTCGAAATTTTTCGAACCACAGTAACAGATCATCTCTCATTGAACTCAGAATTCTAGTGCGAGCAATACGGTCTTTCTTTTTCCATGCATTATAGACATCCATATTTATGCGATGGTGCATAGTGTTCCCCTCCTCAGGGGAAGACATAGTTTGGGTTATATTTTCTAACATGTCCTGAACCTCTAAGAGATACTCAATTTTACGATGCCACAGATCATAATTTCTTTCATTGAGTTTATCTCCTCGAGTCAGATCAGCGACAATGCTTTTGGAAGCAGCCATAAAGAATCTAGGACAAAAACACATAGCGATACATGAGTTCTAGCATAAAATACAACGAGCTACCATAGTAAAAAATAATAAACTGACTTAATAGCTATAGCATTCAGACCAAAGGAAAACATAAAGCATTCGATCAAATCCTCATGCAATAGTTAATAAAGACATTTTACTAATCTATATATTGAGCTCCATCATGATTTAGTGACCCAAAAAACGTTTAAATCATGGCAAATCAGCAAATAAAGAAAGTATTACCGCCGGTTGCAAGGTGGTTTACACAAAACACTTGTACCTTGCAACTCCCACTAGGCATGTAGGTTTCAAAAAAACGTTTCCTTTATAAAATAATCAATCAAAATCACACAAAAATCGATTGCTACATTACTTCCATATCAAGCTAAGGATCCCCCATAGGGATTTAGCCTCTTAGACGGGAACCTGCATGAGACTTATGGCAATAATATCGCAATAATAAAAATAAAGGAGCCCCTCGTCTCCTTAGGGCAATAAACAGTCCACAGTCCATAATTATTACAGTCCATAAATATTACACCCCATTGCGATATCTATTGCAAATGGAAATGAATGAATGAAATTACGCTCCACTCTCAATAAGGCAGTAAATAAAATCAGTAACCATTCATTCCATACAAGCACAATCTTTCCATACGTTAGCACAATCCGACGTATGAAAAAATACCATAAAGTGTGCACCTCTTTCAATCAAGAAGGAAGTTATGCATAAGGAAACAATGCATTTATGGTGCACGAATATTGGCAAAAAACGTGTTAGGTAATAACAACCAATCTCCACAATAATCATTCTCAAAATAGAATTTTTTTCTTCTTTCCCTAATCAATATAATCATGATAGCACAAAAAATTATCCTACTTTGATTAGGAAAGAAAAAATCCGAAATTCTATGGTGGAGAGCAACACATATTTGGGCATCAAAGGAAAGCATTCAAAAAATATTTTTAAGGCAATAAAACTCCAGCCCATAATATCCCCTCAAAATTTTCAGAATTAGCCAATCTTTCCTTAATCAATATAAGCATGCAATCAACAATAATTATGCTACTTGTATTGGAAACAAAAAAAAAATCGAAATTCTTTGGTGGAGGGTAACACATATATGCACATATGATGAAAAGGAAGTATTTCAAATGAAATGTATGCTATCATTCCAAAAAATCCGAAAATCCTTAATGAGATTAACATATATGTGTATTCAATCATAAAGGAAATATTTCAAATGAAATGCATGCTATCATTCCAAAAAAAACCGAAAATCCTCAATGAGATCAACATATATGTGCATTTAATCATAAAGGAAATATTTCAAATGAAATGCATGCTATCAATCCAAAAAAAATATTTCTGAATCATACAATATGGTAACGCAATATTCATGTATGTGCATGATTTTGCAATCAACATCTAATCCTAGATGCATGCACATGTGATTAAAAATTACATATACATGAATAAGGCAACAAGCATCTAACCTTAGATGTATGTAGAAGAGTTTAGAAAGAAAAAAATGCACAATCAGATCATACAATCCGAAATGTATGATCACATTATATGATACATGCAATAATTAACTCTTGTAAAATTATCATCATATTTCAAACAACATATATGCGCATATCATCAAGAACAAACAAACTCTTGCCGCAAGCTTGAAGGATGAAAGAAATATGCGCAAGAAACATAGATTAACATGTAACCCTAGGTACATGCATAAAATGAAATCTAAGCTATGCGCAAGAATGAAATAATGATGAAACTTGTAATACAATTCGCATGTAATGAAATGAATCAAGAAAACATGCGCAAGGGTGAGGAAATATGTCATCAAACCCTAGGCGCATGATGAAGAGAAAAAAACCACACATGTATGTGATTTCTCTCAAAAGCTACCGAAATTATTTCAACATATATTTCAGAGGTGAACAAGATGGCTCTGGTACCAATGTTAGTTTATAACGATCTACAGGTTCAGGAGTACCTTTCTTGGAGAGAACCTGTGGCAGCGGAAGGGATCAGGGATCACCTCACGGAATCCTCTGGAGCACCGTTCGGTATTCTACTCTCTTGGAGAAGAAGCACGAGTCCACAACCCAAGAGTCCACGGATTGACTTGGTGGAGGTGGAGGGACGAATGGGCGAGAGAGAGAGAGAGGTAGCGGCTAGGGTTGGTGGGGCTAGGGTTTGTACACATGAACATCCATCCAATGGGAGGCTCCCCTCCTTATATAGATGGCCCCTCCCGAAACCCTAATGTGTAGTCCAATAGGGACGTGCCATGTGTCAGTGCTTTGGGCAAATATCTTATTAATCCCAGATTAATCCAATACATGCATATGAGAGGATTTTTACATAGGACTTGCACTAGACAATTTTCAAAATTGAGAGATGCATGTTTATATTATTGCAATATTAACATCCATGGTGCAAAAGGAAGACGCTGAAGAAGCACAATGATCAAGGACGCGGGAACATATAAACTCAGACAATGTGTGTGTGAATGGATTTATTTATGTTTGTGTGCTTGACATGTATGTGATTATATGGATGAATGTTAGGATATGTATAGATGATAAATATGCATGATCACCTAAATTCTAAAATCACATGTAAATGTTTAAATTGTCCAACCAAAAATTAAGAGTATTTTTCTTTCTTATTTCATCCACTAGCAGCCATCGATCGAGGGATATTCTGCTCGCCCTTAGCGGGAGATAGCTTCCTCCATCTTTGGGAATAGTGGGAGATATAAGGTTGTCTATTGTTGTGCCATGAATAGATGTATGAGGGCTATTCACCCTTAGTGGACACCGAGTATATTTGTTTGTGAATACAATGGATAAACTTATCTCGTATCAAATGAAATAAGTTTTCTTAACAAAACCCGGAGCCCTAGCTCGGTTTTGAGAAAGAGAGTTTTTCTTACGAGGATTGGTCAAATTCCCTCTTAATTAAAATGACAAGAATCATAAGAGTTTGAAAATACAAATGTTGCGATATTTCAAAATGACTATGATTAGAAAAATGTTTTCTTACCTTGATTTTATAATATATCTGATAGCCCTTAGCTAGTTTACATTATAATTGATAGGATCTTGAATTGCTGCATTTATGGATAAATTTATTAATTTGCGGTATTGATTTTTAAAACTTAAAATTGACATTAAATCCCATATAATTTATTTTGTAGAAATATCGAATATTCAACCTATTGTGCGATCTATGAATGAAAAACATCATTTGGCAAATGATGGCTCAAACTTCATAAGCTGGCAACTCAAGCTCAATATCGTGTTGATGTTTGAGAAACTATCTCATATTTTGGATGGTCAAATCCCAAAATTAAATGAGAGGCAACCGATAGCTAGAGAGAGGCAAAAGCCAAGTGGGAAGACCAAGAGAACCAGGTTCATGGTCTAATGTTAGCCTCCATGGGTGACTCGCTTCAAGCGAAATACTTGGATTCAAAACCCATGAAGACCATGGAAGCTTTAACAAAGATGTTCATGGATAGTGCTAGAAAATACCGTTATAAGACCACCATCGTACTCACAAGGTGGCACATGGCGGAGGGAACATCGGTATCCATGCATTTTCTCACGATGCAAAGATACCTTGAGAAGTTGTCGAAGCTCTCTTCCCCGATGCCCGATGACATTGCGGAAGATCTAATTCTTGGCTCTCTAGCCCAGTCCTACAAGAACTTCATTATGCGCTATCATGTGCGTGAGAAAGGGGTGAGTCTTGAGGAACTTCACAATGCTCTCAAAACGGCTGAAGTTGACATGGGCAACGGTCGGGACAAGCACGTCCTAGCCGTCCATGAGAGGAGCAAGAAGATCACCAATGGTAAAGGCAAATTCACAAAAAATACGTCAATCAAGAGCAAGGAAGTCGGAGGTGCTCGTGTGAGTGTCTCGAGGAGGAATTCTTCGAAATCTCTGACTCTCAACACGGAGTGCTTTCACTGCGGTGAAAAGGGACACATCCGGCCAAATTGCCCCAAGTACAAGGAAGACCTTGACAATGGAGTGATTGAACGTAAGCACCCCAAAAAGGCCAAAGGTATATTTGTTTTTGAGATAAATTTAGCCACCTTTGTCCATGATTGGGTAATTGATACCGGATTTTGTGCTCACATAATTTCTAATGTGCAGCTACTAAAGGATAGGAAGGAACTCGTGAAGAACGAGATGATTTTGAAGGTCGGAAATGGTGCGAGCGTTGCTGCGATTGCACAAGGTTCTGTGGAGCTTCAATTATCTAGTGGTTTAAATTTATGTTTAAAGAACGTTTATTATGTGCCTTCGATTAGCAAGAATATTATTTCTGTATCATGTTTGGATATGGATAATTTTAATATAAATATTTCAAATTCTTGCTTGTCTATATCGAAGAATGGTATTTTCTATGCAAATGCATTCGTGAGGAATGGTCTCTATTTGCTTGAATTGAATAATAAACAAATCTTAAACATCAATAACAAAAAGCTTAAAACTACCCATGTGAATGATACACTCTTGTGTCATTATTGTGTTGGTTACATAATTAAAAAACGCATCAAGAAAAGTGCAAGAAGCAAACCTTCTTTGTCAACTTGATTTTAAATCATTGGAGACGTGCGAACCTTGCCTAATGGGCAAAATGACCAAGTGGTCTTTGAAGAAGAAAGGACCGAGAGCGAATGACTTGTTGGATTTGATACATTCCGATGTATGTGCTCCAATGAGTACTAGTGCAAGAGACGGTTTTAGGTACTTCATTACGTTCACGGATGACTATAGTCGTTATGGCTATATTTATCTAATGAGAAACAAAAGTGAATCCTTTGACAAGTTCAAGGAATTCATGAATGAAGTAGAGAACCAACTCAACAAGAAAATCAAGTCTCTACGAACGGATGGTGGAGGTGAGTACTTAAGTACCGAATTTGACTCATTCTTAAAGGAGTGTGGTATTGTACCGCAACTCACCCCTCCCGGTACACCTTAGTGGAATGGAGTATTCGAAAGGAGGAATAGGACATTACTCGACATGGTTCGATCAATGATGAGTCAAGCTGAAGTACCGCTTTACTTTTGGAGTTATGCACTAGAAGTTGCGGCTTACACACTAAATAATTTTCCATCCAAATCCGTAGAGAAAACGCCTTATGAGCTACGGAATGGTAAAACACCTAAGCTCAATTTTCTCAAGAGTTGGGGTTGTGAGGCCTACGTCAAGAGATTGATGTCGACCAAACTTCGACCAAAAGAAGATAAGTGATTCTTTATAGGTTATCCTCGTGAGACAAGAGGATACTACTTTTTGCATATAACCTCCAATCGAGTGATTGTAGAGAGGGATGCCGTATTTCTAGAAAAGGAATTTCTGGAAAGAATAAAAAGTAGTGGGAGTAGAGTTGTGCTTGAGGGGACTCAAGATATTCTACAAGATCATGATATGAATGGTGACATTCAAGATCATGAAGGCCCAACCGAGGTTCCTTTGGTTAGTGGGAGCGTGAGTCAGAGACCCTCGCAAGAAATTGTGAGAGAAACTCAATCTTCCCCACCTAGTGTATGTTCGAGAATCGAACACGAACCAATTCTACAAGAAATTATGGAAGAAGTTCGAGAAGTACACGTAGAACCAAAAGAACTTAGAAGGTCAACGAGGGAAAGGAAGAAACCCGATATGTGTTTGGGACTTCATGAGATCACGGTACTAGATACCGATGATCCCTCGACCTTTCAAGAAGCAATGGAAAGAAAGGACTCCAAACTATGGTTTTAGGCCATGGAATCCGAAATAGAATCCATGTATGCTAATCAAGTGTGGAACTTGGTTGACCTTCCTCAAGGAAAAAAAGGTCATTCAATATAAATAGGTTTTCAAGAGGAAGATGGACATGGATGGGAACTTGAGAACCTACAAAGGGAGGCTTGTAGCAAAAGGTTTCACTCAAGTTCAAGGAATTGACTACGATGAAACTTTTTCACTGGTTGCCATGTTGAAGTCTATTCTGATTATGCTCGCTATTGCCGCATTTCATGATTACGCGATTTGGAAAATGGATGTCAAAATGGCATTCCTTAATGGGAACTTGGAGGAGGATGTGTACATGGTACAGCCTCACGGTTTTGAAGATCCAAAGAATAGCGAGAAAGTATGCAAGCTTCAAAGATCCATTTATGGATTGAGGCAAGCATCAAGGAGTTGGAACAAGCACTTTGACGAAGAAGTCAAAAAGATTCACCTCGTCCAAAGTAAGGAAGAGCCTTGTATATACAAGAAGGTTAGTGGGAGCCACATAGTGTTCTTGATCTTATATGTCGATGACATACTCCTCATGGGAAATCATATACCTTTGCTTGAGAAATCATATACCTTTGCTTGAGCAAACGAGAAATTCATTGAAATCTGCATTTTCGATGAAAGATATGGGTGAGGCTCAATACATCTTGGGAATCAAGATATATAGAGATAGATCTCGTAGACTCATTGGCCTAAGTCAACGTACATACATTGACAAGGTCTTGGAAAGGTTCGGCATGAACAACTCTAAAAAGGGCAATGTGCCAATGAGTATGGGTGTGCAACTCAAGAAGTCTCAACGTGTTGAATCACGTAAAGACTTGGAGTACATGAAAGATATCCCTTATGCTTTGGCAATATGATCGATCATGTACGCGATGACTTGCACAAGACCTAATGTCTCGTATGCTCTAAGCGTGAGAAGTTGTAAGACCCGCTCTCCTGCCACATTATTAAAGTCTTATTTATCCTTGTGGTCTTTTCTTTTTCGACGTCTTCCAGGTGTGCTTATTGTATGCCTGTGACTTCATGCTCAGACTTAATAAAGTTTCTTTTGGGTGAGTTCTTGCGGTTTGTGGTCCGATGCGACCCATCGGGCAATTTTTTGCAATCGGTGGCTTAATCGAGTCGATCGGGTGCAAACCATGTGTGTGTGGGCTTAGTTGTTGGTTGAGCTCAGATTGGATGGGCTGGGTTGGCGTGTGGATGGGCTGGGCTGGCGTGTGGATGGTGGTTTGGCTGCCATGTCATCAGGAGATGATTCACTTGGATCCTTGCAAATTTTGAAATCTCATGCATTTGGAAAGTAGCGATGGGGCCAGCTAGAGATTTGATTTATTGCCTTTGATGTTTATTTCTTGAAACACAACTTGTGCAACCCTACACCAGCCGACCTCTTCCCCTATTCTCCTCCCCACGCCACAAAAACCTTGTCCCCATCACCACCACCACATCTGATTTTTCCTGCTGGTGGAGATCCGGCAGCTTGAGGAGTAGAAGCAAAGGCTTTTCTTAGGCTAACTCAGGCGACCCCTACAATTCAGGTATGCCTCTAGCCTTTAGAATAGGATGTAGTGGTAGGATTGGATGGAGTTTTGGTCCAGATTCAAGGTCTGGTCAGGTTGGAGAGCTGGGTGCGGACCATTTGAAGGTGCTACTCGGTAAGCCTTGGTGTAACTTAGGAATTCGTTTCCTGGCTGAGCATATTTGATCATTGCATTACTCCTACCCCCACGTACCTGGTGGTACTCTGATGGTAAATAAGAAGGGAGGAGGAGGGGCAAAGGAGAGCTCCTTAGGAAGGGTTGTTGCACGCGTTTCGCGTGATGTGCAACCCTACATGCTTGATCGGTTGGTGAAGTTTGGTTGGTCTGATTGTCATGTGATCATGCGGTAGTTTAATCTTCTTATTGGCTGTATTACTGCTTCACAATTTCACTTATTGACACGGGTCCATTACTGGTCATGTTTAGGCATAAACTCCATAAATTATTATGGATTTCAGACCTTGTGTTTAAGCATGATGCACCGGAAACAGTCCTAATATTCATGCATGATGTGCTGATTTGCAAGGTTCATAAGCTAATTACTGATTATAGGACAAGTTCTTATCTAGTAATCATTAATTATATTTTCATAACCTCTGATTTAGTGCCAAGATCTACATTAAGAATGCATGCACGTTATGGAATTTTGGTGTTCATGTTACGTAAGTCCTTAGTGGTTCATTGTGCTGTTTATTATTGTTGCCTTTATTTTATTATCATGCTCATGCATGTATGTACTGATATAGATGTTATTTCGTGCTCATATAGGTTCTGATCATGTTCTGAAATTCCAGTTTCTATAGCATACATGCTCTGAAAATGATGGTGCATATTATCGACTGTCTATGACGTTAGGTTTTGGTGTCTCTAGCATTTGTGCTGGTTATGTCGCTCTGTTCATGTTCAATTATGTCTGACCTGAAGTATTATGCGGTGGTCAGGCACGACAATTAGGATATCAGACCTTACAACTCCATATCATGACCTATAGATGAATTCGTTGATTGTTGTGCCATTTATTGTTTCTAGCTTTGATTAATTGCTACCGTGAGTGGTAGTGCAATATGGTCTTTTTGAACTCTGGTTTCGTGTGAGGAGCTACAAGGAAGCAATTAGGTGTCATCCTTAAGCTCGCATTAGATTTTATAGCTACCTGGTATATATAGATCCTCGGGTAGTTTGCATTGCATAAAATCTGATGAAGTAATTTTAGCCACGTATTGTTTTCTGGGCCGACGGGCCACGGGTGGGTCCTCTAGTTCAGAAGCCATTCGACTAAGACCTTCACGTTGGGAGGCCAGGCGTACGATAAGTCCTGGGCAGGCGCGTTGCCATTCTGTCTCAGGTTAGGTGGTCACAATGTCGCGATGGCACCATGTAGGTTATTTTCTGCGAGTTGGGACATCTAACCGGCGCACCGCTTTGTGCCGAGCGGTGGGTCACTGACGGGTGACCACTTATGACCAGCGAGGTTGGTGTTCTAGTTCCTTGCGAGGAACACGTCGGGTGCGCCCGACAGGCATGGCCGGAGGAGTCATTGGCCTTCTGATGCATTTCGTGCACTTATTTTCTGCTCGGTTGTTGCTAGTCTTAGTTAGACTTCTTGCATGTGTTATTTTTATTTCATTTGTGTTTGGCCGAGGCATACTGGGTTTTCTTAATTGAAAACTCATGCATTTGTTTATGCGGTGCTTACAGGTATTTCGGTTTCCATAGGACGGACTGGACGAGTAGTCGAAGATTCTTTACACGAGGGATACGTCGACCGTATTCTTCAGTTTGTCTTTTGCTTCCGCATTATTTACGATGTATTTACCTTGAACTCGATGTAATGTATTTTGACCTTCTTACCATATATGGATATTCTCTCACTTTTCAGTTATGTTTTATGTTAGTCTATCAATGTATGATCTCTCTACGTATTGTCGAGTCGTTGTTTGGTCTGTCTTTTGTAACCCCTTCGGTCGTCGTGGAGTTCTCTGATCGCGACACTTGTAGTTTTTCCCAGTGTTCGTACCCGGGAGATCGGGGGTGTTACACAAGTCGTCACCAATCCAACACAGGTCCTGTGCATTGGACTGCGGTCATGAATATTTTGAGGTACCTTAACCGGACCAAAGATAAGTTTCTTGTTTATGGAGGACAAAGGGAGTTAATAGCTGAGGGCTATTCGGATGCGAGTTTCATAAGTGATCCCGACGATAGGAGGTCGCAATAATGATATGTCATCATTCTGAAAGGTGGGGCGATGAGCTAGCGTAGTTGGAGTCAAATCACTACGGCTGACTCAACCACCGACGAAGGCAAAATAATTTTATTATGGGTGGACACCAACAACACAACTGATCCATTCAACAAACCATCATACCAAGCCAAAAGGCAAAATGCATTTCGAGTGCATGGGTCAGAGGAACCATGTGGATTGGCTTGATGAGTGATTAGAGAGGGTTACCCTAGTTATTATTGTTTTATACATTGAGAATGTATGTGAAAGAAAACTTTGATAACAAGTGGGAGATGGAAAGCAATGTGTTCTAAAAGTTTTACTTTTATATGTCAATTATTATGAATTGGATGTGCAAATATTTTGTTCCTTGATTATGGTATTCGTCTTTTGGAAGTATTAAGGAAGATGCGTTTGGTCCTTAACCGTAGAGCTCTTAAAGATAATGGTTTATATAAATCAAAAGTTATTCACAATCATGGTAATTAACATGGAACATTAATCACCGAGATAAGATTGTCGTGTTGGTCATCAATTGTTGTAGCTCTACAAAAAATTGACGACACGAGTATATAAAAGAGGAAAAGATTACTTTTATATATTGAATAGACCTAACAAGTAAAACATTATGGAATTGTGTTTCGTGTCATTAATGTTTTACTGTGTCTTGGATCCTAAGATATGAGACTTATGTCTTTTCACTAAAGAAGTGCTTAATTTGATTATTGTCAAAAGCTATCAATGAGTATAGTGATAAAGGCAATAGTTGGTTGAACATAACTTGTGCTGGAAAATATAGTTAGTCAAACGATTATCGTTGCCCCTCTTAATTGAGGGATGATATTAGTGGGCCCCTTGATAAAGCAAAATTATAATGTGCACAATGTAACTTGAGTTAAGTTACATAGTTATAATTAGCTTAAAGAGATCAAGAAATGAATATAATACAAAGGTGACACATTTCTACTTTGTATATATTCTTAATATCATGAGGCATGGGACAAACACAAGTGGTTCACTTACATCACTAAATGGATCGTGTTTTAGTTCGAGTGGTACAAAGACATCTATGCTAATTGGGTAACTATAATGTGTAGCTAGATACCGCTTATAGTTTGAGATATTAATTTTTTAATATCACTGCCAATTTAGCTTAGATCCTCCTATAGGTCACACCACAAAATTGGGAAACAAGAAGCTTGATTTTGAGTTCATATGATGTGTCCAGTTTCATGTGAAAAATGGACACATGTGGTGAACGAATAAAATCAATATGTCATGAGAATTGACATAATTAGAATCATAATAAATTCATATGAGGTGTATATATTATGGGGTGTAATAATTTAATTTTACATACGATAATATATTACATAAGATATGAATTTGCTAAAAACCCCAAAAGATTATATTTTGTTGGAAATAAATCCAAAATTTGACAAAGGCAAAATCGGGGTCAAACACGGTGAATCGTTCAAGGTTCGGTCGACCGGGGAATCTTGGGGTCGGTTAACCGCATGGGAACAGGTAAGCACAATTGGTTGACCGAAATTTTCTAGAGTGCCTGGACAATCGGGTTCGGTTAACTTAGTGTGAACGGTTAACACAGTCATCCGATGACTATCATGTAGGAGAAATTTTGGTGAGTCAACGGTAGACCGAAGAGAAGACGTGGTTCGTCCGAATTTTTCCAGAGAATTTTTCTCATGCGGATTCGGTCGACCCTCTATCTCACGGTGCACCGAATATGTGTTATAACGGAATGGTTCGGTTAACCGAGAAAATGTCTCGGTCGACCGAACAGTGCGAATTCTGCTTGAATTATTAAGAGATTAATTAGTTCATGGGTTGGATTAATTTAAGATTTAATAAAACGTTTTTTAAGGTGCTTATGTGGCAATTAGAGATTAATTTTAGGAGAGAATAAGCAAAAGATCATGACTAAAGAATAGTTCTTGATAAGGATGTTTTGGGAGCCTGTAAAAGGACCCCTCCTCCTACTTATTTATGTTAATGCAAAAATTCTCTCATTAATCTCTCCTTTAATCACCACGTAAATCTCTTAGTAATTTTAAGTTTTGGAGATAGAAATCTCACTAGCTTAAAGAGGGGTTATTAGCTAGATTCTAAGCCTAATTAGAGATTGATTGGTTAGCTCCTTTCTCTCTAATCTTTTTTAGAGTTTGGTGAACACTTAGAGGCGAATCGGTGGGCGATTCAACGGGCAACGCGACTCCGGATCTTCGAAAGGTTTTAGAGAACCTTTGGGTATGATTCTCTCTTTGTGATTTATTTAATATATGTAGGATTGCATGATATTAGAATAAACACAAAGTAATGTACATAGAATTGTTGAAAGTATGAAATCGATCTTGTATGTTGTATTAAAACTTTTAAAATATATACATACATAGGGACTCAAAATTCTACATAATTGACATACTATATATTAATTCATTGCATATCTTAAAATTTGAATCACATCCATTGCTTAAGTGTTAAATATGTTAATGGATGTCAAAAGGGGGAATTAATACATCACATGCCTGATTGATATATTTTGCTTGATGTTCAGAAAGGGACAATTAGATTTGAACTTAATCAAAAAATCAAATTCATATTGATAGGGGGAGCTAAATGAATATCATTTACTTAGAGTAATGAAGTGCAAAATTTAGGGGGAGCTACTTCATTACAAGACATCCAAATTCCATGTTTAATCTTGTATGTTTTTTGATGGATGTCAAAGGGGGAGAGATAATTAATGGGGGTAACTTGAAATTTGATTATACCTGAACAAAAACTATGCACATCCATAAGGGGAGCATTTATATGCATAGTTTACATCTAAAAAATGTAAGTATTGGATATAGGTTGTCATCATCAAAAAGAGGGAGATTGTTGGCCTTAATCTATGTTTTGATGATTTAATCAACCTAATCTTAATTGTAATCAATGTAGAGTAGCACACATATTACATTGCATATATATTTTATTGTGCTATCTTCTATAGGTGATCAAGACTCAAGGAAGAAAGGATTCAAGACAAGACATATAATCAAGCTCTTTTGAAGACATGTAATTTGCATTTCTTTTCAGTCTTACGAACTTTGTGTAATTGAGAAGACTTGATCTAAAACAACTCAAACACACACTACGTCCCTATAGAAGTCACACAAAATTTCACATCATTTGGACTTCAATAGATCACCCAAATTTAGATCGGAAAACACTAAAACTAAACTCGAACTGTCTGGCCACATTTGGTCGATCGAACCAAACCTTTCGGACGACCGAGTGATCAATTATCATGTAGTGTTTTTAACTACCCACATTTGGTCAACCGTACAGACCTTTTCGGTTGACCGAATCAACCTAACTTTCCGACTGTTAGACTTGTCATGTTATACCAATGGTCGTATTCAAATTATTCATAAATACCCCAAAATACATAATTGCTTATCGGTCGACCGTGGACCTGTTCGTCCGACCGAACTTAATTTTCTCCAAATTATGCAACTGCCTGAACGTTTCAGGTTGACCAAAGACTTTTGATCGGTCGACCGATTTGATCAACCTCGTAGAGCCTGTTTAGTTTCGGTCGACCAAGCCTTATTCAGAGTTCGACCATTAACTTAAGTGTACCTAAGTTATAGACTGATCCGGTCGACTGTTCCTTTATCGGTCGACCGAACCTTGTTCAAAATTGCCCAACGGTCGACCGTGCTGCCCGATTTGGTCGACCCAACTTATTCAGAATTGCATCCTGCAGGTTTCTGTTTTGTGTATCTTACACAAACACTTACCCAATTAACCCCAACGGCTATAACACCTTAGGAGCTTATAAATAGAGTTGTCCAACACATTTTCAGACAACTCTCCCACTCCATATTGTCTCCTATATTAGAGAGAAAGCTCCACACACTCAAAAGCTCAAAACCTTCCACACTTAGTAATCAATTCCATATCTTACTCAAGTGTGCTCAAGCTTAGAGAGTGTTGTCCCACTCATCCCATTGTCAAAGAAAGCAAGGATTTCGGTGAAAACCCAAAGTGTTCCCTCTCGGATTGTGATAGGAAGAAAGTAAAGCAAGTGAGGGTGTTCGCGGTGCTTTTGTTGTAAAGGTGTTCTCTCCCGGACCGAATGGGGAGTGGTTAGTGAAGTCATGAGTAGAGCTTGGTGATCCGAGTGGACCTTGAAAGAGAGGAATAAGACCCGGGTGGGGTGCCGAACCTCTTTAAAAGCCCCTGTCTCCATTGTGGTTTGCCTTATTTCCTCTTTACTTGCTTGTTTATTTTTAATTCCGCCGTGCATTCATTGTTTGCGTAAACAAGTAGGTAATTAGCTTAAAAGTGATTAGAACTAAGCTGGATTCACGATCCTACACAATGTTTTATTTTGCACGTTGGGTGAAGCCATGGTCCACTGTCTTGAACCGATTTGACTTTAATTGCCGAAATATTTGTTTGGTTCAACAAATCTATCCCAATACTTTGCATTTCAAAATCAGGTCCATCTGGGTCTTCACTTCGGTCCTCCTGATTTGCGATCTAGTCCTCGTGCATTACAAATGGGTACTTCTCTCTATCTGCATCCCATCTCTGCTCTCTCTCCATCACCTTCTCCCTCCCCTCCTCCATCTCCCTCTACTTGTCTCTCCATATCCTTCTCTCTCTCCCCTCCTCTCTCACTCTATCTTACTCTCTCACTCTTTGTCTCCTTCTTCTCTCTCTCTTTCCTTCTCTCCCCTCCTTCTCTATCTCTCCTCTCTTCCACTCCTTCTCTGCCTCGATCTCCTCTCTTCCACTCCTTCTCTGCCTCGATCTCCTCCCCTCTCGCTCCCCCTGTCCTTCTCCATCTCCTCATCTTCTCTCCACTCTTTGTTTTTGCAAAGCATCTTCTCTCCACTCTCCCCTTCTCCTTTTCACTCTATCGTTCTCCTTCTCTTTCCTTGTCCTCTCTCTTGCTCTCCTTCTTCTTCTCTCCTCTTCTCTCCCTCTTCTCCCCTTTCTTCTCCCTCCTCTCTCTCCTTCTCTCTCTCATCTCTCTCCTCCTCCCTCTTCTTTTCCTCTCTGTCACCTTCACTCTCTCTCACTCCTCCTGTTCTCTTCCTTATCTATCTCCTTTCACTTTTTCTCTCCGTCACTCTCCTTCCCCTTCTCCTCCTTTCTCATTCTCCTTCTCTCTCCCCCTTCTCTCTCATTCTCTCTATTTCTCTTCTTACCCCAGCTCTCTACTTTTCCCTCTCTCTTTCCTTCTCTCCTTGTCCTTCCCTTCCAGTCTCCTCTTCCTTCTCTCTATCATTCTCGTTGTCTTTCTCCATCCATCTCACTTACGGTTTCTCTCTCCCCTTCTCCCACTCTTTCTCGTTCTCCCTCTCTTCCCTCTCTACTTCTTATTCTCTCCTCTTTCTCTCTCTCCTCTCTCTTCTTCTCGTTCTAATTCACTCTCTCCACCTCCGTTTCACTCCCTCCTTATCTCTCTCATTCTCCCTCTCTCTCATTCACTATGGTTCTCTCTACTTCTCTTTCTCCATATCTCCTCTCTCCCTTTCCCTTCTCTCTCTCCCCTCTTTCCACCTCTCCTCACTCTCCTTCTAGCTCACTCCCTCCATCTCTGTCTCTCATCTTGTTCCCTCTCCATTTTTACCAATTTCCTTCTCTCTCGTCCTACACTCTCCATCTCTCTCTCCCCTTCTCCTTCTTTCTCTCACCTCTCCATCTCCATCTCCTTCACTCCCTCTCTCCCTTTCTCCACTCTGCCTTTTCTTCATGTCTTTTTCCATCTCCTTCTCGACCTCTCTTCGCTTCTTCACTCCTTCTAACTCTCTCTATTTCCTTCTCACCTCCTTATCGCTCTCTTTCTTTCACCTTCTCTACCCTTCACCTTCTCCATCTCCGCCTCTCCTTTTTTCTCCTTTTGTCCTCTCCTTAGTACTCTCTCTCCTTCTCTCCTTCACTATCCTACTTCTCTCTCCCTCTCCCTCCTCCTTCTCTTTCTCTCTCATGTCTCTCTTCTTCACTATATCTCCTTATCCAATTCTTTCTATTTCTACTTCTCTTTCTCTCAACTCTCCTCCTTCTCTCTATCCGTTTCGCTCTCTCTCATCTCTTTACTCTCTCCCCTCTCTCCACCATCTCTCTTTCCACCTACTCCTTCTCTTTCTACTTGCATGTCCCTCCTCCTTTTCACGCTCCATCTCCCTCTCCTTCTCTCTCATATCTCCCACTCTCTCCTTATCTTTCTCTCTCTCTCTCCTTTTTTTTGCAAAGCAAAAGGGTGGCTTGGCCTTTAAATTTATTAAATGAAAGAAACCGAGTTTACAACTAGAGAACCCGAAACAAAAAATTTGAAGACCGCGGGCATGCTAAGATGCATAACCAGCCACACACTACAAGTATTGCACCACTCATGCTAGTTAGTTAAAACCATTTCCCAGTATCCCCGAAACTAGCACCACGTGGTCTGAAAATTCTACTCCTCGCTATCGTTATCCGCAAGCTTCTTGATTTTATCCCAAAGACACCCAACCATGTCCTTGATTACAACCACAATGTCTTTTGGCTCCTTCTTCTCTCCCTCGAAAATCCGTCGGTTTCGTTCCAGCCAGCACTCATGAATCATGGCGCTAAGAGCCCACCTTCGCACCACCTTTGCAATTCGGGTTCCTCTCGCGTGTGAGAGGCGTGTGACTTCACCTTCGAGGGATCTTGCAATCCGAGTTCCCAGCTTCATGAGAAGGAGTAGTGTTGTCCACACCCCTTTAACGTACGAACACCTCCAGAAAAGTGGTCCATGTCCTCTTCCTCCCTCTCATAAAGGCTACACACCGAATCATGCTTTGTTCCTCGTAAATTCATAAGCTTCTTTGTTAGGAGGCGCCCCCTCATTGCACGCCAAGCTGTGATAGCATGCTTGGGAATAGCATGCTTGGGAATTGCATGTTTGTGCAAAACCACATCCGCCCAAGTGACCTTCCTCCCCGGTTTCACCACCCATGTCCACACTTCCTTGATTCCTAATGTAGTCCCCTTCCTTTCTATGCGCATAGGCTGGTCCATACCTCCATGAATGCGTATATTTGTGATCTTCAAGTGGACTTCCTCCGTTATCGTTGATCTTGGGGGGGGGGGGGGGGGAGGTTCCATTTCCCCTCTATTATGAAGTAGGACACTTTGGTATCCCAAGGCACTCCCAATTCATGATGAAGACGAGCCCCCCAACTCTCTCATTGAAATGGTTCGCCACACCACGGATATTGGAAGAAACGTATCTCTTGCCCACTTCCCACCTCATATTGGATGTGCGGTTGGGCAATGTCGCAAACTCGGAGGATCCCGCTCCATGCCCATGATGATGTTGATGGTGGCCTCGCTAGCCAAATAGACCGGTTTTTAAGGTATTTCCTTCTGACACACCTCACCCAAAGAGAGCTTCCTTCCGCCACAAGTAGCCATAGTAGTCGAAGGAGGCCCACATTATTCCAACTCATTAGTCTTTTCAGACCGAGTCATCCTTCATCCTTTGTTGTACACACATCCTTCCACGCCACAGCAACCCACTTTTTTGGCCCTCCCCAAATGAATTGAGCCATGAGGCTCTCAATCTCTTTCAGCACCTTCCGTGGAATAAGGAAAGCGGAGGTCCAATAGATACTAAGTGAGACAAGCACGCTTCTCACAAGCTCTACTCGGTCGGCAATGGATATGAAATTCTGCTTCCAAGTGCTAAGACGTTGCTTGACCTTGTTAACTAGTGGCATACAATGAGTTCTCCCCATCCCCCTGGAGAATAATGGCAGCCCGAGGTAAATCACCAGAAATTCCTTTCGTTCCATACCAAGGTGGGCTGCGATCCAAGCTCCATGTGGCACGTCCCCTCCCATGAATACTTGGCACTTTGCCGTGCTAAATCTCAGCCCTGAACATGCCGTAAACTCCTCTTGGACAGCCCTTATGGCCCGAGCATTTGCCTTCATTGCACTAGCAAAGACTAGGACGTCATCGGCGAAGAGTAAGTGGGAAACGGGCACCTCCCCACAAGATAATGGCTCAATCCTTCCATCCCTCACCGCTTTTTTTATAATCTCACTTAGGACTTCCATACACATAACAAACAAGTATGGTGCCAATGGATCACCTTGCCTCAAACCATTTCTCGCAGCAAAAGTGGTTGAGTTAGCTCCATTTACCGTCACTACAAAAGATGCTTTGACATAACTCATAATAAGCCTTCTCCACTTCAGAGGGAAACCAAAGCGAGTCATTACCTCATCAAGGAAGGACCACGAGATGGAGTCATACGCTTTCCGAATATCAAGCTTTAGGCACATGCGTCCCCTCCCTTTGTCATGATGTAGATTGTGGCATAGTTCATGTGCGAGGAGAATATTATCACCAATTCGCCTTCCTTTGACAAAAGCACTTTGGTTCTCCCCAATAAGCCTTGGTAGCAGCCCCTTGAGACAGTTTGCAAGCACTTTGGAGGTGAATCTATAGGTCATGTTGCATAGAGCGATGGGGTGGTAGTCCTCTACCAAATTCGGTGACTTGTTCTTCGGGATAACGGTGATTGAGGTAGAGTTCCATTGGGTTAGCACTCTTCCGCTGTCCAAACAGGATTTCATGGCCTGAAATACGTCTCCTTTGATGGTGTCCCACGCGGTCTTGAAGAATTTTGCATTGAAGCCATCGGGGCCCGGTGCCTTGTCCACATTTGCATGTAACACCACCTCTTCAATCTCTTTTAATTCTAGCTTTTGAGTGAGGTTTCTCCCTTCCTCCGGCAGGAGCTGTGGGAGAATGAGAGAAGGATCAATGGGTTGTACCTCAAAATCATTAGCAAATAGGTTAGCATAAAAACGCCGAAAGGCGTCCCGAATTTCGCCTTCCTCCTCCACAATATGCGCTCCCTCACATATTCTCCTCACTTAGTTGGTGGCTCTCCTCACACGGAGTTGCGCATGGAAAAACCTAGTGTTTTGATCCCCCTCTTTCAACCACTTCACCCTTGATTTTAGACGGATAAGGGATTCCTCCCTAGCAAGGGCACGCTCAAGATCCCCCTTTGTTATCCCTTCGGCGGCGGCTAGATCTTTGTCATGTGGTTGGTTTTGCCTTTCCTTTCTTACCTCCACAAGGGCAATTCGGGCCTCATCCACCTTGTTTGTAATGTTTCCAAATGTTCTTCCACTCCAAACTATAAGTGCCTTCTTTACTTCTTTTAGCTTTTCAGCAACACGGAGCATAGGCTTTGTAGACCAAAGTAGACCAAGCTTGATCCACTACGGCTTTGAACTCCACATGCTCCGTCCAATGGTTTTCAAAATGAAACATTTTCTTTTTCCTTCATTCATTTCCCTCCATCCTCATCATGAGCTTGGCATGGTCACTAAGATCTTTATCACCAACGATGTAGTAGGATTTCGGAAACATCTCGAGCCACGCATTGTTCATAAGTATACAGTCAATCCTTGTCTCAATACACGCACTTCCTTCGGAGGAATTTGACCACGTGAAATCCCCTCCCGTAGAGGGAACCTCAAGTAGCTGAAGTGCATCAATACACTCATTAAAATCCTTCATCGCTATCTCATTTCCAGCAGCACCACCCCGCTTCTCACTAGCATAAGGAATACAATTAAAGTCACCTCCTACGATCCACGACCTTGAAACCTCCAGAGCCACAAGATGAAGATCACTCCACAAAGCTCTCCTATCCACATGCCCATTGTCACCATACACCGCCGTGATATCAAATGTTGTCCCATCCATCTTCTTGCAGCCCTTGAGGTGGAGTAGTTGTGGTGTTTCGAAAGTCTCTTGAAGATCAATCACTTGGTCATTCCAAAACACCAACAGCCATCCCAAGTCCATGATCAAGCTATTTGCAATCCATGCATGCGGCCAAATCGCTCGTTTAAACCTTTCCATCTTCTTGTGTTTTACCTTGTGTTCCATAAGACATACGACATCCGGATTTGTCTCCTTTATTTGACCCCTAATCATGAGTGCACGGCCGGGTCCATTTTCTCCGCGCACATTCCACATTAGTACATTCAAGGGGTTTAAGGTGAGGGGTGACCCCCTTGACCTCCATGTGAGAGCTTGTTGTTTATCTTCCTTCCGGATCGCCTAAGCGTGGGTGGTGGCGAGACCGCTTTCTTTAACCCCGGTTTTACAAGTCCCACATCCTCTTTCTCTTCTTCCCCTCCTCCACAAGATCCTTGTTTCCGAGAATGTCGTACCTTCCTCCACTCGTGTGTGACATGAGGCTCGTAAAATCTTTCCTCTTTGCTACTCGTGTTGGTGAATTCCAGCCCACCTCCTCATTTACCAAAGAAGCTAGCACACCCATATGAGTTTTGCCTTGTGGGGTGGTCCTCTTGCTTTCTTGCATGCCTGAATTTTCGTGACCCCCATTTCCATGGACACTTGTGCCTGAATTTTCCTTCTCCTTCTCTTGTGTAGCATGTTTGGGCCCCATGGTGCTCCTTGTAGTGTCTTCTAGATTTGCCTCTCCCAAGGAGAAAAACTATTCACCCATAATTCGCGGGGACCTCTCTTGCAAAATGCCCTCTTGTTCTTCTCTCCTCTTCTTGCTTTCTGAAATTTGTTCCCCAAGAGAAGGATAGGTGTCAATCTCCCTCTCAATTCGTGGGGGACTTGCTTGCAAAAGGTCCTCTTGCTCCTCCCTCCTCTTCTTTCCTTTAAGTGACGTGCTATCTGTTAATTTTTCCCCAAGAGGAGTCAAGTGGTCCAGCTCCCTCTCTTTTGCAACCAAAATAGGAGCCTCCTCATTTGCCCATTCAAACCTAGAGCACTCAACTCTCTCCTCATTGGCTCTTCCTGAAATAGAACAAACACTTTCCACTCCCACTTCCCCTTGCTGTTTTTGTCCACCACTAGGCTCACCCTATTGTGCACCCAAAGAGGAATCTGTTGGCATCTCATCCAACATGTCCCCCAACTTAACCCCAAAGCAAAGTTGGTCCTC
The DNA here is from genome assembly GCA_963682175.1 of Triglochin maritima. Lineage (NCBI taxonomy): Eukaryota > Viridiplantae > Streptophyta > Magnoliopsida > Alismatales > Juncaginaceae > Triglochin > Triglochin maritima. The sequence goes on along the minus strand of OY821776.1, from coordinate 32,879,712 downwards.
CCCACATGCTACTTGCATCAACTTGCTCCCTTTCTCAAGAGAGAGACACGCACCTTTCAAGTTGTTGTACTCGCCCTCCACTTGTGCACCCTCACCTACCACTCCACATGGCACTTCATGACTTGCTCCCACTTCCACATCCTCACTCCTTCCTTCCACGTCATCATCTCCTCCAGTCTTCCCTTTCTCCTCTTGACCTCTAGCTGCAAACTCCACCAAAGAAAGTTGAGTGCCATGCCTAGACACCTCTTATTTTCCTTCCTTCCCATTGCTCTTTCCAACCTTCCTCCTATCAACAACGACCCACCTCTCCTCCTTTCCTTGCTGAGTTTCACTAACCTTGTCTATGACCACTCTTCTCAGCTTGCACCGCTCCAAGGCATGACCAAACTCGCTACAATTCGTGCAATACCCGGGCATCCATTCATACTCCACATTGACTCTATGTGTGTCGGCCTCTTCTATTTGCACCTCCACCCAACTTGGGTAACTGAAATCAGAAGCCACTTCCACACTAGCATAGGCAAGTCTCCTCCCCGATGCGGATTGCTCATCCATGTATAATGGCCTCCCAAGAACACTCACAATGTTGCTCAACGTTTTTTGAGACCAAAATCGAAGGTCTAGCTCCGGAAGACGAATCCAAATGGGAACCGTGGTGATGTTTATTGGATTAATCTAGGATTAATAAGATATGTGCCCAAAGCACTGACACATGGCGCGTCCCTATTGGACTACACATTTAAGGGTTTAGGGTGGAGCCATCTATATAAGGAGGGGAGCCTCCCATTGGATAGAAGAACAAGTGTGCAAACCCTAGCCTCCACCCACCCTAGCCGCCACCTTCTCTCTCTCCCATTTCATCCCTCCACCTCCACCAAGCTCATTCCGTGGACTCTTGGATTGTGGACTCGCGCTCCTTCTCCAAGAGAGTAGAAGACCGACCGGTGAAATGGATTCCGTAAGGTGACATCCGATCTTCCTTCCGCTGCCACAGGTTCTCTCCAAGAAAGGTACTCCTGAACCTGTAGCATCGTTGTTTGCTAACATTGGTACCAGAGCCATCTCGGTTACCTTCTAATCTTCACCATGCTTGATGAATTTTTGTTTCATGATAATCTGATTTGAGATAAAAATTCGGTGGTTATGTTTTTTGGAGAAAGAAAGATAACAGAAAAATCAGCATTGCTTATTTACATGATGCGCATGTTTTGGTTCATTAGATCATGCATCTAGTGTTAGATTTTGCTCCTCCATTCTTGAGCATGTATGCATGGTTTAAGATGGATTTTTCCTGATTTTATTTCGAGCCACTATGATATGTTGCTCTCCTATCATTGCACATACATAGATGTGACCAGAATTCTGTTTTTTCTGTGTTGTTACCTCTATTCTTTGCACATGTATTAGATAAAATCAGAAGTTATTTTCCATGTTGATTCTTCTAAATCATGCACATGTATACATGAAATCAGATGTCTATTTTTCCTGAATTGTCCGAATTAGGGTTAGATATTATTTATTCTAATCTTTGAGCATGTATACATGAAATCTGTGTTAATCCTATCATGATGATCTTCTGTTTTTGCACATGTTTTATATGATAATCAGTAGTTTAATTCTCTGATATTTTTTCATACTTGAATTAGATGGTAATTTTTGTATGTCATTTTTATATCATCATGCATGTCGGATTGCATGGATGGATCAAATGTTGTTATCTCTGATTCGTGTACATGCATGACTAGATTTCATGTTTGCTGGAATTTCGTGTATATGCTTGTTTATTTAGCATTTTTCAATATGAGCATGCATCTAGAGTAGATGTTTATTGCCATATGCATATGCATGATAATTGTGTTGCCTTGTTGCTCCAAAGAATTTCAGATATGGCTGTTTTTGGAGCATTAACGTGCATGTGATTTATTGGTTTCCTTACTGAAAAATGCGCATATATGCTTGCTGTGCTCTTGAAAATTTCGAATTTTTTCTTTTCAGTACAAGTAGCATAATTATTCTTGATTGCATGCTTATTGATTAAGGAAAGATTGGCAAATTCTGAAATTTTTTACAGCATATTATGGGCTGGAGTTTTGTTGTCTTAAAAGTATTTTTTGAATGCTTTCCTTTGATGCACATATATGTGTTGATCTCATTTAAGGAATTTCGGATTTTTTGGAATGATAGCATGCATTTCATTTGAAATATTTCCTTTATGTTTAAATCCACATACATGTGTTGATCTCATTGAGGATATTTCCGGATTTTTCTTTCCTAATGCTAGTAGGATAATGTTTACGCTCTCATGATTATGTTGATTGGGGAAAGAAAAGAAAATTTCTGTTTTGAGATACTATTATGGAGATTGATTGGTATTTCCATATACATTTTTCTTATGCTCCATATATGCGTTGTTTCCTTATATTTTACTTCCTTCTTATTTGGAAGTGGTGTACACTTTATTCATGCGTGTGATTGTGCTAACGTATGGAAAGATTGCGCTTGTGTGGTATGAATGGTGTGAATGGATGCTAATTTATTTTTGCTGCCTTATTGAGAGTTGAGCATAATTTCATTCATTCATTCCCATTTGCAATAAATATCGCAATGGGCTGTAATATTTATGGACTGTAATAATTATGGATTGTGGACTGTTTATTGTCCTAGGGAGACGAGGGGCTCCTTTATTTTTATTATTGCGATATTATTGCTATAAGGCTTATGAAAGTTCCCATCTAAAGTGCTAAATCCCTATGGGGGATCCTTAGCTCGATATGGAAGTAATGTAGCAATTAATTTCTGTGTGATCTTGATTGGAATGTTTTGAAAGAACGTTTTTTTGGAACTTTCATGCCTAGTGGGAGTTGGAAGGTAGAAGTGTTTTGTGTAAACCACCTTGCAAACGGCGGATAATTATTTATTTGCTGCTGATTTGCCATGATTTATACGGTTTTTAGGGTTATTAAATCATGATGGAGCGCAATATATGAATTGGTAAAATAGCTTTATTAACTATTGCATGCGGATTTGATCGAACGCTTTATGTCGTCCTTTGGTCTGAATGCTATAGTTATTAAGTTAATTTATTTTTTTATGACTATTGCGGCTCGTTGTATTTTATGCTAGAACTTATGTATCGCTATGTGTTTTTGTCCTAGATTTTTATGGCTGCTTCCAAAAGCATTGTCGTTGATCTGACTCGAGGAGATAAACTCAATGAAAGAAATTACGATTTGTGGCATCGTAAAATTGAGTATCTCTTAGAGGATCAGGACATGTTAGAAAATATAACCCAAACTATGTCTCCCCCCGAGGAGGGGAACACTGCGCAGCATCGCAGAAATATGGATGTCTATAATGCATGGAAAAAGAAAGACTGTTTGCTCGCATAACAATTCTGAGTTCGATGTGAGATGATTTGTTACTGCGGTTCCAAAAATTGCAAACTGCAAAGGCCTTGTGGGAAGCTGTGAAGTTTCAGTACGGAGTGACCTCCGTCACAAGGACCCGCCAGCTTAGGCTCATGTTTGGTGGGTATAAAATGCGCCAAGGTCCCACGATGAGGCAGCATATTACCGCAATGTCAAACATGATAAACGAGCTGAGTGTCTGCTCTCATCAGATCATTGCCTTCGAAGAGTTGGGAGCATATGAAGGTCCATCTGACTCATGCTGATGACATCAGGACATTTGACCAGGCCACAAAACACGTAGAGCTGGAGGAGGACCGCATGCTTGCGGAAGCCCCTCTAACTGAAGTGTTTGCTACTGAAGCTGGTGCTCCTCAGAGGAGTGCAGGTTTTAAGCGCAAAAGAGATAGAGCTTAGGGTTTTAAAGGCAAGAAGGGTGCAAATAAAAACAAAACAGAAAACAAAGCTGGAAAGAAACGACCTCGAGGATCCAGAGGTGGGAAAGATAAGTCTAATGTTACTTGTATTAACTGTCGAAAGACTGGACATTTTGCTCGTGAGTGCACTGAGCAAAAGGTAAGTACTGTGTGTAATCCCTTGAATTGTATCGTGACTAGTTCTGTGATGCTCACTGATCACTCTCCTGTATGGATTGTGGATTCAGGTTCCACGGACCACGTAACAAAGGATCGTTCTGCTTTCGTGGAATATCGCCGTGTTCCAAATGGGAGGCGAATAAACATGGAGAACAACACTAGCATTGAAGTTCTTGGAGTTGGCACATGCAAAGTGGCTTTGCGAAGTGGCCAGATCCTATTACTTCACGACGTGTTGTATGCACCAGCTATACGGTGAAATATTATTTCTGTTGTTGTTTTGATGAGACATGGTTTTAAAGTTGTTTTTGAGAACAATGATATGGGTTTATACCTTGCTAACATTTATTATGGACATGCCTTTCTTTCAGACGGTTTTATGGTGTTGGACGCAATTTATGATTTCAATCATAACACTAGTGCCTTTATGAGTCAAAGTTCCATGAATAATGATTCACTTATGTGGCATGCTAGACTAGGTCACATTGGTGTTAACCGGATGAACAGGTTGGCAAAGTAGGGTGTATTTGGAGAATGCTCCAAATTTGAATTGCCGACCTATGAATCTTGTCTAGCTGGAAAGGCAACTAGAAAACCGTTCGGAAAAGCCATTAGGGCTACTTCTCCTTTAGAACTAATTCACTCGGATATTTGTGGACCTTTGAATGTGCGTACTAGACATGGACAAAGTTACTTCATCACATTTATTGATGACTACACTAGATATGGTCATATTTATCTTATTTCTCACAAGTCAGAAGCTCTAGAATGCTTTAAGAAATTCATGAGCTTGGTAGAGAATCAATTGGATAATAAGATAAAAACTCTCAGAACGGACAGAGGTGGGGAGTATCTCTCCATAATGTTCAAAGAGTTATGTGATGAAAAAGGGATATCTAGACAACTCACTATGCCTTATACTCCTCAGCAAAATGGTGTTGCCGAGAGAAGGAATAGAACGTTGCTAGACATGGTTAGATCCATGATGGCGCATGCGAGCTTGCCAATTTCGTTTTGGGGAGATGCTCTAATGACTGCTGCCTATATCCTCAATAGAGTTCCAACAAAATCGGTTCCCTCAACTCCATATCAGTTATGGACAGGACGGAACCCTGATTTTAGTCTGCTGCATCATTGGGGATGCGGGGCATACATTCATTCTACTAGTCACCGATATGGAAAACTAGGACCTAGAGGGAAAAAGTGTATCTTTGGAAAATACAGTAATCTCTCCATAGGTTATGTTTTTATCGGGTTAGACGAGAATAAAAGAAGGACGGAACTGATTTTAGTCTGCTGGAGCTATCAAAGAGTCAGTGGACTTCTTTGAACAACAAGATGAGGACATTGCCACTCCACGGGATCAGGATCTGGAAGTTGAACATGAGGTTCCACCAGTCAATCCTAGTGGGAGCAGCAATGCTGAGGATCTGATAGCTCTCACGGAGGATGAGCCATCAGATACCCATCTACGTCGAAGTAAACGCGGGCTCATTCCTCATAGGCGGTTTCGCTTAGAGGAAGAGGCCCTCATGATAGCTCAAGAAGAAATTGATTATGAATCATCTGGATGACAGTAATCGACGAACAAGAACCGGAGACCTTGAAAGAGGCTTTGGAAGGTCCAAATGCGAAAGAGTGGTTAGAAGCTATAAAGGAAGAGTTGGAGTCGATGAAAGTTAATCAAGTTTGGGACTTGGTCGACTTACCACCGAACCGAAAGGCTATTGGGGCCAAGTGGATCCTCAAGATTAAGAGGAAGGTGGATGGATGTATTGATAGATTCAAGGCTAGACTGGTAGCTAAAGGCTACACCCAAAGAGAAGGTGTGGATTTTAAGGAAACTTTTTCACCCGTGGTTAGGTTTGCCTCCATCCGCCTTCTACTAGCTATTGTAGTTTAGATGGACTTAGAGCGTTACCAAATGGATGTAAAGACTGCTTTTCTCAATGGAGAACTTGAGGAGGAGATCTATATGGATCAACCTCAAGGTTTGAAGTCAAAGGACAAGAGCGCAAAGTGTGCAAGCTCAATAAGTCCTTGTATGGCTGAAAACAAGCGTGTAGACAGTGGAAAATTCGCTTCCATCAAGCTATATCAGAGAATGCGTTCTCTATGCTTATGGAAGATCACTGTGTGTACGTTAAGAGATCCAATGGTAAATTTGTCATTCTGACCTTGTATGTTGATGACATACTCATGGCTGGCAATAGCAAAGAGTTGCTGAAATCCACTAAAGAGTGGTTGTCCTCTACGTTTGATATGAAGGACATGGGTGAAGCTGGCTACGTCCTTGGTGTCAACATAGTTAGAAATAGGTCCAAGAGACAATATGAAGAGAACTTAACAAAACATCTATTATTACTCACTCAATTACAAGTACCTCTCTCCACCACGGTTTTTGCTTCAATGCTTTTACTCCTAGTAGAGAGGATGGCCACGAAGATAGAGATCAGATACAATGGTGGAGGAAGAGTTCTATTTATAGCCATAGAAAAAGGTAATCCGGGACAATCCCCTGGTAAGGGACTAATACAATACCAAAAATAGACATAACACACAATTATACAAGACTCGACTAAACCACATCGGATCCCGAGCAACCCAAACCGCCAATTAGCAGTCCCAGACCACCAATTGGTAGTCTACAGGGTTTGGATCCGGTCTGGAATTTAATGTGGGCTTTCCTGGATGGTTTTCTTCATGTGTGATATACCCAAGTTGGTTGATTGAGCTCCGACCCAAATCGAATTGCCAAAATACTCCCCATGACGGTGTGGAGTTTCTTCATTTGCTCATTGGTCCTTTGGTTTTGCATTTGGGTCCCTCTCTCTTGTATCTTAGTCCATAAGTCTTGCAACTTAGTCCTTTTTCTTGCTTTTTAGTCCTTTTATTGTCTCGCCTTCTCAAACCTACTTATTCCTAAAACTTAAACATTAAACTCGTTACATAGCATTGTTTGGGTGGTAGATTCAAAGCTATTGCTGACTTTGAAGAAGGGGAGGAAGAAGACATTGCAACCGAGGAAATGAATGTAGGAAGCACAATTGAAGCTCCTTTTCAGCGTGTGGGTGGGAAGAAGAGGAATGGCGGCAAGGACTTATCCCCACCACCTCCGGTGGATATTGAAGTACTATCTCTACAACCTGAGGCTTTTCGTGCTATTCGTGAGAAGGGGTTGGAACAACAAAAGGCAAATTGAGGCGGTAAGGGACGAAAGTCCCATATTGCAAAACCATGAATGTACTCATGTTGAATGTGCACGGCGCAAATCTCCTCGTCCGAGCGCACATGATTAGGGGTAGAATAAAGGAGGTAAAGGTGGAAATTGTATGCCTCCTCGAACATAGGCGAAACTTAAGAAGATGGAGCTCTTCCGGAAAGCTATTTCGGGGCATGAGTGGGCATCCAACAATTTGGTAATAAACTCTGGGAGAATTCTGGTCTTGTGGAATGAGCTGAAGGTGGATCTAAAGGTGAATTATGAAACCACACAAATGCTAGAGCTAGAGGGTAGTGAGAAAAGGAATGGGAAGAACTTGGTTATCACGGCGGTCTATGCTGAAAATGGGCACTTGGAGAGGCGTTCACTTTGGGTTGATCTTATCCAAACAGCACCTCCGGAGTCGATGCCTTGGATGGTTTGTGGTGACATCAATTGCATTAGGAATGCACATGAGAAGAGGGGGGTATGGGCCTAAACCTGGTGGCTATGGATGAACTTAATGTCTGTGTAGACTGACTTCAGCTTTTGGAGGTTCCTTCAACGGGTAGAGAGTTTACATGGTCAAATTCTTCGCACGGGGAGGCATGCATTGAGACATGCATTGATAGAATTCTCATGTATCACACATGGCTTGAGGCTTTGACTGACTCATTATATGTTGTGGGGGATAGGTATTTGAGCAATCACTCGATGCTCATCATGGCCATGGAGAAAGAGGGACATCAAAACAAGCAGGTGTTTAGGTTCATTAATTTCTGGGCAGAGCATGAGAAGTTTATGTATGTGGTGAAGAAGGCGTGGGCTAAAAGTGTGGTAGGAACCTCCATGTTTAGATTGATGGCAAAGTTAAGTGAGGCGAAGGAGGGTTCAAATGATTTTGGAATTGTTTGATTAAGATGAAGGAAAAACTAAATCGTGTAATATATAGTATATGTACATGAGATGCACTAGTTCTCTTTTGTAGGGACAAGTGAATTTGTATGTTCCAACGAAGCCATGTGTGAATGAATGATGAGTATGTTGTTGTTATTATTATTCAATCACAGGGAGTTAGGTATAAGTAAAAACAAATTACTTATGTATATGCATACATATGAGAGGATTTTACATACGACTTGCACTAGACAATTTTCGAAATTGTAAGATGCATGTTTATATTTTGCAATATTTACATCCATGGTGCAACAAGAAGTCGTGGTGAAGACGCAAAGGTCAAGGATGCGGGAATATGTAAACTCACACCAATATGTGTGTGAATTAATATAATTTAGGTTTGTGTGCTTGACATGTATGTCATTGTATGAATGAATGTTAGGATGTGTATAGATATAAATATGCATGATCACGTGAATTCTAAAATTACCTATAAATATTTAATTGTCCAACCAAAAATTAAGAAGTTTTTCTTTCTTATTTCATCCACTAGCAGTCATCGATCGAGGGACACTTTGCTCGCCCTTAGCGGGAGATAACTTCCTCCATTTTTTGGAATAGTGGGAGATATATGGATATTCATTGTTGTGCCATGGATAAGTACATGATGTGAGATTCACCCCTAGTGAACAGTACGTGTATTTGTTTGTGAATACAATGGACAATTGCATTCGTATCAAATGAAATAAGTTTTCATAACAAGACCTACAGCCCTCGCTCGATTTTAAGAAAAAGAGTTTTCCTTAGGAGGATTGCTCAAATTCCCTATTAATTAAAATGACAATAGTCATAACAGTTTGAAAATACAAAAATTTGCAAAATTTCGAAATGGTTATGATTAGAAAAAAAAATTACCTTGATTTTATAATATATGTGATAGTCCTTAGCTAGTTTATATTATAATTGATAGAAATTTGAATAGCTGCATTCATGGTCAAATATTTTTTTTGCGGTATTGATTTTCAAACATAAAATTGACATTAAATCCCATATAAATTTATTTTGTAGAAATGTCGAATATTCAACCTATTGTGCGATCTATGATTGAAAAACATCCTTTAGCAAATGATGGCTACAACTTCACAAGCTGGCAACTCAAGCTCATTATTGTGTTGATGTTTGAGAAACTATCTCATATTTTGGATGGTGAAATCCCAAAATTAAATGAGAAGGCAACCGATGATGAGAATGAGGCCAAAGACAAGTGGGAAGACCAAGAGAACCAAGTTCACGGTCTATTGTTGGCCTCCATGTGTGACTTGATTCTAGCAAAATACTTGGATTCAAAACCCAAGAAGACCACAGAAGCTTTAACAAAGATGTTCATGGATAGTGCTACGTTATAAGACCACCACAACACTCGCAATGTGTCATATGGCGGAGGGAACATCGGTGTCCATGCATTTTCTCACTATGCAAGGATACATTGAGAAGTTAGCAAAGCTCTCTTCCCCGATGCCCGATGACATTGTGAAATATTTGATTCTTGGCTCTCTAGCCCTGTCCTACAAGGACTTCATTATGCACTATCATGTGAGTGAGAAAGGGGTGAGTCATGAGGAGCCTCACAATGCTCTCAAAACGGTTGAAGTTGACATGGGTAAGGGTCGGGACAAGCATGTCCTAGCCGTCCATGGTGGGAGCAGGGAGATCACAAAAGATAAAGGCAAAAACAAATTTATTAAAAATGCGTTGAAGGGAAATGGAGTAGGAGGGGATCATGCGAGTACCTCGAGGGGGAATTCTTTGAAATCTCCAACTCCTAATACAGAGTGTTACTACTGCGGTGGAAAAGGACACATCCGCCTATTGCCTCAGGCACAAAGAGGATCTTAACAACGGCGAAACTGAGCGAAAACGCCCCAAAAAGGCTAAAGGTATATTTGTTATTGAAATAAATTTAGTCACCTCTGTCCATGATTGGGTAATTGATACCGGATCTTGTGCTCACAAAATTTCTAATGTGAAACTACTAAAGGATAGGAAGGAAATAGCGAAATGTGAGATGATTTTGAAGGTTGGAAATGGTGCAAGCGCCGCTGCGATTGCACAAGGTTCCATGATGCTTCATTTGTCTTGTGATTTAAATTTATGTTTAAAGAACGTCTATTATGTGTCTTCGATTAGCAAGAATATTATTTCTATATCATGTTTGGATATGGATAATTTTAATATAAATATTTCAAACTCTTGCTTGTCTATATCGAAGAATGAAATTTTCTATGCAAATGATTTCATAAGAAATGGACTCTATTTGTTTTAATTAAATAATAGGCAAATTTGAAAATCAATAACAAAAGGCTTAAAACTACTCACTTAAATGATACACTCTTGTGGCACTATCGTGTTGGTCACATAAATAAAAAACGCATCAAGAAATTGTAATGAGCTAACCTTCTTGGTCAACTTGATTTTAAATCGTTGGAGACATGCGAACCTTGCCTAATTCGCAAAATGACCAAGAGGCCTTTCAAGATGAAAGGTCCAAGAGTGAATAACTTGCTGGATTTGATACATTCCGATGTATGTGGTCCATTGAGTACAAGTGCAAGAGACGGTTTTAGGTACTTCATTACGTTCACGGATGACTATAGTCATTACGACTATATTTATCTAATGAGAAACAAAAGTTAATCCATTGACAAGTTCAAAGAATTCAAAAATGAAGTAGAGAACCAACTCAACAAGAAAATCAAGTCTCTACGAACCGATCGTGGAGGTGAGTACTTACCGAATCTGAGTCGTTCCTAAAGGAGTGTGGTATTGTTCCACAACTCACTCTTCCCGGTACACCTCAATGGAATCGGGTATCCGAAAGGAGAAATAGGACATTACTCGACATGGTTCGATCAATGATGAGTCAATTTGAATTGTCGCTTTACTTTTGGAGTTATGCACTAGAAGTTGCGGCTTACACACTAAATAATGTTCCATCCAAATCCGTAGGGAAAATGACTTATGAGCTATGGAGTGGTAAAACATATAAGCTCAATTTTCTCAAGATTTGGGGTTGTGAGGCCTACGTCAAAAGATTGATGTCGGCCAAACTTCAACCAAAAGCGGATAAGCACTTCTTTAAAGGTTATCCTCGTGAGACAAGATGATACTACTTATGGCATAAAACCTCCAATTGAGTGATTGTCGAGAGGGATGTCGTATTCTCAGAGAAAGAAATTCTTGAAAGAATTAAAAGTTGTGGGAGTAGAATTGTGTCTGAGGAAACTCAAGATATTCTACAAGATCACGCTATGAATGATAACATTCAAGATCATGAAGGCCCAACCGAGGATCCTTTGGTTAGTGGGAGAATGAGTGAGAGACCCTCGCAAGAAATTGTGAGTGGAACTCAATCACTCCCGCCAAGTGTACGTTCGAGAATGGAACGTGAACAAATTCCGCAAGAAATTGTGGAAGAAGTTCAAGAAGTACACGTAGAACCAAAAGAACTTAGAATGTCTATGAGAGAAAGGAAGAAACCCGATATGTATTTGGGACTTCATAAGATCATGGTACTTGATACCAATGATCCCTCGACCTTTCAAGAAGCAATGGAAAGAGAAGACTCCAAACTATGGTTTAAATCCATGCAATCCGAAATAGAATCCATGTATGACAATCAAGTATGGAACTTGGTTGACCTTCCTCAAGGAAAGAAAGCATTCAAAATAAATGGGTCTTTAAGAGGAAGATGGACATGGATCTGAACTTAACAACCTACAAAGAAAGGCTTGTACCAAAAGGTTTCACTCAAGTTCAAGGAATTGACTTTGATGAAACTTTTTCACTGTTTGTCATGTTCAAGTCTATTCCGATTATGCTCGCTATTACCTCATTTCATGATTATGAAATATGGCAAATGGATGTCAAAATAGCATTCCTTAATGGGAACTTGGAGAAGGATGTGTAGATGGTACAATCTCAAGGTTTTGCAGATCCTAAGAATAGCGAGAACGTATGCAAGCTTCAACAATCCATTCATGGATTGAAGCAAGCATCATGGAGTTGGAACAAGCGCTTTGGCGAGGAAGTCAAAAAGATTCACTTCGTCCAAAGTAAGGAAGAACCTTGTATATACAAGATGGTTAGTGGGAGCCACATAGAATTTTTGATCTTATATGTCGATGACATAGTACTCATGGGAAATCATATACCTTTGCTGGAGCAAATGAGAAGTTCATTGAAATGCATTTTCGATGAAAGACATCGGTGAGGCTCCATACATCTTGGGAATCAAGATATATAGATATATAACACGTAGACTCATTGGCCTATGTCAACATACGTACATCAACAAGGTCTTCGAAAGGTACAACATGAACAACTCCAAAAAGGGCAATGTGCCAATAAGTATGGGTGTGCAACTCAAGAAGTCTCAACGTGTTGCATCATGTAAAGATTTGGAGTACATGAAAGATATACCTTATGCTTCGTCAATAGGATCAATCATGTACTCCATGACTTGCACAAGACCCGACGTCTCGTATGCTTTAAGCGTAACAAGTCGTCACAAATCTAACGTAGGTCCTATGCATTAGACTATGGTCAAGAATATTCTAAGGTACCTTAACCGAACCAAATATAAGTGATTGATTCATTTTATTTAAATCGCAAGTGCACGGCCGCGTTGAAGCGGTGGCAAATACGGGTCGTCCACTGGGAGGTGTGTCGACGTTTGGTTTGTGCGAACGCGAGTGGTAAAGAAAGGAGAGAAAGGTTGGTTACACTAAACTACACTAAGTTGCAAAAGAAAATGAAGATAATCAATAAAACTAAACCCCATAAGGGGTAGAGAAATAATGTGAATATAAAGATGTGTGTGTGTGTGTGTTCAATTAAGCTCCTCACAACATGTAGTGCATGAAATCATAATACTACATCCAACTTTGCCTCCACATGAATTAAGATAAGACTACATCATTAAAACATACAAGACAATAATTGGAATGAAGCTAAATGAACTCATGTATAAAGACTAGACCCTACTATGCCTCCACATGAATTAAGATAACCCAATATCATTAAAACATACAAGACATTAACTAAGGTAAAGGCAACAATAGTACATACACTACAAATTGTGTTTCCAATATTAATTCCATCCATATCCTAACCTTATCATTCCCCATAAAATAGGTCCACCAATCAAAGCATAAGCTAAGCTTCATTCAAGAGCATTAGCATATCAAAGATAAGTGTGGAGACACATTAGATGGTTATGAAAATCATATAAAGCTCAACGTATTAAGATAACACACACTTAATACACTACATGATTATATCACATATTTCTCCACCCCCAAATGGGGATGGAACTACTAACACATATTTAAACTAACTACTCTAACAAAATGAAGCATTATACTGAAATGATACTACACTAATCAAGCAAGATATATTAAAGAAGCATAAAACAAAACAAACAAGCAAGCATGCATATGAAAGGAAATTAAACTAAGAGAGAAACAACACAATTAAAGGAAAACATCTATTATTAACTCACTCAATTACAAATAGCCCTTCCTCCACAACAATTTTGCTTCAAGGTTTCACTCTTAGTAGGGAAGATGGCCACCAAAGAGGGAGATGGATACAATGGAAGGTGAAGAGTTCTATTTATAAGCATGGAAAAAGCTAATCCGGGACAATCCCCCGATGTGGGACTAAACCAATACCAAAAATAGCCTAAACAAACATTAATACAAGTCCAGGCGAAATCTTAGCGGATCTGGGATGATCCAGACCGCCAATTGGCGGTCTATAAGGCCCCGATCCGTCTGTTTTTTGTGTTGCGATTTTCTTGAAGTATTTCTTGGTCTTGGATGCATCTACTTGGTTTTTTGGAGCTCCGACCCGAATCGAATTGCCAAAATACTCCCCATGATGGTGTGGAATTTCCTATTTTGCTCTTAGGTCCTTTCGTCTTACGATCAGGTCCTTCTCCCTTGCATCTTAGTCCCCAGGTCTCACAATTAGGTCATTTTTCCTACTTTTGGGTGCTTTCATGGCTCTTCTCTTCAAACCTCTTTATTCCTGAAAACTAAACATAAAACTCGTCACGTAGCATTTCTTAGGTGTAAGATAATGGATATAAGATACAAATATAAGCATGAAATGATGTCAATCAAATACCCCCACACCTAAGTTTTTGGTAGTCCCGAGCAAAACAAAGAAAGAGAAAAGCAAACGAGAAACACGAAATCCTAACTCACTTTCGTAGGAATCACGGTTGCACTTAGCACGTGCAACAAGCCATTAAACCTCTTTGTTGCCAAGGAGGAGGAGTGTTGTCTCCTGAAGGTTTTCAGCGGATATACCCACAAAATCCGAACAAGATGCATTATTCAATCTAGACACTCGACTCGTTGGAAATATTTTGTCGATCATTGGACACGGTAATCCTACGGGCCGACTCTAAATAGGTAATCAGTCCACACCTAGCCTAATGAACCATTCGTGCAAGTTAAATAAGGAATTAAGTGAAAGACATGGACAACCTCAAAATCCTCAAGTGATACAAAGTGTAAGGTCCATTAAGGTTCTTATTTGCATTACCATTTTTTTTTCTTTTTTTTCTTTTCACTTTTTTTCTTCTTCTTTTTCTTTTTATTAGTTGGAGCTTCTTTCTCCCAGGGTCAGGTTTCGTGCATCATTGCCCATGAGGACTTACACTATCACGTACACCTTTCCCCAAATCTCCACATAGGGCAATCCCTACCACCCGTGTAACGAGAGTTCGGTCGGCACATCCCAAGTCAGATGACTCGAAAGCACCAGGCACAAAGTCCCCTCAGACCTACTAATGCATTGCATACATTGCATCATATGTCTTTCATTTAGATTACTTTTATATCAATAAATGCTACTAAGGTATGTGTTTAGTCGTATTTACAGAATACAGGGACCTGGATGCAAATTACCCACATTCCGAGCATAAACGTGTGCAAAAGATTCATTTCTATCATAAAGACCGAGTTCAAGTTTATCGGGTTTCAAATAGAAATGCATCCAAGCATAAAAGCATTCAAGGAGCTAATTACAAAAAGGTCAAGGACTTAATTGCAAAATGCCAAGGACCTAATTGAAAAATAAAAGGACCAAGTTATTGTGTGGAGAAAGTCAAAAGAAAAAATCAAATATAAATCTCCAACAATGGAAGGAATTAATCCGGAGCTCAAAAGAATGGAAACAAATCATCCAGACGCGCAAATAAAGATCAAATCATGCCATAAACGCATCACAGAAATCCGGACCCGATCCCATCAACCTGGGCGGCGAATTAGCCGCACCACCCATGCATTGTGCGGCGATTTCGCCGCACCAGAGGTGATCTGTGTGCCCGATTTTCGTCCAGTGTCGGGTCGACGCGTGTACTATCCTTTTATGTATTGGTATCCCCTGTATCGGCTATAAATAGCCCTGTAGGACGAATGTAACACATCTTTGAACCTTTGGTCTTGGATCATTAGTAATAAAATTCTGTTTTATTTTGTTTTGTTTTAATTTTCTTTTCTTAATGTCTCTAGGATCCCTTCTTCTTCCTCCCTCCATGAGTTTCTAACTCTTTCCAAAGGGTGGAGGTGATGGAATTAGGGGTAGAGAAGATGAATGCATGTTATTGTTTTAAGTTCGTGATTAGTATATTTTGATTACTTGAGTTTATGTTAAATCATTTATCTTGTAATGCTTCATAACTAACATGATTTATTTCAAGTTTCTCCATTCTCCAATCTAAACCTAAGTCTAGACCTCCACCCGACGGAATTCTCCATCTTTATTCTTGTTTTTAGTTTTAATTGTTCTTGTTTCTTGCTTTAGATAATTAAATCAAAAACCCCAAAAACCCAAATTATTTCTTCTCCCTTCTTCCCCTAAATCGAAATCACACTAACAACGAAATCTCTCCCTCCTTGTGTTCGACCCGTACTTGCCACGTCTTCATTGACACCGTGCACTTGCGGTAATAAATTTAAATCTTCATCAAGTTTTTGGCGCCGTTGCCGGGGAGGCGACGCAGATTTTTGTTGTTTTTGTGTTTTCGATTTTTCCTGTTTATCTTGCGCGCGATCTAAGTATTTGGATTTGTGTTTCAGGAGACAACAGAGCGCGCGGTGAAATACGAGCGCATTCTGAGCTTAAAGAGCGGCGAATCCGCCGCACCATAAGAAGCATTTGCGGCGAAAACGCCGCACAAGTTGGTCTTCCGGTCTTCAAATTTTGAGGGCGTCGTCGGCATCTCTGGGTGGTCGCATTTGAGCTACTGGAATCTCCGAGAGCGGGCGGCGAACCCGACTGAGCATTGCGGAGGTAACTTTTCTTGCCTTTCTCGTAAAATCTGAATAGTTGAAAAGTTTCCTTTCGTAGAATTGCACGTGTTAGGGTTACAATTCCATAATTGGCAATAATTCAACTCTGACCTAAAATTGGCAAAATTAGAAAGACCTTAGTGCATGCATCATATAATGTTTTGCTTGCATTATTCTTGCTAAATTCTTGCAAATTAATACTTGTTGAAGATTGCTGGAGGCAAGGTACGTATCGAGGTTTGTAGCGATTGCATTAGAGCATATAATTTAGCTGCATACAACCTTGCAATTGCCCCCATTAAAAGGACCATTGTTTGACTATCTTTGCTAGATTTAAGTTAAACTATCTTAAGGGCAACTCCGTAGGAAAAGATACGGTGGGGATTTCATCACCCTCCCGTAGCCCACAAACCACAATCCTGAAGTGTCGCCTAAGCCTAAAATTTAAAATCAATTAGACATTGGCCCCTAAGGACTCGGACTCAATTAAGGAGGAGATTTGTTTGACTTGCTATGACCTGAAGCTAATTGAATTCAATTTGGTGTCTAGAAAGTGTTTTTGTGTCGACGAAAGTCTTCCAAGCGACGTGGTTGTCTAATTGGCACCGACTCTGTCGGAAGCGCCCCCACTAGCTATACACTAACTGGCCAACTTGGTTTGATTGGTGAGGGAGGTGAATCAAGCAAATTAATTCGACTCAACCAATTAGGAGTCGTCTAGATCTAAGTGACACTAGGTCTAGGATTGTTTTGACCGTGCTTGTTCAGGAAATTTCTGACCAACCCTAATTTTTATCCCTTTAGAGTTAAGTTTCCCTTCTCGTCTGAGTCTTCTTTCCCTTCTCATCCTTACCTTTCTATTGTTTGTTTCCTTTTAAAAAAAATTAAAATTCAAAAATTCAAAAAAAGAGAGTAATTGATTCTTGGAATTGAATTTGAAATTTAAATTTTGAATTCAAATTCAAAAATTAATTCAAACCGGTGCACTCAGATTTGGGTGCGGGATTTAAGCAATCGACTCTCACGAGTTCATCTGGATTCCAGTCTAGAGCTTAACCCCAACCCATCTGTTGCACCACCTCACCCGGATCTAATGGGTGAAAACGTAGTGGACCCGCCTGTTGCGCAACCTATAACTTTGAGGGATCGGTGCTACCCAACGATGGCTGCTCAGCCATCGTGCATCGTCATGCCCACCATACCGGGTCGCGACTTCGAACTTAAGGCACAATACATGAGTATGCTGCCTAAGTTCACCTCTAGGGAAGACCCATATCTCTTCCTTAGAGAATTTGAAGAAATCTGCTCTCTTATGCAATACCAGCATATCCCTGAAGAGGCAGTGCGTCTGAAATTCGTGCCTCTAGCACTGAAGGACGACGCTAAGAAATGGCTATATAGTCTAGCCGAAAGATCTATTAGAAGTTGGGCCGAATTTGTTCAAGTTTTCCTAAAAAAATATTTCCCCAACCATAAGACTATGAAGATTAGGAATGAAATTGTTGCATTCGTTCAGTCTGAGAGCGAGCCGTTCTATTCCTATCTTGAGAGATTTAAGAGTGTCTTGACCCAATGCCCTCATCACGGAATTCCGAAGTGGCAATTATGCCAAATTATTTATGAGGGATTGACACCCACATCTAGGGTTATGCTAGAATCTGTGAGCCAAGGGAACTTTATGTCCAAAAATGAAAATGATGCCTGGACTTTTCTTGAGGATTTAGCTGAAAATAGTATGCAATGGGACAATGCTAGAACACCCATCAACCCGAGTATTGGATCTAGAATAGCGAGTCAACCCCGACCAGGTGTCTTAGCTATAGACTCCAACATAGCGGCTGAGGCAAAACTAGCTACCTTAATGCGTAGAATGGAAAGTCTAGAGCTACAAAATCAACCCCGAATGAATCAACCCTTGTCTATCCCCTGCTCTAGATGTGGTCAGACTGGTCATTTAATGGAGGACTGTGTGAACCTGGAACATGTTAATGCCACATTTAACAATTCTAGAAATGATCCTTACGCATCAACCTATAACCCAGGTTGGCGTAATCATCCCAATTTTTCGTGGACCCAACAAGGACAACCTCCTAGACAACAACCAACCCCATATAACCAAAATAATACATCATCTGGGGGTAATAATGGAAATCATGAGGTTAGGTTGACAAAATTAGAAAATTTAATGACAACTTTTATACAAACAACCAACCAATCATTCCAAAGGCTAGAGACACAGGTCAGCCAATTAGCACAGATAATAGGTGAAAGAGAAAAGGGCCAATTTCCAAGTCAACCTGAAGTAAACCCCAGAACTAATAATCAATATCAATCTTATCAACCACCTTCAGGAAATAACAACCCTAGACCGGTTCAAATGGTTAATGAGGAAGGACTGTTCCAACAAATCAATGTTGTAGTATCATTACGGTCCGGAAGACAAATTGACAATAATGTGGTAAACCCTAGAATGACTAATCAATCTAGCCATCAAGCACCCACATATGACTTGACCATTGAACCCGACGTCCAAATTGAAAAGCCCAATCCACCTACCCAACCTGAACCTGTAGCTCAACCTGAACCTGAGCGAGTCTATGTGCCTAAAGCCCCATTTCCCAATAGACTCAAAAAGAACTCTAGTGCACAAATAGAGAAAATCTTGGAAGTATTTAAGCAAGTTAAGGTAAACATTCCACTCTTAGACATGATTCAACAAATACCTGCTTATGCTAAATTCTTAAAAGATTTGTGCACTAAGAAGAGAAAAACGAATGTACCAAAGAAGGCATTCTTAACTGCAAACATATGCTCAATTCTTTCCAACACATCTCCTATAAAATATAAGGACCCGGGGTGTCCCACAATTTCATGTTCAATAGGAGATACGTTTATCAATAAAGCCCTTCTAGACCTTGGTGCAAGCGTTAACTTGCTCCCATTTTCAGTCTACGAGCAACTCAACCTTGGTCCACTGAAACCCTCTAGGACAACCCTCCAATTCGCTGATTGTTCTGTTAAGAAACCAAGAGGTATAGTAGAGGACGTTTTGATTAAGGTTGGTGACTTCATTTATCCAGTGGATTTTGTCGTACTTGATACTGAACCTGTTGTAAATCCTAATCGACAAATCCCTGTAATTTTAGGTAGACCCTTTTTAGCCACTTCGGAAGCATTAATAAACTGTCGAAATGGGCTCATGCAATTATCTTTCGGGAACTTAAAAGCAGAATTTAATATCTTCCATATTGATAATGAGCCAGAAATAATATGCAACCCAAGTGATGTTGTGATGAGAGCACGTATTTATCAGATTTCTGAATCAAATAAATCATCACATAAGCAAAAAGGATGTAAGAAAAAAGGGAGTAATTCATTTACCCAACCACCATCACTCGAGCAAACAAGCGAACCAATTCAAGTGAGAAGAGTGGAATCTTTTCCTCAAGTCAACATGGGGAACAATTCAACTGGATACATGCACCAACATGGTGTCATTCAATCCAGTTCTGATTATGGTTGACTTTGAGCAAACTCGACCCCTCTACCGCAAGCCGACGCAGGTAATAAGTGCATTTATTGTATCTGTGCATACATTGAGGACAATGCATGATTTAGGTGTGGGGGGTGTTTATATATGTACATATCTATCTATTTGATTTTCTGTTCTGCTTTTCTTTAAAAAAAAAATAATAAAAATTCAATATTCTATGACATAGCTTAAGATTGAACTGCCAAAACCCGTGTACAAATTGCATTAAGTTTTTGTTCCTTATTATATAGTTCTGCTTGTAGAAAGTATGACATAAATCTAAGTTCCAAAGAAATAACCCATGACCCTTGTAAGACATGTATGCACTTAAATTGGATGAATCAAATCTTTGAAGTGGTTGATAAAAAGCAGAGGTTGAGGAAAATATACCGGGAAGTGTGGACTTCTAATAGCAATTAAGCCTTGAGGAAAATAAAAGTAAAATAAAATAAAAATAAAGTGAGGAAAACACATTTTGCAAAATGATTACAAAAGCCCAAGCCTTCGAGTCACTGGTCCGTAGGGGTATCATGAAACCCGGTAACTTGAGTCTGCCAGCTCGGGATTATCGACCAAACTCGCTACACGAATGCAAAAAGGGTATAAGTGTCAAAAAGAAAAGCAAATGTGTTGAATCACGGAAAAAGGACAAAAATAAATAAATACTTTAAGATACTCAAGGCCCAAAGCTAAAGGAATGATCCATGCCATGGTTGATCCAAATGATACTTCACCACCAGAGGAGGCGTGCAAAATAATTTATGTGATAACATATGTAGAGGGGTTAGTGGTGTGAATGTTGGAGGAATAAAGACCAAGTCAAACTTTTTATAAGTTAGAACTGTATAATGAGCATGCGAGAACTTTAAGTGAGATGTATAAGGTTAAGGCAGAAATATTAAGAGCTATTAATGGAATAAGACTTTGTGGGTGTGTCAACTGAAAACCCTCACGAGACAAAACTCGTCCTCTAAGGCAACCTGGAGGTTTAAAGGCTTGTTCCACATGCTAAGTGCAACTGTGATTCCTACGAAAGTGAGTTAGGATTTCCCTGTTTTCATTTTCTTATATTTTGCTTTGCTAGGGACTAGCAAAATCTAGGTGTGGGGGTATTTGATGCAATGCATACATTGCATCATATGTCTTTCATTTAGATTACTTTTATATCAATAAATGCTACTAAGGTATGTGTTTAGTCGTATTTACAGAATACAGGGACCTGGATGCAAATTACCCACATTCCGAGCATAAACGTGTGCAAAAGATTCATTTCTATCATAAAGACCGAGTTCAAGTTTATCGGGTTTCAAATAGAAATGCATCCAAGCATAAAAGCATTCAAGGAGCTAATTACAAAAAGGTCAAGGACTTAATTGCAAAATGCCAAGGACCTAATTGCAAAATAAAAGGACCAAGTTATTGTGTGGAGAAAGTCAAAAGAAAAAATCAAATATAAATCTCCAACAATGGAAGGAATTAATCCGGAGCTCAAAAGAATGGAAACAAATCATCCAGACGCGCAAATAAAGATCAAATCATGCCATAAACGCATCACAGAAATCCGGACCCGATCCCATCAACCTGGGCGGCGAATTAGCCGCACCTCCCATGCATTGTGCGGCGATTTCGCCGCACCAGAGGTGATCTGTGTGCCCGATTTTCGTCCAGTGTCGGGTCGACGCGTGTACTATCCTTTTATGTATTGGTATCCCCTGTATCGGCTATAAATAGCCCTGTAGGACGAATGTAACACATCTTTGAACCTTTGGTCTTGGATCATTAGTAATAAAATTCTGTTTTATTTTGTTTTGTTTTAATTTTCTTTTCTTAATGTCTCTAGGATCCCTTCTTCTTCCTCCCTCCATGAGTTTCTAACTCTTTCCAAAGGGTGGAGGTGATGGAATTAGGGGTAGAGAAGATGAATGCATGTTATTGTTTTAAGTTCGTGATTAGTATATTTTGATTACTTGAGTTTATGTTAAATCATTTATCTTGTAATGCTTCATAACTAACATGATTTATTTCAAGTTTCTCCATTCTCCAATCTAAACCTAAGTCTAGACCTCCACCCGACGGAATTCTCCATCTTTATTCTTGTTTTTAGTTTTAATTGTTCTTGTTTCTTGCTTTAGATAATTAAATCAAAAACCCCAAAAACCCAAATTATTTCTTCTCCCTTCTTCCCCTAAATCGAAATCACACTAACAACGAAATCTCTCCCTCCTTGTGTTCGACCCGTACTTGCCACGTCTTCATTGACACCGTGCACTTGCGGTAATAAATTTAAATCTTCATCACCTACTTTCCCGAGTGATCGGAGCCGTGCGAGAAGAGAGACCACCTACTCACTTATTTCTTATCTACACATGAACCAAAACCCCTACACTTAATGTCTCACAACAAGATCTAAAGGGTCCTTGACAACAACAAACTTCCTTAAGTTAACAAACACAAATTATTGACTCAATAGGTTCAGGGTGGACTTCTTTAAATGTTTGAGCACTGAAACCCTATGATTACGCATCCCCAAGGGAAAACTGGGGTGCATCCTAACGACTCGATAAATCCTAAAGCCACTGTACTAGATATCCTAATGCATCAAGTTCAAGACAATTTTGGGGGCTTTCTTTTTACTTTGCCTCTCAACGGTTTTGCACATGCTAAACACACACAAAACCCACAAAACATTTTCTTTTGCAAACACATTAAGATTTTGAAAGAAATGTGAAAATTTTGAAGCACTAGGCAAGCAAAATAAGACAAGTTACCCAAAGATCATGGCAAGCTGATATATCAATATTAAATGCAGCACACTAAAATGACCCTATCAATACACACAAAAGAAAACAAAAATCAAAGGGAAAAGACTCCACTATGTACACACATAAAATACCCCCACACCTACTTCATGCATTGTCCTCAATGAAGGCGAGCAAGATACTATATGGATGTATACATGACAAAGGAGAGATCTCACCAACATGAAGTACAAAGGGAAGTTCAAGGTCATGTTGATGGACACAACCCAAATTCCCTCAAAACCTGTGAGATGCAAAGGAAGGGATACAAATACGTGAAAGAAATGGGGCCCAAATACTTTTTTTCTTTTTCTTTTTCTTTTTTCTTTTTCTTTTTTTTATAACTACGTACAAAAATGGGCTCCCATCTTCATATGTCAAGGGACATCAAATGGGAACCCGCCATCTCTCGAGCCAAAAATGCACATGCATGGGCTCGCGACCTACAAATCAGAATTGCTTGACCACCTGATACCCTTATAAGTGTTGTGGTCGTTTGATGCCTCTTGTGAGTGAGCAAGATAGGAGGCATAAATGAGAGGTGAACCTCTATCAGGTCGAAGGGTATCAGGTGGTTGGTTCTTAACCCACATGGGGTCCTCAGCAGATACAGAATGAAGATCATGTGGCCCAGAGGCCATAAAAATGGTATCTTGTGGCTTAAAAGCTACATGATCGAAAGGATGTGGCTCAAGGGCCACGTGATCAAAAACAAGTGGCTCAAGGGCCACATGATCAGAAGAATGTGGCGCAAGGGCCACGAGATCAGAAGAATGTGACTCAGGGGCAACAAGATCAAAAGGAGGTGGCAGTGAGGCCACATGATCAGAACATAAGGCACCTTCTTGTGCCAGCTCAGGTGAAACATCTTCACCACCTTCAAGATTTCCATCGAACAATTCTCTGAAGTACTTGAAGGTGCCCTCAACTTCATTTTCATCCAAACCCTGGGTAAGGTTGACCCCAACAGGGTCATTGAAGGCACCTGACTTCTTGCCGATGATGAAGATGTTGAAATCAGCGCATTGACTACCGTAAGTCAACCGCATCAGACCATTGCGACAATTGATCAATGCATTGGAAGTCGCAAGGAATGGACGCCCCAGAATGACAGGAATTTGTCCAAGTGGGTTTGGTACAAGTTCAGTATCCAAGACAAAGAAGTCGACTGGATAAATGAACTCTCCCACTTTGATCAGCACATCTTCCACCACACCCCTCGGTTTCTTCATAGACCTATCAGCCAATTGAAGAGTGGTCTTTGTTTGTTTGAGGTCTCCAAGACCGAGGTGGACGTAGACAGAATATGGCAGAAGATTAACAAATGCACCAAGGTCCAATAAGGCTCGATGTATGGACACATCACCAATCAAACAAGAGATAGGACATCCAGGGTCCTTGTACTTGACTTGCATGGGTTGTGCCAACAAAGAACTCACATTAGCCGTAAGAAAAACTTTCTTTGGAACATGAGTTTTTCTCTTCTTGGTGCATAAGTCCTTGAGAACCTTGGCATAAGGTGGCATTTGCTGAATCACCTCCAACAGAGGGATGTTCACCTTAACTTGCCTAAACATCTCAAGCATCTTGTCATGCTGATCTGAGGTTTTCTTTTTAAGGCGCTCAGGGAATGGCGCCTTCGGTGCATAAGGGTGCGAAGGAACATCAGAATTCTGGTCCAAAGAAGCATGAGTGGGGACCTCAGAATCTGATTCCTTTGACACAAAAGGAGACAAGGGGACCTCAGGGTTTGGCCCCATTGTCAGAGGAAATGTAGAAGGAACCTCAGGATCAGGCTCCTTCCTGGAAGTATTGGTGGAGGGAACCTCAGGATCAGGCTCCCTCAGAGATACAGGTATCACCGCAGGTCTGGTGACACCAAGAGATGGTGATGACAAGGAAGGCACTCCAATGTGGTTATCCACCTCCCTACCAGACTTCAAAGTATGAATTACATTAATTTGATGGGTCGGTTCAGAGGTAGCATGAGGTACAGGTGGCCTTCCTTGAGAATGGGTACCCCGAGGATTCACCTCAGGTTGACTCGGCAACTGACCCTTCTCGCGTTCATGGAGTTGATGAGCCAACTGACTAACTTGCATTTCCAAAGCCTTGACTGTACTGTGCAACGCTTGAAGGGTTGGATCACAAGAAGGGTCCTTAGGGTCAACCCGTTGGGGTGGTGGAGTCTGGTTGGAATAACCCAACAATGAGGCATGAGGAGGTTGGTAATTATGGTTCTGAGACCTTTGATGTGGAGGTTGGTAGGTCGCCGATGGGCGTGGAGGTTGATAAGGTGGAGGTCGAGGTTGAGCGTGCGAGCTCTGACCGTTACCCCCACTAGGCCCCCAAGAGAAGTTAGGATGGTTACGCCATCCCGGGTTGTAGGAGTAACTGTACGGGTCGTTACGGGGCCTCTGTTGATACATCGCATTTGCATGCTCAGTATCCCTTGGAGCGTAATCGCATTCCAAGTCATCATGGCCCGTAAGTCCACACCTACCAAACCCGGGAGTAACGACCTGAGCTACAAGAGCTCGGTCCAACTCTAAACTCTCAATCCTACGCATGAGAGCAGCCATTTTCGCCTCAGACGCGATCAATGACTCATCTTGATAAGATCCAGCTCGACCAGAAGACCTAGCGGCTGGTGGCTCTCTCATGGTATCCCACTCGAAGGTACGTTCAGCCATAGACTCAAAAGTATCTCATGCCTCCTCGATGGGTTTCATTTGGAAGTCACCCTGACACATCGACTCCAACAATGTGCGAGTGTTGTAGGTTATGCCCTCATAAACAATTTGGCACAACTGCCGTAACTCAAATCCATGATGAGGGCACTACTGGAGAAGGTCCTTGAACCTCTCAAAGAAACCATGAAACGATTCGGTCTCGGTCTGATACATTTGATGTATCTGGTGCCGTATCTGTTGAGTTTTCCTTTGAGGGAAAAATCTCTTCAGAAAGACAGTCACAAAGTCATCCCATGACCGAATCGAGCTCGCCGGGAGGCTATACATCCATTTCTTCACATTATCCTTCAATGCGAAAGAAATCATCCTCAACCGGACTGAATCCTCGTCAAGTTGTTGAAGCTTGAACATGGAGCATACATCCTCGAATTCGCGTATAAAGATATACGGATCCTCCTTATTCGCAGTAAAGGTTGGAAGCATGCTCATATATTGAGGTTTCAGCTCATAGTTGTTCCCGTGAGCAGGGAGAACAACTATACAAGAAGGCTGCGCGGCCCGAACAGGATGGGTCCGCTCCCACAAAGTCATTGGTCTATCCTGTCGAGCTAAAGGTGGTGGTGCACCAAGAACTCAATCCTGACCGAATCTCCCTTCCTCTCGAGTCAGAGGAGGAGGATAAGGAGGTCTACGTGGTGGCGGAAGCGAACCGAGGTATTCCATGTATGGAACCCGGTCTCCCCCATCACCGCGAGACGACTCGGCTTCATGCTCCAAAGGAGCATGAGGCGGAGATGGTCGATCACCAAGACCGTCCATCTCAGAAGAATGCACTCTCTCGAGTCGAGCGCTCTCACCAGAACGAGCCCAACCTCGCATAAATTGCTCGACTCGACTCTAAAATAATACACAACAGAATAGAGGAGGAGAGGACTCAGGTGAGGAGGGAAGAATCCCTAGAGCTAGCATGGGTAGTGGAATCGGGTAGAAGCCTAACTAGCAAGCACGACTCAAACAATGTAAGGCAATGGGTCCTTAGGCTAGACAACGTCTAACTTCGAGGTCACTAGCCTCGACACGTCTCACCTCCCTACAACGAAGACCACAATGCCCAGCAAGTGATACCAGATCCGGAGATCCAGTACCTCCTACTATTGACAAGGTAGGCAACGCCGATCAGGCCATGACGGTCTCAACTAGATTACTCTCCTAGTGCGCCCGCAATCCTAGGGCCAATGTCTACTTGCTTTTAGTTAAGGCTTGATTAAGAGTGATTTTTGGGGCCAAGGAAAGGGTGATGAAATCCCCCACCTTATCTTTTATGGGACAACCCCTCCTTAATAGTGTTTTGATCCTAAATCAAGCAATCAATCACTCCCATCAAACGCTCGCTCACTCTTGTCCTAATGCAATTCCTACTAACTAATGCATGGGCATACGAGATGAATGAATGAGTGTAGTAAATTGCGTACCTCACGCTAGCACTCAACAACTGAAAATAAAGCTAAAAGAAAAGACAACTACGTGCCTAGGTCAATACATGATGCGTGACCTAAACAAATAAGAACGTCTAGTCTTTTGCTTTGGATTTTAAGGCCAAGTTGATTAATGGGGGAGTGATTAATGATCTGGGAGCGAACTAGAAGTCACAGCATGCAAAATGGGGATCCCAGATATGCAAATTACAGAACTAACTACCAGCACAAAATTAAGAGGAAGACAAGCTCACCAAGCCGCCAGTTGGCGGTTCCAGACCGCCAATTGGCGGTCATTCTCGAGCTTCTGTTCCTCAAACTTGTCCAGTAGCCTCCCCTTGATCCGATGGTTCCCTGAAACTAAGAAAAACTGGAAAAAAATTAAAAACCACTCGAATCGTCCGCACCAACGTCTGGACAGAGCACCTCCCCTGCAACGGCGCCAAAAACATAATTGATCGTTTTATATTAACCGCAAGTGCACGGCCGCGTTGAAGCGGTGGCAAATACGGGTCGTCCACTGGGAGGTGTGTCGACTATTGGTTTGTGCGAAGGCGAGTGGTAAAGAAAGGAGAGAGAGAGGTTGATTACACTAAACTACACTAAGGTGCAAATGGAAATGGAAGGGAAGCAAGAAAACTAAACCCCAAAGGGGGTAGAGAAATAATGTGAACATAAAGAAGTGTGTGTGTGTGTGTGTGTGTGTTCATTAAGCTCCTCACAACATGTAGTTCATGAAATCATAAAACTACATCCAACTTTGCCTCCACCTGAATTAAGATAAGACTACATCATTAAAACATACAGGACAATAATTGAAATGAAGCTAAATGAACTCAAGTATAAAGACTAGACCTTACTATGCCTAGACATTAATTAAGATAAGACTATATCATTAAAACATACAAGACATTAACCAAGGTAAAGGCAACAAGAGTACAAACACTACAACTTGTGTTTCCAATATTAATTCCATCCATATCCTAACCTTATCATTCCCCATAAAATAGGTCCACTAATCAAAGCATAGGCTAAGCTTCATTCAAGAGCATTAGCATATCAAAGATAAGAGTGGAGACCCATTAGATGGTTATGGAAATCATATAAAGCTCAAGGGATTAAGATAACACACACTTAATACACTACATGATTATATCACATATTTCTCCACCCCCCAAATGGGGATGGAACTACTCACACATATTTAAACTAACTACTCTAACAAAATGAAGCATTATACTGAAATGATACTACACTAATCAAGCAAGAAATATTAAAGAAGCATAAAACAAAACAAACAAGCAAGCATGCATATGAAAGGAAATTAAACTAAGAGAGAAACAACACAATTAAAGGAAAACATCTATTATTAACTCACTCAATTACAAGTAGCCCTTCCTCCACCAGAGTTTGCTTCAAGGCTTCACTCTTAGTAAGGAAGATGGCCACCAAAGAGGGAGATGGATACAAGTCCAGGCGAAATCTTAGCGGATCTGGGATGATCCAGACTGCCAATTGGCGGTCTATAAGGCCCAGATCCGTCTGTTTTTTGTGTTGGGCTTTGCTTGAAGTATTTATTGGTCTTGGATGCATCTACTTGGTTTTTTGAAGCTCTGACCCGAATCGAATTGCCAAAATACTCCCCATGATGGTGTGGAGTTTCCTGTTTTGCTCTTAGGTCCTTCCGTCTTACGATCAGGTCCTTCTCTCTTGTATCTTAGTCCCCAGGTGTCACAATTAAGTCATTTTTCCTGCTTTTGGGTCCTTTCATGGCTCTTCTCTTCAAAGCTCTTTATTTCTGAAAACTAAACATAAAACTCGTCACGTAACATTGCTTAGGTGTAAGATAATGGATATAA
The DNA here is from genome assembly GCA_963682175.1 of Triglochin maritima. NCBI lineage: Eukaryota > Viridiplantae > Streptophyta > Magnoliopsida > Alismatales > Juncaginaceae > Triglochin > Triglochin maritima. The sequence goes on along the minus strand of OY821776.1, from coordinate 32,850,887 downwards.
GATACAAATATAAGCATGAAGTGATGTTAATCATGGGACTAAACAAATACCAGAAATGGACTAAATACAGACTAATACGCGACCCACGAAAATCTGAACGGATTTGGCCCAAAACAGACCGCCAATTAGCGGTCTATATGGCCCGGATCACGCTGGATTTTATTCTGGGCTTTTCTGGATGTCTTTGTTGGTCTTTGATGCATCTACTTCACTTGTTGGAGCTCCGACTCGAATAGAATTGTCAAAATACTCCCCATGATGGTGTGGAGTTTTCTGTTTTGCTCTTTGGTTCTTCGGTCTTACGTTCAGGTCCTTCGCCCTTGCATCTTAGTTCCCAGGTCTCACAATTAAGTCCTTTTTCCCTGCTTGTGGGTCCTTTTATGCTTCATCTCTTCAAACCTATTTATTTCTGAAATTCAAACATAAAACTCGTCACGTAGCATTGCTTAGGTGTAAGATAATGGATATAAGATACAAATATAAGCCTGAAATGATGTCAATCAAAAAGTTTTCTTGTATATGGAGGACAAAGGGAGCTAATAGCTGAGGGCTATTCGGATGCGAGTTTCATGAGTGATCCCGACAATAGGAGGTCGCAATCAGGATATGTCTTCCTTCTGAATGGTAGAGCCATGTGTTGGCATAGTTGGAAGTACACCACTACGACCGACTCATCCACCGCTACTGAAGTAATGACTGTTGCTGAAGTGAGCAAGGAAGGATTGTAGATTAAGAATTTCCTTGAAGGGCTTGGAGTAGTTCCCTCGATCGAGGGACCCATAAAGCTATTTTGCGACAATAATGCGTCTATCTCGCAAATCAAGGATCCTAAATCACACCACAATGTGAAGTACATGGATCGCAAGTATTTTGTCACACATGACTTCATCGACGAAGGCAAAATAGATTTATTACGGGTTGACACAAACAGCAACACAGTTGATCCATTCACCAAACCATTATCCCAAGCCAAAGGCGAAATGCATTTCGAGTCCATGGGTTTAAGGAACCATGTGGAGTGGCTTGATGAGTGATAAAGGGTTACTATTTAATTGTTTTGATAATTACCACAAGTGCACGACCACGATGAAGCGGTGACAAGTACGGGTCAATCCAAGGGGGGTGAGTAGCCTCTGGTTTGTCCAAAATCAAGTGGGGAAAAAGGGGAAAGAGATTTGATTATGCTAATCTAAACTACACTAAACTAGTAAGTAAGAAATGTGAAAGAAAGCAACGAAAGTTTGGAAATCAGGAAGAGAAACCCCTAAGGGGTGGAGTGTGTGCACATATGAGATGAAATAAGTAATGAATGACGCATGTAAGTATGTATGTGTGTGTGTCGTGTGTGTGTTTTCATGCATAGGATGTGTATAAAGATGTGGCAAAACCTATCAATCCATTCGCACAATGTATCGACAATTACTACTTGATTATCATAAGATTAGGCTCAACATGAGAAGTGTCTAAAGATATGGCAAGACTCAAAAAAAACATAAACTCATGTGAAGTACAAAGCTAAGCATGAGAGGTGTCTAAATCTTATGGCAAAACCCATCAAAACAAAGTTTCTTCAATCAATCAAGCAAGAAACCACAAATACAAACACTTAACTAACATGTAGCATATTCAACATGAAATTTCAGTCAATAAACATGAGGAAACAAAGCATGGGAAGTGTCTAAATGTTCTGGCAAAACCCATCAAAAATCTCCCAACATGTATATGATTAAAATATCTCAATGAACATACAAGAATGCAAGTTTACATAATCAAAAATTCGTCAAACATCCAAAGATCACAACATATATGTACATCATCTCCACCCCCAAAAGGAGATGGAACTACTCAATAATCATTAAGCTAACTATTATGTTAAGAGAGGAAAACATGTTAACTAAGTCTACTAAGATTAATGAAACGAAATTAAGCTAAGCATGCAAGAAGATAAAAGAGACAACATTAAACTAACAAAAAGTCCTTTTATTAAATGACTCACATTACAAGTAGCATCTCCCTACTTAAGTTTTTACTTCAAGGCTTGACTCTAGGTAGAGGGATTGGCCACTAAGCAATGGGTAGATTACAAGGGAGGAGGAAGAGTTCTATTTATAGGCATGAAAAAAGAAACTAGGGACAATCCCCCGATGTTGGACTAATAAAAGATTCCCAGAATAGACATAAAAACATAACCCATATCAGGGCAAAACTGGGTCCAATTCGGAGAAAAATGGACCGCTAATAGGTAGTCTTGGACCGCCAATTAACGGTCACATTTTCCCAGATCCGACCCATTTTCGGATATTTTCTTTAGTTCTTCAATTCTTCACATGGGGTGCACTCGGATCGGTTATTAGAGTTTGGGCTCGGATATAATAGCCAAAACACTCCTCATGATGGTGTGGAGTTTCTTGATTTGCTTATTGGTCCTTTTGGTTTACATCTGGGTCCTTCCCTCTTGCATATCAGTCAATAAGTCTCACAATTCAGTCTTTTTTCTTGCTTTCAGGACCTTTTTGTGTCTCTTCTTCTCACTTGTTTTATTCCTGAAACTTAAACATAAAACTCGTTATATAGCATTGCTTAGGTTATAAATAGAGGATATGAGACACAAATATATTCATGATATAATGTCAATCAAATACCCCCACACTTATTTTGCTAGTCCCGAGCAAAATAAAGAAAGAGAAAAATAAAAGAAAGGAAAAATCATTCATAAAATAGGGAAATCCTAACTCACTTTCGTAGGAATCACAGTCCAAAGTCTAAAGTCCATTAAGGTTCTTATTTGTCTTTTTTTCTTTTTTTCTTCTTCTTTTTGGAGCATTATGATTTACACTAGTTGGTGTTTGATTCTCCCAGGGTCAGGTTTCCTGCATCATGTCTGTGAGGACTTACACTATCACGTACACCTTCCTCCAAATCTCCATATAGGGCGATCCCTACCACCCTGTAACGGGAGTTCGGTCGGTGCATCCCAAGTCAGATGACTGGAAAGCACCAGTCACTAAGTCCCCTCATACCTAATTTCCCGAGTGATAGGAGGCGTACGAGAGAGAGCACACCACTGATTTATTTATTTTCTACATGGGAACCAAAACCCCTACACTTAAAGTTTCACAACAAAATTGTAAAGGTCACTGACTACGACAAACTTGTTTATACTAACATACACGAATTATTCGACTCGCTAGGTTCATGATAGACTTGTTTATTTGATTGAGTATCAAAACCCTATGATTACACGCCCCCCGAAGGAAGACCAAGGTGCATCATTACGACTAGATAATACCTAAAGTCGGTCTACTAGATATCCTAATGAATTGTGTTCAAGTCAATTTTTGAGAGCTTCTCTTTTGATTGCCTCTCAACGTTTTTGCACATGCTAAACACACAATAAACCCACAACACATTTTCTTTCGCAAACACATGAAGATTTTGAAAGAAATGGGAAAATGTAAAGCACTAGTCAAGAAAAAGAAGACAAGTCACCCAAGGATCTTGGCAGCTAGATATATCGATATTAAATGCCGCACACCAACATGACCCAAACAATGCACCAAAAGAAAACAAAATCAAAGGAAAAGACTCGACTATGTACATACGTAAAATAGCCTCCCACACTTAGTTTACGCATTATCCTCAATGATTGTGAGTATGATACTACATGGTTTTTTGCATGAAAAAGAAAAAATCTCACCAACGTGAAGCGTAAAGGTCAGTTCATGGTTATGTTGATGGATACAAACCCGAATTACCCTAAAAACCTTTGAAATACTTAAAACAGGGGACAAATACGTGAAAGAAATGGGGCCCAAAAATAGTAGGGTTGGGGCCCACTACAATCTATGCTCACTCATGGAGTCTTTTGTTCCTTTCTTTGGTTATAAACAAGATATATACATCAACGACGATATTCTCATAATCATTTGGTCAAGGAACATCAAATGAGAACATCGAGTCATGCGGACCAGAGATTTGTCGTGATGGGCCCACTGTAGGATCGAAAGGGTCTATAATTCGAATCACTTTCAAGCCTAATTACCTACTGGTTTAACGATCAAAGTTATGCAGCGGAATTTAAAACTAAACAAGCAAGTAATGGAATGGAAAATGCAAACCACAATGAGTCGGGGGATTTTTATAGAGGTTCGGCACCACACCCGGGTCCTAGTCCTCTCTTGGAAGCTCCGCTCGGATCACCGAGCTCCGCTCACGACTTCACTAACCACTCCCCATTCTGGGCCGGGAGAGAACGCCTTCACAATCTTCAAGCTCGCGAACAACCCTCGCCGAGCTTGGCTCCTCCTCTCACAATCCAAGATGGACACTTCGGGCTCGCACCGAAGTCTATATTCTTGTCTAGGGCTTTCACCAAGACCCTTGCTTCTTTGACAATCAATGAGTGGAACAACACTCTCTAATCTTGACCACACTTGAGTGAGAATAGGATTTAAGACTTAAGTGTGGAAGGTTTGAGGCTTGGAGTGTTTGGAACATTCTCTCTAATGTAAGGGACAAATAGTAGTGGGAGAGTTTTTGTTAAAATGTATTTACAACTCTATTTATAAGCTCCTAAAGATTTATAGCCGTTGGGGATGAATTGAGTAAACATTGTGTAAGATACACAAAACAGAAACTAACAGGACTCAATTCTGAGTAAGTTCGGTCGACAGGATTGGGTTATTCGGTCGACCATTTGGCAATTTTGGTTAAGGTTCGGTCGACCTGTTAAGGAACGGTCGACTGCCAAAGGCTATGACTCAAGTACACTTAAGTAATCGGTCAAACACCGAGATAGGATTGGTCGACCGATTCACACCACGATTTTTGGGGTCTACAAACAAAATCATATTCGGTCGACCGAAACAAGGTTCACGGTCGACCGAAAACCAACAGGCAATTTGGGTTTGTCGAGATGTCTAAGTTCAGTCGACCGAACAAGGTCCTCAGTCGACCGATACACTAAATGTATTTGGGGTATTTGGAGATAATACGAATAGGACCATTGGGTATAATACGACAAAACAAACGGTCGGAAATTGTTTGTTGCTCGGTCGACCAAACTTGGGCAGTAAAACACTGACAAGATATATGATCACTCGGTCGACCGAACGGTCTGTTTTGGTCGACCTAATGTGGGCAGACTGTTCAGGTTTTGGATTAGTGTTTTCCATTCTAAGTTTGGGTGATCTATTGAAGTCCAAATTATGTGAAATTTCGTTTGTGACTTCTATAGGTAACCTAGTGTGTTTGAGTAGTTTTTAGCTCAAATATGCTCAATTACATAAAGTTCCTAAGACTCAAAGAAATACAAATTACATGTCTTTAAATGATCTTGATTACATGTTTTGACTTGATTTCCTTTCTTCCTTGTGTCTTGATCACCTGTAGAAGTTAGCACAAAGCAATATATGCAATGCAATATGTGTGCAACTCTACATGATTAGAATTGTGATTAGGTTGATTAAATCATCAAAACATAGATTAAGGCCAAAAAGCCAACAATCTCCCCCTTTTTGATGATGGCAACCTATATCTTAATACTTGAAATTTTTGGTTGTAAACTATGCTAATAAATGTTGCCCCTATGGATGTGCATAGTTTTTGTTCAATTAAACTCAAATTTCAAGTTACCCCCTTAATTATCTCTCCCCCTTTGACATCCATCAAAAATTATAAGATTTAATTATTGAATCTTGGATGTCTTGTAATGAAGTTGCTCGCCTTAAATTTTGTACTTCATTACACTAAGAAAATGATATTCAATAAGCTCCCCCTATCAATATGAATATGATTTTTCAATTAAGTTCAATTCTTAATTTTCCCCTATTAACATCAAGTAGATATTACAATGTAACATGAGATGTATTCATTTCCCCTTTTTGACATCCATTTAAAAATTTGACACTTAAGCAATGGATGGTATTCAAATTTAAATATTTGCAATGAATGAATAATGATTTGTCAATCAAGCATATAAAATCTAGACTAGAACCAATTTATTCAAAAATTTAGAGGATAAGAAATTATACCCACTTTGAAGCTTGAATTGGTTCCAATCTCATTTGGTGATGAAACCGGCTTTTAATTTGACTCTTTAGCTTGCCCGGTCACCACCGATTTCCTCCTCAAGCACCTACAAGTGTAGATTTAGGTACCCAAACAACTTTGGGTCCTTGAATGTTAGCTTTGGGATGCTAACCATTTTGGTTTTAGGAGCTCACACACTTGAAGAACTATGTTTTACAACTAAGTGCTTTCCATTTAAAGTTGTATGAATTACATGGTTTTTAACCTATGAATAATTATATCCTAAAGCATGATTTTGCAAAGATTGCCTTTGACTTCCTAATAGCATATTAAGCATCTTAGTTCCATTTGTGAACTTTTCTAGATCTTTTCTTATTTGCACATTGTAAGCATGAACATCTAATTGTTCAACATCTATAGGTGTTGCTTTTAACTTATCAAGGGTTGATGCATTATTTTCAAGTCTAGCAAGCACCTCATTTTTCTCAGGCATGATTGATTCAATTTGGCTTTGGAGATCTTTGATTAGCTCTCTAGAATTCTTATTTTTATCACAAATGATCTCATATTGATTAACTAAGTCATTGAATGCATTTTGAAGCTCATCATGTGTATAAGTTTCTTCATTAACACTAGAATGTGAGCTATCACTATTATATGACTTAGTTGAGCATGATCTATTAGAACAAGAGTTAGAGTCTACCTCACTTTGATCATCTTCAACAGCCACGAAGCATGAGTGAGCCACCTCTCTTCTACTTTGCAAGGAAGATGATGATGATGATGGTGATGAAGAATCATCCCATGTAGCCTGGTGAGCTTCCTTCTTCCTTTCTCTTCTCGTGTTGTTCTCCTTTTCTCTTCTCCTCTCCCTTCTCTCCTTTTTCTTCTCCCCTTCTCATCTCTCATTTTCTCTCTCCTCCTTCTCCTTTTCTTTTTCTATTTTCTCACTTCTTCTACCTCTTCTTTCATTCTTCTCTCCCTTATCCTTCTTGAGGTATTTGAAGAAGTATTTAGCTAGGACTTCAATGTCCTCATCTTCTACACTCCTCCTTGGTTGCTCAATATTTGCATGTAATGACAAGAAGGGTTTGTTCTTTGAAGCAACCTTCTCCTTTCGATGATTGATTTGAAGTTCATACGCCATCAAGTTTCCAACGAGCTCCTCCATCTTTAATTTGGAAAGATCATGCGGGTCTTCAATTGTGACGACTTTATCTTCCCAATCAATGCTAAGCGACCGGAGGCACTTCCGTGTCATCTCACCTTCATTGATTTTTCTTCCAAGAACCAAAAGAGAGTTAGTAATATCGGTGAAGCGAGTGTTCATTTCGCTTATGTTTTCACCGATTTGCATAGAAAAAATCTCATATTTATGCATGAGGAGACTAATGCGAGTTTCCTTAGTTTTGCTATCACCCTCATGATGCATTTGTAATCTCTGCCAAATTTCATATGCACTTTCACAACCCCTAATTCTATTGTATTCACCCTCATTATGCCCACAATATAGAATGTTCATTATTTTAGAGTTCATCTCAATTTCTTTCATTTGGGGCCTTGTAATTGAATCTAATTCATCTTCATTTGGAGGTGTGTATGGACTTTGAAGAAACATCCAATACTTAAGGTCATTTGAAATTAGGCATATTTTCATCCTATTCTTCCAATAATCATAATTTGACACATTTAGCAAAGGAGGTCTAGTTGTGCATAAACCCTCTACATGATTAGATGTGCTAGCCATTGCTAAAAATTTCGCTTAAGTAATGAAATTTAGCTTACAAGGCTCTGATACCAATTGTAGTATGGAGAGGGTCTACAATTCGAATCGCTTTTAAGCCTAATTACCTACTTTTTTAACAATCAAAGATATGCAGCGGAATTTAAAACTAATGAAGCAAGTAAAGGAATGGAAAATGCAAACCACAAGGAGTCGGGGGATTTTTATAGAGGTTCGGCACCCCACCCGGTTCCTAGTCCTCTCTTGCAAGCTCTGCTCGGATCACCGAGCTCCGCTCACGACTTCACTAACCACTCCCCATTCCGGGCCGGGAGAAAACACTTTTACAATCTTCAAGCTCGCAAACAATCCTCGCCGAGCTTAGCTCCTCCTCTCACAATCCGAGAGGGACACTTCGGACTCTCACCGAAGTCTATTCTATTGTATTGGGCTTTCACCAAGACCCTTGCTTCTTTGACAATCAATGAGTGGAACAACACTCTCTAATCTTGAGCACACTTGAGTGAGAATAGGATTTAAGACTAAAGTGTGGAAGGTTTGAGGCTTGGAGTGTTTGGAGCTTTTCTCTCTAATGTAAGGGACAAATAGTAGTGGGAGAGTTTTTTGTTAAAATGTGTTTTACAACTCTATTTATAAGCTCCTAAGGATTTATAGTCGTTGGGGATGAATTGGGTAAAGATTGTCTAAGAAACACAAAACAGAAACTGACAGGACCCAATTCTGAGTAAGTTCGGTAGACCGGATCGGGCTGTTCGGTCGACCGTTTGACACTTTTTATTAAGGTTTGGTCGACCGGTTAAGGAACGGTCGACCACCAAAGGCTAAGACTCAGGTACACTTAAGTGATTGGTCGAACACCGAGATAGGTCCGGTCGACCGATTCACACTAGGCTCTTTGCGGTTGACAAACAAGATCATATTCGATCGACCGAAACAAGGTCCACGGTCGACCGAAAACCGACAGGAACTTTGGGTTTGTCGAGATGTCTAAGTTCGGTCGACCGAACAAAGTCCTCGGTCGACCGATACACTAAATGTATATGGGGTATTTGGAGATAATACGAATACGACCGTTAGGTATAATATGACAAAACAAATGGTCGGAAATTTGTTGTTGCTCGGTCGACCGAAAAGGTCTGGACGGTCGACCAAACTTGGGAAGTAAAACACTAGCAAGATATATGATCACTAGGTCGACCGAACGGTCTGTTTCGGTCGACCGAATGTGGGAAGATTGTTCAGGTTTTGGTTTACTATTTTTCGGTCTATTGAAGTCCAAATTTTTTGAAATATCGTGTGTGACTTCTATAGGGAACCTAGTGTGTGTTTTAGTAGTTTTTAGCTCAAGTATGCTTAATTACACAAAGCTCCTAAGACTCAAAAAAATACAAATTACATGTCTTCAAATGAGCTTGATTACATGTCTTGACTTGATTTTCTTTTTTCCTTGAGTCTTGATCACCTGTAGAAGTTAGCACAAAGAAATATATATGCAATGCAATATGTGTGCTACTCTACATGATTGCAATTAAGATTAGGTTGACTAAATCATCAAAACATAGATTAAGCCCAAACAAACAACACCCGCTTCACTGGTACTCTGAGGTATCATGAGGGGTGAAAGATCAAAACTGAAAGGCTCAAACCCCTCATGAAATTGGTTGGGCATAGTCAACGTGAATGAGTGGAGTGGTGTTGCCTGACTAGGATTTAGTTGCTCATAGAACAAAACCCTCCAACCAATAGGTGGCTACAACGGAATTAGTTCCTCAGGCTCATTCGTGTGATGTGACACACCTGTCGCACAAAGACTGGAGCTTTTCCCCAAGTCATCCAACCAACAAGGACCACCCATCCTCCTGTATATTATCATGCATAAGCTCGGTCACAGGTGGGTCCTTGTTGGAGTCAAGATGAAGCTCATGATGCTCAACGGTCATGGGGCATGTGGTAAAGACACATTCTAGAATGGGCATATGTTGACGTGTTTCCCCCTCACAAATAGTCCCAACTGAATCATCCAGCAAACACTCCATTTGTATATTCATGTTTGATGTCAGCTCACTCTGTTGCATTGCAAAGACATGCAATGATTTTTCGTTGTGCACACAAACATTCTCAACGGGTTGCATTGGTGTTGAGGGTCTTTGTTGATTTTGTGGTGCTTTCTCTAATTGGCGGATGAGGTTGAGATTTAAAGGTTGGTCCAAGGGCTCTTGTTGCCTACCAGAGTTGAACACATGAAATCCGGCACTCATGTTACCGAATGAGAGTTTCATGATACCATTTCTACAATTAATTAAGGTGTTTGAGGTTGCCAGAAATGGTCTACCCAAAATCAAAGGTATTTGAGAGTGGGTGTTCACAACAAGGTTGGTATCGAGGACGACAAAATCTACTGGAAATATAAAATCTCCAATTTTGATGTTTTCACTAACATTAATGTTTTCACTGTGTCTTGAATCATAAGAGAGGAGACTTATGTCTTTTCACAAACATTATGGAATTGTGTTAACTGTCATTAATGTTTTCACTGTGTCTTGAATCATAAGATATGAGACTTATGTCTTTTCACAAAGGAAGTGTTTAGTTTGATTATTGTCAATAGTTGTCAATGAGTATAGTGATAAAGATAATAGTTGGTTAAACATGACTTATGCTGGAAAAGATAGTTTGTCAAAACATTATCATTGCCCCTCTTGACTTGAGTGATGATATTAGTGGGCCTCTTGATAAAGAAAATTTATAATGTGCACAATGTGACTTGTGTTAAGTTACGTATTTATAATTAGCTTAAGAAATTGATAAATGAATATATAATACAAAGGTGACACACTTCTACTTTGTATAATATTCTTAAAATCATGAGACAAGGGATAGACATAAGTGATGCTCTTACATCACTAAATGGATCATGATTTTTTCTAGTGAGCAAAACATCTTTGCTAATTAGGTAACTATTATGTGTACCTAGATACCACTTATAGTTTGTCATATTAAGTATTTAATATCATTGCCAATATAGCTTAGATCCTCCTATTGGTCATTGATGTGTTCATTTTAAATACCGTAATTTCACGGCATCGCTGAAGACGTGGAAAATACGGGTCAATCCATAAGGAGGTGTGTCGACTCTTGTTCGTTGGAAGGCAAGTGGGAAAAGAGGGGAGAAGAACTTGATTACGCTAAAATAGACTAAACTAAACTAGTAAGCACAAACAATGAAATGAAAGCACGCAACAATGAAACTAAATTAACTAAGACAAAAAGATGGAATTTAGGAATGGAAACCCCTAAGGGGTGGAGTGTGTGCACATATGAAGTGAAATAAGTGATGAATGATGCATGTAAGCATTTATGTGTGTGTGTCTTCATGCAAAGGAAATGTCTAAAGATTTGGCAGATCTATTAATCCATTCACACAAACATATAGGCAATTACTACTTGATTAGCATCAGATCGGGCTCAACATGAGAAGTGCCAAAAGATATTGCAAGACTCATTAAAAACAATGAACTCATGTGAAGAACAAAGCTAAGCATGAGAGTTGTCCAAATCTTATGGTACAACCCATCAAAACAACGTTTCTTCAATCAATAAAGCAAGCAAACACAAACATATAACTAACATGTAGCATATTCAACTGGAAATTTCACTAAGCATGGGAAGTGTCTAAATCTTATGGCGAAACCCATCAAAATCCCCCAACATGTAAATGATTAAAACACTCCCGATAACCATATAAACATGCAAGTCTACACAATCAAAAATTCATCAAACATCCAAACTTCACAACATATATGTACATCATCTACACCCCCCAAAGGGGGATGGAACTACTTACTACTCATTAAGAAAAGAAGACAAAACGAAATTAAACAAAGCATGCAAGAATTAAAAACAGAAGACAAAAACAAACTAAGAAAAATTATTTTATTAACATGACTCACAACACAAGTAGCATTCTTCTCCACTTGAGTTTTTCTCCATGGCTTACTCTAAGTAGAGAGAATGCCACCAAGCAATGGGTGAATACAAAAGAGGAGAAAGAGTTCTATTTATAGTCATAGAAAAAGGTAACTGGGGATAATCCTCCGGTATGGGACTAAACGCATAGTATAAATAGACATAAAACAACATAATCGAACACCCGACTAAACCATGAATCATTTGGACTCATTTGGACCGCCAATTGGCCTTCCAAATGAGACAATTGGCGGTTGGGATTGGCTTGATGGCATCTAGTTTTCGGTGGCTTGATTCTAGCTTGATTTGATCGTGTTTGGTGAACCCGATTTGGTTGTTGAAGTTTAGGCCCGGATGTAATAGCCAAAATACTCGTCATGATGGTGTGGAGCTTCTTGATTTGCTCATTGGTCTTTTTGGTTTACATCTGCCTCCTTCTCTCTTGCATCACAGTCCATTAGTCTTTACAATTCAGTCATTTTCCTTGCTTTTAAGTCCTTTTTGAGTCTCTTCTTCTTAAACCTGTTTATTCCTGAAACTTAAACATAAAACTCGTTATATAGCATTGCTTAGTCTAAAAATAAAGGAAATAAGACACAAATATATGCATGATATGATGTCAATCAGTCACACCACAAAACTGGGAAACAAGAAGCTTGATTATGTGTTCATATGATGTATCGAGTTACGTGTGAAATGTGATACATGTGGTGAATCGACAAAATCAATATGTCATGAAAATTGACATGATTAGAATCATAAATAAATTTCTATGAGATGTATGTATTATGGGGTGTAATAGTTTGACATTACATAATTTATGAATTTGCTACATATTACATAAAAAATTGTTACATGTTACATAAAAATTTGACATTACAAAATTTGCTACATGAATTTGCTAATATGTTACATAATATATGAATTTTCTAAAAACCTCAATGGTCAAATCTTGTTGGATGTAAATCCAAAAAATTTGACAAAGGCAAAATCGGGTCGAAACAGTAGACCGTTTTGAGAACGGTCGACCGGACAAATATCAGATGCGCATGGGTCGATCAAAAATTATCAGGATGTGTCTTGATAATAGGATCGGTCGATCGGTGTAGGCACACGGTCGACCGGTAAAGGGACACGGTCCACCAAAATTTCCTATGACCAATGTTGGTAAGTAAACGGTCGATCGGAGTGAAGCGTGGTTCGACCGAAATTTTCCAGGGACTTTTCCTCATGAATATTCGGTCGACCATCTAGCTAACGGTCCAACCAAACTTGTTAAAGTCATAACCGTTTGGTCGACTGAGTGGTAGTTTCGGTCGACCGTTTGGCACGATTCTGCCTTGAATTGTTAAGAGATTAATGTTGATCATGGGCTGCATTTATTTCAATTATGGTCAAACATTTTTAAGGATGATTATGTGTCAATTTGTGATTGGTTTCAGGGAGAGAAAAACAAGAGATCATGGGTTAGTGGGTAGCTCATGATGTGGGTTTTGGGAGAGTCTATAAATAGCTCTCCTCTCCCTACTTGTTTTAAGTTAATGCAAAAATATTCTCTCTCCCCAACCTCTCCACTAATCCATCCAAATTTCTCTTCATTATTTTGAGCTTTTGGAGATTAAATTCTCAGGCAGCTTTAGAGCTGTTATTAGCTAGATTCTAAGCTTGATTTATAGATTGAATTGGCTAGCTTCTTTGTCTCTAATCTTGTTTAGAGTTTGGTGAACACTTAGACGCAAATCGACAGGCGATTCAACGCGCAACACAACTCCGAATCTTCATAAAGGTTTTAGAGAAACTTTGGGTATGATCCTCTTCTATTTATTTTAATATATGTGTAGATTTTATGATATTAGAATAAATATAAAATTCCCCCTTCGCCAATGGTCGATTTCTTATTTAGGGGTCGATTTTTTAGTCTTGTGGATCGTCCTTCCTCCTAGAGGTAGTACCAATATCATGGTGACATCGGAGGCTTTCAAATTCACCACTTTGTTGCCAAGTTTGAATCCTCCCTCTTTCTCGTCGTAATTCAGGACGTGGAACTCGACGATGTCATTGTCCATTGTCGACACCTTTTCCATCTTCCGGAAGTGTGCAAATGGGGTCCTTCTGAATATCATTGTGTAGTTGTCTGTCATCGATGTATTCTCCCTATGGAAGCTTGCCAACCTACACTTTGTAGGATGGAAGAACTTTGCTAGTTGTAAAGAAGAAAATGTCAGATCAGCATGGAACACTTCTACCCTACAAGGGACAAAATGGTTTGTCGCACGGCATGCCCGTCAGATCAGCAAGATTCTATTGGAAGTTAAATTTGAAGTTATAATAAAGGATAAAATGATGTTAAATTAGTTTAATTGTAGTCGATACCTTTTTATTTTTGAAGGAGAACCATATATGGTTTCGAAGGGGATCCCTTTATTTTGGACATCAATTTACAATTGCAAGACGGTCCCATCGGTACGCGCCATGGTCTAGTCCATATGTGGGACAGTCCCGTCCATAAGTGCGACATTTCAGTCCCCACGCGGGATGGTCTCGTCCCTTCTTGTGCACATACAACCCCTTAGATGAAAGGGTTGATGGAATTGGTGGTAGGTTGCATTTGTAATCCACTCAGTTCCTTTATATTATTAATTTCACCATTTTAGTTCCTTGATGGATCACTTCAGACATTCAAGTTTGTGTTTTTCAACATTGATTGATATGAAGACAATCAATTTATGTTTATGGATACATGTGTGATATTAGGATACACTTTCTCAAGCAATAACCAATATAATTTCAACCTGAGAGAGCCATCACAACAACAAAATATAAAACATGAACATATGTAAAGCAATTTACAATCATACAATCACTGCATATAGAGTTTTGTTTTGCTCACCATATTTGCAAAATTACAAAAAGTGGACTTCAAGTCCTTCGGGCCAACAACACAACCCCTCCCCGGCTCCACTCTTACCTACCACTTATATATGCCAAACTATTCAAGGTCAAGAAGAGAGATGGTTCCCTCACATCTCAACATACACAAAATCATCTTGACCTTGTGTGCCCATCTAAGTTTGGGAGGACCGATATGTCATTTGGGTGGCATTTGGTTACACAACTCAGAGAGGACGAGCGGTTACCAATAGTTCCTGGCGTAACGCATCCCAATCGAGGGTGGGCTTTGGGAGCGGGAGGGGTCTTCTTGCTTGGACATGTACTTGTATGCATAGTTCAAGCAAACATGTTCTTTGAAGCACATCTTCTCCTTGCCCTTCTGCCTCGAGCGTCCTACAATTTTCATCGGACGAGAAACATTCATGAGTTTCAATATCAGGTAATGAACACATACAATTTGAAACTTGAAACAAAAGAATGTTGAATAGTTGTTTCCTTATTCCAAAATAGGATGAAACAAATCCAGCTCAAACAAAAACAACTCACCACGATGGGATCTCCTGGCAACGGCCTGCTCCCTAGCCTTCTCTAGCAAAACCAGGCGGTCAAGTAAGTTCCGGAGTAATTTCGTCTACTGCTCGAACCGTTGCTCCATGGGGGCAAACAAGGACCAGAGGAAGTGGGTGGCGTACTCCTCTGGGATGCAGTACGAGCACGACCGAACGCCAGAACGTTTAGTAACCTTTTGGAAATAGCCAAACATAGTTAAAAGAAGGAACAATAAACTCAAACCATTCCTAAGAACAAGAAAACCAAAAAACTCAAGAAAAAATAAAATAAAACCAAAACTACACTCCGTCGTATAATACAAAAATACATTGGTTCCGCGTAGGGACGGAACCAAGCCTCGTAGAAACAACAAACTCAAACCATTTGTAATAACAAGAAATGTAAAAAGTCAAGGAAATATATTAGAAACCACACTCCATCACTAACCGGGTCCTTGCCACGCTAGAGCCACCGACGATCGGGCATCCCTGGTCTTTAGTACAAACACACCCGGGTCAGAAGACCGCAAAAGAAGTATGGTTGCCATATGGGGTCAGTACGCCAACCACTGATACCCACCATGATCTGACGATGGAAAAGGGCATGAAGATCAATCTAGAGGTCGCAGATGAAGGAGTAGAAACTGGCAGGCGAAGCGAATGGAGGTGACATTAGGGTTCTCTGGGCGGAATTAACGATGAGACAAAAGGAAATACAATATTTTACCACGAAATGACGTTACTTGAGAAGCTGAAACGCTTGCACCCGTTCAGAGTTTTTTTAGCTCTTCTCAAGAAGCGGTGTTTCAAAAGGTGGGTGAATAAATGGTTATAGTTAGATTTTTTTGTTTCCGAAAGCTCGTTTGACTAAACATCCAAACGGACCCTAAGTATTTACATTGTTAGACCCTAACCTTTGATTTTGGGCTAATCTCGTGTTTAGTGGAAATGGAAGTGAGCAGTGCTGGTTATAGGGGTAGGGGGTCGGTTACTGTGGTGGGGTGGTTTGAGGAGGAAAACCATCATTTTCTCTCTTCTTCTTCACTCAACCTCTCTCTCACCATTTCACTCACTCTCTTCTTCCTTGTCCGGTGATCCAGAGAACGTGACGGCAACTCCGGCGTGTGGAGGCGAGTTCGGGGTCACGGAGGTGCGATCGTGAGGCGTGCGTGCGAGGGTTGCTGTCGAGCGTCGACGTTCAGCAGATCTCCGGCGTGCTCCGTCTTCTCCTCGAGGTATGCCGACTTCTAGTGTGTTGTTATTGTTCCCCACGTTGGTGGGAAGATGTGGTCGGTCGTGGGAGGTCGGAGACCTCGCCAGCGACGAGAAACAGCGTAAAATCCTTGGCTGGCGCAAGGTTGCTGTCGACCAACGGTCGACCGGTGCGTTCGGGCGGTCGACCGGTTTTACATTTTTGCCCGACTTTAACCAACATCGGTAGAACGATGCCATTGTGGTGGTCGACTGGTAGCTTATATGGTGGTGAGTTGGAGGCCTACTGTCGGTTTTCGTTCGATCGTTCCTGGTTTTTGGGTCCACCAGAACTTAAGTGTACTTGATGAATATGCTGTTGTTCGACCGATTTATCTATATTGTTCGACCGTATATAACGTAGACTATTAGGATGACCCTGGTAGTTTTCGGTCGACCGGGATCCCTGAGTCGGTCGATCGAATAGTCTTGTTGATTTTGTCCAACTCCGGATTTTGACCTCATATTCGGTCGACCGGTTTTAGAGTGTTGTTCGACCGTTTGGACTTAAGTGACGTGCATAATAGTTCGACCGTTGTAGACTTTCGGTCGATCGAACCTATTGGGGATGGTAGACCGGTGAGGCTCTTTCGGTCGACCGTTTGTGTGCAGAACTGAATTCCTGGTCCTTGTATTGTGTCAACTCTGTCTACAGAAACCCGTGTCCTCGCTTATAGCATGAGCCGAGAGGTGACGGCGGGTACGTGCTCGTGCCGCCAAGGGACCACCGTGTGGAAGAGTGTGGACACTTGGGTCGTGCCACCTCCGTATTTGACGTGGTGTGAGGTGTTGTTGCCTTGCTCTTTGATGAGTAGCAGACCTGAGGGATCGCGGATCCCAATGCGTGTTGACGCTTGGCTCGTGGAGCATGATGACTCTGCAGACTACGGTCTGGACCCGTCCGATGTTGTGTCGGACGTATGTTGTACCGCCGAAGATTGTGCCGGCGATGCCGCCAAGATTTTTGCCGGCGATGATGGTGCAGACGATGTTCCGGCTTGTGGTTGTGTCGTCCGATGTTGTACCCGACGTATGTTGTGCCGACGATGCCGCTAATTTTGTGCCAGCGATGATCCCCGATTGGGCACCTATCCTGGGATGTTTACCGACCCGGCTACGGCTCCGTCGAAGGTGGTGTAGACCACGTAGTTCTTTGCGCGGAAGTGCGGACGCTCCTCACCGATCCCTTTGGCTCGAGTAGTCACGTGTGGGGGGATGCGTCGCGTACTGTCCGTAAGACTGTAGATGCCTATGGTAGGTTGCCGAGGGAGACCCGTTGTTGTTGCTGGACTGATGTCATTGTGGACCCTGTTGAGGGTCATTGTTTTTGGACTGAGGTCCCGTTTAACATTGGAGGAATTTGATGCATTGCAGATGTGATTTGACATGCTACTAGTATGATAGGTTCATTTACCGTACTATTGCATGCATATAGGTGAGCTTGGCATACGGGGTTTCCTAATGGGAAACTCAGGCATCGTTGTTTGATTCATGTTTCTGGACCGTAGTAGGTTCTGTCGGGTGGTGACAGCGGGCGCACAGATTTTAAGGTCTGGATCCTCATCGGACTCTTCGAGGTCGTCGTGATTGCTTTACCTGTCTTTTCATTGTATTGTTGTAATCACGTCTTTTGACAAACTCTGTTGTATTATCGGTGCACCGACTGTTGATTTATCTGAGTAACATTCTCGTTGATGAGTTTATTCTGATAATCTCTTGATTGTTTAAATTTTTAAATTTCCGCTGTTTCAGGATGTTACAACTTCGTATCAGAGCGGTCGGTCCCTATGTGTGGCTCCCAAGGAAATCACCCCAGTGTAGTAGTGTAGGTTGCACTTTACATTTAGCATGCATTCATGGCTGATCTTGAGTTGTTTCTTGTGCCATATGCCTCCAAGACGTGTGAGGAACGCCGCGAATCAGGGTAGTGCCAGTGATGCCACTGAGGGTGCTACCTGGGATAGGTTGAGCGAGTTCCTCGAGCATCAGGCAGCGAGGGCAGAGCAGACAGGGACAGGTGCGGAGCATGATCGTTTCATGAGGCAGCACCCACCTAGTTTTGACGGCACGAGTGACCCTGAGGCTGCAGAGGACTGGGTCTTTAAGATCCAGAGGATTTTCCAGGCAATCGGCTGTGTACCGGAGCGGATGGTGAGCCTGGCCACCTATGTGATAGATGGAGAGGCAGCAAACTGGTGGAGGACCATATCTACTGTGGTGTTCACTGACCGAGTTAACGTGGGCTTGGAGGAATTCTTTGAGGAGTTCAACCAGCAGTTCTTCCCGCAGCACGTCAGAGACAGGAAGAAGGAGGAGTTCTTGGCCCTCGAGCAGAAGGAGATGTCTTTGGCTAGTTACATCAGCAGGTTTAACACCCTTGAGCGTTATTGTTCGGAGACTTACGTGACGCCCAAGCAGCGTGCATAAAAGTTCATCAAGGGGCTGAGGAAGAAGCTCAAGTCGCGGGTGATTACTAGCATGCCACAGACCCTGGCGGATGCGGTCAAGTATGCGACTATCATCGATTAGGACGTTCCACTGGGAAACCGGGCAAGAGGCCCCGGGTTGATGGAGGAGGATCACGTCAGTCTGGTGCGTGCGATAGTTGCGGGAGATCTCATCCGGGTCAGGAGTGCCCCCGACGTACAGGTGCATGCTTGGGTTGCGGTCAGATGGGCCATTTTATCCGGGATTGCCCGAGCATGCAGGGCGAGACGAGCAGGAGGCCAGGACCACCGGTCTCAGGGAGGAGCGGAGGCAGCAGGTCCGTTGTCCCGCAGAGCCAGACCAGGAGAGCAGGGCGAGTCTTCACCGTCCGGGCTGAGGAGGCGAAGGACTCCAACACTGTTGTGGAACGTACCCTTGCCACACACTCCTTCATTTCGGAAAAGTTTGTTGGCGAGTTCGATCGGACCCCTGAGCTACTGACTGATTTGTTGGAAGTCAGTACGCCCATGGGTGAGGTGGGCACTGTGGGGAGTTTTCTCTCCGGCACCACAGTTGTTTCGGGAGACCATGACTTTCCGGTAGATCTGGTCTTGCTACCAATAAAGGACTTCAACATCATACTGGGGATGGACTGGCTGTCACAGTACGACGTGCGGGTCTTTTTCCGCGAGAAGAAGATCCTTATTCCGAGGAAGGACGTGCCTGATGTGTTGATCAGAGGGACGAGGAGTAGAGGAGGTCGTCTGATTGTGTCCTCGGTTATGGCACAGAGGCTGTTGCGTCAGGGTTGCAGAGCGTTTGTGGCGACTTTGGTTGTTCCTGATCCTGAGACGAGGAGGCTGGAGGACATAGAGATTGTACAGGAGTTCCCTGATGTGTTTCCTGCAGAGATTCCTCGTCTGCCGCCGCACCGAGAGATCGAGCTCGGCACTGAGTTGGTGGCTAGCATGACACCCCACATGAAGGCCCCTTATCGGGTGGCACCTGCTGAGTTGGCAGAGTTGAAGAAGCAGTTGCAGGAGTTGATGGAATCCGGGTTTATCCAACCGAGTGTCTCGTCGTGGGGAGCGCCTGTGTTGTTCCTGAAGAAGAAGGATCGGTCGTTACGGATGTGCATCGACTACAGGATGCTGAATAAGGTTACCGTCAGGAACCGGTGCCCTTTGCCCACGATTGATGATCTGTTTGATCAGTTACAGACTGCGAGAGTGTTTTCGAAGATTGATCTACGTTCGGGGTTTTCACCAGTTGTGGATCAGAGAGGCAGATGTTCAGAAGATAGCCTTCAGGACGCGGTACGGGCACTACGAGTTCTTGGTAATGCCGTTTGGACTGACGAATGCTCCTGCAGCATTCATGGATCTGATGAATAGGACCTTCCAGCCGTACCTCGACAGTTTTGTGGTGGTCTTCGTGGATGACATCTTGGTGTACTCGCCTGACAGGGAGCAGCACCGGGAGCACCTGAGAATTGTGCTTGGCATCTTGAGGGATCAACAGCTTTATGCCAAGTACACGAAGTGCAAGTTTTGGTTGGATCAGGTGGCATTTCTGGGGCATATTGTGTCAGCAGATGGGATTTCAGTGGATCTGGCAAAGGTTGAGGTTGTGACTCTAAAGAGCTCCGAAGAGCGTGACAGAAATCAGGAGCTTCGTGGGACTTGCTGGGTATTGCAGACGGTTTATTCAGGATTTTTCCAGACTTGCTTCGCCACTGACAGCGTTGACGCAGAAGGGCGCCAAGTTCGTTTGGTCCCAGAAGTGCGAGGACATTTTCCAGGAGCTGAAGAGGTGACTGACGACAGCGCCGATTCTGACGCTACCGAGTGGCAGCGGAGGCTATGTCATTTACAGCGATGTGTTAGGGGTTAGCTTGGGTTGTGTTCTAATGCAGTACGGGAAGGTCGTGGCGTACGCTTCGAGGCAGCTGAAGGTGCATGAGAAGAACTACCCTACTCATGATCTGGAGTTAGCGGTGGTGGTTCACGCACTGAAGACCTGTCGACATTATCTTTATGGAGAGCAGTTTGAGGTCTTCACGGATCATCAGAGCCTAAAGTATCTATTCTCGTAGAAGGATCTGAATATGAGGCAGCGCAGATGACTCTAGTTCATTAAGGACTACGACTTCACCATCTCCTATCATCCGAGGAAGGAGAATTCGGTTGCGGATGAACTGAGCAGGAAGGTTGAGGTGTCAGTTGCTAGTTTGTGCATCCATGATTAGAGACTACTCGAGACGTTGTCAAAGTAGAGGTCGTTCACAAAGGGCTCTGAGAGAGCAGTGTTAGCTGGGCTTCGGGTGGAGCCATAGACCGTCTTGCGAGTGGTGCAGGCGCAGCGGGATGATGAGGAGTTAGTTGGTTTGCTACAGTTGGCTGCCAGAGAGGGATCAGACTTCAGTGTGGGGGTCGATGGTGGTCAGAGATTTGGGAGTCGGATCTGGGTGCCGAAGGTTGATGGGCTGAGAGATGACATCATGGAGGAGGCACACCGAGCGAGATATACCATTCACCCGGGGAGTACGAAGATGTACAAGGACCTGCAGCGGAACTTCTGGTGGAAGGGCATGAAGAAAGATATTGCTGAGTTTGTGAGCCGGTGCTTAGTCTGTCAGCAGGTGAAGATTGAGCATCAGCGACCAGCGGGACCGATGCAGTGTATTGAGCTTCCTGAGTGGAAGTGGGAGCACGTGATGATGGATTTTGTCACGGGGTTGCCGAAGACGAGGAGATTCCACGACGCGATTTGGGTGATAGTCGATCGACTTACCAAGTTGGCACACTTCTTAGCGATCTGGACCACATGCCTCTGGAGGGCCTAGCTAAGTTGTACGTAGAGGAGATAGTCAGGCTGCACGGAGTACCAGTGAGCATCATATCTAATCGAGATCCCATATTCACATCAACGTTTTGGGGGAGTATGCAGCAGGCTTTGGGGATACGACTGAGATTCAGTACAACGTTCCACCCACTGACAGATGGTTAGTCAGAGAGGACGATCCAGACCCTGGAGGATATGCTGAGAGCATGCACACTGGATTGGTCAGGACACTGGGATGAGCACCTGCCGTTGATAGAGTTCGCCTACAACAACAGCTACCATTCGAGTATTGGGATAGCACCGTACGAGGCATTGTATGGGAGGCCTTGCGGATCACCAGTATGCTGGAGTGATGTGGGCGAGAGGCAGTTAGTGGGGCCAGAGCTCGTGCTGATGTATGCAGAGAAGGTGGATGTGATCAGGAGGAGATTGGCCACAGCAAAGAGCAGGCAGAAGAGTTATGCCGACAGACGCAGACGGTCGTTGAGCTTTGAGGTTGGTGACCACGTGTTTCTGAAGATCTCCCCAGCTCGGGGAGTGATGAGGTTTGGGAAGAAGGGGAAGCTCAGTCCGAGGTATGTCGGACCGTTTGAGATCGTAGACCGAGTTGGAGAGGTTGCCTACCGGATTGCATTGCCACTGCAGTTTTCGGGTCTTCACAACGTCTTCCATGTATCGATACTGAGGAAGTACGTTGCAGATCCAACTCACGTGATTGATATTGCAGTTCCAGATATCCAGCATGACTTGTCGCTCGAGGAGAGACCGATCGAGATCGTGGATCGCATGGATCATCAGCTCAGGAGGAGGACCATTCCGATGGTGAAGGTCTGGTGGCAACATCACAGTGAGCGTGAGGCCACCTGGGAGATCGAGGAGGAAGTTCGGAAGCAGTACCCGAAGCTTTTCGGTGAGTTGCTTGTTTGATTTTGGGACGAAATCCTTTTAAGTTGTGTTGGTTGTTAGAACCTAACCTTTGATTTTGGGCTAATCCCAGGTTTAGTGGGGGTTTAGCATGGGAAATGGGAGTGTGCAGTGATGGTGATGGGGGTAGGGGGCCGGTTACTGTGGTGGTGTGGTTTGAGGAGGAAAACCATCATTTTCTGTCTTCTTCTTCACTCAACCTCTCTCTCACCATTTCACTCACTCTCTTCTTCCTTCTCCGGCGATCTAGAGAATGTGACGGCGACTCCGGCGTGTGGAAGCGAGTTCGGGGTCACGGAAGTGCGATCGTGAGGCGTGCGTGTGTGGGTTGCTGTCGAGCGTCGACGTTAAGTGGATCTCCGGCGCGCTCTGTCTTCTCCTCGAGGTATGCCGGCTTCTAGTGTGTTTTTATTGTTCCCCACGTTGGTCGGAAATTGTGATCGGTCGTGGGAGGTCGGAGACCTCGCCGACGACAAGAAACGGCGTAAAATCCTTGGTTGGCGCATGTTGCTGTCGACCGTTTTTACCTTTTTGCCCGAATTTAACCAACATCGGTCGAACGATGCTATTGTGGTGGTCGACCGGTTGCTTATGTGCTGGTGAGTTGGAGGCCTACTATCGGTTTTCGGTCGACCGTTCCTGGTTTTTGGGTCCAGCGGAACTTAAGTGTACTTGATGAATATGCTGCTGTTCGACCGATTTATCTATATTGTTCGACCGTATATAACGTAGACTATTAGGATGACCCTGGTAGTTTTCGGTCATCCGGGACCCCTGATTCGGTCGACCGAATAGTCTTGTTGATTTTTACCAACTCCGGATTTTGACCTCATATTCGATCGACCGGTTTTAGACTGTTGGTCGACCGTTTGGACTTAAGTGACGCGCAAAATAGTTCGACCGTTGTAGACTTTCGGTCGACCGTTTGTGTACAGAACTGATTTCATGGTCCTTGTGTTGTGTCAACTCTGTCCACGGAAATTCGTGTCCTCTCTTAGAGCGTGAGGCGGGAGGTGACGGCGGGTACGTGCTCGTGTCACGCAGGGACCGCCGTGTGGAAGAGTGTGAACGCTTGGGTCACGCCACCTCCTTATTGGACGTGGTGTGACGTGTTGTTGCCTTACTCTCTGATGAGTAGCAGACCTGAGGGATCGCGGATCTTAATGTGTGTTGACGCTTCGCTCGTGGAGCATGATGACCCTGCAGACTACGGTCTGGACCCATCCAATGTTGTGTCGGACGTATGCTCTATCGCCGAGGTTGTGTCGGCGATGCCGCCGAGGTTTTTGTCGGCGGTGATAGTGCCAACGATGTTCCGACTTGTGGTTGTGTCGTCCGATGTTGTGCCGGACGTATGTTGTGCCGGCGATGCCGCTGATGTTGTGCCAGCGATGATCCCTGATTGGGCACCTATCCTGGGATGTTTACCAACCAGGCTACGGCTCCGTCGAAGGTGGCGTAGACCACGTGGTTCTTTGCGCGGAAGTGCGGACGCTCCTCATCGATCCCTTTGCTCGAGTAGTCGCGTGTGGGGGGGACGCGTCGCGTACTGTCCGTAAGACTGTATGTGCCTACGGTAGGTTGCCGAGGGAGACCCGTTGTTGTTATTGGACTGATGTTCTTGTGGACCCTATTGAGGGTCATTGTTTTTGGACTGAGGTCCCGTTTACCATTGGAGGGATTTGATGCATTGCAGATGTGATATGACATGCTACTAGTATGATAGGTTCATTTACCGTACTATTGCATGCATATAGGTGAGCTTGGCATACGGGGTTTCCGAATGGGAAACTCAGACATCGTTGTTTGATTCATGTTTCAGGACCGCAGTAGGTTCTGTCGGGTGGTGACAGCGGGCGCACAGATTTTAGGGCCAGGATCCTCATTGGACTCTTCGAGGTCGTCGTGATTGTTTTACCTGTCTTTTCATTGTATTGTTGTAATCACGTCTTTTGACAAACTCTGTTGTATTATTGGTGCACCGACTGTTAATTTATTTGAGTAACATTGTTGTTGATGAGTTTATTCTAATAATCTCTTGATTGTTTAAATTTTTAAATTTCCGTTTTTTCAGGATGTTACATAGCCTCTCCAATACACATCATTTTCTGCAGACTGGTTGGCAGTTTGCATTTCTGTCATCCAGCATACCATGAATTTCGTAGCTTAACAGTGAGTCTAGTACTCACAAAACAAGTCACTTAAAATCATTATTTCCTTATCTCCACATTCTTCACAACTAAAGCGTGAAACAAAAATGATGAGCGCGGTTACTATCGTCTGTTCTGGTTGATAGTGCTCACAACTGTTTTGCAGTTTTCAACGTTCCAATCAAGTAAAGAAGTTCGATTCGGGGAATATAATTGAGAACTTCTTCTAGATGGTCGTCAAATTATCAGATATCAATCCTGATATCGAAACTGTGCCAGTAGTGCCCTCATATTTTTACACGCATGTGATGTCATTCTTTTTTTTTTTTGATAGTTTGTCATTTTATAATTTTTACCCATCAAGGTTAATTTAGTGCAGAGACGCTAGAATCTTGCGTAGTTAGTTCTCAAATCGAATTACCATAGGAATCCTAATTTAATAGTTATGTTTCAAAAATTAATTGTAAAAAAATAGTTACATTTACAAAATGAAAGATACTATCTCAAAGCTGTTTGATGTGCAAAAAAAAAATACCAAAGGGCAACATGCTATCTTGGACACGTAGATTAGACCATACATTAGCCTTTTCAAGTTAGAGCTGCCAATCTGGTTGGTCTATCTGGTTGTGCGTATGCGTGTTATTAAGAACTTAAAATTTTGCAATTACATGACATGACTGAACATTATCTAACTAAATCCCATATTCCTTTCTACCATTAAAAAATTCCTAAGCTTTGCGCTATCAAGAAAGGAAACCTCATTCCACTGTTTGGTTGTTTGGCTGCTAGTGGTAGATGAGCCATTCTCATTCATTCGCCTTTCCACTGAAGGGGCACTTCTCTTGTAAATTTCAGGTAATCATCGAAGATTATAAATGAACATAATATCGTTTGCATCACACGTTTTTGGTGTATTGCATTGGTATTCCTAAGAAATGTATCTGTATTAATGACATTAAAATTTGGGACTCAGGCGTAAAGCACCTGAGAACCGCAAGGAGAAAAATCAGCGAAATGCTTTGGTCCAGTCACAACCTTCCACTCAACCTCCCACTCACCCTTCCTCTCCGAGACTGTCCCGACAGCCGTCCACATCCCCGACGCAACCACGTATATCCTCCCTTCCAGTCCGGTCACCGTGTACGGCTTCTCTACCTCGGCGGGCACACTAGGACCAACAACTCTCCGCCACGTATCGCTCTCCTCCTCGTAGACTTTGACCCGGCATTCTCCGCACTCGGTGATGACGAACAACTTCTCGTACAGCACGACGCTCGACCCCGTCCAGCCTTCTCTCATCCCGATCCTCATCTCCGTCCACGTGTCGAAATTCGGATCGTACATCTCCCCACGTGGCGAGAACTCAAACGGCCACGTCCATCCCTCGGTGACGTACATCTTCCCACCCACAACTGCGGCGTCGTAGCGGGACATCCCCCACTGCATATCTGCTGCCGCCGACCACCGTTTCTTCACTGGGTCGTAGCAGTCGACGGTGGACTCGCCGTTCCCGCCGGCGGCGATGATCATCCCGTTAATTACGCCGGCGGCGAAGTACGAACGAGGGGTCGGCATCTTCGGTCCTACTGACCAGGAATTGGTAGAGGCCTTGTAGGAGATTACGGTTTGCAGCGGTGTTAGCTTGTCGGAGTTCATTCCCCCGAGCACATAGAGCTCACCTTTGGCATGATTGGACGCGCACGCGAAGGCCGACGGAGGGGACGTGGCGCGGATAGGCATGGGAGGGAGAAGGAGCCAGCGGCGGGATCTGGGGTCGAAGGCCTGCCATTGGAGCCGACCGGTGGAGCGGTGGAAGGCGAAGACAAAGATGAAAGCCTCCGATAGAGACATCGATTTTCTGGCGAGGAGGAAGGAAGGGTCGGAGATGGCGCGTTTCCACGCCGAGGAAACCATTCGCGCGGCGGACTGGTGCGGGAAGGGGAGGTGGAGGAGGCAGTGCTCCGCGATCTCGTCAGGGAGGCCCGGTATCAACCCTTTCATCTCCCCCTCCGCCGCGCACTTCCCGCTGTCGACGAGGTCTAATTTCCTCGGAATCGCCATTTTTCTGTCTCGCGTTTTATTCTCTCTTTCTTTAAGAGTTTGTGTTCGCAGTGCTGTGGGGTGTGGCAGTGGGGTACGATTTATATGGAAGCTGGAGATTGCGGTGTCTCTATCATTCATGGTGAGAGATATGGGCAGTGGCG
Organism: Triglochin maritima; assembly: GCA_963682175.1. NCBI lineage: Eukaryota > Viridiplantae > Streptophyta > Magnoliopsida > Alismatales > Juncaginaceae > Triglochin > Triglochin maritima. The sequence goes on along the minus strand of OY821776.1, from coordinate 32,823,907 downwards.
GTGGGAGTTACAGGTAAGACACCCTTCTAGGCCCCATCACTGCCGGATTATTTATCTCGGCCGTTGGTTGCTTAATGCGCATAATTGTCTTCATCTGCCACAGGATATTAGTGATTTTATGTGATTACTTGTGCGGATTGCCGGACGGACGGCATAATTTATACCTTTGTGGATCCAGACTGGGAGCAAAATTGGGGTTTAAGGTATGTTCGACGAACCTTTTTATTTTAGCATATAGTCGGGGAAACTTTTACTTTACCATAGGCAAACTTATTTCTCTTAGGTCATTTGGAAGGGTACGTGTACTTGGAATCCGGGGGAAATCAAGATAAATGAAATTTTTTTTATCTGACCACCCCAAAAGGGGTTGTTTGCGCAGGAATCCATCACAACATTCCATCGGATTCTCTTGCATATACAAAAAAATTGTTTCCTTTCTCAACATATGACGTCGAAAAGCAACAAAAATCCAACATAACAGTCATTCGAAGACATTTCAGCCCACTGGAATAATCGTAACGTAGGACCGAACACATTTCAGTCCACCAAAATCATTACTGGAATCACTAAGAGAATCATTATTTTTACTGAAATTTTCATTTCGGTCATCCATGTTTCGATATCTAACAAGCTAAAACTTATTTGTATAAATTGACACAAACAACAGAATTCAGTCAAATGTCTTCTACTTTCCACACGATTCTATTTGTTTCTATTTTTTCATTTGACTGCTAAAATCACTAGTCGTTGTTTTTCGTACTACTAACACTCCTTTAGTTTGGTCTTTTTCGCTTCACTGTAGTACAATTGATTGTAATGCTTGTTGGTCCCATATCCTACTACATTCGTGGACGTCACATGGCTTGATGGTGATCCAATCTGAATTGTGCGTTTCATTGTGACTCACACCACCACCTTGAGCTATTACTTAATTAATTATGTATAGAGTTTCTTTTTTGTTTGTTTTTCTACATTGATATACCGCACAACTGTACAAGTGTGTATGGTTCTTATCCTTTTTTTAATTCCATGCATAGAGATGGTGCATAAGGAAACCAATGACCCATATGTAAATAAATACGCATAAAGAAAATTATGATTGAATGGTAGTTCATTTTGATTTTCCTGAGCCGTCACATATTTCTGAGCTGTATATTAAATTCAATCGTTGGATTATTTGTTTTATGTACTACAGGTGCGCTGATTTGGAAATTTATGCATGACCACGATGAAAATAGTGTTGGTTTTTAGCCTTAATCTGTGTTTTGATGATTTAATCAACTTAATCTTAATCCAACCAAATGTAGAGTAACACAGATAATGCATAGTAGATATATTGTTTTGTGCTAACATCTACAGGTGATCAAGACTCATGGAGAAATGAAATCAAGTCAAGACATGTAATCAAACTTATTGAAGACATTTAATTTTACCTTTTATTTGAGTCTTACGAACTTGTGTACACTTGACTATACAAGAGTTAAAATTCCCACATACAAACTAGGTTCCTTTTAGAAATCACACACAAAATTTCACATCAATTGGACTGCAATAGATCACCCACACCTTCGCCGGAAAACCACTTAAACCAAACCTTGTTCTCTGTTCGACTGATTATAACAGACACTCTAAGTGACTTTTCCCAGTTCTACCGGTCGACAGCCTTTGACCTTTCGGTCGACTGTTTCTATATTTTTCGGATGACCGTTAACCTTGTCGTATTATACAACGACTGTATTTGTGTAAATTTACATAACCCCTCAAATACAATTGGTCACCGGTCGAACATTGAACTTAGAACGGTCGACCTGATGAAGACTTTTCTTGTGCCCAAAACTTCATATTTCCGGTTGAAACGTTTATCCCACCTTTCTTTCGACCGATTACAATTTACCGTGGCAAAAACCCCAAGATCGGTCGACCGACCTCTGTGTTGGTTCGACCGAAAACTTAAGACATAGCCTAATTGGTTCGACCGTTCTCTAGTTCGTTCAAAAGTTTCTTTATTCTTAAAGAAACGGTCGACCGTTTTTCCTGATTCGGTCGACCGTTATGGGATAGAATTGCATAACTTCAATTTTTGTTTTGTGTATCTTATACACAATTCAATTAATTTTTTTCCAAACGGATAGAAAACTTTAGAAGCTTATAAATAGAGTTTCCAAATGGCGAGGGTTGTTCGTAAGCTTGAAGTGTAAAGACGTTCTCTCTCGGCCCGAAACGGGAAGTGTATAGTGAAGTCATGAGCGAAGCTCGTGGAATCAAGCAGAGCTTGCAAGAGAGGAAGTAAGATGCGGTGGTGGATCCGAACCTCTGTAAATTCTTCCGTGTTGTCTGTGGTTTGTATTCACTTTTCCCTACTTGTGTTTAGTTATTGTTTCCGCTGCATATCAAGTTAGGTATTGTTAAATTGATTATTAGGGTCATCACGATCCTACAAATAGATCAAATGTTTTTTTTGGAAAGTTCATTTCATGACTGAAGTTGGATTATATTAATAAATATATGGATTACACGTTACCATTAACCAAGAATATCTGTTAGACCCTAACCCTTGCTTACTGTTCTTAATTGTGTTTAGGAGAGGATTAGTGATGGATTGAGATGGACGGCTGAGATCGAGTCGGAGAAAAGTATTTAAAGGTTGGTTTACTCTCTCTCCTCACTCTCTCTCTCGCGTGCTCTTCTCTCTCACTCACTCTCTCTCTCTCTAGACGCGTCTCTCTCTCTCCATCAGAGTTTCGTCGGCATTTGTGGAGGCGAGGGGGCTGTTGGAGACGCCGGAAGTACGGGGATCGTCGTTGTGTTCGCCGGAGTTCGAGTTTATCGTGGAAAAGCTCGCCGTCGTTTCTTCAAAGGCTCTTCAAGCCTTAAGGTATGTCAAACTTGCTTTCAAGCTCACCTAGTGTTAGTGTGGGAGTTGGAGCGGTCGACGGTAGGCCGTTTCGGGCTCGTCGGACCTGCACAGCCATTTCTGAACTATAAACGGTCGACCGGTGTTTTGGTTCGGTCGACCGGTTATAGTGTATTTTGGGCGAATCCCCCGCACCGGTCGAACGATGCCCTTTTGGGCGGTCGACCGGTTGTGCAATTTTTAGTGAGAGAAAACGTCCTGTGTATTTTCGGTCGAACGGGACCCCTTTGCCGGTCGACCGAAAGTACTGTTGTAGGTCGGTTGGGGCGTTGACCATCTAAACGGTCGACCGCCTGTTTGACTCGTTCGACCGACGTTTAAGTTAACTTATTGGCCGGTCGACCGGAAGTGTGGTTTCGGTCGACCGTGATGTGAGGACTCTGGGTGAGTTCTACTGGTGGTTTTCGGTCGACCGATAGGGTTCGGTTGTTCGACCGTTTTACTGTTGATTGTGAAAATGGATTTCTTCTGGTGCTTTTCGGTCGACCGGGACCCCTTTGTCGGTCGACCGTTTGGCGGGTTTTTCGGTTGGACCAGTTCTCTGGGTGAGGATCGGTCGACAGGAAGCCATGTTTTGCTCGACCGATTTACACTGTTTTGTGTGTGTGTGTGTTGCTATTGATTGGCTAGAAGGCAACGGGTCTCCTGCCCTTTTGGGGCGACGGCACAGACATTCCGGCCCTATAGCGATTAGTGGTGACACGGGTTGTGATTTGTGGCCGTAGCTCCGGCGAATGAGGCAAAGCCGTGACTCCGGCGAATGAGGCAAAGCCGTGGCTCCGGCGAATGATGCAAAACCGTGGCTCCAGTAACACTGAGGCAATGAGGGGGTTGTGTGGCCGTGTTTTGGACCGGCGGTGCCTTGTGTGCACGTGTGTTGGTGGGTTGGGGTGAGAGGACCCTTGATATCCGTGTTGTTGGGCTATGGCCGGGAGAGAGGTCCCGGGAACTTAGCGGGTGTTTCTGTTGTGGTGTTTTATGTTTCCTTGCACATTTCTTTTCTGTCCATATATGTGTTAGGGTTTGGCATACTGGGTTTCCTCCTGGAAACACAGGCATTCATTGTCTGCTTTCAGGCCGAGAGCGACGTTAGGTGGGTGACATCGGCGGAGGGAGCACTCGAGACCTGATCCTGCTTCCCTACATTTTGAGGTGGTTGTGATTACTCGTGTATATTCTCTGTATATGATCTTTTGATGTAATCACATTCTTTTGTAAACTCGTTCACATATATATATTATATGTTGGTGCACCAGTGTGTGTATTTCTTTCGTAATGTCCTCGTTGATTGTATGTTTTAAATTTGAAATTTCCGCTGTGTTTGAGGACGTTACAACTTGGTATCAGAGCGGTCAGTTTCAGTGTCTTCGTCCAATGGAACCACCCTTAGAGTTGTGTCAATCATGCATGCATTGTTCTCATTCATGTTTTGTGTCTCCTGTGTAGATGGCTCCGAGGCGTGTGAGACCTTCTCCCCGAGACCGTAGCACCAGTGATGAGGTGGGTGAGGGGAGTAGAGGTGAGGAGTTGAGGACGCTCCAGGGCACGCTGGGTAGATTGGGCGACATTCTCGAGCGCCAATCCGCCCAGGCTGATCAGGGAGGAGCAGGCGCAGTGTTGGATCGGTTTATGCGTCAGCATCCCCCATCCTTCGATGGTAGCGGCGACCCTGAGGCAGCAGAGGACTGGGTCTTTAAGATCCAGAAGATATTTCGGGCGATTGGGTGTCCTCCTGAGAGGAAGGTGGATCTGGCCACTTACGTGTTGGACGGCGGCGCAGCCAACTGGTGGAGATCCACTTCTGCTGGAGTGTTCGAGGACAGTGAGGAGTTGAGCTGGGAGGAGTTCCTGGTGGAGTTCAACCAGCAGTACTTTCCGCAGCACGCCCGCGACAGGAAGAGAGAGGAGTTCCTGGCTTTAGAGCAGAGGGACATGACTCTGGCTGCCTACATCAGCAAATTTCACGCTTTGGAGCGATACTGTCCAGAGATTTATGTGACGCAGGAGAAGAGGGCTCGGAGGTTTGTGCGCGGTCTGAGGCCGCAGTTCAGGATACCACGAGCATGCCACAGACGTTAGCAGACGCTGTGAAGTTCACGACCATCATGGATCAGGATTGCCAGGACATTGAAGAGGCTAGGAGGTCGCAGGTGAAGACCGGAGTGCGTCCGGGGAGTCAGTTGTCAGGGAATCCGGGCAAGAGGCCTCGGATTGACGGAGGTGGACCACCGCAGGCTGGGCAGTGCAGGCAGTGTGGTGGAGTTCATCCGGGACGCGGTTGCGGGCCCCATTCTGGCGCGTGTCATGGTTGTGGCCAGCAGGGTCACTTTGTTCGTTCTTGCCCGAGTAGGCCAGTGGTCCTATTGTTCGGCCGGGATCATCCACAGCTGGTGGAGCTGGACCGAGTCGTTCTGCAGCACCACCCCAGCAGGGGAAGAGAGCAGGTCGCGTATTCACTATCCAGGCAGAGGAGGCTAGGGATGCGAGCACGGTGGTGGAAGGTACGCTACTTGTTGCAGATTTGGTAGCTAGGGTGTTGTTTGACTCTGGGGCCACACACTCGTTTATCTCTGAGAAGTTTGCGAGCGTGTTGGGCCGTACCCCTGCGATGTTGACTGCCACTTTGGAAGTCAGCACACCCCTGGGTTTGGTTGGCACTGTGGGGAGATTTCTTCCCGGCGCCACGATTGCTTCGGGAGACCAGGAATTTCCGGCTGAGCTGGTCTTGCTACCGATGGTGGACTTCGATGTTATACTCGGGATGGATTGGTTGTCCCAGTACGACGTCCGAGTCTTGTGCCGTGATAAGAAGATTTTGATTCCGAGGCGAGGTTTGCCTGATCTTCTGATCAGAGGATTGAAGGACCGCGGGAGTCGGTTGATTGTTTCTTCGGTTAGAGCTCGGAAGTTGATTCAACAGGGTTGCAGGGCTTTTGTGGCCACCTTGGTAGTTCCAGACCCAGAGATGAGGAGGCTGGAGGACATCGAGATTGTTCAGGATTTTCCCGAGGTGTTTGCTGATGATGTCTCCGGTCTACCACCTCACAGAGAGATAGAGTTCGACATTGATTTGGTAGCTGGGGCTACACCGCAGTCGAAGGCTCCGTACAGGATGGCGCCTGCAGAGTTGTCGGAGCTGAAGAAGCAGTTACAGGTTCTGATGGATACTGGGTTTATCCGACCCAGTGTCTCACCGTGGGGTGCGCCGATTCTTTTTGTGAAGAAGAAGGACGGCTCGTTGCGGATGTGCATAGATTACCGGATGCTGAATAAGGTTACTGTGAGGAATCAGTATCCTTTGCCCAGGATCGAGGACCTGTTTGACCAGTTGCAGTCAGCGAAGGTGTTCTCGAAGATTGATCTGCGATCTGGGTACCATCAGTTGAGGATCAGAGAGGCAGATGTCTAGAAGACAGCTTTTCGGACGAGGTACGGGCACTTTGAGTTTCTGGTGATGCCGTTCGGGTTGACGAACGCGCCTGCAACATTTATGGATCTGATGAATAGGACTTTCAGTCAGTATCTCGACCGTTTCGTGATTGTCTTCGTGGACGATATTTTAGTCTATTCACCAGATATGGATCAGCACCGGGAGCATCTGAGGATTGTACTTGGCATTCTGAGAGATCAGCAGCTGTATGCCAAGTTTTTGAAGTGCGAGTTCTGGCTTCACAGTGTTGCATTTTTGGGGCACATCGTGTCAGGAGCTGGGATATCAGTGGATCCAGCGAAGGTCGAGGCAGTGACGTAGTGGAGAGCCCCGACGAGTGTGACTGAGATTAGGAGTTTTGTTGGATTGGCGGGTTACTACCGCCGGTTCATCAAAGACTTCTCGAGACTTGCTTCACCACTGACAGCGCTGACGAAGAAAGGAGTGAAGTTTGTTTGGTCCCAGAATTGCGAGGACAGTTTTCAGGAACTGAAGAGTCGGTTGACGACTGCTCCAGTTCTGACTCTTCCCAGCGGCAGCGGAGGTTATGTGATTTACAGCGACGCCTCATGTGTTGGTTTGGGCTGTGTACTGATGCAGCACGGGCAAGTGGTGGCGTATGCTTCGAGGCAGTTGAAGGTGCACGAGAAGAATTACCCCACTCACGATCTAGAGTTGGCAGCCGTGGTTCATGCTCTGAAGATTTGGCGTCACTATTTGTATGGTGAGCGGTTCGAAGTCTTCACGGATCATCAGAGTCTGAAGTACCTGTTTTCACAGAAGGAGCTGAATATGAGGCAGCGCAGGTGGCTTGAGCTGATTAAGGATTTTGATTTCACCATCTCCTATCATCCGGGGAAGGCGAATTCAGTTGCAGACGCGCTGAGCAGGAAAGTGGAGGTGTCAGCTGCGAGTTTGTGTATTCAGGAGTGGAGGCTACTCGAGACATTGTCAGAGTGGAGGCCGTTCACCGAGAGCTCGGGGGGAGCAGTGATTGCGGGTCTTCGAGTGGAGCCGCAGACCGTCAGTCGAGTTGTCCAGGCTCAGCACAGGGATGAGGATTTGACTAGTCTGCTACAGTCAGCTGCCAGAGATGGGTCGGACTTCACTGTGGGAGTGGATGGAGGTCTGAGGTTCAGGAGTCGGATCTGGGTGCCGAAGGTCGATGCGCTGAGAGATGACATCATGGAGGAGGCACACCGAGCCAGATATTCCATTCACCCGGGGTGTACGAAGATGTATAAGGATCTGCAGTGGAACTTCTGGTGGCGAGGGATGAAGCGTGATGTGGCTGATTTTGTGGATAGGTGTTTGGTTTGCCAGCAGGTGAAGATCGAGCACCAGAGACCAGCGGGACCAATGCAGAGTATAGAGCTACCTGAGTGGAAGTGGGAGCATGTGACGATGGATTTCGTCACCGGGTTGCCGAAGACGAGGAGCTCCCATGACGCGATTTGGGTTATAGTCGATCGACTGACCAAATCGGCACATTTTCTGGCCATCCGGACTACTCTACCTTTGGAGGGTCTTGCGAGATTGTATATTGAGGAGATCGTCAGACTGCATGGGGTGCCAGTGAGTATCATTTCAGATCGAGATCCGAGGTTCACTTCCAGATTCTGGGGGAGTTTGCAGCAGGCTCTGGGTACTCGTCTGAAGTTCAGTACAACATTTCACCCGCAGACAGACGGTCAGTCAGAGAGGACTATTCAGACGTTAGAGGACATGCTGAGAGCGTGCACTCTGGATTGGGCAGGGCACTGGGATGAGCACTTGCCGTTGATTGAGTTCGCCTACAACAACAACTACCATGCGAGTATTGGGATGACGCTGTACGAGGCTTTGTACGGGAGGCCGTGCAGATCACCGATGTGCTGGAGTGAGGTAGGCGAGAGGCAGTTAGTCGGGCCTGAGATTATACAGGCGTATGCTGAAAAGGTTGATGTGATCAGGCAGCGACTAGCGACAGCTCAGAGCAGGCAGAAAAGCTACGCTGATCGGCGTAGGCGTGTACTGATTTTTGAGGTTGGCGATCATGTCTTTCTGAAGATCTCACCGTCGCGTGGGGTGATGAGATTCGGGAAGAAGGGGAAGCTCAGTCCGAGGTATATTGGGCCGTTCGAGATTTTGGACCGAGTTGGAGAGGTCGCCTACCGGATTGCGTTGCCGCCACAGTTTTCTGGTCTTCATAACATCTTCCACGTTTCGATGCTGAGGAAGTACGTGTCAGATCCTTCTCATGTGATTCAGATTGAGGTTCCAGAGATCCAGCAGGATTTGTCTCTCGAGGAGAGACCGGTTGAAATTGTGGATTGGATGGATCACCAGCTCAGGAAGAGGACGATCCCTATGGTTAAGGTCAGGTGGCAGCATCACTCTGAGCGAGAGGCTACTTGGGAGGTTGAGGAGGAAGTTCGGAAGTCGTATCCGGAGCTGTTTGGTAAGCACTGTATTTAATTTCGTGGGCGAAATTCTTTTAAGGAGGGTGGATTGTTAGACCCTAACCATTGCTTACTGTTCTTAATTGTGTTTAGGAGAGGATTAGTGATGGATTGAGATGGACGGCTGAGATCGAGTCGGAGAAAAGTATTTAAAGGTTTGTTTACTCTCTCTCCTCACTCTCTCTCTCGCGTGCTCTTCTCTCTCACTCACTCACTCTCTCTCTAGACTCGTCTCTCTCTCCATCAGAGTTTCGTCGGCATTTGTGGAGGCGAGGGGGCTGTTGGAGACGCCGGAAGTACGGGGATCGTCGTTGTGTTCGCCGGAGTTCGAGTTTATCGTGGAAAAGCTCGCCGTCGTTTCTTCAAAGGCTCTTCAAGCCTTAAGGTATGTCAAACTTGCTTTCACGCTCACCTAGTGTTAGTGTGGGAGTGGGAGCGGTCGACGGTAGGCCGTTTCGGGCTCGTCGGACCTGCACAGCCATTTCTGAACTATAAACGGTCGACCAGTGTTTTGGTTCGGTCGACCGGTTATAGTGTATTTTGGGCGAATCCCCCGCACCGGTCGAACGATGCCCTTTTGGGCGGTCGACCGGTTGTGCAATTTTTAGTGAGAGAAAACGTCCTGTGTATTTTCGGTCGAACGGGACCCCTTTGCCGGTCGACCGAAAGTACTGTTGTAGGTCGGTTGGGGCGTTGACCATCTAAACGGTCGACCGCCTGTTTGACTCGTTCGACCGACGTTTAAGTTAACTTATTGGCCGGTCGACCGGAAGTGTGGTTTCGGTCGACCGTGATGTGAGGACTCTGGGTGAGTTCTACTTGTGGTTTTCGGTGGAGCGATAGGGTTCGGTTGTTCGACCGTTTTACTGTTGATTGCGAAAATGGATTTCTTCTGGTGCTTTTCGGTCGACCGGGACCCCTTTGTCGGTCGACCGTTTGGCGGGTTTTTCGGTTGGGCCAATTCTCTGGGTGAGGATCGGTCGACCGGAAGCCATGTTTTGTTCGACCGTTTTACACTGTTTTGTGTGTGTGTGTGTGTTGCTATTGATTGGCTAGAAGGCAACGGGTCTCCGGCCCTTTTGGGGCGACGGCACAGACATTCCGGCCCTATAGCGATTAGTGGTGACACGGGTTGTGATTTGTGGCTGTGGCTCCGGCGAATGAGGCAAAGTCGTGGCTCCGGCGAATGAGGCAATGCCGTGGCTCCGGCGAATGATGCAAAACCGTGGCTCCGGTAACACTGAGGCAATGAGGGGGTTGTGTGGCCGTGTTTTGGACCGGCGGTGCCTTGTGTGCACGTGTGTTGGTGGGTTGGGGTGAGAGGACCCTTGAGACCCGTGTTGTTGGGCTATGGCCGGGAGAGAGGTCCCGGGAACTTAGTGGGTGTTTCTGTTGTAGTGTTTTATGTTTCCTTGCACATTTCTTTTCTGTCCATATATGTGTTAGGGTTTGGCATACTGAGTTTCCTCCTGGAAACTCAGGCATTCATTGTTTGCTTTCAGGCCGAGAGCGACGTTAGGTGGGTGGCATCGGCGGAGGGAGCACTCGAGACCTGATCCTGCTTCCCTACATTTTGAGGTGGTTGTGATTACTCGTGTATATTCTCTGTATATGATCTTTTGATGTAATCACATTCTTTTGTAAACTCGTTCATATATATATATTATATGTTGGTGCACCAGTGTGTGTATTTCTTTCGTAATGTCCTCGTTGATTGTATGTTACAATATCCCTTAATAATTACTAGATGAAGATAACTTGCTTCTTAAATGAATGATAGTGTGTGGTGCACCAGTGTGTATTTCTTTCGTAATGTCCTCGTTGATTGTATGTTACAATATCCCTTAATAATTACTAGATGAAGATAACTTGCTTCTTAAATGAATGATAGTCGAAAGTTCAAAGTTTTTTGTAAACAAGTGAAAGTACTCAACTCTTTCGAGCATTACATAATCCTTGAGTAATAAAGTTTCAGAATTTTAAGATCTTAGGGATAGGTAGAAACGTGAAAGTCAGTTGGGTTGGAGGAGGATATTCTAGGCACAGTTTTGGCTAATGGAAACGTGTGAGCCCTGTTTGTGTAGATCTGCTATCTCAATTTAGTTGTTAAGAATATCTAGATAATAATATGTGCAGGTGGGATCGTGTTCAGATAGCCTTTTGGCAAATCCTTCTTCCCTTTGTATCGAAGGTGCCGTTGCATTGGGAGGAATAAGACAGAATTTATTAATGGGGTAATTTTCGTTCGGTGTTAATGGATTGGGAAGAATGATTGATGTGGCGAATCTAATAAAAAAATAGTTTTTTCCTTTTGTAATAATTTTGTTTGCTAGAAATGTATTTCACCTCGACCAAAATATAAAAAAAAACAAAACCAAATGATCTAAATTTAGTGGGATTGGGTTCAGTTTTTTCATGTTTGAACGGTCACTTCATTAAAAAATCATTATATCAAACACAAATAATATGAATTATTACCTTCCGTTGAAGACTACTTTTCCAATAATTACGTATGAGGTAACCTCAAGTATATTTGGATTGTGAGGCTTTGATTAGGGTACGAAGAGCCATCTAAATGTAATCCATTCCCCCTCCCTACATTAATCATCTAAAAAAAAATTTATTTGTATAACTCAAATCGCAATCTCAAAACCACAAAACATTCGTATAACTCAAATTCCAATCTCATATTCCAATAGCATTTGCATAACCTACTTCACTTTTGAACTTATTTGAATAGGAAATCACTATCACTATCACTAACAACATCAACTCTATTTCAATAAAAAAAACACTATCACCAACAACATCAACACCAATTTTCTCACATCTCATGATTTAGTAACAACAAATTCATCCAAACAAGAAAAAACCAACTTGTTCATAAATCATGATTCTTACAAATCTCACACTTAAACATTCCGCATCCAAGACCAATACAAACTCATAAAATTCATGCATTTCCAAATTCCAATCCCAAAACCACAAAACTATTTCGTATAACTCATTCAATTTTGAACTTCTTTGAACGAAGAATCACCACAAAACACAACATCAACTCCATTGGATAGAAAACCACCATCACCAACATCGTCAACACCAATTCTCGATTTTCACGACTTAGTAACAACAAGTTCATCCAAACAAGAAGAAAATTCCAACTCGTTCATAAATCCTAAATCTGTCGGAGAGAGTGAGAGAGAGATGGAGGGGTGTTGGTTGCTTGAGTTTGGAGAGGTTTTTTTTAACGTATGAGACAAATCTGGGTGGGGCAATTGCCCCACCTGCCCCCAACTTAGGTCCGCCCCTGAGGATACCCATATCCTCAAAAAATTATTACGGACACATTTCAGGTCCAAATATTCGAAAATGCACTAGTACGGATACAAATAGGATAAAAAAATAGATTTCCATATCCATATATTATCACATAGTAAACACAATATATTGATTCTTCATTCAAGATAATATAATATATTTATAAAATTGAATAAGTGTAATATATGTTATAATTAAATATTTTAAAATTAACTCAAGTTTATCAATAGCGAAGAAACCCAATGATTTTTTTTAATCACCAATACATTGAAAAGAAAATTCATTTGTAGAAATATTATGTTGGAGTTACGCGTATTGAATAACTTAAAGAATATGAGATTTTGTGCTTAAAACAATTTTTTGAGATATTTTAGCTTTTAAAGTATGTATGATTTAAATTGTAGAGGAAAAACACATAAGGTTTCAGGAAATGAAATATTACATAGTAGTTTTAGTAATTTTAGATTTATCATCTTATAAGTTAATTAAAACATACTAATATAATAAATTGTGAGTAATTATTAGCTATATGAAATAAAAATATATGGTGTAATTAGGTTTTTAACTAATATATATTGTAGTTTTTTAACCCTCTGGACATCCACACTTGTATCTGTGAAAAAAAAAAGATTTATTTGATTCTGAATATGTATTCGCTTATTTTTTGGAACTTGTTATTCATATCCAAATCGAAAAAAATTGAAAAACCAATGTTTGTATCTGTATCTGTCAGATATGAAACATTGATATCCATACTGTCAAAAGTCGGATAGAAATACGGGTATAGAACTGATAAACCGTATTCATTTGCACCGCTAGATAAAAGTCATGAAATTCTGTATTTTCTTTTCACATCTAACACTTTTATTACTTAGAAATAAGTAGGACAACTAAAATTGAAAACTAATTTTACTCGTACTAGTTTTTGCCGAGTCGGATTGAGTTTTTTCAATTTGATATTATTACTCCACGAGAATTACTTTGACATACCAAACCTAGAAAGAAGTAATTATTATCCTTTTAATTGTTTGGTTCTTAATTGTCACCCCAAAATCTTTTCCTCCCAAATTTCTACACATGTTCTAATTTTACGCTATTTCTCGTCGCCGACGTGGTCTCCAACCTCCCGCGACAGACCACAACACCACCACCACATGGGTGTGCAACAAAATCAAACTAAGAATCGGCATACCTAAAAACAAGCTGGAGTTCGCTCAACGTAGACCGCAACCCCGAAGTCGTGCCTCACATCCGCGCCTCCACAACTCCCGGCTTGTCTCCACATGCTGGAGCTGCCACAACGTACTCTGGTTGCCAGAAGAGAAGAAATGTGAGAGAGGTGATGAAGGAAAAAATGAAGAAGGAAAGGAGGAGTGATTGATTCGTTTTATATTAAACCGCAAGTGCACGACCGTGTTGAAGCAGTGGCAAATACGGGTCGATCCACAGGGAGGTGTGTCGACTTTTGGTTTGTGCGAAGGTGAGTGGGAAAGAAAGGAGAGAAAGATTGATTACACTAAACTACACTAATCTAAACTAGGAAACTAGAAAGTATGAAATTAAATGACAAAACAAACTAAACTAAGCAACTAATGAAAGGAGATAAAACTCAGGAATGGAAAACCCCTAAGGGGTGGAGTGTGTGTGTGCACATGAAATAAGTGTGGTGAATGCATACAATAAGCTCAAGTGTGGTTAGTGTTTGTTAATGCATAAGAAGTACCTCATGGCAAGACCTATCATTTACAACACTAACCTAGGTGATTAATATGAGCAATGCAAGATTGTTATTAAGAACATAACGAGCATGGAGTGTACCTAACTATGACAGAAACCATCAAGTAAAGTTCTTATTAATTCAAGCAAGCATACTAATATCTCTCACAAACAATAATATCTAGCATTCATACCACATACATAACATCTACATATATCTACTCCACCCCCAAAGGGGATGAAACTACTCACTAATCATTACACTACCTACATTAACAAAATGAGACATTATACTGAAAGGAAATTTAACTAAGCAAGAAAGGAACATTAAAGACGTTAATTGAAAGAAACATAAACTAAAGAAACATGCAAGAATTAAAAGACAAGATTAAAAGAAACTAAGAACAATTATTTTATTAACAATGACTCACATTGAAGGTAGCATTATTCTCCACCTTGAGTTTTGCTTCAAGGCTTACTCCTTAGTAGAGAGAATGCGACCAAGCAATGGGTAATTACAATGGAAGGTGAAGAGTTCTATTTATAGCCATAGAAAAAGGCAATCCGGGACAATCCCCCGATGTGGGACTAAACCAATACCAGAAATAGAATAAACACACTCTAATACACATGGCCACCAAAGATTAGCGGATCCGGAGCCAAACAGACCGCCAATTGGCGGTCTATTGGTTCTGGATCGGTCTGGAATTTGTTGTTTAGGACTTTTCTGGATATCTTTGGTGGTTTAAGGCTTCTCTTAAACCCAAGCCAACAATAACCTCTCCCTCAACCACAACCCCCTACACACCTCAACCCATCACTCTCCGTGCCTCCACTGTTTACGCCTCCACTTCCCCATGCAAATCTTCCACTAAACAAGGGTTCAGCCCTTAAACCATGTTAAGGACATAACAATCCACCCTCCCTAAAAGGATTTCATCCCGAAATCAAAACAGCAACTCACCAAAAAGCTCTGGGTATTGCTTCCAAAACTCCTCCTCAATCTCCCAACTGGCCTCACGCTCGTTGTGATGCTGCCACCAGACCTTCACAATTGGAATGATCCTCCTCCTAAGCTGGTGATCCATGTGATCAACGATCTTGATCGGTCTCTCCTCAAGCGACAAGTCATGCTGGATCTCTGGCACTGCTATGTCAATTACATTAGCTGGATCTACATCGTACTCCTAAGCATCGACACGTGGAAGACATTGTGAAGACAAAAAACTGCGGTGGCAACGCAATTCGGTAGGCGACCTCTCCAACTCGGTCTAGGATCTCAAACGGCCCAACATACCTTGGACTGAGCTTCCCCTTCTTCCAAAACCTCATCACTCCCCGAGCAGGGGAAATCTTCATGAAAACATGGTTGCCAACCTCAAACCTCAACACCTGTCTGCGTCAGTTAGCAAAACTCTTCTGTCTGCTCTGTCCTGTCGTCAATCTCCTCCTGATCACATCCACCTTCTCTGCATACAATTGCATGAGCTCTGGCCCCACCAACTGCCTTTCGCCCACATCACTCCAGCATACCTGTGATCTGCAAGGCCTCCCATACAATGCCTCGTACGGTGCCATCCCAATACTCGAATGGTAGTTGTTGTTGTAGGTGAACTCTATTAGTGGCAAGTGTTCGTCCCAGTGTCCTGCCCAATCCAGTGTGCATGCCCTCAACATATCCTCCAGGGTCTGGACTGACCATCTGTCTGCGGGTGAAACGTTGTACTGAACCTCAGTCATGTCCCCAAAGCCTGTTGCAGACTGCCCCAAAATCTGGAAGTAAGTTTGGGATGTCGATCAGAGATGATGCTCACTGGTACTCCGTGCAGCCTGACTATCTCCTCCACGTACAACTTAGCTAGACCCTCCAAAGGCAATGTGGTCCTGATCGCTAAGAAGTGCACCGACTTCGTCAGTCGATCGACTATCACCCAAATCGCGTCGTGGAATCTGTAGGATCGTGAGGGTCTCCGCTCGGATCACCGAGCTCTGCTCAAGACTTAACTAACCACTCCCCATTCTGGGTCGGGAGAGAACACCTTTACAACACAAGCACCACTAACACCCTCGCTAGCTTGACTTTCTTCCTCTCACAGTCTGAGAGGGAACACTTAGGGCTTTCACCAAAATCCTTACATCTTGAACAACAATTGAGTGTGACAACACTCTCTAAATCTTGAACACACTTTGAGTATGATTTGACTATGATCAAAGGTGTGGAATTTAGGCTTAGAGTGTAGGATTGAGGAATTTGGAGCTTCGGAGTTTCTCTCTAATGTATTGGACAAATAATAGTGGGAGAGTTGTGTTAAAATGTGTTTTACAACTCTATTTATAAGCTCCAAGACAATTATAGCCGTTGGGGATGAATTGGGTAAAGGTTGTGTAAGATACACAAAACAGAAATCTACAGGACCCAATTTAGAACAAAATCGGTCGACCGAATCGAGTATGTCGGTCGACCGGTTGGTCAAATATGGCTTTGACTTAAGTTTACTTAAGTGATTGGTCGAACGCCAAATAGGGTTCGATCGACCGAAAACCGACAGGTAGTTTGGCTTTGTCGAGACATCTTATGTTCGGTCGACCGAACAAGGTCCTCAGTCGACCGATAGGAAAAATTATTTTGGGGTATTTGGAAATAATACCAATACGACCATTGGGTATAAAACGACAAAACAAACGATCGGAAAATTATGTTAACTCGGTCGCCGAAAAGGTCTGGACGGTCGACCAAAACCGGGCAGTAAAACACTAACTGGGTAATTGATCACTCGGTCGACCGAACTGGTTTCTTCCGGTCAACCGAACGTGGGCAGATAGTTCTTATTTTGGTTTGGTGTTTTCCGGTCTAATTTTAAGTGATCTATTGAAGTCGAAATTATATGAAATTTTGTGTGTAACTTCTATATGGAACCTATTGTGTTTGAGTAGGTTTTAGCTCAAGTATGCTCAATTTACACAATGTTCCTAAGACTCAAAAGAAATTCAAATTACATGTCTTCAATTGAGCTTGATTACATGTCTTGACTTGAATCCTTTCTTTCTTGAGTCTTGATTACCTGTATAAGTTAGCACAAAGCAATGTATATGCAATGCAATATGTGTGCTACTTTACATTGATTATAATTAAGATTAGGTTGATTAAATCGTAAAACATAGATTAAGGCCAAAAAGCCAACAATCTCCTCCTTTTTGATGATGGCAACCTATATCTTAATACTTGAAAATTTTAGAAGTAAACTATACATAAAGATGCTCCACTAATGATGTGCATAGTTTTTGTTTTTGTTCAATTCAAAATGAAATTTCAAGTTACCCCCTTTACTATCTCTCCCCTTTGACATCCATGAAAAAAATTATAAGATTTAAGCATAGAATTGTGGATGTCTTGTAATGAAGTTGCTCCCCCTAAATTTTGCACTTCATTACACTAAGTAAATGATATTCATTAAGCTCCCCCTATCAATATAAATATGATTTTTTGATTAAGTTCAATTCTAATTCTCCCCTATTAGCATCAAGCAAATATAACAGTTTAGCATGTGATGTATTAAGTCCCCCTTTTTGACATCCATCTACAAGTTTGACACTAAAACATTGGATGTGATTCAAATTTAAAAATTTGCAATGAATGAGTATTTGATATGTCATTTAAGCATATAAAATCTAGACTAGAACCAATTGATTGAAAATTTTAGAGGATAGATAAATTATACCCACTTAAAGCTTTGAATTGGTTCCAATCTCCATTCGGTGATGCAACCGGCGTTGAATTTTACTCTCAAGCTTGCCCGATCACCACCGATCTCCTCTTCAAGCACCTACATGTGTAGATTTAGGTACGCAAATTACTTTGGGTCCTTGAATGTTAGCTTTGGGAATCCAAACCATTTTGGTTTTGGGAGCCCACAACTTGAAGAACTATGCTTTACAACTAAGTGCTTTCCATTTAAAGTTTTATGAATTACATGGCTTTTAACATATGAATCATTATATCCTAAACCATGTTTTTGCAAAGATTGTCTTTGACTACCTAAGAGCATATTAAGCATCTTAGTTCCATTTGTGAACTTTTCTAGATCTTATCTTAATTGCACATTGCAAGCATGAAGATCTAATTGTTTAACATCTATAGGTGTTGCTTTTAAATTATCAAGAGTTGATGCATTATTTTCAAGTCTAGCAAGCACCTCATTTTTCTCATTCATGACTATATCAATTTGGCATTTTAGATCATTGATTTGCTTTCTAGCATTCTTGTTATTTTCACAAATAATCTCATATTATTTGACTAAGTGATGAAATGCATTTTGAAGTTCATCATGTGAATATGTTTTTTCTTTAGAACATGAACTATCACTACCATATGACTTAGATGAGCAAGAATGTGTTCTAATAGAGTAAGAGTTAGAGGATACCTCACTTCCTTCATATTGAATTGCCATGAAGCACATATGGGCATATTCCTTTGTTGATGAAGCTGCGATTGATTGGGATGAGGACAACGACGATGAATCGTCTCAAGTAGCCTTGTGAGCTTCCAACCTCTTCTCTTTTCTCTTACTCCTCTCCTTCTCTCCCTTCTCTCATTTTTCTTCTCCTTATCTTTTCTCTCATTTTCACTCTCCTCCTTCTCCATCTTCTTTTCTCTCATTTCACTTCTTCTACCTCTTCTTTCATTCTTTTCTTCTTTATCGTTCTTGAGGTATTTGAAGAAGTCTTTCGCTAAGACTTAAATGTCCTCACTTCTATACTCCTCCTTGGTTCATCAAGATTTGCATGTAATGACAAGAAGGGTTTGTTCTTTGAGGCTTACTTCTCCTTTCGATGGTTAATTTGAAGTTCATACGCCATCAAATATCCAACTAGTTCCTCCATCTATAATTTGGAAAGATCGTGCGCCTCCTCAATTGCGACCACTTTATCTTCCCAATCGTTGCTAAGCGACTGGAGGAACTTCCGTGTCATCTCTCCTTCATTGATTTTTCTTCCAAGGACCAAAAGAGAGTTTGTTATATTGGTGAAGCGAATGTTCATTTCGCTTATGTTCTCACCGATTTGCTTAGAAAAAATCTCATATTTATGCATGAGGAGACTAATGCGAGTTTCCTTAGTTTTGCTATCACCCTTATGATGCATTTGTAATCTATTCCATATTTCATATGCACTTTCACAACCCCTAGTTCTATTATATTCTCCATCATTAAGGGCACAATACAAGATGTTCATGATTTTTTAATTCATTTCGATTTCTTTCATTTTGGCCCAAGAAAGTTAATCTAATTCATATTCATTTGGGGGTATGTAGGGATTTTTGAAGAAACATCAAATACTTAAGGTCATTTCAAATTAGGAAAATTCTCATCCTATTATTCCAATAGTCATAATTTGACCCATTAAGCAAAGGAGACCTAGTTATGCACAATCCCTCTACATGATTAGATGTTGAAGCCACGCTAAAATTACGGTTAAGTAATGAAATTTAGCTCACAAGGCTCAGATACCAAATGTAGGATCGTGAGGGTCTCCAATTCTAATCACTTTTAAGCTAATTACCTACTTGTTTAATCGATCAAGTATATACAACGGAATTAAAATAATAAACAAGTAAAAGAGGGAATAAGCAAACCACAATGAGATGTGGGATTTTTATAGAGGTTCGGCACCCCACCTCGGTCCTAGTCCTCTCTTGCAAGTTCTGCTCGGATCACCAAGCTCCGCTCACGACTTCACTAACCACTCCCCATTCCGGGCCAGGAGAGAACGCCTTTACAACACAAGCACCGCAAACACCCTCGCTAGCTTGACTTTCTTCCTCTCACAATCGGAGAGCGAAGACTTCAGGCTTTCACCAAAATCCTTGCTTCTTGAACAACAATTGAGTGGGACAACACTCTCTAAATCTCGAGCACACTTTGAGTATGATTTGGCTATGATCAAAGGTGTGGAATTTAGGCTTAGAGTGTAGGATTGCGGAATTTGGAGCTTGAGAGTTTCTCTCTAATGTATTGGACAAATAGTAGTGGGAGAGTTGTGTTAAAATGTGTTTACAACTCTATTTATAAGCTCCAAGACAATTATAGCCATTGGGGATGAATTAGGTAAGGTTGTGTAAGATAAACAAAACAGAAATCTACAACACCAAATTCCGAATAAAATCGGTCGACCGAATTGAGTATGTCGGTCGACCGGTTGGTCAAATACGGCTTTGACTTAGGTTCACTTAGGTGATCGGTCGAACACCGGATAGGGTTCAGTCGACTGATTCATAACATGCTCTACGGGGTTGACAAACAAGATCGAATTCGGTCGACCGAAACATGGTCCATGGTCGAGCGAAAACCGACAGGCAGTTTTGGTTTGTCGAGACATCTTAAGTTCGGTCGATCGAACAAGGTCCTCGTTCGACCGATAGGAAAAAGTATTTTGGGGTATTTGGAAATAATACGAATACGACCATTGGTTATAAAACGACAAAACAAACGGTCGGAAAATTATGTTAACTCGGTCGACCGAGAAGGTCTGGACGGTCAACCGAAACCGGGCAGTAAAACACTAACTGGGTAATTGATCACTCGGTCGACCGAACTGGTTTGTTCTGGTCGACCGAATGTGGGCAGACAGTTCTTGTTTTGCTTTGGTGTTTTTCTGTATAAGTTTAAGTGATCTATTGAAGTACAAATTATATAAAATTTTGTATGTGACTTCTATAAGGAACCTAGTGTGTGTTTGAGTAGGTTTTAGCCCAAGTACGCTCAATTTACACAATGTTCCTAAGACTCAAAAGAATTGCAAATCACATGTCTTCAATTGAGCTTCATTACATGTCTTGACTTGAATCCTTTCTTTCTTGAGTCTTGATCACCTATAGATGTTAACACAAAGAAATATTTATACAATGCAATATGTGTGCTACTTTACATTGATTATAATTTAGATTTGGTTGACTAAATCATCAAAACATAGATTAAGGCCAAAAAGCCAATAGAATCTCCTCGTCTTCGACAGCCTCGTGACAAAATCCATCATCACGTGCTCCCACTTCACTCTGGTAGCTCAATACATTGCATCGGCCATGCTGGTCGCTGATGCTCAATCTTCACCTGCTGATAGACTAAGCACCGACCCACAACTCTGCAATATCTCTCTTCATGCCCTTCCACCAGAAATTCCGCTGCAGGTCTTTATACATCTTCGTACTCCCTGGGTGAATGGTATATCTCGCTCTGTGATGCATTGCATACATTGCATCATATGTCTTTCATTTAGATTACTTTTATATCAATAAATGCTACTAAGGTATGTGTTTAGTCGTATTTACAGAATACAGGGACCTGAATGCAAATTACCCACATTCCGAGCATAAACGCGTGCAAAAGATTCATTTCTATCATAAAGACCGAGTTCAAGTTTATCGGGTTCCGAATGGAAATGAATCCAAACATAAAAGCATTCAAGGAGCTAATCACAAAATGGTCAAGGGCTTAATTGCAAAATGCCAAGGACCTGATTGCAAAAGAAAAGGATCAAGTTATTTTGTTGGAAAAGTCAAAAGAAAAGTCAAAAATAAATCCCCAACAATGGAAGGAATAATCCGGAGTTCAAGACAATGGAAAGAATCATCCAGACGCGTAAATAAAGATCAAATCATACCATAAACACATGACCAAAATCCGGACCCGAGCAGACCTGATTGTGCGGCGTTTTCGCCGCACAACACCTTCAATATGCGGCGTTTCCGCCGCCCAGTCATTGATCTGTGTGCCCAATTTTTGTCTAGTGTCGGGTCGACGCGTGTACTATCCTTTTATGTATTGGTATCCCCTGTATCGGCTATAAATAGCCCTGTAGGACGAATGTAACACATCTTTGAACCTTTGGTCTTGGATCATTAGTAATAAAATTCTGTTCTTTTAATTCTTGTTTTTATTTTATTTTAATGTCTCTAGGATCCCCTCTTCTTCCTCCCTCCATGAGTTTCTAACTCTTTCCAAAGGGTGGAGGTGATGGAGTTAGGGGTAGAGAAGATGAATGCATGTTATTGTTTTAAGTTCGTGATTAGTATATTTTGATTACTTGAGTTTATGTTAAATCATTTATCTTGTAATGCTTCATAACTGACATGATTTATTTCAAGTTTCTCCATTCTCCAATCTAAACCTAAATCTAAACCTCCACCCAACGGATTTCTCTTCTTATTTCTTGTTTTAGTTCTAATTGCTTTTGTTTCGTACTTTAGTTAATTAAACCAAAAACCCCAAAAACCCAAATTAATTCTTCTCTCCTTCTTCCTCTTAATCGAAAATAACATTAACAACGAAATCTCTCCCTCCTTGTGTTCGACCCGTACTTGCCACGTCTTCATAGACACCGTGCACTTGCGGTATAAATTTAATTCTCATCAAGTTTTTGGCGCCGTTGCCGGGGAGGCGACGTAGATTTTGTTGTTTTGTATTTCCGATTATTTTCTGTTTATCGTGTGCGCGATCTAACTATTTGGATTTGCGTTTCAGGAGCCAACAGAGCGCGCGGTGAAATCTGACCGCAATCTGAGCCATCTAGGCGGCGGAATCGCCGCATCTTCAAGAGGACTTGCGGCGGAATCGCCGCACAAGCTAGGGCTCTGGTCTTCATTTTTCTCTGGGGTCGTCGGCATCGCTGGGTGGTCGCATTGAGCTACTGGAATCTCCGAGAGCGGGCGGCGAACCCGACTGAGCATTGCGGAGGTAACTTTTCTTGCAATTCTCGTAAAATCTGAATAGTTGAAAAGTTTCCTTTCGTAGAATTGCACGTGTTAGGGTTACAATTCCATAATTGGCAATAATTCAACTCTGACCTAAAATTGGCAAAATTAGAAAGACCTTAGTGCATGCATCATATAATGTTTTGCTCGCATTATTCTTGCTAAATTCTTGCAAATTAATACTTGTTGAAGATTGCTGGAGGCAAGGTACGTATCGAGGTTTTTATCGAGTGCATTAGAGCATATAATTTAGCTGCATACAACCTTGCAATTGCCCCCATTAAAAGGACCATTGTTTGACTATCTCTGCTAGAATTAAGTTAAACTATCTTAAGGGCAACTACGTAGGAAAAGATACGGTGGGGATTTCATCACCCTCCCGTAGCCCACAAACCACAATCCTGAAGTGTCGCCTAAGCCTAAAATTTAAAATCAATTAGACATTGGCCCCTAAGGACTCGGACTCAATTAAGGAGGAGATTGGTTTGACTTGCTATGACCTGAAGCTAATTGAATTCAATTTGGTGTCTAGAAAGTGTTTTTGTGTCGACGAAAGTCTTCCAAGCGACGTGGTTGTCTAATTGGCACCGACTCTGTCGGAAGCGCCCCCACTAGCTATACACTAACTGGCCAACTTGGTTTGATTGGTGAGGGAGGTGAATCAAGCAAATCAATTCGACTCAACCAGTTAGGAGTCGTCTAGATCTAAGTGACACTAGGTCTAGGATTGTTTTGACCGTGCTTGTTCAGGAAATTTCTGACCAACCCTAATTTTTATCCTTTAGAGTTAAGTTTCCCTTCTCGTCTGAGTCTTCTTTCCCTCCTCATCCCTACCTTTCTATTGTTTGTTTCCTCTAAAAAAAAAAAAAAAAATTGAAAAATTTAAAATTCAAAAAAAAAAAAAAAACCAAAAAAAAAAAGAGTAATTAATTCTTGAAATTAAATTTGGAATTTAAATTTCGAATTTGAATTCAAAAATTGATTCAACCCGGTGCACTCAGATTTGGATTCGGGACTTGAGTAATCGACTCTCACGAGTTCATCTAGATTCCAGTCTGGAACTTAACCCCAATCCACCTGTTACACCACCTCACCCGGATCTAATGGGTGAGAACGTAGTGGACCCGCCTGTTGCGCAACCTATAACTCTAAGGGATCGGTGCTACCCAACGATGGCTGCTAAGCCATCGTGCATCGTCATGCCCACCATACCGGGTCGCGACTTCGAACTTAAGGCACAATACATGAGTATGTTGCCTAAGTTCACCTCTAGGGAAGACCCATATCTCTTCCTTAGAGAATTTGAAGAAATCTGCTCTCTTATGCAATACCAGCATATCCCTGAAGAGGCAGTGCGTCTGAAATTCGTGCCCCTAGCACTTAAGGACGACGCTAAGAAATGGCTATATAGTCTAGCCGAAAGATCTATTAGAAGTTGGGCTGAATTTGTTCAAGTTTTCCTGAAAAAATATTTCCCCAACCACAAGACTATGAAGATTAGGAATGAAATTGTTGCATTCGTTCAGTCTGAGAGCGAGCCGTTCTATTCCTATCTTGAGAGATTTAAGAGTGTCTTGACCCAATGCCCTCATCACGGAATTCCGAAGTGGCAATTGTGCCAAATTATCTATGAGGGATTGACACCCACATCTAGGGTTATGCTAGAATCTGTGAGCCAAGGGAATTTTATGTCCAAAAATGAAAATGATGCCTGGACTTTTCTTGAGGATTTAGCTGAAAATAGTATGCAATGGGACAATGCTAGAACACCCATCAACCCGAGTATTGGATCTAGAATAGCGAGTCAACCCCGACCAGGTGTCTTAGCTATAGACTCCAACATAGCGGCCGAGGCAAAACTAGCCACCCTTATGCGTAGAATGGAAAGTTTAGAGCTGCAAAACCAAACCCGACAAGCATCCCCTACCCCTTGCTCTAGTTGTGGTCAGACTGGTCATTTAATGGAGGACTGTGTGAACCTGGAACATGTTAATGCCACATTTAACAATTCTAGAAATGATCCTTACGCATCAACATATAACCCAGGTTGGCGTAATCATCCCAATTTTTCGTGGACCCAACAAGGACAACCTCCTAGACAACAACCAACCCCATATAACCAAAATAATACATCATCTTGGGGTAATAATGGAAATCATGAGGTTAGGTTGACAAAATTAGAAAATTTAATGACAACCTTTATACAAACAACCAACCAATCATTCCAAAGGCTAGAGACACAGGTCAGCCAATTAGCACAGATAATAGGTGAAAGAGAAAAGGGCCAATTTCCAAGTCAACCTGAGGTAAACCCCAGAACTAATAATCAATATCAATCTTATCAACCACCTTCAGGAAATAACAACCCTAGACCGGTTCAAATGGTTAATGAGGAAGGACCGTTCCAACAAATCAATGCTGTAGTATCATTACGGTCCGGAAGACAAATTGACAATAATGTGGTAAACCCTAGAATGACTAATCAATCTAGCCATCAAGCACCCACATATGACTTGACCATTGAACCCGACGTCCAAATTGAAAAGCCCAATCCACCTACCCAACCTGAACCTGTAGCTCAACCTAAACCTGAGCGAGTCTATGTGCCTAAAGCCCCATTTCCCAATAGACTCAAAAAGAACTCTAGTGCACAAATAGAGAAAATCTTGGAAGTATTTAAGCAAGTTAAGGTAAACATTCCACTCTTAGACATGATTCAACAAATACCTGCTTATGCTAAATTCTTGAAAGATTTGTGCACGAAAAAGAGAAAAACAAATGTACCAAAGAAGGCATTCTTAACTGCAAACATATGCTCAATTCTTTCCAACACATCTCCTATAAAATATAAGGACCCGGGGTGTCCCACAATTTCATGTTCAATAGGAGATACGTTTATCAATAAAGCCCTTCTAGACCTTGGTGCAAGCGTTAACTTGCTCCCATTTTCTGTCTACGAGCAACTCAACCTTGGTCCACTGAAACCCTCTAGGACAACCCTCCAATTCGCTGATTGTTCTGTTAAGAAACCGAGAGGTATAGTAGAGGACGTTTTGATTAAGGTTGGTGACTTCATTTATCCAGTGGATTTTGTCGTACTTGATACTGAACCTGTTGTAAATCCTAATCGACAAATCCCTGTAATTCTAGGTAGACCCTTTTTAGCCACTTCGGAAGCATTAATAAACTGTCGAAATGGGCTCATGCAATTATCTTTCGGGAACTTAAAAGCAGAATTTAATATCTTCCATATTGATAATGAGCCAGAACTAATATGCAACCCAAGTGATGTTGTGATGAGAGCACGTATTTATCAGAATTCTGAATCAAATAAATCATCACATAAGCAAAAAGGAAGTAAGAAAAAAGGGAGTGATTCATTTACTCAACCACCATCACTCGAGCAAATAAGCGAACCAATTCAAGTGAGAAGAGTGGAATCTTTTCCTCAAGTCAACATGGGGAACAATTCAACTGGATACATGCACCAATATGGTGTCATTCAATCCAGTTCTGATTATGGTTGACTTTGAGCAAACTCAACCCCTCTACCGCAAGCCGACTCAGGTAATAAGTGCATTTATTTTATCTATGCATACATTGAGGACAATGCATGATTTAGGTGTGGGGGGGTGTTTATATATGTACATATCTATCTATTTGACTTTCTGTTCTGCTTTATTAAAAAAAAAAAATAGAAAAGAAAAAAAAAATCAATATTCTATGACATAGCTTAAGATTGAACTGCCAAAATCCGTGTACAAATTGCATTAAGTTTTTTGTTCCTTATTATATAGTTCTGCTTTTAGAAATTATGACATAAATCTAAGTTCCAAAGAAATAACCCATGACCCTTGTAAGACATGTATGCACTTAAATTGGATGAATCAAATCTTTGAAGTGGTTGATAAAAAGCAGAGGTTGAGGAAAATATACCGGGAAGTGTGGACTTCTAATAGCAATTAAGCCTTGAGGAAAATAAAAGTAAAATAAAAATAAAGTGAGGAAAACACATTTTGCAAAATGATTACAAAAGCCCAAGCCTTCGAGTCACTGGTCCGTAGGGGTATCTTGAAACCCGGTAACTTGAGTCTGCCAGCTCGGGATTATCGACCAAACTCGCTACACGAATGCAAAAAGGGTATAAGTGTCAAAAAGGAAAAGCAAATGTGTTGAATCACGGAAAAAAAATAAATACTTTAAGATACTCAAGGCCCAAAGCTAAAAGAATGATCCATGCCATGGTTGATCCAAATGATACTTCACCACCAGAGGAGGCGTGCAAAATAATTCCAGTGATAAACATGTGTAGAAGGGTTAGTGGTGTGAATGTTGGAGGAACAAAGACCAAGTCATATTTTTAATGAGTTAGAATTGTATAATGAGCATGCAAGAATTCTCAGTAAGATGTATAAGGTCGAGGTAGGGATATTGAGAACTATTAATGGAATGTTGAATTAAGACTTTGTGGGTGTGTCAGCTGAAAACCCTCACGAGACAAAACTCGTCCTCTAAGGCAACTTGGTGGTTTAAAGGCTTGTTGCACATGCTAAGTGCAACCGTGATTCCTACGAAAGTGAGTTAGGATTTCCCTGCTTTCATACTTTTAGTTTTCATGTTTTGTTTTGCTCGAGACTAGCAAAATCTAGGTGTGGGGGTATTTGATGCATTGCATACATTGCATCATATGTCTTTCATTTAGATTACTTTTATATCAATAAATGCTACTAAGGTATGTGTTTAGTCGTATTTACAGAATACAGGGACCTGAATGCAAATTACCCACATTCCGAGCATAAAAGCGTGCAAAAGATTCATTTCTATCATAAAGACCGAGTTCAAGTTTATCGGGTTCCGAATGGAAATGAATCCAAGCATAAAAGCATTCAAGGAGCTAATCACAAAAAGGTCAAGGGCTTAATTGCAAAATGCCAAGGACCTGATTGCAAAAGAAAAGGATCAAGTTATTTTGTTGGAAAAGTCAAAAGAAAAGTCAAAAATAAATCCCCAACAATGGAAGGAATAATCCGGAGTTCAAGACAATGGAAAGAATCATCCAGACGCGTAAATAAAGATCAAATCATACCATAAACACATGACCAAAATCCGGACCCGAGCAGACCTGATTGTGCGGCGTTTTCGCCGCACAACACCTTCAATATGCGGCGTTTCCGCCGCCCAGTCATTGATCTGTGTGCCCAATTTTTGTCCAGTGTCGGGTCGACGCGTGTACTATCCTTTTATGTATTGGTATCCCCTGTATCGGCTATAAATAGCCCTGTAGGACGAATGTAACACATCTTTGAACCTTTGGTCTTTGATCATTAGTAATAAAATTCTGTTCTTTTAATTCTTGTTTTTATTTTATTTTAATGTCTCTAGGATCCCCTCTTCTTCCTCCCTCCATGAGTTTCTAACTCTTTCCAAAGGGTGGAGGTGATGGAGTTAGGGGTAGAGAAGATGAATGCATGTTATTGTTTTAAGTTCGTGATTAGTATATTTTGATTACTTGAGTTTATGTTAAATCATTTATCTTGTAATGCTTCATAACTGACATGATTTATTTCAAGTTTCTCCATTCTCCAATCTAAACCTAAATCTAAACCTCCACCCAACGGATTTCTCTTCTTATTTCTTGTTTTAGTTCTAATTGCTTTTGTTTCGTACTTTAGTTAATTAAACCAAAAACCCCAAAAACCCAAATTAATTCTTCTCTCCTTCTTCCTCTTAATCGAAAATAACATTAACAACGAAATCTCTCCCTCCTTGTGTTCGACCCGTACTTGCCACGTCTTCATAGACACCGTGCACTTGCGGTATAAATTTAATTCTCATCACTCTGTGTGCCTCCTCCATGATGTCATCTCTCAGCCCATCGACCTTTGGCACCCAGATCCGACTCCTGAACCTCAAACCACCATCAACCCCCACACTGAAGTTTGATCCATCTCTGGCAGCCAACTGTAGAACACCAGCTAACTCCTCATCATCATGCTGAGCCTGAACAACTCGCGAGACGGTCTGCGGCTCCACTCGAATCCCAACAATCATTGCCCTCTCAGAGCCCTCTGTGAACGGCCTCCACTCTAACAATGTCTCGATTAGCCTCCACTCCTGAATGCACAAACTTGCAACTGACATGTCTACCTTTCTGTTCAGTGCATTTGCAACTGAATTCGCCTACCCCGGATGATAGGAGATGGTGAAGTCGTAATCCTTAATGAACTCAAGCCATCTGTCCTGCCTCATATTCAGCTCATTCTGCGAGAATAAATACTTCAGACTCTAATGATATGTGAAGACCTAAAACTACTCTCCATAGAGATAATGCCGCCAGGTCTTCAACACGTGAACCACAACTGCTAACTACAGGTCATGAGTAGGGTAGTTCTTCTCGTGCACCTTCAGTTGCCTCGAAGCATACGCGACCACCCTCCCATGCTGCATCAGTACACATCCCAAGCCAATCCCTGACGCATCACTGTAAATCACATAGCCTCCGCTGCCACTCGGTAGTGTCAGAATAGGTGTTGTCGTCAGTCACCTCATCAGCTCCTGAAAGGTGTCCTCGCACCTTCTGCGTCAATGTTGTCAGCGGCGAAGCAAGTCTGGAGAAATCCTGAATGAACCGTCTGTAATACCCAGTGAGTCCCACGAAACTCCTGATCTCCGTCACGCTCGTCGGGGCCCTCCATTGAGTCAAAACCTCAACCTTTGTCGGATCCACTGACATCCCATCTGATGACACAATGTGCCCCAGAAAAGCCACGTGATCCAACCAAAACTCGTACTTTGTATACTTGGCATTGAGCTGCTCATCCCTCAGATGCGAAGCACAATCCTCAGGTGCTCCCAATGCTGCTCCCTGTTTGGCGAGTACACCAAGATGTCATCCACAAAGACAATAACGAATCTGTCGAGGTATCGCTGAAAGGTCCTATTCATCAGGTCCATGAATGTTGCAGGTGCATTCGTCAGTCCAAACGGCATCACCAAGAACTTGTAGTCCCGTACCGCATCCTGAAGGCTGTCTTCTGGACATCTACCTCTGTGATCCGCAACTTGTGATAACCGGAACGCATATCTATCTTCGAGAACACTCTCGCCGTCTGCAACTGATTAAACAGATCCTCAATCCTGGGGAAAGGGTACCGGTTCCGGACGGTAACCTTCTTCAACATCCTGTAGTTAATGCACATCCTCAACGACACATCCTTCATCTTAACGAACAACACAGGCGCTCCCCAAGGTGAGAGACTCGGTCGGATATCCCCGGAGTCCATCAACTACTGCAACTGGTTCTTCAGCTCTGTCAACTCAGCAGTTGTCATCCGATACGGAGCCTTCGACTGGGGTGTCGTGCCAGCCATTAACTCAATGCCAAACTCGATCTCTCGGTGCGGCGGTAACCCAGGAATCTCGGCAGGAAACACCTCTGGAAACTCCTGTATGACCTCGATGTCCTCCAGCCTCCTCGTCTCAGGAACAGGAACAATCAGAGTAGCCACAAACACTCTGAAACCCAGATGCATCAGCCTATGTGCCTTAACCACTGACACAATAAGACGACCTCCTCTACTCCTCGTCCCTCTGAGCAACACATCGGGCACGTCCTTCCTCGAAATAAGGATCTTATTCTCACGGAAAAGGTCTCGCACATCGTACTACGACAGCCAGTCCATCCCAGTATGATGTCGAAGTCCTCCATCGGTAGCAAGATCAGATCTGCCAGAAAATCATGGTCTCCCGAAATAACTGTGGTGCCGTGGAGAAAGTTCCCCACAATGCCCACCTCACCCTTGGGCATACTGACTTCCAACAAATTAGTCAGTAGCTCAGAGGTCTGATCTAACTCTCCAGCAATCTTCTCCAAAATGAAGGAGTTTGTGGCACCGCAATCAAACAAAACACGAGCAACCGACCCTGAAAAAACAAGGATACCTTCCACGACAGTGTTGGAGTCCTTTGCCTCCTCAGGCCGGACGGTTAAGACTTGCCCAACTCTCGTGGTCTGGCCCTACGGAACGATGGACCTGCTGCCTCCACTCCTCCCGGAGACTGGTGGTTCCGACCTCCTGCTCGGATCGCCCTGCCTGCTCGGGCACTTCCGGATATAGTGGCCCATCTGACCGCATCCCAAGCATGCACCTGTATGCCGGGGGCACTCCTGACCCGGATGAAATCTCTTGCAGGTACTGCACGCACGAGACTGCCGTGCTCCTCCTCCATCAACGTGGGGCCTCTTTCCCGGGTCCCTTGTGGAACGTCCAACTGCACGTCCTCCCATGTTCACTGATGGCTTCCTCACCTCCAAGTAATGTTCCTGATAGTCTTGATCGATGATAGTCGCAAACTTCACCGCATTCGCCAGGGTCTGCGGCATGCTGGTAATTACAGGCGGCCTGAGCTGCTACCTCAACTCCTTGATGAACTTCTACGCTCTCTGCTCGGGTGTCACGTTTGTCTCAGAACAGTAACGCTACAGGGCTTAAACCTGCTAATGTAGCTAGCCAAGGACATATCCTTCTGCTCGAGGGCCAAGAACTTCTCATTCTTCCTGTCTCTGACGTGCTACGGAAAGAACTGCTAGTTCAACTCCTCAAGCAATTCCTCCCAGCTCATGTCATCTAGGTCACCAAACACCACTGCAGATGTGGTCCTCCACCATTTTGCCGCCTCACCATCCAGCACATAGGTGGCCAGGTCCACCATCCACTACAGCCTTAAAAATCCTCTGGATCATAAAGACCCAGTCCTCTTCAGCCTCAGGGTCATTCCTGCCATCAAAACTAGGCAGATGCTGCCTCATGAAGTGATCATGCTCCGCACCTGTCCCTATCTGCTCTGCCATCGCCGCCTAACGCTCGAGGAATTCACCCAACCTATCCCAGGTAGCACCCTTAGCGGCATCACTAGCACTACACTCATTCACGGCGTTCCTCACACGTCTCGGAGGCATCTGGCACAAGAAACAACTCAAGATTAGTCATGAATGCATGCTAAATGTAAAGTGCAATCTAACACTACACCAGGGTGATTTCTTTGGAAGCCACACATAGGACCGACCGCTTTGATACCAAATTGTAACACCCCGGAACAATGAAAAATTTTAAAATTTAAACAAACGAGATCACAAGACAAAAGTCATCGACGGGAATGTTACTCATATAAATATAACTAGTCGGTGCACCACAATACAATAGAGTTTGTCAAAATACATGATTACATTAATACAAGGAAAGACAAATACATGTAATCATGAAGACCTCGAAGAGTTCGAAGAGGATCCTGAACCCAAAACTTGTGTGCCCGCTGTCACCGCCCGACAGAACCTACTACGGTCATGAAATATAAATCAAACAACAATGCCTGCATTTCCCATAAGGAAACCCCGTATGCCAAACTCACCTATATGAATGCAACAATATGGTAATGAACCTATCATACTAGTAGCATGTCATATCAACTTCTACAATGCAACAAATCCCCTCCAAGGGTAAAACATGACCTCAGTCCAACAACAACAATAAATACACTCCAAGGGTCAACAAGGACATCAGTCCAGCAACAACAACAGGTCTCCCTTAGAAACCTACCGTGGGCAGATACGGTCTAACAGACAGTACGCGACGCACCCCCACTTAAAACAGGACCTCAGTCCAACAACAACAATAAATACACTCCAAGGGTCAACAAGGACATCAGTCCAGCAACAACAACGGGTCTCCCTCAGAAACCTACCGTGGGCAGATACGGTCTTACGGACAGTACGCGACGCACCCCCACACGTGATTACTGGAGCCAAAGGGATTGGCGAGGAGTGTCTGCACTTCCGCACAAAGTGAATCACGTGGTCTACACCACCCCAACGGAGTCGTAGCGCGGTTCGTCAGAACAACCCCCGATAGGTGTACAATCGAGGAATCATCGTGAGAACAACATCGGTGGCATCGCCGGCACAACCTCAGCGGTACAACATACGTCCAACACAACATCGGACGTCACAACCACAAGCCGGAATATCATCGGCAACATCATCGCCGGCAAAAACCTCGGCGGTACATCATACGTCCGACACAACATCAGAAGGGTACAGACCGTAGTCTACATGGTCATCATGCTCCATGAGCCATGCATCAACATGCGTACGGTTCCACGATCCTTTAGGTCTGCTACTCTATAGAGAGTCAAGCAACAACACGTCACACCATTTTCCATCAACGGAGGTGGCACGACCCAAACGTCCACACTCTTCCACACGGCGGTCCCTGGGCAGGCACGAAGAACGTACCCCCCGTCACCACTCGGCTCATGCTCTAAGAGAGGACACGGGTTTTCGTGGACAGAGTTGACACAACACAAGACCAGGAGTTTAGTTCTGCGCACAAACGGTAAACCGAAATAGGCAATTCGGTCGACCGTTCCCAAAAAGGTTCGGTCGATCGAAAGTATGCAACAATCGAACTCTCTGCGCATCACTTAAGTCCAAACGGTCGAACACCAATCTAAAACCGGTCGACCGAATATGAGGTCAAAATTTGAAGTCTGGTCAAAATCATACAAGTCTAATCAATTGACTGACTCAAGGGTCTCGGTCGACCGAAAACTTCCAGGGTCACCCTAATAGTCTAAGGCATATAACAGTCAAACAATACATATAGTCGGACGAACAACATGCAATAATATCAAGTTCACCTACGTTCCGGTCGAACCAAAAACTAGGAACGGTCGACCGAAAACAAACAGGAATCCTCCGACCCACCTGCACACGCACAACCGATCGACCGCCACATGGCATCGTTCGACCAGTGTTGGTTAAAGTTGAGCAAAAATACTAAACCGGTCGACCGCCCGAAGGCACTAGTCGACAGCAATCTCGCGCCAGCCAAGGATTTTACGCCGTTTCTCATTACCGGCGAGGTCTCCGACCTCCCGCGACCGACCATAATACCACCACAACATGGGTGTGCAACAAAATCAAACTAAGAACCAGCATACCTCAAAACAAGATAGAGCACGCTGGAGTTCGCTCAACGCAGACCGCAACCCCGAAGCCGCGCCTCCGCAACTCCCCGCTAGCCTCCACACGCCGGAGCTGCCGCAACGTCCTCTGGTTTCCAGTGTTAGATCGTGTGGGTTATGGGTCCACAAAACTAATCACAATCTTACGCTAATTACCTACTCGTTTAACAAACAAAGATATGTGCAGCGGAAATTAAACTAAACAAGTAAGTAGGGAAGGAATAAGCAAACCACAATGACGGGGGATTTTTACAGAGGTTCGGCCACGGCCTACGTCCTCTCTTGCAAGCTCCGCTCGACACTTCGAGCTTAGCTCGCGTCTTCACTATCCACGCCCCGTTCCGGGCCGGGAGAGAACGCCTTTTACGAAACAAGCTCCGCGAACACCCTCGCGAGCTTGACTTTCTTCTCTCACAATCCGAGAGGAATGCTTCGGGCTTTCACCGAAACCTTTACTTCACTTTGACAGCAACAAACTTGAGTGGAACACACTCTCTAAATTTGAGCACACTTGAATGAGATTGCATTTGTGATTAAAGTGTGGAAGGTTTGAGGCTTTGAGTGTGTTGGATTTCTCTCTAATGTATTGGACAAGTAGTGGTGGGAGAGTTGTGTTAAAATGTGTTTTACAACTCTTTATATAGACATTAGAGAGAATTGAGCCATTGGGATTGATTGGGTGTGAGTTGATGTGTAATACACAAAACAGAAAATCGTAGGACCCAATTCTGAGTTAATTCGGTCGACCGAAACGGGACGAATGGTCGACCGTTTGGTAGTTTTGAACTAAGTTCGGTCGACCGATTAGGTAACGGTCGACCGCCCAACGCTACGACGTAGGTACACTTAAGTGATCGGTCGAACTCCAAAAAGGAATCGGTCGACCGATTTGTACCATGCACTCTGGGGTAGACGAACACTGATCTATTCGGTCGACCGAAACAAGGTCTAACGGTCGACTGTTTTTCAACAGGAGATTTGGGTTTGTCAAGAGATAGTCATTCGGTCGACCAATACATGAAATGTATATGGGGTATAATTGGTTTAATAAGAATACGACCGTTGGGTATATACGACAAAACTAACGGTCAGAAAAATAAGTTTCACACGGTCGACCGAAAGTCAAAACACGATCGACCGAAACTAGGCAGTGAAAACAGAAACATGACAATTGATCACTCGGTCGACCGAACGGCTTGTTACGGTCGACCGAATGTGGGCAGACTGTTAGGGTTCAGGTTTAGTGTTTTCCGGTCTAAGTTTGGGTGATCTATTGAAGTCCAAATTATGTGAAATTTCGTATGTGACTTCTATAAGGAACGTAGTGTGTGTTTGAGTTGATTTTAGCTCAAGTATGCTCAATTTACACAAGTTCCTAAGACTCAAAGAAAATACAAAATATATGTCTTTAAAAGAGCTTAATTACATGTCTTGATTTGATTTTCCTTTCTTCTTTGAGTCTTGATCACCTGTAGAGGTTAGCACAAAGCAATACATATGCGATGCAATATGTGTGCTACTCTACATTATCATAATTAAGATTAGGTTGATTAAATCATCAAAACATAGATTAAGGCCAAAAAGCCAACAATCTCTCCCTTTTTGATGATGGCAACCTATATCTTAACTATAGCTTAATAAGTGGAATTTTTATAAGTAAACTATGTATATAAATACCCCCCTATGAATGTGCATAGTTTTTGGTCAATTTGACTCATAATTCCAAGTTTTGCCCCCTTTATTATCTCTCCGCCTTTGACATCCATCAAAAATGATATTTGTATAAGAAAATATATACGATTTATATTCAATGTGGATGTCTTATAATGAAGTTGCTCCCCCTAAATTTTGCACTTCATTACTCTAATAAAATGATATTCAATAAGCTCCCCCTATCGATATGAATGTGATTTGTCAATTAAGCTCATTTCTATTTCTCCCCTATTAACATCAATCAAATACGATAATTAAGCATGTGATGTTTTCATTTCCCCTTTTTACATCCATTTAGATAATTTGACTCTAAAACTATGGATGTTATTCAAACATTTAGGATTTGCAATGAATGGGTAAATGATATGTCAATTGAGCATGTATCCTAGACTAGAACCAATTTTATCGAAAAATTTAGAGGATATGAAAATATACCAACTTGAAGCTTGAATTGGTTCTACCCTTCATTCGATGATGCACCCGGCTTTCAATTTGACTCTAAAGCTCTCCCGGTTACCACCGATTTCTTCCTCAAGCACCTACAAATGTAGATTTAGGTACCCAAACAACTTTGGGTCCTTGAATGTTAGATTTGGGAACCCAAACCATTTTGGTTTTAGGAGCCCACACATTTGAGGAAGTATGCTTTACAACTAAGTGCTTTCCATTTAAAGTTGTATAAGAAGCATGGCTTTTCAATTTGGCATTAAATCCTAAAACATGTTTCTGCAAAGATTGTCTTTGACTTCCTAATAGCATGTTACGCATCTTAGTTCCATGTGTTAAGCTTTCTAAATCTTTTCTTAATTGCATATTGCAAGCTTGAAGATCTAGTTGTTCACAATCTATAGGTGTTGCTTTTAACTTGTCAAGAGTTGATGCATTAGTTTCAAGTTTAGCAAGCACCTCATTCTTCTCATTCATGATTACTTCAATTTCGCATTTGAGATCATTTATTTTCTTTCTAGCATTTTTGTTCTTTTCGCAAATAATCTCATATTGTTTAACTAAATCATGAAATGCATTTTGAAGTTCCTCATGAGAATATGTTTCTTCTTTGGAACATGAACTATCACTAGCATATGACTTAAATGAGCAAGAATGTGATCTACTAGAGTAAGAGTTAGAGGATACCTCACTTCCTTCATCTTGAATTGCCATGTAGCACATATGTGAATATTCCTTTGTTGATGAAGGTGTGGTTGATTTGGATGACGATGAAGACGATGAGTCATCCCATGTAGCCTTGTGAGCTTCCAACCTCTTCTCCTTTCTCTTACTCCTCTCATTTTCTCTCCTTCTCTCCCTTCTCTCATTTTTCTTCTCCTTCTTTTTCTCTCATTTTCACTCTCTTCCTTCTCCTTCTTCTTTTCTCTCTTTTCACTTCTTCTACCTCTTCTTTCATTCTTTTCTTCTTTATCCTTCTTGAGGTATTTGAAGAAGTCTTTGGCTATGACTTCAATGTCCTCATCTTCTACACTCCTCCTTGGTTGGTCAATATTTGCATGTAGTCCCAAGGTTGGTTTGTTCTTGGAGGCTTCCTTTTCCTTTCGATGGTTAATTTGGAGCTCACAAGCCATGAGATTTCCAATTAACTCCTCCATCTTGAGTTGGGAAATGTTGTGTGCTTCTTCAATTGCGACTACCTTATCTTCCCAATCGTGACTTAGCGACCGGAGGAATTTCCTTGTCATCTCTCCTTCATTTAATCTTCTTCCAAGAACCAAAAGAGAGTTAGTGATATCGGTGAAGCGAGTGTTCATTTCGCTTATGTTTTCACTGATTTGCATAGAAAAAATCTCATATTTATGCATGAGGAGACTAATACGGGTTTCCTTAGTTTTGCTATCCCCCTCATGATGCATTTGTAGTCTATGCCATATTTCATATGCACTTACACAACCCCTAATCCTATTATATTCACCCTCATTAAGGCCACAATACAAGATGTTCATAATTTTCGAATTCATTTCGATTTCTTTCATTTTAGGTCTTGTAAGTGAATCCAATTCATCTTCATTTGGGGGTGTGTATGGATTTTGAAGAAACATCCAATACTTAAGGTCATTAGAAATTAGGAAAATCTTCATCCTATTCTTCCAATAATCATAATTTGACCCATTTAGCAAAGAAGGTCTAGTAGTGCATAATCCTTCTATGTGATTAGATGATGTAGAAGTCATGCTAAAAATATGATTAAGTAATAAATTTAGCTCACAAGGCTTTGATACCAAATATTGGATCGTGTGGGTTATCGGTCCACAAAACTAATCACAATCTTACGCTAATTACCTACTCGTTTAACAAACAAAGATATGTGCAGCGGAAATTAAACTAAACAAGTAAGTAGGGAAGGAATAAGCAAACCACAATGAGACAGGTGATTTTTACAGAGGTTCGGCCACGCCTAGGTCCTCTCTTGCAAGCTCCGCTCGACACTTCGAGCTCCGCTCGCGTCTTCACTATCCACTCCCCGTTCCGGGCCGGGAGAGAACGCCTTTTACAAAACATGCTCCGCGAACACCCTCGCGAGCTTGACTTTCTTCTCTCACAATCCGAAAAGAATGCTTCGGGCTTTCACCGAAACCTTTACTTCACTTTGACAGCAACAAACTTGAGTGGAACACACTCTCTAAATTTGAGCACACTTGAATGAGATTGGATTTGTGATTAAAGTGTGGAAGGTTTGAGGCTTTGAGTGTGTTGGATTTCTCTCTAATGTATTGGACAAGTAGTGGTGGGAGAGTTGTGTTAAAATGTGTTTTACAACTCTTTATATAGGCATTAGAGAGAATTGAGCCATTGGGATTGATTGGGTGTGAGTTGATGTGTAATACACAAAACAGAAAATTGTAGGACCCAATTCTGAGTTAATTCGGTCGACCGAAATGGGACGAACGGTCGACCGTTTGGTAGTTTTGAACTAAGTTCGGTCGACCGATTAGGTAACGGTCGACCGCCCAACGCTACGACTTAGGTACACTTAAGTGATCGGTCGAACGACTTGTTACAGTCGACCGAATGTGGGCAGACTGTTAGGGTTCTGGTTTAGTATTTTCCGGTCTAAGTTTGGGTGATCTATTGAAGTCCAAATTATGTGAAATTTTGTGTGTGACTTCTATAAGGAACCTAGTGTGTTTGAGTTGATTTTAGCTCAAGTATGCTCAATTTACACAAGTTCCTAAGACTCAAAGAAAATACAAAATACATGTCTTCAAAAGAGCTTGATTACATGTCTTGACTTGATTTTCCTTTCTTTCTTGAGTCTTGATCACCTTTAGAGGTTAGCACAAAGCAATACATATGCGATGCAACATGTGTGCTACTCTACATGATCATAATTAAGATTAGGTTGATTAAATCAACAAAACATAGATTAATGCCAAAAAACCAACAACCAGAAGAGAAGAAATGTGAGAGAGGCGATTAAGGAAAAAAAGGAAGAAGAAAAGGAGGAGGAAGAGAAACGTTTTCTCTTAAACCCAAGCCAACAATAACCTCTCCCTCAACCACAACCCCCTACATACCTCAACCCATCACTCTCCTCGCCTCCACTGTTCACGACTCCACTTCCCCATGCAAACGTTCCACTAAACAAGGGTTTAGCCCTTAAACGAGGTTAGGGACATAACAGAAAGATTGCCCGATAAACACTTCATGGGTTTCTGATTAGTGGCTGTGATTGGCACAATTTCCATGCCGAATGTAAACTTAATTTGAGGCTTGGCTGTTAGGTATTCTTCAAAGGGTGCTCTTGTTCTTATGTTAATAATACTAACAATATTGCTCCATCTTGAAACGAGTACAATTGTTAAATCACGAATTAACATTATTTTTTTAATCTAAAACTTTTCTGATTTTATATATCAAAAGAATAGATCCAAAGGAAAAAAGGGCAAGTTCAACTTTTGGGCTAGCTAACTTCTTACAATTTTCATTGCATAAAATAATTAACGTGTCATCATAAAAATCAACTAAGTCGTTCATGTTGAGATCTTTTCCGAAGTAGGATTTGAAATGGGCCCATCGTTGAAATAATAACATGTTTATTCGGTGTTTTGAATAATAAAAGCAGGCACTCTCCGTGGGTATCTGTTTAGTTATTATTACATCTCTTATCCAATTATTTTATTACCCTTGTTTCAGGAATGAACAAAAGGACCAACTTTCTTTACTATAATCCGACTATCTACTCAATAGTTTAGCAATGAACTCCAACTGATTTGTGGTGGAGAGGTACCCACCAGTGCAAGTGTCCAACTGAATTCGTCACCCATTACAAACATGAGTGCAAAACTAATTAGGTGACAGTCCATATCAGCTAGTCTAGATTTAAAGTGGGCCTCCGCCTTTAGATGCATACGCACTTTCTTGCAGGCAAGTAGAACTTAAAGAATTTGGATTTCTCAACTCTCATGCCAAACATGACCTGGAAGGACCCATTAAAACACAAGCTTACATTTTTTTGTTTTTCCCTTTATTTGTAGTCTGGCACTACGGTTTACGGAGTAGAAACTACATACAGATTGTCCGTCACCCATCGAATTTGCACGATAATGACTAAATATGCCTGCTACTAATTTAATGAAATTATGATTTTTGTTGCTTTGGTACAGATTAGGAGATAAGTAAATATCACTTCTACTAAATTAAGGAAGTAGTAATTTTTGTTGCTTTTTGTACTGTGTAGCAGAGCCACATACACCAACTATGGGTGGCTGCAATAAGGCACAAACGTCTGCTCAGTCTACTAGAACTTGGACTTACCATTGTAAATTTTGTTGTTGCAGAAAACAATTGAGTAAGAGCATAACGCAGTTTTAACCTTAAGATGGAAAGAACCCGTTGCCTCTATGATATATTGAAGCAACGGTAAGATTCGTAGGGCTGTAAGCGGGGCGGGGCGGGGCGGGTTTTCGCCCCACCGCTACCCGCCCCGCCAAAGTTAAGCGGGTAGGCTGGGCGGGGCGGGGCGGGTTAAAAAAAAAATTCCGCTACCCGCCCCGCGTAAGGATGGACTAGGCTATGCGGGGCGGGTTGACAGGTTTGGCGGGTTTAATTTTTTTATTAAAGCTAAATACAAAAATCAATTTATTTTCTTTAATATTATCTATTTTAATCAAAGTTAAGTACAAAAATGAAGGAAAAAATCAATCAATGTATGTTTTTAAAGCTATATATAAAAAAATTAAAGCTAAATACAAACTAAATCATAACTAAATACAAAAAAATCAAAAACATGTAAGGCTTATGCGGGTTGCGGGTTATGCGGGGCGGGTTGGGAGAAAACCGCAACCCGCCCCGCTTATTATGCGGGTTGTGCGGGTTGGCGGGTAGCAATTTTTTGTCCGCAACCCGCGTTAAGCGGGGCGGGGCGGGTTGCGGGTAAATTTCAACCCATTTACAACCCTAAAGATTCGTCACCTTTGGAGAAAGCGGTATGCATTAAATTAAGCTTAGTGGATACTTTAATGGGTAATTTGCTACTGTACACCTCCCAGATGACCTAATTGGCAATATGCACTCGGGTTTTGGGTATTGTTGGATATACACCTGTAAGTCAAACATATTTGTTCATATGCACCTCTCCCGTTAGTAGGCCTCACTCTGTTACTTTTTTCATCCAACGACGTTTGACAATTTACAAATTAAACCTCGTAAAATCCAAATATCTTTAACTGGAAAAGAAAAACATAAAATTAAAAACATAAAAAATCTTCCTCGCTCTTTTCCTCTTGCTCCTCCTCCGACCCCCACCTCACTGACCCTCTCCTCCGCGACTCCTCCTTCGAGGTTGGAAGATAACTGCAAAATCCACAAGAAGCAACTCAGACCGTGAATATGGTGCACTATTTGCATACGACACAAGATCTCGTACAAGTATATGGCACAACATGATGATTATTGTTAGAAGATCACTTTTAGCATTGCTTTTACGAATGATGTGATTTTGCCAGAATTCAGAGTCATAATCGAGTGACGATTGGAGCCGACAAGAAGTCGTCGTCATTGTTATCTGGAAAGAATAGATATACAACTTTTACATCTTCCTGAAGCTTAGCGACCTCCGGAGTGATGTATGCACCAACTTCGATTTCAAGCCATGGCTTCAACTCCTCAACGTTGCATGTGCCTATGTCATTGATGACTTCACCGAAACGGATTGTGAGCTCGACCTCCTGGTCTGCCACAACTAGTGCCACCTCAAAGTCAATGCTGACGAGCTCCGACATGGTCCCTTTCTCTTATGGAAAGCCCGATCACGGAGATGCAGAGGAGAGAGTGGGAATTTGCGCGAGTGACCCGGAGGTCTAAAATTCAATTCCTTCCAGGGGAAGATGCGTTGGCATTTTCCGGAGCTCCCTGAGGGGTTAATTGGGTCAATTAAGTCGTTGACAGAGTTGTGGAACTTGGGGGATGAACAATAGTTGCCGGAGGTCGAAGCCGAAATAGAGAGCTCCATACGCCAATTGATGGCAGGGAAGCGTTTGCCACGTCTTCTGGAGCGAAATGGAGTTCCCAGAGGAACCAGATGACGCCAAAAACCACCCTTTCACTTTGGCAAGAAGGATGAACAGTAAAATTGATTGCGCCAAAGCCTATCAAGAGTGGTCTTGATCGATAGAGCGTGAGGAGGGGAGTGTGGATCGGTCGGAGGAGGACGAAGAGAGGCAGGAGGGGGGGGGGGGGGGGAGATGGAGGAAGAGAGGCAATTGGTTGGTGGGTTGGTTGGGAGGAGAGGAAGAGAGGGAGGAGGAGAGGAGAGAGGGAAGAAGATTTTTTATGTTTTTCATTTTTTTGTGTTTATTTTCACAATTAAGGACATTTGGATTTTGCGAGGTTCAATTTGCAAATCGTCTAACGTTGTTGGACAAAAACGGTGACGGAGTGGGGACCACTAACGGAAGAGGTGCATATGAGCAAATATGTTCGACTTTCTGGTGCATATCCAACAATACTAAAAACCAGGTACATATTGCCAATTAGGTCATCTTGAAGGTGTACAGTAGCAAATTACATATCCATATTTCTAGTTTTAACGATGTCAAGTTCTCTTTCAAATGATTTCATCTTCCACTTCCATTTCTGTTGGTTGAAGTACAAACTAGACCAATTCCGGCTGACTTAGATATTTTCCAATGAGAATCATGAATGTTTTGATTTTCAGACCCCACTAGTAACTCGGTTTTCCATTTTCCGATCTCTATTTCCTGGTGATATTTCTTTATTTGGATGGGGTAATTACCCACACGTCATGTTTGATTCATTGTAATTCGACTAAGCATGAGGAATCTAATTTTATGTAGTTAAGTCTGATTCTCATCAACTAAATTCTTTAAAACTGAATTATATCGATTGGTGTGGTTACATGGCCGACTGAGATTGTCGAATCTCTGACATACTTCTAGCATAATCGCGGTTGTGTTTCAACAACGTGACAAACTTTAACTAGATTTGAAACGAATTAGTAGCATGATAACCTAATTGGATTACGACTCCCATTGTGGAAATTCAATTATCTTTGAAGTAATTATATTCTTTGAAATATAAATTGAGTGAAGAAACCCAGAATGGCCAGAAGGTACGTCTACTTTCACAAAGACAAGCACTTGGAGGAAAAACAAATAAAGGACGTGGGTCCAATTTTCCACTAAAGCCACTTTTGGTGTTATCTCTTGCGCCAAGCTATTGATCTGTGCCGAAATTAGTGGGCATCATTAACATTTCCACACCTCATCCTTTTAGATGTTGCGTTTATCCTAGTATAGATGCTGTCTGCATCTGTTTCAAAAAAATACTGTCCGCATCCCTTTCCAATGGTGACAGGGAAAACAAAATCTATTAGCTACGTATTTTTTGCGGGACCATTGACCCCATACAGTGAATTACAAATTACATGATAGTGATTGGTAGGGGTAGGATTAAATGTAAATTTTTACTGAAGACCACCGTGCAATCAAACGAAAAATACTCAAGACCAATGCGTTTGGATAGTTGTGGTAGGACTGATTTTATTTATTAGTTTAAATGGGCAACGAACCTGTCAGCATGCCTACCTTGGGGTGCTAGAATTCACTTTCTGCTATTTTTACTGAGCATATTTGTCGTCACATATTACAGTTATCAAAATCTATTCACAGGCATCCCATGTTTCCACTTTTCCAATTCTCCTCTTGTGATCTCTGGTCTTTGAAAAACTAGAACTTGTAAGAAAGTCTAAAGAGGTGCAGAATTTTAGAACAATTTCTTTAGTTTTAAAAAATTAATAAAAAAATATTTTACTAATGTAAAAATCGTAATTGTGCATGGATTTGTCCGCAAATACTATAATATATTATTTATAAGGACTTGCTCATCATTGACAAGATATAATATTCTACAAGGTGCTATCTGCAATTTGCCAGAAATTTAAATAAAAATTCTCAATAGAAAGGAAAACATCGAAAATGTAATTACTTATTTTATGTAAATTCTAGCTTAAGATTGTTGGATTACGATGAAACGCAGCGGAAAAATAACATAGAAAATATTTCTAAATTCATCAACCACCCAGATCTATGCACATGATAATAATTAGGAAAACCAACGTACAATGATTTATACCTTTGATGCATGCCTTTTTTTTGTTCACAAAAGAGGTGCGGAGAATTCCAAGTGTGATTCCTTTACTTGGGACACACGAACCACAGACTAAACTCCACTAACACGTTAGCTAGAACGAGAGGAGTGGAAGAACAACTTTCTTCCTTGGTGGAGAGAGAGAGGGGACGACAAAAGGGGGGCTAGGGTTAGAAAAAACTAGGTTTGCATCATTTTCTCCTCTTATTTATAAGTATCTCCAAAGCTAACCCTAATCTCATTAGTTAAGTTAGCTTAATGGGCCCCTTTAGCCATCCATGTCTTAAGTCCATTGGATCAATGTGTGTAACCCTTTCTAGGAACCGATTGTATTAGTATCGCGCGCAACGGTTGACACATAGATCGTAAGTGGTTTCTAGCTAGACGTTACGACCCCTAATATAATCGGATTAAATTCCTTTCAACTATTTATTCATTACCATCTTGATTAATGGACACCTCCTTCAAAGAATAGATGTAATTGATGCATATGATGATCCTAAGATCAATTAGCATCTATCTAAACCCTCAAAAATTCTTGTAGAAGCATTTGAAATACACCGAGACCGTTAGTGTTAGGATCCTAACCACACTTAGTGGGCTAATTCTATGATTAGTGGAGGCTTTGCATGGGGAAGGAAAGGAGGAATAGTGATGGTGATGGTAGGGGCCGGTTACTGTAGCGGGGAGTGAGTTGTGTTGGATTTAAAAGCACCCATCAATCTCTCTCTCTCTCTCTCAGTTGCTCACTCATCTCTCACCCTTTCTCTCTTCTTTTCCGGCAACCAGAGGTTGTGGAGGCTACTCCGGCATGAGGCGGGAGGTCGGCGTGAGAGGAGAAGCGTGTGAGGTTGCGGACCGGAGGTGGGTTCTTGATTTCTCCGGCGTGATCCTTTTCGCTTTGAGGTATGCCGGCTTACTAGTGTGGTTTTATTGTTCCCCACGTTTGTGGAAAGTTGAGGTTGGTCGCGGGAGGTCAGAGACCTCGCCGGCGACGAGAAAC
This sequence comes from Triglochin maritima, assembly GCA_963682175.1. Lineage (NCBI taxonomy): Eukaryota > Viridiplantae > Streptophyta > Magnoliopsida > Alismatales > Juncaginaceae > Triglochin > Triglochin maritima. Next base: position 32,778,985 of record OY821776.1, on the reverse strand, counting down.
GACAAAAAATCCTTGGCTCGCGCAAGGTTGCTATTGACCAACGGTCGACCGGTGCCTTCGGGCGGTTGACCGATTTTACCTTTTTGCCCGACTTTAACCAACACCGATCGAACGATGCCAATGTGGCGGTCGACCGGTTGCATGTGTGCTGGTGAGTTGGAGGGTTACTGTCGGAATTCGGTCGACTGTCCCTTGTCTTTGGGTCGACCGGAACTTAAGTGTACTCGATGATTATGCATGTTGTTCGACTGATTTTGCTATATTGTTCGACCGTTATATGACGTAGACTATTAGGATGACCCTGGTAGTTTTCAGTCGACCAGGACCCCTGAGTCGGTTGATCGAATAGAAGTGTATGATTTTGACCAACTCCGGATTTTGACCTCGTGTTCGGTCGACCGGTTTTAGACTATTGTTCGACCGATTGGACTTAAGTGACGTGCAGAATAGTTTGACCATTGTAGACTTTCGGTCGACCGAACCTATTGTGGACGGTGGACCGGTAAGGCTTTTTCGGTCGACCGTTTGTGTGCAGAACTGAATTCTTGGTCCTCGTGTTGTGTCAACTCTATCCACGGAAACCCGTGTCCTCGCTGAGAGCGTGAGCCAGGAGGTGACGACGGGTACGTGCTCGTGCCTGCCCAGGGACCGCCGTGTGGAAGAGTGTGGACACTTGGGTCACGCCACCTCCGTGATGGACTGTGGTGTGATGTTTTGTTGCCTTACTCTTGTTGAGTAGCAGACCTGAGGGATCGCAGATCCCAATGCCTGTTGACACTTGGCTTGTGGAGCATGATGACCCCGCAGACTACGGTCTGGAACCGTCCGATGTTGTGCCGGACGTATGTTGTACCGCCGATGTTGTGCCGGCGATGGCGGTGAGGTTTTTGCCAGCGATGGAGGTGCCGACGATGTTCCAGCTTGTGGTTGTGTCGTCCGATGTTGTGCCGGACGTATGTTGTGCCGGCGATGCTACCGATGTTGTTCCGGTTATGATCCCCGATTGGGCACCTATCTTGGTATGTTGACCGACTAGGCTACGGCTCCGTCGATGGTGGTGTAGACCACGTGGTTCTTTGCACGGAAGTGCGGACGCTCCTCACCGATCCCTTTGGCTCAAGTAGTCGCGTGTGGGGCGTGCGAGGCGTACTGTCCGTAAGACCATATGTGCCTTCGGTTGGTTTCCGAGGGAGACCTATTGTTGTTGCTGGACTGATGTCCTTGTGGACCCTATTGAGGGTCATTGCTGTTGTTGGACTGAGGTCTCATTGTAGGATTTCTAGTTTAATTGCACATATATATTTTCGAAATTTTTATGCACAATAAGGATCAATTACAATTTTCTATGTTTTATTTCATGCATGCATCAATTTGTTTCAAAACTTTATTAAAACAAATATGGGCTCCGAATTTCATACCTAGAAGTTCTCTAAAACTTCTTGATGATCCGGAGACGTTGAGGATGCTTGTCGCTGCGCCAGATGTCTCCGAGTATTCACCAAACTCTAAACAAGATCGGAGAGAGAGAAGCTAGTCTCTCAATCTCCAATAGGGTTTAGAATCTAATTACTAACCCCTCTTTAGTTCCCTTGAGAAGAAGATCTCTGAAAACTCAAACTAAACTCAAGAATTATTGGAAATTCGTGGAGAATTATGGAGAGAGAAGTTTGCACAAGAATATAATGAATTAATTAATGAGGTAATGAGATAAACTTGTATTTATAAGTTCTCTCCAAATTACCTATTCATGTGCATCCTGTTGCCCATGATTTCATGCAAACTTCCATCAAACCATCCATTATTTGCTATGAAATAATCTTAGCCACGAATTAAATCAATTATGGACAAATTCCATGCATGATCTAATTAATTCTTAAATTAATTCTGCATAAAACCGTCTGGCCGGTCGACCATTTGGAGGTTCGGTCGACCGTTTAGAACAAGTTTCGGTCGACAGATCAATATACTCGGTTGACCGTTCGTAACAAAATATTTCATCGCAATGCTCGGTCGACCGACCGAAAATACTCGGTCGACCGAAAACGAACAGACGAAATTCTCGTTACGATCGATACACATCCGGTCGACCGTGCAACATTGCGGTCGACCGCGCAACATTCGGTCGACCGTTTACCGTTTAGCGGTCGACCATTTTTGCACAGTGCTGCAGACTTGACAAATTTCGGTTTAACCCCTACAAAATTTGACATTTCGGGATTAGTAGTAAATTCATAACTTATGTAATATGTTATCCTATGTAATGATAAATCATTACACCCCATAATATCTACATCACATATGAATTTAATTTAGATTCTAATTATGTTATTAATCACAACATAATTTTGATTTTGCTTGTTCAGCACATGTGTCATATTTTCTACATGAAACCCGACACACCTTATGAACTCAAAATCGCCGTTTCTTGTTTCCCAGTTTTGTGGTGTGACCTATGGGAGGATCTAAACTAAGTTTGCAGTGATATTAAGAGCTTAATATCACAAGCTATAAACAGTATCTAGCTACACATTATAACTCCCAATTAGTTAGATGTCTTAATTCCACTCGAACCAAAACCCGATCCACTTAGTGATGGAGTGCACCACTTGTGTCCGTCCCTTGCCTCATGATATTAAGAATACACACAAAGTTGTATTGTGTCATCTTTGTATTAGTATTCATTTCTTGATCTTTTTAAGCTAGTTATAAATATGTGACTTAACTCAAATCACATTGTGCACATTATAACTTTGCTTTATCAAGGGCCCACTAATATCATTACTTAATTAAGAGGGGCAATGATAATCTTTTGACTAATTATCTTCTCCAACAAAAATCATACTTAACCAACTAATGCCTTTCCACTACACTCATTAATAGATTAAGACACTAGTTTAATTAAGCATTCCTTAAGTGATCAGATATAAGTCTCATACCAAAGTACGAAGGACACAGTAAAATATTAATGACACAGAAACACATTTCTATAATATTTTACTTATTAGGTCCATTCGGTATACAAAAGTAATATTTTCCTCTTTTGCGTACCCGTGTTGTCACTCACTGGTAGAGCTACATTGATCATTGACCAACACGACAATCTTAACTCGGTAATCAATGTCCCATGTCAATTACCATGATTGCGAATATCTTTTGTTTTATGTAAACCAATATCTTTTAGAGCTCTACGGTTAAGGACCAAGAGCCTATTCCTTAACACTTCTAAAAGACGAATAACATAAACAAGGAACAAAATGATTTCTCATTCAATTCATAATAATTGACATTTAAAAGTAAAACTTTTAGAACACATTCCCTTCAATCTCCCACTTGTTATCAAAGTTTTCTTTCACATACATTCTCAATGTATAAAACATTAATAACTAGGGTAACCTTCTCAAATCACCTATCAAGCCAATCCACATTGATCCTCGGATCCATGGACTCGAAATATATTTCGCCTCAAAGCTTGGTATGAAGGTTTGTTGAATGGATCAGTTGTGTCACTGTTGTATCCACCCATTTATTTATTTTGTCTTTCGTTGGTGGTTGAGTTAGCCGTAGTAATATTACTCCTAACTACATTAGCTCATACCTCCACCTTTGATAATGATGATGCATCATCATTCCAACCTCCTATTGTCAAGAATCCCTATGAGAATTGCATCAAAATAGCCCTCGCTGTTTTCTCCTTTGTCTTCCATAAACAAGAACCTTATCCTTAGTCTGGTTAAAGTACTTCAGAATATTCTTGACCGCAATCCTACAAGTAGGACCTGCTTCGGATTGGTGACTACCTGTCACGCTTAGAGCATACGAGATATCGAGTCTTGTGCAAGTCATTGTGTACATGGTCCTTCCTTTTGCTGAAGCATAAGGGATACCTTCATGTACTCCAAGCCTTTACGTCATTGGGCACGTTTTAGACTTCTTGAGTTGCACACCTATATTCGCACTTATTGGCACATTGTCCATATCGGAATTGTTCACCCTAAACATTTCCAAGACCTTGTCAATGTATGCACGTTGACTTAGGCCAATGAGTCTATGGAATGTATCTCAATGTATCTTGATTCTCAAGATTTGTTGAGCCTCATCAATTTCTTTTCATTGAAAATGCCGATTTCAATGAAATTTCTCGTTTGCTAATGCAAAGGTATATGATTGCTCATGAGCAGTATGTCATCGACATATAAGATCAGAAGTACTACATGGCTCCCACTAATCTCCTTGTATCAACAAGGTTTCCTTTACTTTGAATGAAGTGAATCTTCTTCACCTCTTCGTCAAAGCGTTTGTTCCAACTCCTCGATGCTTGCTTCAATCCATAAATGGATCCTCGAAACTTGCATTTCTTCTCGCTATTATTTGGATCATCAAAACCTTGAGGTTATACCATGTACATATCCTCCTCCAAGTTCCCGTTAAGGAACGCCATTTTGATATCCATCTTCCATATCTCACAATTGTGAAATGCGGTAATAGTGAGCATAATCCGAATAGATTTTAACATGGCATCTCTCAAAAGTTTCATCAAAGTCAATTTCTTGAATTTGAGTATAACTTTTGCTACAAGCCTTGCTTTGTAGGTTGTCAAGTTACTATCCATGTCTATCTTCCTCCTAAAAGCTCATTTACACTAAATGACATTTTCTCTTGCGGAAGGCAAATCAAGTTCCATACTTGATAGTCATACATGGATTCTATTTCGGATTTCATGGCCTTAAGCCATAGTCTGGAGTCTTCCCTTTCCATTGCTTCTTGGAAGGTCGAGGGATCTTTGGTATGTAGTACCACGATCTTATGAAGTCCCGCATACTTATTGGGTTTCTTCCTTTTCCTCGTCGACCTTCTCTATTCTTTTGGTTCTTCTCGTGTCTCTCGAACTTCTTCCACAATTTCTTGAGGAATAGGTTCACGTTCGACTCTCGAACGTACACTAGGTGGGGATGATTGAGATTCTCTCACAATTTCTTGTAAGGATCTCTCGCTCATGCTCCCACTAACCAAATGAATCTTTGCTGGGCCTTCATGATTTTGAATGCAACAATCACATCATGATATTGTAGAGTATCTTGAGTTTCCCCAAGCTTAACTCTACTCCCACTACTTTTCTCTCCTTTCCAGAAATTCTAGAAAAACCATATCTCTCTCTACAATCTTTCGATTGGAGGTGATACACCAAAAGTAGTATCCTCTTGTCACACAAGGACAACATATAAAGAAGCACTTATCCGCTTTTGGTTGAAGCTTGGTCGACATCAATTTCTTGATGTATACCTCACAACCCCAAATCTTGAGAAAGTTGAGCTTAGGTGGTGTCTTTCAACTCCATAGCTCACAAGATATTTTCTCCACGGACTTGGATGGAACATTATTTAGTGGGTTTGTCATTATTTATAGTGCATAATTCCAAAAGTAAATAGGCAATTTAGATTGACTTATTATTGATCGAACCATGTCGAGCAATATCATGTTCCTACTTTAGGAATGAGTCAAATTAGGTATCCTAAGCACTCACCCCTACGAACCTTTCGTAGAGACTTGATATTCTTGTTGAGTCGGTTCACTACTTCATCATCGAATTCCTTGAACTCGTCAAAGAATTCACTTTTGTTTCCCATTAGACAAATATAGCCATAATGACTATAGTTGTCCGTGAACAAAATGAAGTACCTTAAACCGTCTGTTGCACTTGTACTTATCGGACCACATACATTAGAATGTATCATATCCAATTAGTCATTCGTTTCGTTCCTTCTTGAAAGGTCTCTTGGTCATTTACTTGACCAATCCGATAGTGTTACAAGAGTGTATCATTCACGTGAGTTATCATAGTTCCTTTTGTTATTGTTAGTTTGAGTTTGTTTATTATTCATTTCAAGCAAATAGAAACCATTCTATACGAATGTATTTGTATAGAAAATTCCATTCTTCGATATAGACAAGAAAGAATTAGAAATATATATTAAGTTATCCATATCCAAAACATGATACAGAATAGTTCTTGCTAATCGAAGGCACATAATAAACATTCTTCAAAGCGTAAATTTAAATCACTAGACTATTGAAGTTCCATAGAATCTTGTACAATTGCAGCAATGCTTGTACTATTTCCAATCTTCAATATCATCTCGTTCTCCACGAGTTCCTTCCTATCCTTCAATAGCTGCACATTAAAATTATGTGAGCACAAGATTTGGTAAGCATTGCCAAATCAAGGACAGAGGTGATTAAATTTATCTCAATAACAAACATACCTACGACGTTTCTCGGGCGCCTACGTTCAATCATCCCATTTTCAAGGTCTTCCTTGTACTTGGGGCAATTAGGTCGGATGTGTCCCTTTTCACCGTAGTGAAAGCACTCCGTGTTGGAAGTTGGAGATTTGAAAGATTTCCCCCATGAGGCACTCCTATGAGCACCTCCTACTCCCTTGCTCTTGATTGATGTATCTTTGGTAAATTTGCCTTTACCTTTGTTGATCTTTTTGCTCATCTCATGGATGGGTAGGACGTGAGTGTCCCGACCCTTGCCCATGTCAACTTCTGCCGTTTTGAGATCGTTGTGAAGCTCCTCAAGACTCACCCCTTTTTCACGCACATGATAGTGCATCACAAAGTCCTTAAAGGATGCGGCTAGAGAGCCAAGAATCAGATCTTCGGCAATGTCTTCGGGCATTGGAGAAGAGAGCTTCGACAACTTCTCAAGGTATCATTGCATCGTAAGAAAATGCATGGATATCGACGTTCCCTCCGCCATGTGGCACCTTGTGAGTGCGATGGTGGTCTTATAGTGCTCCTTTCGGGCACTATCCATGAACATATTTGTTAAAGCTTCCATGCTCGTCTTGGGTTTTGAATCCAAGTATTTCGCTTGAAGCGAGTCACCCATGGATGCCAACATTAGACCGTGAACTTGGTTCTCTTGGTCTTCCCACATGGCTATCGCCTCTTTCTCATTACCGGTTGCATTCTCATTCAATTTTGGAATGTCACCATCCAAAATATGAGATAGTTTTTCAAACCTCAACACGATATTAAGATTGAGTTGCCATTTCATGAAGTTTGAGCCATCATTTTGCAAAGGATTCTTTTCGATCATAGATCGCACAATTGGTTGGATATTAGACATTTCTACAAAATAAATTATACAGGATTTTAATGTCAATTTTATGTTTTAAGATACATACATATATATCAAATATAAATGTAAATACTGCAAATCAAATTTTGCCAGTAAATGCAGTAATCCAAGATCCTATTAATTGTAATATAGACTAGCTAAGGGCTATCGAATATATCACAATATCAAGGTAAGAAAAACTCTTTCTAATCACAACCTTTTTGAATTTTAGCAATATTAGCATCTTCAAACTCTTGTGATTCTTGTCGTTTTAATTATGAGGGAATATGACCTATCCTCGTAAGAAAAACTTTTTCCCAAAACCAAGCGAGGTCTCTAGGTAATGTTAAGAAAACTTATTTTCATTTGATACGAGATACGTTTATCCATTGTATTCACAACTAAACATACTTGGGGTTCACTAGGGTGAAACACACCTCATATATTTAATCGTGGCACAACAATAGACAACCATTATATCTCCCACTATTCCCAAAGATGGAGGGAGCTATCTCCCGCTAAGGGCGAGCAGAGTATCCCTCGATCGATGGCTGCTAGTGGATGAAATAAGAAGGAAAATTACTCTTAATTTTGTTGGACAATTTCATATATCAACATGTGATTCAGAATTTTAGGTTATCATGCATATTATCATTCATACACATCCTAACATTGAACACATTCATCACATGCATAGCAAGATTAAAAACAGAAATTAAACCATTCACACAATCCACATCGTGTGAGTTTATATGTTCCCTTTGATCCTTGATCCTCGATCCTAGATCGATGCGCTACAGCGGTGACTCCCTCTTGCACCGGAGATGTAGATTTTACAGAAAATAAACATGCTCCTCACATTCGACAAAAACGACTAGTGCAAGTCCTATGTAAAACCTCTCAAATGCAATGCAATTATCTAAAGATAGAAAGAGAGAATTTGACTTTTACATATAAATAATCCCCTATATAATAATAATTAAAAACATTCATAGGCGCTGATTTGGAACATATAAACTCACAATTCCTGCAAAGACAACTCGAGCATCCATGCACGCAATATTGCAATAAACTATACAACCAAGTTTATCAATCATCTAGAATCCCAAACAATTCTTTGAAAAACATTTTGAAATCCATAAAAAAACGTTTTTCATCCATCCATAAGTTCAAAAAACAATTTTGAACTGTTGTCCATCCGATTTCCTAAAAGGAAAGACGAACCGCAGTTTTTCGGTTTTGTTGATTCTCTTACAAAACAATTGTTTATGCTTAAAACAAAATTATTGCAAGTTAGACTTATGTCCAAATCATAATTCTAATAATTACATGCCATGTTTTAAACCACTTAAAACATTCAAAACGAATTGTTACAAAGAATTATTCCAACAAAACATTTAAAGACTGAAAAACCGGAAAATCGAATTGTTCGAACCCTAGATGGTAAACTAAATTTGTTTATAGTTTCAAATCATTAGAAAATTAAACCCTATGCTCTGATACCACTGTAGGATTTCTAGTTTAAGTGCACATATATATTTTCGAATTTTTTTTTATGCACAATAATGATCAATTACAATTTTCTATGATTTATTTCATGCATGCATCAATTTGTTTCAAAACTTTATTAAAACAAATATGGGCTCCCAATTTCATACCTAGAAGTTCTCTAAAACTTCTTGATGATCCGGAGACGTTGAGGATGCTTGTCGCTGCGCCGGATGCCTCTGAGTATTCACCAAACTCTAAACAAGATCGGAGAGAGAGAAGTTAGTCTCTCAATCTCCAATAGGGTTTAGAATCTAATTACTAACCCCTCTTTAGTTCCCTTGAGAAGAAGATCTCTGAAAACTAAAACTAAACTCAAGAATTAATGGAAATTCGTGCAGAATTATGGAGAGAGAAGTTTGCACAAGAATATAATGAATTAATTATTGAGGTAATGAGATAAACTTGTATTTATAAGTTCTCTCCAAATTACCTATTCATGTGCAACCTCTTGCCCATGATTTCATGCAAACTTCCATCTAACCATCCATTATTTGCTAACAAATAATCTTAGCCATGAATTAAATCAATTATGGACCAATTCCATGCATGATCTAATTAATTCTGCATAAAACCGTCTGGCCGGTCGACCGTTTGGAGGTTCGGTCGACCATTTAGAACAAGTTTCGGTCGACCGATCGATATACTCGGTCGACCGTTCGTAACAAAATATTTCATCGCAATGTTCGGTCGACCGAAAACGAACAGACGAAATTCTCGTTACGATCGATACACATCTGGTCGACCGTGCAACATTGCGGTCGACCGCGCAACATTCGGTCAACCATTTACCGTTTAACGGTCGACCGTTTTTGCACAGTGCTGCAGGCTTGTCAAATTTCGGTTTAACCCCTACAAAATTTGACATTTCCGGATTAGTAGTAAATTCATAACTTATGTAATATATTATCATATGTAATGATAAATCATTACACCCCATAATATCTACATCACATATGAATTTAATTTAGATTCTAATTATGTTATTAATCACAACATAATTTTGATTTTGCTTGTTCACCACATGTGTCATATTTTCTACATGAAACCCAACACACCTTATGAACTCAAAATCCCCATTTCTTGTTTCCCAGTTTTGTTGTGTGACCTATGGGAGGATCTAAACTAAGTTGGCAGTGATATTAAGAGCTTAATATCACAAGCTATAAGCGGTATCTAGCTACACATTATAGCTCCCAATTAGTTAGATGTCTTAATTCCACTCGAACCAAAACCCGATCCACTTAGTGATGGAGTGCACCACTTGTGTCCGTCCCTTGCCTCAAGATATTAAGAATACACACAAAGTAGTATTGTGTCATCTTTGTATTAGTATTCATTTCTTGATCTCTTTAAGCTAGTTATAAATATGTGACTTAACTCAACTCACATTGTGCACATTATAACTTTGCTTTATCAAGGGCCCCACTAATATCATTACTTAATTAAGAGGGGCAATGATAATCTTTTGACTAATTATCTTCTCCAACAAAAGTCATACTTAACCAACTAATGTCTTTCCCTTACACTCATTTATAGATTAAGACACTAGTTTAATTAAGCATTCCTTAAGTGATCAGATATAAGTCTCATAGCAAAGGACCAAGGACACAATAAAATATTAATGACACAGAAACACATTTCTATAATATTTTACTTATTAGGTCCATTCGGTATACAAAAGTAATATTTTCCTCTTTTGCGTACCCATGTTGTCACTCACTTGTAGAGCTACAATGATCTATGACCAACACGACAATCTTAACTTGGTAATCAATGTCCCATGTCAATTACCATGATTGCGAATATCTTTTGTTTTATGTAAACCAATATCTTTTAGAGCTCTACGGTTAAGGACCAAGAGCCACTTCCTTAACACTTCTAAAAGACAAATAACATAAACAAGGAACAAAATGATTTCTCATTCAATTCATAATAATTGACATTTAAAAGTAAAACTTTTAGAACACATTCCATTCACTCGTTTACCCTTGGAGGGATTTGATGCATTGCAGATGTGATATGACATGCTACTAGTATGATAGGTTCATATACTGTACTGTTACATTCATATAGGCGAGCTTGGCATACGGGGTTTCCTAATGGGAAACTCATGCATCGTTGTTTGATTCATGTTTCAGGACCGCAGTAGCTTCTGTCGGGTGGTGACAGCGGGCACACACATTTTGGGGTCAGGATCCTCTTCGGACTCTTCGAGGTCGTCGTGATTGTTTGTACCTGTCTTTCATTGTATTGTTGTAATCACGTCTTTTGACAAACTCTGTTGTATATTTGGTGCACCGACTGTTGATTTATATGACTAAGATTCCCGTTGATTAGTTATTATGTTAATCTCTTGATTGTTTAAAATTTTAAATTTCTGCTGTTTCGGGATGTTACAACTTGGTATCAAAGCAGTCGGTCCCTATGTGTGGCTCCCAAAGAAATCACCCCAGTGTAGTAGTGTAGGTTGCACTTTACATTTAACATGCATTCATGGCTGATTTTGAGTTATTTCTTGTGCCAAATGCCTCCGAGACGTGTGAGGAACGCCGTGAATGAGCACAGTGCCAGTGATGCCACGGAGGGCGCTACCTGGGATAGGTTGGGCGAGTTCCTCGAGCGTCAGGCGGCGAGGGCAGAGCAGACAGGGACAGGTGCGGAGCATGATCGCTGCATGAGGCAGCACCTGCCTAGTTTTGACGGCAGGAGTGACCCTGAGGCTGCAGAGGACTGGGTCTTTAAGATCCATAGGATTTTTCAGGCGGTTGGCTGTGTCCCGGAGTGGATGGTGGGCGTGGCCACCTATGTGCTGGATGGAGAGGTGATTGGCATCATTTCATACTCATATTTGTATCTTATATCCATTATCTTACATCTAAGCAATGCTGTGTGACGAGTTTTATGTTTGAATTTTAGAAATAAAGAGGTTTGAAGAGAAGAGCCATGAAAGGACCCAAAAGTAGGAAAAATGACTTAATTGTGAGACCTGAGGACCAAGATGTAAAGGAGAAGGACCTGAACGTAAGACAGAAGGACCTAAGAGCAAAACAGGAAACTCCACACCTTCATGGGGAGTATTTTGTCAATTCGATTCGGGTCGGAGCTCCAACAAACCAAGTAGATGCATCCAAGACCAACAAATCCATCAAGCAAAGCCCACAACCAAAAGCAACGCGATATGAAGTTTATAGACCGCCAAATGGCGGTCTTGGACTGCTAATTGGCGGTCCATATGGCCTCAGATCCGCTAAGCTTTCTCCTGGACTTGTATTATCATGTGTTTAGGCTATTTTTGGTATTGGTTTAGTCCCACATCGGGGGATTGTCCCGGATTAGCTTTTTCCATGCTTATAAATAGAACTCTTCACCTTCCATTGTAATTACCCATTGCTTGGTGGCATTCTCTCTACTAAGGAGTGAGCCTTGAAGCAAAAACTCAAGGTGGGGAAGAATGCTACCTTCAATGTGAGTCATTTGTTAATAAAATAATTCTTCTAGTTTCTTTTAATCTTGTCTTTTAATTTGTGCATGTTTGTTTAATCTTTCCTTTCCTTTTATGTTTCTTTAATGCTTCTTGCATTCTTAGTTAACTTTCATTTCAGTATTATGCTTTCTTTTGCTAATATAGTTAGTGTAATGAGTAGTGAGTAGTTCCATCCCCATTTGGGGGGTGGAGAAATATGTGATATAATCATGTAGTGTATTAAGTGTGTGTTATGTTTATCCCTTGAGCTTTATATGATTTCCATAACCATCTAATGGGTTTTCACTCTTATCTTTGATATGCTAATGCTCTTGAATGAAGCTTAGCTTATGCTTTGATTAGTGGACCTATTTTATGGGGGAATGATAAGGTTAGGATATGGATGAAGTTAATATTGGAAACATAATTTGTAGTGTATGTGCTCTTGTTGCCTTTACCTTAGCTAATGTCTTGTATGTTTTAATGATGTAGTGAAATCTTAATTCATGTGGAGGCATAGTAGGGTATAGTCTTTATACTTGAGTTCATGTAGCTTCATTCCAATTATTGTCTTGTATGTTTTAATGATGTAGTCTTATCTTAATTCATGTGGAGGCAAAGTTTGATGTAGTTTTATGATTTCATGCACTACATGTTGTGAGGAGCTTAATGAACACACACACTTCTTTATGTTCACATTATTTCTCTACCCCCTTTAGGGTTTAGTTTTCTTGCTTCTTTTCCATTTCCATTTGCACCTTAGTGTAGTTTAGTGTAACCAACCTTTCTTCCCTTTCTTTACCTCTCTCCTTCGCACAAACCAAGTGTCGGCACACCTCCCAGTGGACGACCCATATTTGCCACCGCTTCAACGCGGCCGTGCACTTGCGGTTAAATGTAAAACGAGATCAATCAAGAGGCAGCGAACTGGTGGAGGACCACATCTGCAGTGGTTTTTGCTGACTGAGATGACGTGAGCTGGGAGGAATTTCTTGAGGAGTTCAACCAGTAGTTCTTTCCGTAGCACGTCAGAGACAAGAAGAAGGAGGAGTTCTTGGCCCTCGAGCAGAAAGAGATGCCCTTGGCTAGTTACATCAACAGGTTTAACGCCTTGGAGCGTTATTGTCCTGAGACTTAAGTGACGCTCGAGTAGCGTGCACAGAAGTTCATCAAGGGGCTGAGGAAGCATCTCACGTCGCGTGTAATCACCAGCATGCTGCAGACCATGGCGGATGCGGTGAAGTATGCGACTATCATCAATCAGGGTTACCAGGAGAATTACTAGGAGGCGCGGAAGCCGCCAGTAAGCACGGGAAGACGTGCATTTGGACATTCCACTGGGAACCCGGGCAAGAGGCCCCGGGTTGATGGAGGAGGATCACGCCAGTCTGGTGCGTGCGGTACTTGCGGGAGATCTCATCCGGGTCAGGAATGCCCCCGACGTACAGGTGCATGCTTGGGATGCGGTCAGATGGGCCATTTTATCTGGGATTGCCCGAGCAGGTAGGGCGAGACGAGCAGGCGGCCAGGACCACCCGTCTGAGGAAGGAGCTGAGGTAGCAGGTCTGTTGTTCCGCAGAGTGATTGACATCATTTCATGCTAATATTTGTATCTTATATCAATTATGTTACACCTAAGCAATGCTACGTGACGAGTTTTATGTTTGAATTTCAGAAATAAATAGGTTTGAAGAGATGAAGCATGAAAGGACCCAAAAGCAGGGAAAAGGACTTAATTGTGAGACCTGGGGACTAAGATGCAAGGAAGAAGGAACTGAACGTAAGACCGAAGGACCAAAGAACAAAACAGAAAACTCCACACCATCATGGTGAGTATTTTGGCAATTCTATTCGGGTCGGAGCTCCAACAAGTAAAGTAGATGCATCAAAGACCAACAAAGACATCCAGAAAAGCCCAGAATAAAATCCAACGTGATCCGGACCATATAGACCGCCAATGGCGGTCCAAGACCGCTAATTGGCGGTCTGTTTTGGCCCAAATCCACTAAGCATTTGGTGAGTCGCGTATTAGTGTGTATTGAGTCCATGTCTGGTATTGGTTTAGTCCCACATTGGGGGATTGTCCTAGATTGCCTTTTTCTTTGGCTATAAATAGAACTCTTCACCTTCTATTGTAAAGTACCCATTGCTTGGTGGTATTCTCTCTACTAAGAAGTAAGCCTTGAAGCAAAACTCAAGGTGTAGAAGAATGCTACATTCAATGTGAGTCATTGTTAATAAAATAATTGTTCTAGTTTCTTTTAATCTTGTCTTTTAATTTGTACATTCTTGTTTAGTCTTTACTTTCCTTTTAAGCTTCTTTAATGCTCCTTTCTTGCTTAGTTAAATTTCCTTTCAGTATAATGTTTCATGTTGTTAATGTAGGTAGTGTAATGATTAGTGAGTTCCATCCCCATTTGGGGGGTGGAGAAATATGTGATATGATCATGTAGTGTATTAGGTGTGTGTTATCTTAATCCCTTGAGCCTTATATGATTTCCATAACCATCTAATGAGATTTCACTCTTATCTTTGATATGCTAATGCTCTTGAATGAAGCTTAACTTATGCTTAGATTAGTGGACCTATTTTATGGGGACTGATAAGGTGAGGATATGGATGGAATTAATATTGGAAACACAATTTGTAGTGTATGTACTCTTCTTGCCTTTACCTTGGTTAATGCCTTGTATGTTTTAATGATATTCGGTTATCTTATTTCATGTGGAGGCATAGTAGGGTCTAGTCTTTATAAATGAGTTCATTTAGCTTCATTCCAATTATTGTCTTGTATGTTTTAACGATACAGTCTTATCTTATTTCATGTGGAGGCAAAGTTGGATTTAGTTTTATGATTTCATGCACTACATGTTGTGAGGAGCATAATTGAACACACACACACACATCTTTATAGTCACATTATTTCTCTACCCCCTATGGGGGTTTATGGTGGTCTGAGGTTCAGGAGTCGGATTTGGGTGCCGAAGGTTGATGGGCTGAGAGATGAGATCATGAAGGAGGCACACCGAGCGATATATACCATCCACCGTGGGAGTACGAAGATGTACAAGGACCTGCAGCGGAACTTCTGGTGGAAGGACATGAAGAGAGATATTACGGAGTTTGTGGGAGGGTGCTTAGTCTGTCAGCAGGTGAAGATTGAGCATCAGCGACCAGCGGGACCGATGCCGTGTATAGAGCTTCCTGAGTGGAAGTAGGAGCACGTGACAATGGATTTTGTCACGGGGCTGCCGAAGACGAGGAGATTCCACGATGCGATTTGGGTGATAGTCGATCGACTGACCAAGTTGGCGCACTTCTTAGCGATCAGGACCACATTGCCTCTTGAGGGTCTAGCTAAGTTGTACGTGGAGGAGATAGTCAGGCTGCATGGAGTACCAGTGAGCATCATCTCTTATCAAAATCCCAGGTTTACGTCCAGGTTTTAGGGGAGTCTGCAGCAGGCTTTGGGGACACGACTGAGGTTCAGTACAACGTTTCACCCACAGACAGATGGTCAGTCAGAGAGAACAATCCAGACCCTGGAGGATATGCTGAGAGCATGCACGCTGGATTGGTCAGGACACTGGGATGAGCACCTGCCATTGATACAGTTTGCCTACAACAACATCTACCATTCGAGATTGGGATCGCACCATACGAGGCATTGTACGGGAGGCCTTGCAGATCACCGGTATGCTGGAGTGACGTGGGTGAGAGGCAGTTAGTGGGGCCAGAGCTCGTGCAGATGTATGCAAAGAAGGTGGATGTGATCCGGAGGAGATTGGTCACCGCACATAGCAGACAGAAGAGTTATGCCGACACACGCAGATGGGCGCTGAGCTTTGAGGTTGGCGACCATGTTTTTCTGAAGATCTCCCCAGCTCGGGGAGTGATGATGTTTAGGAACAAGGGGAAGCTCAGTCCGAGGTATGTCGGGCCGTTTGAGATTCTGGACCGAGTCAGAGAGGTTGCCTATGTTAGATCGTGAGGGTCTACAATACTAATCAATTTTACGCTAATTACCTACTCGTTTAACAAACAAAGATATGTGCAGTGGAAATTAAACTAAACAAGTGAGTAGGGAAGGAAATAAGCAAACCACAATCACACGGGGATTTTATAGAGGTTCGGCACCCCACACGGGTCCTAGTCCTCTCTTGTAAGCTCCGCTCGACTCCACGAGCTCCGCCTATGTCTTCACTAACCACTCCCCGTTCCGGGCCGGGAGAGAACGCCTTTACACCACAAGCACCGTGAACAACCTCGCTTGCTTGAAATCTTCCTCTCACAATCCGAGAGGGACACTTCAGGCTTTCACCGAAGTCCTTGCTTCCTTTGACAAACAATTTGAGTGGAGCAACACTCTCTAAATCTTGAGCACACTTGAGTAGGATTGGAATTGAGACTAAAGTGTGGAAATTGAAGGTTTGGAGTGTTTGGGATTCTCTCTAATGTTTGGGACAAGTTTGTAGTGGGAGATTTGTGTTAAAATGTGTTTTACAACTCCTTATATAGGCATTAGAGCGAATAGAGTCGTTGGGATTGATTGGGTAAGAGTTGATGTGTGATTACACAAAACAGAACATGCAGGACCCAATTCTGGCTGAAATCGGTCGACCGAATCGGGACGAACGGTTGACCGTTTGGCAGTTTTGCACAAGGTTCGGTCGATCGGTTAAGCAACGGCCGACTGCCCAACTCTACGACTTAGGAAAACTTAAGTCATCGGTCGAACACAAGATAGGGTTTGTTCGACCGATTTTGACCAGGCACTGTGGGGGTGACAAACAATTAGATGAACGGTCGACCGATTATGGACAGGCACTTTGGGTTTGTCAAGAGATGGACAAACGGTCGACCAATCGTGGTCCTCGGTCGACCGATACATGAAATGTATTTGGGGTATATTTGGTTTAATACGAATACGACCATTGGGTATATACGTCAAAAGAAACGGTCGAAAAAATAAGTTCAGATGGTCGACCGAAAGGCAAAACACGGTCGATCGAAAATGGACAGTGAAAACACATATAGGATTCTTGATCATCCAGTCGACCGAACGGCCTATTGCGGTCGACCGAATGTGGGCAGACTTTCAGAATTCAGGTTTAGTGTTTTCCGGTCTAAGTTTGGGTGATCTATTGAAGTCCAAATTATGTGAAATTTCGTGTGTGACTTCTATAAGGAACCTAGTGTGTGATTAAGTTGATTTTAGCTCAGGTATGCTCAATTACACTTTGTTCCTAAGACTCAAAAGAAATCAACATTACATGTCTTCGATATAGCTTTAATTACATGTCTTGACTTCATTTCCATCTTTCTTGAGTCTTGATCACCTGTAGAGGTTAGCACAATACAATATATATGCAATGCATAGTGTGTGCTACTCTAATTAACATTAGGTTGATTAAATCATCAAAACATAAGATTAAGGCAAAAAAGCTAACAATCTCCCTCTTTTTGATGATGGCAACCGATATCTTAATACTTGAAATTTGTATATGTAAACTATGAATATAAATGCTTCCCCTATGGATGTGCATAGTTTTTGTTCATATTTTATCATGTTTTTCAAGTTACCCCCTTAATTATCTCTCCCCCTTTGACATCCATCAAAAACATTGATAATTATATAAGTCAAAAGGTTGTCATCGTAATGAAGTTGCTCCCCCTAAATTTTGCACTTCATTACTCTAATAAAAGATATAACATTTAAGCTCCCCTATCAATAAAGCTAAATGGAAACAATCAGAATGATGAAATTTTAAGTTCAATTAAGTTTCTACTTAAGCCTTATTCTAACATCCATTTAAAATTGACATTTTAAAATCAATGGATGTGATATATGATTTGCAATGAATGGGTATATGATTTGCAATGAATTAAGCATGTAACAACCTAGACTAGAACCAATTTGATTGAAAAATTTAGAGGATAGGAAATTATACCAACTTGAAGCTTGAATTGGTTCAATTCTCATTTGGTGATGCAACCGGATTTGAATTTGACTCTTGAGTTCACCCGGTCACCACCAATCTCCTCCTCAAGCTCCTTCAAGTGTAGATTTAGGTACCCAAACAACTTTGGGTCCTTGAATGTTAGCTTTGGGAATCCAAACCATTTTGGTTTTGGGAGCCCACACACTTGAAGAACTATGGTTAATGAACATATGCTTGCCATTTAATGTAGTGTGAGATACATGGTTTTTCAATTTAGAGTTGTATCCTAAACCATGTTTTGCAAAGATTGCCTTTGACTACTTAATAACATGTTAAGCATATGAGTTCCATTTCTGAATCTTTCTAAATCTTTTCTTAATTGCAAATTACAAGCTTGAAGATTTAGTTGATCACAATCTATAGGTGTTGCTTTTAATTTATCAAAATTTGATGCATTGTTTTCAAATTTAGCAATCACCTCATTCTTCTCATTTATGATTAGTTCAATTTGGCATTTGAGATCATTTATTTTCTTTCTAGCATTTTTGTTCTTTTCGCAAATAATCTCATATTGTTTAACTAAATCATGAAATGCATTTTGAAGTTCTTCATGAGAATATGTTTCTTCTTTGGAACAAGAACTATCACTAGCATATGACTTAGATGAGCAAGATTGTGATATACTAGAGTAAGAGTTAGAGGATACCTCACTTCCTTCATCTTGAATTGCCATGTAGCACATATGTGCATATTTCTTTGTTGATGAAGGTGTGGTTGATTTGGATGACGACGAAGACGATGAATCGTCCCAAGTAGCCTTGTAAGCTTCCCACCTCTTCTCTTTTCTCTTACCCTTCTCCTTTTCTCTCCCTCCTCTCATTTTTCTTCTCATTCTCTTTTCTCTCATTTCCACTCTCTTCCTTCTCCTTCTTTTATCTCTTTTCACTTCTTCTCTCCCTCCTCTCATTTTTCTATTCTTTATCCTTCTTGAGGTATTTGAAGAAGTATTTTGCTAGGACTTCAATGTCCTCATCTTCTATACTCCTCCTTGGTTCATCTAAATTTGCATGTAATGCCAAGGTGGATTTCTTCTTGGTGGCTTCCTTCTCCTTCCGATGGTTGATTTGAAGGTCATAAGCCATCAAGTTTCCAATGAGCTACTCCATCTTTAATTTTGAAAGATCATGTGCCTCTTCAATTGCGACGACTTTATCTTCCCAATCGATGCTAAGTGACCGGAGGAACTTCCTTGTCATCTCTCCTTCATTGATTTTTCTTCCAAGAACCAAAAGAGAGTTAGTGATATCGGTGAAGCGAGTGTTCATTTCGCTTATGTTTTCACCGATTTGCATAGACAAAAAATCTCATATTTGTGCATGAGGAGACTAATGCGGGTTTCCTTAGTTTTACTATCCCCCTCATGATGCATTTGTAGTCTATGCCATATCTCATGTGCACTTTCACATCCCCTAATCCTATTATATTCACCCTCATTAAGGCCACAATACAAGATGTTCATAATTTTCGAATTCATTTCGATTTCTTTCATTTTCGGTCTTGTAAGTGAATCTAATTCATCTTCTTTTGGGGGTGTGTATGGATTTTGGAGAAACATCCAATATTTAAGGTCATTTGAAATTAGGAATATTTTCATCCTATTCTTCCAATAATCATAATTAGACCCATTAAGCAAAGGAGGTCGAGTAGTGCATAAACCCTCTATATGATTAGATGATGTAGAAGCCATGCTAAAAATACGATTATGTAATGAATTTAGCGCACAAGGCTCTGATACCAAGTGTAGGATCGTGAGGGTCTACAATACTAATCAATTTTACATTAATTACCTACTCGTTTAACAAACAAAGATATGTGCAGCGGAAATTAAACTAAATAAGTGAGTAGGGAAGGAAATAAGCAAACCACAATCACACGGGGATTTTATAGAGGGTCGGCACCCCACCCGCCTCCTAGTCCTCTCTTGTAAGCTCCGCTCGACTCCGCGAGCTCCGCCTACGTCTTCACTAACCACTCCCTTTTCCGGGCCGGGAGAGAACGCCTTTACACCACAAGCACCGCGAACAACCTCGCTTGCTTGAAATCTTCCTCTCACAATCCGAGAGGGACACTTCGAGCTTTCACCGAAGTCCTTGCTTCCTTTGACAAACAATTTGAGTGGGGCAACACTTTCTAAATCTTGAGCACACTTGAGTAGGATTGGAATTGAGACTAAAGTGTGGAAATTGAAGGTTTGGAGTGTTTGGGATTCTCTCTAATGTTTGGGACAAGTTTGTAGTGGGAGAGTTGTGTTAAAATGTGTTTTACAACTCCTTATATAGACATTAGAGAGAACAGAGTCGTTGGGATTGATTGGGTAAGAGTTGATGTGTGATAACACAAAACAGAATTGCAGGACCCAATTCTGGCTGAAATCGGTCGACCGAATTGGGACGAACGGTTGACCGTTTGGCAGTTTTGCACAAGGTTCGGTCGACCGGTTAAGCAACGGCCGACCGCCCAACTCTACGACTTAGGAAAACTTAAGTCATCGGTTGAACACAAGATAGGGTTCGTTCGACCGATTTTGACCAGGCACTGTGGGGGTGACAAACAATTAGATGAACGGTCGACCGAAACAGGTCTAGCGGTCGACCGATTATGGACAGGCACTTCGGGTTTGTCAAGAGATGGACAAACGGTCGCCCGATCGTGGTCCTCGGTCGACCGATACATGAAATGTATTTGGGGTATATTTGGTTTAATACGAATACGACCGTTGGGTATATACGACAAAAGAAACAGTCGAAAAAATAAGTTCCGACGGTCGACCGAAAGGCAAAACACGGTCGACCGAAAATGTGCAGTGAAAACACATATAGGATTCTTGATCATCCGGTAGACCGAAAGACCTGTTGCGGTCGACCGAATGTGGGCAGACTTTTAGAATTCAGGTTTAGTGTTTTCCGGTCTAAGTTTGGGTGATCTATTGAAGTCCAAATTATGTGAAATTTCGTGTGTGACTTCTATAAGGAACCTAGTGTGTGATTAAGTTGATTTTAGCTTAAGTATGCGCAATTACACTTTGTTCCTAAGACTCAAAAGTAATCAAGATTACATGGCTTCGATATAGCTTTAATTACATGTCTTGACTTCATTTCCATCTTTCTTGAGTCTTGATCACCTGCAGAGGTTAGCACAATACAATATATATGCAATGCATAGTGTATGCTACTCTAATTAAGATTAGGTTGATTAAATCATCAAAACATAAGATTAAGGCCAAAAAGCCAACAACCTACAGGATTGCATTGCCACTGCAGTTTTCGGGTCTTCAAAACGTCTTCCATGTATCGATGCTGAGGAAGTACGTTGCAGATTTTATTCTGGGCTTTTCTGGATGTCTTTGTTGGTCTTGGATGCATCTACTTCACTTGTTGGAGCTCCGACCCGAATCGAATTTCCAAAATACTCCCCATGATGGTGTGGAGTTTTCTGTTTTGCTCTTAGGTCCTTCGGTCTTACGTTCAGGTCCTTCTCCCTTGCATCTTAGTCCCCAGGTCTCACAATTAAGTCATTTTTCCTGCTTTTGGGTCCTTTCATGGCACTTCTCTTCAAACCTCTTTATTTCTGAAATTCAAACATAAAACTCATCACGTAGCATTGCTTAGTTGTAAGATAATGGATATAAGATACAAATATAAGCATGAAATAATGTAAATCAAATAGCCACACACCTAAGTTTTTGCTAGTCCCGAGCAAAACAAAGAAAGACAAAAAACAAACGAGAAACAAGAAATCCTAACTCACTTTCGTAGGAATCACGGTTGCACTTAGCACGTGCAACAAACCGTTAAACCTCCTTGTTGCCAAGGAGGAGGAGTGTTGTCTCCTGAGGGTTTTCAGCGGATATACCCACAATATCCAAACAAGATGCATTATTCAATCTAAACACTCGACTCGTTAGACAAATTTTGTCGATCAATGGACGCGGTAATCCTACGGGTCGACTCTATATAGGTAATCAGTCCACACACCTAGCCTAATGAATCATTCGTGCAAGTTAAATAAGGAATGAAGTGAAAGTCATGGACAACCTCAACCTCCTGAAGTGATACAAAGTGTAAAGTCCATTGAGGTTCTTATTTGCATTTTTTTTCTTCTTTTTGTTTCTTTTCTCATTTTTTTTCTTTTCTTTTTATTAGTTTGAGCTTCATTCTCCCAGGATCAGGTTTCGTGCATCATTGCCCATGAGGACTTACATTGTCACGTATACCTTTCCCCAAATCTCCACATAGGGCAATCCCTACCACCCGTGTAACGAGGGTTCGGTCGGCGCATCCCAAGTCAGATGACTCGAAAGCACCAGGCACAAAGTCCCCTCAGACCTACTTTCCCGAGTGATAGGAGTCGTGCGAGAAGAGAGAACACCTACTCACTTATTTCTTATCTACACATGAACCAAAACTCCTACACTTAATGTCTCACAACAAGATTTAAAGGGTCCTTGACAACAACAAAGTTCCTTAAGTTAACAGACACGAATTATTGACTCATTAGGTTCAAGGTGGACTTCTTTAAATGTTTGAGCACTGAAACCCTATGATTACTCACCCCCAAAGGAAAACTGGGGTGCATCCTAACGACTCGATAAATCCTAAAACCACTGTACTAGATATCCTAATGCATCAAGTTCAATACAATTTTGGGACCTTTCTTTTTACTTTGCCTCTCAACGGTTTTGCACATGCTAACCACACGCAAAACCCACAAAACATTTTCTTTCGCAAACACATGAAGATTTTTGAAAGAAATGTGAAAATTTTAAAGCACTAGGCAAGCAAAAGAAGACAAGTCACCCAAGGATCATGGCAAGCAGATATATCGATATTAAATGCAGCACACTAACATGACGCTAATAATGAACACAAAAGAAAATAAAATCAAAGGAAAAAGACTCAACTATGTACACACGTAAAACACCCCCCACACCTACTTCATGCATTGTCCTCAATGAATGTCAGCAAGATACTACAAGGATTTATGCATGAAAAAGGAGAGATCTCACCAACATGAAGTACAAAGGGAAGTTGAAGGTCATGTTGATGGACACAAACCTGAATTCCCTCAAAATCTGTGAGATGCTAAAGAAAGGATACAAATACGTGAAAGAAATGGAGCCCAAATATACAAGGGTTGGAGCCCACAACAATCGATGCTCACTGAAGGAGTCTTTTATTGTACTTTTTTTATAACTATGTACAAAAATGGGCTCCCATCTTCATATGTCAATGGACATCAAATGGGAATCCGCCATCTCTCGAGCCAAAAATGCACATGCATGGGCTCGCGACATACAAATCAGAATTACTTGACCACCTGATACCCTTATAAGCGTTGTGGTAGTTTGATGCCTCTTGAGAGTGAGGAAGATTGGAGGCATGAATGAGAGGTGAACCTCTATCAGGTTGAAGGGTATCAGGTGGTTGATTCTTAACCCACATGGGGTCCTCAACAGATACAGAATGAAGAGCATGTGGCCCAAAGACCATAAAAATAGTATCTTGTGGCTCAAAAGCCACGTGATCAAAAGGATGTGGCTCAAGGGCCACATGATCAAAAAGAAGTGGCTTAAGGGCCACATGATCAGAAGAATGTGGCTCAAGGTCTACAAGATCAGAAGAATGTGGCTCAAGGACCACAAGATCAAAAGGAGGTGGCACTGGGGGCACGTGATCAGAACATAAGGCACCTTCTTGTGCCAGCTCAGGTGAAACATCTTCACCACCTTCAGGATCTTCATCGAACAATTCTCTGAA
Organism: Triglochin maritima; assembly: GCA_963682175.1. Classification (NCBI taxonomy): domain Eukaryota; kingdom Viridiplantae; phylum Streptophyta; class Magnoliopsida; order Alismatales; family Juncaginaceae; genus Triglochin; species Triglochin maritima. The sequence continues at coordinate 32,755,088 of OY821776.1, read as the reverse complement.
GTACTTGAAGGTACCCTCAACTTCAATTTCATCCAAACCCTGGATAAGTTTGACCCCAACAGCGTCATTGAAGGCACCTGGCTTCTTGCCGATGGTGAAGATGTTGAAATCAGCGCATGGACTACCATAAGTCAAGCGCATCAGACCATTGCGACAATTGATCAATGCATTGGAAGTCGCAAGGAATGATCGCCCCAGAATGATAGGAATTTGTCCATGTGGGTTTGGCACAGGTTCAGTATCCAAGACAAAGAAGTCGACTGGATAAATGAACTCTCCCACTTTGATCAACACATCTTCCACCACACCCCTCGGTTTCTTCATAGACCTATCAGCCAATTGAAGAGTGGTTTTTGTTTGTTTGAGGTCTCCAAGACCGAGGTGGACGTAGACGGAATATGGCAGAAGATTAACAAATGCACCAAGGTCCAATAAGGCTCGATGTATGGACACATCACCAATCACACAAGAGATAGTAGGACAGCCAGGGTCCTTGTACTTGACTTGCATGGGTTGTCCCAACAAAGAACTCACGTTAGCCGCAACAAAAGCTTTCTTTGGAACATGAGTTTTTCTCTTCTTGGTGCATAAGTCCTTGAGAACCTTGGCATAAGGTGGCATTTGCTGAATCACCTACAACAGAGGGATGTTGACCTTAACTTGCCTAAACATCTCAAGCATCTTGTCATGCAGATATGAGGTTTTCTTTTTAAGGCGCTCAGGGAATGGCGCCTTCGGGGCATAAGGGTGCGAAGGAACCCCAGAATTCTGGTCCAAAGAAACATGAGTGGGGACCTCAGAATCTGATTCCTTCGACACAAGAGGAGACAAGGGGACCTCAGGGTTCGGCCCCTTTGTCGAAGGAAATGTAGAGAGAACCTCAGGATCTGACTCCTTCCTGGAAGTATTGGTGGAGGGAACCTCAGGATCCGGCTCCCTCAAAGATGGTGATGACAAAGAAGGCACCCCAATGTGGTTGTCCACCTCCTTACCAGACCTCAAAGTATGAATCACATTAATATGATGGGTCGGTTCAGAGGTAGCATGAGGTAAAGGTGTCCTTCCTTGAGAATTGGTACCCCGAGGATTCACCTCGGGTTGACTCGGGAACTGACCGTTCTCGCGTTCATGGAATTCATGAGCCAAGTGGCTAACTTGCATTTCCAAAGCCATGATTGTACTTTGCAACACTTGAAGGGTCAGATCACAAGAAGGGTCCTTGGGATCAACCCGCTGGGGTGGTGGAGTTTGGTTGGAATAACCCGACGATGAGGCATGAGCAGGTTGGTAATTATGGTGCTGAGACCTTTGATGTGGGGGTTGGTAGGTCGCCGATGGGCGTGGAGGTTGATAAGGTGCAGGTTGAGGTTGAGCGTGCGAGCTCTGACCGTTACCCCCACTAGGCCCCAAATAGAAGTTAGGATGGTTACGCCATCCTGGGTTGTAGGAGTGACTGTACGGGTTGTTACGGGGCCTCTGTTGATACATCGCATTAGCATGCTCAGTATCCCTTGGAGCGTAAGCGCATTCCAAGTCATCATGGCCCGTAAGTCCACATCTACCACACCAGGGAGTAGAGACCTGAGCTACAGGAGCTCGGTCCAACTCCAAACTCTCAATCCTACGCATGAGAGCAGCCATTTTCGCCTCAGACGCGATCGATGACTCAACTTGATATGATCCAGCTCAACCAGAAGACCTGGCGGCTCGTGTCTCTCGCATGGTGTCCCACTCAAAGGTGCGTTCAACCATTAACTCAAAAGTGTCCCATGCCTCATCGATGGGTTTCATTTGGAAGTCACCCTGACACATCGACTCCAACAATGTGCAGGTGTTGTAGTTGAGGCCCTCATAAACAATTTGGCACAACTGCCATAGCTCAAATCCATGATGAGGGCACTGTTGGAGCAGGTCCTTGAACCTTTCAAAGAAAGCATGAAAAGATTCGGTCTCAGTCTGATACATTTGATGTATCTGGTGCCGTATCTGTTGAGTATTCCTTCGAGGGAAAAATCTCTTCAGAAATACGGTCACAAAGTCATCCCAAGACCGAATGGAGCTCGCCGGGATCCCTTCTTTAGCATCTCACAAGTTCTTTCACGTATTTGTATCCCTTCTTTAGCATCTCACAAGTTTTGTGGGAATTTGGGTTGTGTCCATCAACATACTCATGAACTTCCTTTTGTGCTTCACGTTGCGGAGATCTTTCCTTTTTCATGCATAAATCCATGTAGTTTCATGCTCACATTCATTGAGGAAAATGCATGAAGTAGGTGTGGGGGGTGTTTCACGTGTGTACATATTCGAGTCTTTTTCCTTTGATTTTGTTTTCTTTTGTGTGCATTGTTAGGGTCATGTTAGTGTGCTGCAGTTACTATTGATATATCTGCTTGCCATGATCCTTGGGTGACTTATCTTCTTTTGCTTGCTTAGCGCTTTAAATTTTCACATTTCTTTGAAAATCTTCATGTGTTTGCGAAAGAAAATGTTTTGTAGGTTTTGCGTGTGTTTAGCATGTGCAAAACCATTGAGAGGCAAAGTAAAAAGGAAGCTCCCAAAATTGTATTGAACTTGATACATTAGGATATCTAGTACAGTGGCTTTAGGACTTATCTAGTCGTTAGGATGCACCCCGGTTTTCCCTTCGGGGGCCAGTAATCATAGGGTTTCAGTACTCAAATAATAAAAGAAGTCCACCATGAACCTAGTGAGTCAATAATTCGTGTATGTTAATCTAAGGAAGTTTGTTGTAGTCAAGGACCCTTTAAATCTTGTTGTGAGACATTAAGTGTAGGGGTTTTTGTTCATGTGTAGATAAGAATTAAGTGAGTAGGTGTTCTCTCTTCTCGCACGGCTCCTATCACTTGGGAAAGTAGGTCCGAGGAGAATTTGTGCGTTGTGCTTTCGAGTCATCTGACTTGGGATGCGCCGACCGAACTCCCGTTACACGGGTGGTAGGGTTTGCCCTATGTGGAGATTTGGGGAAAGGTGTACGTGATAGTGTAAGTCCTCATCGGCAAGGATGCATGAAACCTGACCCTGGGAGAATAAACGTCCAACTAAAGAAAAGAAAAAAAGTAAGAAAAGAAACAAAAAGAAAAAAAAATATGGTAATGCAAATGATAACCTTAATGGACTTTACACTTTGTATCACTTGAGGATGTTAAGGTTGTCCATGTCTTTCACTTAAATCCTTAATTAACTTTCATGAATGCTTCATTAGGTTAGGTGTGTGGACTGAATACCTATATAGAGTCGGCCCGTAGGATTCCCCGTCCAATGATCAATAAAAATGAGTCCATGGAGTCGACTTTCTAGATTGAATAATGCATCTATGTTCGGATTTTGTGGGTATATCCGCTGAAAACCCTCAGGATACAACACTCCTCCTCCTTGGCGACAAGGAGGTTTAACGGCTTGTTGCACGTGCTAAGTGCAACCGCGATTCCTACGAACGTGAGTTAGGATTTCCTTTTTTCCGTATGCTTTTCTCTTTCTTTGTTTTGCTCGACACTAGCAAAAGTTAGGTGTGGGCGTATTTGATTAACATAATTTCATGCTTACATTTTTTTCTTATATCCATTATCTTTCACCTAAACAATGCTACGTAACGAGTTTTTTGTTTGAATTTCAGGAAAAAGTAGGTTTGACAAGGAGAGACTCTAAAATGTCCTAAAAGCAAGGAAAATGACTGAGTTGAGAGACTCGAGGACTAAGATGCATGATCGAAGGACCTGAATGTAAGATCGAAGGACCAATGAGCAAACAAAAATACTCCACACCATCAAGGGGAGTATTTTGGCAATTCTATTCGGGTCGGAGCTCCTGCAAGCGAAGTAGATGATCAAAGACAAACAAAGACATCCAAAAAAACCCACACGAAACGCCAGACCGATCCAAACCCTATAGACCGCTGATTGGCGGTCCGGGTTGCTCCGGATCCACTAAGATTTCGTTGGGTCGCGTATTAGAGTGTATTTGGTCTATTTTTGGTATACATTTAGTCCCATATCGGGGGATTGTCCTGGATTACCTTCTTCTATGGCTATAAATAGAACTCTCCCTCCTCTCTTGTATCCCATCACTCTCTTGGTGTCGATCCTCTGTACTAGGAGTAAAAGCCTTGAAGCAAAAACCCCTGGTGGAGAGTGGCTACTTGTAATTGAGTGAGTAATGATAGATGTTTTCCTTTGGTTATGTTGTTTCTTTCTTTCTTAATTTCCTTTCATATGTCTTGCATGCTCCTTTAGGTTTATGACTTTTAGCTTCTTTAATATTTCTTGCTTGCTTAGTTTAATTTCCTTTCAGTAGAATGTCTCATGTTAATGTAGGTTGTAATTTAAATGAGTGAGTAGTTCCATCCCCATTTGGGGGGTGGACAAATATGTGATATGATTATGTGATGTATTAGGTGTGTGTTATCTTAATCCTTTGAACCTTACATGATTTCCATAACCATCTAATGGGATTTCACTCTTGTCTTTGATATGCTAATGCTCTTCAATGAAGCTTAGCATATGCTTAGATTAGTGAACCTATTTTATGGAGAATTATAAAGTGAGGATATGGATGAAATTGATGATGGAAACATGATTTGTAGTTGCATGTACTCTTGTTGCCTTAACCTTGGTTAATGTGTTGTATGGTTTAATGATTGTGTAAATCTTAATTCATGTGGAGGCATAGTGAGGGTTGGTCTTTATACATGAGTTCATTTAGCTTCATTCCAATTATTGTCTTGTATTTTTTAATGATATTGTGTGATATTAATTCATGTGGAGGCAAAGTTGGATTTAGTTTTATGATTTTCAGGCACTATGTGTTGTGATGAGCTTAATTGTACACACACCCACACACAAACACATATCTTTATATTCACAATGTCTCTCTACCCCCTATGGGGTTTAGTTTTATTGCGTATTTCCCATTTCCTTTCTTTCCCACTCACATTCGAACAAACTAAAGTCGACATACCTCCCAGTGGATTGACCCGTATTTGTCACCGCTTCAACGCGGCCGTGCACATGTGATTATAATTAAAACGAATCAATCAGCTGTATTGAGTCTCTACCACGCAGTTGGGGGCAACTCCTGGATAGCCAGCTGGTGTGTCTGATTTCCTACGGTGGTTGAACTCTAGAGGCATGAGGTAGGGATTGGTAGGGTGGAGTTTGGATGTAGCTGGGGTGGGGAAAGGTCATGCCAGATGGCGGGGTGCATGTTGGTGTTGATCAGTTATTCGGTTGACATCACACGTATCTCCTGTGACGTAGGCTGGCTAGTTCACCTTGCCTCACAACGTTCATGTCTTCCTCACCTTGGGATGTCTTGGGGGAGAGGTCTGGAAGTCAGGAGAAGAATCAAGGGTGGTGCATGCATGCATTTCAGTTGTTAATGTTTCTCACTTTGGTGTATCCATGCCTTGATTTCCTTGTTGTATTGATTCATGTATACATTACGTATTACATGGGATGTGTGGTTGCTAACCTAATGTCAGTAGTGATATAATGATGAGTTTATGTGTTCATATAAGGAATATGTTGTTGCATGCAATTGATCTTCATTCCTGGAAATTACTAGCTCATGTTATGCATCTTTCAATCGATTCGTGCATAGTTTGTTGATCCTGTTGCATGTTTGATTTCCATTGTTAACAAACTGATGTTACATGAATTTGACTTGATTATAACAATGTTATTTGCTTCTGTAAAAGCATGATGTTGTGCATGTATATTGTAGGGTTAAGCTTGACCTTATAACCATCACTTCAAGTCCCATAGCACATGTTGGGACAACATGCACTAGTCTTAGTTTGGTCTGACTTGTTGCTCTATTATTTCTGATTTTCTGATCTTATAGGTTATTATTGTCATAACTTATACATGTAACAACTTGAGTCACATAACCCGTAGATGGAGTGGTTGCATGGTTATGCTTGTTCGAGTTGGTTTCGTTGTGATTGTTTGTTCGTGACCTATCAAGTTGCTGATTTGCATGTGTTGCATATGATTTGTTTGTCAAGTTGCTGATAGGCATGTGTTGCTTCTGATTTGTTTTGAGCCGCGGTGAGTGTAATTGTGCGCTCATTGTGTTGGGCTTGTGCTTGGCTATTTAGCTATATATTGGATATAGTTATATAGATAGCTTGCATGTGCATATATTGAATAAAACGAATCTTGGTCCACTCAACCAGATTCTTCCAGTTGTCTTTTTTCTTCTACATTATTTATGATGTATTTCCCTTTTGGAACTCGATGTAATGTATTTAACTTTATTTCCATATATGGATAAACTCCCCTTCAGTTATATCTTATGTTTAGTCTATCCATGTATGTTTTATTCAATACATCGTGTATGTATCGTCTTCTATTGTAACCCCTTCGGTCGTCGCGGATGATTCTGATCGCGATAGTTTGCTTGGTTTCCCAACGTGCACACCCACGAGATTGGGGTTGTTACAACTTCGTATCAGCGCATGTCGGTCCCAAAAGTGTACAGAATCTGAAGACTTTCCAGTGGGGTATCACTCCCGAACCCTGTTAGTACATTCTTCCTCTTTTAGAATTTACATTTGTAATTATAATAGATCATTCTGGCATGTTAGGCAGACTCATTCTGGCATGTTTTTTTTTGGTCTTGTTGCGAAGATATTGTTTGATTGTGGGGCTACACAATCCTTCTTCGCGGAGGAGTTCGCAGCCGTAGTGGTTAGGACACCGATGGAGATAACTTTCAGCTTGAAAGTCAGTACTCTAGTCGGTCATGTTCTTGTTGTGAGAACGTATCTTACGAGGGTGTTGGTGGTCTTGGGAGATCAAGACTTCTCGGCTGACCCCATTGTATTGCGATGTCGGTTTTCGACATCATGCTTGGATTGGATTGGAAGATTTGGGAGCAGTTGCAGGAACAATTGGATAAGGGTTTGATCAGGACTAGCATTTCACCTTTTGGAGCTACAATGTTGTTTGTAAGGATGGAAGGATCGATGTGGATGTGTATCGACTACAAGATGTTGAACAAGGTTACGATCAAGAATTGGTATCCCCTGCCAAGGATTGATGACTTGTTCGACTTGCTACGAACAATGAATGTGTTCACAAGGATCGACCTGAGGTCTGGATATGATTAGCTAAGGATTAAGGGTGAGGATGTTCAGAAGACAACATTCAGGACGTGCAATGATCACTTTGAGTTTCTGGTAATGCCTTCCAGACTGACCAATGCGCCTACAACATTTATGGATTTGATGAACCATACCTGGACTAGTTTGTGATAATATTCGTAGACGACATCCTGATTTACTCAACATGCATGGAACAACAAGTGGAGAATCTGAGAGTAGTGCTTGAGATTCTAAGAAAGGAGCAGTCGTTTGCGAAATTTTTGAAGTGCGAATTCTGGTTGGAGCAAATGGCTTTCCTTGGATACGTGGTGGCAAAGGATGGCATTATGGTGAACCCATGGAAGGTTGAGGCAGTCCTGGACTGGAAGGCTCCAACCAATGTGTTGGAGATTACGAGTTTTTGTTGGACTCGTGGGTTATTACCAGCGATTCATCATGGATTTCTCCAAAGTCACGACACCATTGACAAATTTGATCTGGAAGGGAATGATGTTTGTGTGGTCGTGGAAGTGCGATGAGGGTTTCCAGGAGTTGAAGAGGAGGTTGACACTTCCGAGTGGATCAGGAGGCTTTGTGATCTACAATGATGCATCAGGGACTGGCTTGGGTTGTGTGCTCATGAAACATGAGAAGGTGGTGGCCTACGCTTCGAGGCAACTGAAGGTGCATGAGAAGAATTATTCTACGAATGACTTGGAGTTCGTAGTTGTGGTTTTCACCTTGATGATCTAGAGGCACTACATGTATGGAGAGAAGTTTGCGGTCTTCATCGATCATCAGAGTCTGAAGTACCTGCTCTCGCAGAAGGAGCTTAATATGAGGCAGTCTAGGTGGTTGGAGTTCATTAAGAACTATGATTTCACCATCTCGTACAATCTGGGGAACGTGAATTCAGTCGTTGATGCTGTCAGCAGGAAGTGGGAAGGCTCAGTTGCTCACTTGAGTATCCAGGTGTGGAGGCATACCGACCGAGTAGAGTTGCTAGCTTGCGAGTTCAGCCGACCATCATCCAAAGGATTGCACAGAAGCAGAGTGTGCTCAAGTTAGAGGGTTTGATCCACTCACATGTGTTGTTGTCAAAGTTAAAGGTTTCGGTGAAAGCTCGAAGCATCCCTCTTGGATTGTGAGAGGAAGAAATATTCGAGCTCGGTGAGGATTGTTCGTGATTGGTAGCAAATCATACATCGCATTCATGCTATATATCCTTTATTTTACTCCAATTGTGTGTTACTCGAATGTTTGTTGGTAGTGTTTTAGGTATTAGGTAATAAAGAGGAGAAATGAATAGAAAATGACTGAAATGTAACAAGAAAGGGTACAAATGAACCCAAGTGGACATGTTTGTCATGCACAATGACCCATCTGCAAATTTGGAAGAACCCAGATGTAATCCAGAAGGACCTAAACACACGAAAAACATTTTGGGCACAAAAATCCTTAAATACCATGATCGTAAAGAGTATTTGGGCAATTAAGACCAAAGTGATCAAACTAGCAGACCAGAAGTGCACCCCACGTGAAAAATACAACACTTAAGCTATTGGAAGAAATTGAGGCAGATCGGGCACAAAAGATCCACCATTGGTGGATCATTTTGGCCCAATTAGTCCACAATTTCTCCCGTGATTTTGTCTTGATTATATGCGTTCACCAGACTATAGAGAAAGTTATGACAGCCATCAGATTGCTTCCAGATACAACCAAACCCCTATTTATTCTTTAAATAGACTTGTAATTATGAGGCCTTGATCTTGCGCTTGTTTATTTTGATCTTGCATTGTAGTTACTTTTATTCTGGTATGCCTAGTTTACTTTTTGACCAACACACGGTGCGAGGGGGTCTCACAATCAGTGGTAGGCGGCGGCCAGTGGTCCGCCGGAGTGGTCTGTCCCTGCCAGACGTCGGACCAACACACGGTGCAAGGGGTGGTCGGGTATTGTGTGGAGTGTTGGGAGGAGGGCAAACACTTCTAGATGGAGGAACTGGACTTCTGAAATGAAGGACGCAACTGTGGGACCGAGAGACGCACTTCGGGACCGAGGGATGCAAAGCGGCACTGAGGGAAACAATTGCAGGACCGAGGGACGCATTGCGGCACCGAAGGACGCGACTGCTGAGAAAAAGGGACACAATGCTCGACTTTGGGATAGAATTTCTGGATGAACTTCCGAAGTGATTGTCTTGTGGCATGGATGATGATGTGACTTGAGTGCTTTTTGTTGTCCAATGGGTGTGCATGTGATTGAAAAAGTTATAATAACCACAAGTGCACGGCCGCGTTGAAGCAGTGACAAATACAGGTCGATCCACAGGGAGGTGTGTCAACTATGGTTTGTTCGAAGGCAAGTGTTAAAACATGGGAAGAAGTTGTGATTACACTAACTACACTAAACTACACTACACGAATAAGCAACACACAAGATAGAAGTGCGAGAAGAAATGAAACTAAGTGAAAAAAAAAGAAGCTAGAAATCAGGAATGGAAGACCCCTAAGGGGTGGAGTGTGTGTACACATGAAATAACTGGTGATGAATGCATTCATTAAGGACAAGTGTAGGTAGTGTTTGCTATGGATAAGAAGTACCTAATGGCAAGACCTATCATCCAAATCACTAACCCAAGTGATTAATATGAGCATGACAAGTTTGTTATTAAAAACCTAAACAAGCATGGAATGTACCTAAATATTATGGAAAAAAACCATGAAGTTAAGTATTCTCTTTAATTCAAACAACCACACTTACATTTCTCACATACAACAACATATAACATTCATTCCATACTACATCACATGTATAAACATCACTAATTCAAAGAAGACAAAATGAAATTAAGGTATTTAAGATAAGAAAGGGAGACATGTTAATTACTTCTACTAAGATTAAGACAAACAAAACAAGCTAAACAAGCAAACATTTAAACAAAGACAACATTAAAATAGACTATCAAGAATAATTTTATTTACATGACTCACATTACATGTGGCATTCTTCCCCACCTTGAGTTTTGCGCCAAGGCATACTCCAAGTAGGGAGAATGCAACCAAGCAATTGGTGAATACAAATGAGGAGGAAGAGTTCTATTTGTAGGCACGAAAAAAGGCAAACGGGGACAATCCCCCTGTATAGGACTAATGCACTACTAAAAATAGACATAAAACACTCTAATTAATGACCCGCCTAAACCTTATCGGATCTGAGCAAAAGGACCACCAATTAGTGGTCTTGGACCGCTCATTGGCGGTCTATATGGTCTGGATCTGGTCAAGTTTTTGAGTGTGGTTGTCGGGCTTGATTTCTTCATGTCTGATGCACCCTAATCTGTTGTGTAGGTTGCGACCCAAATCCAATTGCCAAAATACTCCTCATGTTGGTGTGGAGTTTCTTCATTTGCTCGTTGGTCCTTTTGGCTTTACATCTGGGTCCTTCTCTCTTTTATCTCGGTCCAGAAGTCTTGACTTAGTCTTTTTCCTTGCTTTTGAGTCGTTTTTGTGCCTCTTCTCCTCAAACCTGCTTATTCCTGAAACTTAAACATTAAACTCGTTACGAAGCATTGTTTCGGAGAAAGATAACGGATATAAGACACAAATGTATGCATGATATGATGTCAATCAAATACCTCACACCTAACTTTTGCTAGTCCCGAGCAATACAAAGAAAGAGTAAAAATGGAAGAAATGAAAGCCTACGAAAACACAAGAAATCCTAACTCACTTTCGTACGAATCACGGTTGCACTTAGCACGTGCAACAAGCCGTTAAACCTCCTTGTCGCCAAAGAGAAGTGTTGTCTCCTGAGGGTTTTCAACGGACGTACCCACAAAATCCGAACATAGATGCATTATTCAACCTAGCACTCTCCTCGATGGACTCATTTTTGTCGATCATTGGATACTGTAATTCTATGGGCCACATATATATATGTGATCAGTCCACACACCTAGCCTAATGAGCCATTCGTGAAAGTTAATTAAGGACTTAAGTGAAAGACCTAGACAACCTTAACATCCTCAAGTGATACAAAGTGTGAAGTCTATTATGGTTCTTATTTGCATTACCAATTTTTTCTCTTTTTGTTTCTTTTTGTTACTTTTTTTACTAGTTGGTGTGTAATTCTCCCCTGGGTCAGGTTTCATGCATCATTGTCTATGAGGACTTACACTATCACGTACACGTTTCCCAACATCGCAACATATGGTAATCCCAACCACCCGTGTAACGAGAGTTTGGTCGGTGCATCCCAAGTCAGATGACTCGGAAGAACCAGGCACAATGTCCCCTCAGACTTAATTTGCCGAGTGATAGGAGCCGTGCGAGAAGAGAGAACACCTACTCACTTATTTCTTATTTACACTAGAACCAAAACCCCTACACCTAATGTCTCACAACAGGAGTTAAAGGGTCCTTGACTACAACAAAGTCCTTATATTAACAGACACGAATTATTCAACTCACTAGGTTCAGGGTGGACTTCTTTAATTGTTTGAGTACTGAAACCCTATGATTACTCGCCCCCAAAAGACGACCGGGGTGTAAGACTCGATAAGACCTAAAGCCGGTATACTGGATATCCTAATGCATCATGTTCAAGACAATTTTTGGAGCATTCCTTTTACTTTGCCTCTCAACGGTTTTGCACATGCTAAACACACGCAAAACCCACAAAACATTTTCTTTCGCAAACACATGAGGATTTTGAAAAAAATGTGAAAATTGAAAGCACAAGTCAATCAAAAGAAGACAAGTCACCCAAGGATCATAGCAAGCAGATATATCAATATTAAATGCAGCACACTAACATGACCCTAACAATACAAACAAAAGAAAACAAAACAAATGAGAAAGACTCGACTATGTACACACCTAAAACACCCCCGACACCTACTTCATGCCTCGTCCTCAATGAATGGAAACATGAAACTACATGGAGGTATGCATGAAAAAGAAAAGATCTCACCAACATGAAGCACAAAGGGAATTTCATGGTTATGTTGATGGACACAACCCGGAATTCCCCGCAAAACCTGTGAAATACTAAGGAAGGACGACAAATACGTGAAAGAAATAGGGCCCGAATAAACAAGGGTTGGGGCCCACAACAATCAATGCTCACTTAAGGAGTCTTTTGTAGTACTTTTCTTTCTTATTTTGAATATAACTATGTACAAAAATAACTTACCATCTTCATTTGTCAAAGGACTTCAAATGGGAACCTCAAAAGTGGGTCAATGTACTAGGAATAGGAACGTGACATCATGCGGGCCCAGAATACTCATATGTGGGCCCCCCTCACAAAGAGCACAAGATGAAAGGACATGTTCAAGAATTGGACGCAAAGGCGTCTCATTCAAAGGATGAAATTGAAAGAGCTTGAACCTCTCAAGAGTTTGGGAAATAAGGGGCAACGAAAGAAGAGTTTCTCCGGTTGCGGTACTGAAGTTATGATCGTCAGTCCAAACTCTATAACCAACAGGCTGGTGGGTCAAAACGAGGTCAAGTACCTTATTATGCATGTCTGACGCACCAGGCGAACATAAACTGCGTCTCTTACCCAACATATCCTCTAAGGCACTCCCAATACCCTCATTGGTGATGTAATTGTTTGATGTCCCATCATTTCCAAGATGATCATGAACAATAGTGAGAGGCAAACTCTCATCAGGTCGTTTGAAATTAAGGGTACTAGGGAGTTCATGCTCCACCATAGGTGAGTCCTTAATAGGCGCAACATAAAGATCATGTAGCGCAACATGAAATTAAGGTAATTAAGATAGGATAGTGAGACATGTTAATTACTTCTACTAAGATTAAGACAAACAAAACAAGCTAAACACGCAAGCATTTAAACAAAGACAACATTAAAACAAACTATGAAGAATTATTTTATTTACATGACTCACATTACATGTGGCATTCTTCCCCACCTTGAGTTTTATTCCAAGGCTTACTCTAAGTAGAGAGAATGCCACCAAGCAATGGGTGAATACAAATGAGGAGGAAGAGTTCTATTTATAGGCATGAAAAAGGTAACCAGGGATAATTCCCTGGTATGGGACTAATGCACTACTAAAAATAGACATAAAACACTCTAATAAATGACCCGCCTAATAGTTATCGGATCTGAGCAAACAGGACCACCAATCAGCGGTCTTGGACAGCTAATTGATGGTCTATGTGGTCTGGATCTGGTCAAGTTTTTGAGTGTGGTTGTCTGGCTTGATTTCTTCATGTCTGATGCACCCTAATATGCTGTGTAGGTTGCGACCCGAATCTTGCCAAAATACTCCTCATGATGGTGTGGAGTTTCTTCTTTTGCTCGTTGGTCCTTTTGGCTTTACATCTTGGTCTTCTCTCTTTCAACTCGGTCCACAAGTCTTGCAACTCAGTCCTTTTCCTTGCTTTTGAGTCCCTTTTGTGCATCTTCTCCTTAAACCTGCTTATTCCTGAAACTTAAACATTAATATCGTTACGTAGCATTGTTTAGGTGAAAGATAATGGATATAAGACACAAATGTATGCATGATATGATGTTAATCAGCATGCAATGGTGCAAGTGGAATGGTCCTTGGACAGATATAAGTCTCAATTGTCCCTTCTTTCCTCCTCTCTCGTTTGTACTCCTCCATCCAACATTCTCGTCCCATCCAGCAAGAGCAAGGTGACTCCGATGAGGTAGGCATTTCCGGTGAGCAAGAGAGGCGCACGTGTGAGAGGCAGGCTGCAACAACGTTTCTAGCGATCTTCAGGCATCTTCTGTAGGATCGTGAATGGCTTAGTTCCAATCGATTTAGGGTTAATTAACCTATACTTGCTCAATCAAAGATACAACGCAAATTAAAACAAACAAACCAGTAGGGAAAGAAATATGCAAACCACAAGATGAAGACAATGTGATTTTTATAGAGGTTCGGCGTCCCGCCTATTTCCTCTCTTGCAAGATCCGTTGGATCTCCCTCGAGCTCCGCCTATATCTTCACTATCTATCTCGTTCCTAGCCGAGATTAATCCTTTACAACATGATTGACATCATTTCATGCTCATATTTGCATCTTATATCCATTATCTTTCACCTAAACAATGCTATGTTACGAGTTTTATGCTTAGTTTTCAGGAATAAATAGGTTTGAAGAGATGAAGCATAAAAGGACCCAAAAGCTGGGAAAAAGGACTGAATTGTGAGATCTGGGAACTGAGATGCAACGGAGAAGGACCTGAATGTAAGACAGAAGGACCTAAGAGCAAAACAGAATACTCCAGACCATCATGGGGAGTATTTTAGCAATTCGGTTCGTGTCGGAGCTCCACCAAACCAAGTAGATGCATCAAAGACCAACAATACCATCCAGGAAAGCCTCCAAGAAAGCCCAGATTAATTCGGATCCTGTAGACCGCCAATTGGCAGTCTGGGACCGCTAATTCGCGGTCCAGGTGACTCCGAATCCGCTTATCTTTTTGTGGCTTATGTATTAGAGTGTGTTTATGCTATTTATGGTATTTTTTTAGTCCCACATCTGGGGATTGTCCCGGATTGCCATTTTCTTTGGCTATAAATAGAACTCTTCACCTTCTATTGTACGCACTCCATATTTTGGGTGGCTATTCTTCCTACTAGAAGTGAGGCCTTGAAGCACACACTAAAGCAGGAGGATGCTACTTGAAATGTGAGTCATTTGTTAATAAAACTTTCTTCATTATGTTGTTTGTTTCTTGTTGTTTGTTTTACTTTGTTTAATTTCATTTAATTAGTTTTAGTAGCTTAGTTAATATGCTTTCTTTGCTTAGTTTAATAATTAGTGTAATGTGTAGTGAGTAGTTCCATCCCCTTTGGGGGGTGGAGTAGATGTTCATACATGGATTAGAGAATGGAATGAATGCTTTATTTACAATGTGTTGATAAAACATGAATGTATGCTTGCTTGTTTAGGATAGAATTTATAACTTGATGAGTTTTGCCAAAATGATTAGACACCTCTCATGCTTGTTTAGGTTCTGAAATAAACAACTTGCATATGTAAATGTTAATCAACTAGGTTGGTGAATAGATTGATAGGTTTTGCTATAACATTTAGACACTTCCTATGCATGATAACACCACCTTCATTTGTGATTAAAGAATGTGTTCAACACCCACCTCTTTGCATGTGTGCACTCACTCCACCCCTTAGGGGTTTTCCATTTCTGAATTCCAACACTCTTGTTTTGTTCTTAGTTAAGTTTTAGTTAATCGTTTGTTGCTTTCTTTCGCATTTCGTATTTCATAGTGTAGTGTAGCGTAGAGTAGCATAAACAACTCTCTTCTCCATATTTTTGCCACTTGATTTCGTGCAAACGAGAGGCTGCTCACCTCCCTAAGGACGACCCGTATTTGCCACCGCTTCAACGTGGACGTGCACTTGCGGTTTAATATAAAACGATCAATCACAACACAAGCTCCACAAACAACCCTCGCTAGCGTGATCTCTTCCTCTCACCACCCAAAAGGGAACACTTTGGGATTTCACCGAAATCCTGGATTTTTTAATAACAAATGAGTGGGACAACACTCTCTAACTCTTAAGCACACTTTGAGTATGATTTGGTTATGATCAAAGGTGTGGAATTTAGGCTTAGAGTTTAGGAATGAGGATTTTGGAGTTTGGGAGTTTCTCTCTACTGTATAGAACAAATAGCAGTGGGAGAGCCATTTAAACAAGGTTTGGGCAACTCTATTTATAACCTCTTAGTGGGTATAGCCATTGGGACAAGTATAGGAAGTTTTTGTGTAAGAAACACAAAACAATGAAGTGCAGGTCACATTTCAGAAGAAAATCGGTCGATCGAATTGGGCATACCGGTCGACCGGTTGGTCAAATCTGGCTATAACATAAGTGAACAGTCGAACGAAATTGTGGATTGGTCTGGTAAAGGATGGATCAGTCGAACTAAGGAAAAGGTCTGTTCGACCGAAAACTTCCAGGCACTTCTGGGTTAAAGGAGAAAATGAGTTTCGGTCGACCCAACTCTTGGAGACGTTCGACCAGAAACTTCCAGAGTGTTCAGGGAGACCAAAGATTGTTTGATCGGTCAACCGATAGGTAAATGACGGTCGACCGGAAGTCTGGTAAAATTAGTTTTTTTGGAAATCCGACCGTTGTAGAATACGACAGGTCTAACGATAACTTGACACGTTTTGATAATCAACAAAAGGCTTGTAACGGTCGTCTGGTTCAGCACTGAAGCTAATAATATTAACAGACCCAATCGGTCGAACGAAGAACTCGTTCTGGTCGACTGAATTGGCACTGACAAACCAGGTTTGGCTTAAGTGTTTTTCGGTTGTAGTTTAGGTGATCTATTGAAGTCCAAATGTTGTGAAACTTTGTGTGTGACTTCTATATGGACTGTAGTGTGTGTTTATGTTGATTTTAGCTCAAGTTATCTCAATTACACAATGTTCCTAAGACTCAAAATAAATCAAGATTACATGTCTTCAAATGAGCTTTACTACATGTCTTGACTTGATTACGTTTCTTCCTTGAGTCTTGATCACCTATAGAAGTCAACATAAACAATATATATGCTATGCATAATGTGTGCTACTTTACATTGATTGTAATTAAGATTACATTGATTAAATCATAAAAACATAGAGTAAGGCCAAAAAGCCAACAATCTCCCCCTTTTGATGATGGGAACCTATATCTTAATATTTGAAATTTCTCTCTATTAATTATGCATGTAAATGCTCCCCCCATGGATGTGCATATTTTTTCTTCAATTTTAATAAAATTTTAAGTCATCTACCGTTAATAATCTCTCCCCCTTTGACATCCATCAAAACAAAATTAAACATGGAATTTTAGGATGTCTTGTAATGAAGTTGCTCCCCCAAAATTTTGTACTTCCTTACCCGACGTATAAGATATTCACTAAGCTCCCCCTATCAATATGAATATGATATTTCAATTAAGTTCAAATTCTAATCTCCCATTTTAATGATTTTCTTAAAGCATGTCCTAATTGATCAACGAATGTGATAAATATATGACAATCAAGCATTCAATTTATCCTAGATTAGAACCAATCTAATGTAAATGTAGAGGATAGAAAATATTGCCCAACTTGATCCTCGAATTGGTTCCAATTTTCTTTTGATAGTGCAACTGGCATCAAATTTGACTTTGCAAGCTTGCCCGGTCACCACCGATCTTCCTCTTCAAGGACCTACAAGTGTAGATTTAGATACCCAAACTACTTTGGGTCCTTGAACATTAGCCTTGGGAACCCAAACCATTTTGGTTTTAGAAGCCCACACACTTGAACAACTATGCTTAACAAACATATTCTTGACATTTAGAGTAGTATGAGATACATGGTTTTTCAATTTAACATTGTATCCTAAACCATGTTTATCTAGGGATTGTCTTTGACTACCTAAAAGCATGTAAAGCATCTTGGTTCCATTTGTGAACCTTTCTAGATATTTTCTAAGTTGTTCATTACAAATTTTAAGATATAGTTGTTCAACATCAATGGGTGTTGCTCTTAGACTATCAAGTTTTAATGCATTAGTTTCAAATCTAGCAAGCACTCATTTTTCTCATTTAAGGATATTTCAATTTAACTTTGGAGACCATTTATCAACTTTCTAGCATTTTTATTTTTATCACAAATGATTCCATATTGTTTAACTAAGTCATGAAATGCATCTTGAAGCTCGTCATGTGTATATGTTTCTTCTTTTGAACATGAGCTATCACTATAATATGACTTAGTAGAGCATGAATTTGATCTAGTAGAACAAGAGTTAGAGTCTACCTTACTTTGTTATTCTTCAATAGCCATGAAGCATGAATGGGCGACCAAGTAGAATACGACAAGTCTAACGCTCACTTGACACGTGTAGACGGTCGAACAAGAGTAGAATATGGGCTAGAGTTTTATTGCCTTAAAAATATTTTTGAATGCTTTCCTTTGATGCACAAATATGTGTTGCTCTCCACCATAGAATTTCGGATTTTTTCTTTCCTAATCAAAGTAGGATAATTTTTTGTGCTATCATGATTATATTGAGTAGGGAAAGAAGAAGAAAAAAATTCTATTTTGAGAATGATTATTGTGGAGATTGGTTGTTATTACCTAACACGCTTTTTGCCAATATTCGTGCACCATAAATGCATTGTTTCCTTATGCATAACTTCCTTCTTGATTGAAAGAGGTGCACACTTTATGGTATTTTTTCGTACGTCGGATTGTGCTAACGTATGGAAAGATTGTGCTTGTATGGAATGAATGGTTGCTGATTTTATTTACTGCCTTATTGAGAGTTGAGCGTAATTTCATTCATTCATTTCCATTTGCAATAGATATCGCAATGGGCTGTAATATTTATGGACTGTAATATTTATGGACTGTAATAATTATTGACTGTGGACTGTTTATTGCCCTAAGGAGACGAGGGGCTCCTTTATTTTTATTATTGCGATATTATTGCTATAAGGCTCATGCAGGTTCCCGTCTAAGAGGCTAAATCCCTATGGGGGATCCTTAGCTTGATATGGAAGTAATGTAGCAATCAATTTCTGTGTGATCTTGATTGATTTTTTTTAAAGGAAACGTTTTTTTGGAACCTACATGCCTAGTGGGAGTTGCAAGGTAAAAGTGTTTTGTGTAAACCACCTTGCAACCGGCGGCAATACTTTCTTTATTTGCTGATTTTCCATGATTTAAACGTTTTTTGGGGTCTCTAAATCATGATGGAGCTCAATATATAGATTAGTAAAATGGCTTTATTAACTATTGCATGAGGATTTGATCGAATGCTTTATGTTTTCTTTTGGTCTGAATGCTATAGCTATTAAGTCAGTTTATTTTTTATGACTATTGTAGCTCGTTGTATTTTATGCTAGAACTCATGTATCGCTATGTGTTTTTGTCCTAGATTCTTTATGGCTTCTTCAAAAAGCATTGTCGCTGATCTGACTCGAGGAGATAAACTCAATGAAAGAAATTACAATCTGTGGCATCATAAAATTGAGTATCTCTTAGAGGATCAGGACTTGTTAGAAAATATAACCCAAACTATGTCTCCCCCCGAGGAGGGGAATTGTGAGTTCAATGCGAGATGATATGTTACTGCGGTTCGAAAAATTGCGAATTGCAAAGGCCTTGTGGGAAGTTGTGAAGTTTCAGTACGGAGTGACCTCCGTCACAAGGGCCCGCCAGCTTGGGCTCATGTTTGATGGGTATAAAATGCACCAAGGTCACACGATGAGGCAGCATATTACCGCAATGTCAAACATGAAAAGCGAGCTGAGCGCTGCCGGTCGTGCTAAGACCGATGAGGAGCAAGTGTCTGCTCTCATCAGATCATTGCCTTCGAAGAGTTGGGAGCATATGAAGGTCCATCCAACCCATGCTGATGACATCAGGACATTTGACCAGGCCGCAAAACACCTAGAGCTGGAGGAGGACCGCATGCTTGCGGAAGCCCCTCTATCTGAAGTGTTTACTGCTGAAGCTGGCGCTCCTCGGAGGAGTGCAGGTTTTAAGCGCAAAAGAGATAGAGCTCAGCGTTTTAAAGGCAAGAAGGGTGCAAATAAGAACAAAACAGAAAACAAAGCTGGAAAGAAACGACCTCGAGGATCTAGAGGTGGGAAAGATAAGTCTAATGTGACTTGTTTTAACTGCCGAAAGACTGGACATTTTGCTCGTGAGTGCACTGAGCAAAAGGTAATTATTGTGTGTAATCCCTCGAATTGTAATGTGACTAGTTCTGTGATGCTCACTGATCATTCTCCTGTGTGGATTGTGGATTCAGGTGCCACGGACCCCGTAACAAAGGATCGTTCTGCCTTCGTGGAATATCGCCGTGTTCCAAGTGGGAGGCAAATAAACATGGCGAACAACACTAGCATTGAAGTTCTTGGAGTTGGCACATGCAAAGTGGCTTTGCGAAGTGGCCGGATCCTATTACTTCACGACGTGTTGTATGCACCAGCTATACGGCGAAATATTATTTCTGTTGTTGTTTTGATGAGACATGGTTTTAAAGTTGTTTTTGAGAACAATGATATGGGTTTATACCTTGCTAACATTTATTATGGACGTGCTTTACTTTCAGACGATTTTATTGTGTTGGACGCAATTTATGATCCCAATCGTAATACTAGTGCCTTTATGAGCCAAAGTTCCATGAATAATGATTTAGTTATGTGGCATGCTAGACTAGGTCACATTGGTGTTGACCGGATGAACATGTTGGCAAAGGAGGGTGTATTAGGAGAATGCTCCAAATTTGAATTGCCGACCTGTGAATCTTGTCTAGCTGGAAAGGAAACTAAAAAACCATTCAGAAAAGCCATTAGGGCTACTTCTCCTTTAGAACTAATTCACTCGGATATTTGTGGACCTTTGAATGTGCGTACTAGACATGGACAAAGTTACTTCATCACATTTATTGATGACTACACTAGATATGGTCATATTTATCTTATTTCTCACAAGTCAGAAGCTCTAGAATGCTTTAAGAGGTGGGGAGTATCTCTCCATAATGTTCAAGGAGTTATGTGATGAAAAGGGGATATCTAGACAACTCACTATGCCATATACTCCTCAGTAAAATGGTGTTGCCGAGAGAAGGAATAGAACGTTGCTAGACATGGTTAGATCCATGCGAGCTTGCCAATTTCGTTTTGGGGAGATGCTCTAATGACTGCTGCCTATATCCTCAATAGAGTTTCAACAAAATCGGTTCCCTCAACTCCATATGAGTTATGGACAGGACGGAAGCCTGACTTTAGTCTGCTGCATCCTTGGGGATGCGCGGCATACATTCATTCTACTAGTCACCGATATGGAAAACTAGGACCTAGAGGGAAAAAGTGTATCTTTGTAAAATACAGTGATCTCTCCAAAGGTTATGTTTTTATCGTGTTAGACGAGAATGAAAGAAGGACGGAACTGGAGTCTAGGGATGCCACATTCTTGGAAAATGATTTTCCAACTCTTGCTGGATCTATCAAAGAGTCAGTGGACTTCTTTGAACAACAAGATGAGGACATTGCCACTCCACGGGATCAGGATCTGGAAGTTGAACAGGAGGTTCCACCAGTCAATCCTAGTGGGAGCAGCAATGCTGAGGATCCGATAGCTCTCACGGAGGATGAGCCATCAGATACCCATCTGCGTCGATGTAAACGCGGGCTCATTCCTCGTAGGCGATTTCGCTTAGAGGAAGAGGCCCTCATGATAGCTCAAGAAGAAATTGATTATGAATCATCTGGGATGACAATAATCGATGAGCAAGAACCGGAGACCTTGAAAGAGGCTTTGGAAGGTCCAAATGCGAAAGAGTGGTTAGAAGGTATAAAGGAAGAGTTGGAGTCGATGAAAGTTAATCGAGTCTGGGACTTGGTCGACTTACCGCCGAACCGAAAGGCCATTGGGGCCAAGTGGATCCTCAAGGTTAAGAGGAAGGCGGATGGATCTATTGATAGATTCAAGGCTAGACTGGTAGCTAAAGGCTACACCCAAAGAGAAGGAGTGGATTTTGAGGAAACCTTTTCACCCGTGGTTAGGTTTGCCTCCATCCGCCTTCTACTAGCTATTGTAGCTCAGATGGACTTAGAACTTTACCAAATGGATGTAAAGACTGCTTTTCTCAATGGAGAACTTGAAGAGGAGATCTATATGGATCAACCTCAAGGTTTTGAAGTCAAAGGACAAGAGCGCAAAGTGTGCAAGCTCAATAAGTCCTTATATGGCTTAAAACAAGCGTCTAGACAGTGGAACATTCGCTTCCATCAAGCTATATCAGAGAATGCGTTCTCTATGCTTGAGGAAGATCACTGTGTGTACATTAAGAGATCCAATGGTAAATTTGTCATTCTGACCTTGTATGTTGATGACATACTCATGGCTGGCAATAGCAAAGAGTTGCTGAAATCCACTAAAGAGTGGTTGTCCTCCACGTTTGATATGAAGGACATGGGTGAAGCTAGCTACGTCCTTGGTGTCAAGATTGTTAGAGATAGGTCGAAGAGACTTCTGGGATTGTCTCAAGAGACTTATATTAACAACGTCTTGAAGAAATACCATATGAACAAATGCAAACCAATCGACACTCCTGTTGATAAGCACCCTGAGACTCCTGAAGAGAGGGCCAAAATGAGCAAGGTTCCATACTCCAATGCTGTGGGAAGCCTTATGTATGCTATGATGTGTACTAGGCCAGACATTTGTTATGCTGTGGGCATGGTGAGTCGATACCAGTCGAGCCCAAGCATGGAGCACTGGAAGGCGGTCAAGAGAATCATGAGATACCTCAGAGGAACGAGTAACTACATGCTGTGTTACCAAGCATCAGATCTCCGCCTGATTGGCTATAGTGATGTCGATTGGGCTGGAGACGTTGATGAAAGGAAGTCTACCTCTGGTTATGCTTTCTTGCTGGCTAATGGGGCCATCTCATGGTCCAGCAAGAAGCAAACCTTTATTGCCCTGTCGACTATGGAAGCAGAGTATGTTGCATCCTCTGCAGTACAGGAGGCAGTTTGGTTGAGGAGGTTCTTACAACATACTGGGCTAGTAGAGACATCTGATGAGCCTGTTGTTGTCTATTGTGACAGCATGGCTGCCCTTTGTTATGTGAAAGACCCCAATTATCATGGAAAGACCAAACATATACAGGTTAGGTATCATTTTGTGAAGGACATCATAGCGAGAAAGGAAGTTGTGTTAACACATGTATCTTCTAGTCTTATGGTAGCTGACCCTCTTACCAAGGCTATAGCTAAGGACTCGTTTGTGTCTCATGTGAAGTCCTTAGGCTTACGCAGACTTTGATGTATTGGCATGTCTAACTTCCTTTTATGAGTGATTGTGTTTTTTTTCTTTCGACTATATCTATTTGGTTGATGTAAATGTTCTAGCATAAAATATTATTCTGTCAATAGGATGAAGAATGCTCACTCACACGAGCATTCGCCTATGACGCTTTTGATAGCGAGCAGAGATGAGACTGATCATGAAGAGATCTTGCATGATAGATCCAGAGAAGTTCATGATAGGATAGTCGCCTTGATTAGGAATCAAGATGAGATCCTCTATGTTGGTGAGGATTGACATGAATGTTCCCACGATTCATGTGACCTGTAGAAGCCAAGTGCGAGCATCACATGTGGCGCCAGGTGGCACCTGTATGGTGTTAAGGCGACAATGATGAAGCTCGGGTCAAGCGCAGAGGGGGTGCAACTGGACTAAGACTTGTATGGTGTTGAGAGACAGACATATGGTTATGTACAGTATGATCCACCATAACATGTTTGTCATACAACATGTGTTGAGCGACCATTGGGAAGTGAAACGATGGATCCCTGCTCCTTCACTGTGTGAGTCCAAGACTTGATTGTCATTAGTTACCCTCAGTGACCTTCGACGACACCATGAAGCAAAGAGTTGATGTGGCTACTTTGGGGTGTTATCTATGACCATGAGAGATTCGGTCTAAAGAGGCATCTTCGGGAAAGGAGTCAACTCTGAGTGTAATGGTGGTCTGGGGCGAAGGGAAAGGTTTGACTCGACTGCACTAAAAGTATTTGCTGGGCCCAATTGTATTGGATACAGTAGCAAGTACCTTGAGGACAAGAAGGTATTCTCTCCGAGGAATCGAGATACCGTTCATGTCAAGTGAGTTTTTGAGTAAACCTGGGGAACAGTGATGTGCATTTGACTGCTTAATTATTATTTTGTGTGGATGTTGTCATTCTGGCCTTCTAGTAAGGTTTCTAGTTTGAGACGCCTAATTGCAGGTCCATCACCGGTCGCACGACCGATTTGTCCTTATGATCGGAAGAGTGCATGTGTCGGGGACACAGATGGTCGGGTATCGAGGATACATGATCAGAGACTTGCGTATTGTGGATGCGTACTTGGAGAGAGGAATAGTTGTATATATCAGGGATATATACATATGTGTCAGGGACACATAAATAGGTGACATATTGCCATCTTCTGATTGTATGTATCAGGGATATATACTTATGTGTTGGGGACACAAAAGGAGATGACATGTTGCTATCGTGCTGTTGTGCAAGTGGGAGATATTGGATTAATCTGGGATTGATAAGCTATTTGCCCAAAGCACTGACACATGACACGTCCCTATTGGACTACACGTTAGGGTTTCGGGAGGGGCCATCTATATAAGGAGGGGAGCCTCCCATTGGATGGATGTTCATGTGTGCAAACCGTAGCCGCACCAACCCTAGCCGCCACCTCTCTCTCTCTCTCTCTCTCTCTCTCTCTCTCCCATTCGTCCCTCCACCTCCACCAAGTCAATCCATGGACTCTTAGGTTATGGACTCGTGCTTCTTCTCCAAGAGAGTAGAAGACCGACCGGTGCTCCAGAGGATTCCGTGAGGTGATCGCCGATCCCTTCCGCTGCCACAGGTTCTCTCCAAGAAAGGTACTCCTGAACCTGTAGACCGTTATAAACTAACATTGACGTATGTTGTACTGCCGATGTTGTATCGGCGATGCTGTCGACGTACAAGTGCATGCTTGGGATGCGGTCAGATGGGCCATTTCATCCAAGATTGCCCTAGTAGGCAGGGCGAGACGAGCAGGAGGCCAGGACCACCAGTCTCAGGGAGGAGCGGAGGTAGCAGGTCCATTGTTCCACAGAGCCAGACCAGGAGAGCAGGGCGAGTTTTCACCGTCCGGGCTGAGGAGGAGAAGGACTCCAACACCATCGTGGAAGGTACCCTTGTCATTTCAGGTTTGGTTGCTCTTGTTTTGTTTGATTGCGGCGCCACACACTCCTTCATTTCGGAGAAGTTTGCTGGCGAGTTTGATCGGACTCCTGAGCTACTGACTGATTTGTTGGAAGTCAGTACGCCCATGGGTGAGGTGGGCACTGTGGGGAGCTTCCTCCCCAGCACCACAGTTGTTTCGGGAGACCATGATTTTCCGGCAGATCTGGTCTTACTACCGATGGAGGATTTCGACGTCATACTGGGGATGGACTGGCTATCACAGTACGATGTGCGAGTCTTTTGCCATTAGAATAAGATCCTTATTCCGAGGAAGGACGTGCCTGATGTGTTGATCAGAGGGACGAGGAGTAGTGGGGGTCTTCTGATTGTGT
This sequence comes from Triglochin maritima, assembly GCA_963682175.1. Taxonomy (NCBI): domain Eukaryota; kingdom Viridiplantae; phylum Streptophyta; class Magnoliopsida; order Alismatales; family Juncaginaceae; genus Triglochin; species Triglochin maritima. The sequence goes on along the minus strand of OY821776.1, from coordinate 32,729,839 downwards.
CGGCGGTTAAGGCACATAGGCTGTTGCGTCAGGGTTGCAGAGCGTTTGTGTCGACCGTAGTTGTTCCTGATCCTGAGACGAGGAGGTTGGAGGATATAGAGGTTGTATGAGAGTTCCCTGAGGTGTTTCTTGCAGAGATTCCTCATTTGCCGCCGCACCGACAGATCGAGTTCGACATTTAGTTGGGGGCTGGCGCGAGACCCAAGTCGAAGGCTCCGTATCAGATGGTGCTTGCTGAGTTGACAGAGCTGAAGAAGCAGTTGTAGGAGTTGATAGACTCCGGGTTTATCCGACCAAGTGTCTCGCCATGGGGAGCACCTGTGTTGTTCGTGAAGAAGAAGGATGAGTCGCTACGGATGTGCATCGATTACAGGATGCTGAATAAGGTTACCGTCAGGAACCGGTACCCTTTGCCCAGGATTAATGATATGTTTGATCAGTTGCAGACGGCGAGAGTGTTCTCGAAGATGTATCTGCGTTCGGGTTATCACCAGTTGCGGATCAGAGAGGCCGATGTTCAGAAGACAACCTTCAGGACACGGTACGGGCACTACGAGTGCTTGGTGATGCCGTTTGGACTGACGAATGCACCTGTAGCATTCATGGACCTGATGAATAGGACCTTTCAGCCGTAGCTCGACAGATTTGTTGTCGTGTATGTGGATGACATCTTGGTGTACTCGCCTGACAGGGAGCAGCATCAGGAGCACCTGAGGATTGTGCTTGGCATCTTGAGAGATAGGGAGCTGTATGCCAAGTACACGATGTGAGAGTTTTAGTTGGATCAGGTGGCATTTCTGGGGCATATTGTGTCAGCAGATGGGATTTCAGTGGATCCGGCGAGGGTTGAGGTTGTGACTCAGTGGAGAGCCCCGACGAGCGCGACTGAGATCAGGAGCTTCGTGGGACTAGTTGGGTATTACAGACATTTCATTCAGGACTTTTCCAGACTTACTTCGCCGCTGACAGCTTTGACGCAGAAGGGCGTCAAGTTTGTTTGGTCCCAGAAGTACGAGGGCAGTTTTCAGGAGCTGAAGAGGTGACTGACGACAGTGCGAATTCTGACGCTACCGAGTGGCAGCGGAGGCTACGTGATTTACAGTGATGTGTCACGGGTTGGCTTGGGCTGTGTTCTGATGCATCACGGGAAGGTCGTGGCATACGCTTCGAGGCAGCTGAACGTGCACGAGAAGTACTACCCTACTCATGGTCGAGCAGTTCACGCGTTGAAGACCTGGTGGCATTATCTTTAGGGTGAGCAGTTTGAGGTCTTCACGGATCATCAGAGTCTAAAGTATCTATTCTCGCCGAAGGAGCTGAATATAAGGCAACGCAGATGGCTTGAGTTCATTAAGGACTACGACTTCACCATCTCCTATCATCCGGAGAAGACGAATTCCATTGCGGATGCACTGAGCAGGAATGTTGAGGTGTCTGTTGCTAGTTTGTGTATTCAGGAGTGGAGGCTACTCGAGACATTGTTAGAGTGGAGGTCGTTCACAGAGGGCTCTGAGAGAGCAGTGTTAGCTGGGCTTCGGGTGGAGTCGCAGACCGTCTCACGTGCTGTGCAGGCTCAGCGTGATGATGAGGAGTTAGCTGGTCTATTACAGTTGGCTGCCAGAGATGGATCAGACTTCAGTGTGGGGGTTGATGGTGGTCTGAGGTTCAGGAGTCGGATCTGGGTACCGAAGGTTGATGGGCTGAGAGATGACATCGTGGAGGAGGCACACCGAGCGAGATATACCATTCACCCGGGGAGTACGAAGATATATAAGGACCTGCAGCGGAACTTCTGGTGGAAGGGCATGAAGAGAGATGTTGCGGAATTTGTGAGCCAGTGAAGATTGAACATCAGCGACTAGCAGGACCGATGCAGTGTGTTCAGCTTCCTGAGTGGAAGTGGGAGCACATGACGATGGACTTTGTCACGGGGCTGCCGAAGACGAGGAGATTCCATGCCGCGATTTGGGTGATAGTCCATCGACTGACCAAGTCGGCGCACTTCATAGCATTCAGGACCACGTTGCCTCTGGAGGGTCTAGCTAAGTTGTACGTGGAGGAGATAGTCAGACTGCACGGAGTACCAGTGAGCATCATCTCTGATCGAGATCCCAGATTTACATCCAGGTTTTGGGGGAGTCTACAGCTGGCTTTGGGGACACGACTGAGGTTCAGTACAACGTTTCACCCACAGACCGATGGTCAGTCAGAGAGGACGATCCAGACCCTGGAGGATATGTTGAGAGAATGTACACTGGATTGGACAGGACACTGGGATGAGCACCTGCTGTTGATAGAGTTCGCCTACAACAACAGCTACCATTCGAGTATTGGGATGGCACCGTACAAGGCATTGTACGGGAGGCCTTGCAGATCACCGGTATGCTGGAGTGATGTGGGCGAGAGGCAGTTGGTGGGGCCAGAGCTCGTGCAGATGTATGCAGAGAAGGTGGATGTGATCAGGAGGAGATTGGCCACAACACAGAGTAGGCAGAAGAGTTATGCTGACAAACGCAGACGGGTGTTGAGCTTTGAGGTTGGTGACTGATTGATTCGTTTTATATTAAACCGCAAGTGCACGCCCGCGTTGAAGCGGTGGCAAATACAGGTCGATCCACAGGGAGGTGTGTTGACTTTTGGTTTATTCGAAGGTGAGTGGTAAAGAAAGGAGAGAACGGTTGGTCACACTAAACTACACTAAGATGCAAAAAGGAAATAGAAGATAAGCAATAAAACTAAACCCCATAGGGTGAAGAGAAATAATGTGAATATAAAGATGTGTGTGTGTGTGTTCAATTTTGCGCCTCACAACATGTAGTGCATCAAATCATAAGACTAAATCAAACTTTACCTCCACATGAAATAAGATAAGACTACATCATTAAAACATACAAGACAATAATTGGAATGAAGCTAAATGAACTCATGTGTAAAGACTAGACACTACTATGCCTCCACATGAATTAAGATAAGACTATATCATTAAAACATACAACGCATTAACCAAGGCCAAGGCAACAAGAGCACATACACTACAAGTCATGTTTCCTATATTAATTCCATCCTTATCCTTACCTCATCATTCCCCATAAAATAGGTCCACTAGTCTAAGCATATGCTAAGCTTCATTCAAAAGCATTAGCATATCAAAGACAAGAGTGAAATCCCATTAGATGGTTATGGAAATCATATAAGGCTCAAAGGATTAAGATAACACACACTACTACATTACATAATCATATCACATATTTCTCCACCCCCAAATGGGGATGGAACTACTCACTAATCATTACACTACCTACATTAACAAAATGAAACATTATACTGAAAGGAAATTTAACTAAGCAAGAAAGGAGTATTAAACAAGCGTAAAAGAAAAGGAAAGACTAAACAAGCATGCACAAATTAAAAGACAAGATTAAAAAAAACTATAACAATTATTTTATTAACAATGACTCACATTGAAGGTAGCATTCTTCTCCACCTTGAGTTTTGCGTCAAGGCTTACTCCTTAGTATAGAGAATGCCACCAAGCAATGGGTAGTTTACAATAGAAGGTGAAGAGTTCCTTCATATAAGGCTCAAATGAAGCTTTCCGTCAAGGCTTACTCGTGGCATACGCGTTGAAGCGGTGGCAAATACAGAAGATCCGGACCGCCAATTGGCGGTCTACAAGATCCGGATCGCGCTTAGATTTGTTGTGGACTTTTCTTGGTATGTTTGCTGGTCTTGGATGCATTTACTTGGCTTGTTGGAGCTCCGACCCGAATGGAATTGCTAAAATACTCCCCATGATGGTGCGGAGTATTTTGTTTTGCTCTTAGGTCCTTCGGTCTTATGTTAAGGTGCTTCTCCCTTGCATCTCAGTCCCCAGATCTCACAATTCCGTCCTTTTTCCCTGCTTTTGGGTCCTTTTATGCTTCATCTCTTCAAACCTATTTATTCCTGAAAACTAAGCATACAACTCGTTACATAGAATTGTTTAGGTGAAAGATAGGGGATATAAGATACAAATAGAAGCATCAAATGATGTCAATCAGCGACCATGTGTTGTTGAAGATCTCCCCAACTCGGGGAGTGATGAGGTTTGGGAAGAAGGGGAAGCTCAGTCCGAGGTATGTCGGGCCGTTTGAGATCCTAGACCGAGTCGGAGAGGTTGCCTACCAGATTGCATTGTCACCGCAGTTTTCGGGTCTTCACAACGTCTTCCATGTATCGATCCTGAGGAAGTACGTTGCTGATCCAACTCACGTGATTGAGCTTGCAGTACCAGAGATCCAGCAGGACTTGTCGCTCGAGGAGAGACCGGTCGAGATCGTGGATCGCATGGATCATCAGCTCAGGAGGAGGACCATTCCGATGGTGAAGGTCTGGTGGCAGCATCATAGTGAGCGTGAGGCCACCTGGGAGATCGAGGAGGAAGTTCGGAAACAGTACCCGGAGCTTTTCGGTGAGTTGCTGTTTTGATTGCGGGACGGAATCCTTTTAAGGAAGGTGGATTGTTAGATCCTCATCTTGCTTAGCCAATCCTTGGTTTAGTGGGGGATTAGCATGGGGAAGAGGAGGGGAATAGTGCCTGGCTGTGTGGTGTGATGGGGTAGGAGTGTAGGGTGATGGGTTGGTTGGCTTTGTGCTAGGTTGGAGAGAAAGACCTCACCCATCTCTCACTCCCTCTCTCACTTTTGCATTCTCTCACCCTTTCTTCCTCTCTTCCGGCGACCAGGAGGCGTTGAGGTTGCTCCGGTGTGAGGCGCGGAGGTCAGTGTGCGAGGAGGCGCATGTGCGGTCGCGGATCAGAGGTGGGTTCGCGGGTTCTCTGGCGGGCGTCGTTGATCTCCTTCTCGTGGTATGTCGGCTTCTAGTGTGGTTTTGTTGTTCCCCACGTTGGTGGGAAGTTTGCGTCGGTTGCGGGAGGTCGGAGACCTCGCCGGCAATGAGAAACGGCATAAAACCATCGGCTGGTGCGAGGTTGTTGTCGACCAATGGTCGACCAGTGCCTTCGGGCGGTCGACCGATTTAGTGTTTTTGCCCAACTTTAACCAACACCGGTTGAACGATGCCATTGTGGCGGTCGACCGGTTGTTTATGTGCTGGTGAGTTGGAGGCTTGCTGTTGGATTTCGGTCGACCGTTCCTTGTTCTGGGTCGACCGGAACTTAAGTGTACTTGATGAATCTGCATGTTGTTCGACCGATGTATGTATATTGTTCGATCTTTATATGACGTAGACTATTAGGATGACCCTGATAGTTTTCGGTCGACCGGGACCCCTAAGTCGGTCGACCGAATAGACTTGATGATTTTGACCAACTCCGGATATTGACCTCGTGTTCGGTCGACCGGTTTTAGACTTCTGTTCGACCGTTTGGACTTTCAGTCAACCGAACCTATTGGGGACGGTCGACCGGTTAGGCTTTTTCGGTCGATCGTTTGTGTGTAGAAGTGAATTCCTAGTCTTTGTGTTGTGTCAACTCTATCCGCGGAAACCCGTGTCCTCTCTTAGTGCGTGAGTCGGGAGGTGACGGCAGGTACGTGCTCGTACCGCCAAGGGACCGCTGTGTGGGAGAGTGTGGACACTTGGGTCGCGCCACCTCCGTATTGGACGTGGTGTGACGTGTTGTTGCCTTACTCTCTGATGAGTAGCAGACCTGAGGGATCACGGATCCCAATGCGTGTGACGCATGCCTCGTGGAGCATAATGACCCTGTACACTATGGTCTGGACCCGTCCGGTGTTGTGCAAGACGTATGCTGTACCGCCGAGGTTTTTGCCGGCGATGATGGTGCCGACGATGTTCCGACTTGTGGTTGTGCCGGACGTATGTTGTACCGCCGGTGTTGTGCCGACAATGCCGCTGATGTTGTGCCAGCGATGATCCCCGATTGGGCACCTATCTTGGGATGTTGACCGACCGGGCTACGACTCCGTCGAAGGTGGTGTAGACCACGTGGTTCCTTGCGCGGAAGTGCGGACGCTCCTCAACGATCCCTTAGGCTCGTGTAGTCGCGTGTGGGGGGACGCGTCGCGTGCCTTCCGTAATACCGTATGTGCCTACGGTAGGTTTCTGAGGGAGACCCGTTGTTGTTGCTGGACGATGTCCTTGTGGACCCTGTTGAGGGTCGTTGTTGTTGGACTGAGGTCCCGTTTACCCTTGGAGGGATTTCATCCATTGCAGATGTGATATGACATGCCACTAGTATGATAGGTTCATTTACCGTACCATTGCATGCATATAGGTGAGCTTGGTATACAGGGTTTCCTAATGGGAAACTCAGGCATCGTTGTTTGATTCTTGTTTCAGGACCGCAGTAGGTTCTGTCGCACACATTTTGGGGTCGCGATCCTCATCGGACTCTTCGAGGTTGTCGTGATTGCTTTACCTGTCTTTTCATTGTATTGTGGTAATCACGTCCTTTGACAAACTATGTTGTATTATTGGTGCACCGACTGTTGACTTATATGAGTAACATTCCCGTTGATGATTTTATCTGAGTAATCTCTTGATTGTTTAAAATTTAAAATTTTCACTGTTTCGGGATGTTACAAAAGTTATTCCATTATTTACAATATGTAGTTTGAAATTATAGTTGACGCTAGAAAATGAATTTACAAAGTCAAATAGTTGTGCAAACTAGCTAACTCAAAAAATAGAAATGCAATTATGTGTTGCTTTGTTGGTGTTTCTGCATAAAGAACCACATAATGGTCAGTATAAGGAAAAATAATGCAATTTTTTACAGTTCCAATAACACTGGAATCTAATTTGACGTTGGAACAAGCATTGACTAGAATCGTCACGTTTTGAACCTACACAGATACTTAGTGCCAAACAATTCTTATAACAAAACAATCCAACACAAAACGATCCAAGAAATCAATGGAAAAACTAACCGAAAACAACCAAAATTGTGGTAAGCAAGCCTCAAATAACCAGAAAATCATAATGAAAACCTATCAAATTACCTGCTTTTGTCTCCCCAATGAAACCTCTAAATGCAAACAACCTCACCACACCTCTGCGAAGGTAAAGTTGACACCAACAATCGACGTGATCGATGCAAAATAAACCAAAAAAGCATGATGCCAAAACCGCCCATTTTCCTCAACGCATAAGAACAAATGTGCAGTGTAAGCATCAAATGCTGAGTCTATAGGTTTGATTAGGAATGCAGGGGTGGCAGGGGGAGCGCGCTTTGTGACCTTTTTTTTGTTCCGACAATCTATTATTGTATTCCAGATATTCATCCGTTTACCTGTTTATCTACATGTGATGTACATATCACCTTTCAAACTCAAATTAGCAATATCAATTCAACATAACCACAAATGCATAATTATAAAACAAAATTCACCTCCAAAATCAAACCTTCAAACTAGCAAACCATATTAAACCAGATCACACAAACCCAAATCCAAATCCACATCGTAACAAATCATTCAACACCAAAACCAAAACCCCTCTGAAATCCAAAACTACAAACAAATCCAACACAAACTCAATCTAGAATTAACTTAAAGCAAGCAAGCAACATCAAAAAAAACTCCTCTGGTAGGGGTCTAGATCGAGGAAGTCGATGGTCTGGTGATGATCAGGGCTAGTTGCCTCGTCGTGCTGGTGTGTGGTCCGTTGGTCAGGGGTCAGGGTGGGGTCTGGTGACGTTGGGGTTGGACGCGGTGGGGTTTGAACGAAGTAGCATGGGGGCTGGACGACTTGGGGACGATAGGGGTCTAGATCGAGGAGGTTGGGTGTCCAGTGATAGTCAAATACAATCATGAATGACAAAAACTTCATACTATCAGATTTTGCTCAAACTGTTGGTTCAACCCTAAATTAAGGAGCCTCTCCGGCTAGATCGTCAAGATGGGTGTTACAACAATTCTTCAATGGGCATAAGATCTTCCCATAATGAATGTATGGTTGTGAGGGTCAAATACATGGTTTAAAAATGATTTTAGATTCTCAGTGAATCTCTGACTAATTCTCAAGTCATACATCCAACTTTTGTCTTCATCAATCATTCTATTGATTTAGGACGGAAAAACATGTTAAACCTAAAATAACAATATGTATTATAATTTTATAGAAATTTCGGCAGAACTCCATTATATTTTCAGTAATGATTTTTTTTCGAAGTACTGGACTGACAAGAAAAACACATTTTTTGATAACAATCACAGTTACATTCATATAGTCCTGATGGCACATCACATAAAATTCGTATCATCCGGATGCCATATCACATAACATTTGTATCATCAATCCAACACACATTTCACGTATCCTACTTTATTGCAAAACTAAAACGTTCAAACCAAAAACGACAACACTTTCGATTATCTAGCATCTCCACCAATCACAACAAGTCGACAACATGCAACAAACACTAATCCACAAACATAACACTTCCTGGGTAAAACCAACACCCTTAAACGTAAAGAGAAGAGTCCACATGACATCAAAATATCATCTCCTCCTCCCACTTAATTACCCAACTAAAAAACTCTTAAAAGTTAGCACTTTTGATTATCGAACCCTTTCACATCTCAACCAATATCACAAAATGCAACAAAACACTAATCCACAAACAAAACAAATCCAAAACACTACTTGGATCAAGACAATACCAACCAAACCTACAGAAAAGAGTCCATCTGACATCACAAACTCATCTACTCCTCCCACTTAATGACCAAACTAAAACACTAATCACAACAATATGCAAGAAACTCATCTCCACCAATCACCAAACTCATGTCCCACTCCACATCTCCACCAATCACAACGACAAGCAACAAAACACTAATCCACTGAGCCAAAACACATTTTGGGTCAAACCACCACCAATCAAGCACAAAAGCATATAATAAACCATTATAACCCATTCTAAAAGTTCCTAGTTTTAATTTTCCTTCACCAAATCTTACCACTCCATATCTCAAACTCCACCAGTCATAAGAACATTCAACAAAACACTAACACATAACCAAAACAAACCCAAAACCATTTTGTGTCAAACCAACGCCAATCAAACACCTCCAATATTCTATTGATTCCGTCCACCTCATCTCATACACTTTTATATTCTAAGCCAATTAAATCAAAACTTAAACCATTTTTATAATCAAACCGCATTCAAATTTATTAATTTTGAATTTATCACAATAAAATAAATTTACTTATCACAATAAAAATGACACAATGAATCATACAACATAAAATTAGCTAACAAGATCTAAGTTATAAATTAACAAAATCACATTTTAATGTAATTACTTTTATTAACAAAAAAAGTGATTACCATATTTTAAATAAGAAACTAAAAGAGGTGGAAGCGGAGCAGTGATGGGGGTGGAGGTGGTGGAGGTGGTATGGTGTTATTTGGTGGTCTTGTGTGGGTGGTCGGCGAGGTGACATGGGTGGTCAGGGAGAGGGGTGGTGGCAGTCGGTGAGAGGGGTGGTGGTGGTTTGGGGACGATGACGTTGGCATGATAGTGGTGATTGGTATATCAGGACGAAAAAGCTCATTAATGGCGTCGCACGAGGTGGTGATGAGGAAAAAATGAGAGGGCAGGCGAGAGCAGTGAAGGGGGTGATGTCAAGGGGGCTACGACAACGTGAGACAACAATGTGGCAGCGGGTTTTTTAGTTAGTAATTGATTCAGTTATACTACCGTAAGTGCACGACGTCGGTAAGACGCAGAAAGTATGGGTCGAGTCCACAGGGAGCGCGTGTGAGTCAAAATCCACCATACTCGAGTAGGGAAAGAAGAGAGGAATGACGTCGGATCACACTACTGTGTGTATGAAATCAGAAAACAAGCAATAAAACTAAACCCGTAGGGGGTAGGGAAACAATGCGAATACGAAGATATGTGTACGTGTGTGTTCAATTTTGCTCATCACAACATGTAATACATGAAATCAATAAAACCAAATCCAACTTTGCCTCCACATGAAATAAGAAAAAACATTATCATTAAAATATACAAGACTATAATTGAAATGCGGCTAAACGAACTCATGCATAATGACCAAACCCCACCATGTCTCCACATGAAATAAGATTTAACACAATCATTAAAACATACAAGACATTAATTACGATGAGGCCAACATGAGCACATGCATGCACCTGTTATGTTTCCTCTTCCACTCCATCCTTATCCTCACCTCATCATTCCCCATAAAATAGGCCCACTAATCTAAGCATATTTTAAGCATCACTCAAGAGCATTAGAACATCAAAGATGAGAGTGAAATCCCATTAGACGGTTATGGAAATAATGGGAGGTTCCATGGTGTGGAGGAACACACACTTAATACATCACATAATCACATCACCTTCTTCTCCACCCCCAATGGGGATGGACTACTCCCTACTCGTATCCAAACTAAAGAAAGCATAAAAACAACAAAATCCATGAAAGAAACGTAGAAAACAAGATTAAGGAAGCATCAAACCCAAAGGAAATTGCATAAAATAGAAAAAAAGAACAAGAACTAAACTAGATTAAGAAATAAAAACACATAGTTTGCTCCTCTCCAACCCCCTTATTTACACTACTAAAGCAGGAAATTAAAACCTACTCTAATGGGGAAGGAGAAGAAGAAGAAGAAATGAGCCATTGCAAGTTTATTTATAGAAGATTAGAGGCTTTGGATGGATCTGGGCATAATCAGATGGCTGTAAATCAGATATGGATGTTGCATATTTCTGTGACCTGACATCCCAACCAACGGGCAAAACTGTAGATGAAATAGAGTAAAATGATCCGCCAATGGCGGATTAAATGGCCCTGATCAACCTCTTTTTTTTCCAGCAGGTTAAGTTAGGTGTTTTACACGTGGGATTGAGCCATGGTCCATTGTCTCGAGCCAATTTCATTTTAATTGTTGATTTACTCCTCAAGTTATGAACTTTCACGACATAATATATTTCTTTATACTTTGGTCCCTCCGGGTTTTTCACTTGGGTCCTTCCTGACTTACAATTAGGTCCTTGGGCATTACAAACAGGTCAAGAACTTTCCAAATCAGTCCATTCTTCTTGCGTCTTGGTCCTTTTCTTTTCCTTTCTCTTGTTTATTGTCTAAACCCTGAAACATATCAAATAGACACTTGAATAGCACAAATATGGGGGAAAATAAAGGATATATAGTGTTAATGCAATGTATGATATGCTACTAATCAGTTAGGATTTGAGAATTTATGGTAGAAGAGAGTGGAAGGAAAGCCTGATTCGGGCTACTCATATAAAGATTTACCAACGGTACTATACTCACTGACATAAGGATGTATGATAATTCACATATTATGTGTCGGTGTATACATGAGATTATATCACTAAGGGTATATTTGTATGTAAAGGCCGATTGATATATCGATTGGTGGATGGTGACATATCCGTCAGTGTTGATTTTGGTGCAAAAAAATTATTTTCTGCAGTCAAAATTTTCAGAAAATACACCGACGCTACCTAGCCATTTGTCTATAATTTTGATTTGACGAAAGATACGAAAAAGTTGTCCGACGAAATTTATCGTCGATGTACGTTACCACGAACAAATAATTGTATATGTCGATGTATACCTATGTACTCTGACGGATGTTTCACCGATTGATAGATATCCATTAGTGTAACCTGATTTTCTTACATGCATACGTTCTTATTTGTGAGTATCAAACTCCCCATAACTGTATGCACATGTCAAGATTATTTCCCCCTTAGGCATTCATCAAATAGTCCACTAAAAAAATATGAAGTTGCATACACAAGTAGACATAGAGAATAGAAATTAATTACATTAAGGTAAGATAATCAAAATACAAAGAGAAATAAAATGCTACAATATCAATGAGAAATTCAAAGAAAATACAAGCAGAACGATGTAACCACTTTAAAATAGCCTAGTGAACATAACAATAGGAAATCAATCTTGAGCTGTGGGTGGGTGTTGGTCATGCTTTGCAAGAGAATGAGCCAAAGAGATCCTAGTTGGTGTGATGGACTTGCTCGAATCAGTCATCCACATGATGTATTCTAGATCAACATGAGCTTTCTTTGAGGTTGATGGCAAATTATTTTTCGTTAGAACTTTTCTTGCATGCTTGGATGTGGAGGCAACATGAGTTCTACGAGCCATTTGAGAACTAGGATTGAGATATTAGGATTTTTGGGGAAGGGAAGACTTCGTGTAGAAGATTTTATGATATGCAAACAATTGAAATCAGACAACAAGTATCGTTGTTCAGATGTCCAAAGGCAGACAAAATGCATTGATTTAGATTTAACTTGGCCTCGTGCAGATCATTCGAACAATCAAATTTCCAAATATTGGAATATGATTTTAGACAAATAAGACGGAATTTGATAGTCTAAAGAAATCGATAGTAACAATTAGAAGTAGGAAACTTGAGATTCAATTGACTACAGAATGGTGGGCTATCCCAATTTATCATATTTGAGATGGAAAGTTGATTGTTCATTTTTTTGGTCAATTGTGGGATGCCTAGTTGTCCAAAAAATTGGATTAGAAAACACCAGAAAAACAAACACTGGATAGGACGACTAGCCAGATTATACATTGTTCACGGGAATTTCAAACGGTAGAGAGGAGCGCTAGTCAATCGAATTGTGGTCCAAACATGAAGAATTGCTCAAAATTAAGGATTACTTTAGCAATCCAAAGAAATTGATCCAAAAGACTCTTAGAAATCAAGTGAAGTGATTTGGCATGACTAGCCATGGCAAGATGTATGAATCTCGAGCTCTCATAATGTTTTCATCGCAATCAATGTCCTAAATAATTTTGGTTAGCCAAAGTAAACATGCATGGGTTTGGACAAGAATTTTGGTTGTCCAAGTGAAATTTCGGAGGTCCAAAAGGATGATGGCCAAATGTGACCTACAGATTCCGACGACGGACCAAAGTAATTGTTGTTCGAATTTAGGCATTTCATAGACATACCTAATGAACAAGTATATGAACTAATGTGGAAACATAAAATATGATCTAATGAAGTTCATTCGCAATAATCATATCTTGCGTTAGCTTGTTAAGTTATTCAATATTAACTGGTTTACTAAAAATATACACTAACACATAGGGGAATATGTATGTTTGAAGAAATTTGATACATTTAACTCCATATTAAGCATTAGAATTATCATCATTAAATTGGGAAAGATTATTTCTTCGGAGCCTTAATCATGCTCACTTTTAGGTCTTAATGATGTTATTTTTGATGATTTAATCAACCTAATATTAATCACAATTAAATCCGGTCAAACACATTCCATGCATTGCAAATATACTTGTATTATGAATACTTCTATCATAATAGGTGATCAAGACTTAAGTAGAAGGAATTCAAGTCAAGACATGTAATGAAAGTTATGAAGACATGTGATTGTATCGTTATTTGTGTATTTAGGAACCCTTGGACACTTCAGTATATTTGTGGGGATATCCATCCACAGTCACTCTAGGTTCCATCTAGAAGTCACATACCAAATCTCATTTTATTTGGACTTCAATAAATGACTCATACCTTAACCGGAAAACCACCAAACTCAACTTGAGTCAGGCTGTGTGAAACGGTCGACCAAAACTTGGGTTTCATCTAATCATTTTTTAATTACAATTCCTTTGTAGAATGGTCAACCGTTTTGACAATTTCATCTGATTGTTCCTTAAAGATTGTGCATCTACCCAATTTGTACTGCAGACTTTAGGTCGATCAGACGATTGTGCCTTTACCCAACTTGGACTCCACACTTTAGGTCGATCCGACCACACCTAGTGTTAGACCGAAACATACCCACAATTGGAAAATAACTTTTTTTGTTTCCGTTCAACTATTTTAGATTCACTGGTCGACCATTTTCTCATATCCCGTATTCATACTCCAAGTTTACATTGTGTTGGTTCAACCATTTGGCATATCCATCCAATTGTTAACTTGCAACTTAAGTTAACGATCAAACGGATTGACCAAATGGTCGACCAATTGGCACCCGACTAGCATATCAATTTTGTTTCTTTTGTTGATTACTTCTATATACTTTTTGTCTTTAGCCACCAAAAACTATATGGATCTTAAAGCCTATAAATAGTTGTCCAAACCTTTGTTTAACACATATTTTAGACCTCCCATTAATCCATTTCTTGAGAGAACACCTTCCCCATCCTCAAACATCAACTAGACACTCAAGCCTAAATTCACCACTTGTGCTCCTAAATCATATCCTACTCAAGTGTGCTCAAGTGTAAGTGTAGATCAGTGATTCCCACTACTACTTTGTTGAATCACAAGAGTTGTAGAAGCTTCGGGAGGAAGCTTCCCTCTCATATTCTGAGGCAAAGAATCATGTTCGAGGAGGTTGTTCCCGAGCATGCTTTGTGAAGTCCTTCATATCGACCTAGAATGGTGATCATATTACTGAAGTCATGAGCGTAGGTCGTGGTGATAGAATGGGGCTTGCAAGAGAGGATTAGGACCTTGTTGGGGTGTCGAACCTCTATAAAAATCTCCAATCTACAATTATTGTCCCATGTTTTTTTGTTTATTTCCCTTACACATACTTAATTGAGAGATTAGATTAGTGACCATCATTGATCCTATCAATTGCTATTAGAGCTTAGGTTCTAAATTCATCTATTTAACATTAGTTTAGCATGACATCTTTATCATATAATCATTGTGAGCATTTATCTACATCTTGACAACCTTTGCTTAATGAGTCGAACAATGATTATTGCAAGAATGAAATGAGAATTTTCTTACAATTTAGCAACCTTAAGTATTAGATCTTCCTTTAAAACCCTTCTCATTACCTATGGAAGATGAATTAGCCACCCTAAGTAGAGACATTATGAAAGAAGTTCAGATGAATTCACGTATTATGAACATACTTTATTGCGGCTTGAATGAAGGTGAATATAACCAGATTAGAGATTGTGAGAGTGCATATGACATATGACAAACTTCAAATGCATCGTGAGGGAGATAGTAGAACAAAAGACACAAGAATTAGTCTCCTCATGCGTAAATATGACCTCTTCAGTATGCAACCTTGTGAGAACATAAGCGAGATGAACACTCACTTCACTGAGATTACTAACTCTCTGAAAGTTCTTGGTAGAAATCTCAACAAGGGAGACTCTCCGGTCGCTCACCTTTAAATGGGATGAGAAGGTGTTAGCCATCAAAGAAGCACACAATCTCTCCTAATTAAAGGTGGAGGGTCTAAATGGCAATCTCATGGCATATGAGCTACAAATGATAGACAGAAAGGAGAAGGAAGCATTGAAGAAGAAATCATCCTTCGTGTTACACTCAATAGCTAATTCCAATGAACCAAGGAGAAGAGACAGAGATGAGGACATTGAAATCCTCACACAAGATTTCTTCAAATTTCTCGAGAGAGACAAAGTGAGAAAGAAAGAAAAGGAAAAGAAAAAGGGAGAACAAGTGAAGAGAATGAGAATAGAAAAGAAAAAGAAAGAAGGAGAGAAATTGAGAAGGAGAGGAGTGAAAATGAGAAAAAAGAAAAGAAGAGAGAGGGGAAAGGAAAAGGAGGAGAAAAGGAAATAGAACGAAGCTCACAAGGTTACATGGGATGACACATCATCAACCTCTTCATCTTCATCACCAAGAGAAGTTGCCCACATGTGCTTTATGACAATAGAGGATGAACAAAGTGAGGTATCCTCTAGATGTTGTTCTATCTATACTTCTAGCTCTAGTTCTAACAATGATTCATATTCTTTTGATAAACTAACCAATGAATTTCATGAGCTAGTTGCTAAATATGAGCTCATTTGTAAAAAAAACAAACTAGCGAGGCAGCAAGTAAATGATCTTCAATGCAAAATTGAATTTATAATGAATAAAAGAATGCGGTGCTTGCTAGACATGCTAAATTAGAATTAGAACTTGATAGTCTAAAAGCAACACCCATTGATATTGAACAAATAGATCTTAAGGAATGCAATGTTCAATTAAGAAACGATCTGGAGAAAATAACCAAGGAAAAGAACATGCTTCAAAGTATTCAAAAAAGATAAGCATGGTTT
Organism: Triglochin maritima; assembly: GCA_963682175.1. Classification (NCBI taxonomy): domain Eukaryota; kingdom Viridiplantae; phylum Streptophyta; class Magnoliopsida; order Alismatales; family Juncaginaceae; genus Triglochin; species Triglochin maritima. Next base: position 32,713,760 of record OY821776.1, on the reverse strand, counting down.
GGGATACAATGCAAATTTTAAAAACCATGTAGTTGATACCACTTTGAATGAAACACATTTCTTAGTGAGACAAACCTCATCAAGTGCTTGGGCTCACAAAATCAAAATGATTTGGGTACTAAAGACTAATATTCAATGACCCAAGGTGGTTCGGGTACGAAAATCTTCACTTATAGGTACTTAGAATAAGGAGGATAAATAGCAAATGGCTTAAAAAATAAAAAATGACCCCAAGCTTCAAGTCAGCATTTGGATCGAACACACAAAGTTGTTTTCGCAATCAAAAAGATATTGGAACCAAACGAGGATCAAGAGTTGGGTAATATTTTTAAATCTTATTGATTCAATTAGAATAAACTGCAAGTACACGACATCAGTGAATATGCGGTAAGTATGGGTCTAGTCCACAAGGAGGTGTGTCAACTCCTAGTTGGGGACGTTGAGGCCATGAGAGCTTTCAGAGAAATCTAGAAATAGGAACACAAGCCTACTAGAGTGATCTAGGTGTCTATTTGTATGAGTCTTAGACTCGAGGTAACTTGAAGGCCGGACATGTAGGTAGCATGGCTCCGTGGTAGTTTATTGCCAAAATTTGTAGGTTGAAAATCAAAGTTTACACATTAATTGAACTTCGAGCACATGCCTCCCTTTTGCTTTGCAAAAGAAGGTGTGTCAACTCTGGTTCTTTAGAAATCGTGTGGAAAATAAAGGGGAGAAGTTGATTACACTAAACTAAGCTACACTACACAAGAAATTAACCAACAAGAAAAATGAAAGCACGAGAGTAACTGCAACTAAACTAAACACTAACCAAGCATGATGAAATTCAGTAAGGAAAACCCCCAAGGGGTGGAGTGTGTGTACACATGTATCAAACTGGTGAAGAATGCATTCAATAAGGCACAAGTTTAGGTTGTGTTTTCATGCATAGGAATTACCAAATGGTTGTGGCGAAACCTATGATTCCAATCACTAACCTAGTTGATTGGCATGAGCATAAAAAAGTTGGTTATTGATTGATCTCGTTTTATATTTAACCGCAAGTGCACGGCCGCGTTGAAGCGGTGGCAAATACGGGTCGTCCACTGGGAGGTGTGTCGACACTTGGTTTGTTCGAAGGCGAGAGGTAAAAAGAAGGAGACAAAGGTTGGTTACACTAAACTACACTACAATGCAAATGGAAATGAAAGATAAGCAATAAAAACTAAACCCCAAAGGGGGTAGAGAAATAATGTGAACATAAAGAAGTGTGTCTGTGTTCATCAAGCTCCTCACAACATGTAGTGCATGAAATCATAAAACTACATCCAACTTTGCCTCAACATGAATTAAGATAAGACTACATCATTAAAACATACAAGACAATAATTGGAATGAAACTAAATGAACTCATGTATAAAGACTAGACCCTACTATGCCTCCACATGAGTTAAGATGACTACATCATTAAAACATACAAGACATTAGCTAAGGAAAAGGTAACAAGAGTACATACACTACAAATTGTGTTTCCAACATTAACTTTATCAATATCCTAACTTTATCATTCCCCATAAAATAGGTCCACTAATCAAAGCATAAGCTAAGCTTCATTCAAGAGCATTAGCATATCAAAGATAAGAGTGGAGACCCATTAGATGGTTATGGAAATCATATAAAACTCAAGGGATAAAGATAACACACACTTAATACACTACATGATTATATCACATATTTCTCCACCCCCCAAATGGGGATGGAACTACTCACTACTCATTACACTACTGATTAGACTAAGCAAAGAAAACATTTAACTAAGATACTGAAATTACTAAACAAGAAATTAAGCAAAGTAAAACAAACCACACAAAACAAGCAACATAACAAGACAAGATTAAAACAAACAAATAAACTTTTATTAACAATGACTCACATTGAAGGTAGCACTCTTCTCCACCTTGAGTTATTGCTTCAAGGCTCACTCCTTAGTAGAGAGAATGCCACCAAACAATGGGTAAATACAATGGAAGGTGAAGAGTTCTATTTATAAGCATGGAAAAAGCTAATCCGGGACAATCCCCCGATGTGGGACTAAACCAATACCAAAAATAGCCTAAACGAATACTAATACAAGTCCAGGAGAAGTTGGGGCGGATCTTGCATGATCCAGACCGCCAATTGGCGGTTCCAGACCGTCAATTGGCGGCCTATAAAGCCCAGATCCGTCTGGGTCTTCTGGTGGGCTTTCCTTGGTGTGTTTCTTGGTCTTGGATGCATCTAACTTGTTTAGTGGAGCTCCGACCCGAATCGAATTGACAAAATACTCCTCATGATGGTGTGGAGTTTCCTGTTTTGCTCTTAGGTCCTTCTGTCTTACGATCAGGTCCTTCTCCCTTGCATCTTGGTCCCCAGGTCTCACAATTAGGTCATTTTTCCTGCTTTTGGGTCCTTTCATGGCTCTTCTCTTCAAACCTCTTTATTTATGAAAACTAAACATAAAACTCGTCACGTAGCATTGCTTAGGTGTAAGATAATGGATATAAGGTACAAATATAAGCATGAAATGATGGCAATCAAATACCCCCACACCTAAGTTTTTGCTAGTCTCGAGCAAAACAAAGAAAGGAAAAAGCATACGAAAAACAAGAAATCCTAACTCACATTCGTAGGAATCACGGTTGCACTTAGCACGTGCAACAAGCCGTTAAACCTCCTTGTTGCCAAGGAGGAGGAGTGTTGTCTCCTGAGGGTTTTCAGCGGATATACCCACAAAATCCGAACAAGATGCATTATTCAATCTAGACCTCGACTCGTTGGACATATTTTGTCGATCAATGGACGCGGTAATCCTACGGGCCGACTCTATATAGGTAATCAGTACACACCTAGCCTAATAAACCATTCGTGCAAGTTAAATAAGGAATTAAGTGAAAGACATGGACAACCTCAAGATCCTCAAGTGATACAAAGTGTAAGGTCCATTAAGGTTCTTATTTGCATTACCATTTTTTTTTCTTTTTGTTTATTTTCACACACATTTTTTTTTCTTTTTTTTCTTTTTATTAGTTGGAGCTTCATTCTCCCAGGGTCAGGTTTCGTGCATCATTGCCCATGAGGACTTACACTATCACGTACACCTTTCCCCAAATCTCCACATAGGGCAATCCCTACCACCCGTGTAACGGGAGTTCGGTCGGCGCATCCCAAGTCAGATGACTCGAAAGCACCAGGCACAAAGTCCCCTCAGACCTACTTTCCCGAGTGATAGGAGCCGTGCGAGAAGAGAAAATACCTACTCACTTATTTCTTATCTACACATGAACCAAAACCCCTACACTACTGTCTCACAACAAGATTTAGAGGGTCCTTGACTACAACAAACTTCCTTAAGTTAACAGACACGAATTATTGACTCACTAGGTTCAGGGTGGACTTCTTCGAATGTTTGAGCACTGAAACCCTATGATTACTCACCCCCAAAGGAAAACTGGGGTGCATCCTAACGACTCGATAAATCCTAAAGCCACGTACTAGATATCCTAATGCATCAAGTTCAAGACAATTTTGGGAGCTTTCTTTTTACTTTGCCTCTCAACGGTTTTGCACATGCTAAACACACGCAAAACCCACAAAACATTTTCTTTCGAAAACACTTGAAGATTTTGAAAGAAATGTGAAAATTTTGAAGCACTAGGCAAGCAAAAGAAGACAAGTCACCCAAGGATCATGGCAAGCAGATATATCGATATTAAATGTAGCACACTAACATGACCCTAACAATGCACACAAAAGAAAACAAAATCAAAGGAAAAAGACTCGACTATGTACACACGTAAAACACCCCCCCACACCTACTTCATGCATTGTCCTCAATGAATGCAAGCAAGATACTACATGGATTGATGCATAAAAAGGAGAGATCTCACCAACATGAAGTACAAAGGGAAGTGCAAGGTCATGTTGATGGACATAACCTGAATTCCTTCAAAACCTGTGAGATGCTAAAGAAGGGATACAAATACGTGAAAGAAATGGAGCCCAAATACACAAGGGTTGGGGCTCACAACAATCAATGCTCACTGAAGGAGTCTTTTATTGTACTTCTTTTTTTTTTATATATATAACTATGTACAAACATAAGTTCCCATCTTCATTTGTCAAAAGACATCAAATGGAACCTCAAGAGTGGGTCAATGCACTTGGAAAGGGAACATGACACCACGCGGGGCCAGAATACGCATGCGTGGGCCCCCTTCACAAAGAGCACCAGATGAAATGAGAGGTTCATGAATTGGACGCAAAGGTGTCTCATTCAAAGGATCAAACTGAAAGAGCTTGAACCTCTCGAGAGTTTGGGAAATAAGGGGCAACGGAAGAAAAATATCTCCCGTTGCGGAATTGAAGTTATGATCATCAATCCAAACTCTCCAACCAACAGGCTGGTGGGTCGGAACGAGGTCAAGCACCTCGTTATGCATGTCCAACTCACCAGGAGAACAGGAAGTGGGTCTCATACCCAAAGTATCCTCCAAGGAACTCCTAATACCCTCATGAGCAATGTAGTTGTTTGATGTTCCATCATTTCCAAGATGATCAGGAACAATAGTGAGAGGCAAACTCTCATCAGGTTGTTTGAAATTGAGGGTACTAGGGAGCTCTTGCTCCACCAGAGGTGAGTCCTTAAGAGGCACAACATGAAGATCATGTGGCTCAAGGGCCACGGGACAAAAAGATAAGGCACAATCATGTGCCGACTCATAATGAAACTGGTCCAAGTTATTCTCAATTTGAATCGAATCCTCCACTAAGTGATCGTGAATTGAAACCCCAAGTCCCTCAGACTGACTAGGAGTTTGACTTTGAAAGATTGTGCTTTGAATTTGTGGATGTGGTGGTGGTTCGATATCAAAAGACGAATCCTCATGTTGACAAGAAAAGTTACCCTCCTCACGTTCATGGAATTGCTGTGTCATCTGGCTCACTTGCATTTCCATGGTTTGCAAGGAATTCAAGTTGGACTTCAATAAATTTTGTGTGGTTTCCATAAATGTTTGGTTGTTTCAAGGAATCAGGTATGCGGTCAACGATGGGGTCCAAGTCAGAGCTTGGGAAATTTTGGGGTTGGGTGTTGATGGGCTGAGAATGAGTCCAATGATTTGGAGTGGGGTGCTGGTAGAATTCTGGGTATTCGGGAGGAGGATACTGGGGTGAATATGAAGTATAAGAATTTGAATAAGAATTGTTTCCCCATGAATCCATAACTCTCGGGATGTACGCGGATGCGTAATGGTCATATTGAGCATTTTGGGAAAATGTATGCTCATACTCAGGCTCTGGGGGAACATAAGGACATTCCCCGATATTATGACCACTCAACCCACAACAATCGCACGGTATGGCTACTAGAGCCACTGGTGCACTCATGTCGTCTACCGCATGCATAAAAAGAGGCCAAAGTTTGTTGCCCAAAGTATGATCCAACATAACTAGATGGATATCTAGCCGTCGGTGCCTCTCTCATATCACCCCTATATGAAGATTGCTCACTCACATAATGAAGATCATCCCAACCGTACGGGGTATTCGTCTGAGCCACCCCAGGTTGCATGGGTCCGGAATACCAGGGAGAATCATCCTGGTCCCAACAATGATATGAATGGTCGCCCATGTAACCATCCATCTCAACAAACAACTATCGACAAGGTAGGCAACGCCGATCAGGTCATGACGGTCTCGACTAGATTACTCTCCTAGTGCGTCCGAATTCCTTAGTGCCAATGTCTACTTGCTTTTAGTTAAGGCTTTATTACGAGTGATTTTTGGGGCCAAGGAAAGGGTGATGAAATCCCCCACCTTATCTTTTATGGGACAGCCCCTCCTTAGTAGCGTTTTGAGCTTAAATCTAGCAATCAATCACTCCAATCAAACGCTCAACTCACTCTTGTCCCGATGCACCTTACTAACTAATGCATGATCGAAACATGCATGAATGAGAGATCGGGGTGCACGTACCTCACGCCAGCAATCAACAACAAAATGTAAGGAAAAGAAAAGACAAATGCATGCAAGGTCTACAAATGATGCATGACCTAGATGGCAAGAAGTCTAGTCTTTTGCTTTGAGTTTTATGGTCCAAGTTGATTAAAGGGGATTGAAATTAAATCTGGGAGCAAAGTAGAAGTCACAGCATGCAAAATTGTGCTCCCAGATAACTAACATGAACAATATAACAACTGGAACAAATTTGAGAACAATTGAGGCTCACCAGGCCGCCAATTGGCGGTCCCAGACCGCTGATTGGCGGTCTTTTTGTAGCTTCTGGTCCTCAAACTTCTCCAGTAGCCTCCCCTTGATCCTTAGGTTCCCTGAAACTAAACAACACTGGAAACAAAAAATTAAAAACCCCTCGAATCGCCCAAACCAACGTCTGGACAGAGCACCTCCCCGGCAACGACGCCAAAAACTTGATTGATCTCGTTTTATATTTAACCGCAAGTGCACGGCCGCGTTGAAGCGGTGGCAAATACGGGTCGTCCACTGGGAGGTGTGTCGACACTTGGTTTGTTCGAAGGCGAGAGGTAAAAAGAAGGAGAGAAAGGTTGGTTACACTAAACTACACTACAATGCAAATGGAAATGAAAGATAAGCAATAAAAACTAAACCCCAAAGGGGGTAGAGAAATAATGTGAACATAAAGAAGTGTGTGTGTGTTCATTAAGCTCCTCACAACATGTAGTGCATGAAATCATAAAACTACATCCAACTTTGCCTCAACATGAATTAAGATAAGACTACATTAAAACATACAAGACAATAATTGGAATGAAACTAAATGAACTCATGTATAAATACTAGACCCTACTATGCCTCCACATGAGTTAAGATGACTACATCATTAAAACATACAAGACATTAGCTAAGGAAAAGGCAACAAGAGTACATACACTACAAATTGTGTTTCCAACATTAACTTTATCCATATCCTAAATTTATCATTCCCCATAAAATAGGTCCACTAATCAAAGCATAAGCTAAGCTTCATTCAAGTGCATTAGCATATCAAAGATAAGAGTGGAGACCCATTAGATGGTTATGGAAATCATATAAAGCTCAAGGGATAAAGATAAAACACACTTAATACACTACATGATTATATCACATATTTCTCCACCCCCAAGTGGGGATGGAACTACTCACTACTCAATACACTACTGATTAGACTAAGCAAAGAAAACATTTAACTAAGATACTGAAATTACTAAACAAGAAATTAAGCAAAGTAAAACAAACCACACAAAACAAGCAACATAACAAGACAAGATTAAAACAAACAAATAAACTTTTATTAACAATGACTCACATTGAAGGTAGCACTCTTCTCCACCTCGAGTTATTGCTTCAAGGCTCACTCCTTAGTAGAGAGAATGCCACCAAACAATGGGTAAATACAATGGAAGGTGAAGAGTTCTATTTATAAGCATGGAAAAAGCTAATCCGGGACAATCCCCCGATGTGGGACTAAACCAATACCAAAAATAGCCTAAACGAATACTAATACAAGTCCAGGAGAAGTTGGGGCAGATCTTGCATGATCCAGACCACCAATTGGCGGTTCCAGACCGTCAATTGGCGGCCTATAAAGCCCAGATCCGTCTGGGTCTTCTGGTGGGCTTTCCTTGGTGTGTTTCTTGGTCTTGGATGCATCTAACTTGTTTAGTGGAGCTCCGACCCGAATCGAATTGACAAAATACTCCTCATGATGGTGTGGAGTTTCCTGTTTTGCTCTTAGGTCCTTCTGTCTTACGATCAGGTCCTTCTCCCTTGCATCTTGGTCCCCAGGTCTCACAATTAGGTCCTTTTTCCTGCTTTTGGGTCCTTTCATGGCTCTTCTCTTCAAACCTCTTTATTTCTGAAAACTAAACATAAAACTCGTCACGTAGCATTGCTTAGGTGTAAGATAATGGATATAAGGTACAAATATAAGCATGAAATGATGTCAATCAGTTATTAAGAACCTAAACGAGCATGGGAAGTACAAAATGGTTTTGGCAAAACACATCAAGTTAAGTATTCACTTTTAAACAAACAAGCATACATTCACATTCATCAAATATTGCAAAAGATAGTATTCATCCTATTCTTACTTACATGTATAAACATCAACTCCACCCCTAAAGGGGGATGGAACTACTCACTACACATTAAGCTAACAATTATATTAAGCAAGAAAGACATTCTAACTAATTATATTATGATTAAGGAAACAAGACTAAGCTAAACATGCAAAAAGAAACAACATGAAGTTAACAAAAATTATTTTATTCATGACACATTACAACTAGCATCTCTCTACTAGAGTTTTTCTCCAAAGGCTTACTCTATGTAGAGAGAATGACCACCAAGCAAAGAGTTTATTACAAAGGAGGAAGAGGAATTCTATTTATAGAGATAAAAAGGCAACTGGTGACAATCCCCTTGTATGGGACTAATGAAACATACCTAACTTGGACATAAACTACATAACCCACAAGCATGCAAAATCGGGTCGGATTCTGACCAACATGGAGCGCCAATTGGAGGTCTAGGGCCGCCAATGGACGGTCACTTTTTCTGTAATGTGGTCCGATTTCGGATATCTTCTTTAGTACCTCACTTCGTCACCTGGGGTGCACTCGTATGAGTTATTAGAGTCTGGGCCCGAATCTAATTACCAAATACTCTTCATGATGGTGAGGAGTTTCCCGGTTCGCTATTTTGTCCTTCTTACTTACATCCATGTCCTTCCCTCTTGCAGATCGGTCCTTGTGTATAAATGAGAGGTCCATTTTGCTTCATTTAAGTCATTTCTTCTTACATTGTAGTCCTCTTTCTCTTCCCTTCTCTTGTTTATTACCTAATACCTGGAATACAACAACAACACTCAAGTATCACTATATTGGGTAAAATTAAGGATATATAGTATGAATATGATGCATGATATACTAGTAATCACAATCCTTTTATTCATATTGAATGAGTTCTAATCTAGAAAATTGAATGCATGTGTTTGTCATATCATATCATTCATTGCACCTTCGATCTTGAATTGGAGAAAAATGCATGCTTTTAGGCCTAATTAATGATTATGAAAGAAAAATGCATTTTAGCCTTAATGATAGGGGGAGCATATTGAATATCATTCTTACAAGGAAGAGGAATCGTTTAATTAAAAGGGAGAAAAATGATATCCCTTACATCGTCTCATGCTTCATATGTCATAATTTTTTTGATTTAAGGAAGAAGTTATTGCAATTGAGATTAAATTGATTCATAGTATGCACCTTGATAGGGGTAGGCATCATATAGATGCATAGTCTACGTACATAAAGGGGAGAATGCAATTTCAATTTCAAGTATAAAGATATAAGTTTCCCACATCATCAGAAATGGGATATTGTGGCTTTTAGGCCTTAATCGTGTTTCTTTTTATGATTTAATCAACCTAATCTTAATCACAATCAAATTGGATCAAACACATTTCATGTATTGCACATATACTTGTATTGTGCATAATTCTATCTTATTAGATGATCAAGACCCAAGGAAAAAGGAAATTCAAGTCAAGATATGTAGTCAATTTTGAAGCCGTAAATTTATCTTTATTTGAGACTTTAGGAAACCTTGTAAAATTTAGGATATTGGTTGGGATATTTTATCCACACTCACTCTAGGTTCCGTTTAGAAGTCACACACTAAATGTCACTGTATTTGGAGTTCAATAGATCACCCAAACGTTAGCCAAAAAACCACCAAACTCAACTTCAACAAGCGTGTGCAAACCGGTAGACTGAAACTTGGGGTTCTGTTTGGTCGTTTGTTAACAAATATTTGGTGGAACGGTCGACCACTTTGACGATTTCGTCTGACTTTTGGTTTCTAAATTTCCTTTTTGAGTCATTTTCTTGTCTTGATTCTCCAACAACTATTTTAAATATTGCTTCTTTACCCAGTTTGGACTCCAAACTTTAGATTCAATGGACCACATCTCGAAGTTGACCGAATCAGACCAAAAACTGGACAATAATGTTTTATGTTTTTGTTCGACCCTTTACTTAAAACCTCCGGTCTGATTAAGACTTGGTTGAGGTGTCGCATGATTGACATCATTTATGCTTATATTTGTATCTTATATCCATTATCTTACACCTAAGCAATGCTACGTGACGAGTTTTATGTTTGAATTTCAGAAATAAATAGGTTTGAAGAGATGAAGCATGAAATGACCCAAAAGAAGGGAAAAAGGACTTAATTGTGAGACCTGGGGACTAAGATGCAAGGGAGAAGGACCTGAACGTAAGACCGAAGGACCAAAGAGCAAAACATAAAACTCCACACCATCGTGGGGAGTATTTTGGCAATTCTATTCGGGTCGGAGCTTTAACAAGTGAAATAGATGCATCAAAGACATCTAGAAAAGCCTAGAATAAAATCCAGCGTGATACAGACTATATAGACGACCAATTAGCGGTCGAAGACCGCTAATTGGCGGTCTTTTGTGGCCCAAATATGCTAATATTTTGGTGGATCAAGTATTAGTGTGTATTTAGTCCATTTCTGGTATTGTTTTAGTCCCACATGGGGGGATTGTCCCGGTTGCCTTTTTATTTGGCTATAAATAGAACTCTTCACCTTCTATTGTAAACTACCCATTGCTTGGTGGTCTTCTCTTTACTAAGGAGTAAGCCTTGAAGCAAAACTCAAGGTGGAGAAGAATGCTACCATCAATGTGAGTCATTGTTAATAAAATAATTGTTCTACTTTCTTTTAATCTTGTCTTTTAATTTGTGCATGCTTGTTTAGTCTTTCCTTTCCTTTTGAGCTTCTTTAATACTCCTTTCGTGCTTAGTTAAATTTCCTTTCAGTATAATGTTTCATTTTGTTAATGTAGGTAGTGTAATGATTAGTGAGTAGTTCCATCCCCATTTGGAGGGTGGAGAAATATGTGATATGATTATGTAATGTAGTAGTGTGTGTTATCTTAATCCTTTGAGCCTTTTATGATTTCCATAACCATCTAATGGGATTTCACTCTTGTCTTTTATATGCTAATGCTCTTGAATGAAGCTTAGGATATGCTTAGACTAGTGGACCTATTTTATGGGGAATGATGAGGTAAGGATAAGGATGGAATTAATATAGGAATTATGACTTGTAGTGTATGTGCTCTTGTTGCCTTGGCCTTGGTTAATACCTTGTATGTTTTAATGATGTAGTCTTATCTTAATTCATGTGGAGGCATAGTAGGGTCTAGTCTTTATACATGAGTTCATTTATCTTCATTCCAATTATTGTCTTGTATGTTTTCATGATGTAGTCTTATCTTATTTCATTTGGAGGCAAGGTTGGATTTAGTTTTATGATTTCATGCACTACATGTTGTGAGGAGCATAATTTAACACACACACACATCTTTATATTCACATTATTTCTTTACCCCCTATGGGGTTTAGTTTTATTGCTTATCTTCCATTTCCTTTTTGCATCTTAGTGTAGTTTAGTGTAACCAACCTTTCTCTCCTTTCTTTACCACTCGCCTTCGCACATACCAAAAGTCGACACACCTCCCTGTGGATCGACCCGTATTTGCCACCGGTTCAACGCGACCGTGAACTTGCGGTATTTTAAAATGTTCAACCAAGTTTTTGGCACCGTTGTCGGGGAGGTGCTCTGTCTAGACTTTGGTTTGGACGATTCGAGTGGTTTTAATTTTTGCGTTTTAGTTTTGCTTTGTTTCAGGGAACCACCAGATCAAGGGGAGGCTACTGGACAAGTTTGTGCACAAAAGACTCAACAGTGACCGCCAATCAGCGGTCTGGGACTTTGATGCTAGTTGTTTGGTAGCACAATCTTGCATGTTCTGATTTCTAGCTTGCTCTAGATCATTAAACAAATCCCCATTAATCAACTTCACCTTAAAATCCAAAGCAAAAGACTAGACATTCTTACTTGTTTAGGTTACGCATCATGTACTTGACTTTGGCACGTAGTTGTCTTTTCTTTTAGCTATATTTTTAGTTGTTGAGTGCTGGCGTGAGGTACGCATTTCCTACACTCATTAATGCATCTTGTATGCTGATTCATTAGTTAGTAGGAATTGCTTCAAGACAAGAGTGCGTTGAGTGTTTGATTGGAGCGTTGATTGCTAGATTTAGGAGGGGTTGTCCCATAAAAGATAAGGTGGGGGATTTCATCACCCTTTCCGTCGACCCAAAAATCACTCTTAATCAAGCCTTAACTAAAAGCAAGTAGACATTGGCCCTAGGATTTTGGATGCACTAGGAGAGTAATCTAGTTGAGACCGTCATGGCCTGATCGGCGTTGCCTACCTTGTCGATAGTAGGAGGTACTGGATCTCCGGATCTGGTATCATTTACTGGGCATTGTGGTCTTCATTATAGGGAGGTGAGGCGTGTTGAGTCTAGTGACCTCGAAGTTAGGCGTTGTCTAGCCTAAGGACCCATTGCCTTACATTGTTTGAGTCGTACTTGCTAGTTAGGCTTCTACCTGATCCCATTACCCACGCTAGATTTAGGGATTATTCCCTTCTCCTCTGAGTCATCTTCTTCTCACCTTCTTCTACGTTATAGTCTCCTCCCCTTTACACTCTCTGTTAGCGTTTTAGGGCCAAGTCGAGCACTTTTTGCGAGCTTAGCCTCGTGGTGGTGAGAGTGGTCGACTCGAGAGTTGTTTGTTGAGATGGATGGTTACATGGGCGACCATCCATATCATTGTTGGGACCATGACAATTCTTCCTGGTATTCCGGACCCATGCAACCTGGGGTGGCTCAGACGAACACCCCGTATGGTTGGGATAATCATCATTGTGTGACTGAGCAATCTTCATATAGGAATGATATGAGAGAGGCACCGACTACTAGATCTCCATCTAGTTACGTCGGATCACATGTTGGTCATCAAACTGAGACATTGCAAGAAACTCTGGCCTCTTTCATGCGTGTGGTAGACGACATGACTGCACCGGTGGCTCCAGTAGCCGTACCGTGCGACTGTTGTGGGTTGAGTGGTCATGTTATCGGGGAATGTCCTTATGTTCCCCCCGAGCCTGAGTATGAGCATACATTTTCCCAAAACGCTCAATATGACCATTATGCATCCGCGTACAACTCGAGAGGGATGGATTCATGGGGAGACAATTCATATCCAAATTCTTATACTTTATTTTCACCCCAATATCCTCCTCCTGAATACCCAGATTTCTACCAACACCCCACTTCAAATCATTGGACTCATTCTCAGCCCATCAACACCCAACCCCAAAATTTCTCAAGCTCTGACTTGGACCTCATAGTTGACCGCATACCAGATTCCTTGAGTCAAACTTTCCTTACGTTAATGGAAACCACTCAACAGTCCATACAAAATATGGCACTGCAAGTGAGTCAAATGTCGCAGCAATTACGTGAACGTGAGGAGAGTAACTTTTCTGGTCAACATGAGGATTCATCTTTGATATCGAACCACCACCACATCCACAAATTCAAAGCACAATCTTTCAAAGTCAAACTCCTAGTCAGTCTGAGGGACTTGGAGTTTCAATTCACGATCACCTAGTGGAGGATTCGATTCAAATTGAGAATAACATGGACTAGTTTCATTATGAGTCGGCACAAGATTGTGCCTTATCTTTTTGTCCCGTGGCCCTTGAGCCACTTCATCTTCATGTTGTGCCTCTTAAGGACTCACCTTTGGTGGAGAAAGAGCTCCCTAGTACCGTCAATTACAAACAACCTGATGAGAGTTTGCCTCTCACTATTGTTCCTGATCATCTTGGAAATGATGGAACATTAAACAAGTACATTGCTCATGAGGGTATTAGGAGTTCCTTGGAGGATACCTTGGGTATGAGACCCACTTTTTGCTCGCCTGGTGTGTCCGACATGCCTAACGAGGTTCTTGACCTCGTTCCGACGCACCAGCCTGTTGGTTGGAGAGTTTGGATTGACGATCATAACTTCAGCAGCGCAACAGGAGAAACTCTTCTTCTATTGCCCCTTATTTCCCAAACTCTTGAGAGGTTCAAGCTCTTTCAGTTTGATCCTTTGAATGAGATGCCTTTGCGTCCAATTCATGAACTTCTCATTTCATCTTGTTCTCTTTGTGAAGGGGGCCCACGCATGAGTATTCTGGCCCCACGTGGTGTCATGTTCCCTTTCCAAGTGCATTGACCCACTTTTGAGGTTCCCATTTGATGTCTTTTGACAAATGAAGATGGAAACTTATGTTTGTACATAGTTATATTAAAAAAAAGAGCAGGAAAAAAGTTACAATAAAGGACTCCTACAGTGAGCATCGATTGTTGTGGGCTCCAACCCTTGAGTATTTGGGCCCCAATTCTTTCACGTAATTGAATCCCTTCCTTAGCATCTCACAGGTTTTGATGGAATTTTGGTTGTGTCCATCAACATAGCCATAACCTTCCCTGTGTACTGCACGTTGGAGAGATCTATTCTTTTTCATGCATATATCCACGTAGTCTTTTGCTCACATTCATTGAGGACAATGCCTGAAGTAGGTGTGGGGGAGTGTTTTACGTGTGTACATAGTCGAGTCTTTTTCTTTGATTTTTGTTTTCTTTTGTGTGCATTATTAGGGTCATGTTAGTGTGCTGCATTTAATATCGATATATCTGCTTGGCATGATCCTTGGGTGTCTTGTCTTCTTTTGCTTGCCTAGTGCTTCAAAATTTTCACATTTCTTTCAAAATCTTCATGTGTTTGCGAAATAAAATGTTTTATGTGTGTTTAGCATGTGCAAAACCGTTGAGAGGCAAATTAAAAGAAAGCTCCCAAAATTGTCTTGAACTTAAAGCATTAGGATATCTAGTACAGTGGCTTTAGGACTTATCTACTCGTTAGGATTCACCCCAGTTTTCCCTCGGGGGGCGAGTAATCATAGGGTTTCAGTACTTAACATTTAAAGAAGTCCACCCTGAACCAAGTGAATTAATAATTCGTGTCTGTTAATTTAAGGAAGTTTGTTGTAGTCAAAGACCCTTTAAATCTTGTTGGGAGACATTAAGTGTAGGGGTTTTGGTTCATGTGTAGATAAGAAATAAGTGAGTAGGTGTTCTCTCTTCTCGCACGGCTTCTATCACTCAGGAAAGTAGGTCTGAGGGGATTTTGTGCCTGGTGCTTTCGAGTCATCTGACTTGGGATGCACCGACCGAACTCCCGTTACACGGGTGGTATGGATCGCCCTATGTGGAGATTTGGGGAAAAGTGTACGTGATAGTGTAAGTCCTCATGGGCAATGATGCACGAAACCTGACTCTGGGAGAATGAAGCTACAACTAGTAAAAAAGAAAAGAAAAAAAACAAAAAAAAGAAAAAAAACAAAAAGAAAAAAAAATGGTAATGCAAATAAGAACCTTAATGGACTTTACACTTTGTATCACTTGAGGATGTTGAGGTTGTCCATGTCTTTCACTTAATTCCTTATTTAACTTGCACAAATGATTCATTAGGCTAGGTGTGTGGACTAATTACCTTTATAGAGTCGGCCCGTCGGATTACCGCGTCCAATGATCGAAAAAATTTGTCCAACGAGTCGAGGGTCTAGATTGAATAACCGCTGATTCATTGCATCTTGTTCGGATTTTGTGGGTATATCCGCTGAAAACCCTCAGGAGACAACACTCATCCTCCTTGGCAACAAGGAGGTTTAACAGCTTGTTGCACGTGCTAGGTGCAACCGTGATTCCTACGAAACTGAGTTAGGATTTCTTGTTTCTCGTTTGTTTTTCTCTTTCTTTCTTTTGCTCGGGACTAGCAAAAACTTAGGTGTGGGGTTTTTTGAATGACATCATTTCATGCTTATATTTGTATCTTATATCCATTATCTTACACCTAAGAAATGCTACGTGACGAGTTTTATGTTCGAATTTCAGAAATACATAGGTTTGAAGAGATAAAGCATGAAAGGACCCAAAACAGGGAAAAAGGACTTAATTGTGAGACCTGGGGACTAAGATACAAGGGAGAAGGACCTGAACGTAAGACCGAAGGACCAAAGAGCAAAACAGAAAACTCCACACCATCATGGGGAGAATTTTGGCAATTCTATTCGGGTCGGAGCTCCAACAAGTCAAATAGATGCATCAAAGACCAACAAAGACATCCATAAAAGCCTAGAATAAAATCCAACGTGCTACAGACTATATAGACCGCCAATTGGTGGTCCAAGACCGCTAATTAGCGGTCTGTGTTGGCCCAAATACGCTAATATTTTGGTGGGTCGCGTATTAGTGTGTATTCAGTCCATTTCTGGTATTTGTTTAGTCCCACATCGGGGGATTGTCCCGGTTGCCTTTTTCTTTGGCTATAAATTGAACTCTTCACCTTCTATTGTAAACTACCCATTGCTTTGTGACATTCTCTCTACTAAGGAGTAAGCGTTGAAGCAAAACTCAAGGTGGGGAAGAATGCTACCCTTCAATGTGGGTCATTGTTAATAAAATAATTGTTGTACTTTCTTTTAATCGTGTCTTTGAATTTGTGCATGCTTGTTTAGTCTTTCCTTTCCTTTTAAGCTTCTTTAATACTCCTTTCTTGCTTAGTTAAATTTCCTTTCAGTATAATGTTTCATTTTGTTAATGTAGGTAGTGTAATGATTAGTGAGTAGTTCCATCCCCATTTGGGGGGTTGATTGACATCATTTCATGCTCATATTTGTATCTTATATCCATTATCTTTCACCTAAACAATGCTATGTTACGAGTTTTATGTTTAGTTTTCAGGAATAATTAGGTTTGGAGAGATGAAGCATAAAAGGACCCAAAAGCTGGGAAAAAGGACTGGATTGTGAGATCTGGGGACCAAGATGCAAAGGAGAAGGACCTGATCGTAAGACAGAGGGACCTAAGAGTAAAACAGAATACTTCACACCATTATGGGAAGTATTTTGACAATTCTATTCGGGTCGGAGCTCCAACATGCAAAATAGATGCATCAAATACCAACAAAGCCTTCCAGAAAAGCCCACAAGAAATTCCAGAGCGATCCGGACACTGTAGACCGCTAATTAGCGGTCCAAGACCGCTAATTGGCGGTCACTTTTGGCCCAAATGCGCTCAAATTTCTCCCGCACATGTATTAGAGGATGTTTAGGCTATTTGTGGTATCTGTTTAGTCCCACATCGGGGGATTGTCCCGGATTAGCTTTTTCCATGCCTATAAATAGAACTCTTCACCTCCTATTGTAATCACTCCATATTTTAAGTGGCTATTCTTCCTACTAGAAGTGAGGCCTTGAAGCACACACTAAAGTAGGAGGATGCTACTTTTAATGTGAGTCATTTTATCAATAAAGTTTTGTGTTTCTTTCATTGTTTGTTTTATGCTTCTTTTATTGTTTGTGCATGTTTTAGTTTAATCGTCTTTTAATTCTAGCTTAGTTTTAATATGCTTTTTTTCCATAGTTTAATAATTACTGTAATGTTTAGTGAGTAGTTCCATCCCCTTTGGGGGTGGAGTAGATGTACATACATGCATTAGAGAATGAGATGAATGCTTTAATTTCAATGTGTTGATTAAACATGAATGTATGCTTGCTTGTTTAGGATAGAATTTATAACTTGATGAGTTTTGCCAAAATGATTAGACACCTCTCATGCTTGTTTAGGTTCTGAAATAAACAACTTGCATATGTAAATGTTAATCAACCAAGTTGGTGAATAGATTGATAGGTTTTGCCATAACATTTAGACACTTCCTATGCTTGATAAACACCACCCTCATGTGCTTAAAGAATGTATTCTACACTCACCTCTTTGCTTGTGTGCACTCACTCCACCCCTTAGGGGTTTTCCATTCCTGAAATTCCAGCACTTCTATTTTGTTCTTAGCTTAGTTTTTATTTGATCGTTTATTTCTTTGTTTCACATTTCGTACTTCTTAGCGTAGTTTAGTGTAGGTTAGCATCATCAATCTTTCTCTTCCCTATTTTGCCACTTGATTTCTGATAAACAAGAGGCTGCTCACCTCCCTGAGGACGACCCGTACTTGCCACCGCTTCATCGCGGCCGTGCACTTGCGGTTTAATTAAAACGTACAACAGGGGTGGAGAAATATGTGATATGATTATGTAATGTAGTACTGTGTGTTATCTTAATCCTTTGAGCCTTATATGATTTCCATAACCATCTAATGGGATTTCACTCTTGTCTTTTATATGCTAATGCTCTTGAATGAAGCTTAGCATATGCTTAGAGTAGTGGACCTATTTTATGGGGAATGATGAGGTAAGGATAAAGATGGAATTAATATAGGAAACATGACTTGTAGTGTATGTGCTCTTGTTGCCTTGGCCTTGGTTAATGCCTTGTATGTTTTATTAATGATATAGTCTTATCTTAATTCATGTGGAGGCATAGTAGGGTCTAGTCTTTATACATGAGTTCATTTAGCTTCATTCCAATTATTGTCTTGTATGTTTTAATGATGTAGTCTTATCTTATTTCATGTGGAGGCAAAGTTGGATTTAGTTTTATGATTTCATGCACTACATGTTGTGAGGAGCATAATTGAACACACACATACACACATCTTTATATTCACATTATTTCTCTAACCCCTATGGGGTTTAGTTTTATTGCTTATCTTCCATTTCCTTTTTGCATCTTAGTGTAGTTTAGTGTAACCAACCTTTCTCTCCTTTCTTTACCACTCACCATCGCACAAACCAAAAGTCGACACACCTCCTTGTGGATCGACCCGTATTTTCCACCGCTTCAACGCGGATGTGCACTTGCGGTATTTTAAAATGTTCAATCATCGCACCTCTATAAAAATCTCCACTCCACATTGTGATTTGATTGTCCATTTTCTTGTTTGTTTATTTCCACTTCTCATACTTAATTTAGAGATTACATTAGTGGTCATCATCAATCCTAACAAATCCAACCATTCTTTTGATGATGTCGATTAATTGTTAGACATAATTAAATTGATTCAATTCACATATACGTATACGCCATACTGGTGCATGTTTCATCTTAATAGGTGTGGAGGACTCAATGACAAATGCATTCAAGGCAAGACGTGTAATTAAGTTCATGAAGAATTGTAATTTTAGCTTTTGATGGATCCTACTATCATATGTAAACATGGGCACCATTCGAATCATATCAAACATATAGAAAATCCATCGGATCTGTCTAGAATAATACTTGGTGACCAATAGTTTGAATCAACACATCCATAACCAACCCTTTAGCTTGTCTAGTTTTTAACAACATTGCATACTGGCAATCGTTTGAAATTCTCAACAGTAAACTCCAAAGCTAGATGTCAAGCTTCAGATGTTGTTTATCCTTTCCGTCATCCAAATTTCACATCAATAAACCAAAGAACTCAACTTTTCCTTGTTTCAGATAATTTACACCTTTATACGAGGTCTGAACATTTTACTTGATTTTTCAGGATTTTTTTTCAAATTATTTCTAATGACCGGGCTTTACTTAGGTAATCCAAATCTGACTTTGTCTAGTAACCATTGGTGCTCAAGATTTTTGGACAACATGTGTTTTTACATTGTTCCAATCATGTTTGCATCCTTCCATTGGATGACTAGACCTTGATTAGATTGTCTGTATTTGAAGCTCAGAGTTCTGGCCATGACGTCAATGTGCTCCTAAGTGTGCTCCTAAGTGTACTCGAATCCTAGGGGTCAATGTCTACTTGATTTTAATTGAGGCTCATTTTAGTGTGATTTTTTGGGAGAAGGAAAGGGTGATAAAATGCCCTACCTTATTTTGAAAGGGACAACCCCCTTAGGGTATTTTGATCTCTAAACTAGGAATCAAGCTCTCCAATCAAATACTCTCCTCACTTTTGTTCCAATGTGACCCTACTAAATGATGCATGCAATCTAATGCATGAATGAATGAAGAAGGGTCGTACCTCTCATCAGCAATCGACAACAAGAAGTAAAGCAAAAGAAAAGACAATAGTTGTCCAAGGCCTATGTATGGTGCATGACCTAGATGGCAATCATCTACTCTTTGGCTTTGAGTTTTAGTATCCAAGTTGTGTTAAAGAGGGGAATATGCATGTCAAAATAGATCTAGCACGAAACAAGTACCTAGTGTGGCCATTATCTCATCTAAAATCATATTATCATGCCATAAGTTTTAGATATAACATTAAGCACAAGGAAATGACACAAACTTAGGACCCTATCATACACTTAACCATCAACTACATTGCCTCCACCCCAAATGGGGTGGATCGACTCACTACTCATCACTACAAACATGGAAATGAAGAGATTAAGACTAAACATGGCATAAAACTCTAACTAGAAAACTAACCAACAAAATAAAAAACTAATTTCATAGGAAGAAAGTAAATGACAATAAGAACATGAATCCAACCTTATATTAAAGAAAATGTGAGATTACAACCTTCATCCACCTTCCTCTACTTGCCAAATTCAGTACAACCTAAGCTATTCTAATGGTGGAGGTGGAGAGAGGAAGAAGAAAGAAAGGAGAAACATTGCTATTTATAGAAGAAAGAGTGGTGTAGATGAATATGGGTGCAATCCGATGGTTGTGACTCTGATCATGGTGTTGCATATTTCGCTGACCCGACAATCCGACAACCCAACCCGCTGGTGAAATTTGGGAGAAAAAGTACCCACCAACGGCCGATCAAAATATGTCACTGGCTGATCAAGGTGCTCCGACCAGCCTTGAATTTCGCCAACCGGTTACGTTTGATTTTTTGTACGTAGGGTTAAGCCCTTGTCCATTCTCTAACGCTAATTTGATTTTAATTGTTGATTTACTCCTCAGGTTATGGACTTTTGTGACATAATATATTTTTTTACACGTTGGTCCCACGGGGTTTTCACTTGGGTCCCCCTTGACTTATAGTCTTGAGCAATATAAACAGGTCTAGAAACCTCCCAAATCAGTCCATTCTTATTGTGTTTTGGTACTTTTTCTCTTCCCTTGTCTTCTTTATTGCTTAAACCTTGAAACTCATCAAACAAACACTTGAGCAGTAAATATGGGGTAAAATCAAGGATATATGGCATGAATGCAATCTATGATATGCAACTAATCAAAAGGATTGGTTTGTATTTTGTCTTATTTCCCATTTACCCTGTCTAATTTCAGACGACCAATCTTCTCTTAATCAATTGTTTACTTCCAGGCCTCTGCTACGCAACGACTCTTTACATGTGTCAATAAACCCAATTCTATCAACCAAAATTAAATACTAGAAAATTTAACAAAATTTAATCGAAGTTGATGATCGGTTATCCGACATTTGTTTGGTCAACCAAATAAAACAAATTTGTTGCCTTTTTTGCCATAATCAGTGTTTTGATGATTTAACTAACCTAATCTTAATCACAATCAAATGTAGAATATCACACATTATGCATAGAACATATATTGTATTGTGCTAACATCTATATGTGATCAAGACTCAAGGAAGAATGGAATGAAGTCAAGACATCTAATCAAGCTACTACTTGAAGACATGTAATTTTACCTTTTATTTGAGTCTTAGGAACTTATGTGAACTTGAGCATACAAGAGGTAAAATCTATTCACATACACACCAGGTTCCTTGTAGAAGTAACACAAAATATGAGATCAATTGGTCTTTAATTGGTCACTTAAACATAGGTAGGAAAATTAACAAAACCAAACTTTTGCCTGCCTGTGCAGAATGGTCGACAGGAACTAGTTTTCAGTTCGATCATTTCTAACAGTTAATAGTTTTACAAATAGTGGCTTTACCTAACCCTACCACTCGACCTATTTTGACTTACCGGTAGTCCGATTAACACGTATTTTCCAGATGATCGCTAACCTTGTCAAATTTTACAACTGTTGTATTCGTATTTTCTCAAATACCCCTAAATACATTTGGTCACTAGTCAAACGATGCCTTCCTAGTGGTCGACTGGATGAAGACATATTTGTATACCAAAAGTGCTTATTATTTTCGGTCGAACATACTTTATTTCTTGTGTTCGACCATTTAACCTTTACCTGGCCAAAACTCTCTAATTGGTCGACCGCCCCAACATTTGGTTCGACCAATGACTTATGTTCTAGCCCAATTGGTTCAACTATAGGATAAGTTGGTTTGAACATTTTCTTACTTTCATGGAAACGGTAGACCGTTGATCTCGAGTGGGTCGAGCAGTTTAGGATAGAATTGCTGAACTTTAGTTTTTGATTTATGTATCTTACGCACTTCTTCTCCAATTCATCCCCAATGGCTATATCTCTTTGGGAGCTTATAAATAGGGGTTCATACATCTTTTTTACACATCTCTCTCATACTTCCATTTGCTCCATACACTAGAGAGACATCTCCCAATCTTGAAATCCCAATCCTACAATCAAGAGATTAAACTTCACACATTTGATCAATTCCACATCTTACTCAAAGCGTGCTCAAGTTAGAGATTGTTTGATCCACTCAATTTAGTTGTCAAGAAGCCTAGGTCATGGAGTAATACCGAAGAAAGTTATAGAGGTTTCGGTGAAAACTCAAAGCAAGTTGTAGAGCTTTCGGTGTAAACTCGGAGCATCCTTCTCGGATTGTGAGAAGAAGAAACCAAGCTTGCGAGGGTGTTCGCAAGGCTTTCTTTGTAAAGGTGTTTCTCCCAGCCCGGAATGGGGTGTGGATAGTGAATACGTATGGGTAGCTCGCAGAGTCGAGTGGAGCTTGCAAGAGAGGAAGTTGGTGGGTGTTCGAACCTCTAAAAAACACCTTGTGTTCACTTATGGTTTGCATATCTTCTCCCTACTTTTTTAAATAGTTTTCCGTTGCATCTCTGATTGAATCAAGTAGAGAATTAGGTAATTTATTAGATTAGTTAGGGCCATTTCGATCCTACATTTGGTATCAGAGTGGAGGTGCTAAATTTCATATACTTAACCGTATTTTAGCATGGCATCAATATCATCTAATCGTGTAGAGGGCTTGTGCACAACTAGACCACATTTACTAAATGGGTCAAATTATGATTAGGGAAGAATATAATGAAGATATTCTTAATTTCTAGTGAGCCTAAGTATTAGTTGTTTCCCCAAAACCCCTACAGACCTCCTAAGGAAGAAGATCTAGCGACATTAACTAGAGTCAAAATAAAAGAATATGAAACGAACTCTAGCATAATGAACATTCTTTATTGTGGCTTAAATTAGGGAGAATATAATAGGATTAAAGATTACAATAGTGCACATGAGATTTGGCATAGACTTCAAATGCATCATGAGGGAGATAGTAAAACTAAAGAAACAAGAATTCGTCTCCTCATGCACAAATATGAAATTTTCACTATGCAACCTAGTGAGAACATAAGCGAGATGAATACTCGCTTCACTGATATTACAAACTCTCTTAAATTTTTTGGAGGAAATTTTAGTGAGGGAGACATGGCTACAAAGTTCCTCTGGTCGCTCGACAATGAATGGGAAAACAAGGTCGTTGCAATTGAGGAAGCTCATGACCTTTCCCAACTAAAAATGGAGGAGTTAATTGGAAATCTCATGTCTAATGAACTCCAAATGAGTCATCGAAAGGAGAAAGAAACCTCCAAGAAGAACCCAACATTGGCTTTGCACGCCAAATTTGATGAACCAAGCAGGAGAGAGGAGAATGAGGACATTGAAGTCCTAGCCAAAGAGTTCTTAAAGTTCCTCAAGAAAGATAAGGGAGAAATGAAAGAAAGAAGAGGAAGAAAAAGTGAGAAGAATGAAAAAGAAAAGGAGAAGGAGAAGAGTGAAAATGAGAGAAGGGAGAGAAGGAGAGGAAGAGAAAGGAGCAGAGAGAAGGAGATGGAAGCTCACAAGGTAACATGTGATGACTCTTCATCATCATCTCCATCATCATCTCTACAAAGTAGAAGAGAAGTTGCCCATACTTGCTTCATGGTCATCAAAGATGAACAAAGTAAGGTAGCCTCTAACTCTTGTTCTACTAGATCTAACTCTTTCTCAACTAGATCACATTCTAGTTAAAGCTTATGCTCTAACCACGATTCTTACACTTTTGATGAGATTCAAATTGCATTTCAATATTTAGTAGCACAATATGAGATCATTTGTGATAAGAACAAAAATGCTAAAAAGATGATAAATGATCTCCAATGCCAAATTAAAATAGTCATGAATGAGAAGAATGAGGTGTGATTGATCAGTTATAATACCACAAGTGCACGATCACGATGAAGCGGTGACAAGTATCGGTCGAGTCCACAGGGAGCGCGTGCGAGTCGAAATCCACCATACTCGAGTGGGAAAGAAGAGAGGAATGAGGTCGGAATCACACTACAATGCAATGAAATCGGAAAACAAACATTTAAATCAAACCCCTTAAGGGGTAGAGAAAGAATGCGAATATGAACATATGTGTATGTGTGTGTGTTCATTTGTGCTTGTCACAACGTGTAGTACATGAAAATCATAAAACCAAATCAAACTTTGCCTCCACAAGAAATAAGATAAAGCATTATCATTAAAACATACAAGACAACAATTGAAATAAAGCGAAATGAACTCATGCATAAAGAGCAAACCCTAATATCTCTCCACTTGAAATAAGACTTACACAATCATTAAAACATACAAGATATTAATTAAAGTGAGGCCAACAAGAGCACATGCTACCACATGTCTTGTTTCGTACTTCCACTCCATCCTAATTATCCACACCTGATCATTCCCTATAAATTAGGCTCACTAATCTGAGAATGTGCTAAGCTTCACTCAAGAGCATTAGCACATCAAAGATAAGAGTGAGAATCCCATTAGATGGTTATGGAACTCATGTGTTGTTCAAAGGTAGGATTTAGACACACACACACTAATACATCACATAATCACAAAACCTTCTTCTCCACCCCCCATGGGAATGGACTACTCCCTACTCATCTCTAAACTAAAGCAAGAATGAAAAGAACAAAAACCCATAATGGAAATGAAGAAAAACAAGATTAGGCAAACAACATAAAAGAAATTGCATCAAAGGAAAGACATGTATATAACGAACAAAACTAACACTTTATTGAAATGAAAGATTACAAAGTTCCTCCATCTCCTCTTACATTAATGAGAAGTAAAATAAACCTAAAACTAATGGAGAAGCAAGAAGAAGAGGGAGAGGAGGGTTTACAATGGTATATATAGACTAATATACATGGTTAGATTAATCTGGAAATAATCGGACGACTCTAAATCACATCGGATGGTCCTGGAATGCTCTAACCCGACAACCCGACCTGTGGCCAAAACCTACGATCCAACAAAGAAAGTTGATCTGCTAGTGGCTGATCAGAATGTTTTGATCGGGCTCAAATTTGTCCAGCGCATAAGTACCTTCATTTGGCACGAGGGGTGAAGTCTTGGTCCATTGGTTTGAATCACTTTGATTTTAATTGGTGAAATACTGATCTGGTTCAAGTCATGTGTCACCATATTTTGCACTTCATATTCAGGTCCCTCTGGGTTTTCACTTGGATCCTTCTTCATTTGCGATCCAGTCCTTGTGCATTACAAATAGGTCCAGAAGCCTTCAATTTAGTCCATTCTTTTTGCTCCATTCCTTTTCTTTATTACCTAACTCCTGAAACGCTACAATCAACAACTCGAGTAGCACAATATTGGGGTAAAATAAAGGATATATAGTATGAATGCGAGGTATGATATGCTACTAATCAAGGTGCTTGCTAGACATGAAACAAATGCATTAGAACTTGCAAGTCTAAAAGCAACCCCTATTGATGTTGAACAACTAGATCTTAAGGCATGTAATTCTCAATTAAGAAAATATCTAGAAAAGTTCACAAATGGAACAAAAATGCTTGACATGTTTTTAAGTAGTAAAAAAAATCATTGGATAAACATGGTATTGGATACAATGCGTCACATGCTAAAAACCATATTACTTAGGGTACTTTGAATGGAAAGCAATTTTGTGTTAAGCAATGTTGATCAAGTATATGGGATACCAAAACCAAAATGGTTTGGGTTCCAAAAGCTAATATTCAA
This sequence comes from Triglochin maritima, assembly GCA_963682175.1. NCBI lineage: Eukaryota > Viridiplantae > Streptophyta > Magnoliopsida > Alismatales > Juncaginaceae > Triglochin > Triglochin maritima. Next base: position 32,687,701 of record OY821776.1, on the reverse strand, counting down.
TGACCCAAAGTTCTTTTTGTACCTAAATCTACACTTGTAGGTACTTAGAAGATGGGAGATCGGTTGTGACCGACCAAAGCTTGCAAAAAATAATACCAAGCTGGTTGCACTATCGAATGTGAGTATGGAACCAAAAAATTAGGACTAGTAAGTATGGTAACAATCTTTAATCCTCCTAAGCTTAAAGTATTGTTTCCAATAGGATTTTGTATGCTCTATTGTCATATCTGTTATATCACATGATTGATCAATTAGGATGAAGCTTATTGTATAATCATTAAGGGGGAGCAAAATGAAAATTAGCCCTAATTGATACATCTAATCATATTGATAGGGGGAGATTATTGAATACCTTTTTCTAGAGAGTAAGGAATTATAAAATTAAGGGGAAGGAAATTCATTACATTAGAATGGGGGAGAAGAAATTAGACATCTTGTGATCATTTTTTCAAACATTTGATTGATGTCAAAGGGGGAGAGAAAACCTTTAAATTGAAATAATTGTTCAAAGACTGTGCACATTCATAGAGGGAGCATCATATATGCATAGTTTACAAACTTAAACATCATGTATTAAGATATACCTTACCATCATCAAAAAAGGGTAGATTGTTGCCTTTTTTGCCTTAATCAGTGTTTTGAGGATTTAACTAACCTAATCTTAATCACAATCAAATGTAGAATATCACACATTATGCATAGAACATATATTGTATTGTGCTAACATCTACAGGTGATCAAGACTCAAGGAAGAATGGAATGAAGTCAAGACATCTAATCAAGCTACTTGAAGACATGTAAATTTACATTTTATTTGAGTCTTAGGAACTTATGTGTACTTGAGCATACAAGAGGTAAAATCTATTCACATACACACTAGGTTCCTTGTAGAAGTCACACAAAATTTGAGATCAATTGGTCTTCAATAGGTCACTTAAACTTAGGTAGGAAAATCACCTAAACCAAACTTCTGCCTGTCTGTGCAGAATGGTCGACCGAAACTAGTTTTGATCGATCATTTATAATAGTTAATGGTTTTACAAATAGTGATTTTACCTAACCCTACCGGTTGACCTATTCTAACTAACTAGTCGACCGATTAACCCGTATTTTCAAAATGACCGTTAACCATGTCACATTTTACAATTGTTGTATTCGTATTTTCTCAAATACCCCTAAATACATTTGGCCACTGGTCGAACGATGCCTTCCTAGTGGTTGACTGGATGAAGACATTTTTGTATACAAAAAGTGCTTGTTATTTTTGGTCGAACATACTCTATTTCTTGTGTTCGACCATCTAACGTTTACCTGGCCAAGACCCTTTAATTGGTCGACCACCCCCACATTTGATTCGACCAATGACTAATGTTCTAGACCAATTGGTTCCACCATAGGATAAGTTGGTTCGAACATTTCCTTACTTTCATGGAAACGGTCGTCCGTTGATCCCGAGTCGGTCGACCAATTTAGGATAGAATTGCTAAACTATAGTTTTTGATTTATGTATCTTACGCAGTTCTTCTCCAATTCATCCCCGAATCCTATATCTCTTTGGGAGCTTATAAATAGGGTCCATACACCTTTTTTACACATCTCTCTCATACATCCATTTGCTCCATACACTAGGGTGACTTCTCCCAATCTTCAAATCCCCAATCCTACACTCAAGAGCATAAAGTTCACACCTTTGATCAATTCCAAATCTTACTCAAAGTGTGCTCACGTTAGAAGGTGTTTGATCCACTCAACTTAGTTGTCAAGAAGTATAGGTTTTGGTGAAATCCTAAAGCAAGTTGTAAAGGTTTTGGTGAAAGCCCAAAGCATCCTTCTCAGATTGTGAGAAGAAGAAGCCAAGCTTGCGAGGGTGTTCGCAAGGCTTTTTTTGTAAAGCATTCTGTCCCGGCCTGGAACTTTGAGTGGATAGTGAAGACGTAGGTGGAGCTCGCTGAGTCGAGTGGAGCTTGCAACAGAGGAAGTGCAACAGTAGGCAGGTGGCCAAACCTCTATAAAAATCACCTCGTGTTCACTTATTGTTTGCATATCTTTTCCATACCTATTTAAAAAAAATCCACTACATCTTTGATTGAGTCGACTAGAGATTTAGGCAAGTGATTAAATTAATTAGGGCCATTTCGATCCTACAATTTTGACCAAGTCAATTCTTTAGTTTGGACAACCATTCTTCAAATGGTCAACCGAATATGTGCAGATTTTTGCCCGAGCTTAAGTGGAATCTTCTCTCTCATTGGCCAAATCTCACAAACTCTCCCAAATGGCTACTTCAGCTTGAAACTTTATAAATAGTAGTTCACTAATGAGTTTTAGACATCAAGACACCTCTCTATACTCCTATCATTTGTGTCCAAACCTTCAATACTTCAAGCTCCCCTTTCTTCACACTCAAAGCTTAATCTTCATCACTTGTTTATCAATTCGAATCTTATATGCAAGTGTACTAATGTCTAAAGTATTAGTGGGTGATTCTAACTTCAACATCCATGAATCACCAAAGTGTTGTAAAGCTTCGTGGAAGCTCCCTCTCAGATTAAGATAGGAGAAAATTGAACAAGGCGAGGGTGTTCGCAAAGGCTCGTGGTGTAAAGGTGTTGATCTTGACCGAGAACGGAGATCAAATAGTGAATACTCGAGTAGGGATAGGAGGACCGATCAGAACTCGAGTAGAGGACTAGATCACGGTGGTTGTGATCAAACCTCTATAAAAATCTCCAACGTCCATTTCTGGTTTGTAATTCCACTATCTCTCCATTTAATTTTAATTCCGCATTTAGTTTCAGATTAGAGGGTTATTGAACCGAACAATTAGTATCAGAGCATAAGTGCTTAAATCTTGTACTTAATCATAGTTAAGCATGATCGAAATTGCATCCACATCTACCTCATTTGAGTTAGAATCATCGCCATGTTCGTCTTGACCACCATATTTTGATAAACCAAATTTTTGTTCATGGAAAAGTAAATGAAGATATATTTAAAATCCATGACTATAAATGTGGTCCAGGATTATAACTCCATATAAATTTCCTAGATATGATTATAGACAGTGGAGTTTAGAAGATGAGAGAAAAGCTTGTTTAAATGCCAAGGCCATGAATGTATTAAATTGTGCTATTGAATGTCAACATTTTGATCTTATTTCTTCTTATGAAAGTGCATATGAGATATGACAAAATCTTCAAGCTAACTCTGTTGACAAGGAAAAATCACTATTTGGGAGTGAAGTAAAAATAGATAAAGCTCATGATAGATGGGACAAGAACATTCTTCATCAAGCTCATCCAATAGGGATGTTTTTAACATGTGTTTCTGTTAGGAAATTTAAAGTTCAAAACTGCAAGTTTACGATTGCATTGAAGCAGTGGCAAGTACGTGTCCACGAGGAGCGAGTGTGGGTCATCGTCGACCATACTTGAGTGTGGAATAAAATGAAGAGTGAGTGTATCTACACTAAATTTCACTTATTAGAATTTGTAAAATAAACGCGACTAATCCCATGGGAGGTGGAAAATGCATGCAACAATGTAGACGTGTGACGTATGTGTGTACAATTCTATTCTCATGACATGAATTAATATGGACATTTATAATGGCAATTATCCTAAGTGTGTTTCCACATGGATTAAGATTTATCACCATCAATAAAACATATAAAATACTACTTAAGATAAGGCTAAAGATAACCACATGATCACATGTCAATCTTATCTCTTTATCCACTCCAATCTTATCCTCACCTCATCATTCCCCATAAAGTGGGACCTATAACTAGAGCATATTCTAACCATCCATTAAGACCATGAACACATCAAAGGCAAGAGCGAGAAAATCATCAAAATGACTACGGAAATCATTTAAACCTTTAAGATTAATATTAAAAGACACACAAATGTAACAACATTCACACTTCACATCATCCTCCACCTCCCAATGGGGATGGATTACTCATTAATGATATCCATAACAAAGAAAAAACAAAAGAAAAGCAACACATGAACAAGTAGAGGAAACTAAATATAACCAAAGCAATAGAATAAAAATTGCATCAAATGAAGGACAAGAACATAAAAAACATGAAACTAAAATTTGATTAAGAAAGAAAGATTACAAAATAGCATTTCTCTTCTCCTCCATTTAAGCAAGAAATAGAATCTACTACTAAGGAAGAAATAAAACCTACTCTAATGGGGAAAGAAGGAAGGAAAGAGAGAGGAAGAAGGATTACAAGTGTATTTATAGAAGATTAGATAGTTTGGATGAATCTGGGTACAATCTGATGGTTAGAAATCAGATCTAGATGTTTACTATTGCTTTAACCCGAGAACCTGGCCCATTGGAGAAATTAAGGGTCAAACGGACCTGGATGATCCGCCATCAGTTTATTTGGATCCACTTATGGCAGATCTTTTCTGCCCGATCCACCCCAAATTTCACGAGAAGCTTTAGTTGCCCAATTTAACGGGTGGGGGCACCCGGAGCTATTGGTTCGAACCCATTTGGTCTTAATTACTGAATTACTCCTTAGATTCAGGAGATTATGGAATTTACAACCAGCATATTTTCTCAACACGTGGGTCGATGAGGGTTTTCACTTGGGTCCCTCCTGATTTTTTGTCCAGTCCTTCGGCATTACAAACTAGTCTAGAAACCTTTCACATCAGTCTATTCTTCTTCCATTAAGGTCATTTTCTCTTCCAAATATATGAAACAAATACTCGAGTGGCACGAAATTGGGGTGAAATAAATGATATATAGCATGAATGAGTCATAGGATATGCTACTAATCAGTTTCATAGCATTAGAAGATGAAGAAAATGAGGTATCATCTCACTCTAATGATGAATCACATTCTCATAATGAGCTTCTTGATGCATTCCATGACTTAGTAGAAAAGTATGAGCATATTTGTTAAAAGAACAAGTTAGCTAGGAGAGCGAATCATGATCTACAGTGTTTGAATGAATCCATCATGAATGAGAACAATGACTTGCTTGCTAAACTTGATAAAATTGCTTTACAAAACTCATGCTTGAAAAATGAGAATGAATGCTTGCATGCTAAAATTATAACCATAGAAGTTAACTCATACAATGTTATTGATCGTCATATCCTTGAACAAGAAAAGAGCTTGTTAAACTTCACTAGTATGAAATGAATGAAAATCTAAAATGCAGGAATGAATCACTTTTGCATAAAAATAATGAACTTATTGCTACAAATGAAACCTTACTTAATGACATGCATAACTTCACAAATGGAAAGAAAATGCTTGGTATGTTTATTGGTACTCAAAGTCAATCTTTGAATAAACATGGTTTCAGTTACAATGTTAATAACAACAAAAAACAAGTTATCCGTACTACTTTGAATGGAAGGCATTTCTTTATGAATAAAAGTTCCTAAAGTGTTTGGGAACTAAAGATGAAAATGGTTTTGGTACCCAAAATTAATGTCAAAGGACCTAAGATTATTTCGGTACAAATATCTTCACTTGTAGGTACTTAGAAGGATAAGGATTGGTAGCGATCGACTCAAGTAAGAAAAGGTTGATCCCAAGCTTCAAGAAAACATTTGGATCGAATTCATAAAGTTGTTTTGCTATGGATAAGAGATTGGAACCAATGCCAAATCGAGGTTCAAGAGTTTGGTAACATTTTTCAATCCTCTTAGTCTTATTGAATTGGTTATCATCTAGTGATATTGAATGCATAAATGACATCATATGATACATCAATTCTTTCAGGCCTTAATGATAGGGATCATATAATGTTTTATCATTTAACTAGGGGAGAGATTCATGTAATCCTAATCTTTGCATCTTAAGCCTTTAATGTTTGCATTTGATTGATATCAACAGGGGGAGAATGATAAGAGATTGAGCTTCAACGGATTCATACTATGCATAATGATAGGGGGAACATTATCTACATGCATAGTCAACATATATAAAGGGGGAGAATTCAATTGAATCTCAAGTATTAAGATATAGGTTTGCTTTCATTAAAAAGGGGAGGTTGTTGTTTTTAGGCCTCAATACATGTTGATTTTGATGATTTATCAAACTAATCATAATCACGTACTCAACCTAGTTAATCAAAAGGGGCAAACATGATTACAAGCATTGTAAATATACTTGTATACTTGTGAATCCTCATAATAGGTTGATCAAGATCAACAAGAGAGGGGGCATTTGGAGAAGCACTCATGATTGTAACAAAGCTTTGGACCAACACATGTAATTTTCTATTTATTGAGTCCACAACGATGACATCTAAACTTGAGCACTACGATTCTGTTCTGGCCCTATTCGGTCAACCGAACACCTAATAGATGACAAAAACTATATAATCAAAAGCTGTTATGATGTTTCTGGATTCCCATTGGATCGGTATTGGAATTTTCTCCAACAAACACAGTTGTATTTTGTCTTGGAGCCCATTTGTCTTGTCTATTTTTGGGCAACCAATCTCCTATTAGTCAAATGTTTACTTCCTACCCTTTGTCTCGCAACGATTCTTTCCACGTGTCAATATAGCCGTTAGACTCACAATAGATATTTGATTTCCAACCGTTGGTGCGAAAAGATGAACTACTTATTCAGATGACCAAAATATTGTAACATAGTCGATAGAGTACTTATTGTTATTTTGGATCGGCCAATTAAACCCAATTCGGTCAACCAAAATTAATTAGAGGAAATTAGACAAAAGTTATTGGACGTTGGTGATCAGTTACCTGAACTTTGTTACTTATATTGGACCAAGTCAATTCCTTAGTTCGGACAACCATTCTTGAAACAGTCAACCAAATCTATGCAGATTACTGCTCGAGTTTAAGTGGAGTCTTATCTCTAATTGGTCCAAATCTCACAAACTCTTTCAAATGGCTAGGAGAGATTGAAACCTTATAAATAGGAATTCATTCATGAGTTTTAGACATCAAGACACTTCTCTATACCCATATCAATTGTGTCCAAGCCTTCAATACTCTCAAGCTCCCATTTCTTCACACTGAAAGCTTAATCTTCACAACTTGTGTATAAATTCCAATCTTATATCCAAGTGTGCTCATGGTGTAAGGTTGTTGATCTTGGCCCATAATGGAGATCCAATAGTGAATACGCAGTAGGGATCAGAGGATTGATCGGAACTCGATGTGAGGAATAGAACATCGTGGTTTTGATCGAACCTCTTTAAAAATCTCTGGCATCCATTTGGGATTTGCAATTTTTCTCCTGCTCTCTCTCTATTTACTTTTAATTCCGCATTTAGTTTGAGAATAGAGTGTATCAATCCTAACATAATATTCTTTGGTTTCAGGATTCTTGTAGTTTAGCTTTTTTGTTTTTTTAATTATAATTCACATCTTAAAAGAAATTTCTTTAAATCACATATTTAGAGAACTATAAGACATTTTTGGGAAATATAAATAGATATTGGAGTTCCTCTTTGCAAGGTCGTTTGTTTGAGTACTATTTGTTATGTTTCAAGCATTTTATAAGATCGTTTTTAGTTGGTTAAGAGTGAACTCAGATTCGATTTGGAGTTGAAGATCTCGTGATTTATGCGTAGGACCCTTCTGAATGATAGATGACCTTTCCACAATTGACCCAAAAAAAGATCCATTGTTTGCAGGGAACTCAATATCTATATATTTCAAAACTAAATCCCAAATAACATTAGTGATCCCTTCAAATAGTATAATCAAAGAAGTAATGTGCATAAACATCATAACTACAACCCAAATAGCATAACTGACCCGACAAAGACCTATCATTTGGGAACACAACTTTTATACTCTCACATGAGGACCTTATAAATTTAAATCATGGACTTTGTACTATTACATGTGAGCTTTGTAACTCGAGAATATAACCTTGTACTTTTACAATAGGACTTTTTAAATCTAAAGCCCAAGCTTTATAATCAACACAAAACTTAACCATAACATTGGATCCTTGTAATCGCAAACACGAGCATCTACATTAACACATTGTAATCAAATATATTATCTTTTTCAATAGTTATGTAATTTCTTGTAGGCCAAAGTCCCAGTTCATCACCCACGAGTCAATTAGCCCCTAACACCCACCTATTGCTAGAAAATTTAAGTTGGTAAGTATTGTGGTAGTGGACCAATGTCATTATAACCCACCTCAACATTTTTATGTTAGGTGATGTGGGACTAATGTGTTTTGGGTGTTACAACCTACCCCACATGAACACCTGATATCCTCATCAGGGTCAAGCTAGTCACTCGCAGGGCATTGTGCAATTTTTGAGGTCGCTCCCACCCTCTTGGTATAGTACTTAGTTCCCACAATTCCGGCTAGTTTTGGATCTAACACCATCTGTAACGTCTTGTCCCCGAGCCAACACCGAGCCTGAGTCCGATTTGTCAGCCACAAGTCTACTGGCCTACAACACCCACCTTTTTGGCCACAAAACATAAGTTGGTGAGTGTTGTAGTAGTGAATCTATGTCATTATAACCCACCCCCAACATTTTCATGTTCAATGTGATTTGGGGTGTTACAACCTATTCCACTTGAACACCAGATGTTCTCGTCACGGTCAACTCAGTCAATCAATGGGTGTTGTGGATTTTAGAGGTGGCTTCCACCCATTTGGTGTAGCACTTAGTTTCCACAATTCTGGCTCATTCACATTCTGATACCATCTGTAACGTCCCGTCCTCAATTACTGCACCGAGCCTGATTACGGTCCATCACTCATGAGTCTACTGACCCACAACACCCTCCTTTAATTTTTCCAAAAAATCTTAAGCCGATTGGATAGGGTAGTAGTAGACTCATGTCATCACTATATCCCACACTACTAATTTTTTAGTAGGCAATGTGGGACTAAACACATTGGGGTGTTACAACCTACCCCACTTGAACATCTGACATCGTCATAAGGGACAATCTAATCAATCACCCGGCATTGTGGGATTCAAGAGGTGGCTCCCACCATTTCAGTGTACCACTTGTTCAGGCTCTGATACATCTGGTAATGTCCCAACCCCGAGCCTGTACCGCGTCTGGTTCAACACCCACGAGTCCACTGGCCTACAACACCCAACTGGCTTGAGCTTTTGTGGAAAATTCTGGGAGGGTGTTGTGAGCCAGTAGAGTCATTGGTGACGGACTGGACTCGGGTTCGATGTGGGCTCGAGGACGTTACAAATGGTATTAGATCATGAACTAGCCAGAATTGTGGGAACTAATTGCTACACCAAGATGGTGGGAGCCACCTCTAGAATCCCGTAATGCCTGGTGACGAACTGGCTTGACCCTGACGAGGAAGTCAGGTGTTCAAGTGAGGTAGGTTGTAACACACCAAACACATTAGCCCCAGATGACATAACATAAAAATGTTGGGGTGGGTTATAATGACATGGATCTACTACCACAATAATTACCAACTTACGTTTTGTGACAATAGGTGGGTGTTGAGGTTCAGTGGACTCGTAGGTGATGTACCAGGACTAAGGCCAGGTCCAAACTCAGGGACGGGACTTTAGAAGTTAGAATATGTGACATGTAATTGAAGAAAACAATGGGTTTTGCTACAAAAATCCGAAAACCATTGATAAAATCATGGGATTTGCAGTCAAATTTCCTCCACTTCAGCATAATGCGCGGAGGTGCATTTATTTTTTCGGCGTTCATTACAATTTTCCTATATTGAAAGGTGTTCCTCCTTTTACGTAACTAGAAAGAGTCAAATAATGTTGTTTTATTTTTATGTTACAATCTTTGTCGAACTATTAGTGTTCTTTACTTCCTAATTAAAACTATAACTACTTGTATCAAATTTTTTTGTTCAATTTTTTTGGATCCACCTCAATCACATTCAAATTCTGTTTCAAGTTGATTCATTTACTAGTCAAAATCTGGTTTCTAGACAACACTATGTTAAGAATCCTACGATGGTTTTGTCCATTTCTTGAGTAGCACGACAAAGTAGTCGTCCACTCTTTCGTTTTTGGGATGTTTGATAAAATCGGTCTGGTTCCGTGCAAAAATCCAAGATTGTATTGTACATCTCTTATTTCCTTCTTTCTTCAATTTCTAATAACCTATGTTTCTATTTTTTTCTAATTTTTATTTTCTCTCCATTTTAACTTTTACCTAAAAAATATCCCCTTCTCATTTTGTTATTCTAATGTTACTTTCTTCACTTTGTACCTTCTGCTCTCTAGTTCTCACCAATGTTCAGGAATGCGGCCCGATGGCGCCGTATATGTCGATGCAGACCGGATGTGGGGGAGAAGCACATCACATCTCAAAGATGCGGTTTACCCAATGTAGACCGCATTGTGACCCGCATTTGTGGTCGATGCAACTACATATGAGGTGCATCTCAGATAGGTAGATTCCAATTTAATTAGGTGTAGATCCAGAAGACATCCGAATATCCGATTAACCATTTAACTGATTTTGCAAACAAAATACCATTTAACCAATTTTCAAACAAAAAACCATCCCCTAAATTCCCAACTCCCGAGTCCCTCTCATTGACGTCAAATCCCTCAAATTTCCGACTCCCGAATCCCTCTCGCCGACGGTCTGTACAAGCCTACCAAATCCTGACCACCTTGCACTGCCTCGTGGCCCCACTGGTCCACCCAAATCGCAGCACCACACCTTCTCACTCCCGTAGTCCTGTCTTGCCGCACTTGGCATGACCAACTCACACTCCTCAGTCTTGAATCCCCCACTCCAATTGCACCCATCACGATCTTGACCAAGACTCAGTTGGCTGCCAACAGATTGGGTAAGATTTCTTAACATTACTTTGCTTGCTTGTGATTATAAACGTGTAAGCGTTTTGGACACTACGGACAAATGTGTTTGATTATTTCCTGAAGATATGAATTATTCTAAAACATTAAATGGTATAATGACTTCTTCTAAATATAATGGTGCATTTTCAATGATATGTATCTTTCTTGATTATTTGTTGGGTTCAAAATTCTTCTGAAACTTTAAATGGTAATAATGATTTCTTCTCAATATAGTAGTAGATTTTCAATTATCTTCATCTCATTTTACATTATATGATATGACCCTATTGTAAACAAGAAAGACAGAGGATGTTGTATCATTCTGCCAGGGAATGTGTTGATTAAACACGTTACCAGATTAACAAAAAATGGATAAGATAAGCGTATGATACAAGTTTATTGTAGTTGAAATTGAGAATTAAAAACTAGAATCACAAAAAGCATCAGTTTACTAAACACATTTTTGGAACTTGCATTAGCATTGTTAGGTCTTAAGACTCAACTTTAACATACATAGTTTAGTTCATTCTTACTTTTGTTGTCACATTCTTTGGTTGGTTGCATCTTGCACTTGAATTAATTACCATGTTAGGTGACCCAGACAATAATCGACAAGATCCAGTCGTGCCTTCCTTCCATATACCACCTAAATCCAATGATCCGACATGGAAGTATGGTTTGTTGCCAAATCCAAGAAACAAGAACAAAGTGTTTTGCAAGCTTTGCAAAACTATCTCCAATGCAAGAATTAATAGGTTGAACCATCACTTAGCCCATTCTACAAGCAATGTAGCAAAGTGTAAAGATGTTTTTGAGGAAATCAAAGCTGAGATGCGAAAAGTATTGCAAGACATTTGTGAAAAGAAAAATGAAGAAAGTAGAGGACATACTTCTTTGACTTGAGATCATCTACTAATTTGGAAGAAAATATTCCAGGGTGCAATTCAGATGGCTTAAACATGTTAGGTGGCAAGTGCTGAGTACCAATGGTAGAAAGCAGGTGATTTGGTCATTATGAAAATATCGTCGTCATTTTCACTGGTGTAGGGTTTTCTTGATTTTGTTTAAATCAAGCTTTTGACCACCAACTTGTGATCGTGTTAAGTTTACTGTGGTCTATCCTTTAAATAGTGGAGGTTTTCGTCCTTTAACAATTGGGGTCTATCCTTTTACTGTGTTTTGTGAAGTTTCAATCCAATGGAAAAGAAAATATTTTCCCTTTGACAGTTTGACAAGTATTTTCGCTATGTTTCTCCATATCTTGCAAAATTGAAAATTTATTGTTTAGGGTTAGCGGATATTTAGAAAAGTGAAAATGTTCCCCACCCAGCCCGACCCTCTCTAGCCCCGTACTTTGATTCCTCGGGGCAAATTGTAGAAATTCATCAACCCCAACCTCGTACTTACTTTTCGATCCATAATTTTCTACACATCAAGAGGAACAATCTCAAGGAAAAGATAGATATAATTTTTTTTCTTAGGCATCCAAATGTTTCAACTATCAAGAAACAATCCAACGTCAACTGAAAAACACATTCGAGTCCATAAATTATCATTCCATTATAAATTTTAAACAAACCAAAGATTGACATATGCTCCCTGGAATCTAATTAAAATGAGTTAGAATAATTAAATTTCCTTGCAAAAATCGAAGCATTGATCGCACCTTCGTGAGCACGTGTTGGATATAAAAATGGTTCGGGCTGGTCGGGCAGGGGTGATCGGTCTGAATGGGTTGATCGGTCGGGTGGAGCTGACAAGGGGGATGGGGAAAGAAAATCACAGTTTGGCTTGTCATAATTAGCTTTGTTTGTGAGTCATTTTACGTTGAGTTTTAATTATCACAACACATTAGAATAAAAAAAGGAGTTTACCACGTCAATTAACCTAAGCCACGACGTGGTTAGTCCCTGTATGGACGTAACGTGCTAACCGCATGGAACACAATTCGGTCCACCACAACCACTAACTAGAATCAGCAGTTCAGACAACCGAAAGGCATTCGGTCAATAGAAGACAAATTCTTGGGAAATATTGTGCTACGGTGGCCAAAATACACCTTGTCGGTTTTTGGTAAACATAACACAACAGACGTTGTAACACAAACATTCACGTCATTCATAAATTATCCAACATGATAAGTCTAAAACCACGTTGGTGCACGTTAAACATATAATGGCCGATGTGGTAACGGGAACATTCACGTCGGCCTTAGACTTTCTGACTTGATAAATCAAAAAACAGGTCGGTGCACATCGAACATAATTTCACCGACGTGGTAAGTCTAACATCATGTTTGCTTTTAAGCTACTGACGTTGTCCGCTTAATACCACGTCGAATTCTCAAATTCCAATGTAGTCAAGGTGACGTAATACCCTTATTTTCCAGCAATGAGATTCTTCCATATAGCAACGAACTTTTGGATCGTACCTATGAGGCTTGAAAGACATAGTGTCCCATTGGTATGCAGTATAGAAAAATACATGCATGTCATAATGATTGTATACTCTATATGGGTGACTTTGAAAACTTGCATTATTATCCTGTTTGTAATGTCTCGTAGTACAAACAAAAGAAAAATATGAGTGCTAATGAAAACATAAGACTACAAATTCCCCTTGCAAATGTATTATGGTATCTTCCAATAACTCCATGGTTGAAGCATTTATTTCCAAATTCTGAGGACTCGAAGAACCTGAGATAGCATGCAGATCGAGAGACAACGAATGATCAATTGCTTTGGCATCCTACAGATTCTCCCTAGTGGGAGAAAATTGATTTTGACTTCCCCTTATTTGGTGAAGAATCCCGATACTCCCAATGTAATTAATAATTTTGGTAGTTTGACTAGTCTTCATAGTTCAAGACTTGTTTTGCTTGTTACTTACAATATCCCACCGTGATTAAGCATAAAAGGTAGATACATGTGTTTGTTAATGATTTTGGCTCCAAAATAACCAGGAAACGACATCGATGTGTACTTGTGGGAAGATGGTGACCAGGTGTGAGATGGCTATCGACAACAGTCATTACTATACAAGCGATGATCATCTGCACAATAAATCATTTTCCCGCATATGAAAATCTGTCGGGATATTTTGTGAAAGGTCACAAAGCATGTCCGTGTTGTGAAGAGAATACATGTTTACAAGACCTAAACCTTATTTAGGGAGCTATGCATCCTCAGGAGGGTGGTCAGTGTTTTGGTTGCTTTGACTTTGGTGAAGCATGGGTGGGTATGGGGTGGAAGTAAGGTGTGGGTGTTGAGGTATGGGTTGGCTTACCTTGGTTGGTTGGGTTGTTTATGTTTAAAGAAAAGATGATTGCATGTAAGGTCTACAAATGATGCATGACCTAGATGACAATTAATTTAATCTTTTGCTTTGAGTTTTAGGGTCCAAGTTGTCTTAAAAAGCGGTTTGTTGACATCATATCATGCATATATTTGTGTCTTATATCTTCTATTTTGAATCTAAGCAATGCTACATAACAAGTTATATGTTTAAGTTTCAGGAATAAACAGGAAAGAAGAAGAAGAGACACAAAAAGGACCTGAACGCGAGAAAAATGATTAAATTGTGAGACTCATAGACTGATATGCAAGAGCGAAGGACCCAGATATAAACCAGAAGGACCAATGAGAAAATCAAGAAGCTCCACACCATTTTGAGGATTATTTTGGCAATTAGATCAGGTCCTTAACATCAACAACCAAATCGGGTTCACCAAACATGAAGAAATCAAGCGCGAATCAAGCCACCCAAAACCTGACCCGATCAACCCAACCACGACCGCCAAGTGGTTGTCCAAGACCGCCGATTGGCGGTCCATTTGGATCCAAACTCGATAAGACTTAGCCGGGTGTTATATTTGTATGTATTTAGTCCATTTGTGGTATGCGTTTAGTCTCATACCGGGGATTGTCCCCGGTTACCTTTTTTCATGGCTATAAATAAAACTCTTCCTCCTCCTTTGTAATTACCCATTGCTTGGTGGGATTCTCTCTACTTAGTGTAAGCCTTGGAGCAAAACAAAAGTGGAGAAGAATGTTACTTGTAATGTGAGTCATGTAAATTAAATAATCTTTCTTAGTTTGTTTTAATGTTGTCTTCTCTTTTAATTCTTGCATACTTAGTTTAATTTCTTTTTGTCTTTTTTTCTTAATGAGTAGTGAGTAGTTCCATCCCCCTTTGGGGGTGGAATTTATGTTTATACATGTCATGTAGTATGGAATGAATTTTGTATGTTGTAGTATGTGAATAATGTGAGTAGGCTTGTTCGACTTAAAGAGGATACTTAACTTGATGGTTTCTGCCATAATCTTTAGGTACATTCCATGCTTGTTTAGGTTCTTAATAACAAACTCGTTCATGATCACATTAATCACTTAGGTTAGTGATTTGGATGACAGGTCTTGCCATGAGATACTTCTTATGCATAGTAACACTCCCTACACTTGTGCTTTATTGAATGCATTCATCACCACTTATTTCATGTGTACACACACTCCACTCCTTAGGGGTTTCCATTCCTGATTTCCAGCTTTATTTTATTAGTCACTTAGTTTAGTTTTATTTTGTCTCGTGCTTTCATCTTCTTTGATTGTTTTGTGCTAGTTTACGGTAGTTTAGTTTAGTGTAATCTATTTCTTCTCGTCTCTTTTCCCACTTGCCTTTGAACGAACCAGAGTCGAAACACCTCCCTGTGGATTGACCCGTATTTGCCACTTCTTCACCGACGACATGCACTTGCGGTATTTAAAATGAACACACATCAAGTTAGGATGCCGTGCATTTGCCACGTCTTAATCACGAGTGATTTTTAGGGCTAAGGAAAGGGTGATAAAACTGCACACCGTATCTTGTACGGGACGACCCCCTTAGGTTGTTTTGAGTCCTAAGCTAGAAATCAACACACCAATCAATCACTCGCCTGACTCTTGTCCTGATGCATCTTACAAACTAATACATTCTCTAATCATGCATGAATGAGAGAACGGGTGCACGTACCTCATGCCAGTAATCGACAATGGAAATGTAAAGAAAACAAAAGATGATTGTCTGTAAGGTCTACAAATGATGCATGACCTAGACGACAATTAATTTAATCTTTTGTTTTGAGTTTTAGGGTCCAACATGTTGTGAAAAGGGGCCACACAAGCCAAATTAATTACTGACACTTAAACACGGCATACATGGCATAAATAGTGGAAGTAAACTACTAGCAATAGGTAAAGGAAGCTACTATAAAAATAGAATTCACAAATAGCGCACCAGAGTCGCAAATGGTGGATCCAAATCCGCTACTAGTGGATAGTCTGGGGATTTCTGTCCCCAGACTTTACCAACGCTCTTCTAAGATCGTTTAGGTCGCCCTGACCACTTGTAACCCTTTCCAGTAACCAAAAAAGAAAAGAAAATGTAAAAAACAATAAAAAATCCACTGAAATGGTGAACTCGACTACGAAAATGGCTCTCCGACAACGACGCAAAAAACTTGATTGATTCAGTTATAATAACTGCAAGTGCACGAAATCGGTGAAGACGTACCAAGTACGAGTCGTGTGCATGAGGATTCGTGGGAGTCGAAGTCCACAATACTAGATTGGGAAAGGAAAAAAGAGATATGAGATCGGAATTACACTACAATGTGTACTAAATCAGAAAACGAACGATAAAAATAAACCCCTTAGGGGGTACAGAAAGAATATGGAAATGAGAATATTTGTACATGTGTGTCTTCATTGGTGCTCATCACAACATGTAATACATGAAATCCATAAAAACCAAATCCAACTTTGTCTCCACATGAAATAAGATAAAAAATTATCATTAAAACATACAAGACAATAATTGAGATGGGGTTAACATGAAATGCATAATGACGAAACCCCACTATGTCTCCAAGTGAAATAAGATTTAGCACAATCATTAAAACATACAAAACATTAATTAGGATGACACCAACATGAGAACATGCATACACATGTCATGTTTCCTCCTTATCCACTCCATCCTTATTCTCACCTAATCATTCCCCATAAAATAGGCCCACTAATCTAAGCATATTCTAATCATCACCTAAGAGCATTAGCATATCAAAGATAAGAGAGAAAATCCCATTTGATGGTTATGGAACTAATGTGAGGTTCAACGGTTAGAATTAACTTACACACTTAATACGTCATATAATCACACCATCTTCATCTCCACACCCCCAATGGGGATGGAATACTCTCTACTCATCTCCATAGCCATGAAAACTACAAAAGCAAAACAAGTCGTAAGCAAATAAAGAAAATTAAAGTGACCAAAGCAAGTGAACAAATTTTGCATCAAATGAAAGATAACAACATGAAGATCATAAAAACTTAACTTCATTAAGAAAATGAAGATTACAAAGTTGCTCCTCTTCTCCTACACTACACTACTAATCAATAAACTAAAACCAAGTCTAATAAACAAGAAATAAAACCTACTCTACTAAATTAGAGAGGTAACTAACCTAAGGAGGAGAGGAAGGAAGAAGAAAAAGGAGGCATTACAAGTCTATTTATAGAAGATTAGATGATTTGGATGGATCTCGGCGTAATCGGATGACAGTAACTCCGATCTGGATGTTCCATATTTCTCTGACATGAAAACCCGACCCGTCGTGAAAATTTAGGCCAAAACGGAGCCAAAATATCCACCAATGGTGGATCAAAATCCGCCACTAGTGGATTGTTAAACATATTTCTAATTAACTGCAAGTGCGCGGTCGTCGGTGAAAATGGGGCAAGTACGGATTATTCTGCAGGGAGCGAGGCCAACCTTTTAACGAGCGAAATCAAGTGGTAAATAATGGTGGAAGAAGAGATTATTACCCTACTACTGAAAATACGATTATACCAAGAGCGTAAAACAAATTAGATTACGATGCATATGAAAACTAAAGAAATTCAACAAACGATATGGAACAAAATATGGATGAACCCCTAAGTGGTGGAGCGTGTGCACATATGAGATGAGAAAACTGATGAATGAGGCATGCAAGCATGTCTGTTTCATGTGTGTGTTTTCATACATAGGAAGTCTGTATACTTATGGCAGACCTATCATTGCATTCACACAACACATCAAAAGTTACTACTTGATTATCATAACACGAGGCTCAACATGAGAAGTGTCTAAAGATATGGAAACAAGGAACTCATGTGAAGAACGAAGCCAAGCATGGGAGGTGTCTGAAACTTATGGCATTTCCCTCGAAGCATTAACCGTCTTTTCGGGTATCTGCTTGATTTGACGGTTGTAGATATTCACCTGGCCACTGGTTTGAGAATGATAAGGTATGGCCAACTTGTGTGTGCTGGAATATTTCCTCATCACTGCTTCGAAGGATCAGTTGACAAAGTGAGTCCCTCGATTAGAAACGATACAACGAGGTGTCCCAAACCTTGCAAATATGTGTTTCTTTAAGAATTTGATCACAGCCTTGCGATCATTAGTGTGAGTGGGACACGACCTTGCAATCGTTAGTGCGAGTGGGCATTGCCTCAACCAATTAAGACACATAATCAACCACCACAAGAATGTAGGTGTGACCATGGGACACGGGAAAAGGACCCATGAAGTCAATTCCCAAAACATCAAAGATGTCGACCACTAGGATAGGATTTAGTTGCATCATATCAAGTCTCCCAATGCGTCCCAAACATTGACACTAATCGCATGCTTTGCAAAATGCAAAAAAGTCTTGGAATAACGTGGGCCTAGTAAAAACCACATTGGAGAACTTTGGTAGAGGTTTTCTTGGTACCGAAGTGCCCACCACACGCCTCCTCATGGCAAAAGGACAAGACACTATGAATCTTGTCGTTACGAATGCACCATCTAATGATTTGATTGGCATAATAATTAAATAAGGGTCATCCCAGTAGAATTACGTTACTAACGTCTTGAACTTGGCTATCTCATTTCGTGTCCAATGCATTGGCACCTCCCCGGTTACTAAATAGTTTACAATGTCCGCAAACCATGGAGGTGAGGCTATTGCCATGAGATTCTCGTCAGGGAAGTACTCATTCACAGATGGGTCCAGTGAAGGCTCAACATGAAAGCATGACAAATGGTCAGCGACAACGTTTTCACACCCTTTCGTATCCTGTATCTGAAGGTCAAACTCTTGCAACAACAAGATCCAATGAGGGAGACGAGGTTTCGTGTCCTTCATAGACAAAAGGTAGTGAAGAGCTGAGTGATCAGTGTATATGATGACCAGCGACCCAATGAGGTACTAATGAAAATTTTCCAACACAAATTTAATCGTGAGGAACTCTTTCTCAGTAACGAAGTAGTTTAGTTGGGCTTCATTGAGAGTACGACTTGCATAATAGATTACATGAGGCAACTTGTCGACTCTCTGACCCAAGACTACTCCAACTGCATAGTCAGAAGCGTCACACATCAACTCACGCTTGATAATTATAACGGTGCCTTGATAATTATAACATCTTTTTACAGCAGTGAGCGGAGGTCAGCTCACGCTTCAAGAACTCAAAGGACGTGAGACACTCGGGTGTGCCTCGAACGAGGTTTCAATGGTCTAGTTAGCTTGCTGAAGTCTTTAATGAAATGCCTATAAAAACCATCATGTCCAATGAAGGGACGAAGGTCCTTTACCAAGGTTGGTGGTGGTAGCTTAGAAATAAGCTCAATATTTGCTTGATCCACCTCAATTCCTACCTATGAAACCACGTTTCCCAATACAATGCCTTTCGTTGACCATAAAATGACAATTTTCCCAATTAAAGGCTAAGTTTGTTTCTGTACATCTCTTAAGAACCAGGCTTAAGTGGTGTAAGCACACATCAAAGGAGGTCCCATGGACCGAGAAGTCATCCATGAAAATCTCAAGGAACATCTCGACCATGTCGGAAAAGATATTCAACTTGCAATGCTGGAATGTTATAGGCACATTGCAAAGTCTGAAAGGCATACGTCTATACACAAATGTCCAAAAGGGCATGTGAAAGTGGTCTTCTCTTGATCCTGAAGTGTCACTGGAATTTGATTTTACCCCGAATAGCCATCGAGGAAACAATAGTAAGCATGCCATGCGAGTCTTTCAAGCATTTCATCAATGAATAGAAGAGGGATGTGATCTTTCCACGTAGCGACATTCAACTTCCTATAGTCAATGCACACTCGCCACCCAATTTGAAGTCGGGTTGGAACCAATTCATTTTGTTCATTACGAATGATAGACCATGGCACAACTTCTTTGGCACAACTTGGACAGGGCTTACCCAAGCACTATCCGAGATAGGAAAACTTATCCCATTGTCCAAACATTTAATGGTTTCTTTCTTGATCACCTTGACCATGGCTGAATTCAACCGCCGTTGGGGGTCCCGGCGTGGTCGTGCCTCATCCTCCATATAGATGTGGTGCGGCACAATGGCGGGACTTATCCCTTTAATGTTCTTCAAGGACCACCCAATAGCTGACTTATACTTGGTTAGAACTTGAATCAATCGCTTTTCTTCATCTTGAGTCAACGTCGATGAGATGATCATCGGGAATGACTGATCTGGACCAAGAAAAACATGTTTCAGTTCCTTCGGAAGTTCTTTAAGCTCAACACTAGGTGGTTCCTCGTGGCGGGGTGCAGTATCCGACTTGAGGGTTATGATAGGAGGAGCTCGGATGTGATGAATAGCATGTACATCATCGCTCAACTCACCCGCATTCTCTTCATGATCGAAATCATCGAAGATGTATTCATTCAATTTTTCATGAATCAGGGGGCACTCTTCTTCTTCTTCTATTGCTTCTTCAACTTCCTAGATAAGATTGATTTCCATGGTGTCCTCGAAGGTGCCGGTTTCCTAGCCCTATTGAACACAAGGAATGTCACGGTCAAGTTCTCGAACGACAGTTTCATGAGTCCAGTTCGACAATTGATTAAGGCATTCGGTTTCTAGAATGATGAAGTCAACAAGAAATATGAAATCTCCGACCTTGATTAAGACATGTTCAATGACCCTTATCGGGATTTTGATCGAGCGATCAACCAACTGTAAAGTTGTTTTCGTAGGCTTGAACTCGCCTAGGCTTAAACGTTGATACGCAAAAGTGGGTAAGAGGTTAACTGCCGACTCTAAATCTAACAAGACGTTGTGAAGGCGAGAACCCCAATGACACATGAAATTGTTGGACTTTGGGGTCCTTCAATTTTACGTATGTTGGGTTTGAAATGATCGAACTCACATTACCCACCAAAAGGGCTTTGCTAGGGACATTGGTTTTCCTCTTGGTTGTATAGAGATCCTTCAGGAATTTTTCATAGGGATGTATTTTTTGAATCATGTCTATCAAAGGAATGTTGACATTTACTTTCTTGAATATCTCCATCATTTTGTCAACCTTATCACTTTGTTTCTTAGTTAACCTACTAGGATATGGAGCATTTCGCAAGTAGGTTTTCTGTAGTGCATGAGAAGGAGGCGTTAGTGTATTACACTCACCATCTTTCTCACCGTTATTCCCACAGAGGGGTTGCAACGGCTACATTGATGGTGGTTGCGGCATGGAAATTTGGTTGTCAACCTGTTTCCCACTCCTTAACGTCACAATGGCATTAATGTGGTTGATTAGTAGCATATCATGCATCATATTCATGCTATATATCATTTATTTTACCCCAATATTGTGCTACTCCAGATGTTGTTTGTAGTATTTCAGGAGTTAGGTAATAAAGAAGTGGAAGGTAGCAAAAAGGACCTAAATGTAACAAGTATGGACTTATTTGGAAGGTTCTGGACCTATTTGTAATGCAGAAGAACTGGATCAAAATTCAAGAAGGACCGAAGTGCAAACCCGGAGGGACCTAATTGTGAAGTACAAAATATGGTGACACATGACTTGAATCAGATCCGTATTTCGCCAGTTAAAATCAAAGTGATTTGAGCCAGCAGACCAGGACTTTACCTCACGTCCCAATTAAAGTAATAAAGCAACGCACAACATTTCAAAGCGATCAGACCCATTTGAGCCGCCAGTGGCAGATCCAAAAGGTCCAATGGAGCTCAGATTTTGGTCGTGTGTCGGGTATTTGGGTTGGAGCATTCCTGGACTATTAGATGTTATTTAGAGTCATCCGATTATTCCCAGATTAATCCTAACCAGGTATTAGTCTATATAAACCATTGTTATCCCTCCCCTCCCTCTTCTTCTTGCTTCTCCATTAGTTTAGGTTTTATTTTGCTGCTGCTTAGTGTAGTTGGAGGACAAGAAGCGTACTTTGTAATCTTTTCATCTCAATCTAGTGAGAATTTTGTTCTTTAAATACTTGTCTTTCCTTTGATGCAATTTCTTTGATGTTGTGGTTTGTTTAATCTTGTTTTCAGTCATTTCCATCATGAGTTCATGTTGTTATTTTTTTCTTTTGTGTAGAGATGAGTAGAGAGTAGTCCATCCCCATGGGGGGTGGAGAAGTAGGTGATTTCATCATGTGATGGATTTGTGTGTGTGTTTATATTAATCCTTTGAGCCTTACATGATTTCCATAACCATCGAATGAGATTTTACTCTTATCTTTGATGTACTAATGCTTTTGAATCAAGCTTAGCACATGCTTACATTAGTGAGACTATTTTATGGGGAATGATGAGGTTAGGATAAGGATGGTGTGGAAGAAGGAAACAAGACATGTGCATGCATGTGAGCAGAACAAAAACAAATGTATCGAGAATTTCTAGAATTGGAAACGCAGAACGAAGTTTTGAGGAGAGAAAACTCCGTAATCTTGCAAAAACCGTCACGCTGCAAATCAGACATCGAAAGTCAAACATAACAGAAGTTTCTGGTTCATTGATTGATTACTACTGAAAAGAAGGAATCCGTACCAGAATAACCACCTTCGGGTCTCCGCCCGGTCGGAACAAACATCCTTCACCAACCGACAACTTTGCTACCGCCGCAACTGGGTTTTGATAAACTGCCTCTGTTTGAGCAGCATAGCTAGAGGTGTGATTGTATGTGATGCTATGGGACCACGTGTCTATGTGATTGTATAGTATGCTTGTCAATTAATACCATGAACACTATTCTTCCAGAGAAATCCTGCATAGTTTTGGAACACTTAGACGGGTGAGCATGAACAAATGTGATGTGGCCGAGGCTTAGAGGGAGACTACCTTAAGTACTTGTCCCTAGCCACCTCGAGTCGTTATCTCTTAAGCTTACACCTCTCCTGATGCTTATAGTATGTGTGCGTACATGCGTCAAGGGTCAAAACAGTCATTTCTATCTGTCTGGTTGGCAGGCCCTTCCTTAGTCAACAAAAGGCACTATCTAAAATTACCAATTTGGAGGGGGATCCGGCCGAGAGACCGGCCTAAGCCCACCCAGCTAGAGGGACCGAGAAATTAACAGAGTACAAAACTTATCTTCAAGCATTACCTTATTCTGATAGTTCAGAGGGCGATCGTAGAGTCACTGAATGAAGTCCTCCCTTTCTTTCGGAGGTGCCGGCCCGCAGCGAGGTAGATATGACTAAGTGATATATGGAATATAGCGACGACAAAAACATGTCGTAGAAGGATACCCGAGGTGGAGCCAACCGTCCCCACGGAGACAAACGTATCTACAACTACATCCCTGAGCGACAGTGTTGCCTTTATCTAAATTAATGTCTTGTATGTTTTAATGAATGTGATAAATCCCTGAACATCCTTCATTTCAATTATTGTCTTGTATGTTTTAATGATAAGGTTTTATCTTATTTCATGTGGAGGCAAAGTTGGAATTGAGTTTTATGGATCTAATGTATGACATGTTTTGATGAGCACATTTGAACACACACACATAACACATTTTTGTATTCACATTCTTTCTCTACCCCACGAGGGGTTTCGTTTTATTGCTTATTTTTGGATTTCTTTTGCATTGTAGTGTAGTTTCAATCACGTCTCTCTTTTCTTCTCCCCTACTCGAGTATCGTGAATCGGACTCGCGCGTGCTCCCTGTGGACCGACCTGTACTTGCCACCACTTCAATGTGGCCATGCACTTGCAGTTATTTTAAATGATTCAATCAGTGGTTAACAGGTTCTCCCACACTACTTGTTTTCCGCGCATGTGGTGCCGAACTCGGAACATAAGTTTTCGGCAGGTGGTACTCACGTGGATTGGTCTCTGGTCGGCTAGGAAGCATCCCTAGTTCTCTTACAAGTATAGATTGGGCTAATTGGCCCACTTGAAGCTTAAGAGATTTGAAGGATTTCTTAGTGGAAGCTAGATCTTCTCGAGTGGTCATGAGGGCTTGACCCTGGTTAGATATGATTTTTTTTTATCAAGTTCTTAAGCGACCCAAACCCGACATTATTATTGTTTCTACTGAGGAACCCTGGTGGGCCAACGGGTTGGACCTGGGTAGGATGTGTCTGAGATAGATGCATGGATGATGAATGAATGTTGTGCTTGTAAGGTTGTGGTTGGGGGTGTGCATAGTTTGAAGGACTACCTTGACCATTATTTTGGCTCCAATAGAAGTTTGGATGGTTCCTCCAACCTGGGTTATATGATGAAAAATATGGGTAATTTCTGTGGTGGTTGTTAATCGCATTGACCTGCGCCATTTATGGAGCCATGTAGACACACAGTTTACTCACAATCCTTGACACATGGATTCAAGAAACGTCAGGATGAAGTGCTCCAACCTTCCTACAAAATTTGACAAAGATGCCACAACTCATTGCCATAGTGAGGGCATGAGGAAAGTAGCACCTTAAACTTCTCAAAGTTTGCATGGAATGTTTCAGACTCGAGTTGATAGCAGGAATTGATTTCTTATCTCAACTTTTGAGTCTGATGATGAGGAAAGTACTTTTTGAGAAATGCAGATTGAAACTGGTCCCAAGTTGTGAAGGTGCTCACTTGGTAGCTATACAACCACTTCTTGGCGTCATCCTTCAGAGCGAAAGGGACCAGTCGAAGATGGATGGAGTATGTGCTCTGCTGCTGAAGCTTAAACATAGTGTAGACTTCCTCAAATTCTCGGAGAAAGAGATAGGGATCACCCTTACACGAGAAATGAGGGACCATGGAGATATAGGGAGGTTTACCTCAAAGTGGTTCCTTGTTGCCTGGGGCAACGCGTTGCAGGACCAAAGTGGAGTCCGTGCTGGAAGGCATCGATCAGGTAGAGAAACAGGAACAGGTGGCGGAACTGGTGGGTCCAGCAACTGCTCCTCGTCACAGTACTGGTCAGCCATGGATTCCAGATGTGTGGGACATGAGAAGGGGGAGGTCTCAAGAAATTGACTACCGAGGTAGGATTGACGACGCACCTCATCAAACGGTCACACTCGTCTTGTGCCCACACAAACATGCACAAAGGTGCACATACACGAACCAAACGTAAAACTTTTTTTAGAACAAAAAATTGAGAAGGGTGTGTAGATGAGATGACTAGAGGACACAGAGGGGAGGGGAGAAGTCCTTAAGCTATGAGGTATGGGTGAGGGTAGAAGACAAGCAATCAAACACTGCTCAAACAACTAATGGCTATAGGTCCTTATGCTAGACGATGCCCAACTTCGAGATCACTAGTCTCGACATGCCCCACCTCTCTACAACGAAGACAACAATGCCCCGTAAGTGATACCAAATCCGTAGATCTAGTACCTCCTACTATCGATAAGGCAGGCGATGCTGATCAGGTCATGACGGTCTCAAACTGATCACTCTCCTATTGTGTCCACAATCCTTATGGGACAATGTCTACTTGCTTTTAGAATGAAGGCTTTCGAGGTGCTTTTTGAGGCAAAGTGTTGAAATTCCCCACCTTATCTTTCAAGACTATAGGTGGTGCCCCTTAATTCGATTTGATTCTTAATCTAACAAGCCACTCACCAAACAAACACTCACCTCACTCTTGTTTCAATGCAAACCATACTCACTAATGAATGTACTAATGCATGAATGAGTGTTAAGGAATGCATACCTCGCTCCAGCAATCAATGACAGAAATTAAAACTAAAAGAAGAAAGATAACATGCTCAAGTCATTACTAGATGATGCATGACCTAAACATTGTAAATACCTAATCTTTTGCTTTTGATTTTAGTTTCCAAGTTGATTAAAGGGATTTTTGGGTTGAGGTAAACTGGGAGTGGTAAAATAATACAAACTAATCAAGTAATATGCTCCCAACCAAACATGAAGTGTGAGCTACAAGAGAAACTATAGGTTTAGCAGAAAGTACCAAATCGCCAATTGGCGGCTACAGACCGCTACCTGGCCATTTGTTTAGCTCCAAATTCGGCTCCCGAGCTCCCATTAAAATCTGACCTCACTTGATCACCTAGACAACAGTATAGCTAAAACCAAAAATTAAAATTACTCGAATCACCCAAACAAAGGTTGGGACAAGGTGCTCCTCAGTAACGGTGCCACAAAACTTGTTAAATGTTTTACAAATTAACCGCATGTGCACGGCCGTCGGTGAAGACAGGGCAAGTACGGGTCGATCCGCAGGGAGCATTGCCAACCTTTGAGTGAGCAAAATCAAGTGGTAAATAATGGTTGAATAGGAGATTATTACGCTACTATTGAAAAGACGATTATACTAAGAACAAAAAACAAACTAGATTACGATGCAAATGAAAGCTAAAGAAATTCAGCAAATGATACAGAACAAAATATGGATGAACCCCTAAAGGATGGAGTGTGTGCACATATGAGGTGAGAGAAGTGATGAACGACGCATGTAAGCTTGTATGTGTATGTCTGTCATGTGTGTGTCTTTATGCATAGGAAGAGTCTAATGTTTTGGCAAGACCTATCATTGCATTCACACAACGCATCAACAGTTACTACTTAATTATCATAAGACGAGACTCAAGATGGGAGGTGTCTAAATATATGGCAATACTCATCAAAAACCAAGAACACATCTTATGGAAAAACCCATCAAAACAAAGTTTCTTCAATCAATCAAGTGAGCAAACACTAATACAAACACACAACAAACATGTAGCATACCTAATAGGAAGTTTCAGCCAATAAACATGAGGAAGCCAAGAATGGGAAGTGTCTGAAACATTTAGCAAAAACCCATCAAAAATCCCCCAACATGTAGATGCTTAAAACAAACTCGATGAACATACAAACATTCAAGTCTACACAATAAAAATCGTCAATCATCAAAACCTCAAAACAGAAATGTTCATCATCTCCACCCCCCAAAGGGGATCGAACTGATCACTAATCATTAAACAAACATTTATATTAAGAAGAGAAACCATTCTAACTAACTCTACTAAGATTAATAAAAAAATTAAGCTAAGCATTCAAGAATTAAAAGAGGCAACATGAAACTAACAAAGATTTCTTTTATTTATGACTCACATTACAAGTAACATCTCTCCACTTGAGTTTTGCTCCAAGACTTTACTCTAAGTAGAGGGAATGACCACCAAGCAAGGAGTTGTTTACATAGAAGGAAGATGAGTTTTATTTACATGACAAAGGCAACTGGGGACAATCTCCCGATGTGGGACCAATGAAATTTCTACAAATAGATAATGACAACATAATACTAAACGGCGAGAAGCCAGACCGGATTCTGACCAACATAGACCGTAATTGGAGTTCGATGGCCACCAATTGGCAGTGACTTTGTCTCGGAGGTTGTTTGATTTCAGATATCTTCTTTATTGCTTAAATTCTTCACGTGGGTTGCACTAAGATCGGTTATTAGAGTTTGGGCCCAAATATAATTGCCAAAATACTCCTCATGATGGTGTAGAGTTTCTCGGTTTACTATTTGGTCCTTCTTGTCTTACGTCCAGGTCCTTCTCTCTTGTAGATAGGTCCTTGTGCATGACAAAGAGGTCCATTTTGCTTCAGTTAAGTCCTTTCTTCTTACATTTCGATCCTTTTTCTCTTCCCTTCTCTTCTTTATTACCTAATACCTGAAATATAACAACAAACACTCGAGTAGCACAATATTGGGGTAAAATTAAGGATATATAACATGAAATGATACATGATATGCTACTAATTATGGATCATCAAATGGTTCCGATCAGCCTCGA
Source organism: Triglochin maritima (assembly GCA_963682175.1). Classification (NCBI taxonomy): domain Eukaryota; kingdom Viridiplantae; phylum Streptophyta; class Magnoliopsida; order Alismatales; family Juncaginaceae; genus Triglochin; species Triglochin maritima. The sequence goes on along the minus strand of OY821776.1, from coordinate 32,659,807 downwards.
ATTTTGCCAGCCGCTTATCTTTGGTGTGTTGCACATGGGGTTGAGCTATGGTCCATTGTCTCCAGCCGATTTGATTTTGATTATTGATTTACTAATCAAGTTATGGACTTTTGTGACAAACTATATTTCTTTACACTTGGTCTCTCCGGATTTTAACTTGGGTCCCTCCGGGTTAACATGTTGGTCCTTGGGCATTACAAACAAGTCCAGAAACCTTCCTAATCAGTCCATTCTTCTTACGTTTAGGACATTTTCTCTTCCTTTCTCTTCTTTATTGCCGAAACGGTAAAACACATCAAACAAACACTCGAGTAGCATAAATATAGGGTAAAATAAAGGATATATTGCACGAATGCAATGTATCATAACCTACTTATTGTCCTAGATGGGGATGCTTTTACTTCTTGCATTCTTTGTGTCCTGATATACTAGCATGATAGGGTCATTGTACAGTAGGTCATGCATTTTATATTCATGTATATATAGGGGCTTGGCGTACAAAGTTTTTGTTATGAAAACTCAACTATTTTTGTCATGTTTGCATTTAGGACCTCTTTAGGTGCTGAGTGGGTGGTTATGCATTGCATACATTGCATCATATGTCTTTCATTTAGATTAATTTTATATCAATAAATGCTACTAAGGTATGTGTTTAGTCTTATTTACATAATACAGGGACCTGAATGCAAATTAGCCATATCCCGAGCATAAACACGTGCAAGAGAATCATTTCTGTCATGAAGACCAAGTCAAGATTATCGGGGTTCAAATTGAAGTCCATCCAAGCATAAAAGCATTCAAAGACCTAATTACAAAAAGGCCAAGGACCTAAGCACAAAAGTAGCCAAGGACGTAATTGCAAAAACCCGAGGACCCAACTGCAAATTACAAGTACCAAAATATTATTTTGGAGAAGTTCTAAAGAAAAATCAATTTGGATCTCCAAATATATAAAGAATTAATTCGGAGCTCAAAAGAAAGGAAAGAAATCAATCCAGACGCGCAAAGGACATTTAAATCATACCATAAACACACAGGAAAAATCCGGATCTAATCCATGTACAAAATGTGGCGGATTAGCCGCACTAAAGTCTAACCGTGCGCTCAAAATTTTTCCAATGCTGTATTGACGCGTGTACTTTCCTATTTTATACTTGGGTCCCTTGTATCGGCTATAAATAGCCCCGAAAACGATGTTGTAAAGCCCTTAGTTTTTATTCCATGCTTTAGTAATAAAATTTTGTTGGTTTATTTTGTGTTTTTAGTTTTCTTTTGTAGTTTCTCTAGGACCCCTTCTCCTTCCCTCCATCCATGAGTTTCTAACTCTCTCCAAAGGGTGGGGGTGATGGATTTAGGGTGATGAGAAGAAGAATGATGTTATTATTTTAATTTCGTGTTAGTATATTTTGATTACTTGAGTTTATGTTGAATCATTTATCATGTAATGCTTTATAACTAATGTGATTTATTATAAGTTTCATATTTCTCTAAACAAAACCCGACATCTAAACCTCCACCCGCTGGACTCTCATCCATATTTGCTTTATTTTCTTTTTAGTTTTTGTTATTCTTGCTATAGATAATTAAAAACCAAACTTATTTCTCTCTCTTTCTTTCCTAAATCGAAAATCACAAAAATAACAATATCTCTCCCTCCTTGTGTTCGACCCGTACTTGCCACGTCTTCATTGACGTTGTGCACTTGCGGTATAAATTAAAATCTCATCAGGTGGCAACGTCTTCATTGACGTTGTTGTCCTTTTATGTATTAAATTATTTTCTTGTGTTTTGATGTAATCAGACTCCGAGTCTTCTTGTAATGGTGCACCTGGTTGAACCTTATTTGAGTATTTATGAGTTAATGTTCCCATTACATTCTGGTCTTATCTTTTGAATTTGGTTTAAATTTTCAGCTATTTTAGGGACGTTACAACTTGCTTTCAGAGCAGGTTGTGTCCGATGTACTCATTTAAAGAAACCACCCTTTGGAGTAGTAGGATAAAATTTTAGCATTACTTTCAGAAGATCATGCATGCATATTTAAATTAATTAATCTTCTTGGTTGTTGTGCTAGATGCCTCCGAGACGCGTGTCACTTACACCAAACGACCGTAGCGCCACTCACGTGAGTGGGGGCACAACATGGGAGGAGGATCGGCGGACGCTTAATGGGACCATATAGAGGCTCAAAGAGTTCTTCGAGCGCCAAACAACCCGTAACGAGTAAACATGGTTGGGCGCGATTCACGAGAGATTCATGCACCATCATCCACCTACCTTCGAGGGTGGAGTTGAGCTAGAGGCAGTTGAGGAGTGGGTCTTCAAGATCTATAGGATTTTCCGAGTGATCGGATGTTTCTCGGAGATGAAGGTTGATCTGGCCACCTATGTGTTGGGCGATTCTGGTCCAAGTGGCAGAGAACCATGTCCGTTGTGGTGTTCAGTGACAGGGACAACGTGAGCTGGGAGGAATTCCTGGAGGAGTTCAACGAGAAGTACTTCCATCAGCATGTTAGGGACGCAAAGTGAGACGAGTTCCGGGCCTTGGAGCAGAAGGAGTTGAAGCTGAAGAGATACGTCAACAAGTTCAACACCTTGGAGTTCTACTATCGAGAGATCTGTGTCACCCAGGAGCAGAGAGCGATGAAGCTCACACGGGGACTTTGCAAGCAGCTCAGGAACTCTGTGCTCACTATCATGTCGCAAACCCTTGCAGGTGCCATGGTGCACGACTTTCGTAGACAAGGATTACCAGAAGCCCAGGAGGCCATAGGGGAATGTCGGTGAATGTGCCGCTGGCTGTTTCACATGGAATCTGGGCAAGAGGCCCCGAATTGAAGGAGGTGCTACACGTCGACCTAAGGCGTGCAAGGCTTGTGGTAGAGTTCACCTCGGACGAGAGTGCTTTTTCCATGCTGGCGTTTGTTTGGGTTGCGATCTGCATGGACACTATATCTGAGAGTGCACAATAGGCAGGGCAAGCCAGTAGGAGAGCATGACCACTAGTTCCCAGGAGAGACTGAGTTAGCCGACCAATTGCACCACCAAAGCAGGGAAGGAGAGCTGGACGAGTCTTCATCGTCCAGGCTGAGGAGGCAAGGGATGCCAACACCATGGTTGAAGCTACACTTTATGTTGCTGGTCTTTTGGCTGGAGTGGTTTTCAATTGTGGCGCCATGCACTTCTTTATCTCAGAGAAGTTTGCGGGCATGTCGGGTCGTACCACTGTGCAACTGACTGTCAATTTCTCCCTGGCACCATAATTGTTTTGGGTGACCAATATTTTTTGGCAGATATGGTCTTGCTATCGATGGAGGACTTCACTGTCATATAGGAGGTGAACTAGTTTTCACAGTACGATGTTTAGGTTTTTTTGCTATGAGAAGAAGATCCTGATCCCAAGGAAGGACAAGCTTGATGTGCTGATCAGAATGATGAAGAGCAGAAGGGGCCGAATCATTGTGTCAGTACTAAAGGCTAAGAAGATGTAACACTGGGGTTGCAGAGTGTTCTTGGCTACTCTAGTAGTTCCAGAACCCGTGAAAAGGAGATTAGAGGCATTGAAGTTGTGCAGGACTTTCCAGATGATATCACCAGTTTACCACCACGCCGAGAGATTGAATTTGGCATCGAGTTGGTACCTAGTACCACTCCGTAGTCCAATGCTCCGTATCATATGGCCATTGCAGAGTTGCCTGAGCTGAAGAAGTAGTTACATGAGTTGTTGGATTCTGGATTCATCCAACCGAACATCTCTCCTTGGGGAGCTCAAATGCTTTTCGTAAAGAAGAAGGATGGGTCATTACGGAAGTGCATCTACTATTGGATGTTGAATAAGGTTACCATCAGGAATCACTACCCTTTACCCAAGATCGAGGACCTCTTTGACCACTTGCGGACCGTGAAGCTTTTCTTCAAGATCGATCTACGCTCAGGTTATCATCAGTTGAGGAACAAGGAGGAGGACGTCTATAAGACAACTTTTAGGACTCAGTATGGACACTATGAGTTTCTAGTGATGCGTTTGGATTGACGAATGCACCTGCAACATTGATGGACGTGTTGAACAAAATATTCAAGTCGTACCTCGATAATTCGTCATTGTCTTTGTGGACGACATTTTTGTATACTCCCTCGACGGTTTCGTCATCTGAGCATAGTACTTGGAATCTTGAGGGATCATAAGCTTCATGCAAAGTACTTAAAGTGTGAGTTTCGGCTGCACCAGGTGGTATATCTGTGGCACATTGTGTCTAAGAACTGGATCTCAGTGCACCCGGCGAAGGTGGAGGCAGAGACACACTGGAAGGCCCCGACAAGTGTGACTGAGATTAGGAGCTTTGTGGGACTTGCAGGCTCTTTCCATCTCTTTATCAAGGATTTCTCCAAGCTTACTTCACCACTGAAACATAAAAGGGCATCAAGTTTGTTTGGTCCCAGAAGTGCGAGGACAACTTGTAGGAGTTGAAGAGACGACTAACGACAACACCAATTCTGACTCTTCCGAGTGGTAGCGGTGGGTATGTGATCTACAACGATGCATCAGAGATCAACTTGGGTTGCATGCTCATGCATCATGAGAAAGTGGTGGCATGTGCTTCGAGGTAGCTAAAGGTGGATGAGAAGAATTAGCTTACAAATGACATAGTGCTGGCAGTGGTGGTTCATGCCTTGAAGACCTGGAGACATTATTTGTACGAAGAGAGGTTTGAGGTCTTCACCGACCACCAGAGTCTGAAGTATATGTTTTCAAAGAAAGAGATAAACATAAGGCAGCGTATATGGCTCGAGTTCATAAAAGACTATGACTTCACCATTTCCTATCACCCGGGAAAGACGAATTTGGTTGCAGATGCCCTAAAGAGGAAGGTTGAAGTTTTGATATCCAGTTTGTGCATTTAGGAGTGGAAGTTGACAGAGACTTTGGCAGAGTGGATGTGGAACCTCAGAGAGTATCGAGGATCGTCCAATCCCAGAGTGGAGATGATGAGTTGTCGAGCTTGATGCAGTTGGCTGCAAAGGAAGGATCAAATTTTAGTATAGGGGTAGATGTCGATCTGTTGTTCAAGAACCGTATCTGTGTGTGGAAGATGGAGGATTTAAGTAATGAAATCATGGACGAGGCACACAGAGCCCGATACTCTATCCACCCGGGAGCACGAAGATGATCAAGGACCTGCAATGGAACTTTGGTGCAAGGGTATGAAGCGGGACATTACGGAATTTGTATCCAGATGCTTAGTTTGTCAGCATGTGCAAATTGAGCACTAGAGGCCAGCAAGGCCGATGTAGAGGATTGAGCTACCAGAGTGGAAGTGGGAGCATGTAACGATAGACTTTCTCACATGTTTTCTGAAATCAAAGAGATTTCATGACGTGGTTTGGGTCATCGTTTATCGACTGACAATGTTGCACACTTCTTAGCAACCAGGACCACGTTGCTTCTGGAGGGTCTAACTAAGTTTTGTAGGATTTCTTGCCCATATATATGTATATACTTTAAAAAAAATTATACATACATACTAGATCGATTTTCATATTTTCAAGGATTTCATATACATGGTTTAATATTTATTGTAATATCATGTAATTCTACTTATATATGAAAATAAATAGGAGAGGATCTTACCTAAAGGTTCTCCAAAACCTTTATCAATATACGAAGTTGCGTTGCTCATCGAATCGTCGGTCGATTCGCCTCCAAGTGTTCACCAAACTCTAAACAATATTAAAGAGAAAGGAACAAGCCAATTCAATATCTAAATCAAGCTTAGAATCTAGCTAATAACCCCTCTAAATCTCCCTGAGATTTAATCTCCCAAAGCTCGAAATAATCAAGAGTAATTTGGATGGATTACTGGAGAGGTTAGGGACAGAGAATTTTTGCATTAACCTTAAACATATAGGGAGAGGAGACCTATTTATAGATTCTCCCAACTCCCACATCATGGGCTACCAACTAACTCATGATCTGCTTCTTTTCTCTCCCTCAAAACAACCACAAATGGACACATAATCATCCTTTGAACTGTTTAACCATAATTGTAATAAATCCAACCCATGATCAACACTGATCTCTTAATAATTCAAGGCAGAATCGTGTTGAACGGTCGACCGAAAGCACCACTCCGTTGACGGAACGGTTCGGACTTTGACAAGTTCGGTCGAATCATAACCTAGAAGGTCAACCAAATGTTTATAAGGAAACGTCCTTGGAAAAATTTGTTAGAACCACGTCTCACTCCGTTCGTCTGTTTACTTACCAAAATTGCTCCAAATTTCGGTCGACCGTGTCCCTCTACCGGTCGACCATTATATCACCAAGATATTTCCTGGAGTTTTTCGATCGACTGTGTATTACGCTCGATCAACCAATTTTATTATCAAGACACGTTCTGACAATTTTTGATCGACCCATGAACATCCGATCTCTGCTCGGTCGACCGATCCCAAAACTGTCTACCGTTTTGTCCAGATTTTGCCTTTGTCAAATTTTGGATTTATATCCAACAATTGTTGATCCTTGGGTTTTTTAGCAAATTCATATATCATGTAACATGTTATCTTATGTAATACATACATCTCATATAAATTTATTTATGATTCTAATTATGTCAATTTTCATGACATATTAATTTTATCGATTCACCACATGTATTCCATTTCACATGAAACCCGATACATCAAATGAACATAAAATCAAGCTTCCTTTTTCCCAGTTTTGTGGTGTGACTTATAGGAGGATCTAAGCTATATTGGCAATGATATTAAATAGATAACATCACAAATTATAAGCGGTATCTAGCTAGACATTATACTTACCCAATTAGCATAGATGTCTTGTCACTCAAACTAAACACGATCCATTTAGTGATGTAAGAACACCACTTGTGTCCATCACTTGGCTTATCATATTAAGAGTATTATATAAAGTAGAAATGTGTCACCTTTGTATTATATACTCATTTTTTGATCTATTAAGATAATTATAAATATGTAACTTAACACAAGTCACATTTTGCATATTATAATTTTGCTTTATCAAGAGGCCCACTAATATTATCACTCAAGCTAAAAGGGACAATGATAATCTTTTGACGAACTATCTTTTCCTGCATAAAACATGTTCAACCAACTGTTGCCTTTATCATTATGCTCAATGATAGCCTTTGAGAATAATCAAATAAAACACTTCTTCTGTGAAAAGATATAAGTCTCATATCTTAGGATTCAAGACACAATGAAACACTATTGACACTAAACACAATTCCATAATGTTTCATTTGTTAGGTCTATTCAATATATAAAAGTAACCATTTCCTCTTTCATATACTCATATCGTTAAATTTTTGTAGAGCTACAATAATCTATAACCAACACTACAATCTTATCTCGGTAGTCAATGTTCCATGTCAATTACCATGATTGTGAATAACTTTTGATTTATGTAAACTATTATCTTTTAGAGCTCTACGATTAAGGTCCAAGAGTCTCCTCCTTAATACTTCTAAAACAAGAATACATTAATCAAGGAACAAAATGTTTGCACATCCAATTCGTAATAATTGACATATAAAGTAAACTTTTAGAACACATTCCCTTCAATCTCCCACTTGTTATCAAAGTTCTTTTCACATACATTCTCAATGTATTAAACAATAATAACTTGGGCAACTGATTGACATCATTTCATGCTCATATTTGTATCTTATATCCATTATCATACACCTAAGCAATGCTACGTGACGAGTTTTATGTTTAGTTTTCAGGAAAAAAAACGTTTGAAGAGAAGAGTCATGAAAGGACCCAAAGCAGGAAAAAGGACTTAATTGTGAGACCTGGGGACTGAGATGCAAGGGAGAAGGACCTGATCGTAAGACCGAAGGACCTAAGAGCAAAACAGGAAACTCCACACCATCATGGGGAGTATTTTGGCAATTCGATTTGGGTCGGAGCTCCAACAAGCAAAGTAGATGAATCCAAGACCAACATATCCATCAAGAAAAGTCCACAACCAAAACCAACTCGATCTGGATCATATAGGCCGCCAATTGGCGGTCCATATTTCTCCAGATCCGCTAAGATTTGTGTTGGGCTTGTATTAGTGTATTCTTAGTCTATTTTTGGTATTGGTTTAGTCCCACATCGGGGGATTGTCCCGGATTAGCTTTTTCCATGCCTATAAATAGAACTCTTCACCTTCCATTGTAATCCCCCATTGTTTGGTGGCATTCTCTCTAATAAGGAGTGAGCCTTGAAGTAATAACTCAAAAGGGAGAAGAATGCTACCTTCAATGTGAGTCATTGTTAATAAAAGTTTCTGTGTTTATTTTAATCTTGTCTTGTTATGTCTTTTATTTGGTGCATGCTTGGTTAGTCTTTCTTTCTTTAATATTTCTTGCTTGATTAGTGTAGTTTTATTTCAGTATAATGCTTCATTTTGTTAGAGTAGTTAGTTTAAATATGTGTGAGTAGTCCGATCCCCTTTGGGGGTGGAGTAGATGTATGTACATGTTATGTAGGTGGTTAGAATGCTTAATATGAATGTTTTGTGAAAAATATTAGTATGCTAACTTGAATTATTAAGAACCTTACTTGATGGTTTCTGCCATAGCTTAGGTACACTCCATGCTTGTCTAAGTGTCTTAATAACAACCTTGCATTGCTCATATTAATCACCTAGGTTAGTGTTGTAAATGATAGGATTTGCCATGAGGTACTTCTTATGCATGAACAAACACTTACCACACTTGATCTTATAGTATGCATTCAACACCACACTTATTTCATGTGCACACACACACACTCCACCGCTTAGGGGTTTCCATTCCTGTCTTTTATCTTCTTCATTAGTTGTTTATCTTAGTTTGTTAGTGATTTCATTTCAGCTTTGTTGGTTTACTAGTTTAGATTAGTGTAGTGTAATCAACCTCTCTCTCCCTTCTTTACCACTCGCCTTCGCTCAAACCAAGCGTCGACACACCTCCCAGTGGACGACCCGTATTTGCCACCACTTCAACGCGGCCGTGCACTTGAGGTTAATATAAAACGAGATCAATCAAGTTTTTGGCGCCGTTGCCGGGGAGGTGCTCTGTCCAGACGTTGGTTTGGGCGATTCGAGGGGTTTTTAAATTTTTTGTTTTTAGTTTTGGCATGTTTCAGGTAACCTAAGCATCCAGGGGAAGCGACTGGAGGAATTGGAGAGCAAAAGAAACAAAACTGACCGCCAATCAGCGGTCTGGAACCGCTAATTGGCGGCCTGGTGAGCCTCAATTGTTCTCAAATTTGTTCCAGTTGTTATATTGTTCATGTTAGTTATCTGGGAGCACAATTTTGTATGCTGTGACTTCTAATTTGCTCCCAGATTTAATTTCAATCCCCTTTAATCAACTTGGACCACAAAACTCAAAGCAAAAGATTAGACTTCTTGCCATCTAGGTCATGCATCATTTGTAGACCTTGCATGCATTTGTCTTTTCTTTTCTTTACATTTTGTTGCTGATTGCTAGCGTGAGGTATGTGCACCCCAATCTCTCATTCATGCATGTTTCTATCATGCATTAGTTAGTAAGGTGCATCGGGACAAGAGTGAGTTGAGCGTTTTGATTGGAGCGATTGATTGCTAGATCTAGGATCAAAACGCTACTAAGGAGGGGCTGTCCCATAAAAGATAAGGTGGGGGATTTCATCACCCTTTCCTTGGCCCCAAAAATCACTCGTAATAAAGCCTTAACTAAAAGTAAGTAGACATTGGCCCTAAGGAATTCGGACGCACTAGGAGATTAATCTAGTCGAGACCGTCATGACCTGATCGGCCTTGCCTACCTTGTCGATAGTAGGAGGTACTGGATCTCCAGATCTGGTATCACTTGCTGGGCATTGTGGTCCTCGTTGTAGGGAGGTGAGGTGTGTCGAGGCTAGTGACCTCCAAGTTAGGCGTCGTCTAGCTTAAGGACCCATTGCCTTACATTGTTTGAGCCGTGCTTGCTAGTTAGGCTTCTTCCTGATCATGTTACCCACGCTAGCTTTAGGGATTCTTCCCTTCTCCTCTGAGTCATCTTCTTCTCACCTTCTTCTACGTTATAGTCTCCTCCCCTTTACACTCTCTGTAGCGTTTTTAGGGTCGAGTCGAGCACTTTTTGCGAGTTTAGCCTCGTGGTGGTGAGAGTGGTCGACTCTAGAGTTCTCTATGGAGATGGATGGTTACATGGACGACCATCCATATCATTGTTGGTACCAGGATAATTCTCCCTGGTATTCTGGACCCATGCAACCCGGGGTGGCTCAGACTAACAGTCCGTATGGTTGTTATAATCTTAATTGTGTGACTGAGCAATCGTCATATTGGGGTAGTATGAGAGAGGCACCGACTACTAGACCATCATCTAGTTACGTTGGATCATACGTTGGTCATCAAATGGAGACATTACTAGAACCTTTGGCCTCTTTCATGCATATGGTAGATGACATGAGTGCACCGGTGGCTCTAGTAGCCGTACCGTGCGACTGTTGTGGGTTGAGTGGTCATGTTATCAGGGAATGCCCTTATGTTCCCCCAGAGCCTGAGTATGAGCGTACCTTTTCCCAAAACGCTCAATATGACTATTACGCATCCGCGTACAACTCGAGAGTGATGGATTCGTGGAGAGACAATTCATATCCAAATTCTTATACTTCATTTTCACCTTAGTATCCTCCTCCCGAATACCCAGAATTCTACCAACACCCCACTTCAAATCATTGGACTTATTCTCAGCTCATCAACACCCAACCTAAAATTTCCCAAGCCCTGACTTGGACCTCATAGTTGACCGCATACCTGATTCCTTGAAACAAACTTTCCTTACGTTCATGGAAACCACTCAACAGTCCATACAAAATATGGCACTGCAAGTCAGTCAAATGTCGCAGCAATTACGTGAACGTGAGGAGAGTAACTTTTCTTGTCAACATGAGGATTCATCTTTTGAAATCGAACCACCACCACATCCACAAATTCAAAGCACAATCTGTCAAAGTGAAACTCCTTGTCAGTCTGAGGGACTTGGGGTTTCAATTCACGATCACTTGGTGGAGGATTTGATTCCAACTGAGAATAGCTTGGACCAGTTCTATTATGAGTCGGCACAGGATTGTGCCTTACCTTTTTGTCCCGTGGCCCTTGAGCCACATGATCTTATTGTTGTACCTCCTAAGGACTCACCTTTGGTGGAGCAAGAGCTCCCTAGTACACTTAATCTCATACAACCTGATGAGAGTTTGCCTCTCACTATTGTTCCTGATCATCTTGGAAATGATGGAACATCAAACAACTACATTGCGCATGAGGGTATTAGGAGTTCCTTGGAGAATACCTTGGGTATGAGACCCACTTTCTGTTCGCCTAGTGAGTCGGACATGCCTAACGAGGTTCTTGACCTCGTTCCGACCCACCAGCATGTTGGTTGGAGAGTTTGGATTGACGATTATAACTGAAGCAACGCAACGGGAGAAACTCTTATTCCGTTGCCCCTCTTTTCCCAAACTCTTGAGAGGTTGAAGCTCTTTCAGTTTGATACTTTGAATGAGATGCTTTTACGTCCAATTCATGAACCTCTCATTTCTTCTGGTGCTGTTTGTGAAGGGGGCCCACGCATGCGTATTCTGGCCCCGCGTGGTGTCATGTTCCCTTTTCAAGTGCATTGACCCACTCTTGTGGTTCCCATTTGATGTCTTTTGACAAATGAAGATGGGAACTTATGTTTGTACATAGTTATATATATAAAAAAGAAAAAAAAAGAAAAAAAAGAGAAAAAAAGAGAAGAAAGTACAATAAAAGACTCCTTCAGTGAGCATTGATTGTTGTGAGCCCCAACCCTTTTGTATTTGGGCTCCATTTCTTTCTCGTATTTGTATCCTTTCTTTAGCATCTCACAGGTTTTGAGGGAATTCGAGTTTATGTCCATCAACATGACCTTGAACTTCCCTTTGTACTTCATGTTGGTGAGATCTCTCCTTTTTCATGCATAAATCCATGTAGTATCTTACTCACATTCATTGAGGACAATACATGAAGTAGGTGTGGGGGGCTATTTTACGTGTGTACATAGTCGAGTCTTTTTCTTTTGATTTTGTTTTCTTTTTGTGAGTATTTTTAGGGTCATGCTAGTGTGCTGCATTTAACAGTGATATATCTGCTTGCCATGATCCTTGGGTGACTTGTCTTCTTTTGCTTGCCTAGTGCTTTAAAATTTTCACATTTCTTTCAAAATCTTCATGTGTTTGCGAAAGAAAATGTTTTGTGGGTTTTGTGTGTGTTTAGCATGTGCAAAACCATTGAGAGGCAAAGTAAAAAGAAAGCTCCCAAAATTGTCTTGAACTTGATGCATTAGGATTTCTAGTTTAATGGCTTTAGGTCTTATCGAGTCGTTAGGATGCACCCCGGTTTTCCCTCGGGGGGTGTGTAATCATAGGGTTTCAGCACTCAAACATTTAAAGAAGTCCACCCTGAACCTAGTGAGGCAATTAATTCATGTCTGGTAGTATAAGGAAGTGTGTCGTAGTCATGTGCCCTTAATCTCTTTTTGTGAAACTTATGTGTAGGGGTTTTGGTTCCCATGTAGATAAATAAATAAGTGGCGTTCGCTCTTCTCGCGTGGCTCCTATCACTCGGGAAAGTAGGTCTAAAGAGACTTTGTACCTGGTGCTTTCGAGTCATCTGACTTGGGATGCACCGACCGAATCCCCGTTACACGAGTCGTAGGGATCGCCCTATGTGGAGATTTGGGGGAAGGTGTACGTGATAGTATAAGTCCTCATGGGCAATGATGCACGAAACCTGACCCTGGGAGAATCAAACACCAACCAATAAATTGCTCCAAACAAAAAGAAAAGAAAAGAAAAAGAAAAGAAAAAGTCAAATAAGAACCAAAATGGACTTTACACATTGTATCACATTCAGAAGTTAAGGTTACCCATGTCTTTCACTTAAGTCCTTAACTAACTTTCACGAATAATTCATTAGGCTAGGTGTGTGGACCGATTACATATATAGACTTGACCCGTAGTATTACCGCATCCCATGATTGACAAAATAAGTCCAACGAGTCGTGTAGCTAGATTGAATAATGCATCTTGTTCGGATTTTGTGGGTATATCCGCTGAAAACCCTCAGGAGACAACACTCCTCCTTGGCAACAAAGAGGTTTAACGGCTTGTTGCACGTGCTAAGTAAAACCGTGATTCCTACGAAAGTGAGTTAGGATTTCTTGTTTCTCGTTTGCTTTTCTCTTTCTTTGTTTTGCTCGGGACTAGCAAAAACTTAGGTGTGGGGGTATTTGATTGACATCATTTCATGCTCATATTTGTATATTATATCCATTATCTTACACCTAAGCAATGCTACGTGACGAGTTTTATGTTTAGTTTTATGGAATAAAGAGGTTTGAAGAGAAGAGCCATGAAAGGACCCAAAAGCAGGAAAAAAGTCTTAATTGTGAGACCTGGGGACTGAGATGCAAGGGAGAAGGACCTGATCGTAAGACCGAAGGACCTAAGAGCAAAACAGGAAACTCCACACCATCATGGGGAGTATTTTGGCAATTCGATTCGGGTCGGAGCTCCAACAAGCAAAGTAGATGCATCCAAGACCAACATATCCATCAAGAAAAGCCCACAACCAAAACCAACTCGATCTGGATCATATAGACCGCTAATTGGCAGTCCATATTTCTCCAGATCCGCTAAGATTTGTGCTACGCTTGTATTAGTGTATTCTTAGTCTATTTTTGGTATTGGGTTAGTCCCACATCAGGGGATTGTCCCGGACTAGCTTTTTCCATGCCTATAAATAGAACTCTTCACCTTCCATTGTAATCACCCATTGTTTGGTGGCATTCTCTCTACTAAGGAGTGAGCCTTGAAGCAATAACTCAAAAGGGAGAAGAATGCTACCTTCAATGTGAGTCATTGTTATAAAAGTTTCTTTGTTTCTTTTAATCTTGTCTTGTTATGTCTTTTATTTGGTGCATGCTTGGTTAGTCTTTCTTTCTTTAATATTTGTTGCTTGATTAGTGTAGTTTTATTTCAGTATAATGCTTCATTTTGTTAGAGTAGTTAGTTTAAATATGTGTGAGTAGTTCCATCCCCTTTGGGGGTGGAGTAGATGTATGTACATGTTATGTAGGTGGTAAGAATGCTTAATATGAATGTTTTGTGAAAAATATTAGTATGCTTGCTTGAATTATTAAGAACCTTACTTGATGGTTTTTGCCATAGCTTAGGTACACTCCATGCTTGTCTAAGTGTCTTAATAACAACCTTGCATTCGTCATATTAATCACCTAGGTTAGTGTTGTAAATGATAGGTTTTGCCATGAGGTACTTTGATGGAAATTTTAATTTATACCGCAAGTGCACGGCGTCAATGTAGATGTGGCAAATACGGGCCGAACACAAGGAGGGAGAGATCTTGTTATTTTTGTGATTTTCGATTAAGGGAAAGAAAGGGAGAGAAAACAAGTTTGGTTTGAGATTTTTGGTTTTTAATTTTCTAAAGACGAAACATGAACAAATAAGACTAAAATAAGAACAAAGATGGTGAATTCCGTTGGGTGGATGTTTAGGTATCGGGTTTATATTAGAGAATTCTGAAACTTATAATAAATCATATTTGTTATAAAGCATTACATGATAAATGATTTAACATAAACTCAAGTAATCAAAATATACTAACACGAAATTAAAACCCTAAATCCGTCACCTCCACCCTTTGGAAAGAGTTAGAAACTCATGGATGGAAAGGAGGAGAAGGGGTCCTAGAGAAACTAAGAAAGAAGAGTAAAAACACAAAATAAACCAACAGACTTTTATTGCTAAAAAGAAGAATACAAAACTAAGACTAAGAATTAAAAACTAAGGTTAAAATTAAGAAGATCCTCTACAACATCGTTTCAGGGCTATTTATAGCCGATACAAGGGACTTAGGTATAAAATAGGAAAGTACACGCATCAACACGCAACCGGTAAATTTTAGAGCATGGATCTAATTTGGTGCGGCGGATTCGCCACCTTTTTAGCTCTGATTTAATCCGGATTTTTCCTGTGTGTTTATGGTATGATTTCAATATCCTTTGCGCATCGGGATTGATTCTTTCCTTTCTTTTGAGCTCCGACTTTATTTCTTTATATATTTGGAGATCCACATTGATTTTTCTTTAGATTTTCTCCATAATAATAAAAGCTACTGGTAATTTGCAATTAGGTCCTTGGCTTTTTGCAATTAAGTCCTTGTCTACTTTTGTGCTTAAGTCCTTGTCCTTTTTGTAATTAGGTCTTGAATGCTTTTATGCTTGGATGCATTTCCATTTGAAACCCGATAATCTTGAACTTGGTCTTTATGCCAGAATGAGTCTCTTGCACGCATTTATGCTCGGGATATGGGTAATTTGCATTCAGGTCCCTATATTCTGTAAATAAGACTAAACACATACCTTAGTAGCATTTATTGATATAAAATTAATCTAAATGAAAGACATATGATGCAATGTATGCAATGCATCATACTTCTTATGCATGAACAAACACTAACCACACTTGAGCTTATAGTATGCATTCAACACCACACTTATTTCATGTGCACACACACACACACTCCACCCCTTAGGGGTTTCCATTCCTGTCTTTTTATCTTCTTCATTAGTTGTTTATCTTAGTTTGTTAGTGATTTCATTTCAGCTTTGTTGGTTTACTAGTTTAGATTAGTGTAGTGTAGTGTAATCAACCTCTCTCTCCCTTCTTTACCACTCGCCTTCGCTCAAACCAAGCGTCGACACACCTCCCAGTGGACGACCCGTATTTGCCACCGCTTCAACGCGGCCGTGCACTTGCGGTTAATATAAAACGAGATCAATCAGCAACCCTCTCAAATCACTCATCAAGCCACTCCACATGGTTCCTCAGACCCATGGACTCGAAATGCATTTCTCCTTTGGCTTGGGATAAGGGTTTGGTGAATGGATCAGCTCGGTTGATGTTTGTGTCCACCCATAATAAATCTATTTTGCCTTCATTGATGAAGTCACGTGTGACAAAGTACTTGAGAAACATGTACCTCACTTTGTGGTGTGATTTAGGATCCTTGATTTGTGAGATAGACGCACTATTGTCGCAAAATAGCTCTACGGGTCCCTCAATCGAGGAACTACTCCAATCTCTTCAAAGAACTTCTTAATCCACATTCCATCCTTGCTCGCTTTAGCGACAACCATCATTTCGAAAGTAGTGGTTGAGTCGGCCGTAGTGGTTTGCTTCTAACTACGCCAACTCACTGCTCCACCATTCAAGAGGAAGACATATCCTGATTGCGACCTACTATCATCGGGATCCCTCATGAAACTCGCGTTTGAATAGCCATCGGCTATCAGCTCCTGATTGACATCATTTCATGCTTATATTTGTATCTTATATCCATTATCTTTCACCTAAACAATGCTATGTGACGAGTTTTATGTTTGAATTTCATAAATAAATAGGTTTGAAGAGATGAAGCATAAAAGGACCCAAAAGCTGGGAAAAAGGACTGAATTGTGAGACGTGGGGACTAAGATGCAAGGGAGAAGGACCTGAACATAAGACCAAAGGACCAAAGAGCAAAACAGAAAACTCCACACCATCATGGGGAGTATTTTGGCAATTCTATTCGAGTCGGAGCTCCAACAAGTGAAGCAGATGCATCAAAGACAACCAAAGACATCCAGAAAAGCCTAGAATACAATCCAGCGTGATCCGGGCCATATAGACCGCCAATTGGCGGTCCAAGACCGCGAATTGGTGGTCTGTTTTGGCCCAAATCCTCTAATATTTTGGTGGGTCGCGTATTAGTGTGTATTTAGTCCATTTCTGGTATTTGTTTGGTCCCACATTGGGGGATTGTCCCGGATTGCCTTTTTCTTTGTCTATAAATAGAACTCTTCACTTTCCATTGTAATCACTTCACATTTTGAGTGGCTATTCTTCCTACTAGAAGTGAGGCCTTGAAGTACACACTAAAGTAGCAGGATGCTACTTGATGTGTGAGTCATTTTAATAAAAGTTTCTTTATTATGTTGTTTGTTTCATGTTGCTTGTTTTACTTTGTTTAATTTTATTTCATTAGTTTTAGTAGCATAGTTAATATGCTTTGCTTGCTTAGTTTAATCATTAGTCTAATGTGTAGTGAGTAGTTCCATCCCCTTTGGGGGGTGGAGTCGATGTTCATACATGCAAATGAGAATGGAATGAATGCTTTTTTTACAATGTGTTGATAAAACATGAATGTATGCTTGTTTGTTTAGGATAGAATTTATAACTTGATGAGTTTTGCCAAAATGATTAGACACCTCTCATGCTTGTTTAGGTTCTGAAATAAACAACTTGTATATGTAAATGTTAATCAACTAGGTTGGTGAATGGATTGATAGGTTTTGCCATAACATTTAGACACTTCCTATGCATGATAACACCACCTTTATTTGTGCTTAAAGAATGTGTTCAACACCCACCTGTTTGCATGTGTGCACTCACTCCACCCGGTAGGGGCTTTCTATTTCTAAATTCCAGCACTTATTTAGTTCTTAGTTTTGTTTGGTAGTTCATCGTTTATTGCTTTCTTTCAGATTTTGTACTTCGTAGTGTAGTGATTGATCGTTTTATATTAACCGTAAGTGCACGGCCGTGTTGAAGCAGTGGCAAATACGGGTCGTCCACTGGGAGGTGTGTCGACGCTTGGTTTGTGCGAAGGCGAGTTGAAAGAAAGGGAAGAAAGATGTATTACACTACACTACACTAATCTAAACTAGTAAACTAGCAAGCTGAAATGAAATCACTAAACAATTAAGCTAAACAACTAATGAATAAGATAAAAACACAAGAATCAAAACCCCTAAGTGGTGGAGTGTGTGTGCACATGATATAAGTGTGGTGTTGACTGCATACAATAAGCTCAAGTTAGTTAGTGTTTGTTCATGCATAAGAGGTACCTAATGGCAAAACCTATCATTTACAACACTAAAACTAATGTGGTTAATATGAGGAATGCAAGGTTGTTATTAAGAACATAACAAGCATGGAGTGTACCTAACTATGGCAGAAACCATCAAGTAAAGTCCTTATTAATTGAAGCAAGCATACTAATATTTCTCACAAACATTTATATCAAGCATTCATACCATCTACATAACATGTACACACATCTACTCCACCCCCCAAAGGGGATGGAACTACTCACACAAATTTAAACTAACTACTCTAACAAAATGAAGCATTATACTGAAATAAAACTACACTAATCAAGCAACAAATATTAAAGAAGCATATAACAAAACAAGCACCAAAGCAAACTGATTGACATCATTTCATGCTTATATGTGTACCTTATATCCATTATCTTACACCTAAGCAATGCTACGTGACGAGTTTTATGTTTAGTTTTCAGAAATAAAGAGGTTTGAAGAGAAGAGCCATGAAAGGACCCAAAAGCAGGAAAAAAGGACCTAATTGTGAGACCTGGGGACCAAGATGCAAGGGAAAAGGACCTGATCGTAAGACAGAAGGACCTAAGAGCAAAACAGGAAACTCCACACCATCATGAGGAGTATTTTGTCAATTCGATTCGGGTCGGAGCTCCACTAAACACGTTAGATGCATCCAAGACCAAGAAACACACCAAGGAAAGCCCACCAGAAGATCCAGACAGATCTGAAGTTTATAGGCCGCCAATTGGCGGTCTGGAACCGCCAATTGGCGGTCTGGTTAAGCCCAGATCCGCCCCAACTTCTCCTGGACTTGTATTAGTGTTCGTTTAGGCTATTTTTGGTATTGGTTTAGTCCCACATCGGGGGATTGTCCCTGATTAGCTTTTTCCATGCTTATAAATAGAACTCTTCACCTCCCATTGTATCCATCTCCCTCTTGGTGGCCATCTTCCCTACTAAGAATGAAGCCTTGAAGCAAAACTCTAGTGGAGGAAGAGCTACTTGTAATTGAGTGAGTTAATAATATAAGTTTTCTTTTAATGAGGTTGTTTCTCTCTTAGTTTAATTTCCTTTCCTTTGCATGCTTGTTTGTTTGTTTAGTTTTATGCTTCTTTAATATTTCTTGCTTAAGTAGTATAAATTTCATTTCATTATTATGCTTTCCTTTGCTAAATTAGTTAGTGTAATGAGTAGTGAGTAGTTCCATCCCCATTTGGGGGGTGGAGAAATATGTGATATAATAATGTAGTGTATTAAGTGTGTGTTATTTTTATCCCTTGAGCTTTATATGATTTCCATAACCATCTAATGGGTCTCCACTCTTATCTTTGATATGCTAATGCTCTTGAATGAAGCTTAGCTTATGCTTTGATTAGTGGACCTATTTTATGGGGAATGATAAAGTTAGGATATGGATGAAGTTAATGTTGGAAACACAATTTGTAGTGTATGTACTCTTGTTGCCTTTTCCTTAGCTAATGTCTTGTATGTTTTAATGATGTAGTCATCTTAATTCATGTAGAGGCATAGTAGGGTCTAGTCTTCATACTTGAGTTCATGTAGCTTCATTCCAATCATTGTCTTGTATGTTTTAATGATGTAGTCTTATCTTAATTCATGTAGAGGCAAGATTGGATGTAGTTTTATGATTTCATGCACTACATGTTGTGAGGAGCTTAATTGAACACACACACACACACACATCTTTATGTTCACATCAGTTCTCTACCCCCTTTGGGGTTTAGTTTTATTGCTTATCTTCATTTCCTTTTGCATTTCATTTCAGCTATTGTAGTTCAGATTAGTGTAATACATCTTTCTCCCTTCTTTTTACCTCTCGCCTTCGAATAAACCAAGTGTCGACACACCTCCCAGTGGACGACCCGTATTTGCCACCGCTTCAACGCGGCCGTGCACTTGCGGTTAAATATAAAACGATCAATCACAAACACATTAAAGGAAATTAACCAAGCAAGAATTAACAAGCTAATGAAAACATCTATTATTAACTCACTCAAATTACAAGCAGCCCTTCCTCCACCAGAGTTTTGCTTCAAGGCTTCACTCTTAGTAGGGAAGATGGCCAGCAAAGAGAGAGATGGATACAATGGAAGATGAAGAGTTCTATTTATAAGCATGGAAAAAGCTAATCCGGGACAATCCCCCGATGTGGGACTAAAGCAATACCAAAAATAGCCTAAACAAACATTAATACAAGTCCAGGAGAATATTAGCGGATCTGGCATTATCCAGCCCGCCAATTGGCGGTCTATAAGGCCCAGATCCGTCTACTTTTTTTGTTGGGCTTTCCTTGAAGTATTTCTTGGTCTTGGATGCATCTACTTGGTTTGTTGGAGCTCCGACCCAAATCGAATTGCCAAAATACTCCCCATGATGGTGTGGAGTTTCCTGTTTTGCTCTTAGGTCCTTCGGTCTTACGATCAGGTCCTTCTCCCTTGCATCTTAGTCCCCAGGTCTCACAATTAAGTCCTTTTTCCTACTTTTGGGTCCTTTCATGGCTCTTCTCTTCAAACCTCTTTATTCCTGAAAACTAAACATAAAACTCGTCACGTAGCATTGCTTAGGTGTAAGATAATGGATATAAGATACAAATATAAGCATGAAATGATGTCAATCAAATACCCTCACACCTAAGTTTTTGCTAGTCCCAAGCAAAATAAAGAAAGAGAAAAGCAAATGAGAAACACGAAATCTTAACTCACTTTCGTAGGAATCATGGTTGCACTTAGCACGTGCAACAAGTCGTTAAACCTCTTTGTTCCCAAGGAGGAGGAGTGTTGTCTCCTGAGGGTTTTCAGCGGATATACCCACAAAATCCGAACAAGATGCATTTTTCAATCTAGACACTCGACTCGTTGGAAATATTTTGTCGATCATTGGACGCGGTAATCCTACGAGCCGACTCTATATAGTTAATCAGTCCACACCTAGCCTAATGATCCATTCGTGCAACTTAAATAAGAAATTAAGTGAAAGACATGGACAACCTCAACATCCTCAAGTGATACAAAGTGTAAGGTCCATTAAGGTTCTTATTTGCATTACGAAATTTTTTTTCTTTTTGTTTCTTTTCTCATTTTTTTTCTTCTTCCTTTTCTTTTTATTAGTTGGATCTTCATTCTCCCAGGGTCAGGTTTCGTGCATCATTGCCCATGAGGACTTACACTATCACGTACACCTTTCCCCAAATCTCGACATAGGGCAATCCCTACCACCCGTGTAACGAGACTTCGGTCGGCGCATCCCAAGTCAGATGACTCGAAAGCACCAGGCACAAAGTCCCCTCAGACCTACTTTCCCGAGTGATAGGAGCCGTGCGAGAAGAGAGAACACCTACTCTCTTATTTCTTATCTACACATGAACCAAAACCCCTACACTTAATGTCTCACAACAAGATTTAAAGGTCCTTGACTACAACAAACTTCCTTAAGTTAACAAACACGAATTATTGACTCACTAGGTTTAGGGTGAACTTCTTTAAATGTTTGAGCACTGAAACCCTATGATTTCTCACCCCCAAAGGAAAACTGGGGTGCATCCTAATGACTCGATAAATCCTAAAGCCACTGTACTAGATATCCTAATGCATCAAGTTCAAGACAATATTGGGAGCTTTCTTTTTACTTTGTCTCTCAACGGTTTTGCAAATGCTAAACACACGCAAAACCCACAAAACATTTTCTTTCGCAAACACATGAAGATTTTGCAAAGAAATGTGAAAATTTTAAAGCACTAGGCAAGCAAAAGAAGACAAGTCACCCAAGGATCATGGTAAGCAGATATATCGATATTAAATGCAGCACACTAACATGACCCTATCAATACACACAAAACAAAAAAAATCAACGGAAAGGACTCGACTATATACACACGTAAAAACACCCCCACACCTACTTCGTGCATTGTCCTCAATAAATGCGAGCAAGATACTACATGGAGTTATGCATGAAAAAGAATAGATCTCACCAATGTGAAGTACACAGGGAAGTTTCTGGCTATGTTGATGGACACAACCCAAATTCCCTCAAAACCTGTCAGATGCTAAGGAAGGGATACAAATACGTGAACAAATTGGGGCCCAAATACTCAAGGGTTGGGGCCCACAACAAACGATGCTCACTGAAGGAGTCTTCTTTTTTTCTTTTTTTTCTTCTTTTTTTTGTAACAAACCTGAAAGCTCAACCACTCATGCAGGAGCATGAATGGTTGAGTGCGAGGGAGGTTCATGAAGGAACATGACCTCCTCCACATCAGCTGGTGCCCCCTCCAAGTAGGGTTTGAGGCGTTGTCTATTAACTTTGAACACGTCCCCATTCGCTAGGTTCAAGATGTCAACCGCTCCATCAGGATAGACGGTTTGGACAATAAACGGGCCAGACCAGCGACTGCGGAGCTTACCCACAAACAGATGAAGCCGGGAATTGTAGAGCAACACCTTCTGCCCGGCCGTAAACACCTTTCGCATAATCATGCGATCGTGAAACATCTTGGCTTGGGACTTATGAATTTTGGCATTCTCGTACGCATCATTGCGTAGCTCTTCTAATTCCACAATGTCGAGCTTACGTTGTACTCCTGCTTGATCAAGATCCATATTCAGGTTCTTGATCGCCCAGAAAGCACGATGCTCAAGCTTGACGTGTTGGTCTTGTACCCGGTGCGGAAGGCCCACAACGCGTCATTCAACTTAGTTGACCAATCCTTCCTCGAGGAACTAACCGTCTTCTCAAGAATTTTCTTTAATTGACGGTCAGAGATTTCGACCTGCCCACTAGTTTACCGATGGTATGGGGTCGCAACCTTGTGGGTGATCGAATATTTCCTCATAAGTGCTTCAAAGGAGCGATTACAGAAGTGGGTACCCCTATCGCTGATTATGGTACGAGGAGTACCAAATCGCGCAAAAATGACCCTAAAGAATTTGGTGACCACCTTGTTGTCATTCGTCTTTGTGGGTATAGCCTCAACCCACTTAGACACATAGTCAACGACCACCAGAATGTAAACATTCCTGAACGAGTTCGGGAATGGACCCATGAAATCGATGCCCCACACATCGAAGATGTCGACAACAAGGACATTTGCAAAGGAATCATGTCACGTCGACCAATCCTGCCAAGGTGCTGGCACCTATCACATTGCTTACAAAAGTCGTAAGCATCCTTGAAAGGAGAGGATTAGTAGAATCTAGATGGCAGCACCTTGGCAGCAGTTTTCTTTGCTCCAAAGTGTCCCCCACATGCCTTGGAGTGGCAGAAGTGGAGCACACTTTGGAACTCGGTATCTGGGACGCACCGCCTGAAAATTTGGTCGGAGCAGTATTTGAATAGGTAGGGGCCGTCCCAGTGGAAGAATCTGACATGAGATCTAAATTTGGTTTGGTCAGATTTTGACCAACCCACAGGAAGTAGCTCAGTCACGAGGTAGTCCACGATGTCGGCAAACCAAGGGTTATCTTCGATCGTGAACAACTGCTCGTCAGGAAATTTGTCTTCAATAAATTGGTCCTGTGGGTTGGTCGTCTCTAGATGAGACAGGTGGTCAGCTACAAAATTTTCACACCTTTTTTTGTCCCGAATCTCGAGATCGAATTCTTGTAACAACAAGATCCATCTCAAGAGTCGGGATTTTGCATCTTTCTTTGCCATGAGGTGCTTGATGGCTGTGTGATCAGAATAGATAATCACGTGGGAGCCAATCAAGTATGACCGGAATTTCACCAAAGCAAATATGATTGCTAACAATTCCTTCTCGGTCACAGTGTAGTTCAATTGGGCATCATTGAGTGTTCTACTGGCATAGCAGATCACATGAGGCAATTTGTCCAATCGTTGCCCAAGCACTGCTCCCACAGCGAAGTCATATGCATCACACCTTAACTCAAAGGGATCAGTCCACACCGGTGCCTTAATAATGGGAGCTGAAGTCAACTCTTTCTTCAAGGTCAAAAAGGCATGATGGCAATCCGGTGTGAACTCAAAAATGGCATCCTTAGCCTACAAGGCGGTGAGAGGTCGAGCAATTTTGCTAAAATCCCGAATGAACCGCCGATAGAATCCAGCATGCGCCAAAAAGGCGTGGATATCCTTCACATTATATGTCGATGGGAGATTAGCAATAAGACCCACTTTGGCGGGATCGACCTCAATTCCCCTACTTGAGACCACATGTCCAAGTACAATCCCTCGCTTCACCATGAAGTGACATTTCTCCCAATTGAGAGCGAGGTTCTTCTCACGGCATCGCTTGAGGACAAGGCTCAAGTGATGAAGACACTCATCAAAGGAAGCGCCAAATATGGAAAAGTCATCCATGAAGATCTCAAGGAAACGCTCAACCATATCGAAGAAGATGCTGATAATACACCTTTGAAATGTTGTCGGCGCATTACATAACCCAAAGGGCATGCGACTGTAGGCAAACGTACCAAAGGGACAAGTAAATGTGGTTTTCTCTTGATCCTCGGGGGCGATGGGAATTTGGTTGTAACTGGAGTATTGATGCATTGCATACATTGCATCATATGTCTTTCATTTAGATTACTTTTATATCAATAAATGCTACTAAGGTATGTGTTTAGTCGTATTTACAGAATACAGGGACCTGAATGCAAATTACCCACATTCCGAGCATAAACGCGTGCAAAAGATTCATTTCTATCATAAAGACCGAGTTCAAGTTTATCGGGTTCCGAATGGAAATGAATCCAAGCATAAAAGCATTCAAGGAGCTAATCGCAAAATGCCAAGGACCTGATTGCAAAAGAAAAGGATCAAGTTATTTTGTTGGAAAAGTCAAAAGAAAAGTCAAAAATAAATCCCCAACAATGGAAGGAATAATCCGGAGTTCAAGACAATGGAAAGAATCATCCAGACGCGTAAATAAAGATCAAATCATACCATAAACACATGACCAAAATCCGGACCCGAGCAGACCTGATTGTGCGGCGTTTTCGCCGCACAACACCTTCAATATGCGGCGTTTCCGCCGCCCAGTCATTGATCTGTGTGCCCGATTTTTGTCCAGTGTCGGGTCGACGCGTGTACTATCCTTTTATGTATTGGTATCCCCTGTATCGGCTATAAATAGCCCTGTAGGACGAATGTAACACATCTTTGAACCTTTGGTCTTGGATCATTAGTAATAAAATTCTGTTCTTTTAATTCGTGTTTTTATTTTATTTTAAATGTCTCTAGGATCCCTTCTTCTTCCTCCCTCCATGAGTTTCTAACTCTTTCCAAAGGGTGGAGGTGATGGAATTAGGGTTAGAGAAGATGAATGCATGTTATTGTTTTAAGTTCGTGATTAGTATATTTTGATTACTTGAGTTTATGTTAAATAATTTATCTTGTAATGCTTCATAACTAACATGATTTATTTCAAGTTTCTCCATTCTCCAATCTGAACCTAAGTCTAGACCTCCACCCAACGGAACTCACCATCTTTGTTCTTGTTTTTAGTTTTTAATTGTTCTTGTTTCTTGCTTAGATAATTAAATCAAAAATACCAAAAACCAATTTATTTCTTCCCCCTTCTTCCCCTTAATCGAAAATAACATTAACAACGAAATCTCTCCCTCCTTGTGTTCGACCCGTACTTGCCACGTCTTCATAGACGCCGTGCACTTGCGGTATAAATTTAATTCTCATCAAGTATCCATCAAGAAAACAATAATAGTCATGTCCGGCAAACCTTTCCAACATCTGATCAATAAGTGGCAACGGGAAATGATCTTTCCGCGTTGCTGCATTGAGTTTGCGATAATCAACGCAAACTCGCTAGCCAGTTTACAGGCGTGTCGGGATAAGCTCATTATGCTCATTCTCCACAACCGTCATGCCTGACTTCTTGGGAACCACATGGACAGGACTCACCCACGAACTATCAGAGATAGGATAGATTATGCCATGATCCAAGCACTTAAGAACTTCCTTTCGGACGGCTTCTTTCCGTACAGGATTCAATCTCCGTTGTGGGTCCCTGCGGGGCCTAGAATCCTCTTCCATGTGGATCCGATGCTGAACAATACCAGGGCTAATTCCCTTGATATCCTTCAAGGACCACCCGATCGCCTCTTTGTTTTCAAAGAGTACTCTTTCGAGGGCAACCTCTTGATCTTGTGCAAGATCAGAAGCAATAATGAGTGGCAAGGTCTCATTATCCCCTAAAAAGATGTACTTTAGGTTATCGGGGAGCGGTTTAAGCTCGACCAGAGGTGGGTCCATGTCGGATTCAGAGTTACTTTCAAGTGGCTCAAGGGCCACGGGGTAAGAGGAGCAAGCACCCAGATGTGCCTCCTCGTCCCGAGAAATGCTGGCGGATTCCTCAAGGTCCTCTTCACTCGCAACTTGGTAACTAGGCACCTCAATAATATGTCGATGTGAGTCGAACATGCCTAATGACTTGGGCTCATCCGCGTCCTGGTTGAAATTGGCTCCGACAGTGTCGTCGAAGAGACCGGGTCCCTTACCAAGAGTGAAGATGTTGAAATCCGCCGTGAGGTTTCCAAAAGACAACCTCATCAAGCCATTGCGACAATTGATCAAAGCATTAGACGTCGCAAGAAATGGCCTGCCAAGGATCATAGGAATTTGTCCTCGTGGGTTGGACACAGGTTCAGTATCCAAGATGATGAAATCAACTGGAAATACGAACTCACCCACTTTGATAAGGACATCCTCCACACTCCCTCGTGGAATCTTGACGGATCTGTCAGCCAACTGGAGGGTTGTCCTCGTTGGTTTAAGATCGGCAATTCCAAGGTTGACATAGACAGAGTAAGGCAGGAGATTCACAGATGCCCCCAAATCCAATATAGCTTGAGAGATTGTCACATTCCCAATCATGCAAGAGACAGTTGGACAACCTGGGTCCTTGTACTTGACATTCATGGGTTGTGTCAATATTGAGCTCACATTGGCAGCCAAAAAGGCCTTTTTGGGCACATTTGTTTTTCTCTTGGTGGTGCAAAGGTCTTTGAGGAACTTGGAATTCGGTGGCATTTGTTGAACAACGTCCAACAACGGGATGTTCACCTATACTTGCCTAAGTACCTCAACGATCTTTATCCCAATGCTCATCACGTTTTTTCGTCAACCGATGAGGGAATGGTGCCTTGGGGACATAAGTATCACGAGGAGGAGTCTCAGAATTAGGTTCCTTAACAGGCTCAAGACTCTCATCGGAAGTCTCGCCAACAGGGTTGGCTTCAGGCATTTCCACATTGTTGTCAACGACCCTTCCCGATCTCAAGGTATGGACAACATTGGCATGTTGGGAAGGGTCACTTTCAACATTCTGTACATTCTGCCTAGCATGAGCAGGTTGCCCCCTGAGATTTACCACAGGTTGACTCGGGAACTGACCCTTCTCGCTTTCATGGAATTGATGAGCCAAGTGGCTAACTTGCATTTCCAAAGCCTTGAGTGTACTTTGCAACGCTTGAAGGGTCGGATTACAAGAAGGGTCCTTGGGGTCAACCCGCTGGGGTGGTGGAGTCTGGTTGGAATAACCCGACGATGAGGCATGAGCAGGTTGGTAGTTATGGTGTTGAGACCTTTGATGTGGGGGTTGGTAGGTCGCCGATGGGCGTGGAGGTTGATAAGGTGGAGGTTGAGGTTGAGCGTGCGAGCTCTGACCGTGACCCCCACTAGGCCTCCAAGAGAAGTTAGGATGGTTACGCCATCCCGGGTTGTAGGAGTGACTGTACGGGTCGTTACGGGGCCTCTGTTGATACATCGCATTCGCATGCTCAGTATCCATTGGAGCGTAGGCACACTCCAAGTCGTCATGGCCCGTAAGTCCACACCTACTACACCCAAGAGTAGCGACCTGAGCTACAGGAGCTCGGTCCAACTCCAAACTCTCAATCCTACGCATGGGAGCAGTCATTTTTGCCTCAGACGCGATAGTTGACTCAACATGATATGATCCAGCTCGACCAGAAGACCTGGCGGCTGGTGGCTCTCTCATGGTGTCCCACTCGAAGGTACGTTCAGCTATAGACTCAAAAGTATCCCATGCCTCCTCGATGGGTTTCATTTGGAAGTCACCCTGACACATCGACTCCAACAATGTGCGGGTGTTGTAGTTGATGCCCTCATAAACAATTTGGCACAGCTACCATAACTCAAATCCATGATGAGGGCACTGCTGGAGAAGGTCCTTGAACCTCTCAAAGAAACCATGAAACGATTCGGTCTCGGTCTGATACATTTGATGTATTTGGTGCCGTATCTGTTGAGTTTTCCTTTGAGGGAAAAATCTCTTCAGAAAGACGGTTACAAAGTCATCCCATGACCGAATCGAGCTCGCCGGGAGGCTATACATCCATTTCTTCGCATTATCCTTCAATGCGAAAGAAATCATCCTCAACCGGACTGAATCCTCGTCAAGCTGTTGAAGCTTCAACATGGAGCATCCTTCCTCAAATTCGCGTATAAAGATATACGGATCCTCCTTATTGGCAGTAATGGTTGGAAGCATGCTCACATATTGAGGTTTCAGCTCATAGTTGTTCCCGCGAGCAGGGGGAACAACTATCCAAGAAGGTTGCGCGGCCCGAACAGGATGGGTCCGCTCCCACAAAGTCATCGGTCTATCCTGTCGAGCTAAAGGTGGTGGTGCACCAAGAACTCGATCTTGACCGAATATCCCTTCCTCTCGAGTCAGAGGAGGAGGAGAAGGAGGTCTACGTGGTGGTGGAAGCGGACCGAGGTATTCCATGTATGGAACCCGGTCTCCCCCGTCACCGCGAGACAACTCGGCTTCATGCTCCAAAGGAGCACGAGGCGGAGATGGTCGATCACCAAGACCGTCCATCTCAGAAGAATGCACTCTCTCGAGTCGAGCGCTCTCACCAAAACGAGCCCAACCTCGCATAAAATGCTCGACTCGACTCTAAAATAACACACAACAGAAGGTGTACTAGAGGAGGAGACTATACGTAGAGAATAAATGAGGAGAGGACTTAGGTGAGGAGGGAAGAATCCCTAGAGCTAGCGTGGGTAGTGGAATCAGGTAGAAGCCTAACTAGCAAGCACGGCTCAAACAATGTAAGGCAATGGGTCCTTAGGCTAGACGACGCCTAACTTCGAGGTCACTAGCCTCGACACGTCTCACCTCCCTACAACGAAGACCACAATGCCCAGCAAGTGATACCAGATCCGGAGATCCAGTACCTCCTACTATCGACAAGGTAGGCAACGCCGATCAGGCCATGACGGTCTCAACTAGATTACTCTCCTAGTGCACCCGCAATCCTAGGGCCAATGTCTACTTGCTTTTAGTTAAGGGTTGATTAAGAGTGATTTTTGGGGCCAAGGAAAGGGTGATGAAATCCCCCACCTTATCTTTTATGGGACAGCCCCTCCTTAATAGCGTTTTGATCCTAATCTAGCAATCAATCGCTCCAATCAAACGCTCGCTCACTCTTGTCCTGATGCAATTCCTACTAACTAATGCATGGGCATACAAGATAAATTGAATGAGTGTAGGAAATTGCGTACCTCACGCCAGCACTCAACAACTGAAAATAAGCTAAAAGAAAAGACAACTACGTACCTAAGTCAATACATGATGCGTGACCTAAACAAATAAGAACGTCTAGTCTTTTGCTTTGGATTTTAAGGCCAAGTTGATTAATGGGGGAGTGATTAATGATCTGGGAGCGAACTAGAAGTCACAGCATGCAAAATGGGGCTCCTAGATAATGAAAATTACATAACTAACTACCAGAACAATATTGAGAGGCAAACCAGCTCACCAGGCCGCCAATTGGCGGTTCCAGACTGCCAATTGGCGGTCAGTTTGGAGCTTCTGTTCCTCAAACTTGTCCAGTAGCCTCCCCTTGATCCGTTGGTTCCCTGAACCTAAGAAAAACTGAAAACAAAAAATTAAAAACCACTCGAATCGTCCAAACCAAGGTCTGGACAGAGCACCTCCCCGGCAACGGCGCCAAAAACTTGATTGATCGTTTTATATTTACCGCAAGTCCACGGCCGAGTTGAAGTGGTGGAAAATACGGGTCGTCCACTGGGAGGTGTGTCGACGCTTGGTTTGTGCGAAGGCGAGTGGAAAGAAAGGGAAGAAAGATGTATTACACTACACTAATCTAAACTAGTAAACAAGCAAGCTGAAATGAAATCACTAAACAACTAATGAAGAAGATAAAAACACAGGAATAAAAACCCCTAAGGGGTGGAGTGTGTTTGTGCACATGAAATAAGTGTGGTGTTGAATGCATACAATAAGCTCAAGTTAGTTAGTGTTTGTTCATGCATAAGAGGTACCTAATGGCAAAACCTATCATTTACAACACTAAAACTAATGTGATTAATATGAGCAATGCAAGGTTGTTATTAAGAACATAACAAGCATGGAGTGTACCTAACTATGGCACAAACCATCAAGTAAAGTCCTTATTAATTCAAGCAAGCATACTAATATTTCTCACAAACATTTATATCAAGCATTCATACCATCTACATAACATGTACACACATCTACTCTTCCCATTGCGTCTTGAAAGCTCGAGGAATCACGTATTAGTGTGTATTTAGTCTATTTCTGGTATTTGTTTAGTCCCACATTGGGGGATTGTCCCGGATTGCCTTTTTCTTTGGCTAAAAATAGAACTCTTCACTTTCTATTGTAATCACTTCACATTTTGAGTGGCTATTCTTCCTACTAGAAGTGAGACCTTGATGTACACACTAAAGTAGGAGGATGCTACTTGAATTGTGAGTCATTTTAATAAAAGTTTCTTTATTATGTTGTTTGTTTCATGTTGCTTGTTTTACTTGGTTTAATTTCATTTCATTAGTTTTAGTAGCATAGTTAATATGCTTTCCTTGCTTAGTTTAATCATTAGTCTAATGTGTAGTGCGTAGTTTCATCCCCTTTGGGGGGTGGAGTAGATGTTCATACATGCAAATGAGAATGGAATGAATGCTTTATTTACAATGTGTTGATAAAACATGAATGTATGCTTGCTTGTTTAGGATAGAATTTATAACTTGATGAGTTTTGCCAAAAATATTAGACACCTCTCATGCTTGTTTAGGTTCTGAAATAAACAACTTGTATATGTAAATGTTAATCAACTAGGTTGGTGAATGGATTGATACGTTTTGCCCTAACATTTAGACACTTCCTATGCATGATAACACCACCTTTATTTGTGCTTAAAGAATATGTTCAACACCCACCTCTTTGCATGTGTACACTCACTCCACCCGTTAGGGGCTTTCTATTTCTAAATTCCAGCACTTATTTAGTTCTTAGTTTAGTTTGGTAGTTCATCGTTTGTTGCTTTCTTTTGCATTTTGTACTTCGTAGTGTAGTGTAGCGTAAAGTAGGATAATCAAACTCTCTTCCATATTTTTGGCACTTGATTTCGTGCAAACGAGAGGCTGCTCATCTCCCTGTGGACGACCCGTATTTTTCATGTCTTCACCGACGCCGTGCACTTGCGGTTATAATATAAAACGTTCAACAACTCCCTTTGTCCTTCATAAACAAGAAACTTATCTTTGGTATGGTGAAGGTACCTTAGAATATTCTTGACAGCAGTCCATGCTCAGGACCTGCGTTGGATTGGTGACGACTTGTCACGCTTAACGCATACGAGACATCGGGTCTTGTGCAAGTCATCACGTACATGATTGATCCTATTGTTGAATCATAAGGAATATCTTTCATGTACTCCAAGTCTTTACGTGATTCAATACGTTGAGACTTCTTGAGTTGCACACCCATACTCATTGGCACATTGCTCTTTTGGGAGTTGGTCATTCTAAACCTTTCCAAGACCTTGTGAATGTATGTACGATGACTTAAGACAATGAGTCTATGGGTTCTATCTCTATATATCTTGATTCCTAAGATGTATTGAGCCTCACCAACATTTTTCATTGAAAATGCAGATTTCATTGAACTTCTCGTTTGCTCTAGCAAAGGTATGTGATTTCCTATGAGTATGACATCGACATATAAGATAAAAAAATACTATGTGGCTCCCACGAACCTTCTTGTATATACATGGTTCTTCCTTTCTTTGAACGAAGGGAATCTTTTTGACTTCCTCCTCAAAGCGCTTGTTCCAACTCCTTGATGCTTGCTTCAATCCATAAACAGATCGATGATGCTTGCATACTTTCTCGCTATTCTTTCGATCTTCAAAACCTTAAGGTTGTACCATGTACACATCCTCCTCCAAGTTCCCATTAAGGAATGTTGTTTTGACATCCATTCGCCCTATTTCATAATCATGAAATGCGGCAGTAGCGAGCAAAATCCGAATAGACTTGAACATGGAAACCGGTGAAAACGTTTCATCACAATCAATTCCTTGAATTTGAGTGAAACCTTCTGCTACAAGCCTTGCTTTGTAGGTTGTCAGGTTCGTATCCATGTCCATCTTCCTCTTAAAGACCCATTTATTTTGAACGACTTTCTTACCCTGAGGAAGGTCAACCAAGTTCCATACTTGATTGTCATACATGGATTCTATTTCGGATTCCATGGCATTAAACCATAGTTTAGAGTCTTCTCTTCCCATTGCGCCTTGAAAGCTCGAGGGATCATAAATATCTAGTACCATGATCTCATGAAGTCTCAAATAAATATCAGGTTTCTTCCTTTACCTCGTAGACCTTCTTAGTTCCTTTGGTTCCACGTGTACTTCTTGAACTTCTTCCATACTTTCTTGTGGAATTTGTTCATGTTCGATTATCGAAGGTACACTTGGTGGGGATGATTGAGTTTCACTCACAATTGCTTGTGAGGGTCTCTCACTCATGCTCCCACTAACCAAAGGAACATCAGTTGGGCCTTCATGATCTTGAATGTTTTCATTCATATCATGATCTTGTAGAATATCTTGAGTTTCCTCAAGCACAATTCTACTCCCACTACTTTTAATTCTTTCAAGAAATTCCTTGTCTCAGAATACGACATCCCTCTCGACAATCACTCGATTGGAGGTTTTATGACAAAAGTAGTATCCTCTTGTCACATGTGGATAACCTATAAAGAAGTGTTTATCCTCTTTTGGTTAAAGTTTGGTCGACATCAATCTTTTGACGAAGGCCCCACAATCCCAAATATTGAGAAAATTGAGCTTAGGTGTTTTACCACTCCATAGCTCATAAGGCGTTTTCTCTACGGATTTGGATGGAACATTATTTAGTGTGTAAGCCGCAGCTTCTAGTGCATAACTCCAAAAGTAAAGTGGCAATTCATCTTCACTCATCATTGATCGAACCATGTCGAGCAATGTCCTATTTTTCCTTTCGGATAACCCATTCCATTGAGGTGTACCCAGTGGAGTGAGTTGTGGTACAATACCACACTCCTTTAGGAACGAATCAAATTCGGTACTTAAGTACTCACCTCCACGATTGGTTTGTAGACACTTGATTTTCTTGTTGAGTTGGTTGTCTACTTCATTCTTGAATTCCTTGAACTTATCAAAGGATTCACTTTTGTTTATCATTAGATAAATATAGCCATAACGACTATAGTCATTCGTGAATGTAATGAAGTACATAAAACCGTCTCTTGTACATGTACTCATTGGACAACATACATCGGAATGTATCAAATCCAGCAAGTTATTAGCTCTTGGACCTTTCTTCTTGAAAGGCCTCTTCGTCATCTTGCCCATTAGGCAAGGTTCGCATGTCTCCAATAATTTAAAATCAAGTTGACCAAGAAGGTTGGCTTCTTACAATTTCTTGATGCTTTTTTCATTTATGTGACCAAGAAGATAGTGCCACAAGAGTGTATCATTCATGTGAGTTGTTTTAAGCCTTTTGTTATTGATGTTTAAAATTTGTCTATTATTTAATTCAAGCCAATAGAGTCCATTTCTTATGAAAGCATTTGCATAGAAAATTTCATTCGTCGATATAGACAAGCAGGAGTTTGAAATATCTATATTAAAATTATCCATATCCAAACATGAAACAGAAATAATATTCTTGCTAATCGAAGGCACATAATAGACATTCTTTAAACATAAATTTAAACCACTAGACAATTGAAGCTCCACGGAACCTTCTGCAATTGCAGCGATGCTTGCACCATTTCTGTAAGACCCGCTCTCCTGCTATAATAATAATAAGTCCACTCTCCACGGTTATGCATAATTGACTTCTTGGAATGTCAAATTGTGTTATGGCATGCTTGTTTGGGTAGATTTGATCGGATTTCTTGTTGGTCGATCTGGTGCGACACATCGGGATAGTGCGCAGTGGTTTGACTCGATCGACTCAATTTGGGTCCGAGTGAGCCTACGGTGCGAGTTTAGGCTGAGCCCATGTTGGGGTGATGTGGAATTGGAAGGGTTTCACTTGGGATTTGGATGTACATAATTTTGTGCCTTTTGGATGCCTTTGCTTGGTGACATTTTTGGCATGCTTGAGGGGTTTTTTAATAACCATGAAGAGTATGGAAGTTGGAGAGTTGTAGCAAACAAAAGGCCTCCCTCCAGCTGACCCTTGCATAACCATTCCTCTTCCTCACTTCTCCTCCACCTCTTCCACTCCTCAGCCACGTGGTCAGGCCACTCAGGTGGTGCTCCAGCAAACGTCAAATACAGCGAGGATAGAAGCGACCTCTAGTGCAACCTGTGGTGCGGCTAGAAGTTTGGTGGGCAGAATCTCCGGCTAAGTTCAAGCAATCTTACTTGCTGATCATGTATTCTCCTAACACTTGAAGAGTTGTATGGGAGGGGGTGTTGGCTGGAGGTCCAGCAAGCACCATGTTGGTGGTTGGTGCAATCGGTTGCATCATCAACCGAGTTCCCTTCTAGCGTGCGCATGGAGCATGCGCTAGAGGGGGATGGCTGTGGGACAGCCAGAGGGAGCAGGGCTCCGGAGAGATCTGGTGAGGTCTGACCAGGAGTGATGAGGATTCTTCTGGGCTGACTTTTGGGGTGGACACGGATCTGGTTGGGTGTGGCTGGTGCACACAAGATCCGACTAAGATTTGTCTTCAACCCTCTTTACTCTTTGTTTGGATCGGCTGGCTGGTCCAGCCCTTCTAGACGGTGGCAAGGGTCAGGAAAAGGTGTGGAACAACCCTTGGGAGGCTAGGGGTGAGGGGGATCTAGATGGGCCAGCTCGGTCTGAGCAGGGTGCGCTGGAATGGGCTAGCCAAGCGGTTAGTGCACCATGTGCATCAACTTGCTCGGTTGTTGGGCTGGGCTGCTTGAATGGATCTCTACTGATCTCTACTGACCCTCTCCCATCAAAAGGTGTTGAGCATTTTAATTAAACCGCAAGTGCATAGCCGCGTTGAAGCGGTGGCAAATACGGGTCGTCCTCAGGGAGGTGAGCAGTCTCTCGTTTGCACGAAATCAAGTGGCGAAAAAATGAAGAAGAGAGTGGATTATGCTACTCTACGCTACACTACACTACGAAGTCCGAAATGCAAAGAAAGTAACAAAGGATTAACTAAAACCTAACTAAGAACGAAATAAGAGTCCTGGAATTCAGAAATGGAAAACCCCTAAGGGGTGGAGTGAGTGCACACATGCAAAGAGGTGGGTGTTGAACACATTCTTTAGGCACAAATGAAGGTGGTGTTATCATGCATAGGAAGTGTGTAAATGTTAAGGCAAAACCTATCAATCTATTCACCAACCTAGTTGATTAACATTTAGATATGCAAGTTGTTTATTTCAGAACCTAAATAATCATGAGAGGTGTCTAATCATTTTGGCAAAACTCATCAAGTTATAAATTCTATCCTAAACAAGCAAGCATACATTCATGTTTTATCAACACATTGTAAATAAAGCATTCATTCCATTCTCTAATGCATGTATGAACATATACGTACTCCACCCCCCAAAGGGGATGGAACTACTCACTACACATTACACTAATTATTAAACTAAGCAAAGAAAGCATATTAACTAAGCTACTAAAACTAATGAAATGAAATTAAACAAAGTAAAACAAGAAACATAAAACAAACAACATAATAAAGAAACTTTTATTAAAGTGACTCACATTTCAAGTAGCATCCTCCTACTTTAGTGTGTGCTTCAAGGCCTCACTTCTAGTAGGAAGAATAGCCGCTTAAAATATGGAGTGATTACATTAGAAGGTGAAGAGTTCTATTTGTAGCCATAGAAAAAAGCACTCTGGGACAATCCCCCGATGTGGGACTAAACAGATACCAAAAATAGCCTAAACATACTCTAATACATGTGCTGGAGAAAGTTGAGTGGATCCAGGGTGATTTGGACCGCCAATTGGCGGTCCATAAAGTTTGGATCGGGTTGAAATTTGTTGTGGGCTTTTCTTGCTGGTATTGTTTGTCTTGGATGCGGTTACTTGACTTGTTGGAGCTCCGACTGGAATAGAATTGCCGAAATACTCCCCATGATGGTGTGGAGTTTTCTATTTTGCTCTTTGGTCCTTTGGTCTTACGTTCAGGTCCTTCTCCCTTGCATCTTAGTCCCTAGATCTCACAATTCAGTCCTTTTTCCCAGCTTTTGGATCCTTTTATGCTTCATCTCTTCAAACCTATTTATTTCTGAAATTTAAACATAAAACTCGTAACATATCATTGTTTAGGTGAAAGATAATGGATATAAGATGCAAATATGAGCATGAAATGATGTCAATCAGCTGGGTTGCTTGAATGGATCTCTACTGACCCTCTCCCACCAAAGACCGCTTGAGAGGGATACTCTAAGCACGTGGGTTGGAGTGGTCAGGGGCTCATGCATCTGGTTGTGAGTCGATTGAACTTGTTAGCTTGCCTATTGTAAGTTATCGTGTTCTATGTGTTGAATGTGTTTTGCTCTATATGACTTGTTGTGTTTCAGCAGCATATATAATGTGGTTATATGATCTGATGTGTGTGTATTCCTGATGTTGTAGTCATGCATGCACTATGTGTTAAACGCATGTATGCTAATTTAGAGATCTATATGGTCTACTAATATTTTATGCATGTTCCAACATGATTATCCTACTGATATACATGTAATCCATACCCATATCAACTCTGATCATGCTCTGAGATTTCAGTTATCATTGCATATATACTCTGAAATTAAGGATGCATGCTATCGATTATTGTGGAGATTGATTTTGATATATCTAGCTGTAATGCATGATCCCATTGTGTCTTTCGTGTCAATATGTTACTGAAGTGAAGTGTTATGATATGGTTATGTATGAACCTTAGGATATCAGACCTTATAACATCCTTATCATGACCCTTAGATGACTCGATTAGCTATTATCTTGATTTGCCGATCCGGTTATGATTGCTTGCTGTTGTGAGTTTCGTTTGATTCATGTTTGGGATGTTCTTATTTTGATTTGTTTGGGGGCTGTTAGGAGGGTATCTGGATACCTTTCCTTGAGCTCGTTCCACACACTATAGATGCATTAGATTTTAGATGCTTAAGTAGCTTGCATCGTATTTAATCTGATTAATAATTCTGGGGTCATTCTGTTTTCTGGGCCGACGGGCCACGAGTGGGTCCTCTAGCTCCAGAGGCCATTCGCATAAGTCCTTCACGTTGGGAGTCCAGGCTTAAGATAAGTCCTGGGCAGGCGCGCTGCCATTCTGTCTCAGGGTTGGTGTTCCCAAGTTCGCGATGACACCATGTAGGCCACTTGCCGCGAATTGGGACACTTATCCGGCGTACCGCTTTGTGCCGAGCGGTGGGCCACTTTCGAGTGACCGCCTCTGACCAGCGAGGCTGGTGTTCTGCTTCCTTTCGAGGAATGGTTTGGGTGCGCCCGAACGGCACGACTTATGGAGTCGTAGCCTGATTGACATCATTTCATGCTCATATTTGTATCTTATATCCATTATCTTACACCTAAGCAATGCTACGTGACGAGTTTTATGTTTAGTTTTCAGGAATAAAGAGGTTTGAAGAGAAGAGCCATGAAAGGACCCAAAAGCTGGGAAAAAGGACTGAATTGTGAGATCTAGGGACCAAGATGCAAGGGAGAAGGACCTAAATGTAAGACTGAAGGACCTAAGAGCAAAACAGAATACTCCACACCATCATGGGGAGTATTTTACCAATTCTATTCGGGTCGGACCTCGAACAAGTCGAGTAACCGCATCAAAGACCAACAATACCAGAAAGCAAAGCCCACAAAAAATTCCAACACGATCCGACAATTTTGGACCGCCAATTGGCGGTCTTGGACCACTAATTGGCGGTCCATATTGCTCAGGATCCGTCGAAATTTCTTCTGGACTTGTATTAATGTTCGTTTAGGCTATTTTTGGTATTGGTTTAGTCCCACATCGGGGGATTGTCCCTGATTAGCTTTTCCCATGCTTATAAATAGAACTCTTCACCTTCCATTGTAATTACCCATTGTTTGGTGGCATTCTCTCTACTAAGGAGTGAGCCTTGAAGCAAAAACTCAAGGTGGAGAAGGATGCTACCTTCAATGTGAGTCATTGTTAATAAAAGTTTATTTGTTTCTTTTAATCTTGTTTTGTTATGTTGTTTGTTTTGTGTGGTTTGCTTTACTTTGTTTAATTTCTTGTTTAGTAATTTTAGTATCTTAGTTAAATGTTTTCTTTACTTAGTCTAATCAGTAGTGTAATGAGTAGTGAGTAGTTCCATCCCCATTTGGGGGGTGGAGAAATATGTGATATAATAATGTAGTGTATTAAGTGTGTGTTATTTTTATCCCTTGAGCTTTACATGATTTCCATAACTATCTAATGGGTCTCCACTCTTATCTTTGATATGCTAATGCTCTTGAATGAAGCTTAGCTTATGCTTTGATTAGTGGACCTATTTTATGGGGAATGATAAGGTTAGGATATGGATGAAGTTAATGTTGGAAACACAATTTGTAGTGTATGTACTCTTGTTGCCTTTTCCTTAGCTAATGTCTTGTATGTTTTAATGATGTAGTCATCTTAATTCATGTGGAGGCATAGTAGGGTCTAGTCTTTATACTTGAGTTCATGTAGCTTCATTCCAATCATTGTCTTGTATGTTTTAATGATGTAGTCTTATCTTAATTCATGTAGAGGCAAGATTGGATGTAGTTTTATGATTTCATGCACTACATGTTGTGAGGAGCTTAATTGAACACACACACACACACACATCTTTATGTTCACATCAGTTCTCTACCCCCTTTGCGGTTTAGTTTTATTGCTTATCTTCATTTCCTTTTGCATTCTAGTTTAGCATTGTAGTGTCGTTTAGTGTAACCAATCCTTTTCTCCTTTCTTTACCCCTTGCCTTCGCACGAACCAAGTGTCGACACACCTCCCAGTGGACGACCCGTATTTGCCACCGCTTCAACGCGGCCGTGCACTTGCGGTAGAAATATAAAACGAGATCAATCAAGTTTTTGGCGCCGTTGCCGGGGAGGTGCTCTGTCCAGACCTTGGTTTGGACGATTCGAGGGGTTTTTAATTTTTTGTTTTCAGTTTTTCTTAGTTTCAGGGAACCACAAGGTCAAGGGGAGGCTACTGGAGAAGTTTGAGGAAGCGACGACCTAAACAGACCGCCAATCAGCGGTGGAAGACCGCCAATTGGCGGCCTGGTGAGCGTTGATTTCCTTGAAATTTTTGTTAGTAGTTAGTCTGGAAATTTGTGTTATCTGGGAGCCCAATTTTGCATGCTTTGACCTCTGGTTTGCTCCCAGATCATTAATCACTCCCCCATTAATCAACTTGGACCATAACACTCAAAGCAAAAGATTAGACTTCTTGCCATCTAGGTCATGCACCATTGGTAGACCTTGCATGCATTTGTCTTTTCTTTGCTTTACATTTTGTCGTTGATTGCTGGCGTGAGGTATGTGCACCCACATCCCTCATTCATGCATGTTTCTTTCATGCATTAGTTAGTAAGGTGCATCGGGACAAGAGTGAGAGAGCGTTTGATTGGAGCGATTGATTGCTAGATCTAGGATCAAATCGCTACTAAGGAGGGCTGTCCCATAAAAGATAAGGTGGGGGATTTCATCACCCTTTCCTTGGCCCCAAAAATCACTCTTAATAAAGCCTTAACTAAAAGCAAGTAGACATTTGCCCTAAGGAATTCGGACGCACTAGGAGAGTAATCTAGTCGAGACCGTCATGACCTGATCGGCGTTGCCTACCTTGTCGATAGTAGGAGGTACTGGATCTCCGGATCTGGTATCACTTGCTGGGCATTGTGGTCCTCGTTGTAGGGAGGTGAGGCGTGTCGAGGCTAGTGACCTCGAAGTTAGGCGTCGTCTAGCTTAAGGACCCATTGCCTTACATTGTTTGAGCCGTGCTTGCTAGTTAGGCTTCTTCCTGATCCCGTTACCCACGCTAGCTCTAGGGATTCTTCCCTTCTCCTCTGAGTCATCTTCTTCTCACCTTCTTCTACGTTATAGTCTCCTCCCCTTTACACTCTCTGGTAGCGTTTTAGGGTCGAGTCGAGCACTTTTTTCGAGCTTAGTCTCGTGGTGGTGAGAGTGGTCGACTCGAGAGTTTTTCTTGAGATGGATGGTTACATGGGCGACCATCCATATCATTGTTGGGACCAGGACGATTCTCCCTGGTACTCCGGACCCATGCAACCTAGGGTGGCTCAGACGAACACCCCGTATGGTTGGGATAACCCTCATTGTGTGACTGAGCAATCTTCATATTGGGGTAACATGAGAGAGGCACCGACTGCTAGACCACCATCTAGTTACGTCGGATCATATGTTGGTTATCAAACTGAGACATTACAAGAACGTTTGGCCTCTTTCATGCATGTGGTAGATGACATGGGTGCACCGGTGGCTCCAGTAGCCGTACCGTGTCACTATTGTGGGTTGAGTGGTCATGATTTCGGGGAATGTCCTTATGTTCCCCCAGAGCCTAAGTATGAACATACATTTTCCCAAAATGCTCATTATGACCATTACGCATCCGCGTACATCCCGAGAGTGATGGATTCATGGGGAAACAATTCTTATTCAAATTCTTATACTTCATATTCACCCCAGTATCCTCCTTCCGAATACCCAGAATTCTACCAACACCCCACTCCAAATCATTGGACTCATTCTCAGCCCATCAACACCCAACCCCAAAATTTCCCAAGCTCTGACTTGGACCCCATCGTTGACCGCATACCTGATTCCTTGAAACAAACTCTCCAAACATTCATGGAAACCACACAAAACTTATTGAAGTCCAACTTGAATTCCTTGCAAACCATGGAAATGCAAGTGAGCCAGATGACACAGCAATTCCATGAACGTGAGGAGGGTAACTTTTCTTGTCAACATGAGGATTCATCTTTTGATATCGAACCACCACCACATCCACAAATTCAAAGCACAATCTTTCAAAGTCAAACTCCTAGTCAGTCTGAAGGACTTGGGGTTTCAATTCACGATCACTTAGTGGAGGATTCGATTCAAATTGAGAATAACTTGGACCAGCTTCATTATGAGTCGGCACAGGATTGTGCCTTATCTTTTTGTCCCGTGGCCCTTGAGCCACATGATCTTCATGTTGTACCTCCTAAGGACTCACCTCTGGTGGAGCAAGAGCTCCCTAGTCCCCTCAATTTCAAACAACCTGATGAGAGTTTGTCTCTCACTATTGTTCCTGATCATCTTGGAAATGATGGAACATCAAACAACTACATTTCTCATGAGGGTATTAGGAGTTCCTTGGAGAATACCTTGGGTATGAGACCCACTGTTTGTTCGCCTGGTGTGTCGGACATGCCTAACAAGGTTCTTGACCTCGTTCCGACACACCAGCCTGTTGGTTGGAGAGTTTGGATTGACGATCATAACTTCAGCAGCGCAACGGGAGAAACTCTTCTTCCTTTGCCCCTCATTTCCCAAACTCTTGAGAGGTTCAAGCTCTTTCAGTTTGATCATTTGAATGAGACGCCTTTGCGTCCAATTCATGAACCTCTCATTTCATCTGGTGCTCTTTGTGAAGGGGGCTCACGCATGCGTATTCTGGCCCCGCGTGGTGTCATGTTCCCTTTCCAAGTGCATTGACCCACTCTTGAGGTTCCCATTTGATGTCTTTTGACAAATGAAGATGGGAACTTATGTTTGTACATAGTTATATAAAAAAAGAAAAAAAAGAGAACAAAGAAAAAAAAGAAAAAAAGAAAAGAAAAAAAGAAAGAAAAAAAAAAGTTCAATAAAAGACTCCTTCAGTGAGCATCGATTGTTGTGAGCCCCAACCCTTGTGTATTTGGGCTCCATTTCTTTCACGTATTTGTACCCTTTCTTTAGCATCTCACAGGTTTTGAGGGAATTTGGGTTGTGTCCATCAACATAGCCATACACTTCCCTTTGTACTTCACGTTGGTGAGATCTCTCCTTTTTCATGCATAAATCCATGTAGTATCTTGCTTGCATTCATTGAGGACAATGCATGAAGTAGGTGTGGGGGGTGTTTTACGTGTGTACATAGTCGAGTCTTTTCTTTTGATTTTGTTTTCTCTTGTTTGCATTGTTAGGGTCATGTTAGTGTGCTGCATTTAATATCGATATATCTGCTTGCCATGATCCTTGGGTGACTTGTCTTCTTTTGCTTGCCTAGTGCTTCAAAATTTTCACATTTCTTTCAAAATCTTCATGTGTTTTCGAAAGAAAATGTTTTGTGGGTCTTGCGTGTGTTTAGCATGTGCAAAACCGTTGAGAGGCAAAGTAAAAAGAAAGCTCCCAAAATTGTCTTGAACTTGATGCATTAGGATATCTAGTACGTGGCTTTAGGATTTATCAAGTCGTTAGGATGCACCCCAGTTTTCCTTTGGGGGTGAGTAATCATAGGGTTTCAGTGCTCAAACATTCAAAGAAGTCCACCCTGAACCTAGTGAGTCAATAATTCGTGTTTGTTAATTTAGGAAGTTTGTTGTAGTCAAGGACCCTCTTAATCTTGTTGTGAGACATTAGTGTAGGGGTTTTGGTTCATGTGTAGATAAGAAATAAGTGAGTAGATGTTCTCTCTTCTCGCACGACTCCTATCACTCGGGAAAGTAGGTCTGAAGGGACTTTGTGCCTGGTGCTTTCGAGTCATCTGACTTGGGATGCGCCGACCGAACTCCCGTTACACGGGTGGTAGGGATTGCCCTATGTGGAGATTTGGGGAAAGGTGTACGTGATAGTGTAAGTCCTCATGGGCAATGATGCACGAAACCTGGCCCTGGGATAATGAAGCTCCAACTAATAAAAAGAAAAGAAAAAAATGTGTGAAAAAAAAAATGGTAATGCAAATAAGAACCTTAATGGACCTTACACTTTGTATCACTTGAGGATCTTGAGGTTGTCCATGTCTTTCACTTAATTTCTTATTTAACTTTCACGAATGGTTTATTAGGCTAGGTGTGGACTGATTACCTATATAGAGTCGGCCCGTAGCATTACCGCGTCCATTGATCGACAAAATATTTCCAACGAGTCGAGGTCTAGATTGAATAATGCATCTTGTTCGGATTTTGTGGGTATATCCGCTGAAAACCCTCAGGAGACAACACTCCTCCTCCTTGGCAACAAAGAGGTTTAACGGCTTGTTGCACGTGCTAAGTGCAACCGTGATTCCTACGAAAGTGAGTTAGGATTTCTTGTTTCTCGTTTGTTTTTCTCTTTCTTTGTTTTGCTCGAGACTAGCAAAAACTTAGGTGTGGGGGTATTTGATTGACATCATTTCATGCTCATATTTGTATCTTATATCCATTATCTTACACCTAAGCAATGCTACGTGACGAGTTTTATGTTTAGTTTTCAGGAATAAAGAGGTTTGAAGAGAAGAGCCATGAAAGGACCCAAAAGCTGGGAAAAAGGACTGAATTGTGAGATCTAGGGACCAAGATGCAAGGGAGAAGGACCTAAATGTAAGACTGAAGGACCTAAGAGCAAAACAGAATACTCCACACCATCATGGGGAGTATTTTACCAATTCTATTCGGGTCGGAGCTCCAACAAGTCGAGTAACCGCATCAAAGACCAACAATACCAGAAAGCAAAGCCCACAACAAATTCCAACACGATCCGACAATTTTGGACCGCCAATTGGCGGTCCATATTGCTCAGGATCCGTCGAAATTTCTTCTGGACTTGTATTAATGTTCGTTTAGGCTATTTTTGGTATTGGTTTAGTCCCACATCGGGGGATTGTCCCCGATTAGCTTTTCCCATGCTTATAAATAGAACTCTTCACCTTCCATTGTAATTACCCATTGTTTGGTGGCATTCTCTCTACTAAGGAGTGAGCCTTGAAGCAAAAACTCAAGGTGGAGAAGGATGCTACCTTCAATGTGAGTCATTGTTAATAAAAGTTTATTTGTTTCTTTTAATCTTGTTTTGTTATGTTGTTTGTTTTGTGTGGGTTGCTTTACTTTGTTTAATTTCTTGTTTAGTAATTTTAGTATCTTAGTTAAATGTTTTCTTTACTTAGTCTAATCAGTAGTGTAATGAGTAGTGAGTAGTTCCATCCCCATTTGGGGGGTGGAGAAATATGTGATATAATAATGTAGTGTATTAAGTGTGTGTTATTTTTATTCCTTGAGCTTTATATGATTTCCATAACCATCTAATGCGTTTTCACTCTTATCTTTGATATGCTAATGCTCTTGAATGAAGCTTAGCTTATGCTTTGATTAGTGGACCTATTTTATGGGGAATGATAAGGTTAGGATATGGATGAAGTTAATGTTGGAAACACAATTTGTAGTGTATGTACTCTTGTTGCCTTTTCCTTAGCTAATGTCTTGTATGTTTTAATGATGTAGTCATCTTAATTCATGTGGAGGCATAGTAGGGTCTAGTCTTTATACTTGAGTT
Organism: Triglochin maritima; assembly: GCA_963682175.1. NCBI lineage: Eukaryota > Viridiplantae > Streptophyta > Magnoliopsida > Alismatales > Juncaginaceae > Triglochin > Triglochin maritima. The sequence goes on along the minus strand of OY821776.1, from coordinate 32,614,997 downwards.
CATGTAGCTTCATTCCAATCATTGTCTTGTATGTTTTAATGATGTAGTCTTATCTTAATTCATGTAGAGGCAAGATTGGATGTAGTTTTATGATTTCATGCACTACATGTTGTGAGGAGCTTAATTGAACACACACACACACACACATCTTTATGTTCACATCAGTTCTCTACCCCCTTTGGGGTTTAGTTTTATTGCTTATCTTCATTTCCTTTTGCATTCTAGTTTAGCATTGTAGTGTCGTTTAGTGTAACCAATCCTTTTCTCCTTTCTTTACCCCTTGCCTTCGCACGAACCAAGTGTCGACACACCTCCCAGTGGACGACCCGTATTTGCCACCGCTTCAACGCGGCCGTGCACTTGCGGTAGAAATATAAAACGAGATCAATCATAGCCTTCTATTGCATTATGTGCTTTTCTGTTTCTGTTTCGGATGCTTTTGTCTTAGATAGATTTCATGCATTCTTCCATATAACTCCGATTGGGCCAGGGGCATACTGGGTTTTCTTTATAGAAAACTCACGCATATGTTGATGCGGTGCTTCCAAGTACTTAGATTCCTACAGGGTAGACTGGACGAGTAGTCGAAGATTCTGTACACGAGGGACACGTCGACCAGATTCTTCAGTTTGTCTTTTGCTTTCGCATTATTTATGATGTATTTCCCTTTTGGATGTAATGTATTTGACCTTGTCACCATATATGGATAATCTCTCACTTTTCAATTATGTTTTAAGTTAGTCTATCCATGTATGATCTCTCTACGTATCGTCGAGTCGTTGTTTGGTCTGTCTTTTGTAACTCCTTCGGTCGTCGTGGAGGTCTCTGATCGCGACACTTGTAGTCTTTCCCAGTGTGCGTACCCGTGAGATCGAGGGCATTACAACTTCCAACCTTCACAATCATCTATTTTTTCGCGAGGTCCTTCCTATCCTTTAGTAGCTGCACATTAGAAATTATGTAAGCACAAGATCCAGTATCAATTACCCAATAATGGACATGGGTAGCTAAATTTATTTCAATAACAAATATACCTTTAGCCTTTTTAGGGCATTTTCCGTCAATTATCCTGTTGTCAAGATCCTTCTTGTACTTGGGATAATTCGCGCGGATGTGTCTTTTTCCACCGTAGTGGTAACACTCCGTATTAGGAGACAGAGATTTCAAAGAATTCCCCCTCGAGGTACTCGCATGAGCCCCTCCCTCCTACTCCACTTCCCTTCAATGCCTTTTTGGCTAATTTATTTTTGCCTTTACCTTTGGTGATCTTCCTGCTCCCACCATGGATGACTAGGACGTGCTTGTCCTGACCCTAGCGCATGTCAACTTCAGCCATTTTGAGAGCGTTGTGAAGCTCCTCAAGACTCACCCCTTTTTCACGCACATGATAGTGCATAACAAAGTCCTTGTAGGATGGGGCTAGAGAGCTAAGAATCAAATCTTCCGCAATGTCATCGGGCATCGGGGTAGTGAGCTTTGACATCTTCTCAAGTTATCCTTGCATAGTAAGCAAATGCATGGACACCTATGTTTCCTCCGCGATGTGGAACCTTGTGAGTGTTATGGTGGTATTATAGCGCGCTTTTGTAGCACTATCCATGATCATATTTGTCAAAGCTTCCATGGTCTTCTTGGTTATTGAATCCAAGTATGTCTCCTGAAGTGAGTCACCCATGGAGGCCAACATTAGACCGTGAATTTGGTTCTCTTGGTCTTCCTACTTGGCTTTAGCCTCTTTCTCATTGTTGGTCGCCTTCTCATTTAATTTTTGGATTTCAGCATCGAAATATTAGATAGTTTCTCAAACTTTAACACGATGTTGAGCTTGAGTTGCCAGCTTATGAACTTGGAGCCATCATTTTGCCAAATGATGTTTTTCAATCATAGATCGCACCATATGTTAAATATTCGACATTTCTACAAAATAAATTATAACGGTTTTCATTTCAATTTTTTGTTTGTAAATCAATACCGGAAATAAATAAATATGTCTATAAATGCAGTAATCCAAGATCCTATCAATTATAATATAAACTAGCTAAGGGCTTTCAGATATATTACAACATCAAGGTAATAAAACATTTTCTAATCATAACCATTTTGAAATTTTGTAAACTTTTTCATATTCAAACTCTTATGATTCTTGTCATTTTAATTACATTGCTGGAAAAAGGGCTACCACGTCAGATATTGAGGGGGTATAACGTCCGGTTGAGCACTTTCCATGATCGATGTTGTACGTGGGAGACGGAATAAAGGTTTACCCTTTAACGTCAATCGTTACAACCGACGTGATAGTAGTCTCTATATTTTCGGTCATAGTTTTCACCGCAATCGACATGATATATCGACGGGCAAGACTCCTAAAAAAATATTCTACAATGTCGGTCATCTTATACGACCGACGTAGTAGGGTTTTTAATAAAAATAAAATATACTAAAAAATTATCCCACCACGTCGGATTTTTTATAAGACTAACGTGGTGGGCTCGTTAATATATATAAAAAATAAATATCCTATAACGTCGATGGTTTTAACAACTGATGCGCAAGATTGTCTACAACGTCGGTACTGCATAAAGGCCGACGTTGTAGAATATTTCTTTTCATTTGTTTAATTTTACTGTTTGTTTGATACTAGTATTTCAGACTCAAATCCTACAGTATCAAACAAGTAATTCACAACATTCATATCCATAAAAAAGGTAATTAATTCTCACAACATTCATATTCGGTCCAGCAATAACAAAAACATATCTATCAAATGCACAACATTCGTATCAACATACAAATGCATCTACTTAATACTACAACATACAATGAACCTTTAATTTTTACATTTTTGTTTTCGTTTTTTGCTCATAGGATCATCGATCCATATTCCTTCATGATGATCATGTGACCATAATTTGACCATTATTAAGTTGTCAACAGTTCTGTCGTCATCGAGTGATTGAAGTTCAGGTACTTGTGCAAATGGAGGAATTTCTCCAATATCATTAACATCTTCTTCAGCCACGATTAGTCGTTTTCCTTCTAAAACTATAGAACATTCATTAGCACACGGGTCTTTTACATACAATATCTATTTTACTTGAGATGCCAGAATGAAAGGATCTTCCCTAAAACGTTCGCTTTTAAGGTTCACCAAAGTAAACCGAAAATCATCGACATAAAGACCGTTCTTATTGTCCACCCACTTGCATTTAAATACCGCAACATTTAATTTAGTAAAATTCGGCTCCCATATTTCTTCAATCGGACCATAACAAGACATATTAGCATATATAGGATTTCTATCTTTTGAACTAGATATGTGCAACAATTCAGCTACCAAAGTAACCCCACTATTCTGCATTGTGCTTTTCGCATCCTCCATTTTGGTATAAAAAGAAAAACCATTGATATCATAGCCATTATAAGATGTCACTATAGGATTTGGTCTATATGCCAACCACTTCAATTTTTCAGAAACGTTACCGTTATACACAGTTTCCCTGAACCAAATAACGAAGGCCTTACTGTGAGCATTACATAATTGTTGATCAGTCCAAGAAGGATGTTTTTCCCTCACCATTGTCATGTGCTCATCCAAATAAGGTTGGACTTCATCAGAATTACACAACACATATAAATACTCTTTAAAGAAATCCTCACCTTTTGGACTTATCATCTTTAGGCCACACGTACCTTTACCTTCAATCCTATCTTCACGCTTTTTCTTATGAAGTCCAACACTCTTAGTATGAGCCAAGTACTCATTACAAAACTCAATTACCTCTTGAGCTATGTAACCTTCAACGATGATCGCATTTAGCCTTCATCGATTCTTACAATAATCTTTCAACTCACCCATGTAACGCTTGAATGGATAAATCCACCTCAAAAATACCGGACCGAGTAACTTAACTTCTCTAACCAGATGAATCACCAAATGAACCATAATGTCAAAAAAATGACAGCGGAAATTACATCTCCAAACTGACATATCGTAACAACTACCTCATTCCGCAACTTATCCAAATACTTTGGATCAATTACTTTGCTATAAATCTTGTTGAAGAACAAACACAATTTGATAATAGCATGTCTAACGTGTTTCAGCAATATCAATCTTGTAGCAACAGGTAACAACTGCTGCATCAACACATGACAATCATGAGACTTCAAACCAAGTAGTTTCAAATCTTTAATTGATACAAGACTGCTAATATTTGAAGAATACCGCTGCAACACTTTGACACCACGTAGACACTAACACAGCTAATTTCTCCTATTTGTCCAAAGTGTACCATCCTCAAACAGCGGAAGAATTTAAAATTTTATATAGCACACAATCAACGGAGGATATTACTCAAATAAGGAAACATGTGCACGAACATATATCATATATATATGTACATCAGAGTATTTCAAAAGTTGTGATTACATCAAAAGGCTATACAACGAGTACATTAATCACCCGACCTCAACTAAGAGAAAGCTGGATCTGGTACCGATGCTCCTCTCCTCAGTCACCACCCCTATCACCGATCACGGCCTGAATGTAAACATGCAACAATGCCTGAGTTTCCAGAAGGAAACCCCGTATGCCAAACTCTACAATCCATGAAATGAAAGGCACCCTAGGATGCAATTCTACAAAACAAGAAAAGCATCTCAACAGGCTGGGTGATGAGAATTAAATTTATACCGCAAGTGCACGGCGTCAATGAAGACGTGGCAAATACGGGTCGAACACGAGGAGGGAGAGATCTTGTTATTATTGTGATTTTCGATTAAGGGAACGAAAGAGAGAGAAAATAAGGTTGGTTTTTGAGATTTTTGGTTTTTAATTTTCTGAAGCAAGAACATGAACAAATAAAACTAAAACAAGAACAAAGATGGTGAATTCCGTTGGGTGGGTGTTTAGATATCGAGTTTAGATTAGAGAATTCTGAAACTTATAATAAATCACATTAGTTATAAAGCATTACATGATAAATGACTCAACATAAACTCAAGTAATCAAAATATACTAACACGAAATTAAAATAATAACTTTATTCTCTTCTCATAACCCTAAATCCGTCACCCCCACCCTTTGGAAAGAGTTAGAAACTCATAGATGGTGGGAAGGAGAAGGGGTCCTAGAGAAACTACAAAAGAAAACTAAAAGCAAGAAATAAAAGACAGAATTTTATTACTAAAATATGGTACAAAAACTAAAAGCTAAAAATAAGAACATAAACTAAGAACATCCTCTACACAACGTTTCGGGGATATTTATAGCCGATACAAGAGACCTAGGTATAAAATAGGAAAGTACACATGGCGAGACACGACTGGACAAAATGATCAATGTAGTCGTTTGATGTTCCATCATTTCCAAGATGATGAGGAACAATAGTGAGAGGCAAACTCTCAACAGGTTGTTTGAAATTGAGGGTGTTAGGGAGCTCTTGCTCCATCGGAGGTGAGTCCTTAAGAGGCACAACATGAAGATCATGTGGCTCAAGGGCCACGGGGCAAGAAGATAAGGCACAATCCTGGGCCGACTCATGATGTAATTGGTCAATTTTATTCTCAATGTGTATCGAATCCTCCACTAAGTGATCATGTATTGAAACTCCAAGTCCTTCAGACTGACTAGGAGTTTGGCTTTGAAAGATTGTGCTTTGAATTTGTGGATGTGGTGGTGGTTCGATATCAAAAGATGAATCCTCATGTTGACAAGAAAAGTTACTCTCCTCACGTTTACTTAATTGTTGCGACATTTGACTCAATTGCAGTACCATATTTTGTACGGACTGTTGAGTGGTTTCCATGAACGTAAGGAGAGTTTGTTCCAGGGAATCAGGTATGCGGTCAACTACGAGGTTCAAGTCAGAGCTTGGGAATTTTAAGGTTGGGTGTTGATGAGCTGAGAATAAGTCCAATGATTTGGAGTGGGGTGTTGGTAGAATTCTGGGTATTCGGGAGGAGGATACTGGGATGAAAATGAAGTATAAGAATTTGGATATGAATTGTCTACCCATGAATTCATCCCTCTCGGGTTGTACGCGGATGCGTAATGGTCATATTGAGCTCTTTGGGAAAATGTATGCTCATACTCAGGCTCTGGGGGAACATAAGGACATTCCCCGATAACATGACCACTCAACCCACAACAGTCACACGATACGGCTACTGGAGCCACCGGTGCACTCATGTCATCTATCACATGCATGAAAGAGGCCAAAGGTTCTTGTAATGTCTCAGTTTGATGACAAACATAGGATCCAACGTAACTAGATGGTGGTCTAGCAATCGGTGCCTCTCTCATATTACCCCAATATGAAGAATGCTCAGTCATACAATTAAGATTATCCCAACCATACAGGGTGTCTGTCTGAGGCACCCCAGGTTGCATGGGTCCAGAATACCAGGACGAATTGTCCTGGTCCCAACAATGATATGGATGGTCGCCCATGTAACCATCCATCTTCACAAAGAACTCTAGAGTCGACACTCTCACCACCACGAGGGTAAACTCGTAAAAAGTGCTCGACTCGACCCTAAAAACGCTACCAGAGAGTGTAAAGGGGAGCAGACTATAACGTAGAAAAGGTGAGAAGAAGATGACTCAGAGGAGAAGGGAAACTTAACTCTAAAATATATATGAGAGGGTTGGTCAGAAGTTTCCTAAACAATCATGGTTCAAACAATCCAAGACCTAGTGTCGCTTAAATCTAGACGACTCCTAACTGGTTGAGTCGAATTGATTTGCTTGATTCACCTCCCTCACTAATCAAACCAACTTGGCCAGGCCGTGTATAGCTAGTGGGGGCGCTTCCGACAGAGTCGGTGCCAATTAGACAACCACTTCGCTTGGAAGACTTACGTCAACACAAAAACACTTTCTAGACACCAAATTAAATTCGATCAGCTTCAGGTCATAGCAAGTCAAACCAATCTTCTCCTTAATTGAGTCAGAATCCTTAGTGGCCAATATCTAATTGATTTTAATTTAAGGCTTGGGTGACACTTTAGGATTGTGATTTGTGGGCCACGGGAGGGTGATGAAATCCCCACCGTATCTTTTCCTACGGAGTTGCCCTTAAGATAGTTTAACTTAAATCTAGCAAAGATAGTCAAACATTGGTCTTTAATTGGGGGCAATTGCAAGGTTGTATGCAAACTAAATTATATGCTTAAATGCAATCGTTAAAACGCGATACGTACCTTGCCTCCAGCACTCTTCAACAATAAAAATAATTTGCAAGAATTTAGCAAGAATAATGCAAACAAAACATTATATGATGCATGCACTAAGTCCTTCTAATTTTGCCAATTTTTAGGCCAGAGTTGAATTATTGCCAATTATGGAATTTGCCCTAACACGTGCAGTTCTACGAAAAGGAACTTTTCAAAAATTAAGATTTTACGAGAAAGGCAAGAAAAATTTCCTCCGCAGTGCTCAGACGGGTTCGCCGCCCGCTCTCGAAAATTCCCAGATGCTCTATGCGTCCACCCAGAGATGGGGATGACCTCAAAAAAAATTGAAGCCCAGCTGCTTCAAATACGCGGCGAATCCGCCGCAGGTTCTTCTTGGTGTGCGGCGATTCCGCCGCCCTTCTTGCTCCAAATGTGCCCGGATTTCGCCACGCACTCTATTGTCTCCTAAAACGCAAACCCAAATAGTCAGATCGCGCACACGATAAGCAGGATAGAATCGATATCACAAAAAATAAACAAAATCTTCGTCGCCTCCCCGGCAACGGCGTCAATGAAGACGTGGCAAATACGGGTCGATCACGAGGAGGGAGAGATCTTGTTATTATTGTGATTTTCGATTAAGGGAACGAAAGAGAGAGAAAATAAGGTTGGTTTTTGAGATTTTTGGTTTTTAATTTTCTAAAGCAAGAACATGAACAAATAAAACTAAAACAAGAACAAAGTTGGTGAATTCCGTTGGGTGGGTGTTTAGATAACGGGTTTAGATTAGAGAATTCTGAAACTTATAATAAATCACATTAGTTATAAAGCATTACATGATAAATGACTCAACATAACCTCAAGTAATCAAAATATACTAACACGAAATTAAAATAAAAACTTTATTCTCTTCTCATAACCCTAAATCCGTCACCCCCACCCTTTGGAAAGAGTTAGAAACTCATAGATGGAGGGAAGGAGAAGGGGTCCTAGAGAAACTACAAAAGAAAACTAAAAGCAAGAAATAAAAGACAAAATTTTATTACTAAAATATGGTACAAAAACTAAAAGCTAAAAATAAGAACATAAACTAAGAACATCCTCTACACAACGTTTCGGGGCTATTTATAGCCGATACAAGGGACCTAGGTATAAAATAGGAAAGTACACGTGGCGAGACACGACTGGACAACACAGATCGACAAAGGGGCGGTGTTTCCGCCGCACAATTCATGTAATATGTGGCAATTTCACCGCAATATATGCTCTGATTTAATCCGGATTTTTCCTGTGTGTTTATGGTATGATTTCAATATCCTTTCGTTTGAGCTCCGAATTAATTCCTTCATATATTTGGAGATCCAAATTGATTTTTCTTTAGAACTTCTCCAAAATAATATTTTGGTACTTTAATTTGCATTCGGGTCCTCAGTTTTTTCCAATTAAGTCCCTGGCTACTTTTGTGCTTAAGTCCTTGGTCTTTTTGTAATTAGGTCCTTGAATGCTTTTATGCTTGGATGAACTTCCATTTGAATCCCGATAATCTTGAACTTGGTCTTTATGACAAAAATGAGTCTCTTGCACAAATTTATGCTCGGGATATGGGTAATTTGCATTTCGGTCCCTGTATTCTGTAAATAAGACTAAACACATAACTTAGTAGCATTTATTTATATAAAATTAATCTGAAATGAAAGACATATGATGCAATGTATGCAATGCATCACTGGGCTCCAGGGCTTTTTCACCCAACCACAACACACACCACAGTCACGGGGCTTCAGGGCTTTTCCACCCAACCACCACAACATACACTCGTCGCCAAGCTAGGCTGCAGGTCTTTTTCAACCAACCGCAGCTACCACGACACGACCAAGGGCTCCAGGTCATTTCCAATCAACCCAAACGTCCAAGGGCTCTAGGTCTTTTTCAACCAACCCTTAACACGCGGTCCCTGCTCAGGCTCCATGCCTCTTTCAGCCAACCTGAACGCACTACGGAGCTCCAGGTCTTTTCCAAGCAACCCCGCACAGACTAGCTGGGCTCTAGGTCTTTTTCAACCAACCGCAGCTCTCACACAGTTACGGGGCTCCAGGTCTTTTTCAACCAACCACCGCAACACTCGTGCACCCTAGCACACTCGCCGGAAGAACATCGGCACCACAACTCGCCCCACACGGACGACCACAACAACCGCACCTCCATAGTGCAAAACTGGACACAAACGGTCGACCGAACCAAAAGTCCCGGTCGACCGAATCATGAAAACACAGGGCAATCGCCTCGACCGGCACTCCCTCGGTCGTTCGATTCCCACCAACTGCACTCGTTTGGTCGAACCAAAATCAAGGGACGGTCGACCATTTAGATGTTCAACTCCCAGGTTCAACGAACAAAACGACCAATCGGTCGAACGGCAAAGGGGCCCCGGGACAAAATCCCTCAACTCCACAACGAATTCGGTCGAACCCCCGAGCACTCTCGGTCGACCGAATCCCACCAGGGAATGAACCCTCACTCGTACCATGAATCCGGTCGAACGCCCGAGCACTCTCGGTCGACCGAATTCCACCAGAACGTTCCCCTACGCTCAGCAACAAGTCCGGTCGACCGAAACCACCTTCGGTCGAACCGACCACTATTCGCACTTAAGTCACGGTCGGACAAAGTCAATGAGCGGTCGACCATTTGGATGGTCAACGCCGCCAACCGACCTATAACAGTGCACACGGTCAAACAGCAAAGGGGACTCGTTCGACCGAATCTCACCAGGCTTGCCTCCCACGCACAATCGGTCGACCGCCCCAGGGGCATCGTTCGACCGATGTGAGGCAGAACCCGAATTCTCAATACGAACGGTCTTGTCTTGCACTGATTTCTGCAGAGGTTCTTTGAATTCTTGCTTCTCGTTAAATGCGTTTTTCATTTTACGATACAGATAACTCATAGGAAGAAATTGGCGATGACCAAGATACATTGTCTTACTGCCACACACAAGCTGCAAGAACATGTGTTTTTATCACAAATGGGACATGCTTTGTGCCCCTTCATAGAATAGCCAGATAGATTTCCATATGCAGGAAAGTCATTAATTGTGAGCCTTGATTTCATTTCTTTTACATCTCTTAATTGAGATACAAAGGTTCATCTGTTTGAGAAATCAAGGCTCATCTGTTTGAGAAATCAAGGCATAAAACCATTTTCAAAAAAAACTTTCTCAAACAGATGAGCCTTGATTTCTTTTACATCTCTTAAGAACATGTTAAGACACTTCCTACACGAACATAAGACCTTTCCTTCGTTTCTAAAATACACATTCTTTTGTGCAAACTCTAGGAATTTATCAACTCCGTACTCATACTCATCACTCAATCAACTTGCAAAAATCCAATTTTGATTTATTTTTATCTACACAAGAACACAAACAATCGTGATATAAAATGAACCCAATATATAGTAATTTCAAAGTAATCCTTGGCTATTAACACAAAATAAACCAAATCCGTCCAAACCACCAACGAAGATGTTATATTCTTAGATCAATTAGCAATTCATCCAAAAACAAAATTAAAATCAGCTTTCTACTAGTATAGTAGCATGCAGTCAAAGACATGTTTTTGAAAAACCCAACTATCAATCAATCACAGGAAAATAAGATAACTTACGCAAAATAAAATCTAATCCATATAAAGATCAAATATATTTGACTTTAACTTGGGTAGGATGAGCAGATATATCCACAAGAAACCCTTAAAAATAGGATCTTTAGAGCAGATCCAGTTATGTGGAAACTTAGAATGAAAAGCCAAAACCCACAATAAAGAGAATAATTTCTCTTCTTTCAAAATCAACCAAACAAAAGAAACAAAAAATCATGTAAAAGAGGGACATTGTTAGAGTTGATGTGAACCTGAAGAGGATAGATCGGATTCTGGCCTGTGGTAGGGCTGCATTGTGCTCGGAGATGGTGCGGTGGGTTTAGTGGTTGTGGTGTCCTCGAAGATTGTGCAGTGGGTTTAAGCGTTGTGGTGAGCTCGGAGGTGGTGTGGTGGGTTTAGGGGTTGCGGTGGGGTCGGCAGAGGTGTTATGGGGTTTAGGTCTAAGGGGTTGGCTAGCTAGGGTCATGGGATGTCACACTAAAAAATATCTCAGATATGGAGGAAATCTAACGTGGTAGACCCGTTATCCATCCCGGTGATCGACAGTTGGATAAATTGAATGTGAGTTACATTTTCTGTGCAGGGCTTTTAGTCTGAATTAAAACCATCAAAACCCAAAATGATAATGGGTCTACCACGTCAGATTTCCTCCATATCTGACATGGTAATGGGTCTACCACGTCGGATATGGTCGAAATCCGACGTGGTATACCCATTATCAATTGCGGTTGACAGTTGGATAAATTAGATGTGAGTTACATTTTCTGTGGGATTGAGTCTAATTCAAACCATCAAAAATTATTTATGGGTCTACCACATTGGATGTGCATTAATAAGACGTGGTAGACCCTTTCTCAATTGCGGTGATCCACAGTTGGATAAATTGGATGTGAGTTACATTTTCTGTGGGTTTGAGTCTAATTCAAACCATCAAAAATTGATAATAGGTGTACCGCGTCAAATTTCCCCCATATCCGACGTGATACATGTCTCTTCAGCGTCGGATATAGAGGAAATCCAACGTGGTAGACCCGTTATCAATTTTGTGATTTTGATGGTTTGAATTCCGACTTAAACCCCTACACAAAAAATGTAACTCACATCCAATTTATCAACCGGTTGACCAAAATTGATAATGGGTCTACCACATCGGATTTCGTCCATATCTGACGTGATACATGTCTCTACAACATTGGATATGGAGGACATCCGACGTGGTAGACCCGTTATAAATTTTGGGTTTTGCTGGTTTTAATTCAGACTCAAACCCCTGCACAAAAATTGTAACTCACATCCAATTTATCCAATTGTCGACCACAATTTATAATGGGTCTACCACGCCGGATTTCCTCCATATCCCACGTGGTAATGGGTCATTTTGGGTTTGATGGTTTTAATTCAGACTCAAACCCCTGCACACAAAATGTAACTTATTTCCAACCATGAACTCATATCCAACCTTCAATATACACATACAATCCAACAAAAAAATATAACTCACAACCCATTATAAGTACTCATCTCCAACACGGAAATGTAACTCACATCCAACCATTAACTCATTTCCATCCTTCAATATACTCATATACAATCGAACAAAAAATGTAACTAATGTACAACAATCATCCACTATTTAAATACAAAATTTTAATGACTGCTTATACTGTATTTTCTAAAATCCGACTAAAAAAATAAGCAGACCACAACTCTCGTGTTTCATCTATCTCTTCTTGCGAAAATGGTTGAAGGTCAACCTCAAAAAGCTACAAAAAATATATATTTTTAAATAATTAAAATAACCTAAAATGTCGTGTTACATATCGAAGATACCTGTCATAAATCTCCTTCTTCCAATCCGAAGTTGACAATTTGTTCCATATAAGTCATTATGAAGTAACCACATTCAGTATTTCCAACTTGTTTGTGGCACTACAACAATTACAAATACAAAAATTTCTTGATTATATCGAAACAATGAAATGACTGCAAATTAATGGTATCGTGGTTTATTTTAATAGTGAACAATTTTACCTTCATGGCATGCCAAGTAGTTAGCTTCTGCTTACTCCTTCTTGGACCCAACATTTTATATATATATCCATGGCTCAGTCAAAATTACATAAATGGTCAGACGTTTTAATCGAATATAAAACTATTGAAAAATTAGTTAATAAATTTAAATTGACTATACTAAAAGTAATGATTGACATCATTTTATGCTCATATTTGTATCTTATATCCATTATCTTTCACCTAAATAATGCTATGTTACGAGTTTTATGTTTAGTTTTCAGGAATAAATAGGTTTGAAGAGATGAAGCATAAAAGGACCCAAAAGCTGGGAAAAAGGACTGAATTGTGAGATCTGTGGACCAAGATGCAAGGAACAAGGCCCTGAATGCAAGACCGAAGGACCTAAGAGCAAAACAGAATACTCCTCACCATCATGGGGAGTATTTTGGCAATTCTATTCGGGTCGGAGCTCCAACATGCAAAATAGATGCATCAAATACCAACAAAGCCTTGCAGAAAAGCCCACAAGAAATTCCAGAGCGATCCGGACACTGTAGACCGCTAATTGGCGGTCACTTTTGGCCCAAATGCTCTCAAATTTCTCCAACACATGTATTAGAGGATGTTTAGGCTATTTGTGGTATCTGTTTAGTCCCACATCGGGGGATTGTCCCGGATTAGCTTTTTTCATGGCTATAAATAGAACTCTTCACCTCCTATTGTAATCACTCCATATTTTAAGTGGCTATTCTTCCTACTAGAAGTGAGGCATTGAAGCACACACTAAAGTAGGAGGATGCTACTTTTAATGTGAGTCATTTTTATCAATAAAGTTTTGTGTTTCTTTCATTGTTTGTTTTATGCTTCTTTTATTGTTGTGCATGTTTTAGTTTAATCGTCTTTTGATTCTAGCTTAATTTTAATATGCTTTCTTTCCATAGTTTTATCATTAGTGTAATGTTTAGTGAGTAGTTCCATCCCCTTTGGGGGGTGGAGTAGATGTACATACATGCATTAGAGAATGGGATGAATGCTTTAATTTCAATGTGTTGATTAAACATGAATGTATGCTTGCTTGTTTAGGATAGAATTTATAACTTGATGAGTTTTGCCAAAATGATTAGACACCTCTCATGCTTGTTTAGGTTCTGAAATAAACAACTTGCATATGTAAATGTTAATCAACTAAGTTGGTGAGTAGATTGATAGGTTTTGCCATAACATTTAGACACTTCCTATGCTTGATAAACACCACCTTCATGTGGTTAAAGAATGTATTCTACACCCACCTCTTTGCATGTGTGCACTCACTCCACCCCTTAGGGGTTTTCCATTCCTGAAATTCCAGCATTCTTGTTTTGTTCTTAGCTTAGTTCTTATTTCATCGTTTGTTTGCTTCTTTCACATTTCATACTTCTTAGAGTAGTTTAGGGTAGAGTAGCATAACCAACTTTCTTCCCCCCTCTTTTTGCCACTTGATTTCTGATAAACAAGAGGCTGCTCACCTCCCTGAGGACGACCCGTACTTGCCACCGCTTCAACGCGGCCGTGCACTTGCGGTTAATTAAAACGTTCAACAAATAACTTCCAACTGAACAATATTCTTCAATGATTTCCTTGGTTTGCCTGATGCTAGAGGATCAAACAAACATGCAATATTAAGACTAGGAACCAAAACGACCAACATCCAATGATCACTGTAAGTCAATCATGTTAAATAACTTTAATATACTCCCTAAAACTAATATAATAAGTAATATAAAATATAATGAAATACTTACGTCTCCCAATATGGTGTTAGAAAAAAAATCTTCTCCCTTTCAGACATAATCATAGCAATCTTTTGCGGTCTATTGTCTTTCTTGAATTACCTTGAAACATGAATATTGTGGGACAGAAATAACCAATTTTTTTCCCATGAGGCAATTTGTAAAGAGACCTATTCAAAAAGAAATATATCATGACTAATATCAAAGAATTCGTAATTGTCATAATTAATATAAAAAGGACAAAATTACTTACTTTATTCGAACTTTGATGATTGTTATACACAACTTTTCCATCCTCAAAAATGGCATGACATCAGATATGATGACGTACAACGCAGATCCGATGCCATCGTCGGTAATGTTTTCTACAATTTCTTTATTTATCACACTTTCAACATAAGAATCATCATCCTTATGTCGTATGAAATTGTAAAAGATTTGACAATTCGGAGGTAATTGTCTCTCGTCAAATATAATTTCAGTTTCAGATTGCTTGGATGTTGGACCTTCAACGTTTTGAAATTAAAATAACTATATTATTAGAACTCCTTCACATGATTACTATATATCAACTATTTATTAAATTTAAAGTTGATACCTTTGCATATTTTTTAATTAATGAACGAGGCTATTGCAACACCCATTCTTCAACATCGCCCACCGTCTGAACTTCAAATTGAGGAATTTGTAGGAGTGCATCACAATAGACAAATTTATCCAAAGTCACCTTCAAATTCATGGATTTAATTTGTTCACGGTGATGCAACTTTAGGGTGTATACCTTCCTATATGCTACAACTAGCATATCTGGATCATTCACAAAGAGATCACATTGGGTTCCATCCTATAAATTTCAAAGAAATTTATCACATGTACTGCAATGCAAAACGAAAAATAGATACTTATAATTTGTAATGTTACCTCAAAATGGCCAAGTGTGCATGTTCAGTTACTTCTTGGGGGAACACCTATGGGGGTTGTACACTGGAAGCAGTACGTAGGGTTGGTACATTTGTGGTAATATCGGTGGAAACTCCAAGGTGTTTATACAAACTCTTCACTAGGTTTTCCAGGCAATGGATCTTCTCGTCGCATATCACATAATCAACATTGGAATGACTTCGTGAGGATGATGATGACCCAAAATACTGACGTACTCCTATTTGACTACATACACCGCGTATTCGCCCATAATGCTCCTGCTTACCCAAGGCTGTGGACAATATATCCTTTCATCCATCTGAAACAAATTCTCCTTGGGAAGCTTTCATTGAAAGTTCATCCTATACAAAATTAATTTTAAATCTTATTGTTAATTAAGAACCACATACGTACAAAAAAAATTAAAAATTAAAGTTAAGTTACAATCTTGCAGGAAACTAGTTCAGTTTCTTCATTAATATAGTTGCCTTCCAAAGTAATACGTGCTTGCTTCCACTTTTCTTCTCTACATATCGGAGATGGAGTCGACAAATTACTTTCCTGCTCTTCACTCATACCTGCTTCCACAGGTTCTTCTTTTTTTTGGATTTTTTTCCGTCATCATATCTTCCTTAAGTTTGTGGTAACCCCCTCTAGACAATCTATGTTGAAACTTGTAACTAGATTGTCATTTCTGGTTCTGCTCTCGTATTTTTTGAAAAAGAATATAATGGATGAATTATAAAAATAAAAAATTATAAATTCTACGTATTATAATATTGAGTATATAATACCATAAATTCTGGAGAAAGTCTGGTTCTTTTGAACTCAGCCCATGTCGTCGGCAAAATGAAACTTTAAGTAGCACAAGGGTCACAGTCCTTATATTCCCCAAAGATAAAGATGTATGTGAGTTTTGTTTTAAAGTCTTTCCACCGGTTACCTACATAGGAAATCCACTTCTTCTTCAACGCTTTAGTGGTTTCAAAAATGAATTTAGCCTACAACCAAAAAAACTTGAAAATTGGATCAGTAAGAGGAAATTTTAAATCAAACTAAACAACATATACATACCATTATATCCTCCTAAATTTGTTCTTTTAGAGAAGAATCAACTTGTGACCAATTTTCAATACAAATATCAACCTTGGTTCTAGCAACAATACCCAAATAACTATGCCAGTAAAATTTATTATCTCCGATCGGCTCTAAGAGACGATCGAAGTCCAAAGGCAATGAACGTTCATGTTTTACTTTTTGTTGAAAGTCTAACATAAGAGTTGCTCCATGTGGAGGAACCGAAGTCGAAGTTTCATTGCGATCTTGGGGGTGGTTTTTCTTGCTGGGAGCCATTAATCTGAAAGGACAAACAATTCACGTGAAAACAATTAGAAATCGACTTCTACAACAAATGTAAATCATTTCCACTGTTGTAGATAAATTCTATCAATTCATGTCCAAATTCACCATCAATCTCAGCACCGATTCAGAATAGTATTCAATATCAGATTTCAGCACAACTAAAATCAGAACTCAGCCCAAGGTTCAGCACAAATTCGACTAAAATGTGGTGATCAAAATGCATCAACAACAAATGTGAGTTGAGTGTTTGTTTGGAATTGCATTGCAACAAGTGTGAGTTGAGCGTTTGTTTGGAGAATTGATTGCTAGATTAGGACTCCAAAATACTACTAAGGAGGGGTTGTCCCATATAAGATAAGGTGGGGGATTTCATCACCCTTTCCTTCGCCCCAAAAACCACACTAATCAATAGCCTAATTTAAAATCAAGTAGACATTGAACCTAATGATCTCGGGTGCATTAGGAGAGTGATTCGGTCGCGACCTTCATGGCCTGATCGACGTCGCCCACTCTGTCGATAGTAGGATAGACAAGATCTCTGGAGCTTGTCTCATTGCGGGGCTTTGTGGTCCTCGTCGTAGGCAGGTGAGGCGTGTTGAGGTTGTGTGACCTGGCAGTTAGGTGTCATCTAGGTGTAAGGACCTATAACGACCTTAGGTTGTTTGAGCCTTGTTTGCTTGTGTGCTTCTACCTACCCACCGTAGCATAAGAACTTCTTCCCTTCTCACCTGAGTCATTCGTTCTCATATGAGTCTTCTCATCTCCGCATCCTTCTCTTTCGTTTTTTATTTAAAAAAAGTTTTACTTTTGGTTCGTGTGTTTGCACCTTTGTGCATGCTTGTGTGGGCACGAGACGAGAGTGGTCGTTTGACGAGGTGCATCATCAATCCTGCATCGGTAGTCGATTTCTCGATGCCTTCCCCTTCTCGTGTCTCACACAATCCAGGTTCCATGGCTGCTCAGTACCGCAAGGAGGAGCAATTGCTGGACACACCTGTTCCAATTTCTCTAGGTGATTAATGCTACCCGAGTCAGACTGCTTTACCTTCTTGCATCATATTGCCCGGGGCAAATGGGAACCACTTTGAGGTTTAGACTCAATTTATCTCCATGCTCCCTCACTTCACTGGGAAGGGTGACCCTTATATCTTTCTCAGGGAATTTGAGGAGGTCTGTGCTATGTTCAAGCTGCAACAACTAAGCACAGACTCCATCCATCTTAGGCTTGTCCCCTTCTCACTAAAGGATGATGTCAAGAAGTGGTTGTATAGAAACAAGGAAAATTCCTTTAGGACCTGGGATGAATTTCAATTTGCATTCCTCAAGATGTATTTCCCAAATCATCGGACTCAAAAACTGAGGAACGAAATCAATTCGTTCTATCAATATGAGACATAATCATTCCATATATACTTAGAGAGGTTCAAGGAGCTAACATCCTCACGCGCTCACCATGGAATCGAGTTGTGGCGCCTCTGTCAGATTGTCTACGAGGGTCTTCACATCCCATCCAGAACGCTCCTTGAGTCCATGTGTCAAGGAGAGTTCTTAGGAAAGATGACAGGGACGCATGGGCTTTACTAGAAGACCTCGCTAAGAAAACCATGCAGTGGGAGAGTGTGAGGGAACCATCACCATCATCTAGCATAGGAGCGAGGATCGCAAATGCAAACTCGACTAGATCGGGTGTCGTATTTGCTGTCGATACCACTACAGCCACAGAGGCACGCACGACGGCCTTAATGCACCATATGGATTCGATTGAGTTCCAAAACTAGCAAGTCGTGTCACATGTGTCTGCATCTAGTCCAGTTCCTTGTTATTTATGTTGTAGGATAGGTCATGTAGGAGGCGAGTGTGCGTCTATTCCTCCTGAGATGGAACAACTCAATGCCATCTATGATAGTTCCAGGAATGACCCATACTCATCATCATATAATCTTGGATGGAGGAACCACCCTAACTTTTCATGGAACCAAAACAATGTCCAAGGTGGTCCTTCAAGCTTCTCTAGACCACCTAACAGACGACCCCAACCTCGCATGCATTCACAATCTTTTCAGCCACCCCAAGCCCATTTCTCCAACCCACCAGGTTTCCCAAATTCTAACAACATGGAAACCCAGTTTAATTCGCTTGAGAACTTGACTCGTGGACTTGAGAACTCAATGAAAAACTTTATGTCATCCACAAGCCAAGTTCTCACTTCCAATCAACAGACCATAAAAAATCTAGAGCTTCAGATTGGCCAATTGGCTCAGTCTCTACATGAGAGAGAGAGAGAGAGGGACTCTGCTAAGCCAGCCTGAGGCTAACCCCTGTATGTACCACTAACAACACCAGGAAAATGAGAGATTGGTAACTGGGGGGCGGCAAGTGAACCATTTGGAGGAACATGTTCACCTTGTCAATGCCATTGTAACCTTAAGGAATGGAAAGCAGGTTGACAATCACATTTACTTGCCCCAACAACAATCTGTGCAACCCCTCAGTGGGAATGATGGTGAGGAAGAGGCTGAGGGTGAGGGTAATACACCAACACCTCCGTCTTAGGCATCGTAGAAAACCTACCTACGAAATGCTCCTTATCTTAGTAGGTTAACCAAAAAGCAGAGTGACACAATGGATAATGTATTAGAGGTCTTTAAGCAAGTGATGGTTAAAATCCCCTTGTTGGATGTCATCCAACAAATACCTCAACATACAAAAGTGTTGAAGGATCTCTACACAACAAACAGGAAGACCAATGTTCCTAAGAAAGCATTCTTAGCTGCGAGTGTTAGCTTACTTTTTTCCAATTGCACATACACAAAGTATAAGGACCCTGGGTGTCCTACTATTCAGTATACGATAAGGGACACTAGCATGAGTAATGTATTGCTTGATTTAGGATCAGCGGTCAACCTCTTCTCATTTTTTGTTTGAACAATTGAACTTGGGAGAATTGAAATCAACTAAGATCACCCTCCAATTGGATGATAGATCCATCCGTGTCCCAAAGGGGATTAATGAGGATGCGCTCATCGAAGTTGGAGATTTTATATTTCTGGTAGATTTTGTCGTCCTCAATACCAATCCAATTGCGAACACCCACTCTCAAATACCTTTGGTTTGGGTATATCATTTCTTGCAACCTCTAACGCCTTAATTAATTGTAGAAATGGTCTCATGAAGCTCTCATCCGGTAACATGAGTGTCGAGGTTCATGTGTTCAACTCTGGTAGGCAACAAGAACCCTTGGAGCAACCTTTAAATCTTAACCTCATCCTCCAATTAAAGAAAGCACTACAAAATCAACAAACACCCCAAAACCAATGCAACCCATTGAGAATGTTTGTGTGCCCAGCGAAAACTCATTGCCTTTCTTTGCAATGCAACAAAGTGAGCTGACATCAAACGTGAACACAAAGGGAGTGTTTGTTGGACGATTCAGTTGAGACTATTAGTGAGGGAGACACACCTCATCATATTCCCATACCAGAAGGTGTCTCTACCCCATGTCCCATGGCTATTGAGCCCTTTGACCTTCATCTTGACTCGAACAAGGACCCACATGTGACCAAGTTTATGCTTGATAATATAAAGGAGGTTGGGTGGCTCTTGTTGGATGACTTATGGAGAAGCACCCTTCTTAGTGAAGCTGGTTTACCACATTCCTCGAATGAGCCAGAGGAAACTCATTCTGATGCACGCACCTATTTGTTGGAGGGTGTTGTTCGATGAACAACTAAACCCTAGTGAAGCGACACAACTCCACTCATTCTTGTTGCCTACACCCAACCAATATCATAAGGGGTTCTAACCTTTTAGTTTTGACCTTTCACCCCTCATGACACCTCAGAGTACCAATGAAGAGGACTCATCATTGCAAATCTCTGGTCCGTCGGACTCGATGTTCTCATTTGATGTTCCTTGACCAAATGATTTTGAGAATATTTTCGTTGTTGTATATATCTTGTTTATAAATAGAAAAAAGAGAGAAAAAAAGAGAAACTAAAGACTCCAAAAGTGAGCATTGGTTATAGTGGGCCCAACCCTAGAGTATTTTAGGCCCATTTGTATGAAGTATCTCACAGGTTTTACGAGAATTCGGGTTTATGTCCATCAACAAATCCATGAACTTCCTTTTTCGCTTCACCTTGGTGGGTTTTTTTTTTCATGCATCAATCCATGCAGTATCATGCTCACATTCATTGAGGACTATGCATGAAGTTAGTTTGGGGGGTGTTTTATGTGTGTACATAGTCAAGTCCTCCTTTTGTTTTGTTTTCTTTTGTTTGTATTGTTAGGGTCATGTTAGTGTGCTGCATTTAATATCGATATATCTGCTTGCCATGATCCTTGGGTGACTTGTCGTCTTTTGCTTGCCTTGTGTTTTAAATTTTCACATTTCTTTCCAAAGAAAATGTCTTGTGGGTTTTGCGTGTGTTCAGCATGTGCAAAACCGTCGACAGGCAAAGTAAAAAGAAAGCTCCCAAAATTGTCTTGAACATGATGCATAAGGATGCACCCCTCTCTTCGCTCAGGGGCGAGTAATGATAGGGTTTTAGTACTCAAACAAATAAAGAAGTTCACCCTGAACCTAGTGAGTCAAATAATTCATCTTTGTTAGTATATGGAAGTTTGTCATAGTCAGGGACACTTAAAAATCTTATTATGAAACTTTAAGTGTAGGGGTTTTGGTTCCCATGTAAATAATAAATAAATAAGTGTTGTTCTCACTTCTCACACGGCTCCTATCACTCGGGAATTTAGGTCCGAGGGGACTTAGTGCCTGGTGGTTTCGAGTCATCTGACTTGGGATGCACCGACCGAACTCCCGTTACACAGGTGGTAGGATCTCCGTATGTGGAGATTTGGGGGAAGGTGTACGTGATAGTGTAAGTCCTCATAAGCAATGATGCACGAAAGCCGACCCTGGGAGGATATAACACCAACTAGTAAATCATAATGCTCCAAAATGAGAAAAAAAAAGAAAAAGAAGAAGATAAATAAGAACCTTAATGGACTTTACATTCTCTATCACTTGAGGATGTTAAGGTTGCCCATGTCTGTCACTTAAATCCTTAACTATTTGCATGAATGGTTCATTAGGCAAGGTGCGTGGACCGAATACATATATAGAGTGAGCCCGTAGTATTACCGTATCCTATGATCGACAAAGATAAGCCCATCGAGTCATGTTGTTCGGTTGAATAATGCATCTATGTTTGGATTTTGTGTGTATATCCACTGAAAACCCTCAGGATACAACACTCCTCTTCCTTGGCGACAAGGAGGTTTAATGGCTTCTTGCACGTGGTGAGTGGAACAGTGGTTCCTACGAATGTGTGTTAGGATTTCCATGTGTTTACGTACGCTTTTTCCTTTCTTTTGTTTTTCTCTTTCGTTGTTTTGCTCAGGACTAGCATAAGTTAGGTGTGGGGGTATTTGATTGACATAATATCATGCATACATTTGTGTCTTATATCTGTTATCTTTAACCTAAACATTGCTACGTAACGTGTTTTTTGTTTAAGTTTCAGGAATAAACAGGTTTGAGGAGAAGAGACACAAAAGGACCTAAAAGCAAGAAAAAAGACTAAGTTGTTAGACTTATGGACTGATATGCAAGAGGGAAGGATATGGATATAAAACAAAAGGACCAATAACCAATTCAAGAAACTCCAAACCATCATGAGGAGTATTTTGGCAATTAGATCTGGGCCGAAAATCGAATAACCGATTCGAGTGCACCACATGTGACAAATTCAAGAACTAAAGAAGATATCCAAAAATGGGCCGGTCCGGAAAAAAGGGACCGCCAATCAGCGGTATGTTTTTCTAAGAATCTGACCCAGTTTCGCTCGGATATGGGTTATATGTTTATGTCTATTCTAGGAATGTTTCATTAGTCTCACATCGGGGTATTGTCCCCAGTTTCCTTATTTCATGCCTATATATAGAACTCTTCTCCTCCCTTGTAGACTACCCATTGCTTGGTGGCATTCTCTCTTCTTGGAGTAAAACCTTGGAGCAAAACTCAAGTGGAGAAGAATGCTACTTGTAATGTGAAACATCATGTTGACAAGAAATGCCACCCACCTCACGTTCACTTATTTGTTGTGTCATTTGACTAACTTGCATTTCCATAGTTTGCAAGGAATTTTGAGTGGACTTTAACATATTTTGAGTGGTTTCCATGAACGTTTGGAGGGTTTGTTCTAAGGAATCAAGTTTGGGGTCATCCGTGAGGCTCAAGTCAGAATTTGGGAAATTGTTGGGTTGGATGTAAAGGGGCTTAGAATGAGTCCAATGATGGTTGCTAGTAGGGATATGGGTATTTGGGAGGAGAATAATCGGGTGGCTATGATGTATAAGAATTTGAATCAGAATTGTCTCCCCATAAATCCATCCCTCTCGGGTTGTACGTGGATGCGTAAGGGTCACATTGAGCATTTTGGGGAAAAGTGTGCTCATACTCAAGCTCTGGGGAAGATAAGGACACTCCCCAAAAACATTACCACTCTACCTGCAATAGTCACATGGTACAACTACTGGAGATACTAGTTCACTCATGTCATCTACGCCATGCATGAAAGAAGCCAAAGGTTCTCATAATGTCTCAGTTTGTTTACTGATTGATTGTTTTATATTTCTACCGCAAGTGCACGGCCGCGTTGAAGCGGTGGCAAATACGGGTCGTCCACTGGGAGGTGTGTCGACACTTGGTTCGTGCGAAGGCAAGGGGTAAAGAAAGGAGAAAAGGATTGGTTACACTAAACTACACTAAGATGCAAATGGAAATGGAGATAAGCAATAAACTAAGCCCCAAACGGGGTAGAGAATTGATGTGAACATAAAGATGTGTGTGTGTGTGTGTGTTCAATTAAGCTCCTCACAACATGTAGTGCATGAAATCATAAAACTACATCCAATCTTGCCTCTACATGAATTAAGATAAGACTACATCATTAAAACATACAAGACAATGATTGGAATGAAGCTACATGAACTCAAGTATAAAGACTAGACCCTACTATGCCTCCACATGAATTAAGATGACTACATCATTAAAACATACAAGACATTAGCTAAGGAAAAGGCAACAAGAGTTCATACACTACAAATTGTGTTTCCAACATTAACTTCATCCATATCCTAACCTTATCATTCCCCATAAAATAGGTCCACTAATCAAAGCATAAGCTAAGCTTCATTCAAGAGCATTAGCATATCAAAGATAAGAGTGAGACCCATTAGATGGTTATGGAAATCATATAAAGCGCAAGGGATAAAAATAACACACACTTAATACACTACATGATTATATCACATATTTCTCCACCCCCCAAATGGGGATGGAACTACTCACTACTCATAAAACTAACTATACTAGAAAAAGAAAGCATAATACTGAAATGAAAGTTAACTAAGAAGGCAAGAAGCATTAAAGAAACATAAAAGGAAAGGAAAGACTAAACAAACATGCACAAATTAAAAGACAAGATTAAAAGAAACTAGAAGAATTATTTTATTAACAAATGACTCACATTGAAGGTAGCATTCTTCTCCACCTTGAGTTTTTGCTTCAAGGCTCACTCCTTAGTAGAGAGAATGCCACCAAGCAATGGGTAATTACAATGGAAGGTGAAGAGTTCTATTTATAAGCATGAAAAAAGCTAATCCGGGACAATCCCCCGATGTGGGACTAAACCAATACCAAAAATAGCCTAAACAAACATTAATACAAGCCCAGGAGAAATCTTAGTGCATTTGGGCCAGAAGTGACCGCCAATTAGCGGTCCAAGACCGCCAATTGGCGGTCTATAAGCTTCAGATCGCGTTGGTTTTGGTTGTGGGCTTTGCTTGATGGATTTGTTGGTCTTGGATGCATCTACTTGGTTTGTTGGAGCTCTGACCCGAATTGAATTGCCAAAATACTCCCCATGTTGGTGTGGAGTTTCCTGTTTTGCTCTTAGGTCCTTCGGTTTTACGATCAGGTCCTTCTCCCTTGCATCTTAGTCCCCAGGTCTCACAATTAAGTCCTTTTTCCTGCTTTTGGATCCTTTCATGGCTCTTCTCTTCAAACCTCTTTATTCCTGAAAACTAAACATAAAACTCGTCACGTAGCATTGCTTAGGCGTAAGATAATGGATATAAGATACAAATATGAGCATGAAATGATGTCAATCAAATACCCCCACGCCTAAGTTTTTGCTAGTCCCGAGCAAAACAAAGAAAGAGAAAAGCAAACGAGAAACAAGAAATCCTAACTCACTTTCGTAGGAATCACGGTTGCACTTAGCACGTGCAACAAGCCGTTAAACCTCCTTGTTGCCAAGGAGGAGGAGTGTTGTCTCCTGAGGGTTTTCAGCGGATATACCCACAAAATCCGACCAAGATGCATTATTCAATCTAGACTTCGACTCGTTGGAAATATTTTGTCGATCAATGGACGCGGTAATCTTACGGGCCGACTCTATATAGGTAATCAGTCCACACCTAGCCTAATAAACCATTCGTGCAAGTTAAATAAGGAATTAAGTGAAAGACATGGACAACCTCAACATCCTCAAGTGCTACAAAGTGTAGAGTCCATTAAGGTTCTTATTTGCATTACCTTTTTTTTTGTTTCTTTTCTCATTTTTTGTTTCTTTTTTTTATTAGTTGGAGCTTCATTCTCCCAGGGTCAGGTTTCGTGCATCATTGCCCATAAGGACTTACACTATCACGTACACCTTTCCCCAAATCTCCACATAGGGCAATCCCTACCACCCGTGTAACGAGAGTTCGGTCGGCGCATCCCAAGTCAGATGACTCGAAAGCACCAGGCACAAAGTCCCTTCAGACCTACTTTCCTGAGTGATAGGAGCCGTGCGAGAAGAGAGAACACCTACTCACTTATTTCTTATCTACACATGAACCAAAACCCCTACACTTATGTCTCACAACAAGATTTAAAGGGTCCTTGACTACAACAAACTTCCTTAAGTTAACAGACACGAATTATTGACTCACTAGGTTCAGGGTGGACTTCTTTAAATGTTTGAGCATTGAAACCCTATGATTACTCACCCCCAAAGGAAAATTGGGGTGCATCCTAACGACTCGATAAATCCTAAAGCCACAGTACTAGATATCCTAATGCATCAAGTTCAAGACAATTTTGGGAGCTTTCTTTTTACTTTGCCTCTCAACGGTTTTGCACATGCTAAACACACGCAAAACCCACAAAACATTTTCTTTCGCAAACACATGAAGATTTTGAAAGAAATGTGAAAATTTTGAAGCACTAGGCAAGCAAAAGAAGACAAGTCACCCAATGATCATGGCAAGCAGATATATCGATATTAAATGCAGCACACTAACATGACCCTAACAATGCAAACAAAAGAAAACAAAAACAAAGGAAAAGACTCGACTATGTACACACGTAAAACACCCCCCCACACCTAGTTCATGCATTGTCCTCAATGAATGCGAGCAAGATACTACA
Source organism: Triglochin maritima (assembly GCA_963682175.1). Lineage (NCBI taxonomy): Eukaryota > Viridiplantae > Streptophyta > Magnoliopsida > Alismatales > Juncaginaceae > Triglochin > Triglochin maritima. The sequence continues at coordinate 32,588,619 of OY821776.1, read as the reverse complement.
TGGATATATGCATGAAAAAGGAGAGATCTCACCAACATGAAGTACAAAGGGAAGTTCAAGGTCATGTTGATGGACACAACCCAAATTTCCTCAAAACCTGTGAGATGCTAAAGAAGGGATACAAATACGTGAAAGAAATGGGGCCCAAATACACAAAGGTTGGAGCCCACAACAATCGATGCTCACTGAAGGAGTCTTTTATTGTACTTCTTCTTCTTTCTTTTTTTTCTTCTTTTTTTTCTTTTTTTATATAACTATGTACAAACATAAGTTCCCATCTTCATTTGTCAAAAGACATCAAATGGGAATCTCAAGAGTGGGTCAATGCACTTGAAAAGGGAACATGACACCACGTGGGGCCAGAATACGCATGCGTGGGCCCCCTTCACAAAGAGCACCAGATGAAATGAGAGGTTCATGAATTGGACGCAAAGGCGTCTCATTCAAAGGATCAAACTGAAAGAGCTTGAACCTCTCAAGAGTTTGGGAAATAAGGGGCAACGGAAGAAAAATATCTCCCATTTTGGAACTGAAGTTATGATCATCAATCCAAACTCTCCAACCAACAGGCTGGTGGGTCGGAACGAGGTCAAGCACCTCGTTATGCATGTCCAACTCACCAGGAGAACAGGAAGTGGGTCTCATACCCAAGGTATCCTCCAAGGAACTCCTAATACCCTCATGAGCAATGTGGTTGTTTGATGTTCCATCATTTCCAAGATGATCAGGAACAATAGTGAGAGGCAAACTCTCATCAGGTTGTTTGAAATTGAGGGTACTAGGGAGCTCTTGCTCCACCAGAGGTGAGTCCTTAAGAGACATAACATGAAGATCATGTGGCTCAAGGGCTACGGGACAAAAAGATAAGGCACAATCATGTGCCGACTCATAATGAAACTGGTCCAAGTTATTCTCAATTTGAATCGAATCCTCCACTAAGTGATCGTGAATTGAAACCCCAAGTCCCTCAGACTGACTAGGAGTTTGACTTTGAAAGATTGTGCTTTGAATTTGTGTATGTAGTGGTGGTTCGATATCAAAAGATAAATCCTCAAGTTGACAAGAAAGGTTACTCTCCTCACTTAATTGTTGGGTCAGTTGACTCACTTGAAGTGTCAGATTTTGTATGCGGTCAACGAGGAGGTCCAAGTCAGATCTTGGGAAATTTTGGGGTTGGGTGTTGATTGGCTGAGAATGAGTCCAATGATTTGGAGTGGGGTGTTGGTAGAATTCTGGGTATTCGGGAGGAGGATACTGTGGTGGAAATGAAGTATAAGAATTTGGATATGAATTGTCTCCCCATGAATCCATCACTCTCGGATTGTACGCGGTTGCGTAATGGTCATAATGAGCATTTTGGGAAAATGTATGCTCATACTCAGGCTCTGGTGGAACATAAGGACATTCCCCGAAATCATGACCACTCAACCCACAATAGTGACACGGTACGGCTACTGGAGCCACCGGTGCACCCATGTCATCTACCACATGCATGAAAGAGGCCAAAGTTTGTTGCCCAGAGTATGATCCAACATAACTAGATGGAGATCTAGCCGTCGGTGCCTCTCTCATATCACCCCTATATGAAGATTGCTCAGTCACATAATGAAGATCATCCCAACCGTACGGGGTGTTCGTCTGAGCCACCCCAGGTTGCATGGGTCCGGAATACCAGGGAGAATCATCCTGGTCCCAACAATGATATGAATGGTCGCCCATGTAACCATCCATCTCAACAAACAACTCTCGAGTCGACCACTCTCACCACCACGAGACTAAGCTCGCAAAAAGTGCTCGACTCGACCCTAAAACGCTACCAGAGAGTGTAAAGGGTAGGAGACTATAACGTAGAAGAAGGTGAGAAGAAGATGACTCAGAGGAGAAGGGAAGAATCCCTAGAGCTAGCGAGGGTACAGGGTGAAGGTAGAAGCCTAACTAGCAAGCATGGCTCAAACAATGTAAGGCAATGGGTCCTTAGGCTAGACGACGCCTAACTTCGAGGTCACTAGCCTCGACACGCCTCACCTCCCTACAACGAGGACCACAATGCCCAGCAAGTGATACCAGATCCGGAGATCCAGTACCTCCTACTATCGACAAGGTAGGCAACACCGATCAGGTCATGGCGGTCTCAACTAGATTACTCTCCTAGTGCGCCCGCAATCCTAGGGCCAATGTCTACTTGCTTTTAGTTAAGGCTTTACATGAGTGTGCTTTTTGGGGCTAAGGGAGGGGTGATGAAATCCCCCACCTTATCTTTGAAGACTATAGGTGATGCCCCTTAAAGATGTTTTGAAATCCTAGGCTAGCAAGCAACTCACCAAACAAGCACTCACCTCACTCTTGTTTCGATGCAAACCTTACTCACTAATGAATGTCCTAATGCGTGAATGAGTGATAGGGAATGCGTACCTCGCTCCAGCAATCAACGACAAAATGTAAAACAAAGAAAAGAAAGATGCATGCAAGGTCTACATATGATGCATGACCTAGATGGCAAAGAGTCTAATCTTTTGCTTTGAGTTTTATGGTCCAAGTTGTTTAAAGGGGGAGTGATTAATGATCTGGGAGCAAACACGAAGTCACAACATGCAAAATTGGACTCCCAGATAACACCAATTACAGAACTAACTACCACAAAAATTTGGAAGCAGAAAACCCTTACCAGGCCGCCAATTGGCGGGCTCCAACCGCTGATTGGCGGTCCTTTTGTGGTTTCTCTTCCTCAAACTTCTTCAGTAGCCTCCCCTTGATGTGCTGGTTCCCTGAAACTAAGAAACACTGGAAATAAAAAATTAAAAACCCCTCGAATCGTCCAAACCAAGGTCTGGACAGAGCACCTCCCCGGCAACGGCGCCAAAAACTTGATTGATCTGGTTTTAAATTTCTACCGCAAGTGCACGACCGCGTTGAAGCGGTGGCAAATACGGGTCGTGCACTGGGAGGTGTGTCGACACTTGCTTCGTGCGAAGGCAAGGGGTAAAGAAAGGAGAAAAGGATTGGTTACACTAAACTACACTAAGATGCAAATGGAAATGGAGATAAGCAATAAACTAAGCCCCAAACGGGGTAGAGAATTGATGTGAACATAAAGATGTGTGTGTGTGTGTGTTCAATTAAGCTCCTCACAACATGTAGTGCATGAAATCATAAAACTACATCCAATCTTGCCTCTACATGAATTAAGATAAGACTACATCATTAAAACATACAAGACAATGATTGGAATGAAGCTACATGAACTCAAGTATAAAGACTAGACCCTACTATGCCTCCACATGAATTAAGATGACTACATCATTAAAACATACAAGACATTAGCTAAGGAAAAGGCAACAAGAGTTCATACACTACAAATTGTGTTTCCAACATTAACTTCATCCATATCCTAACCTTATCATTCCCCATAAAATAGGTCCACTAATCAAAGCATAAGCTAAGCTTCATTCAAGAGCATTAGCATATCAAAGATAAGAGTGAGACCCATTAGATGGTTATGGAAATCATATAAAGCGCAAGGGATAAAAATAACACACACTTAATACACTACATGATTATATCACATATTTCTCCACCCCCCAAATGGGGATGGAACTACTCACTACTCATTACACTAACTATACTAGAAAAAGAAAGCATAATACTGAAATGAAAGTTAACTAAGAAGGCAAGAAGCATTAAAGAAACATAAAAGGAAAGGAAAGACTAAACAAACATGCACAAATTAAAAGACAAGATTAAAAGAAACTAGAAGAATTATTTTATTAACAAATGACTCACATTGAAGGTAGCATTCTTCTCCACCTTGAGTTTTTGCTTCAAGGCTCACTCCTTAGTAGAGAGAATGCCACCAAGCAATGGGTAATTACAATGGAAGGTGAAGAGTTCTATTTATAAGCATGAAAAAAGCTAATCCGGGACAATCCCCCGATGTGGGACTAAACCAATACCAAAAATAGCCTAAACAAACATTAATACAAGCCCTGGAGAAATCTTAGTGCATTTGGGCCAGAAGTGACCGCCAATTAGCGGTCCAAGACCGCCAATTGGCGGTCTATAAGCTTCAGATCGCGTTGGTTTTGGTTGTGGGCTTTGCTTGATGGATTTGTTGGTCTTGGATGCATCTACTTGGTTTGTTGGAGCTCTGACCCGAATCGAATTGCCAAAATACTCCCCATGATGGTGTGGAGTTTCCTGTTTTGCTCTTAGGTCCTTCGGTTTTACGATCAGGTCCTTCTCCCTTGCATCTTAGTCCCCAGGTCTCACAATTAAGTCCTTTTTCCTGCTTTTGGATCCTTTCATGGCTCTTCTCTTCAAACCTCTTTATTCCTGAAAACTAAACATAAAACTCGTCACGTAGCATTGCTTAGGCGTAAGATAATGGATATAAGATACAAATATGAGCATGAAATGATGTCAATCATTTACCAACATATGATCCGACGTAACTAGATGGTGGTCTAGCAGTCGATGCATCTCTCATATTACCCAATATGAAGATTGCTCAGCTACACAATTAATATTGTCCCAACCGTACGAGGTGTTTGTCTAAGCCACGCCAGGTCGCATGGGTCCGGAATACCTGGGAGAAATGTCCTGGTTCCAATAATGATATGGATGGTCACCAATGTAACCATCCATCTCGCCAAAGAATTCTCGAGTCGATCACACTCCCCACCATGAGGCCAATCTCGCAAAAAGTGCTGGACTCGACACTAAAATGCTAACACAGAGTGTAAAGGGGAGGAGACTAGAATGTAGAAGTAGGTGAGAAGAATATGACTTAGAGGAGAAGGGAAGAATCCCTAAAGCTAGTGTGGGTAAATGGTGTGGGTAGAGGCCAAGTCTAGCAAACCCGGCTCAAACAAGCATAGGTTGGCTATGAGTCCTTAAGCTAGACCACGTCTAACTTCGAGCTCACGCGACCTCAACATGCCTCACCTCCCTACGACGATGACCACAAAGCCCAACATGTGTGCCAAGATCCGGAGATCCCATCTCCCTTGCTACCGACATAGTGGGTGACGCAGATCAGGCTATGATGGTCGTGACCGGATAACTCTCCTAATTCGCCCAAGTCCTATTGGCCAATGTCTACTTGATTTTAGATTAAGGCTTTTTTGGGTGTGATTTGTTGGGCTAAGGGAGGGGTGATGAAATCCCCGACCTTATCGTTGAGACTATAGGTTGTGCCCCATAAAAATATTTTGAAATCTTAGGCTACCAAGCAACTCCCCAAACAAGCACTCACCTCAGTCTTGTTACAATGCACCTTAGTAACTAATGCATGATCTAAACATGTATGAGAGACCGGGTGCATGTACCTCAGGCCAACAATCGACAACACGAATTTAAAGAAAAGAAAAGACAAATGCGTGCAAGGTCTACAAATGATGCATGACCTAGATGACAAGAAGTCTAATCTTTTCCTTTGAGTTTTATGGTCCAAGTTGTCTTAAGAAAGGGTCATACAAGACAAATTAATTTTAAACACTAAAACAGAGAAGGCATGGCATAAAAAGTGAAAGTAAACAACTATAAAACAATAAAAGAAGCTACTGTAGGAACAAAACTTGAAATTTGCTCACCAAATCCGCCAGTGGCGCATCCAAATCTGCTAATGGTGGATGATCTCGAGATTCTGGTCTACAGACTTCACCAACACTCTTCTTTGCCTCTTTAGGTTCCCCTGTCCACTTGGATGTCATTCTAGTAACAAAATGATAAAAGAAAATGAAAAGAAAACAAAGAAAACCCCCCACCAAAATGGTGAACTCAACTACGAAAACGACACTACCCAGCAACAGCGCAAAAACCTTAATGTGAATCAGTTATAATACCGCAAGTGCACGACCGCGTTGAAGCAGTGGCAAATACAATTAGTCCACAGGGAGCGTGTGTGAGTCGAGTTCGCAATACTTTTGTGAGGGAAAAGAAGAGAGAGATGTGATCGAAACTACACTACAATGATAAAGAAGTCGGGAAAATAAGCAATAAAATTAGACCCCTAAAGGGGTAGAGAAAGAACATGGAAATGAAAATGTGTGGTGTAGTGTGTGTTCAAATGTGCTCATTAAAACATGTCATACATGAAATCTTTCAAACTCAAATTCAACTTTTCCTCCACATGAAATAAGATAAAACTTTATCATTAAAACATACAAGACAATAATTGAAATGAACAAATATGTTCACATGCATAATGACTCCAATCAAAATATGTCTCCACATGAAATATGATTTATCACAATCATGAAAATATACAAGGCATTAATTTGGATAAAGCCAACTTGAGGACATGCATGCACATGTCTTGTTCCCCTCTTCCACTCCATCATTATCTTAACCTCATCATTCCCCATAAAATAGGCCCACTAATCTAAGCATGTGCTAAGCTTCATTCAAGAGCATTAGCACATCAAAGATAAGAGTGAAATCCCATTAGATGGTTATGGAAATCAGGTAAAGCTCAAAGGATTAAGATTAACACACTATTCCATCACATGACCAAATCACATTCTTCTCCACCTCCCAATTGGGATGGACTACTCTCTACTCATCTCTAGGAGAGTTGTGTTAAAATGTGTTTTACAACTCTTTATATAGGCATTAGAGAGAATAGTTGCGTTGGGATTGATTGGGTGTGAGCTGATGTGTGATACACAAAACAGAAAATCGCAGGACCCAATTCTGAGTTAATTCGGTCGACCGAAATGTTACCTAACCGGTCGACCACCCAATGCTACGACTTAGGTACACTTAAGTGATCGGTCGACCGATTTGTACCAGGCACTCTGGGGTAGACAAACATTGATCTATTCGGTCGACCGAAACAGGTCTAGCGGTCGACCATTTTTCAACAGGAGATTTGGGTTTGTCAAGAGATAGTCATTCGGTCGACCGATACAGGAAATGTATATGAGGTATAATTGGTTTAATACGAATACGACCGTTGGGTATATACGTCAAAACTAAAAGTCGGAAAAATAAGATTCATACGGTCGACCGAAAGTCAAAACACGGTCGACCGAAAACTAGGCAGTGAAAACACAAACAGGACAATTGATCACTCGGTCGACCGAACGGCCTGTTACGGTCGATCGAATGTGGGCAGACTTTTAGAGTTCAGGTTTAGTGTTTTCCGGTCTAAGTTTGTGTGATCTATTGAAGTCCAAATTATGTGAAATTTCGTGTGTGACTTCTAAAGGAACCTAGTGTGTGTATAAGTTGATTTTAGCTCAAGTATGCTCAATTTACACATGTTCCTAAGACTCAAAGAAAATACAAAATACATGTCTTCAAAAGATCTTGATTACATGTCTTGACTTGATTTTCCCTTCTTCCTTTAGTCTTGATCACCTGTAGAGGTTAGCACAAAGAAATATGTATGCAATGCAATATGTGTGCTACTCTACATGATTATAATTAAGATTAGGTTGATTAAATCATCAAAACATAGATTAAGGCCAAAAAGCCAACACCTGGGGCACGTGTGAGGGTTGGGCTAGAGGACCCACGAGACCCGTCACTACTTGGTGTCTACTGTGGTAGGGAGAGAGTTCCCGGGGGTGAGACAATGTTTGTTTATTTCATTTCATATCATACATGCTTTAGATGTCTAGTTCATTTATTGTGATAGAAGTTTGGCATACGGAGTTTCCTTATGGGAAACTCAGAAATAGACATGTTTTATTTCAGGCCATGAGCAGCACTAGGAGGTGGTGACTGAGGAGGAGCACGTTCCGGGCCAGATCTTGCTTTTTTTTTTTTGAGGTCCGAGTGATTACATGTATATTTTTCTTATCTTTCGTTGTAATCACACTTCTGAAACTCTCGGATATAGATATTGTATATATGTTGGTGCACCAGTTGTCTGTTTTCTTCAGTAATATCTTCGTGTTGTGTTTTATTAAAAATTTAAATTTCTTCCACTTTTGAGGAAGTTACAATATATGAATGACCTTGTTCTCATTTGACAATGTTGACTCTATGTATGACATCAGGATTTGTTATTCATTGACTAGTTTTAAAATTCTAGTAAATGATGAACAAGTGAAAGTTGAAAGTAACTCTACTCCTTCAAGTACAAAGTTTGCATCTTTATGTACTTCTACGAAGACTTTAAGTCTACCTGGGTTATATAACGATTGGGTCGGGTCAAGTAAACACCAGAAGAAGGTAGAATCGTGGGAGAAAGAGCTTGATGATGTTGGTTAGGATGTTGTAGATGTTATTGCTTTTCGCAAGGCATTATGCTATTTGTTTGGGTTCCAACTACATGTTTCAGAGGAATAATTTTCAAGTGGTCATTGCTAAATGTGCAAAAGAAGCTTGTGAATGGAAAGTTCATGGTCTCAGAAACTCGAAGCATGGGACCTTTTTAATTACAATAGCTCAGAAGAATCATTCTTGCGGTGGTGGGATCCAAACAATGAATCATCCAAAGCTTCTAAGAATTCGGTTGTGAGTATTGTAGAAGAGATTGAAAATGACGTCATTGTACAAGGCTTCCGAAATACGTTCAGATATTTGTAGTAACTACGATGTTGAAATTCCCTGTGATACAGGCTTGGTTTCGAAAAGAGGCAGCAAGGAAGCTCTTATATGGTGAGGATAAGAACACTTTTGACTTGCTTCATTGGTATTGTGAGGCAGCTTTGAAGAACAATCCATGTTCTTCTATTCATCTAGAGGTTGATGGTCATTCATCTTGATTTTTAAGAATTTTTGTTGCCTTCCTTGCTTGCATATATTGATTTCAGGTTGGGTGTAGAACTTTATCATTTTTGGATGACACCTTTTCCACTGGTGGATCTGGTTGGGAGATTGTCACCCAAAGATGTCCAGCTAATATGGTATTCGGGTAGAAACAGACTGGAGCACCCCAATATGATCTTCAGTCGTCTGATGGTACCCAAATTAATCTAGACCTTCAAATCTTCTATAAATAAACTTGTCACATTTCCATTTCTCTTCTTCTTTCTCCTCCTCAAGTTAGGTTTTAATCCTTTCTGTGTAGAGTAGTTGAGGAGAGGAGAAGAAAACCAACCTTGTAATCTTGTTTCATTAATCAAAGATTTATTGTTGTTGTTTACATTCTTGACTTGGTTTGATTTAGTCTTCTCAACTTATTCATGTGTTTTTACTTAGTTGTTTTCTTTGTTAACATCATGATTAGTGAGTAATCCATCCCCATTGGGGTTGGAGGATTATGTGAAGTGTGGATGTTGTTAGATTTGTGTGTATTTTATTCTTATTCTTGAGCTTCAAATCATTTCCATAGCCATTTTGATGGGTTTCTCAGTCTTTCCTTTGATGTGTTATTGGTCCTAATGGATTCTTAGCAAATGCTTTAGTGAGTGGGCCCACTTTATGGTGACTGATGAGTTTAGGATAAGATTGGAGTGGATAAGGAGATGAGATTGACATGTAACCATGTGGTTATCTTTGGCTATATCTTAAGTAGTGTTTTGTATGTTTTAATGATGGTGATAAATCTTAATCCATGTAGAGATACACATAAGGTTTGAGAGTTTATATATTTCCATGGTATGCATGTCATTAGGGCTTAATTTGTACACGCACATGTATCACACATCTATACATTTGCATGCATCCTCCACCTCCTACAAAACTAGTTATATGAGTTTTTTGTTGATTCACGTTTTGTTCGTTACGTAGTTTAGTTACTCTCAATCTCCATTGTATTTCCCCACTCGAGTATGGGCGACGATGACCCACACTTGCTCCTCATGGACACGACTCGTACTTACCACCAGTTCAACGCGACCGTATAGTTGTGGTTTTGAACTTAAAATCCCAACAAGATTTTGGCACCGTTTGTTGGGGAGCAAGTTTTCAGTTTTATCGCATTTACTATTTTGGTGGGTTTTTGTTTCATTTTTTGTTTTTGTGTTATAGTGCAAATGTGACACTCATAGTTAGGGGAGTGCTCCAGTCAAAAACTCTTGTCCAAAGCTTAATTTTCATCCGCCATTGGTGGATTGGGTGAGGTTTTGGTCCATGAATCTTTAGTTGTGGTTTGCCTACCTTATTTAGTTACCATTGCATTTCCTATGCACTAAATATGTAATGTCCCCGATCTCGTGGGTACGCGCACTGGGAAAAACTACAAGTGTCGCTATCAGAGACCTCTGTGACGGCCGAAGGAGTTACAAAAGATAGACCAAAGAAGACGACTCGACAATGCTTAAAAGGACATACATGGATAAACAAACAGAAAATAACTGAAACAAATGATTATCTATGTATACATAAAGGATCCAAATTACAATACAACGAGTTTCAATTGGGAAATACATCAACGTAAATGTGGAAGCAAAGAAAAAAAGAAGAGTGTGGTCGACGTGTCCCTCGTGTACAGAATCATCTGAAACTCGTCCAGTCCACCCCGAAGGAGCCTAAGTACCTGATGCAAAACATCAACAAATATGCGTGAGTTTTCAATAAAGAAAACCCAGTATACTCAAGGCCCAATACATGTTTACAGAGTGATGCATGAAGTCTAACTATGACAAATGCATCAGAAAACAACAGAAGGCAACATAATGGCCACGACTCTAAACAACCACGTCAACACCCAAAGGGATCCCTCTAAAAAGGAATCATAACACCAGCCATACTCGTTAGAATCAGAAGTGGGTCACTCAATAGTGACCCACTGCTTGGCACAAAGCGGTCTTCCGGATTGACACCCAACCTCACGGCAAGTGATGTACATGATTTAATCGCGAAATTGGGAATGCCCGTCCTGTGCCACATATGACAGCGCGCCTGTCCAGGTTACAATCTTCACTTGGCCTCTCGACATAGAGGTCTTTGCGGATAGACCTCTCTACATAGAGGCCCAACCCATGGCCATCGGCACCAGAATCAAACGTGCCCAGAATTCATCTATTAATTAGATGCAATGCAAGCTATTTACAACTCTATGTATATCTCTATAGCTACATAGTCCAGAATGAGCCCAATGTGATGAACATACCAATACACCCATCACAGCTCCAAACATATAAGAAATAATACAATCACTTCAGCAACTCCGAGATGCTGAAATAAACAAACAATCATAACTAAATTCAACTAAACAAACATGACAATGATATAAGTCATCTATGGGTCATGAATATAGGCTACGGAGTCAACTTCCTTAATGACACATACATTGACCCATCATTACATCAGATCAGTAGCACATAAACATAGAATACACACTAACATATACACGACAGCATGAGGCATCATGAATATGGCACTAAAAGAGTTCTATGACATGAGCACATAAATTCAGAACATAGATACGAATAATGGTGCAACTCAGAGCATAATCTGATGTGACATGATCATGCATCAATATTTATCAACCCATATCATGATACAACATATATTTGAGATCAGAAGTCCAATTACCTCTACAAGTCATTATGCATGCACGTGTATCAAAATACATATGACTAGATGACATAATGAGTTGTGAATACCATTTCAGAAACATACATGCATGCACGCATATAAATAAATACATGAACATCAAAATTTCAGTAATAAATGAGGTGCAATCCAGACACTTAGATTAGGATTTCAAACAAGACATCATAATTGAATGTGTTAGCAAACAACGATTCTACAGGTTCAGGAGTACCGTTCTTGGAGAGAACATGTGGCAGTGGAAGGAAGATCGGAGGTCACCTTACGGAATCCTTTTCACTGGTCGGTCTCCTACTCTCTTGGAGAAGGAGCGCGAGTCCACAACCCAAGAGTCCACAGAATGAGCTTGGTGGAGGTGGAGGGACGAAATGGGAGAGAAAGAAGGTGGCGGCTAGGGTGGGTGGAGGCTAGGGTTTGCAGACTTGTTCTTCTATCCAATGGGAGGCTCCCCTCCATATATAGATGGCTCCACCCTAAACCCTTAAATGTGTAGTCCAATAGGGACGCGCCATGTGTCAGTGCTTTGGGCAAATATGTTATTAATCCTAGATTAATCCAATATCTCCCACTTGCACAATAGCACGATAACATCATGTCATCTGCTTTTGTATCCCCGACACATATGCATATATCCTTGATACATACAATCACACAATGGCAATATGCCACCTCTTTATGTGTCCCCGACACATATGTATATATCCCTGATACATACAACTACTCCTCTCTCCAAGTACACATCCACAATACGCAAGTCTCTGATCATGTATCCTCGATACACGACCATCTGTGTCCTCGACACATGTACTCTTCTGATCATACGGACAAATGGGTCGTGCGACCGGTGATGCACCTGTAATTTAGGTGTCTCAAACTAGAAACCTTACTAGAAGGCCAGAATGACAACATCATCATAAAACAACAAATAAGTAGTCAAAATGCACATCACAGTTCCCCAGGTTTACTTAGAAACTCACTTAACATGAACGATATCTTGATCCCTCGGAGAGAATACTTTCTTGTCCTCAAGGTACTTGCTACTGTATCCAATACAGTTGGACCCAGCAAATACTTTTAGTGCAGTCAAGTCAAACCTTTCCCTTCCCCCCAGACCACCATTACACTCAGAGTTGACTCATTTCCCGAAGATGCCTCTTTAGACCGAATCTCTCATGGTCATAGATAACACCCATAAGTAGCCACATCAACTCTTTGCTTCATGGTGTCATCGAAGGTAACTTAGGGCAACTAATGACAATCAAGTCTTGGACTCACACAGTGAAGGAGCAGGGATCCATCCTTTCACTTCCAAATGGTTGCTCAACACATGTTGTATGACAAACATGTTATGGTGGATCATACTGTACACAACAGTATGTCTGTCTCTCAAGTCTTAGTCTTAGTCTTACTGTATACAAGTCTTAGTCCAGTCGCACCCCCTCTGCGCCTGACCCGAGCTTCATTATTGTCGCCTTAACACCATACAGGTGCCACCTGGCGCCACATGTGATGCTCGCACTAGGCTTCTATAGGTCTCATGAATCGTGGGAACATTCATGTCAATCCTCACCAACATAGAGGATCTCATCTTGATTCCTAATCAAGGCGACTGTCCTATCATGAACTGCTCTGGATCTATCATACAAGATCTCCTCATGATTAGTCTCATCTCTGCTTGCTATCAAAAGTGCCAGAGGCGAATGCTCGTGTGAGTGAGCATTCTTCAGCCTATTGACAAAATAATATTTTATGCTAGAACAACTACATCAACCAAACAGATATAGTCGAAAGGAAAACACAATCACTGATAAAAGGAAGTTAGACATGTCAATGCATCAAAGTCTGCGTAAGCCTAAGACTTCACATGGGACACAAATGAGTCCTTAGCTATAGCCTTGGTAAGAGTGTCAGCTACCATAAGACTAGTAGACACATGTCTTAACACAACTTCCTTTCTCGCTATGATGTCTTTCACAAAATGATACCTAACATGTATATGTTTGGTCTTTCCATGATATTTGGGGTCTTTCACATAACAAAGGGCAGCCATGCTGTCACAATAGACAACAACAGGCTCATCCGACGTCTCTACTAGCCCAGTATGTTGTAAGAACCTCCTCAACCAAACTGCCTCCTGTACTGCTGCAGAGCATACAACATACTCTGCTTCCATAGTCGACAGGGCTATACAGGTTTGCTTCTTGCTGGACCATGAGATGGCCCCATTAGCCAGCAAGAAAGCATAACCAGAGCTAGACTTCCTTTCATCAATGTCTCCAGCCCAATCGGCATCACTATAGCCAATCAGGCGGAGATCTGATGCTTGGTAACACAACATGTAGTTACTCGTTTCTCTGAGGTATCTCATGATTCTCTTGACTGCCTTCCAGTGCTCCATGCTTGGGCTAGACTAGCATCGACTCACCATGCCCACAGCATAACAAATATCTGGCCTAGTACACATCATAGTGTACATAAGGCTTCCCACAGCATTTGAGTAAGGAACCTTGCTCATTTTTGCTTTCTCTTCAGGAGTCTCAGGATGCTTATCAAGGCTCAAGTGCAAACCCTTCTCAACAGGAGTGTCGATTGGTTTGCATTTGTCCATATGGTATTTCTTCAAGATGTTATTAATTTAAGTCTCTTGAGACAATCCCAGAAGTCTCTGTGACCTATCTCTTACAATCTTGACACCAAGGACGTAGCTACCTTCACCCATGTCCTTCATATCAAACGTGGAGGACAACCACTCTTTAGTGGATTTCAGCAACTCTTTGCTATTGCCAGCCATGAGTATGTCATCAACATACAAGGTCAGAATGACAAATTTACCATTGGATCTCTTAACGTACACACAGTGATCTTCCTCAAGCATAAAGAACGCATTCTCTGATATAGCTTGATGGAAGCGAATGTTCCACTGTCTAGACGCTTGTTTTAAGCCATATAAGGACTTATTGAGCTTGCACACTTTGCGCTCTTGTCCTTTGACTTCAAAACCTTGAGGTTGATCCATATAGATCTCCTCCTCAAGTTCTCCATTGAGAAAAGCAGTCTTTATATACATTTGGTAAAGCTCTAAGTCCATCTGAGCTACAATATCTAGTAGAAGGTGGATGGAGGCAAACCTAACCACGGGTGAAAAAGTTTCCTCAAAATCCACGCTTTCTCTTTGGGTGTAGCCTTTAGCTACCAGTCTAGCCTTGAATCTATCAATAGATCCATCCGCCTTCCTCTTAATCTTGAGGATCCACTTGGCCCCAATGGCCTTTCGGTTCGGCAGTAAGTCGACCAAGTCCCAGACTCGATTAACTTTCATCGACTCCAACTCTTCCTTTATAGCTTCTAACCACTCTTTCGCATTTGGACCTTCCAAAGCCTCTTTCAAGGTCTCCGGTTCTCGCTCATTCATTACTGTCATCCCAGATGATTCACAATCAATTTCTTCTTGAGCTATCATGAGGGCCTCTTCCTCTAAGCGAAACAGCCTACGAGGAATGAGCCCGCGTTTACTTTGACGCAGATGGGTATCTGATGGTTCATCCTCCGTGAGAGCTATTGGATCCTCAGCTTTGCTGCTCCCACTAGGATTGACTAGTGGAACCTCATGTTCAACTTCCAGATCCTGATCCCTTGAAGTGGCAATGTCTTCATCTTGTTGTTCAAAGAAGTCCATGACTCTTTGATAGCTCCAGCAAGAGATGGAATTTTTTTTCCAAGAATGTGGCATCCCTAGACTCCAGTTCCGTCCTTCTTTCATTCTCATCTAACCCGACAAAAACATAACCTTTGGAGAAATTACTGTATTTTTCAAAGATACACTTTTTCCCTCTAGGTCCTAGTTTTCCATATCGGTTACTAGTAGAATGAATGTACGCCGCGCATCCCCAAGGATGCAGCAGACTAAAATAAGGCTTCCGTCCTGTCCATAACTCATATGGAGTTGAGGGAACCGATTTTGTTGGAACTCTATTGACGATATAGGCAGCAGTCATTAGAGCATCTCCCCAAAACGAAATTGGCAAGCTCACATGCGCCATCATGGACTAACCATGTCTAGCAATGTTCTATTCCTTCTCTCGGCAACACCATTTTGCTGAGGAGTATAAGGCATAGTGAGTTGTCTAGATATCGCCTTTTCATCACATAACTCCTTGAACATTATGGAGAGATACTCCCCACATAGTGTTTTTATCTTATTATCCAATTGATTCTCTACCAACTTCATGAATTTCTTAAAGCATTCTAGAGCTTCTGACTTGTGAGAAATAAGATAAATATGACCATATCTAGTGTAGTCATCAATAAATGCGATGAAGTGAGTTTGTCCATGTCTAGTACGCACATTCAAAGGTCCACAAATATCCGAGTGACTTAGTTCTAAAGAAGTAGCCCTAATGGCTTTTTCGAATGGTTTTCTAGTTGCCTTTCCAGCTAGACAAGATTCACAGGTCGGCAATTCAAATTTGGAGCATTCTCCTAATACCCCCTCCTTTGCCATCCTGTTCATCTGGTCAACACCAATGTGACCTAGTCTAGCATGCCACATAACTGAATCATTATTCATGGAACTTTGACTCATACAGGAACTAGTGTTATGATTGAAATCATAAATTGCGTCCAACACAATAAAACCATCTTAAAGAAAGGCACGTCCATAATAAATGTTAGCAAGGTATAAACCCATATCATTGTTATCAAAAACAACTTTAAAACCATGTCTCATCAAAACAACAACAAAAATAATATTTCGCCGTATAGCTGGTGCATACAACACGTCGTGAAGTAATAGGATCTGGCCACTTCGCAAAGCCACTTTGCATGTACCAACTCCAAGAACTTCAATGCTAGTGTTGTTCGCCATGTTTATTCACCTCCCACTTGGAACACGGCGATATTCCACGAAGGCAGAACGATCCTTTGTTACGTGGTCAGTGGCACCTGAATCCACAATCCACACAAGAGAGTGATCAGTGAGCATCACAGAACTAGTCATGTTATAATTCAATGGATTACACATAGTAATTACCTTTTGCTCTGTGCACTCACGAGCAAAATGTCCAGTCTTTCGGCAGTTAAAACAAGTCACATTAGACTTATCTTTACCACCTTTGGATCCTCGAGGTCGTTTCTTTCCAGCTTTGTTTTCTGTTTTGTTTTTATTTGCACCCTTATTGCCTTTAAAACCCTGAGCTCTATCTCTTTTGCGCTTAAAACCTGCACTCCTCCGAGGAGCGCCAGCTTCAGCAGCAAACACTTCAGTTAGAGGGGCTTCCGCAAGTATGCGGTCCTCCTCCAGCTCTAGGTGTTTTGCGGCCTGGTCAAATGTCCTGATGTCATCAGCATGAGTCAAATGGACCTTCATATGCTCCCAACTCTTCGAAGCCAATGATCTGATGAGAGCAGACAGTTGCTCCTCATCGGTCTTAGCACGACCGGTAGCGCTCAGCTCGCTTATCATGTTTGACATTGCGGTAATATGCTGCCTCATCGTGTAACCTTGGCGCATTTTATACCCATCAAACATGAGCCCAAGCTGGCGGGCCCTTGGGACGGAGGTCACTCCGTACTGAAACTTCACAACTTCCCACAACGCCTTTGCAGTTCGCAATTTTTCGAACCGCAGTAACATATCATCTCGCATCGAACTCAGAATTGTAATGCGAGCAATAATGTCTTTCTTTTTCCATGCATTATAGACATCCATATTTCTGCGATGCTGCGCAGTGTTCCCCTCCTCGGGGGGAGACATCGTTTGGGTTATATTTTCTAACATGTCCTGATCCTCTAAGAGATACTCAATTTTACGATGCCACAGATCGTAATTTCTTTCATTGAGTTTATCTCCTCGAGTCAGATCAGCGACAATGCTTTTGGAAGCAGCCATAAAATTCTAGGACAAAAAACCACATAGCGATACATGAGTGCTAGCATAAAATACAACGAGCCGCAATAGTCATAAAAAAACTTACTTAATAACTATAACATTCAGACCAAAGGAAAACATAAAGTGTTCGATCAAATCCTCATGCAATAGTTACTAAAGCTATTTTACCAATTCATATATTGCGCTCCATCATGATTTAATAACCCTAAAAAAAACGTATAAATCATGGCAAATCAGCAGCAAATAAATAATTATCCGCCGGTTGCAAGGTGGTTTACACAAAACACTTCTACCTTGCAACTCCCACTAGTTATGCAAGTTCCCAAAAAACGTTCCTTTCAGAACTTTCCAATCAAGATGACACAGAAATTAATTGCTACATTACTTCCATATCGAGCTAAGGATCCCCCATAGGGATTTAGCACTGTAGATGGGAACCTGCATAAGCCTTATAGCAATAATATCACAATAATAAAAATAAAGGAGCCCCTCGTCTCCCTAGGGCAATAAACAGTCCATAGTCCATAATTATTACATTCCATAAATATTACAGCCCATTGCGATATCTATTGCAAAGGGAAATGAATGAATGAAATTACGCTCAACTCTCAATAAGACAGCAAAAATAAATCAGCATCCATTCACACCATTCATACCATACAAGCGCAATCTTTCCATACGTTAGCACAATCACACGCATGAATAAAGTGTACACCACTTCCAAATAAGAAGGAACTAATATATAAGGAAACGACGCATATATGGAGCATAAGAAAATCGTATATGGAAATACCAATCAATCTCCATATAGTATCTCAAAATAGAAATTTTCTTTTCTTTCCCCAATCAACATAATCATGAGAGCGTAAAAATTATCCTACTCGCATTAGGAAATAAAAATCCGGAAAAATCCTCAATGAGATCAACACATGTATGTGGATTTAATCATAAAGGAAATATTTCAAATGAAATGCATGCTATCATTCCAAAAAATCCGAAATTCCTTAAATGAGATCAACACACATATGTGCATCAAAGGAAAGCATTCAAAAAATACTTTTAAGCCAACAAAACTCTAGCCCATAATATGCTCTAAAAAAATTCCGAATTTGCCAATCTTTCCTTAATCAATATAAGCATGCAATCAACAATAATTATGCTACTTGTATTGGAAAGAAAAAATTCGAAATTTTCAAGAGAACAGCAAGCATATATGTGCATTTTTCAGTAAGGAAACCAATCAATCACATGCATGTTAATGCTCCAAAAATAGCCATATCTGAAATTCTTTGGAGCAACAAGGCAACACAATTATCATGCATATGCATATGGAAATAAACATCTACTCTAGATACATGCTTATATTGAAAAATGCTAAATAAACAAGCGTCTACACGAAATTCCAGCAAACATGAGATTTAGTCATGCATGTACACGAATCAGAGATAACAACATTTGATCCATCCATGCAATCCGACATGCATGATGATATACAAATGACATACATACATTATCATCTAATTCAAGCCTGACAAAATATCAGAGAATTAAACTACTGATTATCATATAAAACATGCGCAAAAACAGAAGATAATCATGATAGGGTTAACACAGATTTCATGTATACATGCTCAAAGATTAGAATAAATAATATCTAACCCTAATTCGGAAAAATCAGGAAAAATAGACATCTGATTTCATGTATACATGTGCATGATTTAGGAGAATCAACATGGAAAATAACTTCTGATTTTATCTAATACATGCGTAAAGAATAGAGGTAACAACACAGAAAAAACAGAATTCTGGTCACATCTATGTATGTGCAATGATAGGAGAGCAACATATCATATTGGCTCAAAATAAAATCAGGAAAAATCCATCTTAAACCATGCATACATGCGCAAGAATGGAGGAGCAAAATCTAACCCTAGATGCATGCTCTAATGAACCAAAACATGCACATCATGTAAATAAGCAATGCTGATTTTTCTGTTATCTTTCTTTCTCCAAAAAAACATAACCACCGATTTTTTATCTCAAATCAGATTATCATGAAAAAAAAATTCGTCAAGCATGGTGAGGATTCGAAGGTAACCGAGATGGCTCTGGTACCA
This sequence comes from Triglochin maritima, assembly GCA_963682175.1. Classification (NCBI taxonomy): domain Eukaryota; kingdom Viridiplantae; phylum Streptophyta; class Magnoliopsida; order Alismatales; family Juncaginaceae; genus Triglochin; species Triglochin maritima. The sequence goes on along the minus strand of OY821776.1, from coordinate 32,569,167 downwards.
ATGTTAGCAAACAACGATTCTACAGGTTCAGGAGTACCTATCTTGGAGAGAACCTGTGGCAGCGGAAGGAAGATCGGAGGTCACCTTACGGAATCATTTTCATCGGTCGGTCTCCTATTCTCTTGGAGAAGGAGCGCGAGTCCACAACCCAAGAGTCCACAGAATGAGCTTGGTGGAGGTGGAGGGACGAAATGGGAGAGAGAGAAGGTGGCGGCTAGGGTGGGTGGAGGCTAGGGTTTGCACACTTGTTCTTCTATCCAATGGGAGGCTCCCCTCCTTATATGGATGGCTCCACCCTAAACCCTTAAATGTGTAGTCCAATAGGGACGTGCCATGTGTCAGTGCTTTGGGCAAATATCTTATTAATCCTAGATTAATCCAATAGAATGTGCACATGAGCTACACAATTCAGAATGGCATTATAAACATGTATTGCATCGTAATATAGTGAGCACATTAATATACTACTCGAATAACTCAGGGAAACATACATATTAATCTGAGACACATTCCAACATGTAACAATGTTCATATATACGAAAATTCAGGGCAGACATCCATTCATACAACTAATACAAGCATAACAACAGAAAATCACCAACATGCATAGTATTGACAACCTCAGCTCAGACCACGCATGCAATCAATTCAAAATGCATACTTGCCCTTCTAGATCTCCCTTATGTCATATCAGAGGGTGGTAGTTGTGGCTGAGGTGGTGCAATGGGGTCTGGTCAGACACAAGACTCGACATGACACACAGGAGACCAATCAAGCACTAGGATGGTCACGCATGCTCCTCCGTATCCTTGAACCCTTCCTGACCGATCCACCACAGCCCCTGCCTCCCCCCCCCTTCCCTTGAGACATCTTCATGTGTATAAGGTCCAGCCACCACCGGATTTCAGCCGCAGCAGCCGGCAGTCCAGGAGCTACAACCGCACAATCAAGAAACCCTAAGGAGGAGATCAGGTGCACCAGCCACCCTAGCCTCCAACCGGAAGCCACCACAGCTCCCCTGAGATGCTTGAACGGAGGTTGTCAGACCTCACCGGAGCTCTATGGAGCACCGGCGTCCCCTGGCTGCCCTCAGCCGGCCACCAGCACGAACATACCTAGCGCGTGCTAGCTGAAGATTGGATGGTGGCGCTTACGATTGCACCACCAGCCAGCTCGGTGATGGCCGACCCTCCAGACACCACCCCCACTCCATAAACTTGTCAAGGGTCCAGAGCAAACCTGAGTTTGCTGAAAATCTCACTGGAGATCGCCAGAGAACAGCCCACAACAGCCTCTTCCTAGCCGCACCAACAAGCAACACTTCTTCTAGCAACCACACCGGATTTGATTGCTTCGCCAGAGCTGCAGCTACACCACGTCAGTGGGTGGAGGAGAGGGTCTAGATTTTGTGGGAGAGGGAGAGAAAAATGATATGGGCGGCTAGGGTAAGGTCTGGTTTTGTCTCAAGGAAACCAAGAAAGGCAACAAACGAATGGGAAATATTCTTCATTAACACTTGCCTAAAGCATGGACATCAAATATTGCATCCAAAATCAGTTCTTCTCTTGATGACTAGGATGCCACATCATCCTCCCCTAGCCCACTCAACCCTGGACCCCACAAAGTCAGCCCACAAGCTAAGAGGAAATCAAATCCACAGTGCAACTTACCAAAATGCAACACCAACATGTGCACCAAAATCTCCCCTTGATTCTTCCTTCCTTTTCCTTGCAAAATCAAATCTTCATTTGCTGACATGGGCCCCCCTCACATGGCCACTCATCATTCCTCACACACCCCTAACAACTTGCCAATTCGATTTACACAACAACTCGCACCCAATTGACCCGATTGAGTGAATCAGTTACAAGTTTGCCTGATGAATCACACCCGCTTGCGAGTCGATTTGACTCGCCCAAAAATGAAACTTTTCCCCAAAGGAAAACTTTCCTGAAACAAAGCATAAAATCACAAAAATACATCAAGCATAAAGATAACACGTAAATAAGTATAAGGATGAAATACGACTTAATAGTGTAGTAGGAGAGCGGGTCTTACAAAATACATGCTCCATGCTAATGTCAAAACCCATTAAACATGAATGACCCCCTTTTTAAGACAACTTGACCTCTAAAACTCAAAGTGAAAGATTAGAATGATTGCCGTCTATGTCATGCATCATTTGTGGACCTTGCACGCATTCGTCTTTTCTTTCCTTTACATTTCTGTTGTCCATTTCTGGCATGAGGTACATGCATGTTTCCCTTCTACATGCATGGTTAAAGAATGCATTAGTAGGTGCATCAGGACAAGTGTAAGGTGTTTTCTTGTTTGGAGAGTTGATTGCTAGACTTAAGACTCAAAACACTAGTAAAGAGGGGTTGTCCCATAAAACATAAGGTTTGGCATTTCATCACCCCTTCCTTTGTCCCCAAAATCACACTACTCTGAAGCCTTAATTAAAATCAAGTAGACATTGGCCTGAAGGACTTTGGGCGAACTTAAGAGACAATCTCATTCTCGACGTCATGGCCTAAACGTTAGTGTTTTCTTAGTTGAATTGAGACTCTTGGGACCTCCGTGTCTTGACTTTCTCATTTTTCTTTGTAACTTGCGGCCAAGGGAGTCGTAGTTAGGCATCCTCTAGCCTAAGGACCTATAGTCAGCTTTAGGTTTGTTTGAAGCCGTGTTTGCTAGTTTAGGCTTCTACCCAATCCCACTACCCACGCTAGGTGTTAAGGATTCTTCTCTTATCCCGTGAGTCATCTTCTCCTCTACTTCTATCAATTAGTCTCCTCCCCCTTACACCATTTCTCTTAGTGTTTCAAGGTCGAGCCGAGAACTTTTATATGAGGTTCATCTCATGCTGGTGAGAGTGGTCTATTTGAGAGTGTTATTGTTGAGATGGACGGTTACATGGGCGGCCATTGATTTCATTGTTGGAGCCAGGACTACTCTCCCTAGTATACCCAACCCATGCATCCTGAGGTGCCTCACACAAATAGTCAAGTGGAGAGTCACGGTTAGACGTCATTTATCCAAAGGACTTATAGTCAGCCTTAGGTTTGTTTGAGTTGTGTTTGCTAGCTAAGGCTTCTACCGAATCCCACTACCCACATTAGTTGTTAAGACTTCTTCTCTTCACACATTTCCTCTTCTCTTGTACTTTTATCATTTAGTCTCTGCATCTACTACACCTTCTCTTAGTGTTTTAGTGTCGAGTAGAGCACTTTTATGTGAGCTTGGTCTCGTGGTGGTGAGAGTGGTCGATTTGAGTGTTATTGTCGTGATGGATAGTTACGTGGCCAATAATTCATTTCAATGCTGGGACCAGGACTACTGGTAAACCCAACCCATGTTTCCTAGGGTGCCTCAGATAAACACGAAAGTGGGTTTGCGACAATTTTAATTGTGTAGTTGTGTTGGATCATATGTTGATGAGCAAACTAAGTCATTAGAAGAAACTTTGGCCTCTTTCATGCATGGTGTAGTGGGTATGAGCACATTAATGGTTCAACAAGCTACATCAGATGAGCATAGTGGTTTAACTGGTCATGTGTTTAAGGAATGTGACCCATACACATCCATGTATGACCCAGGGACGACAAATTCATTGGGAAATCATAGAAATTCACAGTATCATACATTATGCCCACCTCAGTATCCATATCGAGAATACTCAGAACTCTTCCAACACCCAACTACCATTGGACACATTCTCAGCACATGAACACCCTACCCAAAAATTTCCAAAATTCTTACTTGAACCTCATTGTTGAACCCATACTTCATTCCTTAGAACAAACCCTCCAAACATTCATACAAAGCACTCAACATTTGATCAAGTCGAAAGATGAATTCCTTCCAAACTTTGGAAATGGAAGTGAGTCAGTTGGCACAATAATTAAGTGAACATGCGGAAGTGGCCTTTCTTGTCACATGAGGATTCATCTTCTGATATCGAACCACCACCACATCCACAAAATCAAAGCGCAATCTTTCAAAGTTAAACTCCCAATCAGTCTGAAGGACTTGGGGTTTCCATTCACTATTACTTGGTGGAGGATTCGATCCAAATTAAAAATAACATGGATCTGCAAGATTTTGAATTGGTACAGGATTGTGCCATATCTTTTTGTCTCATGGCCTTTGAGCCACATGATTTTAATGTCGTGCCCCTCAAGGACCTACCTTTGGTGGAGCAACAACTCCCTAAAACTCTTATTTTCATAACGATATCTTGGGTGAAATACCCACTTTCTGTTCGCTTGGTGTCTCTGGCAACCGTAATGAGGTTTACGACCTCGTTCCGACACACCAGTCTGTTGGTTGGAGAATTTGGATTGATGAACATGATTTTAATACCGTAAGGGGAGAAACTCTTCTTTCGTTGTGCAATTGTTGCCAAACTCTTGAGAGGTTCGAACACTTTCGGTTTGATCATTTGAATCAGACAACTTTGTGTCCAATTCATGAACCATGTTTGGATTAAGATTAAACGGCATGTGCATGGCAACGATGAAGCGGTGGAAAGTATGGGTCGAATCCACAAGGAGGTGTGTGAAATATGGTTCTCGAGAAATCAAGTGGCAGGGGAGAAGAAGTTTGGTTGCACTAAACTAACAACTAACAATTAAGAAAGATAACAACTTAAGAATAACTAAAACTAAACTAAGCAACTAACAAAGTAAGATAAAATTCAGTAAGGAAAACCCTTAAGGGGTGGAGTGTGTGTACACCTGTAATAAGTTGGTGAAGAATGCATTCGAGATGGCACAAGTATAGGTTGTGTTTTTATGCATAGGAAGTGTCTAATGGTTGTGGCAAGACCTATCAACCCAATCACAAACCTAGTTGGTTAACATAAGCATACACAAGTTGGTTATTAAGAACCTAAACAAGCGTGGGAGGTGTCTAAAAGTTGTGGCAAAACCCATCAAGTTAAGTACTCTAATTTAAAAAACAAGCATACATTCACATTCATCACATATTGCATAAGATAGCATTCATTCTCATTCTTCATACAAGTATAAACATCATCTCCCCCCCAAAGGGGGATAAAACTACTCAGTACACATTATGTTAACAATTACATTAAGAAATAAAGAAGTTCTAACTAATTATACTAAGATTAAGAAAATAAAACTAAGCTAAGCATGCAAGCATTAAAAGAGACAACATGAAGCGAACAGGAAATTATTTTATTGATGACTCATATTATAAGTAGCATTTCTCCAAAAGCTTACTCCAAGTAAAGAAAATGGCCAACCAGCAATGAAAATGGCCAACAAGCAATGGGTGGTTTACAAAGAGAGAAGAGGATTTCTATGTATAGACATGAAAAATGCAACTGGGGACAATCCACTAGTGTGGGATTAATGAAACATTCTAAAATAGACATAACAACATAAACCAAAACGACACGAAACAATGTTGGACTTTAACCAAAGTCGATCATAATTGGAGGTCTAGGGCCACCAATTGGCGGTCATTATTGGTCTGATGTGATCCATTTTTTGTTGTCTTCTTAAAGGCTTCAATTCCTCCCCTGGGGTGCACCCTAATTGCCAAAATAGTTCTAATGATGGAGTGAAGTTTCTCTGTGTGCTATTTACACATTGTGGCTTACGTCCAGGTCCTTCCCTCTTCAGGATAGGTTCATAAGTCTCACAAATCAGTCATTTTCCTTGCATTTTAGTCTTTTTTGTGTCTTTTCCTTCTTTACATGTTTATTCCGGAAACTTAAACATAAAACTCATTACATAGCATTGCTTAGGCTGAAAATAGAGGATATATGACCTTGATAAATGCATGATATGATATTAATCAAATACCCCTACACCTACATTTTGCTAGTCTCGGGTAAAACAATGAAAAGAAAAACTAAGGAAAAACAAACGGAAAGCAAGATAAGTCTTAACTCACTTCGTGGGAATCACAGTTGCAGTTGGAGATCGTTTGGGGATTGTTGTCCCCAAACATCCCTTGTGTGCTTCTATTTCCAATCAATAATCTTGTACACTTACTGGCATGTCTAATCACAAAACTAAAAGAAAAATGTAAGAAAAACCCACCGAAATGATGGAAGCAAGAACGACTTCGACCAAATCCCCGACAACAGCACGAAAAACTTCATTGATCATTTTAATAACTGCGAGTGCACAGCTTCAGTGAAGATGTGGCAAATTTGGGTGTTGTTGTGACTAACATACTTGAGTGGGAAAGGAGGGAGAACGAGGGGATTATGCTAACTAACTACACTAAATGATGAATTAATCAAGAATTAAACTAAACCCCCATGGAGTGGAGGTGTGTACGTACACGCGTGTGTGTAAAGTAGGTGGAATCGACTAGAAACTACTGTGAACTCTAATTAACATCAACTACATTTACATGAATACATGACGAATATAATTAGACATGATGTTAAGATGCACCCTGGGTTCTCAAGAATGAACTAACTACCTAGTGTGGACATTAGCATATCAATTAACCATACATACAATTGAATACAATCATGCATTCTCTACTAATCAAGCATCCATACATAACAAGCCATTTACAATAACAAGATGATCATTTACGAGCAACAAGATAACCCATAACCACGCAAAACTGGGTCATCTTCGGACTGATATGGACTGCCAATTGGCGGTCTAGGGCATCAAATTGGCCGTCACAATTGGTCTGATGCGACCCATTTTTGGCAGTCTTCTTAAACGCTTCAACACTACTCCTGGGGGTGCACCCTGGCCGGTTATTTGAGTCTGGACCTGATTCTAATTGCCAAAATACTCGTTATGATGGTGTGGAGTTTCTCAGTTTGCTATTTGATCTTTCTGGCTTACGTCCAGATCCTTCCCTCTTGCAGATAGGTCCATAAGTCTCACAGATCAATCCTTTTTCTTGCATTTTAGTCTTTTTGTGTCTTCTTCTTCTTAAACCTTTCTTTTCCTGAACTTAAACATAAAACTTGTTGCATAGCATTGCTTAGGCTCAAAATAATGATTTATAACCTAGATATAGGCATGATGTGATATTAATCATATCCCCTATCATACATTGAATAGTAGGACACCTGGGATCCTTGTACTTTGTGTATGTAGGATTGGACAAAAGTGAGCTTACACTTGCAGCTATGAATGCTTTGTGAGGAACATTGGTCTTCCTGTTTGTTGTGTAGAGATCTTTCAAAACTTTGGCATATTGAGGTATTTGTTTGATGACATCCAACAAAGGTGTAAGACCCGCTCTCCTGCTATAATAATAATAAATCCACTCTCCTCGGTTATGCATAATTTAGTTCTTAGAATGTCAATTTGTGTTATGGTATGTTTGTTTAAGTATATTTGATCGGATTTCCCATTGGTCGATCGGGTGCGACACATCGAGCTAGTTCGCGGTGGGTTGAATCGATCGACTCAATTTGGGCCCGGATGTGTGTAGAGACGACTTTGGGCTGAGCTTGGTTAGGAGTGGCATGGAATGGCAAGAGGGTTTGGGAGTTACACGAATTTTGCAAGGGAGACTTTTGGGTGTCCATGCTAGCACCATTCTTGGCAAGTTTTGAAATGGCTTCATGGCTAGGAAGTTGGAGGGTTGTGTGCACAAATATAAGGCCCTCCCATTCGTCCTCTTCCTCCCCTTTCCACCTTCACACCCACCATTTCAGACCACTCGTCCCTCCTCTCCATCTGATTTGTGGGCTCATCTCGGTAGAGTTGGGAGCTACGTCAAGTGCAGCCTGGTGCGGCTAGAAGAAGAGATTGTGAGCAGAATCTCCGGAAAAACTTGGGCAATCTTCTGGCCAATCAGGTATGCTCCTGGACCCTTAGTGTAATAGGAAGTATGGAGTGTTGGATGGAGATTAGTCCAGCACTAATAGGGTAGTCGGTCTGAGATTTGGAGTTGCACAAGTGGAGATCTACCCGATCGGGTGGGCTGTGGTGCACTCTCCAGATTTTCAGATGCTGGCTGAGCATCTCCCTCTCTACCACGATTCTTGACTCATGATTTCCTTGGTGGTTTGTTGGAAAAACCAGAGGTGATGAGGCTAGGCCATGGAGAGCTAGAAGGGGAGGGATTTTGCATGCATGTTGCACTACTTGTTAATCACCTTGTGATGTTTGTTCTTGTGAGCTTTCAGATGTTATACTTGTGCGTGAATATTGTGATCATGTCCAGACATGTATGCATGAGATGTTTCGGATATTATATCGCATATTTATATGTTATTTCATGAGTTTAGTCAGATATCATTGTAGGACTCATTGCTGATTTCTGCTCCTACGTCCATGCATGATCTAGCTAATAGGTCTAGATAATATTGCATGAATCATGCTGATTTTAGTCCAGTAATGATCAACAAACATATATGCCCTGATTTATCAATCCCCCATGATATATTCATGACTTTCCATCTGAAAATAAGTCGCATATGTTCATCTAGATGTTAATGCAACAGGTTTAGTTCATGTTTCGACTTGAATATTGTGATGAGTTAACCCAATCTGATTTTATTCAAACCAGGTTTAGCTCAGGTGTATGATCTGATTTTAGTATGACCTAACCAATATATCATGTTATGCCTTCACATGAGACTAGATTAGGATTCATCTATGATATGCTATTCATACTATGACATCTAGTATTGTGCAAATCTACAAGCATGTTTATCAATATATTTGTATCGACTATGAAGGTACTTAGACTCCTGATTTCAGAGGCATGTTTATATATAGGACTACTGATATATTTATGAATTGATTCCTAGCCATCTAATCTCTGACCATGTTCGGGACCAGAAGTTCTAATGCATGCGCGTTCTGAAATGATGGTTGGTGTATGCTATCGATTACCTGTAGTGGTTGATTATCAAGTAAACTGCTGCCATACATGTTTTGTTATTCTGTTAATACCGACATATCACTGATATGAGCTGTGGTGTTGTGATTGTAGTTGACCTTTAGGACTCACACCTTATGACATACTTATCATGACCCGTAGATGACTCAATGTGTTGTTTACCTTGAGTTGTCAATCTGAGTATGTTTGCTTGCTGATGTTGTGCTTGGTTTGTGTTGGGATGTTCTGATTTGTTTCGTTTGGGGCTGTTAGGAGGGTATCCGGATACCTTTCCTTGAGCTCACTCCATCCACTATAGATGCATTAGATGTTAGATGCTTAAGTGGCTTGCATCGCATTTAATCTGATTAATAATTCTGGGCACATTCTGTTTTGGGCCGACGGGCCACGAGTGGGTCCTCTAGCTAGAGAGGCCATTCGCATAAGACCTTCACGTTGGGAGTCCAGGCGTAAGATAAGTCCTGGGCAGGCGCGCTGCCATTCTGTCTCAGGGTAGGTATTCCCAAGTTCGCGATGGCACCATGTAGGTCACTTGCCGCGAATTGGGACACTTATCCGGCGCACCGCTTTGTGCCGAGCGGTGGGTCACTGTCGAGTGACCGCCTTTGACCAGCGAGGCTAGTGTTCTGGTTCCTATTGAGGAATGATTCGGGTGCGCCCGACCAGCACGGCTTATGGATTCGTAGCCTTCTGTTGCATTATGTGTGCTTTTCTGTTTCTGTTTCGGATGCTTTTGTCTTAAATAGATTGCATGCATTCTTCCATATAACTCTGATTGGGCCAGGAGCATACTGGGTTTTCTTTATAGAAAACTCACGCATATGTTGATGCGGTGCTTGCAGGTACTTAGATTCCTACAGGGTGGACTGGACAAGTAGTCGAAGATTCTGTACACGAGGGACACGTCGACCAGATTCTTCAGTTTGTCTTTTGCTTCCGCATTATTTATGATGTATTTCCCTTTTGAACTCGATGTAATGTATTTGACCTTGTAACCATATATGGATAATCTCTCACTTTTTAGTCATGTTTTATGTTAGTCTATCCATGTATGATCTCTCTACGTATTGTCGAGTCGTTGTTGGTCTGTCTTTTGTAACTCCTTCGGTCGTCGCGGAGGTCTCTGATCGTGACACTTGTAGTCTTTCCCAGTGTGCGTACCCGCGAGATCGGGGGCGTTACAAAAGGGATGTTAACCTTCACTTGTTTGAGGACCTCTAATATCTTATCAATTTTGTCACTCTGCTTTTTGGTTAACCTACTAGGATAGGGAACATTTGAAACGTAGGTTTCCATTGGAGTCTTGGAGGAGGAGGGCAAGTTTTGGCAAACTGGCCGCTTTCCTTTGAAGTCGATGGAGAAACTTCCTCAACATCGGACTCCTTATCACCACCCTCCCCCACAAAGAGGCTGCATAGATTGTTGTCGCGGCAAGGAAATGTGATTGTCGACCTTCTTTCCATTCCTCAAGGTTACAATGACAGTAACGTGGTGGACAGGTTCCTCCACATGGTTCACTTGCCTCCCCAAGGTACTAAACTCTCATTTTGCGTGTATGGTTGCATGTACATGCGGGGATTAGCCGTAGGGTAGCTCGGCAGTGTCCCTCTCTCTCTCTCTTATGAACAGACTGAGTCAATGGGCCCATCTGAAGATCTAGTGATTTGATGGTCTGCTGATTTGAAGTGAGAACACAACTCGTGGATGACTTGAAGCTCTTAATCGAGTTCTCAAGAAAATTCAACCAGGTTTCCATATTATTGGAGTTTGGGCAATCTAGGTGTTTAGCCAATTGAATTTGGGGCAGCTGATATGATTGTGAATGCATGGGAGGTGAGTATGGTTGGTTAGGTGGTTGAGACAAGTTTGAAGGACCACCCCGGACATTGTTTTGGTTCGAGGAAAAGTTAGGGTGGTTCCTCCATCTACGGTGGGTAGGAGAAATCACGATCCAATCTCTCCAAATTAAGCTGCAACGTATTTTTCAAATCTGCGTTCTCTTGTTGGCATTTGGTATGACTTGTCGATGAAGTAGACCATTCAGTCTTTCCATAATATTGTCTCAGTCCAACATTACACCCTACCCTCACATACGACCGGGATGTTAGTCATTTCCCAAGGCTTCGCGTAGAATGTCATTCCGGCCATGAGAAGCAAATTCACCATGGGATTCTCTCAACTCCAGAGAGTCCTAAAGCTTCATGAAAAAGTTTACGAACATTTGAAAAATATAAAATAACTGAATGTGATTTAATAGGGTATACAAGTGATACAACTTATTATCTTCGAGCCGATCACTTGTGACTCGTTTATGACATACTCTCCTTGGGAGTTTACCCTCGCTCCCTTCCAAGAATCACAACGAGCTACGGGAGAAGGAGGAGACAAGTTGCTTGCTTGCTCCTCACTCATACCGGAGTCAATTGCCTATTGTTTCTTTTGGGCAATTTTTTAGCCATCCTTTGTGCTTCTAACTTTTGGTACCCCGCTCGAGACATACGATGCATATACTTCTTAGAAGATCTAATCTTTTGGTTTTTTGTTTGGATGGCCTAAAAATTATTTGATTAGATTCTCATTTAAAACAATAACTTAATAATTCATATTCTAAATTAAATTCAGTTACCTCAAACTCTAGGCTATCTCTTGATTTTTTGAATTGACCCCATTGACTTGGAGTGATAAAGTTATAGGTATCGCATGGAATTCTACCCTGGTAGTTTCTGAATAATCACTTTTTCTTCAACTTGTCTGTGGATTGGAACTCAAAAGATGCCTACAACATTTTAACAACTTTATATATCTCAAAGGTTTGACTATAACTAAAGAATTTTATAATGAACTCATTACCTGCACGTCATCCCGTATTGTGCCCTTCAACCTCTCATCAACATCGGCCCAACTCGACAAACAAATGTCAACCTTTGCCCTCGCTAGGCTACCTAGATAACTTCTCCAGTTATCAGACAACATGCCTATCGGCTCAAGACAGTCATCAAACTAGATTGGAACTCTACCGTCTCTATTTCTTCTCCCCACGAATTCTTTCATGAGGCAAGGACCTCGTAAACTGTAAGTCTTCGAGCCTTCAGACTCTGATGGGGTGGGTTTCTTTTTCGGAGCCATAATACTCTATATAAATGGTAAACTCAGGACATTAACAAGTAAAATCAAGATATTCAGTGGTTATTATAATGTATTAAAAGAAATTTTGCAGATGTACGGTTTTTTTCTTCTTAAAGGATTTTCAATCCATATACCTTCAACGTTGTCATCTCTAAACATACAAGTCTCAACATTTATTTTCTCATCTACTGAGTTCAACTCATGTGCTTGCTTAGAGAAAGGTGGTGTCTCTTCATATTCGATAAGGCTATCATCCGATACAATTTTTTTCTTCCCTTCTATAATTACTACCCATTTCTTATCACATGGATCAGCCACCCACATGAAAGACTTGTTTTGCGTGGGAATCGAGAATAAAAGGTTCTCCTTTATATTGTTTTTTCGAAAAATCAATTAAAGTGACCCCCAAGTCATCCACTCCAACTCCACTTTTATTATCAGCCCACTTGCATCTAAATACAGATATTTTGAATTTAACAAAGTCTAGCTCCCATATCTTCAATTACACCGTAATAGGATATGTCGGAGTATACAAGATTCTTGTCTTTAGAATTAGACACATGCAAAGACTCTGCTATTAAGGTGATGTGACTATTCTGAAAAACACTTTTGGAATCTTCACAGACTGTATAGAATGAATATCCATTGATATCATAGCCACTATAACTTATAATAGCAGAATGCAGACCATAGGCCAACCACTGTACTATCTCCGAAACATCACGTTTGTAAGCCACATTTTTGAACCAAGAGATGAAATTTTTATTGTGACTACTTATTACTTGTTGATCACTCCACAAAGGATTTCTTTCCTTTAGAACCTTCATGTGTTCATTTAGGTTAAGTTGAACTTCATTAGAATTGCACAACACATAAAAATATGTTGTCAATAAGTACTCGTCGTTTGGATTTAACATTTTCATCCCACATGTCCCTTTACCATCGGCACATTCATCATGACGATTCTTCAGAAGTCCAACACTTTTGGTGTTTGCTAGATATCTAGTGCAAAACTCGATAACCTCCTCAGCAATGTATCCTTCAACAATACTAGCATCTGGCCTTTGACGATTTTTATAATAACCTTTAAATACTTTCATATAACGCTCGAAAGGATACATGCACCTTAAAAAAACTTGTCCACATAATTTAACTTCTCTAACCAAATGAATAACTAGATGAATCATAATGTCAAACAAGTAGGTGGGAAGAACATCTCCAACTGACCTAATGTAACCACAATTTCATTCTGCAACCTATCTAACTGCACGGGATCAGCCATTTTACTGCAAATTTTGTTGAGAAATGAACACAACTTTATTATTGCATGTCTAACATCTTTCGGTAATATGGATCTCAGTGGTACAGGTAACAATTGCTGCATTAGAGTCTCACAATCGTGAGACTTCATCCCTAAAAGTCTCAAATCCTTTATAACAACAAGACTACTAATATTTGAAGAATAACCTTGGGGAACCCTTTGATCGTGCAAACACTGACAGAGAATCTTTTTCTCCTTTCTACACAATATATAACTAGCTGGAGGTAAGTAATTCCGGTCTCCTTTCTTCTCTGGTGCCAGCATTGCTCGTATACCAAGGTCAACAAGATCAAGTCTTACTTTATATCCACCTTTTGTTTTACCAGGTATGTTCAACAGTGTGCCAACAAGAATATCACAATTATTTTCCTCTCCGTGCATCACATCAATACAATGTCTAACTTCTAAAGTTTTCCAGTACGGGAGATCAAAAACATGGAAATTCCAACTTTTGTCATTTGTTCATTTGTACGGTGTTCCAAATTCATATTCAATGTTCATTACACGTTCATAAACCTTTTCGAAGCTGATTTCAATTGGCGGATTCTGAAAATCTTGTTTTCCGTTAAATGCCTTCTTCAACCTATGATAAGGGTGGGAGTTTGGCAAAAATCTCTGATGACCAAGATAGACTGTCTTAGAACCATTAACCAGTTGCAATGAACATGTATTCTCTTCGCAAGTTGGACAAGATTTATGACCTCTGACCGAATATCCAGACAGATTACCATAAGTTGGAAAGTAATTAATCGTGCAAATATCGTTGCTCGCATTACAAACGACTCCTGATGATAAGAATCAAAAATTGGCTCTCCGTCGTCCCACAATCTCTTTAGGTCATCAATTAAAGATCTTAAATATACATCGATGTCGTTTCCAGGTTGTTTCGGACCAGAAATCATAAGGACAACATAATATATTTGCCTTTCATGCATAATCACGGGGGCAGATTGTAAATTACTAGCAAAACATGCCAAGAATTGTGAATGCTACTCAAACTACCAGAAGGATTCATTCCGTCCGTATAGAGTCCAAGTCGTACATTCCTGGCTTCTTCACGAAACACAGGAAAGTCGTAATCTACTTTTTTCAAATGAGGTGAATCTCCAGGATGACGTAGCAACTGATCATTTGGTTTCTCATGATCAACATGCCATGTCATATTCTTGGAATCCTCCTTACCCACAACCAAACGTTTAAGCCTTGGTATTATCGGAAGATACCACACAATCTTAGCAGGAGGTCCTTTGATTTTTATCTCATCCGCCTCTACATTGTGGTTCGGTCCACTGCGTTTCATTTTGTATCATGAAACATTACACCACGGACATGAATGTAAGTTTTCAAACTCACCCTTATACAATATACAATCGTTCGGGCATGCATGTATGTTCCTATATTCCATTCCCATAGGATAAAACACTTTTAAGCATCATAAGTTCTATTTGGCAGCTCATTATCATCTAGAAGCATCTCTTTCAATAGCGTCAACAATGATGTGAAATTGACATCGATTCAACCATTTCCTGCTTTTAAATTGTACAACTTCAACACTGCTGACAATCTAGTGAATTTGACTCTTATACAATGGCTTCTCTTGTCACTCAACAAACAACAAAGCAAATCGGGGTTGGACGAAAACTTTTCAGTCATATCCTGAACCATTTCCTCTAAGTGATCTCCCACACTAACATTGTCTCCATCATCCTTGGAACAACTAAATGATTCATTTTCGTCGTGCCATATCCACTGTCTATAACTTGGGTCGAAACCTTTCTCAAACAAATGATTTTTTATTTTCCAAAAAGTCAGCACTGACATATTATGACACTTATTGCACGAACAATACGCCATGTCGCTGTCATTCGTTTGTTGTGAATACTTTTTGGCAACCTCTAAGAACATATTCACTCTGTTCTCATACTCATCACTCAATCGGTTTGCAGGAATCAACTCTCGATCTATTTCAATCTAAACATTAAGAAATGTTATACTTATTATTGAAGGAAATAAATAAAACTTCAATTTAAAAGAAGGTGTTCGTAGATAAGAAGATTCGGAGACATGAAGATGAGAAAAGAATGATTCAGGAGAGAGGAGATAATGGCCTTATCTAGCGTGGGAATAAGGAAGGTTAGAAACCTAACTAAGCAATAAAGGCCAAAGCAAGCCTAAAGTCCACTATAGGTCCTTAGCACTAGATGAGACCTAAGTTTGAGGTCCCATGGAGGACCACTAGTCTGTAGGAAATTAAGAACCCGAAGGTCCCTCAAATCTCAGTGAAAGAGAATACATACCTTACGCTAGCAATCTACAACAAAAATCGTAAAATAAAAAATTAATACGATGAATAGAAAGTCCTATATAATGAATGACTTAGCAATAGAAATAAACATTTAACTAAATAAAATATATTTTTTCAGCATAAATAAACATTTAACTAAACAGAACATAAATAAACATTTACTAAACATAAATAAACATTTAACTAAACTAAAATCAACTCCACAATTAAAATCTCATATAAAAATTTCACAAACTTAAATAATACACACCAAATTGAACCCAAATGAGACCATAATATGAGTGAAGTTCATCTAGTAAGGTACATAAACCACATGAATCAATCCAAGAAACTCAAACCAAAGATCATGATTGATAAACCTAAAACCATTAAATTACCATCAACACAACAAGCAAAACAATTGGAAATTTTGATTACAAAATCTATACAACTAGTCATCCAACGATCCGTTGCGAACCACATTATGAAAATTAAATTTTGATTCCCAAAAAGAAAGAACCAAATGTGATTCAACAATGACATCTACAAACTTAAAATTTTATCCTTATTCCAATAATAATTAACCAAACATGTATATAGGAAGTAAAATATTTGTTTTTACTTTTCGATGGATGTGACAAACAACATCTCAAAACAATCAAGAATGGAATCTTGGGTCCAATTTGGGAGTTTTGAAATGGATCAAAAAGATTCAACTTGTATTTTTCTGAATTTTTTTCATGCTACCCACCTGAGGCTTTCTTTTTGGAGTCCAGTTCATGCATGTTTTTTGTGATTTGATTGATCAAATATCCAGATAGAATTGAACAAATTCAACTTAACCTGTTATTAATTTTAAGGTTAGTAGTTTTAGGTTAATTAATTTGCAAATGTTAGGTCTTGTGTGGACCCTTTCCAAACGAAATTGAAAACCAACTCCAACCCACATCCAAAATCCTAGCAACACTCCTCCAAACTAAAAACCAACAATGTTGGGTCTCAAAACCAAGCTAAGGATTGGGAACAAACCAACAACACTCCTCCAAACTAAACCCATCCATCCTAAGTCGTTCCCAACGTCATCCAAAATATCCATAATTCCCAAATATACAAAATACCAAAATATCCACAACAACAACAACCTCCATATCCAAAAGACCAAACTTAAAAATAAAAATGAGAAAAAAGCAAACCCTTTTGTGGTGGTTGCGGTTGTTGCAGTGGTGGAGGTCGCCAAGGACGCGGAGGCTACCGTGATAGAGGAGGGCACGGAGGCTGCAATGATGGAGGAGGTCATGGAGGCTCGGGGGGTTTGGTCGGAGATTGGTAGTGGAGGAGGTCGCTAGGAACTAAGGTGAGGTAACGGCGAGGCTTTTGTTAGGATAAAAGATAAAAAATGAAATGGTTCGTGACTTATAAGACCAATAGATATCGGCTATCTCTCACACCTGATGTCTATCCCCCATTGTCGGAAATAGACGTCAGCTATATAATCCATCCGACGTCTATAGGCTGACGTCTATATGCATGGGGAATAAACGTCGGGGTATAGACGTCCGTTGATATGGTTATTCTAATAACCAACGTCTAGAGGACCCTATAGCTATCGCATTATAGGCAGCCGACGTGTACTTAGCGATAACTATTCACTATTTTGCACTAGTGAGAACAAAAGTAACTGGACGTTTCACTAGGTAGACCTGTGTCGGGAACTAAGTGGTGAATCTCATATTTGAAATAACTCTAGACAGAGAAAAAACTAACTGAATCTCAAATTTGAACGAACTCCGGACATACCAAAAACTAACTCGCCGATTAACTACGTAGACGTTGTGGCACTATGTACTCATACATTTCAAACTATCTAGCCATTTGAACTCTAGACACAAATTACTAACTAAAAATCACTCATGGGACCTATGTCTTGCAATAAGTAAGTGTACGTCAAACACTAATTGAAGCAGGAACAAAAAACTAAGTTAAGCAAGATTAAAAAAAAACTGAAGCAAGCTCAGAAACTAAATGAAGCTAGATAAAAACTAATTGTCCTGATTAACTAACTCAATCAAGACAAATTACTAACTGGAAAAATCAGTAACTACTTCTTAGTTATGAATTAAGTGATTGCAGTTGCTGAACTAAGTGGTCCAAGGTGAAAAACTAAGTCTTTCTGTCACTAACCAAAACTAAATCAATGAAGACCAACAAAGTAGACCTACACTTGAACATCAACTAAGTAACCTGAACATCAATAAGACCAAACCACCTGGAAAGGCAAGACAATTAAGTGATGAACTTCAACTAAGTAACAGGATCAAAAACTAAGACCCAAACACATGAATTGTTGAAGAAAAGAAAGTGTTGAATAGGAACATAGTAAGAGAATGACATTTAACAATAAAGGAAACCAAAAACTGAAAGATTTGGGTGAGTATGACATTTGAGTAAGTTAAGAATCATGAAAAACTCAGTCAACAACACAAACTAATCTTCACTTTCCAAATTTTAAACACCACTGCTTAATGAATATTTGACATAATCGTCTTCCAAAATACTTGATCTTCATTGCACTAGAAAAAAAATCCGGATCATCGTTCACGTATTTTTCCACAAACTTGCAAACATACCCTCCCCAAGATACAATGCACCATTAATTAATCTAAGCATTATCCATGTGTTGCATGAAGAATAAATCGTAATTAAATTTGTAGGTAACAAATTTCTCAGAAACTACACCATTAATCTTCTGAATTGATAAGTGTTCTGTTTTAACTATATTTATCAAAACTACCTGCCAAAGTAATATATTTCTTGCATTGGACTCTGAAGTAATAATAAATGACCAATTATCAATATCAATATGTCAAAACAACATATTTTTGTAAGTAACCAAACTGCATCAAATCCTTTCATATATCAATATGAATTACAATTTAAACATATGAATCAAGTGGTTGTTGGGAACACAATATTTGGAAAACAAGGAAGAACTAAGTGTGGTTGGGTTTCCCAAATTTCCTATGTATTGTAAAACCTATGAAATTTTCCTATACATTTGATGACAACTTCACGTATGAATATACGTAAACATACAACTGAATTTATGCATCATTATTTAGGTGGAATTCGAAAACTTACAACTTTGTTTGTCTTTTTCATCCCTATTCGAGGGCCTGCACTGGCATTACTACTGAGCCAGGAAGAGTTGTGGAAATGAATTGTCCTCTCTACAAAGTCAATGACCACCAACGCCCAATGGTTACCGAAGTTGAGGGGTACAAAGATAACATTGGACATACCCACAACGGTAGCATTCAAGCCCAAACAGTTAGTTGTGAAGACATCTCATTGCTGATTATCAAGATGTTCCTACAACAACAAAAATTCTACTTCATGATTTTGTTATTTTTGAATATTAAAGATAAACAATACAAAATTTCTATTTACCTTTATATTGGTAGGAAGATATGTCCATCTTTCCCTCTTTTTTTACTAAATGATCCAGTGTCGCATTTAAAGGTTCCCATCCATGCTTCTATTACGGAATCACAATTTTTTCTTCCAAATATGAGACTCCACATATGGTACATGTACAAAGCAAGTAAGATTTCATAAATTTAGTTAACATACCCATTTATAGGAGTATATAAGAATGACTCCACTGTATCCATCTCTGCAATGTTCATGAAGCCTTTTACAAAATAATATTTTCCTTGTTCAATGTCGAAGGTGTTCCACTTTGGATCATCACAACAATCGTTGGGCGCTGAGGTTATCGTTCTGACAATTTTGGTTGATGTTTGTGCATTACCATCTAGATGTTTATTAATCAAGTCCACACTATATATGGCCGCAGCTTTACCCTTTTGCTTAAGTTTCTGATTGTCCAGTAAGAAGTCTTGATTGTCTTTTTTCTTTCGGTTGTTCTCTCTTGTTATTTTTTTAATGTCCTTGTACATCGATGGTGGACGTTTTTGGTTCTGGAAAGGTACTTGGAAGTCAAAGTCAATGTTGGGGATATCCTCCCATAACTTTCTTCTCTTTCACCACTTTTTCGTTCAAAGTTTTAGAAAATTAATAAGTGGTTAATTTTCACTATTGGAGCTTGACTTTGGCTGAACACGATGACCCTCAATATTGGACTCTAGTTGCACTTCAACAACGCACATACTTTGGCTTCCAATCTACAATCAAATATTCAAATTAGGTATAAAAATAGAAGCAAGACCAAAAATTATTGTAAATTTAAAATACCTCCATGCCAAATCTTGGGAGTCTTCAACTTCTAGAGCAACTTCCACCCCTACAGCAACATCAATTTAACCAATAACGTAATTCTCTCCAGCTCAACTTCGGAATTCTAATTTGGCACCTTGAGATCATGAGTTTCCATCTCTGTGGTGTTCCTCCACGAGTACATCAGTCTTAAGCTCTGTGGCCTCCTCAACATGTACGTGAATGTCCAGATTTTGGGGCTCCTCCATTCCAATGTAAGTGTCGAGTTGTTGTGCCTCCTCATCTAAGTCAGTCTCCTTATGTTTTGGAGAGTTCACATCAATTTCCTCATTTTCCTCATCCTTTAATTTCACTCTTTAGCCTCCTCTTGGAGCTTGCAATGGCCCGGATTCCAAGTCCGTTAGTCAAATGTGAACAACTGCATCTAATCGTCCATCGGGTCTACTAGGACGGCAATCCAACAAACAGGTTTCATTTTGCCTTGCAGATAGACCATCAACAACAACCTGAAATGTAACTTATATTTTAAAAACAAAATTTAAAATAAATTTCGCAAATATCAACAGAAAATAACAATACTAAAAAATTGTTACATCCTTTGGGACCAATTTGTTCAAATTGAGTCCTCTTCTGAAGTTCCAACACAAAATTCTTGGACTTGTACCCACGAAGTCCTCTTGCGATAGTGCAATGTTTAAACAGCCAACCTTATAGAGACATGAATTTAAAACCCAAGTTGATTAAACAAATTAACAAGGAAGAGTAAATGAACATACCATTAATTCAAAAACACAACCATACACGAAGATGCCTTTCTTAGCAAAAATAGGATCTTTCAAGTTGGTTGTGGGCGCTTTTACACATGTCATCAGGTCATCATAAACCATTTTTCCCCATGCAAATTTCCACAATCAGTCTAAGTGATCCATAGCTCCACATAATTCACGTTCAATTGCAAAGTAAGCACCAGGAAAAAGAATGGATGCAAATAGATAAAGATGAAGCATTTTGATGGTTCCCTCAACATCCCTGCTTTCTAGTTTTCATCCACTACATCCCAGAGTAGTTGACATGACACTTTTCCCTTATAGTTGTTTAGGTACTTTGCTTTTGTGTCCAAATTTTTCCTCTTATAATAAACATATGCTCCATTAGCAGGTAAACCTAACACCCAACAAAGCTTATGTGTACATATGTATCCCCAAGTTTAAATTTCTCTTCTTCAAGATCGAAACTGGTAACCAAATCATCTATAAATTTACTATCTATCTCGAACACCGCGAGGTGCTAAAATTGAGCAAACAGAGATTCATTTCAAAAGTTTCAATTTGCTTCAGTAAGACGTGAGTGAATTGTCTCAAAATGGGAGACAAAAGATGACATGTGGGAATGAAAGAGAAAATGTTGCTTGTTAGTATAGTTTGGTATTATGTCTGTACCCAGAAAAATAGAAACTAATATCTTTATCAGGGTGATATTTAAAAACAAAAAAGCAAAGAAGATAGAGACACACATGCACACATCGACACAAATAATTTTTTAGATGTATTAATTTTGTTTGTGGTGTAGAGATGATGAAAAAATGATGATAAGGAAGAAGAAAAGGGAACCTCAAAGACTGGGATTGGGGGTGGTGGAGACACCTTGCCTCGTCAGAGAAGGAGAAGTCTAGTGTGCGGACGACAAGAGGAGCGACGGGGGTTGGGGTTAGGGAACTTCAAAGATTGGGATTGGGGGAGATGCCTTGCCTCATAAGAAGGAGAGGTTTAGGGCTGGGATGGCGAGGGAAATTGTGGAGTTTGTGTTATGGTGAGGGTTAGGAGAAACGAAAGGGTTTGGACAGTCGTAGGTGTTGGGAGAATTTGGTTAGATATGGGTAGAAAGTATTGGTTTGGTTAAGAGATGTTGGGAGGGGTAAAATGGGAAACAAAACTTAATATAAGGTTGCATATAGTATTAGAAATAATTGTTGAAACTATGAATGACTTAAACATAATGTTTAAAAGTCAACACCTCCATCATTGAAGTTGGTAGAGGTTATGACCAATGGCGGATCCGGAACAAAATGTGAGGGTGGTGACCTTATAAAATTACATCAAACTGAAGAAATTATACCTACTTAAAAAAACTACAATCAAATATTCTTCTTTTTTAGGTCTATGGATCTGATTAGGAATGCAAAAGTTGCCAAGGGCGGCAGCCCCCTGCGGAGGACGCTAGTCCCCCTCGCAAAGCGAGCAAGAATCCTATGGAGTTTGCAGTGTTTTTTGTTCCAACACCCGTTTATTGTATTCCGGATATTGATCCGTTTACCCATTTATCTACATTTCATGTACGGTGCAGAATGCACTTCGTTAGGGTCTTATTAAGGTTTAAATACATGTAACCCTCACCTTTCCTTTGTAACCTTATCATGAAATTGTGGATGAGCAGAGAGAGACGACTGTGATTTTACCCACAAGGGTTTCCATGTAAAATCGTTTGTGTTGTGGCGTGCTTTTCATTGGATTTTGTGTCGTGTAATTGTCTCTTACATGTCCAAATCCCAACACTAATTAGTATAAATGTTTTTAGTGTGGTCACATATCTAGTATACAAAGGGGATTGGGGAGGGAGGGCGGTCACATGCCTACCCTTGCCCCCATTAAATGCGCCATTGGTTATGAATTAGAATTAATTTCCCCAAAAAGTATTGTCATGTCAAATAATTTTGCTGAGAATTCCGCATCTGAGGCTGTTAGAACATTAACATTATTCTTGTAACTCGCGATGTAAAAACACCATTAAAATTGGACTGCGTAAATTCATGTCTCAATTAATCCCAATCTAACCCACGTCATTTGAAAAATAATCAATTCACTCAATTCAATCATGTGTGTTTTCTAATGAATGATGAGTGAAAGAGATTACATACCTTATGCCAGCAATCTTCGACAGAAATCTCAAAAGAAAATATAAATACGATGATTACATGTATGGAAAGTCCTATATGATGAATGACCTGGCAAATATTGTCTAATCTTTTGTTATCGTTTATTAAAGGCCAAGTTGCTTAAGGGTCGGTGAGTTACTATCATACTACCAGCATATCTATAGACAATATGTAAATAATATGTAATTTACCAACTATTGTCTAATATTTTGTAAAGAATAAGGACTCCAACTCTATCCCTAAAAAGTGTAATTATACTAGCATTAACAATTCAAGGGTTGAATTCCACTCCAGCCAAACGTAATTTATCAAAATCGATGTTTGATGAAATATACTTTTGCGAATTTGCAAAACAAAATTTGAGTATTGACCAAATCGTTCTATGGAATGAATATCCAATTTGAAAGAGACTCCCATTGTTTAGGTAAGATTTTGCAATCATCAATAGTCATCACATTGTAAGAGTTTGCGTTTCCCTGTGGTTTTGATTATATGTATAAGATTGACTTGTAAATCTAATTATTTCAACATTACCTTTTTTCAAATAATAGGTGGTACCTCTAATTTCTTTAACAAATGTTGCATCTCCGTTTAAGAACTCATAATGCAAAGAAACAATAGTACAACTTAACAAACTTTTCTTATAAATGAAATGTGGTACACCTCCACTTATATTCATATTATGCTGGGTTTTTATGTGTCCTAGTTTGGTTTAAAAAGTTGAGTAGCCCTTTCAAACCATCACTTGATTTTTCTCCCACCATGGACAAAATAAAGATTTTGACAATGAAAACAATTTGAAATAGGTAGTTTAGCTTGCATACAAACTAATTAAAAATTTATTATGATTTTCATAACTTAGAGTAAAAGCTGGAAAATTACAAATCTAAAAATTCTCATAAATGAAAGAAAAATTATAACCATAATCTTTGGATTAATTAAGCAAATGATTTAGAAAACAATTAGTGGAAGACATCTTGCATTTATTTTTACGGATTTGTTGCATATCATAAATTCTATTCATGCTATATATCCTTTATTTTACCCCAATTTTTTTCTACTCGAGTGTTTGTTGGTGGTATTTGAGGTATTACATAATAAAGAAGAGAAAGGAATAGAAAAGGACTGAAATGTAAGAAGAAATGACAAAAAATAAAGCAAAATGGGCCTATTTGTCATGCACAAGGACCCATCTGCAAATCAGGAATGACCTAGATGAAATCCAGAAGGACCTGAATGCACAGAAAACATTCAGGAGCAAAAATCCCTAAAAACCATAACCTTGAGAAGTATTTGGGCAATTAAAGACAAACGGGCTCGAACCAGCGGACCAAGAGTGCACCGCACGTGCAAAATAAGATGTTTAAGTTTCTGAAGAAAATTGGGACCGATCAGACCCAATGATCTGCCGTTGGCAGATTAATTTTGTCCACTGGGTCTCCAATTTCTCTCGTGGCTTCATTTAGATTATATGGGTGCAACAGACTATAGGGAAAATTATTATAGTCGTTGGATTGTTTCCATATCCATCCAAAACCTTATTTCTTCTATAAATAGACTTGTATTGCCTCCTTTCTTCTTCTTCCTTCCTCTCCTCCTTAGGTTAGTTTCTTTTATTATTTAGTAGTGTAGGTTTTATTTTTTAGAGTAGTGGAGGAGAAAAGGAGCAATTTTGTATTCTTCATTTTCTTAATCAAGTAAGTGGATTGGGTTTGTGTTCAGAAGGGGTAGCAGGGGTCGAGGAGGGGTCGCATGGTTTTGGGGTTTGGAGGCGAATGGGGTCGGGTTTGAGTTTAGGTTAGGTTGTTTTTTTTTGTTTGGGGACCAATAGACGTCGGCTACAGAGCGAACACGATGTCTTTACTACTTTATAGGGATATAAATGTCAGTCATAAAGATCACGCGACGTCTATACGATAGTCGTTGGATAATTGACAACCGATACATATGAGAATAAGAGTTAGCCAATTGGAACAATCGATGCTTATTCTTATTAAATTTTGGATTAGAGTTTCAATTACATGAGTTATGTTAGTTTAAATGAGTTTCAACTTTGAAAGTTTCTGAGTTTAAAATCCTGGTTCCTTTTTTTGCAACAAAGTTATAGATGTTGGTTATGAAGAAAACGACGTGGAGATGTGAGTATAGATGTTGACTATCGGTAAACACGACGTATATACCTAAAGATGTCGCATTTATGGGAAACTGACTTGTATGGGGCAACGCTTAATCCCTATTTTGCGCTAGTGTTTCACGCGTTTATTGATTTTAGCAACAATTTTCATGTACGTCTTGTGTGTGTGAACAGGACAACAACTTTGGTGCTTCTACACTATATATGGGGGTAATTATTCATTAATGGAAGGGTATTCTGTCAAATCCAGAATCATATACATGGCTAAGTGTGTGATTGAGTCAGTTATAATAACCACAAGTGCATGGCGTCGATGAAGATGCGGCAAGTAAAGGGTCATGTCCATGAGGAGCGCGTGTGAGTCGGAGTTCACAATACTCGAGTGGGGAAAAGAAAAGAGAGAAATGAAGTCGGAATTACAGTACGATGAGTACTAAATCAGAAAACTAATGATAAAAATAAATCCCTTATGGGGTAGAGAAACAATGCGGAAATGAGAATATGTGGACGTGTGTGTGTTCAGTGGTGCTCATCACAACATGTAATACATGAAATCCATAAAAACCAAATCCAACTTTGTCACCATATGAAATAAGATAAAATATTATCATTAAATCATACAAGATAATAACTGAGATGAGGGGAACATGAATTGCATAGTGACCAAACCCCACTATGTCTGCGCATGAAATAAGATTTAACGCAATCATTATAACATGCAAGACATTAATTAGGATGAGGCCAACATGAGCACATACATACACATATCATATTTTCTCCTTATCCACTCCAACATTATCCTCACCTCATCTTTCTCCATAAAATGGGCCCACTATTCTAAGCATGTTATAAGCATCACTCAAGAGTATTAGCACATCAATGATAAAAGTGAAAATCTCATTCAATGGTTATGGAACTCACGTGAGGTTCAAAGGCTAGGATTAACACACACACTTAATACATCACATAATCACATCACATTCTTCTCCACCCCAAAAGGGGATGGACTACTCCGTACTCATCTCTAAACTCAAGAAAACATAACAACAACACAAAACCATAATGGAAATGTAGAAAACTAGATTAAAATGACAGATTACAAGGTTGCTCCTCTTCTCCTCCTCTACATTAGTAATTAAGAAACTAAAATCTACTCTAACAAACAAGATATAAAACCTACTCTACTAAACAGGAAAGGAAACTAACCTAAGGAGGAGAGGGAGGAAGAAGAACAAAGGAGGCATTACAAGTCCCTTTATAGAACAAATAAGAATTTGGATGGATCTGGAAACAATCTGATAGTTGTAATAACTTTCTCTATAGTCTGGGGCACCCATTTAATCAAGACGAAGCCAAGGCAGAAATTAGAGACCAATTGGACCCATTGCATCCTCCAATGGTGGATAAAAATCCACCAATGGTGGATCACATGAGTCCAATCCGCCCTATTTTTCTTTAGTACCTTAAATGTCCTATTTTGCACGTGGGGTGCACTCCTGGTCTGCTGGTTCAAACCCGTTTGTCTTTCATTTCCCAAATACTCCTCAAGATCATGGTTTTGAGGGATTTGTTCTCCTAAAATATTTTCTGTGCGTTCAGGTCCCTCTGGATTTTATCTAGGTCCTTCCTGATTTGCATATGCGTCCTTGTGCATGACAAACAGGTCCTTGTTGCTTCATTTGAGTCCTTTGTTCTTGCCTTCCAGTCTCTTTCTCTTCCTTTCTCACTTTGTTACCTTACACCTGAAAGACCACAAAGAAACACTCGAGTAGCACAAAATTACTGTAAAATAAAGGATATATAACATGAATGCAATGTATGATATGCTACTAATGAAATACCCACACACTTACCTTTTGCTAGTCCCGAGCAAAACAAAGAAAGAGAAAATATGAAAGAAAGAAAAAGCATACAAAAAATGGGAAAGTTTAACTCACTTTCGTTGGAATCACGGTTGCACTTAGCACATGCAACAAGTCGTTAAACCTCATTGTCGCCAAGGAGGTGGAGTGGTGTCTCCTGAGGGTTTAAGCAGATAAACCCACAAAATCTGATTATTGATGCATTATTCAACCTAGCAACACTACTCGATGGACCTACTTTTGTCGATCATTGGACACGATAATCCTACAGACCGACTCTATATATGTATCAAGTCCACACACCTAGCCTAGGGAACCATTCATGCAAATTAATTAAGGACTTATGTGAAATACATGGGGAACCTTAACATCCTCAAGTGATACAATGATACAAGTGAACCTAGCCTAGAAGAACCGATGTGATACACTTGGTATATCACGTCTGTTCTCCCAGAACCGACGTGATATACCACATATTTATCGTGTAAATACGGGGTATGATGTTGGTTTTAGTAGAACTGATGTGATTTATGTCTGTTTAGAAGGAAAAAAATTATTTGTTATAAATCTATTGATATGTCCCTACGCTAAACACATTCACAATCGCATCACATTCACACAATCACAATCGCATCACATTAACAATCACATACACAATGCAATATAAGTGTCGACACTCAAGTCATTAAATCACAATCACAATTCATTTTAACATTCAAACTAACTTTCAATGACTTTGATTTCCATTCGAGCAAACTTACAAGTAATAAAAATTCAAAATTTCGGCAGAAGCTCACCTTAAATTTCATAGTAATAAAAAAATTGTTGTGGGAAAAAACAAAAACAAGCCACAATTATATATGCTAAAAACTTCAACACAACCATTCATTTAAGTAGTTATTTTAACACAACTATATATTGATCACTTAAGTAGTCATTTAAATAAGGAATGGTAGAAAGTAATAGTTGAATGCAAGGTCCAAATAAGATTCACAGGTAAGGTGCCTTCCAAAAAAAACTCAGGTTCAGAGTTACAACCCGAGACAAATCTCAAGGTTCTAATATCAACTAAGATTTGGAGAAACAATTAAGCCTGACAAAAAATCAAACAAAATCCTTACTCAACAATATTGGCAATTTGTGGTGGGTACGCATGTAGTACAAAACTCAATTGAAACAAGTAATAGGTAACAAAATTCAAACTTTGACATAAGAACATAATGTTAGTAAAAATTTGGAACATAACATTACTAAAAATTTCAAGTTGAGAGTTGTGCACGAATATTTTGGAGGAGTTGAGTTCGGAGGAGCACGACGAGTTCTTGGTTTCCGAAGGTGTTGGGGAGTGGTACAGTGTGGGGGTGGTATGTTGAGGCGGAGATTGTCGTGGGTGGTGAGTTGGGTCGAAGGTGTTGCGGTGCGTAGAGGTTGTGTGGCGGAGGTTCTCGTGGGTGGTGGGTTGGCTCGGAGGTGATGCATTGCGCCGAGGTCGGGCAGGAGGCTTCGTGGAGGTGTGCGCTTCGTGGAGGCGTGGGTTTGCGGCATGGGTTGGTGACGGAGGCTTGGGGTGGAGGCAACAAAGATCTCAAAGTTTGGGTTGTGTTTGTGTTCGGGCGGAGGAAACAAAGATCTCAAAACATGGGTTGTCTTTGTGTTCGGGCGGAGGAAACAAGAAGATGGTGGAACAAAATACAAAAAAAACCAAACACAACAGTTTTGTTCCAAGCCGACGTGGAAGCTACACCACATCACGTCCATTTAATATAACTGACGTGACAAGGCCACCAAAACACGTTGGTTTAATTAAAACTTACGTGACACATGTATCAAAGTAATTTGGTTTTCTTAAAAATAATAAAGTATACCGATCACGTTGGTTTTTCCTCCAACCGACGTGACAATAAAAATAAAACACGTCAGCTGAACAAATACCAACGTGATATATACCTATATCACATCAGTTTTTGTTCAACCGACGTAACTTATTACCATGTCACATCGGTTTAGCAAAAATAGACATGATATATACCTACATCACGTCGTTTTTTGTTCAACCGACGTGACAAGGTTGTTTAACGTTGGGTTCGTAATACCCGACGTGACATGGCGACGTAATTACATGTTTTTCCAATAGTGATTGTCCCCATGAAGGACACTATTTCAATACCTTCTTTTATTTGCGCACACAGGCCTTAACCGTTTGGTTGAGACTTCGTCAAGGCTGGTTGGAACGTGTGGACAATGTGCCTTTCTGACTTGGTCTTTCCAAGATCAAGTATGCGTGCGGAGGTAGATATATGCGAGTGGGATGACCCGGTCAAGCCCACTTGGCGCACTCCTTGCTCGGTTATTGACCCAGTCAATAACTTCTTCACGCGCTTGTCCAACCCTCTCCAATGAATCTCCAGCTGTCCTTTAACCGTTCCCACACACGTCCAACCTCCTCTTGACTATTTCTCCAGTATCCTTTAACCCACGCCCCATCTTTGCTAGTCCATAGCTTGTCTCCCACGTTGACTCAGGGTTGGCCCCATGTCTTGGCCTGAATTGATTTTGCATTGACTCCATGTTGACTAAGTGTTGACTCCTGGCCTTCGCTTCCCATGTGCATGCACCTTCAATCCTAGGCAACGCTTGCCTATCCGTGCCCGCTAGGAGCGCCTCAAGCTACCCACGCGTTACCTAGCGCGCGGCTAAGACTTCCCAAGTGTCGCGCTTGCACCACGCTTGCTGAATGCTCCATGGCCCCCTTGGGCATCCCCGGATCCCAAGTCTTGGTGCTCTTCCATGCGCCCCATTCTCCAAGCCACCAATTGTGTACTTGTTTCGTCTCTCAAGTAGTCCCGGCTACTATACACGCCCGTTTCGTGCACCTTAGGTGTTTTCCCCAAACTCAAGGTGGTGACAAATGTCCCCCACTTAACCTGTTTGTGGCCCTTGACAAACCTTTTTCTCGATCGGCGAGAAATTTGTTGATCATCCCCTCATACTCCCACAAAGTCACGTCTCTCTCCCCCGACGCTTCCTCCTCGGGTCGCCCCTACCGTTTGACTAAGTAGAACACTTGGGGATTGCGCCTACTCCATCCTCACTTCTTCTTCCCAAGGATAAACTCCTCTTCCTTATCAAAAGTAATATGGATAGTTGGTAGTGCCCGCTCCAGATCTTTGTTAGCTTCATGGTACTTCTTGAGATTGCTGATATGGAAAATATGGTGTAACTTGAGCCTCTCTGTTATCTCAATGTGATAGCGTTGCCTATCTACTTGATGATCTTGAACGGCCCATCAAACTTCGGTATGATCCCATTATGTGCATCCTTAGTGAGGATTTTATTCCATACTTGAGGAGAAAGTTTGAGTCATACCCGATCTTCAACTTTGAAATCTGCGTCTATCGTTCCTTTGTTTGATGCCTTGCCCATCTTGTGTCACGCCTTGGCTAAGAAAATCCGTGATTCCTCAACCTTATCTTGGCAAGCCCTAGCGTACCTATACAGCGCAGGACATATTCCTTTGTTTGTTTTCCCCAACTCTAAGGGGACCATAGGTTGATGTTCCGTTGCAACCTCAAACGGACTATGTCCCATGGAAGACGACTTGTGCAAGTTGTAGCTAAACTGCGCCACGTCCAGAAGATCCACCCAATTCTTTTGATTAGCTTAAACAAAGTGTTTAAGATAATCCTCAAACATTGCATTCAACCTTTTTGTCTGCCCGTCAGTCGGACGATGATTTCTGGTGGAGAACTTAGGTTGCGTCCTGATTGATTTAGTTATAATAACTGGAAGTGAACGACGTCAATGAAGACGTGGCAAGTACGGGTTGAGTCCACAATGAGGTTTGTCTACTCTGGTTTTTCAGAAGTCAAGGAAAATAAGGGGAGAAGAAGTTTGATTACACTAAACTAATATACACTAAATTAGCAATTAACAATAAGAATGATGGAAGCACAAGACTAACATTAAACTTACCTAGCAACTAGTAAACTAGAAAGATGAAATTCAGGAAGGAAAACCCATAAGGAGTGGAGCGTGTGTACACATGTGATAAGGCAGTGAAGAATGCATTCAGTAAGGCACAAGTGTAGGTTGTCCTTTCATGCATAGGAAGTACCTAATGGTTGCGGCAAAACCTATCAATCCAATCACTAACCTAGTTGATTAACATGAACATAAACGAGTTAGTTATTAAGAACCTAAAGAAGCATGGGAAGTACCTAATGGTTATGGGAAAACCCATCAACTTAAGTATTCTCTTTTAAACAAACAAGCATACATTCACATTCATCACATATTGCAAAAGATAGTATTCATCCCATTCTCCATTTCATGTATAAACAACATCTCCACTCCCAAAGCGGGATGGAACTACTCACTACACATTAAGCTACAAACTATATTAAGAAACAAAGACATTATAACTAATTACACTAAGATTAAGAAAACAAACTAAGCTAAAAATTCGAGCATTAAAAAATACAATATTAAAACA
Organism: Triglochin maritima; assembly: GCA_963682175.1. Classification (NCBI taxonomy): domain Eukaryota; kingdom Viridiplantae; phylum Streptophyta; class Magnoliopsida; order Alismatales; family Juncaginaceae; genus Triglochin; species Triglochin maritima. The sequence continues at coordinate 32,537,915 of OY821776.1, read as the reverse complement.
AAACTATGAAGAATTATTTTATTTACATGACTCACATGACAAGTGTCATTCTTCTCCACTTGAGTTTTGCTCCAATGCTTACTCTAAGTAGAGGGAATGACCACCAAGCAATCGATGTATTACAAAGGAGGAAGAGAAGTTCTATTTATAGACATGAAAAAGGCAACTGGGACAATCCCCTGATGTGGGACTAATGAAACATTCCCAGAATATATATAAACACATAAACCATATCCACGCGAAACTGGGTCAGATTCGGATAAAAATTGGCTTCCAATTGGCGGTCTAGGGCCTCCAACTGGCAGCCACTTTTTCTGATGTGGCCCGATTTTGGATATCTTCTTTAGGGCTTTAATTCTTCACATAGGGTGCACTCACATCAGTTATTAGAGTATGGGCCCAAATCAAATTGCCAAAATACTCCTCATGAGTATGTGATGAATGATGCATGTAAGCATGTACGTGTGTGTGTTTTCATGCATAGGAAGTCTCTAAAGATGTGACAAAACCTATCAATCCATTCACAAAACGTATCGGCAATTACTAATTGATTATCATAAGACTAGGCTCAGCATGAGAAGTGTCTAAAGATATGGCAAGACTCATCAAAAACCATAAACTCATGTGAAGAACAAATCTAAGCATGGGAGGTGTCTAAATCTTATGGAAAAACTCATCAAAACAAAGGTTTTTCAATTAATCAAGCAAGCAATCACAAATCCAACCACTTAACTAACATGTAGCATATTCAATAGGAAATTTTAGTCAATAAACATGAGGAAACAAACACATGGGAAGTGTCTAAATCTTATGGAAAAACTCATCAAAATCCCCCAACATGTAGATGATTAAAATGCCCCCAATGAACATACAAACACAAAAGTTTACACAATCCAAAATTCATCAAACATCCAAACATCACAACATATATGTACATCATCTCCACCCCCCAAAGGGGGATGGAACTACTCACCAGTCATTAACTTAACTATTACGTTAAGACGGAAAACATATGAACTAAGTCTACTAAGATTAATGGAACAAAATTAAGCTAAGCATGCTAGAAGATAAAAGAGACGACATGAAACTAACAAAACATTCTTTTATTAAATGGCTCACATTACAAGAAGCATCTCCCTACTTGAGTTTTTTACTTCAAGGCTTGACTCTAAGTAGAGGGATTGACCACTAAGCAATGGGTAGTATTACAAGGGAGGAGGAAGAGTTCTAACTATAGTCATAGAAAAAGGTAGTCAAGGACAATCCCCATATGTCGAACTAATGAAACATTGCCAGAATAGACATAAATATATAACCCATATCCGGTCTTGGACCGCCAATTGGCGGTCCCTTTTTCCCGGATCCCACTCATTTTCAGATATGTTCTTTAGTTCTTCCATTCTTCACATGGGGTGCACTCGGATCGGTTATTGGAGTGTCGACCCGAATCTAATTGCCGAAATACTCCTCATCATGGTGTGGAGTTTCTTGATTTGTTCATTGGTCTTTTTCGTTTACATCTGGGTCCTTCCCTCTTCCTTTTTAGTCCATAAATCTCATAATTTAGTCATTTCTCTTGCTCTTAAGTCCTTTTTTTGGCTCTTCTTCTCACTTGTTTTTTCCTGAAATTTAAACATAAAACTCGTAACATAGCAGTGCTTACGTTAAAAATGGAGGAAATAAGAAACAAATATATGCATGATATGATGTCAATCAACCATCACCGCACCCTCCTCCTCCACGACCATCGTCACCGCAACACCCTCCTTCGCGAGCACCATCACAGCAGCCACAACCTCCTCCCTCTGGTTCATGGTCATACGTTTGGTGTAGTTGTGGATTGAGTTTTTTGTTATTTAGTTTTTTTGAATTTGGTGTAGTTGTGGGAGTGAACACCGTCATCGTACCTCTCTGCAATGTCAGTATCATCTTTCCCCTCCTCCTCATAGTTCGGGCTTAATCACCTATGGAAAAATTAACTTCATCTGAAGCCAATAGATTGTCATATTTAATATGTTTACATTGTGCTGTTTGGATTTGGATTGTTTAGTTGGTTGCGGAGATTGTGAATTTTCGATTTGTTTGGTTGACGAGAATAAAGTGTGATTGTGTGAATATTTAATTCATTTTATTGCTATATGTTATGATGATGGATGTGGCCTTTATTAATGAGATATCATTTCATTTCACTTGTTCATTGGATTGGTTTGGATTGGTATGGTTTGGATTGAGTTGGGTTGGTTGGATGATTTAAATGAGTATATATGAGTTGGATTGGTTTGGTTTGCCATCTTAGGTCTTGATCAATTGCTATATTAGGTCTCATACTTGTGTATTTCAACATGATTTGAGAAGTTGTGGAAGAGTCTTCGAATTTCTATCATAGTTTCTTGGTAAAATTTAAGTTGATAAATGATTTGTTGCAATATGATAGATGAACTTATGCTTTCTATTTCTCACATTTTTACTATACCCAAATAAATTTACATTATATGCGATAAAACCAGAAATTTGTAATGTGATGTGATGTAGTGAAGAATATTATAAATCTTTCTTGTTAATCCCATAATTTGAAGAATTTTACATATCAAATTTTTTAGGGGAGGTTCTGCTAAAATTTCAATAAAATTTTAATCCCAATAGATATTAATAACATGATATTTTGTGTTTAACAAGTGTTTTGTCAATCCATGTAATTGTTTTTAATACTTGCTTTTAATATTTAAAAGGTTTATTGCCTTGCTTTTTTAAAATTTCAATATTATTTACATATATTGTCTATATATATGCTGGTATTATGATAATAATTCATTGACCCCCTTAAGAAACTTGGCTTTGAATTACCTAAAGCAAAAGATTAGACAATATTTGCTAAGTCATTCATCATATAGGATTTCCATTCACTGTATTTATAATTTATTTTGTGATTTCTGTCCTAGATTGTTGTCGTAAGGTACGTAATCTCTTTAACTCATCATTCATTAGAAAGCACGTATGAGTTAGTAGGACTTGCAATGTAACAAGAGTGAGTATTTGTTTGGTGTGTTGTTTGTTAGATTAAGGTACGAAAAACACTTAGGGGGCAGTCACCTATAAGGGATGAAATGGGGGATTTCATCACCCTTTCCTTGGGCCAAAAACCACTTAATAAAAGTGGCTTAATAAAATCAATTAGACGTTGTCCCCTAGGATTTCAAGACAATTAAGGAGAGGAAACTGTTTAAGAGCGTTACGGCCTAAATGTCATTGCCCATCTATTCTCCCTTAGATTTTAGGAACCTCCGGGTTCTTGATTTCCTACAGGCCAGTGTTCCTCGATGTTTAAGACCGTTTCGGGCTGAATGTCATTGCCCATCTAGTCTCCCTGAGATTTGAGGGACCTCTGGGTTCTTAATTTCCTACAGACTAGTGGTCCTCCATGGGACCTCAAACTTAGGTGTCATCTAGTGCTAAGGACCTATAGTGGACTTTAGGCTTGCTTTGGCCTTGATTGCATAGTTACGTTTCTAACCTTCCTCATTCCCACGTTAGATAAGGACATTATCTCCTCTCTCCTGAATCATTCTTTTCTCATCTTCATGTCTCCGAATCTTCTTATCTACGAACACCTTCTTTTAAATTGAAGTTTTATTTATTTCCTTCAATAATAAGTATAACATTTCTTAATGTTTAGATTGAAATAGATCGAGAGTTGATTCTTTCAAACTGATTGAGTGATGAGTATGAGAACATAGTGAATATGTTCTTAGAGGTTGCCAAAAAGCATTCACAATAAACGAATGACAGCGACATGGCGTATTGTTTGTGCAATAAGTGTCGTAATATATCAATGCTGACTTTTTGGAAAATAAAAAATCATTTGTTTGAGAAAGGTTTCGGCCCACGTTACAGACAGTGGATATGGCACGACAAAAATGAATCATTTAGTTGTTCCAAGAATGACGGAGACAATGTTAGTGTGGGAGATCACTTAGAGGAAATGGTTCAGGATATGGCTGAAAAGTTTTTGTCCAACCCCGATTTGCTTTGTTATTTCTTGAGTGACAAGAGAAGCCATTGTGTAAGAGTCAAATACACTAGATTGTCAGCAGTGTTGAAGTTGTACAATTTAAAAGCAGGAAATGGTTGGACCGATGTCAATTTCACATCATTGTTGACGCTATTGAAAGAGATGCTTCTAGATGATAATGAGCTGCCAAATAGAACTTATGATGCTTAAAAGTGTTGTGTCCTATGGGAATGGAATATAGGAACATACATGCATGCCCGAATGATTGTCTATTGTATAGATGTGAGTTTGAAAACTTACATTCATGTCCGTGGTGTAATGTTTCACGATACAAAATGAAACGCAGTGGACCGAACCACAATGTAGAGGCTGATGAGATAAAAATCAAAGGACCTCCTGCTAAGATTGTGTGGTATCTTCCGATAATACCAAGGCTTAAACGTTGGGTTGTGGGTAAGGAGGATTCCAAGAATATGACATGGCATGCTGATCATGTGAAACCAAATGATCAGTTGCTACGTCATCCTGAAGATTCACCTCATTGGAAAAAAGTAGATTACGACTTTCCCATGTTTGGTGAAGAAGCCAGGAATGTACGACTTGGACTCTATACGGACGGAATGAATCCTTCTGGTAGTTTGAGTAGCATTCACAATTCTTGGCATGTTTTTCTAGTAATTTACAATCTGCCCCCGTGATTATGCATGAAACGCAAATATATTATGTTGTCCTTATGATTTCTGGTCCGAAACAACTTGGAAACGACATCGATGTGTATTTAAGACCTTTAACTGATGACATAAAGAGATTGTGGGACGACAGAGAGCCAATTTTTGATTCTTGTTGTCAGGAGTCGTTTGTAATGCGGGCAACAATATTTGCACGATTAATTACTTTCCGACTTATGGTAATCTGTTTGGATATTCGGTCAGAGGTCATAAAGCTTGTCCAACTTGCGAAGAGAATACATGCTCATTGCAACTGGTTAATGGTTCTAAGACAGTCTATCTTTGTCATCAGAGATTTTTGCCAAACTCCCACCCTTATCATAGGTTGAAGAAGGCATTTAACGGAAAACAAGAGTTTCACAATCCGCCAGTTGAAATCAGCGTCGAAAAGGTTTATCAACGTGTAATGAACATTGAATATGAATTTGTAACACCATACAATTGAGCAAATGACAAAAGTTTGAATTTCCATATTTTTGATCTCACGTACTGGAAAACTTTAGAAGTTAGACATTGTATTGATGTGATGCACGTAGAGGAAAATGTTTGTGATATTCTTGTTCGCACACTGTTGAACATACCTGGTAAAACAAAAGGTGGATATAATGCAAGACTTGATCTTGTTGACCTTGGTATATGAGCATTGCTGGCACCAGAGAAGAAAGGAGACCGAAATTACTTACCTCCAGCTAGTTATACATTGTGTACAAAGGAGAAAAAAATTCTCTATCAGTGTTTGCACGATCAAAAGGTTCCCCAAGGTTATTCTTCAAATATTAGTAGTCTTGTTGTTATAAAGGATTTGAGACTTTTGGGGATGAAGTCTCACGATTGTGATACTCTAATGCAGTAGTTGTTACCTGTACCACTGAGATCCATATTACCTAAAGATGTTAGACATGCAATAATAAAGTTGTGTTCGTTTCTCAACAAAATTTGCAGTAAAATGGCTCATCCCGTGCAGTTAGATAAGTTGCAGAATGAAATTGTGGTTACATTATGTCAGTTGGAGATGTTCTTCCCACCTACTTTTTTTGACATTATGATTCATCTAGTTATTCATTTGGTTAGAGAAGTTAAATTGTGTGGACAAGTTTTTGTAAGGTGGATGTATCCTTTCGAGCGTTATATGAAAGTATTTAAAGGTTATTATAAAAATCGTCAAATGCCAGATGCTAGTATTGTGGAGGTTATCGAGTTTTGCACTGGATATCTAGCAAACACCAAAATTGTTGGACTTCAGAAGAATCGTCATGATGAATGTGCCGATGGAAAAGGGACATGTGGAATGAAAATGTTAAATCCAAACAGCGAGTACTTGTTGACAACATATTTTTATGTGTTGTGCAATTCTAATGAAGTTCAACTGTACCTAAATGAACACATGAAGGTTCTAAAGGAAAGAAATCCTTTGTGGAGTGATCAAAAAGTAATAAGTAGTCACAATAAAAATTTCATCTCTTGGTTCAAAAATGTGGCTTACAAGCGTGATGTTTCTGAGACAGTACAGTGGTTGGCCTACGGTCTGCATTCTGCTATTATAAGTTATAGTGGCTATGATATCAATGGATATTCATTCTACACAGTCTATGAAAATTCCAAAAGTGCTTTTCAGAATAGTCACATCACCTTAATAGCAGAGTCTTTGCATGTGTCTAATTCTAAAGACAAGAATCTTGTATACTCCGACATATCCTATTACGGTGTAATTGAAGACATATGGGAGGTAGACTTTGTTAAATTCAAAATACATGTATTTAGATGCAAGTGCGCTGATAATAAAAGTGGAGTTGCAGTGGATGACTTGGGGATTGTTGAACGTTTTATTTAAATCCGCAAGTGCACGGCCGCGATGATGCGGTGGTAAGTTCGGGTCGCCTCAGGGAGGTGAGCATCCTCTTGTTTATCAGAAATCAAGTGGCACAAAAAGATGGAAGAAAGTTGTTTATGCTAATCTAAACTATGCTAACTACGAAGAAGCAAATGCGAAGGAAACAAAACAACCGAATACTTCAACTAAGCTTGAGAAACTTGATACTATGCGGAAATCAGTAAGAGAGAGCGACCCCTTAGGGGGTGGAGTGACTACACATACACAATAAGGAGGCAAGAATATCTTCCTATAGGCATAAGTGGAGGTAGTGTTTGCATGTATGGGAGGTGTCTACCTATCATGGCAAAACCCATCAATTAAATCACTAACCTACTTCGATTAACATTCATAAACACAAGCTGGTTATTTAAGAAACTAAACAAGCATGGGAGGTGTCTTAAAACTTGTGGCAAAACCCATCTAGTGAAGTGTTCTATTCTAACAAGCAAGTATGCATTCATATTAATCAACACATTTCAAAATAAACATCCCCATTTCCTTAATTGCATATATAATAATCATCTCCACGCCCCAAAAGGGGAGTGGTTTTACTCACTACACATTACACTACACATTACACTAAGATAAGAAAACATATTAACTAAGCTAGATTTAATAAAAGACAATTACACTAAAACATGCACCAACAATAAAAGAAGCACAAAACTAAGGAAATTTTATTGATTGAAGACTCACAACACCAGTAGCATCTCCCCTATTGAGTTTCTTGCTTCAAGGCTTTCACTTCAATTAGGGAGAATGACCACAAGCATGGAGTGATTACAATAGAAGGTGAAGAGTTCTATTTATAGGCTTGGAAAAGGCTAATCGGGGACAATCCCCCGATGTGGGACTAAAACAACACCAGAAATAGGATAAACGCACTCTAATACACATGCCACAAAAAGCTAAGCGGATTCGGGGCTCTCTGGACCGCCAATTAGCGGTTCGAGACCGCCAATTGGCGGTCTACAGGATCCGGATCCATCTGGAATTTGTTCTGGGCTTTGATTAGTGTAGTTGGTGGTCTTTGATGCAGTTACTTGACTTGCTGGAGCTCTGACCCGACTCTAATTGCTAAAATACTCCCCATGATGGTGTGGAGTATTCTGTTTTGCTCTTAGGTCCTTCTGTCTTGCGTTCAGGTCCTTCTCCCTTGCATCTTCGTCCCCAGATCTCGCAATTCAGTCCTTTTCCCAGCTTTTGGGTCCTTTTATGCTTCATCTCTTCAAACCTATTTATTCCTGAAAACTAAACATAAAACTCGTAACATAGCATTGTTTAGGTGAAAGATAATGGATATAAGATACAAATATAAGCATGAAATGATGTCAATCAGGGATCACTTTAATTGATTTTTCAAAAGAACAATATAAAGGAGAACCTTTTATTCTCGCTTCCCAAGCAAAACAAGTCTTTCATGTGGGTAGTTGATCCATGTGGTAAGAAATGGGTAGTAATTATGGAAGGGAAGAAAAAATTTTTATCGGATGATAGCCTTATCGAGTATGAAGAGACACCACCTTTCTCTAAGCAAGCACATGAGTTGAACTCAGTAGACGAGAAAACAAATGTTGAGACTTGTATGTTTAGAGATGACTGATTGATCGTTTTATATTTAACCGCAAGTGCACGGCCGCGTTGAAGCGGTGGCAAATACGGGTCGTCCACTGGGAGGTGTGTCGACACTTGGTTTGTGCGAAGGCGAGAGGTAAAGAAAGGGAAGAGAAGGGTCGGTTACACTAAACTACACTAAGATGCAAAAAGGAAATGAAGATAAGCAATAAACTAAGCCCCAAAGGGGGTAGAGAGATTATGTGAACATAAAGATGTGTGTGTGATGTGTGTGTGTAATTAAGCTCCTCACAACATGTAGTGCATGAAATCATAAAACTACATCCAACTTTGCCTCTACATGAATTAAGATTTTACTACATCATTAAAACATACAAGACAATAATTGGAATGAAGCTAAATGAACTCAAGTATAAAGACTAGACCCTACTATGCCTCCACATGAATTAAGATAAGACTACATCATTAAAACATACAAGACATTAGCTAAGCTAAAGGCAACAAGAGTTCACACACTACAAATTGTGTTTCCAATATTAATTCCTATCCATATCCTAACCTTATCATTCCCCATAAAATAGATCCACTAATCAAAGCATAAGCTAAGCTTCATTCAAGAGCATTAGCATATCAAAGATAAGAGTGAAGACCCATTAGATGATTATGGAAATCATTTAAAGCTCAAGGGATAAAAATAACACACACTTAATACACTACATGATTATATCACATATTTCTCCACTCCCCAAATGGGGATGGAACTACTCACTACTCATTACACTAACTATATTAGCAGAAGCAAGCATAATACTGAAAATGAAATTTATACTAATCAAACAAGAAATATTAAAGAAGCATAAAACAAAACAAACAAGCAAACATGCATATGGAAGGAAATAAAACTAAGAAAGAAACAACACAATTAAAGGAACCTTCTATTATTAACTCACTCAATTACAAGTAGCTCTTCCTCCACCAGAGTTTTGCTTCAAGGCTTCACTCTTAGTAGGGAAGGTGGCCACCAAAGAGAGAGATGGATACAATGGGAGGTGAAGAGTTCTATTTATAAGCATGGAAAAAGCTAATCCGGGACAATCCCCCGATGTGGGACTAAACCAATACCAAAAATAGCCTAAACGAACATTAATACAAGTCCAGGAGAAGTTGGGGCGGATTTGGCATGATCCAGACCGCCAATTGGCAGTTCCAGACCGCCAATTGCGGCCTATAAAGCCCAGATTCGTCTGGGTCTTCTGGTGGGCTTTCCTTGAAGTGTGTCTTGGTCTTGGATGCATCTGGTTGGTTTGTTGGAGCTCCGACCCGAATCGAATTGGCAAAATACTCCCCATGTTGGTGTGGAGTATTCTGTTTTTCTCTTAGGTCCTTCTGTCTTGCAATCAGGTCCTTCTTCCTTGCATCTTGGTCCCCAGATCTCACAATTCAGTCCTTTTTCCCAGCTTTTGGGTCCTTTTATGCTACATCTCTTCAAACCTATTTATTCCTGAAAACTAAACATAAAACTCGTGACATAGCATTGTTTAGGTGAAAGATAATGGATATAAGATACAAATATAAGCATGAAATGATGTCAATCAAATACCCCCACACCTAACTTTTGTTAGTCCCGAGCAAAACAAAGAAAGAGAAAAACATATGAAAAAACAAGAAATCCTAACTCACTTTCGTAGGAATCACGGTTGCACTTAGCACGTGCAACAAGCCGTTAAACCTCCTTGTTGCCAAGGAGGAGGAGTGCTGTCTCCTGAGGGTTTTCAGCGGATATACCCACAAAATCCGAACAAGATGCATTAATCAATCTAGCTACACGACTCGTTGGACTTATTTTGTCGATCATGGAATGCGGTAATACTACGGGTCGACTCTATATATGTAATCAGTCCACACACCTAGCCTAATGAGTTATTCGTGAGAGTTAACTAAGGAATTAAGTGAAAGACATGGGCAACCTTAACTTCTGAACGTGATACAACGTGTAAAGTCCATTTTGGTTCTTACTTGACTCTTCTTTTCTTTTTCTTTTTTTTTTCTTCTTCTTTTTTTTCTTTTTCTTTGGAGCATTTATTGGTTGGTGTTTGATTCTCCCAGGGTCAGGTTTCGTGCATCATTGCCTATGAGGACTTACACTATCACGTACACCTTCCCCCAAATCTCCACATAGGGAGATCCCTACCACCCGTGTAACGGGAGTTCGGTCGGTGCATCCCAAGTCAGATGACTCGAAAGGACCAGGCACAAAGTCCCCTCAGACCTACTTTGCCGAGTGATAGGAGCCATGCGAGAAGAGAGAACACCACTTATTTATTTATCTACATGGGAACCAAAACCCCTACACTAAAATTTCACAAAAAGAGATTAAGGGTCCTTGACTACGACAAACTTCCTTATACTAACAGACACGAATTATTTGACTCACTAGGTTCAGGGTGGACTTCTTTAAATGTTTGAGTACTGAAACCCTAGGATTACACACCCCCCGAGGGAAAACCAGGGTGCATCCTAACGACTCGATAAATCCTAAAGCCACGTACTAGATATCCTAATGCATGATGTTCAAGACAATTTTGGGAGCTATATTTTTACTTTGCCTCTCAACGGTTTTGCACATGCTAAACACACGCAAAACCCACAAAACATTTTCTTTCGAAAACACATGAAGATTTTGAAAGAAATGTGGAAATTTTAAAGCACTAGGCAAGTAAAAGAAGACAAGTCACCCAAGGATCATGGCAAGCAAATATATCGATATTTAATACAGCACACTAACATGACCCTAAATGCAATCAAAAGAAAACAAAATCGAAAGAAAAAACTCGACTATGTACACACGTAAAACACCCCCCCCCCCCCCCCACACCTACTGCATGCATTGTCCTCAATGAATGTGAGCAAAATACTACATGGATGTATGCATGAAACAGAAGAGATCTCACCAACGTGAAGTACAGAAGGAAGTTCATGGCTATGTTGATGGACACAACCCAACTTCCCTCAAAACATGTGAGATGCTAAAGAAGGGATACAAATACGTGAAAGAAATGGGGCCCAAATACTCAAGGGTTGGGGCCCACAACAATCGATGCTCACAGAAGGAGTTTTTTTTATATACACATGAAAGCTCAACCACTCATGTAGGAGCATGAATGGTTGAGTGCGAGGGAGGTTCATGAAGGAACATGACCTCCTCGACTTCGGCTGGTGCCCCCTCCAAGTAGGGTTTGAGGCGTTGTCCATTAACTTTGAACACGTCCCCATTCCCTGGGTTCAAGATCTCAACCGCTCCATGAGGATAAACGGTTTGGACAAAAAACGGGCCAGACCAGCGACTGCGGAGCTTACCCGCAAACAGATGAAGCCAGGAATTGTAGAGCAACACCTTCTGCCCGGCCGTAAACACCTTTCGCATAATCATGCGATCGTGAAACATCTTGGCTCGGGACTTATGAATTTTGGCATTCTCGTACGCATCATTGTGTAGCTCTTCTAATTCCACAATGTCGAGCTTACGTTGTACTCCTGCTTGATCAAGATCCATATTCAGGTTCTTGATCGCCCAGAAAGCACGATGCTCAAGCTCGACGGGTAGGTGGCAAGCCTTGCCGTACACTACCCGATATGGGGACATACCCAAATTGGTCTTGTACGCGGTGCGGAAAGCCCACAACGCGTCATTCAACTTGGTAGACCAATCCTTCCTCGAGGAACTAACCGTCTTCTCAAGAATTTGCTTTAATTGACGGTTAGAGATTTCGACCTGCCCACTAGTTTGCGGATGGTATGGGGTCGCAAGCTTGTGGGTGATCGAATATTTCCTCATAAGCGCTTCAAAGGAGCGATTACAGAAGTGGGTACCCCTATCGCTGATTATGGTACGAGGAGTACCAAATCGCGCAAAAATGTCCCTCAAGAATTTGGTGACCACCTTGTTGTCATTGGTCTTTGTGGGTATAGCCTCAACCCACTTAGACACATAGTCAACGGCCACCAGAATGTAAACATTCCCGAACGAGTTCGGGAAGGGACCCATGAAATCGATGCCCCACACATCGAAGATGTTGACAACAAGGACATTTTGCAAAGGCATCATGTCACGTCGACCAATCCTGACAAGGCGCTGGCACCTATCACATCGCTTACAAAAGTTGTAAGCATCCTTGACAAGAGTGGGCCAGTAGAATCCAGATTGGAGCACCTTGGCAGCAGTTTTCTTTGCTCCAAAGTGTCCTCCACAAGCCTTAGAATGGCAGAAGTGGAGTACACTTTGGAACTCGGAATCTGGGACGCACCGCCTGAAAATTTGGTCAGAGAAGTATTTGAATAGGTAGGGGTCGTCCCAGTGAAAGAATTTGACATACGATCTAAATTTGGATTGGTCAGATTTTGACCAACCCACAGGAAATTGCTCGGTCACGAGGTAGTTCACGATGTCGGCAAACCAAGGGTTAACTTCGATCGTAAACAACTGCTCGTTAGGAAATTTATCGTTAATGATTTGGTCCTGTGGGTTGGTCGTCTCTAAACGAGACAAGTGGTCAGCTACAACGTTTCCACACCCTTTTTTGTCCCGAATCTCGAGATCGAATTCTTGTAACAACAAGATCCATCTCAAGAGTCGGGATTTTGCATCTTTCTTCGCCATGAGGTGCTTGATGGCTGTGTGATTAGAATAGATAATCACGTGGGAACCAATCAAGTACGACCGGAATTTCCCAAAGCAAATATGATCGCTAAGAATTCCTTCTCGGACACAGTGTAGTTCAATTGGGCATCATTGAGTGTTCTACTGGCATAGTAGATCACATGAGGCAATTTGTCCAATCGTTGCCCAAGCACTGCTCCCACAGCGAAGTCAGATGCATCACACATTAACTCAAAGGGTTCAGTCCACACCGGTGCCTTAATAATGGGAGCTGAAGTCAACTCTTTCTTCAAGGTCAAAAAGGCATGGTGGCAATCCGGTGTGAACTCAAAAATGGCATCCTTAGCCAACAACGCAGTGAGAGGTCGAGCGATTTTGCTAAAATCCCGAATGAACCGCCGATAGAATCCAGCATGCCCCAAAAAGGCGCGGATATCCTTCACATTATGTGGCGGTGGGAGATTAGCAATGATACCCACTTTGGCGGGATCGACCTCAATTCCCCTACTTGAGACCACATGTCCAAGTACAATCCCTCGCTTCATCATGAAGTGACATTTCTCCCAATTGAGAGCGAGGTTCTTCTCACGGCATCGCTTGAGGACAAGGCTCAAGTGATGAAGGCACTCATCAAAGGAAGCGCCAAATATGGAAAAGTCGTCCATGAAGATCTCAAGGAAACGCTCAACCATATCGGAGAAGATGCTGATCATACACCTCTGAAACGTTGCCGGCGCATTGCATAACCCAAAGGGCATGCGACGGTAGGCAAACGTGCCAAAGGGACAAGTGAATGTGGTTTTCTCTTGGTCCTCGGGGGCGATGGGAATTTGGTTGTAACCGGAGTATCCATCAAGAAAACAATAGTACTCATGTCCGGCCAACCTTTCCAACATCTGATCAATGAATGGCAACGGGAAATGATCTTTCGGCGTTGCCGCATTGAGCTTGCGATAATCAACGCAAACTCGCAAGCCAGTTTGCAAGCGTGTCGGGATAAGCTCATTATGCTCATTCTCCACAACCGTCACGCCTGACGTCTTGGGAACCACATGGACAGGACTCACCCACGAACTATCAGAGATAGGATAGATTATGCCATGATCCAAGCACTTAAGAACCTCCTTTCGGACGGCTTCCTTCAGTACAGGATTCAATCTCCGTTATGGGTCCCTGCGGGGCCGAGAATCCTCTTCCATGTGGATCCGATGCTGAACAATACCAGGGCTAATTCCCTTGATATCCTTCAAGGACCACCCGATTGCCTCTTTGTTTTCAAAGAGTACTCTTTTGAGGGCAACCTCTTCATCTTTTTCAAGATCAGAAGCAATAATGAGTGGCAAGGTCTCATTATCCCCTAAAAAGATGTACTTTAGGTTATCGGGGAGCGGTTTAAGCTCGACCAGAGGTGGGTCCTTGTCGGATTCAGAGTTACTTTCAAGTGGCTCAAGGGCCACAAGGTAAGAGGAGCAAGCACCCAGATGTGCCTCCTCGTCCAGAGATATGCTGGCGGATTCCTCAAGATCCTCTTCACTCGCAACCTGATCATTAGGCACCTCAATAATATGTCGATGTGAGTCGAACATGCCTAATGAGTCAGGCTCATCCGTGTCCTGGATGAAATTGCCTCCGACAGTGTCGTCGAAGAGCCCAGGTTGCTTACCAAGAGTGAAGATGTTGAAATCCGCCGTGAGGTTTCCAAAAGACAACCTCATCAAGCCATTGCGACAATTGATCAAAGCATTAGATGTCGCAAGAAATGGCCTCCCAAGGATCACAGGAATCTGCCCTTGTGGGTTGGACACGGGTTCGGTATCCAAGATGATGAAATCAACTGGAAATACGAACTCACCCACTTTGATAAGGACATCCTCCACACTCCCTCGTGGGATTTTGACGGATCTATCAACCAACTGGAGGGTTGTCCTCGTTGGTTTAGGATCGCCTATCCCAAGGTTGACATAGACTGAGTAAGGCAGGAGATTCACAGATGCCCCCAAATCCAATAGAGCTTGAGAGATGGTCACATTCCCAATCATGCAAGAGACAGTTGGACAACCAGGGTCCTTGTACTTGACATTCATGGGTTGTGTCAATATGGAGCTCACATTGGCGGCCAAGAAGGCCTTTTTGGGCACATTTGTTTTTCTCTTGGTGGTGCAAAGGTCCTTGAGGAACTTGGCATACGGTGGCATTTGTTGAACAACGTCCAACAACGGGATGTTCACCTTTACTTGCCTAAGTACCTCAACGCTCTTATCCCAATGCTCATCACGTTTTTTAGTCAATCGATGAGGGAATGGTGCCTTGGGGACATAAGAATCACGAGGAGGAGTCTCAGAATTAGGTTCCTTGACAGGCTCAAGACTCTCCTCGGAAGTCTCGCCAACAGGGTTGGCTTCTGGCATTTTCACATTATTGTCAACGACCCTTCCCGATCTCAAGGTATGAATAACATTAGCTTGTTGGGAAGGGTCACTTTCAACATTGTGTACATTCTGCCTGGTATTAGCAGGCTGACCCCAGGGATTTACCACAGGTTCACTCGGGAATTGACCCTTCTCGCGTTCATGGAGCTGATGAGCCAACTGGCTTACTTGCATTTCCAATGCTTTGACCGTATTATTGTTGGCCGCAAGCATGGATTGAGTGCTCTGCATGAATGCTTGAAGGGTTTGTTCAATGGTAGAGTCCTTAGGGTCAACCTGCTGGGGTGGTGGAGTCTGGTTAGAATAACCTGACGAAGAGGCCTGACCAGGTTGGTAATTTTGGTGCTGAGACCTTTGATGTGGGGGTTGGTAGGTCGCCGATGGGCGTGGAGGTTGATAAGGTGGAGGTTGAGGTTGAGCGTGCAAGCTCTGACCGTGTCCTCCACTAGACCCGCAAGAGAAGTTAGGATGGTTACGCCATCCCGGGTTGTAGGAATGACTGTACGGGTCGTTTCGGGGCCTTTGGTGATACATCGCATTTGCATGCTCAGTATCCCTTGGAGCGTAAGCACACTCCAAGTC
The DNA here is from genome assembly GCA_963682175.1 of Triglochin maritima. Taxonomy (NCBI): domain Eukaryota; kingdom Viridiplantae; phylum Streptophyta; class Magnoliopsida; order Alismatales; family Juncaginaceae; genus Triglochin; species Triglochin maritima. Next base: position 32,522,062 of record OY821776.1, on the reverse strand, counting down.
ATCATGTCCAGACAGTCCACACCTAGTACACCCGGGAGTAGCGACCTGAGCTACAGGAGCTCGGACCATCTCCAAACTCTCTATCCTACGCATGAGAGCAGCCATTTTCGCCTCAGACGCGATAGTCGACTCAACATGATATGATCCAGCTCGACCAGAAGACCTGGCGGCTGGTGGCTCTCTCATGGTGTCCCACTCGAAGGTGCGCTCAGCCATGGACTCAAAAGTGTCCCATGCCTCCTCGATGGGTTTCATTTGGAAGTCACCCTGACACATCGACTCCAACAATGTACGGGTGTTGTAGTTGATGCCCTCATAAACAATCTGGCACAGCTGCCATAGCTCAAGTCCATGATGAGGGCATTGCTGGAGAAGGTCCTTGAACCTCTCAAAGAAACCATGAAAAGATTCGGTCTCGGTCTGATACATTTGATGTATCTGGTGCCGTATCTGTTGAGTTTTCCTTTGAGGGAAAAATCTCTTCAGAAAGACGGTCACAAAGTCATCCCAAGACCGAATCGAGCTCGCCGGGAGGCTATACATCCATTTCTTCGCATTATCCTTCAATGCGAACGAAATCATCCTCAACCGGACAGAATCCTCGTCAAGCTGTTGAAGCTTGAACATGGAGCATACTTCCTCGAATTCGCGTATAAAAATATACGGATCCTCCTTATTGGCAGTAAAGGTTGGAAGCATGCTCACATACTGAGGTTTCAGCTCATAGTTGTTCCCGCGAGCAGGGGGAACAACTATGCAAGAAGGTTGCGCGGCCCGAACAGGATGGGTCCGCTCCCACAACGTCATCGGCCTATCCTGTTGAGCTAAAGGTGGTGGTGCACCTAGAACTTGATCCTGACCGAATCTCCCTTCCTCTCGAGTCAGAGGAGGAGGAGAAGGAGGTCTACGTGGTGGTGGGAATGGACCGAGGTAGTCCATGTATGGAACCCGGTCTCCCTCGCCACCACGAGACGACTCGCCCTCTTGCTCCAAAGGAGCACGAGGCGGAGATGGTCGATCACCAAGATCTTCCATCTCAGAAATAAGCACTCTCTCGAGTCGAGCGCTCTCACCAGAACGAGCCCAACCTCGCATAAAAATGCTCGACTCGACTCTGACAAACACACAACAGAAGGTGTACTAGAGGAGGAGACTAAACGTAGAGAATAGATGAGGAGAGGACTCAGGTGAGGAGGGATGAATCCCTTGAGCTAGCGTGGGTAGTGGGATCAGGAAGAAGCCTAACTAGCAACCACGGCTCAAACAATGTAAGGCAATGGGTCCTTAAGCTAGACGACGCCTAACTTCGAGTTCACTAGCCTCGACACGCCTCACCTCCCTACAACGAGGACCACAATGCCCAGCAAGTGATACCAGATCCGGAGATCCAGTACCTCCTACTATCGACAAGGTAGGCAACGCCGATCAGGTCATGACGGTCTCGACTAGATTACTCTCCTAGTGCGTCCGAATTCCTTAGGGCCAATGTCTACTTGCTTTTAGTTAAGGCATGATTAAGAGTGATTTTTGGGGCCAAGGAAAGGGTGATGAAATCCCCCACCTTATCTTTTATGGGACAGCCCCTCCTTAGTAGCGATTTGATCCTAGATCTAGCAATCAATCGCTCCAATCAAACGCTCTCTCACTCTTGTCCCGATGCACCTTACTAACTAATGCATGAAATAAACATGCATGAATGAGGGATGTGGGTGCACGTACCTCACGCCAGCAATCAACGACAAAATGTAAAGCAAAGAAAAGACAAATGCATGCAAGGTCTACCAATGGTGCATGACATAGATGGCAAGAAGTCTAATCTTTTGCTTTGAGTTTTATGGTCCAAGTTGATTAAAGGGGGAGTGATTAATGATCTGGGATCAAACCAGAAGTCATAGCATGCAAAATTGGGCTCCCAGATAACAAAAATTTGAACACTAACTACCAGAAAAAATTACAAGGCAAGCAACTCTCACCAGGCCGCCAATTGGCGGTCTTCAACCGCTGATTGGCGGTCTGCTTAGGGTTTCTCTTCCTCCAACTTTGCCAGTAGTCTCCCCGTGATCTTGTGGTTCCCTGCAACTAAGAAAAACTGAAAACACAAAATTAAAAACCCCTCGAATCGTCCAAACCAATGTCTGGAGAGAGCACCTCCCCGGCAACGGTGCCAAAAACTTGATTGATTGTTTTATATTTAACCGCAAGTGCACGGCCGCGTTGAAGCGGTGGCAAATACGGGTCGTCCACTGGGAGGTGTGTCGACACTTGGTTTGTGCGAAGGCGTGAGGTAAAGAAAGGGAAGAGAAGGGTCGGTTACACTAAACTACACTAAGATGCAAAAAGGAAATGAAGATAAGCAATAAACTAAGCCCCAAAGGGGGTAGAGAGATTATGTGAACATAAAGATGTGTGTGTGATGTGTGTGTGTAATTAAGCTCCTCACAACATGTAGTGCATGAAATCATAAAACTACATCCAACTTTGCCTCTACATGAATTAAGATTTTACTACATCATTAAAACATACAAGACAATAATTGGAATGAAGCTAAATGAACTCAAGTATAAAGACTAGACCCTACTATGCCTCCACATGAATTAAGATAAGACTACATCATTAAAACATACAAGACATTAGCTAAGGTAAAGGCAACAAGAGTTCACACACTACAAATTGTGTTTCCAATATTAATTCCTATACATATCCTAACCTTATCATTCCCCATAAAATAGATCCACTAATCAAAGCATAAGCTAAGCTTCATTCAAGAGTATTAGCATATCAAAGATAAGAGTGAAGACCCATTAGATGGTTATGGAAATCATTTAAAGCTCAAGGGATAAAAATAACACACACTTAATACACTACATGATTATATCACATATTTCTCCACCCCCCAAATGGGGATGGAACTACTCACTACTCATTACACTAACTATATTAGCAGAAGCAAGCATAATACTGAAATGAAATTTATACTAATCAAGCAAGAAATATTAAAGAAGCATAAAACAAAACAAACAAGCAAACATGCATATGGAAGGAAATAAAAATAAGAAAGAAACAACACAATTAAAGGAACCTTCTATTATTAACTCACTCAATTACAAGTAGCTCTTCCTCCACCAGAGTTTTGCTTCAAGGCTTCACTCTTAGTAGGGAACGTGGCCACCAAAGAGAGAGATGGATACAATGGGAGGTGAAGAGTTCTATTTATAAGCATGGAAAAAGCTAATCCGGGACAATCCCCCGATGTGGGACTAAACCAATACCAAAAATAGCCTAAACGAACATTAATACAAGTCCAGGAGAAGTTGGGGCGGATCTGGCATGATCCAGACCGCCAATTGGCGGCCTATAAAGCCCAGATCCGTCTGGGTCTTCTGGTGGGCTTTCCTTGAAGTGTGTCTTGGTCTTGGATGCATCTGGTTGGTTTGTTGGAGCTCCGACCCGAATCGAATTGGCAAAATACTCCCCATGATGGTGTGGAGTATTCTGTTTTGCTCTTAGGTCCTTCTATCTTGCAATCAGGTCATTCTTCCTTGCATCTTAGTCCCCAGATCTCACAATTCAGTCCTTTTTCCCAGCTTTTGGGTCCTTTTATGCTACATCTCTTCAAACCTATTTATTCCTGAAAACTAAACATAAAACTCGTGACATAGCATTGTTTAGGTGAAAGATAATGGATATAAGATACAAATATAAGCATGAAATGTTGTCAATCAATGACCACGGTGAAGATATATGGATTGAAAATCAATTAAGAAGAAAAACTCGTAAAGGTGCAAATTTTCTTTAAATACATTATAATAACCACTGAATGTCTTGATTTTACTTGTTAATGTCCTGAGTTTACTCGTTATATAGAGTATTATGGCTCCGAAAAAGAAACCCACCCCATCAGAGTCTGAAGGCTCGAAGACTTACAGTTTACGAGGTCCTTGCCTCAGGAAAGAATTCATGGGGAGAAGAAATAGAGACGGTAAAGTTCCAATCCAGTTTGATGACCATCTTGAGCCGATAGGCATGCTGTCTGATAACTGGAGAAGTTATCTAGGTAGCCTAGTGAGGGCAAAGATTGACATTTGTTTGTCGAGTTGGGCCGATGTTGATGAGAGGTTGAAGGGCACAATATGGGATGACATGCAGGTAATGAGTTCATTATAAAATTCTTTAGTTATAGTCAAACTTTTGAGATATATAAAGTTGTTAAAATGTTGTAGGCATCTTTTGAGTTCCAATCCACAGACAAGTTGAAGAAAAAGTGATTATTCGGAAACTACCAGGATAGAAATCCATGCGATACCTATAACTTTAGCACTATGAATCAATGGGATCAATTCAAAAAATCAAGAGATAGCCCAGAGTTTGAGGTAACTGAGTTTAATTTAGAATATGAATTATTAAGTTATTGTTTTAAATGAGGATCTAATCAAATAATTTTTAGGCCATCCGAACAAAAAACCAAAAGATTAGATCTTCCAAGAAGTATATGGATCGTATGTCTCGAGCGGGGTACCAAAAGTTAGAAGCACAAATGATGGCTAAACAAATTGCTCAGAAGAAACAGTAGGCAATTGACTCTGGTATGAGTGAGGAGCAAGCAAGCAACTTGTCTCCTCCTTCTCCCGTAGCTCATTGTGAATCTTGGAAGAGAGTGAGGGTAAACTTCAAAGGAGAGTACGTCACAGACGAGTCACAAGTGATTGGCTCAAAGATAGTAAGTTGTATCACTTGTATACGTTATTAAATCACATTCAGTTATTTTATTTTTTTCAATTGTTGGTAACATTTTTCGCGAAACTTTAGGACTCTCTGGAGTTGAGAGAATCCCATGGTGAATTTGCTTCTCATGGCCGGAATGACATTCTCCGCGAAGCCTTGGGAAAGGACTAACATCCCGGTCGTGTGTGGGGGGTAGGGAGTAGTGTTGGACTGAGACAATATTATGGAAAGACTGAATGGTCTACTTTGTCGACAAGTCATACCAAATGCCAGCAAGAGAACACAGATTTGAAAAATAAGTTGCAGCTTGTTTTGGAGAGATTGGATCGTGATTTGCCTACTTCTCCTACCCACCGTAGGACCGCTTCTTCTCAAGTGATCACTCCTCCGGTGCAACCATAGTTCAACCCTGATCGACAATATGAATTCGTGGCTCGTTCTCGAGAATTGGCCCTCATAGGCGGTCCCTAATTTGGAAAGTTTGATGATATCTCTTCATGTGCTCTTTTTGTCGAAGGCACAGACAAAAAATTGGTGGAATACGGTAAAGTTTATAACATCTCCAAACACCACTTCACATAGGTGGAAGAGGGAGAAGGGAAGGTTGCAGTGGGGATGTGCTTAGATACTGGTGCTCTGGTGCCAATTCCGGAAGAAGAGATTGTTAACCTCGGCTTTGATATTGGGGGGTTCGTGACGTGGCCCAGTCATTTGGTAGAGTTAAATGACACACACGAGGTATACTTTAATTTTGTAAGACTGTAAATTTCAATTTTGTTAATAATTATATTTTTAACAGTTGTATATATATCTGTAAGGCGTCAAACCCCAGAGCATAGGTTCCAACAACCAATCTCTGATCAACATTAATTTGCTACCAACTAGGTGCAAAATGTTGTATCAATTAATGGTAGGTAGGGAATCACAATCCTTAGCTACCTGGGATTTGGATGACGAGTTTAAAGGGTTTCCTTTGGCTTTATACGTCACTAAAGAGGTTGTAATGAGATCTTGGTGATGGATTCATTGTGCATTGTGATTATCGACATGCAAGTGAAGTAAGTGTTTTCTATGTATAAGATGAAATGTATTACATAATATTATCGTAATTGTAATGGAATGTAATTTTTACTTTTATAGACACATTTATGACGCTAGAAGGTCAGTCTCTCCCGACGGTCAAATATTTGGATTCATCAGTCCATCTACCTATATATACGTGAATAACTATAAATCAGGTCAACTTGGGAGTCTCATGAAAGAAGATCACAAAAGATGTTATATGCTACCATTTCATGAGCGGTAAATTAGATATTTTAAAGTGGAATTTTATTTTGTAATAAACTTCTAATTATATATATAAATAATGCTCATTGGATGCTTGTCGTTGTATGCCTCGTGTGTAATTCGGCATATTGGTTTGATCTATTGGGGTCGAATAAACCAAGGGAATCCATAAAGACACTTGTAAATCTGTAAGTTCATTTTAATCAACGTATTTGTAAACCGTGGTTTTGTATTAGTATCATTGAATTCATGTTCAATAACTTCTGCTACTCAGGACAATTAAGGTTTACAGAGCGTTAGGTGACATGAGAACAACCACAAAAATGGAAGTAACATGGCATGTGATGAGAGTAAGTTCTTTCTTCCATTTTTATTAATTATGTTTGGTAATGGAACATATATTTAACGAATTTATCTACTTGTAGTACCGCAAGCAGACTGGAAATACGGAATGCAGTTACTATGTGATGAGATACATGGAGGAAATCCTCCAATTTGCAAATGAAGACATAGCCCTATCCGAGGTAATATAGATCGCTACTAAGTTGTATAATTATAATTTCATTATATAGATATTAATATTTTTTTACTTCTATTTTTATAGGTCTTCCCAAAGAGTAGGGATCCGTACTCGCAATAGGAGCTCAATGATACTCGCGACCGATGGGCTCGTTATTTGATGACAAACATGTTAATGAACTAAGAGGTTCAAATATCACTAACACTTTTTTTGTAATTTATTTAACATGTTTACTTTTATTACAAACATACAATGCTATGCTTTAATATAATAGCCTCATTTTTGGAAAGAATGGCAAGTGTTTGTGAATGAATTTCAAGTGTGTAGGTATGCTTGTATGTCTTTGTGAATGAATTTGGTGCAGTATGTATGCTTTCCTTGTACAGGTTTAATGTGATAGAATGCAGGACTATGATTGCTATTTAATTTTTTTGGTCCAGGTTTGGGAATAGAAGTCGGTTGTTGTGGCATAGCCGACGTCTTTGCGTTTGAGAAAAGGAATAAACATCGGTCAGTAGACACGACCGACGTTTACTCCCAAACCATAGACGTCTGTTGGTAGAGAAGGCCGAAGTCTATTCCTAAATAATATACATCGGTTGTACTATACGACCGATGTCATGGTTTAGGAATAGTGTTGGCTTTTACGCGATCGACCTCTATGTATATACGACGTATACATAGACATTGGATCTGGGTAGCCTGATATCCTAAGGATATACCCCCGTATAACCGAAGAATATTCCCTTCTACAGTAGTATTTGGGTCAAATTAAGGAAATATAGCATGAATATGATGCATGATATGATACTAATCAAATACCCCCACACTTACCCTTTACTAGTCCCAAGCAAAACAAAGAAAGAGAAAAATGAAAGAAAGTAAAAACATACGAAAAACAAGGAAATCCTAACTCACTTTCGTAGGAATCACGATTGCACTTGGCACGTGCAACAAGCCGTTAAACACCCTTGTCGCAATGGGGGAGGAGTGGTGTCTCCTGAGGGTGTTCAGCGGATATACCCACAAAATCCAAACATTGATGCATTATTCAACCTAGGAACTCGACTCGTCGGACCTACTTTTGTCGATCGTTGGACACGGTAATCCTACGGACCGACTTTATATGTATCCAGTTCACACACATACCATAGGGAACCATTCATGCAAGTTAATTAAGGGATTAAATGAATGACATGTGCAACCTTAACATCCTCAAGTCATACAAAGTGTAAAGTCCATTAAAGTTCTTATTATATTGCCATTCATTTTCTTCCATATTATTAAATTTTTTTCAATTCAATTTTTTTAACTAGTTTGTGTTTAATTCTTCCAGGATTAGGCTTCATGCATCATTGCCTATAAGGACATACACTATCACGTACACTGTTAGATTCGATTAACGTTTAGACCATAAGTGCACAACCGTCAGTGAAGACGGGGCAAGTATGGATTGATCCACAAGGAGTTGAGTAGTCTCTAGTTTGTCATAAATCAAGTGGCGAAATAGGGGAGAAGAGTTTTGATTACGCTAAACTAGACTACACTAAACTAGTAGTTAACAAATGCAAAAGGAAGCAACTAAAGATTGACAAACTAACTAAAGACCTAACAAAGAGATTTGAAATCAAGAAGAGAAACCCCAAATGGGTGGAGTGTGTGGACATATGAAGTGAAATAAGTGATGAATGACGCTTGTATGCACGTATGTGTGTGTGTCATGTGTGAGTCTTCATGCATAGGAAGTGTCTAAAGATTTGGCAAAACCTATCAATCCATTCGCACAACCTATCATCAATTACTACTTGATTATCATAAGACTAGACTCATCATGAGAAGTGTCAAATGATATGGAAAGACTCATCAAAACCATGAACTCATGTGAAGAACAAAGCTAAGAATGGGAGGTGTCTAAATCTTATGGCAAAACCTATCAAAACAAAGTTTCTGCAATCAATGAAGCAAGCAAACACAAATACAAACACACAACTAACATATTGCATACCCAACAGGAAATTTCAGTGAATAAATATAAGGAAACTAAGCATGGGAATTGTCCAAATCTTATGTTAAAACTCATCAAAAATCCCCCAACATGTAGATGATTAAAACACCCACGATGAACATACAAACATGAAAGTCTACACAATGAATTATTCATCAAACATCAAAACATGACAACATAAATGTACATCATCTCCACCCCCCAAAGGGAGATGTAACTACTAACTAATCATTAGACTAACATTTATCTTAAGAAGAGAAAACATTCAACTACTTCAGCTAAGATTAATTAAACAATTTTAAGCTAAGCATGCAATGAATAAAAGAGGCAACATTAAACTAACAAAAAATTTGTTTTATTAAATGACTCGCATTACAAGTAGCATCTCTCCACGTGAGTCTTTGCTCCAAGGCTTGACTCTAAGTAGAGGGATTGGCCACTAAGCATGTAGTAAATACAAAAGAGAAAGAAGAGTTCTATTTATAGTCACAGAAAAAAGTTAAACTGGGACAGTCCCCCGGTATGCACTATACGCATATCATAAATAGACTAAATACAAACTAATATATCACCCAGCTGAACATTATCGGATCGGAGAAGAAACGACTGCCAATCAGCGGTCTGGAACTACTAATTACCGGTCTGGATTTTCTTGATCTGGTTGTGCTTTGGTGGAGACTTATGTGGATCGATTTCTTCATGTTTGGAGCACCCAAGTTGGTTGTTGGAACCTAGGCCCAGATCTAATTGCCAAAATATTCCTCATGATGGTGCAGAGTTTCTCGATTTGCTTAGTGGTCCTTGTTGTTTACATCCGGGTCCTTGCCTCTTGCATATCAATCCACAACTCTCATAATTCAATCCTTTTTTCTTGCGTTCAGGTCCCTTTTGTGTCTCTTCTTCTCCACTTGTTTATTCCAGAAACTTAAACATAAAACTTGTTACGTAGCATTGCTTAGGTTCAAAATAGAGGATATAAGACATTAATATATGCATGATATGATATCAATCAAATACCCCCATACCTAATTTTTGCTAGTTCTGAGCAAAACAAAGAAAGAGAAAAATAAAAAATTAGGAAAAAGCATTCATAAAATAGGGAAATCCTAACTCACTTTCGTAGGAATCACGGTTGCACTTAGCATGTGCAACAATCAGTTAAATCCTTGTCACCTAGGAGTAGGATTTTCAGCAGATACACCCAACAAATCCTAACATAGATGCATTATTCAACCTAGCAACACGACTTAATGGACTCCATTTGGTTGATCATTGGACATGGTAATTCTACGGGCCAACTCTATATATGTAATCAGTTCACACACCTAGCCTAATGAACCATTCGTAAAAGTTAATGAAGGACTTAAGTGAAAGACATGGGCGACCTTAATTTCTTAATGTGATACATCGTGTAAAGTCCATTAAGGTCTGGTCAACACAGGACAGATTGAGCCCCATACCATTATATTGAATGTAGAAATAACTAGAAGAAAGTAGAGAGCAAAATGACCTCACCAGGCCACCAGTTGGCGGTCCACCATCGCTGGTTGGCAGTCCAAGTGTTTGTCTTGTCCTCCAAATTTCTCCTGGTATCTTCCCTTGATGTTTAGATCTCCTAAAACACACAACAACAAATAACAAAAGATTAAATCCACTTGAATCATCCAAACCAGAGTCTGGACTGAGCACCTCCCCGGCAAAATGCCAAAAACTTGTTAGATTCGATTAAAGTTTAGACCACAAGTGCAAAACCGTCACTGAAGATGGGGCAAGTACAGGTTGATCCACAGGAAGGTGTGTAGTCTCTGGTTTGTCATAAATCAAGTGGCAAAATAGGGGAGACGAGATTTGATTACGCTAAACTAGACTACACTAAACTAGTAGTTAACAAATGCAAAAGAAAACAACTAAAGATTTACTAAAACTAAATAAAGACCTAATAAAGAGATTTCAATTCCGGAAGAGAAACCCCTAAGGGGTGGAGTGTGTGCACATTTCAAGTGAAAGAAGTGATGAAAGACGCATGTAAGCATCTATGTGTTTGTGTCATGTGTGTGTCTTCATGCATAAGAAGTGTCTAAAGAGTTGGCAAAACCTATGAATCCATTCACACAACGTATCAGCAATTACTACTTGATTATCATAAGACTAGGCTCAACATGAGAAGTGTCTAGTGATATGGCAAGAATCATCAAAAAACATGAACTCATGTGAAGAACAAACCTAAGCATGGGAGGTGTCTAAATCTTATGGCAAAACTCATCAAAACCAAGTTGCTTCAATCAATGAAGCAAGCAAACACAAATACAAACACACAACTAACATGTAGTATACCCAACAGGAAATTACAGTCAATAAATATAAGGAAACTAAGCATGGGAAGTGTCTAAATCTTATGGCAAAACCCATCAAAAATCCCCCAACATGGAGATGATTAAAACACCTACAATGAAGGATTCACATCATATCATAAATATATTTGTGTATGATATCCTTATTCTTAGCCTAAGCAATGCTACGTAATGAGTTTTATGTTTAAGTTTCAGGAATAAATAGGTTTGAGAAGGAGAGACTCTAAAAGGACTTAAAAGTAAGAAAATGGACCGAGTTGCAAGACTTATGGACTAAGATGCAAGAGAGAGGGACCTGAATGCAAAACCAAAGGACCAATGAGCAAATGAAGAAACTCCACACCATCATGAGGAGTTTTTTGGCAATTGGATTCGGTTCGCAAGCTACAGAACTGGTTAGGGTGCATCAGACATGAAGAATTCAAGCCAGACAACCACACTCCAAAACAAAACCCGATCCAGACCTTATAGGTCGCCAATTAGCAGTCCAAGACCGCTGATTGGTGGTCTGGTTTGGTCCAGATCCGATAAAACTTCGTTGGGTCATGTATTAGAGTGTTTTATGTCTATTTTTAGTATTGTATTAGTCCCATTTCAGAGGATTGTCCTCGATTGCCTTTTTCTTTGACGATAAATAGAACTCCTCCTCCTCCCTTGTAATACACAGATGCTTGGTGGCCATGCTCTCTACTTGAACTGAGCCTTGGAGAAAAATCTCAAGTAGGGAGAGACTACTTGTATTGTGAGTTTGAAAATAATAAAGTTTTTCTTTAGTTATGTAGCTTCTTCCTTTAGTTTACTTTCCTTTCATTTAGCTTCTTTAATCTTTCTTGCATGCTTCTTTAGTTCAATTTCCTTTCATTTAGCTTTTTAATATTTCTTGGTTGCTTAGTTTAAATTCCTTTCATTAATGTTAGTAGGTTCAGTTAACATGTTTTTCTATACAATAGTTAGTGTAATGATTAGTGAGTAGATCCATGCCCATTAAGGGGGTGGAGAAATGTGATGTGATTATGTGATGCATTAGGTGTGTGTTATCTCAATCCTTTGAGCCTTACATGATTTCCATAACCATCTAATGAGGTTTCACTTTTCTCTTTTATATGCTAATGCTCTTAAATGAATCTGAACATATGCTTAGATTAGTGAGCCTATTTTATGGGGAATGATGAGGTGAGGATAAGGATGGAGTTGATAAAGGAAACATTACTTGTACTTGCATGTACTCTTGTTGCCCTCACCTTGATTAATGTCTTGTACGTTTTAAAGATTGTGTAAATCTCATTTCACGTGGAGACATACTGGGGGTCTTTATGCATGAGTTCATTTAGCTTCATTCCAATTATTGTCTTGTATGTTTTAATGATAATGTGTTATCTTATTTCATGTGGAGACAAAGTTGGATTTAGTTTGATGGTTTTCGTGTACTACCTGTTGTGACGTGCACAATTGAACACACACATACACATATTTTTGTATTCACATTCCTTCTCTACTCCCTTTGGGGTTTAGTTTTATTGATTGTTCATTCCTACTTTAGTGTAGTGTAACCAAACTCTTTCTCTCCTTTTTTTCACACTCACCTTCAAACTAACCAAAGTCGACACACCTCCTTGTGGATTGACCCGTATTTGCCACCTCTTCGACGCGGTCGTGCACTTGCGGTTATTATAACTGAATCAATCAAGTTTTTGGCGCCATTGTCGGGGAGGTGTTCTGTCCAGACATTGGTTTTGACAACTCGAGTGGTTTTTAATTTTTGTTTGTAGTTGTGTTTTGTTTCAGGAGGCTTTCAGGATCAGGAGACGTTACCAGGACCAAACAGACCGCTAATCAGCAGTTCTGGACCGCCGTTTGGCGGTCTGGTAAGCTCCAAATTCTCTCTAATTTTTACTAGTCGTTTCTACACTCACTAGGTCATCTGGGGGCTCAATTTGGAATGTGTTTGACTTTTAGTTTGCCCCCAGATTAACAATCAAGTCCCTTTAATCAACTTGGACCTTAAAACTCAAAGCAAAAAAGTAGATCGATTGTCATCTTGGTCATGCATCAGTTGTAGACCTTGCACGCACTCGTCTTTCTTTTCTTTACATTCTTGTTGTTGATTGCTGGCGTGAGGTACGTGGACCTATTCTCTCATTCATGCATGGTTTAAGCATGCATTAGTTAGTAAGGTGCATCGGGACAAGATTGAGGTGAGTGTTTGTTTGGAGAATTCATTTCTAAATTAAGACTCAAAACACTACTAAGGAGGGGTTGTTCCACATAAGATAAGGTGGGGGATTTCATCACCCTTTCCTTTTCCCCAAAAATCAATCTTAATCAAAGTCTTAATTCTAAAAGCAAGTAGACATTGGCCCTATGGATTTCGGACGCACTAGGAGAGTGATCTAGTTGAGACTGTTATGACCTGATTGGCGTCGCCAGCCTTGTCAATAGTATGTGGTACTGGATCTCCAGATTTGGTATTACTTGCTGGGTATTGTGGTCTTCATTGTAGGGAGGTGAGGCGTGTCGAGACTAGTGATCTCAATGTTACGCGCCGTCTAGCCTAAGGACCCATAGCCATAAATTGTTTGAGCCGTGCTTGCTAGATTAGGCTTCTACCTTCACCCACTACCCACGCTAGCTCTAGGGATTCTTTCTTTCTCATATGAGTCTTCTGCTCCTCTATATTCTTCGTTATAGTCTCCTCTGAGTACACCTTCTGTTGTGTGTTGTTTTAGAATCGAGTCGAGCGTTTTATGCGAGGTTCGGCTCGTTCTGGTGAGAGCGCTCGACTTTAGAGAGTGCATTTTTCTGAGATGGACGGTGTAGGTGATTGGCCACCTCCGCCTCGTGCTCCTTTGGAGCATGAGACCGTGTCATCTCGGGGGGATGTGGGAGACCTTGTTCCATACATGGATTACCTTGGTCCACTCCCACCACCACGTAGACCTCCTTCTCCTCCTTTGACTCGGGAGGAAGAGGGAGTCGGTCAGGATCGTGTCGCTCCCACCACCACCTTTAGCTCGACGGGATATATCGATGACTTTGTGGGAGCGGACCCATCCTGTTCCGGCCGCACAACATTCTTGCATAGTTCTCCCCCAGCTCGCGGGAACAACTATGAGCTGAAACCTCAATATGTGAGCATGCTTCCTACCTTCACTGCCAATAAGGTGGATTCGTATATTTGTATACGTGAATTCGAGGAGGTATGCTCCATGTTCAAGCTTCAACAACTTGATGAAGATTCAGTTCGGTTGAGGATGATTTCTTTTGCGTTAAAGGATAACGCCAAGAAATGGATGTACAACCTCCCGACAAGCTCGATTCGGTCCTGGGATGACTACGTGACTGTCTTTCTGAAGAGATTCTTCCCTCAACAGAAGACTGAACAGATATGGCACCGGATACACCAAATGTATCAGACTGAGGCCGAATCATTTCATGCTTTCTTTGAGAGGTTCAAGGACCTTCTCTTGCAGTGCCCTCATCATGGAATTGAGTTGTGGTAGTTGTGCCAAATTGTTTATGAGGGCCTCAACTACAAAACTCGCACATTGTTGGACATGTGTCAAGGTGATTTCCAAATGAAACCTATCGATGAGGCATGGGACACTTTTGAATTAATGGCTGAACATACTTTTGAGTGGGACACCATGAGAGTGCCACCTGCCTCCAGGTCATCTGGTCGAGCTTTATCATATCAAGTAGAGTCAACAATTGCGTCTGAGGCAAAACGACCGCTTTCATGCATAGGGTGGAGAGTTTAGAGTTGGGCCGAGCTCCTGTAGCTCAAGTTGCTACTCTCGAATGTAGTAGGTGTGGACTTATAGGACATGATGACTTGGAATGTGCTTACGCTCCAAGGGATACTGAGCACGCAAATGCGATGTATCAACAGAGGCCCCGTAACGACCCATACAGTCACTCCTACAACCCGAGATGCAGTGGCCAGGTTGAAATCTCCAACCGTGAAATCAAGCAAATACTCGAAAACACGGTTAATGCTTTGAGGAAGGATTGGTCAGTTCAATTAAATGACGCATTGTGGGCCTTCCGCACCGTGTATAAAACTGACCTAGGCATGTCACCCTATTGGATTGTGTATCGCAAGGCTTGTCATCTTCCGATAGAGCTTCAACACCGAGCATTGTGGGTAATCAAACATCTTAACATGAGCCTTGATATTGCATGTGCTAAATAGAAGTTGGACCTCAACATGTTGGATGAGTTGACAAACGAGACATATGAAACGCCAAGATTTGAAAGTCCCGCACCAAAATTTTCCACAACCGCATGGTCTAGATCAAAATGTTCATGGTGGAACAAAAGATCTTATTGTATAACTCTCGCCTCCACTTGTTTTCGGGAAACCATTGGAGTCATTGGTCTAGACCCTATATCGTGTTAACCATTTTACCACACGGGGCAGTTGAGATTCAAAACCCAAGTAACAACGATGTGTTCAAAGTAAATGGACACCAGCTACAACTATACTTGGAGTGTACCAAGACAGCGGTAGAGGCGGAAGTCGTATCTTTACACGAACTTCCTACGAATGTGATCTCCTGATGTGATCATTCCTTTCATTTTGTACATAGTTTTTTAGTTTAAAAAAACACTCCACAAGTGAGCATTGGTTGTTGTTGGCCCCAACCCTGTGTATTTAGGCCCCATTTGTTTCACGTATTTGTATCCCTTCTTAAGTATCTCAATGGTTATGGGAATTTGGGTATATGTACATCCACATAACCATGAACTTCCTTTGGAGCTTCATGTTGGTGAGATCTTTTTTCTTTTTCATGCATAAATCCATGTGGTTTCATACTCACATTTATTGAGGACAATGCATGAAGTGTGGGGGGTGTTTTACGTGTGTACATAGTCGAGTCTTTTTCATTTTCTTTGGTTTTCTTTTGTTTGCATTGTTAGGGTCGTGATAGTGTGCTGCAATTTACATTGATATTTCAGCTATGCCATGATCCTTAGGTGACTTCTCTTCTTTTGCTTGCCTAGTTCTTTAATTTTTTCATTTCTTTCAAAATCTTCATGTGTTTCCAAAAATAAATGTTTTGTGGGTTATTTGTGTGTTTAGGATGTGCAAAACTATTGAGAGACAAAGTAAAAAGGAAGCCCCCATAATCGACTTGAACTTGATGCATTAGAATATCTAGTACACCGGCTTTAGGTCTTATCTCGTTGTTCGGAATCCACCTTCTTATGATTTGATCGGCACAATACTTAAATAAGTAAGGGTTATCCCAGTAGAAGTGCTTGAACTTGGCTATCTCATTTCGTATCCAATGCTTCGGCACCTCCCTGGTAACTAAATAGTTCACAATGTCCACAAACCAGGGGGTGATGCTATTGCCATGATATTCTTGTCAGGGAAGTACTTGTTCATCGATGGGTCCAGTGAAGGCTCAAAATGAATGCGTGACAAATGGTCAGCAATGACGTTTCACACTGTTTCTTATCCTGTATCTCAAGGTCAAACTCTTGCAACAGCAAGATCCAATGAAGGGGACGGGGTTTCGCATTTTTCTTAGACAAAAGGTAGCGAAGAGCTGAGTGATCAGTGTAGATTATGACCTGCAACCCAATGAGGTACTGACAAAAATTTTACAACATATAGATTGGGCTAATTGGCCCACTTGAAGCGCAAGATATTTCAGGGATTACTTAGTAGAAGCTAGATCTTGTTGAGTAGTCGTGGGGGCTTGACCCTGGTTAGATATGAAATTTTTGATCAAGTTCTCAAGAGATCCAAACCCAACTTCATTATTGTTTCCACTGGGGAATCCTGGTGGGCCAATGGGTTGGACCTTGGTAGAATGTGTCTGAGATGGATGCATGGATGATGAATGCATGTTGTGCTTGTAAGGTTGCGGTTGGGGGTATACATAGTTAGAAGGACAACCTTGACCATTATTTTGGCTCCAAGAGAAGTTTGGGTGGTTCCTCCAACCTAGGTTATATGATGAAGAATATGGGTCATTTCTGGGGCAGTATTTAATGGAATTGACCAGCTCCATTTCTGGAGTCATGTAGCAACACTCCTCGCTCACATGACCGACCATACCACACCTAGGACATGAAACAAAACTACACGCAAATGCTTGAGAACTTTTCTTTTGGTTCTAGAGCTCCATAGAGTCCATACGACGCATCAATGCTGCATAGCATGCCTCATTGGCCGTATCGGAATAGACGGCAAAAACTGAGCCTGCATTCACTTGGTTCGAATTTGCGATCCTCGCTCCTATGCTACTATGTGATGCTGGTGGTTCCCTAATACATTCTCATTGCATGGACATTTCTGCGAGGTCTTCGAGAAAAGCCCATGCGCCTCTCTCTTCCTTCCCTAAGAAATCTCATTGACACATGGACCGAAGAAACGTTCGGGATGAAGTGCTCAGACCTTCATACACAATTTGACAAAGGCACCACAACTCAATGTCTTCGTGAGGGCATAAGGAAACTAGCTCCTTAAACTTATAAAAGTATGAATGGAATGTTTCAGACTTGAGTTGATAGCAAGAATTGATTTCTTGTCTCAACTTTTGAGTCCGATGATGAGGAAAATACTTTTTGAGAAATGCATATTGAAACTGGTCCCAAGTTGCGAATGGGCTCTCTTGGTGGCTTAAAAACCACTTAATGGCATCATCTTTTAGAGAGAAAGGGACGAGTCAAAGATGGATAGAGTCTGTGCTCAACTGCTACAACTTAAACATAGCATAAACCTCCTCAAATTCTCGGATAAAGAGATAAGGATCACCCTTACCCCAGAAATGAGGGAGCATGGAGATTTACCAAGGTTTAACCTCAAAGGGGTTCTTGGTTTCCTGGGGCAACACAATGCCGGACGAAAGTGCAGTCTGTGCCGGAACGCACCGATCACGTAGAGAAACGCGAACAGGTGGCAGTACTGGTGGGTCCAACAACTGCTCCTCCTCGTGGTACTGATCAACCACGAAACCCTGACTGGTTGCGACATGAGAAAGGGAAGTTGTTGAGAAATTTACTACCGAGGTAGGATTGATGATGCGCCTCGTCAAATGGCCACTCTCGTCTCGTGCCCACACAAGAATGCACAAAGGTGAACACACACACGAACCAAACATAAAACTTTTTTTGAACAACAAAAAATTGAGAGAGGTGCGTAGATGAGAAGACTAGAGGACATAGAGGAGAGGAGATAAGTCGTTAAGCTATGAGGTATGGGTGAAGGTAGAAGACAAGCAATGAAACACGACTCAAAGAGCTTTACGTTTGACGATGCCAAACTTTGAGATCAGTAGTCTCGACATGCCTCATCCCCCTACAACGAAGACCATAATGCATAGCAAGTGATACCAGATCTGGATATCTAGTACCTCCTACTATCGACAAGGTAGGTGATGCCGATCAGGTCATGACGGTCTCAACTGGATCACTCTCCTAGTGCATCTGCAATTCTTATGGGACAATGTCTACTTGCTTTTAGAATTTAGGCTTTGGAGGCGGTTTTTGAGGCGAACGAAAGGGTGATGAAATCCCCCACCTTATCTTTGTAGACTGATTGATTTGTTTTATAATACCGTAAGTGCACGACATCGGTGAAAGATATGGCAAGTATGGGTCGAGTCCACAGGGAGGTGTGTCAACTCTGGTTCTTTAGAAATCGAGTAGGAAATGAGAGGAGTTGTTGTCTATGCTAACTAACTATACTAAACTATGATTGAATTAACAATTAAACTAAACCCCCATGGAGTGGAGGTGTGTAGGTATGTGTGTGTGTGAGTGAGTCTTCATTATAAATTAGGCACAAGTGTAGTTTGTGTGGCATACAAATAGAAGCTAGTGTGGAATCTAAGTGTAGGATAGACAACACTACATTGAAAACACAAACGTGCATATCTCACATAAAATTTAGGTTGAGTTTATAATGTCAAGCCTGCATTAAGTACCTAGTGTGGCCATTAGATAATCAATTAATCCTATGTACAACCTAAATCATTTTTGTGAATGTGCAACAAACATGGATTCATACATAAAAAGCCATTTCCAACAAACCATTACAAGCAACAAGATAAACTCTAAAGCTAGCATGAGATAAGTACCTAGTGTGGATATTATCCCATCTAATACAAGTTTAAGCATGCTACGAGAATAGATCTACATTAAGCACAAGAAATGGCACAAATAAAAGAACGTATCACTAACACATAATCTACATCACCTCCACCGCAAATGGAGTGGATCTACTATCTACTCATTAAGCTAACTAATTATGCTAAGATTTATGGAAACAAAACATGAAAAAGTAAAGTAAACAATATCTAACTAAAAAGAAAATATTTTATTTACTGACTCACATTACAATGTGGCATCCTCTCCACATTGAGTTTTGCTTCAATGCTTACTCCAAGTAGAGAGAATGACCACCAAGGAATGGGTGGGTTACAAAGGAGGAAGAAGAGTTCTCCTATAGGCATGAAAAAAGGTAACTGGGGAGAATCCCCAGAATGGACATAAACACATAACCCATATTTACACGAAACCGGGTCTGATTCTAAGGAAAAGCAACCGCTAATTGGTAGTCTTGGGCCGCCACTTGGTGGTCACTTTTTCTTTGATCGGACCCATTTTTGGATATCTTCTTTAGTGCTTCAATTCGTCACGTGGGGCGCAGTCAGATCAGTAACTGGAGTGTCGGCCCGAATCTAATTGCCAAAATACTCCTCATGATGGTGCTGAATTTCTCGGTTTGCTATTTCGTCCTTTCAGGCTTACGTCCAGGTCCTTCCCTCTTGCAGATGGGTCCTTGTGTATGCCCGAGAGGTCCATTTTGCTTCATTTAATTCCTTTATTCCTACGTTTCAGTCCTTTTTCTCTTCCCTTCTCTTGTTTATTACCTAATACCTGAAATATAAAAACAAACACTCGAGTAGCACAATATTGGGGTAAAATTAAGGACATATAGCATGAATATGATGCATGATATGATACTAATCGTAGACTATAGGTGGTGCCCCTTAATTTGATTTGATTCTTAAACTAACAAGCAACTCACCAAAGAAACAAACACCTCACTCTTGTTTAAATGCAAACCTTACTCACTAATGATGGTACTAATCCATGAATGAGTGTTATGGAATGCGTACCTCGCTCCAGCAATCAACGACAGAAATTAAAACAAAGAGAACACAAATAACATGCTCAAGTCATTACTAGATGATACATGACGTAAACATAGTAAATGCTTAATTTTTTGGTTTGGGTTTTAGTGTCCAAGTTGATTAACAAGGATTTTTGGGTTAAGAGGTAAACTGGGAGCGGAAAAATAATACAAACCAATCAAGCAATATGCTCCCAGACACCAAACATGAAGTCAGAGCTACAGGAGACACTATAGGATTAGCAAAAAGTACAAAACAACCAATTTAGCCAAATAAATTAGGAAATCCTAAAAAAATCAATAGAACAACTCACTCATGAACCCTTTGGTGTTGGTAAAGGATGTAATGGACCCTTCTGCTTTTGTCTCTCAACCTTGTCTTGTTGACACACAAGACACGTCCTCACATAGAGCTCCACGTCCTTCTCTATGCTAGGCCAAAACTAGCTACTCCCTAACAAAGCTATAGTCCTCTACGCTGCCGGATGACCAGTGTATCGCGTGTCGTGCGTGTCATGCAAAAGCATGCACCTCAAGTCCCCCGACTTTGGGACAAAGAGCCTTTTTCCTTTAGCCCAGATGATTCCATCATCTTTTTCTAGAAGCATCTCATCAGACCTTCCTAAATATGCGAACTAATACCCTTGCAGTCAGCGTCACCTTGTGTAGCTTCTCTAATCTTGTCAAGGATGCCCCAGGACTCCTGGGACGGTCACCAAGGTTTCCTCCTCCCCCGCATCTTCGCTTCCTCTCCTACTAAGCGCGTCGGCAACCTGATTAAGACTCCCAAACTTGTACTTGAGCACGAAGTCAAATTCGGCCAACTAGTCTTGCCATCTTGCTTGCTTCGGCGTCAACTTCTTCGTGTTCTCAAAACAACTCGTGGCCACGTTGTCCGTATACACCGTGAAATGCCTCCCCAACTAGTAGACTCTCCATGTCCTTAGGCAATAGAACACTTCCGTGAGTTCCCTCTCATACATGAAGTACCTCCTCTTAGCAGGATTCAACTTACGACTCTCCTAACAACCAGGTGTCTGTCTTGTTCTGAATTCCTTCAATAGTCGTATCTCCTAGCATCCGTAGTCACCTCATACTTCTTGTCATACGTTGGAAGTGCTACCACAGGTTCAGACACCATCGCATGTTTCAACTCCTCGAATGCCCCCAAGCATTGACTCGACCAATTCTTGGTCTTGTCCTTCTTTAACAAATCTGATAAAGGTGGGGCAATGCAGCTATATTCATGAACAAATTTCCTATAGTAATTCGTTAGTCCCAAAAACGAACAAAGTTCAGTTACCTTGGTGGGTATCAGCCAATCCGCTTTGGCCTCAGTCTTCTTTGGATCGATCTTCACCTTGTCGTCTCCAATGATATGCCCCAAGAAGCCAATCTCACTTTGGGCAAATGCACATTTGTCTCACTTGAAGTACAAGTTGTTCTCCCAGAGCCTCTCAAAAACCTTGGTCAAGTGCACTTTATGTGATTCCAACACTTTGCTATAGATGATGTCATCCAAGTAAACCACCACAAAACTATCGAGATATTCGGAGAATACATCTTTCATAAGGTTGCAAAATGTTGTCGTTGCATTTGTCAAACCGAACGGCATGACTCTAAACTTGTATGACCCATACCTCGTCACAAAAGTCATCTTCTCTTTGCCTCCTCCAACAATCCCAACTTGATAAGACCCGCTCCTCAAGTCCATCTTAAAGAAGAACCTCGCCTTCCCTAGCTTGTCTAACAAGTCTTCAATGTTGGGCATGGGATACTTATTCTTTCTAGTAACCTTATTATGTGCCTGGTAATCAACACACATCCGCAAACTTCCGTCCTTCTTCTTTTGGAAGAGGATCGATGCTTTGTAAGGTCCTTTGCTTGGTCTCAACAAGCCCGCATCTAAGAGTTCCCTAAGTTGGTGCTTAAGTTCCACCAAATAAATAGGTGCCATTCGGTAGTGTTCTTGGGCTGGTGGGCGCATTCCGGGAGTGATGTCGTCCCCAACCCTCTTTGGTGGTAACTCTTTCGGCGATTCGGTTGGCATGATGTCCACGAACTTCTCCAAGACTTCCGCAATTTCTAACAGAATTTGCTCGGTCCCATCCTCCTCCAATGTCTCCAAGAAAGTCTCCTCTCAACGCCTCATCCTGGCCTTGACTTACAATGCCGAGAGGGCTTTGATCTCCTCTTGCTCCACCTCGGCTCGCACAAAACATGGACTCCCCTCGTCCATAACCCACAAACCTCCCAAATGTGTAAGCACCACAACCTTTGCCTCGTGCAAGAACTCCAACGAAAGGATGATGTTAAAATCATCCATAGGCATCACGAGAAACTGACACATGCCCCTCCACGCATCGATCTCTATGTTCTCTCGAATAGCCCCCACAATTCTTGCGTCCTTGCTTCCCACAATGTTCACGGGCCCTCTCCCTTCGTCTACCCTTAGACCATGAGAAATAGCCCATGACTTGCGCACAAGATTATGAGATGCCCCTGAGTCCACCAACGCCCGTGCAAAATGTCCTCCTAACCGCATCTCCACAAAAAACAAGTTTGTTGAGTTCCTTCCCGCATGCCGCCACATCATCCCCATGATGTCGTGTGTCCTCGTTATCGTCCAAATCTCCCAAACTCAGCTCTGATACGATCTTGACATCGGTTGTGTTAGGAGTCCTTTAGAGACTCTCAAATTCCAACTTTTTGAAGCTTTGAACCGGTCAAATGCTCTATCCCCGCGGGGAAAGGTGGAAACACCAACACAACCGTACAACTCCTCGGTTTCCCGTAGAGCATACAAGCACACACGAAAACGTAAACACAAAAAATGATGGTGGAATTGCACTTCTTCATTAACATGAATAACCGAATGACAATTCCTAAAGGGTGGAAAAAGGAAGGAAACAAACACAAAGACAAATAGAAACCTTATCCTAATGGTGACGCCCTTTCCACAAGTTGGAGGTGCACCCCATTTATACATGTTGCGGAAGCCCCACCACCCCTTGTACAAATTGAGACCCATCATCTCCACTAACACCTAAAACATCTCCTAAATAGGGCAGGAGTGGGGCAAAACTGAATGTCCACTCTCCCCACGAAGGCCACTATTTAAATACCTTCTTTTATTTACGTGCACAAGCCTTAACTGTTTGGATGAGACTTGGTCAAGGCTGGTTGGAACATGTGGACAATGCACCTTGGTAACTTGGTCTTCCCAAGACCAAGTATGCATGCAGAGGGAGTTATACGCAAGTGGGATGACCTGGTCAAGCCCACTTGGCACACTCCTTGCTCGGTTATTCACCCGGTCAATAACTTCTTCACGTGCATGTCCAGCCCTCTCCAACGCATCTCTAGCTGTCCTTTAACCATTCCCATGCACGTCCAGCCTCTTCTTGACCAATTCTCCCGCTCGTCCGGTCTCCTTTCACCTACGCCTGGTCATTGCTAGTCTACAACTTGTCTGCTATGTTGACTCGGTGTTGACCCCATGTCTTGACCTGAGTTGACTTGGCATTGACCCCATGTCTTGGTCTGAGTTGAGTTGACATTGACTCCACGTTGACTTGCTTTGACTCCATGTTGACTGAGCGTTGACTCCTGGCCATGGCTTCCCCAGCGTCTGCGCCTTCAATCCAAGGCAACGCTTGCCTATGCGCACCTACTAGGCGCGCCTCAAGCTGCCCGTGCTTGCCTAGCGTGCGCCTAACACTTCCCAAGGACCACGCTTGCACCACCCTTGCTGAATGCTCCATCACCACCTTGGGCATCCCTAGATCCCAAGTCTTGGTGCTCTTCCATGCACCCCAAGCTCCAAGCCACCAATTGTGCACTTCTTTCGTCTCTCAATGTAACATTAATGGCCTCCTAGTCTAAGTCCCAATATAGAAGCCACATTGAAGATTTCAAAATTGTGATCGTATTTACCAAACCTGAAGATCCTTGTTTCTGGACAGTAACAATGAATTAAACTGTTAAGCACTTTGTCGCTCACTATTATGGTATTGAAATGAATAACATGTCCAAAAGTCGTCTTCTTGAACGATGCAATATGTGGGTGTCTCAATGTTTTGCTGCTTTCATCCAATGTGAAAATGACATTCTAGTAGGGGTGAAATCTAAGGACCGTACCATCGTAAGCGTTCAAGAAGAAATCAAAATACACTTTTGTGTATATGAAAAAACCATGTATTTTACTTGAATAGCCTTATGTTACTACTGTCTTGTTGAAATCACCCAAAATATATATATACCCCAACAAGAATTTATTTCAATTATTTCATTCTTCATTTAACCAAATAAATCATATATATTATAATCAACATGTGCCAAAATTGGTTTCAAACAACCAGGTCTCACTCCATTCCAATCAATAAAAGTAAATAGAAAACCAGGATACTTAGCCCCGAACTTCAACCACAAATAAAGGTAAAAAAATACAGAGAAACAAGTTTCATGATGTGAAAATGTTGTGCTCATCAATAAACTAACTAACCCTAATTGTTTACCCAAAATCTTAAAGAATTGCAACAAACCAGAAATAAAATTATTCCTCCTTAATTTGAATGTACCACTACACTTCACCAACACAAATTTAATGTATTTACATCACAAAAAAACAACAACCTTTTAAATACACAAAATATTCCTTAAAATCAAAGGAGAAAAACATTAATAAATAGTTGAGTGGAAAATAGTCCACCCAAAAGTAGCCATGCATTCTCATCAACAAACTTGATGTAAGACGCTAAAGGAAGTCATGCTCAAAACCATATCTTGGGTTGGAGAAGGAAGCGAGTTGCGTTGGGGAACAGAGATTGCAGTCTTCATTTTAGTATTTGTTTAATTGGGTTTGTGAAAAACGTTTTTCTTGTAAATTATCCCGGATCAGCCCATCCACAATCCCCTGGAGTTCCCCCATTTTTTCCTCGATCTCCTGATCGTGGATCTTGGCCCATTCCGCTTCTAAAGCGGTTTGATTCAGATCCGGGATCCCCTTTTTGTCCCCTAACGGACTACTCCTGGGATTTGCAGCAGGCTCTGGTTCTGGATCAGAGGGGGCTCTTTGGGATCAATCTCAGAAGACGGAGGTTCGTTGAGATCCCAAAGTGGTCTGGACGAACTTGCCCCCCCACCAACATAAAGAGGGGAGCCCTCTATAAAAGAGGTAAGCCAGTCCAGAACTACTCCATCAAATATGAATATGAGTCCAGCAATTCCCCAAGTGAGTTCCCAGACACATTGCAAAAGATGAGGGAGACAATAAATAAAAATCATAAGTCTGAAATATTGGTTTCTTATCGTCATTTCTCTGTCACTATCGTGACAACTCCTGTTCCCCTATTGACCTCCACACCATCAACGCTATAGAAATGGAGAAAGAATCCCCTCCTTTCAGAGAACATGGACATCGATTAGGAAAAGGGGAGGTCATGCAAGGGTTCTTCGACTCGATGCTTACAACACACAAAGGAGGCCTTCATTCATCATGTTCGACAGATGAAGAAAGTCATCAGACTATTGAAGGCAACAAAGTGGAATCAATGAAATCGTAAAACCAATTCAGCACGAGGTCATGATGGTTGATGGCTTCTAAAATGCAAACAACACTCTATGCTCTTTCATGTGGGTGGAGCTGGCCGAAGTCTTTCTTCCTTCCCCTATCTCTAAAGCTGCTTCAAACCGCTTAGCTTACTGGTCTCATTCCCGCTCTTAAAGCAGTGAAGTCTCTAGTTTTGTGTTGTTATTTACACCACTCAACCACTCACGCGGGCAATTCCGGGATGAACTCTTCTCAATAGCCGAAAAGACGAATAGTTAATTCAAGCCTGTCCTCTTTCTTATAGCTTAGCTTCTTGCTCTGATCGGACTGCCTGAGACCACTCCTTGCTTCCCGTCCTGCTCTGGCTACTCGACTATCGGACTGACAACTTAAAGAGTGTGTAGAGATACGGCTGAAAACACTTGTATTCTTGAAAACACTTTACAGGTCTGATTGGACTACTCTAGCTACTACACCGACTGTCGGACCTGTTACCTATACTTCTCTTACTGCTATGGTTGAACTACCCGAGACTGTTGCGATGAACCGAATTTGCCTCTGACCAATGAGTTGTAGCGACGAATGAGTCGTAGCGGATTCGAATATTCGTAGCGAATGAAAAGAATCGGAGCAAATGAGTCGATATTCTCTGTTTATATCAACAACTCTTACAGATTCTTCCCCAGTGAGTCGTAGCGAAGCGAAGACGATTGAGTTAGGGCGAGAACGAGTTAGCTAACGAGGAGAGTTCCGGTAAAGCGGACAGAGATGCGTCATATGTCGGATCTTTGGGCGCATACATTGACTGGCTTCGCGAGACCACTTTCGGATCTGCGCAAGGCGAAGCTCATTGGGCGCAGCGCGTTATCCATCCAACCCCTCTAGCATTTGTGTCATCTTCACTGGTTTCTCTATATATGAGACTTTCGAAACATATAGAAACACAGGACAAATAAAAGATGTAAGGTCTCGAAAAAAGACGGGTTTGGTCAACGTTGCACTTTTGAGTCACATCTCCCGAGGGAGAACGGGTTGCATCCAAAAAACACGGGAAAATGCAAAAATAAATTGAATTTCTTCAGATAACGAGACCGAGACAGGGGTAGAAACTCTGAAGCTCTTTCCCGATCGAATCCCTATTTCTTTTGAGCTCTCCCCAACAGCTCGGAAGTTCTGTTCAAAGCAAACCATCCCCGTTTTTCCTGTGACTTACAAGTAAGAAGGGCTCTCTTTAGTCAGCACCGAGTGAGTGGATCTTCTTCATCAACAAGCGATTCCGAGGGATCCCAGGGCGAATGGAAGGGACAGAAGCCGAGCCCCATCGGCGCCGCTGACAGCCTATTCTAAGGATCAAGTGGGGCTTTGGTATAAAGGCAGAGGGATTGCACCAGGGCGGGTGACCGAGAGGAATGGTGATTCCTCCCCACGCTGGGATTGGTCGTTCACAAATCTCCAAAAGAAACGTTTCCACAAAGAGGGTAGGCGAGGCGGGTTGAAGGAGATTAAAAAATGATGCTTCCTAGGCCGTGTGGCTGGAACAAAGGAAAGGAAGTTGTGGCTGAATTTCATCCTCTGTCTCATCACGAGTAAGAAGCCCTTGGAGATGGGGGTATAAGCCAGCAAGCAAGGAGCAAAACATGATCAAAGGCCGATGATGTACGTCAGAAAAGACCTTTCTCCCCGGGCGGGTCGACATCGTCTTCTTGGGATCGAGGAGTCAACCCTTCATTCAAAGCTGTCTTTTTTGTTTGTCAGTAGATTGCCGCGGGAGGCACCACTCTTGATCGATCAGACCTTTTCCGGTCAGAGTTTGAATTTTACTGACCATCTTTGCTTGCCGGGGAGGTTCCCAAAAAAAGTATGGGTAGTATTTGCGACGTTCATAAGGTGCGGAATCCTGATTGAAGTGGGGAAGGAAAAAAGGATGCAAAATGGTAATAAGGGTTGCTTGGCTCGAAACCTCCCTCCTCTCGCTGGACTTCAAGTAATAAATGATCAAGCTCTAAAAGTCAGAAAGCCTCCTCTCGCTGGTCTCGACTCTACTTATTTATGCTTATGACTTTGATTTTATTCGGCTCTTGAGGCTTACTTTTGTTGTTTTATGTTCTTGCAGTGGCCTCCATATAACACACCATGGTGAAATCATTGTACCGTCACACCCTGCCAAATATAACACACCACGAAAACCCACCTCAAATGCCCATATCAAATATCTCTAACATGACAACCACATAAGTTGCGCCTGGGATGGTGGGTAGAAACCAACGTAGGGCTGCCGGGATTCTTTTTGAGAGACGGAAAAAATAAAGCAACGACTTAGATCAATTTGGAGGATAAAATTTTGTTGATCAATCAAAAGTTAGTGGGTTTTTAATTGATGGTTGAGATTCATTTGAAACTAAAAAAATTATTCATCGAATGACTAAGATTAATCAGAAAGACCATAAAATAAAGAGATCTTAATAGATTACTAAGATCGATTTGGGAGATCAAAGAAATGAAACAATGATGGTAATTTATTTGATGAACAAAAAATTAGTGGGAACCATATTAATATTGTAGTTTGTAGATGTTTGGAATGGTTTGCTTTGACGATTTATATCTTTTTTTATACTAGAGATTGACAAAACCTTGTTAGTTTGTCCTCATAAAAAGGAAGAATATGTTTTATATTGGTTTGACAACTTTATTTCTCTTCTTATACAAAGATCGCCAACATAGTTAGTTTATCCTTAAACCCCAAGAGGAGTTTATGCATATATTTTGTTTGATTTAATTTAATTTAGCGATTTCCTTTCTTATACACGGAGGGATTATATATATGTATTTTGTTACAGTGATGATGATCTTTATATTTGAATATTGGCCCTATCGTTAGTTTAGTCTCACAACTCGAAGGGGTATATATATATCATTATATGTTTTTTGCGATGAAAACGCATTCACTAGTAAGAGAGAGAGAACTCAATATCAAGATTGGGTTGCTACACACAAAAATGATAGTTCGTGCATTTTTCCTTATGTTAAAGTTGTCTTTTACTTGTTTTATCTTTTATAGATCATGTGATATTAAGGTTGCTTCATATATTTTCCAAACTTCAAACATTAAAGGATTTGTGATTTAATCTATAGAATGCATCGGGGTGGATTTGTAATTTGTCTAGATTACAGATATTGACTTATAAATCATTTGTCCAACTTGTGTGTCTTTTCAATTTATCTTAGGGGATTGATTTTGTGGTTTTCCAAACAATGGCAATTAAATTCTTCAATTTACCATTCACGCAAAATTCAACTTGTACGAACATTATTAATTGAACGTGTTGGAATTAAAATAGTTTTTTATTCATTAAACACATAACATTAGACCTGCGAGTCGGGTCGTGCCGGACCATCGGTGGCCTGGCCGGCTAGCCGTGCCGTGCTGGCACGACACGGTAGCCGGACCGCTCAGCCCAGCATGGCCTACCACCCTGAATTCCATCACAAACTGCCCTGGCATGTCGTGTCGTGTCGATCCGCCAACCCTCTGTGCCGACGGGTAGCGACGGGCCGGTACGGCCCAACACCCGGTCTAATTAGCAAGGTAACAACTTTGATATCTTAGATGGAACTTTACTTTGATTTCATAAGAAATCATTGGGCATGTTTTGGTTGCTCTCTTACATCGTTACAAGTATGTGTGGATTCATAAGAACCCAAGCTTTGAAGGAATCAATGGAACCTGACCTATGTATCTTGTAAGAGTGGAAACTTACTCACTTTTACTAATGGATTAATATTAAACCAATTTCAAGTATTTTAGCAATTTGTGTGCATTCTCATCAAGCTCTATTTGTCATTGATTCAATAGATAGGTGATTAGTAGCATATCATACAACGTATTTATGTTATATGTAATTTATTTTATCCCATATTTGTGCTACTCGGGTTGTTGTTACATGTATTTCAGATTTTAAGTAATAGATAAAAGAAAGAAAGTAAAATTTACTGAAATGCAAGAAGAAATGACTGATTTGAAAGTATTTTAGAGCTATGTGTAATGCCAAAAACCAGATTGGAAGACAAGGAATTAATTGAAAACCCAGAGGTACCGAAGTGCAAACATTATTTATTCTTTGCCAAAGTTCCTCGAACTCAAAAACCTAAGGAATTTTCTAGCAATTAAGGTCCAATGGGCTCGCAGAAACGGATCTGGGCGCACCCATGTGCTCAATTGGGGAACGTAAGTTGATGTTGAAGTTTGGGACCGTAACACCCCTGATCTCGTCGGTACGCACACTGGGGAGTCCAAGCGAATGTCGTGGTCAGAGTCTCCATGACGACTAAGAGAGTTACAATAAAACAAAACATACTCGACTAAAGGCATACATGGATAGACAATGAAAGACATGAATGCAAAAAGGGAAATTATCCATATATAAATAAGTTCAAGATTTATTACAATAAGGTTTAAGTCAAAACAAATAACAAAACAATATGAAAGCAAAGAAGAAACTCTTCGACGAATCCCTCGTGTACAGAATCCTCTAAAACAACTCCAACCTAACCCCTGCAGCAAACCTAAGTTCCCGAGGCAAAATAATGAAAAAATATGCGTGAGTTTTCAATAAGAAAATCTCATATGCGATGGGTCCAAAAAAAGGATAAAGAGTCCTGCAAGAAATCCTATATAAACACATGCCACAAAAGAGGCAATGGCTCTACAAAGTCGTGCCCAACACACGCCCTCTACATAGGAACAATTCCACAAGCCATGCTGGTCTAATCCACACGTAGGTCACCCGAAAGTGTGACCCACCACTTGGAACATAGCGGTCTTCTGGATTGACACCCTAACTCGCGCTAAGGACCTACACAATTTCATCGCAAGTTGGGAATGTCCGTCTTATAGCAAATGACAGTGCGCACGTCCAGGTCTTATCTCACACCTGACCTTTCTACCAAGACATCTTTCAATAGGCTCGTCGGACCCTTAATACAGTAGTGCCCAAGTACAATTATATTGATAATTATGCATATGCAATCTATCAAGGTAATACATACTGATCTATAGCTACATTGCCAAACACAAGCCAAGCATGATGAGCATGAATGAGCATCCACCAAGACTCATGAACAATGACATCAGAAAACACCACATATACTAACAACTAAATGGCAGCAATGACGTGACTAAACAACCATCCCAAGTCCAACATATACGAAGCATGACATTATAACTTGGCTATCTACCAACATATACTAAGGACCTACACAATTTCATCGCAAGTTGGGAATGTCCGTCTTATAGCAAAATGACAGTGCGCACGTCCAGGTCTTATCTCACACCTGACCTTTCTACCAAGACATCTTTCAATAGGCTCGTCGGACCCTTAATACAGTAGTGCCCAAGTACAATTATATTGATAATTATGCATATGCAATCTATCAAGGTAATACATACTGATCTATAGCTACATTGCCAAACACAAGCCAAGCATGATGAGCATGAATGAGCATCCACCAAGACTCATGAACAATGACATCAGAAAACACCACATATACTAACAACTAAATGGCAGCAATGACGTGACTAAAAAACCATCCCAAGTCCAACATATACGAAGCATGACATTATAACTTGGCTATCTACGGGTCATGAGATATTGGTCATATAATCGAATCTATAACTTGCACACATGCATCCACATTCTCTATCTCATTACATCACTAACAACAATAATATGATTAAGGCTCATACAACTATACACATATCACAAAGAAGATCAAGCAAGAAACATGAAGCTACGAGTCATGCAACTTTAGTCATGAGATACATATGCTACGATATTAATTCACATGCAAGGAACAAATCAGATTCTTGTATGTTTCTATATATCCACGATGCAATGCAATACATATGAACTACACATTCAGACCTAAACATACATCCATCTAATCATATACCATAATCAATCAACAATATAATAACAGACAAACGTGCACTAGATCATGTGACATCAACTATACAAATCACATACATGCACTGACCGACCTGTAGCACATCCAGACCTCGCTTCCACGACCAACTTAGAGTAGGGAGGATGTGGACGCAGTAAGGCAAGGCAATTTGGCCCGCCCAACACACATGAGGTGCACATACCAGATCTCTCCTGATCCCAACCATGCTCCTCTGCCTCACCTGGTACCACCCTTTGTCGTCAGAGGCCAACTAGCACCAGGATCCATCCACCCCAGCTGGCTTCCCAGGGACTACACGACCAACGCATGTGATAGGGAACCAAGGCGACATTCTTGTGCTAGCCTCGCATGGCCCAAGCAGAGGCTGCCCAACCTCCGCCCTAGGGTGCCCTAGCTGGAGCTTCGCTGGACCTCATTGGATCTAGCTGGAGCTCCGACGCCTCCTGGCTGGTCCAGCAACCAACCACCAAGCACATGCGCGCTTAGCGCACAAGCTCTTGGTGTAGCACGCGAAAAGGTGCCATTGCTCAGCCCACCACCTGCCTTCCTGGTGATGGTCGACCCTCCGACCATCACCCGCACCCCATATCCTATTCTAGGGTCCAAGGCATACCTGATCTGGATGAAGAAGATGCCCTAAGATCGTCGGAGAAGCTGTTGCAACCCGCCTCCTACGCGTGCCTCTTCATGATGCCGCAACCTCCTCCTTGCAACCTCGCTGGAGTTCGCTACTACACTGCCTACTGCTTGAAGAGATAGGAAGGGAGAGGGTGGTGGTTGTGTGAGGATGAGGGAGGGAGATTATGTGCAAGTGACGTCTAAGGTTCAACCCTTGTTAATCACACAAACTCCAAATAAAGCTAGCATGAATGCACAATTCTCTCGTCATCTCTTTCCTTCTTTGCATGAATTTCAGTCTTGGTTGCTGACGGGAAGCCACCTCACACTAAGTCACCAGGCCCTACAGTCCAACATACATGGCAAGAAGAAATTGGTGTCCAACACCCGAGACGACAAAGGCACAACTGACCGGGCAAAGACGAGCGCGCCCGACGTACCACACCTCACGTGACCAAAAAGGAAACTTTCTCGAAAGAGTAAACTTCCGCAAAACAAAAATAAACACACATCACAAGACAACATACATAAGAATAAACACATAAGCATGAAGATGAAAATAGACTTTATTATAATATTAGGCGAGTGAGTCTTACAATACAACCACCCCCTTAAATAAATTTTGTCCTCGAAATTTGTCATCCCTAACTCTCAACAAAGAGTTCCAGATACAAACTTTTCACATCACCTCACACTCCCAAGTGGCTTCACTCACACTGTGGTGCGGCCGACAGACCTTCACCATTGGGATGGTCCGACACCTCAGCTGTCGTGCAACACGTTTGTTAACGTTTTACTAATTAACAACAAGTGCACAACCGTCTTCACAGAAGTACGAGTCGATTCGCAGGGAGCGTTGCCAACCTTTTAGTGAGCGAAATCAAGTGTGAAATAATAGTAGAAGAAGAGATTATTAAACTATGACTGAAAAGATGATTATACTAAGAATGCAAAACAAACTAGATTACGATGCTAATGAAAACTGAAGAAATTCAGCAAACAATACGAAACAAAATATGGATGCACTCCAAAGGGGTGGTGTGTGTGCAGATATGAGGTAAGAGAAGTGATGAATGTTGCATGTATGTATATGTGTGTCATGTGTGTATCTTCATGCATAGGAAGTGTCTAAAGTTATGGCAAGTCCTATCATTCCATTCACACAACCTATCAGAAATTACTACTTGATTATCATAAGACGAGGCTCAGCATGAGAAGTGTCTAAAGATAAGACAAGACTCATAAAAAAACAAGACATGTGAAGAATGAAGCTAAGCATGAGAGGTGTCTGAATCTTATGGCAAAATCCATCAAAACAAAGTTTATTCAATCAATCAAGCGAGCAAACACTAATACAAACACATGACTAACATGTAGCATACCCAATAGGATATTTCAGCCAATAAACATGAGATAACCAAGCATGGGAAGTGTCTAAAACATATGACAAAATCCATCAAAAATCTCCCAACATGAAGATCATTCAAACAAACTCAATGAACATATAAACATTTAAGTCTACACAATCAAAATTTGTCAAACATAAATGTGCATTATATCCACCCCCCAAAGGGGGATGGAACTACTCACTAACATTTATATTAAGAAGATAAAACATTCTAACTAATCCAATAAGACTAATAAAACAAAATTAAGCTAAGCATGCACGAATTAAAGGAGACAACATGAAGCAAACAAAGATTCCTTCTAACTATGACTCCCAATACAAGTAGCATCTCTCCACTTGAGTTTTGCTCCAAGGTATTACTCTAAGTAGAGGGAATGACCACCAAGCAAGGAGTAGATTACAAAGGAGGAAGAAGAGTTCTATTTATAGACATGAAAAAGGCAACTGGGAACAATTCCCCGATGTGGGAATAATAAAACATCTATAAATTGATTAAAACAACATAATACACAACCACAAGAAGTCGGGTCGGATTCTAACCGACATGGATCACCAATTGGAAGTCTTGGGCGGCCAATTGACGGTCACTTTTTCTCTTATGTGGTTTGATTTTGGATATCTTTTGTAGTGCTTCAATTCTTCACATAGGGTGCACTCGGATCGGTATTGGAGTCGGGCCCGAATCTAATTGGAAAAATACTCCTTATGATGGTGTGGAGTTTCTCAGTTTGCTATTTGGTCCTTCTTTCTTACATCCAGGTCCTCTCTTGCAGATGGGTCCTTGTGTACGACCGAGAGGTCCATTTTGCTTCATTTCAGTCGTTTCTTCTTACGTTTCGGTCTTTTTTCTCTTCCCTTCTCTTATTTATTTCCTAATACCTGATATATAACAACAAGCACTCGAGTAGAACAATATTAGGGTGAAATTAAGGATATATAGCATGAATATGATGCATGATATGCTACTAATCAAATACCCCCACACTTACCATTTGTTAGTCCTGAGCAAAACAAAGAAAGAGAAAAATGAAGGAAAGGAGAAACATACCAAAAAAATAGAAATCCTAACTAACTTTCGTAGGAATCACAATCGCACTTAGCACATGCAACAAGCCGTTAAACGCCCTTGTCACGAAGTAGAAAGAGTGTTGTCTGTTGAGTGTTTTCAGTGGATATACCAACAAAATCCGAACATTGAGGCATTATTCCACCTAACAACTTGACTAGTTGGGCCTACTTTTCTCGATCATTGGACACGGTAAACCTATGGGTTGACTCTATATATGTATTCAATCCACACACCTTGCCTAATGAACCATTCGTGCAAGTTAATTAAGGAGTTAAGTGAAAGACATGGATCACCTTCACATTCTCAAGTGATACAAAGTGTAAAGTCCATTAAGCTTCTTATTTGTATTACCTTTTTTCGTCTTTTTTTCACTTTTTTGGTTTTTTTCTTTTCATTTTTTTTCTACTTGGTGTTTAATTCACCAAATCTCGTACACCATTGTCTATGAGAACTTACGTGCATCATTGTCTATGAGGACTTACACTATCACGTACACCTTTCCCCAAATCTCAACATAGGGTGATCCCTACCACTCGTGTAATAGGAATTCGTTTTGTGCATCCCAAGTCAGATGACTCGAAGGCAGCGGGTACTAAGTCCCCTCAGACCTAATTTCCCGAGCAATAGGAGCCATGCGAGAAGAGAGAACACCTTACTAAATTATTCCTTATTTACAAATGAATCAAAACCCTTACACTTATGGCTTCACAACAAGCGTTTAAGGGTCCCTGACTATGACATACTTCTTTATACTAACAAAAAGGAATTATTTGACTACTAGGTTCAAGGTTGACTTCTTTATGTGTTCGAGTACCGAAACTCTATGATTATTCTCTCCCTGAGGGAAAACCGGGGTACATCCTCACAACTCTAGAATGTACCTAAAGCAGGTATACTAGATATTCTAATACATCATGTTCAAGTGGACCCATAACCCACACGATCCTACATTTGGCATCAGAGCTTATTTTGTTGACCCAAAACTATGTTATTTTGTGGACCCAAATAAGTTGGATTTTTGGCCTTAATCTATGTTTTGATGATTTAATTAACCTAATCTTAATTATGATCATGTAGAGTAGCACACATGTTGTATTGCATATATATTGCTTTGTGCTAACCTCTACAGGTGATCAAGACTCAAGGAAGAAAGGAAAATCAACTCAAGACATGTAATCAAGCTCATTTGAAGACATGTATTTTGTATTTTCTTTGTGTCTTAGGAACATGTGTAAATTGAGCATACTTGAGCTAAAATCAACTTAAACACACACTAGGTTCCTTATAGAAGTTACACACGAAATTTCACATAATTTGGACTTCAATAGATCACCCAAACATAGACCGGAAAACACTAAACCTGAACTCTGAAAGTCTGCCCACATTCGGTCGACCGCAAAAGGCTGTTCGGTCGACCGGATGATCAAGAATCCTATATGTGTTTTCACTGCCCATTTTTGGTCGACCGTGTTTTGCCTTTCGGTCGACCGTCCGAACTTATTTTTTCGACCGTTACTTTTGTCGTATATACCCAACAGTCGTATTCGTATTAAACCAAAAATACCCCAAATACATTTCATGTATCGGTCGACCGAGGACCACGATCGGTCGACCGTTTGTTCATCTCTTGACAAACCCAAATCTCCTGGACAAAATCGGTCGACCTCCAAACTTGTTTCGGTCGACCGAATACACAATTGTTTGTCAACCCCATAGTGCCTGGACAAAATCGGTCGACCGAACCCCTTTCTTGTGTTCGACCGATGACTTAAGTGTACCTAAGTCGTAGCGTTGGGCGGTCGACCGTTGCCTAACCGGTCGACCGATCTTAGTGAAAAACTGCCTAACGGTCGATCGTTCTTCCCGTTTCGGTCGACCGATTTCAGCCAGAATTGGATCCTGCAGGTTCTGTTTTGTGTAATCACACATCAACTCATACCCAATCAATCCCAACGGCTCCATTCTCTCTAATGCCTATATAAGGAGTTGTAAAACACATGTTAACACAACTCTCCCACTACAAACTTGTCTCAAACATTAGAGAGAATCCCAAACACTCCAAACCTCAAATTTCCACACTTTAGTCTCAATTCCATTATTTCTCAAGTGTGCTCAAGTTAAGAGTGTTGTTGCACTCAAGCTCTCAGTTGTAAAAGAAGCAAGGACTTCGGTGAAAGCCCGAAGTGTCCCTCTCGGATTGTGAGAGGAAGATTTCAAGCAAGCGAGGGTTGTTCGCGGTGCTTGTGGTGTAAAAGGCGTTCTCTTCCGGCCCGGAATGGGGAGTGGTTAGTGAAGATGTAGGCGGAGCTCGCGGAGTCGAGCGGAGCTTACAAGAGAGGACTAGGACCCGGGTGGGGTGCCGAACCTCTATAAATCTCCCGTGTGCTTGTGGTTTGCATTTTCTATTCCCTACTTGTGTATTTGTTTTAATTTCCGCTGCAACTTTTGATTGCCTAAACAAGTAGGTGATTAGGATTAAATTTGTTAATTAGCCTCTAATTTGTGGACCCATAACCCACACGATCCTACATTTGATATCAGAGTCTCCTTCGTTAATTTTGTTCTTAACCGATAAATTAACATGACTTTTAATGCATCCACACCTAGTGAATCATGTAAACCACCATATTTTGATGGAAATAATTTTGTTTCATGGAAAAGTAAAATGATGTCATTCATTAAATCCATAAACATTAACATGTGGTTTATGATTCAAACTCCATATGAATCACCTAGATGTCATATTAGTAAATGGAGTTTAGAAGATCAGAAAAATGCATCCCTAAATGCTAAGGCTATGAATGTCATATTTTGTGCATTAGGAGATGAACTTTTTAATCTTGTTTGCTCATGTGATAGTGCTCATTCTATATGGCAAACATTAGAAAAGAATTTTGGTAAAGGAGATTCACCAACCGGGAAGAAGGGAGAAGCGAATCCGAAGGATGTAGCTCAAGCAAAGAAAATGGAGATTAACTCAACATCTTCATCATCATCAAGCTCATCCGATGGAGAAAGTGAAGATGAGGTATCTTCTAGCTCTTCTTCAAGTAGTAGTTCAAAAGATAATGCCTATGATGTTAATGAACTACAAAATGCATTTCAAAGATTATTTGAAAAATATAGAGAACTTCACAAGACTAATCAATTAGCAAATGAGCAAATCCATTATCTTGAATGTCAAAATGCATCTATCTTAGATGATAAAAATGATTTGCTTGCTAAAATTGAAGTTCTAACTTTAGAGAATGCATGCTTGAAGGAAGAAAATTTAAATGATAAAACTACCTCATCTCATGCAATTGATAGTCATATGCTAGAAATTGATACTAATGACTTGCTTATTAAACTTGATAAATCTCATTTAGAAAGCAAGCAATTATTACATGACTTGAATTGCATGAATGAAAATGTTGCAAATTTAGAGATTCACATGCTTAACATGAATGAAAAGCATAATTCTATGATTAAAAATCTAAATTGCTTAAATGAATCTCTAGCAACTAAAAATAGTGAACTTAATGCATTAAACAAAAAATTGTCAAATAAATTGCATAAGTTCACACATGGCAACACAAGTAATTATTATGTTAAGAACTTTCCTGTTCAAAACAATTATTATTATCATAATGCCATGAAGAGAAAAACTAGTGTAGAGGTACCAAAATCAACTTGGATTTGGGTACCAAAAGATAAACTTAATGGACCCAAGCAAAAATGGGTACCAAAGTCTACACTTGTAGGAACTTGAGGAGGAGATTGGTGGTGACCGGGTGAGCCAAAGCGTCGAATTCGAATCCGGTTGCATCACCAAGTCAAGAATGGAGCTAATTCAAGACTCAAGTTGGTATAAATTTCTATCATCTACAATTCATGTTAATTTAGCTCTAGTGTAGGTTGTACGCTTAATTGACATATCATATACCCTATTCATTGCAAATCATTTATCACATCCATTGATTATAAATCTCAAATTTTGAATGGATGTTAAAATAAGGCTTGAGTAGAAACTTAAATGAACTTAACTTGAATCATACTCTTAGTTTCCATATAGCCTTATTGATAGGGGGAGCTTATTGAATATCATTTTCTTAGAGTAATGAAGTGCAAAATTTAAGGGGGAGCAACTTCATTACAAGACATCCACATTGACCTTTAATTGTATAACCTTTGTTTTATTAATATCAATTTTTTGATGGATGTCAAAGGGGGAGAGATTATTAAGGGGGTAACTTGGAATTTTGTAATAAAATTGAACAAAAACTATGCACATCCATAGGGGGAGCATTAATATTCATAGTTTACAAATACAAATATCATGTATTAAGATATAGTTAAGATATAGGTTGCCATCATCAAAAAGAGGCAGATTGTTGGCTTTTTGGCCTTAATCTATTTTTTGATGATTTAATTAACCTAATCTTAATTATGATCATGTAGAGTAGCACACATGTTGCATTGCATATATATTGCTCTGTGCTAACCTCTACAGGTGATCAAGACTCAAGGAAGAAAGGAAAATCAAGTCAAGACATGTAATCAAGCTCATTTGAAGACATGTATTTTGTATTTTCTTTGAGGCTTAGGAACATGTGTAAAGTGAGCATACTTGAGCTAAAATCAACTTAAACACACACTAGGTTCCTTATAGAAGTCACACACGAAATTTCACATAATTTGGACTTCAATAGATCACCCAAACTTAGACCGGAAAACACTAAACCTGAACTCTAAAAGTCTGCCCACATTCGGTCGACCGCAACAGGCCGTTCGGTCGACCAGATGATCAAGAATCCTATATGTGTTTTCACTGCCCATTTTCGGTCGACCGTGTTTTGCCTTTCGGTCGACCGTCCGAACTTATTTTTTCGACCGTTACTTTTGTCGTATATACCCAACGGTCATATTCGTATTAAACCAAAAATACCCCAAATACATTTCATGTATCGGTCGACCAAGGACCACGATCGGTCGACCGTTTGTTCATCTCTTGACAAACCCAAATCTCCTGGACAAAATCGGTCGACCGCCAAACTTGTTTCCGTCAACCGAAAAAATTTTGTCAACCCCAAAGTGCCTGGACAAAATCGGTCGGCCGAACCCCTTTCTTGTGTTCGACCGTTGACTTAAGTGTACCTAAGTCGTAGCGTTGGGCGGTCGACCGTTGCCTAACCGGTCGACCGATCTTAGTGAAAAATTGCCTGACGGTCGACCGTTCTTCCTGTTTCGATCGACCGATTTCAGCCAGAATTGGGTACTGCAGGTTCTGTTTGTGTAATCACACATCAAGTCATACCCAATCAATCCCAACGGCTCTATTCTCTCTAATGCCTATATAAGGAGTTGTAAAACACATTTTAACATAACTCTCTCACTACAAACTTGACTCAAACATTAGAGAGAATCCCAAACACTCCAAACCTCAAATTTCCACACTTTAGTCTCAATTCCATTATTTCTCAAGTGTGCTCAAGTTAAGAGTGTTGTTCCACTCAAGCTCTCAGTTGTAAAAGAAGCAAGGACTTCGGTGAAAGCCCGAAGTGTCCCTCTCGGATTGTTAGAGGAAGATTTCAAGTAAGCGAGGGTTGTTCGTGGTGCTTGTGGTGTAAAAGGCGTTCTCTCCCGGCCCAGAATGGGGAGTGGTTAGTGAAGACGTAGGCGGAGCTCGCGGAGTCGAGCGGAGCTTACAAGAGAGGACTAGGACCCGGGTGGGGTGCCGAACATCTATAAATCCCCCGTGTGCTTGTGGTTTGCATTTTCTATTCCCTACTTGTGTATTTGTTTTAATTTCTGCTGCAACTTTTGATTGTCTAAACAAGTAGGTGATTAGGATTAAATTTGTTAATTAGTTTTGTGGACCCATAACCCACACAATTCTGGGAGCTTCTTTTTTGATCACCTCAAAACGGTTTTGCAGATGCTAAACACACGCAAAACCCACAAAAGATTTTTCTTTCGCAAATACATGAAGATTTTGAAGTGTTAAGGAAAAGACTCTTCGTCCTTTACTGTAGAGCTCTAAGAGATAATGGTTTAAATAAATCAAAACTTATTCACAATCATGGTAATTCACATGGAACATTAATTACCGAGATAAGATTTCCGTGTTAGTCATCGATTATTGTAGCTCTACAAATATTTGACGACATGAGTATATAAAAGACGAAAATGGTTACTTTTATATATTGAATAGACCTAGAAAGTGAAACATTATGGAATTATGTTATGTGTCAATATTGTTTTTACTGTGTCTTGAATCCTAATATATGAGACTTATATCCTTTCACATAGGAAGTGTTTAGTTTGATTATTGTCAAAAACTGTCATTGAATATAGTGATAAAGGCAATAGTTAGTTAAGTAAGGCTTATGATGGAAAAGATAGTACGTCAAAGGATTTTTATTGTTCCTCCTTACTTGAGTTATGATATTAAAAGTCCCCTTGGTAAAAAGAAATTACAATGTGACTTGTATTAAGTGACATATTTATAATTAGCATAGGAGAACAAGAAATGAATATATAATACAAAGGTGACACATTTCTACTTTGTATAATATTCTTAATATCATTAGGCAAGGGGTAGACGCAAGTGATATTTTACATATCACTAAGTGGATCGTACTTAGTTCGAGTGAGCAAAACATCTTTGTTATTTGGGTAACTATAATGTGTAGCTAGATACCAGTTATAGTTTATGATATAAAATGTTTTATATCATTGTCAACATAACTAAGATCCTTCTATATGTCACACCACAAAACTTTGAAACAAGAAACATAATTTTATATTTTATATGATGTATTACGTTTCATGTGTTATGACATATTATACATGTCGTAAAATAATAAAATCAATATGTCGTGAAAACGACATAGTTAGTAGAATAATAAATAAATTCGTATGAGATGTATATACATTATGGGGTATAATGTTTTGACATTATATATGATAATATATTACGTGATATAATGTGATCTACAACATTTTAACATATGAATTTGCTAAAACCCCAAATTCCAAATGTTGTTGGATATTAATCCAAAATTTGGTGGAGTAAAAAACAGTGAAAATGGTTCAACCGTTTGACCACATTTTTGTATATATTAATAAGATAATTTTTACTAATTAATTGTTGGATTTAATCCACCTTGGTCAAAGGTAGTTACGGGATGATGATGTGGCAAAATAAACAAGATATCATGTGCAAAGTGGTTAGCACATGATGTGGTTTAGTGGCGATCTAAACAAGAGATCATGTGTAAGTGGTTTGCACATGATGTGGTTTAGTGTAGAAATTAATAAGGGATCATGTGTAAGTTGTTTTGACATGATGTGGGTTAGAGAAAATCCTATAAATAGGTCCATCCTCCCTTCCTTGTTAATACTAATTCAAAAATTCTCTCCCTCCCTAACCACCCCATTACTCCGTCCGAAAATTCTCTTAATTAATAAAGTTTTTGGAGATTAAATTCTTAGGAGCTTTAGAGGGGTTATTAGATAGAGTTTATCCTTGATTTAGAGATTGATTGGCTACCTCCTTTCTCTCTAATCTTGTTTAGAGTTTGGTGAACACTTGGATGCGAATTGGCGGACGATTCAACGGGCAATGCAACTTCGGATCTTCATAAAGGGTTTTAGAGAACCTTTGGGTATGATCCTCTTCTATTTATTTTAATATATATGTAGATTATATGATATTAGAATAAATATAAAATAATGTACATGAAATCGTCGAAAATATGGAAATCGATCTTGTATGCATGTATAAATTTTTAAAAATATATACATACATAAGGGCACGAAATCCAACAATTGGGTGTAGGCAACGTGAATGATTGGAGTTACGTTGCCTGGGTAGGGGTTTGTTGGTTGTCGATCAAAACCCTTCAACCAATCGGTAGGTGTATCAGAATGACCTCCTCAAGCTCATTCGAATGATGTGACATACCTATCTCACTATGTATGGGGCTTCCCCCAAGATGTCCAGCAAGGACCACCCAACCTCCTTTATGTTATCAATCATAAGCTTGGTCGAAGGTGGGTCCTTATTGGAGTCAAGATGAAGCTCATGAGCTTGAGCTACCACGGGACATGGGGTAAAGACACCATCTGAGTTGGGCATATGAAGTGGTGTTTCTCCCTCACTAATAGTGTCAACTGAATCATTCAACAAACACTCCCTTTGTGTATTCATGTTTGATGCCAGCTCACTCTGTTGCACTGCAAAGATAGGCAATGAGTTTTCACTGGGCACACAAACATTCTCAATGGGTTGCGTTGGTGTTGGGGGTGTTTGTTGATTTCGCGGTGCTTTCTCTAATTGGCGGATGAGGTTGAGATTTAAAGGTTGCTCCAAGGGCTTCTGTTGCCTACCAGAATTGAACACATGAAACTCTACACTCATGTTACTGAATGAGAGCTTGATAAGACCATTTCTACAATTAATTAAGGCATTTGAGGTTGCCAAAAATAGTCTACCCAAATCAAAGGTATTTGAGAGTGGGTGTTCGCAACAGGGTTGGTATCGATGACGACAAGATCTATTGGAAATATAAAATCTCCAGCTTTGATGAGCACGTCCTCAATAATCTCCTTTTGGGACACGAATGGATCTATCCGCCAATTGGAGGGTGATCTTAGTTGGTTTCAATTGTCCCAAGTTCAACTGTTGATAAACAAAAGATGGGAGGAGGTTGACCGCTGATTGTAAATAAAGTAATACGTTACTCATGCTAGTGTCCCCTATCATACACTGAAAAGTAGGACATCTAGGGTGATTGTACTTTATGAATGTGGGATTGGACAAAAGTGAGCTCACACTTGCAGCTAAGAATACGTTTTTAGGAACATTGGTCTTCCTCTTGGTTGTGGAGAGATCTTTCAACACTTTGGCATATTGAGGTATTTGTTTGATGACATCCAACAAGGGGATGTTAACCTTCACTTGTTTGAAGACCTCTCATATCTTATCGATTGTGTCACTCTGCTTTTTGGTTAGCCTACTAGGATAAGGAGCATTTGGTAGGTAGGTTTCCTATAGTGCCTGAGAAGGAGGCATTGGTGTATTACCCTTAGCCTCTTTCTAACCATCATTCCCATCGAGGGGCTACACAGATGGTGGTGGTAGCAATGAAATGTGATTGTCGAACTACTTTCCATTCCTTAAGGTTACAATGGCATTGGCATGGTAAACAAGATCCTCCACATGGTTCGCTTGCTACCCCTGAGGTACCGAACTCTCATTTTGCATGTGTGGTGGCTAGTACATGCAGGGATTAGCCTCAGGCTTGCTAAGAAGCATCCCTGGTTCTCTCTCATGTCCAAACCGAGCCAATTGACCCATCTGAAGCTCCAAAGACTTGATCGTCTGCTGATTTGAAGTGAGAACTTGACTTCTGGACGACATGAAGTTTTTAATTGCATTTTCAAGTCCACGAGTGAAGGTCTCAAGCGAATTGAATCGGGTTCCAATATTGTTGTAGTTTGGGAAAGCTGGTGGGTTAGGGGGTTGAGCTTGGGGTGACTGATGAGATTGTGATTACATAGGAGGTTGCTATGGTTGGTTAGGTGGCCGGGAGAAGTTTGGACGACCACCCTAGATATTGTTTTGGTTCCAGGAAAAGTTAGGATGGTTCCTCCATTTATGATTATATGATGATGAATGTGGGTCATTCCTGGGTCTATTATAGATGGCA
The DNA here is from genome assembly GCA_963682175.1 of Triglochin maritima. Lineage (NCBI taxonomy): Eukaryota > Viridiplantae > Streptophyta > Magnoliopsida > Alismatales > Juncaginaceae > Triglochin > Triglochin maritima. The sequence goes on along the minus strand of OY821776.1, from coordinate 32,477,721 downwards.
TTAAACTTGCTCTATCTCAACGGAAATGGATGCACACTCGTCCCCCAAATGATCTTCCCTACCACAGCTACAACAAGGAATCAAACCAGATGCAGACACATGAGACACACTTTGTTGGTATTTGTGGTCAATCGAATCCCTACGGCCCATTAAGGCCGCAATGCGTGCCTCGGTGGCCGTTGTGGTATCGACAACAATTGTGGCTCCCGATCTAGTCAAGTTAGCATTTGCGATTCTCACTCCTATGCTAGATCATGGTGATGGTTCCCTCAGACACTCCCACTGCATTGTTTTCTCAGCGAGGCCTTCTAGGAAAGCCCATGCGTCACTTTCATCCGTTCCTAAGAACTCTCCCTGACATCTGGACTCAAGGAGCGTTCGGGACGGGATGTGAAGACCCTTATAAACAATCTGACAAAGGCACCACAACTCGATGCCATGATGTGGGCAAGAGGATAGTAGCTCCTTAAACCACTCTAAATATTTCTGATTATTCAGTCTCATGCTGATAAAACAATTTGAATTCATTGCTCAGTTTTTGAGCCCGACGATTTGGAAAGTATCTCTTGAGGAATGCAGATTGGAATTCATCCCAAGTTTTGAAGGTGTTCGCCTGGTTGCTGTACAACCACTTCTTTGCATCATCCTTCAATACAAAGGGAACAAGCCTCAGGTGGGTGGAGTCTGTGCTTAGTTGTTGCAGCTTGAACATCGCACAGACCTCCTCAAATTCTTTGAGAAAGAGATAGGGGCCACCCGTCCCAATAAAGTTAGAGAGCATGGGGATAAATTGAGGCTTAACCTCAAAGTGTTTCCTTGTTGCTTGGGTCAATGCGATGCAGGACAGAAGAATAGTCTGTGCTGGAAAGCATCAGTCACGTAGAGGATTGGGAACAAGTTGAGGAACAGGTGGGTCCAACAATTGCTCCTCCTCGCGGTACTGATCAACCATGGAACCCGGACTATGTAGGACACAGAATGGGGATTCGTTCAAAAAGTCGACAATCAAGGATATATCGATGTCGTATCTGGTCAAACGACCCATAATGTCTCATGACCACACAGGCATGCACAAAGGTGCACACAAACACGAACTAAACGTAAAAACTTTTTTCTTCTTCAGGACAACAAAAAAAATTGAGAAAGGTGCATAGATGAGAAGGCGAGAGGACGCAAAGGAGATGGGAGAAGTCCATAAGCTACGAGTTATGGGTGAAGGTAGAAGACAAGAAATCAAACATGGCTCAAACCGCTTAGGGCTAGACAATGCCTAACATCGAGATCACTAGTCTTGACACACCTCACCTCCCTAAAACGAAGACCACAATGCCTAGCAAGTGATACCAGATTTTGAGATCTAGTACCTGATTGATCGTTTTATATTTAACCGCAAGTGCACGGCCGCGTTGAAGCGGTGGCAAATACGGGTCGTCCACTGGGAGGTGTGTCGACACTTGGTTTGTGCGAAGGCGAGAGGTAAAGAAAGGGAAGAAAGGTTGGTTACACTAACTACACTACAAAGCTGAAATGAGATGGAGAAGAAACGATAAAACTAAACCCCAAAGGGGGTAGAGAAATAATGTGAACATAAAGAAGTGTATGTGTGTGTGTGTTCATTAAGCTCTTCATAACATGTAGTGCATGCAATCATAAAACTACATCCAACTTTCCCTCCACATGAATTAAGATTTCACTACATCATTAAAACATACAAGACAATAGTTGGAATGAAGCTACATGAACTCAAGTATAAAGACTAGACCCTACTATGTCTCCACATGAATTAAGATAAGACTACATCATTAAAACATACAAGACATTAGCTAAGGTAAAGGCAACAAGAGCTCATACACTACAACTTGTGTTTCCAATATTAACTTCATCCATATCCTAACCTTATCATTCCCCATAAAATAGGTCCACTAATCAAAGCATAAGCTAAGCTTCATTCAAGAGCATTAGCATATCAAAGATAAGAGTGGAGACCCATTAGATGGTTATGGAAATCATATAAAGCTCAAGGGATAAAAATAACACACACTTAATACACTACATGATTATATCACATATTTCTCCACCCCCCAAATAGGGATGGAACTACTCACTACTCATTACACTAACTATATTAGCAAAAGAAAGCATAATACTGAAATGAAAGTTATACTAATCAAGCAAGAAATATTAAAGAAGCATAAAACAAAACAAACAAGCAAACATGCAGATGGAAGGAAATTAAACTAAGAGAGAAACAACACACTTAAAGGAAAATTTCTATTATTAACTCACTCAATTACAAGTAGCTCTTCCTCCACCAGAGTTTTGCTTCAAGGCTTCACTCTTAGTAGGGAAGGTGGCCACCAAAGAGAGAGATGGATACAATGGGAGGTGAAGAGTTCTATTTATAAGCATGGAAAAAGCTAATCCGGGACAATCCCCCGATGTGGGACTAAACCAATACCAAAAATAGACTAAGCACACATTAATACAAGTCCAGGAGAAAATTAAGTGGATCTGGGCCAATCCAGACCGCCAATTGGCGGTTCCAGACCGCCAATTGGCGGTTCCAGACCGCCAATTGGCGGCCTATATGATCCAGATCCGTCTGGATTTGTTTGTGGGCCTTCCTTGTTGTGTTTCTTGGTCTTGGATGCATCTGGTTGGTTTGTTGGAGCTCCGACCCGAATCGAATTGGCAAAATACTCCCCATGATGGTGTGGAGTTTCCTGGTTTGCTCTTAGGTCCTTTGGTCTTACGATCAGGTCCTTCTCCCTTGCATCTTAGTCCCCAGGTCTTCACAATTAAGTCCTTTTTCCTGCTTTTGGGTCCTTTCATGGCTCTTCTCTTCAAACCCCTTTATTTCTGAAAACTAAACATAAAACTCGTCACGTAGCATTGCTTAGGTGTAAGATAATAGATATAAGATACAAATATAAGCATGAAATGTTGTCAATCAGTACCTCTTACTATTGACAAGGCAGGTGACACCGATCAGGTCGTGACGGTCTTAACTGGATCACTCTACTAGTGCGTCCGACATTCTTATGGGCTAATGTCTACTAGCTTTTAGAATTAAGGCTATTGAGGTGGTTTTTGGGGCTAAGGAAGGGGTGATGAAATCCCTACCTTATATTTGTAGACTATAGGTCCTGCCCCGTAATTTGATTTCATTCTTAAACTAGCAAGCAACTCAACAAACAAACAAACACTCACCTCACTATTGTTTCAATACAAACCTTAGTAACTAATAAATGTACTAATGCGTGAATGAGTGTTAAGGAATGGGTACCTCGCTCCAGCAATCAACGATAGAAATTCAAACTAAGAGAAGACAACTAACATACTCAAGTCATTACTAGATGATGCATGACCTAAACAAATGCCTAATCTTTTGCTTTGGGTTTTAGTGTCCAAGTTGATTAAGGAGATTTTTTTAGGTTAAGAGGTAAACTGGCAGCGGTAACAAAACGACAACAAATCCAGCAATATGCTCTTAGACACCAAACATGAAGTGTGAGCTACAGGAGAAACTACTGGACTAATAGCGATTACCAGAGTACCAATTTACGGCTCCAGACCTCTATCTAGCGGTCTTTTTGGATTCAAATGCTTCTGCCAAGCTCCCACCAAAATCATGATCTCACCTGATCACCTGGACAACACCACGACTAAAAAAAATTTAAAACCACTCGAATCACCCAAGCAAAGGTTGGGACAAGGTGCTTCCTGGCAATGGTGCCAAAAACTTGTTAACATTTTACTAATTCACTGCAAGTGCACGGCTGTCGGTGAAGACGGGACAAGTACATGTCGATCCGCAGGAAGTGTTGCCACCCTTCAAGTTTTTAGCTAAAAAAAGTGGGGAATAATGGTGGAAAAAAGATTATTACGCTACGACTGAAAAAACGATTATACTAAGAATGAATAACAAACTAGATTACGATGCAAATAAAAACTAAAGAAATTCAGCAAACGATACGAAATGAAATATGGATGCACCCCTTAGGGGTGGTGCGTGTGAACATATGAGGTGAGAGAAGTCATGAATGATGTATGTAAGCATGTATGTGTACGAGTATCATGCGTGTATCTTCATGCATAGGATGTGTCTAAAGTTATGGCAAGACCTATCATTCCATTCACACAACATATCAACAGTTACTACTTGATTATCATAAGACAAGGGTCAGCGTGAGAAGTGTCTAAAGATATGGCAAGACTCATCAAAAACTAGGAACTCATGTCCAACGAAGCTAAGCATGGGAGGTATCTAAATCTTATGGCAAAACCCATCAAAACAATGTTTCTTTAACCACTCAAGCGAGTAAACACTAATACAAACACACGACTAACATGTAGAATACCCAACAGGAGATTTCAGTCAATATACATTAGGAAACCAAGTAAGGAAAGTGTCTGAAACGTATGGCAAAGCCCATAAAAATCCCCCAACATGTAGATGATTAAAACAAACCCGATGAACATACAAACATTTAAGTCTACACAATCAAAATTCGTCAAACATCAAAACCGCAAAACAAAAATGTGCATCATCTCCCCCCCCCCCCCCACGAAGGGGGATGGAACTACTCACTCCTCATTAAGCTAACATTTATATTAAGAAGAGAAAACATTCTAACTATTCTACTAAGATTGATAAAACAAAACTACGCTAAGCATGCAAGAATTCAAAGAGATAACATGAAACAATGAAGATTCCTTTTCTCTATGACTCACATTACAAGTAGCATCTCTCCACTTGAGCTTGGCTCCAAGGCATTACTCTAAGTAGAGAGAATGGCCACCAAGCTACGAGTAGATAACAAAGGAGGAAGAAGAGTTCTATTTAAAGACATGAAAAAGGCAACTGGGAACAATCCCCCGATGTGGGACTAATGAAACTTCTACAAATTAATCAAAACAACATTATACACTACCACAAGAAGTTGGGTCGAATTCTGACCAACATGGACCAGTATTGGGAGGTCTAGGGCCGCCAATTGGCGGTCACTTTTTGTTGGCTTTGATCCAATTTTGGATATCACTTAACTGCTTCAATGGGGTGCACTTAGATCGGTTATTGGAGTCCATCCCGAATCTAATTGCCAAAATACACTTAATGATGGTGTGGAGTTTCTCAATCTACTTTTTGATCATTCTTGCTTTTCGGTCCTTGTGTATGACCGAGAGGTCCATTTTGCTTCATTTCAGTCCTTTCTTCTTACGTTTCATCATTTTTCTCTTCCCTTCTCTTCTTTATTACCTAATACCGGAAATATAACAACAAACACTCAAGTAGCACAATATTGGGGTGATATTAAGGATATATAGAATGAATATGATGTGTCATATGCTACAAATCAATGCTCCAGAATCTCCTTTTGTTGCTCCTCCGAGGTCATGTCCCTCTGAATCTCTGGTAGCTCATGCGAAATCACATGTGCCGGATCTCCAAAGTACTTCCTTAGCATAGCGATGTGGAATACGTTCTGCAAGCCAGGAAACTGAGCCGGCAAGGCCCCACGATAAGCCACTGCACCAACGCGCTCCAGGATCTCGAACGACCTGACATACCTCGGACTCAGCTGCCCAAACCTCATCACGCCCTTCGTAGGTAAAACCTTTAAGAAGACATGATCTCCAATCTCAAACTGCTGCTCACGACGCTTCCGATGAGCATAACTCTTCTTCCTATCCTTAGCTGCCACCAATCTACGTGGAATCAGATCGACTCTGTGTGCATACAATTGCACGATTTCTGGCCAAACATTTATCTCTCTCCAACCTCATTCCAACAAATAGGAGAAGAGCAATCGTGAAGGCAGGTAGGATCATGACCAAACTAGACCGCCAATCGGTATCTGGGGTCGTTAATTGGTGGTCATGGATGGTCGGATTCGACCCAGTTTTGGTTGGCTTGTTTATTGCTTCAATTCTCTACGTGGGATGCACCCTAATTAGTTGTTGGAGTCTGCGGGCAAATCTAATTGCCAAAATACTCCTCTTGATGGTGTGGTATTTCTAGTTTTACTATTTGGTACCTCTTTTCTTACGTCCAAGTCCTTCCCTCTTGCAGATGGTCCTTGTGTATGAATGAGAGGTTCATTTAAGTCCTTTCTCCCTACATTTCAATCCTTCTTTTCTTACCTTCTCTTTTTTATTACCTAATGCCCAAAATATAATAACAAACACTCGAGTAACATAATTGGGTAAGATTAAGGATATGTAGCATGAATATGATGCATGATATGCTACTAATCAGATAGGCACCGATACTACATGAAGTCTAACTATCTCCGAGATGTAGAGCTTCGTGAAAATCTCCAAAGTCGTCGTCACTCGAGTCGCCAGAAAATGTGCTGAGTTGGTCAGACGATCCACAATCACCCAAATAGCATCATGCGAACGACCGGTCCTCGGCAATCCTATGACAAAGTCCATCGTCATGTGCTCCCACTTCCACTGTGGAAGTAGGAGCATGTGACGATGGACTTTGTCACTGTGGAAGCTCGATACTCTGCATCGTGTCAGCTTAATGCAGGTGCTCGATCTTATTCTGCTTCATACCCTTCCACCATAAATTCCCCTGCAGGTCCCTGTGCATTTTCATACTCCTTGGATGAACGGTGTATCTAAATCCATGAGCTTGACCCATAATCTTCTGCCTGAGTCCATCAACATTTGGAACCCACGAGCAATCCCAATATCTCAAACCTCCATCTACTGCAACATGAAATTCCGATCCTTCCAACCCGACCGCCTGAAGCAGTGCACTTTACTTGGAATCCTTGGTCTGCTTGTATAGAATCCTCTGAATGATCGTCAGCTCGACCCGCAAACTTGCCAACTCCACTTGATCGGGTTTCTCAACAAAAGGATGCCAAACTCCCAGATCCTACAATAATTTCCACTCATGAACCCTCAAGTGTGCCACTGAACCTTCTCACTTCCTGCTGAAAGCATCCGCCACTGAATTCGCCTTTCCCTAATGGTAGGAGATGGTGAAATTGTAGTCCTTAAAGAACTCGAACCACCAACCTTGCATCATATTAAACTCCTTGTACGAGAATAGGTACTTCAGACTCTGATGATCGGTGAACACCACAAATTTCTCCCCGTACAACTGGTGTCTCCAAATCTTCAAGGCTAAAAACATAGCTGCAAGCTCCAAGTCATGCGTGGGGTGATTCTTCTCATGAATCTTCAGCTACCTAGATGCATAAGCCTCCACTTTGTCATGTTGCATGAGCACACAACCCAAGCCAGTCCCTGATGCCTCGCTGTAGATCATGAAGCCTCCAGATCCATTCGAAAGTGTCAATACCGGTCCTAAGGTCAACCTCTTCTTCATCTCCTGAAAACCCTATTCACATTTCCGTTACCACTCAAACTTGACTCCCCTCCTGGTCAGTGTCATTAATAATGTGGCGATCTTGGAGAAATCATTGATGAATCGCCGGTAATAGCCTGTGAGTCCAACAAAACTCTTAATCTTCGACAGATTGGTTGGTGCCCTCCAGTCCATAACAACTTCAACCTTTGCAGGTCCACCATCATGCCATCCTTCAACACTATATGCCAAAGGAAAGCCACTTGCTCCAACCAGAATTCTCACTTCGAGAACTTCACGAATAACTGCTTCATCCTCAGAATCTCCAACACGGTCCTCAAATGCTCCTCATGTTGCTCCCTGCCCAGAGAATATATCATAATATCATCCATGAAGAGGATGACAAACTGTTCCAAAAATGGATTGAACACACGATTCATCAAGTCCATAAATGTTGTAGGGGCATTGGTCATTCTGAAAGGCATTACTGGAAACTCAAAGTGACCATAACACGTTTTAAACACCGTCTTCTGAATATCCTCATCCTCAATCCTCAATTGATGATACCCACACCTCAGATTGATCTTGGAGAACACCTTCATTGTCTACAACTGGTCCATCCTATCATCAATACTCTATAGGCGATATTGATTCTTGATCGTGACATTGTTGAGAATATTTTAGTCGATACACATCTGCATCAAACTGTCCTTCTTCTTCACCAACAAAACCAGAGTTCCCCAAGGTGACACAATAGGCTTGCTGAAACCTTTATCCAGTATCTCCTACAATTGATCATTCAACTCTGCCAACTCTACCGGAGCCATGCGATACAGTGCATTAGAGATGGGTGTCGTCCCTGACACTAGATTTATGGAGAAATCGATCTCCCGAATCACGTCACTCTCCTTCAAAGATCACCACCCTCCTGTCTTGACAGTGGACACACGCTTGTGGTCCGAATGCCAATTCATTCTGTGTATGACATCGACATCTGACATCGACAACACAATGAGTTCAGCTGGATGTTCTTGATCTCCCAGAACTACCGACACCCTCGGAAAAAAGTCCACACGACAAGAACGACACCCATTGGTGTATTGACTTCCAACCTGAAAGTTAGCTCCACCGGTGTCCTATCCACTAAAACCGTAAATCCCTCCAAAATGAAGGAATGCGTAGCCGCACAATCAAACAAAGCCTTCACTATGAGACCATATACAAGCATTTTACCTTCAATGTTGTCGGTCGATTGCTCAGCGTCCTCTGCTTGGATGGTGAACATAAGTCCAACAGCCCTGCGTGGCTATGAGTTGCGACCCTGTCCACCTGAAATCCTGCCCTGACCCGCACCAGCCTATGCCCTGCTACTGCCTGCGCCTATTGCTCAAGCATTCTATTACAGACACTCACGTACAAAATGTCCTACCTGCAACCCAAGCAAGCTCCAGTCCCCTTGCAACAATCCTTCGTGACATGTGCTCTATCACAATGCTCACTTGGGCCACCTCAAGGCCTCTAATTCTTTTTGTCATCTCTGTTAGACTGCTTTCAGGATCTGTAACCCTGCTTCCCTCTATCCTGACAACCACGACAAGCATCAAATGGCTGCTTCCCGTCAGACTGCCCCTCTCGATAGTTAGCCTCCAGCAGAGTAGCACACTACACAGCCTCCTCCAGAGTCTAAGGCATCCAAATCAGCACCTTCGACTGAGTCCCCTCTGTAATCCCTACACAAACTTCATGGCTCTCTGGTCCTCAGTGGTGTATATGCCCAGACAGAACATAACCAGAGAGTGGAACATGTTGATGGAAGCCCCCAAGCCCAACTCTCGTTACTTTAAAGCTAGGAACTCCTTGCACTTTCTGTCCTACACGTGTTGTGGGATGAACTTCCTGTTGAACTTTGCTAGGAACTCTGCCCAAGTCATGTGCGTCCTGTCTCTGAACATGACCCTAGTGGTTGCTCGCCTTTAAGTCACCACGTGCTCTTCGAATACAAAGGTCGCCATGTCCACCTGCCTCTCTAGGTGACACTCGATGACCCGAAAGATATGCTGGATCTGGTAGACCCACTCCTCCGTACCATCAAGATCCACTACACCACGGAAGAATGGCAGATTTTGCCTCAAAAAAGGCTCGTAGACTGCCACTACACTGTCCACATCCTCGAACAATAATCTACGATCCACTTCCCAATCGTCCTTACTCCTAGATGACTCTGATCTCTGTCGTGGTGCCATCAATACACACGCTGGGGAGTCCAAGTGAATGTCACGATCAGAGTCTCTGCGATGACTAAGAGAGTTCAAATAAAACAAGACATACTCAACTAAAGACATACATGGATAGACAATAAGAGACATGAACGTAAAAAACGAAATTATCCATATATTAATATGCTCTAGATTTATTACATGTAGGTTTAACTCAAAAGAAATAACATAACAACGCGGAAGCAAGAGATAACAACAAGGAAACTGGTCGACGAATCCGTCGTGTACAAAATCCTCCAAAACTCGTCATATCTAACCCTTACAATAAAAATAAGGACCTGAGGCAAAACAACAACAAAATATACGCGAGTTTTCAATAAGAAAACCCTATATACCATGGGTCCAAAAATAGGATAAATATTCATGCATGAAATCCTTCATGCAACACATGCAACAAAAGGGACAACAACTCTACATAGTCGCGCCCGACACGGTCCCTCTACATAGGAACCAGACCACCAACCATGATGGTCTAATCCACAAGCGGGTAACCCAAAAGTGTGACCCACCGCTTGGCACATAGTGGTCTACCGTATTGACACCCCAACTCGTGGCAAGGACCTACCTGATTTCATTGGAAGTTGGGAATGCCCATCATGTAGCAAATAACAGTGTTCACGTCCAGATCTTATCTCATGCCTGGCCTCTCTACCTATACGAAGCGTGGCATTATAACTTTGCTATCTACTGGTCATGAGATATTGGTCATATTATTAAATCTATAACTTGCATACACCCATCCACATTCTCAATCTCAACATCAGTAACAATAGTACTATGATTATGTAAGTCTCATGCAATTATAGTCATATAATGAATAACGTCATATCATGCATATATTCATGTCGTATATCCTTTATTTAGAGCCTAAGCAATGCTATGTAATGAGTTTTATGTTTAAGTTTCAGGAATAAACCGGTTTAAGAAGAAGAAGGCACGAAAAAACTGAAATGCGAGAAAAATGGCTGATCGATCAGACTTATCGACATATCTGCAAGAGGAAAGGACCTGGATGTAAGCAAGAAGGACCAAATATCAAATTGAGAACTCCACACCATCATGGGGAGTATTTTGGAAATTAGATTTGGGTCTAGACTCAAACAAGCGATTAGGCTGCACTCCACGTAAAGAAATGAAGCATTTAAGATGTCAGCCAAAAACAGGTCGAATCAAAGCAACCCAGACCGCTAGTTGGCAGCTCTAGATCGCCAGTTCATAATTCCTTTTGCTCATGATCCGACCTATCTTCTCTTGGTTGTTTATTAGATTGTTTATGTCTATTTTATGTATGTTTCATTAGTTCCATACTGGGAGATTGTCCCCTGTTGCCTTTTTCATGTCTATAAATAGAACTCTTCTTCCTCCTTTGTAATCTATAATTTTCTTCATGGCCATTCTCTCTACTTAGAATAAGCCTTTGGAGCAAAACTCAAGTGGAGAGATGGTACTTGTAATGTGAGTCATAAATAAAATAAATCTTTGTTAGCCTTATGTAGTTTCTTTTAATACTTGCATGCTTTGTTTTGTTTCCTTAATCATAATATAATTAGTTAGAATGTTTTTCTTCCTTAGTATAATTGTTAGCATAATGTGTAGTGAGTAGTTCCATCCACCTTTGGGGGTGGAGATGATCTTTATACATGTAATAAAGAATGAGAATGAATGTTATCTTATGCAATATGTGATGAATGTGAATGTATGCTTATTTGTTTAAAAGGGAATACTTAACTTGCTAGGTTTTGTGATAACTATTAGGTACCTCCCATGCTTGTTTAGGTTCTTAATAACCAACTTGTTTATGCTCATGTTAATCAACAAGGTTAGTGAATGGAATGATAGGTTTTGCCAACACCATTAGGTACTTCCTATGCATGCAAACACAAGCTACACTTGTGCCTTATTGAATGCATTCTTCCCCACCTTATCACATGTGTACACACACTCCACCTCTTGGGGGTTTTTCTTACTGAATTTCATCTTTCTAGTTTGTTAGTTGCTTTGTTAGTTTCAGTTAGTCTTGTGCTTTGATTTTTCTGGTTAGTTAATTGCTTGTTTAGTGTAGCCTAGTTTAGTGTAATCAAACTACTTCTCCCCTTATTTTCCCCTTGATTTCTGAAGAACCAGAGTTGACACCTCCCTGTGGACTCGACCCATGCTTGCTACAGCTTCATCGTGGCCAGGCACTTGCGGTTTAATTTTTAATCAAAACAAGTTTTCAGCGTCGTTTCTAGGGAGGTGTTGTGCCCAGACTCTGGTTTGGATGATTCGACTGGATTTAATCTTTTGGTTTTAGTTTTGTTTTATTTCATGATGTTTGAAGTTCACATGGGAAGCCGCAGGACAAATTTGGGAGCAATTGAAGCTATCAAGACCGCCAAGTAGCGGTCAAGGACCTGATTGGCGGCCTAACGAGCTCAGTTTGCCCCTTGTTTTCTTCTGTTTGTTGGTAGTTACACAATTTTTGTCTGGTAACCCAACTTTTATATGTCTGAAACTGTAGATTGCTTCCAGATTAATCAATAAACCATCAATCCCCCATTTTTATACAACTTGGACCTTTAAAGTCAAAGCAAAAGAATAGTGGATTGCCATCAAGGTCATACATCATTTCTAGACCTTGTACGCATTCATCTTTTCTTTGCTTTATTTTTCTGTTGTTGAGTGCTAGCGTGAGGTACACGTTGTTACCTTTTTGGCCTTAATCTTAATTTTGATGATTAATCAAACTAATATTAATCAATTAATCTAATCAATCAAAGTGAGCAAACACGATTACATGCATTGAATACATACTTCTATACTTGGAATCATATTAATAGGTTAATCAAGATAATCAAGAAAAGGAGCATTTGGACAAATACATCAAGACTCAAGACTTGTAATCAGAGCTTTGGACCAAGATATGTAATTTTGTATTTATTGAGTCCATAAGGTTTAATGTAAACTTGAGCACTAGGATTCTGTCCCGTCAAAATTTGGTAAACCGAACCTTTCATGGTCAACCAAATCCTTTCCTGTTCGGTCCAACCGTCATAGCCTGACCACCTAATATTCTAACACGTGCACCCATTGGAACAAGAGTGACATGAGTGCTTCTTTTGTGAGTTGCTAGCCTAAGGATTCAAAACATCTTTAAAGGGCACCACCTGTAGTCTTCAAGATAAGGTGGGGGATTTCATCACCCCTTCCTTCAGGGTCACAAAACACCTCTCAAAGAGCCTTCATCTAAAATAAAGTAGACATTGACCCCTAAGGACTCGGGCGTATTAAGAGAGTGATCCGGTCGCGACTGTCATAGCCTGATCGGCATCACCACTTTGTCGATTGTAGGAGAGACAAGATCTCCAGATCTTTGGCTCACTTATTGGGCTGTGTGCTATTCGTCGTAGGGAGGTGAGGCATGTTGAGGCTGCGTGACCTTACAGTTAGGCATCATCTAGCTATAAGTACCTATAGTGACATTAGGTTGGTCGAGTCGTGTTTCCTAGATTAGGCTTCTACCTTAACCCACTACCCACACTATATCTAGGGATTTTTCCCTTCTCGTCTGAGTCTTCTCCTCCTCTATATTCTTCGAGTAGTCTCCAACTCCGATTGCACCTTCTATTGTGTGGAGTTTTTTAGTTAAGTCGAGTGTTTTATGCCATGTTGGGCTCGCTCTGGTGAGAGCGCTCGACTTGAGAGTGCATTTTTCTTCTGAGATGAATGGTCTAGGTGATCACCCATCTCCTCCTCGAGCTCCTTTGGAGTGCGAGGCTGAGTCATCTCATGGAGGTGGGGGAGATCGAGTTCCATACATGAATCACCTCGGTCCACTCCCACCACCACGTAGACCTCCTCCTCCGACTCTAGAGGAAGAGGGTCTTGGTCAAGATCGAGTTCTGCATTCACCACCACTTTTAACTCGACCGGATAGACTGATAACTTTGTGCGAGGGAACCCATCCTATTTGGGTCGTGCAACCTTCTTGCATAGTCTCCAGCCTCCTCGCGGGAAAAATTATGAATTAAAACCTCAATATGTGAGCATGCTTCCTACCTTTACTGCCAATAAGGAGGATCCATATATCTTTATACGTGAATTCGAGGAGGTATCCTTGATGTTCAAGCTTCAACAACTTGACGAGGATTCCATCTGGTTGAGCATGATTTCTTTCGTGTTGAAGGATAATGCGATGAAATGGATGTATAGCCTCCCGATGAACTCATGTCCGTCTTGGGATGGATTTGTGACCGTTTTACTGAAGAGATTCTTCCCTCAAAGGAAGACTCAACCGATACGGTAGCAGATACGTCAAATGTATAAGACTGAGACCGAATCATTTAATTTTTTCTTTGAGAGGTTCAAAGACGTTCTCCTGCACTGCCCACATCATGAACTTGAGTTGTGGTAGTTGTGCCAGATTGTTTATGAGGGTTCAATTATAACACTCGTACATTGATGGAGTCAATGCGTCTGGGTGACTTCCAAATGAAATACATCGATGAGGCATGGTACACTTTTGAATTAATAGCTAAATGTACCCCTGAGTAGAACACAGTGAGAGAGCCACCCGTCACCAGGTCTTCTGGACGAACTGGATCGTACCAAGTCGAGTCTTGATTGACATCATTTCATGCTCATATTTGTATCTTATATCCACTATCTTTCACCTAAACAATGCTATGTCACGAGTTTTATGTTTAGTTTTCAGGAATAAATAGGTTTGAAGAGATGAAACATAAAAGGACCCAAAAGCTGGGAAAAAGGACTGGATTGTGAGATCTGGGGACCAAGATGCAAGGGAGAAGGACCTGAATGCAAGACAGAGGGACCTAAGAGCAAAACAGAATACTTCACACCATCATGGGGAGTATTTTAGCAATTGGATTCGGGTCGGAGCTCCAACAAACCAACCAGATGCATCCAAGACCAACAAACACTTCAAGCAAAGCCCACAAAGAAAACTAAATGGATCTAAACCATATAGACCGCCAATTGGCGGTCTGGAACCGCCAATTGGCGGTCCAGATGGCCCAGAATCCATTTAGTTTTCTGTAGCACGTGTATTAGTGCATGCTTAGTGTATTTTTGGTATTGGTTTCGTCCCACATCAGGGGATTGCCCTGGATTAGCTTTTTCCATGCCTATAAATAGAACTCTTCACCTTCCTTTGTAATCACTCCATATTTTAAGTGGCTATTCCTCCTACTAAAAGTGAGGCCTTGTAGCACACACTAAAGTAGGAGGATACTACTTTTAATGTGAGTCATTTTATCAATAAAGTTTTGTGTTTCTTTCATTGTTTGTTTTATGCTTCTTTTATTGTTTATGCATGTTTTAGTTTAATCATCTTTTAATTCTAGCTTAGTTTTAATATGCTTTCTTTCCATAGTTTAATAATTAGTGTAATGTTTAGTGAGTAGTTCCATCCCCTTTGGGGGGTGGAGTAGACGTACATACATGCATTAGAGAATGGGACGAATGCTTTAATTTCAATGTGTTGATTAAACATGAATGTATGTTTGCTTGTTTAGGATAGAATTTATAACTTGATGAGTTTTGCCAAAATGATTAGACACCTCTCATGGTTGTTTAGGTTCTGAAATAAACAACTTGCATATGTAAATGTTAATCAACCAAGTTGGTGAATAGATTGATAGGTTTTGCCATAACATTTAGACACTTCCTATGCTTGATAAACACCACCTTCATGTGCTTAAAGAATGTATTCTACACCCACCTCTTTGCTTGTGTGCACTCACTCCACCCCTTAGGGGTTTTCCCATTTCTGTATTCCAGCATTCTACCTTTGTTCTTAGTTTAGTTGTTATTTCATTGTTTGTTTCTCTCGTTCGCATTTCACACTTCTTAGCGTAGTTTAGTGTAGAGTAGCTTAATCAATCTTTCTCCCCCAATCTTTGCCACTTGATTTCTGATAAACAAGAGCGAGCTCACCTCCCTAAAGACGACCCGTACTTGCCACCGCTTCATCGCGGCCGTGCACTTGCGGTTTAATTAAAACGTTCAACAAGTTTTTGGCGCCGTTGCCGGGGAGGTGCCAATCCAGACTCCTGTTTGGACGATTCGAGTGGATTTAATTTTTGTTTTGTAGTTTTTCTTTGTTTCAGGAGACTTGGAGTGGTCAGGAGGAGCACCTGGAGAAGATTTGAAGCAAGCTGGGCACTGTAGACCGCCAATCAGCGGCCTGAGACCGCCAATTGGCGGTCTGGTAAGCTCAGCTCGCTTTCTTATTTCTTTGGTCTGTTTACTTTATCTGATATAGTGGTCTGGGACTTAATTTTGGCATGTTTTGACTTATAGTTTGTTCCTAGATCAATAATCAAACCTCCCTTAAGCAACTTGGACCCTAAAACTCAAAGCAAAAGATTAGGCATTTTTTTTGTTTAGGCCATGCATCATGTATGTGACTTAGGCATTTAGATTGTCTTTTATCTTAGCTTTATTTTCTGTTGCTTAGAGCTGGCGTGAGGTACACACCTTCTACTCTCATTCATGCATTTCGTATGAACATGCATTAGTTAGTAGGAAGTGCATTGCAACAAGTGTGAGTTGAGCGTTGTTTGGAGAGTTGATTGCTAGATTTAGGACTCCAAAACGCTACTAAGGAGGGGCTATCCCGTAAAAGATAAGGTGGGGGATTTCATCACCCTTTCCTTCGCCCCAAAAACCACACTAATCAAGAGCCTAATTTTAAAATCAAGTAGACATTGGCCCTAAGGATTTCGGGCGCATTAGGAGAGTGATCCGGTCCCGACCGTCATGACCTGATCGGCGTTGCCCACTTTGTCGATAGTAGGAGAGACGAGATCCCCGGATCTTGGCTCACTTGCCGGGCTTTGTGGTCCTCGTTGTAGGGAGGTGAGGTGTGTTGAGGCCGTGTGACCTCGCAGTTAGGCGTCGTCTAGCTGTAAGGACGTATAGCGACCTTAGGATTGCTTGAGCCTTGTTTGCTTGTGTGCTTCTACCTGTACCCATCCGTCGTAGCATAAGGACTTCTTCCCTTCTCTCCTGAGTCATTCTTTCTCTCCTGTGTTCCCCGTCTTCTCCCCTACGTACATTCTTTGAAAAAAAAAAGTTGTGGTTTGTGTGTGCACCTTTGTGCATGCTTTCGTGGACACAAGACGAGAGTGGTCGTTTGACGAGGAGCGTTGTCAATCCGGCTTCGGTCATCGATTTCTCGACACCTTCCTCCTCTCGTGTCGCACGCAGTCCGGGTTCAATGGCTGCTAATTTCCGTGAGGAGGAGCAGTTGCTGGACCCACCTGTTCGACCAGTGCTTCCAGTTGTCGTTCCCATACCTCTACGTGATCGATGCTACCTGAGCCGTACAGCTCTACCCTCATGCATCGTATTACCAGAGGCTAATGGGAACCATTTTGAGGTTAAGTCTCAATTCATTTCCATGCTCCCTCATTTCACTGGGAAAGGTGACCCCTATATCTTTCTCAGGGAATTTGAGGAGGTCTGTGCTATGTTCAAGCTGCAACAACTTAGCACAGACTCCATCCATCTTAGGCTCGTTCCTTTTGCACTAAAGGATGACGCCAAGAAGTGGTTGTACAGCAACCAGGCGAATTCCTTTAGGACTTGGGATGAGTTACAATCTGCATTCCTCAAGAAGTACTTTCCTAATCATCAGACTCAAAAATTGAGTAACAAAATCAATTCGTTCTATCAACATGAGACCGAACCATTTCATGTATATCTTGAGAGGTTCAAAGAGCTACTATCCTCGTGCCCTCACCATGGCATTGAGTTGTGGCGTCTTTGTCAGATTGTGTATGAGGGTCTTCACATCCTGTCCAGAACGCTCCTTGAGTCCATGTGTCAAGGAGAGTTCTTGGGAAAGGATGAAAGGGAGGCATGAGCCTTCCTAGAAGACCTCCCTGAGAAAATCATGCAATGGGAGAGTGTGTGGGACCACCTGCATCATCTAGCATAGGAGCAAGGATCGCGAATGCAAACTCGACTAGATCGGGTGCCGCATTCGTTGTCGATACCACTACGGCCACCGAGGCACGCATGGCGGCCTTAATGCGCCGTATGGATTCGATTGAGCTCCAAAACCAACAAAGTGCACCTCACATGTCCACATCTGGTCCAGTTCCCTGTCATTCATGTGGTAGGATAGGTCATGTAGAAAGGGAGTGTGAGTCCATTCCTCCTGAGATGGAGCGTGGGAACGCCATCTATGATAGAGCCAGGAATGACCCATACTCATCATCATATAATCCTGGATGGAGGAATCACCCCAATTTTTCATGGAACCAAACTAATGCCCCGGGTGGTCCTTCAAACTCCTCTAGACCACCTTACCAATCACACCAACCTCCCATGCATGCACATTCCTATCAGCCACCCCAAGCACAAACCACCAATCAATCGGGTTTCCTAAATTCCAATAATATGGAAACCCGATTCAATTCGCTTGAGACCTTGACTCGTGGACTTGAAAACTCAATGAAAAATTTTATGTCTACCACAAGTCAAGTTCTCACTTCAAATCAGCAGACCATTAAATCTCTAGAGCTTCAGATGGGCCAATTGGCTCAGTCTGTACATGAGAGAGAGAGGGTCTTTTCCTAGCCAGACTGACGCTAACCCCCGCATGTACCAACAACAACAATTTCAAAATGAGAATGTGGTACCTCGGGGCAGGCAAGTGAACCATGTGGAGGAACCTGTTCACCATGTCAATTCCATTGTGACCTTAAGGAATGGAAAACAGGTTGACAATCACATTTCGTTGCCACACCCACCACCATCTATGCAGCCCCCCAGTGGGAATGGTGGTGAAGAAGAAGCTGAGGGTGAGGGTAATACACCAAAGCTTTCTTCTCAGGCACAGCAGAAAACCTACATGCCAAAAGCTCCCTATCCAAGTAGGTTGAACAAAAAGCAGAGTGACAACATGGACAAGATATTAGAGGTGTTTAAGCAAGTGAAGGTTAACATCCCCTTGTTGGATGTCATCCAACAAATACCTCAATATGTCAAAGTGTTGAAGGATCTCTACACAACCAAGAGGAAGACCAATGTTCCTAAGAAAGCATTCTTGGCTGCAAATATCAGCTCACTTTTGTCCAATCCCACCTACACAAAATACAAGGACCCTGGGTGTCCTACTATTCAGTGTACGATAGGGGACACTAGATTGAGCAATGTTTTGCTTGATTTAGGATTAGCGGTCAACCTCCTCCCATTCTCTGTTTATCAACAGTTGAACTTGGGAGAATTGAAACCAACTAAGATCGCCCTCCAACTGGCGGATAGATCCATTCGTATTCCCATGGGGATTATCGAGGACGTGCTTATCAAAGTTGGAGATTTTATATTTCCAGTCGATTTTGTTGTCCTCGATACCAATCCTGTTGCGAACACCCACTCTCAAATACCTTTGATTTTGGGTAGACCATTTCTGGCAACCTCCAATGCCTTGATTAATTGTAGAAATGGTCTCATGAAGCTCTCATTCGGTAACATGAGTGCCAAGTTTCATGTGTTCAACTCTGGTAAGCAACAGGAACCCATGGATGAACCTTTAAATCTAAATCTCATCCGCCAACTGGATAAAGCACCACAAAATCAACGAACACCCCTAACCCCAATGCAACCCGTTGAGAATATTCGTGGGCCCAGCGAAAACTCATTGCATGTCTTCGCAATGCAACAGAGTGAGCTGGCCTCGAATATGAATGTCCAAAGGGCGTGTTCGTTGCATGATTCAGTTGAGAGTACTAGTGCGAGTGAGACACCTCATCATATGCCTATACCAGAAGGTGTCTCTACCTCATGTCCCCTGGCCATTGAGCCATTTGAGCTTCATATTGACTCCAACAAGGACCCACCTATGACCGAGCTTATGCTTGATGATCTAAATGATGGTGGGAGGTCCTTGTTGGATGACTTGGGGAGAAGCCCCATTCTTCGCGATGTAGGTCTGCTGCATCCATCGAATGTGCCTGAGGAACTCATCCCGATGCACCCGCCTATTGGTTGGAGGGTTTTTTTCGATGAGCAATTGAACCCTAGTGAGGCAACACAACTTCGTTCTTTGTTGCCCACACCCGACCAATATCATGAGGGGTTCGAGCCTTTCAGCTTTGACCTTTCACCTCTCATGACACCTCAGAGTACCAGTGGAGTTTGCCCATGTCGGCAAGTCTCTGGTCCTCCTGACTTGATGTTCTTATTTGATGTTCCTTGACCAAATGATTATGAGAATATCTTGGTTGATGTATATATCTTTATAAAAAAACAAAAAAAAGTGTTTAATAAAAGACTCCTTCAGTGAGCATCGATTGTTGTGGGCTCCAACCCTTGTGTACTTGGGCCCAATCTCTTCACGTATTTATCTCCCTTCTTCAGCTTCTCACAGGTTTCGAGGGAATTTGGGTTTGTGTCCATCAACATGACCCTGAACATCCCTTTGTACTTCATGTTGGTGAGATCTTTCCTTTTTCATGCATGTATCCATGTAGTATCTTGTTCACATTCATTGACGACAATGCATGAAGTAGGTGTGTGGGGGGGGTGTTTTACGTGTGTACATAGTCGAGTCTTTTTCCTTTGGTTTTATTTTCTTTTGTTTGTACTGCTATGGTCATGTTAGTGTGCCGCATTTAACATTGATATATCTGCTTGCCATGATCCTTGGGTGACTTGTCTTCTTTTGCTTGCCGAGTGCTTTAAAGTTTCACATTTCTTTCAAAATCTTCATGTGTTTGCGAAAGAAAATGTTTTTGTGGGTTTTGCGTGTGTTTAGCATGTGCAAAACCGTTGAGAGGCAAAGTAAAAAGAAAGCTCCCAAAATTGTCTTGAACTTAATGCATTAGGATTTCTAGTTTATTGGCTTTAGGTCTTCTCGAGTCGTTAGGATGCACCCTGGTTTTCCCTCAGGGGGCATGTAATCATAGAGTTTGAGGACTCAAACATTTAAAGAAGTCCACCCTGAACCTAGTGAGTCAAATAATTCGTGTCTTTTAGTATAAGGAAGTTTGTCGTAGTCAAGGGCCCTTAATCTCTTTTTGTGAAACTTAAGTGTAGGGGTTTTGGTTCCCATATAGATAAATAAGTGGTGTTCTCTCTTCTCGCACGGCTCCTATCACTCGGGAAAGTAGGTCTGAGGGGACTTTGTGCCTGGTGCTTTCGAGTCATCTGACTTGGGATGCACCGACCGAACTCCCGTTACACGGGTGGTAGGGATCGCCCTATGTGGAGATTTGGGGGAAGGTGTACGTGATAGTGTAAGTCCTCATAGGCAATGATGCACAAAACCTGACCCTGGGAGAATCAAACACCAACAAATAAAATGCTCCAAAGAAAAAGAAAAAAAAAGAAAAAAAGAAAACAAAAGAAAACAAAAGAGTCAAATAAGAACCAAAATGGACTTTACACATTGTATCACATTCAGAAGTTAAGGTTGCTCATGTCTTTCACTTAAGTCCTTGACTAACTTTGACGAATAACTCATTAGGCTAGGTGTGTGGACGGATTACATATATAGAGTCGACCTGTAGTATTACCGCGTCCCATGATCGACAAAATAAGTCCAACGAGTCGTGTAGCTAGATTGATTAATGCATCTTGTTCGGATTTTGTGGGTATATCCGCTGAAAACCCTCAGGAGACAACACTCCTCCTCCTTGGCAACAGGGAGCTTTAACGGCTTGTTGCACGTGCTAAGTGCAACCGTGATTCGTACGAAAGTGAGTTAGGATTTCTTGTTTTTCGCATGCTTTTCTCTTTCTTTGTTTTGCTCGGGACTAGCAAAAGTTAGGTGTGGGGGTATTTGATTGACATCATTTCATGCTCATATTTGTATCTTATATCCATTATCTTTCACCTAAACAATGCTATGTCACGAGTTTTATGTTTAGTTTTCAGGAATAAATAGGTTTGAAGAGATGAAACATAAAAGGACGCAAAAGCTAGGAAAAAGGACTGGATTGTGAGATCTGGGGACCAAGATGCAAGGGAGAAGGACCTGAACGCAAGACAAAGGGACCTAAGAGCAAAACAGAATACTTCACACCATCATGGGGAGTATTTTAGCAATTGGATTCGGGTCGGAGCTCCAACAAACCAACCAGATGCATCCAAGACCAACAAACACTTCAAGCAAAGCCCACAAAGAAAACCAAACGGATCTAAACCATATAGACGTCCAGATGGCCCAGAATCCGTTTAGTTTTCTGTAGCACGTGTATTAGTGTATGCTTAGTGTATTTTTGGTATTGGTTTAGTCCCACATCGGGGGATTGTCCCGGATTAGCTTTTTCCATGCATATAAATAGAACTCTTCACTTCCTTTGTAATCACTCCATATTTTAAGTGGCTATTCCTCCTACTAGAAGTGAGGCCTTGAAGCACACACTAAAGTAGGAGGATGCTACTTTTAATGTGTGTCATTTTATCAATAAAGTTTTGTGTTTCTTTCATTTTTTGTTTTATGCTTCTTTTATTGTTTATGCATGTTTTAGTTTAATCATCTTTTAATTCTAGCTTAGTTTTAATATGCTTTCTTTCCATAGTTTAATAATTAGTGTAATGTGTAGTGAGTAGTTCCATCCCCTTTGGGGGGTGGAGTAGATGTACATACATGCATTAGAGAATGGGATGAATGCTTTAATTTCAATGTGTTGATTAAACATGAATGTATGCTTGCTTGTTTAGGATAGAATTTATAACTTGATGAGTTTTGCCAAAATGATTAGACACCTCTCATGCTTGTTTAGGTTCTGAAATAAACAACTTGCATATGTAAATGTTAATCAACCAAGTTGGTGAATAGATTGATAGGTTTTGCCATAACATTTAGACACTTCCAATGATTGATAAACACCACCTTCGTGTGCTTAAAGAATATATTCTACACCCACCTCTTTGCTTGTGTGCACTCACTCCACCCCTTAGGGGTTTTCCCATTTCTGTATTCCAGCATTCTTCCTTTGTTCTTAGTTTAGTTGTTATTTCATTGTTTGTTTGTCTCGTTCGCATTTCACACTTCTTAGCGTAGTTTAGTGTAGAGTAGCTTAATCAATCTTTCTCCCCCAATCTTTGCTACTTGATTTTTGATAAACAAGAGTGAGCTCACCTCCCTGAGGACGACCCGTACTTGTCACCGCTTCATCGCGGCCGTGCACTTCCGGTTTAATTAAAACGTTCAACAAGTCTACTATAGCCTCTGAAGCAAAAATGGTTGCTCTTGTGCGTAGGATTGAGAGTTTAGAGTTGGACCGAGCTCCAGTAGCTCAGGTCATTACTCTCGCGTGGAGTAGATGTGGACTTATGGGACATAGTGACTTGGAATGTGCTTACGATCCAAGAGATAATGAGTATGCAAATGCGATGTATCAACAACGGCCCCCGTAAGGACCTGTACAATCACTCCTACAACCCGGGATGACAAACCACTCTACCTTCTCTTGGGGTCCGAGTGGGGGCCACGGTCAGAGCTCGCACACTCAACCTCAACTCCACCTTATCACCCTCCATGGCTATCGACGACCTACCAATCCCCAGATTAAAAGGGCTTGGCCACATAGTCACTGTTGAATCGTTTTAATTAACCGCAAGTGCACGGCCGCGTTGAAGCGGTGGCCAATACGGGTCGATCCACAAGGAGGTGTGTAGACTCTGGTTTATTCGAAGGCAAGTGGGAAAAGAGGGGAAGAAGCTGTGATTACACTAAACTAGACTAACTACACTAAACGAGTAAGCATCAAACAAGGAAAACGAAAGCGAGGGAAATTGAAAGCTGGAAATCAGAAATGGAAAACCCCTAAGGGGTGGAGTGTATGCACACATGTAAAAAGATGGTGAAGAATGCAGTCTATAGGCACAAATGTAGGTAGTGTTTTCACGCATAGGAAGTGTCTAAAGGTTATGGCAAAACCTATCAATCCATTCACTAACCTAGTTGATTAACATTCATATACACAAGCAAGTTATTTCAGAAACTAAACAAGCATGGGAGGTGTCTAAGATGTGTGGCAAAACCCATCAAGTATAGTATTCTACTCTAACAAGCAAGCATACATTAACATTTATCAACACAATCAAAATATAAAGCATTCATATCCATTCTTTAATGCAAGTATGAACATCATCTCCACCCCCAAAGGGGGATAGATCTCTACTCACTACACATTACTCTAACAATTAAACTAAAGAAGAAAAGAAACATTCTAACTACTTTAGCCTAGAATCAAAGAAATAAAACTAAACTAAGCATGCATAAAGAAACAACATAAGAACAAAACAATGGAAAAATTATTTTATTAGATGACTCACATTGAAGGTAGCATTCTTCTCCACCTTGAGATTTTGCTCCAAGGCTTACTCCAAGTAGAGAGAATGCCACCAAGCAATGGGTGATTACAATAGAAGGTGAAGAGTTCTATTTATAGCCATAGAAAAAGGTAATCCGGGACAATCCCCCGGTATAGGACTAAACAAATACCAGACATTGACTAAATACACACTAATACACGTCCCACATAAAACTTAGCGGATCCAGACCAAACGTGACCGCCAATTAACGGTCTACAGTGTTCGGATCGCTCTAGATTTTGTTGTGGGCTTTTCTGGATGGCTTCGCTTGTCTTTGATGCATCTACCTTGCTTGCCGGAGCTCCGACCCGAATAGAAATGCCAAAATAGTCCACAAGATGGTGTGGAGTATTCTTCTCATTGGTCCTTCTATCTTGCATTCAGGTCCTTCGATCTTGCATCTTAGTCCTCGAGTCTCTCAACTCAGTCCTTTTTCCTTCTTTTAGGTCCTTTCATGCCTCTTCTCATCAAACCTCTTTATTTCTGAAATTCAAACATAAAGCTCGTTACATAGCATTGTTTAGGTGAAAGATAATGGATATAAGATACAAATGTAAGCATGAAATGATGTCAATCAAATACCCCCACACCTAACTTTTGCTAGTCCCGAGCAAAACAAAGAAAGGGAAGCATACAAAAAACAAGAAATCCTAACTCACTTTCGTAGGAATCACGGTTGCACTTAGCACGTGCAACAAGCCGTTAAACCTCCTTGTCGCCAAGGAGGAGGAGTGTTGTCTCCTGAGGGTTTTCAGCAGATATACCCATAAAATCCTAACCGAGATGCATTATTCAATCTAGAAACTCGACTCGATGGACTCATTTTTATCGATCATTCGACACGGTAATCCTACGGGCCGAGTCTATATAGGTATTCAGTCCACAAACCTAGCCTAATGAACCATTCGTGCAAGTTAAATAAGGACTTAAGTGAAAGACATGGACAACCTCAACATTCTCAAGTGATACAAAGTGTAAAGTCCATTAAGGTTCTTAATTGCATTACCATTTTTTTCTTTTTGTTTCTTTTATTATTATTTTTTTTCTTCTTTTCTTTTTATTAGTTGGAGCTTCATTCTCCCAGGGCCAGGTTTCATGCATCATTGCCTATGAGGACTTACACTATCACGTACAGCTTTCCCCAAATCTCCACATAGGGCAATCCCTACTACCCATGTAACGAGAGTTCGGTCGGCGCATCCCAAGTCAGATGACTCGAAAGCACCAGGTACAAAGTCCCCTCAGACCTACTACTTCCCAAGTGATTGGAGCCGTGCGAGAAGAGAGAACACCTACTCACTTATTTCTTACCTACACATAAACCAAAACCCCTACACTTAATGTATCACAACAAGATTTAAAGGGTCATTGACTACAACAAACTTCCTTAAATTAACAGACACAAATTATTGACCCACTAGGTTCATGGTGGACTTCTTTAAATATTTGAGCACTGAAACCCTATGATTACTCATCCCCAAGGGAAAACTGGGGTGCATCTTAACGACTAGATATGTCCTAAAGCCACTGTACTAGATATCCTAATGCATCAAGTTCAAGACAATTTTGGGAGCTTTCTTTTTTACTTTGCCTCTCAACGGTTTTGCACATGCTAAACAGACACAAAACCCACAAAACATTTTCTTTCGCAAACACATGAAGATTTTTGAAAGAAATGTGCAAATTTAAAGCACTAGGCAAGCAAAATAAGACAAGTCACCCAAGGATCATGGCAAACAAATATATCGATATTAAATGCAACACACTAACATGACCCTATCAATACACACAAACGAAAACTAAATCAAAGGAAAAAGACTCGACTATGTACACAAGTAAAACACCCTCCACACCTACTTCATGCATTGTCCTCAATGAATGTGAGCATGAAACTACATGGATTTATGCGTGAAAAAGAAAAGATCTCACCAACGTGAAGTACAACAGGATGTTCATGGTTATGTTGATGGACACAAACCCGAATTCCCTCATAACCTATGAGATGCTAAAGAAGGGATACAAATACGTGAAAGAAATGGGGCCCAAATACACAAGGGTTGGGGCCCACAACAATCAATGCTCGCTCATGGATTCTTTTATTGTACTCTTTTATTGTCTTTTTTTTTTGAATAAAACTATGTACAAAAATAAGTTCCCATCTTCATTTGTCAAAGGACATCAAATGGGAATCTCAAAAGTGGGTCAATGCACTTGGAAAGGGAACATGACACCACGTGGGGCCAGAATACTCTTGTTTGGCCCCCTCACAAAGAGCACAAGATGAAAGAAGAGGTTCATTAATTGGACGCAAAGGCGTCTCATTCAAAGGATCAAAGTGAAAGAGCTTGAACCTCTCAAGAGGTCAAGAACCTTGTTATGCATGTTTGACTCACCAGGAGAAAAGAAAGTGTGTCTCTTACCCAAGGTATCTTCCAAGGAACTCCTAATAGTCTCATTAGCAATGTAGTTGTTTGATGTTCCATCATTTCCAAGATAATCAGGAACAATAGTGAGAGGCAAACTCTCATCAGGTCGTTTGAAATTAAGGGTACTAGGAAGCTCTTGCTCCAACAGAGGTGTGTCCTTAAGAGGCACAACATGAAGATCATGTGGCTCAGGGGCCACGGGACAAAAAGATGTGGCACAATCTTGTGCCGACTCATAATGAAGTTGGTCCATGTTATTCTCTATTTGGATCGAATCCCCCATAATGTGATCGTGAATTGAAACCCCAAGTCCCTCAGACTGACTATGAGTTTGAGTCTGAAAGATTGTGCTTTGAATTTGTGAATGTGGTGGTGGTTTGATATCAAAAGATGAATCCTCATGTTGACAAGAAATGTCACCCTCCTCACATTTACTTAATTTTTTGTGTAATTTGACTCACATATGTTTCCATAGTTTGCAGGGAATCGTGATTGGACTTCAACACATTTTGAGTGGTTTCCATGAACGTTGGGAGGGCATGTTCTAAAGAATCAAGTTTGGGGTCAACTGTGCGGTTCATGTCAGAATTTGGGAAATGGATGGGTTGGGTGGTGATGGGCTGAGAATGAGTCCAATGATTGGTCGTAGGGTGTTGGTAGAATTCAGGATATTCAGAAGGAGGATACTGGGTGGGAATGATGTATAAGAATTTGAATAAGAATTGTCTCCCCACGAATCCATCCCTCTCGGGTTGTACGCGTATGCGTAATGGTCATATTGAGCATTTTGGGAAAAGGTATGCTCATACTCAGACTCTGGGGGAACATAAGAACATTCCCCGATAACATGACCACTCAACCCACACCAGTCACACGGTACGGCTACTGGAGCCACCGGTGCACTCATGTCATCTACCACATTCATGAAAGAGGCCAAAGGTTCTTGCAACGTCTTAGTTGGAGAACCAACATACGATTTGACGTAACTAGATGGTGGTCTAGCAGTCGGTGCCTCTCTCATATGATCCCAATATGAAGATTGCTCAGTCAAACAATGAAGATTGTCCCAACCATACAGGGTGTTTGTCTGAGGCACCCTAAGATGCATGGGTCCGGAGTACCAGGGAGAATTGTCCTGGTCCCAATAATGATATGGATGGTCGCCCATGTAACCATCCATCTCGACAAAGAACTCTCGAGTCGATCACTCTCACCACCACGAGGCCAAACTCGCAAAAAGTGCTCAACTCAACCCTAAAACGCTAAGAGAGAGTGTAAAGGGGAGGAGACTAGAACGTAGAAGTAGGTGAGAAGAAGATGACTCAGAGGAGAAGGGAAGAATCCCTAGAGCTAGCGTGGGTAATGGGAGAAGGTAGAAGCCTAATCTAGCAAGCACGACTCAAACAACTTAAGGCTATGGGTCCTTAGGTTAGACGACGCCTAACTTCGAGGTCACTAGTCTCGACATGCCTCACCTCCCTACAACGAACTGGAGATCTAGTACCTCCTACTATCGACAATGCAGGCGACGCCGATCAGGTCATGACGGTCTCAACTAGATCACTCTCCTAGTACGTCTGAATTCCTTAGGGCCAATGTCTACTTTCTTTTAGATTAAGGCTTTACTTGAGGGGTGATGAAATCCCCCACCTTATCTTTGAAGACTATAGGTAATGCCCCTTAAAGATATTTTGAAATCTTAGGCTAGCAAGATCCTCACCTCACTCTTGTCCCGATGCACCTTACTAACTAATGCATGCTTTTACTATACATGAATGAGAGAATGGGTGCACGTACCTCACGCCAGCAATCGACAACAAGAATTTAAAGAAAAGAAAAGACAAATGCGTGCAAGGTCTACAAATGATGCATGACCTAGATGGCAAGAAGTCTAATATTTTGCTTTGAGTTTTATGGTCCAAGTTGTCTTAAAAGGGAATTGATTAATTTGGGAACTAACTATAGGTTGAAACATGACAAATTGAACTCCTAGACTACTACACTGAAACAACAAACCACCAGAACAACAATGGGAGCAAAAGAAGCTCACCAGGCCGCCAATTGGCGGTCTCAGACCGCTGATTGGCGGTCCAAAAGGTCGTTCTCTGCTCACAATTTCTCCTCGTGTGTCCCCTTAATGCTGCAATGTCCTTGAAACAAAAATAAACTAAAAATGAAAGATTAAAACTACTCAAATCGTCCAAACCAGAGTCTGGAGAAATCACCTCCCCGACAACGGCGCCAAAAACTTGTTTAATCATTTTAATTAACCGGAAGTGAACGGCCGCGTTGAAGCGGTGGCAAATACGGGTTGATCCACAAGGAGGTGTGTAGACTCTGGTTTGTTCGAAGGCAAGTGGGAAAAAAAGGGAAGAAGTTGTGATTACACTAAACTAGAATAACTACACTAAACGAGTAAGCATCAAACACGGAAAACGAAAGTGAGGGAAATTGAAACCTGGAAATCAGAAATGGAAAACCCCTAAGGGGTGGAGTGTGTGCACACGTGTAAAAAGATGGTGAAGAATGCAGTCTATAGGCACAAATGTAGGTAGTGTTTTCATGCATAGGAAGTGTCTAAAGGTTATGGCAAAACCTATCAATCCATTCACTAACCTAGTTGATTAACATTCATATACAAAAGCTAGTTATTTCAGAACCTAAATAAGCATGGGAGGTGTCTAAGATGTGTGGCAAAACCCATCAAGTGTAGTATTCTACTCTAACAAGCAAGCATACATTCACATTTATCAACACAATCAAAATATAAAGCATTCATATCCATTTTTTATTGCATGTATGAACATCATCTCCACCCCCAAAGGGGGATAGATCTACTCACTACATATTACTCTAACAATTAAACTAAAGAAGAAAAGAAACATTCTAACTACTTTAGCCTAGAATCAAAGAAATAAAACTAAGCGAAGCATGCTTAAAGAAACAACATAAGAACAAAACAATGGAATTTTTTTTTATTAGATGACTCACATTGAAGGTAGCATTCTTTTCCACCTTCAGATTTTGCTCCAAGCCTTACTCCAAGTAGAGAGAATACCACCGACCAATGGGTGATTACAATAGAAGGTGAAGAGTTCTATTTATAGCCATAGAAAATGGTAATCCGGGATAATCCCTCGGTATGGGACTAAACAAATACCAGAAATAGACTAAAGCACACTAATACACGTCCCACTTAAATCGTAGTGGATCCTGACCAAAAGTGACCGCCAATTAGCAGTCTACAGTGTTCGGATCGCTCTGGATTTTGTTCTGGGCTTTTCTAGATGGCTTTGCTTGTCTTTAATGCATCTACCTTGCTTACTAGAGCTCCTACCCGAATAGGATTGCCAAAATACTCCCCATGATGGTGTGGAGTATTCTTGTTTGCTCATTGGTCCTATCTTGCATTCAGGTCCTTCGATCTTGCATCTTAGTCCTCGAGTCTCTCAACTCAGTCATTTTTCCTTCTTTTAGGTCCTTTCATGCCTTTTCTCATCAAACCTCTTTATTTCTAAAATTCAAACATAAAGTTCGTTACGTAGCATTGTTTAGGTGAAAGATAATGGATATAAGATACAAATGTAAGCATGAAATGATGTCAATCAGTGACCAACCTCCTCACGCCTCACCATCAAGTTATTCTAACCAAACTCCACTACACCAGCGGGTTGACCAAAAAGACCCCACTCTTGAACAAACTCCTCACACATTCATGCAGAGAACGCAAACCATACTTGTGGCCAACAACAATTCGGTCAAAGCATTGGAAGTGCAAGTCAGCCAGTTAGCTCTTTACCTCCACGAACCTGATAAAGGTCAGTTGTCAAGTCAACCTGTGGGAAATTCTAGGGGTCAACCAGCTTAGGCCAGGCAGAATGTGCAGAGCGTTGAAGATGACCATTCCCACATATAAATGTTGTCCATACATTTAGATTAGGAAGGGTTATCGACAATAAAGTGGAAATGTTTGAGCCTGAACCCTTGAGTGATTCTCTAGAAAAGAGTTAGGGGCCTCCCAAAGAGTCCTTCCCTAAGGCTCAATCCTCTGATTCATACGTCCCCTAGGCACCATACCCTCATAGACTAGGAAAGAAAATGGATAAGCACTAGGATAAGATTGTTGAGGTGCTATGGCAAGTTAAGGTGAACATTCCATTGTTGGTCATGGTTCAACAAATGCCATCGTTTGCCCAATTCCTCAAAGATCTTTGCACCCAGAAGATGCGAACTAATGTCTGCAAGAAAGCCTTTTTGGCTGTTAATGTGAGTTCGATCCTAACACAGCCTGCACAAGTAAATTACGAGAACCATGGATGTCCAACTATTACTTCTGTCATCGGTAATGTGCCTATCCATCGAGCCTTACTTGATTTGGGGGTATCTGTGAACCTCTTACCTTATTTTATCTACATCAACCTAAGGATTGATGACCTTAAGCTAACGAGGACTACCCTTCAATTGGCTGACAGATCAATCAAGATTCCACCGGGGATGGTGGACGATGTATTTATTAAAGTAGGTGAGTTCGTATTCACAGTCGATTTCATGATCTTGGATACAGAACCTAAGTCTATCCCACCAGGACATACCCTTGTGATCTTTGGGAGGCCATTTTTGGCGACATCTAATGCTTTAATTAACTGTCATAATGGCTTGAAGAGGTTGTTTTTTGGCAATCAAACTGCAAATTTCAACATCTACAATCTAGGTAGGCAACATGGTTTGGTCGACGATCCTGTCGGAGCCAATCTCATTCAAAAGACTGATGAAATTTAGTTAATGGGCTTATGTGAGTCTCATCGACATTTCATTGACATGTCCAATGACCAGGTTGTGAGTGAGGATGCTCTTCAGGAATCTGCATCTAAATTCCATGATGAGGAGGCACATCTAGGTGTTTGTCCTTGTTATCCTATGGACCTTGAGCCACTTGAAATTAAATCTGAATCCGATAAGGACCCACCTCTGGTCGAGCTTAAGCTACTCCCCGATAAGCTAAAGGACATATTCTTGGCAGATAATGAGATCTTACCACTTATTATTGCTTCCAATCTTGATAAAGACCAGGAAGCTACACTTAAGTCAATTCTTTTGGAGAACAAAGAGGCTATCGGGTGGTCCTTGAAGGACATCAAGCGAATAAGCCCTGGTGTTGTCCAGCATAGGATCCATATGGGATAGAATTCTAGGCCCCGTCAGGACCCCCAATGAAGATTTAATCATGTACTAAACGAAGTCGTCCGAAAGGAGGTTCTTAAGTGCTTGGATGAAGGTATCATATATCCCATTTTTGACAGTTTGTGGGTGAGTCATGTCAATGTGGTTCCCAATAAGTCAAGCATTATTGTAGTTGAGATTGAACATAATGACCTTATACCAACACGCCTGCAAACTGGCTAGTGAGTTTGTATTGATTATCACAAGCACAATATGGCAATGCGGAAAGATCATTTCCCGTTGCCATTCATTGATCAAATGTTGGAAAGATTATTCCGACATGAGTACTATTGTTTTCTTGATGGATACTTTGGCTACAACGAAATTCCCATCGCCCTCGAGGACCAAGAGAAAACCACACTTACATGTCCTTTGGGCACATTTGCTTGCTGTCACATGCCTTTTGGGTTATGTAACCCGCCGGCAACATTTTGAAGGTGTATCATTAGTATCTTCTCTGATATGGTGGAGCGTTTCCTTGATATTTTCATGGACGACTTCTCCATATTTGGCACTTCCTTCGATGAGTGCCTTCATCACTTAAGCTTGTCCTCAAACGATGCTATGAGACGAAGCTTGCTCTAATTTTGGAGATATGTCACTTCATGGTAAAGTGAGGGATCGTACATCGACATGTGGTCTCAAGTAGGGGAATTGAGGGCGATCCTGTCAAAGTAGGTCTTATTGCTAATCTCCCACCACCACGTAATGTGAACGATATCTGTGCCTTTTTTGGGCATGCTGGATTCTACCGGCGGTTCATTCAGGATTTTAGTAAAATTACTCAACCTCTCACAACTTTGTTTGCTAAGTATGCCAATTTTGAGTTCACACCGGATTACCACCATGCTTTTTTGAGTTCACTTTGGCTCCCACAATTAAGGCACCGATGTGGACTGAACCCTTCAAGTTTATGTGTGATGCATCAGACTTTGCTGTGGGAGCAGTGCTTGGGAAATGATGCGATAAGTTGTCTCATGTGATACTATATGCTAGTAGAACACTCAATGATGCCCAATTAAACTACACTATGACCGAGGAAGAATTCATAGCGATCATTTTTGCTTTGGAAAAATTCTTGTCATAATTGATAGGCTCCCACATGATTATCTATTCTGATCACACAACCATCAAACACCTAATGGCAAAGAAAGATGCCAAATCTCGACTCTTGAGATGGATCTTGTGCCCTTGCCACCATAGTTCGCCAGCTTGCACAATGTGTTCCCTAACAATATGCTAAGGAAGTACGTCGAAGAGTCGCATGTGATTTCTCATGAGCTGCCAGAGATTCAGAGTGCTATGACCTTGGAGTAGCGACCAGTGGAGATTCTGGAGCGTGCAGAGCAGAAGCTGAGGCGTCTGACCATTTCGAAGGTTAAGGTTTGTTGGCAACACCACAATGGGAGTGAGCCCACATGGGAGTGTGAGGATGATGTGAGGTGTTTGTATGCAAAACTCTTTGTTGAGGGTTAGGGATAGTAAATTTCGAGGGCGACATTTAGTAAATTGTTGAGGGTTAGGGTTGGATTGGATGAATCGCACGTTCAAGCCATTCCTAGACCAGTTCATGATAGTATTCGTTCATGATATCTTGATTTACTTGCCAAACATGGAACAACATGTGGAGCATCTGAGGACAATGCTTGACATTCTGAGGAAGGAGCAATTGTTCGCAAACTATTTGAAGTGCAAGTTCTAGTTGGAGCAGGTGGCTTTCCTTGGGCATGTAATGTCGAAGGAACGCGTTTGGGTAGTGGCTTATCGTGTGGCCTTGCCGCCACAGTTCGCTAGCTTGCACAATGTGTTCCACATCTCTATACTGAGGAAGTACGCCGGAGATCCATCACAAGTTATTTCACACCAGCTGCTAGAGATTCAGAGTGACATGACCATGGAGGAGCGACCAGTGGAGATACAAGAGCACGCGGAGCGGCAACTGAGGCATCAGACCATTCCGATGGTGAAAATATGTTGGCAACACCGCAGTGGGAGTGAGGCCACATGGGAGTGTGAGGACGATGTGAGGAGTTTGTATTGTGAGCTATTTGTGTAGGGTTATGGATAGAAAATTTTGTGGACGAAATTTATTTAAGGGGGTAGGTTGTAAGACCCGCTCTCCTGTTATATTAATAGAGTCCTTCTCCTTCTTCATTTTTGTATGTGTGTTATTTAATTGTGTTCTTGATGTATTGTATGTTTTTATCTTGTTTGGGAAAGTTTCCTTTTTGGGCAAGCAAAGCGACTCGTCGGGTGGGTGTGACTCACTAGGCGGGTGCACAATTTGACTTGATCTTTGTTAGCTGGGGTGCATGTGGCTTTGGAGATAAATTCAGTTAGTCACATGGGCTAACGTCGTGGGAGATAGAGCTGAGTCAGAGGGTGATGTTGCATCCTAGTCAGAATGCATTTGATTTTGAATAGAGCAAAACATGGAAAGGAATCAAGAGAATAATGCACATTGAATTGGCATCCTAGTCAGAATGCATTTAATTTTGAATATAGGAAAACAAAGGAAGACAAAAACCCACACCACTCTAGCCATCACCTTCACTTCTCTCCCTCTCCTAGCCGCACACCATCAACACCTTCTCCCCTCCCCTCTGGCGTCCTGGTGTCTAGCAACACCGGCAAAGCAGCAGCTCCGACAAGGTTGCGAGAGTAGGCGTGTAGGAAGCGGGTTGTGGTTGTTCTTCCGGCAACCTCCGACCATATTCTTCAGCAAACTTAGGTATGCCTCGGGCCCTTTAGTATATTAGAGAGTGGGGGTGATGGCTAGGGGGGCGGCCAGCACCGAGGTGGCTGGTGGTGCAGCCGGTTACACCGCCTAGCCACGCGTGTGCTTTGGCTAGAACGTGCTGGTGGCTATAGGAAGCCCGGTAGCATCGGAGCTCTGGTGAGGTCCGACCATACTACGGTCAGGCACCTCAGGGTGGAGGTTGGGCGACCTGCTTTGGGTCAGGTACGGCTGAAGTGCAAAAAGTACCTAGGTTTTCCTTGCATGCTTTGACATGTAGTGCTTGGACAACCAACTGGTGTGGCTGGAATCCGGCAGTGGCTGGCTCCTGGTA
The DNA here is from genome assembly GCA_963682175.1 of Triglochin maritima. Taxonomy (NCBI): domain Eukaryota; kingdom Viridiplantae; phylum Streptophyta; class Magnoliopsida; order Alismatales; family Juncaginaceae; genus Triglochin; species Triglochin maritima. Next base: position 32,443,064 of record OY821776.1, on the reverse strand, counting down.
AAGTGGAGGGGACTAGGGAGAGGTGGAGGTCAAGCGTGGCTGGGGTGGGGCGTGCATGGGTCAGTGTACAGGAGGCACGTGTGAGGCTGACCTAAGGTTTGGTTTGTTGCACGCGTGTCTTGATGGTGTGTAGGTCGGCCTGCTCGATTTGCTTCTTGTTGGTCACATTTTCCACATCCTTAGATGGCCTGGAGAAGGGATCATGAGGTGTAGTAGGTGGACCAGTGGTTGGTGCATGCATGAGTTCATCTCTTTTGGTTGACGTTATATATCTTGAGTTCACGTGATATATCTTGTAGTGACCTTGCATGCGATTATTATCATGTTAGAGTTGTCATGCTAGTTAGCATAAATTATCATTGTCATTGATTTGTTCAATTCTCTCATGCATGTACACTAAACGTATTGATGGACTTGAATCTATATATTGCATGTGCATAGTCTGATCATACTGATTACGGAGATATTTATGTACATACATGAATCCAACCTTGCTCTTGCATATCAATTAATTGTGTATGACATGAATCCAATGGTTAATATCGCATGGCACGTAGCAAGTTACACAGTCAGGACAACACGTAGGAGTTGTAGGGTTGGCTTGACTTTGCTAATTTTTTAAACCATATTCACCTCTGATTTGCTACCCTTCTGTGATATTATTGTCATAAACTGTGCATGTAACAACTTGAGTCACATGACCTATAGATAGCGAGGTTGTATAGTTATGCTTGTTCGAGTTGGTTTCGTTGTGGTTGTTTGATCGTGTCTGTGCTCTCAAGTTGCTGGTTGGCATGTGTTACTTCTCATATGTTTGGAGCCACGGTGTGTGTAGTTATACGCTCATTCTGTTTGGCTCGTGCATGACTATTTAGCTATAAATTGGATGTAGTTAGATAGATAGCTTGCATTTGCATTTACTTAATAAAATGAATCATGGGCACGATTGTTAAGGGGCCGACGGGCCACGTCTAGGACCTCTATGTAGAGAGGCCTATTAGAAAAGGCCACTATGTAGACAGGTCAGGCGTAAGATAAGACCTGGACATACGCATTGTCATTTGCTACAGGACAGACATTCCCAACTTCGCGATGGAACCATGTAGTCCACTTGCCATGAGTTGGAGTGTCAATCAGAAAAACCGCTTTGTGCCAAATAGTGGGTCACTATCGAGTGACCCTCTTATGAATTAGAGTAGCATGGCTGGTGGTTAGATTCCTATGTATAGTGATCACTTAGAGTGGATCCCAAGCGGCGCAGCTATGTAGAGTTGTTGTCTTCTTGCTTGCATATCTGGTAGATCGGTTTCATGTATGACTCTATAATCTATTTCCTGGACCCGGGGCATACGGGGTTTTCTTTATTTAAAACTCACGCATATTTGTTGAAGTTTTTACCTCAGGTACTTAGGTTTCCTTCAAGGGTTAGACTGGGGGAGTTTCAGAGGATTCTATACACGAGGGACACATCGACCAGATTCTTCCAGTTGTTTTTTTACTTCCACATTATTTATGATGTAATTCCCTTTTTGAACTCGATGTATTGTATTTAACTTTCTTTCCATTTATGGATAATTTCCTTTTTAGTTATATCTTGTGTTAGTCTATCCATGTACGTTTTATTGAGTATGTCTTGTATGAGTAGTCTTTTATTGTAATTCATTCGGTCGTCACGGATGACTATGATTGCTACAGTTTGCTTGGTTTCCCTAGCATACTTACCTACGAGATTGGGGGCATTACAGTGTACGTCATAATGTAGGTTCTCATAGGCAATGATGCACAAAACCAAACCTTGGGAGATTTAAACAATAACTAGTACAAAATAAAATGAAAATAAAGACAAGAAAAAAAGGCTAATACAAATACGAACCTTAATGGGCTTTACACAATGTATCACTTGAGGATTTAAGGTTGCACATGTCTTTCCCTTAAGTCCTTAATTAACTTGCACGAATGGTTCCCTAGGCTAGGTGGGTGGATCGGATATATATATATATATATATATATATATATATATATATATGTAGTCGGCCTGTACGATTACTGTGTCCAATGATGGACAAAAGTAGGTCCGGAGAGTCGAGTTGCTAGGTTGAATAATGCATCGATGTTCAGATTTTGTATCTATATCCGCTGAACACCCTCAGGAGACATCACTCCTCCTCCTTTGCAACAAGGAGGTTTAACGGCTTGTTGCACGTGCTAAGTGCAATCATGATTCCTACAAAAGTGAGTTAGGACTTATCTTGTTTTGTGTTTGTTTTTCCTTACTTAGTTCTTCTTTTCGTTGTTTTTGCTCCAAACTAGCAAAAACGAGGTGTAGGGGTATTTGATTAATATGATATCATGCAAATATTCCGGTGATATATCCTCTTTTTTGAGCCTATGCAATGCTATGTAACGAGTTTTATATTTAAGTTTCAGGAATGAACAGGTTTAAGAAGAAGAAGAAGAAGAAGAAGACACAAAAAGGACTGAGACGTGAGAAAAATGGTTGATCGATGAGAGTTATAGACTTATCTGCAAGAGGGAAGGACCTGTATGTAAGCATGAAGGACCAAACAGTAAATAGAGAAACAACACACCATCATGAGGAGTATTTTTGCAATTATATTCGGGCCTAGACTCAAACAACCGAGTAGGGTGCACTCTACGTGAAGAAATGAAGCATTTAAGAAGTCAGCCGAAAATGGGTGGCATCAAAGCAACCCAGACCGCCAATTAGCAGTTTCTTTTGCTCATGATGCAACCCATCTTCTCATGGTTTTGTGTTGGGTTATTTATGTCTATTTTAAGTGTGATTCATTAGTCCTACACCAGGAGATTGTCCCCAGTTGCCTTTTTCTGTTTATAAATAGAAGTCTTCCTCCTCCTTCGTAATCTACCCTTTGCATGGTGGTCATTCTCTCTACTTAGAGTGAGCTTTTGGAGCAAAACTCAAGTGGAGAGACACTACTTGTAATGTGAGTCATGAACAAAATAAATCTCTGTTAACCATTTGTTGCTTCTTTTAATACTTGCATGCTTAGTTTTGTTTCCTTAATCGTAATATAATTAGTTAGAATGTTTTTCTTCCTTAGTATAATTGTTAGCGTAATGTGTAGTGAGTAGTTCCATCCACCTTTGGGGTTGGAGATGATCTTTATACATGTAATAAAGAATGGGAATGAATGTTGTCTTATGCAATATGTGATGAATGTGAATGTTTGCTTGTTTGTTTAAAAGAGAATACTTAACTTGATGGGTTTTGCCATAACTATTTGATACTTACAATGTTTGTTTCAGTTCTTAATAAGCAACTTGTCTACGCTCATGTTAATCAAGTAGGTTAGTGATAGGAATGATAGGTTTTGCCACAAACATTATGTACTTAGTATGACAAAAAACACAACCTACACCTGTACCTTATTAAATGCATTCTTCACCACCTTATTACATGTACACACACTCCACCGCTTGGGGGTTTTCCTTACCGAATTTCATTTTCTAGTTTGTTAGTTGCTTCGTTAGTCAGTTAGTCTTGTGTTTTCATCTTTCTTGTTGGTTAATTGCTTGTTTAGTGTATCCTACTTTAGTGTAATCAAACTTTTTCTCCCTGTATTTTCCACTTGATTTTTGTAGAACCAGAGTTGACACACCTCCATGTGGACTCGGCCCATACTTACCACTACTTCATTGTGATTGTGCACTTGTGTTTTAAACTTTAATCGAAACATATCACAAAGAATATCAAACAAGCAACAGGAAGCTACGGGTTACACAACTTCTGTCATGAGATACATATGTTATGACATTAATTCACATGCAAGGAACAAATCAGATTCATGTATGTCTCTATATATCCATGACACAAGGAAATACATATGAACTACACATTCAGACCTAAACATACATCCATCTAATCATATATCATAATCAATTGACAAGATGATAACATACAAACGTGCACTAGATCATGTGACATCAACTATACGAATGACACACATGCATGAACCGACCACTTACCGACCAGTAGCACGTCCAGACCTTGCCTCCACGAGCAACTCAGCGTAAGAAGGACGTGAACGCAGCAAGGCAAGGCGATCTGGCCAGACCAACGCACAAGAGGCGAACGCCCAGTGCCAACCGAGCCAATGGTTGAGCACCACATGCGCCCTCAGCGCACATACCAGATCTAGCCCCACCCCAGCCACGCCAGTCCTCCACCTCACCGGGTCCCGCCCCGCGTCGTCGGAGGGCAGCCACCACTGGGATCTAGTCGCACTAGCCGGTTGCCTTAGGGCGCCATGCCCAACGCGCATGAGAGGGAACCCTAGGCGACATGCGTAGCCCAGCCTCCGCCTTCTGGTGCCCTGATTAGAGCCTGGCTGGAGTTCCAACATTGCCAGCTGCTCCAACAGCCAACCACCAAGAGCATGCACGCTTAACGCGTGCTCTCCTAGTGTAGCACGCCGCAAGGTAGCGTTGCTCAGAACACCACTTGCGTTGCAAGTGATGGCCGACCCTCCAACCATCATCCCAACCCCATATCCTACTCTAGGGTCCAAGACAGACCTGATCTGGATGAAGAAGATGTTGGAAGATCACCAGAGAAGCCGCACATGCCCGCCTCCTACGCGTGCCTCTTCTTGATGTCTTAGTGTCCTCCTTCCAGCATCGCTAGAGTTTGCTAGTTGCCGGAGATGGGAAGGGAGAGGGTGATGGTTGCATGGGGATGAGGGAGGGAGATTGTGTGCAAGTGACGGTTAGGGTTCAACCCTTGCCATTTACTTAAACTCCAAAAAAGGACAGCATGAATGCAAAATTCTGTCATCATGTCTTTCCGTATTTACTTGATTTTCAATCTTGTTTGGTGACGTGGTTCTTCCTCACGCTGAGATGTATTTCAATATAGAGATGTGGAATAGGTTGTGCAAGCCAGTAAACTGCGATAATATCCAAATCGAACCTAAATGTAAATATTACAATGACTCAATGAATTGAATATTACAAAAGTTTGCAGTACGTCAGTTGAAAGTTTATAGTATGTTAGTTGAAAGTTCACATTATATTAGTTGAAAGGTTACAATTTGTTACAATGTATGGCCTTTGAATCCAGAGTCTGTGAGCAAATGCATTGCCATTTCACCACTGACCGAGCGTAAATATTTGCGCACCTTCTCCGCAAAAGGATGTACGCCCAACATCAAGCATTTGATCCTGTGGATGACATACACTGCATAGTTGTTACAACCTGGTGCTTGACCTTGGTATGTTTCTCTTTCATAGGTCAGGTCCCATTCCATTTTGACAATGGATCTCCAAAATTTGGACCTCTTTCTGTTGCTTCTTTGTGGACACCGACTGCTTTTCGGCAGTCTCCAACTAATCACACAAGGTTTTTTAATTGGGTTATTTTTTGTGTGCTCTCATTCACGGTTACTAGTGTCCAGTGTTTTGAAGCTATCAACAATTGAACGATCACGGTGTCCTCAGATGATAGGAGAAGAAGCCCTAAAGCTAGCTTCGGTAATTGTGAGGGTAGAAGCCTAATCTAGCATACATGTCTCAAACAAGCTTAGGCTGGCTATGGGTCCTTAGACTAGACGATGCCTAACCACGACTCCCCACCCTCCTGAATTCCCCACCTCCCTCCGCCAATAGTCAGAAAGCCGAATGAGAAAGTCAAAACCTGGAGATCCCAAAAGTCTCAATGCAACTAAGCAAACGACGATGTTCCGGTCATGACGTCAAGAATGGGATTGTCTCCTAAGCGAGCCCGAATCCTAGGGGCTACATATGACTTCATTTTAGATTAAAGCGTTTGATTAGTGTGATTTTTGGGGCAGGGGAAGGGGTGCTGAAATCCCCCACCTTATCTTGTATGTGACAACCCCCTTACAGTAGTTTGATCCCTAAACAAGAAATCAAGTCCTTCAATCAAACACTCACCTCACTCTTGTTCCAATGCGACCTTACTAATTAATGAATGCAAGCTAATGTATGAATATAATATGATTACGGCCATACCTCTCGCCAACAATCGACACCAAGAAATTAAAGCAATGGAAATATAATATGCGTTCAAGGCCTATGTTTTGTGCATGACCTAGATGGCACTCGTGTACTCTTTTGCTTTGAGTTTAGTGTCCAAGTTGTCCTAAAGATGGGGATATGCTTGTCAAATTAATTTCTGCCATCCAAATAGAGCACATATGAAGTGCAAAGTGGCATATATCAACTAATAACAACAAGAAAAAGATACACGTGAAACAGAAAGAGAAACCAACTCACCAAATCTACAACTGGTAGATTGTTTGGGGAGTCTTGTCCTCAAACGCCTACTGGATGCTTCGTTGCTGCTATGCTAAAATGTAAGAAAAACTTGATTGATCAATTTAATAACCTCAAGTGCACGGTGTCGGTGAAGACGTGGCGAATACGAGTCGAACCTCGAGGAGCTGTGAGTCTTGCTGTGACTACCATACATGAGTGGGAAAGGATAGGAGAATGAGGGGATTATGCTAAACTAACTACACTAAATGATGAATTAATCAACAATTAAACTAAACCCCCTAGGAGTGAAGGTGTGTAGGCATGTGTGTGTGAGAGTCGTTCTTGATTACATGAGGCACCTTTTGTAGGATCGTTTATGGCCCTAATTCTAATCACTTCTAAGACTAATTAACCTCTACTTGCTCCATCAAAGATTTGCAGTGGAATTAAAACAAACAAGCAAGTAAAGAAGGAAATATTGCAAACCACAAAGGAGACGGGGGATTTTTATAGACGTTTGGCACTGCACTCAGGTCCTATTCCTCTCTTACAAGCTCTACTCGAATCACCGAGCTCCGTTCGCGACTCACTATCCACTCCCCGTTCCGTGTGGGGAGAGAATGCCTTTACAATCTTCAAGCTCACGAACAACTCTCACCAAGCTTGGCTCCTCCTCTCATAATCTAGGAGGGATGCTTTGGGCTTTCACCGAAACCTTTACAAGACTTTGACAGCAACAAACTTGAGTGGGACAATCACTTTCAAAACATGAGCACACATGAGAAAGCTAAGAGTTGAAATTGAGGCTTGGAGTGTTTGGATTGATCTCTCTAATGGAGGACGCCTCTTCCTTAACACTTCCAAAAGACGAATACCATAATCAAGGAACAAAATGTTTGCACATCCAATTCATAATAATTGACATATAAAAGTAAAACCTTTAGAACACATTCCTTTCACTCTATTCTTCTTAAATATGACCGTTAAACTTGTCGTATATATACCAACGACTGTATACACATACTCACCTAGCCCCTTTCTTAGATTTGGTCTTCCGATCGACTCAACTTCCTTATATGGTCGACCAATGCTTGAAATTTCCCAGCTCCCAGTTGTACTGGACGTTTCTGGTCGAACCCTCAACATATTCTGTTAGACCGATTGACCCTTGCTTAGTCCTGTCTCAAATAAAACACTCGAAACGGTCGACCGAAACTCTAATAACGGTCGATCGGTTCTTGATTCTTTTCCAGGTCTAGGCTTGCTGAATGCTTCTGGTCAAACACTTGATCTATTTCGTTCGACCAATCACTTAAGTTCTAGCCCAGTTGGTCCGACCGTCTACACCTTTGCTCGACCGAAATGTTTATTTCACTTACCGGTCGACGGATTGACCCGGTCCGGTCGACCGTTGGTGTCCAGAAATGTTTCCTGTCATTTCCTGCCTTGTGTTTTCTTACACAACTTAATACCAATTTAGTCCCAATGGATAGAATTAGTTTAGAGCATATATATAAAGCTGGAAACACACTTCTAAGGTCACCAATCTTTCTCCAAGCTCAAATCTCATTGCTACTCTCAAACTTGCTCTAAATATCTTGTTCTCACATCTTCTCACTTGAAATCACCATCTTTGATTGCATCATTCATTTGAAGTGCTCAAGATTAGTTGTTGAAGTAATGTCTTCAAGAGTTGTACTAAGCTTCCGGTGTGAAGCTCTTCTTGGATTGTGAGAAGGTGGTCCAAGCTAGGCGAGGGTGTTCGCGAAGCATGTGGTGTAAAGGCGTGATCTCAGCTGGCAACGGAGATCGAATTAGTGGAGGACGGGAAGTTGCTCGAGTAAGAGCAATTCGTAAGAGAGGACTAGGATCCGGTGGTTAGATCCAAACCTCTATACATCCGGTGTTGTGGTTTGCATTTCTCTTCTTCACATTAAATTGCTTTAGCTTTTAATTTGGCATAGTTTGTTGAGCATTCTTAATTAGTCTATTCACCCGCTTTAGACTAATATTAGGGCCTATTAGATCCTACATTTCGTTCGACCAAAACAAGGTCCACAGTCGATCAGAAACTTCCAGGCACATGGGGTTTGTCAAGACATTTAGGTTCGGTCGACCGAAAATAAGGTCAACGGTCAATCAATAGGCATTTGTAATTTTGGGTTTGGATGAATAATGAAAATACGACCATTGGTATAATACGACAAGTCTAACGGTCAAAAATTATGTGTAGATGGTCGACCGAAAAGGTCTGAACGGTCGACCGATCGGGTAGTAAAATTCACTATTTGATCGAAATGGCTCTTGCAGTACTAGTTAGTGAATTCCGATCTAAGTTTGGGTGATCTATTGAAGTCCAATTGATGTGAGATTTTGTGTGTGGCTTCTATACTGAACCTAGTGTGTGTTTGATTAGTTTATAGCTCATGTATGCACAATTACACAATTTTCCTAAGACTCAAAATAAATCAAGATTACACGTCTTAAATATAGCTTTAATTACATGTCTTGACTTCATTTCCCTCTTTCTTGAGTCTTGATCACCTGTAGAAGTTAGCACAATACAATATATATGCTATGCATAGTGTGTGCTATTCTACATTGATTGTAATTAGGAATAGGTTGATTAAATCATCAAAACATAGATTAAGGCCAAAAAGCCAACACCAGTGTGTAAAGTAGGTGAAATCAACTAGATATTAGTGTGGAGTCTAATTAACATCAACTATATTTACATGAATACATGACTAATATAGTTAGAAATAAAGTTAAGATGCACTTTGGGTTCTCAAGAATGAACTAAGTACCTAGTGTGTACATTAGGACATCAATTAACCATCCATAAAACTCAATACATTCATGCATTCTCTACTAATCAAGCATCCATACATAACAAGATGATTATTTTACAAGCAGCATGATTACTCTAGATCTAGAATGAGAGAAGTACCTAGTATGACCATTTTCCCATCAAATACAAGTTAAAGGAAGTTGCATGCATAGATCTACATTAATCATATGAAATGGCACAAGATAAGAAGAACTCATCACTAACATTTTCACATAATCTACATCACCTCGACCCCAAGTGGGGTTGATCTACTCACAAATCATCACTACAAACATGGAAATGAAGAGATTAAGACTAAACATGGCGAAAACTCTAACAAGAAAACTAACCAACAAAATCAAAAACTAATTTGATAAATCCATCTTTAGATTAAAGAAAATGTGAGATTATAACCTTTATTCACCTTCCTCTACTTGCAGCCAAATTGGGTAAACCTAACCTACTCTAATGTTGGAAGTGGAGGAGAAGAAGAAGAAAGGTAGGAGAAACATTGCTATTTATAGAAGAAAGCGTGGTGTAGATGAATTTGGAAGCAATTCGACAGCTGTAATCAAATTCTCTTTGGTCTGGTGTACCCAAATAAACATGTGCTAGCCACAGGAAAAAATAAGGGGGATTTAAACCAAAATGATCCGCCAGTGGTGATTTTGGATCCGCCACTGGCAGTATTTTACCTCTGATGCACCTTAATTTCTCCCAGAAGCTTAAGTGATGTATTTTGCACATGGGGTATACTCCTCGTTTGCAGGTTCGACACCGTCTGATCTCAATTCCCATATACTTCTCAAGATCATGATATTGGGGGATATTTGCGCTCAGAATGTTATTCTTTCGTTCTGTCCCTTCAGGTTTCATTTGGGTCATTCTTGAATTGCAGATGTGTCCTTGAGCATGACAAACTGGCCCAAGTTGCTTCAATAAGGTCCTTTCTTCTTGCATTTAAGTCATTTTTGGCTCCTTTATCATCTTTATTACCTAAAACCTCAAACACATCAAACAAATACTCGAGTAGCACAAAATTGGGATAAAATAAAAGATATATAGCATGAATGCAATGTATGATAGGTGATGAATTGCATACATTGCATCATATATCGTTCATTTAGCTTAAGTTTATTTCAATAAATGCTACTAAGGTATGTGTTTACTCTTATTTACATAATACAGGGACCTGAATGAAAATTACCCATATCCCGAGCATAAACGCGTGCAAAAGTGATTGACATCATTTCATGCTCATATTTGTATCTTATATCCATTATCTTTCACCTAAACAATGCTACGTCACGAGTTTTATGTTTAGTTTTCAGGAATAAATAGGTTTGAAGAGATGAAACATAAAAGGACCCAAAAGCTGGGAAAAAGGACTGGATTGTGAGATCTGGGGACCAAGATGCAAGGGAGAAGGACCTGATTGCAAGACAGAAGGACCTAAGAGCAAAACAGAATACTCCACACCATCATGGGGAGTATTTTACCAATTCGATTCGGGTCGGAGCTCCAACAAGTCAAGTAACCGCATCAAAGACCAACAATACCAGAAAGAAAAGCCCAAAACAAAAATGAGCAGGATCTGAACCATATAGACCGCTAATTGGCGGTCCATTTTGGCCCAAATTCGCTCAAATTTCTCCAGCACATGTATTAGAGGATATTTAGGTTATTTGTGGTATATGTTTAGTCCCACATCGGGGGATTGTCCCGATTTGCCTTTTTCCATGGCTATAAATAGAACTCTTCACTTTCCATTGTAATCACTCCATATTTTAAGTGGTTATTCTTCCTACTAGAAGTGAGGCCTTGAAGCACACACTAAAGTAGGAGGATGCTACTTTTAATGTGAGTCATTTTATCAATAAAGTTTTGTGTTTATTTCATTGTTTGTTTTATGCTTCTTTTATTGTTTGTGCATGTTTTAGTTTAATCGTCTTTTAATTCTAGCTTAGTTTTAATATGCTTTCTTTCCATAGTTTAATAATTAGCGTAATGTTTAGTGAGTAGTTCCATCCCCTTTGGGGTGTGCAGTAGATGTACATACATGCATTAGAGAATGGGATGAATGCTTTAATTTCAATGTGTTGATTAAACATGAATGTATGCTTGCTTGTTTAGGATAGAATTTACAACTTGATGAATTTTGCCAAAATGATTAGACACCTCTCATGGTTGTTTAGGTTCTGAAATAAACACCTTGCATATGTAAATGTTAATCAACTAAGTTGGTGAATAGATTGATAGGTTTTGCCATAACATTTAGACACTTCCTATGCTTGATAAACACCACCTTCATGTGCTTAAAGAATGTATTCTATGTAGGATCGTGTGGGTTATGGGTCCACTATTCACTATTAATCTAATCACCCAATTACCTACTTGTTTAGACAATCGAGTAAATGCAGCGGAAATTAAACAAACAAGCAAGTAAAGGAAAATAATGCAAATCACAAATCGACTCGGCGTTTTTATAGAGGTTCGGCACCCCACCCGGGTCCTAGTCCTCTCTTGCAAGCTCCGCTCGGATCACCGAGCTCCGCTTATGACTTCACTATCCGCTCCCCGTTCCGGGCCGGGAGACAACGCCTTACAACCGTCAAACTCGCGAACAACCCTCGCCGAGCTTGGAATCTTCCTCTGACAATCCGAGAGGGACAGTTCGGGCTTTCACCGAAGTCCTTGCTTCCTTTTACAATAATTGTACCCTTGAGTGGAACAACACTCTCTAAACTTTGAGCACACTTGAGTAGGATGAAGAAATGATCACTAACTATGGAAGGTTTGTAGCTTTGAGTGTTTGGGATTCTCTCTAAAGTTTGGGACAAGTTTGTAGTGGGAGAGTTGTGTTAAAATGTGTTTTACAACTCCTTATATAGGCATTAGAGAGAATAGATCCGTTGGGACAACATTTGATTGGATTTTGTGCAAAGCACACAAAGCAGAAAATTCGGGCTGCAAATCTGTCCAGAAACAGTCGACCGAAAAGTGGAACGGTCGACTGAACGCTTGGGTTTGATAAGGATACGGTCGACCGAAATATGAATAGATCGACCGAACACTTAAGTCTATTAAGAAAACGGTCGACCGAACAGGGTTACCGGTCGACCGAATAAGCGTTTCGGTAGAGGGAAAATTGGATCGGTCGAACGAAATCGTATCGACCGATAGCAGGGAATTCTTGACAAGTTAAACGGTCGACCGAACTTGGCACATGGTTCGACCGTTTGGTTAAGTATATGGAGGTGTATATAGTTTTAATACGAATACGACCGTTGGGCATATACGACAAGAATAACGGTCAGAACAGTAAGTTCAAACGGTCGACCAAAAGATATGGTGCGGTCGACCCAAACTAGGCAGGAAAACACAAATTGGATTACTTGATCATCCGGTCGACCGAACGACATGTTGCGGTCGACCGAATGTGGGCAGACAGTTAGGGTTCAGGTTTTGTGTTTTTCCGGTCTAAGTTTGGGTGATCTATTGAAGTCCAACTAATGTGAAATTTCGTGTGTGACTTCTATAGGGAATCTAGTGTGTGATTAAGTTGATTTTAGCTCGAGTATGCTCAATTACACTTTGTTCCTAAGACTCAAAAGAAATCAAGATTACATGTCTTCTATTTAGCTTTTTAATTACATGTCTTGACTTCATTTCCTTCTTTCTTGAGTCTTGATCACCTGTAGAGGTTAGCACAATACAATATATATGCAATGCATAGTGTGTGCTACTCTAATTAAGATTAGGTTGATTAAATCATCAAAATATAAGATTAAGGCCAAAAAGCCAACAATCTCCCCCTTTTTGATGATGGCAACCGAAATCTTAATACTTGAAATTTGTATATGTAAACTATGCATATAAATGCTCCCCCTATGGATGTGCATAGTTTTTGTTCAAATTTTATCAAGTTTTTCAAGTTACCCCCTTAATTATCTCTCCCCCTTTGACATCCATCAAAAACATTGATAATTATATAAGTCAAAAGGATGTCATCGTAATGAAGTTGCTCCCCCTAAATTTTGCACTTCATTACTCTGATAAAAGATATAACATTTAAGCTCCCCTTATCAATAAGGCTAAATGGAAACAATGAGTATGATTCAAGTTAAGTTCATTTAAGTTTCAACTTAAGCCTTATTCTAACATCCATTTAAAATTTGACATTTAGAATCAATGGATGTGATAAATGATTTGCAATGAATAAGGTTAATGATTTTCAATGAATTGAATTATATGATATGTCAATTTAGCATATGAAACTAGATTAGAGCTAATTTAATATGAATTGTATAGATAGGAATTTAATACAAATGTTGAATTCGAATTTTGCTCCAATCTCTTTTGGTGATGCAACTGGATTTGAATTTGACTCTTGAGCTCACCCGGTCACCACCAATCTCCTCCTCAAGCTCCTACAAGAGTAGATTTAGGAAGCCAAACAACTTTGGGTCCTTGAATGTTAGCTTTGGGAATCCACACCATTTTGGTTTTGGGAGCCCACACACTTGAAGAAGTAGACTTAACAAATAAATGCTTGCCATTTAATGTAGTATGAGATACATGGTTTTTCAATTGAACATTGTATCCTAAACCATGTTTAGCTAAGGATTGTCTTTGACTACCTAAAAGCATATCAAGCATTTTTGTTCCTTTAGTGAACATTTCTAGATCTTTCCTTAATTGCATATTTGAAGTTCTAAGATCTAAATGTTCATCAACAATAGGTGTTTTACTTAGACTAGCAAGTGATGATTCATTTGATTCAAGTCTAGCAACCACCTCATTCTTTTCATTCATGATTAATTCAATTTGGCATTTGAGATCATTTATTGTTTTTCTAGCATTTTTGTTCTTTTCACAAATGATCTCATATTGATTAACTAAATCATGAAATACATTTTGTAGCTCATCATGTGTATATGATTCATCATTAGCATTAGAATTAGAGCTAGCACTAGAATATGATTTCTTTGAACATGAATTGCTTCTAGTGGTGTAAGAGTTAGAAGATACCTCACTTCCTTCATCTTGAATTGCCATGTAGCACATATGCGCATATTCCTTTGTTGATGAAGGTGCGGTTGATTTGGACGATGACGACGATGTATCGTCCCAAGTGGCCTTGTGAGCTTCCAACCTCTTCTCTTTTCTCTTACTCCTCTCCTTTTCTCTTCTTCTCTCCCTTCTCTCATTTTTCTTTTACCCTTCTCTTCTCTCATTTTCGCTCTCCTCCCTCTCTTTTTCTTTTTCTCTTTTCTCACTTCTTCTACCTCTTCTTTCATTCTTTTCTCCCTTATCCCTCTTGAGGTATTTGAAGAAGTCTTGGGCAAGGACCTCAATGTCCTCTTCTTCCACCCTCCTTGGCTCATCAAAATTTGCATGTAATGCCACCACGGAGTTTTTCTTTGAAGCTTCCTTCTCTCTTCGATGACTCAATTGGAGCTCATAGGCCATGAGATTTCCAATGAGTTCCTCCATCTTCAATTTTGAAAGATCGTGCGATTCTTCGATTGCCACGACCTTGTCTTCCCAATCGTTGCTCAATGACCGGAGGAATTTTCGAGTCATCTCTCCTTCATTTATCCTTCTTCCAAGAATCAAAAGAGAGTTAGTGATATCGTTGAAGCGAGTGTTCATGTCGCTTATGTTTCACCGATTTGCATAGAAAATATTTCATATTTATGCATGAGAAGACTAACCCTAGTTTCTTTAGTTTTACTATCACCCTCATGATGCATTTGTAACCTATGCCATATTTCATTGGCACTTTCACAACCCCTAATTCTATTGTATTCTCCCTCATTAAGGCCACAATAAAGAATGTTCATGATTTTAGAGTTCATTTCAATTTCTTTCATTTGAGCCCTAGATAGAGAATCTAAATCATCTTCATTTGGGGGTATGTATGGATTTTGAATAAACTTCCAATGCTTAAGGTCATTTGATATTAAAAAGATTTTCATTCTATTTTTCCAATAATCATAATTTGACCCATTAAGCAAAGGAGGCCTTGTGGTGCATAAACCCTCTAAGTGATTAGATGTGCTAGCCATGCTAAAAATACGATTAAGTATAGAATTTAGCTAACAAGGCTCTGATACCAAATGTAGGATCGTGTGGGTTATGGGTCCACTAATCACTATTAATCTAATCACCTAATTACCTACTTGTTTAGACAATCGAGTAAATGCAGCGGAAATTAAACAAACAAGCAAGTAAAGGAAAATAATGCAAACCACAAATCGACTCTGCGTTTTTATAAATGTTCGGCACCCCACCCGGGTCCTAGTCCTCTCTTGCAAGTTCCGCTCGGATCACCGAGCTCCGCCTACGACTTCACTATCCGCTCCCCGTTCCGGGCCGGGAGACAACGCCTTACAACCGTCAAACTCGCGAACAACCCTCGCCGAGCTTGGAATCTTCCTCTCACAATCCGAGAGGGACACTTCGGGCTTTCACCGAAGTCCTTGCTTCCTTTTACAACAATTGTAACCTTGAGTGGAACAACACTCTCTAAACTTTGAGCACACTTGAGTAGGATGAAGAAATGATCACTAAGTGTGGAAGGTTTGTAGCTTTGAGTGTTTGGGATTCTCTCTAAAGTTTGGGACAAGTTTGTAGTGGGAGAGTTGTGTTAAAATGTGTTTTACAACTCCTTATATAGGCATTAGAGAGAATAGATCCGTTGGGACAAGATTTGATTGGATTTTGTGCAAAGCACACAAAGCAGAAAATTCGGGCTGCAAATCTGTCCAGAAACGGTCGACCGAAAAGTGGAACGGTCGACTGAACGCTTGGGTTTGATAAGGATACGGTCGACCGAAATATGAATAGATGGACCGAACACTTAAGTCTATTAAGAAAACGGTCGACCGAACAGGGTTACCGGTCGACCGAATAAGCGTTTCGGTAGAGGGAAAATTGGATAGGTCGAACGAAATCGTATCGACCGATAGCATGGAATTCTTGACAAGGTTAAACGGTCGACCGAACTTGGCACATGGTTCGACCGTTTGGTTAAGTATATGGAGGTGTATATAGTTTTAATACGAATACGACCGTTGGGCATATACGACAAGAATAACGGTCGGAACAGTAAGTTCAAACGGTCGACCGAAAGATATGGTGCGGTCGACCCAAACTAGGCAGGAAAACACAAATTGGATTACTTGATCATCCGGTCGACCGAACGACATGTTGCGGTCGACCGAATGTGGGCAGACAGTTAGGGTTCAGGTTTTGTGTTTTTCCGGTCTAAGTTTGGGTAATCAATTGAAGTCCAACTAATGTGAAATTTCGTGTGTGACTTCTATAGGGAATCTAGTGTGTGATTAAGTTGATTTTAGCTCAAGTATGCTCAATTACACTTTGTTCCTAAGACTCAAAAGAAATCAAGATTACATGTCTTCTATTTAGCTTTTTAATTACATGTCTTGACTTGATTTCCTTCTTTGTTGAGTCTTGATCACCTGTAGAGGTTAGCACAATACAATATATATGCAATGCATAGTGTGTGCTACTCTAATTAAGATTAGGTTGATTAAATCATCAAAATATAAGATTAAGGCCAAAAAGCCAACATTCTACACCCACCTCTTTGCATGTGTGCACTCACTCCACCCCTTAGGGGTTTTCCCATTTCTGTATTCCAGCATTCTTACTTTGTTCTTAGCTTAGTTATTATTTCATTGTTTGGTTCTTCCTTTCGCATTTCCTACTTCTTAGTGTAGTATAGAGTAGAGTAGCATAAACATCTTTCTCCCCCTATTTTTGCCACTTGACTTCTGCTAAACAAGAGGTTGCTCACCTCCCTGAGGACGACCCGTAGTTGCCACCGCTTCATCGCGGCCGTGCACTTGCGGTTTAAATAAAACGTTCAACAAGATTTTGGTGCCGTTGCCGGGGAGGTGCCAGTCCAGACTCTTGTTTGGACGATTCGAGTGGATTTAATTTTTGTTTTGTAGTTTTTCTTTGTTTCAGGAGACTTGGAGTGGTCAGGAGGAGCACCTGGAGATGTTTTGAAGCAAGCTGTGCACTGTAGACCGCCAATCAGCGGCCTGAGACCGCCAATTGGCGGTCTGGTAAGCTCAGCTCGCTCTCTTATTTCTTTGGTCTGTTTACTTTATCTGATATTGTGGTCTGGGACTTAATTTGGCATGTTTTGACTTGTAGTTTGTTCGCATATCAATAATCAAACATCCCTTAAGCAACTTGGACCCTAAAACTCAAAGCAAAAGATTAGGCATTCTTTTTGTTTAGGCCATGCATCATGTATGTGACTTAGGCATTTAGATTGTCTTTTATCTTAGCTTTATTTTCTGTTGCTGAGAGCTGGCGTGAGGTACGCACCTTCTACTCTCATTCATGCATTTCGTATGAGCATGCATTAGTTAGTAGGAAGTGCATTGCAACAAGTGTGAGTTGAGCGTTGTTTGGAGAGTTGATTGCTAGATTTAGGACTCCAAAACGCTACTAAGGAGGGGCTGTCCCATAAAAGATAAGGTGGGGGATTTCATCACCCTTTCCTTCGCCCCAAAAACCACACTAATCAAGAGCCTAATTTTAAAATGAAGTAGACATTGGCCTTAAGGAATTCGGACGCATTAGGAGAGTGATCCGGTCCCGACCGTCATGACCTGATCGGCGTTGCCCACTTTGTCGATAGTAGGAGAGAGGAGATCTCCGGATCTTGACTCACTTGCTGGGCTTTGTGGTCCTCGTCGTAGGGAGGTGAGGCGTGTTGAGGCCGTGTGACCTCGCAGTTAGGCGTCGTCTAGCTGTAAGGACCTATAGCGACCTTAGGATTGTTTGAGCCTTGTTTGCTTGTGTGCTTCTACCTGTACTTCTTCCTTTCTCTCCTGAGTCATTATTTCTCTCCTGTGTTCCCCCGTCTTCTCCCCTACGTACATTCTTTGAAAAAAGAAAAAAAAAGAGTTGTGGTTTGTGTGTGCACCTTTGTGCATGCTTTCGTGGACACGAGACGAGAGTGGTCGTTTGACGAGGAGCGTTGTCAATCCGGCTTCGGTCATCGATTTCTCGACACCTTCCTCCTCTCGTGTCGCACGCAGTCCGGGTTCAATGGCTGCTAATTTCCGTGAGGAGGAGCAGTTGCTGGACCCACCTGTTCGACCAGTGCTTCCAGTTGTCATTCCAATACCTCTACGTGATCGATGCTACCCGAGCCGTACAGCTCTACCCTCATGCATCGTATTGCCAGAGGCTAATGGGAACCATTTTGAGGTTAAGCCTCAATTTATCTCCATGCTCCCTCATTTCACTGGGAAAGGTGACCCCTATATCTTTCTCAGGGAATTTGAGGAGGTCTGTGCTATGTTCAAGCTGCAACAACTTAGCACAGACTCCATCCATCTTAGGCTCGTTCCTTTTGCACTAAGGATGACGCCAAGAAGTGGTTGTACAGCAACCAGGCGAATTCCTTTAAGACTTGGGATGAGTTTCAATCTGCATTCCTCAAGAAGTACTTTCCTAATCATCAGACTCAAAAATTGAGGAACGAAATCAATTCGTTCTATCAACATGAGACCGAACCATTTCATGCATATCTTGAGAGGTTCAAAGAGCTACTATCCTCGTGCCCTCACCATGGCATTGAGTTGTGGCATCTTTGTCAGATTGTGTATGAGGGTCTTCACATCCCGTCAAGAAAATGCTCCTTGAGTCCATGTGTCAAGGAGAGTTCTTTGGGAAAGGATGAAAGGGAGGCATGGGTCTTCCTAGAAGACCTCGCTGAGAAAACCATGCAATGGGAGAGTGTGAGGGAACCACCTGCATCATCTAGTATAGGAGCGAGGATCGCGAATGCAAACTCAACTAGATCGGGTTCCGCATTTGCTATCGATACCACTACGGCCACCGAGGCACGCATGGCGGCCTTAATGCGCCATATGGATTCGATTGAGCAACAAAACCAACAAAGTGCACCTCACATGTCCACATCTGGTCCAGTTCCCTGTCATTCATGTGGTAGGATAGGCCATGTAGAAAGAGAGTGTGAGTCCATTCCTCCTGAGATGGAGCGTGTCAACGCCGGCTATGATAGAGCCAGGAATGACCCATACTCATCATCTTATAAACCTGGATGGAGGAACCACCCCAATTTTTCATGGAACCAAACTAATGCCCCGGGTGGTCCTCCAAACTCCTCTAGACCACCTTACCAATCACACCAACCTCCCATGCATGCGCATTCCTATCAGCCACCCCAAGCGCAAACCACCAATCAATCGGGTTTCCCAAATTCCAATAATATGGAAACCCGATTCAATTCGCTTGAGACCTTGACTCGTGGACTTGAAAACTCAATGAAAATTTTTATGTCAACCACGAGTCAAGTTCTCACTTCAAATCAGCAGACCATCAAATCTCTAGAGCTTCAAATGGGCCAATTGGCTCAGTCTGTACATGAGAGAGAGAGAGGGTCTTTTCCTAGCCAGCCTGAGGCTAACCCCCGCATGTACCAACAACAACAAATGCAAAATGAGAATGTGGTACCTCGGGGGAGGCAAGTGAACCATGTGGAGGAACCTGTTCACCATGTCAATTCCATTGTGACCTTATGGAATGGAAAACAGGTTGACAATCACATTCCCTTGCCACAACAACCACCATCTATGCAGCCCCTCAGTGGGAATGGTGGTGAAGAAGAAGCTGAGGGTGAGGGTAATACACCAAAGCTTTCTTCTCAGGCACAGCAGAAAACCTACCTGCCAAAAGCTCCCTATCCAAGTAGGTTAAACAAAAAGCAGAGTGACAACATGGACAAGATAGTAGAGGTGTTTAAGCAAGTAAAGGTTAACATCCCCTTGTTGGATGTCATCCAACAAATACCTCAATATGCCAAAGTGTTGAAGGATCTCTGCACAACCAAGAGGAAGACCAATGTTCCTAAGAAAGCATTCTTGGCTGCAAATATCAGCTCACTTTTGTCCAATCCTACCTACACAAAATACAAGGACCCTGGGTGTCCTACTATTCAGTGTATGATAGGGGACACTAGATTGAGCAATGTTTTGCTTGATTTAGGATCAGCGGTCAACCTCCTCCCATTCTCTGTTTATCAACAGTTGAACTTGGGAGAATTGAAACCAACTAAGATCACCCTCCAATTAGCGGATAGATCCATTCGTATTCCCATGGGGATTATCGAGGACGTGCTTATCAAAGTTGGAGATTTTATATTTCCAGTCGATTTTGTTGTCCTCGATACCAATCCTGTTGCGAACACCCACTCTCAAATACCTTTGATTTTGGGTAGACCATTTCTGGCAACCTCCAATGCCTTGATTAATTGTAGAAATTGTCTCATGATACTCTCATTCGGTAACATGAGTGCCGAGTTTCATGTGTTCAACTCTGGTAAGCAACAGGAACCCATGGATGAACCTTTAAATCTAAATCTCATCCGCCAATTGGAGAAAGCACCACAAAATCAACGAACACCCCTAACCCCAATGCAACCCGTTGAGAATGTTCGTGGGCCCAGCGAAAACTCATTGCCTGTCTTCGCAATGCAACAGAGTGAGCTGGCCTCGAACATGAATGTCCAAAGGGAGTGTTCGTTGCATGATTCAGTTGAGAGTACTGGTGAGAGTGAGACACCTCATCGTATGCCTATACCAGAAGGTGTCTCTACCTCATGTCCCATGGCCATTGAGCCATTTGAGCTTCATATTGACTCCAACAAGGACCCACCTATGACCGAGCTTATGCTTGATGATCTAAATGATGGTGGGAGGTCCTTGTTGGATGACTTAGGGAGAAGCCCCATTCTTCGCGATGCAGGTCTGCTGCATCCATCGAATGAGCCTGAGGACCTCATTCCGATGCACCCGCCTATTGGTGGGAGGGTTTTCTTCGATGAGCAATTAAACCCTAGTGAGGCAACACAACTTCATTCTTTGTTGCCCATACCCAACCAATATCATGAGGGGTTCGAGCCTTTCAGCTTTGACCTTTCACCTCTCATGACACCTCAGAGTACCAGTGGAGTTTGCCCATCTCGGCAAGTCTCTGGTCCTCCTGACTTGATGTTCTCATTTGATGTTCCTTGACCAAATGATTATGAGAATATCTTGGTTGATATATATATCTTGAAAAAATGAGAAAAAGAAAAAAAAGTGTGTAATAAAAGACTCCTTCAGTGAGCATCGATTGTTGTGGGCCCCAACCCTTGTGTACTTGGGCCCAATCTCTTTACGTATTTATCCCCCTTCTTCAGCTTCTCACAGGTTTTGTGGGAATTTGGGTTTGTGTCCATCAACATGACCCTGAACGTCCCTTTGTACTTCATGTTGGTGAGATCTTTCCTTTTTCATGCATGTATCCATGTAGTATCTTGTTCACATTCATTGAGGACAATGCATGAATTAGGTATGGGGGGGGGGTGTTTTCACGTTTGTACATAGTTTGTGTTTTGTTTTGTTTTTTTTTGCTTTCTTTTGGTTGTACTGCTAGGATCATGTTAGTGTGCCGCATTTAACATTTATATACCTGCTTGCCATGATCCTTGGGTGACTTGTCTTCTTTTGCTTGCCTAGTGCTTTAAGATTTTCACATTTCTTTCAAAATCTTCATGTGTTTGTGAAAGAAAATGTGTTTGTAGATTTTGCGTGTGTTTAGCATGTGCAAAACCGTTGAGAGGCAAAGTAAAAAGAAAGCTCCCAAAATTGCCTTGAACTTGATGCATTAGGATTTCTAGTTTACTGGCTTTAGGTCTTGTCGAGTCGTTAGGATGCACCCTGGTTTTCCCTCAGGGGGCGTGTAATCATAGGGTTTCAGTACTCAAACATTTAAAGAAGTTCACCCTGAACCTAGTGAGTCAAATAATTCGTGTTTGTGAGTATAAGAAGTTTGTCGTAGTCGAGGGCCCTTAATCTCTTTTTGTGAAACTTAAGTGTAGGGGTTTTGATTCCCCTATAGATAAATAAGTCGTGTTCTCTCTTCTCGCATGGCTCCTATCACTCGGGAAAGTAGGTCTGAGGGGACTTTGTGCCTGGTGCTTTCGAGTCATCTGACTTGGGATGCACCGACCGAACTCCCGTTACACAGGTGGTAGGGATCGCCCTATGTGGAGATTTGGGGGAAGGTGTACGTGATAGTGTAAGTCCTCATAGGCAATGATGCACGAAACCTGACCCTGGGAGAATCAAACACCAACCAATAAAATGCTCCAAAGAAAAAGGAAAAAAAAGAAAAAAAAAAATCAAATAAGAACCAAAATGGACTTTACACATTGTATCACATTCAGAAGTTAAGGTTGCCCATGTCTTTCACTTAAGTCCTTGACTAACTCTCACGAATAACTCATTAGGCTAGGTGTATGGACCGATTACAAATATAGAGTCGACCTGTAGTATTACCGCGTCCCATGATCGACAAAATAAGTCCAACGAGTCGTGTAGCTAGATTGATTAATGCATCTTCTTCGGATTTTGTGGGTATATCCGCTGAAAACCCTCAGGAGACAACACTCCTCCTCCTTGGCGACAAGGAGGTTTAACGGCTTGTTGCACGTGCTAAGTGCAACCGTGATTCCTACGTAAGTGTTAGGATTTCTTATTTTTCGCGTGCTTTTCTCTTTCTTTGTTTTGCTCGGGACTAGCAAAAGTTAGGTGTGGGGGTATTTGATTGACATCATTTAATGCTCATATTTGTATCTTATATCCATTATCTTTCACCTAAACAATGCTATGTCACGAGTTTTATGTTTAGCTTTCAGGAATAAATAGGTTTGAAGAGATGAAACATAAAAGGACCCAAAAGCTGGGAAAAAGGACTGGATTGTGAGATCTGGGGACCAAGATGCAAGGGAGAAGGACCTGCTTGCAAGACAGAAGGACCTAAGAGCAAAACAGAATACTCCACACCATCATGGGGAGTATTTTACCAATTCGATTCGGGTCGGAGCTCCAACAAGTCAAGTAACCGCATCAAAGACCAACAATACCAGAAAGAAAAGCCCAACACAAAAATGAGCAGGATCTGAACCATATAGACCACTAATTGGCGGTCCATTTTGGCCCAAATTCGCTCAAATTTCTCCAGCACATGCATTAGAGGATGTTTAGGCTATTTGTGGTATCTGTTTAGTCCCACATCGGGGGATTGTCCCGATTTGCCTTTTTCCATGGCTATAAATAGAACTCTTCACCTTCCATTGTAATCACTCCATATTTGAAGTGGCTATTCTTCCTACTAGAAGTGAGGCCTTGAAGCACACACTAAAGTAGGAGGATGCTACTTTTAATGTGAGTCATTTTATCAATAAAGTTTTGTGTTTATTTCATTGTTTGTTTTAAGCTTCTTTTATTGTTTGTGCATGTTTTAGTTTAATCGTCTTTTAATTCTAGCTTAGTTTTAATACGCTTTCTTTCCATAGTTTAATAATTAGCATAATGTTTAGTGAGTAGTTCCATCCCCTTTGGGGGGTGGAGTAGATGTACATACATGCATTAGAGAATTGGATGAATGCTTTAATTTCAATGTGTTGATTAAACATGAATGTATGCTTGCTTGTTTAGGATAGAATTTACAACTTGATGAGTTTTGCCAAAATGATTAGACACCTCTCATGCTTTTTTAGGTTCTGAAATAAACACCTTGCATATGTAAATGTTAATCAACTAAGTTGGTGAATAGATTGATAGGTTTTGCCATAACATTTAGACACTTCCTATGCTTGATAAACACCACCTTCGTGTGCTTAAAGAATGTATTCTACACCCACCTCTTTGCATGTGTGCACTCACTCCACCCCTTAGGGGTTTTCCCATTTCTGTATTCCAGCATTCTTACTTTGTTCTTAGCTTAGTTATTATTTCATTGTTTGGTTCTTCCTTTCGCATTTCCTACTTCTTAGTGTAGTATAGAGTAGAGTAGCATAAACATCTTTCTCCCCCTATTTTTGCCTCTTGATTTCTGCTAAACAAGAGGCTGCTCACCTCCCTGAGGACGACCCGTACTTGCCACCGCTTCATTGCGGTCGTGCACTTGCGGTTTAAATAAAACGTTAAACAAAAAGACTCATTTCTGTCATAAAGACCAAGTTCCAGATTATCAGGGTTCAAATTGAAGTCCATCCAAGCGTAAAAGCATTCAAAGACCTAATTATAAAAAGGCCAAGGACTTAAGCACAAAAAGGCCAGGGACTTTAGCACAAAAAGCCGAGGACCCGACTGCAAATTACGAGTACCAAAATATTATTTTGGAGAAAAATCAATTTGGATCTCAAAAGAAAGGAAAGAAATCAATCCGGACGCGCAAAGGATAGCTAAATCATAAGATAAACACACAGGAAAAATCCGGATCAAATCTGATCTAGAATTGCGGCGATTCCGCCGCACATTACATGTAAATTGCGGCATTGCCGCCGCACCCCTATGGATCCGTGGGTCGCGCTTTTGTCCACTTGCGTGTTGACGCGTGTACTTTCCTATTTTATACTTGGGTCCCCTGTATCGGCTATAAATAGCCCCGAGATTATGTAGTAAAAAAATTTATTCCATTCTTTAGCAATAAAATTATGTTGGTTTATTTCGTGTTTTTAGTTTTCTTTCGTAGTTTCTCTAGGACCCCTTCTCATTCCCTCCATCCATGAGTTTCTAACTCTCTCCAAAGGGTGGGGGTGACGGATTTAGGGTGATGAGAAGAAGAATGATGTTATTATTTTAGTTTCCTGTTAGTATATTTTGATTACATGAGTTTATGTTAAGTCATTTATCATGTAATGTTTTATAACTAATGTGATTTATTATAAGTTTCAG
The DNA here is from genome assembly GCA_963682175.1 of Triglochin maritima. Lineage (NCBI taxonomy): Eukaryota > Viridiplantae > Streptophyta > Magnoliopsida > Alismatales > Juncaginaceae > Triglochin > Triglochin maritima. The sequence goes on along the minus strand of OY821776.1, from coordinate 32,418,176 downwards.
ATTTCTCTAAACAATACCCGATATCTAAACCCCCACCCACTAAACTGTCATCCATATTTGCTTTATTCTTAGTTTGTTTTTGTTGTTCTTGCTTTAGAAAATTAAAAATCCAAAATCTCAAACCAACCTTATTTCTCTCTCTTTCTTTCCTTAATCGAAAATCACAAAAATAACAATATCTCTCCGTCCTTGTGTTCGACCCGTACTTGCCACTTCTTCATTGACGTCGTGCACCTGTGGTAAAATAAAATTATCATCAAGTTTTTGGTGTCGTTGCCGGGGAGGCGACGAAGATTTTGTTTATTTTTTGTGATTTCAATTCTATTCTGTTTATCGTGTGTGCGATCTAACTATTTGGGTTTGCGTTTCAGGAGACAACGGAGTGCGCGGCGAAATCCGGGCACAGTCGGAGCAAGAAGGGTGGCGAAATCGCCGCACCTAAAGAACAATCTGCGGCGGATCCGCCGCACGTCTGAAGCATCTGGGCTTCAATTTTTTCTGGGGTAGTCTCCATCTCTGGGTGGACGCGTAGAGCAACTGGAAATTTTCGAGAGTGGGCGGCGAACCCGACTGGTTGCCTTTTTCATCGTAATTTCTATTTTCGGAAAATTTCCTTTTTGTAGAACTGCACGTGTTAGGCTCAAATTCCATAATTGGCAATAATTCAACTCTGACCTAAAAATTGGCAAAATTAGAAAGACTTAGTGCATGCATCATATAGTGTTTTTGTTTGCATTATTCTTGCTAAATTCTTGCAAATTATTTTTTGTTGAAGAGTGCTGGAAGCAAGGTATGATTGCATTTAAGCATATAAATTAGTTTGCATACAACCCTTGCAATTGTCCCCCAACTAAAGACCAATGTTTGACTATCTTTGCTAGATTTAAATTAAACTATCTTAAGGGCAACTCCGTAGGAAAAGAATTAGACATCCTAAAGTGTCACCAAAGCCTTAAAATTAAAATGAATTAGACATTGGCCCCTAAGGATTCAGACTCAATTAAGGAGAAGATTGGTTTGACTTGCTATCACTTGAAGCTGATCGAAATTTATTTTGGTGTCTAGAAAGTGTTTTTGTGTTGACGTAAGTCTTCCAAGCGAAGTGGTTGTCTAATTGGCACCGACTCTGTCAGAAGCGCCCCCACTAGCTATACACTGCCTGGCCAATTTGGTTTGATTAGTGAGGGAGGTAAATCAAGCGAACCAATTCGACTCAACCAGTTAGGAGTCGTCTAGATTTAAGCGACATTAGGTCTAGGATTGTTTGAACCGTGCTTGTTTAGGAATCTTCTGACCAACCCTCTTATCTATCTTTTAGAGTTGAGTTTCCCTTCTCATCTGAGTCTTCTTTCTCTTCTCATCTCAATTCTCTAGATTAGGATTCCTTTCTCATCATTCCCCCTTCTATTGTTTGTTTCTATTTTTGAAAAAAAAAATTTAAAAAAAAATTTAAAAAAAAGAAAGAAAAGTAATTGATTCTTGAAATTGAATTTGGAATTTCAATTTCAAATTTGAATTCAAAAATTGATTCAAACCAGTGCACTCAGATTTGGGTTCGGGACTTGAGTAATCGACTCTCACGAGTTCATCTAGAATCCAGTCTCGAGCTTAGCCCCAATCCACCTGTTGCACCACCTCACCCGGATCCAATGGGTGAAAATGTAGTGGACCCACCTAGGATTCTGTGGGATCGGTGCTACCCAACGATGGCTGCTCAGCCATCGTGCATAGTTATGCCCATCATACTGGGTCACGACTTCGAACTGAAGGTACAATACATGAGTATGTTGCCCAAATTCACCTCTAAGGAAGACCCATATCTCTTCCTTAGAGAATTTGTGGAAATCTGCTCCTTTATGCAATACCAGCATATCTCTGAGGAGGCAGTGCGTTTTAAATTTGTGCCTCTAGCACTGAAGGATGACGCTAAGAAATGGCTATATAGTCTAGCCAAAAGATCTATTAGGAGTTGGGCCGAGTTTGTTCAAGTATTCTTAAAGAAATATTTCCCAACCGTAAGACTATTAGGATTAGGAAAGAAATTGTTGCATTCGTTCAATCTGTGAGCGAGCCGTTCTATTCCTATTTAGAAAGATTTAAAAGTTTGTTGACCCAATGTCCTCATCATGGAATTCCAAGATGGCAATTGTGCTAAATTATTTATGAGGGATTGACACCTACATCTAGGGTTATGGTAGAATCTGTAAGCCAAGGAAACTTCATGTCCAAAATGAGAATGATGCTTGGACTTTTCTTCAGGATTTAGCCGAAAATAGTATGCAATGGGACAATGCTAGAGCACCGAATAACCAGAGTATTGGATCTAGAATAGCAAGTCAACCCAAACCAGGAGTCTAAGCTGTAGATGCTACTGTAGCTGTTGAAGCAAAACTAGCTACCCTTATCCTAGTGAGCTAAAAACCCGACCCCTAGTGAATCAAGCCTCTTCTATCCCTTGCTCTAGATGTGGTCAAACTGGTCATACAATGGAGGATTGTGCGGACTTGGAACAAGTTAATGCCGCATTTAACCATTCTAGAAATGACCCATAGGCATCAACCTATAACCCGGGTTGGCGTAATCATCCCAATTTTTCATGGAGCCAACAAGGTGAACCTCCTAGACAACAACCAAACCCGTATAACCAAAATAATACATCATCTGGGTTTAGTAACAATGGAGATTATGATGTTAGGTTGACAAGCTTGGAAAATTTGGTTAAGACTTTTATGTAAACAACCACCCAATCCTTCCAAAGGATAGAAACACAAGTCAGTCAACTAGCACAAATAGTAGGTGAAAGTGAAAAGGGTCAGTTTCCAAGTCAACCTGAGGTGAATCCAAGACCTAATAATCAATATCAGCCCTATCAACCACCACTAGGAAGTAACAACCCTAGACCGGTTCAAATGGTTCATGAGGAGGGACCGTTCCAACAAATAAATGCAGTTGTATCATTACGGTCCGGAAAAAAAGTTGATAACAATGTGGTAAATCCTAGGGCTCCTAATCAATCTAGTCGTCAAGCACCCACATGTGACCTAACCATTGAACCTGAAGTCCAATTTGAAAAGCCCAACCCACTTAGTCAACCTGACCCTATAGCTCAACCTGAGTGAGTCTATGTTCCTAAACCCCATTCCCCAATAGACTCACGAAGAGCTCAAGTGCACAAATGGAGAAAATCGTGGAAGTATTTAAGCAAGTTAAGGTGAATATTCCACTCCTAGATATGATACAACAAATACCTGCTTATGCTAAATTCTTATAGGATCTGTGCAATAAGAAGAGAAAAACGAATGTACCAAAGAAGGCATTCTTAACTGCAAACATAAGATCTATTTTGTCCAACTCGTCTCCTATAAAGTATAAGGACCCTAGGTGTCCCACAATATCATGTGCGATAGGAGATACTTTTATCAGGAAAGCCCTTCTAGACCTTGGTGCTAGTGTTAACCTACTCCCGTTCTCTGTCTATGAACAACTAAACCTTGGTCCACTAAAACCCTCTAAGACAACCCTTCAATTTGCTGATTGCTCTGTTAAGAAACCAAGAGGTATAGTAGAGGATGTTTTGATTAAGGTTGGTGATTTCATTTACCCTGTGGATTTTGTCATTCTAGACACTGAACCTGTTGTCAATCCTAAGAGACAAATCCTTGTAATACTAGGCAGACCCTTTAGCCACTTCTGAAGCTTTGGTAAATTGTCGAAATGGGCTCATGCAACTATCTTTTGGAAACTTAAAAGCTGAATTTAATATCTTTCATGTTGATAGTGAACCAGAAATAGTATGCAATCAAAGTGATGTTGTGATGAGATCGCGTATCTATAAGATTTCTGAATCAAATAAATCATCACAAAATCAAAAAGAAAGTGAGAAAAAGGGGAGTAATTCATCTACCCAACCACCATCACTCGAGCAAATAAGAGAACCAACACATGTGAGGGGTGTGGAATCTTTACCTCAGGACTCTCAAGGTAACATGGGGAACAATTTAAATGGATACATGCACCAACATGGTGACATTCAATCCAGTTCTAACTATGGTTGACTCTGAGCAAATTCAATCCCTCTACCGCAGTTGACTTAGGTAATAAGTGAATTTGCTTTATCTTTGCATACATTGAGGACAATGCATGATTTAGGTGTGGGGGGTGTTTATTTATCTATCTATATATTCTGTTCGTTTAAAAAAAATTCAATGCTCCATGACATAGCTTAAGATTGAACTGCCAAAACCCGTGTACAAATTGCATTGAGTTTTTGTTCTTTATTATATAGTTCTGCTTGTAGAAACTATGACATAAATATAAGTTCCAAAGAAATAACCCATTACCCTTTAAGACATGTATGCACTTAAATTGGATGAATCAAATCTTTGAAGTGGTTGATAAAAAGTAGAGGTTGAGGAAAATATACTGGGAAGTGTGGACTTCTAATAGCAATTAAGCCTTGAGTAAAAAAAAGTGAGGAAAGCACATTTTGCAAAATAATTACAAAAACCCAAGCCTACGAGTCACTGGTCCGTAAGGGTATCTTAAAACCCGGTAACTTGAGTCTGCCAGCTCGGGATTATCGACCAAACTCGCTACACGAATGCAAAAAGGGTAAAAGTATCAAAAAAAGCAAATGTGTTGAATCACTTTAAGATACTCAAGGCCCAAAGTTAAAAGAATGATCCATGCCACGTTTGATCCGAATGATACTTCACCACCAGAGGAGGCGTGCAAAAATAATTTAAGTGATAACATGTGTAGAAGGGTTAGTGGTGTGAATATTGGAGGAATGAAGACCAAGTCAGATTTTTTATGAGTTAAATTTATATAATGAGCATTCAAGAATTCTATGTGAGATGTATAAGGTTGAGGTGGAGATATTGAGAGTTATTAATGAAATGTTGAATTAAGACTTTGTAGGTGTGTCAACTGAAAACCCTCACGAGACAAAACTCGTCCTCTAAAGAAACTTAGGGGTTTAAAGGCTTGTTGCACATGCTAAGTGCAACCGTGATTCCTACGAAAGTGAGTTAGGATTTCCCTGTTTTCATTTTTCTTATATTTTGTTATGCTAGGGACTAGCAAAATCTAGGTGTGGGGGTATTTGATGCATTGCATACATTGCATCATATGTCGTTCATTTAGATGAACTTTATTTCAATAAATGCTACTAAGGTATGTGTTTAGTCTTATTTACAGAAAACAGGGACCTGAATGCAAATTACCCATATCCCGAGCATAAACGCGTGCAAAAGACTCATTTCTGTCATAAAGACCAAGTTCCAGATTATCAGGGTTCAAATTGAAGTCCATCCAAGCGTAAAAGTATTCAAAGACCTAATTACAAAAAGGCCAAGGACATAAGCACAAAAAGGCCAGGGACTTAATTGCAAAAAGCCGAGGACCCGACTGCAAATTACGAGTACCAAAATATTATTTTGGAGAAAAATCAATTTGGATCTCCAAATATATGAAGAAATTAATTCAGAGCTCAAAAGAAAGGAAAGAAATCAATCCGGACGCGCAAAGGACGGCTAAATCATACCAAAAACACACAGGAAAAATTTGGATCAAATCTGATCCAGAATTACGGCGATTCCGCCGCACATTACATGTAAATTGCTGCGTTTCCGCCGCACCCCTATGGATCCGTTGGTCGCGCTTTTGTCCAGTTGCGTGTTGACGCGTGTACTTTCCTATTTTATACTTGGGTCCCTTGTATCGGCTATAAATAGCCCCGAGATTATGTTGTAATTTTTTTTTATTCCATTCTTTAGCAATAAAATTCTGTTGGTTTATTTCGTGTTTTTAGTTTTCTTTCGTAGTTTCTCTTGGACCCCTTCTCCTTCCCTCCATCCATGAGTTTCTAACTCTCTCCAAAGGGTGGGGGTGACGGATTTAGGGTGACGAGAAGAAGAATGATGTTATTATTTTAATTTCGTGTTAGTATATTTTGATTACTTGAGTTTATGTTAAGTCATTTATCATGTAATGCTTTATAACTAATGTGATTTATTATAAGTTTCAGATTTCTCTAAACAAAACCCGATATCTAAACCCCCACCCACTGGACTCTCATCCATATTTGCTTTATTCTTAGTTTGTTTTTGTTGTTCTTGCTTTAGAACCAACCTTATTTCTCTCTCTTTCTTTCCTTAATCGAAAATCACAAAAATAACAATATCTCTCCCTCCTTGTGTTCGACCCGTACTTGCCACGTCTTCATTGACGTCGTGCACTTGCGGTAAAAATAAAATTCTCATCAATAGGCTACTAATCACCTTCGCTCTAAGAAATCTAGCAAGGCGTTCATTAACTGTCCATTCAAAAAGTGACATTAACTTGACAATTTTCGAGCTAGAAGAAGAACAAAAGTATAACAAGGAAAGTTATGTTCGTTGATAGCCCTCACCCTTTGGTAATTAGAAGCTGCAGATCCCCTAGCCTCACCTGGCTCACATTCTTGTACCATACATATTTGATCTTGTCTCTTCTTCGTGTTGTTAGATTGAGAAGCACATCCCAGCTAGGCTTCCACGTCTATATATTTGTTTAATTTTACCAAGGGCTTGTGGCTGTTTACTGGCTCTTCATAGGAGCAAATTTGTCTAGTTTGGGTGCAATCCCATCATCCAAACCATGTCTTTCACCAATCCCACAATGTCAGTTGGTCACTTTTGCTTGTGGTCGAATATCGGCATGTTCTTTCTTGCCAACACTCATAGACAATCGCACTATAGGCCAATCTGACCATTGTCATCCCAACTATGCCCCTCGTAATCTGATGCATGCGTCTTGCTTCCTCTGCAATCGTGGTCCTCAAGCGTTGCTCAACCTGAGCATTTAAAGCACACTCGTCCAGACTTCCTTTGTGAAAGGGCATGCCCAAAAAAGGTGACCCATATTCTCTTCAGTTGCAACACATAGTTCACAATCCAACCCATGGTGTGCACCCAATGCCGCCATCAATTTCTTCGTCATTAATCATCCCCGCAGTGCCCGCCATGCTGTAATAGCGTGCTTTAGAACATGGTGTTTGTACCATATAAGCTTGCTCCACCCCACAGTCTCCCTCTTCTTTACTACCCATGCCCATGCCTCCTTTAGGGTGCAAGTTTCCTTGCTTGCGTTCAGCCTAGTTGGCTTGTCCAGACCTCCATAGATATGCATTGCCATGATCTTTGGCCATAACTCCAACATCTACAAGGAGTGCGGGTTGGGTAGGTTCCAAATGTCATTCCTAATAAAGTGGGAAACCAACATGTCCTTTGGCACACCAACATCATAGTGTAGCCTTGGCCCCCAATCCTCACATAAGAATGGCTTACCACACAAGGGTCAAGGAAGAATCAGATGTTGCTACCATCTCCCACTACAAAGCGGATGTGCTTACTTGCTATATCTCGCACTTTAAGTATTCCCCTCCACGCCCATGAGCACACCGAAGATGGGTGTGTGAACCAAATTGTGTGGTTGTTTAGTTACTTGCATCTCATACACTTTACCCACAAAGAGTTCTTATCTGCCACAACTAACCACATAGACGTAGCAGCCCAGCATCATTCCAATCAACCAATCTTCGCAAACCCAAGCCACCCTCGCTCTTTGGCATGCAAATGTCCTTCCATGCAACAACCACCCATTTCCTTTGTCCTCCCCATACGAATTGGATCAGGATACTCTCCATTTCCTTTAAGACTGATCTGGGGATGGGAAATGCAGATGTCCAGTAGATGCTAAATGACGCCAACACACTCTGCACCTATTCTACCCGACCAGCTATAGATAGTAAGCTTTGTTTCCAGGAGCTTAGCTTTGCCTTTATCTTAGCTACCAGCCCTGCACACTGATGTTTCCCAAGCAGAGATGTGAACAACGGCAACCCTAGATATGAGACAAGGAAGTCCACCTTCTCCATTCCTAGATGTGTGCATATCCATCGGCCATGAACCACATCTCTCCCCAAGAAGACTTGACTCTTTGAGGTGTTTAAATGTAGCCCGGAACATGCGGAAAACTCAGCCAATATCTATTTAATCACTCGAGCATTTGCTTTGGTAGTCGTTCGAAAAATCATAACATCGTCGGCGAACAATAAATGTGACACCGTGGTGCCCCCACACTTCACCTGATCTACCTTTCACTCACAACTACCTCCTTTAACATTAAGCTAAGAACCTCCATGTAAAGGACAAAGAGATAGGGAGCCATCATATCACCTTGTCTTGGGCCATTTTCTTCCTTGAAGGGTCGTGAGTTAGCTCTATTCACCATGACAACAAAGGATGCTCGCACACACGCCATGATGACACGTTGCCAATGGTCTGGAAACCAAATCGTTGCAGCACCATGAGTAGGAAGCTCCAAGAGACCGAATCATATACTTTTCAGAGATCTAACTTTAAATACATCTTCGCCTGACCTCGGTTTGCATGCATGTTGTGGTAGATTTCATGGGCTAGTAAGATGTTATAACCAATTCTTCTACCCCGAATAAATGCACTTTGCTCCTCGCCAACCAAATGGGGGTAGGACTTGCTTCAATCTATTTTCCAGCACCTTTGAAATATAATGGTAGATCATATTGCAAAGGGATATGGGCCGGTAGTCCTCGACCGTTGGTGGTGTTGACTTATTTGGGATCAATGTGATGGATGTATAGTTTACCTCTACCAGAAGCTTCCCCCTCCTCATGAATTCATCAACAGCCCTGAACATGTCCCTCTTAATCACCACCCATGATGCCTTGAAGAACTTTGTATTAAAGTGATCGGGCCCAGGGGCCTTGTCTACATTTGAGTGTAGCACCACCTCCTGGAGTTCCTTTATCTCAAATGGCCTGCTAAGGCTGGTAGACTCATCAGGAGTAATGTGAGGGAAGTGGATAGCGAAGGGTATCGGGGTAACCTGAAAAGCATTAGCAAACAAGTTAGAAAAATGACACCGGATCGCCTCATGAATGTTGCTCTCCTCCTCCACAATCTCTCCATTGTCTCTCACTAATCTCACATTGTTTGTGGCTCTCCTCACTCTCAAGGAAACATGGAAGAATCTAGAATTTCGGTCACCATCCCGTACCACCTCACCCTCGATTTCTGCCTCAAAATTGATGCCTCTCTCGACAAGGCCAGCTGCAGCTCTTGTTTGCACATCGACTCCTGCTTGTAAAGGGAGGAATCTGTCGGGGCATCTCATCGTAGTTGCCTCACATTTTCCAACCGAAGCTCGACGTCACCCACCTTATTTTCAAGACGTCCAAAGGTTTCCGCGCTCCATCTTTTGAGTTCCAACTTCACCTTGTGTAGGTTGGCCACCACCCGGTACATAGGCTTGTCATCAATAAGAGTCGCCCAAGCATTGCAAACAACCTCTGAGAAGTCATCATGTTCAGTCTAGAAATTGGTGAGTCTGATCATTCGTTTCTTTTGCAAAGTCTCCTTCGTTGTGCTTATAAGAAGCGATGCATGATCATAAGATCCTTTCCACCAACAGCATAGAAGGACTCCAGATTAGTGTCGAGCCAAGTGAGGGACATAAACATCCTATCAAGATGGGTCTCAATGCAAGCGTCCCCATGAGAAGAATTGGACGATGTAAATTCTCTTCCCCCGGATGACACCTCCACCAATTGCAACATATAAATACAAGTATAAAACTCCTCCATCGTTGTCCAAATAGAGCCCAACCTCCACTCTTTTCATGACACCTCCGAATGCAATTAAAGTCTCCACATACCAGCCACGATGTGGACCCAGCTGGCGCCGCACTCCCCATATCAGCCCACAAGCTACGCCACTCGACTTGCCCATTTGCACCGTATACAGCCGTGATTGCCACAGCCTTCCCGCTCCCTCGCTCCACCCTTTCCAGGTGCAGAAGTTGGGATGTTTCAAATGTAACCTGGAGGTCTACTGTGTGTTCTTTCCAAAGTACAAGGATACGCCCCGCATCCACAATCATACAATTGGTTGCCCAACTATGCACCCAAATTGCTTTCCGAAACCGCTCGAGCTTCTTGTTTTTTACGTTTTGTTCCTGGAGGCATACAATATCAGCTTGGGCATCCTATATACGTCCCCTTATCATATGTACGTGGCCGGGGAGATTTTCTCCACACACGTTCCATGCAAGGACAATCAAGGTTTCGGATAGGGGGAGTGGGTCCACTTACATCCACGATTTGCTCGTTGTTGCTCCAGCCTTAAGGATACACGTTTAGACAATTCTTGCTGCAAGATTTTATCCAGCATTGGTTATTGGGCGTCCCCCCTCGTCCTTCCTCAGCCTCATCATCACATTACCGGGTGTGCTCAAGTTCTTGGACAACATCCGCAAGGCCCGCCAGAATTCCAAAGTGCCCGCTCTCGAGCTACCTTCACTTCGATTTATACTTGGAACCGCACCAGCCCTTCCAGATTCTCACACCACATGTTTGGGAGAGAGCCAATTTTCTTTGTGTTAGCTCATGCTAGGGGCTCCCTCCCCACTCGCCAGCAGCACCACTCCATTGTCTCCACTCATGCACACCTCCTTTCCACATGGCGAGCTGTGAATGGTTTCCTTTTCCTCACTGCCATCCTTTCCACTTGGTGTGCCTTGGTTTGTGTGCTCCTCCACAGAAAAGAAATGGAGACCACCCTCCTATGCTCTGATTGGTGCTGCAAGAGAGCAGCCTTTACTTTTCTTTGTTGCTTTTTGTCCCCCTACCGTTTGGCTTGTAGTGTCTCCCACCGTTACCGTTCTAGCCACCACCGTTGGAGGATCTGCACCCTCTCCGTTATGATCCTCTTCACCCTCCCCATTATGCTTCTATTCTTGTTCCCCAACTTCTTCCACCCCAGCCTCCATTTAAGCACTCTCTGATAAACTCTTCTGGTCACTCGAGATGGCAACATCCTTGGTGCCATCTTCACTATGCACCTCATCGAATTGCTGCTTCCCTCTCGTCTCTTGCCCACCACGACCCATTCCTTCTGAATTTTTCCACCATTTCCAGTAGGTTTCACGATGGGCTTCCATGGACACTTCTCCGGCATGTGTCCAAACTCCCTACAATCCCCGCAATAACCTGGATGCCACTCATATTCTATGCAAACCTCTTCCTTGCTGAGCCCCTCGATTTGGACATCGATAGATGTTGGGTAGTCGAACTTTTTTTTTGCAAAGTAAAAGGGAGGCATAGGATCGAAATTTTGTTGATTTGTGTAAATGGACTTACATACAAACCAACCCAACATACACTCATAGGCCCGCAAAGCTTGTTGGGTACAAGCGCAGATGCTCACTTAGCACATACACTATCACAAGTTTCACCGTCTACTACAATCTATTACAGTACTCTTCGCATTGCTTAGCTAATGACTAGTTGTTTATCGCCATGTTGTCTCAAAAGGCACCCTTTCATGCTTGTCTCCCGTTCCTTCCAACATATCGAGCCCCTTGAACTTAATCACGTCGTTCACTTTCTGAATAGTGGACTCCACTCATTGTTCCTCGCCCTCCATACATCGCCTATTCCGTTCCGCCCAGCATTCGGACACCACGGCTCCCTAAGATAGCTTCAGCGTTACTGCACTATGCTTAGAAGGTGCATTCCACGTTTGAACCTATAGATATGATCTAGTGTAGTTGTTATCTTGCGGCCTATATCTCCTCCCACCTTGCGAATCGCGTCCCATACAACATGTACGAAAGGGCACTCCCAAAACAAGTGTGTTAAATCCTCATAGGCATTCTTACATAATGAGTACCTTGATACCACGCATAGTTTCAGCCCCCTATGTCTCATCATATCATGAGTAGGTAGCTTCCCATGAACTGTCCTCCATAATGTTAACGTATGCTTCGGGACAACCCACTTTTGCCACACCATCGTCCCCCACCTAACAACGGGTCTTTCCAGCTTGACCCACCGCCTTGTGTCGCTCAAGGTAAGTGTGCTACGAGAGGCACCTATCCAAGAGAGATTATCCTCCCCATGGCCCACCGAGATGGCAGGCAACCTTACCCAAAGTTGCATGACATCTCGGAAGCGTAGGCGGGGCACTCTCCGCCAACCATCGTTGACAAAATGGGAAACGGTGATTTCATGTGGAACCCCTAGATAATACCTCATTCTATCACCCTCTGGTAGGGGAGAAGCGGCGGGCCACACCAATGATCATAAAAAAACTTCACCTTTCACCCATCACTGATTCGGAAGAACATTTTCTCCCTCGCCGTATTCCGAACTCGCATAAATACCTCTCCACGCCCAAGAGGAGAGCATTGTCGGCCGCATTATCCATATTGTCTTGCGCCTGAGGTACTTACTCCGTAAGTAAGAGGCCCATAAAGATGTATCATGTGACGCAATGATCCAAAATAAGCGAAGAAGGCCAGCATCGTTCCATTCCACCAGTCGATGCAGCCCAATGCCTCCTTCTCGCCTCAGAGTATATGTCCTGCCATGAGACAGCAGCCAACCTCTTTGGTCCTCCCAAATGAAGTGCATCATCATTCTTTCAATCTCGTGAAGCACACTCCTTGGTACTAGAAAGGCTGAAATCCAGTAAATGTTAAAGGATGTGAGTACACTTCGCACAAGGTCCACTCTCCCGGCCATGGAGAGGAGTTTTCCCTTCCACGAGTTCAGCCTCCCACGTATCTTTTCAAGAAGTGCTTCACAATGTCTCTTTGCAAACCTCGAGGAAAAAAGTGGCAACCCAAGATATGTCACTGGAAAAAAAAAACCTGCAACATTCGTAGGTGGCTACAAATCCTTTCCCCATCCGGTGTGCTTCCTCCCAAGAACACTTGGCTCTTTGAGTTGTTTAGTTACAGCCCCGAGTACCGTGAGAACTCATCCAGCACCCCTTTGAACGCACAGGCATCATCCTTGGTGGCACTTGTAAACACCATTACATCATCAGAAAACATGAAGTGAGAGACCGAGACCGCACCACACTTAACCGGCCGAACACCACCTCTCCTTTCCTCGCGACGCCCTTGTTAACGCCCCAACACTTCCATTTAAAGAATAAAGAGATATGGGGCTAAAGTATCGCCTTGTCGGAGCCCATTCAAAGCCACAAATGGCCTCGAGTATGCGCCATTAACGTTTACTACAAAGGAGGCCTTCACACACGCCCCCAACAACTTCCTCCTTTTGTCATTGAAGCTGAATCTACATAGTACCTCATCCAGAAATCTCCATGACACCATGTCGTACGCTTTCCACAGATCAATATTAACACCCATGTGTCCCAACCCTCGTTCGGAATGCAAGTTGTGGCATAATTTGTGGGCCAGCAAAACTTTGTCCCCAATCCGACGCCCTTGAACGAAAGCACTTTGATTCTAAGTTACAAGCTTGGGCAACACCTCCATCATCAACCTATTCGCAAGAATCTTTGAGATATAGCGATACACCATGTTGTATAGGGAAATCGGTCGGTAGTCATCAATCGAAGTTGGAGCTCTCTTCTTTGGAATCAATGTAATCGCCGTATAATTGACTTGCTTGAGGAGTTTACCCTAACGAAAGAAAGAAGCAACGGCTTTAAATAGATCCTTCTTTATAATCTCCCAAGCCACCATCAAAATCTTTACGTTAAAGCCATCCGGTCCCGGTGCCTTGTCAACGTTTGAATGCAATACCACGAATTCCAGCTCAGCCATACTCACCGGGCGTGTGAGCAACCCAGCCTCCATAGTATCTAACATAGGAAGATCAATATCCACAACAATATCCCCCCTGCACACTAGAAACAAATAAGTTAGCAAACCGGCGACGTATCGCCTCATGAATTTGGTCCTCATCCTCAGTCGTCTCTCCTCCCTCAACTATCCTACCGCCTGTATTGGTGGCTCTCCTCACCCTAAGAGAAGCATGGTAGAACCTCGAGTTAGAATCACCTTCCCTCAACCATATCACCCTAGATTTTTGTCGAATGATCGACTCCTCAATCACTAATTGGCAGGACAGCTTATCCACAACCTCGCTCTCCTTCCTTCTCAGTCCCTCATCATCCGGAAATCGTTCCACCTCCACTCGAATCTGTTGTAGCTCCTGCCTTGCCTCGTTTAGTCGCTCATTTATATTCCCAAACACCTCATCACTCCACCTCTTAAGTAACCGCTTTACAGACTCCAACTTCCCCACCACACGATACATTAAAGTGCCTACAATGTAGGTCGACCAAGCCTCCTTTACCACCCCTAAAAATTGGTCATGCCCAGCCTAAGCATTCATAAACCGGAACATCTTCCTCTTCCGCACACCATGAGGCTCGAGATCCACCACCAAAGGACAATGGTCACTAACTCTTTACCTTCCACATAACTAATGGCATCCGGGAAGCATTATAACCACACATGTGAGCAAAGGAATCGATCAATCCACGTCTCCTCCTGCCGTGCGACGAATTCGACCAAGTGAACTCTCCTCCTGCCGTTTGCACCTCGAGCAAACTACTGAACTCAATCCAATGATTAAACTCCGTCATGGCCACCGTATTAGACCCACCCCCTCCACGCTTCTCCCATATACTCCTAATACAATTAAAGTCCCCCATGACCATCCACGTTACTCCATCAGTAGGTTTGCACCCATGCAAGGCCTCCGAAAGAGTTCTCCCCATAACATAGTTATTATCCCCATACACAAAAGTAATCGCAACTTGCTGACCTGTGCCCCGAACTATACCCTCCATGTGAATCAATTGATCCGTCTCACGAGTCTTTTGAAGATTATATTCCGAATTGTTCCACAACACAAGGATCCTCCCGGAATTTACCACGTCACTATTTCACTCCCATTCATCTTGCCATATAGATTTAACAAACCTCGTCAGCCTCTTCTTCTTTACTTTGTCCTCAATAATACAAGCCAAATCCCTCTCCCCCGGTTTATTTTATCTCGAATCATGTACGTGCGCCCCCGGGCATTTGCACCATGAACATTCCAGCAAAGCCACTACATGGATGTGAGGTTGGGGAGCGGACTCCCTTCTTCCCTCGATTTCTCTTCCTTTGCCATGCCACGTCCACCACTCTCACATGCCTAAAGGAGTATGGACGTGCAGCTTCCTCGAGATTGACTAGTGAGGATCCCTTCGTGCCTTCTGCCATCCTTTCTTCACGGATCGCACTAGCTGGCGGACCGCCCTCACCATCCCCCCCATCTCAGCAAGGAGATGGAATTTATTTGGTGAGTGAGCCCCGTCTTCCACCCTCGAGATGCCCACATGCAGCCCATGTACTGTCGCCTTACATGAATTCCCTTCACTCTCGTATGCATGCTCCCCCGTAGGCATTTCAAGTCCTTGAGGGCGAGCACTAAACTGATGTAGTCCCCCTTCTTCAATTTGCAAACATCCACTCATTAGCCCCCTTCTTCAAATTGCAAACCTCCAGTCCTTTGTGAACCATGCAAGGCCTCTAACTCCCCATGTGAACCATCCTCCTTTGGTGCAACTACACCTACTTCCTCCACTAAGCCTTGCCCACTTTCCTCTTCTACGTCCGCCAAACAAAGTGCTCCCTTGCATGGTGAGGCCTCTTTGCTATTCTCAGCACTGCACATACCTTCCACTCCACCTATCTCAATTCCCATTGGCTCCTCTCCTTTCCCTCCACCTATCTCATCTCCTATTGGTTCCCTCTCTTCTCTAGACTCCTTACCATTGGTTCCCATCCCCCTAAGATTATTTTTAGCAGCCCCATTCCAACGGTTTCCTTCTTTTACATGGCCCTTGTTAGAGCCAACAAAGGAGGTACCCATCTCTCTTCCAAAAATGGACTCTGTCTCTTCCTCTAACGGAATACCCTTAATTCTGTTAGTCTTAGTTCCCTTGCACCTCCCATCAACCCCAGACCGTTACGCCCTTCCGTTGCACCTGCTAGGCATGTTGGTGCATCACCTTCTAACTACCCTTCCAGCTCTGGCAGCCTACAAGTCTCGTTGCTCTCCTCCACTACTCCCACTCCCTCCGTCCTGCTCCTTTTTTTCTCCACCCACCTATTCCTTCTACCCGTAACTTCCCTTCCAACTACAGCCCTCACCTTCGGTCCCCTTCAAGAGCATCGAGTGTCAAGATGACAAAACATTGAGCACAACTTACAAAATAATGGCTTCCACTCGTACTCCACATACACAACCTCACCCTCCTCCTTCTCATTCTCCACCAATATTTGTGACGGATAATCAAATTCACTGCTTACCTCCACGCACACTCGAGTGTAAGCTAACTGATGCCCCATTGTCGTATTCTCATCCATGTACATTGGCGACCCTAACACACTTGCAATCGTGCCTAGATGTTTCCTTGATCAGAACTTCAGATCCAAGTCCAGGAAGATCTCCCTAATTGGAATCGTTCATACATTGTCTTCGGTCTTAATGCCAGCCGACCATGGTTGGAGGATGAGTGGCGCCTCTTCACAAACCATGGGCCATTCTCAAGAGCGAAGACTTGATCGGTGTCTAGCGAGAATCTGAAAATCATCATATTGAACCTCCGTCGCACAATCTTTTACTCCCCCGAGATCTTCCACACCTTTGCTAAGTGCTTCTCAAGTCTGAGTAAATGGGGTGAGAACCCCACAAATTAACCCATAAGCACGTTCTTCCATACACTACTAGATTCTTCTTGCTCTTCACTCGAAATGGTAGCAACCCTAGTGCCTCGCTCCCTCATCGTTGGTGCAACAAACTCCAGGGAAGTGCTTGCGGGGCTGAGCATGATCCCTAGGTTGCTCTACATCTGCATGTTGTGGTCCTTCACAACCCTTTGCGACATTCTTGAGACTTGGAAACTCCTCTAAGTCGGTGAGGGTTGCTCAAGCGCTCAAGGATTCCTCCATAGCGAGAAAATGGAGAAGGAACCATAACCAAAGAACGATTTAGATTGACAAATGGTGAAGAACTACTCTAGAGACCCAAGGCTCTCCCATGCTCTTTCGTCCTACTGTTGGGTAGTCAAACTCTTTATCCACCTCCACCCAAACTCTTGCATAGGATAACCTTCTCCCCAGTGTTGTGTTGTCATCCATGTATAACGGTCTCCCTAGGACACTAGCTATCGTGCTCCAGCTTTCAACCGACCAAAACCGCAAGTCCAAGTCGGGAAAGCGAACCCAAATGGATACAAAAGTTATGTCAAACTTTCGCATCACCGTCTCCAGTGTCCAACTTTGCACCACCAAGGGCGACCACTTCACGAACTAAGGCCCGTTCTACAGTACATGATTCTTATCCTCCTCCAAAGTGAAACGGCAGAGGAGGAAGCCTCGTTGCCGGTGAAAAACCTCCACCACTCCAGAAATACCCCACAACTTAGGCAAGTGCTTTTCAAGTGTTGGAATGTGAGGTCTGAAATGAACAAAGTAACCCACCAATACCTTGTCCCTTCTCTTCATAGCATCGGTCACTTGTTGCCTTGAACACACCGCCAACCTCGCACCATCCTTCCTTGCCGGCTCTACAAACTTCAAAGTCGTGGATGCCCTTGGTCCAGAAAGGAACAAATCAGACCACTTCCTTTGCTTGGGCACTTCCCCTCCAGAAGTGGGTCTCGAGGGACACCCTCATCAAGTGCTCCATTAAATACTTGGCTTGGCCGATTGTGAGGGCTCTTGAGCGCTACTCCCTCCAATCGGTGATGTAGCTTCTCATGAGCACTTCTCACGCTTGATTTTGAGTAGAAAATAAGGACTTTAGGTAGAAAAATGGTATGGATTACCAAGGAAAACCTTAGAAACCCCCATGCTTCCTCAGAGCTTCTCACTTTTACTTTCTCTCCTCTATCTTTACATTTTCCTCTTCTCCCTTCTTCTTCCTCCTCTCTCTCCTCATCTTTCTTCATGGAATATCTGAACAAATTTCCATATCCGGGAAAGTCATCCATTGTGCAAAAGATCATTCCACAGTAGCTCACCATCTTCCCACAATCTCTTTATGTAATCAATTAAAGGTCTCAAGTACACATCATTGTCATTTCCCGATTGTTTTGGACCCATCATGTATCTAAATTTCATGCTTAACCACAGTGGGAGATTGTAAATAACAAGCCAAATAGGTCACGAACTATGAAAGCTACTCAAACTAGCATAATGATTCATTCCATCAGTACACTAACCAAGTCTCAAACTTCTGGATTCCTCACCAAATATCGTGAAGTCGGAACGAATTTTCTTCAACTGTGGAGAATTTGTAGGATGCCAAAGCAACTGATCATTCGTTGTCTATTGATCTGCATGCCATGTCAGGTTCTTTGAGTCCTCAGAATATGCGAACAAATGCTTCAACCTTGGAATTATCTGAAGACAACACAACAGCTTTGCAGGGGGACGTTGTAGTTTTCTGCTCTCATCAGAATCTGTAGTTTTCTGCCTGAGACATTACTAATGGGTTTTTGGACTTAATCTATGTGTTGATGATTTAATAAACGTAATCTTAGTCACAATCAAATGTAGTGTAGCACACATATTGCATAGCATATATATTGCTTCGTGCTAACATCTACAGGTGATCAAGACTCAAGGAAGAAAAGAATTCAAGTCAAGACAAGACAAGTAATTTTATATTTCTTTTGAGTCTTAGGAATCTATGTAATCTTGATCATACAAGAGTTAAAATCCCTTCATATATACACTAGGTTCCATATAGAAGTCACACCCAAAACTCAAACATAGACCGAAAAACACTTAAAACCAAACCTAAACTGCCTGTGCAAATTCGATCGACCGAACCACCTTCGTTTAACAGAATGATCATATAACCAATATCCACAACAATATCCCCCCTGCACACTAGAAACAAATAAGTTAGCAAACTGGCGACATATCGCCTCATGAATTTGGTCCTCATCCTCAGTCGTCTCTCCTCCCTCAACTATCCTACCGCCTTTATTGGTCGCTCTCCTCACCCTAAGAGAAGCATGGTAGAGCCTCGAGTTAGAATCACCTTCCCTCAACCATATCACCCTAGATTTTTGTCGAATGATCGACTCCTCAATCACTAATTGGCAGGACAGCTTATCCACAACCTCGCTCTCCTTCCTTCTCAGTCCCTCATCATCCGGAAATCGTTCCACCTCCACTCGAATCTGTTGTAGCTTCTGCCTTGCCTCGTTTAGTCACTCATTTATATTCCCAAACACCTCATCACTCCACCTCTTAAGTAACCGCTTTAGAGACTCCAACTTCCCCACCACACGATACATTAAAGTGCCTACAATGTAGGTCGACCAAGCCTCCTTTACCACCCCTAAAAATTGGTCGTGCCCAGCCTAAGCATTCATAAACCGGAACATCTTCCTCTTCCGCACACCATGAGGCTCGAGATCCACCACCAAAGGACAATGGTCACTAACTCTTTACCTTCCACATAACTAATGGCATCCGGGAAGCATTATAACCACACATGTGAGCAAAGGGATCGATCAATCCACGTCTCCTCCTGCCGTGCGACGAATTCGACAAAGTGAACTCTCCTCCTGCCGTTTGCACCTCGAGCAAACTACTGAACTCAATCCAATGGTTAAACTCCGTCATGGCCACCGTATTAGACTCACCCCCTCCACGCTTCTCCCATATACTCCTAATACAATTAAAGTCCCCCATGACCATCCACGTTACTCCATCAGTAGGTTTGCACCCACGCAAGGCCTCCCAAAGAGTTCTCCCCATAACATAGTTATTATCCCCATACACAAAAGTAATCACAACTTGCTGACCTGTGCCGCGAACTATATCCTCCATGTGAATCAATTGATCCGTCTCACGAGTCTTTTGAAGATTATATTCCGAATTGTTCCACAGCACAAGGATCCTCCCGGAATTTACCACGTCACTATTTCACTCCCATTCATCTTGCCATATAGATTTAACAAACCTCGTCAGCCTCTTCTTCTTTACTTTGTGCTCAATAATACAAGCCAAATCCCTCTCCCCCGGTTTATTTTATCTCGAATCATGTACGTGTGCCCCCGGGCATTTGCACCATGAAAATTCCAGCAAAGCCACTTGATGGATGTGAGGTTGGGGAGCGGACTCCCTTCTTCCCTCAATTTCTCTTCCTTTGCCTTTCCACGTCCACCACTCTCACATGCCTAAAGGAGTATGGACGTGCAGCTTCCTCGAGATTGACTAGTGAGGATCCCTTCGTGCCTTCTGCCATCCTTTCTTCACGGATCTCACTAGCTGGCGGACCGCCCTCACCATCCCCCCCATCTCAGCAAGGAGATGGAATTTATTTGGTGAGTGAGCCCCGTCTTCCACCCTCAAGATGCCCACATGCAGCCCATGCACTGTCGCCTTACATGAATTCCCTTCACTCTCGTATGCATGCTCCCCCGTAGGCATTTCAAGTCCTTGAGGGCGAGCCCTAAACTGATGTAGTCCCCCTTCTTCAATTTGCAAACATGCACTCATTAGCCCCCTTCTTCAAATTGCAAACCTCCAGTCCTTTGCGAACCATGCAAGGCCTCTAACTCCCCATGTGAACCATCCTCCTTTGGTGCAACTACACCTACTTCCTCCACTAAGCCTTGCCCACTTTCCTCTTCTACGTCCGCCAAACAAAGTGCTCCCTTGCATGGTGAGGCCTCTTTGCTATTCTCAGCACTGCACATACCTTCCACTCCACCTATCTCAATTCCCATTGGCTCCTCTCCTTTCCCTCCACCTATCTCATCTCCTATTGGTTCCCTCTCTTCTCTAGACTCCTTACCATTGGTTCCCATCCCCCTAAGATTATTTTTAGCAGCCCCATTCCAACGGTTTCCTTCTTTTACATGGCCCTTGTTAGAGCCAACAAAGGAGGTACCCATCTCTCTTCCAAAAATGGACTCTGTCTCTTCCTCTAACGGAATACCCTTAATTCTGTTAGTCTTAGTTCCCTTGCACCTCCCATCAACCCCAGACCGTTACGCCCTTCCGTTGCACCTGCTAGGCATGTTGGTGCATCACCTTCTAAAAACCCTTCCAGCTCTGGCAACCTACAAGTCTCGTTGCTCTCCTCCACTACTCCCACTCCCTCCGTCCTGCTCCTTTTTTTCTCCACCCACCTATTCCTTCTACCCGTAACTTCCCTTCCAACTACAACCCTCACCTCCGGTCCCCTTCAAGAGCATCGAGTGTCAAGATGACAAAACATTGAGCACAACTTACAAAATAATGGCTTCCACTCGTACTCCACATACACAACCTCACCCTCCTCCTTCTCATTCTCCACCAATATTTGTGACGGATAATCAAATTCACTACTTACCTCCACGCACACTCGAGTGTAAGCTAACTGATGCCCCATTTCCGTATTCTCATCCATGTACATTGGCGACCCTAACACACTTGCAATCGTGCCTAGATGTTTCCTTGACCAGAACTTCAGATCCAAGTCCGGGAAGATCTCCCAAATTGGAATCGTTCATACATTGTCTTCGGTCTTAATGCCAGCCGACCATGGTTGGAGGATGAGTGGTGCCTCTTCACAAACCATGGACCATTCTCAAGAGCGAAGACTTGATCGGTGTCTAGCGAGAATCTGAAAATCATCATATTGAACCTCCGTCGCACAATCTCTTACTCCCCCGAGATCTTCCACACCTTTGCTAAGTGCTTCTCAAGTGTGAGTAAATGGGGTGAGAACCCCACAAATTAACCCATAAGCACGTTCTTCCATACACTACTAGATTCTTCTTGCTCTTCACTCGAAATGGTAGCAACCCTAGTGCCTCCCTCCCTCATCGTTGGTGCAACAAACTCCAGGGAAGTGCTTGCGGGGCTGAGCATGATCCCTAGGTTGCTCTACATCTGCATGTTGTGGTCCTTCACAACCCTTTGCGACATTCTTGAGACTTGGAAACTCCTCTAAGTCGGTGAGGGTTGCTCAAGCGCTCAAGGATTCCTCCATAGCGAGAAAATGGAGAAGGAACCATAACCAAAGAACGATTTAGATTGACAAATGGTGAAGAACTACTCTAGAGACCCAAGGCTCTCCCATGCTCTTTCGTCCTACTGTTGGGTAGTCAAACTCTTTATCCACCTCCACACAAACTCTTGCATAGGATAACCTTCTCCCCAGTGTTGTGTTGTCATCCATGTATAACGGTCTCCCTAGGACACTAGCTATCGTGCTCCAGCTTTCAACCGACCAAAACCGCAAGTCCAAGTCGGGAAAGCGAACCCAAATGGATACAAAAGTTATGTCAAACTTTCGCATCACCGTCTCCAGTGTCCAACTTTGCACCACCAAGGGCGACCACTTCACGAACTAAGGCCCGTTCTACAGTACATGATTCTTATCCTCCTCCAAAGTGAAACGGCAGAGGAGGAAGCCTCGTTGCCGGTGAAAAACCTCCACCACTCCAGAAATACCCCACAACTTAGGCAAGTGCTTTTCAAGTGTTGGAATGTGAGGTCTGAAATGAACAAAGTAACCCACCAATACCTTGTCCCTTCTCTTCATAGCATCGGTCACTTGTTGCCTTAAACACACCGCCAACCTCGCACCATCCTTCCTTGCCGGCTCTACAAACTTCAAAGTCGTGGATGCCCTTGGTCCAGAAAGGAACAAATCATACCACTTCCTTTGCTTGGGCACTTCCCCTCCAGAAGTGGGTCTCGAGGGACACCCTCATCAAGTGCTCCATTAAATACTTGGCTTGGCCGATTGTGAGGGCTCTTGAGCGCTACTCCCTCCAATCGGTGATGTAGCTTCTCATGAGCACTTCTCACGCTTGATTTTGAGTAGAAAATAAGGACTTTAGGTAGAAAAATGGTATGGATTACCAAGGAAAACCTTAGAAACCCCCATGCTTCCTCAGAGCTTCTCACTTTTACTTTCTCTCCTCTATCTTTACATTTTCCTCTTCTCCCTTCTTCTTCCTCCTCTCTCTCCTCATCTTTCTTCATGGAATATCTGGACAAATTTCCATATCCGGGAAAGTCATCCATTGTGCAAAAGATCATTCCACAGTAGCTCACCATCTTCCCACAATCTCTTTATGTAATCAATTAAAGGTCTCAAGTACACATCATTGTCATTTCCCGATTGTTTTGGACCCATCATGTATCTAAATTTCATGCTTAACCACAGTGGGAGATTGTAAATAACAAGCCAAATAGGTCACGAACTATGAAAGCTACTCAAACTAGCATAATGATTCATTCCATCAGTACACTAACCAAGTCTCAAACTTCTGGATTCCTCACCAAATATCGTGAAGTCGGAACGAATTTTATTCAACTGTGGAGAATTTGTAGGATGCCAAAGCAACTGATCATTCGTTGTCTATTGATCTGCATGCCATGTCAGGTTCTTTGAGTCCTCAGAATATGCGAACAAATGCTTCAACCTTGGAATTATCTGAAGACAACACAACAGCTTTGCAGGGGGACGTTGTAGTTTTCTGCTCTCATCAGAATCTGTAGTTTTCTGCCTGAGACATTACTAATGGGTTTTTGGACTTAATCTATGTGTTGATGATTTAATAAACGTAATCTTAGTCACAATCAAATGTAGTGTAGCACACATATTGCATAGCATATATATTGCTTCGTGCTAACATCTACAGGTGATCAAGACTCAAGGAAGAAAAGAATTCAAGTCAAGACAAGACAAGTAATTTTATATTTCTTTTGAGTCTTAGGAATCTATGTAATCTTGATCATACAAGAGTTAAAATCCCTTCATATATACACTAGGTTCCATATAGAAGTCACACCCAAAACTCAAACATAGACCGAAAAACACTTAAAACCAAACCTAAACTGCCTGTGCAAATTCGGTCGACCGAACCACCTTCGTTCAACAGAATGATCATATAACCAATAGTGTTTTAAATAGCCCGACCGGTCGACTGTGACCATTTTGGTCGATTGTCTACATATGTCATTTGACTGTTAGACTTGTCGTATTATACTAATGGTCGTATTAAAATTATTATACCTACCCCAAGAATACAAGTGACCACCGGTCGACCGTGGACCTAGTTTCGGTCGACCAAACATAAACGTTTTGACAACCCGTTAGTGCATGTTATTTTTGGTCGACCAACCCCACCTTTTCGGTCCACCGAATATAATCGTTTTGACAACCCCATAGAGATTGTTCATTTTTTGTCGACCGAACTAACCTTTTTGTTCGATCGTTAACTTCAGTGAACTTGAGTTGTAGTCGTAATTCGGTCAACCATTCCTTTCTCGGTCGACCATTTGTTTTCTGGACTTTTCGGGACTTTCCTGGACTTCTTTTCCGGATGAGCTCTGGTCAACCATTCTGTTCTCGGTCGACCGAACTTACCCAGAATTGTGCCTTGAGCTTTTCTGTCTTGTGTTTCTTAGACAATCTTTTACCTTATTAATCACAATGGCTATAACCCCTTACGATCTTATAAATAGATGTTACCAAGACCCAATTTAAAAACCCTTCCACTCCAAATTGTCATACACATCTAAGAGAAACTCCGAAGCTTTCAATTCCCCAATCCTACTCTTCAAGCTGAACTTTACACATTTTAGATCACTTCCAATCATACACTAAGTGTGCTCAAGATAGAGAGTGATTGTGTCACTCAAAAATTGTTTATTAACAAGCAAGGACTTCGGTGAAAACCCGAACTGTTCCCTCTCGGATTGTCAGAGGAAGAAATCAAGCTAGCGAGGATTGTTCGCACTTGCTGTGTAAAGGCTTAATCTCTGCCCGGAATGAGATTGGATAGTGAACACGTAGGCGGAGCTCGTGGAGTCAAGCGGAGCTCGTGGAGTCAAGCGGAGCTTGCAAGAGAGGAAGTAGGCGGGAGGCCGAACCTCTATAAAAATCCCGGGTGCACATTGTGTGGTTTGTATTTCTCTACTTGTTTGTTTTTATTGTTTTCGCTGCATCTTTGATTGTTTAAGCAAGTAGAGATTAACTTAAAAAGTGATTAGAATTTGCACTTCATGTCTGTGATATCTTTCTTGTTCATGCACAAATTCGTGTAGTATCATTCTCACATTCATTGAGGAGAATGCATTAAGTAAGTGTGTGATGGTGCTTTACATATGTACATAGTCGAGTCATTTATTTATTTTGTTTTCTTTTGTTTCTATTATAAGGGTCATGATAGTGTGCTACATTTTACATTATCATGTTGCTATACCATGATCCTTGGGGACTTGTATTCATTTCCTTGCCCATTGCTTTAATATTTCCATTTCTTTCAAAATCTTCATGTGAAAAATTGTTTTTTAGGTTTTCCGTGTGTTTAACGTTTGCAAAACCATTGAGAGACAAAGTAAAAAAGGAAGGTCCCAAAATAGACTTGAACATGATGCATAAGGATATCCAGTACACTGATTTTAGGTCCTATCTCTAGTCATTAGGATGCAGTCCAGTTTTCCCTTGGGGGGAGAGTAATCATAGAGTTTTAGTACTCAAACTAATAAAGAAGTCCACCCTGAACCTTGTAAGTCAAAGAATTTGTGCATGTTAGTATAAGGAAGTTTTTTGATGTTAGGGGCCCTTAAACTCGTGTTGTGAAGCCTTAAGTGTAGGGGTCTTGGTTCATATGTAGATAAGATGTAATTTAGTATGGTATTCTCTCTTCTTGAATGCTCTTATCACTCGGGAAAAAAGGTCCGAGGAGGACTTAATACCTGGTATTTTCAAGTCATCTAACTTGGGATGCACTGACCGAACTAGCGTTACACAGGTGGTAGGAATCACCCTAGGTGGAGATTTGTTGGAAGGTGTACGTAATAATGTAAGTCTTCACAGGCAATGATGCATGACCCCGCACCATGGGAGAATTAAATACCAATAAGTTTTAATTCCTTGTTGTAAAAAAATAAAAAGAAAAAATATATATATAAATAGGAACCTTAATGGACTTTACATTTTCTATCACTTTAAGATGTTATGGTTTTCATGTAAGTCTTTAATTAACTTGCACGAATGGTGCCCTAGACTAGGTGTGTGGACATGTTATATATATAAAGTCGACCCGTAGGAATACCACACCTATTCATCGACATAAGTAGGTCCATACAGTCATGTTGTTTTGCTGAATAATGCATCAATGTTCATATTTGGTGGGTATATTCACTAAAAACCCTTAGGAGACCACTCCACCTCCTTGATGACAGGAGGCTTTAATGGCTAATTGCATGTGCTAAGTTGAACCACGATTCCTACGAAAGTGAGGTAGGATTTCTCTTCTCATATTTTCTCTTTCTTTGTTCTACTCGAGAGTAGCAAAAGATAAGTGTGGTGGTATTTGATTAGTAAAATATAATGAAGAGCATTCATGTTATACATCATTTATTCTACCCCATATTTGTGCTACTCAGATTGTGTTTCATACATGTTATGGTGTAGGTAATAAAGAAGAGAAAGGAAGCAAAAAAGACCTAAATGCAAGAAGAAATGCCAGATTTGGAATTTCTGGACATGTTTGTATCGTTTAAGGACCAGATTGCAAGTCAAGAAGAAGCTAGGTGAAATCCCGATGGAACCTGATCGTTAAGAAAATATGTTGGTTAAGTAAAGCTGTTGGTGAAATTTGGGGTTGATCCGACCAAAATAATCCACCATTAGCATATCCAAATATGCTACTGGAGGATATGGTTCGCCGTTTGATGCCAGAATTTCATCAGCAAGTTGGGTACTAGGTGTTGCGTGGTCCAGAGCAGCGGGTCCGATTACACCCAGATTAATCTAGACCTTCCAATCTTCTATAAATACACTTGTAATCCTTCTTCTTTCTTTCTTCTTCATCCTCCTTCTCCTCATTATTTTAGGGTTATTTTCTTGCTTAGTAGAGTAGTGGAGGAGAGGGGAAGACACCAATCTTGTAATCTTGCTTCATTAATCAAAGGTTTGTCATTGTTGTCGTTTGCATTTTTGCCTTGATTAGATTTAGTTTTCTTTACTTATTCATGTGTTGTTTTTATTTTATTGTTTTCTTTGTTAATGAGATGATTAGTGAGTAATCAATCCCCATGAGGGGTGGAGGATGATGTGAAGTGTGGATGTAGTTAGATTTATGTGTGTTTATAATATTAATTTGGAGCTTCAAATGATTTTCATAGCCATTTTGATGGGTTTCTCACCCTTGCCTTTAATGTGTTAATGGTCCTAACGGATTCTTAACACATGCTTTGGTTAGTGGGTCCACTTAATGGGGAATGAAGAGGTGAGGATAAGATTTGAGTCAATAAAGAGATCAGAATGACATTTGGAAGCATTTGGCCTTGTTGGCCTTATCGTGATTAATGTCTTGTATGTTTTAATGATGATGTTAAATCATAATTCATGTGGACACAAAGTTAGGGTTTTGGTCATCATGCATTTCTATGTTCTTCATGAATTAAAGAGATAAGATTGACATGTAATCCTGTGGTTATCTTTACCCTTATCATGAGTAGTATTTTGTATGTTTTAATGATGGTGATAAATCTTAATCCATGTAGAGACACACTTAAGGTTATGGTCTTTATATATTTCCATAGTATGCATGTTGATTAGTAGCATATCATACATCGAACTCATGCTATATATCATTTATTTTACCCCAATCTTGTGTTACTCGAGTGTTTGTTGTTATATTTAAGGATTAGGTAATAAAGAAGAGAAGGGAAGAGAAAAAGGACTGAAACATAAGAAGAAAGGACTTAGATGAAGCAAAATGGACCTGTCTATCATACACAAGGACCCATCAGTAAGAGGGAAGGACCTGAACGTTAGCCCAGGGGGACCAAATCGCAAACTGAGAAACTCCACAACATCATATGGAGTATTTTGGAAATTAAATTCGAGTTGGTACTCAAATGACTAACTAGGGAACACCCCACGTGAAGAATTAAGGAATTTAAGTATATGCGTGAAATTGGGTTGCATCTGACCAATTGTGACCATCAATTGGCAATCCATTTTGGTCAGGATCTGACATTAATTTGTGTGGCTGTGGGTTATATTGTTTATGTCCATTTGAGGTAAGGTTAAGTACTCCCACACTGGGCGATTGTCTCCAGTTGCATTTTTTCATGTCTATAAATAGAACTCCTCTTCTTGCTTTGTAATTAGCTATTGCATGGTGGTCATTCTCTCTACTTGGAGAAAGCCTTTGAGGCAAAACTCAAGGTGGAGAGGATGCCACTTTGTAACGTGAGTCATGTAAATAAAAATATTCTCTTTTTGTTAGATATTCTTTGCTTTAGTCTTGCATGCTTTGTTTCCTTAAATCTTAGCATAATTAGTTAGCTTAATGAGTAGAGTAGATCCACCCCGTTTGGGGTCGACCATATGTAGATTATGTGATGTGTTAGTGATGTGTCATTTCATGTGCTTAATGTAGTTTTATACTCGTGGCATGCTTAAACTTGTATTAGATGGGACAATGGCCACACTTGGTACTTGTCTCATGCTAGGTTTAGAGTTTATCTTGTTGTTTGTAATAGTTTTATGGAAATGGCTTGTTATGTATAAATGTTTGATTAGTAGAGAATGCATGAATGGATTAAGTTGTATGAAGGGGTTAATTGATGTTCTAATGTCCACATTTGGTACTTTGTTCATACTTGAGAACTCATAGTTCATCTTACCTTCATGTCTAATTATATTAGTCATGTATTCATGTAAATAGAGTTGATGTTAATTAGACTTCACACAAGTTTCTAATTGATTTCACCTACTTTACACACTTGAGCCTCATGTAATGAAGATCCACTCCCACACACACAGACCTACACACCTCCACTTCATGGGAGTTTAGTTTAATTGTTAATTCACTCATAGGTTAGTGTAGTTAGTTAGCATAATTCACTCATTCTCCTCTCCTTTCCCACTCAAGTATGGTAGTCACAACAATACTCACAACTCCTTGAAGTTTGACCCGTATTTTCCATGTCTTCACCGACATCGTGCACTTGTGGTTACTACAACGATCAATCAAGTGTTTGGCACCATTGTCGAGGAGTTGGTCGTAGTCGTTGTTGTTTCCACCATTTTGATGGGATTTTTCTCACATTTTCTCTTTAGTTTTGTTACTGCACAGGGAAAGAAGTGGACAGAGGAGCCTACAGGAGTAGGAGAGCGCACTAGTGAACTTTGGGTACCAGAATCCCTAAACAATCCGCCAGTGGTGGATTTGGTGAGGAGTTTCTCGTTTCGGTTTCACTAGTAGCTTTCTTTGCTTATTTATAGTTGATACCTACCACTATTGACTCCATGCATGCTCTGATTTGATGTCAAAAAATAGTTTTCTTTGCATGCTTACCTCCTAATACAACTTGGACCT
Source organism: Triglochin maritima (assembly GCA_963682175.1). NCBI lineage: Eukaryota > Viridiplantae > Streptophyta > Magnoliopsida > Alismatales > Juncaginaceae > Triglochin > Triglochin maritima. Next base: position 32,388,915 of record OY821776.1, on the reverse strand, counting down.
TAAAAGTCAAAGCAAAAGATTAGTGGATTGCTATCTACATCATGCATCATTCATAGACCATGTATGTATTCATCTTTTCTTTGCTTTATTTTTGTGTTGTTGAATGCAGGCGTGAGGTACGTGCATCCACTCTCTCATTCATGCATGGTTAAAACATACATTAGTTAGTAAGGTGCATTGGAACAAGAGTGAGGTGAGTGCTTGTTTGATGGGTTGCTTGCTAGTTTAACGAAAATTGATCTTAAAGGGCACCCCTTGTAGCCTTCAAGATAAGCTGGGGGATTTCATCTCCCCTTCCTTCAACCCCACAAAACACCTCTCAAAAATACTAATGTTAAAATCAAGTAGACATTGACCCCTAAGGAGCTCGGGCGCATTAGGAGAGTAATCCGGTCGCGACCATCATAGCTTGATCGGTGTCGCCCACTTTGTCGATAGTAGGAGGGACGAGATCTCCGGATCGTGGCTCACTTGTTGGGCTTTGTGGTCTTCATTGTAGGGAGGTGAGGCGTATTGAGGCTGCGTGACCTCGCAGTTAGGCATCGTCTATCTGTAAGTACCTATAGTGACCTTAGGTTGTTTGAGTCGTGTTTGCTAAATTAGGCTTCTACCCTCACCTTTACACACGCTAGCTCTAGGGATTCTTCATGTCTCCTCTGAGTCATCTTCTTCTCACTTACTCTACGTTATAGTCTCCTCCCCTTTACACTCTATATAAGCATTTTAGGGTCGAGTCTAGCACTTTTTGGGAGCTTGGCCTCGTGGTGCTGAGAGTGCTCGACTCGAGAGTACTGTGTCGAGATAGATGGTTACATGGGCGACCATCCATTTCATTGTTGGGAACAGGACTATTCTCTCTGATATTCTGGACCCATGCATCCTGGGTTCCTCAGACTAACACCCAACATGGTTGGGACAATCTTAATTGTAAGGCTGAGTAGTCTTCAGATTGGGGCAATATGAGAGAGGCACCGACTGCTAGACCGTCATATAGTTGTGTCGGATCATATGTTGGTCTACAAATTGAGACATTACAAGAAACTTTGGCCTCTTTCATGTAGTCGGTAGACGGTTTGACTGGATTGGTGGTTCAAGAAACCACGTCAGATGACCATAGTGGTTTAAGTGGTCAGTTGTTTGAAAAGTGTTCGTATGTTCCTCCCAAACTCGAAAATGATGATGTTTTTTCCCAAAGTACACATTATGACCCATTCACATTCATGTATAACCTTGGGAGGACATATATATTCATGGGGAAGCCATAGAAATCTTCAGTATCATACATCATGCCTAGCCAGTGTCCTCCTCCCGAATACCAAGAACTCTACCAACACCCAACTACCAATTATTGGACTCATTCTCAGCCCATTAACACCCAACCCAAAAAAATTCAAAATTCTAACTTGAACCACACAGTTGACCCCAGACTTGATTCCTTATGACAAACCATCCAAACGTTCATGGAAACCACTCAAAAATCCTTGCAAACTATGGGAATGTAAGTCAGTCAGATGACACAACAATTAAGTGAACGATAGGAGGGTGACCTTTCTTGTCAACATGAGCATTTATCTTCTGATATGGAACCACCACCACATTCACAAATTCAAAGCACAAAATTCAAAGTCAAACTCCTAGTCAATCTGAGGTCTTAGGGTTACAATTCATGATCACTTTGTGGGATATTCAATTCAAATTGAGAATAGCATGGACCAGTTTCGTAATGAGTCGGCACTGGATTGTGTCTTATCTTTCTGTCCCGTAGCCCTTGAGACGCATGATCCTAATGTTGTGCCTCTTAAAAACTCACCTTTGGTTGAGCAAGAGCTCCCTAATACCCCTGATTTCATACGTCCTGCTGAGAGTTTGCCTCTCACTGTATGTAACGCCTCCGATCTCGTGGGTACGCACGTTGGGGGAAACCAAGCAAAAAAAGTTGTGATTAGAGTCATCCGTGATAACCAAATCAGATACAATAAACAGAACGACACATACAAGAAGTACAAAATAAAAACTTACATGGATAGACAAAAATGAGACATAAACTTAAAAGGGAAATTATCCACATATGGAAAGTAATATCAAATACATTACATCGAGTTCAATAATGGAAATACATCATAAAATAATACGGAAGCAAAACAATAACGGGCAGAATCTGGTCGACCTGTCCCTCGTGTACAGAATCCTCCAAAACTCCTCCAATCTAACCTTTGTCGGAAAACTGAGGTACCTCAGGGAAAACAATCAACAAATATCATGAGTGTTCAATAAGAAAATCCCGTATGCCCCGAGTCCAAAAATCGGATAAGAAGTTATACATGGAACCTATCCACCACACATGCCAGGCAAAAGGGCCTCAACTCTACATAGTTGCACCAAGCGACAACTCTACATAGCTACGCCATTGGGGTTCAACTCGAAGTGGTTACTCTATATAAGAACCTGTTGGCCTTTTGGCCTTAATCTATGTTTTGATGATTTAATCAACCTAATCTTAATTGTAATAAATGTAGAGTAGCACACATATTGCATAGCATATATATTGTATTGTGCTAACCTCTACAGGTGATCAAGACTCAAGGAAGAAAGGAAATCAAGTCAAGACATGTATTAAAGATATATTGAAGACATGTAATCTTGTTTTCTTTGAGTCTTAGGAACATTGTGTAATTGAGTATTCTTGAGCTAAAATCAACTCACCTACACACTAGGTTCCCTATAGAAGTCACACGCAAAATTTCATATAATTTGGACTTCAATATATCACCTAAACTTAGACCGGAAAATACTAAACACTTAACCTAAACTATCTGCCCACAATCGGTCGACAGAAACATACCGTTCGGTCGACCGAGTGATCAATTATCCAGTTGGTGTTTTTCTGCCCAGTTTCGGTCGACCGTCCAGACCTTTTCGGTCGACCGTGTAAACTTATTTATCCGACCGTTAGATTTGTCGTATTATACGCAACGATCGTATTCGTATTATTTCCATATACCCCAAAATACATATAGTGTATCGGTCGACCGAGGATCTTGTTTGGTCGACCGAACGTATGATAACTCGACAAACCCAAACTGCCTGTTGGTGTTCGGTCAACCGGGGACCTTGTTTCGATCGACCAAATATGATCTTGTTTGTCAACCACGTAGAGCTTGTTATGAATCGGTCGACCAAACCCTATTCGGTGTTCGACTGATCACTTGAGTGAACTTAAGTCATAGCCAAAATTGACCAACCGGTCGACCGGCATACCCATTTCGGTCGATCGTTTTTGTTCTGAATTGTGACCTGCACTTTTCTATTTTGTGTATCTTACACAAACATCTTCTAAACTTGTCCCAACGGCTATAACTTACTTGGAACTTATAAATAGAGTTGTAAAACACATTTTAACACATCTCTCCGACTACAATTTGTCTCCTACATTAGAGAGAAAGCTCCACACACTCAAAAGCCTCAAACCTTCCACACTTTAGTCTTAAATCCTATTCTCACTCAAGTGTGGTCGGATTAGAGAGTGTTGTTCCACTCATCCATTGTCAAAGAAGCAAGGGTCTTGGTGAAAGCCCAAGACAAGAGTATAGACTTCGGTGAGAGCCCAAAGTGTCCGTCTCGGATTGTGAGAGGAGGAGCCAAGCTCGGCAAGGGTGTTCGGGAGCTTGAAGATTGTAAATGCGTTCTCTCCCGGCCTGGAACGGGGAGTGGTTAGTGCAGTCGTGAGTGGAGCTTGGTGATCCGAGCGGAGCTTGCAAGAGAGGACTAGGACCCAGGTGGGGTGCCAAACCTCTATAAAAATTCCCCGACTCCTTGTGGTTTGCTTGTCTTTCCTTACTTGCTTGTTTATTTGTTTAAATTCTGCTGCACATCATTGATTGTTTAAACAAGTAGGTAATTAGGGATAAAAATGATTAGAATTAGAGACCCTCCCGATCCTACATTTGGTATCAGAGCCTTGTAAGCTAAATTTCATTACTTAATCGTAATTTTTAGCATGGCTTCAACATCTAATCATGTAGCGGGATTGTGCACCACTAGACCACCTTTGATAAATGGGTCAAATTATGATTATTGCAAGAATATGATGAATATATTCCTAATTTCTAATGAACTTAAGTATTTGATGTTTCTTACAAATACCTACACACAACCAAATGAAGATGAATTAGATTCACTTTGAAGGCCCAAAATGAAAGAAATTGAGATGAATTAAAAAATCATGAACATTATTTATTGTGATCTTAATGAGGGTGAATATAATAGGATTAGGGGTTGTGAAAATGCATCTGAAATATGGCATAGATTACAAATGCGTCATGAGGGTGATAGCAAAACTAATGCAACTTGCATTAGTCTCCTCATGCATAAATATGAGATTTTTTTTATGCAAATCGGTGGGAACATAAGAGAAATGAACACTCGCTTCACCGATATTACTATCTCTCTTTTGGTCCTTGGAAGAAAAATCATTGAAGGAGAGATAACACAGAAGTTCCTCCGGTCGCTTAGCAACGATTGGGAAGATAAAGTCGTCACAATGAAGAGGCGCATGATCTTTCCAAATTAAAGATGGAGGAACTTGTTGGATATTTGATGGCGTAGGAACTTCAAATTAACCATCGGAAGGAGAAGGAAGCCTCAAAGAACAAACCCTTCTTGTCATTACATGCAAATCTTGAGGAACCAAGGAGGAGTATAGAAAATGAGGACATTGAAGTAATAGCCAAAGACTTCTTCAAATACCTCAAGAGGGATAAGGGAGAAAATAATGAAAGAAGAGGTAGAAGAAGTGAGAAAAGAGAAAAAGAAAAGGAGAAGGAGGAGAGCGAAAATGAGAGAAGAGAAGGGGAGAAGAAAATGGAGAGAAGGGAGAGGGGAAGAGAAAAGGAGAAGAGCAAGAGAAGAGAAAGGAAGGAGGAAGCTCACAAGGCTACATGGGATGAGTCTTCATCACCATCATCATCATCATCATCTTCCTTGCAAAGTAGAAGAGAGGCAACTCACTCATGTTTCATGGCTATTGAAGATGATCAAAGTGAGGTAGACTCTAACTCTTGTTCTATTAGATCATGCTCAACTAAGTCTTATTATAGTGATAGCTCACATTCTAGTGGTAATGAAGAAACTTATACACATGATGAGCTTCAAAATGCATTTAATGAATTACTTAAACAATATGAGATCATTTGTGACAAAAATAAGAAGCCTAGAAAATTCATAAATGATCTCCAAAGCCAAATTGAATCAATCATGCATGAGAAAAATGAGGTGCTTGCTAAACTTGAAACTAATGCATAAACTCTTGAAAGTTTAAAAGCAACACCCATTGATAATGAACAACTAGATCTTCAAGCTTGCAATGTGCAATTAAGAAAAGATTTAGAAAAATTCACTAATGGAACCAAGATGCTTGACATGCTTTTAGGTAGTCAAAGACAATCATTAGATAAACATGGTTTAGGATATAATGAAAAATTGAAAAATCATGTATCTCATGCTACACTAAATGGCAAGCATGTGTTCATTAATCATAGCTCTTCAAGTGTGTGGTCTCCTAAAACCAAAATGGTTTGGATTCCCAAAGCTAACATTCAAGGAGCCAAAGTTGTTTGGGTACCTAAATCTAAAATTGTAGGTGCCTGAGGAGGAAATCGATGATGACCGGGCAAGCTTGAGAGTCAAATTCAATGCCGGTTGCATCACCGAATGGAGATTGGAACCAATTCAAAGCTTCAAAGTGGGTGTAAATTTCTTATCCTCTAAATTTCTTGAATCAATTGGTTCTAGTCTAGATTTTATATGATTAATTAACAAATCATATATTCATTCATTGCAAATATTTAAGTTTGAATCACGTCCATTGCTATAGTGTCAAATTCTTAAATGGATGTCAAAGGGAATTAATACATAACATGCTTAATTGTAATATTTGCTTGATGTTAATAGGGGAGAATTAAAAATTGAACTTACTTGAAAAATATTATTCATATTGATAGGGGGAGCTTAGTGAATATCATTTTTCTTAGTGTAATGAAGTGCAAAATTTAGGGGGAGCAACTTCATTACAAGACATCCAAAATTCAGTGCTTAAATCTTATAAATTTTTTATGGATGTCAAAAAGGGAGAGATAATTAAGGGGTAACTTGAAATATGATTAAAATTGAACAAAGACTATGCACATCCTTATGGGGAGCATTTTTATGCATAGTTTACAATTCAAAATTTCAAGTATTAAGATATAGGTTGCCATCATCAAAAAGGTGGAGATTGTTGGACTTTTTTGCCTTAATCTATATTTTGATGATTTAATCAACCTAATCTTAATTGTAATAAATGTAGAGTAGCACACATATTGCATAGCATATATATATTGTATTTTGCTAACCTCTACAGGTGATCAATACTCAAGGAAGAAAGGAAATCAAGTCAAGACATGTATTAAAGATATATTGAAGACATGTAATCTTGTTTTCTCTGAGTCTTAGGAACATTGTGTAATTGAGCATACTTGAGCTAAAATCAACTCACCTACACACTAGGTTCCCTATAGAAGTCACACATAAAATTTCATATAATTTGGACTTCAATATATCACCCAAACATATACCGGAAAACACTAAACACTTAACCTAAACTATCTGCCCACATTCGGTCGACAGAAACAGACCGTTCGGTCGACCGAGTGATCAATTATCCAGTTGGTGTTTTTCTGCCCAGTTTCGGTCGATGTCCAGACCTTTTCGGTCGACCGTGTAAACTTATTTATCTGACCGTTAGATTTGTCGTATTATACGCAACGATCGTATTCGTATTATTTCCATATACCCAAAAATACATATAGTGTATCGGTCGACCGAGGACCTTGTTTGGTCGACCGAACATATGATAACTCGACAAACCCAAACTGCCTGTTGGTGTTCGGTCAACCGGGGACCTTGTTTCGATCGACCGAATATGATCTTGTTTGTCAACCACGTAGAGCTTGTTATGAATCGGTCGACCGAACCCTATTCAGCGTTCGACCGATCACATAAGTGAACTTAAGTCATAGCCAAAATTGACCAACCGGTCGACCGGCATACCCATTTCGGTCGACCGATTTTGTTCTGAATTGTGACATGCACTTTTGTGTATTTTCTGTTTTGTGTATCTTACACAAACATCTTCTAAACTTGTCCCAACGGCTATAACTTACTTGGAGCTTATAAATAGAGTTGTAAAACACATTTTAACACATCTCTCCCACTACTATTTGTCCCCTACATTAGAGAGAAAGCTCCACACACTCAAAAGCCTCAAACCTTCCACACTTTAGTCTTAAATCCTATTTCACTCAAGTGTGCTCAAGATTAGAGAGTGTTGTTCCACTCATCCATTGTCAAAGAAGATAGGGTCTTAGTGAAAGCCCAAGACAAGAGTATAGACTTCAGTGAGAGCCCGAAGTGTCCCTCTCGGATTGTGAGAGGAGGAGCCAAGCTCGGCAAGGGTTGTTCAGGAGCTTGAATATTGTAAAGGTGTTCTCTCCCGGTCCGGAGCGGGGAGTGGTTAGTGAAGTCATGAGCGGAGTTCGGTGATCCGAGCGGAGCTTGCAAGAGAGGACTAGGACCCGGGTGGGGTGCCGAACCTCTATAAAAATCCGCTAACTCCTTGTGGTTTGCTTGTCTTTCCTTACTTGCTTGTTTATTTGTTTAAATTCCGTTACACATGTTTGATTGTTTAAACAAGTAGGTAATTAGGGATAAAAGTGATTAGAATTAGAGACCCTCACGATCCTACATAACCGACCAACAACCTTGCTGGTCTAATCCACAAATAAGTCACCAAAATGTGTGACCCACCGCTCGGCATGCAGCGGACTTTTGGATTGACACCCCAACTCACGGCAAGTGACCTACATGATTCCATCATGAGGTTGTGAATGCCCATCTTGTAGCAAATGACAGCGTGCCTGTCTAGGTCTTATCTTACACCTAACCTCTCTACATAGAGAGGTCTTTCAATCAGGCCCATCGGCCCCTCAACACAGTGCCCATATTTATTTTATTAACCATTATACAAATGCAATCTATCTATAGGACTACATCCAATCTATAGCACAAAGCTAGACTCATGCCCAATGCAAGGAGCAAAAGAACTTCCACAAGGCTTTAAACATAAAATAGCGAAAGCTAACACATGCTCCACAGGCTAAAAGGCAGCAATAACACAATCAAATGACTATATCAATTGACACAATCATGCACAACATAAAGTCTTGCTATCTCCGGGTCATCAAGCATTAGTCATAATATCGAATTCTTGAACTATAAACATTCATGACACTCATGACAACTGCAACAATAGCTAAAATGTAACATCCCGAAATAGCGGAAATTTAAAATTTTAAACAATCAAGAGATTATCATAATAAACTCATCAACGGGAATGTCACTCAATAAATCAACCGTCGGTGCACCAATAATACAACAGAGTTTGTCAAAAGACGTGATTACAACAATACAATGAAAAGACAGATAAAGTAATCACGACGACCTCAAAGAGTACGATGTGGATCCTGGCCCCAAAATGTGTGCGCTCGTGGTCACCACCCGACAGAACCTACTGCGGTCCTGAAACATGAATCAAACAACGATACCTGAGTTTCCCATTAGGAAACCCCGTATGCCAAGCTCACCTATATGCATGTACTAGTACGGTAAATGAACCTACCATACTAGTAGCATGTCATGTCACATATGCAATGCATCAAATCCCTCAACAGGGTAAACGGGACCTCAGTCCAACAACAACGACCCTCAACAGGGTCCACAAGGATATCAGTCCAGCAACAACAACAACGGGTCTCCCTCGGAAACCTACCGTAGGCACATACGGTCTTACGTACAGTACGCGACCCCCCCCCCCACACGCGACTACTCGACCCAAAGGGATCGGTGAGGAGCGTCCGCACTTCCGTGCAAGGAACCACGTGGTCTACACCACCTTCGACGGAGCCGTAGCCCGGTCGGTCAACATCCCAGGATAGGTGCCCAATCGGGGATCATCGTCGGCACAACATCAATGGCATCGGTGGTACAACATACGTCCGGCACAACATCGGACGTCACAACCACAAGCCGGAAAATCGACGGCACCATCATCGCCGGCAACAACCTTGGCGGCATCGCCGGCACAACATCGGCGGTACAACATACGTCTGGCACAACCTCGGACGGGTCTAGACCGTAGCCTGCAGGGTCATCATGCTCCACGAGCCATGAGTCAACACGCATTGGGATCCGCGATCCCTCAGGTCTGCTACTCTACAATGAGTCCAATCAATCCATCAAAATAGTCACGATCCATACATGGAGGTGACGCGTCCTGGACACCCACACTCTTCCACACGGCGGTCCCTAGGCAGGCACGCGTAACGTGCCCACCGTCACCTCCCGGCTCACGCACAAGCCGAGGGCACAGGCTTCCGTGGACAGAGTTGGCATCCTAAATGGAACCAAGAATTCTGTCCTGCGTAAAACGGTCGACCGAAAGAGGCAACTCGGTCGACCATTTCCTCAAGGGAATCGATCGACCGAAAGTCTGTAATGGTCAAACTATTTGCGCGAAACATAAGTTCCAACGGTCTACTGAAGGTCTAAAACCGGTCGACCAAAACGAGGTCAAAATCCAGAGTCTGGTCAACATTAATTCAAAACTATCGGTCGACCGACTCAGGGGTCTCGATCGACCGAAAACTAACAGGGTCATCCTAGTATTTCTACGTCATATAACGGTCGACCGCAAACATGAAATATAACCAGTACACTTAAGTTCCGGTCGACCGAACATAAGGAACTGGTCGACCGCCTGAAGGCCCCGGTCGACCGTTGGTCGTCTTCAACCTCGCGCCAGCCGAGGTTTTTCACGGAAAACGACACTGGAGAGGTCTCCAACCGCCCCGACCGACCAACACCACCCTCCCACGAGGGTGAGCAACAACAAACCAAACTAAGAACCGGCATTCCTCGATGAGAAGACGGAGCACACCGGAGTTCGCTCGACGTCACCCGCGACCACAACTTCCGATCTCGCGCCTCACGCTCGTGCCTCCGTTGTTCCCAGCACGACACCACACGCCGGAGCAACCCCCACGACCTCTGGATCACCGGGAAAAAGAAGAAGAAGAAGAAGAAGAAGTGAGAGAGGGAGATGGCTTGCACTAAGGAAGGAGAGAGATGAGAGAAAATGTTTTTGCTTTAAAAACCCCAACCCAACAGTTATCTCTCTACGTCCACAGTACCCAGCCCCCCACACTACTCCCCCATCACCTCATCTCCTTCAACTTCCCATGCAAAGCACTCCTCTAATCTCCTCCTAATCCCCCATTAGTACCCTAATGGGTTTAGGGTTCTAACATAAAAGACTACAAAACATACGTGCAATAGTAATCATAGATTCTGAGAAATAATAATGAAGAATCACATTAATTCAGCAACAAGATAATACATGTACATGTGACATCTTAACAGCAATCAATCATGAAAATTGACATAAATCCAGCAACTAAATAATACATGAACATGCGAAGTCTTAGCAACAACTAATCATGAAGATCACAGGAATCCAACAACTAAATAATACATGCATATGCAACATATTAACAACAACTAATCATGAAGATCATATAAATCCAGCAACCAAAATATACATGAACATGTGACATCTTAACACAAACTAATCGTGAAAAATCACATCAATCCAGAAACTAAATAATACATGCATATGCGACGTCTTATCAGCATCTAATCATTAAGATCACATAAATCCAGCAACTAGAAATATAGATGAACCAGTAACATCTTAACAACAAACTAATCATGAAAAATCACATAATCCAGTAATTAAATAATACATGAATATGCGACATCTTAACAGCAATGGATCATGAAAACAACGTACATCCAGCATGAGAATCACGTCCACAACATCCAAGTGACAACGAATCCAGCAGTAACCAAGGTGCAACACGCTAACGCCAAGATAAATCATGCATGCAATGCACCCGATGTACTCCCCCCCCCCACCGACCCAGCCACAACCTCCCTGATTTCTCTCCTCAACGCACCTGGGAAGCATGTGCTTAAAGTCATGTTGAAGGGGAGAACATCCCAGCTAACCACAGCAACCCAGGGCTACGTTACACCAACCGACTAGGCGGAGATTGCCACTCACGTGTGTGCCCTAGATGCATGACCAGACAACCCCTTTGGTGCTGGATGAACCTCCGTCCAACACTCCATCAATCATACCTGAAATGAGGGAGATTGAAGCCCGGAGATCGCCTGAAATCAGTTGATGTCGCCTCCCTTGCTAGCTAGACTTGCCTCACCACTTGCACCTCTTGCTCGCTTGATTTGTCAGAGTTCCTAACACCCAGACATTGAATAGGAGGGGAGAAGAGGATTTCATGGGGGGAGGGAGAGGGAAGGAGAGAGGTGTGATGTCTAGGGTTCTAGCCTTACCATCCATGCAACCTCCAAATAAGGATCCAATGAAAGCACAATATTCTCCCTTCTTTACCTTCCAAAACCATGCTGATCTGAAATGTGCACGCTGATGTGGATGCCACCTCACGCTTGCTGACCCCACGAAGACTCCCACACACAAACCCAAGTGGCCAAGAAAATAAATCTCATGCCACTCGCACCACAAACCAAATCGATCAAGTCTAGACTCGCGCTCGGTGTACCACGCCCGCGCGATGAAAAAAGAAACTTTCCCAAAAAAGGAAACTTCCATGAAACAAAATAAATACATGACACAAGAAAACAAACATAAGAACAAATACATGAGCATCAAGATGAGAAGGGACTTATTATTAACTCAGGAGAGCAGGTGTTACACTATAGCTCCTGATCATCTTGAAAATGAAGGGACACCAAACAACTACATTGCCAATTAGAGTATTGGGAGTTCCTTAGAGGATACCTTGGCTAAGAGACCCACTCTCTGTCCGCCTGGTGCATTGGGCACGGATAATGAGGTTGTTGGCCTCGTTTTGGTGCACCATCTTGTCGGTTTGAGCGTTTGGATTGACGATCATAACTTCAATACCACAACGGGAGTAACTCTTCTTCCGTTGCTCAATTATGACAAAACTCTTGAGAGGCTTGAGCTCTTTAAGTTTGGTCCTTTGAATCAGACGTTTTTGCATCTTGAACATGAACCTCTCCTTGCATCTTATGCATTTTATGAGAGGGCCCACTAATGAGTATTTTAGCCTTGTGTGGTGTCAGGTTCCCATTCCAAGTAGATTGACCCACTTTTGAGGTTGTCATTTGATGTCCTTTGACAAATGACAATGAGAACTTATTTTTGTACGTAGTTATATTTGAAAACAAAAAAGAAAAAAAGAAATACTCCAACAGTGAGCGTATGTCATTTTGGGCCCCATTTGTTTCACGTATTTGTCTCTATTTTTAAGTATCTCATAGGTTTTGGGGAATTTAAGTTTATGTCCATCAACATAACCATGAACTTCCATTTGTGCTTTACGTTGGTGAGATCTTTTACTATTCATGCATAAATGCATGTAGTATCACACTCACATTCATTGAGGACAATCCATGAAGTAATTGTGGGGGTGCTTTACGTGTGTACATAGTCAAAAGTTTTTCCTTTTCTTTCTTTTATTTTCTTTTCTTTGGTTTGTATTGTTAGGGTCATGAAAGTGTGCTGCATTTAATATCGATATAACTTCTTGCTATGATCCTTGGGTGACTTGCCTTCTTTTGCTTGCCTGGTGCTTTAAATTTTCACATTTCTTTCAAAATCTTCATGTGTTTGCAAAACAAAATGTTTATGGCTTTTGCATGTGTTTAGCATGTGCAAAATGTTTGAAAGGCAAAGTAAAAAGCATGCTCCCAAAATTGACTTGAACATGATGCATTAGGATATCTATTACACTAGCTTTAGGTCTTATCTAGTCGTAAGGATGCACCCCAGTTTTCCCATGGGGGAGAGTAATCATAGGGTTTCAATACTCAAATAAATAAAGAAGTCCACCCTGAACGTAGTAAGTCGAATAATTCGTGTTTGTTAGTATAAGGAAGTTTGTCGTAGTCAGGAATCATTCCTGTTGTGAAACCGTAAGTGTAGGGGTTTCGGTTCATGTGTAGATAAGAAATAATTTAGTAAGGTGTTCTCTCTTCTCGCACGGCTCCTATCTCTCAAGAAATTAGGCCTGAGGGGACATAGTACCTGGTGCTTTCGAGTCATCTGACTTGGGATGCATCGACCTAAATCCAATTGCACAGGCGGTAGGGATCGCCCTATATGGAAATTTAGGGAATGTGTATGTGATAGTGTAAGTGCTCATAGGCAATGTTGCACGAAACTGGATCGTGGGAGAATTAAACACCAACCATTTTGAATTCATTGTTCTCTAAAAAGAAAAAAATACAAATAAGAACCTTAATGGACTTTACACCATGTATCACTTGAGGATGCTGAGGTTGCCCATGTCTTTCACTTAAGTCCTTTATTAACTTGCACGAATGGTTTCCTCGGCCAGGTGTCTGGACAAGATACATATATAGTGTCGGCCTATAGAATTACAGTGTCCAATGATCGACAAAATTAGGTCCATCGAGTCATGTAGCTTGGTTGAATAATGCGTTTATGTTCGAATTTTGTGGGTGTATCCGCTGAAAACCCTCAGGCGACACCACTCCTCCTCCTTGGCAACAAGGAGATTTAATGGCTTGTTGCACATGCTAAGTTCAACTTTGATTCCTACAAAAATGAGTTAGGATTTCCATGTTTTTCGTATGTTTTTCCTTTCTTTCATTTTTTCTTTCTTTGTTTTACTCGAGACTAGAAAAAGGTAAGTGGGGGTATTTGATTAGTAGCATATCATACATTGTACTCATGCTATATATCCTTTATTTTACCCAAATATTGTGCTACTCGAGTGTTTGTTGTTATATTTCAGGTATTAGGTAATAAAGAAGAGATGAGAAGAGAAAAATTGTAACGCCCCCGATCTCGCGGGTACGCACACTGGGAAAGACTACAAGTGTCGCGATCAGAGACCTCCGCGACGACCGAAGGAGTTACAAAAGACAGACCAAACAACAACTCGACAATACGTAGAGAGATCATACATTGATAGACTAGCATAAAACATAACTGAAAAGTGAGAGAATATCCATATATGGTAAGAAGGTCAAATACATTACACCGAGTTCAAAGGGAAATACATCGTAAATAATGCGGAAGCAAAAGACAAACTGAAGAATATGGTCGACGTGTCCCTCGTGTACAGAATCTTCGACTACTCGTCCAGTCCGCCCTGTGGAAACCTAAGTACCTGCAAGCACCGCATTAATAAATGCGTGAGTTTTCAATTAAGAAAACCCAGTATGCCTCAGGCAATACAAATGAAATAAATATGACACATGCAAGAAGTCTAACTAAGACTAGTAGCAGTCGAACAGAAACAAGTGCACGGAATGCATCAGAAGGGCAATGACTCCACCAGCCATGCCTGCCGGGCGCACCCGACGTGTTCCTCGTAAGGAACCAGAACACCAGCCTCGCTGGTCAGAGGTGGTCACCCGTCGGTGACCCACCGCTCGGCACAAAGCGGTGCGCCGGTTAGATGTCCCAACTCGCGGAAAATAACCTACATGGTGCCATCGCGACATTGGGTCCACCTAACCTGAGACAGAATGGCAGCGCGCATGCCCAGGACTTATCTTAGGCCTGGCCCTCACATAGGGGTCTTAATCAGGTGGCCTCTGAAGCTAGAGGACCCACCCGTGGCCCGTCGGCCTAGAAACAGAACGTGCCCAGAATTACTCCATTAGATTAGATGCAATGCAACTACCACAACGCATATAATCTAGTACATCTAAAATATTCAGAATGAGTTCAATGGAGGGTATGCAATATCTCCCTCAAACTCTAAGCCAAAACAGAATTTAAATTCATCCACACCACACGAATTTTAAACAATTAGCATCATGGATTATCATGCAAGAATATATAGTCTGAAATCAGTAACAAATGGGGAACCATCCAGCAACTAAATGATGTATGATTATGCATGAATATATGGTCTGAAATCAGTAACAAATCGTCGATGATCATGCATGAATATATGGTCTGAAATCAGTAACAAACTATGGATGATCATGCAAGAATATATGGTCTGAAATCAGTAACAACTTGGGGAATAATCCAGCAACTAAATGATGTACGAATATGCAAAGTCTTAGCAGCAAACCGAGTCATGAACTTTCCTATTTCCAGCAACCTAATGATGCATGAACATGTGTCACCTTAACATAAAATTAAATAGGACTTAAACCCTACATTCAGCAACTAAAGAGGAATGAAATATGCAACATCTACCAGCAAGCAAATCAGTAAGCACTTGATGAAATCCAACAACAATCCGGTTGACTGAATATGCAATGTTTTTGGTAATAATGCAGCCATGCAATATTCCTATTTCCAGCAACCTATTGATGCATGAAATATGCGGCTTGTAATCAACAAGAAAAATCAGGAAATAAACCTTGTGTCCAGAACTAAAGATGTTTAGATATACAACAACATAGCAGCAACTAAAGATGAAGAATCATGCAAATCCCGCAGCTAAATAGGCATGCATATGTAGCATCACGGTAATAACAAAACATGGGAATTAATGCATGAAATTAACTATCTAAATCATACACAAACATAGGGTATCTTAACAGCAAGGTAAACCAGAGAATGATCATGAAATCCATCAATATAATCACATCTACAACTAGCAAGCAGCCAGAAATCTATTAGAATCTAAGGTAAAACACACAACCCAACCAGGCTGAGATTTCATCTCGCATGTGTGCCCCAGAAACCTGACCAGACATCCCCCTTGGTGCTGGATGAAGCTCCATCCGACACCCCCACCTATTATCCTACATTTGGACCAGAAGCATACAAGAGGTGCAACATAAGTTAATACCCGTCCAGCAGCACACATAAACCACAACTTAATCAAGTAAATAAGGCAACAACCCCCAACCGCCTCATTGTTTGAGTTACCACTTACTACCCGCATGGATTGTTCAATCAAACCCGAAGGTTGCTGATGCTGGACAGCCTCCAATCCAGCCCCCAAGCCTTATGCTACACTAATGGCTAGAGACATACCTGAAGGATAGAAGATGTTGAGCTAAACCGGATGCACCAAGATTTCCCCTAGCCGCACGCAAGGAGCTCCTCCGAATTCTTCTTCCAAGTTGCTGGAATTGCTGGGGAGATTTTCGGTGGTGGTGTGGAGAGGAGAGGGAGGTAGGGTCGGCTGGATGTGGGCTTAAATAGGTGCAAGTTTGGAAGGAGCAATTAACAATAAGGCAAGAGATAATTGGCTTTGATGGCCAATCAGCACTTTCCTTTAGGCAACCAATTCAAATATTTTGCAAATCTCAAGAGATTTGCTCTTGCTGATGTGGCATCCACGTCACCCAGCCTTCACACCTCAGCCCTAAATGCCTACTCAAAGCACAAGCCAAACCACACACATGAATTCCACTCGATCGACCCGGTTAAGTCAATCGATTGGAAAACTGCCTGACGGTCGAACCCGTCCACGAGTCGCATTGACTCGCCCAAAAAGGAAACTTTTCCCCGAAAGGAAGCTTTTCCAAAACAAAGCATAAAATCACACAACTAACATCATTCATCAAGAAAACACAAACTCGGGCGTAAGGATGGATAAGACTTAATAAGGTACCGGAGAGCGGGTCTTACAAAAATGGACTTGTCTTTCATACACAATGACCCATCTGCAAGATGAAAGGATGTAGATGTATCCCCAAAGGGACCAAATAGCAATCTGAGAAACTCCACACCATCGTGAGGAGTATTTTGGCAATTAGTTCGAGCGCAGAATTAAATGACTAACTCGGGCACACACTCCGTGAAGAATTGAAGAACTTAAGTAGACGTGTAAAATTAGATCGTATCTGACCAATTGTGACAGCCAATTGGCGGTCCATTTTGGTGAATCCGACCCAGTTTCGTGTGGTTGTGGTTTATGTTGTTTATGTCTATTTTAGATATGGTTCATTAGTCCACACCGGGGGATTGAACCTAGTTGCTTTTCTTCATGTCTATAAATAGAACTCCTCTTCTTTTTTGTAATCACTCATTTTTTGTTGGTCATCTCTCTACTTGGAGTAAGCCTTTGAAGAAAAACTCAAGTGGAGGGAAGGCTACTTGTAATGTGAGTCATCAATAAAACAATTTTTCATAGTTTTGTTTGAATGGCCTCTTTTTGATTGCTTTCATGTTTAGCTTAGTTTTGTTTTCCGAATGTTAGTATAACTCATTAGAACTTAGTATAATTGTTAGCTTAATGTGTAGTGAGTAGTTTCATACCCCTTTGGGGGTGGAGATGTTGTTTATACATGTAATAAAGAATGAGAATGAACGTTATATTATGAAATATGTGATGAATGTGAATGTATGCTTGTTTGCTTAATTTGAGAAAACGTAACTTGATGGGTTTTGCCACAACTTTTAAACACTTCTCATGCTTGCTTAGGTTTTTAAAAACTAACTTGTTTATGCTCATGTTAATCAACTAGGTTCGTGATTGGAATGATAGGTTTTGACACAACCATTAGACTTTTTTTGTTAATCAAAGTTCCTCAAGTGTATGGGCTCCTAAAACCAAAATCATTTGTGTTCCTAAAGCTAACATTGCAGGACCCAAAGTTGTTGGGTACCAAAATCTACACTTGTAGGTACTTAGAAGATGGGAGATCAGCAATGACCGGCAAAGCATGAAAGTCGAATATCAAGTCAGTTGCACTATCGAAAGGACAATTGGAACCACAATTGAGGAATACGAGTTGGGTAACAATCATTAATCATCCTAAGCTTAAAGTATTGGTTCCAATAGAATTATGTATGCTTAATTTTCATATCTTTTGTTTCATAAAATTGCGTCACATTGAAGGGGACAAAAACATCATATGCTTATATGTCCATGATTTATGACAAAAGGGGAGAAAAATTGAGCTTAATTCTTATATCCTATTCATATTGATAGGGGGAGCTTAATGAATATCATTTACATTGGGTAATGAATTGTAAATTAAGGGGGAGCAAATTCATTACATTAGATAAGGGGTGAGGAATTTAAACATCTCATAATCATATCGTTTAAATTTTGATTGATGTCAAAGGGGAAGAAGAAACTTGAAATTAAAATTAAAATTAATATAAAAAAACTATGCACATCCTTAGTCGGAGCATCTCATATGCATAGGTTACATGTTAAAAGTTGAATTATTAAGATATAGGTTGTCATCATCAAAAAGAGGCAGATTGTTGGCTTTTTGGCCTTAATCCATGTTTTGATGATTTAATCAACCTAATCTTAATCACGATCAAATGTAGTGTAGCACACATAATGCATAGATTATATATTGTATTGTACTAACATCTACAGGTGATCAAGACTCAAGGAAGAATTGAATTGAAGTCAAGACAAGACAAGACAAGTAATCAAGCTTTTGAAGACATGTAATTTTGCTTTAATTTTGAGTCTTAGGAACTTGTGTAAACTTGAGCATACAAGAGTTAAAACTTACTGACTTACACACTAGGTTCCTTGTAGAAGTCACACGCCAAATTTCAGATCAATTTGACTTCAATAGGTCACCCAAACCATAGCCGAAAATCACTAAAACCAAACATAATCTGCCTGTGCAAAACGGTCGACTGAAACATGTTTTCCGTTCGACCGTTTATAATGGATTATCTACGTGAATTTTCCTAGTTCAACCGGTTGACCGCCCTTGACCTTCCAGTCTACCATTTTCGTATTTTTCGGAAAACCGTTAACCTTGTCGTATTATACAATTATCGTATTCGTATAAATTTTCCTAACCCCTAGAACACCGGTGAAACATTGAACTTAGAATGGTCGACAAAATGAAGACTTTTCCTGTGCCCAAAACTTCCTATTTTCGGTCGAAACGTTTATCCGACCTTTCGTTCGACCAATTACGATTTACCCTAGCCAAAACCCCTAGATCGGTCGACTGACCCCTGTCCTGGTTCGACCGATGACTTAAGTCATAGCCTAATTGGTTTGACAGTTCTCTAGTTCATTCAAACATTTCATTACTCTTAAAGAAATGGTCAACCGTTCTTCCGGATTCGGTCAATCGTTGTAGGACAGAATTGGAGAACTTCAATTTCTATTTTGTGTATCTTACACACAATTCAATCAATTCTTCCCCAATGACTATAAAACTTTAGGAGCTTATAAATAGAGGTTCCCTAACCTTATTTAGATAACTCTTCTACTTCCAATTGTCTCATACACTAGAGAGCACCTCTCCCAATCTTCAAAGCCCCAAATCCTACACTCAGGCTTAGACTTCCACCACTTTGATCCAATTCCAATCATACTCAAAGTGTGCTCAAGTTAGAGAGTGTTGAATACTCAGGTTACCTTTTTTGTCAAAGTGTAAAGGTTTTGGTGAAAGCCCAAAGCATTCCTTCTCAGAATGTGAGAAGAGGTTCCAAGCTTGGCGAGGGTGTTCGCAAGTTTGAAGTGTAAAGGCATTCTCTCCCGGCCCAAAACGGAGAGTGGATAGTGAAGTCATGAGTGGAGCTCGTGGAATTGAGTGGAGCTTGCAAGAGAGGAGTAAGTAAGATCCGGTGGTGGATTTGAACCTCTATAAAAATTCCCGTCTCCATTGTGGTTTGCATATTCTTCTTTACTTCTTTCAATTGTTTGTTTCCGCTGCATATGTTGCTTAATCAAGTAGAGAATTAACTAAGTCATTAGATTTATTTGGGCCCATCGATCCTACAATTGGTATTAGAGCATAGGTGCTAAATTTCATATACGTAATCGCAGTTTAGCATGGCTAGCACATCTAATCATGTACAGGGTTTATGCACGACTAGACCTCATTTGCTTAATGGGTCAAATTGTGACTATTGGAAGAATAGAATTAAGATTTTTTAGATTTCAAATGGCCTTAAGTATTAGATTTTCCTACAAAATCCTTACACCCCAAATGAAGAAGAACTTGCCACTTTAACTAGAGCTAAAATGAAAGAATATGATATGAACTCTAGTATCATGAACATTTTATATTGTGACTTGAATGAGGGTGAATATAATAGGATTAAGGGTTGTGAAAGTGTATGAAATATGGCATAGATTAGAAATGCATTATGAGGGTGATAGTAAAACAAAAGAAACAAGAATTAGTCTCCTCATGCATAAATATGAAATTTTCACTATGCAAATCGGAGAGAACATAAGCGAGATGAACACTCGCTTCACCGATATAACTAACTCTCTCAAAGTTCTTGGAAGAAATTTCAGTGAGGGAGACATGCAAGGAAGTTCCTCTGGTCGCTCAACATTGATTGGGAAGGCAACGTCGTTGCAATTGAGGAAGCACATGACCTCTCCAAACTAAAGATGGAGGAGTTAATTGGAAACCTCATGGCTTATGAACTTCAAATAAATCATTGAAAGGAAAAAGAAGCCTCCAAGAAGAACCCTACCTTCGATTTGCACACCAAATTCAATGAACCAAGGAGAAGAGAGGAGAATGAGAACATTGAAATCCTAGCCAAAGACTTCATCAAATTCCTCAAGGAAGACAAGGGAGAAATGAAATAAATAAGAAGAAGAAGTGAGAACAATGAGATAGAAAAGGAGAACGAGAAGAGTGAAAATGAGAGAAGAGAATAAGAAAAGAGAAAGAGAAGAGAAAGAAAGGAGGAAGCTCACAAAGCAACTTGGGATGATTCTTCATCATCTTCATCATCATCCTCTTTACAAAGTAGAAGAGAAGTCGTCCCCACATGTTTCATGGCTATACAAGATAAAGAAAGTGAGGTACCTTCTAACTATTGTTCTAGTAGACCTAATTGTTGATCAGCTAAATTATATTCTAGTGTCTCATGCTCTAAACAAGAAACATATAATTTTGATGAGATTCAAAATGCCTTTCATAATTTAGTTAAACAATATGAGATCATATGTGATAAAAACAAGAATTCTAGAATTTGATAAATGATCTCCAATGCCAAATTGAAATAATCATGAATGAGAAGAATGAGGTGATTGCTAGACATGAAAAACATGCATTAGAACTTAGTAGTCTAAATGCAACACCCATTAATGATGAACAACTTGATCTTAAGGCAGGTATTGCTCAACTTTAAAAATATCTTGAAAAGTTCACAAAAGGAACAAAAATGTTTGACATGCTTCTAGGTAGTCAAAGGCAATCATTAGATAAACATGGTTTAGGATATAATGCTTCATATGTTAAAAACCATGTTTCTTACACTGCTTTGAATGGAAAGCAATTTTTTGTTAATAAAAGTTCCTCAAGTGTATGAATATCATTTACATCAAGTATCTTATTCATTCATATTGATAGGGGGAACTTAATGAATATCATTTACATGAAGTATTGAATTGTAAAATTAACGGGGAGCAAATTCATTACATTAGATAAGGGGTGAAGAATTTAGGCATCTCATAATCATATCGTTCAAATTTTGATTGATGCGAAAGGGAGAGAAGAAACTTGAAATTAAAATTAATTGAACAAAAACTATTCACATCCTTTGGGGGAGCATCTTATATGCATAGGTTACGTGTTAAAATTTCAAGTATTAAGATATAGGTTACCATCATAAAAAAGGGAGATTGTTGTCTTTTTGGCCTAAATTCATATTTTTGATGATTTAATCAACCTAATCTTAATTCACAGGGTTGGGGTCTACAACAACCTTTGCTCACTCTTGGAGTCGTTTTTTGTTCGTCTTTTTAGAACTTTGAACATTAATGGGTTCCTATCTTCATTTGTCAATGGACATCAAATGGGAACTCGCCATCTCTCGAGGTGGAAATGCACATGCATGGGCTCGCATCATTAGAAATAGAAGAATTGTTGAGGGGTTTATGAATGAAGGATGATGGTTCATGCCTCACAAAACCAGGGTCTATGAAAGGAAATGGAAACAAATATGTTTCTATTCTGTGACAAAGTTGAGGTCATCAATATATACCCTCCAACTGACATTCTGGTGCACAGAGATCATTTCATCCACACAAAGTGACACCCTGGACATATTACCCAGATGTCGAAGTCTAGGAACTGAATTGCTTAACCACCTAATACCCTTATAAGCATTGTGGTCGTTTGATGCCTCTTGAGAATTAGCAAGATAGGAGGTATGAATGAGAGGTGAATCTCCGTCCAGTTGTTTGAAGTGTAGGGTATCAGGTGGTTGATTCTTAACCCACATTGGGTCCTCAACAGATACAAAGTGATGAGCAGGTGGCCTCAAGGCCACAAAAATATTATCTTGTGCCTCAAGAGCCACATGATCAAAAGGATGTGGCTCAAAGGCCATATGACCACAAGATAAGGCACATTCTTGTGCCAGCACAGTTTAAACATCTTCACCACTATCAGGATATCCATCCAACAAATCTTTGAAATACTTAAAGGTGCCTTCCACTTCGTTCTCATCCATGCAATGGATAAGATTGACCTCAACAGGGTCATCGAAGGCACCTGGCTTCTTCCTCATGGTGAAGATGTGGAAATCAGTGCACTGACTACCATATGTCAAGCGCATCAAACCAATACACAATTTATCAAGGCATTGGAAGTCGCTAGAAATGGTCACCCCAAAATAACAGGAATTTGTCCAAGTGGGTTTGGCATAGGTTCAGTATCCAAAACAAAGAAATTGACTGGATAAATGAACTCACCCACTTTGATAAGAACAACTTCCACCACACTTATCAGCTAGTTGAAGAGTGGTTTTTGTTTATTTGAGGTCTCCAAGACCAAAGTGGCCGTAAACAGAATACGACAAAAGATTGAGAGATGCGCCTAGGTCCAATAAAGCTCGATATATTGACACTTCACCAATCACACAAGAAATAGTAGGACAACCAGGGTCCTTCTAGTTGACTTGTGTGGGTTGTGCCAACAATGAACTCAAATTTTCCGCAAGAAAAGCTTTTTTAAGAACATTGATTTTTCTCTTGTTGGTGCATAAGTCCTTGAGAACCTTGCACTAAGGTGGCATCTGTTGAATCACCTCCAAAAAGGATTGTTCACCTTAACTTGTCGAAAGACCTAAAGTATCTTGTCATTTTGATCTTGAGTTTACTTTTTAAGGCGCTTACGGAATGGCACCTTCGGGGGCATACAAGTCTTTCAAACGAATCTCAGCATTCGGTTCTGTAGAAATATCAGTAGGGGCCTGTGATGGTCCCATCAATGTGGACTTTTGCGACGGAAGCTCAGACTTTGATTCCTTTGACATAGGATGAGACAAAGGAACCTCAAGGTTTGATCACATTCTCGAAATAAAAGTAGAAGGAACCTCAGAGTTAAGCTCTTTCCTGGAAGTATTCCTTAAGTGAACCTTAGGAACCGGCTCCTCATAGATGTGGGTATGACCACAGGTCTGGTGACACAAAGAGATGGTGATTGCAAGGAAGGCAACCCAATTTGGGTTTTCACCTCCTTAACCGACCTTAAAGTGTGAATCACATTAACATGATGGGTCGGTTCAGAGGTAGCTCGAGGTACTAATGGCCTTCTTTGAGATTGGGAACCCAGGGGATTAACCTCAGGTTGACTTGGGAATTGACCCTTCTCGCGTTCAAGGAGTTGATGAGCCAACTGGTGACTTGCGATTCCAATAGTTTGATCGAATTATTGTTGGCCGCAAGCATGGTTTGTGTGCTCTTCATGAACGCTTGAAAGGTTTGCTCAAGAGTAGAGTCCTTTGGGTCAACCCGCTGGGGTGGAGTCTGGCTAGAATAACCCAAAGATGAGGCCTAAGGAGATTGGTGAGTATGGGGTTGAGTCCTTGGATGTGGGGGTTAGTAGGTCACCGATGGTAGTGGAGGGTGATCAGGTGAGGGTTGAGGTTGAGCATGCGAGCTCTGACTGTGGCTCCCACTAGGGCCCTAAGAGAATTTAAGGTGGTTTCACCATCTCGGGTTGTAGGAGTGACCGTATGGATCGTTACGGTTCTGCTATTGATACATTGCATTTGCATGCTCAGTATTGCTTTGAGCGTAAGAACATTCGAAGTCACTATGTCTCGTAAGTCCACACCTACTATACACGGGAGCAGCAACCTGAGCTACAGGAGCTCGGTCCAGCTCTAAACTCTCAATCCTACACATAAGTGCAGTTGTTTTTGCCTCAGACACGATAGTTGACTCAACTTGGTAAGATCCAACTCGACTAGAAGAATTGGTAGCTAGTGGCTCTCTCATGGTGTCCCACTCAAGGGTACATTCAGCCATTAATTTAAAAGTATCTCATGCCTCATCAATGGGTTTCATTTGGAAGTCACCTTGACACATCAACTCCAACAATGTGCGAGTGTTATAGTTGAGGCCCTCATAAACAATCTGGTACAGCTTCCACAACTCATTTCCATGATGAGGGCACTACAAGAGAAGGTCCTTGAACCTCTCAAAGATAGCATGAAATGATTCGGTCTCAGTCTGATACATTTGATGTATCTGTTGAGTCTTCCTTTGGGGGAAGAATCTCTTCAGAAAGACAGTCACAAAGGCATCCCAAGACCAAATCGAGTTTTTCGGGAGGCCAGACATCCATTTCTTCACGCTATCCTTCAACGCGAAAGAAATCATCCTTAACCGGACCAATCATTGTCAAGTGTTGAAGCTTGAACATGGAGCATACCTCCTCGAATTCACGTATAAAGATATATGGATCCTCCTTAATGGCAGTAAAGGTAGGAAGCATGCTTACATATTGAGGTTTTAATTTGTAGTTGTTCCCGCGAGCAGGCCGGAGAACTATGTAAGAAAGTTGCACCTCCTGAACAGGGTGGGTCCACTCCCACAGAGTCATCGGTCTATCTCGTTGAGCTAAAGGTGGTGGTGCACCTAGAACTCGATTCTGACCGAATCCCTCTTCCTCCCAAGTTGGAGGAGGAGGAGGAGGAAGAGAAGGAGGTCTATGTGGTGGTAGGAGACGACCTAGGTAATCTATATATGGAACTCAGTCTCCCCCACCTCCATGAGATTGCTCGGCCAAGTGCTCCAAAGGAGCTTGAGGTGGAGTGGGCGATCACCTAGACCATCCATCTTAGAAGAAAAATGCACTCTCACAAGTCGAGCGCTCTCAAGACGCAGAGGTCCCAAAAGTCTCAATGCAACTAAGTAAACGACGACGTTCAGACCACGACGTCGAACATTGGATTGTCTTCTAAGTGTGCCTGAATCCTAGTGGCCAATGTCTACTTTATTTTAGATTAAGACTTTTGATTAGGAGTGATTATTAGGGCTAAGGAAAGGGTGATGAAATCCCACACCTTATCTTGTACGGGACGGCCCCCCTTAGGTTGTTTTGAATCCTAAGCTAGAAATCAACACACCAATCAATCACCCGCCTCACTCTTGTCTTGATGCACCTTAATAGCTATTGAACCTTACTAACTAATGCATGCTCTAACCATGCATGAATGAGAGAATGGGTTCACGTATCTCAATATCCGTGCAAGTCTACAGATGATGCATGACCTAGATGACAATTGATCAAATCTTTTGCTTTGAGTTTGAGGGTCCAAGTTATCTTAAGAAGGGGTCATACAAGCCAAATTAATTACTAACACTTCAACAGAGCATGCATTAAGTAGGAAATAACAGATATGAACTAGGAATATCAAGACATAGCCACAGATGAAACAAAAATTCCAACAAAGTTACCAAATGTTCCACTGGTGGATTGTTTGGGGAATTGGGTCCCCAAACTCTTCCTGCATCCTTGTTTCCCTCAGTTAAGCTCCCTTGTCTACTAAGTCCCCTGTCAAGTAACAAAACTAAAAGAAAACGTAAGAAAAACCCACCAAAATGGTGGAAACAACAACGACGACGACCAACTCCCGGACAACGATGCCAAAAACTTGATTGAATCAGTTATAATAAACCTCAAGTGTACGACGTCGGTGAAGACACGGCAAGTACGGGTTGTATCCATGAGGAGTTGTGCACGTTGTTGTTACTAGCCAACTCGACTGGGAAATGAGAGGAGAATGAAGGGATTATGCTAAACAAACTACTAAATGATGAATTAATTAACAATTAAACTAAACCCGTTGGAGTGGAGGTGCAATAGTGAGGTGTGTGCATGAGTGGGACTTCATTTCATTAAGTACAAGTGTGTAAAGTAGGTGACATAAACTAGAAACTAGTGTGGAGTCTAATTAACATCAACTACATTTACATGAATACATGACTAATATAGTTAGACATGAAGTTAAGATGCACTTTGGGTTCTCAAGAATGACCTAAGTACCTATTGTAGCCATTAGAACATCAATTAACCATCCATACAACTTATACTAGTGCAGAATGCACAATAGACGTCACTGAATAGACGCTGGATATAAAAACATTCGACGTCTATAGGTATAGACGTCAGATGTTTCGACATCCGACGTCTATAGGTTTGTATAAACGTTGGGTTTTTTAGTATAACCGACGTTTATACCTCCTAAAAGAAGAAAAATATTTTTTGCTTATTTTTTTGATTTATTTCGTATAAGAATTTATGTGGATGTATTTTGTATAAGAATTAATGCAATTTTTTGGGATTTATTTCGTGTAAGATTTTATGTGGATTTATCTTGGGCTTAAGATGGTTGCAATGTTTTTTTTACTATTTACTCATGTATAGACGTCGGTTGTATAGGGTAGCCGACGTCTACATGGTGTATTTTTTTATTAATTTATTGTTCTTTAAATGTATAGACGTCGGATTTATAGTATGGCCAACGTCTATAGGTCGTCTTGTATGTATAGACGTCGGTCAACCTATATATCCGACGTTTATAGGGCATAATTGTTTAGTCCCACATCGGAGAATTTATTTTTCTTGGTGTGGTTGATGTACTCCACCACTCCTTTACTGCTGAACGTGAACGAGTTGGGTCACCTGGGCATGTTGGGCTTCATATTCGTCGTTATTTGTCAAAAGATTGGCACTTGGGCATCTTGGGCTTGATTAATGTAAGTGTAGAATGCCCGATATGGGATGTAATGAATTTTTTTGGGGTTAATTAAACGTAATAGACGTCCGTCGTATATAGCCGACGTCTATACAACAAGGAATACGCAACAGGGAAATATACGTCAGGTACTTAGACCGCCAAAATCCGACGTTTATACCCCTGTATATCCAACGTACATGGGCTTTTCTGCACTAGTGATACATTCATGCATTCTCTACTAATCGGGTATTCATACATAACAAACCACTTCCATACAAAGATAAACCATACAAGCAACAAGATAAACTCTAGATCTAGCATTAGACAAGTACCTAGTATGGCTATTATCCCATCTAATACATGTTTCAGCAAGTGACAAGTATACATCTACATCAAGCACATGAAATGGCAAAAGATAAAAAGAATCAATCATATACTTCACCATCAACTACATTTCCTCCACCCCCAAATGGGTTGGATCTACTCATTAATCATAATAACAAGCATGGAAAGAAAGAGATTAAGACTAAACATGACATAAAACTACAACTAGAAAACTAACCAACAAAATCAAAAACTAATTGCATAGACAGAAAGTTAATGACAAGAGGAACATGAATCCAACCTTATATTAAAGAACATGGGAGATTACAATCTTCATCCACCTTCTCTACTTGCAGCCAAATTGGGTAAAAACTAACCTACTCTAATGGTGGAAGTGCAGACGAAGAGGAAAGGAAAAAGAAACATTGCTATTAATAGAAGAAAGAGTGGTATAGATGAATATGGGAGCAATCTGACGGCTCTAATCACTTTCTTTATAGTTTAGTGCACCCAAATAAACAAGTTCAAGCCACGGGAGATATTGGGGGTAAATTGGGCCAAACTGCCCGTCAGTGGTGGATCTTTTGCGCCCGTTCGGCCCCAATTTCGTCGAGTAGCTTAAGTGTCCTATTTTGCACGTGGGGTGCACTCCTAGTCTGATGGTTTGAGCTCGTTTGTCTATAATTGCCCAAATACTCTTCAAGATCATGGTTTTGATGGATTTTTGCGCCCAATTTTTTTCCCTGAATTCATGTCCCTTTGGATTTCATCTAGGTCCTTCCTAATTTGCATATGGGTTCTTATGCATGACAAACAGGTCATCTTTGCTTCATTTGAGTCCTTTCTTTTTTGTATTTCAGTCCTTTTCTCTTCCTTTCTCTTCTTTATTACCTAACACCCGAAACACCACAAATAAACACTCGAGTAGTACTAAATTGAAGTAAAATAAAGGATATATAACTTGAATGTAATGTTTGATATGCTACTGATCAACAAAATCAGTCCGCGTGTGAACTCCATCGCCCTATTCTCCTGGGTGACGTAGATCTCTAGGCAGTAGCATTCGAGGGTGTTAAACTTGTTGACGTAGCTCTCCAACGTCAACTCTTTCTGCTCTAAGGCAAGGAGCTCCTCGCACTTTGTGTCTTTGACATACTGCAGGAAATACTTCAGGTTGAACTCCTCCAAGAACTCTTCCCAGCTCACGTACTCTCTGTCGCTGAACACCACAGTGGATGTGGTCCTCCACCAGTTCCAAGCTGAACCGCGCAACACGTAGGTGGCAAGATCCACCTTCATCTCCGGGAAGCATCAATCACCCGGAATATCCTCTAGATCTTGAAGACCCAATCCTCGGCTGCCTCAGGATCCACTCCGCCTTCGAAGGTAGGTGGATACCGGTGATCAATCTCTCGCACATCCTGCCCACCCCTGTCTGGTCATTACGGGTTGCCTGATGCTCCAGGAACTCACCCAGCCTCTCTACCATCCCATAGAGCGTTTGTTGGTCTTCCGCCACACCGCGCCCTCAGACCGAACGCGTGGTGGGGGTCTCACATGTCTCGGAGGCATCCAACACAACAACCAAGATAACATAATCTAATTCACTTTGCATACATGATCTACTGGAAGAAATGCATGATTCTTGGGATGAGTACACCAAAACCGACCTACTCTGATACCAAGTTGTAACGTCCTCAAAAATGAAAAAAAATTAAATGAATTATCAAATATGAGATCAGAGTAAAATGGGGAAATTACTCATAAAAATACTCAAAATGTGGTGCACCATTACACAAAGTTTGAACAGTATGATTACCTCAAAACAAAGGCAGCATAAGTACAAGTAATCATATCAACCTAAAAGATAAGACTAGAGGATCAAATCCCGGTGTGCACTCATCCTCGGTTTCCACCCGCTCAATGTCGCTCAAGGACTAAAATGCAAACAAGTAACAATGCATGAGTTTTCATAACAGAAACCCCGTATACCAAGTCCACCTACATACATATGAAAATATAGTGCACGGAACCTATCATACTAGTATACATGGCATATAATAATTCCACCGTAAGACCTTCCCCATCAAGGGGTAACAAGGAACAGTGGTCCAGTCGGGTTGCTCACACAAGCTGACACATTTTCTCACACAAACTAACACATTTGCTCACACAAGCTAACATATTCCCGTCGGAAAGGAGTCCGGGAGGTCATCCCCGCCGCCACACAGATCGGTCGGTCACCTTTGTCTCCATCAAGACCGGCAGTCACCTCACCCCACGGAGTTGCGTAATAAGGCAAGGCATTGGGTTCCACGATCCCTTAGGTCTACTACATAGGGGTGGGTGGTCATGAAACGCAATAAACCATACACAGCCAAATAATAGAATGGACACGTGCAACAAGTATCCACACTTTTCCACACGGCGGTGTAGGATTTCAAGTTTAATTATGCATATATATTTTTCGAATTTTTATGCATAATAAAGATCAATTACAATTTTCTACGATTTATTTCATGCATGCATCAGTTTGTTTTAATAACTAGCTTCAAAACTTATTAAAACAAACACTAGGGACTCCGAAATTCATACCTAGAAGTTCTCTAAAACTTCTTGATGTTCCATAGACATTGAGGAAGACGATCGTCGCTTCCCGTTGCGCCGGATGCCTCCGAGTGTTCACTGAAACCCTAAACAAGGTTGGAGAGAGAAAGGAGCTAGCCAATCAATCTCCAAACAAGCTTAGATTCTAGCTACAAACCCATTCCTTAATCTCTGAGATTTCTCCTTCCAAAGACTTAGAAAACTAAGAGAATTTTCGTGGCTTTTTGTGGTGAATTAGGAGATAAAATAATTAGAGAACTAACTTAATTAAGGAGAATAAGGACCTATTTATAGGCTCCAATCTTACTCTCAATCATGGTTATTCTTAAGCCACGTTTTCTTTACATTTTCTCTCACAAACTAATTCCATAATGTATTACATGCATACACAAAACGTTTGACCAAGTTTGGAGCTAATCCAACCATCGATCAAATTAATCTCTTAATTATCAAAGGCAGAAAATCGATCGTGATTCGGTTTACCGAGTCCCACTCGGTTAACCGAATATGTCAAGATTGTTTAACCGAGTACCCGACGGATGACCGAATCTTAAGGAGAAAAATTCTCCTTAACCGATCGGACGAATTCTCGCCTAAAACCGAGTGCTATTCGGTTAACCGAAAATATCGGAACTTCACATTGTTCGGTCGACCGTTTCTGGTTCGGTACACCGTACCAAAGATCCAGGCACTTTGGTCAAGTTCGGTCAATCAACTATGACTATCCGTTCCACGTTCGGTTGACCGATCCATAGATCCTTCGGTCAACCGAACCATAACGGATTGCAGAACTTCTACCCGATTTTGCCTTTTCAAATTTTGGATTTATTTCCAACAAAATTTGAACTTAAGGGGGTTTTAGCAAATTCACAACTTATGCAATATATTATCCTATGCAACAATAAATTATTGCACCCCATAATATATGCATCTCATATGAATTTATCATGATTCTAATTATGTTTATATATAACATAATTGATTTTACTTGTTCACCACATGTGTCATATTTTCTATAAGAAACTCGACACATCATATGAACCAAAAAACAAGCTTCTTGTTTCCCGGTTTTTTACGGTGTGACCTATGGGAGGATGTAGACTAAATTGGCAGTGATATTAAGAGCTTAATATCACAAGATATAAGCGGTATCTAGCTACACATTATAGCTCCCAATTAGTTAGATGTCTTAATTCCACTCGAACCAAAACCCGATCCATTTAGTGATGGAGTGCACCACTTGTGTCTGTCCCTTGCCTTATGTTATTAAGAATACACACAAAGTAGTATTGTGTCATCTTTGTATTAGTATTCATTTCTTGATCTCTTTAAGCTAGTTATAAATATGTGACTTAACTCAAATCACAAATAACTTTGCTTTATCAAGTGGCCCACTAATATCATCACTCAATTAAGAGGGGCAATGATAATCTTTTGACTAACTATCTTCTCCAACAAAAGTCATACTTAACCAACTAATGCATTTACGCTACACTTATCGATAGCTCAAGACACTAGTCTAATCAAGCATTTCTTAAGTGATGGGATATAAGTCTCATATCAAAGGACCAAAGACACAGTAAAATATTAATGACACAGAAACACATTCCTATAATATTTTACTTGTTAGGTCTATTCAGTACACAAAAGTAGTATTTTCCTCTTTTGCATACCCGTGTTGTCACTCACTTGTAGACCTACAATGATCTATGACCAACACGATAATCTTAACTCGGTAATTAATGTCCCATGTTAATTACCATGATTGCGAATATCTTTTGCTTTATGTAAACCACTATCTTTTAGAGCTCTATTGTTAAGGACCAAGAGTCTCTTCCTTAACACTTCTAAAAGACGAATAACATAAACAATGAACAAAATGATTTCTCATTCAATTCATAATAATTGGAATTTAAAAGTAAAACTTTTAGAACACATTCCCTTCAATCTCACACTTGTTATTAAAGTTTTCTTTCACATACATACTCAATGTATAAAACAATAATAACTAGGGTAAACCCCATTACATATCAATCATCAAGCCAATCTACATGGTTCCTCAATCCCATGGACTCGAAATGCATTTCACCCTTGGCTTGGGATAAGGGTTTTGTGAATGGATCTACTGTGTTGCTGTTGGTGTCTACCCATAATAGATTTATTTTGCCTTCGTCGATGAGGTCACGTGTCACGAAGTACTTACGATCCATGTACTTCAATTTGTGGTGTGATCTAGGATCCTTGATTTGCGAGATAGATGCACTATTATCGCAAAACAGCTCGATGGGTCCCTCGCTCGTGGGAACTACTCCAAGCTCTTCAAGGAACTTCTTGATCCACACTCCTTCCTTGCTCGCTTCAGCGACAACCATTACTTCTGAAGCAGTGGTTGAATCGGCCGTAGTGGTTTGCTTCCAGCTACGCCAACTCACAGCTCCACCATTCAGAAGAAAGACATATCCTGATTGCGACCTTCTATCGTCTGGATCACTCATGAAACTCGCATCCGAGTACCCTTCGGCTATCAACTCCCTTTGTCCTCCATAAACAAGAATCTTATCCTTAGTCCGATTAAGGAACTTCAGGATATTCTTCACCGCAGTTCAATGCTCAGGACCTGCGTTGGATTGGTGACGACTTGTCACACTTAGAGCATACGAGACATCGGGTCTTGTGCAAGTCATCGCGTACATGATTGACCCAATTTCCGAAGCGTAAGGGACATCCTTCATGTACTCTAAGTCCTTACGTGATTGCGCACGTTGAGACTTCTTGAGTTGCACACCCATACTCATTGGCACACTGCCCTTTTTGGAGTTGTTCATCTTGAACCTTTCCAAGACCTTGTCAATGTATGCACGTTGACTGAGGCCAATGAGTCTACGGGATCTATCTCGATATATCTTCATTCCCAAGATGTATTGAGCCTCACCCATATCTTTCATTGAAAATGCAGATTTCAATGAACTTCTCGTTTGCTCAAGAAAAGGAATATGATTGCCCATAAGCAATATGTCATCGACATATAAGATTAGGAATGCTACATGGCTCCCACTAACGTTCTTGTATATACAAGGTTCTTCCTTACTTTGAATGAAGTGAAGCTTCTTCACTTCCTCGTCAAAACATTTGTTCCAACTCCTTGATGCTTGCTTCAATCCATAAATGGATCTTTGAAGCTTGCATACCTTCTTTCTATTCTTTGGATCTTCAAAACCTTGAGGCTGTACCATGTACACATCCTCCTCCAAGTTCCCATTAAGGAACGCCGTTTTGACATCCATTTGCCATATTTCATAATCATTAAATGCAGCAATAGCGAGCATTATCCGAATAGACTTGAACATGGCAACCGGTGAAAAAGTTTCATCATAGTCAGATCCTTGAACTTGAGTGAAACCCTTCGCTACAAGCCCCGCTTTGTAGGTTGTCAAGTTCCCATCCATGTCCATCTTCCTCTTAAAAACCCATTTATTTTGAATGGCCTTTTTCCCTTGAGGAAGGTCAACCAAGTTCCACACTTGATTATCATACATGGATTCTATTTCGGATTCCATGGCCTCAAGCCATAGTTTGGAGTCTTCCCTTTCCATTGCTTCTTGGAAGGTCAAGGGATCATTGGTATCTAGTACCATGATTTCATGAAGTCCCAGATACAAGTCGGGTTTCTTCCTTTCCCTTGTTGACCTTCTTAGTTCTTTTGGTTCTTCTCGTGTCTCTCGAACTTCTTCCACAATTTCTGGAGGAGTGGGTTCACGTTCAACTCTTGAACGTACACTAGGTGGGGATGATTGAGATTCTCTCACAGTTTCTTGCGAGGGTCTCTCACTCACGCTCCCACTAACCAAAGGAATCTCGGTTGGGCCTTCATGATCTTGAATGTCATCATTCATGTCATGATCTTGTAGAGTATCTTGAGTTTCCTCAAGCACAACCCTACTCCCACTACTTTTTACCCTTTCTAGAAATTCCTTTTCCAGAAATGTGGCACCCCTCTCTACAATCACTCGATTGGAGGTGATATGCCAAAAGTAGTATCCTCTTGTCTCACGAGGATAACCTATAAAGAAGTACTTATCCGCTTTTGGTTGAAGTTTGGTCGACATCAATTTCTTGACGTAAGCCTCACAACCGCAAATCTTGAGAAAATTGAGCTTAGGTGTTTTACCACTCCATAGCTCATAAGGAGTTTTCTCCACGGATTTGGATGGAACATTATTTAGTGTGTAAGCCGCAGTTTGTAGTGCATAACTCCAAAAGTAAAGAGGTAATTCCGCATGACTCATCATTGACCGAACCATGTCGAGCAATGTCCTATTCCTCCTTTCGAATACCTCATTCCACTGAGGTGTACCGGGAGGGGTGAGTTGAGGTACAATACCAAACTCCTTTAGGTATGAGTCAAATTCGGCACTTAAGTACTCACATCCACGATCCATTCGTAGAGACTTGATTTTCTTGTCGAGTTGGTTATCTACTTCATTCTTGAATTCTTTGAACTTGTCAAAGGATTCACTTTTGTTTCTCATTAGATAAACATAGCCATAACAACTATAATTATCCGTGAACGTAATGAAGTACCTGAAACCATCTCGTGCACTAGTACTCATTGGACCACATACATCGGAATGTATCAAATCCAACAAGCCACTCGCCCTTGGACCTTTCTTTTTGAAAGGCTTTTTGGTAATTTTTCCCATTAAACATGGTTGGCACGTCTCCAATGATTTAAAATCAAGTAGACCAAGAAGGTTAGCTTCTTGCAATTTCTTGATGCGCTTTTCATTTATGTGACCAAGACGATAGTGCCACAAGAGAGTATCATTCTCGTTAGTGGTCTTAAGTCTTTTGTTATTGATATTAAAGATTTGTTTATTATTCAATTCAAGCAAATAGAGACCATTCCTTATGAATGCATTTGCATAGAAAACACCATTCTTCGATATAGACAAGCAAGAATTTGAAATATTTATATTGAAATTATCCATATCTAAACATGATACAGAAATAATGTTCTTACTAATCGAAGGTACATAATAAACATTCTTTAGACATAAATTTAAACCACTACATAATTGAAGCACCACAGAACCTTGTGCAACGCAGAAACGTTCGCACCATTTCCGACCTTCAATTCTACCTCGTTCCTTACGAGTTCCTTCCTATCCATGAGTAGCTGCACATTACAAACTATGTGAGCAAAAGATCCGGTATCAATTACCCAATCCTGGGCAGAGGTGGCTAAATTTATTTCAATAACAAATATACCTTTGGGCTTTTTGGGGCGCCGACGTTCAATCACTCCGTTGTCAAGGTCTTCCTTGTACTTGGGGTAATTTGGACGGATGTGTCCTTTTTCACCGCAGTGAAAGCACTCCGTATTGGGAGTTGGAGATTTCTGAGATTTCCCCCTCGAGGCACTCTTATGAGCACCTCCTACTCCCTTGCTCTTGATTGAACCACTTTTGGTAGATTTGCCCTTTCCTTTACCAATCTTTTGGCTCCTCCCATGGACGGCAAGAACTTGCTTGTCCCTACCCTTGCCCATGTCTACTTCAATAGTTTTGAGAGCGTTGTGCAGCTCCTCAAGACTCACCCCTTTTTCACGCACGTGATAGTGCATCACAAAGTCTTTGAAGGACGGGGCTAGAGAGCCAAGAATCATATCTTCAGCAATGTCCTCGGGCATTGGTGAAGAGAGTTTTGCCAACTTCTCAAGGTACCCTTGCATCGTGAGAAAATGCATGGATACCAATGTTCCCTCCGCCATATGGCACCTTGTGAGTGCGATGGTGGTCTTATATCGCTCCTTTCGGGCACTATCCATGAACATCTTAGATAAAGCCTCCATGGTCTTCTTGGGTTTTGAATCCAAGTATTTCGCTTGAAGCGAGTCACCCATAGATGCTAGCATAAGACCGTGAACTTGGTTCTCTTGGTCTTCCCACTTGGCCTTAGCCTCTTTCTCTTCATTGGTTAATCTCTCATTCCATTTTGGGATTGGAGCTTCCAAAATGTGAGATAGTTTCTCAAACTTTAACACGATGTTGAGTTTGAGTTGCCAACTAATGAAGTTTGAGCCATCATTTGCTAAAGGGTGTTTTTCTATCATGGATCGTACGATAGGTTGGATGTTCGACATTTTTTCTACAAAATAAATCATACAGGTTTTAATGCCAATTTTATGTTTTAATACACATGCATATATATATCAAATATAAATGTAAATACTGCAAATAGAATTTTGCCCATAAATGCAGTAATCCAAGATCCTATCAATTGTAATATAGACTAGCTAAGGGCTATCGAATACATCACAATATCAAGGTAAGAAAAACTCTTTCTAATCACAACCTTTTTGAATTTTAGCAATATTAGCATCTTCAAACTCTTGTGATTCTTGTCGTTTTAATTATGAGGGAATATGACCTATCCTCGTAAGAAAAAACTTTTTCCCAAAACCGAGCGAGGGCTCTAGGTAATGTTAAGAAAACTTATTTTCATTTGATACGAGATACGTTTATCCATTGTATTCACAACTAAACATACTTGGGGCTCACTAGGGTGAAACACACCTCATATATTTAATTGTGGCGCAACAATAGACAACCATTATATCTGTAATATCCCTAACCTTGTTTAGGTTTTAATTGTGTTTAGGGAGGCTTAAGGGTGGTCTTTGCATGGGAATGGAGGAAGACTAGTGGAGGAGTGATGTGAACAGTGCAGCTGGAGTAGGGTGCGGCTATGGTATGTGTTGAGTTGATGTGAGGGGAGTAAAGTGTTGTTGGGGTTACTGTTGGTGGCTTGGTTGGTGAAGAAAACACATCTCCCTCTCCTTTCTTCTCATTTTCTCTCACGTTCCTTCCTCTCTTTCTTTTCTTCTTCTTCTTCAAACCTCTCCTCCTCTCCAAGTCTTGAGCTCCGGTGGTGAAGGTTGTGGAGCAAGGAGGACGTACAAGCGAATGTGTCGGGCTTGGTGCGGACTGGAGAGGTGCAGCGTGGTGATCGTCGGAGGCGTGGTCGTGTGAACTCCGGGATTCGTCGTTGTCGATCTTCGAAGAAGGTATGCCAAGTTCTTGCATTAGAGGCCTTAGTTGATCACCCACGTTGGGGTGAGGTTGGGGTCGGTCGTGCGAGGTCAGAGGCCTCTCCGGTGATGAGTTTCGACGTCAAAACCTCGGCTGGCGCGAGGTTGAAGACGTCTGTCGGTCGACCGGGTCCCTTGGACGGTCGACCGATCGTGGCGTATTTTTCACTGTCTGTCGTGTTTCGGTCGACCGCGTCCCTCGTTCGGTCGACCGGAACTTGAATGTATCGGTAGGATGCTTGTGTTTTCGATCAACCGTTTGATGACATAGAGAATATAGGTTGACCCTGTAAGGTTTCGGTCGACCGAGACCCCTGAGTCGGTCGACCGATAGATTTGCTTTGAGCGTTGACCAGACTCCAGATTTTGACCTCGTTCGGTCGACCGGTTTTAGACCTTTGGTAGACCGTTGGGATTTATGTGTTGCACAAATAGTTCGACCGTGACAGACGCTTCGGTCGACCGATTCCCTTGTGGAAACGGTCGACCGAGTTGTCACTTTCGGTCGACCGATTCCCTAGTGGAAGCGGTCGACCGGTTGTCACTTCGGTTGACCGAATTCCCTTGATGAAAACGGTCGACCGTGTCTCTTTTGGTCGACCGTTTTGCACAGGACAGGATTCCTGGTTCCACTTAGGATGC
Organism: Triglochin maritima; assembly: GCA_963682175.1. Classification (NCBI taxonomy): domain Eukaryota; kingdom Viridiplantae; phylum Streptophyta; class Magnoliopsida; order Alismatales; family Juncaginaceae; genus Triglochin; species Triglochin maritima. The sequence goes on along the minus strand of OY821776.1, from coordinate 32,351,161 downwards.
CAACTCTGTCCACGGAAACCCGTGTCCTCGCCTTGTGCGTGAGCCGGGAGGTGACGGTGGGCGCGTTATGCGAGCCTGCCCAGGGACTGCCGTTTGGAAGAGTGTGGGTGTCCGGAACGCGTCACCTCCGTATATGGATCGTGACTATATCTGGTGGATCGTTTGACTCGCGTTAGAGTAGCAGCCTGAGGGATTGCGGATCCCATTGCTTCAGTAACACGCAACTGCTGTCGGGTGCAGTGACTACCGGCCGTTGGCTACGGAGGCACAGAGACTACCGGCCAGGATTGGCGACGGAGGTCCAGAGAGGTACCAGCCTATTGACGATGACGGAGGTCGCGACCCTGATCGTTGGAGCCGGAGTTGGTGTTGCACGTGGAGCTCGTTGACCCTGCGGACTTCGGTTCGGATCTGTCGATTGTCTGGCCCTGTGTGTGGCGGATATGTTCGACTGGCCTTGATGGCAGTTATTGCACGTGTCGTGCGGCCTGTGTGGCGGCGGTAGGGCCCCTGTGCGGTCTGTGTGGCGGCAGGGAGGATCGCGCGTAGCCTGTGTGGTTGCGGCGATGGACTGCCGATGATGTGTTCCGGCAAGTAGCTCGATTGAGCACCTATCGAGTGATATCCCGTGCGGTCTGTGTGGCGCCGGTTGATGGACCGACCTGAGCGACGGCTCCGTTGGTGTGGTGCTGGTGGACCACGATGTATTCAGATCTGATTTCTACCTTGCGCGGAAGTGCGAACGCATCCTCACCGATCCCTTGGCTTGTGTAGTCGCGTGTGCGGATGTGTTGTTTATTGTCCGTTAGACCGTATGTGCCTACGGTAGGTCTCTACGGAGACCGGATGTTTGGACCGTGCGGCCTGTGTGGCGGCGGTGAGGTTGGACCATGTGGCCTGTGTGGTACCGGTGTTTGTGGATCGTGCGGCCTGTGTGGCGACGGCGTTGTTGCGGACCGTGAGGCCTGTGTGGCAGCGGTGGCGATTGTAGACCGTGGGGCCTATGTGGCAGCGGGAACGATCGCGGAACGGATGTCCGGTTTGGCCTTGGTGGCGTTGTTGTTTTACTGCTTTGTATTTCATGCCATGCTATACTAGTATGTTAGGGCATATAGGTGAGCTTGTCATACGGGGTTTCCTTATGGAAACTCAGGCATTGTTGTTATGATTATTTTCAGGACCGCGTTAGGTTCCGGCGGGTGGTGACCGAGGGAGATTGCACGTTGGGACTGGATCCTGTCGTCTGCCTACTTTTAGGTTGTCGTGATTACATGTACCTTGTGTTTCGTGTTGTAATGTAATCACTCTTTTGACAAACCCCTATTGTATTATGGTGCACCAGACTTATTTATGTATTTCTTTCAGTAATGTCCCCACTTTTGATGGTTTTATCCTTGTGATTCCTTTGGTGTTAAAAGTTTAAATTTTCCGTTGTTCGAGGATGTTACAATATCTCCCACTATTCCCAAAGATGGAGGGAGTTATCTCCCGCTAAGGGCGAGCAGAGTATCCCTCGATCAATGGCTGCTAGTGGATGAAATAAGAAGGAAAATTATTCTTAATTTTTGTTGGACAATTTCATGTATTAACATGTGATTTAGAATTTTAGGTTATTATGCATATCATACACATCCTAACATTCAACACATTCATCACATGTAGAGCAAGATTATAAAAACAGAAATTAAACCATTCACACAATCCACATCGTGTGAGTTTATATCTTCCCTTCGATCCTCGATCCTCGATCGATCGCTACAGCGGCGACTTCCTCTTGCACCGGAGATGTAGATTTTACAGAAAATAAACATGCTCCTCACATTCGATAAAAAACCGACTAGTGCAAGTCCTACGTAAAAACCTCTCATATGCAAATGCAATTATCTAATAGACGGAAAGAGAGAATTTTGGCTTTTACATACAAATAAGCCCCTGTATAATAATGATTACATACATTCATAGTTGCTGATTTGGAACATATAAACTCACAATTCCTGCAAAGACAACTCGAGCATCCATGCACGCAATGTTGCTATAAACTATACAATCTAGTTTATCAATCATCTAGAATCTCAAACAATTCTTTGAAAAACATTTTGAAATCCATTAAAAACGTTTTTCATCCATCCACATGTTCAAAAACAATTTTGAAGCGCTGTCCATCCAATTTCCTAAAAGGAAAGACGAACCGTAGTTTTTCGGTTTTGTTGATTCTCTTACAAAATAATCGTTTATACTTAAAACGAAATTATTGCAAGTTAGACTTATGTATAAATCATAATTCTAATAATTACATGACATGTTTTAAACCACTTAAAACATTTAAAACAAATTATTACAAAGAATTATTTCAACAAAACATTTAAAGACCGAAAAACCGGTAAAACGAATTGTTTAAATCCTAGATGGTAAACTAAATTAGTTTACAACCTTAAATCATAAGAAAATTGAACCCTAAGCTCTGATACCACTGTAGGATTTCATGTTTAATTATGCATCTATATTTTTCGAATTTTTATGCTTAATAAGGATTAATTACAACTTTCTACGATTTATTTCATGCATGCATCGGTTTGTTTTAATAACTAGTTTCAAAACCTATTAAAACAAACACTAGGGACTCCGAAATTCATACCTAGAAGTTCTCTAAAACTTCTTGATGTTCCAGAGACGTTGAGGAAGATGATCGTTGCTTCCCGTTGCGCCGGATGCCTCCGAGTGTTCACCGAAACCCTAAACAAGGTTGGAGAGAGAAAGGAGCTAGCCAATCAATCTCCAAACAAGCTGAAAATCTAGCTACAAACCCCTTCCTTAATCTCTGAGATTTCTCCTTCCAAAGACTTAGAAAACTAAGAGAATTTTCGTGGCTTTTTGTGGTGAATTAGGAGAGAAAATAATTAGAGAACAACTAACTCAATTAAGGAGAATAAGGACCTATTTATAGGCTCCAATCTTACTCTCAATCATGGCTATTCTTAAGCCACGTTTTCTTGACATTTTCTCTCACAAACTAATTCCATAATGCATTACATGCATCCACAAAACGTTTGACCAAGTTTGGAGCTAATCTAACCATCGATCAAATTAATCTCTTAATTATCAAAGGCAGAAAATCGATCGTGATTCGGTTTACCGAGTCCCACTCGGTTAACCGAATATGTCATGATTGTTTAACCGAGTACCCGACGGATGACCGAATCTTAAGGAGAAAAATTCTCCTTAACCGATCGGACGAATTCTCGCCTAAACCGAGTGCTATTCGGTTAACCGAAAATATCGGAACTTGACATTGTTCGGTCGACCGTTTCTGATTCGGTACACCGTACCAAAGATCCAGGCACTTTGGTCAAGTTCGGTCAATCAAGTATGACTATCCGTTCCACGTTTGGTTGACCGATCCATAGATCCTTCGGTCGACCGAACCATAACGGATTACCGAACTTCTACCCGATTTTGCCATTTCAAATTTTGGATTTATTTCCAACAAAATTTGAACTTAAGGGGGTTTTAGCAAATTCACAACTTATGCAACATATTATCCTATGCAACAATAAATTATTGCACCCCATAATATATGCATCTCATATGAATTTATCATGATTCTAATTATGTTTACATATAACATAATTGATTTTACTTGTTCACCACATGTGTCATATTTTGTATAAGAAACCCAACACATCATATGAACCAAAAATCAAGCTTCTTGTTTCCCGGTTTTTTGCGGTGTGACCTATGGGAGGATCTAGACTAAATTGGCAGTGATATTAAGAGCTTAATATCACAAGCTATAAGCGGTATCTAGCTACACATTATAGCTCCCAATTAGTTAGATGTCTTAATTCCACTCGAACCAAAACCCGATCCATTTAGTGATGGAGTGCACCACTTGTGTCTGTCCCTTGCCTCGTGATATTAAGAATACACACAAAGAAGTATTGTGTCATCTTTGTATTAGTATTCATTTCTTGATCTCTTTAAGCTAGTTATAAATATGTGACTTAACTCAAATCACATTGTGCACATTATAACTTTGCTTTATCAAGGGGCCCACTAATATCATCACTCAATTAAGAGGGGCAATGATAATCTTTTGACTAACTATCTTCTCTAACAAAAGTCATACTTAACCAACTAATGCCTTTATGCTACACTTATCGATAGCTCAAGACACTAGTCTAATCAAGCATTTCTTAAGTGATTGGATATAAGTCTCATATCAAAGGACCAAAGACACTGTAAAATATTAATGACACAGAAACACATTCCTATAATATTTTACTTGTTAGGTCTATTCAGTACACAAAACTAATATTTTCCTCTTTTGCATACCCGTGTTGTCACTCACTTGTAGAGCTACAATGATCTATGACCAACACGATAATCTTAACTCGGTAATTAATGTCCCATGTTAATTACCATGATTGCGAATATCTTTTGCTTTATGTAAACCAATATCTTATAGAGCTCTACGGTTAAGGACCAAGAGCCTCTTCCTTAACACTTCTAAAAGACGAATAACATAAACAAGGAACAAAATGATTTCTCATTCAATTCATAATAATTGGCATTTAAAAGTAAAACTTTTAGAACACATTCCCTTCAGGCGGTCCCTGGGCGGTCGCGATCATTGCACCCACCATCACCTTCCAGCTCCCGCACAAGGCGAGGATAGGTTTCTATGGACCAAGTTGGCACTATCAAAGAGATAAGGAAAAACAGTACTGGCCCTAACGGTTGACGAAAAATGGCAAGGTGGTCGACAATTTCCTCTTGAACCAGAAGAAGGTTCGAACTGAAACCCAACTGGTCGAAGGAACACAAGCAAAATTACAAAGGTATTTGAAAGGTTGACCATTTAGAAGGTCTTTGCCAGCGTCCAACAATCAACAAGACAACGGTCGGACAGCAAGAGGTGTCCCGTCCGACTGAAGATAAGAGGGGCTTCTCAAGCCTCAAACTAACTACATTTGGTCGACCTAAGGCACAAGTCGGTTGAACACAAGGCAGTACACTTAAGTTAACAATAGAACTGGGTCTAGGGCGGTCTACCGTTTAAATGGTCTTGGCCCGAAGTAAACTTAAACAACAAGGCAACGACCGAACGGCAATGGGCTCTCATTCAACCAAAAATAATAGACTCTCTCATGCCCAACAATTATGCACAATCGGTCGACCGCCGACAAGCATCGTTCGACCGTTGCGGGGCAAAGTCTAGCAATTACACTACAACCAGTCGACCCCCAACAAACATCAGTCGACAGTTACAGGGTAGATGCCTAAGTTCCCTCGTCACCGGCGAGGCCTCTGGCCTCCAATAATGAGAAAACCCCCTCACACTCCTTGTATGAACAATCTAATGGAACTTTGCATACCCTTCGTGTTTGCCAGAGTTGCTCAACATCGGTGTTACACCTACAAGACACTCGCTTCTCCTTGCATAGTTGTGGCCCGCCACACGTCAAAGCTCCAGAAGTCACCTCGCCGACGAGAAGGGGAGGAGATGGAGATGGTTGAGGGAGAAGAGGTGATGGAGTAGAAAAGAGAAGGGAAAGGAGTTGGGTACTTTCTCATATAAAAAAAACACATACCTCCCATCACCTAACCCCATACTAACCTTACACCCCACCATACCCACATCACTCCTCCAAAACAAACTATAAAACCCAAACCCAATAGTATCTCTCTCACCTCTCTTCCTTAATCCTAACCCCAACCCATCTCTCCCTCAATACTCTTGCCTTCCTCGCAGCTGCTCCTGCGACGGTGACCCCAGCGACGAGCTCTGGCGACCGCGAGTAGGAGTGGAGGGGAATCGTCATATTCTCTGGTTGTCTTCTCACTTAGGTACGCCATCCACCTTGCTTCGGGATCTTTGGGGCTAAGTGGACGAGATGGGTGGAGCGGAGCCGGCAGGTGACCGGACAGCAGACTACGTTGGTGGTGGTCGGGCTGTCCGGTTGCATGGGCTGCACAGTTCGAGCTCTGGGCTTCGCGGCCGGAGGCGGCACGTGGGCTGGTGTCGGGTGCATCCCGAAGCATGCCCACGACCTTACGGTTGCGGCTGGGTGGGGCAGCGGCGGATGGGTTAGGGTTTGTGTTTGTTATTTTGCATACGAACCCTGAAATTGTTTAATATTTGGTGGAATGATTTAATTAGTTAATTTGCAGAATAAACCTTGTTACTTAGTTGTATTGAGTTGTTATTTAACAAGTGAGATAATTGCAGAATAAATTCAGAAGTTAATAGTATTTGCTTGCGGGGGAACCATGAGTTTACTTGTATTTGGTTAAATGTTTGTTAATTGGACTAATTGCTGGAAAACCCTAGATTTGTTTGTATTCAAGTAATTGAGTAATATTTTGGTTGATTGATGAATAAACCGTAGACTTTATATGATTGTGAAAAGATTATTTTAATTAGGGAAAATTTCTCGATTTTCCCTAGATTAACTATATATTAGCATACAATTCTATTAACTGGGAAATTTATTGTTTTCCCCCGAACTTATGAGAATTATGTTTGTTTGAAGATTTTGGTAAAATTACACTTATATCCCTGCACTTTTGATTGTGGGTTTAGAGCTATAATTCTTTACATTGTTTTTATGATTTTATAGTCTCGTCTATTTTTTATTGCTCTATATTAGTGGGGGTCGTTGACCCGTGCCTTGGGGGTAAATTTCTTATACCCCTTGTTTGTGAGACCGTGGGAGTGTGAGAGGTTCGGGGAATCGATCCTTTAGCCACGTTGTTGCGAGTGGCCGTTGGAGTGTTGCTCACAGATTCGGGCATGTGGTCGAGTAGTGGAGATGACATGTGAGGTACGTATGACTAGAGGTTAGAGTTTTCCCCAGTGGTTGTGGCAGTTCGGGAAGGGTCTGCCTATGTTGTGACGAGTGACTATTTGGGAGCGTTGCTCACGGGCTCAGGCGTGTGGTCGGCTCCCGAAGCCGGATGCGGAACTAGTCAGCTCACCAGCGTTGTGATGGGTAACCATTTGGGAGCATTGATCACGGGCTCGGGCGCGTGGTGGGAGTAAGGTGTAGCCTTGTGGGACGGATGCACGGTTTTGTTGAGGGTGCACGCTCGACCTGACTGGGCACGTGGTCTCTTCGGGACGTATGACAGTTTTACTATGAGAGCGGGTTGAGTGTTGCCTTGTAGATTGGATGAAAAGTGGGGTCGGGCGCATGATCTCCTTGGGACACGAGACCAGTGTGAGTTGTCAGGGACGGCTAGACCTTGTTTGGTGTCGGGTTAGGGTGGTGTACTGGGTATTGATTCAAGACTAAGGCGTGCATGTTCATGTTGAGGTGGGACGTGGTAGGTGGTTGGAGGTGACTTGGGCTTGGGACGCGTGGACTGGATATGTTGAGCTCAGTTGTCATTTATTTTTTGAAAGGAATGTGTTCTAAGCCTTGTGGGGCGGATATGTTGAGCTCAGTTGTCATATATTTTTGAAAGGAATGTGTTCTAAGCCTTGTGGGGGCGGATATGTTGAGCTCAGTTGTCATGTATTTTTTGACTCAGGCGTGCCTTTTATATGTCAATTGTTATGAATTGAATGTGCAAACATTTTCTTCTTGGATTACTGTATTCGTCTTTTAGAAGTGTTAAGGAAGAGACTCTTGGTCCGTAACTATAGAGCTCTAAAAGATAATGGTTTACATAAATCAAAAGTCATTCGCAATAATGGTAATTGACATGGAACATTAATTACCGAGATAAGATTATCATGTTGGTCATCGATTATTGTAACTCTACAAATATTTGACGACACAAGTATATAAAAGAGGGAAATGATTACTTTTATATATTGAATAGACCTAGAAAGTGAAACATTATGGAATTGTGTTATGTGTCATTAATGTTTTTACTGTGTCTTGAATACTAAGATATGAGACTTATGTCTTTTCACATATGAAGTATTTAATTTGATTATTATCAAAAGTTGTCATTAAGTATAATGATAAAGGCAATAGTTTGTTAAGTATGACTTATGCTGGAAAAGATAGTTCGTCAAAGGATTATCATTATCCCTCTTTACTTGAGTAATGATATTAGTGGAGCCCTTGATAAAGCAAAATTATAATGTGCACAATATGACTTGTGTTAAGTTACATATTTATAATCAGCTTAAGAGATCAAGAAATGAATATATAATACAAATGTGACACATTTCTACGTGTTTAGTTTGAGTCAGCAAATCATCTTTGTTATTTGGGTATATATAATGTGTAGCTAGATACCACTTATAGTTTATGACATAAAATGTTTTATATCATTGTCAACATAACTTAGATCCTCCTATAGGTCACACTGCAAAACTGGGAAACAAGAAATATGATTTTATATTTTATATGATGTATTAAGTTTCATATGTTATGAAATAATATACATGTGGTAAAATAATAAAATCAATGTCGTAAAAACGACATAGTTAGAATAATAAATAAATTCAGATAAGATGTATATATATTATAGGGTATAATGTTTTGACATTATATATGATAAGTGATCTACAACATTGTAACATATGAATTCGCTAAAACCCCAAAGTCCAAATTTTGTTGGATATTAATCCAAAATTTAGTAGAGTCAAAAACAGTGAAAATTTGTCCAACCGTTTGACCAAGTTTTTGCATATATTTATAAGAGAATTTTTACTGATTAATTTCTGGATTTAATCCACCTTGGTCAAAGGTAGTTATGGGATGATGATATGGCACAATAAACAAGAGATCATGTGCAAAGTGGTTTGCACGTGATGTGGTTTAGTGGAGATGTAAACAAGAGATCATGTGTAAATGGTTTGCACATGATGTGGTTTAGTGGAGACATTAATAACGGATCATGTGTAAGTGGTTTGCACATGATGTGGGTTAGGGAAATCCTATAAATAGGTCCATCCTCCCTTCTTTGTTTATACAAATGCGAAAATTCTCTCTCTCCCTAACCACCCCATTAATTCATCCAAAAATTCTCTTACTTATTCATGTTTTTGGAGATTAAATGCTCGGGAACTTTAGAGGGGTTATTAGCTAGATTCTAACCTTGATTTAGAGATTGATTGACTAACTTTTTTCTCTCTAATCTTTTTTAAAGTTTGGTGAACACTTGGAGGCGAATCGGCAGACGATTCAATGGGCAACACAACTCCGGATCTTCATAAATGTTTTAGAGAACCTTTGGGTATGATCTTCTTTTATTTATTTTAATATATATGTAGATTACATGATATTAGAATAAATATAAAATAATGTACATGAAATCGTCAAAAATATTGAAATCAATCTTGTATGCATGTATAAAAAATTTAAAATATATACATACATAGGGGCACAAAATCCTACATTTTTCTACTCCCCTCGGTAGTTATGTAGTAGGATTCAAAGTTCTTGTATTTCCCTTCCGCATTGTACTTTGACTTTGACTTTATGATATGTTTTAATTGAGACCTCGAGTTGGTTATTTCAATTAACATCCCTTTTTGGCTTGCTTTAGTGTTGTGATCATTGTTGTGTCCCGAGTGCAGATTAGGGGTGTTACACAAACACACTTTATCACTAATTCTCTCCCTAAGCAAGCTTAGTTCCGTAATAAGGTTTAGGTCCTAACAGTACAAGTACATTTCTGGTTGTTTCAAAAATGTGGGCTCAATTCAAGTGCCAATTGGATATGTATTTTTTGTCGAAATTTATCTCAGAGATGTCCTAAGGTGTGTGTAGAGGATCCAAACACCAATTTGCTAAAGTTTACATAAGTTTCCTAAGGGCCAAAATAAAAATAGAATACATTTCTTAAAAGTTTGATTGCATGTCATGGCATCAATCCATTTGCTCTTTGAGTCTTGATCACCTAATAAGATAAGAATATGCACAATACAAGTATGTATGAAAATCATGGAATATGTTTAACCAAATTTGATTAAGATTAAGATTAGGTTGACTAATCATCAAAAGTAACTTGATTAAACCCTAAAAGCCAACATTTTCTTTCTTCTGACGATGAATAGGGAGTGGATTCACAAATACGGGTGAAGCTTGATGTAGCTTTGGGTGTAAGTTTGATGTGTGTGATGCAATATTTATTGCCATCCTTGCTCTAAATTTTAAATCTATACTTGGTTGTGGTTGATGCTTAGGCTTCATGGATCAATCACAACTTAGGTTCTTGATTCAACTTACCTAAGATTATGCTCACACTTAAGTGGTTTGATATCTATTGAATAGAATGGTTAAATGGGTATGAATTCTAATTATGCATGTTTCATGTCGGTACTTGTAGTTTATGAACTCGTTATAATTTAATGACCACACTAGGATCTTAGTTTATGCTGATGTTCTTAAAATGTAACTTGGTTTCGTGTTCGTTCTTTAGTTTGATCCATGTCTATTGAGTGGCTTAAAGCATAATTTATTAAGTGTTAGCCACTTAAGTAGTAAGAATTTCTTATAATTTTATTTGACCAACCTATTTGCTACATCATATCTAGAAGCAACTTAAAAATAACATTAAAGAGATATCCACAAGGAAACATATTTGTTGTATGTTTATAGGCTCATTTTTAGACAAAAAATTATTTGTTCCCTCAAATGATGTCATTGATTTGACACAGAATATTATGACATAGTAGTATGTGTCATAACCTTTTGTGTCAAATCAATGACTATGTCATATAACATGATTATAATCATAGTGTGTCATAATCATGTTATGTGTCATAAAAATGTTATATGACTATGTCAAACTATGTCATAATCCATAAACATAGTTTCTACTTCAAAAGCTCTTAAACATTACATGGACCTTTGTGGTCCATTTGATGTTCTTTATCGGTGGAAAGAAGTATGCATTTGTCATCATTGATGAGTTAATGCATTTTAGATGGGGTTTATTTTTGCAAACAAATATGATGTCTTCTAATAATTTAAAAGGTTTTACAATAGAACTTAAAATGAGAAAAATCTTCCAATTCTGAAATTTATAGAGACATTGAAGATGAATTTCAAAATGTGCACTTTGAATCGTTTTTGAATCCCATGGTACCGAACATAACTTTTCTTTCACAAGAGCTGCTGAAGAAAATGGGATAGTTGAAAGAAGTAATCATACACCTCAAGAGTTGGCATGTGATTACTAGCACATTTCGTGTTGAGTTTATGTTATATATTATTTATTTTTACCCTCAATTTGTGCTACTTTAGTTGTTTTGTATGTATTTTCAGGTATTAAGTGTCAAATAAAATAGAGCAAGAAAAAATAAAACTATGTTTATGTTTATGTTTTGACTGATTTGCAAGCTCTTTGGACTTAAATAATAACATCAAGGACATATACCCAAACTTGGAAGTACCTAAGTTCAAAGAAAGTTTTACAAAGCAAAAAAAAAACCTCCAACTCAAGACCTACAGGAGCATTTTGTGCAACTAAGGTCAATGCATATTCGAGCCAAGTGACTCGAGTGCACCGCACGTATTTGAGGAGTGCTGAAGAGAACTGCCCTAAGTTGGATCCCAACCGGCCACAATGGTTCAATAGTAGTGACTAAATCGATTACTAGTAGATCATGTTAGTCAATTAAGTCTCAAATTTCGATGTTGACTCGTGCGTGTTATTTTAAGTGTATACCAGACTTCTCCAAATTGCATCCCAACTGTCCTATATATGTTAGATCTAAAGTGTCGATCGGTATGAATAAAATCGGCTTAACTTGCTTCACTCCTCTCCACCTCCACTAGAGTGGGCTAAATTCCGTGGTAAAATACAAGTCAACATGCAAACAAGAAGTAAATTATTTTTTGCCAAAATGTAAGTCAACATGAAACAAGAAGAGCTTATGAACTCCAAAAACATTTAGAGTTTAGTTTCTCCAAGGAATCTATTTTTGAAGAATCTCACTTCATGATCCAAATATTGTTTTCCATCCAAACAAAATTTAAGTTGTTAATGAAATCTTAGGATGATATTGTTTGGATCAATGATGGACACTAATCTAATCTCTAAACTATGTATGTGTAGCGTAAATAAATAAACAAAAGACGGAACAAGCAAACCACAATGTAGACTGGAGATTTTTATAGAGGTTCGGTACCCCAACCAAGTCCTAGTCCTCTCTTGCAAGTCCTGCTCGATCACCACAAGCCCTGCTTACATTCTCACTAATCTGATCTCCATTCTGGGCCGAGATCAAGCCTTTTACTATGCAAGTTCGCGAACAATCATCGCCAAACTTCAACCCGAGAGGGTAGATTCCTCCCGAAGCTATGCAACTCAATGATTCTAGGATTGGAAGTAGTAGAATCACAACACAAACATTCTAACTTGACACACTTGATATGGGTATGAAACTAGGATCACAAGTGTGGGATTTAGGCTTTGAGTAGTGGTGTAGAGACTAAAAGATGTAACGTGAAGGATTGGAGGTGAAGCACTTGAATACTAATGAAAGATCTTGAGAAAGGATGATAATTCATGCTTAAATGAGTTTAAGAACACATATTTACAGGCTTTTAAAGTTTTGTAGCCATTGGAAAAGGTTTAGGGTGGTTTGGTCAAGTTTGGAATGGAGCGCAAAACGCTAGTTTAACAAAAGACAATATTCGAACATCTGAATAGAGTCATGGTACGTCCGAATGGGTAGGTCAACGGATGGTCAATACGAAATCAATATGACTTTGGACGACTGGCCACAGAATTTGTCATCCAAATTTGGATGAAGAAATGTTCACTCATGGTCCAAGAGATTTCGATCGACTGGATGGAGAGTTTGGTCGTCCAAAACTGGGTGGACAAATGTTCACTCCCAGTCCGATAGAATTCGAATGACTGGATGATTAAATGGGTCGTCTGACACTGGTGAGTAGGCATCTGAAATAGTTCACTAGACGTCCAAAATAAAGGTGTGTATGATGAGAAAAATTTAGATATAACCGTTGTATAAAGTTTCAAGTACTGACAAGGTAACTACTATATTTGGTATAAACAAGTCTAATCAAACACATGGTTCAGACGACTGAAAGAGTGGTTTGGTCATCTAAAAATGTTTGTCCAAACATACCAATAATTCAGACGACTGAATAAGCAGATTGGTCATCCAAAATAAATTAAGGAAAATGTTTCGAAATTCTAAGAAAATGTTCGGACAACTGAATGAAGGAATGGGACGTCCAAAACTGGGTTGAATGAAGTCAGGTTTTAATGGTGACATGTTCAGACGACTGAAGCAAGGGTTTAGTCGTCCTAGTATGTGTGAATCAATAGTTGGGTTTCATGTTAAAGAAATCGGATGACTAAAGCAAGGTTTTGGTTTCCAATTGACCCAGAATTCTACCTTATCAATTGAGTCAAGTTTAAAGACAATTAATCGTAGGACTCAATAAATGGATAATACATGTCTTCTTGAGGCCTTTTTTACATTGCTTGAGTCTTTGATCATTGATCATCCATGTCTTTGATACCTAACAATATAAAAATATGCACAATATTGTTGGCCTTTTGGCCTTAATCTATGTTTTGATGTTATAACCAACCTAATCTTAATTGTAATCAATGTAGAGTAGCGCACATATTGCATAGCATAAATATTGTATTGTGCTAACCTCTACAGGTGATCAAGACTCAAGGAAGAAATAAAATCAAGTCAAGACATGTATTAAATCTATAATGAAACATGTAATCTTGTTTTCTTTGAGTCTTAGGAACATTGTGTAATTGAGCATACTTAAGCTAAAATCAACTCACATACACACTAGGTTCCTTATAGAATTCACACACAGAATTTCAAATAATTTTGACTTCAATAGATCACCCAAACTTAGACCGGAAAACACTAAACTAAACCTGAACAGTCTTCCCACATTCGGTCGACCGAACCAAACCTCTCGGTCAACCGAGTGATCAATTATCCAGTTAGTGTTTCCTACCATCCATTCGGTCGACCGTCCATAACTTTTCGGTCAACCGTGTAACAACTATTTTTGGACCGTTAGACTTGTCATATTATACCAACGGTCGTATTCGAATTATTCACAAATACCCCTAAATACCTTTTGTCTATCAGTCGACCGAACTTTATTGTCTCCAATTTGTGCAACTACCTGGACGTTTTCGGTCGACCGAAGACTTTGGATCGGTCGACTGAACTTGATCTTTACGCCAACCCAGTAGAGTCTGGAAGTTTTCAGTCAACCGAACCTATCTCGGTGTTCGATCGTTAACTTAAGTGTACCTAAGTTATAACCTAATCCAATCGACCGTTCCTTTATCGGTCGACATAACCAAGTTCAAAAGTACCCAACGTTCGACCGTTCTGCCCGATTCGGTCGACCGAACTTTGTCTGAATTGGGTCTTGCAGGTTGCTATTTTATGATTATCAATCAAACCTTACCCAACTTAACCGCAAGGGCTATAACACCTTAGAAGCTTATAAATAAGTTTTCCTATGACACAATAACACAACTCTTACACTTCCATTTGTCATATACACTTAAAAGAAAACTCCAAGTCTCTCATTCCCCAAATCTACTCTTCAAGCTTATACTTCCACACTTTAGTATCAATTCCACATCCTAAGCTAAGTGTGCTCAAGTTAGAGAGTGTGGTCCACTCAACATTGTTGTTCAAGGAAGCAAGGACTTCGGTGAAAGCCTGAAGTGTTTCTCTTGGATTGTGAGAGAAGAGAGTCAAGCTCGCGGGGGTGTTCGCGAAGCTTGTTTTGTAAAAAGCTTAATCTCGGCCCGGAACGAGGTTGATAGTGAAGACGCGAATAGAATTCGAGCGGAGCTTGCAAGAGAGGAAGTAGGCGGGAGATCGAACCTCTATAAAAATCACCAAGTCATTTTGTGGTTTGCCTTGTATTCTTTATGATTGACATCATATAATGCATACATGTGTGTCTTATATCTGTTATCTTTCACCTAAACAATGCTACGTAACGAGTTTAATGTTTAAGTTTCAGGAATATGTATGTTTGAGGAGAAGAGGCACAAAAAGGACTCAAAAGCAAGACAAAAGACTAAGTTGAAAGACTTATGGACTAATATGCAAGAGAGAGGGACCCGAATGCAAAACCAAAGGACCAATGAGCAAATGAAGAAACTCCACATCATCATGGGGAGTATTTTTGCAATTCTATTCGGTCCGGAGCTCCAGCAACCGACTTTGATGCATCAAACACAAGAAAAGACATCCAGAAAAACCCACACGAAACAACAGCCCGATCCAAACCCTGTAGACTGCCAATTGGCAGTCTGGGACCGCTGATTGGCGGTCCGGGTTGCTCCGGATCCGCTAAGATTTTGTTTGCTCACGTATTAGAGTGTATTTAGTCTATTTCTAGTATATGTTTAGTCCTATACCGGGGGATTGTCCCAGATTACCTTTTTCTTTGGCTATAAATAGAACTCCTCCTCCCTTGTATTCATCTCTCTTGGTGGGCATCCTTCGACTAGGAGCAAAAGTCTTGAAGCAAAAACTCTGATGGAGGGAGTCTACTTGTATTGTGAGTTTGAAAGTAATAAGGTTTTCCTTTAGTTATGTTGTTTCTTTCTTAGTTTAATTTCCTTTCATATGTCTTGCATGCTTCTTTAGTTTTATATCCTTTTAGATTCTTTAATATTTCTTGCTTGCTTAGTTTAATTTCCTTTCAGTAGAATGTTTCATTTTGTTAATGTAGGTTGTAGTGTAATGATTAGTGAGTAGTTCCATCCCCATTCGGGGGGTGGAGAAATATGTGATATAATTTTGTGATGTATTAGGTGTGTGTTATCTTAATCCTTGAACCTTACATGATTTCTATAACCATCTAATGGGATTTCACTCTTGTCTTTGATATGCTAATGCTCTTGAATGAAGCTTAGCATATGCTTAGATTAGTGGACCTATTTTATGGGGAATGATAAGGTGAGGATATGGATGAAATTGATGAAGAAAAAATGACTTGTAGTTGCATGTACTCTTGTTGCCTTTACCTTGGTTACTGTCTTGTATGGTTTAATGATTGTCTAAATCTTATTTCATGTGGAGGCATAGTGAGGTTTGGTCTTTATACATGAGTTCATTTAGCTTCATTCCAATTATTGTCGTGTATGTTTTAATGATATTGTGTTATCTTATTTCATATGGAGGTAAAGTTGGATTTAGTTTTATAATTTTCATGCACTACATGTTGTGATGAGCATAATTGAACACATACACAGATACACATATCTTTGTATTCACATTCTTTCTCTACCCCTTATGGGGTTTAATTTTATTGCTTATTTTCCATTTCTTTTTGCATTGTAGTGTAGTTTAGATCATAACACATTTCTCTCCTTTCATTCCCACTCGCCTTTGAACAAACTAAAGTCGACACACCTCCCAATGGATCTACCCGTATTGGCCACCGCTTCAACACGGTCGTGCGCTTGCGGTATTTTAAAATGTATCAATCACTTTACTTGTTCATTTGTTTTAATTCTGCTGCATATTCTTGATTTCTTAAACAAGTAGTTAATTAGCTTAAAATTGATTAGAACTAAGCCCCATTACGATCCTACAAATACATGTATATGTGATGTGCATGGAATATATTTCACTAAATTGTTTGATTGTGCATAAATTAAGATTTGGTTTTAATAATTATAAGAATAAACATTATTAAGGCCCAAAATCCAGTAGCTATTTTATGATGAAGGGTCTGATTGGATTCCGCAATGGAGATCATTTGCATTGGGAAATTTCACATAAGGATTCCAACGCTGGGATTTGGTTCCCAAACATATTGGTGATAGTGTAGTTGTTTTTAGTTACGACGCCTCTCTTACAACAAAGTGTCCATGAAGAAATTATTCCAACCTTGCTTTTGTTAAAACGTAGGAAAGAGAGAAAAAATCTCTCAAATTCACCCTCAACAAGTTGGTATGGTCTTTATTATTTTCCTATAACCTACATAATTTCCTCTAGCCTACCTATAACTTAGGTAAATCTAGTGTCTAAACAAAAATATGTAATCAATTGCATTTTTCTAATATAAGTACATTCTCGTATTTTAAAAGATTGACTTGGGAGGTAGACCACGATTGACTTGGGAGGAAGCGGTCAAAAGAGATTTAAAAGATTGGAATGTTCCTCGAGAATTTGCATTGGATAGAAACGCGTGGAGGAAGGCGATTCACGTGCCTGAACCGTGACTCCTTAGAGTTTCATTTCTAGCCTACCCCAACTAGTTTGGGATAAAATGTTTTGTTGTTGTTGTTGTAAGTACATTCTCGTATTTTACCTACAAACTAGATAATTTATTGTATCTTTCAAAGTTTGAAACCAAACTAGATAGTTAACTTACATGCTATCTTTCATGTGAAACCTTTTCCTTTCTTGTTATATAAACAATAATACAATAATAAAATCTAAATAATTTTCTTACAATATCATACTCACAAGTTATGTAATTTCTTTTATTATATTCAAAATCTAGGTAATTTCTTGTATGCTAATCAAACTTAATAATTTACTATATTTTCATAATTTAAATAATTTATCATGTTTACTCCCAGTAGGTTAATTCTTGTATTGCACCCACAAATTCTTGTATTGTACACCTAATTTGATAAAGGGTATGTATGATGACAAAACAACTGCATGCACAAAACGACTGGGTGGCATTTCAACCCAACTCACACACACCACTCACCCCGTCTAATTTTCTAACTACTCAATGAAAACCAACGTGAGGGATGTTTGTTGCTTGACGTGGGGGTTCCCATATTTATCCAAAGTGTGTTCTTACATCAAATATACGAGGATATAATTACCATTTCCCATTTCCTTTTGGGATGATATGCATCATTTTTGTTGCAACATACTAAAATTTATTAGGCTTCGATACGTCTCATAGATTGTTTTCACATATCACAACATTTGAAAACCTAAAGGGAATGGTGTGAGAACCTAATCCTTTTGATTAAGGTTAATTGGGTTTAAGAACTTTAACCCTACTTAGGTGAAGATTATAAAAGCAAAACCCATTACTTTTCTTTTTTCTCAACTCTTTTTTTTCATCTTCTCCCTCTCCCTCAACTCTTTCTCTCAACTTTCTCTCTCTCTCACATGTAGTTCGGTAGCAAGGAAGGAAGGAGAAGTGGGTGCGCCGGCAAGTCGAGTTCGCCAGATTTCAAGGAAGGGGTGGAGATTCGCGTTCGTGTGAGGAGTTCGCCGACGATACGCTTGTTCCGGTGGAGGGATCGTCGTTGCTCTTCGAAAGTTTTTTCAATCTTCCAAGGTATGTCAAGCCTTGCTTTTATGTTCACCTAAGTTGTGTGGGTGTTGGAGCGGTCGATGGTAGGCCGAAAGGCTCGTCGGACCTCAATTCAGTAGTTTTCTGCTGTGTTCGGTCGACCGATTGGTGGATCGGTCGACCGTGGATGGTGTGATTTTTGGGAGTTTTGCCTTGCACCGGTTGAACGATGCCTTGTATGGTCGAACGGTCAAACATGTTAGGCAAGCTCTGGGTGTGTCGGTCGACCGTCCCCTTTGTTGTTCGACCAAATGCACTGTAGTATGTCAGTTGGGGGCGTTGACCATCTAAACAGTCGACCACCGCATTGACCAGTCCGACCAGACGTACTGTTTTAAGTCAGTTGGGGGTGTAGACTTCAAAACGGTTGACCGCCCTGAGATCCCGTTCGACCGATGACTTAAGATGACGTAAGTAGGGTTCGACCGATTCATATTTCGGTCGACCGGCAATGACTTAGAGGAATGTTGAGGTCCCTGATGTTTTTTGGTCGACCGGAAGCCTATTGCCGTTTGACCGTTGGGGATGTGATTTTTAATATTATTTGTGGCGTAGACCTTCTAAACAGTCGACCGTCCAGAGACTTTTGCTTGACCATTTGATGTTTATTTGGTTCGACCGTTGGATTGTGGTTCAAACCAATTACCGGTTTTAATGACCAACTGGTCGACCATATGACCTTTTTCGGTCGACCGTTGGAGCACTGAAATTGTATCTTTGTTTTTATGAGCGTGTTGGCACGTGGATTTCATTTACTGCTTATGTTCCTATGATATGACATGTGCATTGAGACCTAAGTAGTAGACCTGTGGGATCATATTCCCCTTTGCATGATCTATATGATATGGCTCTACGGAGCAAGATGATTGTCGCCTGTGTGGCGACAGAGATGACTATTGACCTGTGTGGCGACAGAGATGTGTAGGATTTCATGTTTAATTATACATATATATTTTCGAAATTTTTATGTATAATAAGGATCAATTACAATTTTCTTTGATTTATTTCATGCATGCATCGGTTTGTTTTAACATCTAGTTTCAAAACTCTATTAAAACAAACAAGGGCTCCTAAATTCATACCTAGAAGTTCTCAAAAACGTCTTGAAGATTCGGAGACATTGGGGATGCTTCTCGCCGCGCCGGATGCCTCCGAGTGTTCACCGAAACCCTAAACAAGGTTGGAGAGAAAGGAGCTAGCCAATCGATCTCCAAACAAGCTTAGAATCTAGCTACAAACCCCTTCCTTAGCCTCTGAGATTTCTCCTTCCAAAGACTTAGAAAACTAAAAGATTTTTCGTGGGTTTTTGTGGTGAATTAAGAGAGAAAATAATTATTGAATTGTGTAACCCAATTAGGGAGAATAAGGACCTATTTATAGGTTCCAATCTTACTCTTAATCATGGCTATTCTTTAGCCACGTTTTTCTTTACATTTTCTCTCATAAATTAATTCCTTAATGTATTACATGCACCCACAAAATGTTTGACCAAGTTTGGAGCTAATCCAACCATCAATCAAATTAATCTCTTAATAATCAAAGGCAGAAAATCAATCACTGTTCGGTTGACCGAGACCCATTCGGTTAACCGAATATGTCACGATTGGTTGACCGAGTACTAGACGGATGACCGATTCTTAAAGGGAAAAATTCTCCTTATACGATCGGACGAATTCTCGTCTAAGACCGAGTGCCGTTCGGTTAACCGAAAATATCGGAACTTAACATTATTCGGTCGACCGATTTTGGTTCGGTACACCGTACCAAAGTTTCAGGCACTTTGGTCAAGTTCGGTCAATCAATTACGATTATCCGTTCCACGTTCGGTTGACCGATCCATAGATCCTTCGGTCGACCGAACCTCAACGTATTACCGAACTTTTACCCGATTTTGCCTTTTTCAAATTTTGGATTTATTTCCAACAAAATTTGAACTTGAGGGGGTTTTAGCAAATTCACAACTTATGCAATATATTATCCTATGCAACAATAAATTATTGCACCCCATAATATATGCATCTCATATGAATTTATCATGATTCTAATTATGTTTATATACAACATAATTGATTTTACTTGTTCACCACATGTGTCATATTTTCTATAAGAAACCCGACACATCATATGAACCAAAAATCAAGCTTCTTGTTTCACGGTTTTTGCGGTGTGACCTATGGGAGGATCTAAACTAAGTTGGCAGTGATATTAAGAGCTTAATATCACAAGCTATAAGTGGTATCTAACTACACATTATAGCTCCCAATTAGTTAGATGTCTTAATTCCACTCGAACCAAAACACGATCCATTTAGTGATGGAGTGCATCACTTGTGTCCGTCCCTTGCCTCATGATATTAAGAATACACACAAAGTAGTATTGTGTCATCTTTGTATTAGTATTCATTTCTTTATCTCTTTAAGCTAGTTATAAATATGTGACTTAACTCAAATCACATTGTGCACATTATAACTTTACTTTATCAAGGGGCCCACTAATATCATCACTCAATTAAGAGGGGCAATGATAATCTTTTGACTAACTATCTTCTCCAACGAAAGTTATACTTAACCAACTAATGCCTTTACACTACTTTCATCGATAGCTCAAGACACTAGTCTAATTAAGAACTCCTTAAGCGATCGGATATAAGTCTCATATCAAAGGACCAAAGACACAGTAAAATATTAATGACACAGAAACACATTTCTATAATATTTTACTTATTAGGTCTATTCAGTATACAAAAGTAATATTTTCCTCTTTTGCATACCCGTGTCGTCACTCACTTGTAGAGCTACAATGATCTATGACCAACACGACAATCTTAACTCGGTAATTAATGTCCCATGTTAATTACCATGATTGCGAATATCTTTTGTTTTATGTAAACCAATATCTTTTAGAGCTCTACGGTTAAGGACCAAGAGCCTCTTCCTTAACACTTCTAAAAGACGAATAACATAAACAAGGAACAAAATGATTTCTCATTCAATTCATAATAATTGACATTTAAAAGTAAAACTTTTAGAACACATTCCCTTCAATCTCCCACTTGTTATCAAAGTTTTCTTTCACATACATTCTCAATGCATAAAACATCAATAACTAGGGTAACCTTCCCAAATCACCTATCAAGCCAATCCACATGGACCCTCGGATCCATGGACTCGAAATATATATTTCGTCTCTTAGCTTGGTATGAAGCTTTGTTGAATGGATCAGTTGTGCCACTGTTGTGTCCACCTATTTATTTATTTTGTCTTTCGTTGGTGGTTGAGTTAGCCGTAGTGATATTACTCCTAACTACACTAGCTCATACCTCCACCTTCGAAAATGATGACGCATCATCACTCCAACCTCTTATTGTCTAGAATTCCCATAAGAATTGCATCAAAACAGCCCTCGGCTATTTTCTCCTTTGTCTTCCATAAACAAGAACCTTATCTTTAGTCCGGTTAAGGTACTTCAGAATATTCTTGACCGCAATCCTATGATTAGGATTCGCGTTGGATTGGTGACCACTTGTCACGTTTAGAGCATACGAGATATTGAGTCTTGTGCAAGCCATCGTGTACATGGTCCTTCCTTTTGCCGAAGCATAAGGGATACCTTCATGTACCCCAAGTCTTTGTGTGATTGAGCACATTGAGACTTCTTGAGTTGCACACCTATACTCATACTTATTGGCATATTGTCCATATCGGAATTGTTCACCCTGAACATTTCCAAAGACCTTGTCAATGTATGCACGTTGACTGAAGCCAATGAGTCTACGGGATGTATCTCAATGTATCTTGATTCTCAAGATGTGTTGAGCCTCATCCTTTTCTTTTCATTGAATACACTGATTTCAACGAAATTTCTCGTTTGCTAATGCAAAGGTATATGATTGCTCATGAGCAATATGTCATCGACATATAAGATCAGAAGTACTACATGGCTCCCACTAATCTCCTTGTATATACAAGGTACTCCTTTACTTTGAATGAAATGAATCTTCTTCACCTCTTCGTCAAAGCGTTTGTTCCAACTCCCCGATGCTTGCTTCAATCCATAAATGGATTCTCGAAACTTGTATTTCTTCTCGCTACTATTTGGATCATCAAAACCTTGAGGTTGTACCATGTACATATCCTCCTCCAAGTTCCTGTTTAAGGAACGTCATTTCGATATCCATTTTCCATATCCCACAATTGTGAAATGCGGTAATAGTGAGCATAATCCGAATAGATTTTAATATGTCAACTTCTCAAAAATTTCATCAAAGTCAATTTCTTGAATTTGAGTATAACTTTTGCTACAAGCCTTGCTTTGTAGCTTGTCAAGTTACTATCCATGTCTATCTTCCTCCTAAAAGCTCATTTATACCAAATGATATTTTCTCTTGAGGAAGGCTAATCAAGTTTCATACTTGATTATCATACATGGATTCTACTTCGGATTACATGGCTTTTAACCATAGTTTGGAGCCTTTTCTATTGCTTCTCGGAAGGTCGAGGGATCTTTGGTATCTAGTACCATGATCTCATGAAGTCCCACATACTTATTGGGTTTCTTCCTTTCCCTCATTGACCTTCTTAGTTCTTTTGGTTCTTCTTGTGTCTCTCGAACTTCTTCCACAATTTCTTGAGGAATAGGTTCATGTTCGACTCTCGAACGCACACTAGGTGAGGATGATTGAGATTCTCTCACAATTTCTCGTAAGGATCTCTCGCTCATGCTCCCACTAACCGAATGAATCTCGGTTGGGCCTTCATGATTTTGAATGCAACATTCACATCATGATCTTGTAGAGTATCTTGAGTTTCCTCAAGCTCAACTCTACTCCCACTACTTCTCTTTTCCAGAAATTCCAGAAAAACCATATCTCTCTCTACAATCTTTCGATTGGAGGTGATATACCAAAAGTAGTATCCTCTTGTCACACGAGGACAACCTATAAAGAAGCACTTATCCGCTTTTGGTTGAAGCTTGGTCGACATCAATTTCTTGATGTATACCTCACAACCCCAAATCTTGAGAAAGTCGAGCTTAGGTGTCTTTCAACTCCATAGCTCACAAGACATTTTCTCCACGGATTTGGATGGAACATTATTTAGTGAGTTTGTCATTATTTGTAGTGCATAATTACAAAAGTAAATCGGCAATTTAAATTGACTCATTATTGATCGAACCATGTCGAGCAATATCCTATTCCTACTTTAGGAATGAGTCAAATTAGGTATTCTAAGCACTCACCCCTACGAACCTTTCATAGAGACTCGATATTCTTGTTGAGTCGGTTCACTACTTCATCCTCGAATTCCTTGAACTTGTCAAAGAATTCACTTTTGCTTCCCATTAGACAAATATAACCATAATGACTATAGTTGTCTGTGAACAAAATGAAGTACCTTAAACCGTCTCTTGCACTTGTACTTATCGGACCACATACATTAGAATGTATCATATCCAATTAGTTGTTCGTTTTCGTTCCTTTCTTCTTGAAAAGTCTCTTGGTCATTTATTTGACCAATCCGATAGTGCTACAAGATTGTATCATTCACGTGAGTTATCTTAGTTTCTCTTTTGTTATTGTTTGTTTGAGTTTGTTTATTATTTATTTCAAGCAAATAGAAATCATTCTATATGAATTTATTTGCATAGAAAATTCCATTCTTCGATATAGACAAGCAAGAATTAAAATATTTATTAAAATTTATCCATATCTAAAACTTGATACAGAAATGTTCTTGCTAATCGAAGGCATATAACAAACATTCTTCAAAGCATAAATTTAAATCACTAGACTATTGAAGCTCCATAGAATCTTGTACAATCGCAGTGATGGTTGTACTATTTCCAATCTTCAATATCATCTCGTTCTCCACGAGTTCCTTCCTATCCTTCAATTGCTGCACATCAAAATTATGTGAGCACAAGATCCAGTAACCATTACCAAATCAAGGATAGAGGTGATTAAATTTATCTCAATAACAAACATACCTATGGCGCTTCTCGGGCGCCTACGTTCAATCATCCCATTTTCAAGGTCTTCCTTGTACTTGGGGCAATTCGGTCGGATGTGTCCCTTTTCACCGCAGTGAAAGCACTCCGTGTTGGGAGTTGGAGATTTGAAAGATTTCCCCCTTGAGGCACTCCCATGAGCACCTCCTACTCCCTTGCTCTTGATTGACGTTTCTTTGGTAAATTTGCCTTTACCTTTGTTGATCTTTTTGCTCCTCTCATGGACGGCTAGGACGTGATTGTCCTGACCTTTGCCCATGTCAACTTCAGCCGTTTTGAGAGCGTTGTGAAGCTCTTCAAGACTCACCCCTTTTTCACGCACATGATAGTGCATCACAAAGTCCTTGAAGGACGGGGCTAGAGAGCCAAGAATCATATCTTCAGCAATGTCCTCGGGCATTGGTGAAGAGAGCTTTGCCAACTTCTCAAGGTATCCTTGCATCGTGAGAAAATTCATAGATACCGATGTTCCCTCCGCCATATGGCACCTTCTGAGTGCGATGGTGGTCTTATAGCGCTCCTTTCGGGCACTATCCATGAACATCTTTGATAAAGCCTTCATGGTCTTCTTGGGTTTTGAATCCAAGTATTTCGCTTGAAGCGAGTCACCCATGGATGCTAGTATAAGACCGTGAACTTGGTTCTCTTGGTCTTCCCACTTGGCTATCGC
Source organism: Triglochin maritima (assembly GCA_963682175.1). Lineage (NCBI taxonomy): Eukaryota > Viridiplantae > Streptophyta > Magnoliopsida > Alismatales > Juncaginaceae > Triglochin > Triglochin maritima. Next base: position 32,326,204 of record OY821776.1, on the reverse strand, counting down.
CTCTTTCTCTTTATCGGTTGCCTTCTCATTTAATTTTGGGATTTCACCATCAAAAATATGAGATAGTTTTTCAAACCTCAACACGATATTAAGATTGAGTTGCCATTTCATGAAGTTTGAGCCATCATTTTGCAAAGAGTTCTTTTCGATCATAGATCGCACAATTGGTTGGATATTTGACATTTCTACAAAATAAATTATATAGGTTTTAATGCCAATTTTATGTTTTAATACATACATATATATATCGAATATGATGTAAATACTGCAAATAAAATCTTGCCCGTAAATGCAGTAATCCAAGATCCCATCAATTGTAATATAGACTAGCTAAGGGCTATCGAATACATTACAACATCAAGGTAAGAAAAACATTTTCTAATCACAACCTTTTTGAATTTTAGCAACATTTAGCATCTTCAAACTTTTGTGACTCTTGTCGTTTTAATTATGAGGGAATGCGACCTATCCTCGTAAGAAAAACTTTTTCCCAAAACCGAGCGAGGGCTCTAGGTAATGTTAAGAAAACTTATTTTCATTTGATACGAGATACGTTTATCTATTGTATTCACAACTAAACATACTTGGGGTTCACTAGGGTGAAACACACCTCATATATTTAATTGTGGCACAACAACAGACAACCTTTATATCTCCCACTATTCCCAAAGATAGAGTGAGCTATCTCCCGCTAAGGGCGAGCAGAGTATCCCTCGATCAATGGCTGCTTGTGGATGAAATAAGAAGGAAGAATTAATCTTAATTTTTGTTGGACAATTTCATTTATCAACATGTGATTTTGAATTTTACTTTATCATGCATATTAAAATTTATACACATCCTAACATTCACCATTCATCACATGCATAGCAGAAATTATAAAAACAGAAATTAAACATTCACACAATCCACATCGTGTGAGTTTATATGTTCCCTTCGATCCTTAATCCTCGATCCCCGATCCTCGATCGATGCGCTACAGCGGCGGAGATGTAGATTTTACAGAAAATAAACATGCTCCTCACATTCGATAAAAACCGACTAGTGCAAGTCCTATGTAAAAACCTCTCACATGCAAATGCAATTCCAAAGATAGAAAATAGAGAATATGGCTTTTACATACATAAGCCCCTGTATAATAATAATTACATACATTTGTAGTGTCTGATTTGGAACATATAAACTCACAATCCTGCAAAGCAACTCAAGCATCCATGCACGCAATTGCTATAAACTAGAGAGAATCTAATTTATCAATCATCCAGAATTCTCAACAATTCTTTGAAAAATATTTTGAAATCCATTAAAAACATTTTTCATACATCCATAGTTCAAAAATTAATTATGAACCGCTGTCCATCCAATTTCCAATGGAAAGATGAATCGCAGTTTTTCGGTTTTGTTGATTCTCTTACAAAATAATCGTTTATACTTAAAACGAAATTATTGCAAGTTAGACTTATGTCTAAATAATAATTCTAATAATTACATGCCATGTTTTAAATATTCAAAACATTTAAAACGAATTATTACAAGAATTATTTCAGCAAAACATTTAAAGACCGAAAAACCGGTAAAACGAATTGTTTAAATCCTAGATGGTAAACTAAATTTGTTTATAGCCATAAATCATTAGAAAATTGAACCCTAAGCTCTGATACCACTGTAGGATTTCATGTTTAATTATACATATATATTTTCGAAATTTTTATGTATAATAAGGATCAATTACAATTTTCTTTGATTTATTTCATGCATGCATCGGTTTGTTTTAACATCTAGTTTCAAAACTCTATTAAAACAAACAAGGGCTCCTAAATTCATACCTAGAAGTTCTCAAAAACTTCTTGAAGATTCGGAGACGTTGGGGATGCTTCTCGCCACGCCGGATGCCTCCGAGTGTTCACTGAAACCCTAAACAAGGTTGGAGAGAAAGGAGCTAGCCAATCGATCTCCAAACAAGCTTAGAATCTAGCTACAAACCCCTTCCTTAGCCTCTGAGATTTCTCCTTTCAAAGACTTAGAAAACTAAAAGAATTTTCGTGGGTTTTTGTGGTGAATTAAGAGAGAAAATAATTATTGAATTGTGTAACCCAATTAGGGAGAATAATGACCTATTTATAGGTTCCAATCTTACTCTTAATCATGGCTATTCTTTAGCCACGTTTTTCTTTACATTTTCTCTCATAAATTAATTCCTTAATGTATTACATGCACCCACAAAACGTTTGACCAAGTTTGGAGCTAATCCAACCATCAATCAAATTAATCTCTTAATAATCAAAGGCAGAAAATCAATCACTGTTCGGTTGACCGAGACCCATTCGGTTAACCGAATATGTCACGATTGGTTGACCGAGTACTAGACGGATGACCGATTCTTAAAGGGAAAAATTCTCCTTAACCGATCGGACGAATTCTCGTCTAAGACCGAGTGCCATTCGGTTAACCGAAAATATCGGAACGTAACATTATTCGGTCGACCGATTTTGGTTCAGTACACCGTACCAAAGTTCCAGGCACTTTGGTCAAGTTCGGTCAATCAATTACGATTATCCGTTCCACGTTCGGTTGACCGATCCATAGATCCTTCGGTCGACCGAACCTCAACGTATTACCGAACTTTTACCCGATTTTGCCTTTTTCAAATTTTGGATTTATTTCCAACAAAATTTGAACTTGAGGGGGTTTTAGCAAATTCACAACTTATGCAATATATTATCCTATGCAACAATAAATTATTGCACCCCATAATATATGCATCTCATATGAATTTATCATGATTCTAATTATGTTTATATACAACATAATTGATTTTACTTGTTCACCACATGTGTCATATTTTCTATAAGAAACCCGACACATCATATGAACCAAAAATCAAGCTTCTTGTTTCACGGTTTTTGCGGTGTGACCTATGGGAGGATCTAAACTAAGTTGGCAGTGATATTAAGAGCTTAATATCACAAGCTATAAGCGGTATCTAGCTACACATTATAGCTCCCAATTAGTTAGAAGTCTTAATTCCACTCGAACCAAAACATGATCCATTTAGTGATGGAGTGCACCACTTGTGTCCGTCCCTTGCCTCATGATATTAAGAATACACACAAAGTAGTATTGTGTCATCTTTGTATTAGTATTCATTTCTTGATCTCTTTAAGCTAGTTATAAATATGTGACTTAACTCAAATCACATTGTGCACATTATAACTTTGCTTTATCAAGGGGCCCACTAATATCATCACTCAATTAAGAGGGGCAATGATAATCTTTTGACTAACTATCTTCTCCAACGAAAGTTATACTTAACCAACTAATGCCTTTACACTACTCTCATCGATAGCTCAAGACACTAGTCTAATTAAGAACTCCTTAAGCGATCGGATATAAGTCTCATATCAAAGGACCAAAGACACAGTAAAATATTAATGACACAGAAACACATTTCTATAATATTTTACTTATTAGGTCTATTCAGTATACAAAAGTAATATTTTCCTCTTTTGCATACCCGTGTCGTCACTCACTTGTAGAGCTACAATGATCTATGACCAACACGACAATCTTAACTCGGTAATTAATGTCCCATGTTAATTACCATGATTGCGAATATCTTTTGTTTTATGTAAACCAATATCTTTTAGAGCTCTACGGTTAAGGACCAAGAGTCTCTTCCTTAACACTTCTAAAAGACGAATAACATAAACAAGGAACAAAATGATTTCTCATTCAATTCATAATAATTGACATTTAAAAGTAAAACTTTTAGAACACATTCCCTTCAAGATGACCTTAACCTTTGTGGCGAAGGAGATGACATTAGCCTATGTGGCGACGGAGATGACTGTTAGCCCTTGTACAACAGAGTTTTGTGCCTTAGCCTGTGTGGCGACGGAGATGACTGACCATTGTTGTTCCGGCGAGTAGGATCGTCCAGCTATGGCACGACTGGCGATTATGACCGACCAGAGCGACGACTCTGGCGGATTGTAGTCTTCGACCACTTATCAGATCTGATGATGACTTGGAAGTACGTACGACCTTCACCGAACCCATATGACTAGTGTAGGTGCGAGTGAGGGTGTGTCACGTACTTTTTATATGACCGTATGTGCCTACGATGGGTATCTACGGATGTCCAAAACTAGACATATGACTAATGAATCCCGTTTGGGGAATGATTTATTATGATGTATGTTTGGCATCATACTAGTATGATAGGTCATGTATTGCATGTGCTTGTAGGTGGGTTTGGCATACGGCGTTTCCTTATGGAAACTCACAGCATTGTTGTTATGTTTTATTTTAGGTACCCTTTCGGGAGCTGTTTGGGTGGTGACTGAGGACGAGTGCATTTTGGAGTCGGGTCCTCGTGTCTATTTTGAGGTTATTATGACTACTTGTATATCTGTATATTGTATTTTGATGTAGTCATTCGTTTGACAACTCTTGTATACGGTGCACCACCTTATTTTATATGTGTATTCGAGTAGCGTCCCCTATGTTTGTTGTTGATATCCTTTGATTATCTCTTTATTAAAAGTTTAAAAAATTCCGTTGTTTTGGGGACGTTACATATGGTGACGTGTTTAAGGTCATAAAGAAAATGCACGCAAAATTTCCAAAACGACCAATTTTTTATTTACAATTTTTGAAGTTTAACCTTTCAACAGAATTGTAGAACAAACAAAAGGGAAATAAGTAAGGTGCGAGGAGACGAAACGAGGAAGTATACGGTGGAAAAGGTCAACAATAAGAAAATATGCTAATTGTTTTAGCAAAAATGTCTTAACAGCTTGCATTCAAATTACAAAGCTGCACTATAACTTCATACCATGTAAAAAGACGCAAGAAGTCCCCTAAGGTTGTTTACTTCTAATCGGGGTGGAATTTCTTCTGTAACGAGGAACATGTTATTCTCCTTACTTTGTTCAGATTCTAGGGGGTTACTAAACGTCGCCCACGTTTTACTTAAATCCCCCGCGTCATTGATCATTTTGCCATTCCATTTCAATGTATTTCCCATTTCGTCCTTCTGTTTAAAAAAACAAAATTTAAGGGTGTCGCCCCACCTTAAAAAAATAATCTTCAAATAATTTTTAATTCTTATGGTGTGTAATTTCAAAATATTTCAAGTTTCGTTGTAAGATTTTGGTGGTGACGGGTAGATTATAGTGAGGTTTTCGTAACTCCGAAAGTATTTTCAACATGTGACCAACCAATGTTGTCATTCATATATGGTTCTACATTCGAACTCAGAGTGTTGTTGGATGAGAATGAACAAAGGAGAGCCCATTAAGATTATTTAAAATAATGATTCGGACGAAGCGTAAGTTAATTGTGTTTTTATCAATTGGCATTTTCATTTTAATGAAATTTAGGATAAACAGGTAAACTGATCAATATCCGGAATATAATAATAAGGTGTCCCCCGTAGGGGTTGTCGTCCCCGCACTCCTAATCAAACTCATAGATTCAACAAATCTATCACCATGGTGGAGGCGTCTCCTGTAGACGCCTCCTATTTTTTTGGATTTTTTATAAAAAAAATATATGTGTGAGGGCAAAATGGTAAATGGCACGGGCGATTTAAATAAATCGCGAGCAACGTTTAGTTGTTCACTATTTCTACCTTGGGAAGTTCGTGTTAATCGTGTATCAAATCTACACAAATTCTAATTTATTTGTGCTACTTTTGTAAATATTTTCTTAGTTCTAGAAATAATATTTTAATGAAAATCACACATTCCCGAATTCAAGTGTTGTTGCCATTAGGATATTAAGATTTCATGTGATTTTTTTTTATACGTCAAAACTGAATCTCTTGTTAGTTTGAATCAATTTATACATAGAAATCTGTATCTCCATAGCACAGGTCACTGAGCGTGTATCGATGCTAATTTTAAATAACGAATCCACCCCTGGAGTCTAATAGGTTCACATTGGTGATTGGTAGATCAAATTGCAGATATAGCAGACAAATGTTATTGCAATCTTAAGGTGTTACTTCATGTCCGCACGAGGGTGATTTTCTGATAAGAGTATGAAAAAAGTCAAAAAACAAAACATAGAAGACGGAGGGGTTGGATGGAAAAAGAAAGAAGAATAAACACCAGCCCACCATCCCTACGACCCCGTCTCCGATCCTTTTCCTGCCTCTCTCCTTCCAAGAAAGAAGCAAGTGGAAAGAATCACCCCAATTTCCATTCCCCGAACCCCCATCCGTGCTTCCCTCAACCAAACCCCCCTCCCCTTCTTCATAATTATTCCCAAATCCCCCTCTCCAATGAAATAGACAACAGAACCAATGAAACCAGCCACCACCCCCTTCCCGCCCGGCAGTACCGGCGCAGCCGCTGGTGGACCCCGCCCTCGCCGTCGCCCCGACCTCACCCTCCCTCTCCCCCAACGTGATCCATCCCTCGCCGTCCCTCTCCCTCTCCCTCCACCTTCCGCCCCCACCTCCGCCCCTCCCCACTTCTCCTCCTCCAACTCCGTTCCCCCTTCCACCACAACCACCACCACCACCACCCCGCAGTTCGCCGATCTCGAGCGCGTCCGCCGGATCGGATCCGGCAGCGGGGGAACGGTCTGGATGGTCCGGCACCGCCCCAACGCCCGGATATTCGCGCTCAAGGTGATCTACGGCAACCACGAGGACAGCGTCCGGCGCCAGATCTGCCGCGAGATCGAGATCCTCCGCACCGCCGACAACCCCTTCGTCGTCCGCTGCCACGGCATGTACGACCACGCCGGCGAGATCCAGATCCTTCTCGAGTTTATGGACGGTGGGTCCCTCGAGGGGAAAAGAATCACATCGGAGCCGATCCTTGCTGACGTGGCATCCCAGGTCCTCCAGGGTCTCGCCTACCTCCACCGGAGGAAGATCGTGCATCGCGACATCAAGCCGTCGAATCTCCTCATCAACTCCGCCCACAAGGTCAAGATCGCCGATTTCGGAGTTTCGAGAATCCTCGCGCAGACGATGGATCCCTGCAATTCCTCAGTCGGAACCATTGCTTACATGAGTCCCGAGAGAATCAACACGGATCTGAACCAGGGCGTCTACAACGGCTACGCCGGCGATATCTGGAGTTTCGGGTTGAGCATTCTGGAGTTTTATTTAGGGAGATTTCCGTATGGGGAGAATGTCGGGAAGCAGGGTGATTGGGCTAGTCTTATGTGTGCTATCTGCTATGGTGATCCTCCTCAAGCCCCGCATTCCGCATCGAAAGAGTTTAGGAATTTCGTGTCCTGTTGCTTGCAGAAGGAGCCGGCTAAGAGGCTCACTGCTGCTAGGTTACTGCAGCACCCCTTCATCGCCCTCGCCGGATCCCCTCCTCAGCATTGAGATTAATGATTTTGGCTTCGTACGTTCGGGATGTATGTGAAATGAAAATGGATGTGGGTGAAGTTGAAATCAGATCTGTTTTGGGATTGGAATGTGGCGTTTCTGTTTTCGTTTTGATCTGTTGCTATTGATATATTGCTAGAAAGAAGTTGTCCTAGTTGTTTTTTCTTTCTTTTCTATCTTCGTGTCTTCGTTTTAATCCATAGTTGGTCCGTTCGTATTCGGCAGACTGTGTACCACTCGTAGAGCAAGTGAGCAATTTGCGTTCGTGGTCGTTAATTTATCTTCGGTAATAATTGATTAAAATGTTTTTTTTTATGACCCAGAATTCCCCGGCACCCGCCCCCACTTGGAACAGGCGGGTTGAAATCAGATCTGTTTTGGGATTGTAACGTGGCGTTTCTGTTTTCGTTTTGATCTGCAGCACCCCTTCATCGCCCTCGCCGGATCCCCTCCTCAGCATTGAGATTAATGATTTTGGCTTCGTACGTTCGGGATGTATGTGAAATGAAAATGGATGTGGGTGAAGTTGAAATCAGATCTGTTTTGGGATTGGAATGTGGCGTTTTTGTTTTCGTTTTGATCTGTTGCTATTGATATATTGCTAGAAAGAAGTTGTCCTAGTTGTTTTTTCTTTTCTTTTCTATCTTCGTGTCTTCGTTTTAATCCATAGTTGGTCCGTTCGTATTCGGCAGACTGTGTACGGCTCGTAGAGCAAGTGAGCAATTTGCGTTCGTGGTCGTTAATTTATCTTCGGTAATAATTGATTAAAATGTTTTTTTTTTATGACCCAGAATTCCCCGGCACCTGCCCCCACTTGGGACAGGCGGGTTGCGGCTCCAAACTGGGGGTGGTCCAACACCATTTTCACTGGAACGCATTAGCATTAAATAAAGTGCATTGCTGGGATTCGATCTTGTGACCTAAGGTTCGTGAACCCACGTACCTAACCAACTCGGCTGCGTCCCGGGGGACAATTGATTAAAATGTTGGTCAAGTTGAATGAATGGGGCATATCCTGATATATGTGTGCTAATGTCAATTTGATGAAAGATGCCTGCAAATGGCTCAGATCATGGCTGCTCTTGCTGGGAGTTAATGCCTCTGCTCCCATCATTATTGTTTTCTTGTATTCACGAGAAATGAGGGGTAATGCGGTTTCGGGCAACGGGAATTTTAGGGCACCCTTAACGGGGGTGCCCCGCCCGGGCGCCCTGGTCGGGCGCCCGGGCTTACCCCCGTTAACGGGCGGGGCGCCCGCCTGGGACACCCGCCTGGGCGTTGGGCGTCCCGGGCAGACGCCCAACGCCCAAGGGAGGGGGACACGTGTCCCCCTCCGATTGGTTTATTTTTTTTAAAATTTATTTAGTTTAGGTTTTGTTATTAATGGATTGAGTATTTGTTATAAATGTGTGGTAATAATTTTTTGTAAGTGATTAAAATTAAGAAATTTCCAGAACCAATAAACTGTTTAATCACGGGTGCAGTATTTAATCACGGGTGCACTGTTTCAATCACGCGTGCACTGTTTTCAATCACGCGTGCACTATTTGCAATCACGCGTGCACTTTAATCACGCTTCCAAAGAGTAAACTGTGCAATCACGCGCGAACAGTGCAACAAATACATCCAAACCCTCCCAACTATAAATACATATATCTATCTCCTGATTCCTCACATTTCCTTAACTTCTCAACTTGTTAACTTCTTCTCTCATCAATGTCGGATAATAGTTTAAACTCCGGTCAATCCGACGATGATAACTGGAATGAGACATTAAATCTAATGGACCGTGCTATTGAATTAGCCGGACGGGTTGTTTACGAAAGGACTACACGTCCTAAGCAGCGTCGAAGGAGAACGACGAACCCAGATAGAGATCGTGAACTAGGTTACAGACGCCTTGTAGACGATTATTTCTCTGACAACCCTGTGTATTCTGATACTCTTTTCAGGACAATATTTCGGATGAGAAAGCATGTCTTCCTGCGCATCCACAATGCCATTGAAGCATCTGATGTCTTCTTCCAACGAACACCGGACGCAACTGGTAGGATGAGCATCTCCGGTCTACAAAAAAGTACGGCAGCAATGCGAATGCTAGCATATGGCGTTGCCGCTGATGGGATCGATGAGTACCTACGAATGAGTGCGGCAACATCCAGAAATGCTCTCCTCAAATTCTGTGAAGTTGTTATTCGCATCTTCGGCCCTGAGTATTTACGTCGGCCAACTGCAAATGACTTGGCACGCCTACTTTACGTTGGTGAGCAACGTGGGTTTCCAGGTATGATGGGGAGTATCGATTGTATGCACTGGGAGTGGAAAAACGGCCCAGCTGCTTGGAAGGGACAACATCAAGGGCGTGCTGGGAAAGCAACTCTGATCCTTGAGGCGGTGACATCGTACGACTTATGGATCTGACACTTCTTCTTCGGAATACCAGGTTCATGCAATGACTTGAACGTCCTGCAACAATCTCCGGTTTTCGACGACATACTAGAAGGCCGAGCACCACCTGTTAATTATGAGGTAAATGGTGTTCAATATGATATGGGATACTATCTTACTGATGGTATTTATCCACAGTGGGCGGCCTTCATCCAATCCATCCTTCACCCTCACACCCCGAAGCACAGATTGTTTGCTGAAGTGCAGGAGGCAACGCGTAAAGATATTGAACGCGCTTTCGGAGTGTTGCAAGCGAGGTTCGCGATCATCAGAAACCCGACTCTTGCTTGGAGCAAGGACGTTCTGTCCAAAATAATGACAACTTGTATCATCATGCATAACATGATAGTGGAGGACGAACGCGACTGCTATGCTAATTTTGGAGATATTCGCGAATTTATGGAAGATCGTCCTGGAACTTCAGCTGAGGAAACGTCGTATTCGACCGATCGTATAGCGGATATTCACGAGTTTTTTGTCAATCAAGATCGAGTGCGTGACAGGAACCAACATTTGGATCTGAAAGACGATTTAATTGAGCATATATGGCAACGCTACGGACGAGGAGCAGTTTGAAAATCGGTTAACGTAGTTGGTAATGTAGTATTTGAAATTTTTGTTTATGTAATATGTACTGTTGTTTCTTAACTTTGAGTGTAATATTTCCTATTTCAGTTTGTCTTAAATGTAACGTGGCTCCGTAATATTTAATAATAATTTCGTGATTTACCAGTAATTATTAACAATATTTCGAGTTAAAATAGAATTATAATGTAATTAGAATTAGATTTATATAAAATGTATTTTGTTAAATGATGGGTGAGAATTAAATTTGTTTAATTAAGAAATGATGTGGATGAAAGAGAGTGTAGGGTGGGTGGGGGTAGCCTGGGCATGGGTAAGGGGTTTTTTTTGGGTGGGTTGGGTGAGCTGACGTGACAGAGAGAGAAGCTGACGTGGCAGAGAGAGAGAGTGCAGGGCGCCCGGGGGTAGCCCTGGCGCTGTTATTTGTGCTCTAAGGGGGTTTTTTGGGTGGGTTGGGTGAGCTGACGTGGCAGAGAGAGAAGCTGACGTGGTAGAGAGAGAGTGCAGGGCGCCCGGGGGTAGCCCAGGCGCTGTTATTTGTGCTCTTAGCTTCTGCCCTTAGATTCAGATGTGTGTTTGTTTCGCAAGGAGAAGATCGCTCTTTCCGAGCCAACTTGCATGGAATGGTTGTTGTCTACAAAAAACTCTCAAAATTTCCTATTTTATGAAGTAGGGGGAAAGAATAAGGGAGGGATCAAAATTAATGCATAAAATTTAGGAAAACTTGTTTTAAATGATATCTTTCGCTTGTTCTTCAGAAGACATAAGTTCTAAGGAAATTTTTAGAGACAGTTCTCTTGGACGATACGTGGTCTCTCGAACTAGCATTCCATGATTCTGATTCCATTTGCATATTCTAATGTAACGTCGTACATGTTTTTTTATAAGTACTAGGAGTTAGTATTAAGGGTAATTTGCTAAGTTGCACCTCGTAGATTGCCTAATTGACGATATGCATCTGAGTTTTAGTTATTACCAGATGTGCACTTGTAAACCGAACATATTGGTTCATATACACATCTACCGTTAGTGGGATTCACTCCGTCACCGTTTCCGTTCAACATTGTTAAACAATTTGCAAATTAAACCTCGTAAAATACAAATATCCATAATATTAAAAACAAAATAATACAAATTAAAAACAAAAAATAACGCCAAAGCATCTCTCTCGTCTCCTCCTTTCTCTCTTCGGTAAGATTGTGTATGACTTACTTCTAATCACTTTTAAACTAATTATCTACTTGCTTAATCAATCAAAGATGCAACGGAAAAAAACAAAAGTAAGTAAAGAAGACAATGCAAACCACAAGATGACCCAGAAGATTTTATAGAGGTTCGGCCTCCCGTCTACTTCCTCTCTTGCAAGCTATGCTCGATCTCCCTCGAGCTCCACCTACGTCTTTAGTATCAATCTCGTTCCGGGCCGAGATTAAGCATTTTACAACGCAAACTCCGCGAACAACCTCGCTAGCTTGATTTCTTCCTCTCACAATCCAAGAGGGAACACTCCAGGTTTTCACCAAAGTCCTTGCTTCTTTACAGACAATGTTTGAGTGGATCACTCACTCTTTAACTTGAGCACACTTAGAGTATGATGGGGCAATGATCTAAAGTGTGGAAGTTTGGCTTGGAGAGTAAGATTGGGGATTTTGGAGCTTGGGAGTTTCTCTCTAGTGTATAGAACAAATAGTAGTGGGAGAGTCGTCTAAATAAGATTTGGGCAACTCTATTTATAAGCTCTAAGTGGGTTATAGTCGTTGGGAGAAGTATAGGAAGTTGTTGTGTAAGAAACACAAAACAGTGAAGTGCATGTCACATTTCAGAACAAAATTGGTTGACCGAAGCAGGCATACTGGTCGACCAGTTTGTCAAATCTGGCTATAACTTTAAGTTCACTTAAGTGAACTGTCGAACTAAATTGGAGATCGTTCGACCATTCTAGGGGTTTTGGTCTGGTAAAGGATGGATCGGTCGAACTAAAGAAAATGTCTATTCGACCAGAAACTTCCAGGCACTTTTGGGTTCAAAGAGAAAATGAGTTTCGGTCGACCTAACTGTAGGAGACGTTTGACCGGAAACTTCCATAGTGATCATGGCGACTAAAGATTGTTTGATCGGTCGACCGATAGGTAAATGGTGGTCGACCAGAAGTCTGGTAGTATTGGCGTTTTGGGAAATCTAACCGTTGTAGAATATAACAAGTCTAATTGTCACTTGACACGTGTAGACGGTCAAACAAAAGTCTTGCAACGGTGGACCGGTTCAACACTTAGGCTAATAGTACTAAAAGACCAAATCTGTCGAACGAAGAACTCGTTCCGGTCGACCAATTTGGCAGTGGCAGTTCAGGTTTGGTTTAAGTGTTTTCCGCTCCTAGTTTGGGTGATCTGTTGAAGTACAATTGTTGTGAAATTTTGTGTGTGAATTCTAAAGGGAACCTAGTATGTGTTTGATTAGTTTTTAGCTCAAGTATGCTCAAGTACACATAGTTCCTAAGATTCAAAATAAATCAAGATTACATGTCTTCAAATGAACTTTATTACATGTCTTGACTAGATTTCATTTGTTCCTTGAGTCTTGATCACCTGTAGAAGTTCGCACAATACAATATAGGGTCGTTATACACGGACGCGGGCGTCCGTGACGCGCCCTACGTGGCACCCAAAAGTTGGCGAGTCAGCGTCTAGTCGGATTGTCATGTCACTCTTTCGAAAGGCGCCTTAAATTGTTTTTAAATTTGTTTTTGACGGTTTTCGAAGAACGACGGTTACTTTCCAGATAAGACAGCGGCAGACAATCTACGAACGATGGTTCGGATACCGAGGAAGATAAAACAAATCCAGACCGAAAGGGAGAGTTTCGCTTTCTTTCTCGTTGTATTACCTGTGAACGGAGGAAGCGTACCTGTGAACCTTTTCCGGCTTTCTTTCTTCCCGATTAAATGATAATGGATTCTTCGACTCCTGCCGTCGATAACGCACCTGTCCCAGAACCAGTGGGTCTCTAATTTTTTTCCCCTGGGTCGTTATCTTTTTCATGAACTTTCGTTTCTTCAATTTTTTGTTTTAGGGAACCACCTACTACTTCCGGGAATCCCGGTGCTCCTGGACGACCATCCGAAAGCTGTTTGAGAGGATGAACAACGTTGAGAAGGAGGTTTTCCGGAGCACCCCTTTCGGTCACTTCCTAGATTCCTAACATTACTACGGACAACGAAATAGTCGGTTGATTCGTCGAACACTACGATGCGGAGGAGGTGGGGCTGAGAATAGGATCAGGGGTAGTTCCCCTTACACAGGAAGACGTTGCCCTAATTTTGGGGTTACGTATGCATGGGCAGACAGTGGTGATGGAACCATTGGGTGTACAGAGGCGAGAAGGGCTAAACCTTGACAACACACAACTTTTAGGTCACCTGCTGGCAAGCAGTGCCATGGGCGACACGGAGGAGTACGTTCGTCTCCGGATTTCTTTCATCTTCAACCATTTTTTGTTCTATGATGGAACACTTCGACCGAAGCAATGGTGCATGCACCATTTGAGGAACATCAGACGCATAAACAGATATGCATGGGCAAGTGCAGTTCACGAAGCCCTGGTTGGGGGCCTGTTCGGATTGAGTTTTGTGTCTGTTCAGATTAAGTTGTGGGTCTGTTCGGAATATGTTGTGGGTCTATTCGGAATATGTTGTGGGTATGTTCGGAATAACTTGTGTAACTGTTCGGAATAAGTTGTGGGTCTGTTCGGAATAAGTTGTGGGCCTGTTCGGAATAAGTTGTGGGTGTGTTCGGAATAAGTTGTTCCAGAACAGACAAACAACATATTCCGAACAGACAAACAACTTATTCCGAACAGACAAACAACATATTCCGAACAGACAAACAACTTAATCCGAACAGACCCACAAGATATTCCGAACAGAAACACAACTTATTCCGAACAGACAAACAACATATTCCGAACAGACAGACAACTTAATCCGAACAGACACAGAACTTAATCCGAACAGATAGAAAACTTAATCCGAACATACACAAAACTTAATCCGAACAGACCCACAACATATTCCGAACAGACACACAACATAATCCGAACAGACATACTACTTAATCCGAACAGACATACAACATATTCCGAACAGAAACACAACTTATTCCGAACAAACATACAACTTAAACCGAACAGACACACAACTTAATCTGAACAGACCCACAACATATTCCGAACATAAACAAAACTTATTCTGAACAGACCCACAACATATTCCGAACAGACAGACAACTTAATCCGAACATACACACAACTTATTCCGAACAGACACACAACTTAAACCGAACAAACACACAACTTATTCCGTACAGACAGACAACATATTCCGAACAGACAAACCACTTAATCCGAACAGACATACAACTTAAACCGAACAGACACAACTTAATCCGAACAGACCCACAACATATTCCGAACAGAAACACAACTTATTCCGAGTTGTGTGTCTGTTCGGAATAAGTTGTGGGTCTGTTCGGAATATGTTGTGGGTCTGTTCGGAATAAGTTGTGGGTCTGTTCGGAATAAGTTGTGTGTCTGTTCGGTTTAAGATGTTTGACTGTTTGGTTTAAGTTGTGTGTCTATTCGGAATAAGTTGTGTGTATGTTCGGATTAAGTTGTCTGTCTGTTCGGAATATGTTGTGGGTCTGTTCGGAATAAGTTGTGTTTCTGTTCGGAATAAGTTGTGGGTCTGTTTGGAATAAGTTGTGTCTATTTAGAATATGAACGTATGTCTGTTGAGTCGTTCTAAACAGTTGATTTTTTTCCATTTGAAGGTGTGGCTTTGTGAGAAATTCAAATTGGGGGAGCCCAGAACTGTAGTTTTTCCACGAATAAGAAGTTGGACGGAAATGTTTGGGAAACGATTAACCCTGAGCAAATGGGAGGAACATGGAATTACCTTACCTCAGATTTACAACGGCAAGTTCGACTTGATGGGGGCTCCATCAATGAGTGAAAGGGAGCTGGAACTTATTAGTTCTGTTCGAACTCCTGTTCGAAAGGGCTCAGCTTCAACAAGCTGATTGCCAAGGCTCCAACTGACAGGCTGCAACATTCCATGTGACCCGCTGCTCCAAGAGTTGGAGCTGAGTGAGGTGAAGATGAAATGGCTGAGGGCCGAAGCTGCCCTTAAGAAAGCGACAGAAGAGGTTAACGACCTGAAGGAAGAACTGAGGATGACCCAGGAAGAGTGTGAGAGGCTGAGGGAAGAAATTATATATCTTCGAGGGACAGGGACAGGTGAAAATACTGGTGGGGAGAAAGACAAAAATCTAAATAAAGAGGAGGATGAGGAAGAAGAAGAGAGGAAGAGGGAGGAGGAGGAAGAAGAAGAGAGGAAGAGGGAGGAGGAGGAAGAAGAAGAGAGGAAGAGGGAGGAGGAGAAGGAAGAAGAGAGAAAGAGATAGGAGGAGAAGGAGGAAGAGAGAAAGAGGGAGGAGGAGAGGAAGAAGGAAGAGGAGGAGAAGGAGGAAGAGAGAAAGAGGGAGGAGAAGAGGAAGAAGGAAGAAGAGAGAAAGAGAGCGGAGAAGGAGGAAGAGAAGAAGAGGGAGGAGGAGAGGAAGAAGGAAGAAGAGAGAAAGAGATTGGAGAAGGATGAAGAGAAGAAGAGGGAGGAGGAGAAGAAGAGGGAAGAAGAGAGAAAGAGAGCGGAGAAGGAGGAAGAGAAGAAGAGGGAGGAGAGGAAGAAGGAAGAAGAGAGAAAGAGATAGGAGAAGGATGAAGAGAAGAAGAGGGAGGAGGAGAAGAAGATGGAAGAAGAGAGGAAGAGAGTGGAGAAGGAGGAAGAGAAGAAGAGGGAGGAGCGGAGGAAGAAGGAAGAAGGAAGAGAAGAATAAAGAAGAGGAAAAGGAACAAGAGAGCAAGCCCCAGAAACCAAACTGGGGCGTGAAAAGACAACGCTCGACGACCATCGTGGAGCAGCAGAGGAAGGAAGATGAACAGCGGGGCAAGAAGAAGAAGGTGGAAGAAGAGCAAAAGAGAAAAGAGAGAGCGGGTCAAAGGAGCCTAAAGAAAAAAGGGGAAAAAAGAGAGGAGAATTATAGGTTGGCTGTCCACTTAGGAGGGAAAAGGCCTAATGTTGACATGGCTGCAATGGGAACGTTGTCAGCTGATGAGGTCAACATGATATTGAACTTGACCGCAGCCAACAATGACAATAGAGAGGTCATCTGGAGAGGCGATATGTGCAGTTTAACACGTACCGACCTGAAGGAACTTATAACGCTTGGGATGGATATTACCGACCAAACTATCGACGCTATGCTTTCGGTTCTCGAAGAGAGACGCCCAACACAAAAGGTTATATGCATATCAGCATTCGAGTCAGGGCGAATTTTGGGTGGCCAAGGCAGAGCAATTGATGATTTTATCCTCCCTAAAATACAAGGTGCGTCTCCAACAGAGTCCGTAATCGCACAATCATGCTGGTCTGCAGGTCATTGGACTCTCGTGATTGTCCACGGCCCGTCGAAGAAGATGTTGGCGTTCAACAGTATCTCTAGGGAGCTAGAGCAAGGTGAAGATCCAGAGCAGACCATAGACGTACATGAATGCGCAGCAGCGGATGTGGCTGAATACTGGAGGGATCTACTAAAGGTCGACTGGCCCTTGAGAATCCTCCGGAAAAATAGCCAACGACAACCACCGGGGAGCAACGATTGCGGTGCCTATGTTTTATACTGGATAAGGTGCCTAACGCTAAAACTTGACCCGACGAAGGAGAAGGACACAATTAACATCCACTGTATCAGGGGTGAATTGGAGGTCATGTTACTTAGGGACCGCCGATCGTGTGCGCAGATCTGAACAGAGACACAACTTTTAGTGTTTATTTGTTTACATGTACAAATTACAAACTCTTTATTTTGGTTATTTTTATAGTCTTGTATTTTTTATATGTATAAATTACAAACTCTTCCCATACAACTTATTCCGAAAAGAAACACAACTTATTCCGAACAGACCCACAACTTAAACCGAACAGACAAACAACATATTCCGAACAGAAACACAACTTATTCCGAACAGACACAACTTAATCCGAACAGACCCACAAGATATTCTGAACAGAAACACAACTTATTCCGAACAGACAGACAACATATTCCGAACAGACAAACAACATATTCCGAACATACAAACAACATATTCCGAACAGAAACACAACTTATCTCGAACAGACAGAAAACATATTCCGAACAGACAGACAACATATTCCGAACAGACAAACAACATATTCCGAACAGACAAACAACATATTCCGAACATAAACACAACTTATTCCGAACAGACACACAACTTAATCCGAACAGACCCACAAGATATTCCGAACAGAAACACAACTTATTCTGAACAGACAAACAACATATTCTGAACAGACAGATAACTTAATCCGAACAGACACAGAACTTAATCCGAACAGACAGAAAACTTAATCCGAACATACACACAACTTAATCCGAACAGACCCACAACATATTCCGAAGAGACACACAACATAATCCGAACAGACAGACAACTTAATCCGAACAGACATACAACATATTCCGAACAGAAACACAACTTATTCCGAACAAACATACAACTTAAATCGAACAGACACACAACTTAATCCGAACAGACACAACATATTCCGAACAGAAACACAACTTATTCCGAACAAACCCACAACATATTCCGAACAGAAACACAACTTATTCCGAACAGACATACAACTTAAACCGAACAGACACACAACTTAATCCGAACAGACCCACAACATATTCCGAACAGAAACACAACTTATTCCGAACAGACCCACAACATATTCCGAACAGACAGACAACTTAATCCGAACATACACACAACTTATTCCGAACAGACCCACAACATATTCCGAACAGAAACACACCTTAATCCGAAAAGACACACAACTTATTCCGAACAGTCAAACATCTTAAAACGAACATATGCACACCATAAACCGAACATACACACAACTTAAACAGTTTAATACGAACTGAACGTGCATAACAACCATTGGAGTACAGAGGAAGGACCACAGAAGAGAAGGGAAGAAAAAGGAAGACACATCTTGAGATGAATAACAAGTCTTCTGCTGTGTTGGAGCGCCAAAATGATGAAGGAAGGGAGTGATTTGAGACGCATTAATGAGGGATGGAGGGAGGGATGGAGAGATGTAGACATTTGTACGTATAACCAAAGAATTGAGGAATAAAATAAAAAAAGAAACTTTTTTCTGTGCTGACATGGAAAGTGCCACGTAGGGCGCGTCACGGACGCCAGCGTCCGTCTATCATTTTCCTACAATATATATGTTATGCAATATGTGTGCTACTCTACATTGATTATAACTAAGATTACGTTGATTAAATCATCAAAGCATAGATTAAGGCAAAAAAATCAACAATCTCCCATTTTTTGATGATGGCAACCTATATCTTAGTACTTGAAATTTCTATGTGTAAACTATGCATATAAATGTTCCCCCAATGGATGTGCGTAGTTTTTTTCAATTTTAATCAAATTTCAAGTCATCTCCCCTTAATAATCTCTCCCATTTGACATCCATCAAAAACAAAATTAAACATGGAATTTTAGGATATCTTGTAATGAAGTTGCTCCCCTAAATTTTGCACTTCATTACCCTATGTAAGAGTTATTCATTAAGCTCCCCTATCAATATGAATATGATATTTCAATTAAGTTCAAATCTATTCTCCCCTTTTTAACATCAAGTAAATAGGATATATTTAGCATGTGATGTTTTAAACTCCACTTTTAGCATCCATTAACAAATTTGACACCAAAACAATGGATGTGTTTCGAAATTACAAGATTTGCAATGAATAACATTTCAATTAGGCATAAAAATCATTTTTCTTCCCCTTTTAATGATTTTCATGAAACATATCCTACTTGATCAAAGAATGCGATAAAGATATGACAATTTAGCATTCAATTTATCCTATATTAGAACCAATCTTATATGAATGTAGAGGATAGAAAATTTTACCCAACTTGATCCTCGAATTGGTTCCAATCTTCTTTTGTTAGTTCAACCAGCTTTGAGTTTAACTTTGCAAGTTTGCCCAGTCACCATTGATCTCCCTCTTCAAGCACCTACAAGTGTAGATTAGCTTTGGGAACTTTGTGTCCTTGAACAACTTTGAGTCATTGAACATTAGCTTTGGGAACCCAAACCATTTTGGTTTTAGGAGCCCACACACATGAAGAGCTATAATTAACAAACAAATGTTTGTCATTTAGAGTTGTATGAGATACATGGTTTTTTAATTTAGCATTGTATCCTAAGCCATGTTTATCTAGGGATTGTCTTTGACTACCTAAAAGCATGTCAAGCATCTTGGTTCCATTTGTGAACCTTTCTAGATCTTTTCTAAGTTGTTCATTACAACTTTTAAGATCAAGTTGTTCAACATCAATGAGTGTTGCTCTTAGACTCTCAAGTTTTAATGCATTAGTTTCAAGTCTAGCAAGTACCTCAGTTTTCTCATTCATGGATATTTCAATTTGACTTTGGAGATCATTTATCAACTTTCTAGCATTTTTATTTTATCACAAATCATCTCATATTGTTTAACTAAGTCATGAAATGCATTTTGAAGCTCATCATGTGTATATGCTTCTTCTTCAGAACATGAGCTATCACTATAATGTGACTTAGTAGAGCATGAATTTGATCCAGTAGAACAAGAGTTAGAGTCTACATCACTTTGTTCATCTTCAATAGCCATGAAGCATGAATGGGCAACCTCTCTTCTATTTTACAAGAAGGAGGATGATGATGAGTCATCCCATGTAGCTTTGTGAGCTTCCTCCTTCCTTTCTCTTCTCTTGCTCTTCTCCTTTTCTCTTCTCCTCTCTCTTTTCTCCTTCTTCTTCTCCATTTCTCTTTTCGCATTTCCACTCTCCTCCTTCTCCTTTTCTTTTTCTCTCTTCTCACTTCTCCTTCCTCTTCTTTCTCTTGTTTCTTTCTTACCCTTTTTGAGGAATTTGAAGAAATCTTGGGCAAGGACTTCAATGTACTCATTCTCTACTTCTTTCCTTGGCTCATCAAATTTTGCATGTAATGCCAAGGTGGGTTTGTTCTTGGAGGCTTCTTCTCCTTTCCATGGTTTATTTGAAGTTCATAAGCATGAGATTTTCAATTAAATCCTGCATCTTGAGTTGGGAAAGGTCTTGTGCTTCTTCAATTGCAACCACCTTATCTTCCCAATCGTTGCTTAGTGACCAGAGGAACTTCCTTGTCATCTCTCCTTCATTGATTTTTCTTCCAAGAACCAAAAGAGAGTTAGTGATATCGGTGAAGCGAGTGTTCATTTCACTTATGTTTTCACTGATTTGCATAGAAAAGATTTCATATTTATGCATGAGGAGACTAATGCGAGTTTCCTTAGTTTTGCTATCACCCTCATGATGCATTTACAATCTATGTCAAATCTCAAAAGCACTCTCACAACCCTTATTCCTATTGTATTCTCCCACATTACGGCCACAATACCAGATGTTCATGATCTTAGAATTCATCTCAATCTCTTTCATCTTGGCCCTAGACAAGGAGGCAAATTCATCTTCATTTGAGGATGTGTAGGGATTTTGAAGGAAAATCCAATACTTAAGGTCATTAGAAATTTGGAAATTTTTCATCATATTCTTCCAATAATCATAATTAGACCCATTAAGCAAAGGAGGCCTAGTTGTGCATAATCCTTCTATATGATTAGATGATGTAGATGCTAAAAATACGATTAAGTATGCAATTTAGCTCACAAAGCTCTCTGATACCAGGTGTAGGATCGTGTATGACTTACTTCTACTCACTTTTAAACTAATTCTCTACTTGCTTAATCAATCAAAGATGCATCGTAATAAAAACAAAAGCAAGTAAAGAAGACAATGCAAACCACAAGATGACCCGGAAGATTTTATAGAGGTTCGGCCTTCCGCCTACTTCCTCTATTACAAGCTCCACTCGATCTCCCTCGAGCTCCGCCTACGTCCTCAGTATCAATCTCACTCCCGGCCGAGATTTAACCTTTTACACCGCAAGCTCCGCGAACAACCTCGCTAGCTTGATTTCTTCCTTTCACAATCTGAGAGGGAACACTCCGGGCTTTCACCGAAGTCCTTGCTTATTTACAGACAATGTTTGAGTGGATCACTCACTCTCTAATTTGAGCACACTTAGAGTATGATGGGGCAATGTTCTAAAGTGTGGAAGTTTTGCTTGGTGAGTAGGATTGGGGATTTTGGAGCTTAGGCGTTTCTCTCTAGTGTATAGAACAAATAGTAGTGGGAGAGTTGTCTAAATAAAATTTGGGCAACTCTATTTATAAGCTCTAAGTGTGTTATAGCCGTTGGGACAAGTATATGAAGTTGTTGTGTATGAAACACAAAATAGTGAAGTGCATGTCCCATTTCAGAACAAAATTGGTTGTTGAATCAGGTAAATCAGTCGACTGGTTGTTCAAATCTGGCTATACCACATCCGTGAACGTAATGAAGTACCTAAAACCGTCTCTTGCACTAGTACTCATCAGACCACATACATCGGAATGTATCAAATCCAACAAGTCATTCGCTCTCGGTCCTTTCTTCTTGAAGGGCCTCTTGGTCATTTTGCCCATTAGGCAATGTTCGCACGTCTCCAATGATTTAAAATCAAGTTGGCCAAGAAGGTTTGCTTCTTACAATTTCTTGATGCATTTTTCATTTATGTGACCAAGACGATAGTGCCACAAGAGTCTATCATTCACGTGAGTAGTTTTAAACATCATATTGATGTTTAAGATTTGTCTATTATTTAATTCAAGCAAATAGAGACCATTCCTCACGAATGCATTTGCATAGAAAATACCATTCTTCGATGTAGACAAGCAAGAATTTGAAATATTTATATTAAAATTATCCATATCCAAACATAATACAGAAATAATATTCTTGCTAATCGAAGACACATAATAAATGTTCTTTAAACATAAATTTAAACCACTAGATAATTGAAGCTCCACATAACCTTGTGCAATCGTAGCAACGCTCACACCATTTCCGACCGTCAAAATCATCTCGTTCTTCACGAGTTCCTTCCTATCCTTTAGTAGTTGGACATTAGAAATTATGTGAGCACAAGATCCGGTATCAATTACACAATCAAGGACAGAGGTGGCTAAATTTATCTCAATAACAAATATACATTTGGCCTTTTTGGGGCGCTTACACTCAATCATTCCATTGTCAAAGTCTTCCTTGTACTTGGGGAAATTTGGCCGGATGTGGCCCTTTTCACTGCAGTGAAAGTACTCCTTATTGGGAGTCAGAGATTTCAAAGAATTCCTCCTTGAGGCACTCCCATGAGTACCTTCTACTCACTTGCTCTTGATTAGTGTCTTTTTGGTGATTTTCTACATTTACATATAAAAGTAAAGTTTTTAAAACACATTCCTTTCAGTTCCATCCCCTTTGGGGGGTGGAGATAATGTATATATATGTTGTGAAGTTTGTATGTTTGATGAATTTTTGATTGTGTAGACTTGCATGTTTGTATGTTCATTGGGGGTATTTTAATCATCTACAAGTTGGGGGATTTTGATGGGTTTTTCCATAAGATTTAGACACTTCCCATGCATAGTTTCCTCATGTTTATTGACTAAAATTTCCTGTTGAATATGCTACATGTTAGTTATGTGTTTGTATTTCTGTTTGCTTGCTTGATTGATTCAAGAAACTTTGCTTTGATGGGTTTTGCCATAACATTTAGACACTTCCCATGCATAGCTTTGTTCTTGACATGAGTTCCTGGTTTTGATGAGTCTTGCCATAACATTTAGACACCTCTCATGCTGAACCTAGTCTTGTGCTAATCAAGTGGTAATTGCCGATACATTGTGTGAATGGATTGATAGGTTTTGCCACATCTTTAGACATTTGCTATGCATGAAGACACACACATGACACACACACTTACATGCTTACATACATCATTCATCACTTATTTAACTTCATATGTGCACAGACTCCACCCCTTAGGGGTTTCTTTTCCTGATTTTTTTCTTGCTTTCGATTTCCCTCACTTTCGTTTTCCTTGTGCGTGCTAGTTTAGTATAGTTTAGCTAGTGTAATCACCACTCTTCTCCCCTCTTTTCTCACTTGCCTTCGAAAGAACCAGAGTCGACACACCTCCCTGTGGATCGACCCGTATTTGCCACGTCTTCACCGACGGCCGTGCACTTGCGGTTAATTAATAAAACGAACACATCAAGTTTTTGGCACCATTAGCCTCCTAAACACAATTAATCACTAAACAAGGGTTAGGATATCACAATCCATCCTCCTTGGAGAAATTTCGTCCTCGAAATTAAATACGGAAACTTACAAAATAGCTCTGGATACTTCTTCTGGACTTCCTCCTCGATCTCCCAAGTGGCCTCTCGAACACTGTGATGCTGCCACCGGACCTTCACCTTCGGAATGGTCCTCCACTTGAGCTAGTCCTCCATCCGATCTACTATCTCCACTAGTCTCTCCTCACGAGACAAATCATGTTGGATCTCTGGAACCTCTATCTGAATCACATGAGCTGGATCCACAATGTACTTTCTCAGCATCGATACGTGGAAGATGTTGTGGAGACCCAAAATCTGTGGCGACAACGCGATCCTGTAAGCAACATCTCCGATGCGCTCGAGGATCTCAAATGGTCCGACATACCTCGGACTGAGCTTCCCCTTCTTCCCAAACCTCATCACTCCTCGAGTTGGGGAGATCTTAAGGAAAACATGCTCGCCTACCTCAAATCTCAACTCTCGCCTACGCCTATCCGCATAGATCTTCTGTCTGCTATGAGTGGTCGCCAATCTCTGCCTGATCATGTTGACCTTCTTAGCATACATCCGTACTACCTCAGGCTCGACTAACAACCTCTTACGTACGTCACTCCAACATAACGGTGATCTGCAAGGTCTACCGTACAAGGCCTCGTATGGTGTCATCCCAATACTCGAGTGGTAACTGTTGTTGTAAGCGAACTCAATCAATGGTAAATGCTATCCCAGTGTCCTGCCCAATCCAGAGTACAAGCTCTCAGCATATCCTCCAATGTCTCGATGGTCCTCTAGGACTGATCGTCTGTCCTAAGATGGAAGGCGGTGCTGAACTTCAACTGAGTCCCCAAAGCCTTCTGCAGACTACTCCAAAATCTGGATGTGAATCTAGGATCTCTGTCTGAAATTATACTCACGGGTACTCTGTGCATTCTAACAATCTCCTCGATATACAACTTACCTAGACCCTCCAGATATAAAGTAGTTCTTATAGCTAAGAAGTGTGACGACTTGGTCAGTTGATCGACTATGACCCAAATATCGTCTTGGAATCTTCTCGTCTTCGGCAGCCGAGTGACAAAATCCATCATCACGTGCTCCTATTTCCACTATGGCAGCTTGATCCTCTACATCTGCCCAGCTGACCTCTGGTGCTCAATCTTCACCTGCTGACAGACCAAACATCTAGTCACAAACTTTGCTATCTCTGTCTTCATCGCTTTCTACCATAAATTCCTCTGTAGATCCTTGTACATCTTTGTACTGCCTGGGTGTATCGTGTACCGGGATTTGTGTGCCTCCTCCATGATTTCCTTCCGTAGATCTCCTCCTTTTGGCACCCAAATACGATCCCTGAATCTCAGACTGATCGACTACTATACTGAAATCAGATCCATCTCTAGCAGCCAACAACAACAAACTGGTCAACTCATCATCAGTACTCTGAGCCTACCCAACACTCGAAACTACCTGAAGCTCCACGCTCAGACCAGCAATCACTGCACCCTGTGATCCATCGGTTAATGGCTTCCACTCAGCCAAAGTCTCTAGCAGCCTCCACTCCTGGATACAATGACCAGCTACTGTGACTTCCACCTTCTTGCTCAAAGCATCTGCTACCAAATTTTCCTTTCCCAGATGATAGGAAATAATGAAGTCGTAGTCCTTAATGAACTCTAACCATCTGCGATGTCTCATGTTCAGCTCCTTCTGCGACAACAGGTACTTGAGGATCTGATGATCACCTCAAAATGCTCTCCATACAAATAATGTCTCCAGGTCTTCAAGGCATGAACCCCTGATGCTAACTCTAAGTCATGTGTTGGGTAATTCTTCTCGTGAACCTTCAACTTCCTCAAAGCATACACAACAACCTTTCTGTAATGCATAAGCACACAACCCACACCAATCCCTGAAGCGTCGCTATAAATCACAAATCCTGCACTGCCACTCTAAAGTGTCAGAATCGGAGCAGTTGTCAGCAGACTCTTCAGTTCCTAAAAACTATTCCTCGCACTTCTGGGACCAAATGAACTTGGTGCCCTTCTGCGTCAGTGTTGTCAATTGTGAAGCCAATTCGGAAAAGTCTTTGGTGAACCGACAGAAATATCCCGTCATTCCTACAAAGCTCTAGATCTCTGTCACACTCGTCGGGGCTCCCCACTGTGTCACTGCCTCAACCTCCGCCGAATCCACTGATATCCCAGCTCCAGACACATTGTGCCCTAGGAAAGCAATATTGTTCAACAAGAAATCATACTTTGAATACTTGGCATACAACTGTTGATCCCTCAAGATGCCAAGCACAATCCTCAAGTGCTCCCTATGCTGCTCTATATCAGGAGAGTATACCAAAATTGTTGGCTTTTTGGCCTTAATCTTATGTTTTGATGATTTAATCAACCTAATCTTAATTAGAGTAGCACACACTATGCATTGCATATATATTGTATTGTGCTAACCTCTACAGGTGATCAAGACTCAAGAAAGATGGAAATGAAGTCAAGACATGTAATTAAAGCTATATCGAGGACATGTAATCTTGATTTCTTTTGAGTCTTCGGAACAAAGTGTAATTGAGCATACTTGAGCTAAAATCAACTTAAACACACACTAGGTTCCTTATAGAAGTCACACACAAAATTTCACATAATTTGGACTTCAATAGATCACCCAAACTTAGACCGGAAAACACTAAACCTGAACTCTGAAAGTCTGCCCACATTCGGTCGACCACACTATATGTGTTTTCACTGCCCATTTTCGATCGACTGTGTTTTGCCTTTCGGTCGACCGTCCGAACTTATTTTTCCGACCGTTATTTTTGTTGTATATACCCAAACGGTCGTATTCGTATTAAACCAATTATACCCCAAATACATTTCATGTATCGGTCGACCGAGGACCACGATCGGTCGATCATTTGTGCATCCCTTGACAAACCCAAATCTCCTGGACAAAATCGGTTGACTGCCAAACTTGTTTCGGTCGACCGAATACACAATTGTTTGTCAACCCCAAAGTGCCTGGTCAAAATCGGTCGACCGAACCCCTATCTTGTGTTCGACCGATGACTTAAGTGTACCTAAGTCGTAGCGTTGGGTGGTCGACCGTTGACTAACGGTCGACCATTCTTCCCAATCCGGTCGACCGAATTCGGCCAGAATTGGGTCCTGCAGGTTCTGTTTTGTGTAATCACACATCAACTCATACCCAATCAATCCCAACGACTCTATTCTCTCTAATGCCTATATAAGGAGTTGTAAAACACATTTTAACACAACTCTCCCACTCATACTTGTCCAATACATTAGAGAGAAACTCAACACACTCAAAGCCTCAAACCTTCCACACTTTAATCACAAATCCATCTCATTCAAGTGTGCTCAAGTTTAGAGAGTGTATTCCACTCAAGTTTGTTGCTGTCAAAGTGAAGTAAAGGTTTCGGTGAAAGCCCGAAGCATTCCTCTCGGATTGTGAGACAAGAAAGTCAATCTCGCGAGGTTGTTCGCGGAGTTTGTTTTGTAAAAGGCGTTCTCTCCCGGCCCGGAACGGGGAGTGGTTAGTGAAGACGTAGGCGGAGCTCGCGGAGTCGAGCGGAGCTTACAAGAGAGGACTAGGACCCGGGTGGGGTGCCGAACCTCTATAAATCCCCCGTGTGCTTGTGGTTTGCATATTCTCTTCCTAATTGCTTGTATTTGTTTTAATTTCCGCTGCAACTTTTGATTGTCTAAACAAGTAGTTGATTAGGATTAAATTTGTTAATTAGCCTCTAATTTGTGGACCCATAACCCACACGATCCTACATTTGGTATCAGAGCCTTATGCGCTAAATTCATTACTTAATTGTATTTTTAGCATGGCTTCTACATCATCTAATCATATAGAAGGTTTATGCACTACTCGACCTCCTTTGCTTAATGGGTCTAATTATGATTATTGGAAGAATATGATGAAAATATTCCTAATTTCAAATGACCTTAAATATTGGATGTTTCTCCAAAATCCTTACACACCCCAAAAGAAGATGAACTAGATTCACTTACAAGACCAAAAATGAAAGAAATCGAAATGAATTCGAAAATTATAAACATCTTGTATTATGGCCTTAATGAGGGTGAATATAATAGGATTAGGGGATGTGAAAGTGCACATGAGATATGGCATAGACTACAAATGCATCATGAGGGGGATAGTAAAACTAAGGAAACCCGCATTAGTCTCCTCATGCACAAATATGAGATTTTTTCCATGCAAATCGGTGAAAACATAAGCGAAATGAACACTCACTTCACCGATATCACTAACTCTCTTTTGGTTCTTGGAAGAAAAATCAATGAAGGAGAGATGACAAGGAAGTTCCTCTGGTCACTTAGCATCGATTGGGAAGATAAAGTCGTTGCAATTGAAGAGGTGCATGATCTTTCAAAATTAAAGATGGAGGATCTCATTGGAAACTTGATGGCTTATGAACTTCAAATCAACCATCGGAAGGAGAAGGAAGCCACCAAGAAGAAATCCACCTTGGCATTACATGCAAATTTAGATGAACCAAGGAGGAGTATAGAAGATGAGGACATTGAAGTCCTAACAAAAGACTTCTTCAAATACCTCACGAAGGATAAAGAAGAGAAAAATGAGAGGAGGGAGAGAAGAAGTGAAAAGAGAGAAAAGAAGGAGAAGGAAGAGAGTGGAAATGAGAGAAAAGAGAAAGAGAAGAAAAATGAGACGAGGGAGAGAAGGAGAGAAAAGGAGAAGGGTAAGAGAAAAGAGAAGAGGTTGGAAGCTCACAAGGCTACTTGGGACGATTCATCGTCTTCGTCGTCATCCAAATCAACCACACCTTCATCAACAAAGGAATATGCACATATGTGCTACATGGCAATTCAAGATGAAGGAAGTGAGGTATCCTCTAACTCTTACTCTAGTAGATCACATTCTTGCTCATCTAAGTCATATGCTAGTGATAGTTCTTGTTCCAAAGAAGAAACATATTCTCATGAAGAACTTCAAAATGCATTTCATGATTTAGTTAAACAATATGAGATTTTTTGTGAAAAGAACAAAAATGCTAGAAAGCAAATAAATGATCTCAAATGCCAAATTGAACTAATCATAAATGAGAAGAATGAGGTGATTGCTAAATTAGAAAATTATGCATCAAATTTTTATAAATTAAAAGCAACACCTATAGATTGTGAACAACTAGATCTTCAAGCTTGCAATGTGCAATTAAGAAAAGATTTAGAAAGGTTCACACATGAAACTAAGATGCTTAACATGGTAAATTGACTATTAGGTAGTCAATTGCTTAACATGCTTAACATGACTATTAGGTAGTCAAAGGCAATCTTTGCAAAAACATGGGTTAGGATACAATGCTAAATTGAAAAACCATGTATCTGACACTACACTAAATGGAAAGCACTTAGTTGTAAACCATAGTTCCTCAAGTGTGTGGGTTCCTAAAACTAAAATGGTTTGGGTTCCCAAAGCTAACATTCAAGGACCCAAAGTTGTTTGGGTACCTAAATCTACACTTGTAGGTGCTTGAGGAGGAGATTGGTGGTGACCGGGTGAGCTCAAGAGTCAAATTCAAATCCTGTTGCATCACCAAATGAGATTGGAACCAATTCAAGCTTCAAGTTGGTATAATTTTCTATCATCTAAATGTTTCAATTAAATTGGTTCAAGTCTAGGTTTTATATGCTTAATTGTCATATCCTTAGAGTTTAATTCATTGCAAATCATATACCCCATTCATTGCAAATCATATATCACATCCATTGATTTTAAATGTCAATTTTAAATGGATGTTAGAATAAGGCTTAAGTAGAAACTTAATTGAACTTAAAATTTCATCATACTCATTGTTTCCATTTAGCCTTTTTGATAGGGGGAGCTTAAATGTTATATCTTTTATTAGAGTAATGAAGTGCAAAATTTAGGGGGAGCAACTTCATTACGATGACATCCTTTTGACTAATATAATTATCAATGTTTTTGATGGATGTCAAAGGGGGAGAGATAATTAAGGGGGTAACTTGAAAAACTTGATAAAATTTGAACAAAAACTATGCACATCCATAGGGGGAGCATTTATATGCATAGTTTACATATACAAATTTCAAGTATTAAGATGTCGGTTGCCATCATCAAAAAGGGGGAGATTGTTGGCTTTTTGGCCTTAATCTTACGTTTTGATGATTTAATCAACCTAATCTTAATTAGAGTAATACACACTACGCATTGCATATATATTGTATTGTGCTAAACTCTACAGGTGATCAAGACTCAAGAAAGATGGAAATGAAGTCAAAACATGTAATTAAAGCTATATCGAAGACATGTAATCTTGATTTCTTTTGAGTCTTAGGAACAAAGTGTAATTGAGCATACTTGAGCTAAAATCAACTTAAACACACACTAGGTTCCTTATAGAAGTCACACACAAAATTTCACATAATTTGGACTTCAATGGATCACCCAAACTTAGACCGGAAAACACTAAACCTGAACTCTGAAAGTCTGCCCACATTCGGTCGACCGCAACAGGCCGTTCGGTCGACCGGATGATCAAGAATCCTATATGTGTTTTCACTGCCCATTTTCGGTCGACCGTGTTTTGCCTTTCGGTCGACCATCCGAACTTATTTTTTCGACCGTTATTTTTGTCGTATATACCCAACGGTCGTATTCGTATTAAACCAATTATACCCCAAATACATTTCATGTATCGGTCGACCGAGGACCACGATCGGTCGATCGTTTGTGCATCTCTTGACAAACCCAAATCTCCTGGACAAAATCGGTCGACAGCCAAACTTGTTTCGGTCGACCGAATACACAATTGTTTGTCAACCCCAAAGTGCGTGGTCAAAATCGGTCGACCGAACCCCTATCTTGTGTTCGACCGATGACTTAAGTGTACCTAAGTTGTAGCGTTGGGCGGTCGACCGTTGACTAACCGGTCGACCGATCTTAGTGAAAAACTGCCTAGCGGTCGACCGTTCTTCCCGATCCGGTCGACCGAATTCGGCAAGCATTGGGTCCTACAGGTTCTGTTTTGTGTAATCACACATCAACTCATACCCAATAAATCCCAACGACTCTATTCTCTTTAATGTTGGCCTCCATGGGTGACTCGCTTCAAGCGAAATACTTGGATTCAAAACACAAGAAGACCATGGAAGCTTTAACAAAGATGTTCATGGATAGTGCGAGAAAAGAGCACTATAAGACCACCATCGCACTCACAAGGTGCCACATGGAGGAGGGAACATCGGTATCCATGCATTTTCTCACGATGCAAGGATACCTTGAGAAGTTGTCGAAGATCTCTTCCCTGATGCCCGATGACATTGCGGAAGATTTGATTCTTGGCTCTCTAGCCCCGTCCTACAAGGACTTCATTATGCACTATTATGTGTATGAGAAAGGGATGAGTCTTGAGGAACTTCACAACGCTATAAAAACGGCTGAAGTTGACATGGGCAAGGGTCGGTGCAAGCACGTCCTAGCCGTCCATGGAGGGAGCAAGAAGATCACCAAAGGTAAAGGCAAATTCACCAAGAATACGTCAATCAAGAGCAAGGGGGCAGGAGGTGCTCATGGGAGTGCCTCAAGTGGGAAATATTTGAAATCTCAGACTCCCAACACGGAGTGTTTTCACTGTGGTGAAAAGGGACACATCCGGCCAAATTACCGCAAGTACAAGGAAGACCTTGACAATGGAATCATTGAACGTAAGCGCCCCAAAAAGGCGAAAGGTATATTTGTTATTGAGATAAATTTAGCCACCTCTGTCCATGATTGGGTAATTGATACCGGATCTTGTGGTCACATAATTTCTAATGTGTAGCTACTAAAGGATAGGAAGGAACTCGTGAAAAACGAGATGATTTTGAAGGTCGGAAATGGTGCAAGCGTTGCTGCGATTGCACAAGGTTCTGTGGAGCTTCAATTATCTAGTGGTTTAAATTTATCTTTAAAGAATGTTAATTATGTGCCTTCGATTAGCAAGAACATTATTTCTGTATCATGTTTGGATATGGATAATTTTAATATAAATATTTCAAATTCTTGCTTGTCTATATCGAAGAATGGTATTTTCTATGCAAATGCATTCGTGAGGAATGGTCTCTATTTGCTTGAATTGAATAATAAACAAATCTTAAACATCAATAACAAAAGACTTAAAACTACTCACGAGAATGATAAACTCTTGTGGCACTATCGTCTTGGTCACATAAATGAAAAACGCATCAAGAAATTGCAAGAAGCTAACCTTCTTGGTCAACTTGATTTTAAATCATTGGAGACGTGCGAACCTTGCCTAATGGGCAAAATCACCAAGAGGCCTTTCAAGAAGAAAGGACCGAGAGCGAATGACTTGTTGGAGTTGATACATTCCGATGTATGTGGTCCGATGAGTACTAGTGCAAGAGACGGTTTCAGGTACTTCATTACGTCAACGGATGACTATAGTCGTTACGGCTATATTTATCTAATGAGAAACAAAAGTGAATCCATTGACAAGTTCAAGGAATTCAAGAATGAAGTAGAGAACCAACTCAACAAGAAAATCAAGTCTCTACGAACGGATCGTGGAGGTGAGTACTTAAGTACCGAATTTGACTCATTCCTAAAGGAGTGTGGTATTGTACCACAGCTCACCCCTCCCAGTACACCTCAGTGGAATGGGGTATCCGAAAGGAGGAATAAGACAATACTCGACATGGTTTGATAAATTATGAGTCAAGCTGAATTGCCGCTTTACTTTTGGAGTTATGCACTAGAAGCTGCGGCTTACACACTAAATAATGTTCCATCCAAATCCGTAGAGAAAACGCCTTATGAGCTATGGAGTGGTAAAACACCTAAGCTCAATTTTCTCAAGAATTGGGTTGTGAGGCCTACATCAAGAGATTGATGTCGACCAAACTTCAACTAAAAGCGGATAAGTGCTTCTTTATAGGTTATCCTCGTGAGACAAGAGGATACTACTTTTGGCATATAACCTCCAATCGAGTGATTGTAGAGAGGGATGTCGTATTTCTAGAAAAGGAATTTCTGGAAAGAATAAAAATTAGTGGGACTAGAGTTGTGCTTGAGGAGACTCGAGATATTCTACAGGATCATGATATGAATGGTGACATTCAAGATCATGAAGGCCCAACAGAGGTTCCTTTGGTTAGTGGGAGCGTGAGTGAGAGACCCTCGCAAGAAATTGTGAGAGAAACTCAATCTTCCCCACCTAGTGTACGTTCGAGAATCGAACACGAACCAATTCCACAAGAAATTGTTGAAGAAGTTCGAGAAGTACACGTAGAACCAAAAAAACGTAGCATGTCAACGAGGGAAAGGAAGAAACCCCGATATGTATTTGGGACTTCATGAGATCATGGTACTAGATACCGATGATCCCTCGACCTTTCAAGAAGCAATGGAAAGAAAGGACTCCAAACTATGGTTAAAGGCCATGGAATCCGAAATAGAATCCATGTATGATAATCAAGTGTGGAACTTGGTTGACCTTCCTCAAGGGAAAAAGGTCATTCAAAATAAATGGGTTTTCAAGAGGAAGATGGACATGGATGGGAACTTGACAACCTACAAAGTGAGGCTTGTAGCAAAAGGTTTCACTCAAGTTCAAGGAATTGACTATGATGAAACTTTTTCACCAGTTGCCATGTTCAAGTCTATTCGGATTATGCTCGCTATTACCGCATTTCATGATTATGAGATATGGCAAAAGGATGTCAAAATGGCGTTCCTTAATGGGAACTTGGAGGAGGATGTGTACATGGTACAACCTCAAGGCTTTGAAGATCCAAAGAGTAGCGAGAAAGTATGCAAGCTTCAAAGATCCATTTATGGATCGAAGCAAGCATCAAGGAGTTGGAACAAACGCTTTGACGAAGAAGTCAAAAAGATTCACTTCGTTCAAAGTAAGGAAGAGCCTTGTATATACAAGAAGGTTAGTGGTAGCCACATCGTGTTCTTGATCTTATATGTCGATGACATACTCCTCATGGGAAATCATATACCTTTGCTTGAGCAAACAAGAAGTTCATTGAAATCTGCATTTTCGATGAAAGATATGGGTGAGGCTCAATACATCTTGGGAATCAAGATATATAGAGATAGATCCCGTTGACTCATTGGCCTAAGTCAACGTACATACATTGACAAGGTCGTGGAAAGGTTCAGCATGAACAACTCCATATCTTTGAAAGGGCAGTGTGCCAATGAGTATGGGTGTGCAACTCAAGAAGTCTCAACGTGCTGAATCACGTAAAGACTTGGAGTACATGAGAGATATACCTTATGCTTTGGCAATAGGATCAATCATGTACACGATGACTTGCACAAGACCAGATGTCTCGTATGCTCTAAGCGTGACAAGTCGTCACCAATCCAACGCAGGTCTTGAGCATTGGACTGCGGTGAAGAATATTCTGAGGTACCTTAACCGGACCAAAGATAAGTTTCTTGTCTATGGAGGACAAAGGGAATTAATAGCCGAGGGCTATTCGGATGCGAGTTTCATGAGTGATCCCAACGATAGAAGGTCGCAATCAGGATACGTCTACCTTCTAAATGGTGTAGCTGTGAGTTGGCGTAGTTGGAAGCAAAGCACTACGGCCGACTCAACCACCGCTTCCAAAGTAATGGTTGTCGCTGAAGCGAGCAAGGAAGGAGTGTGGATTAAGATGTTCCTTGAAGAGCTTGGAGTAGTTCCCTCGAGCGAGGGACCAGTAGAGCTATTTTGCGATGATAGTGCATCTATCTCGCAAATCAAGGATCGCAAATCACACCACAAAGTAAAGTACATGGATCGTAAGTACTTTGTCACACGTGACTTCATCGACAAGGGCAAAATAAATCTATTATGGGTGGACACAAACAGCAACACAGCTGATCCATTCACCAAACCCTTATCCCAAGCCAAGGGCGAAATGTATTTCGAGTCCATGGCTCTGAGGAACCATGTGGATTGGCTTGATGAGTCATTAGAGAGGATTACCCTAGTTATTATTGTTTTATACATTGAGAATATATGTGAAAGAAAACTTTGATAACAAGTGGGAGATTGAAAGGAATGTGTTCTAATAGTTTTACTTTTATATGTCAATTATTATGAATTGGATGTGCAAACATTTTGTTCCTTGATTATGGTATTCGTCTTTTAGAAGTGTTAAGGAAGAGGCACTTGGTCCTTAACTGTAGAGCTCTAAAAGATAATGGTTTACATAAATCAAAAGTTATTCACAATCAATGTAATTAATGTGGAACATTAATTACCGAGATAAGATTGTCGTGTTGGTCATCGATTGTTGTAGCTCTACAAATAATTGACAACACGAGTATATAAAAGAGGAAAAGATTACTTTTATATATTGAATAGACCTAACAAGTAAAACATTATGGAATTCTGTTTCGTGTCATTAATGTTTTTACTGTCTCTTGGATCCTAAGATATGAGACTTATATCTTTTCACTCAAGAAGTGCTTAATTTGATTATTGTCAAAAACTATCAATGAGTGTAGTGATAAAGGCAATAGTTGGTTGAGCATAACTTGTGCTGGAAAAGATAGCTAGTCAAACGATTATCATTGCCCCTCTTAATTGAGTGATGATATTAGTGGGCCTCTTGATAAAGCAAAATTATAATGTGCACAATGTAACTTGTGTTACATATTTATAACTAGCTTAGAGAGATCAAGAAATGAATATAATACAAAGATGACACATTTCGACTTTGTATATATTCTTAATACCATGAGGCAAGGGACGGACACAAGTGGTGCACTTACATCACTAAATGGATCGTGTTTTAGTTCGGGTGGAACAAAGACATCTATGCTAATTGGGTAACTATAATGTGTAGCTAGATACCGCTTATAGTTTGAGATATTAAATGTTTAATATCACTGCCAATTTGGCTTAGATCCTCCTATAGGTCACACCACAAAACTGGGAAACAAGAGGTTTGATTTTTAGTTCATATGATGTGTCGGGTTTCATGTGAAAATAGGACACATGTGGTGAATGAATAAAATCAATATGTCATGAGAATTGACATAATTAGAATCATAATAAATTCATATGAGTTGTATATATTATGGGGTGTAATAATTTAATATTACATAGGATAATATATTACATAATATGTAAATTTGCTAAAAACCCCAAAAGATCAAATTTTGTTGGAAATAAATCCAAAATTTGACAAAGGCAAAATTGGGGTCAAACACGGTGAACCGTTCATGGTTCGGTCGATCGGGGTATCTTCGAATCGGTTAACCGAATAGGGAACAAGTAAGGGCAATTAGTTGACCGAAATTGTCTGGAGTGCCTGGACAATCGGGTTCAGTTAACCGAGTGTGCACGGTCAACCGAGAAATAGTATTTTCGGTAGACCGAAGGTGACATGGTCATCCGATGACTATGTCACAGGAGCGATTCTGGTGGGTCAACGGTCGACCGAGTAAAAGACGTGGTTCGTCCGAATTCTTCCATGGAATTTTTCTCATACGGATTCGGTCGATCATCTAGCTCACGGTGCACCGAACACGTGTTATAACCGAACGGTTCGGTTGACCGAGTTATACACGGTCCACCGAACAAGAACGATTCTGCCTGAATTATTAAGAGATTAATTAAATCATGGGTGGATTAATTCCAGATTTAATTAAAATGTTTTTTTGGGTGCTTATGTGGAAATTAGAGGTTAATTTTAGGAGAGAATAAGAAGAGATCATGGCTAAATAATAGCTCTTGATAAGGATGTTTTGGGAGACTATAAAAGGACCCCTACTCCTACTTGTTTAATACAAATGCAAAAATCTTTCTCTCATTAATCTCTCCCTAATCACCATGAAAATCTCTTAGTAAATTTAAGTTTTAGAGATAAGAATCTCAGGAGCTTAAAGAGAGGTTATTAGCTAGATTCTAAACCTTGTTAGAGATTGATTGACTAGCTCCTTTCTCACTAATCTTGTATAGAGTTTGGTGAACACTCGGAGGCAAATCCGTGGACGGTTCAACAGGCAACGCGACTCCGAATCTTCAAAAAGGTTTTTGAGAACCTTTAGGTATGATTCTACCTTTGTGATTTATTTTAATAAATGTAGGATTGCATGTTATTAGAATAATCACAAAACTATGTACATAGAAATTGTTGAAAATATGAAAATCGATCTTGTATGTTGTATTAAATTTTTTAAAATATATACATACATAGGGACACGAAATCCTACAGACTCGGCCCAGATTCACCTGTCGTGGATGATCCCGGTCGTCCACTAGTCCTGCCTGGCCTGCTCAGGCAGAATCAGATAAAGTGACCCAACTGGCCACAACCATGACATGCTCCTGAACGTAACTCGTACTCCCGCCGTGGGTGAACTGTGCCACACCTCCGGCATTGCTCAGGCTGTTGTGCTCCACCTCCATCTTTCCGGAGCCTCTTACCCAGATTACCCATGAACTGACTGTAGGATCGTGAGGGTCTCTAATTCTAATCACTTTTAAGCTAATTACCTACTTGTTTAATCTAATTACCTACTTGTTTAATCAATCAAGATATGCACAACGGAATTTAAACAGATACAAGTAAAGCAAACCACAACGATAACACCAGATTTTTATAGAGGTTCGGCCTTCCGCCTACTTCCTCACTTGCAAGCTCCACTCGATCTCCCTCGAGCTCCGCTCGCGTCTTCACTATCAACCTCGTTCCGGGCCGAGATTAAACCTTTTACAACACAAGCTCCACGAACACCCTCATGAGCTTGACTTTCTTCTCTCACAATCTGAGAGGAACACTTCGGGCTTTCACCGAATTACCTGCTTCTTTACAACTGAGATCTTGAGTGGAACACACTCTCTAACTTGAGCATACTTAGCTTAGGAAGTGGAATTGATGCTAAGATGTGGAAGTTTAAGCTTGGAGAGTAGGATTTGGGGAATGGGAGACTTGGGAGTTTCTCTTTTGTGTATTTGACAAATGGAAGTGTAAGAGATATGTAATTGTGTAAGGGGAACACCTATTTATAAGCTCCTAAAGAGTTATAGTCGTTGGGGATGAATTGGGTAAAGATTGTGTAAGATACACAAAACAGAAACTGACAGGACCCAATTCTGAGTAAGTTCGGTCGACTGGATCGGGCTAAACGGTCGACCATTTGGGAATTTAGAACTCAGTTCAGTCGACCGGTAAAAGAACGATCGACCGCCAAAGGCTATAATCTAGGTACACTTAAGTGATCGGTCGAACACCGAGATAGGTTCGGTCGACCGATTCACACCAGGCACTTTGGGGTTGACAAACAAGATCATATTCGATCGACCAAAACAAGGTCCACGGTCGACCGAAAACCGACAGGCACTTTGGGTTTGTCAAGGAACATAAGTTCGGTTGACCAAACAAGGTCCTCGGTCGACCGATACACAATGTATTTAGGGTATTTCGAGATAATATGAATACGATCGTTGGGTATAATACGACAAAACAAATGGTTGGAAAAAATATGTTAACTCGGTCAACCGAACATGGGCAGCTAAACACTAACAGGATATATGATCACTTGGTCGACCGAACGGTCTGTTTCGGTCGACCGAATGTGGGCAGACTGTTCTGGTTTTGGTTTAGTATTTTTCGGTCTATGTTTGGGTGATCTTTTGAAGTCCAAATTATATGAAATTTCGTGTGTGACTTCTATAGGTAACCTAGTGTGTGTTTGAGTAGTTTTTTAGCTCAAGTATGCTCAATTACACAAAGTTCTTAAGACTCAAAGAAATACAAAATACATGTCTTCAAATGAGCTTGATTACATCTCTTCACTTGATTTCCTTTCTTCCTTGAGTCTTGATCGCCTGTAGAGGTTAGCACAAAGTAATATATATGCAATGCAACATGTGTGCTACTCTACATGATCACAATTAAGATTAGGTTGATTAAATCATCAAAACATAGATTAAGGCCAAAAAGCCAACACTGACCCTTGGGCGTCCACCAATCTTCACCTGTGGCCTCCTGGTAGTTCTCCTGCGTTCCTGGTCGATGATGGTCGTGAACTTCACTGCATCCGCTAGGGTCTACGGCGTGCTATTAATCACACGATACCTCAACTACATCCTCATTCCTCGCCTGAAATTTCATGCTCTCTGCTCCTGAGTCACGTAAATCTCTGGGCAATAACGCTCTACGCCGTTGAATCTGCTGATGTAGCCTGCCATAGTCATGTACCTCTGCTCTAGGGCAAGGAACTCCTCCCTCTTCCTGTCACAGGCGTGCCGAGGAAAGTATTGTTGGTTGAACTCCCCAAGGAAATCCTCCAAACTGACATCCTCATTGTCCTCAAATACTACCGCCGAAGTGGACCTCCACCAGTTGGCCGCCTCGCCCTCAAGAACATAGGTGGCCAAATCCACCTTCCTCTCCTGAGGACATCAAATCGCCTGGAAGATCTTCTGGATGTTAAAGACTCAGTCCTCAACTGCCTCAGGGTCACCTCTGCCATCAAAGGTCGGTGGATGCTGGCAGATAAACCGATCATATACTACTCCTGTCCTCCTGCTCAGACTAGGCAGACTGACGCTCTAAGAACTCGCCCAGTCTACCCATAGTACCATGGAGCGTCCTCCACTCCTCCTCTATCCACCCCACTAGTCTACTCACTGATGCTACGGTTCCGTGGAGAAGGTATCACACATCTCAGAAGCATCTACATAAGAGACAGGAAAACTGGACTCAAATGACTATGCATAGGGGTGTGCACGGACCGGTTGGAACCGGTCCGGGTTTCGATCCGGAGGTTTTTAATTTTTCGGGTCTGGTCCGGTCCGGTCCGGTTTTTTGTTTTTTTAATTAAAAAAATCGGTATTTGACCGAACCGGACGGGACGGATTCGATCCGGTCCGGTCCGGTCTTGGGTTCTCGAGTATCCGGTCCGGTCTTGGGTTCTCGAGTATCCGGTCCGGTACGGTTTTCGGTCTGGACCCCGGATAAAAATCCAGTCTGGTCCGGTTCGGACCGGATACTCACCCCTAACTATGCATGCATGCTCTACAACAAAACAATCTATAAACTCCTAAGGTAGTTTCTTTGGACAAGTACACCGGAATCAACCGCTCTAATACCAAATTGTAATGTCCCAAAAAAATGGAAAATTTAAACTTATAAGATAATCAAATCAAGCGGGAACACTACCAACCATATATATATATATCAAGAGGTGCACCGTATAATATAGAGTTTCAAAAGTACGATTACAACAAAAGAGATACTAAAACATATATATGTAATCTTATCAACCTGAAAAAGGAAAACTAGAGGATCCGATCCTAGGTGTGCGCCCCCATGGTCACTGATTAACATCATTTCATGCTTATATTTGTATTTTATATCCATTATCTTACACCTAAGCAATGCTACGTGACGAGTTTAATGTTTGAATTTCAGAAATAAATAGGTTTGAAGAGATGAAGCATGAAAGGACCCAAAAGCAGGGAAAAGGACTTAATTGTGAGACCTGGGGACTAAGATGCAAGGGAGAAGGACCTGAACGTAAGACCGAAGGACCAAAGAGCAAAACAGAAAACTCCACACCATCATGGGGAGTATTTTGGCAATCCTATTCGGGTTGGAGCTCCAACAAGTGAAGTAGATGCATCAAAGACCAACAAAGACATCCAAAAAAGCCCAGAATAAAATCCAGCGTGATCCGGACCATATAGACCGCCAATTGGCGGTCCAAGACTGCTAATTGGCGGTCTGTTTTGGCCCAAATCCGCTAAGATTTTGGTGGGTCATGTATTAGTGTGTATTTAGTCCATTTCTGGTATTTGTTTAGTCCCTCATCGGGGGATTGTCCCGGATTGCTTTTTCTTTGGCTATAAATAGAAGTCTTCACCTTCTATTGTAAACTACCCATTGCTTGGTGGCATTCTCTCTACTAAGGAGTGAGCCTTGAAGCAAAAACTCAAGGTGGAGAAGAATCCAACCTTCAATGTGAGTCATTGTTAATAAAATAATTGTTCTAGTTTCTTTTAATCTTGTCTTTTAATTTGTGCATGCTTGTTTAGTCTTTCCTTTCCTTTTAAGTTTATTTAGTATTTCTTGCTTGCTTAGTGTAGTTTCATTTCAGTATTATGCTTCATTTTGTTAATATAGTTAGTGTAATGAGTAGTGAGTAGTTCCATCCCTATTTGGGGGGGTGGAGAAATATGTGATATGATCATGTAGTGTATTAAGTGTGTGTTATCATTATTCCTTGAGCTTTATATGATTTCCATAACCATCTAATGCGTTTTCACTCTTATCTTTGATATGCTAATGCTCTTTAATGAAGCTTAGCTTATGCTTTGATTAGTGGACCTATTTTATGGGGAATGATAAGGTTAGGATATGGATGGAATTAATATTAGAAACACAATTTGCAGTGTATGTACTCTTGTTGCCTTTACCTTAGTTAATGTCTTGTATGTTTTAATGATATTGGGTTATCTTAATTCATGTGGAGGCATAGTAGGGTCTAGTCTTTATACATGAGTTCATTTAGCTTCATTCCAATGATTGTCTTGTATGTTTTAATGATGTAGTCTTATCTTAATTCATGTGGAGGCAAAGTAGGATATAGTTTTATGATTTCATGCACTACATGTTGTGAGGAGCTTAATTGAACACACACACACACATCTTTATATTCACATTATTTCTCTACCCCCTATGGGGTTTAGTTTTATTGCTTATCTTCATTTCCTTTTGCATCTTAGTGTAGTTTAGTGTAACCAACCTTTCTCTCCTTTCTTTACCACTCGCCTTCGCACAAACCAAAAGTTGACACACCTCCCTGTGGATTGACCCGTATTTGTCACCGCTTCAACGCGGCCATGCACTTGTGGTTAATATAAAACGAATCAATCAAGATTTTGGCGCCGTTGCCGGGGAGGTGCTCTGTCCAGACCTTGGTTTGGACGATTCGAGTGGTTTTTAATTTTTTGTTTCCAGTTTTTCTTAGTTTCAGGGATCCTAGAGCTCACGGGGAGGCTACTGGAGGAGTTGGAGCACCCAAGCTTCAACAAGGACCGTCAATCAGCGGTCTCAGACCGCCAATTGGCCGCCTGGTGAGGGTTTCTGACTCTCAGTTTCTTCAGGCAGTTGATTAGTTCAATTTTTGTTATCTGGGATCCCTATTTTGCATGCTATGACCTCTAGTTTGCTCCCAGATCATTAAACCAATCCCCATTAATCAACTTGGCCTTAAAATACAAAGCAAAAGATTAGACATTCTTATTTGTTTAGGTCACGCATCATGAACTTGACTTAGGCATATAGTTGTCTTTTCTTTTAGCTTTATTTTCAGTTGTTGAGCATTGGCGTGAGGTACACATTTCCTACACTCATTCATGCATCTTGTATGCCCATGCATTAGTTAGTAGGAATTGCATCAGGACAAGAGTGAGTTGAGCGTTTGATTGGAGCGATTGATTGCTAGATTTTGGATCAAAACGCTACTAAGGAGGGGTTGTCCCATAAAAGATAAGGTGGGGGATTTCATGACCCTTTTGTTAGCCCCAAAAATCACTCTTAATCAAGCCTTAACTAAAAGCAAGTAGACATTGGCCCTAAGGATTGGGGACGCACTAGGAGAGTAATCTAGTTGAGACCGTCATGAGCTGATTGGCGTTGCCTACCTTGTCGATAGTAGGAGGTACTGGATCTCCGGATCTAGTATCACTTGCTGGCCATTGTGGTCCTCGTTGTAGGGAGGTGAGGCGTGTCGACGCTAGTGACCTCGAAGTTTGGCGTCGTCTAGCCTAAGGACCCATAGCCTTAAGTTGTTTGAGCCGTGCTTGCTAGTTAGGCTTCTACCTGATCCCACTACCCACGTTAGATCGAAGGATTCTTCCCTCCTCATCTGAGTCCTCTCCTCATCTATTCTCTACGTTTAGTCTCCTCCTCTGAGTACACCTTCTATTGCGTGTTGTTTAGAGTCGAGTCGAGCATTTTTTATGCTTGGTTGGGCTCGTTCTGATGAGAGCGCTCGACTAGAGAGAGTGCATATTTCTGAGATGGACGGTCTTGGTGATTCAACCATCTCCGCCACGTGCTCCTTTGGAGCAAGTGGCCGAGTCGTCTCGTGGTGGCGAGGGAGACCAGGTTCCATACATGGATTACCTCGGTCCGCTCCCACCACCACGTAGACCTCCTCCTCCTCCTCCTCTGACTCGAGAGGAAGGGAGATTCGGTCAGGATCGAGTTCTTGGTGCACCACCACCTTTAGCTCGACAGGATAGACCGATGACTTTGTGGGAGCGGACCCATCCTGTTCGGGCCGCGTAGCCTTCTTGCATAGTTCTTCCCCCTGCTCGCGAGAACAACTATGAGCTGAAACCTCAATCTGTGAGCATGATTCCAACCTTTACTGCCAATAAGGAGGATCCATATATTTTTATACGCGAATTCGAGGAAGTATGCTCCATGTTCAAGCTTCAACAACTTGACGAGGAT
This sequence comes from Triglochin maritima, assembly GCA_963682175.1. Taxonomy (NCBI): domain Eukaryota; kingdom Viridiplantae; phylum Streptophyta; class Magnoliopsida; order Alismatales; family Juncaginaceae; genus Triglochin; species Triglochin maritima. Next base: position 32,282,900 of record OY821776.1, on the reverse strand, counting down.
TCAGTCCGGTTGAGGATGATTTCTTTCGCGTTGAAGGATAACGCAAAGAAATGGATGTACAACCTCCCGACGAGCTCTATTCGGTCGTGGGATGACTTTGTGACCGTATTTCTGAAGAGATTTTTCCCTCAAAGGAAAATTCAACAGATACGGCACCAGATACATCAAATGTATCAGACTGAGACCGAATCTTTTCATGGTTTTTTTGAGAGGCTCAAGGACCTTCTCCAACAGTGCCCTCATCATGGACTTGAGCTATGGCAGCTGTGCCAAATTGTTTATGAGGGCATCAACTACAACACCCGCACATTGTTGGAGTCGAAGTGTCTGGGTGACTTCCAAATGAAACCCATCGAGGAGGCATAGGACACTTTTAAGTCCATGGCTGAACGTACCTTTGAGTGGGACACCATGAGAGAGCCACCAGCCGCCAGGTCTTCTGGTCGAGCTGGATCATATCAAGTTGAGTCATCGATCGCGTCTGAGGCGAAAATGGCTGCTCTCATGCGTAGGATTGAGAGTTTAGAGTTGGACCGAGCTCCTGTAGCTCAGGTCGCTAATCCCGGGTGTGGTAGGTGTGGACTTACGGGCCATGATGACTTGGAATGCGCTTACGCTCCAAGGGATACTGAGCATGCAAATGCGATGTATCAACAGAGGCCCCGTAACGACCCGTACAGTCACTCCTACAACCCGGGATGGCGTAACCATCCTAACTTTTCTTGGGGGCCTAGTGGGGGTCACGGTCAGAGCTCGCACGCTCAACCTCAACCTCCACCTTATCAACCTCCACGCCCATCGGCGACCTACAACCTCCACATCAAAGCTCTCAGAACCATAATTACCAACTTCCTAATGCCTCATCGTCGGGTTATTACAACCAGACTCCACCACCCCAGCGGGTTGACCCCAATGAACCTTCTTGTGATCCGACCCTTCAAGTGTTGCAAAGTACAGTCAAGGCTTTGGAAATGTAAGTTAGCCAGTTGGCTCATCAATTCCATGAACGCGAGAAGGGTCAGTTCCCGAGTAACCCGAGGTGAATCCTCGGGGTACCCATTCTCAAGGAAGGACACCTTTACCTCATGCTACCTCTGAACCGACCTATCATATTAATGTGATTCATAATTTGAGGTCTGGTAAGGAGGTGGACAACCACATTGGGGTGCCTTCTTTGTCATCACCATCTTTGAGGGAGCCGGATCCTGAGGCTCTCTCCACCAATACTTCCAGGAAGGAGCCTGATCCTGAGGTTCCTTCTACATTTCCTTCGACAAGGGACCGAACCGTGAGGTCCCCTTGTCTCCTTTTGTGTCAAAGGATTCAGATTCTGAGGTCTCCACTCATGCTTCTTTGGACCAGAATTCCGATGTTCCTTCACACCCTTATGTCCCGAAGGTGCCATTCCCTGAGCGCCTTAAAAAGAAAACCTCTGATCAGCATGACAAGATGCTTGAGATGTTTCGGCAAGTTAAGGTGAACTTCCCTCTATTGGAGGTGATTCAGCAAATGCCACCTTATGCCAAGGTTCTCAAGGACTTATGCACCAAGAAGAGAAAAACTCATGTTCCAAAGAAACCTTTTCTTGCGGCTATCGTGAGTTCTTTGTTGGCACAACCCATGCAAGTCAAGTACAAGGACCCTGGCTGTCCTACTATCTCTTGTGTGATTGGTGATGTATCCATACTTCGAGCCAAGTTGACACACCTTGGGCATCTGTTAATCTTCTGCCATATTCTTTCTACATCCACCTCGGTCGTGGAGACCTCAAACAAACAAAGACTACTCTTCAATTGGCTGATAGGTCTATGAAGAAACCGAGGGGTGTGGTGGAAGATGTGCTGATCAAAGTGGGAGAGTTCATTTATCTAGTTGACTTCTTTGTCTTGGATACTGAACCTGTGCCAAACCCACTTGGACAAATTCCTGTCATTCTGGGGCGACCATTCCTTGCGACTTCCAATGCATTGATCAATTGTCGCAATGGTCTGATGCGCTTGACTTATGGTAGTCAATGTGCTGATTTCAACATCTTCACCATCGGCAAGAAGCAGGTGCCTTCAATGACCCTGTTGGGGTCAACCTTATCCAGGGTTTGGATGAAATTGAAGTTGAGGGCACCTTCAAGTACTACAGATAATTGTTCGATGGAAATCCTGAAAGTGGTGAAGATATTTCACCTGGGCTGTGATGAGAATTAAATTTATACCGCAAGTGCACGGCGTCAATGAAGACGTGGTAAGTACGGGTCGAACACAAGGAGGGAGAGATATTGTTATTTTTGTGATATTCGATTAGGGAAAGAAAGAGAGAGAAAATAAGTTTGGTTTTGAGATTTTTGGTTTTTAATATTCTAACGCACGAAACATGAACAAATAAAACTAAAACAAGAACAAAGATGGTGAATTCCGTTGGGTGGGGGTTTAGATATCGGGTTTTGATTAGAGAATTCTGAAACTTATAATAAATCACATTAGTTATAAAGCATTACATGATAAATGACTCAACATAAACTCAAGTAATCAAAATATACTAACACGAAATTAAAATAATAACTTTATTCTTCTTCTCATCACACTAAATCCGTCACCCCCACCCTTTGGAAAGAGTTAGAAACTCATAGATGGAGGGAAGGAGAATGGGTCCTAGAGAAACTACAAAAGTAAACTAAAAACACAAAAATAAAAACTATGGAATAAAAACTAAGGACTAAAAATAAGAACATAAAATTAAGAACATCCTCTACACATCGTTTCAGGGCTATTTATAGACGATACAAGGGACCTAGGTATAAAATAGGAAAGTACACGTGGCGAGACACGACTAGGAAAAATCCGATGCCACGGATCAACAAGGGGGCGGCGTTTCCGCCGCACAATGCATGTAAGATGCGGCGATTTCGCCGCAATATCTTGTCTGATTTAATCCAGATTTTTCCTGTGTGTTTATGGTATGATTTCAATGTCCTTTGCGCATCTGGATGATTTCTTTCCTTTCTTTTGAGCTCCGAATTAATTCTTTCATATATTTGGAGATCCAAATTGATTTTTCTTTAGAATTTCTCCAAAATAATATTTTGGTACTTTAATTTGCATTCGGGTCCTCGGCTTTTTGCAATTAAGTCCTTGGCTACTTTTGTGCTTAAGTCCTTGGCCTTTTTGTAATTAGGTCATTGAATGCTTTTATACTTGGATGAACTTCCATTTGAATCCCGATAATCTTGAACTTGGTCTTTATGACAGAAATGAGTCTCTTGCACGCATTTATGCTCGGGATATGGGTAATTTGCATTCAGGTCCCTGTATTCTGTAAATAAGACTAAACACATACCTTAATAGCATTTATTGATATAAAATTAATCTAAATGAAAGACATATGATGCAATGTATGAAAATGAAAACAGGGAAATCCTAACTCACTTTCGTAGGAATCACGGTTGCACTTAGCATGTGCAACAAGCCTTTCAACGCCCAAGTTTCCTTAGAGGACGAGTTTTGTCTCGTGAGGGTTTTCAGTTGACACACCCACAAAGTCTTAATTCAACATTCCATTAATAACTCTCAATATCTCCACCTCAACTTTATACATCTCACTTAGAATTCTTACATGCTCATTATATAAATCTAACTCATAAAAATTCTGACTTGGTCTTTGTTCCTCCAACATTCACACCACTAACCCTTCTACACATGTCATCACTTAAATTATTTTGCACGCCTCCTCTGGTGGTGAAGTATCATTCGGATCAACCATGGCATGGATCATTCTTTTAGCTTTGGGCCTTGAGTATCTTAAAGTATTTTTTTTCTTTTTCCGTGATTCAACACATTTGCTTTTTCTGACACTTTTACCCTTTTTGCATTCATGTAGCGAGTTTGGTTGATAATCCCGAGCTGGCAGACTCAAGTTACCGAGTTTTAAGATACCCCTACGGACCAGTGACTCGAAGGCTTGGGCTTTTGTAATCATTTTGCAAGATGTGCTTTCCTCACTTTTATTCCACTTTTATTTTCCTCACGGCTTTAATTGCTATCAGAAGTCCACACTTCCCGGTATATTTTCCTCAACCTCTGTTTTTTATCAACCACTTCAAAGATTTGATTCATCCAATTTAAGTGCATACATGTCTTATAGGGCAATGAGTTATTTCTTTGGAACTTAGATTTATATCATAATTTCTACAAGCAGAACTATATAATAAGGAACAAAAACTCAATGCAATTTGTACACGGGTTTTGGCAGTTCAATCTCAAGCTATGTCATGGAGCATTGAATATTTTTTTTAAATAGAAAAATAAAACAGATAGATAGATAAATACCCCCCCCCCACACCTAAATCATGCATTGTCCTCAATGAATGTGAGCAAGATACTACATGGATTTATGCATGAGAAAGGAAAAGATCTCACCAACGTGAAGTGCAAAGGAAAGTTCATGGCTATGTTGATGGACAAAACCCGAATTCCCTCAAAACCTGTGAGATGCTAAAGAAGGGATTCAAATACGGGAAACAAATGGGGACCAAACAAACGATGCTCACTGAAGGAGTCTTTTATTGTACTTTTTTTATATAATTATGTACAAACATAAGTTCCCATCTTCATTTGTCAAAGGACATCAAATGGGAACCTCAAAAGTGGGTCAATGCACTTGGAAAGGAAACATAACACCACGCGGGGCCAGAATACGCATGCGTGGGCCCCTTTCACAAAGAGCACAAGATGAAATGAGAGGTTCATGAATTGGACGCAAAGGCGTCTCATACAAAGGATCAAACTGAAAGAGCTTGAACCTCTCGAAAGTTTGGGAAATAAGGGGCAACGGAAGAAGAGTTTCTCCCGTTGCGGTGCTGAAGTTATGATCGTCAATCCAAACTCTCCAACCAACTGGCTGGTGCGTCGGAGCGAGGTCAAAAGCCTTTTTAGGAAAGTCCGACTCACCAGGCGAACATAAAATGGGTCTCATACCCAAGGTATCCTCCAAGGAAATCCTAATACCCTCATGAGCAATGTAGTCGTTTGATGTTCCATCATTTCCAAGATGATCAGGAACAATAGTGAGAGGCAAACTCTCATTAGGTTGTTTGAAATTGAGGGTGCTAGGGAGCTCTTGCTCCACCAAAGGTGAGACCTTAAGAGGCACAACTTGAAGATCATGTGGTTCAAGGGCCACGGGGCAAGAAGATAAGGCACAATCCTGGGCCGACTCATGATGAAATTGGTCAATTTTATTCACAATGTGTATCGAATCCTCCACTAAGTGATCGTGAATTGAAACCCCAAGTCCTTCAGACTGACTAGGAGTTTGCCTTTGAAAGATTGTGCTTTGAATTTGTGGATGTGGTGGTGGTTCGATATCAAAAGATGAATCCTCATGTTGACAAGAAATGTTACTCTCCTCACGTTTACGTAATTGCTGCGACATTTGACTCAATTGCAGTACCATATTTTGTACGGACTGTTGAGTGGATTCCATGAACGTTAGGAAAGTTTGTTCCAGGGAATCAGGTATGCGGTCAACTATGAGGTTCAAGTCAGAGCTTGGGAAATTTTGAGGTTGGGTGTTGATGGGCTGAGAATAAGTCCAATGATTTGGAGTGGGGTGTTGGTAGAATTCTGGGCATTCGGGAGGAGGATACTGAGGGGAAATTGAAGTATAAGAATTTGGATATGAATTGTCTCTCCACGAATCCATCACTCTCGGGTTGTACGCGGATGTGTAATAGTCATATTGAGCATTTTGGGAAAATGTGTGCTCATACTCAGGTTCAGGGGGAACATAAGGACATTCCCTGATAACATGACCACTCAACCCACAACAGTCGCACGGTACGGCTACTAGAGCCACCGGTGCACTCATATTGTCTGTCCTACGCATGAAGGAGGCAAAAGTTTGTTGACCAGCATATGATCCGACATAACTAGATTGTGGTCTAGCAGTCGGTGCCTCTCTCATGTTACCCCAATATGAAGATTGCTCAGCCACACAATTAGGATTGTCCCAACCATATGGGGTGTTAGTCTGAGCCACCCCAGGTTGCATGGGTCCGGAATACCAGGACGAATTGTCCTGGTCCCAACAATGATATGGATGGTCGCCCATGTAACCATCCATCTTCCAAAGAGCTCTAGAGTCGAGCACTCTCACCACCACGAGGCTAAACTCGTAAAAAGTGCTCGACTCGACCCTAAAAACGCTACCAGAGAGTGTAAAGGGGAGGAGACTATAACGTAGAAAAAGGTGAGAAGAAGATGACTCAGAGGAGAAGGGAAACTTAACTCTAAAAGATAGATAAGAGGGTTTCTCAGAAGTTTCCTAAACAAGCACGGTTAAAACAATCCTAGACCTAGTGTCGCTTAAATCTAGACGACTCCTAACTGGTTGAGTCGAATTGATTTGCTTGATTCACCTCCCTCACTAATCAAACCAACTTGGCCAGGCCGTGTATAGCTAGTGGGGGCGCTTCCGACAGAGTCGGTGCCAATTAGAGAACCACTTCGCTTGGAAGACTTACGTCAATACAAAAATACTTTCTAGACACCAAATTAAATTCGATCATCTTCAGGTCATAGCAAGTCAAACCAATCTTCTCTTTATTGAGTCCGCGTCCTTAGGGGCCAACGTCTAATTGATTTTAATTTTAAGGCTTGGGTGACACTTTAGGATTGTGATTATGTGGGCCACGGAAGGGTGATGAAATCCCCACCGTATCTTTTCCTACGGACTTGCCCTTAGATAGTTTAACTTAAATCTAGCAAAGATAGTCAAACATTGATCTTTAATTGGGGGCAATTGCAAGGTTGTATGCAAACTAAATTATATGCTTAAATGCAATCGTTAAAACGCGATACGTACCTTGCCTCCAGCACTCTTCAACAATAAAAATAATTTGCAAGAATTTAGCAAGAATAATGCAAACAAAACATTATATGATGCATGCACTAAGTCCTTCTAATTTTGCCAATTTTTAGGTCAGAGTTGAATTATTGCCAATTATGGAATTTGCCCTAACACGTACAGTTCTACGAAAAGGAACTTTTCAAAAATTAAGATTTTACGAGAAATGCAAGAAAAGTTACCTCCACAATGCTCAGATGGGTTCGCCGCCCGCTCTCGAAAATTCCCAGATGCTCTACGCGTCCACCCAGAGCTGGAGATGACCTCAGAAAAAATTGAAGCCCAGATGCTTCAAATGTGCAGCAATTCCGCCGCAGGTGCTTCTTGATATGCGGCGATTCCGCGCCCTTCTTGCTCCAAATGTGCCAGGATTTCGCCGCGCAATCTGTTGTCTCCTGAAACGCAAACCCAAATAGTTAGATCGTGCACACGATAAACAATATAGAATCGAAATCACAAAAAATAAACAAAAACTGCATCGCCTCCTCGGCAACGGTGCCAAAAACTTGATGAGAATTAAATTTATACCGTAAGTGCACGGCGTCAATCAAGACATGGCAAGTACGGGTCGAACACAAGGAGGGAGAGATATTGTTATTTTTGTGATTTTCGATTAGGGAAAGAAAGAAAGAAAGGGAAAATAAGTTTGGTTTTGAGATTTTTGGTTTTTAATTTTCTAACGCACGAAACATGAACAAATAAAACTAAAACAAGAACAAAGATGGTGAATTCCGTTGGGTGGGGGTTTAGATATCGGGTTTTGATTAGAGAATTCTAAAACTTATAATAAATCACATTAGTTATAAAGCATTACATGATAAATGACTCAACATAAACTCAAGTAATCAAAATATACTAACACGAAATTAAAATAATAACTTTATTCTTCTTCTCATCACCCTAAATCCGTCACCCCCACCCTTTGGAAAGAGTTAGAAACTCATAGATGGAGGGAAGGAGAAGGGGTCCTAGAGAAACTACAAAAGTAAACTAAAAACACAAAAATAAAAGAACAGAATTTTATTGCTAAAATATGGAATAAAAACTAAGGACTAAAAATAAGAACATAAAATTAAGAACATCCTCTACACATCGTTTCAGGGCTATTTATAGCCGATACAAGGGACCTAGGTATAAAATAGGAAAGTACACGTGGCGAGACACGACTAGGAAAAATCTGATGCCACGGATCAACAAGGGGGCGGCGTTTCCGCCGCACAATGCATGTAAGATGCGGCGATTTCGCCGCAATATCTTGTCTGATTTAATCCAGATTTTTCCTATGTGTTTATGGTATGATTTCAATGTCCTTTGCGCGTCTGGATGATTTCTTTCCTTTCTTTAGAATTTCTCCAAAATAATATTTTGGTACTTTAATTTGCAATTAAGTCCCTGGCTACTTTTGTGCTTAAGTCCTTGGCCTTTTTGTAATTAAGTCCTTGAATGCTTTTATGCTTGGATGAACTTCCATTTGAATCCCGATAATCTTGAACTTGGTCTTTATGACAGAAATGAGTCTCTTGCACGCATTTATGCTCGGGATATGGGTAATTTGCATTCAGGTCCCTGTATTCTGTAAATAAGACTAAACACATACCTTAATAGCATTTATTGATATAAAATTAATCTAAATGAAAGACATATGATGCAATGTATGCAATGCATCAGGCTGGCACAAGAAGGTGCCTTATGTTCTGATCATGTGGCCTCAGTGCTACCTCCTTTTGATCTTGTGGCCCTTGAGCCACATTCTTCTGATCTTGTGGCCCTTGAGCCACATCCTTTTGATCACGTGGCCCTTGAGCCACAACCTTTCGATCATGTGGCTTTTGAGCCACAAGATACCATTTTTATGACCTCTGGGCCACATGATCTTCATTCTGTAACCGCTGAGGACCCCATGTGGGTTAAGAATCAACCACCTGATACCCTTCAACCTGATAGAGGTTCACCTCTCATTCATGCCTCCTATCTTGCTCACTCTCAAGAGGCATCAAACGACCACAACGCTTATAAGGGTATCAGGTGCTCAAGCAATTCTGATTTGTATGTCGTGAGCCCATGCATGTGCATTTTTGGCTCGAGAGATGGCGGGTTCCCATTTGATGTCCCTTGACATATGAAGATGGGGGCCCATTTTTGTACATAGTTATAAAAAATAGAAAAAATAAAAAAAAGTATAATAAAAGACTCCTTCAGTGAGCATCGATTGTTGTGGGCTCCAACCCTTGAGTATTTGGGCCCCCTTTCTTTCACGTATTTGGTCTCCCTTTTTAAGTATCTCACAGGTTTTGAGGGGAATTTGGGTTGTGTCCATCAACATGACCTTGAACTTCCCTTTGTACTTCATGTTGGTGAGATCTCTCCTTTTTCATGCATACATCCATGTAGTATCTTGCTCGCATTCATTGAGGACAATGCATGAAGTAGGTGTGGGGGGGTGTTTTACGTGTGTACATAGTCGAGTCTTTTCCTTTGATTTTTGTTTTTTTTGTGTGCATTGTTAGGGTCATGTTAGTGTGTTGCATTTAATATCGATATATCTGCTTGCCATGATCCTTGGGTGACTTGTCTTCTTTTGCTTGCCTAGTGCTTCAAAATTTTCACATTTCTTTCAAAATCTTCATGTGTTTGCGAAAGAAAATGTTTTGTGGGTTTTGTGTGTGTTTAGCATGTGCAAAACCGTTGAGAGGCAAAGTAAAAAGAAAGCTCCCAAAATTTTCTTGAACATGATGCATTAGGATATCTAGTACAGTGGCTTTAGGATTTATCAAGTCATTAGGATGCACCCCAGTTTTCCCTTGGGGGTGAGTAATCATAGGGTTTCAGTGCTCAAACATTTAAAGAAGTCCACCCTGAACCTAGTGAGTCAATAATTCGTGTCTGTTAAATTAAGGGAGTTTGTTGTAGTCAAGGACCCTTTAAATCTTGTTGTGAGACATTAAGTGTAGGGGTTTTGGTTCATGTGTAGATAAGAAATAAGTGAGTAGGTGTTCTCTCTTCTCGCACGGCTCCTATAACTCAGGAAAGTAGGTCTGAGGGGACTTTGTGCCTGGTGCTTTCGAGTCATCTGACTTGGGATGCACCAACCGAACTCCCGTTACACGGGTGGTAGGGATTGCCATATGTGGAGATTTTGGGAAAAGTGTACGTGATAGTGTAAGTCCTCATGGGCAATGATGCACGAAACCTGATCCTGAGAGAATGAAACTCCAACAAATAAAAAGAAAAGATGAAAAAAATGAGAAAAGAAACAAAAAGAAAAAAATGGTAATGCAAATAAGAACCTTAATGGACTTTACGCTTTGTATCACTTGAGGATGTTGAGGTTGTCCATGTCTTTCACTTAATTCCTTATTTTACTTGCACGAATGGCTCATTAGGCTAGGTGTGTGGACTGATTACCTATATAGAGTCGGCCCGGAGGATTACCGCGTCCCATGATCGACAAATTATGTCCAACGAGTCGAGTGTCTAGATTGAATAATTCATCTTGTTCCAATTTTGTGGGTATATCCGCTGAAAACCCTCAGGAGACAACACTCCTCCTCCTTGGCAACAAGGAGGTTTAACGGCTTGTTGGACGTGCTAAGTGCAACCGTGATTCCTACGAAAATGAGTTAGGATTTCTTGTTTCTCGTTTGTTTTTCTTTTTATTTGTTTTGCTCGGGACTAGCAAAAACTTAGGTGTGGGGGTATTTGATTGACATCATTTCATGCTTATATTTGTATCTTATATCCATTATCTTACACCTAAGCAATGCTACGTGACGAGTTTTATGTTTGAATTTCAGAAATAAATAGGTTTGAAGAGATGAAGCATGAAAGGACCCAAAGCAGGGAAAAAGGACTTAATTGTGAGACCTGGGGACTAAGATCCAAGGGAGAAGGACCTGAACGTAAGACCGAAGGACCAAAGAGCAAAACAAAAAACTCAACACCATCATGGGGAGTATTTTGGCAATCCTATTCGGGTCGGAGCTCCAACAAGTGAAGTAGATGCATCAAAGCCCAACAAAGACATCCAGAAAAGCCCAGACTAAAATCCAGCGTGATCCGGACCCTATAGACCGCCAATTGGCAGTCCAAGACTGCTAATTGGCGGTCTGTTTTGGCCCAAATTCGCTAAGATTTTGGTGGGTCGCGTATTAGTGTGTATTTACTCCATTTCTGGTATTTGTTTAGTCCCACATCAGAAGATTGTCCCGGTTTGCCTTTTTCTTTGGCTATAAATAGAAGTCTTCACCTTCTATTGTAAACTACCCATTGCTTGGTGGCATTCTCTCTACTAAGGAGTGAGCCTTGAAGCAAAAACTCAAGGTGGAGAAGAATGCTACCTTCAATGTGAGTCATTGTTAATAAAATAATTGTTCTAGTTTCTTTTAATCTTGTCTTTTAATTTGTGCATGCTTGTTTAGTCTTTCCTTTCCTTTTAAGTTTATTTAGTATTTCTTGCTTGCTTAGTGTAGTTTCATTTCAGTATTATGCTTCATTTTGTTAATATAGTTAGTGTAATGAGTAGTGAGTAGTTCCATCCCCATTTGGGGGGGTGGACAAAATATGTGATATGATCATGTAGTGTATTAAGTGTGTGTTATCTTAATCCCTTGAGCTTTATATGATTTCCATAACCATCTAATGAGTTTTCACTCTTATCTTTGATATGCTAATTCTCTTGAATGATGCTTAGCTTATGTTTTGATTAGTGGACCTATTTTATGGGGAATGATAAGGTTAGGATATGGATGGAATTAATATTAGAAACACAATTTGTAGTGTATTGATTGATCTCGTTTTATATTTAACCGCAAGTGCACGGCCGCGTTGAAGCGGTGGCAAACCTTACTCACTAATGAATGTCCTAATGCGTGAATGAGTGATAAGGAATGCGTACCTCGCTCCAGCAATCAACGACAAAATGTAAATCAAAGAAAAGAAAGATGCATGCGAGGTCTACATATGATGCATGACCTAGATGGCAAAGAGTCTAATCTTTTGCTTTGAGTTTTATGGTCCAAGTTGATTAATGGGGGAGTGATTAATGATCTGGGAGCAAACACGAAGTCACAGTATGCAAAATTGGACTCCCAGATAACACCAATTACAGAACTAACTACCACAAAAAATTTGGAAGCAGGAAACCCTTACCAGGCCGCCAATTGGCGGTCTCCAACCGCTGATTGGCGGTCCTTTTGTGGTTTCTCTTCCTCAAACTTCTTCAGTAGCCTCCCCTTGATGTGCTGGTTCCCTGAAACTAAGAAACACTGGAAACAAAAAATTAAAAACCCCTCGAATCGTCCAAACCAAGGTCTGGACAGAGCACCTCCCCAGCAACGGCGCCAAAAACTTGATTGATCTCGTTTTATATTTAACCACAAGTGCACGGCCGCGTTGAAGCGGTGGCAAATACGGGTCGTCCACTGGGAGGTGTGTCGACACTTGGTTTGTGCGAAGGCGAGAGGTAAAGAAAGGGAAGAGAAGGGTCGGTTACAATAAACTACACTAAGATGCAAAAAGGAAATGAAGATAAGCAATAAACTAAGCCCCAAAGGGGGTAGAGAAATAATGTGAACATAAAGAAGTGTGTGTGTGTTCATTAAGCTCCTCACAACATGTAGTGCATGAAATCATAAAACTACATCCAACTTTGCCTCTACATGAATTAAGATAAGACTACATCATTAAAACATACAAGACAATAATTGGAATGAAGCTACATGAACTCAAGTATAAAGACTATACCCTACTATGCCTCTACATGAATTAAGATTTCACTACATCATTAAAACATACAACACATTAGCTAAGGTAAAGGCAACAAGAGCACATACACTACAAATTGTGTTTCCAATATTAACTTCATCCATATCCTAACCTTATCATTCCCCATAAAATAGGTCCACTAATCAAAGCATAAGCTAAGCTTCATTCAAGAGCATTAGCATATCAAAGATAAGAGTGAAAACCCATTAGATGGTTATGGAAATCATATAAAGCTCAAGGGATAAAGATAACACACACTTAATACACTACATGATTATATCACATATTTTTCCACCCCCCAAATGGGGATGGAACTACTCACTACTCATTACACTAACTATATTAGCAAAAGAAAGCATAATACTGAAATGAAAGTTAACTAAGAAGGCAAGAAGCATTAAAGAAACATAAAAGGAAAGGAAAGACTAAACAAACATGCACAAATTAAAAGACGAGATTGAAAGAAACTAGAAGAATTATTTTATTAACAAATGACTCACATTGAAGGTAGCATTCATCTCCACCTTGAGTTTTTGCTTCAAGGCTCACTCCTTAGTAGAGAGAATGCCACCAAGCAATGGGTAATTACAATGGAAGGTGAAGAGTTCTATTTATAAGCATGGAAAAAGCTAATCGGGGACAATCCCCCGATGTGGGACTAAACCAATACCAAAAATAGCCTAAACGAACATTAATACAAGTCCAGGAGAAATTTCGACGGATCCTGAGCAATATGGACCGCCAATTAGCGGTCCAAGACCGCCAATTGGCGGTCCAAAATCTTCGGATCGTGTTGGAATTTGTTGTGGGCTTTTCTTTCTGGTATTGTTGGTCTTTGATGCGGTTACTTGACTTGTTGGAGCTCCGACCCGACTCAACTATCGAAGGTAGGCAACGCCGATCAGGTCATGACGGTCTCAACTAGATTACTCTCCTAGTGCGCCCGCAATCCTAGGGCCAATGTCTACTTGCTTTTAGTTAAGGCTTTATTAAGAGTGGTTTTTGGGGCCAAGGAAAGGGTGATGAAATCCCCCACCTTATCTTTTATGGGACAACCCCTCCTTAGTAGCGATTTGATCCTAGATCTAGCAATCAATCGCTCCAATCAAACGCTCTCTCACTCTTGTCCCGATGCACCTTACTAACTAATGCATGAACGAAACATGCATGAATTAGGGATGTGGGTGCACGTACCTCACGCCAGCAATCAACGACAAAATGTAAAGCAAAGAAAAGACAAATGCATGCAAGGTCTACCAATGGTGCATGACCTAGATGGCAAGAAGTCTAATCTTTTGCTTTGAGTTTTATGGTCCAAGTTGATTAATGGGGGAGTGATTAATGATCTGGGAGCAAACCAGAGGTCAAAGCATGCAAAATAGGGCTCCCAGATAACACAAATTTCAAGACTAACTACCAAAAAAAAATTCAAGGAAAGAAACTCTCACCAGGCCGCCAATTGGCGGTCTTCCACCGTTGATTGGCGGTCTGTTTATGTCGTCTCTTCCTCAAACTTCTCCAGTATCCTCCCCTTGATCTTGTGGTTCCCTGAAACTAAGAAAAACTGAAAACAAAAAATTAAAAACCCCTCGAATCGTCCAAACCAAGGTCTGGACAGAGCACCTCCCCGGCAACGGCGCCAAAAACTTGATTGATCGTTTTATATTTAACCGCAAGTGCACGGCCGCATTGAAGCGGTGGCAAATACGGGTCGTCCACTGGGAGGTGTGTCGACACTTGGTTTGGGCGAAGGCGAGAGGTAAAGAAAGGGAAGAAAGGTTGGTTACACTAAACTACACTACAAAGCTGAAACGAAATGGAGAAGAAACGATAAAACTAAACCCCAAAGGGGGTAGAGAAATAATGTGAACATAAAGAAGTGTATGTGTGTGTGTTCATTATGCTCTTCACAACATGTAGTGCATGAAATCATAAAACTACATCCAACTTTCCCTCCACATGAATTAAGATTTCACTACATCATTAAAACATACAAGACAATAGTTGGAATGAAGCTACATGAGCTCAAGTATAAAGACTAGACCCTACTATGCCTCCACATGAATTAAGATAAGACTACATCATTAAAACATACAAGACATTAGCTAAGGGAAAGGCAACAAGAGCTCATACACTACAACTTGTGTTTCCAATATTAACTTCATCCATATCCTAACCTTATCATTCCCCATAAAATAGGTCCACTAATCAAAGCATAAGCTAAGCTTCATTCAAGAGCATTAGCATATCAAAGATAAGAGTGGAGACCCATTAGATGGTTATGGAAATCATATAAAGCTCAAGGGATAAAAATAACACACACTTAATACACTACATAATTATATCACATATTTCTCCACCCCCCAAATGGGGATGGAACTACTCACTACTCATTACACTAACTATATTAGCAAAAGAAAACATAATACTGAAATGAAAGTTATACTAATCAAGCAAGAAATATTAAAGAAGCATAAAACAAAACAAACAAGCAAACATGCATATGGAAGGAAATTAAACTAAGAGAGAAACAACACAATTAAAGGAAAACTTCTATTATTAACTCACTCAATTACAAGTAGCTCTTCCTCCACCAGAGTTTTGCTTCAAGGCTTCACTCTTAGTAGGGAAGGTGGCCACCAAAGAGAGAGATGGATACAATGGGAGGTGAAGAGTTCTATTTATAAGCATGGAAAAAGCTAATCCGGGACAATCCCTCGATGTGGGACTAAACCAATACCAAAAATAGCCTAAACACATGATAATACAAGTCCAGGAAGAAGGTTGGCTGATCTGGGCTTAACCAGACCGCCAATTGGCGGTTCCAGACCGCCAATTGGCAGCCTATTAGCTTCAGATCGGTCTGGATCTTCTGTTGGGCTTTCCTTGGATTGTTTCTTGGTCTTAGATGCATCTAACTTGTGTAGTGGAGCTCCGACCCGAATCGAATTGACAAAATACTCCCCATGATGGTGTGGAGTTTCCTGTTTTGCTCTTAGGTCCTTCTGTCTTACGATCAGGTCCTTCTATCTTGCATCTTGGTCCCCAGGTCTCACAATTAAGTCATTTTTCCTGCTTTTGGGTCCTTTCATGGCTCTTCTCTTCAAACCTCTTTATTTCTGAAAACTAAACATAAAACTCGTCACGTAGCATTGCTTAGGTGTAAGATAATGGATATAAGATACAAATATAAGCATGAAATGATGTCAATCAAATACCCCCACACCTAAGTTTTTGCTAGTCCCGAGCAAAACAAAGAAAGAGAAAAGCAAACGAGAAACAAGAAATCCTAACTCACTTTCGTAGGAATCACGGTTGCACTTAGCACGTGCAACAAGCCGTTAAACCTCTTTGTTGCCAAGGAGGAGGAGTGTTGTCTCCTGAGGGTTTTCAGCGGATATACCCACAAAATCCGAACAAGATGCATTATTCAATCTAGACACTCGACTCGTTGGACTTATGTTGTCGATCATTGGACGCGGTAATCCTACGGGCCGACTCTATATAGGTAATCAGTCCACACACAAAACTTAATGAACCATTCGTGTTAGTTAAATAAGGAATTAAGTGAAAGACATGGACAACC
The DNA here is from genome assembly GCA_963682175.1 of Triglochin maritima. NCBI lineage: Eukaryota > Viridiplantae > Streptophyta > Magnoliopsida > Alismatales > Juncaginaceae > Triglochin > Triglochin maritima. Next base: position 32,266,654 of record OY821776.1, on the reverse strand, counting down.
TCAAGATCCTCAAGTGATACAAAGTGTAAGGTCCATTAAGGTTCTTATTTGCATTACCATATTTTTTTTTTCTTTTTGTTTATTTTCACTTTTTTTTTTCTTCTTCTTTTTATTAGTTGGAGCTTCGTTCTCCCAGGGTCAGGTTTCGTGCATCATTGCCCATGAGGACTTACACTATCACGTACACCTTTCCCCAAATCTCCACATAGGGCAATCCCTACCACCCGTGTAACGGGAGTTTGGTCGGCGCATCCCAAGTCAGATGACTCGAAAGCACCAGGCACAAAGTCCCCTCAGACCTACTTTCCCGAGTGATAGAAGCCGTGTGAGAAGAGAGAACATCTACTCACTTATTTCTTATCTACACATGAACCAAAACCCCTACACTAATGTCTCACAACAAGATTAAGAGGGTCCTTGACTACAACAAACTTCCTAAATTAACAAACACGAATTATTGACTCACTAGGTTCTGGGTGGACTTCTTTGAATGTTTGAGCACTGAAACCCTATGATTACTCACCCCCAAAGGAAAACTGGGGTGCATCCTAACGACTCGATAAATCCTAAAGCCACTGTACTAGATATCCTAATGCATCAAGTTCAAGACAATTTTGGGAGCTTTCTTTTTACTTTACCTCTCAACGGTTTTGCACATGCTAAACACACGCAAAACCCACAAAACATTTTCTTTCGCAAACACATGAAGATTTTGAAAGAAATGTGAAAATTTTGAAGCACTAGGCAAACAAAAGAAGACAAGTCACCCAAGGATCATGGCAAGCAGATATATCGATATTAAATGCCGCACACTAACATGACCCTAAAAATGCACACAAAAGAAAACAAAATCAAAAGAAAAGACTCGACTATGTACACACGTAAAACAGCCCCCACACCTACTTCATGCATTGTCCTCAATGAATGCAAGCAAGATACTACATGGATTGATGCATAAAAAGGAGAGATCTCACCAACATGAAGTACAAAGGGAAGTGCAAGGTCATGTTGATGGACATAACCCGAATTCCCTCAAAACCTGTGAGATGCTAAAGAAGGGATACAAATACGTCAAAGAATTGGGGCCCAAATACTCAAGGGTTGGGGCCCACAACAATCGATGCTCACTGAAGGAGTCTTTTATTGTACTTTTTTTTCTTTTTCTTTTCTTTTCTCTTTTTTTTTGTTTTTTGTTTTTTTGTTTTTTTATATAACTATGTACAAACATAAGTTCCCATCTTCATTTGTCAAAAGACATCAAATGGGAACCACAAGAGTGGGTCAATGCACTTGAAAAGGGAACATGACACCACACGGGGCCAGAATACTCATGCGTGGGCCCCTTCACAAAGAGCACCAGATGAAATGAGAGGTTCGTGAATTGGACGCAAAGGCGTCTCATTCAAAGGATCAAACTGAAAGAGCTTGAACCTCTCAAGAGTTTGATAAATATGGGGCAACGGAAGAAGAGTTTCTCCCGTTGCGGAACTGAAGTTATGATCATCGATCCAAACTCTCCAACCAACAGGTTGGTGGGTCGGAATGAGGTCAAGCACCTCGTTATGCATGTCCAACTCACCTGGAGAACAGGAAGTAGGTCTCATACCCAAGGTATCCTCCAAGGAACTCCTAATACCCTCATGAGTAATGTAGTTGTTTGATGTTCCATCATTTCCAAGATGATCACGAACAATAGTGAGAGGCAAACTCTCATCAGGTTGTTTGAAATTGAGGGTACTAAAGAGCTCTTGCTCCACCAGAGGTGAGTCCTTAAGAGGCACAACATGAAGATCATGTGGCTCAAGGGCCACGGGACAAAAAGATAAGGCACAATCATGTGCCGACTCATAATGAAACTGGTCCAAGTTATTCTCAATTTGAATCGAATCCTCCACTAAGTGATCGTGAATTGAAACCCCAAGTCCCTCAGACTGACTAGGAGTTTGACTTTGAAAGATTGTGCTTTGAATTTGTGGATGTGGTGGTGGTTCGATATCAAAAGATGAATTCTCATGTTGACAAGAAAAGTTACCCTCCTCACGTTCATGGAATTGTTGTGTCATCTGGCTCACTTGCATTTCCATGGTTTGCAAGGAATTCAAGTTGGACTTCAATAAGTTTTTGTGTGGTTTCCATGAATGTTTGTAGAGTTTGTTTCAAGGAATCAGGTATGCGGTCAACGATGGGGTCCAAGTCAGAGCTTGGGAAATTTTGGGGTTAGGTGTTGATGGGCTGAGAATGAGTCCAATGATTTGGAGTGGGGTGCTGGTAGAATTCTGGGTATTCGGGAGGAGGATACTGGAGTGAATATGAAGTATAAGAATTTGAATAAGAATTGTTTCCCCATGAATCCATCACTCTCGGGTTGTACGCGGATGCGTAATGGTCATATTGAGCATTTTGGGAAAATGTATGCTCATACTCAGGCTCTGGGGGAACATAAGGACATTCCCCGATATTATGACCACTCAACCCACAACAATCGCACGGTATGGCTACTGGAGCCACTGGTGCACTCAAGTCGTCTACCGCATGCATGAAAGAGGCCAAAGTTTGTTGCCCAGAGTATGATCCAACGTAACTAGATGGAGATCTAGCCGTCGGTGCCTCTCTCATATCACCCCTATATGAAGATTGCTCAGTCACATAATGAAGATCATCCCAACCGTACGGGGTGTTCGTCTGAGCCACCCCAGGTTGTATGGGTCCGGAATACCAGGGAGAATCATCCTGGTCCCAACAATGATATGAATGGTCGCCCATGTAACCATCCATCTCAACAAACAACTCTCGAGTCGACCACTCTCACCACCACGAGACTAAGCTCGCAAAAAGTGCTCGACTCGACCCTAAAACGCTACCAGAGAGTGTAAAGGGGAGGAGACTATAACGTAGAAGAAGGTGAGAAGAAGATGACTCAGAGGAGAAGGGAAGAATCCCTAGAGCTAGCGAAGGTACAGGGTGAAGGTAGAAGCCTAACTAGCAAGCATGGCTCAAACAATGTAAGGCAATGGGTCCTTAGGCTAGACGACGCCTAACTTCGAGGTCACTAGCCTCGACACGCCTCACCTCCCTACAACGAGGACCACAATGCCCAGCAAGTGATACCAGATCCGGAGATCCAGTACCTCCTACTATCGACAAGGTAGGCAACGCTGATCAGGTCATGGCGGTCTCAACTAGATTACTCTCCTAGTGCGTCCAAAATCCTAGGGCCAATGTACACTTGCTTTTAGTTAAGGCTTTACTTGAGTGTGCTTTTTGGGGCTAAGGGAGGGGTGATGAAATCCCCCACCTTATCTTTGAAGAATATAGGTGATGCCCCTTAAAGATGTTTTGAAATCTTAGGCTAGCAAGCAACTCACCAAACAAGCACTCACCTCACTCTTGTTTCGATGCAAACCTTACTCACTAATGAATGTCCTAATGCGTGAATGAGTGATAAGGAATGTGTACCTCGCTCCCGCAATCAACGACAAAATGTAAAGCAAAGAAAAGAAAGATGCATGCAAGGTCTACATATGATGCATGACCTAGATGGCAAAGAGTCTAATCTTTTGATTTGAGTTTTATGGTCCAAGTTGATTAATAGGGGAGTGATTAATGATCTGGGAGCAAACACGAAGTCACAGCATGCAAAATTGGACTCCCAGATAACACCAATTACAGAACTAACTACCACAAAAAATTTGGAAGCAGGAAACCCTTACCAGGCCGCCAATTGGCGGTCTCCAACCGCTGATTGGCGGTCCTTTTGTGGTTTCTCTTCCTCAAACTTCTTCAGTAGCCTCCCCTTGATGTGCTGGTTCCCTGAAACTAAGAAACACTGGAAAAAAAAAATTAAAAACCCCTCGAATCGTCCAAACCAAGGTCTGGACAGAGCACCTCCCCAGCAACGGCGCCAAAAACTTGATTGATCTCGTTTTATATTTAACCGCAAGTGCACGGCCGCGTTGAAGCGGTGGCAAATACGGGTCGTCCACTGGGAGGTGTGTCGACACTTGGTTTGTGCGAAGGCGAGAGGTAAAGAAAGGGAAGAGAAGGGTCGGTTACAATAAACTACACTAAGATGCAAAAAGGAAATGAAGATAAGCAATAAACTAAGCCCCAAAGGGGGTAGAGAAATAATGTGAACATAAAGAAGTGTGTGTGTGTTCATTAAGCTCCTCACAACATGTAGTGCATGAAATCATAAAACTACATCCAACTTTGCCTCTACATGAATTAAGATAAGACTACATCATTAAAACATACAAGACAATAATTGGAATGAAGCTACATGAACTCAAGTATAAAGACTATACCCTACTATGCCTCTACATGAATTAAGATTTCACTACATCATTAAAACATACAACACATTAGCTAAGGTAAAGGCAACAAGAGCACATACACTACAAATTGTGTTTCCAATATTAACTTCATCCATATCCTAACCTTATCATTCCCCATAAAATAGGTCCACTAATCAAAGCATAAGCTAAGCTTCATTCAAGAGCATTAGCATATCAAAGATAAGAGTGAAAACCCATTAGATGGTTATGGAAATCATATAAAGCTCAAGGGATAAAGATAACACACACTTAATACACTACATGATTATATCACATATTTCTCCACCCCCCAAATGGGGATGGAACTACTCACTACTCATTACACTAACTATATTAGCAAAAGAAAGCATAATACTGAAATGAAAGTTAACTAAGAAGGCAAGAAGCATTAAAGAAACATAAAAGGAAAGGAAAGACTAAACAAACATGCACAAATTAAAAGACGAGATTGAAAGAAACTAGAAGAATTATTTTATTAACAAATGACTCACATTGAAGGTAGCATTCATCTCCACCTTGAGTTTTTGCTTCAAGGCTCACTCCTTAGTAGAGAGAATGCCACCAAGCAATGGGTAATTACAATGGAAGGTGAAGAGTTCTATTTATAAGCATGGAAAAAGCTAATCGGGGACAATCCCCCGATGTGGGACTAAACCAATACCAAAAATAGCCTAAACGAACATTAATACAAGTCCAGGAGAAATTTCGACGGATCCTGAGCAATATGGACCGCCAATTAGCGGTCCAAGACCGCCAATTGGCGGTCCAAAATCTTCGGATCGTGTTGGAATTTGTTGTGGGCTTTTCTTTCTGGTATTGTTGGTCTTTGATGCGGTTACTTGACTTGTTGGCCCGACTCGAATTGGTAAAATACTCCCCATGATGGTGTGGAGTATTCTGTTTTGCTCTTAGGTCCTTCGGTCTTACGATCAGGTCCTTCTCCCTTGCATCTTGGTCCCCAGGTCTCACAATTAAGTGCTTTTTCCTGCTTTTGGGTCCTTTCATGGCTCTTCTCTTCAAACCTCTTTATTTCTGAAAACTAAACATAAAACTCGTCACGTAGCATTGCTTAGGTGTAAGATAATGGATATAAGATACAAATATAAGCATGAAATGATGTCAATCATGTATGTACTATTGTTGCCTTTACCTTAGTTAATGTGTTATATGTTTTAATGATATTGGGTTATATTAATTCATGTGGAGGCATAGTAGGGTCTAGTCTTTATACATGAGTTCATTTATCTTCATTCCAATTATTGTCTTGTATGTTTTAATGATGTAGTCTTATCTTAATTCATGTGGAGGCAAAGTAGGATATAGTTTTATGATTTCATGCACTACATGTTGTGAGGAGCTTAATTGAACACACACACACACATCTTTATATTCACATTATTTCTCTACCCTCTATGGGGTTTAGTTTTATTGCTTATCTTCATTTCCTTTTGCATCTTAGTGTAGTTTAGTGTAACCAACCTTTCTCTCCTTTCTTTACCACTCGCCTTCGCACAAACCAAAAGTTGACACACCTCCCTGTGGATCGACCCATATTTGCCACCGCCTCAACGCGGCCGTGCACTTGAGGTTAATATAAAACGAATCAATCAAAATTTTGATTGTCTACACCACAAATATTATTGAATTCAATCATCCCTTCGGTCGAACGGCAAAGGGGACCCGGTAGATCGAAATAAAATAGGGACTTCACGTTTCCTCAAAATCCAAGACCGGTCGAAAAAGGCACACACCGGTCTAACAAACATTAAGTTAACTTAGTTGACCAGTAGGAACAGAGTCACGAGCGGTCGACCATTTGGATGGTCCACGCTCTGTAGAGACTAGTCTAGAAATCAACGGCCGAGTAGTCATACAGGTGGTCGACCGTTTGGATAGTCCACGCTCTGTCCAGACCAGTCAGAAATCAGCAGTCGAATAGTCATGCAGGCGGTTGACTGTTTGGAGGCATAGACCCGAACCGACTTAGCTATAGGTACAATCGGTCGAACAGATTACAAGGCGGTCGACTGTTTAGATTGTGTATGCCCCAACCAACTTACCTATAGTGTAACCGGTCGAACGAGAAAAGGGGACTGTTAGGCCGAAAAAATAGGAACCTCACGTTTCCTCAAAGTCGAAGACCGGTCGAACAACGCACACACCGGTCAAACAGACATTAAGTTAACTTAAGTGACCGGTCAGAACAAAGTCAAAAGTGGTCGACCGTTTGGATGGTCCACGTTCTGTCCAGACCAGTTCTGAAATCAATGGTCGAACAGTCATGCAGGCGGTTGACCGTTTGGATGGTCCACGCTCTGTCCAACCAGTCCAGAAATCATCGGTCGAGCAGTCATACAGGCGGTCGACCGTTTAGAGGTCAAGACCCAAACCGATGTTGAACGTTTTATATTAAACCGCAAGTGCACGGTGATTGACATCATTTCATGCTTATATTTGTATCTTATATCCATTATCTTACACCTAAGCAATGCTACGTGACGAGTTTTATGTTTAGTTTTCAGAAATAAAGAGGTTTGAAGAGAAGAGCCATGAAAGGACCCAAAAGCAGGAAAAAGGACTTAATTGTGAGACCTGGGGACCAAGATGCAAGATAGAAGGACCTGATCGTAAGACAGAAGGACCTAAGAGCAAAACAGGAAACTCCACACCATCATGGGGAGTATTTTGTCAATTCGATTCGGGTCGGAGCTCCACTACACAAGTTAGATGCATCTAAGACCAAGAAACAATCCAAGGAAAGCCCAGCAGAAGATCCAGACCGATCTGAAGCTAATAGGCTGCCAATTGGCGGTCTGGAACCGCCAATTGGCGGTCTGGTTAAGCCCAGATCAGCCAACCTTCTTCCTGGACTTGTATTATCATGTGTTTAGGCTATTTTTGGTATTGGTTTAGTCCCACATCGAGGGATTGTCCCGGATTAGCTTTTTCCATGCTTATAAATAGAACTCTTCACCTCCCATTGTATCCATCTCTCTCTTTGGTGGCCACCTTCCCTACTAAGAGTGAAGCCTTGAAGCAAAACTCTGGTGGAGGAAGAGCTACTTGTAATTGAGTGAGTTAATAATAGAAGTTTTCCTTTAATTGTGTTGTTTCTCTCTTAGTTTAATTTCCTTCCATATGCATGTTTGCTTGTTTGTTTTGTTTTATGCTTCTTTAATATTTCTTGCTTGATTAGTATAACTTTCATTTCAGTATTATGTTTTCTTTTGCTAATATAGTTAGTGTAATGAGTAGTGAGTAGTTCCATCCCCATTTGGGGGGTGGAGAAATATGTGATATAATTATGTAGTGTATTAAGTGTGTGTTATTTTTATCCCTTGAGCTTTATATGATTTCCATAACCATCTAATGGGTCTCCACTCTTATCTTTGATATGCTAATGCTCTTGAATGAAGCTTAGCTTATGCTTTGATTAGTGGACCTATTTTATGGGGAATGATAAGGTTAGGATATGGATGAAGTTAATATTGGAAACACAAGTTGTAGTGTATGAGCTCTTGTTGCCTTTCCCTTAGCTAATGTCTTGTATGTTTTAATGATGTAGTCTTATCTTAATTCATGTGGAGGCATAGTAGGGTCTAGTCTTTATACTTGAGTTCATGTAGCTTCATTCCAACTATTGTCTTGTATGTTTTAATGATGTAGTGAAATCTTAATTCATGTGGAGGGAAAGTTGGATGTAGTTTTATGATTTCATGCACTACATGTTGTGAAGAGCATAATGAACACACACACATACACTTCTTTATGTTCACATTATTTCTCTACCCCCTTTGGGGTTTAGTTTTATCGTTTCTTCTCCATTTCGTTTCAGCTTTGTAGTGTAGTTTAGTGTAACCAACCTTTCTTCCCTTTCTTTACCTCTCGCCTTTGCCCAAACCAAGTGTCGACACACCTCCCAGTGGACGACCCGTATTTGCCACCGCTTCAATGCGGCCGTGCACTTGCGGTTAAATATAAAACGATCAATCAAGTTTTTGGCGCCGTTGCCGGGGAGGTGCTCTGTCCAGACCTTGGTTTGGACGATTCGAGGGGTTTTTAATTTTTTGTTTTCAGTTTTTCTTAGTTTCAGGGAACCACAAGATCAAGGGGAGGATACTGGAGAAGTTTGAGGAAGAGACGACATAAACAGACCGCCAATCAACGGTGGAAGACCGCCAATTGGCGGCCTGGTGAGAGTTTCTTTCCTTGAATTTTTTTTTGGTAGTTAGTCTTGAAATTTGTGTTATCTGGGAGCCCTATTTTGCATGCTTTAACCTCTGGTTTGCTCCCAGATCATTAATCACTCCCCCATTAATCAACTTGGACCATAAAACTCAAAGCAAAAGATTAGACTTCTTGCCATCTAGGTCATGCACCATTGGTAGACCTTGCATGCATTTGTCTTTTCTTTGCTTTACATTTTGTCGTTGATTGCTGGCGTGAGGTACGTGCACCCACATCCCTAATTCATGCATGTTTCGTTCATGCATTAGTTAGTAAGGTGCATCGGGACAAGAGTGAGAGAGCGTTTGATTGGAGCGATTGATTGCTAGATCTAGGATCAAATCGCTACTAAGGAGGGGTTGTCCCATAAAAGATAAGGTGGGGGATTTCATCACCCTTTCCTTGGCCCCAAAAACCACTCTTAATAAAGCCTTAACTAAAAGCAAGTAGACATTGGCCCTAGGATTGCGGGCGCACTAGGAGAGTAATCTAGTTGAGACCGTCATGACCTGATCGGCGTTGCCTACCTTCGATAGTAGGAGGTACTGGATCTCCGGATCTGGTATCACTTGCTGGGCATTGTGGTCCTCGTTGTAGGGAGGTGAGACGTGTCGAGGCTAGTGACCTCGAAGTTAGGCGTCGTCTAGCCTAAGGACCCATTGCCTTACATTGTTTGAGCCGTGCTTGCTAGTTAGGAGTCCTCTCCTCATCTATTCTCTACGTTTAGTCTCCTCCTGTAGTACACCTTCTGTTGTGTGTTTGTTAGAGTCGAGTCGAGCATTTTATGCGAGGTTGGGCTCGTTCTGGTGAGAGCGCTCGACTCGAGAGAGTGCTTATTTCTGAGATGGAAGATCTTGGTGATCGACCATCTCCGCCTCGTGCTCCTTTGGAGCAAGAGGCCGAGTCGTCTCGTGGTGGCGAGGGAGACCGGGTTCCATACATGGACGACCTCGGTCCATTACCACCACCACGTAGACCTCCTTCTCCTCCTCCTCTGACTCGAGAGGAAGGGAGATTCGGTCAGGATCGAGTTCTAGGTGCACCACCACCTTTAGCTCGACAGGATAGGCCGATGACGTTGTGGGAGCGGACCCATCCTGTTCGGGCCGCGCAACCTTCTTGCATAGTTGTTCCCCCTGCTCGCGGGAACAACTATGAACTGAAACCTCAATATGTGAGCATGCTTCCAACCTTTACTGCCAATAAGGAGGATCCGTATATCTTTATACGCGAATTCGAGGAAGTATGCTCCATGTTCAAGCTTCAACAGCTTGACGAGGATTCAGTCCGGTTGAGGATGATTTTTTTCGCATTGAAGGATAATGCGAAGAAATGGATGTATAGCCTCCCGGCGAGCTCGATTCGGTCATGGGATGACTTTGTGACTGTCTTTCTGAAGAGATTTTTCCCTCAAAGGAAAACTTAACAGATACGGCACGAGATACATCAAATGTATCAGACCGAGACCGAATCGTTTCATGGTTTCTTTGAGAGGTTCAAGGACCTTCTCCAGCAGTGCCCTCATCATGGGATTGAGCTTTGGCAGTTGTGCCAAATTGTTTATGAGGGCATCAACTACAACACCCGCACATTGTTGGAGTCAATGTGTCAGGGTGACTTCCAAATGAAACCCATCGAGGAGGCATGGGACACTTTTGAGGCTATGGCTGAGCGTACCTTCGAGTGGGACACCATGAGAGAGCCACTAGCCGCCAGGTCTTCTGGTCGAGCTGGATCATATCATGTTGAGTCAACTATCGCGTCTGAGGTGAAAATGGCTGCTCTCATGCGTAGGATTGAGAGTTTGGAGATGGACCGAGCTCCTGTAGCTCAGGTCGCTACTCCCGGGTGTGGTAGGTGTGGACTTACGGGCCATGATGACTTGGATTGCACTTACGCTCCAAGGGATACTGAGCATGCAAATGCGATGTATCAACAGCGGCCCCGTAACGACCCGTACAGTCACTCCTACAACCCGGGATGGCGTAACCATCCTAACTTCTCTTGGGGGCCTAGTGGGGGTCACGGTCAGAGCTCGCACGCTCAACCTCAACCTCCACCCTATCAACCTCCACGCCCATGGAGAACTACAAACCCCCACATCAAAGGTCTCAGCACCAAAATTACAAACCTGCTCATGCCTCATCGTCGGGTTATTCCAACCAGACTCCACCACCTCAGCGGGTTGATCCCAAGGACCCTTCTAGTGATCCGACCCTTCAAGCGTTCATGCAGAGCATGCAAAGTACAGTCAAGGCTTTTGAAATGCAAGTTAGCCAATTGGCTCATCAATTCCATGAACGCGAGAAGGGTCAGTTCCCGAGTCAACCTGTGGTTAATCCCAGGGGTCAGCGTCTAATACCAGGCAAAATGTACACAATGTTGAAAGTGACCCTTCCCAACATGCTAATGTTATTCATACCTTGAGATGGGGAAGGGTCGTTGACAACAATGTGAAAATGCCGGAAGCCAACCCTGTTGGCGAGACTTCCGAGGAGAGTCTTGAGCCTGTCAAGGAACCTAATTCTGAGACTCCTCCTCGTGATTCTTATGTCCCCAAGGCACCATTCCCTCATCGGTTGACTAAAAAACGTGATGAGCATTGGGATAAGATCGTTGAGGTACTTAGGCAAGTAAAGGTGAACATCCCGTTGTTGGACGTTGTTCAACAAATGCCACCGTATGCCAAGTTCCTCAAGGACCTTTGCACCACCAAGAGAAAAACAAATGTGCCCAAAAAGGCCTTCTTGGCCGCCAATGTGAGCTCCATATTGACACAACCCATGAATGTCAAGTACAAGGACCCTGGTTGTCCAACTGTCTCTTGCATGATTGGGAATGTGACCATCTCTCAAGCTCTATTGGATTTGGGGGCATCTGTGAATCTCCTGCCTTACTCAGTCTATGTCAACCTTGGGATAGGCGATCTTAAACCAACGAGGACAACCCTCCAGTTGGCTGATAGATCCGTCAAAATCCCACGAGGGAGTGTGGAGGATGTCCTTATCAAAGTGGGTGAGTTCGTATTTCCAGTTGATTTCATCATCTTGGATACTGAACCCGTGTCCAACCCACAAGGACAGATTCCTGTGATCCTTGGGAGGCCATTTCTTAAGACATCTAATGCTTTGATCAATTGTCGCAATGGCTTGATGAGGTTGTCTTTTGGAAACCTCACGGCGGATTTCAACATCTTCACTCTTGGTAAGCAACCTGGGCTCTTCGACGACACTGTCGGAGCCAATTTCATCCAGGACACGGATGAGCCTGACTCATTAGGCATGTTCGACTCACATCGACATATTATTGAGGTGCCTAATGATCAGGTTGCGAGTGAAGAGGATCTTGAGGAATCCGCCAGCATATCTCTGGACGAGGAGGCACATCTGGGTGCTTGCTCCTCTTACCATGTGGCCCTTGAGCCACTTGAAAGTAACTCTGAATCCGACAAGGACCCACCTCTGGTCGAGCTTAAACCGCTCCCCGATAACCTAAAGTACATCTTTTTAGGGGATAATGAGACCTTGCCACTCATTATTTCTTCTGATCTTGAAAAAGATCAAGAGGTTGCCCTCAAAAGAGTACTCTTTGAAAACAAAGAGGTAATCGGGTGGTCCTTGAAGGATATCAAGGGAATTAGCCCTGGTATAGTTCAGCATCGGATCCACATGGAAGAGGATTCTCGGCCCCGCAGGGACCCACAACGGAGATTGAATCCTGTACTGAAGGAAGCCGTCCGAAAGGAGGTTCTTAAGTGCTTGGATCATGGCATAATCTATCCTATCTCTGATAGTTCGTGGGTGAGTCATGTCCATGTGGTTCCCAAGAAGTCAGGCGTGACGGTTGTGGAGAATGAGCATAATGAGCTTACCCCGACACGCCTGCAAACTGGCTGGCGAGTTTGCGTTGATTATCGCAAGCTCAATGCGGCAACGCGGAAAGATCATTTCTCGTTGCCATTCATTGATCAGATGTTGGAAAGGTTGGCCGGACATGAGTACTATTGTTTTCTTGATGGATACTCCGGTTACAACCAAATTCCCATCGCCCCCGAGGACCAAGAGAAAACCACATTCACTTGTCCCTTTGGCACGTTTGCCTACCGTCGCATGCCCTTTGGGTTATGCAATGCGCCGACAACGTTTAAGAGGTGTATGATCAGCATCTTCTCCGATATGGTTGAGTGTTTCCGTGAGATCTTCAAGGACGACTTTTCCATATTTGGCGCTTCCTTTGATGTGTGCCTTCATCACTTGAGCCTTGTCCTCAAGCGATGCCGTGAGAAGAACCTCGCTCTCAATTGGGAGAAATGTCACTTCATGGTGAAGCGAGGGATTGTACTTGGACATGTGGTCTCAAGTAGGGGAATTGAGGTCGATCCCGCCAAAGTGGGTATCATTGCTAATCTCCCACCGCCACGTAATGTGAAGGATATCCGCGCCTTTTTGGGGGCATGCTGGATTCTATCAGCGGTTCATTCGGGATTTTAGCAAAATCGCTCGACCTCTCACCACGTTGTTGGCTAAGGATGCCATTTTTGAGTTCACACCGGATTGCCACCATGCCTTTTTGACCATGAAGAAAGAGTTCACTTCAGCTCCCATTATTAAGGCACCGGTGTGGACTGAACCCTTTGAGTTAATGTGTGATGCATCTGACTTCGCTGTGGGAGCAGTGCTTGGGCAACGATTGGACAAATTGCCTCATGTGATCTACTATGCCAGTAGAACACTCAATGATGCCCAATTGAACTACACTATGACCGAGAAGGAATTCTTAGCGATCATATTTGCTTTGGAGAAATTCCGGTCGTACTTGATTGGCTCCCACGTGATTATCTATTCTGATCACACAGCCATCAAGCACCTCATGGCGAAGAAAGATGCAAAATCCCGACTCTTGAGATGGATCTTGTTGTTACAAGAATTCGATCTCGAGATTCGGGACAAAAAAGGGTGTGAAAACGTTGTAACTGACCACTTGTCTCGTCTAGAGACGACCAACCCACAGGACCAAATCATTAACGATAAATTTCCTGACGAGCAGTTGTTCACGATCGAAGATAACCCTTGGTTTGCCGACATCGTGAACTACCTCGTGACCGAGCAATTTCCTGTGGGTTGGTCAAAATCTGACCAATCCAAATTTAGATCGTATGTCAGATTCTTTCACTGGGACGACCCCTACCTATTCAAATACTGCTCTGACCAAATTTTCAGGCGGTGCGTCCCAGATTCCGAGTTCCAAAGTGTACTCCGCTTCTGCCATTCTAAGGCATGTGGAGGACACTTTGGAGCAAAGAAAACTGCTGCCAAGGTGCTCCAATCTGGATTCTACTGGCCCACTCTTTTCAAGGATGCTTACAACTTTTGTAAGCAATGTGATAGGTGCCAGCGCCTTGGCAGGATTGGTCGACGTGACATGATGCCTTTGCAAAATGTCCTTGTTGTCGACATCTTCGATGTGTGGGGCATCGATTTCATGGGTCCCTTCCCGAACTCGTTCGGGAATGTTTACATTCTGGTGGCCGTTGACTATGTGTCTAAGTGGGTTGAGGCTATACCCACAAAGACCAATGACAACAAGGTGGTCACCAAATTCTTGAGGGATATTTTTGCGCGATTTGGTACTCCTCGTACCATAATCAGCGATAGGGGTACCCACTTCTGTAATCGCTCCTTTGAAGCGCTTATGAGGAAATATTCGATCACCCACAAGCTTGCGACCCCATACCATCCGCAAACTAGTGGGCAGGTCGAAATCTCTAACCGTCAATTAAAGCAAATTCTTGAGAAGACGGTTAGTTCCTCGAGGAAGGATTGGTCTACCAAGTTGAATGACGCGTTGTGGGCTTTCCGCACCGCGTACAAGGCCAATTTGGGTATGTCCCCATATCGGGTAGTGTACGACAAGGCTTGCCACCTACCCGTCGAGCTTGAGCATCGTGCATTCTGGGCAATCAAGAACCTGAATATGGATCTTGATCAAGCAGGAGTACAACGTAAGCTCGACATTGTGGAATTAGAAGAGCTACGCAATGATGCGTACGAGAATGCCAAAATTCATAATTCCCAAGCCAAGATGTTTCAAGATCGCATGATTATGCGAAAGGTGTTTACGGCCGGGCAGAAGGTGTTGCTGTACAATTCCCGGCTTCATCTGTTTGCGGGTAAGCTCCGCAGTCGCTCGTCTGGCCCGTTTATTGTCCAAACCGTTTATCCTCATGGAGCGGTTGAGATCTTGAACCCAGGGAATGGGGACGTGTTCAAAGTTAATGGACAACGCCTCAAACCCTACTTGGAGGGTGCACCAGCCGAAGTCGAGGAGGTCATGTTCCTTCATGAACCTCCCTCGCACTCAACCATTCATGCTCCTACATGAGTGGTTGAGCTTTCATGTGTATATATGTTAAAAAACAAAACAAAACAAAAAAGAAAAAAAAACAAAAAAAAGACTTCTTCAGTGAGCATCGATTGTTGTGAGCCCCAACCCTTGTGTATTTGGGCTCCATTTCTTTCACGTATTTGTATCCCTTCTTTAGCATCTCACAGGTTTTGAGGGAATTCGGGTTATGTCCATCAACATGACCTTGCACTTCCCTTTGTACTTCACGTTGGTGAGATCTATTCTTTTCATGCATAGCTCCATGTAGTATCTTGCTCGCATTCATTGAGGACAATGCATGAAGTAGGTGTGGGGGGTGTTTTACGTGTGTACATAGTCGAGTCTTTTCTTTTGATTTTGTTTTCTTTTGTTTGCATTGTTAGGGTCAGGTTAGTGTGCTGCATTTAATATCGATATATCTGCTTGCCATGATCCTTGGGTGACTTGTCTTCTTTTGCTTGCCTAGTGCTTCAAAATTTTCACATTTCTTTCAAAATATTCATGTGTTTGCGAAAGAAAATGTTTTGTGGGTTTTTCGTGTGTTTAGGATGTGCAAAACCGTTGAGAGGCAAAGTAAAAAGAAAGCTCCCAAAATTGTCTTGAACTTGATGCATTAGGATATCTAGTACGTGGCTTTAGGATTTATCGAGTCGTTAGGATGCACCCCAGTTTTCCTTTGGGGGTGAGTAATCATAGGGTTTTAGTGCTCAAACATTCAAAGAAGTCCACCCTGAACCTAGTGAGTCACTAATTCGTGTCTGTTAACTTAAGGAAGTTTGTTGTAGTCAAGGACCCTTTAAATCTTGTTGTGAGACATTAGTGTAGGGGTTTTGGTTCATGTGTAGATAAGAAATAAGTGAGTAGATGTTCACTCTTCTCGCACGGCTCCTATCACTCGGGAAAGTAGGTCTGAGGGGACTTTGTGCCTGGTGCTTTCGAGTCATCTGACTTGGGATGCGCCGACCGAACTCCCATTACACGGGTGGTAGGGATTGCCCTATGTGGAGATTTGGGGAAAGGTGTACGTGATAGTGTAAGTCCTCATCGGCAATGATGCACGAAACCTAACCCTGCGAGAATGAAGCTCCAACTAATAAAAAGAAGAAAAAAATGTGTGAAAAGAAACAAAAAGAAAAAAAATGCAAATAAGAACCTTAATGGACCTTACACTTTGTATCACTTGAGGATCTTGAGGTTGTCCATGTCTTTCACTTAATTCCTTATTTAACTTGCACGAATGGTTCATTAGGTGAAGTGTATGGACTGATTACCTATATAGAGTCGGCCCGTAGGATTACCGCGTCCCATGATCGACAACATATGTCCAACGAGTCGAGTGTTTAGATTGAATAATGCATCTTGTTCGGATTTTGTGGGTGTATCCGCTGAAAACCCTCAGGAGACAACACTCCTCCTCCTTGGCAACAAGGAGGTTTAACGGCTTGTTGCACGTGCTAAGTGCAACCGTGATTCCTACGAAAGTGAGTTAGGATTTCTTGTTTTTCGTTTGCTTTTCTCTTTCTTTGTTTTGCTCGGGACTAGCAAAAACTTAGGTGTGGGGGTATTTGATTGACATCATTTCATGCTTATATTTGTATCTTATATCCATTATCTTACACCTAAGCAATGCTACGTGACGAGTTTTTTGTTTAGTTTTCAGAAATAAAGAGGTTTGAAGAGAAGAGCCATGAAAGGACCCAAAACCAGGAAAAATGACTTAATTGTGAGACCTGGGGACCAAGATGCAAGACAGAAGGACCTGATCGTAAGACAGAAGGACCTAAGAGCAAAACAGGAAACTCCACACCATCATGGGGAGTATTTTGTCAATTCGATTCGGGTCGGAGCTCCACTACACAAGTTAGATGCATCTAAGACCAAGAAACAATCAAAGGAAAGCCCACCAGAAGATACAAACCGATCTGAAGCTAATAGGCCGCCAATTGGCGGTCTGGAACCGCCAATTGGCGGTCTGGTTAAGCCCAGATCAGCCAAGCTTCTTCCTGGACTTGTATTATCATGTGTTTAGGCTATTTTTGGTATTGGTTTAGTCCCACATCGGGGGATTGTCCCGGGTTAGCTTTTTCCATGCTTATAAATAGAACTCTTCACCTCCCATTGTATCCATCTCTCTCTTTGGTGGCCACCTTCCCTACTAAGAGTGAAGCCTTGAAGCAAAACTCTGGTGGAGGAAGAGTTACTTGTAATTGAGTGAGTTAATAATAGAAGTTTTTATTCAATTGTGTTGTTTCTCTCTTAGTTTAATTTCCTTCCATATGCATGTTTGCTTGTTTGTTTTGTTTTATGCTTCTTTAATATTTCTTGCTTGATTAGTATAACTTTCATTTCAGTATTATGTTTTCTTTTGCTAATATAGTTAGTGTAATGAGTAGTGAGTAGTTCCATCCCCATTTGGGGGGTGGAGAAATATGTGATATAATTATGTAGTGTATTAAGTGTGTGTTATTTTTATCCCTTGAGCGTTATATGATTTCCATAACCATCTAATGGGTCTCCACTCTTATCTTTGATATGCTAATGCTCTTGAATGAAGCTTAGCTTATGCTTTGATTAGTGGACCTATTTTATGGGGAATGATAAGGTTAGGATATGGATGAAGTTAATATTGGAAACACAAGTTGTAGTGTATGAGCTCTTGTTGCCTTTCCCTTAGCTAATGTCTTGTATGTTTTAATGATGTAGTCTTATCTTAATTCATGTGGAGGCATAGTAGGGTCTAGTCTTTATACTTGAGTTCATGTAGCTTCATTCCAACTATTGTCTTGTATGTTTTAATGATGTAGTGAAATCTTAATTCATGTGGAGGGAAAGTTGGATGTAGTTTTATGATTTCATGCACTACATGTTGTGAAGAGCATAATGAACACACACACATACACTTCTTTATGTTCACATTATTTCTCTACCCCCTTTGGGGTTTAGTTTTATCGTTTCTTCTCCATTTCGTTTCAGCTTTGTAGTGTAGTTTAGTGTAACCAACCTTTCTTCCCTTTCTTTACCTCTCGCCTTCGCACAAACCAAGTGTCGACACACCTCCCAGTGGACGACCCGTATTTGCCACCGCTTCAACGCGACCGTGCACTTGCGGTTAAATATAAAACGATCAATCACACGGCCACATAGAGACTAGTCTAGAAATCAACAGTCATACAGGAGGAATGGACGCACACTCGCTTTCTATATGACCTATCCTACCACATGAATGACAGGGAACTCGACCAGATGTGGACATGTGAGGTGCACTTTGTTGGTTTTGGAGCTCAATCGAATCCATACGGCGCATTAAATCCGCCAAGCGTGCCTCGGTGGCCGTAGTGGTATCGATAGCAAATGCGGCACCCGATCTAGTCGAGTTTGCATTCGCGATCCTTGCTCCTATACTAGATGATGCAGGTGGTTCCCTTACACTCTCCCATTGCATTGTTTTCTCAGCAAAGTCTTCTAGGAAAGCCCATGCCTCCCTTTCATCCTTTCCCAAGAACTCTCCTTGACACATGGACTCAAGGAGCGTTCGGGACGGGATGTGAAGACCCTCGTAAACAATCTGACAAAGACGCCACAACTCAATGCCATGGTGAGGGCATGAGGATAGTATCTCCTTGAACCTCTCTAGATATGCATGAAATGTCTCAGTCTCAAGTTGATAGAACGAATTGATTTCGTTCCTCAATTTTTGAGTCCGATGATTTGGAAAGTATTTCTTGAGGAATGCAGATTGTAACTCATCCCAAGTCCTAAAGGCATTCGCCTGGTTGTTGTACAACCACTTCTTGGTGTCATCCTTCAGCCAAAGTGGACAAGCCTAAGATGGATGGAGTCTATGCTAAGTTGTTGCAGCTTGAACATAGCACAGACCTCCTCAAATTCCCTGAGAAAGATATAGAGGTCACCTTTCCCAGTGAAGTGAGGGAGCATGGAAATAAACTAAGGCTTAACCTCAAAATGGTTCCCATTTGCCTCTGGCAATACGATGCATGAGGGCAGAGCAGTACGGCTCGGGTAGCATCGATCACGGCGAGGTATGGGAACGACAACAGGAAGAACAAGTCGAACAGGTGGGTCCAGCAACTGCTCCTCCTCACGCAAATTAACAGCCATTGAACCTGGCCTGCGTGCTACACAAGAGGAGGAAGGCGTCGAGAAATCGATTACCGAAGCCGGATTGACAACGCTCCTCGTCAAACAACCCCTCTCGTCTCGTGTTCACGAAAGCATGCACAAAGGTGCACACACACAAACCAAAACCTTTTTTTAACAAAGAATGTGCGTAGAGGAGAAGACGGGGGAACACAGGAGAGAAAGAATGACTCAGGAGAGAAGGGAAGAAGTCCTTATGCTATGGTGGATGGGTACAGGTAGAAGCACACAAGCAAACAAGGCTCAAGCAATCCTAAGGTCGCTATAGGTCCTTACAGCTAGACGATGCCTAACTGCGAGGTCACACGGCCTCAACACACCTCACCTCCCTACGACGAGGACCACAAAGCCCAGGAAGGGAGCCAAGATCCGGAGATCTCGTCTCTCCTACTACCGACAAAGTGGGCAACGCCGATCAGGTCATGACGGTCGGGACCGAATCACTCTCCTAATGCGCCCGAAGTCCTTAGGGCTAATGTCTACTTGATTTTAAAATTAGGCTCTTGATTAGTGTGGTTTGCGGGGCGAAGGAAGGGTGATGAAATCCCCTACCTTATCTTTTATGGGACAGCCCCTCCTTAGTAGCGTTTTGGAGTCTTAATCTAGCAACCAACTCTCCAAACAAACGCTCAACTCATACTTGTTTCAATGCACTTCCTACTAACTAATGCATGTTCATACGAAATGCATGAATGAGAGTAGAAGGTGCGTACCTCACGCCAGCACTCAGCAACTGCAAATGAAAGACAATCTATATGCCTAAGTCACATGCATGATGCATGCCCTAAACAAAAAGAATGCCTAATCTTTTGCTTTGGGTTTTAGGGTCCAAGTTGCTTAAAGGAGGTTTGACTATTGATCTGGGAACAAACTATAAGTCAAAACATGCCAAATCAAGTCCCAGATCACTACATCAATTATGCAAATAGACCAAAAAAATGAGAGAGCAAACAAAGGTTACTACACTAAGAAGTACGAAATGCGAAAGAAAGAAACAAACGATGAAATACCAACTAAGCTAAGAACGAAATGCTGGAATTCAGGAATGGGAAACCCCTAAGGGGTGGAGTGAGTGCACACATGCAAATAGGTGGGTGTTGAACACATTCTTTAAGCACAAATGAAGGTGGTGTTATCATGCATAGGAAGTGTCTAAATGTTATGGCAAAACCTATCAATCCATTCACCAACCTAGTTGATTAACATTTACATATGCAAGTTGTTTATTTCAGAACCTAAACAAGCGTGAGAGGTGTCTAATCATTTTGGCAAAACTCATCAAGTTATAAATTCTATCCTAAACAAGCAAGCATACATTCATGTTTTATCAACACATTGTAAATAAAGCATTCATTCCATTCTCTAATGTATGTATGAACATCTACTCCACCCCCCAAAGGGGATGAAACTACTCACTACACATTATACTAATTATTAAACTAAGCAAGGAAAGCATATTAACTAAGCTACTAAAACTAATGAAATGAAATTAAACAAAGTAAAACAAGCAAAATGAAACTAATAACATAACAAAGAAACTTTTATTAACAAATGACTCACATTTCAAGTAGCATCCTCCTACTTTAGTGTGTGCTTCAAGGCCTCACTTCTAGTAGGAAGAATAACCACTCAAAATATGGAGTGATTCCATTAGAATGTGAAGAGTTCTATTTATAGCCATAGAAAAAGGCACTCCGGGACAATTCCCCGATGTGGGACTAAACAGATACCAAAAATAGCCTAAACATCCTCTAATACATGTGCTGGAAAATTGGGGCGGATCAAAAGTGATCTGGACCGCCAATTAGCGGTCCATAAACTTTGGATCGGGTTGGAATTTGTTGTGGGCTTTTCTTGCTGGTATTGTTTGTCTTTGATGCGGTTACTTGACTTGTTGGAGCTCCGACCCGAATCGAATTGCTAAAATACTCCTCATGATGGTGTGGAGTATTATGTTTTGCTCTTAGGTCCTTCGGTCTTACGTTCAGGTCCTTCTCTCTTGCATCTCAGTCCCTAGATCTCACAATTCAGTCCTTTTTCCCAGCTTTTGGGTCCTTTTATGCTTCATCTCTTCAAACCTATTTATTGCTGAAAACTAAACATAAAACTCATTACATAGCATTGTTTAGGTGAAAGATAATGGATATAAGATGCAAATATGAGCATGAAATGATGTCAATCAACTGACTTAGGTACAAGTATAATCGGTCGAACATATCACAAGGCGATCAACCGTTTAGCTGGTCCAACCCCCAACCGACTTACCTACAGTGTAACCGGTCGAACAGCAACGGGGACTCGTTCGACCAAAAAATAACAGGACTTTCCTAAAACACACAACCGGTCGACCGCTCCACGGCATCATTCGAACAGTGCAAGGCTAAAACCCACAATTACACTAGCATCGGTTGACCAAGGCACGCGCCGATCGACCGTTATTCAGCCAAAATCTGTTGTTCAGCAACCTCCGACGACCCTAACGGCTACCGTCGACTAAAACCAGCACTCACACACCTTAGGTGAGTATTAAGGAGAATCTTGACATACCTTTAAGGCTTAAAGAAACCTCCTAAGGTCAACGACGAACACCTCCGCACGAAAAGCCTTATCTCCGACGAATCTCACCCGCACAATGATCACCACTCCTCCGGATATCGCAACAACAACTCCTTGCTAGCCGATCACCCAACCTCATCGGAGTTTTAGAGAGCTTGAGAGATATATAAGATTAGAGTGTGAGAGCGAGAGTGACGAGTGAGAGAGAGAAATACCTTTAAATACCCCTCCAACAACCCTCCACCAATTACAAATGATCACCTCATCAATCCCAAATCCTTCCCTAAACCCCATTAGCCTACTAAACACAATTAATCCGTAAACAAGGGTTAGGATATCACATCGGTATCCCGAGAGTCGCCAGCGAGATGAAGGAGGAGGACGTGTTGAGGTTTGGATGAGGCACTTACAATCCATAACTTTTGGAATGAGTTTTAAGCATGGGAATGGTAGTGGGTGAGGTGGTGGAGGAGTAGTAGGAGGAGGAGGCGGAGACGAGAGAGATATGTTTTTTGTTAATGTTTTTAACATTTTTTATGTTTTTAACTTTAAGGATATTTGTATTTTACGAGGTTTATTTTGCAAATTGTAATGACGTTGGATGGAAACGGTGACGGAGTAAGTTCCACTAATGGTAGAGATGCGTATGAACAAATATGTCCGGTTTACATATGCACATTCGGCAATAACAAAAACTCATACGCATACTGTCAATTAGACAACCTACGAGGTGTACCTTTGCAAATTACCCTAGTATTAATTATTAAGATTTGTTATTACCAGTCCAGTTGGACCAATAGCGATACACAATCGTGGTATCCTATTATAATATGTCTTATGTCTTAACAGTTGCATGCCTTTTTATGCTACTTCCAACAACTCCTTTGCACTTGCCAATACAACAATAGGTAAGCGTGATAACGATGGAAATTATATTTTGCTTGTTGCAAGTTGCTAGCAGTAAACATTTGAATGCGCCTAGTTCAGTTGATATCCTTAAAATAAAAATGATCCGGAAAACTCATCTCATGTATTACTTAGATCATGATGATTTCAGTGTGACATTTTAAGGTGAATTTTCTTGATTTCCCTTGCCAAATATGTTAGATCCTAACCCTTCTTATGTACTAATTGTGCTTAGGGGAGGATTAGTGGTGGATCGAGATCGACGGCTGAGATTGAGTGGGAGGAAGTATATATGGTTTGGGTTTTTAACTCTCTCTCTCTCTCTCTCTCTCTCTCACGTTCGCATCTCTCTCACTCACTCTCTCTCTTTCCAGACTCGTCTCTCTCGGCAGCACAGGGAGGGTCGGCGTGGTGTGGTGATCGGAGAGCACGGCAGTTGTCGTTGGAGTCGCCGGAGGAGCGAGGATCGTCGATTGCGGGAGGTTTCGCGAGGAAGAGCTCGCCGTCGTTCATCAAAGGCTTCTTCAAGCCTTAAGGTATGTCAAACTTGCTTTCAAGCTCACCTATTGTTAGTGTGGGAGTGGGAGCGGTCGACGGTAGGCCGTTTCGGGCTCGTCGGACCTGCACAGCCGTTTCTGAACTATAAACGGTCGACCGGTGTTTTGGTTCGGTCGACCGGTTATAGTGTATTTGGGGCAGAATCCCTCGCACCGGTCGAACGATGCCCTTTTGGGCGATCGACCGGTTGTGCAATTTTTAGCGAGAGAAAACGTCCTGGGTATTTTCGGTCGAACGGGACCCCTTTGCCGGTCGACCGAAAGTACTGTTGTAGGTCGGTTGGGGCGTTGACCATCTAAACGGTCGACCGCCTGTTTGACTCGTTCGACCGACGTTTAAGTTAACTTAATGTCCGGTCGACCCGAAGTGAGGTTTCGGTCAACCGTGTGTACGGTTTGGTCGAAGGTTTGACACTGGTGGATTTCGGTCGACCGCTAGTGTGTGTGGTTCGACCGTGTAATTGTGTTTTATTGGAAGTTTTCTACTGGAGGTAAACGGTCGACCGATAGGGTACGGTTGTTCGACCGTTTTACTGTTGTTTGCGAAAATGGATTTTCTACTGGTGCTTTTCGGTCGACCGGGACCCCTTTGTCGGTCGACCGTTTGGCGGGTTTTTCGGTTGGGCCAGTTCTCTGGGTGAGGATCGGTCGACCGGAAGCCATGTTTTGTTCAACCGTTTTACACTGTTTTTGTGTGTGTGTGTGTTGCTATTGATTGGCTAGAAGGCAGCGGGTCTCCGGCCCTTTTGGGGCGACGACACAGACATTCCGGCCCTATAGCGATTAGTGGTGACACGTGGGTTGTGATTTGTGGCCGTGGCTCCGACGAATGAGGCAAAGTCGTGGCTCCGGCGAATGAGGCAAAGTCGTGGCTCCGGCGAATGATGCAAAACCGTGGCTCCGGTAACACTGAGGCAATGAGGGGGTTGTGTGGCCGTGTTTTGGACCGGCGGTGCCTTGTGTGCACGTGTGTTGGTGGGTTGGGGTGAGAGGACCCTTGAGACCCGTGTTGTTGGGCTATGGCCGGGAGAGAGGTCCCGGGAACTTAGCGGGTGTTTCTGTTGTGGTGTTTTACGTTTCTTTGCACATTTCATTTCTGTCCATATATGTGTTAGGGTTTGGCATACTGGGTTTCCTCCTGGAAACTCAGGCATTCATTGTCTGCTTTCAGGCCGAGAGCGACGTTAGGTGGGTGGCGTCGGCGGAGGGAGCGCTCGAGACCTGGTCCTGCTTCCCTACATTTTGAGGTGGTTGTGATTACTTGTGTATATTCTCTGTATATGATCTTTTGATGTAATCACATTCTTTTGTAAACTCGTTCACATATATATATTATATGTTGGTGCACCAGTGTGTGTATTTCTTTCGTAATGTCCTTGTTGATTGTATGATTTTAATTTGAAATTTTCTGCTGTGTTTGAGGACGTTACAAAATAACTTAAGTCAGAATGTGTAAGCAAGGAGTTCGTGACGGTGGCTATTGAATGTGGTAAGCGAGTTCGTGACGGTGACTATGCGGCCATGAAATGGGTCTTGAACCGTGAGTCCGTGAGAGAGGAACTCTTGCGGGATGGAAACTAAGGGGGTCATTCCCAAAAGTATTATTAACACATGCTATTTGTTTTGAGGAAGTTTGATTATTATCTTAATTTCATTATTGTTTCAAGAGTATTATTAATTAACTTTAAAAAAATGACTTGTTAATTAAGAAGAAACAATTAACTCAAATCTAAGTAAAAAAGATACTGAATTTTAAAACTTAGTTTGTAAAGCTTAAACGGAAAGACATATTTCTACTACAACAACTAAGTATGTATTTTCAACTCGCATCTAACGTATGCGGTTTGCGAATTAAATTAAATAATATCAGTAATATACATATTAATTATAAATTCTATATAAGTATGCATAAAAAATATAGGTAAAATTTGAATCATTCCTAACATAAAATATGAAATTAAAGAGAACATGACAGTACAAATATATACAAACAATAATATATTGATTTTCTTAAGAGGGAGACTGATTGTTCTGTGATGCACTTCATATGCAACCTAATATGCGGACGCATCCGTCACATACGCAGTCCGCATAAACAAGCTTGCATCCTTTGGATGGGATGCGGTCCCCGGTTGCATGCACATCGGATCTGCATATGCAGCTGTATCAAAATAGTGGTCACCACTAGGGTACAAATGGCGGATGGTCTGTATCTGACTATTTGTTGTTTTTTAAGTATAGAGATAGAATTTTTCCATATTCTAACGGGCATGAACACAAATATTGGTTTTCAATTATTTATGGATACAAATATGAATATGAAAGTTCAAATTTAGTGGATATGGATATGCATATTTAAGGTGAATATGGATATAGATATTATATTTGCAAAATTAAAGTAAGTTTATACATATAAATATGTATAAGTGTTTTTTTAGGTGAAGTCTACCTAATCTAAAGGTACTTAGGTTGCCTCATTACAACCATTGGAATATGATCCGATGGGTTATAAAAGGCAAACTGGGTTGTATGTACGTAAGGTAGTTTTGTTTATTTCTCTATTAGCAGTTTTAATTCAAAATTACAATCCTATTGTATATTCTTAGAAAATTGCACAAGTTATTTTAGGCAATTACAACTTATCAATCATTGAGACAATCTACTTCATGCCATGTCTTGTTTGAATTTTTTTAATGAATTTCGTAATCAATTAATACAACTTTTTGTAATGTTTCTAGAGATGATATTCCGTCAAAACAATCTTAGTTTGTTTGATTCCACGGAAAATATAAATAAACCATATGATTCTTTCGGATGACAACACACCAAATCTTGCTTGTGGTGAGATGATTCGGGTGATGGACATAGTGCAACTAATCATGCCATAACTCGCAAAATTTATTCATATCTCATAGATGAGGTGATTTTAGCAATCTAAAGAAATGGTTTAAATGCAATTTCAAACATCGGAGATGTGTGTTTGTAGAATATTAAGTGCAAGATTCATCGTGTATAATGTTAGGCACTTTCTCACTTTTTTGTTGAATTTGACTGTTATCGCAACACTTTAGAAGATGACTCGTGGAAGCTTTTTTTATCTCAGAATTTTATAGAAGTCAAGGTCACCGTTGTGTTGTATGTCATATGAAATATTTACATAAAGCGCAAACAAACTTGTGGACCAGAAAATCCCACTTTCTAATCCTACCTGACCGTAGAAAAAGAAAAGAGTCGAGCTATTGGGCGTACTGCCCACTAAAGGTAATGGCTCACATGCCTTACCAACAAACATATTCTGCAACAAACATAGAGCTATCGGGCTAAAATGAGCCCATGAAGCAACAAAACCAAAATTCTACACTAAAAGTCCAAGAGAGGTGCTGTCTTGTAGATGACTTCCAAGCCCCCTAACTTCATATGTCGCGAAAAATTGCAATTTGCTCCACTTTAGGAACAAAAAAAGACCCTTAAATGTCAAGGGCCATCAAATAATTCTGCTGCCCATCGAGTCAATATGCTTCCAAGGACTAAATGATCCCTGATGTGCACTGCTGCTGCATCAAACAAACGAAAAGCCAAGCTGCTGCATCGAATGTGTTACTTGAACAGCCAAATAGAGAATACCACTGACCAGCCAAGCGTTGCTGCATCAAAAATTTAAGCTTCGAACCTACTGCTGTTAGGACTAGGAAAATTCTAAACTGACCGGTGGAAGTTTTTTAAAAGTTCCACGTGATCGGCAAAATTTGGAAAAACAATTCGTTGTATCTCCTACAGGATGTTGTTTTCGGTGAATTAGTGCAGCAGATGACGAAAAGAAAACTAAGTTATGACAACGTTAGGTAGTGAGGAGTACTTGACAGTCCTGCCCAAGAAAGACCTTCCAAGGATGAAAATGCCGCATTGAAGTAGTGCTCCCATTGCCTTGCAGGAGGCAGAACAGAATCTCTTTCAAAAGCTCTTCTCCATCAAGGAAGTGATCCGGTTATACATGATTTTGTGCATTCTGATATTTGTGGTATCCTACGACACAAAATTACTTGGTGCTTCTACGTACTTGTCACATTCATACATGATTATTTGAGGAAAATTTGGGTTATACTTCCAAAACTAAAGATCAAGTGTTAGATTCTTTAAGCAATTTCAAGCTTCATTTAAGAGCAGGCTGAGAAGAAGTTCCTTTGTATCAAACTGATAATGAGGGATAAATATATTGGTCATTTTAATGAATATTGCAAGCAAGCATGGTATTAGACAACACATTTTAAGACACTTCCTTAGTTACCTCAATTGTATGATTTGGTAGTAGGTTGAACAAATCTTTGATGGGAATGGCAAAATGGTTGTTCTCGTGTTGATTGATGGTAGGTTGAACAAATCTTTGGTAGGTTGAACAAATCTTTGGCAACATGATTGCCAAAGTTGTTTGATGGTGATTGATTGACATCATATTATGTATATATTTGTGTCTTATATCCTCTATTTTGAACATAAATAATGTTATGTAACGAGTTTTATGTTTAAGTTTTAGGAATAAACAAGTGGAGAAGAAGAGACAAAAAAGACCTGAACGCAAGAAAAATGATTGAATTGCGAGACTTATGGACTGATATGCAAGAGGGAATGACTAGGACGTAAACCAAAATAACAAATAAGCAAATCAAGAAAACTCCACACCATCATAAGGAGTATTTTGACAATTAAATCCTAGCCTAACCTCCAACAATCAATTCAGATGCACCCAAGGAGAAAAAATGAAGCCACTAAGACGTGAAATGAAAATGGGTCGGATCGGAGCATTCCAGGCCGCCATGTGGCTGTCCCAAACCCAATTAGCTTCCGCCGGGTGTTGTATTAGTGTGTATTTAGTCCATTTATGGTATGTGTTTTAGTCCCATACCGGGAGATTATCCCAGTTACATTTTTCTATGATTATAAATATAACTTTTCTTCCTCATTTGTATTTACTAGATGCCTAGTGGCCAATCCCTCTACTTGGAGTCAAACCTTGGAGCAAAGACTCAAGTGGAGAGATCCTACTTATAATGCGAGTCATTTAATAAAAGAAATTTTTATTAGTTTAATGTTGCATCTTTTATTCCTTGTATGCTTAGCTTAAGTTTGTTTAATCAATCTTAGTTGAATTAGTTAGAATGCTTTCTTCTCTTAATAAAATAGTTAGCTTAATGATTAGTGAGTAGTTTCATCCCCATTTAGGGGTGGAGATGATGCACATGAATGTTGTGAAGTTTTGATGTTTGATGATTTTTTGATTGTGTACACTTGCATGTTTGTATGTGTAGGATTTCGTGTCCCTATGTATGTATATATATATTTTAAAATTTTAATATAACATACAAGATCGATTTTCATATTTTCAGCAATTTTATGTACATTTATTTGTGTTTTATTCTAACAACATGCAACCTACATTTATTAAAATAATTCACAAAGATAGAATCATACCTAAAGGTTCTCTAAAACCTTTTTGATGATCCAGAGTCGCGTTGCCCGCTGAATCGTCCACGGAATTGCCTCCGAGTGTTCACCAAACTCTAAACAAAGTTAGAGAGAAATGAGCTAGCCAATCAATCTCTAACAAGGTTTAGAATCAAGCTAATTACCCTTCTTTAAGCTCCTGAGAATCTTATCTCCAAAAGTTAAATTTACTAAGAGATTTTCGTGGTGATTAGGGAGAGATTAATGAGAGAAAGAATTTTGCATTAGTATTAAAACAAGTAGGAATAGGTGCCCTTTTATATGCTCCCAAAACATCCTTATCAAGAGCTATTATTTAGCCATGATCCCTTGTTTATCTCTCCTAAAATTAATCTCTAAATTCCACATAATCACCCACAAAAACGTTTTAATTAAATCTGGAATTATTCCACCCATGATTTAATTAATCTCTTAATAATTCAGGCAGAATCGTTCTTGTTCGGTAGACCGAGAATTATTCGGTCAACCGAACCATTCGGCTATAACACGTGTTCGGTGCACCGTGAGCTAGACGGTCGACTGAATCCGTATGAGAAAAATTCCCTGGAAGAATTCGGACGAACCACGTCTTGTAATCGGTCTACCGTTGACCCACCAAAATCGCTCCTGGGACATAGTCATTGGATGACCGGGTCACCTTCGGTCTACCAAAAATACTACTTCTCGGTTGACCGTGCACACTCGGTTAAACGAACCCGATTGTCCAGGCACTCCAGACAATTTCGGTCAACCAATTGCGCTTACCCGTTCCCTATTCGGTTAACCGATCCGAAGATACCCCGGTCGACCGAACCATGAACGGTTCACCGTGTTTGACCCAAATTTTGCCTTTGTCAAATTTTGGATTTATTTCCAACAAAATTTGATCTTTTGGGGTTTTTAGCAAATTCACATATTATGTAATATATTATCCTATGTAATATTAAATTATTACACCCCATAATATATACAACTCATATGAATTTATTATGATTCTAGTTATGTCAATCCTCATGACATTGATTTTAATTAATTCACCACATGTGTCCTATTTTCACATGAAACCCGACACATCATATGAACTTAAAATCAACCTCTTGTTTCCCAGTTTTGTGGTGTGACCTATTGGAGAATCTAAGCCAAATTGGCAGCGATATTAAACACTTAATATCTCAAACTATAAGCGGTATCTAGCTACACATTATAGTTACCCAATTAGCATAGATGTCTTTGTTCCACCCGAACCAAAACACGATCCATTTAGTGATGTAAGTGCACCACTTGTGTCCGTCCCTTGCCTCATGATATAAAGAATATATACAAAGTAGAAATGTGTCATCTTTGTATTATATTCATTTCTTGATCTCTTTAAGCTAATTATAACTATGTGACTTAACTCAAGTCACATTGTGCACATTATAATTTTGCTTTATGAAGGGGCCCACTAATATCATCACTCAATTAAGAGGGGCAATGATAATCGTTTGACTAGCTATCTTTTCCAGCACAAGTCATGTTCAACGAACTATTGCCGTTATCACTACACTCATTGGTAGCTTTTGACAATAATCAAATTAAACATTTCTTGAGTGAAAAGATATAAGTCTCATATCTTAGGATCCAATGTAGGATCGTGTGGGTTATGGGTCCACAATTAAGGCTAATTAACAAATTTAATCCTAAACAAACTCTACTTGCAAGCCAAGAGATGATGCAGCGGAATTTAAAACAAATACAAGCAAGTAGGGAAGAAATAACCAAACCACAATCACACGGGGATTTTATAGAGTTTCGGCACCCCAACCGGGTCCTAGTCCTCTCTTGTAAGTTCTGCTCGACTCCGCGAGCTCCGCCTACGTCTTCACTAACCACTCCCCGTTACGGGCCGGGAGAGAACGCCTTTTACACCACAAGCACCGCGAACAACATCGCTTGCTTGAAATCTTCCTCTCACAATCCGAGAGGGACACCTCGGGCTTTAACCGAAGTCCTTGCTTCTTTTACAACTGAGAACTTGAGTGGAACAACACTCTTAACTTGAGCACACTTGAGAAATAATGGAATTGAGACTAAAGTGTGGAAATTGGAGGTTTGGAGTGTTTGGGATTCTCTCTAATGTATTGGACAAGTTTGTAGTGGGAGAGTTGTGTTAAAATGTGTTTTACAACTCCTTATATATGCATTAGAGAGAATAGAGTCGTTGGGATTGATTGGGTATGAGTTGATGTGTGATTACACAAAACAGAAAGTTTAGGACCCAATTCTGGATGAATTCGGTCGATCGGATCGGGATGAACGGTCGACCATTTGGTAGTTTTGAACTAAGTTCGGTCGACCGGTTAGGCAACGGTCGACCGCCCAACGCTACGACTTAGGTACACTTAAGTCATCGGTCGAACACAAGAAGAGGGTTCGGTCAACCGATTTCGTCCAGGCACTTTGGGGTTGACAAACAATTAGATATTCGGTCGACCGAAACAGGTCTAGCGGTCGACCGATTTTCAACAGGCACTTGGGGTTTGTCAAGAGATGGACAAACGGTCGACCGATCTTGGAAATCGGTCGACCGATACATGAAATGTATTTGGGGTATTTTTGGTTTAATACGAATACGACCGTTGGGTATATACGACAAAAATAACGGTCAGAAAATTAAGTTCAAACGGTCGACCGAAAGAGAAGGTGCGGTCGACCGAAACTGGACAGGGAAACACAAACAGGATACTTGATCATTCGGTCGACCGAACGGCATGTTGCGGTCGACCGAATGTGGGCAGACAGTTAGGGTTCAGGTTTGGTGTTTTCCGGTCTAAGTTTGGGTGATCTATTGAAGTCCAAATTATATGAATTTTCGTGTGTGACTTCTATAAGGAACCTAATGTGTGTTTAAGTTGATTTTAGCTCAAGTATGCTCAATATACACAAGTTCCTAAAGACTCAAAGAAATACAAAATATGTCTTCAATTGAGCTTGATTACATGTCTTGACTTGATTTTCCTTTCTTCCTTGAGTCTTGATCACCTGTAGAGGTTAGCACAAAGCAATATATATGCAATGCAATATGTGTGCTACTCTACATGATCATAATTAAGATTAGGTTAATTAAATCATCAAAACATAGATTAAGGCCAAAAAGCCAACATCCAAGACACAGTAAAACAATAATGACACAAAACACAATTCCATAATGTTTTACTTGTTAGGTCTATTCAATATATAAAAGTAATCTTTTCCTCTTTTATATACTCGTGTCGTCAATTATTTGTAGAGATACAACAATCGATGACCAACACCACAATCTTATCTCGGTAATTAATGTTCCATGTTAACTACCATGATTGTGAATAACTTTTGATTTATGTAAACCATTATCTTTTAGAGCTCTACGGTTAAGGACCAAACACCTCTTCCTTAACACTTCCAAAAGACGAATACTATAATCAAGGAACAAAAAGTTTCTACATTCAATTCATAATAATTGACATATAAAAGTAAAACTTTTAGAACACATTCCTTTCAATCTCCCACTTGTTATCAAAGTTTTCTCTCACATACATTCTCAATGTATAAAACAATAATAACTAGGGTAACCCTCTCTAATCACTCATCAAGCCAATCCACATGGTTCCTCCGACCCATGGACTCGAAATGCATTTCGCCCTTGGCTTGGGATAAGGGTTTGTTGAATGGATCAGCTGTGTTGTTGTTTGTGTCCACCCATAACAGATTTATTTTTCCCTCGTCGATGAAGTCACGTGTCACAAAGTACTTAGGATCCATGTACTTCACTTTGTGGTGGGATTTGGGATCCTTGATTTGCGAGATAGATGCACTATTATCGCAAAATAGCTCTATGGGTCCCTCGCACGAGGGAACTACTCCAAGCTCTTCAAGGAACTTCTTAATCCACACTCCTTCCTTGCTCGCTTCAGCGACAGCCATTACTTCGGAAGTGGTGGTTGAGTCGGCAGTAGTGCTTTGCTTCCAACTACGCCAACTCACAGCTCCACCATTTAGAAGGTAGACGTATCCTGATTGTGACCTTGTATCGTCGGGATCACTCATGAAACTCGCATCCGAATAGCCCTCGGATATTAATTCCCTTTGTCCTCCATAAACAAGAAACTTATCTTTGGTCCGGTTAAGGTACCTCAGAATATTCTTGACCGCAGTCCAGTGCTCAGGACCTGCGTTGGATTGGTGACGACTTGTCACGCTTAGAGCATACGAGACATCGGGTCTTGTGCAAGTCATCGCGTACATGATCGATCCTATTACCGAAGCATAAGGATATCTTTCATGTACTCCAAGTCTTTACGTGATTCAGCACGTTGAGACTTCTTGAGTTGCACACCCATACTCATTGGCACACTGCCCATTTTGGAGTTGTTCATGTTGAACCTTTCCAAGACCTTATCAATGTATGTGCGTTGACTTAGGCCAATGAGTCTACGGGATCTATCTCTATATATCTTGATTCCCAAGATGTATTGAGCCTCACCCATATCTTTCATTGAAAATGCAGATTTCAATGAACTTCTCGTTTGCTCAAACAAAGGTATATGATTTCCCATGAGGAGTATGTCATCGACATATAAGATCAAGAACACTATGTGGCTCCCACTAACCTTCTTGTATATACAAGGTTCTTCCTTACTTTGGACGAAGTGAATCTTTTTGACTTCTTCGTCAAAGCGCTTGTTCCAACTCCTTGATGCTTGCTTCAATCCATAAATGGATCTTTGAAGCTTGCATACTTTCTCGCTATTCTTTGGATCTTCAAAACCTTGAGGTTGTACCATGTACACGTCCTCCTCCAAATTCCCATTAAGGAACGCCGTTTTGACATCCATTTGCCATATCTCATAATCATGAAATGCGGCAATAGCGAGCATAATCCGAATAGACTTGAACATGGCAACCGGTGAAAAAGTTTCATCATAGTCAATTCCTTAAACTTGGGTGAAATCTTTTGCTACAAGCCTCGCTTTGTAGGTTGTCAAGTTCCCATCCATGTCCATCTTTCTCTTGAAAACCCATTTATTTTGAATGGTCTTTTTCCCTTGAGGAATGTCAACCAAGTTCCACACTGTATTATCATACATGGATTCTATTTAGATTCCATGGCCTTAAGCCATAGGTTGGAGTCCTTTCTTTCCATTGCTTCTTGAAAGGTCGAGGGATCATCAGTATCTAGTACCATGATCACATGAAGTCCCAAATACATATCGGGTTTCTTCCTTTCCCTCGTTGACCTTCTAAGTTCTTTTGGTTCTACGTGTACTTCTCGAACTTCTTACACAATTTCTTGTGGAATTGGTTCGTGTTCGATTCTCGAACGTACACTAGGTGGGGAGGATTGAGTTTCTCTCACAATTTCTTGCAAAGGTCTCTCACTCACGCTCCCACTAACCAAAGGAATCTCGGTTGGGCCTTCATGATCTTGAATGTCACCATTCATATCATGATCTTGTAGAATATCTTGAGTCTCCTCAAGCACAACTCTACTCCCACTACTTTTTATTCTTTCCAGAAATTCCTTTTCTAGAAATACGGCATCCCTCTCTACAATCACTCGATTGGAGGTTATATGTCGAAAGTAGTATCCTCTTGTCTCACAAGGATAACCTATAAAGAAGCACTTATCCGCTTTTGGTTGAAGTTTGGTCGACATCAATCTCTTGACGTAGGCCTCACAACCCCAAATCTTGAGAAAATTGAGCTTAGGTGTTTTACCACTCCATAGCTCATAAGGCGTTTTCTCTACGGATTTGAATGGAACATTATTTAGTGTGTAAGTCGCAGTTTCTAGTGCATAACTCCAAAAGTAAAGCGGCAATTCAACTTGACTCATCATTGATCGAACCATGTCGAGTAATGTCTTATTCCTCCTTTCAAATACCCCATTCCACTGAGGTGTACCGGGAGGCCTGAGCTGTGGTACAATACCACACTCCTTTAGGAATGAGTAAAATTCGGTACTTAAGTACTCACCTCCACGATCCGTTCGTAGAGACTTGATTTTCTTGTTGAGTTGGTTCTCTACTTCATTCTTGAAATCCTTGAACTTGTCAAAGGATTCACTTTTGTTTCTCATTAGATAAATATAGCCATAATGACTATAGTCATCTGCGAACGTAATGAAGTACCTAAAACCGTCTCTTGCACTAGTACTCATCGGACCACATACATCGGAATGTATCAAATCCAACAAGTCATTCGCTCTCGGTCCTTTCTTCTTGAAAGGCCTCTTGGTCATTTTGCCCATTAGGCAAGGTTCGCACGTCTCCAATGATTTAAAATCAAGTTGACCAAGAAGGTAAGCTTCTTGCAATTTCTTGATGCATTTTTCATTTATGTGACCAAGACAATAGTGCCACAAGAGTGTATCATTCACGTGAGTAGTTTTAAGTCTTTTGTTATTGATGTTTAAGATTTGTTTATTATTCAATTCAAGCAAATAGAGATCATTCCTTACGAATGCATTTGCATAGAAAATACCATTCTTCGATATAGACAAGCAAGAATTTGAAATATTTATATTAAAATTATCCATATCCAAACATGATACAGAAATAATGTTCTTGCTAATCGAAGGCACATAATAAACATTCTTTAAACATAAATTTAAACCACTAGATAATTCAAGCTCCACAGAACCTTGTGCAATCGCAGCAACGCTTGCACCATTTCCAACCTTCAAAATCATCTCGTTCTTCACGAGTTCCTTCCTATCCTTTAGTAGCTGCACATTAGAAATTATGTGAGCACAAGATCCGGCATCAATTACCCAATCATGGACAAAGCTGGCTAAATTTATCTCAATAACAAATATACCTTTGGCCTTTTTAGGGTGCTTACGTTCAATCATTCCATTGTCAAGGTCGTCCTTGTACTTGGGGCAATTTGGCCGGATGTGTCCCTTTTCACCGCAGTGAAAGCACTCCGTGTTGGGAGTCAGAGATTTCAAAGATTTCCCCCTTGAGGCACTACCATGAGCACCTCCTACTCCCTTGCTCTTGATTGACGTATTTTTGGTGAATTTGCCTTTACCTTTGGTGATCTTCTTGCTCCTCTCATGGACGGCTAGGATGTGCTTATCCCAACCCCTTTCTCACGCACATGATAGTGCATAATGAAGTCCTTGTAGGACGGGGCTAGAGAGCCCAGAATCAAGTCTTCCGCAATGTCATCGGGCATCGGGGAAGAGAGCTTCGACAACTTCTCAAGGTATCCTTGCATCGTGAGAAAATGCATGGATACCGTTGTTCCCTCCGCCATGTGGCACCTTGTGAGTGCGATGGTGGTCTTATAACGCTCTTTTCTAGCATTATCCATGAACATCTTTGTTAAAGCTTCCATGGTCTTCTTGGGTTTTGAATCCAAGTATTTCGCTTGAAGCGAGTCACCCATGGTAGCCAACATTAGACCGTGAACTTGGTTCTCTTGGTTTTCCCACTTGGCTTTTGCCTCTCTCTCGCTATCGGTTGCCTTCTCATTTAATTTTGGGATTTCACCATCCAAAATATGAGATAGTTTCTCAAACTTCAACACGATATTGAGCTTGAGTTGCCAGCTTATGAAGTTTGAGCCATCATTTGCCAAAGGATGTTTTCCAATCATAGATCGCACAATAGGTTGAATATTCGACATTTCTACAAAATAAATTATATGGGATTTAATGTCAATTTTATGTTTTAAAAATCAATACCGCAAATAAAAATTTGTCCATAAATGCAGCAATCCAAGATCCTATCAATTATAACATAAACTAGCTAAGGGCTATCAGATATATTATAAAATCAAGGTAAGAAAACATTTTTCTAATCATAACCATTTCGAAATATCGCAATATTTGCATTTTCATAACTCTTATGATTCTTGTTGTTTTAATTAGGAGGGAATTTGCCCAATCCTCGTAATAAAAACTCTTTCTCAAAATCGAGCTAGGGCTCCGGGTCTTGTTAAGAAAACTTATTTCATTTGATACGAGATACGTTTATCCATTGTATTCATAAACAAATATACTCGGTGTCCACTAAGGGTGAATCGCACCTCGTACATCTATTCGTGGCACAACAATAGACAACCTTATATCTCCCACTACTCCCAAAGATGGAGGAAGCTATCTCCCGCTAAGGGCGAGCAGAATATCCCTCGATCGATGGCCGCTAGTGGATGAAATAAGAAAAAGATACTCTTAACTTTTGGTTGGACAATTTAAACATTTATATGTGATTTTAAAATTTAGGTGATCATGCATATTTATCATCTATACACATCCTAACATTCATCCATACAATCACATATATATCAAGCACACAAACATTAATAAATCCATTCACACAAACATTGCGTGAGTTTATATGTTCCCGCGTCCTTGATCCTTGATCCCTGATCTTTGATCCTTGAGCTTCTTCAGCGTCTTCCTCTTGCACCATGGATGTTGATATTGCAAAAATATAAACATGCATCTCTCAATTTTGAAAATTATCTAGTGCAAGTCTTATGTAAAAATCCTCTCATATACATGCATATACATAGAAATAAAATTTGGCTTTTACATACATAAGCCTCTGTGATTGAATAATAATAACATACACATTCATTCATTCATTCACACATGGCTTCGATGGAACATATAAACTCACATATCCCTGCATTAGAGAACTCGAGCAACGTATGTACATATACTATATATTACTCGATTTAGTTTATCATGCATCTCTAAATCAAACAATTCTAAAATCATTTGAAATCCATTAAAAATGATTTTATGCATCCATAGTTCAATTCAAAAAATATTTGAACCGCTGTTTATCCAATTTCTAAAATTAAACATTTAAAGAAAGATAAACATATGCATTTTTCGTTTTGTTGATTCCTAATAAAATAATCTTTTAATTAAAACGAAAATTCTATAAATCATACATAAGTCTAAATCTTAATTCTAACATTCACAAGATGTGTTTTAAAACATTTAAAACTATCAAAAGAATCAATTAGAATTAAATCAACAAAACTATCGAAAACTCGAAAAAGACATAGAACATGAATTGTTTTGATTGTATATGGTAAACTAAAATTAATTATATAGTCTAATTGGCGAAAATATGAACTAAAAGCTCTGATACCACTGTAGGATTTCGTGTCCCTATGTATGTATATATTTTAAAGTTTTAATATAACATACAAGATCGATTTTCATATTTTCAGCAATTTTATGTACATCTATTTGTGTTTTATCCTAATAACATGCAACCTACATTTATTAAAATAATCCACAAAGATAGAATCATACCTAAAGGTTCTCTAAAACCTTTTTGATGATCCGGAGTCGCGTTGCCCGCTGAATCGTCCGCGGAATTGCCTCCGAGTGTTCACCAAACTCTAAACAAAATTAGAGAGAAAAGAGCTAGCCAATCAATCTCTAACAAGGTTTAGAATCAAGCTAATTACCCCTCTTTAAGCTCCTGAGAATCTTATCACCGAAACTTAAATTTACTAAGAGATTTTCGTGGTGATTAGGGAGAGATTAATGAGAGAAAGAATTTTGCATTAGTAATAAAACAAGTAGGAATAAGTGCCCTTTTATAGGCTCCAAAACATCCTTATCAAGAGCTATTATTTAGCCATGATCCCTTGTTTTTCTCTCCTAAAATTAATCTCTAAATTCCACATAATCACCCACAAAAACGTTTTAATTAAATCTGGAATTATTCCACCCATGATTTAATTAATCTCTTAATAATTCAGGCAGAATCGTTCTGGTTCGGTAGACCGAGAATTGTTCGGTCAACCGAACCATTCGATTATAACACGTGTTCGGTGCACCGTGAGCTAGACAGCCGACCGAATCCGTATGAGAAAAATTCCCTGGAAGAATTCGGACGAACCACGTCTTGTAATCGGTCTACCGTTGACCCACCAAAATCGCTCCTGCGACATAGTCATCGGAGGCTTGGATCACCTTCGGTCTACCGAAAATACTACGTCTTGGTTGACCGTGCACACTCAGTTAACCGAACCTGATTGTCCAGGCACTCCAGACAATTTCGGTCAACCAATTGCGATACCCGTTCCCTATTCGGTTAACCGATCCGAAGATACCCCGGTCGACCGAACCATGAACGGTTCACCGTGTTTGACCCCGATTTTACCTTTGTCAAATTTTGGATTTATTTCCAACAAAATTTGATCTTTTGGGGTTTTTAGCAAATTCATATCTTATGGATTAATTATCCTATGTAATATTTAATTATTACACCCCATAATATATACACCTCATATGAATTTATTATGATTCTAATTATGTCAATTCTCATGACATATTGATTTTAATTAATTCACCACATGTGTCCTATTTTCACATGAAACCCGACACATCATATGAACTTAAAATCAACCTCTTGTTTCCCAGTTTTTTGGTATGACCTATAGGAGGATCTAAGCCAAATTGGCAGTGATATTAAACACTTAATATCTCAAACTATAAGCGGTATCTAGCTACACATTATAGTTACCCAATTAGCGTAGATGTCTTTGTTCCACTCGAACTAAAACACGATCCATTTAGTGATGTAAGTGCACCACTTGTGTCCGTCCCCTGCCTCATGATATTAAGAATATATACAAAGTAGAAATGTGTCATCTTTGTATTATATTCATTTCTTGATCTCTTTAAGCTAATTATAACTATGTGACTTAACTCAAGTCACATTGTGCACATTATAATTTTGCTTTATCAAGGGGCCCACTAATATCATCACTCAATTAAGAGGGGCATTGATAATCGTTTGACTAGCTATCTTTTCCAGCACAAGTCATGTTCAACCAACTATTGCCGTTATGACTACACTCATTGGTAGTTTTTGACAATAATCAAATTAAACACTTCTTGAGTGAAAAGATATAAGTCTCATATCTTAGGATCCAAGACACAGTAAAACATTAATGACACGAAACACAATTCCATAATGTTTTTCTTGTTAGGTCTATTCAATATATAAAAGTAATATTTTCCTCTTTTATATACTCGTGTCGTCAATTATTTGTAGAGCTACAATAATCGATGACCAACACGACAATCTTATCTCGGTAATTAATGCTCCATGTTAACTACCATGATTGTGAATAACTTTTGATTTATGTAAACCATTATCTTTTAGAGCTCTATGGTTAAAGACCAAGCGCCTCTTCCTTAACACTTCCAAAAGATGAATACTATAATCAAGGAACAAAATGTTTGTACATTCAATTCATAATAATTGACATATAAAAGTAAAACTTTTAGAACACATTCCTTTCAGTATGTTCATCGGGGTGTTCTAATCATCTACATGTTGGGGGATTTTTTGATGGGTTTTGCCATAAGATTTAGACATTTCCCATGTTTACTTTTCTCATGTTTATTGACTGAAATTTCCTATTGCGTATGCTACATGTTAGTTGTGTGTTTGTATTTGTGTTTGCTTGCTTGATTGATTGAAGAAACTTTGTTTTGATGAGTTTTGCCATAATATTTAGACACCTCCCATGCTTCGTTTTGTTCTTCACATGAGTTCATGGTTTTGATGAGTCTTGCCATATTGTTAGACACTTCTCATACTGAGCCACATGAGTTCGTTTTATTCTCTAATCTTATGATAATCAAGTAGTAATTGTCGATACATTGTGTGAATGGAATTATAGGTGTTGCCAAATCTTTAGACACTTCCTATGAATGAAGACACACACATGACACATACACATACATGCTTATATACGTCATTCATTACTTATTTCACTTCATATGTGCACACACTCCACCCCTTAGAGGCTTCTCTTCCTGAATTCAAATCTCTTTGTTAGGTCTTTAGTTAGTTGATTGACATCATTTCATGCTTACATTTGTATCTTATATCCATTATATTTCACCTAAATAATGCTAAGTGACGAGTTTTATGTTTGAATTTCAGAAATAAATAGGTTTGAAGAGTAGAGGAATAAAAGGACCTAAAAGCATGAAAAAGGATCGAGTTGAGAGACTCAATCCTTTTTATGCAAGATCGAATGACTGAATGTAAGATCGAAGGACCAATGAGCAAACAAGAGTACTTCACACCATCATGGGGAGTATTTTGGCAATTCTATTCGGGTCGGAGCTCCAACAAGTGAAGTAGATGCATCAAAGACCAACAAAGCCATCCGGAAAAGCCCAGAAGAAAATCCAGCGTGATTCGAACCATATAGACCACCAATTGGCGGTCCAAGACCGCTAATTGCGGTCTATGTTGGCCAGAATCCGCTAAGATTTTGGTGGGTCGCGTATTAATGTGTATTTAGTCCATTTCTGGTATTTGTTTAGTCCCATACCGGGGGATTGTCCCAGATTACCTTTTTCTATGGCTATAAATAGAACTCTTCACCTTTTATTGTAATCACCCATTGCTTGGTGGCATTCTCTCTACTTGGAGTAAGCCTTGAAGCAAAACTCAAGGTGGAGAAGAATGCTACCTTCAATGTGAGTCATTGTTAATAAAATAATTGTTCTTAGTTTTTTAAATCTCTTCTTTTAATTTTTGCATGTCTCTTTAGTTTTATGTTCATTTCAATTAGTTTCTTTAATGTTCCTTTCTTGCTTAGTTGAATTTCCTTTCAGTATAATGTTTCATCTTGTTAATGTAGTTAGTGTAATGAGTAGTGAGTAGTTCCATTCCCATTTGGGGGCTGGAGAAATATGTGATATGATCATGTAGTGTATTAGGTGTGTGTTATCTTAATCCTTGAGCCTTATATGATTTCCATAACCATCTAATGGGATTTCACTCTTATCTTTGTTATGCTAATGCTATTGAATGAAGCTTAGCTTATGCTTAGATTAGTGGACCTATTTTATGGGGAATGATAAGGTGAGGATATAGATGGAATTAATATTGGAAACACAATTCGTAGTGTATGTACTCTTGTTGCCTTTACCTTGGTTAATGCCTTGTATGTTTTAATGATATTGGGTTATCTTATTTCATGTGGAGGCATAGTAGGGTCTAGTCTTTATACATGAGTTCATTTTGCTTCATTCCAATTATTATCTTGTATGTTTTAATGATATGATCTTATCTTATTTCTTGTGGAGGCAAAATTGGATTTAGTTTTATGATTTCATGCACTACATATTGTGAGGAGCATAATTGAAGACACACACACACACATCTTTATACTCACATTATTTCTCTACGCATTATGGGGTTTAGTTTTATTGCTTCTCTCCCATTTCCTTTTTGCATTTAAGTGTAGTTTAGTGTAACCAACATTTTTCTCCTTTCTTTCCCACTTGCCTTCGCACAAACCAAAAGTCGACACACCTCCCTGTGGATCGACCCGTATTTTCCACCACTTCAATGCGGCCGTGCACTTGCGGTTTAATATAAAACGAATCAATCAAGTTTTTGGCGCCGTTGCCGGGGAGGTGTGATGCATTGCATACATTGCATCATATGTCTTTCATTTAGATTAATTTTACATCAATAAATGCTACTAAGGTATGTGTTTAGTCTTATTTACAGAATACAGGGACCTGAATGCAATTTACCCACATCCCGAGCATAAACGCGTGCAAAAGACTCATTTCTATCATAAAGACCAAGTTCAAGATTATCGGGTTACGAATGGAAATGTATCCAAGCATAAAAGCATTCAAGTCCTAATTGCAAAAAGAACAAGGACTTAAGCACAAAAGTAGCCGGGGACTTAACTGCAAAAAGTCAAGGACCTAATTGCAATTAAAGCACCAAAATATTATCTTGCAGAAAATCTAAAGAAAAATCAATGTAAATCTCCAAACATATAAAGGAATTAATCCAGAGCTCAAAAGAATGGAAAGAAATCATCCAGACGCGCAAAGGAGGATCAAATCATACCATAAACTACCAGCAAAAATCCGGATTAAATCAGAGAAGATTGTACGGCAAAATCGCCGCATATCACATACATTGTGCGGCGGAAACGCCGCCCCCTCAGCGATCTGTGTTCTCCAATTTTGTCCAGTCGTGTCTGGACACGTGTACTTTCCAATATTATACCTAGATCCCTTGTAGCAACTATAAATAGACCCAAGAATGATGTTAGAAGGGTCCTGAGTCTTTAGTGGTAGTTTTTATTCTTAATCTTAGTTTTGTATTCTTCTTTTCATTAATAAAATTCTGTCTTTTATTTCTTACTTTTAGTTTTCTTTTGTAATGTCTCAAGGACCCCTTCTTCCTCCCTCTATGAGTTTCTAACTCCTTCCAAAGGGTGGAGGTGACGGATTAGGGTGAAGAGAAGATGAATGAATGTTATTATTTTAATTTCGTGTTAGTATATTTTGATTACTTGAGTTTATGTTAAATCATTTATCATGTAATGCTTTATAACTAATATGATTTATTATAAGTTTCTAAATTCTCTAATCTAAACCTTAAATCTAAACCTCCACCCGACGGAATTCACCTCTTTGTTCTTGTTTTAAATTTAATTGTTCTTGTTCTTGCTTTAGATAATTAAAACCCAAAAATCTCAAAACCCAATTATTTCTTCTCTCCTTCTTTTCCCCCAATCGAAATCACACTAATAACAAATCTCTCCCTCTTTGTGTTCGACCCGTATTTGCCACGTCTTCATTGACGCCGTGCACTTGCGGTATAAATTTAATTCTCATCAAGTTTTTGGCGCCGTTGCCGGGGAGACGACGCAGATTTTGTTTTTTGTTGATTTCGATTCTATTCTGTTTATCTTGTGCGCGATCTAACTATTTGGATTTGTGTTTCAGGAGACAACAGAGCGCGAGGCGAAATCTGAGCGCAGTCTGAGCAACAAGGGCGGCAGAATCGCCGCACATCAAGAGGAACCTGCGGCGGAATCGCCGCACAATTGAAGCATCTGGGCTTCAAATTTTTTTGGGGTTAGCACCATCTCTGGGTGGACGCATGGAGCTATTGAAATTTCGAGAGCGGGCGGCGAACCCGACTGAGCATTGCGTAGGTAACCTTTGTTGCCTTTTTCCTCGTAATTTGTAGTTTCAGAAAATTTCCTTTTCATAGAACTGCATGTGTTAGGGCAAAAATTCCATAATTGGCAATAATTCAACTCTGACCTAAAATTGGCAAAATTAGAAAGGCCTTACTGCATGCATCATTTAGTGTTTTGTATGCATTATTCTTGCTAAATTCTTGCAAATTAATTCTTGTTGAAGAGTGCTGGAGGAAAGGTACGTATCACGGGTTTTTTTTATTGAATGCAATTAAGCATATAATTTAGTTTGCATACAACCTTGCAATTACCCCAATTAAAGACCATTGTTTGACTATCTTTGCTAGATCTAAGTTAAACTATCTTAAGGGCAACTCCGTAGGCAAAGATACGGTGGGGATTTCATCACCCTTCTGTGGCCCACAAACAACAATCCCAAAGTGTCACCCAAGCCTTAAATTAAAATCAATTAGACATTGACCCCTAAGGACTCGGACTCATTTAAGGAGAAGAATTGGTTTGACTTGCTATGACCTGAAGCCGATTGAATTTAATTTGGTGTCTAGAAAGTGTTTTTGTGTTGACGTAAGTCTTCCAAGCGAAGTGGTTGTCTAATTGGCACCGACTCTGTCGGAAGCACCCCCACTAGCTATACACGGCCTGGCCAAGTTGGTTTGATTAGTGAGGGAGGTGAATCAATCGAATCAATTCGACTCAACCAGTT
This sequence comes from Triglochin maritima, assembly GCA_963682175.1. Taxonomy (NCBI): domain Eukaryota; kingdom Viridiplantae; phylum Streptophyta; class Magnoliopsida; order Alismatales; family Juncaginaceae; genus Triglochin; species Triglochin maritima. The sequence continues at coordinate 32,222,345 of OY821776.1, read as the reverse complement.
AGGAGTCGTCTAGATTTAAGCGACACTAGGTCTAGGATTGTTTGAACCGTGCTTTCTTAGGAATTTTCTGACCAACCCTCTTTTTATCTTTAGAGTTAGGTTTCCCTTCTCATCTGAGTCTTCTTTCTATTCTCACCTAAATTCTCTAGATTAGGATTCCTTTCTCATCTTGCCCCATTCTATTGTTTGTTTCCCTTTTGAAAAAAAAACATAAAAAAAACGAAAATTAAAAAAAAATTGTAATTAATTCTTGAAATTAAATTTGGAATTTAAATTTCGAATTTGAATTCAAAAATTGATTCAGCCCGGTGCACTCAGATTTGGATTCGGAACTTGAGTAATCGACTCTCACGAGTTCATCTAGATTCCAGTCTGGAACTTAGCCCCAATCCATCTGCTGCACCACCTCACCCGGATCCAATGGGTGAGAACGTAGTGGACCCGCCTGTTGCACAACCTATAACTCTGAGGGATCGATGCTATCCAGCGATGGCTGCTCAGCCATCGTGCATCGTTATGCCCACCATACCGGGTCGCGACTTCAAACTTAAGGCACAATACATGAGTATGTTGCCTAAGTTCACCTCTAGGGAAGACCCATACCTCTTCCTTAGAGAATTTGAGGAAATCTGCTCTCTTATGCAATACCAGCATATTCCTGAGGAGGCAGTGCGTCTGAAATTCGTGCCTCTAGCACTGAAGGATGACGCTAAGAAATGGCTATATAGTCTAGCCGAAAGATCTATTAGGAGTTGGGCTGAGTTTGTTCAAGTATTCCTGAAAAAATATTTTCCCAACCATAAGACTATGAGGATTAGGAATGAAATTGTTGCATTCGTTCAGTCTGAGAGCGAGCCGTTCTATTCCTATCTAGAAAGATTTAAAAGTGTTCTGACCCAATGCCCTCATCATGGAATTCCGAGATGGCAATTATGTCAAATTATTTATGAGGGATTGACACCCACATCTAGGGTTATGGTAGAATCCGTAAGCCAATGGAACTTTATGTCGAAAAATGAAAATGATGCCTGGACTTTCCTTGAGGAATTAGCTGAAAACAGTATGCAATGGGACAATGCTAGAACACCGCTTAACCCGAGTATTGGATCTAGAATAGCAAGTCAACCCAAACCAGGTGTCTTAGCTGTAGATGCCAACATAGCGGCTGAAGCAAAACTAGCTACCCCTATGCGCAGAATGGAAAGTTTAGAGCTACAAACCCAAAACCGAGTGAATCAAGCCTCGACTATCCCGTGCTCTAGATGTGGTCAGACTGGTCATGTAATGGAGGATTGTGCGGAATGGGACCAAGTTAAAGCCATGTATAACCATGCTAGAAATGACCCATACGCATCAACCTATAACTCGGGTTGGCGTAATAATTCCAATTTCTCATCAAACCGACATGGTCAACCTCCTAGACAACAACCGAACCCGTATAACCAAAATAATACATCATCTGGGTTTAGTAACAATAACGATCATGAGGTCAGGTTGACAAGCTTGGAAAATTTGATGAAAACTTTTATACAAACAACCAACCAGACCTTCCAAAGGCTAGAGACACAAGTCAGCCAACTAGCACAAATAGTAGGTGAAAGAGAAAAGGGTCGGTTTCCAAGTCAACCTGAGGTGAACCTTAGATCTAATAATTCATATCAATCCTATCAAACACCTTCAGGAAATAACAACCCTAGACCGGTTCAAATGGTTAATGAGGAAGGACCGTTCCAACAAATAAATGTTGTAGTATCATTACGGTCCGGAAGACAGATTGATAATAATGTGGTAAATCCTAGAACGTCTACTCAATCTAGCCATCAAACTGCCACATATGACCTAACCATTAAACCCGACGTCCAATCTGAAACGCCCACCCCACCTACTCAATCTGAACCCGTAGCTCAACCTGAACCTGAGCGAGTCTATGTCCCTAAAGCCCCATTTCCCAATAGACTCAAAAAGAACTCAAGTGCACAAATAGAGAAAATCTTGGAAGTATTTAAGCAAGTTAAGGTGAACATTCCACTCTTAGACATGATTCAACAAATACCTGCTTATGCTAAATTCTTAAAAGATTTGTGCACTAAAAAGAGAAAAACAAACGTACCAAAGAAGGCATTCTTAACTGCAAACATAAGTTCTATTTTGTCCAACACATCTCCTATAAAATATAAGGATCCTGGATGTCCCACAATTTCATGTGCAATAGGAGATACTTTTATGAACAAAGCCCTTCTAGACCTTGGTGCTAGTGTTAACCTACTCCCATACTCTGTCTATGAGCAAATGAACCTTGGTCCACTAAAACCCTCTAAGACAACCCTTCAATTTGCTGATTGTTCTATTAAGAAACCAAAAGGTATAGTAGAGGATGTTTTGATCAAGATTGGTGACTTCATTTACCCAGTGGATTTTGTCGTATTAGATACCGCACCTGTTGTAAATCCTAACCGACAAATCCCTGTAATTCTAGGCAGACCCTTTTTAGCCACTTCGGAAGCATTGATAAACTGTCGTAATGGGCTCATGCAATTATCTTTTGGGAACTTAAAAGCTGAATTTAATATCTTTCATATTGATAGTGAGCCAGAAATAACATGCAATCAAAGTGATGTTGTGATGAAATCGCGTATCTATAATATTTCTGAATCATCACAAAATCAAAAAGGAAGTAAGAAAAAGGGGAGGAATTCATCTACACACCCACCGTCACTCGAGTAAATAAGAGAACCAATTTATGTGAGGGGTGTGGAACCTGTAACTCAGGACGCTCATTGCAACATGGGGAACAATTCAACTGGATACATGCACCAATATGGTGTCATTCAATCCAGTTCTGACTATGGTTGACTTTGAACAAATACCATCCGTCCACCGCAGTTCACCAAGGTAATAAGTGCATTTGCTTTATATTTGCATACATTGAGGACAATGCATGATTTAGGTGTGGGGGGTGTTTATGTATATATTTATCTATAGATCTGTCTTTTATTTCTAAAAAAAAATTGAAAAAAATTCAATGTTTCATGACATAGCTTAAGATTGAACTCTCAAAACCCGTGTACAAATTGCATTGAGTTTTTGTTCCTTATTATATAGTTCTGCTTGTAGAAATTATGACATAAATCTAAGTTCCAAAGAAATAACTCATTGCCCTTTAAGACATTTATGCACTTAAATTTGATGAATCAAATCTTTGAAGTGGTTGATAAAAAGCATAGGTTGAGGAAAATATACCGGGAAGTGTGGACTTCTAATAGCAATTAAGCCTTGAGGAAAATAAAAATAAAAATAAAGGAATAAAGTGAAGAAAACACATTTTGCAAAATGATTACAAAAGCCCAAGCCTTTGAGTCACTGGTCCGTAGGGGTATCTTGAAACCCGGTAACTTGAGTCTACCAGCTCGGGATTATCGACCAAACTCGCTACACGAATGCAAAAAGGGTAAAAGTGTCAAAAAGCAAATGTGTTGAATCACGGAAGAAAAGAAAAAAAAATAATAATAATACTCAAGGCCCAAAGCTAAAAGAATGATCCATGCCATGGTTGATCCGAATGATACTTCACCACCAGAGGAGGCGTGCAAAATAATTTAAGTAATAACATGCGTAGAAGGGTTAATGGTGTGAATGTTGGAGGAACAAAGACCAAGTCATATTTTACTGAGTTAGATTTATATAATGAGCATGCAAGAATTCTCGGTGAGATGTATAAGGTTGAGGTAGGGATATTGAGAACTATTAATGAAATGTTGATTTAGGATTTTGTGGGTATATCCGCTGAAAACCCTCAGGAGACAACACTCCTCCTCCTTGGCAACAAAGAGGTTTAACGGCTTGTTGCACATGCGAAGTGCAACCGTGATTCCTACGAAAGTGAGTTAGGATTTCCCTGTTTTCATTTTTCTTATATTCTGTTTTGCTAGGGACTAGCAAAAATCTAGGTGTGGGGGTATTTGATGCATTGCATACATTGCATCATATGTCTTTCATTTAGATTAATTTTACATCAATAAATGCTACTAAGGTATGTGTTTAGTCTTATTTACATAATACAAGGACCTGAATGCAATTTACCCACATCCCGAGCATAAACGCGTGCAAAAGACTCATTTCTATCATAAAGACCAAGTTCAAGATAATCAGGTTACGAATGGAAATGTATCCAAGCATAAAAGCATTCAAGTCCTAATTGCAAAAAGAACAAGGACTTAAGCACAAAAGTAGCCGGGGACTTAACTGCAAAAAGTCAAGGACCTAATTGCAATTAAAACACCAAAATATTATCTTGCAGAAAATCTAAAGAAAAATCATTGTAAATCTCCAAACATATAAAGGAATTAATCCGGAGCTCAAAAGAATGGAAAGAAATCATCCAGACGCGCAAAGGAGGATCAAATCATACCATAAACTACCAGCAAAAATCCGGATTAAATCAGAGAAGATTGTGCGGCGAAATCGCCGCATATCACATACATTGTGCGGCGGAAACGCCGCCCCCTCAGCGATCTGTGTGCTCCAATTTTGTCCAGTCGTGTCTGGACACGTGTACTTTCCAATATTATACCTAGATCCCTTGTAGCAACTATAAATAGACCCAAGAACGATGTTAGAAGGGTCCTGAGTCTTTAGTGGTAGTTTTTATTCTTAATCTTAGTTTTGTATTCTTCTTTTCATTAATAAAATTCTGTCTTTTATTTCTTACTTTTAGTTTTCTTTTGTAATGTCTCAAGGACCCCTTCTTCCTCCCTCTATGAGTTTCTAACTCCTTCCAAAGGGTGGAGGTGACGGATTAGGGTGAAGAGAAGATGAATGAATGTTATTATTTTAATTTCGTGTTAGTATATTTTGATTACTTGAGTTTATGTTAAATCATTTATCATGTAATGCTTTATAACTAATATGATTTATTATAAGTTTCTAAATTCTCTAATCTAAACCTTAAATCTAAACCTCCACCCGATGGAATTCACCTCTTTGTTCTTGTTTTAAATTTAATTGTTCTTGTTCTTGCTTTAGATAATTAAAACCCAAAAATCTCAAAACCCAATTATTTCTTCTCTCCTTCTTTTCCCCCAATCGAAATCACACTAATAACAAATCTCTCCCTCCCTGTGTTCGACCCGTATTTGCCACGTCTTCATTGACGCCGTGCACTTGCGGTATAAATTTAATTCTCATCAAGGTGCTTTGTCCAGACTTTGGTTTGGACGATTCGAGTGGTTTTAATTTTTTGTTTTTAATTTTTGTGTGTTGCAGGGATCCTAGATATCAAGAGGAGGCTGCTGGACGAATTGGAGCACAAAATCTTCAACAGGGACCGCCAATCAGCAGGCTGGGACCGCCAATTGGTGGCCTGGTGAGCTTTGCTAGCTCTCAGTATTGTTCTGGTAGTTTTTTTGCTTCAAAGTAGTTGAATGGGAGCACAATTTGGCTTGTTTTGACTTCTAGTTTGCTCCCAGATTATTAAACCATTCCCCATTAATCAACTTGGCCTTAAAATCCAAAGCAAAAGATTAGACATTCTTACTTGTTTAGGTCACGCATCATGTACTTGACTTAGGCATGTAGTTGTCTTTTATTTTAGCTTTATTTTCAGTTGTTGAGGACTGGCGTGAGGTACGCAATTTCCTACACTCATTCATGCGTCTTGTATGACCATGCATTAGTTAGTAGGAATTGCATCAGGACAAGAGTGAGTTGAGCGTTTGATTGGAGCGTTGATTGCTAGATTTAGGCTCAAAACATTACTAAGGAGGGGTTGTCCCATAAAAGATAAGGTGGGGGATTTCATCACCCTTTCCTTTGCCCCAAAAATCACTCTTAATCAAGCCTTAATCTAAAAGCAAGTACACATTGGCCCTAGGATTTTCGGACGCACTAGGAGAGTGATTTGGTTGAGACCATCATGGCCTGATCGGCGTCGCCTACCTTGTCGATAGTAAGAGGTATTGGATCTCCGGATCTGATATCACTTGCTGGGCATTGTGGTCTTTGTTGTAGGGAGGTGAGGCGTGACGAGGCTAGTGACCTCCAAGTTAGGCGTCGTCTAGCCTAAGGACCCATTGCCTTACATTATTTGAGTCATGCTTGCTAGATTAGGCTTCTACCCACTCCCACTACCCACGCTAGTTTCTAGGGATTCTTCCCTTCTCCTGTGAGTCATCTTCTTCTCACCTTCTTCTACGTTCTAGTCTCCTACCCTTTATACTCTTTGTTAGCGTTTTAGGGTCGAGTCGAGCACTTTTTGCGAGCTTGGCCTCGTGGTGGTGAGAGTGGTCGACTCGAGAGTTTTTTGTTGTTGTGATGGATGGTTACATGGGAGACCATCCATATCATTGTTGGGACCAGGACAATTCTCCGTGGTACTCCAGACCCATGCATCCTGGGGTGCCTCAGACAAACACCTCGTATGGTTGGGATAATCTTAATTGTGTGACTGAGCATTCTTCATATTGGGGTAATATGAGAGAGGCACCGAATGCTAGATTACCATCTAGTTACGTCAGATCATATGTTGGTCATGAAACTGAGACATTACAAGAACCTTTGGCCTCTTTCATGCATGTGGTAGATGACATGAGTGCACCGGTAGCTCCAGTAGCCGTACCGTGTGACTGTTGTGGGTTGAGTGGTCATGTTATCAGGGAGTGTCCTTATGTTGCCCCTGAGCCTGAGTATGAGCACACTTTTCCCCAAAATTCTAATTATGACCATTACACATCCGCGTATAACCCAAGAGGGATGGATTTGTGGGGAGAAAATTCTTATTCAACATCTTATACATCATTTCCACCCAGTATCCTCCTCCCGATTACCCAGAAGTCTACCAACACCCCACTCCAAATCATTGGACTCATTCTCAGTCCATCAACACCCAACCCCAAAATTTCTCAAATTCGGACTTGGGCCTCATAGTTGACCGCATACCTGGTTCCTTGAAACAAACTTTCCTTACGTTCATGGAAACCACTCAAAAGTCCATACAAAATATGGCACTGCAAGTCAGTCAAATGACGCAACAATTACGTGAACGTGAGGAAAGTAACTTTTCTTGTCAACATGAGGATTTATCTTCTGATATCGAACCCCCACCACTTTCACAAATTCAAAGCACAATCTTTCAAAGTCAAACTCCTAGTCAGTCTGAGGGACTTGGGGTTTCAATTCACGATAACTTGGTGGAGGATTTGATTCCAACTGAGAATAGCATGGACCAATTCTATTATGAGTCGGCACAAGATTGTGCCTTACCTTTTTGTCCTGTGGCCCTTGAGCCACATGATCTTATTGTTATACCTCCTAAGGACTCACCTTTGGTGGAGCAAGAGCTCCCTAGTACCCTTAATCTCATACGACCTGATGAGAGTTTGCCTCTCACTATTGTTCCTGATCACATTGGAAATGATGGGACATCAAACAACTACATTGCCAATGAGGGTATTAGGAGTTCCTTGGAGGATACCTTGGGTATGAGACCCACTTTTTGTTTGTCTGGTGAGTTGGACATGCCTAATGAGGTTCTTGACCTCGTTCCGACCCACCAGCCTCTTGGTTGGAGAGTTTGGATTGACGATCATAACTTCAGTACTGCAACGGGAGAAACTCTTCTTCCGTTGCCCATTATTTCCCAAACTCTTGAGAGGTTAAAACTCTTTCAGTTTGATCCTTTGAATGAGACGCCTTTGCGTCTAATTCATGAACCTCTCTTTTCATCTTGTGCTCTTTGTGAGCGGGGCCCAAACATGAGTATTCTGGCCCCGCGTGGTGTCATGTTCCCTTTCCAAGTGCATTGACCCACTTTTGAGGTTCCCATTTGATGTCTTTTGACATATGAAGATGGGAACTTATGTTTGTACATAGTTATCTTTAAAAAAAAGTACAATAAAAGACTCCTTCAGTGAGCATCGATTGTTGTAGGCTCCAACCCTTGAGTATTTGGGCCTCATTTCTTTCACGTATTCATATCCCTTCTTTAGCATCTCACGGGTCTTGAGGGAATTTGGGTTTTTGTCTATCAACTTAACCTTGAACTTCTTTTTGCGTTCATATTGGTGAGATCTTTCCCTTTTCATACATAAATTCATGTAGTATCTTGCTCACATTCATTGAGGACAATGCATGAAGTAGGTGTGAGGGGGTGTTTTACGTGTGTACATAGTCGAGTCTTTTTCCTTTGATTTTATTTTCTTTTGTGTGCATTGTTAGGGTCATGTTAGTGTGCTGCATTTAAGATCGATATATCTGTTTGCCATGATCCTTGGGTGACTAGTCTTCCTTTTCTTGCCTAGTGCTTTAAAATTATCACATTTCTTTCAAAATTTCATGTGTTTGCGAAAGAAAATGTTTTGTGGGTTTTGCGTGTGTTTAGCATGTGCAAAACCGTTGAGATGCAAAGTAAAAAGAAAGCTCCCAAAATTGTCTTGAACTTGATGCATTAGGATATCTAGTACAGTGGCTATACGACTTATCTAGTCGTTAGGATGCACCCCGGTTTTCCCTCGGGGAGTGAGTAATCATAGGGTTTCAGTGCTCAAACATTTAAAGAAGTCCACCCTGAACCTAGTGAGTCAATAATTCGTGTCTGTTAAATTAAGGGAGTTTGTTGTAGTCAAGGACCCTTTAAATCTTGTTGTGAGACATTAAGTGTAGGGTTTTTGGTTCATGTGTAGATAAGAAATAAGTGAGTAGGTGTTCTCCCTTCTCGCACGACACCTATCACTCAGGAAAGTAGGTCTGAGGGGACTTTGTGCCTGGTGCTCTCGAGTCATCTGACTTTGTGCCTGGTGCACCGACCGAACTCCCGTTATACGGGTGGTAGGGATCGCCCTATATGAAGACTTGGGGGAAGGTGTACGTGATAGTGTAAGTCCTCACAGGTAATGATGCATGAAACCCAACCCTGGGAGAATCAAACACCAACCAATATAATGCTCCAAATAAAAAGAAAAAAAAAAGAAAAAAAAAGAGTCAAACAAGAACCTTAATGGACCTTACACTTTGTATCACTTGAGGATGTTGAGGTTGTCCATGTCTTGCACTTAAGTCCTTAATTAACTTTCACGAATGATTCATTAGGCTAGGTGTGTGGACTGATTACATATATAGAGTCGGTCCGTAGTATTACCGCGTCCCATGATCGACAAAATAAGTCCAACGAGTCGTGTAGCTAGATTGATTAATGCATCTTTGTTCGGATTTTGCGGGTGTATCCGCTGAAAACCCTCAGGAGACAACACTCCTCCTCCTTAGCGACAAGGAGGTTTAACGGCTTGTTGCACGTACTAAGTGCAACCGTGATTCCTACGAAAGTGAGTTAGGATTCTTGTTTCTCGTATACTTTTCTCTTTCTTTGTTTTGCTCGGGACTATCAAAAGTTAGGTGTGGGGGTATTTGATTGACATCATTTCATGCTTACATTTGTATCTTATATCCATTATATTTCACCTAAACAATGCTACGTGACGAGTTTTATGTTTGAGTTTCAGAAATAAATAGGTTTGAAGAGAAGAGGAATAAAAGGACCTAAAAGCATGAAAAAGGACTGAGTTGAGAGACTAAAGGACTAAGATGCAAGATCGAAGGACCTGAATGTAAGATCAAAGGACCAATGAGCAAACAAGAATACTTCACACCATCATTGGGAGTATTTTGGCAATTCTATTGGGGTCGGAGCTCCAACAAGTGAAGTAGATGCATCAAAGACCAACAAAGCCATCCGGAAAAGCCCAGAAGAAATCCAGCATGATCCGAACAATATAGACCGCCAATTGGCTGTCCAAGACTGCTAATTGGCGGTCTATTTTGGCCAGAATCCGCTAAGATTTTGCTGGGTCGCGTATTAATGTGTATTTAGTCCATTTCTGGTATTTGTTTAGTCCCATACCGGGGGATTGTCCCGGATTACCTTTTTCTATGGCTATAAATAGAACTCTTCACCTTCTATTGTAATCAGCCATTGCTTGGTGGCATTCTCTCTACTTGGAGTAAGCCTTGAAGGAAAACTTATGGTGGAGAAGAATGCTACCTTCAATGTGAGTCATTGTTAATAAAATAATTGTTCTTAGTTTCTTTAAATCTTGTCTTTTAATTTTTGCATGTCTCTTTAGTTTTATGTTCATTTCAATTAGTTTCTTTAATGTTCCTTTCTTGCTTAGTTGAATTTCCTTTCAATATAATGTTTCATTTTGTTAATGTAGTTAGTGTAATGAGTAGTGAGTAGTTCCATTCCCATTTGGGGGTGGAGAAATATGTGATATGATCATGTAGTGTATTAGGTGTGTGTTATCATAATCCCTTGAGCCTTATATGATTTCCATAACCATCTAATGGGATTTCACTCTTATCTTTGATATGCTAATGCTCTTGAATGAAGCTTAGCTTATGCTTAGATTAGTGGACCTATTTTATGGGGAATGATAAGTTGAGGATATGGATGGAATTAATATTGGAAACACAATACGTAGTGTATGTACTCTTGTTGCCTTTACCTTGGTTAATGCCTTGTATGTTTTAATGATATTGGGTTATCTTATTTCATGTGGAGGTATAGTAGGGTCTAGTCTTTATACATGAGTTCATTTAGCTTCATTCCAATTATTGTCTTGTATGTTTTAATGATATGATCTTATCTTATTTCATGTGGTGGCAAAGTTGGATTTAGTTTTATGATTTCATGCACTACATATTGTGAGGAGCATAATTGAACACACACACACATCTTTATACTCACATTATTTCTCTACCCCTTATGGGGTTTAGTTTTATTGCTTCTCTTCCATTTCCTTTTTGCATTTTAGTGTAGTTTAGTGTAACCAACATTTCTCTCCTTTCTTTTCCACTCACCTTCCCACAAACCAAAAGTGACACACCTCCCTGTGGATCGACCCGTATTTGCCACTGCTTCAACGTGGCCGTGCACTTGCGGTTTAATATAAAATGAATCAATCATTAGTTTTAGTCAATCTTTAGTTTCTTTCTTTTCCATTTGTTAACTACTAGTTTAGTGTAGTCTAGTTTAGCGTAATCAAATCTCTTCTCCCATATTTTGCCACTTGATTTATGACAAACTAGAGACTACTCACCTCCCTGTGGATCGACCCGTACTTTCCCCGTCTTCACCGAGGACTCTGCACTTGCGGTCTAAACTTCAATCGAATCTACAAGTTTTTGGCGCCGTTTTTCGGGGAGGTGCTTAGTCCAGACTCTGGTTGGGACAATTCGAGTGCATTTAATCTTTTGTTATTAGTCGTGTGTTTAAGGAGATCTAAACGTCAAGGGAAGATACCAGGAGAAATTTGTAGGACAAGACACACTTGGACTGCCAATCAGTGGTGGTGGACCGCCAACTGAGAGCCCGGTGAGCTCATTTTGCTCTCTACTTTCTTCTGGTAATTTCTACATTCAATATAGTGGTATGAGACTCAATTTGTTATGTTTTGACATGTAGGTTGCCCCCATATTAATAATCAATCCCCTTTTAATCAACATGGCCACTAAAACCCAAAGCAAAAGATTAGGCATTCTTGTTTGTTTAGGTCATGCATCATATACTTGACTTAGGCACGTAGTTTGTATTTTATTTTAGCTTTACTTTCAATTGTTGAGCACTGACGTAAGGTACACATTTCCTAATCTCATTCATGCATTTTGTATGACCTTGCATTAGTTAATAGGAATTGCATTGCATTAAGTGTGAGTTGAGTGTTTGTTTGGAGAGTTGATTTCTAGATAAGACTCCAAAACGCTACTAAAGAGGGGTTGTCCGATATAAGATAAGGTGGGGGATTTCATCACCCTTTCTTTGCCCCAAAAATCACACTAATCAAGAGCCTAATTTTAAAAATCAAGTAGACATTGGCCCTGATCTTGGGCACATTAGGAGAGTGATCCGGTCACGACCGTCATGGTGTGATCGGTGTCGCCCACTCTGTCGATAGTAGGAGAGACGATATCTCCAGATCTTGGCTCACTTGCTGGGCTTGGTAGTCTTTGTCGTAGGGAGGTGAGGCGTGTTGACGCCGCGTGACCCCGTAGTTAGGCGTCGTCTAGCTGTAAGGACCTATAGTGACCTTAGGTTGTTTGAGCGTTGTTTGCTCATGCTACCATTACCTACCCGCCATAGCATAAGGACTTCTTCCCTTCTCTCCTGAGTCATTCCTTCTCATCTGCTATTTTATTTTATTTTTTTGAAAGTTTTCTTTCTTTTTCATGTGACTCATATGGGTGTACAACTTTGTGGATGCCGATGTGGTCACGAGACGTCGAGGGTCGTTTGACGAAATACGACATCGATCTATCATAGATTGTCAACTTTTCGAACCTGTCTCGTGTCCTACACAGTCCCTGGACCATGACCGGTCGTCAACCATACGAGGGCGACCCAGATTTTGGATTCATACCACCTCCTGGTCCAGAAGGTGGGGATCAACAATCTCATCACCTGGTTCCTCAGGTTCCCATCCCCCTCCGCGATCGATGCTACCCGAGTCATACTACTCTACCTTCTTGTAATGTATTGCGAGAGGCCAATGGGAACCACTTTGAGGTTAAGCCTCAGTTTATATCTATGCTCCCTCACTTCACTCGAAGGGGAGACCCCTATATCTTTCTCAGGGAATTTGAGGAGGTCTGTGTAATGTTCAAGCTGCAACAACTTAACACAAACTCCATTCACCTTAGGTTTGTTCCCTTTGCACTAAAGGATGATGCCAAGAAGTGATTGTACAGAAACCAGGCGAATGCCTTTAGAACATGGGATGAATTCCAATCTGCATTCCTCAAGAAGTACTTTCTAAATTATCGGACTCAAAAACTGAGAAATGTAATCAATTCGTTGTATCAACATGAGACTGAATCATTCCATGCATACTTAGAGAGCTTCAAGGAGCTACTATCCTCATGCCCTTACCATGACATCGAGTTGTGGTGCCTTTGTTAGATTTTCTACGAGGGTTTTCACATCATGTCGAACGTTCATTGAGTCCATGTGTCAAGGAGAGTTCTTAGGAAAGGATGAAAGGGAGGCATGAGCTTTCCAAGAAGACCTCGCTAGGAAAACTATGTAGTAGGAGAGTGTGAGGGAACCATCACCATCATCTAGCATAGGAGCGAGGATCGCAAATCCAAACTCGACTAGATCGGGTGCCGTATTTGCTGTTGATACCACTACGGCCACCGAGGCACGCATGGCGGCCTTAATGCGTTGTATGGATTGGATTGAGCTCCAAAACCAGCAAGCTGTGTCTTATGTGTCTGCCTCTAGTCCGGCTCCTTGTTATTTATGTTGTAGGATAGGTCATGTAGGAGGCGAGTGTGCATCCATTCCTCCTGAGATTGAGCAGGTTAATGTCATCTATGATAGATCCAGGAATGACCCATATTCATCATCATATAACCCTGGATGGAGGAACCACCCTAACTTTTCATGGGATCAAAACAATGCCCAGCGTGGTCCTTCAAACTTCTCTCGACCACCTAACCGACCACACCAACCTCCCCTGCATTCACAATCTTATCAGCCACCCTAAGCTCAAATCACCAACCAACCGGGTTTCCCAAATTCTAACATGGAAACCTGGTTCAATACTCTTGAGAATTTGACTCGTGGACTTGAGAACTCAATGAAAAACTTTATGTCATCCACAAGTCAAGTTCTCACTTCAAATTAGCAGATCATCAAATCTCTTGAGCTTCAGATGGGTCAATTAGCTCAGTCTGTAGATGAGAGAGAGAGGGACTTTACCTAGCCAACCTGTGGCTAACCCTCAGGCTAAACAGCCACCGAACATGCAAATTGTGAGTTCAAGATGCCAGGGAGGGCAAGTGAACTGTATGGGAGAACCTGTGGACCATGTCAGTGCCATTATGACCCTGAGAAATGGGAAACAGGTTGACAACCAAATTTCCATACCGCAGCCACCATATGTGCAGCCTATGCAGCCCCTCAGTGGTAATGATGGTGAGAAAGAGCCCGAGGGTAATACACCAACGCCGTTTTCTTAGGCACGACAGAAAACCTACCTGCCAAAAGCTCCATATCCATGTAGGTTGACTAAGAAATAGAATGACAGTGTTGACAAAATGCTGGACATATTCAAGAAAGTGAATGTCAACATTCTTTTGTTAGACATGATTCAAAAAATACCTCCCTATGTAAAATTCCTGAAGGATCTTTGTACGACCAAGAGGAAAACCAACATCCCTAGCAAAGCCTTTTTGGCGGCAAATGTGAGTTCGGTCATTTCGAACCCAACATACGTAAAATTGAAGGACCCAAGAAGTCCAAAAATGTCATGTGTCATTAGGGACTCTCACATTAATAATGTCTTGCTAGATCTAGGGTCGGCGGTTAACCTCTTACCAGCTTCTGTGTATCAACGATTAGGCCTAGGCGAGCTCATGCCTATGAAAGTAACTTTACAGTTGGTGGATCGTTCGATCAAAGTCCCCATGGGGGTCATTGAAGATGTCCTAATCAAGGTCAGCTATTTCATATCCTGTTGACTTCATCGTCCTTGAAACTGAACCAGTCAAGACTACCCACTCTCAGATTCCATTGATTTTGGGTAGACCATTTTTGGCGACGTCAAATGCCTTAATCAATTATCGAACTGGACACATGACATTGTCATTCAGGAACTTGACTGCGACAGTCCATGTGTTCAATATGGTAAGGCAACCAACATCTTTCAAGGACCCCATGGAAATCAATCTTATCCAGGACTACATTTTCAGGACCCCTTGATTCATGAAATTTGAATGCTTATGTCATGGATGATTCTGATCATTAAGAGGACGGGGGGCGAGTTGAGCAATGACGTGCACGCTCTTCAGTACATGTGATCTCCTCCTATCTTACATCTCGATTTAGATATCACGACTCGCCTTGAGGAGACACCCACAATTGAGCTGAAAGAACTCCCTAAGGAACTGAAACACGTTTTTCTTGGTCCCGATAGGTCATTTCCAGTGATTATTTCATCGATGTTGATTGAGGATCAAGAAGAACATTTGATTCAAGTCCTAAAGGAGCACAAATCAGCCATTTGGTGGTCCTTGAAGGACATTAAAGGGATAAGTCGCGACATCGTGCAACACCACATCTATTTGAACACCTGAATGCACACACTAGCCTCCTCTCCTGAATGCACATACTGGCTACTGACAGTGAAATGGTGAAGTCGTAGTCCTTGATGAACTCATGCCATCTGTGCTACCTCATATTCAGCTCCTTCTGTGAGAACATATACTTCAGGCTCTGGTGATCTATGAAGACCTCAAACTGCTCTCCGTATAGATAATGTCGCCAGGTCTTCAGTACGTGAACCACCGCTGTTAGCTCCAAATCATGAGTAGAGTAGTTCTTCTCATCCACCTTCATCTTTCTCAAAGCGCACACCACCACCTTCTTGTGATGCATAAGTACGCATCCCAAGCTGATCCCTGATGAATCGTTGTATATGTGTACCCTCTGCTGCCGCTCGGAAGAGTCAGAATTGGTGCTATCGCCAGTCGTCTCTTCAGCTCCTGAAAGTTGTCCCCGCACTTCTGGGACCACACAAACTTGACGCGCTTCTGCTTCAACACCGTCAACAGTGAAGCAAGCCTAGATAAATCCTTAATGAACTGATGGTAATATCCTGCAAGCCCCACAAAACTTCTTATCTCGGTCATGCTCGTCGGAGCCTTCCGTTGTGTCACTACCTCTACTTCGCTGGGTCCATCGAGATCCCCATTTTCAGCACAATATGTCCCAGAAAAGCCACCTGATCCAGCCTAAATGCTCACTTCGTGTACTTGTCATAAAGCTTCTGATCCATCAAGATGCCAAGTACAATCCTGAGATGCTCCCGGTTTTGCTCCCTTTCCCGGCGAGTAGACCAAAATATCATCTACGAACACAATGACGAAATTGTCGAGGTATGGCTTGAACGTTTTGTTCATCAGGTCTATCAATGATGTAGGTGTATTCCTCAATCCAAATGGCATTGCTAGGAACTCATAGTCCCGTACCGTATCCTGAAAGTTGTCTTCTGTATGCCAGCCTCTTTTATCCTCAACTGGTGATAACCGGAGCGCAAATCTTTCTTGGAGAAAACCTTCGTTGTCTTCAACTAATCAAAAAGGTCCACGATCCTGGGTAAAGTATATTGGTTCCTGACGATAACCTTATTCAGCATCTTGTAGTCGATGCACCCCAAGGTGAGACACTTGATCGGATAAACACAATATCCATCAGCTCTTGGAATTGCTTCTTCAGCTATACCAACTTTGCAGGTGCCATCCGGTAAGGAGCCTTCGACTGCGGAGTCGTACCAGTTACCATCTCGATGTCGAACTCAATCTCTGTGTGTGGCGGTAGTCGTGGAATATCTACTGGGAAAACCTCTGGGAAGTCCTGCACTACCTCAATGTCCTCCAACCTCCTCGTCTTTGGGTATGGAACTACCAGCGTAGCCAGAAACGCCCTGCAACCCTGATGTATCAGCATTTGTGCCTTCACTGCTGTTCGTCCCCCTGGTCAACACATCGGGCAGCTCGTTCCTTAGGATCTGGATTTTCTTCTCTCGGGAAAAGACCCGAACATCATACTATGACAGCCAATCCATTACCAGTATGACGTCGAAGTCCTCTATCGGTAGTAAGACCATATATGTCGGAAAATCTTGGTCTGCCAAAACAACTATGGTGCCGAGGAGAAAGCTCCCCACAGTGCCCACCTCACGCATAGGCGTACTGACTTCCAAAAAAGTAATCAGCAGCTCAGGGGTACGACCCAACTCGCCAGCAAACTTCTCCGAGGTAAATGAGTATGTGGCACCGCAATCAAAAAGCACTCTAGCAACGAGACCAGAAACATAAAGAGTACCTTCCACAACTGTGTTGGAGTCCCTTGCCTCCTAAGCCTGGATGATGAAGAACCATCCAACTTTCCTGGCCTGCCTTGGCGCTGCAATTGATCGACTGCCTCCGCTCTTCCCCACCGCTGGTGGTCCTTCTGCTCTAGCGTCAGGAATTCCTCTCACTTCCCATGGCTGATATGTTGTGCGAAGTACTTCAGGTTGATGTCCTCTAGGAACTCCTCCCAGGTCATGTCCTCTTGGTCAGCAAAAACCACTACAGATGTGGAACTCCACTAGTTGGACGCCTGACCACCCAACACAAAGTTAGCAAGATCTACCTTCTTCTCCGGGGAGCACCCGATCGCCCGAAAGATCTTGTGGATCGTGAAGACCAAGTCCTCAGCTGCCTCAGGATCCACTCCGCCCTCAAAGGTAGGCGGATGCTGGTCCATGAATATATCGTGCATCACACCTACTCTAGTCTGATTTGCACGGTTCGTCTGGCACTCCAGAAACTCGTCTAGTCTCTCCGTAGTCCCTCGCTCGTGTGGAGCGACTCTCGCACGTCTAGGATGCATCTAGAACATCAATTAAAACCAATCAATTTATGTATGCATGAACAAGTGGAAAAATCCAAAAATCTATTTGTTATACTCCTAAGGGTTGTTTCTTTGCATGAGAACATAGGAATCACCCACTCTGACACCAAGTTGTAAAGTCCCGAAACTACGGAAAATTTAAAATTTGAAACACAAAACATCCAAGTGATTAAGACCCAAAAGAGCAGGAATGTTACTCATAAAATATCCATGAGGTACACTATATTACATCAGAGTCGTCAAAAGATATGACTACATCAAATACAGGGAAGTCTAAATACAAATAATCATACAACCTAGGAAAATATGATAGAGGATTTGATCCCAGTCGGCCCTCATCCTCGGTCGCCACCCACCAACACCTACTGCGGTCCTGAAATTTAATTATAACAACAATGCATGAGTTTTCATAAGGAAACTCCATATATCAAGTTCGCCTATATTCATGCTAAACTATAAAAGAAATGAACCAATCATACTAGTATAGCTTGGCAAGATAATATGCAAACTGTAAACATATCCCTACAAGGGTAATAAAGGACATCACTCCCACGATCCATCAACGACTCTCCCGTAGAGACCTACCATAGGCACATACGGTCTTGCGGAGAGTATGCAACGTAGCTCACATGTGGCTACACTAAACATGGAGTTTAGTGAGAGGCACCTCAACTTCCACATCAGTAGAATCACTTGAATCTCGATGTCAACATCTCCTTGATGTAGTCGTCGCTTAGGTCGGTCAACTCACCTGGTTGTGCCACAACCAACCTACTTTCCAGAATACATCGTTGGACAATCATCGCCATAATAAAGGTCACGCGGTCCTCTCTACTACCACTCGGTTGCGCGGAGGAATCCTCACCAAGCTATCTCTCAGCACAGGCTACCAACACCGCCGACATCAAGGGTGCGCGGAACACATCATCATCCTCAAAGCCAATAGATCGTAATTGTAGCCCATGGGCTTGCCGATCGACTCATCTGTACCGAAGCCCACAGGGTCATCCTGCTCTGTAGAGCTGATCCCTCATGTCTACTATTATAGTATGAGTCAATGCAATCTCTAAGCTATGCCACAGTCTATAGTTCAGAGGGGGCACATTCCAAGTATCTACACTCTTCCACTCGGCGGTCCTTGAGAAGGCGTGATCATCGCACCCACCGTCACCTCCCGGCTCATGCACTAGGCAAGGACACAGGATTCCATGGATAGAGTTGACACTTCACAAGAACAAGGACTCAGTCCTGATCACAAACGATTGACTGCAAAAGGCAAACCGGTGTACCATTCCCAAAGAGTTGGGAGACGCTCGAACAGACGCCTGCAACGGTCGAACCGTGGTCTCAAGCTTTAAGGCCCAAATGGTCGAACAAGAACAAGGCTGGAGCCCAAGTAGTCGACTATTTAGATGGTCAATGCCCAGTCAAAGACTAAATGATCAAGGCAACTATCGAACGGCTCACAACCCCGTTCGACCGAAATCAGGGTTTCTCCTACGTTAACAATTCACTTTCGGTTGAACCAAATTTGAATCGGTCAAACCAATGATCAATATGCTTAAGTTACCAGTCGGACGAAAGTCTATAGTGGTCGACCATTTAAATGGTCAACGCTCGGTCCAGACAAAATTTACAAGGCAACGGGCCAACGGCTTAGGGCTCCGTTTGACCAAAAATAACAGAGACTCTCCAATCCAACAAATACGCACAACCAGTCGACCACCGCAAGGCATCGTTCGATCGATGCAGGGTAAACACGGAGAATTACACTAAGACCGGCTGACTGTAAACAAGCACTGATCGACCGTTAGCCGGTAACTACCTAGCGTTACGAGGCACAACTTGTTACCTCTCGTCACCGACGATGTCTTCGACCTCTAGCGACGAGCAGAACCCCACACATACTTGTGTGAGCAACGTCTAATGCAATGAACTTGACATACCTTTCTTCATACGGTTGCTAGAGTCACTCGCAACCACCTCCTGTCAGCAACCGCCCGCATGTCCCTCTCCTTGTGTTAAACTCCACCTGGTCACACCTCCACGTGCACGCTCACCACCCCTGCCGGTGCTCTAGTGTCCTCCTCTAATTGCCGGAAAAGGAAGGGAGAAGTGGGAGAGATGAGTGAGTTGAGAGAGAGAGAGAGATGAGTTCGGAGGAGAATGAAGGAGAAGAAGGGTTTTGTTCTCCCAACAACACCCACCACCACTCCCGCTCAAGGCCACCCATCCCTACCCACTCCCAAACCATGCCCACCATACCCATATCACCTCAACCCATCCCTTCTTCAAACCACCAAGTCAAACCCCCACCTAACCCTAAATTAGCACCATTAATTCGGGTTAGGATTTAACAAAAATAGCAGAAAAGGAATTAAGGTTAAAAGAAAATTTTGGCTTACCCAGCAAGACCGGTCAATCAACTTCAAAACTGGTTGCTCAGTTTTGTTAGGTTGGCTGAAACAATGTGCAAACCGATCACCCAGTTTTGTCCACCGGTCGACCGATTTTGCTGCTATTGGTTTGGCCGACCAGACCACTCACCCAATTTCTCCCAAAATTTTTTTTGACTATTTTGGTTGTGCAATTGATGCTATTGCCCGATAGATATATTTAAGTAATAAAATACAATGATTTGACAAAAAGAAAATGGTACATATCAACATAAGAAAGTGATTAGACAAGCAAACAAACTCATAACAGCAAAATATAAAAAAAAACACAAATACACAAAGAACGACCTAAAGTATTTTTCGAGAATAAAAGAAAGAACCTAGTATAGGACGCCTCTTATTTTGATATCATTGTGGACTCGTAGGGAAAGAGAGAGGTTTTGGTGGATGGTGGTCAAACTTCAGAAGATGTGATGGTTGAGGTATTGCAGAACATGCGCATTTTGTTCATTACTGCACGACGAAAGTGTTTAAGATTTGAAATACATTAATGAAACAGAGAGAATAACTTAAGGACAGAAGTTTCAAAGTCTTGACGCACTTGATCATGGTTTTCGGTCTCGAAGTCTGAGTTTGTAGTTGGTTTATTATTCTTCATGATTTTGGGATGATTGGGGGATAGATAAGAAACAAAGGAGAGTGAGTTGTATTTATAGGAGAAGATTAGTAGAGAAAAGGAGGAAATTAAGGTTTAATCAAAGAAGAGACAAGGAAATAATTGGATAATTTGGGATGAGGTGGCAAGGAGAAAAAGAAAGAGTTTCTCCACTCAGTCTTAATTGATTGTTTGTGTGTCCATTGGTTAGGAAACGTAATTTTCTGTTTAGCTTTATTATCAATATATCTCATATTAACAATAATAAAACAAGATTTTGTGATTGAAACATGGTTTGAAAATATAGGTATTATTGTAGTACGAAAATCACACATAAAGCACTTCTAAAGGGAATATTTACAAATATAAAATGATGAAAATCAAGATAAAATCCTATGAACTGAAAAAACACAGAGTTAAACAACCTTCTAATTTTTTTAGTGTTTTTCTAATTATTATATGTCACTTAGACTTCAATTTTTTAAAGATCTTCTTATGATAACAAATTAGTCTGAACTCAAAGGCTTTGTGAGTATTGTTGGCTTTATAGCCTTAATGTGATCATTATTTTGATTATATCGATTACCTCTAATACTAAATACAATGATTCAATTCAGACACACACATATATATACACCATACTTGTGCATGTTTAATATTAGTAGGTGTTGAAGACTCAAGGTCACATAGATTCAAGTCAAGATATGCAATTAAGCTCAGGAAAGATTTGTAATTTTATCTTTTCTTAAGTCCTAGGATCCTATGTAAACTTCCGCACAAATTGTGATTATGTTCAAACTCTTAAAAAATCTGCACTATGCCCAGAATCCAATTCTGACGACTAATACCTTGTCTCATTATCTGAATTCACACTTCAATTAAACCTAAAACTTGATCTATCCATATTCGGATGACCAGATAGTCGTTTTTAGGTCGTCCAAAAAATCTCAATAACTTCCAAACGTTGATTTTCCTAGTTCGGATGATTATACCTCTCTTGGGTCATCCTAACATTTTTTTGATTACCCATAAATTTTCCCTAATTATTTCAGATTACAGGCACTAGCTTTGATCATCTGATTCATTGACAGTTTGATGACTTGTAAAGGTCGTGCATTCGGACGACTGACTCAATCTCTGGTCTTCCATTTCTTGTTTTCTTTAATGGTGGTTATACCAAATATAGTCATTACTTTAATCAAAGATTTAACCATATTCCAATGACTATATCAGAATTTGTCTCATCATATCATCTTTGATTTAGACGACTTACACAAAATTTGGACGACCATGCTTAAGTATTTTCGAAAAACCTTTTTTTCAATTGTCAAAATCCTCATTCTAGAGCTTCCAGAATTTCCTGACTTTTGAATTTGGACAAGTTCACCATTTCATCATTTGATTTGACTTTGGTACAGACGTTTGTTTGGCTCCTTAGGGGTTAGGTTTAGGCACACTAACCAATTTGAACTTACGTACCCAAATATTAGAGGAAAAGTTTTGTTTGATGTATGAATCACTTAAATTCTTAACAAAATATTTCTAGGGATAGTTTTTATATGCATGAACATATGTTAAGCGATATTTTTGCAGTGATTGAACTTGGCTACCCAATAACATGTCAAACATCCTTTTACCCTTGGTTACTTTCTCAAGAACTCTAGTTAATTAAGCATAATGTTATCTAAGATATTATAGTTCGTCATCATGAGAATTGATCTTAATTGATACTAGCTTAACAATCTCTAATGCAACTTTTACATTCACTTTTACCAACGAGTCATTTGTGCATGGAAGATCATGATTCACCTTCCTAGCTAGTTTGATCTTATTGCAAAATAAGTCATAGTTTCTAGCTAGCTCATGAAATGCATCAAGTAATCCATCATAAGTAAATGAATCCACTTGAGAAAAGGATAGCTCTTGTTCTTCTCTTTGGGTCATATGGCGAAGGTTATAGCCATTAAATGATGATGACGTTACAAATGTTGACTTTTAGGCCTTAATGTATATTGATTTTGATGATTAGTCAAACTAATCTTAGTCAATCAACCGAGTCAATCAAAGTAGGCAAACATGATTATTCATTGGATATACTTGCCAATTATATTAATAGGTTGATCAAGATAATCAAGAGAAGGACCATTGGGACAACGACATCAAAACTCAAAACTTGTAATCAAAACCTTGGACCAAGAATGTAATTTTATATTTATTGAGTCCATTAGGTTTATTGTAAACTTGAGCACTAGAATTTTGTCCTGACCAAGTTCGGTCTACCGAACACCAAGCGGTCAACCAAAATCTCAAAAAGTACGTAGAACTTAGGTTGCTCTCTGGAATTGTCCGGTTGGAGGACCGAAACACCTTCGGTCGACCAAAGTGTCTCGGCCCGGTTTTGGACTTTGCTCCAACGGTCGCATTTGAATTAAGCATTAGAGCCCAATTGACTTAATCCAATTTCGGACGACTGAATGCCTGTCAGCCAACTGATCTCTTCTTGGCTTTAGGAGCCCAACGACTATTTACACGTGTCACCTGACTGTTGTACTCAATGACTATTTGAGCCTTAACTGTCTGTGCAAAAGTTGTGCTAACTTCAGTCATTCGAAGTGTAGACAGTCTACCAAACATGAGTAATCAGAGTCCAACCAATCTTATTGTCCACCTTGAAACGGTGAACCGCAATTAAATAGGACGAAATTGAAAATAGTTAATAGAAATTGATGAACGGTGATCCAAAGCCTATTTTGTCAACCGAATGCTTAAATATGACCAATCCAATTAACCTGTTTCAAAATACCATTGCCCACATGATCAATCGAATTTGCCTCGAAATCTGCTTCAGCTTAAAGCAAATTCTTGCTTCTCATTGGTCCATATCTTACCAACTCCCAAACGGGTAGTAGAGATTGAAAGCTTCTAAATAGGGTCCCATATCTTAGGTTTAGAACTCTGGAACACTCCCTATTGGCCCATACCCTACTGGCAAATCCTCTACATCTTCAAGCTCTCATCTTCCTACACTCAAAGCCAAAACTTCACAACTTGCATATCCATTCCAATCATATATGCAAGTGTGCTCAAGTTAGAGTGTGTAGTTAGATTGTTATTCAATTTTCTTATCAAAGAATCACCAAGTTGTAAAGCTTCAAGGAAGCTCCCTCTCGGGTTTTGAGAGGAGACACGAGCGAGGAGAGGTTGTTCGCGAGACTCGTTGTCATAGAAGGCATTGATCTCGACCTCAAACAGTTATCAGATAGTTGAATCGTAAGCGGGGCTCGGAGGATCGGGCGAGGCTTGTTTTCAAACCTCTCTAACTCTCCGGTGTCATTTTGTGGTTTGCTTGTTCTTTACACTAATCCTTACTTATCGTTTGAATTCCACATTTATGTAGTAATTAGAGGACCATCGATCCTAACAACAAACTGCTCCATCTTGCTCCTCTTCAGCTACAAGGCACAAATTTGCCTCTTCTTTTTAGGATTCACTTTGAGAGGGGAAAGTACAACTAGAGGAATCATCCCAAGTGGCTTTGAGAAATTTCTTGTGATATTTATTCCCCTTTTCTCTTATTTTGTATTTCTACTCCTTGTCCTCCCTTTATTTCCTCTTCTGCCTCTCTTATTTACGATACTCTCTTCTATTGTACTTCTCCTCACTTCATTCTTCTCTTTCTTTGATTTGACAAGTGGACAATCCTTCTTGTAATAACATGTCTTGTTGCATTCAAAGCAAGAAAGAACCTTGGAGGACACTACTAGAAAAATAGGTTTCACTGACGGATAACTATCTGTTGGTGAAACATCTGTGAATGTAACTTGATGTCCACTAAAGGATAAGATTTATCATCGGTGGTAAAATACACTGATTGATGTTCCCACTTACACCAACGCATAGACCCATCGACGTTTATTCTTGTTGTATTCATTTAAACAAAAACCTACACCAATAGATATCTTCCGTCGGTGTAAGTTTCAGAATAATAATTTTGTGATAAAGTAAATTTTTGGCACAAAAACAACTATCGACAAATGTTTTAGCATTCACTAATCGATATGTCCATCGGTGTGTTCTTTTTAAGTTGCACCGACGGATATAATCCATCTGAGATTCTTTTCAAAAAACCCATTGTGGTTATAATACACTTAGAATCATCGATGAGTACATAAAGAAACACCTATGGAAATGTTCTGTCAGTGTATCTTTTATCAGTAGCATGACACGGACCTTCCCCTCAGTTTCCTTCTCCCAAACACTCACAAACCCTAATCCTCGCCTCTGATCGCCGCCACCTCGCACCGTTGCAACCCACACCGTTGTCACCACACCCTTGCGACTCTTCCTCCACGTTGCCACCTCTCACAATGCCTCCTCTGTAGGATTTCTAGTTTAATTGCACATATATATTTTCGAAATTTTTTATGCACAATAAGGATCAATTACAATTTTCTATGATTTGTTTCGTGCATGCATCGGTTTGTTTCAATAACTAGTTCCAAAACTTTATTAAAACAAACATGGGCTCCGAATTTCATACCTAGAAGTTCTCTAAAATTTCTTCATGATCCAGAGACGTTGAGGATGCTTGTCACTGCGCCGGATGCCCCCGAGTATTCACCAAACTCTAAACAAGATCGGAGAGAGAAGAGCTAGCCTCTCAATCTCCAATAGGGTTTAGAATCTAACTATTAACCCCTCTTTAGTTACCTTGAGAAGAAGATCTCTGAAAACTAAAACTAAACTCACGAATTAAGGAAAATTCGTGGAGAATTATGGAGAGAGATGTTTGCACAAGAATATACTGAATTAATTCTATTAGGTAATGAGATAAACTTTTATTTATAAGTTCTCTCCAAATTACCTATTCATGTGCAACCTCTTGCCCATGATCTCATGCAAACTTCCATCTAACCATCCATTATTTGCTAACAAATAATCTTAGCCACAAATTAAATTAGTTATGGACCAATTCCATGCATGATCTAATTAATTCTTCAATTAATTCTGCAAAAACCGTCTGGATCGGTCGACCGTTTAGACCAAGTTTCGGTCGACCGTTCATAACTTGGTCGACCGTTCGTAACAAAAATATTTCATCGCAATGTTCGGTCGACCGACCGATAGACTTCGGTCGACCGAAAACGAACAGACGAAATTCCCTGTTACGATCGAGACACATCCGGTCGATCGTGCAACATTTCGGTCGACCGTTTTTGGACAGTTCTGCAGACTGGTCAAATTTCGGTTTAACCCCTACAAAATTTGACATTTCGGGATTAGTAGTAAGTTCACAACTTATGTAACATATTATCCTTTGTAATGATAAATCATTACACCCCATAATATTTACATCACATATGAATTTAATTTAGATTCTAATTATGTTATTAATCACAACATAATTTGATTTTGCTTGTTCACCACATGTGTCATATTTTCTACATGAAACCCGACACACCTTATGAACTCAAAATCCCCATTTCTTGTTTCCCAGTATTGTGGTGTGACCTATGGGAGGATCTAAACTAAGTTGGCAGTGATATTAAGAGCTTAATATCACAAGCTATAAGCGGTATCTAGCTACACATTATAGCTCCCAATTAGTTAGATGTCTTCATTCCACTCGAACCAAAACCCGATCCATTTAGTGATGGAGTGCACCACTTGTGTCCGTCCCTTGCCTCATGATATTAAGAATACGCACAAAGTAGTATTGTGTCATCTTTGTATTAGTATTCATTTCTTGATCTCTTTAAGCTAGTTATAAATATGTGACTTAACTCAAATCACATTGTGCACATTATAACTTTGCTTTATCAAGGGGCCCACTAATATCATTACTCAATTAAGAGGGGCAATGATAATCTTTTGACCAACTATCTTCTCCAACAAAAGTCATACTTAACTAACCAATGTCATTACACTACACTTATTGATAGCTCAAGACACTAGTCCAATCAAGCATTTCTTAAGTGATCGGATATAAGTCTCATATCAAAGGACCAAGGACACAGTAAAACATTAATGACACAGAAAACACAATTCTATAATGTTTTACTTATTAGGTCTATTCAGTATACAAAAGTAGTATTTTCCTCTTTTGTGTACCCGTGTTGTCACTCACTTGTAGAGCTACAACGATCTATGACTAACACGACAATCTTAACTCGGTAATTAATGTCCCATGTTAATTCCCATGATTGCGAATATCTTTTGTTTTATGTAAACCATTATCTTTTAGAGCTCTACGGTTAAGGACCAAGAGTCTCTTCCTTAACACTTCTAAAAGACGAATAACATAGATAAGGAACAAAATGATTTTTCATTCAATTCATAAAAATTGACATTTAAAAGTAAAACTTTTAGAACACATTCCCTTCAATCTCCCACTTGTTATTAAAGTTTTCTTTCACATACATACTCAATGTATAAAACAATAATAACCAGGATAAACCCCATTACATATCAATCATCAAGCCAATCTACATGGTTCCACAATCCCATGGACTCGAAATGCATTTCGCCCTTGGCTTGGGATAAGGGTTTGGTGAATGGATCAGCTGTGTTGCTGTTGGTGTCTACCCATAATAGATTTATTTTGTCTTCGTCGATGAAGTCACGTATGACAAAATACTTTTGATCCATGTACTTCACTTTGTGGTGTGATCTAGGATCCTTGATTTGCGAGATAGATGCACTATTATCGCAAAATAGCTCAATGGGTCCCTCGCTCGTGGGAACTACTCCAAGCTCTTCAAGGAACTTCTTGATCCACACTCCTTCCTTGCTCGCTTCAGCGACAGCCATTAGTTCTGAAGCGGTGGTTGAATCGGCCGTAGTGGTTTGCTTCCAGCTATGCCAACTCACAGCTCCACCATTCAGAAGAAAGACATATCCTGATTGCGACCTTCTATCGTCTGGATCACTCATGAAACTCGCATCCGAGTATCCCTCGGCTATCAACTCCCTTTGTCCTCCATAAACAAGAATCTTATCCTTAGTCTGGTTAAGGTACTTCAGGATATTCTTGACCGCAATCCAATGCTCAGGACCTGTGTTGGATCGGTGACGACTTGTCACGCTTAGAGCATACGAGACATCGGGTCTTGTGCAAGTCATCGCGTACATGATCGACCCAATTGCCGAAGCATAAGGGACATCCTTCATGTACTCTAAGTCCTTATGTGATTGCGCACGTTAAGACTTCTTGAGTTGCACACCCATACTCATTGGCACATTGCCCTTTTTGGAGTTGTTCATCTTGAACCTTTCCAAGACCTTGTCAATGTATGCACGTTGACTGAGGCCAATGAGTCTACGGGATCTATCTCGATATATCTTGATTCCCAAGATGTATTGAGCTTCACCCATATCTTTCATTGAAAATGCAGATTTCAATGAACTTCTCGTTTGCTCAAGCAGAGGAATATGATTTCCCATGAGCAATATGTCATCGACATATAAGATTAGGAATACTACATGGCTCCCACTAACCTTCTTGTATATACAAGGTTCTTCCTTACTTTGAATGAAGTGAAGCTTCTTCACTTCCTCGTCAAAGCGTTTGTTCCAACTCATTGATGCTTGCTTCAATCCATAAATGGACCTTTGAAGCTTGCATACCTTCTCGCTATTCTTTGGATCTTCAAAACCTTGAGGTTGTATCATGTACACATCCTCTTCCAAGTTCCCATTAAGGAACGTCGTTTTGACATCCATTTGCCATATTTCATAATCATGAAATGCAGCAATAGCGAGCATTATCCGAATAGACTTGAACATGGCAACTGGTGAAAAAGTTTCATCATAGTCAATTCCTTGAACTTGAGTGAAACCCTTCGCTACAAGCCTCGCTTTGTAGGTTGTCAAGTTCCCATCCATGTCCATCTTCCTCTTGAAAACCCATTTATTTTGAATGGCCTTTTTTCCCTTGAGGAAGGTCAACCAAGTTCCACACCTGATTATCATACATGGATTCTATTTCGGATTTCATGGCCTTAAACCATAGTTTGGAGTCTTTTCTTTCCATTGCTTCTTGAAAGGTCGAGGGATCATCGGTATCTAGTACCATGATCTCATGAAGTCCCAAATACATATCGGGTTTCTTCCTTTCCCTTGTTGACCTTCTAAGTTCTTTTGGTTCTACATGTACTTCTCGAACTTCTTCCACAATTTCTTGCGGAATTGGTTCGTGTTCGATTCTCGAACGTACACTTGGTGGGGAAGATTGAGTTTCTCTTACAATTTCTTGCGAGGGTCTCTCACTCATGCTCCCACTGACGAAAGGAACCTCGGTTGAGCCTTCATGATCTTGAATGTCATCATTCATGTCATGATCTTGTAGAGTATCTTGAGTTTCCTCAAGCACAACCCTACTCCCACTACTTTTTACTCTTTCCAGAAATTCCTTTTCCAGAAATGTGGCATCCCTCTCTACAATCACTCGATTGGAGGTGATATGCCAAAAGTAGTATCCTCTTGTCTCACGAGGATAACCAATAAAGAAGCACTTATCCGCTTTTGGTTGAAGTTTGGTTGACATCAATTTCTTGACGTAAGCCTCACTACCCCAAATCTTGAGAAAATTGAGCTTGGGTGTTTTACCACTCCATAGCTCATAAGGAGTTTTCTCCACGGATTTGGATGGACATTATTTAGTGTGTAAGCCGCAGTTTGTAGTGCATAACTCCAAAAGTAAAGAGGTAATTCCGCATGACTCGTCATTGACCGAACCATGTCGAGCAATGTCCTATTCCTCCTTTCGGATACCCCATTCCACTGAGGTGTACCGGGAGGGGTGAGTTGAGGTACAATACCAAACTCCTTTAGGTATGAGTCAAATTCGGCACTTAAGTACTCACCTCCACGATCCGTTCGTAGAGACTTGATTTTCTTGTCGAGTTGGTTCTCTACTTCATTCTTGAATTCCTTGAACTTGTCAAAGGATTCACTTTTGTTTCTCATTAGATAAACATAGTCATAACGACTATAATCATCCGTGAACGTAATGAAGTACCTGAAATCATCTCGTGCACTAGTACTCTATGGACCACATACATCGGAATGTATCAAATCCAACAAGCCACTCGCCCTTGGACCTTTATTCTTGAAAGGCCTTTTGGTCATTTTTCCCATTAAACATGGTTGGCACGTCTCCAATGATTTAAAATCAAGTAGACCAAGAAGGTTAGCTTCTTGCAATTTCTTGATGCGTTTTTCATTTATGTGACCAAGTCGATAGTGCCACAAGAGAGTATCATTCTCGTGAGTGGTCTTAAGTCTTTTGTTATTGATATTAAAGACTTGTTTATTATTCAATTCAAGCAAATAGAGACCATTCCTTATGAATGCATTTGCATAGAAAACACCATTCTTCGATATAGACAAGCAAGAATTTGAAATATTTATATTAAAATTATCCATATCTAAACATGATACAGAAATAACGTTCTTGCTAATCGAAGGCACATAATAAACATTCTTTAGACATAAATTTAAACCACTACATAATTGAAGCACCACAGAACCTTGTGCAACCGCAGAAACGTTCGCACCATTTCCGACCTTCAATTCTACCTCGTTCCTTACGAGTTCCTTCCTATCCATGATTAGATGCACATTAGAAACTATGTGAGCACAAGATCCGGTATCAATTACCTAATCCTGGACAGAGGTGGCTAAATTTATTTCAATAACAAATATACCTTTGGCCTTTTTGGGGCGCCGACGTTCAATCACTCCGTTGTCAAGGTCTTCCTTGTACTTGGGGCAATTTGGCTGGATGTGTCCTTTTTCACCGCAGTGAAAGCACTCCATATTGGGAGTTGGAAATTTCTGAGATTTCCCCCTTGAGGTACTCGCACGAGCACCTCTTACTCCCTTGCTCTTGATTGAACCACTTTTGGTAGATTTGCCCTTTCCTTTACCAATCTTTTGGCTCCTCCCATGGACGGCAAGGACATGCTTGTCCCTACCCTTGCCCATGTCAACTTCAGCAGTTTTGAGAGCGTTGTGCAGCTCCTCAAGACTCACCTTTTTTTCACGCACGTGATAGTGCATCACAAAGTCCTTAAAGGACGAGGCTAGAGAGCCAAGAATTATATCTTCAGCAATGTCCTCGAGCATTGGTGAAGAGAGCTTTGCCAACTTCTCAAGGTACCCTTGCATCGTGAGGAAATGCATGGATACCGATGTTCCCTCCGCCATATGGCACCTTGTGAGTGCGATGGTGGTCTTATAGCGCTCCTTTCGGGCACTATCCATGAACATCTTAGACAAAACCTCCATGGTCTTCTTGGGTTTTGAATCCAAGTATTTCGCTTGAAGCGAGTCACCCATGGATGCTAGCATGAGACCGTGAACTTGGTTCTCTTGGTCTTCCCACTTGGCTTTAGCCTCTTTCTCTTCATCTGTTAATGTCTCATTCCATTTTGGGATTGGACCTTCCAAAATGTGAAACAGTTTCTCAAACTTTAACACGATGTTGAGTTTGAGTTGCCAACTTATGAAGTTTGAGCCATCATTTGCTAAAGGGTGTTTTTCTATCATGGATCGTACGATAGGTTGGATGTTCGACATTTTCTACAAAATAAATCATACAGGATTTTAATGCCAATTTTATGTTTATCATACATACATACAAATGTAAATGCTGCAAATAAAAAAATTGCCCATAAATGCAACAATCCAAGATCCCATCAATTGTAATATAGACTAGCTAAGGGCTATCGAATACATTACAATATCAAGGTAAGAAATGCATTTTCTAATCACAACCTTTTTGAATTTTAGCAACATTAGCATCTTCAAACTCTTGTGATTCTTGTCGTTTTAATTATGAGGGAATGTGACCTATCCTCGTTAAGAAAAACATTTTCCCAATACCGAGCGAGGGCTCTAGGTAATGTTAAGAAAACTTATTTTCATTTGATACGAGATACGTTTATCCATTGTATTCACAACTAAGCATACTTGGGGTTCACTAGGGTGAAACGCACCTCATATATCTAATCGTGGCACAACAATAGACAACCATTATATCTCCCACTATTCCCAAAGATGGAGGGAGCTATCTCCCGCTAAGGGCGAGCAGAGTATCCCTCGATCGATGGCTGCTAGTGGATAAAATAAGAAGGAAAATTACTCTTAATTTTGTTGGACAATTTCATATATTAACATGTGATTCGGAATTTTAGGTTATCATGCATATTATCATTCATACACATCCTACATTCAATCACATTCATCACATGCATAGTCATTGGGAAAAGCTTAAATCTCTAACATAATATAACAATTGCTTTTTGTGTAATCATCTTTAAACAAACAAGATTCAGACAACTAAACAAAGTTGTCGATTGTCTGACATAATGAGCACCAACGGTTATAACGAGCACAGAAGTTCTGACGACTAAACAAGGTACAAATCGTTCAAAATAAATCGGAAAAAGGATTGGAAAATGCTAGAAAATGTTCAAATAACTAACCAATGAATCAGTTGTCCAAAAGTACGAAGATTCCTCAAGGCTTTACTGTTGACATATTCGGACTACTAAAATGTAGTCATCTGAATCTAGATGGATGAGGAATTTATGTGTGTTTCAGACGACTGGACATGGGTTTAGTCATCTGAAAGTGATGTACTGAAAACCAATGGATTTTCGAAGTATTTGATCTTGATTTCTATTTATGCCTAGTTTACATATCATCCTAGGAGTCAATAATAGGTAAAATTACAAGTCTTCTTGAGCTTAATTACATGTCTTGTCTTTAGTCCAATTTGCCTTAAATTTTGAACACCTAGTAAAATAGAACATGCACAAGTATGGTGTATAATGTACATGTGTGTGTAAAAATTGATTCATTAGATTAAGTGTTAAAGTTTAATCTTTTTTTATTAAGGCTATAATGCCAACAATCTCTTTTTTGATGATGGCAAACTCAATTCTAAATCTTAAATGAGATGATTTAAGAATTTCAAAATACAATGCTCTCCCTATCTATATGCACAAGTTGGTGATTTGTGAATGTGATTTTCTCCTCCTTACGAAGTGCATCTTTCAAGATTACTTCTCCCCCTTTGACATGCATAAAAAAATTCTACTTTAAAAATATTGAACAAACATGCATGAGAAGACTTTAGGAATTGAAATTCATTACATTAAGGAAAATTCATTGAATTAAGGGAAAATAGTACACTTGAAAGTAAAATTCAAAGCAAATACATAAGCAAAAAACATACGCAAAGACACAATGTTAGAGATTTTATAAGTTCAATACTGCAAGTGTACAAAGTCGAAAAAGACACGGCAAGTACAGGTTGTACCACGAGGAGTTGTGTGTGTCATTGTTCCCACAATACTTGAATGGGAGAGAAAAGGAGACGGAGAGGATTATGCTAAAATAACTAAACTAAACAAGTAATGAATCAACAAGATAACTAAACCCCTCTTTGAGTGGAGGTGTGTAAAGGTGTGTATGTGTGTGAGTGGGTGTTCAATGCAATTAGGCACACATGTAGTGTGTGTGGCATACAAGTAGAACCTAGTGTAGAATATAACTATAGGACACACAACACTACATGGCAAACCATGAACATGCATATTTCACATAAAGTTTAAGTTGATTTTTAATTATCAAGCATGCAATAAGTACCTAGTGTGGCTATTAGAGCATCAATTAATCCTACCTACAACCTAAATTATTCATGTGAACGTGCACAAAACATGGATCCATGCATTTCAAGCTAATTCCATACAAAGATAAACCATTACAAGTAACAATATAAACCCTAGATCTAGCATGAGACAAGTACCTAGTGTGGCCATTATCTTATCTAATACAAGTTTAAGCGTGATACAAGTATAGATCTACATTAAGCACAAGGAAATGACACAAGTAAGAAAAACCCATCATCACACAACACATAGTCTACATCACCTCTACCCCAAATGGGGTGGATCTAATGCAGTTGTTGGGGCCATAGATATTGCAGTTGTATGTTGACAAAGTGGATTTGATTCAGCATAGATTAGTAGCAGCTCAGTATAGACATAAGAGTTATGTTGATCATAGGCGTCGCGAGCTGCAGTTTGAGATTGGAGATCATGCCTTCTTGAAGGTTTCACCTGTGAAGGGTGTGATGAGGTTCGGGCGGAAAGGGAAGCTGAGTTTGACGTATGTTGAGTCATTCGAGATTCTGGAGCGCGTTGGTGCAGTGGCGTATCGGGTGGCTTTACCATCATAGTCCGCTGGCTTACACAACGTATTCCACATCTCCATGTTGAGGAAGTACGTGGAAGACCCGTCGCATGTGATTTTGCATGAGCTACCGAAGATTCTGAGCGACATGACCTTAGAGGAGAGTCCAGTAGAGATCTTGGAGCGTACGTAGCGACAGCTAATGCGGTGGACCATTCCGATGGTGAAGGTCCGCTGGCAGCATCACAGTATGAGTGAGGCCACTTGGGAGTGTGAGGATGATGTGAGAAGTTTGTATCCAGAACTCTTTGTTGAAGGTTAGGGATAGCAAATTTCGAGGACGAAATTTATTTAAGGGGGATAGGTTGTAAGACCCCTCTCCTTATATTATAATAAAGTCCATTTTCATATTTCATGCATGTGTATTAATCTTGTGTATGCTTGCTTGTGCTGCGTGTTTATTCTCGTTTTGTGAAAGTTTCTATTTTCGGGAAAGTTTCCTTTTTTGGTCGCGCAGACGCGTGTACGGGCTTGGCGCGGTAGGGGTTGCGTCGGTTGTGGGAGGCGTTGAGCCCCAAGACCTTCACACCTCGGAGGCATTTGGAGATCATTGTATATCACTTGGTTAGAAAGAATAGGCGAGAGGCAGATGTCGGCCAGAAGACGGCGGTTTAGACGATTTTGTTTTGTTTTGTTAATTTATTGAAGTCGAAATGTTATGAAATTTTGTTTGTGACTTCTATTGGTAACCTAATGTGTATGTTAGGGAACAAATCAATCCAAATGCTCAAGTTTATATCAAATCCCAAGGAGTCAAGAAAGTAAAAATTACGTTCAATATTGTCTTAATTTCTTAATCCTTTTGTGCATAATTAGATCGCATTTCTTCACTTCAAAACCTGAAACTCATTACATTCAATAGATATACAATATAATGTATGATGTATGCGTGTGAGAGTTATATATTCGATTAGAACATGTTTAGTGATAGTTTTAGCTTATATCATCAAAATAAGTACATGATTAGCCAAAAATCCAATATCAATTTGATTGTGATTAAGGTTAGGTTGATTAAATCATCAAAATTAACTTGGCAAACAACGAGTAGCAGTAAAATCAAGCAATTTCAACATGGATATTACACATGATGTGCTACTAATCAAGGCAGCACACAATATTTGCACTTCTCTTCATCTCAATTTTATGTGAAAAAACGTTGCAATCTGCTTCTCTAAGTCATCATTAGTTTTGGCAATCTCAGCCCTACACCCTTTGACTGACTTTTAGCAAAGTAGGGGAATAAGATAGATCTTGAGAGCACGACATCATCCTAATCACATTGTCGACCAAACATGTGGAGGTCCAAAGGATGTTCGAGCCGACTCCTCCAATGGCTTAATCTACTAGAAAGTGTTATTCAACACCTACATCAGAGAGATGACGATTGTAAAAGAAAAATGTTATACTTGCGTAATAATTTGGAGCTAGGAATGTCATCATCCTCAAGAACTTCCCCCTACCAGTATCGTAAGAAGTAATTGGTTGCAGTATCTACGCATTGTGTATCATTCATTACATACATTGATGGCAATGCATGAGATAATTGTGCAGGATGATGTTATATCATGGTCCTCGACTGTCTTGTCTCCTTTTGCTTTCTGTAAAGCTTTTGTTTTCCATGTCTGTCAAAATTCCATGTGTTTGCAAAAAGAAACTCTTTTGTCGATCTTGTGGGGATGTTTAGCGTGGCAAAATTGTTGAAAGATGTAAAAGGAGAAGCTCCCAGAATTTTGAACTTGATGTCTTGAGATATCAATCAAGAGACGTGAAGATAAACATCAGTTTCTTTAGAGGTGTGTGGCATCAACGAATTTCATGGCACGAGACGGAAAAAGAACTCCACCCTAGACGTGGTGCACCTCTTTTTTTAGAGTTTTTATGTTTGTTAGTTTTAGGGAATCTATGTTACTGCTAATGGAATTGTCAATTCCAAGGATCTCTAACATCCTAAGATAAGTCATAATGGGTAGATATGTTGGGTTTGTGTACATGAAGTAAATTTGATGGGAGTCCATCCATTTAGGTTGTGCATGGTTTGAAATCAAACACACTAAACCCTTTGACACATGATATGCTACTAATCAAACACACTAACGGAAAGTATAGCTCTAAAAGTCAAAGGTCAAACGCAAAAGTCAATTTCAATGTCAAAGGAAGAAAACGTTACCGTCAAAGTCCAAAAGCAAAAAAGAGAAGAAAAAATGAAGCAAAGACTATAATAAGTCTTATCCTTTGGTGTATTCAAGTAAGAACTGACCACCAGTTTTCTACCTTTATCCATGGAAATTAGTGTAGGAGGTATCCAAGAAGGTAAAAGTCTCTTTTAAGATGGTATTGGTGTCCATGTTTTCACTTTGATCCTTAAACTTGCACGAAGGATCCACTTGGCTAAGTGTGTGGACAATAAACGAGTGAAGTCAAACCGTAGGATGCTCGCATCTCATAATGGACAATGTGTGTTTCAATCGTGTTGCTAGGTTGACTCGATGCATCAACGTTTGGATTTTGTGGGTGTTTCCACTAAAAATTTCTTACGAGAACTCCTCATTGGCGATAAAAGGGTTTAACGACTTGTTCAACATACCCTTTCGGATTTTCCTATTTTTTGTATGCTTTAATTTCTTTTTCTCTCTGTTTTGCATATTTGCTTTCTAAAAGTAAATCAATATTTTTTAGTGCAAATCATTACAAATAAAGCTTAGAAAACATTATTTCTCAGTTAATTTGATTAGTATCAATTGTGTTATTTGTTAAAGAAAATTAGGAAGTAGTGAGATCCTTTGTTTTTAATAGATAAATTTTAGATATATAATTATTTCAATATATTAGTTTGGCAAACTTATGGGTTTATGGGTTTGGTTGGGGGCTAAGAACAAAGGTTAGCGGACGCCTAGGTTGAAGAGTTGAAAAATCTAAATGGGTTTCAAAAATCTAAATGAGATCCGCCGACACGTGTTAACGGATTTCACATTTACAATCGTAGTTGGAAGTAGACTGTCAACAAGTATACCTAAAATTTGAGTTCTCATGCTTCCAACGGAACAAGGGTGAAAACTTGTTTAAGGACGAACCAAGTTATGATTTTTCAATTCCCCACGTCAGACAAACCGAAAGAGTTAACCGTCAGAAAAATTCTTTTTAGTCTACTGCGCTGTCATACGAAAAATCTAAACAGGACAAACAATAAAAAAAACCAAAATATATATATTTATAAACAAATGAAAGACACAGTATTCCGCATTAGCTTCATCTGTTCACGGCAACATGGCGATAACGAATCAAAGGAAAGGAACAGTATTCCGCATTAGCTTCATCTGTTCAAGGCAACATGGCGATAACGAATCAAAGGAAAGGAACGGTAGCTACTTAGCATGTAGAAGCCTCAGAGTCAAGGCGTTGATAGCTTCACTTGGAAGTGAAAAATAACTAATCCTTCTACGTTCTGTTAATGACCAATTAAATATCAATACCATTAAAAAAACCTTTTTTATTTAAATATAAGAGAACATCATTTCGCTGCTTTATCAAATATCACATAACATAATTCAAATACACTCATATTGTTCTCTATCCACGTCTGTGTTTTGTTGGTCGTTCGTGGTCGTAATCATGAGCCCGCTCACGTTCTCTCTCCTTTGAGCTTCGTGAATGCCTTTCTTCCTTCTCCCAATCGTCGTGCATCGACAATGACGGTCGCCGTTTAAAATGATACTCCTCTTCACTTGACTCGTATTCATATGTGTTTCTCTTACCCAATCCGGTAGACGAACTCCTGGTTGCTGACCGTCGTTCTTCACGACGATGTGTGGATTCATGACGCTCTTTCAGCCCATTTGGTGGTTCTGATGCTTTCTTCTTCTTGCTGCTGCTTTCTTTGCCTGCTTCTGGAAAGCTTATCCTCGAGAAAACGCTGGCCTTCTGCTTCCGTTCAGCAGCTGCCATGACGTCTTCTTGATCGCACTTTCCCTTGGAAATACGAGCCGGAGATGCTAGCCGGGATGAATCCCGGACAGAATTGTTTCTCAAGGGGCTCTTTTCCCTTCCAGGCCGATCTCCCGAGCCTTGCGACACCATCTTCTGTAGTAGCCCACACAGGCCACAAACACATTAGCAAACACAAAGAAAACCATCTCTCTAGAATACTTGCCACAATGAAATGAACATCCAAAATGGTAAGACAATCACTCCTCAAGGCGTGAAGCTCTATTACATCACTCATGTGAACCGAGTTTAAAAAGAAGGGAAGTTTGAAAACGTACAGACTAATATAATTGCTCAATGTTCCTTTCAGAATAAGCTTAAAAACACAAAGTGATTTCAGGATATAATAAGTTCAACAGGGTAGGCATTTGCGTAAATGGTCAGCTCTACGAGCTCTTTGCTAAAATAAGCTGATTTCTCCAGACAAGTGTACAAAGGGATATTAATAACCTCACAGCATATGCCATACTGGCCAAGACATCTACGCCTGCATAGGCCACATTCCTGAACACTAACATTTTCAAGAACAATGATGCAAGCATAAACAGTTTACAGCACTGCGAAGTTAAACATGAAAGTACCATAAAGACAGGCTGTTATCAAACTAACAGCCACTTATAACGAAATTAAAATGTTTTATCATGGATATATTGGCAAACCTAGAAGTAAAATATATTCTATAGTAACTGCAAATGCGAATATTGTTTTTCAGAAACAACCATGAAGATGAAATAGATCTTTATATTTAGAACACCAATATGCTATCTATAACTAATTAATTGATTCTTAGATAAAGCTACACCTAGCATACATAAGAATGAAGAGGATAATATATAATATATACATACAAGATAACCTAATGGGATCATACACTTCCAGGATGCAATTGAGCAATCAATGTGGAAAATGAGAAAACGTAAGGGAACTTTATATTGTTCATGACAGTGCAGCAAACAATATTACATTAACGCAGCAAGTAAAAAAATCTGGTCCATCCAATTAATATTATTATTGCACTCTGCAAAAATAACCTTATAGATGCAAAGATGTGTTAAGATAAGAGACATACAGGCTTCTGCCTCAAGGATTTCTCAGGGTCACTGCCCTTCTCTCTTTTGTGTTCTGACTCTCTTGAATGAACCCTGCAATAATGAGATCCAAATTACAAGAGAACACTGTAACAAGAATGATTTACATTCATGGGATAATCTCCTCATAAACAATGTCATCAGCTTGTCAAAAATGGAATAGGCAACGAAAGAAGAAACAGATCAAACTGACTAGGAGAACCAATCATGATTTAAGTGTCAAGCTTACATAAATAAAAGACTAAGAAATCATCAAATTATCAAATATAATCGAAATGTCCGTGAAATGGAAACAAGTTAAACTCAAAAAGAACAAAAAATTGCACATCAGTCAGTAGTCAAATGCCAATTGAGTACTCAATAGCATGAAGTCAGGTAGACTCAAAGAAAAACTTACATATCTAAACTGAAAACCAAAGTAACCGTATCCTGCAGTAAATGTGGAAATACTATTAAGTGAAGCATGTGGGCTTCTTTTAAGAATCATGGAGATATTATTAGAGACAAGGAGCTGGAGAACATAACATTCAACAGTATGTTCTTGATACAGAATTTAACACAATATCAAAAGAAATCCAAAGCAAAATTGTCTAGTAAGATCAGAAATATATTGCTTAAGAAGATAAGTAGACCATAAATTATAGCATTTATGCTTTCTGTGTAATCTCTGTTATCATATAACTTGAAACAAAAAATTTAACCAGCATCCATAAAGCTTTGAACATGACACTAACACAGGCATTAGAAGTAATACAACTCTCCTGCTGAACAGTATTAGGCTAAGATTAAATTTGAAAAATGAAAACATGCATTACCTTCCATTCTCTCTCTCGCTTTCACGCCAAGCAAGATTTCCTTTCCTTGCTTCATATTCTTTCCTGCTCATAGCTGGATGTCCTATATTTTTGTTCATAGTACCCATGCCAAATTCCGAAGGATCCCTGCAGATGCAATGTACTCCGTAGCTTTAACATTCACAAAACTAAAATTTGAACCACAAGGTAAGAAACAGAACAAATTAAATGCAGTACAATCCGCTGACAGTTCACTCAGAACACCAAAGCAGAACATGAAAAGATAAATTTTGACCTCCGAGGGAGCATAGGCATCATATTATTCATATAACTCTGTGCTGCAAATGGATCCTGTGGCATGCCTCCTCCAAATGGAACATCAAAAGGACCTTGGGGGAAACCCATCATAGGCATAGGACCAGGAAAAGGGGCCATATACCCGTCCATTCCCCATGGTGCTCCAGGAAAGTATGGATTGTAACCAGAAGGAGGAAAAGGCATCCCAGTAAAGTTCTCAAGATCTGGATTTGGTCTCAGCGGCACATCTGAAACTGTGCCTATCAACATACCACACAACAGAGTAAGCTTATTGAATGTTTAACCAAGCAATTAACAACTGCCGAATAGAACTCATGAATGAAAAAGTGAATTGACTAACCACTCCCAAGAAGGCGTGTTTTCTTCTTCTTTTTCTTCTTCACTGCAAAAGAAAGGTATCACAAAATGATACTAAAATGTATAGCCATCTCCAACACAATGTACATTTAGTAACTTATCAATAATCAATGCTGCCAATAATCACGAATAGCCCCAGTCTAGCACGAAAAAAACCACAGCAATTTGTCAATAGTTTACAGAACACACCTTGCTCACCGGAAGGAATCCTTCCCTGGGCTTCTTCCTCTGCCAAAGGAGCACTTTCCAGTGAAGTAGCCTTTGCACTTACTGTTTCACGTGGAGGCTCTGATATTGCCGCATGTATTATGGCTCTGTCGAGAAATTCAACCCCAACTTCTTCTTTCTTTACATTTTCCTTTACTTCTGGTGGGTGCTCCAGATGAGGAACAGGATCTTTATTGTGAGCAGAAAGGGTGGGAGAGGGAACCTTAGGAGAAACAGGGTGAGCTGACTCCATGTCTGCTAGAAATCATAAAATTAAGGCAGTTCATCACAATTAACAATGTATTCTTGTACTTAACAATTCTTAAATACCTCGAACTGGTAACAAGCTTCCAGCATTCTCCGAATTGCTGTTTGTAGTAGTCTCCAACATGCGACTGATGGTCTCCCTTACCGTTCTATTTGGGACTAGATCGTCAGCAAGTATACTTGCAAACCCACATACACACATAGATTTTGAGATTATGTGATCTCTGATGCCTGGTTTCAAAATTGGAAATAGCAATCAAAATACCCATCAGAAGCACGAACCAAGAAAACAAAATAAATAAAAAGACGTAACTGCAACACCCCAACCCATAATTACGGATCTCATTGATAGCATGATTTCAGAATTTCTTTGTTCATGTGCGAAAATAACAATCCAAATCCCAAAGAGAACTGGAATAAAGTATTATGAACTTCTTACAGAATTGAATTCTGGGCCACAGGCATATGCCACAAATAACCAGATACATGAATTGAGCCCCAAAAAAAGATATATGTAGAGCAGTTTTACAAGATACTCCAGTAATTCAAGCTTTCCATTAGATTTTAACCAGCAACAGCAACAGACTTTACCAAAATGCTATTAACATATTTTTCTACACAAAAAATTATCTTACATTTGTCACAAAAACTACTGAAACAGCATTTGGCAGTCAGAACAGCATCCTTCATAACTTCTTTACACAATGGACACCGTAACTCATCTGGGATATTATCAGTAACAGTTCTAGTAGAAGGTAGACCTTCAATCTCCTTCTCAAAAGCCGCTCTGCAATAATTAATTAATTCGCATTGAGATACATTTAAAATAGAGACTTGAGAAAATACAGCATTGCTTATGCTTACTCATTCGGCTTTAAAACAGCAACAGCTCCACTAGGCAATGCATAAGAACCATCAGGAGTGGCCATTAGCATAGATTTTGGAATCCCAGTTGGAGGTTTTACTCTTCTAATATCATACGTAGGATCCCCATTCGTTGGACAGTGTTGAATAAAATGACCTGGTGAGATATGGAAAGTACCAGACACAAGACTGTAACCCCATAACATGGAAATAAATCATTCAATATGGCATTAAGAAAAATTGCTTCGCACTTACCAGGAACCTTGCATCTGTGACAAATATAGCCCTGGGGTGGCGTCTTCCGCTCAAAACCTCCACGCCCTTAAAAAGTTTGAATTAGCACAAATTTATGCAATAACAAAACTTAGCTATTAGAGTATTGGACTACGCATATGTGCAATAACAAGAAGAAAAAGAAACAGAAAGCAACCTACAGTAACCAGATATGAAATATAAGTTACCACCATAAACACATATAATTGAATTCAGATCAAAAACATATTAGTAGATATGAACTTCAGCTAAGAAATGCATATTCTTGTTCTATATGCAAGACCTTGGATTAATCTCCAACACATTTAAAAAGTTGCCAAGACCTTAGACAACCTAGAGAGCAAAAAATTGAGATGCAGTCATGCTAGAACATGTCACATCAAATAGAGATGTACTGGACTTGGTCACACTACAAATGAGAACGACAACCATGAACTGCTGCTCAGTGCTAAATGTTAATAAAATGTCGAATCATCAATCTATACAACTATAAAACCTAGAAAACAAGTTCAGTTACGAATTTTACAACTCATCAGAGTTTTAGTTTACTTTTTTATATATACAACCAATAAGAAGAACCACTAGTCTGTGAGACTAAAGATTCGACCAATTGAATTCAGATCAATAACCAACACACACACACACACACACACACAGAGAGAGAGGAGAGGAAGAGAGAGAGAGAGAATCATTAAGCCACACTAAGTAGCATGTCCCATCTCACGACCAACAACATGTTCATACGAATGCTTTTTGGTTGAAAAATTACAAAAAAACTGGAATAGATACAGGATAAAAATTCCAAATTGCAAACAAGCATGATTCCCCACTAAAAAACCTAAGTAGCCCAAAAACCTCACAGCAGGATATGCTTAACACAGAGCACCAGAGTGGATTTTGAAATCACAAGGATTTCTATCCTTCCACCCCAGGTGAACAGAAGCATGCAACAAAACTTATTAGAAAGACAAATGTTCTTAATAAGGAGCAGCAAAAGATGACTCTATTTTACTTGTTTTTTGCAAAAACAAAAAGAAAAAAAGGTACCAGGATTGCCAAATCCACGACCAGCCATCGTCCTACCACCCATACCCCTTCCAAAGCCTCTCCCTGGACCATTATTATCTTGTGTTTGTCTGTAGAAAGAAACTATTTCCAATTATAACAGGAATTCGACCCAACTGATCAACTAAAACAAATGCAAATGATAAACCCTTACTGTTGCCATTGCAAAGCAGGTGTATCGATTAAGGCTTTAAGCTTGCTTTCCTCATCAACATTGCATGAAGAAATTGTATTCACTATGGTATTTGGTGTCTGAGCAGGATGAACTTCAGGAATAGCATACAAGTCATTTCCAAACTCATCACATCCAGACTCTTCAGGCTGCAAAATCCAAACTATAACTAACTGGCAAAACAAGATCACAAGGAAACCAAATTGCAAAGAACTAATGACAATTTTCTTTCATTCCCAACAACAATCCACAAGAGACTGGTACAGTTCTTACAAATCTCATGACGGATGAATCAGCAACTGCTAAGCTATGGTTTTGAAGCACTTCTTCTACCTTATCCTCTAACGTTTTTGGCCTGCAGACGAAAAATTAGCTGCATCTTGTGACCCACTGGGAATGGGTTGCTACCATGTGAGACACAACCATATAGGAACATGTCTCGCAAAGAGAGAGAAAAAGGCCAACGCAACCAAAAGCTATAAAGAATTACAAACATGGAGACAAACAAGAACTTAAAATTATTGAGGTGAAGAGTGTGGTAAGTACTCATCAGGTTGGGTAATAATGGGCTTCCGAGGACGTCCTGGGACCCGGCGAACTAACACCCGAGTATTTTTCGGTATCAATGTTGCCTCATCAAAATATTCTGAAATTAAACAGGCAAAAGAGAAATCTCTATAAAGATTGCTGAACAGATATTATGCCAACCCACTTTGTGAATTGCCG
Organism: Triglochin maritima; assembly: GCA_963682175.1. Classification (NCBI taxonomy): domain Eukaryota; kingdom Viridiplantae; phylum Streptophyta; class Magnoliopsida; order Alismatales; family Juncaginaceae; genus Triglochin; species Triglochin maritima. The sequence continues at coordinate 32,178,473 of OY821776.1, read as the reverse complement.
AGGAACAAATCCCAACCAATTTTGATCTAGTATAACAATGGGTGCTTGAATTATTTGTTCCTAACTCCTATAAAAAATGAATTAGTTGTTTCAAAATCCTATGAAAAAACGATATCAAATAAAAATTGGTCTTCTTCTGCCAATTTTCAGTGGTGTGACTGGAATTGAATTTTCATTGCACTATATTATACTATGATAAACGTTACAGTTGTATTAAACTCTCTCCTTATGCTCTGTTTTATTAATTTTTTATTACTACATAACATTACTAATAAGTAATAGCATAAGAACCAACCTTCGTTAGTCTGGGAATTGGACACCATGAGATCAAAATCCGTACCCCGGCCCAAATGCTTGGACTCAAAAATTCGCTCTTTGAGATTGGCAACAGAAATAAAATGGCCATCAATAGGTATGGGATCATAATCTCTTGCACTCTTAAACTTATAATACACGGCCATTATTTATTTTATTTTTCCTTCTTTAACTCTAGGTAAAAGGAGTAAATCGAAAAACAACAACTTCACTTGCCCAAATTTGAGCTGAAGGCCAGAAAAATTATAAAGGCCCAAACTTTATGCTGTAAAAACAAATCTATAGAGTACAAAAGTGTCTCATCTCCTTTTATATGCAAATCCTCGTAGAAGAAACTGATCTCTAACAGAAGAGATAGGAACAAAACGCAATCTTTTATCAAAGACCAACGTGCACAGCACCACGAGAATCAACTGCAAGCAAAGCACGGGCGAGGAGGAACCCCGATTCCCAATCAACAGCGGTCAAGGGGTAGAGGAGGCGAAACCCTAATTCGGCAAATATCCACCGCGGATCAGCAACAACAAAAGCCCCGATAAAGTGAAACCCTAATTTCGTTCAGATCCGCCAGGACTACGCTACAAGCACAGCAGGGGCGATGCGAAACCCTGAACTGTCAAAACCAAACTTGGTCGACCAAAACCACCGCTTGCATCTCAGAGCCGAAAAATCAGATCTTGATCCACCCGGAATCTCTTGGAACAACCAAATAAGACCTCGATCCACCCAAAACCCCGGCTGCTTCAGACATCCGTAGCCCAAACTCCGAAATCAACACCGGAAACAGCCTCGTATCTGACGAATCTTCCGATCTACAAACTCCACGGACGAATCGAGAAAACCAGAGCGAAAATCCCAAATCAAGCGCCGCATCGCCGAGAACCGCCCCTCTCGAGCATCGTATCGCCGCAGCAACGAGGGTGGACGCGGAGAACTGGAAACCAACACACGAGATCGGTACGAGAAAACTTGGGAATTAGGGTTAGGGTTTCTTCTTCGTGGTAGACGGATTCTCTCTCTTCGTGTGTCGAAGAGGATAGATTACAATAATGTAACATTGCGAAATATTGAGATTCTAGTCCTATAATAGGTCGAAGACCGTGGGACGGTTTCGATAACGGCGGACTCGTTCAATCTGGATCCGGTTCCGCATACCCTATTTCTTGACTAGGCAAATTAGGTTGCGTCCCTATTTCTTGATTTCTCTCTCTTAATCTTCGGTTTCACGTTGAATCTATATTATACACTCTTTATTGTTAAAGAGAATAGGAAGTACTCTTTTTTAAAATACCAAAAATATTATTGTTGATTGAAATTCCAAAAACTCCTATATTTTAGCTAATTTCGAGACAAAATGTCCTTTTAGTTAAGATGTATGTTTATTTGATATATATTTTGTTCTTTTGAATTTTGTCAGTATTGAATTCGTTTCTATTTTATCACTATACCATATGTTGCATTTTTCTAAACTTATCACATGTATATGCTAAAGTATTTCATCGGGTGTGTATTTCCTGAATATAACATGACTACATGAGATTGCTACCTACGTTTAAGGGTGAACACCAATCCGGACCGAAACGGGTTGGACCCCAAGATCAAAACCAGGTTGGCCAAGTATGGTTCCAAACTAGCCTGGACTGGTCGATTCCAGTTAAAAATAGGACCGACCTAGTTTTTTTATTTTTTGGTTTTCTTTTATAATTTTATTTGCAACAATAGGCTTTGTAATAAAGTTTTTTTTAGTTCATGTCTTAATTATTGAATTTATTTACCGATTACCATGCGAAATTTTGTCTATGAAAAATTAGTGAATTTGATTATGACATTAATCTCTTAGTATGTTAAAGTTGATTGCAATAATTACTTGGACTCCTACAAGTCCAAACAAAAGATTAAAAATTGCACCCAAAAAGATGTGGATTTAAAAATGAATTGACTTAAACTTGTAAAATCCACCAACATTTCGACAATAAATGCAAGTAAATATAAATATTAGAATCTATTTCAATGTAGCAAAATAACGTGTTTTAGAAATTAAGTCTACTCTTATGTTCCACAATGATGAAAGGCAACAAATATCATAAGAATGTCAAAAACATACTGTCACAGCCAATAAAATGTCAAAAATATATGGATGAAAAAATATACCCTAGGTGTCAAAGAACTACGAAATTAATCCAGAGTGCGACCTCTAGTATTAAAAGCGGATTCAGAAGTAATAGTTGATACCGGTACCGCAAGCATATCTCGTGTCGCACATGTTGTAATTGAATATATATGTTAATTCAAGCGTCACCACACCAACACATTGTCATCCACCTCAGCCAAGCCCACTTTTTTTGCTGAACCTATTTCATAATTGATTTCTTGAAGTCCCATGCAGTACCTTGCAATGCGCTATGCGCGAGGACACAAGATTGTACAACATCCTCTCATCTGCCCTAAACCAAAAAAACCCTAAACCTCTCATCTGCCTCGAGCAAGAGGTTTGCATTTTCACAGGCGTGGACGTTTCCAGTTTGATGGGACGTTGTCCCGTCGGGGTGTGGTCGGGTTCAGTTCAATGTAGTTTGGTCATGTACAATTCGCTGGAATGCGGTCGTGTCCACCTAGAAATGTGTTGTAACCGTTTACATCAGAGTAGTGTCCCTTGGAGGAAAGATTTGTCCTTTTAAGGAAACTTGTCCCTTGAAGGACTAGTATGTCCCTTTAAGTTGGTGGTCCGTGGTTTTTTATACTGTTCTAGGGTCTCTGTCGTGTTGTGTTCATTTTCAGTTGGAGAGGTTTGTCCTTTTAACATTAGAACTCTGATCGGCATTCTGAGTGTCCATTTAACATTGGAGGTTGTGTCCCTGGAAGGACACTTGTGTCCCTCGAATGACCATTGTGTCCTCTTAGGTTGTGTCTCTTGTGGTTCTAAGTTTGTGGTTTAACATTCGAATTGTTCTTTTGAGGTACTAAGTCTTTCCTTTTATTCATTACAGACATCAAGATTCTTTCAGTCTACAAAGTGTAGATGGGCACCTTCAAGAATGAGAAGAAACTACTTTCTGATAGACAACAAGCGATATTCGAAAGGACACCCTTTACACACTTCCTAAAAATGCGAAGTATAACGGTGAACAATGACATCGCGAAGTTCCTGATTGAGAATTACCACGAGGAAGAAGGCAATTTCAAACTTAGGAACAAAGTGGTGAATTTGGAGGCCTCCAACGTCGTCGCGATATTAAGACTACCACTAGATGGAGTGCTAGTCGACATGACTGAGAAGTCATCGACCAAACGACGAGATCTGCGACTAAGAAGGCAGAGTTTGGAATACAACTGGACAAAGCGAGAACGTGTGGAAACCAAGAATAGTGCGTCAAACTTCTGCTTTATCTTCTTTTTAGTATCTTCTTTTTCTGCGACGATTCGCACGAAACAAAGGGATAGTACATGCCTGTGATAAAAAAGATGGAGTAAATAAGGACCTAACTACTGGCATAAAAATGCCAGTAGAGATCTGAAGACAAGGAAATCTACTAGCAACAATACCCGAAGAGAGGGGAATGTGGACGGATGCGGGGGTCATACCTCAAGTAAAAAATAACGGTTTCAATCATTAACCCTCATTTTATGATACCAATAGTTTTCCCTTAAACGAGATATCCACATGTTGATGCAGGTATGACTCTGTGAGAAGATAAAAAAAAGATAACGTAACCCACGACGTTCTGAGGGACCACTGCAAAACGAGGTCAACAACGAAGAGTTGAAATTGAGATGACTCAAGGTGAAGCAGACGATCAAGGATTTGCAGCAATAACTGAGGAAAAAGACAAAGAACGAGGGGAGAAGGACAAAGAAATAAATTTCCGAAAAGAACGGTCGATGGAATCCCTACAATGTGAGAATGACGTGTACGCGTACGCCTTTGCAGAATTTACCCAGTACACCCAGTCAGAGAGAACTTCTTTGGTAGAGCATAGCAGCAAAGACCTCGGCGAGGACACAATCACACTGCCTACAGAAGGTGCCTCCATGTCCAAGGTCGAAGTGTCAAACGTGTACACTATTGTAAAGATACATGTAATTTAAACCCTTGAAACAATAAAATTGAAATTCAACGAACACATGTGTCCCGCGGGGGGCACTCTTGTCCCGTGAGGGACTCATAGGTCCCATGAGGGACTCATGTGTCTCACGAGGAACACTTCTGTCTCGCAGGGGGACACCGACGTCCTGCGAGGGACATATGAGTCCCGCAAAGGATAGTTGTTTCCTACGAGGGACAATTGTGATCCACGAGGGACTCTTGTATACATCGAGAGACAATTGTCTCCCACGTGTGCTACCTGAATACAAAGAAATGAATCAAACACAAATTTCTACTACATTCATCAGCAATTCGCGGTCGTGACGACTTTACATGATATTTAACATGAGAAAATGATAAATTTGGAATTTAATGTTGGACAACAAGAAAAAGTAGGAAAGATGGAGAGAAGGAAAAGGAAAGAAAATAGGAAGAGGAGGAGAAAGGAAGAACAAGAGGAGAGGAGAAGAAAGGAAGAAGAGGAGAAAGGAAGAACAGAAGGAAAGGAGGAGAAAGGAAGAGGAGGAAGAGAAAAAGAGAAAGGAAGAACATGAGGAAAGTTGGAGAGAGGAGAGGAAGAAGAGGAAAACATGAAAGTAGCCGAGGAGAAGAAAAAAGAAAAAAAAGAAAAGAGGAGTCTCAAGAAGTCTGAGTATTGAGAAGATGATTGAGAAGAAAAGAAAGACAACACAAACTTCTAAAAAGTAAATCGTGGAGTAGAGGCGCAAATTAAACGGAAATGATGTTGCACCCAAACCAGACAAATTTTCACCAACGAAGAGCTAGCTAAACAGGCCATTGGTAAAATTAAACGAAAAAATTGTAGGTTTTTGTCCCATGCTTGTATATATAATTTTTATTTTATTTTATTCACAAGCAAGATCTTTTTCATATTTATTCAATAAAACCATGTATAAAATTATACAAAGCATTTCAATAAAGGTGCATCATACACAATATTAAAATGATTAAACTAAATCATACCTAAAAGGATTGTCATATCCTTTTTGATAATTGGAAGTCGATTTGCAACCTAAATTGGCCAGATAATTTACTCCAAGTGTTCACTGATTGACATCATTTCATGCTTATATTTGTACCTTATATCCATTATCTTACACCTAAGCAATGCTACATGACGAGTTTTATGTTTGAATTTCAGAAATAAAGAGGTTTGAAGAGAAGAGACATGAAAGGACCTAAAAGCAGGGAAAAAAGACTTAATTGTGAGACCTGGGGACTAAGATGCAAGGGAGAAGGACCTGAACGTAAGACCGAAGGACCTAAGAGCAAAACAGAAAACTCTACACCATCATGGGGAGTAGTTTGACAATTCAATTCGGGTCGGAGCTCCAATAAACAAAGTAGATTCATCCAAGACCAACCAATACATCAAGCAAAGCCCAACATGAAAACCAGATGGATCTGGATCTTATAGACCGCCAATTGGCGGTCTGGGACCGCTAATTGGCGGTCCAGATAGCTCTGGATCCGCTAAGATTTCGGGAGCACATGTATTAGTGTATGCTTAGTCTATTTTTTATATTTGTTTAGTCCCACATCGGGGGATTGTCCCGGATTACCTTTTTCTATGGCTATAAATAGAACTCTCCTTCCTCTCATGTATCCCATCTCTCTCTTTGTGGCATCTTCCCTACTAAGAATGAAGCCTTGACGCAAAACTCTGGTGGAGGAAGGGCTGCTTGTAATTAAGTGAGTTAATAATAGATGTTTTCAATAGCATGTTATTTCTTGCTTAGTTAATTTCATTTAATGTGCTTGCTTTGATGCTTGTTTTGTTTTATGTAATTTCAGCTTCCTTAATATATCTTGCTTGATTAGTGTAGTTTTATTTCAGTATAATGCTTCATTTTGTTAGAGTAGTTAGTTTAAATATGTGTGAGTACTTTCATCCCCTTTGGGGGTGGAGTAGATGTGTGTACATGTTATGTAGGTGGCATGAATGCTTGATATAAATATGTGTGTGAGATATTAGTATACTTGCTTGAATTAATAAGAACTTTACTTGATGGTTTCTGCCATAGTTAGTGATTGACATCATTTCATGCTCATATTTGTATCTTATATCCATTATCTTTCACCTAAACAATGCTATGTTACGAGTTTTATGTTTAGTTTTCAGGAATAATTAGGTTTGAAGAGATGAAGCATAAAAGGACCCAAAAGCTGGGAAAAAGGACTGGATTGTGAGATCTGGGGACCAAGATGCAAGGGTGAAGGACCTGATCGAAAGATAGAGGGACCTAAGAGTAAAACAGAATACTTCACACAATTATGGGGAGTATTTTAGCAATTGGATTCGGGTCGGAGCTCCAATAAACAAAGTAGATGCATCCAAGACCACCAAATACACCAAGCAAAGCCCAGAACAAAATTCAACTGGATCCGGAACTTTTTGACCGCCAATTAGCGGTCCAAGACCGCTAATTGGCGGTCACTTTTGGCCCAAATGCGCTCAAATTTCTCCAGCACATGTATTAGAGGATATTTAGGCTATTTGTGGTATCTGTTTAGTCCCACATCGGGGGATTGTCTCGGATTAGCTTTTTCCATGGCTATAAATAGAACTCTTCACCTCCTATTGTAATCACTCCATATTTTAAGTGGCTATTCTTCCTACTAGAAGTGAGGTCTTGAAGCACACACTAAAGTAGGAGGATGCTACTTTTAATGTGAGTCATTTTATCAATAAAGTTTTGTGTTTCTTTCATTGTTTGTTTTATGCTCCTTTTATTGTTTGTGCATGTTTTAGTTTAATCGTCTTTTAATTCTAGCTTAGTTTTAATATGCTTTATTTCCTTAGTTTAATAATTAGTGTAATGTTTAGTAAGTAGTTTCATCCCCTTTGGGGGGTGGAGTAGATGTACATACATGCATTAGAGAATTGGATGAATGCTTTATTTTTGATGTGTTGATTAAACATGAATGTATGCTTGCTTGTTTAGGATAGAATTTATAACTTGATGAGTTTTGCCAAAATGATTAGACACCTCTCATGCTTGTTTAGGTTCTGAAATAAACAACTTGCATATGTAAATGTTAATCAACCAAGTTGGTGAATAAATTGATAGGTTTTGCCATAACATTTAGACACTTCCTATGCTTGATAAACACCACCTTCATGTGCTTAAAGAATGTATTCTACACCCACCTCTTTGCTTGTGTGCACTCACTCCACCCCTTAGGGGTTTTCCATTCCTGAAATTCCAGCACTTCTATTTTGTTCTTAGCTTAGTTTTTATTTGATCATTTATTTCTTTGTTTCGCATTTCGTACTTCTTAGCGTAGTTTAGTGTAGAGTAGCGTAACCAACTCTCTTCCCCATTATTTTTGCCACTTGATTTCGTGCAAACAAGATGCTGCTCACCTCCCTGAGGACGACCCGTACTTGCCACCGCTTCATCGCGGCCGTGCACTTGCGGTTTAAAATAAAACGTTCAACAAGTTTTTGGCGCCGTTGCCGGGGAGGTGCCAGTCCAGACTCTTGTTTGGACGATTCGAGTGGATTTAATTTGTGTGTTGTAGTTTTTCTTTGTTTCAGGAGACTGGGAATAGCAAGTGGAGGCTACTGGAGAAATTTCCAGACGACCTGAGCACTTCAGACCGCCAATCAGCGGTCTGAGACCGCTAATCAGCGGTCTGGTGAGTTCTGTTCATCTTTTAATTTCTTGCTGTTGTTGCTCTAAATGATCTAGTTATCTGGGACTCAATTTGGCATGTTTTGACTTATAGTTCGTTCCCAGATCAATAATCAAACCTCCTTTAAGCAACTTGGACCCTAAAACTCAAAGCAAAAGATTAGGCATTCATTCTTGTTTAGGTCATGCATCATGTATGTGACTTAGGCATTTAGATTGTCTTTTATCTTAGCTTTATTTTTTGTTGCTGAGAGCTGGCGTGAGGTACGCACCTTCTACTCTCATTCATGCATTTCGTATGAACATGCATTAGTTAGTAGGAAGTGCATTGCAACAAGTGTGAGTTGAGCGTTGTTTGGAGAGTTTATTGCTAGATTTAGGACTCCAAAACGCTACTAAGGAGGGTCTGTCCCGTAAAAGATAAGGTGGGGGATTTCATCACCCTTTCCTTCGCCCCAAAAACCACACTAATCAAGAGCCTAATTTTAAAATCAAGTAGACATTGGCCCTAAGGATCTTGGACGCATTAGGAGAGTGATCCGGTCCCGACCGTCATGACCTGATCGGCGTTGCCCACTTTGTCGATAGTAGGAGAGACGAGATCCCCGGATCTTGGCTCACTTGCTGGGCTTTGTGGTCCTCGTTGTAGGGAGGTGAGGCGTGTTGAGGCCGTGTGACCTCGCAGTTTGGCGTCGTCTAGCTGTAAGGACCTATAGCGACCTTAGGATTGCTTGAGCCTTGTTTGCTTGTGTGCTTCTACCTGTACCCATCCGCCGTAGCATAAGGACTTCTTCCCTTCTCTCCTGAGTCATTCTTTCTCTCCTGTGTTCCCCTGTCTTCTCCTCTACGCACATTCTTTGTTAGAAAAAAAAGAAGAGAAAAAACAACATGTTTTGTTTTGTTTCGTGGACACGAGACGAGAGTGGTTGTTTGACGAGGAGCGTTGTCAATCCGGCTTCGGTCATCGATTTCTCGACACCTCCCTCCTCTCGTGTCGCACGCAGTCCGGGTTCAATGGCTGCTAATTTCCGTGAGGAGGAGCAGTTGCTGGACCAACCTGTTCGACCAGTGCTTCCAGTTGTCGTTCCCATACCTCTACGTGATCGATGCTACCCGAGCCGTACAGCTCTACCCTCATGCATCGTATTACCAGAGGCTAATGGGAACCATTTTGAGGTTAAGCCTCAATTCATTTCCATGCTCCCTCATTTCACTGGGAAAGGTGACCCCTATATCTTTCTCAGGGAATTTGAGGAGGTCTGTGCTATGTTCAAGCTGCAACAACTTAGCATAGACTCCATCCATCTTAGGCTCGTTCCTTTTGCACTAAAGGATGACGCCAAGAAGTGGTTGTACAGCAACCAGGCGAATTCCTTTAGGACTTGGGATGAGTTTCAATCTGCATTCCTCAAGAAGTACTTTCCTAATCATCGGACTCAAAAATTGAGGAACGAAATCAATTCGTTCTATCAACATGAGACCGAACCATTTCATGCATATCCTGAGAGGTTCAAAGAGCTACTATGCTCGTGCCCTCACCATGGCATTGAGTTGTGGCGTCTTTGTCAGATTGTGTATGAGGGTCTTCACATCCCGTCCAGAACGCTCCTTGAGTCCATGTGTCAAGGAGAGTTCTTGGGAAAGGATGAAAGGGAGGCATGGGCCTTCCTAGAAGACCTCGCTGAGAAAACCATGCAGTGGGAGAGTGTAAGGGAACCACCTGCATCATCTAGCATAGGAGCGAGGATCGCGAATGCAAACTCAACTATATCGGGTTCCGCATTTGCAATCGATACCACTACGGCCACCGAGGCGCGCATGGCGGCCTTAATACGCCGTATGGATTCGATTGAGCTCCAAAACCAACAAAGTGCACCTCACATGTCTACATCTGGTCCAGTTCTCTGTCATTCATGTGGTAGGATAGGTCATGTAGAAAGCGAGTGTGAGTCCATTCCTCCTGAGATGGAGCGTGTCAACGCCGTCTATGATAGAGCCAGGAATGACCCATACTCATCATCTTATAATCCTGGATGGAGGAACCACCCCAATTTTTCATGGAACCAAACTAATGCCCCGGGTGGTCCTCCAAACTCCTCTAGACCACCTTACCAATCACACCAACCTCCCATGCATGCGCATTCCTATCAGCCACCCCAAGTGCAAACCACCAATCAATCGGGTTTCCCAAATTCCAATAATATGGAAACCCGATTCAATTCGCTTGAGACCTTGACTCGTGGACTTGAAAACTCAATGAAAATTTTTATGTCAACCACGAGTCAAGTTCTCACTTCAAATCAGCAGACCATCAAATCTCTAGAGCTTCAGATGGGCCAATTGGCTCAGTCTGTACATGAAAGAGAGAGAGGGTCTTTTCCTAGCCAGCCTGAGGCTAACCCCCGCATATACCAACAACAACAAACGCAAAATGAGAATGTGGTACTTCGGGGGAGGCAAGTGAACCATGTGGAGGAACCTGTTCACCATGTCAATTCCATTGTGACCTTAAGGAATGGAAAACAGGTTGACAATCACATTTCCTTGCCACACCCACCACCATCTATGCAGCCCCTCAGTGGGAATGGTGGTGAAGAAGAAGCTGAGGGTGAGGGTAATACACCAAAGCTTTCTTCTCAGGCACAACAGGAAACCTACCTGCCAAAAGCTCCTTATCCAAGTAGGTTAAACAAAAAGCAGAGTGACAATATGAACAAGATATTAGAGGTATTTAAGCAAGTGAAGGTTAAAATCCCCTTGTTGGATGTCATCCAACAAATACCTCAATATGCCAAAGTGTTGAAGGATCTCTGCACAACCAAGAGGAAGACCAATGTTCCTAAGAAAGCATTCTTGGCTGCAAACATCAGCTCACTTTTGTCCAATCCTACCTACACAAAATACAAGGACCCGGGGTGTCCTACTATTCAGTGTACGATAGGGGACACTAGATTGAGCAATGTTTTACTTGATTTAGGATCAGCGGTCAACCTCCTCCCATTCTCTGTTTATCAACAGTTGAACTTGGGAGAATTGAAACCAACTAACATCACCCTCCAACTGGCGGATAGATCCATTCGTATTCCCATGGGGATTATCGAGGACGTGCTTATCAAAGTTGGAGATTTTATATTTCCAGTCGATTTTGTTGTCCTCGATACCAATCCTGTTGCGAACACCCACTCTCAAATACCTTTGATTTTGGGTAGACCATTTCTGGCAACCTCCAATGCCTTGATTAATTGTAGAAATGGTCTCATGAAGCTCTCATTCAGTAACATGAGTGCCGAGTTTCATGTGTTCAACTCTGGTAGGCAACAGGAACCCATAGATGAACCTTTAAATCTCAATCTCATCCGCCAATTGGAGAAAGCACCACAAAATCAATGAACACCTCTAACACCAATGCAACCCGTTGAGAATGTTTGTAGGCTCAGCGAAGACTCATTGCCTGTCTTTGCAATGCAACAGAGTGAGCTGGCCTCGAACATGAATGTCCAAAGGGAGTGTTCGTTGCATGATTCAGTTGAGAGTACTAGTGAGAGTGAGACACCTCATCATATGCCTATACCAGAAGGTGTCTCTACCTCATGTCCCATGGCCATTGAGCCATTTGAGCTTCATATTGACTCCAACAAGGACCCACCTATGACCGAGCTTATGCTTGATGATCTAAATGATGGTGGGAGGTCCTTGTTGGATGACTTGGGGAGAAGCCCCATTCTTAGTGATGCAAGTCTGCTGCATCCATCGAATGAGCCTGAGGAACTCATTCCGATGCACCCGCCTATTGGTTGGAGGGTTTTCTTCGATGAGCAATTAAACCCTAGTGAGGCAACACAACTTCATTCTTTGTTGCCCACACCCGACCAATATCATGAGGGGTTCGAGCCTTTCAGCTTTGACCTTTCACCCCTCATGACACCTCAGAGTACCAGTGGAGTTTGCCCATCTCGGCAAGTCTCTGGTCCTCCTGACTTGATGTTCTCATTTGATGTTCCTTGACCAAATGATTATGAGAATATCTTGGTTGATGTATATATCTTTAAAAAAAAAAGAAGAAGAAGAAGTGTGTAATAAAAGACTCCTTCAGTGAGCATCGATTGTTGTGGGCCCCAACCCTTGTGTACTTGGGCCCAATTTCTTCACGTATTTATCTCCCTTCTTCAGCTTCTCATAGGTTTTGAGGGAATTTGGGTTTGTGTCCATCAACATGACCCTGAACGTCCCTTTGTACTTCATGTTGGTGAGATCTTTCCTTTTTCATGCATGTATCCATGTAGTATCTTGTTCACATTCATTGAGGACAATGCATGAAGTAGGTGTGGGGGGGTGTTTTACGTGTGTACATAGTCGAGTCTTTTTACTTTGGTTTTATTTTCTTTTGTTTGCATTGTTAGGGTCATGTTAGTGTGCCGCATTTAACATTGATATATCTGCTTGCCATGATCCTTGGGTGACTTGTCTCCTTTTGCTTGCCGAGTGCTTTAAAATTTTCACATTTCTTTCAAAATCTTCATGTGTTTGCGAAAGAAAATGTTTTTGTGGGTTTTGCGTGTGTTTAGCATGTGCAAAACCGTTGAGAGGCAAAGTAAAAAGAAAGCTCCCAAAATTGTCTTGAACTTGATGCATTAGGATTTTTGGTTTACTGTCTTTAGGTCTTATCGAGTCGTTAGGATGCACCCCGGTTTTCCTCGGAGGGCGTGTAATCATAGGGTTTCAGTACTCAAACATTTAAATAAGTCCACCCTGAACCTAGTGAGTAAATAATTCGTGTCTGTTAGTATAAGGAAGTGTGTCGTAGTCAAAGGGCCCTTAATCTCTTTTTGTGAAACTTAAGTGTAGGGGTTTTGGTTCCCATGTAGATAAATAAGTGGTGTTCTCTCTTCTCGCACGGCTCCTATCACTCGGGAAAGTAAGTCTGAGGGGACTTTGTGCCTGGTGCTTTCGAGTCATCTGACTTGGGATGCACCGACCGAACTCCCGTTACACGGGTGGTAGGGATCGCCCTATGTGGAGATTTGGGGGAAGGTGTACGTGATAGTGTAAGTCCTCATAGGCAATGATGCACGAAACCTGACCCTGGGAGAATCAAACACCAACAAATAAAATGCTCCAAAGAAAAAGAAACAAAAAAGAAAAAAAAGTCAAATAAGAATTAAAATGGACTTTACACATTGTATCACATTCAGAAGTTAAGGTTGCCCATGTCTTTCACTTAATTCCTTAGTTAACTCTCACGAATAACTCATTAAGCTAGGTGTGTGGACTGATTACATATATAGAGTCGACCCGTAGTATTACCGCGTCCCATGATCGACAAAATAAGTCCAACGAGTCGTGTATCTAGATTGATTAATGCATCTTGTTCGGATTTTGTGGGTATATCCGCTGAAAACCCTCAGGAGACAACACTCCTCCTCCTTGGCGACAAGGAGGTTTAACGGCTTGTTGCACGTGCTAAGTGCAACCGTGATTCCTACGAAAGTGAGTTAGGATTTCTTGTTTTTCGCATGCTTTTCTTTTTCTTTGTTTTGCTCGGGACTAGCAAAAGTTAGGTGTGGGGGTATTTGATTGACATCATTTCATGCTCATATTTGTATCTTATATCCATTATCTTTCACCTAAACAATGCTATGTTACGAGTTTTATGTTTAGTTTTCAGGAATAATTAGGTTTGAAGAGATGAAGCATAAAAGGACCCAAAAGCTGGGAAAAAGGACTGGATTGTGAGATATGGGGACCAAGATGCAAGGGTGAAGGACCTGATCGAAAGATAGAGGGACCTAAGAGTAAAACAGAATACTTCACACAATTATGGGGAGTATTTTAGCAATTGGATTCGGATCGGAGCTCCAATAAACAAAGTAGATGCATCCAAGACCACCAAATACACCAAGCAAAGCCCAGAACAAAATTCAACTGGATCCGGAACTTTTTGACCGCCAATTTGCGGTCCAAGACCGCTAATTGGCGGTCACTTTTGGCCCAAATGCGCTCAAATTTCTCCAGCACATGTATTAGAGGATATTTAGGCTATTTGTGGTATCTGTTTAGTCCCACATCGGGGGATTGTCCCGGATTAGCTTTTTCCATGGCTATAAATAGAACTCTTCACCTCCTATTGTAATCACTCCATATTTTAAGTGGCTATTCTTCCTACTAGAAGTGAGGCCTTGAAGCACACACTAAAGTAGGAGGATGCTACTTTTAATGTGAGTCATTTTATCAATAAAGTTTTGTGTTTCTTTCATTGTTTGTTTTATGCTCCTTTTATTGTTTGTGCATGTTTTAGTTTAATCGTCTTTTAATTCTAGCTTAGTTTTAATATGCTTTATTTCCTTAGTTTAATAATTAGTGTAATGTTTAGTAAGTAGTTTCATCCCCTTTGGGGGGTGGAGTAGATGTACATACATGCATTAGAGAATGGGATGAATGCTTTATTTTTGATGTGTTGATTAAACATGAATGTATGCTTGCTTGTTTAGGATAGAATTTATAACTTGATGAGTTTTGCCAAAATGATTAGACACCTCTCATGCTTGTTTAGGTTCTGAAATAAACAACTTGCATATGTAAATGTTAATCAACCAAGTTGGTGAATAAATTGATAGGTTTTGCCATAACATTTAGACACTTCCTATGCTTGATAAACACCACCTTCATGTGCTTAAAGAATGTATTCTACACCCACCTCTTTGCTTGTGTGCACTCACTCCACCCCTTAGAGGTTTTCCATTCCTGAAATTCCAGCACTTCTATTTTGTTCTTAGCTTAGTTTTTATTTGATCGTTTATTTCTTTGTTTCGCATTTCGTACTTCTTAGCGTAGTTTAGTGTAGAGTAGCGTAACCAACTCTCTTCCCCATTATTTTCGCCACTTGATTTCGTGTAAACAAGAGGCTGCTCACCTCCCTGAGGACGACCCGTACTTGCCACCGCTTCATCGCGGCCGTGCACTTGCGGTTTAAAATAAAACGTTCAACAGTTAGGTACACTCCATGCTTGTTATGTTCTTAATAATAACCTTGCATTGCTCATATTAATCACCTAAGTTAGTGTTGTAAATGATAGGTTTTGCCATTAGGTACCTCTTATGCATTAACAAACACTAACTAACTTGAGCTTCTTGTATGCATTCACCACCACACTTATTTCATGTGCACACACACACACACTCCACCCCTTAGGGTTTTTATTCCTGAGTTTTTATCTTCTTCATTAGTTGTTTAGCTTAGTTTGTTTGGTGATTTCATTTCAGCTTTGCTAGTTTACTAGTTTAGATTAGTGTAGTGTAGTGTAATCCATCTTTCTCTCATTTCTTTCCCACTCGCCTTCGCACAAACCAAACGTCGACACACCTCCCTGTGGACGACCCGTATTTGCAACCACTTCAACGCGGCCGTGCACTCACGGTTTAAATAAAACGATCAATCATTCACCAAACTTTAAACAAGATTAGAGTGATTGAAGCTTGATTAGTAGCATATTATGCATCATATTCATGTTATATATCCTTAATTTTACCCCAATATTGTGATACTCGAGTGTTTGTTGTTATATTTCAGGTATTAGGTAATAAATAAGAGAAGTGAAGAGAAAAAGGACTGAAAAATAAGAAGAAATTGTGGGATCGTGAGGGTCTCTAATTCTAATCACTTTTAAGCTAATTACCTACTTGTTTAATCAATCAAGATATGCACAGTGGAATTTAAACAAATACAAGTAAGTAAAGCAAACCACAATGAGGACACCGAATTTTTAAAGAGGTTCGGCCTCCCGCCTACTTCCTCTCTTGCAAGCTCCGCTTGATCTCCCTCGAGCTCCGCTCACGTCTTCACTATAATCCTTGTTCTGGGCCGAGATTAAGACTTTTATAAAACAAGCTCCACGAACACCCTCGTGGGCTTGACTTTCTTCTCTCACAATCCGAGAGGAACACTTCGAGCTTTCACCGAAGTCCTTGCTTATTTACAACTGAGATCTTGAGTGGAACACACTCTCTAACTTGAGCACACTTAGCTTAGGATGTGGAATTCATGCTAAGATGTGGAAGTTTAAGCGTGGAGAGTAGGATTTGGGGAATGGGAAACTTGGGAGTTTCTCTTTAGGTGTATTTGACAAATGGAAGTCTAAAAGATCTCTAATTGTGTCAAGGGAACACCTATTTATAGGTTCCTAAGGTATTATAGCCGTTGGGGATGAATTGAGTAAAGATTGTGTAAAATACACAAAACATAAACTGACAGGACCCAATTCTGAGTAAGTTCGGTCGACCGGATCAGGCCGAACGGTCGACCGTTTGGCAATTTTGAGTAAGGTTCGGTCGACCGGTTAAGGAACAGTCGACCGCCAAAGGCTATGACTCAGATACACTTAAGTGATCGGTCGAACACCGAGATAGGTTCGGTCGACCGATTCACACCAGGCACTTTGGGGTTGACAAACAAGATCATATTCGGTCGACCGAAACAAGTTCCTCAGTCGATCGAAAACCAACAGGCACTTTGGGTTTGTCAAGGAACATATATTCGGTCGACCGAACAAGGTCTTCGGTCGACCAATACACTAAATGTATTTGGGGTATATGGAGATAATATGAATACGACCGTTGTGTATAATACGACAAAACAAACGGTCGGGAAAATATGTTAACTCGGTCGACCGAAAAGGTCTGGACGGTCTACCGAACTTGGCAGTTAAACACTAACAGGATATATGATCA
Source organism: Triglochin maritima (assembly GCA_963682175.1). Taxonomy (NCBI): domain Eukaryota; kingdom Viridiplantae; phylum Streptophyta; class Magnoliopsida; order Alismatales; family Juncaginaceae; genus Triglochin; species Triglochin maritima. Next base: position 32,161,691 of record OY821776.1, on the reverse strand, counting down.
CTCGGTCGACCGAACGGTCTGTTTTGGTCGACCGAATGTGGGCAAACAGCTCAGGTTAAGGTTTGGTGTTTTTCAGTCTAAGTTTGGGTGATCTATTGAAGTCTAAATTATGTGAAATTTCGTGTGTGACTTCTATAGGGAACCTAGTGTGTGTTTGAGTAGTTTTTAGCTCAAGTACGCTCAATTACACAAAGTTCCTAAGACTCAAAGAAATACAAATTACATGTCTTCAAATGAGCTTGATTACATGTCTTGACTTGATTTCCTTTCTTACTTGAGTCTTGATCGCCTGTAGAGGTTAGCACAAAGTAATATATATGCAATGCAACATGTGTGCTACTATACATGATCACAATTAAGATTAGGTTGATTAAATCATCAAAACATAGATTAAGGCCAAAAGTGAACAGAAATGACTTAAATGATGCAAAATGGACCTCTCGGTCATACACATTGACCTATCTGTAAGAGGGAAGGACGTGGACGTAAGCGCGAAGGGACCAAATAGCAAACTGAGAATCTTCACACCATCATGAGGAGTATTTTGGCAATTAATTTGTGCCCAGACTCTAATTACCGATCCGAGTGCACTCCACGTGACAAATTGAAGCACTAAAGAAGATATCCGAAAATGGGTTATGTGTTTATGTCTATTCTGGGAATGTTTCATTAGTTTCACATCGGGGGTTGTCCCTAGTTTCCTTTTTTTTCATGCCTATAAATAGAACTCTTCTTCCTCCTTTGTAATATACACACTACTTGGTGGTAATTCTCTCTACTTGGAGTAAACCTTCGAAGCAAAACTCAAGCTGGAGAGGATGCTACATTGTAATATGAGTCATGTAAATATATTTTTTTCTTTTTAGTTGTAGGATTTCTAGTTTAATTGTACATATATATTTTCGAAATTTTTATGCACAATAAGGATCAATTTACAATTTTCTATGATTTATTTCATGCATGCATCAATTTGTTTCAATAACTAGTTTCAAAACTTTATTATAACAAATATCGGCTCCGAAATTCATACCTAGAAGTTCTCTAAAACTTCTTGATGATCCGGAGACGTTGAGGATGCTTGTCGCTGCGTCGGATGCCTCCGAGTATTCACCAAACTCTAAACAAGATCGGAGAGAGGGAAGCTAGTCTCTCAATCTCCGATAGGGTTTAGAATCTAATTACTAACCCCTCTTTAATTCCCTTGAGAAGATGATCTCTTAAGAACTAAAACTAAACTTAAGAATTAAGGAATTTTCGTGGAGAATTATGGAGAGAGAATTTTGCACAAGAAAATAATGAATGAGCTTAATGAGGTAATGAGATAAACTTGTATTTATAAGCTCTCTCTAAATTACCTATTCATGTGCAACCCCTTCCCCGTCATTTCATGCAAAATTCCATCCAACCATCCATTATTTGCTAACAAATAATCTCAGACACGAATTAAATCAATTATGGACCAATTCCATGCAAGATCTAATTAATTCTTAAATTAATTCTACATAAAACCGTCTGACCGGTCGACCGTTTAGACAGAGTTTCGGTCGACCGTTCGACATTCGGTCGACCGTTCTCAACAGTAGAATATTTCATCGCAATGTTCGGTCGACCGACCGATAGATTCGGTCGACCGTTCCGAACAGACGGAAATTCCCTGTTATCGGTCGAGACGCTTCCGGTCGACCGTGCACCTACCGGTCGACCGTTTATTGTTGTTCGGTCGACCGGTTTTGCACTGTTTTGCAGAATTATCAAATTTCGGTTTAACCCCTACAAAATTTGACATTTCGGGATTAGTAGTAAATTCACAACTTATGTAACATATTATCATATGTAATGATTAATCATTACACCCCATAATATTTACATCACATATGAATTTAATTTAGATTCTAACTATGTTATTAATCACAACATAATTTTGATTTTGCTTGTTCACCCCATGTGTCATATTTTCCACATGAAACCCGACACATCCTATGAACTCAAAATCCCAATTTCTTGTTTCCCAGTTTTGTGGTGTGACCTATAGGAGGATCTAAACTAAGTTGGCAGTGATATTAAGAAATTAATATCACAAGCTATAAGCGGTATCTAGCTACACATTATAGCTCCTAATTAGTTAGATGTCTTAATTCCACTCGAACCAAAACCCGATCCACTTGGTGATGGAGTGCACCACTTGTGTCCGTCCCTTGCCTCATGATATTAAGAATACACACAAAGTAGTATTGTGTCATCTTTGTATTAGTATTCATTTCTTGATCTCTTTAAGCTAGTTATAAATATGTGACTTAACTCAAATCACATTGTGCACATTATAACTTTGCTTTATCAAGGGGCCCACTAATATCATCACTCAATTATGAGGGGCAATGATAATCTTTTGACTAACTATCTTCTCCAACAAAAGTTGTACTTAACCAACCAATGCCTTTACACTACACTTATCGATAACTCAAGACACTAGTCTAATTAAGCATTCCTTAAGTGATCAGATATAAGTCTCATATCAAAGGACCAAAGACACAGTAAAATATTAATGACACAGAAACACATTTCTATAATATTTTACTTATTAGGTCTATTCAGTATACAAAAGTAATATTTTCCTCTTATGCGTACCCGTGTTGTCACTCACTTGTACAGCTACAATGATCTATAACCAACACGACAATCTTAACTCGGTAATTAATGTCTCATGTTAATTACCATGATTGCGAATATCTTTTGTTTTATGTAAACCAGTATCTTTTAGAGCTCTACGGTTAAGGACCAAGAGCCTCTTCCTTAACACTTCTAAAAGACGAATAACATAAACAAGGAACAAAATGATTTCTCATTCAATTCATAATAATTGACATTTAAAAGTAAAACTTTTAGAACACATTCCCTTCATTAGTTAGATGTTATTTCCTTTAGTCTTGCATGTTCTGTTTCCTTAAATCTTAACATAATTCGTTAGCTTAATGAGTAGAGAGTGGATCCACCCCATTTGGGGTGGAGGTGATGTAGATTATGTGATAGTGATGAGTTCTTTTATTTGTGTCATTTCATGTGCTTAATGTAGATCTATACTCGTAACATCCTTAAACTTGTATTAGATGGGATAATGTCCACACTAGGTACTTATCTCATGCTAGCTTTAAAGTTTATTTTGTTGCTTGTAATGATTTAATGGAAATGACTTGTTATGTATGGATCCATGTTTAGTGCACATTCACATGAATGATTTTTATGTCAGATTAATTAATGCTCTAATGGCCACACTAGGTACTTATTGCATGCTTGGCAATCTAAAATTGACCTCAACTTTATGTGAGATATGCACGTTCATGGTTTGTCATGTAGTGTTGTGTATCCTTCACTTAGATTCTACACTACCTTCTATTTGTATGCCACACAAACTACACTTGTGCCTAATTGAAATGAGACTCACTCACACACACATACCTACACACCTCCACTCCACGGGGGTTCAGTTTAATTGTTAATTCATTCATTGTTTCGTATAGTTAGTTAACATAATCAACAACTTCTCCTATCCTTTCCCACTCGATTTCTAAAGAACCAGAGTTGACACACCTCCCTGTGTACTCGACCCGTACTTGTCGTGTCTTCACCAACGTCGTGCACTTGCAGTTATTGTAAACAATTCAATCACGTTTTTGGCGTCGTTGTCGGGGAGGTGCTTTGTCCAGACTCTGGTTTCGACGATTCGAGTGGATTTGATTTTTTTTCTTAGTTGTGGTTTATTTCAGGACGTTTGAAGTACACTGGGGAAGATGCATTACAAAGTTTGGAGCATTTGAAGCTATCAAGACCTCCAGGTAGCGGTCTGAGACCGCTGGTTTGTGGCTTGGTGGGCTCCTTTGTCCTTAAATTTTCTTTTGGTTGTTGGTAATGATAGAGTAGTTCTTTGGGAGCTCAATTTGTCATGTGTTGGACCTATAGATTGCTCCCAGATCGATCAATAAACTAATCAATTCAACTTTTTTATACAACTTGGACATTAAAAGCCAAAGCAAAAGATTAGTGGTTTGCCATCTAGGTCATGCATCATTTCTAGACCTTTTGCGCATTCGTATGTTCTTTGCTTTATTTTTTGTGTTGTTGAGCGCTGACCACTAATTCATTGGTATGTGCAATCATTCAGGAGTTAAATCATGTATCTAGGTCATGTAGTTTGTGTTGTTGAGCGCATAGGTATGTGCAATCATTCTCTAATTCATGCATGGTTAAATCATGCATTAGTTAGTAAGGTGCATTGGAACAAGAGTGAGGTGAGTGCTTGTATGGTGAGTTGCTTGCTAGCCTAAGGATTCAAAACTTCTTTAAAGGGCACAACCTATAGTCTTCAAGATAAGGTGGGGGATTTCATCACCACTCTCTTAGCCCCACAAACGACACTCAAGTAAAGCCCTAAATCTAAAATCAAGTAGACATTGGCCACGAGGACTCAGGTGCATTAGGAGAGTGATCCGGTCGCGACCGTCGTAGCCTGACGTCGCCCACTTTGTCGATAGTAGGAGAGACAAAATCTTTGTATCTTGGCTCACTTGCTGGGCTCTGTGGTCTTCGTCGTAGGTAGGTGATTGACAACATTTCATGTATACATTTGTGTCTTATATCCGTTATCTTTCACCTAAACAATGCTACATAGCGAGTTTTATGTTTGAATTTTAGAGATAAATAGGTTTGAAGATAAGAGGCATAAAAGTACCTAAAAGCAGGAAAAATGGCTGAGTTGAGAGATTCGAGGACTAAGATGCAAGGGAGAAGGACCTGAATGTAAGATCGAAGGACCTGAATGTAAGATCGAAGGACCAATGAGCAAACACAAATACTCCACACCATCATGAGGAGTATTTTGGCAATTCTATTTGGGTCGGAGCTCTAGCAACCGAAGTAGATGCATTAAAGACAAACAAAATCATCCAGAATAGCCCAGACGAAAGCCTAACGCGATCCAAACACTATAGATCGTCAATTAGCGGTCTCAGACCGCTAATTGGCGGTCCGGGTTGCTCCGGATCCGTTAAGATTTCTTTGGGTCATGTATTAGAGTGTATTTAGTCTATTTCTGGTATATGTTTAGTGTCATACCGGGGGATTGTCCCGGATTATCTTTTTCGATGGCTATAAATAGAACTCTCCCTCCTCTCTTGTATCCCATCTCTCTCTTGGTGGTCATCCTCTCTACTACGAGTAAAAGCCTTGAAGCAAAACCCTCGTGGAGAGAGACTACTTGTAATTGAGTGAGTAATAACAGATGTTTTGTTAAGTTTTCTTCATATTGTCTTGTCTTTTCAATTCTTGCATACTTAGTTAACTTGTTGTTTTAGTCTTCTTATAATTAGTTCAAGCATGTTTTCTTTCCTTAGTATAAATGTTAGTTTAAATATGTGTGAGTAGTTCCATTCCCTTTGGGGGTGGAGTAGATGTGTTTACATGTTATGTAGATGGTATGAATGCTAAACATTGTTGTTTGTGAGAAATGTTAGTATGCTTGTTTGAATTAATAAGAACTTTTACTTGATGGTTTCTGCCATAACGTTTAGGTACAGTCCATGCTTGTTTGTGTTCTTAATAACAAACTTGTCATGCTCATATTAATCACCTAGGTTAGTGCTTTAAATGATAGGTCTTGCCATTAGGTACTTCTTATGCATTAACAAACACTAACTACACTTGAGCTTATTGTATGCATTCACCACACTTATTTCATGTGTACACACACTCCACCCTTTAGGGGTTTTCCCATTCCTGAGATTTATCTTTATTCTTACTAGTTGCTTAGCTTAGTTTAGTTCATTTCGTACTTTCATTTCCTCCTTTCTAGTTTACTAGTTTAGTTTAGTGTAGTTTTGTTAATCAATCCTTTCTCTCATTTCTTTCCCACTCGCCTTCGCATAAACTAAAGTTGACACACCTCCCTATGGATCGACCCGTATTTTCCACCGCTTCAACGCGGTCGTGCACTTGCGGTTAATTATAACTGAATCAATCAAGTTTTTGCCGTCGTTGCCGGGGAGGTGTTCTGTCCAGACTTTGGTTTAGACGATTCGAGTGGTTTTAATTTTTCTTTTTTAGTTTTGATTTTTTTCAGGGATCCTGAGGATCAAGGGGAGGCGACTGGAGGAATTGGAGAGCGAAAAACTCAACAGTGACCGCCAATTGGCGGCCTGGTGAACTTCACTTTCTCCCATTTTTGTTCTGGTTGTTGTGTATTTCAGTGTAGTTATCTCGGAGCTCAATCTTACATGTTGTGACTTGCAGTTTTCTCCCAGATTAAAAATCAACCCCCTTTAATCAACTTGGTAACTAAAATCCAAAGCAAAAGATTAGGCATTCTTACTTGTTTAGGTCATGCATCACATACTTGACTTAGGCACGTAGTTGTCTTTTATTTTAGCTTACTTTCACTTGATGAATGCTGGCGTGAGGTACGTATTTCCTACTCTCATTCATGCATTTTGTATGACCATGCATTAGTTAGTAGGAATTGCATCGGGACAAGAGCGAGTTGAGTGTTTGATTGGAGAGTTGATTGCTAGCTTTAGGATCAAAACGCTACTAAGGAGGGGTTGTCCCATAAAATATAAGGTGGGGGATTTCATCACCCTTTCCTTAGCCCCAAAAATCACTCTTAATAAAGCCTTAATTCTTAAAGCAAGTAGACATTGGCCCTAAGGGTTTCGGACGCACTAGGAGAGTAATCTAGTCGTGACCGTCATGACCTGATCGGTGTCGCCTGCCTTGTCGATAGTAGGAGGTACTGGATCTCCGGATATGGTATCACTTTCTGGGCATTGCGGTCTTCATTGTAGGGAGGTGAGGCGTGTCGAGACTAGTGACCTCGAAGTTAGGTGTCGTCTTGCCTAAGGACCCATAGCCTTAAGTTGGTTGAGCCGTGCTTGATAGATTTGGCTTCTACCTTCACCACTACTCACGCTAGCTCTAAGGATTCTTCCCTACTCATCTGAGTCCTCTCCTCATCTATATTCTATGAGTAGTCTCCTACTCTGAGTACACTTTCTGTTGTGTGTTATTTTAGAGTCGAGTCGAGCGTTTTATGCGAGGTTGGGCTCATTCTGGTGAGAGCGCTCGACTTGAGAGAGAATATTTTTCTGAGATGGACGATCTAGGTGATCGTCCATCTCCGCCTCGTGCTCCTTTGGAGCGTGAGGTCGAGTCTTCCCGTAGTGAAGGGGGAGACCAGGTTCCATACACGGATTACCTCGGCACGCTCCCACCACCACGTAGACGTCCTTCTCCTCCTCCTCTGACTCGAGAGGAAGAGGGATTCGGTCAGGATCAAGTTCTTGGTGCACCACCACCTTTAGCTCGATAGGATAGACCGATGACTTTGTGGGAGCGGACCCATCCTGTTCGGGTTGCTCAGCCTTTTTGCATTTGTTGGCTTTTTGTACTTAATCTATGTTTTGATGATTTAATTAACCTAATCTTAATTATGATTATGTAGAGTAGCACACATATTGCATTGCATATATATTGCATTGTGCTAACCTCTACATGTGATCAAGACTCAAGGAAGAAAGGAAAATCAAGTCAAGACATGTAATCAAGCTCTTTTGAAGACATGTATTTTAATTTCTTTGAGTCTTTAGGAACATGTGTAAATTGAGCACACTTGAGCTAAAATCAACTTAAACACACACTAGGTTCCTTATAGAAGTCACACACAAAATTTCACATAATTTAGACTTCAATAGATCACCCAAACTTAGACCGGAAAACACTAAACCTGAACTCTAACTGTCTGCCCACATTCGGTCGACCGCAATAGGCCGTTCGGTCGACCGGATGATCAAGTATTCTGTTTGTGTTTCCCTGTCTGGTTTCGGTCGACCGCACCTTCTCTTTCGGTCGACCGGTTGAACTTATTTTTCCGACCGTTATTTTTGTCGTATATACCCAACGGTCGTATTCGTATTAAACCAAAAATACCCCAAATACATTTCATGTATCGGTCGACCGAGGACCAAGATCGGTCGACCGTTTGTCCATCTCTTGACAAACCCCAAATGCCTATTGAAAATCGGTCGACCGCTAGACCTGTTTCGGTCGACCGAATATCTAATTGTTTGTCAACCCCAAAGTGCCTGGACGAAATCGGTCGACCGAACCTTTTTCTTGTGTTCGACCGATGACTTAAGTGTACCTCAGTCGTAGAGTTGGGCGGTAGACCGTTGCCTAACCGGTCGACCGAACTTAGTTCAAAACTCCCAAACGGTCGACCGTTCATCCCGATCCGGTCGACCGAATTCATCCAGAATTGGGTCCTGAAGTTTCTGTTTTGTGTAATCACACATCAACTCATACCCAATCAATCCCAACGACTCTATTCTCTCTGATGCCTATATAAGGAGTTGTAAAACACATTTTAACACAACTCTCCCACTACAAACTTGTCCCAAACATTAGAGAGAATCCCAAACACTCAAAGCCTCAAATTTCCACACTTAGAATCAATTTCAATCTCATTCAAGTGTGCTCAAGTTTAGAGAGTGTGTTCCACTCAAGATTTCGTTTGTTCAAGAAGCAAGGACTTCGGTGAAAGCCCGAAGTGTTCCTCTCAGATTGTGAGAGAAGAAAGTCAAGCTCGCGAGGTTGTTCGCGGAGCTTGTTTTGTAAAAGGCGTTCTCTCTCGGCCCGGAACGGGGAGTGGATAGTGAAGACACGAGCGGAGCTTGCAAGAGAGGACGTAGGCGGTGGCCGAACCTCTGTAAAAACCCCCGGCGTCCATTGTGGTTGGCTTATTTCTTACTTGCTCGTTTAGTTGTTTAAATTCCGCTGCATATAACTCGATCAATAAAACGAGTAGGTAATTAGTTTAAAAGTGATTAGCATAGCCGACCCATACGATCCTACAACATTGTTCTTCCCCTAGATCGCGGGAAGAACTATGAGCTGAAACCTAAATATGTGAGCATGCTTCCTACCTTCACTGCAAATAAGGAGGATTCGTATATTTTTATACGTGAATTCGAGGAAGTATGCTCCATGTTCAAGCTTCAACAACTTGATGAGGATTCAGTCCGATTGAGGATGATTTCTTTCGCGTTGAAGGATAAAAGGAAGAAATGGATGTACAACCTCCCGACGAGCTCTATTCGGTCTTTGGATGACTTTGTGACTGTATTTCTGAAGAGATTTTTCCCTCAAAGGAAAACTCAACAGATACAGCACCGGATACATCAAATGTATCAGACTGAGACCGAATCTATTCATGCTTTCTTTAAGAGGTTCAGGGACCTTCTCCAGCAGTGCCCTCATCATGGACTTGAGCTATGGCAGCTGTGCCAGATTATTTATGTGGGCCTCAACTACAACACCCGCACATTGTTGGAGTCGATGTGTCAGGGTGATTTCCAAATGAAACCCATCAATGAGGCATGAGACACTTTTGAGTTAATTGGTGAACGTACCTTTGAGTGGGACACCATAAGAGAGCCACCAGCCGCCAGGTCTCCTGGTCGGGCTGGATCATATCAAGTTGTGTCAACTATCGCGTCTGAGGCAAAATTAGCTGCTCTCATGCGTTGGATTAAGAGTTTAGAGTTGGATCGAGCTCCTGTAGCTTAGGTCTCTACTCCTGGGTGCACTAGGTGTGGACTTACGGGTCATGTTGGCTTTTAATGCGCTTACGCTCCAAGGGATACTAAGCATGCAAATGCGATGTATCAACAGAGGCCCCATAATGACCCGTACAGTCACTCCTACAACCCGGGATGGCGTAACCATCCTAATTTCTCTTGGGGGCTTAGTAGGGGTCACGGTCAGAGCTCACACGCTCAACCTCAAGCTCCACCTTATCAACCTCCACGCCCATCAGCGACCTACCAATCCCCACATCAAAGGTCTCAGCACCATAATTACCACCCTGCTCAGGCCTCATCGTCGGGTTATTCTAACCAAACTCCACTACCCCAATGGGTTGACCCAAAGGACCCCACTCTAGAACAAACCCTTCAAGCGTTCATGCAGAGCACACAAACCATGTTTGCGGCCATCAATAATTCGGTCAAAGCATTGGAAATGCAAGTTAGCCAGTTGGCTTATCAGCTCCATGAATGCGAGAAGGGTCAGTTACCGAGTCAACCCGTTGTTAATCCCAGGGGTCAACCTACTCATGCTAGGCAGAATGTACACAATGTTGAAAGTGACCCTTCCCAACATGCTAATGTTGTCCATACCTTAAGATCGGGAAGGGTTGTTCACAACAATGTGGAAATGCTTGAAGCCAACCCTGTTGGTGACTCTTTCGAGGAGGGTTGTGAGTATGTCAAGGAACCTAATTCTGAGACTCCCCTCGTGATAGTTGTCCCCAAGGCACCATTCCCTCATAGGTTGACTAAAAAATGTGATGAGCATTGGGACAAAATCGTTGAGGTACTTAGGCAAGTCAAGGTGAACATCCCGTTGTTGGACGTTGTTCAACAAATGTCACCGTATGCCAAGTTCCTTAAGGACCTTTGTACCATTAAGAGACGAACAAATGTTCCCAAAAAGACATTTTTGGCCGCCAATGTGAGCTCAATATTGACACAAACCATGCAAGTCAAATACAAGGACCCAGGTTGTCCAACTGTCTCTTGCATGATCGGTAATGTGACAATTCCTCAAGCTTTATTGGATTTGGCAGCATCTGTGAACCTCCTGCCCTACTCTGTCTATGTCAACCTTGGAATAGACGATCTTTAACCAACGAGGACAAACCTCCAGTTGGCTGACAGATCCGTCAAGATTCCATGAGGGAGTGTGGAGGATGTCCTTATTAAAGTGGGTGAGTTCGTATTTCCAGTTGATTTCATCATCTTGGATATTGAACCTGTGTCCAACCCACAAGGACAAATTCCAGTGATCCTTGGGAGGCCTTTTCTTGCGACATCTAATGCTTTGATCAATTGTCGCAATGGCATGATGAGGTTGTCTTTTGAAAACCTCACGGCAGATTTCAACATCTTTACTCTTGGTAAGCAACCTGGGCTCTTCGACGATGCTGTCAGAGCCCATTTCATTCAGGACACGGATGAGCCCGAGTCATTAGGCATGTTCGACTCACATCGACATATTATTAAGGTGCCTAATGACCTGGTTGCGAGTGAAGAGGATCTTGAGAATTCCGCCTGTGAAGAGGATCTGGATGAGGAGGCACATCTGGGTGCCTGCTCCTCTTACCCTGATTGATCGTTTTATATTAACCGCAAGTGCACGACCGCGTTGAAGCGGTGGCAAATACGGGTCATCCACTGGGAGGTGTGTCGACGCTTGGTTTGTGCGAAGGCGAGTGGAAAGAAATGGAAGAAAGATGTATTACACTACACTACACTAATCTAAACTAGTAAACAAGCAAGCTGAAATGAAATCACTAAACAACTAAGCTAAACAACTAATGAAGAAGATAAAAACACAAGAATGAAAACCGCTAAGGGGTGGAGTGTGTGTGTGCACATGAAATAAGTGTGGTGTTGAATGCATACAATAAGCTCAAGTTAGTTACTGTTTGTTCATGCATAAGAGGTACCTAATGGCAAAACCTATCATTTACAACACTAAAACTAATGTGATTAATATGAGCAATGCAAGGTTGTTATTAAGAACATAACAAGCATGGAGTGTACCTAACTACGGCAGAAACCATCAAGTAAAGTCCTTATTAATTCAAGAAAGCATACTAATATTTCTCACAAACATTTATATCAAGCATTCATACCATCTACATAACATGTACGCACATCTACTCCACCCCCCAAAGGGGATGGAACTACTCACACATATTTAAACTAACTACTCTAACAAAATGAAGCATTATACTGAAATAAAACTACACTAATCAAGCAAGAAATATTAAAGAAACATAAAACAAAACAAACAAGCAAGCATGCATGCATATGAAAGGAAATCAAACTAAGAGAGAAACAACACAATTAAAGGAAAAACATCTATTATTAAGTCACTCAATACAAGCAGCCCTTCCTCCACCAGAGTTTTGCTTCAAGGCTTCACTCTTAGTAGGGAAGATGGCCACCAAAGAGGGAGATGGATACAATGGAAAGGTGAAGAGTTCTATTTATAAGCATGGAAAAACTAATCCGGGACAATCCCCCGATGTGGGACTAAACAAATACCAAAAATAGACTAAGCATACACTAATACACGTGCTCCCAAAAGTTAAGCGGATCCAGAGCTATCTGGTCCGCCAATTAGCGGTTCCAGACCGCCAATTGGCGGTCTATAAGCTCTAGATCCACTTAAGTTTTGTTGTGGGCTTTGCTTGAAGTAATTCTTGGTCTTGGATGCATCTACTTTGTTTATTGGAGCTCCGACCCGAATCGAATTACCAAAATACTACCCATGATGGTGTGGAGTCTTCTATTTTGCTCTTTGGTCCTTCTGTCTTACGTTCAGGTCCTTCTCCCTTGTATCTTAGTCCCCAAGTCTCACAATTAAGTCCTTTTTCCTTGCTTTTGGGTCCTTTCATGTCTCTTCTCTTCAAACCTCTTTATTTCTGAAATTCAAACATAAAACTCGTCACGTAGCATTGCTTAGGTGTAAGATAATGGATATAAGGTACAAATATAAGCATGAAATGATGTCAATCAAATACCCCCACACCTAAGTTTTTGCTAGTCCCGAGCAAAACAAAGAAAGAGAAAAACAAACGAGAAACAAGAAATCCTAACTCACTTTCATAGGAATCACGGTTGCACTTAGCACGTGCAACAAGCCGTTAAACCTCCTTGTTGCCAAGGAGGAGGTGTGTTGTCTCCTGAGGGTTTTCAACAGATATACCCACAAAATCCGAACAAGATGCATTATTCAATCTAGACACTCGACTCGTTGGACAAATTTTGTCGATCATTGGACGTGGTAATCCTACGGGCCGACTCTATATAGGTAATCAGTCCACACACCTAATCTAACGAACCATTCGTGCAAGTTAAACAAGGAATTAAGTGAAAGACATGGACAACCTCAACATCCTCAAGTGATACAAAGTGTAAAGTCCATTAAGGTTCTTATTTGCATTTTTTTTCTTTTTGTTTCTTTTCTCATTTTTTCTTCTTTTTATTAGTTTGAGCTTCATTCTCCTAGGGTCAGGTTTCGTGCATCATTGCCCATGAGGACTTACACTATCACGTACACCTTTACCCAAATCTCCACATAGGGCAATCCCAACCACCCGTGTAACGAGAGTTCGGTCGGCGCATCCCAAGTCAGATACTCGAATGCACCAGGCACAAAGTCTCCTCAGACCTACTTTCCCGAGTGATAGGAGCCGTGCGAGAAGAGAGAACACATACTCACTTATTTCTTATCTACACATGAACAAAAACCCCTACACTTAATGTCTCACAACAAGATTTAAAGGGTCCTTGACAACAACAAACTTCCTTAAGTTAACAGACACGAATTATTGACTCATTAGGTTCAGGGTGGACTTCTTTAAATGTTTGAGCACTGAAACCCTATGATTACTCACCCCCAAGGGAAAACTGGGGTGCATCGTAACGACTCGATAAATCCTAAAGCCACTGTACTAGATATCCTAATGCATCAAGTTCAAGACAATTTTGGGAGCTTTCTTTTTACTTTGGCTCTCAACGGTTTTGCACAAGCTAAACACACACAAAACCCACAAAACATTTTCTTTCACAAACACATGAAGATTTTGAAAGAAATGTGAAAATTTTGAAGCACTAGGCAAGCAAAAGAAGACAAGTCACCCAAGGATCATGGCAAGCAGATATATCGATATTAAATGCAGCACACTAACATGACCCTAATAATGCACACAAAAGAAAATAAAATCAAAGGAAAAAGACTCAACTATGTACACACGTAAAACACCCCCCCACACCTACTTCATGCATTGTCCTCAATGAATGGGAGCCAGATACTACATGGATTTATGCATGAAAAGGAGAGATCTCACCAACATGAAGTACAAAGGGAAGTTCAAGGTCATGTTGATGGACACAAATCCGAATTCCCTCAAAACCTGTGAGATGCTAAAGAAAGGATACAAATATGTGAAAGAAATGGAGCCCAACTACACAAGGGTTGGAGCCAACAACAATCGATGCTCACTGAAGGAGTCTTTTATTGTACTTTTTTCTCTTTTTTTATTTTTTTTATTTATAACTATGTACAAACATAAGTTCTCATCTTCATTAGTCAAAAGACATCAAATGGGAACCTCAAGAGTGGGTCAATGCACTTGGAAAGGGAACATGACACCACGCTGGGCCAGAATACTGATGCGTGGGCCCCCTTCACAAAGAGCAAAAGATGAAATGAGAGGTTCATGAATTGGGCGCAAAGGCGTCTCATTCAAAGGATAAAACTTAAAGAGATTGAACCACTCAAGAGTTTGGGAAATAAGGGGCAACGGAAGAAGAGTTTCTCCCGTTGCGCTGCTGAAGTTATGATCGTCAATCCAAACTCTCCAACCAACAGGTTGGTGCGTCGGAACAAGGTCAAGAACCTCGTTAGGCATGTCCGACACACCAGGTGAACAAAAAGTGGGTCTCATACCCAAGATATCCTCCAAGGAACTCCTAATACCCTCATGAGCAATGTAGTTGTTTGATGTTCCATCATTTCCAAGATGATCAGGAACAATAGTGAGAGACAAACTCTCATCAGGTTGTTTGAAATTGAGGGGACTAAGGAGTTCTTGCTCCACCAGAGGTGAGTCCTTAGGAGGTACAACAATAAGGTCATGTGGCTCAAGGGCCACGGGACAAGAAGATAAGGCACAATCCTGTGCCGACTCATAAAGAAGCTGGTCCATAGTATTCTCAATTGGAATCGAATTCTCCACCAAGTGACCGTGAATTGAAACCCAAGTCCCTCAGACTGACTAGGAGTTTGACTTTGAAAGATTGTGCTTTGAATTTGTGGATGTGGTGGTGGTTCGATTTCAGAAGATAAATCCTCATGTTTACAAGAAAAATTACTCTCCTCACGTTCTCGTAATTGCTGCGACATTTGACTCACTTGCAGTGCCATATTTTGTATGGACTGTTGAGTGGTTTCCATGAACGTAAGGAAAGTTTGTTTCAAGGAATCAGGTATGCGGTCAAGTATGAGGTCCAAGTCAGAGCTTGAGAAATTTTGGGGTTGGGTGTCGATGGGCTCAGAATGAGTCCAATGATTTGAAGTGGGGTGTTGGTAGAATTCTGGGTATTCGGGAGGAGGATACTGGGGTGAAAATGAAGTATAAGAATTTGGATATGAATTGTCTCCCCACGAATCCATCACTCTCGGGTTGTACGCGGATGCGTAATGGTCATATTGAGCATTTTGGGAAAAAGTATGCTCATACTCAGGCTCAGGGGGAACATAAGGATATTCCCCGATAACATGACCACTCAACCCACAACAGTCGCACGGTACGGCTACTGGAGCCACCGGTGCACTCATGTCGTCTGCCATACGCATGAAAGAGGCCAAAGTTTGTTGTAATGTCTCAGTTTGTTGACCAACATATGATCCGACGTAACTAGATGGTGGTCTAGCAGTCAGTGCCTCTCTCATACTACCCCAATATGAAGATTGCTCAGTCACACAATTAAGATTGTCCCAACCATACGGGGTGTTAGTCTGAGCCACCCCAGGTTGCATGGGTCCAGATTACCAGGAAGAATTGTCCTGGTCCCAACAATGATATGGATGGTCACCCATGTAACCATCCATCTCAACAAAGAAGTCTCGAGTCGATCACTCTCACCACCACGAGGCCAAGCTCGCAAAAAGTGCTCGACTCGACCCTAAAACGCTACCAGAGAGTGTAAAGGGAGGAGACTAAAACGTAGAAGTAGGTGAGAAGAAGATGACTCAGAGGAGAAGGGAAGAATCCCTAATGTCCTGAACTCTGAAAGTCTGCCCACATTCGGTCGACCGTAACAGGCCGTTTGGTTGACTTAGTGATCAATTGTCCTGTTTGTGTTTTCACTGCCTAGTTTCGGTCGACCGTGTTTTGACTTTCGGTCGACCATGTGAAACTTATTTTTCCGACTGTTAGTTTTGTCGTATATACCCAACGGTCGTATTCGTATTAAACCAATTATACCCCATATACATTTCATGTATCGGTCGACCGAGGACCATGATCGGTCGATCGAATGACTGTCTCTTGACAAACCCTAATCTCCTGTTGAAAAACGATGGACCGCTAGACCTTGTTTCGGTCGACCGAATAGATCAGTGTTTGTCTACCCCAGAGTGCCTGGTACAAATCGGTCGACCGTTTCCTTTTTGGAGTTCGACCGATCACTTACGTGTACCTAAGTCGTAGCGTTGGGCGGTCGACCGTTACCTAACCAGTCGACCGAACTTAGTTCAAAACTGCCAAACGGTCGACCGTTCGTCCCGTTTCGGTCGACCGAATTAACTCAGTATTGGGTTCTGCGATTTTCTATTTTGTGTATCACACATCAACTCACACCCAATCAATCCCAACGACTCTATTCTCTCTAATGCCTATATAAAGAGTTGTAAAACACATTTCAACACAACTCTCCCACTACAAACTTGTCCAATACATTAGAGAGAATCACAAACACTCGAAGCCTCCAATTTCCACACTTAGTGATCAATTCCTTATTTCTACTCAAGTGTGCTCAAGAATTAGAGAGTGTTGTCCCACTCATTGTTTGTGAAAAAAAGCAAGGGTCTTGGTGAAATCCCAAGACACAAGTATAGACTTCGGTGAGAGCCCGAAGTAATCCTCTCAGATTGTGAGAGGTGGAGCCAAGCTCGGCGAGGGTTGTTCACGACCTTGAAGTTTGTAAAGACGTTCTCTCCCGGCCCGGAACAAGGAGTTGTTAGTGAAGTCGTGGGCGGAGATCGGTGATCCGTGCGGAGCTTGCAAGAGAGGACTAGGACCCGGGTGGGGTGCCGAACCTCTATAAAAATACCCTGTGTCGATTGTGGTTTGCATATTCCTTCCCTACTTGCTTGTTCGTTTTAAATTCCGTTGTGCATATCTTGATTGCTTAAACAAGTAGGTAATTAGTGTAAAATAGTGATTACTTTTGTGGACCCATAACCCACACGATCCTACATTTGGCATCAGAGCCTTTGCGCTAAATCGTATACTTCAGCGTATTTTTAGCATGGCTAGTACATCTAATCACGTATAGGGATTATTCACAACTCGACCTCCTTTGTTTAATTGGTCTAATTATGATTATTGGAAGAATAGGATGAAGATTTTCCTAATTTGTAATGACCTCAAGTATTGGATGTTTCTCCAAAATCCATACACACCCCCAAATGAAGATGAATTAGATTCACTTACAAGACCCAAAATAAAGAAATCGAAATGAATTCGAAAATCATGTACATCTTGTATTGTGGCCTTAATGAGGGTGAATATAATAGGATTAGAGGTTGTGTTAGTGCATATGAAATTTGGCATAGACTACAAATGCATCATGAGGGGGATAGCAAAACTATGGAAACCCGCATTAGTCTCCTCATGCATAAATATGAAATTTTTCTATGCAAATCGGTGAAAACATAAGCGAAATGAACACTCACTTCACCGATATCACTAACTCTCTTTTGGTTCTTGGAAGAAGATTAAATAAAGGAGAGATGACAAGGAAATTCCTTCGGTCGTTATGCCACAATTGGGAAGATAAGGTGGTTGCAATTGAGGAAGCACACGATCTTTCCCAACTCAAGATGGAGGAATTAATTGGAAATCTCATGGCTTATGAGCTCCAAATTAACCATCGGAAGGAGAAGGAAGCCTCCAAGAACAAATTCACCTTGGGATTACATGCAAATATTGACCAACCAAGGAGGATTGTAGAAGATGAGGACATTGAAGTCCTAGCAAAAGACTTCTTCAAATACCTCAAGAAGGATAAAGAAGAAAAGAATGAAAGAAGAGGTAGAAGAAGTGAAAAGAGAGAAAAGAAGGAGACGGAAGAGAGTGGAAATGAGAGAAAAGAGAAGGAGAAAAATGAGAGGAGGGAGAGAAGGAGAGAAAAGGAGAAGAGTAAGAGAAAAGAGAAGAGGTTGGAAGCTCACAAGGCTACTTGGGACGATTCATCGTCTTCATCATCATCCAAATCAACCGCACCTTCATCAACAAAGTAATATGCACATATGTGTTACATGGTAATTCAAGATAAAGGAAGTGAGGTATCTTCTAACTCTCACTCTAGAAAATCACATTCATGCTCAACTAAGTCATATTATAGTGGTAGCTCAAACTCTAGTGCAAATAACGAAAATTATACACACGATGAGCTTCAAAATGCATTACATGACTTAGTTAAACAATATGAGATCATTTGGGATAAAAATAAGAATGCTAGAAAGCTAATCAAAGATCTCCAAAGTCAAATTCAAACATGCATGAATGAGAAGAATGAGGTGGTTGCTAAACTAGAAAATAATGCATCAAATCTTGAAAAATTAAAAGCAACACCTATAGATTGTGAACAATTAGATCTTCAAGCTTGCAATGTGAAATTAAGAAAAGATCTAGAAAAATTCACACATGGAAGTAAGATGCTTAACATGCTATTAGGTAGTTAAAGGCAATCATTGCAAAAACATGGTTTAGGATACAATGCAAAATTGAAAAACCATGTATCTCACACTACACTAAATGGCAAGCATATGTTCATTAATCATAGTTCCTCAAATGTGTGGGCTCCTAAAACCAAAATGGTTTGGGTTCCCAAAGCTAACATTCAAGGACCCAAAGTTGTTTGGGTACCTAAATCTACACTTGTAGGTGCTTGAGGAAGAAATCGATGGTGACCGGGCGAGCTTAAGAGTCGAATTCAAAGCCGGTTGCATCACCAAATGAGATTAGAACCAATTCAAGCTTCAAGTTGGTATAATTACCTATCCTCTAATTTTTTTTTCAATCAATTGGTTCTAGTCTAGGTTTTTATATGCTTAATTGACATATCATATATCCATTCATTGCAAATCTTAAATAGTTGAATAACATCCATAGTTTTAAGAGTCAAATTGTCTAAATGGATGTAAAAAGGGGAAATTAAAACATTACATGCTTAATTGTAGTATTTGCTTGATGTCAATAGGGGAGCAATAAAATTGAACTTAATTGCAAAATCATATTCATATCGATAGGGGGAGCTTAATGAATATCATTTTCTTAGAGTAATGAAGTGCAAAATGGTGCAACTTCATTACAAGACATCCACATTGACATTCAATTGTATAACCTTTGTTTTATTAATATCAATTTTTGATGGATGTCAAAGGGGGAGAGATAATTAAGGGGGTAACTTGGAATTTGGTATAAAATTGAACAAAAACTATGCACATTCATAGGGGGAGCATTAATATGCATAGTTTACATATACAAATTCCATGTATTGAGTTATAGTTAAGATATAGGTTGCCATCATCAAAAAAGGGGAGATTGTTGGCTTTTTGGCCTTAATCTATGTTTTGATGATTTAATCAACCTAATCTTAATTATAATCATGTAGAGTAGCACACATATTGCATTGCATATATATTGCTTTGTGTTAACCTCTACAGGTGATCAAGACTCAAGGAAGAAAGGAAATCAAGTCAAGACATGTAATCAAGCTCATTTGAAGACATGTATTTTGTATTTTCTTTGAGTCGTAGGAACATGTGTAAATTGAGCTAAAATCAACTTATACACACACTAGGTTCCTTATATAAGTCACACACGAAATTTCACATAATCTGGACTTGAATAGATCACCCAAACATAGACCGGAAAACACTAAACCTGAACTCTAAAAGACTGCCCACATTCGGTCGACCGTAACAGGCCGTTCGGTCGACCGAGTGATCAATTGTCCAGTTTGTGTTTTCACTACCTAGTTTTGGTCGACCGTGTTTTCACTTTCGGTCGACCGTGTGAAACTTATTTTTCCAACAGTTAGTTTTGTCGTATATACCCAACGGTCGTATTCGTATTAAACCAATTATACCCCATATACATTTCATGTATCGGTCGACCGAGGACCATGATCGGTCGACCGAATGACTGTCTCTTGACAATCCCAAATCTCCTGTTCAAAAACGGTCGACCACTAGACCTTGTTTCGGTCGACCAAATAGATCAGTGTTTGTCTACCCCAGAGTGCCTGGTCCAAATCGGTCGACCGTTTCCTTTTTGGAGTTCGACCGATCACTTAAGTGTACCTAAGTCGTAGCGTTGGGCGGTCGACCGTTACCTAACCGGTCGACCGAACTTAGTTCAAAACTGCCAAACGGTCGACCGTTCGTCCCGTTTCGGTCGACCGAATTAACTCAGTATTGGGTCCTGCGATTTTCTGTTTTGTGTATCACACATCAAATCACACCCCATCAATCCCAACGACTCTATTCTCTCTAATGCCTATATAAAGAGTTGTAAAACACATTTTAACGCAACTCTCCCACTACAAACTTTTCCAATACATTAGAGAGAATCCCAAACACTCCAAGCCTCCAATTTCCACACTTAGTGATCAATTCCTTATTTCTACTCAAGTGTGCTCAAGAATTAGAGAGTGTTGTCCCACTCATTGTTTGTGAAAGAAAGCAAGGGTCTTGGTGAAATCCCAAGACACAAGTATAGACTTGGGTGAGAGCCCGAAGTAATCCTCTCGGATTGTGAGAGGTGGAGCCAAGCTCGACAAGGGTTGTTCGCGAGCTTGAAGTTTGTAAAGGCGTTCTCTCCCGGCCCGGAACGGGGAGTGGTTAGTAAAGTCGTGGGCAGAGCTCGGTGATCCGAGCGGAGCTTGCAAGAGAGGACTAGGACCCGGGTGGGGTGCCGAACCTCTATAAAAATCCCCCGTGTCGATTGTGGTTTGCATATTCCTTCCCTACTTGTTTGTTCGTTTTAAATTCCGTTGTGCATATCTTGATTGCTAAAACAAGTAGGTAATTAGTGTAAAATAGTTATTAGTTTTGTGGACCCATAACCCACACGATCCTACAACCCCCACCCTAGACGCACCTCTCCTCCCGGCGCCCTCAAGCAAGCCCAACTCCCCTTCCACGTGAGGACCTTCCTCTTCGTCCATCTCTACACGTTCCTCCTCACTCCCAAGTGCCGCGAACATACCACCACTAGACCCCACCCATGACACCTTCCTCCCCGCCTCATTATCCTTTGCCGCTTTCCTAGGTGACATCCAATCACTCTCCTCACGCACCAAAGAAGCGAGGCCGCTAATGCCCTCACGCCCTTCCAAAGCACCATCTAGCCCCTTCTCCTTTGTCCCACTATTCTCCCCACAACCACCTTTGAACTCCATGCGTGCATACCCTTGCTTCCCTTCCTCCACACACGCCTCATTTCCTTTCAATTCACAAATGAGCTCCCCATGCACAAAGTGCTCCTCAAGCATGTTGTATTGTTTCTCTCCACACGCATGGGAGTTCCCATGCAAGTCCTTTGTTTCCTTTCCTTCAAAAATTTGCTCCACATGCACAACACACGTGTCCTCCCCTTCAAGTGTGTTCTCCATATGCATATTTCGTGCATGCACCCCAAGCACATTTAATTCTACTCCTTCCTTATTTCCTCCCATGTGTTGCATGTGACTTTGCCTTTCCTTTAGATAAATTTGTGCTAATTTCCCATCCAAAGAGGAAATAACGTGGTCCCCTTGCTCCTTTTGCACCTTTCTATTTGCCCTTGCCCCATTGGGCCATTCAAATTTCGAAATAGTCTTTCCTTCCCCATTGGTCCCCACTAGAGGTAGACAACCAACCTCCTCTTGTCTTGCCCTATCTTTACCTCCATGTGGCAAGCTTTCCTTTGCTCCCACGTTTTTTCTTTTTGGCCCACTACTAGAATCCTCCTTGTGGTCCCCCTTGCTTTCCCCATTGGTCCCCTCTAAAGAAAAGCAACCAACCTCTTTTGTGTTGACTTATCTTTAGCTAAACGTGGCATACTACCTTTGGCTCCCACGTTTTTCCTTTTCCCCCCACTAGTAGAACCTTCTTTGTGGTCCCCTTGCTTTCCCCTCCTTTGCCATGTGTTCTATTTTCATTTGTTCCCTCAAAAGTGGAGCAAACACCACCTTTATCCTTGTTTCCCTCCAACCTTTCCCTCCCATCTTGCTTGCCATGTGTAGACCCACCATTTGTCCTTGCCTCCACGTCAGCACTTCGTCTCCCTCCTCCCACCTCTCCTCCCAAGCAGGCATCCTCACCAACGAAGGAAACGCTGGCCACCTCACTTCCACCCGTGCATCCCTCCCCACCTATTCCTACCATCCCCAAGAGTGAACCTCAAGAGGATGAAACCTTGGCTTCTTCGAATGACTTCCATGCCGCCAACCACTCCCCACACCTTGCTGAGGTGCTTCTCGAACGTGGGAAAATGTGGCTTAAAACCTATGAAGTGACCAACAATCACCTTATCCCATTTCTTTAATGCTTCGCCAACTTTCTCCTTTGAACAAACGACCACCTTCCCTCCTCCTTGCATGGCCGATGGAACATATTCAAGGGTCGTTGAGGACCTTGAACCGGTGATGAATAGGTCGGACCACTTCCTAGGAGGAGACTTGTCACTCCCTAGGGGTGGTGCACTAGCGAGACACTCCAAAACCGGGGATGAACCAAATAGTGGTGCTTGATGGAGACTTTTCAATGCCACAATCGCCATTAAGTTGTTGCAAACATTGAGAACTAGCTTGAGGATCCATTTGAGTTAAAAACACGAAGTTCTATGGAAGAACGAGGCTTGGGAGCCTAGAAAACCATAGATTCCCCATGCGCAACCCCAGAGCTTCTCTCTCCCCTCATGTTTTTTCTTCTCCTCTCTCCTTTTTCTCTCCTTATCCTTTCTCTCTTCTTCTCGTTCTAATTCACACTCTCCTCCTCTGTTTCACTCCCTCCTTATCTCTCTCCTTCTCCCTCTCTCTATCTCCCTCTCTCTCATTCCCTATGGTGTCTCTCTACTTCTCTTTCTCCATCTCTCCTCTCTCCCTCACCTTTCCCTTCTCACTCTCTCCCCCTCTGTCCGCCTCTCCTCTCTCTCCTCCTTCTAGCTCTCTCTCTCCATCTCCGTCTATCATCTTGTTCCGTCTCCCCGTTTCCCAATTTCCCTCTCTTTCGTCCTACACTCTCCATCTCTCTCTCCCCACTTCTCATTCTCCTTCCCCCTCCATCTCTCTCGCACCTCTCTCGTTCCCCTCTCCCTCGCCTTCTCGTCCTTCCCTCTCTCCCTCCTTTGTCGATCTCTCCACCTTTTCTGTCAACCTCTCTCCATCTCCTTCTCCTTTGCTGCCACTCTCTCCTTTTTCTACTTGTCTTTATCCTTCAACTTCTCCGTCTCTCTCTGCTTCTTCACTCTTTCTAACCCTCTACATATCCTTCTCTCTCGTTCTCTCCTTATCCTTATCCCTCTCTTTCTTTCTCCTTCTCTACCATTCGCCTTCTCCATCTCCTTCTCTCTCTTTTTCTCCTTTTGTCCTCTCCTTAGTACGCTCTCTCCTTCACAATCCTACTTCCCTCTCCCTCCTCCTTCTTCTCTTTCTCTCTCTCTCCGTCTCCTGTCTCTCTTCTTCACTATCTCTCCTTATCCCATTCTTTCTATTTCTACTTCTCTTTCTCTCAACTCTCCTCCTTCTCTCTATCCGTTTCCTTCTCTCATTCTCTCTCCCTCCTTCTCCTTCTTCTTCACTCTCTCTTATTGTCCCGCTCTCTCTACTTCTCACTCCTCTCTCTGATTCTCTCTTTCCTTCTATCTTCTCTCTCCTTATCCTTCACTCTCTGTCTTCAATCTCCTTCCCTCCTTCTCCTATTCTTCAATCCCTCTCCTCTATCCCCATTTCCTTCTCCATCTCTCTCATCTTCTTGTCTCTCCCCCTCTCTCTTGCTTTCTCCTTCTCTCTCTCCCTCTCCTCTTGCATCTCTCTCTCTATCTCCATCTCCGCTATTTCTCTCTACCTCTCTCTTCGTCTCCTTCTCCCTACCCATCTCCTCATCTTCCCTCCAATCTCCCCTTCTTCTTTTCTCTCCTTGTTCTCCTTGTTCTCTCTCCTTCTCTTCCTCCTCCTCTCTCTCTCTCTCTCATCCCTCTTCTCCTCCCTCTTCTTTTCCTCTCTGTCACCTTCACTCTCTCTCACTCCTCCTTATCTCTCTCCTCCCCCTTTGTCTCTACCCTTCTCCGCCTTTCTCGTTCTCCTCCTTATCTCTCTCCTCTCTCTTTGTCTCTCCCCTTCCCCTCCTTTCTCGTTCTCCTTCTCTCTTTCTCTCTCCCCCTTCTCTCTCCTTCTATCTATTTCTCCCTCTTCTTACCATTGGTCTCTACTTCTCCTTCTCCCTCTCTCTTTCCTTCTCTCCTTCTCCTTCCCTTCCAGTCTCCTATTCCTTCTCTCTCTCCTTCGCCTCGCCTTCCTCCATCTAGCTCACTTACGGACTCTCTCTCTCCCCTTCTCTCACTCTTTCTCCCTCTCTCCTCTCTCTCTCTTTCTGCTTCTTCATGTCTCCTTCTCTTTCTCCCTCTCCTTTTCTGTAAATCGAGGACTCCTTCTCTCTCTCCTCTCTGCTTCTTCTCGTTCTAATTCACTCTCTCCTCCTCTGTTTCACTCCCTCCTTATCTCTCTCCTTCTCCCTCTCTCTCATTCCCTATGGTTTTGTCTACTTCTCTTTCTCCATGTCTCCCTCTCCTTTCCCTTCACACTCTCTCCCCCTCTTTCTGTCTCTCCTCTCTCTCCATCTCCTTCTCCGTCTCTCCCCGCTTCTTCACTCTTTCTAACCCTCTACATCTCCTTCTCTCTCGTTCTCTCCTTATCCTTATCCCTCTCTTTCTTTCTCCTTCTCTACCCTTCGCCTTCTCCATCTCCTTCTCTCTCTTTTTCTCCTTTTGTCCTCTCGTTAGTACTCTCTCTCCTTCACTATCCTACTTCCCTCGCCCTCCTCCTTCTTCTCTTTCTCTCTCTCTCCGTCTCCTATCTCTCTTCTTCACTATCTCTCCTTATCCCATTGTTTCTATTTCTACTTCTCTTTCTCTCAACTCTCATCCTTCTCTCTATCTGTTTCGTTCTCTCTGACTCTTCGTCTCATTCCTCTCTCTCTCTCATCTCTTTCCCTCTCACCTCCATCTCTCCTTCCACCTTCTCCTTCTCTTTCTCCTTGCGTGTCCCTCCTTCTCTCTCTCCTTCTCCCTCTCCTTCTCTCCCATGTCTCCCCCTCTCTCCTTATCTTTCTCTCTCCTCCTTCTACTTCTTTCTCTATTCTTATCCTTCCTTCTCTCCCCTCTCTCCTTCTCTTTCCTTCTCTCATTCTATCTCACTCCTTCTCCTTGTTCTTCACTCTCTCTTATTGTCCCGCGCTCTCTACTTCTCACTCCTCTCTCTGATTCTCTCTTCCCTTCTATCTTCTCTCTCCTTATCCTTCACACTTTGTCCTCAGTATCCTTCCCTCCCTGTCCTCTACTTCAATCCCTCTCCTCTATCCCCTTTTCCTTCTCCATCTCTCTCATCTTCTTGTCTCTCCCATCGCCTCACTGGCCTTCTCCTTCTCTCTCTCCTTCTCCTCTTGCATCTCTCTCTCTCTCCATCTCATCTCCGATCTTTCTCTCTCCCTCTCTCCATCTCATCTCTGATATTTCTCTCTCCCTCTCCCTCTCCGTCTGCTTCTCCCTCCCCTCCTCCATCTCCCCCTCCTTCACTCTCCCCTCCTATCTCACTCTATCTTACTCTCTCACTCTCCGTCTCCTTCTTCTCTCTCTGTTCCTTCTCTATCTCTCCTCTCTTCCACTCCTTCTTCTTCTCCTTGTCGGTCTACTCCCCTCTCGCTCCCCTTGTCCTTCTCCCTCTCTCCTCATCTTCTCTCCAATCTCCCCTTCTCCTTTTCTCTCCTTGTTCTCCTTCTTCTCTCTCCTTCTCTTCCTCCTCTCCCTCTCTCTCATCCCTCTTCTCCTCGCACTTCTTTTACTCTCCGTCACCTTCACTCTCTCTCACTCCTCCTTATCACTCTCCTCCTTCTTTGTCTCTACCCTTCTCTGCCTTTCTCGTTCTCATCCTTATCTCTCTCCTCTCTCTTTGTCTCTCCCCTTCCCCTCCTTTCTCGTTCTCCTTCTCTCTTTCTCTCTCCCCCTTCTATCTCCTTCTCTCTATTTCTCCCTCTTCTTACCATTAGTCTCTACTCCTCCTTCTCCCTCTCCCTTTCTTTCTCTCCTTCTCCTTCCCTTCCAGTATCCTATTCCTTCTCTCTCTCCTTCTCCTCGTCTTCCTCCATGTAGCTCACTTACGGACTCTCTCTCTCCCCTTCTCTCACTCTCTCCCTCTCACCTCTCTCTCTCTCTCTTTCTGCTTCTTCATGTCTCCTTCTCTTTTTCTCTCTCCTTTTCTATAAATCGAGGACTCCTTCTCTATCTCCTCTCTGCTTCTTCTCATTCTAATTCACTCTCTCCTTATCTCTCTCCTTCTCCCTCTCTCTATCTCCCTCTCTCTCATTTCCTATGGTTCTGTCTACTTCTCTTTCTCCATCTCTCCCTCTCCTTTCCCTTCTCACTCTCTCCCCCTCTTTCCGTCTCTCCTCTCTCTCCATCTCCTTCTCCGTCTCTCTCCGCTTCTTCACTCTTTCTAACCATCTACATCCCATTTTCCTTCTCCATCTCTCTCATCTTCTTGTCTCTCTCCCCTCTCTCTCACTTGCCTTCTCCTTCTCTCTCTCCTTCTCCTCTTGCATCTCTCTCTCTCTCTCTCCATCTCATCTCCGATCTTTCTCTCTCCCTCTCTCTCTTCGTCTATTTCTCCCTCCCCTCCTCCATCTCCCCCTCCTTCACTCTCTCCCCTCCCCTCTCACTCTATCTTACTCTCTCTCTCTCCATCTCATCTCCGATCTTTCTCTCTCCATCTCTCTCTTCGTCTATTTCTCCCTCCCCTCCTCCATCTCCCCCTCCTTCACTCTCTCCCCTCCCCTCTCACTCTATCTTACTCTCTCGCTCTCCGTCTCCTTCTTCTCTCTCTCTTCCTTCTCTATCTCTCCTCTTTTCCACTCCTTCTCCTTCTCCTTCTCTGTCTCCTCCCCTTTCGCTCCCCTTGTCCTTCTCCCTCTCTCCTTATCTTCTCTCCAATCTCCCCTTCTCCTTTTCTCTCCTTGTTCTCCTTCTTCTCTCTCCTTCTCTTCCTCCTCTCTCTTTCTCATCCCTCTTCTTTTCCTTTCCGTCACCATCACTCTCTCTCACTCCTCCTTATCTCTCTCCTCCCCATTTGTCACTCTCCTTCTCCTCCTTTCTCGTTCTCCTCCTTATCTCTCTCACCTCTCTCTTTGTCTCTCCCCTTCCCCTCCTTTCTCGTTCTTCTTCTCTCTTTCTCTCTCCCCCTTCTCTCTCCTTCTCTCTATTTCTCCCTCTTCTTACCATTTGTCTCTACTTCTCCTTCTCCCTCTCTCTTTCCTTCTCTCCTTCTCCTTCCCTTCTAGTCTCCTATTCCTTCTCTCTCTCCTTCTCCTCGTCTTCCTCCATCTAGCTCTCTTACGGACTCTCTCTCTCGCCTTCTCTCACTCTTTCTCCCCCTCTCCTCTCTCTCTCTCTTTTTCTGCTTCTTCATGTCTCCTTCTCTGTAAATCGAGCACTCCTTCTCTCCCTCCTCTCTGCTTCTTCTCGTTCTAATTCACTCTCTCCTCCTCTGTTTCACTCCCTCCTTATCTCTCTCCTTCTCCCTCTCTCTATCTCCCTCTGTCTCATTCCCTATGGTTCTGTCTACTTCTATTTCTCCATCTCTCCCTCTCCTTTCCTTTCTCACTCTCTCCCCCTCTTTCTGTCTCTCCTGTCTCTCCATCGCCTTCTCCGTCTCTCTCTGCTTCATCACTCTTTCTAACCTTCTACATCTCCTTCCCTCTTATTCTCTCCTTATCCTTATCCCTCTCTTTCTTTCTCATTCTCTACCCTTCTCCTTCTCCATCTCCTTCTCTATCTTTTTCTCCTTTTGTCCTCACCTTAGTACTCACTCTCCTTCACTATCCTACTTCCCTCTCCCTCCTCCTTCTTCTCTTTCTCTCTCTCTCTCTGTCTCCTGTCTCTCTTCTTCACTATCTCTCGTTATCCCATTCTTTCTATTTCTAGTTCTCTCAACTCTCCTCCTTCTCTCTATCCGGTTCGTTCTCTCTCACTCTCCGTCTCATTCCCCTCTCTCTCTCTCTCTCTCTCTCTCTCATCTCTTTCCCTCTGTTCTCCATCTCTCTTTCCACATTCTCCTTCTTTTTCTCCTTGCATGTCCCTCCTTCTATCGCTCCTTCACCCTCTCCTTCTATCTCATGTCTCCTCCTCTCTCCTTATCTTTCTCTCTCTCTCCTCTTTCTACTTCTTTCTCTATTCTTATCCTTCCTTCTCTCCCCTCACTCCTTCTCTTTCCTTCTCTCATTCTATCTCCCTCCTTCTACTTGTTCTTAACTCTCTCTTATTGTCCCGCTCTCTCTACTTCTCACTCCTCTCTCTGATTCTCTCTTCCCTTCTATCTTCTCTCTCCTTATCCTTCACTCTTCGTCCTCAGTATCCTTCCCTCCCTCTCCTCTACTTCAATCCCTCTCCTCTATCCCCTTTTCCTTCTCCATCTCTCTCATCTTCTTGTCTCTCCTCCTCTCTCTCTCACTTGCCTTCTCCTTCTCTCTCTCCTTCTCCTCTTGCATCTCTCTCTCTCTCTCCATCTCATCTCCGATCTTTCTCTCTCCCTCTCTCTCTCCGTCTGTTTCTCCCTCCCCTCCTCCATCTCCCCCTACTTCACTCTCTCCCCTCCTCTCTCACTCAATCTTTCTCTCTCGCTCTCTGTCTCCTTCTTCTCTCTCTCTTCCTTCTCTATCTCTCCTTTCTTCCCCTCCTTCTCCTTTTCGGTCTCCTCCCCTCTCGCTCCCCTTGTCCTTCTCCCTCTCTCCTCATCTTCTCTCCAATCTCCCCTTCTCCTTTTCTCTCCTTGTTCTCCTTCTCTTCCTCCTCTCTCTCTCATCCCTCTTCTCCTCGCACTTCTTTTCCACTCCGTCACCTTCACTCTCTCTCCTTCCTCCTTATCTCTCTCCTCCCCCTTTGTCTCTCCCCTTCTCCGTCATTCTCGTTCTCCTCCTTATCTCTCTCTCCTCTCTCTTTGTCTCTCCCCTTCCCCTCCTTTCTCGTTCCCCTTGTCTCTTTCTCTCTCCCCCTTCTCTCTTCTTCTCTCTATTTCTCCCTCTTTTTACCATTGGTCTCTACTTCTTCGTCTCCCTCTCTCTTTCCTTCTCTCCTTCTCCTTCCCTTTCAGTCTCCTATTCCTTCTCTCTCTCCTTCTCCTCGTCTTCCTCCATCTAGCTCACTTACGGACTCTATCTCTCGCCTTCTCTTACTCTTTCTCCCTCTCTCCTCTCTCTCTCTCTCTCTCTCTCTCTCTCTCTCTCTCTTTCTGCTTCTTCATGTCTCCTTCTCTTTCTCTCTCTACTTTTCTGTAAATCGAGGACTCCTTCTCTCTCTCCTCTCTGCCTTTTTCTCGTTCTAATTCACTCTCTCCTCCTCTGTTTCACTCCCTCCTTATCTCTCTCCTTCTGCCTCTCTCTATCTCCCTGTCTCTCATTCCCTATGGTTCTGTCTACTTCTCTTTCTCCATCTCTCCCTCTCCTTTCCCTTCACACTCTCTCCCCCTCTTTCCGTCTCTCCTCTCCCTCCATCTCCTTCTCCGTCTCTCTCCGCTTCTTCGCTCTTTCTATCCCTCTACATCTCCTTCTCTCTCGTTCTCTCCTTATCCCTATCCCTCTCTTTCTTTCTCCTTCTCTACCCTTCGCCTTCTCCATCTCCTTCTCTCTCTTTTTCTCCTTTTGTCCTCTCCTTGTTACTCTATCCCCTTCACTATCCTACTTCCCTCCTCCTTCTTCTCTTTCTCTTTCTCTCTCCGTCTCTTGTCTCTCTTCTTCACTATCTCTCTTTATCCCATTCTTTCTATTTCTACTTCTCCTTCTCTCAACTCTACTCTTTCTCTCTATCCGTTTCGTTTTCTCTCACTCTCCGTCTCATTCCCCTGTCTCTCTCTCTCATCTCTTTCCCTCTCTCCTCCATCTCTCTTTCCACCTTCTCCTTCTCTTTCTCCTTGCATATCCCTCCTTCTCACGCTCCTTCTCCCTCTCCTTCTCTCATGTCTCCCCCTCTCTCCTTATCATTCTCTCTCCTCCTTCTACTTCTTTCTCTATTCTTATCCTTCCTTCTCTCCCCTCTCTCCTTCTCTTTCCTTGTCTCATTCTATCTCCCTCCTTCTCCTTGTTCTTCACTCTCTCTTATTGTCCCGCTCGCTCTACTTCTCACTCCTCCCTTTGATTCTCTCTTTCCTTCTATCTTCTCTCTCCTTATCGTTCACTCTTCGTCCTGAATCGCCTTCCCTCCCTCTCCTCTACTTCAATTCCTCTCCTCTATCCCCTTTTCCTTCTCCATCTCTCTCATCTTCTTGTCTCTCCCCCTTTCTCTCACTTGCCTTCTCCTTCTCTCTCTCCTTCTCATCTTGCATTTCTCTCTCTCTCCGTCTGCTTCTCCCTCCCCTCCTCCATCTCCCCCTCCTTCACTCTCTCCCCTCCTCTCTCACTCTATCTTACTCTCTCGCTCTCCGTCTCCTACTTTTCTCTATCTCTCCTCTCTTCCACTCCTTCTCCTTCTCGGTCTCCTCCCCTCTCGCTCCCCTTGTCCTTCTCCCTCTCTCCTCATCTTCTTTCCAATCTCCCCTTCTCATTTTCTCTCCTTGTTCTCTCTCCTTCTCTTCCTCCTCTCTCTCTCATCCCTCTTCTCCTCCCTCTTCTTTTCCTCTCTGTCACCTTCACTATCTCTCACTCCTCCTTATCTCTATCCTCCCCCTTTGTCTGTAGGATTTCATGTTTAATTGTGCATATATAATTTTCAAATTTTATGCATAATAAGGATCAATTACAATTTTCTATGATTTATTTCATGCATGCATCGGTTTGTTTTAATAACTAGTTTCAAAAAATATTAAAACAAACACAAGGGACTCCGAAATTTATACCTAGAAGTTCTCTAAAACTTTTTGATGTTCCAGAGACGTTGAGGAAGACGATCGTCGCTTCCCGTTGCGCCGGATGCCTCTGAGTGTTCACCGAAACCCTAAACAAGGTTGGAGAGAAAGGAGCTAGCCAATCAATCTCCAAACTAGCTTAGAATCTAGCTACAAACCCCTTCCTTAATCTCTGAGATTTCTCCTTCCAAAGACTTAGAAACTAAGAGAATTTTCGTAGCTTTTTGTGGTGAATTAGGAGAGAAAATAATTAGAAAAAACATCTTACTTAATTAAGGAGAATAATGACCTATTTATAGGCTCCAATCTTACTCTCAATCATGGCTATTCTTAAGCCACGTTTTCTTGACATTTTCTCTCACAAACTAATTCCATAATGCATTACATGCATCCACAAAACGTTTGACCAAGTTTGGAGCTAATCCAACCATCGATCCAATTAATCTCTTAATTATCAAAGGCAGAAAATCAATCGTGGTTCGGTTTACTGAGACCCACTCGGTTAACCTAATATGTCACGATTGTTTAACCGAGTATTAGACGGATGACCGATTCTTAAGGAGAAAATATTCTCCTTAACCGATCGGACGAATTCTCGTCTAAACCGAGTGCTATTCGGTTAACCGAAAATATCGATTCTGGACATTATTCGGTCGACCGTTCCTGGTTCGGTACACCGTACCAAAGTTCCAGGCAGTTTGGTCAAGTTCGGTCAATCAACTATGACTATCCATTCCACGTTCGGTTCACCGATCCACAGATCCTTCGGTCGACTGAACCATAACGAATTACCGAACTTCTACCCGATTTTGCCTTTTCAAATTTTGGATTTATTTCCAACAAAATTTGAACTTTTGGGGTTTTAGCAAATTCACAACTCATGCAATATATTATCCTATGCAACAATAAATTATTGCACCCCATAATATATGCATCTCATATGAATTTTTATGATTCTAATTATGTTTATATACAACATAATTGATTTTACTTGTTCACCACATGTGTCATATTTTCTATAAGAAACCCGACACATCATATGAACCAAAAATCAAGCTTCTTGTTTCCCGGTTTTTGCGGTGTGACCTATGGGAGGATCTAGACTAAGTTGGCAGTGATATTAAGAGCTTAATATCACAAGCTATAAGCGGTATCTAGCTACACATTATAGCTCCCAATTAGTTAGATGTCTTAATTCCACTCGAACCAAAACCCGATCCATTTAGTGATGGAGTGCACCACTTGTGTCCGTCCCTTGCCTCATGATATTAAGAATACACACAAAGTAGTATTGTGTCATCTTTGTATTAGTATTCATTTCTTGATCTCTTTAAGCTAGTTATAAATATGTGACTTAACTCAAATCACATTGTGCACATTATAACTTTGCTTTATCAAGGGGCCCACTAATATCATCACTCAATTAAGAGGGGCAATGATAATCTTTTGACTAACTATCTTCTCCAACAAAAGTCATACTTAACCAACCAATGCCTTTACACTACACTTATCGATAGCTCAAGACACTAGTCTAATCAAGCATTTCTTAAGTGATCAGATATAAGTCTCATATCAAAGGACCAAGGACACAGTAAAATATTTATGACACAGAAACACATTTCTATAATTTTTTACTTATTAGGTCTATTCAGTATACAAAAGTAATATTTTCCTGTTTTGCGTACCCGTATTGTCACTCACTTGTAGAGCTATAATGATCTATGACCAACACGACAATCTTAACTCGGTAATCAATGTCCCATGTTAATTACCATGATTGCGAACATCTTTTGTTTTATGTAAACCATTATCTTTTAGAGCTCTACGGTTAAGGACCAAGAGCCTCTTCCTTAACACTTCTAAAAGACGAATAACATAAACAAGGAACAAAATGATTTCTCATTCAATTCATAATAATTGACATTTAAAAGTAAAACTTTTAGGACACATTCCCTTCAATCTCCTATCAAACTTGTTATCAAAGTTTTCTTTCACATACATTCTCAATGTATAAAACATTAATAACTAGGGTAACCTTCTCTAATCACCTATCAAGCCAATCCACATGGATCCTCGGATCCATGGAGTCGAAATATATTTCGCCTCTTAGCTTGGTATGAAGGTTTGTTGAATGGATCAGTTGTGTCACTGTTGTGTCCACCCATTTATTTATTTTGTCTTTCGTTGGTGGTTGAGTTAGCCGTAGTGATATTACTCCTAACTACACTAGCTCATACCTCCACCTTCGATAATGATGACGCATCATCATTCCAACCTCCTATTGTTAAGAATCCCTATGAGAATTGCATCAAAATAGCCCTCGGCTATTTTCTCATTTGTCCTCCATAAACAAGAACTTTATCTTTCGTCCGGTTAAGGTACTTCAGATTATTCTTGACCACAATCCTATGCTTAGGACATACGTCAGATTGGTGACTACTTGTCACGTTTAGAGCATACGAGATATTGAGTCTTGTGCAAGTCATCATGTACATGGTCCTTCCTTTTGCCGAAGCATAAGGCATACCTTCATGTACTCCAAGTCTTTACGTCATTGGGCACGTTTGAGACTTCTTGAGTTGCACACCTATACTCCCACTTATTGGCACATTGTCCATATTGGAATTGTTCACCCTGAACATTTACAAGACTTTGTCAATGTATGCACGTTGACTGAAGCCAATGAGTCTACGCGATGTATCTCAATGTATCTTGATTCTCAAGATGTGTTGAACCTCATCCATTTCTTTTCATTGAAAATGCTGATTTCAATGAAATTTCTCGTTTGCCAATGCTAAGGTATATGATTGCTCATGAGCGATATGTCATCGAAATATAAGATCAGAAGTACTACATGGCTCCCACTAATCTCCTTGTATATACAAGGTTTTCCTTTACTTTGAATGGAGTGAATCTTCTTCACCTCTTCGTTAAAGCGTTTGTTCCAACTCCTCGATGCTTGCTTCAATCCATAAATGGATCCTCGAAACTTGCATTTCTTCTCGCTATTATTTGGATCATCAAAACCTTGAGGTTGTACCACGTACATATCCTCCTCCAAGTTCCCATTAAGGAACGCCATTTTGATATCCATCTTCCAAATCTCACAATTGTGAAATGCGGTAATAGTAAGCTTAATCCGAATAGATGGCAACCTATCAAAAATTTCATCAAAGTCAATTTCTTGAATTTGAGTATAACTTTTGCTATAAGCCTTGCTTTGTAGGTTGTCAAGTCACTATCCATGTCTATCTTCCTCCTAAATGCTCATTTATACTAAATGACATTTTCTCTTGAGGAAGGCAAATCAAGTTCCATACTTGATTGTCATACATGGATTCTATTTCGGATTCCATGGCCTTAAGCCATAGTCTGGAGTCTTCCCTTTCTATTGCTTCTTGGAAGGTCGAGGGATCTTTGGTATCTAGTACCACGATCTCATGAAGTCCCGCATACTTATTGGGTTTCTTCCTTTTCCTTGTCGACCTTCTTAATTCTTTTGGTTCTTCTCGTGTCTCTCGAACTTCTTCCACAATTTCTTGAGGAATAGGTTCACGTTCGTCTCTCGAACGTACATTAGGTGGGGATGATTGAGATTTTCTCACAATTTCTTGTAAGGATCTCTCGCTCATGCTCCCACTAACCAAATGAATCTCGGCTGGGCCTTCATGAATTTGAATGCAACATTCATATCACGATCTTGTAGAGTATCTTGAGTTTCCTCAAGCTTAACTCTACTCCCACTACTTTTCTCTCTTTTCCAGAAATTCTAGAAAAACCATATCTCTCTCTACAAACTTTCGATTGGAGGTGATACACCAAAAGTAGTATCCTCTTGCCACTCGAGGACAACCTATAAAGAAGTACTTATCCACTTTTGGTTGAAGCTTGGTCGACATCAATTTCTTTATGTATACCTCACAACCCCAAATCTTGAGAAAATGGAGCTTAGGTGTCTTTCAACTCCACAGCTCACAAGACATTTTCTCCACGGACTTGGATGGAACATTATTTAGTGAGTTTGTCATTATTTGTAGTTCATAATTCCAAAAGTAAATTGGCAATTTAGATTGACTCATTATTGATCGAACCATGTCGAGCAATATCATGTTCCTACTTTAGGATTGAGTCAAATTAGGTATCCTAAGCACTCACCCCTACGAACCTTTCATAGAGACTCGATATTCTTGTTGAGTCGGTTCACTACTTCATCCTCGAATTCTTTGAACTTCTCAAAGATTTCACTTTTGTTTCCCATTAGACAAATATAGCCATAATAACTATAGTTATCCGTGATTAAAATGAAGTACCTCAAACCGTCTCTTGCACTTGTACTTATCGGACCACATACATTAAAATGTATCATATCCAATTAGTCATTCGTTTTCGTTCCTTTCTTCTTGAAAGGTTTCTTGGTCATTTACTTGACCAATCCGATAGTGCTACAAGGGTTCAGCTGTGGATAGGGAACTCAGGGAAGAAGAAGGGTATGGAGTCGGAAGTTGAACCTTGACGTGAGTTATCTTAGTTTCTTTTGTTATTGTTTGTTTGAGTTTGTTTATTATTCATTTCAAGCAAATAGAAACCATTCTATACGAATGTATTTGCATAGAAAATTCCATTCTTCGATATAGACGAGCAAGAATTAAAATATTTATTAAAATTTATCCATATCTAAAAACTTGATACAGAAATGTTCTTGCTAATCGAAGGCACATAACAAACACTCTTCAAAACATAATTTAAATCATTAGACTATTGAAGTTCCATAGAACCTTGTACAATGGCAGCTATGCTTGTACTATTTCCGATCTTCAATATCATCTCATTTTCCATGAGTTCCTTCCTATCCTTCAATAGTTGCACATCAAAATTATGTGAGCACAAGATCCGGTAACCATTACCAAATCAAGGACAGAGGTGATTAAATTTATCTCAATAACAAACATAGCTACGACGTTTCTGGGGCGCCTACGTTCAATCATCCCATTATCAAGGTCTTCCTTGTACTTGGGGCAATTAGGTCAGATGTGTCCCTTTTCACCGCAGTGAAAGCACTCCGTGTTGGGAGTTGGAGATTTCAAAAATTTCCCCTTTGAGACACTCTTATGAGCACCTCCTACTCCCTTGCTCTTGATTGACGTATCTTTGGTAAATTTGCCTTTACCTTTGTTGATCTTTTTGCTCCTCTCATGGACGGTTAGGACGTGATTGTCTTGACCCTTGCCCACGTCAACTTCGGCCGTTTTGAGAGCGTTGTGAAACTCCTCAAGACTCACCCCTTTTTCACGCACGTGATAGTGCATCACAAAGTCCTTAAATGACGGGACTAGAGAGCCAAGAATCATATCTTCAACAATATCCTCGGGCATTGGTGAAAAGAGCTTTGCCAACATCTCAAGGTACTCTTGCATCGTGAGAAAATGCATGGATACCGATGTTCCCTCCGCCATATGACACCTTGTGAGTGCGATGGTGGTCTTATAGCGCTCCTTTTTGGCACTATCCATGAACATCTTAGACAAAGCCTCCATGGTCTTCTTGGGTTTCGAATCCAAGTATTTCGCTTGAAGCGAGTCACCCATGGATGCTAGCATAAGACCGTGAACTTGGTTCTCTTGGTCTTCCCACTTGGCTATCGCCTCTTTCTCATTATCGGTTGCCTTCTCATTCAATTTTGGGATTTCACCATCCAAAATATGAGATTGTTTTTCAAACCTCAACATGATATTAAGATTGAGTTGCCATTTCATGAAGTTTGAGCCATCATTTTGCAAAGGATTCTTTTCGATCATAGATCGCACAATTGGTTGGATATTAGACATTTCTACAAAATAAATTATACAGGATTTTAATGTCAATTTTATGTTTTAAAATACATGCATATATATTGAATATAAATGTAAATACTGCAAATAAAATTTTACTCGTAAATGTAGTAATCCAAGATCCTATCAATTGCAATATAGACTGGCTAAGAGCAATCGAATATATCACAATATCAAGGTAAGAAAAACTCTTTCTAATCACAACCTTTTTGAATTTTAGCAATATTAGCATCTTCAAACTCTTGTGATTCTTGTCGTTTTAATTATGAGGGAATATGACCTATCCTCGTAAGAAAAACGTTTTCCCAAAACCGAGCGAGGGCTCTAGGTAATGTTAAGAAAACTTATTTTCATTTGATACGAGATACGTTTATCCATTGTATTCACAACTAAACATACTTGAGGTTCACTAGGGTGAAACACACCTCATATATTTTATTGTGGCACAACAATAGACAACCATTATATCTCCCACTATTCCCAAAGATGGAGGGAGCTATCTCCCGCTAAGGGCGAGCAGAGTATCCCTCGATCAATGGCTACTAGTGGATGAAATAAGAAGGAAAATTACTCTTAATTTTTGTTGGACAATTTCATGTATTAACATGTGATTCAGAATTTTAGGTTATCATGCATATTATTATTCATACACATCCTAACATTCAACACATTCATCACATGCATAGCAAGATTATAAAAACAAAAATTAAACCATTCACACAATCCACATCGTGTGAGTTTATATGTTCCCTTCGATCCTTGATACTCGATCCCTGATCTTTGATCCTCGATCGATGCGCTACAGCGGCGACTTCCTCTTGCACCAGAGATGTAGATTTTACAGAAAATAAACATGCTCCTCACATTCGATAAAAACCGACTAGTGCAAGTCCTATGTAAAAAACCCTCTCATATGCAAATGCAATTATCTAAAAGACGGAAAGAGAGAATTTTGGCTTTTACATACAAATAAGCCCATGTATAATAATGATTACATACATTCATAGTTGCTGATTTGGAACATATAAACTCACAATTCCTGCAAAGACAACTCGAGCATCCATGCACGCAATATTGCTATAAACTATGCAATCTAGTTTATCAATCATTTAGAATCCTAAAAAATTCTTTGAAAAACATTTTGAAATCCATTAAAAACGTTTTTGATCCATCCATAGTTCAAAAATAATTTTGAACCGCTGTCCATCCAGTTTCCAATGGAAAGATGAACCGCAGTTTTTCGGTTTTGTTGATTCTCTTACAAAATAATCATTTCTTTATAAAATGAAATTATTGTAAGTTAGACTAATGTCTAAATCTTAATTCTAATAATTACATGGCATGTTTTAAAACACTTAAAACATTTAAAACGAATTATTATAGAGAATTATATCAACAAACATTCAGAATATTCTTGACCGCAATCCTATGCTTAGGATTTGCGTCGGATTGGTGACTACTTGTCACGTTTAGAGCATACGAGATATTGAGTCTTGTGCAAGTCATCATGTACATGGTCCTTCCTTTTGCCGAAGCATAAGGCATACCTTCATGTACTCCAAGTCTTTACGTCATTGGGCACGTTTGAGACTTCTTTAGTTGCACACCTATACTCGCACTTATTGGCACACCTTCCTCCTGATTTGAAGTGAGAACTTGACTCGTGGTTGACATAAATTTTTTCATTGAGTTTTCAAGTCCACGAGTCAAGGTCTCATGCGAATTGAATCGGGTTTCCATATTATTGGAATTTAGGAAACCCGATTGATTGGTGGTTTGTGCTTGGGGTGGCTGATAGGATTGTGCATGCATGGGAGGTTGGTGTGATTGGTAATGTGGTCTAGAGGAGTTCGAAGGACCACCTGGGGCATTAGTTTGGTTCCATGAAAAATTGGGGTGGTTCCTCCATCCAGGATTATAAGATGATGAGTATGGGTCATTCCTGGCTCTTTCATAGATGGCGTTGACACGCTCCATCTCAGGAGGAATGGAATCACACTCGCTTTCTACATGACCTATCCTACAACATGAATGACAGGGAATCCGACCAGATGTGGACATGTGAGGTGCACTTTGTTGGTTTTGGAGCTCAATCGAATCCATACGGCGCATTAAGGCCTCCATGCTTGCCTCGGTGGCCGTAGTGGTATCGACGACAAATGCGACACCCGATCTAGTCGAGTTTGCATTCGCGAGAAAGCAGGTGGTTCCCTCACACTCTCCCATTGCATGGTTTTCTCAGCAAGTTCTTCTAGGAAAGCCCATGCCTCCCTTTCATCCTTTCCCAAGAACTCTCCTTGACACATGGACTCAAGGAGCGTTCTTGACGGGATGTGAAGAACCTCGTACACAATCTGACAAAGGCTCCACAACTCAATGCCATGGTGAGGGCATGAGGATAGTAGCTCCTTGAACCTCTCTAGATATGCATGAAATGTCTCGATCTCAAGTTGATAGAACGAATTGATTTCGTTCCTCAATTTTTGAGTCCGATGATTTGGGAAGTACTACTTGAGGAATGCAGATTGAAACTCATCCCAAGTCCTAAAGGCATTCGCCTGGTTGCTGTACAACCACTTCTTGGCGTCATCCTTCAGCGCAAAGGGGACAAGCGTAAGATGGATGGAGTCTGTGCTAAGTTGTTGCAGCTTGAACATAGCACAAACCTCCTCAAATTCCCTGAGAAAGATATAGGGGTCACCTTTCCCAGTGAAATGAGGGAGCATGGAGATAAACTGAGGCTTAACCTCAAAATAGTTCCCATTAGCCTCTGGCAATACGATGCATGAAGGTAGAACAGTACGGCTCGGGTAGCATCGATCACGTAGAGGTATGGGAACGACAACAGGATGCTCAGGTGGGTCCAGCAACTGCTCCTCCTCGCGGAAATTAGCAGCCATTGAACCCAAACTATGTGCGACACGAGAGGAGGAAGGTGTCGAGAAATCGATGACCGAAGCCGGATTGACAACGCCCCTCGTCAAACGACCAATCTCGTCTCGTGTCCACGAAAGCATGCACAAAGGTGCACACACACCAAATTAATTTTTTTTAACAAAGAATGTACGTACAGGAGAAGACGGGGGAACACAGGAGAGAAAGAATGACTCAGGAGAGAAGGGCAGAAGTCCTTATGCTACGGCGGATGGGTACAGGTAGAAGCACACAAGCAAACAAGGCTCAAGCAATCCTAAGGTTGCTATAGGTCCTTACAGCTAGACGACGCCTAACTGCGAGGTCACACGGCCTCAACACACCTCACCTCCCAACGACGAGGACCACAAAGCCCAGCAAGTGAGCCAAGATCCAGGGATCTCGTCTCTCCTACTATCGACAAAGTGGGCAACGCCGATCAGGTCATGACGGTCAGGACCGGATCACTCTCCTAATGCGTCCGAATTCCTTATGGCCAATGTCTACTTGATTTTAAAATTAGGCTCTTGATTAGTGTGGTTTTTGGGGCGAAGGAAAGGGTGATGAAATCCCCCACCTTATCTTTTATGGGACAACCCCTCCTTAGTAGCGTTTTGGAGTCCTAATCTAGCAATCAACTCTCCAAACAAATGCTCAACTCACACTTGTTGCAATGCACTTCCTACTAACTAATGCATGTTCATACGAAATGCATGAATGAGAGTAGAAGGTGCGTACCTCACGCCAGCTCTCAACAACAGAAAATAAAGCTAAGATAAACGACAATCTAAATGCCTAAGTCACATACATGATGCATGAGCTAAACAAAAAGAATGCCTAATCTTTTGCTTTGAGTTTTAGGGTCCAAGTTGCCTAAGGGAAGTTGATTATTAATCTGGGAACAATCTAAGAGTCATAACATGAAAAATTGAGTCCCAGATTACAAGATCAATTATGGAAACACGACAAAGAAATATGAAGGCAAAAGCAGCTCACCAGACCGCTGATTGGCGGTCCAAACTGCCCAGCTTTCCTCCAATTTTTTCCAGATGCCTCTCCTTTCGACTCCAAGTCTCCTGAAACAAAGAAAAACTACAAAACTAAAATTAAATCCACTCGAATCGTCCAAACAAGAGTCTGGACTGGCACCTCCCTGGCAACGACGCCAAAAACTTGTTGAACGTTTTATTTAAAACCGCAAATGCACGGCCGCGATGAAGCGGTGGCAAGTACGGGTCGTCCTCAGGGAGGTGAGCAGCCTCTTGTTTATCAGAAATCAAGTGGCAAAAATTGGGGGAGAAAGATTGATTATGCTACTCTACACTAAACTACGCTAAGAAGTATGAAATGTGAACGAAAGAAACAAACAATGAAATGACAACTAAGCTAAGAACAAAAGAAGAATGCTGAAATACAGAAATGAGAAAACCCCTAAGGGGTGGAGTGAGTGCACACAAGCAAAGAGGTGGGTGTTGAACACATTCTTTAAGCACAAATAAAGGTGGTGTTATCATGCATAGGAAGTGTCTAAATGTTGTGGCAAAACCTATCAATCTATTCACCAACTTAGTTGATTAACATTTACATATGCAAGATGTTTATTTCAGAACCTAAACAAGCATGAGAGGTGTCTAATCATTTTGGCAAAACTCATCAAGTTATGAATTCTATCCTAAACAAGCAAGCATACATTCATGTTTTATCAACACATTGGAAATAAAGCATTCAATCCATTCTCATTTGCATGTATGTACATCTACTCCACCCTCCAAAGGGGATGGAACTAC
The DNA here is from genome assembly GCA_963682175.1 of Triglochin maritima. NCBI lineage: Eukaryota > Viridiplantae > Streptophyta > Magnoliopsida > Alismatales > Juncaginaceae > Triglochin > Triglochin maritima. The sequence goes on along the minus strand of OY821776.1, from coordinate 32,120,168 downwards.
TCACTAAACATTACACTAATTATTAAACTAAACAAAGAAAGCATATTAACTAAGCTAATAAAACTAATGAAATGAGATTAAGCAAAGCAAAACAAGAAACATAAAACAAACAACATAATAAAGAAAACTTGTATTAAAATGACTCACATTAAAAGTAGCATCCTCCTACTTTAGTGTGTGCTTAAAGGCCTCACTTCTAGTAGGAAGAATAGCCACTTAAAATATGGAATCATTACAATGGAAGGTGAAGAGTTCTATTTATAGCCATGGAAAAAGGCAAATCGGGACAATCCCCCGATATGGGACTAAACAGATACCAAAAATAGCCTAAACATCCTCTAATACATGTGCTGGACAAATTTGAGCGGATTTGGGCCAAAATGGACCGCCAATTGGCGATCTATATGGTTCCGATCCTGCTCATTTTTGTTGTGGGTTTTGCTTGGTATATTGGCTGGTCTTGGATGTATTTAATCGGTTTGTTGGAGCTCCGACCCGAATCGAATTGCTAACATACTCCCCATGATGGTGTGGAGTATTCTATTTTGCTCTTAGGTCCTTCTGTCTTACTCCTTCAGTCCCCAAATCTCACAATTAAGTCCCTTTTCCCCGCTTTTGGGTTCTTTTATGCTTCATCTCTTCAAACCTATTTATTCCTGAAAACTAGACATAAAACTCGTAACATAGCATTATTTAGGTGAAAGATAATGGATATAAGATACAAATATGAGCATGAAATGATGTCAATCACTCTTCCTTAACACTTCTAAAAGAAGAATAACATAAACAATGAACAAAATGATTTCTCATTCAATTCATAATAATTGACATTTAAAAGTAAAACTTTTAGTACACATTCCCTTGATTTGTCTCTCCCCTTCTCCACCTTTCTCGTTCTCCTCCTTATCTCTCTCTCCTCTCTCTTTGTCTCTCCCCTTCCCCTCCTTTCTCGTTCTCCTTCTCTCTTTCTCTCTCCCCCTTCTCTCTCCTTCTCTCTATTTCTCCCTCTTCTTACCATTGCTCTCTACTTGTCCTTCTCCTTCTCTCTTTTCTTCTCTCTTTCTCCTTCCCTTCCAGTCTCCTATTCCTTCTCTCTCTCCTTCTCCTCGTCTTCCTCCATCTAGCTCACTTACGGACTCTCTCTCTCCCCTTCTCCCACTCTTTCTCCCTCTCTCCTCTCTCTCTCTTTCTTCTACTTCATGTCTCCTTCTCTTTCTCTCTCTCATTTTCTGTAAATCGAGGACTCCTTCTCTCTCTCCTATCTGCTTCTTCTCATTCTAATTCACTCTCTCCTCCTTTGTTTCACTCCCTCCTTATCTCTCTCCTTCTACCTCTCTATATCTCCCTCTCTCTCATTCCCTGTGGTTCTGTCTACTTCTCTTCCTCCATTTCTCCCTCTCCCTCTCCTTTCCCTTCTCACTCTATCCCCCTCTTTCCATCTCTCCTCTCTCTCCATCTCCTTCTCCGTCTCTCTCCGCTTCTTCACACTTTCTAACCCTCTACATCTCCTTCACTCTCCTTCTCTCCTTATCCTTATCCCTCTCTTTCTTTCTACTTCTCTACCCTTCGCCTTCGCCTTCTCCATCACCTTCTTTTTTTTTTCTCCTTTTGTCCTCTCCTTAGTGCTCTCTCTCCTTCACTATCCTACATCCCTCTCCCTCTTCCTTCTTCTTTTTCTCTCTCTCTCCGTCTCCTGTCTCTCTTCTTCACCATCTCTCCTTATCCCATTCTTTCTATTTCTACTTCTCTTTCTCTCAACTCTCATCCTTCTCTCTATCCGTTTCGTTCTCTCCCATCTCTTTCCCTCTTATTGGATTAATCTAGGATTAATAAGATATTTACCCAAAGCACTGACACATGGCGCGTCCCTATTGGACTACACATTTAGGGTTTAGGGTGGAGCCATCTATATAAGGAGGGGAGCCTCCCATTGTATGGATGTTCATGTGTGTAAACCCTAGCCCTCACTAACCCTAGCCGCCACCTCTCCCTCTCTCTCCCATTCGTCCCTCCACCTCCACCAAGTCAATCCGTGGACTCTTGGGTTGTGGACTCGTGCTTCTTCTCCAAGAGAGTAGAAGACCAACCGGTGCTCCAGAGGATTCCGTGAGGTGATTGCCTATCCATTCCGCTGCCACAGGTTCTCTCCAAGAAGGTACTCCTGAACTTGTAGATAATAATAATCTAACATTGGTACCAGAGCCATCTTTGTCACCTCCGAATTTTTTGAGCACTTTCTTATTTCATGCGCCTAGGCTTTGATGGCATATTTCCTCACCCTTGCACATGTTTTCTTGATTCATTTCATTACATGTGAATTGTATTACAAGTTTCATCATTATTTCATTCTTGCGCATAGCTTAGATTTCATTTTATGCATGTACCTAGGGTTACATGTTAATCTATGTTTGTTGCGCGTATTTCTTTCATCCTTCAAGCTTGCGGCTAGTGTTTGTTTATTCTTGATAATATGCACATATATGTTGTTTGAAATATGATGATAATTTTACAAGAGTTAATTATTGCATGTATCATATAATGTGATCATACATTTCGGATGGTATGATTTGATTGTGCATTTTTTTTCAAAACTCTTGTACATACATCTAAGGCTAGATGCTTGTTGCCTTATTCATGTATATGTAATTTTTAATCACATGTGCATGCATCTAGGATTAGATGTTGATTGCAAAATCATGCACATACATGAAGATTGAGTTACCATATTGTATAATTCGGGTTTTTTTTTGGAATGATAGCATGCATTTCATTTGAAATATTTCCTTTATGATTAAATGCACATATATGTTGATCTCATTAAGGATTTTTGGATTTTTTGGAATGAGAGCATTCATTTCATTTGAAATATTTCCTTTATGATTCAATGACATAAATGTTGATCTCATTAAGGATTTTTGGATTTTTTGGAATGAGAGCATTCATTTCATTTGAAATATTTCCTTTATGATTAAATGCACATATATGTTGATCTCATTAAGGATTTTCGGATTTTTTTGGGAATGATAGCATGCATTTCATTTGAAATATTTTCTTTTCATCATATGTGCATATATGTGTTACCCTCCACCAAAGAATTTTGAATTTTTCTTTCCAATACAAGTAGCATAATTATTGTTGATTGCATGCTTATATTGATTAAGGAAAGATTGGCTAATTCTGAAATTTTTTGAGGGGATATTATGGGCTGGAGTTTTATTGCCTTAAAAGTATTTTTGAATGCTTTCCTTTGATGCACAAATATGTGTTGCTCTCCACCATAGAATTTCGGATTTTTTATTTCCTAATCAAAGTAGGATAATTATTTGTGCTATCATGATTATATTGATTAGGGAAAGAAGAAAACATTCTGTTTTGAGAATGATTATTGTGGAGATTGGTTGTTATTACCTAACACGTTTTTTGCCAATATTCATGCACCATAAAAGCATTGTTTCCTTATGCATAACTTCCTTCTTGATTGAAAGAGGTGCACACTTTATGGTATTTTTTTCATATGTCGGATTGTGCTAACATATGGAAAGATTGTGATTGTATGGAATGAATGATTGCTGATTTTATTTACTACCTTATTGAGAGTTGAGCGTAATTTCATTCATTCATTTCCATTTGCAATAAATATCGCAATGGGCTGTAATATTTATGGACTGTGGACTGTTTATTGCCCTAAGGAGACGAGGGGCTCCTTTATTTTTATTATTGCGATATTATTGCTATAAGGCTCATGCAGGTTCCCGTCTAAGAGGCGAAATCCTTATGGGGGATCCTTAGCTTGATATGGAAGTAATGTAGCAATCGATTTCTGTGTGATCTTGATTGATTTTTTTTAAAGGAAAGGTTTTTTTGGAACCTACATGCCTACTGGGAGTTGCAAGGTAGAAGTGTTTTGTGTAAACCACCTTGCAACCGGCGGCAATACTTTCTTTATTTGCTGATTTGCCATGATTTAAACGTTTTTTTTTGGGTCATTAAATCATGATGGAGCTCAATATCTAGATTAGTAAAATGAGTTTATTAAGTATTGCATGAGGATTTGATCGAATGCTTTATGTTTTCCTTTGGTTTGAATGCTATAGCTATTAAGTCAGTTTATTTTTTATGACTATTGTAGCTCGTTGTATTTTATGCTAGAACTCATGTATCGCTATGTGGTTTTTTGTCCTAAATTTTTATGGCTGCTTCCAAAAGCATTGTCGCTGATCTGACTCAAGGAGATAAACTCAATGAAAGAAATTACGATCTGTGAAATCGTAAAATTGAGTATCTCTTAGAGGATCAGGACATGTTAGAAAATATAACCCAAACTATGTCTCCCCCCGAGGAGGGGAACACTACGCAGCATCGCAGAAATATGGATGTCTATAATGCATGGAAAAAGAAAGATCGTATTGCTCGCATTACAATTCTGAGTTCGATGCGAGATGATCTCTTACTGCGGTTCGAAAAATTGCGAACTGCAAAGGCCTTGTGCGAAGCTGTGAAGTTTCAGTACATAGTGACCTCCGTCACAAGGGCCCGCCAGCTTGGCCTCATGTTTGATGGGTATAAAATGCGCCAAGGTCACACGATGAGGCAACATATTACCGCAATATCAAACATGATAAGCGAGCTGAGCGCTGTCGGTCGTGCTAAGACCGATGAGGAGCAAGTGTCTGCTCTCATCAGATCATTGCCTTCAAAGAGTTGGGAGAATATGAAGGTCCATCTGACCCATGCTGATGACATCAGGACATTTGACCAGGCCGCAAAACACCTACAGCTGGAGGAGGACCGCATGCTTGCGGAAGCCCCTCTAACTGAAGTGTTTGCTGCTGAAGCTGGCGCTCGTCGGAGGAGTGCAGGTTTTAAGCGCAAAAGAGATAGAGCAAAGGGTTTTAAAGGCAAGAAGGGTGCAAATAAGAACAAAACAGAAAACAAAGCTGGAAAGAAACGACCTCGAGGATCCAGAGGTGGGAAAGATAATGTGACTTGTTTTAACTGCCGAAAGACTGGACATTTTGCTTGTGAGTGCACTGAGCAAAAGGTAATTACTGTGTGTAATCCCTCGAATTGTAACGTGACTAGTTCTGTGATGCTCACTGATCATTCTCCTGTGTGGATTGTGGATTCAGGTGCCACGGACCACGTAACAAAGGATCGTTCTGCCTTCGTGGAATATCACCGTGTTCCAAGTGGGAGGCGAATAAACATGGCGAACAACACTAGCATTGAAGTTGTTGGAGTTGGCACATGCAAAGTGGCCAGATCCTATTACTTCACGACGTGTTGTATGCACCAGCTATACGGCGAAATATTATTTCTGTTGTTGTTTTAATGAGACATGGTTTTAAAGTTGTTTTTGAGAACAATGATATGAGTTTATACCTTGCTAACATTTATTATGGACATGCCTTTCTTTAAGACGGTTTTATTGTGTTGGACGCAATTCATGATTTCAATCGTAATACTAGTGCCTTTATGAGTCAAAGTTCCATGAATAATGATTCAGTTATGTGGCATGCTAGACTAGGTCACATTGGTGTTGACCGGATGAACAAGTTGGCAAAGGAGGGGGTATTAGGAGAATGCTCCAAATTTGAATTGCCGACCTGTGAATCTTGTCTAGCTAGAAAGGCAACTAGAAAACCGTTCGGAAAAGCCATTAGGGCTACTTCTCCTTTAGAACTAATTCACTCAGATATTTGTGGACCTTTGAATGTGCGTACTAGACATGGACAAAGTTACTTCATCACATTTGTTGATGACTACACTAGATATGGTCATATTTATCTTATTTCTCACAAGTCAGAAGCTCTAGAATGCTTTAAGAAATTCACGAGCTTGGTAGAGAATCAATTGGATAACAAGATAAAAACTCCCACAACGGACAAAGGTGGGGAGTATCTCTCCATAATGTTCAATGAGTTATGTGATGAAAAGGGGATATCTAGACAACTCACTATGCCTTATACTCCTCAGCAAAATGGTGTTGCCGATAGAAGGAATATAACGTTGCTAGACATGGTTAGATCCATGATGGCGCATGCGAGCTTGCCAATTTCGTTTTGGGGAGATGCTCTAATGACTGCTGCATATATCCTCAATAGATTTCCAACAAAATCGGTTCCCTCAACTCCATATGAATTATGGACAGGACGGAAGCCTGATTTTAGTCTGCTACGTCCTTGGGGATGCGCGGCATACATTCATTCTACTAGTCACCGATATGGAAAACTAGGGCCTAGAGGGAAAAAGTGTATCTTTGTGAAATACAGTGATCTCTCCAAAGGTTATGTTTTTATCGGGTTAGACGAGAATGAAAGAAGGGCGGAACTGGAGTCTAGGGATGCCACATTCTTGGAAAATGATTTTCCAACTCTTGCTGGAGCTATCAAATAATCAGTGGACTTCTTTGAACAACAAGATGAGGACATTGCCACTCCACGGGATCAGGATCTCGAAGTTGAACATGAGGTTCCCCCAATCAATCCTAGTGGGAGCAGCAATGCTGAGGATCCGATAGCTCTCACGGAGGATGAGTCATCAGATACCCATCTGCGTCGAAGTAAACGCGGGCTCATTCCTCGCAGGCGATTTCGCTTAAGGAAGAGGCCCTCATGATAGCTCAAGAAGAAATTGATTATGAATCATCTGGGATGACAGTAATCGATGCGCAAGAACCGCAGACCTTGAAAGAGGCTTTGGAAGGTCCAAATGCTAAAGAGTGGTTAGAAGCTATAAAGGAAGAGTTGGAGTCGATGAAAGTTAATCGAGTCTGGGACTTGGTCGACTTACCGCCGAACCGAAGGGCCATTGGGGCCAAGTGGATCCTCAAGATTAAGAGGAAGGCGGATGGATCTATTATAGATTCAAGGCTAGACTGGTAGCTAAAGGCTACACCCAAAGAGAAGGCATGGATTTGGAGGAAACCTTTTCACCCCTGGTTAGGTTTGCCTGCATCCGCCTTCTACTTGCTATTGTAGCTCAGATGGACTTAGAGCCTTACCAAATGGATGTAAAGACTGCTTTTCTCAATGGAAAACTTGAGGAGGAGATCTATGTGGATCAACCTCTAGGTTTTGAAGTCAAAGGACAAGAGCGCAAAGTGTGCAAGCTCAATAAGTCCTTATATGGCTTAAAACAAGCGTCTAGACAGTGGAACATTCGCTTCCATCAAGCTATATCAGAGAATGCGTTCTCTATGCTTGAGGAAGATCACTGTGTGTACGTTAAGAGATCCAATGGTAAATTTGTCATTCTGACCTTGTATGTTGATGACATACTCATGACTGGCAATAGCAAAGAGTTGCTGAAATCCACTAAAGAGTGGTTGTCCTCCACGTTTGATATGAAGGACATGGGTGAAGCTAGCTACGTCCTTGGTGTCAAGATTGTTAGAGATAGGTCCAATAGACTTCTGGGATTGTCTCAAGAGACTTATATTAACAACGTATTAAAGAAATACCATATGGACAAATGCAAACCAATCGACACTCCTGTTGAGAAGGGTTTGCACTTAAGCCTTGATAAGCATCCTGAGACTCCTGAAGAGAAGGCCAAAATGAGCAAGGTTCCATACTCCAATGCTGTGGGAAGCCTTATGTACGCTATGATGTGTGCTAGGCCAGCCATTTGTTATGCTGTGGGCATGGAGCACTGGAAGGCAGTCAAGAGAATCATGAGATACCTCAGAGGAACGAGTAACTACATGCTGTGTTACCAAGCATCAGACCTCCGCCTGATTGGCTATTGTGATGCCGATTGGGCTGGAGACATTGATGAAAGGAAGTTTAGCTCTGGTTATGCTTTCTTGCTGGCTAATGGGGCCATCTCATGGTCCAGCAAGAAGCAAACTTGTATAGCCCTGTCGACTATGGAAGCAGAGTATGTTGCATGCTCTGCAGCAGTACAGGAGGAAGTTTGGTTGAGGAGGTTCTTACAACATACTGGGCTAGTAGAGACATCTGATGAGCCTGTTGTTGTCTATTGTGACAACATGGCTGCCCTTTGTTATGTGAAAGACCCCAAATATCATGAAAATACCAAACATATACAGGTTAGGTATCATTTTGTGAAAGACATCATAGCGAGAAAGAAAGTTGTGTTAAGACATGTGTCTACTAGTCTTATGGTAGCTGACCGTCTTACCAAGGCTATAGCTAAGGACTCGTTTGTGTCTCATGTGAAGTCCTTAGGCTTACGCAGAATTTTATGTTTTTTCTTTCGACTATATCTGTTTGGTTGATGTAGTTGTTCTAGCATAAAATATTATTCTGTCAATAGACTGAAGAATGCTCACTCACACGAGCATTCGCCTCTGGCGCTTTTGATAGCGAGCTGAGATGAGACTAATCATGAAGAGATCTTGCATGATAGATCCAGAGAAGTTCATGATAGGATAGAAGCCTTGATTAGAAATCAAGATGAGATCCTCTATGTTGGTAAGGATTGACAAGAATGTTCCCACGATTCATGTGACTTGTTGAAGCCAAGTGCGAGCATCACATGTGGCTCCAGGTGGAACCTGTATGGTGTTAAGGTGACAATGATGAAGCACGGGTCAGGCGCAGAGGGGGTGCGATTGGACTAAGACTTGTATGGTGTTGAGAGACAGACATACTGTTGTGTACAATATGATCCACCATAACATGTTTGTCACACAACATGGGCTAAGCGACTATTGGGAAGTGAAAGGATGATCCCTGCTCCTTCACTGTGTGAGTCCAAGACTTGATTGTCATTAGTTACCCTCAGTGACATTCGACGACACCATGAAGCAAAGAGTTGATGTGACTACTTTGGGATGTTATCTATGACCATGAGAGATTCGGTCTAAAGAGGCATCTTCGGGAAAGGAGTCAACTCTGAGTGTAATGGTGGTCTGGGGCAAAGGGAAAGGTTTGACTCGACTGCGCTAAAAGTATTTGTTGGGCCCAACTGTATTGGATACAGTAGCAAGTACCTTGAGGACAAGAAGGTATTCTCTCCGAGGGATCGAGATACCGTTCATGTCAAGTGAGTTTCTGAGTAAACCTGGGGAACTGTGATGTGCATTTGACTGCTTATTTATTGGTTTTTGAGGATGTTGTCATTCTGGTCTTCTAGTAAGGTTTCTAGTTTGAGACTCCTAATTGCAGGTGCATCACCGGTCGAACGACCCATTTGTCCGTATGATCGGAAGAGTGCATGTGTCGGGGACACATATGATCTTGTATCGGGGATACATGATCAGAGACTTGCGTGTTGTGGATGCGTACTTGGAGAGAGGAGTAGTTGTATGTATCAGGGATATATACATATGTGTCGGGGACACATAAAGAGGTGACATATTGCCATTGTGTGATTGTATGTATCAGGGATATATGCATATGTATCGGGGACACAAAAGCAGATGACATGTTGTTATCGTGCTGTTGTGCAAGTGGGAGATATTGGAGTAATCTAGGATTAATAAGATATTTGCCCAAAGCACTGACACATGGCTTGTCCCTATTGGACTACACATTTAGGGTTTAGGGTGGGCCATCTATATAAGGAGGGGAGCCTCCCATTGGATGGATGTTCATGTGTGCAAACCCTAGCCCTCAGTAACCCTAGACACCACCTCTCCCTCTCTCTCCCATTCGTCCCTCCACCTCCACCAAGTCATTCCGTGGACTCTTGGGTTGTGGACTCGTGTTTCTTCTCCAAGAGAGTAGAAGACCGACCGGTGCTCCAGAGGATTCCGTGAGGTGATCGCCGATCCATTCTGCTGCCACAGGTTCGCTCCAAGAAGGTACTCCTGAACCTGTAGATCATAATAATCTCACACCTCTCTGCTCCATATCTCTTTCCACCTTCTCCTTCTCTTTCTCCTTGCATGTCCCTCCTTCTCTCGCTCCTTCTCCCTCTCCTTCTCTCTCACGTCTCCCCCTCTCTCCCTATCTTTCTCTCTCCCCTTCTACTTCTTTCTCTATCCTTATCCTTCCTTCTCTCCCCTCTCTCCTTCTCTTTCCTTCTCTCATTCTATCTCCCACCTTCTCCTTGTTCTTCACTCTCTCTTATTTTCCCTTCTCTCTCTACTTCTCACTCCTCTCTCTGATTCTCTCTTCCCTTCTATCTTCTCTCTCCTTATCCTTCACTCTTCGTTCTCAATCTCCTTCCCTCCCTCTCCTCTACTTTAATCCAGCTCCTCTATCCCCTTTTCATTCTCCATCTCTCTCATCTTCTTGTCTCTCCCCCTCTCTCACTTGCCTTCTCCTTCTCTCTCCTTCTCCTCTTGCGTCTCTCTCTCTCTCTCCATCTCATCTCTTATCTTTCTCTCTCCCTCTCTCTCTCCGTGTGCTTCTCCCTCCCCTCCTCCATCTCCCTCTCCTTCACCCTCACTGTATCTTACTCTCTCACTCTCTGTTTCCTTCTTCTCTCTCTCTTCCTTCTCTATCACTCCTCTCATCTCTTCCACTCCTCCTTCTCGGTCTCCTCCCCTCTCGCTCCCCTTGTCCTTCTCCCTCCCTCCTCACCTTCTCTCCAATCTCCCCTTCTCCTTTTCTCTCCTCATTCTCCTTCTTCTCTTCCTCCTCTCTCTCTCATCCCTCTTCTTTTCCTATCCGTCACCTTCACTCTCTTACTCCTCCTTATCTCTCTCCTCCCCCTCTTTCCCCTTCTCCGCTTTTCTCGTTCTCCTCCTTATCTCTCTCCTTTCTCTTTGTCTCTCCTTCCCCTCCTTTCTCGTTCTCCTTCTCACTTTCTCTCTCCCCCTTCTCTCATCTTCTCTCTATTTCTCCCTCTTCTTACCATTGGTCTCTACTTCTCCTTCTCCCTCTCTTTCATTCTCTCCTTCTCCTTTCCTTCCAGTCTCCTATGCCTTCTCTCTCTCCTTCTCCTCGTCTTCCTCCATCTAGCTCACTTACGGACTCTCTCTCCCCCCTTCTCCCACTCTTTCTCCCTCTCTCCTCTCTCTCTCTCTCTCTTTCTTCTTGTTAATGTCTCCTTCTCTTTCTCTCTCTCCTTTTCTGTAAATCGAGGTCTCCTTCTCTCTCTCCTCTATGCTTCTTCTCGTTCTAATTCGCTGTCTCCTCCGTTGTTTCACTCCCTCCTTATCTCTCTCCTTCTGCCTCTCTTTATCTCCCTCTCTCTCATTCCCTATGGTTCTGTCTACTTCTCTTTCTCCATCTCTCCCTCTCCTTTACCTTCTCACACTCTCCCCCTCTTTCCATCTTTCCTCTCTCTCCATCTCCTTCTCCGTCTCTCTCCTCTTCTTCACTCTTTCTAACCCTCTACATCTCCTTCTCTCTCCTTCTCTCCTTATCATTATCCCTCTCTTTCTTTCTACTTCTCTACCCTTCGCCTTCTCCATCTCCTTCTCTCTCTTTTTCTCCTTTTGTCCTCTCCTTAGTACTCTCTCTCCTTCACTATCTTACTTCTCTCTCCCTCCTCATTCTATTCTTTCTCTCTCTCTCCGTCTCCTGTGTCTCTTCTTCACTATCTCTCGTTATCCCATTCTTTCTATTTCCACTTCTCTTTCTCTCAACTCTCTTCCTTCTCTCTATCCGTTTCGTTCTCTCTCACTCTCCGTCTCATTCCCCTCTCCCTCTCATCTCTTTCCCTCTCTCCTCCATCTCTCTTTCCACCTTCTCCTTCTCTTTCTCCTTGCATGTCCCTCATTCTCACGCTCATTCTCCCTCTCCTTCTCTCTCATGTCTCCCCCTCTCTCCTTATCTTTCTCTCTCTCCTCCTTCTACTTCTTTCTCTATTCTTGTCCTTCCTTCTCTCCCCTCTCTCATTCTCTTTCCTTCTCTCATTCTATCTCCCTCCTTCTCCGTGTTCTTCACTCTCTCTTATTGTCCCGCTCTCTCTACTTCTCACTACTCACTCTGATTCTCTCTTCCCTTTTATCTTCTCTCTCCTTATCCTTCACTCTTCATCCTCAATCTCCTTCGCTCCCTCTCCTCCACTTCAATCCCTCTCCTCTATCGCCTTTTCCTTCTCCATCCCTCTCATTTTCTTGTTCCCCCCCTCTCTCTCACTTGCCTTCTCCTTCTCTCTCTCCTTCTCCTCTTGCATCTCTCCCTCTCTCCATCGCATCTCCAATCTTTCTCTCTCCCTCTCTCTCTCTGTCTGCTTCTCCCTCCCTCCTCCATCTCCCCCTCCTTCACTCTCTCCCCTTCTCTCTCACTCTATCTTACTCTCTCACTCTCCGTGTCCTTTTTCTCTCTCTCTTCCTTCTCTATCTATCCTCTCCTCTCTTCCACTCCTTCTCCTTCTCGGTCTCCTACCCTCTCGCTCCGCTTGTCCTTCTCCCTCGCTCCTCATCTTCTCTCCAATCTCCCCTTCTCCTTTTCTCTCCTTGTTCTCCTTCTTCTCTCTCCGTCTCTTCCTCCTCTCTCTCTCATCCCTCTTCTCCTCCCTCTTCTTTTCCTCTCTTTCACCTTAACTCTCTCTCACTCCTCCCATCTCTCTCTCTCATCTCTGTCCCTCTCTCCTCCATCTCGCTTTCCACCTTCTCCTTCTCTTTCTCCTTGCATGCCCCTCCTTCTCTCGCTCCTTCTCCCTCTACTTCTCTCTCATGTCTCCCCCTCTCTCCTTATCTTTCTCTCTCTTCCTTCTACTTCTTTCTCTATTCTTATCCCTCCTTCTCTCCCCTCTCTTCTTCTCTTTCCTTCTCTCATTCTATCTCCCTCCTTCTCCTTGTTCTTCACTCTCTCTTATTGTCCCGCTCTCTCTACTTCTCACTACTCTCTCTGATTCTCTCTTCCCTTCTATCTTCTCTCCTTATCCTTCACTCTTCGTCCTCAATCTCCTTCCGTGCCTCTCCTCTACTTCAATCCCTCTCCTCTATCCCCTTTTACTTCTCCATCTCTCTCACTTGCCTTCTCCTTCTCTCTCTCCTTCTCCTCTTGCATCTCTCTCTGTCTCTCCATCTCATCTCCTATCTTTCTCTTTCCCTCTCTCTCTCCGTCTGCTTCTCCCTCCCCTCCTCCATCTCCCTCTCCTTCACTCTCTCCCCTCCTCTCTCACTCTATCTTACTCTCCCGCTCTTCGTCTCCTTCTTCTCTCTCTCTCTTCCTTCTCTATCTCTCCTCTCTTCCACTCCTTCTCCTTCTCGGTCTCCTCCCCTCTCGTTCCCCTTGTCCTTCTCCTCTCCTTATCTTCTCTGGGAGAGAGAGAGAGAGGTGGCGGCTAGGGTTGGTGGGGCTAGGGTTTGCACACATGAACATCCATCCAATGGGAGGCTCCCCTCCTTATATAGATGGCCCCTCCCGAAACCCTAATGTGTAGTCCAATAGGGACGTGCCATGTGTCAATGCTTTGGGCAAATAGCTTATTAATCCCATATTAATCCAATATCTCCCACTTGCACAACAGCACGATAGCAACATGTCATCTCCTTTTGTGTCCCCAACACATAAGTATATATCCCTGATACATACAATCACAAGATGGCAATATGTCACCTCTTTATGTGTCCCTGACGCATATGTATATATCCCTGATATATACAACTATTCCTCTCTCCCAGTACGCATCCACAATACGCAAGTCTCTGATCATATATCCTCGATACACGACCATCTGTGTCCCCGACACATGCACTCTTCCGATCATATGGACAAATGGGTCGTGCGACCGGTGATGCACCTGCAATTAGGAGTCTCAAACTAGAAACCTTACTAGAAGGCCAGAATGACAACATCCTCAAAAACCAATAAATAAGCAGTCAAATGCACATCACAGTTCCCCAGGTTTACTCAGAAACTCACTTGACATGAACGGCATCTCGATCCCTCGGAGATAATACCTTCTTGTCCTCAAGGTACTTGCTACTGTATCCAATACAGTTGGGCCCAACAAATACTTTTAGTGCAGTCGAGTCAAACCTTTCCCTTCGCCCCAGACCACCATTACACTCAGAGTTGACTCCTTTCCCGAAGATCCCTCTTTAGACCGAATCTCTCATGGTCATAGATAACATCCCAAAGTAGTCACATCAACTCTTTGCTTCATGGTGTCGTCGAAGGTCACTGAGGGTAACTAATGACAATCAAGTCTTGGACTCACATAGTGAAGGAGCAGGGATCATCCTTTCACTTCCCAATAGTCGCTTAGCACATGTTGTGTAACAAACATGTTATGGTGGATCATACTGTACACAACAGTATGTCTGTCTCTCAACACCATACAAGTCTTAGTCCAGTCGCACCCCCTCTGCGCCTGACCCGTGCTTCATCATTGTCGCCTTAACACCATACTGGTGCCACCTGGCTCCACATGTGATGCTCGCACTTGGCTCCTACAGGTCACATGAATCGTTGGAAGATTCATGTCAATCCTCACCAACATAGAGGATCTCATCTTGATTCTTAATCAAGGCGACTATCCTATCATGAACTTCTCTGGATCTATCATGCAAGATCTCTTCATGATCAGTCTCATCTCTGCTCGCTATCAAAAGCACCAGAGGCGAATGCTCGTGTGAGTGAGCATTCTTCAGCCTATTGACAGAATAATATTTTATTCTAGAACAACTACATCAACCAAATAGATATAGTCGAAAGAAAAAAAAACACAATCACTCATAAAAGGAAGTTAGACATGCCAATACATCAAAGTCTGCGTAAGCGTAAGGACTTCACATGAGACACAAACGAGTCCTTAGCCTTGGTCAGAGGGTCAGCTACCATAAGACTAGTAGATACATGTCTTAACACAACTTCTTTTCTCGCTATGATGTCCTTCACAAAATGATACCTAACCTGTATATGTTTGGTCTTTCCATGATATTTGGGGTCTTTCACATAACAAAGGGCAGCCATGCTGTCACAATAGACAACAACAGGCTCATCAGATGTCTCTACTAGCCCAGTATGTTGTAAGAACCTCCTCAACAAAACTGCCTCCTGTACTGCTGCAGAGCATGCAACATACTCTGCTTCCATAATGGACAGGGCTATACAGGTTTGCGTCTGGCTGGTCCATGAGATGGCCCCATTAGCCAGCAAGAAAGCATAACCAGAGGTAGACTTCCTTTCATCAATGTCTCCAGCCAAATCGGCATCACTATACCCAATCAGGTGGAGATCTGATGCTTGGTAACACAGCATGTAGTTACTTGTTCCTCTGAGGTATCTCATGTTTCTCTTGACCGCCTTCCAGTGCTCCATGCTTGGGCTGGACTGGTATCAACTCACCATGCCCACAACATAACAAATGTCTGGCCTAGTACACATCATAGCGTACATCAGGCTTCCCACAGCATTGGAGTATGGAACCTTGCTCATTTTGGCCTTCTCTTCAGGAGTCTCAGGATGCTTATCAACAGGAGTGTCGATTGGTTTGCATTTGTTCATATGGTATTTCTTCAAGACGTTGTTAATATAAGTCTCTTGAGACAATCCCAGAAGTCTCTTGGACCTATCTCTAATAATCTTGACACCAAGGACGTAGCTAGCTTCACCCATGTCCTTCATATCAAACGTGGAGGAGAACCACTCTTTAGTGGATTTCAACAACTCTTTGCTATTGCCAGCAATGAGTATGTCATCAACATACAAGGTCAGAATGACAAATTTACCTTTGGATCTCTTAACGTACACACAGTGATCTTCCTCAAGCATAGAGAATGCATTCTCTGATATAGCTTGATGGAAGCGAATGTTCCACTGTCTAGACACTTGTTTTAAGCCATATAAGGACTTATTGAGCTTGCACACTTTGCGCTCTTGTCCTTTAACTTCAAAACCTTGAGGTTGATCCATATAGATCTCCTCCTCAAGTTCTCCATTGAGAAAAGCAATCTTTACATCCATTTGGTAAAGCTCTAAGTCCATCTGAGCTACAATAGCTAGTAGAAGGCGGATGGAGGCAAACCTAACCACGGGTGAAAAAGTTTCCTCAAAATCCACGCCTTCTCTTTGGGTGTAGCCTTTAGCTACCAGTTTAGCCTTGAATCTATCAATAGATCCATCCGCCTTCCTCTTAATCTTGAGGATTCGGCGGTAAGTCGACCAATTCCCAGACTCGATTAACTTTCATCGACTCCAACTCTTCATTTATAGCTTCTAACCACTCTTTAGCATTTGGACCTTCCAAAGCCTCTTTCAAGGTCTCCGGTTCTTGCTCATCGATTACTGTCATCCCAGATGATTCATAATCAATTTCTTCTTGAGCTATCATGAGTGCCTCTTCCTCTAAGCAAAATCGCCTACTAATGTGGCATCCCGTGGAGTGGCAATGTCCTGATCTTGTTGTTCAAAGAAGTCCACTGACTCTTGAGGAATGAGCCCGCGTTTACTTCGACGCAGATGGGTATCTGATGGCTCATCCTCCGTGAGAGCTATCGGAGCCTCAGCATTGCTGCTCCCACTAGGATTGACTGGTGGAACCTCATGTTCAACTTCCAGATCCTGATCCCGTGGAGTGGCAATGTCCTTATCTTGTTGTTCAAAGAAGTCCACTGACTCTTTGATAGCTCCAGCAAGAGTTGGAAAATCATTTTCCAAGAATGTGGCATCCCTAGACTCCTGTTCCGTCCTTCTTTCATTCTCGTCTAACCCGATAAAAACATAACCTTTGGAGAGATCACTGTATTTTACAAAGATACACTTTTTCCCTCTAGGTCCTAGTTTTCCATATCGGTGACTAGTAGAATGAATGTATGCCACGCATCCCCAACGATGCAGCATACTAAAATCAGGCTTCCGTCCTGTCCATAACTCATAGGGAGTTGAGGGAACCGATTTTGTTGGAACTCTATTGAGGATATAGGCAGCAGTCATTAGAGCATCTCCCCAAAATGAAATTGGCAAGCTCGCATGTGCCATCATGGATCTAACCATGTCTAGCGACGTTCTATTCCTTCTCTCGGCAATACCATTTTACTGAGGCGTATAAGGCATAGTGAGTTGTCTAGATATCCCATTTTCATCACATAACTCCTTGAACATTATGGAGAGATACTCCCCACCTCTTAAAGCATTCTAGATCTTCTGACTTGTGAGAAATAAGATAAATATGACCATATCTAGTGTAGTCATCAATAAATGTGATGAAGTAACTTTGTCCATGTCTAGTACGCACATTCAAAGGTCCACAAATATCCGAGTGAATTAGTTCTAAAGGAGAAGTAGCCCTAATGGCTTTTCTGAATGGTTATTTAGTTGCCTTTCCAGCTAGACAAGATTCACAGGTCGGCAATTCAAATTTGGAGCATTCTCCTAATACCCCCTCCTTTGCCAACCTGTTCATCCGGTCAACACCAATGTGACCTAGTCTAGCATGCCACATAACTAAATCATTATTCATGGCACTTTGGCTCATAAAGGCACTAGTATCACGATTGAAATCATAAATTGCGTCCAACACAATAAAACCGTCTGAAAGAAAAGCACGTCCATAATAAATGTTAGCAAGGTATAAACCCATATCATTGTTCTCAAAAACAACTTTAAAACCATGTCTCATCAAAACAACAACAGAAATAATATTTCGCCGTATAGATGGTGCATACAACACGTCGTGAAGTAATAGGATCCGACCACTTCGCAAAGCCACTTTGCATGTGCCAACTCCAAGAACTTCAATGCTAGAGTTGTTCGCCATGTTTATTCGCCTCCCACTTGGAACACGACGATATTCCACGAAGGCAGAACGATCCTTTGTTATGTTGTCCGTGGCACCTGAATCCACAATCCACACAGGAGAATGATCAGTGAGCATCACAGAACTAATCACGTTACAATTCGAGGGATTACACACAGTAATTACCTTTTGCTCAGTGCACTCACGAGCAAAATGTCCTGCATTCGGCAGTTAAAACAAGTCACATTAGACTTATCTTTCCCACCTCTAGATCCTCGAGGTCGTTTCTTTCCAGCTTTGTTTTCTGTTTTGTTCTTATTTGCACCCTTCTTGCCTTTAAAACCCTGAGCTCTATCTCTTTTGCGCTTAAAACCTGCACTCCTCCGAGGAGCGCCAGCTTCAGCAGCAAACACTTCAGTTAGAGGGGCTTCCGCTAGCATGCGGTCCTCCTCCAACTCTAGGTGTTTTGCGGCCTGGTCAAATGTCCCGATGTCATCAACATGGGTCAGATGGACCTTCATATGTTCCCAACTCTTCGAAGGCAATGATCTGATGAGAGCAGACACTTGCTCCTCATCGGTCTTAGCACGACCGGCAGCGCTCAGCTTGCTTATCATGTTTAACATTGCGGTAATATGCTGCCTCATCGTGTGACCTTGGCGCATTTTATACCCATCAAACATGAGCCCAAGCTGGCGGGCCCTTGTGACGGAGGTCACTCCGTACTGAAACTTCACAGCTTCCCACAAGGCCTTTGCAGTTCGCAATTTTTCCAACTGTAGTAACATATCATCTCGCATTCAACTCAGAATTGTAATGCGAGCAATACGATCTTTCTTTTTCCATGCATTATAGACATCCATATTTCTGCGATGTTCCGCAGTGTTCCCCTCCTCGGGGAGAGACATAGTTTGGGTTATATTTTCTAACATGTCCTGATCCTCTAAGAGATACTCAATTTTACGATGCCACATATCGTAATTTCTTTCATTGAGTTTATCTCCTCGAGTCAGATCAGCGACAATGCTTTTGGAAGCAGCCATAAAGAATCTAGGACAAAAACACATAGCGATACATGAGTTCTAGCATAAAATACAACGAGCCACAATAGTCATAAAAAAATGAACTGACTTAATAGCTATAGCATTCAGACCAAAAGAAAACATAAAGCATTCGATCAAATCCTCATGCAATAGTTAATAAAGCCATTTTACTAATCTATATATTGAGCTCCATCATGATTTAGAGACCCAAAAAAAGGTTTAAATCATGGCAAATCAGCAAATAAAGAAAGTATTGCCGCCGGTTGCAAAGTGGCTTAAACAAAACACTTCTACCTTGCAACTCCCACTAGGCACGTAGGTTCCAAAAAAAACGTTTCCTTTCAAAAAAAATCAATCAAGATCACACAGAAATCGATTGCTACATTACTTCCATATGAAGCTAAGGATCCCCCATAGGGATTTAGCCTCTTAGACGGGAACCTGCATGAGCCTTTTAGCAATAATATCGCAATAATAAAAATAAAGGAGCCCCTCGTCTCCTTAGGGCAATAAACAATCCACAGTCCATAATTATTACAGTTCATAAATATTACAGTCCATAAATATTACAGCCCATTGCGATATCTATTGCAAATGGAAATGAATGAATGAAATTACGCTCAACTCTCAATAAGGCAGTAAATAAAATCAGCAACCATTCATTCCATACAAGCACAATCTTTCCATACGTTAGCACAATCCGACGTATGAAAAAATACCATAAAGTGTGCACCTCTTTCAATCAAGAAGCAAGTTATGCATAAGGAAACAATGCATTTATGGTGCACGAATATTGGCAAAAAATGTGTTAGGTAATAACAACCAATCTCCACAATAATCATTCGCAAAATAGAATTTTTTTCTTCTTTCCCTAATCAATATAATCATGATAGCACAAAAAATTATCCTACTTTGATTAGGAAAGAAAAAATCCGAAATTCTATGGTGGAGAGCAACACATATTTGTGCATCAAAGGAAAGCATTCAAATTTTTTTTAAGGCAATAAAACTCCAGCCCATAATATCCCGTCAAAAAAATTCAGAATTAGCCAATCTTTCCTTAATCAATATAAGCATGCAATCAACAATAATTATGCTACTTGTATTGGAAAGAAAAATTCGAAATTATTTTGTGGAGGGTAACACATATATACACATATGATGAAAAAGGAAATATTTCAAATGAAATGCATCCTATCATTCCAAAAAATCCGAAAATCCTTAATGAGATTAACATATATGTGCATTCAATCATAAAGGAAATATTTCTAATGAAATGCATGCTATCATTCAAAAACAAATTCCGAAAATCCTTAATGAGATTAACATATATGTGCATTCAATCATAAAGGAAATATTTCAAATGAAATGCATGCTATCATTCCAAAAAAAAATTCCGAATTATACAATATGGTAACTCAATATTCATGTATGTGAATGATTTTGCAATCAACATCTAATCCTAGATGCATGCACATGTGATTAAAAATTACATATACATGAATAAGGCAACAAACATCTAACCTTAGATGTATGTACAAGAGTTTAGAAAGAAAAAAATGCACAATCAAACCATACAATCCGAAATGTATGATCACATTATATGATACATGCAATAATTAACTCTTGTAAAATTATCATCATATTTCAAACAACATATATGCGTATATCATCAAGAACAAACAAACTCTTGCCGCAAGCTTGAAGGATGAAAGAAATATGCGCAACAAACATAGATTAACATGTAACCCTAGGTACATGCATAAAATGAAATCTAAGCTATGCGCAAGAATGAAATAATGATGAAACTTGTAATACAATTCACTTGTAATGAAATGAATCAAGAAAACATGCGCAAGGGTGGGGAAATATGCCATCAAACCCTAGGCGCATGATGAAGAGAAAAAAACCACACATGTATGCGATTTCTTTCAAATGCTACCGAAATTACTTCAACATATATGAAATAAGAAAGTGCTCAAAAAATAATTCGGAGGTGACCAAGATGGCTCTGGTACCAATGTTAGTTTATAACGATCTACAGGTTCAGGAGTACCGTTCTTGGAGAGAACATGTGGCAGCGGAAGGGATCGGCGATCACCTCACGGAATCCTCTGGAGTACCAGTCGGTCTTCTACTTTCTTGGAGAAGAAGCACGAGTCCACAACCCAAGTCCACGGATTGACTTGGTGGAGGTGGAGGGACGAATGGGAGAGAGAGAGAGAGAGAGGTGGCGGCTAGGGTTGGTGGGGCTAGGGTTTGCACACATGAACATCCATCCAATGGGAGGCTCCCCTCCTTATATAGATGAACCTTCCCGAAACCCTAATGTGTAGTCCAATAGGGACGTGCCATGTGTCAGTGCTTTGGGCAAATAGCTTATTAATCCCAGATTAATCCAATATCCCCTTCTCTCTCTGTTTCTCCCTCTCTCCTCTCTCTCTCTGTTTCTGCTTCTTCATGTCTCCTTCTCTTTCTCTCTCTCCTTTTCTGTAAATCGAGGACTCCTTCTCTCTCTCCTCTCTGCTTCTTCTCGTTCTAATTCACTCTCCTCTCCTCTATTTCACTCCCTCCTTATCTCTCTCCTTCTTCCTCTCTCTATCTCCCTCTCTCCCATTCCCTATGCTTCTGTCTATTTCTCTTTCTCCATCTCTCCCTTTCCTTTCCCTTCTCACTCTCTCCCCCTCTTTCCGTCTCTCCTCTCTCTCCATCTCCTTCTCCGTCTCTCTCCGCTTCTTCACTCTTTCTAACCCTCTGCATCTCCTTCTCTCTCGTTCTCTCCTTTTGCTTATCCCTCTCTTTCTTTCTCCTTCTCTACCCTTCGCCTTCTCCATCTCCTTCTCTCTCCTTTTCTCCTTTTGTCCTCTCCTTAGTACTCTCTCTCCTTCACTATCCTACTTCCCTCTCCCTCCTCCTTCTCTTTCTCTCTCTCTCTCTCTCTCTCTCTCTCTCTCTCTCTCTCTCTCTCTCTCTCTCTCTCTCTCTCTCTCTCTCTCTCTCTCTCTCTCTCTCTCTCTCTCTCCGTCTCTTGTCTCTCTTCTTCACTATCTGTCATTATCCCATTCTTTCTATTTCTACTTCTCTTTCTCTCAACTCTCCTCCTTCTCTCTATCTGTTTCGTTCTCTCTCTCACTCTCCGTCTCCTTCCCTTCTCTCTCTCATCTCTTTCCTTCTCTCCTCTATCTCTCTTTCCACCTTCTCCATCACTTTCTCCTTGCATGTCCCTCCTCCTCTCGCCCCTTCTCCCTCTCCTTCTCTCTAACGTCTCCCCCTCTCTCCTTATATTTCCCTCTCTCCTCCTTCTACTTCTTTCTCTATTCTTATCCTTCCTTCTCTCCCCTCTCTCCTTCTCTTTCCTTCTCCCATTCTCTCTCCCTCCTTCTCCTTGCTCTTCACTCTCTCTTATTGTCCCGCTCTCTCTTCTTCCCACACCTCTCTCAGATTCTCTCTTTCCTTCTATCTTCTCTTTCCTTATCCTTCACTCTTCGTCTTCAATCTCCTTCCCTCCCTCACCTCTATTTCAATCCCTCTCCTCTATCACCTTTTCCTTCTCCATCTCTCTCATCTTCTTGTCTCTCCCCCTCTCTCTCTTGCCTTCTCCTTCTCTCTCTCCCTATCCTCTTGCATCTCTCTATCTATCTCCATCTCCGCTCTTTCTCTCTCCCTCTCCCTCTCTCTCCGTCTCCTTCTCCCTCCCCTCCTCCATCTCCCTCTCCTTCACTCTCTCCCCTGCTCTCTCAATCTATCTTACTCTCCGTCTCCTTCTTCTCTCTCTCTTTCCTTCTCTCTCCTCCTTCTCTATCTCTCCTCTCTTCCACTCCTTCTCCTTCTCGGTCTCTGATTGACATCATTTCATGCTTATATTTGTATCTTATATCCATTATCTTACATCTAAGTAATGCTACGTGACGAGTTTTATGTTTAGTTTTCAGAAATAAAGAGGTTTGAAGAGAAGAGCCATGAAAGGACCCAAAAGCAGGAAAAATGACTTAATTGTGAGACCTGGGGACCAAGATGCAAGACAGAAGGACCTGATCGTAAGACAGAAGGACCTAAGAGAAAAACAGGAAACTCCACACCATCATGGGGAGTATTTTGTCATTCGATTCGGGTCGGAGCTCCACTAAACCATGTAGATGCATCTAAGACCAAGAAACACTCCAAGCAAAGCCCAAAACAAAAACCAAGCAGATCTGAAGTTTATAGACCGCCAATTGGCGGTCTTGGACCGCTAATTGGCGGTCCATATGGCCCCAGATCCGCCAAGCTTTCTCCTGGACTTGTATTATAATTTGTTTAGGCTATTTTTGGTATTGGTTTAGTCCCACATCGGGGGATTGTCCCCGATTAGCTTTTTCCATGCTTATAAATAGAACTCTTCACCTTCCATTGTAATTACCCATTGTTTGGTGGCATTCTCTCTACTAAGGAGTGAGCCTTGAAGCAATAACTCAAGGTGGAGAAGAATGCTGCCTTCAATGTGAGTCATTGTTAATAAAAGTTTATTTGTTTCTTTTAATCTTGTTTTGTTATGTTGCTTGTTTTGTGTAGGTTGCTTTACTTTGTTTAATCTCTTGTTTAGTAATTTTAGTATCTTAGTTAAATGTTTTCTTTACTTAGTCTAATCAGTAGTGTAATGAGTAGTGAGTAGTTCCATCCCCATTTGGGGGGTGGAGAAATATGTGATATAATCATGTAGTCTATTAAGTGTGTGTTATATTTATCCCTTGAGCTTTATATGATTTCCATAACCATCTTATGGGTTTTCACTCTTATCTTTGATATGCTAATGATCTTGAATGAAGCTTAGCTTATGCTTTGATTAGTGGACCTACTTTATGGGGAATGATAAGGTTAGGATATGGATGAAGTTAATATTGGAAACACAATTTGTAGTGTATGTACTCTTGTTGCCTTTACCTTATCTAATTTCTTGTATGTTTTAATGATGTAGTGAAATCTTAATTCATGTAGAGGCATAGTAGGGTATAGTCTTTATACTTGAGTTCATGTAGTTTCATTCCAATTATTGTCTTGTATGTTTTAATGATGTAGTCTTATCTTAATTCATGTAGAGGCAAAGTTGGATGTAGTTTTATGATTTCATGCACTACATGTTGTGAGGAGCTTAATGAACACACACACACATCTTTATGTTCACATTATTTCTCTACCCCCTTTGGGGCTTAGTTTATTGCTTATCTTCATTTCCTTTTTGCATCTTAGGGTAGTTTAGTGTAACCAACTCTTCTTCCCTTTCTTTACCTCTCGCCTTCGCACAAACCAAGTGTCGACACACCTCCCAGTGGACGACCCGTATTTGCCACCGCTTCAATGCGGCCGTGCACTTGCGGTTAAATATAAAACGATCAATCAAGTTTTTGGCGCCGTTGTCGGGGAGGTGCTCTGTCCAGACCTTGGTTTGGACGATTCGAGGGGTTTTTGATTTTTTGTTTCCAGTTTTGTTTAGTTTCAGGTAACCAGAACATCAAGGGGAGGCTACTGGAAAGTTTGAGCAACCGAAGCTACAAAGAGACCGCCAATTAGCGGTTGGAGACCGCCAATTGGCGGCCTGGTAAGGGCTTCCTGCTCTCAAATTTCTTCTCGTGGTTTATTGTTTTACTTTAGTTATCTTGGAGCCCAATTTTGCATGCTGTGATCTTTAGTTTGCTCCCAAATTTAATTTCAATCCCCTTTAATCAACTTGGACCATAAAACTCAAAGCAAAAGATTAGACTTCTTGCCATCTAGGTCATGCACCATTGGTAGACCTTGCATGCATTTGTCTTTTCTTTGCTTTACATTTTGTCGTTGATTGCTGGCGTGAGGTATGTGCACCCACATCCCTCATTCATGCATGTTTCGTTCATGCATTAGTTAGTAAGGTGCATCGGGACAAGAGTGAGTTGAGCGTTTGATTGGAGTGATTGATTGGTAGATCTAGGATCAAATCGCTACTAAGGAGGGGCTGTCCCATAAAAGATAATGTGGGGGATTTCATCACCCCTTCCTTGGCCCCGAAAATCACTCTTAATAAAGCCTTAAGTAAAAGCAAGTAGACATTGGCCCTAAGGAATTCGGACGCACTAGGAGAGTAATCTAGTCGAGACCGTCATGACCTGATCGGCGTTGCCTACCTTGTCGATAGTAGGAGGTACTGGATCTCCGGATCTGGTATCACTTGCTGGGCATTGTGGTCCTCGTTGTAGGGAGGTGAGGCGTGTGGAGGCTAGTGACCTCGAAGTTAGGCGTCGTCTAGCTTAAGGACCCATTGCCTTAGATTGTTTGAGTCATGCTTGTTAGTTAGGCTTCTACCTGATCCCATTACCCACGCTAGCTCTAGGATTCTTCCCTTCTCCTCTGAGTCATCTTCTTCTCACCTTCTTCTACGTTATAGTCTCCTCCCCTTTACACTCTCTGGTAGCGTTTTAGGGTCGAGTCGAGCACTTTTTGCGAGCTTGGCCTCATGGTGGTGAGAGTGATCGACTCGAGAGTTCTTTGTTGAGATGGATGGTTACATGGGCGACCATCCATATCATTGTTGGGACCAGGACGATTCTCCCTAGTACTCCGGACCCATGCAACCTGGGGGGGCTCAGACTAACACCCCGTATGGTTGGGACGATCGCAATTTTGTGACTGAGCAGTCTTCATATTGGGGTAACATGAGAGAGGCACCGACTGCTAGACCACAATCTAGTTATGTCGGATCATATGCTGGTCAACAAACTGAGACATTACAACAAACTTTGGCCTCTTTCATGCGTATGGCAGACGACATGAGTGCACCGGTGACTCCAGTAGCCGTACCGTGCGACTGTTGTGGGTTGAGTGGTCATGTTATCGGGGAATGTCCTTATGTTCCCCCTGAGCCTGAGTATGAGCACACATTTTCCCAAAATGCTCATTATGACCATTACGCATCCGCGTACAACCCGATAGTGATGGATTCGTGGGGAGACAATTCTTATCCAAATTCTTATACCTCATTTACCCCCGTATCCTCCTCCTGAATACCCAGAATTCTACCAACACCCCCACTTCAAATCATTGGACTCATTCTTAGCCCATCAACACCCAACCCCAAAATTTCCCAAGCTCTGACTTGGACCTCACTGTTGACCCCAAATTTGATTCCTTGAAACAAACCCTCCAAACATTCATGGAAACCACTCAAACTTTATTGAAGTCCAACTTTAATTCCTTGCAAAATATGGAATTGCAAGTGAGTCGAATGACACAACAATTCCATGAACGTGAGGAGGGTCAACTTTCTTGTCAACATGAGGATTCATCTTTTGATATCGAACCACCACCACATCCACAAATTCAAAGCACAACCTTTCAAAGTCAAACTCCTAGTCAGTCTGAGGGACTTGGGGTTTCAATTCACGATCACTTAGTGGAGGATTCGATTCAAATTGAGAATAACGTGGACCAGCCTCATTATGAGTCGGCACAGGATTGTGCCTTATCTTTTTGTACCGTGGCCCTTGAGCCACATGATCTTCATATTATGCCTCTTAAGGACTCACCTCTGGTGGCGCAAGAGCTCCCTAGTACCCTCAATTTCAAACAACCTGATGAGAGTTTGACTCTCCTTATTGTTCCTGATCATCTTGGAAATGATGGAACATCAAACAACTACATTGCTCATGAGGGTATTAGGAGTTCCTTGGAGGATACTTTGGGTATGAGACCCACTTCCTGTTCTCCTGGTGAGTTGGACATGCATAACGAGGTGCTTGACCTCGTTCCGACCCACAAACTTGTTGGTTGGAGAGTTTGGATTGATGATCATAACTTCAGTTCCGCAACGGGAGATATTTTTCTTCCGTTGCCCCTTATTTCCCAAACTCTCGAGAGGTTCAAGCTCTTTCAGTTTGATCCTTTGAATGAGACACCTTTGCGTCCAATTCATGAACCTCTCATTTCATCTGGTGCTCTTTGTGAAGGGGGCCCACGCATGCGTATTCTGGCCCCGTGTGGTGTCATGTTCCCTTTCAAAGTGCATTGACCCACTCTTGAGGTTCCCATTTGATGTCTTTTGACAAATGAAGATGGGAACTTATGTTTGTACATAGTTATATAAAAAAAAAAAAGAACAAAAAAGAACAAAAAAGAACAAAAAAAAGAAGAAAAAAAGGAAAAACAGAAGAAGAAAAAAAGTACAATAAAAGACTCCTTCAGTGAGCATCGATTGTTGTGAGCCCCAACCCTTGTGTATATGGGCTCCATTTCTTTCACGTATTTGTACCCTTTCTTTAGTATCTCACAGGTTTTGAGGGGAATTTGGGTTGTGTCCATCAACATGACCTTAAACTTCCCTTTGTACTTCATGTTGGTGAGATCTCTTCTGTTTCATGCATAAATCCATGTAGTCTTTTGCTTACATTCATTGAGGACAATGCATGAAGTAGGTGTGGGGGGGTGTTTTACGTGTGTACATAGTTGAGTCTTTTTCCTTTGATTTTGTTTTCTTTTGTTTGCATTGTTAGGGTCATGATAGTGTGCTGCATTTAATATCGATATATCTGTTTGCCATGGTCCTTGGGTGACTTGTCTTCTTTTGCTTGCCTAGTGCTTCAAAATTTTCACATTTCTTTCAAAATATTTATGTGTTTTCGAAAAAAAATGTTTTGTGGGTTTTGCGTGTGTTTAACATGTGCAAAACCGTTGAGAGGCAAAGTAAAAAGAAAGCTCCTAAAATTGTCTTGAACTTGATGCATTAGGATATCTAGTACGTGGCTTTAGGATTTATCGAGTCGTTAGGATGCACCCCAGTTTTCCTTTGGGGGTGAGTAATCATAGGGTTTCAGTGCTCAAACATTCAAAGAAGTCCACCCTGAACCTAGTGAGTCAATAATTCGTGTTTGTTAATTTAGGAAGTTTGTTGTAGTCAAGGACACTCTTAATCTTGTTGTGAGACATTAGTGTACGGGTTTTGGTTCATGTGTAGATAATAAATAAGTGAGTAGATGTTCTCTCTTCTCGCACGGCTCCTATCACTCGGGAAAGTAGGTCTGAGGGGACTTTGTGCCTGGTGCTTTCGAGTCATCTGACTTGGGATGCGCCGACCGAACTCCCATTACACGGGTGGTAGGGATTGCCCTATGTGGAGATTTGGGGAAAGGTGTACGTGATAGTGTAAGTCCTCATGGGCAATGATGCACGAAACCTGACCCTGGGAGAACGAAGCTCGAACTAATAAAAAGAAAAAAAAGAAGAAAAAAAAAGTGAAAAGAAAAAAAAAGAAAAAAAATATGGTAATGCAAATAAGAACCTTAATGGACTTTACACTTTGTATCACTAGAGGATCTGGAGGTTGTCCATGTCTTTCACTTAATTCCTTATTTAACTAACACGAATGGTTCAATAAGTTAGGTGTGTGGACTGATTACCTATATAGAGTCGGCCCGTAGGATTACCGCGTCCAATGATCGACAACATATGTCCAACGAGTCGAGTGTCTAGATTGAATAATGCATCTTGTTCGGATTTTGTGGGTGTATCCGCTGAAAACCCTCAGGAGACAACACTCCTCTTTGGCAACAAGGAGGTTTAACGGCTTGTTGCACGTGCTAAGTGCAACCGTGATTCCTACGAAAGTGAGTTAGGATTTCTTGTTTTTCGTTTGCTTTTCTCTTTCTTTGTTTTGCTCGGGACTAGCAAAAGCTTAGGTGTGGGGGTATTTGATTGACATCATTTCATGCTTATATTTGTATCTTATATCCATTATCTTACACCTAAGCAATGCTACGTGACGAGTTTTATGTTTAGTTTTCAGAAATAAAGAGGTTTGAAGAGAAGAGCCACGAAAGGACCCAAAAGCAGGAAAAAGGACTTAATTGTGAGACCTGGGGACCAAGATGCAAGACAGAAGGACCTGATCGTAAGACAGAAGGACCTAAGAACAAAACAAGAAACTCCACACCATCATGGGGAGTATTTTGTCAATTCGATTCGGGTCGGAGCTCCACTAAACCAAGTAGATGCATCTAAGACCAAGAAACACTCCAAGCAAAGCCCAAAACAAAAACCAAGCAGATCTGAAGTTTATAGACCGCCAATTGGCGGTCTTGGACCGCTAATTGGCGGTCCATATGGCCCCAGATCCACCAAGCTTTCTCCTGGACTTGTATTATCATGTGTTTAGGCTATTTTTGGTATTGGTTTTGTCCCACATCGGGGGATTGTCCCCGATTAGCTTTTTCCATGCTTATAAATAGAACTCTTCACCTTCCATTGTAATTTACCCATTGTTTGGTGGCATTCTCTCTACTAAGGAGTGAGCCTTGAAGCAATAACTCAAGGTGGAGAAGAATGCTGCCTTCAATGTGAGTCATTGTTAATAAAAGTTTATTTGTTTCTTTTAATCTTGTTTTGTTATGTTGCTTGTTTTGTGTAGGTTGCTTTACTTTGTTTAATCTATTGTTTAGTAATTTTAGTATCTTAGTTAAATGTTTTCTTTACTTAGTCTAATCAGTAGTGTAATGAGTAGTGAGTAGTTCCATCCCCATTTGGGGGGTGGAGAAATATGTGATATAATCATGTAGTGTATTAAGTGTGTGTTATCTTTATCCCTTGAGCTTTATATGATTTCCATAACCATCTAATGGGTTTTCACTCTTATCTTTGATATGCTAATGCTCTTGAATGAAGCTTAGCTTATGCTTTGATTAGTGGACCTACTTTATGGGGAATGATAAGGTTAGGATATGGATGAAGTTAATATTGGAAACACAATTTGTAGTGTATGTACTCTTGTTGCCTTTACCTTAGCTAATGTCTTGTATGTTTTAATGATGTAGTGAAATCTTAATTCATGTAGAGGCATAGTAGGGTATAGTCTTTATACTTGAGTTCATGTAGCTTCATTCCAATTATTGTCTTGTATGTTTTAATGATGTAGTCTTATCTTAATTCATGTAGAGGCAAAGTTGGATGTAGTTTTATGATTTCATGCACTACATGTTGTGAGGAGCTTAATGAACACACACACACACTTCTTTATGTTCACATTATTTCTCTACCCCCTTTGGGGCTTAGTTTATTGCTTATCTTCATTTCCTTTTTGCATCTTAGTGTAGTTTAGTGTAACCAACCCTTCTTCCCTTTCTTTACCTCTCGCCTTCGCACAAACCAAGTGTCGACACACCTCCCAGTAGACGACCCGTATTTGCCACCGCTTCAACGCGGCCGTGCACTTGCGGTTAAATATAAAACAATCAATCAGTCTACTCCCCTCTCGCTCCCATTGTCCTTCTCTCTCTCTTCTAATCTGCTCTCCACTCTCCCCCTTCTCCTTTTCTCTCCTGTTCTCCTTCTTCTTCTCCCTCCTTCTCTTCCTCCTCTCTCTCTCATCCCTCTCCTCCTCCCTCTTCTTTTCCTCTCCATCACCTTCACTCTCTCTCACTCCGCTCGTTCTCCTCCTTATCTCTCTCCTCCCCCTTTGTCTCTCCCCTTCTCCGCCTTTCTCGTTCTCCTCCTTATCTCCCTCCTCTATCTTTGTCTCTCTCCTACCCCTCCTTTCTCGTTTTCCTTCTCTGTTTCTCTCTCCTTCTCCCTATTTCTCCCTCTTATTACCATTTGTCTCTACTTCTCCTTCTCCCTCTCTCTTTCATTTTCTCCTTCTCCTTCCCTTCCAGTATCCTATTCCTTCTCTCTCCTTCTCCTCGTCCTCCTCCATCTAGCTCACTTACAGACTCTCTCCCCTTCTCTCCCTCCTTCTCCCTCTCCCTTTCCTCTTTCTTTCTCTCTCTCTTTGCTTCTTTATCTCTCCTTCTCTTTCTCTCTCTCCTTTTCTGTAAATCGTGGACTCCTCTCTCTTCTTCTCGTTCTAATTCATATTCTCCTCCTCTATTTCACTCCCTCATTATGTCTCTCCTTCTCCCTCTCTCTCATTCCCTATGGTTCTCTCTACTTCTCTTTCTCCATCTCTCCTCTCTCCCTCTCCTTTCCCTTCTCACTCTCTCCCCCTGTGTCCACCTCTCCTCTCTCTCCTTCTCCTTGTAGCTCTCTCTCACAATTTCCGTCTATCATCTTGTTCCGTCTCCCCATTTCCCAATTTCCCTCTCTTTCGTCCTACACTCTCAATCTCTCTCTCCGCACTTCTCCTTCTCCCTCTCCTTCACTCTCTAGCTCTCCGTCTCCTTCTTCTCCCTCTCTCTTTCCTTATCTCTCCTCCTTCTCTATCTCTCCTCTCTTCCACTCCTCCTTCTCGGTCTCCTCCCCTATCGCTCGCCTTGTCCTTCTCTCTCTCCTCATCTTCTGTCCACTCTCCCCTTCTCCTTTTCTCTCCTTGTTCTCCTTCTTCTTCTCTCCCTTTCTTCTCCCTCCTTCTCTTCCTCCTCTCTCTCTCATCCCTCTACGTCACCTTCACTCTCTCTAACTCCTCTCGTTCTCCTCCTTATCTCTCTCCTCCCCCTTTGTCTCTCCCCTTCTCCGCCTTTCTCGTTCTCCTCCTTATCTCCCTCCTCTCTTTGTCTCTCTCCTTCCCCTCCTTTCTCATTCTCCTTCTCTCTTTCTGTCTCCCCCTTCTCTCTCCTTCTCTCCGGTCCCCAAGCTTGGACAAGTAGTGGTGCACCCCGGATGAACCACGGCCCACCCTCAAGGGCACGCTTACGGTCCTCTCCCAACGTGAAACGAAAGAGTAGGAAGCCTTGGCTCCGTCTTATGACCTCCAAACCTCCGACCAGCCCCCAAAGCTTGTGTAGATGGCGTTCTAATGTCGGCAAATGTGCCTTGAAGTTAATGAAATAGCCAACTAACAACTTATCCCAACGTTTGAGAGCTTCGGCCACTTCCTTTCTCGAGCACCTAGCCACCTTTCCTCCCTCCTTCTCGCCCGGTGGAACAAAGTCCAACTTTCTCATGGAGGTCTCGTCGGCATTGAAGAGATCCAACCATCTCTTAGGCTGAGGTGGTGAGATCCTTGCGCCCCCCTCCACACGTTTTGGTGCCTCATGAGGATGCTTTCCCATGCCACCATCCCCATTTGGCTCAACCAAACGAGAAGAGCTCTCCATAGAGAGAGAGAGCACAAGATTTGGTGGGGAAAGAGTGGTTTTGGTCGAGAAATGAGTGGTTTTGGTGGAGAAATGAGAGTTTTTGGTGGAGGAAATGTGAGAGAGGGAGCTAGGAAACCCTAGGGACGACTCTCATTTAATTTTTCCCACTCACTCTCACTCTCCGTCTCATTCCCGTCTCTCTCTCATCTCTTTCCCTCTCTCCTCCATCTCACTTTCCACCTTCTCCTTCTCTTTCTCCTTGCATGTCCCTCCTCCTCTCGCTCCGTCTCCCTCTCTTTCTCTCTCATGTCTCCCCCTCTCTCCTTATGTTTCCCTCTCTCCTCCTACTTCTTTCTCTATTCTTATCCTTCCTTCTCTCCCCTCTCTCCTTCTCTTTCCTTCTCTCATTCTATCTCCCTCCTTCTCCTTGTTCTTCACTCCCTCTTATTGTTCGACTCTCTCTACTTCTCAATCCTCTCTTTGATTATCTCTTCCCTTCTCTCTCCTTATCCTTCACTCTTCGTCTTCAATCTCATTCCCTCCCTCTCCTCTACTTCAATCCCTCTCCTCTATCGCCTTTTCCTTCTCCATCTCTCTCATCTTCTTGTCTCTCCCCCTCTCTCTCACTTGCCTTCTCCTTCTCTCTCTCCTTCTCCTCTTGCGTCTCTCTCTATCTCCATCTCCACTCTTTCTCTCTCTCTCCCTCCCTCTCTCTGTCTCCTTCTCCCTGTCCTTCTCCATCTCCCTCTCCTTCACTCTCTCCCCTCCTCTCTCACTCCATCTTACACTCTCGCTCTCCGTCTCCTTCTTCTCTCTCTCTCTTTCCTTCTCCCTCCTCCTTCTCTATCTCCCCACTCTTCCACTGCTTCTCTTTCTCGGTCTCCTCCCCTCTCGCTCCCCTTGTCCTTGTATCTCTCCTCACATTCTCTCCACTCTCCTCCTTCTACTTCTTTCTCTATTCTTATCCTTCCTTCTCTCCCCTCTCTCCTTCTCTTTCCTTCTCTCATTCTCTCTCCCTCCTTCTCCTTATTCTTCACACTCTCTTATTGTCCCACTCTCTCTACTTCTCACTCCTCTCTCTGATTCTGTCTTTCCTTATATCTTCTTTCTCCTTATCCTTCACTCTTTGTCTTCAAACTCTTTCCCTCCCTCTCCTCTACTTGAATCCCTCTCCACTATCCCCTTTTCCTTCTCCATCTCTTTCATTTCTTATCTCTTCCTCTCTCTCTTGCCTTCTCCTTCTCTCTCTCCCTCTCCTCTTGCATCTCTCTCTCTATCTTCATCTCCGCTCTTTCCCTGTCCCTCTCTCTCCGTATCCTTCTCCCTCCCCTCCTCCATCTCCCTCTCCTTCACTCTCTCCCCTCCTCTCTCACTCCATCTTACACTCTCGCTCTCCGTCTCCTTCTTCTCTCTCTCTCTTTCCTTCTCCCTCCTCCTTCTCTATCTCCCCACTCTTCCACTGCTTCTCTTTCTCGGTCTCCTCCCCTCTCGCTCCCCTTGTCCTTGTATCTCTCCTCACATTCTCTCCACTCTCCCCTTCTCCTTTTCTCTCCCTGTTCTCCTTCTTCTTCTCTCCCCTTCTTCTCCCTCCTTCTCTTCCTCCTCTCTCTCTCATCCCTATCCTCCTCCATCTTCTTTTCCTCTCCATCACCTTCACTCTCTCTCACTCCTCTCGTTCTCCTCCTTAACTCTCTCCTCCCCCTTTGTCTCTCCCCTTCTCTGCCTTTCTCGTTCGCCTCCTTATCTCCCTCCTCTCCCTTTGTCTCTCCTCTTCTCTCTCCCCCTTCTCTCTCCTTCTCTCCATTTCTCCCTCTTCTCACCATTGGTCTCTACTTCTCCTTCTCCCTCTCTCTTTCCTTCTCTCCTTCTCCTTCCCTTCTAGTCTCCTATTCCTTCTCCCTCCTTCTCCTCGTCCTCCTCCGTCTAGCTCACTTACGGACTCTCTCTCCACTTCTCTCACTCTTTCTCCCTCTCCCTCTCCTCTCTCTCTCTCTGCTTCTTCATCTCTCCTTCTCATTCTCTCTCTCCTCGCTCTTCTTCTCGTTCTAATTCACACTCTCCTCCTCTATTTCACTCCCTCCTTATCTCTCTCCTTCTCCCTACCACTTCTCCTTCCCCCCTCCTTCTCTCTCGCACCTCTCTCGTTCCTCTCTCCCTTGCCATCTCGTCCTTCCCTCTCTCCCTCTTTTGTCGATCTCTCCACCTCTTCTCTCAACCTCTCTCCATCTCCTTCTCCTTCGCAGCCTCTCTCTCCTTTTATTCTTGTCTTTTTCTTTCTCATTCTCCTCTTCCGTCTCCTCCGCTTCTTCACTCTTTCTAACCCTCTGCATCTCCTTCTCTCTCGTTCTCTCCTTCTCCTTCTCCTTATCCCTCTCTTTCTTTCTCCTTCTCTACCCTTCGCCTTCTCCATCTCCTTCCCTCTCTTTTTCTCCTGTTATCCTCTCCTTAGTACTCTCTCTCCTTCACTACCCTACTTCCCTCTCCCTCTCCCTCCTCCTTCTCTGTCTCTCCGTCTCTTGTCTCTCTTCGTCACTATCTCTCCTTATCCCATTCTTTCTATATGTACTTCTCTTTCTCTCAACTCTCCTCCTTCTCTCTATCCGTTTCGTTCTCTCTCTCTCACTCTCTGTCTCAATCCCCTCTCTCTCTCTCTCTCTCTCTCTCATCTCTTTCCCTCTCTCCTCCATCTCTCTTTCCACCTTCTCCTCTTTCTCCTTGTATGTCCCTCCTCCTCTCTCTCCTTCTCCCTCTCCTTCTCTATCACGTATCCCCTCTCTCCTTATCTTTCCCTCTCTCCTCCTACTTCTTTCTCTGTTCTTATCCTTCCTTCTCTCTCCTCTCTAATTCTCTTTCCTTCTCTCATTCTCTCTCCCTCCTTCGCCTTATTCTTCACTCTCTCTTGTTGTCCGGCTCTCTCTACTTCTCACTCCTCTCTCTAATTCTCACTTTCCTTCTATCTTCTCTCTCCTTATCCTTCACTCTTCGTCTTCAATCTCCTTCCCTCCCTCTCCTCTATCCCCTTTTCCTTCTCTATCTCTCTCAACTTCTTGTCTCTCCCCCACTCCCTCTTGCCTTCTCCTTCTCTCTCTCCCTCTCATCTTGCATCTCTCTCTCTCTCCATCTCCGCTCTTTCTCTCTCCCTCTCTCTCATTTTCTTCTTGTCTTTTTCCTTCTCCTTCTCCTTTTCCGTCTCTCTCCGCTTCTTCACTCTTTCTAACCCTCTGCATCTCCTTCTCTCTCGTTCTCTCCTTCTCCTTATCCCTCTCTTCCTTTCTCCTTCTCTACCATTCGCCTTCTCCATCTCCTTCTCTCTCTTTTTCTCCTTTTGTCCTCTCCTTAGTACTCTCTCTCCTTCACTATCCTACTTCCCTCTCCCTCCTCCTTCTCTTTCTCTCTCTCCCTCTCTTGTCTCTCTTCTTCACTATCTCTCCTTATCCCATTCTTTCTATTTCTACTTCTCTTTCTCTCAACTCTCCTGCTTCTCTCAATCCGTTTCTTTCTCTCTCTCACTCTCCGTCTCATTCCCCTCTCTCTCATCTCTTTCCCTCTCTCCTCCTTCTCTCTTTCCACCTTCTCCTTCTCTTTCTCCTTGCATGTCCCACCTCCTCTCGCTCGTTCTCCCTCTCCTTCTCTCTCATGTCTCCCCCTCTCTCCTTATCTTTCCCTCTCACCCCCTTCTACTTCTTTCTCTATCCTTATCCTTCCTTGTCTCCCCTCTCTCCTTCTCTTTCCTTCTCTCATTCTCCTCCTTCTCCTTGTTCTTCACTCTCTCTTATTGTCCGGCTCTCTCTACTTCTCACTCCTCTCTCTACTTCTCACTTTCCTTCTATCTTCTCTCTCCTTATCCTTCACTCTTCGTCTTCAATCTCATTCCCTCCCTCTCCTCTACTTCAATCCCTCTCCTCTATCCCCTTTTCCTTCTCCATCTCTCTCAACTTCTTGTCTCTCCCCCACTCCCTCTTGCCTTCTCCTTCTCTCTCTCCCTCTCATCTTGCATCTCTCTCTATCTCCATCTCCATCTCCGCTCTTTCTCTCTCCCTCTCTCTCATTTTCTTCTTGTCTTTTTCCTTCTCCTTCTCCTTCTCCTTCTCTTCGCTTCTTCACTCTTTCTAACCCTCTGCATCTCCTTCTCTCTCGTTCTCTCCTACTCCTTATCCCTCTCTTTCTTTCTCCTTCTCTACCCTTCACCTTCTCCATCTCCTTCTCTCTGTTTTTCTCCTTCTCTACCATTCGCCTTCTCCATCTGCTTCTCTCTTTTTCTCCTTTTGTCCCCTCCTTAGTACTCTCTCTCCTTCACTATCCTACTCCCCTCTCCCTCCCCCTTCTCTTTCTCTCTCTATCTCCCCGTCTCTTGTCTCTCTTCGTCACTATCTCTCCTTATCCCATTCTTTCTATTTCTACTTCTCTTTCTCTCAACTCTCATCCTTCTCTCTATCCGTTTCGTTCTCTCTCTCACTCTCCGTCTCAATCCCCTCTCTCTCTCTCTCTCATCTCTTTCCCTCTCTCCTCCATCTCTCTTTCCACCTTCTCCTTCTCTTTCTCCTTGCATGTCCCTCCTCCTCCCTCTCCTTCTCTCTCATGTCTCCCCTCTCTCCTTACCTTTTCCTCTCTCCTCCTTCTACTTCTTTCTCTATTCTTATCCTTCCTTCTCTCTCCTATGTCATTCTCTTTGTGATTGACATCATTTCATGCTTATATTTGTACCTTATATCCATTATCTTACACCTAAGCAATGCTACGTGACGAGTTTTATGTTTAGTTTTCAGAAATAAAGAGGTTTGAAGAGAAGAGCCATGAAAGGACCCAAAAGCAGGAAAAAAGGACCTAATTGTGAGACCTGGGGACCAAGATGCAAGGGGGAAGGACCTGATCGTAAGACAGAAGGACCTAAGAGCAAAACAGGAAACTCCACACCATCATGAGGAGTATTTTGTCAATTCGATTCGGGTCGGAGCTCCACTAAACCAGCTAGATGCATCCAAGACCAAGAAACACACCAAGGCAAGCCCACCAGAAGACCCAGCCGGATCTGGGCTTTATAGGCCGCCAATTGGCGGTCTGGAACTGCCAATTGGCGGTCTGGTTAAGCCCAAATCAGCCAAGATTCTTCCTGGACTTGTATTAGCATGTGTTTAGGCTATTTTTGGTATTGGTTTAGTCCCACATCGGGGGATTGTCCCGGATTAGCTTTTTCCATGCTTATAAATAGAACTCTTCACCTCCCATTGTATCCATCTCCCTCTTGGTGGCCATCTTCCCTACTAAGAGTGAAGCCTTGAAGCAAAACTCTAGTGGAGGAAGAGCTACTTGTAATTGAGTGAGTTAATAATATAAGTTTTCTTTTGATGATGTTGTTTCTCTCTTAGTTTAATTTTCTTTCATTTGCATGCTTGTTTGTTTGTTTAGTTTTATGCTTCTTTAATATTTCTTGCTTAAGTAGTATAACTTTCATTTCAGTATTATGCTTTCCTTTGCTAAATTAGTTAGTGTAATGAGTAGTGAGTAGTTCCAACCCCATTTGGGGGGTGGAGAAATATGTGATATAATAATGTAGTGTATTAAGTGTGTGTTATTTTTATCCCTTGAGCTTTATATGATTTCCATAACCATCTAATGGGTCTCCACTCTTATCTTTGATATGCTAATGCTCTTGAATGAAGCTTAGCTTATGCTTTGATTAGTGGACCTATTTTATGGGGAATGATAAGGTTAGGATATGGATGAAGTTAATGTTGGAAACACAATTTGTAGTGTATGTACTCTTGTTGCCTTTTCCTTAGCTAATGTCTTGTATGTTTTAATGATGTAGTCATCTTAATTCATGTGGAGGCATAGTAGGGTCTAGTCTTTATACTTGAGTTCATGTAGCTTCATTCCAATCATTGTCTTGTATGTTTTAATGATGTAGTCTTATCTTAATTCATGTAGAGGCAAGATTGGATGTAGTTTTATGATTTCATGCACTACATGTTGTGAAGAGCTTAATTGAACACACACACACACATCTTTATGTTCACATTATTTCTCTACCCCCTTTGGGGTTTAGTTTTATTGCTTATCTTCATTTCCTTTTGCATTTCATTTCAGCTTTGTAGTTTAGATTAGTGTAATACATCTTTCTCCCTTCTTTTTACCTCTCGCCTTCGAATAAACCAAGTGTCGACACACCTCCCAGTGGACGACCCGTATTTGCCACCGCTTCAACGCGGCCGTGCACTTGCGGTAGAAATATAAAACGATCAATCAAGTTTTTGGCGCCGTTGCCGGGGAGGTGCTCTGTCCAGACCTTGGTTTGGACGATTCGAGGGGTTTTTAATTTTTCTTTTTCAGTTTTTCTTAGTTTCAGGGAACACTCTGATCACGGGGAGGCCACTGGAGAAGTTTTAGGAAGCAAATCCAAGAACAGACCGCCAATCAGCGGTTTGCAACCGCCAATTGGCGGCCTGGTGAGGGATTCTGTCTTCCAATTTTTTTGTGGTCATTTGTGTTGTAATTTGTGTTATCTGGGAGCCCAATTTTGCATGATGTGACTTCTTATTTGCTCCCAGATCATTAATCACTCCCCCTTTAATCAACTTGGACCATAAAACTCAAAGCAAAAGATTAGACTTCTTGCCATCTAGGTCATGCACCATTGGTAGACCTTGCAAGCATTTGTCTTTTCTTTGCTTTTCATTTTTTCGTTGATTGCTGGCGTGAGGTACGTGCACCCACATCCCTCATTCATGCATGTTTCTTTCATGCATTAGTTAGTAAGGTGCATCGGGACAAGAGTGAGAGAGCGTTTGATTGGAGCGATTGATTGCTAGATCTAGGATCAAATCGCTACTAAGGAGGGGCTGTCCCATAAAAGATAAGGTGGGGGATTTCATCACCCTTTCCTTGGCCCCAAAAATCACTCTTAATAAAGCCTTAACTAAAAGCAAGTAGACATTGGCCCTAGGATTGCGGGCGCACTAGGAGAGTAATCTAGTTGAGACCGTCAAGACCTGATCGGCGTTGCCTACCTTGTCGATAGTAGGAGGTACTGGATCTCCGGATCTGGTATCACTTGCTGGGCATTGTGGTCCTCGTTGTAGGGAGGTGAGACGTGTCGAGGCTAGTGACCTCGAAGTTAGGCGTCGTCTAGCTTAAGGACCCATTGCCTTACTTTGTTTGAGCCGTGCTTGCTAGTTAGGCTTCTTCCTGATCCCACTACCCTCGCTAGCTCTAGGGATTCTTCCCTCCTCATCTGAGTCCTCTCCTCATCTATTCTCTACGTATAGTCTCCTCCTCTAGTACACCTTCTGTTGTGTGTAGGTTTAGAGTCGAGTCGAGCATTTTTATGCGAGGTTGGGCTCGTTCTGGTGAGAGCGCTCGGCTCGAGAGAGTGCATACTTCTGAGATGGAAGATCTTGGTGATCGACCATCTCCGCCTCGTGCTCCTTTGGAGCAAGAGGCCGAGTCGTCTCGTGGTGGCGAAGGGGACCGGGTTCCATACATGGACTACCTCGGTCCGTTCCCACCACCACGTAGACCTCCTTCTCCTCCTCCTCTGACTCGAGAGGAAGGGAGATTCGGTCAGGATCGAGTTCTAGGTGCACCACCACCTTTAGCTCGACAGGATAGGCTGATGACGTTGTGGGAGCGGACCCATCCTGTTCGGGCCGCGCAACCTTCTTGCATAGTTGTTCCCCCTGCTCGCGGGAACAACTATGAGCTGAAACCTCAGTATGTGAGCATGCTTCCAACCTTTACTGCCAATAAGGAGGATCCGTATATTTTTATACGCGAATTCGAGGAAGTATGCTCCATGTTCAAGCTTCAACAGCTTGACGAGGATTCTGTCCGGTTGAGGATGATTTCGTTCGCATTGAAGGATAATGCGAAGAAATGGATGTATAGCCTCCCGGCGAGCTCGATTCGGTCTTGGGATGACTTTGTGACCGTCTTTCTGAAGAGATTTTTCCCTCAAAGGAAAACTCAACAGATACGGCACCAGATACATCAGATGTATCAGACCGAGACCGAATCTTTTCATGGTTTCTTTGAGAGGTTCAAGGACCTTCTCCAGCAATGCCCTCATCATGGACTTGAGCTATGGCAGCTGTGCCAGATTGTTTATGAGGGCATCAACTACAACACCCGCACATTGTTGGAGTCGATGTGTCAGGGTGACTTCCAAATGAAACCCATCGAGGAGGCATGGGACACTTTTGAATCCATGGCTGAGCGCACCTTCGAGTGGGACACCATGAGAGAGCCACCAGCCGCCAGGTCTTCTGGTCGAGCTGGATCATATCATGTTGAGTCGACTATCGCGTCTGAGGCGAAAATGGCTGCTCTCATGCGTAGGATAGAGAGTTTGGAGATGGACCGAGCTCCTGTAGCTCAGGTCGCTACTCCCGGGTGTACTAGGTGTGGACTGTCGGGACATGATGACTTGGAGTGCGCTTACGCTCCAAGAGATACTGAGCATGCAAATGCGATGTATCATCAAAGGCCCCGAAACGACCCGTACAGTCATTCCTATAACCCGGGATGGCGTAACCATCCTAACTTCTCTTGGGGGTCTAGTGGAGGACACGGTCAGAGCTCGCACGCTCAACCTCATCCTCCACCTTATCAACCTCCACGCCCATCGGCGACCTACCAACCCCCACATCAAAGGTCTCAACACCAAAATTACCAACCTGGTCAGGCCTCTTCGTCGGGTTATTCTAACCAGACTCCACCACCCCAGCGGGTTGACCCTAAGGACTCTACCATTGAACAAACCCTTCAAGCATTCATGCAGAGCACTCAATCCATGCTTGCGGCCAACAATAATACGGTCAAAGCATTGGAAATGCAAGTAAGCCAGTTGGCTCATCAGCTCCATGAACGCGAGAAGGGTCAATTCCCGAGTCAACCTGTGGTAAATCCCAGGGGTCAGCCTGCTAATACCAGGCAGAATGTACACAATGTTGAAAGTGACCCTTCCCAACATGCTAATGTTATTCATACCTTGAGATCGGGAAGGGTCGTTGACAACAATGTGAACATGCCGGAAGCCAACCCTGTTGGCAAGTCTTCCGAGGAGAGTCTTGATCCTGTCAAGGAACCTAATTCTGAGACTCCTCCTCGTGATTCCTATGTCCCCAAGGCACCATTCCCTCATCGGTTGACTAAAAAACGTGATGAGCATTGGGATAAGATTGTTGAGGTACTTAGGCAAGTAAAGGTGAACATCCCGTTGTTAGACGTTGTTCAACAAATGCCACCGTATGCCAAGTTCCTCAAAGACCTTTGCACCACCAAGAGAAAAACAAATGTGCCCAAGAAGGCCTTCTTGGCCGCCAATGTGAGCTCCATATTGACACAACCCATGACTGTCAAGTACAAGGACCCTGGTTGTCCAATTGTCTCTTGCATGATTGGGAATGTGACCATCTCTCAAGCTCTATTGGATTTGGGGGCATCTGTGAATCTCCTGCCTTACTCAGTCTATGTCAACCTTGGGATAGGCGATCTTAAACCAACGAGGACAACCCTCCAGTTGGCTGATAGATCCGTCAAAATCCCACGAGGGAGTGTGGAGGATGTCCTTATCAAAGTGGGTGAGTTCGTATTTCCAGTTGATTTCATCATCTTGTATACCGAACCCGTGTCCAACCCACAAGGACAAATTCCTGTAATCCTTGGGAGGCCATTTCTTGCGACATCTAATGCCTTGATCAATTGTCGCAATGGCTTGATGAGGTTGTCTTTTGGAAACCTCACGGCGGATTTCAACATCTTCACTCTTGGTAAGCAACCTGGGCTCTTCGACGACTCAGTCGGAGCCAATTTCATCCAGGACACGGATGAGCCCGATTCATTAGGCATGTTCGACTCACATCGACATATTATTGAGGTGCCTAATGATCAGGTTGCGAGTGAAGAGGATCTTGAGGAATCCGCTAGCATATCTCTGGACGAGGAGGCACATCTGGGTGCTTGCTCCTCTTACCCCGTGGCCCTTGAGCCACTTGAAATTAACTCTGAATCCGACAAGGACCCACCTCTGGTCGAGCTTAAACCGCTCCCCGATAACCTAAAGTGCATCTTTTTAGGGGATAATGAGACCTTGCCACTCATTATTGCTTCTGATCTTGAAAAAGATCAAGAGGTTGCCCTCAAAAGAGTACTCTTTGAAAACAAAGAGGCGATCGGGTGGTCCTTGAAGGATATCAAGGGAATTAGCCCTGGTATTGTTCAGCATCGGATCCACATGGAAGAGGATTCTAGGCCCCGCAGGGACCCACAACGGAGATTGAATCCTGTACTGAAAGAAGCCGTCCGAAAGGAGGTTCTTAAGTGCTTGGATCATGGCATAATCTATCCTATCTCTGATAGTTCGTGGGTGAGTCCTGTCCATGTGGTTCCCAAGAAGTCAGGCGTGACGGTTGTGGAGAATGAGCATAATGAGCTTATCCCGACACGCCTGCAAACTGGCTGGCGAGTTTGCGTTGATTATCGCAAGCTCAATACGGCAACGCGGAAAGATCATTTCCCGTTGCCATTCATTGATCAGATGTTGGAAAGGTTGGCCGGACATGAGTACTATTGTTTTCTTGATGGATACTCCGGTTACAACCAAATTCCCATCGCCCCCGAGGACCAAGACAAAACCACATTCACTTGTCCCTTTGGCACGTTTGCCTACCGTCGCATGCCCTTTGGGTTATGCAATGCGCCGGCAACGTTTCAGAGGTGTATGATCAGCATCTTCTCCGATATGGTTGAGCGTTTCCTTGAGATATTCATGGACGACTTTTCCATATTTGGCGCTTCCTTTGATGAGTGCCTTCATCACTTGAGCCTTGTCCTCAAGCGATGCCGTGAGAAGAACCTCGCTCTCAATTGGGAGAAATGTCACTTCATGGTGAAGCGAGGGATTGTACTTGGACATGTGGTCTCAAGTAGGGGAATTGAGGTCGATCCCGCCAAAGTGGGTATCATTGCTAATCTCCCACCGCCACGTAATGTGAAGGATATCCGCGCCTTTTTGGGGCATGCTGGATTCTATCGGCGGTTCATTCGGGATTTTAGCAAAATCGCTCGACCTCTCACCGCCTTGTTGGCTAAGGATGTCATTTTTGAGTTCACACCGGATTGCCACCATGCCTTTTTGACCTTGAAGAAAGAGTTGACTTCAGCTCCCATTATTAAGGCACCAGTGTGGACTGAACCCTTTGAGTTAATGTGTGATGCATCTGACTTCGCTGTGGGAGCAGTGCTTGGGCAACGATTGGACAAATTGCCTCATGTGATCTACTATGCCAGTAGAACACTCAATGATGCCCAATTGAACTACACTGTGACCGAGAAGGAATTCTTAGCGATCATATTTGCTTTGGAGAAATTCCGGTCGTACTTGATTGGCTCCCACGTGATTATCTATTCTGATCACACAGCCATCAAACACCTCATGGCGAAGAAAGATGCAAAATCCCGACTCTTGAGATGGATCTTGTTGTTACAAGAATTCGATCTCGAGATTCGGGACAAAAAAGGGTGTGAAAACGTTGTAGCTGATCACTTGTCTCGTCTAGAGACGACCAACCCACAGGACCAAATCATTGACGATAAATTTCCTGACGAGCAGTTGTTCATGATCGAAGATAACCCTTGGTTTGCCGACATCGTGAACTACCTCGTGACCGAGCAATTTCCTGTGGGTTGGTCAAAATCTGACCAATCCAAATTTAGATCGTATGTCAGATTCTTTCACTGGGACGACCCCTACCTATTCAAATACTGCTCTGACCAAATTTTCAGGCGGTGCGTCCCAGATATCGAGTTCCAAAGTGTGCTCCATTTCTGCCATTCCAAGGCATGTGGAGGACACTTTGGAGCAAAGAAAACTGCTGCCAAGGTGCTCCAATCTGGATTCTACTGGCCCTCTCTTTTCAAGGATGCTTACGACTTTTGTAAGCAATGTGATAGGTGCCAGCGCCTTGGCAGGATTGGTCGACGTGACATGATGCCTTTGCAAAATGTCCTTGTTGTCGACATCTTCGATGTGTGGGGCATCGATTTCATGGGTCCCTTCCCGAACTCTTTCGGGAATGTTTACATTCTGGTGGCCGTTGACTATGTGTCTAAGTGGGTTGAGGCTATACCCACAAAGACCAATGACAACAAGGTGGTCACCAAATTCTTGAGGGACATTTTTGCGCGATTTGGTACTCCTCGTACCATAATCAGCGATAGGGGTACCCACTTCTGTAATCGCTCCTTTGAAGCGCTTATGAGGAAATATTCGATCACCCACAAGCTTGCGATCCCATACCATCCGCAAACTAGTGGGCAGGTCGAAATCTCTAACCGTCAATTAAAGCAAATTCTTGAGAAGACGGTTAGTTCCTCGAGGAAGGATTGGTCTACCAAATTGAATGACGCATTGTGGGCTTTCCGCACCGCGTACAAGACCAATTTGGGTATGTCCCCTTATCGGGTAGTGTACGGCAAGGCTTGCCACCTACCCGTCGAGCTTGAGCATCGTGCTTTCTGGGCGATCAAGAACC
Source organism: Triglochin maritima (assembly GCA_963682175.1). Taxonomy (NCBI): domain Eukaryota; kingdom Viridiplantae; phylum Streptophyta; class Magnoliopsida; order Alismatales; family Juncaginaceae; genus Triglochin; species Triglochin maritima. The sequence continues at coordinate 32,076,032 of OY821776.1, read as the reverse complement.
TGAATATGGATCTTGATCAAGCAGGAGTACAACGTAAGTTCGGCATTGTGGAATTAGAAGAGTTACGCAATGATGCGTACGAGAATGCCAAAATTCATAAGTCCCGAGCCAAGATGTTTCACGATCGCATGATTATGCGAAAGGTGTTTACGGCCGGGCAGAAGGTGTTGCTCTACAATTCCCGGCTTCATCTGTTTGCGGGTAAGCTCCGCAGTCGCTGGTCTGGCCCGTTTATTGTCCAAACCGTTTATCCTCATGGAGCGGTTGAAATCTTGAACCCAGGGAATGGGGACGTGTTCAAAGTTAATGGACAACGCCTCAAACCCTACTTGGAGGGGGCACCAGCCGAAGTCGAGGAGGTCATGTTCCTTCATGAACCTCCCTCGCACTCAACCATTCATGCTCCTACATGAGTGGTTGAGCTTTCATGTTTGTACATAGTTAAAAAAAAAAAAAAAAAAAAAACTCCTTCAGTGAGTATCGATTGTTGTGGGCCCCAACCCTTGAGTATTTGGGCCCCATTACTTTCACGTATTTGTATCCCTTCTTTAGCATCTCACAGGTTTTGAGGGAATTCGGGTTATGTCCATCAACATGACCTTGCACTTCCCTTTGTACTTCATGTTGGTGAGATCTCTCCTTTTTATGCATCAATCCATGTAGTATCTTGCTTGCATTCATTGAGGACAATGCATGAAGTAGGTGTGGGGGGGTGTTTAACGTGTGTACATAGTCGAGTCTTTTTCCTTTGATTTTGTTTTCTTTTGTTTGCATTGTTAGGGTCATGATAGTGTGCTGCATTTAATATCGATATATCTGCTTGCCATGATCCTTGGGTGACTTGTCTTCTTTTGCTTGCCTAGTGCTTCAAAATTTTCACATTTCTTTCAAAATCTTCATGTGTTTTCGAAAGAAAATGTTTTGTGGGTTTTGCGTGTGTTTAGCATGTGCAAAACCGTTGAGAGGCAAAGTAAAAAGAAAGCTCCCAAAATTGTCTTGAACTTGATGCATTAGGATATCTAGTACGTGGCTTTAGGATTTATCGAGTCGTTAGGATGCACCCCAGTTTTCCCTTGGGGGTGAGTAGTCAGTGGGTTTCAGCGCTCAAACATTTAAAGAAGTCCACCCTGAACCTAGTGAGTCAAATAATTCGTGTTTGTTAATTTAGGAAGTTTGTTGTAGTCAAGGGCCCTTAATATCTTTTTGTGAAACTTAAGTGTAGGGGTTTTGGTTCCCATGTAGATAAATGAATAAGTGGTGTTCTCTCTTCTCGCACGGCTCCTATCACTCGGGAAAGTAGGTCTGAGGGGACTTTGTGCCTCGTGCTTTCGAGTCATCTGACTTGGGATGCACCGACCGAACTCCCATTACACGGGTGGTAGGGATCGCCCTATGTGGAGATTTGGGGGAAGGTGTACGTGATAGTGTAAGTCCTCATAGGCAATGATGCACGAAACCTGACCCTGGGAGAATCAAACACCAACCAATAAATGCTCCAAACAAAAAAAAAAAAAAAAAGAAAAAAAAAAAGAAGAAGAAGAAAAGAAGAAGAAAAGAAGAGTCAAATAAGAACCAAAATGGACTTTACACTTTGTTTCACATTCAGAAGTTAAGGTTGCCCATGTCTTTCACTTAATTCCTTAGTTAACTCTCACGAATAACTCATTAGGTTAGGTGTGTGGACTGATTACATATATAGAGTCGACCCGTAGTATTACCGCATTCCATGATCGACAAAATAAGTCCAACGAGTCGTGTTGCTAGATTGATTAATGCATCTTGTTCGGATTTTGTGGGTATATCCGCTGAAAAGCCTCAGGAGACAACACTCCTCCTCCTTGGCAACAAGGAGGTTTAACGACTTGTTGCACGTGCTAAGTGCAACCGTGATTCCTACGAAAGTGAGTTAGGATTTCTTGTTTTTTTTCGTATGCTTTTTCCTTTCTTTGTTTTGCTCGAGACTAGCAAAAACTTAGGTGTGGGGGTATTTGATTGACATCATTTCATGCTTATATTTGTACCTTATATCCATTATCTTACACCTAAGCAATGCTACGTGACGAGTTTTATGTTTAGTTTTCAGAAATAAAGAGGTTTGAAGAGAAGAGCCATGAAAGGACCCAAAAGCAGGAAAAAAGGACCTAATTGTGAGACCTGGGGACCAAGATGCAAGGGGGAAGGACCTGATCGTAAGACAGAAGGACCTAAGAGCAAAACAGGAAACTCCACACCATCATGAGGAGTATTTTGTCAATTCGATTCGGGTCGGAGCTCCACTAAACCAGCTAGATGCATCCAAGACCAAGAAACACACCAAGGCAAGCCCACCAGAAGACCCAGCCGGATCTGGGTTTTATAGGCCGCCAATTGGCGGTCTGGAACCGCCAATTGGCGGTCTGGAACCGCCAATTGGCGGTCTGGTTAAGCCCAAATCAGCCAAGATTCTTCCTGGACTTGTATTAGCATGTGTTTAGGCTATTTTTGGTATTGGTTTAGTCCCACATCGGGGGATTGTCCCGGATTAGCTTTTTCCATGCTTATAAATAGAACTCTTCACCTCCCATTGTATCCATCTCCCTCTTGGTGGCCATCTTCCCTACTAAGAGTGAAGCCTTGAAGCAAAACTCTAGTGGAGGAAGAGCTACTTGTAATTGAGTGAGTTAATAATATAAGTTTTCTTTTGATGATGTTGTTTCTCTCTTAGTTTAATTTTCTTTCATTTGCATGCTTGTTTGTTTGTTTAGTTTTATGCTTCTTTAATATTTCTTGCTTAAGTAGTATAACTTTCATTTCAGTATTATGCTTTCCTTTGCTAAATTAGTTAGTGTAATGAGTAGTGAGTAGTTCCATCCCCATTTGGGGGGTGGAGAAATATGTGATATAATAATGTAGTGTATTAAGTATGTGTTATTTTTATCCCTTGAGCTTTATATGATTTCCATAACCATCTAATGGGTCTCCACTCTTATCTTTGATATGCTAATGCTCTTGAATGAAGCTTAGCTTATGCTTTGATTAGTGGACCTATTTTATGGGGAATGATAAGGTTAGGATATGGATGAAGTTAATGTTGGAAACACAATTTGTAGTGTATGTACTCTTGTTGCCTTTTCCTTAGCTAATGTCTTGTATGTTTTAATGATGTAGTCATCTTAATTCATGTGGAGGCATAGTAGGGTCTAGTCTTTATACTTGAGTTCATGTAGCTTCATTCCAATCATTGTCTTGTATGTTTTAATGATGTAGTCTTATCTTAATTCATGTAGAGGCAAGATTGGATGTAGTTTTATGATTTCATGCACTACATGTTGTGAAGAGCTTAATTGAACACACACACACACATCTTTATGTTCACATTATTTCTCTACCCCCTTTGGGGTTTAGTTTTATTGCTTATCTTCATTTCCTTTTGCATTTCATTTCAGCTTTGTAGTTTAGATTAGTGTAATACAACTTTCTCCCTTCTTTTTACCTCTCGCCTTCGAATAAACCAAGTGTCGACACACCTCCCAGTGGACGACCCGTATTTGCCACCGCTTCAACGCGGCCGTGCACTTGCGGTAGAAATATAAAACGATCAATCACTTTGCTTCTCTCATTCTCTCTCCCTCCTTCTCCTTGTTCTTCACTCTCTGTTGTTGTCCAGCTCTCTCTACTTCTCACTCCTCTCTCTGATTCTCACTTTCCTTCTATCTTCTCTCTCCTTATCCTTCACTCTTCGTCTTCAATCTCCTTCCCTCCTCTCCTCTACTTCAATCCCTCTCCTCTATCCCTTTTTCCTTCTCCAACTCTCTCAACTTCTTGTCTCTCCCCCACTCCCTCTTGCCTTCTCATTCTCTCTCTCCCTCTCCTCTTGCATCTCTCTCTCTATGTCCATCTCCGCTCTTTCTCTCTCCCACTCTCTTCGTCTCTTTCTCCCTCCCCTTCTCCATCTCCCTCTCCTGCACTCTCTCCCCTCCTCTCTCACTCTATCTTACTCTCTTGTTCTCCGTCTCCTTCTTCTCTCTCTTTCCTTCTCTTCCACTCCTTCTCCTTCTCAGTCTCCTCCCCTCTCGCTCCCCTTGTCCTTCTCTTTCTCCTCATCTTCTCTCCACTCTCCCCTTCTCCTATTCTCTCCTTGTTCTCCTTCTTCTCTCCCCTTCTTCTGCCTCCTTCTCTTCCTCCTCTCTCACTCTTATCCCTCTCCTCCTCCCTCTTCTTTTCCCCTCCGTCACCTTCACTCTCTCTCTCACTACTCTCGTTCTCCTCCTTATCTCTCTCCTCCCCCTTTGTCTCTCCCCTTCTCCCCCTTCTTGTTCTCCTCCTTATCTCCCTGCTCTCTCTTTGTCTCTCTCCTTCCCCACTTTTCTCGTTCTCCTTCTCTCTTTCTCTCTCCCCCTTCTATCTCCTTCTTTCTATTTCTCCCTCTTCTTACCATTGGTGTCTACTTCTCCTTCTCCCTCTCTTTTTCCTTCTCTCCTTCTCCTTCCCTTCCAGTCTCCTATTCCTTCTCTCTCTCCTCCTCATCCTCCTCCATCTAGCTCACTTACGTACTGTCTCTCTCGCCTTCTCTCACTCTTTCTCCCTCTCCCTCTCCTCTCTCTCTGCTTCTTCATATCTCCTTCTCTTTCTCTCTCTCCTTTTCTGTAAATCGTGGACTCCTCTCTCTCCTCTCTTTTCTTCTCGTTCTAATTCACACTCTCCACCTCTGTTTCACTCCCTCCTTATCTCTCTCCTTCTCCCTCTCTCTCATTCCCTATGGTTCTCTCTACTTCTCTTTCTGCATCTCACCTCTCTCCCTCTCCTTTCCCTTCTCACTCTCTCCCTTGTGTCCCCTCTCCTCTCTCTCCTTCTCCTTCTAGCTCTCTCTCTCCATCTCCGTCTATCATCTTGTTCCGTCTCCCCGTTTCCCAATTTCCCTCTCTTTCGTCCTACACTCTCCATCTCACTCTCCCCAGTTCTCCATCTCCTTCCCCCTCCTTCTCTCTCGCACCTCTCTCGTTCGTCTCTCCCTTGCCTTCTCGTCCTTCCCACTGTCCCACCTTTGTCGATCTCTCCACCTTTTCTCACAACCTCTCTCCATCTCCTTCTCCTTCACTGCCTCTCTCTCCTTTTTCTTCTTGTTTTTTTCTTTCTCCTTCTCCTTCTCCATCTCTCTCCGCTTCTTCATACTTTCTAACCTTCTGCATTTCCTTCTCTCTCGTTCTCTCCATCTCCTTATCCCTCTCTTTCTTTCTCCTTCTCTACCCTTCGGCTTCTCCATCTCCTTCTCTATCTTTTTCTCCTTTTGTACTCTCCTTAGTACTTTCTCTCCTTCACTATCCTACTTCCCTCTCCTTCCCTCTCTTTCTCTCTCTCTCTCCGTCTCTTGTCTCTCTTCGTCACTATCTCTCCTTATCCCATTCTTTCTATTTCTACTTCTCTTTCTGTCAACTCTCCTCCTTCTCTTTATCCGTTTCGTTCTCCCTCTCACTCTCCGTCTCATTCCCCTCTCTCTCTCTCTCATCTCTTTCCCTCTCTCCTCCATCTGTCTTTCGACCTTCTCCTTCTCTTTCTCCTTGCATGTCCCTCCTCCTCTCGCTCCTTCTCCCTCTCCTTCTCTCTCATGTCTCCCCCTCTCTCCTTATCTTTCCCTCTCTCCTCCATCTACTTCTTTCTCTGTTCTTATCCTTCCTTCTCTCCCCTCTCTCCTTCTCTTTCCTTCTCTCATTCTCTCTCCTTCCTTCTCCTTGTTCTTCTCTCTCTCTCTTATTGTCCCGCTCTCTCTACTTCTCACTCATCTCTCTGATTCTCTCTTTCCTTTTATCTTCTCTCTCTTTATCCTTCACGCTTCGTCTTCAATCTCCTTCCCTCCCTCCCCTCTACTTCAATCCCTCTCCTCTATCCCCTTTTCCTTCTCCATCTCTCTCATCTTCTTGTCTCTCCCGTTCTCTCTCTTGCCTTCTCCTACTCTCTCTCCCTCTCCTCTTGCATCTCGCTCTCTATCTCCATCTCTGCTCTTTCTCTCTCCGTCTCCTTCTCCACTCCTCCATCTCCCTCTCCTTCACTCTCTCCCCTACTCTCTCACTCTATCTTACTCTCTCGCTCTCCGTCTCCTTCTCCTCTGTCTCTTTCCTTCTCTATCTCTCCTCTCTTCCACTCCTCCTTCTCAGTCTCCTCCCCTATCGCTCCCCTTGTCCTTCTCTCTCTCCTCATCTTCCATCCACTCTCTCCTTCTCCTTTTCTCTCCTTGTTCTCCTTCTTCTTCTCTCCCATTCTTTTCCCTCCTTCTCTTCCTCCTCTCTCTCATCCCTCTCTTCCTCCCTCTTCTTTTCCTCTCTGTCACCTTCACTCTCTCTCACTCCTCTCGTTCTCCTCCTTATCTCTCTCCTCCCCCTTTGTCTCTCCCCTTCTCTACCTTTCTCGTTCTCCTCCTTATCTCCCTCCTCTCTCTTTGTCTCTCTCCTTACCCTCCTTTCTCGTTCTCCTTCTCCCATTCTCTCTCCCCCTTCTATCTCCTTCTTTCTATTTCTCGCTCTTCTTACCATTGGTGTCTACTTCTCCTTCTCGCTCTCTTTTTCCTTCCAGTCTCCTATTCCTTCTCTCACTCCTTCTCCTCGTCCTCCTCCATCTAGCTCACTTACGGACTGTCTCTCTCCCTTTCTGTCACTCTTTCTCCCTCTCCCTCTCCTCTCTCTCTCTGCATCTTCATCTCTATTTCTCTTTCTCTCTCTCCTTTTCTGTAAATCGTGGACTCCTCTCTCTCCTCTCCCTTCTTCTCGTTCTAATTCACACTTTCCTCCTCTGTTTCACTCCCTCCTTATCTCTCTCCTTCTCCCTCTCTCTATCTCCTTCTTTCCCATTCCCTATGGTTCCCACTACTTCTCTTTCTCCATCTCACCTCTCTCCCTCTCCTTTCCCTTCTCACTCTCTCCCCCTGTGTCCGCTTCTCCTCTCTCTCCTTCTCCTTCTAGATCTCTCTCTCTCCATCTCCGTCTATCACCTTGTTCCGTCTCCCCGTTTCCCAATTTCCCTCTCCTTCGTCCTACACTCTCCATCTCTCTCCCCACTTCTCCTTCTCCTTCCCCCTCCTTCTCTCACACACCTCTCTCGTTCCTCTCTCCCTCGCCTTCTCGTCCTTCCCACTCTCCCTCCTTTGTCGATCTCTCCACCTTTTCTCTCAACCTCTCTCCATCTCCTTCTCCTTCGCTGCCTCTCTCCCCTTTTTCTTCTTGTCTTTTTCCTTCTCCTTCTCTTTCTCCGTCTCTCTCCGCTTCTTCACACTTTCTAACCCTCTGCATCTCCTTCCCTCTCGTTCTCTCCTTCTTCTTATCCCTCTCTTTCTTTCTCCTACTCTACCCTTCGCGTTCGCCTTCTCCATCTCCTCCTCTCTCTTTTTCTCCTTCTGTCCTCTCCTTAGTACTCTCTCTCCTTCACTATCCTACTTCCCTCTCCCTCCTTCTCTTTCTCTCTCTCTCTCTCCGTCTCTTGTCTCTCTTCTTCACTATCTCTCCTTATCCCATTCTTTCTATTTCTACTTCTCTTTCTCTCAACTCTCCTCCTTCTCTCTATCCGTTTCCTTCTCTCTCTCACTCTACATCTCATTCCCCTCTCTCTCTCTCATCTCTTTCCCTCTCTCATCCATCTCTCTTTCCACCTTCTCATTTTCTTTCTCCTTGCATGTCCCTCCTCCTCTCCCTTCTTCTCCCTCTCCTTCTCTCCCATGTCTCCCCCTCTCTCCTTATCTTTCCCTCTATCCTCCTTCTATTTCTTTCTCTGTTCTTATCCTTCCTTCTCTCCCCTCTCTTCTTCTCTTTCCTTCTCTCATTCTCTCTCCTTCCTTCTCCTTGTTCTTCTCTCTCTCTCTCTCTCTCTTATTGTCCCGCTATCTCTACTTCTCACTCATCTTCTTGTCTCTCCCGTTCTCTCTATTGCCTTCTCCTTCTCTCTCTCCCTCTCCTCTTGCATCTCGCTCTCTATCTCCATCTCCGCTCATTCTCTCTTCCTCTCTCTTCGTCTCCTTCTCCCCTCCTCCATCTCCCTCTCCTTCACTCTCTCCCCTCCTCTCTCACTCTATCTAACACTCTTGCTCTCCGTCTCCTTCTCCTCTCTCTCTTTCCTTCTCTCTCCTCCTTCTCTATCTCTCCTCTCTTCCACTCCTTCTCCTTCTCAGTCTCCTCCCCTTGTCCTTCTCTCTCCTCATCTTCTCTCCACTCTCCCCTTCTCCTTTTCTATCTTTGTTCTCCTTCTTCTTCTCTCCCCTTCTTCTCCCTCCTTCTCTTCCTCCTTTTCCCAAATTCTTGGGGAAGCCAAATTTCTTCATCAATTGATCGAGAAACTCCCACGAGATGGAGTCATAAGCCTTCCGAATATCAAGCTTTATACACATTCTTCCTTTCCCCTTGCCGAGATGAAGATTATGGCACAATTCGTGTGCAAGGAGGATATTATCCCCAATTCTCCTTCCTTGGATGAAAGCACTTTGATGTTCTCCCACTAGCTTTGGGAGTAACCCCTTCAATCGATTTGCAAGGACCTTCGAGGTGAACCGGTACGTCATGTTGCATAAGGCTATGGGCCTATAGTCTTCTACCATGGAAGGAGCTTTCTTCTTTGGTATGATTGTGATGGATGTGTAGTTCCACTTGGCCAATAAGTTCACACTACTCAAGCAAGAATCCACTGCCTTAAACACGTCCTTCTTTACTATCCTCCATGCCGCCTTGAAGAACATGGCATTAAAACCATCGGCCCCTGGTGCTTTGTCTACATTTGCATTTAAAACTACATCCTCCAACTCCTTCATGGTCAGCTTTCGAACTAGGATTTCCCCTTCCGAGGGATCAATGAGGGGCAAATTTATCGACGGCTTAATAGGTTGTACCTGAAAATCACTAGCAAACAAGTTAGAAAAAAAGCATCGAAACGCTTCACGGATTTCCCCCTCCTTCTCCACAATGCTCTCACCCTCACACACTCCTCACTTGGTTGGTGGCTCTCCTCACTCGAAGTTGCGCATGGAAAAACCGGGTAGTCCGGTCCCCTTCCTTTAACCACTTAACTCTTGATTTTTGCCTTACAATGGATTCCTCCCAAACAAGGACACGTGCAAGCTCATCTTTTGCTGCCCCCTCAACAATTTCGAGTGTTCCATCCACCGGATTTTCACTCCTTCTCCTTACATCCTCAAGAGCGTCCCGAGCTTGCCTCACTTTGTTCTCAACATTCCCAAACTTACTCGCACTCCACCTCTTGAGTGCCTCCTTGACTTTATTCAATTTCTCCACCACAAGAAACATAGGAGTGCCATTTACAAATGTTTCCCAAGCCCCTTCGACAATCGAAAGGAAGTCCTCATGCTCCACCCAATGGTTTTCGAACCTAAACATACGCGCCTTCCTTCTCTCATTTCCTTCCATTCTCATGATAAGTGTCACATGGTCACTTAAAGCCTTCTCCCCCACCACGTAGTGAGATTGTGGAAACTTTTCTAACCATGCATTATTCATCAAGATCCGATCAGTTCGAGTTTCAATGCACGCACTTCCTTCGGAAGAATTCGACAAAGTGAACTCTCCACCCGAAGAAGGCATCTCTAAGAGTTGTCGCGCATCCACACTCTCGTTAAAGTCTTTTATTGCAGCCTCATTTACTCCCCCTCCTCCTCGTTTTTCCCACGGCCATCGAATGTAATTAAAATCGCCTCCTACTAACCAAGGCATTGACGTTGTAGGCTCCACGGATTCAAGGTCCCGCCACAAGATTCGACTATCAATGTGTTCATTCTCTCCATATATAGCCGTGAGGACGAACACAACTCCGTTTCTTAAGCAAACTTCGAAGTGGAGCATTTGGGTTGACTCAAACTTGACTTCAAGATCAACCACATGTTCATTCCAAAGTACTAGGATTCTCCCGGAGTCAACAATCAAATTATTTCCCACCCACGCATGAGGCCAAATTGCACGCTTGAATCTTGCCAATTTCTTCAATTTCACTTTGTGCTCCACAAGACAAACAATGGCCGGTTTCTCCTCCCTTATTCGACCCCTTATCATATGTGCACGGTCGGGTCCGTTTGCACCACGCACATTCCATTTTAGGACATTCATTGATTCAAGGTGAGGGGGCGCACCCCTTGCCTCCACGTGTGCTCTTTTGTTGCCTCAAACCCTTCTCACGTATGGCCTTGAAAGCTTCAGGTTGTGGTGAGATTGTTTCCAAATCAACCGGAGGTAGTGGGGAGAACCCTCTCCTTGGTTTCCCAACACTTGTGTCTTCTTGCGAAGATATCTCTATTTCTTGCTTCGAAATTTCCCCATCTTCTTCTCCAATTTCCTTTTCAGTTTCGTTGAGCACATCAAACCTTCCACCATTTTTGTTGATGCTCAAGATTTTTTTCACCTTCTCCTTCTCTCTAGCCACTCTTTTGGGTGAACCCGATCCTTTCTCTTGGGACACTAAGGATACTACACCACTTAAGCCATCACCTACAATTGTTTTCTCATGCATGTTAGGCCCATGCATACCCTTTCCCACTTGAATCCCCACACTCCCATGAGCATCACGTGATTTCCTTTCCATTTTTTCTCTCTTTCCTTTCTTCCCATTAGAGAAAACGTGGTCCCCATCTAGGTCTTCACATGTAGCACTAGCTTTATCCTCATTCGTCCCCCCAAGTATGGAGCACTCACCTCTTTTCTCATTGGCTCCTATAATTGAGCACTCAACTCCCTCCTTATTGGCCCCTTTATCTTGTGAGCACTCAACTCCCTCCACATTGGCCCCTTCAAAAACTGAGCACTCATCTCCCTCCTCATTGGCCCCTACACTACTAGAGCACTCATCTCCTTGCTCATTGGTTCCTCCCAAGATGAAGCACAAATCTTCCTTTTACAATTCTATTTCCTTTCCTTGACCGCCACTTGTCGTTTCTTCATAGGCTCCCCCCTTGTGACCGTTATCCCACCAAAGCTAACCCTATTTTTGTCTCCATTTCCATCCTCTTTCATGCCACGTGTCCCTTTCTCATTTGCTGGCCCTAAAGTGGTGAACAAAGCCTTCCCGAAACCTTCTTTCACGTTTCCCTCCTCATTTTCCCTCCCACACTCCTTCCCATGTGTCATCCTCTCACTTGCCCTTTGTTCCACGTCAGCCCCAAGGGGCTCCACGTCATCATCCCTTCCAACCCCCCTTCCCTCACCTCCCTCACCAACGACCACCTCTTCCACCACGGCCTCCCCCAATAGCCCCACCAATCTTTGGTGTTTCGCACTACCAATCCTTCCTTGCAATCCTTCTTCCCTCACATCCATTTTTCCGGCCTTTCTTCGATTGACCACTACCCATTTCTCGGCACTTCTTTGTGGAGGACCAAGCATGGTACTAGGCATCCTTCTCTTTGGGCACTTCTCCACATAATGGCCTAATTCTTGGCAATCCTTGCAATACCCGGGGCGCCATTCGTATTCCACATACACCCTATGCGCCTCACCTTCTTCCAGTTGCACCTCTACCCAACTAGGGTATAAGAAATCTTGACTAACCTCAATGCAAACTCGCGCGAATGCAAGCCTTCTTCCACACGCCGTGTGTTCATCCATGTAGAGTGGTCTTCCAAGAACACTTGCAATATTGCTTAAGGTTTTCGCCAACCAAAATCGTAGATCTAGCTCCGGCAAACGAACCCAAATGGGAACCGTGGTTATGTTGGCCTTCTTCAATGTCATCTCCGTCACCCACTCTTGAACCACAAGGGGGGCTCCTTTAACGAACCAAGGATCTCCTTCAAACACCTTCTTTCTATCCTCCTCAAGTGTAAAACGAAAAAGCATGAAACCTTTACTCCTCCTAATGATTTCCAGGCCTCCAACTAAGCCCCACAACTTGTGGAGGTGTTTTCTAACGTCGGCAAATATGGCTTGAAGGCTATGAAGTGACCAACCAAAACCTTGTCCCATCTTCTTAACGCCTCCACAACTTCAACCTTTGAGCAAATGGCGACCTTCTCCCCTCCCTTAACGGCCGGTGGAATGAATTTAAGGGTCGTGGATGCCCTTGGGCTGGCCGCAAAGAGGTCGGACCACTTCCTTGGGGGAGTAAAAGTACTCCCTAGAGGTGGCGTAGAAGCTTCACCCTAGAAACCCGAGGGTGGTGCTTTCTTTGATGCATGATGGAGATCCTTAATGAGGCCACAATCTCAATCTTGTTGTTGCAAACGTGTAGAACTAGACTTAGGTTCCATTTTGGTGAAGAAATCAAGAGATTTGGTGGAAAAATGAGGATGTAAACCCGAGAAAACCCTAGATTCCCCATACGAAACCCCAGAGCTTCTCTCTCCTCTCGTCGCTTTCTCTCTCCTCACTTTCTTCTTCTCTCTCTTCCCTCTTCGTACCCTTCTCTGTCCTCCTCTTTCCCTACTCCTCCCCTCTCTCTTTCTCTTGTTGTCTCTCCTTCTATCCAAGTCCTTCTCCCCTATCTCTTCTGCCTTCTCCCTCTAGCCTCTACTTCCCCCCTTTCCCTTCTCTCTTCCCTCTCGTTTTCTCCTTCTCCTTATTCCTCTATTTCTTTCTCCTTCTCTACCCTTTGCCTTATCCATCTCCTTTTCACTATTTTTCTCCTTTTGTCCTCTCCTTAGTACTCTCTCTCCTTCACTATCCTACTTCCCTCTCCCTCCTTCTCTTTCTCTCTCTCTCTCCGTCTCTTGTCTCTCTTCTTCACTACCTCTCCTTATCCCATTCTTTATATTTCTACTTCTCTTTCTCTCAACTTTCCTCCTTCTCTATCCGTTTCATTCTCTCTCTCACTCTCTGTCTCATTCCCCTCTCTCTCTCATCTCTTTCGCTCTCTCCTCCATCTCTCTTTCCACCTTCTCCTTCTCTTTCTCCTTGCATGTCCCTCCTCCTCTCGCTCCTTCTCCCTCTCCTTCTCTCTCATGTCTCCCCCTCTCTCCTTATCTTTCCCTCTCTCCCCGTTCTACTTCTTTCTCTATTCTTATCCTTCCTTCTCCCCCTTCTCTCCTTCTCTTTCCTTCTCTCATTCCCTCTCCTTCCTTCTCCTTGTTCTTCACTCTCTCTTATTGTCCCTCTCTCTACTTCTTACTCGTCTCCCTAATTCTCTCTTTCCTTCTATCTTCTCTCTCCTTATCCTTCACTCTTCGTTTTCAATCTCCTTCCCTCCCTCTCCTCTACTTCAATCCCTCTCCTCTATCCCTTTTTTCTTCTCCATCTCTCTCATCTTCTTGTCTCTCCCCCTCCCTTTCTTGTCTTCTCCTTCTCTCTCTCCCTCTCCTCTTGCATCTCTCTCTATCTCCACTCCGCTCTTTCTCTCTCCCTCTCTCTCCATCTCCTTCTCCCTCCCCTCCTCCATCTCCCTCTCCTTCACTCTCTCCCCTCCTCTCTCACTCTATCTTACTCTCTCGCTCTCCGTCTCCTTCTTCTCTCTCTTTCATTCTCTCTCCTCCTTCTCTATCTCTCCTCTCTTCCACTCCTTCTCCTTCTCGGTCTCCTCCCCTCTCGCTCCCCTTGTCCTTCTCTCTCTCCTCATCTTCTGTCCACACTCCCCTTCTCCTTTTCTCTCCTTGTTCTCCTTCTTCTTCTCTCCCCTTCTTCTCCCTCCTTCTCTTCCTCCTTTTCCTCTCTGTCACCTTCACTCTCTCTCACTCCTCTCGTTCTACTCCTTATCTCTCTCCTCCCCCTCTGTCTCTCTCATTCTCCGCCTTTCTCGTTCTCCTCCTTATCTCCCTCCTCTCTCTTTGTCTCTCTCCTTCCGCTCCTTTCTCGTTCTCCTTCTCTCTTTCTTTCTTTCTTTTTGCAAAGCAAAAGGGAGGCTTGACCTCTAAATTTATTAAATGAAAGAAATAAGGTTACAAAATTTGAGACCGTAGGCATGCCAACATGCATAACCAGCCACACACACTACAAGTATTGCACCACTCAAGCTATGTATTAAAAAATCATTTCCGAGTATCCCCGAAACTAGCACCACGTGATCTGGAAATTCCGATCTCCTCTCTCCCTCTCCTTTCGCTTCTCACTCTCTCGCCCTCTGTCCGCCTTTCCTCTCTCTCCTTCTCCTTCTAGCTCTCTCTCTCCATCTCCGTCTATCATCTTGTTCCGTCTCCCCGTTTCCCAATTTCCCTCTCTTTCGTCCGACACTCTCATCTCTCTCTCCCCTCTTCTCCTTCTCGTTCCCCCTCCTTCTCTCTCGCACCTCTCTTGTTTCTCTCTCCCTCGCCTTCTCGTCCTTCCCTCTCTCCCTCCTTTGTCGATCTGTCCACCTTTTCTCTCAACCTCTCTCCATGTCCTTCTCCTTCGCTGCCTCTCTCTCCTTTTTCTTCTTGTCTTTTTCCTTCTCCTTCTCCGTCTCTCTCCTTCTCCTTCCCTTCCAGTCTCCTATTCCGTCTCTCTCCCCTTCTCCTCATCGTCCTCCATCTAGCTCACTTACGGAATCTCTCTCTCCCCTTCTCTCACTCTTTCTCCCTCTCCCTCTCCGCTCTTCATCTCTCCTTCTCTTTCTCTCCTTTTCTGTAAATTGTGGACTCCTCTCTCTCCTCTCTCTTCTTCTCGTTCTAATTCACACTCTCCTCCTCTGTTTCACTCCCTCCTTGTCTCACTCCTACACCCTCTCTCTCATTCCCTATGGTTCTCTCTACTTCTCTTTCTCCATCTCTCCTCTCTCCCTCTCCTTTCCCTTCTCACTCTCTCCCACTCTATCCGCCTCTCCTCTCTCTCCTTCTCCTTCTAGCTCTCTCTCTCTCCATCTCCGTCTATCATCTTGTTCCGTCTCCCCGTTTCCCAATTTCCCTCTCTTTCGTCCTACACTCTCCATATCTCTCTCCCCACTTCTCCTTCACCTTCCCCTTCCTTCTCTCTCGCACCTCTCTCGCTCCTCTCTCCCTCGCCATCTCGTCCTTCCCTCTCTCCCTCCTTTGTCGATCTCTCCACCTCTTCTCTCAACCTCTCTCCATCTCCTTCTCCTTCGCTGCCTTTCTCTGCTTTTGCTTCTTGTCTCTTTCCTTCTCCTTCTCCTTTTCTGTCTCTCTCCGCTTCTTCCCTCTTTCTAACCCACTGCATCTCCTTCTCGCTCGTTCTCTCCTTCTCCTTATCCCTCTCTTTCTTTCTCCTTCTCTACCCTTCACCTCCTCCATCTCCTTCTCTCTCTTTTTCTCCTTTTGTCCTCTCCTTAGTACTCTCTCTCCTGCACTATCCTACTTCCCCCTCCTCCTCCTTCTCTTTCTCTCTCTCTCTCTCTCCGTCTCTTGTTTCTCTTCTTCACTATCTCTCCTTATCCCATTCTTTCTATTTCTACTTCTACTTCTACTTCTCTTTCTCTCAACTCTCCTCCTCTCTATACGTTTCATTCTCTCTCTCTCAGTCTCCGTCTCATTCCCCTCTCTCTCTCATCTCTTTCCTTCTCTCCTCAAAATCTCTTTCCACCTTCTCCTTCTCTTTCTCCTTGCACGTCCCTCCTCCTCTCGCTCCTTCTCCATCTCCTTCTCTCTCATGTCTCCCACTCTCTCCTTATCTTTCCCTCTCTCCACCTTCTACTTCTTTCTCTATTCTTATCCTTCCTTCTGTGCCCTCTCTCCTTCTCTTTCCTTCTCTCATTCTCTCTCCCTCGTTCTCCTTGTTCTTCACTCTCTCTTATTGTCCCGCTCTCTCTACTTTTGCTCGTCTCCCTGATTCTCTCTTTCCTTCTATCTTCTCTCTCCTTATCCTTCACTCTTCGTTTTCAATCTCCTTCCCTCCCTCTCCTCTACTTCAATCCCTCTCCTCTATCCCTTTTTTCTTCTCCATCTCTCTCATCTTCTTGTCTCTCCCCCTCCCTTTCTTGTCTTCTCCTTCTCTCTCTCCCTTTCCTCTTGCATCTCTCTCTATCTCCAGCTCCGCTCTTTCTCTCTCCCTCTCTCTCTGTCTCCTTCTCCCTTCCTCCCTCTCCCTCTCTATCACTCTCTCCCCTCCTCTATCACTCTTTCTTATTCTCTCGCTCCCGCTCTCCGTCCCCTTCTCCTCTCTCTTTCCTTCTCTCTCCTCCTTCTCTATCTCTCCTCTCTTCCACTCCTTCTCCTTCTCGGTCTCCCCTCTCGCTCCCCTTGGTCTTCTCTCTCCTCATCTTCTCCCCACTCTCCCATTCTCCTTTTCTCTCCTTGTTCTTCTTGTTCTTCTTCTTCTTCTTCTTCTTCTTCTTCTCTCCCCTTCTTCTCCCTCCTTCTCTTCCTCCTCTCTCTCTCTCATCCCTCTCCTCCTCCCTCTTCTTTTCCTCTACGTCACCTTCACTCTCTCGCACTCCACCTTATCTTTCTCCTCCCCCTTTGTCTCTCCCCTTCTCCGCCTTTCTCGTTCTCCTCCTTATCTCCCTCCTCTCTCTTTGTCTCTCTCCTTCCCCTCCTTTCTTGTTCTCCTTCTCTCTTTCTCTCTCCCCCTTTTCTCTTCTTCTCTCTATTTCTCCCTCTTCTTACCATTGGTCTCTACTTCTCCTTCTCCTCTCTCTTTCCTTCTCTCCTTCTCCTTCCCTTCCATTCTCCTATTCCTTCTCTCTCTCCTTCTGCTCGTCCTCCTCCATCTAGCTCACTTACGGACTCTCTCTCCCCTTCTCTCACTCTTTCTCTCTCTCCCTCTCCTCTCTATCTCTCTGCTTCTTCATCTCTCCTTCTCTTTCTCTCTCTCCATTTCTGTAAATCGAGGACTCCTCTCTCTCCTCTCTCTTCTTCTCGTTCTAATTCACACTCTCCTCCTCTATTTCACTCCCTTCTTATCTCTCTCCTTCTCCCTCACTCTATCTCCCTCTCTCTCATTCCCTCTTGTTCTCTCTACTTCACTTTCTTTATCTCTCCTCTCTTCCTCTCCTTGCCCTTCTCACTCTCTCCCCCTCTGTCCGCCTCTCATCTCTCTCCTTCTAGCACTCTCTCCCTCTCCATCTCCGTCTCTCATCTTCTTCTGTCTCCCTGTTTCCCAATTTCCCTCTCTTTCGTCCTACACTCTCCATCTCTCTCTCCCCCTTCTCCTTCTCCTTCCCCCTCCTTCTCTCTCTCACCCCTCTTGTTCCTCTCTCCCTCGCCTTCTCATCCTTCCCTCTCTCCCTCCTTTGTCGATCTCTCCAAGTTTTCTCTCAACCTCTCTCCATCTCCTTCTCCTTCTCCTTCGCTGCCTCTCTCTCCTTTTTCTTCTTGTCTATTTCCTTCTCCTTCTCCATCTCTGTCCGCTTCTTCACTCTTTCTAACCCTCTGCATCTCCTTCTCTCTCATTCTCTCATTCTCCTTATCCCTCTCTTTCTTTCTCCTTCTCTACCCTTCGCCTTCTCCATCTCCTTCTCTCTATTTTTCTCCTTTTGTCCTCTCCTTAGTACTCTCTCCTTCACTATCCTACTTCCCTCTCCCTCCTCCTTGTCTTTCTCTCTCTCTCTCCGTCTCTTGCCTCTCTTCTCCACTATCTCTCCTTATCCCACTCTTTCAATTTGTACTTCACTTTCTCTTAACTTTCCTCCTTCTCCCTATCTGTTTCGTTCTCTCTCTAACTCTCCGTCTCATTCCCCTCTCTCTCATCTCTTTCCCTCTCTCCTCCATCTCTCTTTCCACCTTTTCCTTCTCTTTCTCCTTGCATGTCCCTCCTCCTCTTGCTCCTTCTCCCTCTCCTCTCTCATGTGTCCCTCTCTCTCCTTATCTTTCCCTCTCTCCTCCTTCTACTTCTTTCTCTATTCTTATCCTTCTATCCCTTCTCTCTCCCTCCTCCTTCTTCTTCAGTCTCTCTTATTGTCCCGCTCTCTCTACTTCTCACTCCTCTCTCTGATTCTCTCTTCCCATCTATCTTCTCTCTCCTTATCCTTCACTTTTCGTCTTCAATCTCCCTCCCTCCCTCTCCTCTACCCCCTTTTCCTTCTCCATCTCTCTCATCTTCTTGTCTCACCCCCTCTCTCTCTTGTCTTCTCATTCTCTCTCCTTCTCCTCTTGCATCTCTCTCTATCTCCATCTCCGCTCTTTTTATCTCCCTCTCTCTCCGTTTCCTTCTCCTTTCGCTCCTCCATCTCCATAACCTTCACTCTCTCCCCTCCTCTCTCACTCTATCTTACTGTCTCACTCTCTGTCACCTTCTTCTCTCTCTTTCCTTCTCTCTCCTCCTTCTCTATCTCTCCTCTCTACCACTACTCCTTCTCGGTCTCCTCCCCTCTCGCTCCCCTTGTCCTTCTCTCTCTCCTCATCTTCTCTCCATTCTCCCCTTATCCTTTTATGTCCTTGTTCTCCTTCTTCATCTCTCCTTCTCTTTCTCTCTCCCCATTCTCTCTCCTTCACTATCCTACTTCCCTCTCCCTCCTCCTTCTTCTCTTTCTCTCTCTCCGTCTCCTGTCTTTCTTCTTCACTATCTCTCCTTATCCCATTCTTTCTATTTCTACTTCTCTTTCTCTCAATTCTCCTCCTTCTCTCTATCCGTTTTGTTCTCTCTCTCACTCTCCGTCTCATTCCCCTCTCTCTCTCATCTCTTTCCCTCTCTCCTCCATCTCTCTTTACACCTTCTCTTTCTCTTTGCATGTCCCTCCTTCTCTCGCTCCTTCTCCCTCTCCTTCTCTCTCTTGTCTCCCCCTCTCTCCTTATCTTTCTCTCTCTTCTCCTGCTACTTCTTTCTCTATTCTTATCCTTCCTTCTCTCCCCTCTCTCCTTCTCTTTCCTTCTCTCATTTTCTCTTCCTCCTTCTCCTTGTTCTTCACTCTCTCTTATTGTCCCGCTCTCTCTACTTCTCAGTCCTCTCTCTTATTCTCTCTTCCCTTCTATCTTCTCTCTTCTTATCCTTCACACTTCATCTCCAATCTCCTTCCCTCCCTCTACTTCAATCCCTCTCCTCCATCCCATTTTCCTTCTCCTTCTCTCTCATCTTCTTGTCTCTCCCCCTCTCTCTCACTTGCATTCTCCTTCTCTCACTCCGTCTCCTTCTCCCTCCCCTCCTCCATCTCCCTGTCCTTCACTCTCTCCCATCCTCTCTCACTCTATCTTACTCTCTCGCTCTCCATCTCCTTCTTCCCTCTCTCTTTCCTTCTCTCTCCTCCTTCTCTATCTCTCCTCTCTTCTACTCCTCCTTCTCGGTCTCCTCCCCTCTAGCTCCCCTTGTCCTTCTCTATGTCCTCATCTTCTCACCACTCTCCCCTTCTCCTTTTCTCTCCTTGTTCTCCTTCTTCTTCTCTCCCTCCTTCTCTTCCTCCTATCTCTCTCATCCCTCTCCTCCTCCCTCTTCTCTTCCTCTTCGTCACCTTCACTCTCTCTGACTCCTCTCGTTCTCCTCCTCATCTCTCTCCTCCCCCTTTGTCTCTCCCCTTCTTCGCCTTTCTCGTTCTCCTCCTTATCTCTTTCCTCTCTCTTTGTCTCTCCCCTTCCCTTCCTTTCTCGTTCTCCTTCTCTCTCCCCCTTTTCTCTCCTTCTCTCTATTTCTCCCTCTTCTTACCATTAGTCTCTACTTCTCCTTCTCCTTCTCCCTCTCTCTTTCCTTCTCTCCTTCTCCTTCCCTTCCAGTTTCCTATCCCTTCTCTCTCTCCTTCTCCTCGTCTTCCTCCATCTAGCTTACTTACGGACTCTCTCTCCCCTTCTCTCACTCTTTCTCCTTCTCTCCTCTCGCTCTCTTTCTGCTTCTTCATGACTCCTTCTCTTTCTCTCTCTCCATATCTGTAAATCGAGGACTCCTTTCTCTCTCCTCTCTTTTCGTCTCGTTCTAATTCACTCTCTCATCCTCTGTTTCACTCCTTTTTTGCAAAGCAAAAAGGGAGGCTTAGCCTCAAATTTCTATTAATTAGAAAAGTTTACAACTTAGAAAATTTATCATTTTGACTCGCGGGAGTATGCTACATGCATATCCGGCTACTACAAGTAATATAACCAGACATACAAAGTATCACAACATTACATCTCTTCATCAATTCAGCATTACATCCCAAGTTGTATCATCCATGTTACACCCAAGTCTCCTCGAATTTCTGGAATTCCTCGTCGTTTCATGCTAGGCTGTTCACTCTTTGGCCTATACACCAGACCATGTCCTTAAAGGCTCCCACAATGTCCTCCGGTTTCTTCTTTTCATTCTCGAAAATCTACGATTTTGCTCTTGCCACGCTTCATGTACCATTGCATTAAAGGCCCATCTTCGTGTGACCTTGTCCACCCGGCTCCCTCTAGCATGGGAGACACGATTTGCTTCACTTTCTAGACTCCTTGCTTGGTTTGGTTTGAGTTTCAAGATTCGAAGAAGTTTGGCCCATACCTCCTTTGTATACTTGCAGCCCCAAAATAAGTGTTGAATGTCTTCCTCCATTTCATCACAAAGGACTCATGTTGGGTCATGGCTGGCCCCGCTTTGGTTCATAAGCTTTTTGGTAACTAGCCGGTCCCTCAAAGCTCTCCATGCCGTGAGTGCATGTTTCGGTATAGCCTCCTTGTGCCACACCATATCCGCCCATGCCACCTTGCAACCCGGCGCCTTCACCCACTTCCACACCTCCTTCATTCCCAACTTGTCCCCTCGTCCCTGAACTCGTGATGGTTTGTCTCTCCCTCCTTGGATGGGAATATTGTTGATCTTTGTCCATAGTTCCTCCATGATGGTCGATTTTGGCAAGGGGAGAGTCCACTCTTCATTTCGAATGAAATGTGCAACTTTTGTATCCCAAGGTACATCCAAATCATAATGTAGCCGTATTGAACGTTTTATATTATACCGCAAATGCACGGCCGCGTTGAAGTGGTGGCAAATATTTGTCATCCACAGGGAGGCGAGCAGCCTCTCGTTTGCACGAAACAAGTGGCAAAAATAGGGAATAGAGTTTGATTATCCTACACTATGCTTGTAACATCCCGAAACAGTGGAAATTTAAAAATTTATAATCAAGACAATGGAACTCAATAATCAAAGACGGGACTGTTACTTCTCATAAAACAAATAGCGGTGCACCAAAATTACATCAGAGTTTGTCAAAATGATACATGATTACAACAAAACGACAAAAGAAGATAAAACGTAATCATGTCGACCTCAGCGGTCCGAGAAGAGGATCTAACTCCAAAATGCACGTGCCCACCGATCACCACCCAACTGGACCTACTGCGGTCCTGAAAAATATATAACAACAATGCCTGAGTTTCCAGAAGGAAACCCCGTATTCCAACTCACCTATATGCATGCATTACACAAATGAACCTATCATACTAGTAGCATGTCATGACATCGACAGAAAGGAAAACAGTTCCCCCGAAGGGTAAAACAGGACATCAGTCCGACAGTCAACATCGGGTCTCCTGATGAGACCTACTGCAGGCATATGCTGTCTTACAGCACGCGACATCGCACCCCCCACACGCGGCTACACTACTCAAGGGTTCGGCAGGGAGCCTCTGTCACACCTGCGGGCCGACAGAATACAGATCTGCAAATCTCTGTGGTCGGAGCCACGGGGACCAACGGGGCCGTCGCCCGGAAGGTATAACAACATCATCTCGATAGGTGCTCAGTCGAGGAATCAACATAGCCGGACCAACCTCGGCCCAACAATCATCATCGCCGGCACAACCTCGGCGGCATCACCGGCACAGCATCGGTGGTCCATCACAACGTCCGGCACAACATCGGACGGTCCAGACCGAAGTCTGCCAGGTCATCAGGCTCCACGAGCCGTAAACACCAACCGCGCCGCTATAAAAGCAGGGCAGCGACCTCCGTAACCCGTAGGCCGGTAGTCACCTCACCCAACGCTAGTTGCGTGCCCGCACAAACATCAAACATTGGGATCCGCGATCCCTCAGGCCTGCTATACTACAATGAGTCCAAACAATCCATCATCTTAGTCACGGTCCATACATGGAGGTGACGCGTCCCGAACACCCACACTTTTCCACACGGCGGTCCCTGGGCAGGCATGCGGAACGTGCCCACCGTCACCTCCCAGCTCACGCACAAGGCGAGGACACGGGTTTCTGTGGACAAAGTTGGCATTCAAAAAAGAAACCAGGAATCTTTCCTGTGCAAAAACGGTCGACCGAAAAAGAACACTCGGTCGACCGTTTTCCTCAAGGGAATCGATCGTCCGGAAGTGACATCCGGTCGACCGCTTCCACAAGGGAAATCGGTCGACCAAATGTGACAGCTCGGTCGACCGCTTCCAAAAGGGAATCGGTCGACCGAAGCGTCTGCAACAGTCGAACTATTTGCGCAACACAAAAATCCTAAACGGTCTATTGAAGGTCTAAAACCGGTCGACCGAACGAGGACAAAATCTGGAGGTTGGTCAACATCAAAATCGAATCTATCGGTCGACCGACTCAGGGGTCTCGGAAGACCAAAAATAGGCAGGGTCAACCTAATATTTCTAAGTCATGAAACGGTCGACCGAACGAAAACCAACGTCCGAACATCATGCATAAAAATCCAATAAACCTAAGTTCCGGTCGACCGAACACAAGAACCCAGTCGACCGAAACACAACAGACAGGCAATAATACATGCATTCGGTCGACCGCCCGAAGGATCCGGTCGACCGTTGGTCGTCTTCAACCTCGCACCAGTCGAGGTTTTCCACGAAAACAACGCCGGAGAGGTCTCCGACCTCCCCGTCCGACCAACACAACCCTCCCACGAGGGTTAGGAACCACAAAATCACACTATCAAGTCGACATACCTCAAACAAAGACGACGAACCGTCGGAGACCGTTCACGCACGTCGCCTCCAGTAGACCTCGAGCACGCGTCGCGCCTCCTCTGGACGTCCGACCTCTGCCTGCGCGTCGTCCTCGCCTCCTCCGATCGTCGCCTCGGCTGGATGAAGGAGAAGAAGAAGGAAATGGAGAGAATGAGAGAGAGAGAGAAAGAAACCACGTTTTAAACCCAACCCATCTCCTCGCTACAGTACCCTACACACCAGCCCACACCTCCCCCTCACGTCCACAGTGCACGCCTCCCTTCCCTTCCCCATGCACACCACACTTCCCTATGCTAAACACCCCCTAATCTCCATTAACCTCTTTAACCTAGGTTTGGGTTCTAACAATGCTACACTACACTACGAAGTACGAAACACGAAAGAAAGTAACAAACGATGAACTACCAAACTAAACTAAGAACTAAATAAGTGCTGGAATTCAGAAATAGAAAGTGCCTAAGGAGTGGAGTGAGTGCGCACATGCAAAGAGGTGGGTGTTGAACATATTCTTTAAGCACAAATAAATGTAGTGTTATCATGCATAGGAAGTGTCTAAGTGTTATGGCGAAACCCATCATCCATTCACTAATCTAGTTGATTAACATTTACATACACAAGCTGGTTTATTTCAGAACCTAAACAAGCATGAGAGGTGTCTAATCATTTTGGCAAAACTCATCAAGTTATAAATTCTATCCTAAACAAGCAAGCATACATTCATGTTTTATCAACACATTGTATATAAAGCATTCATTCCATTCTCTAACGCATGTATGAACATCTACTCCACCCCCAAAGGGGATGGAACTACTCACTAAATATTAAACTAACTATTACACTAAGCAAGGAAAGCATATTAACTAAGCTACTAAAACTAACGAAATGAAATTAAACTAAGTAAGTAAACAACATGAAACAAGAAAGCAACATAATGAAGAAATTTGTTATTAAATGAGACTCACAATACTAGTAGCATCTCCCCCATTGAGTTTCTTGCTTCAAGGCTTTCCCTTCAATTAGGGAGAATGGCCACAAAGCATGGAGTGATTACAATAGAAGGTGAAGAGTTCTATTTATAGCCATAGAAAAAGGTAATCTGGGACAATCCCCCGGTATGGGACAAAACAACTACCACAAATAGACTAAATACGCTCTAATACACAAGACACGAAATCTCCACGGATCCGGATCAACCCGGACCGCCAATTAGCAGTCTACAGGATCCGAATAGTCCTGGTCTTTAGTCTGGGCTTTCCATGTTGGTATTGTTTGTCTTTGATGCGGTTACTTGACTTGTTGGAGCTCCGACCCGAATATAATTGCCAAAATACTCCCCATGATGGTGTGGAGTTTTCTGTTTTGCTCTTTGGCCCTTGGATGTTACGTTCAGGTCCTTCTCCCTTGCATCTTAGTCCCCAGGTATCACAATTCAGTCCTTTTTCCCTGCTTTTGGGTCCTTTTATGCTGCATCTCTTCAAACCTATTTATTTCTGAAATTCAAACATAAAACTCGTCACATAGCATTGTTTAGGTGAAAGATAATGGATATAAGATGAAAATGTAAGCATGAAAATGATGTCAATCAAATACCCCCACACCTAACTTTTGCTAGTCCCGAGCAAAACAAAGAAAGAGAAAAGCATACAAAAAACAAGAAATCCTAACTCACTTTCGTTGGAATCACGGTTGCTCTTAGAACGTGCAACAAGCCGTTAAACCTCCTTATCGCCAAGGAGGAGGAGGAGTGTTGTCTCCTCAGGGTTTTCAGCGGATATACCCACAAAATCCGAACAAAGACGCATTAATCAATCTAGCTACACAACTCGTTGGACTTATTTTGTTGATCATGGGACTCGGTAATACTACGGGTGGACTCTATATATGTAATCGGTCCACACACCTAGCCTAATGAATTATTCGTGAAAGTTAGTTAAGGACTTAAGTCAAAGACATGGGCAACCTTAACTTCTGAATGTGATACAATGTGTAAAGTCCATTAAGGTTCTTATTTGACTTTTTTTTCATTTTTTCTTTTTTTTGGAACATTTTATTGGTTGGTGTTTGATTCTCCCAGGGTCAGGTTTTGTGCATCATTGCCTATGAGGACTTACACTATCACGTACACCTTCTCCCAAATCTCCACATAGGGCAATCCCTACCAACCGTGTAACGGGAGTTTGGTCGGTGCATCCTAAGTCGGATGACTCGAGAGCACCAGGCAGAAAGTCCCCTCAGACCTACTTTCCCGAGTGATAGGAGCAGTGCGAGAAGAGAGAACACCACTTATTCACTTATCTACATGGGAACCAAAACCCCTACACTTACAGTTTCACAAAAAGAGTTTAAGGGCCATTGACTACGACAAACTTCCTTATACTAACACAAACGAATTATTGACTCACAAGGTTTAGGGTGGACTTTTTTAAATGTTTGAGTACTGAAACCCTATAATTACACGCCCCCCGAGGGAAAACCGGGGTGCATCCTAACGACTTGATAAGACCTAAAGCCCAGTAAACTAGAAATCCTAATGCATCAAGTTCAAGACAATTTTGGGAGCATTCTTTTTACTTTGCCTCTCAACGGTTTTGCACATGCAAAACACACACAAAACCTACAAAAAAACATTCTTTCGCAAAGACTTGAAGATTTTGAAAGAAATGTGAAAATTTTAAAGCACTAGGCCAGCAAAAGAAGACAAGTCACCCAAGGATCATGGCAAGCAGATATATCGATATTAGATGCGGCGCAGTAACATGATCCTAGCAGTACAGCCAAAAGAAAACAAAATAAAAACAAAAAGACGCACAAACTATGTACAAACGTGAAAACACCCCCCACACCTAATCCATGCATTGTCCTCAATGTATGGAAAAATGGTGCGAATGCATGGATAGGGTGTACCAGACTAATGACGGCGGCCAGAGGTGGCCGAAGAGGCACCTCTCTCAAGAGCCGACAATTTCCTATAGATCTTCCGATTTTGTTGGGCTAAGATGACATTTTGCTGCTCGACCGCCATCTCAGAAATGTCGGTGTTAAAGAGCATTCCTGAGCTCACAGACGAGCTTGAGGATCTGGCTCTAAAATCCTCCTCCATGTAGTCAGGCACCCATGCCTCAGGAAGACAATGGCGAAATGACGGGGTCATCTTCGCTCCCTCGAGGTCGGTGCCTTGGCGCCTCAGCATGCGCTCAAATTGTGGGATGTCAACATGCCACACAATTTGGTAACCAGAGTAGGCAAACAGTGTATTTCTTTCAGCTTAGCGTTCACCAAAACGTCGAACAATGTTCGACAAATGCAGTGAGGTGAACCATCCATGAGACTATACACGATTCGCAAACTAGGTGTGAAAAATGTGGAGGTAATACACACCCACCTGGTTGATTAGCGGTCTGTTAGTGCGATTTGGGGGTGGAATTTGGGTGGAGGCGAGAGAAAAACGAAAGATGCATTTTCTTGTGTTGGAAAATGTGTAGGGCAAGGGCATCACGCGTTATTAACAAAGGAAAGGGAAAATATTAAAAGGGCCTTTCAATTTTTTGCTTTTCTTCATTTTTTTTTCTTTTCAACAAAAAAATGATATGTACAAACAAATGAAGGGATGGATCACATTAAGTGACCACATCGGTGGGGAGTTAGTGTAAAGACACGACTTCCTCC
This sequence comes from Triglochin maritima, assembly GCA_963682175.1. NCBI lineage: Eukaryota > Viridiplantae > Streptophyta > Magnoliopsida > Alismatales > Juncaginaceae > Triglochin > Triglochin maritima. The sequence goes on along the minus strand of OY821776.1, from coordinate 32,049,743 downwards.
TCGAACTCTCTCGTGGTCCCTTCCAAGTACGGTTTGAGGCGTTGTCCATTAACTTTGAACATGTCCCCATTCCTTGGATTTTGAATCTCAACCGCCCCATGAGGGGAGACAGTTAAAACAATAAAGGGCCCTGAACAACGACTCCGAAGTTTCCCCAGATCACAAGTGGAGGCGAGAATTATACAACAAGACCTTTTGTCCCACCTCGAAGGTTCTGATTTGCACTAAGCGATCGTGAAAAATTTTAGTGCGGGACTTTCAGATCTTGGCATTCTCATATGATTCATTTCTCAACTCCTCCAACTCATTGAGGTCTAACTTGTGATTGGCACCGGAAACATCACGACTCATGTTAAGATATTTGATTGCCCATAATGCCCGATGCTCAAGCTCTACCGGAAGATAGCAAGCTTTTCCATAAACTAGCCGGTAGGGGGACATACCAAGGTCAGTTTTAAATACAGTGCGGAAAGCCCACAATACATCATTAAGCTGACCGACCAATCTTTCCTTGAAGCGTTAACGATTTTCTCAAGAATTTGCTTGAGTTGACGGTTGGAAATTTCCACCTGGCCACAGGTTTGAGGATGATAAGGTGTGGCCAACTTATGCGTGATGAAGTATTTCCTCAGCACTGCCTCAAGGAATCGGTTCACAAAGTGTGTTCCCCGATCACTTATGATATAATGAGGTGTCCCAAACCTCGCAAAGATGTGTTCTTTAAGAAATTTGATCACAACCTTGCGATCATTAGTGCGAGTGGTGATTGCTTCAACCCACTTTGACACATAATCGACTGCCACAAGGATGTAAGTGTGACCATGGGACACGGGGAAAGGACCCATGAAGTCAATTCCCCAAACATCAAAGATGTTGACCACTAAGATAGGATTGAGTGGCATCATATCTTGTCTGCCAATGCGACCCACACGTTGGCACCTATCGCATGCTTTGCAAAATGCAAAAGCATCTTGGAACAACGTGGGCCAGTAAAAACCGCATTGGAGTACTTTGGCAGCGGTTTTTTTGCACCGAAGTGCCCACCACATGCCTCCTTTTGGCAAAAGGACAAGACACTCTGAATCTCGTCATCAGGAATGCACCTCCTTATGATTTGATCGGCACAATACTTAAATAAGTAGGGATCATTACAATAGAAGTGTTTGACTAACGACTTGAATTTCGCTGTCTCACCGTGTCTCCAATGAGTCGACACCTCCCCAGTTGCTAAATAGTTCACAATGTCAGCGAACCAGGGGAGTGAGGCTATTGCCATAAGGTTCTCATCAGGGAAGAACTCGCTCAATGGTGGATCCGGTGAAAGATCAACGGGGATGCGAGAGAGGTGATCAACCACGACATTCTCGCATCCCTTCTTGTACCGTATTTCAAGGTAGAATTCTTGCAACAACAAGATCCAACGCAGTAGATGGGGTTTCGCATCCTTTTTAGACAAAAGGTAGCGGAGAGTTGAGTGATCAGTGTAGATGATGACATGCGACCCAATGAGGTACTGGCGAAATTTTTCCAACGCAAATATGATTGCAAGGAACTCTTTCTCAGTAACAGAATAGTTGAGCTGGGCATTATTGAGAGTACGACTTGCCTAGTAGATCACATGAGGCAATTTGTCGACTTTCTGATCCAAAACCACTCCTATCGCGTAATCAGATGCATCACACATCAGCTCGAAATGTAGAGTCCACACCGGTGCCTTAATAATAGGAGCGGAGGTCAACTCCTGCTTCAGAAACTCATATGCAGTCATGCACTCGAGTGTGGACTCAAAAGAGGTACCGTTAGCAAGCAAGCTCGTCAAGGGCGAGCTATTTTGCTGAAATCCGTAATAAATCGCCGGTAAAAACCGGCGTGTCCAAGGAATGAACTGATTTCTTTTAGCGAGGTGGGTGGCGGAAGCTTAGAAATAAGCTCAATCTTTGCCCTATCCACCTCGATAACTTCCCGAGATACCACGTGACCCAACACGATGCCTTTTGTAACCATGAAATGACACCTTTCCCAATTAAGGGCTAAGTTCGTTTCCGAACAACTTTTGGGAACAAGGCTTAGGTGGTGCAAGCACTCATCAAAGGAGGTACCATGAACTGAGAAATCATCCATGAAGATCTCAAGGAAGTTCCTGACCATATCAGAAAAGATACTTAACATGCAACGTTGGAATGTTGTCGGTGCATTGCATAGTCAAAAAGGCATCCGTCTATAAGCAAATGTCCCAAAAGGACAAGTGAACGTGGTTTTCTCCTGGTCTTCGGGGGCGACTGGGATTTGATTGTACCCCGAATAACCATCAAGGAAACAGTAATAGGCGTTCCCGACGAGTCTCTCCAACATCTGGTCGGTGAAAGGTAGAGGGAAGTGGTCCTTACGCGTGACCGCGTTCAACTTCCTATAGAAAATACAAACTCGCCACCCAGTTTGAAGTTGTGTGGGTACAAGCTCATTGTTGTCATTCTGGACAACAGTGATACCCGACTTCTTGGGCACAACTTGGACAGGACTTACCCAAGTACTCTCCGAAATGGGAAAAATGATGCCATGATCTAAACACTTGATGATCTCTTTCTTAACTACTTCTGTCATGGTTGGATTTAAACACCTCTATGGGTCGCGACGTGGTCGTGCCTCATCCTCCATAAAGATGTGCTGTTGCACGACGTCGGGACTTATCCCTTTGATGTCCCTCAAGGACCACCCAATGGCTGATTTGTGCTCCTTTTGGACTTGAATCAGACGTTCTTCCTGATCACCAGTCAACATCGATGAAATAATCACCGGAAATGACTTGTTCGGACCGAGAAAAACGTGTTTCAGTTCCTTAGGGAGTCTTTTAAGCTCAACTGTGGGTGGTTCCTCAAGGCGAGGCATGATATCTAGCTCGAGATGTAAGATAGGAGGAGCTCGCATGTACTGAACAACATGCACATCACTGCTCAACTCGCCCCCGTCCTCTTCATGATCGGAATCGTCCATGTTGTAAGCACTTAGATTTTCATGAATCAGGTGGTACTCTTCTTCTATTTCTTCTTCCAAGTCCCGTATATGATTGACTTCCATGGGGTCCTCGAAAGATGTCGGCTGCCTAGACATATTGAACACATGGAATGTCGCACTCAAGTTCCCGAACGACAATTTCATGAGTCGAGTACGATAATTGATCAAGGCATTTGACGTCGCCAAAAAAGGTCTACCCAAAATCATTGGAATCTGAGAGTGGGTAGTCTTAATTGGCTCGGTCTCAAGGACGACGAAGTCAATAGGAAATATGAAATCACCGACCATGATTAGGACATCTTCAATGACCCCCAACTAAACTTTAATCGAACGATCAGCCAACTGCAAAGTTGTTTTCGTAGGCTTGAGAGTGCCTAGGCTTAATCGTTGATACACAGAAGATGGTAAGAGGTTAACCTCCGACCCTTGATCTAGCAAAACATTATTAATGCGAGAGTCCCCAATGATACATGAAATTGTTGGACTACCCGGGTCCTTCAATTTTACGTATGTAGGGTTGGAAATGATCGAGCTCACATTAGCCGCCAAGAAGGCTTTGCTAGGGACGTTGGTTTTCCTCTTAGTTGTACAGAGAGCCTTCAGGAATTTTGCATAGGGAGGTATTTGTTGAATCATGTCTAACAAAGGAATGTTGACATTCACTTTCTTAAATATCTCCAGCATTTTATCCACACTGTCACTCTGTTTCTTAGACAACCTCCTAGGATAAGGAGCTTTTGGTAGGTACGTCTTGAGCGGAGCCAGAGAAGGAGGCGTTGGTGTATTACTCTCACCCTCAGCCTCTTTCTCACCATCATTCCCACAAAGGGGCTGCACAGATGGATTTTCTGGCAATGATACGTGGTTGTTGACCTGCTTCCCATTTCTCAAGGTCACAATGGCATTAACATGGTCCACAGGTTCTTCCACGTAGTTCACTTCCCCCCTTGTGGTATTGAACTTGCATTTTGCATGTTCGAGTGCTGTTGACCACTGGGGTTAGCCATAGGTTGGCTAGGCAGGCTCCCTCTCTCTCTCTCATGTACAGACTGAGCCAACTGACCCATCTGAAACTCGAGAGATTTGATCGTCTGTTGATTCGAAGTTAGAACTTGACTCGTGGATGACATAAAGTTTTTTAGAGAGTTCTCAAGTCCACGAGTTAAGTTCTCATGCGAATGAAACTGGGTTTCCAAGTTGTTTGAATTTGGGAAACCTGGTGGGTTGGTGTTCTGAATTTGGGGTGTCTGATGAGACTGTGAATGCATGGGAGGGTAGTGTGGTCGGTTAGGTGGTCGAGAAAAGTATGAAGGACCACTGGGGCATTGTTATGGTTCAATGAAAAATTAGGGTGGTTCCCCCATCCAGGGTTATATGATGATGAATATGGGTCATTCCTGGATCTATCATAGATGGCATTTTCATGTTCCATCTCAGGAGGAATGGATGCACACTCATCCCCTATATGACCTATCCTACCACATAAATGACATGGAACTGAACCAGATGCAGACACATGAGATACATCGTACTGGTTTTGGAGCTCAATCGAATCCATACGGGGCATTAAGGCTGCCATGCGTGCCTCGGTGGCCGTAGTGCTATCGACGACGAATGCTGCACCCGATCTAGTCGAGTTTGCATTTTCAATCCTCGCTCCTATGCTAGATGATGCATGTGGTTCCCTTACACTCTCCCATTGCATGGTTTTCTCAGCAAGGTCTTCTAGGAAAGCCCATTGACATATGGACTAAAGGAGCGCTCGGGACGGGATGTGAAGACCCTCGTAGACAATCTGACACAGGCACCACAACTCGATGCAATGGTGAGGGCATGAGGATAGTAGCTCCTTGAACCTCTCTATGTATGCATGGAATGATTCGGTCTCATGTTGATAGAACGAATTGATTTCGTTCCTCAATTTTTGAGTCTGATGATTTGGAAAGTACTTCTTGAGGAATGCATATTGAAACTCATCCCAAGTCCAAAAGGCATTCGCCTGGTTGCTGTACAACCACTTCTTGGCATCATCCTTCAGCACAATGGGGACAAGCCTAAGATGGATGGAGTCTGTGCTAAGTTGTTGCAGCTTGAACATAGCATAGACCTCCTCAAATTCCATGAGAAAGATATAGGGGTCACCTTTCCTAGTGAAGTGAGGGAGCATGGAAATAAACTGAGACTTAACCTCAAAATGGTTCCCATTTGCCTCTAGCAATACGATGCATGAGAGTAGAGTGGTACGACTCGGTTAGCATCGATCACGTAGATGTATGAGAGCCACAACAGGAAACACAGGTGGAACAGGTGGGTCCAGCAACTGCTCCTCAGGGAAATTAGTAGCCATTGAACCCGGACTGTGTGCGACACGAGAGGAGGAAGGCGTCGAGAAATCAACTACTGCAGCAGGGTTGACAACGTGCCTCGTCAAACGGCCACTCTCGTCTCGTGCCCACGAAAGCATGCACACAGGTGCACACAAACAAACCAATTTTTTTTTAAAACAAAGAATGTGCGTGGAGGAGAAGATGGGGGAACACAGAAGAGAAAGAATGACTCAGGAGAGAAGGGAAGATGTCCTTATGCTACGGCGGATGGGTACAGGTAGAAGTACACAAGCAAACATGGCTCAAACAATCCTAAGGTCGCTATAGGTCCTTACAGCTAGACGACGCCTAACTGCGAGGTCACACGGCCTCAACACGCCTCACCTCCCTACGACGAGGACCACGAAGCCTAGCAAGTGAGCCAAGATCCGGAGATCTCGTCTCTCCTACTATCAACAAAGTAGGCAACGCCGATCAGGCCATGACGGTCGTGACCGGATCACTCTCCTAATGCGTCTGAGATCCTTAGGGCCAATGTCTGCTTGATTTTAAAAATTAGGCTCTTTATTAGTGTGGCTTGTGGGGCGAAGGAAAGGGTGATAAAATCCCCCACCTTATATTTTATGGGACAGCCCCTCCTTAGTAGTGTTTTGGAGTCTTAATCTAACAATCAACTCTCCAAACAAACGCTCAACTCACACTTGTTTCAATGCACTTCCTACTAATTAATGTATGTTCATACGAAATGCATAAATGAGAGTAGAAGGTGCGTACCTCACGCCAGCACTCAGCAACTGAAAATAAAGCTAAAATAAAAGACAACTTACGTGCCTAAGTAGCATACATGATGCATGACCTAAACAAGAAAGAATGCCAAATCTTTTGCTTTGGGTTTAGGGTCCAAGTTGCTTAAAAGGATTTGATTATTAATTTGGGAGCAATCTAAGAGTTAGAGCATGCAAAATTGAGTCCCAGATTCCTAAATCAATTATGGAAACAAGACAAAGAAAGGAGAAGGCCAACGGAGCGCACCAGACCGCCAATAGGCGGTCTACAGTGTCCAGTTTTCCTCAAAACTTCTCCAGCTGCCTCTCCTCGTGACTCTAAGTCTTCTGAAACAAAGAAAAACTACAAAATGCAAATTAAATCCACTCGAATCATCCAAATAAGAGTCTGGACTGGCACCTCCCCGGCAACGGTGCCAAAAACTTGTTGAACATTTTATATTATACCGCAAGTGCACGGCCGCGTTGAAGCGGTGGCAAATACAGGTCAATCACAGGGAGGTGAGCAGCCTCTCGTTTGCACGAAATCAAGTGGCAAAAATAGGGAAGAGAGTTTGATTATCCTACTCTACGCTACACTACACTACGAAGTACGAAATGCGAAAGAAAGCAACACACGATGAACTACAATACTAAACTAAGAACTAAATAAGTGCTGGAATTCAGAAATAGTAAGCCCCTAAGGGGTGGAGTGAGTGCACACATGCAAAGAGGTGGGTGTTGAACACATTCCTTAAGCACAAATAAAGGTAGTGTTATCATGCATAGGAAGTGTCTAAATGTTATGGCAAAACCTATCAATCCATTAACTAACCTAGTTGATTAACATTGACATAGACAAGCTGAATTATTTTAGAACCTAAACAAGCATGAGAGGTGTCTAATCATTTTGGCAAAACTCATCAAGTTATAAATTCTATCTTAAACAAGCAAGCATACATTCATGTTTTATCAACACATTGTATATAAAGCATTCATTACATTCTCTAATGCATGTATGAACATCTACTCCACCCCCAAAGGGGATGGAACTACACACTAAACATTAAACTAACTATTACACTAAGCAAGGAAACCATATTAACTAAGCTACTAAAACTAACGAAATGAAATTAAACTAAGTAAACAACATGAAACAAGAAAGCAACATAATGAAGAAAACTTTTATTAAATGAGACTCACAATACTAGTAGCATATCCCCATTGAGTTTCTTGCTTCAAGGGTTTCACTTCAATTAGGGAGAATGGCCACAAAGCATGGAGTGATTACAATAGAAGGTGAAGAGTTCTATTTATAGTCATAGAAAAAGGTAATTCGGGACAATCCCCCGGTATGGGACTAAACAAATACCACAAATAGACTAAATACGCTCTAATACACAAGCCACGAAAATCTCTGCGGATCCGGATCAACCCGGACCGCTAATTGGCGGTTTACAGGATCCGGATCGTCCTGGGCTTTAGTCTGGGCTTTCCATGTTGGTATTGTTTGTCTTTGATGGGGTTACTTGACTTGTTGGAGCTCCGACCCGAATATAATTGCCAAAATACTCCCCATGATGGTGTGGAGTTTTCGGTTTTGCTCTTTTGTCCTTGGGTCTTACGTTCAGGTCCACACAATGGGTTCGCGCAAGTCTAGCCGAGAACAAGGGGAGTCCCAAGTATAGAACCGGAAAAGCAACTCGCTCCATTCCCAAGTGCTCACAAATCCAAGCCCCATGTGTCGCATCTCCTCCCTTAAAAACTTGACTCTTCGATGTGTTTAGTTGCAGCCCGGACGTAGAGGAGAAGCTCTCAAGGATTCTCTTGATGACTCTTGTGTTTGCCTTTGTAGCCTTTGTAAAAACCATCACATCATCGGCAAAAAAAAGGTGGGAAACTCGGACATCACCACATCTTGCCGGCTCAAGTGTTCCTTCTTGAACCTCCTTTGTAATCATACTACTTAGGACTTCCATGCAAAGTACAAATAAATATGGCGCAAGAGGATCACCTTGCCTAAGGCCATTAGTTGCTCGAAAGACTTTCGAGTTTGCTCCATTCACTGTAACCACAAAGGATGCCTGCACACAAGCCATGATCCACTTCCTCCCCTTGATCGGAAACCCAAACCTTTGGAGCACCTATTCAAGAAAGGTCTACGAAATCGAGTCATACGCTTTCCTCAGGTCCAACTTAAGACACATTCTCCCTTGTCCTCTCTCCAAATGCATGTTGTGACAAATCTCATGAGGGAGACGGATGTTGTCTCTAATCCTCCGGCCACTCACAAACGCACTTTGAGACTCACCAACCAAACGAGGAAGCACCTTCTTCAGCCTATAAGCCAAGACCATCGAGATATAGGCATACATAATGTTGCATAGAGATATAGGACGGTAATCATCGATCGTGTGTGGCATAGTCTTCTTTGGTATAACCGTAATGGAAGTATAGTCGATTTGCGCAAGGAGTTTCCCATTTCTCACGAACGAGTCCACCGCCTTGAACATGTCACGCTTTACACACGACCAAGATGCCTTGAAGAATTATGCATTAAAGTCGTCGGGACCCGACGTCTTGTCCACATTTGAGTGCATCACAACCCTCTCAAGTTCTTCCATTGTGACAACCTTTATGACGTCATTTTCTTCCACCTCCTCAAGTTGTGGCAACTCAAGGATTGGATCTATACTTCGTACCTGAAAACCATTAACCAACAAGTTAGAGTAACGGCGTCGAAACGCCTCACGAATATCTCCCTCACTTTTAATGGCCACTCCCTCCACTAACACTCGCCTCACATGATTGGTGGCTCTTCTCACTCTAAGGGAAGCATGGAAAAATCTACAGTTTCGGTCCCCTTCTCGTAACCATCTCACCCTCGATTTTTGTCTCACAATTGATTCTTCTCGAACTAGTGCTTCACATAGGCCATTCTTGCACTCGATTTCCGACTCTAATAGACTCGCTTCCTCGGGTTTCTCCCTCCTCTTAAGCCGCACCACCTCAAGGGCGTGCCTAGCTTCCACCACTCTTTGCTCCACGTTACCAAACGTAGACCCTCTCCACCTCTTTAAAGCCTTCTTGACTTCCTCTAATTTTACAACCACTCGAAACATGGGTGTGCCTTCCACAAGAGTAGACCAAGCCGTGCCCACCACATTTAAAAAATCCTCATGCTCAACCCAAAAATTCTGAAAACGAGACATTCGAGCCTTCCTTTCACCATCTTCTCCGTATTCATGACAAGAGGCGCATGGTCACTCAAGTCCTTCCCTCCCACTTCATAAAACGACTCCGGAAAATAAGCTATCCATGCATGTGAAATGAGCATCCGGTCCATACGTTTCTCAATACAAGCTTCTCCTCGTGAGGAATTTGTCCAACTGAACTCATCCCCCGTTGATGGTGCCTCCAAAAGTTGTAGACGATCAATACAAGTGTTGAATTCAGCCATGGTCGTCATATTCAGCCCCGCTCCTTCCTTCTCCTCACTCCCCCGCCTAGTGCAATTGAAATCACCACATACAAGCCAAGGAGTATCATCACCCGGTGCCGCTCTCATTAGATCCTCCCAAAGTGCTCGTCTTTCAATGTAACCATTTGCACCATACACCATTGTCAACACAATCACCTTGCCACTCACCAAATCATTTCCTTCAAGTTGCACCACTAGAGTCGTTTCCCATGCAACCCGGAGATCCACTTTGCTATCATTCCACATTACTAAAATCCAACCCGAATCCACAATTATATTATTTACAGCCCATTTTTGTTGTCCCCAAATTGGTCTCCGAAATCGATCCAACTTCTTAGTCTTCACCTTGTGCTCCATGATTGACATCATTTCATGCCTATATGTGTATCTTATATCCATTATCTTACACCAAAGCAATGCTACGTGACGAGTTTTATGTTTGAATTTCAGAAATAAAGAGGTTTGATGAGAAGAGGCATGAAACGACCTAAACGATAGGAAAAAAGACTGAATTATGAGACCTGTGGACTAAGATGCAAGGGAGAAGGACCTGAACGTAAGAACGAAGGACCAAAGAGCAAAACAGAAAACTCCACACCATTATGGGGAGTATTTTGGCAATTCCATTCGGGTCGGAGCTCCAACAAGCGCAGTAGAAGCATCCAAGACAAACAAATACATCAAGAAAATCCGAGAATGAAAACCAGATGGATCCGGATCCTATAGACCGCTAATTGGCGGTCCGGATCTCTCCTGATCCGCTAAGATTTCACGTGCACATGTATTAGTGTTTCTTTAGGCTATTTCTGGTATTTGTTTAGTCCCATACCGGGGGATTGTCCAGGATTACCTTTTTCTATGGCTATAAATAAAACTCGCCCTCCTCTCATGTACCCCATCACTCTCTTGGTGGTCATCTTCTCTTGGATTTAGTTTTATGATTTCATGCACTACATGTTGTAAGGAGCATAATTGAACACACACACATCTTTATATTCACACTCTTTTCTCTACCCTCTTTGGGGTTTAGTTTTATTGCTTATCTTCCATTTCCTTTTGCATTTTAGTGTAGTTTAGTGTAACCAACATTTCTCTCCTTTCTTTCCCACTCACCTTCGCACAAACCAAAAGTCGACACACCTCCCTATGGATCGACCCGTATTTGCCACCGCTTCAACGTGGCCGTGTACTTGCGGTTTATTTTAAAATGTTCAATCAAGTTTTTGGCGTCGTTGCCGGGGAGGTGCTCTGTCCAGACTTTGGTTTCGATGATTCGAGTGGTTTTAATTTTTATTTTTTAGTTTTGACTTGTTTCAGGGATCCTGAGGATCAAGGGGAAGTGACTGGAGGAATTGGAGAGCGAAAGACCCAACAGTGACCGCCAATCAGTGGTCTGGGACCGCCAATTGGCGACCTGGTGAGCCTCAAAATCTCTCAATTTTGTTCTGGTTGTTGTTTTGTTCATTTTAGTTATCTGGGAGCACTATTTTGCATGTTGTGACTTGACGCTCCCAGATCATTAAATCAATCCCCATTAATAAACTTGGCCTTAAAATCCAAAGCAAAAGATTAGACATTCTTACTTGTTTAGGTCACACATCATGTACTTGACTTAGTCACATAGTTTTCTTTTATTTTAGCTTTATTTTCAGTTGTTGAGTGCTGGCGTGAGGTACGCATTTCCTACACTCATTCATGCAACTTGTATGACCATGCATTAGTTAGTAGGAATTGCATCAGAACAAGAGTGAGTTGAGCGTTTGATTGGAGCGTTGAGTGCGAGATTTAGGATCAAAACGCTACTAAGGAGGGGTTGTCCCATAAAAGATAATGTGGGGGATTTCATCACCCTTTGATTGGCCCCAAAAATCACTCAAGTAAAGCCTTAATCGAAAAGAAAGTAGAAATTGGCCATTAGGACTCGGGCTCATTAGGAGAGTGATCCGGCCACGACCGTCATAGCCTCATCGGCGTCGCCCACTTTGTCGATAGTAAGAGACACGAGATCTCCAAATCTTGGCTCACTTGCTGGGCATTGTGGTCTTCGACGTAGGGAGGTGAGGCGTGTTGAGGCCGTGTGACCTCGCAGTTTGGCGTCGTCTAGTTGTAAGGACCCATAGCCAGCCTAAGCTTGTTTGAGCCGTGTTTGCTAGACTAGGCTTCTATCCTTACCCTTTACACACTCTAGCTGTAGGGATTCTTCCCTTCTCCTCTGAGTCATCTTCTTCTCACCTTCTTCTACGTTCTAGTCTCCGCCCCTTTACACTCTTTGTTAGCGTTTTAGGGTCGAGTCGAGCACTTTCTGCGAGCTTGGCCTCGTGGTGGTGTGAGTGGTCGACTCGAGAGTTTTTTGTTGTTGTGATGGATGGTTACATGGGCGACCATCCATATCATTGTTGGGACCAGGACAATTCTCCCTGGTACTCCGGACCCATGCATCCTGGGTGCCTCAAACAAACACCCCGTATGGTTGAGATAATCTTAATTGTGTGACTGAGCATTCTTCATATTGGGGTAATATGAGAGAGGCACCGACTGCTAGACCACCATCTCGTTACTTCGGATCATATGTTGGAAATCAAACTGAGACATTACAAGAACCTTTGGCCTCTTTCATGCATGTGGTAGATGACATGAGTGCACCGGTGGCTCCAGTAGCCGTACCGTGTGACTGTTGTGGGTTAAGTGGTCATGTTATTGGGGAATGTCCTTATTTTGCCCCTGAGCCTGAGTATGAGCACACATTTTCCCAAAATGCTCATTATGACCATTACGCATCCGCGTACAACCCGAGAGGGATGGATTCGTGGGGAGACAATTCATATTCAAATTCTTATACATCATTTCCACCCCAGTATCCTCGTCCCGATTACCCAGAAGTCCACCAACACCCCACTCCAAATCATTGGACTCATTCTCACCCCATCAACACCCAACCCCAAAACTTCTCAAATTCTGACTTGGACCTCATAGTTGACCGCATACCTGATTCCTTGAAATAAACTTTCCTTACGTTCATGGAAATCACTCAAAAGTCCATACAAAATATGGCCCTGCAAGTGAGTCAAATGACGCAGCAATTACGTGAACGTGAGGAAAGTAACTTTTCTTGTCAACATGTGGATTTATCTTCTGATATCGAACCCCCACCACTTCCACAAATTCAAATCACAATCTTTCAAAGTCAAACTCCTAGTCAGTCTGAGGGACTTGGGATTTCAATTCACGGTCACTTGGTGGAGGATTCGATTCCAACTGAGAATAGCATGGACCAGTTCTATTATGAGTCGGCACAGGATTGTGCCTTACCTTTTTGTCCCGTGGCCCTTGAGCCACATGATCTTATTGTTGTACCTCCTAAGGAGTCACCTTTGGTGGAGCAAGAGCTCCCTAGTACCCTTAATCTCATACGACCTGATGGGAGTTTGCCTCTCACTATTGTTCCTGATCACCTTGGAAATGATGGGACATCAAATAATTACATTGCCCATGAGGGTAGTGGGAGTTCCTTAGAGGATATCTTGGGTGAGAGACCCACTTCCTGTTCACCTGGTCAGTCGTACAAGGATAATGAGGTTATTGATCTCGTTCCGAAACAACAACCTATTGGTTGGAGAGTTTGGATTGATGATCCTAATTTTAGTGCTGTAACGGGGGGAACTCTTCTTCCGTTGCGCAATTGTTCCCAAACTCTTGAGAGATTCAAGCTCTTTCAGTTTGATCCTTTGAATGAGACATCTTTGCGTCCAATTCATGAACCTCTCCTTTCATCTTGTGCTCTTTGTGAGAAGGGCCCACACTTTAGTATTCTGGCCCCGCGTGGTGTCATGTTCCCTTTCCTAGTGCATTGACCCACTTTTTAGGTTCATATTTGATGTCCTTTGACAAATGAAGATGGAAAGTTATTTTTTGTACATAGCTATATTCACAAAACAAACTCCATGAGCGAGCATTGATTGTTTTGGGCTCCAACCCTTGAGTATTTGGGCCCCATTTCTTTCATGTATTTGTATCCCTTCTTTAGTATCTCACAGGATTTGAGTAAATTCGGGTTTGTGTCCATCAACATGACCATGAACTTCCCTTTGTACTTCACGTTGGTGAGATCTATTCTTTTTCAAGCATAAATCCATGTAGTATTTTGCTCACATTCATTGAGGACAATGCATGAAGTAGGTGTGTGTGTGGGGGGGATGTTTTTACGTGTGTACATAGTCGAGTCTTTTTCCTTTGATTTTATTTTCTTTTGTGTGTATTTATAGGGTCATGTTAGTGTGATGCATTTAATATCGATATATCTGCTTGCCATGATCCTTGGGTGGCTTGTCTTCTTTTGCTTGCCTAGTGCTTTAAAATTTGCACATTTCTTTCAAAAATCTTAATGTGTTTGCGAAAGAAAATGTTTTGTGGGTTTTGTGTGTGTTTAGCATGTGCAAAACCGTTAAGAGGCAAAGTAAAAAGAAACCTCCCAAAATTGTCTTGAACTTGATGCATTAGGATATCTAGTACAGTGGGTTTAGGCCTTATCTAGTCGTTAGGATGCATCCTAGTTTTCCCTCGGGGGTGAGTAATCATAGGGTTTCAGTGCTCAAACATTTAAAGAAGTCCACCCTGAACCTAGTGAGTCAATAATTCGTGTCTGTTAATTTAAGGGAGTATGTTGTAGTCAAGGACCCTTTAAATCTTGTTGTGAGACATTAAGTGTAGGGGTTTTGGTTCATGTGTAGATAAGAAATAAGTGAGTAGGTGTTCTCTCTTCTCGCACGGCTCCTATCACTCGGGAAAGTAGGTCTGAGGGGACTTTGTGCCTGGTACTTTCGAGTCATCTGACTTTGGATGCACCGACCGAACTCTTGTTACACAGGTGGTAGGGATTGCCCTATGTGGAGATTTGGGGAAAGCTGTACGTGATAGTGTAAGTCCTCATGGGTAATCATGCACGAAACCTGACCCTGGGAGAATGAAACTCCAATTAATAAAAAGAAAACAAGAAAAAAGAAAAAAAAATGCAAATAAGAACCTTAACGGACTTTACACTTTGTATCACTTGAGGATGTTGAGGTTGTCCATGTCTTTCACTTAATCCCTTATTTAACTTGCACGAATGGTTCATTAGGCTAAGTGTGTGGACTGATTACCTATATATAGTCAGCCCGTAGGATTACCGCGTCCAATGATCGACGAAAATTTGTCCAACGAGTCGAGTGTCTAGATTGAATAAGGCATCTCGTTCCGATTTTGTGGGTATATCCGCTGAAAACCCTCAGGAGACAACACTCCTCCTCCTTGGCGACAAGGAGGTTTAACGGCTTGTTCCACGTGCTAAGTGCAACCGTTATTACTACGAAAGTGAGTTAGGATTTCTTGTGTCTCATTTGTTTTGCTCGGGACTAGCAAAAACATAGGTGTGGGGGTATTTGATTGACATCATTTCATGCTTATATGTGTATCTTATATCCATTATCTTACACCAAAGCAATGCTACGTGACGAGTTTTATGTTTGAATTTCAGAAATAAAGAGGTTTGATGAGAAGAGGCATGAAAGGACCTAAAAGATAGGAAAAGGACTGAATTGTGAGACCTGGGGACTATGATGCAAGGGAGAAGGATCTGAACGTAAAACCGAAGGACGAAAGAGCAAAACAGAAAACTCCACACCATAATGGGGAGTATTTTGGCAATTTTATTCGGGTCGGAGCTCCAACAAGCAAAGTAGATGCATCCAAGACACACAAATACATCAAGAAAAGCCCAGAATGAAAACCACATGCATCCAGATCCTATAGACCGCTAATTGGCGGTCTGGATCTCTCTGGATCCGCTAAGATTTCACGTGTACATGTATTAGTGTTTGTTTAGGCTATTTTTGGTATTTGTTTAGTGCCATACCGGGGGATTGTCCGGGATTACCTTTTTCTATGGCTATAAATAGAACTCTCCCTCCTCTCATGTACCCCATCACTCTCTTGGTGGTCATCTTCTCTACTAAGAGTGAAGCCTTGAAGCAAAACTCTGGTGGAGAAAGAGGTTAGTTGTAATTGAGTGAGTAATAAATAGATGTTTTCCTTTAGTTGTGTTGTTTCTCTCTTAGTTTAATTTCCTTTAATATGCATGCTTGCTTGTTTTGTTTTATGTCATTTTAGTTTCTTTAATAATTCTTGCTTGCTTAGTTTAATTTCATTTCAGTAGAATGTTTCATGTTAATGTAGGTTGTAGTGTAATGATTAGTGAGTAGTTTCATCCCCATTTGGGGGGTGGAGAAATATGTGATATGATCATGTAGTGTATTAGGTGTGTGTTATCTTAATCCCTTGAGCCTTATATGATTTCCATAACCATCTAATGGGATTTCACTCTTATCTTTGATATGCTAATGCTCTTGAATGAAGCCTAGCTTATGCCTACATTAGTGGACCTATGTTAGGGGGAATGATAAGGTGAGGATATGGATGAAATTAATATTGGAAACACAATTTGTTGTGTATGTACTCTTGTTGCCGTTACCTTGGTTAATGTCTTGTATGTTTTAATGATAATGTGTTATCTTAATTCATGTGGAGGCATAGTAGGGTCTAGTCTTTATACATGAGTTCATTTAGCTTCATTCCAAATATTGTCTCGTATGTTTTAATGATATGATCTTATCTTATTTCATGTGGAGGTAAAATTGGATTTAGTTTTATGATTTCATGCAGTACATGTTGTAAGGAGCATAATTGAACACACACACACATCTTTATATTCACACTCTTTTCTCTACCCCCTTTGGGGTTTAGTTTTATTGCTTATCTTCCATTTCTTTTGCATTTTAGTGTTGTTTAGTGTAACCAACCTTTATCTCCTTTCTTTCCCACTCGCCTTCACACAAACCAAAGTCGACACACCTCCCTGTGGATCGACCCGTATTTGCCACCGCTTCAATGCGGCCGTGCACTTGCGGTTTATTTTGAAACGTTCAATCACTCCACAATACATACCACATCCGCCTTTACTTCCTTTATTTTCCGCCTTATCATGTGTGCTCGGCCGGGGATATTTGTACCGCGCACATTCCATACTAAGACTATCATGATTTTGGTGTAGGGGACCGGGGTCCCTTTCCGCCTCGCATTGCCTTTTATTGTGCCCCAACTTCGCGCGGATAGCTTTGAATGCCTCCGCTTATGGAGAAATGGACTCAAGGTCCGCCGATGGAGGTGGAGAAGATACCCTTGCAACCATTCTTTTCTTCTCGTCCACCTTGCCATCACCTTCCTCTTCGTCAAAAGGACCCACATCCGCCAATCCACTCAACACTTCAAACCGGCCCTTACTCGGTGCTCCTCCAAGGCTACGCTCCACTCTAGGTAATCCCTTCACTATCTCACGCACCAATTTTCTTGGTGCAATCCATCCATCCTTTGCATGAGAAATATTCAATTCCCCCTCCTCAAAATCACGTGATACCTCCTCATCCACTACAACTTTACATAAATTTCCACTCCCATTATCAATTCCCTCACTAGAGGATAACTCCTCTCCCTTCTCTTTAACCATGCCAAGTGGCACCTCCTTGTTTGTTTCTTTCTCTTGTAAAGCACTTTTGGTCCCCTAATGATTTTTGAATTCCACCCCTATGATTGGCTCTTCCACAAAGCACACTTTTGTACATTTTATGACACCCTTTTGCTTTTTCCTAATTAGTCCCCCTTCTTTTACTTTTTGTCCCCCTTCTCCTTCCCACTTGGTCCAACTCCGGCATACACCTCCCCTACGATGCACTGACCAACCACCTCCGGCGAGCCCGCGCCGGCAGCCGCCCCAACTATGGCAAACCCAACTTCCACCAAATTGTCCGCATTCTCCTTGTCTTCGACGCCCATCACCCCTCCCTCGCCTCCTAGATCATCGGCACCAACCACTTCCCTTCCTTTTCTTTGAACTACCACCCATTCCTTCCTCTTTCCCTTCACGCCCACCCCACCATGATTTTCTCCTTGTACTCTCCTCGGGCACTTCTCGTGAACGTGACCAAACTCCTTGCACTCATCACAATAGCCTAGCCTCCATCCATACTCTATTGCAATTTCCTCCACCTCTCCTCCTTTAATTTTCACTCGAACCATTGTAGGATAGTCGAACGTACATGGCACCTCCACAAACACACGTGCATACGCATACCTTCTACCCAAAGTCGTATTTTCGTCCATGTAGAGTGGTCTTCCCATAACACTTGCAATGACATTAAGATTCTTTGAAGAACAAAACCTAAGATCAAGCTCCGGCATATGTACCCATATAGGAACCGTAGACATGGATGCACGCTGCATCACCGTCGAGGGAGTCCACCTTTGCACCACAAGCGGTGTTCTTCGAACAATCCATGGCCCATTTTTGAGGACCAGATCGAAGTCTTTCATCATGGTGAAGCGAAACAACAAGAAGCCCTCCCTTCGCCGAATGACCTCGAAGCCACCAGAGAACTTTCACAAACGTGGTAAGAATCTCTCGAGGGTGGGGAGATGCGGCTTAAAATCAACAAAATATCCAAGAAGAACTTTGTCGCACCTCTTAAGAGCATCCACCAGCTCTTCACGTGAACAATGGCCCATACGAACCCCCTCCTTCACCATCGGCTCCACAAACTCCAAAGCCGTAGATGCCTGATTGACATCATTTAATGCTTATATTTTTATCTTATATCCATTATCTTTCACCTAAACAATGCTATGTAATGAGTTTTATGTTTAGTTTTCAGGAATAAATAGGTTTGAAGAGACGAAGCATAAAAGGACCCAAAAGCAGGGAAAAAAGACTGAATTGTGAGACCTGGGGACTAAGATGCAAGGGAGAAGGACCTGAACGTAAGACCAAAGCACCAAAGAGCAAAATAGAAAACTCCACACCATCATGGGGAGTATTTTGGCAATTCTATTCGGGTCGGAGCTCCAACAAGTGAAGTAGATGCATCAAAGACCAACAAAGCCATCCAGAAAAGCCCACAATAAAATCCAACGTGTTCTGGACCATATAGACCGTTAATTGGCGGTCCAAGACCGCTAACTGGCGGTCTGTTTTGGCCCAAATTTGCTAAGATTTTGGTGGGTCGCGTATTAGTGTGTATTTAGTCCATTTCTGGTATTTGTTTATTCCCACATCGGGGGATTGTCCCGTATTACCTTTTTCTATGGCTATAAATAGAACTCTTCACCTTCTATTGTAATCACTCCATATTTTGGGTGGCTATTCTTCCTACTAGAAGTTAGGCCTTGAAGCACACACTAAAGTAGGAGGATGCTACTTGAAATATGAGTCATTTGTTAATAGAAGTTTCTTCATTATGTTGTTTGTTTTACTTTGTTTAATTTCATTTCATTAGTTTTAGTAGCTTAGTTAATATACTTTCTTTGCTTAGTTTAATAATTAGTGTAATGTGTAGTGAGTAGTTCCATCCCCTTTGGGGGGTGGAGTAGATGTTCATACATGCATTAGAGAATGGAATGAATGCTTTATTTACAATGTGTTGATAAAACATGAATGTATGCTTGCTTGTTTAGGATAGAATTTATAACTTGATGAGTTTTGCCAAAATGATTAGACACCTCTCATGCTTGTTTAGGTTCTGAAATAAACAACTTGCATATGTAAATGATAATCAACTAGGTTGGTGAATAGATTGATAGGTTTTGCCATAACATTTAGACACTTCCTATGCATGATAACACCACCTTCATTTGTGCTTAAAGAATGTGTTCAACACCCACCTCTTTGCATGTGTGCACTCACTCCACCCTTTAGGGATTTTCCACTTCTGTATTCCAACACTCTTCTTTCATTCTTAGTTAAGTTTTAGTTAATCGTTTGTTGCTTTCTTTCACATTTCGTATTTCGTAGTGTGGCGTAGCGTAGAGTAGCATAATCAACCCTCTTCTCCATTTTTTTGCCACTTGATTTCGTGCAAACGAGAGTCTGCTCACCTCCGTGAGGACGACCCGTATTTGCCACTGCTTCAACGCGGCCGTGCACTCGCGGTTTAATTAAAACATTCAACAAGTTTTTGGCGCCTTTGCCGGGGAGGTGCCAGTCCAGACTCTTGCTTGGACGATTCGAGTGGATTTAATTTGTGTTTTGTAGTTTTTCTTTGTTTCAGGAGACTGGGAATAGCAAGGGAAGGTTACTGGAGAAATTGCAAGACGAACTGGCACTTCAGACCGCCAATCAGCGGTCTAGTGAGCTCTGTTCATCTTCCATTTTCTTTGTGTTGTTTCTCTAATTGATCTAGTAATCTGGAACTCAATTTTGCATGTTCTGACTCTTAGATTGCTCCCAGATTAATAATCAACTTCCCTTAAGCAACTTGGACCATAAACTCAAAGCAAAAGATTAGGCATTCTTTTTGTTTAGGTCATTCATTATGTATGTGACTTAGGCATATAGATTGTCTTTCATTTTAGCTTTATTTTTAGTTGCTGAGTGCTGGCGTGAGGTACGCACCTTCTACTCTCATTCATGCATTTCGTATGAACATGCATTAGTTAGTAGGAAGTGAATTGAAACAAGTGTGAGTTGAGCGTTTGTTTGGAGAGTTGATGGCTAGATTAGGACTCCAAAACACTACTAAGGAGGGGTTGTCCCATAAAAGATAAGGTGGGGGATTTCATCACCCTTTCCTTCACTCCAAAAACCACACTAATCAAGAGCCTAAGTTTAAAATCAAGTATACATTGGCCCTAAGGACTTCGGGCACATTAGGAGAGTGATCTGGTCCCGACCGTCATGACCTGATCGGCGTTGCCCACTTTGTCGATAGTAGGAGAGACGAAATCTCCAGACCTTGGCTCCCTTGCTGGGCTTTGTGGTCCTCGTCGTAGGGAGGTGAGGCGTGTTGAGGCCGTGTGACCTCGCAGTTAGGCGTCGTCTAGCTGTAAGGACCTATAGCGACTTTAGGATTGCTTGAGCCTTGTTTGCTTGTGTGCTTCTACCTGTACCCATCTGCCGTAGCATAATGACTTCTTCCCTTCTCTCCTGAGTCATTCTTTCTCCCTGTGTGCCCCCGTCTTCTCCTCTACGCACATTCTTTGTTAAAAAAATAAAAAAAAAGTTTTGTTTTGTGTGGGTGCACATTTGTGCATGTTTTCGTGGGCACGAGACGAGAGTGGTCGTTTGACGAGGCCCGTTGTCAACCCTGCTTCGGTAGTCGACTTCTCGACGCCTTCCTCCTCTCGTGTCGCACATAGTCTGGGTTCAATGGCTGCTAATATCCGTGAGGAGGAGCAGTTGCTGGACCCACCTGTTCGACCTGTGCTTCCAGTTGTCGCTCCCATACGTCTACGTGATCGATGCTACCCGACCCGTACTGCTCTACCATCATGCGTCATATTGCTAGAGGCAAATGGGAACCATTTTGAGGTTAAGCCTCAGTTTATCTCCATGCTCCCTCATTTCACTGGGAAAGGTGACCCTTATATCTTTCTCAAGGAATTTGAGGAGGTCTGTGCTATGTTCAAGCTTCAACAACTTAGCACAGTCTCCATCCATCTTAGGCTTGTACCCTTTGAGCTGAAGGATGACGCCAAGAAGTGGTTGTACAGCAACCAGGCGAATGCCTTTAGGACTTGGGATGAGTTTCAATCTGCATTGCTCAAGAAATACTTTCCAAATCATCGGACTCAAAAATTGAGGAACGAAATCAATTCGTTCTATCAACTTGAGACTGAAGCATTTCATGCATTTCTAGAGGTTCAAGGAGCTACTATCCTCATGCCCTCACCATGGCATTGAGTTGTGGCGTCTTTGTCAGATTGTTTACGAGGGTCTTCACATCCCTTCCCGAATGCTCCTTGAGTCCATGTGTCAAGGAGAGTTCTTGGGAAAGGATGAAAGGGCAGCATGGGCTTTCCTAGAAGACCTTCCTGAGAAAACAATGCAATGGGTGAGTGTAAGGGAACCACCTGCATCATCTAGTATAGGAGCGAGGATCGCGAATGCAAACTCGACTAGATCGGGTACCGTATTTGCTATTGATACCACTACGGCCACCGAGGCACGCATGGCGGCCTTAATGCACCGTATGCATTCGATTGAGCTCCAAAACAAACAAAGTGCAGCTCACATGTCCACATCTGGTCGAGTCCCCTGTGATTCATGTTGTAGGATAGGTCATGTAGAGAGCGAGTGTGCGTCCATTCCTCCTGAGATGGAACATGTCAACGCCATCTATGGCAGAGCTAGGAATGACCCATACTCATTAAATTATAATCCTGGATGGAGGAACCACCCCAATTTTTCATGGAACCAAAATAATGCCCCGGGTGGTCCTTCAAACTCCTCTCGACCACCTAACCAATCATACCAACCTCCCATGCATGCACAATCTTATCAGCAAGCCCAAGTTCCAATCACCAATCAATCGGGTTTCCCAAATTCCAATAATATGGAAACCCTATTCAATTCGCTTGAGACCTTGACTCGTGGACTTGAAAAGTCAATGAAATTTTTTATGTCAACCACAAGTCATGTTCTCACTTCAAATCAGCAGACCATCAAATCTCTAGAGCTTCATATGGACCAATTGGCCCAGTCTGTACATGAAAGAGAGAGAGGGTCCTTTCCTAACCAGCCTGAGGCTAACCCCCGCATGTACCAGCAACAACACATGCAAAATGAGAATGTGGTACCTCGGGGGAGGCAAGTGAACCATGTGGAGGAACTTGTTCACCATGTCAATTCCATTGTGACCTTAAGGAATGGAAAACAGGTTGACAATCACATTTCCATGCCACACCCACCACCATCTATGCAGGGGGAATGGTGGTGAAGAAGAGGCTGAGGGTCAGGGTAATACACCAACGTATCCTTCTCAGGAACTGCAGAAAACCTACCTGCCAAAAGCTCCCTATCCAAGTAGGTTAACAAAAAAACAGTGACACAATCAACAAGATATTAGAGGTGTTTAAGCAAGTTAAGGTTAACATCCCCTTGTTGGATGTCATCCAACAAATACCTCAATATGCCAAAGTGTTGAAGGATCTCTGCACAACCAAGAGGAAGACCAATGTTCCTAAGAAAGCATTCTTGGCTGCAAATGTAAGCTCACTTTTGTCCAATCCTGCTTACACAAAATACAAGGACCCTGGGTGTCCTACTATTCAGCGTACGATAGGGGACACTAGCATGAGTAATGTTTTGCTTGATTTAGGATAAGCAGTCCCTCCTCCCATTTTCTGTTTATCAATAGTTAAATTTGAGAGAATTGAAACCAACTAAGATCACCCTCCAATTGGTGGATAGATCCATTCGTATTCCAAAGGGGACTATTGAGGACGTGCTTATCAAAGTTGGAGATTTTAGATTTCCAGTCGATTTTATTGTCCTCGATACCAATCCTGTTGCGAACACCCACTCTCAAATACCTTTGATTTTGGGTAGACCATTTCTGGCAACTTCCAATGCCTTAATTAATTGTAGAAATGGTCTCATGAAGCTCTCATTCGGTAACATGAGTGTCGAGTTTCATGTGTTCAACTCTGGTAGACAACAAGAGCCCATGGATCAACCTTTAAATCTAAATCTCATACGCCAATTGGAGAAAGCACCACAAAATCAACGAACACCCTAACACCACTGCAACCCATTGAGAATGTTTGTGGGTCCAGCGAAAACTCATGCCTGTCTTTGCCATGCAACAGAGTGAGCTGGCATCAAACATAAATTTCCAAAAGGAGTGTTCGTTACATGATTCAGTTGATAGTACTAGTGAGAGTGAGACACCTCATCATATGCCTATACCAGAAGGTGTCTCTACCTCATGTCCCATGGCCATTGAGCCATTTGAGCTTCATATTGACTCCAACAAGGACCCACCTATGACCGAGCTTATGCTTGATGATCTAAATGATGGTGGGAGGTCCTTGTTGGATGACTTGGGGGGAAGCCCTATACTTAGTGATGCAAGTCTGCTGCATCCATCGAATGAGCGTGAGGAACTCATTCCGATGCACCCACCTATTGGTTGGAGGGTTTTGTTCGATGAGCAACTAAACCCTAGTGAGGCAACACAACTTCACTCATTCATGTTGCCTACACCCAACCAATACCATGAGGGGTTCGAGCCTTTCAGCTTTGACCTTTCACCGCTCACGACACCTCAGAGTACCGGTGAAGTTTTACCATCTCTGCAAGTCTCTGGTCCTCATGACTTGATGTTCTCCTTTGATGTTCCTTGACCAAATGATTATGAGAATATCATTGTTGCTGTATATATCATGTAAAAAACCGAAAAAAAGAAAAAAAAGAAAGAAAAAAACGAAAAAAAAGTGTGTAATAAAAGACTCCTTGAGCGAGCATTAATTGTTTTGGGTCCCAACCCTTGTGTATTTGGGCCCAATTTCTTCACATATTTGTCTCCCTTCTTCAGTATCTCACAGGTTTTGAGGGAATTCAGGTTTGTATCCATCAACATGACTGTGAACTTTCCTTTGTACTTCACGTTTGTGAGATCTATTCTTTTTCATGCATAAATCCATGTAGTATCTTGTTCACATTCATTGAGGACAATGCATGAAGTAGGTGTGTGGGGGTGTTTTACGTGTGTACATAGTCGAGTCTTTTCTTTTGTTTTTTGTTTTCTTTTGTGTGCATTGTTAGGGTCATGTTAGTGTGCCACATATAACATGATATATCTGCTCGCCATGGTCCTTGGGTGACTTGTCTTCTTTTGCTTGCCTAGTGCTTTAAAATTTTCACATTTCTTTCAAAATCTTCATGTTTTTGCGAAATAAAATATGTTTTTGTGCGTTTTGCGTGTGTTTAGCATGTGCAAAAACCGTTGAGAGGCAAAGTAAAAAGAAAGCTCCCAAAATTATCTAGTTTGCTGGCTTTAGGTCTTATCGAGTCGTTAGGATGTACCTCAGTTTTCCCTCGGGGGTGTGTAATCATAGGGTTTCAGCACTCAAACATCTAAAGAAGTCCACCCTGAACCTAGTGAGTCAAATAATTTGTGTCTATTAGTATAAGGAAGTTTGTCGTAGTCAAGGGCCCTTAATCTCTTTTTGTGAAAATTAAGTGTAGGGGTTTTGGTTCCCATGTAGATAAATGAATAAGTGGTGCTCTCTCTTCTTGCACGACTCCTATCACTCAGGAAAGTAGGTCTGAGGGGACTTTGTGGCTTGTGCTTTCGAGTCATCTGACTTGGGATGCACCGACCGAACTCCCGTTACACGGGTAGTAGGGATCGCCATATGTGGAGATTTGGGGGAAGGTGTACGTGATAGTGTAAGTCCTCATAGGCAATGATGCACGAAACCTGACCCTGAGAGAATCAAACACCAACCAATAAAATGCTCCAAAGAAAAAAGAAAAAAAGAAGAAGTGTCAAATAAGAACCAAAATGGACTTTACACATTGTATCACATTCAGAAGTTAAGGTTGCCCATGTCTTTCACATAAGTCCTTAACTAACTCTCACGAATAACTCATTAGGCTAGGTGTGTGGACCGATTACATATATAAAGTCGACCGGTAGTATTAGCGCGTCCCATGATCGACAATATTAGTCCAACGAGTCGTGTAGGTAGATTGATTAATGCATCTTGTTCGGATTTTGTGGGTGTATTCGCTGAAAACCCTCAGGAGACAACACTCCTCCTCCTTGGCGACAAGGAGGTTTAACGGCTTGTTACACGTGCTAAGTGCAACCATGATTCCTACGAAAGTGAGTTAGGATTTCTTGTTTTTTTCATATGCTTTTTCCTTTCTTTGTTTTGCTCGGGACTAGCAAAAGTTAGGTGTAGGGGTATTTGATTGACATCATTTCATGCTTATATTTGTATCTTATATCCATTATCTTTCACCTAAACAATGCTATGTAATGAGTTTTATGTTTAGTTTTCAGGAATAAATAGGTTTGAAGAGATGAAGCATAAAAGAACCCAAAAGCAGGGAAAAAGGACTGAATTATGAGAACTGGGGACTAAGATGCAAAGGAGAAGGACCTAAACATAAGACCAAAGGACCAAAGAGCAAAATAGAAAACTCCACACCATCATGGGGAGTATTTTGGCAATTCTATTCGGGTCGGAGCTCCAACAAGTGAAGTAGATGCATCAAATACCAACAAATACACATCCAGAAAAGCCCACAATAAAATCCAGCGTGATCTGGACCATATAGACCGTTAATTGGCGGTCCAAGACCGCTAACTGGCGGTCTATTTTGGCCCAAATTTGCTAAGATTTTGGTGGGTCGCGTATTAGTGTGTATTTAGTCTATTTCTAGTATTTGTTTATTCCCACATCGGGGGATTGTCCCGGATTACCTTTTTCTATGGCTATAAATAGAACTCTTCACCTTCTATTGTAATCACTCCATATTTTGGGTGGTTATTCTTCCTACTAGAAGTGAGGCCTTGAAGCACACACTAAAGTAGGAGGATGCTACTTGAAATGTGAGTCATTTGTTATTAAAAGTTGCTTCATTATGTTGTTTGTTTCTTGTTGTTTGTTTTACTTTGTTTAATTTCATTTCATTAGTTTTAGTAGCTTAGTTAATATGCTTTCTTTGCTTAGTTTAATAATTAGTGTAATGTGTAGTGAGTAGTTCCATCCCCTTTGGGGGTGGAGTAGATGTTCATACATGCATTAGAGAATGGAATGAATGCTTTATTTACAATGTGTTGATAAAACATGAATGTATGCTTGCTTGTTTAGGATAGAATTTATAACTTGATGAGTTTTTCCAAAATGATTAGACACCTCTCATGCTTGTTTACGTTTTGAAATAAACAACTTGCATATGTAAAAGTTAAGAAACTAGGTTGGTGAATAGATTGATAGGTTTTGTCATAACATTTAGACACTTCCTATGCATGATAACACCACCTTCATTTATGCTTAAAGAATGTGTTCAACACCCACCTCTTTGCATGTGTGCACTCACTCCACCCCTTAGGGGTTTTCCACTTCTGTATTCCAGCAATCTACTTTCATTCTTAGTTAAGTTTTAGTTAATCGTTTGTTGGTTTCTTTCACATTTCGTATTTCGTAATGTAGCATAGCGTAGTGTAGCATAATCAACCCTCTTCTCCATTTTTTTGCCACTTGATTTCGTGCAAACGAGAGGCTAGTCACCTCCCTGAGGACGACCCGTATTTGCCACCACTTCAACGCGGCTGTGCACTTGCGGTTTAATTAAAATGTTCAACAATGCCCTTGGTGTGGATGTGAAAAGATCTGTCCACTTCTTAGGAACAAGTGGTGCACCCACCATTTCACTGTCCTTTCCCGAGGCCTCAACCAACATGGCCGCTTCACCCTCCTTTTGCGCATGTTGGAGATGAATAAACCATGCCACCATCTCCCCCACACGTCATAGCTAGAGACAAGCGAAGAAATCACACCAAAAAGTGAAAAACGAAGGTTTTAGATGGAAAAACGAAGAAAACAACCCCAAAAACCCCTAGAATCGCCCATGTTTCCCAGAGCTCTCTCCCTTCTCTCTCTACTCTCCCTTCTTTATCTCCTCCTTTCTCTCACTCTTTCTCCCTCTCCCTCTCCTCTCTCTCTCTGCTTCTTCGTCTCTCCTCTTTCTCTCTCTCCTTTTCTGTAAATCGAGGACTCCTTCTCTCTCTTCTTCTCGTTATAATTCACTCTCTCCTCCTCTGTTTCACTCCCTCCTTATCTCGATTCTTCTCCCTCTCTCTCATTCCCTCTGGTTCTCTCTACTTCTCTTTCTTCATCTCTCCTCTCTCCCTCTCCTTGCCCTTCTTACTCTCCCCTTCTAGCTCTCTCTCTCTCCGTCTCCTTCTAGCTCTCTCTCTCTCTCCATCTCCGTCTCTCATCTTGTTCCGTCTCCCCGTTTCCCAACTTCCCTCTCTTTCGTCCTACACTCTCCATCTCTCTCTCCCCCCTTCTCCTTCTCCCTCCCCCTCCTTCTCTCTCCCTCCTCTCTCTCACCTCTCTCGTTCCTCTCTCCCTCGCCTTCTCGTCCTTCCCTCTCTCCCTCCTTTGTGGATCTCTCCTCCTTTTCTCTCAACCTCTCTCCTTTTCCTTCGCTGCCTCTCTCTCCTTTTTCTTCTTGCCTTTTACCTTCTCCTTCTCTGTCTCCCTCCGCTTCTTCACTCTTTCTAACCCTTTGCATCTCCTTCTCTCTCGTTCTCTCCTTCTCCTTATCACTCTATTTCTTTCTCCTTCTCTACCCTTCGCCTTTGCCTTCTCCATCTCCTTCTCTCTCTTTTTATCCTTCTGTACTCTCCTTGATACTCTCTCTGCTTCACTATCCTACTTCCCTCTCCCTCCTTCTTCTTCTCTTTCTAGCTCTCTTCGTCTCCTGTCTCTCTCCTTCACTAGCTCTCCTTATCCCATTCTTTCTATTTCTACATCGCTTTCTCTCAACTCTCCTCTATATCCGTTCGTTCTCTCTCTCACTCTCCGTGTCATTCCTCTCTCTCTCTCTCTATCTCATCTCATTCCCTCCCTCCTCCATCTCTCTTTCCACCTTCTCCTTCTCTTTCTCCTTGCATGTCCCTCCTTCTCTCACTCCTTCTCCCTCTCCTTCTCTCTCATGTCTCCCTCTCTCTCCTCCTTCTACTTCTTTCTCTATTCTTATCCTTCCTTCTCTCCCTTCTCTCCTTCTCATTCTCTCTCCCTCCTTCCCTTCCATCTTATTGTCCCACTCTCTCTTATTGTCCCACTCTCTCTACTTCTCACTCCTCTCTCTGATTCTCTCTTCCCTTCCATCTTCTCTTTCCTTATCCTTCACTCTTCGTATTCAATCTCCTTTCCTCCCTCTCCTCTATCCCCTTTTCCTTCTCCATCTCTCTCATCTTCTTGTCTCTCCCCCACTCTCTTACTTGCCTTCTCCTTCTCTCTTTCATCTCTCTCTTTATCTCCATCTCATATCCGCTCTTTCTCTCTCCCTCTCTCTCCGTCTCCTTCTCCCTCCCCTCCTCCATCTCCCTCTCCTTCACTCTCTCGCCTCCTCTCTCACTCTATCTTACTCTCTCGCTCTCCGTCTCCTTCTTCTCTCTCTCTTTCCTTCTCTATCTCTCCTCTCTTCCACTCCCTCTCCTTCTCGGTCTCTTCCAATTGGCGGTCTGGTGAGCTACTTTTGCCTTCTTATTTCTTTGTCGTGTTGCCATAATTGATCTAGTAATCTGGGACTCAATTTTGCATGTTCTGACTCTTAGATTGTTCCCATGGACACTTGTGCCTAAATTTGCCTTCCCCTTCTCTCGTGTAGGATGCTTTGGCCCCGTGGTTCTCCTAGTAGTGTCTTCTAGAGTTGCCTCCGCCAAGGAGAGCAACTCTTCTTCACCCATAATTCGTTGGGACCTCTCTTGCAAAATGCCCTCTTGTGCTCCCCTCCTCTTCTTGCTTTCTGAAATTTGTTCCCCAAGAGAAAGATAGGTGTCAATCTCCCTCTCAATTCGTGGGGGACTTGCTTGCAAAAGGTCCTCTTGCTCCTCCCTCCTCGTGTTTCCTTTAAGTGAGGTGCTATCTGATAATTTTCCCTCAAAAGGAGTCAAGTGGTCCATCTCCCTCTCTTTTACAACCAAAATAGGAGCCTCCTCATTTGCCCATTCAAACCTAGAGCACTCAAGTCTCTTTCAAGTTGTTGCACTCTCCCTCCACTTGTGCACCCTAACCTACCACTCCACAGGGCACTTCATGACTTGCCCCCCCTTCCACATCCTCACTCCTTCCTTCCACGTCATCATCTCCTCCAGCCTTCCCTTCCTTCTCTTGACCTCTAGGTGCAAACTCCACCAAAGAAAAGTGAGTGTCATGCCTAGGCACCTCTGATTTTCCTTCCTTCCCATTGCTCTTTGCAGCCTTCCTCCTATCAACAACGACCCACCTCTCCTCCTTTCCTTGCTGAGTCTCACTAACCTTGTTTATGGCCCCTCTTCTCAGCTTGTACCACTCCAAGTCATGACCAATCTCGCAACAATTCGTGCAATACCCGGGCTTCCATTCATAGTCCACATTTACTCTATGTGTGACATCCTCTTCTATTTGCACCAAACCCAACTTGGGTAACTGAAATCAGAAGCCACTTCCACGCACACCCTAGAATAGGCAAGTCGCCTCCCCGATGCGGTTTGCTCATCCATGGCCTCCCAAGAACACTCACAATGTTGCTCAACGTTTTTTGAGACCAAAATCGAAGGTCTAGCTCCGGAAGACGAATCCAAATGGGAACCGTGGTGATGTTTGCCCTTTGCAAAGCCACTTCCAGAGCCCATTCAAGGACCACAAGGGGGCAGCCACGAATGAAGCAAGGACCTCCTTCAAGCACGCGTTTTCTGTCTTCAGCAAGAGAGAACCGAAAAAGGAGGAATCCTTGACTCCTCTTAATGACCTCCAAAGCTCCAGCCAAACCCCATATCTTGTGTAGGTGTTTCTCAAGTGTAGGCAAGTGTGGTCTAAATGCAATGAAACACCTATGTTTTCCATGTTGTGCCACTCCTTCTCTCTCCTCTCATGTTTTTTCCTTTATCAATTAAGTATTTCATGGGTGTTTCTCTCCACCCTTCTCCTTCTCCTTCCCCCTCCTTCTCTCTCCCTCCTCTCTCTCACCTCTCTCATTCCTCACTCCCTCGTTTACTCGTCCCTCCCTCCTTGGTCCCTCCTTTTCCGTGGTTAAGACGAGCATCGAGTGGTCAGTCAAGTTCATATCCCCCATGACATAGTTAGAATCTGGATAGGTGTGGTGGAGACGTAGCCTTGCACCCATTCCTCTTTATCCCATTACCATGTTGAATTTAGGGCTCATGTGCGCACTCTTCTTCCTCTCCTTCATTTGCACTTCCCCCTTCATGTTCCCTTCCTTCAAGTTCCTCTAGAGAATTGAAAAAACGCCCCAACCTTTGAGGTTGGTCTTGTCCCTCATAGCCCTAGATCGGGTGACAATGCCTCCTCTTAGGCGAAGATGGCTAGGGTCAGAATGGCACCCAGCCACTCCACTAATCCCATCGCTTTGCTGCTCCCCAAAGCTGGGCGTCTTTCCTTCACAATGTATCTCACGTTTATCTCCACATGGAGTGTCTCCAGCCATGTTTCCTCCAGCTGCATCCAAGGAAACACCTTGGGATTTCTCCCCCATGATTGGTGGACCAGCACAATGTTTGTTTCCCCTACTAAGCTGCCTCCGGATTGGTTCCCTCCTTGGACTCACATGATGCAAGCCTGCAGCAGCCTTCGTCCCACCAAAGGATGGAACTCCTCCATGGTTGGTGCAAGCAAAAAACTCTCTACTAGCACTACTCTCAATGGTTCACTATCGTACTTCCCTCCCCCTCCTCCTTCTTTTCTTTCTCTCTCTCCGTCTCCTGTCTCTCCTCTTCACTATCTCTCCTTATCCCATTCTTTCTATTTCTACTTCTCTTTCTCTCAACTCTCCTCCTTCTCTCTATCTGTTTCATTGTCTCTCACTCTCCGTTTCATTCCCCTCACTCTCATCTCTTTCCCTCTCTCCTCCATCTCTCTTTCCACCTTCTCCTTCTCTTTCTCCTTGCATGTCCCTCCTTCTCTCGCTGCTTCTCCCTCTCCTTCTCTCTCATGTCTCCCCCTCTCTCCTTATCTTTCTCTCTCTCCCCCTTCTACTTCTTTCTCTATTCTTGTCCTTCCTTCTCCCCCCCTCTCCTTCTCTTTCCTTATCTCATTCTATCTCCCACCTTCTACTTGTTCTTCACTCTCTCTTATTGTCCCGCTCTCTCTACTTCTCACTCTTCTCTCTGATTCTCTCTTCCCTTCTATCATCTCTATCCCTATCCTTCACTCTTCGTCTACAATCTCCTTCCCTCCCTCTCCTCTACTTCAATCCCTCTCCTCTATCCTCTTTTCCTTCTCCATCTCTCTCATCTTCTGGTCTCTCCCTCTCCATCTCACTTGCCTTCTCCTTGTCTCTCGCCTTCTCCTCTTGCATCTCTCTCTATATCTCCATCTCATCTCCGCTCTTTCTCTCTCCCTCTCTCTCTGTCTCCTTCTTCCTCCCCTCCACCATCTCCCTCTCCTTCACTCTCTCCCCTCCTCTCTCACTCTATCTCACTCTCTCGCTCTCCGTCTCCTTCTTCTCTCTCGCTTCCTTCTCTATCTCTCCTCTCTTCCACTCCCTCTCCTTCTCGGTCTCCTCCCCTCTCGCTCCCCTTTTCCTTCTCTCTCCCCTCATCTTCTCTCCACTCTCCCCTTCTCCTTTTCTCTCCTTGTTCTCCTTCTTCTTCTCTCACCTTCTTCTCCCTCCTTCTCTTCCTCCTCTCTCTCTCTCAGCCCTCTTCTCCTCCCTCTTATTTTCCTCTCCGTCACCTTCACTCTCTCTCACTCCTCCTTATCTCTCTCCTCTCTCTTTGTCTCTCTCCTTCCCCTCCTTTCTTGTTCTCCTTCTCTCTTACTCTCCCCCCTTCTCTCACCTTCTCTCTATTTCTCCCTCTTCTTACCATTGGTCTCTACTTCTCCTTCTCCGTCTCTCTTTCCTTCTCTCCTTCTTGTTCCCTTCCAATCTCTTATTCCTTCTCTCTCTCCTTCTCCTAGTCTTCCTCCATCTAGCTCACTTACGGACTCTGTCTCTCCCCTTCTCTCACTCTTTCTCCCTCTCTCCTCTCTCCTTTTCTATAAATCGAGGACTCCTTCTCTCTCTCCTCTCTGCTTCTTCTCGTTCTAATTCACTCTCTCCTCCTCTGTTTCACTCCCTCCTTATCTCTCTCCTTCTCCCTCTCTCTATCTCCCTCTCTCTCATTCCCTATGGTTCTGTCTACTTCTCTTTCCCCATCTCTCCCTCTCCTTTCCCTTCTCACTCTCTCCCCCTCTTTCCGTCTCTCCTCTCTCTCCATCTCCTTCTCCATCTCTCTCCGCTTCTTCACTCTTTCTAACCCTCTACATCTCCTTCTCTTTCGCTCTCTCCGTATCCTTATCCCTCTCTTTCTTTCTCCTTCTCTACCCTTCGCCTTCTCCATCTCCTTCTCTCTATTTTTCTCCTTTTGTCCTCTCCTTAGTACTCTCTCTCCTTCACTATCCTACTTCCCTCTCCCTCCTCCTTCTTCTCTTTCTCTCTCTCTTCGTCTCCTGTCTCTCTTCTTCACTATCTCTCCTTATCTCATTCTTTCTATTTCTCTTCTCTTTCTCTCAACTCTCCTCCTTCTCTCTATCTGTTTCGTTCTCTCTCTCACTCGTCTCATTGCTATTGCCAGCCATGAGTATGTCATCAACATACAAGGTCAGAATGTCAAATTTACCATTGGATCTCTTAACGTACACACAGTGATCTTCCTCAAGCATAGAGAACGCATTCTCTGATATAGCTTGATGGAAGCGAATGTTCCACTGTCTAGACGCTTGTTTTAAGCCATACAAGGACTTATTGAGCTTGCACACTTTGCGCTCTTGTCCTTTGACTTCAAAACCTTGAGGTTGATCTATATAGATCTCCTCCTCAAGTTCTCCATTGAGAAAAGCAGTCTTTACATCCATTTGGTAAAGCTTTAAGTCCATCTGAGCTACAATAGCTAGTAGAAGGCGGATGGAGGCAAACCTAACCACGGGTGAAAAGGTTTCCTCAAAATCCACGCCTTCTCTTTGGGTGTAGCCTTTAGCTACCAGTCTAGCCTTGAATCTATCAATAGATCCATCCGCCTTCCTCTTAATCTTGAGGATCCACTTGACCCCAATGACCTTTCGGTTTGGCGGTAAGTCGACCAAGTCCCAGACTCGATTAACTTTCATCGACTCCAACTCTTCCTTTATAGCTTCTAACCACTCTTTCGCATTTGGACCTTCCAAAGCCTCTTTCATGGTCTCCGGTTCTTGCTCATCGATTACTGTCATCCTAGATGATTCATAATCAATTTCTTCTTGAGCTATCATGAGGGCCTCTTCCTCTAAGCGAAAACCGCCTACGAGGAATGAGCCTGCGTTTACTTCGACGCAGATGGGTATCTGATGGCTCATCCTCCGTGAGAGCTATCGGATCCTCAGCATTGCTGCTCCCACTAGGATTGACTGGTGGAACCTCATGTTCAACTTCCAGATCCTGATCCCGTGGAGTGGCAATGTCCTCATCTTGTTGTTCAAAGAAGTCCACTAACTCTTTGATAGCTCCAGCAAGAGTTGGAAAAACATTTTCCAAGAATGTGGCATCCCTAGACTCCAATTCCGTCCTTCTTTCATTCTCGTCTAACCTGATAAAAACATAACCTTTGGAGAGATTACTATATTTTACAAAGATACACTTTTTCCCTCTAGGTCCTAGATTTCATATCGGTGACTAGTAGAATGAATGTATGTCGCGCATCCCCAAGGATGCAGCAGACTAAATTCAGGCTTCTGTCCTGTCCATAACTCATATGGAGTTGAGGGAACCGATTTTGTTGGAACTCTATTGAGGATGTAGGCAGCAGTCATTAGAGCATCTCCCCAAAACGAAATTGGCAAGCTCGCATGCGCCATCATGGATCTAACCATGTCTAGCAACGTTCTATTCCTTCTCTCGACAACACCATTTTGCTGAGGAGTATATGGCATAGTGAGTTGTCTAGATATCCCTTTTCATCACATAACTCCTTGAACATTATGGAGAGATACTCCCCACCTCTGTCCGTTCTGAGAGTTTTTATCTTATTATCCAATTGATTCTCTACCAAGCTCATGAATTTCTTAAAGCATTCTAGAGCTTCTGACTTGTGAGAAATAAGATAAATATGACCATATCTAGTGTAGTCATCAATAAATGTGATGAAGTAACTTTGTCCATGTCTAGTACGCACATTCAAAGGTCCACAAATATCCGAGTGAATTAGTTCTAAAGGAGAAGTAGCCACAATGGCTTTTCCGAACGGTTTTCTAGTTGCCTTTCCAGCTAGACAAGTTTCACAGGTCGGCAATTCAAATTTGGAGCATTCTCCTAATACCCCCTCCTTTGCCAACCTGTTCATCCGGTCACCACCAATGTAACCTAGTGTAGCATGCCACATAACTGAATCATTATTTATGGAACTTTGACTCATAAAGGCACTAGTGTTATGATTGAAATCATAAATTGCGTCCACACACAATAAAACCGTCAGAAAGAAAGGCATGTCCATAATAAATGTTAGCAAGGTATAAACCCATATCATTGTTCTCAAAAACAACTTTAAAACCATGTCTCATCAAAACAACAACAGGAATAATATTTCGCTGTATAGCTGGTGCATACAACACGTCGTGAAGTAATAGGATCCAGCCACTTCGCAAAGCCACTTTGCATGTGCCAACTCCAAGAACTTCAATGATAGTATTGTTCGCCATGTTTATTCGCCTCCCACTTGGAACACGGCGATATTCCACGAAGGCATAACGATCCTTTGTTACATGGTCCGTGACACCTGAATCCACAATCCACACAGGAGAGTGATCAGTGAGCATCACAGAACTAGTCACGTTACAATTCAAGGGATTACACATAGTAATTACCTTTTTGCTCAGTGCACTCACGAGCAAAATGCCCAGTCTTTCGGCGGTTAAAACAAGTCACATTATACTTATCTTTCCCACCTCTAGATCCTTGAGGTCATTTCTTTCCAACTTTGTTTTCTATTTTGTTTTTATATGCACCCTTCTTGCCTTTAAGACCCTGAGCTCTATCTCTTTTGCGCTTAAAACCTGCACTACTCCGAGGAGCGCCAGGTTCAGCAGCAAACACTTCAGTTAGAGGGGCTTCCGCATGCATGCGGTCCTCCTCCAGCTCTAGGTGTTTTGCGGCCTGGTCAAATGTCTTGATGTCATCAGCATGAGTCAATGAGATCAACACATGTATGTGGATTTAATCATAAAGGAAATATTTCAAATGAAATGCATGCTATCATTCCAAAAAATCCGAAATTCCTTAAATGAGATCAACACATATATGTGCATCAAAGGAAAGCATTCAAAATATACTTTTAAGGCAACAAAACTCCAGCCCACAATATGCTCTAAAAAATTCAGAATTTGCCAATCTATCCTTAATCAATATAAGCATGCAATCAACAATAATTATGCTACTTCTATTGGAAAGAAAGAAATTCGAATTTTCAAGAGAACAGCAAGCATATATGCGCATTTTTCAGTAAGGAAACCAATCAATCACATGAATGTTAATGCTCCAAAAATAGCCATATCCGAAATTCTTTAGACCAACAAGACAACACAATTATCATGCATATATGCATATGGCAATAAACATCTACTCTAGATGCATGCTCATATTGAAAAATGCTAAATAAACAAGCATATACACGAAATTCCAGAAAACATGAGATCTAGTCATGCATGTACACGAATCAGAGATAACAACATTTGATACATCCACACAATCCGATAGGCATGATGATATACAAATGACATACAAACATTATCATCTAATTCAAGCATGAAAAAATATCAGAGAATTAAACTACTGATTATCATATAAAACATGCGCAAAAACAGAAGATCATCATGATAGGGTTAACACAGATTTCATGTATACATGCTCAAAGATTAGAATAAATAATATCTAACCCTAAATCGGAAAAATCAGGAAAAATAGACATCTGATTTCATGTATACATGTGCATGATTTAGAAGAATCAACATGGAAAATAACTTCTGATTTTATCTAATACATGCGCAAAGAATAGAGGTAAGAACACAGAAAAAACAGAATTTTGGTCACATCTATGTATGTGCAATGATAGGAGAGCAACGTATCATATTGGCTCGGAATAAAATCAGGAAAAAATCCATCTTAAACGATGCATACATGCGCAAGAATGGAGGAGCAAAATCTAACCCTAGATGCATGCTCTAATGAACCAAAACATGCGCAACAAGTAGAGTCTAGTCTAAGCCCTAATCGCATGTTAGAAAGAACTCAGCAAACATGCACCACTTATATCTCTAAATGAACGATCATATTATTTAATTTAAAGATAAAAAAAACTTCTGAGTTTTCATTTCCAGAATATCAAAAACAAATTTTAAAGAAAAAACATGAACAATCAACATATATAACATGCGCATCATGTAAATAAGCAATGCTGATTTTTCTGTTATCTTTCTTTCTTCAAAAAACATAACCACCGAATTTTTATCTCAAATCAGATTATCATGAAACAAAAATTCGTCAAGAATGGTGAGGATTCGAAGGTAATCGAGATGGCTCTGGTACCAATGTTAGCAAACAACGATTCTACAGGTTCAGGAGTACCTTTCTTGGAGAGAACCTGTGGCAGCGGAAGGAAGATCGGAGGTCACCTTACGGAATCCTTCTCACCGGTCGGTCTCCTACTCTCTTGGAGAAGGAGCGCGAGTCCACAACCCAAGAGTCCACGGAATGAGCTTGGTGTAGGTGGAGGGACGAAATGGGAGAGAGAGAAGGTGGCGGCTAGGGTGGGTGGAGGTTAGGGTTTACACACTTGTTATTCCATCCAATGGGAGGCTCCCCTCTTTATAGATGGCTCCACCCTAAACCCTTAAATGTGTAGTCCAATAGGGACGCGCCATGTGTCAGTGCTTTGGGCAAATATCTTATTAATCCTAGATTAATCCAACACTTTTCCTTCTCCCTCTATCTTTCCTTCTCTCCTTCTCTCCTTCTCCTTCCCTTCTCTCTTTGTCTCTCTCCTTCCCCTCCTTTCTCGTTCTCCTCCTTATCTCCCTCCTCCCCCTTTGTCTCTCCCCTTTTCTGCCTTTCTCGTTCTCCTCCTTATCTCCCTCCTCTCTCTTTGTCTCTCTCCTTCCCCTCCTTTCTCGTTCTCCTTCTCTCTTTCTCTCTCCCCCTTCTCTCTCCTTCTCTCTATTTCTCCCTCTTCTTACCAGTGGTCTCTACTTCTCCTTCTCCCTCTCTCTTTCCTTCTCTCCTTCTCCTTCCCTTCTAGTCACCTATTACTTCTCTCTCCCCTTCTCCTCGTCTTCCTCCGTCTAGCTCAATTACGGACTCTCTCTCCCCTTCTCTCGCTCTTTCTCTGTCTCTCCTCTCTCTGCTTCTTCATCTCTCCTTCTCTTTCTCTCTCTCCTTTTCTGTAAATCGAGGACTCCTTCTCGCTCTCCTCACTCTTCTTCTCGTTCTAATTCACTCTCTCCTCCTCTGTTTCACTCCCTCCTTATCTCTCTCCTTCTCCCTCTCTGTCATTCCCTATGGTTCTCTCTAATTCTCTTTATCCAACTCTCCCCCTCCTTTACCTTCTCACTCTCTCCCCCTCTGTCCGCCTCTCCTCTCTTTACTTCTCCTTGTAGCTCTCTCTCTCTCTCCCAATCTCCGTCTCTCCGTCTCCCCGTTTCCCAATTTCCATCTATTTCGTCCTACGCTCTCCGTCTCTCTCTCTCCCCCTTCTCCTTCTCCTTCCCCCTCCTTCTCTCTCCCTCCTTCTCTATCTCACCTCTCTTGTTCCTCTCTCCCTCGCCTTCTCGTACTTCCCTCTCCCCTCCTATGTCGATCTCTCCTCCTTTTCTCTCAACCTCTCTCCATCTCCTTCGCCTTCGCTGCCTCTCTCTCCTCTTTCTTCTTGTCCTGTTCCTTCTCCTTCTCCGTCTCTCTCCGCCTCTTCACTCTTTCTAACACTCTGCATCTCCTTCTCTCGTTCTCTCCTTCTCCTTATCCCTCTCTTTCTTTCTCCTTCTCTACCCTTCGCCTTCTCCATCTCCATCTCTCTCTTTTTCTGCTTTTGTCCTCTACTTAGTACTCTCTTTCCTTCACTATCCCACTTCCCTCTCCCTCCTCCTTCTCTTTCACTCTCTCTCCGTCTCTTGTCTCTCTTCTCGATTATCTCTCCTTATCCCATTCTTTCTATTTGTACTTCTCTTTCTCTCAACTCTCCTTCTTCTCTCTATCCGTTTCGTTCTCTCTCTCACTCTCCGTCTCATTCCCCTCTCTCTCTCTCTCATTTTTCTTCCATCTCACTTTCCACCTTCTCTATCTCTTTCTCCATGCATGTCCCTCCTTCTCTCGCTCCTTCACCCTCTTCCTTCTCTCTCATGTCTCCACCTCTCTCCTTATCTTTCTCTCTCTCCTCCTTCTACTTCTTTCTCTATTCTTATCCTTCCTTCTTCCCCTCTCTCCTTCTATTTCCTTCTCTCATTCTATCTCCCTCCTTCTCGTTGTTCTTCACTCTCACTTATTGTCCCACTCTCTCTACTTCTCACTCCTCTCTCTGATTCTCTCTTCCCTTCTATCTTCTCTCTCCTTATCCTTCACTCTTCGTCTTCAATCTCCTTCCCTCCCTCTCCTCTACTTAAATCCCTCTCCCCTATCCCCTTTTCCTTCTTGATCTCTCTCGTTTTCTTGTCTCTCCCCCTCTCTCACTTGCCTTCTCCTTCTCTCTCTCCTTCTCCTCTTGCATCTCTCTATCTCCATCTCAGCTCCGCTCTTTCTCTATCCCTCTCTCTCCGTCTCCTTCTCCCTCCCCACCTCCAACTCCCTTTTCCTTGTCTATCTCTCCTCTCTTCCACTCCTTCTCCTTCTCGGTCTCCTCCCCTCCTCCCACTCCCTTTGTCCTTCTCTCTCTCCTCATCTTCTCTCCACTCTCCCCTTCTCCTTTTCTCTCTGTGTTCTCCTTCTTCTCCCTCCTTCTCTTCCTCCTCTCTCTCATCCCTCTCCTCCTCCCTCTTCTTTTCCTCTCCGTCACCTTCACTCCTCCTTATCTCTCTCCTCCCCCTTTGTCTCTCCCCTTCTCCGCCTTTCTCGTTCTCCTCCTTATCTCTCTCCTCCCTCTTTGTCTTTTCCCTCCTTTCTCGTTCTCCTTCTCTCTTTCTCGCTCCCTATTGAACGTTTTAATTAAACCGCAAGTGCACGACGTCTGTGAAGTATGAAATGCGAACAAAAGCAATAAATGATGGACTACCAAACTAAACTAAGAACTAAATAAGTGCTGGAATTCAGAAATAGAAAACCCCTAAGGGGTGGAGTGAGTGCACACATGCAAAGAGGTGGGTGTTGAACACATTCTTTAAGCCCAAATGAAGGTTGTGTTATCATGCATAGGAGGTGTCTAAGTGTTATGGCAAAACCTATCAATCCATTCACCAACCTATTTGATTAACATTTACATATACAAATTGTTTATTTCATAACGTAAACAAGTGTGAGATGTGTCTAATCATTTTGTCAAAACTCATCAAGTTATAAATTCTATCCTAAACAAGCAAGCGTACATTCATGTTTTATCAACACATTGTAAATAAAGCATTCATTCCATTCTCATTTGCATGTACGAACATCTACTCCACCCCCCAAAGGGGATGGAATCTACTCACTACACATTAGACTAATTATTAAACTAAGTAAAGAAATCATATT
The DNA here is from genome assembly GCA_963682175.1 of Triglochin maritima. Classification (NCBI taxonomy): domain Eukaryota; kingdom Viridiplantae; phylum Streptophyta; class Magnoliopsida; order Alismatales; family Juncaginaceae; genus Triglochin; species Triglochin maritima. The sequence continues at coordinate 32,009,894 of OY821776.1, read as the reverse complement.
AACTAAGCTACTAAAACTAATGAAATGAAATTAAGCAAAGTAAAAAAACAACATGAAACAAACAACATTATGAAGAAACTTTTATTAAGATGACTCACAATTCAAGTAGCATCCTCCCACTTTAGTGTGTGCTTCAAGGCCTCACTTCTAGTAGGAAGAATAGCCACTCAAAATATGAAGTGATTACAATAGAAGGTGAAGAGTTCTATTTATAGCCAAAGAAAAAGGCAATCCGGGACAATCCCCCGATGTGAGACCAAACAAATAGTAGAAATGGACTAAATACACACTAAAATATTAGCGGATTTGGAGACAGAGACTAAATACCCAAATGGACTAAAATATTAGCGGATTTCGACCAATTGGTGGTCTTTATAGTTTGGATATGGCTGGAATTTATTCTGGGCTTTTTATGGATTACTTTGTCGGTCTTTGATGCATCTACTTTGTTTATTGGAGCTCCGACCCAAATTTAATTGCCAAAATACTCCCCAAGGTGGTGTGGAGTTTTCTGTTTTGCTCTTTGTCCTTCGGTCTTACGTTCAGGTACTTCTCCCTTGCATCTTAGTCCCCAGGTCTCACAATTCATTCATTTTTCCCTGCTTTTTGGTCCTTTTATGCTTCATCTCTTCAAACCTATTTATTTCTGAAATTCAAACATAAAACTCGTCACGTAGCATTGTTTAGGTGAAAGATAATGGATATAAGATAGAAATATAAGCATGAAATGATGTCGATCAAATACCCCCACACCTAACTTTTGCTAGTCCCGAGCAAAACAAAGAAAGAGAAAAGCATATGAAAAACAAGAAATCCTAACTCACTTTTGTAAGACTCACGGTTGCACTTAGCACGTGCAACAAGCCGTTAAACCTCCTTGTCGCCAAGGAGGAGGAGTGCTGTCTCCTGAGGGTTTTCAGCGGATACACCCACAAAATCCGAACAAAGATGCATTAATCAATCTAACTACACGACTCGTTGGACTTATTTTGTCGATCATGGGACGCGGTAATACTACGGGTCGACTCTATATATGTAATCGGTCCACACACCTAGCCTAATGAATTATTCGTGAAAGTTAGTTACGAACTTAAGTGAAAGACATGGGCAACCTTAACATCTGAATGTGATACAATGTGTAAAGTCCATTAAGGTTCTTATTTGACTTTTTTTTCTTTCTTTGGAGCATTTTATTGGTTGGTGTTTGATTCTCCCAGGGTCAGGTTTCGTGCATCATTGACTATAAGGACTTACACTATCACGTACACCTTCCCCCAAATCTCCACATAGGGCGATCTCTACCACCCGTGTAACGGGAATTCGGTCGGTATATCCCAAGTCAGATGAATCGAAAGCACTAGGCACAAAGTCACCTCACACCTACTTTCCCGAGTGATAGGAGCCGTGCAAGAAGAGAGAACACCACTTATTTATTTATCTACATGGGAACCAAAGCCCCTACACTTAAGTTTTACAGAAAGAGATTAAGGGCCCTTGACTATGACAAACTTCCTTGTACTAACAGACACGAATTATTTGACTAACTAGGTTCAGGGTGGACTTCTTTAAATGTTTGAGAACTGAAACCCTATGATTAGCGCCCCCGAGGGAAAACCGGGGTGCATCCTAAGGACTCGATAAGACCTAAAGCCAGTAAACTAGATATCCTAATGCATCAAGTTCAAGACAATGTTGGGAGCTTTGTTTTTACTTTCCCTCTCAACGGTTTTGCACATGCTAAACACACGCAAAACCTACAAAAAAATTTCTTTCGCAAACACATGAAGATTTTGAAAGAAATGTGAAAATGTTAAAGCACTTGGCAAGCAAAAGAAGACAAGTCACCCAAGGATAATGGCAAGCAGATATATCAATGTGAAATGTAGCACACTAACATGACCCTATCAATGCACACAAAAGAAAATAAAATCAAAGGAAAAGACTCAACTATGTACACACGTAAAACACCCCCCACACCTACTTCATGCATTGTCGTCAATGAATGTGAGCATGATACTACATGGATTTATGCATGAAAAAGGGAAGATCTCACCAACATGAAGTGCAACAGGAAGTTCATGGTTATAGTGATGGACACAAACCCGAATTCCCTCAGAACCTGTGAGATGCTGACGAAGGGAGACAAATACGTGACAGAAATGGGCCCCAAGTACACAAGGGTTGGGGCCCACAACAATCAATGCTCGCTCATGGAGTCTTTTATTGTACTTTTTTTGTTTATTTAATTTTTTTGTACAAGATATATACATCAACCAAGATATTCTCATAATCATTTGGTCAAGGAACATCAAATGAGAACATCGAGTTATGATTACCAGATACTTTCCGAGATGGGCAAACTTCACTGGTACTCTGAGGTGTCATGAGGGGTGAAAGGTCAAAGCTGAAAGGCTCGAACCCCTCATGATATTGGTTGGGTGTAGGCAACATAAATGAGTGCAGTTGTGTTGCCTCACTAGTGTTTAGTTGCTCATCGAACAAAACCCTCCAACCAATAGTTGGGTGCATCAGAATGAGTTCCTCAAGCTCATTCGACGGATGCAGTAGACCTGCATCACTAAGAGTGGGGCTTCTCCCCAAGTCATCAAACAAGGACCTCCCACCATCATTTATATCATCAAGCATAAGCTCGATCGTAGGTGGGTCCTAGTTGGAGTCAAGATGAAGCTCAAATGGCTCAATGGCCAAGGGACATGAGATAGAGACACCTTCTGGTATAGGCATATGATGAGGTGTCTCACTCTCACTAATAATCTCAACTGAATCATGCAACGAACACTCCTTTTGGACATTCATGTTTGATGCCAGCTCATTCTGTTACATTGCAAAGACAGGCAATGAGTTTTCGCTAGGCCCACAAACATTCTCAATGGGTTGCATTGGTGTTAGGGGTGTTCGTTGATTTTGTGGTGCTTTCTCCAACTAGCGGATGAGATTTGGATTTAAAGGTTGATCCATGGGCTCCTGTTGCCTACCAGAGTTGAACACATGAAACTCGACACTCATGTTACCGAATGAGAGCTTCATGAGACCATTTCTACAATTAATTAAGGCGTTGGAAGTTGCCAGAAATGGTCTACCCAAAATCAAAGGTATTTGAGAGTGGGTGTTCGCAACAGGACAACAAAATCTACTGGAAATAAAAAATCTCCAACTTTGATAAACACGTCCTCGATAATCCCCTTTGGAATACGAATGGATCTATCCTCCAATTGGAGGGTGATCATAGTTGGTTTCAATTCTCCCAAATTCAAATGTTGATAAATAGAAAATGGGAGCAGGTTGACCGCCGATCCTAAATCAAACAATACATTACTCATGCTAGTGTCCCCTATCGTACACTGAATAGTAGGACACCTAGGGTCCTTGTATTTTGTGTAGGCGGGATTGGACAAAAGTGAGCTTACATTTGCAGCCAAGAATGCTTTCCTAGGAACATTGGTCTTTCTCTTGGTTGTGCAGAGATCCTTCAACACTTTGGCATATTGAGGTATTTGTTGGATGACATCTAGCAAGGGGATGTTAACTGATGAGAATTTTATTTATACCGCAAGTGCATGGCGTCATTGAAGACGCGGCAAGTACGGATCAAACACAAGGAGGGAGAGATTCTTATATTTTTGTGAATTTTTTTATTAAGGAAAGAAAAAGAGAAATAGGGTTGGTTTGAGATTTTTGGATTTTTTAATTTTTCTACAGCAAGAACAACAAAAACAAAAACTAAGAAGAAACAACTATGGATGAGAGTCCAGTGGGTGGGAGTTATGAATCTTCGAGTTAGATTAGAGATCACGAAAATTATTATAAATCAAGTGAGATATTAAGCATCATATGATAATTGATTTAACAAAAACTCATATGATCAAAACACTAACAAGAAATTAAAATAAAAACGATCTCTCTTCTCTAACCCTAAATCCGTCACCCCCACCCTTTGGAGGGTTTCGAAACCCATGGGGAGAAGATGAGGAGAAGGGGTCATGGAGATCATCGAGAGACTACGAAAAAAAAAGAAATATTATACTAAACTACGAACTACAAAAACAAATGCAATTATTTTAAGCATGCAAAAAATTATTCTAAGAGAAGAATAAAGAACAACTAAATTACTCTACTCTACTGGAATTAAGAACATAAAATATTAATCTAAAACTAAGCTTACGAAAGACAAAGACAATGGAGAAATAAATAGGCAGAATTTTATTGTTATAGAATGGAAATACAAAAAGTTCCCTTTGCAACATAATTTCGGGGCTATTTATAGCCGATACAAGGAACCCTAAGTATGAATATGGAAGGACACGTGCTATTACACGACTGGAGGAAATTTAGAGCCACAGATCGCAACCCATGCGGCGTTTCCGCCGCACATTGACCGTTATATGCGGCGGAATCGCCGCCTGGTTGGCTCGGATTGTTTTGTGCTTTTTCGGGTGTGTTTTTGGTATGTTCTAGATGGCCTCCACGTGTCTGAATTGATTATTTCATATCTTTGGAGATCCGAATTTAATTTCTTCTTGAATACTTCTCCAAAATAACTTTTTAATCCTTCTAATTTGCAATCAGGTCCACAGCTTTTTATGCAATCGATTGGACTTCAACTTGAGCTTGAATCTCTAGCTAATTGGTCTTTGTGATCCATCTGAGTCCATTGCACGCGTTTTAGCTCGATTGTTGGTAAATTACATTGTAACTCCTGAATTCTGCACAATTGCTCAAAACAATACCTTAGTAGCATTTATTTATATAAAAAAAATCTAAATGAAAGACATATGATGCAATGTATGCAATGCATCAAGTACCCCTACACCTAGATTTTGCTAGTCTTGAGCAAAACAAAACATGAAAAATATATGTATGAAAGCAGGGAAATCCTAACTCACTTTCGTAGGAATCACGGTTGCACTTAGCATGTCCAACAAGCCTTTAAACCCCTAAGTTTCCTTAGAGGACGAGTTTTGTCTCGTGAGGGTTTTCAGTTGTCACAACCACAAAGTCTTAATAACTCTTAATATCTCCACCTCAACCTTATACATCTCACTTAGAATTCTTGCATGCTCATTATATAAATCTAACTCATAAAAATTCTGACATGGCCTTTGTTCCTCCAACATTCACACCACTAACCCTTCTACACATGTTATCACTTAAATTATTTTGCACGTCTCCTCTGGTGGTGAAGTATCATTTGGATCAACCATGGAATGGATCATTCTTGTAGCTTTGGGCCTTGAGTATCTTAAAGTAATAATTCCCCCGTGATTCAACATATTTGCTTATTTGACAGTTTTACCCTTTTGCATTCGTGTAGCGAGTTTGGTCGATAATCCCGAGCTGGCAGACTCAAGTTACCGGGTTTCAAGATACCCCTACGGACCAGTGACTCGAAGGCATGGGCTTTTGTAATCATTTTGCAAGATGTTCTTTCCTCACTTTTATTCTTTTTTTCTTGCATTTTTTTCCACAACGCTTAATTGCTATCAGAAGTCCACACTTCCCAGTATATTTTCCTCAACCTCGGCTTTTTATCAACCAGTTTAAAGATTTGATTCATCCAATTTAAGTGCATACATGTCTTAAAGGGTAATGACTTATTTCTTTGGAACTTAGATTTATGTCATAATTTCTACAAGCAGAACCATATAATAAGGAACAAAGACTCAATGCAATTTGTACTCGGGTTTTGGTAGTTCAATCTTAAGCTATGTCATGAAACGTTTTTTTTTGAATTTTTTTTTGGAGAAATAAAAATAAAACAGATAGGTAGATAACTAGTCACCCCCTTACACCTATTCCATGCATTGTCCCCAATGTATGCAAAATTAAATAATATAGGACATGCAAGAAAAATAAAGTTACCACCTTCGGGATGACGACTCTCCACGGTTGGAGAGTGCTTTGTTCAGTTTGCTATTGAGGCGCTTCATCCCGCCCCACATTCGGGACCTATGCTCGTCAGAGTTTTCTGGGGTTGACTGAGCCCAGAATGTTGCGGAGTCTTCAGACGACTCACTTGATTGCATAGCATCGTCCATTTCTTGAGGTGTCCAAAGGTCCGCTATAGTGCCACGGTAGGAGGATGTCTCTCGTTCCACAGTACAAGGGAGCATGTTGGCTTCGTACACCCAGAAAGACTCATAGGCCATGAAGTGCTTGCAGATAGTGGTGACAAGGCATGGCAGAGGTTGGGAGCTGTGTTGGTGGCCTTCTCCAATGGTGGTCAGAAGCCGTCGGCACGTACAGTAAGTGCGATCACGGGTCATCCGGGAGTGAATGATGCCCATCTCAACGTTGCGAAAAGAAGTGTTGTGGGTATTACTCGTGACGTTTTGGCATGCCCACCGACATGCTGTAAAGACATTCCGGTACATGGATGTGCCCTTGATACCCCGATCACGGCTAAGCACACAATCTGGTCCCATGAGTGACCGATAGAAATTGATTTCCTCGGATGTTAAAGTGGAGGCCCCTTGTGGTATGTCAGTCAAGTTTGAGATGATGTGGAGGTCAATTGCCCAGACTTTATTTCTCCAATTCAGTAAAATGTACCCATTTTCAAGGTGTATGTCAGTGATACTGCTATAGAACTCCTCCACTAAGCTAGGGCAGTAAACATCATTATTATTATGGACCAAGTAGCTCCAACTCCGTGCTATGATTTCGTCGTAAAAGTGGGTGCCATTTTGATCACTAACAAGCAACGGGTGGAAGTTCTTCTCGGGAAACACCGTGGTGATAGAATGCTGCTAAAGTGATGTACGTGAGATTTAGAAAAATAAGTCACGTACTTCCACCGTTCTCCAAAAATAAGTCATGTACCAACTTTGTTTTTTTTAAATAAACTAAAACTTAATCAAAATGACGAATTGCGTGTAAAAACACGACTTCCTCTGCAACATTGGAGGGACGATTTAAGTAGGGCTTCAATCGATGCCCGTTAACTTTAAAGTTTTCACCGTTCTCCGGATTACTGATCTCGACCGCTCTGTGAGGGAAAATGGTTTTGATCATGAAAGGGCCAGTCCAACGACTCTTGAGTTTGCCGGAAAAGAGATGAAGGCAAGAGTTATAGAGAATGACCAATTGTCCAGGAGAAAAAGATTTCCTAACGATGGATTCATCATGAAAAACCTTGGTATTTTTCTTATAAATTTTAGCATTCTCATAAGCCTCATTTCTTATTTCCTCAAGCTCAACTATATCCAATTTTCGAGCACTACCGGGTGCCTCTAAATCCATATTCAGTTGCCTAATAGCCCAAAGGGCTCTATGCTCCAATTCGACCGGTAAGTGGCACGCTTTTCCAAAGACTAACCGGTAAGGGGAAATTCCTAAATTGGTTTTGAAAGCGGTCTGATAGGCCCACAACGCATCATTAATTCTTACAGACCAATCCTTACGTGAGGCATTAACTCTTTTTTCCAGAATTTGCTTGATTTGTCTATTGGAAACCTCAACTTGTCTACTTGTTTGAGGGTGATATGGGGTAGCTAACTTATGAGTTATGGAATATTTTCTCATCAAAGCTTCAAATGATCGATTACAAAAATGAGTACCCCGGTCACTGATAATGGTACGTGGAGTACCGAATCGGGAGAAAATATTCTCCTTCAGAAATTTGACAACAACTTTGTTGTCATTCGATTTTGTGGGGATAGCCTCAACCCACTTGGACACATAGTCCACAGCTAGCAAGATATACTCCTTCCCAAAAGACATTGGAAACGGGCCCATAAAATCGATGCCCCAAACATCGAAGATATCAACTATGAGAATAGGGTGCAGAGGCATCATATCTCTATGAGAGAGTTTTCCTAGCATTTGACATCCAAAGCAAGAATTACAAAATGCAAATGCATCCTTAAATAGGGTGGGCCAATAAAATCCACACTGTAAAACTTTGGCCTCGGTTTTCTTAGCTCCAAAATGTCCTCCACATGCTTGGTCATGACAAAAGGATAGAACACTTGCAAATTCCTCCGCAGGAACACATCTCCTAATGATTTGATCCGAACAATACTTGAAAAGATATGGGTCATCCCAATAAAAATTCTTCACTACGGACCTAAATTTGGCTTGATCGTTCTTAGACCATTCAGTCGGGGTCACACCAGTTACTAAGAAATTGACTATATTGGCGAACCATGGTTCGCCAGACACAGCCATAATCTGTTCATCCAGAAAGTTCTCATTCACTGGTGTGTTATTCACTGGGATAAGAGGAATTCTAGACAAGTGATCGGCGACTACATTTTCACAACGTTTTTTATCACGGATTTCGACATCAAATTCTTGCAGTAGTAAGATCCAACGCAATAAACGCGGCTTGGCATCCTTTTTGTTCACTAAATGTCTTATTGCCACATGATCTGTGTAAATAATCACATGTGTGCCTATCAAATATTGTCGAAATTTTTCCAAGGCAAAAATGACTGCTAGAAATTCTTTCTCGGTTACCGTATAGTTCAATTGGGCATCATTCAATGTTTTACTAGCATAATATATCACGTGAGGTTTCTTTTCAATTTTCTGACCCAACACCGCTCCTATGGCGTAATCTGATGCATCACACATTATCTCAAAGGGTTGGGTCCAATCAGGTGAATGAATAATGGGTGCCGATGTCAATTCCCTCATAAGGTGGTTAAAGGACTCCAAACATTTCTCAGAGAATTCAAACTTAGAGTCCTTCGCTAATAATTCAGTCAATGGTCTAGCCACCTTACTAAAGTCCTTTATAAACCTTCGATAGAATCCGGCATGCCCTAAAAATGAACGAATCTCTTTGACATTTGTTGGTGGAGGGTGATGCTTAATCAAATCCACCTTGGCTTTATCCACTTGAATTTCATCCTTAGTAACAATGTGACCAAGTACTATTCCATTCTTAACCATGAAATGATATTTTTCCCAATTTAAGGTCAAGTTCTTCTCCTTACACCTTACTAGTACTAATTCCAAATGGTTCAAAAAATTTGCAAAAGTGGGACCAAAGACAGAGAAATCATCCATGAAAATCTCCATGAAATTATCCACCATATCAGAGAAGATGCTAACCATACATCTTTGAAATGTGGCAGGAGCATTGCACAAGCCAAAGGGCATACGACGGAAAGCAAACGTGTCGAATGGGCACGTGAAGGTAGTTTTCTCCTTATCCTCAGGAGCAATAGGAATTTGGTTATAGTCGGAATAGCCATCAAGAAAACAATAATACTCATATCCGGCCAATCGTTCTAACATTTGATCTATGAAAGGAAGAGGGAAGTGGTCCTTACGGGTTGCAGAATTCAGTTTCCTATAGTCAATGCAAATCCTCCAACCAGTTTGGATACGGGTCGGGACTAACTCATTAAGCTCATTCTCAACTACAGTAACTCCCGATTTCTTAGGGCAACCTGAACAGGACTAACCCAAGCACTATCGGATATAGGGTATATAATTCCATTGTCCAACCACTTAAGCATTTCAATTTTGACTGCCTCAGTTAGGACCGGGTTAAGTCGCCTTTGCGGATCCCTACGGGGTTGAGTATTATCCTCCAAATGGATCCTATGTTGGACTATAGATGGGCTAATCCCCTTGATATCGGCCATGGGCCATCCAATAGCTTCTTTATTCCTACTGAGGACTCTCAACAATTCCTTCTCTTGATTGGGGGTCAAATCTGATGCTATGATAACTGGGAGGGTGGATGAGGGTCCTAAAAAGGCATACTTAAGTGTAGTAGGGAGAGGCTTCAACTCTAGTGATGGTGGTTCTTGTAGTGAGGGTTTGGCTTAAGGTCTTGGTTCGGCTAAAAGTCCACCTAAGGCTGACCAATTGGGTGAAGATCGATTCGAACCTTTATGATTGATTTGGTCACAAATTGTGACCTCACCACTCAGGTTCTTTTGAAAATCAAGTTCATCCAGTTGGGTGAAATTTAAGTAATCCAAAATCAAATCATCCCCACTACAATCCTGAATATAATTCAATTCACTTGATTCATCAGAGCAAATTCTAGGTTGCTTCCCTAGGTTAAAAATATTTAGCTCAACAGTCAAATTTCCAAATGACAATTTCATCAATCCATTCCTACAATTGATTAGGGCATTGGAAGTGGCTAAAAAAGGTCTTCCTAAGATCACAGGAATTTGATTTCTAGGGTTAGCAATAGGCTCCGTGTCTAAGACAACAAAGTCCACAGGAAATATGAATTCACCCACTTTGATCAGAACATCATCAACCACACCTCTAGGAATCTTAACAGATCTATCAGCCAATTGGAGTGTGGTCCTAATCTGTTTAAGGTCTCCTATATCCAATTCTTTATATACAGAGTAAGGAAGCAGATTAACACTAGCACCCAAATCTAGGAAGGCCCTATTGATTAAGGTGTTACCAATTACACATGAAATAGTTGGACAACCAGGGTCTTTATATTTGATTTGTGTGGGTTGGGTTAACACAGAGCTTATATTTGCAGTTAAGAAGGCTCTTTTTGGTACTTGTGTTTTCCTTTTCTTGGTGCATAAGTCTTTTGAGAATCTTGCATAAGGTGGAATTTGTTGAATAGCTTCTAATAGAGAGATGTTTACTTTTACTTGCTTAAAAACTTCCAAAATTTTCTCCATTTGATTTGTATGATTCTTATTAAGTCTATTAGGGAATGGTGCTTTAGGAATGAATACTCTTTCAGGTTCAGTTGGTTCAATTTCAATTGGTTCCTCAGATTGAATTGGTGGCTCATTAGATGGCTCAGGTGTGACAGAATTATTAGGCTCATTAGCCAAAGGGTGAGTGACATTGTTATTAACAGATTTCCCAGATCTTAATGTAAGTATAGCATTAATGTGTTGATTTTGCTCTTCTTCTTGAACCATATGAACAAGTCTGTAATTATTGTTCACATTAGGAGGTGGTGCATTATGTGGTACATTAGGTGGAGGCCTAATTTGTTGAGGATTGAATGATTGAGGATTAAACGGTTGAGATGGTTGATATGGCATATGTTGATGTGGTTGATATGTCATATGTTGATTATGTGGATTGTTAATTCTTGGGTTCACCTCGGGTTGGCTTGGGAATCTTCCTCTTTCTCTTTCACCTACAACTTGTGCTAATTGACTTACTTGAGTCTCTAGCTTTTGAAAAGATTGAATAGTTGTTTGAACAAATGTTTTCATTAAGTTTTCCAAATCAGTTAATCGGACATCACTATTATTGTTGTTGTTTGAGTACATTTTTTGTCTAGGTGGTTGGCCTTGCTGAGGCATGGGTGCAGGATTTGAATTTCCTTGGCTCCATGAAAAATTGGGATTCTTGCGCCAACCTGGATTATAGGTTGACGAATAAGGGTCGTTCCTAGGACGATTAAATGCAGCATTAACTTGTTCCATGTCCGAAGAAATGTGTGCACACTCCTCCAAGACATGACCAGTTTGACCACACCTAGAGCAAGAAACAGAAGAGATTTGATTTACTATGGGTCTGGTTTGAAGTTCTACGCATAAGGGTGACTCATTTCGCTTCAGCAGCTATAGAACCATCTACAGCTAAGACACCTGATCTGGATTGATTTGCTATTCTAGATCCAATACTCGGGTTGGTCGGTGCCCTAGCCGTGTCCCATTGCATACTATTATCAGCTAAGTCTTCAAGAAAAGTCCAAGCATCATTCTCATTTTTGGACATAAAGCTTCCTTGGCTTACAGATTCTAGCATAACTCTAGTTGTAGGGGTCAATCCCTCATAGATAATTTGGCACAATTGCCATGTTGGAATTCCATGATGAGGGCATTGGGTCAGTAGGTGCTTAAATCTTTCCAAATAGGAATAGAACGGCTCGCTCTCAGATTGAACGAATGCAACAATTTCATTCCTAATCCTAATAGTCTTATGGTTGGGGAATATTTCTTTAAAAACACTTGAACAAACTCGGCCCAACTCCTAATGGATCTTTTGGCTAGACTATATAGCCATTTCTTAGCGTCGTCCTTCAGTGCTAGAGGCACGAATTTAAGACGCACTGTCCTCAGAGATATGCTCATATTGCATAAGGGAGCAGATTTCCTCAAATTCTCTAAGGAAGAGATATGGGTCTTCCTTAGAGGTGAACTTGGGCAACATACTCAAGTATTGTGCCTTTAGTTCGAAGTCACGACCCGGTATGGTGGGCATAACGATGCACGATGGCTGAGCAACCATCGTTGGGTAGCATCGATCCCTCAGAGTCATAGGTGGTGCAACAGGTGGGTCCACTACATTCTCACCCATTGGATCCGGGTGAGGTGGTGCAACAGGTGGATTGGGGCTAAGCTCTAGACTGGAATCTAGATGACCTCGTGAGAGTCGATTGCTCAAGTCCCGAACCCAAATCTGAGTGCACCGATTTGAATTAATTTTTGAATTCAAATTCGAAATTTAAATTCCAAATTCAAATTCAAGAATCAATTGATTTTATTTTTTTATAAATTGTTTTTTCAAAAATGGAAACAAACAACAGAAGGGGGGAAGATGAGAAAGGAATCCAAATCTAGAGAATTGAGGTGAGAAGAGAAAGAAGACTCAGATGAGAAGGGAAACTTAACTCTAAAAGATAGATGAGAGGGTTGGTCAGAAGTTTCCTAAGCAAGCATGGTTCAAACAATGCTAGACCAAATGGAGCTTAAATCTAGACGACTCCTAATTGGTTGAGTCGAGTTGGTTCGCTTGATTCACCTACCTCATTGATCAAACCAAATTGGCCAGGCCGTGTATAGCTAGTGGGGGCGCTTCCGACAGAGTCGGTGCCAATTAGACAACCACTTCGTTTGGAAGACATACGTCAACACAAAAACACTTTCTAGACACCAAATTAAATTCGATTAGCTTCAAGTCATAGCAAGTCAAACCAATATTCTCCTTAATTGAGTCCGAATCCTTAGGGGCCAATGTCTAATTGATTTTAATTTAAGGCTTGGGTGACACTTTGGGATTGTTATTTGTGGGCCACGGAAGGGTGATGAAATCCCCATCGTATCTTTTCCTACGGAGTTGCCCTTAAAATAGTTTCACTTAAATCTAGCAGAGATAGTCAAACATTGGTCTTTAGTGGGGGACAATTGCAAGGTTGTATGCAAACTAAATTATATGCTTAAATGCAATCGATAAAAACCGCGCACGTACCTTGCCTCCAGCACTCTTCAACAATGAATTGATTTGCAAAATTTAGCATACATAATGCGAGAAAATCTCTAAATGATGCAGGCACTAAGGCCTTTCTACTTTTGCAAAATTTTAGGTCACAAGTTGAATTAGTGCCAATTATGGAAGTCTGCCCTACACATGCAATTATACCAAAAAGGAAATTTTCCGAAAATGGAAATTACGAGGAAAATGCAACAAATGTTACCTACGCATGCTCAGTCGGGTTCGCCGCCCGCTCTCAAAGATTTCTAGTGCTCTGCGCGTCCAACCAGAGATGAGTCGCACCTCAGAGAAATTTCACGCAATATTATTCAACCCGTGTGGCGTTTCCGCCGCAGAATATACGTCTAGGGTGGCGTTTTCGCCGCTTGTTCACCTTGGATCGCCTCCGGATTTTTGCGTCGCCTCTAATACTTTATAAAAAGCACAGAGAAAACGTTAGATTGTGAAAAAACCAAGATCCAAGCAAAACCAAAAAAAAGAAATCACAAAAACTTGAATTTCTCGTCGCCTCCCCGGCAACGGCGCCAAAAACTTGATGAGAATTTTATTTATACCGCAAGTGCACGGCATCGTTGAAGACGCGGCAAGTATGGGTCGAACACAAGGAGGGAGAGATTCTTATATTTTTGGGATTTTTTTATTAAGGAAAGAAAAAGAGAAATAGGGTTGGTTTGAGATTTTTGGATTTTTTAATTTTTCTACAGCAAGAACAACAAAAACAAAAACTAAGAAGAAACAACTATGGATGAGAGTCCAGTGGGTGGGAGTTATGAATCTTCGAATTAGATTAGAGATCACGAAAATTATTATAAATCAAGTGAGATATTAAGCATCATATGATAATTGATTTAACAAAAAACTCATATGATCAAAACACTAACAAGAAATTAAAAAAAATGATCTCTCTTCTCTAACCCTAAATCCGTCACCCCCACCCTTTGGAGAGTTTAGAAACCCATGGGGAGAAGATGAGGAGAAGTGGTCATGGAGATCATCGAGAGACTACGGAAAAAAAAGAAATATTATACTAAACTACGAACTACAAAAACAAATGCAATTATTCTAAGCATGTAACAAATTATTCTAAGAGAAGAATAAAGAACAACTAAATTACTCTACTCTACTGGAATTAAGAACATAAAATATTAATCTAAAACTAAGCTTACGAAAGACAAAGACAATGGAGAAATAAATGGGCAGAATTTTATTGCTATAGAATGGAAATACAAAAAGCTCCCTTTGCAACATAATTTCGGGGCTATTTATAGTCGATACAAGGAACCCTAAGTATGAATATGGAAGGACACGTGCTATTACACGACTGGACGAAATTTAGAGCGTTTCCACCACACATTGACCGTTAGATGCGGCGGAATCACCGCCAGGTTGGCTCAGATTGTTTTGTTCTTTTTAGGGTGTGTTTTTGGTATGTTCTAGATGCCCTCCACGTGTCTGAATTGATTACTTCATATCTTTGGAGTTCCGAATTTAATTTCTTCTGGAATAAAGTCCCCTCAGACCTACTTCCCCGAGTGATAGGAGCCGTGCGAGAAGAGAGAACACCACTTATTTATTTATCTACATGGGAACCAAAACTAGTACACTTAAGTTTCACAAAAAGAGATTAAGGGTCCTTGACTACGACAAACTTCCTTATACTAACAGACACGAAGTATTTGACTCACTAGGTTCAGGGTGGACTTCTTTAAATGTTTGAGTGCTGAAACCCTATGATTACACGCCCCCCGATGGAAAACCAGGGTGCATCCTAACGACTCGATAAGACCTAAAGCCAGTAAACTAGATATCCTAATGCATCAAGTTCAAGACAATTTTGGGAGCTCTCTTTTTACTTTGCCTCTCAACGGTTTTGCACATGCTAAACACACGCAAAACCTACAAAAACATTTTCTTTCGCAAACACATGAACATTTTGAAAGAAATGTGAAAATTTTAAAGCACTAGGTAAGCAAAAGAAGATAAGTCACCCAAGGATCATGGAAAGAAGATATATCAATGTTAAATGCGGCACACTAACATGACCCTAGCAGTACAACCAAAACAAAAAAAAAACAAAACAGAAAAGACAGACACAAACTATGTACAAACGTGAAAACACCCCCCACACCTAATCCATGCATTGTCCTCAATGTATGGAAAAATGATGCCAATGCATGGATAGGGTGCACCGGACTAAAGGCGGCGGCCAGAAGTGCCCAAAGAGGCACCTCTCTCAAGAGCTGACAACTTCCTATAGATCTTCCGGTTTTGCTTGGGTAAGATAACGTTCTGCTGCTCGACCGCCATCACAGAAATGTCGGTGTTCAAGAGCATTCCTGAGCTCACGGACGAGCTTGAGGAACTGGCTCTAACATCCTCCTCCATTAAGTCAGACACCCATGCCTCATGAAGGCAATGGTGAAATGACGGGGTCATCTTCGCTACCTCGAGGTCGGTGCCTTGGCGCCTCAGCATGTGCTCAAATCGTGGGATGTCCAACATGCCACACAATTTGGTAACCAGAGTCGGCAAACAGTGTATTTCTTTCAGCCTAGCGTTCACCAACATGTCAAACAATGTTCAACAAATGCAGTGTGGTGAACCATCCATCAGACTAAACACGATTCGCAAACTAGGCGTGAAAAATGTGGAGGTCCGCTCTTGGCCCAACACATTTCGACACACCCACCTGGCTATAATGTGCACATTGGAGTAAATGTGCGCATTAGGTACTCCCCCATGCGATAATATAGGCTGTCCACGCCAAAGCATAGATCGATAAAAATTAATGTCGGGGGTAGGCACGATGTCATCAACAAGTCCCCTCTCTCATTCTCTCTATTTCTACCTCTTCTTACCATTGGTCTCTACTTCTCCTTCTCCCTCTCTCTTTCCTTCTCTCCTTCTCCTTCCCTTCCAGTCTCCTATTCCTTCTCCTCGTCTTCCTCCATCTAGCTCACTTACAGACTCTCTCTCTCCCCTTCTCTCACTCTTTCTCCCTCTCTCCTCTCTCTGCTTCATCTCTCCTTCTCTTTCTCTCTCTCCTTTTCTGTAAATTGAGGACTCCTTTTCTCTCTCTTCACTCTTCTTGTCGTTCTAGTTCACTCTCTCCTCCTCTGTTTCACTCCCCCCTTATCTCTCTCATTCTCCCTCTCTCATTCCCTATGGTTCTCTCTACTTCTCTTTCTCCATCTCTCCTCTCTCGCTCTCCTTTCCCTTCTCACTCTCTCCCTCTCTGTCCGCCTCTCCTCTCTCTCCTTCTCCTTCTAGCTTTCTCTCTATCCATCTCCGTCTCTCATCTTGTTCCGTCTCCCCGTTTCCCAATTTCCATCTCTTTCGTCTTACACTCTCCGTCTCGCTCTCCCCCCTTCTCCTTCTCCTTCCCCCTCCTTCTCTCTCCCTCATTCTTTCTCTCACCTCTCTCGTTCCTCTCTCCCTCGCCTTCTCGTCCTTCCCTCTCTCCCTCCTTTGTCGATCTCTCCTTATTTTCTCTCAACCTCTCTCCATCTCCTTCTCCTTCGCTGCCCCTCTCACCGAATTTCTCCCCACTCCACTTCTTGAGAGCATCCTTTAGTTCCTTCACTTTTGCCACCACACGAAACATGGGTGCCCATTGACAAGTGTATTCCACTCCTCTTTAACAACCTCACCAAACTCCTCGTGCTCGACCCAATGGTTTTGAAACCGAAATATCCTCTTCTTTCTTAACCCATTTCCCTCCGTTTTCAATGTGAGCATAGCATGGTCACTCAAGTCCTTCTCCCCTATCTCATAGAAGGATTCCGGGAAAGCTTCAAGCCATGCATTGTTTATCAAAATACGGTCAATCTTTGTCTCAATGCGGGCACTCCCCTCGGACGAATTTGACCATGTAAAACGCCCTCCCGTTGAAGGCACCTCAATGAGTTGGAGCGCATCTAAACACTCATTGAACTACTTGGTAGTAACCTCGTTTACACCTCCTCCTCCACACTTTTCGCTTGTCTATCGGATACAATTGAAGTCACCTCCCACAATCCAAGGCTTCTCAAGGGTTGGAGCAATGATTTCGAGATCTCCCCACAACGCCCTTTGATCCACGTGAGCATTCTCACCAGATATTGCGGTTAAGAAAAAATTGCTGCCATCCCTCTTTACCTTCCCTTGGAAATGAAGGAGTTGTGTTGTTTCAAAGGTGACCTTCAGATCAATCGCATTGTCATTCCATAATACTAAAATTCGCTCGGAATCAACAATCACACTATTTTCCGCCCATGCATGTCGCCAAATAGCTCGCTTGAATCGAGCTAGCTTCTTGAATTTAACTTTGTGTTCCATAAGACATACCACCTCCGCATTTGCCTCCTTAATTCGACCCCTAATCATGAGTGCACGGCCGGGTCCAATTGCACCGCGCACATTCCACATGAGGAGATTCATGGCTTCAAGGTGTTGGGGCACGCCCCTTGACCTCCACGTTTTTCTTTTGTTGCACCATAACCTTCTCTCGAATCACTTTGAATGTCTCGGGTTGTGGTGATATTGTTTCTAGATCCACCGAAGGTGGTGGTGAAGACCTTCTTCTCAGTTTTGACGTGGTGCCACTAGTCCTCCCATCTCCGTCATGCATTTGTGTAGGCCTTTCTACTTGTTCTTGATCGTGTTCCACATCCCTAAACACATTAAACATTCCCCCACTCGTCCATGAGCCCTTGCGCATCATCTCCTTCTCCTTTGCCGCAGGTTTTGGAGACTCCCATACTTCTTACCTTCTCATCAACGATGCAAGCCCACATTGTTCTCCAAGTAGAGCCACCCCATGCTCTTTCCCATTACTTCCTCTTCACGAGAGAAAACACTTGACCCCCTCACTATTTCCTTGCTTTCCTTTGCATGTGATTTCCTTCCCATTACACAACACGTGATTTCCTCATTTGCTCTTTCCTTTGGAACATGGTCCTCCTTTCTTTCCTCCCTTGGATCACGTGTTGCATTTGAGGAGCAGTTTCCACTCATATCATTGGCTTTTGCTTTTATAACATGGTCCCCCCTTCTTTCCTCCCTTGATCATGTGTTGTACGAGAGAAACAATTTGCACTCATGTCATTTGTTCCTTCAAGTGTGGAGCACTAATCTCTTCTCTCATTTGGTCCTTCAAATGTAGAGCACTCAGCCCTCCTCCTATTGGTTCTTCCAAAAGTTGGGCACTCACCTCTATTCTCATTGGTTCTTCCAAAAGTGAGGCAACCAGTCTTGACTAGGCTCTCCATTTCGTCTCCTTGTGATCCACATGGGTGCTCCTCATTTTCCTCCCTTCTCAAGACCGTTATCCCTCCCTTCCATTCGTTCCCCACACCAACCTCTTTTGTCTCTCCTTTCTGACATGTCTCCTCTTGATTGGCTCCTTCCAAAGTTGTGGAAGAGGATTTGTCCCTCCCATTTTCCCCCCTTTTGTGGCCACGACTGTCCCTTTCTCCCTTTACCTTCCTTCCATGTCATATTCCATGTCACCCTCCACGTCATGAAACCTAACATTCATCAAGGAATCCCCAAGCTCCACGTCATCCTTTCCATCTTCCACATCATCCTCTCTTCCCTTCACGTCAACTTCCCCTCCAAGCCTCCTTTCATGGTCCTTGCGAACATCCACCACCACCACCACCTCCGTTTCTCCCTTCTCCTCGGTGAAGCTCCCATTGTTCTCCAACTCACTCACCTCTCCACCATGTCCTCTTGTGCTAGTCCCCATTTTCTCTTTTCGGTGATGCACTTTGATCCATTTTTCGGCCACTCTTGGAGGAGGTGCTTTCCTGGAAACCACGTCTACTACCTTCTTCTTCCTTGGGTACTTGTCCTCCTCATGCCCAAACTCCACGCACTCCTTCAAATACCTGGGCCTCCACTCGTATTCCACTAGAACTCGGTGCGATTCACCTCCCTCTACTTGCACGTCAACCCAACTTGGGTAGAGAAAGTCATGTGCCACCTCAATGCAAACTCTCGCATAAGCCAACCTTCTCTCGGACGCGGTGTGTTCATCCATGTATAGAGGTCTTCCAAGAACACTCGTGATGTTACTCAACGGCTTTGGTGACCAAAATCGGAGGTCGAGCTCCGGCAAGAGAACCAATATTGGAACTATTGTGATGTTTTCTCTCCTCAAGACAACCTCCGGTGCCCAAGGTTGAACCACTAATGGGGAGCCTTTAACGAACCATGGTCCTCCCTCTAGCACCCTCTTCCTATCCTCCGCAAGTGTAAATCTAAACAACAAGAAACCTTGACTTCGTTTGATTATCTCCATGCCACCTACTAGCTTCCATATGCATTGTAGATGCTTCTCCAAAGTCGGCAAGTGAGGTTTGAATGCAATGAAATAACCCACCAACACCTTGTCCCACCTCTTGAGGGTTTCGACCACCTCCTCTTTAGAGCACACAACCACCTTCTCCCCTCCCTTAATGGCGGGTGGAACATACTCTAACGCCGTAGAAGCCTTTTGGCTAGCTTGGACTAGCTTGCTCCACTTCCTTGGGGGAGTCTTTGTGCTCCCTAGAGGTTGTGCTTGTGTTTCACCCTCCAAACACGAGGATAAAACATTGTTTCTTGCATGATGAAGATCCTTGTAGGTGCCACAATCCCCATCTTGTTGTTGAAAACGTGAATAATTAGTCGTAGGAACCATTTTGGTGTGAAAATCGCAAGTTTTTGTGAAGAAACAAGGGTGAACAGCCTAGGAAACCCTAGGTTCCCCATGCGCAAAACCGAGAGCTTCTCTCTCCTCTCATTTTCCCTCTCCTCCGCTCTCTCTCTACTTCTCTTCTCTCTCCTCTTATCCCTCTATCTCCTCTCGTCCCCTCCCTTTTCTTCCCCTCCCTCTCTCTCCTCCCCTCTCCTTCTCTCTCTCTCCTCCTCTGTTTCACTCCCTCCTTATCTCTCTCCTTCCCCCTCTCTCTCATTCCCTATGGTTCTCTCTACTTCTCTTTCTCCATCTCTCCCCTCTCCTTCTCCTTTCCCTTCTCACTCTCTCCCCCTCTGTCCACCGTCCCTCTCTCTCCTTCCCATCTAGATCTCTCTCTCTCTCTCTCTCTCTTCGTTTCCGTCTCTCATCTTGTTCCGTCTCCCTGTTTCCCAATTTCCATCTCTTTCGTCCTGCACTCTCCTTCTCTCTCTCCCCCATTCTCCTTCTCCTTCCCCCTCCTTCTCTCTCCCCCTTCTCCTTTTCCTTCCCCCTCCGTCTCTTTCTCACCTCTCTCGTTCCTCTCTCCCTCACCTTCTCGTCCTTCCCTCTCTCCCTCCTTTGTCGATCTCTCCTCATTTTCTCTCAAACTCTCTCCATCTCCTTCTCCTTCGCTGCCTTTCTCTCCTCTTTCTTCTTGTCTTTTTCCATCTCCTTCTCCGTCTCTCTCCGCTTCTTCACTCTTTTTAACCCTCTGCATCTCCTTCTCTCTCGTTCTCTCCTTCTCTACCCTTCGCCTTCTCCATCTCCTTCTCTCTCTTTTTCTCCTTTTGTCCTCTCCTTAGTACTATCTCTTCTTCACTATCATACTTCCCTCTCCCTCCTCCTTCTTCTCTTTCTCTCTCTCTCCGTCTCCTGTCTCTCTTCTTCACTATCTCTCCTTATCCCATTCTTTCTATTTCTACTTCTCTTTCTCTCATCTCTCCTCCTCTCTATCCGTTTCGTTCTCCCTCTCACTCTCCGTCTCATTCCCCTTTCTCTCTCATCTCTTTCCCTCTCTCCTCCATCTCTCTTTCCACCTTCTCCTTCTATTTCTCCTTGCATGTCCCTCCTTCTCTCACTTCTCCCTCTCCTTCTCTCTCATGTCTCCCCTCTCTCCTTATCCTTCTCTCTCCTCTTTTTACTTCTTTCTCTATTCTTATCCTTCCTTCTCTCCCCTCTCTCCTTTTTCCTTCTCTCATTCTATCTCCCTCCTTCTCCTTGTTCTTCACTCTACCTTATTGTCCCGCTCTCTCTACTTCTCACACCTCTCTCGGATTCTCTCTTCCCTTCTATCTTCTCTCTCCTTATCCTTCACTCTTCGTCTTCAATATCCTTCCCTCCCTCTCCTCTACTGCAATTCCTCTCCTCTATCCCCTTTTCCTTCTCGACCTCTCTTATCTTCTTGTCTCTCCCCCTCTCTCTCTCTCACTTGCCTTCCCATTCTCTCTCTCCTTCTCCTCTGCATCTCTTTCTATCTCCATCTCATCTCCGCTCTTTCTCTCTCCCTCTTTCCGTCTCCTTCTCCCTCCCCTTCACCATCTCCCTCTCTTTCACTATCTACCCTCCTCTCTCACTTTCTCTTACTCTCTCGCTCTCCGTCTCCTTCTTCTCTCTCTCTCTTTCCTTCTCTCTCCTCCTTCTCTATCTCTCCTCTCTTGCACTCCTTCTCCTTCTCGGTCTCCTCTCCTCTTGCTCCCCTTGTCCTTCTCTCAACTTTTCCCTTCTCCTTTTCTCTCATTGTTCTCCTTCTTCTTCTCTCCTCTTCTTCTCCCTCCTTCTCTTCCGCCTCTCTCTCTCATCCCTATCCTGCTCCCTCTTCTTTTCCTCTCTCCCACCTTCACTCTCTCTCACTCCTCCTTATCTCTCTCCCTCCCCTTTGTCTCTCCCCTTCTCCGCCTTTCTCATTCTCCTCCTTATCTCTCTCCTCTCTCTTTGTTTCTCCTCTTCCCCTCTTTTCCAGTTCTCCTTCTCTCTTTTTTTTGCAAAGCAAACTGGAAGCTTGGCCTCTAAATTTATTAAATGAAAGAAACAAGGTTACAAAATTTGAGACCGCGGGCATGCCAACATGCATAACCAGCCGCACCCACTACAAGTATTGCACCACTCAAGCTATGTAGTTAAAAATCATTTCCAACTTCTCTCTTTCTCTCTCCCCTTGTCTCTCCTTCTCTCTTTCTCTCTCTTCTTACCATTGGTCTCTACTTCTCCTTCTCCCTCCCTCTTTCCTTCTCTTTTTCTCCTTCCCTTCGAGTCTCCTATTCCTTCTCTCTCTCCTTCTCCTCGTCTTCCTTCTCTCTTTCTCTCTCCCCTTGTCTCTTTCCTTCTCTTTTTCTCCTTCCCTTCGAGTCTCCTATTCCTTCTATCTCTCCTTCTCCTCGTGCCCTTCTCTCTTTCTCCCTCCCCTTGTCTCTCGTTCTCTCTATTTCTCCCTCTTCTTACCATTGGTCTCTACTTCTCCTTCTCCCTCTCTCTTTCCTTCTCTTTTACTCCTTCCCTTCGAGTCTCCTATTCCTTCTCTCTCTCCTTCTCCTCGTCTTCCTCCATCTAGCTCACATACAGACTCTCTCTCCCCTTCTCTCACTCTTTCTCCCTCTCTCTCTCCTCTCACTCTCTCATCCCTGTCCTGCTCCCTCTTCTTTTCCTATCTGTCACCATTACTCTCTCTCACTCCTTATCTCTCTCCTCCCCCTTTTTCTCTCCCCTTCTCTGCCTTTCTCGTTCTCCTCCTTATCTCTCTCCACTGTCTTTGTCTCTCCCCCCTTCCTTACCCGTTCTCCTTCTCTCTTTCTCTCTCCCCTTCTCTCTCCTTCTCTATCTATTTCTCCCTCTTCTTACCATTGGTCTCTACTTCTCCTTCTCCCTCTCTCTTTCCTTCTCTCTTTCCCCTTCCCTTCCAGTCTCCTATTCCTTCTCTCTCTCCTTCTCCTCGTCTTCCTCCATCTAGCTTACTTACGGACTCTCTCTCTCCCCTTCTCTCACTCTTTGTTACTCTCTCTCTCTGCTTCTTCATCTCTCCTTCTCTTTCTCTCTCTTTTTCTGTAAATCGAGGACTCCTTCTCTCTCTCCTCTCTCTTTTTCTCGTTCTAATTCACTCTCTCCTCCTCTGTTCCACTCCCTCTTTATCTCTCTTCTTCTCCCTCTCTCTCATTCCCTATTGTTCTCTCTACTTCTCTTTCTCCATCTCTCCTCTCTCCCTCTCCTTTCCCTTCTCAGTCTCTCCCCCACTGTCCGCCTCTCCTCTCTCTCTCCATCTCCATTTCTCATCTTGTTCTGTCTCCCCGTTTCCCAATTTCCATCTCTCTCCCCCCTCTTCTCCTTCACCTTCCCCCTCCTTCTCCCTCCTCACTCTTCTTCTCTCCTTCTCTTTCTCTCTCTCCGCTTCTGTAAATCGTGGACTCCTCTCTCTCCTCTCTCTTCTTCTCGTTCTAATTCACACTCTCCTCCTCTGTTTCACTCCCTCCTTATCTCTCTCCTTCTCCCTCTCTCTCATTCCCTATGGTTCTCTCTACTTCTCTTTCTCCATCTCTCCTCTCTTCCTCTCCTTTCCCTTCTCACTCTCTCCCCCTCTGTCCGCCTCCCCTCTCTCCTTCTCCTTCTAGCTCTCTAACTCTCTCTTCGTCTCTCATCTTGTTCCGTCTCCCTGTTTCCCAATTTCCATCTCTTTCGTCCTGCACTCTCCTTCTCTCTCTCCCCCATTCTCCTTCTCCTTCCCCCTCCTTCTCTCTCCCCCTTCTCCTTTTCCTTCCCCCTCCGTCTCTTTCTCACCTCTCTCGTTCCTCTCTCCCTCACCTTCTCGTCCTTCCCTCTCTCCCTCCTTTGTCGATCTCTCCTCATTTTCTCTCAAACTCTCTCCATCTCCTTCTCCTTCGCTGCCTTTCTCTCCTCTTTCTTCTTGTCTTTTTCCATCTCCTTCTCCGTCTCTCTCCGCTTCTTCACTCTTTTTAACCCTCTGCATCTCCTTCTCTCTCGTTCTCTCCTTCTCTACCCTTCGCCTTCTCCATCTCCTTCTCTCTCTTTTTCTCCTTTTGTCCTCTCCTTAGTACTATCTCTTCTTCACTATCATACTTCCCTCTCCCTCCTCCTTCTTCTCTTTCTCTCTCTCTCCGTCTCCTGTCTCTCTTCTTCACTATCTCTCCTTATCCCATTCTTTCTATTTCTACTTCTCTTTCTCTCATCTCTCCTCCTCTCTATCCGTTTCGTTCTCCCTCTCACTCTCCGTCTCATTCCCCTTTCTCTCTCATCTCTTTCCCTCTCTCCTCCATCTCTCTTTCCACCTTCTCCTTCTATTTCTCCTTGCATGTCCCTCCTTCTCTCACTTCTCCCTCTCCTTCTCTCTCATGTCTCCCCTCTCTCCTTATCCTTCTCTCTCCTCTTTTTACTTCTTTCTCTATTCTTATCCTTCCTTCTCTCCCCTCTCTCCTTTTTCCTTCTCTCATTCTATCTCCCTCCTTCTCCTTGTTCTTCACTCTACCTTATTGTCCCGCTCTCTCTACTTCTCACACCTCTCTCGGATTCTCTCTTCCCTTCTATCTTCTCTCTCCTTATCCTTCACTCTTCGTCTTCAATATCCTTCCCTCCCTCTCCTCTACTGCAATTCCTCTCCTCTATCCCCTTTTCCTTCTCGACCTCTCTTATCTTCTTGTCTCTCCCCCTCTCTCTCTCTCACTTGCCTTCCCATTCTCTCTCTCCTTCTCCTCTGCATCTCTTTCTATCTCCATCTCATCTCCGCTCTTTCTCTCTCCCTCTTTCCGTCTCCTTCTCCCTCCCCTTCACCATCTCCCTCTCTTTCACTATCTACCCTCCTCTCTCACTTTCTCTTACTCTCTCGCTCTCCGTCTCCTTCTTCTCTCTCTCTCTTTCCTTCTCTCTCCTCCTTCTCTATCTCTCCTCTCTTGCACTCCTTCTCCTTCTCGGTCTCCTCTCCTCTTGCTCCCCTTGTCCTTCTCTCAACTTTTCCCTTCTCCTTTTCTCTCATTGTTCTCCTTCTTCTTCTCTCCTCTTCTTCTCCCTCCTTCTCTTCCGCCTCTCTCTCTCATCCCTATCCTGCTCCCTCTTCTTTTCCTCTCTCCCACCTTCACTCTCTCTCACTCCTCCTTATCTCTCTCCCTCCCCTTTGTCTCTCCCCTTCTCCGCCTTTCTCATTCTCCTCCTTATCTCTCTCCTCTCTCTTTGTTTCTCCTCTTCCCCTCTTTTCCAGTTCTCCTTCTCTCTTTTTTTTGCAAAGCAAACTGGAAGCTTGGCCTCTAAATTTATTAAATGAAAGAAACAAGGTTACAAAATTTGAGACCGCGGGCATGCCAACATGCATAACCAGCCGCACCCACTACAAGTATTGCACCACTCAAGCTATGTAGTTAAAAATCATTTCCAACTTCTCTCTTTCTCTCTCCCCTTGTCTCTCCTTCTCTCTTTCTCTCTCTTCTTAC
Source organism: Triglochin maritima (assembly GCA_963682175.1). NCBI lineage: Eukaryota > Viridiplantae > Streptophyta > Magnoliopsida > Alismatales > Juncaginaceae > Triglochin > Triglochin maritima. The sequence goes on along the minus strand of OY821776.1, from coordinate 31,984,574 downwards.
CATTGGTCTCTACTTCTCCTTCTCCCTCCCTCTTTCCTTCTCTTTTTCTCCTTCCCTTCGAGTCTCCTATTCCTTCTCTCTCTCCTTCTCCTCGTCTTCCTTCTCTCTTTCTCTCTCCCCTTGTCTCTTTCCTTCTCTTTTTCTCCTTCCCTTCGAGTCTCCTATTCCTTCTATCTCTCCTTCTCCTCGTGCCCTTCTCTCTTTCTCCCTCCCCTTGTCTCTCGTTCTCTCTATTTCTCCCTCTTCTTACCATTGGTCTCTACTTCTCCTTCTCCCTCTCTCTTTCCTTCTCTTTTACTCCTTCCCTTCGAGTCTCCTATTCCTTCTCTCTCTCCTTCTCCTCGTCTTCCTCCATCTAGCTCACATACAGACTCTCTCTCCCCTTCTCTCACTCTTTCTCCCTCTCTCTCTCCTCTCACTCTCTCATCCCTGTCCTGCTCCCTCTTCTTTTCCTATCTGTCACCATTACTCTCTCTCACTCCTTATCTCTCTCCTCCCCCTTTTTCTCTCCCCTTCTCTGCCTTTCTCGTTCTCCTCCTTATCTCTCTCCACTGTCTTTGTCTCTCCCCCCTTCCTTACCCGTTCTCCTTCTCTCTTTCTCTCTCCCCTTCTCTCTCCTTCTCTATCTATTTCTCCCTCTTCTTACCATTGGTCTCTACTTCTCCTTCTCCCTCTCTCTTTCCTTCTCTCTTTCCCCTTCCCTTCCAGTCTCCTATTCCTTCTCTCTCTCCTTCTCCTCGTCTTCCTCCATCTAGCTTACTTACGGACTCTCTCTCTCCCCTTCTCTCACTCTTTGTTACTCTCTCTCTCTGCTTCTTCATCTCTCCTTCTCTTTCTCTCTCTTTTTCTGTAAATCGAGGACTCCTTCTCTCTCTCCTCTCTCTTTTTCTCGTTCTAATTCACTCTCTCCTCCTCTGTTCCACTCCCTCTTTATCTCTCTTCTTCTCCCTCTCTCTCATTCCCTATTGTTCTCTCTACTTCTCTTTCTCCATCTCTCCTCTCTCCCTCTCCTTTCCCTTCTCAGTCTCTCCCCCACTGTCCGCCTCTCCTCTCTCTCTCCATCTCCATTTCTCATCTTGTTCTGTCTCCCCGTTTCCCAATTTCCATCTCTCTCCCCCCTCTTCTCCTTCACCTTCCCCCTCCTTCTCCCTCCTCACTCTTCTTCTCTCCTTCTCTTTCTCTCTCTCCGCTTCTGTAAATCGTGGACTCCTCTCTCTCCTCTCTCTTCTTCTCGTTCTAATTCACACTCTCCTCCTCTGTTTCACTCCCTCCTTATCTCTCTCCTTCTCCCTCTCTCTCATTCCCTATGGTTCTCTCTACTTCTCTTTCTCCATCTCTCCTCTCTTCCTCTCCTTTCCCTTCTCACTCTCTCCCCCTCTGTCCGCCTCCCCTCTCTCCTTCTCCTTCTAGCTCTCTAACTCTCTCTTCGTCTCTCATCTTGTTCCGTCTCCCTGTTTCCCAATTTCCATCTCTTTCGTCCTGCACTGTCCATCTCTCTCCTTCTCCTTCCCCCTCCATCTCTCTCCCTCCTTCTTTCTCTCACCTCTCTCGTTGCTCTCTCCCTCGCCTTCTCGTTCTTCCCTCTCTCCCTCCTTTGTCGATCTCTCCTCCTTTTCTCTCAACCTCTCTCCATCTCGTTCTCCTTCGCTACCTCTTTCTCCTTTTTCTTCTTGTTCTTCTCCTTCTCCCTCTCTTTCCGCTTCTTCACTCCTTCTCATCCTAATCTCTCTCCTCTCTCTTTGTCTCTCCCTTTCCCCTCCTTTCTCGTTCTCCTTCTCTCTCCCCTTCTCTCTCCTTCTCTCTATTTCTCCCTCTTCTTACCATTGGTCTCTACTTCTACTTCTCCCTTTCTCTTTCCTTCCCTCCTTGTCCTTCCCTTCTAGTCTCCTATTCCTTCTCTCTGTCCTTCTCCTCGTCTTCCTCCATCTAACTCACTTATGGACTCTCTCTCCCCTTCTCTCACTCTTTCTCCCTCTCTCCTCTCTCTCTCTCTTCTTCATCTCTCCTTCTCTTTCTCTCGCTCCTTTTCTGTAAATCGAGGACTCTTTCTCCGTCTCTCCTCTTTTTTCTTCTCGTTCTAATTCACTCTCTCCTCCTCTATTTCACTCCCTCCTTATCTCTCTCCTTCTCCATCTCTCTCATTCCCTATAGTTCTCTCTACTTCTCTTTCTCCATCTCTCCTCTCTCCCTCTCCTTTCCCTTCTCACTCTCTTAGCCTCTGTTCGCCTCTCCTCTCTCTCCTTCTCCTTCTAGATCTCTCTCTCCCTCCATCTCCGTCTCTCATCTTGTTCCGTCTCCCCATTTCCGAAATTCCATCTCTTTCGTCGTACACTCTTCATCTCTCTCTCTCCCCCCTTCTCCTTCCCCCTCCATCTCTCTCCCTACTTCTCTCGCTCACCTCTCTTGTTCCTCTCTCCCTCGCCTTCTCGTCCTTCCCTCTCTCCCTCCTTTGTTCATCTCTCCTCCTTTTCTCTCAACCTCTCTCCATCTCCTTCTCCTTTGCTGCCTCTCTCTTCTTTTTCTTCTTATCCTTTTCCTTCTCCTTTTCCTTCTCTTTTTCCTTCTCCGTCTCTCTCTGCTTCTTCACTCTTTCTAACCCTCTGCATCCCCTTCTCTCTCATTCTCTCCTTCCCCTTATCCGTCTCTTTCTTTCTCCTTCTCTACCCTTCGCCTTCTCCATCTCCTTCTCTCTTTTTTTCTCCTTTTGTCCTCTCCTTACTCGCTCTCCTTCACTATCATACTTCCCTCTCCCTCCTCCTTCTTCTCTTTCTCTCTCTCTCTCCGTCTGTTGTCTCTCTTCTTCACTATCTCTCCTTATCCCATTCTATCTATTTCTACTTCTCTTTCTATCAACTCTCCTCCTTCTCTCTATTCGTTTCATTCTCTCTCTCACTCTCCCTCTCATTCCCCCCTCTCTCTCTCATATCTTTCTCTCTCTCTCCTCCATCTCTCTTTCCACCTTCTCCTTCTATTTCTCGTTGCATGTCCCTCCTTCTCTCGCTCCTTCTCCCTCTCCTTCTCTCTCATGTCTCCCCTCTCTCCTTATCTTTCTCTCTCTCCTCCTTCTACTTCTTTCTCTATTGTTATCCTTCCTTCTCTCCCCTCTCTCCTTCTCTTTCCTTCTCTCATTCTATCTCCCTCCTTCTCCTTGTTCTTCACTCTCCTTTATTGTCCCACTCTCTCTACTACTCACTCCTCCCTCTGATTCTCTCTTCCTTCTATCTTCTCTCTCATTATCCTTCACTCTTCGTCTTCAATCTCCTTCCCTCCCTCTCCTCTACTTCATTCCCTCTCCTCTATCCCCTTTTCCTTCTCAACCTCTCTCATCTTCTTGTCTCTCCCCCTCTCTTTCACTTGCCTTCCCATTCTCTCTCTCCTTCTCCTCTTGCATCTCTCTTTCTCCATCTAATCTCTGCTCTTTCTCTCTCCCTCTCTCTCCGTATCCTTCTCCCTCCCCTCCTCCATCTCCCTCTCCTTCACTCTCTCCCCTCCTCTCTCACTCTAGCTTACTCTCTCGCTCTCCGTCTCCATCTTCTCTCTCTCTTTCCTTCTCTCTCCTCCTTCTCTATATCTCCTCTCTTCCACTCCGTCTCCTTCTCGGTCTCTTCCCCCCTCTTGCTCCCCTTATCTTTCTCTCTCTCTCCTCATCTTCTCTCAACTCTTCCCTTCTCCTTTTCTCTCCTTGTTCTCCTTCTTCTTCTCTCACCTTCTTCTCTCACCTTCTTCTCCCTCCTTCTCTTCCTCCTTTCTCTCATCGCTCTCATGCTCCCTCTTCTTTTCCTCTCTACCACCTTCACTCTCTCTCACTCCTCCTTACCTCTCTCCTCCCCCCTTATCTCTCCCATTCTCCACCTTTCTCATTCTCCTCCTTAACTCTCTCCTCTCTCTTTGTCTCTCCCTTTCCCCTCCTTTCCCGTTCTCCTTCTCTCTTTCTCTCTCCCCTTGTCTCTCCTTCTCTCTATTTCTCCCTCTTCTTACCATTGGTCTCTACTCCTCCTTCTCCCTCTCTCTTTCCTTCTCTATTTCTCCTTCCCTTGCAGTCTCCTATTCCTTCTCTCTCTCCTTCTCCTCGTCTTCCCCCATCTAGCTCACTTACAGACTCTCTCTCTTTCCTTCTCTCACTCTTTCTTCCTCTCTCCTCTCTCTCTCTCATCCCTCTCCTGTTCCCTCTTGTTTTCCTCTCTGTCACCATCACTCTCTCTCACTCCTCCTTATCTCTCTCCTCCCCCTTTGTCTCTCCCTTTCTCTGCCTTTCTCGTTCTCCTCCTTATCTCTCTCGTCTCTCTTTGTCTCTCCCCTTCCCTTCCTTTCCCGTTCTTCTTCTCCCTTTATCTCTCCCCTTTCTCTCTCCTTCTCTCTATTTCTCCCTCTTCTTACCACTAGTCTTTACTTGTCCTTCTCCCTCTCTCTTTCCTTCTCTCTTTCTCCTTCCCTTCCAGTTCCTATTCCTTCTCTCTCTCGTTCTCCTCGTCTTCCTCCATCTAGCTCACTTATGGACTCTCTCTCCACTTCTCTCTCTTTCTGCCTCTCCCTCTCCTCTCTCTCTCTACTTCATCATCTCTCCATCTCTTTCTCTCTCTCCTTTTTTGTAAATCAAGGACTCCTTCTCTCTCTCCTCTCTCTTATTCTCTTTCTGTCTCTCCTCCTCTATTTCACTCCCTCTTTATCTCTCTTCTTCTCCCTCTCTCTATATCTCTCTCTCTCATTCCCTATGGTTCTCTCTACTTCTCTTTCTCCATCTCTCCTCTCTCCCTCTCCTTCCCTTCTCACTCTCTCCCCCTCTGTCCTCCTCCCCTCTCTCTCCTTCTCCTTCTAGCTCTCTCTCTCTCTCTCTCTCTCTCTCTCCATCTTCATCTCTCATCTTGTTCCGTCTCCCTGTTTCCCAATTTCCATCTCTTTTGTCCTACACTCTCCATCTCTCTCCCCCCTCTTCTCCTTCACCTTCACCCTTTTTTTTGCAAAGCAAAAGGGTGGCTTGGCCTCTAAATTTATTAAATGAAAGAACCAAGTTTACAAAGTTTGAAGACCGTGGGCATGCCAACATGCATAACCAGCCACACACACTACAAGTATTGCTTCACCCAAACTATGTAGTTAAAATCATGTCCGAGTATCCTCCAACCTAGCACCACGTGATCTGAAAATTATGCTCCTCGCTATCTTTATCCGCAAGCTTCCTGATTTTATCCCAAAGACACCCAACCATGTCCTTGATTACCACCACGATGTCTCCTGGCTCCTTCTTCTCTCCCTCGAAAATCCGTCGGTTTCGTTCCAGCCAGCACTCATGAATCATGGCACTAAGAGCCCACCTTCGTACCACCTTGGCAATCCGGGTTCCTCTCGCGTGTGAGAGGCGTGTGGCTTCAGCTTCGAGGGATCTTGCAATCCGAGTTCCCAGCTTCATGAGGAGTAGTGCTGTCCACACCCCTCTAATGTACGAACACCTCCAGAAGAGATGGTCCATGTCCTCTTCCTCCCTCTCACAAAGGCTACACACCGGATCATGCTTTGCTCCTCGTAAATTCATAAGCTTCTTTGTTAAGAGGCGCCCCCTCATTGCACACCAAGTTGTGATAGCATGTTTGGGAATGGCATGTTTGTGCCAAACCACATCCGCCCAAGTGACCTTCCTCCCCTGTTTCAGCACTCACTTCCACACTTCCTTTATTCCTAATGTAGCCCCCTTCCCTTCTATGCGCATAGGCTGGTCCACACCTCCAAGAATGCGTGTATTAGTGATTTTCAAGTGGACTTCCTCCGTTACCGTTGATCTTGGGGGGGGGGAGGTTCCATTTCCCCTCTCTAACGAAGTAGGACACTTTGGCATCCCAAGGCACTCCCAATTCATGATGAAGACGAGCCCCCCAACTCTCGCATTGAAAAGGTTCGCCACACCACGGATATTGGAAGAACCGAATCTCTTCCCATTTCCCATCTTATATTTGATGTGCCGTTGGGCAATGTCACGAACACGGAGAATTCCTCGCCATGCCCATGATGATGATGATGGTGGCCTCGCTAGCCAAATAGAGCGGTTTTTAAGGTATTTTCTTCTAACACACTTTACCCAAAGAGAGCTTCCTTCCGCCAAAACTAGCAACAATAATCGAAGGAGGCCCACATCATTCCAGCTTGTTAGTCTTTTCAGACCGAGCCCTCCTTCATCCTTTGGAGTACACACATCCTTCCACGCCACAGCAACCCACTTCTTTGCCCCCCCCCCCCCCCCCCCACAAACGAATTGAGCCATGAGGCTCTCAATCTCTTTCACCACCTTCCGAGGAATAAGGAAGGCGGAGGTCCAATAGATACTAAGCGAGACAAGCACGCTTCCCACAAGCTCTACCCGCCCGGCAATGGATAGGAAATTCTGCTTCCAAGTGCTAAATCTTTGCTTGACCTTGTTTACTAGTGACATACAATGAGTTCTCCCCATCCTTCTGGAGAATAATTGATGCCCGAGGTAAATCACCGAAATTCCTTTCGTTCCATACCAAGGTGGGCTGCGATCCAAGCTCCATGTGGCACGTTTCCTCCCATGAATACTTGGCATTTTGCCGTGCTAAGTCTCAGCCTCGAACATGTCGTGAACTCCTCAACGACAGCCCTTATAGCCCAAGCATTTGTCTTTGTTGCACTAGCAAAAACTAGGACGTCATCGGCGAAGAGCAAATGCGAAACGGGCACCTCCCCACAAGATAATGGCTCAATCCTTCCATCCCTCACCGCTTTTTTTATCATCTCACTTAGGACTTCCATACACATAACAAACAAGTACAGTGCCAAGGGGTCACCTTGCCTCAAGCCATTTGTCGCAGCAAAAGCGGTTGAGTTAGCTCCATTTACCGTCACTACAAATGATGCTTTGACACAACTCATAATCAGCCTTCTCCACTTCAGAGGGAAACCGAAGCGAGTCATTACCTCATCAAGGAAGGACCATGAGATGGATTCATACGCTTTCCTAATATCAAGCTTTAGGCACATCCGTCCCCTCCCTTTTTCTAGATGTAGAAATTATCACCAATTCATAGTTCATGTCCAAGGAGAATATTATCACCAATTCGCCTTCCTTTGACAAAAGCACTTTGGTTCTCCCCAATAAGTCTTGGTAACAGCCCCTTGATTCGGTTTGCGAGCACTTTGGAGGTGAACCTATAGGTCATGTTGCATAGAGCGATAGGACGATAATCCTCTACCAAATTCGGTGCCTTCTTCTTCGGGATGAGGGTGATTGAGGTAGAGTTCCATTGGGTTAGCACTCTTTCGCTGTCCAAATAGGATTTCATGGCCTGAAATATGTCTCCTTTGAGGGTGTCCCACGTGGTCTTGAAGAACTTTGCATTGAAGCCATCGGGGCCCGGTGCCTTGTCCACATTTGCATGTAACACCACCTCCTCACTCTCTTTTAATTCCAGCTTTTGGGTGAGGATTTTCCCTTCCTCCGGCCGGAGCTGTGGGAGAATGAGAGAAGGATCAATGGGTTGTACTTGAAAATCATTAGCAAATAGGTTAGCATAAAAATGCCGAAAGGTGTCCCGAATTTCGCTGTCCTCCTACACGATATGCGCTCCCTCACATACTCTCCTCACTTTATTGGTGGATCTCCTCACATGGAGTTGCGCATGGAAAAACCTAGTGTTTCGATCCCCCTCTTTCAACCACTTCACCCTTGATTTTTGCCGGATAATGGATTCCTCCCGAGCAAGGGCACGCTCAAGATTGCCTGTTGCTGTCCCTTCATCAACAACTAGCTCTTTGTCATGTGGTAGGCTTTGTCTTTTCTTTCTCACCTCCTCAAGGGCAATCCGAGCCTCACCCACCTTGTTTGTTATGTTCCCAAATGTTCTTGCACTCCAAACTATAAGTGTCTTCTTTACTTCTTTTAGCTTTTCAGCAACACGAAAATAGGCGTGCCAACTACAAACGTAGACCAAGCTTGATCCACTACAGCTTTGAACACCTCATGCTCCGTCCAATGGTTTTCAAAACATTTTCATTTTCTCGTCCCTCCCTCCTTCTCTCGTCCTTCACCTTCACCCTCCTTCTCTCTCTCTCTCATTCTCTCTCTCTCACCCCTCTCGTTCCTCTCTCCCTCGCCTTCTCGTCCCTCCCTCTCTCCCTCCTTTGTCAATCTCTCCTCCTTTTCTCTCAACCTCTCTCCATCTCCTTCTCCTTGGCTGCCTCTCTCTCCTTTTTCTTCTTGTCTTTTTCCTTCTCCTTCTCCGTCTCTCTCCGCTTCTTCACTCTTTCTAACCCTCTACATCTCTTTCTCTCTCGTTCTCTCCTTCTCCTTATCCCTCTATTTCTTTCTCCATCTCTACCATTCGCCTTCTCCATCTCCTTCTCTCTCTTTTTCTACTTTTGTCCTCTCTTTAGTACTCTCTCTCCTTCACTATCCAACTTCCCTCTCCCTCCTCCTTCTTCTCTTTCCCACTCTCTCCATCTCCTGTCACTCTTCTTCACTATCTCTCCTTATCACATTCTTTCTATTTCTACTTCTCTTTCTCTCAACTCTCCTCCTCCTCTCTATCCGTTTCGTTCTCTCTCACTCTCTGTGTCATCCCCCTCTCTCTCATCTCTTTCCCTCTCTCCTCCATCTCTCTTTCCACCTTCTCCTTCTCTTTCTCCTTGCATGTCCCTCCTTCTCACGCTCCTTCTCCCTCTACTTCTCTCTCATGTCTCCCCCACACTCCTTATCTTTCTCTCTCTAGTCCTTCTACTTCTTTCTCCATTCTTATCCTTCCTTATCTCCCCTCTCTCCTTCTCTTTCCTTCTCTCATTCTAGCTGCCTCCTTCTCCTTGTTCTTCACTCTCTCATATTGTCCCGCTCTCTCTACTTCTCACTCCTCTATCTGATTCTCTCTTCCCTTCTATCTTCTCTATCCTTATCCTTCACTCTTCCTCTTCAATTTCCTTCCCTCCCTATCCTCCACTTCAATCCCTCTCCTCTATCCCTTTTTCCTTCTCCATCTATATCATCTTCTTGTATCTCCCCCTCTCTCTCTCACTTTCCTTCTCCTTCTCTCTCTCCTTCTCCTCTTGCATCTCTCTCGAGCTCCATCTCATCCCCGCTCTTTCTCTCTCCGTCTCCTTCTCCCTCCCCTCCTACATCTCCCTCTCCTTCACTCTCTCCCATCCTCTCTCACTCTATCTTACTCTCTCGCTCTCCGTCTCCTTCTTCTCTCTCTCTCTCCTTCGCTCTCCTCGTTCTCTATCTCTCCTCTCTTCCACTCCTCCTTCTCGGTCTCCTCCCCTCTCGCTCCCCTTGTCCTTCTCTCTCTCTCCTCAACTTCTCTCCACTCTCTCCTTCTCCTTTTCTCTCCTTGTTCTCTTTCTTCTTCTCTCCCTTTCTTGTCCCTCCTTCTCTTCCTCCTCTCGTTCTCATCCCTCTCCTACTCCCTCTTCTTTTCCTCTCCGTCACCATCACTCTCTCTCACTCCTCCTTATCTCTCTCCTCCCCCTTTGTCTCTCCCCTTCTCTGCCTTTCTCGTTCTCCTCCTTATCTCTCTCGTCACACTTTGTCTGTCCCCTTCCGTTCCTTTCCCGTTCTCCTTCTCTCTTTCTCTCTCCCCCTTCTCTCTCCTTCTCTGTATTTCTCCCTGTTCTTACCATTTGTCTATACTACTCCTTCTCCCTATCTCTTTCCTTCTCTCTATGTCCTTCCCTTCCACTCTCCTATTCGTTCTCTCTCTCCTTCTCCTCGTCTTCCTCCATCCAGCTCACTTACGGTCTCTTTTTTTTGCAAGGCAAAACGGGAGGCTTAGCCTCGAATTATATTACTTAAGTAAAGTTTACAACCTACCAAAAAAGTGTGAAAATAAGTGTGCGGGGCATACTACATGCATACCCGGCCTTGCCCTACTAATACATGTAAGTAGAAGCTGAAAGACATAGTAGGTAAACACAATGTTTCCTTCATATACAACGTGTCAATCAAGTAACACTAACTCCTAACTCCACGTGATCTGGAAATCATGCTCCTCCTCATCATCCTTTGCAAGATTCTTCACCATATCCCATAGGCAGCGAATAGTATCTTTGATGGCAGCCACTATATCTTTCGGCAATGCCTTTTCTCCCTCGAAGATTCTACGATTCCGTTCAAGCTAGCACTCGTGTATCATGGCATTAAAGGCCCATCTCGTTACCACATTTCCAAGCCGGCTACCACGTGCATGTGATAGTCGTATCGCTTCTCCTTCTAGCGATCGTGCATGTCGGTCACTGATTTTCAGTAGATGTAGAAGGGCTACCCAAACCTCCTTCATAAACGTACACCCCCAGAAGAGGTGCTCCAAGTCCTCCTCGTCCCTCTCACAAAGGCTGCAAACCAGGTTGTGCTTTGCGCCGCGTTGATTCATAAGTTTCTGGGTGAGTAACCGACCCCTCAAAGCCTTCCAAGCCGTGAGTGTGTGCTTAGGGATAGCATGCTTGTGCCACACCATACCAGCCCACGCAACCTTGCTTCCTGGTGTCTTTACCCATGTCCACACCTCTCTTATACCAAGCACGATACCCTTACCATCTATCCTCTTGGGTTCGTCGACGCCTCCATGGATTGGAGTGTTTGCTATCCTTGAGTGAATTTCCTCCATCAATGTAGATCATGGGGGGCGGGAGCATCAACACTCTTATAAAATATGAGACTTTCGTGTCCCAAGGCACTCCCAACTCATAATGTAATCGGTCCCCCCAACTTTCACATTGGAATGATTGTCCACACCAAGGATATTGGAAGAAGCAGATATCTTCACCATTTCCCACCTCATACCAGATGTGTCGTCTCGCTATGTCTTCAACTCTGCGGAGCCCCTTCGAAGTCCAAGAGGAGGTGGGTGGGGGCGTGCTAGCTAGATTGACCGGTTCTTCAAGTATTTCCGACGCAAACACTTGACCCAAAGGGAGTGTTCTTCCGCCACCACAAGCCAAAATAGACGTAAAAGATCTACATTGTTCCAGTCCGATAGACGTTTGAGACGAAGGCCACCTTCATCCTTTGGTGTGCATATATCTCTCCAGATAAAGTGGCATATAAGACTCTCGATTTCTTGTAAGGTTTTCCGAGGGATGGGGAAAGCGGAGGTCCAATACACATTGAGAGACACAAGAACACTCCTTATAAGTTCCACCCTTCCGGCAATGGATAAGAAATTTTGCTGCCATGTACTCAGTCGTGCTTTGACCTTGTTCACAAGTGTCGTGCAATGGGTTGTCCCCATCCTTCTAGAGAACAACGGCAGTCCAAGATAGGTGACGTGGAAGTCCTTTCGCTCCATCCAAAGGAGTGCTGCAATCCATGCGCCGTCCCGTGCTTCACCTACCATAAATATTTGGCTTTTTGACACACTAAAGCTCAGCCCCGAACAAGACGTGAATTCCTTGAGTACACCTCTAATTGCCCTTGCATTTGCCTTTGTTTCTTTCACAAAAAGGAGGACGTCATCAGCAAAAAGGAAATGCGATACGGAAATATCCCCACAAGTAAGCGGCTTAATGCGCCCATCTATAACCGCCTTCTTCACCATCTCGCTCAAGACTTCCATAAACATAACAAAGAGGTAGGGAGCCCAAGTATCACCTTGTCTCAATCCATTTCTGGCCACGAAACTTGAGGAATGTGCACCATTCACCGTCACCACAAACGAGGCCCGAACACAATTCATGATGAGACGTCTCCAGTTAACGGGGAAAGCAAAGCGCTCCAAGAGTCCATCCAAGAAAGTCCATGAGATGGAATCATATGCTTTCCGGATATCAAGTTTGATACACATTCTTCCCTTTCCTTTGTCGAGGTGGAGGTTATGATAGAGCTCATGTGCCAAGAGAGCGTTGTCTCCAATCCTCCGGCCTTTAACAAAAGCACTTTGATTTTCTCCAATAAGACGTGGCAGTAAACTCTTTAGGCGGTTTGCAAGCACCTTAGATGTGAATCTATACGTCATATTGCACAATGCTATGGGTCTATAGTCTTCTACCAAGACCGGTGCCTTCTTTTTGGGGATGAGCGTAAGTGATGTAGACTTCCATTGGGACAGCACCTTCCCGCTGTCCATACAGGAGTGTATGGCCTTAAACATGTCCTTTTTTATGAGCTCCCATGCAGCTTTTAAGAGTTTAGCATTGAAACCATCGGGTCCCGGTGATTTACCTACGATTGCGTTCAGCACTACATCCTCCAACTCTTTCATATCAAGGTCACGCAATAGATCGGTCCCTTCCTCCAGACGGAGGTGTGGTAAAGAGAGGGAGGGTGGAATGGGTATGACATGCAAATCATTAGCAAACAAGTTAGTGTAAAAATGTCGGAAGGCGTCCCGAATCTCTCCCTCCTCTTCCACGATGGTGGCACCCTCACACACTCGTCTCACCTTGTTGGTGGCACTCCTCACTCGAAGGTGTGCATGGAAAAACCTAGTGTTCCGGTCCCCCTCTTTTAACCATTTCACCCGTGATTTTTGTCGGGTAATAGACTCCTCCCAAGCAAGAGTTCGAGCAAGAGAGTCCTTTGCAGCCCCTTCTGCGGGGGCGAGGCCAGCATCAAGGGGGTTATCAAGACGTTGTCTACTTACTTCCTCGAGCGTAGCACGAGCCTCTCCCACCTTGTTCGTGACGTTCCCAAACATTGAGCTACTCCACCTAACAAGCGTCTTCTTGACTTCTTGTAGTTTTGCTGCCACTCGAAACATGGGCGTGCCCCTCACGTAAGTGGACCAAGCACTTGTGACCAGCCCACGAAAATCCTTACGGTCAACCCAATGATTTTCAAATCGAAACATCTTCTTTTTCTGCCTTGCATTGTCGTCCGTCTTCATGATAAGCATTGTGTGATCACTCAAGTCCTTTGCACCCACAAGATATTTGGATTCCGGGAACAACTCAAGCCACGCATTATTTATCAAAATCCGGTAAATTCGTGTCTCAATACATGTGCTACCCTCCAGAAGAGTTTGACCAATTAAACTACCCCCCGGTGGACGACATCTCAAGGAGTTCAAGGGAATCAATACAAACATTAAATTCTGCCATAGCAACCTCATTTCCAACAATCCCTCCTCTCTTTTCATTCACCCTCCGAATGCAATTGAAGTCCCCCCCCCCACAATCCATGGCCTAGATGCGGGTGGTGCCACTTGGAGAAGGTCACTCCACAGGTGACGCCGATCCACATGCCCATTATCACCATAGACAGCCGTGAAGTCGAAGTCAAGGCCATCCCTCATCCAACGTGCCCTCAAGTGTAGTAGTTGTGATGTTTCGTAGGCAGCCCTCATATCCACTATTTGGTCATTCGAAAGAACCAAAATTCGCCCCGAGTCCATAACCAAACTATTTGACATCTAAGAACTAGGCCAAATCGCTCTTTTGAAGTGCTCAATCTTCTTAAGCTTCACCTTATGTTCCACAAGGCACACCACATCCGAGTTCACCTCCTTTATGCGACCCCTAATCATGAGTGCACGGCCGGGTCCATTTGCACCGCACACATTCCACACTAGGATATTCATGGGTTTAAGGTGAGGGGTGACCCCCTTTACCTCCAGATGGAAATCTTTTACTACTTCTCTTCCTACCGGAGCGCCGAAGAGTCAAAGACGGGGAGCTAGCTTGCTGCACATGAGTCTCCCTACTTTCTTGATCTCCCACCATCGAACTCCCTTCACTACTAAGGAGGTCAAATTTCCCCCATTTTGCACGTTTCTAGTCTTTGAGACTTCCTTTCCTCGGGGCACCCTCGAGGAAATGTCCAACCCTTCTCATTATGCATCAACAAAGCTAGCCCACTTTGTTCACTCGCCCCATCCTTGGGTTGTCCCACACATTCATCTAGCCCACCATCTTTGTGCGTTATTGTTTCCTTTCCCATTCCATTTGTATTGTTTCCACGGCTCACACTCCCATCACGTGTATTGTTTGTCTCCAACCCAAGCAAGCAAACCACTTCACTATACTCACTTCCTTCACCTTGAAGGGCCACTAAGTGTCCCCCACTCATACCCAAACCAACCTCACGTTAGGAATGTGCTTCCAAAGAAACCCCACTAAGCCCTCCACGTTTCCCTTGTTGCCCACTTTGCCCACTCTCTTCATCTAGGACCTCCTCCACTAATGAGACCCCAATCATTTCCAGCTGGTCCCCCACTTCATTCTTTGCAAGAGCTCTGCTCCTCTCCTTATTGGCCCAGCTTTGTGTAGAGCACTCACCTCCCTCCCCATTGGTTGGTTCAGAAATAGGCCTAGCACTTTTCCCACCCACTTCTCTTTGCCCTATTTGTCCACCAATGAGGTCTCCCCCTTGTATTCCCAAGCTACAAACCGTTGGACTCTTTGGAGAGAGATCCAAATTGTCTTGAAAAGTGATTTGTCTCATACCACTAAACCTCTCATCATGTGCACCTTCCAAACGGATTTGCTCCTCACTTAGTTGATTGCCTCCTAATGCATCTTGCGCCACTACACCCGCCATTCCACATGGAACCTCCACACTCGTGCCTATCTCCACCTCAGCTCCCCCTCCCTCCACGTCGCCAACTCTACCATCATCTCCTCTCTCCCTCTCCCTCTGACCAGCAAGCCCAAGGTCTCCTACTATGTCCCCAATGTCCTTTCCTTGATCAAGCACTCTCTCGAGCGAGCCCTCCTCCCTAGTTCCACTAGCACTCTCATTCCCAGCCCATCCATTGCTAATTGTAACCCATCTTCCAGCCTTCTCTTTTGGGGCCTCCACATGCTTCATGGCAGCCACTCGTACCCTAGGACACTTCTCCATGGTGTGGCTGACCTCCCTACAACCAAGGCAATAACCGGGTCCCCATTCATACTCAACGCCCACTCGATGTGTTTCGCCTTCCTCAACTTAAACGTCCACCCAACTTGGGTATGTGAAGTGAGGCCCAACCTCCACACAAACCCTAGCAAAGGCCAACCTCCTTCCCGGAGCAGTGTGCTCATCCATATACAACGACCGCCCTAGGACACTTACAATGTTGCTCAACATCTTGCTTGACCAAAACCAGAGGTCGACCTCCGGGAGACGGATCCAAATTGGAACGGTGGAGATGTTGGCCCTCTTCAACACTACATCCGGAGCCCACTCTTGAACCACAAGGGGGCACCCACGAATGAACCATGGGCCTCATTAAAGCACATGTTTCCTATCCTCTCCAAGAGTAAATCGGAAAAGGATGAAACCTTGACTCCTTTTGATGATCTCCATGCATCCAACAAAGCCCCACATCTTGTGTAGGTGCTTCTCAAGTGTTGGCAAATGTGGTTTAAAAGCAATGAAATAACTAACTAACACCTTATCCCATCTCTTCATAGCATCTAGCACTTCTTGCTTGGAGAAAAATGCCACTTTTCCTCCTCCCTTTACAGCCGGAGGAACGAACTCTAGTGTCGTGGAAACCCTTGGGCCAGCCTTGAACAAATCACTCCACGTCCTTGGGGGAGTAGTAGAACTTCCTAGAGGTGGGGTGTGAGCTTTATTCCCTACGTTTGGGGTCAACCCATGCAATGTTGGGGAATGGAGATCCTCTCTAGTGCCACAATCTCCACCCTCTAGAATGACATAACTAGAACTCGGCTTGGGAACCATTTTGGTGCAAAAATCAAGAGGTTTGGTGGGGAAAGGAGGTTGGAACCCTAGAGAAACCTAGGTTTCTCATAATCACCACTCCTTCTCTTTCCTCTCATACTTTTTTGTCTCCTACTCTCGTTCTCTCTCCCTCTTCACTTACGGACTCTCTCTTTCCCCCTTCTCCCACTCTTTCTCCCTCTCCCTCTCCTCTCTCTCTCTCTGCTTCTTCATCTCTACTTCTCTTTCTCTCTCTCATTTCCTGTAAATCGAGGACTCCTTCTCTCTCTCCTCTCTCTTCTTCTCGTTCTAGTTCACTCTCTCCTCCTCTGTTTCACTCCCTCCTTATCTCTCTCCTTCTCCCTCTCTCCCATTCCCTATGGTTCTCCCTACTTCTATTTCTCCATCTCTAAACTCTCCCTCTCCTTTCCCATTTCACTCTCTCCCCCTCTGTCCGCCTCTCCTTTCTCTCCTTCTCCTTCTAGCTCTCTCTCTCTCTCTCCATCTCCCTCTCTCATCTTGTTTTGTCTCCCCATTTCCCAATTTCCATCTCTTCCGTCCTACACTCTCCATCTCTCTCTCTCCCCTTCTCATTCTCCTTCCCCCTCTTTCACTCTCCCTCCTTCTCTCTCTCTCTCACCTCTCTCGTTCCACTCTCCCTCGCCTTCTCGTCCTTCCCTCTCTCCCTCCTTTGTCGATCTCTCTTCCTTTTCTCTCAACCTCTCTCCATCTCCTTCTCCTTCGCTGCCTCTCTCTACTTATTCTTCTTGTCTTTTTCCTTCTCCTTCTCCGTCTCTCTCCGCTTCTTCACTCGTTCTAACCCTCTGCATCTCCTTCTCTCTTGTTCTCTCCTTATCATTATCCCTCTCTTTCTTTCTCCTTCTCTACCCTTCGCCTTCTCCATCTCCTTCTCTCTCTTTTTCTCCATTTGTCTTCTCCTTAGTACTCTCTCCTTCACTATCCTACTTCCCACTCCCTCCTCCTTCTTCTCTCTCTCTCTCTCTGTCTCTCTCTCTCTCTCTCTGTGTCTCTCCCCGTCTCCTCTCTCTTCTTCACTATCTCTCCTTATCCCATACTTTCTATTTCTACTTCTCTTTCTCTCAACTCCCCCCGTTCTCTCTATCCGTTTCGTTCTCTCTCTCACTCTCCGTCTCATTCCCCTCTCTCTCATCTCTTTCCCTCTCTCATCCATCTCTCTTTCCACCTTCTCCTTCACTTTCTCCTTGCATGTCCCTCCTTCTCTCGCTCCTTCTCCCTCTCCTTCTCTCCCTCTTTCTCTCTCTCACCTCTCTCGTTCCTCTCTCCCTTGCCTTCTCGTCCTTCCCTCTGTCCCTCCTTTCACTTCTCACTCTCTCCCCCTCTGTCCGGCTCTCCTCTCTCTCCTTCTCCTTCTAGATCTCTCTCTCTCCATCTCCGTCTCTCATCTTGTTCAATCTCCTCATTTCCCAATTTCCATCTCTTCCGTCCTACACTCTCCATCTCTCTCTCCCCCTTCTCATTCTCCTTGCCCCCTCCTTCTCTCTCCCTCCTTCTCTCTCTCACCTCTCTCGTTCCTCTCTCCCTCGCCTACTCGTCCTTCCCTCTCTCCCTCTTTTGTCGATCTCTCCTCCTTTCTCTCAACCTCTCTCCATCTCCTTCTCCTTCGCTGCCTCTCTTTCCTTTTTCTTCTTGTCTTTTTCCTTCTCCTTCTCCTTCTCTGTCTCTCTAAGCTTCTTCACTCTGTCTAACCATCTACATCTCCTTCTCTCTCGTTCTCTCCTTCTCCTTATCCGTCTCTTTCTTTCTCCTTCTCTACCATTCGCCTTCACCATCTCCTTCTCTCTCTTTTTCTCCTTTTGTCCTGTCCTTAGTACTCTCTCTCCTTCACTATCCTTCTTCCCTCTCCCTCCTCCTTCTTCTCTTTTTGTCTATCTCCATCTCCTGTCTCTCCTCTTCTATCTCTCCTTATCCCATTCTTTCTCTTTCTACTTCTCTTTCTCTCAACTCTCCTCCTTATCTCTTTCCGTTTCGTTCTCTCTCTCTCTCTCTCTCTCTCTCTCTCTCTCTCTCTCTCTCTCCGTCTCATTCCCCTCTCTCTCTCATCTCTTTCCCTCACTCCTCCATCTCTCTTTCCACCTCGCCTTCTCTTTCTCCTTGCATGTCCCTCCTTCTCTCGCTCCTTCTTCCTTTATTTCTCTCTCATGTCTCCCCCTCTCTCCTTATCTGTCTCTCTCTCCTCCTACGTCTTTCTCTATTCTTATCCTTCCTTCTCTCCCCTCTCCCTTTCTCTTTCCTTCTCTCATTCTATCTCTCTCCTTCTATTTGTTCTCCACTCTCTCTTATTGTTCCGCTCTTTCTACTTCTCACACCTCTCTCTGATTCTCTCTTCCCTTCTATCTTCTCTCTCCTT
Organism: Triglochin maritima; assembly: GCA_963682175.1. Classification (NCBI taxonomy): domain Eukaryota; kingdom Viridiplantae; phylum Streptophyta; class Magnoliopsida; order Alismatales; family Juncaginaceae; genus Triglochin; species Triglochin maritima. The sequence continues at coordinate 31,966,605 of OY821776.1, read as the reverse complement.
ATCCTTCACTCTTTGGCTTCAATCTCCTTCCCTCCCTCTTCTCTACTTCAATCTCTATCCTCTATCCCCTTTTCCTTTTCCATCTCTCTCATCTTCTTGTCTCTCCCCCTCTCTATCACTTGCCTTCTCCTTCTCTCTCTCTCCTTCTCCTCTTGTATCCCTCTCGGTATCTCCATCTCATCTCCGTTATTTCTCTCTCCGTCTCCTTCTCCCTCCCCTCCTCCATCTCCCTGTCATTCACTCTCACCCCTCCTCTCCCACTCTATCTTACTCCTTGGCTCTCTGTCTCCTTCTTCTCTCTCTCTTTCCTTCTCTCCTTCTTCTCTATCTCTCCTCTCTTCCACTCCTTCTCTTTTTCTCTCCTTGTTCTCCTTCACTCTCACCCCTCCCCTCCCGCTCCCCTTGTCCTTCTCTCCCTCCTCATCTTCTCTACACTCACCCTTCTCCTTTTCTCTCCTTGTTCTCCTTCTTCGCCCTCCTTCTCTTCCTCCTCTCTCTCATCCCTCTCCTCCTCCCTCTCCTTTTCCTCTATGTAACCTTGACTCTCTCTCACTCCTCTCGTTCTCCTCCTTTTCTCTCTCCTCTCCCTTTGTCTCTCCCCTTCTCCGCCTTTCTCGTTCTCCTCCTTATCTCTCTCCTCTCTCTTTGTCTCTCCACTTCCCCTCCTTTCTCGTTCTCCTTCTCTCTTTCTCTCTCCCCCTTCTCTCTCCTCTTTATTTCTCCCTCTTCTTACCATTGGTCTCTACTTCTCCTTCTCCCTCTCTCTTTCCTTCTCTCCTTCTCCTTCCCTTCTAGTCTCCTATTCCTTTTCTCTCCTACTCCTCGTCTTCCTCCATCTAGCTCACTTACGGACTCTTTCTCCCTCTCTTCTCTCTGCTTCTTCATCTCTCTCTCATTTTCTGTAAATCGAGGACTTCTTCTCTCTCTTCTTCTCGTTCTAATTCACTCTCTCCTCCTCTGTTTCACTCCCTCCTTATCTCTCTCCTCCCTTTCTCTATCTCCCTCTCTCTCATTCCCTATTGTTTTCTCTACTTCTCTTTCTCCATCTCTCCTCTCCCCCTCTCCTTTCCCTTCTCACTCTCTACCCATCTGTCCGCTGATTGACATCATTTCATGCTTGTATTTGTATCTTATATCCATTATGTTTACCTAAACAATGATACATGACGAGTTTTATGTTTCAATTTAAGAAATAAATAGGTTTGAAGAGAAGAGGCATAAAAGCACCTAAAAGCATGAAAAAAGACTGAGTTGAGAGACTAAGGACTAAAATGCAAGATCGAAGCACCTGAATTTAAGATCGAAGGACCAATGAGCAAACAAGAATACTTCACACCATCATAGGGGGTATTTTGGAAATTATATTCGGGTCGGAGCTACAGCAAGCGAAGTAGATGCATCAAAGACAAGCAAACCATCCAGAAAAGCCCAGAAGATAATACAGCGTGATCCAAACCATATAGACCGCCAATTGGCGGTCCAAGACCACGAATTGGTGGTGTGTTTTGCTCTAGATCCGCTAAGCTTTCTTGGGACGTGTATTAATGTGTATTTAGTCTATTTATGGTATTTGTTTAGTCTCATACCGAGGGATTGTCCCAGATTATCTTTTTCTATGGCTATAAATAGAACTCTTCCCCTTCTATTGTATTCACCCATTGGTTGAAGGCATTCTCTCTACTTGGAGTAAGCCATGAAGAAAAATCTCAAGGTTGAGAAGAATGTTGCTAGTGATGTGAGTCATTTAATAAAATAAATTTTCCATTGTTTTGTTCTTATGTTGTTTCTTTATGCATGCTTAGCTTAGTTTTATTTCTTTGATTGTAGGCTAAAGCAGTTAGAATGTTTCCTTTCTTCTTTAGCTTAATTGTTAGAATAATGTGTAGTGAGTAGATCCATCCCCCTTTGTCAATGGAGATGATGTTCATACTTGCATTAAGGAATGGATATGAATGCTTTATATTTTGATTGGGTTGATAAATGTGAATGTATGCTTTCTTGTTAGAGTAGAATACTACACTTGATGGGTTTTGCCACACATCTTAGACACCTCCAATGCTTGTTTAGGTTCTGAAATAACCAGCTTGTGTAAATGAATGTTAATCAACTTGGTTAGTGAATGGATTGATAGGTTTTGCCATAACCTTTAGACACTTCCTATGCATGAAAACACTACCTACATTTGTGCCTATAGAATGCATTCTTCACCATCTTTTTACATGTGTGCACACACCCACCCCTAGGGGTCTTTCTCTTCTTGATTCCAGCTTAGTTTTACATGTTTTTAGTTTTGATTCAGAGTAATCGTTAGTTGCTTTACTTTGCGTTTCTCTTCTTAGTAGTTTAGTGTAGCGTAGATTAGCATAGACAAACTCTTCTCCCTTATTGTTGCCACTTGATTTCTGAAAAACAAGAGTGGTCTCTCCTCCCCGTCGATCGACCCATATTTGCAACGTCTTCACCGACGTCATACACTTGCGGTATTATAAAAGATTAAACAAGTTTTTGGTGCCATTACTGGGGAGGTGTCAGTCTAGGCTCTGGTTTGGACAATTCGAGTGGATTTAATTTGTGTTTTGTGGTTTTCTTTTTTTTCTCGGAGACTCACATTGGGAAGGGGAAGCATCTGGTGAAGTTTGGAGGCGATTTGAGAGTCCAAGACCGCCAATCAGCGGCTTGAGACCGCAAACCAGCGGTCTGGTAATCTCCTTTCACCTCTTTATTTCTGTGGAGTGTTGCTATAACTGAAGTAGAAATGTGGGGATCAATTTGGCTTGTTCTGACTTTTAGTTCGCCCCCAGATCAATAATCAATCTCCCTTTAAGCAACATGGACCTTAAAACACAAAGCAAAAGATTAGGCATTCTTTCTTGTTTAGGTCATGCATCATGTACTCGACTTAGGCACGTAGATTGTCTTTTCTTTTAGCTTTACTTTCAGTTGCTAAGTGCTGGCGTGAGGTACGTGTTTCCTACTCTCATTCATGCATTTTGTATGAACATGCATTAGTTATTAGGAAGTGCATTGCAATAAGTGTGAGTTGAGCGTTTGTTTGGAGAGTTGATTGTTAGATTAGGACTCCAAAATGCTACTAAGGAGGGGTTCTCCCATATAAGATAAGGTGGCAGATTTCATCACCGTTTCCTTCGCCCCAAAAACCACACTAATAAAGAGCCTAATTTTAAAATCAAGTAGACATTGGCCCTAAGGATTTCGGGCGCATTAGGAGAGTGATCCGGTCCCGACCGTCACGGCCTGATCGGCGTCGCCCACTCTGTCGATAGTTGGAGAGACGAGATTTCCAGATCTTGACTCACTTGCTGGGCTTTGTTGTCCTCGTCGTATGGAGGTGAAGCGCGTTGAGGCCGTGTGACCTCGCAGTTAGGCGTCGTCCAGCTGTAAGGACCTATAGCGACCTTAGGACTGTTTGAGCCTTGTTTGCTTGCGTACTTCTACCTGTACCCACCATCATAGCATAAGGACTTCTTCCCTTCTCTGCTGAGTCATTCCCTCTCTTCTGTGTCCCTCCGTCCTCTCCTCCACGCACATTTTTTGTTTAAAAAAATTTGGTTTGTGTGTGCACCTTGGTGCATGCTTGCGTGGGCATGAGACGAGAGTGGCCGTTTGACGAGGCGTGTCGTCAACCCTGCTTTGGTAGTCGATTTCTCGACGCCTCCCTCCTCTCGTGTTGCACATAGTCTGGGTTCAATGGCTGCTTATTTCCGCGAGGAGGAGCAGTTGCTGCACCCACCTGTTCCACCTGTGTTTCCTGTTGTGGCTCTCATACCTCAACGTGATCGATGCTACCCGAGCCGTACCGCCCTACCCTCATGCATCGTATTGCCAGAGGCAAATGGGAACCACTCTGAGGTTAAGCCTCAGTTTATTTCCATGCTCCCTCACTTCACTGGGAATGGTGACCCCTATATCTTTCTCATGGAATTTGAGGAGGTCTGTGCTATGTTCAAGCTGCAACAACTTAGCACAGACTTCATCCATCTTAGGCTACTCGCTTTTGCACTAAAGGATTATGCCAAGAAGTGGTTGTATAGCAACCAGGCGAATGCCTTTAGGACTTGGGATGAATTTCAATCTGCATTTCTCAAAAAGTACTTTCCAAATCATCGGACACAAAAATTGAGGAACGAAATCAATTCGTTCTATCAACTTGAGACCGAAACATTTCATGCATATTTAGAGAGATTCAAGGATCTATGATGCATTGCATACATTGCATCATATGTCTTTCATTTAGATTAATTTTATATCAATAAATGCTACTAAGGTATGTGTTTAGTCTTATTTACATAATACAGGGACCTGAATGCAAATTACCCATATCCCGAGCATAAATGCGTGCAAGAGACTCATTTCTATCAAAAAGACAAAGTTCAAGATTATAGGGATTCAAATGTAAGTTCATCCAAGCATAAAAGCATTCGAGGACCTAATTACAAAAAGGCCAAGGACTTAAGCACAAAAGTAGCCAGGGACGTAATTGCAAAAAGTCGAGGACCCGACTGCAAATCAAAGTACCAAAATATTATTTTGGAGAAGTTTTAAAGAAAAATCAATTTGGATTTCCAAATATATGAATGAATTAATTCGGAGCTCAAAAGAAAGGAAAGAAAGCATCCAGACGCGCAAAGGACATCTAAATCATACCATAAACGCACAGGAAAAATCCGAATTAAATCAGAGTTAAATGTGCGGCGATTCCGCCGCACACTACATGTAACATGCGGAAACGCCGCCACCTTGTGATCCGGGGCCCCAGATTTTGTCCAGTTGCGTGTTGACACGTGTACGTTCCAATTTTGTATTAGGGTTCCTTGTATCGGCTATAAATAGCCTCAGAAACAATGTTGTGAAGGCCTTAGTTTTTGTTCCATACTTTAGTAATAAATTTCCGTTCTTTTATTTATTGTTTTTAGTTTTCTTTTGTAGTTTCTCTAGGACCCCTTCTCCTTCCTTCCATCCATGAGTTTCTAACTCTTTCCAAAGGGTAGGGGTGACGGATTTAGGGTGATGAGAAGAGAATAAAGTTATTATTTTAATTTCGTATTAGTATATTTTGATTACTTGAGTTTATGTTGAGTCATTTATCATGTAATGCTTTATAATTAATGTGATTTATTATAAGTTTCAGAATTCTCTAATCTAAACCCGATATCTAAACCTCCACCCAACGGAATTCACCATCTTTGTTCTCGTTTTAGTTTTATTTGTTCATGTTTCGTGCTTTTGAAAATTAAAAACCAAAAATCTCAAAACCAAAATTATTTCTCTCTCTTTCTTTCCCTTAATCGAAAATCACAAAAATAACAATATCTCTCCCTCGTTGTGTTCGACCCGTACTTGCAGCGTCTTCATTGACGTCGTGCACTTGCGGTATAAATTTAATTCCCATCAAGTTTTTGGCGCCGTTGCCGGGGAGGCGACGAAGATTTTGTTTTTTTTGTGATTTCGATTTTATCCTGTTTATCTTGTGCACGATCTAACTATTTGGGTTTGCGTTTCAGGAGACAACAGAATGCACGGCGAAATCTGGGCACAGTTGGAGCAAGAAGGGCGGCGGAATCGCCGCATACCAAGTAGAACCTGCGGCGGAATAACCTCACGTTTGCAGCATCTGGACTTCAATTTTTTCGGAGGTCATCTCCATCTCTGGGTGGACGCGTAGAGCATCTGGAAATTTTCGAGAGCGGGCGGCGAACCCGTCTGAGCATTGCGGAGGTAACTTTTTTGCCTTTCTCGTAAAATCTTAATTTTTGAAAAGTTCCTTTACGTAGAACTGCACGTGTTAGGGCAAATTCCATAATTGGCAATAATTCTACTTTGACCTAAAAATTTGCAAAATTAGAAGGACTTAGTGCATGCATCATATAATGTTTTGTTTGCATTATTCTTGCTAAATTCTTGCAAATTATTTTTATTGTTGAAGAGTGTTGGAGGCAAGGTACGTGTCGCGTTTTAACGATTGCATTTAAGCATATAATTTAGTTTGCATACAACCTTGCAATTGCCCCCCAATTAAAGACCAATGTTTGACTATCCTTGCTAGATTTAAGTTAAACTATCTTAAGGGCAACTTCGTAGGAAAAGATACGGTGGAGATTTCATCACCCTTCCGTGGCCCACAAATCACAATCCTAAAGTGTCACCCAAGCCTTAAATTAAAATCAATTAGACATTGGCCCCTAAGGATTCAGACTCAATTAAGGAGAAGATTGGTTTGACTTGCTATGACCTGAAGCGGATCGAATTTAATTTGGTGTCTAGAAAGTGTTTCTGTGTTCACGTAAGTCTTCCAAGCGAAGTGGTTGTCTAATTGGCACCGACTCTGTCGGAAGTGCCCCCATTAACTATACACGGCTTGGCCAAGTTGGTTTGATTAGTGAGGGAGGTGAATCAAGCAAATCAATTCGACTCAACCAGTTAGGAGTCGTCTAGATTTAAGCGACACTAGGTCTAGGATTGTTTGAACTGTGTTTGTTTATGAAACATCTGACCAACCCTCTCATCTATCTTTTAGTTATGTTTCCCTTCTCCTCTGAGTCATCATCTTCTCACCTTCTTCTTCGTTATAGTCTCCTCCCGTTTACACTCTCTGGTATCGTTTTTCGGGTCGAGTCGAGCACTTTTTACGAGTTTAGCCTCGTGATGGTGAGAGTGGTCGACTCCAGAGTTCTTTGTGAAGATGGATGGTTACATGGGCGACTGATTGACATCATTTCATGCTCATATTTGTATCTTATAATCCATTATCTTTCACCTAAACAATGCTATGTTACGAGTTTTATGTTTAGTTTTCAGGAATAATTAGGTTTGAAGAGATGAAGCATAAAGGGACCCAAAAGCAGGGAAAAAGGACTGGATTGTGAGATCTGGGGACCAAGATGCAAGGGAGAATGACCTGATCGTAAGACAGAGGGACCTAAGAGTAAAACAGAATACTCCACACCATCATGGGGAGTATTTTAGCAATTGGATTTAGGTCGGAGCTCCAACAAACGAAGTAGATGCATCAAAGACCACCAAAAGCACAAAGAAAAGCCCAGAATAAATCTCAACTGGATCCGGACATTTTGGACCGCCAATTGGCGGTCTGGATTAGTCCAGATCCGCCAAGATTTCTCCTGGACTTGTATTAATGTTCGTTTAGGCTATTTTTGGTGTTTGTTTAGTCCCACATCGGGGGATTGTCCCGGATTAGCTTTTTCCATACCTATAAATAGAACTCTTCACCTCCTTTTGTAAGGACTCCATATTTTAAGTGGCTATTCTTCCTACTAGAAGTGAGGACTTGAAGCACACACTAAAGTAGGAGGATGCTACTTTTAATGTGAGTCATTTTATCAATAAAGTTTTGTGTTTCTTTCATTGTTTGTTTTATGCTTCTTTTATTGTTTATGCATGTTTTAGTTTAATCGTCTTTTAATTCTAGCTTAGTTTTAATATGCTTTCTTTCCATAGTTTAATAATTAGTGTAATGTTTAGTGAGTTGTTCCATCCCCCTTGGGGGGGTGGGGTAGATGTACATACATGCATTAGAGAATGGGATGAATGCTTTAATTTCAATGTGTTGATTAAACATGAATGTATGCTTGCTTGTTTAGGATAGAATTTATAACTTGATGAGTTTTGCCAAAATGATTAGACACCTCTCATGCTTGTTTAGGTTCTGAAATAAACAACTTGCATATGTAAATGTTAATCAACTAAGTTGGTGAATAGATTGATAGGTTTTGCCATAACATTTAGACACTTCCTATGCTTGATAAACACCACCTTCATGTGCTTAAAGAATGTATTCTACACCTACCTCTTTGCATGTGTGCACTCACTCCACCCCTTAGGGGTTTTCCCATTTCTGTATTCCAGCATTCTTTCTTTCCTCTTAGTTTAGTTGTTATTCCATCATTTGTTTGTTTCGTTCGCATTTCATACTTCTTAGTGTAGCGTAGTCTAGATTAGCATAAACAACTTTCTTCCCCTATTTTTGCCACTTGATTTCGTACAAGCAAGAGGCTACTCACCTCCCTGAGAACGACCCGTACTTGCCACCGCTTCATCGTGGTCGTGCACTTGCGGTTTAAAATAAAACGTTCAACAGCGACCATCCATATCATTGTTGGGACCAGGACCCATGAAACCTGGGGTGGCTCAGACTAACACCCCATATGGTTGGGACAATCCTAATTGTGTGACTGAGCAATCTTCATATTGGGGTAACATGAGAGAGGCACCGACTGCTAGACCACAATCTAGTTATGTTGGATCATATGCTGGTCAACAAACTGAGACATTACAACAAACTTTTGCCTCCTTCATGCGTGTAGGACAGACAACATGAGTGCACCGGTGGCTCTAGTAGCCGTACCGTGCGACTGTTGTGGGTTGAGTGGTCATGTTATCAGGGAATGCCCTTATGTTCCCCCAGAGCCTGAGTATGAGCGTACCTTTTCCCAAAACGCTCAATATGACTATTACGCATCCGCGTACAACTCGAGAGTGATGGATTCGTGGAGAGACAATTCATATCCAAATTCTTATACTTCATTTTCACCTTAGTATCCTCCTCCCGAATACCCAGAATTCTACCAACACCCCACTTCAAATCATTGGACTTATTCAAAGCCCATCAACACCCAACCTCAAAATTTCCCAAGCTCTGACTTGAACCTCATAGTTGACCGCATACCTGATTCCCTGGAACAAACTTTCCTTACGTTCATGGAAACCACTCAACAGTCCGTACAAAATATGATACTGCAATTGAGTCAAATGTCGCAGCAATTACGTAAACGTGAGGAGAGTAACTTTTCTTGTCAACATGAGGATTCATTTTTTGATATCGAACCACCACCACATCCACAAATTCAAAGCACAATCTTTCAAAGCCAAACTCCTAGTCAGTCTGAAGGACTTGGGGTTTCAATTCACGATCACTTAGTGGAGGATTCGATAAACATTGAGAATAAAATTGACCAATTTCATCATGAGTCGGCCCAGGATTGTGCCTTATGTTCTTGCCCCGTGGCCCTTGAGCCACATGATCTTCATGTTGTGCCTCTTAAGGACTCACCTCCGGTGGAGCAAGAGCTCCCTAGGACCCTCAATTTCAAACAACCTGATGAGAGTTTGCCTCTCACTATTGTTCCTGATCATCTTGGAAATGATGAAATATCAAACGAATACATTGCTCATGAGGGTACTAGGAGTTCCTTGGAGGATACCTTGGGTATGAGACCCATTTTATGTTCGCCTGGTAAGTCGGACTTGCCTAACAAGGCTTTTGACCTCGCTCCGACGCACCAGCCAGTTGGTTGGAGAGTTTGGATTGACGATCATAACTTCAGCACCGCAACGGGAGAAACTCTTCTTCTGTTGCCCCTTATTTCCCAAACTCTCGAGAGGTTCAAGCTCTTTCAGTTTGATTCTTTGTATGAGACGCCTTTGCGTCCAATTCATGTACCTCTCATTTCATCTTGTGCTCTTTGTGAAAAGGGCCCACGCATGCGTATTCTGGCCCCGCGTGGTGTCATGTTCCCTTTCCAAGTGCATTGACCCACTTTTGAGGTTCCCATTTGATGTCTTTTGACAAATGAAGATGGGAACTTATGTTTGTACATAATTATATTAAAAAAAGTACAATAAAAGACTCCTTCAGTGAGCATTGTTTGTATGGGCTCCAACCCTTTAGTATTTGGGCCTCATTTGTTTCCCGTATTTCAATCCCTTCTTTAGCATCTCACAGGTTTTGAGGGAATTCAGGTTTTGTCCATCAACATAGCCATGAACTTTCCTTTGTACTTCACGTTGGTGAGATATTTCCTTTTTCATGCATAAATCCATGTAGTATCTTGCTCACATTCATTGAGGACAATGCATGACTTAGGTGTGGGGGGGGGGGGGTGTTTATCTATCTATATATTCTGTTTGAAAAAAAAATCAATGTTTTATGACATATCTTAAGATTGAACTACCAAAACCCGTGTACAAATTACATTGAGTTTTTGTGCCTTATTATATAGATCTGCTTGTAGAAACTATGACATAAATCTAAGTTCCAAAGAAATAACCCATTACCCTTTAAGACATGTATGCACTTAAATTGGATGAATCAAATCTTTGAAGTGGTTGATAAAAAACAGAGGTTGAGGAAAATATACCAGGAAGTGTGGACTTCTAATAGCAATTAAGTCTTGAGAAAAATAAAAGTAAAAAAATAAAGGAATAAAGTGAGGAAAGTACATTTTGCAAAATGATTACAAAAACGCAAGCCTTCGAGTCACTGGTCCGTAGTGGTATCTTAAAACCCGGTAACTTGAGTGTGCCAGCTCAGGATTATCGACCAAAATCGCTACACGAATGCAAAAAGGGTAAAAGTGTCAGAAAAGCAAATGTATTGAATCACGGAAAAAGAAAAACAAATATACTTTAAGATACTCAAGGCCCAAAGCTAAAAGAATGATCCATGCCATGGTTGATCCGAATGATACTTCACCACCAGAGGAGGCGTGCAAAATAATTTAAGTAATAACATGTGTAGAAAGGTTAGTGGTGTGAATGTTGGAGGAACAAAGACCAAGTCAGAATTTTTATGAGTTAGATTTATATAATGAGCATGCAAGAATTCTCAGCGAGATGTATAAGTTTGAGGTGGGGATATTGAAAGTTATTAATGAAATGTTGAATTAAGACTTTGTGGGTGTGTCAACTGAAAACACTCACGAGACAAAGCTCGTCCTCTAAGAAAACTTGGGGGTTTAAAGGCTTGTTGCACATGCTAAGTGCAACCGTGATTCCTACGAAAGTGAGTTAGGATTTCCCTATTTTCATTTTTCTTATATTCTGTTTTGCTAGGGACTAGCAAAATCTAGGTGTGGGGGTATTTGATGAATTGCATACATTGCATCATATGTCTTTCATTTAGATTAATTTTATATCAATAAATGCTACTAAGGTATGTGTTTAGTCTTATTTACATAATACAGGGACCTGAATGCAAATTACCCATATCCCGAGCATAAATGCGTGCAAGAGACTCATTTCTATCATAAAGACCAAGTTCAAGATTATCGGGATTCAAATGGAAGTTCATCCAAGCATAAAAGCATTCAAGGACCTAATTACAAAAAGGCCAAGGACTTAAGCACAAAAGTAGCCAGGGACGTAATTGCAAAAAGTCGAGGACCCGACTGCAAATCAAAGTACCAAAATATTATTTTGGAGAAGTTTTAAAGAAAAATCAATTTGGATCTCCAAATATATGAAGGAATTAATTCGGAGCTCAAAAGCAAGGAAAGAAATCATCCAGACGCGCAAAGGACATCTAAATCATACCATAAACGCACAGGAAAAATCCGGATTAAATCAGAGTTAAATGTGCGGCGATTCCGCCGCACACTACATGTAACATGCGGAAACGCCGCCCCCTTGTGATCCGTGGCCCCAGATTTTGTCCAGTTGTGTGTTGACACGTGTACATTCCTATTTTGTATTAGGGTTCCTTGTATCGCCTATAAATAGCCTCGGAAACGATGTTGTGAAGGCCTTAGTTTTTGTTCCATACTTTAGTAATAAATTTCCGTTCTTTTATTTCTTGTTTTTAGTTTTCTTTTGTAGTTTCTCTAGGACCCCTTCTCCTTCCTTCCATCCATGAGTTTCTAACTCTTTCCAAAGGGTAGGGGTGACGGATTTAGGGTGATTTGAAGAGAATAAAGTTATTATTTTAATTTCGTGTTAGTATATTTTGATTACTTGAGTTTATGTTGAGTCATTTATCATGTAATGCTTTATAACTAATGTGATTTATTATAAGTTTCAGAATTCTCTAATCTAAACCCGATATCTAAACCTCCACCCAACGGAATTCACCATCTTTGTTCTCGTTTTAGTTTTATTTGTTCATGTTTCGTGCTTTAGAAAATTAAAAACCAAAAATCTCAAAACCAAAATTATTTCTCTCTCTTTCTTTCCCTTAATCGAAAATCACAAAAATAACAATATCTCTCCCTCCTTATGTTCGACCCGTACTTGCAGCGTCTTCATTGACGTCGTGCACTTGCGGTATAAATTTAATTCCCATCAAGCTACTATCCTCATGCCCTCACCATGGCATATAGTTGTGGCACCTTTGTCAGATTGTCTACGAGGTTCTTCACATCCCGTCCCGAACGCTCCTTGGGTCCATGTGTGAAGGAGGGTTCTTAGGAAAGGATGAAAGGGAGGCATGGGCCTTCGTAGAAGACTTCGCTGAGAAAACCATGCAGTGGGAGAGTGTGAGGGAATCCCTAGTATCATCTAGCATAGGAGCGAGGATCGCAAATGCAAACACGACTAGATCGAGTACCGCATTTGCTATCGATACCACTACGGCCATCGAGGCGCGCATGGCGGCCTTAATGCACTGTATGGATTCGATTGAACTCCAAAACCAACAAGGTGCACCTCAGGTGTCTACATTTGGTCCAGTTCCCTGTCATTCATGTGGTAGGATAGGTCATGTAGGTAGTGAGTGTGCGTATACTCCTCCTGTTATGGAACGTGTCAACGCCATCTATGATAGAGCTAGGAATGACCCATACTCATCATCTTATAATCCCAGATGAAGGAACCACCCCAATTTTTCATGGAACCAAAATAATGCCCTAGGTGGTCATTCAAACTCCTCTGGACCACCTAACCAACCTTACCAACCTCCCGTGCATGCACAATCCTATAGCCACCCCAAGCGCAAATCACCAATCAATCGGGTTTCCCAAATTCCAACAATATGGAAACCCGATTCAATTCACTTGAGACCTTGACTCGTGGACTTGAAAACTCAATGAAATTTTTTATGGCAACCACAAGTCAATTTCTCACTTCAAATCAGCAGACCATCAAATCTCTAGAGTTTCAGATGGGCCAATTGGCTTAGTCTGTACATGAAAGAGAGAGAGGGTCTCTGCCTAGCCAGCCTGAGGCTAGCCCCCACATGTACCAGCAACAACACATGTAAAATTTGAATGTGGTACCTCGGGGGTGGCAAGTGAACCATGTGGAGGAACCTATTCACCATGTCAATGCCATTATAACCTTAAGGAATGGAAAGCAGGTTGACAATCACATTTCCTTGCCACCACCACCATCTATGCAGCCCCTCAGTGGGAATGGTGGTGAAGAAGATGTTGAGGGTGAGGGTAATACACAAATGCCTCCTTCTGAGGCACCGCAGAAAACCTACGTGCCAAAAGCTCCCTATCCCAGTAGGTTAACCAAAAAACAGAGTGACACAATGGACGAGATATTAGAGGTGTTTAACCAAGTGAAGGTTAACATCCCCTTGTTGGATGTCATCCAACAAATACCTCAATATGCCAAAGTGTTAAAAGATCTCTGCACAACCAAGAGGAAGACTAATGTTCCTAAGAAAGCATTCTTGGCTGCAAATGTAAGCTCACTTTTGTCTAATCCCACCTACACAAAATACAAGGACCCTGGGTGTCCTACTATTCAGTGTACGATAGGGGACACTAGCATGAGTAATGTATTGCTTGATTTAGGATCGGCGGTCAACCTCCTCCCATTTTCTGTTTATCAACTGTTGAACTTGGGAGAATTGAAACTAACTAAGATCATCCTCAAATTGGCGGTTAGATCCATTCGTATTCCAAAGGGGATTATCGAGGACGTGCTTATCAAAGTTGGAGATTTTATATTTCCAGTAGATTTTGTTGTCCTCGATACCAATCATGTTGCGAACACCCACTCTCAAATACCTTTGATTTTGGGTAGACCATTTATTACAACCTCCATTGCCTTAATTAATTGTAGAAATGATCTCATGGAGCTCTCATTCAGTAACATGAGTGTCGAGTTTCATGTGTTCAACTTTGGTAGGCAACAGGAGCCCATGGATAAATCTTTAAATCTCAATCTCATCCGCCAATTAGAGAAAGCACCGTAAAATCAAGGAACACCCCTAACACCAATGCAACCTATTGAGAATGTTTGTGGGCTTAGCGAAAACTCATTGCCTGTCTTTGCAATGCAATAGAGTGAGTTGGCATCAAACATGAATGTCCAATGGGAGTGTTTGTTGCATGATTCAGTTGAGATTACTAGTGAGAGTGAGGCACCTCATCATATGCCTATACCAAATGGTGTCTCTATCTCACGTCCCTTGGCCATTGAGCACTTGTGTACGTGGGCCCAATTTCTGTGTCCTCGGAATGGTTAACCTACTGGGATAGGGAGCTTTTGGCAGGTAGGTTTCTGTGGTCCCTGAGAAGGAGGCGTTGGTGTGTTACCCTCACCCTCAGTCTCTTCTTCACCACCATTCCCACTGAGGGGCTGCATAGATGGTGGTGGTGGCAAGGAAATGTGATTGTCAACCTGCTTTCCATTCCTTAAGGTTACAATGGAATTAACATGGTGAACAGGTTCCTCCACATGGTTCACTTGCCGCCCCCGAGGTACCACATTCTCATTTAGCATGTGTTGTTGTTGGTACATGCGGGGGTTAGCCTCAGGCTGGCTAAGGAAAGACCCTCTCTCTCTTTCTTGTACCGACTTAGCCAATTGGCCCATCTGAAGCTCTAGAGATTTGATGGTCTGCTGATTTGCAGTGAGAACATGACTTGTGGTTGACATAAAAATTTCCATTGAGTTTTCAAGTCCACGAGTAAAGGTCACAAGTGAATTGAATCGGGTTTCCATATTGTTGGAATTTGGGAAACCCGATTGATTGGTGATTTACGCTTGGGGTGGCTATAGGATTATGCATGCATGGGAGGTTGGTATGGTTGGTTAGGTGGTCGAGAGGAGTTTGAATGACCACCCGAGGCATTATTTTGGTTCCATGAAAAATTGGGGTGGTTCCTCCATCTGGGATTATAAGATGATGAGTATGGGTCATTCCTAGCTGTGTCATTGATGGCGTTGACATGTTCCATCTCAGGAGGAATGGACGCACACTCGCTTTCTACATGACCTATCCTACCACATGAATGACAGGGAACTCGACCAGATGTGGACATGTGAGGGCACCTTGTTGGTTTTGGAGCTCAATCGAATCCATATGGCGCATTAAGACCGCCATGCGTGGCTCGGTGGCCATAGTGGTATCGATAGCAAATGCGGCACCCGATCTAGTCGAGTTTGCATTCGCGATCCTCGCTCCTATGTTAGATGATGTAGGTGGTTCCCTCACACTCACCCATTGCATGGTTTTTTCAGCGAGGTCTTCTAGGAAAGCCCATGCCTCCCTTTCATCCTTTCCTAAGAACTCTCCTTTACACATGGAGTCAAGGAGTGTCCGGGACGGGATGTGAAGACCCTCGTAAACAAACTGACAAAGACGCCACAACTCAATGCCATGGTGAGGGCATGAGCATAGTAGCTCCTTGAACCTCTCCAGATATGCATGAAATGTTTCGGTCTCAAGTTTATACAACGAATTGACTTCGTTCCTCAATTTTTGTGTCCGATGATTTGGAATGTATTTCTTGAGGAATGTAGATTGAAACTCATCCCAAGTCCTAAAGGCATTCGCCTGGTTGTTGTACAACCACTTCTTGGCATCATCCTTCAGCGCAAAGGGGACAAGCCTAAGATGGATGGAGTCTGTGCTAAGTTGTTGCAGCTTGAACATAATACAGACCTCCTCAAATTCCCTGACAAAGATATAGGGGTCACCTTTCCCAGTGAAGTGAGGGCGCATGGAAATAAACTGAGGCTTAACCTAAAAATGGTTCCGATTTGCCTCTGGCAATAAGATGCATGAGGGTAGAGCAGTACGGCTCGGGTATCATCGATCAAGTAGAGGTATGGGAGCGACAACATGAATAACAAGTGGAATAGGTGGGTCCAGCGACTGCTCCTCCTCGCGGAAATTATCAGCCATTGAACTCGGACTGTGTGCGACACAAGAGGAGGAAGGCGTCGAGAAATCGACTACCGAAGCAGGGTTGACAACGCATCTCGTCAAACGGCCACTCTCGTCTTGTGCCCACAAAAGCATGCACACAGGTGCACACACACCAAAACCTTTTTTTAAGAATGTGTGTAGAGGAGAAGACGGTGGAACACAGGAGAGAAAGAATGACTCAGGAGAGAAGGGAAGAAGTCCTTATGCTACGGCGGATGGGTACAGGTAGAAGCACACAAGCAAGCACGACTCAAGCAATCCTAAGGTCGCTACAGGTCCTTACAGCTAGACGACGCCTAACTACGAGGTCACATGGCCTCAACACGCCTCACCTTTCTACGACGAGGACCACAAAGCCCAGCAAGTGAGTCAAGATCCGGAGATCTCGTCTCTCCTACTATCGACAAAGTAGGCAACGCCGATCCGGCCATGACGGTCGTGACCGGATCACTCTCCTAATGCGTCCGAGATCCATAGGGCCAATGTCTTCTTGATTTTAAAATTAGGCTCTTGATTAGTGTGGTTTTTTGGGGCGAAGGAATGGGTGATGAAATCCCCTACCTTATCTTAATCTAACAATCAACTCTCCAAACAATCGCTCAACTCACACTTGTTTCAATGCACTTCCGACTAACTAATGCATGTTCATACGAAATGCAAGAATGAGAGTAGAAGGTGCGTACCTCATGCCAGCACTTAGCAACTGAAAATAAAGCTAAAATAAAAGGCAATCTACGTGCCTAAGTAGCATACATGGTGCATGACTTAAGCAAGAAAGAATGCCTAATCGTTTGCTTTGGGTTTTAGGGTCCAAGTTGCTTAAAGGGATTTGATTATTAATCTGGGAGCAATCTAAGAGTCAGAACATGCCAAATCAAGTCCCAGATTCCTAAATCAAGTATCGTAACAACACAAAGAAAGGACAAGGCAAACAGATCGCACCAGACTGCAAATTGGCGGTCTCAGACCACTGATTGGCGGTCCAACATGCCCAGGTTGCCTCCCAATTTCTCCAGCTGCTTCCCCTTGCCACTCCAAGTCTCCTGAAAAAAAGCCAAACTACAAAACACAAATTAAATCCACTCGAATCGTCCAAACAAGAGTCTGGACTGGCACCTCCCCGGCAACGGCGCCAAAAACTTGTTGAACGTTTTAATTAAACCGCAAGTGCACGACCGCGTTGAAGAGGTGGCAAATACGGGTCGTCCTCAGGGAGGTGAGCAGCCTCTCGTTTGCACAAAATCAAGTGGCAAAAATACGGAAGAGAGTTTGATTATCCTACTCTACACTACACTACACTACCAATTATGAAATGTGAAAGAAAGCAACAAACGATTAACTAAAACTAAACTAAGAACGAAAGAAGAGTGCTAGAATTCAGAAGTGGAAAAACCCCTAAGGGGTGGAGTGAGTGAACACATGCAAAGAGGTGGGTGTTGAACACATTCTTTAAGCCCAAATGAAGGTGGTGTTATCATGCATAGGAGGTGTCTAAGTGTTATGACAAAACCTATCAATCCATTCACCAACCTAGTTGATTAACATTTACATATACCAGTTGTTTATTTCAGAAATTAAACAAATGTGAGAAGTGTCTAATCATTTTGGTAAAACTCATCAAGTTATAAATTCTATCCTAAACAAGCAAGCATACATTCATGTTTTATCAACACATTGTAAATAAAGCATTCATTCCATTCTCATTTGCATGTATGAACATCTACACCACCCCCCAAAAGGGATGGAATCAACTCACTACACATTAGACTAATTATTAAACTAAGAAAAGAAAGCATATTAACTAAGCTACTAAAACTAATGAAATGAAATTAAGCAAAGTAAAACAAACAATTGAAACAAACAACATAATGAAGAAACTTTTATTAAGATGACTCACAATTCAAGTAGCATCCTCCCACTTTAGTGTGTGCTTCAAGGCCTCACTTCAGTAGGAAGAATAGCCACTCAAAATATGAAGTGATTACAATGGAAGGTGAAGAGTTCTATTTATAGCCATAGAAAAAGGCAATCCGGGACAATCCCCCGATGTGGGACTAAACAAATACCAGAAATGGACTAAATACACACTAATACGCCACCCCCAAAATCTTAGCGGATTTGGGCAAAAACAGATCGCCAATTCCTGTCTTGGACCGCCAATTGGCGGTCTATATGGTCCGGATTTCGCTGGATTTTATTCTGGGCTTCAATGGATGTCTTTGTTGGTCTTTGATGCATCTACTTCACTTGTTGGAGCTCCGACCCGAACAAAATTGCCAAAATACGCCCCATGATGGTGTGGAGTTTTCTGTTTTACTCTTTGGTCCTTTCGTCTTACGTTCAGGTCCTTCTCCCTTGCATCTTAGTCTCCAGGTCTCCCAATTCAGTACTTTTTCCCAGCTTTTGGGTCCTTTTATGCTTCATCTCTTCAAACCTATTCATTTCTGAAATTCAAACATAAACCTCGTCACATAGCATTGTTTAGGTCAAAGATAATGGATATAAGATACAAATATAAGCATGAAATGATATGAATCACTCCCCTTGTCCTTCTCGCTCTCCTCATATTTTCTCCACTCTCCCTTTCTCCTTTTCTCTCCTTTTTCTTCTCTCCCCTTCTTCTCCCTACTTCTCTTCCTCCTCTCTCTCTCATACCTCTCCTCCTCCCTCTTCTTTCCTCTCCGTCACCTTCACTCTCTCTCACTCTTCTCGTTCTCCTCCTTACCTCTCTCCTCCCCCTTCGTCTCTCCCCTTCTCCGCCTTTCTTGTTCTCCTCCTTATCTCTCTCCTCCCTCGTTGTCTCTCCCCTTCCCCTCCTTTCTCGTTCTCCTTCTCTCTTTCTCCCTCCTCCTTGTCTTTATTTCTTCCTCTTCTTAATATTGGTCTCTACTTCTCCTTCTCCCCTCTTTCCTTCTCTTCTTCTCCTTCCCTTCCAGTCTCCTATTCCATCTAGCTCACTTACGGACTCTCTCCCCTTCTCTCACTCTTTCTCCCTCTCCCTCTCCTCTCTCTCTCTGCTTCTTCATATGTCCTTCTCTTTCTCTCTCTCCTCTCTCTTCTTCTTGTTCTAATTCACACTCTCCTCCTCATTTCACTCCCTCCTTCTCCCTCTCTCTCATTCCCTACGGTTCTCTCTACTTCTCTTTCTCCATCTCTCCTCTCTCCCTCTCCTTTCCCTTCTCACTCTCTACCTCTCCGTCCGCCTCTCCTCTCTCTCCTTCTCCTTCTAGCTCTCTCTCTCTCTCCATATCCGTCTATCATCTTGTTCCGTCTCCCCGTTTCCCAATTTCCTCTCTTTCGTCCTACACTCTCCATCTCTCTCTCCCCCTTCTCCTTCTCCTTCCCCCTCCTCCTCTCTCGCACCTCTCTCGTTCTTCTCTCCCTCGCCTTCTCGTCCTTCCCTCTCTCCCTCCTTTGTTGATCTCTCCACCTTTTCTCTCAACCACTCTCCATCTCCTTCTCCTTCGCTGCCTCTCTCTCCTTTTTCTTCTTGTCTTTTACCTTCTCCCTCTCCTTCTCCTTCTATCTCCATTTATTCACTCTTTCTAACCCTCTGCATCTCCTTCTCTCTGGTTCTCTCCTTCTCCTTATCCCTCTCTTTCTTTCTCCTTCTCTACCCTTCTCCTTCTCCATCGAAGACTCCTTCCTTCCCTCTCCTCTATCCCCTTTCCTTCTCCATCTCTTTCATCTTCTTGTCTCTCCACCTCTCTCTCACTTGCATTCTCCTTCCCTCTCTCCTCCTTTTTCTCTCCAAATCCTTTCTCGTTCTTCTTCTCTCTTTCTATCTCCCCCTTTTTCTCTCCTTCTCTCTATTTCTCCCTCTTCTTACCATTGGTCTCTACTTCTCCTTCTCCTTCTCCCACTATCTTTCCTTCTCTCCTTCTCCTTTCCTTCCAGTCTCGTATTCCTTCCCTCTCTCTCCTTCTCCTCGTCCTCCTCCATCTAGCTCACTTAGGGACTCTCCCCCCTTCTCTCACTCTTTCTCCCTCTCCCTCCCCCTCTCCACTCTCTACTTCTTCATCTCTCCTTCTCTTTCTCTTTCTATTTTTGTAAATCGAGGACTCCTTCTCTCTTCTTCTCGTTCTAATTCACTTTCTCCTCCTCTGTTTGACTCCCTCCTTATCTCTCTCTGTCTCCCTCTCTCTATCACCCTCTCTCTATCTCCCTCTCTCTCATTCTGTATGGTTCTCTCTACTTCTCTTTCTCCATCTCTCCTCTCTCTCCTTCTCCTTCTCGCTCTCTCTCTCCATTTCTGTCTCTCATCTTGTTCCGTCTACCCAATTCCCAATTTCATTCTCTTTCGTCCTACACTCTCCATCTCTCTCTCCCCCTTCTCCTTCGCCCTCCTTCTCTCTCCCTCCTCCTCTCTCTCATTCTTCTCTCCCTCGCCTACTCGTCCCTCCCTCTCTCCTTCCTTTATCGATCTCTCCTCATTTTCTCTCAACCTCTCTCCATCTCCTTCTCTACCTCTCTCTCTTTTTTCTTCTTGCCTTTTTCCTTGTCCTTCTCCGTCTCTCTCCGCTTCTTCACTCTTTGTAACCCTCTACATCTCCTTCTCTCTCGTTCTCTCCTTCTTCTTATCCCTCTCTTTCTTTCTCCTTCTCTACCCATTGCCTTCGCACTCCTTTGTCGATCTCTCCTCCTTTTCTCTCAACCTCTCTCCTTCTCCTTCACTGCCTCTCTCTCCTTTTTCTTCTTGTCTTTTTCCTTCTCCGTTTCTTCACTCTTTCTAACCCTCTACATCTCCTTCTCTCATGTTATCTCCTTCTCCTTATCCCTCTCTTTCTTTCTCCTTCTCTACCATTCGCCTTCTCCATCTCCTTCTCTTTTTTTCTCCTTTTGTCCTTTCCTTAGTACTCTCTCCCCTTCACTATCCTACTTCCCTCTCCTTATCCCATTCTTTCTATTTCTACTTCTCTTTCTCTCAACTCTCCTCCTTCTCTCTATCCGTTTCGTTCTCTCTCTCATCTCTTTCCCTCTCTCCTCCTTCTCTCTTTCCCCCTTCTCCATCTCTTTCTCTTTGCATGTGCCTCCTTCTGTCGCTCTTTCTCCCTCTCCTTCTCTCTCATGTCTCCCCCTCTCTACTTATCTTTCTCTCTCTCCTCCTACTTCTTTCTATATTCTTATCCTTGTTCCCCTCTCTCCTTCTCTTTCCTTCTCTCATTCTCTCTCCCTCCTCCTTGTTCTTCACTCTCTCTTATTGTCCCGCTCTCTCTACTTCTGACTCCTATCTCTGATTCTCTCTTCCCTTCTATCTTCTCTCTCCTTTTCCTTCACTCTTCGTCTTCAATCTTCTTTCCTCCCTCTCCTCTACTTCAATCCCTCTCCACTATCCCATTTTCCTTCTCCATCTCTCTCATCTTCTTTTCTCTTCCCCTCTCTCTCACTTGCCTTCTCCTTCTCTTTCGCCTTCTCCTATTGCATCTCTCTTTATCTCCATCTCATCTCCATTCTTTGTCTCTCCCTCTCTCTGTCTCCTTCTCCTTCCCCTCCTCCATCTCCCTGTCCTTCACTCTCTCCCCTCCTCTCTCACTATATCTTACTCTTTCGCTCTCCATCTCCTTGTTCTCTCTCTTCTCCTCCTTTCTCGGTCTTCTCTTTATCTCTCTCCTCTCTCTTTGTGTCTCCCCATCGCCTCCTTTCTCATTCTCCTTCTCTCTTTCTTTTTTTGCAAAGCAAAAGGGAGGCTTGGCGTCTAAATTTATTAAATGAAAGAACGAGTATACAAAATTAGAAAACCTGAAAAGAAAACTTTACGTCTGCGGGCATGCTAACATGCCTAGTCGGCCACAAACACTACAAGTATTACAACGCTTAAGCTTTGTAGTTATAACATTTTCGAGTATCCCCAAAACTAACACCATGTGGTGTAAAAATTCTGCTCCTCGCTATCTTTATCCGCAAGTTTCTTGACTTTATCCCAAAGACACCCGGCCATGTCCTTGATTGCAGCCACTATGTCTCCTGGCTTCTTCTTCTCTCCCTCGAAAATCCTTCGGTTCCGTTCCATCTAGCACTCATGAATCATGGCACTAAGAGCCCACCTTCGCACCACCTTCTCAACCCGACATCCTCTCATGTGTGAGAGGCGTGTAGCTTCGCCTTCGAGGGATCTTCCTATCCGAGTGCCCAGCTTCATGAGAAATAGTGTTGTTCACACCCCCTTTGTGTACGAACACCTCCAGAATAGATGGTCCATGTCCTCTTCCGCCCTCTAACAAAGGCTACAAATCGGGTCATGCTTGGCTCCTCGTAAATTCATAAGCTTCTTTGTTAGGAGGCGTCCCTCATTGCTCGGCAAGCTGTAATAGCATGCTTGGGAATTGCGTGTTTGTGCCAAACCAAAAACACCTAACTGACCTTCCTCCCCGGTTCCACCACCCATTTCCACACTTCCTTGATTCCCAATGTATTCCCCTTCCCTTCTATACGCTTTGGCTGGGTCATGCCTCCATGAATGCGTGTATTTGTGATCTTCAAGTGAACTTCCTCCGTTATCGTTGATCTTGGGGGGGGAGGTTCCATTTCCCCTCTCTTATGAAGTAGGACACTTTGGTGTCCCAAGGCATTCCCAATTCATGGTGGAGTCGAGCCCCCCAACTCTCGCATTGAAATGGTTCGCCCCACCACGGATATTGGAACAACCGTATCTCTTTCCCACTTCCCACCTCATATTAGATGTGCTGTCGGGCAATGTCGCGAACTCGAAGAATCCCTCGCCATACCCACGATGATGTTGATGGTGGCCTTGCAAGCCAAGTAGAGCGGTTTTTAAGGTATTTTCGTCGTACACACTTCACCCAAAGAGAGCTTCCTTCCGCCACTAAAAGCCATAATAGGCGAAGGAGGCCCACATCATTCCAAGTCGTTAATCTTTTCAGACCGAGCCCTGCTTCATCCTTTGGTGTGCACACATCCTTCCAAGACACAACAGGCCACTTCTTTTGCCCTCCTCAAATGAAGTGATCCATGAGGCTCTCCATCTCGTGCAGCACCTTCCGTGGGGTGAGGAAAGCGGAGGTCCAATAAATTCTAAGGGAGACAAGCATGCTCCTCACAAGTTCTACCCGGCCGGCAATGGATAGAAAATTATGTTTCCAAGTGCTAAGACGTTGCTTTACCTTGCTTACAAGTGACATGCAAAGAGTTCTCCCCATCCTCCCGGAGAATAATGGCAGCCCGAGGTAAACCACCGGAAACTCCTTTCGTTCCATACCAAGGTGTGATGCGATCCAAGCTCCATGTGGCACGTCCCCTCCCATGAATACTTGGCATTTCGTCGTGCTAAATCTCAGCCCCGCGCACGCTATGAACTCATCTAGGACAGCCTTTATGGCACGAGCGTTTGCCTTTGTTGCACTAGCAAAGACTAGGACATCATTGGCGAAGAGCAAGTGAGAAACGGGCACATCCCCACAAGATAAGGGCTTAATCCTTCCATCACTCACCGCTTTTTTTACTATCTCACTTAAGACTTCCATACACATAACAAACAAGTAGGGTGCCAATGGATCACCTTGCCTCAAACCATTTCTCGCAGCAAAGGAGGTGGGGTTAGCTCCTTCTCTCTTTCTCTCTCCCCCTTCTTTATCATTCTCTCTATTTCTCCCACTTCTTACCATTGGTCTCTACTTCTCCTTCTCCCTCTTTCTTTCCTTCTCTCCTTCTCCTTCCCTTCCAGTCTCCTATTCCTTCTCTCTCCTTCTCCTCCTCTTCCTCCATCTTGCTCACTTACAGACTATCTCTCTCCCTTCTCTCACTCTTTCTCCCTCTCCGACTCCTCTCTCTCTCTACTTCTTCGTCTCTTCTTCTCTTTCTCTCTCTACTTTTCTTATAATCGAAGACTCCTCTCTCTCCTCTCTCTTCTTCTCGTTCTAATTCACTCTCTCCTCCTCTGTTTCACTCCCTCCTTATCTCTCTCCTTCTCCCTCTCTCTATCTCCCTCTCTCCCATTTTCTGTGGTTCTCTCTACTTCTCGTTCTCCATCTCTCCTCTCCCCTCTCCCTTTCCCTTCTCACACTCTCCCCCTTTGTCCGCCTCTCCTCTCTCTCCTTCACTTCCAGCTCTCTCTCTCCATCTTTGTCTCTCAACTTCTTCCGTCTCCTGGTTTCCCAATTTCATTCTCTTTTGTCCTGCACTCTCCATCTCCCTCTCTCCCCCTTCTCCTTCTCCTTCCCCCTCCTTGTCTCTCCCTCCTTCTCTCTCTCACCTCTTTCGTTCCTCTCTCCCTCGCCTTCTCGTACTTCCCTCTCCCTTTTTTTTGCAAAGCAAAAGGGAGGCTTGGTCTCTAAATTTATTAAATGAAAGAAACAAGGCTACAAAATTTGAAGTCCGCGGGCATGCCAACATGCATGACCAGCCACACACACTACAAGTATTCCATCACTCAAACTATATAGTTAAAATCATGTCCGAGTATCCCCCAACTTAGCACCACGTGAGCTGAAAATTCTGCTCCTCGCTATCTTTATCCGCAAGCTTCTTGATTTTATCCCAAAGACACCCAACCATGTCTTTGATTACCACCACGATATCTCCTGGCTCCTTCTTCTCTCCCTCGAAAATCCGTCGGTTTCGTTCCAGCCAGCACTCATGAATCAGGGCACCAAGAGCCCACCTTCACACCACCTTTGCAATCCGGGATCCTCTCGCGTGTGAGAGGCGTGTGGCTTCAGCTTCGAGGGATCTTGCAATCCTAGTTCCCAGCTTCATGAGGAGGAGTAGTGCTGTCCACACCCCTCTAATATACGAACACCTCCAGAAGAGATGGTCCATGTCCTCTTCCTCCCTCTCCCAAAGGCTACACACTGGGTCATACTTTGCTCCTCGTAGACTCATAAGCTTCTTTGTTAATAGGCGCCCCCTCATTGCACGCCAAGCTGTGATCGCATGTTTGGGAATGGCATGTTTGTGCCAAACCACATCCGCCCAAGTGACCTTCCTCCCCGGTTTCAGCACCCACTTCCACACTTCCTTTATTCCTAATGTAGACCCCTTCCCTTCTATGCGCATAGGCTGGTCCACACCTCTAAAAATGCGTGTATTTGTGATTTTCAAGTGGACTTCCTCCGTTATCATTGATCTTGGGGGGGGGGGGGACGTTCCATTTTCCCTCTCTAATGAAGTAGGACACTTTGGTATCCCAAGGTACTCCCAATTCATGATGAAGACGAGCTCCCCAACTCTCGCATTGAAAAGGTTCACCACACCACGGATATTGGAAGAACCTAATGTCTTGCCCATTTCCCACGTTATATGTGATGTGCCGTTGGGCAATGTCACGAACTCGGAGAATTCCTCTCCACGCCCTTGATGATGATGATGGTGGCCTCGCTAGCCAAATAGAGCGTTTTTAAGGTATTTTCTTCTGACACACTTGACCCAAAGAGAGCTTCCTTCCGCCACAACTAGCCACAATAATTGAAGGAGTCCCACATCATTCCAGCTTGTTAGTCTTTTCAGACCGAGCCCTCCTTCATCCTTTGGAGTACACACATCCTTCCACGCCACAGCAACCTACTTCTTTGGCCCGCCCCCAAACGAATTGAGCCATGAGGCTCTCAGTCTCTTTCAGCACCTTTCGAGGAATAAGGAAGGCGGAGGTCCAATAGATATTAAGCGAGACAAGCACGCTTCTCACAAGCTCTACCCGGCCGGCAATGGATAGGAAATTCTGCTTCCAAGTGCTAAGTCTTCGCTTGACCTTGTTTACTAGTGACATACAATGAGTTCTCCCCATCCTCTCGGAGAATAAAGGCAGCCCGAGGTAAGCCACCGGAAATTCCTTTCGTTCCATACCAAGGTGGGCTGCGATCCAAGCTCCATGTGGCACGTTTCCTCCCATGAATACTTGGCATTTTTCCGTGCTAAGTCTCAGCCCTGAACATACCGTGAACTCCTCAAGGACAGCCCTTATTGCCCGAGCATTTGCCTTTGTTGCACTAGCAAAGACTAGGACGTCATCGGCGAAGAGCAAATGCGAAACGGGTATTTCCCCACAAGATAATGGCTCAATCCTTCCATTCCTCACCGCTTGATTTATCATCTCACTTAGGACTTCCATACACAAAACAAACAAGTATGATGCCAAGGGGTCACCTTGCCTCAAGCCATTTGTCGCAGCAAACGCGGTTGAGTTAGCTCCATTTACCGTCACTACAAATGATGCTTTGACACAACTCATAATCAGCCTTCTCCACTTCGGAGGGAAACCGAAGCGAGTCATTACCTCATCATGGAAGGACCATGAGATGGAGTCATATACTTTCCTAATATCAAGCTTTAGGCACATTCGTCCCCTCCCTTTTTCTAGGTGTAGATTGTGACAAAGTTCATGTGCAAGGAGAATATTATCACCGATTCGCCTCCCTTTGACAAAAGCACTTTGGTTCTCCCCAATAAGTCTTAGCAGCAGCCCCTTGATTCGGTTTGCGAGCACTTTGGAGGTGAACCTATAGGTCATGTTGCATAGAGCAATGGGACGATAATCCTCTACCGAATTCGGTGCCTTCTTCTTCGGGATGAGGGTGATTGAGGTAGAGTTCCATTGGGTGAGCACTCTTCCACTGTCCAAACATGAGTTCAGGGCCTGAAGTATGTCTCCTTTGATGGTGTCCCACGTGGTCTTGAAGAACTTTGCATTGAAGCCATCGGGGCCCGGTGCCTTATCCACATTTGCATGTAACACCACCTCCTCAATCTCTTTTAATTCCAGCTTTTGGGTGAGGATTCTCCCTTCCTCCGGCCGAAGCTGTGGGAGGATGAGAGAAGGATCAATGGGTTGTACCTGAAAATCATGAGCAAATAGGTTAGCATAAAAACGCCGAAAGTCGTCCCGAATTTCGCCGTCCTCCTCCACGATAAGCGCTCCCTCGCATACTCTCCTCACTTGATTGGTGGCTCTCCTCACACGGAGTTGCGCATGGAAAAACCTAGCCTTACACTACAAGAGCACATACACTACAACTTGTTTCAAATATAAACTTCATCCATATCCTAACCTTATAATTCCCCATAAAATAGGTCCACTAATCAAAGAATAAGCTAAGCTTCATTCAAAAGCATTAGCATATCAAAGATAAGAGTGAAACCCCATTAGATGGTTATGGAAATCATATAAAGCTCAAGGGATAAAAATAACACACACTTAATACACTACATGATTATATCACATATTTCTCCACCCCCCAAATGGGGATGGAACTACTCACTACTCATTACACTAACTATATTAGCAAAAGAAAGCATAATACTGAAATGAAAGTTAGACTAATCAAGCAAGAAATATTAAATAAGCATAAAACAAAACAAACAAGCAAACATGCATATGAAAGGAAATTAAACTAAGAGAGGAACAACATAATTAAAGGAAAACATCTATTATTAACTCACTCAATTACAAGTAGCTCTTCCTCCACCAGTGTTTTGCTTCAAGGCTTCACTCTTAGTAGGGAAGGTGGCCACCAAAGAGAGAGATGGATACAATGGGAGGTGAAGAGTTCTATTTATAAGCATGGAAAAAGCTAATCCGGGACAATCCCCCGATGTGGGACTAAACCAATACCAAAAATAGCCTAAACACATGATAATACAAGTCCAGGAGAAGTCTTGGCGGATCTGGGGCCATATGGACAGCCAATTAGCGGTCCAAGACCGCCAATTGGCTGTGTATAAACTTCAGATCTGCTTGGTTTTTGTTTTGGGCTTTGCTTGGAGTGTTTCTTGGTCTTAGATGCATCTACTTTGTTTAGTGGAGCTCCGACCCGAATCGAATTGACAAAATACTCCCCATGAAGGTGTGGAGTTTCCTGTTTTGCTCTTAGGTCCTTTTGTCTTACGTTCAGGTCCTTCTCCCTTGCATCTTGGTCCTCAGGTCTCACAATTAAGCCCTTTTTCCCTGCTTTTGGGTCCTTTTATGCTTCTTCTCTTCAAACCTCTTTATTTCTGAAATTCAAACATAAAACTTGTCACATAACATTTCTTAGATGTAAGATAATGGATATAAGATACGAATATGAGCATGAAATGATGTCAATCAAATACCCCCACACCTAAGTTTTTTGCTAGTCCTGAGCAAAACAAAGAAAGAGAAAAGCAAACGAGAAACAAGAAATCCTAACTCACTTTCGTAGGAATCACGGTTGCACTTAGCACGTGCTACAAGCCGTTAAACCTCTTTGTTGCCAAGGAGGAGGAGTGTTGTCTCCTGAGGGTTTTCAGCGGATATACCCACAAAATCCGAACAAGATGCATTATTCAATCTAGACCTCGACTCGTTGGAAATATTTTGTCGATCAATGGACGCGGTAATCCTACGGGCCGACTCTATATAGGTAATCAGTCCACACCTAGCCTAATAAACCATTCGTGCAAGTTAAATAAGGAATTAAGTGAAAGACATGGACAACCTCAAGATCCTCAAGTGATACAAAGTGTAAGGTCTATTAAGGTTCTTATTTGCATTACCATTTTTTTCTTTTTGTTTCTTTTCCACATTTTTTTTCTTTTTATTAGTTGGAGCTTCATTCTCCCAGGGTCAGGTTTCGTGCATCATTGCCCATGAGGACTTACACTATCACGTACACCTTTCCATAAATCTCCACATAGGGCAATCCCTACCACCCGTGTAACGAGAGTTCGGTCGGCGCATCCCAAGTCAGATGACTCGAAAGCACCAGGCACAAAGTCCTCTCAGACCTACTTTCCCGAGTGATAGGAGCCGTGCGAGAAGAGAGAACACCTACTCACTTATTTCTTATCTACAAATGAACCAAAACCCCTACACTACTGTCTCACCACAAGATTTAGAGAGTCCGTGACTACAACAAACTTCCTTAAGTTAACAGACACGAATTATTGACTCACTAGGTTCAGGGTGGACTTCTTTAAATGTTTGAGCACTGAAACCCTGTGATTACTCACCCCCAAGGGAAAACTGGGGTGCATCCTAACGACTCGATAAATCCTAAAGCCACAGTACTAGATATCCTAATGCATCAAGTTCAAGACAATTTTGGGAGCTTTCTTTTTACTCTGCCTCTCAACGGTTTTGCACATGCTAAACACATGCAAAACCCACAAAACATTTTCTTTCACAAACACATGAAGATTTTCAAAGAAATGTGAAAATTTTAAAGCACTAGGCAAGCAAAAGAAGACAAGTCACCCAAGGATCATGGCAAGCAGATATATCGATATTAAATGCGGCACACTAACATGACCCTAACAATGCAAACAAAAGAAAACAAAATCGAAAGAAAAAACTCGACTATGTACACACGTAAAACACCCCCCACGCCTAGTTCATGCATTGTCCTCAATGAATGTGAGCAAAAGACTACATGGATTTATGCATGAAAAAGGAAAGATCTCACCAACATGAAGTGCAAAAAAGGAAGTTCGTGGTTATGTTGATGGACACAACCCAAATTCCCCTCAAAACCTGTGAGATACTTAAAGAAAAGGGAGACCAAATACGTGAAAGAAAGGGGGCACAAATACTCAAGGGTTGGAGCCCACAACAATCAATGCTCACTAAAGGGGTTTTTTTGTGGTTTTTTTCTTTTTTTTTTATAATGTACAACGAATGGGCTCCCATCTTCATATGTCAAGGGACATCAAATGGGAACCCACCATCTCTCGAGCCAGAAATGCGCATGCATGGGCTCGCAACATAAACAACAGAAATGCTCGACCACTTGACACCCTTATAAGCATTGTGGTCGGTTGATGCCTCTTTAGAGTTAGAAAAAGAGGAGGCATGAACGAGAGGTGAACCTCTATCAGGTATAAGGCTATCAGGTGGTTGAATCTTAACCCACATGGGGTCCTCAGTAGATACAGAATGAAGAGAATGTGGCCGAGTGGCCATAAAAATAGTATCTTGTGGCTCAAAAGCCACGTGCTCAAAAGGATGTGGCTCAAGGGCCACGTGATCAAAAAGAAGTGGCTCAAGGGCCACATGATCAGAAGAATGTGGCTAAAGGGCCACAAGATCAGAAGGAGGTGGCACTGAGGCCACATGATCAGAACATAAGGCACATTCTTGTGCCAGCCCAGGTGAAACATCTTCACCACCTTCAGGAGCTTCATCGAACAATTCTTTAAAGTACTTGAAGGTGCCCTCAACTTCAATCTCATCCAACCCCTGGATAAGTTTTACCTCAACAGGGTCATTGAAGGCACCTGACTTCTTGCCAATGGTGAAGATGTTGAAATCAGCGCATTGACTACCATAAGTCAAGCGCATCAGACCATGGCGACAATTGATCAAGGCATTGGAAGTCGCAAGAAATGGTCGCCCCAGAATGACAGGAATTTGTCCAAGTGGGTTTGGCACAGGTTCAGTATCCAAGACAAAGAAGTCGACTGGATAAATGAACTCTCCCACTTTGTTCAGCACATCTTCCACCACACCCCTCGGTTTCTTCATAGACCTATCAGCCAATTGAAGAGTGGTCTTTGTTTGTTTGAGGTCTCCAAGACCGAGGTGGACGTAGACAGAATATGGCAGAAGATTAACAGATGCACCAAGGTCCAATAAGGCTCGATGTATGGACACATCCCCAATCACACAAGAGATAGTAGGACAACCAGGGTCCTTGTACTTTACTTCCATGGGTTGTGCCAACAAAGAACTCACGTTAGCCACAAGAAAAGCTTTCGTTGGAACATGAGTTTTTCTCTTCATGGTGCATAAGTCCTTGAGAACCTTGGCATAAGGTGGCATTTGCTGAATCACCTCCAAAAGAGGGATATTCACCTTAACCTGCCGAAACATCTCAAGCATCTTGTCATGCTGATCAGAGGTTTTCTTTTTAAGGCGCTCAGGGAATGGCGCCTACGGGGCATAATGGTGCGAAGGAACCTCAGAATTCTGGTCCAAAGAAACATGTGTGGGGACCTAAGAATCTAGTTCCTTCGACACAAGAGGAGACAAGGGGACCTCAGGGTTCGGCCCCTTTGTCGAAGGAAATGTAGAAAGAACCTCAGGATCTTGCTCCTTCGTGGAAGTATTTGTGGAGGGAGCCTCAGGATCCGGCTCCCTCAAAGATGGTGATGACAAGGAAGGCACCCCAATGTGGTTGTCCACCTCCTTACCAGACCTCAAAGTATGAATCACATTAATATGATGGGTCGGTTCAGAGGTCGCATGAGGTAAAGGTGTCCTTCCTTGCGAATGGGTACCCCGAGGATTCACCTCGGGTTGACTCGGTAATTGGCCCTTCTCGCATTCATGGAGCTGATTAGCCAACTGGCTAACTTGCATTTCCAATGCTTTGACCGAATTGTTGTTGGCCGAAAGCATGGATTGTGTATTCTGAATGAACGCGTGAAGGGTTTGTTCAAGAGTGGAGTCCTTAGGGTCAACCCGTTGGGGTTGTGGAGTTTGGTTGGAATAACCCGACGATGAGGCATGAGCAGGTTGGTAATTTTGGTGCTGAGACCTTTGATGTGGGGGTTGGTAGGTCGCCGATGGGCGTGGAGGTTGAGAAGGTGGAGGTTGAGGTTGAGCGTGCGAGCTCTGACCGTAGCCTCCACTAGACCCCCAAGAGAAGTTAGGATGGTTACGCCATCCCGGGTTGTAGGAATGACTGTACGGGTCGTTTCGGGGCCTTTGTTGATACATCGCATTTGCATGCTCAGTATCCCCTGGAGCGTAAGCGCACTCCAAGCCATCATGTCCCGACAGTCCACACCTAGTACACCCGGGAGTAGCGACCTGAGCTACAGGAGCTCGGTCCATCTCCAAACTCTCTATCCTACGCATGAGAGCAACCATTTTTGCCTCAGACACGATCGATGAGTCAACTTGATAAGATCCAGCTCGACAAGAAGACCTGGCGGCTGGTGGATCTCTCATGGTATCCCACTCGAAGGTACGTTCAGCCATGGACTCAAAAGTATCCCATGCCTCCTGGATGGGTTTCATTTGGAAGTCACCCTGACACATCGACTCCAACAATGTGCAGGTGTTGTAGTTCATGCCCTCATAAACAATTTGGCACAACTGCCATAACTCAAATCCATGATGAGGGCACTGCTGGAGAAGGTCCTTGAACCTCTCAAAGAAACCATGAAATGATTCGGTCTCGGTCTGATACATTTGATGTATCTGGTGCCGTATCTGTTGAGTTTTCCTTTGAGGGAAAAATCTCTTCAGAAAGACGGTCACAAAGTCATCCCATAACCGAATCGAGCTCGTCGGGAGGCTATACATCCATTTCTTCGCATTATACTTCAATGCGAAAGAGAGGAGGAGACTAAACGTAGAGAATAGATGAGGAGAGGACTCAGATGAGGAGGGAAGAATCCCTAGAGCTAGCGTGGGTAGTGGGATCAGGAAGAAGCCTAACTAGCAAGCACGACTCAAACAATGTAAGGCAATGGGTCCTTAAGCTAGACGACGCCTAACTTCGAGGTCACTAGCCTCGACACGCCTCACCTCCCTACAACGAGGACCACAATGCCCAGCAAGTGATACCTGATCTGGAGATCCAGTACCTCCTACTATCGACAAGGTAGGCAACGTCGATCAGGTCATGACGGTCTCGACTAGATTACTCTCCTAGTGCGTCCGAATTCCTTAGGGCCAATGTCTACTTGCTTTTAGTTAAGGCTTTATTAAGAGTGGTTTTTGGGGCCAAGGAAAGGGTGATGAAATCCCCCACCTTATCTTTTATTGGACAACCCCTCCTTAGTAGAGTTTTGATGATTTCAGGGCCAAGTTGATTTATGGGGGAGTGATTAATGATCTGGGAGCAAACTAGAAGTCATAGCATGCAAAATAGGGTTCCCAGATAACACAAATTTCAAGACTAACTACCAGAAAAAATTACAAGGCAAGAAACTCTCACCAGGCCGCCAATTGGTGGTCTTCAACCGCTGATTGGCGGTCTGTTTAGGTCTTCTCTTCCTCAAACTTCTCCAGTAGCCCCCCTTGATCTTGTGGTTCCCTGAAACTAAGAAAAACTGAAAACAAAAAATTAAAAACCCCTCGAATCGTCCAAAGCAACGTCTGGACAGAGCACCTCCCCGGCAACGGCACCAAAAACTTGATTGATCTCGTTTTATATTAACCGCAAGTGCACGACCGCGTTGAAGCGGTGGCAAATACGGGTCGTCCACTGGGAGGTGTGTTGACGCTTGGTTTGTTCGAAGGCGAGAGGTAAAAGAAGGAGAGAAAGGTTGGTTACGCTAAACTACACTAAGGTGCAAATGGAAATGAAGATAAGCAATAAAACTAAACCCCAAAGGGGGTAGAGAAATAATGTGAACATAAAGAAGTGTGTGTGTGTGTGTTCATTAGACTCCTCACAACATGTAGTGCATGAAATCATAAAGCTACATCCAACTTTGCCTCCACAGGAATTAAGATAGACTACATCATTAAAACATACAAGACAATAATTGGAATGAAGCTACATGAACTCAAGTATAAAGACTAGACCCTACTATGCCTCCACATGAATTAAGATAAGACTACATCATTAAAACATACAAGACATTAGCTAAGGTAAAGGTAACAAGAGCACATACACTACAACTTGTGTTTCCAATATTAACTTCATCCATATCCTAACCTTATAATTCCCCATAAAATAGGTCCACTAATCAAAGCATAAGCTAAGCTTCATTCAAGAGCATTAGCATATCAAAGATAAGAGTGAAAACCCATTAGATGGTTATGGAAATCATATAAAGCTCAAAGGATAAAAATAACACACACTTAATACACTACATGATTATATCACGTATTTCTCCACCCCCCAAATGGGGATGGAACTACTCACTACTCATTACACTAACTATATTAGCAAAAGAAAGCACAATACTGAAATGAAAGTTAGACTAATCAAGCAAGAAATATTAAATAAGCAAAAAACAAAACAAACAAGGAAGCATGCATATGAAAGGAAATTAAACTAAGAGAGGAACAACACAATTAAATGAAAACATCTACTATTAACTCACTCAATTACAAGTAGCTCTTCCTCCACCAGACTTTTGCTTCAAGGCTTCACTCTTAGTAGGGAAGGTGGCCACCAAAGAGAGAGATGGATACAATGGGAGGTGAAGAGTTCTATTTATAAGCATGGAAAAAGCTAATCCGGGACAATCCCCTGATGTGGGACTAAACCAATACCAAAAATAGCCTAAACACATGATAATACAAGTCCAGGAGAAGGCTTGGCGGATCTGGGGCCATATGGACCGCCAATTAGCGGTCCAAGACCGCCAATCGGCGGTCTATAAACTTCAGATCTGCTTGGTTTTTGTTTTGGGCTTTGCTTGGAGTGTTTCTTGGTCTTAGATGCATCTACTTTGTTTAGTGGAGCTCCGACCCGAATCGAATTGACAAAATACTCCCCTTGAAGGTGTGGAGTTTCCTGTTTTTCTCTTAGGTCCTTTTGTCTTACGTTCAGGTCCTTCTCAATTGCATCTTGGTCCTCAGGTCTCACAATTAAGTCCTTTTTCCCTGCTTTTGGGTCCATTTATGCTTCTTCTCTTCAAACCTCTTTATTTCTGAAATTCAAACATAAAACTCGTCACATAGCATTGCTTAGATGTAAGATAATGGATATAAGATACGAAGATGAGCATGAAATGATGTCAATCAAATATCTTTCCAAAAATTTCAGAATTAGCCAATCTTTCCATAATCAATATAAGCATGCAATCAACAATAATTATG
Organism: Triglochin maritima; assembly: GCA_963682175.1. Classification (NCBI taxonomy): domain Eukaryota; kingdom Viridiplantae; phylum Streptophyta; class Magnoliopsida; order Alismatales; family Juncaginaceae; genus Triglochin; species Triglochin maritima. The sequence goes on along the minus strand of OY821776.1, from coordinate 31,931,992 downwards.
CTACTTCTAATGGAAAGAAAAATTCGAAATTCTTTGGTGGATGGCATCACATATATGCACATTTGATGCAAAGGAAATATTTCAAATGAAATGCATGCAATCATCTCAAAAAATCCGAAATTCCTTAATGAGATTAACATATATGTGCATTCAATCATAAAGGAAATATTTCAAATCAAATGCATGCAATTATTCCAAAAGAAATCCGAAATATCCTTAATGAGATTAACATATATGTGCATTCAATCATAAAGGAAATATTTCAAATAAAATGAATGCTCTCATTCCAAAAAAAACGAAATATACAATATGGTAACTCAATATTCATGTATACATGCTCAAAGATTAGAATAAATAATATCTAACCCTAATTCGTAAAAATCAGGAAAAATAGATATCTTATTTCATGTATACATGTGCATGATTTAGAAGAATCAACATGGAAAATAACTTCTGATTTTATCTAATACATGCACAAAGAATAGAGGTAACAACACAGAAAAAAAATAGAATTCTAGTCACATCTATGTATGTGCAATGATAGGAGAGCAACATATCATATTGGCTCGAAATAAAATCAGGAAAAATCCATCTTAAACCATGCACATATGCGCAAGAATGGAGGAGCAAAATCTAACCCTAGATGCATGCTCTAATGAACCATAACATGCGCAACAGGTAGAAACTAGTCTAAACCCTAATTGCATGTTAGAAAGAAATCAGCAAACATGCACCACTTATATCTCTAAATGAATGATCATATTATTTCATTTAAAGATCAAAAACCTATGAGTTTTCATTTCCAGAATATGAAAAACGAATTTGAAAGAAAAAAAATATGAACAATCAACATATATAACATGAGCATCATGTAAATAAGCAATGCTGATTTTCTGTTTTCTTTCTTTCTCCAAAAACATAACCACCGAATATTTTGTTTTTATCTCAAATCAGATTATCATGAAACAAAAAAATTCGTCAAGCATGGTGAGGATTCGAAGGTAACCGAGATGGCTCTGGTACCAATGTAAGCAAATAACGATTCTACAGGTTCAGGAGTGCCTTTCTTGGAGAGAACCTGTGGCAGCGGAAGGAACATCGGAGGTCACCTTACGGAATCCTTCTCACCGGTTGGTCTCCTACTCTCTTGGAGAAGAAGCACGTGTCCACAACCCAAGAGTCTACGGATTAGCTTTGTGGATGTGGAGGGACGAATGACAGAGAGAGGGAGAGGTGGCGGCTAGGGTTTGGTGGGGCTAGGGTTTGCACACAAGAATTAGTCCATCCAATGGGAGGCTCCCCTCCTTATATAGATGGCCCCACCCAAAACCCTAATGCGCAACCAATGAGAGTGCGCCACGTGTCAGTGCTTTGGGCAAACATCATCTTAATCCTTAGAATAATCCAATAACCTCAAGTAGCTGAAGTGCATCAATACACTCATTAAACTCCTTCATGGCTGTCTCATTTCCAGCAGCACCCCCCCCCCCCCCCCCCCGCTTCTCACTAGCATAGCGAATACAATTAAAGTCACCTCCTACAATCCACGGCCTCGAAACCTCCGGAGCCACAAGATGAAGGTCACTCCACAAAGCTCTCCTATCCACATGCCCATTTTCTCCGTACACCGCCGTGATATGAAATGTTGCCCCATCCATCTTCTTGCAGCCCTTGAAGTGTAGTAGTTGTGGTGTTTCGAAAGTCACTTGAAGGTCAATAACTTTGTCATTCCACAACACCAACAGCCGTCCCGAATCCACGATCAAACATTTGCAATCCATGCATGCGGCCAAATCGCTCGCTTGAATCTTTCCATCTTCTTGTGTTTTACCTTGTGTTCCATAAGACATACAACATCCGGATTTGTCTCCTTTATTAGACCCCTAATCATGAGTGCACGGCCGGGTCGATTTGCTCCGCGCACATTCCACATTAGTACATTCATGGGTTTAAAGGTGCCGGGGTACCCCCATGACCTCCACTAGAGATCTTGTTGTTTAACTTCCTTCCGGATCGCCTAAGCGTGGGTGGTGGCGATATCGCTTTCTTTAACCCCGGTTTTACAATTCCCACATCCTATTTCTCTTCTTCCGCCTCCTCCACAAAATCCTTGTGTCCAAGAATGTCATACCTTCCTCCACTTGTGTATGACATGAGGCTCGAAACATCTTTAATCTTTGCTACTCGTGTTGGTGAATTCCACCCCAACTCGTCACATACCAAAGAAGCTAGTCCACCCACATGAGATTCACCTTGTGGGGAAGTCTTCTTGCTTTCTTGCTTGCCTGAATTTTCGTGACCCGCATTGCCATGGACACTTGTGCCTACATTTGCCTTCCCTTTCTCTTGTGAAGCATGGTTTGTCCCCACAGTGGTCCTCGTATTGTCTTCTAGGGTTGCCTCTCCCAAGGAGAGTAACTCCTCTTCACACATATATTGTGGGGGCCTCCCTTGCAAGGTGCCACATTGTTCTCCCCCCCTCTCCTTGCTTACTGAAATCTGTTTCCCAAGAGAACGATTGGTGCCACTCTCCCTCTCAATTCGTGGGGGGCTTGCTAGCAAAATGTCCTCTTTTTCCTCCCTTCCCTTCTTTCCTTTATGTGAGGTGCTAATTGATAATTTTCCCCCAAGAGGAGTCAAGTGGTCCAGCTCCCTCTCTTTTGCAACCAAAATAACAGCGTCCTCATTTGCCCATTCAAACCTAGAGCACTCAACTCTCTCCCCATTGGCTCTTCCCGAAATAGAAACAACACTTTCCACTCCCACTTCCCCTTGCTGTTTTTGTCCACCACTAGGCTCCCCCTCTTGTGGCCCCAAAGAGGAATCCGTTGGTATATCATCCAACATGTCTCCCATCCTAACCCCAAAGCAAATCTTGTCCCCCCCACATGCTACTTGCATCAAGGCTTTCCCTTGCTCAAGAGAGAGACACACACCTTCCAATTTTTTGCATTCTCTCTCCACTTGTGCACTCTCATCTATGTATGCCGGCCTCTTCTATTTGCACCTCCACCCAACTTGGGTAACTGAAATCAGAGGACACTTCCACGCACACCCTAGCATAGGCAAGCCTCCTCCCCGATGCGGTTTGCTCATCCATGTATAATGGCCTCCCAAGAACACTCACAATGTTGCTCAACGTTTTTTGAGACCAAAATCGAAGGTCTAGCTCCGAGAGACGAATCCATATGGGAACCGTGGTGATGTTTGCCCTTTGAAATGCCACTTCCGGTGCCCATTCAAGGACCACAAGGGGGCAGCCTCGAATGAAGCAAGGACGTCCTTCAAGCACCCTCTTCTTATCTTCAGCAAGAGAGAAACGAGATAGAAGAAACCCTTGACTCCTCCTAATGACCTCCAACGTTACAGCCAAGCCCCACACCTTGTGGAGGTGTTTCTCAAGTGTAGGCAAGTGTGGTCTAAATGAAATGAAGTAACCAACAAGAACTTTATCCCATCTTTTCAATGACTCAACTACCTCTTGCTTGGAACAAAACGCCAATTTCTCCCCTCCTTTCTCAGCCGGAGGGACAAACTCTAGGGCTGTGGAGACCCTATTTCCAGCCTTGAATAATTCACTCCACTTCCTTGGGGGAGCAAGAACACTCTCTATAGGTGGTGCGGAACCATCCTCTCCATCATCTCCAAGAGATGAGGATGAGACATGCAATGGTGGTGGATGGAGATCCAAAAACGTGCCACAACCTCCATCTTCTAAGTGCAAATGAGTAGAACTAGGCTTGGCATCCATTTTGGTGCAAAAAACAAAGAGATTTGGTGGAAGAAAAATCGGAAACCCTAGAAACCCCTAGGTTCTCCATGTTGCGCCACTCCTTCTCTCTCCTCTCTCATGTTATTTTCTTCGTCCTTCCCTCTCCGTCCTTTGTCGATCTGTCCTTCTTTTCTCTCAACCGCTCTCCACCTCCTTCTACTTCACTACCTCTCTCTCTCTCCTTTTTCTTTCTCATTCTCCGTCTCTCTCCGCTTCTTCACTCTTTTTAACCCTCTACATCCCCTTCTCTCTCATTCTCGCCTTCTCCTTATCCCTCTCTTTCTTTTTCCTTCTCTACCCTTCGCCTTCTCCATCTCCTTCTCTCTTTTTTTCACCTTTTGTCCTCTCCTTAGTACTCTCACTCCTTCACTATCCTACTTCCCTCTCCCTCCTCCTCTTTCTCTCTCTCAGTCTCCTGTCTTTCTTCTTCACTATCTCTCCTTAGCCCATTCTTTCTATTTCTACTTCTCTTTCTCTCAACTCTCCTCCTTCGCTCTATCCATTTCGTTCACTCTCTCTCTCCATCTTCGTCTCTCATCTTGTTCTGTCTTCCCATTTCCCAATTTCCTTCTCTTTCATCCTACACTCTCCATATCTCTCCCCCCTTCTCCTTCTCCTTCCCCCTCCTTCTCTCTCCCTCCTTCTCTCTCTCACCTCTCTCATTCCTCTCTCCCTCGCCTGCTCGTCCCTCCCTCCTTCTTCTTCGGTCCCTCCTTTTCCGTGGTTAAGATGAGCATCGAGTGGTCACTCAAGTTCATATCCCCCATGACATAGTAAGAATCTGGATAGGTGTGGTGGAGACGTAGCCTTACACCCATTCCTCTTTATCCCATCACCATGCTGAGTTGAGGGCTTATGTGCGCACTCTTCTTCCTCTCCTTCATTTGCACTTTCCCCTTCATCCTCTCTTCCTTCAAGTTCCTCTAGAGCATTGACAAATGCCCCAGCCTTTGATGCTGGTCTTGTCCCTCATAGCCCTAGACCAGGTGACAATGCCTCCTCTTAGGCGAAGATGGCTAGGGTCGGAATGGCACCCAACCACTCCACTAATCCCATCGCTTTGCTTCTACCCAAAGCTGGGCGTCTTTCCTTCACCATGTATCTCACGTTTATCTCCACATGGAGTGTCTCCAGCCATGTTTCCTCCAGCTGCATCCAAGGAAACGCCTTGGGATTTCTCCCCGATGATTGGTGGACCAGCACAATGTTTTTTTCCCCACTAAGCGGCCTCTTGATTGGTTCCCTCCTTGAACTCACATGATGCCATGCTGCAGCAGCCTTCGTCCCCACCAAAGGATGGAACTCCTCCATGGTTGGTACAAGCAAAAGCTCTCCAGTAGCACTACTCTCAATGCTGATTGGTTCCCCTTCTAACAACAAGGACTGCTTTTCTGTTATCTTAGCCCTCCCCAACTCCGTTTAAGAGCCAACCTTTTCTGTTAAGGGCTCCATCTCCGTTATTATCTCCACCGTCGTTGTGGTATCCATCTTCCCCATGGCCTCCACATGTGTTCCCACGCCTCCCCCTTCACCATACTGGAGGGTCACCATAAGAGGCTCAACAACTTCCCTCTCCTTCACGTCTCCTTCCAAGTACACTAGCTATGGTGCTAAGAATCGATGGTGACCAAAAACGAAGGTCTAGCTCCGGAATGGATGACATTTTGCCTCTCTCCATAACCACTTCCGGCCTCCACTGTTGCACCACTAAGGGGGTTCCCCAAATAAACCATGCACCTCACTCAAGCACATGTTTATGGTCCTCCTACAGCTTGAAACGAAAAAGTAGGAACCCATTCCGGCGACGAATCACCTCCACACTCCCTTGAAGCTCCCCAAGCTTGTGTAAATAACTCTGAAGTGTTGGTAAATGGGGTTTGAAGTCCACGAAATCCCCAAATAGGACCTTATCCCACGATTTTAGCGCATCCACCACTTGTTGCTTGGTGCACACCACAACTTTTGCACCATCCTTCAGCCCCGGTTGGATGAACTCAAGGGTTGTCTTAGCCTTTACTCCGGCACGAAACAACTCAGACCACTTCTTTGGTCGAAATTCCCCCATCCTTTGTGGGACAAACAAGCTCGGCACTTGCATTAGCCGCATTCCCCCGGCTAGAATGTGCTGTTAGAGGGTACTTAAGGCACCATCGTCTTCCAACATCCTTGAATCAAGGCTAGAACGCTCCAAACGTTCCATTATAGTACGAAATCAAGAGTAAAACATGAAAAAATGCAAGAAAACGACCTAGAAAACCATAGGTTTCCTCATGCCTCCCCAGAGCTTCTCTCCTTCTTCTCTCCCCTCTCTCTCCTTATCTTTCTCTCTCTTTACTCTCTCCTCTATCTCTCTATTTCCTTCTCTCTCCTTCTTCTCTATCTCTTCTCTCATCCACTCCTTCTGCTTCTTGGTCTCCTCCCCTCTCGCCCCCCTTGTCCTTCTCTCTCTCCTCATCTTCTCTCCACTCTCCCATTCTCCTTTTCTCTCCTTGTTCTCCTTCTTCTTCTCTCCTCCTTCTCTTCCTCCTCTCTCGCTCCTCTCTCGCCTCCTCCCTCTTCATTTCCTCTTCGTCACCTTCACTCTCTCTCACTCCTCTCATTCTCCTGCTTAACTCTCTCCACTCCCTTGGTCTCTCCATTTTTCCTCCTTTCTCGTTCTCCTCCTTATCTCTCTCCTCTCTCTTTGTCTCTCCCCTTCCCCACCTTTCTCGTTCTCCTTCTCACTTTCTCTCTCCCCTTCTCTCTATTGCTCCCTTTTATTACCATTGGTCTCTACTTCTCCTTCTCCCTCTCTCTTTCCTTCTCTCCTTCTCCTTCCCTTCCAACCTCCTTCTCTACTTCTCCCTCTCTCTATCTCCATCTCTCTCATTCCCCATGGTTCTCTCTACTTCTCTTTCTCCATCTCTCCTCTCTCCCTCTCCATTCCCTTCTCACTCTCTCCCCCTCTGTCCGCCTCTCCTCTCTCTCCTTCTCCTTCTAGCTCTCTCTCCATCTCCGTCTATCATCTTGTTCCGTCTCCCCATTTCCCAATTTCCCTCTCTTTCGTCCCACACTATCCATCTCTCTGCTTCTCCTTCCCCCTCCTTCTCTCTCGCACCTCTCTCGTTCCTCTCTCCCTCGCCTTCTCGTACTTCCCTCGCTCCCTCCTTTGTCGATCTCTCCTCCTTTTCTCTCAACCTCTCTCCATCAATTTCTCCTTCACTGCCTCTCTCTCCTTTTTCTTCTTGTCTTTTTACTTCTCCTTCTCTCTCCGTTTCTTCACTCTTTCTAACCCTCTTCATCTCCTTCTCTCTCGTTCTCTCCTTCTCCTTATCCTTCTCTTTCTTTCTCCTTCTCTACCCTTCGCCTTCTCCTTCTCCTTATCTCTCTTTTTCTACGTTTGTCCTCTCCTTAGTACTCTCTCTCCTTTTCTCCTTCATTGTCCTACTTCCCTCTCCCTCCTCCCTCTTCTCTTTCTCTATCTCTCTGTCTCTTGTCTCTCTTCTTCACTATCTCTCCTTATCCCATTCTTTCTATTTCTATTTCTCTTTCTCAACTCTCCTCCTTCTCTCTATCCATTTCGTTCTATCTCTCACCCTCCGTCTAATTCTATTCTCTCTCTCATCTCTTTTACTCTCTTCCCTCTCTCCTCCATCTCTCTTTCCACCTTCTCCTTCTCTTTCTCCTTGCACGTCCCTCCTTCTCTCGCTCCTTCTCCCTCTCCTTTTCTCCCATGTCTCCCCCTCTCTCCATATCTTTCTCTCTCTCCTCCTTCTACTTCTTTCTCTATTCTTCTCCTTCCTTATCTCCCCTATCTCCCTCTTTCCTTTTCTCATTCTCTCTCCCTCCTAATCCTTGTTCTTCACTCTCTCTTATAGTCCCGCTCTCTCTACTTCTCACTCCTCTCTCTAATTCTCTCTTCTTTCTATCTTCTCTCTCCTTATCCTTCAATCTGCGTCTTCAATCTCCTTTCCTTTCCTCTACTTCAATCCCTCTCCTTTATCCCTTTTTCCTTCTCCATCTCTCTCATATTCTTGTCTCTCCCCCTCCCTCTCACTTGCCTTCTCGTTCTCTCTCTCCTTCTCCTCTTGCATATCTCTCTCTTTCTATCTCTATCTCATCTCCGCTCTTTCTCTCTCCCTCTCTCTTCGTCTCCTTCTCCCTCCCCTCCTCCATCTCCATGTCCTTTTCTCTCTCTCCCCTCCTCTCTCACTCTATCTTACTCTCTCGCTCTCCGTCTCCTTCTACTCTCTTTCTTTCCTTCTCTCTCCGCCTTTTCTATCACTCCTCTCTTCCACTACATCTCCTTCTCGGTCTCCTCCCCTCTCGTTCCCCTTGTCATTCTCTCTCTCCTCATCTTTTCTCCACTCTCCCCTTCTCCTTTTCTCTCCTTGTTCTCCTTCTTCTTCTCTCCCCTTCTTCTCCCTCCTCCTCTTCCTCCTCTCTCTCTCCTCTCTTTCTCGTCTCTCTCCTCCTATTCTTTTCCTCTCCGTCACCTTCACTCTCTCTCACTCCTCTCCTTCTCCTCCTTATCTCTCTTCTCTCCCTTTGTCTCTCCCATTTTCCTCCTTTCTCGTTCTCCTCCTTATCTCTCTCCTCTCACTTTGTCTCTCCCCTTCCCCATCTTTCTCGTTCTCCTTCTCTCTATTTCTCCCCATTCTAAACATTGGTCTCTACTTCTCCTTATCCCTCTCTCTCTTTCCTTCTCTCCTTCTCCTTCCATTCCAGTTTCCTATTCCTTCTTTCTCTCCTTCTCCTCGTCTTCGTCCATCTAGCTCACTTATGCACTCTCTCTCCCCTTCTCTCACTCTTTTCTCCCTCTCCATCTCCTCTCTCTCTCTCTAATTCTTCATCTCTCCTTCTCTTTCTCTCTCCTTTTCTGTAAATCAATGACTCCTTCTCTCTCTCCTCTCTCTTCTTCTCGTTCTAATTCACTCTCTCCTCCTCCGTTTCACTCTCTCCTTCTCCCTCTCTCTCATTCTTTATGGTTCTCTCTATTGCTCTTTCTCCATCTCGCCTCTCTCCCTCTCCTTTCCCTTCTCACTCTCTCCCACTCTGTCTGCCTCTCCTCTCTCTCTTTCTAGATCTATCTCTCTCCAACTTCGTCTCTCATCTTGTTTCGTCTCCCCGTTTCCCAATTTCCTTCTCTTTCGTCCTACACTCTCCATCTCTCTCCCCCTTCTGCTTCTCATTCTCCTTCCCCCTCCTTCTATGTCCCTCCTCTCCCTCACCTCACTCATTCCTTCTCTCCCTCGCCTTCTCGTCCTTCCCTCTCTCCCTCCTTTGTCGATCTCTCCTTTTCTCTCAACCTCTCTCCATCTCCTTCTCTTTCGCTGCCTCTCTCTCCTTTTTCTTCTTGTCTTTTTCCTTCACCTTCTCCTTATGTCTCCGCTTCTTCACTCTTTCTAACCTGCATCTCCTTCTCTCTCGTTCTCTCCTTCTCCTTATCCCTCACTTTCTTTCTCCATATCTACCCTTCGCCTTCTCCATCTCCTTATCTCTTGTTTTCCCCTTTTGTCCTCTCCTCAGTACTCTCTCCTTCACTATCATACTTCTCTCTCCCTCCTCCTTCTTCTCTTTCTCTCTCTCCATCTCTTGTATCTCTTCTTCACAATCTCTCATTATCCCTTTCTTTCTATTTCTACTTCTCTTTCTATCAACTCTCCTCTTTCTCTCTATCCGTTTCATTCTCTCTCTCTCTCCCTCTCTCCATCTCATTCTCCTTTCACTCTCTTCCCACTCTCCTCCATCTCTCTTTCCACCTTCTCCTTCTTTTTTCTCCTTGCATGTCCCTCCTTCTCTCTCTCCTTCTCCCTCTCATTCCCTCTCTCCTCTTTCCTTCTCTCAGTCTTTTTTTGCAAGGCAAAAGGGAGGCTTAGCCTCTAAATTTATTGATTGAAAAGCAATTTTACAACTTACTAAAGAACCAGAAAGATGTTGAGTCCGCAGGGTATGCTAACATGCATAGCCGGCCACAACACTACAAGTATTATATCTCTAAAAGCTTAGTACTTATTAATCTTCGGGTATCCTCAACCTAACACCACGTGGTCTGAAATTTCTGCTCCTCGTTGTCTTTATCCGCAAGTTGCTTGACATTATCGCAAAGACATCCGACCATATCTTTAATTGCAGCCAATATGTCTCATGGCTTCTTCTTCTCTCCCTCGAAGATCCTTCGGTTTTGTTCCAGCCAACACTCATTGATTATGGCACTAAAAGCCCACCTTCGCACCACATTTTCAACTCGGCTTCCTCGCGCGTGCGAGATGCGTGTAGCTTTGCCTTCGAGGGATCTTGCTAACCTAGTGTTCAGCTTCATGCAAATGAGTAGTGTTGTCTACACGACCTTTATGTACGCACACCTCCAGAATTGATGCTCAATGTCCTCTTCCGCCCTCTCACAAAGGCAGCATACCGGGTCGTGCTTTGCCCCTCTTTGATTAATAAGCTTCTTGGCAAGGAGGCGCCCCCTCATTGCTCTCCAAGTTGTAATAGCATGCTTGGGAATGGGATGATTGTGCCATACCAAACCCGCTCAAGGGACCTTTCTCCCCGGTTTTGCCACCCACTTCCACACTTCTTTGATTCCTAATGTAACACCCTTCCCTTCTATACGCTTTGGCTGGTCCATGCCTCCATGAATGCGAGTATTTGTGATCTTCAAGTAGACTTCCTCCGTTATTGTTGATCGTCGGGGGGGGGGGGGGGGGGGGAAGGTTCCACTCCCCCTCTTTCACGAAGTAAGAAACTTTAGTATCCCATGACACTCCCAATTCATTGTGTAGTAGAGCCCCCCAACTCTCACATTGAAATGGTTCTCCACACCATGGGTATTGGAGGAAACGTATCTCTTGCCCACTGCCCACCTCATATTAGATGTGCCGTCGAGCGATGTCGCGAACTCGAAGAATCCCTCGCCATGCCCACGATGATATTGATGGTGGTCTTGCAAGCCAAATAGAACGGTTTTTAAGGTATTTTCGTCACACACATTTCACCCTAAGGGAACTGCCTTCCGCCACCACAAGCCATAATAAGCGAAGGACGCCCACATCATTCCAAGCTGTTAGTCTTTTCAGACCGAGCCTTGCTTAAACTTTTGGTGTGCACACATCATTCCACGCCACCGCAGCCCACTTCTTTTGACCTCCACAAATGAAATGAGCCATAAGACTCTCCATCTCTTGCAGCACCTTTCATGGGATGAGGAAGGTGGAAGTCCAATAAATACTAAGGGAGGCAAGCACTTTGGATGTGAATCTATATGTCATGTTGCATAGTGCGATGGGGCGGTAATCCTCTATCGAGTTCGGTGCCTTCTTCTTCGGGATAATCGTAATCGAGGTAGAGTTCCATTGGGTTAACACTCTTCCGTTGTTCAAACAAGAGTTCATGGCCTGGACTACGTCTCCTTTGATGATGTCCCACGTGGTCTTGAAGTACTTTGCATTGAACCCATCGGGGCCCGGTGCCTTGTCCACATTTGCATTTAACACCACCTCTTCTATTTCTTTTAATTCCAACTTTCGTATGAGTTCTCTCCCCTCCACTAGCATGAGTTGTGGTAAGAGGAGGGAGGGATCAAGGAGTCGTACCTGAAAATCATTAGCAAACAAGTTAGCATAAAACTGCCGAAAGGCGTCCCGAATTTCTCCTTCCTCCTCCACGAAACTAGCTCCCTCACACACTCTCCTCACTTGATTGGTGGCTCTCCTCTCTCGAAGTTGCACATGGAAAAACCTAGTGTTTCGGTCCCCCTCTTTCATCCAGTTCCCCTTTATTTTTGACGGATAAAAGACTCCTCTCGAGTAAGGGCACGCTCAAGGTCACCCTTTGTTGCCCCTTCAGTAATGGCTAGAGCATCATCGTGTGGTAGGTGTAGCCTTTCCTTCCTCAACTCCTCAAGGGTTGTCGGGGCCTCACCTACCTTGTTTGTAATGTAGGTGAATTCCACTCCACCTCCTCATTGACCAAGGAAGCTAGCCCACTTTCACGTTTCTCTTCATGTGGGCTAGTCCTCTTGCTCCCTTCAATGCCTGAAATTTCGTGACCCCCATCTCCATGAGCTTGCGTCGACATGTTTTCCCTCACCTCCTCATGTTGAACATGCTCTTCCTCCATGCTGCCCCTATTGTTTCCTTCTAGAGTTGCCTTTCCCAAAGGACCTCTCATGCAAAAAACCCTCTTGATCTTCACTACTCTTCTTTCCTTCAAGTGGGGTGCTTCCTGATATTTGTCCCGTAAGAGGAGTCAAGTGGTCCACCTCCCTCTCTTTTCCAAGCAAAATTGGTGCCTCCTCATTTGCCGATTCAAACCTAGAGCACTCAACTCTCTTCCCATTGTCTCTTCCCGAAACAGAGCCAACACTTTTCTCTCCCATTTCTCTTTGCTCCTTTGTCCACCAATAGACTCACTTTCCTGTGCACCCAAGGGAGAAACTGTTATGGTCTTTATGGCATCCAACTTGTCTCCCATCTTGTCTCCAATGCTATGCTGGCCCATATCACATGTTAATTGCACTAGTTGGCTCCCCCTCTCATGGGAGAAACACGCACCCTCCTTTCCATTGTGAATTCCCTCCACTTGTTCCCTCCCACATACCTCTCCACATGGCACTTCATGACTTGCACCCAAGTCCACGTCTTCTCCTCTTGCCTCCACATCATCATCTCTTCCACCCTCTCCTTTCTTCTCTTCCCTTCTAGCATCAATCACCTCCGAGCAAGTGTGAATGTCATTGCTAGACACCTTCAAATTTCCTTCCTGATTGACATCATTTCATGCATTCATTTGTGTCTTATATCCATTATCTTGAACCTAAACAATGCTACGTAACGAGTTTTATGTTTGAGTTTCAGGAATAAACAGGGTTGAGGAGAAAAGGCATAAAAGGACCTAAAAGCAAGAAAAAAGACTGAGTTGTGAGACTTGGGGACTAGAATGCAAAGGAGAAGGACTCGAATGTAAACCCAACGGACCAATGAGCAAATGAAGAAACTCCACACCGCCATGAGGAGTATTTTGGTAATTAGATTCGGGACGACACTCCTATAACCAATCCGAGTGCACCCCATGTGAAGAATTGAAGAAATAAAGAACATATCCGAAAATGGGTCGGATCTGGGAAAAAGTGACCGCCAATTAGTGGTCTGTTTGTCTTCGAATCCGACCTAGTTTCTCCATGACATGGGTTGTGTTTATCTGTATTCTAGGAAGGTTTTGTTAGTCCCACATCGGGGGATTGTTCCCGATTATCTTTTTCTACGACTGTAAATAGAACTCCTTCTCCTCCTTTGGTATTCACCCATTGCTTGGTGGCATTCTCTCTACTTGGAGTAAGCCTTGGAGCAAAAACTCAAGGTGGAGAAGAATGCTACGAGTAATGTGAGTCATTTAATAAAATAATTTTTCATTGTTTTGTTTTCATGTTTTTTTATGCATGCTTAGTTAGTCTTATTTCTTTGATCTTAGGCTAAATTAGATAGAATGTCTCCTTTCTTTAGTTTAATTGCGAGAATAATGTGTAGTGGGTAGATCCATCCACTTTGGGGGGTGGAGATGATGTTCATATATATTGTGAAGTTTGGATGTTTGTTGAATTTTTGATTGTGTAGACTTGCATCTTTTGTATGTTCAATGGCGGTATTTTAATCATCTACATGTTGGGGAATTTTGATGGGTTTTGCCATAAGATTTAGACACTTCCCATGCTTAGTTTTCTCATGTTTATTGACTGAAATTTCTTGTTGAATACGCTCCATGTTAGTTATGTGTTTGTATTTGTGTTTGCTTGCTTGATTGATTGAAGAAACTTTGTTTTGATGGGTTTTGCCATAACATCTAGACACCTCTCATGCTTACCATTGTTCGTCACATGAGTTTATGGTTTTTGATGAGTCTTGCCATATCTTTAGACACTTCTCATGCTGAGCCTAATCTTATGTTAATCAAGTAGTAATTGTCGATACGTTGTGTGAATGGATCGATCGGTTTTGCCACATCTTTAGACACTTCCTATGCATGAAGACACACACACATACATGCTTACATGCATCTTTCATCACTTATTTCACTTCATATGTGCACACACTCCACCCCTTAGGGGTTTCTCTTTCTAATTTCCAATCTTTCATGCTTTCTTTCGTATTTCGTACTTATTAGTTTAGTGTAGTTTAGCTTTAGCATAGTCACATCTTTTCTCCCTTTATTCTCTATCTGATTTCGGTCATACCAGAGGCTTCTCATCTACGAGTGGATGACCCGTACTTGCCCCATCTTCACCGACGGCTGTGTACTTGCGGTCTAAATTTAAAATGAACAAACACTTCCTTACCATGGACACTTTAAGCCTTCCTCCGATTGACAACTACCCATCTCTCCTCCTTCTCCTTTTGCATCTCACTAACCTTGTTTTTGGCCCCTCTCCTCAGCTTGCAACGTTCCATGTCATGGCCAAACTCGCTACACTCTGTGTAATAGCTGGGCCTCCGTTCATACTCCACGTTTACTCTATGTTTGCCGGCTTCTTCTACTTTCCCCTCAACCCAACATGGGTAGGTAAAATCATGGGCCACATCCACGCACACCGTAGCATACTGTTAGCAAACAACGATTCTACAGGTTCAGGAGTACCTTTCTTGGAGAGAACTTGTGGCAACGGAAGGAAGATCGGAGGTCACCTTACGAAATCCTTTTCACCGGTCGGTCTCCTACTCTCTTGGAGAAGGAGCGCGAGTCCACAACCCAAGAGTCCACGGAATGAGCTTGGTGGAGGTGGAGGGACGAAATGGTAGAGAGATAAGGTGGCAGCTAGGGTGCGTGGAGGCTAGGGTTTGCACACTTGTTCTTCTATCCAATGGGAGGCTCCCCTCCTTATATAGATGGCTCCACCCTAAACCCTTAAATGTGTAGTCCAATAGGGACACACCATGTGTCCGTGCTTTGGGCAAATATCTTATTAATCCTAGATTAATCCAATATAGACTACTCTTCTCCCCGAGGCGGTTTGCTCATCCATGTATAATGGCATCCCAAGAACACTCACAATGTTTCTCAACGTTTTTTGAGACCAAAAACGAAGGTCTAACTACGGTAGACGAATCCAAATGGGGATCGTGGTGATGCTCACCCTTTGCAAAGCCACCTCTGGAGTCCATTCTAGAACCACAAGGGGACACCCACGAATAAACCGAGGCCCCCCTTCAAGCACCCGTTTCCTATCTTCAGCAAGAGTGAAACGAAAAAGGAGGAAGCCTTAGCTCCTCTTGATGACCTCCATGCTTCTCAAGTGTAGGCAAATGTGGTTTAAACATAATGAAGTAACCAACAAGTACCTTATTCCATCTCTTCAAGGCCTTAACTACCTCTTGCTTGGAGCATATAGCCATCTTCTCCCCTCCCTTCTTAGCCGGAGGGACATACTCTAGGTCCATGGAAACCCTTGGTCCAGCCTTCAATAATTCGCTCCACTTCCTTGGGGGAGCAAGAACACTCCCAAGAGGTAGTGCGTAGCCTTCATCTCCAAGACATGAGGATGAAACTTCCAATGGTGGTGGATGGAGATCCTTAGATGCGCCACAATCTCCATCTTCTAAGAGCAAATGAGTAGAACTAAGCTTGCGATCCATTTCCGAGCAAAAACCAAGAGATTTGGTGGAAGAAAAAGTCAGAAACCCTCGAGACACCTAGATTTTCCATGTTGCACCACTCCTTCTCTCTCCTCTCATGTTTTTCTTTTTCTGCTATACTTCTCTCCTTCTCTCCCCCCTCCTTCTCCTGGTTCTTCACTCTCTCTATTCTTATCCTTCCTTCTCTCCCCTCTCTCCTTCTCTTTCCTTATCTCATTCTATCTCCCTCCTTCTACTTGTTCTTCAATCTCTCTTATTGTCCCGCTCTCTCTACTTCTCAATCCTCTCTCTGATTCTCTCTTCCCTTCTATCTTCTCTCTCCTTATCCTTCACTCTTGTCTTCAATCTCCTTCCCTCCCTCTACTCTACTTCAATCCCTCTCCTCTATCCCCTTTTTTATTCTCCATCTCTCTCATCTTCTTGTCTCTCCCCCTCTCTCACTTGCCTTCTCCTTCTCCTGGTGCATCTCTCTCTCTATCTCCATCTCATCTCCGTTCTTTCTCTCTCCCTCTCTCTCTGTCTCCTACTCCCTCCCCTCCTCCATCTCCTTGTCCTTCTATCTCTCCCTGCCTCTCTCACTCTATATTACTCTCTCGCTCTTCGTCCCCTTCTTCTCTCTCTCTCCTTCTCTCTCCTCCTTCTTTATCTCTCATCTCTTCCACTCCTTCCCCTTCTCGGTCTCCTACCCTCTCGCTCCCCTTGTCCTTCTCTCTCTCCTCAACTTCTCTCCACTCTCCCCTTCTCCTTTTCTCTCCTTATTCTCCTTCTTCTTCTCTCCCCTCCTTCTCTCTCCCTCCTTCTCTCTCTCACCTCTCTCATTCCATCTCTCACTCGCAGTTTCGTCCTCCCCTCTCTCCCTTCTTTGTCGATCTCTCCTCCTGTTCTCTCAACCTCTCTCTATCTCCTTCTCCTTCACTGTCTCTCTCTCCTTTTTCTTCTTGTCTTTTTCCATCTCCTTCTCCATCTCTGTCTCTCTCCGCTTCTTCACACTTTCTAACCCTCTGCATCTCCTTCTCTCTCGTTCTCTCCTCCTTATCCCTCTCTTTCTTTCTCCTTCTCTACCCTTTGCCTTCTCCTTCTCCTTATCTCTTTTTTTCTCCTTTTGTCCTCTCCTTAGTACTCTCTGTCATTCTCTCCTTCAATGTCCTACTTCACTCTCCCTCGTCATTCTTCTCTTTCTCTCTCTCTCCGTCTCTTGTCTCTCTTCTTCACTATCTCTCCTTATCCCATTCTTTCTATTTCTACCTCTCTTTCTCTCAACTCTCCTCCTTCTCTCTATCTATTTCGTTCTCTCTCTCACTCTCCGTCTCATTCTCCTCCCTCTCTCACTCATCTCTTTCTCTCTCTTCGCTCTCTCCTCCATCTCTCTTTCCACCTTCTCCTTCTCTTTCTCCTTACATGTCCCTCCTTTTCTTTCTCCTTCTCCCTCTCCTTCTCTCTCATGTCTCCCCCTCTCTCCTTATCATTCTCTCTCTCCTCCTTGTACTTCTTTCTTTATTCTTGTCCTTCCTTCTCTCCCCTCTCTCCTTCTCTTTCCTTCTGTCATTCTCTCTCCCTCCTAATCCTTGTTCTTTACTCTCTCTTATTGTCCCGCTCTCTCTACTTCTCATTCCTCTCTCTGATTCTCTCTTCCTTCTATCTTCTCTCTCCTTATCCTTTTTTTGCAAGGCAAAAAGGGAGGCTTAGCCTCGAAGTATATTACTGAAGTAAAGATTACAACCTACCAAAAATTTGAAAAGAAGTGTGCGGGCCATACTACATGCATACCCAGCCTATTCTCTACTAATACATGTACTTAGGAGCTGACAAGGACCATAGTAGGTAAAGACAAAAGAAGTTTCCTTCATATACAACGTGTCAATTAAGCAAAACACTAACTCCTAACTCCACATGATCTGGAAATCATGTTCCTCCGCATCATCCTTCGCAATATTCTTCACCCTATCCCATAGGCAACGAATGGTGTCTTTGATGGCAGCCACTATATCCTTTGGCAATGCCTTTTCTCCCTCAAAGATTCTGTGATTTCGTTCAAGCCAGTACTCGTGTATCATGGGATTAAAGACCCATCTTCTTACCACATTTCCAAGTCGGCTACCACGTGCATGTGATAGTCGTATCGCTTCTCCTTCTAGCGATCGTGCTTGTTGGTCACTGATTTTCAGTAAGTGTAGAAAGGCTACGTAAACCTCCTTGATAAACATACACCCCCAGAAGAGGTGCTCCAAGTCCTCCTCGTCCCTCTCACAAAGGCTGCAAACGAAGTCGTGCTTTGCGCCGCGTTGATTCATAAGTTTCTTTGTGGGTAACCGACCCCTAAAATGACCTCCAACCCATGAGTACGTGCTTTGGGATAGCATGCCTGTGCCACACCATACCAGCCCATGCAACCTTTCTTCCTGGTGTTTGCTCTCCTTGAGTGAATTTCCTCCATCAATGTAAATCTTTGGGGGGGGGGGGGGGGGCAGCATCCACACTCTTTCTTTGATAGAGTATGAGACTTTTATGTCCCAAGGCACTCCCAACTCAAAATGTAATCGGTCCCCCCAACTTTCACATTGGAATGCATGTCCACACCAAGGATATTGGAAGAACCGGATATTTTCACCATTTCCCACCTCATACCGGATATGCCGTCTCGCTATGTCCCAAACTCTGAGGAGCCCCTGCCAAGCCCAAGAGGAGGTGGGTGGGGGTCGTGCTAGCCAGATTGACCGGTTCTTCAAGTATTTCCGACGCACACACTTGACCCAAAGCGAGTTTTCATCCTTTGGTGTGCATATATCTCTCCATGCTACCGCAACCCACTTTCTTGGACCTCCCCAAATAAAGTGGCACATGAGACTCTCAATTTCTTATAAGATTTTTCGGGGAATGAGGAACGTGGAGGTCCAATACACACTTAGGGACACAAGCACACTTCTTACAAGCTCCACCCTTCCGGCAATGGATAAGAAGTTTTGCTGCCATGTGCTCAGTCGTGCTTTGTCCTTGTTCACAAGTGTCGTGCAATGGGTTTTCCCCATCCTTCCCGAGAACAATGGCAGCCCAAGATAGGTGACGGGGAAGTCCTTTCGTTCCATCCGAAGATGTGCTGCAATCCATGCGCCATCCCGTGCCGTCACCTCCCATAAATATTAGGCTTTTTGATACACTAAAGCTCAGCCCCGAACAAGACGTGAAGTCCTCGAGTACACCTCTAATTGCCCTTGCATTTGCCTTTGTTGCTTTCGCAAATAGGAGGACATCATCAGCAAAAAGGAGATGCGATACAACAATATCCCTACAAGTAAGCGGCTGAATGCACCCATCTATAACCAGCTTCTTCACCATCTCGCTCAAGACTTCCATACACATAACAAAGAGGTAGGGAGCCAAAGAATCACCTTGTCTCAATCCATATCTGCCACGAAACTTGAGGAATTTGCACCATTCACCGTCACCAAAAACGAGGCCCGAACACAATTCATGATGAGACGTCTCCACTTAACTGGGAAAGCAAAGCGCTCCAAAACTCCATCCAAGAAAGTCCATGAGATGGAATCATATGTCTTCCGTATATCAAGTTTTATACACATTCTTCCTTTTCCTTTGTCGAGGTGGAGGTTATGACATAGGTCATGTGCAAGGAGAACGTTGTCCCCAATCCACCGGCCTTTGACAAAAGCACTTTGATTTTCTCCAATAAGGCATGGCAGCAACTTCTTTAGACGGTTTGCAAGCACCTTTGATGTGAATCTATACGTGATATTGCACAAAGCTATGGGTCTATAGTCCTCTACTGAAACCGGTGCCTTCTTCTTGGGATGAGCGTAAGTGATGTAGAGTTCCATTGGGCCAGCACCTTCCCGCTGTCCATACAGGAGTGTATGGCCTTAAACATGTCTTTTTTTATGAGCTCCCATGCAGCTTTGAAGAATTTAGCATTGAAACCATCGGGTCCCGGCGTGTTATCAACGTTTGCGTTTAGCACTACATGCTCCAACTCTTTCATGTCAAGGTCACGCAATAGCTCCGCCCCCTCCTCCAGACGGAGGTATGGTAAGGAGAGGGAGAGGGGAATGGGTATCACCTGCAAATCATTAGCAAATAAGTTAGTATAAAAACGCCGGAAGGCGGCCCGAATCGCACCCTCCTCTTCAATGATGGTGGCACCCTCACACACTCGTCTCACTTGGTTTGTGGCTCTCCCCACTCGATGGTGTGCATGAAAACACCTAGTGTTCCGATCCACCTCTTTTAACCACTTCACCCTTTATTTTCGTCGGGTGATAGACTCCTCCGAAGCAAGAGTTCGAGCAAGGTAGTCCTTTGCAGCCCCTTCTGCGCGGGAGAGGTCAGCATCAAGGGGGTTTGCAAGGCGTTGTTTCCTCACTTCCTCGAGCGCAGCACGAGCCTCTCCCACCTTGTTCGCGACATTCCCAAACTTTGAGCTACTCCACCGAACAAGCATCTTCTTGACTTCTTGTAGTTTTGCTGCCACTCGAAACATGGGTGTGCCCCTCACGTAGGTGGACGAAGTACAAAACATCTTCTTTTTCCGCCTTGCATTGTCGTCCGTCTTCATAATAAGCATTGTGTGATCACTCAAATCCTTTGCTCCCACAAGATAGTAGGATTCCGGTAATAACTCAAGCCACGCATTATTTATCAAAATCCGGTCAATCCGCGTCTCAATACATGCACTACCTTCGGAAGAATTTGACCACGTAAACTCCCCACCGGTGGACGACATCTCAAGGAGTTCGAGGTCATCAATACACTAATTAAATTCTGCCATAGCAGCCTCATTTGCTGCAATCCCTCCTCTCTTTTCGCTCGTCCTCCGAATGCAATTGAAGTCTCCCCTACCATCCATGGCATAGATGCGGGTGGTGCTACTTGGAGAAGTTCACTCCACAGGTGACACCGATCCACATGCCCATTATCACCATAGACAGCCGTGAGGTCGAATTCAAGGCCGTCCCTCATCCAACGTGCCGTGAAGTGTAGTAGTTGTGATGTTTCATAGGCAACCTCATATCCATTATTTGGTCATTCCAAAGAACCTAAATTCGGCCCGAGTCCATAACCAAACTATTTGACATCCAAGCACTAGGCCAAATTGCTCTTTTGAAGCGCTCAATCTTCTTAAGCTTCACCTCATTTTCCACAAGGCAAACCACATCCGGCTTCACCTACTTTATACGACCCCTAATCATAAGTGCATGGCCAGTTTCCATTTGCACCGCGCACATTACACACTAGGATATTCATGGGTTTAAGGTGCGGGGTGACACCCTTTACCTGCTATGGAAATGTTTTACTACTGATCTTCCTACTGGAGCGCCAAAGAGTTAGAGACGGGGAGCTAGCTTACTGCACATGAGTCTCTCTACTTCCTTGATCTTCCATCATCGAACTCGCTTCACTCCTAAGGAGGTAAAATTTTCCCCCATTTTGCACGTTGCTAGTCTTTGGGACTTCCTTTCCTCGAGCTACCCTCGAGGCAGATGTCCAACCCATCTCCTTATGCATCATTGAAGCTAGCCCACTTGGTTCACGCTCCTCCTCCTTGGTTTGTCCACCACATTCAACTAGCCCACTATCTTTGTGCGTGATGTGTTCCTTGCCCATTTCATTTGTATTGTGTGCATGACTCACACTCCCATAACGTGTTCTTCTATTTGTCTCCAGCCTATGCAAGCATACCACTTCTCTATACTCACTCCCTTCACCTTGAAAGGCCCCCACTAGGTGTCCCCCACCCAATCCCAAACCATCCTCACGTGAGGCAAGTGCTTCCAAAGCAACCCCACTAACACGTTTGGAATGTTGCCCACTTTCTTCAGCTAGGACCTCCTCCACTACTAAGACCCCAATCATTTCCACCTGGTCCCCCCCTTCATTCTTTGCAAGAGAGCTGCGCCTCTCCTTATTGGCCCAGCTTTGTGTAGAGCACTCACCTCCCTCCCCATTGGTTGGTCCAGAAATAGGCCTAGCACTTTTCCCACCCACTTCTCTTTGCCCTATTTGTCCACAAATGAGATCTCGCCCTTGTAATCCCAAGCTACAAACTGTTGGGCTCCTTGGAGAGAGATCCAAATTGTCTTGACACATGATATGTCTTATACCACTAGGCCTCTCCTCATGTGAACCTTCCAATAGGATTTATTCCTCACTTAGTTGATTACGTCCTAATGCATCTTGTGCCACCTCACCCGCCTTTCCACATGGCATCTCCACACTCGTGTCTATGTCCACCTCAGCTCCCCCTCCCTCAACGTCACCATCCCTACCATACTCTCCTCTCTCCCTCTCCCTCCGACCAGCAAGCTCAAGGTTGCCCACTATGTCCTCAACGTCCTTTCCTTGATCAAGCACTCTCTCGAACGGGCCCTCCTCCCTACTTCCACTAGCATTCTCATTTCCAGCCCCTTCTTTGCTTACCACAATCCATCTTCCAGCCTTCTCTTTTAGGGCCTCTACATGCTTCAGAGCAGCCACTCGTACCCTTCGACACTTCTTCATGGTGTGGCCGAACTCCCTACAACCCAAGCAATAACTGGGTTGCCATTCATACTCAACAAACACTCATTGTGTTTCGCCTTCCTCAACTTGAATGTCCACCCAACTAGGGTATGTGAACTCATGCCCAATCTCCACACAAACCTTAGCAATGGCCAGCCTCCTTCCCGAAGCGGTGTGCTCATCCATGTACAATGGCCGTCCGAGGACACTTACAATGTTGCTCAACATCTTGCTTGACCAAAACCGGAGGTCAAGCTCTGGGAGACGGATCCAAATTGGAACGGTGGAGATGCTGGCCCTCTTCAAGACTACATCCGGAGCCCACTCTTGAACCACAAGGTGACACCAATGGATGAACCATGGGCCTCATTCAAGCACACGTTTCCTATCCTCTCCAAGGGTAAATCGGAAGAGAAGGAAACCTTGACTCCTTTTGATGATCTCCATGCATCCAACCAAACCCCACATCTTGTGTAGGTGCTTCTCAAGTGTTGGCAATTGTGGTTTAAAAGCAATGAGATAACCAACTAACACCTTATCCCATCTCGTCAAAGCATCTAGCACTTCTTTCTTGGAGCACAACGCCACTTTTTCTCCTCCTTTGACAGCCGGAGGAACAAAGTCTAGGGCCGTGGAAACCCTTGGGCCAGCCTTGAACAGATCACTCCACGTCCTTGGGGGAGAAGAAGAACTCCCTAGAAGTGGAGCGTGAACTTTATGCCCCACGTTTGGGGTGAAGCCATGCGAAGTTTGGGCATGGAGATCCTCATTTGTGCCACACTCTCCACCCTCTAGCAAAACATATGTAGAACTCAGCTTGGGAACCATTTTGGTGCAAGAATCAAGAGGTTTGGTGGGGAAAAGAGGTCGGAACCCTAGAGAAAGCTAGGTTTCCCACAATCGCCACTCCTTCTCTCTCCTCCTATCATCTCCCTTCTCTCTTCTCCCACCCTCTTTTCTCTCTCTCCTTATCCTTCACTCTACGTCTTAAATCTTCTTCCCTCCCTCTCCTCTACTTCAATCCCTCTCCTTTATCCCCTATTCCTTCTCCATCTCTCTCATCTTCTTGTCTCTCCCTCTCTCTCTCATTTTCCTTCTTGTTCTCTCTCTCGTTCTCCTCTTGCATCTCTCTCTATGTCCATCTCATCTCCGCTCTTTCTCTCTCCCTCTCTCTCCGTCTCCTTCCCCTGCCCTCCTCCATCTCCCTATCCTTCTCTCTGTCTCTTACTCTCTCGCCCACCGTCTCCTTCTTCTCTCTCTCTTTCCTTCTCTCTCCTGCTTCTCTATCTCTATCTCTCTTCTCTTGCACTCCTTCTCCATCTCGGTCTCCTGCCCTCTCGCTCCTCTTGTCCTTCTCTCTCTCCTCATCTTTTCTCTACTCTCCCCTTCTCATTTTCTCTCCTTGTTCTCCTTCTTCTTCTCTCCACTTCTTCTCCCTCCTTCTCTTCCTCCTACCTCTCTATATCAACTATCTCTCTCAACTCTCTCCAACTCCCTCTTTGTTTCCTCTCCGTCGCTGATTGACATCATGTCCTACATACATTTGTGTCTTATATATGTTATCTTTCGCCTAAACAATGCTACGTAATGAGTTTTAGGTTTGAATTTCAGAAATAACTAGGTTTGAAGAGAAGAGGCATAAAAGGACCTAAAAGCAGGAAAAAATTCTGAGTTGAGAGACTCGATGACTAAGATGCAAGGGAGATGGCAATTCTATTCTGGTCGGAGCTCCAACAACCGAAGTAGATGCATCAAAGACAAATAAAGTCATCCAGAAAAGCCCAGACTAAAGCCCAACGCAATCCATACCCTGTAGACCGCCAATTGGTGGTCTGAAACCGCTGTCGGGTTGTATATTAGCGTGTATTTAGTCTATTTCTGGTATATGTTTAGTCCCATACCGGGGGATTGTCCCGGATTACTTTTTTCTATGGCTATAAATAGAACTCTTCACCTTCTATTGTAATCACTCCATGCTTAGTGGCCATTCTCTCTACTTGAAGTGAAAACCTGAAGCAAGAAACTAAAGTGTTGAGATGCTACTGGTATTGTGAGTCTGAAATCAATAAAGTTTTCCTTGTTTTGTTGCTTCTTTTATAGTTCTTGCATGTTTAGCTTAATTGCCTTTTATTAAATCTAGTAGACTTAATTAAAATGTTTTCCTATCTTGGTGTAATAGTTAGTTTAATTTTTAGTGAGTAAAATCACTCCCCTTTGGGGGGTGGAGATGTTACTTATATATGCAATTAAGAATGGCAGAATGTTTTATTTTGAAATGTGTTGATTAATATGAATGAATGCTTGCTTGTTAGAATAGAATACTTCACTTAATAGGTTTTTCCATAAATCTTAAGACACCTCCCATGCTTGTTTAGTTTCTGAAATGACCAGCTTGTGTTTATGAATGTTAATCAAATAGGTTAGTGATTGAATTGATGGGTTTTGCCATGATAAGTAGACACCTCCTATACATGAAAATACTACCTCCACTTAGGCCCATTGGAATGCATTCTTACCTTCTTATTGTATATGTGTAATCGTTCCACCCCGTAGGGGTCTTTCTTTTCCTGATTCCAGTTTAGTATTAAGTTCTTTAAGTTTTGTCGAAGTAATCATTAGTCTCTTTCCTTTACATTTTATTCTTAGTAGTTTAGTGTAGCGTAAATTAGCATAAACAAAACTCTTCCCCCATTTTGTTGCCACTTGATTTCTGAAAAACCAGAGATTGCTCTCCTCCCCGTGGATCGACCCGTATTTGCCACGTCTGCACCGACGTTGTGCACTTGCGGTAGTTTAAATGATTAAACAAGTTTTTGTTGCCGTTGCCGGGGAGGTGCCAGTTCAGACTCTGGTTTGGAGGATTCGGGTGGATTTAATTTTTGTGTTGTAGTTTTGTTTCTTGCAGGAGACTCACACGGGGAAGGGAAAGCATCTGGTGAAGTTTGGAGGCGATCTGAGACTCCAAGACCGCCAATCAGCGGCCTGAGACCGCCAACTGGCAGTCTGCTAATCTCATTTCACCTCTTTATTTGTTTGGAGTGTTGCGATAACTAATGTAGAAATATGGGACTCAATTTTTCATGTTCTGACTGTTAGATTGCTCCCAGAAATAATCAACCTACCTTTAAGCAACTTGGACCTTAAAACCCAAAGCAAAAGATTAGGCATTCTTTCTTGTTTAGGTCATGCATCATGTACTCGACTTAGACATGTAGATTGTATTTTATTTTAGCTTTACTTTCAGTTGATGAGTGATTGACATCATTTCATGCTCATATTTGTATCTTATATCCATTATCTTTCACCTAAACAATGCTATGTCACGAGTTTTATGTTTAGTTTTCAGGAATAAATAGGTTTGAAGAGATGAAGGATAAAAGGACCCAAAAGCTAGGAAAAAGGACTGAATTGTGAGATCTGTGGACCAAGATGCAAGGAAGAAGGACCTGATTGCAAGACAGAAGGACCTAAGAGCAAAACAGAATACTCCTCACCATCATGGGGAGTATTTTGGCAATTCTATTCGGGTCGGAGCTCCAACATGCAAACTAGATGCATCAAATACCAACAAAGCCTTCCAGAAAAGCCCACAAGAAATTCCAGAGCGATCCGCACACTGTAGACCGCTAATTAGCGGTCCAAGACCGCTAATTGGCGGTCACTTTTGGCCCAAATGCGCTCAAATTGCTCCAGCACATTTATTAGAGGATGTTTAGGCTATGTGTGGTATCTTATTAGTCCCACATCGGGGGATTGTCCCGGATTAGCTTTTTCCATGGCTATAAATAGAACTCTTCACCTCCTATTGTAAGGACTCCATATTTTAAGTGGCTATTCTTCCTACTAGAAGTGAGGCCTTGAAGCACACACTAAAGTAGGAGGATGCTACTTTTAATGTGAGTCATTTTATCAATAAAGTTTTGTGTTTCTTTCGTTGTTTGTTTATGCTTCTTTTATTGTTTGTGCATGTTTTAGTTTAATCGTCTTTTAATTCTAGCTTAGTTTTAATATGCTTTCTTTCCATAGTTTAATAATTAGTGTAATGTTTAGTGAGTAGTTCCATCCCCTTTGGGGGGTGGAGTAGATGTACATACATGCATTAGAAAATGGGATGAATGCTTTAATTTCAATGTGTTGCTTAAACATGAATGTATGCTTGCTTGTTTATGATAGAATTTACAACTTGATGAGTTTTGCCAAAATGATTAGACACCTCTCATGCTTGTTTAGGTTCTGAAATAAACACCTTGCATATGTAAATGTTAATCAACTAAGTTGGTGAATAGATTGATAGGTTTTGCCATAACATTTAGACACTTCCTATGCTTGATAAACACCACCTTCATGTGCTTAAAGAATGTATTCTACACCCACCTCTTTGCTTATGTGCACTCACTCCACCCCTTAGGGGTTTTCCATTCCTGAAATTCCAGCATTCTTGTTTTGTTCTTAGCTTAGTTGTTATTCCTTCGTTTGTTTGTTTCGTTCGCATTTCATACTTCTTAGTGTAGTCTAGATTAGCATAGACAACTTTCTTCCCCCTATTTTTGCCACTTGATTTCGTACAAGCAAGAGGCTACTCACCTCCCTGAGGATGACCCGTACTTGCCACCGCTTCATCGTGGCCGTGCACTTGCGGTTTTAAATAAAACGTTCAACAAGTTTTTGGCGCCGTTGCCGGGGAGGTGCCAGTCCAGACTCTTGTTTGGACGATTCGAGTGGATTTAATTTGTGTGTTGTAGTTTTTCTTTGTTTCAGGAGCCTGGGAATAGCAAGTGGAGGCTACTGGAGAAATTTCCAGACGACCTGAGCACTTTAGACCGCCAATCAGCGGTCTGAGACCGCTAATCAGCGGTCTGGTGAGCTCTGTTCATATTTTAATTTCTTGCTGTTGTTGCTCTAAATGATCTAGTTATCTGGGACTCAATTTGGCATGTTTTGACTTATAGTTCGTTCCCAGATCAATAATCAAACCTCCTTTAAGCAACTTGGACCCTAAAACTCAAAGCAAAAGATTAGGCATTCATTCTTGTTTAGGTCATGCATCATGTATGTGACTTAGGCATTTAGATTGTCTTTTATCTTAGCTTTATTTTCTGTTGCTGAGAGCTGGCGTGAGGTATGCACCTTCTACTCTCATTCATGCATTGCGTATGAACATGCATTAGTTAGTAGGAAGTGCATTGCAACAAGTGTGAGTTGAGCGTTGTTTGGAGAGTTGATTGCTAGATTTAGGACTCCAAAACGCTACTAAGGAGGGGCTGTCCCATAAAAGATAAGGTGGGGGATTTCATCACCCTTTCCTTCGCCCCAAAAACCACACTAATCAAGAGCCTAATTTTAAAATCAAGTAGACATTGGCCCTAAGGATCTTGGACGCATTAGGAGAGTGATCCGGTCCCGACCGTCATGACCTGATCGGTGTTGCCCACTTTGTCGATAGTAGGAGAGACGAGATCCCCGGATCTTGGCTCACTTGCTGGGCTTTGTGGTCCTCGTTGTAGGGAGGTGAGGCGTGTTGAGGCCGTGTGACCTCGCAGTTAGGCGTCGTCTAGCTGTAAGGACCTATAGCGACCTTAGGATTTCTTGAGCCTTGTTTGCTTGTATGCTTCTACCTGTACCCATCCGCCGTAGCATAAAGACTTCTTCCCTTCTCTCCTGAGTCATTCTTTCTCTCCTGTGTTCCCTCGTCTTTTCTTCTACGTACATTCTTCATTTGAAAAAGAAAAAAGAGAGAGTTGTGGTTGTGTGTGTGCACCGTTGTGCATGCTTTCGTGGACACGAGACGAGAGTGGTCGTTTGACGAGGAGCGTTGTCAATCCGGCTTCGGTCATCGATTTCTCGACACCTCCCTCCACTCGTGTCGCACGTAGTTCGGGTCCAATTGCTGCTAATTTCCGTGAGGAGGAGCAGTTGCTGGACCCACCTGCTCCACCAGTGCTTCCAGTTGTCGTTCCCATACCTCTTCGTGATCGATGCTACCCGAGCCGTACAGCTCTACCCTCATGCATCGTATTACCAGAGGCTAATGGGAACCATTTTGAGGTTAAGCCTCAGTTTATCTCCATGCTCCCTCATTTCACTGGGAAAGGTGACCCCTATATCTTTCTCAGGGAATTTGAGGAGGTCTGTGCTATGTTCAAGCTGCAACAACTTAGCACAGACTCCATCCATCTTAGGCTCGTTCCTTTTGCACTAAAGGATGACGCCAAGAAGTGGTTGTACAGCAACCAGGCGAATTCCTTTAGGACTTGGGATGAGTTTCAATCTGCATTCCTCAAGAAGTACTTTCCTAATCATCAGACTCAAAAATTGAGGAACGAAATCAATTCGTTCTATCAACATGAGACCGAACCATTTCATGCATATCTTGAGAGGTTCAAAGAGCTACTATGCTCGTGCCCTCACCATGGCATTGAGTAGTGGCGTCTTTGTCAGATTGTGTATGAGGGTCTTCACATCCCGTCCAGAACGCTCCTTGAGTCCATGTGTCAAGGAGAGTTCTTGGGAAAGGATGAAAGGAAGGCATGGGCCTTCCTAGAAGACATCGCTAAGAAAACCATGCAATGGGAGAGTGTGAGGGAACCACCTGCATCATCTAGTATAGGAGCGAGGATCGCGAATGCAAACTCAACTAGATCGGGTTCCGCATTTGCTATCGATACCACTACGGCCACCGAGGCACGCATGGCGGCCTTAATGCGCCGTATGGATTCGATTGAGCTCCAAAACCAACAAAGTGCACCTCACATGTCCACATCTGGTCCAGTTCCCTGTCATTCATGTGGTAGGATAGGTCATGTAGAAAGCGAGTGTGCGTCCATCCCTCCTGAGATGGAGCGTGTCAACGCCGTCTATGATAGAGCCAGGAATGACCCATACTCATCATCTTATAATCCTGGATGGAGGAACCACCCCAATTTTTCATGGAACCAAACTAATGCCCCGGGTGGTCCTTCAAACTCCTCTAGACCACCCTACCAATCACACCAACCTCCCATGCATGCACCATCTTATCAGCAACCCCAAGTTGCAAGCACCAACCAACCAGGTTGCCCAAATTCTAACAACTTCGAAACCCGGTTTAATTCGCTTGAGAACTTGACTCGTAGACTTGAGAACTCTATGAAAAATTTTATGTCAACCACGAGTCAAGTTCTCACTTCAAATCAGCAGACCATGAAATCTCTAGAGCTTCAGATGGGCCAATTGGCTCAGTCTGTACATGAGAGAGAGAGAGGGTCTTTTCCTAGCCAGCCTGAGGCTAACCCCTGCATGTACCAACAACAACAACTGCAAAATGAGAATGTGGTACCTCGGGGGAGGCAAGTGAACCATGTGGAGGAACCTGTTCACCATGTCAATTCCATTGTGACCTTAAGGAATGGAAAACAGGTTGACAATCACATTTCCTTGCCACACCCACCACCATCTATGCAGCCCCTCAGTGGGAATGGTGGTGAAGAAGAAGCTGAGGGTGAGGGTAATACACCAAGGCTTCCTTCTCAGGCACCGCAGAAAACCTACCTGCCAAAAGCTCCTTATCCAAGTAGGTTAACCAAAAAGCAGAGTGACAACATGGACAAGATATTAGAGGTATTTAAGCAAGTGAAGGTTAACATCCCCTTGTTGGATGTCATCCAACAAATACCTCAATATGCCAAAGTGTTGAAGGATCTCTGCACAACCAAGAGGAAGACCAATGTGCCTAAGAAAGCATTCTTGGCTGCAAATATCAGCTCACTTTTGTCCAATCCCACCTACACAAAATACAAGGACCCTGGGTGTCCTACTATTCAGTGTACGATAGGGGACACTAGACTGAGCAATATTTTGCTTGATTTAGGATCGGCGGTCAACCTCCTCCCATTCTCTGTTTATCAACAGTTGAACTTGGGAGAATTGAAACCAACTAAGATCACCCTCCAATTGGCGGATAGATCCATTCGTATTCCCATGGGGATTATCGAGGATGTGCTTATCAAAGTTGGAGATTTTATATTTCCAGTCGATTTTGTTGTCCTCGATACCAATCCTGTTGCGAACACCCACTCTCAAATACCTTTGATTTTGGGTAGACCATTTCTGGCAACCTCCAATGCTTTGATTAATTGTAGAAATGGTCTCATGAAGCTCTCATTCGGTAACATGAGTGCCGAGTTTCATGTGTTCAACTCTGGTAGGCAACAGGAACCCATGGATGAACCTTTAAATCTCAATCTCATCCGCCAATTGGAGAAAGCACCACAAAATCAACGAACACCCCTAACCCCAATGCAACCCGTTGAGATTGTTCGAGGGCCCAGCGAAAACTCATTGCCTGTCTTCGCAATGCAACAGAGTGAGCTGGCCTCTAACATGAATGTCCAAAGGGAGTGTTCGTTGCATGATTCAGTTGAGAGTACTAGTGAGAGTGAGACACCTCATCATATGCCTATACCAGAAGGTGTCTCTACCTCATGTCTCATGGCCATTGAGCCATTTGAGCTTCATATTGACTCCAACAAGGACCCACATATGACCGAGCTTATGCTTGATGATCTAAACGATGGTGGGAGGTCCTTGTTGGATGACTTGGGGAGAAGCCCCATTCTTAGTGATGCAAGTCTGCTGCATCCATCGAATGAGCCTGAGGAACTCATTCCGATGCACCCGCCTATTGGTTGGAGGGTTTTCTTCGATGAACAATTAAACCCTAGTGAGGCAACACAACTTCATTCTTTGTTGCCCACACCCAACCAATATCATGAGGGGTTCGAGCCTTTCAGCTTTGACCTTTCACCCCGCATGACACCTCAGAGTACCAGTGGAGTTTGCCCATCTCGGCAAGTCTCTGGTCCTCGAAACATGATGTTCTCATTTGATGTTCCTTGACCAAATGATTATGAGAATATCTTGGTTGATGTGTATATCTTGTAAAAAAAAGGAAAAAAAACAAAAAAAAAGAAAGAAAACAAAAAAACAAGAAAAAAGTGTGTAATAAAAGACTCCTTCAGTGAGCATCGATTGTTGTGGGCCCCAACCCTTGTGTACTTGGGCCCAATCTCTTCATATATTTATCTCCCTTCTTCAGCTTCTCACAGGTTTTGAAGGAATTTGGGTTTGTGTTCATCAACATGACCCTGAACGTCCCTTTGTACGTCATGTTGGTGAGATCTTTCCTTTTTCATGCATATCTACATGTAGTATCTTGTTCACATTCATTGAGGACAATGCATGAAGTAGGTGTGGGGGGGTGTTTTACGTGTGTACATAGTCGAGTCTTTTCTTTTGATTTTTTGTTTTCTTTTGTGTGCATTGTTAGGGTCATGTTAGTGTGCCGCATTTAATATTGATATATCTGCTTGCCATGATCCTTGGGTGACTTGTCTTCTTTTGCTTGCCTAGTGCTTTAAAATTTTCACATTTCTTTCAAAATCTTCATGTGTTTGCGAAAGAAAATGTTTTTGTAGGTTTTGCGTGTGTTTAGCTTGTGCAAAACCGTTGAGAGGCAAAGTAAAAAGAAAGCTCCCAAAATTGTCTTGAACTTGATGCATTAGGATTTCTAGTTTACTTGCTTTAGGTCTTATCGAGTCGTTAGGATGCACCCCGGTTTTCCCTCGGGGGCGTGTAATCATAGGGTTTCAGTACTAAAACATTTAAAGAAGTCCACCCTGAACCTAGTGAGTCAAATAATTCGTGTCTGTTAGGATAAGGAAGTTTGTCGTAGGCAAGGGCCCTTAATCTCTTTTTGTGAAACATAAGTGTAGGGGTTTTGATTACCATGTAGATAAATAAGTGGTGTTCTCTCTTCTCGCACGGCTCCTATCACTCGGGAAAGTAGGTCTGAGGGGACTTTGTGCCTGGTGCTTTCGAGTCATCTGACTTGGGATGCACCGACCGAACTCCCGTTACACGGGTGGTAGGGATCACCCTATGTGGAGATTTGGGGGAAGGTGTACGTGATAGTGTAAGTCCTCATAGGCAATGATGCACGAAACCTGACCCTGGGAGAATCAAACACCAACCAATAAAATGCTCCAATGAAAACAAAAATGAAAAAAAAGAAGAAAAGAAAAAAAAGAGTCAAATAAGAACCAAAATGGACTTTACACGTTGTATCATATTCAGAAGTTAAGGTTGCCCATGTCTTTCACTCAATTCCTTAACTAACTTTCACAAATAACTCATTAGGCTAGGTGTGTGGACCGATTACATTTATAGAGTCGACCCGTAGTATTACCACGTCCCATGATCGACAAAATGAGTCCAACGAGTCGTGTAGCTAGATTGATTAATGCATCTTGTTCGGATTTTGTGGGTATATCCGCTGAAAACCCTCAGGAGACAACACTCCTCCTCCTTGGCGACAAGGAGGTTTAACGGCTTGTTGCATGTGCTAAGTGCAACCGTGATTCCTACGAAAGTGAGTTAGGATTTCTTGTTTTTCGCATGCTTTTCTCTTTCTTTGTTTTGCTCGGGACTAGCAAAAGTTAGGTGTGGGGGTATTTGATTGACATCATTTCATGCTCATATTTGTATCTTATATCCATTATCTTTCACCTAAACAATGCTATGTCACGAGTTTTATGTTTAGTTTTCAGGAATAAATAGGTTTGAAGAGATGAAGGATAAAAGGACCCAAAAGCTAGGAAAAAGGACTGAATTGTGAGATCTGTGGACCAAGATGCAAGGAAGAAGGACCTGATTGCAAGACAGAAGGACCTAAGAGCAAAACAGAATACTCCTCACCATCATGGGGAGTATTTTGGCAATTCTATTCGGGTCGGAGCTCCAACATGCAAACTAGATGCATCAAATACCAACAAAGCCTTCCAGAAAAGCCCACAAGAAATTCCAGAGCGATACGGACACTGTAGACCGCTAATTAGCGGTCCAAGACCGCTAATTGGAAGTCACTTTTGGCCCAAATGCGCTCAAATTGCTCCAGCACATGTATTAGAGGATGTTTAGGCTATGTGTGGTATCTTTTTAGTCCCACATCGGGGGATTGTCCCGGATTAGCTTTTTCCATGGCTATAAATAGAACTCTTCACCTCCTATTGTAAGGACTCCATATTTTAAGTGGCTATTCTTCCTACTAGAAGTGAGGCCTTGAAGCACACACTAAAGTAGGAGGATGCTACTTTTAATGTGAGTCATTTTATCAATAAAGTTTTGTGTTTCTTTCATTGTTTGTTTATGCTTCTTTTATTGTTTGTGCATGTTTTAGTTTAATCGTCTTTTAATTCTAGCTTAGTTTTAATATGCTTTCTTTCCATAGTTTAATAATTAGTGTAATGTTTAGTGAGTAGTTCCATCCCCTTTGGGGGGTGGAGTAGATGTACATACATGCATTAGAAAATGGGATGAATGCTTTAATTTCAATGTGTTGCTTAAACATGAATGTATGCTTGCTTGTTTATGATAGAATTTACAACTTGATGAGTTTTGCCAAAATGATTAGACACCTCTCATGCTTGTTTAGGTTCTGAAATAAACACCTTGCATATGTAAATGTTAATCAACTAAGTTGGTGAAAAGATTGATAGGTTTTGCCATAACATTTAGACACTTCCTATGCTTGATAAACACCACCTTCATCTGCTTAAAGAATGTATTCTACACCCACCTCTTTGCTTATGTGCACTCACTCCACCCCTTAGGGGTTTTCCATTCCTGAAATTCCAGCATTCTTGTTTTGTTCTTAGCTTAGTTGTTATTCCATCGTTTGTTTGTTTCGTTCGCATTTCATACTTCTTAGTGTAGCGTAGTCTAGATTAGCGTAGACAACTTTCTTCCCCCTATTTTTGCCACTTGATTTCGTACAAGCAAGAGGCTACTCACCTCCCTGAGGACGACCCGTACTTGCCACCGCTTCATCGCGGCCGTGCACTTGCGGTTTTAAATAAAACGTTCAACAATGAGTGATGGCGTGTATATGCATTAGTTAGTAGGAAGTGCATTGCAACAAGTGTGAGTTGAGCGTTTGTTTGGAGTGTTGATTGCTAGATTAAGACTCCAAAATACTACTAAGGAGGGGCTATCTCATATAAGATAAGGTGGGGGATTTCATCACCCTTTTCTTTGCCCAAAAAACAACACTAATCAATAGCCTAATTTTAAAATCAAGTAGACATTGGCCCAAAGGATTTTGGGCGCCTTAGGAGAGTGATCCGGTCCCTACAGTCATGGCCTGATCGGCGTCGCCCACTCTGTCGATAGTAGGAGAGACGAGATCTCCAGATGTTGACTCACTTGCTGGGCTTTGTTTTCCTCGTCGTAGGGACGCGAGGCGTGTTGAGGCCGTGTAACCTCGCAGTTAGCCATCGTCTAACTGTAAGAACCTATAGCGACCTTAGGACTGTTTGAGCCTTATTTGCATGTGTGCTTGTACCTGTACCCACCCGCCGTAGCATAACGACTTCTTCCCTTCGCTATTGAGTCATTCTCTGTTTTGTGTCCTCATGTCTTCTCCTCTACGCACCTTCTGTGTTAAAAATGCGTTTTGGTTTGTGTGTGTGCACCTTTGTACATGCTTGCGTGGGCACGAGACGAGAGTGGCCGTTTGACGAGGTCTGTCATCAACCCTGCTTCGGTAGTTGATTTCTCGATGCCACCCTCCTCTCGTGTCGCACACAATCCGGGTTTAATGGCTGCTCATTACCGCGAGGAGGAGCAGTTACTGGACCCACCTGTCCCACATGTTCCACTTGTTCTTCCTGTTCTTCTTGTTCTTGGTCCCATACCTCTTCGTGATCGATGCTACCCGAGCCGTACCGCTCTACCCTCATGCATCGTATTGCCGGAGGCGAATGAGAATGACTTTGAGGTTAAGCCTCAGTTTATTTCCATGCTCCCCTACTTCACTGGGAAGGGTGACCCCTATATCTTTTCCAGGGAATTTGAGGAGCTTTGTGCTATGTTCAAGCTGCAACAACTTAGCACAAACTCCATCCATCTTAGGCTTGTCCCCTTTGCACTAAAGGATGATGCCAAGAAGTGGTTGTACAGCAACCAGGTGAATGCCTTTAGGACTTGGGATGAGTTTCAGTCTGCATTCGTCAAGAAGTACTTTCCAAATCATCGGACTCAAAAATTGAGGAACAAAATCAATTTGTTTTATCAACATGAGACTGAATCATTCCTTGCATACTTAGAGTGTTAGAAGACGGGAGGAGGACGTTGAGCTACTGATCAACCCACCACAGGAGAATGCCCTTCTCCTGGGCTATAGGGACCGCTGATTGGCGGTCCCCAACCACCAATTGGCGGTCTAAAAGGCGCGCCTCGTGCATTGCCTTAGACCGCCCTGATCTTCATGCATTTTGCCTTCAATGGACTCCACTAGATCCATGCTTGATCTATGCAACTGTGGGGGTATGAAAGAAAGAAGGTGGCTCTCTCTTTCTACTCACATCCTCACTCTTTTTCCATACAATTTCGTGGCTCAACTTGTAATGCTTGTAATCTATTGTTGTTGTATTGTTGTTCTCTTACAAATGGTGAATTCTAGTGCTTTATATAGGCACTTACATGACCCTACAACTTCTAAATATAAAGAGTCCATAAACAAGATCATTGAAGATCATTACACCCTCTACTTAAATTGCATACATAATTAGGACGAAAATTACACAAAAATTAAAAGACTCTTGTCTCTTCCACTCCCTCAACCTTTTGTCTTCTCATGTGTTGACTCTTCACCCCCCTTGATGAGTCATCAAGCAATGATGATGTGGCGGGTGACTAGGACGCCACATAGGGTTAAGTCGCCACCGAGGATTAAGTTCAATTCTCAATACTCCTCCTTCAACTTAATCCTCTTACATCCACCATCCCAAGATGATTTTGCAACTTCACATACAAACGGATTGGCAGGGCTTTTGTGAATATGTCAGCCACTTAATCTTCACTTCTCACATGCATTAAGTCTACATCCTTTTCTTTCATATGTTCACGAATGAAATCGAA
Source organism: Triglochin maritima (assembly GCA_963682175.1). Taxonomy (NCBI): domain Eukaryota; kingdom Viridiplantae; phylum Streptophyta; class Magnoliopsida; order Alismatales; family Juncaginaceae; genus Triglochin; species Triglochin maritima. Next base: position 31,896,148 of record OY821776.1, on the reverse strand, counting down.
CCTTGTGTCGATGTGTTTGCTCCTTTCGTGATGGACCGGATTTTTAGCCAGCTCAATAGCAGATTTTCTATCCATGTACACCTTCGTAGCACTTGTCTGGCTTGAACATAGCTCTTTCAACAATTCTCTAAGCCATATTGCATGACACACACATGCACTTGCCGCCACATATTCTGCTTCGCAAGTTGATAATGTGACGATGGGTTGCTTCTTTGATGACCATGAGAAAGCCGTGTCACCAACATAAAAAACAAAACCCGAGGTACTCTTTCTATCATCCACATCCCCACTCCAATCACTATCAGTATATCCATAGAGTATCTCTTTGTCAACACATTCTCCATAAAATAAACCAAGGGAAATAGTACCTTTGATGTAGCGAAATATTCGCTTAACCGCCATCCAATATTCCATGGTTGGACTCTCCATCTACCGGCTCACCAAGCCAACTCCATATACAAGATTTGGTCGGGTGCATGTTAGGTATTGTAGACACCCTACTGCACTTTTGTACATTGTTGCATCAACCAACTCACCTTCTTCGTGTTTGGATAACTTTAATCCACATGCCACCGGTGTGTTCACGGGCTTGCAATCACCCATCTCGAAGCACCCCAACACATCTTTAGCATAGCCTTCTTGTGATACAAAGATCCCGTCCCCTCCTTCTTTGAACTCCAAACCAAGAAAGTAGGACATGAGTCCAAGATCAGTCATCTCGAACTCCTTTTTCATGATGTGTTTGAAATCAGCAAGCATCCCATCGTTGCTACTTGCAAAAACAAGATCATCAACATAAAAGGCTACGATCAATATGTCGGTGCCTTCTTTCTTCACATAGATTGCATGTTCATGTGGGCATTGCAAGAATCCATTTTGCTTGAAGTAGGCATCAATCATTGCATTCCATGCCCTCGGGGCTTGCTTCAAGCCATATAGTGCCATCTTTAACTTCAGCACTTTCACCTCTTCGCCTTTCTTTTCATAGGTCGGCGGTTGCTCCACATAAACTTCTTCTTCGAGAACTCCATTCAAGAAAGCGGACTTTACGTCCATTTGATGCATGCGCCACTTTCTTTGAGCTGCAAGTGAGGTTAGGAGACGGATTGTCTCCATGCGTGCCACCGGGGCGAACACTTCTTCATAATCTATGCCGGCCCTTTGCTTGTAGCCTTTTGCCACCAATCGTGCTTTGTACCTTTCAACTTCTCCTTGTGCGGTCATCTTTCTTTTATACACCCATTTGACACCAATCGCTTTGTGTCCTTTAGGTAATGAGACTAGTTCCCAAGTTTCATTCCTTTCGATGGATCGCATTTCTTCATCCATCACGGCGTACCATTTTGCATCCTCCATCGCCTCTTCAAAAGGAATATTCTCTACTTGTCCTACAAGACACAATATCTTTTGCTCGCTTGTAATCTCCTTTGATCTCATCTCCTCCACATGGTTAGAAGTCGCCACTTCTTCTCTTTCTTCTTCTTCTTCGCACCTCCCATCATGTTCATGTTCGACTTGAGCATGCATGACATGGTTTGTGACTCCATCGTCACTTACAAACAATGTCATTCCTCCTTCGCAAGCACTCTCCTCCACGGCAATAAGGTTGGAGTTTTTTCCACCCTTTTCTTCGACCAACACTCACTTGCGTAGTGTCCATGCTTCCCACAATTGAAGCACTCAATCACCTTCTTCGATCCGCGATCACCACGGACACGGCTGGATCTCTCCTCCACCTTCTTTTGCGACCAGCAGTCTTTCGCAAAATGACCACGCTTCCCACACTTGAAGCATTTGACCTCCTTCTTTCTTGGATGCCCTCCATAATCACGACCGCTTCCACGATCTACGTTGTGAGGTTTCCCCTCCTTAAGCGACATCTTCGCTTGCAACGCCTCCTCCAAGACATCTTGTCTTTTCTTCTTCTTTCTTTGCTCGTGTGCCTCCAACGAGCTAGCTAGATCATCAATAGTCTTCTTCTCGAGGTCCTTTGATTCCACGATTGCGCACACCACATTCTCGAAGTCCTCGGTGAGAGAACGCAGCACCTTCTCCACCACTCTTCCTTTGGTCAGTGCCTCCCCATTTCTTTTTAACTTGTTCGGCACCATGCGAACTCTTATCACGAAATCGGCAACACCTTCCGATTCCTTCATTTTTAACGCCTCGAACTCGCCTCGAAGCATTTGGAGGCGCACTTGCCTCACTCGATGAGCACCCTTGTAGCTCCTCTCAAGGGTGTCCCACGCCTCCTTCGATGTCTTCGCTTCAGCGATCTTTGCAAAGCCACTCTCATCCACCGCTTGGTAGAGAAGAAAGAGAGCACTATTATCTTTGGCTCTTCTCTCCTCTTGTGCTTTGATTTGTGCGACGGTTTCTTCTCCCGTCTCGGCCTCGTCCTCGAAGCAGCTCTCCACAAGATCCCAAGCATCATGCGCACCCAGCAGCGCACGCATTTGGATACTCCAATTGTCGTAGTTGCCTTTCGACAATCAAGGCAACGACGCATGACCAAACGAGGTCATTCCCGAGCTTCCCATCGGACGAGTCTCTGGTACCAGATGTTGGAAGACGGGAGGAGGACGGGGAGCTACTGATCAACCCACCACAGGAGAATGCCCGTCTCCTCGGCTACAGGGACCGTTCATTGGCGGTCCCCAACCGCAAATTGGCGGTCTAAAAGGTGTGCCTCGTGCGCTGCCTTAGACCGCCCTGATTTTCATGCATTTTGCCTTCAAATGGACTCCACTAGATCCATGCTTGATCTATGCAACTGGGGGGCACGAAAGAAAGAAGGTGGCTCTCTCTTTCTACTCACATCCTCACTCTTCTTCCATGCAATTTCGTGACTCAACTTGTAATGCTTGTAATCTATTGTTGTTGTATTGTTGTTCTCTTACAAATTGTGAATTCTAGTGTTTTATATTGGCACATACATGACCCTACAACTTCCAAATATAAACACTCCACAAACATGATCATTCAAGATCATTACACCCTCTACTTAAATTGCATACATAATTACGACGAAAATTACACAAAAATGAAAAGACTCTTGTCTCTTCCACTCCCTCAACCTTTTGTCTTCTCATGTGTTGACTCATCACCCCCTTGATGAGTCATCAAGCAATGATGATGTGGCGGGTGACTAGGATGCCACATAGGGTTCAGTCGCCACCAAGGATTAAGTTCAATTCTCAATATAGAGAGGTTCAAGGAGCTATTATCCTAATCCCCTCACAATGGCATCGAGTTGTGGTGCCTATGTCAATTTTCTTACTTCGGTCTTCATGTCCCGTCCCGAATGCTCCTTGAGTCCATGTGTCAAGGAGAGTTGTTAGGAAAGGATGAAAGGGAGGCATGGGCTTTCTAGAAGACCTCGCTGAGGAAACCATGCAATGGGAGAGTGTAAGGGAACCACCTGCATCATCTTGCATAGCAGCGAGGATCGCATATACAAACTCGATTAGATCGGGTGCCGCACTTGCCGTCGATACCACTACTGCCACTGAGGCGTGCATGGTGGCCTTTATGCGCCGTATGGATTTGATTGAGCTCCAAAACCAGCATGATGTGTCACATGTGCCTGCATCTGGTTCAGTTCCATGTCATTTATCTGATAGGATAGGTCATATAGGGGGTGAGTGTGCATCCATTCCTCCTGAGATGGAACATGTCAATGACATATATGATAGATCCAGTAATGACCCATATTCATCATCATATAACCCTGGATGGAGGAACCACCCTAATTTTTCATGGAACCATAACAATGCCCCAGGTGGTCCTTCAAACTTTTCTCGACCACCTAACCGAAATCAAAACACCAACCCACCAGGTTTCCCAAAGTCTAACAACTTGGATACCCGGTTGAATTGGCTTTAGAACTTAACTCGTGGACTTGAGAACTCTGTAAAAAACTTTATGTATTCCACGAGTCAAGTCCTCACTTCGAATCAGCAGACCATCAAATATCTCGAGCTTCAGATGGTCCAATTGGGTCTTATCTGTAAAACTAAGAGGAAAACCAACGTCCCTAGCAAAGCCTTTTTGGCGGCTAATGTGAGCTCGATCATTTCGAAACCAACATACGTAAAATTGAAGGACCCAGGTAGTCCAACAATTTCATTTATCATTGGGGACTCTCGCATTAATAATGTTTTGCTAGATCTAGGGTTGGCGGTTAACCTCTTACCAGCTTCTGTGTATCAACGATTAAGCCTAGGCGAGCTCAAGCCTACGAAAACAACATTGCGGTTGGCTGATCGTTCGATCAAAGTCACGTTGGGGGTCATTGAAGATGTCCGAATCAAGGTCGGTGATTTCATATTTCATGTTGACTTCGTCGTCCTTAAGACAGAACCAATCAAGACTACCCACTCTCAGATTTCATTGATTTTGGGTAGACCTTTTTTGGCGACGTCAAATGCCTTGATCAATTGTCGTACTGGACTCATGAAATATTCGTTCGAGAACTTGACTGTGACATTCCATGTCTTCAATATGTCTAGGCAGCCGACATCTTTCAAGGACCCCATGGAAGTAAATCTTATCTGGGACTTGGAAGAAGAAATAGAAGAAGAGTACCCCATAATTCATGAAAATCTAAGTGCTTACATCATGGATGATTCCGATCATGAAGAGGACGGGGGTGAGTTAAGCAATGATGTGCATGTTGTTTAGTACATGCGAGCTCCTCCTATCTTACATCTCGAGCTAGATATCACGACTCACCTTGAGGAACCACCCACAATTGAGCTTAAAGAACTCCCTAAGAAACTGAAACACGTTTTTCTTGGTCCCGACAGGTCATTTCTGGTGATTATTTCATCGATGCTGACTGGTGATCAGGAAGAACGTTTGATTCAAGTCCTAAAGGAGCACAAATCAGCCATTGGGTGGTCCTTAAAGGACATTAAAGGGATAAGTCCTGACGTCGTGCAACACCACATCTTTATGGAGGATGAGGCACGACCACGTCGTGACCCACACAGGCTTTTAAATCTAGCCATGACAGAAGTAGTTAAGAAAGAGATCATCAAGTGTTTAAATCATGGCAAAATTTTACCCATTTTGGACAATACTTGGGTAAGTCCTGTCCAGGTTGCGCCCAAGAAGTCAGGTATCACTGTTGTCCAGAATGACAACAATGAGCTTGTACCCACACAACTAAAAACTGCGTGGCGAGTTTGCATTGACTATAGTAAGTTGAACGCGGTCACGCGTAAGGACCACTTCCCTCTACCTTTCATCGACCAGATGTTGGAGAGACTCGTTGGGCACGCCTATTACTGTTTCCTTGATGGTTATTCGAGGTACTATGCAATGCACCGACAACATTCCAATGTTGCATGTTGAGTATGTTTTTTGATATGGTTGAGAACTTCCTTGAGATTTTCATGGATTATTTCTTGGTTCATGGCACCTCCTTTGATGAGTGCTTGCACCACCTGAGCCTTGTTCTCAAAAGGTGTTCGGAAACGAACTTAGCCCTTAATTGGAAAAAGTGTAATTTCATGGTTAGAAAAGGCATCGTTTTGGGTCACGTGGTATCTCATGATGGTATCGAGGTGGATAAGGCAAATATTGAGCATATTTCTAAGCATCCGCCACCCACCTCGGTAAAAGAAAACCAGTCATTGCTTGGATACGCCAGTTTTTACCGGAGGTTTATTAAGGATTTCAGCAAGATAGCTCGCCCCTTGACGAGCTTGCTTGCTAAAGGCACCTCTTTTGAGTTCACACCCGAGTCCATTATTGTGTATGAGTTTAGGAAGCGTGAGTTGACCTCCACTCCTATTATTAAGGCACCGGTGTGGACTCTACCTTTCGAGCTGATGTGTCATGCATCTGACTATGCGATAGGAGCGGTTTTGGGTCAGAAAGTCAACAAATTGCCTCATGTGATCTACTATGCAAGTCATACTCTCAATGACGCCCCACTCAACTACTCCGTTACTGAGAAAGACTTCCTTGCGATCATATTTGCGTTGGAAAAATTTTGTCAGTACCTCATTGGGTTGCATGTCATCATCTACACTGATCACTCAGCTCTTCGCTACCTTTTGTATAAAAAGGATGCGAAACCCCGTCTCCTGCGTTGGATCTTGTTGTTGCAAGAGTTTGACCTTGAAATAAGGGACAAGAAAGGATGCGGGAATGTCGTGGCTGATCACATCTCTCTCATCCCAGTTAATCTTTCACCGGATCCACCGGTGAACGAGTTCTTCCCTGATGAGAACCTGATGGCAATAGCCTCACCCTCCTTGTTCGCTGACATTGTGAACTATTTAGCAACCGGGGACGTGTTGGCTCATTGGAGACATAGTGAGACAGCGAAGTTCTAGTCGTTAGTCAAGCACTTCTATTGGTATAATCCCTACTTTTTTAAGTATTGTGCCGATCAAATCATAAGGAGGTGCATTCCTGACGATGAGATTCATAGCGTCTTGTACTTTTTCCATAAGGAGGCATGTGGTGGGCACTTTGGTGCCAAGAAAACTGCTGCCAAAGTGCTCCAATGCGGTTTTTACTGGCCCACGTTGTTCCAAGATGCTTTTGCATTTTACAAAGCGTGATATAGGTGCCAACGTGTGGGAATGTGGCAGACGTGATATGATGCCACTCAATCCTATCTTAGTGGTCAACATCTTTGATGTTTGGGGAATTGACTTCGTGGGCCCTTTCCCCGTGTCCCATGGTCACACTTACATCCTTGTGGCGGTTTATTATGTGTCAAAGTGGGTTGAAGCAATCCCCACTCGCACTAACGATTGCAAGGTTGTGATCAAGTTTCTCAAAGAACACATCTTTGCGAGGTTTGGGACACCTCATTGTATCAAAAGTGATCGGGGGACACACTTTGTGAACCGATCCCTTGAGGCAGTGTTGAGGAAATATCCCATCACGCACAAGTTGGCCACACCTTATCATCCTAAAACCTGTAGCCAGGTGAAAATTTCCAACCGTCAACTCAAGCAAATTCTTGAGAAAACGGTTAATGCTTTAAGGAAAGATTGGCCGGTCAAGCTTAATGATGCATTGTAGGTTGTTCGCACTGCATTTAAAACCGACCTTGGCATGTTCCCTACCGGCTCATTTATGGCAAAGCTTGCCATCTTCCGGTAGAGCTTGAGCACCGGGCATTATGGGCAATCAAACATCTTAACATGAGTCTGGATGTTTCCGGTGGCAATCGCAAGTTAGACCTCAACGAGTTGGAGGAGTTGAGAAATGAAGGATATGAGAATGTCAAGATCTGCAAGTCCCGCACAAAAAAAAATTCACGACCGCTTGGTCTGAATCAAAACCTTCGAGGTGGGACAAAAGGTCTTGTTGTATAAGTCTCGCCTCCACTTGTTTCCCGGGAAACTTTAGAGTCGTTGGTCAGGGCCCTTTATTGCTTTAACCGTCTCCCCTCATGGGGCGGTTGAGATTCAGAATCGAAGGAATGGGGACGCGTTCAAAGTTAATGGACAATGCCTCAAACTGTACTTGGAAGGGACCACGACAGAGGTCGAGGAGGAAGTCATGTCTTTACACGAAGTCCCCATGGATGTGGTCACTTGATCTGATCTATCCCTTGATTTGTTTGTACATATCCTTGTTTTAATAAAAAAGGAAGAATGAAGAAAAATAAAAAATTGAAGTGCCATTTGGATATTTTCCCTTTTTTTGTTAAAAACGCGTGATGCGTTACCCTACTCATTCTCCACCAGAAGAAAAAACGTGTCTTCCTCTTTGGTTCCGCCACCACTGAAATCCCACCCCCAGAACTCACCAACAGACCAGCAATTAGCGGTTTCCCACCGCCAATCAGCGATCCATTGTTGCTTTTTTCTCTTTTGTCTTCGTCAAGTTGTTGGATTTGGTGTCTTCTGTTGGTTCCGTTGGTGGAGTGCTTGCTTGCTACTGGAGTCGACGTGCGGTGGTCTCCGGCCCTCTCTTGCCGTGTTCGTCTTCGCCGTCCCGTGCTCTGTCGTTAAAGCTCGCCAATGTAGGTGCAGGTATGGCCAGCCACCATTTAATTCCAGAACTTAATTTTAATTTTGCCTCCCTGATTCGTGAATTCGGAGAACCCTTCTATGATCCAATCGTAGCCAAAGGGTGGTACCATTTGTTGTATGAGGGTGATGAAACTATGTACATCGAGCCTCTCGTACATGAGTTCTTTACTAAACTCGAGTGTGACAAGACCGGACCACTCGAGTTTAGTGTCACTCTCAGAGGGGTGAAGCACACCGTGACACCCCAATTTATCTCCGATGCAACTGTGATCCCCTTAGTCGATGATCTCGTGCCCACCCACGACATTAATTTTCACTGATCCATGCTTGGGCACGGGCAACCAATCTCAGCGCATGGGGAAATACCTAATGCGCACATTGACTCTAATTTGCACATTGTAGCCAGGTGGGTGTGTTGGAAAGTGTTGAGCCAAGAGCGGACCTCCACATTCTTCACACCTAGTTTGCGAATCATGTATAGTCTTATGGATGGTTCACCTCACTGCATTTGTCGAACGTTGTTCGACGTTTTGGTGAACGTTAAGATGAAAGAAAATACATTGTTTTCCTACTTTGGTTACCAAATTATTTGGCATGTTGGACATCCCACGATTTGAGCGAATGTTGAGGTGCCAAGGCACCGACCTCGAGGTAGCGAAGATGACCTCGTCATTTCTCCATTGCCTTCCTGAGGCATGGGTGCCTGATTACATGGAGGAGGATGTTAGAGCCTGTTCCTCAAGCTCATCTGTGAGCTCAGGAATGCACTTTAACACCGACATTTTTGAGATGACGGTTGAGCAGCAAAATGTCATTTTAGCCAAACAAAACAGGAAGATTTATAGGAAATTGTCGTTCTTGAGCGAGGTAACTCTTCGGGTACCTCTATCCTCCGTCATTAGTCTGGTACACCCTATCCATGCGTTGCCACCATTTTCCCATACATTGAGGACAATGCATGGATTAGGTGTGGGGGGTGTGTTCTCATATTTGTGCATAGTTTGTGTGTCTTTTTGTTTTTTTCGTTTTCTTTTGTTTGTATTGCTAGGGTCATGTTAGTGTGCTGCATTTAATATGGATATATCTACCTGCCATGATCCTTGGGTGACTTGTCTTCTATTGCTTGCCTAGTGCTTTAAACTTTTCACATTTCTTTTAAAATCTTCATGTGTTTGCGAAAGAAAATGTTTTGTGGGTTTTGCGTGTGTTTAGCATGTGCAAAACCGTTGAGAGGCAAAGTAAAAAGAAAGCTCCCAAAATTGTCTTGAAGGTGATGCATTAGGATATCTAGTTTACTAGCTTTTGGTCATATCGAGTCGTAAGGATGCATCACGGTCTTCCCTCGGGCGGGGTGGGGGGCGTGTAACCATAGGGATTCAGTACTCAAACAAATAAAGAAGTCCACCCTAAACCTAATGAGTCAAATAATTCGTGTCTGTTAGTATAAGGAAGTTTGTCGTAGTCAATGACTCTTAAATTGTTTTGGTGAAACCGTAAGTGTAGGGGTTTTGGTTCCCATGTAGATAAATGAATAAGTGGTATTCTCTCTTCTCGCACGGCTCCTATCACTCGGGAAATAGGTCCGAGGGGACTTAGTGCCTGGTGCTCTCGAGTCATCTGACTTGGGATGCACCGACCGAACTCCTATTACACGACTGAAAACCCTCAGGAGACAACACTCCTCCTCCTTGGCGACAAGGAGGTTTAACGGTTTGTTGCATGTGGTAAGTGCAACCGTGATTCCTACGAAAGTGAGTTACGATTTCTTGTTTTTCGTATGCTTTTGTTTTTCTTTGTTTTGCTCAAGACTAGCAAAAGTTAGGTGTAGGGGTATTTGATTTACATCATTTCATGCATACATTTGTGTCTTATATCCGTTATCTTTCACCTAAACAATGCTATGTAATGAGTTTTATGTTCGAATTGCAGAAATAAATAGGTTTGAAGAGAAGAGGCATAAAATGACCTAAAAGCAGGAAAAAGGACTGAGTTTAGAGACTCGAGGACTAAGATGCAAGGGAGAAGGACCTGAATGTAAGATCTAAGAACAATTAGCAAATAAAAATAGTCCACACCATCATGGGGAGTATTTGGGCAATTCTATTCGGATCAGAGCTCCAGCAATCAAAGTAGTTGCATCAAAGACAAACAAAGTCATCCAGAAAAGCCTAGACTAAAGCCCAACGCGATCCAAACCCTGTAGACCGCCAATTGGCGGTGTTAAACGTGTATTAACGTGTATTAAGTCTATTTTTGGTATATGTTTAGTCCCATACTGGGAAATTGTCCCGGATTACCTTTTTCTATGGCTATAAATAGAACGCTCCACCTTCTATTGTAATCACTCCATGCTTAGTGGCCATTCTCTCTACTTGAAGTGAAAGCCATGAAGCAAGAAACTCAAGTGGGGAGATGCTACTCGTATTGTGAGTCTGAAATCAAAAAAGTTTTCCTTGTTTTGTTGCTTCTTTTATAGTTCTTGCATGTTTAGCTTAATTGTCTTTTATGAAATCTAGTAGGCTTAGTTAACATGTTTTCCTATCTTAGTGTAATAGTTTGTTTAATTTTTAGTGAGTAAAAGAACTCTCCTTTGGGGGGTGGAGATGTTACTTATATATGCAATTAAGAATGGAAAAATGCTTTATTTTGAAATGTGTTGATTAATATGAATGAATGCTTGCTTGTTACAATACAATACTTCACATAATGTGTTTTGCCACAAATCTTAAGACACCTCCCATGCTTGTTTAGTTTCTGAAATGATCAGCTTGTGTTTATGAATGTTAATCCAATAGGTTAGTGATTGAATTGATGGGTTTTGCCAGGATAAGTAGACACCTCCTATACATGAAAATACTACCTCCACTTGTGCCCATTGGAATGCATTCTTACCTTCTTATTGTATATGTGTAATCACTCCACCCCCTAGCGGTCTTTCTCTTCATGATTCCAGCTTAGTATTAAGTTCTTTTAGTTTTGTCGAACTAATCATTAGTCTCTTTCCTTTACATTTTCTTCTTAGTAGTTTAGTGTAGCGTAGATTAGCATAAATAAAACTCTTCCCCCTTTTTGTTGCCACTTGATTTCTGAAAAACCAGAGATTGCTCTCATCCCCGTGGATCGACCCGTATTTGCCACGTCTTCACCGACGCCGTGCACTTGCGGTACTTTAAACGATTAAACAAGTTTTTGGAGTCGTTGCCGGGGAGGTACCAGTTCAGACTATGGTTTGGAGGATTCGGGTGGATTTAATTTTTGTGTTGTAGTTTTGTTTCTTGTAGGAGACTCACACGGGGAAGGGAAAGCATCTAGTGAAGTTTGGAGGTTATCTGAAACTCCATGACCGCCAATCCGCGGCCTGAGACCGCCAACTGGCGGTCTGGTAATCTCATTTCACCTCTTTATTTCCTTGGAGTGTTGCCATAATTGATGTTGAAATATGGGACTCAATCTTGCATGTTCTGACTGTTAGATTGCTCCCAGAAATAATCAATCTCCCTTTAAGCAACTTGGACCTTAAAACCCAAAGCAAAAGATTAGGCATTCTTTCTTGTTTAGGTCATGCATCATGTTCTTCACTTGGACATGTAGATTTCCTTTTATTTTAACTTTACTTTCAGTTGTTGAGTGATGGCGTGAGGTACGAATTTCCTACTCTCATTCATGCATTGCGTATGAAGATGCATTAGTTAGTAGGAAGTGCATTGCAACAAGTGTGAGTTGAGTGTTTTTTGGAGAGTTGATAGTTAGATTAAGACTTCAAAATGCTACTAAGGAAGGGTTGTCCCATATAAGATAAGGTGGGGGATTTCATCACCCTTTCCTTCACCCTAAAAACCACACTAATCAAGAGCCTAATTTTAAAATCAAGTAGACATTGCCCCTAAGGATTTCGGGCGCATTAGGAGAGTGATCCAGTCTCGACCGTCATGGTCTGATCAACGTCGCCCACTCTGCCGATAGTAGGAGAGACGAGATCTCCGGATCTTGACTCACTTGATGGGCTTTGTGGTCCTCCTCGTAGGGAGGTGAGGCGTGTTGAGGCCGTGTGACCTCGAAGTTAGGTGTCTCTAGCTGTAAGGACCTATAGCGACCTTAGGACTGTTTGAGCCTTGTTTGCATGTGTGCTTCTACCTGTACCCTCCCGCCGTAGCATAAGGACCTCTTCCCTTCTGTCTCTTTTTCTCGTTCTAATTCACTCTCTCCTCTTCTATTTCACTCCCACCTTATCTCTCTCTATTTCCCTCTCTCTATTTCCCTCATTCTCATTCTCTATGGTTCTCTCTACTTCTCTTTCTCCATCTCTACTCTCTCCCTCTCCTTTTCCTTCTCACTCTCTCCCCCTTATGTCTGCCTCTCCTCTCTTTCCTTCTAGCTCTCTCTCTCCATATCCGTCTCTCATCTTGTTCTGTCTCCCTCGCCTTCTCGTACTTCCAATTTCCTTCTCTTTCGTCCTACACTCTCCATCTCTCTCCCCCCTTCTCCTTATCCTTCCCCCTCCTTCTCTCTCTCACCTCTCTCGTTCCTCTCTCCCTCGCCTTCTCGTCCTTCCCTCTCTCCCTCCTTTGTCGATCTCTCCTCTTTTTCTCTCAACCTCTCTCCATCTCCTACTCCTTCACTACCACTCTCTCCTTTTTCTTCTTGTCTTTTTCCTTCTCCTTCTCATTCTCCTTCTCCGTCTCCGCTTCTTCACACTTTCTAACCCTCTGCATCTCCTTCTCTCTTGTTCTCTCCTTCTCCTTATCCCTCTCTTTCTTTCTCCTTCTCTACCCTTCACCTTCTCCATCTCCATCTCCTTCTCTCTCTTTTTCTTCTTTAGTCCTCTCCTTAGTACTCTCTCTCCTTCACTATCCTACTTCCCTCTCCCTCTCCCTCCTCTTTCTCTTTCTCTCTCTCTCCGTCTTTTGTCTCTCTTCTTTACTATCTCTCCTTTTCCCCTTCTTTCTATTTCTACTTCTCTTTCTCTCAACTCTCCTCCTTCTCTCTATCCATTTCGTTCTCTCTCTCACTCTCCGTCTCATTCCCCTCTCTCTCTCTCTCATCTCTTTCCCTCTCTCCTCCATCTCTCTTTCCACCTTCTCCTTTTCTTTCTCCTTGCATGTCCCTCCTCCTCTCGCTCCTTCTCCCTCTCCTTCTCTCTCATGTCTCCAACTCTCTCCTTATCTTTCCTCCTCTCCTCCTTCTACTTCTTTCTCTATTCTTATCCTTCCTTCTCTTTCCTTCTCTCATTCTCTCTCCCTCCTTCTCCTTGTTCTTCACTCTCTCTTATTGTCCCGCTCTCTCTACTTCTCACTCCTCTCTGTGATTCTCTCTTTCCTTTTATCTTCTCTCTCATTATCCTTCACTCTTCGTCTCCAATCTCCTTCCCACCCTCTCCTCTACTTCAATTCCTCTCCTATATCCTCTTTTCCTTCTCCATCTCTCTCATCTTCTTGTCACTCCCCCTCTCTCTCTTGCCTTCTCCTTCTCCCTCTCCTCTTGCATCTCTCTCTATCTCCATCTCCGCTCTTTCTCTCTCCGTCTCCTTCTCCCTCCCCTCCTCCATCTCCGTCTCCTTCAATCTCTCCCCTCCTCTCTCACTCTATCTTACTTTCTCGGTCTCCGTCTCCTTCTTCTATCTCTCTCTCTTTCCTTCTCTCTCCTCCTTCTCTATCTCTCCTCTCTTCCACTCCTCCTTCTCGGTCTCCTCCCCTCTCGCTCCCCTTGTCGTTCTCTCTCTCCTCATCTTCTCTCCACTCTCCCCTACTCCTTTTCTCTCCTTCTTCTTCATCTCTCCTTCTCTTTATCTCTCCCCCTTCTCTCTCCTTCACTATCCTATTTCCCTCGCCCTCCTCCTTCTTCTCTTTCTCTCTCTCCGTCTCCTATCTTTCTTCTTCACTATCTCTCCTTATCCCATTCTTTCTATTTCTACTTCTCTTTCTCTCAACTCTCCTCCTTCTCTCTATCCGTTTTGTTCTCTCTCACACTCTCCGTCTCATTCCCCTCTCTCTCTCTCATCTCTTTCCCTCTCTCCTCCATCTCTCTTTCCACCTTCTCCTTCTCTTTCTCTTGGCATGTCCCTCCTTCTCTCGCTCCTTCTCCCTCTCCTTCTCTCTCTTGTCTCCCCCTCTCTCCTTATCTTTCTCTCTATCCTTCTTCTACTTCTTTCTCTATTCGTATCCTTCCTTCTCTCCCCTTTCTCCTTCTCTTTCCTTCTCTCATTCTCTCTCCCTCCTTCTCCTTGTTCTTCACTCTCTCTTATTGTCCCACTCTCTCTACCTCTCACTCCTCTCTCTGATTCTCTCTTCCCTTCAATCTTCTCTCTCCTTATCCTTCACTCTTCCTCTCCAATCTCCTTCCCTCCCTCTCCTCTACTTCAATCCCTCTCCTCCATCCCCTTTTCCTTCTCCATCTCTCTCATCTTCTTGTCTCTCCCCCTCTCTCTCACTTGCCTTCTCCTTCTCTCTCTATCTCCTTCTCCCTCCCCTCCTTCACTCTTCGTCTTCAATCTCCGTCAATCCCTCTCCTCTATCCCCTTTTCCTTCTCCATCTCTCTCATCTTCTTGTGTCTCCCCCTCTCTCTCTTGCCTTCTCCTTCTCTCTCTCCCTCTCCTCTTGTGTCTCTCTCTCTATCTCCATCTCCGCTCTTTCTCTCTCCCTCTCTTTCCGTCTCCTTCTCCCTCCCCTCCTCCATCTCCCTCTCCTCCTCCATCTCCATCTCCTTCACTCTCTCCCTTCCTCTCTCACTCTATCTTACTGTCTTTCTCTTCATCTCCTTCTTCTCTCTCTCTTTCCTTGTCTATCATCCTTCTCTATCTCTCCTGTCTTCCACTCCTTCTCCTTCTCGGTCTCCTACCCTCTCGCTCCTGTTGTCCTTCTCTCTCTCCTCATCTTCTCTCCACTCTCCCCTTCTCCTTTTCTCTCCTTGTTGTTCTTCTTCTTCTCTCCCCTTCTTCTCCCTCCTTCTCTTCCTCCTCTCTCTCATCCCTCTCCTCCTCCCTCTTCTTTTCCTCTCCATAACCTTCACTCTCTCTCACTCCTCTCGTTCTCCTCCTTATCTCTCTCCTCCCCCTTTGTCTCTCCCCTTCTCCGTCTTTCTCGTTCTCCTCCTTATCTTCTTCCTCTCTCTTTGTCTCTCTCCTTCCCCTCCTTTGTCGTTCTCCTTCTCTCCTCCTCTCTCCCCCTTCTCTCTCCTTCTCTTTATTTCTCCCTCTTCTTACCATTGGTCTCTACTTCTCCTTCTCCCTCTCTCTTTCCTTGTCTCCTTGTCCTTCCCTTCAAGTCTCGTATTCCTTCTCTCTCTCCTTCTCCTTGTCTTCCTCCATCTAGCTCACTTACGGACTCTCTCTCCCCTTCCCACACTCTTTCTCCCTCTCCCTCTCCTCTCTCTCTGCTTCTTCATCTCTCCTTCTCTGTAAATCGGGGACTCCTCTCTCTTCTTCTCGTTCTAATTCACACTTTCCTCCTCTGTTTCACTCCCTCCTTATCTCTCTCCTTGTCCCTCTCTATCTCTCTCTCTCTCATTCCCTATGGTTCTCTCTACCTCTCTTTCGCCATCTCTCCTCTCTCCCTCTTTGTTCGCCTCTCCTCTCTCTCCTTCTACTTCTAACTCTCTCTCTCTCCATATCCGTCTATCATCTTGTTCCGTCTCCCCGTTTCCCAATTTCACTCTTCTTCGTCCTACACACTTCATCTCTCTCTCTCCCCTTCCCCCTCCTTCTCTCTCGCAACTCTCTCGATCCTCTCTCCCTCGCCTTCTCGTCCTTCGCTCTCTCCCTCCCTTGTCGATCTCTCCATCTTTTCTCTCAACCTCTCTCCATCTCCTTCTCCTTCGCTGCCTCTCCCTCCTTTTTGTTCTTGTCTTTTTCCTTCTCCTTCTCCTTCTCCTTCTCCACCTCTCTTCGCTTCTTCACTCTTTCTAACCCTCTGCATCCCCTCCTCTCTCATTCTCTCCTTCTCCTTCTCCTTATCCCTCTCTTTCTTTCTCCTTCTCTACCCTTCGCCTTCTCCATCTCCTTCTCTATCTTTTTCTCCTTTTGTCCTGTCCTTCACTATCCAACTTCCCTCTCCCTCTCCCTCTCCCTCCTCCTTCTCTTTCTCTCTCTCTCTGTCTCTTGTCTCTCTTCTTCACTATCTCTCCTTATCCCATTCTTTCTATTTCTAGTTCTCTTTCTCTCAACTCTCCTCCTTCTCTCTATCCGTTTCGTTCTCTTTCTCACTCTCCGTCTCATTGCCCTCTCTCTCTCTCTCATCTCTTTCCCTCTCTCCTCCATCTCTCTTTCGACCTTCTCCTTCTCTTTCTCCTTGCATGTCCATCCTCCTCTCGCTCCTTCTCTCTTTCCTTCTCTCTGTTGTCTCCCCCTCTCTCCTTATCTTTCCCTCTCTCCTCCTTCTACTTCTTTCTTTATTGTTATCTTTTCCTTCTCTTTCCTTCTCTCTTTCTCTCTCCCTCTTTGTCCTTATTCTTCACTCTCTCTTATTGTCCCGCTCTCTCTACTTCTCACTCCTCTCTCTGATTCTCTCTCCCCTTCAATCTTCTCTCTCCTTATCCTTCACTCTTCATGTACATTCTCCTTCCCTCCCTCTCCTCTACTTCAATCCCTCTCCTCTATCCCCTTGTCCTTCTCTGTCTCTCTCATCTTCTTGTCTCTCCCCCTCTCTCTCTTGCCTTCTCCTTCTCTCTCTCCCACTCCTCTTGCATCTTTATCTCTATCTTCATCTCCGCTCTTTCTCCCTCCCTCTCTCTCCGTCTCCTTCTCCCTCGCCTCCTCCATCTCCCTCTCCTTCACTCTCTCTCCTCCTCTCTCACTCTATCTTACTCTCTCGCTCTCCGTCTCCTTCTTCTATCTCTCTCTTTCCTTCTCTCTCCTCCTTCTCTATCTCTCCTCTCTTCTCCTTCTCGGTCTCCTCCCCTCTCGCTCCCCCTGTCCTCTCACTCCTCATCTTCTCTCCACTCTCCCCTTCTCCTTTTCTCTCCTTGTTCTCCTTCTTCTTCTCTCCCTTTCTTCTTCCTCCTTCTCTTTCTCCTCTCTCTCTCTCATTCGTCTCCTCCTCCCTCTTCTTTTCCTCTCCCTCACCTTCACTCTCTCTCACTCCTCTCGTTCTCCACCCTATCTCTCTCCTCCCCCTTTGTATCTCCCCTTCTCCCCCTTTCTCGTTCTCCTCCTCATCTCCCTCCTCTCTCTTTGTCTCTCTCCTTACCCTCCTTTCTCGTTCTCCTTCTCTCTTTCTCTCTCCCCATTCTCTCTCCTTGTCTCTATTCCTCCCTCTTCTTACCATTGGTTTCTACTTCTCCTTCTCCCTCTCTTTTTCCTTCTCTCCTTCTCCTTCCCTTCCAGTCTCCTATTCCTTCTCTCTCTCCTTCTCCTCGTCTTCCTCCATTTACCTCACTTACGGACTCTCTCTCTCCCCTTCTCTCACTCTTTCTCCCTCTCCCTCTCCTCTCTCTCTCTTTGCTTTTTCATCTCTAATTCACACTCTCCTCCTTTGTTTCACTCCCTCCTTATCTCTCTCGTTCTCCCTCTCCCTCATTCCCTATGGTTCTCTCTAGTTCTCTTTCTCCATGTCTCCTCTCTCCCTCTCCTTTCCCTTCTCACTCTCTGCCCCTCTGTCTGCCTCTCCTCTCTCTTTTTTTTGCAAAGCAAAAGGGAGACTTAGCCTCTAAATTCTATTGATGAATTATTGTTTACAACATACAAAATCTTTGTGTCTCTCCTTTTTTTTGCAAGAGCAAAGGGAGGCTTGGACTCTAATTTTTTTTAAGGTAAAAACTATTTACAACCTACAAAATAATGTAAAGATAAGTTTGCGGGTTTATGCCACATGCATAACCTGCCTCTACGCTACATGTACATAAATGGCATTTATGCCACATGCATCTCCTTCTCTCCTTCTCCTTCCCTACCAGTCTCCTATTCCTTCTCTCTCTCCTTCTCCTCCTCTTCCTCCATCTAGCTCACTTACGGACTCTCTCTCTCCCCTTCTCTCACTTTTTGTCCCTCTCCTCTCTCTCTCTTTTTTTTAAAAGCGAAAGGGAAGCTTGGCCTCTAATTTTATTAAGTATGAGTAAAATTTTACAACATACCAAAATTGAAAGAAAAGTCAACATGAATCCGCGTGATATACTTATTGTATACCCGGCCTCTACCACGGACTCCTACTACAACGCCCCAAGGCTACACTTTGACACGCTCCCTACTATCTATACATCGTTTACTCACTAACAAAACTTTACCATTCTTCCTCAAACCTTCTTAACCTTTCGGGGCTGGTTTGGATCTCCTTTATATTTGTCCCCATAATCCGCACTTCTTCCTTGACGATGTTCACCACCTCCCTTGGTCATTTTTGTTCATCTTCGAAGATTTGTAGGTTCCTTTCCATCCAAGATCCATGGATCACGACACTTAAGGCCAAGCTCCTAATATTCCCCTCCACCTTCGTCCCATGGGCTCCTACTATTCCATTCGCTTCAGCCTCCAACGTGGCATGGATGGGGTGGGTTAAATGCAATCTATGGGGCACATCACCCCAAACTTCCCTAATGTACTCGCACTTCCAAAATAAGTGGGCCATGTCTTCCTCTCCTTTCTTGCACAAGACACACATAGTGTCATACTTCGCCCATCTTTGCTTCATCAAACATTTAGTCATCCACCTTCCTCTTAGCGCCCGCCATAGTGTGAAGGAAAACTTTGGAACATTATGCTCATGCCACACTACCCGTGCCCATTTCACCTCCTCCTTTTGCTTGAGTACCCACGTCCATGCCTCTCGCATCGTGAACTTCTCCATTGTTGCTCCCACACGCACGGGTTTCTCTTCCCCCCTATGGATATGTGTCCCCAAAATACGTGACCATAGCTCAATCATTTCCGAGGAGCGCGGATAAGGCAAGTCCCACTCACCTTCCCGTATAAAATAAGACACCATCATGTCCTTTGGCACACCCATATCATAATGTATAGCTCACCTTCTGGTCGATGAAGCACCGACACTCCACACCACGGGTCATACAAAAAACAGATACGTGTGCCATCTCCCAGTTGATATTGAATCCTCTCCCACACTTAGTTTCGAACACTCAAGATGCCTCTCCAAGCCCATGAACAAGTTGATGGGGGTAGTGCAAGCCACATATTCCTATTCTTCATGCATTTCTGGTGCATGCACCTCACCCACAACGAGTCACCCCCCTCCACAACCAACCACAAGAGTCGCATCATCCCGACAGTATTCCAATCAACTAGCCTTCGAAGTCCCAAGCCGCCTTCACGATTGGGTTGGCACAAATCCTTCCATGCAACGGCCACCCACTTCTTCTCACCCCCCAAATAAAGTGAATCATAAGTCGCTCGACCTCGTTTAGAACACTTTTGGCACCAAGATAGTGGGCGTCCAATAAATGCTCATTGACATAATAACATTCCTAACCAACTCCACCCAGCCCGCCATGGAGAGGAAATTTGTCTTCCAAGTACTCAAACGTGCCCTCACATTCTCCACTAGGCCCGCACAATGAAGCCTCCCTAACCTTGCCGAGAACAAGGGAAGCCCCAGGTACATGACCGGAAAGCCCACGTTCTCCATCCCCAAGTGCCCACAAATCCAAGACCCATGCCTCACATCACCTCCCATAAAGACTTGACTCTTTGAAGTGTTTAAATGCAGCCCGGATGTGGCAGAAAAGTTCTCAAGGATCCTCTTTATAACTCTCGCATTCTCCTTCGTCGCATTTGCAAATACCATCACGTCATCGGCAAAGAGAAGGTGGGAAACCATCACGTCCCCACAACTAGCCGGCATAAAAGCCCATCCATAAACTTCCTTGTTTATCATACTACTTACGACTTCCATACAAAGCATAAAAAAGTATGGTGCAAGAGGATCACCTTGCCTTAAACCGTTTGTAGCTTTGAAGGGTATATAATTCTCTCCATTCACCGTCACCACAAACGAAGCCCGCACACATGCCATAATCCACTTCCTCCACTTGCTTGGGAACCCGAATCTTGAGAGTACCTCTTCAAGGAAGGTCCACTACACGGAATCATAAGCTTTTCTCAAGTCCAACTTGATGCACATCCGGCTTGTCCTTTATCCAAGTGCATGTTATGGCAAATCTCGTGGGCAAGTAGGATGTTGTCACTAATCCGCCGTCCACTCACAAAGGCACTTTGCGTCTCTCCAACCAAGCGAGGGAGTACCTTCTTTAATTTACACGCCAAGACCAGATGTACCGGTACACCATATTGCAAAGTGAAATAGGCTGATAGTCATCCACCGTGCTTGGTGTTGCCTTCTTTGGGATAATCGTGATGGAGGTGTAGTTGATTTGTACTAGTAGCTTCCCACACTTCATAAACGACTCAACCACCTTAAGCATATCCCTCTTCACGCATGACCATGATGCCTTAAAGAACTTTCCATTGAAGCCATCGGGGCCCGGTGCTTTGTCCACGTTTGAGTGCATCACCACCCATATATTCGAGCTCTTCCATAGTCACATTCTTTGTGAGGTCGGTTGCTTCCATCTCCTCAAGATGTGGAAGCCTAAGGAGAGGAACTATGCTCCTAACCTGAAAACCATTAGCAAACAAATTAGAGTAACGGCGTCGCAACGCCTCACGAATATCCTTCTCACAATTAAGAGTCACTCCCTCAACTAACACACTCCTCACATTATTGGTGACTCTCCTCGCTCTAAGGGAAGCATGGAAAAATCTAGAGTTTCGATCTCCTTCTCGTAACCATCACACCCTCGATTTTTGCCTCACAAGGGACTCTTCTCTAGCAAGTGCATCATTTAAATCATTCTTGCATCATATCTCTAGCTCGAGGATATTCTCCTCCTCCGGTGTTTCCCTTCTCTTCATGCGCATCCTCTCAAGGGCTTCCTTAGCTTGCACCACATCTTGCTCCACATTACCAAAGGTAGCTCCACTCCACCTCTTCAATGCTTTCTTCACTTCCTCTAGCTTTGCTACCACCCTATACATAGGAGTTCCTTCCACAAGTGTAGACCAAGCCGTGCCTACCATGTTTGGGAACTCCTCATGTTCGACCCAAAAGTTGGCAAACCAAAACACACTAGGCTTTCTATCGACCACCTTCTCCGTTGCCATGATGAGGGGGAGTGATCACTCAACTCCTTTCCCCCCCACCGTGTAGTAAGAATCCGGAAATGCAGCCATCCACGCATGTGAAACAAGCATTCGATCGATATGCGTCTCAATGCACGTGTCCCCTTGAGAGGAGCTAGTCCATGTAAACTCACATCCCGTAGAAGGAGCCTGGACAAGTTGTAACCGATCAATACAAGCATTAAATTCGTCCATGGCTGAAGTGTTCATACCCACCCCTCCTTTCTTCTCACTCCTTGACCTAATGCAATTGAACTCCCCACACACAAGCCAAGGAATGGAGTTCCCCGATGCCACCTTCTCAAGATCCGCCCAAAGAGGATGTCGTTTTAGATGATCATTTGCCCCATACACCATTGTCATCGCAACCACTTTACCATTAGCAACCTCCATTCCTTCAAGTTGCAACATTTTCTTTGATTCACACGTAACTCGGAAGTCCACCTTTGTGGCATCCCACATTACTAGAATTCGGCTCGAGTCCACAATCAAGTTGTTTGCCGCCCATTGGTGTTGCCCCCAAAACGCCTTTCGAAACAGATCTAACTTCTTTGTCTTCACTTTGTGTTCCACAATACACACTACATCCGCCTTTGCCTCCTTTATTTTTCCACTAATCACGTGTGCGCGGTCGGGGAGGTTTGCTCCTCGCACATTCCACACTAGGATCTCATGGCTTTGGTGTAGGGGACCGGGATCCCTTTTCTCCTCTATTTGCTCTTTGTTGCGCCACCGCTTTCTCACGAATAACCTTAAATGCCTCCGGTTGTGGGATAAGGATTCCAAATCCACCAAAGGTGGTGGTGAGGAGACCCTCTTGACCATGTTCCTCTTCTCCTCCCACGCCTCCAAGTCCCTTCCTTCCTAAAAAATACCCACATCCACCAAGCCACTCAATGCCTCAAACCGACCCTTCTTTGATGTTGCACCTTGGCGACTCACCAGTTTTGGAGAGATTTCCCCTTGTTCACGCACCACCTTCCTTGGTGCAACCCACCTATCGTAAGCATGGGATATGCTCAATTCCTCCTACTCAAAATCACGTCCCCTTCATCATGTGGAGCCTTTTACACGTGGCCAAAAACTTGTTGAACGTTTTAATTTAAACCGCAAGTGCACGACCGCGTTGAAGCGGTGGCAAATACGGGTCATCCTCAGGGAGGTGAGCAGCCTCTCGTTTGCACGAAATCAAGTGGCAAAATAGGGAAGAGAGATGAGTATGCTACTCTACGCTACGCTACACTACGAAGTACGAAATGCTAAAGAAAGCAACAAACGATTAACTATAACTAAACTAAGAACAAAATAAGAGTGCTGTAATTCAGAAATGGAAAACCCCTAAGGGGTGGAGTGAGTGCACACATGCAAAGAGGTGGGTCATTAACACATTCTTTAAGCACACATGAAGGTGGTGTTATCATGCATTGGAAGTGTCTAAATGTTATGGCAAAACCTATCAATCCATTCACCAACCTAGTTGATTAACATTTACATATACAAGTTGTCTATTTCAGAACTTAAACAAGCATGAGAGGTGTCTAATCATTTTGGCAAAACTCATCAAGTTATAAATTCTATCCTAAACAAGCAAGCATACATTCATGTTTTATCAACACATTGTAAATGAAGCATTCATTCCATTCTCTAATGCATGTATGAACATCTACTCCACCCCCGAAAGGGGATGGAACTACTCACTACACATTATACTAATTATTAAACTAAGCAAGGAAAGCATATTCACTAAGCTACTAAAACTAATGAAATGAAATTAAACAAAGTAAAACAAGCAAAATGAAACTAATAACATAACAAAGAAACTTTTATTAACAAATGACTCACATTTCAAGTAGCATCCTCCTACTTTAGTGTGTGCTTCAAGGCCTCACTTCTAGTAGGAAGAATAGCCACTCAAAATATGGAGTGATTACATTAGAAGGTGAAGAGTTATATTTATAGCCATAGAAAAAGGTACTCCGGGACAATTCCCCGATGTGGGACTAAACAGATACCAAAAATAGGCTAAACAACCTCTAATACATGTGCTGGAGAAATTTGGGCGGATCCAGAGTGATCTGGACCTTCAATTAGAGGTCCATAAACTTTGGATTGGGTTGGAATTTGTTGTCGGCTTTTCTTGCTGGTATTGTTTGTCTTGGATGCGGTTACTTGACTTGTTGGAGCTCCGACCCGAATATAATTGCCAAAATACTCCCCATGATGGTGTGGAGTTTTCTGTTTTGCTCTTTGGTCCTTTGGTCTTACGTTCAGGTCCTTCTCCCTTGCATCTTAGTCCCTAGATCTCACAATTCAGTCATTTTTCCCAGCTTTTGGGTCCTTTTATGCTTCATCTCTTCAAACATATTTATTCCTGAAAACTAAACATAAAACTCGTTACATAGCATTGTTTAGGTGAAAGATAATGGATATAAGATGCAAATATGAGCATGAAATGATTTCAATCATTCACGCGCCACCTTCCTTGGTGCAACCCACCCATCCTTAGCATGGGATATGCTCAATTCCTCCTCCTCAAAATCATGTCCCCTTCATCATGTGGAGCCTTTTCCACATGGCCACTCACATTTCCTCTCTCCTTCATGGCACAAATATCATCCACATTTCTTTTGTCTTTGCCATGTGTCACTCCCTTGTTTGCTCTTATCCCTTCCAAAGAAGTAGGGGTCCCCCATGGTTTTTGAATTCCCCCCCTATGATTGGCTCTTCCACAAAGCAAACTTTTGTGCTTTTTATGACACCCTTTTCCTTTTTCATCTTTTGTCCCGCTTCTTTAACTTTTGGTCCCCCTTGCTCCTCCTCACGTGCCTCCCCCATGGTGCACACCTCCCCTCCGACATCCTTTCCAGCCTCCTACGGTAAGCCCCCGCTGGCAGCCTCCCCAACTCAGGCGAGCTTGTTTTCATTCATTTTTCCCGCATTTTCAGCCCATGCTACTTCCTCGTCCTTTTCCTCCTCCACGGCGTCCTCACCCCCTCCCTTTCCTCACCTTCCGACCACCACCCATTCCTTCTTCTTCCCTTTCATGGGTACTACCAATTGTTGCTCCTTTTGAACCCTCCTTGGACACTTCTCAAGGCCATGCCCAAATTCCTTGCAATCTTCACAATAACCAAGTTTCCATTCATACTCTATTGCAATCTCCTCCACCTCCCTGTAAGCAATCTACGATTGAATCTACAGGTTCGGAATTACCTTTGGTGGAGAGAACCTGTGGCAGCGGAATGGATCGGCGACCACCTCACGGAATCCTCTGGAGCACCGGTCGGTCTTGTACTCTCTTGGAGAAGAAGCACGAATCCACAACCCAAGAGTCCACGGATTGGCTTGGTGGATGTGGAGGGACAAATGGGAGGTAGAGGGAGAGGTGGCGGCTAGGGTTTGCACACAAGACTAATCCATCCAATGGGAGGCTCCCCTCCTTATATAGATGGCCCCACCCTAAACCCTAATGCACAGTCAATGAGAGTGCGCCACGTGTCAGTGCTTTGGGCAAACATCATCTTAATCCTTAGATTAATCCAATATCTCCCACTTGCACAACAGCACGTCAACAACACGTCATCTTCTTTTGTGTCCCTTACACATACGTATATATCCCCGATACATACAATCATAAGATGGCAATGTGTCACCTCTTCATGTGTCACCGACACATATGTATACATCCCTGATATATACAACTATTTCTCTCTTCCAAGAATGCATCCACAATACGCAAGTCTCTGATCATGTATCCCTGATACAAGACCATCTGTGTCCCCGACACATGTACTCTTCCGATCATACGGACCAATGGGTCGTGCGACCGGTGATGCACCTGCAATTAGGAGTCTCAAACTAGAAACCTTACTAGAAGGCCAGAATGACAACATCCTAAAAAAACAATAAATAAGCAGTCAAATGCACATCACAGTTCCCCAGGTTTACTCAGAAACTCACTTGACATGAACGGTATCTCGATCCCTCGGAGAGAATACCTTCTTGTCCTCAAGGTACTTGCTACTGTATCCAATATAGTTGGGCCCAGCAAATACTTTTAGTGCAGTCGAATCAAACCTTTCCCTTCGCCCCAGACCACCATTACACTCAGAGTTGACTCCTTTCCCGAAGATGCCTCTTTAGACCGAATCTCTCATGGTCATAGATAACATCCCAAAGTTGCCACATCAACTCTTTGCTTCATGGTGTCGTCGAAGGTCACTGAGGGTAACTAATGACAATCAAGTCTTGGACTCACACAGTGAAGGAGCAGGGATCCATCCTTTCACTTCCCAATGCTCGCTCAGCACATGTTGTATGACAAACATGTTATGGTGGATCACACTGTACACAACAGTATGTCTGTCTCTCAACACCATACAAGTCTTAGTCCAGTCGCACCCCCTCTGCGCCTGACCCGAGCTTCATCATTGTCACCTTAACACCGTACAGGTGCCACCTGGCGCCACATGTGATGCTCGCACTTGGCTTCTATAGGTCACATGAATCGTGGGAACATTCATGTCAATCCTCACCAACATAGAGGATCTCATCTTGATTCCTAATCTAGGCGACTGTCCTATCATGAACTACTCTGGATCTATCATACAAGATCTCCTCATGATCAGTCTCATCTCTTCTCGCTATCAAAAGCGCCAGAGGCGAATGCTCGTGTGAGTGAGCATTCTTTAGCCTATTGACAGAATAATATTTTATGCTTGAACAACTACATCAACCAAACGGATATAGTCGAAGGAAAAACAATCACTCATAAAAGGAAGTTAGACATGCCAAAACATCAAAGTCTGCGTAAGCCTAAGGACTTCACATGAGACACAAACAAGTCCTTAGCTATAGCCTTGGTAAGAGGGTCAGCTACCCTAAGACTAGCAGACACATGTCTTAACACAACTTCCTTTCTCGCTATGATGTCCTTCACAAAATGATACTAACCTGTATGTGTTTGGTCTTTCCATGATATTTAGGGTCTTTCACATAACAAAGGGCAGCAATGCTGTCACAATAGACAACAACAGGCTCATCAGATGTCTCTACTAGCCCAGTATGTTTTAAGAACCTCCTCAACCAAACTGCCTCCTGTACTGCTGCAGAGTATGCAACATACTCTGCTTCCATAGTCGACAAGGCTATACAAGTTTGCTTCTTGCTGGACCATGAGATGGCCCCATTAGCCAGCAAGAAAGCATAACCAGAGGTAGACTTCCTTTCATCAATGTCTCCAGCCCAATCGGCATCACTATAGCCAATCGGGCGGAGGTCTGATGCTTGGTAACACAGCATGTAGTTACTCGTTCCTCTAAGGTATCTCATGATTCTCTTGACTGCCTTCCAGTTCTCCATGCTTGGGTTGGACTGGTATCGACTCACCATGCCCACAGCATAACAAATGTTTGGCCTAGTACACATCATAGCGTACATAAGGCTTCCCACAACATTGGAGTATGGAACCTTGCTCATTTTGGCCTTCTCTTTAGGAGTCTCAGAATGCTTATCAAGGCTCAAGTGCAAACCCTTCTCAACAGGAGTGTCGATTGGTTTGCATTTGTCCATATGGTATTTCTTCAAGATGTTGTTAATGTAAGTCTATTGAGACAATCCCAGAAGTCTCTTGGACCTATCTCTAACAATCTTGACACCAAGGACGTAGCTAGCTTCACCCATGTCCTTCATATCAAACGTGGAGGACAACCACTCTTTAGTGGATTTCAGCAACTCTTTGCTATTGCCAGCCATGAGTATGTCATCAACATACAAGGTCAGAATGACAAATTTACCATTGGATCTCTTAACGTACACACAATGATCTTCCTCAAGCATAGAGAACCTATTCTCTGATATAGCTTGATGGAAGCGAATGTTCCACTGCCTAGACGCTTGTTTTAAGCCATACAAGGACTTATTGAGCTTGCACACTTTGCGCTCTTGTCCTTTGACTTCAAAACCTTGAGGTTGATCCATATAGATCTCCTCCTCAAGTTCTCCATTGAGAAAAGCAATCTTTACATCCATTTGGTAAAGCTCTAAGTCTATCTGAGCTACAATAGCTAGCAGAAGGCGGATGGAGACAAACCTAACCACGGGTGAAAAGGTTTCCTCAAAATCCACGCCTTCTCTTTGGGTGTAGCCTTTGGCTACCAGTCTAGCCTTGAATCTATCAATAGATCCATCCGCCTTCCTCATAATCTTGAGGATCCACTTGGCCCCAATGGCCTTCTGGTTCGCCTGTAAGTCAACCAAGTCCCTGAATCGATTAACTTTCATCGACTCCATCTCTTCCTTTATAGTTTCTAACCACTCTTTAGCATTTGGCCCTTCCAAACCCTCTTTCAAGGTCTCTGGTTCTTGCTCATCGATTATTGTCATCCCAGATGATTCATAATCAATTTCTTCTTGAGCTATTATGAGGGCCTCTTCCTCTAAGCGAAATCGCCTGTGAGGAATGAGCCCGCGTTTACTTCGACGCAGATGGGTATCTGATGGCTCATCTTCCGTGAGAGCTATCAGATCCTCAACATTGCTGCTCCCACTAGGATTGACTGGTGGAACCTCATGTTCAACTTCCAGATCCTGCTCCCGTGGAGTGGCAATGTCCTCATCTTGTCGTTCAAAGAAGTCCACTGACTCTTTGATAGCTCCAGCAAGGGTTGGAAAATCATTTTCCAACAATGTGGCATCCCTAGACTCCAGTTCCGTCCTTGTTTCATTCTCGTCTAACCCGATAAAAACATACCCTTTGGAGAGATCACTGTATTTTACAAAGATACACTTTTTCCCTCTAGGTCCTAGTTTTCCATATCAGTGACTAACAGAATGAATGTATGCCGCGCATCCCCAAGGACGCAGCAGACTAAAATCAGGCTTCCGTCCTGTCCATAACTCATATGGAGTTGAGGGAACCGATTTTGTTGGAACTCTATTGAGGATATAGGCAGCAGTCATTAGAGCATCTCCCCAAAACGAAATTGGTAAGCTCGCATACGCCATCATGGATCCAACCATGTCTAGCAACGTTCTATTCCTTCTCCCGGCAACACCATTTTGCTGAGGAATATAAGGCATAGTGAGTTGTCTAGATATCCCCTTTTCATCACATAACTCTTTGAACATTATGGAGAGATATTCACCACCTCTATCCGTTATAAGAGTTTTTATCTTATTATCCAACTGATTCTCAACTAAGCTCATGAATTTCTTAAAACATTCTAGAGCTTCTGACTTGTGAGAAATAAGATAAATATGACCATATCTAGTGAAGTCATCAATGAATGTGATGAAGTAACTCTGTCCATGTCTAGTACGCACATTCAAGGGTCCACAAATATCTGAGTGAATTAGTTCTAAAGGAGAAGTAGCCCTAATGGCTTTTCCGAACGGTTTTCTAGTTGCCTTTCCAACTAGACAAGATTCACAGGTCGGCAATTCAAATCTGGAGCATTCTCCTAATACCCCCTCCTTTGCCAACTTGTTCATCCGGTCAACACCAATGTTACCTAGTCTAGCATGCCACATAACTGAATCGTTATTCATGGAACTTTGTCTCATAAAGGCACTAGTATTACGATTGAAATCATAAATTGCGTCCAACACATTAAAACCGTCTGAAAGGAAAGCATGTCCATAATAAATGTTAGAAAGGTATAAACCCATATCATTGTTCTCAAAAACAACTTTAACCATGTCTCATCAAAACAACAACAGAAATAATATTTCGCCGTATAGCTGGTGCATACAACACGTCGTGAAGTAATAGGATCCTGCCACTTCGCAAAGCCACTTTGCATGTGCCAACTCCAAGAACTTCAATGCTAGTGTTGTTTGCCATGTTTATTCGCCTCCCACTTGGAACACGGCGATATTCCACGAAGGCAGAACGATCCTTTGTTACGTGGTCCGTGGCACCTGAATCCACAATCCACACAGGAGAATGATCAGTGAGCATCACAGAACTAGTCACATTACAAGTCGTGG
Organism: Triglochin maritima; assembly: GCA_963682175.1. NCBI lineage: Eukaryota > Viridiplantae > Streptophyta > Magnoliopsida > Alismatales > Juncaginaceae > Triglochin > Triglochin maritima. The sequence continues at coordinate 31,867,032 of OY821776.1, read as the reverse complement.
GATTACACACAGTAATTACCTTTTGCTCAGTGCACTCACGAGCAAAATGTCCAGTCTTTCGGCAGTTAAAACAAGTCACATTAGACTTATCTTTCCCACCTCTGGATCCTCGAAGTCGTTTCTTTCCAGCTTTATTTTCTACTTTGTTTGCATTTGCACCCTTCTTTCCTTTAAAACCCTGAGCTCTATCTCTTTTGCGCTTAAAACCTGCACTCCTCCGAGGAGTGTCAGCTTCAGCAGCAAACACTTCAGTTAGAGGGGCTTCTGCAAGCATGCGGTCCTCCTCCAGCTCTAGGTGTTTTGCGACCTGGTCAAATGTCCTGATGTCATCAGCATGAGTCAGATGGACCTTCATATGCTCCCAACTCTTCGAAGGCAATGATCTGATGAGAGCAGACACTTGCTCCTTATCGGTCTTAGCACGACCGACAACGCTCAGCTGGCTAATCATGTTTGACATTGCGGTAATATGCTGCCTCATTGTGTGACCTTGGCGCATTTTATACCCATCAAACATGAGCCCAAGCTGGCGGGCCCTTGTGACGGAGGTCACTCCGTACTGAAACTTCACAGCTTCCCACAAGGCCTTTGCAGTTCGAAACTTTTCGAACCGCAGTAACAGATCGTCCCTCATTGAACTTAGAATTGTGATTCGAGCAATTCGGTCTTTCTTTTTCCATGCATTATAAACATCCAAGTTTCTACGATGTTGCGCAGTATTCCCCTCCTCGGGGGGAGACATAGATTGGTTTATGTTTTCTAACATGTCCTGATCCTCTAAGAGATACTCAATTTTACGATGCCACAGATCGTAATTTCTTTCATTGAGTTTATCTCCTCGTGTCAGATCAGCCATAAAGAATCTAGGACAATAAAAAATACATAGCGATACATGAGTTCTAGCATAAAATATAACGAGCTACAATACTCATAAAAAATAAATTGACTTAATAGCTATAGCATTCAGACCAAAAGAAAACATAAAGCATTCGATCAAATCCTCATGCAATAGTTAATAAAGCCATTTTACTAATCTAGATATTGAGCTCCATCATGATTTAATGACCCAAAAAAAACGTTTTAAATCATGGCAAATCAGCAAATAAATAAAAAGATATTTGCCGCCGGTTGCAAGGTGGTTCACACAAAACACTTTGACCTTGCAACTCCCACTAGGCATGCGAGTTCCCAAAAACTGTTTTCAAAAAAAAACCAATCAACATCACACAAATATGATTACTACATTACTTCTATATCGAGCTAATGATCCCCATTAGGGATTTAGCCTCGTCAACGGGAACCTGCATGAGTCTTATAGCAATAATATTGCAATAATAAAATAAAGGAGACCCTCGTCTCCTTAGGGCAATGAACAGTCCACAGTCCATAATTATTACAGTCCATAAATATTATAGTCCATAAATATTACAGTCCATAAATATTACAGCCCATTGCGATAACTATTGCAAATGGAAATAAATGAATGAAGTTACGCTCATCTCTCAATAAGGCAGTAAATAAAATCAGCAATCATTCATTCCATACGAGCACAATCTTTCCATACGTTAGCACAATCCGACGTATGAAAAAAAGTACCATAAAGTGTGCACCTCATTCAAACAATAAGGAAGTAATGCATTAGGAAACAATGCATGAATGGTGCACGAAAATAGGCAAAAAAACGTGTTAGGTAATGACAACCAATCTCCACAATAATCATTCTCAAAAACAGAATTTTTTCTTCTTTCCCTAATCAATATAATCATGATAGCACAAAATTATCCTACTTTGATTAGGAAAGAAAAATATGTGACAAAATATGCCACAAGAGGAACAAAACGAGGGCTTCCATTCATATTCCACTTGCCCCACCTCGCACTCCTCCTTCTCGTTTGTCACTAAAATGTGTGAGGGATATTCGAACGTACCTTGAACTTCAACACACACACGGGCATACGCTAGTCGACGACCCGTAGCCGTGTTCTCATCCATGTATAAGGGGTTGCCTAACACACTTGCTTGAGTTCCGAGAAGCTTCCTTGACCAAAACTTGAGATCTAGATCGGGGGGACGGTGCGTACCTTCTCTTGAGCTTTATTTTCAGCTGACCACGGTTGAACAATTAACGGCGAGCCTTTCACGAACCAAGGGCCATTCTCTAACGCATATAGACGATCAATATCCAAGGTGAACCGGAATATCATCATGTTGTTCCTCCGGCGGATAATCTCCAACGCACCCGACAATCTCCAAAGCTTTGTTAGGTGTTTTTGAAGGGTAGGGAGATGGGGGTTAAAACCCACGAAAAACCCCATCAATACCTTCTTCCATGCGTCTAGTGTACTCGCCATACCAACACTCGTAAATTCAGCAACCTTTGTCCCCTCTCGATCAATTGGTGCAACAAACTCCAACAACGTATTAGGCTTTGCTGGCTGACCAAAGAGGTCGGACCACTTTCGTGGTGTGGAAACACCATTTCTTGTTTCGTTGGCCCTTCTCCTTTACTCATCTTCTCTTTCTCTAGCTTTTTCTCGACCTCGCCGGAGTTCCGGGCGTCCGGCGGTGCAAGCACGTCGGAGCCGGCGAGGGTGGGTCGGGCGGCGACCTGGGGTGGCCGGCCGACATCCAGGGGGCCCACTCCCCCGTCCACACACCGAAAGCTCTTCCATCTCCGTTGGCCAAACTGGGAAGCCATGGCTGCCCTTGGTCTTCCTCGCCATCCGGCAACACCAGCACGCCGGAGTCGGGGGTGGTTGATGGGCCGGCGGCCAGGTGCGGGGGTCGACCAAGGCAGCCATGGGGGGCCAGGGAGTTGGCTTGCCCATGCACCTTTTAATTTCCCTCAACTTTCTCTCACTAGGATTTTTATCTTTCCCTCTCTCCTCCTTCTACTTCTTTCTCTATTCTTATCAATCCTTCTCTCCCCTCTCTCCTTCTCTTTCCTTCTCTCATTCTCTCTCCCTCCTTCTTCATGTTCTTCACTCTCTCTTATTGTCCCGCTCTCTCTACTTCTCACTCCTATCTCTGATTCTCTCTTTCCTTCTATTTTCTCTCTCATTATCCTTCACTCTTCGTCTTCAATTTCCTTCCCTCCCTCTCCTCTACTTCAATCACTCTCCGCTATCCCTTTTTCCTTCTCCATCCCTCTCATATTCTTGTCTCTCCCCCTCTCTCTTTCCTTCTCCTTCTCTCTCTCCCTCTCCTCTTGCATCTCTCTCTATCTCCACCGCCGCTCTTTCTCTCTCCCTCTCTCTACGTCTCCTTCTCCCTCCCCTCCTCCATCTCCCTCTCCTTCACTCCCTCCCCACCTCCATATGCTTCTCTCTACTTCTCTTTCTCCATCTCTCCTCTCTCCCTCTCCTTTCCCTTCTCACTCTCTCCCCCTCTGTCCGCCTCTCCTCTCTTTCCTTCTCCTTCTAGCTCTCTCTCTACATCTTCGTCTATCATCTTGTTCCGTCTCCCCGTTTCCCAATTTCCCTCTCTTTTTTCCTACACTCTCCATCTCTCTCTCCCCCCCTCCTTCTCCTCCCCCTCCTTCTCTCTCGCACCTCTCTCCCTAGCCTTCTCGTCCTTCCCTCTCTCCCTCCTTTGTCGATCTCTCCACCTTTTCTCTCAACCTCTCTCCATCTCCTTCTCCTTCGCAGCCTCTCTCTCCTTTTTCTTCTTGTCTTTCTCCTTCTCCGTGTCTCTCCGCTTCCTCACTCTTTCTAACCCTCTGCATCTCCTTATCTCTCGTTCTCTCCTTCTCCTTATCCAACTCTTTCTTTTTTCTTCTCTTCTCTTCCCTTCGCCTTCTCCATCTCCTTCTCTCTCACTTTCTCCTTTTGTCCTCTCCTTAGTACTCTCTCTCCTTCACTATCCAATTTCCCGCTCCCGCTCCCTCTCCCTCCTCCTTCTCTTTGTCTCTCTCTCCGTCTCTTGTCTATCTTCTTCACTATCTCTCCTTATCCCATTCTTTCTATTTCTACTTCTACTTCTCTTTCTCTCAACTCTCCTCCTTCTCTCTATCCGTTTCATTCTCTCTCTCACTCTCCGTCTCATTCCCCTCTCTCTCTCATCTCTTTCCCTCTCACCTCCATCTCTCTTTCCACCTTCTCCTTCTCTTTCTCCTTGCATGTCCCTCCTCCTCTCGCTCCTTCCTCCTATTCTTCTGTCTCATGTCTCCCCCTCTCTCCTTATCTTTCCCTCTCTCCTCTTTTTCTCTCAACCTCTCTCCATCTCCTTCTCCTTCGCTGCCTCTCTCTCCTTTTTCTTCTTGTCTTTTTCCTTCTCTTTCTCCTTTTCTGTCTCTCTCCGTTTCTTCACTCTTTCTAACCCTCTGCATCTCCTTCTCGCTCGTTCTCTCCTTCTCCTTATCTCTCTTTCTTTCTCCTTCTCTACCCTTCACCTTCTCCATCACCTTCTCTCTCTTTTTCTCCTTTTGTCCTATCCTTACTACTCTCTCCTTCACTATCCTACTTCCCTCTCCCTCCTCCTTCTTTCTTTCTCTCTCTCTCTCTCTCTCTCTCTCTTCTTCACTATCGCTCCTTATCCCAATCTTTCTATTTCTACTTCTCTTTCTCTCAACTCTCCTCCTTCTCTCAATCCGTTTCGTTCTCACTCTCTCTCCGTCTGATTCCCCTCTCTCTCATCACTTTTTTTTTGCAAAGCAAAAGGGAGGCATTGCCTCTAATATATTGATGTGTGTAAACATTTACAGCCTATCAAAATTTTCTATTACAGCCCTCGAGTCATACTCAGTGCATAACTAGAAACTACATTAAACAACATACAAAAAACCCTCCACCTACATGGTGTTTCAGCTATCCCCAATTACTCTCATACATTCGTAAAGCCTCAGCGTCATCTCGAAGCTCCCTAATCCTCGTGCCCATCAGCCGCACTGCATCCTTTATAAACGTGCTCACATCCTCAGGTCGGCACTTCTGTTTTTCGAATATCCGCCGATTTCGTTCTTGCCAACACTCATATATGGTTGCAGCAAGAGCAAGTCTTGTGGTGGCTTGCTGTAGCTTTGACCCTCGTATCTTTTGGAGCCTCTCCACTTCTGCACCAAGTGTGAGGCCTGCACTAGTGTCCAGCCGTAGTATTCTCAACATTTGTACCCATACTTGACGTGTGAAGCGTCATTCCCAGAATAGGTGTGCCATATCTTCATCTCTTTCCTCACACATCACACACAACGAGGGTCATGGGTTGCTCCCCTAGCTCGCATAAGTGCTTTGGTGATCAGTCGTCCTCTCATGGCTCTACAAAGTGTGATAGCATGCTTAGGTATGTGATACTTGTGCCAAACCACCTCAGTCCAGCCCACCTTCCTTCCTCGAGGTACCACCCAACTCCAAGCTTCCCTTGCTGAAAATGTTTCACTTCTTGCTCCAGCTCTAATAGGCTTATCTCGCCCCCCATGGATTTGAGTTTGCAATATCCTTGGCCATAAAACTACCATCTCTAGGGACCTCGGCTCAGGGAAAGTCCAAACCCCTTCATGAATGAACTAAGAGACCAAAGTATCCCTAGGCATCCCCATGTCGTAATGGAGACGTTCTCCCCCGCGCGAGGTGAGTAAGGGTTGTCCACACCAAGGGTTGGTAAAAAAACCGAATTGCTGTCCCGTCTCCCACTTGGTATTGGATTCTATTCTTTGCCACTTCGCGGACGCTTAGAATGCCCCGCCATGCCCATGAGCACCCAGCCGGTGGCCTAGTTAACCAGATGTTACGGTTCCGTAAGTATTTCCTTCGTATACACCGAACCCACAACGATCCACCATCCTCGATAATCAACCATAAGAGACGAACCAGCCCAGCATCATTCCAGTCCTTTAGTCTCCTCAGCCCCAAACCTCCCTCCTTTTTCGGTTTGCAAATGTCCTTCCAAGCTACCGCCACCCACTTCGTAGGGCCTCCCCAAATGAAGTGAATCATAATGCTCTCCACCTCCTTTAAGACTTTCCTCGGGAGAAGAAATGCTGATGTCCAATAAATGCTCATAGACACGAGTACGCTCTTGACTAACTCCACACGACCGCCATCGAAAGAAAGTTTCTCTTCCATGTGCTGAGCCGTTGTTGCACCTTGCTGACCAGACCCATGCAATGATGTCTCCCCAGCCTTGCGGAGAAGAGAGGGAGGCCTAAGTATGTAACCGGAAAATCAGCTCTCTCCATACCTAGATGTGAGCAAATCCATATGCCCTTGGTGGCTCCTCCCATCAAAACTTGACTCTTTGCTACATTCAACTGGAGCCCAGAATTCAGTAAGGATTCGCTTTATCACCTGAGCATTGGCTCTTGTAGCAGCAGCAAAGACCATCACATCATCTGCGAAAAGGAGGTGGCAGATCTGTACATCACCACACCTAGCTGGTTCGAGAGATCCCCTCTCAACCTCCGTTCTGAACATGGCACTTAAAACCTCCATACAAAGAACAAAAAGATAGGGAGCCAACGGATCCCCTTGTCTCAGTCCATTCGTGGCAGCAAACGGTCTAGAGTTCTCGCCATTCACCGTAACGACAATGGATGCTCGGACTCAAGCCATCATGAGTTTACACCAATGGTCGGGTAGACCCACCCTCTTGAGTACTTCCTCCAAGAAACTCCAAGAAATAGAGTCATAAGCTTTCCTGAGGTCTAGCTTCAAACACATCCTTCCACGTCCTCCTCTTAGATGCATATTGTGGCATATCTCATGAGCTAGCAAGATGTTGTCACTGATTCTCCTGCCACTCACGAATGCGCTTTGCGTTTCCCCCACAAACTTTGGAAGGAGTACCTTTAACCGATTTGCCAAAATCTTTGAAATGAACCGGTAGACCATATTGCAAAGGGAAATGGGTCGATAGTCATCAATGACGGTCGGCGTTATCTTCTTCGGGATTAATGTAATGGAGGTATAATTTACTTGCTTCCGCAGTTTCCCACTCTTCATGAATGATTCGATAGCTTTGAAAACGTCTCCCTTCACACATTCCCACCCGGCTTTGAAGAATTTTGCATTGAAGCCATCTGGGCCCGGTGCCTTGTCTACATTTGAGTGTTTAACCACTTCCTCTAACTCCTTCATATCTAGTGGTCGAATAATATATCTCGCCGCATCCTCCCCAACCATAGGAAGGGACAACGTCGGATCAATGGGCTGAACCAGAAAATCACTAGAAAACAAGTTAGATCTCATGCTCAGCCCAGAAATTCTCAATAACCACCCCTTCCTCACTCACTCTCCTCACATTATTGGTGGCTCTCCTCACTCTAAGGGAAGCATGGAAAAATCTGGAATTTCGATCACCCTCTTGCAGCCATCAAACCCTTGATTTCTGTCTCAATAAAGCCTCCTCCCGAACCAAAGCACGGTCCAGGGCCTCCTTACAAAGACTCTCACAATGTGACAGCTCCTCATCTCGTGGATTTTCCTCCCTTTGTCTTCTGATATCAGCCAGCCGAAGCTGAGCTTCAACAACTTTGTGTTACACATGTCCGAAGTTATCCGCACTCCATCTCTTTAACGCCTCTTTTACCTCATGTAGCTTTGCTATCAAACGATACATGGGGGTGCCTACCACCCGTGTGGCCCAAGCCTCCCTCACCACATCATTGAACATCTCATGCTCAGCCCAGAAATTTACAAACCGAAACATTCGCTTCCTTCGTTGTCCCTCCTTCTCCGCAAACAAAGTGGGCATCGAGTGGTCACTCATGTCTCTGTCCCCCGCAACGTAATAGGAATCAAGAAATGTCTCCAACCACGCATGGGACATGAATATTCTATCAATTCGTGTTTTGATGATTGCCTCCCCATGCGAGGAATTGGACCATGTAAATTCACCGCCGGTAGACGGGACTTCCACCAGCTGGAGCTGGTCCACACATGCATTGAACTCATCCATGGCCACCATATTCAGACCCGTTCCTCCCCTCTTCTCATTTGCTCTCCTGATGCAATTAAAGTCCCCACACACCAGCCAAGGCGTAGAGGGTGCTGGAATTGCACGAGCAAGGTCCTCCCAAAGTAACCTCCGCTGCACGTGGCCATTTTCAGCATAGACCGAAGTAATCACTATGTTTCTCCCATTCTTCACCTCCCTTCCTTCAAGCTGCAGCAATTGCGTGGTTTCAAAAGTAACTCGGAGGTCCACCTTTAGGTCATTCCACAACACAAGGATTCTTCCAGAATTTACTATCAAGCTATTCGATGCCCACTCATGGCCCCAAATAGCACGCCTAAATCGATCCAATTTTTTTAGTTTCACTTTGTGCTCCACAAGGCATATGATATCAGCGTTTGCCTCCTTTATTCGTCCCCTTATCACGTGTGCACGGCCGGGGAGATTTGCATCGTGCACGTTCCATACTAGGATATTCATGGCTTCGCAATATGGGACTTACGTCCCTTACCGCTTCGGTTTGCTTTTTGTTTCTCTAGTCCCTTCTCTCGAATGACACGGAATGCTTCTGGCTGTGGCGATAATAATTCAAGGTCCACCGAAGGTGGTGGAGACGTTGCCTTGCACATAGATAGCCCTCCTTTTCCCATCCTCAAGCTGACTAGAGACAAACCCGACAACTTCTCCTTCCTCGCCATCAACACTACCTTCTTCGTCCTCTCTTCCTTCAAGTTCTGCGAGGATATCGAATCGGCCCAGCCCCTTAATAATTGTCTTGTCCCCGAACGCCCTTGACCTAGTAATGATGCCTCCTCTTGAGTGGAGGTGGCTAGGGTCCGAACTACACCCAGCAACCCCACTCAATCCACTAGCTTGCTTCTCCTCAAAGCTGAGATTTCCTCCTCCCATTGGCTTGTCATAATTATTTCCCCATATGTTTCTTCCATCCACTCTTTCTCCTGCTGGAGCAAAAGAAACTTCTTTGTGGTTGTTTCCCCACAAAGATGCTTGTGGTCCCCCTTTCTTTGTTGTTGTCCAATGCTGACTTGGTTTCTTTTTGCAGCAGCCTTTGTCCCTCCCAAAGGAGGAAACTCCTCTATGATTGGACCATTCAAATCTCAACTAGCCTCCTCCATGCTGATTGGTGCCTCCTCCATGCTCATTGGTGCCTCCTCTTCCAACAAAGAACCTTGTTCCGTTATTCCAGCCCCCACCCTTTCCGTTATAGTGTTATCTTCTCCCATTATGGTGTCCCGTTCCGTTACGGTCTCCACCCCCGTTATGTTTTCCACCTCCATACTTGCCTCCCTAAGGGTTTGCACACCTTGCTCTTCCTCAAGCTCGAAATTCACCAACGGAGGAGCTGCCACCAGCCCCTCCCTCGTACCACCATCTATACTCACTTCTCTATATTCTCTTGCCTCGGATGTGCCCTTCTTCAAGCACCTTCAAGCACCTTCTAGATCTAATAACTCATATCAATCCTATCAAGCACCTTCAGGAAATAACAACCCTAGACCGGTTCAAATGGTTAATGAGGAAGGATCGTTCCAACAAATAAATGCAGTAGTATCATTACGGTCCGGAAGACAAATTGACAATAATGTGGTAAATCCTAGAACGTCCAATCAATCTAGCCATCAAGCACCCACATATGACCTGACCATTGAACCTGACGTCCAATCTGAAACGCCCAACCCACCTACTCAACCTGAACCCATAGCTCAACCTGAACCTGAGCGAGTCTATGTTCCTAAAGCTTCATTCCCTAATAGACTCAAAAAGAACTCAAGTGCACAAATAGAGAAAATCTTGGAAGTGTTTAAGCAAGTTAAGGTGAACATTCCACTCTTAGACATGATTCAACAAATACCTGCTTATGCTAAATTCTTAAAAGATTTGTGCACTAAAAAGAGAAAAACGAACGTACCAAAGAAGGCATTCTTAACTGCAAACATAAGTTCTATATTGTCCAACACATCTCCTATAAAATATAAGGATCCTGGGTGTCCCACAATTTCATGTTCAATAGGAGATACTTTTATCAACAAAGCCCTTCTAGACCTTGGTGCTAGTGTTAACCTACTCCCGTACTCTGTCTATGAGCAAATGAACCTTGGTCCACTAAAACCCTCTAAGACAACCCTTCAATTTGTTGATTGTTCTATTAAGAAACCAAGAGGTATAGTAGAGGATGTTTTGATCAAGGTTGGTGACTTCATTTACCCAGTGGATTTTGTCGTACTAGATACCGCACCTGTTCTAAATCCTAACCGACAAATCCCTGTAATTCTAGGCAGACCCTTTTTAGCCACTTCGGAAGCATTGATAAACTGTCGAAATGGGCTCATGCAATTATCTTTTGGGAACTTAAAAGCTGAATTTAATATCTTTCATATTGATAGTGAGCCAGAAATAATATGCAATCAAAGTGACGTTGTGATGAAATCACCAATCGTTAATATTTCTGAATCGTCACAAAATCAAAAAGGAAGTAAGAAAAAAGGGAGGAATTCATCTACACACCCACCGTCACTCGAGGAAATAAGAGAACCAATTTATGTGCGGGGTGTGGAACCTGTGACTCAGGACTCTGACTATGGTTGACTTTGAGCAAATTCCATCCTTCCACCGCAATTCACCAAGGTAATAAGTGCATTTGCTTTATATTTGCATACATTGAGGACAATGCATGATTTAGGTGTGGGGGGGTGTTTATGTATATATTTATCTATAGATCTGTCTTTTATTTCTTTAAAAAAAATAAAAATAAAAAATAAAAAAAATTCAATGTTTCATGACATAGCTTAAGATTGAACTGCCAAAACCCGTGTACAAATTGCATTGCTTTTTTGTTCCTTATTATATAGTTCTACTTGTAGAAATTATGACATAAATCTAAGTTCCAAGAAATAACTCATTGCCCTTTAAGACATGTATGCACTTAAATTGGATGAATCAAATCTTTGAAGTGGTTGATAAAAAGCAGAGGTTGAGGAAAATATACCGGGAAGTGTGGACTTCTAATAGCAATTAAGCCTTGAGGAAAATAAAAATAGAAATAAAGGAATAAAGTGAAGAAAACACATTTTGCAAAATGATTACAAAAGCCCAAGCCTTTGAGTCACTGGTCCGTAGGGGTATCTTGAAACCCGGTAACTTGAGTCTACCAGCTCGGGATTATCGACCAAACTCGCTACAGGAATGCAAAAGGGTAAAAGTGTCAAAAAGCAAATGTGTTGAATCACGGAAGAAAAGAAAAGAAAAAAAAAATAATACTCAAGGCCCAAACCTAAAAGAATTATCCATGCCATGGTTGATCCGAATGATACTTCACCACCAGAGGAGGCGTGCAAAATAATTCAAGTGATAAACATGTGTAGAAGGGTTAGTGGTGTGAATGTTGGCGGAACAAAGACCAAGTCATATTTTTAATGAGTTAGATTCATATAATGAGCATACAAGAATTCTAAGTGAGATGTATAAGGTTAAGGTGGAGATATTAGGAGCTATTAATGGAATGTTGATTTAAGACTTTGTGGGTGTGTCAACTGAAAACCCTCACGAGACAAAACTCCACCTCTAAGGAAACTTGGAGGTTTAAAGGCTTGTTGCACATGCTAAGTGCAACCGTGATTCCTACGAAAGTGAGTTAGGATTTCCCTGTTTTTATTTTTCGTATCTTCTGTTTTGCTAGGGACTAGCAAAATCTAGGTGTGGGGGTATTTGATGTATTGCATACATTGCAACATATGTCTTTCATTTAGATTACTTTTACATCAATAAATGCTACTAAGGTATGTGTTTAGTCTTATTTACAGAATACAGGGACCTGAATGCAATTTACCCACATCCCGAGCATAAACGCATGCAAAAGACTCATTTCTATCATAAAGACCAAGTTCAAGATTATCGGGTTACGAATGGAAATGTATCCAAGCATAAAAGCATTCAAGTCCTAATTGCAAAAAGAACAAGGACTTAAGCACAAAAGTAGCCGGGGACTTAACTGCAAAAAGTCAAGGACCTAATTGCAAATCACGAGTAGCTTTTATTATCTTGGAGAAAATATATAGAAAAATCAATGTATATCTCCAAATATGTGAAGGAATTAATCCGGAGCTCAAAAGAATGGAAAGAATCAATCCAGACGCGCAAATAAGGATCAAATCATACCATAAACATTCAACAAAAATCCGGACAAAATCAGGCCAGATTGTGCGGCGTTTCCGCCACACCACACACACAATGTGCGGCGTTTCCGCCGCCCAAGCATCGATCCGCGTCTCCCAATTTCGTCCAGTCGTGTCTGGACACGTGTACTTTCCAATATTATACCTAGATCCCTTGTAGCAACTATAAATAGACCCAAGAACGATGTTAGAAGGGTCCTTAGTCTTTGGTTGTAGGTTTTTAGTCTTAATCTTAGTTTTGTACTCTTCTTTTCATTAATAAAATTCTGTCTTTTATTTCTTACTTTTAGTTTTCTTTTGTAATGTCTCAAGGACCCCTTCTTCCTCCCTCCATGAGTTTCTAACTCTTTCCAAAGGGTGGAGGTGACGGATATAGGGTGAAGAGAAGACGAATAAAAGTTATTATTTTAATTTTGTGTTAGTATATTTTGATTACTTGAGTTTGTGTTAAATCATTTATCATGTAATGCTTCATAACTAACATGATTTATTATAAGTTTCTGAATTCTCTAATCTAAACCCTAAATCTCTCCCTCCTTGTGTTCGACCCGTATTTGCCACGTCTCCATTGACGCCGTGCACTTGCGGTATAAATTTAATTCTCATCACAAGCCAAATAGACCGGTTCTTCAAGTATTTTTGGCGAATGCACTTCACCCAAAGAGAGCTTCCGTCTTCCACCACGAGCCAAAATAGCGTAGGAGGCCCACTGCGCTCCATTCTACTAAGTGCTTGAGCCCGAGTCCCCCTTCTCTTTCTGGTGTACACACATCCTTCCACGCAACAGCCACCCACTTCTTAGGCCCTCCCCAAATAAATCTAGACATAAGGATATCCATCTCTTGTAGCACTTTGCGAGGGATGGGGAAAGCGGATGTCCAATATATGCTAAGAGAGACTAGTACACTCCTTATGAGCTCCACCCGACCGGCTATAGATAAAAAAATTGCTTCCAAGTGCTCAACCGTGACTTTAGTTTGTTGACAAGGGACATGCAATGACTTCTTCCCATCCTTCCCGAGAATAAGCGCAAGCCAAGGTATATCACCGGGAAAAGCTTTTTCTCCATACCTAGATGTTCGACTATCCATTCCCCATGTGGGATTTCACCTCCCATGAATATTTCATTCTTTGAAGCATTAAATTGCAGCTTCGAGTATGCCGTGACGTCATCAAGAAATTGTTTAAGAGCTTTGGCGTTTTCCTTTGTAGCATTTGCAAAAAGTAGCACATCATCCGCAAACATCAAGTGTGAGACGATGGTGTCTCCACACGGCAAGGTCTCAAGCTTGCCTTCCTCCACCGCCATCTTCACCATATTACTCAAGACATCCATGTACATTACAAACAAATATGGGGCTAGTGGATCACCTTGCGTCAACCCATTCCTTGCTCTAAATGGTGCTGAATTTACCCCGTTCACGGTCACAACGAAGGAAGCTCTTACACATGCCATGATGGTCCTCCTCCACTTGTCCGGGAACCCAATTTCTCCATTACTTATTCAAGGAACTCCCACGAGATGGAGTCATAAACCCTTTGAATATCAAGCTTGATGCACATTCTCCCTCTTCCTTTATCAAGATGAAGGTTGTGGCACAGTTCATGTGCAAGTAGGATGTTGTCACTAATTCTTCTTCCATGAACAAAGGCACTTTGATTTTCCCCAACAATTTGTGGTAGCAATTTCTTTAACTGGTTTCCAAGCACTTTTGAAGTGCATCTATACGTCATGTTGCACAAAGCTATGGGCCTATAATCTTCCACCAACATTGGTGCCTTCTTTTTTGGTATGAGTGTGATAGACGTGTAGTTCCACTTCGCCAAAACCTTTCCACTTGTCATGCTCATGCATGACACACCACTTTGGTGCATGACTCCATGGCTTTGAAGATATCCTTCTTTATTATTCCCCACGCCACTTTGAAGAACTTAGCATTGAACCCATCGGGTCCCGGTGCCTTGTCCACATTTGCATTTAAGATAACATCTTCAAGCTCCTTCATGTGTAATTTGCGCACTAAACATTCTCCATCTGATGCCTCAAGTTGGGGTAACTCAATCGATGATTTGATCTTACAAACCTGAAATTCATTAGCAAACAAGTTAGAAAAAAAGCATCGAAACGCTTCACGAATCTCTCCCTCCTCCTCGAAAGTTTCTCTACCTCACACACTCTCCTCACTCGGTTGGTGACCCTCCTCACTCTAAGTTGCGCATGAAAGAACCGGTTGTTTCGGTCCCCCTCTCTTAATCACCTAACTCTTGATTTTTGCCGAATTAGAGATTCCTCCCATGCAAGAACACGGTTCAGCTCCTCTTTTGCTGCCCTGTCTTCTCTTCCTAGGTGCTCATCATCCGGCCCTCACTTCTCCTTCTCCTAATATCCGCAAGGGCATTTCTAGCTATTCCCACCTTGTTTATAACATTTCCAAACTTGAGCCCACTCCATCTCTTGTGAGCCTTCTTTACTTCATTCAATTTTTTCACCACTCTAAACATGGGGGTACCATCAACAAGTGTTTCCCACGTGCCCTCCACAACCCCTAGTTTTCATGGTAAGTGTTGCATGGTCACTCAAGTCCTTTGCCCCCACCACATAATAAGCCTCCGGGAACCTCTCTAGCCAAGCATTGTTCATCAAGATGCGGTCAATTTTGGTTTCAATACGAGCGGACCCCTCGGAAGAGTTGGACCAAGTGAATTCCTCACCCAACCATGGCATCTCAAGGAGTTGAAGGGCATCTGCACACTCGTTGAAGTCCTTAATTGCAGCCTCATTTACCTCCCCTCCTCCCCTCTTCTCGCTTGCCATACGAATACAAATGAAGTCCCCTCCCACTACCCAAGGTATCGAGGCACTTGGTTCCACGGAAGCAAGGTCTTGCCATATTTTCCTTCTCTCCACATGACCACTCTCTCCATAAATTGCCGTGACAGCAAACTCTATCCCATCCTTCCTCTTGAGCCCCTCGAAATGAAGCATTTGGGCGGATTCAAATTTGGTATCAAGGCCTACCACTTGATCATTCCAAAGCACAAGTATTCTCCCAGAGTCGACAATCAAGCTATTTCCCACCCATTGATGAGGCCATATTGCACGCTTGAATCTTGCAAGCTTCTTCAATTTTACTTTGTGTTCCACAAGACACACTATATCCAGCTTCACCTCCCTTATTCGACCCCTTATCATAAGTCCCTCCTCATTGGTTCTTCCAAAAGAAGAGCACCCATCTTTGTTTTGCTTTCCCTTTTGCTTTTCTAGACGTCCACATGGCATCCTCTCCTTGGCTTCCTCCCTTGTAGTCGTTTCCTCACAAAAATGGACTCTCTTTTTGTCTCCATTCTTATCCTCCTCCATGCCATGTGCCCTCCTCTCATTTGCTCCAACTAGAGTGGAATACCGAACGAATTCTAGTGATCCTCTTGATTTCCCCCCCTCATTTTCCCTCCCACATGAGTTCCCACATGTCACCTCCCCATTTGCTGATGTGGCCACGTCACCTTCCAAAGGATCCACGTAATCATCCCTTCCAACCATCCTCCCTTCACCACCCTCCTCGGCAGCGACCTCCTTTGTCTTCACCCCATCCGAAGACCCCTCATCTATCACCCTTTCTGTCCTTTCCTTTCTTTGCACCTCACGCCCATCCTTCTCAAGGTTTTTCCCACCCTTTACGTGGCCTACCACCACCCATTTCTTGGCCTTTCTTTATGGAGCTTCATGGACATCCGCAAGCACTCTCTTCCTTGGGCATCTCTCCACCTCATTCCCAAACTCAAGGCACTCCATGCAATACCCAGATCGCCACTCATATTCCACGTTTACTCCATGCATTTAACCTTCCTCCACTTGCACCTCCACCCAACTTGGATAAGAGAACTCGTGGCTGACCTCAATACACACTCTTGCAAACGCCAACCTACACCCGGAAGCCGTATTTTCATCCATGTAGAGGGGCCCTCCAAGCACACTTGCTATGTTGGTCAATGTGTTAGGTGTCCAAAAACGGAGGTCAAGCTCTGGAAAACGAACCCAAATGGGAACCGAGGTGATGTTGGCCTTCTTCAATGTCATTTCCGGTGCCCACTCTTGCACCACAAGTGGTGCCCCTCTAATGAACCAAGGTCCTCCTTGAAGAACTCTCTTTCTATCTTCACTAAGTGTAAAACGAAATAATAAGAAACCTTGGCTTCTTCTAATGATTTCCATACCTCCAACTAATCCCCACAACTTGTGGAGATGCTTCTCCAACGTTCGCAAGTGAGATGTGAGAGCAACGAAATACCCTACTAACACCTTGTCCCACCGCTTCAAAGCCTCGAGCACTTCTTGCTTTGAACAAACGGCTACCTTCTCTCCTCCCTTAACAACCGGTGGAACAAACTTGAGGGTCGTGGCTGCGCTTAAACTAGACGTGAATAAATCCGACCACTTCCTTGGGGGAGTAAGGACACTCCCTAGAGGTGGTGTGGGAGCTTCACCCTCCAAAACCGAGGACAAAGCAATCTTGTTTGCATGATGGAGATCTTTAATGGTGCCACCATCTCCATCTTGTAGTTGCAATCGTGTAGAGCTAGATGTAGGATCCATTTTGGTGAGAAAATCAAAGGTTTTGGTGAAGAAACGAGGTGGAAAACCATAGACGACCCTAGGTTCCCCACACACCTAGAGTTTCTCTCTCCTCTCATAACTCTCCCTTCTCTCATCTCTCCTCCCTCTCCTTGCCCTTCTCACTCTCTCCCCCCTCTCCCTCTGTTTCACTCCTTCCTTATCTCTGTCCTTCTCCCTCTCTCTATCTCCCTCTCTCTCATTCCTTGTGGTTCTCTCTACTTCTCTTTCTCCATCTCTCCTCTCTCCCTCTCCTTTCCTTTAACACTCTCTCCCCCTCTGTCCGCATCTCCTCTCTCTCCGTCTCCTTCTAGCCCTCTCACTCTCCATCTCCGTGTCTCATCTTGTTCTGTCTCCCTGTTTCCCAATTTCCCTCTCTTTCGTCCTACACACTCCATCTCTCTCTCCCGCCTTCTCCTTCTCCTTCCCCCTCCTTGTCTATCCCTCCTTCTCTCTCTCACCTCTATCATTCCTCTCTCCCTTGCCTTCTCGTCCTTCCCTCTCTCCCTCCTTTGTCGATCTCTCCTCCTTTTCTCTCAACCTCTCTCCATCTCCTTCTCCTTTGCTGCCTCTCTCTCCTTTTTCTTCTTGTCTTTTTCTTTCTCCTTCTCCTTCCCCTTCTCCGTCTCTCTCCGCTTCTTCACTCTTTCTAACTCTCTGCATCTCCTTCTCTCTCGTTCTCTCCTTCTCCTTATCCCTCTCTTACTTTCTCCTTCTCTACCCTTCGCCTTCTCCATCTCCTTCTCTCTCTTTTTGTACTTTTGTCCCCTCCTAAGTACTATCTCTCTTTCACTATCCTACTTCCCTCTCCCTCCTCCTTCTCTTTCTCTCTCTCTCTCTCTCTCCATCTCATGTGTCTCTTCTTCACTATCTCTCCTTATCCCATTCTTTCTATTTCTAATTTTTTTTCTCTCAACTCTCCTCCTTCCCTCTATCCGTTTCGTTCTCTCTCTCACTCTCCGTGTCATTACCCTTTCTCTCTCTCTCATCTCTTTCCCTCTCTCCTCCGTCTCTCTTTCCACCTTCTGCTTCTCTTTCTCCTTGTATGTCCCTCCTTCTTTCGCTACTTCTCCCTCTCCTTCTCTCTCATGTCTCCCTCTCTCTCCTTATCATTCTCTCTCTCCTCCTTCTACTTCTTTCTCTATTCTCATCCTTCCTTCCCTCCCCTCTCTCCTTCTCTTTCCTTCTCTCATTATCTCTCCCTCCTTCTCATTGTTCTTCACTCTCTCTTATTGTCCCGCTCTCTCTACTTCTCACTCCTCTATCTGATTCTCTATTTCCATCTATCTTCTCTCTCCTTATCCTTCACTCTTCGTCTTCAATCTCCTTCCCTCCCTCTCCTCTACTTTAATCCCTCTCCTCTATCCCATTTTCCTTCTCCATCTCTCTCATCTTCTTGTCTCTCCCCCTCTCTCTTTCCTTTTCCTTTCCTTCCCTCCCCTCTTGCATCTCTCTCTATCTCCATCTCCGCTCTTTCTCTCTCCCTCTCTCTCCGTCTCCTTCTCCCTCCACTCCTCCATCTCCCTGTCCATAACTGTCTCCCCTCCTCTGTCACTCTATCTTACTCTCTCGCTCTCTGTCTCCTTCTTCTCTCTCTTTCCTTCTCTCTCCTCCTTCTCGATCTCTCCTCTCTTCCACTCCTTCTCCTTCTCGGTCTCCTCCCCTCTCGCTCCCCTTGTCCTTCTCTCTCTCCCCATCTTCTCTCAACTCTCCCCTTCTCCTTTTCTCTCCTTGTTCTCCTTCTTCTTCTCTCCCCTTCTTCTCCCTCCTTGTCTTCCTCCTCTCTCTCTCATCCCTCTCCTCCTCCCTCTTCTTTTCCTCTCCGTCACCTTCACTCTCTCACACTCCTCTCGTTCTCCTTCTCATCTCTCTCCTCCCCCTTTGTCTCTCCTCTTTTCCGCCATTCTCGTTCTCCTCCTTATCTCTCTCCTCTCTATTTGTCTCTCCCCTTCCCCTTTTTTCTCGTTCTCCTTCTCTCTTTCTCTCTCCCCCTTCTCTATACTTCTCTCTCCTTCTCTCTATCTCTCCCTCTTCTTACCATTGGTGTCTACTTCTCCTTCTCCCTCTCTCTTTCCTTCTCTCTTTCTCCTTCCCTTCCAGTATCCTATTCCTTCTCTCTCTTTCTCCTCGTCTTCCTCCACCTAGCTCACTTACGGACTCTCTCGCTGCCTTTCTCTCACCCCTTTTTGCAAAGCAAAAGGGAGGCTTGGCCTCTAAATTCTATTAAGTATCTGTGTAAAATTACATCCTACCAAAATTGAAAGCTACAGTTTGCGGGATATACAAGGTGCACATCCGGCCACTAACATGCTCTCCTACTATCTCGCCCAATGGGCTACAACAATCTACGCTTTCCTACATCCTATATATTATTTGCACTCATGGAGTTTCGCCAAAGTTATTTAAAACTCTTCAACTTCACGGGGTCTTCTTTGATTGGCTCTATGTTCACCCCCATCACCCTTACCACCTCTTTTGCAACGTCCGCAACCTCCTTTGATCCTTTGTGCTCATCCCCAAAGATGCCTCTATTTCTTTCCATCCAACACTCGTGCACCACCACACTGAAAGCCAAGCTCATGATTTCCCTCTCCAAATCCGTCCCATGGGCTCCGATCATCCCAATAGCTTCAGCATCCAAAGAGCCTTTGATTGTGTAGTGCAAAGGCATACCAAAACGGACTTGGATCCATACTTGTCGAGTGAACTCGCAAGCCCAAAACAAATGGGACATATCTTCCATTCCAATTTTGCATAGGACACATGTAGTGTCATATTTCGGCCCTCTTTGTCTCATCAAGCAGTTCGTCATCAACCTTCCTCTTAGTGCCCGCCACAAAGTGAAAGAAAATTTTAAAACGTGGTGCTTGTGCCACACTACCTGCGTCCACCTTACTTCCTCCTTTCTTTTGAGGACCCATGTCCATGCCTCACGCATGGTAAACCTTTCGTTTGTGGCCCCTTGATTGATCTCGTTTTATATTTAACCGCAAGTGCACGGCCGCGTTGAAGCGGTGGCAAATACGGGTCGTCCACTAGGAGGTGTGTCGACACTTGGTTTGTTCGAAGGCGAGAGGTAAAAAGAAGGAGAGAGGTTGGTTACACTAAACTACACTAAGATGCAAATGGAAATGGAAAAGAAGCAAGAAAAACTAAACCCCAAAGGGGGTAGGGAAATAATGTGAACATAAAGAAGTGTGTGTGTGTGTGTGTGTGTGTGTGTGTGTTCATTAAGCTCCTCACAACATGTAGTGCATGAAATCATAAAACTACATCCAACCTTGCCTCCACATGAATTAAGATAAGACTACATCATTAAAACATACAAGACAATAATTGGAATGAAGCTACATGAACTCAAGTATAAAGACTATACCCTACTATGCCTCTACATGAATTAAGATTTCACTACATCATTAAAACATACAAGACATTAGCTAAGGTAAAGGCAACAAGAGCTCATACACTACAAATTGTGTTTCCAATATTAACTTCATCCATATCCTAACCTTATCATTCCCCATAAAATAGGTCCACTAATCAAAGCATAAGCTAAGCTTCATTCAAGAGCATTAGCATATCAAAGATAAGAGTGAAAACCCATTAGATGGTTATGGAAATCATATAAAGCTCAAGGGATAAAGATAACACACACTTAATACACTACATGATTATATCACATATTTCTCCACCCCCCAAATGGGGATGGAACTACTCACTACTCATTACACTAACTATATTAGCAAAAGAAATCATAATACTGAAATGAAAGTTAACTAAGAAGGCAAGAAGCATTAAAGAAACATAAAAGGAAAGGAAAGACTAAACAAACATGCACAAATTAAAAGACAAGATTGAAAGAAACTAGAAGAATTATTTTATTAACAAATGACTCACATTGAAGGTAGCATTCATCTCCACCTTGAGTTTTTGCTTCAAGGCTCACTCCTTAGTAGAGAGAATACCACCAAGCAATGGGTAATTACAATGGAAGGTGAAGAGTTCTATTTATAAGCATGGAAAAAGCTAATCGGGGACAATCCCCCGATGTGGGACTAAACCAATACCAAAAATAGCCTAAACGAACATTAATACAAGTCCAGGAGAAATTTCGACGGATCCTGAGCAATATGGACCGCCAATTAGCGGTCCAAAATTGTCGGATCGTGTTGGAATTTGTTGTGGGCTTTGCTTTCTGGTATTGTTGGTCTTGGATGCATCTAACTTGTTTAGTGGAGCTCCGACCCGAATCGAATTGACAAAATACTCCTCATGATGGTGTGGAGTTTCCTGTTTTGCTCTTAGGTCCTTCTGTCTTACGATCAGGTCCTTCCCCCTTGCATCTTGGTCCCCAGGTCTCACAATTAGGTCCTTTTTCCTGCTTTTGGGTCCTTTCATGGCTCTTCTCTTCAAACCTCTTTATTTCTTTAAACTAAACATAAAACTCATCACGTAGCATTGCTTAGGTGTAAGATAATGGATATAAGGTACAAATATAAGCATGAAATGATGTCAATCAAATACCCCCACACCTAAGTTTTTGCTAGTCTCGAGCAAAACAAAGAAAGGAAAAAGCATACGAAAAACAAGAAATCCTAACTCACTTTCGTAGGAATCACGGTTGCACTTAGCATGTGCAACAAGCCGTTAAACCTCCTTGTTGCCAAGGAGGAGGAGTGGTGTCTCCTGAGGGTTTTCAGCGGATATACCCACAAAATCCAAACAAGATGCATTAATCAATCAAGCTACACGACTCGTTGGACTTATTTTGTCGATCATGGAATGCGGTAATACTACGGGTCGACTCTATATATGTAATCAGTCCACACACCTAGCCTAATGAGTTATTCGTGAGAGTTAACTAAGGAATTAAGTGAAAGACATGGGCAACCTTAACTTCTGAATGTGATACAACGTGTAAAGTCCATTTTGGTTCTTATTTGACTCTTCTTTTTTTTTTTTTTTTTTCTTTCTTTTTTTTTATTTTTTTTTCTTTTTCTTTGGAGAATTTATTGGTTGGTGTTTGATTCTCCCAGGGTCAGGTTTCGTGCATCATTGCCTATGAGGACTTACACTATCACGTACACCTTCCCCCAAATCTCCACATAGGGCGATCCCTACCACCCGTGTAAAGGGAGTTCGGTCGGTGCATCCCAAGTCAGATGACTCGAAAGCACCAGGCATAAAGTCCCCTCAGACCTACTTTCCCGAGTGATAGGAGCCGTGCGAGAAGAGAGAACACCACTTATTTATTTATTTATCTACATGGGAACCAAAACCCCTACACTTAAGTTTCACAAAAAGATATTAAGGGCCCTTGACTATGACAAACTTCCTTATACTAACAGACACGAATTATTTGACTCACTAGGTTCAGGGTGGACTTCTTTAAATGTTTGAGTACGGAAACCCTAGGATTACACGCCCCCCGAGGGAAAACCGGGGTGCATCCTAACGACTCGATAAATCCTAAAGCCACGTACTAGATATCCTAATGCATCAAGTTCAAGACAATTTTGGGAGCTATCTTTTTACTTTGCCTCACAACGGTTTTGCACATGCTAAACACACGCAAAACCCACAAAACATTTTCTTTCGCAAACACATGAAGATTTTGAAAGAAATGTGAAAATTTTGAAGCACTAGGCAAGCAAAAGAAGACAAGTCACCCAAGGATCATGGCAAGCAGATATATCGATATTAAATGCGGCACACTAACATGACCCTAACAATGCACACAAAAGAAAACAAAAAAAATCAAAAGAAAAGACTCGACTATGTACACACGTAAAACACCCCCCCACACCTACTTCATGCATTGTCCTCAATGAATGTGAGCAAAATACGACATGGATTGATGCATAAAAAGGAGAGATCTCACCAACATGAAGTACAAAGGGAAGTGCAAGGTCATGTTGATGGACATAACCCGAATTCCCTCGAAACCTGTGAGATGCTAAAGAAGGGATACAAATACGTGAAAGAAATGGAGCCCAAATACACAAGGGTTGGGGCTCACAACAATCAATGCTCACTGAAGGAGTCTTTTATTGAACTTCTTTTTTTTTATATATATAACTATGTACAAACATAAGTTCCCATCTTCATTTGTCAAAAGACATCAAATGGGAACCTCAAGAGTGGGTCAATGCACTTGGAAAGGGAACATGACACCACGCGGGGCCAGAATACGCATGCGTGGGCCCCCTTCACAAAGAGCACCAGATGAAATGAGAGGTTCATGAATTGGACGCAAAGGCGTCTCATTCAAAGGATCAAACTGAAAGAGCTTGAACCTCTCGAGAGTTTGGGAAATAAGGGGCAACGGAAGAAAAATATCTCCCGTTGCGGAACTGAAGTTATGATCATCAATCCAAACTCTCCAACCAACAGGCTGGTGGGTCGGAACGAGGTCAAGCACCTCGTTATGCATGTCCAACTCACCAGGAGAACAGGAAGTGGGTCTCATACCCAAAGTATCCTCCAAGGAACTCCTAATACCCTCATGAGCAATGTAGTTGTTTGATGTTCCATCATTTCCAAGATGATCAGGAACAATAGTGAGAGGCAAACTCTCATCAGGTTGTTTGAAATTGAGGGTACTAGGGAGCTCTTGCTCCACCAGAGGTGAGTCCTTAAGAGGCACAACATGAAGATCATGTGGCTCAAGGGCCACGGGACAAAAAGATAAGGCACAATCCTGTGCCGACTCATAATGAAGCTGGTCCAAGTTATTCTCAATTTGAATCGAATCCTCCACTAAGTGATCATGAATTGAAACCCCAAGTCCCTCAGACTGACTAGGAGTTTGACTTTGAAAGATTGTGCTTTGAATTTGTGGATGTGGTGGTGGTTCGATATCGAAAGATGAATCCTCATGTTGACACGAAAGGTTACTCTCCTCACTTAATTGTTGCGTCAGTTGACTCACTTGAAGTGTCAGATTTTGTATGCGGTCAACGAGGAGGTCCAAGTCAGATCTTGGGAAATTTTGGGGTAGGGTGTTGATGGCCTGAGAATGAGTCCAATGATTTGAAGTGGGGTGTTGGTAGAATTCTGGGTATTCGGGAGGAGGATATTGGGGTGGAATTGATGTATAAGAATTTGAATACGAATTGTCTCCCCACGAATCCATTCCTCTCGGGTTGTACGCGGATGCGTAATGGTCATAATGAGCATTTTGGGAAAATGTGTACTCATACTCAGGCTCTGGGGGAACATAAGGACATTCCCCGAAATCATGACCACTCAACCCACAATAGTGACACGGTACGGCTACTGGAGCCACCGGTGCACCCATGTCATCTACCACATGCATGAAAGAGGCCAAAGGTTCTTGTAATGTCTCAGATTGATGACCAACATATGATCCGACGTAACTAGATGGTGGTCTAGTAGTCGGTGCCTCTCTCATATTACCCCAATATGAAGATTGCTCAGTCACACAATTGCGATTATCCCAACCATACGGGGTGTTCGTCTGAGCCACCCCAGGTTGCATGGGTCCGGAGTACCAGGGAGAATCGTCCTGGTCCCAACAATGATATGGATGGTCGCCCATGTAACCATCCATCTCAACAGAGAACTCTCGAGTCGATCACTCTCACCACCACGAGGCCAAGCTCGCAAAAAGTGCTCGACTCGACCCTAAAACGCTACAGAGAGTGTAAAGGGGAGGAGACTATAACGTAGAATAAGGTGAGAAGAAGATGACTCAGAGGAGAAGGGAAGAATCCCTAGAGCTAGCGAGGGTACAGGGTGAAGGTAGAAGCCTAACTAGCAAGCACGGCTCAAACAATGTAAGGCAATGGGTCCTTAGGCTAGACGACGCCTAACTTCGAGGTCACTAGCCTCGACACGCCTCACCTCCCTACAACGAGGACCACAATGCCCAGCAAGTGATACCAGATCTGGAGATCCAGTACCTCCTACTATCGACAACGTAGGCAACGCCGATCAGGTCATGACGGTCTCAACTAGATTACTCTCCTAGTGCGCCCGCAATCCTAGGGCCAATGTCTACTTGCTTTTAGTTAAGGCTTTATTAAGAGTGGTTTTTGGGGCCAAGGAAAGGGTGATGAAATCCCCCACCTTATCTTTTATGGGACAGCCCCTCCTTAGTAGCGTTTTGAGCTTAAATCTAGCAATCAATCACTCCAATCAAACGCTCAACTCACTCTTGTCCCGATGCACCTTACTAACTAATGCATGATCGAAACATGCATGAATGAGAGATAAGGAATGCGTACCTCGCTCCAGCAATCAACGACAAAATGTAAAGCAAAGAAAAGAAAGATGCATGCAAGGTCTACATATGATGCATGACCTAGATGGCAAGAAGTCTAATCTTTTGCTTTGAGTTTTATGGTCCAAGTTGATTAAAGGGGATTGAACTTAAATCTGGGAGCAAACTAACGATCACAACATGCAAAATTGGGCTCCCAGATAACTAAAGTGAACAACATAACAACTGGAACAAATTTGAGAGCAATTGAGGCTCACCAGGCCGCCAATTGGCGGTCCCAGACCGCTGATTGGCTGTCACTTTGGGGTCTTTTGCTCTCCAATTACTCCAGTCGCTTCCCCTTGATCCTCAGGTTCCCTGCCACTAAGACAAACTGAAAACAAAAAATTAAAAACCCCTCGAATCGTCCAAACCAACGTCTGGACAGAGCACCTCCCCGGCAACGGCGCCAAAAACTTGATTGATCTCGTTTTATATTTAACCGCAAGTGCACGGCCGCGTTGAAGCGGTGGCAAATACGGGTCGTCCACTGGGAGGTGTGTCGACACTTGGTTTGTTCGAAGGCGAGAGGTAAAAAGAAGGAGAGAGGTTGGTTACACTAAACTACACTAAGATGCAAATGGAAATGGAAAAGAAGCAAGAAAAACTAAACCCCAAAGGGGGTAGGGAAATAATGTGAACATAAAGAAGTGTGTGTGTGTGTGTGTGTGTGTGTGTGTTCATTAAGCTCCTCACAACATGTAGTGCATGAAATCATAAAACTACATCCAACCTTGCCTCCACATGAATTAAGATAAGACTACATCATTAAAACATACAAGACAATAATTGGAATGAAGCTACATGAACTCAAGTATAAAGACTATACCCTACTATGCCTCTACATGAATTAAGATTTCACTACATCATTAAAACATACAAGACATTAGCTAAGGTAAAGGCAACAAGAGCTCATACACTACAAATTGTGTTTCCAATATTAACTTCATCCATATCCTAACCTTATCATTCCCCATAAAATAGGTCCACTAATCAAAGCATAAGCTAAGCTTCATTCAAGAGCATTAGCATATCAAAGATAAGAGTGAAAACCCATTAGATGGTTATGGAAATCATATAAAGCTCAAGGGATAAAGATAACACACACTTAATACACTACATGATTATATCACATATTTCTCCACCCCCCAAATGGGGATGGAACTACTCACTACTCATTACACTAACTATATTAGCAAAAGAAAGCATAATACTGAAATGAAAGTTAACTAAGAAGGCAAGAAGCATTAAAGAAACATAAAAGGAAAGGAAAGACTAAACAAACATGCACAAATTAAAAGACAAGATTGAAAGAAACTAGAAGAATTATTTTATTAACAAATGACTCACATTGAAGGTAGCATTCATCTCCACCTTGAGTTTTTGCTTCAAGGCTCACTCCTTAGTAGAGAGAATACCACCAAGCAATGGGTAATTACAATGGAAGGTGAAGAGTTCTATTTATAAGCATGGAAAAAGCTAATCGGGGACAATCCCCCGATGTGGGACTAAACCAATACCAAAACATAGCCTAAACGAACATTAATACAAGTCCAGGAGAAATTTCGACGGATCCTGAGCAATATGGACCGCCAATTAGCGGTCCAAAATTGTCGGATCGTGTTGGAATTTGTTGTGGGCTTTGCTTTCTGGTATTGTTGGTCTTGGATGCATCTAACTTGTTTAGTGGAGCTCCGACCCGAATCGAATTGACAAAATACTCCTCATGATGGTGTGGAGTTTCCTGTTTTGCTCTTAGGTCCTTCTGTCTCACAATTAGGTCTTTTTTCCTGCTTTTGGGTCCTTTCATGGCCCTTCTCTTCAAACCTCTTTATTTCTGAAAACTAAACATAAAACTCGTCACGTAGCATTGCTTAGGTGTAAGATAATGGATATAAGGTACAAATATAAGCATGAAATGATGTCAATCACCCCTACTCGCACGGGTTTGTCTCTTCCTCCATGGATTTTAATCCCCAAAATATGTGGCCAGAACTCGATCATTTCCGACGACCTTGCGTATCATAGTGTAATCTTTCACCCTCCGGTCGGCTAAGCAATGGTACTACCACACCAAGGATCAAGGAAGAACCGAATACTTGTCCCATCTCCCACTTGGTATTGAATCTTCTCCTTCACTTGTTCTCGGACACTCAAGAGTCCCCTCCATGCCCATGAACATGATGATGGGGGTCGAGCAAGCCAAATACTCACATTTTGCATGTACTTCCGCCGAATGCATCTAACCCACAAGGATTGATCATTTTCCACCACCAACCAAAATAACCGCATCATCCCGGCGGTATTCCAATCAACTAGTCGCCGTAGGCCCAAACCACCTTGCATTTTGGGCGTACATATATCCTTCCACACCACGCCCACCCACTTCTTCTCACCTCCCCAAACAAAGTGGACCATAAGCTGTTCCACCTCTTGTAAGACACTTCTAGGCACCAAGAAAGCGGACGTCCAACAGATACTCATTGATGTGATCACACTCCTAATCAACTCCACGCGTCCCGCCATTGATAGAAAATTCCTCTTCCATGTGCTCAATCGAACTCTCACCTTCTCAAATAAGTCCACAAAATGGGTTCGCCCAAGTCTAGACGAGAACAAGGGGAGTCCCAAGTATAGAACCGGAAAAGCAACTTGCTCCATTCCCAAGTGCTCACAAATCCATGCCCCATGTGTCGCATCTCCTCCCATAAAAACTTGACTCTTCGATGTGTTTAGTTGCAGCCCGAACGTAGAGGAGAAGCTCTCAAGGATTCTCTTGATGACTCTGGTGTTTGCCTTTGTAGCCTTTGTAAAAACCATCACATCATCGGCGAAAAGAAGGTGGGAAACTCAGACATCACCACATCTTGCCGGCTCAAGTGTTCCTTCTTCAACCTCCTTTGTAATCATACTACTTAGGACTTCCATGCAAAGTACAAAGAAATATGGCGCAAGAGGATAACCTTGCCTAAGGCCATTAGTTGCTCGAAAGGCTTTCGAGTTTGCTCCATTCACTGTAACCACAAAGGATGCCTGCACACAAGCCATGATCCACTTCCTCCACTTGATCGGAAACCCAAACCTTTGGAGCACCTCTTCAAGAAAGGTCCACGAAATCGAGTCATACGCTTTCCTCAGGTCCAACTTAAGACACATTCTCCCTTGTCCTCTCTCCAAATGCATGTTGTGACAAATCTCATGAGCGAGAAGGATGTTGTCGCTGATCCTCCGACCACTCACAAACTCACTTTGAGACTCACCAACCAAACGAGGAAGCACCTTCTTCAGCCTACAAGCCAAGACCTTCGAGATATAGCGATACATCATGTTGCATAGAGATATAGGACGGTAATCATTGATCATGTGTGGCGTAGGCTTCTTTGGTATAACCGTAATGGAAGTATAGTTGATTTGCGCAAGGAGTTTCCCATTTCTCACGAACGAGTCCACCGCCTTGAACACGTCACACTTTACACACGACCAAGATGCCTTGAAGAATTTTGCATTAAAGTCGTCTCGACCCGACGCCTTGTCCACATTTGAGTCCATCACAACCCTCTCAAGTTCTTTCACTGTGACAGCCTTTATGAGGTCATTTGCTTCCACCTCCTCAAGTTGTGGCAACTTATGGATTGATTCTATACTTCGTACCTGAAAACCATTAGCAAACAAGTTAGAGTAACGGCGCCGAAACGCCTTACGAATATCTCCCCCACTTTCAATGGCCATTCCCTCCACTAACACTCGCCTCACATGATTGGTGGCTCTCCTCACTCTAAGGAAGCATGGAAAAATCTAGAGTTTCGGTCACCTTCTCGTAACCATCTCACCCTCGATTTTTGTCTTACAATGGATTCTTCTCGAACTAGTGCTTCGGATAGGCCATTCTTGCACTCGATTTCCAACAATAATAGACTCGCTTCCTCGGGTTTCTCCACCCTCTTAAGCCGCACCACCTCAAGGGCGTGCCTAGCTTCCACCACTCTTTGCTCCACGTTACCAATCGTAGACCGACTCCACTTCTTTAAAGCCTTCTTAACTTCCTCTAATTTTAGAACCAGTCGAAACATGAGTGTGCCTTCCACAAGAGTAGACCAAGCCGTGCCCACCACATTTAAAAATTCCTCATGCTCAACCCAAAAATTCTGAAAACGAAACATTCGAGCCTTCCTTTCACCCATCTTCTCCGTATTCATGATAAGAGGCGCATGGTCACTCAAGTCCTTCCCTCCCACTTCATAAAACGACTCCTGAAAATCAGCTATCCATGCATGTGAAATGAGCATCCGGTTGATACGTGTCTCAATACAAGCTTCTCCTCGTGAGGAATTTGTCCAAGTGAACTCATCCCCTGTTCATCGATACAAGTGTGAATCCAGCCATGGCCGTCATATTCAGCCCTGCTCCTCCCAGCTCCTCCCAGCTTCTCACTCCCCCGCCTAATGCAATTGAAATCACCACATACAAGCCAAGGAGTATCATTACCCGGTGCCGCTCTCACAAGATCTTCCCAAAGTGCTCGTCTTTCAACATGACCATTTGCACCATACACCATTGTCAACACAATCACCATGCCACTCACCAAATCATTTCCTTCAAGTTGCACCATTTGAGTCGATTCCCATGCAACCCGGAGATCCACTTTGCTATCATTCCACATTACTAAAATCCGACCCGAATCTACAATTATATTATTTGCAGCCCATTTTTGTTGTCCCCAAATTAGTCTCCGAAATCTATCCAACTTAGTCTTCACCTTGTACTCCATGATTGACATAATTTCATGCTTACATGTGTATCTTATATCCATTATCTTACACCTGAGCAATGCTACGTGACGAGTTTTTTGTTTGAATTTCAGAAATGAAGAGGTTTGATGAGAAGAGGCATGAAAGGACCTAAAAGATAGGAAAAAGGACTGAATTGTGAGACCTGGGGACTAAGATGCAAGGGAGAAGGACCTGAACGTAAGACCGAAGGACCAAAGAGCAAAACAGAAAACTCCACACCATCATGGGGAGTATTTTGGCAATTCTATTCGGGTCCGAGCTCCAACAAGCAAAGTAGATGCATCCAAGACCAACAAATACATCAAGAAAAGCCCATAATGAAAACCAGATGGATCCGGATCCTATAGACCGCTAATTGGTGGTCCGGATCTCTCCGGATCCGCTAAGATTTCACGTGCACATGTATTAGTGTTCGTTTAGGCTATTTTTTGGTATTTGTTTAGTCCCATACCGGGGGATTGTCCCGGAATACCTTTTTCTATGGCTATAAATAGAACTTCCCTCCTCTCATGTACCCCATCACTCTCTTGGTGGTCATCATCTCTAGTAAGAGTGAAGCCTTGAAGCAAAACTCTGGTGGAGAAAGAGGCTACTTGTAATTAAGTGCGTAATAAATAGATGTTTTCCTTTAGTTGTGTTGTTTCTCTCTTAGTTTAATTTCCTTTCATATGCATGCTTGCTTGTTTTGTTTTATGTCATTTTAGTTTCTTTAATAATTCTTGCTTTCTTAGTTTAATTTCATTTCAGTAGAATGTTTCATGTTAATGTAGGTTGTAGTGTAATGATTAGTGAGTAGTTTCATCCCCATTTGGGGGTCGAGAAATATGTGATATGATCATGTAGTGTATTAGGTGTGTGTTATCTTAATCCCATGAGCCTTATATAATTTTCATAACTATCTAATGGGATTTCACTCTTATCTTTGATATGCTAATGCTATTGAATGAAGCTTAGCTTATGCTTAGATTAGTGGACCTATTTTATGGGGAATGATAAGGTGAGGATATGGATGGAATTAATATTGGAAACACAATTTGTAGTGTATGTACTCTTGTTGCCTTTACCTTGGTTAATGTCTTGTATGTTTTAATGATAATGTGTTATCTTAATTCAGGTGGAGGCATAGTAGGGTCTAGTCTTTATACATGAGTTCATTTAGCTTCATTCCAATTATTGTTTTGTATGTTTTAATGATATGATCTTATCTTATTTCATGTGGAGGCAAAATTGAATTTAGTTTTATGATTTCATGCACAAGATGTTGTAAGGAGCATAATTGAACACACACACACACATCTTTATATTGACACTCTTTTCTCTACCCCCTTTGGGGTTAAGTTTTATTGCTTATCTTCAATTTCCTTTTGCATTTTAGTGTAGTTTAGTGTAACCAACATTTCTCTCCTTTCTTTCCCACTCACCTTCGCACAAACCAAAAGTCGACACACCTCCTTGTGGATCGACCCGTATTTGCCACCGCTTCAACACGGTCGTGCACTTGCGGTTTATTTTAAAACGTTCAATCAAGTTTTTGGCGCCGTTGCTGGGGAGGTGCTCTGTCCAGACTTTGGTTTGGACGATTCGAGTGGTTTAAATTTTTGTTTTTTAGTTTTGACTTGTTTCAGGGATCCTAAGGATCAAGGGGAAGCGACTGGAGGAATTGGAGAGCAAAAGACCCAACAGTGACCGCCAATCAGCGGTCTGGGACACCAATTGGCGGCCTGGTGAGCCTCAAAATCTCTCAATTTTGTTCTGGTTGTTGTTTTGTTCATTTTAGTTATCTGGGAGCACTATTTTGCATGTTGTGACTTGTAGTTTGCTCCCAGATCATTAAATCAATCCTCATTAAAGATTAGACATTCTTACTTGTTTAGGTCACGCATCATGTTCTTGACTTAGGCACGTAGTTGTCTTTTATTTTAGCTTTATTTTCAGTTGTTGAGTGTTGGCGTGAGGTACGCATTTCCTACACTCATTCATGCATCTTTTATGACCATGCATTAGTTAATAGGAATTGCATCCGGACAAGAGTGAGTTGAGCGTTTGATTGGAGCGTTGATTGCTAGATGTAGGATCAAAACGCTACTAAGGAGGGGTCGTTCCATAAAAGATAAGGTGGGGGATTTCATCACCTTTTCCTTGGCCCCAAAAATCACTCAAGTAAAGCCTTAATCGAAAAGCATATAGACATTGGCCATTAGGACTCGGGCGCATTAGGAGAGTGATCCGGCCACAACCGTCATAGCCTGATCGGCGTCGCCCACTTTGTCGATAGTAGGAGTGATGAGATCTCCGGATCTTGGCTCACTTGCTGGG
The DNA here is from genome assembly GCA_963682175.1 of Triglochin maritima. Lineage (NCBI taxonomy): Eukaryota > Viridiplantae > Streptophyta > Magnoliopsida > Alismatales > Juncaginaceae > Triglochin > Triglochin maritima. The sequence continues at coordinate 31,834,950 of OY821776.1, read as the reverse complement.
CACTGTGGTCTTCATCGTAGGGAGGTGAGGCGTGTTGAGGCCGTGTGACCTCGCAGTTAGGCGTCGTCTAGCTGTAAGGACCCATAGCCAGCCTAAGCTTGTTTGAGCCGTGTTTGCTAGACTAGGCTTCTATCCTCACCCTTTACCCACGCTAGCTGTAGGGATTCTTCCCTTCTCCTCTGAGTTATCTTCTTCTCACCTTCTTCTACGTTCTAGTCTCCTCCCCTTTACACTCTTTGTTAGAGTTTTAGGGTTGAGTCGAGCACTTTTTGCGAGCTTGGCCTCGTGGTGGTTAGAGTGGTCGACTCGAGAGTTTTTTGTTGTTGTGATGGATGGTTACATGGGCGACTATCCATATCATTGTTTGGACCAGGACAATTCTCCCTAGTACTCCGGACCCATGCATCCTGGGGTGCCTCAGACAAACACCCCGTATGGTTGGGATAATCTTAATTGTGTGACTGAGCATTCTTCATATTGGGGTAATATGAGAGAGGTACCGACTGCTAGACCACCATCTAGTTACGTCAGATGATATGTTGGTCATCAAACTGAGACATTACAAGAACCTTTGGCCTCTTTCATGCATGTGGTAGATGACATGAGTGCACCGGTGGCTCCAGTAGTCGTACCGTGTGACTGTTGTGGGTTGAGGGGTCATGTTATCGTAAAATGTCCTTATGTTGCCCCTGAGCCTAGGTATGAGCACACATTTTCCCAAAATGCTCATTATGACCATCACGCATCCCCGTACAACCCGAGAGGGATGGATTCGTGGGGAGACAATTCATATTCAAATTCTTATACATCATTTCCACCCCTGTATCCTCGCCCCGATTACCGAGAAGTCTACCAACACCCCACTCCAAATCATTGGACTCATTCTCAGCCCATCAACACCCAATCCCAAAATTTCTCAAATTCTGACTTGGACCTCATAGTTTACCGCATACCTGATTCCTTGAAATAAACTTTCCTTACGTTCACGGAAACCACTCAAAAGTCCATACAAAATATAGCACTGCAAGTGAGTCAAATGACGCAGCAATCACGTGAACGTGAGGAAAATAACTTTTCTTGAGAACATGAGGATTTATCTTCTGATATCGAACCCCTACCACTTCCACAAATTCCAAGCACAATCTTTCAAAGTCAAACTCCTAGTCAGTCTGAGGGACTTGGGATTTCAATTCACGATCACTTGGTGGAGGATTCGATTCCAACTGAGAATAGCATGGACCAGTTCTATTATGAGTCGGCACAGGATTGTGCCTTACCTTTTTGTCCCATGGCCCTTGAGCCACATGATCTTATTGTTGTACCTCATAAGGACTCACCTTTGGTGGAGCAAGAGATCCCTAGTACCCTTAATCCCATACGACCTGATGGGAGTTTGCCTCTCACTGTTGTTCCTGATCACCTTGGAAACGATCGGACATCAAATAATTACATTGCCAATGACGGTATTGGAAGTTTCTTAGAGGATATCTTGGGTGATAGACCCACTTCGTGTTCACCTGGTGAGTCAGACAAGGATAATGAGGTTCTTGATCTCGTTCCGACACACCAACCTATTGGTTGGAGAGTTTGGATTGATGATCTTGATTTTAATGTTGTAACGAGGGGAATTCTTCTTTCGTTGCGCCATTGTTCCTAAACTCTTGAGAGGTTGAAGCTCTTTCAGTTTGATCCTTTGAATGAGATGTCTTTGCATCCAATTCATGAACCTCTCCTTTCATCTTGTGCTCTTTGTGAGGAGGGCCCACACTTGAGTATTCTGGCCCCACGTGGTGTCATGTTCCCTTTCCAAGTGCATTGACCCACTTTTGAGGTTCCCATTTGATGTCCTTTGACAAATGAGGATGGGAAGTTATTTTTGTAAATAGCTATATTCACAAAAAAAAACTCCATGAGGGAGCATTGATTGTTTTGGGCTCCAACCCTTGAGTATTTGGGCGCCATTTCTTTCACGTATTTGTATCCTTTCTTTAGCATCTCACAGGTTTTGAAGAAATTCGGGTTTGTGTCCATCAACATGACCATGAACTTCCCTTTGTACTTCACGTTGGTGAGATCTATTATTTTTCATGCATAAATCCATGTAGTATTTTGCTCACATTCACTGAGGACAATGCATGAAGTAGGTGTGTGTGTGTGTGGGGGGGGGGGGGTTACGTGTGTACATAGTCAAGTCTTTTTCCTTTGATTTTGTTTTCTTTTGTGTGTATTGATAGGGTCATGTTAGTGTGCTGCATTTAATATCGATATATCTGCTTGCCATGATCGTTGGGTGACTTGTCTTCTTTTGCTTGCCTAGTGCTTTAAAATTTGCACATTTCTTTCAAAAATCTTCATGTGTTTGCGAAAGAAAATGTTTTGTTGGTTTAGTGTGTGTTTAGCATGTGCAAAACCGTTGAGAGGCAAAGTAAAAAGAAAGCTCCCAAAATTGTCTTGAACTTGATGCATTAGGATATCTAGTACAATGACTTTTGGGCGTATGTAGTCGTTAGGATGCACCCTAGTTTTCTCTCGGGGGTGAGTAATCATAGGGTTTCAGTGCTCAAACATTTAAAGAAGACCACCCTGAACCTAGTGAGTCAATAATTCGTGTCTGTTAATTTAAGGGAGTATGTTGTAGTCAAGGACCCTTTAAATCTTGTTGTGAGACATTAAGTGTAGGGGTTTTGGTTCATGTGTAGATAAGAAATAAGTGAGTAGGTGTTCTCTCTTCTCGCACGGCTCCTATGACTCGGGAAAGTAGGTCTGAGGGGAATTTGTGTCTGGTGCTTTCGAGTCATCTGACTTGGGATGCACCGACCGAACTCCCGTTACACGGGTGGTAGGGATTGCCCTATGTGGAGATTTGGAGAAAGGTGTACATGATAGTGTAAGTCCTCATGGGCAATAATGCACGAAACCTGGCCCTGGGAGAATGAAACCCCAAGTAATAAAAAAAAATTGCAAATAAGAACCTTAATGGACTTTACACTTTGTATCACTTGAGGATGTTGCGGTTTTCCATGTCTTTCACTTAATCACTTATTTAACTTGCACGAATGGTTCATTAGGCTAAGTGTGTGGACTGATTACCTATGTAGAGTCAGCCCGTAGGATTACCGCGTCCAATGATCGACGAAAATTTGTCCAACAAATCGAGTGTCTAGATTGAATAATGCATCTTGTTCAGATTTTGTGGGTATATCCGTTGAAAACCCTCAGGGGACAACACTCCTCCTCCTTGGCGACATGGAGGTTTAACGGCTTGTTGCACGTTCTAAGTGCAACCGTGATTCCTACGAAAGTGAGTTAGGATTTCTTGTTTCTCGTTTGTTTTTCTCTTTCTTTATTTTGCTCGGGACTAGAAAAAACTTAGGTGTGGGGGTATTTGATTGACATCATTTCATGCTTATATGTGTATCTTATATCCACTATCAGAAATAAAGAGGTTTGATGAGAAGAAGCATGAAAGGACCTAAAAGATAGGAAAAAGGACTGACTTGTGAGACCTGGGGACTAAGATGCAAGGGAGAAGGACCTGAACGTAAGACCGAAGGACCAAAGAGCAAAACAGAAAACTCCACACCATCATGGGGAGTATTTGGAAATTCTATTCAGGTCGGAGCTCCAACAAGCGAAGTAGATGCATCAAAGCCCAACAAATACATCAAGAAAAGCCCAGAATGAAAACCAGATGGATCCGGATCCTATAGACCACTAATTGGCGGTCCGGATCTCTCCTGATCCGCTAAGATTTCACGTGCACATGTATTAGTGTTTGTTTAGGCTATTTTTGGTATTTGTTTAGTCCCATACCGGGGGATTGTCTCGGATTACCTTTTTCTATGGCTATAAATAGAACTCTCCCTCCTCTCATGTACCCCATCACTCTCTTGGTGGTCATCTTCTCTACTAAGAGTGAAGCCTTGAAGCAAAACTCTGGTGGAGAAAGAGGCTACTTGTAATTGAGTGAGTAATAAATAGTTGTTTTCCTTCAGTTGTGTTGTTTCTCTCTTAGTTTAATTTCCTTTCATATGCATGCATGCTTGTTTTGTTTTATGTCATTTTAGTTTCTTTAATAATTCTTGCTTTCTTAGTTTAATTTCATTTTAGTAGAATGTTTCATGTTAATCTAGGTTGTAGTTTACTGATTAGTGAGTAGTTTCATCCCCATTAGGGGGGTCGAGAAATATGTGATATGATCATGTAGTGTATTAGGTGTGTGTTATCGTAATCCCATGAGCCTTATATGATTTCCATAACCATCTAATGGGATTTCACTCTAATCTTTGATATTCTAATGGTATTGAATGAAGCTTAGCTTATGCTTAGATTAGTGGACCTATTTTATGGGGAATGATAAGGTGAGGATATGGATGGAATTAATATTGGAAACACAATTTGTAGTGTATGTACGCTTGTTGTCTTTACCTTGGTTAATGTCTTGTATGTTTTAATGATAATGTGTTATCTTAATTCAGGTGGAGGCATAGTAGGGTCTAGTCTTTATACATGATTTCATTTAGCTTCATTCCAATTATTGTTTTGTATGTTTTAATGATATGATCTTATCTTATTTCATGTGGAGGCAAAATTGGATTTAGTTTTATGATTTCATGCACTACATGTTGTAAGGAGCATAATTGAACACACACACACACACATCTTTATATTGACACTCTTTTCTCTACCCCCTTTGGGGTTTAGTTTTATTGCTTATCTTCCTTTTCCTGTTACATTTTAGTGTAACCAACCTTTCTCTCATTTCTTTCCCACTCGCCTTCGCACAAACCAAAACCCGACACACCTCCCTGTGGATCGACCCGTATTTGCCACCGCTTCAGCGCCGCCGTGCACTTGCGATTTATTTTAAAACATTCAATCACTCCACAATATATACCACTTTCGCCATTACTTCCTTTATTTTCCGCCTTATCATGTGTGCTCGGCCGGGGAGATTTGCACCGCACACATTCCATACTAAAACTATCATTATTTTGGTGTAGGGGACCGGGGTCCCTTTCCGCCTCGCATTGCCTTTTGTTGTGCCCCCACCTTCACGCGTATAGCTTTGAATGCCTCCGGTTGTGGAGAAATGGACTCAAGGTCCACCGATGGAGGTGGAGAAGATACCCTTGCAACCATTCTTTTCTTCTCCTCCACCTTGCGTCACCCTCCTCTTCGTCAAAAGGACCCACCTCTGCCAATCCACTCAACACTTCAAAGTGGCCCTTACTCGGTGCTCCTCCAAGGCTACGCTCCACACTAGGTAATCCCTTCACTAGCTCACGAACCAATTTTCTTGGTGCAATCCATCCATCCTTTGCATGAGAAATATTCAATTCCCCCTCCTCAAAATCACGTGATACCTCCTCATCCACCACAACTTTACATAAATTTCCACTCCCATTATCAATTCCCTCACTAGAGGATAACTCCTCTCCCTTCTCTTAAACAATGCCAAGTGTCACCTCCTTGTTCGTTTCTTTCTCTTGTAAAGCACTTTTGGTCCCCTCATGATTTTTGAATTCCACCCCTATGATTGGCTCTTCACAAAGCACACTTTTGTACCTTTTATGACACCCTTTTGCTTTTTCATAATTTGTCCCCCTTGTTTTACTTTTTGTCCCCCTTGCTCCTTCCCACTTGGTCCAACTCCGGCATACACCTCCCCTCCGATGCCCTGACCAGCCACCTCCGGCGAGCCCGCGTCGGCAGTCGCCCCAACTCCGGGGAACTCAACTTCCACCAAATTTTCCGCATTCTCCTTGTCTTCGATGCCCATCACCCCTCCCTCACCTCCTAGATCATCGGCACCACCGACTTCCCTTCCTTTCCTTCCAACTACCACCCATTCCTTCCTCTTTCCCTTCACGCCCACCCCACCATGATTTTCTCCTTGTACTCTCCTCGGGCACTTCTCGTGAACGTGACCAAACTCCTTTCACTCATCACAATAGCCTAGCCTCCATTCATACTCTATTGCAATTTCCTCCACCTCTCCTCCTTTAATTTTCACTCGAACAATTGTAGGATAGTCGAATGTACATGGCACCTCCACAAACAAATGTGCATACGCATACCTTCTACCCAAAGTCGTATTTTCGTCCATGTAGAGTGGTCTTCCCATAACACTTGCAATGACACTAAGATTCTTTGAAGACCAAAACCTAAGATCAAGCTCTGACATACGTACCCATATAGGAACCGTAGACATGGATGCACGCTTCATCACCATCGATGGAGTCCACCTTTGCACCACAAGCGGTGTTCCTCGAACAAACCATGGCCCAATTTCGAGGACCATATCTAAGTCTTTCATCATGGTGAAGCGAAACAACAAGAAGCCCTCCCTTCGCCGAATGACCTCCAAGCCACTGGAGAACTTCCACAAACGTGGTAAGAATCTCTCGAGGGCTTAAAATAACCAAAATATCCAAGAAGAACTTTGTCCCACCTCTTAAGAGCATCCACCACCTCTTCACGTGAACAATGGCCCATACGAACCCCCTCCTTCACCATCGGCTCCACAAACTCCAAACCCGTAGATGCCCTCGGTGTGGATGTGAAAAGATTCGTCCACTTCTTAGGAACAAGTGCTGCACCCACCATTTCACCTTCCTTTCCCGAGGCCTCACCCAACATGGCCTCTCCACCCTCCTTTTGCGCATGCTGGAGATGCAAAACCATGCCACCATCTCCCCAACACGTCATAGCCAAGCGAAGAAATCACACCAAAAAGTGAAAAAACAAAGATTTTAGATGGAAAAACGAAGAAAACGACGCCAAAAACCCCTAGAATCGCCCATGTTTCCCAAGAGCTCTCTCCCTTCTCTCTCTAGTCTCCCTTCTCTATCTCCTCCTTTCTCTCACTCTTTCTCCCTCTCCCACTCCTCTCTCTCTCTGTGCTTCTTCGTTTCTCCTTCGCTTTCTCTCTCCTTTTCTGTATATCGACGACTCCTTCTCTCTCTTCTTCTCGTTATAATTCACTCTCTCCTCCTCTCTATCTCCCTCTCTCTCATTCCCTCTGGTTCTCACTACTTCTCTTTCTCCATCTCTCCTCTCTCCCTCTCCTTGCCCTTCTCACTCTCTCCCCACTGTCCGCCTCTCCTCTCTCTCCTTCTCCGTCTCTCATCTTCTTCCATCTCCCCGTTTCCCAATTTCCCTCTCTTTCGTCCTACACTCTCCATCTCTCTCCCCCCTCCTTCTCTCTCCCCCTTCTCTCTCCCACCTCTCTCGTTCCTCTCTCCCCCGCCTTCTCGTCCTTCCCTCTCTCCCTCCTTTGTCGATCTCTCCTCCTTTTCTCTCAACCTCTCTCCTTCTCCTTCGCTGCCTCTCTCTCCTTTTTCTTCTTGTCTTTTCCTTTTCCTTTTCCTTCTCCTTCTCCTTCTCCTTCTCTGTCTGCCTCCGCTTCTTCACTCTTTCTAACCCTCTGCATCTCCTTCTCTTTCGTTCTCTCCTTCTCCTTATCCCTCTCTTTCTTTCTCCTTCTCTACCCTTCGCCTTCTCCATCTCCTTCTCTCTTTTTTTCTTCTTTTGTCCTCTCCTTAGTCCTCTCTCTCCTTCAATATCCTACTTCCCTCTCCCTACTCCTTCTTCTCTTTCTCTCTCTCCCCATTTCCTGTCTCTCTTCTTGACTATCTCTCCTTATCCCATTCTTTCTATTTCTACTTCTCTTTCTCCTCTTTCCCTCTCTCCTCCATCTCTCTTTCCACCTTCTCCTTCTCTCGCTCCTACTCCCTCTCCTTCTCCCTCCTTATCTTTCTCTCTCTCCTCCATCTACTTCTTCCTCTGTTCTTATCCTTCCTTCTGTCCCCTCTCTCCTTCTTTTTCCTTCTCTCATTCTATCTCCCTCCTTCTCCTTATTCTTCACTATCTCTTATTGTCCCGCTCTTTCTACTTCTCACTCCTCTCTCTGATTCTATCTTCCCTTCTATCTTCTCTCTCCTTATCCTTTACTCTTCCTCTTCAATCTCCTTCCCTCCCTCTCCTCTACTTCAATCCCTCTCCTCTATCCCCTTTTCCTTCTCCATCTCTCTCAACTTCTTGTCTCTCCCCCTCTCTCACTTGCCTTCTGCTTCTCTTGTTTTTTGCGGAGCAAAAGGGAGGCTTTGCCTCTAATTCTATTGATTAAGTATTTTGTACATCCAACAAAATTTAGTGGTTTGGTACGCAGGTGGATGCTACAAGTGCATGACCGGCTTCTACATACAAGTATATCACGCACAACTAGTGCTAGCCCAACATTACGCTACTTATGCTATTACATTCATCGCCATGCTATCTCAAAACTTTTAATCTCGCACTCATCTTTGGAGAGCTTCTTTGCTTGGTCACTCATGTAACGAATCACATCCTTCAAAATCTCCACAATATCTTCCGGCTGCTACTTATCCCCTTCAAATATTCTACGGTTCCTTTCTTGCCAACTTTCGTGTACCATTGCATTGGAGGCCCATTTCCGCACCACTCTAGCCAACCTTCCTCCCTCTGTATGTAGTATCCTATTCGCTTCACCCTCAAGGGTCCTTGCAAAACCCTTCCCGATGCTCACTATCTCTAGTATCTGTCCCCAAACTTTCTTCATGTAGGAGCATTCCCAAAATAGATGCTTGATGTCTTCATCCGCCTCTTCACATAGGACACAACCGAGGTTATGTGATGCACCCCTTTGATTCATGAGCCCTTTAGTGGTTAAGAGTCCTCTCATGGCCTGCCAACTTGTAAGAGCGTGCTTAGGAGTAGCATGCTTGTACCAAACCATACCCGCCCAACTCACTTTATTTCCCGACTTTTTGATCCACTTCCAAGCTTCCTTTGTCTCAATTGTGTCACCCTTCCTTTCCACCCTTGCCGGCTTATCCATTTCCCCAAGAATGGGGATATGTTGAATCTTTCCCCAAACCTCCTCCATAATTGTCGACCTTGGTGGTGGAAGAAACCAAGTTCCATCACGAATAAAGAAAGATACTTTTGTATCCCAAGGAACTTCCACTTCATAATGTAACCTCTCCCCCCCAAACTTCACAATGAAAAGGTTCACCACACCATGGATAACGGAAGAACTCGATGTCTTCCCCATTCCCCACTCTATATTGCACATGCCTCCTTGCGATGTCACGTACCCGAAGTAGCCCACACCACGCCCAAGATGAAGAAGAGGGTGGTCTTGCGAGCCATATGGATCTATTTTTGAGTTATTTTCTTCGCACACACTTCACCCAAAGGGAGTTCCCATCGTCTACCATGAGCCAAAAGAGTCGTAGAAGACCAACATCGTTCCAATCCGTTAGTCTTCTCAGCCCTAGTCCTCCTTCTTCTTTAGGAGTACATACGTCTTTCCAAGCAACCACCACCCATTTTTTCGGCCCACCCCACACAAATCTGCACATGAGACTCTCCATTTCTTGTATCACTTTACGTGGGATTAGGAAGGCGGACGTCCAATAGATGCTTAGTGAGACTAGAACACTTCTCACGAGTTCCACCCGGCCGGCGATTGAGAGATATTGTTGCTTCCAAGTACCTAGTTTGCCCTTCACCTTGTTGATTAGCACCATGCAATGACTCGTCCCCATTCTTCCTGAAAATAGAGGGAGTCCTAATTACACCACTGGAAATTCCAAACATTCATAGTCTAGGTACTCCCCAATCCAATTCCTTTGTGGCACTTCCCCTCCCAAAAAAATCTGACTTTAAATGTCAGCCTCGAGCATGCCGTGATGTCTTTCAGTACCTCCTTTATGTCTTGCGCATCCTCCCTTGTCGCCCTCGCAAAGAACAATACATCATCGACGAATAACAAATGTGAGACGGGAACATCACCACACAATAGATGGCTGATCTTCCTATCCACCACCGCTCGTTGCACCATCTCGCTTAACACCTCCATACACATAACAAATAGGTAGGGTGCCAAAGGGTCGCCTTGTCTCAATCTATTCTTCATCCCAAAGCTCGAGAGTTTGCACCATTAACCGTCACCATGAATGAAGCCTTCACGCATGCCATAATGATCTTTCTCCACTACGTCGGCAACCCTAACCTTTCCATAACTTGATCAATGAACACCCATGAAATGGAGTCATATGCTTTCCGGATGTCTAGCTTTATACACATTCTCCCCCGTCCGCTCCCAAGGTGTAGGTTGTGGCATAACTCGTGCGCAAGGAGGATGATGTCGCTTAGTCTTCCTTTAACAAACGCACTTTGATTTTCCCCGACTAGCTTTGGTAGCAACGCCTTCAAACGATTCGCTAGTACCTTGGAAATGAATCTATACGTCATGTTGCATAGCAAAATGGGCCTATAATCCTCCACGGATGTGGATGCCTTCTTCTTTGGGATGAGTGTGATTAAAGTGTATTTGAGCTCAGCCAAGATCTTTCCACTACACAAGCATGACTCTACGGCTTTAAACAAATCCTTCTTCACGATACCCCAAGTGGCCTTGAAGAATTTTGTATTGAAACCATCGGGTCCCGGGGCCTTGTCCACATTTGCATACATCACTATATCTTCCAATTCCTTCATCTCCAACATTCGCAACAACCCTTCCCCTTCCACAAGATCAAGTTGGAGAAGAGTTATTGTCGGCTCAAGAGGTTGTACCTGAAAACCATTGTCAAACAAGTTAGAAAAATAGCGTCGAAACGCCTCTCAAATTTCACCCTTATCCTCCACAATGTGCTCCCCCTCACACACTCTTCTCACTTGATTGGTGTCTCTCCTCACACGAAGTTGCGCATGGAAGAACTGGGTATTCTGGTCTTCCTCCTTTAACCACTTGACTCTTGACTTTTGCCTAATAATGGATTCCTCCCAAGCTAGGACTCGAGCAAGGGTATCTTTGGCTGTCCTTTCCTCCCTTGCGAGTATCTCATCCATAGGGTGCTCCTCCCTTCTTTTTCTAGCATAAGCAAGGACATCTCTAGCTTCCCCCACTTTGTGCACAACGTTGCCAAACACGGTCCCACTCCAAGTCTTCAAAGCTTCCTTCACCAACTTGAGCTTCGCAACTATTCCAAATATAGGCGTGCCATTTACAAGAGTGGACCAAGCTTCTTCGACCACCCCTCGAAACTCCTCATGTTCTGCCCAATGGTTCTCAAATCTAAACATTTTCTTTTTCCTCACCCCACTCCCATCTTTCTTCAACGTGAGCATGGTGTGTTCACTCAAATCTTTCTCCCCCACCACATAGAAGGAGTCCGGGAAATCTTTAACCAAGAATTTTTCATGAGAATGCGATCAATCAGTGTCTCAATGCATGCTTCCCCTTCGGAAGAGTTGGACCACGTGAATTCTCCCCCGATCGAGGGCATCTCTAGAAGTTGAAGTGCGTCGATACACTCATTGAACTCCTTCATGGCAACTTCATTTGCCCGTCCTCCTCCACGTTTTTTGCTTGACATTCGAATGCAATTGAAGTCCCCTCCTACGATCCATGGTTTTGAGGCATTGGGTGTTACGGATGCAAGGTCTTCCCGCAAACATCGCCTTTCCATGTGCATGTTCTCTCCATAAATTGCGGTGAACTCAAAATCCCAACCCTCTTTTTTCGTGCATCCTTTGAAGTGGAGAATTTGATTTGTGTCAAACGTAACATGACGATCTTGCACTTGGTTGTTACACAAAACAAGGATTCTCCCGGAGTCCACAATCAAACTATTCGCCGCCCATGCATGCGGCCAAACCGCCTTCTTGAACCTCTCAAGTTTCTTAAGCTTCACCTTGTGTTCCACAAGGCACACTACATCTGCACATGCCTCCTTTATTCGCCCCCTAATCATAATTGCGCGATCGGGGCCATTACCTCCACGCACATTCCAAAATAGGAAATTCATGATTACAAGGAACGGGGACTAGCCCCCTTGCCTCCACGTGTTTTCTTTTGTTGGACCAAGCCCTTCTCTCTAATGGCTTTGAAGACCTCGAGCTGTAGTGACATCGATTCCAAGTCAACCGATGGAGGAGGGGACACCCCAACCTAGATGCACCTCTCCTCCCGGCGCCCTCAAGCATGCCCAACTCCCCTTCCACATGAGGACCTTCCTCTCCGTCCATCTCTTCACATTTCTCCTCACCCCCAAGAGCCTCGAACATACCACCACTAGACCCCACCCATGACACCTTCCGCCCCGCCTCATTATCCTTTGTCGCCTTCCTAGGTGACAACCAATCAATCTCCTCACGCACCAAAGAAACAAGGCCTCTAATGCCCTCGCGCCCTTCCATAGCACCATCTAGCCCATTTCCTTTGTCCCAAGATTCTCCCCACAAACACCTTTGAGCTCCATGCTCTCATACCCTTGCTTCCCTTCCTCCACAAGTGCCTTATTTCCGTGCAATTCACAAGCGAGCTCCCCATGCACAAAGTGTTCCTCAAGCATCTTGCATTGTTTCTTTCCATGCGTAAGGGAGTTCCCATGCAAATTCTTTGTATACTTTCCTTCTAAAATTGGCTCCACATGGATCACACACGTGTTCTCCCCCTCAAGTGTTTTTTCCATATGCACATTACGTGCATGCACCCCAAGCACATTTAATTCTTCTCCTTCCTTATTTTCTCCCATGTGTTGCACGTGACTTTGCCTTTCCGTTGGAGAAATTTGTGCTAATTTCCCATCCAAAGAGGGATTAACGTGGTCCCCTTGCTCCTTTTGCACCTTTTTATTTGCCCTTCCCCCATTGGGCCATTCAAATTTCGAAATATTCTTTCCTTCCCCATTGGTCCCCACTAGAGAAAGACAACCAACCTCCTCTTGTCTTGCCTTATCTTGATCTCCATGTGGCAAACATTCCTTCGCTCCAACGTTTTGTCTTTTTGGCCCACTACTAGAATCCTCTTTGTGGTCCCACTTGCTTTCCCCATTGGTCCCCTCTAAGGAAAGGCAACCAACCTCCTTTTGTTCTGCTTTATCTTGACCACCACGTGGCATACTTCCTTTGGCTCCGACCTTTTTGCTTTTCCGCCAACTACTAGAATCTTCTTTGTGGTTCCCCTTGCTTTCCCCTCCTTTGCCATGTGTTCTATTTTCATTTGTTCCCACAAAAGTGGAGCAACCACCCACTTCTCAACTCCCTTCCCAAGACCGTCCTCCTTTGGTGGCCGAACTACAACCCTCTTCCTTGGACACTTCTCCCCTTCATGACCAAACTCCAAGCACTCTGAACAATAGCCGGGCCTCCACTCATACTCCACAAGAACCCTCTCCGGATCACCATTGTCTACCCAAACTTCCACCCAAGAAGGATAGGAAAAATCATGCGCCACCTCAACACATACCCGAGCATAAGCCAAATGCCTCCCGGATGCGGTATGCTCGTCCATGTAGAGAGGTCTCCTGAGGACGCTTGTGATGTTGCTTAAGGTCTTGGGTGACCAAAACCGGAGGTTGAGCTCCGGCAGCCTCACCCAAATAGGGACCGTCAAGATGTTAGCTCGCTTGAGAACTAGCTCCGGCATCCACGCTTGAACCACAAGAGGCGCACCCTTGACAAACCATGGCCCTGCCTCCAACACGCGTTTCCTATCTTCCCCAAGAGTGAACCTAAAGAGAATGAAACCTTGGCTTCTCCGAATGACTTCCATGCCGCCTACCACTCCCCACAACTTGTGGAGGTGCCTCTCCAACGTGGGCAAATGTGGGTTGAAACCTATGAAGTGACCAACAATCACCTTATCCCATTTCTTTAATGCTTCGCCAACTTCCTCCTTAGAACAAACAACCACCTCCTCCTTGCATGGCCGGTGGAACATATTCAAGGGCCGTTGAGGACCTCGAGCCGGTGGTGAATAGGACAGACCACTTCCTAGGAGGAGACTTCTCACTCCCTAGGGGTGGTGCACTAGCGAGACCTTCCAAAACCGGTGATGAACCAAGTGGTGGTGCTTTATAGAGATTCTTTTCAACACCACACTCTCCATCAAGTTGTTGCAAATGTTTAGAACTAGCTTTAGGATCCATTTTGAGCGAAAAATCACGAAGTTTGATGGAAAAACGAGGTTTTGGAGCCTAGAAAACCCTAGGTTCCCCATGCGCAACCCCAAAGCCTCTCTCTCCTCTCATGATTTTTTTTCTCTCCTCTTCCCTTCTACTTCTCTCTCTCAATCTCCATCTCATCTCCGCTCTTTCTCTATCTATCTCTCTCCGTCTCCATCTCCCTAGGGGTGGTGCACTAGTGAGACCTTCCAAAACCGGTGATGAACCAAGTGGTGGTGCTTTATAGAGAATCTTTTCAATACCACAATCTCCATCAAGTTGTTGCAAATGTTGAGAACTAGCTTTAGGATCCATTTTGAGCGAAAAATCACGAAGTTTGATGGAAAAACGAGGCTTTGGAGCCTAGAAAACCCTAGGTTCCCCATGCGTAACCCCAAAGCTTCTCTCTCCTCTCATGAATTTTTTTCTCTCCTCTTCCCTTCTACTTCTCTCTCTCAATCTCCATCTCATCTCCGCTCTTTCTCTATCTATCTCTCTCCGTCTCCATCTCCCTCCCCTCCTCCATCTCCCTCTCCTTCATTCTCTCCCCTCCTCTCTCACTCTATCTTACTCTCTCGCTCTCCGTCTCCTTATTCCCTCTCTCTTCCTTCTCTATCTCTCCTCTCTTCCAGTCCTCCTTCTCAGTCTCCTCCCCTCTCGCTCCCCTTGTCCATCTCTCTCTCTCCTTATCTTCTCACCACTCTCCCCTTCTCCTTTTCTCTCCTCGTTCTCTTTCTTCTTCTCTCCCCCTTCTTCTCCCTCCTTCTCTTCCTCCTCTCTCCCTCATCCCTCTCCTCCTCCCTCTTCTTTCCTCTCCGTCACCTTCACTCCCTCTCACTCCTCCTTATCTCTCTCCTCCCCCTTTGTCTCTCCCCTTCTCCACCTTTCTCGTTCTCCTCCTTATCTCTCTCCTCTCTCTTTGTCTCTTCCCTTCCCCTCCTTTCTCGTTCTCTTTCTCTCCCCCCCCCTTCTCTCTCCTTCGCTCTATTTCTCCCTCTTCTTACCATTGGTCTCTACTTTTCCTTCTCTCCTTCTCCTTCCCTTCCAGTCTCTTATTCCTTCTCTCTCTCCTTCTCCTTGTCTTCCTCTATCTAGCTCACTTGTGGACTCTCTCTCCCCTTCTCTCACTTTTTCTCCCTCTCTCCTCTCTCTCTCTGCTTCTTCATCTCTCCTTCTCTTTCTCTCTCTCCTTTTCTGTAATTCGAGGACTCCTCTCTCTCCTTCTCGTTCTAATTCACTCTGTCCTCCTCTGTTTCACTCCCTCCTTATCTCTCTCTTCTCCCTCTCTCTCTCTCTCCCTCTCTCTCATTCCCTATGGTTCTCTCTACTTCTCTTTCTCCATCTCTCCTCTCTTCCTCTCCTTTCCCTTCTCACTCTCTCCCCCTCTGTCCGCCTCTCCTCTCTCGCCTTCTCGTCCGTCCCAGTCTCCCTCCTTTGTCGATCTCTCCACCTTTTCTCTCAACCTCTCTTCATCTCCTTCTCCTTCGCTGCCTCTCTCTCCTTTTATTGTTGTCTTTTTCCTTCTCCTTCTCCTTCTCCGTCTCTGTCCGCTTCTTCACTCTTTCTAACCCTCTGCATCTCCTTCTCTCTCGTTCTCTCCTTCTCCCTATCCCTCTCTTTCTTTCTCCTTCTCTACCCTTCGCCTTCCCCATCTGCTTCTCTCTCTTTTCTCCTTTTGTCCTCTCCTTAGTACTCTCTCTCCTTCAATATCCAAGTTCCCTCTCCCTCCTCCTTCTCTTTCTCTCTTTCTCTCCGTCTCTTGTCTCTCTTCTTCACTATCTCTCCTTATCCCATTCTTTCTATTTACACTTCTCTTTCTCTCAACTCTCCTCCTTCTCTCTATCCATTTCGTTTACTCTCTCATCTCTTTCCCTCTCTCCTCCATCTCTCTTTCCTTCTCCTTCCCTTTCTCCTTGCATGTCCCTCCTTCTCTCGCTCCTTCTCCCTCTCCTTCTCTCTCCTCTTCTACTTCTTTCTCTACTCTTATCCTTCTGTTCCCTCTCTTCTTCTCTTTCCATCTCTCATTCTATCTCCCTCCTTCTTCTTGTTCTCCACTCTCTGTTATTGTCCCACTCTCTCTACTTCACACTCCTCTCTGTGATTCTCTCTTCCCTTCTATCTTCTCTCTCCATGTCCTTCCCTCTTCGTCTTCCATCTCCTTTCCTCCCTCTCCTCTACTTCAATCCCTCTTCTTTATCCCCTTTTCCTTCTCCATCTCTCTCATCTTCTTGTCTCTTCCCCTCTCTCTCACTTGCCTTGTCCTTCTCTCTCTCCATCTCCTCTTGTATCTCTCTCTCTATCTCCATCTCATCTCCGCTCTTTCTCTCTCCCTCCCTCTCTCTCCGTCTCCTTCTCCCTCCCCTCCTCCATCTCCTTGTCCTTCACTCTCTCCCCTACTCTCTCACTCTATCTTAGTCTCTCGCTCTCCGTCTCCTTCTTGAATCTCTCTTCCTTCTCTATCTCTCCTCTCTTCCACTCCTCCTTCTCGGTCTCCTCACCTCTCGCTCCCCTTGTCCTTCTCTCTCTCCCCTCATCTTCTCTCCACTCTCCCCTTCTCCTTTTCTCTCCTTGTTCTCCTTCTTCTTCTCTCCCCTTCTTCTCCCTCCTTCTCTTCCTCCTCTCTCTCATCCCTCTCCTCCTCCCTTTTCTTTTCCTCTCCGTCACGTTCACTCTCTCTCACTCCACCTTATATCTCTCCTCCACCTTTGTCTCTCCCCTTCTCCGCCTTTCTCATTCTCCTCCTTATCTCGTTCCCTCTCTCATCTCTTTCCCTCTCTCCTCCATCTCTCTTTCCACCTTCTCATTCTCTTTCTCCTTGCATATCCCTCCTTCTCTCGATCCTTCTACCTCTCCTTCTCTCTCATGTCTCCCCCTCTCTCCTTATCTATCTCTCTCTCCTCCTTGTACTTCTTTCTCTATTCTTATCCATCCTTCTCTCCCCTCTCTCCTTCTCTTTCCTTCTCTCATTCTATCTCCCTCCTTCTCCTTGTTCTCCACTCTCTGTTATTGTCCCGCTCTCTACTTCTCACTCCTCTATCTGATTCTCTCTTCCCTTCTATCTTCTCCCTCCTTGTCCTTCACTCTTCGTCTTCAATCTCCTTACCTCCCTCTCCTCTACTTCAATCCCTCTCCTCAATCCCCTTTTCCTTCTCCATCTCTTTCATCTTCTTGTCTCTCCCCCTCTCTCTCACTTGCCTTCTGCTTCTCTCTCTCCTTCTCCTCTTGCATCTACCTCTCTCTCTCCGTCTCATCTCCGCTCTTTCTCTCTCCGTCTCCTTCTCCCTCCCCTCCATCTCCCTCTCCTTCACTCTCTCCCCTCCTCTCTCACTCTATCTTACTCTCTCGCTCTCCGTCTCCTTCTTCTCTCTCTCTTCCTTCTCTATCTCTCCTCTCTTCCACTCCTTCTCCTTGTCGGTCTCCTAACCTCCGGCTCCCCTTGTCCTTCTCTCTCTCTCCTCATCTTCTCTCCACTCCCCCTTCTCCTTTTCTCTCCTTCTTCTTCTCTCCCCTTCTTCTCCCTCCTTCTCTTCCTCCTCTCTCTCTCGTCCCTCTCCTCCTCCCTCTTCTTTTCCTCTCCGTCACCTTTACTCTCTCTCACTCCTCCTTATCTCTCTCCTCCCCCTTTGTCTTTCCTCTTCTCCGCCATTCTCGTTCTCCTACTTATCTCTCTCCTCTCTCTTTGTCTCTCCCCTTCCCCAACTTTCTCTTTCTCTTTCTCTCTTTCTCTCTCCCCCTTCCCTCTCCTTCTCTCTATTTCTCCCTCTTCTTACCATTGGCTCTCCTTCTCCTTCCCCCTTTCTCTCTCTTTCCTTCTCTTCTTCTCCTTCCGTTCCAGTCTCCTATTCCATCTCTCTCTCCTTCTCCTCGACTTCCTCCATCTAGCTCACTTATGGACTCTCTCACTCCTTCTCCCTCTCTCCTCTCTCTCTGCTTCCGCTTCTCTCCTTCTCTTTCTCTCTCTCCTTTTCTGTAAATCGAGGACTCCTCTCTCTCCTCTCCCTCTCTCTCGTTCTAATTTACTCTCTCATCCTCTGTTTCACTCCCTCCTTATCTCTCTCTCCTTCTCCCTCTCTCTCATTCCCTATGGTTCTCTCTACTTCTCTTTCTCCATCTCTCCCTCTACTTTCCTTTCTCACTCTCTCCCCCTCTTTCCGCCTCTCCTCTCTCTCCTTCTCCTTCTAGCTCTCTCTCCAACTCCGTCCCTCATCTTGTTCCGTCTCCGATTTCCCAATTTCCATCTCTTTCGTCCTACACTGTCCATCTCTCTCTCCCCCTTCTCCTTCTCCTTCCCCCTCCTTCTCTCTCTCACCTCTCTTGTTCCTCTCTCCCTCGCTTTCTCGTCCTTCCCTCTCTCCCTCCTTTGTCGATCTCTCCTCCTTTTCTCTCATCCTCTCTCCATCTCCTTCTCCTTCGCTGCCTCTCTCTCCTTTTTCTTCTTGTCTTTTTCCTTCTCCTTCTCTGTATCTCTCCGCTTCTTCACTGTTTCTAACCCTCTGCATCTCCTTCTCTCTTGTTCTCTCCTTCTCCTTATCCCTCTCTTTCTTTCTCATTCTCTACCCTTCGCCTTCTACATCTCCTTCTCTCTTTTTCCCTTTTTGTCCTCTCCTTAGTACTCTCTCTCCTTCACTATCCTACTTCCCTCTCCCTCTCCCTCCTCCTTCTCTTTCTCTCTCTCTCGGTTTCATGTCTCCCTTCTTCACTATCTCTCCTTATCCCATTCTTTCTATTTCTACTTCTCTATCTCTCAACTCTCCACATTCTCTCTCTCTGTTTCGTTCTCACCCTCATCTCCTTCCCTCTCTCCTCCATCTCTCTTTCCACCTTCTCCTTCTCTTTCTTTTTGCATGTACCTCCTTCTCTCGCTCCTTCTCCCTCTCCTTCTCTCTCATGTCTCCCGCTCTCTCCTTATCTGTCTCTCTCTCCTTATCCGTCTCTCACCTCTCTCCTTCTCTTTCCTTCTCTCATTCTATCTCCCTTCTTCTCCTTGTTCTCCACACTCTCTTATTGTCCCATTCTCTCTACTTCTCACTCCTCTCTCTGATTCTCTCTTCCCTTCTATCTTCTCTCTCCTTGTCCTTCCCTCTTCGTCTTCAATCTCCTTCCCTCACTCTTCTCTACTTGAATCCCTCTCCTCTATCCCCTTTTTCTTCTCCATCTCTCTCATATTCTTGTTTATCCCCCTCTCTCTCACTTGCCTTCTCCTTCTCTCTCTATCTCCTTCTCATCTCCGCTCTTTCTCTCTCCCTCTCTCTGCGTCTCCTTCTCCCTCCCATCCTCCATCTCCCTCTCCCTCTCCTTCACTCCCCGCTCCTCTCTCACTCTATGTTACTCTCTCGCTCTCCATCTCCTTCTTCTCTCTCTCTTCCTTCTCTATCTCTCCGCTCTTCCACTCCTTCTCGGTCTCCTCCCGTCTCGCTTCCCTTGTCATTCTCTCTCTCTTCTCATCTTCTCTCCACTCTCCCCTTCTCCTTTTCTCCCCTTGTTCTCCTTCTTCTTCTCTCCCCTTCTTCTCCCTCCTTCTCTTCCTCCTTTGTCTCTCATCCCTCTCCTCCTCCCTCTCCTTTTCCTCTCCATCACCTTCACTCTCTCTCACTCATCCTTATCTCTCTCCTCCCCCTTTGTCTCTCCCCTTCTCCACCTTTCTCGTTCTCCTCCTTATCTCCCTCCTTTCTCTTTGTCTCTCCCCTTCCCCTCCTTTCTCGTTCTCCTTCTCTCTTTCTCTCTCCCCTTCTCTCTCCTTCTCTCTATTTCTTCCTCTTCTTACCATTGGTCTCTACTTCTCCTTCTCCCTCTCTCTTTCCTTCTCTCCTTCTCCTTCTGTTCCAGTCTCCTATTCCTTCTCTCTCCTCCTCGTCTTCCACCATCTAGGTCACTTACGGACACTCTCTCTCCCCTTCTCTCACTTCTTCTCCATCTCTCCTCTCTCTCTCTGCTTCTTCATCTTTCCTTCTCTTTCTTGTAAGCAATCTACGATTGAATCTACAGGTTTGGATTTACCTTTGTAGGAGAGAACCTGTGGCAGCGGAAGGGAACCGGAGATCACCTCACAGAGTCGCCTCGAGCACCGGCCGACCTTCAACTCTCGTGGAGAAGAAGGACTAATCCACAACCCAAGAGTCTACGGGAGGAGTGGAGGAGAAGGTGGGACGGATGGGAGAGAGAGGAGAGGTGGCGGCTATGGTTAGGGTTTTGCACACAAGGAATGCAACCCCCTCCAATGAGAGCCTCCTCTTCTTATATAGAAGAGTCTTCCCTAAACCCTAATGCACAGCCAATGAGAGTGCGCCACGTGTCAGTTCTTTGGGCAAACATCCTCTTAATCCTTAGATTAATCCAATATCTCCCACTTGGACAACAGCACGTCAACAACACGTCATCTTCTATTGTGTCCCTTACACATATGTATATATCCCTGATACATACAATCATAAGATGGCAATGTGTCACCTCGTCATGTGTCCCCGACACATATGTATACATCCCTGATATATATAACTATTTCTCTCTTCCAAGAATGCATCCACAAGACGCAAGTCTCCGATCATGTATCCCTGATACAAGACTATTTGTGTTCCCAACACATGCACTCTTCCGATCATACGGACAAATGGGTCGTGCGATCGGTGATGCACCTGTAATTAGGAGTCTCAAACTAGAAACCTTACTAGAAGGCCAGAATGACAACATCCTCACAAAAATAATAATTATGCAGTCAAATGCACATCATTGTTCCCCAGGTTTACTAAAAAAACTCACTTAACATGAACGGTATCTCGATCCCTCGGAGAGAATACCTTATTGTCCTCAAAGTACTTGCTACTGTATCCAATACAGTTGGGCCCAGCATATACTTTTAGTGTAGTCGAGTAAAACCTTTCGCTTCGCCCCAGACCACCATTACACTTAGAGTTGACTCCTTTCCCGAAGATGCCTATTTAGACCGAATCTCTCATGGTCATAGATAACATCCCAAAGTAGCCACATCAAGTCTTTGCTTCATGGTGTCGTCGAAGGTCACTGAGGGTAACTAATGACAATCAAGTCTTGGACTCACACAGTGAAGGAGCAGGGATCCATCCTTTCACTTCCCAATGGTCGCTCAACACATGTTGTATGGCAAACATGTTATGGTGGATCATACTGTACACAACAGTATGTCTGTCTCTCAACACCATACAAGTCTTAGTCCAGTCGCACCCCCTCTACGCCTGACCCGAGCTTCATCATTGTCGCCTTAACACCATACAGGTGCCACCTGGCGCCACATGTGATGCTCGCACTTGGCTTCTATAGGTCACATGAATCGTGGGAACATTCATGTCAATCCTCACCAACATAGAGGATCTCATATTGATTCCTAATCAAGGCGACTGTCCTATCATGAACTGCTCTGGATCTATCATACAAGATCACCTCATGATCAGTCTCATATCTGCTCGCTATCAAAAGCGCCAGAGGCGAATGCTCGTGTGAGTGAGCATTCTTCAGCCTATTGACAGAATAATATTTTAAGCTAGAACAACTACATCAACCAAACAGATATAGTCGAAAGAAAGAAAAAACACAATCACTTATAAAAGGAAGTTAGACATGCCAATACATCAAAGTCTGCGTAAGCCTAAGGACTTCACATGAGACACAAGCGAGTCCTTAGCTATAGCCTTGGTAAGAGGGTCAGCTACCATAAGACTAGTAGATACATGTCTTAACACAACTTCCTTTCTCGCTATGATGTCCTTCACAAAATGATACCTAACCTGTATATGTTTGGTCTTTCCATGATAGTTGGGGTCATGCTGTCACAATAGACAACAACAGGCTCATCAGATGTCTCTACTAGCCCAGTATGTTGTAAGAACCTCCTCAACCAAACTGCCTCCTGTATTGCTGCAGAGCATGCAACATACTCTGCTTCCATAGTCGACAGGGCTATACAGGTTTGCTTCTTGCTGGACCAGGAGATGGCCCCATTAGGCAGCAAGAAAGCATAACCAGAGGTACACTTCCTTTCATCAATGTCTCCAGCCCAATCGGCATCACTATAGCCAATCAGGCGGAGATCTGATGCTTGGTAACACAGCGTGTAGTTACTCGTTCCTCTGAGGTATCTCATGATTCTCTTGACCACCTTCCAGTGCTCCATGCTTGGGTTGGACTGGTATCGACTCACCATGCCCACAACATAACAAATGTCTGGCCTAGTACACATCATAGCATACATAAGGCTTCCCACAACATTGGAGTATGGAACCTTGCTCATTTTGGCCTTCTCTTCAGGAGTCTCAGGATGCTTATCAAGGCTTAAGTGCAAACCCTTCTCAACAGGAGTGTCGATTGGTTTGCATTTGTCCATATGGTATTTCTTCAAGATGTTGTTAATGTAAGTCTCTTGAGACAATCCCAGAAGTCTCTTGGACCTATCTCTAACAATCTTGACACCAAGGACGTAGCTAGCTTCACCCATGTCCTTCATATCAAACGTGGAGGACAACCACTCTTTAGTGGATTTCAGAAACTCTTTGCTATTGCCAACCATAAGTATGTCATGAACATACAAGGTCAGAATGACAAATTTACCATTGGATCTCTTAACGTACACACAGTGATCTTCCTCAAGCATAGAGAATGCATTCTCTGATATAGCTTGATGGAAGCGAATGTTCCACTGTCTAGATGCTTGTTTTAAGCCATATAAGGACTTATTGAGCTTGCACACTTTGTGCTCTTGTCCTTTGACTTCACAACCTTGAATTATGTCCTTCTTTCATTCTCGTCTAACCCGATAAAAACATAACCTTTTGAGAGATTACTGTATTTTACAACGATACATTTTTTCCCTCTAGGCCCTAGTTTTCCATATCAGTGATTAGTAGAATGAATGTATGCCGTGCATCCCCAAGGACGCAACAGACTCAAATCAGGCTTCCGTCCTGTCCATAACTCATATGGAGTTGAGGGAACCGATTTTGTTGGTACTCTATTGAGAATATAGGCAGCAGTCATTAGAGCATCTCCCCAAAACAAAATTGGCAAGCTCGCATGCGCCATCAGGGATCTAACCATGTCTAGCAACGTTCTATTCCTTCTCTCGGCGACACCATTTTGCTGAGGGGTATAAGGCATAGTGAGTTGTCTAGATATCCCTTTTTCATCACATAACTCTTTGAACATTATGGAGAGATACTCACCACCTCTATCCGTTCTTAGAGTTTTATCTTATTATCCAACTGATTCTCAACTGAGCTCATGAATTTCTTAAAACATTCTAGAGCTTCTGACTTGTGAGAAATAAGATAAATATGACCATATCTAGTGAAGTCATCAATGAATGTGATGAAGTAACTCTGTCCATGTCTAGTACGTACATTCAAAGGTCCACAAATATCTGGGTGAATTAGTTATAAAGGAGAAGTAGCCCTAATGGCTTTTCCGAACGGTTTTCTAGTTGCCTTTCCAGCTAGATAAGATTCACAGGTCGGCAATTCAAATTTGGAGCGTTCTCCTAATACCCCCTCCTTTGCCAACCTGTTCATCCGGTCAACACCAATGTGACCTAGTCTAGCATGCCACATAACTGAATCATTATTCATGGAACATTGGCTCAGAAAGGTACTAGTATTACGATTGAAATCATAAATTGCGTCCAACACGATAAAACCGTCTGAAAGAAAGGCACGTCCATAATAAATGTTAGCAAGAAATAAACCCATATCATTGTTCTCAAAAACAACTTTAAAACCATGTCTCATCAAAACAACAACAGAAATAATATTTCGACGTATAGCTGGTGCATACAACACGTCGTGAAGTAATAGGATCCGGCCACTTCGCAAAGCCACTTTGCATCTGCCAACTCCAAGAACTTCAATGCTAGTGTTGTTTGCCAGGTTTATTCGCCTCCCACTTGGAACACGGCGATATTCCACGAAGGCAGAACAATCCTTTGTTACGTGGTCCGCGACACCTGAATCCACAATCCACACAGGAGAATGATCAGTGAGCATCACAGAACTAGTCACGTTACAATTCGAGGGATTACACACAGTAATTACCTTTTGCTCAGTGCACTCACGAGTAAAATGTCCAGTCTTTCGGTAGTTAAAACAAGTCACATTAGACTTATCTTTCCCACCTCTGGATCCTCGAGGTCGTTTCTTTCCAGCTTTCTTTTCTGTGTTGTTTGCATTTGCACCCTTCTTGCCTTTAAAACCCTGAGCTCTATCTATTTTGCGCTTAAAACCTGCACTCCTCCGAGGAGTGCCAGCCTCAGCAGCAAATACTTCAGTTAGAGGGGCTTCCGCAAGCATGCGGTCCTCCTCCAGCTCTAGGTGTTTTGCGGCTTGGTCAAATGCCCTGATGTCATCAGCATGAGTCAGATGGACCTTCATATCCTGCCAATTCTTCGAAGGCAACGATCTGATGAGTGCAGACACTTGCTCCTCATCGGTCTTAGCACGACCGGCAGCGCTTAGCTCGCTAATCATGTTTGACATTGCGGTAATATGCTGCCTCATCGTGTGACCTTGGCGCATTTTATACCCATCAAACATGAGCCCAAGCTGGCGGGCCCTTGTGAAAGAAATCACTTCGTACACAGCTTCCCACAAGGCCTTTGCAGTTCGAAACTTTTCGAACCGCAGTAATAGATCGTCCCTCATTGAACTTAGAATTGTGATTCGAGCAATTCGGTCTTTCTTTTTCCATGCATTATAAACATCCAAGTTTCTGCGATGTTGCGCAGTATTCACCTCCTCGGGGGGAGACATAGATTGGTTTATGTTTTCTAACATGTCCTGATCCTCTAAGAGATACTCAATTTTACGATGCCATAGATCGTAATTTCTTTCATTGAGTTTATCTCCTTGAGTCAGATCAGCGACAATGCTTTTGGAAGTAGCCATAAAGAATCTAGGACAAAAACATATAGCGATACATGAGTTCTAGTATAAAATACAACGAGCTACAATATTCATAAAAAATAAACTGACTTAATAGCTATAGCATTCAGACCAAAGGAAAACTTAAAGCATTCGATCAAATCCTCATGCAATAGTTAATAAAGCCATTTTACTAATCTAGATATTGAGCTCCATCATGATTTAATGACCCTAATCAATATAATCATGATAGCACAAAAATTATCCTACTTTGATTAGGAAAGAAAAATCCAAAATTCTTTGGTGGAGAGCAACACATATTTGTGCATCAAAGGAAAGCATAAAACTCCAGCCCATAATATCTTCCCAAAAAATTTCAGAATTAGGCAATTTTTCCTAAAATCAATATAAGCATGCAATCAACAATAATTATGCTACTTGTAATGGAAAGAAAATCCGAAATTCTTTGGTGGTGGGCATCACATATATGCACATTTGATGAAAAGGAAATATTTCAAATGAAATGCATGCAATCATTCCAAAAGAAACACATAGCCGAAAAATAGCAATAATCATGCACATAATTCGGCAATCATTATCAAATTCTAGATGCATGCATATATGATCAAAAATTGCACATACATGAATAAGGAAACAACCCTGTATCCTTAGATGCATGAACAAGAGTTTTGAAAAGAAAAAAATGATGCATAATCCGAAATACATGGTCACATCATGAAACATATGCAATATCCAACTCTTGTAACATCATTATCATCTTTCTCTTAAGCTAATATGCGCATAAAAACAGTAAAATTAAGATCTAGCTGCATGCTTGAAAGATGGAATAACAATATGCGCAACAATCAAAGTTAAAACATGTAACCCTAGGCACATGCTTAACAAGAAAGATAAATTATGCGCAAGAATGAATCATCCATTTTCAACACAAGATGCATGCTAAAAATAAAAAATATTGCGCAAGAAAAGAGAGATGATTCAAGTAAAACTAATCGCATGTAAAAGATGAATCAAACAAGTCATGCGCTAGGGTGAAGAAAAAGAATGCCCTCAAACCCCATGGCGCATGAAAGGAGAGAAAGAAAAAAATTACAAAACCATATGAATCCGAAAAAATTTATTTCAAAAACCCACTGAAATGTCAACTCATATGAAATGAAGAAGAAGGTGCTCAAAACAAAATTCGGAGGTGACCAAGATGGCTCTGGTACCAATGTAAGCAATCTACGATTGAATCTACATGTTTGGATTTACCTTTGTAGGAGAAAACCTGTGGCAGCGGAAGGGAACCGGAGATCACCTCACAGAGTCGCCTCGAGCACCGGCCGGCCTTCAACTCTCATGGAGAAGGACTAATCCACAACCCAAGATTCTACGGGAGGAGTGGAGGAGAAGATGGGACGGATGGGAGAGAGAGGAGAGGTGGCGGCTAGGGTTAGGGTTTTGCAATCAAGGAATGCAACCCCCTCCAATGAGAGCCTCCTCTTCTTATATAGAAGAGTCTTTCCTAAACCCTAATGCGCAGCCAATGAGAGTGCGCCACGTGTCAATGCTTTGGGCAAACATCCTCTTAATCCTTAGATTAATCCAATATTTCTCTCTCTCCTTTTCTGTAAATCGAGGACTCCTTCTATCTCTCCTCTCTCGTTCTAATTCACTCTCTCCTCCTCTGTTTCACTCCCTCCTTATCTCTTTTTTTTGCAAAGCTGAAAGGGAGGCTTAGCCTCAAATTTATCTTAATTAGCAAAGTTTACAACCTACAAAATTTATCGTTTCGATTAGCGGGAGTATGCTACATGCATATCCGGCTACTACAAGTAACATAACCCGACATATAAAGTAACACAACATTACATCTCTTCATCAATTCAGCATTACATCCCAAAATGTATCATCGATGTTACGCCGAAGTCTCCTCGAATTTCTGGAATTCCTCGTTGTTTCTTGCTAGGCTCTTCACTCTTTGGCCCATACACCGGACCATGTCCTTAATGGCTCCCACAATGTCCTCCGGTTTCTTCTTTTCATCCTCGAAAATTCGGCCATTTTGCTCTTGCCACGCTTCATGTCCAATTGCATTTAAGGCCCATCTTCGTGGGACCTTGTACACCCGGCTCCCTCTATCATGGGAGACACGATTTGCTTCACTTTCTAGACTCCTTGATTGGTTTGGTTTGAGTTTCATGATTCGAAGAAGTTTGGCTCATACCTCCTTTGTATACTTGCAGCCCCAAAATAAGTGTTGAATGTCTTCCTCCATTTCGTCACAAAGGACACATGTTGGGTCATGGCTGGCCCCTCTTTGGTTCATAAGCTTTTTGGTAACTAGCTGGCCCTTCAAAGCTCTCCATGCCGTGAGTGCATGTTTCGGCATAGCCTCCTTCTGCCACACCATATCCGCCCATGCCACCTTGCAACCCGACGCCTTCTCCCACTTCCACACCTCCTCATTCCCAACTTGTCCCCTCGTCCCTCAACTCGTGATGGTTTGTCCCTCCCTCCTTGGATGGGAATATTGTTGATCTTTCTCCATAGTTCCTCCATGATGGTCGATTTTGGGAAGGGGAGAGTCCACTCTCCATTTCGAATGAAATGTGCAACTTTTGTATCCCAAGGTACACCCAAATCGTAATGTAGCCACTCACCCCATTCTTCACAATGGAATGGCACCCCATACCCTGGATGATCAAAGAAGCTATTGGTTTCCCCATCTCCTACTTGGTATTGAATATGTTGCCTTGCTATATCACGAACTCAGATGATTCCTCTCCATGCCCATGATGAGGTGGATGGTGGTCTTGCAAGCCAAATAGACCGGTTCTTCATGTTTTTTTGGCGAATGCACTTCACCCAAAGAGAGCTCCCGTCTTCCACCATGAGCCAAAGCATGCGTAGGAGGCCCACTTCGTTCCATTCTACAAAGCGCTTAAGCCCGAGTCCCCCTTCTCTTTTTGGTGTACACACATCCTTCCACGCAACCGCCACCCACTTCTTAGGCCCTCCCCAAATAAATCTAGACATAAGGCTGTCCATTTCTTGTAGCACTTTGCGAGGGATGAGGAAAGCGGATGTCCAATATATGCTAAGAGAGACTAGTACACTCCTTACGAGCTCCACCCGACGGGCTATAGATTAAAAAAAATTGCTTCTAAGTGCTCAATCGCGCCTTTAGTTTGTTGACAAGGGACATGCAATGACTTCTTCCCATCCTTCCAGAGAATAAGGGCAAACCAATGTATATCACCGGTAAAAGCTTTTTCTCCATACCTAGATGTTCGACTATCCATTCCCCATGTGGGACTTCACCTCCCATGAATATTTGACTCTTGGAAGCATTAAATTGCAGCCCCGAGTATGCCGTGAAGTCAACAAGAACTTGTTTAAGAGCTTTGGCGTTTTCCTTTGTAGCCTTTGGAAAAAGTAGCACATCATCTGCAAACATCAAGTGTGGGACGATACTGTCTCCACACAACAAGGGCTCAAGCTTGCCTTCCTCCACCGCCATCTTCACCATCTTACTCAAGACTTCCATGCACATTACAAAAAAATATGGGGATAGTGGATCACCTTGCCTCAACCCATTCCTTGCTCTAAATGGTGCTGAATTTGCCCCATTGGTCACAACGAAGGAAGCTCTTACACATGCCATGATGGTCCTCCTCCACTTGTACGGGAACCCAAATTTCTCCATTACTTGATACAGGAACTCCCACGAGATGGAGTCATAAGCCTTTCGAATATCAAGCTTGATGCACATTCTCCCTCTTCCTTTATCAAGATGAAGGTTGTGGCATAGTTCATGTGCAAGTAGGATGTTGTCACTAATTCTTCTTCCATGAACAAAAGCACTTTGATTTTCCCTAACAATTTGTGGTAGCAATTTCTTTAACCGGTTTGCAAGCACTTTTGAAGTGAATCTATACGTCAAGTTGCACAAATCTATGAGCCTATAATATTCCACCAACATTGGTGCCTTCTTTTTTGGTATGAGTGTGATAGACGTGTAATTCCACTTGGCCAAAACCTTTCCACTCGTCATGCATGACTCCACGCCTTTGAAGATATCCTTCTTTATTATTCCCCATCCCACTTTGAAGAACTTAGCATTGAACCCATCGGGCCCCGGTGCCTTGTCCACATTTGCATTTAAGATAACATCTTCAAGCTCCTTCATGTGTAATTTGTGCACTATACATTCTCCATCCGATGCCTCAAGTTGGGGTAACTCAATCGATGATTTGATCTTACAAACCTGAAATTCATTAGCAAACAAGTTAGAAAAAAAGCGTCGAAACGCTTCACGAATCTCTCATTCCTCCTCGAAAGTGTGCTCTCCCTCACACACACTCCTCACTTGGTTGGTGGCCCTCCTCACTCTAAGTTGCGCATGAAAGAACCGGGTGTTTCGGTCCTCCTCTCTTAACCACCTAACTCTTGATTTTTGCCGAATTAGGGATTCCTCCCATGCAAGAACATGGTTCAGCTCCTCTTTTGCTGCCCTCTCTTCTCTTCCTAGGTGCTCATCATCCAGCCCCTCACTTCTCCTTCTCCTAATATCTGCAAGGGCATCTCTAGCTATTCCCAACTTGTTTATAACATTTCCAAACTTGAGCCAACTCCATCTCTTGAGAGCCTTCTTTGCTTCATTCAATTTTTCCACCACTCTAAACATGGGGGTACCATCCACAAGTGTTGCCCACGCACCCTCCACAACCCCTAGGAAATCTTCACGATCCACCCAATAGTTTTCAAACCTAAACATCTTCGGCTTCCTCCTCTCATTTCCCTCCGTTTTAATGGTAAGCGTTGCATGGTCAGTCAAGTCCTTTGCCCCCACCACATAATAAGCCTCCGGGAACCACTCTAGCCAAGCATTGTTCATAAAGATGCGGTCAATTTTTGTTTCAATACGAGCGGCCCCCTCGGAGGAGTTGGACCAAGTGAATTCCTCACCCAACCATGGCAACTCAAGGAGTTGAAGGGCATCCGCACACTCATTGAAGTCCTGAATTGCAGCGTCATTTACCTCCCCTCTTCTCGCTTGCCATACGAATACAATTGAAGTCCCCTCCCACTACCCAAGGTATCGAGGCACTTGGTTCCACGGAAGCAAGGTCTTGCCATAGTTTCCTTCTCTCCACATGACCATTCTCTCCATAAATTGCCGTGAAAGCAAGCTCTATCCCATCCTTCCACATAAGCCCCTCGTAATGAAGCATTTGGGTGGATTCAAATTTGGTATCAAGGGCTACCACTTGATCATTCCAAAGCACAACTATTCTTCCGGAGTCGACAATCAAGCTATTTCCCACCCATTCATGAGGCCATATTGCACGCTTGAATCTTGCAAGCTTCTTCAATTTTACTTTGTCTTCCACAAGACACACTATATCAGGCTTCACCTCCCTTATTCGACCCCTTTTCATAAGTGCACGACCGGGTCCATTTGCTCCGCGCACATTCCACACAAGGATATTCATGGGTTCAAGGTATGGGCATACGTCCCTTCCCTCCACGCATATTATTTTGTTGTCTCAATCCTTTCTCATGAATTGCCTTGAAAGCTTCGGGTTGTGGTGAAATTGATGCCAAATCCACCGGGGTGGTGGGGAGCAACCTCGCACATGGCTTGGTAAGGTCGACGGTCCCTTCATCTCATCTATTTCTTCTTTTTTCCCATTCCAACCTCTATCTCACTCTCTTTCTCGAGTTCATCTATCACCCAAAACATGCTCCCACTTTGCTCTATCCACGAGCTTTCCTTCCTTTTCTCCTTCTCCCTTGCCACATTTCTAGGTGTTGCCCATCCTTCTTCATCATGTATCAAGGAAGCTAATCCACTTAAGCCATCTCCCACACCATTGACTTCCAAGGCCTCCCTCACAATTCCTTTGGTTCGTACCTCATGTTGCTCCACTATTTTCGTGTCCATTCCATGCACAAAATGCCCATGCAAGGTTTCTATCATGAGTGACCCTTCCAAGTGTAGTGGTTCACGTGATTTTCCACCCCAATCCGCTTTGGGCTGGTCCTCACGAAAGCCACCTTGGTCCCCCTCTATTTCTTGCATGAATGATTCCTCCATGTGTGGTGGTTCACATGATTCTCCACCCCATTCCTCATTTGGTTGGTCCCCACGAAAGGTACCTTGGTCCCCCTCTATTTCTTGCATGAAAGACTCCTCCATGTGTGATGGTTCACGTGACTCTCCACCCCATTCCTCTTTTGGTTGGTCCCCACGAAAGGTACCTTGGTCCCCCTCTACTTCTTCACAAGACTCACTTGCTCTCTCCTCATTTGCCCATTCAAACATGGAGCACTCAAGTCCCTCCTCAGTGGTTCTTCCACAAGAAGAGCACCCACCTCTGTTTTTCTTTCCCTTTTGCTTTTGTAGACGTCCACATGGCATCCTCTCCTTGGCTTCCTCCCTTGTAGTCGTTTCCTCACTAAAATAGACTCTCTTTTTGTCTCCATTCTTATCCTCCTCTATGCCACGTGCCTTCCTCTCATTTGCTCCAAGTAGAGTGGAACACCCAACGAATTCTAGTGATCCTCTTGATTTTCCCCCTCATTTCCCTCCCACATGAGCTCCCACATGTCACCTCCCCATTTGCTGATGTGGCCACGTCACCTTCCAAAGGATCCACGTAATCATCCCTTCCATCCATCCTCCCTCCACCACCCTCCTCGGTAGCCACCTCCTTTGCCTTCACTCCATCCGAAGACCCCTCATCTATCACCCTTTCTGTCCCTTCCTTTCTTTGCACCTCACGCCCATCCTTCTCAAGGTTTTTCCCACCCTTTACGCGGCCTACCACCACCCATTTCTCGGCCTTTCTTTGTGGAGCTTCATGGACATTCTCAAGCACTCTCTTCCTTGGGCATCTCTCCACCTCATTCCCAAACTCAAGGCACTCCATGCAATACCGAGGTCGCCACTAATATTCTACGTTTACTCTATGCATTTCACCTTCCTCCACTTGCACCTCCACCCAACTTGGATAAGATAACTCGTGGCTGACCTCAATACACACTCTTGCAAACGCCAACCTACACTCGGAAGCCGTATATTCATCCATGTAGAGGGGCCTTCCAAGCACACTTGCTATGTTGCTCAATGTGTTAGGTGACCAAAAACGGAGGTCAAGCTTCGGCAAACGAACCCAAATGGGAACCGAGGTGATGTTGGCCTTCTTCAATGTCATTTCCGGTGCCCACTCTTGCACCACAAGTGGTACCCCTCTAATGAACCAAGGTCCTCCTTGAAGAACATTATTTCTATCTTCATTAAGTGTAAAACGAAATAATAAGAAACCTTGGCTTCTTCTAATGATTTCCATACCACCAACTAATCCCCACAACTTCTGGAGATGCTTCTCCAACGTCGGCAAGTGAGGCTTGAGAGCAACAAAATACCCAACCAACACCTTGTCCCACCACTTCAAAGCCTCGAGCACTTCTTGCTTTGAACACACGACTACCTTCTCTCCTCCCTTGACAACCGGTGGAACAAACTTGAGGGTCGTGGCTGACCTTGAACTAGACGTGAATAAATCCGACCACTTCCTTGGGGGAGTAAGGACACTCCCTAGAGGTGTTGTGGGAGCTTCACCCTCCAAAACTGAGGACAAAGTAATCTTGTTTGCATGATGGAGATCCGTAATGCTGCCACCATCTCCATCTTGTAGTTGCAATCGGGTAGAGCTAGATGTAGGATCCATTTTGGTGAGAAAATCAAAGGTTTTGGTGAAGAAACGAGGTGGAAAACCCTAGACGACCCTAGGTTCCCCATGCGCACCTAGAGTTTCTCTCTCCTCTCATAACTCTCCCTTTTTCTCTCACCTTCTCTTTCTCTCTCTTCCGTCTCTCCCTCTCTCCCTCCTTATCTCTCTCCTTCTCCCTATCTCTATCTCCCTCTCTCTCATTCCCTATGGTTCTCTCTAGTTCTCTTTCTCCATCTCTCCCTCTCCGTTCCCATCTCACTCCCTCCCCCTCTGTCCGCCTCTCCTCTCTCTCCTTCTCCTTCAAGCTCTCTCTCTCTTTCCATCTTCGTCTCTCATCTTGTTTCGTCTCCCCGTTTCCCAATTCCATCTCTTTCGTCCTACACTCTCCATCTCTCTCCCCCTTATCCTTCTCCTCCCCCCTCCTTCTCTCTCCCTCATTCTCTCTCTCACCTCTCTTGTTCCTCTCTCCCAGCCTTCTCGTCCTTCCCTCTCTCCCTCCAATGTCGATCTCTCCTCCTTTTCTCTCAACCTCTCTCCATCTCCTTCACTTCCTCTCTCTCCTTTTTCTTCTTGTCTTTTTCCTTCTCCTTCTCCTTCTCCGTCTCTCTCCGGTTCTTCACTCTTTCTAACCCTCTGCATCTCCTCCTCTCTCGTTCTCTCCTTCTCATTATCACTCTCTTTCTTTCTCCTTCTCTACCATTCGCCTTCTCCATCTCCTTCTCTCTATTTTTCTCCTTTTGTCCTCTCCTTACTACTCTCTCCCCTTCACTATTCTACTTCCCTCTCCCTCCTCCTTCTCTTTCTCTCTCTCCGTCTTCTGTCTCTCTTCTTCACTATCTCTCCTTATCCCATTATTTCTATTTCTACTTCTCTTTCTCTCAACTCTCCTCCTTCTCTATATCCGTTTCGTTCTATCTCTCATCTCTTTCCCTCTCTACTCCATCTATCTTTCCACCTTCTTCTTCTCTTTCTCCTTGCATGTCCCTCCTTCTCTCGCTCCTTCTCCCTCCCCTTCTCTCTCTTGTCTCCCCCTCTCTCCTTATCTTTCTCTCTCTCCTCCTTCTACTTCTTTCTCTATTCTTATCCTTCATTGTCTCCCCTCTTTCCTTCTCTTTCCTTCTATTTCCTTCTCTCATTCTATCTCCCTCCTCCTTGTTCTTCACTCTCTCTACTTCTCACTCCTCTCTCTGATTCTCTCTTACCTTCTATCTTCTCTCTCCTTGTCCTTCACTCTTCGTCTTCAATCTCTTTCCCTTCTCTCCCCTACTTCAATCCCTCTCCTCCATCACCTTTTCCTTCTCCATCTCTCTCATCTTCTTGTCTCTCCCCCTCTCTCTCACTTGCCTTCTCCTTCTCTCTCTCCTTCTCCTCTTGCATCCCTCTCTCTATCTCTATCTCTATCTCATCTCCCCTCTTTCTCTCTCCCTCTCTATCCGTCTCCTTCTCCCTCCCCTCATCCATCTCCCTCTCCTTCACTCTCTCCCCTCCTCTCTCACTCTATCTTACTCTCTCGCTCATCGTCTCCTTCTTCTCTCTCTCTCTTCCTTCTCTATCTCTCCTCTCTTCCACTCCGTCTCCTTCTCGGTCTCCACCCCTCTCGCTCCCCTTGCCCTTCTCTCTCTCTCCTCATCTTCTCTACACTCTCCCCTTCTCCTTTTCTCTCATTGGTTTCCTTCTTCTTCTCACCCCTTCTTCTTTTTTTGCAAGGCAAAAAGGGAGGCGAGCCTCCATGTGTATATATAGCATAAAAGTGCTGAAAATTACAAATTCGGATTATGCTTCTATGCATAATCAGATACAAAACATGCTAGGTCAGCATTACAAACATGTCTATCCTACCAAACTTAAAGAAAGTAGGCTCCCCACACACGGGTAAGTCGTATTACAACCATCTTACTCTAATCTCCTCACACACATTGTGATCATTCCGTTTTCTAGTAGTGGCCTTCAATCTCACCATCTCCTTGATGTTATGTACCACAAGGGATGCCAGTCGTTTCTGCCCCTTCATCACCCGCATATTCCTCTCTTGCCAAAGTAAATAAATGGTGGTACCATATGCTAGTCGTGCCATGTGCTTGTCCATCGTGGTCCTTGATGCCGAAGTAATCCTTTCAAGTTCGTCATGAATTACATCACTTCCCCACTCTGCGAATCCGTAATACATCAAAATAGATGTTCCAAACTCTCCCCCGCACACTTACAAAGTGCACACTGAGGGATCACATGTTTGTGTCGTGCCCAAAGTAAGTCCATAGTAGGTAGCCAATTTCTCATAGCTCTCCACACACATAAGGACACTCGAGGGATAGCAAGGGAGTGCCACACCCCATGAGACCAGCTCACTCTCGTCCCCTCTCTTCGGATTGATTTCCATGCGGCCTTTAGGGAGATGACCATCCTCCTACTCTCCTCCCAACAAAGTACATCCTATCCCCCCGTAGGCTTAATTCCTCGCACCCTTTGCGAAAGCTCCTCTATGAAGAGTGACTTAGCGAATGGCAGCCGCCATCCATCCTCTCCCAAGAAGTGGGACACCTGTGTGTCCATGGGTACCCCCATATCGTAGTGGAACCTAGAGCCTTGCTCCTCGCAAATGAAAGGCCTCCCACACCATGGGACCTCAAAGAAGCACACATTTGTGCCATCCCCAATCTCAAAGAAAAATGTTTCCCGTGCTTTGGCTTGGAGTCGTAGTACAGCTCTCCAAGCCCAAGAACAACTAGCTAGTGGCCTAGTATGCCACACACTATTGCGCAAATACTTGCTCCAGGTGGCCTTAACCCAAAGTGATGATTGGTTTACCGCAACCAACCAAAATAATCGCATCAACCCGGCATCATTCCACTCGGTGAGACGTCAAAGGCCAAGCCCACCCTCTTGCTTTGTAGTATATATATCCTTCCAAGATACTAGCACCATCTTTTTTTCTCCCCCGTAATTAAGTGCGTCATGATACGCTCAATCTCATACAATATGCTTCGTGGGATGTAGAAGGCTGAAGTCCAAAATACACTAAAGGAGACAAGCACAGTCCTAACCAACTCCACCCAACCCTCCATAGATAGAAGACCCCTCTCCACTGACGTAACTTTTCCCAAGGTACCTAACCGGTAGTGTTGCCGGTTTCATTTGAAGGAAGCAGGCAATCCACTATTTATCCCTATGGTCCCTTCCTAAGAATAGGTTACTCTTCTCTGTATTTAGCTGGAGACCCGAAATAGCTTCAAACTTGTCCATGATGCGCTTAATAGTAATCACATTCTCCTTTGTAGCTTCGGCGATAACCATCACATCATCGGCAAATAAAAGGTGAGAAATCCGTTCTCTTCCACACCTTAGTGGAGTGAGTCGTCTGATTGCCACATCCTCCTTAAAAAGGGCACTAAGGACTTCCATGCTAAGCACAAAGAGGTAAGGTGCCATCGGGTGTCCTTGCCTTAACCCATTTGTTGCCACGAACGAAGCTGAATTTTGTCCATTCACATTAACCACAAAAGAAGCTCCCAAACAAGCCACCACCCATCTTCTCCATTTCGAGGGGAAGTTAAAGCATGCAAGAACCGCATCCAAGAACTCCCAAGATAGCGAGGCATACGCCTTCCTAAGGTCAAGTTGTAGGCACAAGCGTCCCCTCCCCACGTCAAGATGGATATTATGGCACAACTCATGTGCCAAGAGAATATTATCCCTGATATTGCGCCCCTTAACAAATGTGCTTTGATCTTCTCCCACCAACCGTGGTAAGACACTCATCAAGCGATTGGCCATAATCTTCGACATATACCGGTAGAGCAAGTTGCATAATGAGATGGGCCTATAGTCATCTACACACTTTGGAGTTGTCTTCTTTGGAATGAGCGTGATAGACGTGTAGTTGATGCGCTTGAGGATTTTCATGTCCCTCATTACTGAAGCAACACCATTGAACACCTCCTTTTTTATCTCCGACCAAGAGGTTTCAAAGAAACGTGCACTAAAACCATCCGGTCCCGGTGCCTTATCATCATTACTTCTCATCACCACCCCTTCCAACTGCTCCTCGGACACAACATGGGTGAGAACTTCACCCTCGGCCCTACTAAGACAAGGAAAACAAACGTTAGTGTAAAATGGTGTCGTTGGGGCTCGGTTTGACAAGGAAATTCACTCTCAGACTTTCTTCTCCCTCCTTCTATTCTTCCTCTCTCTCTCTCATCCCTCTCCTCCTCCCTCTTATTTTCCTCTCCGTCACCTTCACTCTCTCTCACTCCTCCTTATCTCTCTCCTCCCATTTTGTCTCTCCCATTCTCCGACTTTCTCGTTCTCCTCCTTATCTCTCTCCTCTCACTTTGTCTCTCCCCTTCCCCTCCTTTCTCGTTCTCCTTCTATTTCTCTCTCCTTCTCTCTATTTCTCCCTCTTCTTACCATTGGTCTCTACTTCTCCTTCTCCCTCTCTCTATCCTTCTCTCCTTCTCCTTCTCCTTCCCTTCCAGTCTCCTATTCCTTCTCTCTCTCCTTCTCCCCGTCTTCCTCCATCTAGCTCACTACGGACTCTCTCTCTCCCCTTTTATCACTCCTTCTCCCTCTCTCCTCTCTCTCTGCTTCTTCATATCTCCTTCTCTTTCTCTCTCTCCTTTTCTAAAATCGAGGACTCCTTCTCTCCCTCCTCTCTCTCCTTCTAGTTCTAATTAACTCTCTCCTCCTCTATTTCACTCCCTCCTTATCTCTCTCCTTCTCCTTCTCTCAACTCTCCTTCTCTCTATCTGTATCGTTCTCTCTCTCAACTCTTTCCCCCTCTCCTCCATCTTCTTTTCCACCTTCTCCTTCTCTTTCTCCTTGCATGTCCCTCCTTCTCTCGCTCCTTCTCCCTCTCATTCTCTCTCATGTCTCCCCCTCTCTCCTTATCTTTCTCTCTCTCCTCCTTCTACTTCTTTCTCTAATCTTATCCCTCCTTCTCTCCCCTCTCTCCTTCTCCTACCTTCTATCATTTTATCTCCCTCCTTCTCCTTGTTCTTCACTCTCTCTTATTGTCCCTCTCTCTCTACTTGTCACTACTCTCTCTGATTCTCTCTTCCCTTCTATCTTCTCTCTCCTTATCCCTCACTCTTCGTCTTCCATCTCCTTCCCTCTCTCTCCTCTACTTCAATCCCTCTCCTCTATCCCCTTTTCCTTCTCTATCTCTCTCATCTTCTTGTCTCTCGCCCTCTCTCTTACTTGCCTTCTCCTTCTCTCTCTCCTTCTCCTCTTGTATCTCTCTCTCTATCTCCATCTTTTCTCCGCTCTTTCTTTCTCCCTCCTCTCCTCCATTTCCCTCTGCTTCACTCTCTCCCCTCCTCTCTCACTCTATCTTACTCTCTCGCTCTCCGTCTCCTTCTTCTCTCTCCCTTCCTTCTCCATCTCTCCTCTCTTCCACTCCTTCTCCTTCTCGGTCTCCTCCCCTCTCGCTCCCCTTGTCCTTCTCTCTCTCCTCATCTTCTCTCCACTCTCCCCTTCTCCTTTTCTCTCCTTGTTCTCCTTCTTCTCTCCCCTTCCTCTCCCTCCTTCTCTTCCTCCTCTCTCTCTCTCATCCCTCTCCTCCTCCCTCTTCTTTTCCTCTCTGTCACCTTCACTCTTTCTCACTCCTCCTTATCTCTCTCCTCCCCATTTGTCTCTCCCCTTCTCCACCTTTCTCGTTCTCCTCCTTATCTCTCTCCACTCTCTTTGTCTCTCCCCTTCCCCCCTTTGTCGTTCTCCTTCTCTCTTTCTCTCTCCTTCTCTCTATTTCTCCCTCTTCTTACCATTGGTCTCTACTTCTCCTTCTCCCCCTCTCTTTCCTTCTCTCCTTCTCCATCCCCTTCTCTTCCAGTCTCCTATTCCTTCTCTCTCTCCTTCTCCTCGTCTTCCTCGATCTAGCTCACTTACGGACTCTCTCTCTCCCCTTATTTCACTCTGTCTCCCTCTCTCCTCTCTCTCTCTCTCTACTTCTTCATCTGTCCTTCTCTTTCTCTCTCCTTTACTGTATAACGAGGACTCCTTCTCTCTCTCCTCTCTTCTTCTCGTTCTAATTCACTCTCTCCTCCTTTGTTTCACTCCCTCCTTTTCTCTCTCCTTCTCCCTCTCTCTCATTCCCTATGGTTCTCTCTACTTCTCTTTCTCCATCTCTCCTCTCACCCTCTGCTTTCCCTTCTCACTCTCTCCCCCTCTGTCCGCCCCTCCTATCTCTCCTTCTCCTTCTAGCTCTCTCTCTGTCCATCTCCATCTCTCATCTTGTTCCGTCTCCCCGTTTCCCAATTTCCATCTCTTTCGTCCTACACTCTCCATCTCTCTCCACCCTTCTCCTTCCCTCTACCTCCTTCTCTCTCTCTCTGTCACTCTCACCTCTCTCGTTCCTCTCTCCCTCACCTTCTCGTCCTTCCCTCTCTCCCTCCTTTGTCAATCTCTCCTCCTTTTCTCTCAACCCTCTCCATCTCCTTCTCCTTCGTTGCCTCTCTCTCCTCTTTCTTCTTGTCATTTTCCTCTCCTTCTCCTTCTCCGTCTCTCTCCGCTTCTTCACTCTTTCTAACCCTCTGCATCTCCTTCTCTCTCATTTTCTCCTTCTCCTTATCTGCCTCTTTCTTTCTCCTTCTCTACCCTTCGCCTTCTCCCTCTCCTTCTCTCTCTTTTTCTCTTTTTCTCCTTTTGTCCTCTCCTTAGTAGTCTCTCTCCTTCACTATCCTACTTCCATCTCCCACCTCCTTCTCTTTTTCTCTCTCTCTCCGTCTCCTATCTCTCTTCTTCACTATCTCTCCTTATCCCGTTCTTTCTATTTCTACTTCTCTTTCTCTCAACTCTCCTCCGTCTCTCTATCCATTTCGTTTTCCCTCTCTCACTCTCCGTCTCATTCCCCTCCCTCTCTCTCTCCTCTCTTTCCCTCTCTCCTCCATCTCTATTCCCACCTTCTCCTTCTCTTTCTCCTTGCATGTCCCTCCTTCTCTCGCTCCTTCTCCCTCTCTCCTTATCTCTCTCTCCTCCTTCTACTTCTTTCTCTATTCTTATCCTTCCTTCTCTCACCTCTCTCCTTCTCTTTCCTCCTCTCATTCTATCTCCCTCCTTCTCCTTGTTCTCCACTCTCTCTTATTGTCCCTCTCTCTCTACTTCTCACTCCTCTCTTTGATTATGTCTTCCCTTCTATCTTCTCTCTCCTTATCCCTCACTCTTCATCTTCAATCTCCTTCCCTCTCTCTCCTCTATCCCCTTTTCCTTCCCCATCTCTCTCATCTTCTTGTCTCTCCCCCTCTCTCTCACTTGCCTTCTCCTTCTCTCTCTCCTTCTCCTCTTCCATCTCTCTCTCTATCTCCATCTCATCTCCACTCTTTCTCTTTCTCTGTCCCTCTCTCAACGTCTCCTTCTCCCTCCTCTCCTCCATTTCCCTCTGCTTCACTCTCTCCCCTCCTCTCTCACTCTATCTTACTCTCTCGCTCTCCGTCTCCTTCTTCTCTCTCTCCCTTCCTTCTCCATCTCTCCTCTCTTCCACTCCTTCTCCTTCTCGGTCCCCTCCCCTCTCGCTCCCCTTGTCCTTCTCTCTGTCCTCATCTTCTCTCCACTCTCCCCTTTCTCCTTTTCTCTCCTTGTTCTCCATCTTCTCTCCCCTTCTTCTCCCTCCTTCGCTTCCTCCACTGTTTCTCATCCCTCTCCTCCTCCCTCTTCTTTTTCTCTCCGTCACCTTCACTCTCTCTCACTCCTCACTTTCTCTCTCCTCCCCTTTTGTGTCTCCCTTTCTCCGCCTTTCTTGTTCTCCTCCTTATCTCTCTCCTCTCTCTTTGTCTCTCCCCTTCCCCTCCTTTCTCGTTCTCCTTCTCTCTTTCTCTCTCCCCCTTCCCTCTCCTTGTCTCTATTTCTCCCTCTTCTTACCATTGGTCTCTACTTCGCCTTCTCCCTCTCTCTTTCCTTCTCTCCTTCTCCTTCCCTTCCAGTCTCCTATTCCTTCTCTCTCTCCTTCTCCTCGTCTTCCTCCATCTAGCTCACTTATGGACACTCTCTCCCCCCTTCTCTCACTCTTTCTCCTTCTCTCCTCTCTCATTTTCTGCTTCTTCATCTCTCCTTCTCTTTCGCTCTCCTTTTCTGTAAAACGAGGTCTCCTTCTCTCTCTCCTTGTCCTCGTCTTCTGCCATCTAGCTCACTTACAGACTCTCTCTCCCCTTCTCACACTCTTCGCCCTCTCTCCTCTCCCTTTCTCTTCTTCTTCATCTGTCCT
The DNA here is from genome assembly GCA_963682175.1 of Triglochin maritima. NCBI lineage: Eukaryota > Viridiplantae > Streptophyta > Magnoliopsida > Alismatales > Juncaginaceae > Triglochin > Triglochin maritima. Next base: position 31,794,152 of record OY821776.1, on the reverse strand, counting down.
TCTCCTTCTAGCTCTCTCTCTCTGTCCATCATCGTCTCTCATCTTGTTCTGTCTCCTCGTTTCCCAATTTCCATCTCTTTCGTCTGACACTCTCCATCTCTCTCCCCCTTCTCCTTCCCCCTCCTTCTCTCTCCCTTCTTCTCTCTCTCATCTCTCTCGTTCCTCTCTCCCTCTCCTTCTGTCCTTCCCTCTATCCCTCCTTTGTCGATCTCTCCTCCATTTCTCTCAACCTCTCTCCATCTCCTTCTCCTTTGCTGCCTCTCTCCCTTTTCTTCTTGTCCTTTTCCTTCTCTGTCTCTCTCTGCTTCTTAACACTTTCTAACACTCTGCATCTTCTTCTCTCTCGTTCTCTCCTTCTCCTTATCCCTCTCTTTCTTTCTCCTTCTCTACCCTTTACCTTCTCCATCTCCTTCTCTCTCTTTTTGTCCTTTTGTCCCCTCCTTAGTACTCTCTCTCCTTGACAATCCTACTTCCCTCTCGCTCCTCCTTCTTCTCTCTCTCTCTCTCTGTCTCCTGTCTCTCTTCTTCAATATCTCTCGTTATCCCATTCTTTCTATTTCTACTTCTCTTTCTCTCAACTTTCCTCCTTCTCTCTATCCGTTTCGTTCTCTCTCTCACTCTCCGTCTCATTCCCCCTCTCTCAGTCTCTCTCTCTCTCCCTCTCTCTCAGTCTCTATCTCTCATCTCTTTCCCTCTCTCCTCCATCTCTCTTTCCACCTTCTCCTTCTCTTTCTTCTTGTATGTTCGTCCTTCTCTCGCTCCTTCTCCCTCTCCTTCTCTCTCATGTCTCCCCCTCTCTCCTTATCTTTCTCTCTCTCCTCCTTCTACTTCTTTCTCTATTCTTCTCCTTCATTCTCTCCCCTCTCTCCTTCTCTTTCCTTCTCTCATTCTATCTCCTTCCTTCTCCTTGTTTTTCACTCTCTCTTATTGTCCCTCTCTCTCTACTTCTCACTCCCCTCTCTGAATCTCTCTTCCCTTCTATCTTCTCTCTCCTTTCCATTCTCACTCTCTCCCCTTCTGTCCGCCTCTCCTATCTCTCCTTCTCCTTCTAGATCTCTCTCTCTCTCTATCTCCGTCTCTCATCTTGTTCCGTCTCCCCGTTTCCCAATTTTCATCTCTTTCGTCCTACACTCAATCTCTCTCTCCCCTTTCTCCCCCTTCCTTCTCTCGCCCTCCTTCTCTCTCTCACCTCTCTCGTTCCTCTCTCCCTCGCCTTCTCGTCCTTCCCTCTCTCCCTCCTTTGCCAATCTCTCCTCCTTTTCTCTCAACCTCTCTCCATCTCCTTCGCTACCTCTCTCTCCTTTTTCTTCTTGTCCTTTTCCTTTTCCTTTTCTTTTCCTTCTCCTTCTCCTTCTCTGTCTCTCTCCAGTTCTTCACTCTTTCTACCCCTCTGACTCTCAGTCTCTCTCGTTCTCTCCTTCCCCTTATCCCTCTCTTTCTTTCTCCTTCTCTACTCTTCGCCTTCTCAATCTCCTTCTCTCTCTTCTTCTCCTTTTGTCCCCTCCTTAGTACTCTCTCTCCTTCACTATCCTACTTCCCTCTCCCTCCTCCTTCTCTTTCTCTCTCTCTCTCTGTCTCATGTCTCTCTTCTTCACTATCTCTCCTTATCCCATTCTTTCTATTTCTACTTCTCTTTCTCTCAACTCTCCTCCTTCGCTCTATCAGTTTCGTTCTCTTTCTCCCTCACCGTCTCATTCCCCTCCCTCTCTCTCTGTCTCTCATCTCTTTCCCTCTCTCCTCTATCTGTCTTCCCACCTTCTCCTTCTCTTTCTCCTTGCATGTCCCTCCTTCTCTCGCTCCTTTTCCCTCTCCTTCTCTCTCATGTCTCCCCCTCACTCCTTATCTTTCTCTCTCTCCTCCTTCTACTTCTTTCTCTATTCTTATCCTTCCTTCTCTCCCCTCTCCCCTTCTCTTTCCTTCTCTCATTCTATCTCCCTCCTTCTCCTTGTTCTTCACTCTTTCTTATTGTCCCTCTCTCTACTTCTCACTCCTCTCTCTGATTCTCTCTTCCCTTCTATCTTCTCTCTCATTATCCCTAACTCTTCGTCTTCAATATCCTTCCCTCTCTCTCCTCTACTTCAATCCCTCTCCTCTATCCCTTTTTCCTTCTCCATCTCTCTCATCTTCTTGTGTCTCCCCCTCTCTCTCACTTGCCTTCTCCTTCTCTCTCCTTCTCCTCTTGCATCTCCCTATCTATCTCCATCTCATCTCCACTCTTTCTCTCTCCCTCTCTATCCGTCTCCTTCTCCCTCCCCTCCTCCATCTCCCTCTCCTTCACTCTCTCCCCTCCTCTCTCACTCTATCTTACTCTCTTGCTCTCCGTCTCCTTCTTCTCTCTCTCCCTTCCTTCTCTATCTCTCCCCTCTTCCACTCCTCCTTCTCGGTCTCCTCCCCTCTCGCTCCACTTGTCCTTCTCTCTCTCCTCATCTCCTCTCCACTCTCCCCTTCTCCTTTTCTCTCCTTCTTCTCTTTCTTCTCTCCTCTTCTTCTCCCTCCTTCTCTTCCTCCTCTCTCTCTCATCCCTCTCCTCCTCCCTCTTCTTTTCCTCTCCGTCACCTTTACTCTCTCTCACTCCTCCTTATCTCTCTCATCCCCTTTTTGTCTCCCCTTCTTCGCCTTTCTCATTTTCCTCCTTATCTCTCTCCTCTCTCTCCCCTTCCCCTCCTTTCTCGTTCTCCTTCTCTCTTTCTCTCTCCCCCTTCTCTCTCCTTCACTCTATTTCTTCGTCTTCTTACCATTGGTCTCTACTTCTCCTTCTCCCTCTCTCTTTCCTTCTCTCCTTCTCCTTCCCTTCCAATCTCCTATTCCTTCTCTGTCTCCTTCTCCTCGTCCTCCTCCATCTCCTTCTAACTATTTTTCTCCTTTTGTCCTCTCCTTAGTACTCTCTCTCCTTCACTATCCTACTTCCCTCTCCCTCCTCCTTCTTCTCTTTCTCTCTCTCCGTCTCCTGACTCTCTTCTTCACTATCTCTCCCTATCACATTCCTTCTATTTCTACTTCTTTTTCTCTCAACTCCTCCTTCTCTTTATCCGTTTCGTTCTCTCTCTCACTCTCCGTGTCATTCCCCTCTCTCATCTCTTTCCCTCTCTCCTCCATCTTTTTTTTGCAAAAGCAAAAGGGAGGCTTAGCCTCAAATTGTATTATTGAACTGTTGTTTACAACCTACAAAATTTGAGTGTTTTGGCCCACGGGTTTATGCTACAGGCATAACTGGCTACCCAGACTAAGTATTACATACAACCATGAGTCTAGTTTAATTGCCTACTTTTCCTAGCCTACGCCCCTGTCTTCTCGAATTGCTGAAGTTCCACATCGTCTTTGACTACTGCCTTCACGTGTACTCCCATGCACCGGATAATGTCTTTGATGCTACCCATGATGTCCACCGGCCGCTTTTTCTCTCCATTAAAGATTCTTCTATTGCGTTCTTGCCAACATTCGTGAACCATGGCATTTAGTGCCCATCTTCGTGCCACTCTTTCCATCTTTCCTCCTCTAGCATGACTCACTCGTGTAGCTTCTCCTTCAAGAGTGTTTGCTATCCGGTGACCATGTTTTAGAATATGTAGGAGTTGTCTCCATACCTCTTTTGTGAAGGTGCAACCCCAAAAAATGTGAGTGATGTCCTTATCCATCTCCTCACAAAGCACACAAATCGGATCGTAGCTACCTGATTGATTCGTTTTATATTAAACCACAAGTGCACGACCGCGTTGAAGCAGTGGCAAATACGGGTCGATCCACAGGGAGGTGTGTCGACTTTTGGTTTGTGCGAAGGAGAGTGAGAAAGAAAGGAGAGAAAGGTTGGTTACACTAAACTATACTAAAATGCAAAAGGAAATGGAAGATAAGCAATAAAACTAAACCCCATAGGGGGTAGAGAAATAATGTGAATATAAAGATGTGTGTAAGTGTGTGTGTTCAATTATGCTCCTCACAACATGTAGTGCATGAAATCATAAAACTAAATCTAACTTTGCCTCCACATGAAATAAGATAAGATCATATCATTAAAACATACTAGACAATAATTGGAATGAAGCTAAATGAACTAATGTATAAAGACTAGACCCTACTATGCCTCCACATGAATTAAGATAACACATTATCATTAAAACATACAAGACATTGACCAAGGTAAAGGAAACAAGAGTACATACACTACAAATTGTGTTTCCAATATTAATTCCATCCATATCCTCACTTTATCATTCCCCATAAAATAGGACCACTAATCTAAGTATAAACTAAGCTTTATTCAAGAGCATTAGCATATCAAAGATAAGAGTGAAATCCCATTAGATGGTTATGGAAATCATATAAGGCTCAAGGGATTAAGATAACACACACCTAATACACTACATGATCATATAACATATTTCTCGACCCCCCAAATGGGGATGAAACTACTCACTAATCATTACACTGCAACCTACATTAACATGAAACATTCTACTGAAATGAAATTAAACTAAGAAAGCAAGAATTATTAAAGAAACTAAAACGACATAAAACAAAACAAGCAAGCATGCATATGAAAGGAAATTAAACTAAGAGAGAAACAACACAACTAAAGGAAAACATCTATTTATTACTCACTCAATTACAAGTAGCCTCTTTCTCCACCAGAGTTTTGCTTCAAGGCTTCACTCTTAGTAGAGAAGATGGCCACCAAGAGAGGAGATGGGGTACATGAGAGGAGGGAGAGTTCTATTTATAGCCATAGAAAAAGGTAATCCGGGACAATCCCCATGTATGGGACTAAACAAATACCAAAAATAGCCTAAACAAACACTAATACATGTGCACGTGAAATCTTAGCGGATCAGGAGAGATCCTAACCGCCAATTGGCGGTCCCAGACCACCAATTGGCGGTCTACAGGATCCGGACCCATCTGGTTTTCATTCTGGGCTTTTCTTGATGTATTTGTTGGTCTTGGATGCATCTACTTCGCTTGTTATAGCTCCGACCCGAATAGAATTGCCAAAATACTCCCCATGATGGTGTGGAGTTTTCTGTTTTGCTCATTGGTCCTTCGGTCTTACGTTCAGGTCCTTCTCCCTTGCATCTTAGTCCCCAGGTCTCACAATTTAGTCCTTTTTCCTATCTTTTAGGTCCTGTCATGCCTCTTCTCATCAAACCTCTTTATTTCTGAAATTCAAACATAAAAATCGTCACGTAGCATTGCTTAGGTGTAAGATAATGGATATCAGATACAAATATAAGCATGAAATGATGTCAATCACTGCCCCCTCTTTGATTCATGAGTTGTTTGGTAGCAAGGCGACCCCTCATTGCTTTCCATGCCGTGAGTGCATGTTTCGGGATATCATATTTGTGCCACACATAATCTGCCCAAGCCACTTTGTTGCCCGGTGCCTTCACCCATCCGTACACTTCCTTCATTCCCAGTTTCTCTCCGCTTCTGTTTAACCTAATCGGTGTGTCCCCTCCACCAACAATGGGTATACATCGAATCTTGGCCCATAGCTCCTCCATAATTGTTGATCGTGGGAATGGGAGGTTTCATGCCCCATCACGAATGAAATAAGAGACTTTAGTGTCCCAAGGTATACCCAAATCATAGGGTAACCGCTCACCCCATGGCTCGGATTGGAGTGGTGTTCCACACCAAGGATAACAGAAAAATTGTATTGCCTCCCCATCCCCCACTTGGTATCGAACATGTCTACTAGCAATCTCTCGAACTCGGAGAATTCCTCGCCACACCCAAGAGGAGGTGGATGGCGGCCTAGAAAGCCATTTAGAACGGTTCTTCAAGTATTTGTGTCGCATGCACTTCACCTATAGCGTGTTACCATCTTCCACAACAAGCCAAAGCAAACGTAGAAGTCCCACATCATTCCACTCCACTAGTCTTTTAAGCCCAAGGCCTCCTTCATGTTTAGGTGTACAAACATCTCTCCAAGTTACCGCCCCCACTTCTTTGCCCCCCAAATGAATCTACTTATGAGGCTATCAATTTCTTGTAGAACACTCCTTGGGACAAGGAAAGCAGATGTCCAATAAATACTAAGTGAGGTGAGAACACTTCTAACAAGCTCCACCCGCCCGGCTATGGATAGAAAATTTTGTTGCCATGTGCTCAACTTTGCCTTCACCTTGTTGATAAGTGTCAAACAATGATTTCTACCCATCCGTGCCGAGAAGAGTGGTAAGTCAAGGTAAACCACCGGGAAATCTATACACTCCATGCCGAGGTGCTCAATGATCCACTCCCCATGTAGGACGCTTCCTCCCATAAATATTTGACTTTTGGATGCATTGAATCTCATCCCCGAGCACGCCGAAAACTCCTCAAGGACCTCCTTTATTGCTTTGCCATTTTCCTTGGTGGCCTTTGCAAAGAAGAGGACGTCATCGGCAATCCCTCGGTATGGGACTCAACAAATACTAAAAATAGCGTAAACAAACACTAATACATGTGCACGCGAAATCTTAGCGGATTAGGAGAGATCCGGACCGCCAATTGGCGGTCGACAGGATCCGGATCCATCTGGTTTTCATTCTGGGCTTTTCTTGATGTATTTGTTGGTCTTGGATGCATCTACTTCGCTTGTTGGAGCTCCGACCCGAATCGAATTGCCAAAATACTCCCCATGATGGTGTGGAGTTTTCTGATTTGCGCATTGGTCCTTCGGTCTTATGTTCAGGTCCTTCTCCCTTGCATCTTAGTCCCAAGTCTCATAATTTAGTCCTTTTTCCTATCTTTTAGGTCCTTTTATGCCTCTTCTCATCAAACCTGTTTATTTCTGAAATTCAAACATAAAACTCGTCACATAGCATTACTTAGGTGTAAGATAATTGATATCCGATAGAAATATAAGCATGAAATGGTGTCAATCAAATACCCCCACACCTAAGTTTTTGCTAGTCCTGAGCAAAAGAAAGAAAGAGAAAAACAAGCGAGAAACAAGAAATCCTAACTCACTTTCGTAGGAATCACGGTTGCACTTAGCACGTGCAAGAAGCCGTTAAACCTCCTTGTCGCCAAGGAGGAGCAGTGTCTCCTGAGCGTTTTCAGCGGATATACCCACAAAATCCGAACAAGATGCATTATTCAATCTAGACACTCGACTCGTTGGACAAATTTTTGTCGTTCATTGGACGTGGTAATCCTACGGGCCGACTCTATATAGGTAATCAGTCCACACACTTACCTAATGAACCATTCGTGCTAGTTAAATAAGGGATTAAGTGAAAGACATGGACAACGTCAACATCCTCAAGTGATACAAAGTGTAAAGTCCATTAAGGTTCTTATTTGCATTTTTCATCTTTTTTTTTCTTTTTTTTTCTTTTTATTAGTTGGAGTTTCATTCTCCCAGGGTCAGGTTTCGTGCATCATTGCCCATGAGGACTTACACTATCACGTACACCTTTCCCCAAATCTCCACATAGGGCAATCCCTACCACCCGTGTAACGGGAGTTCGGTCGGTGCATCCCAAGTCAGATGACTCGCAAGCACCAGGCACAAAGTCCCCTCAGACCTACTTTCCCGAGTGATAGGAGCCGTGCGAGAAGAGAGAACACCTACTCACTTATTTCTTATCTACACATGAACCAAAACCCTGACACTTAATGTCTCACTACAAGATTTAAAGGGTCCTTGACTACAACATACTCCCTTAAATTAACAGACACGAATTATTGACTAACTAGGTTCAGGGTGGACTGCTTTAAATGCTTGAGCACTGAAACCCTATGATTACTCACCCTCGAGGGAAAACTGGGGTGCATCCTAATGACTAGATAAATCCTAAAGTCACTGTACTAGATATCCTAATGCATCAAGTTAAAGACAATTTTGAGTGCTTTCTTTTACTTTGCCTCTCAACGGTTTTGCACATGCTAAACACACACAAAACCCACAAAACATTTTCTTTCGCAAACACATGAAGATTTTGAAAGAAATGTGAAAATTTTGAAGCACTAGGCAAGCAAAAGAAGACAAGTCACTCAAGGATCATGGCAAGCAGATATATCGATATCAAATGCAGCACACTAACATGACCCTAACATTGCACACAAAAGAAAACAAAAAATCAAAGGAAAAGACTAGACTATGTACACACATAAAACACCCCCACACCTACTTCATGCATTGTCCTCAATGAATATGAGCAAAATACGACGTAGATTTACGCATAAAAAAAGGAGAGATCTCACCAACAATAAGTACAAAGGGAAGTGCAAGGTCATGTTGATGGACACAAACCCAAATTCCCTCAAAGCCTGTGAGATGCGAAGGAAGGGATACAACTACGTGAAAGAAATGGGACCCAAATACTCAAGGGTTGGAGCCTAAACAATCGATGCTCACTGAAGGTTTTTTTTCTATGTACAAAATGGGCTCCCATCTTCATATGTCAAGGGACATCAAATGGGAACCCGCCGTCTCTCGAGCCAAAAAAGCACAATCATGGGCTCTTAACATACAAAACAGAATTGCTTGACCACCTGACACCCTTATATACATTGTGGTCGTTTGATGCCTCTTGAGAGTAAGCAAGATAGGAGGCATGAACAAGAGGTGAACCTCTGTGTGGTTGTTTGAAATGTAGGGTATCAGTGAAGGGAATGTGTTCTAAAAGTTTTACAGATACAACATGTGGCCCAGAGGCCATAAAAATGGTATCTTGTGGCTCAAGAGCCACATGATCGAAAGGATGTTGTTCAAGGGCCACAAGATCAGAAGAATGTGGCTCAAGGGCCACAAGATCAAAAGGAGGTGGCTCTAAGGCCACGTGATCAGAATATAAGGCACCTTCTTGTGCCTGCCCAGGTGAGACATCTTCACCACCTTCAGGATCTCCATCGAACAATTCTCAGAAGTACTTGAAGGTGCCCTCAACTTACAATCTCATCCAAGCCCTGGATAAGGTTGACCCCAACAGGGTCATTGATGGCACCTGGCTTCTTGCCCATGGTGAAGATGTTGAAATCAGCTCATTGACTACCATAAGTCAAGCACATCAGACCATTGCGACAATTGATCAAGGCATTAGAAGTTGCAAGAAATGGTGGCCCCAGAATGACATGAATTTTTCCAACTGGGTTTGGCACGAGTTTAGTATCCAAAACACAGAAGTCAACTGGATAAATGAACTCTCCTACTTTGATCAGCACATCTTCCACCACACCCCTGGTTTTCTTCATAGACCTATCAGCCAATTGAAGAGTGGTTTTTGTTTGTTTAAGGTCTCTAGGACCGAGGTGGACGTAGATAGAATATGGCAGAAGATTAACAAATACACCAATGTCCAATATGGCCCGATGTATGGACACATCACCAATCACACAAGAGATAGTACGACAACCAAGGTCCTTGTATTTGACTTGAATGAGTTGTGCCAACAAAGAGCTCACGTTAGCCGCAAGAAAAGCTTTCTTTGGAACATGAGTTTTTCTCTTCTTGGTGCAAAAGTCCTTGAGAACCTTGCCATAAGGTGGCATTTGCTGAATCTCCTCCAACAGAGGTATGTTCACTTTAACTTGCCGAAACATCTCAGGCATCTTGTCATACTGATCTGAGGTTTTCTTTTTAAGGCGATCAGGGAATGGCGCCTTCGGGGCATAAGGGTGCTGCGAAGGAACCTCAGAATTCTGGTGCAAAGAAGCATGAGTGGGGACCTCAGAATCTGATTCCTTCGACACAAGAGGAGACAAGGGGACCTCAGGGTTAGGCCCCTTTGTCGAAGGAAATGTAGAAGGAACCTCAGGATCTGGCTCCCTTAGAAATGGTGATGACAAGGAAGGCACCCCAATGTGGTTCTCCACCTCCTTACCAGACCTCAAAGTATGAATCACATTAATATGATGGGTTGGTTCAGAGGTAACATGAGGCACAGGTGGCCTTCCTTGAGAATGGGTACCCCGAGGATTCACCTCGGGTTGACTCGGTAACTGGCCCTTCTCGCGTTCATGGAGCTGATTAGCCAACTAGCTAACTTGCATTTCCAATGCTCTGACCGAATTGTTGCCGGCCGCAATCATGGATTGAGTGCTCTGAATGAACGCTTGAAGGGTCTATTCAAGAGTGGGGTCCTTCGAGTCAACCCGTTAGGGTAGTGGAGTTTGGTTAGAATAACCCGACGATGAGGTATGAGGAGGTTGGTAATTATGGTTCTGATACCTTTGATGTGGAGGTTGGTAGGTCGCCAATGGGCGTGGAGGTTGTTAAGGCAGAGGATGAGGTTGAGCGTGTGAGCTCTGACCGTTACCCCCATTAGGCCCCCAAGAGAAGTTAGGATGGTTACGCCATCCCGGGTTGTAGGAGTGACTGTACGGGTCGTTACGGGGCCTCTGTTGATACATCGCATTTGCATGCTTAGTATCCCTTAGAGCGTAAGTGCATTCCAAGTCATCATGGCCCGTAAGTCCACACGTACCACATCTGGGAGTAGCGACCTGAGCTACAGGAGCTCAGTCCAACTCTAAACTCTCAATCCTACGCATGAGAGCAACCGTTTTCGCCTCAGACGCGATAGTTGACTCAACTTCATATGATCCAGCTCGACCAGAAGACCTGGAGGCTGGTGGCTCTCTCATGGTGTGCCACTCAAAGGTACGTTCAGCCATCAATTCAAAAGTGTCCCAAGCCTCATCGATAGGTTTCATTTGGAAATCACCCTGACACATCGACTCCAACAATGTGCAGGTGTTGTAGTTGAGGCCCTCATAAACAATCTGGCACAACTGCCAAAGCTCAATTCCATGATGAGGGCACTACTGGAGAAGGTCTTTGAACCTCTCAAAGAAACCTTGAAAAGATTCGGTCTCAGTCTGATACATTTTATGTATCTGGTGTCGTATCTGTTGAGTTTTTCTTTGAGGAAAAAATCTCTTCAGAAATACAGTCACAAAGTCATCCCAAGACAGAATAGAGCTCACGGGAGGCTGTACATCCATTTCTTCGCGTTATCCTTCAACGCGAAAGAAATCATCCTGAACCGGACTGAATCCTCATCAAGCTGTTGAAGCTTGAACATGGAGCATACTTCCTCGAATTCGCGTATAAAAATATACAGATCCTCCTTATTGGCAGTGAAGGTAGGAAGCATGCTCACATATTGAGGTTTCAGCTCATAGTTGTTCCCGCGAGCTGGGGGAAGAACTATGCAAGAAGGTTGCACGGCCCGAACAGGATGGGTCCGCTCCCACAAAGTCATCGGTTTATCCTGTCGAGGTAAAGGTGGTGGTGCACCAAGAACTCGATCCTGACCGAATCCCTCTTCCTCTCGAGTCAAAGGAGGAGGAGATGGTCTACGTGGTGGTGGGAACGGACTGAGGTAATCCATGTATGGAACCCAGTCTCCCCCGTCACCACAAGAAGACTCGGCCTCACGCTCCAAAGGATCACGAGGTGGACATGGCCGATCACCAAGACCGTCCATCTCAGAAAAATGCACTCTCTCAAGTTGGGCACTCTCACCAGAACGAGCCCAACCTCGCATAAAATGCTCGACTCGACTCTAAAATAACACACAACATAAGGTGTACTAGAGGAGGAGATTACTCGTAGAAAATAGATGAGGAGAGGACTCAGATGAGGAGGGAAGAATCCTTAGATCTAGCATGGGTAATGGGATCAGGTAGAAGCCTAACTAGCAAGCACGGCTCACACAACTTAAGGCTATGGGTCCTTAGGCTAGACGACGCCGAATTTCGAGATCCCTAGTCTCAACACGCCTCACCTCCCTACAACGAAGACCACAATGCCCAGCATGTGATATCAGATCAGGAGATCCAGTACCTCCTACTATCGACAAGGTAGGCAACGCCGATCAGGCCATGACGGTCTCAACTAAATCACTCTCCTAGTGCGTCCGAAATCCTAGGGCCAATGTCTACTTGCTTTTAGTTAAGGCTTGATTAAGAGTGATTTTTGGGGCCAAGGAAAGGGTGATGAAATCCCCCACCTTATCTTTTAAGGGACAGCCCCTCCTTAGTAGTGTTTTGATCCTAAATCTAGTAATCAACGCTCCAATCAAACGCTCAACTCACTCTTATCCTGATGCAATTCCTACTAACTAATGCATGGTCATACAAGATGCATGAATGAGTGTAGGAAATGCGTACCTCACGCCATCACTCAACAACTGAAAATAAAGCTAAAGTAAAAGACAACTACGTGCCTAAGTCAAGTACATGATGTAGGATTTCATGTTTAATTGTACATATATATTTTCGAAATGTTTATGCACAATAAGGATCAATTTACAATTTTCTATGATTTATTTCAGGCATGCATCAATTTGTTTCAATAACTAGTTTCGAAAACTTTATAAAAACAAATATGGGCTCCGAAATTCATACCTACAAGTTCTCTAAAACTTCTTGAAGATTCGGAAACGTTGGGGATGCTTCTCGCCGCGCCGGATGCCTCCGAGTATTCACCAAACTCTAAACAAGATCGGAGAGAGGGAAGCTAGTCTCTCAATCTCCGACAGGGTTTAGAATCTAATTACTAACCCATCATTAATTCCCTTGAGAAGATGATCTCTTAAGAACTAAAACTAAACTTAAGAATTAAGGGATTTTCGTGGAGAATTATGGAGAGAGAATTTTTGCACAAGAAATAATGAATTAGATTAATGGGGTAATGAGATAAACTTGTATTTATAAGCTCTCTCCAAATTACCTATTCATGTACAACCCCTTGCCCATGATCTCATGCAAAATTCCATCTAACCATTATAACTTTGCTTTATCAAGGGCCCACTAGTATCATCACTCAATTAAGAGGGGCAATGATAATCTTTTGACTAACGATCTTCTCCAACAAAAGTTGTACTTAACCAACCAATGCCTTTACACTACACTTATCGATAACTCAAGACAGTAGTCTAATTAAGCATTCCTTAAGTGATCGGATATAAGTCTCATATCAAAGGACCGAAGACACAGTAAAATATTAATGACACAGAAACACATTTCTATAATATTTTACTTGTTAGGTCTATTCAGTATACAAAAGTAATATTTTCCTCTTTTGCATACCCGTGTTGTCACTCACTTGTAGAGCTACAATGATCTATGACCAACACGACAATCTTAACTCGGTAATTAATGTCTCATGTTAATTACCATGATTGCGAATATCTTTTGTTTTATGTAAACCAATATCTTTTAGAGCTCTACGGTTAAGGACCAAGAGCCTCTTCCTTAACACTTCTAAAAGACGAATAACATAAACAAGGAACAAAATGATTTCTCATTCAATTCATAATAATTGGCATTTAAAAGTAAAATTTTTAGAACACATTCCCTTCAATCTCCCACTTGTTATTAAAGTTTTCTTTCACATACATACTCAATGTATAAAACAATAATAACTAGGGTAAACCCCATTACATATCAATCATCAAGCCAATCTACATGGTTCCTCAATCCCATGGACTCGAAATGCATTTCGCCCTTGGCTTGGGATAAGGGTTTTGTGAATGGATCAGCTGTGTTGCTGTTGGTGTCCACCTATAATAGATTTATTTTGCCTTCGTCGATGTGCTCACGTGTCACGAAGTACTTACGATCCATGTACTTCACCTTGTGGTGTGATCTAGGATCCTTGATTTGCGAGATAGATGCACTATTATCGCAAAATAGCTCGATGGGTCCCTCGCTCGTGGGAACTACTCCAAGCTCTTCAAGGAACTTCTTGATCCACACTCCTTCCTTGCTCGCTTCAGCGACAGCCATTACTTCTGAAGCAGTGGTTGAGTCGGCCGTAGTGCTTTGCTTCCAACTACGCCAACTCACAGCTCCACCATTCAGAAGAAAGACATGTCCTGATTGCGACCTTCTATTGTCTGGATCACTCATGAAACTCGCATCTGAGTACCCTTCGGCTATCAACTCCCTTTGTCCTCTATAAACAAGAATCTTATCCTTAGTCCGATTAAGGTACTTCAGGATATTCTTGACGGCAGTCCAATGCTCAGGACCTGCGTTGGATTGGTGATGACTTGTCACGCTTAGAGCATACGAGACATCGGGTCTTGTGCAAGTCATCGCGTACATGATCGACCCAATTGCCGAAGCATAAGGGACATCCTTCATGTACTCTAAGTCCTTACGTGATTGCGCACGTTGAGACTTCTTGAGTTGCACACCCATACTCATTGGCACACTGCCCTTTTTAGAGTTGTTCATCTTGAACCTTTCCTAGACCTTGTCAATGTATGCACGTTGACTGAGGCCAATGAGTCTCCGGGATCTATCTCGATATATCTTGATTCCCAAGATGTATTGAGCCTCACCCATATCTTTCATTGAAAATGCAGATTTCAATGAACTTCTCGTTTGCTCAAGCAAAGGAATATGATTGCCCATAAGCAATATGTCATCGACATATAAGATTAGGAATACTACATGGCTCCCACAAACCTTCTTGTATACACAAGATTCTTCCTTACTTTGAATGAAGTGAAGCTTCTTCACTTCCTCGTCAAAGCGTTTGTTTCAACTCCTTGATGCTTGCTTCAATCCATAAATGGATCTTTGAAGCTTGCATACCTTCTCATTATTCTTTGGATCTTCAAAACCTTGAGGTTGTACCATGTACACATCCTTAAGGAACGCCATTTGGACATCCATTTTCCATATTTCATAATCATGAAATGCGGCAATAGCGAGCATAATCCGAATAGACTTGAACATGGCAACCAGTGAAAAAGTTTCATCATAGTCAATTCCTTGAACTTGAGTGAAACCCTTCGCTACAAGCCTCGCTTTCTAGGTTGTCAAGTTCCAATCCATGTCCATCTTCCTCTTAAAAACCCATTTATTTTGAATGACCTTTTTACCTTGAGGAAGGTCAACCAAGTTCCACACTTGATTATCATACATGGATTCTATTTCGGATTCCATGCCCTTAAGCCATAGTTTGGAGTCTTCCCTTTCCATTGCTTCTTGGAAGGTGAAGGGATCATTGGTATCTAGTACCATGATCTCATGAAGTCCCAAATACATATCGGGTTTCTTCCTTTCCCTTGTTGACCTTCTTAGTTCTTTTGGTTCTTCTCGTGTCTCTCGAACTTCTTCCACAATTTTTTGAGGAGTGGGTTCACGTTCAACTCTTGAACGTACACTAGGTGGGGATGATTGAGATTCTCTCACAATTTCTTGCGAGGGTCTCTCACTCACGCTCCCACTAACCAAAGGAATCTCGGTCGGGCCTTCATGATCTTGAATGTCATCATTCATGTCATGATCTTGTAGAGTATCTTGAGT
Source organism: Triglochin maritima (assembly GCA_963682175.1). NCBI lineage: Eukaryota > Viridiplantae > Streptophyta > Magnoliopsida > Alismatales > Juncaginaceae > Triglochin > Triglochin maritima. The sequence continues at coordinate 31,778,894 of OY821776.1, read as the reverse complement.
TTCCTCAAGCACAACCCTACTCCCATTACTTTTTACTCTTTCTAGAAATTCCTTTTCCAGAAATGTGGCATCCCTCTGTACAATCACTCGATCGGAGGTGATATGCCAAAAGTAGTATCCTCTTGTCTCACAAGGATAACCAATAAAGAAGCACTTATCCGCTTTTGGTTGAAGTTTGGTCGACATCAATTTCTTGACGTAAGCCTCACAACCCCAAATCTTGAGAAAACTGAGCTTGGGTGTTTTACCACTCCATAGCTCATAAGGAGTTTTCTCCACGGATTGGGTTGGAACATTATTTAGTGTGTAAGCCGCAATTTGTAGTACATAACTCAAAAAGTAGAGAGGTTATTCCGCATGACTCATCATTGACCGAACCATGTCGAGCAATGTCCTATTCCTCATTTCGGATACCCCATTCTACTGAGGTGTACCGGAATGTATCAAATCCAACAAGCCACTCGCCCTTGGGCCTTTCTTCTTGAAAGACTTTTTGGTCATTTTTCCCATTAAACATGGTTGGCACGTCTCCAATGATTTAAAATCAAGTAGACCAAGATGGTTAGCTTCTTGCAATTTCTTGATGCGCTTTTCATTTATGTGACCAAGACGATAGTGCCACAAGAGAGTATCATTCTCGTGAGTGGTCTTAAGTCTTTTGTTATTGATATTAAATATTTGTTTATTATTCAATTCAAGCAAATAGAGACCATTCCTTATGAATGCATTTGCATAGAACACACCATTCTTCGATATAGACAAGCAAGAATTTGAAATATTTATATTGAAATTATCCATATCTAAACATGATACAGAATTAATGTTCTTGCTAATCAAAGGCACATAATAAACATTGTTTAGACATAAATTTAAACCACTAAATAATTGAAGCACCACAGAACCTTGTGCAACCGCAGACACGTTTGCACCATTTCCGACCTTCAATTCTACCTCGTTCCTTACGAGGTCCTTCCTATCCATGAGTAGCTGCACATTAGAAACTATGTGAGCACAAGATCCGGTATCAATTACCCAATCCTGAACAGAGGTGACTAAATTTATTTCAATAACAAATATACCTTTGGCCTTTTTGTGGCGTCGACGTTCAATCACTCCGTTGTCACGGTCTTCCTTGTACTTGGGGCAATTTGGCCGGATGTGTCCTTTTTCACCGCAGTGAAAGCACTCCGTATTGGGAGTTGGAGATTTATGAGTTTTCCCCCTCGAGGCACTCGCACGAGCACCTCCTACTCCCTTGCTCTTGATTGAACTACTTTTGGTAGATTTGCCCTTTCCTTTACCAATCTTTTGGCTCCTCCCATGGACGGCAATGACTTGTTTGTCCCTACCCTTGCCCATGTCAACTTCAGCAGTTTTGAGAGCGTTGTGCAGCTCCTCAATACTCACCCCTTTTTCACGTACGTGATAGTGCATTACAAAGTCCTTAAAGGACGGGGCTAGAGAGCCAAGACTCATATCTTCAGCAATGTCCTCGGGCATTGGTGAAGAGAGCTTTGCCAACTTCTCAAGGTACCCTTGCATCGTGAGAAAATGCATGGATACCGATGTTCCCTCCGCCATATGGCACCTTGTGAGTGCGATGGTGGTCTTATAGCGCTCCTTTCGGGCACTATCCATGAACATCTTAGATAAAGCCTCCATGGTCTTCTTGGGTTTTGAATCCAAGTATTTCGCTTGGAGCGAGTCACCCATGGATGCTAGCATAAGACCGTGAACTTGGTTCTCTTGGTCTTCCCACTTGGCCTTTGCCTCTTTCTCTTCATCGGTTAATCTCTCATTCCATTTTGGGATTGGAACTTCCAGAATGTGAGATCGTTTCTCAAACTTTAACACGATGTTGAGTTTGAGTTGCCAACTAATGAAGTTTGAGCCATCATTTGCTAAAGGGTGTTTTTCTATCATGGATCGTACGATAGGTTGGATGTTCTACATTTTTCTACAAAATAAATCATACAGGTTTTAATGCCAATTTTATGTTTTAATACACATGCATACATATATCGAATATAAATGTAAATGTTGCAAATAAAATTTTTGCCCATAAGTGCATCAATCCAAGATCCTATCAATTGTAATATAGACTAGCTAAGGGCTATCGAATACATTACAATATCAAGGTAAGAAAACATTTTCTAATAACAACCTTTTTGAATTTTAGCAACACTTAGCATCTTCAAACTCTTGTGACTCTTGTCGTTTTAATTATGAGGGAATACGACCTATCCTCGTAAGAAAAACTTTTTCCCAAAACCGAGCGAGGGCTCTAGGTAATGTTAAGAAAACTTATTTTCATTTGATACGAGATACGTTTATCCATTGTATTCACAACTAAACATACTTGGGGCTCACTAGGGTGAAACACACCTCATATATTTAATTGTGGCACAACAATAGACAACCATTATATCTCCCACTATTCCCAAAGATGGAGGGAGCTATCTCCCGCTAAGGGCGAGCAGAGTATCCCTCGATCAATTGCTGCTAGTGGATGAAATAAGAAGGAAAAATATTCTTAATTTTTGTTGGACAATTTAACATGTGATTCAAAATTTTAGGTGATCATGCATATTATTAATCAGACACATCCTAACATTCAACACATTCATCACATGCATAGAAACAGAAATTAAACATTCACACAATCCATAACGTGTGAGTTTATATGTTCCCTTCGATCCTCGATCCTCGATCCCTGATCTTCGATCCTCGATCGATGCGCTACAGCGGCGACTTCCTCTTGCACCGGAGATGTAGATTTTACAGAAAATAAACATGCTCCTCACATTCGATAAAAACTGACTACTCCAAGTCCTATGTAAAAACCTCTCATATGCAAATGCAACTATCTAAAAGACGGAAAAAGAGAGAATTTTTGGCTTTTACATACATAAGCCCCTGTATAATAATGATTACATACATTCATAATTGCTGATTTGAAACATATAAACCCACAATTCCTGCAAAGACAACTCGAGCATCCATGCACGCAATATCGCTATAAACTATGCAATATAGTTTATCAATCATCTAGAATCTCAAACAATTCTTTGAAAAACATTTTGAAATCCATTAAAAACGTTTTTCATCCATCCATCGTTCAAAATTAATTTTGAACCGCTGTCCATCCAATTTCCTAAAAGGAAAGATGAACCGCAGTTTTTCGGTTTTGTTGATTCTCTTACAAAATAATCGTTTATACTTAAAACAAAATTATTGCAAGTTAGACTTACGTCTAAATCATAATTCTAATAATTACATGACATGTTTTAAACTACTTAAAACATTCAAAACGAATTATTACAAAGAATTATTTCAACAAAACATTTGAAGACCGAAAAACCGGTAAAACGAATTGTTTAAATCCTAGATGGTAAACTAAATTTGTTTACAGCCTTAAATCATAAGAAAATTGAACGCTAAGCTCTGATACCACTGTAGGATTTCATGTTTAATTGTACATATATATTTTCGAAATTGTTATGCACAATAAGGATCGATTTACAATTTTCTATGATTTATTTCATGCATGCATCAATTTGTTTCAATAACTAGTTTCAAAAACTTTATTAAAAAAATATGGGCTCCAAATTTCATACCTAGAAGTTCTCTAAAACTTCCTGAAGATTCAGAAACGTTGGGGATGCTTCTCGCCGCGCCGGATGCCTCCGAGTATTCACCAAACTCTAAACAAGATCGGAGAGAGGGAAGCTAGTCTCTCAATCTCCGACAGGGTTTAGAATCTAATTACTAACCCATCTTTAATTCCCTTGAGAAGATGATCTCTTAAGAACTAAAACTAAACTTAAGAATTAAGGGATTTTCGTGGAGAATTATGGAGATAGAATTTTTGCACAAGAAATACTGAATTAGATTAATGGGGTAATGAGATAAACATGAATTTATAAGCTCTCTCCAAATTACCTATTCATGTGCAACCCCTTGCCCATGATCTCATGCAAAATTCCATCTCACCATCCATTATTTGCTAACAAATAATCTTAGCCACGAATTAAATCAATTATGGACCAATTCCATGCATGATCTAATTAATTCTTAAATTAATTCTGCGTAAAACCGTCTGGCCGGTCGACCGTTTGCGAGGTCCGATCGACCGCTTAGACCGAGTTTCGGTCGACCGTTCGACATTCAGTCGACCGTTCTCAACAATAGAATATTTCATCACGATGTTCGGTCGACCGACCGATAGATTCGGTCGACCGTTCCGAACAGACGAAAAATCCCTGTTATCGGTCGACCGTTAAGCGTTAACCGGTCGACCGTTTGCAAAGTCTTGCAGACTTGTCAAATTTTGGTTCAATCCCTACAAAATTTGAAATTTCGGGATTAGTAGTAAATTCACAACTTATGTAACATATTATCCTATGTAATAATCAATCATTACACCCCATAATATTTACATCACATATGAATTTAATTTAGATTCTAATTATGTTATTAATGACAACATAATTTTGATTTTGCTTGTTCACCACATGTGTCATATTTTGTACATGAAACCCGACACATCCTATGAACTCAAAATCCCCATTTCTTGTTTCCCAGTTTTGTGGTGTGACCTATAGGAGGATCTAAACTAAGTTGGCAGTGATATTAAGAACTTAATATCACAAGCTATAAGCGGTATCTAGCTACACATTATAGCTCCCAATTAGTTAGATGTCTTAATTCCACTCGAACTAAAACCCGATCCATTTAGTGATGGAGTGCACCACTTGTGTCCATCCCTTGCCTCATGATATTAAGAATACACACAAAGTAGTATTGTGTCATCTTTGTCTTAGTATTCATTTCTTGATCTCTTTAAGCTAGTTATAAATATGTGACTTAACTCAAATCACATTGTGCACATTATAACTTTGCTTTATCAAGGGGCCCACTAATATCATCACTCAATTAGGAGGGGCAATGATGATCTTTTGACTAACAATCTTCTCCAACAAAAGTTGTACTTAGCCAACCAATGCCTTTACACTACACTTATCGATAGCTCAAGACACTAGTCTAATTAAGCATTCCTTAAGTGATCGGATATAAGTCTCATATCAAAGGACCAAAGACACAGTAAAATATTAATGACACAGAAACACATTTCTATAATATTTTACTTGTTAGGTCTATTTAGTATACAAAAGTAATATTTTCCTCTTTTGGATACCCATGTTGTCACTCACTTGTAGAGCTACAATGATCTATGACCAACACGACAATCTTAACTCGGTAATTAAAGTCCCATGTTAATTACCATGATTGCGAATATCTTTTGTTTTATGTAAACCAATATCTTTTAGAACTCTACGGTTAAGGACCAAGAGCCTCTTCCTTAACACTTCTAAAAGACGAATAACATAAACAAGGAACAAAATGATTTCTCATTCAATTCATAATAATTGGCATTTAAAAGTATAAGTTTTAGAACACATTCCCTTCACATGATTCGTGACCTAAACAAGTAAGAATGTCTAATCTTTTGCTTTGGATTTTAAGGCCAAGTTGATTAATGGTGATTGATTTTTAATCAAGGAGCAAACTAGAAGTCACAGCATGCAAAATAGTGCTCCCAGATAGCTACAATGAACAAAATAACAACCACAACAAAAATGAAGGCTAAAGGCGCTCACGAGGCCGCCAATTGGCGGTCCCAAACCGCTGATTGGCGGTCACTGTTGAGCGTTTTGCTCTCAAATTCCTCCAGTCGCTTCCCCTTGATCCTCAGGATCCCTGAAACAACTCAAACCTAAAAAAGAAAAATTAAAACCACTCGAATCGTCCAAACCAAAGTCTGGACAGAGCACCTCCCCGGCAACGGCGCCAAAAACTTGATTGATTCGTTTTATATTAAACCGCAAGTGTACGGCCGCGTTGAAGCGGTGGCAAATATGGGTCGATCTACAGGGAGGTGTGTCGACTTTTGGTTTGTGCGAAGGCGAGTGGGAAAGAAAGGAGAGAAAGGTTGGTTACACTAAACTATACTAAAATGCAAAAGAAAATGGAAGATAAGCAATAAAACTAAACCCCATAGGGAGTAGAGAAATAATGTGAATATAAAGATGTGTGTAAGTGTGTGTGTTCAATTATGCTACTCACAACATGTAGTGCATGAAATCATAAAACTCAATCTAACTTTGCCTCCACATGAAATAAGATAAGATCATATCATTAAAACATACAAGACAATAATTGGAATGAAGCTAAATGAACTCATGTATAAAGACTAGACCCTACTATGCCTCACATGAATTAAGATAACACATTATCATTAAAACATACAAGACATTAACCAAGGTAAAGGCAACAAGAGTACATACACTACAAATTGTGTTTCCAATATTAATTTCATCCATATCCTCACTTTATCATTCCCCATAAAATAGGACCACTAATCTAAGCATAAACTAAGCTTCATTCAAGAGCATTAGCATATCAAAGATAAGAGTGAAATCCCATTAGATGGTTATGGAAATCATATAAGGCTCAAGGGATTAAGATAACACACACCTAATACACTACATGATCATATCACATATTTCTCCACCCCCTAAATGGGGATGGAACTACTCACTAATCATTACACTACAACCTACATTAAAATGAAACATTTTACTGAAGTGAGGTTAAACTAAGCAAGCAATAAATATTAAAGAAACTAAAATGACATAAACAAAACAAGCAAGCAAGCGTATGAAAGGAAATTAAACTAAGAGAGAAACAACACATCTAAAGGAAAACATCTATTTATTACTCACTCAATTACAAGTAGCCTCTTTCTCCACCAGAGTTTTGCTTCAAGGCTTCACTCTTAGTAGAGAAGATGGCCACCAAGAGAGGAGATGGGGTACATGAGAGGAGGGATATTTCTATTTATAGCCATAGAAAAAGGTAATCCGGGACAATCCCCCGGTATGGGACTAAACAAATACCAAAAATAGCCTAAACAAACACTAATACATGTGCACGTGAAATCTTAGCGGATCAGGAGAGATCCTAACCGCCAATTCGCGGTCCCAGACCGCTATTGGCGGTCTACAGGATCCGGACCCATTTGGTTTTCATTCTGGGCTTTTCTTGATGTATTTGTTGGTCTTGGATGCATCTACTTCGCTTGTTATAGCTCCGACCCGAATAGAATGGCCAAAATACTCCCCATGATGGTGTGGAGTTTTCTGTTTTGCTCATTGGTCCTTCGGTCTTACGTTCAGGTCCTTCTCCCTTGCATCTTAGTCCCCAGGTCTCACAATTTAGTCCTTTTTCCTATCTTTTAGGTCCTGTCATGCCTCTTCTCATCAAACCTCTTTATTTCTGAAATTCAAACATAAAAATCGTCACGTAGCATTGCTTAGGTGTAAGATAATGGATATCAGATACAAATATAAGCATGAAATGATGTCAATCACTGCCCCCTCTTTGATTCATGAGTTGTTTGGTAGCAAGGCGACCCCTCATTGCTTTCCATGCCGTGAGTGCATATTTCGGGATATCATATTTGTGCCACACATAATCTGCCCAAGCCACTTTGTTGCCCGGTGCCTTCACCCATCCGTACACTTCCTTCATTCCCAGTTTCTCTCCGCTTCCGTTTAACCTAATCGGTGTGTCCCCTCCACCAACAATGGGTATACATCGAATCTTGGCCCATAGCTCCTCCATAATTGTTGATCGTGGGAATGGGAGGTTTCATGCCCCATCACGAATGAAATAAGAGACTTTAGTGTCCCAAGGTATACCCAAATCATAGGGTAACCGCTCACCCCATGGCTCGGATTGGAGTGGTGTTCCACACCAAGGATAACGAAAAAATTGTATTGCCTCCCCATCCCCCACTTGGTATCGAACATGTCTACTAGCAATCTCTCGAACTCGGAGAATTCCTCGCCACACCCAAGAGGAGGTGGATGGCGGCCTAGAAAGCCATTTAGAACGGTTCTTCAAGTATTTGTGTCGCATGCACTTCACCTATAGCGTGTTACCATCTTCCACAACAAGCCAAAACAAACGTAGAAGTCCCACATCATTCCACTCCACTAGTCTTTTAAGCCCAAGTCCTCCTTCATGTTTAGGTGTACAAACATCTCTCCAAGCTACCGCCCCCACTTCTTTGCCCCCCAAATGAATCTACTTATGAGGCTATCAATTTCTTGTAGAACACTCCTTGGGACAAGGAAAGCAGATGTCCAATAAATACTAAGTGAGGTGAGAACACTTCTAACAAGCTCCACCCGCCCGGCTATGGATAGAAAATTTTGTTGCCATGTGCTCAACTTTGCCTTCACCTTGTTGATAAGTGTCAAACAATGATTTCTACCCATCCGTGCCGAGAAGAGTGGTAAGTCAAGGTAAACCACCGGGAAATCTATACACTCCATGCCGAGGTGCTCAATGATCCACTCCCCATGTAGGACGCTTCCTCCCATAAATATTTGACTTTTGGATGCATTGAATCTCATCCCCAAGCACGCCGAAAACTCCTCAAGGACCTCCTTTATTGCTTTGCCATTTTCCTTGGTGGCCTTTGCAAAGAAGAGGACGTCATCGGCAAACATCAAATGTGATACACCAATATCTCCACAAGCTAGAGGTTCTATCTTCTTTTCTATTACCGCCATCTTCACCATCTCGCTTATTACCTCCATGCACAAGACAAAAAGATAGGGAGCTAATGGGTCCCCTTGCCTCAACCCATTCTTCGCCCTGAAAGGTTTAGAGTTAGCTCCATTCACCGTTACCACAAAGGATGCCTTCACACATGCTAATATGGTATTCCTCCACTTATCCGGGAAACAAAAACGCTTCAACACTTGGTCAAGGAACGCCCATGAGATGGAGTCATATGCCTTTCGAATGTCGAGTTTGATGCACATTCGGCCTTGTCCTTTCGCATGATGGAGGTTGTGACAAAGTTCATGTGCAAGGAGTATGTTGTCACTAATTCTTCTACCATGAACAAAAGCACTTTGATTTTCTCCCACTTGCCTTCGTAGGAATCCTTTCAACCGATTAGCTAGTACCTTAGAGATATAGCGATATAACATGGTACATAATGCTATAGGCCTATATTTTTCAACCGTTGTAGGTGCCCTCTTCTTGGGAATAAGTGTGATTGATGTGTAATTTATTTGGGCCAGCAAGTTCCCACTCCTCAAACAAGAGTCCACCGCCTTGAACACATCCCTCTTGACTATACCCCATGCCGCTTTGAAGAATATGGTGTTAAATCCATCGGGTCCCTGTGCTTTGTCCAAATTTGCATTCAACACGACATCTTCTAACTCATTCATCTCCAAGGGACGTAATAACCCGTCACTCTCCTACGACTGATGTTGTGGTAGTGTAATGGATGGCTTAAGTGGTTGTACCTGAAAATCATTAGCAAACAAGTTAGCAAAATGGTACTGAAATGCCTCCCGGATCTCATTCTCCTCTTCATGGAAATGTGGTCCCTCACTCACTCTCCTCACTTGATTGGTGGCCCTCCTCACTCTATGGTGCGCATGGAAGAACCGGGTGTTCCGGTCTCCCTCCTTCAACCACTTAACCCTCGATTTTTGTCGGATGATGGATTCCTCTCGTTCAAGCACGCGAGCAAGAACATCTTTAGCGGTCAATTCAGCATGGGCTAGGCTGACATACCCCGGGCTATCAAATCTTTGATTCCTGATTTCCACAAGTGCCTCCCTAGCCTCTCCCACCTTGTTGACAATATTTCCGAATTTCAGCCCACTTCATCCCTTCAGTGCCTCCTTAACTTCACTCAACTTTGCAACAACTCGATACATTTGAGTGCCATCTATGAGCGTGGCCCAAGCCCCTTCTACCACCTCACGAAAGTCATCATGCTCGACCCAATGATTTTCAAAGCGGAACATGCGTTTCTTTCTTCGCCCTTTTCCTTCAGTCTTCATAGTGAGAATTGCGTGATCGCTCAAATCTTTCTCACCCACAATATAGTAGGAATCCGGGAACACCTCAAGCCACACATTTGTCATCAAGATGCGATCAATCCTAGTTTCAATGCATGTGCTTCCTTCGGAGGAGTTGGACCACGTGAATTCTCCTCCGGTTGAAGAGATTTCGAGAAGTTGGAGTGTGTCCACACACTTATTGAACTCCTTAAGTGCAACTTCATTCGCCTCTCCTCCTCCACGTTTTTCACTTACCTTTCGGATGCAATTGAATTCGCCTCCCACTATCCATGGGGTGGATACATTTGGTGTTATGGCAGCAAGGTCCTCCCACAAAACCCTTCGGTCAACATGCCCATTACCACCATATATCGCCGTGAATTCAAATTCGACCCCATCCCTCCTCATTTGCCCCATGAGGTGTAGAAGTTGTGTTGTCTCGAAAGTAACATTTAGATCCACCTCTTGGTCATTCCACAAGACAACAATTCGGCCAGAATCCACAATATGACTATTTGCCGCCCATGCATGCGGCCAAATTGCTCGCTTAAATCTTACAAGCTTCTTCAACTTCACTATGTGTTAAACAAGGCACACCACCTCCGCATTTGCCTCCTTTATTCGACCCCTTATTATGAGTGCACGACTGGGTCCATTTGCTCCGCACACATTCCACATGAGGAGATTCATGGCTTCAAGGTAGGGGGATGTGCCCCTTGACCTCTATGTGAGTTCTTTTGTTGCATTAAACCATTCTCCCTTATAACCTTGAACGCCTCGGGTTGTGGTGAAATCGATTCCAAATCAACCGGGGGTGGTGGAGATGATCTCCTCCTCGGCTTTGGTGTGCCTTTACCTTCTTGTGTTTTACCCCCTTACCCTTGCATTTCTCCTTGTCCACGAGTGGGTGATTCCCTATCTCCTTCTTCGGAATTGACCTCCATCTTGTCTTCCTTCTCTACCTCCCCAAGTATGTTAAACATACATCCATTTGTCCAATACACCTTGCGTGCCTTTTCTTTCTCTCTAACCACTCTTCCTGGTGATTCCCACACCTCTTCTTCATCCGTCACGGTGGCTAGTCCATTTGGCCCATCACGCACCATTCTTCCTTGCGTGGCCCCCTTCTCACCTCAAATGTGTTGCACCCTTTGCATGTGTTGTAATTCCCCCCCCCCCATATTCTACTTTGGTTTGGTCCCACATGATCTTTTGTGAATCATGGGGTACTCCACGAGAATTTGCATGTAAGTCCATGTGCACACCAATTTCCCTCCTATTTTTGTTTGGTTCCCCCACGAAATCCACTCTACCTTGTGTTTCCCACGTGATTTCCTTTTGTGGAGCTAGTTTTGCTAGTGCTCCACGAAAGTTGGCTTGGTCCTCCTTGCTTTCATCACTTGACTCCTTTTCCGTCTCCTCATCGGCCCATTTGAATATTGAGCACTCAACTCTCTCCTCATTGGCTCTCCTAAAAGCAATGCAACCACCTATTTCCTTCTCTTTTTTGTCCTCTTCTATTGCTTGCTTTCCACGTGGCTCCTTCTCCTTGGTTTCCTTTCTCACGGTCGTTATTTCCTCCAAACCACCATCTTCTTGGCTGTCCTTGCTTGTTCCACGTGTCCTCTCCTTATTTGTTCCCCCAAGGTTTGCACAAAGGAAGTTTCTATCCCTCTCCACCAAATTTCCCTCCTTTTCCTTCCCATAAGTTTCCCCACATGTCTCCTCCTTGTTTGCCCACTCCTCCACATCATCCTCTCTATCCTCCACGTCATCCTCTATCATATCCACGTCATCATCCCTAACCTTCACGTTCTCCTCCTCCCCACCATCCTTCTTCCTTCCGGTGGCCAAGTCTACCTCCAACTCGGGAGCCTCCCTTATGGTTCAATGCAGCCCTCGTGCTTGCAAGAGTCTTCCTTCCTCCACTTCTTCTAAATCCACCTCTTTCTCTCCTTCTACCTCCTTTTCCGTCGTACGCTTGACCACAACCCATTGATCCACCTTTTTTTGTTGCAAGCTTTGCTTCATGGGTCGAGCCTCCACCTTTCTTGGGCACCTCTCCATTTTGTGTACAAACTCCATGCATTCCTTACAATATCTGGGTCTCCACTCATACTCCACATAGATTTTGTGTGGCTCCCCTCCCTCAACTTGTACCTATACCCAACTTGGGTAACTAAAATCAGTCGTTACCTCAATGCAAATCCTTGCATAAGCAAGCCGTCGACTGGAGGTAGTTTGCTCATCCATGTATAGAGGTCTTCCAAGAACACTTGCTATGCTACTCAACGGTTTTGGTGACCAAAACCTAAGGTCTAGCTCCGGCAATCGCACCCAAATGGGAATCGTGACTATGTTTGCTCTTTTTAACACTACATCTGCCTCCCATGATTGAACAACAAGTGGAGCTCCTTTGACGAACCACGGGCCTTCTTCGAGCACCTTCTTTCGATCCTACCCAACTGTGAATCTAAATAACATGAACCCTTGAGTCCTTTTGATCACCTCCAAACCACCTACCAAGTTCCACAATTTATGTAGGTGTTTTTCCAAGGTCGGCAAGTGAGGCCTAAAGGCTATGAAGTAACCCACTAGCATCTTGTCCCATCTCTTCAAAGCTTCCACAACTTCTTCCTTGGAGCACACGGCCAACTTGTCACCTCCTTTGATGGCTGGTTTGACGAACTCAAGGGCCGTTTATGCTCGTGGGCTAGAATGAAATAGGTCGGACCACTTCCTTAGGGGAGTCTTGTCACTCCCTAGATGTGGTGTATGCATCTCTCCCTCCAAAGGTGAGGTTGAGGCTTGCTTACTTGCGTGGTGGAGATCCTTGTTGTTGCCACAATCTCCATTTTGTTGTTGCAATCGAGTAGAAGTAGAAGAAAGATCCATTTTGATGCAAAAACAAGAGTTTTACTGGTAGAATGGGGTTGGAAACCTTAGAAAATGCTAGGTTCCCCATGCGCATCCCCAGAGCTTCTCTCTCCTCCCATCTCACTCATCTCTCTACCCTCTCTATCTCCGCTTCTCTCGTTTCCTCTCTCCTTCCACATTCTCCTTCTCTCTCCCTCTTCCTTCTCTCTTCTTCTTCTTCTTCTTCTTCTTCTTGTCTCTCTTCCCTCTTTTCCCCTCTCTCTCCTCCATCTCTGTTTCCACCTTCTCCTTCTCTTTCTCCTTTCATGTCCCTCCTTCTCTCTCATGTCTCCCACACTCTCCTTATCATTCTCTCTCTCCTCCTTCTACTACTTTCTCTATACTTATCCTTCCTTCTCTCCCCTCCCTCCTTCTCTTTCCTTCTCTCATTCTATCTCCCTCCTTCTCCTTGTTCTTCACCCTCTCTTATTGTCCCTCTATCTCTACTTCTCACTCCTCTCACTGATTCTCTCTTCCCTTCTATCTGCTCTCGCCTTATCCCTCACTCTTCGTCTTCAATGTCCTTCCCCCTCTCTCCTCTACTTCAATCCCTCTCCTCTATCCCCTTTTCCTTCTCCATCTCTCTCATCTTCTTGTCTCTCCCCCTCTCTCTCACTTGCCTTCTCCTTCTCTCTCCTTCTCCTCTTGCATCTCTCTCTCTATCTCCATCACATCTCCGCTCTTTCTCTCTCCCTCTCTCCGTCTCCTTCTCGCTCCCCTCCTCCATCTCCGTCTCCTTCACTCTCTCCCCTCCTCTCTCACTCTATCTTACTCTCTCGCTCTCCGTCTCCTTGTTCTCTCTCGCCCTACCTTCTCTATCTCTCCTCTCTTCCACTCCTTCTCGGTCTCCTCCCCTCTCGCTCCCCTTGTCCATCTCTCTCTCCTCATCTTCTCTCCACTCTCCCTTTCTCCTTTTCTCTCCTTGTTCTCCTTCTTCTCTCCCCTTCTTCTCCCTCCTTCTCTTCCTCCTCTCTCTCATCCCACTCCTCCTCCCTCTTCTTTTCCTCTCTGTCACCTTCACTCTCTCCCACTCCTCCTTATCTCTCTCCTCCCCCTTTGTCTCTCCCCTTCTCTACCTTTCTCGTTCTCCTCCTTATCTCTCTCCTCTCTCTTCGTCCCTCCCCTTCCCCTCCTTTCTCGTTCTCCTTCTCTCTTCCCTTCTCTATATTTCTCTCTCTTCTTACCATTGGTCTTTACTTCTCCTTCTCCCTCTCTCTTTCCTTCTCTCCTTCTCCTTCCCTTCCAGTCTCCTATTCCTTCTCTCTCCTTCTCCTCGTCTTCCTCCATCTAGCTCACTTACGGACTCTCTGCCCTTCTCTCACTCTTTCTCCCTCTCTCCTCTCTCTCTGCTTCTTCATCTCTCTTTCTCTTTCTCTATCTCCTTCTCTCTCTCCTCTCTCTTCTTCTCGCTCTAATTCGTTTTGTCCGCCTTTGTTTCACTCCCTCCTTATCTCTCTCCTTCTCCCTCTCTCTATCTCCCCCTCTCTCATTCCCTATGGTTCTATATACTTCTCTTTCTGCATCTCTCCTTTACCTTCTCACTCTCTCCCCCTCTGTCCACCTCTCCTCTCTCTCCTTCTCCTTCTTTCTCTCTCTCCATCTCCGTCCCTCATCTTGTTCCGTCTCCCCGTTTCCAAATTTCCATATCTTTCGTCCAACACTCACCATCTCTCTCCCCCCTTCTCCTTCTCCTTCCCCTCCCTCTCTCCCACCTTCTCTCTCTCACCTCTCTCGTTCCACTCTCCCTCGCCTTCTCGTCCTTCCCTCTCTCCCTCATTTGTCGATCTCTCCTCCTTTTCTCTCAACCTCTCTCCATCTCCTTCTCCTTCGTTGCCGCTCTCTCCTTTTTCTTCTTGTCTTTTTCCTTCGCCTTCTACTTCTCCGTCTCTCTCCGCTTCTTCACGCTTTCTTACCCTCTGCATCTCCTTCTCTCTCGTTCTCTCCTCCTTATCCCTCTCTTTCTTTCTCCTTCTCTACCCTTCGCCTTCTCCATCTACATCTCTCTCTTTTTCTCCTTTTGTCCTCTCCTTAGTACTCTCTCTCCTTCACTATCCTACTTCCCTCTCCCTCCTCCTTCTTCTCTTTCTCTCTCTCTCCGTCTCCATCTCCTGTCTCTCTTCTTCAAAATCTCTTCTTATCCCATTCATTCTATTTCTACTTCTCTTTCTCTCAACTCTCCTCCTCTCTATCCATTTCGTTCTCTCTCGCACTCTCCGTCTCATTCCCTTCTCTCTCTCATCTCCTTCCCTCTCTCCTCCATCTCTCTTTCAACCTTCTCCTTCTCGTTCTCCTTGCATGTCCCTCCTTCTCTCGCTCCTTCTCCCTGCCCTTCTCTCTCATGTCTCCCATCTCTCCTTATCTCTCTCTCTCTCCTCTTTCTACTTCTTTCTCTATTCTTATCCTTCCTTCTCTCGCCTCTCTCCTTCTCTTTCCTTCTCTCATTCTATCTCCCTCCTTCTCCTTGTTCTTCACTCCCTCTTATTGTTCGACTCTCTCTACTTCTCAATCCTCTCTTTGATTCTCTCTTCCCTTCTCTCTCTTATCCTTCACTCTTTGTCTTCAATCTCCTTCCTTCCCTCTCCTCTACTTCAATCCCTCTCCTCTATCGCCTTTTCCTTCTCCATCTCTCTCATCTTCTTGTCTCTCCCCCTCTCTCTCACTTGCCTTCTCCTTCTCTCTCTCCTTCTCCTCTTGCATCTCTCTCTATCTCCATCTCATCTCCACTCTTTCTCTCTCCCTCCCTCTCTCTCCTTCTCCTTCTCCCTCCCCTCCTCCATCTCCCTCTCCTTCACTCTCTCCCCTCCTCTCTCACTCTATCTTACTCTCTCGCTCTCCGTGTCCTTCTTGTCTCTCTCTTCCTTCTCTATCTCTCCTCTCTTCCACTCCTTCTCCTTCTCGGTCTCCTCCCCTTGTCCTTCTCTCCCTCTCCTTGTTCTTGTCTCTCTTCCCTCTTTTCCCCTCTCTCTCCTCCATCTCCGTTTCCACCTTCTCCTTCTCTTTCTCCTTTCACGTCCCTCCTTCTCTCTCATGTCTCCCACACTCTCCTTATCATTCTCTCTCTCCTCCTTCTACTTCTTTCTCTATTCTTATCCTTCCTTCTCTCGCCTCTCTCCTTCTCTTTCCTTCTCTCATTCTATCTCCCTCCTTCTCCTTGTTCTTCACTCCCTCTTATTGTTCGTCTCTCTCTACTTCTCAATCCTCTCTTTGATTCTCTCTTCCCTTCTCTCTCCTTATCCTTCACTCTTCGTCTTCAATCTCCTTCCCTCCATATCCTCTACTCCAATCCCTCTCCTCTATCGCCGTTTCCTTCTCCATCTCTCTCATCTTCTTGTCTCTCCCCCTCTCTCTCACTTGCCTTCTCCTTCTCTCTCTCCTTCTCCTCTTGCATCTCTCTCTATCTCCACCTCCACTCTTTCTCTCTCCCTCCCTCTCTCCGTCTCCTTCTCCCTGTCCTCTTCCATCTCCCTCTCCTTCACTCTCTCCCCTCCTCTCTCACTCTATCTTACTCTCTCGCTCTCCGTCTCCTTCTTCTCTCTCTCTTCATTCTCTATCTCTCCTCTCTTCCACTCCTTATCCTTCTCGGTTTCCTCCCCTCTCGCTCCCCTTGTCCTTCTATCCCTCTCCTCATCTTCTGTCCACTCTCCCCTTCCCCCTTTTCTCTCCTTGTTCTCCTTCTTCTCCCTCCTTCTCCTCCTCCTCTATCTCCTCATAGCTCTCCTCCTCCCTCTTCCTTTCCTCTCCGGCACCATCACTCTCTCTCACTCCTCCTTATCTCTCTCCTCCCCCTTTGTCTCTCCCCTTCTCCGCCTTTCTCGTTCTCCACCTTATCTCTCTCCTCTCTCTTTGTCCCTCCCCATCCCCTCCTTTCTCGTTCTCCTTCTCTCTCCCCCTTCTCTCTCGTTCTATCTATTTCTCTCTCTTCTTACCATTGGTCTTTACTTCTCCTTCTCCATCTCTCTTTCCTTCTCTCCTTCTCCTTCCCTTCCAGTCTCCTATTCCTTCTCTCTCCTTCTCCTCGTCTTCCTCCATCTAGCTCACTTACGGACTCTCTCCCCTTCTCTCACTCTTTCTCCCTCTCTCCTCTCCCTCTCTCAGCTTCTTCATCTCTCTTTCTCTTTCTCTATCTCCTTCTCTCTCTCCTCTCTCTTCTTCTCGCTCTAATTCATTTTATCCTCCTCTGTTTCACTCCCTCCTTATCTCTCTCGTTCTCCCTCTCTCTATCTCCCCTCTCTCATTCCCTATGGTTCTCTCTCCTTCTCTTTCTCCATCTCTCCCACTCCTTTCCCTTCTCACTCTCTCCCCCTCTGTCCACCTCTCCTCTCTCTCCTTCTCCTTCTAGCTCTCTCTCTCCATCTCCGTCTCTCATCTTGTTCCGTCTCCCCGTTTCCCAATTTCCATATCTTACATCCTACACTCACTATCTCTCTCTCCCCCGTCTGCTTCTCCTTCCCCCTCCTTCTCTCTCCGTCCTTCTCTCTCTCACCTCTCTCGTTCCTCTCTCCCTCACCTTCTCGTCCATCCCACTCTCCTTCCTTTGTCGTTCTCTCCTCCTTTTCTCTCAACCTCTCTCCATCTCCTTCTCCTTCGCTGACTCTCTCTACTTTTTCTTCTTGTCTTTTTCCTTCTCCTTCTAGTTCTCCGTCTCTCTCTGCTTCTTCACTCTTTCTAACCCTCTGCATCTGCTTCTCTCTCGTTCTCCCCTTCTCCTTTTCCCTCTCTTTCTTTCTCCTTCTCTACCCTTCGCCTTCTCCATCTCCTTCTCTCTCTTTTCTCCTTTTGTCCTCTCCTTAGTACTCTCTCTCCTTCCGTATCCTACTTCCCTCTCCCTCCTCCTTCTCTTTCTCTTTCTCTCCGTCTCCTATCTCTCTTCTTCACTATCTCTCCTTATCCCATTCTTTCTATTTCTACTTCTCTTTCTCTCAACTCCCCTCCTTCTCTCTATCCGTTTCGTTCTCTCTCACTCTCCGTCTCATTCCCCTCTTTCTCTCATCTCTTTCCCTCTCTCCTCCATCTCTCTTTCCACCTTCTCCTTCTCTTTCTCCTTGCATGTCCCTCCTTCTCTCGCTCCTTCTCCCTCTCCTTCTCTCTCATGTCTCCCCCTCTCTTCTTATCTTTCTCTCTCTCCCCCTTCTACTTCTTTCTCTATTCTTATCCTTCCTTCTCTCCCCTCTCTCCTTCTCTTTCCTTCTCTCATTCTATCTCCCTCCTTCTCCTTGTTCTTCACTCTCTCTACTTCTCAATCCTCTCTTTGATTCTCTCTTCCCTTCTCTCTCCTTATCCTTCACTCTTCGTCTTCAATCTCCTTCCCTCCCTCTCCTCTATCGCCTTTTCCTTATCCATCTCTCTCATATTCTTGTCTCTCCCCCTCTCTCTCACTTGCCTTCTCCTTCTCTCACTCCTCCTCTTGCATATCTCTCTATCTCCATCTCATCTCCACTCTTTCTCTCTCCCTCTCTCTGTCTCCTTCTCCCTCCCCTCCTCCATCTCCCTCTCCTTCACTCTCTCCCCTCCTCTCTCACTCTATCTTACTCTCTCACTGTTTGTCTCCTTCTTCTCTCTCTCTTCCTTCTCTATCTCTCCTCTCTTCCACTCCTTCTCCTTCTCGGTTTCCTCTCCTTTCGCTCCCCTTGTCCTTCTCTCCCTCTCCTCATCTTCTCTCCACTCTCCCCTGTAGGATTTCTAGTTTAATTGTACATATATATTTTCGAAATTTTTATGCACAATAAGGATCATTCATATATTTTCTATGATTTGTTTTTCGTGCATGCATCGAATTGTTTTAATGATTGCTTAAAATACATGAAAACAAACATTGGGCTCCGAAATTCATACCTAGAAGTTCTCTAAAACTTCTTGATGATCCAGAAATGTTGAGGAAGACGATCGTCGCTTCCCATTGCGCAGGATGCCTCCGAGTGTTCACCAAAACCCTAAACAAGGTTGGAGAGAAAGGAGCTAGCCAATCAATCTCCAAGCTAGCTTAGAATCTAGCTACAAACCCCTTCCTTGGTCTCTGAGATTTCTCCTTCCAAAGAATTAGAAACTTAATAGAATTTTCTTGGCTTTTGTGGTGAATTAGAAGAGAAAAGAATTATCAAAAACTTCTAACATAATTAAATAGAATAAGGACCTATTAATAGGCTCCAATCTTACTCTCAATCATGGCTATTCTTAAGCCATGTTCTCTTGACATTTTCTCTCACAAACTAATTCCATAATGCATTACATGCATCCACAAAACGTTTGACCAAGTTTGGAGCTAATCCAACCATCGATCAAATTAATCTCTTAATTATCAAAGGTAGAAAATAGATCGGGGTTCGGTTTACCGAGTCACACTCGGTTAACCGAATATGTCACGTTTGGTTTACCGTGCATTAGACGGACGACCGATTCTTAAGGAGAAAAATTCTCCTTAACCGATCGGACGAACCCTCGTCTAAAACCGAATGCCATTCGGTTAACCGAAAATATCGGAACTGGACATTATTCGGTCGACCGTTCCTGGTTCGGTATACCGAACCAGAACTCCAGGCACTTTGGTGAAGTTCGGTCATTCAATTTTGACCATCCGTTCCACGTTCGGTTGACCGATCCACAGAACCTTCGGTCGACCGAACCATAATCGGATTATCGAACTTTTACTCGATTTTGCCTTTTCAAATTTTAGATTTATTTCCAACAAAATTCGAACTTTAGGGGGTTTTAGCAAATTCACAACTTATGCAATATATTATCCTATGCAACAATAAATTATTGCACCCCATAATATATGCATCTCATATGAATTTATCCTGATTCTAATTATGATATATATATTACAACATAATTGATTTTACTTGTTCACCACATGTGTCATATTTTCTATAAGAAACCTGACACATCATATGAACCAAAAATCAAGCTTCTTGTTTCCCGGTTTTTGCAGTGTGACCTATGGGAGGATCTAGACTAAGTTGGGAGTGATATTAAGAGCTTAATATCACAAGCTATAAGCGGTATCTAGCTACACATTATAGCTCCCAATTAGTTAGATGTCTTAATTCCACTCGAATCAAAACCCGATCCATTTAGTGATGGAGTGCACCACTTGTGTCCGTCCCTTGCCTCATGATGTTAAGAATACACACAAAGTAGTATTGTGTCATCTTTGTACTAGTATTCATTTCTTGATCTCTTTAAGCTAGTTATAAATATGTGACTTAACTCAAATCACATTGTGCACATTATAACTTTGCTTTATCAAGGGGCCCACTAATATCATCACTCAATTAAGAGGGGAAATGATAATCTTTTGACTAACTATCTTCTCCAACAAAAGTCATACTTAACCAACTAATGCCTTTGCACTACACTCATTGATACCTTAAGACACTGGTCTAATTAAGCACTCCTTAAGTGATCGGATATAAGTCTCATATCAAAGGACCAAGGACACAGTAAAATATTAATGACACAGAAAGACATTTCTATAATATTTTACTTATTAGGTCTATTCAGTATACAAAAGTAATATTTTCCTCTTTTGCGTACCCGTGTTGTCACTCACTTGTAGAGCTACAATGATCTATGACCAACACGACAATCTTAACTCGGTAATCAATGTCCCATGTTAATTACCATGATTGCGAATATCTTTTGTTTTATCTAAAGCAATATCTTTTAGAGCTCTACGGTTAAGGACCAAGAGCCTCTTCCTTAACACTTCTAAAAGACGAATAACATAAACAAGGAACAAAATGATTTCTCATTCAATTCATAATAATTGACATTTAAAAGTAAAACTTTTAGAACACATTCCCTTCAATCTCCCACTTGGTATCAAAGTTTTCTTTCACATACATTCTCAATCTATAAAACATTAATAACTAGGGTAACCTTCTTAAATCACCCATCAAGCCAATCCACATGGATCCTCGGATTCATGGACTCGAAATATATTTCGCCTCTTAGCTTGGTATGAAGGTTTGTTGAATGTATCAGTTGTGTTACTGTTGTGTCCACCCATTTATTTATTTTATCTTTCGTTGGTGGTTGAGTTGGCTGTAGTGATATTACTCCTAACTACACTAGCTCATACCTCCACCTTCGATAATGATGACGCATCATCATTCCAACCTTCTATTGTCAGGAATCCCTATGAGAATTGCATCAAAATAGCCCTCGGCTATTTTCTCCTTTGTCTTCCATAAACAAGAACATTATCCTTAGTCCGGTTAAAGTACTTCAGAATATTTTTGACCGCAATCCTACAAGTAGGACCTGCGTTGGATTGGTGACTACCTGTCACGCTTAGAGCATACGAGATATCGAGTATTGTGCAAGTCATTGTGTACATGGTCCTTCCTTTTGCTGAAGCATAAGGGATACCTTCATGTACTCCAAGTCTTTACGTTTGAGACTTCTTGAGTTGCACACCTATACTCGCACTTATTGGCACATTGTCCATATCGGAATTGTTCACCCTGAACATTTCCATGGCCTTGTCAATGTATACACGTTGACTTAGGCCAATGAGTCTATGGGATGTATCTCAATGTATCTTGATTCTCAAGATGTGTTGAGCCTCATCCATTTCTTTTCATTGAAAATGTTGATTTCAATGAAACTTCTCGTTTGCTAATGCTAAGGTATATGATTGCTCATGAGCAATATGTCATCGACATATAAGATCAGAAGTACTACCTGGCTCCCACTAATCTCCTTGTATATACAAGGTTTTCTTTTACTTTGAATGAAGTGAATCTTCTTCACCTCTTCGTCAAAGCGTTTGTTCCAACTCCTCGATGCTTGCTTCAAACCATAAATGGATCTTTGAAACTTGCATATCTTCTTGCTATTCTTTGGATCATCAAAACCTTGAGGTTTTTCCATGTACATATCCTCCTCCAAGTTCCCATTAAGGAACGCCATTTTGATATCCATCCTCCATATCCCACAATTGTGAAATGCGGTAATAGTGAGCTTAATCCGAATAGATGGCAACGTCTCAAAAATTTCATCAAAGTCAATTTCTTGAATTTGAGTATAACTTTTGCTATAAGCCTTGCTTTGTAGGTTGTCAAGTCACTATCCATGTCTATCTTCCTCCTAAAAGCTCATTTATACTAAATGACATTTTCTCTTGAGGAAGGCAAATCAAGTTCCATACTTGATTGTCATACATGGATTCTATTTCGGATTCCATGGCCTTAAGCCATAGTCTGGAGTCTTCCCTTTCCATTGCTTCTTGGAAGGTCGAGGGATCTTTGGTATCTAGTACCACGATCTCATGAAGTCCCGCATACTTATTGGGTTTCTTCCTTTCCCTCGTCGACCTTCTCAATTCTTTTGGTTCTTCTCGTGTCTCTCAAACTTCTTCCACAATTTCTTGAGGAATAGGTTCACGTTCGTCTCTCGAACGTACACTAGGTGGGGATGATTGAGATTCTCTAACAATTTCTTGTAAGGATCTCTCTCTCATGCTCCCACTAACCAAAAGAATCTCGGTTGGGCCTTCATGATTTTGAATACAACATTCACATCATGATCTTGTAGAGTATCTTGAATTTCCTCAAGCTTAACTCCACTCCCACTACTTTTCTCTCTTTTCCAGAAATTCTAGAAAAACCATATCTCTCTCTACAATCTTTCGATTGGAGGTGATACACCAAAAGTAGTATCCTCTTGTCACACGAGGACAACCTATAAAGAAGCACTTATCCACTTTTGGTTGAAGCTTGGTCGACATCAATTTCTTGATGTATACCTCACAACCCCAAATCTTGAGAAAGTCAAGCTTAGGTGTCTTTCAACTCCACAGCTCACAAGACATTTTCTCCACGGACTTGGATGGAACATTATTTAGTGTGTTTGTCATTATTTGTAGTGCATAATTCCAAAAGTTAATAGGCAATTTAGATTGACTTATTATTGATCGAACCATGTCAAGCAATATCATGTTCCTACTTTAGGAGTTCCTACTTTAGGAATGAGTCAAATTAGGTATCCTAAGTACTCACCCCTACGAACCTTTCATAGACTCGATATTCTTGTTGAGTCGGTTCACTACTTCATCCTCGAATTCTTTGAACTTCTCAAAGATTTCACTTTTGTTTCCCATTAGACAAATATAGCCATAATGACTATAGTTATCCGTGAAGAAAATGAAGTACCTTAAACCGTCTCTTGCACTTGTACTTATCGGACCACATCCATTAAAATGTATCATATCCAATTAGTCATTCGTTTTCGTTCCTTTTGTTCTTGAAAAGTCTCTTGGTCATTTGCTTGACCAATCCGATAGTGTTACAAGAGTGTATCATTCATGAGAGTTATCTTAGTTCCTTTTGTTATTGTTTGTTTGAGTTTGTTTATTATTCATTTGAAGCAAATAGAAACCATTCTATACGAATGTATTTGCATGGAAAATTCCATTCTTCGATATAGACAAGCAAGAATTAAAACATTTATTAAAATTTATCCTTATCTTAAACTTGATACAGAAATGTTTTTGCTAATCGAAGGCACATAACAAACACTTCTCAAAACATAAATTTAAATCATTAGACTATTGAAGTTCCATAGAACCTTGTACAATTGCAGCTATGCTTGTACTATTTCCGATCTTCAATATCATCTTTTGTTTTATGTAAACCAATATCTTTTAAAGCTCTACGGTTAAGGACCAAGAGCCTCTTCCTTAACACTTCTAAAAGACGAATAACAAAAACAAGGAACAAAATTATTTCCATTCAATTCATTATTAATGACATTTAAAAGTAAAACTTTTAGAACACATTCCCTTCATCCCCTTCTCCTTTTCTCTCCTTACTCTCCTTCTTCTCCCTCCTCTTCCTCCTCTCTCTCTCATCCCTCTCCTCCTCCCTCTTCTTTTCCTCTCCGTCACCTTCACTCTCTCTCACTCCTCCTTATCTCTCTCCTCCCCCTTTGTCTCTCCCCTTCTCCGCCTTTCTCGTTCTCCTCCTTATCTCTCTCCTCTCTCTTTGTCCCTCCCCATCCCCTCCTTTCTCGTTCTCCTTCTCTCTCCCCCTTCTCTCTCCTTCTCTCTATTTCTCTCTCTTCTTACCATTGGTCTTTACTTCTCCTTCTCCCTCTCTCTTTCCTTCTCTCCTTCTCCTTCCCTTCCAATCTCCTATTCCTTCTCTCTCCTTCTCCTCGTCTCCCTCCATCTAGCTCACTTACGGACTCTCTCTCCCATTCTCTCTCTTTCTCCCGCTCTCCTCTCTCTCTGCTTCTTCATCTCTCTTTCTCTATCTCCTTCTCCCTCCTCTCTCTTCTTCTCGTTCTAATTCACTCTATCCTCCTATGTTTCACTCCCTCCTAATCTCTCTCCTTCTCCCTCTCTCTATCTCCCCCTCTCCCATTCCCTATGGTTCTCTCTACTTCTCTTTCTCCATCTCTCCCACTCCTTTCCCTCCTCACTCTCTCCTCCTCTGTCGGCCTCTCCTCTCTCTCCTTCTCCTTCTAGCTCTCTCTCTCTCCATCTCCGTCTCACATCTTGTTCCGTCTCCCCGTTTCCCAATTTCCATATCTTTCGTCCTTCACTCACCAACTCTCTCTCCCCCCTTTTGCTACTCCTTCCCCCACCTCTCTCTCTCTCCTTCTCTCTCTCACCTCTCTCGTTCCGCTCTCCCTCACCTTCTTGTCCATCCCACTCTCCCTCCTTTGTCGTTCTCTCCTCCTTTTCTCTCAACCTCTCACCATCTCCTTTTCCTTTGCTGACTCTCTCTCCTTTTTCTTCTTGTCTTTTTCCTTCTCCTTCTAGTTCTCTATCTCTCTCCGCTTCTTCACTCTTTCTAACCCTCTGCCTCTCATTCTCCTTATCCCTCTCTTTCTTTCTCCTTCTCTACCCTTTGCCTTCTCCATCTCCTTCTCTCTCTTTTTCTCCTTTTGTCCTCTCCTTAGTACTCTCTCTCCTTCAGTATCCTACTTCCCTCTCCCTCCTCCTCCTTCTCTGTCATTCTCCATCTCCTGTCTCTCTTCTTTACTATCTCTCCTTATCCCATTCTTTCTATTTGTACTTCTCTTTCTCTCAACTCTTCTCCTTCTCTCCATCCGTTTCGTTCTCTCTCTCACTCTCCGTCTCATTCCCCTCTCTCTCTCTCATCTCTTTCCCTCTCTCCTCCATCTCTCTATCAACCTTCTCTTTCTCGTTCTCCTTGCATGTCCCTCCTTCTCTCACTCCTTCTCCCTCTCCTTCTCTCCCATGTCTCCCCCTCTCTCCTTATCTTTCTCTCTCTCCTCCTTCTACTTCTTTCTCTATTCTTATCCTTCCTTCTCTCCCCTTTCTCCTTCTCTTTCCTTCTCTCATTCTGTCTCCCTACTTGTCCTTGTTCTTCACTCTCTCTTATTGTCCCGCTCTCTCTACTTCTCACTCCTCTCTCTAATTCTCTCTTCCCTTCTCTCTCCTTATCCTTCACTCTTCGTCTTCAATCTCCTTCCCTCTTTGTCCTCTACTTAAATCCCTCTCCTCTATCCCCTTTTCCTTCTCCATCTCTCTCATCTTCTTGTCTCTCCCCCTCTCTCTCACTTGCCTTCTCCTACTCTCTCTCCTTCTCCTCTTGCATCTCTCTCTATCTCCATCTCATGTCCACTCTTTCTCTCTCTCTCTCTCTCTCTCTCTCTCTCTCTCTCTCTCTCTCCGTCTCCTTCTCCCTCCCCTCCTCCATCTCCCTCTCCTTCACTCTCTCCCCTCCTCTCTCACTCTATCTTACTCTCTCGCTCTCTGTGTCCTTCTTGTCTCTCTCTTCCTTCTCTATCTCTCCTCTCTTCCACTCCTTCTCCTTCTCGGTCACCTCCCCTTGTCCTTCTCTCCCTCTCCTCGTCTTCTCTCCACTCTCCCCTTCTCCTTTTCTCTCCTTGTTCTCCTTCTTCTCCCTCCTTCTCTTCCTCCTCTCTCTCTCATCCCTCTCCTCCTCCCTCTTCTTTTCCTCTCCGTCACCATCACTCTCTCTTACTCCTCCTTATCTCTCTCCTCCTCCTTTGTCTCTCCCCATCTCCGCCTTTCTCGTTCTCCTCCTTATCTCTCTCCTCTATCTTTGTCCCTACCCTTCCCCTCCTTTCTCGTTCTTCTTCTCTCTCATTCTCTCTATTTCTCTCTCTTCTTAAAAATGGTCTTTACTTCTCCTTCTCCCTCTCTCTTTCCTTCTGTCCTTCTCCTTCCCTTCCAGTCTCCAAGTCCTTCTCTCCAATCTCCTCGTCTTCCTCCATCTAGCTCACTTACGGACTCTCTCTCCGCTTCTTCATCTCTCCTTCTTTTTCTCTCTCTCCTATCTCTTCTTCTCATTCTAATTCACTCTCTCCTCCTTTGTTTCACTCCCTCCTTATCTCTCTCCTTTTCCCTCTCTCTATCTCCCCCTTTCTCATTCCCTATGGTTCTCTCTACTTCTCTTTCTCCATCTCTCCCTCTCCTTTCCCTTCTCACTCTCTCCCCCTCTGTCCGGCTCTCCTCTCTCTCCTTCTCTTTCTAGCTCTCTCTCTCTCCATCTCCTTCTCTCATCTTGTTCTGTCTCCTCGTTTCCCAATTTCCATCTCCTTCATCCTACACTCACCATCTCTCACCCTTCTCCTTCCCCCTCCTTTTCTCTCTCTCACCTCTCTCGTTCCTCTCTCCCTCGCATTCTCGTCCTTCCCTCTCTTCCTCCTTTGTCGATCTCTCCTCCTTTTCTCTCAACCTCTCTCCATCTCCTTCTCTGCCTCTCTCTCCTTTTTCTTCTTGTATTTTTCCTTCTCCTTCTACTTCTCCGTCTCTCTCCACTTCTTCACTCTTTCTAACCCTCTGCATCTCCTTCTCTCTCGTTCTCTCCTTCTCCTTATCCCTCTCTTTATTTCTCCTTCTCTACCCTTCGCCTTCTCCATCTCCTTCTCTCTCTTTTTCTCCTTTTGTCCTCTCCTTAGTACTCTTTCTCCTTCACTATCCTACTTCCCTCTCCCTCCTTCTTCTCTTTCTCTCTCTCTCTCTCCGTCTCCTGTCTCTCTTCTTCACTATCTCCCCTTATCCCATTCTTTCTATTTCTACTCTTTCTCTTAACTCTCCTCCTTCTCTCTATCCATTTCGTTCTCTCACTCACTCTCTGTCTCATTCCCCTCTTTCTCTCTCATCTCTTTCCCTCTGTCCTCCATCTCTCTTTCCACCTTCTCCTTCTCTTTCTCCTTGCATGTCCATACTCCTCTCGCTCCTTCTCCCTCTCCTTCTCTCTCATGTCTCCCCCTCTCTCCTTATCTTTCTCTCTCTCCGCCTTCTACTTCTTTCTATATTCTTATCCTTCCTTCTCTCTCCTCTCTCCTTCTCTTTCCTTCTCCCATTCTATCTCCCTCCTTCTCCTTGTTCTTCACTCTCTCTTATTGTCCTGCTCTCTCTACTTCTAACTCCTTTCTCTGATTCTCTCTTCACTTCCATCTTCTCTCTCCTTATCATTCACTCTTCGTCTTCAATCTCCTTCCCTCCCTCTCCTCTTCTTCAATCCCTCTCCTCTATCGCTGCTCCTTCTCCATCTCTCTCATCTTCTTGTCTCTCCCCCTCTCTCTCACTTGCCTTCTCCTTCTCTCTCTCCTTCTCCTCTTGCATCTCTCTCTCTATCTCCATCTCATCTCCACCCTTTCTATCTCTCTCTCTTCTACTTCTCCCTCCCCTCCTCCATCTCCCTCTCCTTCACTCTCTCCCCTCCTCTCTCACTCTATCTTACTCTCTCGCTCTCCGTCTCTTTCTTCCCTCTCTCTTCCTTCTCTCTCTTCCTTCTCTATCTCTCCTCTCTTCCACTCCTTCTCCTTCTCGGTCTCCTCCCCTCTCGTTCCCCTTGTCCTTCTCTCCCTCTCCTCATCTTCTCTACACTATCCCCTTCTCCTTTTCTCTCCTTATTCTCCTTCTTCTCCCTCCTTCTCTTCCTCCTCTCTCTCTCATCCCTCTCCTCCTCCCTCTTCTTTTCCTCTCCGTCACCTTCACTCTCTCTCATTCCTCCTTATCTCTGTCCTCCCCCTTTGTCACTCCCCTTCTCCGCCTTTCTCGTTCTCCTCCTTATCTCTCTCTTCTCTCTTTGTCCCTCCCCTTCCCCTCCTTTCTCATTAGCCTTCTCTCTCCCCCTTCTATCTATTTCTCTCTCTTATTACCATTGGTGTTTACTTCTCCTTCTCCCTCTCCCATTCCATCTATCCTTCTCCTTCTCTTCCAGTCTCCTATTCCTTCTCTCTCTCCTTCTCCTCGTCTTCCTCCATCTAGGTCACTTATAGACTCTCTCTCGCCCATTCTCTCACTCTTTCTCCCTCTCTCCTCTCTCTCTCTCCTTCTTCATCTCTCCTTCTCTTTCTCTCTCCTTTTCTGTAAATCGAGGACTCTTTCTCTCTGTTCTCTCTGTTTCTTCTCGATCTAATTCACTCTCTCCACCTCTGTTTCACTCCGTGCTTATCTCTGTCCATCTCCCTCTCTCTATCTCCCCCTCTCCCATTCCCTATGGTTCACTCTAATTCTCTTTCTCCATCTCTCCCCCTCCTTTCCCTTCTCTCTCTCTCACCCTCTATCTGCCTCTCCTCTCTCTCCTTCTCCTTCTAGCTCTCTCTCTCCATCTCCGTCTCTCATCTTGTTCCGTCTCCCCGTTTCCGAATTTCCATCTCTTTCGTCCTACATTCTCCATCTCTCTCTCCCCCCTTCTCCTTCTCCTTCCCCCCTCCTTCTCTCTCCCTCCTTCTCTCTCACCTCTCCCGTTCCACTCTCCCTCGCCTTCTAGTCCTTCCCTCTCTCCTCCTTTTCTCTCCACCTCTCTCCATCTCCTTCTCCTTCGCTGCCACTCTCTCTTTTTTCTTCTTGTCCTTTTCCTTTTCCTTCTCCTTCTCCGTCTCTCTCCGCTTCTTCAGTCTTTATAACACTCTGCATCTCCTTCTCTCTCGTTCTCTCCTTCTCCTTATCCCTCTCTTTCTTTCCCCTTCTCTACCCTTCGCCTTCTCCATCTCCTTCTCTCTATTTTTCTCCTTTTGTCCCCTCTTTAGTATACTCTCTCCTTCACTATCCTACTTCCCTCTCCCTCCTCCTTCTTCTCTTTCTCTCTCTGTCTCCTGTCTCTCTTCTTCACTATCTCTCCTTATCCCATTCTTTCTATTTCTACTTCTCTTTTCTCAACTCTCCTCGTTCTCTCTATGCGTTTCGTTCTCACTCTCACTCTCTGTCTCATTACCCTCTCTCTCTCTAATCTCTTTCCCTCTCTCCTCCATCTCTCTTTCCACCTTCTCCTTCTCTTTCTCCTTGCATGTCCCTCCTTCTCTCGCTCCTTCCCCCTCTCATTCTCTCTCATGTCTGCCCCTCTCCTTATCTTTCTCTCTCCTCCTTCTACTTCTTTCTCTATTCTTATCCTTCCTTCTCTCCACTCTCTCCTTCTCTTTCCTTCTCTCATTCTATCTCCCTCCTTCTCCTTGTTCTTCACTCTGTTTTATTGTCCTGCTCTCTCTACTTCTCACTCCTCTCTCAGATTCTCTCTTCCCTTCTATCTTCTCTCTCCTTATCCTTCACTCTTCGTCTTCAATCTCCTTCCCTCCCTCTCCTCTACTTCAATCCCTCTCCTCTATCCCCTTTCCCTTCTCCACCTCTCTCATCTTCTTGTCTCTCCCCCTCTCTCTCACTTGCCTTCTCCTTCTCTCTCTATCTCCATCTCATCTCCGCTCTTTCTCTCTCCGTCTCCTTCTCCCTCCCCTCCTCCATCTCCCTCTCCTTCACTCTCTCCCTTCCTCTCTCACTATCTTACTCTCTCGCTCTCCGTCTCCTTCTTCTTTCTCTCTCTCTCTCTCTCTTTCCTTCTCTCTCTCTCTCTCTTCCTTCTCTATCTCTCCTCTCTTCCACTCCTTCTCCTTCTCGGTCTCCTCCCCTCTCGCTCCCCTTGTCCTTCTCTCTCTCCTCATCTTCTCTCTTTCTCCCTCTTCTTACGATTGGTCTCTACTTCTCCTTCTCCCTCTCTCTTTCCTTCTCTCCTTCTCCTTCCCTTCCAGTCTCCTATTCCGTCTCTCTCTCCTTCTCCTCATCTTCCTCCATCTAGCTCACTTACGGACTCTCTCTCTCCCCTTCTCTCACTCTTTCTTCGTCTCTCCTCTCTCTCTACTTCTTCATCTCTCCTTCTCTTTCTCTCTCTCCTTTTCTGTAAATTGAGGACTCCTTCTCTCTCTCCTCACTCTTCTTCTCGTTCTAATTCACTCTCTCCTCCTCTGTTTCATCTTCCAGCCCCCGTGGCCGTGGCATGCGGAGGCGCAGCCTCTAACATCAAAAAAGGTAGTACTCAGTGGTTTTCGGCGAGCACTGCCAGAACTGGCAGAGCCGTCGCCAGCCACCGACCAAGGCAGCCACCCTTTGGGGGGGAGTCACCTCTGCTATCCTCTCTAGGAACTCCCAATTTCTCTCTCTAGAATCCAAGTTTTCTCCAGAGCTTCTTTCTCTATAGGAGAAAATTTACCTCTTCCCCTCTCCTTCTATCATTCTCTTTCCTTCTCTTATACTCTCTCCCTCATTCTCGTTGTTCTTCAGTCTCTCATATTGTCCCGCTGTCTCTACTTCTCACTCCTCTCTCTGATTGTCTCTTCCCTTCCATCTTTTCTCTCCTTATCCTTCACTTTTCATCTTCAATCTCCTTCCCCCCCTCTCCTCTATCCCATTTTCCTTCTCCATCTCTCTCATCTTCTTGTCTCTCCCTCTCTCTCACTTGCCTTCTGCTTCTCTCTTTCCTTCTCCTTTTGCACCTCTCTCACAATCTCCATCCAATCTCCAGTCTTTCTCTCTCTCTCCTTCTATTTATCCCTCCCCTCCTTCATCTCCCTCTACTTCTCGTTCCATGTCCTTCTCTCTCCCCTCCCCTCGCACTCTATCTTACTCTCTTGCTCTCCGTCTCCTTATTCTCTCTCTCTTTCCTTCTCTCTCGTCGTTATCTATCTCTCCTATTTTCCACTCCTTCTCCTTCTCGGTCTCCTCCCCTCTCGCTCCCATTGTCCTTCTGTCTCTCCTCATCTTTTATCCACTCTACCCTTCTCCTTTTCTCTCTGTTGTTATCCTTCTTTCTCCTTGTCCTCTCTCTTGTTGATTGATCGTTTTATATTTAACCGCAAGTGCACGGCCGCGTTGAAGCGGTGGCCAATACGGGTCGTCCACTGGGAGGTGTGTCGACACTTGGTTTGTGCGAAGGCGAGAGGTAAAGAAAGGGAAGAAAGGTTGGTTACACTAAACTACACTAATGTGCAAATGGAAATGGAAGAAAAACAAGAAAACTAAACCCCAAAGGGGGTAGAGAAATAATGTGAACATAAAGAAGTGTGTGTGTGTGTTCATTAAGCTCCTCACAACATGTAGTGCATGAAATCATAAAACTACATCCAACTTTGCCTCTACATGAATTAAGATAAGACTACATCATTAAAACATACAAGACAATAATTGGAATGAAGCTACATGAACTCAAGTATAAAGACTATACCCTACTATGCCTCCACATGAATTAAGATTTCACTACATCATTAAAACATACAAGACATTAGCTAACGTAAAGGCAACAAGAGCACATACACTACAAATTGTGTTTCCAAAATTAACTTCATCCATATCCTAACCTTATCATTCCCCATAAAATAGGTCCACTAATCAAAGCATAAGCTAAGCTTCATTCAAGAGCATTAGCATATCAAAGATAACAGTGGAGACCATTAGATGGTTATGGAAATCATATAAAGCTCAAGGGATAAACATAACACACACTTAATACACTACATGATTATATCACATATTTCTCCACCCCCCAAATGGGGATGGAACTACTCACACATATTTAAACTAACTACTCTAACAAAATGAAGCATTCTACTGAAATAAAACTACACTAATCAAGCAAGAAATAAAGAAGCAAAAAAGGAAAGGAAAGACTAAACAAACATGCACAAATTAAAAGACAAGATTAAAAGAAACTACAAGAATTATTTTATTAACAAATGACTCACATTGAAGGTAGCATTCTTCTCCACCTTGAGTTTTTGCTTCAAGGCTCACTCCTTAGTAGAGAGAATGCCACCAAGCAATGGGTAATTACAATGGAAGGTGAAGAGTTCTATTTATAAGCATGGAAAAAGCTAATCCGGGACAATCCCCCGATGTGGGACTAAACCAATACCAAAAATAGCCTAAACGAACATTAATACAAGTCCAGGAGAAGTTGGAGCAGATCTGGCATGATCCAGACCGCCAATTGGCGGTTCCAGACCGCCAATTGGCGGCCTATAAAGCCCAGATCCGTCTGGGTCTTCTGGTGGGCTTTCCTTGGTGTGTTTCTTGGGCTTAGATGCATCTAACTTGTGTAGTGGAGCTCCGACCCGAATCGAATTGACAAAATACTCCCCATGATGGTGTGGAGTTTCCTGTTTTGCTCTTAGAGGTCCTTCTGTCTTACGATCAGGTCCTTCTGTCTTGCATCTTGGTCCCCAGGTCTCACAATTAAGTCCTTTTTCCTGCTTTTGGGTCCTTTCATGGCTCTTCTCTTCAAACCTCTTTATTTCTGAAAACTAAACATAAAACTCGTCACGTAGCATTGCTTAGGTGTAAGATAATGGATATAAGGTACAAATATAAGCATGAAATGATGTCAATCACTTGTTCTCCTTCTTCTTCTCTCCCCTTCTCTCCTTTTTCTCCCTGTTTCTCTTCCTCCTCTCTCTCCTCTTCTCTCTCATATCTCAACTCCTCCCTCTTCGATTCATCTCCAACACCTTCACTCACTCTCTCACACCTCTCCTTCTCCTCCTTATCTCTCTCTTCTCTCTTTGTCTCTCCCCTTCTCCTCCTTTTTCGTTTCTCCTTCTGTCTTTCTCTCTCTTTCTCTCTCTTCTTACTACTGGTTTCTACTTCTCTCTTTCCTTCTCTCCTTCTCCTTCCCTTCAAGTCTCCTCTTCAATCTCCCTGCTTCTCCTTGTCTTCCTCCACCTAGCTTACTTACGGACTCTCTCCTCTTCTCTCACTCTTTCTCCCTCTCCCTTTCTTCCCTCTCTCTACTTCTTCTCTCCATCTGTTTCTTTCTCTCATTTTCTATAAATTGAGGACTCATTCTCTATGTCCTCTCTATTCTTCTCGTTCTAATTCACTCTCTTCACCTCCATTTCACTCCCTCCTTGTCTCTCTCCTTCTCCCTCTCTCAATCTTCCTCTCTCTCATTCTCTTTGGTTCCCTCTACATCTCTTTCTCCATCACTCCTCTCTCTCTCCTTTCCCTTCTCACTCTCTCCCCCTCTTTCAACCTCCCCTCTCTCACCTTCTCCTTCTAGCTCTCTCTCTCTCCTTCACCGTCACTCATATTGTTCCCTCTCATTGTTTCTGAATTTCCTTCTCTCTCGTTCTACACTCTCCATCTCCCCTCTCCTTTTCTCACCTCACTGTGTCCCCTCTACCTCTCCTTCTCCTCCTTCCCCTCTACCTTGCCTTGGTTTCCACGTCAACCATCCCCTACAATTTGCCCTCATCAGCGCTAGCATCCTTGACCACTTCTATGGCCTTCTTCAGAGCCTCCTCTTCATGCTTTTGCTCCCCTGCATCACGCCCCCCTCTCCTCCATCCACCTTTCTAGCGGCCACATCTCCAGCTTCCTTTACTAAGCTTTGCATCCTCACCTCTGCTCCATGCCGGCGTCCCACTCTAACCCATTGGTTGGCCGGTTTTTGGTGTGTCACTTTTGGTGCCACCAGTTTTGTAGCAAGCTTTCTCCGACATTTCTCCTTGGCATGCCCAAACTCCCCACAAACCTCACAATAGGTCGGTTTCCATTTATACTCCACCTCCACCTTTTCTGGCTCACCTCCTTCCACATGTACCACCACCGAACTCGTGAGAGACTTCCACGCACACGCAAGCATATGTAAACCTCCGGGCACTCACCGTGTTTTCATCAATGTAAAGTGGTTTCCAGAGCACACTAACGATAGTGCTCAAGTTCTTTGCCGACCAAAATATCAAGTCTAGCTCTGGGAACCTAATCCAAATAGGAATCATGGTTATCCTTGCTCTTTGCATCACTAGCTCCGGCCACCAAGCTTGGACAGCAAGTGGTGTTCCTCGGATAAACCATGGCCCCCCCTCGAGGTCCATCTTCCTATACTCCCCAAGTGTAAACCGAAAAAGTAGGAACCCATTTGCTCGTCGAATAACCTCCACCACACTGGTCAACCCCCATAACTTGTGTAGATGTCGCTAAAGTGTGGGAAGGTGGGGATTGAACTCGATAAAGTACCCAATTAGCACGTTGTCCCACCTTTTTAACGCTTCAGTGACCTCCTCCTTGGAGCATACTGCCACTCTCACTCCCTCTTTCACCACAAGCGAGACGTAGTCCAAAGTTGTCTTGGTATCGAGTTGGAAGAGATCCGACCACCTCTTAGGTGGAGGCTTGTCACCCCCTCGAGATCGTTGTTGTGCTCCACCATCTAAACACACGGGTTCATGGTGTTGTGGTGCATCATGGGGATGCTTAAACGTGCCACCATCCCCATTTGGCTTCCTTGGTTGAGAAGAACGGTTGATTTGCTCCATTTTTGTGAAGAAATCACGTGTTTGGGTGTACGAATCAAGTATTTTGGTGAAAAAACGAAAGGAAAACGCCCTAGGAAGCCCTAGAATCGATTGTCATCTCTCTTTCCCTCAATTCTCTCTCTCCTCTCCCCATCTCTCTCCCTACCCTTCGCCTTCTCCATCTCCTTCTCTCTATTTTCCTCCTTTTGTCCTCTCCTTAGTACTCTCTCTCCTTCTCTCGTTCATTATCCTACTTCTCTCTCCCTCTCCCTCCTTTTTCTCTTTCTCTCTCTCCATCTCCTGTCTCTCTTCTTCACTATCTCTCCTTATCCCATTCTTTTTATTTCTACTTCTCTTTCTCTCAACTCTCCTCCTTCTCTCTAGCCATTTCTTTACCTCTCTCTCAATCTGTGTCTCAATCTGCGTCTGAATCTCCTCTCTCTCACATCTCTTTCACTCTCTTCCCTTTCTCCTCCATCTGTCTTTCCACATTCTCCTTCTCTTTCTCCTTGCCTTTCCTTCCTTTTCATTCTCTCAATCCTCCTCCCTGTCCTTCTCCCTCATATCTCCCCCTCTCTCCTTATCTTTCTCTCTCTCCTTCTTTTACTTCTTTGTCTATTCTTATCCTTCTCTCCGCTCTCTCCTTCTCTTTCCTTCTCTCTCCTTCCTTCTCCGTGTTCTTCACTCTCTCTTATTGTCCTACTCTCTCTACTTCTCACCCCTCTCTCTGATTCTCTCCTCCCTTCTATCTTCTCTCTCCTTATCCTTCACTCTTCGTCTTGAATCTGCTTCCCTCCCTCTCCTCTACTTCAGTCCCTCTCCTCTATCCCCTTTTCCTTATCCATCTCTCTCATCTTCTTGTCTCTCCCTCTCTCTCACTTGCCTTCTCGTTCTCCTTTTTCATTTCTCCCTTTATCTCCATCCCATCTTAGCTCTTTCTCTCTCTCCCTCTTCGTCTCCTTCTCCCTCCCCTCCTCCATCTCCCTCTACTTCTCTCTCCCTATCCTTCTCTCTCTCTCTCCCATCCTCTCTCAATCTATCTTACTCTCTCGCTCTCCATATCCTTTTTCTCTTGCTCTTTCCTTATCTCTCCTCCTTCTCTATCTCTCCTCTCTTCCACTCCTTCTCCTTCTTGGTCTCCTCCCCTCTCGCTCCCCTTGTCCTTCTCTCTCCTCATCTTCTCTCCACTCTCCCCTTCTCCATTTCTCTTTGTCGTTCTCCTTCTCTCTTGTTGTCCTCTCTCTTGTTCTCTATCTTCTTCTCTCCTTATTGTCCCTCCGTCTCTTCCACCTCTCTCTCTCATCTCTCTCCTCCTTGCACTTCTTTTCCTCTCCGTCACCTGCACTCTCTCTCTCACTCCTCTCATTCTCCTCCTTATCTCTCCCCTCTCTCTTTATCTCTCCCCTTCTCCTCCTTTCTCGTTCTCGTTCTCCTTCTCTGTTTCTCCCTCTCCCCCTTCTCTCTCCTTCTCTTTCTCTCTCTCCTTTTCTTTAGTCGAGGACTCCTTCTCTCTCTCCTTTCTCTTCTTCTCGTTCTAATTCACTCTATCCTCCTCTGTTTCACTCCCTCCTTATATTTCTCCTTCTTCCTCTTGTTTTTTTGCAAAAGCTAAAGGGAGGCTTAGCCTCTAAATCTATTGATTAAGTATTGTTTACAACATACAAAATTTCATTGTTTTTGCCCACGGATTTATGCTACATGCATAACCGGCTACTCATGCTAAGTAGTTCATCACAACTACCCCATTTATTTTGTTGTCTACACTACTCTACCTTTCATCCATGTCAACTAGAAGTGCTGGAATTCCTCTTCGTCGTTGGCTATTTCCTTAACTTTTCCTCCTATACACTTGATAATATCCTTGATAACCACCGTAATATCTTCCGACCGCTTCTTCTCTCCCTCAATAAAATTCTTCGGTTTCGTTCTTGCCAACATTTATGGATCATGGCATTGAATGCCCAACGTCGTACTACTTTGTCCATCTTTCCTCCTCGAACATGGGTTATACGGGTAGCTTCACCTTCTAGAGTGCTTGCTAGGCCGGGGCTGATATTTAAGAGACCATGTAGTCACCACCATACCTCTTTTGTGTAGGTGCAGCCCCAACATAGGTGTGTAATGTCTTTGTCCATCTCTTCACAAAGCGTGCATGTCGGATCATGGGTGGCACCCCTTTGGTTTGTGAGTTGTTTTGTAACTAGCCGACCCCTCATTGCTCTCCAAACCGTGAGTGCATGCTTTGGGATAGCATGCTTATTCCATACCATGTCCGCCCAAGCCAATTTGTTGTCTAGTGCCTTTACCCATCTCCACACTTCCTTCATTCCAAGTTTGTCTCCTCTTCCATTGACCCTTGTCGGTTTGTCCACTCCTCCAAAGATAGTTATGCGTCGAATCTTCGACCATAGTTCCTCCATGATGGCGGACCGTGGGAATGGGTGGTTCCATTCACCATTTGTAATGAAAAAAGAGACATGCTATACCCAACTCATAGTGTAACCGCTCACCCGAAGTCTCAGATTGGATTGGTTCTCCACAACATGGGTATTGGAAGAATTGTTTTGCCTCCCCATCCCCCACATGGTATTGGACATTTCTTCTTGCGATCTCCCAGACTCGGAGTATCCCACGCCAAGCCCAAGAAGAGGTGGATGGCGGTCTTGCAAGCCATATGGACCGGTTCTTTAAGTATTTGTGTCGCATGCACCTCACCCATAATGTGTTCCCATCTTCCACTACAAGACAAAACAAACGTAGGAGACCCACATCCTTCCACTCCATTAGCCTCTTTAGCCCGAGACCTCCTTCATGTTTTGGTGTACAAACATCATTCCAAGCTACCACCACTAATTCCTTTGGCCCTCCGTAATGAACCTACATATAAGACTTTCCATTTCTTGTAGGACTCTCCTTGGTATAAGGAAAGTGGATGTCCAATATATGCTAAGAGAGGTAAGTACACTTCTTATAAGCTCCACCCGACCATGGAAAGAAAATTTTGTTACGAAGTGCTCAATCTTGCCTTCACCTTGTTTATGAGCCCCATACAATGACTTCTTCTTATCCTTCCCGAGAATAGTGGCAAGCCAAGGTATACCACCAGGAACTCCTTTCGCTCCATACCTAGGTGCTCTTGAATCCACTCTCAATGTGGCATATCTCCTCCCCTAAATATTTGCGTTTTAACCGCATTCTCAGCCCCGAGCAAGCCGTGAACTCCTCAAGTACATTTTTAATTGCTTGGGCATTCTCCTTTGTGGTTTTTGCAAAGAATATGATGTGATCGGTGAACATCAAGTGTGAAACAGTGACATCTCCACATGCTAGAGGCTCAATCGTCCCTTCTCTTACCGGCATCTTCACTATCTCACTTAGCACTTCCATGCAAAATACAAATAGGTAGGGGGCTAACGGATCCCCTTGCCGTAAACCATTTCCCACCTCGAATGGTGTAGAGTTTGCTCCATTTAGCGTCACCACAAAAGAGGCCTTCACACATGCAAAAATGGTCTTCCTCCACTTTTCTGTGGAAAAAATATATTCATTACTTGGTCGAGGAACTCCCACGAAATGGAGTCATATGTCTTTTGGATGTCAAGCTTGATGCACATTGGACCTCTTCCTTTTGCAAGATCAAGGTTGTGGCAAAGCTCATGCGCAAGAAGTTTGTTGTCACTAATTCTTCTTCCTTGTACAAAAGGACTTTGGTTCTCCCCGACTAGCCTTTGTAGCGATCCTTTGAACCGATTTGCGAGCACCTTTGATATGAATCGATACATCATGTTGCACAATGCTATGGGTCGATAGTCTTCAACCGTCATAGGTGCCCTCTTCTTAGGAATAATCGTGATTGAAGTGTAGTTCATTTGAGCCAACATCTTCCCACTCCTCAAACAATAATCCATGGCCATGAATACATCCTTCTTCACTATCCCCCATGTTTCCTTGAAGTACTTTGCATTAAATACATCAGGTCTCGGTGCCTTGTCCACAGTTGCATTCAACACCACATCTTCTAATTCCTTCATCTCTAATTTACTTAATGACCCATCACTTTCCTACAGCTCAACCTGTGGTAGAATAATGGTTGGCTTAAGTAATTGTTCCTGAAAACCATTAGCAAACAAGTTAGCAAAATGGCGTCGAAACGCCTCACGGATCTCACTCTCATCTTCCATAATGTTCTCTCCCTCACACACTCTCCTCACTTGGTTGGTGGCCCTCCTCACTCTGAGTTGCGAATGAAAGAATCGGGTGTTCCGGTCTCCCTCCTTTAACCACTTAACTCTCGATTTTTGTCGGATTAGGGATTCCTCCCTTTCAAATACGCAGGCTAGTTCATCTTTAGCAATCACTTCAGCTCGGGCTATGTTGTCATTCTCCGGGGCATCTAATGTTTTTTTTCATACATCCGCAAGTGCATCCGTAACCTCTCCCACATAGTGAACAATATTCCCGAACTTCAGCCCACTCCACCTTTTCAGCGCCTCCTTTTTTACTTTACTCAATTTCGCAACTACTCGATACATTGGGGTTCCATCTACAAGAGTTGTCCACGTCCCTTCAAAAACCTCACGAAATTCCTCATGCTATACCTAATGATTCTCAAATCGAAACATCTGTTTCTTCCTAATCTCATTGCCTTCCATCTACATTGTGAGCATTGCATGGATGCTCAAGTCTTTTTCTCCCACAAGATAGAACGATTCCGAGAAAGCCTCAAGCCACGCGTTTGTCATCAATGTGCGGTCAATTTTTGTTTCAATGCAAGCACTTCCCTCGGATGAATTAGACCACGTGAACTCCCCTCCCGTTGAAGGCATATCTAAGAGTTGGAGTGCATCCACACAATCATTGAAATCCTTAAGTGCAACCTCGTTTACTCCTCCTCCTCCATGCTTTTCACTCGCCTTCCTGATGCAATTGAATTCTCCTCCCACTATCCATGGCATGGAGTCATTTGGTGCTATGGAAGCAAGATCCTCTCACAACACCCTCCTATCTAAGTGCCCATTCTCTCAAGATATAGCCATGAATTCAAACTCAACCCCATCCTTCCTCCAGCATCCTTTAAAGTGGAGAAGTTTTGTTGTTTCGAAAGTAACATTTAGATCCACCACTTGGTCATTCCGTAAGACTAGAATTTGGCCAGAATCCACAATAAGACTATTTGCCGCCTATGCATGTGGCCAAATTGCATGCTTGAATCTAGCAAGTTTCTTCAATTTGACTTTGTATTCTACAAGGCATACCACCTCCCATTTTCCTATTTTATTTGACCCCTTATCATAAGTGCATGGCCAGGTCCATTAGCTCCCCTCCCTCCTTCTCCCTCTCTGCATTTCCCTCTCTCTCATTCTCTATGCTTCTCTCTACTTCTCTTTCTCCATCTCTCCCTCTCCTTTCCCTTCTCACTCTCTCCCCCTGTGTCCACCTCTCCTATCTCTCCTTCTCTTTCTATCTCTCTCTCTCCATCTCCGTCTCACATCTTGTTCCCTCCCCCTGTTTCCTAATTCCTTCTCTCTTATCCTACACTCTCCATCCCTCCCTCTCTCCCCTTATCCTTCTCCTTCTCTCTCCCTCATTCTCTCTCACCTCTCTCTCCTCTCTCCCTCCTTCTCTCTCATCTCTCTCTCCTCTCTCCCTCTCTCCTCTCTCCCCCCTTTGACAATCTCTCCTTCTACGTCTCCTGCTTTTCTTTCCACCTCTCTCCATCTCCTTCTCCTTCACTCCCTCTCTCTCCTTTTTCTTCTTGTCTTTTTCCTTCTCCTTCTCCGTCTCTCTCCGCTTCTTCACACTTTCTAACCCTCTGCATCTCCTTCTCTCTCGTTCTCTCCTTCTCCTTATTCCTCTCTTTCTTTCTCCTTCTCCATATCATTCTCTCTCTTTTTCTCCTTTTGCCCTCTCTTTAGTATTCTCTCTCCTTCACTATCCTTCTTCTCTTTCTCTATCTCTCTCCATCTCCTGTCTTTTTTTTCACTATCTCTCCTTGTCCCATTCTTTCTATTTCTACTTATCTTTCTCTCAACTTTCCTCCTCTCTTTCTGTTTCGTTCTCTCTCTCACTCTCGGTCTCATTCTCCTCTCTCTCATCTCTTTCAGTCTCTTCCCTCTCTCCTCCATCTCTCTTTCCACCTTCTCTCGCTCCTTCTTCCTCCCCTTCTCCCATTCTCTCCTTATCTTTCTCTCCCTCTCTCTCCTTCTCTCATCTTGTTCCCCCTCCTTGTTTCCCAATTCCTTTCTCTCTCATCCTACACTCTCGCCTTATCCTTCTCCTTCTCTTTCTCCATCTCTCTCCATCCTTCTCTCTCACCTCTCTCTCTCCTCTCTCCCTCCTTTGTCGATCTCTACTTCTATCTCTCCTCCTTTTCTCTACACCTCTCTCCATCTGCTTTTCCTTCACTCCCTCTCTCTCCTTGTCCTCTCTCCTTTTTCTTGTTGTCTTTTTCTTTCTCCTTCTCGACCTCTCTCTGCTTTTTTAGTCTTTGTAACCCTCTATATCTCCTTCTCTCTTGTTCTCTCGTTCTCCTTATCCCTCTCTTTCTTTCTCCTTCTCTACCCTTCGCCTTCTTTTTTTGCAAAGCAAAAAGGGAGGCTTGGCCTCCAATTCTATTGATATGTATTGTTTACAACCTACAAAAAATGTTTTTGACTGCGGGTTTATGCCACAAGCAAACCCAACCATTACATGCTTTGTTGCCCATATTTCGACTATGCACTATGTATTACAACAAGTTACACAAGCATAAAAAAACAGCTACACTAGATCCATGTTGTCTCAAAATGTGCAAACTCTTCTTCATTTTTGGCTAGTTACTTTTTCTTCTCTCCCATGTACCGAATTGTATCCTTTATAGTTGTCGTGATGTCCTCCAGCCTCTTCTTTTCTCCCTCGAATATCCTTCGATTTCTCTCTTGCCAACATTCATGTATCATGGCAGTAAAGGCCCACCTTCTCACTCCTTTGCCA
This sequence comes from Triglochin maritima, assembly GCA_963682175.1. Lineage (NCBI taxonomy): Eukaryota > Viridiplantae > Streptophyta > Magnoliopsida > Alismatales > Juncaginaceae > Triglochin > Triglochin maritima. Next base: position 31,737,561 of record OY821776.1, on the reverse strand, counting down.
TCCGACCACCTCTCGCATGCGAAATGCGATTTGGTTCACCCGCTCGAGTTCTTGCTAAGTTGAGGTTGAGTTTTAAGAGTGCAAGAATTCTCATCCAAACTTATCTTGTAAACATACATCCCCAAAATAGGTGCTCGATGTCCTCCTCCATCTCTTCACAAAGAACGCATGTTGGATCATGAGCAGCTCCCCTTTGTTTCATTAGTTTCTTTGTGACTAGTCGCCCTCTCAATGTTGTCCATGCCGTGAGTGCATGCTTTGGGATGACTTGTTTATGCAACACAACTTCCTCCCATCCTACTTTGCTGCCCGGATCCTTCACACACTTCCATACTTCCTTAATCCCAAGTCTACCACCTGTTCCATTCACCCTTGCTGGCTTATCTCATCCTCCAAGGAGTGGAATAGGCCGAATCTTTTCCCATAGCTCCTCCATTATACGCGACCGTAGTGGGGGTAGATTCCAAATACCATCCTTCATGAAGTATGATATTTTGATGTCCTGTGGTACTCCCACTTCATAATGTAGCCCCCCAAGGTTCACCTTGGAATGGTTCTCCACACCATAGATGTTGAAAGATTCTTATATCCTCCCCATTGCCCACCTTGTATTCGATATGCGTCCTCGCAATGTCTCAGACTCTCCTTCAATCCCTCGCCATACCCACGAGGAGGAGGATGGAGGTCACGCAAGCCAAATGGACCGAGTCTTCCAATACTTATGGTGAAGGCACTTCTCCCTAAGGGAGTTTCCATCTTCCACGACTAACCAAAACAAGAGAAGAAGGCCCACATCATTCCACTTTGTTTAACGTTTTAGCCCAAGGCTTCCTTCATCCTTTGGGGTACACACACCTTTCCAAGCTACCGCCACCCACTTCTTTGTCCCCCACCATAGGAATCTACTCATAATGCTCTCCATTTCTTGTAGAACTCTCCGCGGTATTAGAAAAATGGATGTCCAATATACGCTAAGGGATACGAGCGCACTTCTCACTAGCTCTATCTGCCCGGCTATGGGAAGAAAATATTGTTGCCATGTTCTTAGGTGCGCCTTCACTTTGTTCACAAGGGACGTACAATGACTTCTTCCCATTCTTCCAGAGAATAGTGGCAATCCTAGGTAGACCACCAGAAATTCCCTTCGTTCAATGCCAAGGTGCTCTTCAATCCAGTCCTGAACAAGGCGTGAAATCTGCAAGAACACTTTTTATTGCTTGGGCATTCTCTTTTGTGTCCTTTGCGAAGAGTAGTGCATCATTGGCAAACAACAAGTGGGAGACGACAATGTCTCCACAAATTTGTGGCTCAATCCTTCCTTCCTCCACTACGATATTCACCATTTTACTTAATACCACCATGCACATAACAAACAAATATGGTGTTAACTGGTCTCCTTAGCGCAAACCATTCCTACCTCAAAAAGGTGTGGAATTAGCTCCATTGACCTACACGACAAAGGATACTTTCACACTAGCCAAGATTGTCGTCGACCACTTGTTTGGGAAACTAATCTTCTTCATCACTTGATCTAGGAACTCTGAAAAGATGGAGTCGTATGCCTTCTGGATGTCTAGCTTGATACACATTCTTCCTCTTCCCTTTCCTAGATGTAGAATGTGACATAGTTCATTTCAAGAAGAATATTATCTCCAATTGTCCTTCCTTGGACGAAAGCACTTTCATTTGCCCCCACTAATTTTGGAAGCAACCCCTTCAATCGATTTGCAAGTACCTTCGAGGTGAAGCAATACGTCATGTTGCATAAAGCTATAGTTCTATAGTCTTCCACCATTGTGGGTGCCTTCTTCTTCGGGATGAGCATGATGGACGTGTAATTCCATTTGGCCAACAACTTCCCACTACTCAAGCATGAATCCACAGCCTCAAACACATCATTCTTTACTATCCCCCATGCCGCCTTTAAGAATTTGGCATTGAAACCGTCGGTTCCCGATGCTGTCCACGTTTGCATTCAATACAACATCCTCCAACTCCTACATGTCCAACTTGCGGGTTAGACCTTCCCCTTCAAAAGGCTTAATTTGGCACAATATTATCAAAGGTTTAATAGGTTGAACCTGAAAATCTTTGGCAAATAAGTTAGGAAAAAAACATCGAAACACTTCGCGGATTTCACCCTCCTCCTCCATAATGTGCTCACCCGCACACACACTTCTCACTTGGTTGGTGGCTCTCCTCACTCGAAGTTGTGCATCGAAGAACCGGGTATTCCTGTCCTCCTCTTTTAAGAACTTAACTCTCCATTTTTCCCGAATAATGGACTCTTCCCAAGCAAGAACACGAGTAATCTCATCCTTTTCCGCCCCCTAAATTTTCCCTAGTGTTTCATCCTCCGGGTCCTCATTTCTCCTTATCCTTACAGCCTCAAGGGCATCCCTAGCTTTCCCCACCTTGTTTACAAGGTTTCCAAACATGAGAGCGCTTCACCTCTTTAGTGCCTTCTTTACTTTATTCAATTTCTCCACTACTTGAAACATTGGAGTGCCATTGACAAGTGTTGCCCAAACCCCTTCAACAATCCCTTTGAATTCCTCATGCTCCACCCAATGGTTTTCGAACCTAAACATCCTCGCTTTCCACCTCTCGTTTCCTTCCGTTCTCATGGTAAGCATCGCGTGGTCAATCAAGTCCCTCTCCCCCACTACATAGAACGATTCTAGGAACCTTTCCTGCCATGCATTATTCATCAAGATGCGATCAATTTTTGTTTCAATACATGCGCACCCTTAGGATGAGTTGGACCAAGTTAACACCCCCACCAGAAGATGGTATCTCTAAGATTTGAAGGCCGTCCACACACTCATTAAAATCCTTTATTGCAACCTCATTAACTCCCCCTCCTCCACGTTTTTCACGTGGCCATCGCATGAAATTAAAATCTCCTCCCACTATACAAGGTGTCGACGCCTTTGGCTCCACGGTTGCAAGGTCTTGCCACAAAACTCTTCTATTAACGTGCCGATTTTCTCAATATATAGCTGTGAGGGCAAACTCACCTCCATCTCTTCTCACACACCCTTTGAACTGAAGCATTTGGGTTGATTCTAATTTGACTTCTAGATCTACCACTTGATCATTCCAAAGCACTAAGATTCTCCCGGAATCGACAATCAAACTATTCCCCACCCACGCGTGGGGCCAAATCACACGTTTGAATCTTGCTAATTTCTTCAATTTAACTTTGTGCTCCACGAGACATACAATATCCGACTTCTCTTCCTTTATTCAACCACTTATCATGAGTGCACGACCGAGTCCATTTGCTCCGCGCATGTTCCACATTAGGACATTCATGGATATAAGGTGTGGGGGTCGCCCCTTACCTCCTCGCGTGTGTTTCTATTGCCCTAAGTCCTTCTCACATATTGCCTTGAAAGCTTCGGGTTGTGGTGCGATCATTTCCAAATGAACCGGGGGTGGTGGAGAGCATCCCCTCCTTGGTTTTTCTATGGCCTATGTCATCGTCGCCTTTTTCCCCATGTATCCTTCTTTCTTGATTTCTTTCTGTGTGATCCTCATTTTTCTCGCAACCCTCCTTTGTCTTGGGGGGCTTTAATTACACTCAAATCATCTGAGTCATAGAACCATGGTTCAAACGCGTGAATCTTCTTCAAACGTATGTATTCCCATGAGTGAGACCCATTAGAGCAGCGTCTTCCGTGTCGCTCATCGTGCGCTCGTCCAGGTCGGACGCTTTGAATGCGCCCTCCTTCAACTGTTGTTGTCACTGTTTCTCCGCCTCGCGGACACTTGGAAGCTTTCGTGGGGAGATAGTTCATCTAAGTCTATCGTGGGAGGTGGGGACCGCAGTATAGTCCTTGCCCACGTATGTTCAGGGTGTCCTTGTAATTCTCCCTCAATACGTTCCACCTCGCACATGAACCCCATGGGTACATAATGCTCCGCATAGCATCCTGTCCCCATAGTTAGTGTAGTAGGGTATGCACAGCTAAAGGAATTCGGGGCATACGTCGGAGTGGGTGCAGTCTGGCCCAATAGTTCACATTGCTCATGCAGGGGTTCCCTCGCAGCCCAACCCGTGTGAGAAAATGCGTTTTGCGTGTCAACTTTGGGCCAACCCACAAAAGAATCTCGGGCGCTCAAAATTCCTGCCCAAACACTGGTTTCTTCAGCACGTGCCCCGACAGTCACACATGGACCTTGAGGCCTGCTTTGGACCCCCACTTCCGAGCCTTCTGATTGGCGTGCAGGAGAGTGTGTCCCCCGAGACAGCACCTTGTCATTGGCAACGGCTGGTGGAGAATTTTGTCCCGATCTTGCCGTGTTGACTGGTCCAAATATTGTCATTCTCCCTCTCTCTTTCTTGCAGAAGGCTTTGCTGCATCCGACAGTTCTGCTCTGTGCGCATCCAACGATTGTTCTCTATCCACACTTTAATACAACGACACAACCTCTAAGTCTCCTGCAGGTGTCACGTTACCCTCACTCGGATAATGGTGCGACACATTCCTCCGTTTGCGGCCTGGGCAGGATTTCAACAGAATCTGAGTTTCAATCATCCAGAGCTTCCATGTGTCTTACATCTGGTAGTTCTAGACGCACGTGCAGTACATCCAAAGGCTCCACCATTTCCCCCATTTGTTCCAGTGGACCCAGACCTAACGCGTTTTTTGTCCCCACGGGCTGGCGTCCTTTGCCTGCCACCCCCCTCTCAGTTCGTGATTCCCACCTCCTAAGCTCCTTTACCTTCTATTCCTGTGTAGCCCCATTGTCTGGTAGACATTGTGTTTTTTTCCTATTGGGTCGCATTTTACACGACCGATCTTGATTGGAATTTCCATTGTGTCTATCTGTCCTACGACCTTTGCACCTCTTGTGCTTCCACTCATACTCCAGAATTATCTCCTCAACCACCCAATCCTTGCTTTGCGCTTTAATCTTCTTGGGGTAGTCAAACTCCATGCCCACCTCAATGCAAACTCTGGCAATCACCAGCCGTCCCGCGACTCGGTTTCCGTCCATGTAGCAAGGTCTTCCAAGCACACTCATCAGCCATTCTAGCAAACGTGGTGACCAGAACTTGAGGTCCAAATTTAGTAGCTGAACCCAAATCGGGAGTGAGAAAAGTTTTGCCAACTGAGTAGTCGACGACCAAGGTCTTAGGAACAATGGGGACCCTCGCACAAACCATGGACCCCCGTCGAGGGCTCTCTTCCTTTCCTCAGCAGAGCGAAACTGAAAGAGTAACAAATCTCTCAGTTGCTGGAATATTTCCACCCCACCGGCAATCTTCCAAATGCCCTGTGACATCTGCTACGAGGGTTGGGAGATGTGGTTTGAACGTAATGAAATGACCCACTAGCACACAATCCCATGCCTTCAATGCCTCGTTTGCATCTGTGGTTGAGTAAATCACAACTTTCTCGCCGTTTATAGTCACCGACAGGACGTATTCTTGCTCGGTGGGTGCTCCAGCCCACGAACCTTCGTTCGACAGTAGCCGGAATAGGTCTGACCATCGCTTCGTCGTGGTCCGCTCGAGGGATTCGGGTGGGACATTATCTTCACGCTTGTTCTCCTTCTCTTCCGTTCTCTTTATCTTGCTGGAGTTTCCACCGTCCGGCGGCGACGCCAGTTCTTCGTAGCTGGCTAGGCTAGGGCGACCGGAGTCCATGGTAGCCTAGGTGGGGTTATCTCTCTCCTCCTCCCTCTTCTTTTCCTCTCCGTCACTTTCACTCTTCATACTCCTCTCGTTCTCCTCCTTATCTCTCTTCCTTATCTTTCTCAACCTTCTCTCATTATCTCTCCCTCCTTCTCCTTCTCCTTCTTCTTCACTCTCTCTTATTGTCCCTCTCTCTCTACTTCTCACTCCTCTCTCTAATTCTCTCTTCCCTTTTATCTTCTCTCTCCTTATCCTTCACTCTTTGTCTTCAATATCTTTTCCTCCCTCCCCTCTTCAATCCCACTCGTCTATCCCTTTTTCTTCTTTATCTCTGTCATCTTCTTGTCTCTCCCTCTCTCTCTCACTTCCTTCTCCTCTTTTATCTCTCTCTATCACCATCCCATCGCCGCTCTTTCTCTTTCTCTCTCTGTCTCCTTATCCATCCCCTCCTCCACGTCCCTCTACTTCACTCCATGTCCTTCTCTCTTTCCTCCTCTCTCACTCTATTTTACTCTCTCTATCTCCTTCTTCTCTTTCTCTTTCCTTCTCTCTCCTCCTTTTCTATCTCTCCTCTCATCCACTCCTCCTTCTCGGTCTCCTCCCCTCTCGCTCCCCTTGTCGTTCTCTCTCTTCTCGTCTTCTCTCCACTCTCCCCTTCTCAATTTCCCTATGTCATTCTCCTTCTATTTCCTTGTCCTCTCTCTTGTTCTACTTCTTCTTCTCTCCCTTTGTCTCCTTCTCTTCCTCCTCTCTCTCTCGTCCCTATCATCTCTCTCCTCCTCCCTCTACTTTTCCTCTCAGTCACCATCACTCTCTCTCACTCCTCTCGTTCTCCTCTCTCTTTGTCTCTCCCCTTCTCATCCTTTCTCGTTGTCCTTCTCTCTTTCTATCTCTCCCCCTTCTCTCTCCTTCTCCTATTTCTCTATCTTCTTACCACTAGTCTCTACTTGTCATTCTCCCTCTCTCTTTCCTTCTGTCCTTTTCCTTCCCTTCCAGTCTTCCCTTCCTTCTCCTTGTCTTCCTCCATCTAGCTCACTTACGGACTCTCTCCCTTTCTCTCACTCTTTCTCCCTCTCTCTACTTCTTCTCTCATTCTCTTTCTCTCTCTCCTTTTCTTTAAATCGAGGAATCTTTGTCTCTCTCCTCTCTCTTCTTCTCGTTCTAATTCAGTCTCTCCTCCTGTGTTTCACTCTCTCCTTATCTCTCTCCTTCTCCTTCTCCCTCTCTCTAATTCGCTTTGGTTCTCTCTACTTCCTTTTCTCCATCTCTCCTCTCCCCCTTTCCCTTCTCACTCTCTCCCCCTCTGTCCACCTCTCCTCTCTCTCTATCTCTGTCACTCATCTTATTCCCTCTCACTGTTTCCCAATCTCTTTCTCTCTCGTCCTACACTCTCCATCTCTCTCTCTCCTCTTCTCATTTACCTTCTCCTTCTCCTTCTCTCTCCCGCCTTCTCTCTCTCACCGTTATGTCTCCTCTCGCTCCTCTCTCCCTCCTTTGTCGATATCTCCTTCTATCTCTCCTCCTTCTCTCTCAACCTCTCTCCATCTCTTTCTCCTTTACTCCCAATTTTTTTCTCCTTGTCTGACTCTCTCCACTTCGTCACTCTTTCTAACCCTCTACATCTCCTTCTCTCTTGTTCCCTCCTTCCCCTTATCCCTCTCTTTCTTTCTCCATCTCTACACTTCACCTTCTCCATCTCCTTCTCTCTCTTTTTCTCCTTTTGTCCTCTCCTTAGTACTCTCTCTTCGTCTCTCCTTGGCTATCCTACTTCACTCTCCCTCTCCCTCCTTCCTCCTCCTTCTCTTTCTCTCTCTCTCCGTCTCTTGTCTCTCTTCTTCACTATCTCTCCTTATCCCATTATTTCTATTTCTACTTCTCTTTCTCTCAACTCTCCTCCTTCTCTATATCTATTTCGTTCTCTCACTCTACGTGTCATTCTCCTCGATCTCTCATTTCTTTCACCCTCTTCCCTTTCTCCTCCATCTCTGTTTCCACCTTCTCCTTCTCCTTCTCCTTGCTTGTCCCTCCTTCTCCTTCTCTCGCTCCATCTCCCTCTCCTTCTCTCTCGTATCTCTACCTTTCTCTTTATCTCTCTCTCCTCCTTCTACTTCTTTCTCTATTCTTAGCCTTCCTTCTCTCTCCTCTTTTTTTCCTTCTCTCCCCTCTCTCCTGTTGACTTTTTGGCCTTAATCTATATTAATTTTGATGATTAATTAAACTAATCTTAATCAATCAAAGTGAGCAAACACGATTACATGCATTGCATATATATTTGTATACTTGCAACCATCTTAATAGGTTGATCAAGACAATCAAGGAAATGAGCATTGGGACAAAGACATCAAGACTCAAGACTTGTAATCAAAGCTCTGGACCAAGACATGTAACTTTTATATTTATTGAGTCCATAAGGTTTAATGTAAACATGAGCACTAGGATTCTGTCCTGTCATTCCTCGGTTAACCGAAACTATTTTGGTTAACCGAATCATACCCAGTTCGGTCCACCGAACACTTGTCGGATAGCCGAATTCTTCTTACCAGTAAAACTCAGGTGTTCTCTGGAATTGCCCCTACGGAAGACCGAACTGCCTTCGGTCGACCGAATAGCCCTAGACCGGTTTTGGACTTTGCTCCAACGGTCGCATTCAAATCGAGTCCCTAGAGCCCAATTAACTTAACCCACTTCGAACGACCGCACACACTTAGGTCTACCGAATCCTTATTGGCTTTAGGAGCCCAACAACTATTTTACACGTGGCACTTGACCGTTAACGGTAAACCAACTTCCCACGCCATGTCAGCGCAATATCCGCGCTACTTCGGTCTACCGAAGTATACACGGTCAACTGAACTTGACATACTCAGAGCCCAATCAATTCTACTGTCCACCTTTGAACAGTGAACCGAATGTACTTCGGTGAACCGAATTTAATTAGGGATAAATAGGTAAAAGTGAAAGGAATGTGTTCTAAAAGTTTTACTTTTATATGTCAATTATTATGAATTGAATGTGCAAGCATTTGTTCCTTGATTATGGTATTCGTCTTTTGGAAGTGTTAAGGAAGAGGCGCTTGGACCTTAACCGTAGAGCTCTAAAAGATAATGGTTTGCATAAATCAAAAGTTATTCACAATCATGGTAATTAACATGGAACATTAATTACCGAGATAAGATTGCCGTGTTGGTCATCGATTGTTGTAGCTCTACAAATAATTGACGACAAGAGTATATAAAAGAGGAAAAGATTACTTTTATATATTGAATAGACAAAACAAGTAAAACATTATGGAATTGTGTTTCGTGCCATTAATGTTTTTACTGTGTCTTGGATCCTAAGATATGAGACATAACTTTTCACTCAAGAAGTGCTTAATTTGATTATTGTCAAAAGCTATCAATGAGTGTAGTGATAAAGGCAATAGTTGGTTGAGCATGACTAGTGATAAAGTCAAACGATTATCATTGCCCCTCTTAATTGAGTTATGATATTAGTGGGCCCTTTGATAAAGCAAAGTTATAATGTACACAATGTAACTTGAGTTAAGTTACATAGTTATAATTAGCATAGAGAGATCAAGAAATGAATATAATACAAAGATGACACATTTCTACTTTGTATATATTCTTAATATCATGAGGCAAGGGACGGACACAAGTGATGCACTTACATCACTAAATGGATTGTGTTTTGGTTCGGGAGGAACAAAGACATCTATGCTAATTGGGTAATTATAATGTGTAGCTAGATACCGCTTATAGTTTGAGATATTGAGTGTTTAATATCTCTGCCAATTTGGCTTAGATCCTCCTATATGTCACACCACAAAACTGGGAAACAAGAGGCTTGATTTTAAGTTCATATGATGTGTCGGGTTTCATGTGAAAATATGACACATGTGGTGAATGAATAAAATCAATATGTCATGAGAATTGACATAATTAGAATCATAATAAATTCATATGAGGTGTGTATATTATGGGGTGTAATATAATTTAATATTACATAGGATAATATATTACATAATATGTGAATTTGCTAAAAACCCCAAAAGATCAAATTTTGTTGGAAATAAATTCAAAATTTGACAAAGGCAAAATCGGGGTCAAACACGGTGAACCGTTCATGGTTCGGTCGACCGGGGTATCTTCAGATCGGTTAACCGAATAGGAAACGGGTAAGCGCAATTGGTTGACCTAAATTGTCTGGAGTGCCTGGACAATTAGGATCGGTTAACCGAGTGTGCACGGTCAACCGAGAAATAGTATTTCCGGTAGACCGAAGGTGACACGGTCATCCGATGACTATGTCCCAGGAGCGATTCTGGTGGGTCAACGGTAGACCGAGTAAAAGACGTGGTTCGTCTGAATTCTTTCAGGGAATTTTTCTAATACGTATTCGGTCGATCGTCTTGCTCACGGTGCACCGAACACGTGTTATAACTGAACGGTTCAGTTGACCGAGCTATACTCGGTCCACCGAACAAGAACGATTCTACCTGAATTATTAAGAGATTAATTAAATCATGGGTGGATTAATTCCATATTTAATTAAAACATTTTTTGTTGGTGGTTATGTGGAAATTAGAGATTAATTTTAGGAGACAATATGCAAGAGATCATGGCTATAGAATAGCTCTTGATAAGGTTGTTTTGGGAGACTATAAAAGGACCCCTACTCCTACTTGTTTAATACTAATGCAAAAATCTTTCTCTCATTAATCTCTCCCTAATCACCACGAAAATCTCTTAGTAACTTTATGTTTTAGAGATAAGAATCTCGGGAGCTTAAAGAGGGGTCGTTAGCTAGACTCTAAACCTTGTTAGAGATTGATTGGCTAGCTGCTTTCTCTCTAATCTTGTTTAGAGTTTGGTGAACACTCGGAGGCAATTCCGTGGACGATTCAACGGGCAACGTGACTCCGGATCTTCAAAAAGGTTTTAGAGAACCTTAGGTATGATTCTACCTTTGTGGTTTATTTTAATAAATGTAGGGTTGCATGTTATTAGAATAAACACAAAGTAATGTACATAGAAATTGTTGAAAATATGAAAACAATCTTGTATGTTGTATTAAATTTTTTAAAATATATACATACATAGGGACACAAAATCCTTCAAAAAGTTACTGGAGGTTGGTGAACGGTGATCCGATATATAATCGGACAACCGAGTTCTTAGTTCAAACCAATTCCTCAGACTACCGTTTGAACAACGGTCGACCGAATATGCCATGATTTCTATCCGAGCTTAAGTGACATCTTGCATTCCTATTGGTCCATTTCCCCACCAACTCCCAAACAGCTAGTTGAGCTTGAAGGCTTATAAATAGGACCTCACTTGGTTGCTTTGGACATCTTGAACACTTCCTATCTATCCAATACTCAAAGCCAAATCCTCTCCATCTTCAAGCTCTCAATCCACAACACTCAAGCCTAAACTTCACCACCTGCATATCCAATTCCATATCAATATCCAAGTGTACTCAAGTGTAGAGTGTTAGTTAGATTGTGATTCAAATTCCTTATTCAAGAATCACCAAGTTCCAAAGCTTCGAGGAAGCTCCCTTTCGGGTTGTGAGAGGAGACACGAGTGAGACGAGGTTGTTCACGAGGCTCGATGTTGTAAACGACGTTGAGCTCGGCCCATAACGGAAATCGGTTAGTGGAACCGTAAGCGAGGCTTGGGGGATCGAGTGAGGCTTCCGAGGAGGACTAGGACCCAGGTGTGGGTGCTGAACCTCTCTAAACTCCGACGTCGTCATTTTTGTGGTTTGCAATTGTCTCTCCCTTAATCCTTCGAAAATTATTTTTAATTCTGCATTTTTCTATCGATTAGAGGGTCATCGATCCTAACATCTCCTTCTCTCATTCTCTCTCCCTTCTTCTCCTTATTCTTGACTCTCTCTTATTGTCCTGCTCTCTCTACTTCGCACTCCTCTCTCTGATTCTCTCTTCGCTTCTATCTTCTCTTTCCCCACCAAATTTCGGTGGCAAACCCCCACCCATTCTGATGTCTTCGCCTTTGCATTTCCGGTCGTAGGTGGTGGCCCTTTCCTCGGACACCTCTCACCCTGATACCCCAAGTCCTTGCAATTACTACAATATGTCGGACGTCATTCGTATTCCACTAACACCCTCTCCATTTCTCCCCCTTCTATCCAAACATCCACCCAACTTGGATAAGAGCAATCAACACTAACCTCAACACACACTCTTGCATATGCAAGTCTCCTCCCTGTGGTGGTACTAGCATCCATGTAGAGAGGCTTTCCAAGCACACTCACTATATTGCTCAACATCTTAGGCGACCAAAACTTGAGGTCCAACTCCGGTCCTGAATCCAAATGGGCATTGTTGCTATCCTTGCACGTTTCATCACGACCTTGGGTGACCATGCTTGCACGACCAAGGGGAGAATTAGTGGAGTGTTTCTTCAATGTGGGTAGATGAGGTTTGAAATCAATGAAATAGCCAAGTAAAACTTTGTCCCACCTCTTTAGTGCTTGACACACATCCGCCTTTGAACAAACCGCGACCTTCTCTCCTCCTTTCACCTCCAACTCAACAAAAGATAGTGTTGTTGCCACCCTTGCTCCGGATTGGAAGAGGTCCGACCACCTCTTTGGTGAGGTTGTTCCTCCCCCTCGAGGTTGTGAAATAACCGCCCCTCCACTCTCCAAAGCCGAAAGTGGAGGGTGCTTTGATGCTTCATCGGCGTGCTCTTCGTTGCCACCACCCCCATTCAGCTCACCCAATTGCAAAGAACAAGTTTTAGGAACCATTTTGGTTAAGAAATCAAGAATTTTAGTGCAAGAAACGAGGTTAGACCCCAGGAAACCAAAGGAACCCCCATGCTTTCCCCAGAGCTTTTCTTTCCTACTTTCTTTTTTCTCCTCCCTCTTCTCCTTACCCTTTGCCTCCTTTTTTTGGCAAAGCAAAAGGGGAGGCATAACCTCATGTAATGATGTATTGTAAATATACAACCTACAAAAAGTCTCTTTTACAGCCTCGAGTTATCCTAAGTACATAACTAGACTCTACTCAAGACTACCATGTTCTCATGAGTACCTAACATGCGTCACACCTAAGTCCACCTAATCTCATACAATCTCAAAGCTTCTGGATCCTCTCGAATTTCTTGAAATCTTGTGCCCATTGCTCGCACTGCCTCCTTGATGGTCATGCTTACATCTCCAGGTCGGCGCTTCTCATAATCTAATGTCCTTCGATTTCTCTCTTGCCAACACTCATAAACGGCTGCAGCAAGAGCTAGTCGTATGGTGGGTCATTGTTCTATATCTCCCCTGATTCCCTTCAGCCTCTCCACCTCTACGTCAAGTGTTCTACCCATTTGTGTGTCCAGCTCTAGAGTTCGTAACATTTGTTCCCATATTTGCCTAGTGAAGTTGCAGTCCCAAAAGAGGTGAATCATATCCTCTTCCTTCTCTTCGCATAGTGCACACTTGGGGTCATGAGTTGCACCCCTGACGCGCATGAAGGCCTTTGTCAACAGCCTCCCACACAAAGCTCTCCATAGTGTGAGAGTGTGCTTCGGGATATGATAATAATGCCACAGCAAATCTTACCAGCCCACTTGCCTCTGCCTAGTGTGAGAGATAATTTCTGTCCCATTGCCCACCTTGTATTGGATCTTATCCATTGCCAACTCTCGGACACTCAAGATGCCCCTACATGCCCATGAACACACCGATGGTGGCCTTGCTAGCAATATATTTTGGTTCCTTAAATACTTTCTTCTCACGCAGCGAACCCAAAGTGAGCCACCACCCTCCACTACTAGCCAAAGGAGGTGCAATAGCCCGGCAGCGTTCCAATCCAAGTATGTGACCGGGAAGGTAGCTCTTCCCATGCCTAGATGTGCAGAAATCCAGGTGCCCTCATGTGCTTTACTCGTGGTGAATATTTGACTCTTTGTTGTGTTCAGCTGCAACCCGGCAGTAGAAGAGAACTCCATAATTATGCGTTGGATTGCTCGAGGGTGCCCCATCATCACGTCACATTTTCTCTAGTAGTAGCAGCGAAGACCATGACATCATCCGCAAAGAGAAGATGAGAAATTTGTACATCCCCGCACCTTGATGGCTCGAGGGTGCCCCTGATTGACATCATTTCATTCATTCACTTGTGTCTTATATCCATTATCTTGAACCTAAACAATGCTACGTAATGAGTTTTATGTTTGAGTTTCAGGAATAAATAAGTTCGAGGAGAAGCATAAAAGGACCTAAAAGCAGGAAAAATGATTGATTTGTGATACTTGGGGACTGAGATGCGAAGGGAGAAGGACCTGAATGTAATCCCAAAGGACCAATGAGCAAATGAAAATACTCCACACCATCATGAGGTGTATTTTAACAATTTGATTTGGGCCTAAACTCCAAAAACCAACTTGGGTGATCACACATAAAGAAATCACTCCAGGAAAGCCCATCCAAAATCCAGACCGGATCCGGACTTTGTGGACCGCCAATGGGCGGTCTGGGAACGCTGATTGGTGGTCGGGTCGGCTCTAGATCCAACACACTTTGGGCAGAACATGTATTAGGGTTGTTTTTATCTATTTCTGGTGTTGTATTAGTCCCACATCGGGAGATTGTCTCTGATTACCTTTTTCAATGACTATAAATGGAACTCCTCAGCTTCCCTTGTAATCTACTACATACTTAGTGGCTATTCTTCCTACTTGAAGTGGAGCCTTGGAGCAAATACTGAAGTAGGAAGATGCTACTTGTATTGTGAGTCTGAATTTAATAAAAGTTTCTTTGTTATGTTGCTTGTTTCATGTTGCTTGCATACTTAGTTTAATTTCATTTCATTAATCTTAGTAACTTAGTTATTATGTTTTCCTTTCTTAGGATAATAAATAGTTTAATGTATAGTGAGTAGTTCCATCCCCTTCGGTGGGTCGTGTTGATGTTTTATATATGCAAAAGAGAATGGTAATGAATGCTTTGTATTAAATGTGTTGATAAACATAAATGTATGCTTGCTTGTTCAGGATAGAACTTGTAACATGAAGAGTTTTGCCACAAATATTAGACACCTCTCATGCTTGTTTAGGTTCTTAAATAACCAACTTGTATATGTGAATGTTAATCAACGAGGTTAGTAATGGGATTGATAGGTTTTTCCATAATCATTAGACACTTCCTATACATGAAAATACAACCTTCATTTGTGCTTAATGAATGCATTCTTCACCATCTCTTTGCATGTGTGCACTAACTCCACCCCTTAGGGATTTTTATCTTTGATTTGCATCTTATTTTTCAAGTTTCTTAGTTTAGTTATAGTCCATTGTTTGTTGTGTTCTTTTGCATGTGTTACTTACTAGTCTAGTGTAGTGTAGCTTAGCGTAATCTAAAACTCTTCTGCCCTCCATCTGATTTTGGTCATACCAGAGGCTACTCACCTCCATGCGGACGACCCGTACTTGCCTCATCTTCACCGATGGCTGTGCACTTGCGGTCTAAATTTTAAACGATCAAACAAGTTTTTGGCACCGTTGCCAGGGAGGTGCCAGTCCAGACTCTGGTTTGGACGATTCTGGTGGATTTAATTTTTTGTTTGTAGTTTTTGTTTGTTTCAGGAGACTTGGAGATGCAAGGGGAGGCAGCTAGAGAACTTTGGAGGCAAACTGAGCTTGTTTGACAGCCAATCAGCGGCCTAGGACCGCCAACTAGCGGTCTAGTAAGCTCCTTTCCACTTCTTCTTTCTGTGTCTTGTTTCTTCATCTAATATAGAGGTCTGAGGATTAATTTGGCATTTTCTGACTTTTAGTTTGTCCCCAGATCAATAATCAATCTCCCTTTAAGCAACTTGGAACCTAAAACACAAAGCAAAAGATTAGGCATTCTTTCTTGTTTAGGTCATGCATCATGTACTTGACTTAGGCATGTAGTTTGTCTTTTTTTTTAGTTTTTCTTTCAATTGTTGAGCGTTGGCGTGAGGTACGCATCTCTTACACTCATTCATGCATTTGGTATGACCATGCATTAGTTAGTAGGAATTGCATTGCAACAAGTGTGAGTTGACCATTTGTTTGGAGAGTTGATTGCTAGATTAAGACTCCAAAACACTACTAAGGAGGGCTTGTCCCATATAAGGTAAGGTGGGGGATTTCATGTTAGAACCCAAAACCCGGATTAGGGTTAATTTGGTTTAGATGAGGGGTTTGCATAGGGATGGAGGAAGGAGTGGTGGATGTGATGGGAAGTATGGGTTGGGGTGTAGGGTGAGGGTGAGGTGATGGGGTGTAGGGTTATTTAAGTTGAAATCTCTCTCTCTCCCTTACTTGCACTCTCTCACTCTCTCTCAATTTTCTGTCCGGCGACCAGAGGAGGAAGAAGGCTCGGAGGTTCCGGCGTGAGGAGGTCGTCGCGGGGAGGAGGACGCGCGTGAGTAGGACGGAGGCGTGAGCGTTGCTCCGGCGTTTCGTCGTCTTCATTTGAGGTATGCCGTCTCATTAGTGTGGTTTTCTTTCTCCCCAAGCGTGGGGGAGGTGTTGGTCGGTCGGGGAGGGGTCGGGGACCTCTCCGGTGACGTGTTTCTTCGTACAACCTCGGCTGGCGCGAGGTTGAAGACGACCAACGGTCGACCGGTCCCTTCGGGCGGTCGACCGAATGTACTGTTTTACCCGACTTTAACCTTCACCGGTCGGACGATGCCGTTTGGCGGTCGACCGGTAGTGCGTATTTGCTGGTGAGTTGTGACTGCCTGTTGTGTTTCGGTCGACCGGGGTCTTGTGTTCGGTCGACCGGAACTTAAGTGTACTGGATTTTATTGCATGCTTGTTCGACCGATTGTTGGTTTGCGTTCGACCGATTATATGACTTAGAATAATAGGTTGACCCTGTCTGTTTTCGGTCGACCGAGACCCCTGAATCGGTCGACCGATTGAATTGAATTTTTTGTTGACCAGACTCCAGATTTTGACCTCGTTCGGTCGACCGGTTTTAGACCTTTGTTCGACCGTTGGGGGTTCTGTTTTGAGCGCAGTGGTAGACCGTTTTAGGAGTACGGTCGACCGATTCCTTTCTGGAACCGGTCGACCGAATCACCTCTTCCGGTAGACCGTTTGGGCCCAGGACAGAATTCCTGGTTCCCTTTTTGAACGCCAACTTTGTCCACGGAAACCCGTGTCCTCGCCTTGTGTGTGAGCGGGGAAGTGACGGTGGGTGCATGATGCGTGCCTGCCCAGGGACCGCCGTTGGGAAGAGTGTGGGTGTTCGGGACGCGTCACCTCCGTGTATGGACCGTGATTTGAGATGGATTGATTGGGCACTTTGTAGTATAGCAGGCCTGAGGGATCGCGGATCCCAGTGTTGATATTTGTGCGGGCACGCAACTGGCGTTGGGTGAGGTGACTACCGGCCCACGGGCTACGGACGTCGCTGCCCTGCTTTTATAGCGACGCAGTTGGTGTTTGCGGCTCGAGGAGCCTGATGACCTGGCAGACTTCGGTCTGGACCGTCCGATGCTGTGCCGGACGTTGTGATGGGCCACCGAGGCTGTGCCGGTGATGCCGCCGAGGTTGTGCCGGCGTTGATGATTGTTGGGCCGAGGCTGTTCCGGCTATGTTGATTCCTCGACTGGGCACCTATCGAGATGATGTTGTTGTTATACCTTCCGGGCGACGGCTTCGTTGGTCCCTGTGGCTCCGACCACTGAGATTTGCAGATCTGTATTCTATCGGCGCGCAGGCGTGACAGAGGCTCCCTGCCGAACCCTTGAGTAGTGTAGCTGCGTGTGTGGGGTGCGATGTCGCGTGCTGTAAGGCTGCATGTGCCTGCAGTAGGTCTCTACGGGAGACTCGTTGTTGACTGTCGGACTGATGTCCTATTTTACCCTTCGGTGGAACTGTTTTCCATTTCTGTCGATGCCATAACATGCTACTAGTATGATAGGTTCATTGTGTAATGCATGCATATATAGGTGAGTTGGCATACGGGGTTTCCTTCTGGAAACTCAGGCATTGTTGTTGCATCTTTTTCAGGACCGCAGTAGGTCTAGTGGGGTGGTGATCGGCGGGCGCGCGCATTTGGAGTCGGATCCTCTAGTCGGACCACTGAGGTCAACATGATTACGTTTATCTTCCTTGTCGTTTTGGTGTAATCATGTATTCATTTTGGTAAACTCTGATGTATTCTGGTGCACCGCTATTTGTTTATGAGAAGTAACAGTCCCGCCTTTGATTATTGTGCTCTTTGTCTTAATTATGAATTTTTAAAATTTTCCGGTGTATCGGGATGTTACAATTTGGTATCAGAGCGGTCGATTCCTATGCGGTTCCCAATGAAATCACCCTTGTAGTAATAGGACGCATGCATTTTATCTTTTAGCATGTATACAAGGCTGAAGTTGTGATTGTTTCTTCTATCAGATGGCACCTAGGCGCGTGAGGAGTTCTCCACGCGATCGTGATCCCAGTGACGACACTTCTGGTGCTCATTGGGATAGGTTGGGCGAGTTTCTGGAGCGTCAGGCCGCTCAGAGCGCCCAGGGCGGAGTGGGAGCTGAGCACGATCGGTTCATGCGTCAGCACCCGACGACTTTTGATGGCATGAGGGCCCCAGAGGTTGCGGAGGACTGGATCTTCAGGATGGAGAAGATCTTCCGTGCTATTGGAGTAGCACCTGAGAGGATGGTGGAGTTGGCCACCTATGTGTTCGATGGCGAGGCCGCCAACTGGTGGAGGTCCACGTCCACGGTGTTGTTCGATGACCGTACAGATTTGAGCTGGGAGGAGTTCTTGGAGGTGTTCCACGAGCAGTACTTCCCCCAGCATGTCAGGGATCAGAAGAGGGAGGAGTTTATGTCGCTGGAGCAGAGGGAGATGACTATGGCGAGCTACATCAGCATGTTCAATGCTTTGGAGCGTTACTGCCCAGAGATCTGTGTGACCCCAGAGCAGCGGGCGAGGAAGTTCGTGAAGGGACTAAGGCAGCCGCTTCGTTCTCGGGTGGTCAACAGCATGTCGCGGACCCTTGCAGATGCGGTGAAGCATGCTACGATCATCGAGCAGGACCAGAGGGAGTGTCTTCAGGAGGCGCGGAAGGCGCCAGTGAGCACCGGTAGCCGTGTAGCCGGTCGTGGAGCAGGAAACTTGGGTAAGAGGCCCAGGTTTGATGGAGGAGGAGCACGTTAGTCCGGAGCGTGCACGTACTGCGGGAGGTTTCATCCAGGACAGGAGTGTCCCCGTCAGACTGGAGCATGCATGGGTTGCGGTCAGATGGGACATTTCGTCCGTGATTGTCCTCAGAGGCAGGGAGAGCCGAGCAGGAGGCCATGACCACCAACAGTAGGCAGAGGCGGAGGCGACCGATCAGTTGTTTCACCGGGCCAGGGTAGGAAGACCGGGCGAGTCTTCACTATCCAGGCTGAGGAGGCGAGGGACTCCAACACCGTCGTGCAAGGTACTCTTTCAGTTTCTGGTTCAGTAGCGCGTGTGTTGTTTGATTGCGGCGCCACTAACTCCTTCATTTCTGAGAAGTTTGCTGGCGAGTTGGGTCGGACCCCTGTGCTGCTGACTGATGTTTTGGAGGTCAGCACGCCCATGGGTGAGGTGGGCACTGTGGGGAGCTTTTTCCCTGGCACCACAGTTGCTTCGGGAGACCATGATTTTCCGGCAGATCTGGTCTTGTTACCGATGGCGGACTTCGACGTCATACTGGGGATGGACTGGCTGTCACAGTAAGAAGTGCGGGTCTTTTGCCGTGAGAAGAAGATCTTGATTCCGATGGAGGGCTTGCCAGATGTTCTGATCAGAGGTGCGAGGAGCAGAGGGGGTCGTCTGATTGTGTCTGCAGTTAAGGCACAGAGAGTGATACAGCAGGGATGCAGAGCATTTGTGTCCACGCTGGTAGCTCCTGATCCTGAGACGAGGAGGCTGGAGGACATAGAGATTGTGCAGGAGTTTCCGGATGTGTTTCCAGCAGAGATTCCAGCGTTACCGCCGCACCGAGAGATCGAGTTCGGCATCGAGTTGGTAGCGGGTACGACACCTCAGTCGAAGGCACCCTATCGTATGGCACCTGCTGAGTTGACAGAGCTGAAGACGCAGTTGCAGGAGTTGATGGAGTCCGGGTTCATTCGACTGAGTGTTTCTCCATGGGGAGCGCCTGTGCTCTTCGTGAAGAAGAAGGATGGATCGTTGCGGATGTGCATCGACTACAGGATGCGGAATAAGGTTACCGTTCGGAACCGGTACCCTTTGCCCAGGATTAATGATTTGTTTGATCAGTTGCAGACGGCGAGAGTGTTCTCGAAGATCGATCTGCGTTCGGGTTATCACCAGTTGCGGATCAGGGAGGCAGATGTTCAGAAGACAGCCTTCAGGACGCGGTACGGCCACTACGAGTTCTTGGTGATGCCATTTGGACTGACGAATGCACCTACAGCATTCATGGATCTGATGAATAGGACCTTCCAACCGTACCTCCACATATTTGTCGTTGTATTCGTAGACGACATCTTGGTATACTCGCCTGACAGGGAGCAGCATCGAGAGCACCTGAGGATTGTGCTTGGCATCTTGAGGGATCAGCAACTTTATGCCAAGTACACGAAGTGTGAGTTTTGGTTGGATCAGGTGGCTTTCCTGGGGCATATTGTGTCAGCAGATGGGATTTCAGTGGATCCGGCGAAGGTTGAGGCAGTGACTCAGTGGAGAGCCCCGACGAGCGTGACGGAGATCAGGAGTTTCGTAGGTCTGGCAAGGTATTACAAGCGGTTTATCCAGGATTTCTCCAGACTTGCATCGCCGCTGACAGCGTTGACGCAGAAGGGCGTCAAGTTCGTTTGGTCCAAGAAGTGCGAGGACAGCTTCCAGGAGCTGAAGAGGCGATTGACGACAGCACCTGTTCTGACTCTATCGAGTGGCAGTGGAGGCTTTGTGATTTACAGCGATGCATCAGGGATAGGCTTGGGTTGTGTTCTGATGCAGCACGGGAAGGTGGTCGCGTACGCTTCGAGGCAGCTGAAGGTGCACGAGAAGAACTACCCTACTCATGATCTGGAGTTGGCAGCGGTAGTTCACGCGTTGAAGACCTGGCGGCACTATCTGTATGGCGAGCAGTTCGAGGTCTTCACCGATCATCAGAGTCTGAAGTACTTGTTCTCGCAGAAGGAGCTGAATATGAGGCAGCGCAGATGGCTCGAGTTCATTAAGGACTACGACTTCACCATTTCCTATCATCCGGGGAAGGCGAATTCGGTTGCAGACGCGCTGAGCAGGAAGGTGGAGGTTTCTGTGGGGAGTCTGTGCATCCAGGAGTGGTGGCTACTCGAGGCTCTGTCAGAGTGGAGACCGTTCACAGAGGGTACAGATGGAGCAGTGATTGCTGGGCTTCGGGTGGAGCCGCAGACTGTCTCACGGTTGGTTCAGGCTCAGCAGGGGGATGATGAGTTAGCTGGTCTACTACAGTTAGCTTCCAGAGATGGATCAGATTTCAGTGTGGGGGTTGATGGTGGTCTGAGTTTCAGGAGTCGGATCTGGGTGCCGAAGTTCGATGGGCTGAGAGATGACATCATGGAGGAGGCACACAGAGCTAGATACACCATTCATCCGGGGAGCACGAGGATGTATAAGGACCTGCAGCGGAACTTCTGGTGGAATGGCATGAAGAGGGACATCACAGAGTTTGTGGAGCGATGCTTGGTCTGTGAGCAGGTGAAGATTGAGCATTAGAGGCCCGCAGGACCGATGCAGTGTATTGAGCTTCCTGAGTGGAAGTGGGAGCACGTGACGATGGATTTCGTCACAGGATTGCCGAAGACGAGGAGATTCCACGACGCGATTTGGGTGATAGTCGATCGACTGACCAAGTCGGCACACTTCTTAGCAATCAGGACCACGTTGCCTTTGGAGGGTCTGGCTAAGTTGTACGTGGAGGAGATAGTCAGGTTGCATGGGGTGCCAGTGAGCATCATCTCCGATCGAGATCCTCGATTCACTTCCAGATTTTGGGGGAGTCTGCAGCAGGCTTTGGGGACGCGTCTGAGATTCAGTACAGCGTTCCATCCGCAGACAGATGGTCAGTCAGAGAGGACGATTCAGACCTTGGAGGATATGCTGAGAGCATGCACACTGGATTGGGCCGGGCACTGGGATGAGCACTTGCCGCTGATAGAGTTCTCCTACAACAACAGCTACCACTCGAGTATTGGGATGGCACCGTACGAGGCGTTGTACGGGAGGCCTTGCAGATCACCAGTATGCTGGAGTGATGTGGGCGAGAGGCAGTTAGTGGGGCCAGAGTTCGTGCAGATGTATGCAGAGAAGGTGGATGTGATTAGGAATAGACTGGCCACAGCACAAAGAAGGCAGAAGAGTTATGCAGATCGACGCAGACGAGTGCTGAGTTTCGAGGTGGGCGACCATGTGTTTCTGAAGATTTCCCCAGCCCGAGGTGTGATGAGGTTTGGGAAGAAGGGGAAACTCAGTCCGAGATATGTTGGACCGTTTGAGATCCTCGACCGAGTTGGAGAGGTTGCCTACCGGATTGCATTGCCGCCGTAGTTTTCGGGTCTTCACAACGTCTTCCATTTATCGATGCTGAGGAAGTACGTTGCAGATCCAGCTCACGTTATCGAGATAGCAGTGCCAGAGATTCAGCAGGACTTGTCGCTCGAGGAGAGACCAGTCGAGATAGTCGATCACATGGATCACCAGCTCAGGAGGAGGACTATCCCGATGGTGAAGGTCAGGTGGCAGCATTACAGTGAGCGCGAGGCGACTTGGGAGATCGAGGAGGAAGTTCGGAAGCAGTACCCGGATCTTTTCGGTGAGTAGTTGCTTTGATTTCGGGACGAAATCCTTTTAAGTTGGGTGGATTGTTAGAACCCAAAACCCGGATTAGGGTTAATTTGGTTTAGAAGAGGGGTTTGCATAGGGATGGAGGAAGGAGTGGTGGATGTGATGGGAAGTATGGGTTGGGGTGTAGGGTGATGGTGTAGGGTGAGGGTGAGGTGATGGGGTGTAGGGTTATTTAAGTTGAAATCTTTCTCTCTCTCCCTTACTTGCACTCTCTCACTCTCTCTCCATTTTCTGTCCGGCGACCAGAGGAGGAAGAAGGCTCGGAGGTTCCGGCGTGAGGAGGTCGTCGCGCGTGAGTAGGACGGAGGCGTGAGCGTTGCTCCGGCGTTTCGTCGTCCTCATTTGAGGTATGCCGTCTCATTAGTGTGGTTTTCTTGCTCCCCAAGCGTGGGGGAGGTGTTGGTCGGTCGGGGAGGGGTCGGAGACCTCTCCGGCGACGTGTTTCTTCGTAAAACCTCGGCTGGCGCGAGGTTGAAGACGACCAACGGTCGACCGGTCCCTTCGGGCGGTCGACCGAATGTACTGTTTTACCAAACTTTAACCTTCACCGGTCGGACGATGCCGTGTGGCGGTCGACCGGTAGTGCGTATTTGCTGGTGAGTTGGGACTGCCTGTTGTGTTTCGGTCGACCGGGGTCTTGTGTTCGGTTGACCGGAACTTAAGTGTACTGGATTTTATTGCATGCTTGTTCGACCAATTGTTGGTTTGCGTTCGACCGATTATATGACTTAGAACAATAGGTTGACCCTGTCTGTTTTCGGTCGACCGACACCCCAGAGTCGGACGACCGATTGAATTGATATTTATGTTGACCAGACTCCGGATTTTGACCTCGTTCGGTCGACCGGTTTTAGACCTTTGTTCGACCGTTGGGGGTTCTATTTTGAGCGCAGTGGTAGACCGTTTTAGGAGTACGGTCGACCGATTCCTTTCTCGAACCGATCGACCGAATCACCTCTTCAGGTAGACCGTTTGGGCCCGTGATTTGAGATGGATTGATTGGGCACTTTGTAGTATAGCAGGCCTGAGGGATCGCGGATCCCAGTGTTGATGTTTGTGCGGGCACGCAACTGGCGTTGGGTGAGGTGACTACCGGCACACGGGCTACGGAGGTCGCTGCCCTGCTTTTATAGCGGCGCGGTTGGTGTTTACGGCTCGAGGAGCCTGATGACCTGGCAGACTTCGGTCTGGACCGTCCAATGTTGTACCGGACGTTGTGATGGGCCACCGAGGCTGTGCCGGTGATGCCGCCGAGGTTGTACCGGCGATGATGATTGTTGGGCCGAGGTTGTTCCGGCTATGTTGATTCCTCGACTAGGCACTTATCGAGATGATGTTGTTGTTATACCTTCCGGGCAACGGCCCCGTTGGTCCCTGTGGCTCCGACCACTGAGATTTGCAGATCTGTATTCTATCGGCGTGCAGGCGTGACAGGTGCTCCCTGCCGAACCCTTGAGTAGTGTAGCAGCGTGTGGGGGGGTGCGATGTCGCGTGCTGTAAGGCTGCATGTGCCTGCAGTAGGTCTCCTCGGGAGACTCGTTGTTGACTGTCGGACTGATGTCCCGTTTTACCCTTCGGGGGAACTGTTTTCCATTTCTGTCGATGCCATGACATGCTACTAGTATGATAGGTTCATTGTGTAATGCATACATATATAGGTGAGTTGGCATACGGGGTTTCCTTCTGGAAACTCAGGCATTGTTGTTGCATCCTTTTCAGGACCGCAGTAGGTCCAGTGGGGTGGTGATCGGCGGGCGCGCGCATTTGGAGTCGGATCCTCTAGTCGGACCACTGAGGTCAACTTGATTACGTTTATCTTCCTTGTCGTTCTGTTGTAATCATGTATTGATTTTGGCAAACTCTGATGTATTCTGGTGCACCGCTATTTGTTTATGAGAAGTAACAGTCCCGCCTTTGATTATTGTGCTCTTTGTCTTAATTATGAATTTTTAAATTTTTCTGCTGTATCGGGATGTTACATTTCATCACCCTTTCCTTCGCCCCAAAAACCACACTAATCAAGAGCCTAATTTTAAAATGAAGTACACATTTGCCTTAAGGATCTCGGGCGTATTAGGAGAGTGATTTGGTCGCGACCGTCATGGCCTGATCGACGTCGCCAACTCTGTCGATAGTAGGAGAGACGAGATCTCTGGATCTTGGCTCACTTGCTGGGCTTTGCGGTCCTTGTCATAGGGTGGTGAGGTGTGTTGAGGCCGTGTGACCTCGCACTTAGGCGTCGTCTAGCTGTAAGGACCTATAGCGACCTTAGGATTGTTTGAGCCTTGTTTACTTGTGTGCTTCTACCTGTACCCACCCACCGTAGCATAAGGATGTCTTCCCTTCTCTCACGAGTCATTCTCTCTCTTCTGTGTCCACCCGTTTTCTCATCTACGCACATTCTGTTTTAGTAGTCGAAAAAAATAAAAAAAATACTTGGTCTATGTGTGTGCACATTTGTGCATGCTTGTGTGGGCATGAGACGAGGGTGGCCGTTTGACGAGGTGTGTCGTCAATCCTGCCTCGGTAGTCAATTTCTCAATGGCTTCATCTTCTCGTGTCGCACACAGTCCGTGTTCCATGGCTGCTCAGTAACACGAGGAGGAGCAATTGTTGGACGCACCTGTCACACCTATTCTTCCTGTTCTTCCTCCCATACCTCTCCGTTATCGATGCTACCTGAGCCGTACTACTCGACCCTCATGCATCGTACTTCCAGAGGCGAATGGGAACCACTTTGAGGTTAAGCCTGAGTTTATATCCATGCTCCCTCACTTCACTAGGAAAGGTGACCTCTATATCTTCCTCAGGGAATTTGAGGAGGTCTATGCTATGTTCAAGCTGCAACAACTTAGCACAGACTCCATCCATCTTAGGATTGTCCCCTTTGCACTAAGGATGATGCCAAGAAGTGGTTGTACAACAACCAGGCAAATGCCTTTAGGACTTGGGATGAGTTTCAATCTTCATTCCTCAAGAAGTACTTTCCAAATCATCGGACTCAAAAACCGAGGAATGAAATCAATTCTTTTTATCTGCATGAGAACGAATCATTTCATGCAAACTTAGAGAGGTTCAAGGAGCTACTATCCTCATGCCTCACCATGGCATCGAGTTGTGGTGCATGTGTCAGATTGTGTACGAGGATCTTCACATCTCGTCTGAACGCTCATTGAGTGCATGTGTCAAGGACAGTTCTTAGGAAAGGATGAAAGGGAGGCACGAGCCTTCCTAGAATCGATCGGGTGCCGCATTTGTTGTCGTTACCACTATGGCCACCAAGTCACGCATGGCGGCCTTAATGCGTCGTATGGATTCGATTGAGCTCCAAAACTAGCACGATGTGTCACATGTGTCTGCATCTTGTCCAGTTCCCTGTCATCTAAGTGGTAGGATAGGTCATATAGGAGGTGAGTGTGCCTCCATTCCTCCTGAGATGGAACATGTCAATGCCATCTATGATAAATCCAGGAGTGAACCATATTCAACATCATATAACCCTGGATGGAGGAACCGCCCTAATTTTTTTTGGAACCATAACAATGCCCCAGGTGCTCCTTCAAACTTCTCTCGAACACGTAACCGACCACACCAACCTCCCATGCATTCACAGTCTCATCACCAACCCCAAGCTCAAAGTACCAACCCACCAGGTTTCCTGCGACGTGTTTCTTCGTAAAACCTCGGCTGGCGCGAGGTTGAAGACGACCAACGGTCGACCGGTCCCTTCGGGCGGTCGACCGAATGTACTGTTTTACCCGACTTTAACCTTCACCGGTCGGACGATGCAGTGTGGCGGTCGACCGGTAGTGCGTATTTGCTGGTGAGTTGGGACTGCCTGTTGTGTTTCGGTCGACCGGGGTCTTGTGTTCGGTCGACCGGAACTTAAGTGTACTGGATTTTATTGCATGCTTGTTCGACCGATTGTTGGTTTGCGTTCGACCGATTATATGACTTAGAACAATAGGTTGACCCTGTCTGTTTTCGGTCGACCGAGACCCCAGAGTCGGTCGACTGATTGAATTGATATTTATGTTGACCAGACTCCGGATTTTGACCTCGTTCGGTCGACCGGTTTTAGACCTTTGTTCGACCGTTGGGGGTTCTATTTTGAGCGCAGTGGTAGACCGTTTTAGGAGTACGGTCGACCGATTCCTTTCTGGAACCGATCGACCGAATCACCTCTTCCGGTAGACCGTTTGGGCCCGTGATTTGAGATGGATTGATTGGGCACTTTGTAGTATAGCAGGCCTGAGGGATCGCGGATCCCAGTGTTGATGTTTGTGCGCGCACGCAACTGGCGTTGGGTGAGGTGACTACCGGCACACGGGCAACGGAGGTCGCTGCCCTGCTTTTATAGCGGCGCGGTTGGTGTTTGCGGCTCGAGGAGCCTGATGACCTGGCAGACTTCGGTCTGGACCGTCCGATGCTGTACCGGACGTTGTGATGGGCCACCGAGGCTGTGCCGGTGATGCCGCCGAGGTTGTACCGGCGATGATGATTGTTGGGCCGAGGTTGTTCCGGCTATGTTGATTCCTCGACTAGGCACCTATCGAGATGATGTTGTTGTTATACCTTCCGGGCGACGGCCCCGTTGGTCCCTGTGGCTCCGACCACTGAGATTTGCAGATCTGTATTCTATCGGCGCGCAGGCGTGACAGGTGCTCCCTGCCGAACCCTTGAGTAGTGTAGCAGCGTGTGGGGGGTGCGATGTCGCGTGCTGTAAGGCTGCATGTGCCTGCAGTAGGTCTCCTCGGGAGACTCGTTGTTGACTGTCGGACTGATGTCCCGTTTTACCCTTCGGGGGAACTGTTCTCCATTTCTGTCGATGCCATGACATGCTACTAGTATGATAGGTTCATTGTGTAATGCATGCATATATAGGTGAGTTGGCATACGGGGTTTCCTTCTGGAAACTCAGGCATTGTTGTTGCATCCTTTTCAGGACCGCAGTAGGTCCAGTGGGGTGGTAATCGGCGGGCGCGCGCATTTGGAGTCGAATCCTCTAGTCGGACCACTGAGGTCAACTTGATTACGTTTATCTTCCTTGTCGTTTTGTTGTAATCATGTATTGATTTTGGCAAACTCTGATGTATTCTGGTGCACCGCTATTTGTTTATGAGAAGTAACAGTCCCGCCTTTGATTATTGTGCTCTTTGTCTTAATTATGAATTTTTAAATTTTTCCGCTGTATCGGGATGTTACATTTCATCACCCTTTCCTTCGCCCCAAAAACCACACTAATCAAGAGCCTAATTTTAAAATCAAGTACACATTGGCCTTAAGGATCTCGGGCGTATTAGGAGAGTGATTTGGTCGCGACCGTCATGGCCTGATCGACGTCGCCAACTCTGTCGATAGTAGGAGAGACGAGATCTCTGGATCTTGGCTCACTTGGTGGGCTTTGCGGTCCTTGTCATAGGGTGGTGAGGTGTGTTGAGGTCGTGTGACCTCGCACTTAGGCGTCGTCTAGCTGTAAGGACCTATAGCGACCTTAGGATTGTTTGAGCCTTGTTTACTTGTGTGCTTCTACCTGTACCCACCCACCGTAGCATAAGGATGTCTTCCCTTCTCTCACGAGTCATTCTCTCTTATATGTGTCCACCCGTTTTCTCATCTACGCACATTCTGTTTTTGTAGTCGAAAAAAATAAAAAAAAATTTGGTTTATGTGTGTGCACATTTGTGCATGCTTGTGTGGGCATGAGACGAGGGTGGCCGTTTGACGAGGTGTGTCGTCAATCCTGCCTCGGTAGTCAATTTCTCAATGGCTTCATCTTCTCGTGTCGCACACAGTCCGTGTTCCATGGCTGCTCAGTAACACGAGGAGGAGCAATTGTTGGACCCACCTGTCACACCTATTCTTCCTGTTCTTCCTCCCATACCTCTCCGTTATCGATGCTACCTGAGCCGTACTACTCGACCCTCATGCATCGTATTTCCAGAGGCGAATGGGAACCACTTTGAGGTTAAGCCTGAGTTTATATCCATGCTCCCTCACTTCACTGGGAAAGGTGACCTCTATATCTTCCTCAGGGAATTTGAGGAGGTCTATGCTATGTTCAAGCTGCAACAACTTAGCACAGACTCCATCCATCTTAGGCTTGTCCCCTTTGCACGGAAGGATGATGCCAAGAAGTGGTTGTACAACAACCAGGCAAATGCCTTTAGGACTTGGGATGAGTTTCAATCTTCATTCCTCAAGAAGTACTTTCCAAATCATCGGACTCAAAAACCGAGGAATGAAATCAATTCTTTTTATCTGCATGAGAACGAATCATTTCATGCAAACTTAGAGAGGTTCAAGGAGCTACTATCCTCATGCCTCACCATGGCATCGAGTTGTGGTGCATGTGTCAGATTGTGTACGAGGATCTTCACATCTCGTCTGAACGCTCATTGAGTGCATGTGTCAAGGACAGTTCTTAGGAAAGGATGAAAGGGAGGCACGAGCCTTCCTAGAATAGATCGGGTGCCGCATTTGTTGTCGTTACCACTATGGCCACCAAGTCACGCATGGCGGCCTTAATGCGCCGTATGGATTCGATTGAGCTCCAAAACTAGCACGATGTGTCACATGTGTCTGCATCTTGTCCAGTTCCCTGTCATCTAAGTGGTAGGATAGGTCATATAGGAGGTGAGTGTGCCTCCATTCCTCCTGAGATGGAACATGTCAATGCCATCTATGATAAATCCAGGAATGACCCATATTCATCATCAAATAACCCTGGATGGAGGAACCACCCTAATTTTTTTTGGAACCATAACAATGCCCCAGGTGGTCCTTCAAACTTCTCTCGAACACGTAACCGACCACACCAACCTCCCATGCATTCACAATCTCATCACCAACCCCAAGCTCAAAGTACCAACCCACCAGGTTTCCCAAATTCTATAAACTTGAAAACCCAGTTTAATTCGCTTGAGAGCTTAACTCGTGGACTTGAGAACTCTGTAAAAACTTTATGTCATCCATGAGTCAAGTCCTCACTTTGAACAAGCTGACCATCAAATCTCTCGAGCTTCAGATGGGCCAACTCGCTCAGTCTTTGCATGAGAGAGAGAGGGAGTCTGCCTAGCCAACCTGTGGCTAACCCTCGTGCTCAACATCACTCGAACATGCAAAATGCAAGTTGTAGACCGCAGGGGGGGCAAGTGACCTACGTGGAAGAACTTGTGGACCATGTCAATGCTATTGTGACCCTGAGAAATGAGAAGCAGGTCAACAACCACGTTTCCTTCTAAGAAACCATCTGTGCATCCCCTTTGTGGGAGTGATAGTGAGAAAGTGGCCAAGGGTGAGAGTAATACACCAACGCTGCCCTTCTCGAGCTAGATATCACGCCTCACCTTGAGGAGCCACCCACAATTGAGCTTAAAGAACTCCCAAAGGAACTGAAACACGTTTTTCTTGGTCCTGATAGGTCATTTCCGGTGATTATCTCATCGACGTTGACTGGTTTCAGGAAGAACGTTTGATTCGAGTCCCAAAGGAGTACAAATCATCGATTGGGTGGTCCTTGAAGGACAAGGGATAAGTCCGTACGTCGTGGAGCACCACATCTTTATGGAGGACGAGGCACGACCACGTCGCGACCCATAGAGGTGTTTAAATCCAGCCATGACAGAAGTAGTTAAGAAAGAGATCATCAAAAGTTTAGATCATGGCATCATTTTTCCCATTTCGGGAAGTGCTTGGGTAAGTCCTGTCCAGGTTGTTCCCAAGAAGTCGGGTATCACTGTTTTCCAGAATGACAACAATGAGATTCTACCCACACAACGTTAAACTGTGTGGCGAGTTTGCATTGACTATAGGAAGTTGAACGCGGTCATGCGTAAGGACCACTTCCCTCTACCTTTCATCGACCAGATGTTGGAGAGACTCGCTGGGCACACCTATCACTGTTTCCTTGATGGTTATTCGGGGTACAATCAAATCCCAGTAGCCCCCGAAGACCAGGAGAAAACCACGTTCACATGTCCTTTTGGGATGTTTGCTTATAGACGGATGCCTTTCGGACTATGCAATGCACCGACAATATTCCAATGCTGCATATTGAGTATCTTTTCCGATATGGTCGAGAACTTCCTTGAGATTTTCATGGATGATTTCTCCGTTCAGTGCACCTCCTTTGATGAGTGCTTGCACCACCTGAACCTTGTTCTCAAGAGGTGTTCGTAAATGAACTTAGCCTTTAATTGCGAAAAGTGTCATTTCATGGTTACAAAAGGCATCGTTTTGAGTCACATGGTATCTCGTGATGGTATCGAGGTGGACAGGTCAAAGATTGAGCTTATGTTTAAGCGCCTGCCACCCACCCACCCACCAATCAAAAGATTGAGTTGCGGTGGTTCGTTGAAAAAGACCTGGAGACCCGTGACTGTGGTGTGTGCTGTGGTTGGGTGAAAGATCCCTGGAGCCAAGCCTGTGTGTGATGCTTTTCTTGTTCAGTAGAATTGCATGCTAGGGTGTATTTCGGTTCATGTATTTAGAGTTTAGCATACGGGGTTTCCTTCTGGAAACTCAGGCATTGTTGCATGTTTACTTTTAGGCCGTGATCGGCGATAGGGGGTGGTGACTGAGGAGAGGAGCACCGCTACCAGATCCAGCTTTCCCTCAGTTGAGGTCGAGTGATTACTGCTTCCTTTTGTATAGTCTTTTGATGTAATCACCACGTTTGTAATACTCTGATGTTCGTATATATATATATATATATATATATATATATATATATATATATATATATATATATATATATATATATATATTGGTGCACCTGTGTTCAGTATTTGCGTAATATCCTCTGTTGATTGTGTGTTATCAAAATTTTAAATTTTCCACTGTGTTGATTTCCGCGGTAGGTCTTCGGTCTTAATTTCGAGGATGAAATTCTTTTAGGAGGGTGGATTGTAGGAATCCTAATCCTAATCCTAATTGTGCTTTGTTGTTGATTTAGGTGGAGATTAGGGGAGATAGAGATGGACGGCTTGGATTGAAGTTGGATGGATGGAGGGTTGAGATGGAGAGGAGATGAGATGTGTGGTGGAGATGGAAAGGTAGGAATGGATGGTGAGGATTTGAGTGGAGGAGATATTTGGGAGGAAATCACTCTCTCTCTCTCTCTCTCTCTCACACTCGCGATTCTCTCTCTCATCTGCAGTGGTGTGCTCCGGCGAGAGGTTCGAGCCCCGGCGAAGTGAGGAACAACGATGGTGGTGGTTGGAGGTGAGTTGTTGGTTTTACTCGCCCTTTGGGTTGGTTGTCTCTCCCTCTACCTAACTCGTGTTCTGTGGTCATGGTTGGTTGTTGGAGGTTACCGGAGGTAGTGTTGTGGTTGTGGATCGTCGAGGAGGCGAGTGATCATCGTTTGGACGCGAGGTTCGTCGAATGATCGTAATTTGGGGAGACGTGCTCGTGGAGGCGTCGTCGCGGTTCTTCAAAGGCTTCTTCAAGCCTTCCGGTATGTCAAGCTCACTCACTTAATTATCGTGAGTATTTGGAAGTCGATGGTAGGCCTTTCGGCTCGTCGCGAGTAAACGTGCAACAGACTTCACTGCGTGATCGGTCGACCGGTTGGTGCAAACGGTCGACCGTTCGTGAAGAGAATTCAGATTCTGCCTCAAATCGGTCGAACGATGCCTGTGGGGCAGTTGACCGATTGTGCATTGGAGGCAGGCCTGGTGAGTTTCGGCCGACCGGGTCCCCTTTGCCGGTCGACCGTGTGCACTGTCTTAAGTCGGTTGGGAGCGATTGACCATCTAAACGGTCGACCGCTTATTGACTTCGTTCGACCGTGACTTATGTGAGAATAGTGGTCGGTCCGCCCGACAGTGCGGTTCGGTCGACCGGACTTGTGTGTTGAGTGTGGGGGAACGCTCAAGAAGAATTCGGTCGACCGAGGAGGTCTCGGCGTTCGACCAGATTCGTGGTGCGAGTGAGGGATTATTCCCTGGTGTGATTTGGTCGACCGAGAGTGCTCGGGTGTTCGACCGAATTCGTTGTGGGATTCGTCCCTAGAGACTTTCGGTCGAACGGGGCCCCTTTGCCGTTCGACCGAATGGTCGTTTTGTTCGTTGAACCTGGGAGTTGACCATCTAAACGGTTGACCGTCCCTTGACTTTGGTTCGACCGAACGAGTGTGGTTGGTGGGAATCGGTCGACCGATGGAGTGCCGGTCGATGCGATTGCCCTGTATTTGCTTGATTCGGTCGACCGGGACTTTTGGTTCGGTCGACCGTTTGTGTCCTGTTTTGCACTATGGAGGTGTTGTGGTTGTGGTCGTCTGTGTGGGGCGAGTCGTGTTGCCGATGTTCTTTCGGCAAGTGTGCTAGGGTGCACGTGTGTTGCAGTGATTGGTTGAAAAAGACCTGGAGCCCCGTAACGGTGTGTGAGCTTGGGATTGGCTGAAATAGGCCTGAGGCCCAGCTTAGAATTGTGGTGTTGCGGCGGTTGGTTGAAAGAGACCTGGAGCCCCGTGACTGTGTGAGAGTTGCGGTTGGTTGAAAAAGACCTGGAGCCCAGCTAGTCTGTGCGGGGTTTGTTGAAAAAGACCTGGAGCTCCGTAGTGCGTTCAGGTTGGCTGAAAAAGGCCTGGAGCCTGAGCAGGGACCGCGTGTAGGGGTTGGTTGAAAATAGACTTGGAGCCCTTAGACGTTTGGGTTGGTTGAAAAAGACCTGTAGCCCTTGGTCGTGTCGTGGTAGCTGCGGTTGGTTGAAAAAGACCTGGAGCCCCGTGACTGTGGTGTGTGCTGTGGTTGGGTGAAAGAGCCCTGGAGCCCAGCCTGTGTGTGATGCTTTTCTTGTTCAGTAGAATTGCATGCTAGGGTGTATTTCAGTTCATGTATTTAGAGTTTGGCATACGGGGTTTCCTTCTGGAAACTCAGGCATTGTTGCATGTTTACTTTCAGGCCGTGATCGGCGATAGGGGGTGGTGACTAAGGAGAGGAGCACCGCTACCAGATCCAACTTTCCCTCAGTTGAGGTCGAGTGATTACTGCTTCCTTTTGTTTAGTCTTTTGATGTAATCACAACGTTTGTAATACTCTGATGTTCGTATATATATCTATTTATATTTTGGTGCACCTGTGTTCAGTATTTGCGTAATATCCTCTGTTGACTGTGTGTTATCAAAATTTTAAATTTTCCGCTGTGTTGAGGATGTTACAGCATGACTGCGTTTGAGTTTCGGAAGTGTGAGTTGACCTCTGCTCCTATTATTAAGGCACCGGTGTTGACTCTACCTTTCGAGCTGATGTGTGATGCGTCTGACTATGTGGTAGGGGCAGTTTTGGGTCAGAAAGTCGACAAAATGCCTCATGTGATCTACTATGCAAGTCGTAGTCTCAACGACGTCCAACTCAACTACTCCGTTACTGATAAATAGTTCCTCGCGATCATATTTGCGTTGGAAAAATTTCACCAGTACCTCATTGGGTCACACGTTATCATCTACACTGATCACTCAGATCTTTGCGACCTTTTATCTAAAAAGTATGTGAAACCCCATCTCCTGCGTTGGATCTTGTTGTTACAAAGAATATCTTGTCATTGGGTCACACGTTATCATTGGATCTTCTCATTTCGAAGGGATGCGAGAATGTCGTGGGAGATCACCTCTCTTGCATCCCAGTTGATCTTTCACTGGATCCACCGGTGAACAAGTTCTTCCCTGATGAGAACCTTATGGCAATAGCCTCACCCCCTGGTTCGCTCAAATTGTGAACTATTTAGCAACTGGGGAGGTGCCAGCTCATTGAACTCACAATGAGAAAGCAAAGTTCAAGTCGTTACTCAAGCACTTCTATTGGCATGACCCCTACTTATTTAAGTATTGTGCCGATCAAATCATAAGAATGTGCATTCCTAACGACGAGATTCATAGTGTCTTGTCCTTTTTCCATAAGGAGGTATGTGGTGGGCACTTCGGTGCCAAGAAAACTGCTGCCAAAGTGCTCCAATGTGGCTTTTACTGGCCCACATTGTTCCAAGACGCTTTTGCCTTTTGCAAAGCATGCGATAGGTGCCAACGCGTGGGCCGCATTGGAAGACGTGATATGATGCCACTCAATCCTATCTTAGTGGTGAACATCTTTGATGTTTGGGGAATTGACTTCATAGGTCCTTTCCCCAAGTCCCGTGGTCACACCTACATTCATGTGGCGGTCGATTATATGTCGAAGTGGGTTGAAACAATCCCCAGTCGCACTAACAATCACAAGGTTGTGATCAAATTTCTTAAAGAACACACCTTTGTGAGGTGTTGGACACCTTGTTGTATCATAAGTGATCAGGGGACACACTTTGTGAACTGATCCCTCGAGGCAGTGTTGAGGAAACATTCCATCACGCACAAGTTGGCCACACCTTATCATCCTCAAACTAGTGGCCAGGTGGAAATTTCCAACCGTCAACTCAAGAAAATTCTTAAGAAAACGGTTAATGCTTCAAGGAAAGATTGGACGGTCAAGCTTAATGATGCATTGTGAGCTTTCCACACTGCATTTAAAACTGACCTTGGCAAGTCCCACACTAAAAAATTTCACGACCTCTTGGTCTTAATGAAAACCTTTGCAGTGGGACAAAAGGTCTGGTTGTATAACTCTCGCCTCCACTTGTTTCCGGGGAAACTTCAAAGTCGTTGGTCTGGGCCTTTTATTGTTTTAAATGTCTCCCCTCATGGGGTGGTTGCGATTCAGAATCCAAGGAATGGGTACGTGTTCAAAGTTAATGGACAACGCCTCAAACCATACTTTGAAGGGACCACGACAGAGGTCGAGGAGGAAGTCTTGTCTTTACACGAACGCCCCGCAGATATGGTCACTTGACGTGATCCATCCCTTCATTTGGTTGTATATACCTTTGTTTAAAAAAAGTGAAAACGAAAATAAAAATAGAAGTGCTATTTGGATATTTTCCATTTTCCTTTGTTAAAAACGTGTTTTCGTTGCCCTACCAATCATCCACCCAACGAAAACACGTTTTCTTCTCCTGCCCCCCCCCCCCAAAATCCCATCCCCAGATCTTGGAACCAGACCGCCAATCAGTGGTCTGTTGTGCAGATCAGCTCTTCAAATTTTGGTGGTCCATTTGCTTCTGTGTTTCCCGTCGTTTTCAGTGGGTTGGGAGGTTATTTAGTGCTTGTGTAGACGTGTTGTGGCTCCGACCCTCTTGCGCCGTGTTCTTCTTTACCGCCGCGTGTTCCACTATTAGTGCTCGCCAAGGTCAGGTATGGCCAGCACAAATGTAATTCTACAACTTAATTTTGCCTCCCTTATTTGCGAATTCAGAGAACCCATCTACGATAGAATTGTAGACAAAGGGTGGCATCATTTGTTGTATGAGCGTGGCGAAACCATGTATGTAGAACCTCTTGTACATTAGTTCATTCCTAAACTCGAGTGTGACCAGACCGGACCACTCGAGTTTAGCGTCACTCTTATAGGGGTGAAGCACACTGCGACACCCCAATTCATCTCCGGCGCGACTGGGATCGCCTTAGTCGATGATCTTATGCCTACCCGTGACATTAATTTTTACCGATCTATGCTTCAATGCCGGCAACCCATCTCATCGCATGGGGGAATACCCAATGCGCACATTTACTCCACTGTGCACATTGTAGCAACGTGGGTGTGTAGGAATGTGTTGGGCCAAGAGCAGACCTACACATTCTTCACACCTAGTTTGTGAATAGTGTATAGTTTCATGGATTGTTCACCTCACTGCATTTGTGGAATGTTGGTCGACATTCTAGTTAACGCTTAGCTTAAAGAAATATACTGTTTGCCTACTCTGGCGACAAAATTGTGTGGCATGTTGGACATCACACGATTTGAGCGCTTGCTGCTGCGCCAAGGCGCCGACCTCGAGGTAGAGAAGATGACCCCGTCAAATAAGAACCGTAATGGACTTTACACAATGTATCACTTTAAGAAGTTAAGGTTGTCCATGTCTTTAACATAAGTCCTTAATTAACTTTCACGAATGATTCACTAGGCTAGGTGTGTGGACTGATTTTATATATAGAGTCAAGTCGTGTTGCTAGGTTGAATAATGCATCTTTGTGCGGATTTTGTGGGTGTATCCGCTGAAAACCCTGAGGAGACAACACTCCTACTCCTTGGCGACAAGGAGGTCTAATCGCTTGTTACACGTGTGATTCCTACGAAACTGAGTTAGGATTTCCCTATTTTACGTATGCATTTTCCTTTCTTTCATTTTTCTCTTTGTTTGTTTTGCTCGGGACTAGCAAAAGTTAGGTGTGGGGGTATTTGATTGACATAATTTCATGCATTCATTTGTGTCTTATATCCATTATCTTGAACCGAAACAATGCTATGTAATGAGTTTTATGTTAGAGTTTCAGGTATAAATAGGTTTGAGGGGAAGAAGCATAAAAGGACTTAAATGCAGGAAAAAAGACCGAGTTGTGAGACTTGGGGACTGAGATACAAAGTGAGAAGTACCTGAATGTAAGCCCAAAGGATCAATGAGCAAATAAAAATACTCCACACCTTCATGAGGAGTATTTTAGAAATTCGATTCGGGCCTAAACTCCAAAAACCAACTTGGATGCATCACACATGAAGAAATTACTCCAGCAATGCGCATCCAAAATCCATACCGGATCCGAACTCTGTAGACCGCCAATTGGCAGTCTGGGATCGCTTATTTGTTGTCGGGTCGGCTCCTGATCCAACACGCTTCAGGCACAACATGTATTAGGGTGGTTTTTATCTATTTCTGGTGTTGTATTAGTCCCACATGGGGGATTGTCCCTGATTACCTTTTTCAATGACTATAAATAGAACTCCTCACCTTCCCTTGTAATCTACTACATACTTAGTTGCTATTTTTCCTACTTCAAGTGGAGCCTTGTAGCAAATACTAAAGTAGGAAGATGCTACTTGTATTGTGAGTCTGAATTTATTTAAAGTTTCTTTGTTATGTTGCATGCATACTTAGTTTAATTTAATTTCAATAACCTTAGTATCTTAGTTAATATGTTTTCCTTTCTTAGGATATTAATTAGTTTAATGGATAGTGAGTAGTTCCATCCGCTTTGGGGGGTGGAGTTGATGTTTTATACATGCAAAAGAGAATGGAAGTGAATGCTTTGTATGAAATGTGTTGATAAACATAAATGTATGCTTGGTTGTTTAGGATAAAATTTGTAACTTGATGAGTTTTGACACAAATATTAGACACCTCTCATGCTTCTTTAGGTTCTGAAATAGCCAACTTGTATATGTGAATGTTAAATAAACTAGGTAGGTAATGGGATTGATAGGTTTGCCAATCATTAGACACTTCCTATACATGAAAATACAACCTTTATTTATGCTTAATGAATGCATTCTTCACCATCTCTTTGCATGTGTGCACTCTTAGGGGTTTTCATCTCAAATTTCTAGCTTACTTATCAAGTTTCTTAGTTTAGTTTTAGTGCATTGTTTGTTGTTTCTTTTGCATATGTTACTTACTAGTATAGTGTAGTGTAGCTTAGCGTAATATACAACTCTTCTCCTCTTTTTCACTATCTGATTTCGGTCATACCAATGGCTTCTCAACGCCCTGCGGACGACCCGTACTTGCCCCATCTTCACCGACGACTGTGCACTTGCTGTCTGAATTTAAAACAATCAAACATCCCCCATTTACCTCCCTTCTAAACATAGAGCTAAGCACCTCCATACAAAGGACAAAAAGATAGGGGGCTTGTGGGTCCCCGTGCCGTAATCCATTCGTTGCTTGAAACAATTGGGAGTTTGCTCCATTCACCGTGACCACGAAAGATGGTCGGACGCATGCCAACATAAGCTTACACCAGTGGGTTGGGAATCCAGTACACTGCAGAACTTCCTCGAGAAATTGCCATGATATAGTCATAGGCCTTTCAAAGGTCCAACTTCACACACATCCGCCCTCTTCTTCCACCCGAGTGCATATTAAGGCATATCTCATGAGCAAGCAAAATGTTATCGCTGATCCGCCTTCCACATACAAATGCACTTTGTGTTTCTCCAACCAAACTCAGGAGAAGCACCTTCAATCTATTTGCCAGAATCTTTGATAAGAACTTCTACACCATATTACACAGGGAGATGGGCCTATAATCATCAACCGTGGCTGGTGTCGTCTTCTTCGGAATGATGGTAATAGATGTATAGTTGAACCACTTCAGTAGCTTGCCACTCCTCATGAAAGAGTCGACATCTTTGAACAAGTTACCATTCACACACTACGAAGCAGCCTTGAATTTTTTTGCATTAAACCCATCCGGTCACGGGGCTTTGTCGACATTCGAATGCATTACCACCGAGAAGGACATAACAAGGGATAGATATGTTGTACTTGAAAACCACTAGAAAACAAGTTAGAAAAATGCCTTCGAAAAGCCTCCCGGATAGCCTCCTCTTCCTCAATAACCACCTCCTCCTCACTCACTCTCCTCATAGTGTTGGTGGCTCTCCTCCCTCTAAGGGAAGCATGGAAAAATATCAAGTTTTGGTCACCTTAACGTAGCCATCTTACCCTTGATTTCTGCCTCAAAAGAGCATCCTCCCTCACCAAGGCACAATCTAGCTCCAGCTTACATGAATCCTCACGCTGAATTAGGCTCTCATTGCTCGGGTATTCCTCCATTTGTTTCCTGATTTCAGCAAGTGACAATTGCGCTTCGCTTACTCACCGTTCAACATTGCCAAATGTCTCCTCACTCCACTTCTTTAATGCTTCCATCGCCTCACTTAGCTTTGTGATCAATCTAAACATGGGAGTGCCTACCACCCTTTTAGCCCACGCCTCCTTCACTACATCCTTAAACTTCTCATGCTCAGCCCAGAAATTGAGGAACCAAAACATCCGCTTCTTTGATGTCCCTCCTTTTCCTTGGCCATGAGGAGCATCGAGTGATCACTCAAATCCCTATCCCCCACAACATAGAACGAAACAGGGAAAGACTCAAGCCATGCATGAGACATGAGTATTTTATCAATGCGTGTCTCAACGCATGCCTCACCATGGTATGAATTTGACCATGTAAACTCACCACCAGTCGAATGGACCTCCAAAAGCTGAAGTCGGTCTACACAAGCATTGAGTTCATCCATAGCCACCGGTTTAAACCCACACGCCCCCTTCTCATGCGCATACCTAATGCAATTGAAGTCACCACAAACCATCCAAGGTGTCGAGTCCGGAGGTGCTGCTCGGATAAGATAATCCGAAAGTGAATGACTCCCCAAGTGCCCATTTTCAGCATAGACCGTCGTGATAACCAAGTTCTTCCCGTTCCTTTTCTCACTACCGTCCATCTATAGAATTTGTGTGGTTTCATAAGTCACCCCCAGATCCACCTTTAGCTCATTTCACAAGACCAAAATTCTCCCAGAGTTTATTACCAAGTTGTTTGATGCCCACTCATGCCCCTAAATAGCTTTCCGGAAGTGCTGTAACTCCTTAAGCTTCATCTTATGTCCTCCTTTTGCCTCCTTTATTCTACCCCTAATCATGTGCATACATCCAGGGAGATTTTCACCGTGCACATTCCACACGAGTACATTCATGTTTTTGCAATATGGGACTTTTGTCCCTTACCGCCTCAGTTCGTTTTTTGTTGTTCCAACCCCTTTTCTCAAATAGCACGGAATACCTGGGTTCTGGACATAGTACTTCAAGATCCACCAGAGGTGGTGGGAATAAAGCCTTGTGGCCATTCCTCTTCTTCCCACCCACACGCTGAAAGGGAGCTTCAATTATGCTGCCTATATCCATTTCCTCGGTTGTAAGATCTTCCTCCTCCCCTCCTCCATCAATATCAGCAAGAGCTTCGAATCTATTCATGCCCCATAGCCCTGTATCTAGTGATGATATTTCCACTTTCGCATAGATGGTTGGTATTGGATTAATCGAAGGATTAGGAGGATGTTTGCCCAAAGCACTGACACGTGGCGTACTCTCATTGGCTGCGCATTAGGGTTTAGGGAAGACTCTTCTATATAAGAAGAGGAGGCTCTCATTGGAGGTGGTTGCATTCCTTGTGTGCAAAATCCTAACCCTAGCCGCCACCTCTCCTCTCTCTCCCATCCGTCCCACCTTCTCCTCCACTCCTCCCGTAGACTCTTGGGTTGTGGATTAGTCCTTCTCCACGAGAGTTAAAGGCCGACCGGTGCTCGAGGCGACTCTGTGAGATGATCTCCGGTTCCCTTCCGCTGCCACAGGTTCTCTCCTACAAAGGTAAATCCGAACCTGTAGATTCAATCGTAGATTGCTTACATTGGTACCAGAGCCATCTTGGTCACCTCCGAGTTTTGTTTTGAGCACCTTCTTCTTCATTTCATATGAGTTGACATTTCGGTGGTTCTTTGAAAGAAAATTTTCGGATTCAGATGGTTTTGCATTTTTTTTCTTTCTTTCCTTTCATGCGCCTAGGGTTTGATGGCAAATCTCCTCACCCATGCGTATGGATGCCTCCTTCTCATATTTTTTCGAATTCTTTGTTGTTGTTTTTTTGCACCTAGGGTTTGATGGTATACTTCCTCACCCTGGTGCATGTATCTTTTTCGATTTTTTTGGGGTTGATGTACCTAGGGCTTGATGGTTGTTCCTCACCCTAGTACATGTTTTTGATTGCTTGTCTATGCGCATGGGGTTTGATGGCATTCTTTTTTCCTCACCCTAGCGCATGACCTGTTTGATTCATCTTTTACATGCGATTAGTTTTACTTGAATCATCTCTCTTTTCTTGCGCATATTTTTTTATTTTTAGCATGCATCTTGTGTTTAAAATGGATGATTCATTCTTGCGCATAGTTTATCTTTCTTGTTAAGCATGTTCATAGGGTTACATGTTTTAATTTTGATTGTTGTGCGTATTGTTATTCCATCTTTCAAGCATGCGGCTAGATCTTAATTTTACTATTTTTTATGCGCATATTAGCTTAAGAGAATGACGAAAATTGATGTTACAAGAGTTGGATATTGCATATGTTTCATGATGTGAACATGTATTTCGGATTATGCATCATATTTTCGTTTCAAAACTCTTGTTCATGCATCTAAGGATACAAGGTTGTTTCCTTATTCATGTATGTGCAATTTTTTATCATATATGCATGCATCTAGAATTTGATAATGATTACCGAATTATGTGCACGATTATTGCTGTTTTTCGGCTATGTGTTTCTTTTGGAATGATTGCATGCATTTCATTTGAAATATTTCCTTTTCATCAAATGTGCATATATATGATGCCCTCCACCAAAGAATTTCGGATTTTCTTTCCATTACAAGTAGCATAATTATTGTTGATTGCATGCTTATATTGATTAAGGAAAGATTGGCTAATTCTGAAATTTTTGGGAAGATATTATGGGCTGGAGTTTTATTGCCTTAAAAGTATTTTTGAATGCTTTCCTTTGATGCACAAATATGTGTTGCTCTCCACCAAAGAATTTCGGATTTTTTGTTTCCTAATCAAAGTAGGAATTTTTTTTTTGCTGTCATGATTACATTGATTAGGGAAAGAAGATAAATTCTGTTTTGATTATGATCATTGTGGAGATTGGTTGTTATTGCCTAACACGTTTTTTTGCCAATATTCGTGCACCATAAATGCATTGTTTCCTTATGCACAACTTCCTTCTTGATTGAAAGAGGTGCACACTTTATGGTATTTGTTTCATACGTCGGATTGTGCTAACGTATGGAAAGATTGTGCTTATATGGAATGAATGGTTGCTGATTTTATTTACTGCCTTATTGAGAGATGAGCGTAATTTCATTCATTCATTTCCATTTGCAATAGTTATCGCAATGGGTTGTAATATTTATGGACTGTAATATTTATGGATTCTAATAATTATGGACTCTGGACTGTTTATTGCCCTAAGGAGAGGAGGGGCTCCTTTATTTTTTGTTGCGATATTATTGCTATAAGACTCATGCAGGTTCCCGTCGACGAGGCTAAATCCCTAATGGGGATCATTAGCTCGATATGGAAGTAATGTAGTAATCATATCTGTGTGATATTGATTGGAAATTTTTTTCAAAACCGTTTATTTGGGAGCTTGCATGCCTAGTGGGAGTTTCAAGGTAGAAGTGTTTTGTGTAAACCACCTTGCAATCGGCGGCAAATACCTTCTTTATTTGCTGATTTACCATGATTTAAACGTTTTTTTGGGTCATTAAATCATGATGGAGCTCAATTTCTAGATTAGTAAAATGGCTTTATTAACTATTGCATGAGGATTTGATCGAATGCTTTATGTTTTCTTTTGGTCTGAATGCTATAGCTATTAAGTCAGTTTATTTTTTATGACTATTGTAGCTCGTTATATTTTATGCTAGAACTCATGTATCGTTATGTTTTTTGATTGTCCTAGATTTTTATGGCTGCTTCCAAAAGCATTGTCGCTTATCTGACTCGAGGAGATAAACTCAATGAAAGAAATTACAATCTATGGCATCGTAAAATTGAGTATCTCTTAGAGGATCAGGACATGTTAGAAAACATAAATGAATCTATGTCTCCCCCCGAGGAGGGGAATACTGTGCAACATCGCAGAAACTTGGATGTTTATAATGCATGGAAAAAGAAAGACCGAATTGCTCGAATCACAATTCTAAGTTCAATGAGGGACGATCTGTTACTGCAGTTTGAAAAGTTTCGAACTGCAAAGCGCTTGTCGGAAGCTGTGAAGTTTCAGTACGAAGTGACCTCCGTCACAAGGGCCCGCCAGCTTGGGCTCATGTTTGATGGGTATAAAATGCGCCAAGGTCACACGATGAGGCAGCATATTACCGCAATGTCAAACATGATTAGCGAGCTGAGCGCTGCCGGTCGTGCTAATACCGATGAGGAGCAAGTGTCTGCTCTCATCAGATCGTTGCCTACGAAGAATTGGGAGCATATGAAGGTCCATCTTACTCATGCTGATGACATCAGGACATTTGACCATGCCACAAAACACCTAGAGACCGCATGCATGCGGAAGCCCCTCTAACTGAAGTATTTGCTGCTGAGACTGGCGCTCCTCGGAGCAGTGTAGGTTTTAAGCGCAAAAGAGATAGAGCTCAGGGTTTTAAAGGCAAGAAGGGTGCAAATGCGAACAAAACAGAAAACAAAGCTGGAAAGAAACGACCTCGAGGATCCAGAGGTGGGAAAGATAAGTCTAATGTTACTTGTTTTAACTGCCGAAAGACTGGACATTTTGCTCGTGAGTGCACTGAGCAAAAGGTAATTACTGTGTGTAATCCCTCGAATTGTAACGTGACTAGTTCTGTGATGCTCACTGATCATTCTCCTGTGTGGATTGTGGATTCAGGTGCCACCAACCACGTAACAAATGATCGTTCTGCCTTCGTGGAATATCGCCGTGTTCCAAGTGGGAGGCGAATAAACATGGCAAACAACACTAGCATTGAAGTTCTTGGAGTTGGCACAAGCAAAGTGGCTTTGCGAAGTGGCCGGATCCTATTACTTCACGATGTGTTGTATGCACCAGCTATACGGTGAAATATTATTTCTGTTGTTGTTTTGATTAGACATGGTTTTAAAGTTGTTTTTGAGAACAATGATATGGGTTTATACCTTGCTAACATTTATTATGGACGTGCCTTTCTTTTA
The DNA here is from genome assembly GCA_963682175.1 of Triglochin maritima. NCBI lineage: Eukaryota > Viridiplantae > Streptophyta > Magnoliopsida > Alismatales > Juncaginaceae > Triglochin > Triglochin maritima. The sequence continues at coordinate 31,693,448 of OY821776.1, read as the reverse complement.
GATGGTTTTATTGTGTTGGACGCAATTTATGATTTCAATCGTAATACTAGTGCCTTTACGAGTCAAAGTTCGATGAATAATGATTCAGTTATGTGGCATGGTAGACTAGGTCACATTGGTGTTGACCGGATGAACATGTTGGCAAAGGAGGGGGTATTAGGAGAATGCTCCAAATTTGAATTGCCGACCTGTGAATCTTGTCTAGCTGGAAAGGCAACTAGAAAACCGTTCGGAAAAGCCATTAGGCTATTTCTCCTTTAGAATTAATTCACTCAGATATTTGTGGACCTTTGAATGTGCGTACTAGAAATGGACAAAGTTACTTCATCACATTCATTGATGACTTCACTAGATATGGTCATATTTATCTTATTTCTCACTAGTCAGAAGCTCTAGAATGTTTTAAGAAATTCATGAGCTTAGTTGAGAATCAGTTGGATAATAAGATAAAAACTCTTAGAACGGATAGAGGTAGTGAGTATCTCTCCATAATGTTCAAAGAGTTACGTGATGAAAAGGGGATATCTAGACAACTAACTATGCCTTATACTCCTCAGCAAAATGTTGTTGCCGAGAGAAGGAATAGAACGTTGCTAGACATGGTTAGATCCATGATGGTGCATGCGAGCTTGCCAATTTCATTTTGGGGAGATGCTCTAATGACTGCTGCCTATATCCTCAATAGAGTTCCAACAAAATCGGTTCCCTCAACTCCATATGAGTTATGGACAGGACGGAAGCCTGATTTGAGTCTATTGCGTCCTTGGGGATGCGCGGCATACATTCATTCTACTAGTCACCGATATGGAAAACTAGGACCTAGAGGGAAAAAATGTATCTTTGTAAAATACAGTGATCTCTCCAAAGGTTATGTTTTTATCAGGTTAGACGAGAACGAAAGAAGGACGGACTTGGAGTCTAGGGATGCCACATTCTTGGAAAATGATTTTCGGACTCTTGCTGGAGCTATCAAAGAGTCAGTGGACTTCTTTGAACAACGTGGTAAGGACATTGCCACTCCACTGGATCAGGATCTGGAAGTTGAACATGAGGTTCCACGGATCAGGATCTAGTGGGAGCAGCAATGCTGAAGATCCGATAGCTCTCACGGAGGATGAGCCATCAGATAACCATCTGCGTCGAAGTAAACGCGGGCTCATTCCTCGCAGGCGATTTCGCTTAGAGGAAGAGGCCCTCATGATAGCTCAAGAAGAAATTGATTATGAATCATCTGGGATGACAGTAATCGATGAGCAAGAACCGAAGACCTTGAAAGAGGCTTTGGAAGGTCCAAATGCTAAAGAGTGGTTAGAAGCTATAAAGGAAGAGTTGGAGTCGATGAAAGTTAATCGAGTCTGGGACTTGGTCGACTTACCGCCGAACCAAAAGGTCATTGGGGCAAGTGGATCCTCAAGATTAAGAGGAAGGTGGATAGATCTATTGATAGATTCAAGACTAGACTGGTAGCTAAAGGCTACACCCAAAGAGAAGGCGTGGATTTTGAGGAAACGTTTTCACCCGTGGTTAGGTTTGCCTCCATCCGCCTTCTACTAGCTATTGTAGCTCAGATGGACTTAGAGCTTTACCAAATGGATGTAAAGACTGCTTTTCTCAATGGAGAACTTGAGGAGAAGATCTATATGGATCAACCTCATGGTTTTGAAGTCAAAGGACAAGAGCGCAAAGTGTGCAAGCTCAATAAGTCCTTATATGGCTTAAAACAAGCGTCTAGACAGTGGAACATTCGCTTCCATCAAGCTATATCAGAGAATGCGTTCTCTATCTTGAGGAGGAGCACTCTGTGGACGTTAAGAGATCCAATGGTAAATTTGTCATTCTGACCTTGTATGTTGATGACATACACATGGCTGGCAATAGCAAAGAGTTGCTGAAATCCACTAAAAAGGGGTTGTCCTCCACGTTTGATATGAAGGACATGGGTGAAGCTAGCTACGTCCTTGGTGTCAAGATTGTTAGAGATAGGTCCAAGAGACTTCTGGGATTGTCTCAAGAGACTTATATTAACAACGTCTTAAAGAAATACCATATGGCCAAATGCAAACCAATGGACACTCCTGTTGAGAAGGGTTTGCACTTAAGCCTTGATAAGCATCCTGAGACTCCTGAAGAGAAGGCCAAAATGAGCAAGGTTCCATACGCCAATGCGGTGGGAAGCCTTATGTACGCTATGATGTGTAGTAGGCCAGACATTTGTTATGTTGTGGGCATGGTGAGTCGATACCAGTCCAACCCAAGCATGGAGCACTGGAAGGCAGTCAAGAGAATCATGAGATACCTCAGAGGAACGAGTAACTACATGTTGTGTTACCAAGCATCAGACCTCCGCCTGATTGGCTATAGTGATGCTGATTGGGCTGGAGACATTGATGAAAGGAAGTCTACCTCTGGTTATGCTTTCTTGCTGGCTAATGGGGCCAGCTCATGGTCCAGCAAGAAGCAAACTTGTATAGCCCTGTCGACTTTGGAAGCAGAGTATGTTGCATGCTCTACGGCAGTATAGGAGGCAGTTTGGTTGAGGAGGTTCTTACAACATACTTGGCTAGTAGAGGCATCTGATGAGCCTGTTGTTGTCTATTGTGACAGCATGGCTGCCCTTTGTTATGTGAAAGACCCCAAATATCATGGAAAGACCAAACATATACAGGTTAGGTATCATTTTGTGAAGGACATCATAGCGAGAAAGGAAGTTGTATTAAGACATATATTTACTAGTCTTATGGTAGCTGACCCTCTTACCAAGGCCATAGCTAAGGACTCGTTTGTGTCTCATGTGAAGTCCTTAGGCTTACGCAGACTTTGATGTATTGGCATGTCTAACTTCCTTTTATGAGTGATTGTGTTTATTCCTTCGACTATATCTGTTTGGTTGATGTAGTTGTTCTAGCATAAAATATTATTCTGTCAATAGGCTGAAGAATGCTCACTCACACGAGCATTCGCCACTGGCGATTTTGATAGTGAGCAGAGATGAGACTGATCATGAGGAGATCTTGTATGATAGATCCAGAGCAGTTCATCATAGGACAGTCGCCTTGATTAGGAATCAAGATGAGATCCTCTATGTTGGTGAGGATTGACATGAATGTTCCCACGATTCATGTGACCTGTAGAAGCCAAGTGCGAGCATCACCTGTGGCGCCAGGTGGCACCTGTATGGTGTTAAGGCGACAATGATGTTGTTCGGGTCAGGCGCATATGGGGGTGTGACTGGACTAATACTTGTATGGTGTTGAGAGACAGACATACTGTTGTGTACAATATGATCCACCATAACATGTTTGTCATACAACATGTGCTGAGGGACCATTGGGAAGTGAAAGGATGGATCCCTGCTCCTTCACTGTGTGAGTCCAAGACTTGATTGTCATTAGTTACCCTCAGTGACCTTCGACGACACCATGAAGCAAAGAGTTGATGTGGCTACTTTGGGATGTTATCTATGACCATGAGAGATTCGGTCTAAAGAGGCATCTTCGGGAAAGGAGTCAACTCTGAGTGTAATGGTGGTCTGGGGCGAAGGGAAAGGTTTGACTCGACTGCACTAAAAGTATTTGCTGGGCCCAACTGTATTGGATACAATAGTAAGTACCTTGAGTACAAACAGGTATTCTCTCCGAGGGATCGAGATACCGTTCATGTTAAGTGAGTTTTTGAGTAAACCTGGGGAACAATGATGTGCATTTGACTGCTTAATTATTATTTTTGTGAGGATGTTGTCATTCTGGCCTTCTAGTAAGGTTTCTAGTTTGAGACTCCTAATTGCAGGTGCATCCCCGGTTGCACGACCCATTTGTCTGTATGATCGGAAGAGTGCATGTGTCGGGGACACAGATAGTCTTGTATCAGGGATACATGATCGGAGACTTGTGTATTGTGGATGCATTCTTGGAAGAGAGAAATAGTTATATATATCAGGGATGTATACATATGTGTCGGGGACACATGAAGAGGTGACACATTGCCATCTTATGATTCTATGTATCAGGGATATATACATATGTGTCAGGGACACAAAAGAAGATGATGTGTTGTTGACGTGCTGTTGTGCAAGTGGGAGATATTGGATTAAGCTAAGGATTAAGAGGATGTTTGCCCAAAGCACTAACACGTGGCACACTCTCATTGGCTGCGCATTAGGGTTTAGGGAAGACTCTTCTATATAAGAAGAGGAGGCTCTCATTGGAGGTGGTTGCATTCCTTGTGTTTAAAACCCTAACCCTAGCCGCCACCTCTCCTCTCTCTCCCATCCGTCCCACCTTCTCCTCCACTCTTCCCGTAGACTCTTGGGTTGTGGATTAGTCCTTCTTCTCCACCATAGTTGAAGGCCGGCCGGTGCTCAAGGCGACTCTGTGAGGTGGTCTCCGGTTCCCTTCCGCTGCCATAGGTTCTCTCCTACAAAGGTAAATCCGAACCTGTAGATTCAATCGTAGATTGCTTACAGTTGGGATCAGAAGTGAACTCATACACTCCACTTAACCGATTCGGATTTGGCTCCCCACAGGCCCCAACTTCTTTTCCCCCTTGCACGTCATAAGCTGGCCTTGAAACCCCAAGCTTGTTCCCACATTGCAAGTCTTCAACCAACTTTCCCTCTCTTGGAGAAAAAGGCACCCCTCTAAGACCCTCTCCAGCAAAAACTTTTTTTGCTCCACTCCAAGCTGTTGTCCACTAGTTGTTTGCTCCCCTCTCTTGGTCATAGCATATGTTGCTTACACCTTTTTTGCAGCAGCCTTTGTCCCGCCCAAAGGAGGAAACTCCTCCATGGTTGGTGCATTCTATCATACTCCACTATCAATCTCAGCTCAGATTGGTTCTTCCTCTAACAAACTTTGTTGCTTTTTCGTTGGCTCAACCCTTACCAACTCCGTTCCAAGGTGCCTCGTTCCCGTTTGAGCTTCCTTCTCCGTTATGAGCTCCACCTCCGTTATGGCCTACCCTTGTACCTCCAAACTGTCTTCTCCCTCCTCCATAGCCTCGCCTTTCTCATGCTCGTGCACCATTTCTCTTGGGCTCTCTCCGCCCCTTGCCTCCAACATATCGTTTCCCTTTCCTTTGTCATGCTTCAATGGCCTTCCTCTCCGACCTACTTGCACCCATTCGTGGGTCTTTGGTAATGTTTTTGCTATCACTTTTGCAGCCACTACATACTTCTCCCTAGGCCTTCATGGGCAGTGGGTTAGGTTGTGCCCGAACTCCAAGCATGTTTTGCAATACCCCAGTTTCCACTCATACTCGATGTCCACCTTCGTAGAAGCACCCCCTTCAATTTGAATCATCACAAACTCAGGATACTCAAACGTTCCTTCAACCTCCAAGCAAACTCTTGCATAGGATAACCTCCTTCCCGAAATCGTATTATCATCCATGTATAATGGCTTTCCAAGAACACTAGCAATTGTGCTCAAGATCTCCGGTGACAAAAACCAAAGGTCTAGCTCCGATAACTTAATCCATATCGGAATGGACAAAATTTTACTTGTCTCCATGACCATTTCAGGCATCCATTGCTGGACCACTAAGGGGGTTCCCTCACGAACAAAGCTCCACGCTCCAACAAATGATGTCGGTCTTCTTCTAGTGAGAACCTAAAGAGTAGGAACCCATTCCGACAGTGAATCACCTCTACTCCCCCATGTAACTCCCAAAGCTTTTGGAGGTACCTTTTACGAGTTGGTAGATGGGGTTTAAACTCCACAAAATAACTAAAGAAACCTTTTCCCAACATTGTAGAGCAGCCACCACTTGTCACTTAGTGCACACCGCAACCTTGACTCCATCTTGTATCTCCGGCTGGATGAACTCGAGAGTTGTCTTGGCCTCTGTCTTGACACCCGCCCCAAACAACTCGGCACATCTCTTAGGTTGCAACTTCTCCCCTACACTAGCCGACCCCATCTCAGAATTTTGAGTAGCCACCTCTCCATGGCTTGATTTTTCTGCTAGAGGAGGCTCAAGATTGCCACCCTCCTCCAACGGCCCTAAATCAGTGCTAGAGCGCACCAAACGCTCAATTTGAGTGAGAAATCAGTGGTAGAAATGAAAAAACATGAAGAAATGACCTAGGAAACCATAGGTTCCCCCATGCCTCTCCAGAGCTTCTCTCTCCTCTCCTTTACCTCTCACCTCTCCTTCTCTACCCTTCACCTTCTTCATCTCCTTCTCTTTTTTTTCTCCTTTTGTCCTCTCCTTAGTACTCTCTCTACTTCTCTCCTTCAGTATCCTACTTCTCTCTCCCTCTCCCCTCCTTCACTCTCTCTCTCTCTCTCTCTCTCTCTCTCTTTCTTTCTCTCCTATCTCCCTTCTTCACTATCTCTCCTTATCCCATTCATTATATTTCTACTTCTCTTTCTCTCAGCTCTCCTCCTTCTCTCTATCCGTTTCGTTCTCTCTCTCATCTCTTTCACTATCTTCCCTCTCTACTCTGTCTCTCTTTCTACCTTCACCTTCTCCTTCTCCTTACTTGTCCCTCCTTCTCCTTCTCTCGCTCCTTCTCCCTCTCCTTCTCTCTCATATCTCCCCCTCTCTCCTTATCTTTCTTTCTCTCTCTCCTCATTTTACTTCTTTCTCTATTCTTATCCTTCCTTCTCTACTTCTCTTTCCTTCTATCCGCTCTCTCATTCTCTTTCCTTCTCTAATTCTCTCATTCTCATTGTTCTTCACTCTCTCTTATTGTCCCTCTCTCTCTACTTCTCACTCCTCTCTCTGATTCTCTCTTCTCTTCCATGTTCTCTCTTCTTATCCTTCACGCTTCGTGTTCAATCTCCTTCCCTCCCTTTCCTCTACTTCAATCCCTCTCCTCTATCCCCTTTCCTTCTCCATTTATCTCATCTTCTTGTCTCTCCCACTCTCTCTCACTTGCCTTTTCCTTCTCTCTCTCCTTCTCCTCTTGTATCTCACTCTATCTCCATCCCATCTCATTTCTTTCTTCCTCTCTCGGTCTCCTTCTTCTCTCTCTCTTTCCTTCTCCCTCATCCTTCTCTATCTCTCCTTTCTTCCACTCCTTCTCCTTCTCGGTCTCCTCCCCTCTTGCTCCCCATGTCCTTCTCTTTGTCCTCATCTTCCCTCCGCTCTCCCCTCCTCTTTTTGAAAAATAAATGGGAGGCTTGGCCTCTACTTTCTATTAAGTGTGTAAAGTTTTTTACAACCTATAAAAATTGAAAACTTGATTCTGCGGGATATACTATGTGTATACCAGGCTACTAACATTGTCTCCTACTACCTCGCCCGTCGGGCTATACGTTTGTTACTATCACTACGCCCTCGGGTCTTCTTTGATCTCCTTTATGTTCACCCCCATAATCCGAACTGCCACCTTGACAATGCTCAGAACCTCCTTCACAAGTCCAAAACAAATGGGCCATATCTTCCTCTCCCGCCTTGCACAACACGCATGTAGTATCATATTTTGCTCCTTTTTTCCTTCATCATACATTTAGTCATCAATCTTCCTCGTAGTTCCCGACAAAGCGTGAGTGAGAGTTTTGGAATATAGTGATTGTGCCACACTACCCTCGCCTATCTCACCTCCTCCTTCCTCTTAAGAACCCAAGTCCAAGCTTCATGTGTGGTGATTTTCTCGGTTGTCGCTGCCACTCGCACGGGTCTATCTCTCCCCCCATGGATTGGTATTCCCAAAATGTATGGCCATAACCCAATCATTTCCGAGGATCTTGGGTATCGCAAAGCCCACGCACCCCCCGGATGAATATGACACCAAAGTATCCTTCAGAACACCTAATATGTAGTGTAGTCTCTTGCCTTTCGATCGATGAAGCAACAACATTCCAGACCAAGGTCGTAGAAGAGGCGGATAATTGTTCCATCTCCTACTTGATATTGAAACTTCTCCCTCACTTCGTCATAAACACTTAAAATTCCACTCTCCCCTTCTCCTTTTCTCTCTGTTGTTCTCCTTCTCTCTCCTTGTCCTCTCTCTTGTTCTCCTTCATCTTCTCTCCTTCTTCTCCCTCATTCTCTTCCTCCTCTCTCTCCCCTTTTCTCTCTCATCTCTCTCCTCCTCCCTTTTCTTTTCCTCTCTGTCACCTTCACTCTCTCTCACTCCTCTCCTTCTCCTCCTTATCTCTCTCTCTCTTTTGCAAGAAAAAAGGTTGCTCGATCTCGAATTTTATTGAGTATAAGAATATTTACAACCTACGTACCAAAATTTTCAGTTACAAATGCAGAACATGCAACACACATGCTTGGCTTCACATGAATACATTGTAGCTAACTTGCCAATTAAAGACCCATAGTTCTGACATCCGACCCAATACAAACGTGTAGGTCCCTTATGCCCAACAATCTTCAAACTTGCAGAGTGCCACCGAATCCTATCGTAGCTCCTTCAAGTTGAAGCCCATCACACGCACCTCCTTCTTTACCGAAGCCACCATGTCCCGAGGGCGTGATGTATCAGTGTAAAAAATTCTCCTATTTCGCTCCTGCCAACACTAATTGACAGTCACGCCGAACACCCAATGCAGTACCACTACTTGTGGCCAACTCCCAGATACTCCAACAAGCCTTTGTGCCTGAGCTTGCAAGGAGTCCCTCATGCCCATAATTACTCCCACCATTCCTAATATTGTCGTCCACACATATTTCGTGAACACGCACCCCCAAAATAAGTGAGTCTTGTCTTCCTCCCCTAACTCACACGAAACATAAGCCAAGTTGTGGAGGGCTCCACGTTGCTGCACGAGATGGTTCGTGAAGAGACGATCACGCAACGTCTACCATTATGTGATGGCATGCTTAGGGATGTGTTGTTTAAACCATACAATTATTGCCCAGCCTACGACTTTCTTTTTAGATACTACCCAAGTCCACGTTTCCTTCGTCGTGGAGTCTCGGTTCTCCGCCAAGTCTAAAGGGATGGTCGGGTCCTCCTTCGATTGGAGTGGCTAGGATTCATGGCCAGAGCACCAACATGTCTAAAGATCACGGGAATCGTAGATGCCACATACCATCCCTAATGAAATATTAGACAAGGGTGTCCTTAGGGATAAAGAGATGAGAGAGAGAACAAAATGGATAGAGAGAAGGAGGAGAGTTGAGAGAAAGAGATGTAGAAATATAAAAAGAATGGGATAAGGAGAGACAGTGAAGAAAATAGACAAGAGACACAAAGAGAGAAAGAAAAGAAGGAGGAGGGAAAGGAAGAGAGAAGTAGGATAGTGAAAGAGAGAGAGTCCTACGGAGAGGACAAAAGGAGAAAAAAATAGAAGGAGATGGAGAAGGCGAAGGGTAGAGAATGAGAAAGAAAGAGAGGGATAAGGAGAAGGAGAGAAGGAGATGCAGAGGGCTAGAAAGATTGAAGAAACGGAGAGAGAAGGAGAAGGAAAAAGACAAGAAGAAAAAAGAGAGAGGAGAAGGAGAGAGAGGTAGTGAAGGAGAAGGAGATGGAGAGAGGTGGAGAGAAAAGGAGGAGAGATCGACAAAGGAGGGAGAGAGGGTATGACGAGAATGAGAGGAGAAAGGAGATAGAGAGGTGAGAGAGAAGGAGGGAGAGAGAATGAGAACTAGAAGGATAAGAGGTGAGAGATGGAAGAGTGTAGGAAGAGAGAGAAGGAAATTGCGAAATAGGGAGAGGGAACAAGATGAGAGACAAAGATGGAGTGAGAGAGAGATAGAAGGAGGGACAGAGAAGGAGAAGTAGAAGGAGAAGAGGTGAGATATAGAAGAGTGTAGGAAGAGAGAGAAGGAAATTGGGAAATAGAGAGAGGGAACAAGATGAGAGACAAAGATGGAGTGAGAGAAAGATAGAAGGAGAAGGAGAGAGAGGAGATGTGGACAGAGGGGGGGCAAGAGTGAGAAGGGAAAGCAGAAGGAGAGAGGAAAGAAGGAGAAAGATAAGTAGAGAGAACCATAGTGAATGAGAGAGAGGGAGATGGAGAGAGGGAGAAGGAGAGAGATATGGAGGGAGTGAAACATAGGTGGTGAGAGTTAATTAGAACGAGAAGAAGAGAGAGGAGAGAGAGCAGTCCTCGAATTAAAGAAAAGGAGAGAGAGAAAGAGAAGGAAAAAAGAAGAAGTAGAGAGAGGGATGAGGGCTAGAGGGAGAAGAGTGAGAGAAGGGGAGACAGAGGGCATATGTGAGCTAGATGGAGAAAGACAAGGAGGAGAGAGAGAAGGAAGACGAGACTGGAAGGGAAGGAGAAGGGGAGAAGGGAAGAGAGAGGAAGAAGGAGAAGTAGAGACCAGTGGTAAGAACAGAGAGTAATAGAGAGAATGAGAAAGAAGGAGGAGAGAGAGAAAGATAGAAGGAGAACGAGAAAGGAGGAGAAGGGGAAAGAGAGAGATAGAGAGACAAAGATAGAGGAGAGAGATAAGGAGGATAACGAGAGGAGTGAGAGAGAGTGAAGGTGATGTAGAGGAAAAGAAGAGGGATGAGGAGAGAGATGAGAGAGAGGAAGAAGAGAAGGAGGGAGAAAAATGAGAGAAATTGAGAGAAGAAGAAGGAGAACGATAGAGAAAAAAGGAGAAGGGGAGAGTGGAGAGAGGATGAGGAGAGAGAGGACAGGGGGAGCGAGAGGGGAGGAGACCGACACAGAGAAGGAAGAGATAGAAGGAAAGAGAGAAAGAAGAAGTAGACGGAGAGCGAGGGAGTAAGATAGAGTGAGAGTGGAGGTGAGAGAGAAGGAAAGGGAGAGAGAAGTTGAGGGAGATGGAGGAGGGGAGAGAGAAGGAGATGGAGAGAGAGAGATAGAGAGGAGATGGGATGGAGATAGAGAGAGAGATACAAGAGGAGAAGGAGAGAGAGAAAGAGAAGTCAAGTGAGAGAGAGAGGGAGGGACAAGAAGATGAGAGAGATGGAGAAGGAAAAGGGGATAGAGTAGAGCGATTTATGTGGAGGAGACAGAGGGAAGGAGATTGAAGAAGAATAGTGAAGTATAAGAATAGAGAAGATCGAAGGGAAGAGAGAATCAGAGAGAGGAGTGAGAAGTAGAGAGAGTGAGACAATAAGCGAGAGTGAAGAATGATTGACATCATTTGATGCATTCATTTGTGTCTTATATCCATTATCTTGAACCTAAACAATGCTACGTAACGAGTTTTATGTTTGAGTTTCAGGAATAATCATGATTGAGGAGAAGAGGCATAAAAGGACCTAAACACAAGAAAAAGGACTAAGTTACAAGATTTATGGACTAAGATGCACAAGAGAGGGACCCGAATGCAAAACCAAAAGGACCAATGTGAAAATCAAGAAACTCCACACCAGGATGAGGATTATTTTGGCAATTAGATTCGGGCCGACACTCCAATAACCAAACCGACTGCACCCCATGTGAAGAATTGAAGAACTAAAGAACAAATCAGAAAATAGGTCGGATCCAGGAAAAGTGACCACCAATTGGCGGTCTGTTTGTATCCGACATCGACCCAGTTTCTCCAAGACATGGGTTATGTGCTTATGTGTATTCTGGGAAGGTTTCATTAGTCCCATACTGGGTGGGGAATTGTCCCCGGTAACCTTCTTTCATGCCTATATATAGATCTCTTCCTCCTCATTTGTATTCACTCATTGCTTGGTGGCATTCTCTCTAATAGGAGTAAAAGCCTTGAAGCAAAAATGCAAGGTGGAGAAGAATGTCACTTGCAATGTGAGTCATGTTTATAAAATAATTTTTCTTAGTTTCTTTTAATATTGTTTTGTCTTTTAATTCTTGCATGCTTCTTTAGTTTAGTTTTGTTTCATTTAGCTTCTTTAATATTTCTTGTTTGCTTAGTTTAATTGCCTTTCATTAGAATGTTTCATTTTGTTAATGTAGTTTGTAGTGTAATGATTATTGAGTAGTTCCATTCCCCTTTGGGGGTGGAGATGATGTTCATACATGCATTAAAGAATGGAAATGAATGCTTGATTTTGAAATGTGTTGTTAAATGTGAATGTATGCTTGCTTGTTTAGAGTAGAACACTTCACTTTATGGGTTTTGCCACAACTATTCGACACCACTCATGCTTGTTTAGGTTCTGATATAACCAACTTATGTATGTGAATGTTAATCAAGTAGGTTAGTGATTGGATTGATAGGTTTTGTCATAACCTTTAGACACTTCCTATACATGAAAATACAACCTTCATTTGTGCTTAATGAATGTATTCTTCACCATCTCTTTGCATGTCTGCACTCACTCCACCCCTTAGGGGTTTTACATCTCTGATTTCCAGATTACTTATCAAGTTTCTTAGTTTAGTTTTCGTCCATTGTTTGTTGTTTTCTTTTGCATGTGTTACTTACTAGTCTAGAGTAGCGTAGCTTAGCGTAATCTACAACTCTTCTCCCTTTTTTTGCCATCTGATTTCGGTCATACCAGAGTATGGCCCGTACTTGCCGCGTCTTCACCGACTTCGTGCACTTGTGGTTATTTTAAAACATTTAAACAAAGAACAAGGAGAAGGAGGGAGAGAGAATTAGAGAAGGAAGGATAAGAATAGAGAAAGAAGTAGAAGGAGGAGAGAGAGAGAAAGATAAGGAGAGAGGGGGAGATATGAGAGAGAAAGAGGGGGAGAAGGAGCGAGAGAAGGATAAGGAGAAGGTGGAAAGAGAGATGGAGGAGAGAGAGAAGAGAGTGAAAGAGATGATAGAGAGAACGAAATGGATAGAGAGAAGGAGAGTTGAGAGAAAGAGAAGTAGAAATAGAAAGAATGGGATAAGGATAGACAGTGAAGAAGGGTGACAGGAGACACAGAGAGAGAGAAAGAGAAGAAGGAGGAGGGAGAGTGAGAGAGAAGTAGGCTAGTAAAGGAGAGAAGGAGAGTGCGTACTAAGGATAGGACACAAGGAGAAAAATATAGAGAAGGAGATGGAGAAGGTGAAGGGTGGAGAAGGAGAAAGAAAGAGAGGGATAAGGAGAAGGAGAGAAGGAGATGCAGAGGATTAGAAAGAGTGAAGAAGCGGAGAAGGGGAAGGAAAAAAGACAAGAAGAAAAAGGAGAGAGGAGAAGGAAAGAGAGGGAGTGAAGGAGAAGGAAGTGGAGAGAAAAATAGGAGAGATCGACAAAGGAGGGCGAGAGGGAAGGATGAGAAGGAGATGGAGAGAGGAGAGAGAGGTGAGAGAGAAGGGGAGGGGGAGATGGAGAAGGAGAAGGCGGCGAGAGAGATGGAGAGTGTTGGACGAGAGAGAAGGAAATTGGGAAACATGGAGAGGGAATAATATGAGAGACGAAGATGGAGAGAGAGAGCAAGAAAGAGAAGGAGAGAGAGGAGAGGTGGAAAAAGGGGGGAGAGTGAGAAGGAAAATGAGAGGGAGAGAGGAGAAATGGAGAAAGAGAAGTAGAGAGAACCATAGTGAATGAGAGAGGGGGATGGAGAGAGGGAGAAGGAGAGAAATAAGGAGGGAGTGAAACGGAGGAGGAGGGAGTGAAAAGGAGAAGGAGAGAGTGAATTGAATGAGAAGAATAGAGTGGAGAGAAAGTAGGAGTCCTCGATTTAAAGAAATGAGAGAGAGAAAGAGGAGGTGAGAAGAAGTAGAGAGAAGGAGGAGAGGGAAAAAGAGTGAGAGAAGGGGAGAGAGAGGTCGTAAGTGAGCTAGATGGAGAAAAACAAGGAGAATGAGAGGGGAAAGGAAAAGGAGACTGGAAAGGAAGGAGAAAGAGGGATGGAAAGAGAGAGGGAGAAGGAGAAGTAGAGACCAGTGGTAAGAAGAGAGAGAAAAAAGAGAATGGGAGAGAAGGGGGACAGAGAGAAAGGAGGAGAAGGGGAAAGATAGAGATGGAGAGACAAAGAGAAATGAGAGAGATATGGAGGAGAACGAGATAAGTGAGATAGAATGAAGGTGACAGATAGGAAAAGAAGAGGGAGAGGAGAGAGATGAGAGAGAGAGGAGAGAGAGAAGGAGGGAGAAGAGGGAGAGAAGAAGAAGGAGAACAAGAGAGAGGACAAGGAGAGAGAAGCAGAACGACAGAGAGAAAAGGAGAAGGGGAGAGAAGATGAGGAGAGAGAGAAGGACAAGGGGAGCGAGAGGAGAGGAGTGGAAGGGAGGAGAGATAGAGAAGGAAAGAGAGAGAAGAAGAAGACGGAGTGTGAGAGAGTATGATAGACTGAGAGAGGACGGGAGCGAGAAGGACAGGGAGATGGAGGAGGGGAGAGAGAGAGAGAAGAAAGGCGATGAGATGGACATCAAGAGAGAGATACGAGTGGAGAAGGCAAGTGAGAGAGAGAGGGAGAGACAAGAAGATGAGAGAGATGGAGAAGGAAAAGGGGATAGAGGAGAGGGATTGAATTACGGGAGAGGGAGGAAAGGAGATTGAAGGTGAAGAGTGAAGGATAGGAAGAGAGAGGAGGATAAGGAGATCTACGGAAGGCTTATGACTCGGTGTCGTGGGAGTTCCTTGATCTTGTTATGGAGAGGTTCGACTTCCCGTTGCATTGGCGGAAGCTTATTATTGCTTGTATACGAGCATCTTTTGTTGTGACCGTAAATGGAGAAAATTCAAGCCCTTTCCGAGCTACAAATGGACTTAGACAAGGTGATACCTTAGCACCTTACTTATTTGTACTTTGCATGGAAGTCTTGAGTGGTATGATAAAGGAGGAGGTGGGAAGTGGGAGGTTGCAGTCGTTGACATGTGGGGATGTACCGATGTCACACTTGATGTTTGCGGATGGTGCTTTATTGTTTGCAATGGCTACAAAGGAGATTGCTCGTGTGCTTAAGAGAGTGTTGAATCGATTCATGGTATGCTCGGGTCTTCATTTCAACATCTCGAAGAGTAAAGTTTTATTGGGAGGTGGTGTGGAACATGGGGCGTGGATTTGTGGGCACCTTAGGATGATGAGGGTTTAGTTCCCGGTTACATATCTTGGGTTGCCATTATACTCAGGAATAATGGACTGAATGCATTTTATGGCTCTTATAGAGAAGATACAAGCGATGTTGAGCACTTGGAAGCGATCACATCTAGCAATGGCTGGTCGAGTAGAGCTATTGATGAGCGTTTTGGTGTCCTTGAGCCTCTTTTGGACTCTAGCATACCTTATCCCAAGGCAAGTGTTAAAGGAAGTGCAGAGCCTTATGTGTAGGTTCATTTGGGGAGGGCCAAAGAAATAGGTTGCGGTCGCGTGAAAAGATGTTTGCACACCCAAGAGCGAAAGTGGGTTGGGACTCAAAAGGCTTACGGAGTGGAATGATGTGGGAATGCTGCACCTCTTTTGGCTCATGGTGGAGAACAAGGACTCATTATGGGTTAGGAGCATGAGGAGGAAGTACTTGAGGGCTCGCTCGATATGGCACACACGCCCCCCATCAAGCTGCTCATGGGCTTGGAGAGGACTTTTGCGTGTCCGAGATATTGCACGCAAGCATATTCAATATAGAGTGGGTGATGGTGAGAACATTAGATTCTTCCAACATCCTTGGTGTGGCCACCTTTCCAATGACTTGACATGGGTGATAGACTTCACTATGATTTGGGGGTCCCATGGGACACGAATGTATCCTACTTTATAAGGAATGGGGAATGGAACCTACCACCACCAAGTTCGCACGACATGGAGGACTTATGGTCCAAGATTTTGGCATTAAAAATTGAAAGAGCAGAGGATGAGCCAAGAAGGGGGATGGGAAGGGGTAAGAGTTCATGATCAAGGAGGCAGTGGCTGGGTCAAACCTCATGGAACGAGTGTTGCTTGGGCCAAGGTAGTATGGCACAAACACCATGTCCCAAAACACACCCTCATTGCTTGGAAGGCCATGAGGGTCCGGCTAGTCATGAAGAAACTTATACGACAAAGAGGTGGCGACTATGACCAGTAATGTGTTCTTTGCAACAAGGAGGAAGAAGATGTAAGACCCGCTCTCCTGCTATAATAATCATAAGTCTACTCTCCTCGTTTATGTATAATTTAGTTCTTAGATAATCTAATTGTGTTTGTGGTATGTTTGTATGCTTATTTTTAATCGGGTCACTTGTCGGTCAATCGAGGGTGACTCATCGGGCGAGTACGCATTTGCTGGCTTGATCGACTCAATCCGATCCGAGGGGGTGAATGGTGTGAGTTTGGGCTGAGCCCATGTCGAGGTGGCGTGGAATTGGAAGGGTTGCATTTGGGGTTTGGATGCACATTATTTCGTGGCTTTTGGATGCGTTTGGAATGGTGCCATTTTGGCATGCCTTGATGTGACTTGAATAGCCATGAAGGCTATGGAAGTTGGAGGGTTGTTTGCAAACAAAACCCCCTCAACCCAAGCCATCCCTACCCTCTCACTCCCTCACCCACTAAATTCAGACCCTCTCCATCTCCCTCTCCGGTGTGCTAGTGGCTGGAACTCCGACGGGTCAAGTGGAGCAAGCTAGAGTGCATCTTTTGGGAGCAACTAGACGAAGATCTGGGTGGGCTGATCTCCGGTGATCTCGGGCAAAGCTTTTCGTGAATTCAGGTATGATCCTGACCCTTGAAGAGTTTTGTGGGAGACGGTGTTATCTGGAGGGCCGTCCAGTACCATGTTGGTGGTTGGTGCAATCGGTTGCACCATCAACCGAGTTCCCTGCCAGCGTGCACATGGATCATGCGCTAGATGGGGATCGCTGTGGGGCAGCCAGAGGGACCAGGGCTCCGGCGAGCACCGGTGATGTACCACCAGGAGTGATGAGGTTTCTTCTGGGCCGAGTTTTGGAGTGGACATGGATCTGGTTGGGTGTGGCTGGCGCACACAAGATCCGACTTGGATTTGTCTTCAACCATCTTGACTCTTTGTTTGGGTTCGTTGGCTAGTGCAGCCCTTCTAGACGGTTGTAGGGGTCAGTAAAAGGTGTGGAATGACCCTAGGGAGGCTAAGGGTGAGGGGAATCTTGATGGGCTAGCTCGGTCTGAGCAGGGTGCGCTTGAATGGGCTAGCCATGCGGTTAGTGCACCATGTGCATCAGTTTGCTCGGTTGTTGGGCTGAGTTGCTTGGATGGATCTCTACTGACCCTCTCCCACCACAGACCGCCTGAGAGGGATGCTCTAAGCACGTGGGTTGGAGTGGTCAGGGGCTCATGCATCTGGTTGTGAGTCAATTGAACTTGTTAGGTTGCCTATTGTAAGTTATCGTGTTCTATGTGTTGAATGTGTTTTGCTCTATATGACTTGTTGTGTTTCAGTGGCAGATATAATTTGGTTATATGATCTGATGTGTGTGTATTCCTGATGTTTTAGTCATGCATGCACTTATGAATGTAAACGGGCTCTTTCATATCATGTGTTGATCCTGTCATATTATAAAGCAACATATTAACCCGTTGCACGCATGTATGCTAGTTTAGAGATTTATACTGTCTACTGATATTTTATGCATATTCCAGCATGATTATCCTACTGATATACATGTAATCCATACCCATATAAACTCTTATCATGCTCTGAGATTTCAGTTATCATTGCATATAAACTTTGAAATTAAGGATGCATGCTATCGATTATTGTGGAGTTTGATTTTGATATATGTAGTTGTAATGCATCATCGTATTGCGTATTTCATGTCTATATGTTACTGACGTGAAGTGTTATGATATGGTTATGTATTACCCTTAGGATATCAGACCTTATAACATCCTTATCATGACCCATAGATGACTCGATTAGTTATTTTCTTGATTTGCCGATCCGGTTATGATTGCTTGTTCTTGTGAGTTTCGTTTGATTCCTGATTGGGATGTTCTGATTCTGATTTGTTTGGGGGCTGTTAGGAGTGTAGGATCGTGTGGGTCTACAATTCTAATAACTTTTATCCCTAATTATCCACTTGTTTAATCGAACAAGTTATGCAGCGGAATTTAAAACTAAACAAGCAACTAAGGAATAGAAAATGCAAACCACAAGGAACACGGGGGTTTTTACAGAGGTTCGCCCCCTGCCTAGATCCTCTCTTGCAAGCTCCACTTCACACTTCGAGCTCCGCTCACGACTTCACAATCCACTCCCCGTTCTAGGCCGGGAGAGAACGCCTTTACAATCTTCAAGCTCGCGAACAACCCTCACCGAACTTGGCTCCTCTCACAATCCGAGCTGGATACTTCGGGTTCTCACCGAAGTCTATACTCTTTGTCTTGGGCTTTCACCAAGACCCTTGCCTCTTTCACAATGTTTGAGTGGAACAATGTTGAGAATTAAATTTATACCGCAAGTGCACGGCGTCAATGAAGACGTGGCAAATACGGGTCGAACACAAGGAGGGAGAGATTTATTATTAGTGTGATTTCGATTGGGGGAAAAGAAGGAGAGAAGAAATAAATTTGGTTTTGATATTTTTGGGTTTTAATTATGTAAAGCAAGAAACAAGAACAATTAAAACTAAAACAAGAACAAAGAGGTGAATTCCGTCGGGTGGAGGTTTAGATTTAAGGTTTAGATTAGAGAATTCAGAAACTTATAATAAATCATATTAGTTATAAAGCATTACATGATAAATGATTTAACATAAACTCAAGTAATCAAAATATACTAACACGAAATTAAAATAATAACATTCATTCATCTTCTCTTCACCCAAAATCCGTCACCTCCACCCTTTGGAAGGAGTTAGAAACTCATAGAGGGAGGAAGAAGGGGTCCTTGAGACATTACAAAAGAAAACTAAAAGTAAGAAATAAAAGACAGAATTTTATTTGTGAAAAAAAGAATACAAAACTAAGATTAAGAATAAAAACTACAACCAAAGACTAAAGACCCTTCTAACATCGTTCTCGGGTCTATTTATAGTTGCTACAAGGGATCTAGGTATAATATTGGAAAGTACACGTGTCCAGACACGACTAGACAAAATTGGAGCACACAGATCACTGAGGGGGCGGCGTTTCCGCCGCACAATGTATGTGATATGCGGCGATTTCGCCGCATAATCTTCTCTGATTTAATCCGGATTTTTGCTGGTAGTTTATGGTATGATTTGATCCTCCTTTGCGCGTCTGGATGATTTCTTTCCATTCTTTTGAGCTCCGGATTAATTCCTTTATATGTTTGGAGATTTACATTTGATTTTTCTTTAGATTTTCTCCAAGATAATATTTTGGTGCTTTAATTGCAATTAGGTCCTTGACTTTTTGCAATTAAGTCCCCGGCTGCTTTTGTGCTTAAGTCATTGTTCTTTTTGCAATTAGGACTTGAATGCTTTTATGCTTGGATACATTTCCATTTGTTTGAACTTGGTCTTTATGATAGAAATGAGTCTTTTCCACGCGTTTATGCTCGGGATGTGGGTAAATTGCATTCAGGTCCCTGTATTCTGTAAATAAGACTAAACACATACCTTAGTAGCATTTATTGATGTAAAAGTAATCTAAATGAGAGACATATGATGCAATGTATGCAATGCATCAAATACCCCCACACCTAGATTTTGCTAGTCCCTAGCAAAACAGAAGATACGAAAAATAAAAACAGGGAAATCCTAACTCACTTTCGTAGGAATCACGGTTGCACTTAGCATGTGCAACAAGCCTTTAAACCTCCAAGTTTCCTTAGAGGACGAGTTTTGTCTCGTGAGGGTTTTCAGTTGACACACCCACAAAGTCTTAAATCAACATTCCATTAATAGCTCTTAATATCTCCACCTCAACCTTATACATCTCACTTAGAATTCTTGTATGCTCATTATATGAATCTAGCTTATGAAAATTCTGACTTGGTCTTTGCTCCTCCAACATTCACACCACTAACCCTTCTACACATGTTTATCACTTGAATTATTTTGCACGCCTCCTCTGGTGGTGAAGTATCATTCGGATCAACCATGGCATGGATCATTATTTTAGCTTTGGGCCTTGAGTATTAATTTTTTTTCTTTTCTTCCGTGATTCAACACATTTGCTTTTTGACACTTTTACCCTTTTTGCATTCGTGTAGCGAGTTTGGTCGATAATCCCGAGCTGGTAGACTCAAGTTACCGGGTTTCAAGATACCCCTACGGACCAGTGACTCAAAGGCTTGGGCTTTTGTAATCATTTTGCAGAATGTGTTTTCCTCACTTTATTCCTTTATTTTTAATTTCCTCAAGGCTTAATTGCTATTAGAAGTCCACACTTCCCGGTATATTTTCCTCAACCTCTGCTTTTTATCAACCACTTCAAAGATTTGATTCATCCAATTTAAGTGCATACATGTCTTAAATGGCAATGGGTTATTTCTTTGGAACTTAGATTTATGTCATAATTTCTACAAGCAGAACTATATAATAAGGATCAAAAACTCAATGCAATTTGTACACGGGTTTTAGCAGTTCAATCTTAAGCTATGTCATGAAACATTGATTTTATTATTATTATTTTTTTAAGAAATAAAAGACAGATCTATAGATAAATATATACATAAACACCCCCCCACACCTAAATCATGCATTGTCCTCAATGTATGCAAATATAAAGCAAATGCACTTATTACCTTGGTGAACTGCGGTGGACGGATGGAATTTGCTCAAAGTCAACCATAGTCAGAACTGGATTGAATGACACCATATTGGTGCATGTATCCAGTTGAATTGTTCCCCATGTTGCAATGAGCGTCCTGAGTTACAGGTTCCACACCCCTCACATAAATTGGTTCTCTTATTTGCTCGGGTGACGGTGCGTGTGTAGATGAATTCCTCCCTTTTTTCTTACTTCTTTTTTGATTTTGTGATGATTCAGAAATATTATAGATTCGTGATTTCATCACAACGTCACTTTGATTGCATATTATTTCTGGCTCACTATCAATATGAAAGATATTAAATTCAGCTTTTAAGTTCCCAAAAGATAATTGCATGAGCCCATTTCGACAGTTTATCAATGCTTCCGAAGTGGCTAAAAAGGGTCTGCCTAGAATTACAGGGATTTGTCGGTTAGGATTTACAACAGGTGCGGTATCTAGTACGACAAAATCCACTGGGTAAATGAAGTCACCAACCTTGATCAAAACATCCTCTACTATACCTCTTGGTTTCTTAATAGAACAATCAGCAAATTGAAGGGTTGTCTTAGAGGGTTTTAGTGGACCAAGGTTCATTTGCTCATAGACAGAGTATGAGAGTAGGTTAACACTAGCACCAAGGTCTAGAAGGGCTTTGTTGATAAAAGTATCTCCTATTGCACATCAAATTGTGGGACATCCATGATCCTTATATTTTATAGGAGATGTGTTGGACAAAATAGAACTTATGTTTGCAGTTAAGAATGCCTTCTTTGGTACGTTTGTTTTTCTCTTTTTAGTGCACAAATCTTTTAAGAATTTAGCATAAGCAGGTATTTCTTGAATCATGTCTAAGAGTGGAATGTTCACCTTAACTTGCTTAAATACTTCCAAGATTTTCTCTATTTGTGCACTTGAGTTCTTTTTGAGTCTATTGGGAAATGGGGCTTTAGGGACATAGACTCGCTCAGGTTTAGGTTGAGCTACGGGTTCAGATTGAGTAGGTGGGGTGGGCGTTTCAGATTGCACGTCGGGTTCAATGGTTAGGTCATATGTGGCAGTTTGATGGCTAGATTGATTAGACGTTCTAGGATTTACCACATTATTATCAATCTGTCTTCCGGACCGTAATGATACTACAACATTTATTTGTTGGAACGGTCCTTCCTCATTAACCATTTGAACCGGTCTAGGGTTGTTATTTCCTGAAGGTGCTTGATAGGATTGATATGAATTATTAGATCTAGGGTTCACCTCAGGTTGACTTGGAAACCGACCCTTTTCTCTTTCACCTACTATTTGTGCTTGTTGGCTGACTTGTGTCTCTAGCCTTTGGAAGGTCTGGTTGGTTGTTTGTATAAAAGTTTTCATCAAATTTTCCAAGCTTGTCAACCTAACCTCATGATCGTTATTGTTACTAAACCCAGATGATGTATTATTTTGGTTATACGGGTTTGGTTGTTGTCTAGGAGGTTGACCCTGTTGGTTTGATGAGAAATTGGAATTATTACGCCAACCCGAGTTATAGGTTGATGCGTATGGGTCATTTCTAGCATGGTTATACAAGGCATTAACTTGGTCCCATTCCGCACAATCCTCCATTACATGACCAGTCTGACCACATCTAGAGCAAGGGATAGACGAGGCTTGATTCACTCGGTTTTGGGTTCGTAGCTCTAAACTTTCCATTCTGCGCATAAGGGTAGCTAGTTTTGCTTCAGCCGCTATGTTGGCATCTACAGCTAAGACACCTGCTTTGGGTTGGCTTGCTATTCTAGATCCAATACTTGGGTTAAGCGGTGTTCTAACATTGTCCATTGCATACTGTTTTCAGCTAATTCCTCAAGAAAAGTCCAAGCATCATTTTCATTTTTCGACATAAAGTTCCCTTGGCTTACGGATTCTACCATAACCCTAGATGTGGGTGTCAATCACTCATAAATAATTTGGCATAATTGCCATCTCGGAATTCCATGATGAGGGCATTGGGTCAGAACACTTTTGAATCTTTCTAGGTAGGAATAGAACGGCTCGCTCTCAGACTGAATGAATGCAACAATTTCATTCCTAATCCTCATAGTCTTATGGTTGGGAAAATATTTTTTCAGGAATACTTGAACAAACTCAGCCCAACTCCTAATAGATCTTTCGGCTAGACTATATAGCCATTTCTTAGCGTCGTCCTTCAGTGCTAGAGGCACGAATTTCAGACGCACTGCCTCCTCAGGGATATGCTGATATTGCATAAGAGAGCAGATTTCCTCAAATTCTTTAAGGAAGAGATATGGGTCTTCCATAGAGGTGAACTTAGGCAACATACTCATGTATTGTGCCTTAAGTTCGAAGTCGCGACCCGGTATGGTGGGCATAATGATGCACGATGGCTGAGCAGCCATCGCTGGATAGCATCGATCCCTCAGAGTTATAGGTTGTGCAACAGGCGGGTCCACTACGTTCTCACCCATTGGATCCGGGTGAGGTGGTGCAACAGGTGGATTGGGGCTAAGTTCCAGACTGGAATCTAGATGAACTCGTGAGAGTCGATTACTCAAGTCCCGAATCCAAATCTGAGTGCACCGGGTTGAATCAATTTTTGAATTCAATATTCGGAATTTAAATTCCAAATTTAATTTCAAGAATTAATTACAATTTTTTTTATATTTTCGTTTTTTTATATATTTTTTTTTTCAAAAGGGAAACAAACAATAGAATGGGGAAAGATGAGAAAGGAATCCTAACCTAGAGAATTTAGGTGAGAAGAGAAAGAAGACTCAGATGAGAAGGGAAACCTAACTCTAAAGATAGAAAGAGGGTTGGTCAAAAAATTCCTAAGAAATCACGGTTCAAACAATCCTAGACCTAGTGTCGCTTAGATCTAGACGACTCCTAACTGGTTGAGTCGAATTGATTTGCTTGATTCACCTCCCTCACTAATCAAACCAACTTGGCTAGGCCGTGTATAGCTAGTGGGGGCGCTTCCGACAGAGTCGGTGCCAATTAGACAACCACTTCGCTTGGAAGACTTACGTCAACACAAAAACACTTTCTAGACACCAAATTAAATTCAATCGGCTTCAGGTCATAGCAAGTCAAACTAATTCTTCTCCTTAAATGAGTCCGAGTCCTTAGGGGCCAATGTCTAATTGATTTTTAGTTTAAGGCTTAGGTGTCACTTTAGGATTGTGATTTGTGGGCCACGGAAGGGTGATGAAATCCCCACCGTATCTTTGCCTACGGAGTTGCCCTTAAGATAGTTTAACTTAAATCTAGCAAATATAGTCAAACAATAGTCTTTAAGTGGGGGCAATTGCAAAGTTGTTTGCAAACTAAATTATATGCTTAAATGCCATCATTAAAACACGATACGTACCTTGCCTCCAGCACTCTTCAACAATAAAAATAATTTGCAAGAATTTAGCAAGAATAATGCAAATAAAACATCATATGATGCATGCACTAAGTTCTTCTAGTTTTGCCAACTTTTAGGTCAGAGTTGAATTATTACCAATTATGGAATTTAAGCTTAACACGTGAAGTTGTACAAAAGGAAATTTTCCGAAACTAGAAATTACGAGGAAAAAGGCAACAAAGGTTACCTACGCATGCTCAGTCGGGTTCACCGCCCGCTCTCGAAATTTCCAGATGCTCTACGCGTCCACCCAGAGGTGGAGACGACCCCAGAAAATGTTGAAGCCCAGATGCTTCAAATGTGCGGCGAATCCGCCGCAGGTTCCTCTTGATGTGCGGCGATTCCGCCGCCCTTGTTGCTCAAACCGCGTTCAGATTTCGCCGCACGCTCTGTTGTCTCCTGAAACACAAATCAAATACTTAGATCGCGCACAAGATAAATAGAATAGAATCGAAATCAACAAAAAAAAACAAAATCTGTGCCGCCTCCCCGGCAACGGCGCCAAAAACTTGTTGAGAATTAAATTTATACCGCAAGTGCACGGCGTCAATGAAGACGTGGCAAATACGGGTCGAACACAAGGAGGGAGAGATTTGTTATTAGTGTGATTTCGATTGGGGGAAAAGAAGGAGAGAAGAAATAAATTTGGTTTTGAGATTTTTGGGTTTTAATTATGTAAAGCAAGAAACAAGAACAACTAAAACTAAAACAAGAACAAAGAGGTGAATTCCGTCGGGTGGAGGTTTAGATTTAAGGTTTAGATTAGAGAATTCAGAAACTTATAATAAATCATATTAGTTATAAAGCATTACATGATAAATGATTTAACATAAACTCAAGTAATCAAAATATACTAACACGAAATTAAAATAATAACATTCATTCATCTTCTCTTCACCCTAAATCCGTCACCTCCACCCTTTGGAAGGAGTTAGAAACTCATAGAGGGAGGAAGAAGGGGTCCTTGAGACATTACAAAAGAAAACTAAAAGTAAGAAATAAAAGACAGAATTTTATTAATGAAAAGAAGAATACAAAACTAAGATTAAGAATAAAAACTACAACCAAAGACTAAGGACCCTTCTAACATCGTTCTCGGGTCTATTTATAGTTGCTACAAGGGATCTAGGTATAATATTGGAAAGTACACGTGTCCAGACACGACTGGACAAAATTGGAGCACACAGATCGGTGAGGGGGCGGCATTTCCGCCGCACAATGTATGTGATATGCGGCGATTTCGCCGCATAATCTTCTCTGATTTAATCCGGATTTTTGCTGGTAGTTTATGGTATGATTTGATCCTCCTTTGCGCGTCTGGATGATTTCTTTCCATTCTTTTGAGCTCCGGATTAATTCCTTTATATGTTTGGAGATTTACATTTGATTTTTCTTTAGATTTTCTCCAAGATAATATTTTGGTGCTTTAATTGCAATTAGGTCCTTGACGTTTTGCAATTAAGTCCCCGGCTACTTTTGTGCTTAAGTCCTTGTTCTTTTTGCAATTAGGACTTGAATGCTTTTATGCTTGGATACATTTCCATTTGTAACCCGATAATCTTGAACTTAGTCTTTATGATAGAAATGAGTCTTTTGCATGCGTTTATGCTCGGGATGTGGGTAAATTGCATTCAGGTCCCTGTATTCTGTAAATAAGACTAAACACATACCTTAGTAGCATTTATTGATGTAAAAGTAATCTAAATGAAAGACATATGATGCAATGTATGCAATGCATCAAACAACACTCTCTAAACTTGAGCACACTTGAGTAGAATATGGAATTGATTACTAAGTGTGGAAGGTTTTGAGCTGTTGAGTGTTTTGAGTTTCTCTCTAATGTATAGGACAAGTATGTGTTGGAGAGTTGTGTTAAAATGTGTTTTAAAACTCTATTTATAAGCATTAGAGAGAATATAGCCGTTGGGGTTGATTGGGTATAAGTTGGTGTAAGATACACAAAAGAGAAACTCGCAGGACCCAATTCTGGATGAGTTCGGTCGACCGGATCAGGCTGAACGGTCGACCATTAGGTAGTATTGAACTCAGTTCGGTCGACCAGTTAAGAAACGGTCAACCGGCCAACGCTACGACTTAGGTACACTTAAGGGATCGGTCGAACACTGAAGAGGGTTCGGTCGACCGATTCACAACAGGCTCTAAGGGGTTGACAAACAAGGTTATAATCGGTGGACCGAAACAAGGTACACAGTCGACCAAATTCCAACAGGAAGTTCGGGTTTGTGAAGAGACAGATATTCGGTCGACCGAACAAGGTCCTTGATCGACTGATACATGAAATGTATTTTGGGTATTTTTGGTTAATACGAATACAAACAAGGTCCTCGGTCGACCGACTAATTTTGAAGGAGGAGGGGAGGAGGAACATGTTGCAACCGAGGAAATGGATGTAGGAAGCACAATTGAAGCTCCCTTTCAGCGTGTGGGTGGGAAGAAGAGGAATGGAAACAAGGCTTTATCCCCACCACCTCTGGTGGATGTTGAAGTACTATCTCCACAACCCGAGGCTTTCCATGCTATTCGAGAGAAGGGGCTGGAACAACATAAAGCGAACCAAGGTGGTAAGGGATGAAAGTCCCATATTGCAAAATCATGAATGTACTCGTGTGGAATGTGCATGGCGCAAAACTCCTCGGCCGTGCGCACATGATTAGGGGTAGAATAAAGGAGGCAAAGGTGGACATTGTGTGCCTGCTCAAAAATAAGGTGAAGCTTAAGAAGTTGGAGCACTTCCGGAAAGCAATTTGGTGGCACGAGTGGGAATCAAACAATTTTGTAATAAACTCCGGGAGAATTCTGGTCTTGTGGAATGAGCTGAAGGTGGATCTAAGAGTGACTTATTAAACCACACAAATGCTACAACTGGAAGGTAGTGAGAAAAGGATCGGGAAGAACTTAGTTATCACGGTGGTCTATGCTCAAAATTGGCACTTGGAGAGGCGTTAGCTTTGGGATGATCTTATCCGAGTAGCACCTCCAGACTCGATGCCTTGGATGGTTTGTGGAGACTTCAATTGCGTTAGGTCTGCACATGAGAAGAGGGGGTGCGGGTTTAAACCTGGTGGCATTGGATGAACTCCATGCTTGTGTAGATCGACCTCAGCTTTTGGAGGTTCCTTCAACTGGTGGTGAGTTTACAAGGTCAAATTCATCGCATGGGGAGGCATGCATTGAGACATGCATTGATAGAATACTCTTGTCTCATGCATGGCTTGAGGCTTTCCCTGATTCGTTCTATGATGTGGGGGATAGGGATTGAGTGATCACTCAATGCTCGCTTAACAAGCTACTCAATTCGTTCTAGAAGTTTAAGGATGTGGTGAAGGAGGCGTGGGCTAAAAGGGGGGTAGGCACTCCCATGTTTAGATTGATTGCAAAGCTAAGTGAGGTGAAGGAAGCATTAAACAAGTGGAGTGAGGAAACATTTGGCAATGTTGAATGCAAAGTAAGTGAAGCCCAACTCTCGCTTGCTGAAATCAGGAAACAAATGGAGGAATACCCGAGCAATGAGAGCCTAATTCAGCATGAGGGTTTTTGTATACTAGTGCTAGACCAAGCCTTGGTGAGGGATGTTGCTCTTTTGAGGCAGAAATCAAGGGTACGATGGCTACGTGAAGTGAGGAGAGCCACCAACACTGTGAGGAGAGTGAGTGAGGAGTGGTGGTTATTGACGAAGAGGAGGCTATCCGGGAGGCCTTTCGAAGGCGTTATTCTAACTTGTTTGCTAGTGGTTTTCAGGTACAACATATCGATCCCATGTTATGTCTTCCTTGGTTGGGGGAGGACAAAAAGTTGGCACTTATCCAACCTTTGGATATGAAGGAACTTGAGAAGGTGGTGATGCATTTGGAGTGTGTGAAGGGTGTGGTGATGCATGTGGACAAAGCCCCGGGACCGGATGGGTTTAATGCAAAAAAATTCAAAGCCGCTTCGGAGTGTGTGAAGGGTGACTTGTTTAAAGCTTTCGACTCTTTCATGAGGAGTGGCAAGCTACTGAAGCGGGTCAACTATACACCTATCACCATCATTCCAAAGAGACGACACCAGCCACGGTTGATGATTATAGGCCCATCCCCCTCTGTAATATGGTGTATAGGTTCTTATCGAAGTTTTTTGCAAATAGATTGAAGCTGCTTCTTCCGAGTTTGGTTGTGGAAACGCAAAGTTCATTTGTGAGTGGAAGTCGGATCAACGATAACATTTTGCTTGCTCATGAGATATGCCATAATATGCACTCGGGAGGAGGAAGTGGGCGGATGTGTTTGAAGTTGGACCTTCAAAAGGCCTATGACTCTATATCATGTCAATTTCTTGAGGAAGTGTTGCAGCCTTTTGGATTCCCAGCCCACTGGTGTAAGCTTATGTTTGCATGCGTCCGAGCATCTTTCGTGGTCACGATGAATAGAGTAAACTCGCGACCGTTTCAAGCAACGAATGGATTACGGCAAGGGGACCCGCTAGCCCCCTACCTTTTTATCCTTTGTATGGAGGTGCTTATCTCTATGTTTAGAAGGGAGGTAGAGAGGGGCACCCTCGAACCAGCAAGGTGCCAGAATGTACAAGTTTCTCATCTTCTCTTTTGCGGATGATGTCATGGTCTTTGCTGCTGCTACTAGAGCAAATGCGAGGACAATCAAACTCATAGTTATGGAGTTTTCTTCTACTTCTGGGCTGCAGCTGAACACATCGAAAAGTCAAATATTCATGGGGGCGAAGCACATGAGGGCACCTGGATTTGTGCACATCTAGGCATGGAAAGAGCTACCTTCCGGGTCACATACTTGGGCCTCCCTCTATTCTCCTCACGTCTAGGCAGACACCACTGCATGGGGCTTATAAACAAGGTCTAGCAGAGACTTAGCACGTGGAAAAGGAACTTTCTTTTGATGGCAGGTCGTGTGGAGTTGGTGAGAAGTGTGCTTGTGTCTATGGGCATCTATTGGACTTCGGCTTTTCACATCCTGCGGAAAGTTTTGAAGGAAGTAGAGAGCATCATGACACACTTTGTATGGGGAAGACCTACCAAGTGGGTGGCCGTAGATTGGAAGGATATTTGCACACCAATGAAGGAGGGTGGATTGGGGTTGCGGAGACTTCAGGATTGGAACGATGCAGTGCTATTTCGTCTCCACTGTAAACTATGCATATAAATGCTACCCCTATGGATGTGCATAGTTTTTCTTCAATTTTAATAAAATTTCAAGTCATCTACCCTTAATAATCTCTCCCCCTTTGACATCCATCAAAACAAAATTAAACATGGAATTTTAGGATGTCTTGTAATGAAGTTGCTCCCCCAAAATTTTGCACTTCATTACCCAATGTATAAGATATTCACTAAGCTCCCCCTATCAATATGAATATGATATTGCAATTAAGTTCAAATTCTAATATCCCATTTTACTGATTTTCTTGAAGCATATCCTAATTTATCAACGAATGCGATAAATATATGACAATCAAGCATTCAATTTATCCTAGATTAGAAGCAATCTAATGTAAATGTAGAGGATAGAAAATATTGCCCAACTTGATCCTCGAATTGGTTCCCATTTTCTTTTGGTAGTGCAACTGGCGTCAAATTTGACTTTGCAAGCTTGTTAGACCACCACCGATCTTCCTCTTCAAAGAGCTACAAGTGTAGATTTAGATACCCAAACAACTTCGGGTCCTTGAACATTAGCCTTGGGAACCCAAACCATTTTGGTTTTAGGAGCCCACACACTTGAACAACTATGCTTAACAAACATATTCTTGTCATTTAGAGTAGTATGAGATACATGGTTTTTCAATTTAACATTGTGTCCTAAACCATGTTTATCTAGGGATTGTCTTTGACAACCTTAAAGTATGTAAAGCATCTTGGTTCCATTTGTTAACCTTTCTAGATATTTTCTAAGTTGTTCATTACAAATTTTAAGATCTAGTTGTTCAACATCAATGGGTGTTGCTCTTAGACTATCAAGTTTTAATGCATTAGTTTCAAATCTAGCAAGCACTCATTTTTCTCATTCAAGGATATTTCAATTCAACTTTGGAGACCATTTATGAACTTTCTAGCATTTTTATTTTTATCACAAATGATTCCATATTGTTTAACTAAGTCATGAAATGCAACTTGAAGCTCATCATGTGTATATGTTTCTTCTTTAGAACATGAGCTATCACTACAATATGACTTAGTAGAGCATGAATTTGATCTAGTAGAACAAGAGTTAGAGTCTACCTCACTTCGTTATTCTTCAATAGCCATGAAGCATGAATGGGCGACCTCTCTTCTACTTAGCAAGGAGGAGGATGATGATGGTGATGATGAATCATCCCATGTAGCTTTATGATCTTCCTCCTTCCTTTCTCTTCTCTTGAACTTTTTGTTTTCTCTTCTCCACTCAATTCTCCCTTCGTCTTCTTCTTCTTCTTCTTCTCCCTTTCTCTTTTATCATTTCCACTTTCCTCCTTCTCCTTTTCTTTTTCACTGTTCTCACTTCTCCTTCCTCTTCTTTCTCTTGTTTCTTCCTTATCCTTTTTGAGGAATTTGATGAAGTCTTTGGCTAGGACCTCAATGTCCTCTTCTTCTACTCTCCTCCTTGGTTCATCAAGATTTGCATGTAATGCTAAGGTGGGTTTGCTCTTGGAGGCTTCCTTCTCCTTTCGATGGTTGATTTGAAGTTCATAAGCCCTGAGATTTCCAATTAACTCCTCCATCTTTAGTTGGGAAAGATCATGTTGCACTTCAATTGCGAGGACTTTATCTTTCCAATCGTTGCTTAGTGACTGGAGGAATTTTCGAGTCATCTCTCCTTCATTAAGTTTTCTTCCAAGAACACAAAGAGAGTTAGTAATATCGGTGATTAAGCCTATGTCTTCACTATCAATCTCGTTCTGGGCCGAGATTAAGCCTTTACAACACAATCTTCGCGAACAACCCTCGTTAACTTGATTTCTTCCTCTCACCACCCGAGAGGGAACACTTTGGGCTTTCACTGAACACCTGTCTTCTTGAACAACAAATGAGTGGGACAACACTCTCTAACTGTTAAGCACACTTTGAGTATGATTTGGCTATGATCAAAGGTGTTGAATTTAGGCTTAGAGTGTAGAAATGGGGATTTTGGAGTTTGGGAGTTTCTCTCTAGTGTATAGAACAAATAGTAGTGGGAGAGCCGTCTAAACAAGGTTTGGGCAACTCTATTTAGAAGCTCTAAGTGGGTTATAGCCGTTGGGACAAGTATAGGAAGTTGTTGTGTAAGAAACACAAAACAGTGAAGTGCATGTCACATTTCAAAACAAAATCGCTCGACCGAATCGGGAATACCGGTTGGTCAAATCTTGTTATAACTAAAGTTTACGTAAGTGAACGGTCGCACAAAATTGGGGATCGGTTCACCATCCGAGGGGGTTTCGTCTGGTAAAGGATGGCTCCGTAAAACTAAGGAAAAGGTTTGTTTCACCGGAAACTTCCAGGCACTTCTGGGTTCAAGGAGAACATGAGTTTCGGTCGACGTAACTCTAGGAGTCGTTCGACCGGAAACTTCCAGAGTGTTCAGGGTGACTAAAGATTCTTTGATCGGTTGACCGATACGTAAATGACGGTTGACCGGAAGTCTGGTAAAATCAGGGTTTCGGGAAATCCGACCGTTGTAGAATATGACAAGTGTAACAGTCACTTGACACGTGTGGACGGTCCAACAAATGGTTTCTAAAGGTCGACCGGTTCAACACTTAGGTCAACAATATTAACAGACCCGATCGGTCGAACGAAAACTCATTCCGGTCAACCGAATTGGCACTGGCAGACCAAGTTTACTTTAAGTGTTTTTCGGTTCTATTTGGGTGATCTATTGAAGTCCAATGTTGTGAAAGTGTGTGACTTCTATAAGGAACCTAGTGTGTTTAAGTTGATTTTAGCTCAAGTATGCTCAATTACACAATGTTTCTAAGACTCAAAATAAATCAAGATTACATGTCTTCAAATGAGCTTTATTACATGTCTTCACTTCATTTCCTCTCTTCCTTGAGTCGTTATCACTTGTAGAAGTTAGCACAAACAATATATATACTATGCATAATGGGTGCTACTCTACATTGATTGTAATTAAGAGTAGGTTGATTAAATCATCAAAACATAGATTAAGGCCAAAAAACCAACATCTTTGTCCTGCTTCTCATGTATGCTTCTGGCCCAAGGATCAGAGGAGAGGTAGGGGTGATGGCGGGTGGGATGGTCGTCACTGAAGGCTGGTGATGCAAGTGTTTGCACCATCACACCAAACAGCCAACTAGGCACATGAAGGTTTGCATGTGTGGTTGTTGTTGGCTGTTAGGGAGAAGCCAAGCAATGGTGGAGCTCCGGAGAGCTCCGTTGAGGTCAGCCTGGTTGCGGTCATGATACTCCAAGGTAGGTCAGCTCCAGCCTTGAGGCCTTGCACGACTGGCACGTGCATGTCTTGAGTCTCTACCGCGCAGTTCGGGGCAACTCCTGGACAACCAACTGGTGTGGCTGATTTCCTGCGGTGGTTGAACTCTATAGGCGTAAGGTGGGGTTTGGTGGGGTGGAGATTGGATGTAGTTGGGGTGGGGAAAGGTCATGCCAGAGCGCGGGTTGCATTTTGGTGTTGATCGGTGATTCGGTTGACATGACACGTAACTCCTGCGATGTGGGCTAGCTGGTTCACCTTACCTTGCAGCGTTCATGTCTTACTCACCTTGGGATGTCTTGGGGAAGAGGTCTGGAAGTCAGGAGAAGAATCAAGGTTGGTGCATGCATGCATTTCAGTTGTTAATGTTTTTTTTTGCGAAGCAAAAGGGAGGCTTAGCCTCGAATTTTATAAACTAAGTAATGTTTACAACCTACAAAACTGAAGACATAACGTACACGGGTGTATGCCACATGCATACCCGGCTTGTACCCTACGTTACATAATATATCAAGTCAGCATTGTATGCTTTTTTAACTTAGCAACGAAGACCAATTACAACAACTATGCTAAGTCCACGTGAGCTGGAAACTATGTTCTTCCTCTTCACTTTTTCCAAGCTTCTTGAGTTTGTTCCAAAGGCAGTGAACAATGTCCTTGATGACAACCATGATATGTGCTGGTTGCTGCTTGTCTCCCTCGAAGATCCTTCGGTTTCGTGCGAGCCAACACTCATGTATCATAGCGTAGAAGTCCTTACCACAATATCAGGCCGACTCCCGTTGAAATGTGAGATGCGTATAGCTTCAGCTTCGAAGGAGTGTGCCACATTGTGGCTGAGCTTCAAGAGATTCAAAATTGCTGCCCAAACTTCCTTTATGTATTCGCACCTTAAAACAAATGCTCTATGTCTTCCTCTCCCTCTTCGCATAGACATTGCTCCTCGTTTGTTCATCAAGCTCCTCGTTTGTTCATCAAGCTCTTTGTCAGTAGACTTCCTCTTAGTGTTCTCCAAGCTGTGATGGCATGCTTTGTGATGGCATGCTTGTGCCAAACCATTCCAGCCCAAGCTACCTTTCTCCCCGGCGTCTTTACCGATCTCCACACTTCTTTGATGCCATGTGCATCACCCATTCCGTCCACTCTCTTGGGCTGGTCCATGCCTCCATGGATTTGGGTATTCAATATTCTTTGGTGGACTTCCTCAATAAAGGTGCAGCGTGGTGTGGGGAGGTTCCACTTCCCATCTCGAATGAAATACGACAATTTCGTATCCCACGGCACTCCCAATTCGTAGTGTAGCTGCTCCCCGCAACATGCGCTTTGAAACGGTTCTCCACACCAAGGGTATTGGAAGAACCGGATGTCTTCTCCATTTCCCAACTCATATTGAATGTGCCTTCTAGCAAAGTCTCGGACTCGGAGTAGCCCTTTCCATGCCCATGATGAGGTGGAGGGTGGTCTTCCAAGCCAAATGGAGCGATTCATCAAGTACTTGTGGCGCACAGACTTCACCCAAAGGGCATTTCCTTCCGCCACCACAAGACAAAATAGACGGAGGAGGCCCACATCATTTCAATCCGATTAACGCTTCAGACCAAGGCCCCCTTCCTCCTTTGGTGTACATATATCTTTCCAAGCTACTGCTACCCACTTCTTTGGGTCTCCCCAGATGAAGTGACACATAAGGCTCTCGATCTCCTTCAATACTTTCCGAGGAAGTAGGAAAGCGGACGTCCAATATATGCTAAGGGAGAGGAGCACACTTCTTACGAGCTCCACCCGTCTAGCAAGTGTCAAGAAGTTCTGCTTCCAAGTACTAAGCCGTGCTTTCACCTTGTTGATCAACGCCACACAATGGTTTCTCCCCATCATCCCGGAAAACAACGGTAGCCCAAGGTAGGTCACCGGGAATTCCCTTCTCTCCTTGCCAAGATGTGCTGCAATCCATGTTCTATGTGGCACTCTGTCCCCCATGAAAATTTGGCTCTTCGATGCACTAAAGCTCAGCCCCGAGCAAGCTGTGAACTCCTCAAGTACACCTCAGATAACTCTTGCATTTTCCTTTGTTGCCTTTGCAAATAAAAGGACATCATCAACAAAGAGGAGGTGCGATACAGGAACATCTCCACGAGTAAGTAGCTGGATACGTCCATACATAACCTCCTTCACCATCTCACTCAATACCTCCATACATAGCACAAACAAATAGGGGGCCAAAGGGTCACCTTGTCTCAAGCCGTTGCTGGCCACAAAGGAGGCTGAATTTGCACCATTTACCATCACCACGAAAGAAGCTTTAACACAACTCATGATAAGCCTCCTCCACTTGTTAGGAAAGCAAAATCTGGTCAGCACTTCATGTAAGAAGACCGATGAGATGAAGTCGTAGGCTTTCCGGATGTCAAGTTTAATGCACATTCGTCCCTTCCCTTTGTCAAGATGGAGGCTATGTCATAGTTCATGGGCAAGGAGGATGTTGTCCCCAATTATCCTTCCTTTGACGAAGGAACTTTGAATCTCCCGATTGAGGCGTCGCAACAACCCCTTCAAGCGGTTCGCAAGAACTTTTGATGTGAACCTATATGTCATGTTGCACAACGCAATGAGTCGGTAATCCTCCACCAAAAGTTGTGTTTTCTTTTTAGGATAATCGTGATGGATGTGGGATTCCATTAGGCTAGCACCTTTCTGCTTTCTAGACAATAGCTCATGGCGTTGAACATGTCTCGCTTGATTATTTCCATGTGGCTTTGAAGAACTTTGCATTGAAGTCATCCGGTCCCGGTGCTTTATCAACATTCGCATTCAGCACCACCACTTCTAGTTCCTTCATCTCAAGTGTCTGTGTTAACTCCGTCCCCTCCGCTGGTAGAATATGTGGTAGGATGACGGAGGGGGGGAGAGGTTTCACCTGTAAGTCATTAGCAAACAAATTAGCATACAAACGCCGGAAGGCGTCCCGGATCTCTCCCTCCTCTTCCACGAGGGTGGCACCCTCACCCACTCGTCTCACTTGGTTGGTGGCTCTCCTCACTCTAAGATGCACATGGAAAAATCTAGTGTTTCGGTCCCCCTCTTTCAGCCACTGGACTCTTGATTTTTACCGAATAATGGACTCCTCCCAAGCAAGAATCCGTGCAGGCATTCCTTTTCTACTCCCTTTGCAAGGAGCAGCTCAGCATCATGTGGGTTGTCCACCCTATTTTTCCGAGCTTCCTCAAGTGCAGCTCGGGCCTTTCCCACCTTTTGGTTAATGTTCCCAAATGTAGATGCGCTCCACCAGATAAGCCTCTTCTTTACTTCATCCAGCTTTCCCACCATCCTAAACATAGGAGTGCCTCTCACATACTTGGTCCAAGCTCGTCCCACAATTCTCTGAAACTCCTCATGCTCAGCCCAATGGTTTTCGAACCGGAACATCTTCCTCTTTTCCTTTCGTTTCCTTCCGTCTTCATGATGAGCATGGTGTGGTCACTTAGGTCCTTCTCACTAGTAAGATAGTGGGATTTCGGGAACACCTCGAGCCATGCATTGTTGATTAGAATCCGGTCAATCCACGTCAAAATGCAAGCACTTCCATCAGAAGAATTTGACCATGTGAACTCGCTACCGGTAGAAGTCATCTCAAGGAGCTGTAGTGCATCAATACACTCGTTAAATTCTGACATGGAAACCTCATTTCCAGAAACACCTCCCCATTTCTCGCTCGCCCTTCGGATGCAATTGAAGTCTCCCCCCACTATCCACGGCCTTGAAACATTTGGGGCCACTTGTAGAAGATCATTCCACAATGCTCTCCTGTCCACATGCCTGTTCTCCCTGTAGACCGTTGTGATATCATACTCGGTCCATCTCCTTTCAAGCTGGCCTTAAAGTGTAGCAATTGTGATATTTCAAAGGTGACACTCATGTCCATTATTTGATCATTCCAAAGCACTAGAATCTGTCCTGAGTCTACAATCAAGCTATTTGACATCCATGCATGGGGCGAAATGGCTCTTTTGAATCGTTCAATCTTCTTGTACTTGACCTTATGCTCCACAATACACACCACATCCGTATTTACCTCCTTTATTTGACCCCTTATCATTAGTGCATGGCGAGGTCCATTTGCACCACGCACATTCCAAAAGAGGATATTCATGGGTTCAAAGGTAAGGGGTGACCCCATTTACCTCCACATGAGATCGTTTTGTTACTAATTTTCCGCCCGGATGACCTAAGTGGTGGTGGTGGAGATCTACCTTTCTTCTTGTCCATCTCCTCTTCGCCACTT
The DNA here is from genome assembly GCA_963682175.1 of Triglochin maritima. Taxonomy (NCBI): domain Eukaryota; kingdom Viridiplantae; phylum Streptophyta; class Magnoliopsida; order Alismatales; family Juncaginaceae; genus Triglochin; species Triglochin maritima. The sequence goes on along the minus strand of OY821776.1, from coordinate 31,656,931 downwards.
ATCCCTGAATCCAGCCCACACCCAAGTATCTCAAATCTCCCCCCACCATGTGTTTCTAAATTCCGCATAGGTCCCTTAGCACGTGCCACTGTTGAGGGAGACATCCAAGTCGAATCCTCTTGGCCCAAAGAAGCGAGTCCACTTTGCTCTTTGCTAAGTTCCCTCTCCTCATGTCCTTGATGCCCACCAACTAACTCAAGGGCCGTGGGCCTCTCCCTATCTGAAATCCTGTCCCCACTACTTGGCTCAATCTCACATAACACTTCCCCATCAAGGGGTTTTTTGTGACTCCACTTCATGCACCAAATCCCAATCACGTTGCCCACTAACAACACTTTGAGGAGCCTCCACTAGGTGTCGCCCTTGCATACCTTCATGGTCCCCCACTTTGTCCTTTGCACAAGAGAATTTCCTCTTCTCATTTGCCCAAGGGAAGGTAGAGCACTCAAACTCCTCCACATTGGCTGGTCTAGAAATGGGTGTAGCACTTTTCCCACCCACTTCCATTTGCTTCTTTTGTCCCCCAATAGACTTCCTTCCCTTTGCACCCTTGTTGGAAACCGTTTGGGAGGGAGAATGTCCCATGTCGCATGGCGTGGCTTCATTTGCTCCCTCCAAGGAGAAAAGAAGTGTCTCATTTTGTACAATGCCTCCCAAAGTTACCACATCACATGAGCTCCCACAGGACCTCTCCCCATTTGCTTCTCTTTCAACCTCAGCTGCCCCAAGCTCCACATCATCATCCCTTCCACCCTCTCTTCCCTTCCCTCCCCCACCACCAGCCCCTTGCTTCTCAGCCTCCGCCTCTCCCACCCTAACCAAACCTTCTTGACTATCCCCACACCCACTCGTCCCTCCCAAGTACCTCTCATCTCGGACTTCATGCTTCCCACTCGTACCACGAGTGACCACCACCCATTTTTCAGCAATTCTTTGTGGGGGAACAAGCACATTCGAAGGTATCTTCCTTCGTGGAAATTTCTCCACCGCGGGACCAAACTCATGACAATCCTTCCAATAGCCGGGACGCCAGTCATACTCCACGAGCACTCTATGCATTCCACCTTCTTCCACTTGAACATCTACCCAACTAGGGTATGAGAAATAAAACTTACCACAATGCACACTCGTGCAAAAGCTAACCTTCGTCCATGACCCGTATTGTCATCCATGTAGAGTGGTCTCCTGAGTACACATGCAATATTATTCAACGTTCTTTGCGACCATAATCGTAGGTCAAGAACCGGCAAATGAACCAAAATAGGAACCATTGTGATATGTGCCTTCTCCAAAGTCATCTCCGGGAGCCATTCTCAGACCACTAGTGGAGCTCCTCTAACAAAATATGCCCCCCTTCAAGCACATTCTTCCTATCTTCTCCAAGAGTAAACGAAATAACATGAAACCTTGCCCCCTCCTAATGATTTCCAAGCCTCCAAATAAGCCCCATAGCTTTTGGAGGTGCTTCTCCAACGTTGGTAAATGAGATTTGAACTCGATGAAGTGACCTACCAAAACCGTGTCCCATCTTTTAATTGCCTCTACTACTTCCATCTTTGAACAAATAGCCACCCTATCCCCTCCCTTGACAACCGATTGGATGAAGTCTAGGGTCGTGGATGCCCTTGGCTTTGCTGAGAAGATGTCTGACCACTTCCTTGGGGGAGTAACAACTCTCCCTAGAGGTGGCGCAACAACATCCCCTTCCAAAGCTGCAGATGAGTCTTCCTTTGAGACGAAATGGAGATCCTTAGTGGTGCCACAATCTCCATCTTGTTGTTGCAAACGTGTAGAACTAGTCTTTGTCTCCATTTTAGTGAAAAATCAAGAGATTTGATGAACAAATGGGGTCGGAAACCCTAGATAAGCCTAGGCTTCCCATGCGCACCAGAACTTCTCTCTCCTCTCATGTTTTCTCTCCCCTCTCTCTTGCCCTTTCTCCCTCAGTTGTTGTTAATGTTTCTCACTTCGGTGTATCCATGCCTTGATTTCCTTGTTGTATTGATTCATGTATACATTATGTGTTGCCTGGGATGTGTGGTTGTTTCTAACCTAATGTCAGTAGAGATATAATGATGAGTTTATGTGTTCATATAAGGAATATATTGTTGCATGCAATTGATCTTAATTCTTGGAAATTACTAGCTCAATTTATGCATCTTTCAAACGAATCGTGCATAGTTTGTTGATCCTTTTGCATGTCTGATTTCCATTGTTAACAAACTGATGTTACATGAATTTGACTTGATTAAAATGATGTTATTTGCTTCTGTAAAAGCAAGATGTTGTGCATGTATATTGTAGGGTTAAACTTGACCTTATAACCATCACTTTAAGACCCGTAGCACATGTTGGGACAACATGCACTAGTCTTAGTTTGGTCTGACTTATTGATCTATTATTTCTGATTTGCTGCTCTTATGGGTTATTATTGTCATAAGTTATACATGTAACAACTTGCGTCACATGACCCGTAGATGGCGTGGTTGCATGGTTATGCTTGTTCGATTTGGTTTCGTTGTGATTGTTTGTTCATAACCTATGAAGTTGCTGATTTGCATGTGTTGCTTATGATTTGTTTGTTAAGTTGCTTATTGGCATGTGTTGCTTCTGATTTGATTGGAACCGCGGTGAGTGTAATTGTGTGCTCATTGTGTTGGGCTCGTGCTTGGCTTTTTTGCTATATATTGGATATAGTTATATAGATAGCTTGCATGTGCATATATTGAATAAAAATAATCTTGGGCATGATTGTTTTGGGGGCGATGGGCTAGGGCTGACGAGCCACGGGTAGGGCCTCTATGTAGAGAAGCCTATTTGAAAAGACCTCTATGTATAGAGTCCAGGTGAAGATTGTTACCTGTACAGGCGCGTTGTCATTTTCTACAGGACAAGAATTTCCAATGTCGCGACGACACCATGTAGGTCACTTGCCATGAGTTTGGATGTCAATCCGGAAGACCGCTTTGGGTCGTGCGGTGGGTCACTGCCTAGTGACTTGCTTGTGGATTTGACCAGCAAGGCTGGTGATTCGATTCCTATGTAGAGGGATCCCCTTGGGAGGAACACCCGGTAGTCACGACTATGTAGAGGTGGGTTCCTATCCAGAGGAATTAGTTCGGGTGGTGCCCGAGCGTGCAACTTTGAAGACTTGTGGATTTTCTTAGGCACGTGTGGTAGATAGGCCTCGTGCATAACTTCTCATCTTGTTCTTGGACCCAGGGCATACAGGGTTTTGTTTATTGAAAATTCACGCATATTTGTTGTGTTTTTGCGTTAGGTACTTAAGTTCTGATAGAGGTTAGACAATAAGAGTTTTGGAGGATTTTGTACATGAGGGACAGTCGACAAGATTCTTCGAGTTGTCTTTTTCTTCCGCATTATTTATGATGTATTTCGCTTTTGGAACTCGATGTAATGTATTTGACTTTATTTCCATATATGGATAAATTCCCTTTTAGTTATATCATATGTTTAGTCTATCCATGTATCTTTTATTCAATACATCATGTATGTATCATCTTCTGTTGTAACTCCTTTGGTCGTCGCAGATGAGTCTGATCGTGATAGTTTGCATGGTTTCCCAATGTGCACACCAGCGAGATCGGGTTTGTTACAACTTCGTATCAGAGCAGGTCCGACCCAAAAGTGTATAGAAAATCCGAAGATTTTCCAATGGGGTATCACACCCGAACCCTGTCGGTAAATTCTTGCCTTTTTAGAATTTACATTTCTAATTTTAATAGATCATTCTTGCATGTTAGGCAGACTCATTCTTGCATGTCTGTTTTTGGTCTTATTGCGAAGACATTGATTGATTGTGGGACTACACATTCCTTCTGCGCGGAGGAGTTCGCAACCATAGTGGTTAGAACACCGATGGAGATAACTTTCAACTTGAAAGTCAGTACTCCAGTTGGTGATGTTCTTGTGGTGAGAACTTATCTTACGAGGGTGTTGGTGGTCTTGGAGATCAAGACTTCTCGGCTGACCTCAATGTGTTGCGATGTCGGTTTTTGACATCATGCTTGGATTCGATTGGCAGATTTGGGATCGGTTGCTGGAACTGTTGGATAAGGGTTTGATCAAGACTAGCATTTCACCTTTTGGAGCTATAGTGTTGTTTGTGGATATTGACGGATCGATGCGGATGTGTATCGACTACAGGATGCTGAACAAGGTTACGATCAAGAATCGATATCCCCTGCCAAGGATAGATGACTTGTTCGAGTAGCTGCAAACAATGAATGTGTTCCCAAGGATCGACTTGAGGTCTAGATATGATCAGCTGAGGATTAAGGGTGAGGTTGTTCAAAAGACAACATTTAGGATGCGTTATGGTCACTTTGAGTTTCTAGTAATGCCTTTCCAGACTAACCAATGCGCCTGCAACATTTATGGATTTGATGAACTATACCTGGACTACTTCGTGATAATATTCGTGGATGACATCCTGATTTACTCGCCATGCATGGATAAACATGAGGACCATCTGAGATAGTAGTGCTTGCGATGCTTGCGATTCTAAGAAAGGAGCAGGTGTTTGCCAAATTTTCAAAGTGCGAGTTCTGGTTGGAGCAAGTGGCTTTCCTTGGACACGTGGTGGTGAAGGATGGCATTATGGTGGACCCTTGGAAGGTTCAGGTAGTCCTGGACTGGAAGGCTCCATCCAATGTGTCGGAGATAGGAGTTTTTGTTGGACTTGTGGATTATTACTGGCGATTCATCTAGGGTTTCTCTAAAGTCACGACACCATTGACAACTTGAACCAGGAAGGGAGTGAAGTTTGTGTGGTCGTGGAAGTGCGATGTGCGTTGTCAGGAGATGAAGAGGAGGTTGACACTTCCGAGTGGATCAGGAGGCTTTGTGATCTACAATGATGGGTCAGGGACTGACTTGGGTTGTGCGCTCATGCAACATGATAAGGTGGTGGCATACGCTTCGAGGCAGCTGAAGGTGCATGAGAAGAATTATCCTACGCACGACTTGGAGCTTGCAGTTGTGGTTTTTGCCTTGAAGATCTGGAGGCACTACTTGAATGGAGAGCAGTTCGAGGTCTCCACCCATCACTAGAGTCTGAAGTTCCTATTCTCGCAGAAGGAGCTTAAAATGAGGCAGTGTTGGTGGTTGGAGTTCATTAAGAACTATGATTTCACCATCTTGTACCATCTGGGGAAGGCGAATTCAGTCGCTGATGATCTCAATAGGAAGTGGGAAGGCTCGGTTACTCACCTGAGGATCCAGGAGTGGAGGTTGTTAGAGGATCCAGCAAATTGCCATCCTTTTGTGGAGGAGACCGACCGAGTAGAGTTGGCTAGCTTGCGAGTTAAGCCGACCATCATCCAAAGGATTGCACAGAAGCATATTGTGATTTCAGAGTTGAGTTCCTTACTTCAAGTGGCCGGGATAGAGGGTTCTGAGTTTCGGGTCGCAGTGGATGAAGGTCTGCAATATCGGGATCGATTGTTGGTTCCAAATGTAGATGGACTAAGGCAAGAGATTGTGGATGAGGCTCATGGCTCTAACAAGTGTGCAATAATAAATTCCTTTGTCTAATATTGAATTGATCTGAACATCAGGTAACATAGTATGTCATCCCATTCCATTCTAACCATTTCTAGAAATCCAAGTTCAAACTGCTGAAAAAAATGATTAACTTTTAATCCATTTGAGCATGACCACGCATTTAAGTTTTCACTCTGCAAGAGGCCCAAAGACAACCATCCTATTAAATAGGAGGACAATTAATCTTGCACATCCATGGTTCTCTATATGATTCATGTCAATTCTGACCTCTACGTTTATAGTCTCCTTTTACGGTGCGACATTTGACGGAGTCAAGAATATACCAATTCTCAAATAAGGAAAGTGATGCACTCATGTTTGAAGAATTCAAATATATATTCAATGAGAAATCTTATGACATTCCAAATTTGTTAAAGATTCTCATAGCGGGTTAGTCCAATAGTGAGGAGATGAGAATCCTATATGAGTGAACCTTAGTTCGAAACTTATTTAGACTTCCTAAGTGATAATAGTAAATTTATTGATACGTTCTATGATGAATTATTACTTTCCTAATCTATCATAGGAAATATTTTATGATGAAGAAACAATATATGATTATTGACAAACACAACATCGCAATAAATTCTAACTATTGAGAAACAATTTTTTTCTTCACTAATAGTCAATTTATTGATACATTCTATGACAAATTATTACGTTTCTAATCTGTCACAATAAATATTTTACGACGAAGAAACAATTTATGATTTTTGAAAAACAAAACATTACAATACATTAAAATAAAAGGGACATCTCACGATAAAAAGCACAACTCTCAATATGATAATACATGTTTTGTTGGATAATTGCATTGGGACTCGTTACAACGGGAGATAACCTTACAGTTCATGGTATGACAATAGACTCCACCTTCTAGTCCTGTAAAATCGTTGGCTATAGTGTATTCCATTCATACTTCCTAAACCCTTGGTGCAATCTGTCCTTCCTCCCCACGAAAGCCCACTTCTTGAAATGGCCTCCATCTCTCACTTCTCGGCTAATTGCTTTTATGGTTTGTTGGCGAAACATGACCGAGTGGGCACGTCGGAGGGCCTTTGTCCATGGTTTTTTGCTTGCCCCACTCCTCCAAATAAGGTGGCATCTTTTGTGCCTTCTTAATCATAAGTTTTTTATATTTTGGTTGGTCCTAACATTTATTTTGGTTTAATTTTTTGTAGGGGGTCCTTCGTTGTCATTTTTGTTTAAGAAGACCCGGTGACTGTGCCTCGTTTGATTGTCCAATGTATGAACAACATGCAACTCCATATGGTTGATATGGGCCAACTTCAGGAGTGGTTGGTATCATTGGAGGAGGAGGTCTCATGGCTTTCAGGCTCTTGATACCCCCTCCAATTGATGATTTTCTAGAGCTCCACTGCTCTAATTGTGGGGTTGTTTGCATGCACGAGAGACTGCCTAGAGGCATCTCCAGACTCGGCCGCACTCCTTACACCATAGTGCAACTCACCAGTGCAACCTCCCATGTTGGTGGTCATCTTGAAGAGGTAGTCCCTGAGTGCACCAACTTCCAAACTACAGGAGTCTACGAGAAGTCCTGCCCACAAATTGGAGGTCATCTTGGAGGAGGAGTAAGCAAGAGCTCCAGGCTACCATGTTGGTCATCAATATATCTTGAAGAACCTACTCACAACTCTAGCCTACCAAGTTGGTGGTCAGCTGATGCTAATGCACCTTCCAACAACTCTAGCCTACCAAGTTCGTTGTCAGCTAATCCTGATGTACCTTCCAACAACTCCAGTGTAGATAATGATGAATTGATACATTGAGTTCTAATGTTATTCAGAGTTGCCTCACATCTCTCTGGTGGTGAATTGCTGATTGAGTGAGGTTAAGTAATGTAATGGTGCGCATAGTGTTACGAAGAGTTAAGCATGCCCAGTAAACAATGTAATTGATGCATTGAGTTTGAATGTTATGTAGAGTTGCCTCACATCTCTCTAGTGGTGAATTGCTGCAACACAATGTAATGTTGACTACCATTTGTCTATAATAGTGGGATCAATGTTATTAAATTTGCAACCTTATTGTATCTTTTTGGAATCTACAATTCATAGTTAGTCATTACAAATTACCAGCTTCAATTCATTTTTGGAAGCAACTATTGTTGTTTACATGCCAAAATCAAAAGATCAACCACTAATACGAAAGTAATTAACCACAGTTGCAAGGCTAAAAAAATAACATCAACCCACATTAGTGTAAGAAACCAAGGTATTTACATAAGATCGATCTTCAAATAAAAGTTGAGATTCGTAAAAAATATGATTAACAAAACTGAGTTTTTGGACAAATATGATATGCGTGAAAACTATCATTAAGCAGTTCAATTTACGATTGGAAAATGAAATCACTGACACTTGTGAACAATGTACCAGGAGGGCTAAAATGGCACATTCGATTTTAAAGAACAAATTTGACTTTCAAAGGATCTATTCATGGTTTATGGAACAGACTCATCCCTCAAAAGGCATGCTTGTGGTTTAAAGGGAAGTTTCGAGTATCCAAGGAGAGACTTTAAAGGTTTTGTTTCTTAATACCACGTCGGAATTTTGGTTAAATCCAACGTGATATATCATTTTTATTTGGAAGGACAAAATTATTCAATACTTTTCTTGTTTATAATTATATAAGATATGAAGGTGTTGAATGTATGGTTGTCCACAGGTTAAAACTTCTAGATGTGATATGATGTTTTTATTGGATTTCTTGCATAAATCTATAAAGTTATATTGTTACATATGTTATTTAATATTAAATTTATATACAACCAAAAATATAATTTAGATTATTACAAATCATATCAGAGATCTTTTTATGATACACAAAACTATTATATTGATAGTGACAAGAGATTAGTAGCATATCATATTTTGCATTTATGCTATATATCATTTAGTTTTACCCCATATTTGTACTACTCGAGTGTTTGATTGATGTGTTTCAGGTTTTAGGTAATAAAGAAGAGAAAGGAAGAGAAAACGACTGAAATGCAAAAAGAAAGGACCTTATTGAAGCATCCTGGACTTGTTTGTCATGCTCAAGCACCCTTTTGCAATTCTGGAAGGACCCTGATGAAACCTGGATGTACCTTAACATACGGAAAACATTTCTGGCGCAAAAATCTCTCAACACCATTATCTTGAAAAGCATTTGGGAAATGAAGGCCAAATGGGCTCGAACCAACGGACTTGGAGTGCACCCCACGTGTTAAAAGGACAACTTAAGTTGCTGAGAAAATCAGGTTGGATTAGACACAAATGATCCGCCACTGGCGGATTGAAATCTCCTACTGACGGATCTATTTGGTCCAAATGTGCGCCAACTTCCCACGTGGCTAGAACCTGTTTAATTGGGTGCACCAGACCATAGCGAAATTGTTTACAGCTGTCAGTTTGCTTCCAGATTCATCTACACCGCTCTTTCTTCTATAAATAGCAATAATTCACCTACCTTCACCTTGTTCTGCACTTTCCTCCATTAGAATATGTTTAGTTTAGCCAATTTGGCAGAAAAGGAATGACGATGGATGAAGGTTGTATTCTTACTCTTTTATTAATCTACTGTTGGATTTTAGTTCCTCTCTTCTTTAGCTTTCTTTCTATCCAAATATTTTTACATTTTGTTGGTTGATTTAGTAGTTTTCTATTCTTGCTATCCATGCTGGTTGTTATGAGTAGAGAGTAGATTCACCTCATTTCAAGTGGAGGTGATGTAGACTATGTGTTGTATGGTTATGGGTTCTTCTTATTAATGTTATTTCCATGTACTTAATGCATGCTTAAACTTGTATTAGATGGGATAATGGCCACAGTAGGTACTTTTCTCGTACTAGATCTAAAATTTATATTGTTATTTGTAATGGTTTATCTTTTTATGGAATTGCCTTGAAATGTGTGGATCCATGTTTTGTGCACATTCACATGAATGATTTCGGTTGTAGGTAGGAATAATTGATGCTCCAATGGCCACACTAGGTACTTATTGCATGCTTGATAATCTAAAATCAACCTAAACTTTATGTGAAATGTGCATGTTCATGGTTTGCCATGTAGTGTTGTGTATCCTATACTTATATTATACACTAGCTTCAACTTGTATGCCACACACTACACTTGTGCCTGATTGCATTGAACACCCACTGACACAGACTCCTCTACACACCTCCACTCCAAGGGGTTTTGTTATCTTGTTGATTCATTCTTAATTTTGTTTAGCTAGGTTAGGATAATCCTCTCCATCTCCTTTTCTCTCCCATTCGAGTATGGTGGAAACAATGACACATACAACACCTAGTGGTACGACCCGTACTTGGTGCGTCTTCACCAATGTCGTGCACTTACAATTTTGAACTTTTAAAACTCCACAACAACAAACCACCATACATATCAGAGTATATATATATTACACAAACAAAAACAAAAATGCAAACATAAACACACAACAAATTATAAATCTCTTCCAAGTCAATTGGAAGAGGGTGATCCAATCAGATGTCTCTTGAAAGCCCAAAACATGATTTAATTTTTTTCTCTTGGGTCTGACTTAACTTTGCAAGCTTGTAGAGAATCTTCCGCATCTGTTGGTCCGTTGATCACTTGTCGGGTTTCTCCATTGGTGGTACCGGGGTCCATCATCCCAGAGGAAGTATCGACAATAATGGGTTGGCTCTGAGGAGCCACAAACATAGAACTTCTTGCTAAATTTCTGCAGAGTGTTGGACCACAACTCTGTTGCCTTGAGTCCATACCTGTAGGTGCGATATGGTAGATGTGAAAGTCTCGGTATTTTAACGAAGGGAGAGCCTACTGTCACCGGTCGTGTTAGGAGTCCTTTAGAGACTCTCAAATTTCAACTTTTTCGAGCTTTGGCCCAGCCAAACGCTCTATCCTCGCAAGGAATAGCCGAAAACACCAACACAACCGCACAACTCTTCGGTTACCCTCAGAGTAGGGAACTTGCGGAATAGCCCCCAAAACAAGCACACGCGGAAACTAAGGTTGCACAACCCTCACAATTGCCAAGCCCCCAAACGTCCCAAATTCCCCACACAAGAACACTGAAACATGATGGCGGAACAATCTCTTTTATTAGATATAGAAGAAACGTCCCAAAGGGATTACAATAGATTTCTCGCTCACAAGTCTCTCTCACAGAAACTCTCTCACGCCCAAATCTAAACTCAAACTATAGAGGGAATCCTGTCTGATCTTGGATTATGATCCTGGATTCAATTAAGATTCGATGTTGATTCGATGGATTTGCACTTATGGGAGGCGTCCCCTTTTTATAATGCTTCAAAGTCCTACTTTGTAGCACGGTTGGATGCCACCCAACCCACCTTCCTTCGGTTGCAAGAGAATAGCTCTCTATTCTCCCCCATAATAGTTGTGGCTGAATTAGTCCTTAGGAATCGTTCCCAACTCCTCCTCTATCACAGATTAATTCCCACAAGTAGGCGCCACTTTGTCATAACTGAACCCTTCGGTTTAGGCTGGCTAGAAACGTGGGAGACATGTTGTATTTGCTGGAATATATGTCTTCAAAACCGTCCCTCAAAATAGGAAGTTGCGCAAGTGGGTTTGACCAATTCAAATCCTTCGCACTCCTCCCGTTCGGTTATGGACCCGTTCCTTAACCGAATCCTACTTTTAAAAAAGTCCATCTTCGGTTCCTATTTTCAAGGAATGCATGCACCACGACTTTTACTCATTCCAAACCGAATACCGACATCTAAGGAAGACATGTTCGTATTGGGGCTGACCCATTCAGCCCACGCTTCCCATTTCCTTCGGTTGGTGGACCAAGTCCATAACCGTCTCCACGAATGTAGCCTCCTCCTTTGACTTGGTCTCCACGCCTTTGTTGGGCTGCCCACGCCTTGCCTGGTCACCAATCTCGGTCCTTGCTTCGCCCATGGGTAGTCCTCGTCGGCCCACACCATCCTCCACCAGTTGACCGGTGATGACTCGTGTTGACTACGATCCTCACTTGGTCTCCTTGTGCTGACTCCTGGTCTTTAGCCTCCCAAGCTCCTGCGCCTCCTTCCTAAGCATTGCCTGCTCATGCCCTCCTCCATGGCGCGCCTAAGTACTGCCCGGGCATGCTCTCGCACTTCCCAAGTGCTATGCATGCGCCTCACTTGCTGATGCCTTCTGACCCTTGCTTGGGTGACCCCAGACTCCAAGCCTTGGTTTTTTTCCACGCGCCTCGCGCTCCAAGCTACCAATCGTGCTATAGGCTTTAGAACATCCGCGCCTTTGCCTCGCTTGCTCATGCTCGCGCCCCGTGCGTGTGCATGTTGCCTCATCATAGCCTCCTCGCGCCCGTGCTACGCGTACGTCCTCAGACTAGGCTTTTTGCTCCATGTTTGTAGCCTCGACTACTTGCCTTCTTGCACGCGCTTTGCCGCTGCCTGCCACTCGATTCCACCTTCACGCTTCGCCTTGCGTGTGCGCACGCCCGCGCATCTCGAACCTCCTTGGCGCTTGCCTTGCAAAACCCAGGGGGGGTACTTGGGCTACCCCCGTTGCTCACCTCACGCCTCGCGTTTGGTTTGCCTTGTGTGCTTCGCAGTTCCTTGTGATGCTCCAAGCTCACGAACCCAGCCGGGTATGGCGCACCCTCGGGCACTCTCGATCTCAAGGTGGTGACAAATCTCCCCCACCCAACCCATTCGTCGTCCTCGACGAAGAATAGATTGTGGAGATTAACCTCTCGAATCGATTGGTGACTGACCTTATCCTACAAAGGTCTTGTTGCGTCTCCCCGCAACTATGTAGGGCTTGAGGACCTCCCTTCTTGAACTCCTCTAAGAATTCCTTCCTGGTTTGGATGATGTCCTCCCTCGTTGCCCATTGGTGTCTTCAGTGCCTTGTGGGGATACACACCTCGGCTACCGTTTCCAGGTTGCACCTTCCACTTATACGCCTCTTCCTCCGATTCAGCACCTTGGCGCACGTTCCCTTGAACGAGTGTTGAGGGGGCGCCTGCCTCACTGGGTTCCTCCTTAACCCCGCGCTGCCCAGGTCCTCCTCCTCGGGACCTTCGGGTCGCAACAATTTCGTTGCCTCGTGGACGACCCCTTCGTCCTCTTCGTGGTCTGGTAGCATATCTCCCCATGCACTAGTTGGATGTCCCAAGAGATCCTCGACTGTCTCTGTGTCCACCTCCCTGAACACAATAGGGCTCCACACGCCCCCTTCTTCTTCCAACTCCTCCAGGCTCCACAAACCTACGGGTTCCCTAATATCCTTGTTGAGCTCGAGGGGTCCCGCCTCCGCGTGGCCTAGCTCCATCCCTAGGATCCCCCGCGTCTCCTGGCTTAAGGATGCAAGGTGGCAGACTTGCGCCTCTTATGGTACAACCCCATCTCCCATGCACTTCACAAAGCATGGTATTGGACCTTCGGCGATAAAGATCCCCCTTAGATGAGCTGATATCGATACCTTGGCTTGAACGAGAAAATCCATACCTAGGATTAACTTGAAATCGTCGAGAGGCACTACCATAAACGTGCATGTGCCGCTCCAATCTCCCACATCTACTCGCGTACGTGCAACTCCTACCACGCTACGAGTCGTTGAGTTGACGGCCTTAATCTTAGACCCATCCTTGGTCAGCTCCAAGCCAATAGCTTTGGCCTCTGCTTCAGCTATGAAGTTGTATGTGGCTCCGGAATCCACCATGGCGCGTAGCTTACGCCCATTTATCACAACCTCCACATAGAGAAGGCTCCCCGAACCTTTCTTAGATCGGATGGCGTTCAGGAGTCTGAGAGAGCCCGTGCACACCTCTTCTCCAGATCCTTCGCCTTCCTCGGCAACTAGGGCCCCCAATCTCTCCCTCTTGGGGCACTCTCGGGCCATGTGCGGTCCCTTGCAGATGAAGCATCCACCCGACGGTTTCTTGTCTTTACCACCCTTGGCTTGACCCGCTGGTTCACTGCTAGTCCCCCTCCTACCATGTCCCAGAGGAAGTTCTCCACCTCCTTCGCATCTCGGTGCCTGTGAAGGCCTTTGGCTCGGGCACGCGCAACCTTCGCGCTCCAAGCTTCCCTTCACTCGATTCCTCGCGTAGTTTGGCTATTTCTCCCTTGAGATCCTCTACGCGTTCTATGAGATAATCCTTCGTCTCCTGAACCTCCTTGCGCAGTTCCTCTTCGACCTCTCCAGACGTGACCTCTCCGTCCTCACCACGGCCTGAGATCCACGTCTCCACATCTCTCATACGAGCCTCCAGCCCGTTGATTCTTTCAGAATTGGACATTGCTTGTTTTGTGGATGTGCATACGTCCCTTGAATGTAGCTCTGATACCAGCTTGTCACTGGTCGTGTTAGGAGTCGTTTAGAGACTCTCAAATTTCAACTTTTTCGAGCTTTGGCCCAGCCAAACGCTCTATCCTCGCAAGGAATATCCGAAAACACCAACACAACCGCACAACTCTTCGGTTACCCTCAGAGTAGGGAACTAGCGGAATAGCCCCCAAAACAAGCACACGCGGAAACTAAGGTTGCATAACCATCACAATTGCCAAGCCCCCAAACGTCCCAAATTCCCCACACAAGAACACTGAAAGATGATGGCGGAACAATCTCTTTTATTAGATATAGAAGAAATGTCCCAAAGGGATTACAATAGATTTCTCGCTCACAAGTCTCTCTCACAGAAACTCTCTCACGCCCAAATCTAAACTCAAACTATAGAGGGAATCCTATCTGATCTTGGATGATGATCCTTGATTCAATTCAGATTCGATGGATTTGCACTTTTGGGAGGCGTCCCCTTTTTATAATGCTTCAAAGTCCTACTTTGTAGCACGGTTGGATGCCACCCAACCCACCTTCCTTCGGTTGCAAGAGAATAGCTCTCTATTCTCCCCCATAATAGTTGTGGCTGAATTAGTCCTTAGGAATCGTTCCCAACTCTTCCTCTATCACGGATTAATTCCCACAAGTAGGCGCCACTTTGCCATAACCGAACCCTTCGGTTTAGGCTGGCTAGAAACGTGGGAGACATGTTGTATTTGCTGCAATATATGTCTTCAAAACCGTCCCTCAAAATAGGAAGTTGCGCAAGTGGGTTTGACCCGTTCAAATCCTTTGCACTCCTCCCGTTCGGTTATGGACCCGTTCCTTAACCGAATCCTACTTTTAAGGAAGTGCATCTTCGGTTCCTATTTTCAAGGAATGCATGCACCACGACTTTTACTCATTCCAAACCGAATACCTACATGTAAGGAAGACATGTGCGTATTGGGGCTGACCCATTCAGCCTACGCTTCCCATTTCCTTCGGTTGGTGGACCAAGTCCATAACCGTCTCCACGAATGTAGCCTCCTCCTTTGACTTGGTCTCCACGCCTTTGTTGGGCTGCCCACGCCTTGCCTGGTCACCAATCTCGGTCCTTGCTTCGCCCATGGGTAGTCCTCGTCGGCCCGCACCATCGTCCACCAGTTGACCGTGTTGACTACGATCCTCACTTGGTCTCCTTGTGCTGACTTGGTGTTGACTCCTGGTCTTTAGCCTCCCAAGCTCCTGCGCCTCCTTCCTAAGCATTGCCCGCTCATGCCCGCCTCCATGGCGCGCCTAAGTGCTGCCCGGGCATGCTCTCGCACTTCCCAAGTGCTATGCATGCGCCTCACTTGCTGATGCCTTCTGACCCTTGCTTGGGTGTCCCCGGACTCTAAGCCTTGGTGCTTTTCCACGCGCCTTGTGCTGCAAGCTACCAATCGTACTATAGGCTTTAGAACATCCGTGCCTTTGCCTCGCTTGCTCATGCTCGTGCCCCGTGCGTGTGCATGTTGCCTTAGCATAGCCTCCTCGCGCCCGTGCTACGCGCACGTCCTCAGACTAGGCTTTTCGCTCCATGTTTGTAGCCTCGACTACTTGCCTTCTTGCACGCGCTTTGCCGTTGCCTGCCACTCGATTCCTCCTTCACGCTTCGCCTTGCGTGTGCGCATGCCCGCGCATCTCGAAACTCCTTGGCGCTTGCCTTGCAAAACCCAGGGGGGTTCTTGGGCTACCCCCGTTGCTCACCTCACGCCTCGCGTTTGGTTTGCCTTGTGTGCTTCGTAGTTCCTTGTGATGCTCCAAGCTCACGAACCCAGCCCGGTATGGCGCACCCTCGGGCACTCTCGATCTCAAGGTGGTGACACCGACCATATTGGTCCACCAGTTTTGTACTCATCTTCATCACTAGAGTAGTCGCTATTGTAATTGTATTGGAAGGCCATTATTTTTGGTGGATCGAATACACAACTAGGACTACGAATGTAATAGGATTTAGTATTTACGAACTATGAGTGGAATACATTTAACCTATGATTTTATAGACATTATAATGAAAGGTTGAGTTTCTTCGCATACAATGTAATAGAAGCTTGTGTCTTTTCATTACGACTCCCAATAACCGTCAAAAAATTGTGTCCTGCTAAGTGTTAACACGCCTTTAATAGGACACCCGTGTCTCCAATGGATCGTGTCTTTTGAAGGACACCCATGTCTTTCAAAGGATACTTATGAGTGCCATCATTGGTAAATTAGAGCCATTGTTACATTTTTGGGTATTTAAAATGTACCACAAACTTGATTTGAAAGGATAGGCTCTCGCTTTAAACAACATACTCACCTCTCTTGCGCTGGACACACACCAATCCGTCATAGGACACACACCTGCATAGAACACCGCGGACACACTAGCCCCGCATGGAACACACACCAGTCCATTAATCATTTTCCTATTAGGACATACCATGTTGAATTTTTGGTTTAAGTCTGATGCCTAATGGGTTGGGTCAAACTTTCGAAGTAGCCACTGGCATAGATATATATCTTCTTGCACACTTATCCCTTTCCTTTCTACACGTTTGTGGTTGAAAGAACCAACAACCCATCATAGGTGGTAGACCGAAATGTGCTTCCCGAATGACCGGCCACATATCTCTCCTCCAAAATCACTAACTAGAATCACCATTTCGGACAATCGAAAAACATTCAATTAAGATAATACAAAGGAAACTAATGTTTTGACTCTTGTTAAGTGTTAACACAACTTTAATAGGACACTCGTGTCTCCGACGGATCGTGTCCTTTGAAGGATACCTGTGTCTCTCGACAGACACTTTTGTGTTCCTTGGATGGCAAGTTGAAGCCATGGTTATGTTTTTTGTGATTTAAAGCTACCACATACTGGAGTTCAAACTTCGAAGGACAGATGCTTGCTTTAAAGAACAAATTCACCTGTCCCACAAGGACAAACACTAATCCTCACGAGACACACACCTGCATAGGACAATGGACACACACTAGTCCCTCGCTGGACATACCAGTCTAGTGTGGGACACACATCAGCCCATAAATCATTTTCCCATTAGGACATACCATGTCGAATTTTCGGTTTAAGTCCGACAATAATGGGTTGGGTCCAACTAGCAAAGTACCCATTGCCACAAATATAGAATTTCCGACAGACTTTTTCCTTTCCCTTTCTAAACATTTGAGGACGGAAGGAAACAAAAACCTATTGTAGACGATTGACGAAAATTACTGAAATGTGCTACGCGGACGACCGAACATATATCGTTCCACCAAAATCACTAAATAAAATCACAAGTTCGGACAACTGAAATACATTCAGTCAATATAAGAAAAAGGAAACTAATGTTTGCCTCCTTTTAAGTGTTAACACGCAATTAATTAGGAAACTTGTGTCTCCAACAATCTGTGTCCTTCAAATGACACCCATGTCTCTCGAGGGACACTTATGTGTGCTTTGGTTGGCAAGTTGGAGATATTGTTATGTTTTTTTGTGATTTAAAGCTGCCACAGATTTGAGTTCAAAGGACAAATCCTTGCTCTAAAGAACATACACGTGCCCTTTATTGGGTAGACATGTGGTTTAGTGATTGACATCATTTATGCTTACATTTGTATCTTATATCCATTATATTTCACCTAAACAATGCTACGTGATGAGTTTTATGTTTGAATTTCAGAAATAAATAGGTTTGAAGAGAAGAGGCATAAAAGGACCTAAAAGCATGAAAAAGGACTGAGTTGAGAGACTGAAGGACGAAGATGCAAGATCGAATGACCAGAACGTAAGATCGAAGGACCAATGAGCAAACAAGAATACTTCTCACCATCATAGGGAGTATTTTGACAATTCTATTCGGGTCGGAGTTCCAACAAGTGAAGTAGATGCATCAAAGACAAACCAAGCCATTCAGAAAGCCTAGAAGAAAATCCAGAGCGATCCGAACACTGTAGACCGCCAATTGACGGTCTCTTTTGGTCCGGATCCGCTAAAATTTATGTGGGGCGTGTATTAGTGTGTATTTAGTCTCTTTCTAGTATTTGTTTAGTCCCATACCGGGGACTTTTCCCAGATTACCTTTTTCTGTGGCTATAAATAGAACTCTTCACCTTCTATTGTAATCACACATTGCTTGGTGGCATTCTCTCGACTTGTAGTAAGCCTTGGAGCAAAATCTCAAGGTGGAGTGGAATGCTGCTAGTGATGTGAGTTATTTAATAAAATAATTTTTTCCATTCTTTTGTTCTTATGTTGTTTCTTTATGCATGCTTAGCTTAGTTTTATTTCTTTGAGTGTAGGCTAACGTGGTTAGAATGTTTCCTTTCTTCTTTAGTTTAATTGTTAGAGTAATGTGTAGTGAGTAGATCCATCCCCATTTGGGGGTGGAGATGATGTTCATACATGCATTAAACAATGGATATGAATGCTGTAGATTTTGATTGTGTTGATAAATGTGAATGTATGCTTGCTTGTTAGAGTAGAATACTACACTTGATGAGTTTTGCCAAACATCATAGACACCTCCCATGCTTGTTTAGGTTCTGAAATAACCAGCTTGTGTATATGAATGTTAATCAACTAGGTTAGTGAATGGATCGATAGGTTTTGCCATAACCTTTAGACACTTCCTATGCATGAAAACGCTACCTACGTTTGTGTCTATAGAATGCATTTTTCACCATCTTTTTACATGTGTGCACACACTCCACCCCTAGGGGTCTTTCTCTTCTTGATTCCCGCTTAGTTTTGCATTCTTTTAGTTTTGATTCGAAGTAATCGTTAGTTGCTTTACTTTGCATTTTTCTTCTTAGTAGTTTAGTGTAGCGTAGATTAGCATAGACAAACTCTAGTTTGGACGATTCGAGTGGATTTAATTTGTGTTTTGTAGTTTTCTTTGTGTCAGGAGACTCACATTGGGAAGGGGAAGCATCTGGTGAAGTTTGGAGGCGATCTGAGACTCCAAGACCGCCAATCAGCGGCCTGAGACCGCCAACTGGCGGTCTGGTAATCTCCTTTCACCTCTTTATTTCTGTGGAGTGTTGCTATAACTGAAGTAGAAATCTGGGGATCAATTTGGCATGTTCCGACTTTTAGTTTGTCCCCAGATCAATAATCAATCTCCCTTTAAGCAACTTGGACCTTAAAACCCAAAGCAAAAGATTAGGCCTTCTTTCTTGTTTTGGTCATGCATCATGTACTCGACTTAGACACGTAGATTGTCTTTTCTTTTAGCTTTACTTTCAGTTGCTGAGTGCTGGCGTGAGGTACGCGTTTCCTACTCTCATTTATGCATTTCGTATGAACATGCATTAGTTAGTAGAAAAGTGCATTGCAACAAGTGTGAGTTGAGCGTTTCTTTGGAGAGTTGATTGTTAGATTAGGACTCCAAAATGCTACTAAGGAGGGGTTGTCCTATATAAGATAAGGTGGGGGATTTCATCACCCTTTCCTTCGCCCCAAAAAAACCACACTAATCAAGAGCCTAATTTTAAAATCAAGTAGACATTGGCCCTAAGGATTTCAGGCGCATTAGGAGAGTAATCCGGTCCCGACCGTCATGGCCTGATCGGTGTTGCCCACTTTGTCGATAGTAGGAGAGACGAGATCTCCAGATCTTGACTCACTTGTTGGGCTTTGTGGTCCTCGTCGTTGGGAGGTGAGGCGTGTTGAGGTCATGTGACCTCGTAGTTAGGCGTCGTCTAGTTTTAAGGACCTATAGCGACCTTACGACTATTTGAGCCTTGTTTGCTTGTGTGCTTCTACCTGTACCCACCCGCCGTAGCATAAGGACTTCTTCCCTTCTCTCCTGAGTCATTCCCTCTCTTCAGTGTCCCTTCGTCCTCTCCTCTACGCACATTTTTTGTTTTAAAAAAAAGAGGTTTTGGTTTGTGTGTGCATCTTTGTGCATGCTTGTGTGGGCACGAGACGAGAGCGGTCGTTTGACGAGGCGTGTCGTCAACCCTGCTTCGGTAGTCGATTTCTCGATGCCTCATCCTCTCGTGTTCAATGGCTGCTCATTACCGCGAATAGGAGAAGTTGCTGGACCCACCTGTCCCACATGTTCTACCTGTTCTTCCTGTTGTCGCTCCCATACCTCTACGTCATCGATGCTACCCGAGCCGTGCCATTCTACCCTCATGCATCGTACTGTCAGAGGCAAATGGGAACCACTTTGAGGTTAAGCCTCAGTTTATTTCCATGCTCCCTCACTTTACTGGGAAAGGTAACCCCTATATCTTTCTCAGGGAATTTGAGGAGGTCTGTGCTATGTTCAAGTTGCAACAACTTAACACAGACTCCATCCATCTTAGGCTTGTCCCCTTTGGACTGAAGGATGATGCCAAGAAGTGGTTATACAACAACCAGACGAATGCCCTTAGGACTTGGGATGAGTTTCAATATGCATTCCTCAAGAAGTACTTTCCAAATCATCAGACTCAAAAATTCAGGAACAAAATCAATTCGTTCTATCAACATGAGACCGAAACATTCCATGCATACTTAGAGAGGTTCAAGGAGCTACTATCCTGATGCCCTCACCATGGCATCGAGTAGTGGCACCTGTGTCAGATTGTTTACGAGGGTCTTCACATCCCATCCCTAACGCTCCTTGAGTCGATGTGTCAAGGAGAGTTTTAGGAAAGGATGAAAGGGAGGCATGAGATTTCCTACAAGACATCGCTAAGAAAACCATGCAATGGGAAAGTCTAAGGGAACCACCTGCATCATTTAGCATAGGAGCGAGGATCGCAAATACAAACTCGACTAGATCGGGTGCCGCATTTGCCATCGATACCACTGCGTCCACCGAGGCACGCATGGCGGCGTTAATGCACCGTATGTATTCGATTGAGCTCCAAAACCAACAAGGTGCATCTCACATGTCCACATCTGGTCCAGTCCCCTGTCATTCATGTGGTAGGATAGGTCATTTAAGAAGCGAGTGTGCGTCCATTCCTCCTGCGATGGAACATGTCAATGCCATCTATGATAGGGCTAGGAATGACCCATATTCATCATCTTATAATCCCGGATGGAGGAACCACCCTAATTTTTCATGGAACCAAAATAATGCCCCGGGTGGTCCTTCAAACTCCTCTCGAACACCTAACCAACCACACCAACCTCCCATGCATGCACAAATCAACCGGGTTTGCCAAATTCCAATAATATGGAAACCCGATTTAATTCGCTTGAGACCTTGACTCGTGGACTTGAAAACTCAATGAATTTTTTTATGTCAACCACAAGTCAAGTTCTCACTTCAAATCAGCAGACCATCAAATCTCTAGAGCTTCAGATGGGCCAATTGGCTCAGTCTGTACATGAAAGACAGAGAGGGTCTCTGCCTAGCCAGCCTGAGGCTAACCCCCGCATGTACCAACAACAACACATGCAAAATGAGAATGTGGTACCTCGGGGGTGGCAAGTGAACCATGTGGAGGAACCTGTTCACCATGTCCATGCCATTGTAACATTATGGAATGGAAAGCAGGTTGACAATCACATTTCCTTGCCACAACCACCATCTATGCAGCCCCTCAGTGGGAATGGTGGTGAAGAAGAGGTTGAGGGTGAGGGTAATACACCAACGCCTCCTTCTCAGGCACCGCAAAAAACCTACCTGCCAAAAGCTCCCTATCCTAGTAGGTTAACCAAAAAGCAGAGTGACATGATGGATAAGATATTAGAGGTGTTTAAGAAAATAAAGGTTAACATCCCCTTGTTGGATGTCATCCAAAAAATACCTCAATATGCCAAAGTGTTAAAAGATCTCTGCACAACCAAGAGGAAGACCAATGTTCCTATGAAAGTATTCTTGGCTGCAAATGTAAGCTCACTTCTGTCGAATCCCACCTACACAAAATACAAGGACCCTGGGTGTCCTACTATTCAGTGTACGATAGGGGACACTAGCATGACTAATGTATTGCTTGATTTAGGATTGGCGGTCAACCTCCTCCCATTTTCAATTTATCAACAGTTGAACTTGGGAGAATTGAAACCAACTAAGATCACCCTCCAATTGGCGGATAGATCCATTCATATTACAAAAGGGATTATCGAGGACGTGCTTATCAAAGTTGGAGATTTTATATTTGCAGTCGATTTTGTTATCCTCGATAGCAATCCTGTTGCAAACACCCACCCTCAAATACCTTTGATTATGGGTAGACCATTTCTGGCAACCTCCAACGCCTTAATTAATTGTAGAAATGATCTCATGAAGCTCTCATTCGGTAACATGAGTGCCGAGTTTCATGTTTTCAACTCTGGTAGGCAACAGGAGCCCATGGACCAACCTTTAAATCTCAATCTCATCCGCCAATTAGAAAAAGCACCGCAAAATCAACGAACACCCCTAACAACAATGCAACCCATTGAGAATGTTTATGGGCCCAGCGAAAACTCATTACCTGTCTTTGCAATGCAACATAGTGAGCTGGCATCAAACATGAATGTCCAAAGGTAGTGTTCATTGCATGATTCAGTGGAGACCATTAGTGAGGGGGACACACCTAAGCATATGCCCATTCCAGAAGGTGTCGTCACCCCGTGTCCTAGGGCTATTGAGCCCTTTGAGCTTCAAATCGACTCCAACAAGGACCCCCTACGACCGAGCTTATGCTTGACAATATAAAGGATGGTGGGAGGTCCTTGTTGGATGACTTGGGGAGAAGCCCCATTCTTAGTGATGCAGGTCTGCTACATCCATCGAATGAGCTTGAGGAACTCATTCCGATGCACCCACCTATTGGTTGGAGGGTTTTGTTCGATGAGCAACTAAACCCTAGTGAGGCAACACAACTTCGCTCTTTCAAGTTGCCTACATCAAACCAATATCATGAGGGGTTCGAGTCTTTCAGCGTTGACCTTTCACCCCACATGACACCTCAGAGTACCAGTGAAGTTTGCCCATCTCGGCAAGTCTCTGGTCCTCATAACTCGATGTTCTCATTTGATATTACTTGACCAAATGATTATGAGAATATCTTTGTTGATTTATATATCTTGTAAAAAATAAAAAAACAACAAAAAACAACAAAAAAAAACACAGAAATAAACAAAAAAGTGAGTAATAAAAGACTCCATGAGCGAGCATTGATTGTTGTGGGCCCCAACCCTTGTGTACTTGGGCCCCATTTCTTTCATGTATTTGTCTCCCTTATTCAGTATCTCACAGGTTTTAAGGGAATTCGGGTTTGTGTCAATCACTATAACCATGAACTTCCTGTTGCGCTTCATGTTGGTGAGATCTTCCCTTTTTCATGTATAAATCCATGTAGTATCATGCTCACATTCATTGAGGACAATGCATGAAGTAGGTGTGGGAGGGATGCTTTATGTTTGTACATAGTCGAGTCATCTTCCTTTGATTTCGTTTTCTTTTGTTTGTACTGCTAGGGTCATGTTAGTGTGCTGCATTTAATATTGATATATATGCTTGCCATGATCCTTGGGTGACTTGTCTTCTTTTGCTTGCCTAGTGCTTTAAAATTTACACATTTCTTTCAAAATCTTCATCTGTTAGCGAAAGAAAATGTTTTGTGGGTTTTGCGTAAGTTTGCCATGTGCAAAACCATTGAGAGGCAAAGTAAAAAGAAAGCTCCCAAAATTGTCTTGAACATGGTGCATTAGGATATCTAGTTTACTGGATTTAGGTCTTATCGAGTAGTAAGGATGCACCCCGTTTTTCCCTCGGGGGACGAGTAGTCATAGGGTTTCAGTACTCAAACTAATAAAGAAGTCCACCCTGAACCTAGTGAGTCAAATTATTCGTGTCTGTTAGTATAAGGAAGTTTGTTGTAGTAAAGGGCCCTTAAACTCTTTTTTGTGAAACTGTAAGTGTAGGGGTTTTGGTTTCCATGTAGATAAATGAATAAGTTGTTTTCTCTCTTTTCGCACGGCTCCTATCACTCGGGAAATTAGGTACGAGGGGACTTAGGGCCTGGTGCTCTCGAGTCATCTTACTTAGGATGCACCGATCGAACTCCCGTTACACGGGTGGTAGGGATCGCCCTATGTGGAGATTTGGGGGAAGGTATACGTGATAGTATAAGTCCTCACAGGCAATGATGCACGAAACCCGACCCTGGGAGAATCAAACACCAACCAAAATAATGCCCGAAAGAAGAAAAAAAGAAGAAAAAAAAGAAAAAAAGGTCAAATAAGAACCTTAATGGACTTTACACAATGTATCACTTTCAGAAGTTAAGGTTGCCCATGTCTTTCACATAAGTCCTTAACTAACTTTCACGAATGATTCATTAGGCTAGGTGTGTGGACTGATTACTTATATAGAGTCGGACCGTAGCATTACCACGTCCAATGATCGACAAAATGAGCCATTGAGTCGTGTAGCTAGGGTGAATAATTTATCTTTGTTCAGATTTTATGGGTGTATTCGCTGAAACCCTCAAGAGACAACACTCGTCCTCCTTGGGGACAATGAGGTTTAACGACTTGTTGCACGTGCTAAGTCCAACCGTGATTCCTACGAAAGTGAGTTAGGATTTCCCTGTTTTACGTATGCTTTTCCTTTCTTTCCTTTTCTCTTTCTTTGTTTTCTTGGGACTAGCAAAAGTTAGGTGTGGGGGTATTTGATTGACATCATTTCATGCTTACATTTGTATCTTATATCCATTATTTTTCACCTAACCAATGCTACGTGACGAGTTTTATGTTTGAATTTCAGAAATAAATAGTTTTGAAGAGAAGAGGCATAAAAGAACCTAAAAGCTTGAAAAAGGACTGAGTTGAGAGACTCAATGACTAAGATGCAAGATCGAAGTAGATGCATCAAAGACAAACCAAGCCATTCTGAAAAGCCCAGAAGAAAATCCAGAGCTATCCGAACATTGTAGACCGCCAATTGGCGGTCCAAGACCGCTAATTGGAAGTCTCTTTTGGTTCGGATCCGCTAAGATTTATGTGGGGCGTGTATTAGTGTGTATTTAGTCTATTTCTGGTATTTGTTTAGTCTCATACCGGGGGATTGTCCCGGATTACCTTTTTCTATGGCTATAAATAGAACTCTTCACCTTCTATTGTAATCACCCATTGCTTGGTGGCATTCTCTCTACTTGGAGTAAGCCTTGGAGCAAAATCTCAAGGTGGAGAAGAATGCTGCTAGTGATGTGAGTCATTTAATAAAATATTTTTTTCATTGTTTTCTTCTTATGTTGTTTCTTTGATTGTAGGCTAAAGTAGTTAGAATGTTTCCTTTCTTCTTTAGTTTAATTGTTAGAGTAATGTGTAGTGAGTAGATTCATCCCCCTTTGGGGGTGGAGATGATGTTCATACATGCATTAAAGAATGGATATGAATGCTTTATATTTTGATTGTGTTAATAAATGTGAATGTATGCTTGCTTGTTAGAGTAGAATACTACACTTGATGGGGTTTGCCACACATCTTAGACACCTCCCATGCTTGTTTAGGTTCTGAAATAACCAGCTTGTGTATATGAATGTTAATCAACTAGGTTAGTGAATGGATTGATAGGTTTTGCCATAACCTTTAGACACTTCCTATGCATGAAAACACTACCTACATTTGTGCCTATCGAATGCATTTTTCACCATCTTTTTACATGTGTGCACATACTCCACCCCTAGGGGTCTTTCTCTTCTTGATGCCCGCTTAGTTTTACATTCTTTTATTTTTGATTTGAAGTAATCGTTAGTTGCTTTACTTTGCATTTTTCTTCTTAGTAGTTTAGTGTAGCGTAGATTAGCATAGACAAACTCTTCTCCCATTTTGTTGCCACTTGATTTCTGAAAAACCAGAGAGTTCTCTCCTCCCCGTGGATCGACCCGTATTTGCCACGTCTTCACCGACGTCATGCACTTGCGGTATTATAAACGATTAAACAATTAGTTTAAGTGTTTAACTATCCTTTCGAGTTTTAAAGAACAGACAAGTGCTTTCAAGGACATACGTGTCCTTTAAAGGACATATGTGTCCTTCAAAGGGTAGACTTGTGGTTTAATGACCATTTCGAGTATTAAAGCAAACCTTCAAGTATCCAAAAACTGATAGTAGTTTTTGGAACCCAAACATCCATCTAATGGCATGCAAAAAACCCCATGACAAACCCTATCAACTATACAGTCATGGTTTTTCAAATAACCCATTAAGATTTGGCAGTCTATTGCATTGGTAGTCATTACGAAGGGAGACAATTTCCTTTTGGTTCATAGTATGCCAAGAGAATCATCCTTCTTCCATTCATACTTCCTAAACCTAAACTCTTCCAAGACAATTCCCACTATCACCACTCAAGTAAAAAAATGGCCTTCCAACAAAATTCTATCTTCGACATTGAGTACTCTGGTGATGACAAGTATTTTCCCAGTGGACCGATATGGGGAGGGTATCCCCTTGTTGATATACAAGGGTCCTACAACTAACCTATCACACATGTTGGTGTGGTTTCAAGGCCACGGAGTTGTAGTCTGCCACTTACGACATCGTTAGCATCAAGTTCTATATCTGCGACTCAGAGATGTTGACCCTCTTTTGCTGATACTTTTTCTGGGATGATGGCACACCAGCACCACCGGTGGATGGACCCGACCAGACAATAACGGACCCAGGGCTATGACAAAGTTGGGTCAGACAATGGAGGTGCAATGCATTATCTTCTATTCATTAAGGCAATGCCTCATTAGAAACATTAATTTATTTGGAGAGATTATAAAAAAAAATTGTGTTTGTTATTTTTGGGTATTAAATATATGTTTCCTATCAATACAAAGAATACAATTTCCCAATGAAACATAATATTTCCCTCTAGCATCCAGAACTATAAAAAATATGAACTACAAAAACAAGGATGTCAATTTAAGGACATGTATGCCCTTTAAAAGACACGAGTCAGTTCTTTAAAACATGAATCCGTCCTTCAAAGTTGGAACTCGAATGTGTCCGTTAAATGTGTTCTTTAAAGAATGACACTATTCTATAAAGATACATATGTCCTTTAAAAATAATGAGTTTTTAACGAAGGAAAAAATATTGAATTTGTTGGTTTTTGGATGTATGGAAATTTAATATTAAATAACATTTATAACTTTAATTGGTTTAGCATCCGTACTTCAGTAGCCACAATCTTTAAAAATAGATCACCCTAGTTTTTTTCTCTCTATCACGTCAACTTTTCCATTTCACAGCATTAATCCATAATCTTTTTCTGTTTCATATAAAAAGACCATGTCGTTAAATCAACTCCTCTTTCCTCCATCACATTTTTTTTCAATTTACACTTTAATTAATTAAATAATTAATATATCATCATTTATCTTATTTATGTATAAATTAATAGTACTAAAATTCGATA
This sequence comes from Triglochin maritima, assembly GCA_963682175.1. Taxonomy (NCBI): domain Eukaryota; kingdom Viridiplantae; phylum Streptophyta; class Magnoliopsida; order Alismatales; family Juncaginaceae; genus Triglochin; species Triglochin maritima. The sequence goes on along the minus strand of OY821776.1, from coordinate 31,629,687 downwards.
CCAATTTTTTCCAATTTTTTTTTGAAAAATTGTTCAACAAATGTGGGTCCAACTGTCGAAGTAGCCACTGTCACATGCACATATATAGAACTTCCTGTATACTTTTCCCTTTTCTTTCTAAAGATTTGGGGGTTATCCGTAGTATTTCGAAAATACAATATTTATATAGCAATATGGGTGTCTATCTGTAGAACATGAGGAGATAACAATTATGGTGATTTTTAAAAAAAAATATTAGTTATTTTCTAAGATATCTCGAATTTAAACAATACAATCATTTTTTTATTCAAATTCAAATATGAGTGGGTCTCATCACTATTAAACAAATATTAAAAAAATAAAAAAATCACATGATACGGTCGTGGGATAAGCCCCGTTGTGGGAATATCACGATCGTCAAAAAGACACACTCTTTGTCACCTACCATGTCATCATTTGCGGTTTTAATTTTATTGTTTTAAAGTGAGTAGAAAATGTGATTTCCGATATATTGAGAGACATTTAGAAAGGAAAACCCTAAAAAAAACCATGAATCCAAAATCTGCCAAGTTGACCCCAAAAACAAAATCCATGAAATGGAAGCAAACATGGACGCTCCATGCACCAGCGGTAAAAAGCAAGTGAGCGGGTGGTTTGAGTTTTTTTTATACTAGTCCAGGGTTTCACCCTGCTGTGTTCGCGTTCAGTGGGCTGGGGTCCGTCCTTTTAACATTCGATTTTATTGGCGTTTGGAGTGTGTGTCCATTTAACATTGGAGTTTGCGTCCCACGAAGGAGATGTGTGTCCTTTGATGGACCATTGTGTCCTCTTATGTTGTGTACCTTATGATTTTAAGTTTGTGGTTTAACATTCGAATTGTGCTTTTGAGGTACTAACTTTGGCCTTTCATTCAATGTAGAGTGAGAAGAAACTGCTTACGAACATTTGTTCTTCCAGCCTACAAAGTGTAGATGGGCAACCTTTAAAAGGGAGATGAAACATCTTACTAAAAGAGAACAAGCGATATTCAAAAGGACCCCCTTCACACACTTACTAAAGATGAAAGGTATCATGGTGAATAATGACATCGTGGAGTTCTTGATCGAGAATTACGATGAGGAAGAAGGAGGTTTTAGACTTTTGAACAAAGTGGTGAATCTGAAAGCCTCCGACGTCGTCGCGGTATTGGGTCTGCCACTGGGCAGAGTGGCAGTTAACATGACTGAGAAGAAGTCGATGCAATGACGAGGTCGACGACTGGAGAAGACAGAGTTTGGAGTACAACTGGCCGAAGCGAGGGCAAGTGGAGACGACAAAGAGTGCATCATACTTATATTTTATCTTCTTTTCTGTGATGATCCGTAAACATTAAAGAGATGGTACATGTCAGCGATCGAAAGCCTGGAGGAAATCAGAATGTATGCCTGGGTGAAGGGAGTTTTCAAGTACTTTACTGCTATCATAAAAAGGGCAGTAGAGATTTGAAGAGAAGGAAATCCACCAGCAGTGTAAACCATGATATGGGGAAGGTGGACGGATGTGTGGCCGTACTTCAGGTAAAACAATAATTATTTCAATTAATTTTCATCATTGAACAATGGCAAAATGTACCCAATACACCATGCCAGAGTGAACTTCTGTGGTAGACGAGAACGGCAAATGGCCAAATCGTACGCGTATGCCTTTCTAGAATATACCTAGTACACCTAGACAGAGATAACTTCTCTGGTAGATGTGAACGGCGAAAACCTCGGCGATGAAAACTTGAAGATTCCTGCAGAAGGTGCCTCCACATCCCAGGTTGAAGTGGCAGATGTCTATGCCAATGAAATGGTTGTGTCGTTTTAACCCTTTAAAATAAAACATGTCCTTCAAAAACAAGAAATTTGTCCTTCGAAACAAACAATTGTCAATTGAAGGACAAGTTGTAGTTTAAAAGGACACCATTGTCCTATGAAAAACAATAAATTTGTCTTCTAAATTTCTACTACATTCATTAATAATTCGTGATCCAGACGTCATTACATCATATTAAATAGGAAAAACGATGATTCTTGAATTTATCAGTGAAGAAGAAGAAGCACAGGATGAGACGAGGGAGGAAGAAAAAAAGAAATTTGAAGAGGAGGATAAAGAGAAGGCAATAAATGATGAAGAAAAGGAGGAGAGGAAGAGAAAGGAAGAGGAGAAGGCAAGAAATGAGGAAGCAGAGGAGGAAACGAAGAGAGAGGAAGATAATGTTGGATTGTTGGCCTTAATCAATATTAATTTTGATGATTAATCAAACTAATCTTAATCAATCAAAGTGAGCAAGCACGATTACATGCATTGAATACATACTTGTATACTTGCAATCATCTTAACAAGTTGATCAAGACAATCAAGGAAATGATCATTGGGACAAAGACATCAAAACTCAAGACTTGTAATCAAAGATTTGGACCAAGACATGTAATTTTGAATTTATTGAGTCCATAAGGTTTAATTTAAACTTGAGCACTAGGATTCTGTCTCGTCAAGATTCGGTAAACCGAACCCCTCACTATCAACCGAAACCTTTCTAGTTCAGTCCACCGAATACGTATCGGTTATCCAAATACTTCCCACAAGTAAACATTAGATTGTTCTTTGGAATAGCACAACATGCCCTGTCGGAAGACCGAACCATCTTCGGTCGATCGAATAACCCTAGAACGGATTTGGACTTTGCTCCAACAGTCACATTTTAATTGAGCCCTTATATCCCAATTGAGTTATCCTAATTCGGATGACCAAATACCAATCGGTCAACCGAATCCTTACTGGTTTTAGGCACCTAACGACTATTTACACGTGGCATTGGACCGTTGTACCAAACGACTATTTGAGCCTTAACTTTCAACGCAAAAACCACGCTAACTTTGGTCTACCAAAATATAGACGGTCAACAAAACTTGAGAAGATCAGAGCCCAACCAATCCTACTGTCCACCTTGGAACGGTGAACCGAATAGAATTTGGTTAACCAAACTTAATTAGGGCTAAATTGATAAGAGTTACTGGAAGTTGGTGTACGGTGATCTGAACCCTATTCGGTCAACCATATGCTTAGTTCAAATCAATCAAACCCTTGTTTTTCCGACAACCATTACTTGAACGGTTGACTGAACCTGGTCTAAAATCTGCCCGAACTTAAGTCACATCTTGCTTCTCATTGGTCCATTTCCCAACCAACTCCCAAACGCCTATTAGATCTTGAAGGTTATAAATAGAACCCCATTTGGTGGTTGTGAGACTTGAACACTCCCTATCTTTCCCATACTCATAGCCAAATCCTTTTCATCTTCAAGATCTCAATCCTCAACACTCAAGCCAAAACATCACCACTTGCATAACCAATTCCATATCAATATCCAAGTGTGCTTAAGTATAGAGTGTTAGTTAGATGGTGATTCCATCTCCATATTCAAGAATCAACAAAGAGTTGTAAAGCTACGAGGAAGCTCCCTCTCGGGTTGTGAGAGGAGACACGAGCGAGGAGACGTTGTTCGTGATTCTCGGTGGTTGTAAACGGTGTTCATCTCGGCCCGGAACGGAGATCGGTTAGTGGAACCATAAGCGAGGCTCTAGGGATCGAGCGAGGCTTGCGAGGAGCACTAGGACCGGGTGCGGTTTCGAACCTCTATAAACTCCGGTGTCGACGAATTTGTGGTTTGCAATTGTCTCTTCCCTTAATCCTTCAATTAGTATTTTTTAATTCCGCAATTATCTAGTGATTAGAGGGCCGTCAATTTTAACAATTGGTATAAGAGTATTAGGTCGCTAATTTTATTTACTTAATCGTAATTTAGCATGGCATGTACTTCTAATCATTGTGAAGGATTATCCACATCTAAGCCACCTTTATTTAATATGTTAAACTATGACTATTGGAAGAAACAAATGAGAATATATTTGCAATCCAATGACTTAAAATTTTGGACATTCATCTTAAACCCATACACACCTCCTAATGACGATGAGATTTTATCCTTACCTAAACCAAAACTTAAGGAAGGAATTCCGGCATCATAAAAATATTATATTGTGGGTTAAATGAAGGGGAATACAATAGGGTAAGAGGTTGTGAAAGTGCTTATGACATTTGGCATGCATTAGAAATGCATCATGAAGGTTCAAATAGATTGAAAGAAACTAGGATTAATTTGCTCGTGCATAAATATGAACTCTTTCGTATGCAATCTGGTGAGAACATAAGCAAGATGCACACTCACTTCACTGAAATCATTAACTCTCTCAAAGCACTTGGCAAGGATTTTAGCAAGAGAGAAATGACTCGAAAGATTCTTCGGTCACTCACTGATGATTGGGAGGAGAAGACGATTGCTATCAAAAAAGCATAAGATCTCACCAAATTATCGGACGAGGAGCTTATGCGTAGTCTCATGACATATGAGATACAAATGAAAGACCACAGGGAGAAGGGAGCCAAGAAACCCTTGGTGCTACACGCCGTCCCCAATTCAATCAAAGGAAATAGTGACATTGAAGAGTTGGCGACACAACAATTCAAGGAGTTCTTTAAGGAAGAAAAAGAAAGGAGAAATGAAAAGAAGAAGAAGAAGAAGAAGAAGTAGAAGAAGAGAAAGAGAAAAGTGAAGAAGAAAGCTCTCAAAGCTACTTGGGATGATTCATCATCTTCATTAATTGAAGGCGAATTCGCTTCAATGTGCTTCATGGAAATAGAATATGAAGATAGTCAGGTATCTTCTTGCTCTAGTCACGATTCAATTGATTCAAATCATTCAAATTCATATAATGAGCTTCAAAGTGAATTCAATGAATTTCTTGAGAATTTTGAGAAAATTTGTTAAAAGAACAAACTAGTAAGAAGGAAAATCAATGAGCTACAATGTCAAATTGAATCTATCATGAATGAGAAAAATGAATTGCTTGAATGTCGTGATAAATTTGCATTAGAGAACACTCATTTGATTGATGAAATTACAAATCTAAATGCAAAACCTTCATGTAGTGATGATATTCAAGATCTAATTGCTAAGAATGTTCAATTATAAAAATATCTTGAAAGATTTACAAAGGGAAAGAAAATGCTTGATAGGCTTATTGGTAGTCAAAGACAATCTTTAAATAAGCATGGTTTAGGCTATAATGTTAACAACTACAAAAACCATGTTATTCTTACTACATTAAATGGAAATCATTTTTTGTGAATAAAAGTTCCTCAAGTGTGTGGGCATCTAAGACCAAAATGCTTTGGTTATTAGAAATTAATGTCAAAGGACCCAAGGTTGTTTGGGTACCAAAATCTTCACTCGTATGTACTTAGCAGGAGGAGGATCCATAGGGATCGGCTCAATAAAGAAGAGATTGATTCCAAGCTTCAAAGAATACTTTTGGATCGAATTCATAAAGTTATCGTCGCTATCAAAAGGAGATTGGAACCAATACCAAATCGAGGATCAAAAGGTGGGTGATATTCTCAATACTCTTAAACTTTAACAATTGGTTCTAATCTAGGATGTTGCATGCTTAAACGATAACATACATCATTGCTTTTTTGGCCTTAGTGATAGGGGAGCATATAATGTTATATCATCTAATTAAGGGGGAGAATTATGTAATCCTAAATCTTTGCATTATATGCTTGTATTGTTTGCATTTGATTGATGTCAAAGGGAAAGAATGATAAGGATTGAGCTTCAATTTACTCATACTATGCATATTGTTAGGGGGTATCTTGTACATGAATAGTTTGCATATATGAGGGGGGAGCAATCATATAGAAAAAGGGAGAACATAAATTGGAACTCGAGTATTAAGATATAGATTTCCCATCATCAAAAACGGGGAGATTGTTGACTTTTTGGCCTTAATCTGTATTAATTTTGATGATTAATCAAACTAATCTTTATCAATCAACCTAATCAATCAAAGTGAGCAAACACGATTACATGCATTGCATACATACTTGTATACTTGCAATCATCTTAAGAGGTTGATCAAGACAATCAAGAAAATCAGCATTGGGACAAAGACATTAAGACTCAAGACTTGTAATCAAAGCATTGGACCAAGACATGTAATTTTGTATTTATTGAGTCCATAAGGTTTAATGTAAATTTGAGCACTATGATTTTGTACCGTCAAGATTGGGTAAACTGAACCCCTCACGGTCAACTGAAACATTTCTAGTTCTATCAACCGAACACCTATCGATTATCTGAATTCTTTCCACTGGTAATTATTAGGTTGTTCTTTGAAATTTCACTATCAGAAGACCGAACCACCTTCGGTCGACCGAATAGCCCTGGACCGGTTTTTGACTTTGCTCCAACGGTCGCATTTAAATCGAGCCCTTAGAGCCCCATTGAGTCATCCTAATTCGGATGATCGAATACCTATTGGTCAACCGACTCCTTGTTGGCTTTAGGCGCCTAACAACTATTTACACGTGGCACTTAATCGTTGTACCTAACGGCTATTTGTACCTTAACTTTCAGCGCAAAAATCACACTAACTTTGGTCTACCGAAGTATACACGGTAAACCGAAGGTGAGTAGATCAGAGCACAACCAATCCTACTGTCCACCTTTGAACAGTGAACTGAATGGAATTCGGTTAACCGAACTTAATTCAGGCTAAAGTTATAAGAGTTACTGTATGTTGATCCGAACCCTATTCGGTGAACCGTATGCTTAGCTCAGACCAATCAAACCCTTGTGTCTCGGACTACCGTTACTTGAACGGTCGATCGAACCTGGTCTAAAATCTGCCCGAGCTTAAGTCACTTCTTGCTTCTCATTGGTCCATTTCCTCACAAACTCCCAAATGGCTAGTAGAGCTTGAAGGCTTATAAATAGTACCCCCTTTGCTGGTTTTGAGACTCTTGAACACTCCCTATCTATCCCATACTCAAAACCAAATCATCTTCATCTTCAAGCTCTAAATCCTCAACACTCAAGCCAAAACTTAACCACTTGCATATCCAATTCCATATCAATATCCAAGTGTCCTCAAGTATAGAGTGTAAGTTAGATAGTGATTCCATATCCATATTCAAGAATCACCAACGAGTTGTAAAGCGGCGAGGAAGCTCCCTCTCGGGTTGTGAGAGGAGACACGAGCGAGGCGAGGTTGTTCGCGAGGCTCGGTGGTTGTAAACGACGTTGATCTCGGCCCGGAACGGAGATTAGTTAGTGGTACCATAAGCGAGGCTCGAGGGATCGAGCGAGGCTTGCGGGGAGAACTAGGACCGGGTGCAGTGCCGAACCTCTCTAAACTCCGGTGTCGATGAATTTCTGTTTTGCAATTGTCTCTTCCCTTAATCCTTCAATTAGTATTTTCTAATTCTGCAATTATATTGTGATTAGAGGGTCATCTATCTTAACAGATAATGCAAGAAAAGACGAAGCAAAGGAGGAGAGGAAGAGAAAGGAAGAGGAGAAGGCAACAAAAGATGAAGCAAGAGGAGAGGAAGAGAAAGAAAGCAGAGAACAAAGAAAGAAGAAGGAAAGCACAGGATAAAAGGAAAATAGAGGAGAAGAAGAAAAAGGAGAGGAACAACAAGGGAGCAGAGGAATAGAGGAAAAAAGGTGAGTAGAAGAAATATGGACAAAACAATCTCAAGAAGAGCGAGTTGGATGATAAGAAGATGAAGAATGAGGAAGAAAGAAAGATAGCACAAATAAGTGGAGTAAATTGTGGAGAAGAGTCTCAAATTCGATGGACATCGAGTTACGACCAAACAAGACAAATTTTCTCCAATAATGAACCGACAAAATAAACCATGTGTAAATATAAATGAAAAATTGACATGGAAGCCATGGCAAGTTGACCGAACAATCAAGACAAATTTTCTCCAACAAATAATGTGCTTCTGAATCTAACGACATCGGGAAAAGAGATAAAAAATATGTCTGGTGCACGTAACTCATCCTGGTGAGATGAGGGAATTTGAAGGATCTAATATCGAAAAGATCAGACCAATCAACGGAAGTAAGTAAATTTCATTTTCTGAGTTCAGTTCTATTTAAGCTCGAAAAATGCGAAGTTAATGTTACTAATTTTAATGGATAGTTAATAGACGTGTTTCTGGATGTGTTGTAGCAAAGGCAGAAGATGGTATATGTTGGCAAGTATCGGTCGTGTCCATGAGGAGCGACTGCGGGTCGTCGTCGACCATACTCGAGTGGGGGAAGAAAATGAGGAATGAGTTAGTGTATCTACCCTAAATTCTGCTAATTACAATTTGTAAAATAAATGCGACTAATCCTACAGGAGATGGAGAATGTGTGGAACAATGTAGATGTGTGACACGTGTGTACAATTCTACTCTCATAGATTAAGATTTATCACCATCACTAAAAAAAAAAAAACCAGTTATAATAAGGCTAAAGATAACCACATGCTCACTTGTCAATCTTATCACTTTATCTACTCCAATCTTATCCGCACCTCATCATTTACCATAAAGTGGGCCCACTAACCAAAGCATGTGCTAAGTATCCATTAGGACCATTAAGACATCAAAGGCAAGAGTGAGAAACTCATCAAAATGTCTATGGAAATGACATACATGTCCGTTAAAGGAAACATATGTCCTTTGAAGCTCAAAATGGTGGTTGACCTTTTTGAGTTTTAAAGAATAAACAAGTATGTGTTTGAAAGGACACTACGAGTTTTAATGGGGACATTCCATTTTAAAGAACTTAATTGTCTTTCGAGCTTCGAGGACATACACGTTTTTCAATACTTGGATGGTCAGTAAAAATATCTTATTGCCTTAATTAACATTTTTAAACAATTACAATTTTAAGAGTTGTAACTAATTACAATTGAACATATACCAAAAATGCATATGATTACTGTTGACATGATTCCATATCAACAATTGGCTTCTCAATCCGAAGTTCCTAAGAAATACATTGCCATTTCCCCTTTGATAGAGTGTAGATATTGGTTTTCCATATCAGCTTTGGTATGTACGTCTAACATTATGTTTTTTATCCAATGAAGGACTTGCACTCCACAATCATTGATATTGAATGCTTGGCGTTGGCACTTTTCCCTTTCATAGGATAGCTTCCAGTCCATGTTGAAGTACGATCTCCAGGATTCTTCCATTGTTATTGTTGCTTGTTCATGGACACCCACTGCTGTTGTTGGATCATCATTGTGTTACTTGTTTATTTCTTCCATCCACACTCAATAGTGTCTAGTGCTCTGATTTTATCAATAGTTGTGCAATGACTGTGTCCTTTGGTTCCCAGTCATTTAGTTTGTGATCTACCATGGGTGAAATGAAATCACGATCACGGGAGTTGATAGCAGTGGTGGTCATGTAGGGAATTAGAAACACCATCCTTGGGTAGCATCCCAACTTCTATTTTTGCTCTGACACATTAAGCAATGAGTCCATCAACTGTCTATTAAAATGATTACAATTAACTTGTCATTTTAGTGGATTAAAGGACGCTACGTGTTTAAAGGACTCGGTGGGGGGGGGGGGGGGGTTAGACGATTGAGTTAGGATATTTTTCAACTCACATAATGACAGTTTTCATATTATTCAATGCTATCTTTATTCAATTGTTGTAATTTTAATGGTTTGATCACTACACTTATGCCCTGTTGTGTGATCTCCTACTTATATGCCAATATACTTAGTTACTTTGTGAAGGTCACCCGTGTCCTTTGGAGCATGCATAGGTGTCATTAGGGGGACACATTTCTCCTTTGAAGGACACGATACATTGTAGCACGCATAGGTGTCATTCGTGGGGCAGGTTTGTCCTTCGAAGGACTTGGTACTTGTAGCATGTATACGTGTCCTTTTTGTGACAGGTTTGTAGCATGAATATTTATCCTTCGAGGGACATGGGTGTCCTTCAAAGGACATGGCTATTTGGAGAACACATAACTGTCCTTCGAGGGATAGGTCTTCCCTTCAAAGCACAAGTTCCTTCCAAGGACACAATCCTGGGAATCCAAGCCCACTTTTTATTTTTCTTTCTCAATGTTTGAGGTCGAAAAGCAACAAATACTAATTGTGTCAGTCAACCGAAATCATTTTGGTGCATTGAAATGTGCTACGCGGATGACCAAACACATATCGGTCCACCGATATCACTAACTAGAATTAGCAGTTCGAACAACCAAAATTCATTCAATCATTATAAGACAAATCCAACATGGATGTCCTTTTGGAGCATGTTCTATTTTTTAATAATGAATCATATAACACGTTGGATATTATGTTAACTGACAATGTGAGATGCCTTTTTTATAAGATAATATAACGAGGTTGTGCTTGAAAGAATAAAGTGGGGATTTAAAGGATATATTTTGCCTTTAAAGTGAAGGGACATAAGTTGTCTTGCTAGGACATAATTTTTTAAAAGGACACATTCGATTTTAAAGGACACAAGTTTCCCTTAATAGAGGGCATGTTATTTGAGGACACTTTTGTGTTCTAAATGACATGATCGATATTTAAGGGTCAGTCTTAGGGTTTAAATGATAGATTCGTGGGTTTAAAGAACAACATTTGTAAATCATTTTCACCCAAATTACAAACATACAACATCATGCAACACCAGTTATTTTCATGTGCACGGCATGAATTTTCTCCCAACTTGGAACAGTCTGAGTTGTGGCCCAGTTTCCTATTTAGCCCCAAGCATCCTCGACTTGCCATGACCATGCTCGATCACGCACACAACCCAGTCTCTCCCGAGAAGGCATCAACCACCCTATACCGTCAACCCATACCCTCCGACCGGTCCCAACCATTTACGACCAGATAAATGGCTTTCAACAAGCAGATATCCCAGCCAAAGGCAAACAGTAAGAAAATGTCGAGGCTACAAGTGATAGTGACATGATAGGGTCTCATGCCGATGAAGCTACTGTTATTTTGGAGTTTAGAAAACAATTGAGCGGCAATGTCCATTGCCCATTGAGTTTGATTCTTACTTGGAGCCCACTAGAGAAAACAAAGATTATTGGATAAGTCATATGGATATTCTTACGAGAAGCAAAGTGAGTATGTGTATTGCCAAGCGGTCAGTGGTGGATGAATCATTGAAGGAGAAAATTTGTAAAAATGCAATCGTTAGTTCATTATTATCTAGATTTTCTATTCAGTTCATTTCTTTCTTTGCAGGTTTTTATCTAATCAATACTACTTTTCTTTATTCCGTGTTGTAGGAAAATTTTATTTTCCAATCAATTAAACAGTTGAAAAATAAGTGGACGTTGTATGTAGGTGGTCGATGGAAGGATTTCAAAATAAAGTTGACGTCCAATTTTATTTTTTGACATTATAAGGATCGAGATATGTGGAAAATTTGCAATTTTATTACTCAGATGTCATGGGCTGAATTTAAAAGCTCAAGCTAACTCCAGAATTTTTGGTGAAATATACATTCATAGTTCCTTCACACATTGAAATGTTTAATACGACAGCTAATCTCTTTTTTTGGTTTGTAGGAACTATGAGTTCTCAATGAAAAATTACAATCGAAGAAGTATCCACACACATTGTTGCGGGGAGGAAGCTTTAGAGGTTGTTTTGAGCAAAAGAGAAAGCGAGTAATTTGGCTCCTCCATCTCCCCAAGTGAGACAAAATAAGTGAACATTGGATGTTAGCTATGGTAGAACCCCGTACGCAAACGCCCTACTGGTTCAATCCTTTGACATCGGAGAAATCCATGGAAGATTCATAGCTCATTCATATTGTAAGTTAATTTATTGTTATTAAATGTTTTAATCCATTTTCTAACCTTTACATATTTTGGTAGGGACCTTGAGGTTCGTAAATACTCGGGTGGTCAAAGGTCTGCAATAACAAAGATAGTAACTTTGCGTGTCATGAAAGGTAAGTGATTTAGTAATGATTGTTTTGATAATGTGCATTATACTTTGCATTATTTTCATTGTTTTCCTACTATACACTACCTCTTAATTTTAGTATTGTAAACAAGTTGAAAATATTGAATGTGGTTACTACATAATGATGTATATGGACCAATTAGTTGTGAAGGGAATGATAGAGGGAGATTTACGATTGCTAAATTTTGATAGTTTGTTTTGTTGCATTATATATGTTTTGTGGAATTATTTATATGTTAATAAATTGGTTTGTTTACTTTGTAGTCGTTTGAACAGTCCTTTGAATTATTTTCTCAGGAAGGGATAGACAGGACGCTTGAGAAGTGTTCTTTTTTCATCAGTCATATGATGTTAGCAACTTTATTGATGAAGGTAAGTTTATTGGAAGGTGTTGTCTTCTTTAAGCTGTTATTGTAATAGATGAATACATACATGATATCGTTGGTGTTGATGTGAAGGATTTTCAACCTGACATTCAGACTAAACAAAACTATAAAATAGGACCTGAGACATTGCTGCCATATTCAACCTACAAACTGAGAATTTTGGTATGACATATTGTACAACAACAACATTTACAGATAGTTAATATTCCAAAGTAGTTGAATTGAAGGAACATAGTTTACAACACAAACATAGTGTACAACACCAATATAGTTTACACCACAAAGATAGTATACAACACTACCTTACAAGTTCAATTTTTTTGCAAGTGTGCGTCTATCTCAGTTTGATGTACATATTAAAACTTTTAAGGTTACGTGTAATAGGTTATGATTTACATCATATCATGCTTATACTCGTGTCTTATATCCTCTATTTTGAACATAAGCGATGCTATGTAACGAGTTTTATGTTTAAGTTTCAGGAATAAAGAGATTTAAGAAGAAGAGACAAAAAAGGACCTGAATGCAAGAAAAAGGTTTGAATTGTGAGACTTATGGACTGATATCAAGGAGGGAAGGACCCGGATATAAACCAAAAGGACCAATAAGCAAATCCAAAAATTGCACACCATCATGACGATTATTTTGGCAATTAGATCTGGGACTAGACTCAAACAGCTCATTCGGATGCACCACATGTCGCACATTGAAGCAATAAAGAACCCAACAAAAACCAGGTCGAATCTGACCAAAAGTGACCACCAATTGGTGGTCGAAAAGGCTCAGGATCCGACTCGGCTGGTCGTGGTTGTGTAATATGTTGTTTGTATTCAGTTGCAGAAGTTGAATTAGTCCAACATCGGAGGATTGTCCCTGATTATCTTTTTCCATGACTATAAATAGAATTCTTATTCCTCCTTTGTAATTATCCATTGCTTGGTGGCATTCTTTGTACTTTGAGTAAGCCTTGGAGAAAAACTCAAGTGGAGAAGAATGTTACTTGTAATGTGAGTCATGTAACAAAAATAATTTTTCTTAGTTTGTTTTGATGTTACCTTCTCTTTTAGTTCTTGCATGCTTAGTTTAATTTTGTTTTGTCTTCTTTTCTTAATGAGTAGTGAGTAGTTTCATCCCCCTTTGGGGTGGTGATGATTTACATATATGTTGTGAAGTTTGGATATTGGATGAATTTTTGATTGTGTAGACTTGCATGTTTATATGTTAATCGGTGGTGTTTTAATCATCTACATGTTGGGGGATTTTTGATGGGTTTTGCCATAATATTTCAACACTTCTCATGCTTTGTTTCCTCATGTTTATTGACTAAAATTTCTATTGAATATGCTACATGTTAGTTATGTGTTTGTATTTGTGTTTGCTTGCTTGATTGATTGAAGAAACTTTGTTTTGATGGGTTGTGCCACAAGATTTAAACACCTCCCATGCTTAGCTTTGTTCTTCATATGAGTTCATGGTTTTTGATGAGTCTTGCCATATCTTTACACACTTCTCATGCTGAACCTAGTCTTATGCTAATGAAGTAGTAATTGCTGTTACGTTGTGTAAATGGATTGATAGCTTTTGCCAAATCTTTAGACACTTCCTATGCACGAATACACACACAAATGATACACACTTACATGTGTCATTCATCACTTATTTCACTTCATATGTGCACACACTCCACCCCTTACGGGTTTCCATTCCTGAATTCTAGCTTGTTGTCTTCGTTAGTTTAGTTTCATTGTTGCGTGCTTTTATTTCTTTGCTTCTGCTTACTAGTTTAGTTAAGTCTAGTTTAGCGTAATCAACTTCTTCTCCCCTCTTTTTCCTCTTGCATTCGAATGAACCAGAGTCGACAAACCTCCCCATGGATTGGCCCATATTTGCCACATCTTCATCGACGTCGTGAACTTGCGGTATTTAAAACGAACACAATCATGTTTTTGTCGCCGTTGCTGGAGAGGTGCTCAATCCAGACTATGGTTTGGACGATTTGAGTGGGTTTAATCTTTTCTCTTTAGTTTTTGGTTGTAGCAGGGACTTTGCAGCATCAAGGGAACACACCAGGAGAAGTTTGGAGGCAAACAGAAAGAAACAGACCGCCAATCAGGAGTGGCGGACCGCCAAGTGGCGTCCTAGTGAGCTCAGCTTTCTATCTCATTTCTTTTAGTTGTTTCTAGTTTCAATATAGAGGTATGGGGATTAATTTGGCATGATGTGACTTGTAGTTTGCGCCCAGATCAATAATCAATCCCCATTTTAAGACAACTTGGACCCTAAAACTCAAAGCAAAAGACTAGATTCTTTGCCATCCAGGTCATGCATCATCTGTAGACCTTGCAGGCATATTGTCTTTCCTTTGCTTTAATTTCTCATTGTCGATTTCTGGCGTGAGGTACGTCCACCCATTCTCTCATTCATGCATGGTTAAAGCATGCATTAGTTAGTAAGGTGCATCAGGACAAGAGTGAGGCAAGTGATGGATTGGTGAGTTGCTTGATAGATTCAGAATAACATCTTATGGGGGCACCACCTATAGTCTTCAACATGAGGTGGGGGATTTCATCACCCCTCCCTTAGCCCAACAAACTACACTCAAGTAAAGCCTTAATATAAAATCAAGTAGACATTGGCCACTAGGACTCGGGCGCATTAGAAGAATGATCGGGTCACGACCGTCATAGCCTGATCGGTGTTGCCCACTTTGTCGATAGTAGGAGACATGAGATCTCCGGATCTTGGCTCACTTTCTGGGCTTTACGGTCTTCATCATAGGGAGGTGAGGCGTGTTGAGGTTATGTGACTTCGCAGTTAGGCATCGTCTAGTTGTAAGGACCCACAGCCAACCTAAGCTTGTTTGAGCCGTGTTTGCTAGACTAGGCTTCTACCCTCACCCTTTACCCATGCTAGTTTTAGGGATTCTTCCCTTTTCCATTGAGTCATCTTCTTCTCACCTGCTTCTATGTTCTAGTCTCCACCCCTTTACACTCTCTGTTAGCATTTTAGGGTCGAGTCGAGCACTTTTTGCGAGCTTGGCCTCGTAGTGGTGAGAGTGGTCGACACGAGAGTTCTTTGTCGAGATGGGTGGTTACATGGGCGACTATCCATTTCATTACTGGGACCTGGACTATTCTCCCTGGCACTCTGGACCTATGCATCCTGGGTGCCACAGACAAACACCCCGTATGGTTGGGACAATCTTAATTGTGCGGCTGAGCAATCTTCAAATTCGGATAATATGAGAGTGCCACGGACTGCTAGACCACCATCTCATTTTCTCGGATCATATGCTGGTCAACAAATTGAGACATTAAACAAACTTTGACCTCTTTCATGCGTGTGGTAGATGACATGAGTGCACTGATTGACATCATTTCATGCATACAATTGTGTCTAATATGCGTTATCTTACACCTAAACAATGCTACGTAACGAGTTTTATGTTTGAATTTCAAAAAAAAGGTTTGAGGAGAAGAAGCATAAAAGGACCTAAAAGATGGAAAAAAGACTGATTTGAGAAACTTAGGGACTATGATGCAAGAGAGAAGGACCTGAATGTAAGCTCCAAAGGACCAATGAGCAAATAAAGAAACTCCACTCCGTCATAAGGAGTATTTTGGCAATTAGATTCGGACCGACACTCCTATAACCGATCTGAGTGCACTCCATGTGAAGAATTGAAGAAATAAAGAACATATCCGAAAATGGGTCGGATCTTGGAAAAAGTGACCACCAATTGGAAGTCCAAGACCGCCAATTAGCGGTCCGTGTGTGTCCGAATCCGACCCGGTTTCTCCAGGAGATGGGTTATGTGTTTATATGTATTCTGGGAAGGTTTTATTAGTCCTATATTGGGCGATTGTCCCCGATTACCTTTTTCTATGGCAATAAATAGAACTCCTCCTCCTTTTGTATTCACCCAATGCTTGGTGGCATTCTCTCTACTTGGAGTAAAAGCCTTGAAGTAAAAACTCAAGGTGGAGAAGAATGCCACTTACAATGTGAGTCATGTTAAAAAAATAATTTTTCTTAGTTTCTTTTAATATTGTCTTGTCTTTTAATTCTTGCATGCTTCTTTAGTTTAATTTCCTTTCATTTAGCTTCTATAATATTTCTTGTTTTGTTAGTTTAATTGCCTTTCATTAGAATGTTTTGTTTTGTTAATGTAGTTTGTAGTGTAATGATTAGTGAGTAGTTCCATCCCCTTTGGGGGTGGAGTAGATGTTTATACATGTTATGTAGATGAAATGCATGCTAAACATTATTGGATGTGAGAAATGTTAGTATGCGTGTTTGAATTAACGAGAACACTTAACTTGATGATTTCTGCCATAATGTTTAGGTACATTCCATGCTTCCTTAGGTTCTTAATAACAAACTTCTCATGCTCATATTAATCACTTAGGTTAGTGCTTTGAATGATAGGTCTTGCCATGAGGTACTTCTTATGCATTACAAACACTAACTACACTTGAGCTTATTGTATGCATTCATCACTTCTTATTTCATGTACACACACTTAGCTTATTGTACACACACTCCACCCCTTAGGGGTTTTCCATTACTGATTTCTATCTTCTTTTCTTAGTCGCTTAGTTTTAGTTTGTTTTGTTCTTTCATTTCCTTCCTTGTTGCTACTACTTAAGTGTAGTTTAGTTTAATGAATATTTCTCTCCTTTCTTTCCCACTCGCATTCGAACAAACTAAAGTCGACACACCTCCATATGGATCGACCCGTATTTGCAACCGCTTTAACGCGGCCGTGCACTTGCGGTTAATTAAAACGTATCAGTCATGCACCGGTGGCTCTAGTAGCTGTACTGTGTGACTGTTGCGGGTTGAGTGGTCATGTTATCAGGAAATGTCCTTATGTTCCCCCAGAGCCTGAGTATGAGCATACTTGTTCCCAAAATGTTCAATGTGACGTTTACGCATCCACGTACAACCCGAGAGGGATGGATTCGTGGGGAGACAATTATTATTCAAATTCTTATACATCATTTCCACCCCAGTATCCTCCTTCAAAATACCCAGAATTCTACCAACACCCTACTCCCAATCATTGGATTCATTCTCAGCCGATCAACACCCAACCATAAAATTTCTCAAGCTCTGACTTGAGCCTCACAGTTGACCACATACCTGATTCCTTGAAATAAACTCCCCTTACGTTCATGGAAACCACTCAACAATCAATGCAAAATATAGCAATGCAAGTGAGTCAAAACACACAAGAATTAGGTGAAGTGAGGAGGGTAACTTTTCTTGTCAACATGAGGATTTAGCTTCTGATATCGAACCACCACAACATACACAAATTAAAAGCACAATATTTCAAAGTCAAACTCCTAGTTAGTCTGAGGGACTTGGGGTTTCAATTCACGATGACATGGTGGGGGATTCGATCCAAAGTGAGAATAAAATTGACCAGTTTCATTATGAGTCGGCGTAGGATTGTGTATTATCTTTTTGTCCCATGGCCCTTGAGCCACATGATCTTATAGTTGTGCCTCTTAAGGACTCACCTATGGTGGAGCAAGAACTCCCTAGTATCCTTAATTTCAAATGACCTCATGAGAGTTTACCTCTCACTATTATTCCTAATCAACTTGAAAATGATGGGACATCAAACAACTACATTGTCGATAAGGGTATTAGGAGTTCCTTAGAGGATACCTTGGGTTAGAGACCTACTTTCTGTTCACCTGGTAAGTCGGACAAGCATAACGAGGTTGTTCACTTGATTCTGACCCACCAAACTGTTGGTTGGAGAGTTTGGATTGACGATCATAACTTATGTTCTGTGACGGGAGAAACACTTCTTCCGTTGCACAATATGTCCCAAATTCTTGAGAGGTTCGAACTCTTCCAGTTTGATCCTTTGAAAGAGACTCCTTTGCGTTTACTTCATGAAGATCTCTTTGCATCGTGTGCATTGATTGACATCATATCATGCATATATTTTTGTCTTATATCCATTATCTTGAACCTAATCAATGCTACGTAATGAGTTTTATGTTTATGTTTCAGGATTACACAGGTTTGAGAAGAAGAGACTCAAAAATGACTTAAAAGCAAGGCAAGGGACTAAGTTGCAAGACTTATGGACTAAGATGCAAGGCAGAAAGACCCGAATGTAAATCCAAAAGGATTAATTAGCAAAATCAAGCACTCCACACCATCATGAAGAGTATTTTGGCAATTAGATTCGGGTCCCAACTCACACAACCGATTAGGGTGCACTCCAGGAGAAGAAATCAAGCCAGACAACCACACTCCAAATCCAGACCCAATCTGAAGCATATAGACCGCCAATTGGCGGTCCACGACCGCTGCTTGGTGGTTGGTTCTTCTCTGTATCCGATAAGATTTCGGCGGGTCATGTATTAGAGTGTTTTATGTCTATTTGTAGTAGTGCATTGGTCCCACATCGGGAGATTGTCCCCGATTGCCTTTTTCGCTGATTATAAATAGAAGTCTTCCTTCTCCTTTGTATTCAACCATTTCTTGGTGGCATTCTCTCTACTTGGAGTAAGCCTTGGAGCAAAACTCTAGTGGAGAAGAATGTTACTTGTAATGTGAGTCATGTAAATAAAATAATTTTTCTTAGTTTGTTTTAATGATTTCTTTGTAGGATCGTGAGGGTCTATAATTCTAATCACTTTTACGCTAATTACCTACTTGTTTAATCAATCAAGAATATGCAGCGGAATTTAAACAAAAACAAGCAAGTAAAGCAAACCACAATGATGACACCAGATTTTTATAGAGGTTCGACCTCCCACCTACTTACTCTCATGCAAGCTCCGTTCAATCTCCCTCGAGCTCTGCTCACATCTTCTCTATCAACCTCATTCCAGGCCGAGATTAAGCCTTTTACAAAACAAGCTCCGCGAACACCCTCGTGAGCTTGACTTTCTTCTCTAACAATCCGAGAGGAACACGTCAGGCATTCACCAAAGTCCTTGCTTCCTTGAATAACAAAGTTGAGTGGAACACACTCTCTAACATGAGCACACTTAGCTTATGATATGGAATTGATACTAAAGTATGGAGGTGTAAAAAGTATTTTGGGGTATATGTAAATAATACGAATACAACCGTTGGTATAATGCGACAATTCTAACAGTCGGAAATAAGTGTTAACTCGGTCGACCAAAAAGGTCTGGACAGTCGACTGAAACCGGGCAGTGAAACACTAATAGGATAATTGATCACTCGGTCGACCAAACGGTCTGTTTCGGTCGACCGAACGTGGGCTTACGGTTCTGGTTTTGGGTTGTTGTTTCCCGGTCTATGTTTGGGTGATCTATTTAAGTCCAAATTATATGAAATTTTGTGTGTGACTTTTTTTAGGAACCTAGTGTGTGTTTTTGTAGGTTTTAGCTCAACTATGCTCTATTTACACAATGTTCCTAAGACTCAAAAGATATGCAAATTACATGTCTTCAATTGAGCTTTATTACATGTCTTGAGTTTAATCCTTTCTTTCTTGAGTCTTGATCACCTTTAGAAGTTAGCACAAAGCAATATATATGCAATGAAATATGTGTGCTACTCTACATTGATTATAATTAAGATTAGGTTGATTAAATCATCCAAACATAGATTAAGGCCAAAAAGCCAACAATCACCCCCTTTTTGATGATGGCAACTTATATCTTAATACTTGAAATTTTTTAAGTGTAAACTATGCATATAATGCTCCCCCTATGGATGTGCATAGTGTTTGTTCAATTATAGTCAAATTTCAAGTTACCCCCTTAATTGTTTCTCCCCCTCTGACATCCATCAAAAAAAATTATAAGATTAAACATGGAATTCGATGTCTTGTAATGAAGTTTCTCCCCCTAAATTTTGCACTTCATTACACTAAGAAAATGATATTCATTAAGCTCCCACTATCAATATGAATATGATTTCTCGATTATGTTCAATTCTATTTCTCCCCTTTTTAAACGTCAAGCAAATATATTAACAATAGGCATGTGATGTTTTAATTTCCCTTTTTTGACAACCCTTTATAAATTTGACACTTAGGCAATGGATGTGATTCAAATTTTAAGATAAGCAATGAATCAATCTAAATGATATGTCAATAAGCATATAAAAACCTAGACTAGAACCAATTGATTCAATAATTTTAGAGGATAAGAAATTATACCCACTTTGAAACTTGAATTGGTTCTAATCTCCATTCGGTGATGCAACCGGCTTTGAATTTGACTCTCAAGTTTGCCCGGTAACCATCGCTCTCCTCCTCAAGCACCTACAAGTGTAGATTTAGGTACCCAAACAACTTTGGGTCCTTGAATGTTAGCTTTGGGAACCCAAACCATTTTAGTTTTTGGAGCCCACACACTTGAAGAATTTTGCTTTACAACTAAGTGATTTGCATATAAAGTTGTATGAATTACATGGTTTTTAACATATGAATCATTATATTCTAAACCATGTTTTTCAATGTTTGCCTTTGACTTCCTAATAGCATATTAAGCATGTTAGTTCCATTAGTGAATTTTTCTAAATCTTTTCTTAATTGCACATTGCAAGCTTGAAGATCTAGTTGTTCACTATCAATGGGTGTTGCTTTTACACTTTCAAGAGTTGATGCATTAGATTCAAGTTTAGCAAGCACCTCATTTTTCTCATGCATAATTGATTCAATTTGGCTTTGGAGATCATTTATCAATTTTCTATCATTCTTATTTTTGTTACAAATGATCTCATATTGTTTAACTAAGTCAATAAATGCATTTTGAAGCTCATCATGTGTAAAAGTTTCTTCATTACCATAGAATGCGAGCTATGAATATAATAAGACCTAGTTGAGAATGATCTAATAGAAAAAGAGTTATAGTCTACCTCACTTTGATCATCTTCAATAGCCATGAAGCATGAGTGAGCAACCTCTCTTCTACATTGCAAGGAAGTTGATGAGGATGATGGTGATGAAGAGTCATCCCATGTAGCCTTGTGAGCTTCATCCTTTCTTTCTATTCTCTTTCTCTTCTCCTTTTCTCTTCTCTCCTTTTTCTTCTCCACTTCTCTTCTCCCATTTTTCTTCTCTCTTTCTCTTCTCTCATTTTTGCTCTCCTCCTTCTCCTTTTCATTTTCTATTTTCTCACTTTTTTACTTCTTCTTTCATTCTTTTCTCCCTTATCCTTCTTGAGGTATTTGAAGAAGTCTTTGGCTAGGACTTGAATGTCCACATCTTCTACACTCCTCCTTGGTTCCTCAAGATTTGCATGTAATGACAAGAAGGGTTTGTTCTTTGAGGCTTCCTTCTCCTTTCGATGGTTGATTTGATGTTCGCACGCCCTTAAATTTCAAACTAGTTCCTCCATCTTTAATTTGGAAAGATCAGGGGCCTCTTGAATTGCGACGACTTTTTCTTCCCAATCGTTGCTAAGCGACAGGAGGAACTTTCGTGTCATCTCTCCTTGACTGATTTTTCTACCAAGGACCAAAAGAGAGTTATTGATATCAGTGAAGCGAGTGTTTATTTCGCTTATCTTCTCACTGATTTGCATAGAAAAAATCTCATATTTATGCATGAGGAGACTAATGTGAGTTTCCTTAGTTTTGCTATCACCCCCATTATGCATTTGTAATCTTTGCCATATTTCATATGCACTTTCACAACCCTAAATTCTATTATATTCTCCCTCATTAAGGCCACAATACAAGATGTTCATGATTTTTGAATTCATTTCGATTTCTTTCATTTTGGCCCTTGAAAGTAAATCTAATTCATCTTCATTGGGGGTGTGTAGGGATTTTGAAGAAACATCTAATACTTCAGGTTATTAGAAATTAGGAAAATTTTCCTCCTATTCTTCCAATAATCATAATTAGACCCTTGAAGCAAAGGAGGGCCTACTTGTGCCCAATCCCTCTACACGATTAGAAGTTGACGCCATTGCTAAAAATTACGGTTATGTAATGAAATTTAGCTCACAAGGCTCTGATACCAAATGTAGGATCGTGAGGGTCTCTTTGTCTAATCACTTTTAGGCTAATTACTGACTTGTTTAATCAATCAAGAATATGAAGCGGAGTTTAAACAAAAACAAGCAAGTAAAGCAAACCACAATGATGACACCGGATTTTTATAGAGGTTTGGCCTCCTGCTTACTTCCTCTCTTGCAAGCTCCGTGATTGACATCATTTCATGCTTATATTTGTACCTTATATCCATTATCTTACACCTAAGCAATGCTACGTGACGAGTTTTATGTTTAGTTTTCAGAAATAAAGAGGTTTGAAGAGAAGAGCCATGAAAGGACCCAAAAGCAGGAAAAAAGGACCTAATTGTGAGACCTGGGGACCAAGATGCAAGGGGGAAGGACCTGATCGTAAGACAGAAGGACCTAAGAGCAAAACAGGAAACTCCACACCATCATGAGGAGTATTTTGTCAATTCGATTCGGGTCGGAGCTCCACTAAACCAGCTAGATGCATCCAAGACCAAGAAACACACCAAGGCAAGCCCACCAGAAGACCCAGCCGGATCTGGGCTTTATAGGCCGCCAATTGGCGGTCTGGAACCGCCAATTGGCGGTCTGGTTAAGCCCAAATCAGCCAAGATTCTTCCTGGACTTGTATTAGCATGTGTTTAGGCTATTTTTGGTATTGGTTTAGTCCCACATCGGGGGATTGTCCCGGATTAGCTTTTTCCATGCTTATAAATAGAACTCTTCACCTCCCATTGTACCCATTGTTTGGTGGCATTCTCTCTACTAAGGAGTGAGCCTTGAAGCAATAACTCAAGGTGGAGAAGGATGCTACCTTCAATGTGAGTCATTGTTAATAAAAGTTTATTTGTTTGTTTTAATCTTGTCTTGTTATGTTGCTTGTTTTGTGTGGTTTGTTTTACTTTGCTTAATTTCTTGTTTAGTAATTTCAGTATCTTAGTTAAATGTTTTCTTTGCTTAGTCTAATCAGTAGTGTAATGAGTAGTGAGTAGTTCCATCCCCATTTGGGGGGTGGAGAAATATGTGATATAATCATGTAGTGTATTAAGTGTGTGTTATTTTTATCCCTTGAGCTTTATATGATTTCCATAACCATCTAATGGGTCTCCACTCTTATCTTTGATAGGCTAATGCTCTTGAATGAAGCTTAGCTTATGCTTTGATTAGTGGACCTATTTTATGGGGAATGATAAGGTTAGGATATGGATGAAGTTAATGTTGGAAACACAATTTGTAGTGTATGTACTCTTGTTGCCTTTTCCTTAGCTAATGTCTTGTATGTTTTAATGATGTAGTCATCTTAATTCATGTGGAGGCATAGTAGGGTCTAGTCTTTATACTTGAGTTCATGTAGCTTCATTCCAATCATTGTCTTGTATGTTTTAGTGATGTAGTCTTATCTTAATTCATGTAGAGGCAAGATTGGATGTAGTTTTATGATTTCATGCACTACATGTTGTGAGGAGCTTAATTGAACACACACACACACACACATCTTTATGTTCACATCAGTTCTCTACCCCCTTTGGGGTTTAGTTTTATTGCTTATCTTCATTTCCTTTGCATTTCATTTCAGCTTTGTAGTTTAGATTAGTGTAATACATCTTTCTCCCTTCTTTTTACCTCTCGCCTTCGAATAAACCAAGTGTCGACACACCTCCCAGTGGACGACCCGTATTTGCCACCGCTTCAACGAGGCCGTGCACTTGCGGTTAAATTTAAAACGATCAATCAAGTTTTTGGCGCCGTTGCCGGGGAGGTGCTCTGTCCAGACCTTGGTTTGGACGATTCGAGGGGTTTTTAATTTTTTGTTTTCAGTTTTTCTTAGTTGCAGGGAACACTCTGATCACGGGGAGGCCACTGGAGAAGTTTGAGGAAGCGAAGCCAACAACAGACCGCCAATCAGCGGTTTGGAACCGCCAATTGGCGGCCTGGTAAGGGATTCTGTCTTCCAATTTTTTTGTGGTCATTTGTGTTGTAATTTGTGTTATCTGGGAGCCCAATTTTGCATGCTGTGACTTCTTATTTGCTCCCAGATCATTAATCACTCCCCCATTAATCAACTTGGCCCTAAAATCCAAAGCAAAAGACTAGACGTTCTTATTTGTTTAGGTCACGCATCATGTATTGACTTGAGCATATAGTTGTCTTTTCTTTTAGCTTTAATTTCAGTTGTTGAGTGCTGGCGTAAGGTACGCATTTCCTACACTCATTCACACATCTCGTATGCCCATGCATTAGTTAGTAGGATTTGCATCAGGACAAGAGTGAGAGAGCGTTTGATTGGAGCGATTGATTGCTAGATCTAGGATCAAATCGCTACTAAGGAGGGGCTGTCCCATAAAAGATAAGGTGGGGGATTTCATCACCCTTTCCTTGGCCCCAAAAACCACTCTTAATAAAGCCTTAACTAAAAGCAAGTAGACATTGGCCCTAAGGAATTCGGACGCACTAGGAGAGTAATCTAGTCGAGACCGTCATGACCTGATCGGCGTTGCCTACCTTGTCGATAGTAGGAGGTACTGGATCTCCGGATCTGGTATCACTTGCTGGGCATTGTGGTCCTCGTCGTAGGGAGGTGAGGCGTGTCGAGGCTAGTGACCTCGAAGTTAGGCGTCGTCTAGCTTAAGGACCTATTGCCTTACATTGTTCGAGCCGTGCTTGTTAGTTAGGCTTCTTCCTGATCCCACTACCCACGCTAGCTCTAGGGATTCTTCCCTCCTCATCTGAGTCATCTCCTCATCTATTCTCTACGTTTAGTCTCCTCCTCTAGTACACCTTCTGTTGTGTGTTTGGTAGAGTCGAGTCGAGCAGTTTTATGCGAGGTTGGGCTCGTTCTAGTGAGAGCGCTCGACTCGAGAGAGTGCATACTTCTGAGATGGAAGATCTTGGTGATCGACCATCTCCGCCTCGTGCTCCTTTGGAGCAAGAGGCCGAGTCGTCTCGTGGTGGCGAAGGGGACCGGGTTCCATACATGGACTACCTCGGTCCGTTTCCACCACCACGTAGACCTCCTTCTCCTCCTCCTCGGACTCGAGAGGAAGGGAGATTCGGTCAGGATCAAGTTCTAGGTGCACCGCCACCTTTAGCTCGACATGATAGGCCGATGACCTTGTGGGAGCGGACCCATCCTGTTCAGGCCGCGCAACCTTCTTGCATAGTTGTTCCCCCTGCTCGCGGGAACAGCTATGAGCTAAAACCTCAGTATGTGAGCATGCTTCCGACCTTCACTGCCAATAAGGAGGATCCGTATATCTTTATACGCGAATTCGAGGAAGTGTGCTCCATGTTCAAGCTTCAACAGCTTGACGAGGATTCTGTCCGGTTGAGGATGATTTCTTTCGCATTGAAGGATAATGCGAAGAAATGGATGTATAGCCTCCCGGCGAGCTCGATTCGGTCATGGGATGACTTTGTGACCGTCTTTCTGAAGAGATTTTTCCCTCAAAGGAAAACTCAACAGATACG
This sequence comes from Triglochin maritima, assembly GCA_963682175.1. NCBI lineage: Eukaryota > Viridiplantae > Streptophyta > Magnoliopsida > Alismatales > Juncaginaceae > Triglochin > Triglochin maritima. The sequence goes on along the minus strand of OY821776.1, from coordinate 31,603,979 downwards.
GCACCAGATACATCAGATGTATCAAACCGAGACCGAATCGTTTCATGGTTTCTTTGAGAGGTTCAAGGACCTTCTCCAGCAATGCCCTCATCATGGACTTGAGCTATGGCAGCTGTGCCAGATTGTTTATGAGGGCATCAACTACAACACCCGCACATTGTTGGAGTCAATGTGTCAGGGTGTCTTCCAAATGAAACCCATCGAGGAGGCATGGGACACTTTTGAGTCCATGGCTGAGCGTACCTTCGAGTGGGACACCATGAGAGAGCCACCAGCCGCCAGGTCTTCTGGTCGAGCTGGATCTTATCAAGTTGAGTCAACTATCGCGTCTGAGGCGAAAGTGGCTGCTCTCATGCGTAGGATTGAGTGTTTGGAGATGGACCGAGCTCCTGTAGCTCAGGTCGCTACTCCCGAGTGTAGTAGGTGTGGACTGTCGGGACATGATGACTTGGAATGCGCTTACGCTCCAAGGGATACTGAGCATGCAAATGCGATGTATCAACAAAGGCCCCGAAACGACCCGTACAGTCACTCTTACAACCCGGGATGGCGTAACCATCCTAACTTCTCTTGGGGGCCTAGTGGGGGTAACGGTCAGAGCTCGCACGCTCAACCTCAACCTCCACCTTATCAACCTCCACGCCCATCGGCGACCTACCAACCTCCACATCAAAGGTCTCAGAACCACAATTACCAACCTCCTCAGACCTCTTCGTCGGGTTATTCTAACCAAACTCCACAACCCCAACGGGTTGACCCTAAGGACTCCACTCTTGAGCAAACCCTTCACGCGTTCATTCAGAGCACGCAAGCCATGTTTTCGGCCAACAACAATACGGTCAAAGCATTGGAAATGCAAGTGAGCCAGTTGGCTAATCAGCTCCATGAACGCGAGAAGGGTCAATTACCGAGTCAACCCGAGGTAAATCCTCGGGGTACCCATTCGCAAGGAAGGACACCTTTACCTCATGCTACCTCTGAACCGACTCATCATATTAATGTGATTCATACTTTGAGGTCTGGTAAGGAGGTAGACAACCACATTGGGGTGCCTTCCTTGTCATCACCATCTTTGAGGGAGACGGATCCTGAGGCTCCCTCCACAAATACTTCCAGGAAGGAGCCAGATCCTGAGGTTCTTTCTACATTTCCTTCGACAAAGGGGCCGAACCTTGAGGTCCCCTTGTCTCCTCTTGTGTCGAAGGAACCAGATTCTGAGGTCCCCACTCATGTTTCTTTGGACCTGAATTCTGGGGTGCCTTCGCATCCTTATGCCCCAAAGGCGCCATTCGCTGAGCGCCTTAAAAAGAAAACCTCTGATCAGCATGACAAGATGCTTGAGATGTTTCGGCAGGTTAAGGTGAATATCCCTCTTCTGGAGGTGATTCAGCAAATGCCACCTTATGCCAAGGTTCTCAAGGACTTATGCACCAAGAAGAGAAAAACTCATGTTCCCAAGAAAGCTTTTCTTGCGGCAAACGTGAGTTCCTTGTTGGCACAACCCATGCAAGTCAAGTACAAGGACCCTGGCTGTCCTACTATCTCTTGTGTGATTGGTGATGTGCCCATACACCGAGCCTTGCTGGACCTTGGTGCATCTGTTAATCTTCTGCCATATTCTGTCTACGTCCACCTCGGTCTTGGAGACCTCAAACAAACAAAGACCACTCTTCAATTGGCTGATAGGTCTATGAAGAAACCGAGGGGTGTGGTGGAAGATGTGCTGATCAAAGTGGGAGAGTTCATTTATCCAGTCGACTTCTTTGTCTTGGATACTGAACCTGTGCCAAACCCACTTGGACAAATTCCTGTCATTCTGGGGCGACCATTTCTTGCGACTTCCAATGCCTTGATCAATTGTCGCAATGGTCTGATGCGCTTGACTTATGGTAGTCAATGCGCTGATTTCAACATCTTCACCATTGGCAAGAAGCCAGATGCCTTCAATGACCCTGTTGGGGTTAACCTTATCCAGGGCATGGATGAGAGTGAAGTTGAGGGCACCTTCAAGTACTTCAGAGAATTGTTCGATGAAGATCCTGAAGGTGGTGAAGATGTTTCACCTGGGCTGGCACAAGAAGGTGCCTTATGTTCTGATCTTGTGGCCCTTGAGCCACATCCTTCTGATCTTGTGGCCCTTGAGCCACATTCTTTTGATCACGTGGCCCTTGAGCCACAACCTTTCGATCACGTGGCTTTTGAGCCACCAGATACCCTTTGTATGGCCTCTGGGCCACATGATCTTCATTTTATATCTGTTGAGGACCCCATGTGGGTTAAGAATCAACCACCTGATACCCTTCAACCTGGTAGAGGTTCACCTCTCATTCATGCCTCCTCTTTTGTTAACTCTCAAGAGGCATCGAACGACCACAATGCGAATAAGGGTGTCAGGTGGTCAAGCAATTCTGTTTTGTATGTTGCGAGCCCATACAGGTGCATTTCTGGCTCGAGAGATGGTGGGTTCCCATTTGATGTCCCTTGACATATGAAGATGGAAGCCTATTGTTGTACATAGTTTAAAAAAAAAAAAAAAAAAAAAGACTCCTTCAGTGAGCATCGATTGTTGTGGGCCCCAACCCTTGAGTATTTGGGCCCCATTTCTTTCACGTATTTGTCTCCCTTCTTCAGCTTCTCACAGGTTTTGAGGGAATTTGGGTTTGTGTCCATCAACATGACCCCGAACGTCCCTTTGTACTTCATGTTGGTGAGATCGTTCCTTTTTCATGCATGTATCCATGTAGTATCTTGTTCACATTCATTGAGGACAATGCATGAAGTAGGTGTGGGGGGGTGTTTTACGTGTGTACATAGTTGAGTCTTTTTCCTTTGATTTTGTTTTCTTTTGTTTGCATTGTTAGGGTCATGATAGTGTGCTGCATTTAATATCGATATATTTGCTTGCCATGATCCTTGGGTGACTTGTCTTCTTTTGCTTGCCTAGTGCTTCAAAATTTTCACATTTCTTTCAAAATCTTCATGTGTTTTCGAAAGAAAATGTTTTGTGGGTTTTGCGTGTGTTTAGCATGTGCAAAACCGTTGAGAGGCAAAGTAAAAAGAAAGCTCCCAAAATTGTCTTGAACTTGATGCATTAGGATATCTAGTACGTGGCTTTAGGATTTATCGAGTCGTTAGGATGCACCCCAGTTTTCCCTTGGGGGTGAGTAATCAGTGGGTTTCAGTGCTCAAACATTTAAAGAAGTCCACCCTGAACCTAGTGAGTCAAATAATTCGTGTTTGTTAATTTAGGAAGTTTGTTGTAGTCAAGGGCCCTTAATATCTTTTTGTGAAACTTAAGTGTAGGGGTTTTGATTCCCATGTAGATAAATGAATAAATAAGTGGTGTTCTCTCTTCTCGCACGGCTCCTATCACTCGGGAAAGTAGGTCTGAGGGGACTTTGTGCCTGGTGCTTTCGAGTCATCTGACTTGGGATGCACCGACCGAACCCCCGTTACACGGGTGGTAGGGATCGCCCTATGTGGAGATTTGGTGGAAGGTGTACGTGATAGTGTAAGTCCTCATAGGCAATGATGCACAAAACCTGACCCTGGGAGAATCAAACACCAACCAATAAATGCTCCAAAAAAAAAAAAAAAATAAAAGAAAATAAAAAGAAAAAAAAAGAAGAAAAGAAGAGTCAAATAAGAACCAAAATGGACTTTACACTTTGTTTCACATTCAGAAGTTAAGGTTGCCCATGTCTTTCACTTAATTCCTTAGTTAACTCTCACGAATAACTCATTAGGCTAGGTGTGTGGACTGATTACATATATAGAGTCGACCCGTAGTATTACCGCATTCCATGATCGACAAAATAAGTCCAACGAGTCGTGTAGCTAGATTGATTAATGCATCTTGTTCGGATTTTGTGGGTATATCCGCTGAAAACCCTCAGGAGACACCACTCCTCCTCCTTGGCAACAAGGAGGTTTAACGGCTTGTTGCACGTGCTAAGTGCAACCGTGATTCCTACGAAAGTGAGTTAGGATTTCTTGTTTTTCGTATGCTTTTTCCTTTCTTTGTTTTGCTCGAGACTAGCAAAAACTTAGGTGTGGGGGTATTTGATTGACATCATTTCATGCTTATATTTGTACCTTATATCCATTATCTTACACCTAAGCAATGCTACGTGACGAGTTTTATGTTTAGTTTTCAGAAATAAAGAGGTTTGAAGAGAAGAGCCATGAAAGGACCCAAAAGCAGGAAAAAAGGACCTAATTGTGAGACCTGGGGACCAAGATGCAAGGGGGAAGGACCTGATCGTAAGACAGAAGGACCTAAGAGCAAAACAGGAAACTCCACACCATCATGAGGAGTATTTTGTCAATTCGATTCGGGTCGGAGCTCCACTAAACCAGCTAGATGCATCCAAGACCAAGAAACACACCAAGGCAAGCCCACCAGAAGACCCAGCCGGATCTGGGCTTTATAGGCCGCCAATTGGCGGTCTGGAACCGCCAATTGGCGGTCTGGTTAAGCCCAAATCAGCCAAGATTCTTCCTGGACTTGTATTAGCATGTGTTTAGGCTATTTTTGGTATTGGTTTAGTCCCACATCGGGGGATTGTCCCGGATTATCTTTTTCCATGCTTATAAATAGAACTCTTCACCTCCCATTGTACCCATTGTTTGGTGGCATTCTCTCTACTAAGGAGTGAGCCTTGAAGCAATAACTCAAGGTGGAGAAGGATGCTACCTTCAATGTGAGTCATTGTTAATAAAAGTTTATTTGTTTGTTTTAATCTTGTCTTGTTATGTTGCTTGTTTTGTGTGGTTTGTTTTACTTTGCTTAATTTCTTGTTTAGTAATTTCAGTATCTTAGTTAAATGTTTTCTTTGCTTAGTCTAATCAGTAGTGTAATGAGTAGTGAGTAGTTCCATCCCCATTTGGGGGGTGGAGAAATATGTGATATAATCATGTAGTGTATTAAGTGTGTGTTATTTTTATCCCTTGAGCTTTATATGATTTCCATAACCATCTAATGGGTCTCCACTCTTATCTTTGATAGGCTAATGCTCTTGAATGAAGCTTAGCTTATGCTTTGATTAGTGGACCTATTTTATGGGGAATGATAAGGTTAGGATATGGATGAAGTTAATGTTGGAAACACAATTTGTAGTGTATGTACTCTTGTTGCCTTTTCCTTAGCTAATGTCTTGTATGTTTTAATGATGTAGTCATCTTAATTCATGTGGAGGCATAGTAGGGTCTAGTCTTTATACTTGAGTTCATGTAGCTTCATTCCAATCATTGTCTTGTATGTTTTAATGATGTAGTCTTATCTTAATTCATGTAGAGGCAAGATTGGATGTAGTTTTATGATTTCATGCACTACATGTTGTGAGGAGCTTAATTGAACACACACACACACACACATCTTTATGTTCACATCAGTTCTCTACCCCCTTTGGGGTTTAGTTTTATTGCTTATCTTCATTTCCTTTGCATTTCATTTCAGCTTTGTAGTTTAGATTAGTGTAATACATCTTTCTCCCTTCTTTTTACCTCTCGCCTTCGAATAAACCAAGTGTCGACACACCTCCCAGTGGACGACCCGTATTTGCCACCGCTTCAACGCGGCCGTGCACTTGCGGTTAAATTTAAAACGATCAATCACTCCGTTCGATCTCCCTCGAGCTTCACTCGCGTCTTCACTGTCAACCTCGTTCCGGGCCGAGATTAAACCTTTTACAAAACAATCTCCACGAACACCATCGTGAGCTTGACTTTCTTCTCTCACAATCCGAGAGGAACACTTCGGGTATTCAACGAAGTCCTTGCTTCCTTGAACAATAATGTTGAGTGGAACATACTCTCTAACTTGAGCACACTTAGCTTAGGATGTGGAATTGATACTAAAGTGTGGAGGTGTAATCTTGGAGAGTATATTTGGGTATTAGGAGACTTGGAGTTTTCTCGTAAGTGTATATGACAAATGGAAGTGTAAGAGTTGTGTAATTGAGTCATAGGAATACCTATTTATAATCTCCGAGTGATTTATAGCCGTTGGGACAAGTTTGGTAAGTGTTACAAAATAGCAAATTACAGGACCCAAAACTGAATGAGTTCGATCGACCAGACCGATAGGTAAATTTGAACTCGGTTTGGTCGACCAAAAAAGGTGCGGTCGACCAGACCAGGCTATCACTGAGGTACACTTAAGTTATCAGTCGAACACCGAATAGGGTTCGGTCGACCGAAAACTAATAGGCTCTACGGGGTTGACAAACATTGATCAAATTCGGTCGATCGAAACAAGGTCCACGGGCGACCGAAAACCAACTGGAAATTTGGGTTTGTCGAGACATCTTAAGTTCGGTCGACCGAACAAGGTCCTCGTACGACCGATAGGAAAAAGTATTTTGGGGTATTTGTAAATAATACAAATACGACCGTTGGTATAATACGACAATTCTAACCGTCGGAAATATGTGTTAACTCGGTCGACCGAAAAGGTCTGGACGGTCGACTGATACATTGCATACATTGCATCATATGTCTCTCATTTAGATTAATTTTATATCAATAAATGCTACTAAGGTATGTGTTTAGTCTTATTTATAGAATAGAGGGACCTGAATGCAAATTACTCATATCACGAGCATAAATGCGTGCAAGAGACTCATTTCTGTCATAAAGACCAAGTTCAAGATTATCGGGATTCAAATGGAAGTTCATCCAAGCATAAATGCATTCAAGGACCTAATTACAAAAAGGCCAAGGACGTAAGCACACAAGTAGCTAGGTACTTAATTACAAAAAGCCGAGGACCCGAATGCAAATTAAAGTTCCAAAATATTATTTTCGAGAAGTTCTAAAGAAAAATCAATTTGGATCTCCAAATATATGAAGGAATTAATCCGGAGCTCAAAAGAAAGGAAAGAAATCATCCAGACGCGCAAAGGACATCTAAATCATACCATAAACATACAGGAAAAATCTGGATTAAATCAGAGTTAATTGTGCGGCGTTGCCGCCGCACAACACATGTAACATGCGGCGATTCCGCCGCCCCTCTTTGGATCCGTGGCCCCGGATTTTGTCCAGTCATGTCTTGACGCGTGTACTTTCTTATTTCTTATTAGGGTTCCTTGTATCGGCTATAAATAGTCTCGGAAACAATGTTGTAGGGGGTTTTTTGTGTATTTCATATTTTAGTAATAAAATTATGTTCTTTTATTTTTGTGTTTTTAGTTTTCTTTTGTAGTTTCTCTAGGACCCCTTCTCCTTCCCTCCATCTATGAGTTTCTAACTCTTTCCATAGGGTGGGGGTGACGGATTTAGGGTGATGAGAGGAGAAGATGTTATTATTTTAATTTCGTATTAGTATGTTTTGATTACTTGAGTTTATGTTAAATCATTTATCATGTAATGCTTTATAACTAATGTGATTTATTATAAGTTTCAGAATTCTCTAATCTAAACCCGATATCTAAACCACCACCCAACGGAATTCACCATCTTTGCTTTATTTTTAATTTGTTTTTGTTGTTCGTGCTTTAGATAATTAGAAAACCAAAAATCTCAAAACCAAACTTATTTCTCCCTCTTTCTTTCCCTTAATCGAAAATCACAATAATAACAAGATCTCTCCCTCCTTGTTTTCGACTCGTACTTGCCACGTCTTCATTGACGCCGTGCTCTTGCGGTATAAATTAAATTCTCATCATCGACCGAAACCGGGCAGTAAAAGACTAGCAGGATAGTTGATTACTCGATTGACAGAACGGTCTGTTTTAGTCGATCGAACGTGGGCAGAAAGATTTGGTTTTGGTTTGGTATTTTCCGGTCTAAGTTTGGGTGATCTATTTAAGTCCAAATTATATGAAATTTTGTGTGTGTCTTTTATAAGGAACCTAGTGTGTGTTTGAATAGGTTTTCGCTCAAGTATGCTCAATTTACACAATGTTCCAAAGACTTAAAAGAAATGCAAATTACATGTCTTCAATTGAGAATGATTACATGTCTTGACTTGAATCCTTTCTTTCTTGAGTCTTGATCACCTGTAGAAGTTATCAAAAAACAATATATATGCAATGCAATATGTGGGCTACTCTACATTTATTATAATTAAGATTAGGTTGATTAAATCATCAAAACATATATTAAGGCAAAAAAGCCAACAATCCTCTATTTTAATTCTTGCATGCTTTGTTTAATTTCGTTTTGTTTCCTTTTCTTAATGAGTAGTTAGCAGTTTAATCCCCTTTTGGGGGTGGAGATAATGTACATATATGTTGTGAAGTTTGTATGTTTGATGAATTTTTTATTGTGTAGACTTGCATGTTTATATGTTCATTGGGGGTATTTTAATCATCTACATGTTGGGGGATTTTGATGGCTTTTGCCATAAATTTTAGACAATTCCCATGCATAGTTTTGTCATGTTTATTGACTGAAATTTCCTATTGAATGTGCTACATGTTAGTTATGTGTTTGTATTTTTGTCTCCTTGCTTGATTGATTGAAGAACATTTGCTTTGATGGGTTTTGCCATAACATTTAGACACTTCCAATGCATAGCTTTGTTCTTGACATGAGTTCCTAGTTTTGATGAGTCTTGCCATAACATTTAGACATCTCTCATGCTGAACCTAGTCTTATGCTAATCAAGTAGTAATTGCCGATACGTTATGTGAATGGATTGATAGGTTTTGCCAAATCTTTAGAAACTTCCTATGCATGATGACACACACATGACACACACACATACAGGCGTCATTCATCACTTATTTCACTTCATATGTGCACACACTCCACCTCTTAGTGGTTTTTTTCCTGAATTTTATCTTGCTTTCGATTTCCCTCGCTTTCGTTTTCCTTGTTTGATGCTTACCTATTTAACGTAGTTTAGCTAGTGGAATCACAACTTGTCTCCCCTCTTTTTCCACTTCCCTTCGGAAGAACCAGAGTCAACACACCTCCCTGTGGATTGACCCGTATTTGCAACGTCTTTATTGACGTCGTGCACTTGTGGTAATTAAAATGAGCACATCATGCGCTGTGTGATGGGGGCGCACACATGAGTATTTCGGCCCTGTGTGGTGTCATGTTCCCATTTTCAAGTGCATTGACCCATGTTTGAGGTTCCCATTTGATGTCCTTTGACAAAAGAAGATGAGTTATATTTGTTGTGGGCTCCAAGAGTGAGCACAGCTTGTTGTGGGCTCCAACCCCTATGTATGTGGGCCCCACTTGTTTCACGTATTTGTATTCATTCTTTAGTATTTCAGAGGTTTTGAGGGGAAATCGGGTTTGTGTCCATTAACATAACCATGAACTTCCCTCTACACTTCACGTTGGTGAAATCTTTTCTTTTTCATGCATAAAAATGATGCATTGGGATATCTAGTATACTGGATTTAGGTATTATCGAGTCATAAGGATGCACCCTCGTCTTCCCTTGGGGGGCGAGTAATCATAGAGTTTTAATACTCAAACAATCAAAGAAGTCCACCCTGAACCTAGTGAGTGAAATAATTCGTGTCAATTAGTATAAGGATTTTTTTGTTGTGAGGGACCCTTTAAATCTTTTGTGAAACTTTAAATGTAGGGGTTTTGGTTCCCATGTAGATAATAAATAAGTGGGTAGGGTGTTCTCTCTTCTTACAGGGCTCCTAGCACAAGGGAAATTAGGTCTGAGGGGCTTAGTGCCTGGTGCTTTCGAAACATCTGACTTGGGATGCACCGACCCAACTCCCGTTACACGGGTGATAGGAATCGCCCTATGTGGAGATGTGGGGAAAGATGTACGTGATAGTGTAAGTCCTCTTAGGCAATGATGCACAAAACCTGACCCTAAGAGAATTACACACGAACTAGTAAAAAAGAAAAAAAGAAAAAATAGAAGAAGAAAGAAATGGTAATGCAAATAAGAACCTTAATGGACTTTACACCTTGTATCACTTTAGGATGTTAGAGTTTCCCTTGTCTTTCACTTATGTCCTTAATTAACTTGCAAGGATGGTTCATTACGTTATGTGTGTGGACTAAATACATAAAGAGAGTTGGCCCATAGTATTTTGTGGGTATATCCGCTGAAAACCCTCAGAATCCATCGTGTCGTGTTGCGAGGTTGAATAATGCATCTATTTTCGGATTTTGTGGGTATATCCGCTAAAAACCCTCAAAAGACAAGACTCCTCCTCCTTGGCGACAAGGGGGTTTAACGGCTTGTTGTACGTGCTATGTGCAACCCTGATTCCTACAAAAGTGAGTTAGGATTTCCCTATTTTCGTATGTTTTTCCTTTCTTTCATTGTTTTGCTCGGAACTAGCACAAACTAGGTGTAGGGGTATTTGACTGACATCATATCATGCTTATATTTGTGGCTTATATCCTCTATTTTGAACCTAAGCAATGCTATGTAACGAGTTTTATGTTTAAGTTTTAGGAATAAACAAGTTTGAGAAGAAGAGATACAAAAAGGACCTGAATGCAAGAAAAAGGACTGAATTGTGATACTTATGGACTCACATGCAATAGGGAAGGACCCGGAGATAAACCAAAAGGACCAATAAACAAATCGAGAAATCCACACCATCATGAGGAGTATTTTGGTAATTAGATTTGGGCCTAGACTCAAATAGATGATTGGGATGCACCACACGTGGAGCATTGAAGCAATAAAGAAGTCAACAGAAACCGGGTCGTATCCGACTAAAAGAAACCGCCAGTTGGCGGTCTTAGACAGCTAATTGGCGATCCAAAATGCTCAGGATCCGACCCGGCTTCTCGTGGTTGTGTAATATGTTGTTTTTATTCATCTCTAGAAGTTGCATTAATCCCACATCAGGGGATTATCCCCGATTACCTTTTTCCATGACTATAAATAAAACTTTTCTTCCTCCTTTGTAATTACCCATTTCTTGTTGGCATTCTCTCTACGTGGAGTAAAGCCTTGGAGCAAAACTTTAGTGGAGAAGAATGCTACTTGTAATGTGAGTCCTGTAAATAAAATATTTTTTCTTAGTTTGTTTTAATGTTGTCTTCTGTTTTAATTCTTGCATGCGTAGTTTAATTTAGTTTTGTCTTCTTTTCTTAATGAGTAGTGAGTAGTTTCATCCCCTTCTGGGGGTAGACATGATGTACATATATGTTGTGAAGTTTGGATGTTTGATGAATTTTTGATTGTGACTTGCATGTTTATGTTCGTCGGGGGTGTTTTCATAATCTTTATGTTGGGAGATTTTTGATGGGTTTTGCCATAAGATTTAGACACTTCCCATGCTTTCTTTTCTCATGTTTATTGACTGAAATTTCCTGTTGAACATGCTACATGTTAGTAATGTGTTTGTATTTGTGTTTGCTTGCTTGATTGATTGAAGAAACTTTGTTTTGATGGGTTGTGCCATAAGATTTAAACACCTCCCATGCTTAGCTTTGTTCTTCATATGAGTTCATAGTTTTTGATGAGTCTTGCCATATCTTTACACACTTCTCATGCTGAACCTAGTCTTACGCTAATGAAGTAGTAATTGCCGATACGTTGTGTAAATGGATTGATAGGTTTTGCATGTGTCATTCATCACTTATTTCACTTCATATGTGCACTCACTCCACCCCTTAGGGTTTCCATTCCTAAATTCTAACTTGTTCTCTTCGTTAGTTTAGTTTCATTGTTGCGTGCTTTTATTTCTTCTCTTGTGCTTACTAGTTTAGTTAAGTCTAGTTTAGCATAATCAACTTCTTCTCCCCTCTTTTCCGTCTTGCATTCGAATGAACCAGAGTCGACACACCTCCCTGTGGATTGACCCATATTTGCCACATCTTCATCGACGTCGTGAACTTGCGGTATTTAAAATGAACACAATCAAGTTAACTGATATATAAATAGAAATTTTTGGTATATACCTTTCATGGATCCTACTGTTAACTGATATACATATATGACATTTTTGTAATATACATTGGTTGTGCAAAATCAGATTTATATGCAATGATCATAATTTTGTGTGTTGTATGCTTGTTTCAATTGTAGGGAATTTTATGTGGTGTATGATTGTTTTAGTTGCAGGGATTTTTATGTGGTGTATTTTTTTTCGATCACAGTGAACTTTATAACAAATTCAAAATAAAATCAGAAGTTAACAAAAAAATTCAGTGAAGGACGTAACACATCATTTCTTTTGTCAAAACTGACATGGAATTTAACATAACGCATTCAATAAAGGACATAACACGTCGGTGTATCTGACATTTTTTGAAAATATTATTTTAATTAAAAGACATACATTATCGAAGGTCGTTTGCTAACTAATCGACATGGTATATTCTGTTATGTGATTTTTTTGAAATTCTTTTTATAATAATAGGACAGACCATGTCGACATTCTGTTTCAACCGACGTCGTGTGTCTACATACCACGTCAGTCATTTGCAACCAAACCAACGTGGTATGTCCTATTATTGTTTTTTTCTTTCAAATTTGTGGTTTTCGTAAATAGAAAATACCATGTCGGCCTTCTAGGTGTAGAAGATGTGGTATTGCGTAAATACCACATTTGTATAATTGGCCAACATGATATCCCCTCCATTACAACGTCTCCCCAGACACTCATTGGTCAGCTAGGGGCAGTCAACCATACGTTATATCTCAAATAACCTGACGTAATAATCCTGTATTGCAGCAAAGATTACCCTCAATGTATCAACTATAAAATATAATGACATCCATAAACATAGTTCAATCTCACCGGAGTTTAGCAAAATACCAAAATGACATGCAAATCGCTAAGTTTTTGTGAAAGTGAAAGGAACACACAACCTACTGGACAACCAGAGACCTTCTTTCATTTTAGAGAGGGTTCACTTTGGTTGGAGGTTCCAGTTCTGGAACATAGTCCAAGAGAAAGGTATCCATTGGAGACATCTGATCCCAAATAAATGCAGGATGTCTCAGGAGCTCCAAGGGGATCGACCCTATGGTGTCTGTCTAAGATCGGTTTGTCACCACTCTAGATTAGTCCTATATGGTGGACCCCCTTCTGGGGGATTACTTTATTCTAATAAGTCATGAATCACCTGAGGCTAGTCCCCTTCTTTGTATGGGCCCTATAAGGTAGACTCAGCATGCTTCTTAAGAAGGATTGCAGGGAATGATCCCCATTCAGGCCCAGTACACTCCTAGGGAGACCAACATGTAGTCTTACCAGCTACGGTTGGTTAAATGAGACCATCTACACTTACTTATTCGGACTCCCCGGGTCGTCGGCAGCTGATAGCCTATTTAGTAATTATCCATCTTAGGAGTAATCGAAGGATGACAGAAGTGATACCTTCCATCACGACCAGCCGACGGCAAGAGGGGTAGTTAGGAGGCGTGAGCGGGAGCCAATGGGAAAACGGTGTTTGTGATACTATGCTGAAGTTTGAGCAGATGGAGAAATTTCCGATACTCAGTTGCCCTACTGGTCACCTTCTCATGCCATGATAATCCCCCCCTCCCCATAGCCCCGTAGCGAGGGCCTTCTACTAGCAACACACAAACACAAATGGTTAGAAATCTATTTTCAATTGTAAGATAACTTCTCATTCAAACAAATGTCGAGGTTCATGCAAGGACATGACCTCGTCCTCATCCACCAACAACTATATATTCCAGATAAGTATTCAAGTGTTGACCATTTACATTGAATACCTCCCCCTTTTAAGGGTGGTAAATGTTAACCGCTCCATGACAAAACATTGTTTGCAGATAGTAACCCCCCCCCCCCCCCCCCCACCACGAACTCCAGAACTTACTTGGGGAAAGGTGGAGGCACGAGTGATAGAATATGACATTCTCCCTCTCAATGAATGATTTACATACAATCGCATGTTCATGAAACACTTTGGAACAGGCTTTGTACATATCTTCTTACTCACATATATGGAGTTTTTGTTAGGCACCAGCTTGATCAATATCGATGTTTTAGTTGTGGCGGTCTTAAAGGTTTGGTGTTCAAGGTCAACCAGTGTACAAGCCTTGTCGTATGCTAACTAATAAGGGGATATTCTAAAACTCATCTTATTTGTGGTACGAAAAGCCCACATTGCTTCATTTAACCATAGGGACCAATCCTTTCATGATTGATGAACCGTCTTTTCTAGAATCTTCTTGATTGACGCTTAGAGATCTCTACTTGCCCACTCGTCTGTGGATGATATGGTGTCACAAGTCGGTGGTTGATTCATTGATCATTTTAAATAACTGCAAGTGCATGACGTCGGTGAAGACGTGACAAGTACGGGTCGGTCCACAAAGATCGTGATTGTTCGGTTCACAACTAATTCCGTAATCGAATCGGAAAAAAAGTATGGAGAAGGGAATTGGATATGAGCAATCCAGACCGTCAATAGGCGGCTCCAGACTGCCAATTGGCGGTTCGATTTGCTCCAAACCCGATTATGTATAGCCATGTGTTGTATTAAAGTGTTTTATGTCCATTTATAGTATATCATTAGTACCACATTGGCAGATTGTTCCCGATTACCTTTTTCTATGACTATAAATAGAACTCTTCCTCCGCCCTTTTAAGGTACCCATTGCTTGGTGGCATTCTCTCTACTTAGAGTAAACCTTGGAGCAAAAGTCAAGTGGAGAGGAATGGTACTTGTAATGTGAGTGATGTAAATAAAATAATTTTTCTTTGATTGTTTTAATGTTGTCTTCTATTTTAATTCTTTGATGCTTAGCTTAATTTTGTTTTGTCTTAGTAGAAGTAATTAAAATATTTCCTTCTCTTAATGTAGTTTGTAGTTTAATGAGTAGTGAGTAGTTCCATCCCCCTTTGGGGGTGGAGTTGATGTTTATACATGTCATGAAGAATGGGATGAAGGGTATCCTTTTCTTTATGTGATGAATGTGGGTATGCTTGTTTGAATAAAGGAGAATACTTAACTTGATGGTTTCTGCCATAATCATTAGGTTCTTAATAACAAACTTGTTTCTAACACTTAGAAGATGAGAACTATGGATTAGGCATAGATTAACATTATGTGTGTAGTTAACATGAAGCATAAGTGGCGTCATTAGTGTCATGAAAGAATGGAAGGTGTCTAAAGATTATGGCAACATCGATCAAACATTAACATCTAATTTCAAGTTAGTGATGGGAGCATGGGAGGTGTCTAAAGATTATGGCAAACATCCACCAAACATTCACATAATCCATTATTAAGGTGAAACATGTATTCTAAACAACATTTAAGGAAATGCACATAGATATGAGCACGAAGCATGTAACCATTTAAGAAACAACATTCTGCCAAACACCTAATGAGCATGTAGCTTAAAGAAGTAAATTTACACATTAGAGTCTTAACCACCACATTCACTGTAAAAAGAACAAAACACAACCACCATTAACATATCCTACCATCATCCCCACCTCCTAAGAGGTGGTTTATTGATTGAACGTTTTAATTAACCGCAAGTGCACAACCGCGTTGAAGCGGTGGCAAATACAGGTCGATCCACAGGGAGGTGTGTCGACTTTTGTTAGTTCGAAGGCGAGTGGGAAAGAAAGGAGAGAAAGATTGATTAAACTAAACTACACTAAACTAGTAGCAACAAGAAAGGAAATGAAAGCACAAAACAGACTAAAACTAAGCAACTAATAAAAGAAGATAGAAATCAGGAATGGAAAACCCTTAAGGGGTGGAGTGTGTGTACACATGAAATAAGAAGTGATGAATGCATACAATAAGCTCAAGTGTAGTTAGTGTTTGTAATGCATAAGAAGTACCACATGGGAAGACATATCATTCAAAGCACTAACTTAGTGATTAATATGAGCATGAGAAGATTGTTATTAAGAACCTAAGCAAGCATGGAATGTACCTAAACATTATGGCAGAAACCATCAAGTTAAGTGTTCTCATTAATTCAAACAAGCATACTGTCTGGATCTGGCCTGGTTTGAGTGGTCATGTTATCAGGGAATGTCCTTATGTTTCCCCAGAGCCTGAGTATGAGCATACATTTTCCTAAAAATCCCAATGTGACATTTACGCATTGATTAACATCATTTTATGCTCATATTTGTATCTTATATCCATTATCTTTCACCTAAACAATGCTATGTCACGAGTTTTATGTTTAGTTTTCAGGAATAAATTGGTTTGAAGAGATGAAGCATAAAAGGACCCAAAAGTTGGGAAAAAGGACTGAATTGTGAGATCTGGGGACCAAGATGCAAGGAAGAAGGACCTGATTGCAAGACAGAAGGACCTGATTGCAAGACAGAATACTCCACACCATCATGGGGAGTATTTTACCAATTCGATTCGGGTCGGAGCTCCAACAAGTCAAGTAACCACTTCAAAGACCAACAATACCAGAAAGAAAAGCCCACAACAAAAATGAGCAGGAACTGAACCATATAGATCGCCAATTGGCGGTCCATTTTGGCCCAATCCGCTCAAATTTCTCCAGCACATGTCTTAGATGTGTTTAGGCCATTTTTGGTATCTGTTTAGTCCCACATCGGGGGATTGTCCCCGTTTGCCTTTTTCCATGGCTATAAATAGAACTCTTCACCTTCCATTGTAATCACTCCATATTTTAAGTGGCTATTATTCCTACTAGAAGTGAGGCCTTGAAGCACACACTAAAGTAGGAGGATGCTACTTTTAATGTGAGTCATTTTATCAATAAAGTTTTGTATTTCTTTCATTGTTTTTTATGCTTCTTTTATTGTTTGTGCATGTTTTAGTTTAATCGTCTTTTAATTCTAGCTTAGTTTTAATATGCTTTCTTTCCATAGTTTAATAATTAGTGTAATGTTTAATGAGTAGTTCCATCCCCTTTAGGGGGTGGAGTAGATGTACATACATGCATTAGAGAATGGGATGAATGCTTTAATTTCAATGTGTTGATTAAACATGAATGTATGCTTGCTTGTTTAGGATAGATTTTACAACTTCATGAGTTTTGCCAAAATGATTAGACACCTCTCATGCTTGTTTAGGTTCTGAAATAAACAACTTGCATATGTAAATGTTAATCTACCAAGTTGGTGAATAGATTGATAGGTTTTGCCATAACATTTAGGCACTTCCTATGCTTGATAAACACCACCTTCATCTTCTTAAGGAATGTATTCTACACCCACCTCTTTGCTTGTGTGCACTCACTCCACCCCTTAGGGGTTTTCCATTACTGAAATTCCAGCATTCTTGTTTTGTTCTTAGCTTAGTTCTTATTTCATCGTTTGTTTGCTTCTTCCACATTTCATACTTCTTAGCGTAGTGTAGCGTAGGTTAGCATAATCAATCTTTCTCTTCCCTATTTTGCCACTTGATTTCTGATAACAAGAGGCTGCTCACCTGCCTGAGGACGACCCGTACTTGCCACCGCTTCATCGCGGCCGTGCACTTGCGGTTTAATTAAAAAACTCAACACGCATCCGCGTACAACCCAAGAGGGATGGAATCATGGGGAGACAATATTGATTCAATTTTTTATACATCATACCCACCCCATTATTCTCCTCTTGAATACCCACTTACCTACCAGCCACCATCCATGACAACATGTACTAATTCTCAACCAATTTACACGCACCCTACGAACTGTGAAAATCAAATTTTGAACTTCAATGTTAACTGTAAACTTGATTCCTTAAAACAAACCCTCTAGACGTTCATGGAAACCACTCAAAATTTATTGAAGTCCAACTTGAATTCCTTGCAAACCATGGAAATGCAAGTGAGTCAAATGACACAACAATTAAGTGAACGTGAGGAGGGTGACCTTTCTCATCAACATCAGGATTCCACTTTTGATATCGAACAAACACCATCACATTCACAAATTCAAAGCACAATCTTCAAAAGTCATACTCCTAGTCAGTCTGAGGGACTTGGGGTTTCAATTCACGATCACTTGGTGGTGGATTCGATTCAAACTGAGAATAAAATGGACCAGTTTCATTATGAGTCAACACAAGTTTATGCGTTATCTATTTTTGGTCCCGTGGCCCATGAGCCACAGGATCTTAATGTTGTGGCTCTTAAGGACTCACCTGTGGTTGAGCAAGAGCTCCCTAGTACCCTTAATTTCATACGACTTGGTCAGAATTTGCCTCTCACTATTGTTCTTGGTTATCTTGAAAATGAGGAGACATCAAACAACTACATTTCCAATGAGGGTATTGGGAGTTCCTTAGACGATACCTTGGGTAAGAGACCAACTTTCTCTTTACCTGGTGTGTCGGACATGTATAACGAGGTTCTTCACCTCGTTCCGACCCACCAATCTGTTTGTTGGAGTGTTTGGATTGACGATCATAACTTCAATACCGTAACGGGAGAAACTCTTCTTCCGCTACCAAATTTTTCCGAAACTCTTGAGAGGTTCGAGCTCTTTCCGTTTGATCCATTGACTAAGATGCCTTTACGTCTAATTCGTGAACCTCTCCTTGCATCTCGTGCACTTTGTGAGGGGGCCCGTGCATGAGTATTTTAGCCCCGCATGGGGTCATGTTCCCATTCCAAGTGTATTGACCCACTTTTGAGTTTCCCAATTGACGTTCTTTCACAAATGATGATGGGAACTTATTTTTATACATAGCTATATTTAAAAAAAGAAAGAAAAAAGACAAAAAAATTCCAAGACTGAGCACAACTTGTTGTGGGCTCCAATCCGTGTGTATTTGGGCCCCATTTGTTTCACATATTTGTCTCACTTCTTTAGTATTTCATAGGTTTTTGTGGGAATTCGGGTTTGTGTTCATAAACATAACCATAAACATCCCTTTGCACTTCATGTTGGTGAGATATATTCTTTTTCATGCATAAATCCAGGTAGTATCATGCTCACATTCATTGAGGACAATGCATGAAGTGTGGGGGTGTTTTACGTGTGTACATAGTCGAGTCTTCTCCTTTTGTTTTCTTTTCTTTTGTTTGCATTGTTAGAGTCATGTTAGTGTGCTGGTTTTAATATCGATATATCTACTCACTATGATCCTTGGGTGACTTGTCTTCTTCTATTTGCCTAGTGCTTTAATATTTTTATTTCGTTCAAAATCATCATGTGTTTGTAAAAGAAAATGTTTTGTGGATTTTACGTGTGTGTGTCATGTGCAAAATAGTTGAGAGTCAAAGTAAAAAGGAAGCTCCTAGAATTGTCTTTAACATGATGCATTAGGATATCTAGTACATCGGCTTTAGGTCTTATCTAGTCATAAGGATGCACCCCGGTTTTACCTCAGCGGGAGAGTAATCATAGTGTTTCAGTACTCAAATAAACAAAGAAGTCCACCCTAAACGTAGTGAGTCAAATAATTCATTTTTGTTATAAGGAAGTTTGTTGGAGTTAGGGACCTTTAAACTCCTTTTGTCAAACCGTAAGTGTAGAGGTTATGGTGCATGTGTAGATAAGAAATAAGTGAGTAGGTGTTCTCTCTTCTCGTACGGCTCCTATAACTCGTGAAATTAGGTCTGAGGGGACTCAGTGCCTAAGTAGGTCATGTGACTTGGGATGCACCGACCGAACTCCCGTTACATGAGTGGTAGGGATCGCCCTATGTGGCGATGTGGGGGATGGTGTACGTGATAGTGTAAGTCCTCATAGGCAATGATGCACGAAACTTGGCCCTGGAGAATAAAACATCAACTAGTAAAAAAAGAGAAAAAAAGAAGAAAAAAAGATGGTAATGCAAATAAGAAACTTAATGGACTTTACACTTTGTATCTTGAGGATGTTAAGGTTGCCATTGTATTTCACTTAAATGCTTAATTAACTTGCTTGAATGGTTCATTGGGCTAGGTGTGTGGACTACATACCAATATAGAGTCGGCCCGTAGGATTACCGTGCCCAATGATCGACAAAAATGAGTCCATCGAGTCATGTTGCTTGGTTGAATAATGCATCAATGTTCGGATCTTGTGGGTATATCCACTGAAAACCCGTAGGAGACACCACTCCACTTGGCGACAAGGAGGTTTAACGGCTTGTTGCACATGCTAAGTGTAACCGTGATTCCTACGAAAGTGAGTTAGGATTTCCATGCTTTTCGTATGTTTTTCCTTTCTTTCATTTTTCTCTTCCTTTGTTTTTGCTCGGGAGTAGTAAAATCTAAGTGTAGGGGTATTTTATTGACATCATATATATTGGATATATTAATATCTTATATCCTATATGTAGAGTCTAAGCAATGCTATGTAATGAGTTTTGTGTTTGAGTTTCAGGAATAAACATGTTTGAGAAGACGAGACACAAAATGGACCTTAACGCAAGAGAAAAGGACTGAATTGTGAGACTTATGGACTGATATTCAAGAGGGAAGGACCCGGATATAAACCAAAAGGACCAATAAGCAAATCGAGAAACTCCACACCATCATGAGGAGTATTTTGGCAATTAGATTCAGGCCTAAACTCCAGCAACCACTTCACTACACATGAAGAAATCAACCCAGCAACGTGTCTTCGAAGCTAAGATTGGATCCAAGCAATCCAGATCGCCAATTAGTGGTTGGATTTGCTTCAAACCCGATTATTTTTAGCCGGGTGTGTGTATTAGAGTGTTTTATAATATGACACTACTCCCACATCGGGGGATTGTCCCCGACTACCTTTTTCTATGACTATAAATAGAACTCTTCCTCCCCCCTTGTAAGGTACCCATTGCTTGGTGGCATTCTCTGTACTTAGAGTAAGCCTTGGAGCAAAACTCAAGTGGAGAAAAATGCTACTTGTAATGTGAGTGATGTAAATAAAAATAATTTTTCTTTGATTGGTTTAATGTTGTCTTCTCTTTTAATTCTTTCACGCTTAGCTTAATTTTATTTTGTCTTAGTAGAAGTAATTAGAATGTTTCCTTCTGTTAATGTAGTTTGTAGTTTAATGCGTAGTGAGTAGTTTCATCCCCCTTTGGGGGTGGAGTTGATGTTTATACATGTCATGAAGAATGGGATGAATAAAAGAGAATAAAAGAGAATACTTAACTTGATGGTTTCTACAATAATCATTAGGTACATCCCTTGCTTGTTTAGGTTCTTAATAACAAACTTGTTTATGCTCATATTAATCACCTAGGTTAGTGATTTGGATGATAGGTTTTGCCATACAAATTAGGTACTTCCTATGCATAAAAACACAACCAATAGTTGTGCCATATTTGAATGCATTCCTCACCACTTTATTATATGTGTACACACAGTCCACCCCTTGGGGGGGCTTCTCTACCTGAATTGCAGCTTCCTTTTATACTTACTAGTTTAGTTTCATTTCTTCTTCGTTTGTTGCTTGCTAGTTTAGCGTACTTTAGTTAGTGTAATCACACTTCTTCTACACTCATTTGCCACTTGATTTCTAATGAACTAGAGTCGACACACCTCCCTGTGGATTAATCCGTACTTGCCCCGTCTTCACCGATGACCGTGCACTTGTGGTTAAACCTAATTTCAATAAAGTTTTTGGCACCATTGCTGAGGAGGTGCTATGTCTAGACTATGGTTTGGACGATTTGAGTGGATTTAATCTTTTGTTTTTAGTTTTTGTTTGTTTCATGGACATCTCAGCATTGAGGGGAGGTACCATGAGAAATGTTAGACATAAAAAGTCATTGTACCCCCAATCAACGGCCCGAGACCTCCTACTGGCGGTTTGGTGAGCAGATCTTGCTTCATAATTTATTCTGTTTGTTGTTTCTCTCAATATAGTGGTCTGGGAGCTCAATTTGGCATTTATTATGACCTATAAACAAGAAACCAAGAAATTCCCCTTTTAATCAACTTGGACCTTGAAACTCAAAGAAAGAGAGTAGACTGATTGCCATCTAGGACATGCATCATTTGTAGACCTTGCATGCACTCGTCTTTTCTTTTCGTTACAATATTTTTGTTGATTGCTGGCACGAGGTGTGTGCACACATTCTCTTATTAATGTATGGTTAAAGCATGCATTAGTTAGTAAGGTGCATCGGTACAAGAGTGAGGTGAGTGCTTGCATGGTGAGTTGCTTGCTAGCCTAAGGATTCAAAACATCTTTAAGGGGCACCACCTATAGTCTTCAAGATAAGGTGGGGGATTTCATCACCCCATCCTTAGACCCACAAACCACACTCAAGTAAAGCCGTAAATTTAAAATCAAGTAGACATTCGCGACTAGGACTGCGGCACATTAGGAGAGTCATCTGGTCGCGACTGTCATAGCCACATCGGCGTCGCCCACTTTTTCGATAGTAGGAGAGACGAGATCTCCATATCTTGGCTCACTTGTGGGGCTCTATTGTCTTCATCGTAGGGAGGTGAGGCGTATTGAGGCTACGTGACCTCGTAGTTTGGCGTTGTCTAGCTTAAAGACCCACAACCAGCCTAAGCTTGTGCGAGCCGTATTTGCTAGACTAGGCCTTTACCCTCACCCATTACCTACGCTAGTTTTAGGGATTCTTCACTTCTCCTCTGAGTCATCTTCTTCTGACTTACTTCTACGTTCTAGTCTCCTCCCTTTCACACTCACTATAAGCGTATTAGGGTCGAGTCGAGCACTTTTTGCGAGCTTGGCCTCGTGGTGGTGAGAGTGGTTGATTCAAGAGTTCTTTGTCGAGATGGGTGGCTACATGGGCAACCATCCATTTCATTGTTGGGACCAGGACTCCTGGGGTGCCTCAGACAAACCCCCAGTAGGGTTGGGACAATATTAATTGTGTTGCTGAGTAGTCTTCTGATTGTAATAATATGAGAGACGCACCAACTGGTAGACCATCTAGTTATGTCAGATCACATGCTGGTCAACAAAGTGAGACATTACAACAACCTTTGGCCTCTTTCATTCATGCGGTAGAGAGATGAGTGTAAGACCCACTCTCCTAAGTTAATATATTAGTAAGCCCACTCTTCTCGTTTATGCGTAATTTAGCTCTTAGATTATCTAATTGTATTTGTAGTATGCCTATATGCTTAATTTTAATCGCCATCCTTGTTGGTCGATGGAGTGTGACTCACCGGGTGAGTACGCATTTGCTAGCCTAATCGACTCATCTGATCCGAGTGAATGGTGTGAGTTTGGGCTGAGCCCATGTTGAGGTCAAATGAAATTGGAAGGGTTTCATTTGGGGTTTGGATGCACGCTATATCGTGGCTTTTGGATGCCTTTGGAATGGTGCCATTTTGGCATGCCTTGAAGCTACTTGAATTGTCATAATGGCAATGGAAGTTGGAGGGTTGTTTGCAAACAAAACTCCTCTCAGCCCTAGCCGTCACCCTCTCCTCTTCCATGAAACCACCAGACCATCTCTTCCTCCTCTCCGGCGTTGGGCTGCTGAGTTCCGGCGAGGCAACCAGCTCAGGCAATCTAAGCAACCAAGAAGAAGCTATCGCAATGGAGAAAAGGGAGCTGCACCTTGATCCGGGTAGCTTCTAGCAACTTTTAATCATCTTCTTCAGCAACTTCAGGTATGCCTTAGGCCCAAGAGTTGAGTAGAGGGTGGAGGTGTTGGCTAAGGGGCCCGCCATCACCACTTTGGTTGGTGGTGCAATCGGTTGCACCACGAAACCGGTTCTCCCACCTAGCACATGATTGCTTTGTCCGTTAGGAGGGCTGGCTGGGGGTGCAGCCAGACACGCCAGAGCTTCAGCGAGCTTCGGTGAGGTCTGACCAGGCTTGGGATTGGGCACTTCAAGGCTAAGGGCAAGGGGGCTCCGGTTGTGGGCTGGTGTGGTTGGTGTGCACACAACAAGTCTAGAGTCTCTTCCATCCTCATGGCATGTAGCTCCAGAGTGGCCAGCTAGTGCAGCTAATCTCCCAGGGTGGCTAGCATCTGGTGGGGTGGGGAGGGACCCTAGGGAGGCGTCGGACACATAGAGGGTGGGTGGGCGTGACTGGCATGTGCATGGGAGGTCGCAAGAGTGAGCTGTCTGCAGGTTGGGTTGGTGCCACTTGTGTGTCTCTTGCACAGTGGATAGGCTTGAAACATTTATCCTGAATTCCTAGACCCTTTCCCGACATCTTAATGTTCTTGAGGTGTAACCCAAGCTGGTGGTTCGATGGATCAGGGTGGCTCATGCGCATGGTTGTGAATGTTTGATGTGTTCTGACTTCGTTCCAGCAACTCTTGGTTCATGTTTACGATCTTATTTCTTGTATGTTACCTTACATATTATTGCATGGATATCGTATTACGAGGCAATAATAGTTTATACGTATACAATGGTTTATGCTACTCGTTACATGTCGTGTTGTTGTGGATTAATTCATTATCTCATGCATACATGGTGGTAGATAGATGTGCTTGGGATTCTGATTTATCTCACGCATATTTGATGAGTGGAGTTACTAATATCAATGGATACATGCATATAAAATATTTGATCATGTCGTGAATTTGAACTTGTATGTATCTAGATCCATTTATTAGACGACTATGCCATGTATCTCTCGTCGCATCCTACAATTGAGATCCGTTGTTGCTAGGCATGTTTTATTATGTTTATCGTGTTTATATGTTCCTGATCGGATGTATCGTTGTCTGGATCCTTGTGCCACTTAGGAATTGGACTTCATAACAATTATTCATGACCCAGTCATTTGCTTAGTCAAATACTATAATGGTTGTTGATCTTTCTAGGATCTTTTAGTAGCTGATTTGTTAGTATCTTCCCTGATTGGTGTGGAGCTATGACGAGAGTATGTGTATACTGATCACATTGGGCTCATTCTGGCAAATGTGTAGCTATAGAGATATCTAGATCTGTGGAAAGCTTGCACTCCATTGTTAATAAAATGAATCTGGGCACGAATGTTTTGGGGCCGACGGGCCATGAGTACGACCTCTATGTAGAGAGGCCTATTCAAAAAGACCTCTATGTAGAGAGGTCAGGCGTAAGATAAGAACTGGGTAGGTGCACTTCCATTTGCTACAGGACAGGCATTCCCGCGTCGCGATGTCACCATGTTGGTCACTTGCCGCGAGTTGCGAATGTTAATCTGGAAGACCGCTTTGTGCCAAGCGGTGGGTCACTGGCGAGTGACCCACTTGTGGATTAGACCAGTATGGCTGTTGGTTTGATTGCTATGTAGAAGGATCACTCGGGTGAAGCCCGAGTGGCGCAACTATGTAGAGTTGTCGCCCAACACAGTTATGTTGAGTTGTTGCCATTTTGTTGCATGAGTGGTAGTTAGGTCCCATGCATAACTATGTACTCTATCTTTTGGACCTGGGGCATACAGGGTTCTCCTTGTTGAAATCTCACGCATATTTGTGGATGTTTTATCTCCGGTACTTAGGTTCCTTCAGGGAAGGACTGGACGAGTTTCGGAGGATTCTATACACGAGGGACACGTCGATTAGAGTCTTCAGTTATCTTTTCTTCTGCTTTATTGATGTAAATTCCTTTCTGAAACTCGAGTTTTGTAATGAATCTTTCATACATGGATATTCAGTTACTTTTATTCGTCAGCTATCCATGTATGTCTTTTTATATTCTCGAGTTAGTTTGTCTTGTCTCTTTGTTTTGTAACTCCTTCGGTCGTTGTGGAGGTCTCTGATCGCGACACTTGAGTTCTTTCCAAGTGTGCATACTCGCGAGATCGGGGCGTTACAACTTGGTATCATAGCAGGTCGGTCCCTAAAGTGTACATAATCTAAAGACTCTCCAGTGGGGCATGTTGCCCATACCTTGTTGGTAATTTTTTCTTTTAGAATTGCATTGATAGATCATTCTGGCATGTATGGCAGCTTCCTTGTTGTTTGTTTGTATCTCGTCTTGTTGCGAAGACATTGTTGATTTTGGGGCTACGCAATCCTTCATCTCGAAGGGGTTTGCAGTCGTAGTGGTTAGGTTACCGGTGGGCCTAACATTCAGGATGGAGGTCAGTACGCCGGTGAATTACGTCCTTGTTGGGAGGACGTATCTTATAAGTGTGTCAGTGATCTTGGTAGATCAACGCTTTCCGGCTAACCTCATTGTGTTGCGATGTCGATTTTCAGCATCATGCTCCGATCAGATTGGCAGGATGCGAAGGAGTAGATGAAGGAACTTCTGGATAAAGTTTCTCCTTGAGGAGCTCCAGTGTTGTTGGTGAAGACGAAGGACGGTTTGATGCGGATGTGTATCGACTATAAGATGTTGAACAAGGTGACGATTAAGAATCACTATCTCCTACCGAGGATTGATGACTTGTTCGATCAGCTGCAGATGGTGAAAGTGTTCCCTAAAGATATATCTGAGGTCTGGATAGCATTAGTAGAGGATTAAGGGTGAGGATGTTTCAAAGATTTCATTCAGGATGCGCTATGGTCACTTTGAGTATCTAGTGATGCCTTTCAGACTAACCAATGCGCTAGCAACTGAGCGTTCAAGCCCTTTCTGGATCAGTTTGTGATCGTGTTTGTGGACGACATCCTAATCTACCTGCCCAACTTGGAGCAATGTGAGGATGACTTGAGGATAGTACTCGAGATCTTTAGGACGGAGCAGTTATTCGCGAAGTTCTCTAAGTGTGAATTCTTGTTGGAGTAGGTGTCATTCCTTGGGCACGTAGTGTCAAGGAATGGCATTATAGTGGACCCTGGGAAGGTTGAGGTTGTCTTGGACTGGAAGGCACCAACCAATGTGTCGGAGATTCGGAGTTTCGTTGGACTCGTGGGTTATTACCGATGATTCATCCTTTGTTTTCTCTAAAATTGCACCACTGTTGATGGCGTTGTCCAGGAAGGGAGTGAGGTTAAATTGGTCGTGTAAGTGCAAGTCGGCATTTCAGGAGTTGAAGAGGAGGGTGACTACGACACCAGTGGTTACACTTCTGAGTGGATAAGGTGGTTTCGTGATCTATAGTAATGTGTCGGGTTCTTGCTTGGGGTGCGTGATCATACGGAATGAGAGGGTCGTGGCCTATGCATCGAGGCAGCTAAAGGTGCATGAGAAGAATTATTCCACAAACGACTTGGAGCTCGTAGCACCCGTTTGTGGAGGAGTCTGGCCGAGTGGGGATGGCGAGTCTATGGGTGGAGCCGACTATCGTCCAGAGGATAGTGCTGAAACAGAGTGAGGATCCGGAGTCGAGTTCCTTACTTCAGGCGGCCGAGGTTGATGGTTCTGACTTGAGGGTCAGAGTGGATGGAGGTCTACGTCTTTGGGATCGTGTATGGGTTCCATATGTAGATGGGTTGAGGCAGGAAATTTTGGATGAAGCTCATGGCTCGAGGTACACCGTGCATCTCTATAGCACTAAGATGTATAAGGACCTGCAGAGGAGTTATTGGTGGAAGGGAATGAAGCGAGACATCGTGGAGTTCGTGTTGAAATGCTTGGTCTGTCAACAGCTTAAGATTGAGCACCAGTGTCCGGCAAGCGTGATGTAGAGGATTGAGCTTGCGGAGTGGAAGTGGGAGCATGTGACTATGGAATTCATTACTGGATTGTCGGGGACCACTCATTCGTACGAAGCTATTTTGGTGATCGTGGACCGTTTGATGAAGACCACCCTTGGAGGCTCTTACGAGGCTCTACATCTCAGAGATAGTCAAGTTGCATGGAGTTCCGACATCTATCATCTCAGATCGGGACCGTCGTTTCACTTCGAGATTCTGGGAGAGCTTGCATAAGGCATTGGTGACGAAGCTGAACTTTAGCACGACATTCCATCATCATAGTGATGGGCAGTTGGAGAGGACGATTCAGACCTCGGAGGACATGCTTAGGGCATGCACATTGGACCTTGCGGGGAGTAGGGACGATCATCTACGCTCGACCTTGTCGTTCACCTCTTTGTTGGAGTGAGATAGGAGAGAGGTAGTTGTTGGGGCCAGAGATCGTGCAATTATACTCTGATCACGTGGACTTGATTCAGCGCAGATTGGTTGTAGCTCAGGACCAGTAGAAGAGCTATGCGGATAGGAGGCATCGAGAGTTGCAGTTTGAGATCATTGATCACGTCTTTCTGAAGGTTTCCCCTGCTAAGGGTGTGATGAGGTTCGGACGGAAGGGGAAGCTGAGTCCGAGATATGTTGGTCCGTTCGAGATTCTAGAGTGTGTTGGTGCAGTAGCATATCATTTGGTTTACCTCCACAGTTCGTTAGGTTGCACAACGTGTTCCACATCTCGATGCTGAGGAGATATGTTGGTGACTCGTCGCACGTGATTTTGCATGAGATGCCAGAGCTTTAGAGTGACATGACCTTGGAAGAGCGGCCAGCGGAGATTCTGGAGCGTGCAGAATGACAACTTAGATGTCGGACCTTCCTGATGGTGAAGGTCCGTTGGCAGCACCACGGTGTGAGTGAGGCCACCTCGGAATGTGAGGAGGATGTTAGAAGTTTGTATCCCGAGCTTTTGTTGAGAGTTAGGGATAGTAAGTTTTGAGGGCAAAATTTATTTAAGGGTAGGTTGTAAGCCCGCTCTCCTGCTATAATATATTCGTAAGTCCACTCTCCTTGTTTATGCATAATTTAGCTCTTAGATTATCTAATTATGTTTGTGGTATGCTTAATTTAAATCGGGTTCCTTGTCGGTCGATCGCGTGTGACTCAGCGGGCGAGTACATATTTGCTAGCCTGATCGACTCAATCCGATCCGAGTGGGTGAATGGTGCGAGTTTTGGCTGATCCCATGTTTAGGTGGAATGGAATTATAAGGGTTGCATTTGGGGTTTGGGTGCACAATATTTCGTGGCTTTTAGATGCCTTTGGAATGGTGCCATTTTGGCATGCCTTGAAGTGACTTGAATAGTCATGAAGGCTATGGAAGTTGCAGGGTTGTTTGCAAACAAAAATCCCCTCAGCCCTATCCGTACCCCTCTCCTCTTCCATGACATCACCAGAGCATCTCTTCCTCCTCTCTGGTGTGGTCCAGCTGAGTTCTGGCGAGGCTACAGCTCCGACAATCTAAGAAACCAAGAAGAAGCTAGCGCAAGGGAGAAAAGGGAGTTGCACCTTGATCCGGGGAGCTTCTGGCAACTTTTAATCATCTTCTTCAGCAACTTTTGTTATGCCTTAAACACAAGAGTCGAGTAGAGGGTGGGGGTGATGGCGGGTGGAGCAGCCACCACCACTTTGGTTGGTGGTGCAATCAGCTGCACCACCAAACCGGTTCTCCCACCTAGTTGCACCACACAGCCAGGCACGCCAGAGCTCCAGTGGGTTTCGGTGAGGTCTGACCAGGGTTGGGAGTGGGCACTTCAAGGTTGAGGGCAAGGGGCCTCCAATTGTGGGTTGGTGTGGCTGGTGCATACACAACCCGCCTAGAGTCTCTTCCATCCTCATGGCATGTAGCTCCAGAGTGGCCAGCTAGTGCAGCTAATCTCCCAAGGTGGCTAGCATCTGGTGGGATGGGGAGGGACCCTAGGGAGGCGGGGGACACATGGAGGGTGGGTGGGTGTGACTGGCATGTGCATGGGAGGTCGCAAAAGTGGGATGACTGCAGGTTGGGTTGGTGCCACTTGTGTGTCTCTTGTATGGTGGATAGGCTGGAAACATTTATCCTAAATTCCTAGACCCTCTCCCGACCTCTTAATGTTCTTGAGGTGTAACCCAAGCTGGTGGTTGGATGGATCAGAGTGGTTCATGCGCATGGTTGTCATGTTAGTTATGTAATTGATACAATCAGCATTCGTAATTTGTGTTGAATGTTTGATGTGTTCTGACTTCGTTCCAGCAACTCTTGGTATCTCTCGTTGCATCCTCAGTTGATACCCATTGCTGCTGAGCATGCTTTATCATGTTTATTGTGTTTATATGTTCCGGATCTGTCGTATCTTTGTGTGAATCCATGTGCCACTTAGGAATTCGACTTTATAACAATTATTCATGACCAGTATATGACCATGTATTTGTCTAATTTGCTTAGTCGAATGATGTTATGGTTGTTGCTATTTGTAGCATCTTTTAGTGGCTGATTTGTGAGTATCATCCCTAATTGGTTTGGAGGTGTGACGAGAGTATGTGTATACTCAGCACATTGGGCTCATTCTGGTTAATATGTAGCTATAGAGATGTCTAGATCTGTGTAAAGCTTGCACTGCATTGTTAATAAAATGAATCGGGGCACGTATGTTTTGGGGCCGACGGGCCACGAGTAGGACCTCTATGTAGAGAGGCCTATTCACAAAGACCTCTATGTATAGACGCTAGGTGTAAGATAAGACCAATGAAGGCGTACTGCCCTTTTCTGCAGGACGGGCATTCCCACGTCGCGATGGCACCATGTAGGTCACTTGCCGCGAGTTGGGAATGTCAATAGGGAAGACCGCTTTGTGCCAAACGGTGGGTCACTTGCGAGTGACCCGCTTGTTGATTATACCAGTATGGCTAGTGGTTTAATTACTATGTAGAGGGATCACTCGGGTGAAGCCCGAGTGGCACAACTATGTTGAGTTGTCGCCCGACACAGTTATGTTGAGTTGTTGCCATTTTGTTGCATGAGTGGTAGTTAGGTCCCATGCATAACTATGTACTCTATCTTTTGGACCTGGGGCATACAGGGTTCTCCTTGTTGAAACCTCATGCATATTTGTGGATGTTTTGTCTCCGGTACTTAGGTTCCTTCAGGGAAGGACTGGACAAGTTTCAGAGGATTCTGTACACGAGGGACACGTCTATTAGAGTCTTCAGTTATCTTTTCTTTTGCTTTCTTGATGTAAATTCCTTTTTGAAACTCGAGTTTTGTATTGAATCTTTCATACATGGATATTCAGTTACTTTTATACCTCAGGTATCCATGTATGTCTTTATATATTGTCGAGTTAGTCTGTTTTGTCTGTTTGTGTTGTAAGTCCTTCGGTCGTCGTGAGGTCTCTTATCGCGACACTTGAGTTCTTTCCCAGTGTGCATACCCGCAAGATCAGGGGCATTACAATGAGTGCACCAGTGGTTCCAGCAGTTGTACCGTGTGACTATTGTGGGTTGAGTGGTCATGTTATCAGGGAATGTCCTTATGTTTCCCCAGAGCCTGAGTATGAGCATACATTTTCCTAAAAATCCCAATGTGACCTTTACGCATCCGCGTACAACCCAAGAGGGATGGAATCATGGGGAGACAATATTGATTCAATTTTTTATACATCATACCCACCCCATTATTCTCCTCTTGAATACCCACATACCTACCAGCCACCATCCATGACCACATGTACTAATTCTCAACCGATTTACACGCAACCTACGAACTGTAAAAACCAAATTTTGAACTTCAATGTTGACCCCAAACTTGATTCCTTAAAACAAACCCTCCAGACGTTCATGGAAACCACTCAAAATTTATTGAAGTCCAACTTGAATTCCTTGCAAACCATGGAAAAGCAAGTGAGTCAAATGACACAACAATTAAGTGAACGTGAGGAGGGTGACCTTTCTCATCAACATCAGGATTCCTCTTTTGATATCGAACAACCACCATCACATTCACAAATTCAAAGCACAATCTTCAAAAGTCATACTCCTAGTCAGTCTGAGGGACTTGGGGTTTCAATTCACGATCACTTGCTGGTGGATTCGATTCAAATTCAGAATAAAATGGACCAGTTTCATTATGAGTCGGCACAAGTTTATGCGTTATCTTTTTTTGGTCCCGTGGCCCATGAGCCACATGATCTTAATGTTGTGGCTCTTAAGGACTCACCTGTGGTTGAGCAAGAGCTCCCTAGTACCCTTAATTTCATACGACCTGGTCAGAGTTTGCCTCTCACTATTGTTCTTGATTATCTTGAAAATGAGGGGACATCAAACAACTATATTTCGAATGAGGGTATTGGGAGTTACTTAGAGGATACCTTGGGTAAGAGACCAACTTTCTCTTTACCTGGTGTGTTGGACATGTATAACGAGGTTGTTCACCTTGTTCCGACCCACCAATCTGTTTGTTGGAGTGTTTGGATTGATGATCATAACTTCAGTACCTTAACGGGAGAAACTCTTCTTCCGCTACCCAATTTTTCCGAAACTCTTGAGAGGTTCGAGCTCTTTCCGTTTGATCCATTGACTAAGATGCCTTTACGTCTAATTCCTGAACCTCTCCTTGCATCTCGTGCACTTTGTGAGGGGGCCCGTGCATGAGTATTTTAGCCCCGCATGGGGTCATGTTCCCATTCCAAGTGTATTGACCCACTTTTTAGTTTCCCAATTGACGTCCTTTCACAAATGATGATGGGAACTTATTTTTGTACATAGCTATATTTAAAAAAAGAAAGAAAAAAGAAAAAAAAATCCAAGACTGAGCAGAGCTTGTTGTGGGCTCCAATCCCTGTGTATTTGGGCCCCATTTGTTTCACATATTTGTCTCACTTCTTTAGTATTTCATAGGTTTTGGTGGGAATTCGGGTTTGTGTCCATAAACATAACCATAAACATCCCTTTGCACTTCACGTTGGTGAGATATATTCTTTTTGATGCATAAATCCAGGTAGTATCATGCTCACATTCATTGAGGACAATGCATGAAGTAAGTGTGGGGGTGTTTTAAGTGTGTACATAGTCAAGTCTTCCCCTTTTGTTTTCTTTTCTTTTGTTTGCATTGTTAGAGTCATGTTAGTGTGCTGGTTTTAATATCGATATATCTACTCACTATGATCCTTGAGTGACTTGTCTTCTTCTATTTGCCTAGTGCTTTAATATTTTTATTTCGTTCAAAATCTTCATGTGTTTGTAAAACAAAATGTTTTGTGGATTTTGCGTGTGTGTAGCATGTGCAAAATAGTTAAGAGTCAAAGTAAAAAGGAAGCTCCTAGAATTGTCTTGAACATGATGCATTAGGATATCTAGTACATCGGCTTTAGGTCTTATCTAGTCATAAGGATGCACCCCGGTTTTACCTCAGTGGGAGAGTAATCATAGTGTTTCAGTACTCAAATAAACAAAGAAGTCCACCCTAAACGTAGTGAGTCAAATGATTCATTTTTGTTATAAGGAAGTTTGTTGTAGTTAGGGACCTTTAAACTCCTTTTGTCAAACCGTAAGTGTAGAGGTTATGGTGCATGTGTAGATAAGAAATAAGTGAGTAGGTGTTCTCTCTTCTCGTACGGCTCCTATAACTCGTGAAATTAGGTCTGAGGGGACTCAGTGCCTAAGTAGGTCATCTGACTTGGGATGCACCGACCGAACACCCGTTACATGAGTGGTAGGGATCGCCCTATGTGGCGATGTGGGGGATGGTGTACGTGATAGTGTAAGTCCTCATAGGCAATGATGCAGGAAACTTGACCTTGGGAGAATAAAACATCAACTAGTAAAAAAAAGAGAAAAAAAAGAAAAAAAGATGGTAATGCAAATAAGAACCTTAATGGACCTTACACTTTCTATCTTGAGGATGTTAAGGTTGCCCTTGTCTTTCACTTAAATGCTTAATTAACTTGCATGAATGGTTCATTAGGCTAGGTGTGTGGACTACATACCAATATAGAGTCGGCATGTAGGATTACCGTGCCCAATGATCGACAAAAATGAGTCCATCGAGTCATGTTGCTAGGTTGAATAATGCATCAATGTTCGGATCTTGTAGGTATATCCACTGAAAACCCGCAGGAGACACCACTCCACTTGGCGACAAGGAGGTTTAACGGCTTGTTGCACATGCTAAGTGTAACCGTGATTCCTACGAAAGTGAGTTAGGATTTCCATGCTTTTCGTATGTTTTAACTTTCTTTCATTTTTCTCTTCCTTTGTTTTGCTTGGGAGTAGTAAAATCTAGGTGTAGGGGTATTTTATTGACATCATATATATTGGATATATTAATATCTTATATACTATATGTAGAGTCTAAGCAATGCTATGTAATGAGTTTTGTGTTTGAGTTTCAGGAATAAACATGTTTGAGAAGACGAGACACAAAATGGACCTTAACGCAAGAGAAAAGGACTGAATTGTAAGAATTATGGACTGATATGCAAGAGGGAAGGACCCGGATGTAAACCAAAAGGACCAATAAGCAAATCGAGAAACTCCACACCATCATGAGAAGTATTTTGGCAATTAGATTCGGTCCTAAACTCCAGCAACCACTTCAGGTGCACCACCGGAGACTTGGAGTCGCCAGTTGGAACAACTGGAGAAGTTTTGAGGCGACCTGGACACTTTGGACTGCCAATCAGCGGTCTGGTGAGCCTTGTTTCCCTTCTCTTTTCTTCATCTTGTTGCCATAACTGATGTAGTGATCTGGGACTTGATTTAGCTTGTTTTGACTTATAGTTTGTTCCCAGATCAATAATCAAACCTCCTTTAAGCAACTTAGACCCTAAATCCCAAAGCAAAAGATTAGGCATTCTTTCTTGTTTAGGTCATGCATCATGTATGTGACTTACGCATTTAGATTGTCTTTTATTTTAGCTTTATTTTCAGTTGCTGAGTTCTGGCGTGAGGTACGCACCTTCTACTCTCATTCATGCATTTCGTATGAACATGCATTAGCTAGTAGGAAGTGCATTGAAACAAGTGTGAGTTGAGCGTTTTGTTTGGAGAGTTGATTGTTAGATTAAGACTCCAAAACGCTACTAAGGAGGGACTGTCCCATATAAGATAAGGTGGGGGATTTCATCACCCTTTCCTTCGCCTTATAAAACCACACTAACCAAGAGCCTAATTTTAAAATCAAGTACACATTGGCCCTAAGGATTTCGGGCGCATTAGGAGAGTGATGTGGTCCCGACCGTCATGACCTAATCGGCGTTGCCCACTTTGTCGATAGTAGGAGAGACGAGATCTCCGGATCTTGGCTCACTTGCTGGGCTTTGTGGTCCTCGTCGTAGGGCGGCGAGGCGTGTTAAGGTCGTGTGACCTTGCAATTAGGCGTCGTCTAGCTATAAGGACGTATAGCAACCTTAGGATTGCTTGCGCCTTGTTTGCTTGTGTGCTTCTACCTGTACCCATCCGCCGTAGCATAAGGACTTCTTCCCTTCTCTCCTGAGTCATTCTTTCTCTCCTGTGTTCCCCCTTCTTCTCCTCTACGCATATTCTTTGTCAAAAAAAAACGTTTTGGTGTGTGTGCACCTTTGTGCATGCTTTCGTGGACACAAGACGAGAGTGGTCCTTTGACGAGGAGCATTGTAAATCCGGCTTCGGTAGTCAATTTCTCGATGCCTTCCTCCTCTCGTGTCGCACACAGTCCGGGTTCAATGGCTGCTAATTTCTGTGAGGAGGACCAGTTGCTGGACCCACCTATTCCACCAATGCTTCCAGTTGTCGCTCCCATACCTCTACGTGATCGATGCTACCCGAGCGGTACTGCTCTACCCTCAAGCATCGTATTGCCAGAGGCAAATGGGAACCATTTTGAGGTTAAGCCTCAGTTTATTTCCATGTTCCCTCACTTCACTGGGAAAGGTGACCCCTATATCTTTCTCAGGGAATTTGAGGAGTGTGCTATGTTCAAGCTGCAACAACTTAGCAAAGACTTCATCCATCTTAGTCTTGTCTCCTTTGTGCTGAAGGATGATGCCAAGAAGTGGTTGTACACCAACCAGGCGAATGCCTTTACGACTTGGGATGAGTTTCAATCTACATTCCTCAAGAAGTACTTCCTAAATCATCGGACTAAAAAATTGAGGAACGAAATCAATTCATTCTATCAACTTGAGACCGAAACATTTCATGCATATCTAGAGAGGTTCAAGGAGCTACTATCCTGATGCCCTCACCATGGCATTGAGTTGTGGCATCTTTGTCAGATTTTTTACGAGGGTCTTCACATCCCGTCCCGAACGCTCCTTGCGTCCATGTGTCAAGGAGAGTTCATAGGAAAAGATGAAAGG
Organism: Triglochin maritima; assembly: GCA_963682175.1. Lineage (NCBI taxonomy): Eukaryota > Viridiplantae > Streptophyta > Magnoliopsida > Alismatales > Juncaginaceae > Triglochin > Triglochin maritima. Next base: position 31,568,311 of record OY821776.1, on the reverse strand, counting down.
GAGACATGGGTTCTCCTGACTATCTAACCAATCATACCAACCTCCCATGCAAGCACAATCTTATCAGCCACCCCAAACACCAATTACCAATCAATCGGGTTTCCCAAATTCCAATAATGTTGAAACCCGATTCAATTCGCTTGAGAGCTTGACTCGTGGACTTGAAAACTCAATGAATTTTTTTATGTCAACCACAAGTCAAGTTCTCACTTCAAATCAGCAGACCATCAAATCTCTAGAGCTTCAGATGGGCCAATTGGCTCAGTCTGTACATGAAAGAGAGAGAGGGTCTTTGCCTAGCCAGCCTGAGGATAACCCCCGCATGTACCAGCAACAACACATGCAAAATGAGAATATGGTACCTCGGGGGAGGCAAGTGAACCATGTGGAGGAACCTGTTCACCATGTCAATTCCTTTGTGGCCTTAAGGAATGGAAAGCAGGTTCACAATCACATTTCCTTGCCACACCCACCACCATCTATGCAGCCCCTTAGTGGGAATGGTGGTGAAGAAGAGGCTGAGGGTGAGTGTAATACACCAACGCCTCCTTCTCTGGCACTGCAGTAAACCTACCTGCCAAAAGCTCCATATCCAAGTAGGTTAACCAAAAAGCAGTGTGACACAATGGACAAGATATTAGAGGTGTTTAAGCAAGTTAATGTTAACATCCCCTTGTTGGATGTCATCCAACAAATACCTCAATATGCCAAAGTGTTGAAGGATCTATACACAACCAAGAGGAAGACCGATGTTCCAAAGAAAGCATTCTTGGCTGCAAATGTAAGCTCACTTTTGTCCAATCCCGCCTACACAAAATACAAGGACCCTGGGTGTCCTACTATTCAGTGTACGATAGGGGACACTAGCATGAGTAATGTTTTGCTTGATTTAGGATCAACGATCAACCTCCTCGCATTTTCTGTTTATCAACAATTGAACTTGGGAGAATTGAAACCAACTAAGATCACCCTCCAATTGGCGGATAGATCCATTCGTATTCCAAAGGGGATTATCGAGGACGTGCTTATCAAAGTTGGAGATTTTATATTTCCAGTCGATTTTGTTGTCCTCGATACCAATCCTCACGCGAACACTCACTCTCAAATAACTTTGATTTTGGGTAGACCATTTCTGGCAACTTCCAACACCTTAATTAATTGTAGAAATAGTCTCATGAAGCTCTCATTCAGTAACATGAGTGCCGAGTTTCATGGATTCAACTCTGGTAGGCAACAGGAGCTCATGGATCAACATTTAAATCTCAACCCTTGTGTACTTGGGCCCGATTTCTTCACGTATTTGTCTCCCCTCATCACTATCTCACAAGTTTTGAGGGAATTCGGGTTTGTGTCCATCACTATAACCATGAACTTCCTGTTGCGCTTAATATTGGTGAGATCTCCCCTTTTTCATGCATAAATCTATGTAGGATCTTGCTCACATTCATTAAGGACAATGCATGAAGTAGGTGTGGGGGGTGTTTTACGTGTGTACATAGTTGAGTCTTTTTCCTTTGATTTTGTTTTCATTTGTGTATTGATAAGGTCATGTTAGTGTGCTGCATTTAATATCGATATATCTGTTTGCCATGATCCTTGGGTGACTTGTCTTCTTTTGCTTGCCTAGTGCTTTAAAATTTTCACATTTCTTTCAAAATCTTCATGTGTTTGCGAAAGAAAATGTTTTTGTAGGTTTTGCGTGTGTAAAACCGTTGAGAGGCAAAGTGAAAAGAAAGCTCCCAAAATTGTCTTGAACTTGACGCATTAGGATATCTAGTTTATTGACTTTAGGTCGTATCGAGTTGTTAGGATGCACCCCGGTTTTCCCTCGGGGGGCGTGTAATCATAGGGTTTCAGCACTCAAACATTTAAAGAAGTCCACCCAGAACCTAGTGAGTCAAATAATTCGTCTTTGTTAGTATAAGGAATTTTGTCGTAGTAAAGGGCCCTTAATCTCTTTTTGTGAAACTTAAGTGTAGGGGTTTTGGTTTCCATGTAGATAAATAAATAAGTGGTGTTCTCTCTTCTCGCACGGCTCCTATCACTCGGGAAAGTTGGTGTGAGGCGACTTTGTGCCTGGTGCTTTCGAGTCATCTGACTTGGGATGCACCGACCGAACTCCCGTTACACGGGTGGTAGGGATCGCCCTATGTGGAGATTTGGAGGAAGGTGTATGTGATAGTGTATTTCCTCATAGTCAATGATGCATGAAACCTGACCCTGGGAGAATCAAACACCAACCAATAAACTGCTCCAAAGAAAAAAAAAGAAGAAAAAGTCAAATAGGAATGAAAATGGACCTTACACATTGTATCACATTCAGAAGTAAAGGTTGCCCATGTCTTTCACTTAAGTCCTTAACTAACTTTCACGAATAATTCATTAGGCTAGGTGTGGACCGATTACATATATAGAGTCAACCCGTGGTATTACCGCGTCCTATGAACGACAAAATAAGTCCAACGAGTCGTGTAGCTAGATTGAGTAATGCATCTTGTTCCGATTTTGTAGGTATATCTGCTAAAAACCCTCAGGAGACAACACTCCTCCTCCTTGGCGACAAGGAGGTTTAATGGCTTGTTGCACGTGCTAAGTGCAACTGTGATTCCAACGAAAGTGAGTTAGGATATAGTGTTTTTTGTATGCTTTTCTCTTTCTTTGTTTTGCTCGGGACCAGCAAAAGTTAGGTGTGGGGGTATTTGATTGACATTATTTCATGCTTATATTTGTATCTTATATCCATTATCTTTCACCTAAACAATGCTATGTAACGAGTTTTATGTTTAGTTTTCAGGAATAAAAGGTTTGAAGAGATGAAGCATAAAAACACCCAAAAGCTGGGAAAAAGGACTGAATTCTGAGACCTGGGGACTAAGATGCAAGGGAGAAGGACCTGAACGTAAGAAAACCAAATGACCAAAGAGCAAAACAGAAAACTCCACACCATCTTGGGGAGTATTTTTGCAATTAGATTCGGGTCGGAGCTCCAATAAACAAAGTAGATGTATCAAAGACCGATAAACGAATCCAGAAAAGCCCAGAATGAAATTTAGCCGGATCCAAATCTTATGGACCGCTAATTGGCGGTCTGGGTTCTTCTAAATTCGCTCAAATTTCTCCAGCACATGTATTAGAGGATGTTTAGGCTCTTTTTGGTATTTGTTTAGTCCCATATAAGGGGATTGTCCCGGATAGCCGTTTTCTTTGGCTATAAATAGAACTCTTCACCTTCTATTGTAATCAATTCATATTTTAAGTGGCTATTCTTCCTACTAGAAGTGAGGCCTTGAAGCACACAATAAAGTAGGAGGATGCTACTTGAAATGTGAGTCACTTTAATAAAAGTTTCTTCATTATGTTGTTTGTTTTATGTTTCTTGTTTTGCTTTGTTTAATTTCATTTCATTAGTTTTAGTAGCTTAGTTAATATGGTTTCCTTGGTTAGTGTAATAGTTAGTTTAATGTTTAGTTAGTAGTTCCATCCCTTTGGGGGTGGACTAGAAGTTCATACATGCAAATGAGAATGGAATGAATGCTTTATTTACAATGTGTTGATAAAACATGAATGTATGCATGCTTGTTTAGGATAGAATTTATAACTTGATGAGTTTTTCCAAAATGATTAGACACTTCTCATGCTTGTTTAGGTTCTGAAATAAACAACTTGTATATGTAAATGTTAATCAACTAGGTTGGTGAATAGATTGATAGGTTTTGCCATACCATTAGACACTTCCTATGCATGATAACACCACCTTCATTCGTGCTTAAAGAATGTGTTCAACAACCACCTCTTTGCATGTGTGCACTCACTCCACCCCTTAGGAGTTTTCCATTTCTGAATTCCATCACTCTTCTTTCGTTCTTAGTTAAGTTTTTAGTTAATCGTTTGTTGCTTTCTTTCGCATTTCATACTTCGTAGTGTAGTGTAGCGTAGCGTAGGATAATCCACTCTCTTTTCCATTTTTTCGCCACTTGATTTCATGCAAACGAGAGGCTGCTCACCTCCTTGAGGACGACTCGTATTTTTCACCGCTTCAACGCGGCCGTGCACTTGCAGTTTAAATTAAAACGTTCAACAATTGCCTGTTGGTTGACAATAATGAGTGAAATCTTCTTCTCGAAGGTTGCCCACGAATACTTCTACGGTTGAAAGTAATTGAAAGTGTGCAATATAAACAATTTCATGCATTAGCGCAAAAAGGGGTTAAAAGGACAAACCAAAACCTAGAAGGACAAACCCCGGATGTCAATAAATACAACCTCCACTCTTTAAAGGACATACGCAGGCGTTCTTAACACGAGCACAACCCGATGGTCATAAAGCTTCATTTGAAAAAAATCAAGAAAACTGTAGACTTATGAAAACGATGATGGTGTTTTCACGATGACCACTTCATCTGTTTTCTACCGCTATTACTCAGGACTTCCATGTTTCAGACTTCCATATTTAATGTCATTTATTTGATTTTGATTTTTTGTTGCGGTCGGCGTAATACAGGAAGTTTTACAGTTTGTTGGAAAAAGACAGTTCTTTGAAAAGTTGCAATTTAACCTGATTTTGTTGTTATGGAAAGAATTCCCACCACTTTTTTGGGAAACCAATTATTTTCCACTCTATCGGAATACATTTTATGAATTGCTTTAAAAAAATACAAAAATCCTCAAAATTAGTTGACATGCCTAGTGAGTGGTGACACGCGGTGTCCATTTAATAGTTATGTTGCAAACATCTGCTTGTATCACTCTATGCATAGGGTAGGCTTGTGGTTCAAGGACCCTTTTGAGTTTTAAAGAACAAACTCGTGTGCTTTAAAGGACGTACGTATCTTTGAAGTGTTAATCGTGTTTCTACATTAAATCTATATCAAACATCTATTTATTAATTCTGTTACAACCTTACACAAATGACCTAATCATGTAGAATTTTTGCAATCCATATTCCAAAATTTATTCCTTTGCTAAAAAATCCATATTATTCTTTAACTTTTTGTTGTATATAATATTGTCTTGTCTTACATTGACCATACTAGAATAATATTTCTCAAGTATTTATCTTATATTGATAGAATGTGTTTGGTTATCTGAACTTGTGATTCTAGTTTGGGGATTTAAAGGATTGGAATGAGTTCAAGCGACAGAATATGATAGGTTTCTAATGCTTAGATCTCAAACATTGAGGAAGGAAAAGGAAAATTGGGCATGGATTCCTAGGAGTGCATAAACAAGTGAAACAACCCCCCACTACAGACGTCCATGTCAAAATTCGATATGTGAATTTGGAATTCACTTTCCATATGTTTCGGAAGACCGAAGTAGTTGAAGTCAACTGAAACACAACAAAATTTAGCTATTAGAGTTCCCTATCGGTTATCCGCACCATTAATAGACGACCGTTGGATGTGAATTTCCCAATTCTCCTTCGATTTTTTATATAAAAACAAGCCCCCATTCACTCTTTTTTTCATCCATCTTTTCTACAAACATTCTACACTCTTTCTTCTACTCAGATTCTTCGAATGCCTACTATCTTCACCACTTTTCAATGGTTCCTAAGAAGGTTCTTGCCTTAAAGAAAGCGGTGGCTCCAACTAAGATATCGACTGAGAGGAAAGGCAAGAAGCCCGTTCCATCGATGAAGAAAAGTAAAATTAATACTGACATTCCATCCAACACGACGATACCGACGAACGAAATTCATGAAGAGCTGTCCTCTTACTCACCATTCTAAATCTCCATCCACCAAAAGGTGGAGCGACACTTCATATCGATTAGCAGTCCCAACCCTATTCTGAAGAGGAAGATCATAATTAAAGATCTCAAGGAATTCAGTCTCTAAACTTTTCTCGTCAAAGATCATTTGTGTGATTTCTTCGAAGACAAGCTTCCGGTGAAATTTTCCTCTGAAGATTGCCAGCAATTTGTTGTCCAAGCTTCTAGAAATCACTACCTTCACATCCAAAATCAACGGTGTTTCTTTAATTCTCACTCCCTCACTACTTAGGGAGATGACCGGTCTTCACATCACCAAAGACGACATCTACGACTTGGCTTGGGAGGAGGTATGTGGCTCCATCGATCAATTCGTCAATGTTACAAAACCAATGCTGCCACCACAACAAAAGCTCACCATCACTCATCAACCAATCACTGGTAAAGTCCTTTTGTAACGCCCCCGATCTCGCGGGTACGCACACTGGGAAAGGAGACTGGTGTCGCGATCAGAGACCTCCGCGACGACCGAAGGGTGTTACAAAAGACAGACCGAATCGACTCGACAAAGTGAAAGAGATCATACACAAATGGACGGACATTAAACATAATAGGAATAATAGAATAATCATAACAATAAGAGTCTTATTACAACACATCGAGTATCAAAAAAGGAAATACATAGGGAAATATGCGGAAGCAAAGATAACTGGAACTCTGGTCGACGCTCCCTCGTGTACAGAATCCTCGGAACTCGTCTAGTCTGCCCTGTGGAACCTAGGTACCTGCAAGCACCGCATTTAACAATGCGTGAGTTTTCAATTAAGAAAACCCAGTATGCCCCCGCCAATGCAATAAATGAAAGGTAGCATGAAACTAAATAAGGCAGGCATCAGAAACAGAACAGATCAGAAAGCATCAAATGCAACAGAAGGCTACGACTACACAAGCCGTGCCGGTCGGGCACACCCGAATCGTTCCTCCATAGGAACCAGAACACCAGCCTCGCTGGTCAGAGGCGGTCACTCGTCAGTGACCCACCGCTCGACACAAAGCAGTGCGCCGGATAAGCGTCCCAATCCACGGAAATAAACCTACATGGTGTCATCACGAACTTGGGAACACCTATCCTGAGACAGAATGGCAGCGCGCATGCCCAGGACTTATCTTAGGCCTGGCCCCCCATAGGGGTCTTAATCGAGTGGCCTCTGAAGCTAGAGGACCCACCCGTGGCCCGTCGGCCTAGAAAACAGAACGTGCCCAGAATTACTTTGTTAAATTATATGCAATGCAAGCTACTTGGGGATCTATAAATCTAAAGTAGCTACAAGGTTCAGGACAAGCTTAAGGAAAGGTATCCGGATCGGAAAATCAACTCCACCACTAGTCAAGTCGTCTACAGATCATGAGAGTGTAAAGTCTGATTTCAGAATTGTCACGCATGACCACCACATAATACTTCATATCAGACATACATCAACATAAACAGAGCAACATAACATGCACCACAGCTGGAGACATCAAAATCTAATGTCACAATATGCACAATCAATTTCAGAACAAGAATCCTATGTAAACTGGAATTTCAGAACATGATCATAGCTTACGAGAACTGGAATTATGTCAATACTAGTACATACAAACATGATAATAAAATGAAGACTGCAGCAACCTACACTACCGTGAACCCCTAATAACCTTACGTAGCATAAACAACAATATTCCAGAATGTGCATGCATTCCTAATGTGGATACGGGCACTAAATTCAGAGGTTATGATGATATGATTAACAGTTAATTGTATGAGCACATGTCACGAAAACAGAAATTAGGTTAAGTCTCTATCCAGCACACTAACATGAACCGTGCAGCACGCATGTTTTATTTTTAGCAACTAACCATGGAGGGCTGCATGGCTGCAATGAATTGATGCATGATTTCAAGGTCTGTGATCATTAATATATAGTTGTATATGTTTATGGGCAGCGTTCCTGAGTATATTTACGAAACAAATACACCACATACTATCAACAAAACAGTGACCAATCGTGAAGCCTACCTAGTTAAAATCCCTAAATGATTTCATGCACATAAGACCTATATTCGGTGAGTCCTCATGAGTGGTAGAAGAATTTAGTCGTTACATATCTTCTGATTGCATAAGACATAATCCATACACCACTTATAATTTTATATAGATAAATTCTGATTCATTCTAAGAACATGAGACCTAGACCTTATGACAAATTCAAGATGACATGCTTTAATATAGCTACTGAATAGAACCTAACATGGCAGCCATGATTCACAACAATATGTTTGGGTCTCCTTTAAATGAGGACATGAAATCACTCAAGATTATGAAATCAGATTAGTAACACATCTAGGAAACACGTTAACAACATCAATAGATTACATGAAACACTAGATGGGTTAGGTTGGAAAATCACACAATTTTATTGCAGCAATCCTACATGACATGCTCCCTACGGCCCCTCCTCCTTCTTCCCTGATTGGTCCAACAACCTCCCAAGGAGAAACGTGAGAATGGTGCCACCAGCCGGAAGAGTATCCCAGCCACCCGCTGGAATCTAGGGTTGCACCGCAACCTTCTATTCTTGCAAGGTTCAAAACGTGCCAACCCTAAACATCAAACCCGACCCAGCAGCCTCCCTGACCCACCATGCAACCTAATGACTACGGAGGGAGGCATACCTGAAGAGAGGAGAGGCTGAGCTAAACCGAAGACCGACAAGAACTTCTCCTCCTAGCCGCACGCAAAGAGCACCGCCGGTTTCCTCCTCCAAGCTGCCGGATCTCCAAGGGAAATTTCGGTGGTGATGGTGGAGAAAAAGTTCTAGGGGAGTAGGCTGGGGTGTAGTATAAATAAGGGTGCAAGTTGGAAAGGAGAAACAAGGAAAAAGGCAAGAGATAATTGGGAGTTAATTGGCTTTGATGGGAAAATCAGCACTTTCCTTAATGCAATCAAGTCACATGCTAGCAAGATCTTCTCTCTTTAATTTCGGATTTGGTAAGCCAGCCCATCCTCCCATCCTAACCAACACGCCTCATCAAGCAAACAATTAAATCCGCACACCAGGTTTTAGGCACCCGATAAACCCGGTTAAGTCTAACGAATACAACCGCGCCCGACGGTTAAATTCGCCCAAAAAGGAAACTTTTACTAAAACAACATAACCTCAAAGCAAAGACAATAAAACACATAAAGGATTAATAAAACCTAAAACAGAGTGGCAGGAGAGCGGGTCTTACACCTTTGCCAATTGATCTCCTTCAATCTTTTTGTTTGCAAAGGTCATCAAGATGAACTCGATAATCAAATCATGAAATGCTTATTCGGTCTTTTTACTGGGACTCGCACAAATTGTCCCCTCTTCATCATCAATCACATGTGCTATGTCTCTCACCGTAAGCTTAATTTTCTTTCTTTTCTGATGATCATCTCCCTCATTGGTGTTAACACCACAAAGTAGGTTTCGACTCCAATTTGTTCAAATCATTCCAAACCATCATCGACAATACATGCTCAGACAGATGAAAACTAATTAGCAAAACGCCACTGGTGAAGCACCTCCCAAAAATGGAGAAGACAACTCCACCAATGATGACCAATCCTTGAACAATGAAGAAATGGCAGGCACTTAATCTGTCTCCCACTCTAAGCGAACCCACGATTGACCCAAGATGGGATCCAAAACTAGCTCGTGGTCCTTGGCACTATAGTCTCCCCAAATGGCATCCACTTCGGACGCTCAATGATATCAACCCTAGTGGTCTTATCGACTCGAGATGACTATGGATAGGAATCGCCACGACATCCAAGAAGTTTGTTGATTAGTAGCATATCATACATTGCATTGATGCTATATGTCCTTTATTTTATCCCAATTTTGTGCTACCCGAGTGTTTGTTTGATGTGTTTCATGTTTTAGGTAATAAAGAAGAGAAAGAAAGAGAAAATGACTGAAATAGAAAAAGAATAGACCTTATTAAAGCATGTTCGACCTCCTTGTCATGATCAAGGACCCATCTGCAACTTAGGAAGGATGCAAATGAAATCCTGAGGGACCTGAATGAAAGGAAGACATTTATAGTGCAAAAAGCCCTCCATACCTTGATCTTTACGAGTATTTAGGGAATTAAGGTCGAACAGGGTCGAACCAGCGGACTTGGGGCGCACCACACATGCAAAATGGCAAAGTTCAGGTGATGGAAGAATTGAGGGCGGATTAGACCAACCGGTCCGCCAATGGCGGATCTTGTAGGTCCAAATTTCTACCCTAGCTTGAACTTGTTTATTTGGGTGCACGACACCCTAGAGAAGTCGATTGTAGTTGTCGGATTGCTTCCAGATTCATCTACACCACTCTTTCTTATATAATTGGCAATGTTTCTCCTACCATTCTTACCCTTCCCCACCTTCCTCTATTAGAATATGTTCATTTTACTCAATTTGCATGTAAAAGAATGATGGTGGATGAATGTTGTAATCTTACTCTTTATTTAATCTAATGTTTGATTTTAGTTCCTCTCTTCTTTAGCTTTCTTTCAATCCATGTATTTTTATATTTTGTTGGTTGATTTAGTGGTTTCATATTCTTGCCATGTTTAGTGTAGATTTCTTGCTTTCCAAGCTTGTTGTTAAGAATTTGTTAGTAGATCCACCCCATTTGGGGTGGAGGTGATATAGACTATGTGTTGTGTGGTGATGGGTTCTTCTTATTTGTGTCATTTCCATGTGCTTAATGTAGATCTATACTTGTAGCATGCTTAAACTTGTATTAGATGGGATAATCGCCACACTAGGTATTTGTCTGATGCTAGATCTAGAGTTTATCTTGTTGCTTGTAATGGAATATCTTTGTATGTAATTGGCTTGAAATTTATGGATCCATGTTTGATGCACATTAACAAGAATGATGTAGGTTGTATGTAGGATCAATTGATGCTTTAGTGGCCACACTATGTACTTATTGCATGCTTGATAATCTAAAATCAACCTAAACTGTATGTGAAATATGCATGTTCATGGTTGCCATGTAGTGTTGGGTGTCCTATACTTAGATTTTACAGTAGCTTCTACTTGTATATCACACACACTACACTTGTGCCTAATTGCATGGTATGCCCACTCCCACACACACTACACTTGTGACTAATAACATGGAATGCCTACTCCCACACACACACCTCTACACACATCCACTCCAAGGGGTGTTTAGCTATATATTGTTGATTCATTCTTAGTTTAGTTTATTTTAGTTAGTAACATAATTCCATCCACCTCCTTCTCTCTCCCATTCGAGTATGATGGGAACAATGACACACACAAGTTCTCGTGGTTTGACCCTTACTTGCCACGTCTTCACCAACATCGTGCACTTGTTGTTTTGAACTGAAAAAATTCTCTAATCATGTTTTGGCACTAGTGGATCAGAACTACCAAGTAATAGAAATGCTAACTTATGATTTCCATGCAATTCAGTTGACAACATCGAAATTTCTCAACGAAATCAACTACTAAATTCATGTGGTTGGAGATTCTGGCCAAGCGTTCATGAATTTTCTTTGCAATGTAAACAAGTCGGACAACTAGTACAATTGTTTATTCGGTGGACTCACATGTGTTCAGTCATCCGTTTAGCACATGGGTTTAGGTTTCTTTCTGACATCAAACTTTCATAAAGGAAAAGGAAATGTGGGAATGGATTCCCTGTAGTATACAAATGATTAGTAGCATATCATTCATCATATTCATGCTATATATCCTTAATTTCACCCCAATATTGGGCTACTCGAGTAGTTGTTATAATTCAGGTATTAGGTAATAAAAAAGAGAAGGAAAGATAAAAAGGACTGAAACGTAAGAAGCAAGCACTTAAATGAAGCAAAATGGACCTTTTGCCCATACACATGGACTCATTTGCAAGAGGGAAGGACCTGGACGTAAGCCCGAGCGACCAATTAGCAAGCTGAGAAATTCAACACCATAATGAGGAGTATTTGGGCAGTTAGATTCGGTTCCAGACTTCAATTACAGATCCGAGTGCACCCGACGTGACGAATTGAAGTACTAAGAAGATATACGAAAATGCGTCTGATCCGTGAAAAAGTGATCGTAAATTGGCAGCCCAGGACCGCCACTTAGCGGTCCATTTTTCTCAGAATCTGACCTAATTTCTCGAGGACATGGGTTATGTGTTTATGTCTATTCTAGGAATGTTTCATTAGTCCCACATCGGGGGATTGTCCCTACTTGCCATTTTCATGTATATAAATAGAACCCTTCTTCCTCCTTTGAAATGTATTCCTTGGTTGGTGGTCATTCCCTCTATTTAGACTAAAGTCTTGGAGCAAAACGCAAGTTGGGAGATGCTACTTGTAATGTGAGTCATAAAAAAAAGAAATCTTTGTTTGTTTCATGATGCATCTTTTAAATGTTGCATGATGTTTAATTTTGTTTTATTAATCTTAGTAGAATTAGTTAGAATGTTTTCTCTTCTTAATATAAAAGTTGGCTTAGTGATTAGTGAGCAGTTACGTCACCCTTTGGTGGGTGGAGATGATACACATTTATGTTTTGAGGTCTTGATGTTTGACAAATTTTGATTGTGTAGACTTGAATGTTTGTATATTCATTTGGTTTGTTTTAATCATCTACATGTTGGGGAATTTTTTATCGGTTTTGCCATATGTTTCAGACACTTCACATGCTTGGTTTCTATATGGTTATTGGCTGAAAGTTTCTGTTGGATGTGCTACATGTTAGTTGTGTGTTTGTATTAGTGTTTGCTCACTTGATTGATTGAAGAAATTTTGTTTTGATGGGTTCTCTGATGCATTGCACACATTGCATCATATGTCTTTCATTTAGATTACTTTTACATAATAAATGCTACTAAGGTATGTGTTTAGTCTTATTTACAGAATACAGGGACCTGAATGCAATTTACCCACATCCCGAGCATAAACGCGTGCAAAAGATTCATTTCTATCATAAAGACCAAGTTCAAGTTTATCGGGTTACAAATGGAAATGTATCCAAGCATAAAAGCATTCAAGACCTAATTACAAAAAGAGCAAGGACTTGAGCACAAAAGTAGCCGGGGACTTAATTGCAAAAAGACAAGGACCTAATTGCAAATCACGAGTAGCTTTTATTATCTTGGAGAAAATATATAGAAAAATCAATGTATATCTCCAAATATATGAAGGAATTAATCCGGAGCTCAAAAGAATGGAAAGAATCAATCCAGACGCGCAAAGAAGGATCAAATCATACCATAAACATTCAACCAAAATCCGGACAAAATCAGGCCAGATTGTGCGGCGTTTCCGCCGCACCACACACACAATGTGCGGCGTTTCCGCCGCCCAAGCATCGATCCGCGTCTCCCAATTTCTTCCAGTCGTGTCTGGACACGTGTATTTTCCAATATTATACCTAGATCCCTTGTAGCAACTATAAATAGACCCAAGAACGATGTTAGAAGGGTCCTTAGTCTTTGGTTGTAGTTTTTATTCTTAATCTTAGTTTTGTATTCTTCTTTTCATTAATAAAATTCTGTCTTTTTTTTCTTACTTTTAGTTTTCTTTTGTATTGTCTCAAGGACCCCTTCTTCCTCCCTCTATGAGTTTCTAACTCATTCCAAAGGGTGGAGGTGACGGATTAGGGTGAAGAGAAGATGAATGAATGTTATTATTTTAATTTCGTGTTAGTATATTTTGATTACTTGAGTTTATGTTAAATCATTTATCATGTAATGCTTTATAACTAATATGATTTATTATAAGTTTCTAAATTCTCTAATCTAAACCTTAAATCTAAACCTCCACCCGACGGAACTCACATCTTTGTTCTTGTTTTAAATTTAATTGTTCTTGTTCTTGCTTTAGATAATTAAAACCCAAAAATCTCAAAACCCAATTATTTCTTCTCTCCTTCTTCTCCTTAATCGAAAATCACGAAAATAACAAATCTCTCCCTCCTTGTGTTCGACCCGTATTTGCCACGTCTTCATTGACACCGTGCACTTGCGGTACAAATTTAATTCTCATCAAGTTTTTGGCGCCGTTGCCGGGGAGACGACGTAGATTTTGTTTTTTGTTGATTTCGATTCTATTATGTTTATCTTGTGCGCGATCTAACTATTTGGATTTGTGTTTCAGAAGACAACAGAGCACGCGGCGAAATCTGAGCGCAGTCTGAGCAACAAGGGCGGTGGAATCGCCGCACATCAAGAGTAACCTGCGGCGGAATCGCCGCACAAGTGAAGCATCTGGGCTTCAAATTTTTCTGGGGTTAGCACCATCTCTTGGTGGACGCGTGGAGCTACTGAAATTTCGAGAGCGGGCGGCGAACCCGACTGAACATTGCGTAGGTAACCTTTGTTGCCTTTTTCCTCGTAATTTGTAGTTTCAGAAAATTTCCTTTTCATAGAACTGCATGTGTTAGGGTAAAAATTCAATAAATTGCAATAATTCAACTCTGACCTAAAAATTGGCAAAACTAGAAGAACTTAGTGCATGCATCATCTAGTGTTTTGTATGCATTATTCTTGCTAAATTCTTGCAAATTAATTCTTGTTGAAGAGTGCTGGATGCAAGGTACGTATCGCGGTTTTTATCGAATGAATTTAAGCATATAATCTAGTTTGCATACAACCTTGAAATTGCCCCCCTCTAAAGACCATTGTTTGACTATCTTTGCTAGATCTAAGTTAAACTATCTTAAGGGCAACTCCGTAGGCAAAGATACGGTGGGGATTTCATCACCCTTCCGTAGCCCACAAATCACAATCCTAAAGTGTCACCCAAGCCTTAAATTAAAATCAATTAGACATTGACCCCTAAGGACTCAGACTCATTTAAGGAGAAGAATTGGTTTGACTTGCTATGACCTGAAGCCGATTGAATTTAATTTGGTGTCTAGAAAGTGTTTTTGTGTTGACGTAAGTCTTCCAAGCGAAGTGGTTGTCTAATTGGCACCGACTCTGTCGGAAGCGCCCCCACTAGCTATACACGGCCTGGCCAAGTTGGCTTGATTAGTGAGGGAGGTGAATCAAGCAAATCAATTCGACTCAACCAGTTAGGAGTCGTCTAGATCTAAGCGATACTAGGTCTAGGATTGTTTGAACCGTGCTTTCTTTGGAATTTTCTGACCAACCCTCTTTCTATCTTTAGAGTTAGGTTTCCCTTCTCATCTGAGTCTTCTTTCTCTTCTCACCTAAATTCTCTAGATTAGGATTCCTTTCTCATCTTTCCCCATTCTATTGTTTGTTTCCCTTTTGAAAGAAAAAAACAAATAAAAAAATTAAATAAAACGAAAATATAAAAAAAATTGTAATTAATTCTTGAAATTAAATTTGGAATTTAAATTCCGAATTTGAATTCAAAAATTGATTCAACCCGGTGCACTCAGATTTGGATTCGGGACTTGAGTAATCGACTCTCACGAGTTCATCTAGATTCTAGTCTGGAACTTAGCCCCAATCCACCTGTTGCACCACCTTACCCGGATCCAATGGGTGAGAACGTAGTGGACCCGCCTGTTGCACAACCTATAACTCTGAGGGATCGATGCTATCCAGCGATGGCTGCTCAGCCATCGTGCATCGTTATGCCCACCATACCGGGTCGCGACTTCGAACTTAAGGCACAATACATGAGTATGTTGCCTAAGTTGACCTCTAGGGAAGACCCATATCCTTCCTTAGAGAATTTGAGGAAATCTGCTCTCTTATGCAATACCAGCATATCCCTGAGGAGGCAGTGCATCTGAAATTCGTGCCTCTAGCACTGAAGGACGACGCTAAGAAATGGCTATATAGTCTAGCCGAAAGATCCATTAGAAGTTGGGCTGAATTTGTTCAAGTTTTCCTAAAAAAATATTTCCCCAACCATAAGACTATGAGGATTAGGAATGAAATTGTTGCATTCGTTCAGTCTGAGAGCGAGTTGTTCTATTCCTATCTAGAAAGATTCAAAAGTGTTCTGACCCAATGCCCTCATCATGGAATTCCAAGATGGCAATTATGCCAAATTATTTATGAGGGATTGACACCCACATCTAGGGTTATGGTAGAATCCGTAAGCCAAGGGAACCTTATGTCGAAAAATGAAAATGATGCCTGGACTTTTCTTGAGGAATTAGCTGAAAACAGTATGCAATGGAACAATGCTAGAACACCGCTTAACCCAAGTATTGGATCTAGAATAGCAAGCCAACCCAAACCAGGTGTCTTAGCTGTAGATGCCAACATAGCGGCTGAAGCAAAACTAGCTACCCTTATGCGCAGAATGGAAAGTTTAGAGCTACGAACCCAAAACCGAGTGACTCAAGCCTCGTCTATCCCTTGCTCTAGATGTGGTCAAACAGGTCATGTAATGGAGGATTGTGCGGAATGGGACCAAGTTAATGCCATGTATAACCATGCTAGAAATGACCCATACGCATCAACCTATAACTCGGGTTGGCGTAATAATTCCAATTTCTCATCAAACCAACAGGGTCAACCTCCTAGACAACAATCAAACCCGTATAATCAAAATAATACATCATCTGGGTTTAGTAACAATAACGATCATGAGGTTAGGTTGACAAGCTTGGAAAATTTGATGAAAACCTTTATACAAACAACCAACCAGACCTTCCAAAGGTTTGAGACACAAGTCAGCCAACTAGCACAAATAGTAGGTGAAAGAGAAAAGGGTCGGCTTCCAAGTCAACCTGAGGTGAACCCTAGATCTAACAATTCATATCAATCCTATCAAGCACCTTCAGGAAATAACAACCCTAGACCGGTTCAAATGGTTAATGAGGAAGGACCGTTCCAATAAATAAATGCAGTAGTATCATTACGGTCCGGAAGACAAGTTGATAACAATGTGGTAAATCCTAGAGTGTCCAATCAATCTAGCCATCAAGCACCCACATATGACCTGACCATTGAACCTGACGTCCAATCTGAAACGCCCAACCCACCTACTCAACCTGAACCCATAGCTCAACCTGAACCTGAGCGAGTCTATGTTCCTAAAGCTCCATTCCCTAATAGACTCAAAAATAACTCAAGTGCACAAATAGAGAAAATCTTGGAAGTATTTAAGCAAGTTAAGGTGAACATTCCACTCTTAGACATGATTCAACAAATACCTGCTTATGCTAAATTCTTAAAAGATTTGTGGACTAAAAAGAGAATAACAAACGTACCAAAGAAGGCATTCTTAACTGCAAACATAAGTTCTATTTTGTCCAACACATCTCCTATAAAATATAAGGATCCTGGATGTCCCACAATTTCATGTGCAATAGGAGATACTTTTATCAACAAAGCCCTTCTAGACCTTGGTGCTAGTGTTAACCTACTCCCATACTCTGTCTATGAGCAAATGAACCTTGGTCCACTAAAACCCTCTAAGACAACCCTTCAATTTGCTGATTGTTCTATTAAGAAACCAAGAGGTATAGTAGAGGATGTTTTGATCAAGATTGGTGACTTCATTTAACCAGTGGATTTTGTCGTACTAGATACCGCACCTGCTGTAAATCCTAACCGACAAATCCCTGTAATTCTAGGCAGACCCTTTTTAGCCACTTCGGAAGCATTGATAAACTGTCGTAATGGGCTCATGCAATTATCTTTTGGGAACTTAAAAGCTGAATTTAATATCTTTCATATTGATAGTGAGCCAGAAATAACATGCAATCAAAGTGATGTTGTGATGAAATCGCGTATCTATAATATTTCTGAATCATCACAAAATCAAAAAGGAAGTAAGAAAAAGGGGAGGAATTCATCTACACACCCACCGTCACTCGAGCAAATAAGAGAACCAATTTATGTGAGGGGTGTGGAACCTGTAACTCAGGACGCTCATTGCAACATGGGGAACAATTCAGCTGGATACATGCACCAATATGGTGTCATTCAATCCAGTTCTGACTATGGTTGACTTTGAACAAGTTCAACCCCTCTACCGCAATTTGACTCAGGTAATAAGTGCATTTGCTTTATATTTGCATACATTGAGGACAATGCATGATTTAGGTGTGGGGGGGTGTTTATGTATATATTTATCTATATATTCTGTCTTTTATTTAAAAAAAATTAATGTTTAATGACATAGCTTAAGATTGAACTGCTAAAACCCGTGTACAAATTGCATTGAGTTTTTGTTCCTTATTATATAGTTGTGCTTGTAGAAATTATGACATAAATCTAAGTTCCAAAGAAATAACCCATTGCCCTTTAAGACATGTATGCACTTAAATTGGATGAATCAAATCTTTGAAGTGGTTGATAAAAAGCAGAGGTTGAGGAAAATATACCGGGAAGTGTGGACTTCTAATAGCAATTAATCCTTGAGGAAAATAAAAATAAAGGAATAAAGTGAGGAAAACACATTCTGCAAAATGATTACAAAAGCCCAAGCCTTTGAGTCACTGGTCCGTAGGGGTATCTTGAAACCCGGTAACTTGAGTCTACCAGCTCGGGATTATCGACCAAACTCGCTACACGAATGCAAAAGGGTAAAAGTGTCAAAAAGCAAATGTGTTGAATCACGGAAGAAAAGAAAAAAATAATACTCAAGGCCCAAAGCTAAAAGAATGATCCATGCCATGGTTGATCCGAATGATACTTCACCACCAGAGGAGGCGTGCAAAATAATTCAAGTGATAAACATGGGTAGAAGGGTTAGTGGTGTGAATGTTGGAGGAACAAAGACCAAGTCATATTTTTAATGAGTTAGATTTATATAATGAGCATGCAAGAATTCTCAGTGAGATGTATAAGGTTGAGGTAGGGATATTGAGAACTATTAATGAAATGTTGAATCAGGATTTTGTGGGTATATCCGCTGAAAACCCTCAGGAGACAACACTCCTCCCCCTTGGCAACAAGGAGGTTTAAAGGCTTGTTGCACATGCTAAGTGCAACCGTGATTCCTACGAAAGTGAGTTAGGATTTCCCTGTTTTCATTTTTCTTATATTCTGTTTTGCTAGGGACTAGCAAAATCTAGGTGTGGGGGTATTTGATGCATTGCACACATTGTCTCATATGTCTTTCATTTAGATTACTTTTACATCAATAAATGCTACTAAGGTATGTGTTTAGTCTTATTTAAAGAATACAGGGATCTGAATGCAATTTACCCACATCCCGAGCATAAACGCGTGCAAAAGATTCATTTCTATCATAAAGACCAAGTTCAAGTTTATCGGGTTACAAATGGAAATGTATCCAAGCATAAAAGCATTCAAGACCTAATTACAAATAGAGCAAGGACTTGAGCACAAAAGTAGCCGGGGACTTAATTGCAAAAAGACAAGGACCTAATTGCAAATCACGAGTAGCTTTTATTATCTTGGAGAAAATATATAGAAAAATCAATGTATATCTCCAAATATATGAAGGAATTAATCCAGAGCTCAAAAGAATGGAAAGAATCAATCCAGACGCGCAAAGAAGGATCAAATCATACCATAAACATTCAACCAAAATCCGGAAAAAATCAGGCCAGATTGTGCGGCGTTTCCACCGCACCACACACACAATGTGCGGCGTTTCCGCTGCCCAAGCATCGATCCGCGTCTCCCAATTTCTTCCAGTCGTGTCTGGACATGTGTATTTTCCAATATTATACCAAGATCCCTTGTAGCAACTATAAATAGACCCAAGAACGATGTTAGAAGGGTCCTTAGTCTTTGGTGGTAGTTTTTATTCTTAATCTTAGTTTTGTATTCTTCTTTTCATTAATAAAATTCTGTCTTTTATTTCTTACTTTTAGTTTTCTTTTGTAATGTCTCAAGGACCCCTTCTTCCTCCCTCTATGAGTTTCTAACTCCTTCCAAAGGGTGGAGGTGACGGATTAGGGTGAAGAGAAGATGAATGAATGTTATTATTTTAATTTTGTGTTAGTATATTTTGATTACTTGAGTTTATGTTAAATCATTTATCATGCAATGCTTTATAACTAATATGATTTATTATAAGTTTCTAAATTCTCTAATTTAAACCTTAAATCTAAACCTCCACCCGACGGAATTCACATCTTTGTTCTTGTTTTAAATTTAATTGTTCTTGTTCTTGCTTTAGATAATTAAAACCCAAAAATCTCAAAACCCAATTATTTCTTCTCTCCTTCTCCTTAATCGAAAATCACGAAAATAACAAATCTCTCCCTCCTTGTGTTCGACCCGTATTTGCCACGTCTTCATTGACACCGTGCACTTGCGGTATAAATTTAATTCTCATCATTCTCCCATGATTTTCAGACAACTCCCATGCTTAGCATTGTTCTTCACATGAATTCCTAGTTTTGGATGAGTTTTTCCATAATTTTAGACACTTCTCATGCTGAGCCACGCCTTATGTTAACGAAGTAGTAATTGCCGATACGTTGTGTGAATGGAATGATAGATTTTGACCAATGTTTAGACACTTTCTATGCATAAAGACACACACATGACACACATATACATACATGCTTATATGCGTCATTCATCACTTCTCGCTCCTCATATGTACACACACTCTACCCTTTAGGGGTTCATCCATATTTCGTTCCACATCGTTTCCTGAATTTCTTTCGTTTCCATTTGCATCGTAATATAGTTTGTTTTGCATTCTTAGTATAATTGTCTTCTCAGTTTTGCACACACTCCACCATTGTCCCACTTGATTTCTCTCATTCGAAGGATCGTAATGCTCCCTGTAGATTGACACGTACTTGTTTCGTTTTCACCGATGGTCGTGCACTTGCGGTTAATTAGTAAAACATTCAAAAGTTTTTGGCACTGTTGCCGGGGAGCACCTTGTCCCAACCGAAGTTTGGGTGATTCACGTGCTTTTAATTTTTTTGTTTTAGTTGTAGTGTTATCCAAGTGATGAAGTAAGCTTCGGATTTCAGTGGGAGATCGGGAGCCGCATGTGGAGCTAAACAGACCACCAAGTATCGGTCTGTAGCCGCCAATTGGTTGTCTGGTACTTTCTGCTAGTGCTATAGTTTCTCCTGTAGCTCACACTTCATCTTTGGTTTCTGGGAGCATATTGCTTGAATGGTTTGTATTATTTTACCGCTACCTGTTTACCTCTTAACCAAAAAATCTCCTTTAATCAACTTTGATACTAAAACCCAAAGCAAAAGATTCGGCATTTGCTATGTTTAGGTCATGCATCATCTAGTAACGACTTGAGCACGTTATTTGTCTTCTCTTAGTTTTAATTTATGTCGTTTATTGCTGTTGCGAGGTATGAATTCCTTAACACTGATTTAAGCATTAGTACATTCACTAGTGAGTAAGATTTTCATTGAAACAAGATTGAGGTGAGTGTTTGTTTGGTGACTTGCTTGATAGCTTAAAAATCAAAACAAATAAAGGGGCACCACCTATGGTCTACAAAGATAAGGTGGGGCATTTCGTCACCCCTTCCCTAGCCAAAAAAACACCTCTAAAGCCTTAATTCTAAAAGCAAGTAGACATTGGCCCATAAGGACTGCGGAAGCACTAGTAGAGTGCTCCAGTTGAGACCGTCATGACTTGATCGGCGTGGCCTACCTTGTCGATAGTAGGAGTACTAGAACTCCAGATCCGGTATCACTTGTTGGGGATTATGGTCTTCATTGTAGGAAGGTAAGGTGTGTTGAGACTAGTGATCTCGAAGTTAGGTGTCGTCTAGCCTAAGGACCTATAGCCATAAGGTGTTTGAGCCGTGTTTGATTGCTTGTCTTCTACCCTCACCCATACCTCGTAGCTTAAGGACTTCTTGCCTCTCCTATGTGTCCTCTGGGCTTCTCATCTACACACCCTTCTTAATTTTTTTTTTTTTAAAAAAAGGTTTAACATTTGGTTTGTGCGTGCGCCTTTGTGCATGCTTATGTGGGCACAAGACGAGAGTGGCTGTTTGATGAGGCATGTCATCAATCCTACCTCGATAGTCAATTCTCGATGCCTTCTGGTGAGTCAATTGCAGAGTTCATGAGTCGGTGTTTGGTCTGTCATCAATCAGATTTTATGTGGGCACGAGTGTATGTCTCGGTCGACCGAACTGCGCAAAGTCGGTCAAGAGCGTTGACCATCTAAACGGTCGACCGCTCTGGATCCGGTCGATCGACCGCGTGCAGTTTTCCTGTAGTGAAGTGCCTGTTGATCCGGTCGACCGGAAGGGAGGTTTCGGTCGAACGAATGCAGTGGGCAGGATTCATACAGGATTTCTTATCGGTTGAACGGACCCTGGTTCGACCGACAAGATATATATATGTATATAAAACGTATAGCGTAGACCTTCCAAACGGTCGACCGCTAGATTTGACCATGTTCGACCGGTGGGTCGGATTAATTCCTTTGGTGGATTTATCCACACACGAGCCGTCGAGTTTAGGCGACTACCAGCTGCCGAGCCCACGGTCGTTCACCGGACCTCGGAGCTACGGATTTCACCATCGACAGGAGCGTATTTCTATTGGACCCCTTGAGCCTGTGCGGTAGAGGGATGCCTTCCATGCCTGTGTGGGTGGTAGATGCCTTCTTCCTTGTGTAGGGAGGGGTTGCACTTTCCGTGTGTCGGAGAGCGAGGTCACTTGTGCCTGTGCGGCCGAGAGACGCCTTCTTCCTTGTGTAGGGAGGGGATGCACTTTCATTGTGTTGGAGAGCGGAGGCAGTCAGTGGGCCCGAGGCGGATTTGCATTGCATGTGCATTCATGGCTTTTCGTATTTGTTTCTATTTATGTTAGGAGATGTTGGCATATGGGGTTCCTTGCGGGAACTCAGGTAGATTTTATGTTTCATTTTCAGGGAGCAGGCAGTCGTAGGTTGGTGGTGACCCAGGGGAGTACCTCCGGGATCGGATCCTGTCTTCGTATCTTTTTGTAGAGGTAGCGATTACAGTAGTTATGTAGTAGACTTGTAATCGCTCTTTTGACACTCTGTATTATGACTTCCACGTGGAGATATATTTATATATTTGTATTCAGTTGACTTTCAGTAACGTGCCCTTGTTGACCGTTGACGGTCGTATGTTGTATGTTTATTTTAAAAAAATTCTTCCGTTGTTTCGGGATGTTACAACTTGGTATCAGAGTTTGATTTCAGCGTACTTTCCCAATGAAACCACCATCAAGTTAGGATTAGAGTCTAGAGGTCCATGGCATGCATTCATTGATCATTCTGACGTGAGCTTTTTTGTCCATTAGAGTGATGCCTCCGAGGCGGGTTGTGCCTGTGGTTGAGACTCGCGATTCGAGTGAGACTACCAGAGAGGACACCCGGGAGGCAGAGTGCAGGGTCCTAATCGATACCGTAGAGAGGTTGAGCGGGATGTTGGAGCGCCAGGCAGCGCAGAGTGTGTAGACGGGGGCCGGTGTGATGCCCGACCGGTTCATGAGGCAGCACCCTCCGACTTTTACTAGGCAGATGGATGCAGAGGCAGCTGAGGAGTGGATCCTCACTATGCAGACGATCTTCAGGGCTATCGACTGTACTCCGGAGAAGAAGGTGGACCTGGCCACCTATGTCCTGAGGGGAGCCGCAGCGAACTGGTGGAGGTCGACTGCTGTAGTTGTGTTCACCGGTCGAGAGGATGTATCATGGGAGGAGTTCGTTGAGGAGTTCAACGAGCAGTACTTTACGGAACACGTGCGAGACCGGAAGAGGGAGGAGTTCCTGGCCCTGGAGCAGAGGGGCATGACACTGGAGGAGTACATTGGGAAGTTTAACGCCCTTGAGTGTTACTGTCCAGAGAACTTCGTCACCTAGGCGCAGAGGTCGATGAAGTTTGTCAGGGGACTCCGGAAGCAGCTGAGGACCCGAGTGCTGTTGAGCATGTCGCGCACCTTGGCGGATGCTGTGAGGAGTGCCACTATTATGGAGAGAGACTACCGGGAGAACTACCAGGATGAGAGGAGGCCAGTAGGGAGATCCTCAGGGAGGCCAGGAGGGCAGAGTTTGGGGAACCAGGGCAAGAGGCCCCGGATCGAGGGAGCAGTGGCGCCGTAGCCAGAGGCGTGCAGGAGCTGTGGCAGAGTGCCCACTGGGCGCTGCTTTGGGTCGGGTACTTGTCATGGTTGTGGTCAGCCGGGCCACTTCGTCAGGAACGGCCCTAGCAAGGGCGCTGGACCGAGCAGACCTCCGGGACCTCCGATTGCCAGTGGAGGCGGAGCTAGGAGACATGTAGCACCTCAGCAAGGTCAGCGCAATGGACGAGTCTTCACTATCCAGGTGGAGGCGAGGGACGCCAGCACTGTCGTGGAAGGTACACTTCTTGTGGCAGGTTTAGAGGCTAGAGTGCTTTTTGACTGTGGCGCGACACACTCGTTCATCTCGGAGCGATTTGCGAAAGTATTGGGTTGTACCCTTGCGATGTTGACTGCCACTTTGGAGGTCAGCACACCCCTGGGTCTGGTGGGCACCGTGGGGAGCTTTGTCCCCGGCGCCACGATTGTTTCGGGAGACCAAGATTTTCCGGCAGATCTGGTCTTGCTACCGATCGAGGACTTCGAAGTTATTCTTTGGATGGACTGGTTATCCCAGCATGACGTGCGTGTCCTTTGCCGTAAGAAGAAGATTTTGATTCCGAGGATGGGGTTGCCTGATATCATGATTAGAGGAGTCAGGAACAGAGGAGGCCGCATTGTGGTGTCAGCTTTGAGGGCTCAGAGGTTGATACAACAGGGTTGCAGAGCATTCCTAGCGACGCTGGTCGTTCCAGAGGCTGAGTCACCGAGGTTGGACGAGATAGATGTGGTGCGGGAGTTTACAGAGGTGTTTCCAGATGATATCCCCGGATTGCCGCCTCCGCGAGAGATGGAGTTTTGCATTGAGCTGGCAGCAGACACCTCACCACAGTCGAAAGC
Source organism: Triglochin maritima (assembly GCA_963682175.1). Lineage (NCBI taxonomy): Eukaryota > Viridiplantae > Streptophyta > Magnoliopsida > Alismatales > Juncaginaceae > Triglochin > Triglochin maritima. The sequence continues at coordinate 31,543,723 of OY821776.1, read as the reverse complement.
CCCATACAGGATGGCGCCCGCGGAGTTGGCAGAGTTGAAGAAGCAGTTACAGGAGCTGATGGAGGCTGGTTTCATCAGACCGAGTGTCTCACCCTGGGGCGTGCCGGTGTTGTTTGTGAAGAAGAAGGACAGGTCGTTGCGGATGTGCATTGATTATAGGATGCTGAACAAGGTCACCATCAAGAATAGGTATCCCCTACCCAGGATTGAGGACCTGTTCGATCAGTTGCAGTCAGCGAAGGTCTTCTCTAAGATAGACCTACGTTCAGGATACCATCAGCTGAGGATCCGAGAGGAGGATGCGCAGAAGACAGCATTCAGGACCAGATATGGGTACTATGAGTTTTTGGTGATGCCTTTTGGGTTGACGAATGCTCCGGCAGCTTTCATGGATCTGATGAACCGGACGTTGAGGCAGTACTTGGATAGTTGTGTCGTTGTCTTTGTGGATGATATCCTGATTTACTCACCCGATGTGGAGCAGCACAGAGAGCACTTGCGGATTGTACTTAGCATTTTCAGAGACCAGAGGTTATATGCTAAGTTTTCGAAGTGCGAATTCTGGTTGGACAGAGTCGCATTTCTGGGTCACATTGTTTCTGCAGAGGGTATTTCGGTGGATCCGGCGAAGGTAGAGCCAGTGACTGAGTGGAGAGCCCCTACGAGTGTGACGGAGATCAGGAACTTTGTTGGATTGGCGGGTTACTACCTTCGCTTCATCAAAGACTTCTCGAGGTTAGCTGCACCACTGACTGCCCTAACGCAGAAGGGAGACACTTTTGTTTGGTCCAAGAAGTGCGAGGACAACTTTCAGGGGCTGAAGAGACGACTGACGACAGCTCCAGTTTTGACTCTGCCGAGCGGCACAGGAGGTTTTATGGTCTACAGTGATGCGTCAGGCATTGGTTTGGGTTGCGTGTTGATGCAGCACGGGAGGGTGATTGCATACGCTTCGAGGCAGCTGAAGACTCATGAGAGGAATTACCCGACGCATGACTTGGAGTTGGCAGCCGTTGTGCACGCACTGAAGACATGGAGACACTACCTGTATGGCGAGCAGTTCGAGGTATTCACCGATGACTAGAGACTGAAGTACCTCTTCTCCCAGAAGGAGATGAATATGAGACAGCGTCGTTGGTTGGAGTTCATTAAGGACTACGATTTCACCATCTCCTACCACCCGGGGGAGGCGAATTCAGTTGCAGATGCCTTGAGTAGGAGAGTGGAGGTATCAGTTGCAGGCTTGTGCCTTCAGGAGTGGTGACTGCTTGAGCCATTGGCAGAGTGGAGGCCGTTCACTGGGGACTCTGGGGGAGCAGTGTTAGCTGGGTTGCGGGTAGAGCCACAAATAGTCTCACAGGTAGTGCAGGCGCAGCGTGAGGATGATGAGTTGGCCAGTTTGCTGGAGTTGACTGCTAGAGAGGGGTCAGATTTCAGTGTTGGGGTCGATGGAGGTCTGAGATTCAGAGGGCGGATCTGGGTGCCGAGGGTTGATGGGATGAGAGATGACATCATGGAGGAGGCACACAGAGCGAAGTACACCATCCATCCAGGGAGCACGAAGATGTATAAGGACCTGCAGCGGAACTTCTGGTGGAGAGGCAGAGTTCGTGAGTCGGTGTTTGGTCTGTCAGCAGGTGAAGATCGAGCACCAGAGGGCAGCTGGGCCTATGCAGAGTATCGAGCTTCCAGAGTGGAAGTGGGAGCACGTGACGATGGACTTCGTTACGGGGCTACCGAAGACGAGGCGGTTCCATGACGCGATTTGGGTGATAGTCGATAGACTGACCAAGTCGGCGCACTTTCTGGCCATTAGGACCACCTTGCCTTTGGAGAGTCTGGCGAAGCTGTATGTAGAGGAGATCGTCAGATTACACGGAGTACCGGTGAGCATCATCTCTGACAGAGATCCGAGGTTCACATCCAGATTTTGGGGGAGTCTGCAGCAGGCACTGGGGACACGTCTGAAGTTCAGTACAGCTTTTCGCCCGCAGACAGACGGTCAGTCAGAGAGGACTATCCAGACCTTGGAGGATATGCTGAGGGCTTGCACGCTGGACTGGGCTGGACACTGGGATGAGCATCTACCTCTGATCGAGTTCGCCTACAACAACAGCTACCATGCTAGTATTGGGATGGCACCGTATGAGGCATTGTACGGGAGGCCGTGCAGATCGCCGGTATGCTGGAGTGACGTAGGCGAGAGGCAGTTAGTGGGTCCAGAGCTTGTGCAGATGTACGCAGAGAAGGTTGACCTGATCAGGAGGAGGTTGGCTACAGCACAGAGCAGACAGAAGACTTATGCTGACCGACGCGGATAGACTTTGAGCTTCGAGGTTGGAGATCACGTCTTCCTGAAGATTTCACCAGCTCGGGGAGTGATGAGGTTCGGGAAGAAGGGGAAGCTCAGTCCGAGGTATGTCGGGCCATTTGAGATCTTGGTCCGTGTCGGGGAGGTCGCCTATGTTGAGGAAGTACGTTGCAGACCCGACACATGTGATAGAGATTGCAGTACCTGAGATTCGGCAAGACTTGTCACTGGAGGAGAGGCTAGTTGAGATCACCGATCAGATGGACCATCAGCTCTGGAGGAGGACCATTCTGATGGTTAAGGTCAGATGGCAGCATCGCAGTGAGCGCGAGGCCACCTGGGAGGTCGAGGAGGAAGTTTGGAAGCAGTATCCAGAGCTTTTCGGTAAGTTACCTTTCTGATTTCGGGGTGAAATCCTTTTAAGGAGGGTGGATTGTTAAGACCTAATCCCTCTTTTAGGGCTAAACCCATGAATTTAGGGAGGAGGCATGGGTTGAGGTGTGCATGCATGGGGAAGAGGGGAGAGAAGAGTGGGGTTTAGGGTTTAGGTGTGGCCGGCTACTGTAGCGCATGCATGGGTTGTGTATAAGTAGAACTCACCCCTCTCTCTCTCTCTCTTTTGTTGCTCAATCCGTTTTCCACCCAACTCACCCCCATTCTTCTTGCATCCCGGCGACCAGTGGAGGAAGGAGGAGAGCTCCGGCGACGTGGTGGAGGCGCAAGCGAGGGAGGAGCACCGGGAACGGAGGAAAGAAGGAGAAGGAGCTAGAATCGACGCCGAAGGAGGAGGAGCTCGCCGCACACGTCTTTTTCACGGTGAAAGGTATGCCAAGTCTTCATATTAACTCCCCAAGAGGTGTGGGAGTGTAGGGGGCGGCGTTGGTGTCGTTTCTCCGTTGAACCCAACTGGACAGAGGTTGAAGACGCTCTGTTCGGTCGACCGGTAGTGTGGTTCGGTCGACCGAATGAGGTCTGTATGATGCCTGTCCAGGAGGGAAAATACATGTTCGGTCGACCGGTGGTTGGGTCGGTCGACCGAGTTTTAATGAATATTAAGTTGCTGCCCGAAAACGGTCGAACGACGTCTGTGTGACGGTCGACCGTTTATGCCAAATTTTAGCGGGAATATTTATAAGGGTTATATTAGTCCGGTCAACCGGTGGTTGTTTCGGTCGACCGATCCCAGTAGATAGGGTAGCAGACCTTCGGCCGACCGAGTGTATGTCTCGGTCGACCGAACTGCGCAAAGTCGGTTTAGGCGACTATGCGCGTCCACACGCGAGCTATCGAGTTTAGGCGACTACCGGCTGCCGAGCCCACGGTCGTTCACCGGACCTCGGAGCTACGGATTTCACTGATTGACATCATTTCATGCTCATATTTGTATCTTATATCCATTATCTTTAACCTAAACAATGCTATGTTACGAGTTTTATGTTTAGTTTTCAGGAATAATTAGGTTTGAAGAGATGAAGCATAAAAGTACCCAAAAGCTGGGAAAAAGGACTGGATTGTGAGATCTGGGGACCAAGATGCAAAGGAGAAGGACCTGATCGTAAGACAGAGGGACCTAAGAGTAAAACAGAATACTTCACACCATTATGGGGAGTATTTTGACAATTCTATTCGGGTCGGAGCTCCAACATGCAAAATAGATGCATCAAATACCAACAAAGCCTTCCAGAAAAGCCCACAAGAAATTCCAGAGCGATCCGGACACTGTAGACCGCTAATTAGCGGTCCAAGACCGCTAATTAGCGGTTACTTTTGGCCCAAATGCGCTCAAATTTCTCCCGCACATGTATTAGAGGATGTTTAGGCTATTTGTGGTATCTGTTTAGTCCCACATCGGGGATTGTCCTAGATTAGCTTTTTCCATGGCTATAAATAGAACTCTTCACCTCCTATTGTAAGCACTCCATATTTTAAGTGGCTATTCTTCCTACTAGAAGTGAGGCCTTGAAGCACACACTAAAGTAGGAGGATGCTACTTTTAATGTGAGTCATTTTATCAATAAAGTTTTGTGTTTCTTTCATTGTTTGTTTATGCTTGTTTTATTGTTTGTGCATGTTTTAGTTTAATCGTCTTTTAATTCTAGCTTAGTTTTAATATGCTTTCTTTCCATAGTTTAATAATTAGTGTAATGTTTAGTGAGTAGTTCCATCCCCTTTGGGGGGTGGAGTAGATGTACATACATGCATTAGAGAATGAGATGAATGCTTTAATTTCAATGTGTTGATTAAACATGAATGTATGCTTGCTTGATTAGGATAGAATTTACAACTTGATGAGTTTTGCCAAAATGATTAGACACCTCTCATGCTTGTTTAGGTTCTGAAATAAACACCCTGCATATGTAAATGTTAATCAACTAAGTTGGTGAATAGATTGATAGGTTTTGCCATAACATTTAGACACTTCCTATGCTTGATAAACACCACCTTCATGTGCTTAAAGAATGTATTCTACACCCACCTCTTTGCTTGTGTGCACTCACTCCACCCCTTAGGGGTGTTCCATTCCTGAAATTCCAGCACTTCTATTTTGTTCTTAGCTTAGTTTTTATTTGATCGTTTATTTCTTTGTTTCACATTTCGTACTTCTTAGCGTAGTTTAGTGTAAAGTAGCGTAACCAACTCTATTCTCTATTATTTTCGCCACTTGATTTCGTGCAAACAAGAGGCTGCTCACCTCCCTGAGGACGACCCGTACTTGCCACCGCTTCATCGCGGCCGTGCACTTGCGGTTTTAAATAAAACGTTCAACAAGTTTTTGGCGCCGTTGCCGGGGAGGTGCCAGTCCAGACTCTTGTTTGGACGATTCGAGTGGATTTAATTTGTGTGTTGTAGTTTTTCTTTTTTTCAGGAGACAGGGAATAGCAAGTGGAGGCTACTGGAGAAATTTCCAGACGACCTGAGCACTTCAGACCGCCAATCAGCGGTCTGGTGAGTTCTGTTCATCTTTTAATTTCTTGCTGTTGTTGCTCTAAATGATCTAGTTATCTGGGACTCAATTTGGCATGTTTTGACTTATAGTTCGTTCCCAGATCAATAATCAAACCTCCTTTAAGCAACTTGGACCCTAAAACTCAAAGCAAAAGATTAGGCATTCATTCTTGTTTAGGTCATGCATCATGTATGTGACTTAGGCATTTAGATTGTCTTTTATCTTAGCTTTATTTTCTGTTGCTGAGAGCTGGCGTGAGGTACGCACCTTCTACTCTCATTCATGCATTTCGTATGAACATGCATTAGTTAGTAGGAAGTGCAATGCAACAAGTGTGAGTTGAGCGTTGTTTGGAGAGTTTATTGCTAGATTTAGGACTCCAAAACGCTACTAAGGAGGGGCTGTTCCGTAAAAGATAAGGTGGGGGATTTCATCACCCTTTCCTTCGCCCCAAAAACCACACTAATCAAGAGCCTAATTTTAAAATCAAGTAGACATTGGCCCTAAGGATCTTGGACGCATTAGGAGAGTGATCCGGTCCCGACCGTCATGACCTGATCGGCGTTGCCCACTTTGTCGATAGTAGGAGAGACGAGATCCCCGGATCTTGGCTCACTTGCTGGGCTTTGTAGTCTTCGTTGTAGGGAGGTGAGGCGTGTTGAGGCCGTGTGACCTCGCAGTTAGGCGTCGTCTAGCTGTAAGGACCTATAGCGACCTTAGGATTGCTTGAGCCTTGTTTGCTTGTGTGCTTCTACCTGTACCCATCCGCCGTAGCATAAGGACTTCTTCCCTTCTCTCCTGAGTCATTCTTTCTCTCCTGTGTTCCCTCGTCTTCTCTTCTACGTACATTCTTTTTAAAAAAAAAAGAGTTTTGTTTTGTGTGTGTGTGCACCTTTGTGCATGCTTTCGTGGACACGAGACGAGAGTGGTCGTTTGACGAGGAGCGTTGTCAATCCGGCTTCGGTCATCGATTTCTCGACACCTCCCTCCTCTCGTGTCGCACGCAGTCCGGGTTTAATGGCTGCTAATTTCCGTGAGGAGGAGCAGTTGCTGGACCAACCTGTTCGACCAGTGCTTCCAGTTGTCGTTCCCATACCTCTACGTGATCGATGCTACCCGAGCCGTACAGCTCTACCCTCATGCATCGTATTACCAGAGGCTAATGGGAACCATTTTGAGGTTAAGCCTCAATTCATTTCCATGCTCCCTCATTTCACTGGGAAAGGTGAACCCTATATCTTTCTCAGGGAATTTGAGGAGGTCTGTGCTATGTTCAAGCTGCAACAACTTAGCACAGACTCCATCCATCTTAGGCTCGTTCCTTTTGCACTAAAGGATGATGCCAAGAAGTGGTTGTACAGCAACCAAGCGAATTCCTTTAAGACTTGGGATGAGTTTCAATCTGCATTCCTCAAGAAGTACTTTCCTAATCATCGGACTCAAAAGTTGAGGAACGAAATCAATTCGTTCTATCAACATGAGACCGAACCATTTCATGCATATCTTGAGAGGTTCAAAGAGCTACTATCCTCGTGCCCTCACCATGGCATTGAGTTGTGGTGTCTTTGTCAGATTGTGTATGAGGGTCTTCACATCCCGTCCAGAACGCTCCTTGAGTCCATGTGTCAAGGAGAGTTCTTGGGAAAGGATGAAAGGGAGGCATGGGCCTTCCTAGAAGACCTCACTGAGAAAACCATGCAGTGGGAGAGTGTGAGGGAACCACCTGCATCATCTAGTATAGGAGCGAGGATCGCGAATGCAAACTCGACTAGATCGGGTACCGCATTTGCTATCGATACCACTACGGCCACCGAGGCACGCATGGCGGCCTTAATGTGCCGTATGGATTCGATTGAGCTCCAAAACCAACAAGGTGCACCTCACATGTCCACATCTGGTCCAATTCCTTGTCATTCATGTGGTAGGATAGGTCATGTAGAGAGCGAGTGTGAGTCCATTCCTCCTGAGATGGAGCGTGTCAACGCCATCTATGACAGAGCTAGGAATGACCCATACTCATCATCTTATAACCGTGGATGGAGGAACCACCCCAATTTTTCATTGAACCAAAATAATTCCACGGGTGGTCCTTCAAACTCCTCTAGACCACCTTCCCAATCACACCAACCTCCCCTGCATGCACATTCCTATCAGCCACCCCAAGCACAAACGACCAATCAATCGGGTTTCCCAAATTCCAATAATATGGAAACCCGATTCAATTCGCTTGAGACCTTGACTAGTGGACTTGAAAACTAAATGAAAAATTTTATGTCGACCACGAGTCAAGTTCTCACTTCAAATCAGCAGACCATCAAATCTCTAGAGCTTCAGATGGGCCAATTGGCTCAGTCTGTACATGAAAGAGAGAGAGGGTCTTTTCCTAGCCAGCCTGAGGCTAACCCCCGCATGTACCAACAACAACAAATGCAAAATGAGAATGTGGTACCTCGGGGGAGGCAAGTGAACCATGTGGAGGAACCTGTACACCATGTCAATTCCATTGCGACCTTAAGGAATGGAAAACAGGTTGACAATCACATTTCCTTGCCACACCCACCACCATCTATGCAGCCCCTCAGTGGGAATGGTGGTGAAGAAGAAGCTGAGGGTGAGGGTAATACACCAAAGCTTTCTTCTCAGGCACAGCAGAAAACCTACCTGCCAAAAGCTCCTTATCCAAGTAGGTTAAACAAAAAACAGAGTGACAACATGAACAAGATATTAGAGGTATTTAAGCAAGTGAAGGTTAACATCCCCTTGTTGGATGTCATCCAACAAATACCTCAATATGCCAAAGTGTTGAAGGATCTCTGCACAACCAAGAGGAAGACCAATGTTCCTAAGAAAGCATTCTTGGCTGCAAATATCAGCTCACTTTTGTCCAATCCTACCTACACAAAATACAACGACCCGGGGTGTCCTACTATTCAGTGTACGATAGGGGACACTAGATTGAGCAATGTTTTGCTTGATTTAGGATCAGCGGTCAACCTCCTCCCATTCTCTGTTTATCAACAGTTGAACTTGGGAGAATTGAAACCAACTAAGATCACCCTCCAACTGGCGGATAGATCCATTCGTATTCCCATGGGGATTATCGAGGACGTGCTTATCAAAGTTGGAGATTTTATATTTCCAGTCGATTTTGTTGTCCTCGATACCAATCCTGTTGCGAACACCCACTCTCAAATACCTTTGATTTTGGGTAGAGCATTTCTGGCAACCTCCAATGCCTTGATTAATTGTAGAAATGGTCTCATGAAGCTCTCATTCGGTAACATGAGTGCCGAGTTTCATGTGTTCAACTCTGGTAGGCAACAGGAACCCATGGATGAACCTTTAAATCGAAATCTCATCCACCAATTGGAGAAAGCACCACAGAATCAACGAACACCCCTAATCCCAATGCAACCCATTGAGAATGTTCGTGGGCCCAGCGAAGACTCGTTGCCTGTCTTTGCAATGCAACAGAGTGAGCTGGCCTCGAACATGAATGTCCAAAGGGAGTGTTCGTTGCATGATTCAGTTGAGAGTACTAGTGAGGGTGAGACACCTCATCATGTGCCTATACCAGAAGGTGTCTCTACCTCATGTCCCATGGCCATTGAGCCATTTGAGCTTCATATTGACTCCAACAAGGACCCACCTATGACCGAGCTTATGCTTGATGATCTAAATGATGGTGGGAGGTCCTTGTTGGATGACTTGGGGAGAAGCCCCATTCTTAGTGATGCAAGTCTGCTGCATCCATCGAATGAGCCTGAGGAACTCATTCTGATGCACCCGCCTATTGGTTGGAGGGTTTTCTTCGATGAGCAATTAAACCCTAGTGAGGCAACACAACTTCATTCTTTGTTGCCCACACCCAACCAATATCATGAGGGGTTCGAGCCTTTCAGCTTTGACCTTTCACCCCTCATGACACCTCAGAGTTCCAGTGGAGTTTGCCCATCTCGGCAAGTCTCTGGTTCTCCTGACTTGATGTTCTCATTTGATGTTCCTTGACCAAATGATTATGAGAATATCTTGGTTGATGTATATATCTTTATTATAAAAAAAACAACAAAAAAAACAACAAAAAAAAACAAAAAAAAAGAAGTAGTGTGTAATAAAAGACTCCTTCAGTGAGCATCGATTGTTGTGGGCCCCAACCCTTGTGTACTTGGGCCCAATCTCTTCACGTATTTATCTCCCTTCTTCAGCTTCTCACAGGTTTTGAGGGAATTTGGGTTTGTGTCCATCAACATGACCCTGAACGTCCCTTTGTACTTCATGTTGGTGAGATCTTTCCTTTTTCATGCATGTATCCATGTAGTATCTTGTTCACATTCGTTGAGGACAATGCATGAAGTAGGTGTGGGGGGGTGTTTTACGTGTGTACATAGTCGAGTCTTTTTCCTTTGGTTTTATTTTCTTTTGTTTGTATTGTTAGGGTCATGTTAGTGTGCCGCATTTAACATTGATATATCTGCTTGCCATGATCCTTGGGTGACTTGTCTTCTTTTGCTTGCCGAGTGCTTTAAAAATTTCACATTTCTTTTAAAATCTTCATGTGTTTGCGAAAGAAAATGTTTTTGTGGGTTTTGCGTGTGTTTAGCATGTGCAAAACCGTTGTGAGGCAAAGTAAAAAAAAGCTCCCAAAATTGTCTTGAACTTGATGCATTTGGATTTCTAGTTTACTGGCTTTAGGTCTTATCGAGTCGTTAGGATGCACCCCGGTTTTCCCTCGGGGGGCGTGTAATCATAGGGTTTCAGTACTCAAACATTTAAAGAAGTCCACCCTGAACTTAGTGAGTCAAATAATTCGTGTTTGTGAGTATAAGGAAGTTTGTCGTAGTCGAGGGCCCTTAATCTCTTTTTGTGAAACTTAAGTGTAGGGGTTTTGGTTCCCATATAGATAAATAAGTGGTGTTCTCTCTTCTCGCACGGCTCCTATCACTCGGGAAAGTAGGTCTGAGGGGACTTTGTGCCTGGTGCTTTCGAGTCATCTGACTTGGGATGCGCCGACCGAACTCCCGTTACACGGGTGGTAGGGGTCGCCCTATGTGGAGATTTGGGGGAAGGTGTACGTGATAGTGTAAGTCCTCATAGGCAATGATGCACGAAACCTGACCCCAGGAGAATCAAACACCAACCAATAAATGCTCCAAAGAAAAAGAAAAAAAAAAGAAAAAAAAAGAAAAAAAATAGTCAAATAAGAACCAAAATGGACTTTACACGTTGTATAACATTCAGAAGTTAAGGTTGCCCATGTCTTTCACTTAAGTCCTTAACTAACTCTCACGAATAACTCATTAGGCTAGGTGTATGGACCGATTACATATATAGAGTCGACCCGTAGTATTACCGCGTCCCATGATCGACAATATAAGTCCAACGAGTCGTGTAGCTAGATTGATTAATGCATCTTGTTCGGATTTTGTGGGTATATCCGCTGAAAACCCTCAGGAGACAATACTCCTCCTCCTTGGCGACAAGGAGGTTTAACGGCTTGTTGCACGTGCTAAGTGCAACCGTGATTCCTACGAAAGTGAGTTAGGATTTCTTGTTTTTTCGTATGCTTTTCTCTTTCTTTGTTTTGCTCGGGACTAGCAAAAGTTAGGTGTGGGGGTATTTGATTGACATCATTTCATGCTCATATTTGTATCTTATATCCATTATCTTTCACCTAAACAATGTTATGTTACGAGTTTTATGTTTAGTTTTCAGGAATAATTAGGTTTGAAGAGATGAAGCATAAAAGGACCCAAAAGCTGGGAAAAAGGACTGGATTGTGAGATCTGGGGACCAAGATGCAAAGGAGAAGGACCTGATCGTAAGACAGAGGGACCTAAGAGTAAAACAAAATACTTCACACCATTATGGGGAGTATTTTGACAATTCTATTCGGGTCGGAGCTCCAACATGCAAAATAGATGCATCAAATACCAACAAAGCCTTCCAGAAAAGCCCACAAGAAATTCCAGAGCGATCCGGACACTGTAGACCGCTAATTAGCGGTCAAAGACCGGTAATTGGCGGTCACTTTTGGCCCAAATGCGCTCAAATTTCTCCCGCACATGTATTAGAGGATGTTTAGGCTATTTGTGGTATCTGTTTAGTCCCACATCGGGGGATTGTCCCGGATTAGCTTTTTCCATGGCTATAAATAAAACTCTTCACCTCCTATTGTAAGCACTCCATATTTTAAGTGGCTATTCTTGCTACTAGAAGTGAGACCTTGAAGCACACACTAAAGTAGGAGGATGCTACTTTTAATGTGAGTCATTTTATCAATAAAGTTTTGTGTTTCTTTCATTGTTTGTTTATGCTTCTTTTATTGTTTGTGCATGTCTTAGTTTAATCGTCTTTTAATTCTAGCTTAGTTTTAATATGATTTCTTTCCATAGTTTAATAATTAGTGTAATGTTTAGTGAGTAGTTCCATCCCCTTTGGGGGGTGGAGTAGATGTACATACATGCATTAGAGAATGGGATGAATGCTTTAATTTCAATGTGTTGATTAAACATGAATGTATGCTTGCTTGTTTAGGATAGAATTTACAACTTGATGAGTTTTGCCAAAATGATTAGACACCTCTCATGCTTGTTTAGGTTCTGAAATAAACACCCTGCATATGTAAATGTTAATCAACTAAGTTGGTGAATAGATTGATAGGTTTTGCCATAACATTTAGACACTTCCTATGCTTGATAAACACCACCTTCATGTGCTTAAAGAATGTATTCTACACCCACCTCTTTGCTTGTGTGCACTCACTCCACCCCTTAGGGGTTTTCCATTCCTGAAATTCCAGCACTTCTATTTTGTTCTTAGCTTAGTTTTTATTTGATCGTTTATTTCTTTGTTTCGCATTTCGTACTTCTTAGCGTAGTTTAGTGTAAAGTAGCGTAACCAACTCTATTCTCCATTATTTTCGCCGCTTGATTTCGTGCAAACAAGAGGCTGCTCACCTCCCTGAGGACGACCCGTACTTGCCACCGCTTCATCGCGGCCGTGCACTTGCGGTTTTAAATAAAACGTTCAACATTCACCATCGACGGGAGCGTATTTCTGTTGGACCCCTTGAGCCTGTGCGGCAGAGGGATGCCTTCCATGCCTGTGTGGGTGGTAGATGCCTTCTTCTTTGTGTAGGGAGGGGTTGCACTTTCCGTGTGTCGGAGAGCGAGGTCACTTGTGCCTGTGCGGCCGAGAGACGCCTTCTTCCTTGTGTAGGGAGGGGATGCACTTTCCTTGTGTTGGAGAGCGGAGGCAGTCAGTGGGCCCGAGGCGGATTTGCATTGCATGTGCATTCATGGCTTTTCGTATTTGTTTCTATTTATGTTAGGAGATGTTGGCATACGGGGTTCCTTGCGGGAACTCAGGCGGATTTTATGTTTCACTTTCAGGGAGCAGGCAGTCGTAGGTGGGTGGTGACCGAGGGGAGTACCTCCGGGATCGGATCCTGTCTTCGTATCTTTTTGTAGAGGTAGCGATTACAGTAGTTATGTAGTAGACTTGTAATCGCTCTTTTGACACTCTGTATTATGACTTCCACGTGGAGATATATTTATATATTTGTATTCAGTTGACTTTCAGTAACGTGCCCTTGTTGACCGCTGACGGGCGTATGTTGTATGTTTATTTTGAAAAATTTCTTCCGCTGTTTCGGGACGTTACACCCTCACCATGGCATTGAGGTGTGACACCTTTGTCAAATTGTGTATGATGGTCTGAGCACTTCAACCCGATCGTTTCTTGAATCCATGCGTCAGGGAGATTTCTTGGGAAAGGAAGAGAGAGACGCATGGGTTTGTGTTGAACGTTTTAATTAAACCGCAAGTGCACGGCCGCGATGAAGCGGTGGCAAGTACGGGTCGTCCTCAGGGAGGTGAGTAGCCTCTTGCTTGTACGAAATCAAGTGGCAAAAATAGGGGGAAGAAAGTTGATTATGCTAATCTAGACTACGCTACACTAAGAAGTATGAAATGCGAACGAAACAAACAAATGATGGAATAACAACTAAACTAAGAACAAAGAAAGAATGCTGGAATTTCAGGAATGGAAAACCCCTAAGGGGTGGAGTGAGTGCACACATGCAAAGAGGTGGGTGTAGAATACATTCTTTAAGCACATGAAGGTGGTGTTTATCAAGCATAGGAAGTGTCTAAATGTTATGGCAAAACCTATCAATCTATTCACCAACTTAGTTGATTAACATTTACATATGCAAGGTGTTTATTTCAGAACCTAAACAAGCATGAGAGGTGTCTAATCATTTTGGCAAAACTCATCAAGTTGTAAATTCTATCCTAAACAAGCAAGCATACATTCATGTTTAATCAACACATTGAAATTAAAGCATTCATCCCATTCTCTAATGCATGTATGTACATCTACTCCACCCCCCAAAGGGGATGGAACTACTCACTAAACATTATACTAATTATTAAACTATGGAAAGAAAGCATATTAAAACTAAGCTAGAATTAAAAGACGATTAAACTAAAACAAGCACAAACAATAAAAGAAGCATAAAATAAACAATGAAAGAAACACAAAACTTTATTGATAAAATGACTCACATTAAAAGTAGCATCCTCCTACTTTAGTGTGTGCTTCAAGGCCTCACTTCTAGTAGGAAGAATAGCCACTTAAAATATGGAGTGATTACAAAAGGAGGTGAAGAGTTCTATTTATAGGCATGGAAAAAGCTAATCCGGGACAATCCCCCGATGTGGGACTAAACCGATACCACACATAGCCTAAAAATCCTCTAATACATGTGCTGGAGAAATTTGAGCACATTTGGGCCAAAAGTGACCGCCAATGGACCGCTAATTAGCGGTCTACAGTGTCCGGATCGTTCTGGAATTTCTTGTGGGCTTTTCTGGAATGCTTTGTTGGTATTTGATGCATCTAATTTGCATGTTGGAGCTCCGACCCGAATAGAATTGCCAAAATACTCCCCATGATGGTGAGGAGTATTCTGTTTTGCTCTTAGGTCCTTCTGTCTTGCAATCAGGTCCTTCTTCCTTGCATCTTGGTCCCCAGATCTCACAATTCAGTCCTTTTTCCCAGCTTTTGGGTCCTTTTATCCTTCATCTCTCCAAACCTATTTATTCCTGAAAACTAAACATAAAACTCGTGACATAGCATTGTTTAGGTGAAAGATAATGGATATAAGAAACAAATATAAGCATGAAATTCCATATTATTGGAATTTGGGAAACCCGATTGATTGGTGGTTTGCGCTTGGGGTGGCTGATAGGATTGCGCATGCATGAGAGGTTGGTGTGATTGGTAAGGTGGTCTAGAGGAGTTTGGAGGACCACCCGGGGCATTAGTTTGGTTCCATGAAAAATTGAGGTGGTTCCTCCATCCAGGATTATAAGATGATGAGTATGGGTCATTCCTAGCTCTGTCATAGATGGCGTTGACACGCTCCATCTCAGGAGGAATGGACTCACACTCGCTCTCTACATGACCTATCCTACCACATGAATGACAAGGAACTGGACCAGATGTGGACATGTGAGGTGCACTTTGTTGGTTTTGGAGCTCAATCGAATCCATACGGCGCATTAAGGCCGCCATGCGTGCCTCGGTGGCCGTAGTGGTATCGATAGCAAATGCGGTACCCGATTTAGTCGAGTTTGCATTCGCAATCCTCGCTCCTATACTAGTTGATGCAGGTGGTTCCCTCACACTCTCCCACTGCATGGTTTTCTCAGCGAGGTCTTCTAGGAAGGCCCATGCCTCCCTTTCATCCTTTCCCAAGAACTCTCCTTGACACATGGACTCAAGGAGCGTTCTGGACGGGATGTGAAGACCCTCATACACAATCTGACAAAGACGCTACAACTCAATGCCATGGTGAGGGCACGAGGATAGTAGCTCTTTGAACCTCTCAAGATATGCATGAAAGGGTTCGGTCTCATGTTGATAGAACGAATTGATTTCGTTCCTCAATTTTTGAGTCCGATGATTAGGAAAGTACTTCTTGAGGAATGCAGATTGAAACTCATCCCAAGTCCTAAAGGAATTCGCCTGGTTGCTGTACAACCACTTCTTGGCGTCATCCTTTAGTGCAAAAGGAACGAGCCTAAGATGGATGGAGTCTGTGCTAAGTTGTTGCAGCTTGAACATAGCACAGACCTCCTCAAATTCCCTGAGAAAGATATAGGGGTCACCTTTCCCAGTGAAATGAGGGAGCATGGAAATGAATTGAGGCTTAACCTCAAAATGGTTCCCATTAGCCTCTGGTAATACGATGCATGAGGGTAGAGCTGTACGGCTCGGGTAGCATCGATCACGTAGAGGTATGGGAACGACAACTGGAAGCACTGGTCGAACAGGTTGGTCCAGCAACTGCTCCTCCTCACGGAAATTAGCAGCCATTGAACCCGGACTGCGTGTGACACGAGAGGAGGGAGGTGTCGAGAAATCGATGACCAAAACCGGATTGACAACGCTCCTCGTCAAACGACCACTCTCGTCTTGTGTCCACGAAAGCATGCACAAAGGTGCACACACACAAAACAAAAACTTTTTTTTCTCTTTTTTTTAACAAAGAATGTGCGTAGAGGAGAAGACGGGGGAACACAGGAGAGAAAGAATGACTCAGGAGAGAAGGGAAGAAGTCCTTATGCTACGGCGGATGGGTACAGGTAGAAGCACACAAGCAAACAAGGCTCAAGAAATCCTAAGGTCGCTATAGGTCCTTACAGCTAGACGACGCCTAACTGCGAGGTCACACGGCCTCAACACGCCTCACCTCCCTAGAACGAGGACCACAAAGCCCAGCAAGTGAGCCAAGATCCGGGGATCTCGTCTCTCCTACTATCGACAAAGTGGGCAACGCCGATCAGGTCATGACGGTCGGGACCAGATCACTCTCCTAATGCGTCCGAATTCCTTAAGGCCAATGTCTACTTGATTTTAAAATTAGGCTCTTGATTAGTGTGGTTTTTGGGGCGAAGGAAAGGGTGATGAAATCCCCCACCTTATCTTTTATGGGACAGCCCCTCCTTAGTAACGTTTTGGAGTCCTAGATCTAGCAATCAACTCTCCAAATAACGCTCAACTCACACTTGTTGCAATGCACTTCCTACTAACTAATGCATGTTCATACGAAATGCATGAATGAGAGTAGAAGGTGCGTACCTCACGCCAGCTCTCAGCAACAGAAAATAAAGCTAAGATAAAAGACAATCTAAATGCCTAAGTCACATACATGATGCATGGCCTAAGCAAAAAAATGCCTAATCTTTTGCTTTGAGTTTTAGGGTCCAAGTTGCTTAAAGGAGGTTGATTATGGATCTGGGAACAAACTATAAGTCAAAACATGCCAAATTAAATCCCAGATCACTACATCAATTATGAAAACCAACCAAAGAAATAAGAGACAAAAGAGAGCTTACCAGACCGCCAATTGGCGGTCTCAGGCCGCTGATTGGCGGTCTTAAATGCTCAGATTCACTCAAAACTTCTCCAGGCGTTCCTCCTGATGACTCCAAGTCTCCTGAAACAATGAAAAACTACACAACACAACTTAAATCCACTCGAATCGTCCAAACAAGAGTCTGGACTGGCACCTCCCCGGCAACGGCGCCAAAAACTTGTTGAACGTTTTAATTAAACCGCAAGTGCACGGCCGCGATGAAGCAGTGGCAAGTACGGGTCGTCCTCAGGGAGGTGAGTAGCCTCTTGCTTGTATGAAATCAAGTGGCAAAAATAGGGGGAAGAAAGTTGTTTATGCTAATCTAGACTACGCTACACTAAGAAGTATGAAATGCGAACGAAACAAACAAATGATGGAATAACAACTAAACTAAGAACAAAGAAAGAATGCTGGAATTTCAGGAATGGAAAACCCCTAAGGGGTGGAGTGAGTGCACACATGCAAAGAGGTGGGTGTAGAATACATTCTTTAAGCACATGAAGGTGGTGTTTATCAAGCATAGGAAGTGTCTAAATGTTATGGCAAAACCTATCAATCTATTCACCAACTTAGTTGATTAACATTTACATATGCAAGGTGTTTATTTCAGAACCTAAACAAGCATGAGAGGTGTCTAATCATTTTGGCAAAACTTATCAAGTTGTAAATTCTATCCTAAACAAGCAAGCATACATTCATGTTTAATCAACACATTGAAATTAAAGCATTCATCCCATTCTCTAATGCATGTATGTACATCTACTCCACCCCCTAAAGGGGATGGAACTACTCACTAAATATTACACTAATTATTAAACTATGGAAAGAAAGCATATTAAAACTAAGCTAGAATTCAAAGACGATTAAACTAAAACAAGCACAAACAATAAAAGAAGCATAAAATAAACAATGAAAGAAACACAAAACTTTATTGATAAAATGACTCACATTAAAAGTAGCATCCTCCTACTTTAGTGTGTGCTTCAAGGCCTCACTTCTAGTAGGAAGAATAGCCACTTAAAATATGGAGTGATTACAAAAGGAGGTGAAGAGTTCTATTTATAGGCATGGAAAAAGCTAATCCGGGACAATCCCCCGATGTGGGACTAAACCGATACCACACATAGCCTAAAAATCCTCTAATACATGTGCTGGAGAAATTTGAGCGCATTTGGGCCAAAAGTGACCGCCAATGGACCGCTAATTAGCGGTCTACAGTGTCCGGATCGTTCTGGAATTTCTTGTGGGCTTTTCTGGAATGCTTTGTTGGTATTTGATGCATCTAATTTGCATGTTGGAGCTCCGACCCGAATAGAATTGCCAAAATACTCCCCATGATGGTGAGGAGTATTCTGTTTTGCTCTTAGGTCCTTTTGTCTTGCAATCAGGTCCTTCTTCCTTGCATCTTGGTCCCCAGATCTCACAATTCAGTCCTTTTTCCCAGCTTTTTGGTCCTTTTATCCTTCATCTCTTCAAACCTATTTATTCCTGAAAACTAAACATAAAACTCGTGACATAGCATTGTTTAGGTGAAAGATAATGGATATAAGAAACAAATATAAGCATGAAATGATGTCAATCAGTTTGTCTCGAAGACCTCGTTGAAAAGTCCATGCAATGGGAATGTATTACGGAACCACCTGCATCACATAGTAGCATAGGAGCGAGGATCGCAAATTCCAACGAAGCGAAAGCTTGTCCGGTTTGCTATTGATTCCGATATGCAGCCTTCATTTGTCGTATGACTCGATAGAGCTCCACAACGAAAAAAAAGTTCCCAAGCATCTTCATGTCATAGGTGTGGTGTCGTGTGGTCGGTCATGTGAGCGACGAGTGTGGCTACATGGCTTGTGAAATGGAGCAGGTCAATTCCATCAACAGTGGATGGAAACAACTAAAGATAGGCAAGGGATGCTACTGTAAAAATAGAAATTAAAATGGCTCACCAGAGCCGCCCGTGCCGGATTCAAATCCGCTACTGGTGGATCGTCTGGCGATTCTAGTCGCCAGACTTTACCAGCGTGTTTCCACATGTGGCCCCTTCCAGTATTCAAAAGAAACAAGAAAATGAAAAAAACAAAAGCAAAACCCCACCGAAATAGTGAACTCTAATATTAAAACATGACAATGCGTAAGGAAATCAAGAAACAAACAATAAAACTAAACCCTATCGGGAGTAGAGAAAGAATGCAAATATGAAAATATGTGTATGTATGTGTCTTCATTTGTGCTCATCACAACATCTAGTACATGAAAACCATAAAACCAAATCCAACTTTGCCTCCACATGAAATAAGATAAAACATTATCTTTAAAACACACTATATAATAATTGAAATGAAGCTAAATGAACTCATGCATAAAGACAAAACTCCACTATGTCTCCACATGAATTAAGATTTAGACAATCATTAAAACGTACAAGAAATTAATTAAGGTCAGGTCAACAAGAGCACAGGCTACTACATGTCATGTTTCCTTCTTCCACTCCATCCTCATCCTGACCTCATCATTTCCTATAAAATTGGCCCACTAATCTAAGAATGTGCTAAGCATCTCTCAAGAGCATTAGCACATCATAGATAAGAGTGAAATCCCATTACATGGTTATGGAAATCATGTAAGGCTCAAAGGATTAAGATTAACACACATACCTAATACATAACATAATCACATCACTTTCTTCTCCACCCCCAAATGGGGATGTACTACTCTCTACTCATTAATATAACAATCTTATTAAGAATGGAAGACATTATAATTATACTACGATTAAGAAAATAAATTCAAGCTAAACATGCAAACATTAAAAGAGATAACATGAAGATAAAACTATAAGAATTATTATTTTTACGTGACTCACATTACAAGTAGCATTCTTCTCCTCTTGAGTTTTATTCCAAGGCTTACTCTAAGTAGAGAGAATAACCACCTAGTGATTGACATCATTTCATGCTTAAATTTGTATCTTATATCCATTATCTTTCACCTAAACAATGCTATGTCACGGGTTTTATGTTTAGTTTTCAGGAATAAATAGGTTTGATGAGATGAAGCATAAAAGGACCCAAAAGCTGGGAAAAAGGACTGAATTGTGACATCTGGGGACCAAGATGCAAGGAAGAAGGACCTGATTGCAAGACAGAAGGACCTAAGAGCAAAACAGAATACTCCACACCATCATGGGGAGTATTTTACCAATTCGATTCGGGTCGGAGCTCCAACAAGTCAAGTAACCGCATCAAAGACCAACAATACCAGAAAGAAAAGCCCACAACAAAAATGAGCAGAATCTGAACCATATAGACCGCCAATTGGCGGTCCAAGACCGCTAATTAGCGGTCCATTTTGGCCAAAATCCGCTTAAATTTCTCCAACACATGTATTAGAGGATGTTTAGGCTATTTTTGGTATCTGTTTAGTCCCACATCGGGGGATTATCCCGGATTACCTTTTTCCATGGCTATAAATAGAACTCTTCACCTTCCATTGTAATCACTCCATATTTTACGTGGCTATTCTTCCTACTAGAAGTGAGGCCTTAAAGCACACACTAAAGTAGGAGGATGCTACTTTTAATGTGAGTCATTTTATCAATAAAGTTTTGTGTTTCTTTCATTGTTTGTTTATGCTTCTTTTATGTTTGTGCATGTTTTAGTTTAATCGTCTTTTATTTCTAGCTTAGTTTTAATATGCTTTCTTTGCTTAGTTTAATAATTAGTGTAATGTTTAGTCAGTAGTTCCATCCCCTTTGGGGGTGGAGTAGATGTACATACATGCATTAGAGAATGGGATGAATGCTTTATTTTTGATGTGTTGATAAAACATGAATGTATGCTTGCTTGTTTAGGATAGAATTTACAACTTGATGAGTTTTGCCAAAATGATTAGACACCTCTCATGCTTGTTTAGGTTCTGAAATAAACAACTTGCATATTGATGAAGAATTAAATTTATACCGCAAGTGCACGGCGTCTATGAAGACGTGGCAAGTACGGGTCGAACACAAGGAGGGAGAGATTTCGTTGTTAATGTTATTTTCGATGAAGGGGAAGAAGGGGGAAGAAATAAATTGGTTTTTGGTATTTTTGATTTAATTATCTAAGCAAGAAGCAAGAACAATTAAAAACTAAAAACAAGAATAAAGATGGAGAATTCCGTCGGGTGGAGGTCTAGACTTAGGTTCAGATTGGAGAATGGAGAAACTTGAAATAAATCATGTTAGTTATGAAGCATTACAAGATAAATGATTTAACATAAACTCAAGTAATCAAAATATACTAATCACGAACTTAAAACAATAACATGCATTCATCTTCTCTAACCCTAATTCCATCACCTCCACCCTTTGGAAAGAGTTAGAAACTCATGGAGGGAGGAAGAAGAAGGGATCCTAGAGACATTTAAAATAAAATAAAAACAAGAATTAAAAGAACAGAATTTTATTACTAATGATCCAAGACCAAAGGTTCAAAGATGTGTTACATTCGTCCTACAGGGCTATTTATAGCCGATACAGGGGATACCAATACATAAAAGGATAGTACACGCGTCGACCCGACACTGGACGAAGTTTTAACGCGAGAAGAGAAGGTGGGGCGGCGAAATCGCCGCCTGGTACATGTATTGTGCGGCTAATTCGCCGCACAATATAGTCAGATCGCGTCCGGATTTTTGTGGTGCGTTTATGGTATGATTTGATCTTTATTTGCACGTCTGGATGATTCTTTCCATTGTCTTGAACTCCGGATTAATTCCTTCCATTGTTGGGGATTTATTTTTGACTTTTCTTTTGACTTTTCCAACAAAATAACTTTATCCTTTTCTTTTGCAATCAGGTCCTTGGCATTTTGCAATTAAGCCCTTGACCTTTTTGTAATTAGCTCCTTAAATGCTTTTATGCTTGGATGCATTTCCAATTGAAACCCGATAAACTTGAATTCGGTCTTTATGATAGAAATGAATCTTTTGCACACGTTTATGCTCGGAATGTGGGTAATTTGCATCCAAGTCCCTGTATTCTGTAAATACGACTAAACACATACCTTTGTAGCATTTATTGATATAAGAGTAATCTAAATGAAAGACATATGATGCAATGTATGCAATGCATCAAATACCCCCACACCTAGATTTTGCTAGTCCCTAGCAAAGCAGAATATAAGAAAAATGAAAGCAGGGAAATCCTAACTCACTTTCGTAGGAATCACGGTTGCACTTAGCATGTGCAACAAGCCTTTAAACCTCCAAGTTGCCTTAGAGGACGAGTTTTGTCTCGTGAGGGTTTTCAGCTGACACACCCACAAAGTCTTAATTCAACATTCCATTAATAGTTCTCAATATCCCTACCTCGACCTTATACATCTTACTGAGAATTCTTGCATGCTCATTATACAATTCTAACTCATTAAAAATATGACTTGGTCTTTGTTCCTCCAACATTCACACCACTAACCCTTCTAAACATGTTATTACTTAAATTATTTTGCCCGCCTCCTCTGGTGGTGAAGTATCATTTGGATCAACCATGGCATGGATCATTCTTTTAGCTTTGGGCCTTGAGTATCTTAAAGTATTTTTTTTTCCGTGATTCAACACATTTGCTTTTCCTTTTTGACACTTATACCCTTTTTGCATTCGTGTAGCGAGTTTGGTTGATAATCCCGAGCTGGTAGACTCAAGTTACCGGGTTTCAAGATACCCCTACGGACCAGTGACTCGAAGGCTTGGGCTTTTGTAATCATTTTGCAAAATGTGTTTTCCTCACTTTATTTTTATTTTATTTTACTTTTATTTTCCTCAAGGCTTAATTGCTATTAGAAGTCCACACTTCCCGGTATATTTTCCTCAACCTCTGCTTTTTATCAACCACTTCAAAGATTTGATTCATCCAATTTAAGTGCATACATGTCTTACAAGGGTCATGGGTTATTTCTTTGGAACCTAGATTTATGTCATAATTTCTACAAGCAGAACTATATAATAAGGAACAAAAACTTAATGCAATTTGTACACGGGTTTTGGCAGTTAAATCTTAAGCTATGTCATAGAATATTGAATTTTTTTTTTTTTTTTTTAAAGAAATAAAGCAGAACAGAAAATCAAATAGATAGATATGTACATATATAAGCACCCCCCCACACCTAAATCATGCATTGTCCTCAATGTATGCATATATAAAATAAATGCACTTATTACCTGAGTCGGCTTGCGGTAGAGGGGTTGAGTTTGCTCAAAGTCAACCATAATCAGAACTGGATTGAATGACACCATGTTGGTGCATGTATCCAGTTGAATTGTTCCCCATGTTGACTTGAGGAAAAGATTCCACTCTTCTCACTTGAATTGGTTCGCTTATTTGCTCGAGTGATGGTGGTTGAGTAAATGAATCACTCCCTTTTTTCTTACTTCCTTTTTGCTTATGTGATGATTTATTTGATTCAGAATTCTGATAAATACGTGCTCTCATCACAACATCACTTGGGTTGCATATTATTTCTGGCTCATTATCAATATGGAAGATATTAAATTCTGCTTTTAAGTTCCCGAAAGATAATTGCATGAGCCCATTTCGACAGTTTATTAATGCTTCCGAAGTGGCTAAAAAGGGTCTACCTAGAATTACAGGGATTTGTCGATTAGGATTTACAACAGGTTCAGTATCAAGTACGACAAAATCCACTGGATAAATGAAGTCACCAACCTTAATCAAAACGTCCTCTACTATACCTCTCGGTTTCTTAACAGAACAATCAGCGAATTGGAGGGTTGTCCTAGAGGGTTTCAGTGGACCAAGGTTGAGTTGCTCGTAGACAGAAAATGGGAGCAAGTTAACGCTTGCACCAAGGTCTAGAAGGGCTTTATTGATAAACGTATCTCCTATTGAACATGAGATTGTGGGACACCCCGGGTCCTTATATTTTATAGGAGATGTGTTGGAAAGAATTGAGCATATGTTTGCAGTTAAAAATGCCTTCTTTGGTACATTCGTTTTTCTCTTCTTAGTGCACAAATCTTTTAAGAATCTAGCATAAGCAGGTATTTGTTGAATCATGTCTAAGAGTGGAATGTTCACCTTAACTTGCTTAAATACTTCCAGGATTTTCTCTATTTGTGCACTAGAGTTCTTTTTGAGTCTATTGGGAAATGGGGCTTTAGGCACATAGACTCGCTCAGGTTCAGGTTGAGCCACAGGTTCAGGTTGGGTGGGTGGATTGGGCTTTTCAATTTGGACGTCGGGTTCAATGGTCAAGTCATATGTGGGTGCTTGATGGCTAGATTGATTAGTCATTCTAGGGTTTACCACATTATTGTCAATTTGTCTTCCGGACCGTAATGATACTACAACATTGATTTGTTGGAACGGTCCTTCCTCATTAACCATTTGAACCGGTCTCGGGTTGTTAGTTCCTGAAGGTGGTTGATAAGATTGATATTGATTATTAGTTCTGGGGTTTACCTCAGGTTGACTTGGAAATTGGCCCTTTTCTCTTTCACCTATTATCTGTGCTAATTGGCTGACCTGTGTCTCTAGCCTTTGGAATGATTGGTTGGTTGTTTGTATAAAAGTTGTCATTAAATTTTCTAATTTTGTCAACCTAACCTCATGATTTCTATTATTACCCCCAGATGATGTATTATTTTGGTTATATGGGGTTGGTTGTTGTCTAGGAGGTTGTCCTTGTTGGGTCCACGAAAAATTGGGATGATTACGCCAACCTGTGTTATAGGTTGATGCGTAAGGATCATTTCTAGAATTGTTAAATGTGGCATTAACATGTTCCAGGTTCACACAGTCCTCCATTAAATGACCAGTCTGACCACATCTAGAGCAAGGGGTAGGGGATGCTTGTCGGGTTTGGTTTTGCAGCTCTAAACTTTCCATTCTACGCATAAGGGTGGCTAGTTTTGCCTCGGCCGCTATGTTGGAGTCTATAGCTAAGACACCTGGTCGGGGTTGACTCGCTATTCTAGATCCAATACTCGGGTTGATGGGTGTTCTAGCATTGTCCCATTGCATACTATTTTCAGCTAAATCCTCAAGAAAAGTCCAGGCATCATTTTCATTTTTGGACATAAAATTCCCTTGGCTCACAGATTCTAGCATAACCCTAGATGTGGGTGTCAATCCCTCATAAATAATTTGGCATAATTGCCACTTCGGAATTCCGTGATGAGGGCATTGGGTCAAGACACTCTTAAATCTCTCAAGATAGGAATAGAACGGCTCGCTCTCAGACTGAACGAATGCAACAATTTCATTCCTAATCTTCATAGTCTTGTGGTTGGGGAAATTTTTTTTTAGGAAAACTTGAACAAATTCGGCCCAACTTCTAATAGATCTTTCGGCTAGACTATATAGCCATTTCTTAGCGTCGTCCTTCAGTGCTAGAGGCACGAATTTCAGACGCACTGCCTCTTCAGGGATATGCTGGTATTGCATAAGAGAGCAGATTTCTTCAAATTCTCTAAGGAAGAGATATGGGTCTTCCCTAGAGGTGAACTTAGGCAGCATACTCATGTATTGTGCCTTAAGTTCGAAGTCGCGACCCGGTATGGTGGGCATGACGATGCACGATGGCTGAGCAGCCATCGTTGGGTAGCACCGATCCCTCAAAGTTATAGGTTGCGCAACAGGCGGGTCCACTACGTTCTCACCCATTGGATCTGGGTGAGGTGGTGCAACAGGTGGATTGGGGTTAAGTTCCAGACTGGAATCTAGATGAACTCGTGAGAGTCGATTACTCAAGTCCCGAATCCAAATCTGAGTGCACCGGGTTGAATCAATTTTTGAATTCAAATTCGAAATTTAAATTCCAAATTTAATTTCAAGAATTAATTACTCTTTTTTTTTTTTTTTTTGGTTTTTTTGGTTTTTTTTTTTTTAAAGAAACAAACAATAGAAAGGTAAGGATGAGAAGGGAAAGAAGACTCAGACGAGAAGGGAAACTTAACTCTAAAGGATGAAAATTAGGGTTGGTCAGAAATTTCCTGAACAAGCACGGTCAAAACAATCGTAGACCTAGTGTCACTTAGATCTAGACGACTCCTAACTGGTTGAGTCGAATTGATTTGCTTGATTCACCTCCCTCACCAATCAAACCAAGTTGGCCAGTTAGTGTATAGCTAGTGGGGGCGCTTCCGACAGAGTCGGTGCCAATTAGACAACCACGTCGCTTGGAAGACTTTCGTCGACACAAAAACACTTTCTAGACACCAAATTGAATTCAATTAGCTTCAGGTCATAGCAAGTCAAACCAATCTCCTCCTTAATTGAGTCCGAGTCCTTAGGGGCCAATGTCTAATTGATTTTAAATTTTTTTGGCTTAGGCGACACTTCAGGATTGTGGTTTGTGGGCTACGGGAGGGTGATGAAATCCCCACCGTATCTTTTCCTACGGAGTTGCCCTTAAGATAGTTTAACTTAAATCTAGCAAAGATAGTCAAACAATGGTCCTTTTTAATGGGGGCAATTGCAAGGTTGTATGCAACTAAGTTATATGCTCTAATGCAATCGATAAAAACCTCGATACGTACCTTGCCTCCAGCAATCTTCAACAAGTATTAATTTGCAAGAATTTAGCAAGAATAATGCAAGCAAAACATTATATGATGCATGCACTAAGGTCTTTCTAATTTTGCCAATTTTAGGTCAGAGTTGAATTATTGCCAATTATGGAATTGTAACCCTAACACGTGCAATTCTACGAAAGGAAACTTTTCAACTATTCAGATTTTACGAGAAAGGCAAGAAAAGTTACCTCCGCAATGCTCAGTCGGGTTCGCCGCCCGCTCTCGGAGATTCCAGTAGCTCAATGCGACCACCCAGAGATGCCGACGACGCCCTCAAAATTTGAAGACCGGAACCCACACTGGTGCGGCGATTCCGCCGCCCAAGTGCCTCAGAACGCTCCCGAATTTCGCCGCGCGCTCTGTTGTCTCCTGCTACACAGATTCAAATACTTAGATCGCGCACAAGGTAGACAGGAAAAATCGAAAACACAAGAACAACAAAAATCTGCGTCGCCTCCCCGGCAACGGCGCCAAAAACTTGATGAAGAATTAAATTTATACCGCAAGTGCACGGCGTCTATGAAGACGTGGCAAGTACGGGTCGAACACAAGGAGGGAGAGATTTCGTTGTTAATGTTATTTTCGATGAAGGGGAAGAAGGGGGAAGAAATAAATTGGTTTTTGGTATTTTTGATTTAATTATCTAAGCAAGAAGCAAGAACAATTAAAAACTAAAAACAAGAATAAAGATGGAGAATTCCGTCGGGTGGAGGTCTAGACTTAGGTTCAGATTGGAGAATGGAGAAACTTGAAATAAATCATGTTAGTTATGAAGCATTACAAGATAAATGATTTAACATAAACTCAAGTAATCAAAATTTACTAATCACGAACTTAAAACAATAACATGCATTCATCTTCTCTAACCCTAATTCCATCACCTCCACCCTTTGGAAAGAGTTAGAAACTCATGGAGGGAGGAAGAAGAAGGGATCCTAGAGACATTTAAAATAAAATAAAAACAAGAATTAAAAGAACAGAATTTTATTACTAATGATCCAAGACCAAAGGTTCAAAGATGTGTTACATTCGTCCTACAGGGCTATTTATAGCCGATACAGGGGATACCAATACATAAAAGGATAGTACACGCGTCGACCCGACACTGGACGAAGTTTTAACGCGAGAAGAGAAGGTGGGGCGGCGAAATCGCCGCCTGGTACATGTATTGTGCGGCTAATTCGCCGCACAATATAGTCAGATCGCGTCCGGATTTTTGTGGTGCGTTTATGGTATGATTTGATCTTTATTTGCACGTCTGGATGATTCTTTCCATTGTCTTGAACTCCGGATTAATTCCTTCCATTGTTGGGGATTTATTTTTGACTTTTCTTTTGACTTTTCCAACAAAATAACTTTATCCTTTTCTTTTGCAATCAGGTCCTTGGCATTTTGCAATTAAGCCCTTGACCTTTTTGTAATTAGCTCCTTGAATGCTTTTATGCTTGGATGCATTTCCAATTGAAACCCGATAAACTTGAATTCGGTCTTTATGATAGAAATGAATCTTTTGCACACGTTTATGCTCGGAATGTGGGTAATTTGCATCCAAGTCCCTGTATTCTGTAAATACGACTAAACACATACCTTTGTAGCATTTATTGATATAAGAGTAATCTAAATGAAAGACATATGATGCAATGTATGCAATGCATCACATATGTAAATGTTAATCAACCAAGTTGGTGAATAGATTGATAGGTTTTTCCATAACATTTAGGCACTTCCTATGCTTGATAAACACAACCTTCATCTGCTTAAGGAATGTATTCTACACCCACCTCTTTGCTTGTGTGCACTCACTCCACCCCTTAGGGGTTTTCCATTACTGAAATTCCAGCATTCTTGTTTTGTTCATAGCTTAGTTCTTCTTTCATCGTTTGTTTGCTTCTTCCACATTTCATACTTCTTAGCGTAGTGTAGTGATTGACATCATTTCATGCTTATATTTGTATCTTATATCCATTATCTTACACCTAAGCAATGCTACGTGACGAGTTTTATGTTTAGTTTTCAGAAATAAAGAGGTTTGAAGAGAAGAGCCATGAAAGGACCCAAAAGCAGTAAAAAGGACTTAATTGTGAGACCTGGGGACCAAGATGCAAGACAGAAGGACCTGATCGTAAGACAGAAGGACCTAAGAGCAAACCAGGAAACTCCACACCATCATGGGGAGTATTTTGGCAATTCGATTCGGGTCGGAGCTCCAACAAACCAAGTAGATGCATCCAGGACCAACAAAGACCACCAGCAAAGCCCACAACAAATCCCAGATGAATCCAAAGCTTATAGACCACCAATTGGCGGTCTTGGACCGCTAATTGGCGGTCCATATGTCTCCAGATCCGCTAAGATTTGTGCTGGGCATGTATTAGTGTATTCTTAGTCTATTTTTGGTATTGGTTTAATCCCACATCGGGGGATTGTCCCCGATTAGCTTTTTCCATGCTTATAAATAGAACTCTTCACCTTCCATTGTAATTACCCGTTGTTTGGTGGCATTCTCTCTACTAAGGAGTGAGCCTTGAAGCAATAACTCAAGGTGGAGAAGGATGCTACCTTCAATGTGAGTCATTGTTAATAAAAGTTTATTTGTTTCTTTTAATCTTGTTTTGTTATGTTGTTTGTTTTGTGTGGGTTGTTTTACTTTGTTTAATTTCTTGTTTAGTAATTTTAGTATCTTAGTTAAATGTTTTCTTTACTTAGTCTAATCAGTAGTGTAATGAGTAGTGAGTAGTTCCATCCCCATTTGGGGGGTGGAGAAATATGTGATATAATTATGTAGTGTATTAAGTGTGTGTTATTTTTATCCATTGAGCTTTATATGATTTCCATAACCATCTAATGGGTCTCCACTCTTATCTTTGATATGCTAATGCTCTTGAATGAAGCTTAGCTTATGCTTTGATTAGTGGACCTATTTTATGGGGAATCATAAGGTTAGGATATGGATGAAGTTAATATTGGAAACACAATTTGTAATGTATGTGCTCTTGTTGCCTTTACCTTAGCTAATGTCTTGTATGTTTTAATGATGTAGTGAAATCTTAATTCATGTAGAGGCATAGTAGGGTATAGTCTTTATACTTGAGTTCATGTAGCTTCATTCCAATTATTGTCTTGTATGTTTTAATGATGTAGTCTTATCTTAATTCATGTAGAGGCAAAGTTGGATATAGTTTTATGATTTCATGCACTACATGTTGTGAGGAGCTTAATGAACACACACACACTTCTTTATGTTCACATTATTTCTCTACCCCCTTTGGGGTTTAGTTTTATTGCTTATCTTCATTTCCTTTTGCATTCTAGTTTAGCATTGTAGTGTAGTTTAGTGTAACCAATCCTTTTCTCCTTTCTTTACCCCTTGCCTTCGCACGAACCAAGTGTCGACACACCTCCCAGTGGACGACCCGTATTTGCCACCGCTTCAACGCGGCCGTGCACTTGCGGTAGAAATATAAAACGAGATCAATCATGTAGCGTAGTGTAGCGTAGGTTAGCATAATCAATCTTTCTCTTCCCTATTTTGCCACTTGATTTCTGATAAACAAGAGGCTGCTCACCTGCCTGAGGACGACCCGTACATGCCACCGCTTCATCGCGGTCGTGCACTTGCGGTTTAAATAAAACGTGCAACATGTTTTTATGTTGCTGAGAGCTGGCGTGAGGTACGCACCTTCTACTCTCATTCATGCATTTCGTATGAACATGCATTAGTTAGTAGGAAGTGCATTGCAACAAGTGTGAGTTGAGCGTTGTTTGGAGAGTTGATTGCTAGATTAGGACTCCAAAACACTACTAAGGAGGGGCTGTCCCATAAAAGATAAGGTGGGGGATTTCATCACCCTTTCCTTCGCCCCAAAAACCACACTAATCAAGAGCCTAATTTTAAAATCAAGTAGACATTGGCCCTAAGGATCTTGGACGCATTAGGAGAGTGATCTGGTCCGGACCGTCATGACCTGATCGGCGTTGCCCACTTTGTCGATAGTAGGAGAGACAAGATCTCCGGATCTTGACTCACTTGCTGGGCTTTGTGGTCCTCGTCGTAGGGAGGTGAGGCGCGTTGAGGCCGTGTGACCTCGCAGTTTGGTGTCGTCCAACTGTAAGGACCTATAGCGACCTTAGTATTGCTTGAGCCTTGTTTGCTTTCGTGCTTCTGCCTGTACCCATACGCCGTAGCATAAGGACTTCTTCCCTTCTCTCCTGAGTCATTCTTTCTCTCCTGTGTTCCCCTGTCTTCTCCTCTACGCACATTCTTTGTTAAAAAAAATTGTTATGTGTGTGCACCTTTGTGCATGCTTTCGTGGACACGAGACGAGAGTGGTCATTTGACGAGGAGCGTTGTCAATCCGGCTTCGGTCATCGATTTCTCGACACCTCCCTCCTCTCGTGTCGCATGTAGTTCGGGTCCAATGGCTGCTAATTTCCGTGAGGAGGAGTAGTTGTTGGACCAACCTGCTCCACCAGTGCTTCCAGTTGTCGTTCCCATACCTCTTCGTGATCGATGCTACCCGAGCCGTACAGCTCTACCCCCTTGCATCGTATTACCAGAGGCTAATGGGAACCATTTTGAGGTTAAGCCTCAATTCATTTCCATGCTCCCACATCTCACTGGGAAAGGTGACCCCTATATCTTTCTCAGGGAATTTGAGGAGGTCTGTGCTATGTTCAAGCTGCAACAACTTAGCACAGACTCCATCCATCTTAGGCTTGTTCCTTTTGCACTAAAGGATGACGCCAAGAAGTGGTTGTACAGCAACCAGGCGAATTCCTTTAGGACTTGGGATGAGTTTCAATCTGCATTCCTCAAGAAGTACTTTCCTAATCATCGGACTCAAAAATTGAGGAACGAAATCAATTCGTTCTATCAACATGAGACCGAACCATTTCATGCATATCTTGAGAGGTTCAAAGAGCTAATATCCTCGTGCCCTCACCATGGCATTGAGTTGTGGCGTCTGTGTCAGATTGTGTATGAGGGTCTTCACATCCCGTCCAGAACACTCCTTGAGTCCATGTGTCAAGGAGAGTTCTTGGGAAAGGATGGAAGGGAGGCATGTGCCTTCCTAGAAGACCTCGCTGAGAAAACCATGCAATGGGAGAGTGTGAGGGAACCACCTGCATGACCTAGTATAGGAGCGAGGATCGCGAATGCAAACTCAACTAGATCGGGTTCCGCATTTGCTATCGATACCACTACGGCCACCGAGGCACGCATGGCGGCCTTAATGCGCCGTATGGATTCGATTGAGCTCCAAAACCAACAAAGTGCACCTCACATGTCCACATCTGGTCAAGTTCCCTGTCATTCATGTGGTAGGATAGGTCATGTAGAAAGCGAGTGTGAGTCCATTCCTCCTGAGATGGAGCGTGTCAACGCCGTCTATGATAGAGCCAGGAATGACCCATACTCATCATCTTATAATCCTGGATGGAGGAACCACCCCAATTTTTCATGGAACCAAACTAATGCCCCGGGTGGTCCTCCAAACTCCTCTAGACCGCCTTACCAATCACACCAACCTCCCATGCATGCACATTCCTATCAGCCACCCCAAGCACAAACCACCAATCAATCGGGTTTCCTAAATTCCAATAATATAAAAACCCGATTCAATTCGCTTGAGACCTTGACTCGTGGACTTGAAAACTCAATGAAAAATTTTATGTCTACCACAAGTCAAGTTCTCACTTCAAATCAGCAGACCATGAAATCTCTAGAGTTTCAGATGGGTCAATTGGCTCAGTCTGTACATGAGAGAGAGAGGGTCTTTTCCTAGCCAGCCTAAGGCTAACCCCCGCATGTACCAACAACAACAAATGCAAAATGAGAATGTGGTACCTCGGGGGAGGCAAGTGAACCATGTGGAGGAACCTGTTCACCATGTCAATTCCATTGTGACCTTAAAGAATGGAAAACAGGTTGACAATCACATTTCCTTGCCACGCCCACCACCATCTATGCAGCCCCCGAGTGGGAATGGTGGTGAAGAAGAAGCTGAGGGTGAGGGTAATACACCAAAGCTTTCTTCTCAGGCACAGCAGAAAACCTACGTGCCAAAAGCTCCCTATCCAAGTAGGTTAAACAAAAAGCAGAGTGACAACATGGACAAGATATTAGAGGTGTTTAAGCAAGTGAAGGTTAACATCCCCTTGTTGGATGTCATCCAACTAATACCTCAATATGCCAAAGTGTTGAAGGATCTCTGCACAACCAAGAGGAAGACCAATGTTCCTAAGAAAGTATTCTTGGCTGCAAATATCAGCTCACTTTTGTCCAATCCCACCTACACAAAATACAAGGACCCGGGGTGTCCTACTATTCAGTGTACGATAGGGGACACTAGATTGAGCAATGTTTTGCTTGATTTAGGATCAGCGGTCAACCTCCTCCCATTCTCTGTTTATCAACAGTTGAACTTGGGAGAATTGAAACCAACTAAGATCACCCTCCAACTGGCGGATAGATCCATTCGTATTCCCATGGGGATTATCGAGGACGTACTTATCAAAGTTGGAGATTTTATATTTCCAGTCGATTTTGTTGTCCTCGATACCAATCCTGTTGCGAACACCCACTCTCAAATACCTTTGATTTTGGGTAGACCATTTTTGGCAACCTCCAATGCCTTGATTAATTGTAGAAATGGTCTCATGAAGCTCTCATTCGGTAACATGAGTTCCGAGTTTCATGTGTTCAACTCTGGTAAGCAACAGGAACCCATGGATGAACCTTTAAATCTAAATCTCATCCGCCAACTGGAGAAAGCACCACAAAATCAACGAACACCCCTAACCCCAATGCAACCCGTTGCGAATGTTCGTGGGCCCAGCGAAAACTCATTGCCTGTCTTCGCAATGCAACAGAGTGAGCTGGCCTCGAACATGAATGTCCAAAGGGAGTGTTCGTTGCATGATTTAGTTGAGAGTACTAGTGAGAGTGAGACACCTCATCATATGCCTATACCAGAAGGTGTCTCTACCTCATGTCCCATGGCCATTGAGCCATTTGAGCTTCATATTGACTCCAACAAGGACCCACCTATGACCGAGCTTATGCTTGATGATCTAAATGATGGTGGGAGGTCCTTGTTGGATGACTTGGGGAGAAGCCCCATTCTTCGCGATGCAGGTCTGCTGCATCCATCGAATGAGCCTGAGGAACTCATTCCGATGCACCCGCCTATTGGTTGGGGGGTTTTCTTCGATGAGCAATTAAACCCTAGTGAGGCAACACAACTTCATTCTTTGTTGCCCACACCCAACCAATATCATGAGGGGTTCGAGCCTTTCAGCTTTGACCTTTCACCCCTCATGACACCTCAGAGTACCAGTGGAGTTTGCCCATGTCGGCAAGTCTCTGGTCCTCCTGACTTGATGTTCTCATTTGATGTTCCTTGACCAAATGATTATGAGAATATCTTGGTTGTTGTATATATCTTAAAAAAATCAAAAAAAGTGTGTAATAAAAGACTCCTTCAGTGAGCATCGATTGTTGTGGGCCCCAACCCTTGTGTACTTGGGCCCAATCTCTTCACGTATTTATCTCCCTTCTTCAGCTTCTCACAGGTTTTGAGGGAATTTGGGTTTGTGTCCATCAACATGACCCTGAACGTCCCTTTGTACTTCATGTTGGTGAGATCTTTCCTTTTTCATGCATGTATCCATGTAGTATCTTGTTCACATTCATTGAGGACAATGCATGAAGTAGGTGTGGGGGGGTGTTTTACGTGTGTACATAGTCGAGTCTTTTTCCTTTGGTTTTATTTTCTTTTGTTTGTATTGTTAGGGTCATGTTAGTGTGCCGCATTTAACATTGATATATCTGCTTGCCATGATCCTTGGGTGACTTGTCTTCTTTTGCTTGCCGAGTGCTTTAAAATTTTCACATTTCTTTTAAAATCTTCATGTGTTTGCGAAAGAAAATGTTTTTGTGGGTTTTGCGTGTGTTTAGCATGTGCAAAACCGTTGTGAGGCAAAGTAAAAAGAAAGCTCCCAAAATTGTCTTGAACTTGATGCATTTGGATTTCTAGTTTACTGGCTTTAGGTCTTATCGAGTCGTTAGGATGCACCCCGGTTTTCCCTCGGGGGGCGTGTAATCATAGGGTTTCAGTACTCAAACATTTAAAGAAGTCCACCCTGAACTTAGTGAGTCAAATAATTCGTGTTTGTGAGTATAAGGAAGTTTGTCGTAGTCGAGGGCCCTTAATCTCTTTTTGTGAAACTTAAGTGTAGGGGTTTTGGTTCCCATATAGATAAATAAGTGGTGTTCTCTCTTCTCGCACGGCTCCTATCACTCGGGAAAGTAGGTCTGAGGGGACTTTGTGCCTGGTGCTTTCGAGTCATCTGACTTGGGATGCGCCGACCGAACTCCCGTTACACGGGTGGTAGGGATCGCCCTATGTGGAGATTTGGGGGAAGGTGTACGTGATAGTGTAAGTCCTCATAGGCAATGATGCACGAAACCTGACCCTGGGAGAATCAAACACCAACCAATAAAATGCTCCAAAGAAAAAGAAAAAAGAAAGAAAGAAAAAAAAGTCAAATAAGAACCAAAATGGACTTTACACATTGTATCACATTCAGAAGTTAAGGTTGCCCATGTCTTTCACCTAAGTCCTTGACTAACTTTCACGAATAACTCAATAGGCTAGGTGTGTGGACGGATTACATATATAGAGTCGACCCGTAGTATTACCGCGTCCGATGATCGACAAAATAAGTCCAACGAGTCGTGTAGCTAGATTGATTAATGCATCTTGTTCGGATTTTGTGGGTATATCCGCTGAAAACCCTCAGGAGACAACACTCCTCCTCCTTGGCAACAAGGAGGTTTAACGGCTTGTTGCACGTGCTAAGTGCAACCGTGATTCCTATGTAAGTGAGTTAGGATTTCTTGTTTTTCGTATGCTTTTCTCTTTCTTTGTTTTGCTCGGGACTAGCAAAAGTTAGGTGTGGGGGTATTTGATTGACATCATTTCATGCTTATTTTTGTATCTTATATCCATTATCTTTCACCAAAACAATGCTATGTCACGGGTTTTATGTTTAGTTTTCAGGAATAAATAGGTTTGAAGAGATGAAGCATAAAAGGACCCAAAAGCTGGGAAGAACGACTGAATTGTGACATCTGGGGACCAAGATGCAAGGAAGAAGGACCTGATTGCAAGATAGAAGGACCTAAGAACAAAACAGAATACTCCACACCATCATGGGGAGTATTTTACCAATTCGATTCGGGTCGGAGCTCCAACAAGTCAAGTAACCGCATCAAAGACCACCAACTACACTAAGCAAAGCCAGTATAAATTCCAGATGGATCTGGATCTTGTAGACCGCCAATTGGCGGTCTGGAACCGCTAATTGGCGGTCCAGGGAGCCCCAAATCCGCTTAGCTTTTTGTGGCATGTGTATTAGAGTGCGTTTATCCTATTTCTGGTGTTGTTTTAGTCCCACATCGGGGGATTGTCCCGGATTAACTTTTTCCATGCCTATAAATAGGACTCTTCACCTTCTATTGTAATCACTCCATGCTTGTGGCCATTCTCCCTAATTGAAGTGAAAGCCTTGAAGCAAGAAACTCAATGGGGGAGATGCTGCTGGTATTGTGAGTCTTCAATCAATAAAATTTCCTTAGTTTTGTGCATCTTTTATTGTTGGTGCATGTTTTAGTTTAAAGTGTCTTTTATTAAATCTAGCTTAGTTAATATGTTTTCTTAACTTAGTGTAATGTGTTGTGTAATGTGTACTGAGTAAAACTACTCCCTTTTCGGGGGGTGGAGATGATTATCATATATGCAATTAAGGAAGAAAGGATGTTTATTTTGAAATGTGTTGATTAATATGAATGCATGCTTGCTTGTTAGAATAGAATACTTCAGTAGATGGGTTTTGCCATGATAAGTAGACACCTCCCATGCATGTTTAGTTTCTTAAATAACCAGCTTGTGTTTATGAATGTTAATCAAAATAGGTTAGTGATTTAATTGATGGGTTTTGTCATGACTGGTAGACACCTCCCATACATGCAAATACTACCTCCACTTTTGCCTATAGGAAGATATTCTTGCCTCCTTATTGTGTATGTGTAGTCACTCCACCCCCTAAGGGGTCTCTCTCTCTTACTGATTTCTGCATAGTATCAAGTTTCTCTAGCTTAGTTCAAGTATTCGTTTTTTTTGTTTCCTTCGCATTTGCTTCTTCGTGTTAGCGTAGTTTAGATTAGCATAAACAACTTTCTTCCACCTTTGTGTGCCACTTGATTTCTGATAAACAAGAGGCTGCTCACCTCCCTGAGGATGACCCGTACTTACCACCGCTTCATCACGGCCGTGCACTTGCGGTTTTAATTAAAACGTTCAATAAGTTTTTGGCGCCGTTGCCGGGGAGGTGCCAGTCCAGACTCTTGTTTGGACGATTCGAGTGGATTTAATTTGTGTGTTGTAGTTTTTCTTTGTTTCAGGAGACTGGGAATAGCAAGTGGAGGCCCCTGGAGAAATTTCCAGACGACCTGAGCACTTCAGACCGCCAATCCGCGATCTGGTGAGCTCTGTTCATCTTTTAATTTCTTTCTATTGTTGCTTTAAATGATCTAGTTATCTGGGACTCCATTTGGCATGTTTTGACTTATAGTTCGTTCCCAGATCAATACTCAAACCTCCTTTAAGCAACTTGGACCCTAAAACTCAAAGCAAAAGACTAGGCATTCATTCTTGTTTAGGTCATGCACCATGTATGTGACTTAAGCATTTAGATTGTCTTGTATCTTAGCTTTATTTTCTGTTGCTGAGAGCTGGCGTGAGGTACGCACCTTCTACTCTCATTCATGCATTTCGTATGAACATGCATTAGTTAGTAGGAAGTGCATTGCAACAAGTGTGAGTTGAGCGTTTGTTTGGAGAGTTGATTGCTAGATTAGGACTCCAAAACGCTACTAAGGAGGGGTTGTCCCATCAAAGATAAAGTGGGGGATTTCATCACCTTTCCTTCGCCCCACAAAACACACTAATAAAGAACCTAATTTTTAAAATCAAGTAGACATTGGCCTTAAGGATTTTGGGCGCATTAGGAGAGTGATCCGGTCCCGACCGTCATGACCTGATCGGCGTTGCCCACTTTGTCGATAGTAGGAGAGACGAGATCCCCGGATCTTGGCTCACTTGCTGGGCTTCGTGGTCCTCGTTGTAGGGAGGTGAGGCGTGATGAGGCCGTGTGACCTCGCAGTTAGGCATCGTCTAGCTG
Source organism: Triglochin maritima (assembly GCA_963682175.1). Lineage (NCBI taxonomy): Eukaryota > Viridiplantae > Streptophyta > Magnoliopsida > Alismatales > Juncaginaceae > Triglochin > Triglochin maritima. The sequence continues at coordinate 31,506,220 of OY821776.1, read as the reverse complement.
TAAGGACCTATAGCGACCTTAGGATTGCTTCAGCCTTGTTTGCTTGTGTGCTTCTACCTATACCCATCTGCCGTAGCATAAGGACTTCTTCCCTTCTCTCCTGAGTCATTCTTTCTCTCCTGTGTTCCCCAGTCTTCTCTTCTACGTACATTCTTTGTTTGAAAAAAAGAGGTTATGGTTTGTGTGCGTGCACCTTTGTGTATGCTTTCGTGGACATGAGACGAGAGTGGTCGTTTCACGAGGAGCATTGTCAATCCGGCTTCGGTCATCGATTTCTCGACGCCTTCCTCCTCTCGTGTCGCACGTAGTTCGGGTCCAATGGCTGCTAATTTCCATGAGGAGGAGTAGTTGCTGGACCCGCCTGCTCCACCTGTTCTTCCAGTTGTCGTTCCCATACCTCTTCGTGATCGATGCTACCCGAGCCGTACCGCTCTACCCTCATGCATCGTATTACCAGAGGCTAATGGGAACCATTTTGAGGTTAAGCCTCAATTCATTTTCATGCTCCCTCACTTCACTGGGAAAGGTGACCCCTATATCTTTCTCAGGGAATTTGAGGAGGTCGGTGCTATGTTCAAACTGCAACAACTTAGCACAGACTCCATTCATCTTAGGCTTGTCCCCTTTGCACTGATGGATGATGCCAACAAGTGGTTGTACAGCAACCAGGCGAATTCCTCTAGGACTTGGGATGAGTTTCAGTCTGCATTCCTCAAAATGTATTTTCCAAATCATCGGACTCAAAAATTGAGGAACGAATCAATTCGTTCTATCAACATGAGACCGAATCATTCCATGCATACCTAGATAGGTTCAAGGAGCTACTATCCTCATTCCCTCACCATGACATCGAGTTGTGGCGCCTGTGTCAGATTGTTTACGAGGGTCTTCACATCCCGTCCCGAACGCTCCTTGAGTCCATGTGTCAAGGAGAGTTCTTAGGAAAGGATGAACGGGAGGCATGGGCTTTCCTAGAAGACCTCGCTTAGAAAACCATGCAATGGGAGAGTGTAAGGGAACCACCTGCATCATCTAGCATAGGAGCGAGGATGGCAAATGCAAACTCGACTAGATCGGGTGCCGCATTTGCCATCGATACCACTACGGCCACCGAGGCACGCATGGAGGCCTTAATGCGCCGTATGGATTCGATTGAGCTCCAAAACCAGCACGATTTATCTCATGTGTCTGCATCTGGTTCAGTTCCATGTCATTTATGTGGTAGGATAGGTCATATAGGGGGTGAGTGTGCATCCATTCCTCCTGAGATGGAACATGTAAATGCCATCTATTATAGATCCAGGAATGACCCATATTCATCATCATATAACCCTGGATGGAGGAACCACCCTAATTTTTCATGGAACCATAACAATTCCTCAGGTGGTCCTTCAAACTTTTCTCGACCACCTAACCGACCACACTACCCTCCCATGCATTCACAATCTCATCAGCCACCCCAAAGTCAGAACACCAACCAACCAAGTTTCCCAAATTCAAACACCTTGGAAACCCGGTTTAATTCGCTTGAGAACTTAACTCGTGGACTTGAGAACTCTGTAAAAAACTTTATGTCGTCCACGAGTCAAGTTCTCACTTCGAATCAGCAGACCATCAAATCTCTCGAGCTTCAGATGGGTCAGTTGGCTCAGTATGTACATGAGAGAGAGAGGGAGCCTGCCTAGCCAACCTGTGGCTAACCCCCGTGCTCACCAGCACTCAAACATGCAAAATGCAAGTTCAAGACCGCAGGGGGGGGCAAGTGAACTACGTGGAAGAACCTGTGGACCATGTTAATGCCATTGTGACCCTGAGAAATGGGAAGCAGGTCAACAACCACGTATCCTTGCCAGAAAATCCATCTGTGCCGCCCCCTTGTGGGAATGATGGTGAGAAAGAGGCCAAGGGTGAGAGTAATACACCAAAGCCTCCTTCTCCGGATCCGCTCAAGACATACCTACCAAAAGCTCCTTATCCGAGTAGGTTGTCTAAGAAATAGAGTGACAGTGTGGATAAAATGCTGGAGATATTTAAGAAAGTGAATGTCAACATCCCTTTGTTAGACATGATTCAACAAATACCTCCCTATGCAAAATTCCTGAAGGATCTTTGTACAACTAAGAGGAAAACCAACGTCCCTAGCAAAGCCTTTTTGGCGGCTAATGTGAGCTCTATCATCTCGAACCCTACGTACGTGAAATTGAAGGACCCGGGCAGTCCAACAATTTCATGTATCATTGGGGATTCTCGCATTAACAATGTTTTGCTAGATCTAGGGTCGGCGGTTAACCTCTTACCTGCTTTTGTGTATCAACGATTAAGCCTAGGTACTCTCAAGCCTACGAAAACAACTTTGCAGTTTGCTGATCGTTCGATCAAACTCTCGTTGGGGGTCATTGAAGATGTCCTAATCAAGGTCGGTGATTTCATATTTCCTGTTGATTTCGTCGTCCTTGAGACCGAACCAATTAAGACTACCCACTCTCAGATTCCATTGATTTTGGGTAGACCTTTTTTGGAGACGTCAAATGCCTTGATTAATTGTCGTACTGGACTCATGAAATTGTCGTTCGGGAACTTGACCGCGACATTCCATGTGTTCAATATGGCTAGGCAGCCGACATCTTTCGAGGACCCCATGGAAGTCAATCTTATCCGGGACTTGGAAGAAGAATTGGCAGAAGAGTACCCCCTGATTCATGAGAATTTAAATGATCACTTCATGGATGACTCCGATCATGAAGAGGACGGGGGTGAGTTGAGCAATGATGTGCATGCTGTTCAGTACATGCGAGCTCCTCCTATCTTACATCTCGAGCTAGATATCACGCCTCGCCTTGAGAAGCCACCCGTGCCTGAGCTCAAAGAACTCCCCAAGGAATTGAAACACGTTTTTCTTGGTCCCAATAGGTCATTTCCGGTGATTGTTTCATCGACGTTGAGTGGTGATCAGGAAGAACGTTTGATTCAAGTCCTAAAGGAGCACAAATCAGCCATTGGGTGGTCCTTGAGGGACATCAAAGGGATAAGTCCCGACGTCGTGCAGCACCACATCTTTATGGAGGATGAGGCACGACCACGTCGCGACCCACAGAGGCGTTTAAATCCAGCCATGACAGAAGTAGTTAAGAAAGAGATCATCAAGTGTTTAGATCATGGCATCATTTTCCCCATTTCGGACAGTACTTGGGTAAGTCCTGTCCAGGTTGTGCCCAAGAAGTTGGGTATCACTGTTGTCCATAATGACAACAATGAGCTTGCGCCCACACGACTTCAAACTGGGTGGCGAGTTTGTATTGACTATAGGAAGTTGAACGCAGTCACGCGTAAGGACCACTTCCCTCTACCTTTCATCGACCAGATGTTGGAGAGACTCGCCGGGCACGCCTATTACTGTTTCCTTGATGGTTATTCGGGGTACAATCAAATCCCAGTCGCCCCCGAAGACCAGGAAAAGACCACGTTCACTTGTCCTTTTAGGACGTTTGCTTATAGACGGATGCCGTTTGGACTACGCAATGCACCTGCAACATTCCAACGTTACATGTTAAGTATCTCTTCCGATATGGTCGAAAACTTCCTTGAGATCTTCATGGATGATTTCTCGGTTCATGGCACCTCCTTTGATGAGTGCTTGCACCACCTGAGCCTTGTTCTCAAAAGGTGTTCGGAAACGAACTTAGCCCTTAATTGGGAAAAGTGTCATTTCATGGTCACAAAAGGCATTGTGTTGGGTCACGTGGTATTTCGTGATGGTATCGAGGTGGATGGGGCAAAGATTGAGCTTATTTCTAAGCTTACGCCACCCACCTCGGTAAAAGAAATCCGTTCATTCCTTGGACACGCCGGTTTTTACCGGCGATTTATTAAGGATTTCAACAAGATAGCTCGTCCTTTGACGAGCTTGCTTGCTAAAGGAACCTCCTTTGAGTTCACACCCGAGTGCCTGACTGCTTTTGAGTTTCTGAAGCGTGAGTTGACCTCCGCTCCTATTATTAAGGCACCGGTGTGGACTCTATCTTTCGAGCTGATGTGTGATACTTCTGATTACGCGATAGGAGCGGTTTTGGGTCAGAAAGTCGACAAATTGCCTCATGTGATCTATTATGCAAGTCATACTCTCAATGACGCCCAGCTCAACTACTCCGTTACTGAGAAAGAGTTCCTCGCGATCATATTTGCGTTGGAAAATTTTCACCAGTACCTCATAGGGTCGCATGTCATCATCTACACTGATCACTCATCCCTTCACTACCTTTTGTCTAAAAAGAATGCGAAACCCCGTCTCCTGCGTTGGATCTTGTTGTTACAAGAATTCGACCTTGAAATACGAGACAAGAAGGGATGCGAGAATGTCGTGGCTGATCACCTATCTCGCATCCCCATTGATCTTTCACCGGATCCACCGGTGAACGAGTTTTTTCCTGATGAGAACCTTATGGCAATAGCCTCACCCCCTGGTTCGCTGACATTGTGAACTATTTAGCAACCGGGGAGGTGCCGGCTCATTGGAGACACAGTGAGACAACGAAATTCAAGTTGTTAGTCAAGCACTTCTATTGGGATGATCCATACTTATTTAAGTATTGTGCTGATCAAATCATAAGGAGGTGCATTCCTGACTACGAGATTCAGAGTTTCTTGTCCTTTTGACATAAGGAGGCATGTGGTGGCCACTTCGGTGCCAAGAAAACCGCTGCCAAAGTACTCCAATGCGGTTTTTACTGGCCCACGTTGTTCCAAGACGCTTTTGCATTTTGCAAAGCATGCGATAGGTGCCAACGTGTGGGCCGCATTGGTAGACGTGATATGATTCCACTCAATCCTATCTTAGTGGTTAACATCTTTGATGTTTGGGGAATTAACTTCATGGGTCCCTTCCCCGTGTCCCATGGTCACACTTACATCCTGGTGGCGGTCGATTATGTGTCAAAGTGGGTTGAAGCAATCCCCACTCGCACTAACGATCGCAAGGTTGTGATCAAATTTCTTAAAGAACACATCTTCACGAGGTTTGGGACACCTCGTTGTATCATAAGTGATCGGGGCACACACTTTGTGAACCGATCCCTTGAGGCAGTGCTGAGGAAATACTCTATCACACACAAGTTGGCCACACCTTATCATCCTTAAACCTGTGGCCAGGTGGAAATTTCCAACCGTCAACTCAAGCAAATTCTTGAGAAAACGGTTAATGCTTCAAGGAAAGATTGGTCGGTCAATCTTAATGATGCATTGTGAGCTTTCCGCACTGCATTTAAAGCCGACCTTGGCATGTCCCCCTACCGGATCGTTTATGGCAAAGCTTGCCATCTTCCGGTAGAACTTGAGCACCGGGCATTATGGGCAATCAAACATCTTAACATGAGTCTTGATGTTTCCGGTGCCAATCGCAAGTTAGACCTCAACGAGTTGGAGGAGTTGAGAAATGAAGCTTATGAGAATGCCAAGATCTGCAAGTCCCGCACTAAAATTTTCCATGATCGCTTGGTGCGAATCAAAACATTCGAGGTGGGACAAAAGGTCTTGTTGTATAATTCTCGCCTCCACTTGTTTCCGGGGAAACTTCGGAGCCGTTGGTCAGGTCCCTTCATTGTTTTAACCGTCTCCCCTCATGCGGCGGTTGAGATTCAAAATCCTAGGAAAGGGGACGTGTTCAAGGTTAATGGACAACGCCTCAAACCATACTTGGAAGGGACCACGACAGAGGTCGAGGTGGAAGTCGTGCCTTTGCACGAACTCCCCACGGATGTGGTCACTTGATGTGATCCATCCATCCATTTGTTTGTACATATCAGTGTTTTGTTGAAAAAAAAGAAAAAAAAGCAAAAACAAAAAAAAGATAAAAAAAATATAAAAAGCAAAAAATTGGAAGGCCTATGTGATATTTTCCCTTTCCCTTGTTAATAACGCGTGTTCTCCTTGCCCTACTCGTTTTTCCAGCAGACGAAAACGCGTTTCTATTTGCGATCTCTCTTCCACCCAAATTTCTGCACCAGATCCGAAGAACAGACCGCTAATAAGCGGTTTGGAACCGCTAATCAGCGGTTCGTTTTGCTCTGTTGTCATTTTTTCTTCGTCTTAGTGTGTGATTCTGGGTTCTCTGGTGGGTGCGTGGTTTGGGATCTGTTTTTCTGTTGGAGTCGGCGTGCGGTGGCCTTCTCTCCGCTTGTTCCGTGTTCGTCCTCGCCGTTGTGTGCCTCGCCGCTAAAGCTCGCCAAGGTAGGTTCAGGTATGGCCAGCCATCATTTAATTCCAGAACTCAATTTTGCCTCCCTGATTCGTGAATTCGGAGCACCCTTCTACGATCGAATCCTAGCTAAAGGGTGGTACCATTTATTGTACGAGGGCGATGAATCCATGTACGTAGAGCCTCTCGTACATGAATTCTTTACTAAACTCGAGCGTGACCAGACCGGTCCACTCGAGCTCAGTATCACTCTCAGAGGGGTGAAACACACCGTGAAACCCCAGCTAATCTCCGACGCGACTGGGATCCCCTTGGTTGATGAGCTCGCGCCTACCCACGATATCAATTTTTATCGATCTATGCTTGCGCGTGGGCAGCCAAAATCATCACATGGTGGAGTACCTAATGCGCACATTTACTCCAATGTGCACATTGTAGCCAGGTGGGTGTGTAGAAATGTGTTGGGCCAAGAGCGGACCTCCACATTTTTCACACCTAGTTTGCGAATCGTGTATAATCTGATGGACGGTTCACCACACTGCATTTGTCGAACATTGTTCGACATTTTAGTGAACGCCAGGCTAAAAGATATACACTGTTTGCCGACTCTGGTTACCAAATTGTGTGGCATGTTGGACACCCCACGATTTGAGCGCATGCTGAGGCGCCAAGGCACCGACCTCGAGGTAGCGAAGATGACCCCGTCATTTCGCCATTGCCTTCCTGAGGCAAGGGTGCCTGACTATATGAAGGAGGATTTTAGAGCCAGTTCCTCAAGCTCGTCTGTGAGCTCAGGAACGCTCTTTAACACCGACATTTCTGAGATGGCGGTCGAGCAGCAGAATGTCATCTTAGCCAAGCAAAACCGGAAGATCTATAGGAAGTTGTCTGCTCTTGAGAGAGGTGGCTCTTCAGGCACTTCTGGCCGTCGTCATTAGTCCGGTACACCCTATCCATGCATTGGCACCATTTTGCCATACATTGAGGACAATGCATGGATTAGGTGTGGGGGGGTGTTTTCACGTTTGTACATAGTTTGTGTTTTTTTGTTTTTTTTAGTTTTCTTTTGGTTGTACTATTAGGGTCATGTTAGTGTGCCGCATTTAACATTGATATACCTGCTTGCCATGATCCTTGGGTGACTTGTCTTCTTTTGCTTGCCTAGTGCTTTAAAATTTTCACATTTCTTTCAAAATCTTCATGTGTTTGCGAAAGAAAATGTTTTTTGTAGGTTTTGCGTGTGTTTAGCATGTGCAAAACCGTTGAGAGGCAAAGTAAAAAGAAAGCTCCCAAAATTGTCTTGAACTTGATGCATTAGGATTTCCAGTTTACTGGCTTTAGGTCTCATCGAGTCGTTAGGATGCACCCCGGTTTTCCCTCGGGGGGCGTGTAATCATAGGATTTCAGCACTGAAACATTTAAGGAAGTCCACCATGAACCTAGTGAGTCAAATAATTCGTGTCTTTTAGTATAAGGAAGTTTGTCGTGGTCAAGGGCCCTTAATCTCTTTTTGTGAAACTTAAGTGTAGGGGTTTTGGTTCCCATGTAGATAAATAAATAAGTGGTGTTCTCTCTTCTCGCACGGCTCCTATCACTCGGGAAAGTAGGTCTGAGGGGCCTTTGTGCCTGGTGCTTTCGAGTCATCTGACTTGGGATGCACCGACCGAACTCCTGTTACACGAGTGGTAGGGATCGCCCTATGTGGAGATTTGGGGGAAGGTGTACGTGATAGTGTAAGTCCTCATAGGCAATGATGCACGAAACCTGACCCTGGGAGAATCAAACACCAACCAAAAAAATGCTCCAAAGAAAAAAAAAGAAAAAGAAAAAAAGAGTCAAATAAGAACCAAAATGGACTTTACACATTGTATCACATTCAGAAGTTAAGGTTGCCCATGTCTTTCACCTAAGTCCTTGACTAACTTTCACGAATAACTCATTAGGCTAGGTGTGTGGACCGATTACATATATAGAGTCGACCCGTAGTATTACCGCGTCCCATGATCGACAAAATAAGTCCAACGAGTCGTGTAGCTAGATGGATTAATGCATCTTGTTCGAATTTTGTGGGTGTATCCGCTGAAAACCCTCAGGAGACAACACAAGGAGGTTTAATGGCTTGTTGCATGTGCTAAGTGCAACCGTGATTCCTACGAAACTGAGTTAGGATTTCTTGTTTTTCGTATGTTTTTCTCTTTCTTTGTTTGGCTCGGGACTAGCAAAAGTTAGGTGTGGGGGTATTTTATTGACATCATTTCGTGCTTATATTTGTATCTTATATCTATTATCTTTCACCTAAACAATGCTATGTTACGAGTTTTATGTTTAGTTTTCAGGAATAACTAGGTTTGAAGAGATGAAGCATAAAATGACCTAAAAGCTAGGAAAAAGGACTAAATTGTGAGATCTAGGGACCAAGATGCAAGGCAGGACCTGATTGCAAGACAGAAGGACCTAAGAGCAAAACAGAATACTCCACACCATCATGGGGAGTATTTTACCAATTCGATTCGGGTCGGAGCTCCAACAAGTCAAGTAACCGCATCAAAGACCACCAACTACACTAAGCAAAGCCCAGTATAAATTCCAGATGGATCCGGATCTTGTAGACCGCCAATTAGCGGTCTGGAACCGCTAATTGGCGGTCCAGAGAGCCCTTAATCCGCTTAGCTTTTTGTGGCATGTGTATTAGAGTGCGTTTATCCTATTTCTGGTGTTGTTTTAGTCCCACATCGGGGGATTGTGCCGGATTAGCTTTTTCCATGCCTATAAATAGAACTCTTCACCTTCTATTGTAATTACTCCATGCTTGTGGCCATTCTCCCTAATTGAAGTGAAAGCCTTGAAGCAACAAACTCAATGGGGGAGATGCTACTGGTATTGTGAGTCTTCAATCAATAAAATTTCCTTAGTTTTGTGTTTCTTTTATTGTTGGTGCATGTTTTAGTTTAAAGTATCTTTTATTAAATCTAGCTTAGTTAATATGTTTTCTTATTTTAGTGTAATGTGTAGTGTAATGTGTAGTGAGTAAAACCACTCCCCTTTTGGGGGGTGGAGATGATTATCATGTATGCAATTAAGGAAGGAAGGATGTTTATTTTGAAATGTGTTGATTAATATGAATGCATGCTTGCTTGTTAGAATAGAATACTTCACTAGATGGATTTTGCCATGATAAGTAGACACCTCCCATGCATGTTTAGTTTCTTAAATAACCAGCTTGTGTTTATGAATGTTAATCAAAATAGGTTAGTGATTTAATTGATGGGTTTTGTCATGATTGGTAGACACCTCCCATACATGCAAACACTACCTCCACTTATGCCTATAGGAAGATATTCTTGCCTCCTTATTGTGTATGTGTAGTCACTCCACCCCTTAAGGGGTCTCTCTCTTACTGATTTCTGCATAGTATCAAGTTTCTCTAGCTTAGTTGAAGTATTCGTTTGTTTTGTTTCCTTCGCATTTGCTTCTTCGTGTTAGCGTAGTTTAGATTAGCATAAACAACTTTCTTCCACCTTTGTGTGCCACTTGATTGATAAACAAGAGGCTGCTCACCTCCCTGAGGACGACCCGTACTTGCGGTTTTAATTAAAACGTTCAACATCCATGTCCTTCCTCTTGCATATTAGTGTTTGTGTATGACCACGAGGTCCATTTTGCTTCATTTAAGTCAATTCTCTTACGTTTTAGTCCTTTTTCTCTTCCCTTCTCTTGTTTACCTAATACCTAAAATATAACAATAAACACTCGAGTAGCACATTATTAGGGTAAAAATAAGGATGTAAAGCATGAATATGATGCATGATATGCTACTAATCAAGTGCCAAGTTTCATGTGTTCAACATTGGTAGGCAACATGAGCCCTTCATCCAACCTTTAAATTTCAACCTCATCCGCCAATTAGAGAAAGCATGGCAAAATCAACAAACTCCACCAACACCAACACAACCCATTGAGACTGTTTGTGTGCCAAGTGATAACTCATTGCCTATCTTTCCAGTACAACAGAGTGAGCTGGCATCAAACATGAATACACAAATGGAGTGTTTGTTACATGATTCAGTTGACATTGTTTGTGAGGGGGACACACCTCATCATATGCCCATACCAGAAGGTGTCTTTACCACATGTCTCGAGGTCGTTGAGCCTCATGAGCTTCTTCTTGACTCCAACAAGGACACACCTGCAACCGAGCTTATGATTGATAATTTAAAGGAGGTTAGGTGGTCCTTGCTGGATGACTTGGGGAGAAGCCCCATACATAGTGAGACAGGTGAGTCACATCACATCAATGAGTCTGAGGAACTCATTCTGATGCACCCGCCTATTGGTTGGGGGGTTTTATTCGACGAGCAACTAACCCCTAGTGAGGCAACGCAACTCCAATCATTCATGTGGCCTACACCCAACCAATATCATAAGGGATTTGAGCCTTTCAATTTTCATCTTTCACCACTCATGATTCCTTAGAGTACCAATGAAGCGGTCCCATCATGGAAGATCTCTGGTCTGAATGGCTAGATGTTCTCATTCTGTTCCTTGATTAAATGATTATGAGAATATCTTTGTTTTTGTATATATCTTGTTTATTAAAATAAAATAAAAACTCCAGAAGTGAACATTGGTAGTTGTTGCTCACAACCCTAGTGTATTTGGGCCCTATTCCCTCACGTATGTGTCCTCTCTTACGTATCTCACAGGTTCTCAGGAATTCGGGTATATGTACGTCAACATAACTATGAACTTCCTTTTGCACTTCACGTTGGTGAGATATTTTCTTTTTCATGCATAAATCAATGTGGTATCATACTCACATTCATTGAGGATAATTCATGAAGTGTGGGGGGTGTTTTACGTGTGTACCTAGTCGAGTCTTTTTCCTTTTCTTCGTTTTTGTTTTGTTTGCATTGTTAGGATCATGATAGTGTGCTACCATTTACATTGATATTTCTGCTATGCCATGCTCCTAGGATGACTTAGGTCTCCCTGTTCCATCATCTGGCTTATGTTCGTCATGTAGCATTCAGACTGAATGACTCTATCAAATTACGTCGATACTTCCACATATTACGGGTAACGTAGGAGACATCTATTTTTCCCTGGGGGATCTTTATAATTACCACTGCTTAGCTTTCATTTCGCCTTTGACCATCAAATTAAATGTGAATAACCCGTCTTGTCACGATCACTTAGTGGAGGATTCAATTCAAATTGAGAATAACATGGACCAACTTCATTATGAGTCGGCACAGGATTGTGCCTTATCTTTTAGTCCCGTGGCCCTTGAGGCGCATGATCTTCATGTTGTGCCTATTAAGGACTCACCTCTGGTGGAGTAAGATCTCCCTAGTACCCTCAATTTCAAACAACCTGATGAGAGTTTGCCTCTCACTATTGTTCCTGATCATCTTGGAAATGATGGAACATCAAACAACTACATTGCTAATGAGGGTATTAGGAGTTCCTGGGAGGATACCTTGGGTATGATACCCACTTTTTGTTCGCCTGGTGTGTCGAACATGCCTAACGAGGTTCTTGACCTCGTTCCGACGCACCAGCTTGTTGGTTGGAGAGTATGGATTGACGATCATAATTCAGCACCGCAATCGGAGAAACTCTTCTTCCGTTGCCCCCATATTTCCCAAACGCTTGAGAGGTTCAAGCTCTTTCAATTTGATCCTTTGAATGGGACGCCTTTGCGTCCAATTCATGAACCTCTCCTTTCATCTTGTGCTCTTTGTGAGGATGACCCAAACATGAGTATTCTGGCCCCGCGTGGTGTCATGTTCCCTTTCCAAGTGCATTGACCCACTCTTGAGGTTCCCATTTGATGTCTTTTCACAAATGAAGATGGGAACTTATGTTTGTACGTAGTTATATTAAGAAAAAGTACAATAAAAGACTCCTTCAGTGAGCATCGATTGTTGTGGGCTCCAACCCTTGAGTATTTGGGCCCCATTTCTTGCACGTATTTGTATCCCTTCTTTAACATCTCACAGGTTTTTAGGAAATTCGGGTTTGTGTCCATCACTATAACCATGAACTTCCTGTTGCGCTTCATGTTGGTGAGATCTTTCCTTTTTCATGCATAAATCCATGTAATATCTTGCTCACATTCATTGAGGACAATGAATGAAGTAGGTGTGGGGGGGGGGGTGTTTTTACGTGTGTACATAGTCGAGTCCTTTCCTTTGATTTTTGTTTTCTTTTGTGTGCATTGTTAGGGTCATGTTAGTGTGCTGCATTTAATATCGATATATCTGCTTGCCATGATCCTTGGGTGACTTGTCTTGTTTTGCTTGCCTAGTACTTCAAAATTTTCACATTTCTTTCAAAATCTTCATGTGTTTGCGAAAGAAAAAGTTTTGTGGGTTTTGTGTGTGTTTAGCATGTGCAAAACCGTTGAGAGGCAAAGTAAAAAAAAAGCTCCCAAAATTGTCTTGAACTTGATGCATTAGGATATCTAGTACAGAGGCATTAGGATTTATCGAGTCGTTAGGATGCACCCCAATTTTCCCATGGGGGAGAGTAATTATAGGGTTTTGGTGCTCAAACATTTAAAGAAGTCCACCCTGAACCTAGTGAGTCAATAAGTCGTGTATGTTAAATTAAGGACGTTTGTTGTAGTCAAGGACCCTTTAAATCTTGTTGTGAGACATTAAGTGTAGGGGTTTTGGTTCATGTGTAGATAACAAATAAGTGAGTAGGTGTTCTCTCTTCTCGCACGGCTCCTATCACTGGGGAAAGTAGGTCTGTGGGGACTTTGTGCCTGGTGCTTTAGAGTCATCTGACTTGGGATGCGCCGACCGAAGTCTCGTTACACGGGTGTTAGGGATTGCCCTATGTGGAGATTTGGGGAAAGATGTACGTGATAGTGTAAGTCCTCATAGGCAATGATGCACGAAACCTGACCCTGCGAGAATGTAGCTCCAACTAATAAAAAGAAAAGAAGAAGAAAAAAAGAGAAAATAAACAAAAAGAAAAAAATGGTAATGCAAATAAGAACCTTAACGGACTTTACACTTTGTATCACTTGAGGATGTGAGGTTGTCCATGTCTTTCACTTAATTCCTTATTTAACTTGCACGAATGGTTCATTAGGCTAGGTGTGTGGACTAATTACCTTTATAGAGTCGGCCCGTAGGATTACCGCGTCCAATGATCGACAAAATTTGTCCAACGAGTCGAGTATCTAGATTGAATAAAGTATGTTGTTCGGATTTTGTGGGTATATCCGCTGAAAACGCTCAGGAGACAACACTCCTCCTCCTTGGCGACAAGGAGGTTTAACGGCTTGTTGCACGTGCTAAGTGCAACCGTGATTTCTACGAAAGTGAGTTAGGATTTCTTGTTTCTTGTTTGTTTTTCTCTTTCTTTGTTTTGCTCGGGACTAGAAAAAACTTAGGTGTGGGGGTATTTGATTGACATCATTTCATGCTTATATTTGTATATTATATCCATTATCTTACACCTAAGCAATGCTACGTGACGAGTTTTATGTTTGAATTTCAGAAATAAATAGGTTTGAAGAGATGAAGCATAAAAGGACCTAAAACTAGGGAAACAAGACTGAATTGTGAGACCTGGGGACTAAAATGCAAAGGAGAAGGACCTGAACGTAAGACCGAACGACCAAAGAGCAAAAGAGAAAACTCCACACCATCATGGGGAGTATTTTGGCAATTCTATTCGGGTCGGAGCTCCAACAAGCAAAGTAGATGCATCCAAGACCAACAAATATACCAAGAAAAGCCCAGAAAGAAAACGAGCCCGATCCAGATCCTGTAGACCGCCAATTGGCGGTCTAGGTTTGCCCGGGTCCGCTAAGATTTCAGGAGCACGTGTATTAGTGGATGTTTAGTCTATTTTTGGTATTTGTTTAGTCCCACATCGGGGGATTGTCCCAGATTACCTTTTTCTATGGCTATAAATAGAACTATTCACCTTCTATTGTAATCACCCATTGCTTGGTGGCATTCTCTCTACTAAGGAGTAAGCCTTGAAGCAAAACTCAAGGTAGAGAAGAATGCTACTTTCAATGTGAGTCATTGTTAATAAAATAATTCTTTTAGTTTCTTTTAATCTTGTCTTTTAATTCTTGCATGTGTCTTTAGTTTATGTTTCTTTCAATTAGCTTCTTTAATGTTACTTTCTTGCTTAGTTGAATTTCTTTTCAGTAATATGTTTCATTTTGTTAATGTAGTAGTTTAATGATTAGTGAGTAGTTCCATCCCCATTTGGGGGGTGGAGAAATATGTGATATGATGATGTAGTGTATTAGGTGTGTTATCTTAATCCCTTGAGCCTTATATGATTTCCATAACCATCTAATGGGATTTCACTCTTATCTTTGATATGCTAATGCTCTTGAATGACGCTTAGCTTATGCTTAGATTAATGGACCTATTTTTATGGGGAATGATAAGGTGAGGATATGGATGGAATTAATATTGGAAACACGATTTGTAGTGTATGTACTCTTGTTACCTTTACCTTGGTTAATGCCTTGTATGTTTTAATGATATTGGGTTATCTTATTTCATGTGGAGGCATAGTAGGGTCTAGTCTTTATACATGAGTTCATTTGGCTTCATTCCAATTATTGTCTTGTATGTTTTAACGATATAGTCTTATCTTATTTCATGTGGAGGCAAAATTGGATTTAGTTTTATGATTTCATGCACTACATGTTGTGAGGAGCATAATTGAACACACACACACACACATCTTTATATTCACATTATTTCTCTACCCCCTATGGGGCTTAGTTTTATCACTTATCTTCCATTTCCTTTTGCATTTTAGTGTAGTTTAGTGTAATCAATCTTTCTCTCCTTTCTTTACCACGCGCCTTCGAACAAACCAAAAGTCGACACACCTCCCTGTGGATCGACCCGTATTTACCACCGCTTCAACACGAACGTTTACTTGCGGTTTAATATAAAACGAATCAATCAGAGTTTAATGGCTTCTTGCACGTGCTAAGTGCAACCGTGATTCCTACGAAAGTGAGTTAGCATTTCCATGTTTTTCGTATGTTTTTCCTTTCTTTCATTTTTCTCTTTCTTTGTTTTGCCCATGACTAGCAACTGGTAAGTGTGGGGGTATTTGATTAGTAGCATATCATCAATCTTATTCATGCTATATATCCTTAATTTTACCCCAATATTGTGCTACTCAAATGTTTGTTGTTATATTTCAGGTATTAAGTAATAAATAAGAGAAGGGAAGAGAAAAAGGACTGAAGCGTTAGAAGAAAGGTCTTAAATGAACAAAAATGGACCTCTCGGTCATACACAATGACCCATCTGCAAGAAGGAAGGACCTAGACGTAAGCCCAAAGGTGCCAATTACTAAATCGAGAAACTCTACATCATGATGAGGAGTATTTTGGCAATTAGATTTGTTCACTGACTCCAATTACCGATCCGAGTGCACCCCACTTGACGAATTGATGTACTAAAGAAGATATCAAAAAATAGGTCCGATCCGAGAAATGGTGGCCACCAATTGGGGGCCCAGGACCACCACTTAGCGGTCCCTTTTCCTCAGAATCCTACTTGGTTTCGCAAAGATATGGGTTATGTGTTTATATCTATTCTGGGAATGTTTCCTTAGTCCCACATTGGGGGATTGTCCCCAATTGCCTTTAACATGTGTAAATATAATTTTTCTTCCTCCTTTGTTATGTACTCCTTGCTTGGTGGCCATTCGCTCAACCTAAGGTAAAGCCTTGGAGTAAACTCAAGTTGAGAGATGCTACTTGTAATGTGAGTCATAAATAAAAGAAATCGTTGTTAGTTTCATGTTGCCTCTTTTAATTGTTGCATGCTTTGCTTAATTCAGTTTTATTAATCTTAGAAGAATTAGCTAGAATGTTTTCTCTTCTTAATATAATTGTTACATTAATGATTAGTGAGTAGTTTCATCCCTCTTTGGGGGGTGGAGAGGGTGCACATTTATGTTTTGAGGTTTTGATGTTTGACGAATTTTGATTATGTAGACTTGAATGCTTGTAAGTTCATCGGGTTTATTTCAATCATCTACATGTTGGGGAAGTTTTGATGGGTTTTGCAATATGTTTCAGACACTTCCCATGCTTTGTTTCCTCATATTTATTGGCTGAAATTTTCTGTTGGATATGCTACATGTTAGTCGTGTGTTTGTATTAGTGTTTGCTCTCTTGATTGATTTAAGAAACATTGTTTTGATGGGTTTTGCCATGATTTTCAGACACCTCCCAAACTTTTCTTCGTTCTTCACATGAGTTCCAGGTTTTCTATTTGTTTTTCCATAATTTTAGAAACTTCTCATGTTGAGGCACGTCTTATGATAATCAAGTAGTAACTACTGAAAGATTGTGTGAATGAAATGATATATCTTGCCAAATCTTTAGACACTCTGTTGGATGATGAATGTGACTTAATTCTAATCACTTTTAACCCTAAAAAACTCTTCTTTCTTAACAATCAAAGATGCAACGTCAATTAAAACTTAAACAAGCAAGCAAAGAAAATTCAACAAACCACAAAGAAGGCACCATATTTTTATAGAGGTTTGGCCTCCCACCTACTTCCTCTCTTGCAAGCTCCACTCGAACTCCCTCGAGCTCCTCTCGTTTCTTCACTATCAACCTCGTTCCGGACCGAGATTGAGCCTTTACACCACAAGCACCGCGAACACCATCGCTTGCTTGATTTCTTCCTCTCCCAATCCGAGAGGGACACTTCGGGCTTTCACCGAAGTCCTTGCTTCTTTACAACAGTGGGTTCAGTGGATCACTCACTCTCTAACTTGAGCACACTTAGTTTAGGATATGGAATTGATCTAACATGTGGAAGTGTAAGCTTGGAGAGTCGGATTTTGGGGAATGGGAGACTTGGATCTTTCTCTTAAGTGTATATGACAATATGAATTGGAACAATTGTCTGATTATGTCATAAGAACACCTATTTATAAGCTCCTAAGGTATTATAGCTATTGGGGTTAAGTTGGGTAAGGTTTGATTGAGATACAAAAAATAGAAACCTTTAGGACCCAATTCAGAGCAAGTTCGGTCGACCGAAACGGGTAGAACGATCGATCGATTGGCAATTTTGAACAACGTTCAGTCGACCGATCATGGAACGTTCGAATGAAACAGGCTATAACTTGGGTACACTTAAGTTAACGGTCGAACACCAAGATAGGTTCGGTCGACTGTAAACTAACAGACTTTACGGGGTTGACCAAAATGATCAAGTTCGGTCGACCGATACAAGGTCAACGGTCGACCATAATCTACCAGGCAGTTTGGGTTTGTCGAGACAATAATGTTCGGTCGACCGAAACAAGACCATGGTCCACCGATAGGAAATTGTATTTTGGGGGTATGGGGGAATAATTAGAATACGACCGTTGATATAATATGACAAGCCTAATGGTCAGAAAAATGTTGTTACACGATCGACCGAAAAAGGTCGGAACAGTCGACCGATCGGGTAGTAAGATTCACTCTAAGTTAAAGGACATAGACGGATGTCCGAATAGACTCTGGCAGACTTAATTAGTGAATTCCAATCTAGGATTAGGTTATCTATTGAGGTCCAAAAGATGTGATATTTTGTGTGTGACTTCTATTAGGAATCTAGTCTATATGTAAGTGGTGTTTAGCTCGAGTATGCTCAATTAGACATAGTTCCTAAGACTTAAAATAAATCAAGATTACACGTCTTCAAATGAGCTTTATTACATGTCTTGACTTGATTTCCTTTCTTCATTGAGTCTTGATCACTTGTATAGGTTAGCACAATGCAATATATATGCTATGCAATATCTGTGCTACTCTACATTGATTACAATTAAGATTAAGTTGATTAAATCATCAAAACATAAATTAAGGCTAAAAAGCCAACAATCTCTCCCCCTTTTTGATGATGGCAACATATATCTTAATACTTGAAATTTCTAGATGTAAATTATGCATATAAATTCTCCTCCTATGGATGTGCATAGCTTTTGTTCAATTATTATCAAATTTCACGTTACCCCTTCAATTTTTTCTCCCCCTTTGACATCCATAAAAAACAATATAAGATTAAACATAAAATTTGGATGTCTTGTAATGAAGTTGCTCCCCTAAATTTAGCACTTTATTACTCTATGTAAATGATATTCATTAAGCTCCCGCTATCAATATGAATATGATATATCAATTAAGTTCATTTCTATTCTCCCCTTTTAACATCAAGCACAATATACCAGTTACGCATGTGTTGTTTTATCTCCCCTTTGACATCCATTTACAAATTTCACACTAACATCAATGGATGATTTTCAAATTATAAGATATGCAATGAATAATCAATGATACATCATTTAAGCATTTTAAAGCCTTGACTAGAACCAATTTATTAAAAATTTAAGAGGATAGAAAATTATACTCAACTTTGAAGCTTTGAATTGGTTCCAATTTCCATTCGGTGATGCAACCGACTTTGAAATCGACTCTTAGGCTTGCCTGGTCACCACCGATCTCCTCTTCAAGTACCTACAAGTGTAGATTTAGGTACCCAAACAACTTTGAGTCCTTGAATGTTAGCTTTGGAAACCTAAATCATTTTTGTTTTTGGAGCCCACACACTTGAAGAATATGCTTTACAACTAAGTGCTTTCCATTTAACGTTGTATGAATTACATGGTTTTGAACATATGAATCATTATATCCTAAACCATGTTTCTGCAAAGATTGCCTTTGACTTCCTAAAGCATGTTAAGCATTTTAATTCCATTAGTGAACATTTCTAGATTTTTTTTAATCGTGCATTTGATGCCTTAAGATCTAGTTGTTCACTATCAATAGGTGTTGCTTTTAAACTTTCAATAGTTGATGCATTAGTTTCTAGTATAGCAATCACCTCAGTTTTCTCATTCATGGATATTTCAATTTGACTTTGGAGATCATTTATCAATTTTCTAGCACTTTTGTTCTTTTAAAAAATGATCTCATATTTTGTAACTAAGTGATGGAATGCATTTTGAAGCTCATCATATGTATAAGTTTCTTCATTAACACTAGAATGTGAGCTATCACTATAATATGACTTAGTTGAGCATGAATGTGATCTACACTACTGCAGAAAAGAGAATATACGTTGGATGTACGGGGGTATATACGTTAGATATAAGCATTTCCAGATCCGACGTCTATGTGTACGTCTTCTAGACATAGACGTCGGACGTTCTTTATCTGACGTCTATTCCTAAAGAATAGACGTCGGTTGTATGTATCAGCCGACGTCTATAATTAAAGAATAGACATCGGTCCTATATAAGGACTGGCGTCTATTCTTTAGGTATAGACGTCGGTGAAATAACAGATGACGTCTATTCTTTAGGAATAGACAGCTGATGTCTATACCTTTCTTCAAAGGAATAGACGTCGGCTAATACAAATGTCCGACGTCTATTCCTAATCCTTGACAACAACAAAAAAAAACATCCAACACACTTGTATTTAGTCATCGTATTTGTAATTCGTGTACATACAACCTCCACCAAATTTGTTCACAAATACATACACACTTTCGTCCACATGTACATACAAGCATACATGCAGAAACATAAACATACAACATACATGCTCAAACACAGACATACAAGCATACACAATCATTCAACACACTTGGAATTAATTCATACATAAACAATTAGTATTCATTCTATAATTGAGGAGATTATATTAAGGCATAAATTGTATGTTTGTAATACAAATGAACTTGTTAACTAAATTACAAAAAATGCTAGTTAGAGGAGAACCTCTTAGTTCATCAACATGTTTCTGATAAAATAGCGAGCCCATCGGTCGTGAGTTTCATCGTGCTCCTGTTGCGGGAAAGGATCACTACGTTTTAGGAAGACCTATCAAAATACAAGTAAAATTTTTAATATCTAAATATTGAAACTACAACTATACAAGTGAATAACGATCTATATTACCTCAGATAGGCATACATCTTGAGTTTCCAATTCGAGGATTTCCTCCATGTATCTCATCACGTAGTAACCACATTCCATATTTCCAACCTACTTCCGGTACTACAAGCATAGAAATTCGCTAAATATTTGTTCCTAACTTAATTAACAAAAATGGGAGAGAACATACTCTCATTCCATGCCATGTTATTCCTACTTTTGTGGTTGTTCTCCTGCCACCTAAAGCTCTGTAACCTTAATTGCCCTGAGTAGCACAAGTTAAACCTTCATTCAATAATATTAATAAAAAACCACGTATTATAAATATGATGACTAAAATGAACTTACAGATTTAGAAGTTTCTTTATTGAGTCCCTTGGTTTATTCGACCCTAACGGATCAAACCAATATGCCAAATTAGTCGTGGGGCATACAAAGACAAGCATCCAATGAGCACTGTTCTATATATAATTACAAGCTTATTACAAAATAATATTCCACTTTGAATTACAAAGTTTTCCTCTCATGATATGGGAGCATACAATATCTTTTGTCTTCTTCGTTCATGAGAGACCAAAGCTGACCCGATTTATCGTCACTCCCGTATATAAATGTAGATGGACTGATAAATCCAAATACTTGATCGTCGGGAAAGACTGACCTTATGGCGTCATAAAGATGTCTACAAGAGTAAAAAATACACTTTATTACAGTTTCGATAATTTTTTTCAATACATTTCATTTTATACCAAAGAAAACACTTCACTTACACGTCGATAATCGTGATACACAATGAATCCATCGCCAAGAACTGCATGATATCCTCTTAGGTGACTTTTAAAGACTTTCAAAATTAAAGTATACCTCATGTTTGTCGTTTAGCTCTACTAAAGAACTAGGCCACCTCACGAACCCACCGATAGCATCCCCGAGAGTAACAATCTCTTATTCCGGAAATGGCACCAAAGCACCAACATCTAAGCAACTCCCCAGTGCAACCTTCACTTCTCCCTCTCCCACCTCTGTGAAGTGGTGTCTGGAGATGTTATAAACTTTCCCATGTCCCACCAATCTTCGATCAGGGCCTTCGAAAAATAAAGCACATCTAGATTCATCCTCGAACTTTCCAAACAAGGGACCGCCGACGAGGGCCAATTCTCGAGAATGAGCCACGAAATCATATTGTTGATCGGGGTGGAACACGGGATGCACTGGAGGAGTGGTCTCTGGGGAAGAACCGGTCCTACGACGGGTAGGAGAAGTAGGCAAATCAGGATCCAATCTCTCCAAAACAAGTTACAACATATTCTTCAAATCTGCGATCTCTTGCTGGCATTTGGTATGACCTGTCGACGAAGTAGACCGTTGAGTCTTTCCAAAATATTGTCGCTGTCCAACTCTACTCCCTACCCCCGAACACGACCGGGGTGTTCGTTGTTTCCCAAGGCCTTGCGTAGAATATCATTCCGATCATCGGAAGCAAATTCTCCTTGAGATTCTCTCAACTTCAGAGAGTTCTAAAGTTTTAAAAAATATTTACCAACAATTGAAAAATAAAAAATTACTGAATCTGAATTAATAACATATACAAGTGATACAACTTACTATCTTCGAGTTGATCTCTTGCGACTCGTCTGTGACGTACTCCCCTCTGGAGTTTACTCTCACTCTCTTCCAAGAATCACAACGAGCTACGGGAGATGGAGGATATAGGTTACTTGCTTGCTCCTCACTCATATCGGAGTCAATTACCTCTTGTTTTTTCAGACCAATTTTTTCAGCCATCATTTGTGCTTCTAATTTTTGGTACCCTGCTCGATACATACGATATGTATACTTGTTAGAAGATATGATCTTTTGGTTTTTGGCTCGGATGACCTAAAAGAAAGTTTATTAGATTGTCATTTAAAACAATAACTTAATAAGTTCATATTCTAAATTTAACTCATTTACCTCAAACTCCGGGCTATCTCTGGATTTTCTGAATTGCTCCCATTGATTGAGAGGGATAAAGTTATAGACATCGCATGGATTTCTATC
Organism: Triglochin maritima; assembly: GCA_963682175.1. NCBI lineage: Eukaryota > Viridiplantae > Streptophyta > Magnoliopsida > Alismatales > Juncaginaceae > Triglochin > Triglochin maritima. Next base: position 31,484,034 of record OY821776.1, on the reverse strand, counting down.
CTTGTGGTCTCCGAATATGTACTTGTTCGTTAAATTTGTTTTGAATTCCCTCCAACGAACCGACATGTATGTCATCCAGTTTTTCTTCAACTTGTAAGTGGATTGAAACTCAAAAGATTCCTACAACACGTTAACTTTATATATCTCAAAAGTTCGACTAAAACTATAGAAATCTATAATGGAATCATTATCTGCACGTTATCACATATTGTGTCCTTCAACTTCTCATCTACATTGGCCCAACTCGACAGAAATGCCAAATTTGGCCCTCGCAAAGCTACCCAGATAACTTTTGCATTTATCAGATAGCATTTTCAATCCATATAGCTTCACCATGGTCATCTCTAAACATACAAGTCTCAACATTCATTTCTTCATCTACTGAGTTCAACTCAGGTGCTTGCTTAGAGAAAGGTGGTGTCTCATCATACTCGATCATACTATCATATGATACAATTTTTTTTCTTCCCATCCAGAATTACTACCCATTTCTTATCACATGGATCAACCACATTGAAGACTTGTTTCGCTTGGGAAGCGAGAATAAAAGGTTCTCCTTTATACCTTTTTTTGGAAAAATGAATTAAAGTGAACCCATAGTCATCCACTCGAACTCCACTTTTATTATTAGCCCACTTGCATCTAAATATAGGTACTTTAAATTTAATAAGTCTAGCTCCCATATGTCTTCAATTACACCATAATAGGACATCTTGATGTATACAAGATTTTTGTCTTTAGAACTAGACACATGCAAGGACTCTGCTATTAAGGTGACACCACTGTTCTGAACAACACTTTTGGCATCTTCACAGACTGTGTAGAAAGAATATCCATTGATATGATAGCCACTGTAACTTATAACAACAGAACGCTGCCCGTAGGCCAACCATTGTATTGTCAAAGAAACATCACGCTTGTAAGCCACATTTTCTAACCAAGAGTTTATTGTGACTATTTATTACTTGTTGATCACTCCACAAAGGATTTCTTTCCTTTAGAAACTTCATGTGTTCATTTAGGAAAGGTTGAACTTCATTAGAATTGCACAACACATAAAAATATGTTGTCATTAAGTCCTCGCCATTTGAATTTTACATTTTCATCCCACGTGTCCATTTACCATCGGCACATTTATCATGACGATTCTTCGGAAGTCAAACAGTTTTGGTGTTTGCTAGGTGATTGATTCGTTTTATATTAACTAGTTGCAAACAGGATGTATTTTCTTCGCAAATTGGACAAGCTTTACGACCTTTGATTGAATATCTAGACAGATTACCATAAGCTGGAAAGTCATTAATCATGCAAAATATTATTGCCCGCATTATGAACGACTCCTGACGATAAGAATCAAAAACTCGCTCTCCGTCATCCCACAATCTCTTTAGGTCATCAATTAAAGGTCTTAAATACACATCAATGTCGTTTCCATGTTGATTCAGACCAGAAATCATTAAGGACAACATAATATATTTGCGTTTCATGCATAACCACGGGGCCAGATTGTAAATTACAAGCAGAACATGCCAAGAACTGTGAATGCTACTCAAACTACCGAAAGGATTCATTCCATCCGTACAGAGTCCATGTCGTACATTCCTGGATTCTTCACCAAACACAGGGAAGTCGAAATCTACTTTTTTCCACTGAGGTGAATCTGTAGGATGACGTAGTGATTGACATCATATCATGCATTTATTTGTGTCTTATATCCATTATATTTAGCCTAAACAATGCTATGTAACGAGTTTCATGTTTGAGTTTTAGGAATAAACAAGATTGAGGAGAAGAGGCATAAAAGGACCTAGAAGCAAGGAAAATGACTGAGTTGCAAGACTTGAGGACTGAGATGCAAGAGGGAAGCACCCAGATGAAAGCCTAAAGGACCAATGAGTAAATCAGGAAACTCCACACCATCATGATGAGTATTTTGGCAATTAAATCCAGGCCCAACCATCAACAACCGAATTGGGTTCATCAAACACCAAGAAATCAATCCAGAACCGAGCCACCAAAATGCAGAGTCGATCCAACACTTATAGACCGCCAATTAGCGGTCCAAGACCGCCAATTGGCGGTCTATCTGGATCCAAACCCAATAAGACTTGGCTGGGTGTTGTATTAGCATGTATTTAGTTCATTTATGGTATGCGTTTAGTCCCATACCGGGGGATTGTCCCGGATTACCTTTTTCTATGGCTATAAATAGAACTCCTCCTCCTCCATTGTATTCTACCCATTGCTTGGTGGCATTCTCTCTACTTGGAGTAAGCCTTGAAGCAAAACTCAAGGTGGAGAAGAGTGCTACCTTCAATGTGAGTCATTTTAATAAAATAATTATTCTTAGTTTCTTTTAATCTTGTCTTTTAATTCTTGCATGCTTCGTTAGTTTTACTTTCCTTTCCTTTTAGATTCTTTAATATTTCTTGCTTGCTTAGGTTAATTTCATTTCAGTATAATGTTTCATTTTGTTAATGTAGTTAGTGTAATGAGTAGTGAGTAGTTCCATCCCCATTTCGGGGGTGGAGAAATATGTGATGTGATAATGTGATGTATTTGGTGTGTGTTATCTTAATCCCTTGAGCCTTATATGATTTCCATAACCAGCTAATGAGATTTCGCTCTAGTCTTTGATATGCTAATGCTCTTGAATGAAGCTTAGCTTATTCTTAGATTAGTGGACCTATTTTATGGGGAATGATAAGTTGAGGATATGGATGGAATTGATAAGGGAAACATGACTTGTAGTTGCATGTGCTCGTGTTGCCTTTACCTTGGTTAATGCCTTGTATGTTGTAATGATAATGTCCTATCTTATTTCATGTGGAGGCATAGTGGGGTGTGGTCTTTATACATGAGTTCATTTACCTTCATTCCAATTATTGCCTTGTATGTTTTAATGATATTTGGTTATCTTATTTCATGTGGAGGCAAAGCTGGATTTAGTTTTATGATTTTCATGCAATACAAGTTGTAATGAGCTTGATTGAACACACATACATACACATATCTTTGTATTCACATCTTTTCTCTACCCCTTATTGGGTTTAGTTTTATTGTTTATCTTCCATTTCCTTTTGCATTTTAGTTTAGTTTAGTGTAATCAATCTTTCTCTCATTTCTTTCCCACTCACCTTCGAACAAACTAAAGTCGACACACCTCCTTGTAGATCGACCCGTATTTGCCACCGCTTCAACGTGGCCGTGCACTTGCGGTTAATTAAAACGTATCAATCAAGTTTTTCGTGCCATTGCCGGGGAGGTGCTATCTCCAGACTTTGGTTTGGACGATTCGAGTGGGTTTAATTTCTTGTTTTTAGTTTTTGTTTCTTTCAGGGATATCTTGGCATCAAGGGGAGGCAACTGAAGAAATTGGATGAATAAGGACACCAAAGTGACCGCCAATCAGTGGTCTGGGACCGCCCATTGGTGGCCTGGTCAGCTGACTTTGCTCCAAATTTCATTCTGGTTGTTTATTTCGTCAATTTAGTAGTCTGGGAGTTCAATTTTCCATGTTTCAACCTATAGTTAGCTCCCAGATTAATCAATTCCCCTTTTAAGACAACTTTGATTATAAAACTAAAAGCAAAAGATTAGACTTCTTGCCATCTAGGTCATGCATCATTTGTAGACCTTGCACGCATTTGTCTTTTCTTTTCTTCACATTCTTGTTGTCAATTGCTGGCGTGAGGTACGTGCACCCATTCTGTCATTCATGCATGGTTAAAGCCTGCATTAGTTAGTAAGGTGCATCGGGACAAGAGTGAGGTGAGTGCTTGTTTGGTGAGTTGCTTGCTAGACTAAGATTTCAAAACATCTTTAGGGGGCATCACCTATAGTCTTGAAAAATAAGGTGGGGGATTTCATCACCCTTTCCTTGGCCCCAAAAATCACTCGTAATCAAAGCCTTAATTCTAAAAGCAAGTAGACATTGGCCCTAAGGATTGCGGACGCACTAGGAGAGCAATCTAGTGTAGACCGTCATGGCCTGATCGGCATTGCCTACATTGTCGATGGTAGGAGGTACTAGATCTCCAGATCTGGTATCACTTGCTGGGCATTGTGGTCTTCGTTGTAGGGAGGTGAGGCGTGTCGAGGCTAGTGACATCGAAGTTAGACATCGTCTAGCCTAAGGACCCATAGCCTTAAGTTGATTGAGCCGTGCTTGCTAGTTAGGCTTCTACCTGATCCCATTACCCAGGCTAGATCTAAGGATTCTTCCCTCCTCATCTATTCTCTACGAGTAGTCTCCTCCTATGAGTACACCTTCTGTTGTATGTTATTTTAGAGTCGAGTCGAGCATTTTATGCGAGGTTGGGCTCGTTTTGGTGAGAGCGCTCGACTTGAGAGAGTGAATTTTTCTAAGATGGACGGTCATGGTGATTGGCCATCTCCGCCTCGTGCTACTTTGGAGCGTGAGGCTGAGTCTTCCCGTGGTGACGGGGGAGACCGGGTTCCATACATGGATTACCTCGGTCCGCTCCCACCACCACGTAAACATCCTTCTCCCCCTCCTTTGAGTTGAGCGGAAGAGGGATTCGGTCAGGATCGAGTTCTTGGTGCACCACCACCTTTAGCTCGACAGGATAGACCGATGACTTTTTGGGAGCGGACCCATCCTGTTCGGGCCGTGCAACCTTCTTGCATAGTTCTTCCCCCAGCTCGCAGGAACAACTATGAGCTGAGACCTCAATATGTGAGCATGCTTCCTACCTTCACTGCCAATAAGGAGGATCCGTATATTTTTATACGCGAATTCGAGGAAGTATGCTCCATGTTCAAGCTTCAACAGCTTGATGAGGATTCAGTCCGGTTGACGATGATTTCTTCCGCGTTGAAGGATAACGCGAAGAAATGGATGTACAGCCTCCCAGCGAGCTCTATTCGGTCTTGGGATGACTTTGTGACCGTATTTCTGAAGAGATTTTTCCCTCAAAGGAAAACTAAACAGATACGGCACCAGATACATCAAATGTATCAGACAGAGACCGAATCTTTTCATGCTTTCTTTGAGAGTTTCAAGGACCTTCTCCAGCAGTGCCCTCATCATGGACTTGAGCTATGGCAGTTGTGCCAAATTGTTTATGAGGACCTCAACTACAACACCCGCACATTGTTGGAGTCGATGTGTCAAGGTGATTTCCAAATGAAACCCATCTATGAGGCATGGGACACTTTTGAGTTAATGGCAAAACGTAGCTTTGAGTGGGACACCATGAGAGAGCCGCCAGGTCCTCTGGTCGGGCTGGATCATATCATGTTGAGTCGACTATCGCGTCTGAGGCGAAATTCGCTGCTCTCATGCGTAGGATTAAGAGTTTAGAGATGGACCGAGGTCCTGTAGCTCAGGTCGCTACTCCTGGGTGTAGTAGGTGTGGACTTACCGGCCATGATAACTTGGAATGCACTTACGCTCCAAGGCATACTGAGCATGCGAATGGGATGTATCAACAGAGGCCACGTAACGACCCGTACAATCACTCCTACAACCCAGGATGGTGTAACCATCCTAACTTCTCTTGGGGGCCTAGTGGTGGTCACGGTCAGAGGTCACACGCTTAACCTCAACCTGCACCTTATCAACCTCCACGTCCATCGGCGACCTACCAACCCCCACATCAAAGGTCTCAACACCATAATTACCAACCTGTTCAGACCTCATCGTCGGGTTATTCCAACCTGACTCCACTACCCCAGAGGGTTGACTTGAAGGACCCCACTCTTGAACAAACCCTTCAAGCGTTCATGCAGAGCACATAAACCATGTTTGCGGCCAGCAATAATTTGGTCAAAGCATTGGAAATGCAAGTTAGCCAGTTGGCTGATCAACTCCACGAACGTGAGAATGGTGAGTTACCGAGTCAACCTGTGATAAATCCCATGGGTCAACCTGCCTATTCTAGGCAGAATGTACACAATGTTGAAAGTGACCCTTCCCAACATGCCAATGTTGTCCATACCTTGAGATCGGGAAGGGTTGTTGACAACAATGTGGAAATGCCTGAAGCCAACCCTGTTGGCGAGACTTCCGAGGAGAGTCTTGAGTCTGTCAAGGAACCTAATTATGAGACTCCTCCTCGTGATCGTTATGTCCCCAAGGCACCATTCCCTCATGAGTTGACTAAAAAACGTGATGAGCATTGGGACAAGATCGTTGAGGTACTTAGGCAAGTAAAGGTGAACATCCCGTTGTTGGACGTTGTTCAACAAATGCCACCGTATGCCAAGTTCCTCAAGGACCTTTGCACCACTAAGAGAAAAACAAATGTTCCAAAAAAGGCATTTTTGGCCGCCTATGTGAGCTCAATATTGACACAACCCAGGCAAGTCAAATACAAGGACTGAGGTTGTCGAACTATCTCTTGCATGATCGGTAATGTGACAATCTCTCAAGCTTTATTGAATTTGGGAGCATCTGTGAACCTCCTGCCCTACTATGTCTATGTCAACCTTGGAATAAGCGATCTTAAACCAACGAGGACAACCCTCCAGTTGGCTGACAGATCCGTCAAGATTCCACTAGGGAGTGTGGAGGATGTCCTTATCAAAGTGGGTGAGTTCGTATTTCCAGTTGATTTCATCATCTTGGATACTGAACCCGTGTCCAACCCACAAGGACAAATTCTAGTGGTCCTTGGAGGGTCGTTTCTTGCGACATCTAATGCTTTGATCAATTGTCACAATGGATTGACGAGGTTGCCTTTTGGAAACCTCACAGCGGATTTCAACATCTTTACTCTTGGTAAGCAACCCGGGCTCTTCGACGATACCGTCAGAGCCAATTTCATCCAGGACATGGAAGAGCCCGAGTCATTAGGCATGTTCGACTCACATCGACATATTATTGAGGTGCCTAATGACCAGGTTGCGAGTGAAGAGGATCTTGAAGAATCCTCCAGTGTATCTCTGGACGAGGAGGCACATCTGGGAGCTTGCTCCTCTTACCCCGTGGCCCTTAAGACACTTGAAAGTAACTCTGAATCGACAAGGTCCCACCTCTGGTCGAGCTTAAACCGCTCCCCGATAACCTAAAGTACATCTTTTTAGGGGATAATGAGACCTTACCACTCATTATTGCTTCTGATCTTGCACAAGATCAAGAGGTTGCCCTCAAAAGAGTATTCTTTGAAAACAAAGAGGCGATCGGGTGGTCATTGAAGGATATCAAGGGAATTAGCCATGTTATTGTTCAGCATCACATCCACATGGAAGAGGATTCTAGGCCCCGCAGGGACCCACAACGAAGAGTGAATCCTGTACTGAAAGAAGCCATCCGAAAGGAGGTTCTCAAGTGCTTGGATCATGGCATAATCTATCCGATTTCTCAAGTTCTTCATACAAAATTATTGACTCTAGAGATATGGTAATATGGAGAAGACCCAATTGTTTGAAGCACGTACAGAACCGGAAGCGCCCTTTGTTTCAAAGAGAGGAAGACGGGTTATTCACATTTAATTTGATGGTCAGAGGCAAATTGAAAGCTAAGCAGTGGTAATTATAAAGATCCTGACATGCCTGCAAACTGGCTGGCGAGTTTGCGTTGATTATCGCAAGCTAGTTTCAAAGGTGTATGATCAGCATCTTCTCCGATATGGTAGAGCGTTTCCTTGAGATTTTCATGGACAACTTTTCCATATTTGGCGCTCCTTTGATGAGTGCCTTCGTCACTTGAGCTTTGTCCTCAAGCGATGTCGTGAGAAGAACCTCACTCTCAATTCGGAGAAATGTCACTTCAGGGTGAAGCGAGGGATTGTACTTGGACATGTGGTCTCAAGTAGGGGAATTGAGGTCGATCCCGCCAAAGTGGATCTTATTGCTAATCTCCCAATGCCACGTAATGTGAAGGATATCTGCGCCTTTTTGGGGCATGCTGGATTCTATCGGAGGTTCATTCCGCATTTTAGCAAAATTTCTCGACCTCTCACGACATTGTTGGCTAAGAATGCCATTTTTGAGTTCACACCGGATTGCCACCATGCTTTTTTGACCTTGAAGAAAGAGCTGACTTCAGCTCCCATAATTAAGGCACCGATGTGGACTGAACCTTTTGAGTTAATGTGTGATGCATCTGACTTCGCTGTGGGAGCAGTGCTTGGGTAACAATTGGACAAATTGCCTCATGTGATCTACTATGCCAGTAGAACACTCAATGATGCCCAATTGAACTAGACTGTGACCGAGAAGGAATTCTTAGCGATCATATTTTCTTTGGAGAAATTCCGGTCGTACTTGATTGACTCCCACGTGATTATCTATTATGATCACACAGCCATCAAGGACCTCATGGCGAAGAAAGATGCAAAGTCCTGACTCTTGAGATGGATCTTGTTGTTACAAGAATTCGATATCGAGATTCGGGATAAAAAAGTGTGTGAAAACGTTGTAGCAAACCACCTGTCTCATTTAGAAATGACCAACCCACATGACCAAATAATTGAGACAAATTTCCTGAGGAGCAGTTGTTCACGATCAAAGATAACCCTTGGTTTGCCGACATCGTGAACTACCTCGTGACCGAGCAACTTCATGTGGGTTGGTCAAAATCTGACCAAACCAAATTTAGATCTTATGTCAGATTCTTTCATTGGGACGACCCTACCTATTCAAATACTGCTCTTACCAAATTTTCAGGCGGTGCGTCCCAGATAACGAGTTCCAAAGTGTGCTCCATTTCTGCCACTCTAAGGCATGTGGAGAACACTTTGGGGCAAAGAAAACTGCCGTCAAGGTGCTCCAATCTGGATTCTACTGACCTTCTCTTTTCAAAGATGCTTACAACTTTTGTAAGCAATGTGGTAAGTGTCAGTGCCTTGGCAGGATTGGTCGACGTGACATGATGCCTTTGCAAAATGTCCTTGTTGTCGACATCTTCGATGTGTGGGGCATCGACTTTATGGGTCCCTTCCCGAACTCGTTCGGGAATATTTACATTCTGGTGGTCGTTGACTATGTGTCTAAGTGGTCACCAAATTCTTAAGGGACATTTTTGCGCGATTTGGTACTCCTCGTACCATAATCAGCGATAGGGGTACCCACTTCTGTAATCGCTCCTTTGAAACGCTTATGAGGAAATATTCGATCACCCACAAGCTTGCGACCCCATATCATCCGCAAACTAGTGGGCAGGTCGAAGTCTCTAACCGTCAATTAAAGCAAATCCTTGAGAAGACGGTTAATTCCTCGAGGAAGGATTGGTCAACTAACTTGAATGACGCGTTGTGGGCCTTCCACACCGTGTACAAGACCAATTTGGGTATGTCCCCATATTCGGTAGTGTATGACAAAAAGGGGTCCAACGTAAACTCGACATCGTGAAGTTGGAAGTGCTATGCAATGATGCGTATGAAAATGCCAAAATTCATAAGTCCTGGGCCAAGTTGTTTCACGATCGCATGATTATGTGAAAGGTGTTTATGGCCGGGCAGAAGGTGTTGCTCTACAATTCCCGGCTTCATCTGTTTACCGGTAAGCTCCGTAGTCGCTGGTCTGGCCCTTTTATTGTCCAAACCGTGTTTCCTCATGGAGCGGTTGACATCTTGAACCCAGGGAATGGGGATGTGTTCAAAGTTAATGGACAATGCCTCAAACTCTACTTGAGGGGGCACCAGCCAAAGTCGAGGAGGTCATGTTCCTTCATGAACCTCTCTCGCACTCAACCATTCATGCTCCTGCAAGAGTGCTTGAGTTTTCACGTTTGTATAAATTTAAATTTGAAAAACAAAGTCCTTCAGTGAGCATCGATTGTTGTGGGCTCCAACCCTTGAGTATTTGGGCCCCATTTCTTTCACGTATTTATATCCCTTCTTTAGCATCTCACAGGTTTTGAGGGAATTCGGGTTTGTGTCCATCACTATAACCATGAACTTCCTGTTGCGCTTCATGTTGGAGAGATCTTTCCTTTTTCATGCATAAATCCATGTAGTATCTTGCTCATATTCATTGAGGACAATGCATGAAGTAGGTGTGGGGGGTGTTTTTACGTGTGTACAGAGTCGAGTCTTTTCGTTTGATTTTTGTTTTCTTTTGTATGCATTCTTAGGGTCATGATAGTGTGCTGCATTTAATATCAATATATCTGCTTGCCATGATCCTTGGGTGACTTGTCTTCTTTTGCTTGCCTAGTGCTTCAAAATTTTCACATTTCTTTCCAAATCTTCATGTGATTGTGAAAGAAAATGTTTTGTGGGTTTTGTGTCTGTTAGCATGTGCAAAACCGTTGAGAGGCAAAGTAAAAAGAAAGCTCCCAAAATTGTCTTGAACTTGATGCATTAGGATATCTAGTACAGTGGCTTTAGGATTTATCTAGTCGTTAGGATGCACCCCAGTTTTCCCACGGGGTGAGTAATCATACGGTTTCAGTGCTCAAATATTTAAAGAAGTCCACCCAGAACCTAGTGAGTCAATAAGTCGTGTATGTTAAAGTAAGGACGTTTGTTGTAGTCAAGGACCCTTTAAATCTTGTTGTGAGACATTAAGTGTAGGGGTTTTGGTTCATGTGTAGATCACAAATAAGTGAGTAGGTGTTCTCTCTTCTCGCACGGCTCCTATCACTGGGGAAAGTAGGTCTGTGGGGACTTTGTGTCTAGTGCTTTCGAGTCATCTGACTTGGGATGCGCCGACCGAAATCCCGTTACACGGGTGGTAGGGATTGCCCTATGTGGAGATTTGGGGAAAGGTTTACGTGATAGTGTAAGTCCTCATGGGCAATGATGCACGAAACCTGACCATGGGAGAATGAAGCTCCAACTAATAAGAAGAAAAGAAAAAAAATATATATATAAAAAAATTGAGAAAAGAAAAAATAGAAAAAAAGGTAATGCAAATAAGAACCTTAATGGACTTTACACTTTGTATCACTTGAGGATGTTGAGGTTGTCCATGTCTTTCACTTAATTCCTTATTTAACTTGCACGAATGGTTCATTAGGTTAGGTGTGTGGACTGATTACTTTTATAGAGTCGGCCCGTAGGATTACCGCGTCCAATGATCGACAAAATTTGTCCAATGAGTCGAGTGTCTAGATTGAATAATGCATCTTGTTTTGATTTTGTAGGTATATCCGCTGAAAACCCTCAGGAGACAACACTCCTCCTTGGCAACAAGGAGGTTTAACGTCTTGTTGCACGTGCTAAGTGCAACCGTGATTCCTACGAAAGTGAGTAAGGATTTCTTGTTTCTCGTTTGCTTTTCTCTTTCTTTGTTTTGCTCGGGACTAGCAAAAACTTAGGTGTGGGGGTATTTGATTGACATCATTTCATGCTTATATTTGTATCTTATATCCATTATCTTACACCTAAGCAATGCACGTGACGAGTTTTATGTTTGAATTTCAAAAATAAAGAGGTTTGAAGAGAAGAGGCATAAAAGATGTTAATGCCTTGTATGTTTTAATGATAATGACCTATATTATTTCATGTGGCGGCATAGTGGGGTGTGGTCTTTATGCATGAGTTCATTTAGCTTCCTTAAAATTATTGTCTTGTATGTTTTAATGATATTGGGTTATCTTATTTCATGTGGAGGCAAAGTTGGATTTAGTTTTATGATTTTCATGCAATACATGTTATAATGAGCTTGATTAAACACACACACATACACATATCTTTGTATTCACACTCTTTTCTCTACCCCCTATGGGGTTTAGTTTTATTGCTTATCTTCCATTTCCTTTTGCATTTTAGTGTAGTTTAGTGTAATCAATCTTTCTCTACTTTCTTTCCCACTCGCCTTCAAACAAACTAAAGTCAAAACACCTCCCTGTGGATTGACCTGTATTTGGCACCGCTTCAACGCGGCCGTGCACTTGAGGTTAATTAAAACGTATCAATCAAGTTTTTGGCGCCGTTGCCGGGAAGGTGCTCTGTCCAGACTTTGGTTTGGACGATTCGAGTGGGTTTAATTTTTTGTTTTTAGTTTTTGTTTTTAGGTTTAACTAAGCAATCAATGCCAAAACAAAGTTAAAGTCCATTATAGGTCCTTAGTACTAGACGACGCCTAACTTCGAATGAATGTAAATCCTATATGATGAATGACTTAGGAATATTGTCTAATCGTTTGCTTTAGGTTATTAAAGGTCAAGTTGCTTAAGGGGGGCAATGAGTTTTTAGAAAGTAAACATAAATAAACATTTAACTAAACAAAATAAATTTTTTAAGCAAAAATAAGCAAAAATAAATAAACATTTAACTAAGCTAAACATTAATAAACATAAATAAATGTATGAACTCTCTAAACTAATTAAACATAAGCTTTTACATGATCTATGTTATATTACATTTAATATAAAATATAAGTTATTATTTTAAAATATCATGTTATTAATAACAATTGAGATTATATATTATTTGAAATTTTGGCAGAACCTCTCCTAAAATTTGCTATGTAAAAATCTTCAAATGCTGGAATTAACAAGAAAATTTTATAACAGTACATGATATAAACTTGATATCCATTCCACTCAATTCATCACAAACACACTACATCCAAACCCCTCAAACTTTGACACAACACATGTTTACATTTAGTCATATGTTTACATTTTCCATATAACAAAATTGGCTTCTTGGTTAAAGAATAAATAGCTAAAGGCTAGTCCTTAATACATGTTATATGTGGACTTAGTCTTCGTAAAAGAAATTATTACTATATATAGTATCTTCCATCAAAATAACAATCTTAGTCTTCTAAAATATATATAATATGGTCGATTGAGGTGAGTTAGTTTATTAATCATTTCCTTGTGTACGTAATCTCACGAGCAAGCAACCAACAAACTCCATTGACAACGATTATTGACTAATACCTAACCAAGTGGACACAAACATACAATTTATTGCTTATATATTTATATTTCTTCCAAACATATTACAATGCATCAGTTTTCAACACACAACGAAAAAATTACTAACAACAATTCAAACTAAGAGACAAAATGAGTGGAATCATGAACCAGTAAACGTGTGTCCTCCTCGAAAGCGCAGCCTCCCTCGAATCTGCCAAATATAGATAGTTCTAAACCACACTTGAAAGGTAATAGATTAATCAGACAACACATAAACCACATACAACAACAACAAACCATGTATTTAATCACAAACTAAATGATTTTCAACCAACACAAGACCACAAACAAATCATAAAAAACCAACACCAAATCCAACATGCAAAAAAAATCAATTTCACACATTTAACAGCCAAATGCATCACAAATCTCCACTAACTATCAACAAATAAATAATGCAAACAACACAGACCCTACAGAATCCAACTGAATTCGTTCCAAACACATAATCATAAAATTGAAGAACACGTTATCCACATTTCAACTCAACTGAAAAATCCAAAGACGGGTCAAGAGAGAACGTCGATTGGCATTGGATCCGAACGAGAGGAGAAGTTTACCAAGATAGACAAGACACATAACTCCACCTACAATCCGAAACTAAACAAACCAAAACTAAACGAAAATCTTACGGTGGTTAGGAATGTGGAGGAAGACGGAGGAGAGGGTCGGAAAACGGGAGGAGAGGTTGGGACATCGCTGCGGTGCCAGATATTGCTGCAGCTCGGTCGGAGATCGGTCGTGGAGGAGGATATTGTCGCTGTCCAACTCTACTCCCTACCCCCGAACACGACCGGGGTGTTCGTTGTTTCCCAAGGCCTTGCGTAGAATATCATTCCGATCATCGGAAGCAAATTCTCCTTGAGATTCTCTCAACTTCAGAGAGTTCTAAAGTTTTAAAAAATATTTACCAACAATTGAAAAATAAAAAATTACTGAATCTGAATTAATAACATATACAAGTGATACAACTTACTATCTTCGAGTTGATCTCTTGCGACTCGTCTGTGACGTACTCCCCTCTGGAGTTTACTCTCACTCTCTTCCAAGAATCACAACGAGCTACGGGAGATGGAGGATATAGGTTACTTGCTTGCTCCTCACTCATATCGGAGTCAATTACCTCTTGTTTTTTCAGACCAATTTTTTCAGCCATCATTTGTGCTTCTAATTTTTGGTACCCTGCTCGAGACATACGATATGTATACTTGTTAGAAGATATGATCTTTTGGTTTTTGGCTCGGATGACCTAAAAGAAAGTTTATTAGATTGTCATTTAAAACAATAACTTAATAAGTTCATATTCTAAATTTAACTCATTTACCTCAAACTCCGGGCTATCTCTGGATTTTCTGAATTGCTCCCATTGATTGAGAGGGATAAAGTTATAGACATCGCATGGATTTCTATCCTTGTGGTCTCCGAATATGTACTTGTTCGTTAAATTTGTTTTGAATTCCCTCCAACGAACCGACATGTATGTCATCCAGTTTTTCTTCAACTTGTAAGTGGATTGGAACTCAAAAGATTCCTACAACACGTTAACTTTATATATCTCAAAAGTTCGACTAAAACTATAGAAATCTATAATGGAATCATTATCTGCACGTTATCACATATTGTGTCCTTCAACTTCTCATCTACATTGGCCCAACTCGACAGAAATGCCAAATTTGGCCCTCGCTAAGCTACCCAGATAACTTTTGCATTTATCAGATAGCATTTTCAATCCATATAGCTTCACCATGGTCATCTCTAAACATACAAGTCTCAACATTCATTTCTTCATCTACTGAGTTCAACTCAGGTGCTTGCTTAGAGAAAGGTGGTGTCTCATCATACTCGATCATACTATCATATGATACAATTTTTTTTCTTCCCATCCAGAATTACTACCCATTTCTTATCACATGGATCAACCACATTGAAGACTTGTTTCGCTTGGGAAGCGAGAATAAAAGGTTCTCCTTTATACCTTTTTTTGGAAAAATGAATTAAAGTGAACCCATAGTCATCCACTCGAACTCCACTTTTATTATTAGCCCACTTGCATCTAAATATAGGTACTTTAAATTTAATAAGTCTAGCTCCCATATGTCTTCAATTACACCATAATAGGACATCTTGATGTATACAAGATTTTTGTCTTTAGAACTAGACACATGCAAGGACTCTGCTATTAAGGTGACACCACTGTTCTGAACAACACTTTTGGCATCTTCACAGACTGTGTAGAAAGAATATCCATTGATATGATAGCCACTGTAACTTATAACAACAGAATGCTGCCCGTAGGCCAACCATTGTATTGTCAAGGAAACATCACGCTTGTAAGCCACATTTTCTAACCAAGAGTTTATTGTGACTATTTATTACTTGTTGATCACTCCACAAAGGATTTCTTTCCTTTAGAAACTTCATGTGTTCATTTAGGAAAGGTTGAACTTCATTAGAATTGCACAACACATAAAAATATGTTGTCATTAAGTCCTCGCCATTTGAATTTTACATTTTCATCCCACGTGTCCATTTACCATCGGCACATTTATCATGACGATTCTTCGGAAGTCAAACAGTTTTGGTGTTTGCTAGGTGATTGATTCGTTTTATATTAACTAGTTGCAAACAGGATGTATTTTCTTCGCAAATTGGACAAGCTTTACGACCTTTGATTGAATATCTAGACAGATTACCATAAGCTGGAAAGTCATTAATCATGCAAAATATTATTGCCCGCATTATGAACAACTCCTGACGATAAGAATCAAAAACTCGCTCTCCGTCATCCCACAATCTCTTTAGGTCATCAATTAAAGGTCTTAAATACACATCAATGTCGTTTCCATGTTGATTCAGACCAGAAATCATTAAGGACAACATAATATATTTGCGTTTCATGCATAACCACGGGGCCAGATTGTAAATTACAAGCAGAACATGCCAAGAACTGTGAATGCTACTCAAACTACCGAAAGGATTCATTCCATCCGTACAGAGTCCATGTCGTACATTCCTGGATTCTTCACCAAACACAGGGAAGTCGAAATCTACTTTTTTCCACTGAGGTGAATCTGTAGGATGACGTAGTGATTGACATCATATCATGCATTTATTTGTGTCTTATATCCATTATATTTAGCCTAAACAATGCTATGTAACGAGTTTCATGTTTGAGTTTTAGGAATAAACAAGATTGAGGAGAAGAGGCATAAAAGGACCTAGAAGCAAGGAAAATGACTGAGTTGCAAGACTTGAGGACTGAGATGCAAGAGGGAAGCACCCAGATGAAAGCCTAAAGGACCAATGAGTAAATCAGGAAACTCCACACCATCATGAGGAGTATTTTGGCAATTAAATCCAGGCCCAACCATCAACAACCGAATTGGGTTCATCAAACACCAAGAAATCAATCCAGAACCGAGCCACCAAAATGCAGAGTCGATCCAACACTTATAGACCGCCAATTAGCGGTCCAAGACCGCCAATTGGCGGTCTATCTGGATCCAAACCCAATAAGACTTGGCTGGGTGTTGTATTAGCATGTATTTAGTTCATTTATGGTATGCGTTTAGTCCCATACCGGGGGATTGTCCCGGATTACCTTTTTCTATGGCTATAAATAGAACTCCTCCTCCTCCATTGTATTCTACCCATTGCTTGGTGGCATTCTCTCTACTTGGAGTAAGCCTTGAAGCAAAACTCAAGGTGGAGAAGAGTGCTACCTTCAATGTGAGTCATTTTAATAAAATAATTATTCTTAGTTTCTTTTAATCTTGTCTTTTAATTCTTGCATGCTTCGTTAGTTTTACTTTCCTTTCCTTTTAGCTTCTTTAATATTTCTTGCTTGCTTAGGTTAATTTCATTTCAGTATAATGTTTCATTTTGTTAATGTAGTTAGTGTAATGAGTAGTGAGTAGTTCCATCCCCATTTCGGGGGTGGAGAAATATGTGATGTGATAATGTGATGTATTTGGTGTGTGTTATCTTAATCCCTTGAGCCTTATATGATTTCCATAACCAGCTAATGAGATTTCGCTCTAGTCTTTGATATGCTAATGCTCTTGAATGAAGCTTAGCTTATTCTTAGATTAGTGGACCTATTTTATGGGGAATGATAAGTTGAGGATATGGATGGAATTGATAAGGGAAACATGACTTGTAGTTGCATGTGCTCGTGTTGCCTTTACCTTGGTTAATGCCTTGTATGTTGTAATGATAATGTCCTATCTTATTTCATGTGGAGGCATAGTGGGGTGTGGTCTTTATACATGAGTTCATTTACCTTCATTCCAATTATTGCCTTGTATGTTTTAATGATATTTGGTTATCTTATTTCATGTGGAGGCAAAGCTGGATTTAGTTTTATGATTTTCATGCAATACAAGTTGTAATGAGCTTGATTGAACACACATACATACACATATCTTTGTATTCACATCTTTTCTCTACCCCTTATTGGGTTTAGTTTTATTGTTTATCTGCCATTTCCTTTTGCATTTTAGTTTAGTTTAGTGTAATCAATCTTTCTCTCATTTCTTTCCCACTCACCTTCGAACAAACTAAAGTCGACACACCTCCTTGTAGATCGACCCGTATTTGCCACCGCTTCAACGTGGCCGTGCACTTGCGGTTAATTAAAACGTATCAATCAAGTTTTTCGTGCCATTGCCGGGGAGGTGCTATCTCCAGACTTTGGTTTGGACGATTCGAGTGGGTTTAATTTTTTGTTTTTAGTTTTTGTTTCTTTCAGGGATATCTTGGCATCAAGAGGAGGCAACTGAAGAAATTGGATGAATAAGGACACCAAAGTGACCGCCAATCAGTGGTCTGGGACCGCCCATTGGTGGCCTGGTCAGCTGACTTTGCTCCAAATTTCATTCTGGTTGTTTATTTCGTCAATTTAGTAGTCTGGGAGTTCAATTTTCCATGTTTCAACCTGTAGTTAGCTCCCAGATTAATCAATTCCCCTTTTAAGACAACTTTGATTATAAAACTAAAAGCAAAAGATTAGACTTCTTGCCATCTAGGTCATGCATCATTTGTAGACCTTGCACGCATTTGTCTTTTCTTTTCTTCACATTCTTGTTGTCAATTGTTGGCGTGAGGTACGTGCACCCATTCTGTCATTCATGCATGGTTAAAGCCTGCATTAGTTAGTAAGGTGCATCGGGACAAGAGTGAGGTGAGTGCTTGTTTGGTGAGTTGCTTGCTAGACTAAGATTTCAAAACATCTTTAGGGGGCATCACCTATAGTCTTGAAAAATAAGGTGGGGGATTTCATCACCCTTTCCTTGGCCCCAAAAATCACTCGTAATCAAAGCCTTAATTCTAAAAGCAAGTAGACATTGGCCCTAAGGATTGCGGACGCACTAGGAGAGCAATCTAGTGTAGACCGTCATGGCCTGATCGGCATTGCCTACATTGTCGATGGTAGGAGGTACTAGATCTCCAGATCTGGTATCACTTGCTGGGCATTGTGGTCTTCGTTGTAGGGAGGTGAGGCGTGTCGAGGCTAGTGACATCGAAGTTAGACATCGTCTAGCCTAAGGACCCATAGCCTTAAGTTGATTGAGCCGTGCTTGCTAGTTAGGCTTCTACCTGATCCCATTACCCAGGCTAGATCTAAGGATTCTTCCCTCCTCATCTATTCTCTACGAGTAGTCTCCTCCTCTGAGTACACCTTCTGTTGTATGTTATTTTAGAGTCGAGTCGAGCATTTTATGCGAGGTTGGGCTCGTTCTGGTGAGAGCGCTCGACTTGAGAGAGTGAATTTTTCTAAGATGGACGGTCATGGTGATTGGCCATCTCCGCCTCGTGCTACTTTGGAGCGTGAGGCTGAGTCTTCCCGTGGTGACGGGGGAGACCGGGTTCCATACATGGATTACCTCGGTCCGCTCCCACCACCACGTAAACATCCTTCTCCCCCTCCTTTGAGTTGAGCGGAAGAGGGATTCGGTCAGGATCGAGTTCTTGGTGCACCACCACCTTTAGCTCGACAGGATAGACCGATGACTTTTTGGGAGCGGACCCATCCTGTTCGGGCCGTGCAACCTTCTTGCATAGTTCTTCCCCCAGCTCGCAGGAACAACTATGAGCTGAGACCTCAATATGTGAGCATGCTTCCTACCTTCACTGCCAATAAGGAGGATCCGTATATTTTTATACGCGAATTCGAGGAAGTATGCTCCATGTTCAAGCTTCAACAGCTTGATGAGGATTCAGTCCGGTTGACGATGATTTCTTCCGCGTTGAAGGATAACGCGAAGAAATGGATGTACAGCCTCCTAGCGAGCTCTATTCGGTCTTGGGATGACTTTGTGACCGTATTTCTGAAGAGATTTTTCCCTCAAAGGAAAACTAAACAGATACGGCACCAGATACATCAAATGTATCAGACAGAGACCGAATCTTTTCATGCTTTCTTTGAGAGTTTCAAGGACCTTCTCCAGCAGTGCCCTCATCATGGACTTGAGCTATGGCAGTTGTGCCAAATTGTTTATGAGGACCTCAACTACAACACCCGCACATTGTTGGAGTCGATGTGTCAAGGTGATTTCCAAATGAAACCCATCTATGAGGCATGGGACACTTTTGAGTTAATGGCAAAACGTACCTTTGAGTGGGACACCATGAGAGAGCCGCCAGGTCCTCTGGTCGGGCTGGATCATATCATGTTGAGTCGACTATCGCGTCTGAGGCGAAATTGGCTGCTCTCATGCGTAGGATTAAGAGTTTAGAGATGGACCGAGGTCCTGTAGCTCAGGTCGCTACTCCTGGGTGTAGTAGGTGTGGACTTACGGGCCATGATAACTTGGAATGCACTTACGCTCCAAGGCATACTGAGCATGCGAATGGGATGTATCAACAGAGGCCACGTAACGACCCGTACAATCACTCCTACAACCCAGGATGGTGTAACCATCCTAACTTCTCTTGGGGGCCTAGTGGTGGTCACGGTCAGAGGTCACACGCTTAACCTCAACCTGCACCTTATCAACCTCCACGTCCATCGGCGACCTACCAACCCCCACATCAAAGGTCTCAACACCATAATTACCAACCTGTTCAGACCTCATCGTCGGGTTATTCCAACCTGACTCCACTACCCCAGAGGGTTGACTTGAAGGACCCCACTCTTGAACAAACCCTTCAAGCGTTCATGCAGAGCACATAAACCATGTTTGCGGCCAGCAATAATTTGGTCAAAGCATTGGAAATGCAAGTTAGCCAGTTGGCTGATCAACTCCACGAACGTGAGAATGGTCAGTTACCGAGTCAACCTGTGATAAATCCCATGGGTCAACCTGCCTATTCTAGGCAGAATGTACACAATGTTGAAAGTGACCCTTCCCAACATGCCAATGTTGTCCATACCTTGAGATCGGGAAGGGTTGTTGACAACAATGTGGAAATGCCTGAAGCCAACCCTGTTGGCGAGACTTCCGAGGAGAGTCTTGAGTCTGTCAAGGAACCTAATTCTGAGACTCCTCCTCGTGATCGTTATGTCCCCAAGGCACCATTCCCTCATGGGTTGACTAAAAAACGTGATGAGCATTGGGACAAGATCGTTGAGGTACTTAGGCAAGTAAAGGTGAACATCCCGTTGTTGGACGTTGTTCAACAAATGCCACCGTATGCCAAGTTCCTCAAGGACCTTTGCACCACTAAGAGAAAAACAAATGTTCCAAAAAAGGCATTTTTGGCCGCCTATGTGAGCTCAATATTGACACAACCCAGGCAAGTCAAATACAAGGACTGAGGTTGTCGAACTATCTCTTGCATGATCGGTAATGTGACAATCTCTCAAGCTTTATTGAATTTGGGAGCATCTGTGAACCTCCTGCCCTACTATGTCTATGTCAACCTTGGAATAAGCGATCTTAAACCAACGAGGACAACCCTCCAGTTGGCTGACAGATCCGTCAAGATTCCACTAGGGAGTGTGGAGGATGTCCTTATCAAAGTGGGTGAGTTCGTATTTCCAGTTGATTTCATCATCTTGGATACTGAACCCGTGTCCAACCCACAAGGACAAATTCTAGTGGTCTTTGGAGGGTCGTTTCTTGCGACATCTAATGCTTTGATCAATTGTCACAATGGATTGACGAGGTTGCCTTTTGGAAACCTCACAGCGGATTTCAACATCTTTACTCTTGGTAAGCAACCCGGGCTCTTCGACGATACCGTCAGAGCCAATTTCATCCAGGACATGGAAGAGCCCGAGTCATTAGGCATGTTCGACTCACATCGACATATTATTGAGGTGCCTAATGACCAGGTTGCGAGTGAAGAGGATCTTGAAGAATCCTCCAGTGTATCTCTGGACGAGGAGGCACATCTGGGAGCTTGCTCCTCTTACCCCGTGGCCCTTAAGACACTTGAAAGTAACTCTGAATCGACAAGGTCCCACCTCTGGTCGAGCTTAAACCGCTCCCCGATAACCTAAAGTACATCTTTTTAGGGGATAATGAGACCTTACCACTCATTATTGCTTCTGATCTTGCACAAGATCAAGAGGTTGCCCTCAAAAGAGTATTCTTTGAAAACAAAGAGGCGATCGGGTGGTCATTGAAGGATATCAAGGGAATTAGCCATGTTATTGTTCAGCATCACATCCACATGGAAGAGGATTCTAGGCCCCGCAGGGACCCACAACGAAGAGTGAATCCTGTACTGAAAGAAGCCATCCGAAAGGAGGTTCTCAAGTGCTTGGATCATGGCATAATCTATCCGATTTCTCAAGTTCTTCATACAAAATTATTGACTCTAGAGATATGGTAATATGGAGAAGACCCAATTGTTTGAAGCACGTACAGAACCGGAAGCGCCCTTTGTTTCAAAGAGAGGAAGACGGGTTATTCACATTTAATTTGATGGTCAGAGGCAAATTGAAAGCTAAGCAGTGGTAATTATAAAGATCCTGACATGCCTGCAAACTGGCTGGCGAGTTTGCGTTGATTATCGCAAGCTAGTTTCAAAGGTGTATGATCAGCATCTTCTACGATATGGTAGAGCGTTTCCTTGAGATTTTCATGGACAACTTTTCCATATTTGGCGCTCCTTTGATGAGTGCCTTTGTCACTTGAGCTTTGTCCTCAAGCGATGACGTGAGAAGAACCTCACTCTCAATTCGGAGAAATGTCACTTCAGGGTGAAGCGAGGGATTGTACTTGGACATGTGGTCTCAAGTAGGGGAATTGAGGTCGATCCCGCCAAAGTGGATCTTATTGCTAATCTCCCACTGCCACGTAATGTGAAGGATATCTGCGCCTTTTTGGGGCATGCTGGATTCTATCGGAGGTTCATTCCGCATTTTAGCAAAATTTCTCGACCTCTCACGACATTGTTGGCTAAGAATGCCATTTTTGAGTTCACACCGGATTGCCACCATGCTTTTTTGACCTTGAAGAAAGAGCTGACTTCAGCTCCCATAATTAAGGCACCGATGTGGACTGAACCTTTTGAGTTAATGTGTGATGCATCTGACTTCGCTGTGGGAGCAGTGCTTGGGTAACAATTGGACAAATTGCCTCATGTGATCTACTATGCCAGTAGAACACTCAATGATGCCCAATTGAACTAGACTGTGACCGAGAAGGAATTCTTAGCGATCATATTTTCTTTGGAGAAATTCCGGTCGTACTTGATTGACTCCCACGTGATTATCTATTATGATCACACAGCCATCAAGGACCTCATGGCGAAGAAAGATGCAAAGTCCTGACTCTTGAGATGGATCTTGTTGTTACAAGAATTCAATATCGAGATTCGGGATAAAAAAGTGTGTGAAAACGTTGTAGCAAACCACCTGTCTCATTTAGAAATGACCAACCCACATGACCAAATAATTGAGACAAATTTCCTGACGAGCAGTTGTTCACGATCAAAGATAACCCTTGGTTTGCCGACATCGTGAACTACCTCGTGACCGAGCAACTTCATGTGGGTTGGTCAAAATCTGACCAAACCAAATTTAGATCTTATGTCAGATTCTTTCATTGGGACGACCCTACCTATTCAAATACTGCTCTTACCAAATTTTCAGGCGGTGCGTCCCAGATAACGAGTTCCAAAGTGTGCTCCATTTCTGCCACTCTAAGGCATGTGGAGAACACTTTGGGGCAAAGAAAACTGCCGTCAAGGTGCTCCAATCTGGATTCTACTGGCCTTCTCTTTTCAAAGATGCTTACAACTTTTGTAAGCAATGTGGTAAGTGTCAGTGCCTTGGCAGGATTGGTCGACGTGACATGATGCCTTTGCAAAATGTCCTTGTTGTCGACATCTTCGATGTGTGGGGCATCGACTTTATGGGTCCCTTCCCGAACTCGTTCGGGAATATTTACATTCTGGTGGTCGTTGACTATGTGTCTAAGTGGTCACCAAATTCTTAAGGGACATTTTTGCGCGATTTGGTACTCCTCGTACCATAATCAGCGATAGGGGTACCCACTTCTGTAATCGCTCCTTTGAAACGCTTATGAGGAAATATTCGATCACCCACAAGCTTGCGACCCCATATCATCCGCAAACTAATGGGCAGGTCGAAGTCTCTAACCGTCAATTAAAGCAAATCCTTGAGAAGACGGTTAATTCCTTGAGGAAGGATTGGTCAACTAACTTGAATGACGCGTTGTGGGCCTTCCACACCGTGTACAAGACCAATTTGGGTATGTCCCCATATTCGGTAGTGTATGACAAAAAGGGATCCAACGTAAACTCGACATCGTGAAGTTGGAAGTGCTATGCAATGATGCGTATGAAAATGCCAAAATTCATAAGTCCTGGGCCAAGTTGTTTCACGATCGCATGATTATGTGAAAGGTGTTTATGGCCGGGCAGAAGGTGTTGCTCTACAATTCCCGGCTTCATCTGTTTACCGGTAAGCTCCGTAGTCGCTGGTCTGGCCCTTTTATTGTCCAAACCGTGTTTCCTCATGGAGCGGTTGACATCTTGAACCCAGGGAATGGGGACGTGTTCAAAGTTAATGGACAATGCCTCAAACCCTACTTGAGGGGGCACCAGCCAAAGTCGAGGAGGTCATGTTCCTTCATGAACCTCTCTCGCACTCAACCATTCATGCTCCTGCAAGAGTGCTTGAGTTTTCACGTTTGTATAAATTTAAATTTGAAAAACAAAGTCCTTCAGTGAGCATCGATTGTTGTGGGCTCCAACCCTTGAGTATTTGGGCCCCATTTCTTTCACGTATTTATATCCCTTCTTTAGCATCTCACAGGTTTTGAGGGAATTCGGGTTTGTGTCCATCACTATAACCATGAACTTCCTGTTGCGCTTCATGTTGGAGAGATCTTTCCTTTTTCATGCATAAATCCATGTAGTATCTTGCTCATATTCATTGAGGACACTGCATGAAGTAGGTGTGGGGGGTGTTTTTACGTGTGTACAGAGTCGAGTCTTTTCGTTTGATTTTTGTTTTCTTTTGTATGCATTCTTAGGGTCATGATAGTGTGCTGCATTTAATATCAATATATCTGCTTGCCATGATCCTTGGGTGACTTGTCTTCTTTTGCTTGCCTAGTGCTTCAAAATTTTCACATTTCTTTCCAAATCTTCATGTGATTGTGAAAGAAAATGTTTTGTGGGTTTTGTGTCTGTTAGCATGTGCAAAACCGTTGAGAGGCAAAGTAAAAAGAAAGCTCCCAAAATTGTCTTGAACTTTATGCATTAGGATATCTAGTACAGTGGCTTTAGGATTTATCTAGTCGTTAGGATGCACCCCAGTGTTCCCACGGGGTGAGTAATCATACGGTTTCAGTGCTCAAATATTTAAAGAAGTCCACCCAGAACCTAGTGAGTCAATAAGTCGTGTATGTTAAAGTAAGGACGTTTGTTGTAGTCAAGGACCCTTTAAATCTTGTTGTGAGACATTAAGTGTAGGGGTTTTGGTTCATGTGTAGATCACAAATAAGTAAGTAGGTGTTCTCTCTTCTCGCACGGCTCCTATCACTGGGGAAAGTAGGTCTGTGGGGACTTTGTGTCTAGTGCTTTCGAGTCATCTGACTTGGGATGCGCCGACCGAAATCCCGTTACACGGGTGGTAGGGATTGCCCTATGTGGAGATTTGGGGAAAGGTTTACGTGATAGTGTAAGTCCTCATGGGCAATGATGCACGAAACCTGACCATGGGAGAATGAAACTCCAACTAATAAGAAGAAAAGAAAAAAAATATATATATAAAAAAATTGAGAAAAGAAAAAATAGAAAAAAAAGGTAATGCAAATAAGAATCTTAATGGACTTTACACTTTGTATCACTTGAGGATGTTGAGGTTGTCCATGTCTTTCACTTAATTCCTTATTTAACTTGCACGAATGGTTCATTAGGTTAGGTGTGTGGACTGATTACTTTTATAGAGTCGGCCCGTAGGATTACCGCGTCCAATGATCGACAAAATTTGTCCAATGAGTCGAGTGTCTAGATTGAATAATGCATCTTGTTTTGATTTTGTAGGTATATCCGCTGAAAACCCTCAGGAGACAACACTCCTCCTTGGCAACAAGGAGGTTTAACGTCTTGTTGCACGTGCTAAGTGCAACCGTGATTCCTACGAAAGTGAGTAAGGATTTCTTGTTTCTCGTTTGCTTTTCTCTTTCTTTGTTTTGCTCGGGACTAGCAAAAACTTAGGTGTGGGGGTATTTGATTGACATCATTTCATGCTTATATTTGTATCTTATATCCATTATCTTACACCTAAGCAATGCACGTGACGAGTTTTATGTTTGAATTTCAAAAATAAAGAGGTTTGAAGAGAAGAGGCATAAAAGATGTTAATGCCTTGTATGTTTTAATGATAATGACCTATATTATTTCATGTGGCGGCATAGTGGGGTGTGGTCTTTATACACGAGTTCATTTAGCTTCATTAAAATTATTGTCTTGTATGTTTTAATGATATTGGGTTATCTTATTTCATGTGGAGGCAAAGTTGGATTTAGTTTTATGATTTTCATGCAATACATGTTATAATGAGCTTGATTAAACACACACACATACACATATCTTTGTATTCACACTCTTTTCTCTACCCCCTATGGGGTTTAGTTTTATTGCTTATCTTCCATTTCCTTTTGCATTTTAGTGTAGTTTAGTGTAATCAATCTTTCTCTACTTTCTTTCCCACTCGCCTTCAAACAAACTAAAGTCAAAACACCTCCCTGTGGATTGACCTGTATTTGGCACCGCTTCAACGCGGCCGTGCACTTGAGGTTAATTAAAACGTATCAATCAAGTTTTTGGCGCCGTTGCCGGGGAGGTGCTCTGTCCAGACTTTGGTTTGGACGATTCGAGTGGGTTTAATTTTTTGTTTTTAGTTTTTGTTTTTAGGTTTAACTAAGCAATCAATGCCAAAACAAAGTTAAAGTCCATTATAGGTCCTTAGTACTAGACGACGCCTAACTTCGAATGAATGTAAATCCTATATGATGAATGACTTAGGAATATTGTCTAATCGTTTGCTTTAGGTTATTAAAGGTCAAGTTGCTTAAGGGGGGCAATGAGTTTTTAGAAAGTAAACATAAATAAACATTTAACTAAACAAAATAAATTTTTTAAGCAAAAATAAGCAAAAATAAATAAACATTTAACTAAGCTAAACATTAATAAACATAAATAAATGTATGAACTCTCTAAACTAATTAAACATAAGCTTTTACATGATCTAAGTTATATTACATTTAATATAAAATATAAGTTATTATTTTAAAATATCATGTTATTAATAACAATTGAGATTATATATTATTTGAAATTTTGGCAGAACCTCTCCTAAAATTTGCTATGTAAAAATCTTCAAATGCTGGAATTAACAAGAAAATTTTATAACAGTACATGATACAAACTTGATATCCATTCCACTCAATTCATCACAAACACACTACATCCAAACCCCTCAAACTTTGACACAACACATGTTTACATTTAGTCATATGTTTACATTTTCCATATAACAAAATTGGCTTCTTGGTTAAAGAATAAATAGCTAAAGGCTAGTCCTTAATACATGTTATATGTGGACTTAGTCTTCGTAAAAGAAATTATTACTATATATAGTATCTTCCATCAAAATAACAATCTTAGTCTTCTAAAATATATATAATATGGTCGATTGAGGTGAGTTAGTTTATTAATCATTTCCTTGTGTACGTAATCTCACGAGCAAGCAACCAACAAACTCCATTGACAACGATTATTGACTAATACCTAACCAAGTGGACACAAACATACAATTTATTGCTTATATATTTATATTTCTTCCAAACATATTACAATGCATCAGTTTTCAACACACAACGAAAAAATTACTAACAACAATTCAAACTAAGAGACAAAATGAGTGGAATCATGAACCAGTAAACGTGTGTCCTCCTCGAAAGCGCAGCCTCCCTCGAATATGCCAAATATAGATAGTTCTAAACCACACTTGAAATGTAATAGATTAATCAGACAACACATAAACCACATACAACAACAACAAACCATGTATTTAATCACAAACTAAATGATTTTCAACCAACACAAGACCACAAACAAATCAGAAAAAACCAACACCAAATCCAACATGCAAAAAAAATCAATTTCACACATTTAACAGCCAAATGCATCACAAATCTCCACTAACTATCAACAAATAAATAATGCAAACAACACAGACCCTACAGAATCCAACTGAATTCGTTCCAAACACATAATCATAAAATTGAAGAACACGTTATCCACATTTCAACTCAACTGAAAAATCCAAAGACGGGTCAAGAGAGAACGTCGATTGGCATTGGATCCGAACGAGAGGAGAAGTTTACCAAGATAGACAAGACACATAACTCCACCTACAATCCGAAACTAAACAAACCAAAACTAAACGAAAATCTTACGGTGGTTAGGAATGTGGAGGAAGACGGAGGAGAGGGTCGGAAAACGGGAGGAGAGGTTGGGACATCGCTGCGGTGCCAGATATTGCTGCAGCTCGGTCGGAGATCGGTCGTGGAGGAGGATTTGGTCGCGGAATAGCTAGGGTTTGGTTGGGTTTTTGTCTGGATGAATGACAGAAAACGTAATTGTTCTATTTGTTTAAGACCTATAGACGTCGGTTGTTATCGACAACCGAACACTTTAGTTGATGGGTTTTGCCACAACTCTTAGATACCTCCCATGCTTGTTTGGTTCTAAAATAACCAAACTTATGTATGTGAATGTTAATCAAATAGGTTAGTGATTAGATTCATAGGTTTTGCCATGACCATTAGACACCTCCTATACATGAAAGTACTACCTACATTTGTGCCTGTTGAAATGTATTCTTCACCATCTCTTTGCATGTGCGCACTCACTCCACCACTAGGGGTCTCTCCCTTCCTGATTTACAACTTTGCACTAAGTTTTCTTTTGGTTTAGTTTCAATCACTAGTTGTTGCTTCCCTTAACATTTCTTCTTACAAGTTTAGTGTAGCTTAGATTAGCATATGTAAAATTCTTCTCCCTTTATTCGCCATTCTGATTTCGGTCAAACCAGAGGGTACTTACCTCCTGATGGATCGACCCGTACTTGCCCCGTCTTCACCAATGGTTGGGCACTTGCGGTCTAAATTTAAAACGTTTAAACATGTGTCTACGGGTGGAAAACTGTACTGGGCTTCAACCGCGTCCCCAATGCCCCTTTTGTAGACTCCCCCAAAATATGGTTGTGAACCTGGGATCTTTATCACAGATAATTCTCACTGGTACTCCGTGTATCCTGACTATCTCCTCAACATACAACTTAGCAAGACCCTCTAGAAGCAAAGTGATCTTGATAGCTAAGAAGTGAGTCGACTTTGTCAATCGACTATGACCCAAATCGCGTCATGAAATGTCCTCCACTTCGGCAGTCTTGTGACAAAATCCATCGTCACATGCTCCCACTCCACTGCAACCTCAATCCTCTGCATCATCCCTTTGTACCTCTAGTGCTCCATCTTCACCTACTAACAGACCAAACATCTGGTTACAAACTCCGTTATGTTCCGCTTCATACCATTCCACCAGAAATTCTATTGTAGATACTTATACATCTTCATGCTACCTAGGTAGATAGAGTATCTAACTCTGTTGGCCTCTTCCATAATGTCTTTCCTTAGGTCTTCCACCTTTGATTCTGAGATATGGTCTATGAATCAGAATCCCGCATCGACCCCTATCCTGAAATCAGAATCTTACTTCGCAGTCAACTGCAACAAGCCAGCTAACACATCATCTGTAGTCATAGCCTGCACAACCCTCGAGACTGTCTGTGGTTCCACCCTCGGTCCTGGAATCACCGCTCCCTCTGAACTATCAGTGAATGGCATCCACTCTGCCAAAATTTCAAGCAACCTCCACATTCCCGCTCAGGCCATCTGCAACCTAATTCGCCTTTCCCGGGTGATAGGAGATGGTGAAGTCATAATCCTTTATGAACTCGAGCCATCTGTGCTGCCTCATATTCAACTCCTTTTGTGAGAACATATACTTCAAACTCTAGTGTTCTGTGAAGACCTCAATCTGCTCTCTGTTGAACGCTTTACTATTAATCGCAAGTGCACCACCATCGGTGAAGACGGGGCAAGTACGGAACGATCTGTAGGGAGCGTTGCCAACGTTTGAGTGAGAAAAATCAAGTGGAAAATAATAGTGGAAAAAGAGATTATTACGCTACTACTACAAAGATGACTACACTAAGAATGCAAAACAAACTAGAATACGATGCAAATGAAAACAAAAGAAATTCAGCAAACGATGTGCAACAAAATATGGATGAACCGCTAAGAGGTGGAGTGTGTGCATATATGAGGTGAGAGAAGTGACGAATGAAATATGTAAGCATGTATGTGTATGTATGTCATGAATGTGTCTTCATGCATAGAAAATGTCTAAAGATTTGGCAAGATCTATCAATCCATTCGCACACCATATTAGAAATGACTACTCGATTATCGTAAGACGAGGCTCAGCATGAGCAGTGTCTATGTTATGGAAAAACTCATAAAAAACTAGGAACTCATGTGAAGAACAAATCTAAGCATGGGAGGTGTCAGAAAATGTTGGCAAAACCCATCAAAATAAAGTTTCTTCAATCAATCGAGTGAGCAAACAGTAATACAAACACACGACTAACATGTAGCATGTACAACAAAAAAATTCAACCAATAAACATGAGGAAACCAAGCATGGGAAGTGTCTGAAACATATGGAAAAACCCATCAAAAATTCCCGACATATAGATGATTAAAACAAACCCGATGAACATATAAACATTCAAGTCTACACAATCAAAATTCGTCAAACATCAAAATCTCAAAACATAAATGTGCATCAACTCCACCCCCTAAAAGGGGATGAAACTACTCACTAATCATTAAGCTATTATATTAAGAAGAGAAAAATTCTAACTAATTCTACTAATATTAATATAATAAAATAAAGCTAAGAATGCAAGAATTAAAAGAGGAAACATGAAACTAACAAAGACTTCTTTATTTATGACTCACATTACAAGTAGCAACTATCCACTTGAGTGTTTCTCCAAGTCTTTACTCTATGTAGCGGGCATGACAACCAACTAAGTATTAGATTACAGAGGAGGAAGAAGAGTTCTATTTAAAGGCATGAAAAACCAAAACTGGGGCACTCCCCTGATGTGGGACTAATGAAAAATCCCAGAATAGACATCAACACGTAACCCATATCCACGCAAAATGGGGTCGTATTCTGAGAAAATAGGGCCGCTAATTGGTGGTCTTGGGCTGCCAATTGGTGGTCATTTTTTCTCAGATCGGACCCATTTTTGGATATCTTCTTTCGTACCTAAATTAGTCACATGGGGGTGCACTCGGATCGGTAATTGGAGTTTAGACCTGAATATAATTGTCAAAATACTCCTCATGATGGTGCGGAGTTTCTCGATTTTCTATTTGGTCCCTTCGGGCTTACATCCAGGCCCTTCCCTCTTGCAGAGCGGTCTTTGCGTATGACTGAGAGGTTCATTTTGCTTCCTTTAAGTCCTTTGTTCTTACATTTCAGTCCATTTTCTCTTCCCTTCTCTTCTTTATTACCTAATACCTGAAATATAAGAACAAACACTCGAGTAGCACAATATTAGGGTAAAATTGAGGATTTAATGATGCATGATATGCTACTAATCAAATATCCCCACACTTAGCTTTTGCTAGTCCCGAGCAAAACAAAGAAAGAGAAAAATGAAAGAAAGTAAAAACACACCAAACATAGGGAAATCCTAACTCACTTTTGTAGGAATCACGGTTGCACTTAGCACATGCAACAAGGCGTTAAACCCCCTTGTCGCCAAGGAGAAGGAGTGGTGTCTCTTGATGGTTTTTAGCGGATATACCCACAAAATCCAAACATTGATGCATTATTCAACCTAACAACTTGACTCGTCAGACCAACTTTTGTCAATCATTGGACACGGTAATTCTGCGGGCCGATTCTATATATGTTTCCAGTCTACACACCTAGTGTAAGATCTGCCCTCCTGCTTTGTTAATAACAAATCCACTCTCCTCATTTATGCATTATTTAATCCTATCTTCCTTTATTGGGATGGAAGTATGTCTGTATGCCTTTTTTTAATCGGTCCCTTGTCGGCCGATCGGGTATCACTCACCGGGCGAGTGTGCAAATGTTTAATTTGATCGACTCAATACGGGTTCAAGTAGGTGTGTGGTGCGTATGATAGGCTGAGCCAGGTGAGTTGGCGTGGGAGTTGAAGGGTTGCTTGTAGGTAACATGCACATTTCATGCTCTTGAATGGTGCCATTATTGGGCATGGATTGAAGTGGCTTGAATAGCCTTGATGTCTCAAGAAGGAGTTGTTTTCTTGCAACCACATAGTCTCTCCAGCTCCAGCCGACCCTCACACTTCCTCTCCAATTCTTCACGTCTCCTCCACCATCCAACAAAGCAAATGGGCCACGGTGGTGGTGCTCTGGTGAGCTTCGATTGCAGCAAGGCCTAAGGGAGTGGCTAGTGCAACCTTTGGTGCGACAAGAAGTCGGTGGAAAGAATCTCCGGCTCAGCTCAGGCTTTCTCTTGAGCATAAGAGGATGTAGAGTGGATGTTGGACGAAGTTTAGTCCAGCACCATTGGGTTAGCCGATCTCAGGTTTGGAGTGCACAAGTGGAGATCTACCGATTGGGTGGACTGTGGTGCACCATCCGAATTTCAGAAGTGGCTTAGCACCTCCCTCTCCACCAAGACCTTGGATTCATGTTCTCCATTGGTGGTTCATGGAGAAACCTGGGGAGATGGGGCTGGGCCGTGGAGAGCTGGTTGGGAGAGGTTTTGGTCAACATTTTCCGAGTTGTGTTAATCACCATGTGGTGTTTAATCTTGCGATCTTTTGGTTGTTATGTTCATGCATGATATTGTGATCAAGTCCAGATTTTATTGCACGTTATGCTTACAGATATTCATGTGTCATGTTATTATTTCGATCAGACATCATCCATATGACACGTTATTTGATTGACATAATACCATGCATACATTTGTGTCTTATATCCGTTATCTTTCACCTAAACAATGCTGCGTAGCGAGTTTTATGTTTGAGTTTCAGGAATAAATAGGATTGAGGAGAAGATGCATAAAAGGACCTAAGAGCAGGAAAAAGGACTATTTTGAGAGACTTAGGGACTAAGATGCAAGGGAGAAGGACCTGAATGTAAGCCCAAAAGACCAATGAGCAAATCAGGAAACTCCACACCATCATGGGGAGTATTTTGGCAATTCGATTCGGGTCGGAGCACCAGCAACCAACTTAGATACATCACACATGTAGAAAGCCATCCAGGAAAGCCAACACAAACGTCCAACCAAATCCGTACCCTGTAGACTGCAAATTGGCAGTCCGGGTTGCTCCGGATCCGATGTGTTTTAGTCGGGTCTTCTATAATTGTGTGTTATGTCTATTTTTGGTATTGTATTAGTCCCATACCGGGGGATTGTGCCGGATTACCTTTTTCTTTGGCTATAAAAAGAACTCTTCCTCCTCCTTTGTATCACATCTCTCTCTTGGTGGCCATCCTCTCTACTAGGAGTAAAACCCTTGAAGCAAAAAACCTCGTGGAGAGAGACTACTTGTAATTGAGTGAGTAATAATAGATGTTTTGTTAAGTTCTCTTTATATTGTCTTGTCTTTTAAATTCTTGCATACTTAGTAAACTTGTTCTTCTAGTCTTCTTATAATTACTTAAAGCATGCTTTCTTTCCTTAGTATAAATGTTCGTTTAAATATGTGTGAGTAGTTCCATCCCATTTGGGGGTGGAGTAGATGTGTGTACATGTTATGTAGATGGGTAGAATGCTAAACATTGTTGTTTGTGAGAAATGTTAGTATGCTTGTTTGAATTAATAAGAACTTTTACTTGATGGTTTCTGCCATAATGTCTAGGTGCATTCCACGCTTGTTTGTGTTCTTAATAACAAACTTGTCATGCTCATATTAATCACCTAGGTTAGTGCTTTAAATGATAGGTCTTGCCATTAGATACTTCTTATGCATTAATAACATTAACTACACTTGAGCTTATTGTATGAATTCACCACACGTATTTCATGTGTACACACACTCCACCCCTTAAGGGTTTTTCCCATTCCTGAGATTTATCTTTCTTCTTAGTGGTTGCTTAGCTTAGTTTAGTTCATTTGGTGCTTTCATTTCCTCCTTTCTAGTTTACTAGTTTAGTGTAGTTTAGTTTAATCAATCCTTTCTCTCCTATCTTTCCCACTCGCCTTCGAACAAACTAAAGTCGACACACCTCCCTGTGGATCGACCCGTATTTTCCATTGCTTCAACGCGGTTGTGCACCTGCGGTTAATTAAAACGTTCAATAAAGTTTTTGGCGCCGTTGCCGGGGAGGTGTTCTGTCCAGACTTTGGTTTGGACGATTCGAGTGGTTTTAATAATTTTTTTTTTGGTTTGTTTCAGGGATCCTTAGGATCAAGGGGAGGCTACTGGAGGAATTGGAGGCAGAAACCCACCACAGTTACCAAAAATTAGCGGTCTGGGACCGCCTATTAGTGGCCTGGTGAGCTCTATTTTCTCCAACATTTGTTCTGGTTGTTTATTTGTTCATTTTAGTGGTCTGGGACCTCAATCTTGCATGTTGTGATTTATAGTTTACTCCCAGATTAGTAATCAATACCCTTTAATCAACTTGGACCTTAAAAGTCAAAGCAAAAAAGTAGCTTGATTACCATCTAGGTCATGCATCATTTGTAGACCTTGCACGCATTTGTCTTTTCTTTGTTGTACATTTTTGTTGGTTATTGCTGGCGTGAGGTACGTGCACCCAATTCTCTCATTCATGCATGTTTAGATCGTGCATTAGTTAGTAAGGTGCATCGGGACAAGAGTGAGTTGAGCGTTGGATTGGAGAGTTGATTGGTAGATTTAGAATCAAAATGCTAATAAGGAGGGGTTGTCCCATAAAAGATAAGGTGGGGGATTTCATCACCCTTTCCTTGGTCCCACAAATCACTCGTAATAAAGCCTTAATTCTAAAAGCAAGTAGACATTGGCCCTAAGGATTTTGGACACACTAGTAGAGTGGTCTAGTTGAGACCGTCATGGCCTGATCGGCGTTGCCTACCTTGTCGATAGTTGGAGGTACTGGATCTCCAGATCTGGTATCACTTGCTAGGCATTGTGGTCTTCGTTGTAGGGAGGTGAGGCGTGTTGAGACTAGGGATCTCGAAGTTAGGCGTCGTCTAGCCTAGGGACCCATAGCCATACATTGTTTGAGTCGTGCTTGCTAGATTAGGCTTCTACCTTCATCTACTACCCACACTAGCTCTAAGGATTCTTCCCTCCTCATCTGAGTCCGCTCCTGATTGACATCATTTCATGCTTATATTTGTATCTTATATCCATTATCTTACACCTAAGCAATGCTACGTGACGAGTTTTATGTTTGAATTTCAGAAATAAAGAGGTTTGAAGAGAAGAGCCATGAAAGGACCCAAAAGCAGGAAAAAAGACTTAATTGTGAGACCTGGGGACTAAGATGCAAGGGAGAAGGACCTGAACGTAAGACCGAAGGACCTACGAGCAAAACAGAAAACTCCACACCATCATGGGGGGTATTGTGGCAATTCGATTCGGGTCGGAGCTCCAACAAACGAATTAGATGCATCCGAGACCAACAAATATATCATTGAAATCCCAAAACAAAAATGAGCGAGATCCGGATCCTGTAGACCGCCAATTGGCGGTCCGGATCTTCCCGGATCCGCTGAGATTTCTGGAGCGTATGTATTAGTGTTTGTTTAGGCTATTTTTGGTATTTGTTTAGTCCCACATCTGGGGATTGTCCCGGATTACCTTTTTCTATGGCTATAAATAGAACTCTTCACCTTCTATTGTAAACTACCCATTGCTTGGTGGCATTCTCTCTACTTGGAGTAAGCCTTGAAGCAAAACTCAAGGTGGAGAAGAATGCTATCTTCAATGTGAGTCAATTTAATAAAATAATTTTTCTAGTTTCTTTTATTCTTGTCTTTTAATTTTTGCATGCTTGTTTAGTTTTACTTTCCTTTCCTTTTAAGGTTCTTTAATATTTCTTGCTTAGTTGAATTTCCTTTCAGTATAATGTTTCATTTTGTTAATGTAGTTAGTGTAATCATTAGTGAGTAGTTCCATCCCCATTTGGGAGGTGGAGAAATATGTGATATGATCATGTAGTGTATTAGGTGTGTGTTATCTTAATCCCTTGAGCCTTATATGATTTCCATAACCATCTAATGGGATTTCACTCTTATTTTTTATATGGTAATGCTCTTGAATGAAGCTTAGCTTATGCTTAGATTAGTGGACCTATTTTATCGGGAATGATAAGGTGAAGATATGGATGGAATTAATATTGGAAACACAATTCGTAGTGTATGTACTCTTGTTGCCTTTACGTTGGTTAATGTCTTGTAGGTTTTAATGATATTGGGTTATGTTATTTCATGTGGAGGCATAGTAGGGTCTAGTCTTTATACATGAGTTCATTTAGCTTCATTCCAATTATTGTCTTGTATGTTTTAATGATATGATCTTATCTTATTTCATGTGGAGGAAAAGCTGGATTTAGTTTTATGATGTCATGCACTACATATTGTGATGAGCATAATTGAACACACACACATACACATCTTAATATTCACATAATTTCTCTACCCCCTATGGGGTTTAGTTTTATTGCTTATCTTCTATTTCCTTTTTTGCATTGTAGTGTAGTTTAGTGTAACCAACCTTTCTATCCTTTTATTCCCACTCGCCTTCGCACAAACCAAAAGTCGACACACCTCCCTGTGGATCGACCTGTATTTTCCACCACTTCAACGCGGCCGTGCACTTGCGGTTTAATTACAACATATCAATCAAGTTTTTGGTGCCGTTGCTTGGGGAGGTGCTCTGTCCAGACTTTGGTTTGGACGATTCGAGTGGTTTTAATTTTTTGTTTTTTGTTTTTGTTTGTTTCAAGGGACCTTTGGATCAAGGGGAGGTTACTGGACGAGTTGGAACACAAAAGCTTCAACAGGGACCGCCAATCAGCAGTCTGGGACCGCCAATTGGCGACCTGCTAAGCTTTTCTTGCTCTCAGTTTTGTTCTGGTAGTAGTTTGCTTCGACATTGTTGTCTGGGAGCACAATTTGGCATGTTTTGACTTCTAGTTTGCTCCCAGATCATTACACCAATCCCCATTAATCAACTTAGCCTTAAAATCCAAAGCAAAAGATTAGACATTCTTACTTGTTTAGGTCACGCATCATGTACTTGACTTAGGCACGTAGTTGTCTTTTCTTTTAGCTTTATTTTCAGTTGTTGAGCGCTGGCGTGAGGTACGCATTTCCTACACTCATTCATGCATCTTGTATGGCAATACATTAGTTAGTAGGAATTGCATCAGGACAAGACTGAGTTGAGCGTTTGATTAGAGCGTTAATTGCTAGATTTAGGATCAAAACACTACTAAGGAGTGGTTGTCCCGTAAAAGATAAGGTGAGGGATTTCATCACCCTTTCCTTCGCCCCAAAAATTACTCTTAATCAAGCCTTAACTAAAAGCAAGTAGACATTGGCCCTAGGATTTCGGACGCACTAGGAGAGTAATCTAGTTGAGACCGTCATGGCCTGATCGGCGTTGCCTACCTTGTCGATAGTAGGAGGTACTGGATCTCCGGATCTGGTATCACTTGCTGGGCATTGTGGTCTTCGTTGAAGGGAGGTGAGGCGTGTCAAGGCTAGTGACCTCGAAGTTAGGCGTCGTCTAGCCAAAGGACCCATTGCCTTACATTGTTTGAGCCGTGCTTGCTAGTTAGGATTCTACCTTCAACCTTTACCCACTCTAGCTTTAGGGATTTTTCCCTTCTCCTCTGAGTCATCTTCTTTTCACCTACTTCTACGTTCTAGTCTCCTCCCCTTTACACTCTCTGGTAGCGTTTTAGGGTCGAGTCGAGCACTTTTCGCGAGTTTAGCCTTGTGGTGGTGAGAGTGGTCGACTCTAGAGTTCTTTGTTGAGATGGATGGTTAGATGGGCGATCATCTATATCATTGATGGGACCAGGACAATTCGTCCTGGTATTCCGGACCCATGCAACCTGGGGTGGCTCAAACGAACACCCCGTATGGTTGGGATAATCTTCATTGTGTGACTGAGCACTTTTCATATAGGGGTGATATGAGAGAGGCACCGACTGCTAGATCTCCATCTAGTTACGTCGGATCATATGTTGGTCATCAAAGTGAGACATTGCAAGAAACTTTGGCCTCTTTCATGCGTGCGGTAGACGACATGAGTGCACCGGTGGCTCCGTTAGCCGTACCGTTCGACTGTTGTGGGTTGAATGGTCATGTTAACGGGGAATGTCCTTATGTTCCCCCGGAGCCTGAGTATGAGCATACCTTTTCCCAAAATGCTCAATATGACCATTACGCATCCGCGTACAACCCGAGAGGGATCGATTCGTGGGGAAACAATTCTTATTCATATTCTTATACTTCATTTTAACCCCAGTATCCTCCTCCCGAGGACATAGATTTCTACCAACACCCCACTTCAAATCATTGGACTCATTCTCAGCCCATCAACACCCAACCCCAAAATTTCCCAAGCTCTGACTTGGACCTCATAGTTGACCGCATACCTGATTCCTTGAAACAAACTTTCCTTACGTTCATGGAAACCACTCAACAGTCTATACAAAATATGGCACTGCAAGTGAGTCAAATGTCGCAGCAATTACGTGAACGTGAGGAGAGTAACTTTTCTTGTCAACATGAGGATTCATCTTTTGATATCGAACCACCACCACATCCACAAATTCAAAGCACAATCTTTCAAAGTCAAACTCCTAGTCAGTCTGAGGGACTTGGGGTTTCAATCCACGATCACTTAGTGGAGGATTCGATTCAAATTGAGGAAAACAAGGACCAAATTCATTATGAGTCGGCACAGGATTGTGCCTTACCTTTTTGTCTCGTGGCCCTTGAGCCACATGATCTTCATGTTGTGCCTCTCCTCTGGTGGAGCAAGAGCTCCTTAGTACCCTCAATTTGAAACAACCTGACGAGAGTTTGCCTCTCACTATTGTTCTTGATCATCTTGGAAATGATGGAACATTAAACAACTACATTGCTAATGAGGGTATTAGGAGTTCCTTGGAGGATACCTTGGGTAAGAGACCCACTTTTTGTTCGCCTGGTGAGTCAGACATGCCTAGCGAGGTTCTTGACCTCGTTCTGACGCACCAGCCTGTTGGTTAGAGAGTTTGGATTTACGATCATAACTTCAGCACCACAACCGGAGAAAATCTTCTTCCGTTGCCCCATATTTCCCCAACTCTTGAGAGGTTCAAGCTCTTTCAATTTGATCATTTGAATGAGACGCCTTTGCGTCCAATTCATGAACCTCTCCTTTCATCTTGTGCTCTTTGTGAGGGGGGGCCAAACATGAGTATTTTGGCCCCGCGTGGTGTCATGTTCCCTTTCCAAGTGCATTGACCCACTCTTGAAGTTCCCATTTGATGTCTTCTGACAAATGAAGATGGGAACTTATGTTTGTACATAATTATATTAAAAAAAAACAAAACTACAATAAAAGACTCCTTCAGTGAGCATCGATTGTTGTGGGCTCCAACCCTTGAGTATTTGGGCCCTATTTCATTCACGTATTTGTATCCCTTCTTTAACATCTCACAGGTTTTGAGGGAATTCGGGTTTGTGTCCATTAACATAACAATGAACTTTCTTTTGTGCTTCATATTGGTGAGATCTTTCCTTTTTCATGCATAAATCCATGTAGTATTTGCTCGCATTCATTGGGGACAATGCATGAAGTTGGTGTGGGGGGTGTTTTTACGTGTGTACATAGTCGAGTCTTTTCCTTTGATTTTTGTTTTCTTTTGTGTGCATTATTAGGGTCATGTTAGTGTGCTGCATTTAATATCGATATATCTTCTTGCCATGAACCTTGGGTGACTTGTCTTCTTTTGATTGCCTAGTGCCTTAAAATTTTCACATTTTTTTCAAAATCTTCATGTGTTGGCGAAAGAAAATGTTTTGTGGGTTTTGTGTGTGTTTAGCATGTACAAAACCGTTGAGAGGCAGAGTAAAAAGAAAGCTCCCAAAATTGTCTTGAACTTTATGCATTAGGATATCTAGTACAGTGGCTTTAGGATTTATCGAGTCGTTAGGATGCACCCCAGTTTTCCCTTATGACTGAGTAATCATAGGGTTTCAGTGCTCAAACATTTAAAGAAGTCCACCTTGAACCTAGTGAGTCAACAATTCATGTCTGTTAACTTAAGGAAGTTTGTTGTACTCAACGACCCTTGAAATCTTGTTGTGAGATATTAAGTGTAGGGGTTTTGGTTCATGTGTAGATAAGAAATAACTAAGTAGGTGTTCTCTCTTCTCGCACGGCTCCTATCACTCGGGAAAGTAGGTCTGAGGGGACTTTGTGCCTGGTGCTTTCGAGTCATCTGACTTGGGATGTGGCGACCGAACTCCCATTACACGGGTGGTAGGGATTGCCCTATGTGGAGATTTGGGGAAAGGTGTACGTGATAGTGTAGGTCCTCATGGGCAATGATGCACGAAACCTGACCCTAGGAGAATGAAGCTCCAACTAATAAAAAGAAAAAAAGAAAAAAAAAAGAAAAGAAACAAAAAAAATGCAAATAAGAACCTTAATGGAATTTACACTTTGTATCACTTGAGGATCTTGAGGTTGTCCATGTCTTTCACTTAATTCCTTATTTAACTTGCACGAATGGTTTATTAGGCTAGGTGTTTGGACTGATTACCTTTATAGAGTCGGCCCGTAGGATTACCGCATCCAATGATCGACAAAATATGTCCAACGAGTCGAGTGTCTAAATTTAATAATGCATCTTGTTCGGATTTTGTGGGTATATCCGCTGAAAACCCTTAGGAGAAACATTCCTCCTCCTTGGCAACAAGGAGGTTTAACGGCTTGTTGCACGTGCTAAGTGCAACCGTGATTCCTACGAAAGTGAGTTAGGATTTCTTGTTTCTCGTTTGTTTTTCTCTTTCTTTGTTTTGCTCGGGAGTAGCAAAAACTTAGGTGTGGGGGTATTTGATTGACATCATTTCATGCTTATATTTGTATCTTATAGCCATTATCTTACACCAAAGCAATGCTACGTGACGAGTTTTATGTTTGAATTTCAGAAATAAAGAGGTTTGAAGATAAGAGCCATGAAAGGACCCAAAAGCAGGACAAAGGACTTAATTGTGAGACCTGGGGACTAAGATACAAGGGAGAAGGACCTGAACGTAAGACCAAAGGAACTAAGAGCAAAACAGAAAATTCCACACCATCATGGGGAGTATTGTGGCAATTTGATTCGGGTCGAAGCTCCAATAAACGAATTAGATGCATCCAAGACCAACAAATATATCAAGGAAAGCCCAAAACAAAAATGAGTGAGATCCGGGTCTTGTAGACCGCCAATTGGCGGTCCGGATCTTCCCGACTCCGCTGAGATTTCTGGAGCGTATGTATTAGTGTTTGTTTAGCCTATTTTTGGTATTTGTTTAGTCCCACATCGGGGGATTGTCCCAGATTACCTTTTTCTATGGCTATAAATAGAACTATTCATCTTCTATTGTAAACTACCCATTGCTTGATGGCATTCTCTCTACTTGGAGTAAGCCTTGAAGCAAAACTCAAGGTGGAGAAGAATGCTACCTTCAATGTGAGTCATTTTAATAAAATAATTGTTCTAGTTTCTTTTAATGTTGTCTTTTAATTTTTGCGTGCTTGTTTAGTTTTACATTCCTTTCCTTTTAAGGTTCTTTAATATTTCTTGCTTAGTTGAATTTCCTTTCAGTTTGTTAATGTAGTTAGTGTAATGAGTAGTGAGTAGCTCCATCCCCATTTGGGAGGTGGAGAAATATGTGATACGATCATGTAGTGTATTAGGTGTGTGTTATCTTAATCCCTTGAGCCTTATATTATTTCCATGACCATCTAATGAGATTTCACTCTTATCTTTGATATGCTAATGCTCTTGAATGACGCTTAGCTTATGCTTAGATTAGTGGACCTATTTTATCGGGAATAATAAGGTGAGGATTTGTTTACTCTTATTGCCTTTACCTTGGCTAATGCCTTGTATGTTTTAATGATATTGGGTTATCTTATTTCATGTGGAGGCATAGTATGGTCTAGTCTTTATACATGAGTTCATTTAGCTTCATTCCAATTATTGTCTTGTATGTTTTAATGATATGATCTTATCTTATTTTATGTGGAGGCAAAGTTGGATTTAGTTTTATGATTTCATGCACTACATATTGTGAGGAGCATAATTGAACACACAAACACACACATCTTTATATTCACATTATTTCTCTACCCCCTATGGGGTTTAGTTTTATTGTTTATCTTCCATTTCCTTTTGCATTTTAGTGTAGTTTAGTGTAACCAACCATTCTCTCCTTTCTTTCCCACTCGCCTTCGCACAAACCAAAAGTCGACACACCTCCCTGTGCATCGACCCGTATTTTCCACCGCTTCAACGCGGCCGTGCACTTGCGGTTTAATTAAAAAATATCAATCAGCTTCTCATCTATTTTCTATGAGTAGTCTCCTCCTCTGAGTACACCTTCTGTCGTGTGTTATTTTATAGTCGAGTCGAGCATTTTTATCCTAGGCTGGGCTCATTCTGGTGACTGCGCTCGACTTGAGAGAGTGCATTTTTCTGAGATGGATGGTCTTGGTGATCGTCCATCTCCGCCTCATTCTCCATTGGAGCGTGAGGCTGAGTCTTCTCGTGGAGACGGGGGAGACCGGGTTCAATACATGGATTACCTCGGTCCGCTCCCACCACCACATAGACCTCCTTTTCCTCCTCCTCCTCCGACTACAGAGGAAGAGGGATCGGTCAGGATCGAGTTCTTGGTGCACCACCACCTTTAACTCGACAGAATAGACCGATGACTTTGTGGGAGCGGACCCATCCTGTTCGGGCCACGCAACCTTCTTGCATAGTTCTTCCCCAGATCGCAGGAACAACTATGAACTGAAACCTCAATATGTGAGCATGCTTCCTACCTACACTTCCAATAAGGAATATCCATATATTTTTAAACGTGAATTCGAGGAAGTATGCTCCGTGTACAAGCTTCAACAACTTGATGATGATTCGGTCCGGTTGAGGATGATTTCTTTCGCTTTGAAGGATAACGCGAATAAATCGATGTACAACCTCCCGGTGATCTCTATTCGGTCTTGGGATGACTTTGTGACCATCTTTCTGAAGAGATTTTTCCCTCAAAGGAAAACTCAACAGATAAGGCACCAGGTACGTCAAATGTATCAGACTGAGACCGAATCTTTTCATGCTTTCTTGGAGAGGTTCAATGACTTTCTCCAGCAGTGCCCTCATCATGGACTTGAGTTATGGTAGTTGTGCCAGATTTTTTATGAGGGCCTCAACTACAACATCGGCACATTGGTGGAGTCGATGTGTCAGGGTGATTTCCAAATGAAACCCATCAATGAGGCATGGGACACTTTTGATTTAATGGCTGAATGTACCTTTAAGTGGGACACCATGAGAGAGCCACCAGCCGCCAGGTCTTCTAGTCGAGCTGGTTCATATCAAGTTGAGTCAACTATCGCGTCTGAGGCGAAATTGACTACTTTCATGCGTAGGATTGAGAGTTTAGAGTTGGGCCGAGCTCCTATAGCTCAGGTCGCTACTCCCCGGTGTAGTAGGTGTGGACTTACCAGCCATGATGACTAGGAATGTGCTTACGCTCCAAGGGATACTGAACTTGCAAATGTGATGTATCAACACAGGCCCCGTAACGACCCGTACAGTCACTCCTATAACCCGGGATGGCGTAACCATCCTAACTTCTCTTCGGGGCCTAGTGGAGTTCACGGTCAGAGCTCGCACACTCAACCTCCACCTCCACCTTATCAACCTCCACGCCCATTGGCGACCGACCAACCTCCAC
Organism: Triglochin maritima; assembly: GCA_963682175.1. NCBI lineage: Eukaryota > Viridiplantae > Streptophyta > Magnoliopsida > Alismatales > Juncaginaceae > Triglochin > Triglochin maritima. The sequence continues at coordinate 31,440,662 of OY821776.1, read as the reverse complement.
ATCAAACGTCTCAGCACCATAATTACCAACCTGCACAGGCCTAATCGTCGGGTCATTTTAACCAAATTCCACTACCCCAACGGGTTGACCCGAAGGACCCCACTCTAGAACAAACCCTTCAAGCATTCAGGCTGAGCACACAAACCATGTTTGCGGCCAGCAATAATTCGGTCAAAGCATGGGAAATGCAAGTTAGCCAGTTGGCTCATCAGCTCTATGAACGCGAGAAGGGTCAGTTACCGAGTCAACCTGTGGTAGATGCCAGGGGTCAACTTGCTCATGCTAGACAGAATGTGCACAATGTTGAAAGTGACCCTTCCCAACATGCTAATGGTGTCCCTACCTTAAGATTGGGAAGGGTTGTTGACAAAAATGTGGAAATGCCTGAAGCCAACCCTGTTGGTGACTCTTCCGAGGAGGGTCGTGAGTCTTTCAAGGAACCTAATTCTGAGACTCCTCCTCATGATAGTTATGTCCTCAAGGCACCATTCCCTCATAGGTTGAGTAAAAAACGTGATGAGGATTGGGACAAAATCGTTGAAGTACTTAGGCATGTCAAGGTGAACATACCGTTGTTGGACGTTGTTCAGCAAATGTCACCGTATGCCAAGTTCCTTAAGGACCTTTGTACCGTTAAGTGAAGAACAAATGTTCCCAAAAAGGCATTTTTGGCCGCCAATGAGAGCTCGATACAGACACAACCCATGCAAGTCAAATACAAGGACCCCGGTTGGCCTAGTGTCTCTTGCATGATCGGTAATGTGAAAATTCCTCAAGCTCTATTGGATTTGGGATCATCTGTGAATCTCCTGCCCTACTCTGTCTATTTCAACCATGGAATAGGCGATCTTAAACCAACGAGGACAACCCTCCAGTTGGCTGACAGATCCGTCAAGATTCCACGAGGGACTGTGGAGGATGTCCTTATTAAATTGGGTGATTTCGTATTTCCAGTTAATTTCATCATCTCGGATACTGAAACTGTGTCCAACCCACAAGGACAAATTCCAGTGATCCTTGGGAGGCCATTTGTTGCGACATCTAATGTGAAAAAAAACAAAAGAAAAGAAACAAAAGACTGCATAAGTGAGCATTGATTGTTGTGGGCTCCAACCCTTGAGTATTTGGGCCTCATTTCTTTCACGTATTTGTACCCCTTCTTTAGCATCTCACATGTTTGGAGGGTATTCAGGGTTATGTCCATCAATATTACCATAACACTTTCCTTGTGCTTCACGTTGGTGAGATCTTTCCTTTTTCATGCATAAATCCATGTAGTATCATGCTCACATTCATTGAGGACAATGCATGTAGTAGGTGTGGGGGGTGTTTAATGTGTGTACATAGTCGAGTCTTTTTCTTTTGATTTTGTTTTCTTTTGTGTGTATTGATAGGGTCATGTTTGTGTGTTGCATTTAATATAGATATATCTGCTTGCCATGATCCTTGGGCGACTTGTCTTCTTTTGCTTGCCTAGTGGTTTAAAATTTTCACATTTCTTTCAAAATCTTCATGTGTTTGCGAAAGAAAATGTTTTGTGGGTGGTGCGTGTGTTTCACATGTGCAAAACCGTTGAGAGGCAAAGTTAAAAGAAAGCTCCCAAAATTTTCTTGAACTTGATGCATTAGGATATATTATATACCGGCTTTAGGTCTTATCGGGTCATCAGGATGCACCCCGGTTTACCGTCGGGGGCGAGTAATCATAGGGTTTCAGTACTCATATATTTAAAGAAGTCCACCCTAAACCTAGTGAGTCAATAATTCGTGTCTGTTAATATAAGAAGTTTGTTGCAGTCAAGCACCCTTTAAATCATGTTGTGAGACATTAAGTGTATGGGTTTTGGTTCATGTGTAGATAAGAAATAAGTGAGCAGGTGTTCTCTCTTCTCGCACGGCTCGTATGATTGGGAAATTAGGTCAGAGGGACTTTGTGCCTGGTGCTTTCGAGTCATCTGACTTGGGATGCACCGACCGAACTCCCGTTACACGGGTGGTACGGATTGCCCTATGTGGAGATTTGGGGAAAGGTGTACGTGATAGTGTAACTCCTCATAGCTAATGATGCACGAAACCTGACCCTGGGAGAATGAAACGCCAACTAGAAAGAAAAAGAAAAGAAAAAAAGAAGTAAGAAAAGAAACAAAAAGAAAAAAATGGTAATGCAAATAAGAACCATAATGCAAATAAGAACCATAATAAGAACCATAATGATAGTGTAAGTCCTCATACCATGCATACATTTGTGTCTTATATCTGTTATCTTTCACCTAAAAAATGCTGCGTAGCGAGTTTTATTTTTTAGTTTCAGGAATAAACAAGATTGAGGAATAGAAGCATAAAAGGACCTAAAAGCAGGAAAAATTACTGAGTTGAGAGACTTAGGGACTAAGATGCAAGGCAGAAGGACCTGAATGTAAGCCCAAAGGACCAATGTGCAAATCAGGAAACTCCACACCATCATGGGGAGTATTATGGCAATTCGATTCGGGTCGGAGCTCCAGCAACCAACTTGGATACATCATACATGCCCAACTGAATCCGAACCCTGTAGACCGCCAATTGGCGGTCTGGGACCGCTAATTGGAGGTCTAGGTTGCTCCGGATTTGATGTGGTTTAGTCGGGTCTTCTATAATTGTGTGTTATGTCTATCTTTGGTATTGTATTAGTCCCATACCGGGGTGTTATCCCGGATTACCTTTTTCTATGGCTATAAATAGAACTCTTCCTCCTCCTTTGTATCACATCTCTCTCTTGGTGGCCATCCTCTCTACTAGGAGTAAAACCCTTGAAGCAAAAAACCTCGTGGAGAGAGACTACTTGTAATTGAGTGAGTAATAATAGATGTTTTGTTAAGTTCTCTTTATATTGTCTTGTCTTTTAAATTCTTGCATACTTAGTAAACTTGTTCTTCCAGTCTTCTTATAATTACTTAAAGCATGCTTTCTTTCCTTAGTATAAATGTTCGTTTAAATATGTGTGAGTAGTTCCATCCCATTTGGGGGTGGAGTAGATGTGTGTACATGTTATGTAGATGGGTAGAATGCTAAACATTGTTGTTTGTGAGAAATGTTAGTATGCTTGTTTGAATTAATAAGAACTTTTACTTGATGGTTTCTGCCATAATGTCTAGGTACATTCCATTCTTGTTTATGTTCTTAATAACAAACTTGTCATGCTCATATTAATCACCTAGGTTAGTGCTTTAAATGATAGGTCTTGCCATTAGGTACTTCTTATGCATCAACAAACATTAACTACACTTGAGCTTATTGTATGCATTCACCACACTTATTTCATGTGTACACACACACTCCACTCCTTAAGGGTTTTTCCCATTCCTGAGATTTATCTTTCTTCTTAGTGGTTGCTTAGCTTAGTTTAGATCATTTTGTGCTTTAATTTCTTCCTTTCTAGTTTACTAGTTTAATGTAGTTTAGTTTAATCAATCCTTTCTCTCCTATCTTTCCCACTCTCCTTCGAACAAACTAAAGTCGACACACCTCCCTGTGGATCGACCCGTATTTTCCACCACTTCAACGCGATTGTGCACTTGCAGTTAATTACAACGTTCAATCATTATTGATTTCAGTTGTTGCATCTACTCGTGATCTGATTTCTGTGTTCAAGTAATGCTACATTAATTGATTTGAATGTCAAGATGAGCTATCATGTCCGATTTTATTCCAGAAATAACCAATCCATATAAGTTTTATGTTTTGTAATCTTATGAGAGGAAGTCATCATGTCCGGTTGAGCATAAGTGGCGTAGTTTCATCTACACATTAATGCTATCAGTAAAATAGATTTATGTCGATCGATTGAGTTAGTAATCAACTTGATTTCCTTACAGCAGTAGATGTGAATATATTCATGTTCTTATTTCGTGTGTAGCCTCTAATACTAATGTCATGTTCTCACATTCAAACACTATTACATCCATCCATGTTATATGTTGTCCATTATAAGCTTTATTGCAACGTGTATCCTTTTTGCATCTAGGTATACTATCCTTGGGTATATATATATATATATATATATATATATATATATATATATATTCCTGAGATTATATGCATGTTTTGCCATGTTGGAACACTGATATACATGAAGTCTGATGTCCACATAAGATCTGATCACGTTCAGAGATTTTCGTTTTGATCACATGTGTGCTCTGAAATTGGTAATTCATATCATCGATTGCTGTGTGGTGCAATTTTGATATCTTGTATTGTTAGGCATGGTTATGTTACACTATTCTTGCTGATCTATTTCTGGTATGATGTGTTAAGTTGTGTTCATGTATTACCCTTAAGATTTCAGACCACATAACTTCTATTCATGACCCGTAGATTACTAAGTTTTGTCATGTGTGTTTAATTGCATATTGTTATGGTTGTTTGCTCTTATTAGCATCTCTTTGGTTGTGGATTTCAGTATATTGTTCCTGATTGGTTTGGAGCTGTGAGGAGAGTATTTTCATACTCATCATGTTGGGCTCTGTCTGATTATTGTGGCTATAAAGATAAGTAGCGCTACAGATAGCTTGCATTTCATTTAATGATAAATAAACTTTGGGCACGTTTGATTTTGGGCCGACGGGACACGAGTAGGACCTCTATGTAGAGAGGCCTATTCCAGAAGACCTCTATGCAGAGAAGCCAGTTGTAAGATAAGACCTGGGTAGGCATGCAGAGGAACGAGAACAAGTGGGTCGATCAGCTCCACCTCCTCGCGTTGGTGATCAGCCATGGAACCCGGACTGTGTGGGACACGAGAAGGGGAAGGTGTCGAGAAATCGACTACCAAGGTAAGATCGATGTCACATTTTGTCAAACGACCACTCTCGTCTTGTGCCCACACAAGCCTGCACAAAGGTGCACACACAGCAAACGTAAAACCTCTTCTTATTTTTTCAGAATAACAAAGGTACGTAGATGAGAAGACCAGAGGATGCAGAGGAAAGGAGAGAAGTCCTTAGGCTATAAGGTATGGGTGAGCGTAAAGGCAAGCAATCAAACACGGCAAAAAATAGCTTTTGGCTATGGGTCCTTAGGCAAGACGACGCCTAAATTCGAGATCACTAGTCTCGACACGCCTCACCTCCCTATACTGAAGACCACAATGCCAAGAAAGTGATACCAGATCCGGATATCCAGTACGTCCTACTATTGACAAGGTAAGTGACGCCGATCACGTCATGACGGTCTCAACTGGATCGCTCTCCTAGTGCATCCAAAATTATTATGGGCAAATGTCTACTTGCTTTTAGAATTAAGGCTTGAGAGGTAGTTTTTGGGGCTTAGAAAGTGGTGATGAAATCCCCCACCTTATCTTTGTGGACTATAGTTGGTGCCCTTAATTTGATTTGATTCTTAACTAGCAAGCAACTCACCAAACAAACACTCACCTCACTCTTGTTTGAATGTAAACCTTACTAACTAATGAATGTACTAATTCGTGATAGTGTTAAGGAATATGTACCTCGCTCCGTCAATCAACAACATAAATTAAAACAAAGAGAAGACAAATAACATGCTCAAGTCATTACTAGATGATGCATGACCTAAACATATCAAATGCCTAATCTTTTGCTTTGGGTTTTAGTGTCCAAGTCGATTAAAAGGGATTTTTAGGTTAAGAGGTAAACTGGGAGTGGGAAAAAAAGAAAACAAAATAGGCAATATGCTCTCAGACACCAAACATAAAGTGCGAGCCAAAGTAGAAAATACTGGACTAACAGAGATTACCAGACCGCCAATTGGCGGCTTTAGAACCTAGAGGTCTGTTTAGCTCCAAACGTTGCTCCCAAGCTCCCGCCGAAATCTAGATCTCACCTGATCACCTAGAAAACACGACAACTAAAACAAAAAAAAATTAAAAACCACTCATTGTTGTGTTTAAAACGTATGGCAAAATCCAGCAAAAATCCCTTAACATGTAGATGATCAAAATGAACCCAATAGACATACAAACATCTAAGTCTACAAAAATCGATGTCTGTCAAGCATTGCAACCTCAAAACATACATGTACATCATCTCCACACCCCAAAGGGGGATGAAACTACTCACCAAAAATGCAGAACATATTATTATTCCAAAAGAAAAACATTCTAAGCTAACAACAAGAAAAGAGAGAAACTAAAAACCGAACTATTTTATTAAAATGAATGAGACATTACAATTTTCAGCAAGAGAGCTTCCTCCCTTCCAACAAAAACTGAATTTCTCCAAGGAGTACAAGGGGTGCAACAACAGCAAGAGAAGAAAACACAAAAGAGGGAGAGAATTATAATGTGATGATATTATTGGGCCCTTTTATAAAGCAAAATTATAATGTGCATAATCTAACTTATGTATAGTTACATATTTATAATTAGCATGAGAGATCAAGAAAAGAAATATTTATAATTAGCATGAGAGATCAAGAAAAGAATATATAATGCAAAGATGACACATTGCTACTTGTATAATATTTTTAATATCATGTGGCAAGGGATAGACACAAGTGATATTATTTCAAATCACTAAGTGGATCGTGTTTTGTTCAAGTGAACAAAACATCTTTGTTATTTGGGTAACTATGATGTGTTGCTAGATATCGTTTATAGTTTATGATATGAAGTATTTTATATCATTGTCAATATAACTTAGATCATCCTATAGGTCACACCACAAAACTGGGAAACAAGAAATATATGATTTTGTGTTTTATGTGATGTATTAAAGTTCATATGATTTGGAATGAAATACATATGGTAAAATAACAAAATTAATATGTCATGATAACGACATGAATAGAAGAACTAATAAATTCTTATAAGATGTGTATATTATGGGTGTAATATTTTGACATTATATATGATGAAACCCCAAAGGTCAAATTTTGTCAGATATTGACCTAAAATTTGATAAAGGCAACAACATTGAAAAACAGTCGAACATTTTTTGGTAACCGGTCAACCAAATTTAACAGTAACTTTGTACGTTCGGAAACGGTCAATCGACTGGACCCGCGGTTCGATTGCAATTATCTGGAGCATTCTTCGTAAGGGAACGGTTAACCGACGTGAAACGTAGTTCGACCAAAATTAACAGAGACTTTTTGGAGTAACTAATCAGTCTACCGAATGGGAGTTTCAGTTGACCATTTTGCCCATGGTTTTGCCTGCATTACTAAGAGGATTTTTCTGATCATAGGCTAGATTTGATCCAACTTTGTCAAATGAGATTATGGGATGATGTGGTGTCAAAATATGATTGGTTTATAGGAAAGATAATCAAGGGATCATGTGTAAGTGGTTTGCACATAATGTGGGTTTGAGGATGCCCTATAAATAGGTCCCTCCTCCCTTCCATTGTTTGAATGAATGCAAAAATTCTCTAGTTAATTAGAAGTGCTAGAGATTAAATTCTTTGGAGCATTAAAGGGGTTATTAGCTAAATTCTAATCTTGCATTCGAGATTGATTGGCAAGCTTCATCTCTCTAATATTGTTTAGGGTTTGGTGAATACTGGGAGGAAATTCTGAGGCGATTGAAGTGCAACCCGACTTCCGACGATTTAAAAGAGTTTGACAACTCTTTTATGTTTAATCAACTTGTGTATTTCAAAACGAATTAGTATATAGCAAGAAGAAGGGGAAAATGAGGGATTACAATGGTATATATAGACTAATACATGGTTAGGATCAATCTGGACGTAATTAGATGACTCTAAATCAATTCAAATAGTCCTGGAATTCTCTGACCCGAATACCCGACCACCGGACAAAATTTGAGACCCTTTGAACCAGTTTGATCCACTAGTGGTGGATCAATGGATGAAATTGATCCACCAGTGGGGGATCAAATTTATCCGATCAGGTTGAAATTTTGTCTTCGGTTTTATTTATTCTATTGGCACGTGGGGTGAAGCTCTGGTCCACTGTCTCGACCCGATTTGGTTTTAATTGGAGAAATACTGATTTGGTTCAAGTCATGTGTCACATTATTTTGTTCTTCTCAATCAGGTCCCTCCAGCTTTTCACTTGGGTCCGTCCTGATTTACGATCCAGTCTTTGTGCATTACAAATAGGTCCATAAGTCTTCAATTTAGTCCATTATTGTTATATTCAAGTCCTTTTTGCTCCATTCCTCTTCTTTCTTACGTAACTCCAGAAACACTTCAAACAAGAACTCGAGTAGCACAATATTGGGGTAAAATAAAGGATATATAACATGAATGCAATGTATGATATGCTATAATCAAATACCCCCACACTTACCTTTTGCTTGTCCCGAGCAAAACAAAGAAAGACAAAAATTAAAGAAATGAAAACATACGAAAAACTGGGAAATCCTAACTTACTTTTGTAGGGATCACGGTTACACTTAGCATGTGCGACAAGCCGTTAAACCTCCTTGTCACCAAGGAGGAGGAGTGGTGTCTCCTGAGGGTTTTCAGTTGATATACCCAAAAAATCCGAACATTGATGCATTATTCAACCTAGCAACAAGACTCGATGGACCTATTTTTGTCGATCATTTGACACGGTAATCCTACGGATCGACTCTACATATGTATGTAGTCAACATACCTAGCCTAGGGAGCCATTCGTGCAAGTTAATTAAAGGACTTAAGTGAAAGACAATGACAACCTTAATATCCTCAAGTGATGCATCCTGTAAAGTCCATTAAGGTTCTTATTTGTATTTCTATTTTATTTCTTTTTATTTATTTTTTACTAGTTGGTGGGTAATTAACTCTGGGTCAGGTTTCGTGCATCATTGCCTAAGAGGACTTAAACTATAACGTACACCTTCTCCTACATCTTTACATAGGGCGATCCGTACCACCCATGTAACGGGAGATCGGTCGGTGCATCCCAAGTCAGATGACTCGAAAGCACCAGGCACTATGTACCCTCGGACATAATTTCTCGAGTGATAGGAGTCATGCGAGAAGAGAGAACACCTACTCACATATTGCTTATCTACACATGAACCAAAACCCCTACACTTAAGGTTTAACAACTGGATTTTAAGGCTCCCTGACGACGACAAACTTCCTTATTCTAACAGACACAAATTATTTGACTCATTAGGTTCAGGGTGCTCTTTTTTGTTTATTTGAATACTGAAACCCTATGATTACTCTCTCTCGGGAAAAATAGGGTGCATCCTTACGATTAGATAAGACCTAAAGCCGATGTACTAGATATCCTAATGCATCATGTTCAAGTCAATTTTGGGAGCTTCCTTTTTACTTTGACTCTCAACGGTTTTGCACATGGTAAACACACGCAAAACCCACAAAAAATTTTGTTTTGCAAAACACATGAAGATTTTGAAAGAAATGGAAAAATTAAAGCACCAAGCAAGCAAAAGAAGGCAAGTCCCCCAAGGATCATGGAAAGCAAATATATTGATATTAAATGCAACACACTAGCATGACCCTAACAATGCAAACAAAAGAAAACAAAAAACAAAGTGAAAAAACTTGAGTCCACATATATACAAATGTAAAGCACCCTCCCACACTTACTTCATGCATTGTCCTCAATGTATGCAAGCCGTATACTGCATAAAAAAGTAAAAGATCTCACCAAACTTTGAAGCGCAAGGAAAATATCATGGTCACGTTGATGAACACAAACCCAAATTCCCCTCAAAACTTGTGAAATACCTAAGAAGGGAGACAAATACGTGAAACAAATGGGGCCCAAATACACAAGAGTTGGAGCCCACAACAAGCTATGCTCACTGTTGGAGTCTTTTTTGGTCTTTTTTTCCAAATATAACTATGTACAAAAATGGGCTCCCATTTTATTTGTCAAAGGACATCAAATGGAAACCCACCATCTCTCACACTAGAAATGCACCTACATGGGCTCGCAACATAAGAAACAAGACGATTGTGGAGAGGTTTATGAACCAAGGATGGCGGTTCAGGCCTCTAAAAACCAGGTGCTGTGAAATGAAATGGAAACAAATATGTTTCCAATCCGCGACAAAGCTGAGGGTCATCAATATATATACCCTCCAATTGACAATTGGGTGCACCGGGATCATTTCATACACATAAAGTGACATCCTGGACGAGTTACCTAGATGGCAAAGTCCAAAAACAGAATTGTTTGACCACCTAACACCCTTATAAGCATTGTGGTCGTTTCATGCCTCGTGAGAATAAGAAAGATCGGAGGCATTAATGACAGGTGAATCTTTGTCTGGTTGTTTAAAGTGTGAGGTATCAGGTGGTTGATTCTTAACCCACCTTGGGTCCTTAATAGATATAGAGTGAACAGAAGGAGGCCTAGAGGCCACAAAAATGGTATCTTATGGCTCAAGAGCCACATGATCGAAAGCATGTGGCTTAAAGGGGACATGATCGAAATTATGTGCCTCAAAGGCCACATGATCACAAGATAAGGCACCCTCTTGTGCCAGCCCAGTTGAAACATCTTCACCACCATAAGGATCTCGATCGAACAACTCTCTGAAGTACTTGAAGGTGTCTTCGACTTCAATCTCATCCGTTCTCCGGATAAGGTTGTCCTCAACAGAGTCATCGAAGGCACCTAGCTTCTTCCCGATGATGAAGATGTTGAAATCAGCGCACTGACTACCATATGTCATTTAAGACCCTCTCTCCTGCTTTGATAATAATTAGTCCACTCTCCTCGTTTATGCATAATTTAGTCCTTATCTTACCTTGTGTTTGTGGTGTGTTTGTATGCTTTAATTTTGATAGGGTGCCTTGTCGGTCCAGCGGGTGCGACTCACTGGGCGAGTGCGCATTGCTTAGCTTGATCGATTCAATCTGTGTTCGTGTGTGTGAATGGTGCTTGTTTGGGCTGAGCCCATGATGAATTGGCATGGAACTGTAAGGGTGCATTTGGGGTTTTGAATACATATTATTTTCTGGCATTTGAATGTTGCCATTTTCGGCATGCATTGAGGTGGCTTGAATAGCCATGAAGACTATTGAAGTTAGTGAGTTGTTTACAAACAAAACCCCCTCACCCAGCCGTCCCTCTCCAGCCCTTTCATTTTCTCACACACACATCACCTTAGGCCACCTTCATCTTCCCTTCTGGCATGCTACTAGGCTGGACTTCGGCGAGTCTTGAAGAGGGATTGGAGGGTAGGATCTCCGGCTAGCTCATACATCTCTTTGGTGTTCAGGTATGCCTCTAGCCGTTAGAATCGAATGTAGTGGTGGGGGTTGTGCTGAATGTTGCTCAACATAAGTGGTTGGTCGGTCATGAGGGTTAGGGTTTGCATAACTAGAGTGTCACCGATCAGGTGGACTGTGGTGCAACTCGAGTCTTCAGGGGCTGACCGTGCATCTTCTCCCCTCGCACGTCCCCTACTCCCTATTTCCTTGGTGGTTTGATGGAGAATTCAGAATAAGTTGGATCGTTTTCTTGAGCCAAATAACATGTCTGTTCACATATTAATGACCCGTCCTAACCGAACTGAATAATCTTGTCATGGGATATATGTCTTTGAATCATCCCTGACTCGTTCTGTCACGGGCCTGACTCGTTCAGATGTTTAGTCGAAACCAGTTGGGTCGTGTCCACTTTAATTAACAACATATAGAAAACATTATATTTACAAAAATTACAAAAAAATTGCAGTAATTTTAAGGTAAATAAATTGATATCTAAAGAAGATGAGTGCACTTTGAAATCCCGCATTCGCTTTGGTACAACTAAATCATGTAAATCAGACTCGACTACTTTATATTGTGAAAGGAAAGAAAGAGCCATGTGGGGTATCAACTTGTCCACATCTTGAGGAGGGAACGTTGTTTGTTTCTACCCATCTAAAATCTTAACAATATAGTGGAATACGTAAGCTCCACAAGTGGTCTTATTCATATATATAATTATGATTACACACACATGTAGTATTACACACACATATAGTATGAACCATACATGAAAATGATTAAAGTTACTTACGATCCTGCTGGTTGTTGTGGACAATATTGATAAACAATGTCCATAAAAATGTGATGTCTGGTTACCAACTTCTTCATGCAAGCGAGCTCCAATAATGGCAACCTTTAAGGGAACAAAACAAGAATGAAGGTACCAAAGTATAAATATCTCGTCCTAATTATATACTTTAAGTACACGTTAATTTAACAACACGTTACCACATTTCTCTTCTTATCTTCCTCCTTTTTCATCACACCCTCACGCCTTTCTTGTTAGGAGTTATAGTACTTTATTGTATAGTCCGAGTAGTTTATAAGAACTAACTCCTAGTGTCATTCCTTTTTTAAATGCACTGGGATAAAAACCACATTAGTCATCTTCAAGGTTGTTCTCACGAGGGCCAACAAAATTGGCTCACTGTCCACAACGATGAATTAGCCAATCCCATATTTGCCTGTGGAATTATAAAATCAGGTTGAACATGAGCATGCTAGATAGAACTTTTGGGACATGATCAAAGTACAAATAAATATATGAGATGCGAAGTTGAATCCATGACATTACCATTGCAAGAGTTGGTCTGTAGGTCCAAGATATATAGTTGATCATATGTGAGTCCTGGGAGGGTTGGTTGAGCACTTTTGAGATGCTCCATCCAGCATGTAATAATGGCATTTATTAAAGGCCATTTGAACAATAAGTACCATACTTCATACCTAGATGAAATTTTGTGTGTTTCTAGATTGTCCCATACACCAGAATTACAAAGAAGCATAAACATTATAGTCAGCCTAAAATAGTCGATAGTAAAAATTCAATGCAAAACATATTTGCAATAGTTTATCGAGATTACCCATCAATTGGTTTGTCTAGCCATTCATCGATAAGTGTTCTTTCAGATTCTGTTACGTTCTCCCTTCCACAAAATTATCTGCCTAGTTCCATAATAATCTTATCGGAATGACAGTAAGATTTCATTCTGAAAACTTCAAAAACTGTCGTAACAGTTTCACACGGGAAATCGACTTCAGATTTCTTAGTCTGGGAGGCTTATAACATTTTCTTCAGTTGTTGTCTTCGAAACATTCTTGTTTTCATTGCCTAGCTCCACCTTTATAGGTCGCATCACATATACCACAAGCGCTTGACATTGGGCAACCTCCTTGTCTTCTCTAGTGATCCTCTTGTTCTTTTGGTTACGTTTCATCTCTCTTTCTTCACAGTTTGGATATTGTTTCTTCTTTTGGCCGTCCTAATTAGTTTTGCCTTTAATTGCTCTCATCACAGATCTTCAAATTTTAGAGTTGGTTCCCCCGAGGTCAAGATCTATTTTCAAAATGAAGGTGAACTTAATTAGAAAATGTAACTTTTGTTATGATGGTAATGTCATGTTACATGACATTAGCTGTATTTTACATGAATGTACATGAATGAGTTTGTTACATGAATGAGTTTTAGGAGATCATATTTTCCAATGTCATCCACGTTAGCTGTATTTTATGTTGTACACTCAATTTTTGGAGTAGGAGAACTTTCTAGGTCCTTATCTGTTTCACTCTCGTTTCCATAATTAGTAGGCTCGTCCTTGGGAAAGTGAGTATTGCAACCAGTTTCACCAACATGAGAACTCTCTGGTTCCTCATATTCTGATGCAATTTCGGCCACAAAACGTAGGCTCTTCCTCCAGAACGTAAACATTGTCACAACCATCACCACATGAGAACTCTCTACCCTCACAAGTCCCACTCGAATTACCACAAGCATCAAGTTCTTACTTGGGAACATTAGAACGGTAAGCTTCATCCCTAGTGCTCTCATGTCTTCTTGAGTCATGTTCATTCGCAGCTGAATTTCCTGACCCATTTATATATTTTACCAAGGCATTTAGGCGTTTGTTCTTAGCTATGGTCTCACGATACATGGACTTATACTTAGCACTTCGAGACTTTTGTTTTTCTACTGAATGATAAGGCAATCCAATTGTATACTTTTTTTGCAAAGTAATCCATTTGCATAGTCATATGTGGAACCTCCGACACCCGGTTTGGTTTGCTTGGGCGATCAAACTCCTATTTGCAACATCGCTTGGTCTAGAAGTCATCCTCTGTAGCAACGGTCTGGCAGTCATCCTTACGCCGTCGTACTATAGTTGAGCCAACTGTGATGGTCCTCGGTTGGTTTGCACAACTTGAATGGTGGGATTACTGGTGGTGTCGTCCTACTGGCCTCATATCTGAATACTCTATCAACCATTGCTCTTCTTTAATATGGAAATGTCGTAGCTTTATCACACAAAATATTCAATATCAAGAGTAATTTAATGTCATTGTAATGTCATTGTTCAAATAAATGGTTTAAATTGGATATCTTGAATGTAATAGAAATTTGGATTTTTTTGTTTCTTTTCCTTTTGTTCACCAATTGAACTGAGGTGTCCCACTCGAGACGAAAGAGTCCCACTCGAGACGAAAGAGTCCCACTCGGGACGCAACTGTCCCATTGGGACGCATGTGTCTAGCTCATGATGGAAGAAGAGTCCCGTTTGCAACACATACGTCCCGATCGTGATGGAGGGGTCCCGCTCGCGACACATGCATCCCTAGCGGGGCGGCAGGTTCCCGCTTGGGACTCTATCAACCATTGTTCTTCTTCTTTAATATGGAAAGTTGGAACATTTATCAACTCAAAATATTCAATATCAAGAGTAATTTAATGGCATTGTAATGTGATTGTCCAACTAAATGGTTTGAAACGATAAGCTTTTCCTTAATTGCCTAAGATAATTATTTTCTATTCGAAATTCGATGATAAGAAATGAGGGCCTTGATAGACAAATGGTATAGGTCCTAGCTGCCGTTGTTTAGAGCACCAACCCTATAATCAATGAATACGTAGCCCCACATAAATAAAAAAACTTTAAAGTTACGTTCGTATTCTCACAACTTCAACAACAACTTACTACAAGACCAAATGTACATCCACGAACGTAGGTTAAATGTTTCTTGGGATTCGAAATAACTCCCTTCATGTGTTGTACTATATATTCATGCACAGCTAGCCCCCAAGAGCAGCTCTGAATCTTGATTAAATCCTCCACATAGGTACACAACGAGGTGATGGCAGCATACAAGGTTGATGGATTCAATACGGATGCAAGCAAGTACGACATCAACATTTGTATGATGACCTCAACATCATCACCGAGAAGTAAAGTGGTTAAAACTGACCCAGGGACAGGGTAGGGACCATCCAAGACAAGGATGGTAAAGTCTGGATTGTCAGTACATGCTACTTGTTTTATTGATAAAGCTCACATCCATATATAGAATTTGATGATTCCATATCCGTTGAAAAGACAATTAAAAGGAGCATATATTCATTTCACTTATAGCTTGCCAGATTCCCATGATATGTGGGTGAAAAAGTGTGTCAAGACAAACTGTATTTGGAAACTGGACAATCGACAAATCATCAATAATATGTGCATAACCATCTCCTCCGATGTCCAAATAAGGTGATTCAAGACTTGTAAAAAACAAAGAATATTTTCAGAACCAAAACTTTGGTATTTACATATTTTCAAATGAGGAAGCTAATGGGCTAATAAAAGGTGTGGAAGACTGCTAATTTGAGAGAACAGAAAATGAGCTACGTCGTTTTTTCCACCAAACAAGCTTGGACGCACCAATCTTGTGTTGGGATGCACCAATGAGTCATGTTATTTTCACCAAACGAGTTGGCTTGTTTTCACCAAATGAGCTGGGTTGTTCAATCGAAACGCACGGGAACAATGGTCCGAGGTGCTGGCATGGTCGTTGGTGGGTTGGAATGTTTGGGTTTTGTTGTGGGAATGGGGAAGATTTGGTGATTTTGTTTGGGATGTGGGATTGTGAGGATGGGGTGGGGGTATTTAAGGTTTAAAAGTGGAAAGAAATTAAAAAATATTTAATTTTTGACCTTCAAAAGAACCCGTACAGTAATTAACCTTATATAACATTTGACTTCCCTACTTTAGTCATTTAATTTATTTCCCCAATAACGAGGGAAGTCGAAAATAATGTCTTATCTCTTCTAGTTGAGTGCTTACAAATACTTTCAAGATGGGTCAGTTATTTTTTTCTTTAAATTTTTTACAAATAGTTTTAAAAAGATTTAGCTATAGAATGTATTCTCTTAAAAAACTTCATTTGTTTATTTAAAATTTTATAAAGCATTTATTTTGTCAAAAATATAAGTTAATGAATTAGATTCCGTTTATGTTGTTCAGTCATCGAATATCCTAATTTTGATAGCACGTTCATGGGATCATTTAAATTATAGTGGAAGAGATAAGAGAATAGAGAGGGTGAGAAGAAATTTTGTTAGCAAACTACGATTTAGTCTACAGGTTCAGATTTACCTTTGGTGGAGAGAACCTGTGGCAGCGGAAGAAGAATCGACGATCACCTCACGGAGTCTTCTTGAGAACCGGCCGATCTTCTACTCTCTTGGAGAAGAAGAACAAATCCACAACCCAAGAGTCCTACTTGGTGCAAGGGACGGATTTGAGGGAGAGGGAGGTGGCGGCTAGGTTAGGGTGGAGGCTAGGGTTTTGCACATGAGATCAATCTCTCCAATGGGAGGCTCCCCTCCTTATATAGATGGCTCCACCCTAAACCCTAAATGTGTAGTCCAATAGGGACGCGCCATGTGTCAGTGCTTTGGGCAAATATCTTATTAATCCTAGATTAATCCAATATCTCCCACTTGCACAATAGCACGATAACAACATGTCATTTGCTTTTGTGTCCCCGACACATATGCATATATCCCTGATACATACAATCACACAATGGCCATTTGTCACCTCTCTATGTGTCTCCGACACACATGTATACATCCCTGATATATACAATTATTCCTCTCTCCAAAAACGCATCCACAATACGCAAGTCTCTGATCATGTATCCCCAATAGAAGATCATATGTGTCCCCGACACATGCACTCTTCCGATCATATGGACAAATGCATGGTGCGACCGGTGATGCACCTGCAATTTAGGAGTCTCAAACTAGAAACCTTACTAGAAGGCCCGAATGACAACATCCTCAAAAACCAATAAATAAGCAGTCAAATACAAGATCTCCTCATTATCAGTCTCATCTTTGCTCGCTATCAAAAGCGCCAGAGGCGAACGCTCGTGTGAGTGAGCATTCTTCAGCCTATTGACAGAATAAGATTTTATGCTAGAACAACTACATCAACCAAACAGATATAGTCGAAAGGAAAACACAATCACTCATAAAAGGAAGTTAGACATGTCAATGCAACAAAGTTTGCGTAAGCCTAAGGACTTCACATGAGACATAAACGAGTCCTTAGCTATAGCCTTGGTAAGAGGGTCAGCTACCATAAGACTAGTAGACACATGTCTTAACACAACTTCCTTTCTCGCTATGATGTCCTTCACAAAATGATACCTAACCTGTATATGTTTGGTCTTTCCATGATATTTGGGGTCTTTCACATAACAAAGGGCAGCCATGCTGTCAAAATAGACACCAACAGGCTCATCCGATGTCTCTACTAGCCCAGTATGTTGTAAGAACCTCCTCAACCAAACTGGCTCCTGTACTGCTGCAGAGCATGCAACATACTCTGCTTCCATAGTCGACAGGGCTATATAGGTTTGTATCTTCCTGGACCATGAGATGACCTCATTATCCAGCAAGAAAGCATAACCAGAGGTAGACTTCCTTTCATCAATGTCTCCAGCCCAACCGGCATCACTATAGCCAATCAGGCGGAGATCTGAGGCTTGGTAACACAACATGTAGTTACTCGTTCCTCTGAGGTATCTCATGATTCTCTTGACTGCCTTCTAGTGTTCCATGCTTGGGCTAGACTGGCATCGACTCACCATGCCCACAACATAACAAATGTATGGCCTAGTACACATCATAGCATACATAAGGCTTCCCACAGCATTGGAGTATGGAACCTTGCTCATTTTGGCCTTCTCTTCAGGAGTCTCAGGATGCTTATCAAGGCTCAAGTGCAAACCCTTCTCAACAGGAGTGTCGATTGGTTTGCATTTGTCTATATGGTATTTCTTCAAGACGTTGTTAATATAAGTCTCTTGAGATAATCCCAGAAGTCTCTTGGACCTATCTCTAACAATCTTGACACCAAGGACGTAGCTAGCTTCACCCATGTCCTTCATATCAAACGTGGAGGACAACCACTCTTTAGTGGATTTCAGCAACACTTTGCTATTGCCAGCCATGAGTATGTCATCAACATACAAGGTCAGAATGACAAATTTACCATTTGATATCTTAACGTACACACAGTGATCTTCCTCAAGCATAGAGAACACATTCTCTGATATAGCTTGATGGAAGCGAATGTTCCACTGTCTAGACGCTTGTTTTAAGCCATATAAGGACTTATTGAGCTTGCACATTTTGCGCTCTTGTCCTTTGACTTCAAAACCTTGAGGTTGAACCATATAGATCTCCTCCTCAAGTTCTCCATTGAGAAAAGCAGTCTTTACATCCATTTGGTAAAGCTCCAAGTCCATCTGAGCTACAATAGCTAGTAGAAGGCGGATGGAGGCAAACCTAACCACGGGTGAAAAAGTTTCCTAAAAAGCCACACCTTCTCTTTGGGTGTAGCCTTTAGCTACCAGTCTAGCCTTGAATCTATCAATAGACCCATCCGCCTTTCTCTTAATCTTGAGGATCCACTTGGCCCCAATGGCCTTTCGGTTCGGCGGTAAGTCGACCAAGTCCCAGACTCGATTAACTTTCATTGGCTCCAACTCTTCCTTTATAGCTTTTAACCACTCTTTCGTATTTGGACCTTCCAAAGCCTCTTCAAAGGTCTCCGGTTCTTGCTCATCGATTACTGTCATCCCAGATGATTCATAATCAATTTCTTCTTGAGCTATCATAAGTGCCTCTTCCTCTAAGCGAAACCGCCTACGAGGAATGAGCCTGCGTTTACTTCGACGCAGATGGGTATCTGATGGCTCATCCTCTGTGAGAGCTATCAGATCCTCAGCATTGTTGCTCCCACTAGGAATGACTTGTGGAACCTCATGTTCAACTTCCAGATCCCGTGGAGTGGCAACGTCCTCATCTTGTTGTTCAAATAAGTCCACTGACTCTTTGATAGCTCCAACAAGAGTTCGAAAATAATTTTCCAATAATGTGGCATCCCTAGACTCCAGTTCCGTCCTTCTTTCATTCTCGTCTAACCCGATAAAAACACAACCTTTGGAGAGATAACTGTATTTTACAAAGATACACTTTTTCCCTCTAGGTCCTAGTTTTCCATATCGGTGACTAGTAGAATGTATATATGCCGCGCATCCTCAAGGACGCAACAGACTAAAATAAGGCTTCCGTCCTGTCCATAATGCATATGGAGTTGAGGGAACCGATTTTGTTGGAACTTTATTGAGGATATAGGCAGCAGTTATTAGAGCATCTCCCCAAAACGAAATTGGCAAGCTCGCATGCGCCATCATGGATCTAACCATGTCTAGCAACCTTCTATTCCTTCTCTCGGCAACACCATTTTGGTGAGGAGTATAAGGCATAGTGAGTTGTCTAGATATCCCATTTTCATCACATAACTCCTTGAAATTATGGAGAGATACTCCCCACCTCTGTCCGTTCTGAGAGTTTTTATCTTATTATCCAATTGATTCTCTACCAAGCTCATGAATCTCTTAAAGCATTCTAGAGCTTCTGACTTGTGAGAAATAAGATAAATATGACCATATCTAGTGTAGTCATCAATAAATGTGATGAAGTAACATTGTCCATGTCTAGTACGCACATTCAAAGGTCCACAAATATCCGAGTGAATTAGTTCTAAAGGAGAAGTAGCCCTAATGGCTTTTCCGAACGGTTTTCTAGTTGCGTTTCCAGCTAGACAAGATTCACAGGTTGGCAATTCAAATTTGGAGCATTCTCCTAATACCCCCTCTTTTGCCAACCTGTTCATCCGGTCAACACCAATGTGACATAGTCTAGCATGCCACATAACTGAATCATTATTCGTGGAACTTTGACTCATAAAGGCACTAGTGTTATGATTGAAATCATAAATTACGTCCAACACAATAAAACCGTCTGAAATAAAGGCATGTCCATAACAAATGTTAGCAAGGTATAAACCCATATCATTGTTCTCAAAAACAACTTTAAAACCATGTCTCATCAAAACAACAACAGAAATAATATTTCACCGTATAGCTGGTGCATACAACACGTCGTGAAGTAATAGGATCCGGCCACTTCGCAAAGCCACATTGCATGTGCCAACTCCAAGAACTTCAATGCTAGTGTTGTTCGCCATGTTTATTCGCCTCCCACTTGGAACACAGCGATATTCCACGAAGGCAGAACGATCCTTTGTTACGTGGTCCGTGGCACCTGAATCCACAATCCACACAGGAGAGTGATCAGTGAGCATCACAGAACTAGTCACGTTACAATTCAAGGGATTACACATTCAGTAATTACCTTTTGCTCAGTGCACTCACGAGCAAAATGTCCAGTCTTTTGGCAGTTAAAATAAGTCACATTAGACTTATCTTTCCCACCTCTAGATCCTCGAGGTCGTTTCTTTCCAGCTTTGTTTTCTGTTTTGTTTTTATTTGCACTCTTCTTGCCTTTAAAAACCTGAGCTCTATCTCTTTTGCGCTTAAAACCTGCACTACTCCGAGGAGCGCCAGCTTCAGCAGCAAACACTTCAGTTAGAGGGGGTTCCGCAAGCATACAGTCCTCCTCCAGCTCTAGGTGTTTTGCGGCCTGGTCAAATGTCTTGATGTCATCAGCATGCGTCAGATGGACCTTCATATGCTCCCAACTCTTCGAAGGCAATGATCTGATGAGAGCAGACACTTGCTCCTCATCGGTCTTAGCACGACCGGCAGCGCTCAGCTCGGTTATCATGTTTGACATTGCGGTAATATGCTGCCTCATCGTGTGACCTTGGCGTATTTCATACCCATCAAACATGAGCCCAAGCTGGCGGGCCCTTTTGACGGAGGTCACTCCGTACTGAAACTTCACAGCTTCCCACAAGACCTTTGCAGTTCGCAATTTTTCGAAGCGCAGTAACAGATCATCTCGCATCGAACTCAGAATTGTAATGCGAGCAATACGGTCTTTCTTTTTCCATGCATTATAGACATCCATATTTCTGCGATGATGCGCAGTGTTCCCCTCCTCGGGGGAGACATAGTTTGGGTTATATTTTCTAACATGTCCTGATCCTCTAAGAGATACTCAATTTTACGATGCCACAGATCGTAATTTCTTTCATTGAGTTTATCTCCTCGAGTCAGATCAGCGACAATGCTTTTGGAAGCAGCCATAAAAATCTAGGAAAAAAAACCACATAGCGATACATGAGTTCTAGCGTAAAATACGAGCCGCAATAGTCATAAAAAAATAAACTAACTTAATAACTATAGCATTCAGACCAAAGGAAAACATAAAGCGTTCGATCAACCTCATGCAATAGTTAATAAAGCTATTTTACCAATTCATATATTGCGCTCCATCATGATTTAATAACCCTAAAAAACGTTTAAATCATGGCAAATCAGCAAATAAAGAAAGTATTCTCGCCGGTTGCAAGGTGGTTTACACAAAACACTTTTACCTTGCAACTCCCACTAGGCATGTAGATTCCAAAAAAAATGTTTCCTTTAAAAAAAAAATCAATCAAGATCACATAGAAATCGATTGCTACATTACTTCCATATCAAGCTAAGGATCCCCCATAGGGATTTAGCCTCTTAGACGGGAACCTGCATGAGCCTTATAGCAATAATATCACAATAATAAAAAATAAAGGAGCCCCTCGTCTCCTTAGGGTAATAAACAGTCCACAGTCCATAATTATTACAGTCCATAAATATTACAGCTCATTGCGATATCTATTGCAAATGGAAATGAATGAATGAAATTACGCTCAACTCTCAATAAGGCGGTAAATAAAATCAGCAACCATTCATTCCATACAAGCACAATCTTTCCATACGTTAGCACAATCCGACGTATGAAAAAAATACCATAAAGTGTGCAGCTCTTTCACACAAGAAGGAAGTAATGCATAAGGAAACAATGCATGTATGGTGCACGAATATTGGCAAAAACGTGTTAGGTAATAACAACCAATCTCCACAATAATCATTCTCAAAACAGAATTTTTTCTTCTTCTTTCCCTAATCAATAAAATCATGATAACATAAATAATTATCCTACTTTGATTAGGAAAGAAAAATTCGAAATTCTTTGGTGCAGAGCAACACATATTTGTGCATCAAAGGAAAGCATTTAAAAAATACTTTTAAGGTAATAAAACTCCAGCCCATAATATCCTCTCAAAAATTTCAGAATTTGCCAATCTTTCCTTAATCAATATAAGCATGCAATCCACAATAATTATGCTACTTGTATTGGAAAAAAAAATTCGAAATTCTTTGGTGGAGGGCAACACCTATATGCACATTTGATGAAAAGGAAATATTTGAAATGAAATGCATGCAATCATTCCAAAAGAAACACATAGCCGAATGTTAGCAACAAACATGTACATAATTCGGCAATCATCATCTAATTCGGCAATCATCTAGATGCATGCATATATGATCAAAAATTACACACACATGAATAAGGCAACAACCATCTATCCTTAGATGCATAAACAAGAGTTTTGAAAGACAAATATGATACATAATCCGAAATATATGATCACATCATGAGATATATGCAATATGTAACTCTTGTAACAAAAATCATCATCTTTCTCTTTAGCATACATGCGCTTAAAATCAGAGAAAAATAAAATCTAGCCGCATGCTTGAAGGATGGAATACACATTATGCGCAATAATCATAATTGAACATGTAACCCTAGGCACATGCATATCAAGAAAACTACATTATGCGCAAGAATGAAGCATCCATATTCAACTCTAGATGCATGCTTAAAGATGAAACAAATATTATGCGCAAAAGGATGATGAATCATGTAATACTAATCGCATGTATAAGATGAATCAAAAGGCCATGCGCTAGGGTGAGGAAAATATGCCATCAAACCCTAGGTACATCAAAAAAAATTCCAAAAATGATACATGCACAAGGTGAGGGAATCAACCATCAAACCGTAGGTGCAAGATCAACATAGAATTCGAAAAAAACAAACAAACATGCACATGGGTGAGGAGATTTGCCATCAAACCCTAGGCGCATGAATGGAGGTAAAGAAAAATAGCAACAACATATGTATTCGTTTATTTTTCTTTCTAAGAACCACCAAAATTATCTCAACTCAAATGAAATAAAGAAAGATGCTCAAAAACCAAAAACTCAGAGGTGACCAAGATGGCTCTGGGACCAATGTTAGCAAACTACGATTTAGTCTACAGGTTTGGATTTACCTTTGGTGGAGAGAACCTGTGGCAGCGGAAGAAGAATCGACGATCACCTCACGGAGTCTTCTTGAGCACCGGCCTGTCTTCTACTCTCTTGGAGAAGAAGAAGAAATCCATAACCCAAGAGTCCTACTTGGTGGAAGGGACAGATTTGAGGGAGAGGAAGAGGGAGGTGGCGGCTAGGTTAGGGTGGAGGCTAGGGTTTTGCACATGAGATCAATCTCTCCAATGGGAGGCTCCCCTCCTTATATAGATGGCTCCACCCTAAACCCTAAATGTGTAGTCCAATAGGGACGCGCCATGGTCAGTGCTTTGGGCAAATATCTTATTAATCCTAGATTAATACAATAAATATGAGTGACACGAAAGAAGAGAGAGAATATAAACGCGAAAAGCATTTAGTAGATTATTTAAGCGAGTTTTTACAAAGTTTACAATGCATAGTAATAAAGGTAGAGCCATTTATCTTAGTTTATTCGAGGGTGGTTATGCAAAACTCCAATAAAAGATCAGTTTCGTTTACAAAACATAAGGAAAAAGTTAACGAGAAAACGGTAAAAGCAAAAATCCAATAATAAATGTTTTCAGTGGCATGGGAAACAATTCCCACGCATTTTGCTAATTCAGTTTCTTCTTTTTTGCGCGTGCAAACGAAAGCCCTTAATTTAAACTTTGTAAGCTAATACATGATGCGTACTCATTAATCGTTTGATTAAGAATTATATGTAATTTAAAAATACAAGTGGTATACACCAGGATGACACGAATCAATTCGTGTACTCCAAAAATGACACGAACATGACATGAAACACTAAATCCTTGAAACACAATTTTTTTCGTGTCAAGAATGTTTAATTTAGACATTGTAAGCTAATACATGATACAGACTCATTAATCGTTCAATCAAGAATTATATATAAATTAAAAATACGAGTGTTGTACACGAGAACGACACGAAATCAATTTGTGTACCCCCCAAACGACATGAACACGACATGAAACACTAAATTCTGGAATCTAAATATGATCTTTTTGTGTCGTATTTTCATATTTTATGTAAAATTTTCGGACCAATAGTTGTCAAAGCATCACTGTTAGATTGGATTAAAATTTAGATCGCAAGTGCACAGCCGTCAGTGAAGACGGAGAAAGTACGGGTCGATCCACAGGGAGGTGATTAGTCTCTGGTTTGTCAAAAATCAAGTGACAAAATAGGGAAGAAACGATTTGAATACTACTTCACTATCATAATACTAGGCTACGCATGAGAAGTGTCTAACGGTATGACAAGACTCATCAAAAACCATCAACTCATGTGAACAACAAAACGAAGCATGGGAGGTGTCTAAATCCTATGGCAAAACTGTTAGCAAACAACGATTCTAGAGGTTCAGGAGTACCTTTCTTGGAGAGAACCTGTGGCAGCGGAAGGAAGGTCGGAGGTCACCTTACGGAATCCTTTTCACCGGTCGGTCTCCTACTGTCTTGGAGAAGGAGCGCGAGTCCACAACCCAAGAGTCCACGGAATGAGCTTGGTGGAGGTGGAGGGACGAAATGGGAGAGTGAGAAGGTGGAGGCTAGGGTTTGCACACTTGTTGTTCCATCCAATGGGAGGCTCCCCTCCTTATATAGATGGCTCCACCCTAAACCCTTAAATGTGTAGTCCAATAGGGATGCGCCATGTGTCAGTGCTTTCGGCAAATATCTTATTAATCCTAGATTAAACCAATAAAAACCCATCAAAACGAAGTTTCTTGAATCAATCAAGCAAGCAAACACAAATACAAACACACAACTAACATGTCACATACCCAACAGGAAATTTCAGTCAATAAACATGAGGAAACTAAGCATGGGAAGTGTCTAAATCTTATGAAAAAACCGATAAAAAAATCCCCCAACATGTAGATGATTAAAACACACCCAACATGCAAGTCTACACAATCAAAAATTCATCAAACATCAAAACTCCACAACATACATATGATTCATCTCCACCTCCCAAAGGGGGATGGAACTACCTGTTGGTTTTTTGGCCTTAATCTATATTAATTTTGAGGATTAATTAAACTAATCTTAATCAATCAACCTAATCAATCAAAGTGACCCAAGACAATTACATACATTGTATATATATTTGTATACGTGCAATCATCTTAATAGGTTGATCGAGACAATCAAGGAAATGAGCATTGGGACAAAGACATCAATACTCAAGACTTCTAATCAAAGCTTTGGACCAAGACATGTAACTTTTTATTTATTGAGTCCATAAGGTTTTATGTATACTTGAGCACAAGGATTCTGTCTCGTCATTCATCGGTAAACAGAACTTATTTCGGTTAACCGAATCCTATCTAGTTCGGTCCACCGAACACCTTTCAGATACCCGAATACTTCCCACTAGAAAAACTTAGGTGTTCTCTGGAATTGCCCCCAACGGAAGACCGAACTTCCTTCGGTCGACCGAATAGCCCTGGACCGGTTTTGGACTTTGCTCCAACGTTCGCTTTTGAATAAGTCCCTAGAGCCCAATTGACTTATCTTAGTTCGGACGACTGAATGCCTATCGGTCAACCGATTCCTTATTGGCTTTAGGAGCCCAATGGCTATTTACACGTGTCACTTCACAATGGCTTTAGGATTCCTTATCTGCATTTCTATTAGTCCATTTCCCCACCAACTCCAAAACGGTTAGTTGAGCTTGAAGGCTTAAAATAGGACCTCATTTTGTTGTTTTGGACATCTTGAACATTTCCTATCTATCCAATACTCAAAGCTAAATCCTCTCCATCTTCAAGCTCTCAATCCACAACACTCAAGCCTAAACTTCACCACTTGCATATCCAATTCCATATAAATATCCAAGTGTGATTAAGTATAGAGTGTTAGTTAGATTGTGGTTCCAATTCCTTATTCAAGAATGACCAAGTTGTAAAGCTTCGAGGAAGCTCCCTCTCGGGTTGTGAGAGGAGACACGAGTGAGGTGTGGTTGTTCGCGAGGCTCGGTGTTGTAAACAACGTTGGTCTCGGCCCAGAACGGAGATCAGTTAGTGGAACCATAAGCGAGGCTCGGGGGATCGAGCGAGGCTTGCGAGGAGGATTAGGACCGGGGTGTGGGTGCCGAACCTCTCTAAACTCCGGTGTCGACGAATTTGTGGTTTGCAATTGTCTCTTCCTTAATCCTTTGATAATTAGTTTTAATTAAGTCACATCTCTAACACTACCCACTAATCATTAAGCTAACTATTTTATTAAGAGAAGAAAATATTCTTAGTAATTCAAGTAAGATTGATTTAGCTAACTAATATAAAGGAGGAGGAAGAGATCTATTTATAGTCATAGAAAACGGTAACCGGGGACACTCCCCCGGTATGGGACTAAAATGCATACCATAAATGGACTAAATACACACTAATACAACACCTGGCGGAAGCTAATCGGGTTTGGAACAGATCCAACCACCAATTGGAGGTTTGGAACCGCCAAATGGCGGCCTGGAATACTCCGATCCGACCCATTTTCATTTCGCGTCCGAGTGGCTTCACTTCTTCTCCTGGGGTGCATCTGAATTGTTTGTTGGAGGTTATGCCCGAATTTAATTGCCATAATACTCCTCATGATGATGTAGAGTTTCTCTATTTGCATATTGGTCCTTTTGGTTTACATCTGGATCCTTCGTTCTTGCATATCTGTCCATAAGTCTCTCAATTCAATCCTTTTTCTTGCGTTCAGGTCCTTTTTGTGTCTCTTCTTTTCCACTTGTTTATTCCTGAAACTAAAACATAAAACAGTTATGTAGCATTGCTTAGGTTCAAAATAGACGATATAAGATACAAATATATGCAGGATATGATGTCCATCAAATACCCCTACACTTAACTTTTGCTAGTCTCAAGCAAAAAAAGAAAGAGAAAAAGAAAAGAAAAGAAAAATCATTTGTAAAACAGGAAAATCGTAACTCACTTTCATAGAAATCACGATTGCACTTAGCATGCGCAACAAGCCGTTAAACCCCCTTGTTGCCAAGGAGGATGAGTGTTGTCTCCTGAGGGTTTTCAGCGGATACACCCACATAATCTGAACATAAATGCATTATTCAACCTAGTAACATGACTCAGTGAACTCATTTTCGTAGATCATTGGACAAGGTAATTCTACGGGCTGAATCTATATATGTAATCAGTCCACACACCTAGCATAATGAACCATTTGTGAAAGTTAATGAAGGACTTAAGTGAAAGACATGGGCGACCATAACTTCTTAAGGTGATACATCGTGTAAAGTCCATTAAGGTTCCTATTTGTCTTCTTTTTTCTTTCTTTTTTTCATCAATTTTTTTCTTTTTGGAGCATTATGATTTACACTAGTTGGTGTTTGATTCTCCCAGGGTCGGGTTTCATGCATCATTGCCTGTGAGGACTTACACTATTACATACACCTTCCCCCAAGTCTCCACAAATGGCGATCTCTACCACCTATGTAACGGGAGTTTTGTTGGTATATCCCAAGTCAGATGACTCAAAAGCACCAGGCACTAAGTCTGTCGGACCTAATTTCCCGAGTGATAAGAGTCGTGCGACAAGAGAGAACACCACTTATTTATTATCTACATGGGAACCAAGACTCGTACACTTAAAGTTTCACAACAAGATTTAAGGGTCCCTGACTACGACAAACTTCCTTATACTAACAGACATGAATTATTTGACTCACTAGGTTTAGGGTGGACTTCTTTAATTGTTTGAGTACTGAAACCCTATGATTACTCACCCCCGAGTGAAGACCGGGGTGCATCCATACGACTCCATAAGACCTAAAGCTGGTATACTTGATATCCTAATGCATCATGTTCCAGTAAATTCTGGGAGCTTCTCTTTTGATTCCTTAAAATGGTTTTGCATACACTAAACACATACACAAACCCCACAAAACATTTTCTTTCGCAAACACATCAGATTTTTGAAAGAACTGGAAAATGAAAGCACAATAGCAAACAAAAGAAGACAAGTCACCCAAGGATCATGGCATGCAGATATATCGATATAAAATGCATCACACTATTATGACCCTAGCAAAGTAAACAAAAGAATGCAAAACAAAAACAAAAGACACACAAAACTATGTACACGAGTAAAGCAGCCCTCACACTTACTTCATGCATTGTCCTCAATGAATGTGAGCATGATATTACATGGATTTATGTATGAAAAAGAAAAGATCTCACCAACGTGAAACGCAAATGGGAGTTCATGGTTATATTGATGGACATAAACCTGAGTTCTCCTCAAAACCTGTGAGATACTTACAACGGGAATACAAATACGTCAAACAAATGGGACCCAAATACTCAAGGGTTGGGGCCACAACAACCAATACTCAGTTTTGGAGTCTTTTGTTCCTTTTTTAAAATGATAAAGATATGTAGAATAAAATAAAAGGATTGATCACGTCAAGTGATCACATCCGCAGGAAGTTCGTGTAAAGACATGACGTCCGCCTCTACCTCTATCGTGGTCATCTCCAAGTACGGTTTTAGCCGGTGTCCATTAACTTTTAACACGTCGTTATTACTTGGGTTTTGAATCTCAACCGCCCCGTGAGGGAGAATGGTAAACCAATAAAGGGTCCAGACCAACGACTCCCAAGTTTCCCCGGAAACAAGTGGAGGCGAGAGTTATACAACAATACCTTTTGTCCCACCGTGAAAGTTTTGATCCAGACCAAACGGTCTTGGGAAATTTTGTTGCGGGACTTGCAGATCTTGGTATTCTCATAAGCTTCATTTCTCAACTCCTCCAACTTGTTAAGGTCCAGCTTGCGATTGGCATCGAAAATATCAAGACACATGTTAAGATGTTTGATTGCCCATAATGCTTCGTGCTCAAGCTCTACCGGAAGATGGCAGACTTTGCCATAAACTAGCTGGTAGGGGTACATGACAAGGTCGGTTTTAAATCCAGTGCGGAAGGCCCACAATGTATCATTAAGCTTAACCGACCAATCTTTCCTCCAAGCATTAACCATTTTCTCCCAAATTTGCTTGAGTTGACGGTTGGAAATTTCCACCTGGCCAATGGTTTGATAATGATAAGGTGTGGACAACGTGTGTGTGATGGAATATTTCCTCGCCGCTGCTTTGAGGGATCAGAACACAAAGTGTGTTCCCCGATCACTTGTGATACAACAATGTATCCCAAATCTCACAAAGATGTGTTCTTTAAGAATTTTAGTCACGACTTGGCGGTCGTAAGTGCGAGTGGGGATGGCTTCAACCCACTTGGACACATAATCGACTGCCCCCATGATGTAGGTGTGACGATGGGAAATGGGGAAAGGGCTCATGAAGTCAATTCCCCATACATCAAAGATGTTGACCACTAGGATAGGATTTAGTGGCATCATATCACATCTTCCAATGTGGCCCACACATTGACACCTATCACATGCTTTCCAAAATGCAAAAGCATCTTGGAACAACGTGGGCCAGTAAAAACCGCATTGGAGCACTTTGGTAGCAGTTTTCTTGTCACTGAGGTGCCACCCAACATGCATCCTTATGGCAAAAGGACAAGACGTGCTATATCTCATCGTTAGGAATGCACCTTCTTATGATTTGATCGCCACAATACTTAAATAAGTAAGGGTCATCCCAATAAAGTGCTTGACTAACGACGTGAACTTGGCTTTCTCATTTTGTGTCCATTGAGCCGCCATCTCCTTGGTTGCTAAATAGTTCACAATGTTAGCGAACCAGGGGGTAAGACTATTGCCATAAGGTTCTCATCAAGGAAGAACTCGTTCACCAGTGGATCTGATGAAAGGTCAATTGGAATGCGAGAGAGGTGATCTACCATGACATTCTCGCATCCCTTCTTATCCCATATCTCAAGGTCAAGCTCTTGCAACAACAAGATCCAACAAAGGAGATGGGGTTTTGCATCCTTTTTAGACAAAAGATAGCGAAAAGCTGAGTCATCAGTGTAGATGATGACTTGTGACCTAATGAGGCACTGACGAAATTTTTCCAATGCAAATATGATCGTGATGAACTCTTTCTTAGTAAAGGAGTATTTTAGCTGGGCGTCATTGAGAGTACGACTTGCATAATAGATTACATAAGGCAATTTGTCGTCTTTCTGACCCAAAACTGCTCCTATCGCATAATCAGATGCATCACACATCAGCTTCAGAAACACAAATGCATTCCTACACTCGGGTGTGACCTCAAAACATGTGCCTTTAGCAAGCAAACTCATCAAGGGGCGAGTATCTTGCTGAAATCTTTAATAAAATGCCGGTAAAACCCAGCATGTCCAAGGAATGACCAGATTTCTTTGACCGAGGTGGGTTGCAAAAACCTTAGAAATAAGCTCAATCTTTGCCTTATCCACATTGATCCCATCACGAGATACCACGTGGCCCAATACGATGCCTTTCGTAACCATGAAATGTCACTTTTCCCAATTAAGGGTTATGTTTATTTCTGAACACCTCTTGAGAACAACGCTCAAGTGGTGCAAGCACTCATCAAAGGACGTGACATGAACCGAGAAATCATCCATGAAAATGTCAAGGAAGTTCTCGACCATGTTGAAAAAGATACTTAACATGCAACATTGGAATGTTGCTGGTGCGTTGCAAAGTCCGAAAGGCAACTATACGCAAACATCCCAAAAGGACATGTGAACATGGTTTTGTCTTGATCTTCAAGAGCAACTGGGATTTTATTTTACACTGAATAACCATCGAGGAAGCAGTAGTAGGCATGCCCAGCGAGTCTCTCTAACATCTGGTCGATGAAAAGTAGAGGGAAGTGATCCTTATGCGTTACCGCGTTCGACTTCCTATAGTCAATGCAAACTCGCCACCCAGTTTGAAGTCGTGTAGGAACAAGTACATTGTTGTAATTCTAGACATTAGTGATACCAGACTTCTTGGGTACAACCTGGACAGGACTTACCCAAGCACTGTCCGAAATGGAAAAAATTATGCCATGATCTAAACACTTGATGATCTATTTCTTAACGACTTCTGTCATGACATGATTTAAACGTCTTTGTGGGTTGCGACGTGGTCGTACCTCATTCTCCATATACATATCTGGAGGTCTGAGGTTTAGAAATTGTATCTAGGTACCGAAGGTGGATGAGCTGAGGGAACAAATCATGGAGAAGGTACACAGAGCACGATATTCTATCAACCCAGGGAGAAACAAAATGTATAAAGACGTGTAGTGGAACTTATGGTGGAAGGGGTTGCAGTGAGACATATCAGACTTTGTGACCAGGTGCCTAGTCTGTCACCACGTAAAGATTGAGCGTCAGTGACCAGTAGGGCTGATGCAGAGTATTGAGCTATCAAAGTGGCAACCAGAGCACAGTATGATGGATTTTGTCACAGGTTTGTCAAATTTGAAGAGATTTCATGATGTGATTTGTGTTATAGTCGACTGACTGACCATGTCAGTGCACTTCTTAGTGATCAGGACCACGTTGCCTCTGGAGGGTCTAGCTAGGTTGTACGTTGAGGAGATAGGTTGCTTGCATGGAGTACTAGTGAGCATCATCTCTCATCGAGATCCAAGGTTCACATCCAGATTTTGGGGCGAGTCTATAGAAGGGTTTGGGGATGCAATTGAAGTTTAGTACAACATTTCACACACAGACGGATGGTCAGTCTGAGAGCATTATCCATACCTTGGAGGATATGTTGAGAGCTTGCATGCTGTATTGGGTACGACATTGGGATGATCACTTGCCGCTGATAGAGCTCGCCTACAACAACAACTATCATGCTTGTATTGGGATGGCTCCATACGACGCTTTGTACGGGTGGCATTGCAAATCACCGGTTAGCTGCAGTGATGTAGGCAAGAGGCAGTTGGTTTGGTCAGAGCTTATACAGTTATAGGTAGAGAAGGTCGTTGTGTCAGGAATAGACTGCCTTCAATGTAGAGGAGGTAGAAGAGCTACGCCGATAAGCGTAGAGTAGGCAGAAGAGCTACATTGATAAGCGTAGGTAGGAGTTGAGTTTTGAGGTCGGTAATCACGTGTTCCTGAAGATCTCTCGGGCCTGGGGAGTAATGAGGTTTGGGAAGAAGGGGAAGCTCAGTCAGAGGTATGTCAGATCGTTCGAGATCCTAGACCGTGTTGGAGAGGTTGCCTATCAAATTGCTTTGCTGCCGCAGTTTTCGGGTTTTCACAACGTCTTCCATATTTTAATGTTGAGGAAGTACATTGTAGACCCCTCTCATGTTACCGAGATTGAGGTTCCAGAGATCTAGTGAAACTTATCTTTAGCAGAGAGGCCAATGGAGATCGTGGACCTCATGGAACACCACCTCAGGAGGAGGACCATTCCGATGGTTAAGGTGCGGTGGCAGTATCATAGCGAGCGCGAAGCCACCTGGGAAATCGAGGTGGAAGTTCGGAAGTAATAGCCAGACATTTTTGGTGAGTTGCTTGGTTTCAATTTCGAGGATGAAATTTCTTTAAGGAGGGTGGATTATTAAATCCTAAACCCAAATAAAGGGTGCTAATTTGGGGTTAGGTGGCGGTTTAACTTGGTGACTTGAAGAAGGGATGGGTTGACGTGATGTGGGTATGGTGGGAATGGCTAGGGAGTGGGTAGGGATGGGTGGCCTTAAGGTGATGTGGTGGTGGGTGTTGTTGGGTGAACAAAACCTTTCTTATCCTTCATTGTCCTCACAACTCATTTCTCCTCCCAACTCACTTATCTGTCTCACTTCTCCTTTCCTTTTACGGCAACCAGAGGAGGATGATGGACCATTGGTGGGGGTGGCGAGTGTGCACCTTGAGGTGTGACCAGGTGGGGCTTAACGCAAAGAGAAGGGCGTGCGGGCGGTTGCTGACCGAAGGTGGCTGCGAATCACTCCGGCAAACACTGACAGTCACAAGAAGAAAGGTATGCCAAGTTTATTGCATTAGTTGTTGCTCACACAAGTGTGTGTGTGGTTTTTCTGGTCGCCGGAGGTCATAGACCTCGCCGGAGACTAGAGGAAACAAGTTGTGCCTGGCAAGGCCAGATAGTTGGCGATTAACTGTCGACCGATGCTTGTTTGCGGTCGACCGGTCTTAGTGTAATTCTTCGTGTTTACCCAGCACCAGTCGAACGATGCCTTGGGGTGGTCAACCGATTGTGCATATTTGTTGGGTTGGAGAGTACGTTATTTTTGGTCGAATGGGGACCCTGAGCCGTTCGATTGTTGCCTTGTAATTTTGGTCTGGACCAAGCGTTGACCATACAATCGGTCGACGACTCTAGACTTTCGTACGACCAGTAACTTAAGTATACTGAACATTGGTTCGACCGATTGAAATCTGGTTCAACCGATGGTGAATTTGTGAACGTAGGATAAACCCTGATTTCAGTCGAACGGGGCCCCTGAGCCATTCACTAGTTGCCTTGATGATTTAGTCTTCATTTGGGCGTTTACCATGTAAACGGTCGACCGCCAAATTGATCTTCTACCGTTTGGGCTTACGCCTTGAACCCAGGATTCAACCGTTGCAGGGGTATGTTCGAGCGTCTCCCTACACCTTGGGAACGGTCTACCAGTTTGCCATTTGCAGTCAACCGTTTGTGCTCAGGACATAGTCCTTCCTTTTGTGAAGTGTCAACTCTATCCACGGAAACCTATCCTCACGTAGTGCGTGAGCCGGGAGGTGACGGTGGGTTCGATGATCGCGCATGCATAGGGAACACCGAGTGGAAGAGTGTGGACACTTGGGACGTGCCACCTCTGCAACATAGATTGTGGCATAGCTTAGAGCTTGCATTGATTCGTAGTAAAGTAGTAGACCTGAGGGATCGCGAATCCCAGTGCACAATGTTGCTCGACTCTACGGAGCAGGATGACCTTGTGGACTTCAGTCTTGATGAGTCGATCGGTCGGCCCACAGGCTACGGATATAATCCACTGACCTTGACGACAATGATGTGATCCACGCGACCTTGATGGCGGTAGTGTTTGGTAGCAGGTGTTAAGAGACAACTAGGTGAGGATTCGTCCACACGATCGAGTGGTGGCGGAAAGGACCACACAACCTTGATGGTAGCGGTGACAGTCCGACGATGTATTCTGGCAGGTAGCTTGGCTGTGACTCAACGAGGTCAGTTGACCAACCTGAGTGACGACTCCGTTGGTGAGTTGTTGACCTCAAGATTCAGCAAATTCTACTGATGCGGAAGTGCAGGCGCCCCTCACCGAATCCCATATTTAGTGTAGCCATATGTAGGGTGCGTTGTGTACTCTCCGTAAGATCGTATATGCCTATGGTAGGTCTCTGTGGGAGACTTGTTGATGGATCGTGGGACATGTCTTTTATTACGCTTGGAGGGAGATGTTTATTGTTTTCATATTACATTTTCATGCTATACTAGTATGATAGGTTCCTTTCTTTTATACTGTAGCATGCATATAGGCGAGCTTGGTATATGGTGTTTCCTGATGAAAACTCAGGCATGTTTGTTATAATTGCATTTCTGGACCACAGTAGGTGTTGGCAGGTGGCGACCGAGGATGAGGGCATCTCAAATCGGATCCGCTATCATATTTTTCTAGGTTGTATGATTACTTGTATTTACACTTCCCTGTACTTGATGCAGTCATACCTTTTGACAACTCTGATGTAATATAGTGCACCTCTTGGATATTTTATGAGTAACATTCCTGCTCTTTTGTGTCTTAATCACTGTGATGCTTTGTGTTTGGAATTTTAAATTTTCCGATGTTTCTGGACGTTATAATTTCCTTTTTTAAAACCTTTGCATGAACCTTTCCCCCTTATTTCCTTTAAAACTTTCACAACCCCCGTCCCTCCACTGTTACACCAACTCCAACGCTTGTCAACCCTCTTTACTTCCAAATTTACTTTAACACATCTCTTGATTCTTAGGCATTCAATCTATCAACTTTTTACTCCCTATTTAAACGATTCTAACCCTCGTTTCTTCTCACAACCAACACATTTTTTCTCCTTCCTCACTCCTTTTTTCTCTCTATTGTTATGCTTCCCTCATCCATGGCTTCCAAGAAGAACATGCAACTTATGAAAGGATTTTTGAGAAGAACAAGTCTATTCTCCGTAGGAAACCTAGTCTGAAAATAATCGCTAATGTCATCAATATGTTTGGACTTATCGGTCAAACATGACTCATTAGTCTTCAAACTCATTGTGAGGTCACTCTTTCCCATCAGGACCTTGTATACCAATTTTATACTAACATGGCTCATGGTTCTGATGGATCAGTGTCTTCGTGTGTCAATGGGGTCAACTTCACCATCACGGAACACAATGTCTACGACACTCTTCCTATCTCGATGGAAGGCATGATTATTGACAATGATTACCAAATCCAGGGATGGTCTCTTGAAAATATCTCCTCATGCCTTTGTATCAATCCTTCAAGGAAACTGTCAAGCAAATCACGGCAACTAAAGCCTTCAGTTAGCTTCCTCAACCTCATCCAACCTTCAACCCAAGGTAGGCCAAAAAACATGCCCTTTTCATTTATGCCATTCTTTGTGGCATTCCAATAAATTGGGCATACTTCTTCCTCAGCTCTCTTTGTGCTAAAGAATCGCTTCCGTACGACAAGTACCTCGCTTGGCCCTTTGCTTTGAAGAATGTCCCATTTATGGACCATCCATTCCTCCTAATCCTTCAAATGCTGGTACTTTTCGAAGAAGGGGGATCTTTCCTAACCTTTTTGTCGGAGATGACAATGAAATGACTGACAACAAATTCGAGCATCCTAGTACCACTTATGGTGCCTCCTCCCGTGGATCCAGGATCTGTCAACTTTTTGAGCTTTCCCCTCCATGGACAACATTTCCTCCTCACAAACTCAACTCGAGGAAAATCAAGCTCGTCTTCAAGCCAAGCACGATGAGATGTTTGACTCCATTTGCTCCCGTTTTCCTTATGTAGGCAACAAATATGTGTTGTATTGTGGTAGTGATTTTGTTGTATTTTGAACTTAGTCTTTTATATCGTTCATGTATTTTTGAATCTGTGGGTTTGTGTTGTAAAAGTTTTAATTCAATGATAAACACATTAATCTTATTTTCTTGTGATTTTTTCTCACTTTTCTACTTATAATTGTCTCATTATTTTTATTGATGCCAAAGGAAGACACAGAAAATGAGATAACAAGATTAACAACACTTGCATACACCGAGGGGGAGGAGAAACTTTAAAAATATTAAAGAATCCAAAAATAAATAATCCATATATTGTTAACTTGTTATCAACATCACTTTTCAGTATCAATCTTAATCTTATATTATCATTGTTGTAACCTAAACAATGGGGAAGAATGTTTGAATAACCTCATAGTTTCAATAAAATATTGTACTAATGCAAATTCCAAGTTCTGGTGGGTTCTATCTACAAATATCACAATTTATCAATTATGCAGATGCCATTATCTAAAAAGAGAAAATAAATTTTACTACGGAACGACAATTGCAATTTCCCACAATTCATATTCAAATTTCCTTAAAAAAAGGCAATGATCAAGTGTGCATCAGTCAAGATAAACGAACAAAGCAAGAATCAAGTCAAGATGTTGTAATTACTTCTTTAATGTAAAGGGTGGAATAGGATTTAATCTCATATATGTAAAGAAAGCCCCACAGATCAATTTGCATTCATCAAGAATATGTTAGGAGACACTGAGATCTCACGCATCCAATCTTGATCTAGTTAAGTCCTATAAAGACCAGTTAGACTCAACTAGGTTCAATCAAACTTAATTTATTACTAGTTATGGTCCAATCATTTGCATTGACATTCAATCACATTGAAATAAGATCCTATGAGCCTCTTAAGGCAAGAATTCAAACATCTCTAACGGGTCAACGATCAAATCAGGCGTCTGGTTTGTAAAATCGACCGATTGGTTTATTCGTTGATTTTGTCAACAGTGTTTCTACCTGCCGTCGTGAAGATCGGGCGTATGGTTTGTAAAACCCGTTGATCAATAGACTACGGTGGTCAACCAGTTCTGCCCGAAAAAGTGAAAATCGGGCAACCGATTTGTAAAACAGATCGACAAGTTTGGATGATCTTGTTAAAATTCTTTCTAATTTTGGCCAGATTGCATGTTACTTTCTTCCATATTTAACCCACTTTCCCATCTTTTCTAAATAATAACCTGGAAAAAGCACTTATTACTTACACTCTTCTCTTGTTTTAAAAGTTCAAATGTCTTTTCTCTTCACTCACTCCTAATCTTATCATAGTTCTTCCTTGATCTACGTACACAACTCTAAACCTTTGATCAAGGAGTTTGCTATAGGGAGTACTCGGTGCGGATTAAGCGACTCAAGGTTGTAAAGGAGATTCCAATGGGGACTAACCTACTATTCGGTATGTGATGTTTAAAATAGCAAGTGTATGGCCGTGTGGAATCGGTGGCAAGTACGGGTCGATCCACAGGGAGCTAAAGCGGGTCGTTGTCTACCATACTCGAGTGGGAAAGAAAATGAAGAGTGAGTGTGATAAACTATACATTACACTACACTAATCGACAAAAAAAACTACATTTAACTAACCCCGTAGGAGGTGGAGAATGTGTGCCAAAGTGTAGATGTGTGATGCGTGCTTCGACCTGGGATGTGGGGGCACCTTCTACAGGCATCGTCAAGGTGTCATCGCCGAGGTCTTCATCGCTCTGTCTACCAAAGAAGTTCTCTCTCACTGGGTGTATTGGGTACATTTTGAAAAGGCGTATACCTATGATTTGATCATTCACCTGTCATTTCAGAATTGTTGTTCTTTGTCTATCTCCCCCAATTCTCGAACTTTATCCCATAGTTCTTTGACTTTCTGTCCCAATTGTTGTTGCACACCCTTGATCGTCTGCTCTGCCTTGAGACATCTCATTTTCAACTCTTGGTAGTTGAACTCATCTTGCCATGGTTCTCATGGAATGTCGTGGTGACCCGTCAGAATCCCCTGACGTAGAACATATTGAGGAATGTCGGTGATTCGTTGATCGCCCTTGTTCCAAGGTCAACGTGTCGTCAACCTTAGGGTCCTCATGTAAGACCCATTCTCTTGATATTATAATAAAGTCCATTTTCATCTATAATTCTTGCGTATTAATCCTTGTGTATGTTTTCTTGTTTTCTGTGGTTATTCTCGTTTCGGGAAAGTTTCCATTTTTGGGAAAGTTTCCTTTTTGGTCGCGAGGGCGCGCGTTTGGCGCAGTAGGGATTGTGTCGGGTGTGGGAGGCCTTGAGCCCCAAAACCTTCATGTTTCAGATGCGTTTGGCAATTATGGGTTGACATTTGGTTAGTTGAACCAGGCAAGGGGCACACGCAGACTGAAAGGTGGCAATTCAGGTAGTTCGGCAATAGGCAAAGTTCGGGTCGCCATTTATCGAAGGTGATGTGGTGAAGGATTCATACTTTGTTGTGGGAGCCACTTGTGTCCATGGGTGTGTGGGCGTGTGGCTTCTTGGGTGGGATGAGCAGAGGTGGCAGCTTAGTCAACATGTGTTTGAATTTCGAATGAAGCAAATAAGAAAGAAGATGAAGTGATTGATGGTGCAATCATGCGTTGCCTAACAGGGAAGGTGGATGCACATGTCTTGAACTACAACCCTAGCCACCACCCATTCATTCCTTTCATCTCCCATACACCACCCTTCACTCCCTCTCCGGCGTGCTAGAGGCGAGCGAGCAAGAAAGAGAAGGCGCACAAGAGGCGCTGCAACAAGCTTTCCGAGAAACTCAAGGGCGCTTCTTCTTCAACTGTTAGGTATGCTCTTGGACTATGGGTATGATACCAAGTGGGCAGGGTTGGTCGGGGTTGGCCAGTTCTGGCGTGGTTAGACGTGCACGTAGCTGCACTTTCGACCGTGCTCCAAGCAACGACACACGTTTGTGTGCAGGGGATCTTAGGTGGCTTGGGTGACGGCTGACTGAGCAGTGCTAAACCCAGGAGAGTGTTCGCCGAGGTCCAGTGAGGTCCGGCCAGGCCGACCACCTCCCATCCCCGACGACCATGCATACCATTGTTGTAATATCCCTAACCCATGATTAGGAGTAAATGGTGATTAAAGGAGGAGGTTAGCATGGGGAATGGAGGAGGAACAATGGGTTGTGATGGGTGAGGGGGTAGGGAGGCGAGTACTGTTGATGAGGAGATGGGTGTTGGGTTTAAAAGCTCAAATCTCTCTCTCTCTCTCTTCCATTCGTTTCACTCTCGCACTCTCTTCCTTTTCTTGGTCCGGCGAGCAGCAACAGAGGAGACAACTCCGGTGGAGTTGGTGAGCGGTTCCGGCGTGAGGGGTACGGAGGTGGACGCACAAGAAGGTCGCGGAGGCGACGTTGTGGGAGCAAGGCTCCGGCGGATTTCATTGCTTTCGAGAGGTATGCCGGCTTCTTAGTGTGATTTTGTTGCTCACTCACGTGTGGGTGAAGTGTTGGTCGGTCGGGGGAGGTCGGACACCTCTCCAGCGATGACTTTTGGCGTAAATCCTTGGCTGGCGCAAGGTTGCAGACGACCAACGGTCGACCGGGTTCCTTCGGGAGGTCGACCGATGTAGTGTATTTTGCCTGACTTTAACCATCACCGGTCGAACGATGCCTTGTGGCGGTCGACCGGTAGTGCATGGTGGGTCGGGATTTCCTGTTGTGTTTCGGTCGACCGGTTCCTTGTGTTCGTTCGATCGGAGCTTAAGTGTACTGGGTTTGATGCATGATTATTTATATGAGTTCGACTGTTATATGACTTAGAACTTCTAGGATGACCTAGTATTTTTCGGTCGACCGAGACCCCTGAGTCGGTCGACCGGTAGTATGGATTTCATGTTGACCGGTTTTAGATCTCTGTTCAACCGTTGGGACTTAGGTTCTGCGCAGAGAGTTCGACCATTGCAAACTTTCGGTCGACCGAACCTTTTTGGGAACGGTCGACTGGATCGCCTCTTTCGGTCGACCGTTTGTGCACAAAACCGAATTCCCAGTCCCTTTTTGGATGCCAACTCTGTCCGCGGAAACCCGTGTCCTCGCCTTGTACGTGAGCCGGGAGGTGACGGTGGGCGCGTTACACGTGTCTGCCCAGGGACCGCCGTGTGGAAGAGTGTGGGTGTTCCGGACGTGCCACCTCCGTGTATGGACCGCGACTTGATGTGATGGAGTGATGGACTCGTTGTAGAGTAGCAGGCCTGAGGGATCGTGGATCCCAATGTATGATGTTGTGCAGACATGCAACTGTCGTTGGGTGAGGTGACTACCGGCCAATATGGCTACGGAGGTCGCTGCCCTGCTTTTATAGCGGCGGAGTTGGTGTTTGCTGCTCGTGGAGCCTGATCACCTAGTAGACTTCGGTCAGGACCCGTCCGATGCTGTGCGAGACGTATTGATGGACCACCGATGTTGTGCCGGTGATGCCGTCGAT
This sequence comes from Triglochin maritima, assembly GCA_963682175.1. Classification (NCBI taxonomy): domain Eukaryota; kingdom Viridiplantae; phylum Streptophyta; class Magnoliopsida; order Alismatales; family Juncaginaceae; genus Triglochin; species Triglochin maritima. Next base: position 31,399,846 of record OY821776.1, on the reverse strand, counting down.
GCTGTTCTGGCGAAGATGATTGATGGGCCGATGCTGTTCCGGCTATGTTTTCCTCAGATGGGCACCTATTGAGATGATGATTGATGGACCGACAGAGCGAGGGCTCCGTTGGTGTGGTTTTGACAACGAAGTTACAGATCTGTTTCTTATGGCGCGGACTTCGGGGATGCTCCATGCCGAACCCCATGATTAGTATAGCCGCGTGTAGGGAGCGTCACGTCTTGTTCCGCTAGACCGTATGTGCCTACGGTAGGTCTGCTTAGGAGACCCGATGATGATTGTCGGACTGATGTCATGTGTTATGCTTCGGGGGAACTGTTTTCCTTATTGTTGATGACATGACATGCTACTAGTATGATATGTTCATTTGTACTACTGCATGCATATAGGTGAGCTGGGCATACGGGGTTTCGTTATGGAAACTCAGGCATTGTTGTTGCATGTTTTATATCAGGACCGCAGTAGGTCGAGTTGGGTGGTGATCAGTGGGCTCTCGCATCTTGGGATCGGATCCTCTCGTTTGGACCACTGAGGTCGACATGATTACTTGTATCTCATTTGTTTTATCTGATGTAATCATGTAGCTTTTGACAAACTCTGATGTAATTTGGTGCACCGCTTGTTTGTTTTATGAGGAGTAACAATCCCGTCTTTTGATTATTGATCTTTGTTGTCTTCATGATAATTTTTAAATTTCCGCTTTTTCGGGATGTTACAATTGTAATCCCTCCTCTCCTCTTTTTCTTGCTTCCTCCATTAGTTAAGGTTTAATTTACTACTCATTAGTGTAACAGGAGGAGGAAACCTTGTAATCTTGCATTTCAATGTAGTATTCTTTTCTTTACATTGTTGTTTTCTAATTTATGCACTTCCCTTCATGTTTGTTGTTTGCCTAATCTAGTTTTCTGAATTTTCCATTATGGTTTTTGGTTTTTTTATGGTTTCTTGACTTTAAAGACGAGTATGCAGTAGTCCATCCCATTGGGGGGTGGAGAAGAAGGTGATGTGATTATGTGATATATAATGTGTGTGTGTGTGTGTTATTCCTAAACTTTGAACCTCACATGATTTCCATAACCATTTAATTGGATTTTCACTCTTATCTTTGATGTTCTAATGCTATTGAGTGATGCTTAGCACATGCTTAGATTAGTGGACCTATTTTATGGGGAATGATGAGGTGAGGATAAAGATTGAGTGGAACAAGAAAACATGACATGTGGGAGCATTTGCTCTTGTTGGCCTCCTCTTAATTAATGTCTTGTATGGTTTAATGATTGTGTTAAATCTTATTCCATGTGGAGGGCTTGGTCAGTATGCATGACCTCATATTAGCCTCATTTCAATTATTATCTTGTATGTTTTAATGATAATGTTTTATCTTAGTTAATGTGGAGGCAAAGTGGGATTTAGTTTTATGGATTTCATGTATTACATGTTTTGGAGTGCAAATGACCACACACACGTACACATTTTCATTTCCGCATTCTTTCTCTACCCCCTAAGGGGTTTATTTTTATTGTTTGTTTTCTGATTTCATACACATTGTAGTTTATTTCCGATCGCATTTCTCTCTCTTCTTTCCCCACTCGAGTATTGTGAATTCTGACTCGCACGCGCTCTTCGTGGACACGACCCGTACTTGTCGTGTCTTCACCGATGTCGTGCACTTGTGGTTGTTTTAAGTCAATAAATGAACACTTTGACATGGAGGGACATGATTCCTTTAAATTGCACTAGTCCCACCCTTTATCAACAATTTAATTTATTTCCAAAATTGATGGCATGATAATCTAGGTGTCCGTCGGTTTCCCAATGCACCGACTATTGACATTTCAAGGTGCATAAATGTGTATCCCTCGCGGGACAGGTGTGCCACATATGTCTCTTACGGGACTGGTGTGTCCCACGTGGGGTATATGTGTTTTCCTCTTGACTAGTGTGTCCCACGAGGGATTGGTGTGTGTCCCATACTAGACTAGTTTGTCCTGCGAGGCACTTGTGTGTCCCAAAAGGGATTGTTGTGTGTCCCACGAGAAAATTTTGTGTCCTGTGCAGGACAGATGTGTTTCACCCAGCCTGGTGTCTGTCCCACAGGACAGATGTGTGTCACTTCTTTGCATTTAAAGTGTAATACTTTATGGGGAAACCAATCATTTCTTCATTAGAAAGTGCATTTTTAAAGAATAAAAGAAAAATATAAATGATGACATTGATGGTGACGTGATGCGCGTCTTGAACGCACTGTGTTTGTGTATTAGAACTTATTTTTTTTACGACTATTGGGAGTCATAATGAAAGGAGACAACCTTCTATTTCAGGCTACGCGACGAGCCTCAACCTTTCATTACAAGGACAACCTTCCATTACAGGGTACACAAAGAGACACAACCTTTCATATAAGGTCTATAAAATTGTAGGTTGTAGTGTATTCCATTCATAGTTCCTAAATAATAAAATGCTATTAGCAAAAAGTTCTATGTTTGTGGCTCCTCAAAGCCAACCCATTATGGTCAGTACTTTGTTTGGGACGATGAACATCGGTACAACTGGTGGATCCACTCAAAAATAGTGTAACGAACCCACGGAGGCAGAAGCTTCTCTGGAAGCTTATGAAGTTGAATTATACCCAAAAGAAAAACAAACCATCTTTTGGGCATGCAGGCAACATCTTAGTGGATCACTCTCTTCCAATTGATATGGAAGCAATTTATTATGTTTTGTTTGTGTTTGTGTTTGTGTTTTTGTTTTTGTTTGTGTAATATATATGTTGTTCTCTGATATGTATGGCGTTTGTCTCACTATCATTATAACAATTTGTCTATTATAAATAAATCTCTGATATGTTTTGTCTCCAAAGTGTTCCTGTCCAATTATAAATCTGGATTATATTATTGGATGTATGGAAATTTAATATTAAATAACATATATGACAATATAACTTTATTGGTTTATGTAAGAAATCCAATAAAAAGGTCATATCATATCTAAAAGTATTAACTTAGACTCAACACCTTCTTTATATCACAAATAAAAAAACATATCAAATAAATTTGTCCTTCTATCTAAAAGGGGTATATCACGTTAGAGTTAACCTAAATTATGACGTGGTATTAAGAAACAAAACTTTTAAAGTCTATCCTTGGATACTTGAAAGTTCATTTTAAACCACAAGCCTGCCCTTTGAAGGACGAGTCTGTTCTATAAACCACGAATATGTCCTTTGAAACTAAAACATGTCTTTTAAAATAAAATGTTTCCTTTTATCCATCTCCTTTGTATAGTATTCTCAAGTGTCGGAGATTTTAGTTTCTAATCGTAAATTCAGCTGCATAATGATAGTTTTCAAGCATATCAAATTTGTCCAAAAACTTGGTTTAGTTAAACTTATTTTTTATGCATCTCAACTTTTATTTTAAGATCGATCTTATCTAAATACATCGGTTTCTTTCATTAATGTGGGTTAATGTTTTTTTTTGCTTGACAATTGTGGTTAATTACAAAGGTATTAGTGGTTGATCTTTTGATTTTTGCATGTAAACATTGATAGCTGCTTCCAAAAATGAATTGTAGATGCTAACTTGTAATGAGTAACTATGCATTGTAGATTCCAAAAAGATAAAACAATGTTGAAAATTAAATAACATGGATCACTATTATAGGCAAATGGTAGCCAACATTACATTGGGCACTCAACATGCCTGAACTCTAGGCAACTCTATTTGGTCCATTAGATTAATTAACCTCAACCATTCAGCAATTCACCACCAGAGAGTTGTGAGGCAACTCTACGTAACATTCAAACTCAATGCATCAATTGATCATTAGCTACACTAGGATACTTTGACCACCAGCTTGGGAGGCTGGAGCTGTTGGAAGTTGCATTTGGAACAGTTGACCACCAACTTGGTAGGCTGGAGTTGTCGGTAAGTGCTTCAGGATCCTCTGACCACCAATCTTGGAACCTTGAGCTTTTGCCAACTCCTTCTCCAAGATGAGCTCCAATTGGTACGCATGAGTTCTTGCCGACTCCATATCCATGATGACCTCGAGTTGGGAAGGCGGTCGGTCCTCTTCGGGACTTCCTCTTCAAGACGACCACCAACTTGGGAGGTTGTATTGGTGCGCTAGACTTTGGTAGTAGGAGTGGGATCGGGTGTGGAGATGACTCCAGTCAATCTCTTGTGCATGTAAACAACCCTACAATTACATTAGTAGACATCTAGAAACTCATCGATTGGAGGGGGTATCTAGAGCCTGAAAGTCGGGCGACCTCCTCCTTCAGTGACACCTACCTCTCTTGAAGTCGGTCCTGCTCATCCATGCGGAGTTGGATGTTGTCCAAATATTGGAAAATTAGGCGGGGCACGATCATTGGGTCTTCGTAAAAAAAAGGACACAATGCGGGACTACAAAATATTAAACCAAAATAAACAATAGGACCAATCAAAATATAAAAAAATTATGATGAAGAAGGCACAAAAAATGCCACCTTTTATGGAGTGAGGCACGCAACAAACCAGGGACGAGAGGCCTCCGACGTCCCTTGATTGGTGCCATATCATACATATATTCAGGTCATATATTCTCTATTTTGAGCCTTAGCAATGCTATCTAATGAGTTTTATGTTTATGTTTCAGGAATAAATAAGTTTGAGAAGAAGAAGACACAAAGAGGACTAAAACGCGAGAGGAATGACTGATGTGTGAGACTTATTGACCTATTTGCAGGAGAGACAGAGCTTGGTGTAAGCCTGAAGGACAAATAACAAACCGAGAAACTCCACACCATCATGAGGAATTGTTTGGTAATTTGATTTGGGCCAAGACTAAAACAACCACGTAGCTAATTGAAGCCGTTAAGAAAGTGTCCGAAATGAGGTCAAATCAGACCAATTATGACGGCCAATTGGCGGCCTCAGACCTCCAATTAGTGGTCTATTTTCGTTAGAATCCGACGTGCCTTCTCCTAGTTGTGTATTATGTTTTTTATGTTAATTGTAGGCATGTTTCAATAGTCCCACACTAGGGGATTGTCCCTAGTTTCCTTTTTCTTGTCTATGAATAGAACTCCTCTTCTTCCCTTGTCAACTACCCCATTGCTTGGTGGCCATTATTTCTACTTGGGTTAAGCCTTGGAGCAAAACTCAAGAGGAGAAGAATGCTACTTGTAATGTGAGTCATCAATAAAATATTTTGTCCTAGTTTTGTTTTAATGTTCTCTCTTTTAATGCTTGCATGTTTAGCTTAGTCTTGTTTTCTTAATGTTTGTATAATTAGTTAGAATGTCCTTCCCATGCTGGTTTAGGTTCTTAATAATCAATTTGTTTATGCTCATGTTAATCAACTAGGTAGTGATTGGATTGATAGTTTTTGCCACAGCCATTAGACACTTCCTTTGCATGAAACCACAACCTACACTTGTGCCTTATTGAATGCATTCTTCACCACCTTATTACATGGGTACACACACTCCACCCCTTAAGTGTTTTCCATACTAAATTTCATCTTTCTTGTTTGAGTTGCTTACTTTAGTTTTAGTTAGTCTTGTGCTTTAATCTTTCCTATTTGTTAGTTGCTTGTTTATGGTAGCTTAGTTTAGTGTAATCAAACCTTTTCTCTCCTTTATTTTCCACTTGATTTCGGAAGAACAAGATTTGACACACCTCCATGTGGATTTAACCGGTACTTGCAACCACTTCATTACGTCACACACTTGCGGTTCAAACTTAATCAAAACTGTGGAAAATTAAACAGTCCAGGTCATCCATGTGGAGTTGCATGTTGTCCAAATATTGGAAAATAAAGCAGGGCACGGTCATTGTGTCTTTGTAAACAAAAAGGACACAATGGGGGACCCCTACAAATAATTCAACCAAAATAAACATTAGTACCAACCAAAATATAAAACAAATTATGATGAAGAAGAAGGCACAAAAAATGCCACCTTTTTGGGAGGAGTAGGGTAGCCAAAAAACAGGGACCAGAGCCCTCCAACGTGCCCACTAGATTGTGCATCACTGACAAACCACAAATGCAAGTTGGCGTGCAGTGGGAGAGAGTGAGGTGTTCCCTCACGTTGATGGAGGCCATTTCCAGAAGTGGGCATTCGGGAGGAGATGTGCCTTTTGTCATGAGATGTCATTTTTATTTGAATTTATTACGACGTTGTGTTTCTCAATAATCATAACTTGTTTCTTCGTCATAAAATACTTACTGTGATAGATTAGGAACGTAATAGTTTGTCATAGAACGTATCAATAAAACTGACTATTGGTGAAGAAAATAATACATTTGGCTTAACTTATCACATAAGAATACTAAATAGGTTTTCAACTTTGAAAGTGACACTCAAATAGGATTCTCATGTCCTTAGTTGATATTACTTAAACAACAAGTTCAATTGTTTGAGATAAGGATTAAAAATTAAGAAACAAATGACAAGACTGGAATTGATGCAGTTCTTATGACTTACATCCTTTATCTTGACTCATCCCTTATAGACCCTATAATGAAGGGTTGTGTCTTTTCATCACAAGTCCCAATAAACGTCCTCTAACTGTCTTAAAAATAGGTCATTCCATGTTGGCCTTACCATTTCATTATGGTCACATTCTATTACTTAATAATGACGCATACCATGTCGAACTATGGTAATAGCCAATGTGAGATGTCCTTTCTAGCCTTCTAGGGTATAATTACAAGCTCTATGTATCGACCACATTACAACGTGTTAGTGCGATCAAAATGAAAGTTGTGCTGGTAAGCATATCAGAGTAGAAGACAACTAACATTTAAAAAGTACAATTGCAATAAATTTAAATGTTCTTGTTACATACACTAGACACAAAAACTAGAAAGATGACAACAACTTGTGCAAAAAACAAAAGGATGACAACAACAACTTCTGCAAAATAACATGACCTGAATTCCATGTCTAGGAACCCATCTTTATTATCTTCATAAAAAGGGCATCAGTAGATTAGTTTTTAGGACAGAGTTCTTGAAAATGGTTTTGCACCTTATCATGCAGACAAATCTAATTAACACATATTGGTTTGGTAGTTCTACAAAACCAATCTAACTTCAAAATGGTTTTCTAGCAAACAAAAATAACGTCAAATCCATTGGAAAAGACTGCTCTAATAATATGTCTCCTGCAAGCACACCAGATAATCCAGTTAAGCTCTATAGTCTGTTGGCGAGATTATGTCTACCTAGCATCCTCTGATTATGTAATCCTCATCATCGCTAGAGTAGTGATCATTCTAGTGTTGGAAGGTCATGTGTTCATAATGGAAACGAATTGAGATGGTACTGAATGTGGGAGTAAGAAGGCCAAGGAACAACGAAACATGACTAGCAACAGGAGGAATTTATCTACGCTATAAGGCTATACTGAAAGGTCACGTCCAATCACATTAACATGTCCTCATATGTTGGTTTTGTTTGTCTTTGGTGTGACTTTCTATTTCTCGGATTTTTTGTGACATTTTGTTTCATTGGATTTAAAGCAGGAATCCGTCTTTTAAACTTGGTTGTCCTTTAATCTTTAAAGGGCATTCTTTAAGGGCGGGGATGTTCTTTAAAGGATTGATGTGTCCATTAATGAATGAGTCTGTCCTTGAAACTCGAAAGTCAAAAGAGTCTTAAAACGAGAAGCCCACCTTTAAAATGACTCCTATGTCCTTTAAAACATGATGCTCACCTTTTAACCTCAAGTCTTCCCTTTAAAGTATCAATCTATTTCGTATTGAGGGATTTTGGAGGCCAAGATGTGTTCAGTTCAGTTCTCCGTGTAGCACATTTCGATGGACCAAAATAGCTTAGATCGTCCATTTAACTCTAAGGTTTAAATTGCATTTAGAATGCAGATTCTGACCTCAAATGTTGAGAAGGAAAAGTGTGCATGGATAATGGGTTCCAAATTGCCAAAGACTGCACTGAAATCCCATTCTTTTAACGAACACTTATATCCTTTAAAGGACATTATTCCCGTTCTGAAGGAAATTGGAAAAGTGGATATGGATTCCCACTTATATCACCGACATGAGATTTCCTTTCTAAGGTAAGATCTATGAATTCAACACAATATAACCTAATTGTAGGCCGTGTAATGAAAGGTTGTGTCCAGGCATAAGGAAACCCAAAAAATGGTATGCTATAGTTTATTGACACTAATTGAGAACCCAAATCCATAAGATTTGCTATCAGTTTTTGATCATTTTCCTTTCTCAACATTTGTGGGCAAAAACGAAAACCTTACAGGTATGTGGTCGACCAAACTACGTTTGGTCCACCAAATTCCCTAAATGGAATCAGTAGTTTGGACAACCAAAATACATTTGGTCACTTAAGTATGTCATTGGAAACACAAGTTTGTCCTTCAAATTTGTGGGAATGTGTCCTTTAAACTCGAAAGAATCCTCAAATAACAAGCCAATTGTTTGAAATGATACTTATTTCTTTTAAATGACACTTTTAAACACTTCACTAAATTAAATTTTATTAAAATTTTATTTTAGAACTTTAATCAAACAAGATCTAATCTTATGGTTAATCTTTATTATATAGTTTTATGGTATAATTTTGTAACATATTATGCCTATTGTCAGGGTTAGGATTCTCATGACTCACATCCATTTATCATGTACACATCCCTCATTTCACGAGAAGAACTATGAATGAAATACACTATAGACTTTGTAGTGAAAGGTTGTTTTGTGTCTTGTTATAATGAAACTAGTTAAGGAAATGCTATAGTTTATTATTTTTTCGACACTACGAGTATCCCACAATCTCTTTGTCTTTGATATTTTCTCACCAATGATCTTTGCAAAAAGATATTGTTGTCAAATCAACTTTTATCTTTCCTCCAACACATTTTTTAAATTTTACCAATAACTAAATAAATATATATAACACCATTTATATAAAAAAATTCGTTTTCAATTTTTCAAAAGTAATTGTTAGAAATGATTAAAGTTTTATTTTAGACATTTAATCTAACAATATCTATTCTTATGGTTAATATTTATAATATAGTTTTATGGTATATGTGTTTTATGGTATATAGATTAAATTTTAAATTATGATTTAGTGTTTTTGTTAATTGTTTTGTAATTATGGACGGTACAGGAAAATTAAGGGAAAATATTTCCCTTTCGTGTGGATGACACAAACACAAGAAAATTCCAACGTCAAGAGAGCTTTCGTTTTGATTTTTGGGGACAATTTTTACTTGAATTAAAAAATTCACTGGATACTCTTGTGTGACCGATTAATTCTATTTATTCTGATTTTCTTCATTCATGAAATTAATACGCCAACCAGTTAGTGCGACCAAATTGAAAGTTGTGTTGATAGGCATCTCAAAGTATAAGGCAATTAACACTCCAAAAGTACAATTTCAATTAATTTAAGTCTTCATGTTACATACACCAGACAACAAAAATAGAAAGATGACAACATCTTCTGCAAAAAATAGGACTAAATTCCATGTCTTGGTGCCCATGTCTTGATTGTCTTCATTAAAAGGGTTTGTACAGAAACAGAAAGGCTTTGAACAATAGAAACATTATCTTCACCTTGGTAGATTGGTATGCAAGAATGCCATTTTGGACGGAAACAGAAAGATGACAACAAGTTAGCATTGTGCAAAAAACAATGTTCAATTCCATGTCGGTGATTGATTTGCAGGAAACTAGTTATGGACAGAAATAGAAAGATGACAATTTGTCACTTGTGCAATAAAACATGCCCTTGATCCCTTGTCTTGATTGTCTTCATGAATAAGTGACTCGGTAGAATGGTACGGAAGATGGTTTTGACCAAACTCTTCCAACAAACCAATCTAAAGTTAAAAGGGTTTTATAGAAACCCAATCTAACATAAAAAGGTTTTCTAGCAAACCAAAGTAATGAAAAATCCATTAGAAGTGAGTGCTCCAATCATATGTCGACTGCAAGTGCACCAGATATTACGATTAAGCTCCATAGTCTGCCAGCTTCTCACTAGTGCTAGGAGGATTATGTCTACCCAAGGTTCTCCGATTACGTAATCCTCATAATCGCTGCAGTAGAGATCATTGTAGAGTTGGAAAGCTATTTGCTCGTGATGGAACCGAACAAAAATGGTATTGGATGTGGGGGTAAGAAGGCCATCGAACAACAAAATATGACCAGCGATGAGAGGAATTTATCTATCCTCATGCGATATGTGTGTTTTATTTGTCTTTAGTGTGACCTTCTATTTCTTGCATTTTTTTGCGATGTTTCGGTTCATTTGATTCAATGCACAAATTTGTACTTAAGATTGAAGTCTGTCCTTCTAAGGGTAGTCATTTTTTAAACGACTGGTATGTCCTTTAAAGGACTAATATGTCCTTTAAAGCAAGAGTCTCTCCTTGTAACTCAAAAGGTTCCTCAAAAGGATACCTATGTCTTTTAAAGCATTATGTTCAACTTTATCGTCAACTTTGTCCTTTAAACCCAAAGTCCACCCTTTAAAGCATGAGTTTGTTGCTTAATGGGGATTTTGGTGGTCTGTGTAGCACGTTATGATGAACCGAAATTAGTTCGGTCAATCGCTTATTTGTGAGGTTTAAATTGCTTTCAGTTTCTGACCTAAAACGTTGAGAAGGAAAAGGAAAACTGTTCATGGATTCCAAATTTCCAATGAGTGCACCAAAATCCAGTTCTTTTAAAGGACAGTTATTCCTTTAAAGGACACAAAGATCCTTTCTTAAGGAAGAGTGGATAGGGATTCCTGCTTCTACAGCGATGTGAGATGCCCTTTCTACGGTAAGATCTATGAATTGACCACAACACAACCTATGATATTGTAGGCGGTGTAACTAAAGCTTGTGTCCAGTCATAATGAAACCCAAAAAGCATATGCTATAGTTTTTTTACACTAGTTTAGAACCCAAATCCATAAGATTTGCTTTCATTTTATGAAACTTTTCCTTTCTCAACATTTGTGGTTGGAAATGGAAAGAAATAGAAACCTTATAGGTATGTAGTCGCCCGAACCACATTCGTTCAACCGAATTCCCTAAATAGAATCACCAATTCGGACAACCGAAATGCATTCAATCAATATAAGACATGCTTGGGAAATATTGTGCTAGGAATTAGGATGATCAGTTTAAGACAAGACAAGATTATCGAACAAGTTAGCAAAGGAAGAAATTCAGGAAATATGGATTGGAAAGATTCTACATGATTAAGTTTTTAGTGTAAGGTTTAACATAATTAATACATAGATGCTTGAAATCAATTTAATGGACAAACACGATTAGCACTATAATGATACAATTGTACAACAATACTAATTCTACATTTGTGAACATGAATAGTCAAGTACGAGGGTACTAATACACGATTGCTACATGTAATTCACACGAGTAAACATTAAGTGAGTTGTCAATTGAAATGCAATTATGCAACACAATAAAGGAAATACGATTACATCAAGTTCGCATGCAACAATCACATAGTCAATTAGGAAGTCAATAAACCATAAAATGGAACATTGGACGGAGTAGTAGGTTGGTGAGAGGTTTCGTTTTGTGGATTCATGATTAGTATATTCTCACGGAATACAGCATGCACTTAACCACTCGACTAAAAACAATTGGAGGTAGGGAGGGAGCGCAACTGACTAACAACCAACGCCGCCAAGACCGGGCAAGTGCGTCCAGGAGACCAACAGTCCACCGAAGAATATACTTGGGGACCACCCAACAACCCCCCGCCCCACGAAAATCTATCCCTGGCAGAGGCGCGACTCGATCCCGCGTCTAGTCTGATACTAAATGAAGGAATACAACATACACTTAACCACTCGACTAAAACCAATTGGCGGTAGTGAGGGAGCGCAACCGACTAACAACTAACACCCCCAGGACCGGGCGAGTGCGTCCGGGAGACCAATGGTCCACCAAGGGATATACCTGGGGACCCACCAAAACATATTCATCTAGCTATCTTGACATATAGTTTGTTTTTTAAGGGAGGCTTGATTGACTTTTAGATTCGGTTTAACTCAGTGGATGGGAGTTGTTTGTGCAATCTTGCAAATCCATGCCCACTTTTCCTTTTACTTTCTCAACATTTCAGGTGGGACCATGGGAAAGCAATGGAAACCCATGTGCAAAACGGACGACCGAACAAATGTAAATCGACCGAATGAATGTAAATCGACAAATGTAAATCGACCGAATTATGCAACACAATAAAGGAAATACGATTACATCAAGTTCGCATGCAACAATCACATAGTCAATTAGGAAGTCAATAAACCATAAAATGGAACATTGGACGGAGTAGTAGGTTGGTGAGAGGTTTCGTTTTGTGGATTCATGATTAGTATATTCTCACGGAATACAGCATGCACTTAACCACTCGACTAAAAACAATTGGAGGTAGGGAGGGAGCGCAACTGACTAACAACCAACGCCGCCAAGACCGGGCAAGTGCGTCCAGGAGACCAACAGTCCACCGAAGAATATACTTGGGGACCCACCCAACAACCCCCCGCCCCACGAAAATCTATCCCTGGCAGAGGCGCGACTCGATCCCGCGTCTAGTCTGATACTAAATGAAGGAATACAACATACACTTAACCACTCGACTAAAACCAATTGGCGGTAGTGAGGGAGCGCAACCGACTAACAACTAACACCCCCAGGACCGGGCGAGTGCGTCCGGGAGACCAATGGTCCACCAAGGGATATACCTGGGGACCCACCAAAACATATTCATCTAGCTATCTTGACATATAGTTTGTTTTTTAAGGGAGGCTTGATTGACTTTTAGATTCGGTTTAACTCAGTGGATGGGAGTTGTTTGTGCAATCTTGCAAATCCATGCCCCCTTTTCCTTTTACTTTCTCAACATTTCAGGTGGGACCATGGGAAAGCAATGGAAACCCATGTGCAAAACGGACGACCGAACAAATGTAAATCGACCGAATGAATAAATGTGCTAGTTGTCCGGCTTGTTCCTATTGCGAAGGAAATCCATGATCTCATTTTAGGAATCGATGAACTCTTGGTGAGTATCTTCAACCACACAAATTTTGTTGTTGATTTTGTTGAGAAAATTCGTTGTTGTTGACTGGAAAGCATGGAAATCAATAGTCAAGTCTTGTATTCCTTGGTAGTTGCGATCCACTTGGCAACAAACTTCTTGGATCTCATGGAAATTCCTGTCCACACTCATCTCAAGCCGATAAGCCCACGAGGATTGATATCATTAAGCATCTGAACAGGATGGCCATTCAGGGCGAGTGTAGTGTCGAGGACCGCGTGCCTATTTCACATCCCATCTTGGGTCAATCGTGGGTTCGGTTAGAGAGGGAGACAAAGATTGAGTGTCAGTCATTTCTTCATCGTTCGGGATTGGTCATCATTGGTGGAGTCATCTTCTTCATTTCTGTGAGGTTTTACACAAGTGCCTTTTTGCTCCTCAATTTTCATCTGTTTGAGCATGTATTTGTCAATGATGGTTTCGGATGATTTGAACAAATTGGAGTCAGAACTTACTTTGAAGTGTTTGCTAACGAGAGGGATGATCATCAGAAAAGGAAGAAAATTTAGCTTGTGGCAAGAGACATAGCACATGTGATTGATGATGAAGAGAGGCCAAATTGTGCGAGTCATGGTACAAGATTGAATAAGGACTTGATCATTTGATGAACGAGTGGATCTTGATGACCTTTACAAACAAAAGATTGTAGGGGATGAATTGGCAAAGGACTTTACCAATGACTGGTATGTTGGCTTTTTGGCCTTAATCTATATCAATCAACCTAATCAATCAAAGTGAGAAAACACGATTACATGCATTGCATATATATATTTGTATACTTGCAATCAGCTTAATAGGTTGATCAAGACAATCAAGGAAATGAGCATTGGGACAAGGACATCAAGACTCAAGACTTGTAATCAAAGCTTTGGATCAAGACATGTAACTTTATATTTATTGAGTCCATAAGGCTTTATGTAAACTTGAGCACTAGGATTCTGTCCCGTCATTCCTCGGTAAACCGAACCTATGTTGGTTAACCGAATCATACCTAGTTCGGTCCACCGAACAACATTCAGATAGCCGAATTCTTCCCACCAGTAAAACTTAGGTGTTCTCTGGAATTGCCCCTATGGAAGACCGAACTACCTTCGGTCAACCGAATAGCCTTGGACCGTTTTTGGACTTTACTCCAACGGTCGCATTCAAATCGAGTCCCTAGAGCCCAATTAACTTGACCCACTTCGGACGACCGCACACACTTCGGTCTACTAAATCCTTATTGGCTTTAGTAGCCCAACGACTATTTTACACGTGGCACTTGACCGTTAACGATGAACCAACTTCCCACTCAATGTCAGTGCAATACCCGTGCTACTTCGGTCAACCGAAGTATACATGGTCAACCGAACTTGACATACTCAGGGCCCAATCAATTCTACTGTCCACCTTGGAATGGTGAACCGAACGTACTTAGGTGAACCGAATTTAATTAGGGCTAAATAGATAAAAGCTACTGGAGGATGGTGAACGGTGATCCGATACATAATTGGTCAACCGAGTTCTTAGTTCAAATCAATTCGTCGGACTACCATTTGGATAACGGTCGACCGAATATGCCACGATTTCTGTCCGAGCTTAAGTCACATCTTGCATTCCTATTGGTCCATTCCCCACCAACTACGAAATGGCTACATGAGCTTGAAGGCTTATAAATAGGACCTCATTTGGTTGCTTTGGACATCTTGAATACTTCCTATCTATCCAATACTCAAAGCCAAATCCTCTCCATCTTCAAGCTCTCAATCCACAACACTCAAGCGTAAACTTCCCCACTTGCATATCCAATTCAATATCATATCCAAGTGTACTAAAGTATAGAGTGTTAGTTAGATTGTGATTCCAATTCCTTATTCAAGAATCACCAAGCTGTAAAGCTTCAAGGAAGCTCCCTCTCGGGTTGTGAGAGGAGACACAAGCGAGGCGAGGTTGTTCGCGAGGCTCGGTGTTGTAAATGGCGTTGGTCTCGGCCCGGAATAGAAATCGGTTAGTGGAACCTTAAGCGAGGCTCGGGGCATCGAGCGAGGCTTGCGGGGAGGACTAAGACCCGGGTGTGGGTTCCAAACCTCTCTAAACTCTGGTGTCGACGAATTTGTTGTTTGCAATTGTCTCTTCATTAATCCTTCGATTATTATTTTTAATTCTGCATTTATCCATCGATTAGAGGGCCATAGATACTAACATGGTAGATGAGTAACGGAGATCTTTTCTTGTGGTGGCATCATTGGTTTGGTTGCATCGATGAATTGATCAATGGAGCCACATACCTTCTCCTAAGCCATGTCATAGTTGTCATCTGTGGCACATGGGAGACCAGTGATCTCCCCAAAATGTGAGGTGGTGAGAGTTAAAGAAACACCATTGATTTTGGATGTGAGGGCCTTTTGAGTGCTATATTGAGCGGTGATTTCTACAAGTATGGCATAAAATTACCGACAATCTTGGGAGGACAATTTCACTGGAAGCTTGTCTTTGAAGAAATCACCCAGATGATCTTTGGCGAGAAAAGTTTAGAGGCCGTTTTCGGAATAAGGTTGTTACAACTCATTGGTATGAAGTGTCGATCCATCTTTTGGTGGATGAAGATATAGGATGGCCAATAAGGGAAGAGCTCTTCAGGAATTTCTTATGTCGGTGCCATCGAGATGGAATTGATGTCAGAATTAAGACGACTTTTCTACGCCGGAGGGACCAGCTTCTTGATTTTTTTCTTGGTCGATTTCTTAGTCAGGGCTGCCACTTTCTTTGAGGCAAGAACATTATTATGAGCCATTGAAAAGTGGTGATGATAGTAGGAATTAGAAGAATTTGAGTTGAAGAAAGAGTTTAGAATGTTTATACAAAACATGGATGAAAAAAGAGAGTGAATGGGGACTTGTTTATAGAGAAAATATGAAGGATGAATTGGGAAATTCACGGCCAACATTTATTGATTGAATCGCTATAAATACCGCATGTGCACGGCAGGTGAAGACGTGGCAAGTACGGATCGAGTCCACAAGGAGGTGTGTCAAGTCTGGTTCTTTATTAATCGAGTGGGAAAGGAGAGGAGAAGTTGTTGATTATGCTAACTAACTATACTAATCTATGAATGAATTAACAATTAAACTAAACCCCCATAGAGTGGAGGTGTGTAGGTATGTGTGTGTGTGTGAGTCTTCATTTCAATTAGGCACAAGTGTAGTTTGTGTGGCATACAAGTAGAAGCTTGTGTGGAATCTAAGTGTAGGATACACAACACTACATGGCAAACCATGAACATGAATATCTCACATAAAGTTTAGGTTGATTTTAGATTGTCAAGCATGCAATAAGAACCTAG
Source organism: Triglochin maritima (assembly GCA_963682175.1). Classification (NCBI taxonomy): domain Eukaryota; kingdom Viridiplantae; phylum Streptophyta; class Magnoliopsida; order Alismatales; family Juncaginaceae; genus Triglochin; species Triglochin maritima. The sequence goes on along the minus strand of OY821776.1, from coordinate 31,383,430 downwards.
TGTGGCCATTAGAGCATCAACTAATCCTACATACATCCTAAATCATTCATGTGAATGTGCACCAAACATGGATCCATACATAACAAGTCATTTCCATCAAGCCATTATAAGCAACAAGATAATCTCTAAAGCTAGCGTGAGATAAGTACCTTGTGTGGACATTAATCCATCTAATACAAGTTTAAGCATACTACGAGTATAGATCTACATTAAGCACATGAAATGGAACAAATAAAAGAACTCATCACTATCCTGAATCTACATCACCTCCACCCACAAATGGGGGTGGATCTACTCACTACTCATTACGCTAACTAATTATGCTAAGATTTAAGGAAACAAAAACATGCAAGACTAAAGGAAACAATATCTAACTAAAAAGAAAATATTTTATTTACCTGACTCGTATTACAATGTGGCATCCTCTCCACCTTCAGTTTTGCTTCGAGGCTTACTCCAAGTAGAGAGAATGACCACCAAGCAATGGGTGGATTACAAAGGAGGAGGAAGAGTTCTATTTATAGGCACGAAAAAAGGAACTGGGGACAATCCCCCAATGTGGGACTAATGAAACATTCCCAAAATCAACATAAACACATAACCTGTATCCATGCGAAACAAGATCGGATTCTGAGAAAAAGGGACCTCTAATTGGCGGTCTTGGGCTGCCAATTAGGTGTCTTTTTCTCGGATCAGATCCATTTTCGGATAATTTATTTGGTTCTTCAATTCCTCACGTGGGGTGCACTCGCATAGGAAATTGGAGTGTGAGCCCGAATCTAATTGCTAGAATACTCCTCATGATGGTGCGGAGTTTCTCAGTTTGCTTGTTGGACCCTTCGGGCTTAGGTCCAAGTCCTTCCCTATTACAGATGGGTTCTTGTGTGTGACTGAGAGGTCCATTTTGCTTCATTTAAGTCCTTTCTTCTTACATTTCAGTCTTTTTTCTCTACCCTTCTCTTCTTTATTACCTAATACCTGAAATATAACAACAAACACTCGAGTAGCACAATATTGGGGTAAAATTAAGGATATATAGCATGAATATGATGCATGATATGCTACTTATTAGTCAACCATGAATGGTGCGGATGACCGTTGGGGAGCTCTAATGGCTAAATTCTATAGTGCCTCAAAAATGTGTGGACAGTGAATTCCAAATTCGCTATAAGGAATTTTGGAACAGCGTCTGTGGAGAGGGGTTGTTTCACTTGTTTGTGCACTCCTACGAATCCATGCCTACTTTTTTGTTTCGTCGGAATGAAATGGAAACCTTTCATATGGGATCACCGAACCGAATTGGGTCACCCAAAACTCCTAACTAGAATCACAAGTTCGGACAACAAAATGCAATCGGTCAATATAAGACAAATGCTTGGGAAATATTGTGCTAGAATGGTCAACATAAGACAATACAAGATTATATGCAACAAGAATTTAAAGAATAATATGGATTTTTTTAGCGAAGGAAGAAATTCAGGAATATTGATTGGAAAAATTCTACACGATTGAATTTTTAGTGTAAGGTGGTAAATTGTAACACAATTAATAAACAGTTGTTTGATATATATAGATGTAATGCACAACACGTAACACTATAAAGATACGTATGTCCTTTAAAGCACACAAGTCTGTTCTTTAAAACACAGAAGGATCCTTAAACCAGAAGTCTGCCTGATTGAGAAGAAGAGACTCAAAAAGGACCTAAAAGGAAGAAAAATGACTAAGTTGCAAGATTTATGGACTGAGATGCAAGAGAGAGGGACCCGGATGTAAAACCAAAAGGACGAATGTGCAAATGAAGAAACTCCACAACATCATGAGGAGTATTTTGGTAATTTGATTCGGGCCTAAACTCCAACAACCAACTAGGGTGCATCAGACATGACCAAATCAAGCCAGACAACCACACTCCAAATCCAGACCCGATCCAGACTATATAGACCGCCAAATGGCAGTCCAAGACCGCTGATTGGCAGTTAGTTCTTCTCCGGATCCGAAAAGATTTAGGCGGGTCATGTATTAGAGTGTGTTATGTCTATTTTTAGTAGTGCATTAATCCCACACCGGGGGATTGTCCCCGATTACCTTTTTCTATGACTATAAATAGAACTCTTCCTTCTCTGTTGTATTTGACCCATTGCTTGGTGGCATTCTCTCTACTTGGACTGAAGCCTTGGAGAAAAACTCATGTGGAGAAGAATGTTATTTGCAATGTGAGTCATGTAAATAAAATAATTTTTTAGTTTTAATGTTGTCTTTGTTTTAATGCTTGCATGTTTAGCTTTTTTGTTTGTCTTAATCTTAGTAGAAGTAATTAGCATGTCTCTCTTTCCTATCTTAATTACCTCAATTTCGTTTTGTCTTCTTTTAATGAGTAATGAGTAGTTCCATCCCCCTTTGGGGGTGGAGTTGATGTTTATACATGTCATGTAGAATAGAATGAATGCTAAATATTGTTGTATGTGAGAAACGTTAGTATGCTTATTTTAATTAAAGAGAATACTTAACTTGATGGTTTCTGTCATAATCTTTAGGTACATTCCATGCTTCTTTAGGTTCTTAATAACAAACTTGTTCATGCTCATATTCATCATTTAGGTTAGTGATTTGGATGATAGGTCTTGTCATGAGGTACTTCTTATGCATAGCAACACTACCTAAAATTGTGCTCTATTGAATGCATTCATCACTTCTTATTTCATGTGTACACACAGTCCACCCCTTAGGGGTTTTCCATTCCTGATTTCCAGCTTGCTTATATTACCCACTTAGTTTAATTATTAGTCTCGTGCTTTCATCTTCTTTGTTGTTATGTACTAGTGTAGCGTAGCATAGTTTAGTCTAGTTTAGTGTAGTCAATTTTTTCTCCCAACTCTTCCCACTTGCCCTCGAACAAACCAGAGTTGACACACCTCCTCGTGGACACGACCCATTCTTTCCGTGTCTTCACCGACGCCATGCACTTGTAGTAATTATAAACGATCAATCGTTGCCCTATTCATGGACTGATGCAAATGGATGTTTGTAAGAGGACTGATACATGGACACTGCGTGTCACCACTCACTAGCCACGTCAACCAATTTGGTGGTTTGTTTTACATTTTTAAAGCAATTCAAAATTGGGCTAGAACCACAACTTTTCAAAGAACTACCTTTTAGTTTTAGAAACAATCCGTAAATCCTCACTAGTAGAAAAAATGCCATATATGTCGGATATACAAGCGTATGTACGACAGATTTTCGCAATCCAAGTATCTGACGTATATTCCACCAATGCATATACCCTTGTGTATAGACGTCAGCTATATACGACCGTCGTCTATACAATGCACAGTGTAGAGACATCGGCTATATATCACCGATGTCTATTATACCTTTAATTTACCCAACACAAATATTACGCCTGTTAATCAAGCCCAAGTGCCCCAAGTGCCAATCTTTTGACCAATAACCGCGTACAGCAAGCCCAAGTCGCCCAAGTGCCCAAACACGTTCGCATTTCTTTGTAGAGGAGTGATGGAGTACATCGACCACAACAACAAAAAAATTTGGCCGATGTGGGACTAAACGTTTACGACCTATAGACATTGGATATATAGGGTGACCTCCGTCTATACATATCGTACAACCTATAGATGTCGGCCACACTTTACGACCGATGTCTATACATTTAAATAACAATAATAACAAAAAACTACGACCTATAAACGTTGGTCACTCTATACATCCGACTTCTATACACGGGTAAAAAGTAAAGATAACATTACAATCATCTCTAGCGCAAGTTGCCCAAGCGCTAATCTTTTGACCATTAAATATATATCTCACTTGCATTTTGTAGTGTGGTACGAAACTCCCATTTAGAAGTAAAGGAGTGGTGGAGTACTTCAACTCCACCAACAAAAAACTTTCTACAATGTGGGACTAAACTTCAACACATATGACCATACACACATGTGTACAACACATATGTGATAGTTACATTATTCTTATACAAAATAAATCCACAAAAATTCTTACACGAAATAAATCCCAAAAAATTGCATTAATTCTTATACAAAATAAATCCACATAAATTCCTATACGAAATAAATCCAAAAAAATAAACAAAAAATATTTATCTTCTTTAAGGAGGTATAGACATCGGTTATAAGAAAAAACTTGATGTTTATACAAACCTATAGACGTCGGATGTCAAAAGATCCCACGTCTATACCTAGAGACGTCAGATGTTTTTATATCCGACGCCTATTCGGTGACGTCTATCGTGCATTCTGCACAAGTGCTGCTTCCTCTACTCCAAGTCGCCGACCCCAACAAAAAACCAAAATCGAAGAAATGGCATCATACCATGGAAGTCCCAAACATTGAAGTTGAAGACATGGAAGTCCCGAATACCAATGGTAGAAAGAAGGTGAGGTGGTCGTCGTGAAAATGTTGTCGTCCGTTTCACCGATCTAAGGTTTTCTTGATTTTGCTTAAATCAAGCTTTCGACAACTAGGGTGTGGTCATGCAAGAAGTCTAACTAAGACTAGCAACAACCGAGCAGAAAATAAGTGCCCGAAATGCATCAGAAGGCCAATGACTCCACCATTCATGCCTGTTGGGCGCACTCGACGCATTCCTCGCAAGGAACCAGAACACCAGCCTCTCTGGTCAAAAGTGTTCACCCGTCAGTGACTCATCGCTCGATTCAAAGTGGTGCGCCGGTTAGATGTCCCAACTCGCGGAAAATAACCTACATGGTGCCATCGCGACATTGGGACCACCTAACCTGAGACAATGGCAGCGCGCCTGCCCAGGACATATCTTATGCCTGTCCTCCCAACATGAAGGTCTTAGTCGAATGCCCTCTGGAACTAGAGGACCCACCCGTGGCCCGTCGGCCCAGAAAACAATACGTGCCCAAAATTACTTCATTGGATTATATGCAATGCAAACTACCGGGGATCTATATATCCCGGGTAGCTATAAAATCTAATGCGAGCTTAAGGAAGACACCTAATTGCTTCCTTGCAGCTCCTCACACGAAACAAGACTTCAAAAAGACCATATTGCACTACCACTCAAGGTAGCAATTAATCAAAGCTAGAAACAATAAATGGCACGACAATCAACGAATTCATCTATGAGTCATGATATGGAGTTGTAAGGTCTGATATCCTAATTGTCGTGCCTGACCACCGCATAATACTTCAGGTCAGACATAATTGAACATGAACAGAGCGACATAACCAGCACAAATGCTAGAGACGCCAAAACCTAACGTCATAGACAGTCGATAATGTGCACCATCATTTTGAGAACATGTATGCTATAGAAACTGGAATTTCAGAACATGATCAGAACCTATATGAGCACGAAATAACATCTATATCAGTACATACACGCATGAGCATGATAATAAAATAAAGGCAACAGCAATAGACAGCACAATGAACCACTAAGGACTTACGTAACATGAACACCAAAATTCCATAACGTGCATGCATTCTTAATATAGATCTTGGCACTAAATCAGAGGTTATGAAAATATAATTAATGGTTTCTAGATAAGAACTTGTCCTATAATCAGTAATTAGCTTATGAACCTTGCAAATCAGCACATCATGCATGAATATTAGGACTGTTTCCGGTGCATCATGCTTAAACACAAGGTCTGAAATCCATAATAAATTATGGAGTTTATGCCTAAACATGACCAGTAATGGACCCGTGTCAATAAGTGAAATTGTGAAGCAATAATACAGCCAATGAGAAGATTAAACTACCGCATGATCACACGACAATCAGACCAACCAAACTTCAACAACCGATCAAGCATGTAGGCTTGCACATCACGCGAAACACGTGCAACAACCCTTCCTAAGGAGCTCTCCTTTGCCCCGCCTCCTCCCTTCTGATTTACCATCAGAGTACCACCAGGTACGTGGGGTAGGAGTCATGCAATGATCAGATATGCTCAGCCAGGAAACGAATTCCAAAGTTACACCACGGCTTACCAAGTAGCACCCTGAAATGGTCTGCACCCAGCTCTCCAACCCGACCAGACCTTGATGCTGGACCAAAACTCCATACAATCCTACCACTACATCCCATTCTAAAGGCTAGAGGCATACCTGAGTGGTAGGGGTCGCCTGAGTTAGCAGAAGACTCCAAATCTGTGCCTAAGAGAAGCCTTTGCTTCTACTCCTCAAGCTGCCGGATCTCCACCAGCAGGAAAAATCAGATGTGGGGGTGGTGATGTGGACAAGGTTTTTGTGGCGTGGGGAGGAGAAGAGGGGAAGTGGTCGGCTGGTGTAGGGTTGCACAAGTTGTGTTTCAAGAAATAAACATCAAAGGCAATAAATCAAATCTCTAGCTGGCCCCATCCCTACTTTCCAAATGCAAGAGATTTCAAAAATTGCAAGGATCCAAGTGAATCATCTCCTGATGACATGGCCGCCAAACCACCAACCACACGCCCGCCCAGCCCATCCACACACCAACCCAGCCCATCCAATCCGAGCTCAACCAACAACTAAGCCCACACACACATGGTTTGCACCCGATCGACTCGATTAAGCCACCGATTGCAAAAAATTCGGATTTTTTCTTTCCTAATCAAAGTAGGATAATTTTTTGTGCTATCATGATTATATTGATTAGGGAAAGAAGAAAAAAAACTGTTTTGAGAATGATTATTGTGGAGATTGGTTGTTATTACCTAACACGTTTTTTTGCCTATATTCGTGCACCATAAATGCATTGTTTCCTTATGCATAACTTCCTTCTTGATTGAAAGAGGTGCACACTTTATGGTATTTTTTTTCATACGTCCGATTGTGCTAACGTATGGATAGATTGTGCTTATATGGAATGAATGGTTGCTGATTTTATTTACTGCCTTATTGAGAGTTAAGCATAATTTCATTCATTCATTCATTTCCATTTGCAATAGATATCGCAATGGACTGTAATATTTATGGACTGTAATAAATATGGACTGTGGACTATTTATTGCCCTAAGGAGACGAGGGGCTCCTTTATTTTTATTATTGCGATATTATTGCTATATGGCTCATGCAGGTTCCCGTCTAAGAGGCTAAATCCCTGTAGGGGAACCTTAGCTTGATATGAAGGTAATGTAGCAATCGATTTCTGTGTGATCTTGATTGAATTTTTTGAAAGGAAACTTTTTTTGGAACCTACATGCCTAGTGGGAGTTGCAAGGTAGAAGTGTTTTGTGTAAACCACCTTGCAACCGGTGGCAATACTTTCTTTATTTGCTGATTTGCCATGATTTAAACGTTTTTTTTTGGTCACTAAATCATGATGGAGCTCAATATATAGATTAGTAAAATGTTTTTATTAACTATTGCATGAGGATTTGATCGAATGCTTTATGTTTTCCTTTGGTCTGAATGCTATAGTTATTAAGTCAGTTTATTTTTTTATTACTATTGTAGCTCGTTGTATTTTATGCTAGAACTCATGTATCGCTATATGTTTTTGTCCTAGATTCTTTATGGCTTCTTCCAAAAGCATTGTCGCTGATCTAACTCGAGGAGATAAACTCAATGAAAGAAATTACAATCCGTGGCATCGTAAAATTGAGTATCTCTTAGAGGATCAGGACATGTTAGAAAATATAACCCAAACTATGTCTCCCCCCGAGGAGGGGAACACTGCGCAGCATCGCAGAAATATGGATGTCTATAATGCATGGAAAAAGAAAAACCGTATTGCTCGCATTACAATTCTAAGTTCGATGCGAGATGATCTGTTACTGCGGTTCGAAAAATTGCGAAATGCAAAGGCCTTGTGGGAAGCTGTGAAGTTTCAGTACGGAGTGACCTCCGTCACAAGGGCCCGCCACCTTGGGCTCATGTTTGATGGGTATAAAATGCAGCAAGGTCACACGATGAGGCAGCATATTACCGCAATCTCAAACATGATAAGCGAGCCGAGCGCTGCCGGTCGTGCTAAGACCGATGAGGAGCAAGTGTCTGCTCTCATCAGATCCTTGCCTTTGAAGAGTTGGGAGCATATGAAGGTCCATCTGACCCATGCTGATGACATCAGGAGATTTGACCAGGCCGCAAAACACCTAGTGCTGGAGGAGGACCGCATGCTTGCGGAAGCCCCTCTAACTGAAGTGTTTGGTGCTGAAGCTGGTGCTCCTCGGAGGAGTGCAGGTTTTAAGCGCAAAAGAGATAGAGCTCAGGGTTTTAAAGGCAAGAAGGATGCAAATAAGAACAAAACAGAAAACAAAGCTGGAAAGAAACGACCTCGAGGATCCAGAGGTGGGAAAGATAAGTCTAATGTGACTTGTTTTAACTGCCGAAAGACTGGACATTTTGCTCGTGAGTGCACTGAGCAAAAGGTAATTACTGTGTGTAATCCCTCGAATTGTAACGTGACTAGTTCTGTGATGCTCACCGATCATTCTCCTGTGTGGATTGTTGATTCAAGTGCCACGAACCACGTAACAAAGGATCGTTCTGCCTTCGTGGAATATCGCCGTGTTCCAAGTGGGAGGCCAATAAACATTGTGAACAACACTAGCATTGAAGTTCTTGGAGTTGGCACGTGCAAAGTGGCTTTGCGAAGTGGCGGGATCCTATTACTTCACGACGTGTTGTATGCACCAGCTATACGGCGAAATATTATTTCTGTTGTTATTTTGATGAGACATGTTTTAAAGTTGTTTTTGAGAACAATGATATGGGTTTATACCTTGCTAACATTTATTATGGACGTGCTTTTCTTTCAGACGGTTTTATTGTGTTGGACGCAATTTATGATTTCAATCGTAATACTAGTGCCTTTATGAGCCAAAGTTCCATGAATAATGATTCAGTTATGTGGCATGCTAGACTAGGTCACATTGGTGTTGACCGGATGAACAAGTTGGCAAAGGAGGGGGTATTAGGAGAATGCTCCAAATTTGAATTGCCGACCTGTGAATCTTGTCTAGCTAGAAAGGCAACTAGAAAACCGTTCAGAAAAGCCATTAGGGCTACTTCTCCTTTAGAACTAATTCACTTGGATATTTGTGGACCTTTGAATGTGCGTACTAGACATGGACAAAGTTACTTCATCACATTTATTGATGACTACACTAGATATGGTCATATTTATCTTATTTCTCACAAGTCAGAAGCTCTAGAATGCTAAAAGAGATTCATTAGCTTGGTAGAGCATCAATTGGATAATAAGATAAAAAATCTCAGAACGGACAGAGGTGGGGAGTATCTCTCCATAATGTTCAAGGAGTTATGTGATGAAAAGGGGATATCTAGACAACGCACTATGCCTTATACTCCTCAGAAAAATGGTGTTGTCGAGAGAAGGAATAGAACGTTGCTAGACATGGTTAGATCCATGATGGTGCATGCGAGCTTGCCAATTTTGTTTAGGGGAGATGCTCTAATGACTGCTGCCTACATCCTTAATAGAGTTCCAACAAAATCGGTTCCCTCAACTCCATATGAGTTATGGACAGGATGAAAGCCTAATTTTAGTCTGCTGCGTCCTTGGGGATGCGCGGCATACTTTCATTCTACTAGTCACCGATATGGAAAACTAGGACCTAGAGGGAAAAAGTGTATCTTTGTAAAATACAGTGATCTCTCCAAAGGTTATGTTTTTATCGTGTTAGACGAGAATGAAAGAAGGACGGAACTGGAGTCTAGGGATGCCACATTCTTGGAAAATGATTTTCCAACTCTTGCTGGAGCTATCAAAGAGTCAGTGGACTTATTTGAACAACAAGATGAGGACATTGCCACTCCACGGGATCTGGAAGTTGAACATGAGGTTCCACCAGTCAATCCTAGTGGGAGCGGCAATGCTGAGGATCCGATAGCTCTCACGGAGGATGAGCCATCAGATACCCATCTGCGTCGAAGTAAACGTGGGCTCATTCCTCGTAGGCGGTTTCCCTTAGAGGAAGAGGCCCTCATGATAGCTCAAGAAGAAATTGATTATGAATCATCTGGGATGACAGTAATCGATGAGCAAGAACCGGAGACCTTGAAAGAGGCTTTGGAAGGTCCAAATGCGAAAGAGTGGTTAGAAGCTATAAAGGAAGAGTTGGAGTCGATGAAAGTTAATCGAGTCTGGGACTTGATCGACTTACCGCCGAACCGAAAGGCCATTGGGGCCAAGTGGATGCTCAAGATTAAGAGGAAGGCGGATGGATCTATTGATAGATTCAAGGCTAGACTGGTAGCTAAAGGCTACACCCAAAGAGAATGTGTGGATTTTGAGGAAACCTTTTCACCCGTGGTTAGGTTTGCCTCCATCCGCCTTCTACTAGCTATTGTAGCTCAGAATGACTTAGAGCTATACGAAATGGATGTAAAGACTGCTTTTCTCAATGGAGAACTTGAGGAGGAGATCAAGATAGATCAACCTCAAGGTTTTGAAGTCAAAGGACAAGAGCGCAAAGTGTGCAAGCTCAATAAGTCCTTATATGGCTTAAAACAAGCGTCTAGACAGTGGAACATTCGCTTCCATCAAGCTATATCAGAGAATGTGTTCTCTATGCTTGAGGAAGATCACTGTGTGTACGTTAAGAGATTCAATGGTAAATTTGTCATTCTGACCTTGTATGTTGATGACATACTCATGGCTGGCAATAGCAAAGAGTTGCTGAAATCCACTAAAGAGTGGTTGTCCTCCACGTTTGATATGAAGGACATGGGTGAAGCTAGCTATGTCCTTAGTGTCAAGATTAGAGATAGGTCCAAGAGACTTCTGGGATTGTCTCAAGAGACTTATATTAACAACGTCTTGAAGAAATACCATATGGACAAATGCAAACCAATCGACACTCCTGTTGAGAAGGGTTTGCACTTAAGCCTTGATAAGCATCCTGATACTCCTGAAGAGAAGGCCAAAATGAGCAAGGTTCCATACTCCAATGTTGTGGGAAGCCTTATGTACGTTATGATGTGTACTAGGCCAGACATTTGTTATGCTGTGGGCATGGTGAGTCGATACCAGTCCAGCCCAAGCATGGAGCACTGGAAGGCAGTCAAGAGAATCATGAGATACCTCAGAGGAACGAGTAACTACATGCTGTGTTACCAAGCATCAGATCTCCACCTGATTGGCTATAGTGCTGCCGATTGGGCTGGAGACATTGATGAAAGGAAGTCTACCTCTGGTTATGCTTTCTTGCTAGCTAATGGGGCCATCTCATGGTCCAGCAAGAAGCAAACCTGTATAGCCCTGTCGACTATGGAACCAGAGTATGTTGCATGCTCTGCAGCAGCACAGGAGGCAGTTTGGTTGAGGAGGTTCTTACAACATATTGGGCTAGTAGAGACATCTGATGAGCCTGTTGTTGTCTATTGTGACAGAATGGCTGCCCTTTGTTATGTGAAAGACCCCAAATATCATGGAAAGACCAAACATATACAGGTTAGGTATCATTTTGTGAAGGGCATCATAGCAAGAAAGGAAGTTGTGTTTAGACTTGTGTCTACTAGTCTTATGGTAGCTGACCCTCTTACCAAGGCCATAGCTAAGGACTCGTTTGTGTCTCATGTGAAGTCCTTAGGCTTACGCAGACTTTGATGTATTGGCATGTCTAACTTCCTTTTATAAGTGATTGTGTTTTTTCTTTCGACTATATCTGTTTGGTTTATGTAGTTGTTCTAGCATAAAATATTATTCTGTCAATAGGCTGAAGAATGCTCACTCACACGAGCATTCACCTCTGGTGCTTTTGATAGCGAACAGAGATGAGACTGATGATGATGAGATCTTGCATAATAGATCCAGAGAAGTTCATGATAGGATAGTCGCCTTGATTAGGAATCAAGATGAGATCCTCTATGTTGGTGAGGATTGACATGAATGTTCCCACGATTCATGTGACCTGTAGAAGACATGTGCGAGCATCACATGTGGCGCCAGGTGGCACCTGTATGGTGTTAAGGCGACAATGATGAAGCTCGGGTCAGGCGCAGAGGGGGTGCGACTGGACTAAGACTTGTATGGTGTTGAGAGACAGACATACTGTTATGTACAGTATGATCCACCATAATACGTTTGTCATACAACATGTGCTGAGCGACCATTGGGAAGTGAAAGGATGGATCCCTGCTCCTTCACTGTGTGAGTCCAAGACTTGATTGTCATTAGTTACCCTCAGTGACCTTCAACGACACCATGAAGCAAAGAGTTGATGTGGCTACTTTGGGATGTTATCTATGACCATGAGAGATTCGGTCTAAAGAGGCATCTTCGGGAAAGGAGTCAACTCTGAGTGTAATGGTGGTCTAGGCGAAGGGAAAGGTTTTACTCGACTGCACTAAAATTATTTGTTGGGACCAACTGTATTGGATATAGTAGCAAGTACCTTGAGGACAAGAAGGTATTCTCTCCGAGGGATCGAGTACCGTTCATGTTAAGTGTGTTTCTGAATAAACCTGGGGAACTGTGATGTGCATTTGACTGCTTATTTATTGCTTTTTGAGGATGTTGTCATTCTGGCCTTCTAGTAAGGTTTCTTGTTTGAGACTCCTAATTGCAGGTGCATCACCGGTCGCACGACCCATTTGTCCGTATGATCGGAAGAGTGCATGTGTCGGGGACACAGATGATCTTGTATCAGGGATACATGATCAGAGACTTGCGTGTTGTTGATGCGTTCTTGGAGAAAGGAATAGTTGTATATATCAGGGATGTATACATGTGTGTCGGGGACACATAGAGAGGTGATATATTTCCATTGTGTGATTGTATATATCTGGGATATATGCATATGTGTCGGGGACACAAAAGCAAATAACATGTTTTTATCGTGCTATTGTGCAAGTGGGAGATATTGGATTAATATAGGATTAATAAGATATTTGCCCAAAGCACTAACACATGGCGCGTCCCTACACATTTAGGGTTTAGGGTGGGGCCATCTATATAAGGAGGGGAGCCTCCCATTGGATGGATGTTCATGTGTGCAAACCCTAGCCCCACCAAACCCTAGCCGCCACCTCTCCCTCTCTTTCCCATTCGTCCCTCCACCTCCACCAAGTCAATCCGTGGACTCTTGGGTTGTGGACTCCTGCTTCTTCTCCAAGAGAGTAGAAGACCGATCGGTGCTCCAGAGGATTCCGTGAGGTGATCGTCGATCCATTCCGCTGCCACTTGTTCTCTCCAAGAAGGTACTCCTGAACCTGTAGATCGTAATAATCTAACAGTTTGGACTTGTGATTCTTTGTCTGATTCGAAATTGAATTGTATTTTTTCTTTTGCCATTTTAGTTTCGTAAAATGAGACTAACGCCTCTCTTTTATCGACACTACATGCGACAAAAATAGAACTCTTCTTGAAGGAGCAAACTGAGAATTTTTTTACTGAATTGTATTTTTAAATTTTGTTACATTTGTGTGGATTAAAATGTTATCCTTAATTATTTATGTTTTTGTTCTTATATTATTTATTTTCAATTGGTTTAATGTTCATTTATCTTCTTCACTCTTTGTAAATTCCAATAACAAAATTACATTATTTTTACATTTTTATAGTAAATTCCAGTGATATGCAAAAATAATCGAATTTGAATTTCATCACATTCCAGTTACGGGCACAACCGACACAATTTCGTCAACCAAAATTTAAATTCCGCTGAATTCTGCTTTTCATTGCTTTCCTTTTAACACCCAGACTCCACTTTCCACTTGTTTCTTGTGCACAAACACCCCTTATTAAGGTATAGTTTGTCCTTTTAAGCCCTTTTGCACTAATGAATGAAAATGTTTATATTGCAGACTTTCAATTGCTCTCAACCGTCGAAGTGTACATGGGCATCATTCGAGAAAGAGATTCCACTCATTACTGACAAGCAACGTGCGATATTATAGTAGAAACTATTGACAATGACATCCTCAACTTCATGATTCAAAATTTTGAGGTGGAAGAAGGTGGGTTTAGGATAGGGAATAAACATCTCAATTTCAACAATACCGATGTGGCAGTCAAATTTGGACTTGAAAAGGGACGATTGTAATTCAACATCAGTAAAAAGTAATCAACCAAACAAGCTAGTCAGAGACTGGAGAAAAAGTAATTAAAGATACAAGTGGGGGAGCCACAGAAAGAGGAGATGACATTGAATACGTCAAACTACTGATCTGTCTGTTTTTACTACATTCTTGTTTTGCAATGGCACATATAGTGTGATGGAATGGTACATGTCTCTTCTTGAAAGACTAGAAGAGATGAGAAAGTATGCCTCGGTAGAGGTCGTTTTTGGGTACTTGGATGTTGGCATAAAAAAACAATATACAACTTAAGAAAATGAAATCATGAGGCAACCTTACCCCAAGGAGGGGGAAAGTTGACGGATGAGTAGCTATATACTTAGGTAAGAAACATTAGATTTAAAATATTTGCAAAACATTTTTTTTGTTTTTAATAGTTTTTCGTGACACTAAATATCAACATATTGCTGCAGGTAAGGCTATTCGAGAAGTTAACAATTGAGAAAGCAAAGCCACCTTGCATTCCAAGAGTAAATAGATGGAGTTCTTTGCTTGGGTCAGGGAAGATGCTTAAAACACTGAAACTGCTGGACATCACCATCCAAAAAATAGTAAGTTGACAAGTGAAAGTCAGACACCTAGAAGAGCTGGAACAACCTGAATATGTATAGACAAGTGAAGTTAATGAACATATTGACCTTTGTACCACGAGCAAGGAAAGAACTGACAACATTCTTTAAGACATAGAGCCTCAAAGAATAACCGTTGGAGCCCATGAAATCCCAAGAGATCTACTACAAGATGAGGTGGACTTCACAGAAATGAAATTAAGTTGGTGAAGGCAGAGTAGACTAACAAAGAGCTCAATCAAAATTTGGTTGAGAACGCAAAAGAAATACAATTATGGTAAGATAGACCAATTGGGAACACAATAGATGCCATTCCAGAGTATAGCCAATATAGTACACCAGCAGTTCCACCTTCTCCAATAGGGGAAAGAAATGAAGAACTCAAAGATGAGAGCTTAAGAACACCTATGAAGGTGCCTCAACATCCTTGTTTGAAGCCACATAATTCTACATCAATGCAATGGTATGTTCTTTTATTGGTCACATATGTCATTTACACTCGTAGTGTGCTTTAAGCTCGTAGTATCCTTTAAAAACAAAGCTTGTCCTTTAAAGGATTTTTTAGTCATTTAAACCAAGAAAATGTCCTCAAATAATTGTTAAGTCTTCAAAAGGACATATGTGTCCTTTTAACCACAACTCTGGTAGTAATAATCTTACATGATAATTAACAGAATAAAATGATGAATCTGTCCTTCCTTGGTAGAGAAGAAGGATGAACAATCAAGGCCGAACAAAGTAGAGGAAGAAAGAGAAGGATGAACAGTCAAGGCCGAAGAAAGTAGAGGAAGAAAGAAGAAAGGAAGAAGTGGAGAAGAAAAGGAAAAATGATGAAGAAGAAAGAAAGAAAAAGGAAGAGGAAGAACATATACAAGAAGAGAAAAAGTTAAAGAAAGAAACAAAAGAAGGCAAACAAGAAGTGTAAGAAAGAAGAAACAAATAAGAAGAGTACAAGAAAAAGAGAAAAGATGAATAAGAAAGAAAGAAAAAAGAATTAAAAGAGAAGAGGAAGAAAGAAGAAAGGAAGAAGTGGAGGAGAAGACAGAAAAAGGATGAAGAAGAAAGAAAGAAAAAAAAAGAGGAAGAACAAATAGAAGAAGAGAAAAAGAAAGGAAGAGAAAAAGAAGAAAGATAGAAAAAGAAGAGGATCTAAGAAGAAGAGAGGAGTAAGAAAAGAAAAAACAAGAAGAGGAGAACATGGAAGGGGAGATCCAAAAACCAATGAAAAAAGAATTCCCATAAAAAAGAAACAGAAGAAGAGAAAAAGGAGAGGGAAGAAATAAGAGGACTAAGAAGTCTGAACAAAAAAAAGAGGTTCAACATAAGAACCTCACATCAGAAAAAAGAGAAAGAGAACAAATCACAAAAGAGTCAATTGTGCTGAAGAGGCTGAAATATGATGGAAATAAATTTGAGACAAAAAGGAAGTGAATTCTCCAACAATAAAATGCCTAGCCAACCGACACACATAATAAAATAAAAACATTGACAAGAAAGCCATGGTTAGGTTGACAATTGAGAGGAAAAAAGTGCTTCGTTATTTAACTGCACTAAGAAAAAAGTAGCAAAAGTCGTGTCTTCCAAGGACGGGGGGGGGGGGGGGGGGGGGGGTCAGTTTACCTAAAAAAACTAATCACTAAATGCAGATGTCTATCAACGGACATAAGTATATTTCATTTTGTGAATCGAGTTTTTGTTTAATCTACTGAAATGACAAGTTATTGTACTTATTGTAAGGGACAGTTAATAGACTCGTTGCTTGTTGTGTTGGAGCAAAAACAAAACGCGGGATGTTATCGATGGAAGGTGATTCTCATTTCCTACACGGACACCATTGTTGTCGAGGCCCACTACGATGATTTATTTTCATCAGTATCGCAAAAAAGCTAGAAGACTGGGACCCAAAGGACGCAGTCATTCCACAACCGTTGACAAACAAAGAACACTGGACACTAATAAGTGTGGATGGAAGAACTAAAGAAATAACACACCTTAACAACCTTCTTTGGAGTGATAGAGATAATGATCCAACAACAATGGGTGTCCACGAACATACTGCAGTAAAAATGCCAGAATTGGCGATCCTACTTTAACAACAACTAGAAACTGTCCTATGAAGGGAAAAAGTACCAACGCTAATTAGTAGCATATCATACATTCCATTCATGTTATACATCCTTTATTTTACCCAAATTTTTTGCTACTCGAGTGCTTGTTTGTGATATTTCAGGTATTAGGTAATAAAGAAGAGAAAGGAAGAGAAAAGGACTGAAATGTAAGAAGAAGGAAATCAAATGAAGCAAAATGGACATGTTTGTCATACAAAAGAACCCATTTGCAAATAAAGAATGACCTAGATGAAATCCAGAAGGTCCAAACCAGTGGACCAGGGGTGCACCCCACATGCCGAATACATTATTTAAGATACTGAGAATGTTTTGGGTGGAGAAGACCAATCTGATTTGCCAGTCGCGGATTTTAATCTGCCGGTGGCAGATTTTGATCCACCATTGGTTGATCAAGGTTGTCCAAATCCTCTCAAATTTAAAAAGTGGCTCGGACTTGATTATATGGGTGCAACAGTGTAAGATCCGCTCTCCTACTACTTTAATAAGTCCACTTTTCATCTCAATGCTTGAATATATGTTATTTGTATGCTTATTGTGTTTATTGTGTGACTCGTCGGGCTGTTAGTCAGTCGATGGACTCAATCGGGTCGATCGGGTGCGAGTAGCTTGGGAATTTTGGTTGAGTGGTTTCTTGGGGACGTGTGGGGCAGACTAAGCTTGGGGATGACGTGGCATCCCAGTCAGCAAGAGGAGATCTTGGTCTGATTGCAAATATTTGAATTAAGTAATTTTTGGTATGTTATGATTGTGAATTATTTGCATTGAAAGATTTCCTTTTCTTTGTTTCCTTGAGACAAAAACACACAACCCCACCCCCCTACCGGACGTCCCTACCTTCCCTCTCCCGCACCCACAAATTTTCAAACCACCTCCATCTCCCTCTCGGCGTGCTAGTGGCTGAAGCTCAGGCGAGTCTAGTGGAGCAAGCTAGAGTGCATCTTTTGGAGCGCCTAGAAGAATATCTTGGTGGGCTGATCTCCTGTGATCTTTGGCAAACTTCTGGTGAACTCTGGTATGCTTTTAGTCCTCAGTTGAGATGCGAGGTGGGGGCTGATGGTCAGAGGGGTTGCATGCATGATTGGGTTTCATTTGTGGTTGTATCTCTAGCTATTATATGCTTGTCAATTTATTGATGTGTTAGTTATAGTTATTTTGACTATGTTCCAGCAGTAGTGGTTCATGTTTATGATATGATACCTTGAAATTACTTCATACTTCATATCAGCAAGCAAAAGACTGAGCTTAGCCAGAGATCACCACTCCTCTTCTAGCCGCACAAATGGTCGCCACTAGCTTGCTCTACCAATCTTGCCGGAGATCAGTCCAGTGGCTTGCCGGAGAGGGAGGTGGAGGTGGTCAGAGATGGATGGTTTCGAGAAGAGAAGGGTAGGGAGGTATGGCATGGCTGGTTAGGGTTGTGTTTGTCTCAAGGAAACTAACACAAAAGGCAAGGAGTGATTGTAATTGAAGGCCAATCAAAACTTACCAAAAAGCTTCCAATTCAAAAGTTTACAAATCTCAAGAGATTTGCTCTGGCTGATGTGGCAGCCACGTCACCCCACCTACAAACCTCAGCCCTACACACCTACTCAAGGTCCAAGCCAACCACATACGTGACTTGCACCCAATTGACCCGATTAAGTCAACTGATTGCAAAACCGCCTGACGGATCGTAGCGGCCTACGAGTCTATTTAACTCGCCCAAAAGGAAACCAACACGATGGCTGGTTAGGGTTGTGTTTGTCTCAAGGAAACCAACACAAAAGGCAAGGAGTGATTGTAATTGAAGGCCAATCAAAACTTACCAAAAAGCTTCCAATTCAAAAGTTTACAAATCTCAAGAGATTTGCTCTGGCTGATGTGGCAACCACGTCACCCCACCTACAAACCTCAGCCCTACACACCTACTCAAGGTCCAAGCCAACCACATACGTGACTTGCACTCAATTTACCCGATTAAGTCAACCGATTGCAAAACCGCCTGAGGGGTCGCAGCGGCCTACGAGTCAATTTAACTCGCCCAAAAGGAAACTTTTCCCCGAAAGGAATTTTTTTCCAAACCCAAGCGTAAAATCACAAAAATACATCAAGTGTAAAGATAACACATAAATAAGTATAAGGATGAAATAAGACTTAATAGTGTAGTAGGAGAGCGGGTTTTACAGTTATAGTCTCATATATCTCCTAAATATACTTAGATTCATGCATGAATGAATTCTAAACCCATAAATGCGTTATAATAGAGTGAAGTAAGCATTGTCCAATCATCTCATCATGACCTGTAGCACCTGCAGGTTGCATGTTGATTCCCATGATCTACTATTATGATGGCATGTGCTTTACCTAATTTATTATAATTGTTGTTGCTTCTGTTATGTGTATGATGACATAAGTGCATGCAAGTAAGTTCATGTTGTTATGTTATGACTATGATTTCATGATTTATTGGCTGTCTAGATATATCAGGAACATGTATATTTAGCCATCGAGATCTTATTATGATTATACATTTTAATTGCTATCCTCAAACATCATGTGCATGTAGATACTACATGGAGAACTTGTTACTAGTACATGATTTAATTGCTGCCTAGATATATCTTGTGCATGAGTATTGTCTATCGAGATCTTGTCATTATTTCCATGTTTTATTTGTTGTTCTCATACATCCTGTGCATATAGATATAAATATATTATATGTTCATGTATGTTTAGTGGCTGAATTTTATGCAATATGCATGATTAGCTTGCTGTTGTTAGATTAATGTTGTAGGGTGTTGGATTCATGCGATTTTTTCATGATTAGTTCTCAGAATTTTTGGCTGTCATGGCACTTGTATGTCATCGTCTTACAACTGTTGTTGCTTCTATTGAGTGTGATGATGTGGATGAAATTTTTTAGGTCAAGAATTCGATACTATAGTTATTGTTTCATGACCGTTGTTGCCAGCTTTTGTGGTACCATGTTTATGTTACTATGAAGTTTGTGTCCGTAGGATGATGTAAGGAGCTTTTATCCAGAGCTCTTGTTAAGAGTTAGGGATAGCAAATTTCGAGGATGAAATTTTGTTTAAGGGGGGTAGGTTGTAAGACCCGCTCTTCTGCTACTTTAATAAGTCCTCTTTTCATCTCCATTCTTGATTATATGTTATATGTATGCTTACTGTGCATATTGTGTGATTTTGTTCCGATTCGGAAAAGTTTCCTCCCAGGGGAAAATTTCCTTTTTGGGCGAGTTAAATCGACTCATAGTTAGGCGTGACTCGTCGGGAGGTTAGTCAGTCGATGGACTCAATTGGGTCAATCGGGTGCGAGTAGCTGGGTAATTTTGGTTGGGTGGTTGCTTGGGACGTGTGGAGCTGACTAATCTTGGGGATGACGTGGCAACCCAGTCAGCAAGAGGAGATCTTGGTCTGATTGCAAATATTTGAATTAAGTAATTTTTGGTGTGTTATGATTGTGAATTATTTGGATTGAATTTCTTTGTTTCCTTGAGACAAAAATACACAAGCCTACCCCCCCCAGCCATCCCTACCTTCTCTCTCCCTCACCCATGAATTTTCAGACCACCTCCACCTCCCTCTCCAGCGTGCTAGTGGCTGGAGCTCCGACGCGTCTAGTGGAGCAAGCTAGAGTGCATCTTTTGGAGCGGCTAGAAGAATATCTTGGTGGGCTGATGTCCGATGATCTCCGGCTAATTTCTGGTGAACTCGGGTATGCTCCTAGTCCTCGGATGAGATGAGAGGTGGGGGCTGATGGTCAGAGGGCTGGCCTTCAGCTGTGGTGGCTGGTGGTGCAAATGTTGCACCATCCGCCAGCAGCCAATAGGCGCAGAAAGCTTCATGCACGACTGTGGTTGCTGCTGGAGCTTCGGTGGGGTTAGGCCTTGTTCCGACCATGACAACCTAGAGGATAGGGATTGGGGCAAGGTTGTGTTGGTGGTGGGTCTGGTCAGCACGCGGGTGCAGATTGGTGCTAGTCGTGCATGCATTCCTGTGGTGTGGGTTGGCTGATCCGACAAGCCTCACTGTGTGCTCCTCTTCTTTGACTTGAGGAGTGTGGAAGGGTGAGGCCAGGAGGTCAGGAGTTGTATCCATAGGGGTTGCATGCATGATTGGGCTTCATTTGTGGTTGTATCTCTAGCTATTATGTGCTTGTCGATTTATTGATGTGTTAGTGATTTTGATTATGTTCCAGCAGTAGTGGTTCATGTTTATGATCTGATACCTTGAAATTACACTGATATATGTAGATATATGTGCATTTCATATGATAATGAAATCTGAATACAAAAGGGAATATCCAGCTCACTATATGCCATGTTGTTGTATGTTATCCGTTACACATGCATACATGGAATATGTATGGATACACTTGGGTTTCTGATCTTCACATGCACATTTTAAAGTGATGAGTTAGTGATAGTTCATACTCTTGCAATATCTAATTATGTTCTAAGTATGGGCAAATAATGCGTCTAGGTACATAAACTAGACGATTAGGCCATGTGATTCTAGTAGCATCTGAATCATGCCACATATCTTGCTGATCTGAGTATCCTTGTTGTGAATGTGCGTTTCCACTTAGGAATTCAACTCCATAACTTCTATTCATGAGCCGTAGATGACTATGTTTTGTCAGGTTGTTTAATTGCATATTGTTATGGTTGTTTGCTTTTATTAGCATCTTTTGGTGGCGGATTTGAGTATATTATTCCTGTTTGGTCTGGATCTGTGAGGAAAGTATTTTCATACTCATCACGTGGGGCTCATTCGGATTAATGTAGCCATAAAGATAAGTAGATCTATAGATAGCTTGCATTGCATTTAATAATAAATGAACTCTGGGCACGTTTGATTCTGGGCCAACGGGCCACGAGTACGACCTCTACATAGAGAGGCTATTCTCAAAGACCTCTGTGTAGAAAGGCCAGGCGTAAGATAAGACCTGGGCAGACATGCTACCATTTTGCTACAGGACGAGCATACCCAACGTCGCGATGGCACCATATAGGGCACTTCCCGCGAGTTGGGATGTCAATCCGAAGACCACTTTGTACCAAGCGGTGGGTCACTATCGAGCGACCCCCTTGTGTTTTAGACCAGTGTGGCTGGTGGTTCAATTTCTTTGTAGAGGGATCGCTTCAGGTGGAACCCTAAGTGGCGCAACTATTTAGAGTTGTCGCCCGGCATAGCTATGTAGAGTTGTTGTCGTCTTGTTGCATGCGTGTTAGATAGGGCTCATGCATAGCTTCTCATCTAGTTTTTGGACCCGGGGCATATTGGGTTTTGTTAATTTAAAACTCACGCATATATGTTGATGTTATGCTTCAGGTACTTAGGTTTCTTCAGGGGTGGACTGCAGATGTTTCAGAGGATTCTATACACAAGGGACATGTCGACTAGATTCTTCAGTTTATCTTTTGCTTCCGCAATATTTATGACGTATTTCCCGTTTAAACTCGATGTAATATATTTGACCTTTTTACCATATATGAAATTCAGTAAAGAAGGGATGGAGTCTGTGTACACAAGTAATAATGTGGTGAAGAATGCATTCAATAAGGCACATGTGTTGGTTGTTTATTCATGCATAGGACGTGTATAATGGTTGTGGCAAGACCTATCAATCCAATCACTAACCTAGTTGATTAACATGAGCAAAAACATGTTGGTTATTAAGAACCAAAAAAAGCATGGGAGGTGTCTAAAAATTATGGCAAAACCCATCAAGTTACGTATTCTAAAACAAAGAAGCATACTTCACATTCATCACATATTGCATAGATAACATTCATTTCCATTCTTCATTACATGTATAAACATCATCTCCACCCCCCAAAAGGGGACGAAACTACTCACTACACATTAAGCTAACTAATTATGGAAAAAATGAAGGAAACCAAGCATGCAAGACTAAGGGAAACAATATCAAACTAAAAATAAAATATTTTATTTACATGACTCACATTAGAATGTGGCATCCTCTCCACCATGAGTTTTGCTTCAAAGGCTTACTCGAAGTAGAGATAATGGCCACCAATCAATGGGTAGATTACAAAGGAGGAAGGAGAGTTCTATTTATAGACATGAAAAAGCAACTGGGGACAATCCCCTAGTGTGGCACTAATGAAACATTCCCAGAATAGACATAAACACATAACCCATATCCGTGTGCAGCCGGGTTGGATTTAGATCAAAATAAACCGCTAATTGGCGTCACTTTTGGTCAGATTTGACTCAATTTTGCGTGTCTGCTTAATGTCTTCAATTATGCACGTGGGGTGTGCCTTGGTCAGTCATTTGAGTTTGCACCGGAATCTAATTACCAAAATACTCCTTATAATGGTGTGGAGTTTCTCGGTTTGCTATTTGGTCCTTCCGGGCATACGTCCAGGTCTTTCTCTCTTGCAGATGGGTCCTTGTACATGACAGAGAGGAAATTTTGCTTCATTTAAGTCCTTTCTTCTAATGGTTCAATCCTTTTCTCTTCCCTTCTCTTCTTTAATTACCTAATACCTGACATATAACAATAAAAACTTGAGTAGCACAATATTGGTGTAAATTTAAGGATATATAACATGAATATGATGCATGATATGCTACTAATCACTTTGTCCTCATCTTGAGTAGTGTTTTGTATGTTTTAATGATGGTGCTAAATCTAAATCCATGTAGAAACACACTTAGGATTGTGGCATTATAAGATTTCCGTGTCATGGATGTCGTTAGTGCTTAATTGTACACACACATGTATCACACATCTACACGTTTACATGTATTCTCCACCTCCTACAGGAATAGTCACATTTATTTTACAAATTATAATTAGCATAATTTAATGTAGATACACCCACTCACTCTTCATTTTCTTCCCCAACTTGAGTATGGTCGACAACAACCCACACTCGCTCCTCGTGGACACGATCCGTACTGGTCACCGCTTAAACGCGGTCGTGCACTTGCGGTTTTGAACTTTAATTTCACAATCACACCATGATGTTAAAAAATGATGGGGGAAGTACATCTCCAACTGACATATTGTAACAACCACTTCATGTTGGAACTTAGCCATGTAGTTTAGATAGAGTAATTTGCTGCAAATCTTGTAAAAGTATCAACAAAGTTTGATAATTGCGTATGTATGGTGTTTCGGCAATATCGATCTTATAGAAACAGGTACAACTTGCTGCAACAATACATGACAATCATGAGACTTCAAACCAAGTAGCTTCAAATCTTTCATCGAAAGTAGACTACTAATATTTGAAGAATACACCTTCGACACTTTGACACTGTGTAGACTTTGACACAAAGTTATCTTCTCTTTTCTGGAGAATGTGTAACAAGCTGGTGGTAAAAATTTACGATCCCTTTTTCCTCTGATGTTCGTTTTTCTTGTGTACAAAGATCTTCTTGATCAAGTCTGGCATATAACCATCTGTAGTCTTACCAGGTATGTTTAGAAGAGTTCTCAGAAAACTATCACAAAGTTTTTCCTACATGCATGGCATTAATAAAATGTCTAATTTCTAAAGTTTGCCAGTAAGGTAGGTCAAAAATTATGGATTTCTTCTTCCAACTGCACTTATCATTTCCACAGTTGTAAGGCTTATCGAATTCAAATTTAATGTTCTTTACACGTTCAAATACTTGTTTGACACTGATTACTTTGGGTCCTTTGTTAAATTTATATGTTTTTCGTTGAATGCATGATTCAATCTACGGTACAAATGATTTATAGGAAGGAATCTCCGATGATTAAGATACACAGTGTTACCACCATGCACTAGCTGCAAGGAACATACGTTCTCTTCACAACACAGACATGCTTTGTGGCTTTCACAGAATATGCCAACAGATTCCCATATGCGGGAAACTCATTTATTGTGCAGAAGATCGTGCAAACATAGTAAATGACTATTGTCAACGGGCATCCCACACTTGCTCACCATCTTCCCAATTCCTTTAAGTCATCAATTAAGGGTCTCAAGTACACATCGATGTCGTTTCCTGGTTGTTTTGGACCCAAATCATCAATGATAACATCATGTATTTACGTTTCATGCTTAACCACGGTGGGAGATTCTAAATAACTAGCAAAACATGCCCAAACTATGAAGGTTACTCAAACTACCATAAGGATTCATTCCATCGGTACACAGGCCAAATATCATGTTTCTGGATTGCTCACCAAATAACAGGAAGTCGGAACTAATTTTCTTCTACTGGGGAGCATTTGTAGGATGCCGAAGTAACTGATCATTCATTGTCTCCCTGTCTTCATGCCATGTCAAGTTATTTGAGTCCCCAGAACATGCAAACAAAGACTTCAAACTTGGAATTATCAAAAGATACCACAACACCTTTGCAGGGGGACCTTGTAGTTTTTCGTTCTCATGAACACTCATACTTTTCTTTTGTTTGTATCGTGAAACATTAGAAACATGACGATAATGCGGGTTTTCAAAGTCACCCATATTAGGATATGCATGTATTTTCCTATACTACATCGCCATGGGACACAATACCATTTTAGCCTCATAGGTACGATCCGGAAGTTCGTTGCTATCTAGAAGAATCTCTTTCAACAAGTTATGTAGGACAGTGAAATTGACATCACTCCAATTATTTGCTACTTTCAAGGTATACACCCATAAAACTGCGGACAGACTACTAAATTTGGTGCAATCCGGTTACAAGAAAAATTCATTGTCAGACAGTAGACTACCAAGTACATCAGTTTCATCACAATAATTGTCGGTCTTAATCTATCCAATATGATAAACCTAAAACCAGGTTGGTGTACGTCAAACATATTACGACCGACATAGTAACACGAACATTCACGTCATTCGTAAATTATTCGATGTAACAAGCCCAAAGACACGTCAGTGCACGTCGAATATATTACAGCCTACATGGTAAGTCTTATATCACATTGGATTTTAAGCGTTAACATAGTTTGCCTAATACAACATCGAATTCTCAAATTCCAACGTAGTCAGGGCAACGTAATACCCTTATTTTCCAGGACTGTATACCCTAAGAAAACACTTATTATTGCAACTAAAACATACTTAGAAACTTAATTGATAAATCACTTTACCTTAATTTCACCCTGAAACTTGTAGTAAACCCAAATCAAACCTGCACAATTCTTAAAAATCCTGAACACACTTAATCACTCTCTAAACACTCTCATACACATAACACAACGTAATTAAAGCTATTTTTTTAAATAATGCACTAAAGAACCTAAAAGTACACCTTAAAAACTAAATTGAATGTTTTCACACCTTAAAACACCCTTAAACTAATGAATTATTATTAAAAATCTTATCTACACACATTCCAAGGTGCATCACACCTCGTGAAAGTAAAAAACTAACTCAACTCAACCCTACACTCAGGTTTAAACTAACATAGTTTAACTCAACCAAAACCATATAACCATCCCCAAAACAAGAACTAAGGGGAGCCTCTCTACAATCTAACAACCTCACAAAGTCTCAAAGTTTTCCTCAGTAGATAGAAGTGGTGTTGTTGACAAATGTTATATTTATAAATATTTTTAGTGGTTGATTCCCTCTTCTATCATTTTTAAGTCAATCCTCCACTGGCAACAACCTATCCTACCACTTATGCCCCACTGGATCCTAGGATATGAGACCTATATATTTTCACATGACAAGTGTGTAATTTGATTATAATCAAAAGCATAACTTGTACTGGAAAAAATGATATGTCAAAAGATTATTATTGTCCCTCTTCAGTTTAGTGATGATATAATTGGGCCCTTGATAAAACAAAATTATAATGTGCACAATGTAACTTATTTATAGTAACATATTTATAATTAGCTTATGAGATCAAGAAAAGGAATATATAACACAAATATGACACATTCCTACTTTGTATAATATTCGTAATATCATGAGACAAGGGATAGACACAAGTGATATATTACATATCACTAAATGGATCATGTTATGTTCGAGTGACCAAAATATATTTGTTATTTCGGTAACTATATTGTGTATCTAGATACCACATGTAGTTTATGATATTAAATGTTTAATATCATTGTCAACATAACTTAGATCCTCCTATAGGTCACACAACAAAACTGGGAAACAAGGTATGTGATTTTATATTTCATATGATTTCTTAAGTTTCATGTGTTATGAAATAATATACATGTGGTAAAATAATAAAATCAATGTCTTAATAATGATATATGACATTATATATGGGGTTATAATATTTTGACATTACATATGATAATATATTACATGATATAATGTGATTCGCAACATTATAACATATGAATTAGCTAAACCGCCAAAGCCCAAATTTTGTTGGATATTAATCCAAAATTTGGTGAAGT
Organism: Triglochin maritima; assembly: GCA_963682175.1. Classification (NCBI taxonomy): domain Eukaryota; kingdom Viridiplantae; phylum Streptophyta; class Magnoliopsida; order Alismatales; family Juncaginaceae; genus Triglochin; species Triglochin maritima. The sequence goes on along the minus strand of OY821776.1, from coordinate 31,356,300 downwards.
CAAAAATAGTGAAAAAGGGTCCGATCGTATGCTCACGTTTTTGCATATATTAATAAGATATTTTTATTGATTAATCGTTGGATTTAATGCACCTTGGTCAAAGGTAGTTATGGGATGATGAGAGGAGAAATAAACAAGAGATCATGTGCAAAGTGGGCTGCACATGATGTGGTTTAGTGGAGAGATTAACAAGGGATGATGTGTATGTGGTTTGCACATGATGTGGGTTAAAGGAAACCCTATAAATAGGCCCTTCCTCCCTTCCTTGTTAAAATAAATGCAAAATCTTCTCCATATTTTCTCCATCATTCCATCCGAAATTCTTCTTATTAATTCAGTGCTTGAGAGATTAAATTCTTTGGATCTCTCTAATCTAGATTCAAACCTTGATTTAGAGATTGATTAACTAGCTTCGATCTCTCTAATCTTGTTTAGAGTTTGGTGAACACTAAGAGGTCACTCTGAGGCAAACTGATGTGCAAAGCACTTCCGATTTGTAAAAAGGATTTGATAACCCCTACGTATGATTAAATCTATGTATTTCAAAATTACATAGTATACAATATATATTAAAATACAATTAGGAAGTTTTGTATATAAAATTGTTGAAAAAATATGAAAACCGATCCAAATTGCTTGTATAAATTAATAAATATATATACAAGTATGGGGCACGAAATCCATCACCCTTGGCGTCCTGACTTGAAAAATTCCCGAGGACACTTTGCATCCTGACGTGGGCAAAGTCTTTCAATGGAACCATCTTTTGTCCTCAAGCAACATATATTCCCACAACGGTCGACCGAGCCTTGTTCGGTCTACTGAATTCTTGGTATCTAATCAAATCACAATGGCTCTTTTCGACATAGGTTTCTGACCATCACATATTGTGCATCTTGACATGGTGAACCAAATTATACATGGTGAACTAACTTTTAAATTGATCGAAAGTAGAAAAAGATACTGAAAGTTGGTGGATGGTTATCCGAACACTATTTGGTCAACCGAGTTCATCATGCTGACCAATACATCCACATTGTCTCGAATGACAATTTATTCCCCGGTCGACCGAACTAGTTCTGAATTTTATCCGAGTTGAAGTCATTACTTGCTTCTTATTGGTCCAAACTTTACCAACTCACTATAAGTGCTCTATTGACTTTGAAGACTATAAAAGCTTCATCTAAGAGACAATCTAGACTTTACTTGCCAAAAATCTTTTACACTCTTGTGCTCTCAAACTCCAAGTCTTCAAAGCTCCACAAACTCTCAAACTTCAATCAAATCGACTCCAAGCTTAATTCCTATTTTTGAGTACATTCAAGTTAGAGTTCAACAAAATTTACTCAACTTCCATTGAGTTGTAAAGATTAAGGGAAGCTCCCTCTCTGGTTGTTAGAGGAGATCAAAGTAAGGCGAGGGTGTTCGCAAGGCTCCGATTGTAAGGGAGTTTATCTTCGACTCGGAACAAAAAGATTAGTGAATCCTCCAATAGGGGATTGGAGGAACGATTGGAACTTGAGAAGAGGACTTTATCACGGTGGTGTGATTGAACCTTTATAAATCTCCAGAGTCTTTTATTTGGTTTGCAATCTTTTCTTCACTATTTTTAATTATGCATTATTTAACTAAATTGGCAAATAAGCTATTCACCCCCTCTAGATTAGTGATCGATCTACTTACAATTTGGAATCCATGCACATTTTCATTTTTCTTCTCAATGTTTGAGGTCCTATTCTGAAAGAAATTTAAACCTTACAGCTGGGTAGTCGACCGAACCCATTCTTTGATCCCTCATTAAGAAATAGACACGTGCTTTAAAGGGCATACTTGAGGTTTAAAGATGAGCAACGTGTTATACCCTAGAAAGGATATCTTACGTCGGCCATTACCATATAGTTAGGTGTGGTATGGATCATTATTAAGGAACATAACGTAGCCATAATGGTAAGGACACAAAATCGGACTACTCTCTCTAATCTCATATGTTATGACTCGAGACACAGGACACAACCTTTCATTACACGGTCTACAAAATCATAGGCTATAGTGTGTTTCACTCATAGATCTTATAGTTATACCCCAGAAAGGACATCTCACGTCGGCCATTACCTTATAGTCTGACATGGTATGCAGAACGTAGCCATAATGAAATTGCAAGGCCAACGTGGAATGGCCTAATTTTAAGACAGTTTCAGGCAGTTTATTGGGAGTCGTGATTAAAATACTCTACCTTTGATTACAACATCTATAAACATACCTTAAGAAGTTGTCAAAGCTCTCTTCTCCGATGCCCAATGACAATGTGGAAGATTTGATTCTTGGCTCTCTAGCCCCGTCCTACAAGGACTTCGTTATGCACTATCAAGTGCGTGAGAAAGGGGTGAGTCTTGAGGAGCTTCACAATTCTCTCAAAATGGCTGAAGGTGACATGGGCAGGTGTCAGGACAAGCACGTCCTAACCGTCCATGATGGGAGCAGGAAGATCACAAAAGGTAAAGGCAAAAGCAAATTAGCCAAAAAGGAGTTGAAGGGAACTGGAGTAGGAGGGGCTCATGCGAGTACCTCGAGGGGGAATTCTTCGAAATGTTCGACTCTTAATGTGGAGTGTTACCACTGCAGTTGAAAAGGACACATCCTCCCAAATTGCCCCAAGTACAAGGAGGATCTTGACAATGGGGTAATTGAGCGAAAACGTCCAAAAAAGTCTAAAGGTATATTTGTTATTGAAATAAATTTAACCACCTCTGTCCATCATTGGGTAATTTATACCGGATCTTGTGCTCGCATAATTTCTAATGTGTAGCTACTAAAGGATAGGAAGGAATCACGAAAAACGAGATGATTTTGAAGGTTTGAAATGGTGCAAGCGTCGCTGCAATTGTACAAGGTTCCATGGAGCTTCAATTGTTTGGTGGTTTAAATTTATGTTTAAAGAATGTTTATTATGTGTCTTTGATTAGCAAGAATATTATTTCTATATCATGTTTGGATATGGATAATTTTAATATAAAATTTTCAAACTGTTGCTTGTCTATATCGAAGAATGGAATTTTCTATGCAAATGCTTTCATAAGAAATGGACTATATTAGCTTGAATGAAATAATAGACAAATTTTAAACATCAATAACAAAAAGTTTAAGACTACTCACGTGAAAAATACACTCTAGTGGCACTATAATCTTGGTCACATAAATGAAAAACGCATCATGAAATTGCAGGTAGCTAACCTTCTAGGTCAACTTGTTTTAAATCATTGGAGACATGCGAACCTTGCCTAATGGGAAAAATGACCAAGAGGCCTTTCAAGAAGAAAGGTTGTAGAGCGAATAACTTGCTGGATTTGACACATTCTGATGTATGTGGTCCAATGAGTACAATTGCAAAAGACGGTTTTAGGTACTTCATTACGCTCACGGATGACTATATTCATTACAGCTATATTTATCTAATGAGAAACAAAAGTGTATCCATCGACAAGTTCAAAGAATTCAAGAAGGAAGTAGACAACCAACTTAACAAAAAAATCAAGTCTCTACGAACCGATCGTGGAGGTGAGTACTTAAGTACTGAATTTGATTCATTCCTAAAGGAGTGTGATATTGTACCACAACTCACTCCTCCCAGTACACCTCCGTGGAATGGGGTATCCTAAAAGAAAAATAAGACAATGCCCCTGAGTCTGATTTGGTCCTATGGACCCCACACTCTAAGGGAGCTTGCGTAATGCCACGATTTTGAATCAGAAGAGAGATTTCAAGAAATGGTGGATCTATTCACTCTATCAATAACTGAGCCTCGGTTTTCCATTGACTTTTTTTCCTTGGGGGAGAGGGATAGGAACTGGCAAAGGCTCATGCCTGAGGTCACCTGTTATGATGATTAAGTGATTGTCGAGAGGGATGCCGTATTCATAGAGAAAGAATTTCTTAAAAGAATTAAAAGTAGTGGGACTAGAATTGTGCTTGAGAACTCAAGATATTCTACAAGATCATGATATGAATGAAAACATTGAAGATCATGAAGGCCAACCGTGGTTCCTTTGGTTAGTGGGAGCATGAGTGAGAGACCCTCGCAAGCAATTGTGAGTGAAATTCAATCACCCCCGCCAAGTGTAAGTTCGATAATCAAACATGAACAAATTCCGCAAGAAATTGTGGAAGAAGTTCAAGAAATACATGTAGAACCAAAAGAACTAAGAAGGTATACGAGGGAAAGGAAGAAACTCGATATGTATTTGGGACTTCATGAGATCATATAACTTGATACCAATGATACCTTGACCATTCAAGAAGTAATGGAAAGAGAAGACTCCAAACTATGGTTTAAGGCCATCTATAACAATCAAGTATGGAACTTGGTTGACCTTCCTCAAGGAAAGAAGGTCGTTCAAAATAAATGAATTTATAAGCGGAAGATGGACATGGATGGGAACTTAACAACCTACAAAGCAAGACTTGTAAGAAAAGGTTTAACTCAAATTCAAGGAATTGATTATGATGAAACTTTTTCAGCAGTTTTCATGTTCAAGTCTATTTGGATTATGCTCGCTATTGCAGCATTTCATGATTATGAAATATGGAAAATTGATATCAAAATAGCGTTCCTTAATTGGAACTTGGAGGAGGATGTGTACATGATACAACCTCAAGGTTTTGAAGATCCAAAGAATAGCGAGAAAAATGCAAGCTTCAATGATCCATTTATGGATTGAAGCAAGCATCAAGCAGTTGGAACAAGCGCTTTGATGAGGAAGTCAGAAGATTCACTTCATAAAAAGTAAGGAAGAGCCTTATATATACAAGAAGGTTAGTGGAAGCCACATAGAATTTTTATCTTATATGTCGATTACATACTCCCCATGGGAAATCATATACGTTTGCTAGAGCAAACGAGAAGTTCATTGAAATCTACATTTTAGATGAAAGACATGGGTGAGGCTCAATACATCTTGGGAATCAAGATATATAGAGATAGATCTCATAGACTAATTGGTCTAAGTCAACGTACATACATTGACAAGGTCTTGGAAATGTTCAGCATTAACAACTCAAAAAAGGAAAATGTGCCAATGAGTATGGGTGTGCAACTCAAGAATTCTCAACGTGCTAAAACATGTAAGGACTTGGAGTACATGAAAGATATTACTTATGCTTCGGCAATAGGATCAATCATGTGCACCATGACTTGCACAAGACCCGATGTGTCGTATGTTATAAGCGTGACAAGTCGTCACCAATCCAACGCCGGTCCTGAGCATTTGACTGCGGTCAAGAATATTCTAAGGTACCATAATCAGACAAAATATAAGTTTCTTGTTTATGGAGGACAAAGGGAGCTAATAGCCAAGGGCCATTTGGATGTGAGTTTCATGACTAATCCCGACGATAGGAGGTCGCAATCAGGATATGTCTTCCTTTAGAATGGTGGAGTCGTGAGTTGACGTAGTTGGAAGCAAACCACTACGTCTGACCCAACCACTGCTTCCGAAGTAATGGTTGTCGCTGAAGCGACCAAGGACGGAGTGTGGATTAATAAGTTCTTTGAAGAACTTGGAGTAGTTCCCTCGAGCGAGGGACCCATAGAGCTATTTTGCGATATTAGTCCATCTATCTCACAAATCAAGGATCCTAAATCACATAAGATGGTGAAATTCAAGGATCACAAGTATTTTGTCACACGTGACTTCATCGACGAATGCAAAATAGATTTATTATGGGTGGACACAAACAACAACACAGTTGATCCATTCACCAAACCCGTATCCCATGCCAAAGGCGAAATGCATTTTGGTTCTACGGTGTGAGGAACCATGGAGTGGCTTGATGAGTGATTTGAGAGGGTTACCCTAGTTATTATTGTTTTATACATTGAGAATGTATGTGAAAAAACTTTGATAACAAGTGGGAGATTGAAGGTAATGTGTTCTAAAAGTTTACTTTTATAGTTAATTATTATGAATTGGATGTGCCAATATTTTGTTCCTTGATTAATGTATTCGTCTTTTAGAAGTGTTAAGGAAGAGGTTTTTGGTCCTTAACTGTAGATCTCTAAAAGATAATGGTTTACATAAATCAAAAGTTATTCACAATCATGGTAATTGACATGGAACATTAATTACCGTGATAAGATTGTCATGTTGGCTGAAGAGTATTGTAGCTCTACAAATATTTAACGACATGAGTATATAAAAGAGGAAAATGATTACTTTTATATATTGAATAGACCTAGCAAGTGAAATAATAAGGAATTTTGTTAAGTGTCATTAATGTTTCATTGTGTTTTCAATCCTAAGATATGAGAGTGATATCTTTTCACATAAGAAGTATTTAATTTGATTAGTGTCAAAAGCTATCATGGAGTATAGTGATAAGGCAATAGTTGGTAGAACATGACTTATGCTGGAAAAGATAGTTAGTCAAAAAATTATCATTGCCCCTCTTACCTTGAGTGATGATATTAGTGGGCCTCTTCATAAAGCAAAATTATAATGTGCACAATGTGACTTGTGTTATGTTACATATTTATAATTAGCTTAGGAAATCACAAAATAAGTATATAATAAAAGGTGACCCATTTCTACTTTATATAATCCTCTTAATATCATGAGACAAGGGATAGACACAAGTGGTGCTCTTACATCACTAAATGATTCGTGTTTAGTTCGAGTGAACAAGACATCTATGCTAAGTGGCTAACTATAATGTGTAGCTAGATACCGCTTGTAGTTTGTGATATTAAGTGTTTAATATCATTGGCAATATAGCTTAGATCCTTCTATAAGTCGCACCACAAAACTGGGAAACAATAAGCTTGATTTTGTTTTCATTTGATGTATTGGGTTTCATTTTAAATGTGATACATATGGTGAATCGATAAAATCAATATGTCATGAAAATTCGCAAAATTAGAATCCTAAATAAATTCAAATGAGATGTATGTATTATACGGTGTAATAGTTTGACATTACATAAGATAATATGTTACATGATATATAAATTCGATAAAAACCCAAGGATCAAATTTTGTTGGATATAAATCCAAAATTTGACAAAAGTAAAATCGGGTCAAAAACGGTATACCGTTTTGTGATCGGTCGACCGAAGGCTTTGAAACGGTTCACCGAAGAATCATCTGGTGACGCATGGTTCGACCGAAATTATCAAGAAGTATCTTGGTAATAGAAATGCTTGACCATGCGTGGGACGCGGTCGACCGAATTTATCAGGATACGTCTTGATGGTAGAAATGGTCGACTGGGCGAAGGACGCGGTCAAATATTTGTTCGACCAAAAATATCAGGGAATTTTCTTGATGAGTAATTGGTCGACCGTTTGGCTCACAGTCCACCGAGAATGTCCGAAACACAACCGTTCGGTCGATCGATTGAAAATTCCGGTCGACCGTTTGGTATGATTCAGCCTAGAATTATTAAGAGATTAGTATTGGTCATGGGTTGGATTTATTCCAATTATTGTCAAACGGTTTTGAGGATGATTCTATGTCAATTTTTTATTGGTTTTAGGGAGAGAAAAGAAAGAGATCATGGGTTAGTGGTTAGCCCATGATGTGGGTGTTGGGAGAGTCTATGAATAGGTCTCCTCTCCCAACTTGTTTATGTTAATGTAAAAATATTCTCTCCCCCTAACCTCTCCACTAATCCATCCAAATTTCTCTTAATTATTTCGAGCTTTGGGAGATTAAATTCTCAGGGAGCTTTAGAGGGCTTAGTAGCTAGATTCTAAACTTTATTTAGAGATTGAATAGGTTAGCTCCTTTCTCTCTAATCCAGTTCAGAGTTTGGTGAACACTTGGAGGTGAATAGACAGGCGATTCAACGAGCGACACAACTCCAGATCTTCATAAAGGTTTTAGAAAACCTATGGGTATGATCCTCCTATATTTGTTTTAATATATATGTTGTTTATTTATTGTTTAATCATTTTGACTACCGCAAGTGCATGGCCGCGTTGAAGCGGTGGCAAGTACGGGTCGATCCTCAGGGAGGTGAGTATCCTTTGTTTTTTTCTCAAATCAAGTGGCAACAAAAAGGGAGAAGAGTTTGTCTATGCTAATCTATGGTACACTAAACTACTAAGAAGAAAAATGCAAAGTAAAGCAACTAACGATTACTTCGAATCAAAACTAAAAGAATGTCAAACTAAGCTGGAATCAAGAAGAGAAAGACCCCTAGGGGTGGAGTGTGTGCACACATGTAAAAAGATGATGAAGAAGGGATTCTATAGGCACAAATGTAGGTAGTGTTTTCATGCATAGGAAGTGTCTAAAGGTTACGGCAAAACCTATCAATCCATTCACTAACCTAGTTGATTAACATTCATATACACAAGCTGGTTATTTCAGAACCTAAACAAGCATGGGAGGTGTCTAAGATGTGTGGCAAAACCCATCAAGTGTAGTATTCTACTCTAACAAGCAAGCATACATTCACATTTATCAACACAATCAAAATATAAAGCATTCATATCCATTCTTTAATGCATGTATGAACATCATCTCCACCCCCAAAGGGGGATGGATCTACTCACTACACAGCATTCTAACAATTAAACTAAAGAAGAAAGGAAACATTCTAACTACTTTAGCCTACAATCAAAGAAATAAAACAAAGATAAGCATGCATAAAGAAACAACATAAGAACAAAACAATAGAAAAATTATTTTATTAAATGATACACATCACTAGCAGCATTCTTCTCCTCCTTGAGATTTTGCTCCAAGGCTTACTCCAAGTAGAGAGAATGCCACCAAGCAATGGGTGAATACAAAGAAGGGGAAGAGTTCTATTTATAGGCATGGAAAAGGTAATCCGGGAAAATCCCCCGGTATAGGACTAAACAAATACCAGAAATAGACTAAATCCACACTAATACGCGACCCTACGAAATCTTAGCGGATCCGGATCAAAATAGACCGCCAATTGGCGGTCTATATTGTTTGGATCCGACCCTTTATACTTGTTGTGTCCTTTGTTAACATGAGGACTACTGCATAATCCAACACCCACCATTATCTATTATGTAGTAGTCTTCATGTTAACAAAGGACACAACAACATTACAAAAACATCCACATGTAAAGAAAACTAGATCTAATTAAAACAAGATGTAAACAACAACCACAAACTTTGATTAATGAAAAAGAAAGATTACAACTTACAAGTATTCTTCTCCTCTCCACCACTATTCTACTAAGAAAGAGATAAACCTAATCTATTGACGAGAACAAGGAAGAAGAAGGGAAGAAGATGGATTACAAGTGTATTTAGAGAAGATTAAAGGGTCTAGATTAATCTAAGCAGAAACAGACGACTACAAATCATATCTGGATGTTCCAGAATGCTCTAACTCAACTACCTGACCTACTGTGGAAATTGACGGTCAATCAGACCAAGGAGAACCACCAATAGCGGACTCCGATCAACCCTAAATTTCACCAAAATATTTAGTTAACCAATGTAACACGTGGAATGCACCTCGAGCAATTGGTTTGAGCTTGTTTGGTCTTAATTATTGAATTACTCCTCAGTTTCATGAGATTATGGACTTTTGCAACCAACATATTTTCTTTATGATTAGGTTCCTCTGGCTTTTCACCTAGGTCCTTCCTGATTTGCATTCCGGTCCTTGAGCATTACAAATAAGTCCAGAAGGCTTCCAAATCAGTCCTTTCTTCATGCTTTTATAAGATTTTTGTTTCCTTTCTCTTCTTTATTACCTAAACCCTAACTTTATTAGATAAACCCTAAAATGTAATTAACAAATACCCGAGTAGCACAAATATGGAGTAAAATAAAGGATATATATCATAAATGCTTCATATGATATGCTATTAATCATGTCCCGTGGCTTGCTGAGACATTTGCATCCCACAAGGGACTCATGTGTCCTGCGACGACACGTCTGCCCTATGAAGGACACCTGAGTACCGTAAAGGACAAATGTGTCTTGCAAGGGATAGTTTTGATCCACAAGGGACTCTTGTATACCTCGAGGGACAGTTGTTTCCCATGTGTCCACCTCAACACAAACAAATGAATCAACCATTCAAACACGAATTTCTACTACATTCATCGATAATTGGCAATCGTGATGACTTTACATGATATTTAACAGGAGAAAATGATAAATATGGAATTCAATGGTGGACAACAACAAGAAGTACACGATGAGGGGAAAGAGAGAGAACAAAAGAAGGGAAAGGAAAGGAAAGAAAGAGGAAGAGGAGGAGGAGAAAGGAAGAGCAGGAGGAGAGGAGTAGAGAGGAAGAAGACGTGAAGATGAGGAGAAACGAAGAAGAAAAAAGTCAATCGTGGAGAAGATGCCCAAATAATGAAGGAAATGAAATTGCACCCAAACTAGACAAATGTTCTCGTACGAAGAGCCAACTAAACAGCCACAGGGCCATGGTAAAATTAAATGAAAATATCAACAAATAAGTTATGGACGGGTTGGCCAATTAAGAGAGGGATGTGCTTCTCAAAATAAGATCACCAAGAAGAGACGAGACCGAATATGTATGGCACGAAAACATGAGCCAGGTGAGGCTACAAGATCTAATCACCAAAGTTTCAGGGCTATCAATGAACCTAAGTAACTTTCCTTATCATACTTCCATTCTTTTTTACCTTGGAAAGAGTCAAGTTAATGTCACTCTTTTGAATGGATAGTTAATGGACACCTCGCTACATGTGTTGGAGTGAATGCGGGAGAGGGGAAGCTACCCACAGAAGTCTATCACAATTCCAAGCTTCCCCTCCAAAGCCATTTTGTCCAAAAATGGCTATGAATTGGTTGCAGAGCAACTAAATACCAAATGAAAAGACTTGGACCCAAAGCACACCGTGATCGTCCCACAGCTAATAGCTTCAAACCACTAGACACTGCTAACCGTGTACGGGTGGACGCATAAGTTAACCCAACTAAACAACCTTCCACGACTACTTGGAGACAATAAGCAAGACTACCAACTAGCAGTGTGTGCCCATGAAGGAGCAATGCAATTAATGGTTGAATTTTGGAGATCCAACCTCAAATGAACTGGGACCTGACCATCGAAAGAGGAACATGCCAATGTCAATCACCAGGTAGCAACGACTGGTTGTACATCCCATTGCGGAGATGGAGCGCAAATATCTACCCTTGGTCATGGGTGAAATGGCAATGTATTTGGTCACGCACTCCAGATTCAAAGGCCACCCGTTGTAACATACTTATTATAACCTTTCAACTAATATATTGTAAACTTTCAACAAACATACTGTAAACTTTCAATTAACACACTATAAACTTTCATATTTTTCAATTTTCATTGAGTCGTAATTTTTACATTTAGGTTCATCTTGTATATTATCGTACTTATATATTATCCTACTTGTTCGACGATGGACAAACTTCTCCCGTGAGACACAAATGTGTATTTGATGAGGGGCTCAGGGCCTCGTGGGACAGATGTGTATTTGTTGATGAGTGGAGGTGTATTACCTGTAGGAAATATGTGTGTCCCGCGAGTGACCAAAGAGGGCTGATAAGAAGATTGTGCTTTGAGAGGAATGTCATGGTCGTCGTAATTCGTAAATCAAAAGAAACAATGTCAAAAACCCACCATATGCGGTCGACAAAAAACATTTCGGCCCATCAAAATGTGCTACATAGACGACCAAACATATATGGGTCAACTGATATGACTAACTAGAATTACTGGTTCGCACAACCTAAAAGCATTCAGACAAAGTTGGAACTACTGAATGTGGTTACTACATAATGGTTATGTGGAAGAACTTGTTGGGAGGGGAGTGACAGCGGGAGATTTAAGATTGGAAACATTTGATATTGATATTATGTTGTGTTATATATGTTATGTGGCTCATTTTATATGTTAATAAATGGGTTGCTTACTTTGAAGTCATTCAAAGAATCCATTGAAACATTTTCTCAGGAAGAGATAGACACGAGAGAGAAGTGGTCTTCTTTTCTGGTCAGCCATATGATGTTGTCAATTTAATTGATGACTGAGAGTTTATTGGGTGATGTTGTCATCTTTAAGCTTTTATTATAATAGATGAATATATATATATGATATCATTGGTGTAAGATTTTCAACCTGACATTTAGACCAATCCAAACACTAAAGCAAAACCTGAGACATTGTAGTCATATTCAGCATACTAACTGAGAAATCTGGTTTGACATGTATGTATAGTAACATCATATTTTATATTCAAAAGCAGCTGAATTGAAGAAACATAGTTTAGACCAGAAACATAGTTTAGAGAACTACTTTCACCTGAACATCCTTACAACTTCAATTATTTGCAAGTGTAAGTATGTTTTTTTTGGATGTACATATTGAAAAATTGTGATTATGTGTAATAGGTGACTAATATATATATATAAACACACACAGACAAACAAAATTATAAAAAGACATAAGACGTCGGTTATTTTGTTGGAACTGATGTGGTGTTTCACAAAAAAAATCAATAATGGACATAACACGTCGATGTGTTGGAAGAAGTCGATGTGGTCTAGAACTATATATTACCGACGTGGTGTGTCTATAGACCACGTCAGTCATTTGCCAATAAACTAACATTGTAATGCCTATTATTGATTTTTTTCCGAATTTCTAGTTGTAATAATCGGACATACCACGTCAGTCATTTGCTTGCGGCAGACGTGGCATTGTATAAATACCACGTCAGGGTGATTGCTAAATATAGACGTGGTATACCTACATACCACGTCGGATTATTGGTCGACGTGAAATACAGATTGCTCGTTTTAATAACCTAAAGTGCATAGCATTAGTGAAGACGTGGCAAATACGGGTCGAACCTCAAGAAGTTGTGAGTGTTGTTGTGAGTACCATACTTGAGTGGGAAAGGAGAGGAGAATGAGTGGATTATGCTAAACTAACTACATTAAACGAGGAATGAATCAACAATTAAACTAAACCCCCATGGATTGGAGGTGCATAGGTGTGTGTGTGTCTGTGTATATATGTGTGTGTGTGGTTCTTGATTACATGAGGCACAAGTGTGTAAGGTAGGTGAAGTCAACTAGAAACTAGTGTGAAGTCTAATTAACATCAACTACATTTACATGAATACATGACTAATATAGTTAGACATGAAGTTAAAATGCACTTTGAGTTCTAAAGAGTGAACTAAGTACCTAGTGTGGATAACAGGACATCAATTAACCATCCATACATCTCAATACATTCATGCATTCTCTACTAATCAAGCATCCATACATAACAAGCCATTTACCAAAACATGACGATCTATTACAAGTAACGTGATTAACTCTAGATCTAGCATGAGAGAAGTACCTAGTGTGGCCATTTTCCCATCTAGAACAAGTTTAAGCAAGTTACATGCATGGATCTACATTAAGGCATATGAAATGGCACAAGATAAGAGGAACCCATCACTAACACATCACATAATCTACATCACCGCCACCCCAAATGGGGTGGATCTACTCACTGATCATCACTACAAAATGGAAATGAAGAGATTAAGAGTAAACATGGCATAAAACTCTAACTAGAAGACTAACCAACAAATTCAAAAACTAATTGGATAGAAAGAAAGTTAATGACAAGAGGAACATGAATCCAACCTTAGATTAAAGAAAATGTGAGATTACAACCTTTATCCACCTTCCTCTACTTGCAGCCCAATTGGGTAAAACCTAACCTACTCTAATGGTGGAAGTGGAGAAGAAGAAGAGAGGTAAGAGAAACGTTGCTATTTATAGAAGAAAGAGTGGTGTAGATGAATCTTGAAGCAATCCAATGGTTGTAATAATTTTCTCTATGGTTTAGTGCACCCAAATAAACATGTTCGAGCGATAGGAGAAATTTGGGGGAATTTAGTCTAAAATGATCTCATCCACCACTGGCAGATCTACTGGCTCCGATCTGCCCCGAATTCTGCCAGAAGCTTAAGTTTTATATTTTGCACATGGGGTGCACTCTCGGTCCGCTTGTTTGAGCTTGTTTGGTCTTAATTTCCAAAATACTCTTAAAGATCATGATATTAAGAGATTTTTGCTCCCGAAATGTTTTTCTTTTGTTCAGGTTCCACCGGGTTTCATTTGGGTCATTCCTGAAATATAGATGGGTCCTTCAGCATGACAAACTGGTCCAAGATGCGTCAATAAGGTCCTTTTTCTTGCATTTAGGTCCTTTTTGGTTCCTTCCTCCACTTCATTACCTAAAACCTGAATTACATCAAACAAACATTCGAGTAGAACAAAATTGGGGTAAAATAAAATATATAAAGCATGAATGCAATTTATGATATGCTACTAATAAAATACCCCCATTTACCTTTTTCTAGTCTCGAGCAAAACAAAGAAAGAGAAAATATGAAAGAAAGGAAAAACATACCAAAAACAAGAAATCCTAACTCCCTTTCATAGAAATCACAGTTGCACTTTGCACGTACAACAAGCCATTAAACCACCTTGTCGCCAAGGAAGAGGAGTGGTGTCTCCTGAGGGTTTTTAGTAGATATACCCACAAAATGCAAACGTTGATGCATTATTCAACCTAGCAACTCGACTCGATGGACCTATTTTTGTCGATCATTGGACAATGTAATCCTACAGGCCGACCCTATACACACACACACACACACATATATATATATCATGTCCACACATCTAGCCTAGGGAACCATTTGTGCAAGTTAATTAAGGACTAAATTGAAAGACATGGGCAACCTTAACATCCTCAGGTGATACGTTGTGTAAAGTCCATTAAGGTTCTTTATTTTTAATTTATTTATTTTCTCTGTTTCTTTTTTATCATTTTTTTCTTCTTCTAGAGAGCAAGAAATTAAAACTGGTTAGTGTTTAATTCTCCCAAGGTCCGATTTCGTGCATTGTTGCCTGTGATGACTTAACTATCACGTACACCTTCCCCCAAACCTAGTGTATATGTAAGTGGTTTTTAGCTTAAGTATTCTCAATTTACACAGTTTTTAAGACTCAAAATAAATCAAGATTACATGTCTTCAAATGAGTTTTATTACATGTCTTGACTTGATTTTCTTTCTTCCTTGAGTCTTGATCACCTGTAGAAGTTATCACAATGCATAATATATGCAATGCAATATGTGTGCTACCCTACGTTGATGACAATTAAGATTAGGTTGATTAAATCATCAAAACATAGATTAAGGCCAAAAAGCCAACAATAAGCACATTCCTAGTCACTGTCCCGTAAGTGCACACCTACTACAAGCGGGAGTAGCATCCTGAGCTACAGAAGCTCAACCCAACTCTATGAAAGGAATGTGTTCTAAAATTTTACTTTTATGTCTTTTATTATGAATTGAATGTATAAATATTTTTTCCACGATTAATGTATTTGTTTTTCAGAAGTATTAAGGAAGAGGCTCTTGGTCTTTAACGGTTTAGCTCTAAAAGATATTGGTTTGGATAAATTGAAAGTGATTCAAAATTTTATAGAAAAATAGGATTATTTTGTCGATTTTGATTCTAATTATTCTTTTGAGAGTTTTAAATATTTTTTAAAACTTGTCATGTGATTGTTAGAATAAAGTTTTAGACTTATGTCTAATTTTGAAAAAAATTGTTTATTTAAATGATTATTTTACTAGGAATCGACAAAACAAAAAGGAGCAAATAAGTTTATTTTCCTTAATTTTTCTTTTGGGAATTTTGATCATCTTCGGTTCAAATATTTTATTTGTTGAACTATGGATGTTTGAATCATTTTAAAGGATTTCAAATGATTTTTGAATTATTTAATTGAGAGATGAGGATCAACTAAATAGTGTAAAATATATGTACACATTGTTGGACTTTTTCGTTTTTGAAGGAATATGTGAGTTTATATGTTTCCAACGAAGTCGTATGTGAATGAATGATACATGTATATAGTTACCATTATTGTTATTCTTATTAATGTTTAAACGTTTTGATAACCGCAAGTGCACAGCGGCGATGAAGCGGTGGCAAGTACGGGTCGATCCACGGGGAGGTGAGTAGCCTCTAATTTGTCCGTAATCAAGTGGCGAGAAAAAGGAAAGAGATTTGATTATCCTAAGCTAAACTACACTAAACTAGTAAGTAAAAAATTCAAATGAAAACAACTAACGATTGATTAAAACTAAACTAAAAAACTAACAAATAGATTGGAATTCAGGAAGAAAAACCCCTAAGGGGTGGAGTGTGTGCACATATGAAGTGAAATGACTGATAAATGACGTATGTAACCATGTATGTGTGTGTGTCTTGTATGTGTTTTCATGTATAGGAAGTGTCTAAAGATGTGGCAAAACCTATCAATCCATTCACACAACGTATCAGCAATTACTACTTCATTATCATAAGATTAGGCTCAGCATGAGAAGTGACTAAATATATGGCAAGATTCAACAAAAACCATAAACTCATGTGAAGAACACAGCTAAGCATGGGAGGTGTCTAAATCTTACGGCAAAACCCATCAAAACAAAGTTTCTTCAATCAATCAAGCAAGCAACCACAAATACAAACACTTAACTAACATGTAACTAACACCGCTTCAAAAGTGATGGTTGTCGCTGAAGCGAGAAAGGAAGGACTGTGGATTAAGAAGTTCCTTAAAGAGCTTGGAGTAGTTCCCTCAAGTGAGGGACCCATAGAGCTGTTTTGCAACAAAAGTGTGCCTATCTCGCAAATCAAGGATCCTAAACCACATCACAAGGTCAAATACATGGATCGTAAGTACTTTGTCACCCGTGATTTCATCGAAGAAGGAAAAATTAATTTATTATCGGTGGACACAAACAACAACACAGCTGACCCATTAACCAAACACTTATCTCAAGACAAAGGCGAAATGCATTTCGAGTCCATGGGTTTGAAGAACCACGTAGGGTGGCTTGATGTGTGAATGAGAGGGTTACCCTAGTTATTCTAGTTTTATACATTGTGAATGTATGTGTGATTGACATCATATCATGCATACATTTCTGTCTTATATTCATTATCTTTCACCTAAATAATGCTGCGTAACAAGTTTTTTGTTTGAGTTTCAGGAATAAACAAGATTGAGGAGGAGAGGCATAAAAGGACCTAAGAGTAGGAAAAAGGACTGATTTGAGAGACTTAGGGACTAAGATACAAGGGAGAAAGACCTGAATGTAAGACCAAAGTACCAATGAGAAAATCAGGAAACTCCACACCAACATGTGGAGTATTTTGGCAATTCGATTCGGGTCGAAGCTCCAGCAACCAACTTGGATACATCAGACATGAAGAAAGCCATCCAGAAAAGCCCACAAAAATTCTAGACCGGATCCAAACCTTGTAGACCGCTAATTGGTGGTCCGGGTTGCTCCGGATCCGATGTGGTTTAGTCTGGTCTTGTATAATTGTGTGTTATGTCTATTGTTGGTATTGTATTAATTCCATACCGGGGGATTGTCCTGGATTACCTTTTTCTATGGATATAAATAGAACTCTTCCTCATCCTTTGTATCCCATCTCTCTCTTGGTGGCCATCCTCTCTACTAGGAGTAAAAGTCTTGAAGCAAACACCCTGTTGGAGAGAGGCTACTTGTAATTGAGTGAGTAATAATAGATGTTTTGTTATGTTCTCTTCATATTATCTTGTGTTTTCAATTTTGCATACTTAGTTAACTTGTTGTTTTAGTCTTCTTATAGTTAGTTTAAGCATGTTTTCTTTCCTTAGTATAAATGTTAGTTTAAATATGTTTGAGTAGTTCCATCCTCTTTGGGGGTGGAGTAGATGTGTATACATGTTATGTAGATGGTATGAATGCTAAACATTGTTGTTTGTGAGAAATGTTAGTATGCTTGTTTGAATTAATAAGAACTTTTACTTGATGGTTTCTGTCATAATGTTTAGGTACATTCCATGCTTGTTTATGTTCTTAATAACAAACTTGTCATGCTCATATTAAGCACCTAGGTTAGTGCTTTAAATCATAGGTCTTTCCATTAGGTACTTATTATGCATTAACAAACACTAACTACACTTGAGCGTATTGTATGCATTCACCACACTTATTTCATGTGTACACACACACTCCACCCCTTAGGGGTTTTCCCATTCCTGAGATTTATCTTTATTCTTAGTGGTTACTTAGCTTCGTTTAGTTCATTTTGTGCTTTCATTTCCTCCTTTCTAGTTTACTACTTTAGTGTAGTTTAGTTTAATCAATCCTTTCTCTCTCACTCGCCTTCGAAAAAACTAAAGTCGACACACCTCCTCCCTGTGGATCGACCCGTATTTGTCACTGCTTCAACGCGGTCGTGCACTTGCGGTTAATTAAAACGTTCAATCAAGTTTTTGGTGCTGTTGCCGAGGAGGTGTTCTGTCCAGACATTAGTTTGGACGACTCGAGCGGTTTTAATTTTTTTTTTGTTTTGGTTTTTTAGGGATCCTCGGGATCAAGGGGAGGCTACTGGAGGAATTGGACGCAAAAACCCACCACATTGACCGCCAATTGGCGGCCTGGTGAGCTCTATTTTCTCCAATATTTGTTCTGGTTGTTTGTTTGTTTGTTCATTTGAGTGGTATGGGAGCTCAATCTTGCATGTTGTGAGCTAGAGTGGTTTGTTTGTTCATTATCAATCCCCTTTAATCAACTTGGACATTAAAACTCAGTAAAAGACTATATTTATTGCCATCTAGGTCATGCATCATTTGTAGACCTTGCACACATTTGTCTTTTCTTTGCTTTGCATTTTTGTTGTTGATTGCTGGCGTGAGGTACGTGCACCCATTGTCTCATTCATGCATGGTTCGAGCATGCATTAGTTAGTAAGGTGCATCGGGACAAGCGTGAGTTGAGCGTTTGATTGGAGACTTGATTGCTAGATTTAGGATCAAAACACTACTAAAGAGGGGTTGTCCCATAAAAGATAAGGTGGAGGATTCCATCACCCTTTCCTTGGCCCCAAAAATCACTCTTAATAAAAACCTTAATTCTAAAAGCAAGTAGACATTGGCCTTAAAGATCTCGGACGCACTAGGAGAGTAATCTAGTCGAGACCGTCATGACCTGATCGGCGTCGTCTGCCTTGTCGATAGTAGGAGGTACTGGATCTCCAGATCTGGTATCACTTGCTTGGCATTGTGGTCTTCGTTGTAGGGAGGTGAGACATGTTGAGACTAGTGCCCTCGAAGTTAGGCGTCGTCTAGCCTAAGGACCCATAGCCATAAGTTGTTTGAGCCGTGCTTGCTAGATTAGGCTTCTACCTTCCGCACTACCCACACTAGCTCTTAGGAATCTTCCCTCCTTATATGAGTCCTCTCTTCATCTATTTTGTATGAGTAGTCTCCTCCTCTGAGTACACCTTCTGTTGTGTGTTATTTTAGAGTCGAGTCGAGCATTTTATGCGAGGTTGGGCTCTTTCTGGTGAGAGCGTTCGACTTGACAGAGTGCATTTTTATGAGATGGACGGTCTAGGTGATCGGCCATCTCTGCCTCATGTTCCTTTGGAGCATGAGGCCGAGTCATCTCGTAGGGATGGGGAGACGGGGTTCCATACATGTAACGTCCCGTCCCCGAGTCCGCATCGAACCCTGGTCCCGGTCCGTCACCCATGTGCCCACTGGCCCACAACACCAACCTATTGTCACAAAACTTAAGTTGGTAAGTGTTATGGTAGTGGGCTCATGTCATTATATCTCACCTCAACATTCTCATGCTAAGCAATGTGGGACTACACTTGGGTGTGTTACAACCTACCCTACTTGAACACCTGACGTCCTCGTCAGGGTCAAGCCACTCAGTCACCAGGCGTTGTAGGATTCTGGAGGTGACTCCCACCCTTTAGGTGTAGCACTTAGTTCCCAGAATTCCGGCTGGTTCAGGCTCTGATACCATCTGTAACGTCCCGTCCCCGAGTCTGCATCGAACCCGGGTCCCAGTCTGTCACCCATGTGCCCACTGACCCACAACACCCACCTATTGTCACAAAACATAAGTTGGTAAGTGTTATGGTAGTGGGCTCATGTCATTATATCTCACCCCAACATTCTCATGCTAAGCAATGTGGGACTAAACTTGGGAGTGTTACAATACATGGATTACCTCGGTCCACTCCCGCCACCACGTAGACCTCCTCCTCTGACTCGAGAGGAAGAGGGATTCGGTCAGGATCGAGTTCTTGGTGCACCACTGTTTAATCGTTTAAACTAACGCAAGTGCACGACGCCGGTGAAGACGTGGCAAATACGGGTCGATCCACAGGGAGGAGAGCAATCTCTATTTTTTCAGAAATCAAGTCGCAACAAAAAGGGGGAAGAGTTTTGTTTATGCTAATCTACACTACACTAAACTACTAAGAAGAAAATGTAAAGGAAAGAGACTAATGATTACTTCGACAAAACTAAAAGAACCTAATACTAAGCTGGAATAAGGAAGAGAAAGACCCCTAGGGGGTGGAGTGATTACACATATACAATAAGAAGGTAATAATGCATTCCATTGGGCACAAGTGGAGGTAGTGTTTTCATGTATAGGAGGTGTCTACTTATCATTGCCAAACCCATCAATTCAATCACTAACCTATTTGATTAACTTTCATAAACACAAGCTAGTCATTTCAGAAACTAAACAAGCATGGGAGGTGTCTTAAGATTTGTGGAAAAACTCATCAAGTGAAGTATTCTATTCTAACAAGCAAGCATACTTTCATATTAATCAACACATTTCAATATAAAGCATTCTTCCATTCCTAATTGCATATATAAGTAGCATCTCCACCCCCAAAGGGGAATGGTTTTATTCAGTAAACATTAAACTAACTATTACACTAAGATAGGAAAACATATTATCTAAGCCTAATAGATTTAATAAAAGACAATTAAGCTAAACATGCAAGAACTATAAAAGAAGCAACAAAATAAGGAAAACTTTATTGATTTCCGACTCACAATACCAGTAGCATCTCCCCACTTGAGTTTATTGCTTGAAGGCTTTAACTTCAAGTAGAGCTAATGGCCACTAAGCATGGAATGATTACAATAGAAGGTGAAGAGTTCTATTTATAGGCATAGAAAAAGGTAAACCGGGACAATCCCCCGGTATGGGACTGAACATATACCAGAAATAGACAAAATACACGCTAATACACGACCCAAAGAAATCTTAGCGGATTTGGAGCAACCCGGACCACCAATCAGCGGTCTAAGATGGATTTGGATCGCGTTGGGCTTTCGTCTCGACTTTTCTGGATGGCTTTGTTTGTCTTTGATGCATCTACTTCGCTTGCTGGAGCTCCGACCCGAATAGAATTGCCAAAATACTCCCCATGATGGTGTGGAGTATTCTTGAACATATACAATAGAATTCTTCACCTTCTATTGTAATTACCCATTGCTTGGTGGCATTCTCTCTACTTGGAGTAGGCCTCGGATCAAAATCTCAAGGTGGTGAAGAATGCTACCTTCAATGTGAGTCATTTAATAAAATAATTTTTCCATTGTTTTGTTCTTATGTTGTTTCTTTATGCATGCTTAGCTTAGTTTTATTTCTTTGATTGTATGCTAAATTAGTTAGAATGTTTCCTTTCTTCTTTAGCTTAATTGTTGGAATAATGTGTAGTGAGTATATTCATCCCCCTTTGGGGGTGGAGATGATGTTCATGCATGCATTAAAGAATGGATATGAATGCTTTATATTTTGATTGTGTTGATAAATGTGAATGTATGCTTGCTTGTTAGAGTAGAATACTACACTTGATGGGTTTTTCCACACATCTTAGACACCTCCCATGCTTGTTTAGGTTCTGAAATAACCAGCTTGTGTATATGAATGTTAATCAACTAGGTTAGTGAATGGATTGATAGGTTTTGCCATAACCTTTAGACACTTCCTATACATGAAAACACTACCTACATTTGTGCCTATTGAATGCTTTCTTCACCATCTTTTTACATGTGTGCACACACTCCACCCCTAAGGGGTCTTTCTCTTCTTGACTCCAGCTTAGTTTTACATTCTTTTAGTTCTAATTCGAAGTAATCGTTAGTTGCTTTACTTTTCATTTTTTCTTAGTAGTTTAGTGTAGCGTAGATTAACATAAACAAAACTCTTCCGCCTTTTGTTGCCACTTGATTTCTGAAAAACCAGAGGCTACTCACCTCCCTGAGGATCGACCCGTACTTGCCACCGCTTCAACGCCGCCGTGCACTTGCAGTATTTAAAATGATTAAACAGTAACTATAATGTGTAGCGAGATACTGCTTATAGTTTGTGATATAAAGTGTTTTATATTATTGCCAACATAACTTAGATCCTCTTATAGGTCACACCACAAAACTAGGAAACAAGAAATGTAATTTAATGTTTTATGTGATGTATTGAATTTCATATGATATCAAATGGGATGCATGTGGTAAAACAATAAAATTAATATGTTGAGATAACAACATGGTTAGAATATCAAATAAATTTGTATGGGATGTGTATATATTATGTGGTATAATGTTTGACATTATATATGATAATATACTACGTAATATATTATGATTTGCAACATTATAACATATGAATTTGCCAAAACCCCAAAGGTCAAATTTTGTTGGATATTGATACAAACTTTGGCAAAGGCAAAAAATAGTGAAAACGATCGAACGTTTTTTCCAAAAATAGTCGACCAATTAAAACAGTAATTTCTGGGTTTTGATAACGGTTGATCGGGTGGAGACGTGGTTCGATCGAAAATAAAAGGAACTTTTCCTGTTGGAAAATAGTTGACCGGTGTGGCATTCCATTCCACCGAAATTATCAAGAACGTTTCCTGATAACCAAATGGTCGACCGGTTGGCCGATTACTTCGACCGTTTGCCCACGATTTTGCCTACATTAATAAGAGAATTTTCTGATCATGGGCTGGATTTGTTCCAACTTGTGTTGCCTTTTTGGCCTTATTCCGTATTTTGATGATTTAATCAACCTAATCTTAATCACAATCAAATGAAGTGTAGAACACATAATGAATAGAAGATATATTGTATTGTGCTAACATCTACAGGTGATCAAGACGCAAGAAGAATTGAATGAAGTCGACATTTAATCAAAGCTATTTGAAGACATGTAATTTCACTTTATTTTTGAGTCTTAGGAACTTGTGTAATTTTGAGCATACAAGAGTTAAAATTTACTCACATACACATTAGCTTCCTTATAGAAGTCACACACAAAATTCACATCAATTGGACTTCAATAGATCACCCAAACCTTAGCCGGAAAATCACCTAAACCTCAACCTAATTTGCCTGTGCAAAATGGTAGACCAAAACTAGTTCGACCGTTTCAACCAGTTAGCCTATAGTGATTTTACCGAACCCCTCCGGACGACCGCTTGGACCTTTTTGGTCGACCGTTCCCGCATTTTCGGATGACCGTTAAGGTTGTCATATTATACCAACGGTCATATTCGTATTTTCATGTAACCCCTACAAATACTATTATTCACCGGCCGACCGAATATACACTTTTCGTGAGCCCAACGTGTCTATTAATATTGGTTATGTTCGACTGTTACTCCTTTACCCTAGCTAAAACCACTAGATCGGTCGACGAAACTTTTACCTGGTTCGACCGATGACTTAAGTCAGAGCCTAAGTGGTTCGACAATTCTTTAGATTGTTCAAGTGTTTCTTTATTCTTAAAGAAATGGTCAATCGTTCTTCTCGATTTGGTCGACCATTAAGGGACAAAAATGCAGATCTTCAATTTCTATTTTGTGTATGTTACACACAAATCAATCAATCCTTCTCCAACGGCTAGAAAACTTTAGGAGCTTATAAATAGAGGTACAAAAACATTGTTGACACAACTCTCCCACTTCCAATTGTCTCATACATTAGAGAGAATTCTCCAACTCCTAAACTCCCAATCCTACACTAAAGAGCCTAAATCCCACATCTTTGATCATTTCAATATCATACTCAAAGTGTGATCAAGATAGAGAATGTTGTTCCACTCAAGTTATTTGTTGTCAAAAGAGTAAAGGCTCCGGTGAAAGCCCGAAGCATCTTTCTCGGATTGTGAGAAGAGGAATCCAAGCTTGCGAGGGTGTTCGAAAGGCTTGAAGTGTAAAGGCGTTCTCTCCCGGCCCGGGATGGGGAGTGGAGAGTGAAGTCATGAGCGAAGCTCGTGAAATCGAGCGGAGCTTGCAAGAGAGGAAGTAGGCGGGAGGCCGAACCTATATAAAAATCGCCTTGCATCTTGTGGTTTTCATTGTTTTTCCCTACTTTCTTTTAATTCATTTTGGTTGAACATCTTGTTCACAAAAGTAGGGATTAAGCGTAATTTTATTAGATAATTAGGGGCCATTACGATCCTACAACTTGTCAAAGGATGTTATGGGACGATTATGTGTCCAAATATGATTGGTTTAGAGGAGCAATTAACAAGGGATCATGTGTAAGTAGGTTACACATGATTTGCATTTGAGGATGCCCTATAAATAGGTTCCTCCTCCTTCCTCTACTAGACTAATGTAATATTCTCCTCTCTCCATATTTTCTCCACCTAATCCATCCCAATTTTTTTTATTAATTCAGTGCTTGTGAGATTAAATTCTTTGGAGCATAGAAGGGGTTATTAGCTAGATTTTAACCTTTTATTAGAGAATGATGGGCTAGCTTCGATCTCTCTAATCTTGTTTAAAGTTTGGTAACACATGGAGGTGATTCTCAGGCAATCCGATGTGCAACACGACTTATGATTGGTAAAAAGGATTTGATAATCCTTTACGTATGATCCAATCAACGTATTTTAATATTAATTAGTATATAATACATATTGAAATACAATTGGGAAATTTTGTACATAAAATTGTTGAAAAATATCAAAACCGATCCAAATTTCTTGTAAAATTCTAAAAATATACATATAAGTATAAGGCATGAAATCCTACACTCCAAACTCTCGAATTAGATGCGATAGTTGACTTAACTTGGTATGATCTAGCTCAGTGGGTCTCTCACGGTGTCCCACTCAATGGTGCATTCAGCCATTAATTCAAAAGTATCCCATGCCTCATCAATTGGTTTCATTTGGAAATCACCCTGACACTTCGACTCAAACAATGTGCGGGTGTTGTAGTTGACGCCTTCATAAACAATCTGGCACAACTTCCATAGCTCAAATCCATGATGAGGGCAGTGTAACAGAAGGTCCTTGAACCTCTCAAAGAAAGCATAAAATAATTCGCTCTCCATCTTAGATATTTTATGTATCTGGTGTCGTAACTATTGATTTTTCCTTTGGGGGAATAATCTCTTAAGAAAGACAGTCACAAAGTCATCCCAAGAAGGAATCGAGTTTGCTGGGAGGCTGTATATCCATTTCTTCGCATTATCCTTCAATGCGAAAGAAATCATTCTCAATTGGACGATATCCTCGTCAAGATGTTGAAGCTTGAACATAGAGCATACCTCCTCTAATTCACGTATAAATATATATAGATCCTCCTTATTGGCTTTGAAGGTAGGAAGCATGCTCACATATTGAGGTATTAATTCATAATTGTTCCCACGTGCAGGCTGGAGAACTATGCAAGATGGTTACGCAGTCCAAACAGGATTGTTCCGCTCTCCCAAAAGTCATCCCTCAATCTTGTCGAGCTAAGGGTGGTGGTGCTTCCATAACTCGATCCTGACCCGGAGCCTCTTCCTCCCGACTCGAAGGAGGAGATGGTCTACATGGTGGTGGAAGTGGACCGAGGAAGTCTATGTATGGAACCCGATCTCCTCCACCTCCAAGAGAAGACAATGCCTTATGCTCCAAAGGAGCTTGAGGCGGAGAGGGACGGTCGCCAAGACCATCCATCTCAACAATAGGATCAACCCTCACAAGCCAACCACAATCACTAAGGCGAGTCCAACCTCACATAAAAGTGCTCAACTCGACTCGACAACCACACACAACTAGAAAGTCTGGTCAGAGGAGGAGACTATAATGTAGAATGGGGATGAGGAAAAGACTTAGAAGAGAATGGAAGAATCCCTAGAGTTAACATGGGTAAGGGTGAGGCTAGAAGCCTAATCTAGCAAACACTGCTCAAACAAGCTTAGGCTGGCTATGGGTCCTTAAGCTAGACGACGCCTAACCACGACTCCCCACACTCCCGAACGCCTCAACTCCCTTGGCTGAAGGTTGCAAAGCCAAATGTTAAAGTCAAGACCCAGAGATCCCAAAAGTCTCAATGCAACTAAGCAAAGGACAAAGTTTAGGCCACAACGTCAATAATGGTATTATCTCGTAAGTGCGCCTGAATCCTAGTGGCCAATGTCTACTTTATTTTAGATTAACGTTTTTGATTAAGTGTGATTTTCGGGGCCAAGGAAGGGGTCATGAAATCCCCTACCTTATCTTGTATGGGAAAGGCCCCTTAGAGTAATTTGGTCCCTAAACTAGCAATCAAACCCTCCAATCAAACACTCGCCTCACTCTTGTTCCACTGTGACCCTACTAACAATGCATGCAAGCAAGTAATTGCATGAATAATTGAAGAAGAGTTGTACCTCTCGCCAGCAATCGACAACAAGAAAGTAAAGCAATGGAAAGACAATATGCGTGCAAGACCTATGTATGGTGCAAGACCTAGATGGTAATCATCTACTCTTTTGCTTTGAGTTTTAGTGTCCAAGTTGTCTTAAAGAGGGAAATATGTTAAACCCTAGTCCTAATGAGGTTTTATTTATTTTTAGGAGGGTGATTAGGGAGATTGGATTGGACGGTTAGGATGGAGTGGGGAGATTGGGTGGATGGTGAAGATGATATGATGGAGGGTATATAAGGTGGATTCTCTCACTCTCTCTCACTCACTCTCTCACTCACTACTCTCTCACACGTCTCTCTCCGCTCAGTTGCTCTGGCGAGAGGTGTTGTTTTCTGGCGGGGAAGTGAGGATCGGCACGCGTGGTTGGGTGGCGAGGTGAGTCAGTTCACCAACTCTTCTCTTGTTCTTTCTTTCTTCACTATCTCAAATTTGTCTCTCTCTCAGGTTTTTTTGTTGCTAGCAGTTTTGACGAAGGTGAAGGAGTGGCTGCGGATCGACGAGGAGGT
Organism: Triglochin maritima; assembly: GCA_963682175.1. Lineage (NCBI taxonomy): Eukaryota > Viridiplantae > Streptophyta > Magnoliopsida > Alismatales > Juncaginaceae > Triglochin > Triglochin maritima. The sequence continues at coordinate 31,329,197 of OY821776.1, read as the reverse complement.
GTGATCGTTGAGTGAGCGAGAAGTTCGTCGGAGGATCGTGTTTTAGAGAAAAGTGCTCGTGGAAGCGTCGTCAAGGTTTTTCGAAGATTTCTTCAAACCTTCACGGTAACTCAAACTTGTGGTTGTAGCTCACTTATGTTGTGTGAGCAGTTGGAAAGTCGACGGTAGGCCAAAAGGCTCGTCGCAGGTAGCGTGCAGCAGTTTGACTGCTGGATCAGTCGACCGGTTTGTGCGACAGTCGACCGTTCCTAGTGAGATTTTGGGTTTCTGCCTCGTGTTGGACAAACGATGCCTCCCGGCGGTCGACCGGTGGTGCATTAGTGGCAAGCCCTAGTTGTTTCTGGTCGGACGGCCCCCATTTGCCATTCGACCGTATGCATTGTTGTAGGTCGGTTGAAGGCATTGACCATCTAAACGGTCAACTGCCCATTGATTCATTCGACTGATCGTACATGTAACTAAGTGGGTTGGAGCCTAGGCCATCGAAACGTTCGACCGCTTATTGATTTCGTTTGACCGATGACTTAAGTTAACTTAATGTTGGTTTGACCGATGGTGGTTCGGTCGACCGGTGTTGTTTGGATTCATTGGAGGTTTTACTGGTGGTTTACGGTCAAACAAGTGTTCTTGGTGGTTCGACCGGTTAATTATGTTGAGCGATGGCAGATCTTGCTGGAGATTTCCAGTCGAACGGGCCCCCTTTGTCGTTCGACCGATTGATAGTCGTGTTCATTGAACTTCGGAGGTGACCTTCTAAACGGTCGACCGGTCCCTGACTTTGGTTTGACTTAACATGGTGTTGTTGGTGGGAGGTGTTTGACCGATGGAGTGTCGGTCGAGGAACTTCCTTGAGACTTTTGGATCGGTCGACCGTTATTGTTCAGTTTTGCACATGTGAGGTGTGTTTGGTGTGGTCATCATTGTGAGATGAGTTGTGGTGCCGATGTTCTTCCGGCAAGTGTGCTTGTGAGCACGGGTGTTGTGGTGGTTGGGTGAAGTAGCCCTGGAGCCTCGTAACTATTGTGAGAGTTGCGGTTGGGTGAAAAAGCTCTGGAGCCCAGCTAGTCTGTGCGGGGTTCGATGAAAAAACCCTAGACTTCCGTAGTGCGTTCGAGTTGGGTGAAAGAACCCTGGAGCCCGAGCAAGGACCGCGTGATAAGGGTTGGGTGAAAAATCCCTGGAGCCCTTAGAGCGTTTGGGTTGGGTGAAAGAGTCCTGGAGCCCTGGTCGTGTCGTTGTAGGTGTGTTGGGTGAAGAAACTCTAGAGCCCAGCTTGACGACGTTGTGTGTTGCTGTGGTTGGGTGAACAATCCTAGATCCCAGGCTTGTGTTGATGCTTTTCGTTGTGGATAGAATTGCATGCTAGAGTATTTTAGTTTCATGCATTTGTAGAGTTTGGCATATGGGGTTTCGTTCTGGAAAATCAGGCATTGTTGCATGTTTACCTTTCACGTCGTGACCGACATTAGGGTGTGGGGACCGAGGAGATGAGCGCCGCTACCATATCCCACTTTCTCTCATTTTGAGGTCAAAGTGATTACTTGTATATGTGTATAGCCTTTTGATGTAATCACACTTTTGAAATACTCGGATATATATATTATATATGTTGTATGTTTGGTTGTATTTTGATGTAATCACCCGTTTCCTTGTATTTTGAGTAATATTCTCTGTTTGGTTGTATGTTTAAAAAGTTTAAAATTTTCCGCTGTTGAGGATGTTATAGAATATGCATGTCAAATTAATTACTGGAATCAAAACATAGCATGTATAATGTGGACATGCGATATATCAACTAGAACTAGCAAGAAAAAGCTATAGGTAAAAGAAGCTCGCCAAATCCGTCATTGGTGGATTGTTTGGGAATTATGGTCCCTAAACTTCTCTTGGATGTTTCTTGGCCTGTGTGAAGTGCCTTAGTCCACTTGTTCCCCTTTCTAGTAATAAAACTAAAACAAAATGTAAGAAAAAACCAACAAAATTGTGGAAAACAACAACGACTACGACCAACTCACCGGCAACGGTGCCAAAAACATGATTTACCTTTTTAATTTACCGCTTGTGCACGGTGTTGGTGAAGACGTGGCAATTACGGGTTATACCACAAGGAGTTATGCATGTTGTTGTTATCACCACTCTCGAGTGGTAGGAGAAATGGATGAAGAGATTTAAGCTATGCTAACTAAACTAAACCAAGATAGAAGAAAACAATCTAACTAAACCCCTTGGAGTGGAGGTGCAATAGTGACGTGTGTGTGCATGAGCGTGTCGAACCATTAAGTATATATGTAAGAGTGTGTGTTTACAAATAGAAGCTAGTGTGGAATCCATATGTGAAACACATACAATTACATGTTATACAAGATTAGGATAGGTTAGCATGAAATTAAGACCAATCTTATGGATTCTATGCAATAAGCACCAAGTGTGGCCATTAAAGCATCAATCAATCCCAAGCATAACCTTAGTTCATTCAAGCAACCATTCATTTCAAGTCAATTCCATCATCAAATAAAACGCATCACAAGCAACATGTAAAAAATCGATCTAGCTTCAAACAAGTACCTAGTGTGGCTATTGTCTCATCTAAAACAAGATAACATGCTACAAGTTTTAGATCTAACATTAAGCACATGGAAATGACACAAACTTAGGACCCCATCATACACTTCACCATCAACTACATTGTCTCCACTCCAAATGGGGTGGATCTACTCCCTAATCATCACTACAAACATGGAAATGAAATGATTAAGACTAAACATGGCATAGAACTCTAACTAGAATCTAACCAACAAAATCAAAACCTAATTGGATAGAAAGAAATTTAATGACAAGAGGAACATGAATCCAACTGTATATTAAAGCAAATGTGAGAATACAACCTTCATCCACCTTCCTCTATTTGTAGCCACTTACGGATCTTTTGGCTCTGATCTGCCCCCGAATTCTCCATAAGCTTAAGCTTTCTATTTTGCACGTGGGGTGCACTCCCCGTCCGCTGGTTCGAACCCATTTGGTTTTAATTTCCCAAATACTCTTCAAGATCATGATATTGAGAGAGTTTTGCTCCCAAAATATTTTTGTCTTTCATTCAGGTCCCTCCAGGTTTCATCTAGGTCCTTCCTGAAATGCAGATGGGTCCTTGAGCATGACAAACATGTTCAAGATGCTTCAATAAGGTCCTTTATTCTTGCATTTAGGTCCTTTTTGGTTCCTTACTCTTTATTTCCTAAAACCTGAAACACGTCAAACAAACATTCGAGTAGCCCAAAATTGGGGTAAAATAATGGATATATAGCATGCATGCAATGTATGATATGCTACTAATCAAATCCCCACCCTTACCACGTCCCCAGACACACATCGATGAGCTAGGGTCGGTCAACCTGACATGTTATGTCAAAAAGCCCGATGTAATAACCCCGTTCTACAGCAATGTTTGTGTTCTTGATCCTCAAGTCTCCAAAGCTCAACCAACTCTCAAACTTCATTCAATTCACTACAAAGGCAATTCCAATATCTTTGAGTGCTTTAAAGTTAGAGTCCAACATGCTTCATCAAATTCAAGTGTTGCAAAGCTCGAGGTAGCTCTCTTTCAAATAATGAGAGGCAAATTGAGCAAGGTGAGGGTATTCACTATGGCTCAGATTGTAAAGGGCTTTATCTTCGACTTGGAACGAAGAGATTAGTGGATACTCGAGTAGGGATTGGAAGATGAATAGAACTCGGGGAGAAGACTAGATCACCATGGTGGTAATCGAACCTCTATAAAATCGTCGATGTCGCTTTGTAGTTTGCAATTTATGTCTCTCACTTTTTATTTCGTATTATTTAGTGTTAATTGCATAAAATCTATTCATGCCCCCCACCCCAATTAGTGTTTGATCTTACTTACATATGTTTGACCAATTTGATTGACTATTTAGTCTAGATTTAGATTAGTGTGATTAATCATCAAATCTAGTTTGGTTAAGGCCTAACCTATATATTAATACTTGAAATTTAAGTTTATTTCTTCCCATTTCTATATGGAAACATTGCATTCATATAATGCTCCCCCAGCAATATGCATAGAATGAATCAAATGACAGTTAATTTAAATTTTTCTTCTCCGTTTGAAACCAATTAAATACAAACATATAAAGCACAAGATACAAAGGATACGATTACATGACTCTCCCCTTAATCACATGTTAATACACAATATGGTCACCGTAACAGTAAGTTCTAAATGAAATGATATATGAGCAATCAAACATGCAACGTATGATATGATATCATTAAACATTCATATCCATAAATAAAACCAATTTTACTTGAATAAGAGAGGATAAATGAAAATATTAAACTTTAACCTCAAAATGCTTTTAGTTCCTGTCTCCCGTAGATTGCGAGTGCGGGTTTATAAACATGATTCAAATTTTGATTTTGAGGCTTGGGATCAAGCTTTTCTTCCTTGAGCCTCTTATAAGTACCTACAAGTGAAACTTTTGGTACCTAAACAATTGGGTCCTTGAAGGTTAACCTTTGGTACCCAAACAATTTTGGTCTTTGGCACCCAAACACTTGAGGAACTTTTCCTCACAAGAAAATGCTTAGCGTTCAAAGTAGCATAAATTACATGGTTTTCGTTGTAATTAATATAATATCCTAAACCATGTTTATCTAAATGTTGTCTTTGATTACCAAGAAACATATGAAACATTCTCTTTCTTTTGTGAACATCTCTAGAGCTTTTCTTAATTAAACATTGCTTTCCCTATGTTTTAGTAGCTTATTGTTTTGAGATGTTTCTTTTAGGTTTTTCAAGATATCAAGTTCTTAAGCAGGTTTATCACGTCCTAAACCTTGTTTATCTAAAGGTTGTCTTTGACTACCAAGAAACATATGAAACATTCTCTTTTCTTTTGTAAACTTCTCTAGAGCTTTTCTTACTTAAACATTGCATTCCCTTTGTTTTAGTAGGTTATTGTTCTGAGATGTTTCTTTTAGGTTTTTCAAGACATCAAGTTCTTAAGCAGGTTTATCATGTCTGGCAAGCAACTAATTTTTCTCATTCTCAATAAATTTAAGTTTACATTCTAAATCATCAACAGTTTCCCTAGCTAGGTAATTTGTTCTTTTGGCAAATTTCATCATATATTATGGAATACCTCATGAAATGCATCTCTTGAAGTTCATTAAAATAATATAAATCATCATTACAACAAGAAATACATCACCTTCTTCATTTTTTGTTGTTGTGATGCACATGTTGTCAACTTTTGCCACCAATTGACGATGAAGAGGATGAGGATGAATCACATCAATTTTCTTTTGAAATGTTCTTCTTTTTCTTGTCCTTTCTCTTACTTTTTATCCTTTCTTTCTCTTGTTCTTTTTATCACATATTTCTCTCAACAACTTCTTTCTCCTTGAGGTCAGCCCTTTGTAGCTCATATGCCATCAAACTACCCATTAGCTCCTCAACCTTATATCGAGTGAGATCTTGTGCTTCTTCTAACATGGTTGCTTTCGCCTCCCATTCGTCATTGAAAGTCCTACCCAAAGCGTTGTGAGTGCTGATCATTTCGGTGAAGTGATTGTGCATATCACTTACGTTATCATCGCGTTGCATAGAAAAGAGCTCATATTTATGCATACTTATTCTAGTTTCATTCATTCAACTTTCACCCTCATGAAGCATTTAAAGTTTATGATATATCATATGCAACCACTAATATAATTATCTTCCTCCTCCCGAAAACTACAATAAAGGACATTCATAATACAAGAGTTCATCTCCACTTCCTTGATGTTGGTTCTACAAAGGGTGGAAAGTTCATCTTCATTTTTGGGGTGTGTATGGGTTCAAAAAAAAATCCCAAAATTTCAAGCCAAAATTTCTCATGGGATTTTTCTAATAATCATAATTTAAGGCATTGAACAAATGTTGTATGCCATTTGAGACCTTTTTGCATCTTTTACCTTCTTTAATACTTAGTACTTGAAACACATTAAGTAAATAGCCGAGTAACACACAAATGGGGGTAAAACAAAGGATATATGACATGAATGCGATGTATGTTATTCCACTACTAAGTAGATATAGTATTCATTTTCTAAGGATGTCATGGGGTTAGTCGTCGTCCGAATGCTGAATGCGCTCTCCAAATCGAAACAAAAAAATCACCAACATGGTTGTGGAGTACGAATAAGGGGGTCCCTCGAAAGGTGACGATTGCTGGTTGAAGGGAAAGTGAGGTCACTCGAAGGGGCTAGTCGGCGGTGAGGTGAGAACACTTGCGCCCCATGAAACTGGGTTTGGATTGTCAATGTCAGGAATCACATTTCTTCGACCAAAGGTGATCGGTGAGCTATCACTAGTGCAGAATAAGGAATAAGCGTCGCCCAATACACGTTGGTCTCCTATAAATTTGACGTCTATAGTTATATTCGTCGTGTTTCCTAGTAGCCGACGTCTATATGCACATCCAGTCATTGGTTTTTGAATAACCGACGTATATACCTCGTTTAAAAATAATTTTTTTAATAATCACAAAATAGGCGTCGGTTGTCCCAAATGACCGACTCCTATTCCGTATAGTATAGACGTTGCGTAGCCTTATGCCCGATGTATATAGCCACATAGACATCCTCTGGCTTTCTGACTGATGTCTAATCTTTATAACCCGCCCGTGGCAAACCAGACCAAACCCTAGTCCATCAACAATCTCCAACCAAACCCTAGCCACCTTCACAACCTCGATCACCCACCTCCAAGACCCTCGACCTCGACCACCCACCTCTAGGACATCCACGACCCCTGATCTACTCCGACCTCCTCTGCACCCATCTTCTGATATTCATTCACCTTCGTCAAGGTGAGTAAACCAGACCACCTCACCAGTAGTGTACATAGTTGTTTTTTAAGTTTTATGAAATTTTGTGGATCTTTAATTGTGTCGTGGTGATTTGGTGTTATATTTAGCCACCTTTGTTGGTTTGTAGGAAATCATTAGTGATGTATGATTTACCCAGCTACTACAAACGTTTTTTCGAATACTAGTACCCACCAATTAACTTGGGTTTTTTGTAGGCAGACTGCAATATATTTTAGTTAATGCACCTCTATGATCACTTCCTTGCACATGAACTAATCAATCCATCTTTAATTGTGATGGTAAAATTTTCCCCATCTGGTTGGAGTCAGGTTATTATTGATCATATATATTGACTGGCGCATGATGTAGTATATGTGGTCCGTCCACTACTACTTCGTTCATTGTTTTGATCTGCGGATCTTATCTTATGAACTATTATAATCCTTCTCCATGTGCTTGTGGGTGCATATTAATTATAACAGTTGCTATGATATTTCCAAGTTGGGAACTCATTGAACACCACACATATTATAACAGTTACTATAGGCTATAGCAATTCGTTCACTGTATCTTTTGTTCAATTGGAGTAACAAAAACATGATGGGGGATGTCAATTAACCTAGATTTTAAATAGAGTAGTATTTTAGAATACCCATTCTAAACTACTGGTAATTGATCAAAATAATAAAGCTTGAAATAACAAGTATTTTTGGATATTTTCTGAATATCTTGTTGCGAAAATCTGAAGTTCACAAGAAGCCATAAATCAACTTTCAAAAAACAATGCAAGAACATGATAATTAGTTATGTACATTGATAGATTTTCTATTTTTTTGTTGGATTCATCTTCTCCTGCGAATTGTTGTCATGTCGACTTGGACTATATAGTGCCCCTACAACATGATAAGTTATGCACATTTGATATATGCTGCTAGATGTTAACTTCATGGATAAAGACCTGCGAACTTAGGGGGTTTTTTGTTTAAAAGTCCAACACAAAATTCAAGAATATTATTGAATTTTGTGTTATTAGACAGTCATTATCTTGTACTTTTGTATTAAACATCATATGCAAGTGAAATATAGACCCATCATGCTAACTTAGATGATGCCTTATGCAACTTGTTATATTTGATTTTAATAATACTTCTGCATGAACATCTTTGGCTGTAGTTAATTATTTACATATTGTTTCAGGTTTATAGAATATTATACTATATTTGCTAAATTACATATTATGTACTTATTGTCTGAAGATATGTTGTAGTATGATAGTAACTCATCGACCCTTAATTAACTTGGGCTTTAATAACCTATAACAAAAGATTAGACAATATTTGATGAGTCATTCATCATATAGGACTTTCCATGCATGTAATCATCGTATTTATTTTTTATTTTACAATTTCTATCATAGATTGCTAGCATAAGGTACGTAATCTCTTTCACTTGTCATTCATTAGAAAGCACTCATTAGTTAGTAAGACTGCATTGAAACAAGAGAGTGAGTGACTGTTTGGTGTGTTGTTTGTTAGATTAACATATGAGAAACACCTAGGGGTCAGTCACCTATAGGAAATGAGGTGGGGGATTTCATCACCCTTTTCTTGACCCAAAAATCACATAATAAAAAAGCCTTAATAAAATCAATTTAGACATTTGCCCCTAGGATTTTCGGACGCATTAAGGAGAGGAAACTGTTTAAGACCTTGATAGCCTGAACGTCGTTGCCCATCTAGTCTCGTAGAGATTTAAGGAACCTCCAGGTTCTTGATTTCCAACATACTAGTGGTTCTTGGTGGTCCCTCGAAGTTAAGCGTCGTCTAGTGCTAAAGACCTATAGTGGACTTTAGACTTGCTTTTGCCTTAATTGCTTAGTTAGGTTTCTAACCTTCCTTATTCCCACGTTCGATTAAGGACGTCATCTCGTATCTCCTTAGTCATTATTTTCTCATCTTCATGTCTCCGAATCTTCTCATTTACGAACACCTTCTTTTAAATTGAAATTTTATTTCTTGACTTCAATAATAACTATCATTTTTTCTTAATGTTTAGATTGAAATGGATCGAGATTGGATTCTTTCAAACCGATCGACTGATGAGTATGAGAATGGAGTGAATATGTTCTTAGAGGTTGCCAGAAATCATTGAAAGAATAGAAATGACAAAGACTTGGCGTATTGTCCATGCAGTAAGTGTCATAATATGTCAGTGCTGAGCTTTCAGAAAATAAAAGATCATTTGTTTGAGAAAGGTTTTGACACATTACAGACAATATATATTGTAAGACCTGCTCTCCTGCTTTAATAATAATAAGTCCACTCTCTGCAGTTAAACATGATTGACTTCTTGGAATGTCAAATTGTGTTATGGCATGTTTGTTTGAGTAGATTTGATCGGATTTCTTGTTGGTCAAACGGGTGAGACACATCAGGCGAGCGCACGGTTGTTTGACTCGATCGACTCAATTTGGGTCCGAGTGAGTGTAGGATCGTTTTTGGGCTAAACCTGTGTTGAAGTGACATGGAATTGGAAGGGTTGCATCAGGGTTTGGATGTGCATTTTCGTGGCTTTTGGGATGTCTTAGCTGGTTCCATTTTTGGCACGGAAATTGAAGAGTCCTAGCAAGCTAACAAAAAGCCTCCCCAACTAGCCAACCCTTGCACACCTCTGCACCTCCCACACATCTCCTTCACCTCTTCCACTCCTCAGTCACGTGGTCAGGCCACTCAGGTGGTGCTCCAGCAAACTTCAAATCCAGCGAGGCTAGAAGCGACATCTAGTGCAACCTGTGGTGTGGCTAGAAGTTTGGTGGGCAGAATCTCTGGCTAATTTCAGGCAACTCCCTTTCTAATCATGTATGCTCCTGACCCTTGAAGAGTTTTATGGGAGGGGGTGTTGGCTGGAGGGCCGGTCAGCACCAAGTCAGTGGTTACTGCAATCGGTTGCACCATCAACCGAGTTCCCTTCTAGCGTGGGCATGGAGCATGCGCTAAATGGTGCTGGATGTGGGGCAGCCAGAGGCACCAGGGTTCCAGAGAGCTCTAGTGAGATCCGACCAGGAGTGATGAGGTTCTTCTGGGCTGAGTTCTGGAGTGGACACGGAGCTGGTTGGGTGTGGCTGGAGCACACGAGATTCGACTAGGATTTGTCTTCAAGTTTTATGTTTTAATTTCAGAAATAAATAGGTTTGAAGAGAAGAGGCATAAAAGTATTGAGAATTGAACTTAATCCTATGTGGCGTCCTAGTCACCCGCCACATCATCAGTGCTTGATGACACATCAAGGAGGAGATGAGTCAACACATGAGAAGACAAAAGGTTGAGGGAGTGGAAGAGACAAGAGTCTTTTCATTTTTTGAGTAATTTTCGTCCTAATTATGTATGCAATTTAAGTAGAGGGTGTAATGATCTTCAATGATCATGTTTATGTAGTCTTTATGTTTGGAAGTTGTAGGGTCATGTAAGTGCCTATATAAAGCAGTAGAATTCACCATTTGTAACACAACAACAACATATATCAAGCATTAGAAGTTGAGCCACGAAATTGTGTGAGAAAAGAGTGAGTATGTGAGTAGAAAGAAGAAGAGTGTGCATTGCAAAATCGGTTTTTTTGCTTTGTGAGTAGAGAGCCACCTTCTTTCCTTCGTGCCCCCCCCAGTAACATAGATCAAGAATGGATCTAGTGGAATCAAAAGAAGGCAAAATGAATGGTGATAAGGGTGGTCTAAGGCAGCACACGAGGCACGCCTTTTAGACCGCCAAATGGCGGTTGGGGACCGTCAATCAGCGGTCCCTGTAGCCCAGGAGACGGGGATTCTCCTGTGGTGGGTTGATCAGTAGCTCCCCGTCCTCCAACATCTGGTATCAGAGCCTCGTCCGATCGGAAGCTCGGGAATGACCTCGTTTGGTCATGCGTCGTTGCCTCGATTGTCGAAAGGCAACTACGACAATTGGAGTATCCAAATGCGTGCGATGCTGGGTGCGTATGATGCTTGGGATCTTGTGGAGAGCGGCTTCGAGGAGGAGGCCGAGACGAGAGAAGAAACTTTCGCACAAATCAAAGCACAAAAGGAGAGAAGAGCCAAAGATAAGAGTGCTCTCTTCCTTCTCTTCCAAGCGGTGGATGAGAGTGGCTTTGAAAAGATCGCTGAAGCGAAGACGTCGAAGGAGGCGTGGGACACCCTTGAGAGGAGCTACAAGGGTGCTGATCGAGTGAGGCAAGTGCGCCTCCAAATACTTCGAGGCGAGTTCGAGGCGTTAAAAATGAAGGAATCGGAAGGTGTTTCCGATTTCGTAACGAGAGTTCGCATGGTGGCGAACAAATTAAAAAGAAATGGGGAGGCGCTGACCGAAGGAAGAGTGGTGGAGAAGGTGTTGCGTTCTCTCGCCGAGGACTTCGAGAATGTGGTGTGCGCAATCGAGGAATCAAAGGACCTCGAGAAAATGACTATTGATGATCTAGCTAGCTCGTTGGAGGCACACGAGCAAAGAAAGAAGAAGAAAAGACAAGATGTCTTAGAGGAGGCGTTGCAAGCGAAGATGTCGCTTAAGGAGGAGCAACCTCGCAATGTAGATCGTGGAAGCGGTCGTAATTATGGAGGTCATTCAAGAAAGAAGGAGGTCGAATGCTTCAAGTGTGGGAAGCGTGGTCATTTTGCGAAAGAATGCTGGTCGCAAAAGAAGGTGGAGGAGAGCTCCAGCCGTGTCCGTGGTGATCGCGGATCGAAGAAGGTGATTTAGTGCTTCAATTGTGGGAAGCATGGACAGTACGCAAGCGAGTGTTGGTCGAAGAAAAGGGTGGAAGAAAACTCCAACCTTGTGGCCGTGGAGGAGAATGCTTGTGATGAGGATATAGTCTTGCTTGCCGACAAAGGAATGGAAGGCGAACAAGAAGGTGTTTGGTATCTCGATACGGGAGCAAGCAACCTTTTTCTATGCATATAAATAAAACTCTTCACCTTCTATTGTAATCACTCCATGCTTTGTGGCCGAAAAGTCTGGATCCGGCTGGAATTTGTTGTGGCTTTTCTGGATTTCTTTGTTGGTCTTTGATGCCTATACTTTGTTTATTGGAGCTCCGACCCGAATCTAATTGCCAAAATACTCCCCATGATGGTGTGGAGTTTTCTGTTTTGCTCTTTTGTCCTTTGGTCTTACGTTGAGGTCCTTCTCCCTTGCATCTTAGTCCCCAGGTCTCACAATTCAGTCTTTTTTCCCTGCTTTTGGGTTCTTTTATGCTTCATCTCTTCAAACCTATTTATTTCTGAAATTCAAACATAAAACTGGTCACATAGCATTGTTTGGGTGAAAGATAATGGATATAAGATACAAATATAAGCATGAAATGATGTCTATCAAATACCCCCATACCTAACTTTTGCTAGTCCCGAGCAAAACAAAGAAAGAGAAAAGCATACGAAAAACAAGAAATCCTAACTCATTTCGTAGGAATCACGGTCACACTTAGCACGTTCAACAAGTCGTTAAACCTCCTTCTCGCCAAGGACGAGGAGTGTTGTCTCCTAAGGGTTTTCAACGGATACACCCACAAATTCCGAACAAAGATGCATTATTCAATCTAACTGCACAACTCGTTGGACTAATTTTGTCGATCATGGGATGCGGTAATACTACGGGTCGACTCTATATATGTAATCGGTCCACACACCTATCCTAATGAATTATTCGTGAAAGTTAGTTAAGGACTTAAGTGAAAGACATGGGTAACCTTAACTTCTGAATGCGATAGAATGTGTAAAGTCCATTAAGGTTCTTATTTGACCCCTTTTTTCTTTTTCTTTTTTTATTTTTTTTCTTCTTTGGAGCATTTTATTGATTGGTGTTTGATTGTCCCAGGGGCAGGTTTCGTGCATCATTGCCTATGAGGACTTACACTATCACGTACACCTTCCCCCAAATCTCCACATAGGGCGATCCCTACCACCCGTGCAACGGGAGTTCGGTCGGTGCATCCTAAGTCAGATGACTCGAGAGCACCAGGCACAAAGTCCCCTCAGACCTACTTTCCCGAGTGATAGGAGCCGTGCGAGAAGAGAGAACACCACTTATTCACTTATCTACATGGGAACCAAAACCCCTACACTTACAGTTTCACAAAAAGAGTTTAAGGGCCCTTAACTACGACAAACTTCCTTATACTAACAGACACGAATTATTTCACTCCCTAGGTTCAGGTGGACTTCTTTAAATGTTTGGGTACTAAAAACCCTATGACTACACGCCCCTCGAGGGAAAATCGGGGTGCATCCTAACGACTCGATAAGACCTAAAGCCAGTAAACTAGATATCGTAATGCATCAAGTTCAAGACAATTTTGGGAGCTTTCTTTTTACTTTGCCTCTCAATGGTTTTGCACATGCTAAACACACACAAAACCTAAAAAACATTTTCTTTCGCCAACACATGAAGATTTTGAAAGAAATGTGAAAATTTTAATGCACTAGGCAAGCAAAAGAAGACATGTCACCCAAGGATCATGGCAAGCAGATATATCAATGTTAAATGCAGCACATTAACATGGCCCTAGCAGTACAACCAAAAGAAAACGAAATAAAAACAAAAAGACGTACAAACTATATACAAACGTCAAAACACCCCCCGCCCCCCCGCACACCTAATCCATGAATTGTCCTCAATGAATGTTAGCAAGATACTACAAGGATTTATGCACGAAAAATTAAAGATCTCACCAACATAAAGCGCAAAAGGAAGTTCGTGGTTATGTTGATGGACACAAACCCGAATTCCCTCAAAACCTGTGAGATACTGAAGAAAGGAGACAAATACGTGAAGAAATGGGGTCCAAATACACAAGGGTTGGGGCCCACAACAATCAATGCTCACTCATGGAGTCTTTTATTACATTATTTTTACAAGCTATATACATCAACAAAGATATTCTCATAATCATTTGGTCGAGGAACATCAAATGAGAACATCGAGTTATGAGGACCAAAAACTTGCCGAGATGGGCAAACTTCACTGGTACTCTGAGGTGTCATGAGGGGTGAAAGGTCAAAGCTGAAAAGCTCGAACCCCTCATGATATTGGTTGGGTGTGGGCAACATGAATGAGTGAAGATGTGTTGCCTCACTAGGGTTTAGTTGCTCATCGAACAAAATCCTCCAACCAATAGGTAGGTGCATCAGAATGAGTTCCTCAAGCTCATTCGATGGATGCAGCAGACCTGCATCACTAACAATGGGGCTTCTCCCCAAGTCATCCAACAAGTACCTCCCACCATCATTTATATCATCAAGCATAAGTTCGGTCGTAGGTGGGTCCTTGTGGGAGTCAAGACGAAGCTCAAATGGCTCAATGGCCAAAGGACATGAGATAGAGACACCTTGTGGTATAGGTATATGATGAGGTGTCTCACTCTCACTAGTAATCTCAACTGAATCATGCAACGAACACTCCTTTTGGACATTCATGTTTGATGCCAGCTCACTCTGTTGCATTGAAAAGACAAGCAATGAGTTTTCGCTGGGCCCACAAACATTCTCAATGGGTTGCATTGGTGTTAGGGATGTTCGTTGATTTTGCGGTGCTTTCTCTAATTGGTGGATGAGATTGAGATTTAAAGGTCGATCCATGGGCTTTTGTTGCCTACCAGAGTTGAACACATGAAACTCGGCACTCATGTTACCGAATGAGAGCTTCAGGAGACCATTTCTACAATTAATTAAGGCGTTGGAAGTTGCCAGAAATGGTCTACCCAAAATCAAAGGTATTTGAGAGTGGGTGTTCGCAACAGGATTGGTATCAAGGACAACAAAATCGACTCGAAATATAAAATCTCCAACTTTGATAAGCACGTCCTCGATAATCCCTTTTGGAATACGAATGAATCTATCCGCCAATTGGAGGGTGATCTTAGTTGGTTTCAATTCTCCCAAATTCAACTGTTGATAAACAGAAAATGGGAGGAGGTTGACCGCCGATCCTAAATCAAGCAATACATTACTCATGCTAGTGTCCCCTATCGTACACTGAATAGTAGGAAACCCAGGGTCGTTGTATTTTGTGTAGGCGGGATTGGACAAAAGTGATCTTACATTTGCAGCCAAGATTGCTTTCTTAGGAACATTGGTCTTCCTCTTGGTTGTGCAGAGATCCTTCAACACTTTGGCATATTGAGGTATTTTTTGGATAACATCCAGCAAGGGGATGTTAACCTTCACTTCCTTAAACACCTCTAATATCTTATCCATTGTGTCACTCTGCTTTTTGGTTAACCTACTTGGATAGAGAGCTTTTGGCAGGTAGGTTTTCTGCGGTGCCTGAGAAGGAGGCGCTGGTGTATTACCCTCACCCTCGGCCTCTTCTTCACCACCATTCCCACTGAGGGGCTGCATATATCGTGGTGGTGGCAAGGAAATATGATTGTAAACCTGCTTTCCATTCCTTAAGGATACAATGGAATTGACATGGTGAACAGGTTCCTCCACATGGTTCACTTGCCTCCCCCGAGGTACCACATTCTCATTTTGCATGTGTTGTTGCTGGTACATTCGGGGGTTAGCCTCAGGCTGGCTAGGCAGAGACCTTGTCTCTCTTTCATGCACAGACTGAGCCAATTGGCCCATTTGAAGCTCTAGAGATTTGATAGTCTGCTGATTTGAAGTGAGAACTTGACTTGTGGTTGACATAAAAAATTTCATTGAGTTTTCAAGTCCACGAGTCAAGGTCTCAAGCGAATTGAATCGGGTTTCCATATTATTGGAATTTGGGAAACCTGATTGATTGGTGATTGGAGCTTCGGGTGGCTGATAGGATTGTGCGTGCATGGGAGATTGGTATGATTGGTTTGGTGGTCGAGAGGAGTTTGAAGGACCACCGGGGGTATTATTTTGGTTCCATGAAAAATTGGGGTGGTTCCTCCATCCGGGATTATAAGATGATGAGTATGGGTCATTCCTAGCTCTGTCGTAGATGACGTTCACATGTTCCATCTCAGGGGGAATGCACGCACACTCACTCTCTACATGACCTATCCTACCACATGAATGACAGGGAACTCGACCAGATGTGGACATGTGAGGTGCACCTTGTTGGTTTTGGAGCCCAATTGAATCAATACGGCGCATTAAGGCTGCCATGCGTGCCTCGGTGGCCGTAGTGGTATCGACAGCAAATGTGGCACCCGATCTAGTCGAGTTTGCATTCGCGATCCTCGCTCCTATGCAGGATGATGCAGGTGGTTCCCTTAAACTCCCATTGCATGGTTTTCTCAGCGAGGTCTTCTAGGAAAGCCCATGCCTCCCTTTCATCCTTTCCTAAGAACTCTCCTTGACACATGGACTCAAGGTGCGTTCGGGACGGGATATGAAGACCCTCATGAACAATCTGACAAAGACGCCACAAGTCAATGACATGGTGAGGGCATGAGGATAGTTGCTCCTTCAACCTCTCTAGATATGCATGAAATGTCTCGGTCTCAAGTTGATAGAACGAATTGATTTCATTCCTCAATTTTTGAGTCCAATGGTTTGGAAAGTACTTCTTGAGGAATGCAGATTGAAACTCATCCCAAGTCCTAAAGACATTCGCCTGGTTGCTGTACAACCACTTCTTGGCATCATCCTTCAGCGCAAAGGGGACAAGCCTAAGATGGATGGAGTCTGTGCTATGTTGTTGTAGCTTGAACATAGCACAGACCTCCTCAAATTCCTTGAGGAAAGATATAGGGGTCACCTTTCCCAGTGAAGTGAGGGAGCATGGAAATAAACTGACTCTTAACATCAAAATGGTTCCCATTTGCCTCTGGCAATACGATGCATGAGGGTAGAGCACTACGGCTTGGGTAGCATCGATCACGTAGAGGTATGGGAGCGACAACATGAAGAACAGGTGGAATAGGTGGGTCTAGCAACTGCTCCTCCTGGCGGAAATTAGCAGCCATTGAACCCGGACTGTGTGCGACACGAGAGGAGGGAGGCGTCGAGAAATCGACTACCGAAGCAGGGTTGACGACACGCCTCATCAAACGTCCACTCTCGTCTCGTGCCCACGAAAGCATGCACAAAGGTGCACACACACAAACCAAAACTTTTTTTTAAAAAGGAATGTGCGTAGAGGAGAAGGCGGGGGGACACAGGAGAGAAAGAATGACTCAGGAGAGAAGGGAAGAAGTCCTTATGCTACGGTGGATGGGTACAGGTAGAAGCACACAAGCAAACAAAGCTCAAACAATCCTAAAGTCGCTATAGGTCCTTACAACTAGACGACGCCTAACTGCGAGGTCACACGGCCTCAACACGCCTCACCTCCCTACGACGAGGACCACAAAGCCCAGCAAGTGAGCCTAGATCTGGAGATCTCGTCTCTCCTACTATCGACAAAGTGGGCAACGTCGATTAGGCCATGACGGTCGTGACCGGATCACTCTCCTAATGCGTCCGAGATCCTTAGGGCCAATGACTACTTGATTTTAAAAATTAGGCTCTTGATTAGTGTGGTTTGTGGGGCGAAGGAAAGGGTGATGAAATCCCCAACCTTATCTTGTATGGGACAGCCCCTCCTTAGTAGCGTTTTGGAGTCTTAATCTAACAATCAACTCTCCAAACAAACGCTCAACTCACACTTCTTTCAATGCACTTCCTACTAACTATTGCATGTTCGTATGAAATGCATGAATGAGAGTAGAAGGTGCGTACCCCACGCCAGCACTCAGCAACTGAAAATAAAGCTAAAATAAAAGACAATCTACGTGCCTAAGTCGCATACATGATGCATGACCTAAACAAGAAAGAATGCCTAATCTTTTGCTTTGGGTTTTAGGGTCCAAGTTGCTTAAAGTCAGTTGATTATTAATCTGGGAGCAATCTAAGAGTCAGAGCATGCAAAATTGATTCCCAGATTCCTAAATCAATTATGGCAACAAGACAAAGAAAGGAGAAGGCAAATAGGGCTCACCAGACCGCCAATTGGCGGTCTCCGGCCGCTGATTGGCGGTCCAAAGTGCCCTGGTTTCCTCCAAACTTCTCCATCTGCCTCTCCGTGCCACTCCAACTCTCCTGAAACAAAGAAAAACTACAAAACACAAATTAAATCCACTTGAATCGTCCAAACAAGAGTCTGGACTGCCACCTCCCCGACAACGGCGCCAAAAACTTGTTGAACGTTTTAATTAAACCGCAAGTGCACGGCGTCGGTGAATACGTGGCAAACATGGGTCATCCACAGGGAGGTGACAAGCCTCTCGTTTTGCACGAAATGAAGTGGTAAAAATAGGGAAGAGAGTTTGAGTATCCTAATCTACGCTACACTACACTACGAAGTCACACTTGCATAAACGAATAACAAATGATGAACTACAACTTAACTAAGAATGAAATAAGTGTGCTGGAATTCAGAAATGGAAAACCCCTAAGGGGTGGAGTGAGTGCACATATGCAAAGAGGTGGGTGTTGAACACATTCTTTAAGCACAAATAAAGGTAGTGTTTTCATGCATAGGAAGTGTCTAAATGTTATGATAAAACCTATCAATCCATTCACTAACCTAGTTGATTAACATTTACATACACAAGCTGGTTATTTCAGAACCTAAACAAGCATCAGAGGTGTCTAGTCATTTTGGCAAAACTCATCAAGTCATAAGTTCTATTCTAAACAAGCAAGCATACATTCATGTTTTATCAACACATTGTATATAAAACATTCATTCCATTCTCTAATGCATGTATGAACATCATCTCCATCCCCAAAGGGTGATGGATCTACTCACTACACATTAGACTAGTTATTAAACTAAGCAAGGAAATCATATTAACTAAGCTACTAAAACTAATGAAATGAAATTAAACTAAGTAAAACAAGCAACATGAAACAAACAAACATAATAAAGAAACTTTTATTAAAATGACTTACAATTCAAGTAGCATCCTCCTACTTTAGTGTGTGCTTCAAGGCCTCACTTCAAGTAGGAAGAGTAGCGACTCAAAATGTGAATTGATTACAATAGAAGGTGAAGAGTTCTATTTATAGACATAGAAAAGGGTAATCCGGGACAATCCCCCAGTATGAGAGTAAACAAATACCAGAAATAGAATAAACACCCTTTAATACATGTGCCCGCGAAGTTTTAGCGGATCTAGAGATTTCCAGACCGCCAATTGGCGGTTCATAAAGTCTGGCTCCGGCTGGAATTTGTCGTGGGCTTTTTTGGATTTCTTTGTTGGTCTTTGATACCTATACTTTGTTTATTGGAGCTCCGACCCGAATCTAATTGCCAAAATACTCCCCATGATGGTGTGGAGTTTTCTGATTTGCTCTTTGGTCCTTTGGTCTTACGTTCAGGTCCTTCTCCCTTGCATCTTAGTCCCCAGGTCTCACAATTCAGTCCTTTTCCCTGCTTTTGGGTCATTTTATGCTTCATCTCTTCAAACCTATTTATTTCTGAAATTGAAACATAAAACTCGTCACATAGCATTGTTTAGGTGAAAGATAATGGATATAAGATACAAATATAAGCATGAAATGATGTAAATCAGTTAGTGATTGATTTGATGGGTTATACCATGATAAGTAGACACCTCCTATACATGAAAACACTATCTCCACTTGTTGCCACTTGATTTCAAAAAAAACCAGAGTGGTCTCTCCTCCCCGTGGAGCGACCTGTATTTGCCACGTCTTCACCGACGTTGTGCACTTGTTGTAGTTTAAACGATTAAACATCTATCCATGTATGATCTCTCTACTTATTGTCGAGTCGTTGTTTGGTCTGTCTTTTGTAACTCCTTCGGTCGTCACGGAGGTCTCTGATTGCGACACTTGTAGTCTTTCCCAGTGTGCGTACCGCGAGATCGGGGGCGTTACATATATGGCGCGGCCAAAATGAATTATTTAGTTGTTCCAAGAATGACGGGGACAATGTAAGTGTGGGAGATCAGTTAAAGGACATGGTTCAGAATATAGCTCCAAACTTTTCATTCAGCCCCGATTTGCTTGCAAGTTTGTTAAGTGACAATGAGAAGCCATTGTATAAGGGTTGCACTAAATTTACTAGATTGTTAGTGGTGTTGAAATTGTATAATTTAAAGGCAGGAAATGGTTGGACCGATGTCAGTTTCACAACACTGTTGAAGCTATTGAAAGAGATGCTTCTAGATGATAATGAGCTACGAGATAGAACTAATGATGCTAAGAAAGTGTTGTGTCCTATGGGAATGGAATATAGGAAGATACATGCATGTCCGAATGATTGTATATTGTATATAAGTGAGTTTGAAAACATACATTCCTGCCCCAGGTGTAATTGTCACGATATAAAATGAAACAGAATGGACCGAAACACAATGTAGATACTTACGATATGAAAATGAAAGGTCCTCCTGCTAATGTTTTGTGGTATCTTTCGATAATAAAAATGGTTAAATGTTTGTTTGCGCGTAAGGAGGATTCCAAAAACTTGACACGGCATTTTGATCTTGAGAAACCAAATGATCAGTTGTTACGTCATCCTGCAGATTCACCTCAGTGAAAAAAGTAGATTATGACTTTCCTTTGTTTGGTGAAGAATTCAAGAATCTACTTCTTGGACTTTGTACCAACAGAATGAATTATTTCGATAGTCTGAGTAGCATTCATAGTTTTTTGTTTGTTCTGCTTCTAATTTACAATTTGCCACCGTGGTTCTGCATGAAACACAAATATATTATGTTGTCCGTAATGATTTCTGATCTGAGGCAACCTGGAAACGACATAGATGTTTATTGAAGACCCTTAATTGAGGACCTAAAGAGATTGTCGGATGATGGAGACCTAGTATTTGATGCTTATCGTCAGCAGTCATTTATAATACGGGAAACGTTTTATTGCACGATGATTGACATCATTTCATGCTTATATTTGTATCTTATATCGATTAACTTACATCTAAAGCAATGCTACGTGACGAGTTTTATGTTTGAATTTCAGAAATAAAGAGGTTTGAAGAGAAGAGGCATGAAAGAACCCAAAAGCAAGGAAAAATGACTTAGTTGTGAGACCTGGGGACTAAGATGCAAGGGAGAAGGACCTGAACGTAAGATCGAAGGACCTCAGAGCAAAACAGAAAAGTCCACACCATCATGGGGAGTATTTTGACAATTCGATTCGGGTCGGAGCTCCAACAAGCAAAGTATATGCATCCAAGACCAACAAATATATCAAGGAAAGCCCAAAACAAAATTCAACTCGATCTGGATCTTGTAGACCGCCAATTGGTGGTTTGGAACCACCAATGGGCGGTCCGGATCTTCCCGAATCCGCTAATATTTCTGGAGCGCGTGTTGATTGACATCATTTCATGCTTATATTTGTATCTTATATCCATTATCTTTTACCTAAACAATGCTATGTCACGAGTTTTATGTTTAGTTATCAGGAATAAATAGGTTTGAAGAGATGAAGCATAAAAGGACCTAAAAGCTAGGAAAAAGGACTGAATTGTGAGATCTGGGGACCAAGATGCAAGGAAGAAGGACCTGATTGCAAGACAGAAGGACCTAAGAGCAAAACAGAATACTCCACACCATCATGGGGAGTATTTTACCAATTCGATTCGGGTCGGAGCTCCAACAAGTCAAGTAACCGCATCAAAGACCAAGACTACCATCCAGGAAAGCCTCCTAGAAAGCCCAGACGAATCCGGACCCTGTAGACCGCCAATTGGCGGTCTGGAACCGCTAATTGGCGGTCCAGGTGGATCCGAATCTGCTTAGCTTTTTCTGACGTGTGTATTAGAGCGTGCTTATGCTATTTATGGTATTTGTTTAGTCCCACATCGAGGGATTGTCCCGGATTAGCTTTTTCCATGGCTATATATAGAATTCTTCACCTTCCATTGTAATCACTCCATGCTTGTGGCCATTCTCCCTAATTGAAGTGAAAGCCTTGAAGCAAGAAACTCAATGGAGGAGATGCTACTGGTATTGTGAGTCTTCAATCAATAAAATTTCTTTAGTTTTGTGCTTCTTTTCTTGTTGGTGCATGTTTTAGTTTAATTGTCTTTTATTAAATCTAGTTTAGTTAATATGTTTTCTTATCTTAGTGTAATGTGTAGTGTAATGTGTAGTGAGTAAAACCACTCCCCTTTTGGGGGGTGGAGATGATTATCATATATGCAATTAAGGAAATGGGGATGTTTATTTTGAAATGTGTTGATTAATATGAATGCATACTTGCTTGTTAAAATAGAACACTTCACTAGATGGGTTTTGCCACAAGTTTTAAGACACCTCCCATGCTTGTTTAGTTTCTTAAATAACCAGCTTGTGTTTATGAATGTTAATCAAAGTAGGTTAGTGATTTAATTGATGGGTTTTGCCATGATAAGTAGACACCTCCCATACATGCAAACACTACCTCCACTTATGCCTATAGGAAGATATTCTTGCCTCCTTATTGTGTATGTGTAGTCACTCCACCCCCTAAGGGGTCTCTCTCTCTTACTGATTTCTGCATAGTATCAAGTTTCTCTAGCTTAGTTGAAGTATTCGGTTGTTTTGTTTCCTTCGCATTTGCTTCTTCGTAGTTAGCATAGTTTAGATTAGCATAAACAACTTTCTTCCATCTTTTTGTGCCACTTGATTTCTGATAAACAAAAGGCTGCTCACCTCCCTGAGGACGACCCGTACTTGCCACCGCTTCATCGCGTCCGTGCACTTGCGGTTTTAAATAAAACGTTCAACAAGTGTATTAGAGTTTGTTTAGGCTATTTTTGGTATTTGTTTAGTCCCATACCGGGGGATTGTCCCGGATTACCTTTTTCTATGGCTATAAATAGAACTCTCCCTCCTCTCATGTAACCGAATCTCTCTCTTTGGTGGCCATCTTCCCTACTAAGAGTGAAGACTTGAAGCAAAACTCTGGTGGAGGAAGGACTACTTGTAATTGAGTGAGTTAATAATAAATGTTTTCCTTTAATTGTGTTGTTTCTCTCTTAGTTTAATTTCCTTTCATATGCATGCTTACTTGTTTTGTTCTATGTCATTTTAGTCTTTAATAATTCTTGCTTGCTTAGTTTAATTTCATTTCAGTAGAATGTTTCTTGTTAATGTAGGTTGTAGTGTAATGATTAGTAAGTAGTTCCATCCCCATTTGGGGGGTGGAGAAATATGTGATATAATCATGTAGTGTATTAAGTGTGTGTTATCTTAATCCCTTGAGCCTTATATGATTTCCATAACCATCTAATGTGTTTCACTCTTGTCTTTAATATGCTAATGCTCTTAAATGAAGCTTAACTTATGCTTAGATTAGTGGACCTATTCTATGGGAATGATAAGGTTAGGATATGGATGGAATCGATGTAAGAAACATGATTTGTAGTTGCATGTACTATTGTTGCTTTTACCTTGGTTAATGTGTTGTATGTTTTAATGATAATATGGTATCTTATTTGATGTGGAGGCATAGTAGGGTTTAGTCTTTATACATGAGTTCATTTAGCTTCATTCCATTTATTGTCTTGTATGCTTTAATGATATAGTGTTATTTAATTCATGTGGAGGCAAAGTTTGATGTAGTTTTATGATTTCATGCACTACATGTTGTGAGGAGCTTAATTGAAGACACCCACACACATCTTTATATTCACATTATTTCTCTATCCCTTATGGGGTTTAGTTTTATTGCTTATCTTTCATTTCCTTTTGCATTCTAGTGTAGCTTAGTGTAATCAATTTTTCTCTCCTTTCTTTACCACTCGCCTTCGCACAAACCAAAAGTAGACACACCTCCTTGTGGACGGCCCTTATTTGACACCGCTTCAACGCGGTCGTGCACTTGCGGCGTAAATAAAACGATCAATCACACGATTAATGACTTTCCCGCTTACGGTAATCTGTCTGGATATTCTGTTAAAGGTCATAAAGTTTGTCTAATTTGCGAAGAGAATACATGCTCCTTGCAACTTGTTAATGGTTCTAAGACAATCTATCTTGGTCATCGGAGATGTTTGCTAAACTAATATCCTTATCGTAGATTGAAGAAGATTAAATAGAAAACAAGAGTTTAAGAATCTGTCAGTTGACATCAGCGTCAAAAAGGTGTATAATGTGTAATGAATGTTGAATGAGAATTTGGAAACCGTAGAAACGAGCAAAAGACAAAAAAATCTTGGAACAAATATCCATATTTTTTTACCTTCCTTACTGGAAAACTTTAGAAGTTAGACATTGTATTGATGTGATACATGTACAGAAAAATGTTTGTGATAGTCTTGTTGGCAGTCTTTTGAGCATACCTGGTAAGAGAAAAGATGGATATAGTGCAATACTTGATCTTGTTGACCTTGGTATACGTGCAAGGCTAGCACCAGAGATGAAGGGAGACCGTAGCTACTTACCTCTAGGCTGTCTAGAAAGGAGAAACACATTCTCTGTCAGTGTTTGCATGATGTTAGGGTTCCACAGGGTTATTCTTCAAATATTAGCAGTCTTGTTGTTATGAAGGATTTGAAAATGTGGGAATGAAGTCTGACAATTGCCATACTTTAATACAACAGTTGTTACCTATAGCACTGAGATCCATACTACCAAAACATGTTAGACGTACCATAATAAAGTTGTGTTCCTTTTTCAACAAGATTTGTAGTAAAGAGGTCGCTCTCGTGCAGTTAGATTAGTTACAAAATGAAATTGTGGTCACAATCAGTCTGTTGGAGATGTATTTTCGACCTACTTTTTTCAACATTATGATTCATCTAGTTATTTATGTGGTTAGAGAAGTTAAGTTGTGTAGACCCTTTTTTTAAGGTGGATGTATCCTTTCGAACACTATATGAAAGTGTTGAAAGGTTATTGTAAAAATTATCAAAGGCCAGATGCTAGTATTAAGGAAGGATACATAGATGAGGAGGTTATCGAGTTTTGAACTGGATACCCAGAGAATACCAAAAGTATTAGACTTCATAACAATCGTCATCATGAACGTTCTGATAGTAAAGGAATGCGTGGGATGAAAATGATAACCAAATGACGATAACTTAATGACAACATATTTCTATGTGTTGTGCAATTCTAATGAAGTTCAGTCATATCTGAAAGAACACGTGAATCTTTTAACAGAAATAAATCCTTTATGGAGTGATTAACAAGTAATTAATAGCCACAATAAGAATTTTAACTCTTGGTTTAAAAAGGTTGCTTACAAGCGTGATGTTTTGGAAACAAGACAGTGGTATGGTCTACATTTTGCTGTTACAAATTACAGTGGCTGTGATATCAAAGGATACTCATTCTACACTATTTCTGAAGATGCCAAAAGTACTATTCAGAATAGTGGGGTCACTTTAATAGCATAGGCTTTGCATGTGTCTAGTTCTAAGGACAAGAATCTTGTATATGCCGACATCTCCTATTACAGGGTCATTGAAGAAATAAGGGAGTTTGACTTTGTCAAATTCAAAGTGATTGTATTAAGATGTAAGTGGGTTGACAATAAAAGTGGAGTTGGAGTGAATGGCTTGGCTTGGGTTCACCTTAATTGATTTCTTGAAAGAAGGATTTAAAGGAGAACCTTTTATTTTTGCCTCCGAACTGAAACAAGTCTTCTATGTGGCAATCCATGTGATAAGAAATGGATAGTAATTAAGATGGGAAGAAAAAATTGTATCGATTGGTAGTCTCATCGAGTATGAAGAGACACCACCTTTCTCTAAGCAAGTACTCGAGTTGAAGTCACTAGATGACGAAATACATGTTGAGACTTTAATAGTAAGAGATGACCACGGTGAAGGTATATGGATTGAAAATTCGTTAAGGAAAACAAATACTAAAGGTGAAGTATAATTTTCAATAATAACCATTTGATGTCTTGATTTTACTTTTTAATGTCCTCATTTAATAATAACTCACTCTATTAGAGTCTGAGGTCTTGAAGATTTACAGTTGACGAGGTCCTACTCTAATGAACGAATTTGTGGAAAAAAAGAATAGAGACAGTAAAATTCCGATCCAGTTTGATAGACGTCTTGAGCTGATAGGAATGATGTCTGATCACTGGTATAGTTATGTGATGAGCCTAGCGAGGTCCAAAGTTGACATAAGTTTGTCGAGTTGGAGCGAAGTTGATGAGAAACTGAAAGACACCATTTGGGATGACGTACGGGTAATGAGTCCATTATAATGTTCTTCAAGTTTAGTTAAACTTTTAACTAATAGAAATTGAAAATGTTAACGTGCTATATGCAAGTTTTGAGTTCCAACCCACTAAAACTTCGAAGAAAAAGTGGATGAAATACATTGCGGTCCATTGGAAGGACTTCAAGACAAAGTTAACAAACAATTGGATATTCGAAGAGTATCATGACAGAAATCTGTGTGACTACTATAACTTCATCACTCCGAGTACGTGGGCTCAATTAATAAAATCAAGAGAAACCCCAGAGTTTTAGGTAACTAAGTTTAATTTAGAATATGAACTTATTAAGTTATTCCTTTAAATGTTAATCTAATAAAATTGGTTGTAGGTCCTTTGAGCAAAAAAAAATGAACGTCGATCTTCTAACAAGTACCTCCATCATATGTCTCGATCGGGATACTGAAAATTAGAAGAACAAATAATGACCGAAAAAAACTAAGAAGCAATTGACTCCGGTATGAGTGAGGAGCAAGCAAGCAACTTGTCTCCTCCTTCCCCCGTAGCTCGATGTGATTATTGGAAAAGAGCAAGGATAAATTCCAAAGGGGAGTACGGCAGAGACGAGTTGCAAGAGGTCAACTCAAAGATAGTAAGTTGAATCAGTTGTATGTTATTAAATCACATTCTAAAAATTTATATTTTTCAATTGTTTGTAACAATTTTTTACAACTTTAGGACTCTCTAAAGTTGAGAGAATCCCAAGGTGAATTTCTTTCAGATGGTCGGAATGACATTCCACGCGAAGCCTTGGGAAATGACGAGAAATCCAGTCGTGTACGGGGGGGAGTAGCGTTGGACTGCGATAATATTATGGACACACAAATCGCTAAAGTTTGTCGACAGTTCATACAAATGTGAGCATAAAAATTTTAGAATTGCAAAATAAAATGCAATATGTAATAGAGAGATTGGACCGTGATTTGCCTACTTCTCCAACCCACCATTGGACCGCTTCTTCTCCGATCACCACTCTTCCGGTGCAGCCAGTAGTCAACCCATCCAACTATCTGATTTTGCGGCTCTTTCTCAAGACTTGGCCCTCGTAGGCGGGCCCTCATTTGGTAACTTTGAGGATGTCAGCAGATGTCATCTATTTGTTGAAGAACCTGAGAGAAGATTGGTGGGACACGAAACAGTTTATAAGCTCTCTAAACACCACTTCAAAGATGTGGAAGCGGGAGTCCTGAAGGTTGCCATGGGGAATTGTTTAGATGTTGATGTTCCGTGCCAATTCCCGAAGAAGAGGTTCCTACCTTTGGCGAAGCATGCGGTGGGCTCCTGAGGTGGTCTCGTCATTTAGTAGAGGTTTATGACACACATGAGGTGTCCTTTATTTTTGAAAACAAATAAATTACCATTTTCTTAATAATTGAATTTCTAATGTTTTTATATATATCTTTAAGGTTATTGAAAGCCCCTGAGGAAAGGATCAAACAATTAACCTTCGATCAACATTAATTTGCTACCTAATAGGTGCAAAATGTTGTATCAACTTGTGCGAGTTAGGGATTCACAAACCTTAACTACCTGGCTTTAGAGGAGGAGGTTAAAGGGTTGCCTTCAGATTTATACGTCCCCAAAAAGGATGTTATGCAGTTCTTGACGATGAGTCAATTGTGCATGTCAATGATCGACGTGGAAGTGAAGCGAGTGTTTTTTTGTGTAAGATGAAATCTATTGAATTATTTTATCGTAATTATAAGATAATATAATTTTTACTTTTGTAGACACCTTTATGATGCCAGATAGTCAGTCTTTCCCAATGATAAAATATTATAATTTGTGTGTCCATCTACTTTTATACACGGGAATGACGATAATTCGGGTGAGCATGCAAATATAATGAAAGAACAGGGGAAAAAATACTATGTGGCCTCTTATCATGAGTGGTAACTTTGTTAATTGAAAGTAATTAGAACTTGATTTTTTTATAAACTTCTAATTATATATACAATCAAAGCTCATTGGATCCTTGTCATTCTATGCCCCGAAGATGATTCTGCATATTGATTTGATCCCTTTGGGGTCGACTACATCAAGGGCATCCTTAAATAAACTTGTAAAACTGTAAGTTCATTTTAATCATCGTATTTGTAATTCGTGTATTTGTATCAGTATTATCGACTTCATATTAAATAACTTGTATTACTCAGGGCAATGAAGATTTACAGAATGTTGGGTGGAATAAGGACTACCAAAAATACTGGCGTAACTTGGCATGCAATGTGAGTAAGTTTCGGGGCACATTTCAGAATAGTCCCACATCGGAAACCACTAATGTTTGATGGGGTTTTTAACTTTTGAGCTCCATACTCAATCTGTAACTTGATCACATACTCACAAGTCACAAGTCACACATTGTTTGGTTAGCCGCGTGGGTACACAATAATTTTGCTTAATATCCCACATCAATTTCAACTTTCTAGCGTGGGCACTTGCCTATGCGTGTCCACACCTGGGTCCACCCTTCTTGCATGTTTCTTGAGCTTATCCTTCCACTACACACTCTTCTACTTCGGTCTACACTACACTTAATTTCTTCTCTTTTTGCATGGCTTACATGTCACACCCTTCACTTCCAATACATCTCATGACTTCTCCACGTCTATCCAACCTCCATTCTTAAGGAAACATCCATCTCAAACAACCACCATAACTTCGTCGAGCAAATAAGAAGTTGTAATTCACGCAAGCAAAGAGATGGATGAGCAATAAGATGCGCAGGTGGTGGCGGCAAAGGCTGAGGCTCCCTGCGAACCGTAGAAGAAGATGAAGGTGTTGGTGGTCGTGGATGAGAGTGAGCCCAGCCTCTACGCTCTGTCGTGGGCTCTGGACAATTTTTTCTCAACTTCGTACGAGATCGACTGCCTCATTCTGCTGCACGTGCAACAACCTTTCCAAAGCTTTGCATACCCTGACGGTCCTGGTATTATGTACCACTTTCCAAATGCTTCGCTTGTACGTGTTTCCAACAACATTCTAGTCTAAATATGTTTTGGTTTTTTTGGATTTGTTCAGTAGTGTAAGAACGCGCCGGAGTTTTCGAGTCGGTGAAGGTTGCACAAAGGCCGAACTCGGAGGCTCTCCTCGCGCGTGCACATTGCCTTTGCAAACATAAACTCCAAGTAGGATAGAAGTGTCTTAATTCTTTCTAAAATTTCGTTTAATATCTTATTTTATATTCATATCTTGATTCCTAAACTTGGAAAGTTAGAATCTTTGTAAGTTTGGGAAGTAATGGGAACCGACTCCGAGATTCAATTAATCTCTGGAATAATTAATTATCAAAAATTGGTTCCAAAGTTATTTCAAAATTTAAAAGCCAAGAACTTCAGTAGAAAATGTATGTGCAGGTGCAGACGCAGATGGTGATAATGGATGGCGACCCCAAGGACATGATCTGCGAAGTCAATAGATAACATGCACATCGACCTTTCCGTCCTCGGCAGTCGAGGACTCGACAAGATCAAAAGGTTACATTCTCCTAGGATCTCCTACTCTCCATTTCCTTCTCTCTCATTCTCTCACGTTCCTCTGCATCTCCTTCTCTCTCGTTCTCTCCTTCTCCTTATCCCTCTCTTTCTTTCTCCTTCTCTATGCTTCGCCTTCTCCATCTCCTTCTCTCTCTTTTTCTCCTTTTGTCCTCTCCTTAGTACTCTCTCTCCTGCACTATCATACTACCCTCTCCCTCCTCCTTCTTCTCTTTCTCTCTCTCTCCGTCTCCTGTCTCTCTTCTTCACTATCTCTCCTTATCCCATTCTTTCTATTTTACTTCTCTTTCTCTCAACTCTCCTCCTTCTCTCTATCCATTTCATTCTCTCTCTCATCTTTTTCCCTCTCTCCTCCATCTCTCTTTCCACCTTCTTGTAAGACCCGCTCTCCTGCTATAATAATAATAATAAGTCCACTCTCCACGGTTATGCATAATTGACTTCTTGGAATGTCAAATTATGTTAAGGCATACTTGTATGGGTAGATTTGATCGAATTTATTGTTGGTCGATCGGGTGCGACACATCGGGCGAGTGCGCGGTTGTTTGACTCGATCGACTCAATTTGGGTCTGAGTGAGTGTACGGTCGGTTTTGGACTAAAACCGTGTTGAAGTGCCATGGAATTGGAAGGGTTGCATTAGGGTTTGGATGTGCATTTTCGTGGCTTTTGAGGATGTCTTTGCTGATGCCATTTTTGGCTTGTGTTGAGGTGGCTTGATTAGCCATGAAGGCTTGGAAATTGAAGAGTCCTAGCAAGCTAACAAAAAGCCTCTCCCACCGGACAACCCATGCACACCTCTTCACCTCTCACGCATCTCCTCCACCTCTTCCACTCCTCAGCCACGTGGTCAGGCCACTCATGTGGTGCTCCAGCAAACTTCAAATCCAGCGAGGCTAGAAGCGACATATAGTGCAACCGGTGGTGCGGGTAGAAGTTTGGTGGGCAGAATCTCTGGCTAATTTCTGGAAACTTCCTTGCTAATCAGGTATTCTCCTGACCCTTGAAGAGTTTTGTGGAAGGGGGTGTGGCTGGAGGGTCAGCCAGCATCATGTTGGTGGTTGGTGCAATCGATTGCACGATCAACCGAGTTCCCTTCTAGCATGCGCATGGAGCATGCGCTAGATGGGGCTGGCTGTGGGGAAGCTAGAGGGACCGGGGCTCCGGAGAGCTCCGGTGAGGTCTGACCAGGAGTGATGAGGTTTCTTCTGGGCTGAGTTTTGGGGTGGACTAGGATTTGTCTTCAACCCTCTTGACTCTTTGTTTGGGTCGGCTGGCTGGTCCAGCCCTTCTAGACGGTGGCAGGGGTCAGGAAAAGGTGTGGAACAACCCTAGGGAGGCTAAGGCTGAGGGGATCTGGATGGGCTAGCTCGGTCAGAGCAGGGTGCACATGAATGGGCTAGCCATACGGTTTGTGCATCAGCTTGCCCGGTTGTTGGGCTAAGCTGCTTGGATGGATCTCTATTGACCCTCTCCCACCATAGAACACCTGAGAGGGATACTTTAAGCACATGGGTTGGAGTGGTCAGGGGCTCATGCATCTGGTTGTGAGTTGAATTAACTTGTTAGCTTGCCTATTGTAAGTTATCGTGTGCTATGTGTTGAATGTGTTTTGCTATATATGACTTGTTGTCTTTCAGTAGTAGATATAATGTGGTTATAGGATTTGATGTGTGTGTATTTGTGTTGTTGTAGTCATGCATGCACTTATGAATGTAAATGGGCTCTTTCATATCATGTGCTGATCGTGTCATATTCTAAAGCAACATATTAACCCGTTGCACACATGTATGCTTGTTTAGAGATCTATATTGTCTACTGATATTTTATGCATGTTCCAGCATGATTATCCTACTGATATACATGTAATCCATACCCATATCAACTCTGATCATGCTCTGAGATTTCAGTTATCATCGCATATACATTGTGAAATTAAGGATGCATGCTATCGATTATTGTGGAGTTTGATTTTGATATATCTAGCCGTAATGCATCATCCTATTGCGTCTTTCATGTGTACATGTTACTGAAGTGAAGTGTTATGATATAGTTATGTATGACCCTTAGGATATCAGACCTTATAACATCTTTATCATGACCCATAGATGACTCCATTAGCTATTGTCTTGATTTGCCGATCCGGTTATGATTGCTTGTTGTTGTGAGTTTTGTTTGATTCCTGATTGGGATATTCTGATTTTGATTTGTTTAAGGGCTGTTTCGAGGGTATCTGGATACCTTTTCTTGAGTTCGTTCCAAACACTGTAGATGCACTAGATTTTAGATGCTTAAGTAGCTTGCATTGCATTTAATCTGATTAATAATTCTGGGCACGTTCTGTTTTCTGGGCCGACGGGCCACGAGTGGGTCCTCGAGCTCCAGAGGCCATTCACATAAGACTTTCACGTTGGGAGGCTAGGTGTAAGATAAGTCCCGGGCAGGCGCGCTGCCATTCTGTCTTAGGGTAGGTGTTCCCAAGTTCACGATGACACCATGTAGGTCATTTGCCGCGAATTTGGACACTTATCCGGCGCACCGCTTTGTGCGGAACGGTGGGTCACTGTCGAGTGACCGCCTTTGACCAGCGAGGCTGGTGTTCTGGTTACTTTTAAGGAATGATTCGGGTGCACCCGACCGGCATGGCTTATGGAGTCGTAGCCTTCTGTTGCATTTGATGCTTTTCTGTTTCTGTTTCAGATGCTTTTGTCTTAGATAGATTGCATGCATTCTTCCATATAACTCCGATTGGGCCAGGGGCATACTGGGTTTTCTTTATAGAAAACTCACGCATATGTTGATGCGGTGCTTGCAGGTACTTAGATTCCTACAGGGTAGTCTGGACGAGTAGTCGAAGATTCTGTACACGAGGGACACGTCGACCAGATTCTTCAGTTTGTCTTTTGCTTCCGCATTATTTATGATTTATTTCCCTTTTGAACTCGATGTAATGTATTTGACCTGCTTACCGTATATGGATAATCTCTCACTTTTTAGTTATGTTTTATGTTAGTCTATCCATGTATGATCTCTCTATATATTGTCGAGTCATTGTTTGGTCTATCTTCTGTAACTCCTTCAGTCGTCGCGGAGGTCTTTGATCGCGACACTTGTAATCTTTCCCAGTGTGCGTACCCATGAGATCGGGGGTGTTACAACTTGGTATCAGAGCAGGTCGGTCCCTATAGTGTACAAAATCCGAAGACTCACCAGTGGGGCATCTTGCCCAAACCCTGTCAGTACTTTCCTATCTTTTAGAATTGCATTCAGATAGTGATATCATATTTGCATTGGTTAAATTGCTTTCTTGTGGATTGCTATGTGTGCTTGGAGACCAAAACCACCCAACCCTATCTACCTTTATCAGTTCCATTGCCTCCTCCCCCATTTTGGTGTCGAGATCACCAACAAGTCCACTGATGAGAATTAAATTTATACCGCAAGTGCACGACGTCAATGAAGACGTGGCAAGTACGGGTCGAACACAAGGAGGGAGAGATCTTGTTATTTGTGTGATTTTCGATTAAGGGAAAGAAGGAGAGAAGAATAAATTTGGTTTTGAGATTTTTGGTATTTTTAATTATCTAAAGCAAGAAACATAAACAAATAAAATAAAACAAGAACAAAGATGGTGAATTCCGTTGGGTGGAGGTTTAGATAACGGGTTTAGATTAGAGAATTCTGAAACTTATAATAAATCACACTAGTTATAAAGCATTACATGATAAATGATTTAACATAAACTCAAGTAATCAAAATATACTAACTCGAAATTAAAATAATAACTTTTATTCTTCTTCTCTTCACCCTAAATCCGTCACCTCCACCCTTTGGAAAGAGTTAGAAACTCATGGATGGAAAGGAGGAGAAGGGGTCCTAGAGAAACTAAGAAAGAAGAGTAAAAACACAAAATAAACCAACAGAATTTTATTGCTAAAAAGAAGAATACAAAACGAAGACTAAGAATTAAAAACTAAGGTTCAAATTAAGAAGATCCTCTACAAAATCGTTTCAGGGCTATTTATAGCCGATACAAGGCACTTAGGTATAAAATCGGAAAGTACACGCGTCAACACGTAACCGGTAAAAATTTTAAAGCATGGATCTAACTTGGTGAGGCGGATTCGCCGCATCAAGTACATAAGGTGCGACAGATTCGCCACCTTTTTCGCTCCGATTTAATCCGGATTTTTCCTGTGTGTTTATGGTATGATTTCAATATCCTTTGCGCATTTGGATTGATTCTTTCCTTTCTTTTGAGCCCCAACTTTTTTTGTTTATATATTTGGAGATCCACATTGATTTTTCTTTAGATTTTCTCCATAATAATAAAAACTACTCGTAATTTGCAATTAGGTCCTTGGCTTTTTGCAATTAAGTCCTTGTCTACTTTTGTGCTTAAGTCCTTGTCCTTTTTGTAATTAGGTCTTGAATGCTTTTATGCTTGGATGCATTTCCATTTTAAACCCGATAATCTTGAACTTGGTCTTTATTCCAGGAATGAGTCTCTTGCACGCATTTATGCTCGGGATATGGGTAATTTGCATTCAGGTCCCTATATTCTGTAAATAAGACTAAACACATACCTTAGTAGCATTTATTGATATAAAATTAATCTAAATGAAAGACATATGATGCAATGTATGCAATGCATCAAATACCCCACACCTAGATTTTGCTAGTCCCTAGCAAAACAGAATATAAGAAAAATGAAAACAGGGAAATCCTAACTCACTTTCGTAGGAATCACGGTTGCACTTAGCATGTGCAACAAGCCTTTATACCCCCAAGTTTCTTTAGAGGACGAGTTTTGTCTTGTGAGGGTTTTCAGTTGACACACCCACAAAGTCTTAATTCAACATTCCATTAATAACTTTCAATATCCCCACCTCAACCTTATACATCTCCCTTAGAATTCTTGCATGCTCATTATATAAATCAAACTCATCAAAATTATGACTTGATCTTCATTCCTCCAATATTCACACCACTAACCCTTCTACACATGTTATCACTTAAATTATTTTGCACGCCTCCTCTGGTGGTGAAGTATCATTCGGATCAACCAGGGCATGGATCATTCTTTTAGCTTTGGGCCTTGAGTATTTTTTTTCTTTTCTTTTTCCGTGATTCAACACATTTGCTTTTTCTGATCCCTTTACCCTTTTTGCATTCGTGTAGCGAGTTTGGTCGATAATCCCGAGCTGGCAGACTCAAGTTACCGGGTTTTAAGATACCCCTACGGACCAGTGACTCGATGGCTTGGGCTTTGTAATCATTTTGCAAAATGTGCTTTCCTCACTTTATTCCTTTATATTTTTTTACTTTTTTTTCCTCAAGGCTTAATTGCTATTAGAAGTCCACACTTCCCGGTATATTTTCCTCAAACTCTGCTTTTTATCAACCACTTCAAAGATTTGATTCATCCAATTTAATTGCATACATGTCTTAAAGGGTAATGGGTTTTTTCTTTGGAACTTAGATTTATGTAATAGTTTCTACAAGCAGAACTATATAATAAGGAACAAAAACTCAATGCATTTTGTACATGGGTTTTGGTAGTTCAATCTTAAGCTATGTCATGAAACATTGATTTTTTTAACCAAAAAAATAAAACAGATAGATAGACACCCCCCACACCTAAATCATGCATTGTCCTCAATGTATGCAAAGAAAAAGCAAATGCATGTATTACCTGAGTCAATTTGCGGTAGAGGGGTTGAATTTGCTCAGAGTCAACCATAGTCAGAACTGGATTGAATGGCACCATGTTGGTGCATGTATCCAGTTGAATTGTGCCACATGTTATAATGAGAGTCCTGAGGCACATATTGCACACCCCCACCCCTCACATGTATTGATTCTCTTGTTTGTTCGAGTGATGGTGGGTGTGTCGCAGAATTACTCCTCCTTTTCTCACTTCCTTTTTGATTTTGTGATGATTTATTTGATTCAGAAATCTTATAGATACGTGCTCTCATCACAACATTACTTTGATTGCATATTATTTCTGGCTCACTATCAACATGAAAGATATTAAATTCAGCTTTTAAGTTCCCAAAAGATAATTGCATGAGCCCATTTCGACAGTTTATCAATGCTTCAGAAGTGGCTAAAAAGGGTCTGCCTAGTATTACAGGGATTTGTCTCTTAGGATCGACAACATGTTCAGTGTCTAGAACGACAAAATCCACTGGGTAAATGAAGTCACCCACCTTGATCAAAACGTCCTCGACTACACCTCTTGGTTTCTTAATAGAGCAGTCAGCAAATTGAAGAGTTGTCTTCGAGGGTTTTAGTGGACCAAGGTTGAGTTGCTCGTAGACAGAGAACAGGAGTAGGTTAACACTAGCACCAAGGTCTAGAAGGGCTTTGTTGATAAAAGTATCTCCTATTGAAAATGAAATTGTGGGACACCCAGGATCCTTATACTTTATAAGAGATGTGTTGGACAAAATAGAGCTTATGTTTGCAGTTAAGAAAACCTTCTTTGGTACGTTTGTTTTTCTCTTTTTAGTGCACAGATCTTTTAAGAATTTAGCATAAGCAGGTATTTGTTGAATCATATCTAAGAGTGGAATATTCACCTTAACTTGCTTAAATACTTCCAAGATTTTCTCCGTTTGTGCACTTGAGTTCTTCTTGAGTCTATTGGGGAATGGGGCTTTAGGAACATTGACTCGCTCAGGTTCGGGTTGAGTAGGTGGGTTGGGCGTTTCAGATTGGACGTCAGGTTCACTGGTCAGGTCATATGTGGGTGCTTGATGACTAGGTTGATTAGACGTTCTAGGATTTACCACATTGTTATCAACTTGTCTTCCGGACCGTAATGATACTACTGCATTTATTTGTTGGAACGGTCCTTCCTCATTATCCATTTGAACTTGTCTAGGGTTGTTATTTCCTGAATGTGGTTGATAGGGCTGATATTGATTATTAGATCTTGGGTTCACCTCAGGTTGACTTGGAAACCGACCCTTTTCTCTTTCACCTACTATTTGTGCTAGTTGGCTGACTTGTGTCTCTAGCCTTTGGAAGGACTGGTTGGTTGTTTGTATAAAGGTTTTCATCAAATTTTCCAAGCTTGTCAACCTAACCTCATGATATCCATTGTTACTAAACCCATATGATGTATTATTTTGGTTATACGGGTTTGGTTGTTGTCTAGGAGGTTGACCTTGTTGGCTTGATGAGAAATTGGAATTATTACGCCAACCCGAGTTATAGGTTGATGCGTATGGGTCATTTCTAGCATGGTTAAATGTGGCATTAACTTGTTCCCAGTCCGCACAATCCTCCATTAAATGACCAGTCTGACCACATCTAGAGCAAGGGATAGACGATGCTTGATTCACTCGGGTTTGTAGCTCTAGACTTTCCATTCTGCGCATAAGGGTAGCTAGTTTTGCTTCAGCCGCTATGTTGGCATCTACAGCTAAGACACCTGGTTTGGGTTGACTTGCTATTCTAGATCCTATACTTGGGTTAAGCGGTGTTCTAGCATTGTCCCATTGCATACTGTTTTCAGCTAAATCCTCAAGAAAAGTCCAGGCGTCATTTTCATTTTTTGACATAAAGTTCCCTTGGCTTACGGATTCTACCATATCCCTAGATGTGGGTGTCAATCCCTCATAAATAATTTGGCACAATTGCCATCTTGGAATTCCGTGATGAGGACATTGCGTCAGCACACTTTTAAATCTTTCTAGATAGGAATAGAACGGCTCGCTCTCAGACTGAACGAATGCAACAATTTCATTCCTAATCCTCATAGTGTTATGGTTGGGGAAATATTTTTTCAAGAAAACTTGAACAAACTCAACCCAACTCCTAATAGATCTTTCGGCTAGACTATATAGCCATTTCTTAGCGTCGTCTTTCAATGCTAGAGGCACGAATTTCAGACGCACTGCCTCTTCAGGGATATGCTGGTATTGCATAAGAGAGCAGATTTCCTCAAATTCTCTAAGGAAGAGATAAGGGTCTTCCTTAGAGGTGAACTTAGGCAACATACTCATGTATTGTGCCTTAAGTTCGAAGTCGCGACCCTGTATGGTGGGCATAACGATGCACGATGGCTGAGCAGCCATTGCTGGGTAGCATCGATCCCTCAGAGTTATAGGTTGTGCAACAGGTGGGTCCACTACATTCTCACCCATCGGATCCGGGTTAGGTGGTGCAGCAGATGGATTGGGGTTAAGTTCTAGACTGGAATCTACATGAACTCGTGAGAGTCGATTGCTCAAGTCCCGAACCCAAATCTGAGTGCACCGGTTTGAATCAATTTTTGAATTCAAATTTGAAATTTAAATTCTAAATTCAATTTCAAGAATCACTTACTTTTTTTTTGAAATTTTTCTAATTTGTTTTTCAAAAAAATGGAAACACACAATAGAAGGGGGAAAGATGAGAAAGGAATCCTAATCTAGAGAATTGAGGTGAGAAGAGAAAGAAGACTCATATGAGAAGGGAAACTTAACTCTAAAAGATAGATAAGAGGGTTGCTCAGAAGTTTCCTAAACAAGCACGGTTCAAACAATCTTAGACCTAGTGTCGCTTAAATCTAGACGACCTCTAATTTGCGGCGATTCCGCCGTAGTTTCTTCTTGATATGCAGCGATTCCGCCGCCCTTGTTGCTCAGAATGTGCTCGGATTTTGCCGCGCACTCTGTTGTCTCCTGAAACGCAAACCCAAATAGTTAGATCGCGCACACGATAAACAGAATAGAATCGAAATCAACAAAAATAAACAAAATGTGCGTCGCCTCCCCGGCAACGGCGCCAAAAACTTGATGAGAATTAAATTTATACCGCAATTGCACGGCGTTAATGAAGACGTGGCAAGTACGGGTCGAACACAAGGAGGGAGAGATCTTGTTATTTGTGTGATTTTCGATTAAGGGAAAGAAGGAGAGAAGAATAAATTTGGTTTTGAGATTTTTGGTTTTTTAATTATCTAAAGCAAGAAACATAAACAAATAAAATAAAACAAGAACAAAGATGGTGAATTCCATTGGGTGGAGGTTTAGATATCGGGTTGAGATTAGAGAATTCTGAAACTTATAACAAATCACATTAGTTATAAAACATTACATGATAAATGATTTAACATAAACTCAAGTAATCAAAATATACTAACACGAAATTAAAATAATAACTTTTATTCTTCTTCTCTTCACCCTAAATCCATCACCTCCACCCTTTGGAAAGAGATAGAAACTCATGGATGGAAAGGAGGAGAAGGGGTCCTAGAGAAACTAAGAAAGAAGAGTAAAAACACAAAATAAACCAACAGAATTTTATTGCAAAAAAGAAGAATACAAAACTAAGACTAAGAATTAAAAACTAAGGTTGAAATTAATAAGATCCTCTACAACATCGTTTCAGGGCTATTTATAGCCGATACAAGGGACTTAGGTATAAAATAGGAAACTACACGCGTCAACACGCAACCGGTAAAAAATTTAGAGCATGGATCTAACTTGGTGCGGCGGATTCGCCGCATCTTGTACATAAGGTGCGGCGGATTCGCCACCTTTTTAGCTCCTATTTAATCCGGATTTTTCCAGTGTGTTTATGGTATGATTTCAATATTCTTTGCGCATTTGGATTGATTCTTTCCTTTCTTTTGAGCTCCAACTTTATTTCTTTATATATTTGGAGATCCACATTGAGTTTTCTTTAGATTTTCTCCATAATAATAAAAGCTACTCGTAATTTGTAATTAGGTCCTTGGCTTTTTGCAATTAAGTCCTTGTCTACTTTTGTGCTTAAGTCCTTGTCCTTTTTGTAATTAGGTCTTGAATGCTTTTGTGCTTGGATGCTTTTCCATTTGAAACCCGATAATCTTGAACTTGGTCTTTATGCCAGGAATGAATCTCTTGCACGCATTTATGCTCGGGATATGGGTAATTTGCATTCAGGTCCCTGTATTCTGTAAATAAGACTAAACACATACCTTAGTAGCATTTATTGATATAAAATTAATCTAAATGAAAGACATATGATGCAATGTATGCAATGCATCGTCCACCCAGTGAAGCAAGTAAGAAGTGCAAGTCCAAGAGGCGACTAGCTAGCAAGCATGGGAGGCAGTTGCAGCGGGATTCCAGTAAAATCTAAGGCTCTTCTCCACCAGTTTCAGGTCTGCTTCTTCCCCCTTAGTATAAGAGGATATAGATTGGGTGTTGGATGAAGTTTAGTCCAACATCATTGGGTTAGCCGATCTGAGGTTCGGAGTGCACAAGTGGAGATCCACCCGATAGTGTGGACTATGTTGCACCATCTGAAATTCAGAGGTTGACATGGGCTTTTCTCCCATTAGCACGACCCTTGCTTCATGCTTTCCTTGTTGGTTTGATGAAGAAACGAGAAGGGATGAGGCTGGGCTGTGGGGAGCAAGTTGGGGTTGTGTTTGCATGCATTTTTTGTGTCATTTGCTACCACCTCTTGTTGTTTTAAATTATGATTTCTTGGTTGATTTGTTAATGTATTTAACATGCTGTAACATGCGATTTTTCTAGGGTGTGTTACTGATTTTAGAACTCATGCTCCTTCATTTCATGACTTTGTTCAGGTGATATTTGCATGAATCATTACTGATCACAGATCTGATATCTATGCGTGATCTAGCTAATAGGTCTAAATAATACAGCATGACTTATTTTGATTTTAGTCCAGTACCGATCAATACAAGTATACGCTCTGATTTGACAATTTCCTAAGATATATTCATGACATCTCATCTGAGAATAAGTTGCATATTTTCAATTGTGATGTTGAGGCAATCGGTAGGGTTGTTATGTGTCAATTGCTCAGATTGATAATCTAGTTTGATTTCGTTCCAGCAGTAGCCATATCACATATATTAGCTGATTTTCGTATGCCTCCTCTTATATGTCTAGTAATGCTCTCACATGAAAACAAACTCAGAACTTATCCATGTTTTATGCAACTCATTCTATGACTTATAAGTAGTAAGCAAATCGGAATGCATGCATATCAATTTATAAATCGGTTTGGACTATTGATATGACAAGCATGTTTCATTACCTTGTGTTATTGTTATATACATGTGCATGTTCATATCATCTCTGATCATGTTGGGTGTTGCTAGAACTAACGTGCATGTGGTCTGAAATTTAATGTTCTTGCCATATAATGCTTGTAGTATCTCTTTTGTGATACCTTTTTTGTTATGGATGTGTTCCTCATACTGAATATATTCTATTGTTTGAATTTCATTTTCTGTTAATTAGGTACATCACATACATGTATAATTATCCTTTGAGATCTATTTTTTATTTTCATTTTTAGCCCATAATTTAATTGTTGTGAAGGTGCTACATGTTGATATATCTTTAGTTGCTAAATACATGTGATTCTTTCCTAAGTTGTTGTTAAGATGCTACATGCCTATGTATTATTTAGCTACTAGATTTATGGGAATATTCATGTTTAGATTATTGTTACGAAGTTATACTTGTACGTATGACATCATTGCTGGAAACAGGAAATTGCACTACATGAAAAGGCTAACCGAACATTTTAATTCAATAATGTGCATGATGTTAACCTCTAAAATGTGGGAATTAGAAGTGATTTTCCATCCATTCATACATGCATGCCTATCACTTGTATTATCATGATTGCATCGTGGGATCTTATATTATGCATATGGTCCCATATATCTCCTAAATATACTTAGATTCATGC
Organism: Triglochin maritima; assembly: GCA_963682175.1. Classification (NCBI taxonomy): domain Eukaryota; kingdom Viridiplantae; phylum Streptophyta; class Magnoliopsida; order Alismatales; family Juncaginaceae; genus Triglochin; species Triglochin maritima. The sequence goes on along the minus strand of OY821776.1, from coordinate 31,287,970 downwards.
AGGAATGATTTTTAAACCCACGAATGGGTTATAGTAGAGTGAAGTGTTGTACAATCATCTCATCATGACCCATAGCTTCCACAGGTTGGTTGTTTGATTCCCATGATCTACAATTATTATGGCATGTGTTATACCTAATTTATTATAATTGTTGTTTCTTCTATTATGTGTATGATGACGTGAATGCATGTCGTGCATGCAAGTAAGTCCGTGTTGTGATATTATGACTATGATTCCATGATTTATTTGTTGTGTAGATACATCATGCCCATATATATTTAGCCATCGAGATCTTATTATGATTACACGTCTTAATTACTATCCTCATACATCATGTGCAAGTAGATATATAAACGCATGGAGATCTTGTTATTAGCACATGATTTAATTGCTGCCTAGATATATCTTGTGTATGAGTATTGTCTATCGAGATCTTGTCATTAATTCCATTTGTTGTTCTCATACACCTTGTGCATTAGATATAAATATATTATATGTTCATGTATGTTTAGTGTCTGTATTTTGTGTGACCTTCCTAATTAGTTTGTTGTCAATAGACATTATGATCATGCATGATTAGCTTGATGTTATTAGGTCATACGTATATAGGTTGTCAGTTGTTGGATTCATGTGATTCGTCATGATTAGTTCTCCGAATCTATGGCTATCATGACACTTGTATTTCATTGTCTTATGGCCATTTTTGTCAATGTTTTTGTGGTGCCCCTTGTATTTGTTGTTATTGCAAGGTTTGTGTCAGGAGGATGATGTAAGGAGTTTGTATCCAGAGCTCTTGTTAAGAGTTAGGGAAAATAAATTTCGAGGACGAAATTTATTTAAGGGGGGTAGGTTGTAAGACCCACTCTCCTGCTATAATAATAAGTTCACTCTCCGCGGTTATGCATAATTGACTTCTTGGAATGTGAAATTGTGTTATGGCATACTTTTTGGGTAGATTTGATCGGATTTATTGTTGGTCCATTGGGTGCGACACATCGGGCGAGCGCGCGGTTGTTTGACTCGATCGACTCAATTTGGGTCCGAGTGAGTGTTGGGTCGGTTTTGGACTAAAACCATGTTGAAGTGGCATCGAAATGGAAGGGTTACATTAGGGTTTGGATGTGCAGTTTCGTGGCTTTTGGGGATGTCTTTGATGATGACATTTTTGGCATGTGCTGAGGTGGCTTGATTAGCCACGAAGGCTTGGAAATTGAAGAGTCCTAGCAAGCTAACAAAAAGCCTCCCCCACCAGACAACCCTTGCACACCTCTTCACCTCCCACGCATCTCCTCGACCTCTTCCGTCCTCAGCCACGTGGTCAGGCCACTCATGTGGTGCTCCAGCAAACTTCAAATCCAGCGAGGCTAGAAGCGACGTCTAGTGCAACCGGTGGTGCGGCTAGAAGTTTGGTGGGCAGAATCTCCGGCTAATTTCAGACAACTTCCTTGCTAATTAGGTATGCTCCTGACCCTTAAAGAGTTTTGTGGAAGTAGGTGTGGCTGGAGGGCCAGCCAGCACCATGTTGGTGGTTGGTGCAATCGGTTGCACCATCAACCGAGTTCCCTTCTAGCATGCGCTAGATGGGGACTGGCTGTGGGGTAGCCAGAGGGACCGGGGCTCTGGCGACCTCCTGTGAGGTCCGACCAGGAGTGATGAGGTTTCTTATGGGCTGAGTTTTGGGGTGGACACGGATCTGGTTGGGTGTGGCTGGTGCACACAAGATCCGACTAGGATTTGTCTTCAACCCTCTTGACTCTTTGTTTGGGTCGGCTGGTGGTCCAGCCCTTCTAGACGGTGGCAAGGGTCAGGAAAACGTGTGGAACAACCCTAGGGAGGCTAAGGGTGAGGGGGATCTGGATGGGCTAGCTCGGTCGGAGCAGGGTGCGTTTGAATGGGCTAGCCATGCGTTTAGTGCATCAGCTTGCCCTGTTGTTGGGCTGATCTGCTTGGATAGATCTCTACTGACCCTCTCCCACCATAGACCGCCTGAGAGGGATACTCTAAGAACATGGGTTGGAGTGGTCAGGGGCTCAAGCATCTGGTGGTGAGTTGAATTAACTTGTTAGCATGCCTATTGTAAGTTATCGTGTGCTATGTGTTGAATGTGTTTTGCTATATATGACTTGTTGTCTTTCGGTAGTAGATATAATGTGGTTATAGGATTTGATGTGTGTGTATTTGTGTTGTTGTAGTCATGCATGCACTTATGAATGTAAATGGACTCTTTCATATCATGTGCTGATCGTGTCATATTCTAAGGCAACATATTAACCCGTTGCACACATGTATGCTAGTTTAGAGATCTATATTGTCTACTGATATTTTATGCATGTTCCAGCATGATTATCCTACTGATATAAATGTAATCCATACCCATATCAACTCTGACCAGGCTCTGAGATTTCAGTTATCATCGCATATACACTGTGAAATTAAGGATGCATGCTATCGATTATTGTGGAGTTTGATTTTGATATATCTAGCCGTAATGCGTCATCCTATTGTGTCTTTCATGTCTATATGTTACTGAAGTGAAGTGTTATGATATGGTTTTGTATGACACTTAGGATATCAGACCTTATAACATCTTTATCATGACCCGTAGATGACTCGATTAGCTATTATCTTGATTTGCCGATCCGGTTATGATTGCTTATTGTTGTGAGTTTTGTTTGATTCCTGATTGGGATGTTCTGATTTTGATTTTTTGGGGTCTGTTTGGAGGGTATCCGGATACCTTTCCATGAGCTCGTTCCATACACTGTAGATGCATTAGATTTTAGATGTTTAAGTATGTTCCATTGCACTTTATCTGATTAATAATTCTGGGCACATTTTGTTTTCTGGGCGGACGGGCCACGAGTGGGTCCTCGAGCTCCAGAGGCCATTCGCATAAGACATTCACGTTGGGAGGCTAGGCGTAAGATAAGTCCTGGGCAGGCGCGCTGCCATTCTGTCTTAGGGTAGGTGTTCCCAAGTTGGCGATGACACCATGTAGGTCATTTGCCGCAAATTGGGACACTTATCTGGCGTACAACTTTGTGTCGAGCGGTGGGTCACTGTCGAGTGACCACCTTTGACCAGCGAGGCTGGTGTTCTGTTGCATTCGGGTGCGCCCGACCGGCACGACTTATGGAGTCGTAGGCTTCCGTTGCATTTGATGCTTTTCTGTTTCTGTTTCGGATGCTTTTGTCATAGATAGATTGCATGCATTCTTCCATATAACTCCGATTGGGGCAGGGGCATACTGGGTTTTGTTTATAGAAAACTCACGCATATGTTGATGCGGTGCTTGCTTGTACTTAGATTCCTACAGCGTAGACTGGACGAGTAGTCGAAGATTCTGTACACGAGGGACACGTCGACCAGATTGTTCAGTTTGTCTTTTGCTTCTGCATTATTTATGATGTATTTCCATTTTGAACTCGATGTAATGTATTTGACCATCTTACCATATATGGATAATCTCTCACTCTTTAGTTATGTTTTATGTTAGTCTATCCATGTATGATCTCTCTATTTATTGTCGAGTCATTGTTTGGTCTGTCTTTTGTAACTCCTTCGTTCGTCGCGGAGGTCCCTGATCGCGACACTTGTAGTCTTTCCAAGTGTGCGTACCCATGAGATCGGGTGCGTTACACCTCTCCATCTCTTTCTCCTTGCATCTCTCTCTCTCTCCGTTTCCCTCCCCTCCTCCATCTACCTCCCCTCCTCCATCTCATCTCCGCTCTCTCTCTCTCCATTTCCGTCTCTCATCATGTTACGTCTCCCCGTTTCCCATTTTCCATCTCTTTCGTCCTACACTCTTAGTCTCTTTCCCCCCTTCTCCATCTCCTTCCCCCTCCTTCTCTCTCCCTCCTCTCTCTCACCTTTGTCGTTCCTCTCTTCCTCGCTTTCTCGTCCTTCCCTCTCTGCCTCCTTTGTCGATCTCTCCTCCTTTTCTCTCAACTTCTCTCCATCTCCTTCTCCTTCACTGTCACTCTCTCCTTTTTCTTCTTGTCTTTTTCCTTCTCCTTCTCCATTTCTCTCCGATTATTCACTCTTTCTAACCCTCTACATCTCCTTCTCTCTTGTTCTCTCTTCCTTATCTTTCCCTTTCTTTCTCCTTCTCTCTCATTTTCTACTTTTGTCCTCTCCTTAGTAATCTCTCCCCTTCACTATCCTACTTCCCTCTCCCTCCTCCTTCTTCTTTTTCTCCCTCTCCCTCTCTCTGTCTCCTGTCTCTCTTCTTCACTATCTCTCCTTATCCCATTCTTTCTATTTCTACTTCTCTTTCTCTAAACTCTCCTCCTTCTCTTTATCCGTTTCGTTCTCTCTCTCACACTCCGTCTCATTCCCCTCTCTCTCTCATTTCGTTCCCTCTCTTGTTCATCTCTCTTTCCACCTTCTCCTTCACTTTCTGCTTGCATGTCCCTCCTTCTCTTGCTCCTTCTCCCTCTCCTTCTCTCTCATGTCTCCCCCTCTCTCCTCCTATTTCTTTCTCTATTCTTATCCTTCCTTCTCTCATTCTATCTCCCTCCTTCTCCTTGTTCTTCACTCTCTCTTATTGTCCTGCTCTCTATACTTCTCACTCCTCTCTCTGATTCTCTATTCCCTTCTATCTTCTCTCTCCTTATCCTTCACTCTTCGTATTCAATCTCCTTCCCTCTCTCTCCTCTACTTCAATCCCTCTCCTCTATCCCATTTTTCTTCTCCATCTCTCTCATCTTCTTGTCTCTCCCCCTCTCACTCACTTGCATTCTCCTTCTCTCTCTCCTTCTCCTCTTGCGTGTCTCTCTCTATCTCCATCTCATCTCCGCTCATTCTCTCTCCCTCTTTCCATCTCTTTCTACCTCCCCTCCTCCATCTCCCTCTCCTTCACTCTCTCCCCTCCTCTCTCACTCTATCTAACACTCTCGCTCTCTGTCTCCTTCTTCTCACTCTCCATTCCTTCTCTATCTCTCCTCTCTTCTACTCCTTCTCCTTCTCGGTCTCCTCCGCTCTCGCTCCCCTTCTCCTTCTCTCTGTCCTCATCTTCTCTCCCCTTCTCCTTTTCTCTCCTTGTTCTCCTTCTTCTTCTCCCCCCTTCATCTCCCTCCTTCTCTTCCTCCTCTCTCTCTCATCCCTCTCCTCCTCCCTCTTCTTGTCCTCTCCGTCACCTTCACTCTCTCTCACAACTCTCATTCTCCTCCTTATCACTCTCGTCCCCCTTTGTCTCTCCCCTTCACCGCCTTTCTCATTCTCCTCCTTATCTCTCTCCTCTCTCTTTGTCTCTCCCCTTCCCCTCCTTTCTCGTTCTCCTTCTCGCTTTCTCTCTCTCTCCCCCTTCTCACTCCTTCTCTCTATTTCTCCCCCTCTTCTTACCATTGGTCTCTACTTCTCCCTCGCTCTTTCCTTCTCTCCTTCTCCTTCCCTTCCAGTCTTCTATTCCTTCTCTCTCTCCTTCTCGTAGTCTTCCTCCATCTAGCTCACTTAAGGACTCCCTCTCTCTCTCTCATCTTTTCCCTCTCTCCTCCATCTCATTCCCCTCTCTCTCTCCTCCATTTCATTCCCCTCTCTCTCATCTCTTTCCCTCTCTCTTCCATCTTCTTTTCCACCTTCTCCTTCTCTTTCTCCTTCCATGTCCCACCTTCTCACGCTCCTTCTCCCTCTCCTTCTCTCTCATGCCTTCCCCTCTATCCTTATCTTTCCCTCTCTCCTTCTACTTCTTTCTCTATTATTATCCTTCCTTCTCTCCCCTCTCTCCTTCTCTCATTCTATCTCCCTCCTTCTCCTTGTTCTTCACTCTCTCTTATTATCCCGCTCTCTCTACTTCTCACTCCTCTCTCTGATTCTCTCTTCCCTTCTATCTTCTCTCTCCTTATCCTTCACTCTTCGTCTTCAATCTCCTTCCCTCCCTCTCCTGTATTGCAATCCCTCTTCTCTCCTTTTTTTTGCAAAGCAAAATGGAGGCTTGCCCTCTAAATTGATTAAATGAAAGAAACCGAGTTTACAACTAGAGAACCCGAAACAAAAAATTTGAAGACCGCGGGCATCCTAAGATGCATAACCAGCCACACACACTACAAGTATTGCACCATTCAAGCTATGTAGTTAAAACCATTTCCCAGTATCCCCGAAACTAGCACCACGTGGTCTGAAAATTCTGCTCCTCGCTATCGTTATCCTCGAGCTTCTTGATTTTATCCCAAAGACACCCAACCATGTCCTTGATTACAACCACAATGTCTCCTGGCTCCTTCTCTCCCTCGAAAATCCATCGGTTTCGTTCCATCCAGCACTCATGAAACATGCCGCTAAGAGCCCACCTTCGCACCACCTTTGCAATTCGGGTTCCTCTCGCGTGTGAGAGACGTGTGGCTTCACCTTCGAGGGATCTTGCAATCCGAGTTCCTAGCTTCATGAGAAGGAGTAGTGCTGTCCACACCCCTTTAACGTACGAACACCTCCAGAAAAGGTGGTCCATGTCCTCTTCCTCCCTCTCACGAAGGCTACACACCGGATCATGCTTTGCTCCTCGTAAATTCATAAGCTTCTTTGTTAGGAGGCGCCGCCTCATTGCACGCCAACCTGTGATAGCATGCTTGGTTATTGCATGTTTGTGCCAAATCACATCCGCCCAAGTGACCTTCCTCCCCTGTTTCACCACACATTTCCACACTTCCTTGATTCCTAATGTAGCCCCCTTCCCTTCTATGCGCATAGGCTTGTCCATACCTCCATGAATGCGTATATTTGTAATCTTCAAGTGGACTTCCTCCGTTATCGTTGATCTTGGGGGGGGGGTCCATTTCCCCTCTCTTATCAAGTAGGACACTTTGGTATCCCAAGGCACTCCCAATTCATGATGAAGACGACCCCCCAACTCTCGCATTGAAATGGTTCGGCACACCACGGATATTGGAAGAAACGTATCTCTTGCCCACTTCCCACCTCATATTGGATGTGCCATTGGGCAATGTCGCGAACTCGGAGGATCCCTCGCCATGCCCATGATGATGTTGATGGTGGCCTCGCTAGCCAAATAGACCGGTTTTTAAGGTATTTCCTTCTGACACACTTCACCCAGAGAGAGCTTCCTTCCACCACAACCAGCCATAATAGTCGAAGGAGGCCCACATCATTCCAGCTCGTTAGTCTTTTCAGACCGAGTCCTCCTTCATCCTTTGGTGTACACACATCCTTCCACGCCACAACAACCCACTTTTTTGGCCCTCCCCAAATGAATTGAGCCATGAGGCTCTCATTCTCTTTCAGCACCTTCCGTGGAATAAGGAAAGCGGAGGTCCAATAGATACTAAGCGAGACAATCACGCTTCTCACAAGCTCTACCCGGCCGGCAATGGATAGGAAATTCTGCTTCCAAGTGCTAAGACGTTGCTTGACCTTGTTTACAAGTGGCATACAATGAGTTCTCCCCATCCTCCCGGAGAATAATGGCAGCCCGAGGTAAATCACCGGAAATTCCTTTCGTTCCATACCAAGGTGGGCTGCGATCCAAGCTCCATGTGGCACGTCACCTCGCATGAATACTTGGCACTTTGCCATGCTAAATCTCAGCCCCGAACATGCCGTGAACTCCTCTAGGACAGCCCTTATGGCCCGAGCATTTGCCTTCGTTGCACTAGCAAAGACGAGGACGTCATCGGCGAAGAGCAAGTGAGAAACATGCTACTCCTCACAAGAAAATGGCTCAATCCTTCCATCCCTCACCGCTTTTTTTATCTTCTCACTTAGGACATCCATATACATAACAAACAAGTACGGTGACAATGGATCACCTTGCCTCAAACCATTTCTCGCAGCAAAAACGGTTGAGTTAGCTCCATTTACCGTCACTACAAAAGATGCTTTGACACAACTCATAATCAGCCTTCTCCACTTCAGAGGTAAACCAAAGCGAGTCATTACCTCATCAAGGAAGGACCACGAGATGGAGTCATACGCTTTCCGAATATCAAGCTTTAGGCACATGCCTCCCCTCCTTTTGTCAAGATGTAGATTGTGGCATAGTTCATGTGCGAGGAGAATATTATCACCAATTCGCCTTCCTTTGACAAAAGCGTTTTGGTTCTCCACAATCAGCCTTGGTAGCAGCCCCTTGAGACAGTTTACAAGCACTTTGGAGGTGAATCTATAGGTCATGTTGCATAGAGCGATGTGGCGGTAGTCCTCTACCAAATTTGGTGCCTTCTTCTTCGGGATAACCGTGATTGAGGTAAAGTTCCATTGGGTTAGCACTCTTCCGCTATCCAAACAGGAGTTCATGGCCTGAAATACGTCTCCTTTGATGGTGTCCCACGCGGTCTTGAAGAATTTTGTATTGACGCCATCGGGGCCCGGTGCCGTGTCCACATTTGCATGTAACACCATCTCTTCAATCTCTTTTAATTCCAGATTTTGAGTGAGGTTTCTCCCTTCCTCCGGCAGGAGCTATGGGAGAATGAGAGAAGTATCAATGGGTTGTACCTGAAAATCATTAGCAAATAGGTTAGCATAAAAATGCCGAAACGTGTCCCGAATTTCGCCTTCCTCCTCCACGATATGCACTCCCTCACACACTCTCCTCACTTGGTTGGTGGCTCTCCTCATGCGGAGTTGCGCATGGAAAAACCTAGTGTTTCGATCCCCCTCTTTCAACCACTTCACCCTTGATTTTTGACGGATACGGGATTCCTCCCGAGCAAGGGATTACACACAGTAATTACCTTTTGCTTAGTGCACTCACGAGCAAAATGTCCAGTCTTTCGGCAGTTAAAACAAGTCACATTAGACTTATCTTTCCCACCTCTGGATCCTCGAGGTCGTTTCTTTCAAGCTTTGTTTTCTGTTTTGTTTTTATTTGCACCCTTCTGGCCTTTAAAACCCTGAGCTCCATCTCTTTTGCGCTTAAAACCTGCACTCCTCAAAGGAGTGCCAGCTTCAGCAGCAAACACTTCAGTTAGAGGTGTTTTGCGGCCTGTTCAAATGTCCTGATGTCATCAGCATGGGTTAGATGGACCTTCATATCCTCCCAACTCTTGGAAGGCAATGATCTGATAAGAGCAGACACTTGCTCATCATCGGTCTTAGCACGACCGGCAGCACTCAGCTCGCTTATCATGTTTGACATTGCGGGAATATGCTGCCTCATCGTGTGACCTTGGCGCATTTTATACCCATCAAACATGAGCCCAAGCTGGCGGGCCCTTGTGACGGAGGTGACTCCGTACTGAAACTTCATAGCTTCCCACAAGGCCTTTGCAGTTTGCAAATTTTCAAACCGCAGTAACAGATCATCTCGCATCGAACTCAGAATTGTAATGCGAGCAATACGGTCTTTCTTTTTCCATGCATTATAGACATCCATATTTCTGCGATGCTACGCAGTGTTCCCCTCCTCGGGGGGAGACATAGTTTGGGTTATATTTTCTAACATGTCCTAATCCTCTAAGAGATACTCAATTTTACGATGCCACAGATCGTAATTTCTTTCATTGAGTTTATCTCCACGAGTCAGATCAGCGACAATGCTTTTGGAAGCAGCCATAAAAATCTAGGACAAAAAACCACACGATACATGAGTTCTAGCATAATATACAACGAGCCACAATAGTCATAAAAAAATAAACTAACTTAATAACTATAGCATTCAGACAAAAGGAAAACATAAAGCGTTCGATCAAATCCTCATGCAATAGTTAATAAAGCCATTTTACCAATTCATATATTGCGCTCCATCATGATTTAATAACCCCAAAAAAACGTATCAATCATGGCAAATCAGCAGCAAATAAATAATTATCCGCCGGTTGCAAGGTGCTTTACACATAACACTTCTACCTTGCAACTCCCACTAGGCATGCAAGTTCCAAAAAACATTCCTTTCAGAACATTCCAATCAAGATCACACAGAAATTAATTGCTACATTACTTCCATATCGAGCTAAGGATCCCCCATAGGGATTTAGCACTGTAGATGGGAACCTACATAAGCCTTATAACAATAATATCGCAATAATAAAAAATAAAGGAGCCCCTCGTCTCCCTAGGGCAATAAACAGTCCACAGTCCATAATTATTACAGTCCATAAATATTACATCCCATTGTGATATCTATTGCAAATGGAAATGAATGAATGAAATTACGCTCAACTCTCAATAAGGCAGCAAAAATAAATCAGCATCCATTCACACCATTCATACCATACAAGCGCAATCTTTCCATACGTTAGCACAATCACACGCATGAATAAAGTGTACACCACTTCCAAATAAGAAGGAAGTATATATGTGGAAACAACGCATATATGGAGCATAAGAAAAACGTATATGGAAATACCAATCAATCTCCATAATAGTATCTCAAAACAGAAAATTTCTTTTCTTTCCCCAATCAACAAAATCATGAGAGCGTAAAAATTATCCTACTCGCATTAGGAAAGAAAAATCCGGAAAAAATCCTCAATGAGATCAACACATGTATGTGGATTTAATCATAAAGGAAATATTTCAAATGAAATGCATGCTATCATTTCAAAAAATCTGAAATTCCTTAAATGAGATAAACACATATATGTGCATCAAAGGAAAGAATTCAAAAAATACTTTTAAGGCAACAAAAACTCCAGCCCATAATATGCTCTAAAACATTTCAGAATTTGCCAATCTTTCCTTAATCAATATAAGCATGCAATCAACAATAATTATGCTACTTCTATTGGAAAGAAAAATTTCGAAATTTTCAAGAGAACAGCAAGCATATATGCGCATTTTTCAGTAAGGAAACCAATCAATCACATGCATGTTAATGCTCCAAAAACAGCCATATCCGAAATTCTTTGGAGCAACAAGGCAACACAATTATCATGCATATGCATATGGCAATAAACATCTACTCTAGATGCATGCTCATATTGAAAAATGCTAAATAAACAAGCATATACACGAAAGTCCAGCAAACATGAGATCTAGTCATGCATGTACACGAATAAGAGATAACAACATTTGATCCATCCATGCAATCCGACATGCATGATGATATACAAATGACATACAAACATTAACATTATCGTATAATTCAAGCATGAAAAAATATCAGAGAATTAAACTACTGATTATCATATAAAACATGCGCAAAAAATAGAAGATTGTCATGATAGGGTAAACACAGATTTCATGTATACATGCTCAAAGATTAGAATAAATAATATCTAACCCTAATTCGGAAAAATCAGGAAAAATAGACATGTGATTTCATGTAATGATAGGAGAGCAACATATCATATTGGCTCGAAATAAAATACGGAAAAATCCATATTAAACCATGCATACATGCGCAAGAATGGAGGAGCAAAATCTAACCCTAGATGCATGCTCTAATGAACCAAAACATGCGCAACAAGTAGAGTCTAGTCTAAGCCCTAATCGCATGTTAGAAAGTGCTCAGCAAACATGCACCACTTATATCTCTAAATGAATGTTCATATTATTTCATTTAAAGAAAAAAAACTTCTGAGTTTTCATTTCCAGAATATCAAAAACGAATTTGAAAGAAAAAACATGAACAATCAACATATATAACATGCACATCATGTAAATAAGCAATGCTGATTTTTCTGTTATCTTTCTTTCTTAAAAAAACATAACCACCGAATTTTTATCTCAAATCAGATTATCATGAAACAAAAATTCGTCAAGCATGGTGAGGATTCGAAGATAACCGAGATGACTCTGGTACCAATGTTAGCAAACAACGATTCTACAGGTTCAGGAGTACCTTTCTTGGACAGAACCTGTGGCAGCGGAAGGAAGATCGGAGGTCACCTTACAGAATCCTTTTCACCGGTCGGTCTCCTACTCTCTTGGAGAAGGAGCGCGAGTCCACAACCCAAGAGTCCACGGAATGAGCTTGGTGGAGGTGGAGGGACGAAATGGGAGAGAGAGATGGTGGCGGCTAGGGTGGGTGGAGACTAGGGTTTGCACACTTGTTGTTCCATCCAATGGGAGGCTCTCCTCCTTATATAGATGGCTCCACCCTAAACCCTTAAATGTGTAGTCCAATAGGGACGTGCCATGTGTCAGTGCTTTGGGCAAATATCTTATTAATCCTAGATTAATCCAATACAACCTTCCTCCTATCAACAACGACCCACCTCTCCTCCTTTCCTTGCTGAGTTTCACTAACGTTGTTTATGGCCCCTCTTCTCAGCTTGCACCACTCCAAGGCATGACCAAACTCGCTACAATTCGTGCAATACCCGGGCTTCCATTCATACTCCACATTGACTCTATGTGTGCCGGCCTCTTTTATTTGCACCTCCACCCAACTTGGGTAATTGAATTCAGAAGCCACTTCCACACACACCCTAGCATAGGCAAGTCTCCTCCCCAATGTGGTTTGCTCATCCATGTATAATGGCCTCGCAAGAACACTCACAATGTTGCTCAACGTTTTTTAAGACTAAAATCGAAGGTCTAGTTCCAGAAGACGAATCCAAATGGGAACCATGGTGATGTTTGCCCTTTGCAAAGCCACTTCTGGAGCCCATTGAAGGACCACAAGGGGGCAGCCACGAATGAAGCAAAGACCTCCTTCAAGCACATGTTTTCTGTGTTCAGCAAGAGAGAACCAAAAAAGGACGAAACCTTGACTCCTCTTAATGACCTCCAAAGCTCCAGCCAAAGCCCACATTTTGTGGAGGTGTTTCTCAAGTGTAGGCAAGTGTGGTCTAAATGCAATGAAATAACCAACAAGAACTTTATCCCATCTCTTCAACGACTCAACTACCTCTTGCTTGGAACAAAATGCCAACTTCTCTCCTCCCTTCTCAGCCAGAGGGACATACTCTAGGGCTGTGGACACCCTATTTCCAGCCTTGAATAATTCGCTCCACTTCCTTAGGGGAGCAAGAACACTCCCTAGATGTGGTGCGGAACCATCCTCTCCTTCACCTCCAAGAGATGAGACTTGCAATGGTGGTGGATGGAGACCCATAAACATGCCACAACCTCCATCTTCTATGCGCAAATAAGTAGAACTAGGTCTGGGATCCATTTTGGTGCAAAAAACCAAGAGATTTGGTGGAAGAAAATCGGAAACCCTAGAAACACCTAGGTTTTCCAAGTTGCGCCACTCCTCTCTCCTCTCATGCTTTTTCCTATCCTCCCTCTCCTATTTATTCCCTTTTCCTTGACTCTCCGTCACCTTCACTCTCTCTCACTCCTCTCGTTCTATCCCTCTCCTCTCCTCTGTCCCCTTTTCCTTCTCCATCTCTCTCATCTTCTTGTATCTCCCCCTCTCTCTCATTTGCCTTCTCATTATCTCACTCCTTCTCCTATTGCATCTATCTCTCTATCTCCATCTCATCTGCGCTCTCTCTCTCTCTCCCTCTCTCTCAATCTCCTTCTCACTCCACTCCTCCATCTACCAATCCTTCACTCTCTCCCCTCCTCTCTCACTCTATCTTACTCTCTCGCTCACTGTCTCCTTCTTGTATCTCTCTTTCCTTCTCTCTCCACCTTCTCTATCTCTTCGCTCTTCCACTCCTTCTCCTTCTCGGTGTCCTCCCCTCTCGCTCTGCTTGTCCTTCTCTCTCTCCTTGTCTTCTCTCCACTCTCCCCTTCTCCTTTTATCTCCTTGTTCTCCTTCTTCTTCTTTCCCCTTCTTCTCCCTCCTTCACTTCCTCCTCTCTCTCATCCCTCTCCTCCTCCCTCTTCTTTTCCTCTCCGTCACCTTCACTCTCTTTCTCTCCTCTCGTTCTCCTCCTTATCTCTCTCCTCCCCCTCTCCGCCTTTCTCGTTCTCCTCCTTATCTCTCTCCTCTCCCTTTGTCTCTCCCCTTCCCCGCCTTTGTCGTTCTCCTTCTCTCTTTCTCTCTCCCCCTTCTCTCTATATCTCCCTTTTCTTACCATTGGTCTCTACTTCTCCTTCTCCCTCTCTCTTTCCTTCTCTCCTTCTCCTTCCCTTCCAGTCTCCTATTCCTTCTCTCTCTCCATCTCCTCGTCTTGTTCCATCTAGCTCACTTACAAACTCTCTCTCTCCCCTTTTCTCACTCTTTCTCCCTCTCCCTCTCCTCTCTCTCTTTCTACTTCTTCATCTTTCCTTCTCTTTCTCTCTCCCCTTTTCTGTAAATCGATTCCTCCTTCTCTCTCTCCTCTCTCTTCTTCTCATTCTAATTCACTCTCTCCTTCTCCCTCTCTCTATCTCCCTCTCTCTCATTCCCTATGGTTCTCTCTACATCTCTTTCTCTGTCTCTCCTCTCTCCCTCTCCTTTCCCTTCTCACTCTCTCCCCCTCTGTCTACCTCTCCTCTCTCTCCTTCTCCTTCTAGCTCTCTCTGCCTCTCCATCTCCGTCTCTCATCTTGTTCCGTCTCCCCATTTCCCAATTTCCCTCTCTTTCATCCTACACCCTCCATCTCTCTCCCCCCTTCTCCTTCTCCTTCCCCCTCCTTCTCTCTCTCACCTCTCTCGTTCCTCTCTCCCTCGCCTTCTCGTCCTTTCCTCTCTCCCTCGTTTGTCGATCTCTCCTCCTTTTCTCTCAACCTCTCTCCATCTCCTTCTTCTTCGCTGCCTCTCTCTCCTTTTTCTTCTTGTCTTTTTCCTTCTCCTTCTCCTTCCCCTTCTCTCTCCGCTTCTTCACTCTTTCTAACCCTCTGCATCCCCTTCTCTCTCGTTCTCTCCTTCTCCTTATCCCTCTCTTTCTTTCTCCTTCTCTACTCTTCGCCTTCTCCATCTCCTTCTCCCTCTTTTTCTCCTTTTGTCCGCTGCTTAGTACTCTCTCTCCTTCGTTATCCTACTTCCCTCTCCCTCCTCCTTCTTCTCTTTCTCTATCTCTCCATCTCCTATCTCTCTTCTTCACTATCTCTCCTTATCCCATTCTTTCTATTTCTACTACTCTTTCTCTCAACTCTCTTCCTTCTCTCTATCCATTTCGTTCTCTCTCTCATCTCTTTCCCTATCTCCTCCATCTCTCTTTCCACCTCCTTCTCTTTCTCCTTGCATGTCCCTCCTTCTCTCGCTCCTTCTCCCTCTCCTTCTCTCTCATGTCTCCCCCTCTCTCCTTATATTTCTCTCTCCTCCTTCTACTTCTTTCTCTATTCTTATCTTTCCTTCTCTCCCCTCTCTCCTTCTCTTTCCTTCTCTCATTCTCTCTCCCTCCTTCTCCTTGTTCTTCACTATCTTATTGTCCCGCTCTCTCTATTTCTCACACCTCTCTCTGATTCTCTCTTCCCTTCTATCTTCTCTCTCCTTATCCTTCACTCTTCCTCTTCAATCTCCTTCCATCCCTCTCCTCTACTTCAATCCCTCTCCTCTATCCCGATTTCCTTCTCCATCTCTTTCATCTTCTTGTCTCTCCCTCTCTCTCTCTCACTTGCCTTCTCCTTCTCTCTCTCCTTCTCCTCTTGCATCTCTCTCTCTATCTTCATCTCATCTCCGCTCTTTCTCTCTCCCTCTCTCTCCGTCTCCTTCTCCCTCCCCTCCTCCATCTCCCCCTCCATCACTCTCTCCCCTCCTCTATCACTCTATCTTACTCTCTCGCTCACCGTCTCCTTCTTCTCTCTCTCTCTTTCCTTCTCTCTCCTCCTTCACTATCTCACCTCTCATCCACTCCTTCTCCTTCTCAGTCTCCTCCCCTCTCGCTCCCTTTGTCCCTCTCTGTCCTCATGTTCTCTCCACTCTCCCCATCTCCTTTTCTCTCCTTGTTCTCCTTCTTCTTTTCTCCCATTCTTCTCCATCCTTTTCCTCCTCTCTCTCACATCCCTATCCTCATCCCTCTTCATTTCCTCTCCGTCACCTTCACTCTCTCACACTGCTCTCGTTCTCCTACTTTTCTCTCTCCTCCCCCTTTGTCTCTCCCATTCTCTGTCTTTCTCGTTCTCCTCCTTATCTCTCTCCTTTCTCTTTGTCTCTCCCCTTCCCCTCCTTTCTTTCTCCTTCTCTCTTTCTCCCACCCCTTCGCTCTCCTTCTCTCTATCTCTCCCTCTTCTTACCATTGGTCTCTACTTCTCCTTCTCCCTCTCTCTTTCCTTCTCTCGTTCTCCTATTCCTTCTCTCTCTCGTTCTCCTCTTCCTCCTCCATCTAGCTCAATTATGGACTCTCCCCCCTTCTCTCACTCTTTCTCCCTCTCCCTTTCCTCTGTCTCTCTCTACTTATTCATCTGTCATTCTATTTCTCTCTCTCCTCTTCTACAAATCGAGGACTCCTTCTCTCTCTCCTCTCTCTTCTTCTCGTTCTAATTCACTCTCCCCTCCTCTATTTCACTTCCTCCTTATCTCTCTCCTTCTCCCTCTCTCTATCTCCCTCTCTCTCATTCCCTCTGGTTCTCTCTACTTCTCTTTTTCCATCTCTCCTCTCTCCCTCTCCTTTCCCTTCTCACTATCTCCCCCTCTGTCCGCCTCTCCTCTCTCTCCTTCTCCTTCTAGCTCTCTTCCTCTCTCCATCTCCGTCTCTCATCTTATTCTGTCTCCTCGTTTCCCAATTTCCCTCTCTTTCGTCCTACACCCTCCATCTCTCTCTCCCCCCTTCTCCTTCTCCTTCCCCCTCCTTTTCTCCCCCTCCTCTCTCTCACCTCTCTTGTTCCTCTCTCTCTTGCCTTCTCGTCCTTCCCTCTCTCCCTCCTTTGTCGATCTCTTCTCCTTTTCTCTCAACCTCTCTTCATCTCCTTCTCCTTCTCCTTCACTGCCTCTCTCTCAATCTCCGCTTCTTCTTGTCTTTTTCTTTCTCCTTCTCCGTCTATCTCCGCTTCTTCGCTCTTTCTAATACTCTGTATCTCCTTCTCTCTCGTTCTCTCTTTCTCGTTATCCCTCTCTTTCTTTCTCTTTCTCTACCCTTCGCATTCTCCATCTCCTTCTCTCTCTTTTTCTCCTTTTGTCCTCTCCATAGTACTCTCTCTCATTCACTATCCTACTTACCTCTACCTCCTCCTTCTTCTCTTTCTCTCTCTCTCTCCGTCTCCTGTCTCACTTCTTCACTATCTCTCCTTATCCCATTCTTTCTATTTCTACTTCTCTTTCTCTCAACTCTCCTCCTTCTCTCTATCAGTTTCGTTCTCTCTCTTACTCTCCATATCATTCCCCTCTCTCTCATCTCTTTCCCTCTCTTCTCCTCTCTCTCACTTGCCTTCTCCTTCTCTCTCTCCTTCTCCTCTTGCATCTCTCTCTATCTCCATCTCATCTCCGCTCTTTCTCTCTCCCTCTCTCTCCGTCTCCTTCTGCCTCCCCTCCTCTATCTCCCTGTCCTTCACTCTCTTCCCTCCTCTCTCACTCTATCTAACTCTCTCGCTCTCGGTCTCCTTCTTCTCTTTCTCTCCTTCTCTCTCCTCATTCTCTCTCGCCTCTCTTCCACTCCTCCTTCTCGGTCTCCTCCCCTCTCACTCCACTTGTCCTTCTCTCTCTCCTCATCTTCTCTCCACTGTCCCCTTCTCCTTTTCTCTCCTTGTTCTCCTTCTTCTTCTCTTCCCTTCTTCTCCCTCCTTCTCTTCCTCCTCTCTCTCATCTCTCTCCTCCTCCCTCTTCTTTTCCTCTCTGTCACCTTCACTCTCTCTCACTCCTCTCGTTCTCCTCCTTATCTTTCTCCTCCCCCTTTGTCTCTCCCTTTCTCCACCTTTCTCGTTCTCCTCCTTATCTCTCTCCTCTGTCTTTGTCTCTCTCCCTGTCCCTCCTTTCTCGTTCTCCTTCTCTCTTTCTCTCCTCCCCTTCTCTCTCCTTCTTTCTATTTCTCTCCCTCTTCTTACCATTGGTCTCTACTTCTCCCTCTCTCTTTCCTTCTCTCCTTCTTTCCTTCTCATCGTTAGAGAAAAGGAGGAGAGATCGACAAAGGAGGTAGAGAGGGATGGACGAGAAGGCGTAGGAGAGAGGAACGAGAGATGTGAGAGAGAGAAGGAGGGAGAGAGAAGGAGGGGGAAGGAGAAGGAGAAAGGGGGAGAGAGAGATGGAGAGTGTAGGACGAAAGAGATGGAAATTCGGAAATGGGGAGACAGAACAAGATGAGAGATGGAGAAAGAGAGGGAGAGCTAGAAGGAGAAGGAGAGAGAGGAGAGGCAGACAGAGGGGGAGAGAGTGAGAAGCGAAAGGAAACGAGAGTGAGAGATGGAGAAAGAGAAGTAGAGAGAACCATAGGGAATGAGAGAGAGGGAGATAGAGAGGATGAGAAGGAGAAATAAGGAGGGAGTGAAACAGAGGAGAGAGTGAATTAGAACTAGAAGGAGAGAGAGGAGAGAGAGAAGGAGTCCTCGATTTATAGAAAAGGAGAGAGAGAAAGAGAAGGAGAGTTGAAGTAGCAGAGAGAGAGGAGAGAGGCAGAAGGAGTGAGAGAAGGGAGAGAGAGATTCTGTAAGTGAGCTAGATGAAGGAAGATGAGATGAAGGAGAGAGAGAAGGAATAGGAGACTGGAACGGAAGGAGAAGGAGAAGGAGAGAAGGAAAGAAAGAGGGAGAAGGAGAAGTAGAGACCAATGGTTAGAAGAGGGAGTAATAGAGAGAAGGAGAGAGAAGGGGGAGAGAGAAAGAGAGAAGGAGAATGAGAAAGGAGGGTAAGGGGAGAGACAAAGTGAGAGGAGAGAGATAAGGAGGAGGGGAGGGAAAGCACATGAGAGAATACCAAGTGGACAAAAAGACAAGAGTAGAAAGTTATAAAACGAGAGTGGGTGCTTTGCTCTTGTAAGGACCAATGAGGAGAAGGATGAGTGCTCTAGCTCCAAAGGAACCCATGAGGAGGCATCAAGTGATAAAGGAGGTGGAAACAAGGGGGAACAAACACACTTTCTACAAGCACTAGCAAAGGTTGGTGCAAATGAGGAAAACATGTGTGAGGCACATGTGAAGGGTGCACTAGTGGATGAGAGAAAAATAATTAAAGAGGTGCATGGAAGGGAAGAGAACGTGAGAAGCATGCATGAAATTGTGAGTGGGTGGGTGCTTTGCTCTTGAGAGAACCATTGAGGAGAGGGATGAGTGCTCTAGATTCAAAGGAGCCAATGACACCACGTGATGAAGGAGGTGGAAATAAAGGGGAACAAGCACACTTTCTAGACACACTAGCAAAGGTGTGTTCAAATGAGGAAAGCATGTGTGAGGCACATGTGAATGGTGCACTAGTGGAGGAGAGAAAAATAATCAAGAAGGTGCAAGGGAGGGAAAAGAACGTGAGAAGCATGCATGAAGGAAATATGGGGTGTGAGAAACCTCCCATGCAAGAGAAGGGTGACTATGGGCGACCAAGTGAATTAGCTCCTTCGATGAGAGAAGAAGGAAAGTGGTAATCAACTAGACACCCAAGGAAAGAGAAGGCAATGATGTGAAATCTATCTTGGACTAATGGAGGGAAGTTCAACACATTGGAAAATATGGGGGAGGAGCTTAGAATGGCCATCATTCTCTCACCACCGGAAGAAGCACGCAAGGAGGGGAGGATACACTTGAGTAAAGGGACATAAACAAAGGGAAGTCGTTGAGGAAAAGCTCTCCACCACTTTCAGTTGATTTGGATTCCATCTCACCACAACCTGATGTATTCAAAGCAATAAGGGAGAAGGGGTTGGTGCAACAAAAGACAACACATGGAGGTAGAGGGGCTCGTCCCCAAACCTTAAACTCATGAATATCCTTATGTGGAATGGGCGAGGTGCCAATGGACCCGGCCGTGCACTCATGATTAGGGTCGAATTAAGGAGGCCCACGTGGAGGTGGTTTGTCTTTTTTAACACAAAGTGAAGTTGAAGAAATTGGATAAATTCAAACGTGCAATTTGGCCACATGCTTGGGCGGCAAATAGTGTCGTTGTGGATTTTGGCCAAATTCTTGTCCTTTGGAATGATCAAGTTGTTGACCTACATGTTACATTCGAATCCATGCAACTTCTCCACTTTCAAGGTCGGATGAAAAGGGAGGGAACAAGCTTTGATCTAATGGCAATCTATGGCGAAAATGGGCATGTGGAGAGAAGGGTGTTGTGGGAGGACATTGCCTCCGTTGCTCCATGCATTGGGAAGCCTTGGATCGTAGGGGGAGACTTCAATTGCATCCGGAGGGCGAGTCAAAAATGTGGAGGAGTAATGAATGAGGGTACCACAAAGGAATTTAACGATTGTATTGACTCCCTCCATCTCCTTGAAAAGCCTTCGATGGGGGGGGGAATATACGTGGTCAAATTCTTCTGAAGGAAGTGAACAAATTGAAACCAAGATTGACCGCATTTTAATGACGAATGCTTGGCTTGAGGCATTCCCGGACTCCTTCTACTTGGTGGGGAAGAAACACTTGAGTGATCATGTGATGCTCACCTTACATACGAAGGGGACGGGGACGAGAAAGAAGCGCATGTTTTGGTTTGAGAATCATTGGGTCGAGCACGAGGATTTTGGTGAGGTGGTTCATCGGGCGTGGACTACTCTTGTGAATCGTACCCTGATGTTTCGGGTAGTGGCAAAATTAAAGGAAGTGAAAGAAGCACTCAAACGATGGGGTAAGGAGAAATTCAGACACATGCCACATAAGGTGGGGGAAGACACAAATACCCTTGCAGAGGTGAGAAGGCATAGGCTGGCCTCCCCGGGGGATGAAGCTCTTCCCCACGTGGAGGTGAAGGCAAAGGATGAATTAGCAAAGATTCTAGAGCGTGAGGAGTCCATTATACGTCAAAAGTCGTGAGTTAAGTGGTTAAAGGAGGGTGACCCTAATACGAGGTTCTTCCATGCGTACCATCGAGTAAGGAGAGCCACCAACAAAGTGAGGAGAGTGTGTGAGGGAGCGCACTATTTTGAGGAGGAAGGCGAAATCCGGGATGCGTTCTGGAGGTTTTTTGCTAACTTGTTTGCGAATGATTTTCAGGTTCACCCCATGTCGGCCTCCATTGTCTTGCCCCAACTCGATCACATGGAATGAGAGAGCTTAGTTCGCAAGTTGGAAATGAAAGTGTTGGAGGAAGTGGTGTTGAATGCAAATGTGGACAAGGCACCGGGTCCGGATGGATTCAATGCCAAATTCTTCAAGGCGGCTTGGGGGATAATCAAGAGAGATGTTTTCAAAGCCGTCGATTCGTGTTTGTGCATGGGAAGATGTTAACGCAATTGAACTACACCTCCATCACGATCATTCCTAAGAAGATGGCTCCCATGTTGGTAGAAGATTATAGGCCTATAGCTCTATGCAACATGATGTATAGGTTCATTCCGGAGGTGCTTGCGAACCGGTTGAAGGGCTTCTTACAACGGATTGTTGGGGAGAATCAAAGTGCTTTTGTCCATGGAAGGAGGATCGGTGATAACATTCTACTTGCACATGAGCTTTGCCACAACCTTCATCTTGAGAGAGGACGGAGACACGTGCATTAAGTTGGACATTAGGAAAGCTTCTGATTCCATTTCATGGGCTTTCTTAGACCAAGTTATGGCGAAATTTGGATTTCTGGCAATGTGGAGGAAGATAATTATTTCTTGTGTGGAAGCTTCATTTGTAGTCACGGTGAATGGAGCAAACTCTACCCCATTTCGTGCAAGAAATGGATTGAGACAAGGTGACCCTATGGCACCTTACTTGTTTGTCTTGTGCATGGAAGTGTTGAGCACGATGGTGAAGATGGCGGTGGAGGAAGAAAGAATCGAGCCTCTAGCTTGCGGAGACGTTAATATATCACACTTGCTTTTTGCCGATGATGTGCTCTTCTTTTCTAAAGCTTCGAAGGAGAATGCACAAGAGATTAAGAAGGTTCTTCACGAGTTCATGGCTTGCTCGGGGCTGAGATTTAGTGCTTCAAAGAGCCAAATGTTCATGGGTGGAGAAGTGATGCATGGTGAATGGATTGTGGAGCATCTCGGGATGGAACGCAAGGACTTCCCGGTCACCAACCTTGGCCTCCCCTTATTCTCGGGCCAGATGGGGAAGGCTCGTTGTGGAGAGCTACTTTGAAAGGTCAAAGCCCGCTTGAGCACATGGCAACAAAGGTTTCTATCCATAGCCGGGAGTGTAGAGCTCGTGCGAAGTGTCCTTGTGTCACTTAGTATGTATTGGACATCCGCGTTCTTGGTCCCTCGCAAAGTACTTCAAGAATTTGATAGCCTAATGAGTCACTTTATTTGGGGTGGGCCAAAGAAGTGGGTGGCGGTAGCTTGGGAGGATGTTTGTACCCCGAAGAAGGAAGGTGGGCTTGGGCTCAAGAAACTCACGGAATGGAATGATGTGGGGCTGGTTAGGCTATTTTGGCTCATGCTGAATGATGGTCCCTCATTGTGGGTGAAGTGTATGAAGTGTATGGTCCCTCAAATATCTTAAAAATCGATTCATTTGGCTAGCAAGACCGCCGGCTACATCTTCGTGGACATGGCGTGGGATACTAAGTGTCTAGCAGATTGCAAGAAGGCATATTCAATACAAGGTGGGAAATGGGGAAGACATCCGTTTCTTCCAATATCCTTGGTGCGGGGAACCTTTCCAAGTTGAACCTTGGGGAGAGCGACTACACTACGAGTTGGGAGTGGCTTGGGACACTCATATCGCATACTTCATTAGGAATGGTGAGTGGAGCCTTCCCTTTCCTAAATGGAGCATAATGGAGACACTTTGGACCAAGATCAAATGCTCCCCATCCTAGGAGGCGTGGACAAACCGACAAGGCTGAATGGAAATGGAAGCACTCTCGGCATGAAGGATGTTTGGAGTGGGTAAAGGCACCGGGAAACGAAGTGAGTTGGGCTAACATGGTGTGGCACAAGAATGACATCCCTAAACACTCACTCACGGCTTGGCGAAGAATGAGGGGTCGACTACTCACGAAGAAGCTCATGAACCAAAGGGGTGTGAAGCTTGATCCGGTTTGTGTCCTTTGTGAGGACATGGGGGAGGATATGGAGCATCTATTTTTGAGGTGCTCGTTTGCTAGAGCAGGTTGGGGAAGCCTCCTAGCAGGCCTTCACGTCAGCCCCAACATTGCATGCTCGATTGTGGGAGAAGCAAACCACATTATCCATGCAAGCGGGGGCGCATGGAGGCTATAGAACAAAGGTGGGCATTCAAAGCAATGATCCATGAATGTTAAAAAGAACACAACCGAAGAATTTTTGAGGGGGAAAAGAAGAAACTGGGGGATGTAGTTGAAGCCATCAAGGATATGATCTGGTGCTTAGGAGGAAAACTGAAGGACATAGCAAAGAATGAGGAGGAATTCCAGGATTTCGAAGACAAATGGAAATAGGATAGGACATAGGACTGCAATTTCTTTTTGAAAGATGTAGGCATGCTTGCAATACGTTGAAGTAGAGGCCGGTTATGCATAAGGCATATACCCGTGACCATAGTGTTCAATTTTGTAGCTTGTAAACAATAATTTAACATTAGAATTTAGAGGCTAACCTCCCATTTGCTTTGTAAAAAAAGAGGGGGAGACATGAGAGAGAAGGATAGGGAGAAGGAGCGAGAGAAGGAGGGACATGCAAGGAGAAAGAGATGGAGAAGGTTGAAAGAGAGATGGAGGATAGAGGGAAAGAGATGACAGAGAGAACGAAATGGATAGAGAGAAGTAGCGGAGTTGAGAGAAAGAGAAGTAGAAATAGAAAGAATGGGATAAGGAGAGATAGAGAAGAAGAGAGACATGAGACGGAGAGAGAGAGAAAGATATGAAGGAGGAGGGAGAGGGAAGTAGGATAGTGAAGGAGAGAAAGTACTAAGGAGAGGACAAAAGGAGAAAAAAAAAGAGAAGGAGATGGAGATGGCGACAGGTAGAGAAGGAGAAAGAAAGAGAGGGATAAGGAGAAGGAGAGAAGGAGATACAGAGGGTTAGAAAGAGTGAAGATGCGGAGAGAGACGGAGATGGAAAAAGACAAGAAGAAAAAGGAGAGAGAGGCAGCGAAGGAGAAGGAGATCGAGAGAGGTTGAGAGAAAAGGAGGAGATATCGACAAAGCAAGGAGAGAGGGAAGGACGAGAAGGCGAGGGAGTGAAGAACGAGAGAGGTAAGAGAAAGGAGGGAGAGAGAAGGAGGGGGACGGAGATGGAGAAGGGGGGAGAGAGATGGAGAGTGTAGGACGAAAGAGATGGAAATTGGGACACGGGGTGACGGAACAAGATGAGAGACGGAGATGGGGAGAGAGGAGAGGCGGACAGAGGGGGAGAGAGTGAGAAGGGAAAGGAGAGGGAGAGATGGAGAAAGAGAAGTGGAGAGAACCACAGGGAATGAGAGAGAGGGAGATAGAGAGAGGGAGAAAGAGAGAGATAAGGAGGGAGTGAAACAGAGGAGGAGAGAGTGAATTAGAACGTGAAGGAGAGAGAGGAGAGAGAAAAGGAGTCCTCGATTTACAGAAAAGGAGAGAGAGAAAGAGAAGGAGAGATGAAGAAACAGAGCGAGAGAGGAGAGAGGGAGAACGAGTGAGAGAAGGGGAGAGAGAGAGTCTGTAAGTGAGCTTGATGGAGGAAGACGAGGAGAAGGAGAGAGAGAAAGAATAGGAGACTGGAAGGGAAGGAGAAGGAGAGAAGGAAAGAGAGAGGGAGAAGGAGAAGTAGAGACCAATTGTAAGAAGATGGAGAAATAGAGAGAAGCAGAGGGAAGGGGGAGAGAGAAAGAGAGAAGGAGAACGAGAAAGGAGGGGAAGGGGGAGACAAAGAGTGGAAGAGAGGAGAGATAGAGAAGGAGACGGAGAGCGAGAGAGTAAGATAGAGTGAGAGAGAAGGGGAGAGGGTGAAGGAGGGGGAGATGGAGGAGGGGAGGAGGAAGGAGACGAAGAGAGAGGGAGTGAGAAAGAGCGGAGATGAGAGGGACATAGAGAGAGAGAGATGCAAGAGGAGAAGGAGAAGGCAAGTGAGAGAGGGGTCGAGACAAGAAGATGACAGAGATGGAGAAGGAAAAGGGGATAGAGGAGAGGGACTGAAGTAGAGGAGAGGGAGAGAAGGAGATTGATGACGAAGAGTGAAAGACAAGGAGAGAGAAGATAGAGGGGAAGAGAGAATCAGAGAGAGGAGTGAGAAGTAGAGAGAGCGGGACAATAAGAGAGAGTGAAGAACAAGGAGGAGGGACATAGAATGAGAGAGGGAAAGAGAAGGAGAGAGGGGAGAGAAGGAAGGATAAGAATAGAGAAAGAAGTAGAAGGAGGACAAAGAGAAAGATAAGGAGAGAGGGGGAGAAAGAGAGAAGTAGGGGATGAGAGGAGAGAGGAGTGGTGCAACATGGAAAACCTAGGTGTTTCTTGGGTTTACGATTTTGCTACCACCAAATCTCTTTGTTTTTGCACAAAAATGGATCCCAAGCCTAGTTCTACTCATTTGCTTGTAGAAGATGGAGGTTGTGGCACGTTAAAGGGTCTCAATCCACCAC
Organism: Triglochin maritima; assembly: GCA_963682175.1. Lineage (NCBI taxonomy): Eukaryota > Viridiplantae > Streptophyta > Magnoliopsida > Alismatales > Juncaginaceae > Triglochin > Triglochin maritima. The sequence continues at coordinate 31,262,715 of OY821776.1, read as the reverse complement.
CATTGAAAGTTTCATCCTCATCTCTTGGATATGAATGAGATAAAGGTTCTGCACCACCTCTAGGTAGTGCACTTACTCCCTAAAGGAAATGGAGCGAATTATTCAAGGGTGGACAAAGGTTTTCCACGGCCCTAGTGTATGTCCCTCCGGCTGAGAAGGGAGGAGAGAAGATGGCTATTTGCTCCAAGCAAGAGGTAGTGGAGGCATTGAAGAGATGGAATAAGGTACTTGTTGGTTATGTCATTTCATTTAGACCACACTTGCCTACACTTGAGAAGCACCTCCACAAGATGTGGGGCTTGGCTAGAGCAATGGAGGTCATAAAGAGGAGCCAAGGTTTCCTCCTTTTTCGTTTCTCCCTTGCTGAAGACAGAAAACGAGTGCTTGAAGGAGGCCCATGTTTCATTCGTGGATGCCCCCTTTTGGTTCTAGAATGGGCTCCGGAAGTGGCTTTCCAAAGGGCAAACATCACCACGGTTCCCATTTGGATTCGTCTACCGGAGCTAGACCTTCGTTTTTGGTCTCAAAAAATGTTGAGCAACATTGTGAGTGTTCTTGGGAGGCCATTATACATGGATGAGCAAACTGCATTGGGGAGGAGACTAGCCTATGATAGGGTGTGCGTGGAAGTGGCCTTTGATTTCAGTTACCCAAGTTAGGTGGAGGTGCAAATAGAAGAAGTCGGCATACATAGTGTAAATGTGGGGTATGAATGGAGGCCCGGCTATTGCACATATTGTAGCGAGTTTGGCCATGACTTGGAACGTTGCAAGCTGAGGAGAGGGGCCATAAACAAGGTTAGTGAGACTCAAAAAGGAAAGGAGGAGAGGTGGGTCGTTGTTAATAGGAGGAAGGTTGGAAATGGCAATGGAAAGGAAGTAAATTTGAAGGTGTCTAGTCGTGGCATTCACACTTGTTTGGAGGGGTTTGCAGCTAGAGGGCAAGAGGAGAAAGGAGAGGATGGAAGAGATGATGACGTGCAGGAAAGGAGTGAGGATGTGGAAGTGGGATCAAGTCATGGAGTGCCATGTGGGTATGTGAGGGTGCCCAAGTGGAGAGAAATTGCAAAAACATGAAGGGTGCGTGTTTCTCTCTTGAGAGAGGGAGCCAATTGGTGCAAGTAGCATGTAAGGAGGACCAGCATTGCCTTGGGGTCAAGATGGGAGACATGTTGGATGAGCTCCAAATGGTTTTCCCATTGGGTGCACAAGAGAGTGAGCCTATTGGTGGACAAAAAGAGCAAAGGAAAGTGGGAGAGGAAAGTGGTTGTTCTATTTCGGGTAGAGCCAATGGGAAGAGAGTTGAGTGCTCTAGGTTTGAATGGGCAAATGAGGAGGCACCAATTTTGTTTGCAAAAGAGAGGGAGTTGGACCACTTGACTCCTCTTGGGGTACAATTTTCAGATAGCACCTCACTTAGAGGAAAGAAGAGCAGTGATGAGCAAGAGGAACATTTGCAAGAAAGGCCCCCACGAATTGAGAGGGAGGTAGACAATTATCCTCCTCTTGGGAAACAAACTTCAGAAAGCAAGAAGAGGAGGGAAAAGCAAGAGGGAAATTTGCAAGAGAGGTCCCCACGAATTATGGGTGGAGAAGAGTTGGTCTCTTAGGGAGAGGCACCTCTAGAAGACAATAATAGGGGCAACATGGGGGCCGAACATGCTAAACAAGAGGAAGTGAGGGCAAACTTGTTCACAAGAGATCATGGAGATGGGGGTCACGAAATCTCAGGCATGCAAGAAAGCAAGAGGACCAGCCCACAAGGTGAAAGTCGCACGAGTGGGCTAGCTTCTTTGGTGAATGAGGAGGTGGAGTGGAATTCACCAACACGAGTAGCAAAGAGTAAGGATTTCACAAGCCTCATGACACACAGTAGAGGAGGAAGGTATGACATTCTCGGAAACAAGGATCTTGTGGAGGAGGGAAGAAGAGAAAGAGGGCGCGGGAGTTGTAGAACTAGGTTTAAAGAAAGCGGCCTCTCTACCACCCACACTTCGGCGATCCGGGAGGAAGATTAACAACAGAAGTTTACGTGGAGGTCATGGGGGTCACTACACACCTTAAACCCATGAATGTACTAATGTGGAATGTATGCGGAGCAAATGGACCCGGTCGTGCACTCATGATTAGGGATCGAATAAAGGAGACAAATCCAGATGTGGTATGTCTTATGGAACACAAGGTGAAACACAAAAAAGATGGAACGATTCAAACGAGCGATTTGGCCTCATGCATGGATTGCAAATAGCTTGATCGTGGACTTGGGATGGCTATTGGTGTTGTGGAATGACCACGTTATGGATCTTCATGTTACTTTCGAAACACCACAACTACTCAACTTCAAGGGCTGTCACAAGAAGGATGGGACCGAGTTTGAAATCACGGTGGTGTATGGTGAAAATAGGCATGTGGATAGGAGAGCTTTGTGGAGCGACCTTCATCTTGTGGCTCCGAGGGTTTCGAGGCCGTGGATTGTAGGAGGTGACTTCACTTGTATTCGTTTTGCTAGTGAGAAGCGTGGTGGTGCTGCTGGAAATGAGATAGCGATGAAAGACTTTAATGAGTGTATTGATGCACTTCAGCTACTTGAGGTGCCCTCTACGGGAGGGGACTTCACGTGGTCAAATTCCTCCAAAGGGAGTGCTTGTATTGAGACAACGATTGACCGGATACTTATGAACAATGCGTGGCTCGAGATGTTTCCGAAATCCTACTACATCGTCAGTGACAAGGATCTAAGTGACCATGCCATGCTAGTAATGAGGACGGAGGGCAATGAGAGACGGAAAAAGAAGATGTTTCGTTTCGAAAACCATTGAGCGGAGTACGTGGAATTTCAAGCCGTAGTGGATCAAGCTTGGTCTACCTTTGTGATTGGCACGCCTATGTTTCGTGTTGCTGAAAAGTTGAAAGAAGCCAAGAAGGCACTTATAGGATGGAGTGGAAGCACCTTTGGAAATGTTACAATCAAGGTGGGTGAGGCCTGGATAGCCCTTGAGGAGGTGAGGAAGGAAAGGCAAAACCTACCAAATGATGAAGCTCTAGCCGTTGTTGAAGGGACAACAAAGGGGGAACTTGAGCGTGCCCTTGCTCGGGAGGAGTCTCTTATTCGTAAAAAATCAAGGGTAAAGTGGCTGAAAGAGGGGGATCGAAACACTAGGTTTTTCCATGCGCAACTCCGAGTGAGGAGAGCCACCAATAAAGTGAGGAGAGTGTGTGAAGGAGCGCATATCGTGGAGGAGGAGGGAGAAATTCGGGATGCCTTTCGACGATTTTATGCTAACTTATTTGCTAATGATTTTCAGGTACAACCACTTGATCCTACCCTCCTTTTCCCACAGCTCCTGCCGGAGGAATGGAGGGACCTCAAACGAAAGCTGGAATTAAGAGAAATCGAAGAGGTGGTGTTACATGCCAATGTGGGCAAGGCACCGGGCCCCGATGGCTTCAACGCATAGTTCTTCAAGACCGCGTGGGACACCATCAAAGGAGACGTATTCCAGGCCATGAACTCTTTTTTGGACAGCGGAAGAGTGTTAACCTAATCGAACTCTACTTTGATTACGATTATCCCGAAGAAGAAGGCACCGAACTAGGTAGAGGATTACCGCCCCATGAACTTCTCTGGATCTATCATACAAGATCTCTTCATGATCAGTCTCATCTCTGATCGCTATCAAAAAGTGCCAGAGACGAATGCTCGTGTGGGTGAGCATTCTTTAGCCTATTGACAGAATATTATTTTATGCTAGAACAACTACATCAACCAAACAGATATAGTCGAAAGAAAAAACACAATCACTCATAAAAGGAAGTTACACATGCCAATACATCAAAGTTTGCGTAAGCCTAAGGACTGCACATGAGACACAAACGAGTCCTTAGCTATAGCCTAGGTAAGAGGGTCAGCTACCACAAGACTAGTAGACACATGTCTTAACACAACTTCCTTTCTCGCTGTGATGTCCTTCACAAAATGATACCTAACCTGTATATGTTTGGTCTTTCCATGATATTTGGGGTCTTTCACATAACAAAGGGCAGCCATGCTGTCACAATAGACAACAACAGGCTCATCAGATGTCTCTACTAGCCCAGTATGTTGTAAGAACCTCCTTAACCAAACTACCTCCTGTACTGCTGCAGAGCATGCAACATACTCTGCTTCCATAGTCGACAGGGCTATACAGGTTTGCTTCTTGCTGGACCATGAGATGGCCCCATTATCCAGCAAGAAAGCATAACCAGAGGTAGACTTCCTTTCATCAATGTCTCCAGCCCAATCGGCATCACTATAGCCAATCAGGCGGAGATCTGATGCTTGGTAACACAGCATGTAATTACTCGTTCCTCTGAGGTATCTCATGATTCTCTTGACCGCCTTCCAGTGCTCCATGCTTGGGCTGGACTGGTATCGACTCACCATGCCCACAACATAACAAATGTATCGCCTAGTACACATCATAGCGTACATAAGGCTTCCCACAGCATTGGAGTATGGAACCTTGCTCATTTTGGCCTTCTCTTCAGGAGTCTCAGGATGCTTATCAAGGCTCAAGTGCAAACCCTTCTCAACAGGAGTGTCGATTGGTTTGCAATTGTTTATATGGTATTTCTTCAAGACGTTGTTAATATAAGTCTCTTGAGACAATCCCAGAAGTCTCTTGGACCTATCTCTAACAATTTTGACACCAAGGACGTAGCTAGCTTTACCCATGTCCTCCATATCAAACGTGGAGGACAACCACTCTTTAGTGGATTTCTGCAACTCTTTGCTATTGCCAGCCATGAGTATGTCATCAACATACAAGGTCAGAATGACAAATTTACCATTGGATCTCTTAACGTACACACAGTGATCTTCCTCAAGCATAGAGAACGCATTCTCTGATATAGCTTGATTGAAGCGAATGTTCCACTGTCTAGACGCTTGTTTTAAGCCATATAAGGACTTATTGAGCTTGCACACTTTGCGCTCTTGTCCTTTGACTTGAAAACCTTCAGGTTGATCCATATAGATCTCCTCCTCAAGTTCTCCATTGAGAAAAGCAATCTTTACATCCATTTGGAAAAGTTCTAAGTCCATCTGAGCTACAATAGCTAGTAGAAGGCGGATGGAGGCAAACCTAACCACGGGTGAAAAGGTTTCCTCAAAATCCACGCCTTCTCTTTGAGTGTAGCCTTTAGCTACCAGTCTAGCCTTGAATCTATCAATAGATCCATCCTCCTTCCTCTTAATCTTGAGGATCCACTTGGCCCCAATGGCCTTTCTGTTCGACGGTAAGTCGACCAAGTCCCATACTCGATTAACTTTCATCGACTCTAACTCTTCCTTTATAGCTTCTAACCACTCTTTCGCATTTGGACCTTCCAAAGCCTCTTTCAAGGTCTCCAGTTCTTTAGCGATTACTGTCATCCCAGATGATTCATAATCAATTTCTTCTTTAGCTATCATGAGGGCCTCTTCCTCTAAGAGAAATCGTCTACGAGGAATGAGCCCGCGTTTACTTCGCCGCAGATGGGTATCTGATGGCTCATCCTCCGTGACAGCTATCGGATCCTCAGCATTGCTGCTCCCACTAGGATTGACTGGTGGAACCTCATGTTTAACTTCCAGATCCTGATCCCGTGGAGTGGCAATGACCTCATCTTGTTGTTCAAAGAAGCCCACTGACTCTTTGATAGCTCCAGCAAGAGTTGGAAAATCATTTTCCAAGAATGTGGCATCCCTAGACTCCAGTTCCGTCCTTCTTTCATTCTCGTCTAACCCGATAAAAACATAACCTTTGGAGAGATCACCGTATTTTACAAAGATACACTTTTTCCCTCTAGGTCCTAGTTTTCCATATCGGTGACTAGTAGAATGAATGTATGCCGCGCATCCCCAAGGATGCAGCAGACTAAAATCAGGCTTTTGTCCTGTCCATAACTCATATGGAGTTGAGGGAACCGATTTTGTTGGAACTCTATTGAGGATATAGGCAGCAGTCATTAGAGCATCTCCCCAAAACGAAATTGGAAGCTCGTATGCGCCATCATGGATCTAACCATGTCTAGCAACGTTCTATTCCTTCTCTCGGCAACACCATTTTGCTGAGGAGTATAAGGCATAGTAAGCTGTCTAGATATCCCCTTTTCATCACATAACTCCTTAAACATTATGGAGAGATACTCCCCACCTCTGTCCGTTCTGAGAGTTTTTATCTTATTATCCAATTCATTCTCTACCAAGCTCATGAATCTCTTAAAGCATTCTAGAGCTTCTGACTTGTGAGAAATAAGATAAATATGACCATATCTAGTGTAGTCATCAATAAATGTGATGAAGTAACTTTGTCCATGTCTAGTACGCACATTCAAAGGTCCACAAATATCCGAGTGAATTAGTTCTAAAGGAGAAGTAGCCCTAATGGCTTTTCCGAACGGTTTTCTAGTTGCCTTTCCAGCTAGACAAGATTCACAGGTCGGCAATTCAAATTTGGCGCATTCTCCTAATACCCCCTCCTTTGCCAACCTGTTCATCCGGTCAACACCGATGTGACCTAGTCTAGCATGCCACATAGCTGAATCATTATTCATGGAACTTTGGCTCATAAAGGCACTAGTATTACGATTGAAATCATAAATTGCGTCCAACACAATAAAACCGTCTGAAAGAAAAGCACGTCCATAATAAATGTTAGCAAGGTATAAACCCATATCATTGTTCTCAAAAACAACTTTAAAACCATGTCTCATCAAAACAACAATAGAAATAATATTTCGCCGTATAGCTGGTGCATACAACACGTCGTGAAGTAATAGGATCCGGCCACTTCGCAAAGCGACTTTGCATGTGCCAACTCCAAGAACCTCAATGCTAGTGTTGTTCGCCATGTTTATTCACCTCCCACTTGGAACTATTGGATTAATCTGGGATTAATAAGCAATTTGCCCAAAGCACAGACACATGGCACGTCCCTATTGGACTACACATTTAGGGTTTGGGCACTGACAGGAAGTGGCAGGAGAGGTATTATCCATGCATATTGATATGTATGTTCCATAATAAAACAAATTCATTTTTTTTATTCTTATTAATGGTTATTGTCTCCGATTCACCAACTTTGTTATTTATTTCGGAAGAAGCAAAGAAATAATCAAAAAAAAGTATGAAAAAATTCAACGATTTTTATTCTTAATTATTTCGGTCTTCCCTTTCTTATCTCTTTTTGAAAAATGTTTTAAACTCTTATTTATTTGGTTGATCAAATAATATGACCAAATTGCTGACTCAAAAGAAAATATTTATTAATTAAGATACGAAGTATTATATTTTTAAGGATTTTACTATTCTGATGATTTAGAATAATATAGTAAGAAAAAATCTTTATACCGAAAACATTCTTTGATTCGGATATACATCTAGTATCTACCCATAATCCAATAAGGACGTGCCATGTGTCAGTGCTTTGGGCAAATTGCTTACTAATCCCAGATTAATCCAATAGTTCCAAGTGGGAGGCGAATAAACATGGCGAACAACACTAGCATTGAGGTTCTTGGAGTTGGCACATGCAAAGTCGCTTTGCGAAGTGGCCGGATCCTATTACTTCACGACGTGTTGTATGCACCAGCTATACGGCGAAATATTATTTCTGTTGTTGTTTTGATGAGACATGGTTTTAAAGTTGTTTTTGAGAACAATAATATGGGATTATACCTTGCTACCATTTATTATGGACGTGCCTTTCTTTCAGACGGTTTTATTGTGTTGGACGCAATTTATAATTTCAATCATAACGCTAGTGCCTTTATGAGTCAAAGTTCCATAAATAATGATTCAGTTATGTGGCATGCTAGACTAGGTCACATAGGTGTTGACCGGATGAACAAGTTGGCAAAGGAGGGGGTATTAGGCGAATGCTCCAAATTTGAGTTGCCGACCTGTGAATCCTGTCTACCTGCAAAGGCAACTAGAAAACCGTTCGGAAAAGCCATTAGGGCTACTTCTCATTTATAAGTAATGCACTCGGATATTTGTGGACCTTTGAATGTGCGTACTAGACATGGACAAAGTTACTTCATCAAATTCATTGATGACTTCACTAGATATGGTCATATTTATCTTATTTCTCACAAGTCAGAAGCTCTAGAATGTTTTAAGAGATTCATGAGCTTGGTAAAGAATCAATTGGATAATAAGATAAAAACTCTTACAACGGATAGAGGTGGGGAGTATCTCTCCACAATGTTCAAAGAGTTATGTGATGAAAAGAGGATATCTAGACAACTCACTATGGCTTATACTCCTCAGAAAAAAATGGTGTTGCCGAGAGAAGGAATAGAACGTTGCTAGACATGATTAGATCCATGATGGTGCATGTGAGCTTGCCAATTTCGTTTTGGGGAGATGGTCTAATGACTGCTGCCTATATCCTTAATAGAGTTCCAACAAAATTGGTTCCCTCAACTCCATATGAGTTATGGACAGGACGGAAGCCTTATTTTAGTCTACTGCGTCCTTAGGGATGCGCGGCATACATTCATTCTACTAGTCACCGATATGGAAAACTAGGACCGAGAGGGAAAAAGTGTATCTTTGTAAAATACAGTGATCTCTCCAAAGGTTATGTTTTTATCGGGTTAGACGAGAATGAAAGGACGGAACTGGAGTATAGGGATGCCAGATTCTTGGAAAATGATTTTCCAACTCTTGCTGGAGCTATCAAAGAGTCAGTGGACTTCTTTGAACAACAAGATGAGGACATTGCCACTCCACGGGATCTGGAAGTTGAACATGAGGTTCCACCAGTCAATCCTAGTGGGAGCAGCAGTGTTGTGGATCCGATAGCTCTCACGGAGGATGAGCCATCAGATACCCATCTGCGTCGAAGTAAACGCGGTCTCATTCCTCGTAGGCGGTTTCGCTTAGAGGAAGGGGCCCTCATGATAGCTGAAGAAGAAATTGATTATGAATCATCTGGGATGACAGTAATCGATGAGCAAGAACCCGAGACCTTGAAAGAGGCTTTGGAAGGTCGAAATGCGAAAGAGTGGTTAGAAGCTATAAAGGAAGAGTTAGAGTCGATGAAAGTTAATCGAGTCTGGGACTTGGTCGACTTACCGTCGAACCGAAAGGCCATTGGGGCCAAGTGGATCCTCAAGATTAAGAGGAAGGAGGATGGATCTATTGATAGATTCAAGGCTAGACTGGTAGCTAAAGGCTACACTCAAAGAGAAGGCGTGGATTTTGAGGAAACCTTTTCACCCGTGGTTAGGTTTGCCTCCATCCGCCTTCTACTAGCTATTGTAGCTCAGATGGACTTAGAACTTTTCCAAATGGATGTAAAGATTGCTTTTCTCAATGGAGAACTTGAGGAGGAGATCTATATGGATCAACCTGAAGGTTTTCAAGTCAAAGGACAAGAGCGCAAAGTGTGCAAGCTCAATAAGTCCTTATATGGCTTAAAACAAGCGTCTAGACAGTGGAACATTCGCTTCAATCAAGCTATATCAGAGAATGCGTTCTCTATGCTTGAGGAAGATCACTGTGTGTACGTTAAGAGATCCAATGGTAAATTTGTCATTCTGACCTTGTATGTTGATGACATACTCATGGCTGGCAATAGCAAAGAGTTGCAGAAATCCACTAAAGAGTGGTTGTCCTCCACGTTTGATATGGAGGACATGGGTAAAGCTAGCTACGTCCTTGGTGTCAAAATTGTTAGAGATAGGTCCAAGAGACTTCTGGGATTGTCTCAAGAGACTTATATTAACAACGTCTTGAAGAAATACCATATAAACAAATGCAAACCAATCGACACTCCTGTTCAGAAGGGTTTGCACTTGAGCCTTGATAAGCATCCTGAGACTCCTGAAGAGAAGGTCAAAATGAGCAAGGTTCCATACTCCAATGCTGTGGGAAGCCTTATGTACGCTATGATGTGTACTAGGCGATACATTTGTTATGTTGTGGGCATGGTGAGTCGATACCAGTCCAGCCCAAGCATGGAGCACTGGAAGGCGGTCAAGAGAATCATGAGATACCTCAGAGGAACGAGTAACTACATGCTGTGTTACCAAGCATCAGATCTCCGCCTGATTGGCTATAGTGATGCCGATTGGGCTGGAGACATTGATGAAAGGAAGTCTACCTCTGGTTATGCTTTCTTGCTGGATAATGGGGCCATCTCATGGTCCAGCAAGAAGCAAACCTGTATAGCCCTGTCGACTATGGAAGCAGAGTATGTTGCATGCTCTGCAGCAGTACAGGAGGTAGTTTGGTTAAGGAGGTTCTTACAACATACTGGGCTAGTAGAGACATCTGATGAGCCTGTTGTTGTCTATTGTGACAGCATGGCTGCCCTTTGTTATGTGAAAGACCCCAAATATCATGGAAAGACCAAACATATACAGGTTAGGTATCATTTTGTGAAGGACATCACAGCGAGAAAGGAAGTTGTGTTAAGACATGTGTCTACTAGTCTTGTGGTAGGTGACCCTCTTACCTAGGCTATAGCTAAGGACTCGTTTGTGTCTCATGTGCAGTCCTTAGGCTTACGCAAACTTTGATGTATTGGCATGTGTAACTTCCTTTTATGAGTGATTGTGTTTTTTCTTTCGACTATATCTGTTTGGTTGATGTAGTTGTTCTAGCATAAAATAATATTCTGTCAATAGGCTAAAGAATGCTCACCCACACGAGCATTCGTCTCTGGCACTTTTTGATAGCGATCAGAGATGAGACTGATCATGAAGAGATCTTGTATGATAGATCCAGACAAGTTCATGATAGGATAGTCGCCTTGATTAAGAATCAAGATGAGATCCTCTATGTTGGTGAGGATTGACATGAATGTTCCCACGATTCATGTGACCTATAGAAGCCTAGTGCGAGCATCACATGTGGCGCCAGGTGGCACCTGTATGGTGTTAAGGCGACAATGATGAAGCTCGGGTCAGGCGCAGAGGGGCTGCGACTGGACTATGACTTGTATGGTGTTGAGAGACAGACATATTGTTGTGTCCAGTATGATCCACCATAACATGTTTGTCATACAACATGTGCTGAGCGACCATTTGGAAGTGAAAGGATGGATCCCTTCTCCACTGTGCGAGTCCAAGACTTGATTGTCATTAGTTACCCTCAGTGACCTTTGACGACACCATGAAGCAAAGAGTTGATGTGGCTACTTTGGGATGTTATCTATGACCATGAGAGATTCGGTCTAAAGAGGCCTCTTCGGGAAAGGAGTCAACTCTAAGTGTAATGGTGGTCTGGGGCGAAGGGAAAGGTTTGACTCGACTGCACTAATAGTATTTGCTGGGCCCAACTGTATTGGATACAGTAGCAAGTACCTTGAGGACAAGAACGTATTCTCTCTGAGGGATCGAGATACCGTTCATGTCAAGTGAGTTTTTGAGTAAACCTGGGGAACTATGATGTGCATTTGACTGCTTATTTATTGGTTTTTCAGGATGTTGTCATTCTGGCCTTCTAGTAAGGTTTCTAGTTTGAGACTCCTAAATTGCAGGTGCATCACCGGTCGTACGACCCATTTGTCCGTATGATCGGAAGAGTGCATGTGTCGGGGACACAGATGATCTTGTATCGGGGATACATGATCAGAGACTTGTGTGTTGTGGATGCGTTCTTGGAGACAGAAATAGTTGTATATATCAGGGATGTATACATGTGTGTCGGGGACACATAGAGAGGTGACATATTGCCATTGTGTGATTGTATGTATCTGGGATATATGCATATGTGTCGGGGACACAAAAGCAAATGACATGTTGTTATCGTGCTATTGTGCAAGTGGGAGATATTGGATTAATCTAGGATTAATAAGATATTTGCCCAAAGCACTGACACATGGCGCGTCCCTATTGGACAACACATTTAGGGTTTAGGGTGGAGCCATCTATATAAGGAGGGGAGCGTCCCATTGGAGAGATGGATCTCATGTGCAAAACCCTAGCCTCAAACCTAACCTAGCCGCCACTTCCCTCTCCCTCAAATCCGTCCCTTCCACCAACTAGGACTCTTGGGTTGTGGATTTGTTCTTCTTCTCCAAGAGATTAGAAGACCGGCCGGTGCTCGAGAAGACTCCGTCAGGTTATCGTCGAATCTTCTTCCGCTGCCACAGGTTCTCTCCACCAAAGGTAAATCGGAACCTGTAGTCTAAATCGTAGTTTGCTAACATTGAGGAGGCAAACTTAGAGCATGCTGAAACACCAAGCACGTTAGGCGAGGTGGTAAGGGGAGAGGTTGGCCGGAGAGGTGGGGAGGGAGAGGAATGTGAAAGGGATGATGACATGGATGCTAGAAGGGCTGACGTGGATGTGAGTGCAAGTGAGTTGGGGACACGTGGAGGGCCAGGTCGGAGAGATAGGAGGAAGGAAAACAACAAGGTCTTGGCACATTTTTGCTCCCCCCAAACTTTGGAAGGAACAAATAAGGAGCCTCCACGTCACACTATGGAAACCAACTTGGGAGAAAAATGGGAATCCCCCCAAGCCCTTTAACGGATTCAAACTAGAGTGCAAAAGCTAAGGAGCCTATTGGTGGCCAAAAGTAGTAGAGGTTAGTGGGGAGGGAAAGTGTGTGTTCCATTTTAGGGCAAACCAATGACAAAGGGCTTGAGTGCTCTAGTCCTGCATTGGCAAATGAGGAGAGGACAAGTGGACATGAAGAAGACAAAATGGGGTATCACAAGACTCCTCCAAAGGATCATAGCTTGGGACATAATTCTTTTGGTGGCAAAGGGGGACGTACCCATGACCTCATGCATGGGGAACCCTTACGTGAGGCTAATGGGGTGGAGGAGTGCACTTTGGACACATTGGAAATTTCAGAGGGTTACCCACAAAGGAAAATGCAGCAAGCACAGGAGAAGGCTCTAAAAGAATGTGAGAGGATGAGGAACATCTCCAAAGGAGAGGAGGAAAAGAAAAATGGACGAGCTTCTATGATGCATATTGAGGCACGATGGGATTCACCCACAAGTGTGGCACGGGGAAATGAGCATACCAAGCAAGTTGAAGAACCGAGTGGGGGAGTGTTTGAAGTACGTGGATACTCGGATGACAAACTCATGGAGGGCATAGAAGAGAGGAAAGAAGAAGGGCGTGAGGAAACACACACAAAACAGGTAGCCTCCCCACCACCCCTACTTAGAAGATCCGGGAGAAAGAGTAGTTGGAGAAAAGGAAGTCATGTGGAGGGGAGGGGTTACGTTTGAGTCAACACATTAGTGTGGAATGTACGCGGCTCAAATGGACGCGGTCGTGTACTTATGATTAGGGGTCGAATAAAGGAGGTAAACCCGGATGTGGTGTGTCTTGTGGAGCATAAGGTCAAGTATAAAGACTTGAACGATTTAAGCGTGCGATTTGGCCCAACGAATGGATGTCAAATAGTATGATTGTGGACTCCGAGAGGATTTTGGTGCTATGGAATGATCAGCTAGTAAGCTTGGGGGTTACGTTTGAGTCAACACAACTTCTTCATTTCCATGGGCGCTTGAGAAAGGATGGCACTGATTTTGACCTCACCCATCTATGGAGGAAATGGGCATGTGGATCGGTGAGCATTGTGTAGGGACCTACTAGATGTTGCACCACATGAGTCAAGACTTTGGCTGGTTGGGGGAGACTTTAACTGCATCAGGTCACCTAGTGAAAAACGTGGAGGGTCTACTGGAAATGAGATCGCCATTCAGGAATTCAATGAATGTGTTGATGCTCTTCAACTCCTAGAAATGCCGTCAATGGGAGGTGAATTCACGTGGTCAAACTCTTCTGAGGGAAGCACGTACATTAAGACAAGGATAGATAGACTTCTGATGAACCATGCGTGGCTGGAGGTATTCCCTCAGTCGTTCTATGTTGTTGGTGCAAAGGGCCTAAGTGACCATGCCACGCTTGTTATGAAAACGGAAGGAAATGAAAGATGGAAAAAGAAGATGTTCATATTTGCGAATTATTGGGTGGATCATGAGTAGTTTGGGGGAGTTGTTCAACGACCTTGGACCACGTATGTGGAAGGTACCCCCATGTTTCGCGTGGTGGGCAAGCTAAACGAAGTAAGAAAGTCCCTTATAAGCTAGGGTGGGCATACCTTTGGCAACGTTACAAACAAGGTTGGAAAGGCATGGGAAACACTTGAGGAGGCGAGAACGAAACTACTCAGCCATCCATTGGATGAAGGGTTTGCTCTAGCCTCACGGGAAGCTAAGGATACACTTGCTCGAGTCCTTGTTTCGGAGGAGTCCATTATTCGACAAAAATCAAGAGTCAAGTGGTTAAAGGAGGGAGATCGAAACACTAGGTTTTTCCATGGACAACTTAGAGTGAGGAAAGCCACCAATCAAGTGAGGCGAGTGGGGGAGGGACCTAGTAGAGTGGAGGATGAGGCCGATATCCGGGAAGCATTTCGGCTCTTTTATGCTAACTTGTTTGCTAATGATTTTCAGGTACAACCCCTCAACCAAACCATTGTCTTACCACGACTAACGCAAGGAGAGGGGGCAACTTTAATTCGAAAGCTAGACCCAAAAGAACTCCAAGATGTAGTGTTAAATGCAAGTGTGGTCAAGGTGCCGGGACCCGATGGATTCAATGCCAAGTTCTTCAAGGCAACATGGATATTATCAAGCGGGACCTTATCAAGGCTGTGGCCTCATGCCTCAAAAGTGGGAGGGCTCTAACTAAATGGAACAACACATCCATTACGATCATCCCGAAGAAAAAGCCCCCAACTTTGGTAGAGGCCTTTCGACCCATAGCTCTATGCAACATGACGTATAGATTCACCTCCAAAGAGCTTGCAAATTGCTTGAAGGGGTTGTTAGCACGTTTGGTGGGGGAAAATCAGAGTGCTTTTGTCAAAGGTCGGAGAATTGGTGATAACATCTTACTAGCACATGAGCTTTGTCACAATCTTCATCTAGAGAAAGGGAATGTCCGCATGTGCATAAAGCTGGACAACAGGAAAGCGTATGACTCCATCTCTTGGGAGTTTCTGGATCAAGTAATGAAGAGGTTCAACTTTCTGGACAAGTGGCGACGGTTGATCTTGGCATGTGTGGAGGCCATCTTCGTGGTGACCGTAAATGGAGCAAACTCAGCCCCATTCCGAGCCCGAAATGGGTTGTGGCAAGGTGACCCATTGGTCCCCTACCTATTCGTGTTGTGCATGGAGGTGCTGAGTGAGATGGCGCGGATGGCGGTCTTGGAGAAAAAAATCGAGCCACTAACATGCGGAGATATTAACATGTCACATTTATTGTTTGCGGATGATGTTTTGCTATTTGCAAAGGCTACAGAGGAAAATGCGAGGGCCATTAAAAGGGTTCTTGAGGAGTTCACAGCATGCTCGGGGCAAAGATTCAACGCTTTGAAAAGTCAAGTCTTCATGGGAGGTGACGTGGTGCATGGAGCATGGACTGAAGCACACCTTCAGATGGAGCGCAAGGTGATTGACATCATTTCATCCTCATATTAGTATCTTATATCCATTATATTACACCTAAGCAATGCTACGTGACGAGTTTTATGTTTGAATTTCAGAAATAAAGAGGTTTGAAGAGAAGAGGCATGAAAGGACTCAAAAGCAGGAAAATGACTTAATTGTGAGACCTGGGGACTAAGATGCAAGGGAGAAGGACCTGAACGTAAGACTGAAGGACCAAAGAGCAAAACAGGAAACTCCACACCATCATGGGGAGTATTTTGGCAATTCGATTCGGGTCGGAGCTCCAACAAGCACAGTAGATGCATCCAACACCAACAAATATATCAAGACAAGCCCAAAACAAATTTCAACTCGATCTAGATCCTGTTGACCGCCAATTGGCGGTCCGTATCTTCGCGGATCTGATGAAACTTCTGGAGCGCATGTATTATAAGATGTTTAGGCTCTTTTTGGTATTTGTTTAATCCCACATCGGGGGATTGTCCCGGATTACTTTTTTCTATGGCTATAAATAGAACTCTTCACCTTCTATTGTAAACTACCCATTGCTTGGTGGCATTCTCTCTACTAAGGAGTAAGCCTTGAAGCAAAACTCAAGGTGGAGAAGAATGCTACCTTCAATGTGAGTCATTGTAAATAAAAAAATTGTTCTAGTTTCTTTTAATCTTGTCTTTTAATTTGTGCATGCTTGTTTAGTCTTTCCTTTCCTTTTAAGCTTATTTAATGCTCCTTTCTTGCTTAGTTAAATTTCCTTTCAGTATAATGTTTCATGTTGTTAATGTAGGTAGTGTAATGATTAGTGAGTAGTTCCATCCCCATTTGGGGGTGGAGAAATATGTGATATGATCATGTAGTGTATTAGGTGTGTGTTATCTTAATCTCTTGAGCCTTATATGATTTCCATAACCATCTAATGGGATTTCACTCTTATCTTTGATATGCTAATGCTTTTGAATGAAGCTTAGCTTATGCTTAGATTAGTGGACCTATTTTATGGGGAATGATAAGGTGAGGATATGGATGGAATTAATATTGGAAACACAATTTGTAGTGTATGTACTCTTGTTGCCTTTACCTTGGTTAATGCCTTGTATGTTTTAATGATATTGGGTTATCTTATTTCATGTGGAGGCATAGTAGGGTCTAGTCTTTATACGTGAGTTCATTTAGCTTCATTCCAATTATTGTCTTGTATGTTTTAACAATATAGTCTTATCTTATTTCATGTGGAGGCAAAGTTGGATTTAGTTTTATGATTTCATGCACTACATGTTGTGAGGAGCATAATTGATCACATACACACACACATCTTTATATTCACCTTATTTCTCTACCCCCTATGGGGTTTAGTTTTATTGCTTATCTTCCATTTCCTTTTTGCATTGTGGAGTAGTTTAGTGTAACCAACCGTTCTCTCCTTTCTTTACCACTCGCCTTCGAACAAACCAAAAGTTGACACACCTCCTTGTGGATCGACCCGTATTTGCCACCGCTTCAACGTGGCCGTGCACTTGCGGTTTAATTAAAACGCTCAATCAAGTTTTTGGCGCCGTTGCCGGGGAGGTGCTCTGTCCAGACCTTGGATTGGACGTTTCGAGTAATTTTTAATGTTTTGTTTTCAGTTTTGCTTAGTTTTAGGGATCCTAGAGATCACGAGGAGGCTACTGGACGAGTTTGAGCACAAGAACTTTAACAAGGACCGTCAATCAGCGGTCTTGGACCGCCAATTGGCGGCCTGGTGAGTGGTTTTGGCTCTTAATTTTCTTCTGGTAGTTGATGCTTTCACTTTAGTTATCTGGGAGCACTCACTAGTGCAGAATTGGCTTTACTCATCGCCCAATAGACGTCGGCCGTTATAACGACCGACGTCTAGTGGGGAGAGGACAGAATGGACGTCGGTCGTCATTGCGGCCGACGTCTATGTGGTACTATAGACATCGGGTGTGGGAATAACACGTTTAGCCGACGTCTATAGTGTATAGACGTCGGTTGGTTTAGTACCTTGTGAACCCGACGTCTATAGGGTATAGACGTCGCCCTATAGACGTCGGACGTAATGTAAGACCGACGTCTATACTCCAACCATATAGACGTCGAGGTATAGACGTCGGTGTTATGTAACATCCGACGTATATAGGTCTTAAAGAAATCGGACAGACGCGTTTTCTTTCATTCATTTCAGACGAAACCCAACCAAACCCTAGCCGTCCCGCGACCGAACTCTCCTCCGCGACCATCCTCCGACCGATCCGCACCGTTTCCGGTACCGCAGCGAGCTCCCAAGCTCTCCTCCACCTCTGCGGCCCTCTTCTCCTTCTTCCACTGTCTTCCTCCGTCTCTCTCCACATGTTGGTTTTAAGTTCGTTTTTGGTTGTTTTAAGTTCGTCTTCCTCCGTCTTTCTCCACATATTCTTTCTAACTTAGCCTTCATCTCGTGTCGTTTACAGTCGTCTCCTCCGCGACGTCTTCGGGAACCACAAAGACCTCCTCCGACATGTATTTGTGTTTGTGTATGTGTTTGTGCATGTATGCTTGTTTGTTTATGCTTGTATGCATATGTGGATGAAATTGTGAGTATTTGTGAACAAATTTATAGGTGAACGAATTTGGTGCAGTTGTATGTAAACGACGACGATGACTAAAAACAATTTCGTCGGATGCTATTTATTTTTTTTGTCCAGGTTTAGGAATAGACGACTATTGTTTCTATTAGACGACGTCTATTCCTCTGAAGAAAGGAATAAACGTCGGCTTTATATGGAATCCGACGTCGATCCCTAACGGATAGACGTCGTATGTTCGTTAACCGACGTCTATCCCTAAAGTATAGGCGTCGTATGCTATTTAACCGACGTCTATCCCTAAAGTATATACGTCGTATGTAAGTTAACCGACGTCTATCCCTAAAGTATAGACGTCGGTCTATAAGGTGACCGACGTCTATACGTTAACGAATACACGTCGGCGTCTAATTACAGCCGATGTATATACTTTAGGGATAGACGTCGTCTATACTATGGCCGACGTCTATGTATAGACGACGCACACATAGACGTCGGATAGGGGTGTGTTTATATCCGACGTGTATAGCCCCGTACAGCCGACGTATATTCCTTTTCTGTAGTAGTGACTATTTTGCATGTTGTGACTTGTAGTTTACTCCCAGATCATTAAACCAATCCCCATTAATCAACTTGGCCTTAAAATCCAAAGCAAAAGACTAGACATTCTTCCTTGTTTAGGTCATGCATCATGTACTTGACTTAGGCATGTAGTCGTCTTTTCTTTTAGCTTTATCTTCAGTTGTTGCGTGCTGGCGTGAGGTACGCATTTCCTACACTCATTCATGCATCTTGTATGCCCATGCATTAGTTAGTAGGAATTGCTTGAGGACAAGAGTGAGTTGAGCGTTTGATTGGAGTGATTGATTGCTAGATTTAGGATCAAAACACTACTAAGGAGGGGTTGTACCATAAAAGATAAGGTGGGGGATTTCATCACCCTTTCCTTCGTCCCAAAAATCACTCTCAATCAACGTTAACTAAAAGCAAGTAGACATTGGCCCTAAGATTTTGGACGCACTAGGAGAGTAATCTAGTTGAGACCGTCATGGCCTGATCGGCGTTGCCTACCTTCTCGATAGTAGGAGGTACTGGATCTCCGGATTTGGTATCACTTGTTGGACATTGTTGTCTTCGTTGTAGGGGGGTGAGGCGTGTCGAGGCTAGTGACCTCGAAGTTAGGCGTCGTCTAGCCTAAGGACCCATTGCCTTACATTGTTTGAGTCGTGCTTGCTAGTTAGGCTTCTACCTTCACCTTTTACCCACGCTATCTTTACGGAATCTTCCCTTCTCCTCTGAGTCATCTTCTTCTCACCTACTTCTACATTCTAGTCTCCTCCCCTTTACACTCTCTGGTAGCGTTTTAGGGTCGAGTCGAGCACTTTTTACGGGTTTTGCCTCGTGGTGGTGAGAGTGGTCGACTCTAGAGTTGTCTGTTGAGATGGATGGTTACATGGGCGACCGTCCATATCATTGTTGGGACCAAGACAATTCGTCCTGGTATTCCGGACCCATGCAACCTGGGGTGCCTCAGACAAACACCCCGTATGGTTGGGATAATCTTAATTGTGTGACTGAACATTCTTCATATTGGGGTAATATGAGAGAGCCACCGACTGCTAGACCACCATCTAGTTACGTCGGATCATATGTTAGTCATCAAACTGAGACATTACAAGAACCTTTGGCCTCTTTCATGCATGTGGTAGATGACATGAGTGCACCGGTGGCTCCAGTAGCCCTACTGTGTGACTGTTGTGGGTTGAGTGGTCATGTGATCGGGGAATGTCCTTATGTTGCCCCCGAGCTTGAGTATGAGCACACATTTTCCCAAAATGCTCATTATGACCATTACGCATCCGCGTACGACCCTAGAGGGATGGATTCGTGGGGAGACAATTCTTATTCAAATTCTTATACATCATTTCCACCCCAGTATCCTCCTCCCGAATACCCGGAAGTCTACCAACACCCCACTCCAAATCATTGGACTCATTCTCAGCCCATCAACACCCAACCCCAAAACTTCTCAAATTCGGACTTGGACCTCATAGTTGACCGCATACCTGATTCCTTGAGACAAACTTTCCTTACGTTCATGGAAACCACTCAACAATCCATACAAAATATGGCACTGCAAGTGAGTCAAATGTCACAGCAATTACGTGAATGTGAGGAGAGTAACTTTTCTGGTCAACATGAGGTTTCATCTTTTGATATCGAACCACCACCACATCCACAAATTCAAAGCACAATCTTTCAAAGTCAAACTCCTAGTCAGTCTGAGGGACTTGGGGTTTCAATTCACGATCACCTAGTGGAGGATTCGATTCAAATTGAGAATAACATGGACCAACTTCATTATGAGTCGGCACAGGATTGTACCTTATCTTTTTGTCCCGTAGCCCTTGAGTCACATGATATTCATGTTGTGCCTCTTAAGGACTCACCTCTGGTAGAGAAAGAGCTCCCTAGTACCCTTAATTTCAAACAACCTGATGAGAGTTTGCCTCTCACTATTGTTCCTGATCATCTTGGAAATGATGGAACATCAAACAACTACATTGCTCATGAGGGTATTAGGAGTTCCTTGGAGGATACCTTGGGTATAAGACCTACTTTTTGTTCGCCTGGTGTGCCAGACATACCTAACAAGGGTCTTGACCTCGTTCTGACGCACCAGCTTGTTGGTTGGAGAGTTTGGATTGATGATCATAACTTCAGCAGCGCAATGGGAGAAACTCTTCCTCCGTTGCCCTTATTTCCCAAACTCTTGAGAGGTTCAAGCTCTTTCAGTTTGATCCTTTGAATGAGACGCATTTGCGTCCAATTCATGAACCTCTCATTTTATCTTGTGTTCTTTGTGAAGGGGCCCACGCATGAGTATTCTGGCCCCGTGTGGTGTCATGTTCCATTTCCAAGTGTATTGACCCACTTTTGAGGTTCCCATTTGATGTCTCTTGACAAATGAAGATGAGAACTTACGTTTGTACATAGTTATATTCAAAAAAAACTCCTTCAGTGTGCATCGATTGTTGTGGGCTCCAACCCTTGAGTATTTGGGCCCCATTTCTTTCACGTATTTGTATCCCTTTTTAAGTATATCACAGGTTCTGAGGGGAATTGGGGTTGTGTCCATCAACATAACCACGAACTTTTTTTGCGCTTCATGTTGGTGGGATCTTTCCTTTTTCATGCATAAATCCATGTAATTTCATGCTCACATTCATTGAGGACAACGCATGAAGTAGGTGTGGGGGGTGTTTTTACGTGTGTACATAGTCGAGCCTTTTCCTTTGATTTTTGTTTTCTTTTGTGTGCATTGTTAGGGTCATGTTAGTGTGATGCATTTAATATCGATATATCTTCTTGCCATGATCCTTGGGTGACTTGTCTTCTTTTGTTTTCTTAGTGCTTCAAAATTTTCACATTTCTTTCAAAATCTTTATGTGTTTGTGAAAGAAAATGTTTTGTGGGTTTTGTGTGTGTTTAGCATGTGCAAAACCATTGAGAGGCAAAGTAAAAAGAAATCTCCCAAAATTGTCTTGAACTTGATGCATTAGGATATCTAGTACAGTGGCTTTAGGATTTATCGAGTCGTTAGGATGCACCCCAGTTTTCCCTTGGGGGTGTGTAATCGTAGGGTTTCAGTGCTCAAACATTTAAAGAAGTCCACCCTGAATCTAGTGAGTCAATAACTCATGTCTGTTAAATTAAGGGAGTTTGTTGTAGTCAAGGACCCTTTAAATCTTGTTGTGAGACATTAACTGTAGGGGTTTTGGTTCATGTGTAGATAAAAAATAAGTGAGTAGGTGTTCTCTCTTCTCGCACGTCTCCTATCACTCGGGAAAGTACGTCTGAGGGGACTTTGTGCCTGGTGCTTTCGAGTCATCTGACTTGGGATGCACCGACCGAACTCCCGTTACACGGGTGGTAGGGAGTGCCCTATGTGGAGATTTTAGGGATGATGTACGTGATAGTGTAAGTCTTAATAGGCAATGATGCACGAAACCTGACCCTGGGAGAATGAAGCTCCAACTAATAAAAAGAAAAGAAGAAAAACAAAAAAATGAGAAAAGGAACAAAAAGAAAACAAATTGGTAATGCAAATAAGAACCTTAATGGAGTTTACACTTTGTATCACTTGACGATGTTGAGGTTGTCCATGTCTTTCACTTAATTCCTTATTGAACTTGCACGAATGGTTCATTAGGCTAGGTGTGTGGACTGATTACCTATATAGACTCGGCCTGTAGGATTATCGCGTCCAATGATCGACAAAATTTGTCCAGCGAGTCGAGTGTCTAGATTGAATAATGCATGTTGTTCGGATTTTGTGGGTATCCGCTGAAAACCCTCAGGAGACAACACTCCTCCTCCTTGGCAAGAAGGAGGTTTTATGGCTTGTTGCACGTGCTAAGTGCAACCGTGATTCCTACGAAAGTGAGTTAGGATTTCTTGTTTCTCGTTTGTTTCTCTCTTTCTTTGTTTTGCTCAAGACTAGCAAAAACTTAGGTGTGGGGGTATTTGATTGTCATCATTTCATGCTCATATTTGTATCTTATATCCATTATCTTACACTTAAGCAATGCTACGTGACGAGTTTTATGTTTGAATTTCAGAAATAAAGAGGTTTGAAGAGAAGAGGCATGAAAGGACTCAAAAGCAGGAAAAAGGACTTAATTGTGGGACCTGGGGACTAAGATGCAAGGGAGAAGGACCTGAACGTAAGACCGAAGGACCTAAGAGCAAAATAGGAAAATCCACACAATCATGGGGAGTATTTTGGCAATTTGATTCGGGTCGGAGCTCCAACAAGCAAAGTAGATGCATCCAAGACCAACAAATATATCAAGACAAGCCCAAAACAAATTTCAACTCGATCTGGATCCTGCAGACCGCCAATTGGCGGTCCGGATCTTCCCAGATGCGATGAAACTTCTGGAGCGTGTGTATTAGAGGATGTTTAGGCAATTTTTGGTATTTGTTTAGTCCCACATCGAGGGATTGTCCCGGATTACCTTTTTCTATGGCTATAAATAGAACTCTTCACCTTCTATTGTAAACTACCCATTGCTTGGTGGCATTCTCTATACTAAGGAGTAAGCCTTGAAGTAAAACTCAAGGTGGAGAACAATGCTACCTTCAATGTGAGTCATTGTTAATAAAATAATTTTTCTAGTTTCTTTTAATCTTGTTTTTTATTTCTGCATGCTTGTTTAGTCTTTCCTTTCCTTTTAAGCTTCTTTAATGCTCCTTTCTTGCTTAGTTAAATTTCCTTTCAGTATAATGTTTCATGTTGTTATTGTAGGTAGTGTAATGATTAGTGAGTAGTTCCATCCCCATTTGGGGGGTGGAGAAATTTGTGATATGATCATGAACTGTATTAGGTGTGTGTTATCTTAATCCCTTGAGCCTTATTTGATTTCCATAACCATCTAATGGGATTTCACTCTTATCTTTGATATGCTAATGCTTTTGAATGAAGCTTAGCTTATGCTTAGATTAGTGGACCTATTTTATGGGGAATGATAAGGTGAGGATATGGATGGAATTAATATTGGAAAAACAATTTGTAGTGTATGTACTCTTGTTGGCTTTACCTTGGTTAATGCCTTGTATGTTTTAATGATATTGGGTTATCTTATTTCATGTGGAGGCATAGTAGGGTCTAGTCTTTATACATGAGTTCATTTAGCTTCATTCCAATTATTGTCTTGTATGTTTTAACGATATAGTCATATCTTATTTCATGTGGAGTCAAAGTTGGATTTAGTTTTATGATTTCATGCACTACATGTTGTGAGGAGCATAATTGATCACACACAGACACACACATCTTTATATTCACATTATTTCTCTACCCTCTATGGGGTTTAGTTTTATTGCTTATCTTCCATTTCCTTTTTGCATTGTAGTGTAGTTTAGTGTAACCAACCTTTCTCTCATTTCTTTAGCACTCGCCTTCAAACAAACCAAAAGTCGACACACCTCCCTGTGGATCGACCCGTATTTTCCACCGTTCAACGCGGCTGTGCACTTGTGGTTTAATTAAAACAATCAATCACAAGGCTTTCCCAGTTGTATACTTTGGGCTGCCTTTGTTCTCCGGGAGGATGGGACGAAGCCACTGTGCACCTTTGTTGAACAAAGTAAGGGCACGACTCTCCACTTGGAAGCAAACTCTCTTATGTATGGCTGGAAGAGTAGAACTTGTGCGCAGTGTCCTTACGTCCCTCAGCATCTACTGGACATCGACTTTCCTACTACCAATGAAAACCTTGAAAGAATTGGATAGCATCATGTGCCGTTTCATTTGGGGAGCGGAGAAGAAGTGGGCCGTGGTAGCATGGAAGGACGTGTGCACACCTAAAGAAGTGGGAGGCCTTGGACTCAAGAGACTAATAGAGTGGAACGATGTGGTCCTCTTCCTCCTCCTGGCGGATATCAATTCGCTATGGGTTAAATGTGTTTGCCGGAAGTACTTAAAAAATCGCTCCACTTGGCTTGCACGGCCACCATCTACCTCCTCCTAGGTATGGCGCGGTTTGCTTCGAGTTAGAGACATTGCTCGAAAGCACATTCAGTACGAGGTGGGAAATGGGGAAGTTATACGATTTTTCCAACACCCATGGTGTGGAGAGCCTTTACAATGCGAGGGTTGGGGTGACCAGCTTCACTATGAGATGGGAGTACCTTGGGACACTAGGGTCTCATATTTCATACGAGAGGGGGTGTGGAGCCTCCCACCCCTACGCTCTAGCGTGATGGAAGAAATATGCTCGAGGGTACGGCACACTAGGATTTTTGGAGGCACGGATAGACCCTTTAGACCAAATCGAAAGGGTGCTGCACTTGGAATGAAAGAAGTGTGGAGTTGGGTGAGAGAACTAGGTAGAAAGGTGGCTTGGGCAGGCATGGTTTGGTACAAATTTGTTGTCCCAAAACATGCACTCATGACGTGGAGAGCAATGAGAGGACGCCTACTCACAAAGAAGCTAATGATGCAGCGAGGAGCAACACATGACCCAACTTGTGTGTTGTGTGACGGGAAGGAAGAAGACATGGAGCACCTTTTCTGGGGTTGTCGATACACAAAGGACGTGTGGAGCTCCCTCCTTGGACACTTGGAGCTCAACCCGCGCATGGCACGAAATTTAGAGGGTGAGGCCATGCGTCTATCACATGCACGAGGGAGCAGACTTGGAAAGGTAGTAAGACGGTGGATTTTTAATGCTATAATCCATGAATGCTGGCTGGAAAGGAACCGAAGGATATTTGAGAGCGAAAGAAAGAGGTTTGTAGAGCTTCAGCGACCAGGCCATAAAGCTTACAATGGACGAAGATGAAGTGCAGAAATTTCTAAACATTTGGAGATAGAGATAGCATAGCTTGCTGATGACTTTGGCTGCTGCCATGACCCCATAATCAAACTACAACGTCGAATGCTATTTTATGTACTTGTAGTGTGGAGGCCGGTTATGCAAGTGGCATAAACCCGCAAACTTATCTTTAAATTTTTGTGTGGGTTTTAAACATTTTTAAATTAATAAAATTAAAGGCTAAGCCTCCCTTTGCTCTTACAAAAAAAAGAGGGGGAGACATGAGAGAGAAGGAGAGGGAGAAGGAGCGAGAAAAGGAGGGACATGCAAGGAGAAAGAGAAGGAGAAGGTGGAAAGAGAGATGGAGGAGAGAGGGAAAGAGATGAGAGAGAGAGAGGGGAATGAGACGGAGAGTGAGAGGGAGAACTAAACGGATAGAGAGAAGGAGGAGAGTTGAGAGAAAGAGAAGTAGAAATAGAAAGAATGGAATAAGGAGAGATAGTGAAGAAGTGAGACAGGAGACGGAGAGAGAGAGAAAGAGAAGGAGGAGGGAGAGGGAAGTAGGATAGTGAAGGAGAGAGAGTATTATGGATAGGACAAAAGGAGAAAAAGAGAGAGAAGGAGATGGAGAAGGCAAAGGGTAGAGAAGGAGAAAGAAAGAGACGGATAAGGAGAAGGAGAGAATGAGAGAGAAGGAGATGCAGAGGGTTAGAAAGATTGAAGAAGCGGAGAGAGACGGAGAAGGAGAAGAGGGAAGGACGAGAAGGAGAGGGAGTGAGAAATGAGAGAGGTAAGAGACAGAAGGATGGAAAGAGAAGGAGGGGGAAGGAGAAGGAGAAGGGGGAGAGAGATGGAGAGTGTAGGACGAAAGAGATGGAAATTGGGAAACGGGGAGACGAAACAAGATGAGAGACAGAGATGGAGAGAGAAGGAGAGCTAGAAGGAGGAGGAGAGAGGAGAGGCGGACAATGGGAGAGAGAGTGAGAAGGGAAAGGAGAGGGAGAGAGGAGAGACGGAGAAAGAGAAGTAGAGAGAACCATAGGGAATGAGAGAGAGGGAGATAGAGAGAAGGAGAAGGAGAAATATAAGGAGGGAGTGAAACAAAGGAGGAAAGAGTGAATTAGCAAGAGAAGAAGAGAGAGGGGAGAGAGGAGTCCTCGATTTACAGAAAAGGAGAGAGAGAAAGAGAAGGAGAGATGAAGAAGTAGAGAGAGAGGAGAGGGAGAAAGAGGGAGAGAAGGGGACAGAGAGAGTCTGTAAGTGTGCTAGATGGAGGCAGATGAGGAGAAGGAGAGAGAGATGGAATAGGAGACTGGAAGGGAAGGAGGAGAGAAAGAAAGAGAGAGGGAGAAGGAGAAGTAGAGACCAATGGTAAGAAGAGGGAGAAATAGAGAGAAGGAGAACGAGAAAGGAGGGGAAGGGGAGAGACAAAGAGAGAGGAGGGACATAAGGAGGAGAACAAGAAAGGCGGAGAAGGGGAGAGACAAAGGGGGAGGAGAGAGATAAGGAGGAGAACGAGAGGAGTGAGAGAGAGTGAAGGTGATAGAGAGTAAAAGAAGAAGGAGGAGGAGAGGGATGAGATAGAGAGGAGGAAGAGAAGGAGGGATAAGAAGGGGAGAGGAAGAAGGAGAACAAGGAGAGAAAAGGAGAAGGGGAGAGTGGAGAGAAGATGAGGAGAGAGAGAGAAGGACAAGGGGACCGAGAGGGGAGGAGACCCAGAAGGAGGAGTGGAAGAGAGGAGAGATAGAGAAGGAAGAGAGAGAAGAGGGAGACGGAGAGCGAGAGAGTAAGATAGAGTGAGAGAGGAGGGGGGAGAGTGAAGGAGAGGGAGAAGGAGACGGAGAGAGTGGGAGAGGGAGAGAGAAAGAGCGAAGATGAGATGGAGATAGAGAGAGATGCAAGAGGAGAAGGAGAAGGCAAGGAGAGAGAGGGGGATAGACAAGAAGATGATAGAGATGGAGAAGGAAAAGGGGATAGAGGAGAGGGATTGAAGTAGAGGAGAGGGAGGGAAGGAAGGAGATTGAAGACGAAGAGTAAAGGACAAGGAGAGAGAAGATAGAAGGGAAGAGAGAATCAGAGAAAGGAGTGAGAAGTAGACAGAGCGGGACAATAAGAGAGAGTGGAGAACAAGGAGAAGGAGGGAGATAGAATGAGAGAAGGAAAGAAAATGAGAGAAGGGAGAGAAGGAAGGATAAGAATAGAGAAAGAAGTAGAAGGAGGAGAGAGAGAAAGATGAGGAGAGATGGGGAGACATGAGAGAGAAGGAGAGGGAGAAGGAGCGAGAGAAGGAGCGACATGCAACGAGAAAGAGAAGGAGAAGGTGAGAAGAGAGATGGAGGAGAGAGGGAAATATATGAGAGAGAGAACGAAATGGATAGACAGAAGGAGGAGATTTGAGAGAAAGAGAAGTAGAAATAGAATGAATGGGATAAGGAGAGATAGTGAAGAAGAGACACAAGAGACAGAGAGAGAGTGAAAGAAAGAAGGAGAAGGGAGAGGGAAGTAGGATACTGAAGGAGAGAGAGTACTTAGGAGAGGACAAAAGGAGAAAAATAGAGAGAAGGAGATGGAGAAGGCGAAGGGTAGAGAAGGAGAAAGAAAGAGAGGGATAAGGAGACAACGAGAGAGAAGGAGATGCAGTTGGTTAGAAACAGTGAAGAAGTGGAGAGAGATGGAGAAGGAGATGGAAAAAGACAAGAAAAAAGGAGAGAGAGGTGGTGAAGGAGAAGCAAATGGAGTGAGGTTGATAGAAAAGGTGGAGTGATCGATAAAGGAGGGAGAGAGGGAAGGACGAGAAGGTAAGGGAGAGAGGAACAAGAGAGGTGAGAGAGAGAAGGAGAAAGAGAGAAAGAGGGGGAAGGAGAAGAAGAATGGGGGGGGAGAGAGATGCAGAGTGTAGGACCAAAGAAATGGAAATTGGGAAACGGGGAGACGGAACAAGATGAGAGACAAAGATGGAGAGAGAGAGAGAGAGAGAGAGAGAGAGAGAGAGAGAGCTAGAAGGAGGAGGAGAGAGAGGAGAGGCAGACAAAGGGGGAGAGAGTGAGAAGGGAAAGGAGAGGGAGAGAGGAGAGATGGAGAAAGAGAAGTAGAGAGAACCATAGGGAATGAGAGAGAGGGAGAAGGAGAAATATAAGGAGCGAGTGAAACAGAGGAGGAAAGAGTGAATTAACACGAGAAGAAGAGAGTGGGGAGAGAGAAGGAGTCCTCAATTTACAGAAAAGGAGAGAGAGAAAGAGAAGGAGAGATGAAGAAGCAGAGAGAGAGATAGAGGAGAGGGAGAGGGAGAAAGAGGGAGAGAAGGGGACAGAGAGAGTCCGTAAGTGAGCTAGATGGAGGCAGACGAGGAGAAGGAGAGAGAGATGGAATAGGAGACTGGAAGGGAAGGAGAAGGAGAAAAAGAAAGAGAGAGGGAGAAGGAGAAGTAGAGACCAATGGTAAGAAGAGGGAGAACTAGAGAGAAGGAGAACGAGAAAGGAGGGGAAGGGGAGAGACAAAGAGAGATGAGGGAGATAAGGAGGAGAACGAGAAAGCAGGCGGAGAAGGGGAGAGACAAAGGGGGAGGAGAGAGATAAGGAGGAGAACGAGAGGAGTGAGGGAGAGTGAAGGTGACGGAGAGTAAAAGAAGAGGGAGGAGGAGAGGGATGAGAGAGAGAGAGGAGGACGAGAAGGAGGGAGAAGAAGGGGAGAGAAGAAGAAGGAGAACAAGGAGAGAAAAGGAGAAGGGGAGAGTGGAGAGAAGATGAGGAGAGAGAGAAGGACAAGGGGACCGAGAGGTCATGTAAATAAAGAAATTGCAGAGGAGGGGAAAGACGAGAGAGATGATGTGGGGATCGTATAACCGGGTTGTAAGAAAGCGACATCGCTACCACCCACACTTCGGCGATCCGGGAGGAAGATTAACAACAAACGTTCACGTGGAGGTCATGGGGGTCACCCCACACCTTAAACCCATGAATGTGCTAATGTGGAATGTGCGCGGAGCAAATGGACCCGGTCGTGCACCTATGATTAGGGGTCGAATAAAGGAGACAAACCCAAACATGGTATGTCTTGTGGAACACAAGGTTGAGCACAAAAAGATGGAAAGATTCAAACGAGCAATATGGTCTTATGCATGGATTGTAAATAGCATGATCATGGACTCGAGGTGGCTTTTCGTGCTATGGAATGACCACATAATGGATCTACATGTTACTTTCGAAACACCACAATTGCTCCATTTCAAAGGCTGTCACAAGAAGGATGGGACCGAGTTTGATATCACGGCTGTGTATGGTGAGAATAGGGAATGTGGATAGGAGAGCTTTGTGGAGTGATCTTCACCTAGTGTCACCAGAGGTTTTGAGGCCGTGGATTGTAGGGGCTGACTTTAATTGTATTCGGTTTGCTAGTGAGAAGCGTGGTGGTGCTGCTGGAAATGAGTTTGCGATGAAAGAATTTAACGAGTGTATTGATGCACTTAAGCTACTTGAGGTGCCTTCTACGGGAGGGGAGTTCACGTGGTCAAATTCCTCTGATGGAAGTACTTGTATTGAGACAAGGATTGACCGGATATTTATGAATAATACGTGGCTTGAGATGTTTCCGAAATCCTTCTACATCGTTGGTGACAAGGATCTGAGTGAGCATGCCATGTCAATAATGAAGACAGAGGGAAATGAGAGACGAAAAAAGAAGATGTTTCGATTCGAAAACCATTGCACGGAGAACGAGGAGTTTCATGGAGTAGTGGATCGAGCTTGGTCTACTTTTGTGATGGGTACACCCATGTTTCATGTGGTTGAAAATTTGAAAGAAGTAAAGAAGTCACTTATAGGATGGAGTGGTAACACCTTTCAAAATGTTTCAAACAAGGTGGGTGAGGCTCGGGCAGCCCTTGAGGAGGTGAGGAAGGAAAGGCTACACCTGCCACACAATGATGCTCCAGCTATTGCCGAAGGGGCAGCAAAGCGGGACCTTGAGCGTGCCCTTGTAGGATTTCGTGTTCCTATGTATGTATATATTTTAAAAAAATTAATACAACATACAAGATCAATTTTCATATTTTCAACAATTTCTATTTACATTACTTTGTGTTTATTCTAATAACATGCAACCCTACATTTATTAAAATAAACCACAAAGGTAGAATCATACCTAAAGATTCTCTAAAACATTTTTGAAGATTCGGAGTCGCGTTGCCCGTTGAATCGTCCACGGAATTACCTCATATGAATTTATTATGATTCTAATTATGTCAATTCTCATGACATATTGATTTTTATTAATTCACCACATGTGTCCTATTTTCACATGAAACCCGACACATCATATGAACTTAAAATAAACCCTCTTGTTTTCCAGTTTTGTGGTGTGACCTATAGGAGGATCTAAGCCAAATTGGCAGCGATATTAAACACTTAATATCTCAACCTATAAGCGGTATCTAGCTACACATTATAGTGACCCAATTAGCATAGATGTCTATGTTCCACCCGAAACAAAACACGATCCATTTAGTGATGTAAGTGCACCACTTGTGTCCGTCCCTTGCCTCATGATGTTAAGAATATATACAAAGTAGAAATCTGTCATCTTTGTATTATATTCATTTCTTGATCTCTCTAAGCTAATTATAAATATGTAACTTAACTCAAGTTACATTGTGCACATTATAATTTTGCTTTATCAAAGGGCCCACTAATATCGTCACTAAATTAAGAGGGGCAATGATAATCGTTTGACTAGCTATCTTTTCAAGCACAAGTCATGTTCAACCAACTATTGTCTTTATCACTAGACTCATTGATAGCTTTTGACAATAATCAAATTAAGCACTTCTTGACTAAAAAGATATAAGTCTCATATCTTAGGATCCAAGACACAGTAAAAACATTAATGACATGAAACACAATTCCATAATGTTTTACTTGTTAGGTCTATTCAATATATAAAAGTAATCTTTTCCTCTTTTATATACTCGTGTCGTCAATTATTTGTAGAGCTACAACAATCGATGACCAACACGACAATCTTATCTCGGTAATTAATGTTCCATGTTAATTACCATGATTGTGAATAACTTTTGATTTATGTAAACCATTATCTTTTAGAGCTCTACGGTTAGGGACCAAACGCCTCTTCCTTAACACTTCCAAAAGACGAATACCATAATCAAGAAACAAAATGTTTGCACATTCAATTCATAATAATTGACATATAAAAGTAAAACTTTTAGAACACATTCCTTTCAGCCCTCGCTCGGGAGGAGTCTTTTATCCGTCAAAAATCAAGGGTGAAGTTGTTGAAAGAGGGGGCATCGTAACACTAGGTTTTTCCATGCGCAACTGCAAGTGAGGAGAGACACCTATCAAGTGAGAAGAGTGTGTGAGGGAGCTAGTTTCCTGGAGGAGGAAGGAGAAATTCGCGACGCCTTTCGACGGTTTTATGATAACTTGTTTGCTAAGGATTTTTAGGTACGACCCCTTGATCCCTCCATCCTCTTACCACAGCTCTTGCCGGAGGAGGGGAGCGAACTCCTACGAAAGCTGGAATTAAAAGAAATAGAAGAGGTGGTGTTACATGCAAATATGGACAAGGTGTCGGGCCCACATGGCTTCAATGCAAAGTTCTTCACAACCGCTTGGGACATCATTAAAAGAGATGTGTTTAAGGCCATGAATTATTGCTTGGACAGCGGGAGAGTGTTTGCCAAATGGAACTCCACCTCGATTACGATCATTCCGAAGAAGAAGGCACCGAGCTCGGTAGGGGATTACCGTCCCATCGCACTATGCAACATGACCTATAGATTCACATCGAAAGTGCTTGCAAATTGCTTTAAGGGGCTGCTACCAAGGCTGATTGGGGAGAATCAAAGTGCATTTGTCAAAGGAAGGAGAATTGGTGATAACATTCTTCTTGCACATGAAGTTTGCCACAATCTTCATCTTGATAAAGGGAGGGGATGCATGTGCCTAAAGGTTGATATCCGGAAAGCGTATGATTCAATATCGTGGAGCTTCCTTGATGGGTGATGAGTCAATTTGGTTTTCCAATTAAGTGGAGAAGGCTAATTATGAGTTTTGTGAAGGCATCCTTTGTAGTGACAGTAAATGGAGCCAACTCCACCTCTTTCATTGCAAGAAATGGCTTGAGGCAAGGCGATCTGTTGGCACCTTAATTGCTTGTTATGTGTATGGAAGTCTTAAGTGAGATGGTAAAGAAAGCGGTCATGGATGGACAGATTCAACCCTTGTCTTGCGGTGATGTGCCCGTTTCACACATGCTTTTCGTCGATGATGTCTTAGTGTTTGCAAGTACCACAAGGGTAAATGCTCGTGCTATAAAGGTTGTTCTAGAGGAGTTCACGGCTTACTCGGGGCTGCGATTTAGCACGTCCAAAATCCAAGTATTTATGGGAGGGGATGTCCCACATGGAGCATGGATTGCAGTCCATCTTGATATGGAACGCAAGGAGTTCCCGGTGGTCTACCTCAGGGTGCCATTATTCTCTTGGAGGATGGGCAGAACTCATTGCATGTCGCTTGGGAATAAAGTGAAGCAACGTCTTAGCACTTGGAAGCATAATTTTTTATCCATTGCCGGTCGGGTGGAACTTGTGAAAAGTGTGCTTGTGTCCCTTAGTATTTATTGGACTTCCGCTTTCCTCATTCCACGAAAGGTACTACAAGAAATGGAGAGTCTGATGGCTCATTTCATTTGGGGAGGGACGAAGAAGTGGGTTGTGGTGGCGTGGAAAGATGTGTGCACACCAAAGGATGAATGGGGGCTCGGTCTGAAACGACTAACAACTTACGGTTAATTAAAACGTATCAATCAAGTTTTTGGCACCGTTGCCGGGGGATTTAATTTGTGTTTTGTAGTTTTCTTTGTTTCAGGAGACTCTGAGGCTAGAGGGAAATCACCAGGAGAAATTTGGAGCAGAACAGAGAAGCTTTGACCGCCAATCAGCGGCCTGAGACCACCAATTGGCGGTCTGGTGAGCTCTGTTTCCTTCCGCTTTCTTTGGCTTGTTTTATTATCTGATATAGTGATCTGGGACTCGATTTGGCAATATTTGACTTATAGTTTGTTCCCACTATGTCGATAGTAGGAGAGGCGAGATCTTCAGATCTTGACTCACTTGCTGGGCTTTGTGGTCCTCATCGTAGGGAGGTGAGGCGTGTTGAGGTCGTGGAACCTCGCAGTTAGGTGTCGTCTAGCTGTAAGGACCTATAGCGCCTTAGGACTGTTTTAGCCTTGTTTATTTGTGTGCTTCTACCTGTACCCACCCGCTGTAGCATAATGACTTCTTCCCTTCTCTCCTGAGTCATTCTCTCTCTTCTGTATCCTCCCGTCCTCTCTTCTACGCACATTCTTTGTTAAAAATAAATAAATTGGTTTGTGTGTGCACCTTTGTGCATGCTTGCGTGGGCACGAGACGAGAGTGGCTATTTGATGAGGCGTGTAAGGAACCCCGCTTCGGTATTCGATTTCTCGATGCCTCCCTCCTCTCGTGTTGCATGTAGTCCGGGTTCAAGGGTTGCTCATTTCCGTGAGGAGGAGCAGTTGCTGGACTCACATGTTCCACCTGTGCTTCCTGTTCTTCCTGTTGTGGCTCCCATACCTCTACGTGATCGATGCTACCCGAGCCGTACCGCTCTACCCTCATGCATTGTATTGTCAGAGGCAAATGGGAACCACTTTGAGGTTAAGCCTCAGTTTATTTCCATGCTCCCTCACTTCACTGGGAAGGGTGACCCCTATATCTTTCTCAGGGAATCTGAGGAGGTCTGTGCTATGTTCAGCTGCAACAACTTAGCACAGACTCCATCCATCTTAGGCTAGTCCCTTTTGCACTAAAGGATGATGCGAAGAAGTGGTTGTACAGTAACCAGGCGAATGCCTTTAGGACTTGGGATGAATTGCAATCTGCATTTCTCAAAAAGTACTTTCCAAATCATTGGACTGAAAAATTGAGGAACGAAATTAATTCATTCAATCAACTTGAGACCGAAACATTTCATGCATATTTAGAGAGATTCATGGAGCTACTATCCTCATGCCCTCACCATGGCATCGAGTTGTGGCACCTTTGTCTGATTGTCTACGAGGGTCTTCACATCCCGTCCCGAACGCTCCTTGAGTCCATGTGTCAAGGAGAGTTCTTAGGAATGGATGAAAGGGAGGCATGGGCTTTCCTAGAAGACCTCACTGAGAAAACCATGCAATGGGAGAGTGTAAGGGAACCACCTGCATCATCCATCATAGGAGCGAGGATCGCGAATGCAAACTCGACTAGATCGGGTGCCGCATTTGCTGTCGATACAACTACGACCACCGAGGCGCGCATGGCGTCCTTAATGCGCTGTATGGATTCGATTGAGCTCCAAAACCAACAAGGTGCACCTCATGTGTCTATATCTGGTCCAGTTCCCTGTCATTCATGTGGTAGGATTGGTTATGTAGGAAGCGAGTGTGCATCTACTCCTCCTGAGATGGAACGTGTCAACGACATCTATGATAGAGCTAGGAATGACCCATACTCATCATCTTATAATCCCGGATGGAGGAACCACCCCAATTTTTCGTGGAACCAAAATAATGCCCTGGTGGTCCTTCAAACTCCTCTCAACCACACCAACCTGCCATGCATTCACAATCCTATCAGCCACCCCAAGTGCAAATCACCAATCAATCGGGTTTCCCAAATTCCAACAATATGGAAACCCGATTCAATTCGCTTGAGACCTTGACTCGTGGACTTGAAAACTCAATGAAATTTTTTATGTCAACCACAAGTCAAGTTCTCACTTCAAATCAGCAGACCATCAAATATCTAGAGCTTCAGATGGGCCAATTGGCTCAGTCTGTACATGAAAGAGAGAGAGGGTCTCTCTCTTTCAATCAATCAAGTTGCAACAACAACACATGCAAAATGAGAATGTGGTAGCTCGGGGGCGGCAAGTGAACCATGTGGAGGACCTTGTTCACCTTGTCAATGCCATTGAAACCTTAAGGAATGGAAAGCAGGTTGACAATCACATTTCCTTGCCACCACCACCATCTATGCAGCACCTCAGTGGGAATGGTGGTGAAGAAGAGGCTCAGGGTAATACACCAACGCCTTCTTCTAAGGCACCGTAGAAAACCTACCTGCGAAAAGCTCCCTATCCCAGTAGGTTAACCAAAAAGTAGAGTGACACAATGGATAACATGTTAGACGTGTTTAAGCAAGTGAAGGTTAACATCCCCTTGCTGGATGTCATCCAACAAATACCTCAATATGTCAAAGTGTTGAAGGATCTCTGCACAACCAAGAGGAAGACCAATGTTCCTAAGAAAGCATTCTTGATTGCGAATGTAATCTCACTTTTGTCCAATCCCACCTACACAAAATACAAGGACCCTGGGTGTCCAACTATTCAGTGTACGAAAGGGGACACTAGCATGAGTAATGTATTGCTTGATTTAGGAACAACGATCAACCTCCTCCCATTTTCTGTTTATCAACAGTTGAACTTGGGAGAATTGAAACCAACTAAGATCACCCTCCAATTGGCAGATAGATCCATTCGTATTCGAAAGGGGATTATCGAGGACGTGCTTATCAAAGTTGGAGATTTTATTTTTCCAGTAGATTTTGTTGTCCTCGATACCAATCCTGTTGCGAACACCCACTCTCTAATACCTTTGATTTTGGGTAGACCATTTCTGGCAACCTCCAATGCCTTAATTAATTGTAGAAATGGTCTCATGAAGCTCTCATTCGGTAACATGAGTGTCGAGTTTCATGTGTTCAACTCTGGTAGGCAACAGAAGCCCATGGATCAACATTTAAATTTCAACCTCATCCGGCAATTAGAGAAAGCACCGCAAACTCAACGAACACCCCTAACACCAATGCAACCCATTGAGATTGTTTGTGGGCCCAGCGAAAACTCATTGCTTATCTTTGCAATGCAACAGAGTGAGCTGGCATCAAACATGAATGTCCAACGGGAGTGTTCGTTACATGATTCAGTTGAGACCATTAGTGAGGAGGACACACCTCATCATATGCCCATTCCAGAAGGTGTTGTCACCCCGTTTCCTAGGGCTATTGAGCCCTTTGAGCGTCAGATTGACTCCAACAAGGACCCACCTGCGACCGAGCTTATGCTTGATGATATAAATGATGGTGGGAGGTCCTTGTTGGATGACATGGGGAGAAGCTTCATTCTTAGTGATGCAGGTCTGCTGCATCCATCGAATGAGCTTGAGGAACTCATTCCGATGCACCCACCTATTGGTTGGAGGGTTTTGTTCGATGAGCAACTAAACCCTAGTGAGGCAACACAACTTCACTCTTTCATGTTGCCTACACCCAACCCATATCATGAGGGGTTCGAGCCTTTCAGCTTTGACCTTTCACCCCTCATGACACCTCAGAGTACCAGTGAAGTTTGCCCATCTCGGCAAGTCTCTGGTCCTCATAACTCGATGTTCTCATTTGATGTTCCTTGACCAAATGATTATGAGAATATCTTTTTTGATGTATATATCTTGTACAAAATCAAAAAAAAAGATAAAAAGAAAGAAAGAAAAAACTAAACAAAACAAAAAAGCGAGTAATAAAAGACTCCATGAGCGAGTATTGATTGTTGTGGGCCCCAACCCTTGTGTACTTGGGCCCCATTTCTTCATGTATTTTTCTCCCTTCTTCAGTATCTCACAGGTTTTGATGGAATTTGGGTTTGTGTCCATCACTATAACCATGAACTTCCTGTTGCGCTTCATGTTGGTGAGATCTTCCCTTTTTCATGCATAAATCCATATAGTATCATACTCACATTCATTGGGGACAATGCATGAAGTAGGTGTGGGCGGGGGTGTTTTACGTGTGTACATAGTTGAGTCTTTTCCTATGATTTTGTTTTCTTTTGTGTGCATTGATAGGGTCATGTTAGTGTGCTGCATTTAATATTGATATATCTGTTTGCCATGATACTTGGGTGACTTGTCTTCTTTTGCTTGCCTAGTGCTTTAAAATTTTCACAATTCTTTCAAAAATCTTCATGTGTTTGCAAAAGAAAATGTTTTGTGGGTTTTGTGTGTTGAGCATGTGCAAAACCGTTGAGAGGCAAAGTAAAAAAGAAAGCTCCCAAAATTGTCTTGAATTTGATGCATTAGGATATCTAGTTTACTGGGTTTAGGTCTTATCGAGTCGTTAGGATGCACCCCGATTTTCCCTCGGGGGCGTGTAATCATAGGATTTCAGTACTCAAACATTTAAAGAAGTCCACCCTGAACCTAGTGAGTCAATAATTCTTGTGTGTTAGTATAAGGAAGTTTGTCGTAGTCAAGGGCCTTAAACTCTTTTAGTGAAACTGTAAGTGTAGGGGTTTCGGTTCCCATGTAGATAAGTGAATAAGTTGTGTTCTCTCTTCTCGCACGGCTCCTATCACTCGGGAAAGTAGATCTGAGGGGACTTTGTGCCTGGTGCTCTCGAGTCATCTGACTTAAGATGCACCGACCAAACTCACGTTACACGGGTGGTAGGGATAGCCCTATGTGGAGATTTGGGGGAAGGTGTATGATTGATTCGTTTTATATTAACCGCAAGTGCACGACCGCGTTGATGCGGTGGCAAATACGGGTCGTCCACTAGGAGGTGTGTCGACGTTTGGTTTGTGCGAAGGCGAGTGGTAAAGAAAGGAGAGAAAGATTGATTACACTAAATTACACTAGAATGCAAGAGGAAATGAAATATAAGCAATAAAACTAAACCCCATAGGGGGTAGAGAAATAATGTGAATATAAAGATGTGTGTGTGTGTGTGTGTTCAATTAAGCTCCTCACCACATGTAGCGCATGAAATCATAAAACTTCATCCAACTTTGCCTCCATGTGAATTAAGATAAGACTACATCATTAAAACATACAAGACAATAATTGGAATGAAGCTAAATGAACTCAAGTATAAAGACTAGACCCTACTATGCCTCCACATGAATTAAGATAACCCAATATCATTAAAACATACAGGACATTAACTAAGGTAAAGGCAACAAGAGTACATACACTACAAATCGTGTTTCCAATATTAATTTCATCCATATCCTAACCTTATCATTCCCCATAAAATAGGTCCACTAATCAAAGCATAAGCTAAGCTTCATTCAAGAGCATTAGCATATCAAAGATAAGAGTGAAAGCCCATTAGATGGTTATGGAAATCATATAAAGCTCAAGGGATTAAGATAACACACACTTAATACACTACATGATCATATCTCATATTTCTCCACACCCCAAGTGGGGATGGAACTACTCACTACTCATTACACTAACTATATTAACAAAATGAAGCATAATACTGAAATGAAACTACACTAAGCAAGCAAGAAATACTCAATAAACTTAAAAGGAAAGGAAAGACTAAACAAGCATGCACAAATTAAAAGACAAGATTAAAAGAAACTAGAACAATTATTTTATTAACAATGACTCACATTGAAGGTAGCATTCTTCTCCACCTTGAGTTTTTGCTTCAAGGCTCACTCCTTAGTAGAGAGAATGCCACCAAGCAATGCGTAGTTACAATGGAAGGTGAAGAGTTTTATTTATAAGCATGGAAAAAGCTAATCCCGGACAATCTCCCGACGTGGGACTAAACAACTACCAAAAATAGACTAAGCATACACAAATACACGTACTCCACAAATCTTAGAGGATCCAGAGCTATCTGGACCCCAATTCGCGGTCCCAGACCGCCAATTGGCGGTCTATAAGCTCCAGATCCATTTGGATTTCGTGTTGGGCTTTGCTTGAAGTATTTCTTGGGCTTGGATGCATCTACTTTGTTTATTGGAGCTCCGATCCGAATCGAATTGCCAAAATACTCCCCATGATGGTGTGGAGTTTTCTGTTTTGCTCTTAGGTCCTTCAGTCTTACGTTCAGGTCCTTCTCCCTTGCATCTCAGTCTCCAGGTCTCACAATTAAGCCCTTTTTCCTGCTTTTGGGTCCTTTCATGGCTCTTCTCTTCAAACCTCTTTATTTCTGAAATTCAAACATAAAACTCGTCACGTAGCATAGCTTAGGTGTAAGATAATGGATATAAGATACAAATATAAGCATGAAATGATGTCAATCAGTGTACGTGATAGTGTAATCCCTCATAGGCAATGATGCACGAAACCCGACCCTGGGAGAATCAAACACCAACCAATATAATGCTCCAAAGAAGAAGAAAAAAAAGTCAAATGAGAACCTTATTGGACTTTACATAATGTATCACTTTCAGAAGTTAAGGTTGCCCATGACATCATTCCATGCTTATATTTGTATCTTATTTCCATTATCTTTCACCTAAAAAATGCTACGTGATGCGTTTTATGTTTAAATTTCAGAAATAAATAGGTTTGAAGAGAAGAGTCATAAAAGGACCTAAAAGCATGAAAAAGGACTGAGTTGAGAGACTCAAGGACTAAGATGCAAGATCGAAGGACCTGAACGTAAGATCGAAGGACCAATGAGCAAACAATAATACTTCACACCATCATGGGGAGTATTTTGGCAATTCTACTCGGGTCGGAGATCCAACAAGCAAAGTAGATGCATCAAAGACAAACAAAGCCTTCAAGAAAAATCCACAAGAAAATCCAGAGCGATCCGAACACTGTAGACCGTGAATTAGCGGTCCAAGACCGCTAGTTGGCGGTCACTTTTGGTCCGGATCCGCTAAGATTTATGTGGAGCGTGTATTAGTGTATATTTAGTCTATTTCTGGTATTTTTTTAGTCCCATACCGGGGGATTGTCCCGGATTACCTTTTTCTATGGCTATAAATAGAACTCTTCACTTTCTATTGTAATTACCCATTGCTTGGTGGCATTCTCTCTACTTGGAGTAAGCCTTGGAGCAAAATCTCAAGGTTGAGAAGAATGCTACCTTCAATGTGAGTCATCTAATAAAATAATTTTTCCATTGTTTTGTTCTTATGTTGTTTCTTTATGCATGCTTAGCTTAGTTTTATTTCTTTGATTCTAGGCTAAAGTAGTTAGAATGTTTCTTTTTTTCTTTAGTTTAATTGTTAGAGTAATGTGTAGTGAGTAGATCCATCCCCCTTTGGGGGTGGAGTTGATGTTCATACATGCATTAAAGAATGGATATGAATGCTTTATATTTTGATTGTGTTGATAAATGTGAATGTATGCTTGCTTGTTAGAGTAGAATACTACACTTGATGAGTTTTTCCACACATCTTAGACACCTCCCATGCTTGTTTAGGTTCTGAAACAACCAGCTTGCGTATATGAATGTTAATCAACTAGGTTAGTGAATGGATTGATAAGTTTTGCCATAACCTTTAGACACTTCCTATGCATGAAAACACTACCTACATTTGTGCCTATAGAATACATTCTTCACCATATTTTTACATGTGTGCACACACTCCACCCCTTAGGGGTTTTCCATTTCTGATTTCCAGCTTTCAATTTCCCTCGCTTTCGTTTTCCTTGTTTGATGCTTACTCGTTTAGTGTAGTTAGTCTAGTTTAGTGTAATAACAACTTATTCCCCTCTTTTCCCACTTGCCTTGCAACAAACCAGACTCTACACACCTCCTTGTGGATCGACCCTTATTTTCCACCAATTCAACGCGGTCGTGCACTTGCGGTTAATTAAAACCTATCAATCAAGGAACCACCCTAATTTTTCAACGAACCAAAATAATGCCCCGGGTGGTCCTTCAAACATCTCTCGACCACCTAACCAACCACACCAACCTCCCATGAATGCACAATCTTATCAGCCACCCCAAGCTCAAATAACCAATCAATCAGGCTTCCCAAATTCCAAAAATATGGAAACCCAATTCAATTCGCTTGAGACCTTGACTCGTGGACTCGAGAACTCAATAAAAAACTTCATGTCAACAACAAGTCAAGTTCTCACTTCAAATC
Source organism: Triglochin maritima (assembly GCA_963682175.1). NCBI lineage: Eukaryota > Viridiplantae > Streptophyta > Magnoliopsida > Alismatales > Juncaginaceae > Triglochin > Triglochin maritima. Next base: position 31,221,441 of record OY821776.1, on the reverse strand, counting down.
AGCAGACCATCAAATCTCTAGAGTTTCAGATGGACCAATTGGCTCACTCCGTACATGAGAGAGAGAGGGACTCTGCCAATCCAGCCTGAGGCTAACCTCCACTTGTACCAGCAACAACACATGCAAAATGTGAGTTTGGTACCTCGGGGGCGACAACTGAACCATGTGGAGGAACCTGTTCACTACATCAATGTCATTGTAACCTTAAGGAATGGAAAGCAGGTTGACAATCACATTTCCATGCCACCACCACCACCATTTGTGCAGCCCCTCAGTGGGAATGATGGCGAAGAAGTGGCTGAGGGTATTACACCAACTCCTCATTCTTAGGCACCGCCGAAAACCTACCAGCCAAGCGCACGCTATCCTAGTAGGTTAACAAAAAATCAGTGTGACAAAATGGATAAGATATTAGAGTTGTTTAAGTAAGTGAAGGTAAACATCCCCTTGTTGGATGTCATCCAACAAATACCTCAATATGCCAAACTGTTGAAAGATCACTGCACAACCAAGAGGAAGACCAATGTTCCGAAGAAATCATTCTTAGCTGCAAGTGTTAGCTCACTTTTGTCCAATCCCACAAGAGCTTGAATACGAAGAGTGAAGGAAAAGGAGAGAGAATATAGAAGGGAAGAGAGAATCAGAGAGAGGAGTGAGAAGTAGAGAGAGCGGGACAATAAGGGAGAGTGAAGAATTAGGAGAAGGAGGGAGAGAGAATGAGAGAAGGAAAGAGGGGAGAGAAGGAAGGATAAGAATGGAAATGAAGTAGAAGGAAGAGAGAGAGGGAGACATGGGAGAGAAGGTGAAGGAGAAAAAGCGAGAGAATGAGGGACATTCAAGAAGAAAAAGAGATGGAGGAGGGTGGTAAGAGAGTGAAAGAGATGAGAGAGGGAGGAGAATGAGAAGGAGAGTAAGAGAGAGAACGAAATGGATAGAGAGAAGGAGGAGAGTTGAGAGAAGGAGAAGTAGAAATAGAAAGAATGGGATAAGGAGATAGTGAATAAGAGAGACAGGACACAGAGAGAGAGAGAAAGAGAAGAAGGAGGAGGGAGAGGGAAGTAGGATAGTGAACGAGAGAAGGAAGGAGAGTACTAAGGAGAGGACAAAAGGGGGAAAAGAGAAAGAAGGAGATGGAGAAGGTAAAGGGTGGAGAAGGAGAAAGAAAGAAAGGGATAAGGAAAATTTAGAGAGAGAAAGAGGGGAGAAAAAAAGGAGGAGAGAGAAGTTGTAGGGAGGCATGGGTAAACCTACGGTTTTTGATTGACATCATTTCATTCTTTCATTTGTATCTTATATCCATTATCTTACACCTAAGCAATGCTACGTGACGAGTTTTATGTTTAGTTTTCAGAAATAAAGAGGTTTGAAGAGAAAAGCCATGAAAGGACCCAAAAGCAGGAAAAAGGACTTAATTGTGAGACCTGGGGACCAAGATGCAAGACAGAAGGACCTGATCGTAAGACAGAAGGACCTAAGAGCAAACCAGGAAACTCCACACCATCATGGGGAGTATTTTGGCAATTCGAGTCGGGTCGGAGCTCCAACAAGTCAAGTAACCGCATCAAAGACCAACAATACCAGAAAGAAAAGCCCACAACAAATTCCAACACGATCCGAAGATTTTGGACCGCCAATTGGTGGTCTTGGACCGCTAATTGGCGGTCCATATTGCTCAGGATCCGTCGAAATTTCTCCTAGACTTGTATTAATGTTCGTTTAGGCTATTTTTGGTATTGGTTTAGTCCCACATCGGGGGATTGTCCCCGATTAGCTTTTTCCATGCTTATAAATAGAACTCTTCACCTTCCATTGTAATTACCCATTGTTTGGTGGCATTCTCTCTACTAAGGAGTGAGCCTTGAAGCAATAACTCAAGGTGGAGAAGGATGCTACCTTCAATGTGAGTCATTGTTAATAAAAGTTTATTTGTTTATTTTAATCTTATTTTGTTATGTTGTTTGTTTTGTGTGGGTTGTTTTACTTTGTTTAATTTCTTGTTTAGTAATTTTAGTATCTTAGTTAAATGTTTTCTTTACTTAGTCTAATCAGTAGTGTAATGAGTAGTGAGTAGTTCCATCCCCATTTGGGGGGTGGAGAAATATGTGATATAATTATGTAGTGTATTAAGTGTGTGTTATTTTTATCCATTGAGCTTTATATGATTTCCATAACCATCTAATGGGTCTCCACTCTTATCTTTGATATGCTAATGCTCTTGAATGAAGCTTAGCTTATGCTTTGATTAGTGGACCTATTTTATGGGGAATGATAAGGTTAGGATATGGATGAAGTTAATATTGGAAACACAATTTGTAATGTATGTGCTCTTGTTGCCTTTACCTTAGCTAATGTCTTGTATGTTTTAATGATGTAGTGAAATCTTAATTCATGTAGAGGCATAGTAGGGTATAGTCTTTATACTTGAGTTCATGTAGCTTCATTCCAATTATTGTCTTGTATGTTTTAATGATGTAGTCTTATCTTAATTCATGTAGAGGCAAAGTTGGATGTAGTTTTATGATTTCATGCACTACATGTTGTGAGGAGCTTAATGAACACACACACACTTCTTTATGTTCACATTATTTCTCTACCCCCTTTGGGGTTTAGTTTTATTGCTTATCTTCATTTCCTTTTGCATTCTAGTTTAGCATTGTAGTGTAGTTTAGTGTAATACATCTTTCTCCCTTCTTTTTACCTCTCGCCTTCGAATAAACCAAGTGTCGACACACCTCCCAGTGGACGACCCGTATTTGCCACCGCTTCAACGCGGCCGTGCACTTGCGGTTAAATATAAAACGATCAATCAGTTTTCTAGGTCATTTTCTTGCATTTTTTCATCATTTACTCTTGTTTTCCTACTCTAATGGAACATTTGCAGCATTCTAGCCTTCATTCAAGGCTTATGGAGGACGGTGGCACCCTAGAGCGCCCTCTGACAACAAATTGTTGCCGTGGGAGTGCGGCTAATGCAAGTGTCGAGCTTGTTCCTCCCACAATGGATGGGGACTTTCGACCAATGAAGGGGTCTGAGTTGTTTGGTACCCGAGATAAGGCAAGGACAACCCTTGAGTTCATCCAACCGGGGCTGAAGGATGGAGCAAAAGTTGTCGTGTGCACCAAGTAACAAGTGGTGGATGCGCTGAAATCGTGGGATAATGTTCTATTTGGGTATTTCGTGGACTTCAAGCACCACTTACCAACACTTAAGCGGTATTTACACAAGCTTTGGGAGTTTCAAGGGAGTGTGGAGGTGATTAGTCACTCGAATGGGTTCCTACTTTTTCGTTTCATGTTGGAGGAGGACTGTAAACATGTGCTTGAGCGGGGTGCATGGTTCGTTCGGGACACCCCATTTGTGGTGCAACAGTGGATGCCAGAAGTGGTTATGGAGAGAAGCAAAATGTCATCCATTCCGATTTTGATAGGTCTTCCGGAGTTAGACCTTCATTTTTTGTCACCATCAATTCTTAGCACCATATCTAGTATACTTGGAAGGTTGTTATACATGGATGATAATACCGCTTCGAGGAGACGACTCTCGTTTGCTAGGCTTTGCGTGGAGGTGGATGGATTGTTCAAGTATCCGGAGTTTGTAGAGATTTAAATCGAAGGAGGGGCGTGGGAGAAGTTGAACATTGAGTATGAGTGAAAGTCGAGCGTTGTGGAGTAGGTTGGAGTTTGGGCACACTCAAGCTTGTTGCCCACAAAACAAACGTGAGCAGGTGAAGGTCGCTGGAAGAGTGGCTGCGAAGAACACTACAAAGGTGCAAGGTTGGGTGAAGGTTGGTCGGAAAGGAGAGAAGAAGATGAGTGGCACATCCGGGGTGGGAGAGCTTGGAGAAGAGAGTGTTGCAGGAAGCGTGAAGGAGAGGGAAGATGCTGACCCTCTTATGGTGACTCTTGAGCATGGGGAAGCGGGAGGCGTGGGAACACATGTGGAGGCCGTAGTGAAAATTGATACCATAACAGAGGTGGAGACACTAACGGAGAGGGAGCCCATAATGGAAAAGGTTAACTTTGAAATGGAGTTGGGGAGAGCTGAGATAACGGAAAAGCAGTCCTTGTTGTTAGAAAAGGTACCAATAAGCAGTGAGAGTAGTGCTAGTGGAGAACTTTTGCTTGCACCAACCGTGGAGGAGTTCCCTCATTTGGTGGGGACAAAGGCTGTTGCAGGATGGCTTCATGTGAGTCCAAGGAGGGAACCAATCTGGAGGCAACTTAGTGGGCGAAACAAACAATATGTTGGTCCACCAATCATGGCGGAGAAATCCCAAGGAGTTTCCTTGGATGCAGCTAGAGGAAACATGGATGGAGACATGGAGATAAACGTGAGATGCATGGTGAAGGCGAGATACCCAGCTTTGGGGAGAAACAAAGCAATGGCATAAGTAGAGTGGCCGGGTGCCATTCTGACCCTAGCCATCTTTGCCTAAGAGGAGGCATTATCACCCGATCTAGGGCTATGAGGGATATGACTAGCATCAAGGGGTTGTGGCGTTTCAATGCTCTAGGGCACATGAAGGAAGAGAGGATGAAGGGGGAAGTGCAAATGAGGGAGAGGATGAGGAGTGCGCGCATGAGCCCTCAACTCAGAATGATGATGGGATAACGAGGAATGGGTGCAAGCCTACGTCTCCGCCACCTCTGGTGGACCTTGAGTTACTATCACCACAGCCCCAAGCGATCTGTGCAATTCGAGAGAAGGGACTAGAAAAACAAAAAGCAAACCGAGGCAGTACGGGACGAAAGTCCCATATTGCGAAGCCATAAATGTTCTAATGTGGAACGTGCACAGTGCAAATCTCCCCGGCCATGCGCACATGATCAGGGGACGAATAAAGGAGGCCAAAGCTGATATCGTGTGCCTCGTGGAACACAAAGTGAAGCTTAAGAAATTGGATCGATTTAGGAGAGAAATTTGGGGGCATGAATGGGCTTCGAATAGTTTGGTTACAAATTCTGGAAGGAGTCTTGTGTTATGTAATGAGCTCAAGGTGGATCTCCGGGTAATCTTTGAAACCACGCAATTGCTCCAAATTGAGGGAAGGGAGATGAGATATGGGAGAAACATAGCGATCACAGTGGTCTATGCTGAAAATGGGTACGTGGAGCGGAGGTTACTTTGGGAGGATCTTGCAAGAGCTATCCCAACAGCCACAATACCTTGGCTGGTTTGTGGGGACTTCAATTGCATTAGGAAAGCTGGTGAGAAGAGAGGGGGAGCGGGTATAAACATGGTGGCCATGGATAACTTCAATGCTTGTGTAGATCAGCTCCAACTTGTACCAGAGGAAAAATTTCGTGGTCCAATTCTTCGCTTGGGAAAGAAAGCATCGAGACGCGGATAAATAGAAGCCTAATGTCCCATGCGTGGTTGGAGGCTTTTCTCGATTCTTAATATGTGATTGATTCATTTTATATTAAACCACAAGTGCACGGTCGCGTTGAAGCGGTAGCAAATACGGGTCGATCCACAGGGAGGTGTGTCAACTTTTGGTTTGTGCGAAGGCGAGTGGGAAAGAAAGGAGAGAAGGAGAGAAAGATTGAGTACACTAACTACACTAATATAAACTAGTAAACTAGGAAAGCTGAAATGAAATCACAAAACAAACTAAACCAAGGAACTAATGAAAGGAGATAAAACTCAGGAATGGAAAACCCCTAAGGGGTGGAGTGTGTGTGTGCACATGAAATAAGTGTGGTGAATGCATACAATAAGCTCAAGTGTGGTTAGTGTTTGTTAATGCATAAGAAGTATCTCATGGCAAGACCTATCATTTACAACACTGCAAGAACTAGGTGATTAATATGAGTAATGCAAGGTTGTTATTAAGAACATAACGAGCATGGAGTGTACCTAACTATGGTAGAAACCATCAAGTAAAGTTCTTATTAATTCAAGCAAGCATACTAATATCTCTCACAAACAATAATATCTAGCATTCATACCACCTACATAACATGTACATACATCTACTCCACCCCCAAAGGGGATTGAACTACTCACTAATCATTACACTACCTACATTAACAAAATGAGACATTATACTGAAAGGAACATTAAAGACGCTAATTGAAAGAAACAGAAACTAAAGAAACATGCAAGAATTAAAAGACAAGATTAAAAGAAACTAAGAACAATTATTTTATTAAGAATGACTCACATTGAAGATAACATTCTTCTCCACCTTGAGTTTTGCTTCAAGGCTTACTCCTTAGTAGAGAGAATGCCACCAATAAATGGGTAGTTTACAATAGAAGGTGAAGAGTTCTATTTATAGCCAAAGAAAAAGGCAATCCGGGACAATCCCCCGATGTGGGACTAAACAAATACCAAAAATGGACTAAACACACACTAATACGTGACGCACCAAAATCTTAGCATATTTGGGCCGAAACAGACCGCCAATTAGCGGTCTTCGACCGCCAATTGGTGGTCTATATGGTCCGGATCATGCTGGATTTTATTCTGGGCTTTTCCGGATGTCTTTGTTGGTCTTTAATGCATCTACTTCACCTGTTGGAGCTCCGACCCGAATTGAATTGCCAAAATACTCCCCATGATGGTATGGAGTTTTCTGTTTTGCTCTTTGGTCCTTCGGTCTTACGTTCAGGTCCTTCTCCCTTGCATCTGAGTTCCCAGGTCTCATAATTAAGTCCTTTTTCCCTGCTTTTGGGTCCTTTTATGCTTCATCTCTTCAAACCTATTTATTTATGAAATTCAAACATAAAACTCGTCACGTAGCATTGCTTAGGTGTAAGATAATGGATATAAGATACAAATATAAGCATGAAATGATGTCAATCAAATACCCCACACCTAATTTATTGCTAGTCTCGAGCAAAACAAAGAAAGAGAAAAGCAAACGAGAAACAAGAAATCCTAACTCACTTTCGTAGGAATCACGGTTGCACTTAGCACGTGCAACAAGCCGTTAAACCTCCTTGTTGCCAAGGAGGAGGAGTGTTGTCTCCTGAGGGTTTTCAGCAGATATAGCCACAAATTCTGAACAAGATGCATTATTCAATTTAGACACTCGACTCGTTGGACATATGTTGTCGATCATTGGACACAGTAATCCTACGGGCTGACTCTATATAGGTAATCAGTTCACGCACCTAACCTAATGAATCATTCATGCAAGTTAAATAAGAAATTAAGTGAAAGACATGGACAACCTCAATAACCTCAAGTGATACAAAGTGTAAGGTCCATTAAGGTTCTTATTTCCATTACCAATTTTTTTCTTTTTGTTTCTTTTCTCAAATTTTTTTCTTTTCTTTTTATTGGTTGGAGCTTCATTCTCCCAGGGTCAGGTTTCGTGCATCATTGCCAATGAGGACTTACACTATCACGTACACCTTTCCCCAAATCTCCACATAGGCCAATCCCTACCACCCGTGTAACAGGAGTTCGGTCGGTGCATCCCAACTCAGATGACTCGAAAGCACCAGGCACAAAGTCCCCTCAGACCTACTTGCCCGAGTGATAGGAGTCGTGCGAGAAGAGAGAACACCTACTCACTTATTTCTTATCTACACATGAACCAAAACCCCTACACTTAATGTCTCACAACAAGATTTAAAGGGTCCTTGACTACAACAAACTTCCTTAAGTTAATAGACACGAATCATTGACTCACTAGGTTCAGGGTGGACTTCTTTAAATGTTTGAGCACTGAAACCCTATGATTACTGACCCCCAAGGGAAAACTGGGGTGCATCCTGATTGACATCATTTCATGCTTATATTTGTACCTTATATCCATTATCTTACACCTAAGCAATACTATGTGACGAGTTTTATGTTTAGTTTTCAGAAATAAGTAGGTTTGAAGAGAAGAGCCATGAAAGGACCCAAAAGCAGGAAAAAAGGACCTAATTGTGAGACCTGGGGACCAAGATGCAAGGGGGAAGGACCTGATCGTAAGACAGAAGGACCTAAGAGCAAAACAGGAAACTCCACACCATCATGAGGAGTATTTTGTCAATTCGATTCGGGTCGGAGCTCCAATAAACCAACCAGATGCATCTAAGACCAAGAAACACTTCAAGAAAAGCCCACAAAGAAAACCAGACGGATCTAAACTTTATAGACCGCCAATTGGCGGTCTGGAACCGCTAATTGGCGGTCCATTTAGCCCAGAATCCATCTAGTTTTCTGTAGCACGTGTATTAGTGTATTCTTAGTGTATTTTTGGTATTGGTTTAGTCCCACATCGGGGGATTGTCCCTGATTAGCTTTTTCCATGCTTATAAATAGAACTCTTCACCTCCCTTTGTATCCATCTCCCTCTTGGTGGCCATCTTCCCTACTAAGAGTGAAGCCTTGAAGCAAAACTCTAGTGGAGGAAGAGCTACTTGTAATTGAGTGAGTTAATAATATAAGTTTTCTTTTAATGAGGTTGTTTCTCTCTTAGTTTAATTTCCTTTCCTTTGCATGCTTGTTTGTTTGTTTAGTTTTATGCTTCTTTAATATTTCTTGCTTAAGTAGTATAAATTTCATTTCAGTATTATGCTTTCCTTTGCTAAATTAGTTAGTGTAATGAGTAGTGAGTAGTTCCATCCCCATTTGGGGGGTGGAGAAATATGTGATATAATAATGTAGTGTATTAAGTGTGTGTTATTTTTATCCCTTGAGCTTTATATGATTTCCATAACCATCTAATGGGTCTCCACTCTTATCTTTGATATGCTAATGCTCTTGAATGAAGCTTAGCTTATGCTTTGATTAGTGGACCTATTTTATGGGGAATGATAAGGTTAGGATATGGATGAAGTTAATGTTGGAAACACAATTTGTAGTGTATGTACTCTTGTTGCCTTTTCCTTAGCTAATGTCTTGTATGTTTTAATGATGTAGTCATCTTAATTCATGTGGAGGCATAGTAGGGTCTAGTCTTTATACTTGAGTTCATGTAGCTTCATTCCACTCATTGTCTTGTATGTTTTAATGATGTAGTCTTATCTTAATTCATGTAGAGGCAAGATTGGATGTAGTTTTATGATTTCATGCACTACATGTTGTGAAGAGCTTAATTGAACACACACACACACACATCTTTATGTTCACATCATTTCTCTACCCCCTTTGGGGTTTAGTTTTATTGCTTATCTTCATTTCCTTTTGCATTTCATTTCAGCTATTGTAGTTTAGATTAGTGTAATACATCTTTCTCCCTTCTTTTTACCTCTCGCCTTCGAATAAACCAAGTGTCGACACACCTCCCAGTGGACGACCCGTATTTGCCACCGCTTCAACGCGGCCGTGCACTTGCGGTTAAATTTAAAACGATCAATCACATCCTAACGACTAGATAAATCCTAAAGCCATTGTACTAAATATCCTAATGTATCAAGTTCAAGACAATTTTGGGCGCTTTCTTTTTACTTTGCCTCTAAACGGTTTTGCACATACTAAACACACACAAAACCCACAAAAATTTCTTTTGCAAACACATGAAGATTTTGAAAGACATGTGAAAATTTTGAAGCACTGGGCAAGCAAAAGAAGACAAGTCACCCAAGGATCATGCAAGCAGATATATCGATATTAAATCCAGCACACTAACATGACCCTAACAATGCACACAAAAGAAAATAGAAATCAAAGGAAAAGACCCCCCACACCTACTCCATGCATTGTCCTCAATGAATGCGAGCAAAATACTACATGGATTTATCATGAAAAAGGAAAGATCTCACCAATATGAAGCGCAAAAGGAAGTTCAAGGTTATGTTGATGGACAAAAACCTGAATTCCCTCAAAACCTGTGAGATGCTAAAGAAGGGATACAAATACGTGAAAGAAATAGGGCCCAAATAGACAAGTGTTGGGTCCCACAACAAACGATGCTCACTGAATGAGTTTTTTTAAAGATAACTATGTACAAACATAAGTTCCCATCTTCATTTGTCAAAATACATCGAATGAGAACCTCAAAAGTGGGTCAATGCACTTGGAAAGGGAACATGACACCACGCGGGACCCGAATACTCATGTTTGGGCCCCGCTCAGAAAGAGCACAAGATGAGAAGAGAGGTTCATGAATTAGACGCAAAGGCGTCTCATTCAAAGGCTCAAACTGAAAGAGCTTGAACCTCTCAAGAGTTTGGGAAATAAGGGGCAACGGAAGAAGAGTTTCTCCCGTTGCAATACTGAAGTTATGATCGCCAATCCAAACTCTCCAACCAACGGGCTGGTGTGTCGGAACGAGGTCAAGAACCTCGTTAGGCATTTCCGACACACCAGGCGAACAAAAAGTGGGTGTCATAGCCAAGGTATCGTCCAAGGAATTCCTAATACCCTCATGAGCAATGTAGTCGTTTGATGTTCCATTATTTCCAAGATGATGAGGAACAATAGTGAGAGGTAAACTCTCATCAGGTTGTTTGAAATTGAGGGTACTAGGGAGCTCTTGCTCCACCAGATGTGAGTCCTTAAGAGGCACAACATGAAGATCATGTGGCTCAAGGGCCACAGGACAAAAAGATAAGGCACAATCCTGTGCCGACTCATAATGAATTTGGTCCTTGTTTTTCGCAATTTGAATCGAATCCTCCACTAAGTGATTGTGAATTGAAACCCCAAGTCCCTCAGAATGACTAGGAGTTTGACTTTGAAAGATTGTGCTTTGAATTTGTGGATGTGGTGGTGGTTCGATATCAAAAGATGAATCGTCATGTTGACAAGAAAGGTTACTCTCATCATGTTCACGTAATTGCTGTGACATTTGACTCACTTGCAGTGCCATATTTTTTATGGACTGTTTAGTGGTTTCCATGAACGCAAGGAAAGTTTGTCTCAAGGAATCATGTATGCGGTCAACTATGAGTTCCATGTTCGAATTTGAGAAATTTTGGGGTTGGGTGTTGATGGGCTGAGAATGAGTCCAATGATTTGGAGTGGGGTGTTGGTAGACTTCTAGGTATTCGGGAGGAGGATACTGGGGTGGAAATGATGTATAAGAATTTGAATAAGAATTGCTTCCCCACGAATCCATCCCTCTTGGGTTGTACGCTGAAGCGTAATGGTCATAATGAGCATTTTGGGAAAATGTGTGCTCATACTCAGGCTCAGGGGCAACATAAAGACATTCCCCGATAACATGACCACTCAACCCACAACAGTCACACGGTACGGCTAGTGGAGCCACCGGTGCACACATGTCATCTACCACATGCATGAAAGAGGCCAAAGGTTCTTGTAATGTCCCAGATTGATGACCAACACATGATCCGACGTAACTAGATGGTGGTCTAGCAGTCAGTGCCTCTCTCATATTACCCCAATATGAAGAATGCTCAGTCACACAATTAAGATTATCCCAACCATACGGGGTGTTTGTCTGAGGCACCACAGGTTGCATGGGTCCGGAATACCAGGACGAATTGTCCTGGTCCCAACAATGATATGGATGGTCGCCCATGTAACCATCCATCTCAACAGAGAACTCTAGAGTCGACCACTCTCACCACCACGAGGCTAAACTCGCAAAAAGTGCTCGACTCGACCCTAAAATGCTACCAGGAGTGTAAAGGGGAGGAGACTAGAACGTAGAAGTAGGTGAGAAGAAGATGACTCAGAGGAGAAGGGAAGAATCCCTAAAGCTAGCATGGGTAAAGGGTGAAGGTAGAAGCCTAACTAGCAAGCACGGCTCAAACAATGTAAGGCAATGGGTCCTTAGGCTAGACCCTAACTTCGAGGTCACTAGCCTCGACACGCCTCACCTCCCTACAACGAAGACCACAATGCCCAGCAAGTGATACCAGATCCGGAGATCCAGTAAGTGTTCCAAGCAAGAAGTGGTTGAGGCCTTGAAGAGGTGGGATAAGGTCTTAGTTGGTTATTTCATTGCTTTCAAACCACACTTGCCGACTTTAGAGAAGCACCTCCACAGGATGTGGGGTTTGGTTGGAGGCGTAGAGGTCATCAAATGAAGTGAAGGTTTTCTCGTCTTCCGATTCACTCTTGGAGAGGATAGGAAACGCGTTCTAGAGGGGGGACCATGGTTCATTCGTGGTTCTCCACTTGTTGTTCAAGAGTGGGCACCGGATGTGGTCTTGACAAAGGCTAACATCACCACCGTTCCCATTTGGATTCGTCTACCGGAGCTTGACCTCCAATTCTGGTCACAAAGAGCTTTGAGCAACAATACTAGTGTCCTTGGGAGACCACTATACATGGATGAGCACACGGCTTTGGGGAGAAGGCTAGCCTATGCAAGGGTGTGCGTGGAAGTGGCCCATGATTTCACCTATTCGAGTTGCGTGGAGGTCCAAGTGGAAGGTACCGGCACACATTGAGTGCTAGTGGAGTATGAATGGAGACCGGGGTATTGTAAGGACTGCATGGAGTTCGGCCATGTTGAGGAGAAATGTCCTAAGAGTAGGATAATCAACAAGCATGGGGAGGAGCGAAAGGGAAAAGCTGAGAAGTGGATTGTCGTGTCTCGGAAGAGTGTTGAAAGTGGGCTTGAAAGGATTATGAACAAGGGCGTTGAGGGAGTGAGCCATGGAAGTGAGGAGGAAATTATCACCATGGGTATCCCGGAGATGGGAGGGGCTGGTCGGATAGGAGGGGAGAGAGAGGGTGGTGGAAGAGATGATGACTTGGACACTAGAGGTGCTGACGTGGATGGGGGGCAAGTGAGGAGGTGACATGTGGAGAGCAAGGTAAGAGAAATGAGAAGGCACAAAATCACATGGCTAGGGTGTAGGATTTCGTATCCCCATGTATGTATATATTTTAAAAAATATAAGACAACATACACGATCGATTTCATACTTTCAACAATTTTATGTACATTACTTTGTGTTTATTCTAATATCATCCAATCCTACATATATTAAAATAAATCACAAAGAGAGAATCATACCCAAAGGTTCTCTAAAACCTTTCGAAGATCCGGACTCGCGTTGCCCATTGAATCGCCCGCCGATTCACCTCCAAGTGTTCACCAAACTCTAAACAAGATTAGAGACAAATGAGCTAGCCAATCAATCTCTAATTAGGCTTAGATTCTAGATAATAACCCCTCTTTCAGCTCCTGAGATTTCTATCTCCAAAACTTAAAACTATTAAGAGATTTTCGTGGTGATTAATGGAGAGATTAATGAGAGAAAGAATTTTTGCATTAACATAAACAAGTAGGATGACGGGTCCTTTTATAAGCTCCCAAAACATCCTCATCAAGAACTATTCTTTAGTCATGATCTCTTGCTTATTCTCTCCTAAAATTAATATCAAATTGCCACATAAGCATCCTAAAAACATTTAATTAAATCTGAAATTAATCTAACCCATGATCTAATTATTCTCTTAATAATTCAGGCAAAAATCGCACTGTTCGGTTGACTGAGAATTTTTCTCGGTTAACCGAACCATTCGGTTATAACACGTGTTCGGTGGACCGTGAGCTAGACAGTCGACCGAATTTACATGAGAAAAAATTCTCTGAAAAAATTCGGATGATCCACGTCTTGCTCGGTCGACCGTGGACACACCAAAATTTCTCCTGGCGAACATTCATCGGACGATCGTGTCACATTCGGTCTACCGAAAATATTCTTTCTCGGTTGATTGTTCACACTCGGTTAACCAAACCCAATTGTCCAGGCACTCCAGATAATTTCGGTCTTCCAATTGTGTCTACCCGTTCCCCATTCGGTCGACCGTTCCGAAGACACCCCGGTCGACCGAACCCCAAATGGTTTACCGTGTTTGACCTCGATTTTGCCTTTGTCAAATTTTTGATTTATTTCCAACAAATTTTGATCTTTTGGTGTTTTTAGCAAATTCATATGTTATGTAATATATTAGGATTCTAATTATGTCAATTCTCATGACATATTGATTTTATTGATTCACCACATGTGTCCATTTTTCACATGAAACCCGACACATCATATGAACTCAAAAATCAAGCTTCTTGTTTCCCAGTTTTGTGGTGTGACCTATAGGAGGATCTAAGCTAAATTGGCAGCGATATTAAACCCTTAATATCCCAAACTATAAGCGGTATCTAGCTACACATTATAGTCACCCAATTAGCATAGATGTATTTGTTCCACCTAAACCAAAACACGATCCAGTTAGTGATGTAAGTGCACCACTTGTGTCCGTCCGTTGCCTCATGATATCAAGAATATATACTAAGTAGAAATGTGTCACCTTTGTATTATATTCATTTCTTGATCTCTTTAAGCTAATTATAACTATGTAACTTGACTCAAGTTACATTGTGCACATTATAATTTTGCTTTATCAAGGGGCCCACTAATAACATCACTCAATTAAGAGGGGCAACGATAATCATTTGACTAGCTATCTTTTCCAGCACAAGTCATGTTCAACCAACTATTGCCTTTATCACTATACTCATTGATAGCTTTTGACAATAATCAAATTAAGCACTTCTTGAGTGAAAAGATAAAAGTCTCATATCTTAGGATCCAAGACACAGTAAAACATTAAAGACACGAAACACAATTCCATAATGTTTTACTTATGGAATATATAATATATAAAAGTAATTTTTTCCTCTTTTATTTACTCGTGTCGTCAATTATTTGTAGAGCTACAACAATCGATGACCAACACGACAATCTTATCTCGGTGATTAATGTTCCATGTTAATTACCATGATTGTGAATAACTTTTGATTTATGTAAACCATTATCTTTTCGAGCTCTATGGTTAAGGACCAAGCGTCTCTTCCTTAACACTTCCAAAAGACGAATATCATAATCAGGAACAAAATTTTTGCACATTCAATTCATAATAATTGACATATAAAAGTAAAACTTTTAGAACACATTACTTTCATAGGGCACACTCTTGCTCTCCCCAATCCTTGGAGGCAACCAATGAGGGGATGCCATGTCACATGGGAGGGAGTAGTTTAGGAGACAAATTGGGAGTCTCCCAAGTGGTCCTAACGAATTCTACCATGGGTGCAATTTGGAGTGAACCTATTGGTGTCCAAGAAGGGAAACGTGGAGTGGGGCAGGAAAGTGATATTTCCACTGTGGGAAGGGCTTTGAGTGCTCTAGGTTTGAAGGGGCTGCTGAGGAAATACCAAGTCAACATGGTAAAGACAAAATAGAAGATCACATGACTCCAATCAAGGGACACAACTTAGAGGGCTATTCTCTTGAAGTGGGAGAGGGATGTGCACTAAGCAAAAGGCCCACGCGTGGTGACAAGGCACGTGATGTGCATGAGGAGGAGCTTCATGAGGGAGAAGTTCCGTATGACATATTCCGGCAAGACCAAGAGGCAACACATATAAGAGTTGAGAAGGAAAACGGCAACCCCAAAGAAATTCGAGAGAAGCTATGTGGACTAGCCTCTTGGGTGCATGAGGAGGCGGGATGGGCTTCACCCACTAAATTGACACGCGCAAATGAGACCACAATGAATTTCGGTCACCCAAGTGAGGGAATGTTTGATGTACTTAGAAAATCAGAGGACCAAGGCATGGAGAAAGCCGAAGAAAGGAAGCAAGAAGAGAGGGAGGACCCACGCACTAAGAAGGTATACTCGCCGCCACCACCACTTAGGAGATTCGGGAGGAAAAGTATTTGGATTAAAAGTATGCGTACAAAGGGGAAGGGGGGGTCACCCCGCACCTTGAACCCATGAATGTCTTAATTTGGAATGTGCGTGGCACAAATGGGCTCGGCCGCGCACTCATGATCAGGGGTCGAATAAAGGAGGTAAATCCGGATGTGGTTTGCCTTGTGGAGTACAAGGTTAAGTATAAAAAACTTGGGCGATTCAAGCGAGCAATTTGGCCTCATGCTTGGACATCAAATTGCATGCTTGTGGACTCGGGGTGAATCCTAGTGTTATGGAATGACCAGGTGGTAGACTTGAGAGTTACATTTGAATCAACTCAATTACTCCACCTCCTTGGGAGCTTATAGAAGGACGACACTGAATTTGCTCTCATGGCTATATGTCAAAAAAATGGGCATGTGGAGAGGAGAGTATTGTAGAGGGATCTAAATGAAGTGGCACCACATGGGCCGCGACCGTGGCTGGTTTGGGGTGATTTTAATTGCATTCGGAAGGCTACCGAAAAGCGGGGTGGAACTAGAGTAAAGTGAAAACGCAGTGGCGAGCTGGCTCAAGCTGAAAACGCAGCAAAGGATACACTTGCCCGGGTCCTTGTTTGGGAGGAGTCCATTATACGACAAAAATCTAGAGTAAAGTGGCTGAAAGAGGGGGACCGAAACACTAGGTTCTTCCATGTGCATCTTAGTGTGAGGAGAGTCACCAATCAAGTGAGGCGAGTGGTTGAGGGGAATAGTCTAGTGGGGGATGAGAGCGACATCTGGGAAGCGTTCCTACTTTTTTATGCTAACTTGTTTGCTCATGGTTTTCAGGTGCAACCCCTTAAACATTCCATTATTCTACCACAAATTACAGCGGAGGAGGGGGCCGATTTAATACAGAAATTGGACCCAAAAGAACTACAAGAGGTCGTGTTGAACGCAAATATAGATAAGGCGTCGGGGCCCGATGGTTTCATCGCAAAGTTTTTCAAGGCAGCATGGGGTATAATCAAGGAGGATATGGTAAAGCCTGTCGCGTCTTGCTTGGATACTGGAAGGGTTTTCACGATTATCCCGAAGAAAAAGGCACCGACGGTGGTGGAGGACTGCCGCCCCATTGCTTTGTGCAATATGACGTATAGGTTCACATCCAAAGTCCTTGCCAACTGCTTGAAGAGGCTCTTACCATGGCTGATAGGGGAACATCAGAGCACGTTTGTTCACGGACAAAAAATTGGTGATAACATTCTTCTTGCACACGAGCTTTGCCACAACCTACACCTTGAGAAAGGGAAAGAACGCATGTGCATAAAGCTTGATATCAGGAAAGCCTATGACTCAATCTCCTGGGAGTTCCTTGATCATGTGCTGAAGAGATTTGGCTTCCCGGATAAGTGGAGATGGCTGATTTTGGCTTGTGTGGAGGCATCATTTGTGGTGACAATGAATGGGGCTAACTCTATGCCGTTTCGAGCTTGAAATGGTTTACGACAAGGTGATCCCCTAGCCCCCTACTTGTTTGTGATGTGCATGGAGGTGTTGAGCGAAATGGTGAAAATAACGGTCATGGAAAGGAAACTCGAGCCCTTATCTTGTGGAGATGTCATCGTATCACATCTCTTGTTTGTTGTCGACGTGCTACTCTCCGCGAGGGCTACCAAAGAAAACGCTCGGGCCATTAGAATTATTATCCTAGAGGAATTCACAACAAGCTTGGGTCTGAAATTTAACACTTCGAAGAGTCAGGTCTTCATGGGGGGAGATGTGATGCATGGTGCATGGATTGAAGCAAAACTTGGAACGGAACGCAAGGCTTTTCCGGTGGTGTATCTTGGGCTGCCATTATTCTCCGGGAGGATGGGGAGATCCCATTGTGTACCACTGATAAACAAGCTAAAAGCACGCCTCTCAACATGGCAACAAAAACTCCTATCCATGGCTGGGCGAGTAGAGATAGTACGGAGCGTTCTTACTTCCTTCAGCATTTATTGGACTTCGGCGTTTCTTCTACCAAGAAGCGTCTTGCATGAATTGGACAGCATTATGTGTCATTTTATTTGGGGAGGGGAGAAGAAGTGGGTTGCAGTAGCATGGAAGGATGTATGCCCACCAAAAGAGGAAGGAGGCCTCGGACTAAGGAGACTTACAGAGTGGAATGCGTGGGCCTTCTCCGATTGTTTTCTCTTGGGGTGGCGGACAACACTTCACTATGGGCTAAGTGTGTCCGGTGAAAGTACCTACAGAACCGTTCCATTTGGCTTGCAAGACCACCACCTACCTCCTCATGGGCATGGCGAGGGCTGCTACGAGTCCGAGGTATTGCTAGAAGACACATCCAATATAAGGTGGGAAATGGGGAAGAGATTCGGTTTTTCCAATATCCATGGTGTGGCAAACCGTTTCAATGCAAAAGCTGGGGTGACCAGCTTCACTATGAGATGGGGGTTCCTTGGGACATTAAGGATTCATACTTCATAAGAGAAGGGTTCTGGAACCTCCCTCCCCCACAATCCAGCAGGATGGAAGAAGTTTGCTCAAGGATAAACCAAGTACGCATACATGGAGGAACGGATAGACCGTTTCGACCCAATGGAACGGGTGCAGCACTTGGGATGAAGAAATTGTGGAGTTGGGTGAGGCAACCGGGCAGGAAAGTTCCTTGGGCGGGGATGGTATGTCACAAATTTGTTGTCCCAAAGCACACACTCACAGCTTGGAGAGCATTGAAGGGGCGTTTACTCACAAAGAGGTGGATGATAAAGCGAGGCGCAAAGCTCGACCCAACGTGCGAGCTATGTGAAGACAAAGAGGAAGACATGGAACACCATTTCTGGAACTGTCATTACACAAAGGAGGTGGGGAGGTGCCTCCTCAACCTCATGCAGCTCAACCCAAGCTTCGCATGCAATCTAGAGAGTGAGGAAATGCGACTATCACATGCGAGTGGACGCCGACTCGACAAAGTGGTCTGAAGGTGGGTGTTTAATGCTATGATACACGAATGCTGGCTCGAGTGGAACCGTAGGATCTTCGAGGGCAAGAGGCAACAACTGGCAGCTACCATTGCTGTAGTCAAAGATATACTCCGGTGTTTGGGAGACAAAGCTACAAAACTCGCGAAAGATGAAGGAAAAGTGCAACATTTTCAAGACACTTTGATGAGACGTAATTGTTCTTTCAACTACTTATGCTTAAATTGATATTCAGTAGGTGGTAGGGAGAAGCCGGTTATGCATGTGGCATATACCCGCTAACTCAACGAAAATTTTGTAGGATGTAAACAGTTCTTTAGTAATAAATCTTAGAGGCTAAGCCTCCCTTTTGCTTTGCAAAAAAAGGAGGGAGTGAAACAGAGGAGAGAGTGAATTCCAACGAGAAGAAGAGAGAGGAGAGAGAGAACGAGAAGAATAGAAATGAGAGAGAGAAAGAGGAGAGATGAAGAAGTAGAGAGAGAGGGAGAAAGAGTGAGATAAGGGGAGAGAGTCCGTAAGTGAGCTAGATTGAGGAAGACGAGGAGAAGGAGAGAGAGGTAAGAGGTGATTGGAAGGGAAAGAGATGGAGAGAAGGAAAGTGAGAGGAAGGAGAGACCAATGGTAAGAAGAGGGAGAAATAGAGAGAATGAGGGAGAAGGAGAACAAGAAATGAGGAGAAAGGGAGAGACAAAGAGATAGGAGATAGATAAGGAGAAGAATGAGAAAGGAGGAGAAGGGAAGAGACAAAGAGAGAGGATAGAGAAAAGGGGGAGAACGAGAGAGGGAAGGTAACAGAGAAGAAAAGAAGAGAGAGGAGGAGAGAGATGAGAGAAGGAGAGAGGAGGAAGAGGAAGGAGAAGAAGGGGAGAGAAGAAGCAGAACAAGGAGAGACAAGGAGACGGGGAGAGTGGAGAGTAGATGAGGAGAGAGAGATGGACAAAGGGAGCGAGAGGAGATGAGACCGAGAAGGAGTGGAAGAGAGGAGATCGAAGGTAAGAGAGAGAGAAGAAGGAGACGACGAGCGAGAGTGTAAGATAGAGTGAGAGAGGAGGGAAGAGAGAGAAGGACAGGGAGATGGAGAAGGGGAGGGAGAAGGAGAGAGAGAGAGAGAGAGAGAGAGAGAGAGAGACAGAGAGATAGAAAGATGCAAGAGGAGAAGGAGAGACAGAAAGAGAAGGCAAGTGAGAGCGAGGGAGAGACAAGAAGATGAGAGAGATGGAGAGGGAAAATGGGATAGAGGAAAGGGATTGAAGTGGAGGAGAGGGAGGGAAGGAGATTGAAGACGAAGAGTGAAGGATAAGGAGAGAGAAGATAGAAGGGAAGAGAGAATTAGAGAGAGGAGTCAGAAGTAGAGAGAGCGGGACAATATGAGAGAGTAAAGAACAAGGAGGAGGGAGAGAGAATGGGAGAAGGAAATAGAAGGAGAGAGGGGAGAGAAGGAAAGAGAATGAGAGATGGGAGAGAAGGAAGGATAAGAATAGAGAAAGAAGTAGAAGGAGGAGAGAGAGAGAGAGAGAGAGAGAGAGAGATAGAGAAAGATAAGGAGAGATGGGGAGATACTAGAGAGGAGCGAGAGAAGGAGAAGGAGGGACAAGCAAGGAGAAAGAGAAGGAGAAGGTGGAAAGAGAGATGGAGGAGCAAAGGAAGATAGTGAAAGAGATGAGAGAGAGATCGAAACGGATAGAGAGAAGGAGGAGACTGGAGAGAGAGAAGTAGAAATAGAAAGAATGGGATAAGGAGAGATAGTGACGAAGAGAGACAAGAGATAGAGAGAGCGAAAGAGAAGAAGGAGGAGGGAGAGGAAGAGAGAAGTAGGAAAGTGAAGGAGAGAAGGAGAGAGAGTACTAAGGAGAAGGAGAGAACGAGAGAGAAGGAGATGCAGAGGGTTAGAAAGAGTGAAGAAGCGGAGAGAGACGGAGAAGGAGAAGGAAAAAGACAATAAGAAAAAGGAGAGAGGAGAAGGAGAGAGGGAGTGAAGGAGAAGGAGATGGACAGAGGTGGATAGAAAAGGAAGAGAGATAGAAGGAGAGATCGACTACGGAGGAGAGAGAGAAGAAGAGGGAGAGAGAAGAAAGAAAGGGAAAAGGGAAGGAGAAGAAAAGGAAGAAAGGGGTAGAGAAGGAGAATGAGAGTCACTCCTACGGTTTCCTAGTCCATTCTCTCTCGCTTTTCTACCAAAATACTTGTTTCTTCACCAAATCTCGTGATTTCTTCACAAATATGGAGCAAAGCAACGAGTCTTCTCAACCAAGGAAGCCAAATGGGGATGGTGGCACGTTCGAGCATCCCCATGGGGCACAAAACACCATGAACCTGTGGGTTTACATGGTGGCGCATATCAACCATCTCAAGGAGGTGACAAGCGTCCACAAAAGAGGTGGTCGGATCTCTTAGACACTGGCACCAAGACCACTTTGGAGTACATCCCGCCAAGGTGAAAGAGGGAGGGAAAGTGGCGATATGTTCCAAGGCGGAGGTCGACCAAGCACTAAAAAGATGGAAAATGTGCTACTTGAGTACTTGATCTAGTTCAGGGCTCATCTTCCTACTCTTGAGCGAATCTACACAAGCTATGAGGGCTAAAGGAAGATGTGGAGGTGACTCAATGTGCAAATTATTCCCTCGAGGGAGGTCCATGGTTTATCCGAGGTGCACCACTTGTTATCCAAGCTTGGTCGCCAGAGCAAGGGATGCGAAGAGAAAGGATAACCACGATGCTGCTTTGGATTAGACTACCGGAGCTAGATTTGAGGTTTTGGTCGACGAAGAATTTGAGCACTACTACTAGTGTGCTCGGGAAGCCGCTTTACATGGATGACAATATGGTGAGTGTCCGGAGGTTGGCATATGCTCTTGTATGTGTGGAAGTCTCTCATGAGTTCTCCTACACAAAATCAGTGGAGGTACAAGTGGAGGGAGGCAAGTTGGAAAGAGTGGAGGTGGAATACGAGTATAAACTGGCCTATTCCGAGGTTTGTGACGAGTTTGGACACGCCAAGGAGAAGTGTCCAAGGAAGCTTGCTACAACTTCGGCGGCACAAAGAGTGACACACCAAAATCGGAGGACAAATGGGTAAAAGTGGGAGACCGTAGTGGAGGAGAGACGAGGATGCTAGGCCTAGTTAAGGAAAGTGGTGGTACAACCACTAGCAAGGTGGATAGAGGCAAGGAGGGTCGCCATGTGGGCCATAAGCATCAAAAGAAGGTGCTGGAGATGTCCCTAGAAGTGGCTGAGAATGCTAATGCCGATGAGGGTGCGTTGGAGGGGACGACTGGGGTGGACACCATGACAAATCAGGTTGAGACAAGTTGCAAAACAGGCCGACATGGTGCAAGGGTGGGAAACTCAAACAAAGAGGAGGATAAGGATGGGGGTGCATCTTTTGGACATTCAAATGAGGTGCGGGCACATGGAGATGGAAATGTGCTTGAGAAGGAACCTTCTCCTCTATGGATTGTGGTCCAAAAAGTTGGGGCCTATTAGGAAGGGACAAGTGGCAAAGAGGGCAAGGAGAGCTTGGGGCAAAATGTGGGCACAAATGAGGACGATCCACGTGGAAAGGAAAATGTGCAAAGAAAGGACCATGGATCTTTTCTCCTCCATGTCTAATGGTACAAAGAGATGAGGCCTATGAAGGAGGGACAAGTGGAGATGAGGATAAGGAGTGCTTAGGAGGACAAGTGGGCACAAATGGGGAGGCTACATATGGCAATGAGGAGAGATGTGGGACTGGTTTACGTGCATGAAATGGGAAAGCCCAACATGAATGGAACCAAGGAGGAATGGACACATGGAAAACAAGGTTTGGTGTGCATGGGGGATGCCAAGGGGATGACTCATGATGTGCCATGTGGAAATGTGAGCCAAGCATTGCCAAAAGACCCATTTGCGCAAGAGAAGGAATACCTACGTGAAGAGGTGGGTATGGGCACAGGAGGAAGGACTAAGTTGAGGTTCCCTCCGCCATTGGTGTATCTAAATGACATATGCCCCCAAGCGAAATTTCAAGGAGTACATGAAGTGGTATTGATGCAACAAACGTTAGCAAGGTTCGGAGGCCCGAGTGGGAGGAGATGTAAAGAGCTCACGCCAGTGATGTCGAAGATGCCACATTGATGGGGATAGAGAACAAGGACTTCATGCGCCTTAAGACCAAATATGGTGACATGAGGTCACATGTTGATGAGCCAGGATGTTATGACTCAGACTCGGGTGATATTGGGTCGGGCGCCACGACTGTGTGAAGGGGTCGAAGTAGAAGAAAGCCAACAAAAAGAAGGGTCCACACTAACCCTTCTTAGTATGGTGGAACGGGAAACTATGTTGTGCAATTTGCTCATGTAGGATTTAGGCTACGTTGTTAGACTAGCGGGAGTCAATGTAATATTTACATTCACGATATGAACTGCTCTCACCATAGTAGTTCCTAGCACTTCATTGTATGCTCTTTTTTACATATACGATTATTGAGGAATCCATAAATTTAGTGGCTCTGCGGAGACCACTGTTTTACTTTGCATAGAAAAAAAGAAAAAAAAAAGGAGAGAGAGGTGAGAGAGAGAAGGAGAAGGAGAAGGGGAAAGAGAGATGGAGAGTGTAGGACGAGAGAGAAGGAAATTAGGAAACAGGGAGAGCGAACAAGATGAGAGACGGAGAAGGAAAGCGAAGGAGAGGGGAGAGAAGGAGAGAGAGGATGAGAGGAGAGAGAAGGAAAGAGAAGGAAAGAGAATGAGAGAAGGAAATAGAAGGATAAGGGGAGAGGCTCAGAAGGACATTGAGAGAGCATGAGAGGAGTGGCTAGAAGCATGGGAAACCTAGGTTTCTCTAGGGTTTCCAACCCCTTTCACCACCAAATCTCTTGGTTTTTGCACCAAAATGTATCCCAAGATGAGTTCTACTCTTTTGGAACTAGAGTATGGAGATTGTGGTGCAAGAAAGGATCTCCATCCACCAACATTGTAAGGCTTAACACCCAACTTGGAGGGTGAGGCTCACACACCCCCTCTAGGGAGTGTCACTACTCCCCCAAGGAAGTGGAGTGAATTTTTCAAGGCTGGACCAAGGGTTTCCACGGCCCTAGAGTTCATCCCTTCGGCTGTGAAGGGAGGGGAGAATATGGATTTGTGCTCCAAGCAAGAAGTGGTCAATGCTTTGAAGAGATGGGATAAGGTACTAGTTGGTTACTTTATTGCTTTCAAATCACACTTACCGACATTAGAGAAGAACCTCCACAAGATGTGGGGATTAGTTGGAGGCATGAGGTCATCAAGAGGAGATAAGGTTTCCTCCTCTTCCTGTTCACTCTTGTAGAGGATAGCAAGAGAGTACTTGAAGGGGGACCGTGGTTCATCCGTGGGTGTCCTCTTGTGGTTCAAGAATGGGCTCCAGATGTGGTCTTCAAAAGGGTCCTCTTGTGGTTCACCACGAACTCCATTTCGATTTATCTACCGGAGCTAGACATCCGATTTTGATCACAAAGAACGTTGAGCAACATTGTAAGCATCCTCAGGAGGCCGTTATACATGAATGAGCAAACCGCTTCGGGGAGGAGATTGGCCTATGCAAGGGTATGCGTGGAAGTGGCCCATGACTTCACCTACCCAAGTTGGGTGGAGGTTCAAGTAGAAGTAGCTGGCACACATAGAGTAAATGTAGATTGTGAGTGGAGTCATGGTTACATTGTCGAGAAGTGCCCAAGGAAACAAGTGGTATTAAAGAAGCATGTGGAGGAGCCGAAGGAGAAGGCTAAGAAATGGGTAGTAGTTAGTTGAGGCAAGGCTGGAAATGGGAATGCAAAGGAGAGAAGCTTAAAAGGGTCCTCAGATAGACCAAGGTATGAAGATACTCAACGCAATAGAAACATTGCCTCTGTGGGATTCTGATCCTAATCCTATCCTAATTGTGTTTTGTTGATGTTTAGGTGGTGATTAGAGGGGATTAGAGATGGACGACTGGGATTGAGAGGAGATGGATGAAGGGTTTGGATGAGTTGGATTGGATGAGTGGTTGAGATGGAGAGGTGTGGAATGAATGGTGGAGATGGAAGGATGGGGAGATATTTAGAGGTGAGTTTCTCTCTCCCTCTCTTTCACGTTTCCCTCTCTCTCGTTCATCTCTCTCTCTCTCCAGCAGCAAGCTCCGGCGAGTGATTCGAGCTCCGGCGAGTGGGTGTTATCCGGCAAGGTGAAGATCGGCTCCGGGTGGTTGGTGGCTTGAGGTGAGTGTTGGTTTTCACCTTTCCGCGCGTTGTTTCTCTCTCTCCCCCTACCTAACTTGTGTTCTGGGGTCGTGGTTGATCGGTTGAGGTTGCCGGAGGTGGATTCGTGGCTGTGGATCGTCGAGGAGACGATTGATCGTCGTTTGGACGCGAGGTTCGTCGACGGATCGTGATTTGGGGAGACGTGCTCGTGGAGGCGTCGTTGCGGTTCTTCAAAGGTCTCTTCAGACCTTTAGGTATGTCATGCTCGCTCACTTAATCACCGTGAGTATTTGGAAGTCGACAGTAGGCCGTTCGGCTCGTCGCGAGTAAATGTGCAGCAGATTTCACTGTCTGATCGGTCGACCGGTTGGTGCAAACGGTCGACCGTTCGTGAAGAGAATTCGGGCTCTGCCTCACATCGGTTGGTTGAGATGGCGACGGTTGGTTGAGATTAGACCTGGAAATCCAGATCACACTCATTTTTGTTGTGAGCTTGTCCTTATGTATTTGTTGGTCTTGCATGCATCTACTTTGCTTGTTGGAGCTCCGACCCGAATAGAATTCCCAAAATACTCCCCATGATGGTGTGGAGTTTTCTGTTTTGCTCTTTGGTCCTTCGGTCTTACGTTCAGGTCCTTCACCCTTGCATCTTAGCCCCCAGGTGTCACAATTAAGTCATTTTTCCCTGCTTTTGGGTCCTTTCATGACTCTTCTCTTCAAAACTCTTTATTTCTGAAATTCAAACATAAAACTCGTCACGTAGCATTGCTTAGGTGTAAGATAATGGATATAAGATACAAATGTGATCATGAAATGATGTCAATCAGAATTCCTCCCCAAGTCTCTAACGGTTCAAACAAGGGTGCACAAGGGAGGGAGCCTATTGGTGGACAAGAAGAGCAAAGAGAAATGGGAGGGAAAAGTGTTAGGCACATTTTCGAAACAACCAATGGGGAGGGAGTTGAGTGCTCTAGATACACTGGGGCCAATGAGGACAGGACAAGTTCCTTTGGTAAGGACAAAGTGGGGGACCATATGGATGTGCTTGTGGGACAATTAGTGGAGGATACTCAAAATGGAGTGAGTGGGCAATGTTAAGTGGGTCTTTTGCATGAGATGGGAGTAATTAAAGTGAGTGGGCAACGTAAGTAGGCTAATTGACATCATATCATGCATATATTTATGTCTTATATCCAATATTTTGAACCTAGGCAATGCTATGTAACTAGTTTTGTGTTTATGTTTCAGGAATAAGTAGGTTTGAGAAGACGAGATACAAAAAAGACTTAAAGGCAAGGAAAATGACTAAGATACAAGACCTATGGACTGAGATGCAAGAGAGAAGGACCCGGATATAAAACAAAAATGACCAACGAGCCAATTAAGAAGCTCCACACCATCATGAGGAGTATTTTAGCAATTAGATCCGGGCCCAAACATCAACAACCAAATCGGGTTCACAAAACATCAAGAAATCGTCCTAAACAAGCGGTCCAAAACCGGGGCCAACCAGACCAAGATGGACCGCCATCAGCAACCATAGACCGCCAATTAGCGGTCCAATATGGCCCAATGGCAACCTCCCTTGGTGTGGGTGTTTGTTATATTGTCTTATGTCCATTTATGGCATGCATTTTAGTCTCATACCGGGGGATTGTCCCCTGTTACCTTTTTTCATGGCTATAAATAGAACTCATTACCCATTTCTTGTTGGGATCCTCTCTACTTAGAGTAAGCCTTGCAGCAAAACTCAGGTGGAGAAGAATGCTACTTGTAATGTGAGTCATGTCAATAAAATAATTTTCTTAGTTAGTTTTATATTGTCTCGTTC
The DNA here is from genome assembly GCA_963682175.1 of Triglochin maritima. Classification (NCBI taxonomy): domain Eukaryota; kingdom Viridiplantae; phylum Streptophyta; class Magnoliopsida; order Alismatales; family Juncaginaceae; genus Triglochin; species Triglochin maritima. Next base: position 31,194,874 of record OY821776.1, on the reverse strand, counting down.
AATTCATGCTTGCTTACTTTAATTTCGTTTTATCTTCTTAATGAGTAGTGAGTAGTTCCATCCCCATATGGGGTGGAGGTAATGAAGACTAAGTGATAGTGATGGGTTCTTTTATTTGTGTCATTTGATATTCTTAATATAGATCTATACTTGTAGCATGCTTAAACTTGTATTAGATGATATAATGTCCACTAGGTACTTATCTCATGCTACCTTTAGAGTTTATCTTGTTGCTTGTTATGATTTGATAGGCATGGGTTGTTATGTATGGATCCATGTTTGGTACACATTTACATGAATGATATAGGTTGTATGTAGGATTGATTGATGCTCTAATGGTCACACTAGGTAGTTATTGCATGCTTGAGAATCTAAAATCATCCTCAACTTTACGTGAGATATGCATTTTCATGATTTACCATGTAGTGTTGTGTATCCTACACTTAGATTCTACACTAAATTCTTCTTGTATGCCACATAAACTACACTTGTTTCTAATTGAAAAGAAGACCCACTCACACACACATACTACACTCCTCCACTCCATGGGGTTTAGTTTTGTTGTTTATTCCTTCGTAGTTTTGTTTTGTGTAATAACAACTTCTTCCCCTCTTTTCCAACTTGCCTTTGAACAAACCAGAGTTGACACACCACCTCTTGGACAGGACCTGTACTCTCCGCGACTTCACCGACGTCGTGCACATGCGGTATATTAAAATGAATCAATCAAGTTTTTGGCACCGTTGCCGGGGAGGTGCTTTGGCCAGACTTTCGTTTGGACGATTCAAGTGGGTTTAATATTTTTTGTTTGTTTGTTTGGGTTTCAAGCACATTGAAGCATCAAGGGGCACAACAGGAGATATTTTGAGCAGAGACGACCTTGTGAGCTGATTTTTCTCCAATTGTTGTTCTGGTTGTTTGTTTATTCATTTTAGATATCTGGGAGCTCAATTTTGCATGACTTTGTAGGATTTTGTTTCCTTATGTATGTGTATATACAAAAAATTAGTACAAACATACATGATCGATTTCATATTTTCATTGATTTTATGTACATCTATATGTTTATTCTAATATCATGCATTCCTACACATATTAAAATAAACAAAATAGAGAGGATCATACCCAAAAGTTCCCTAAAACCTTTTAGAAGATCCGGTGTTTTGTTTCTAATTTAAACGCCCACCGATTCACCTCCAAGTGTTCACCAAACTCGAAACAAGGTTAGAGAGAAAGAGCTAGCCAATCAATCTCTAATTAAGCTTAGAATCTAGCTAATAACCCCTCTAAAATCTCCCGAGATTTTTATCTCCAAAACTTAAAATACTAAGAGAAGTTTCGGATGGGTTAATTGGGTGGTTGCGGAGAGAAAGAATTTTGCATGTGAATAAACAAGTAGGATAATGGGTCCTCTTATAGGCTCCCAAAACACCCGTATCATGAACTATTCTCTAGTCATGATCTCTTGCTTTTTCTCTCCTAAAATTAATCCCAATTTGCTACATAAGAGTCCTAAAATATGTTACATCAAATCTGGAATTAATCCAACCCATGATCTAATTATTCTCTTAATAATTCAGGCAAAAATCGTGTTGTTCGGTGCACCGAGATTTCCACTCGGTCGACCGAACCATTTTGTTTTACGCAAGTTAGGATGATCGTGATCTAGATGGTCGACCGAATGTTCATCAGAAAAATTCCCTCAAAAAGTTCGGACGATCCACGTCTCGCTCCGATTGACCGTTGACCCACCAAAATTTCTCCTGGTAAATCTCATCGGACGACCATGTCATATTTGGTCTACCGAAATATCCCAAGACAACTCCTGGATATTTTCTTTCGGTCGACCATTTACGCCTGGTTGACCGAACCCAATTGTCTAGGCACTCCAGACAATTTTGGTCAACGAATCACGTTATCCGATCTTCGTTCGGTTGACCGTTCCTAAAAACCTCGGTCGACTGAACCCAAAACAGTTGACCAATTTGACCCTGATTTTGCCTTTGTCAAATTTTGGATTTATATCAAACAAATTTTGATGTTTTGGGGTTTTTAGCAAATTCATATCTTATGTAATATAATATCTTATGTAATATTAAATTATTACACCCCATAATATATACACCTCATATGAATTTATTCTTTATTCTAATTATGTCAATTCTCATGACATATTGATTTTATTAATTCACCATATGTGTCCATTTTCTCATGAAACCTAACACATCAGAGAACTCAAAATCAAGCTTCTTGTTTCCCAGTTTTGTGGTGTGACCTATAGGATGATCTAAGCTAAATTGGCAGCGATATTAACCACTTAATATCTGAAACTATAAGCGGTATCTACCTACACATTATAGTTAATCAATTAACATAGATGTCTTGTTCCACTCGAACTAAACACGATCCATTTAGTGATGTTAGTGCACCACTTGTGTCTGTCCCTTACCTCATGATATTAAGAATATATACAAAGTAAAAATGTGTCACCTTTGTATCACATTCATTTCTTGATCTCTTTAAGCAAATTATAACTATGTAACTTAACTCAAGTTACATTGTGCACATTATAATTTTTGCTTTTATCAAGGGGGCCACTAATATCATCACTCAATTAAGAGGGGCAATGATAATCATTTGAGTAGTTATCTTTTGCAGCACAAGTCATGTTCAACCAACTATCGCCTTTATCACTATACTCATTCATAGTGTTTGACAATAATCAAATCAAGCACTTCTTAAGTGAAAAGTCATAAGTCTCATATCTTAGGATCCAAGACACAATAAAACATTAATGACACAAAACACAATTCCAAAATTTGTTACTTGTTAGGTCTATTTAATATAAAAAAGAAATTTTTTCCTCTTTTATATACTCGTGTCGTCAATTATTTGTATAGCTACAACAATCGATGACCAACACGACAATCTTATCTTGGTGATTAATGTTCCATGTTAATTACCATGATTGTGAATAACTTTTGATTTATGTAAATCATTATCTTTTAGAGCTCTACGGTTAAGGAGCAAACACCTTTTCCTTAACACTTCCAAAAGAGGAATACAATAATCAAGGAACAAAATGTTTGCACATCGAATTCATAATAACTGACACATAAAGGTAAAAATTTAGAACACATTCCTTTCAATCTCCTACTTGTTATCAAAGTTTTCTTTCACATACATTATCAATGTCTAAAACAATAATAACTAGGGTAACCCCCTCTAATCACTCATCAAGCCAATACACATGGTTCCTTAGACCAAGGACTCGAAATGCATGTCGCCCTTGGCTTGGGATACGGGTTTGGTGAATGGATCAGCTGTGTTGTTATTTGTGTCCACCCATAACACATTTATTTTGCCTTTGTCGATGAAGTCACGTGTCACAAAGTACTTGCGATCCATGTACTTCACTGTGTGGTGTCATTTTGGATCCTTGATTTGCGAGATTGATGCACTATTGTCGCAAAATAGTTCTATTGGTCCCTCACACGAGGGAACTACTCCAAGCTCTTCTAGGAAATTCTTAACCCACCATCTTCCTTGCTCGCTTCAGCGACAACCAAATACTCCAACTCACAGCTCCACCATTCAGAAGGAAGACATATCCTGATTGCAACCTTCTATCGTCGGGATCACTCCTGAAACTCGCATCTGAATAGCCCTCGGCTATTAGCTCCCTTTGACCTCCATAAACAAGAAACTTATCTTTGGTCCAGTTAAGGTACCTTAGAGTATTCTTGACCGCAGTCCAATGCTCAGGACCTGCGTTGGATTGGTGACGACTTGTCACGCTCAGACCATATGAGACATCGGGTCTTGTGCAAGTCATGGCGTACTTGATTGATCCTGTTGCTGAAGCATAAGGAATATCTTTCATATACTCCAAGTCTTTACGTGATTCACCACGTTGAGAGTTCTTGAGTTGCACACCCATACTCATTGGCACACTGCCCTTTTGGAGTTGTTCATGCTGAACCTTTCCAAGACCTTGTCAGTGTATGTATGTTGACTTAGGCCAATGGGTTTACGGGATCTATCTCTATATATCATGATTTACAAGATATTTTAGCCTCGCCAATGTCTTTCATTGAAAATGCGGATTTTTTTTCTCGTTTGCTCAAGCAAAGGTATATGATTTCCCATGAGGAGTATGTCATCAACATATAAGATCAAGAAACTATGTGGCTCCCATTAACCTTTTGTATATACAAGGCTATTCCTTACTTTGGACGAAGTGAATCCTTTTGACTTCTTCGTCAAAGTGCGTGTTCCAACTCCATGATGCTTGCTTCAATCCATAAATGGATCTTTGAAACTTGCATACTTTCTCGTTATTCTTTGGATATTCCAAACCATGAGGTTGTACCATGTACACATCCTCCTCCAAGTTCCTATTATGGAAGGCCATTTTGACATCCATTTGTCATCCTCCTCCAAGTTCCTATTTCATGTCATATCTCATAATCATGAAATGCGGCAATAAAGAGCATAATCCGAATAGATTTGAACATGGCAACCGGTGAAAATGTTTCATCATAGTCAATTCCTTGAACTTCAGTGAAACCTTTTGCTACGAGCCTCTCTTTGTAGGTTGTGAAGTTCCCATCCATGTCCATCTTCCTCTTGAAAACCCATTTATTTTGATTGGTTTTCATCCCTTGTGGATGGTCAACCAAGTTCCACACTTGATTGTCATACATGGATTCTATTTCGGATTCCATGGCTTTAAACCATATTTTGGAGTCCTTTCTTTCCATTGCTTCTTGAATGGTCGAGGGATCATCGGTATCTAGTATCACGATCTCATGATGTCCCAAATACATATCGGGTTTATTTCTTTCCCTCGTTGACCTTCTATGTTTTTTTGGTTCTACGTGCACTTCTCGAACCTCTTCCACAATTTCTTGCGGAATTGGTTCGTGTTTAATTCTCGAACATACACTTGATGGGGATGATTGAGTTTCTCTCACAATTGCTTGCGAGGGTTTCTCACTCATGCTCCCAGTAACCAAAGGAACCTCGGTTAGGCCTTCATGATCTTGAATGTCACCATTCATATCATGATCTTGTCGAATATCTTGAATTTCCTCAAGCACAACTCTGCTCCCACTACTTTTTGATTCTTTCCAGAAATTCTTTTTCTAGGAATACGGCATCCCTCTCTACAATCAATCGATTTGAGGTTATATGCCAAAAGTAGTATCCTCTTATCTCACGAGGATAGCCTATAAGGAAGCACTTATCCTCTTTTGGTTGATGTTTGGTCGACAACACCAAATCTTGAGAAAATTGAGCTTAGGTGTTTTCACACTCCATAACTCATAAGGCATTTTCTCCACTGATTTGGATGGAACATTATTTTGCGTGTAAGCCGCCGCTTCTAGAGCATAACTCCAAAAGTAAAGCGGCAATTCAAGTTGACTCATCATTGATCGAACCATGTCGAGCAATGTCAAATTCCTCCTATCGGATACCCCATTCCACTGAGGTGTACCGGGACGGGTGAGTTGTGGTACCATACTACACTCATTTAGGAATGAATCAAATTCAGTACTTAAGTACTCACCTCCACGATCCGTTCATAGAGACTTGATTTTATTGTTGAGTTGGTTATCTACTTCATTCTTGAATTCCTTGAACTTGTCAAAGGATTCACTTTTGTTTCTCATTAGATAAATTAGCCATAACGACTATAGTCATCCGTGAACGTAAAGAAGTACCTAAAACCGTCTCTTGCACTCGTAATCATCAGGCCACATAAATCAGAATGTATCAATTCCAACAAGTTATTCGCTCTCGAACCTTACTTCTTGAAAGTCATCTTGGTCATTTTGCCCATTAGGCAAGGTTCGCATGTCTCCAATGATTTAAAATCAAGTTGACCAAGAAGGTTAGCTCCTCACAGTTTCTTGATGCATTTTTCATTTATGTGACCAAGACGATAGTGCCACAAGAGTGTATCATTCACGTGAGTAGTTTTAAGCCTTTTGTTATTGATGTTTAAGATTTGTCGATTATTCAATTTAAGCAAATAGAGACCATTCTTCATGAATGCATTTTCATAGAAAATTCCATTCTTCGATATAGACAAGCAAGAATTTGATATATTTATATTAAAATTATCAATATCCAAACATGATACAAAAATAATATTCTTGCTAATTGAAGGCACATAATAAATGTTCTTTAAACATAAATTTAAACCACTAGATAATTGAAGCTCCATGGAACGTTGTCCAATCGTAGCAACGATCGCACCATTTCCGACCTTAGAAATCATCTCGTTCTTCACGAGTTCCTTCCAATCCTTTAGTAGTTGCATATTAGAAATTATGTGAGCACACTATCTGGTATCAAATACCCAATCATGGACAGAGGTAGCTAAATTTATGTCAATAACAAATATACCTTTGACCTTTTTGGGGCGCTTACGCTCAATCACTCCATTGTCAAGGTCTTCCTTGTACTTGGGGAAATTTGGCCGGATGTGTTCCTTTTCACCGCAGTAAAAGCACTCCGTATTGGGAGTCGGAGATTTCAAAGAATTTCCCCACGAGGCACTCCTAAGAGTACCTCCTACTCCCTTGATTGGCGTCTTTTTTGTGAATTTGTCTTTACCTTTGGTGATCTTTTATCTCCTCTCATGGACGGCTAGGACGTGCTTGTCCCGACCCTTGTCCATGTCAACTTCAGACATTTTAATAGCATTGTGATGTTCCTCAAAACTCACCTCTTTCACACCCACATGATATTACGTAATGAAGTCCTTGTAGGACTGGGCAAGAGAGCCAAGAATCAAATCTTCCGCAATATGATCAGGCATCGGGGAAGGGAGCTTCGACAACTTCTCAAGGTATCCTTGCATCGTGAGAAAATGCATAGATACCGATGTTCCCTCCGCCATGTGGCACCTTGTGAGTGCGATGTGGTCTTATAGCGCTTTTTTCTAGCACTATCCATGAACATCTTTGTTAAAGCTTCCATGGTCTTCTTGGGTTTTGAATCCAAGTATTTCTCTTGAAGCGAGTCACCCATGGAGGCCAACATTAGACCGTGAACCTGGTTCTCTTGGTCTTCCCAGTTGGCTTTTGCCTCTCTATCGCTATCGGTTGCCTTCTCATATAATTTTGGGATTTCACCATCCAAAATATGAGATAGTTTCTCAAACTTCAACATGATATTGAGCTTGAGTTGCCAGCTTATGATGTTTGAGCCATCGTATGCCAAAGGATGTTTTTCAATCATAGATCTCACAATAGGTTGAATATTCGACATTTCTACAAAATAAATTATCTGGGATTTAATGTCAATTTTATGTTGAAAAAATCAATACCGCAAACAAAAATTTGTCCATAAATGAAACAATTCAAGATCCTATCAATTATAATACAAACTAGTTAAGGGCTATCCTATATATTATAAATTCAAGGTAAGAAAACATTTTCTAATCATAACCATTTCTAAATTTTGCAACATTTACATTTTCAAACTCTTATGACTCTTGTCGTTTTAATTAAGAGGGAATTTGACCAATCCTCGTAAGAAAAACTCTTTTTCCCAACACTGAGCTAGGGATCCATGTCTTCTTAAGAAAACTCATTTCATTTGATACGAGATACGTTTATCCATTGTATTCCTATGTTCTTGAAAACCCTTGAAGCTGTGTGGACTGTCTTCCACAACTGGAACTTCCAACCAAAGTGAACACTCTATAAAACAAAAAAAGGTCTCTGGTTGTCCAGTGGGTTGTGACCACTGGTCCACAGAAAAGCTCAACCAGGTTGACTCCAGAACTCAATTCCACGGTCAACAATTGCAAGACTCACACCATTGATCCATCCATTTTCTAACTAGTGTGTACTACACAAACTCTTCCATTGCTTTGACAGTGTCAAGTTCGGAAGGACACAACGTCAAGTCGCGAGGTTTTCACACCTCTCACATGACACTAGTTAAATAACCTTGGAGGTATGGGTTAAGAGGAACAACTGCCGCTTCAGCTTTTCGACGTGCAGTAGCAAGGTTCCATGAATGCATATTTGACTTCATCAAGCATTTCCCGTTCAGTCGGTATTCTCGCATCATACGGTCACATAGGTGGGTTAGTTTGTTGATTTCAGACCTCACCTTCCAACACTCGAGAAGCACTTGCGAAAGTTGTGGGGTAGTGTGGATGTCATTCGCTAGTAAAGGGGTTTCCTACTGTTCCGGTTCTCCTTGGAGGAAGATAAAGTTCGTGTGCTACAAAATGGACCTCGGTTCCTGACGGGTCTCTTTTGGTGGTGCAAAGCTGGACACCGGAGACGGTGATGCGAAAGGCGGATATCATCTCGGTACCAATTTGGGTTTGGTTCCCCGACTTGGACTTGCAGTTTTGGTCGCTTGAAATTTTGAGAACGATTGCGAGTGTGTTAGGGAAGCCTTTATACATGGATGACAATACATCATTGGGGAGAACGCTAGCTTATGTTAGAAGGTGTGTGGAGGTGGATATAGATTTCGACTACCCACCCTCCATTGATGTCCAAATCGAAGGCGTCAGCAAGGAGGAGGTTACTATCGAGTACGAGTGGCACCCAAGGTACTGCAGCGATTGTACGGAGGAGGATCAGAATGATGGTGTATGTGCGAAGAACGTCGCCATGGAAAGGAAGTCATGTTGGGTAGTGCAGCAAGGGAGGTTGGGCTGGAAGAAAATGGGGGGCATGAGCAGGTGCTCAACGGAGAAGGTGAAGATGCTCCAAAGGTGGTGGCTGCAACGGCAACGGAGCTAGGCACTAGAGGACAAACAATGGGGGGACAAAAAGAAAAAAGCAAAAGTAAAGGTTGCCCTAGTTCTGAAAAAATCAGAGGAGAGGAAGTTGCTGCTGATTCTCTTGACCTTAGTGCCCCAATGGCTTTGGAGGAGACAAGCCTGGAATTTCAAAATGGGTCAGCTACTTGTCAAACAAAGGAAGGTGTTCCAAGTTTGGCAAGTGGAGAAGAGGTCTAATCGAGTGGAGAAAAGGTAGGGGTGCCTCGAGAGGGTGGGGAGCGGAACCTCTGATTGAACCAGCCAACCAAAAATTGGCTCTCCCCAAGCGTGTGGTGCATGAATCTGGAAGTATTAGTTTGGAGCAAAGTATAGCAAAGTATCCCGGCTGGAAGGATTAGTTTGGAACAAGAAGTGAAGGAAGCTCGAGAATGGGGCATTTTAGGGTTCTAGCTGCTTTGGCGGATGTCATCCAAGATATAGAGCAAATCAGGGGAGGTGATGATGAGACTGAGGAAGGACGAGGGGAGGAAACTCCTCCACAAATGCCCGATAAAGGGGCACAACTTCAGAAATCTAAGCGTGTATCCTTGAGGTTGGAGCAGCAAAGAGCAAGCCGTGGATGTAAGGGGGCCCGGTCCCCCTATCCGAAGGCATGATCGTCCTTGCGTGGAATATGCGTGGAGCAAACCTCCCCGGTCGTGCAAAAATGATAAGGGGGAGAATAAAGGAGGCAAAAAGTGATATCATTTGCCTCTTGGAACATAAGGTGAAGATGAAGAAACTTGAGAGGTTTCGTAGAGCAATTTGGATGCATAATTGGGCAAAAAATAGTATGATATTGGATTCGGGACGTATCCTTGTTCTTTGGAATGAGCAAACTGTGGACCTTAGGGTCACTTATGAAACATGCCAAATGTTGCACTTGCAAGGGGTGGAGCGAGGGAATGGGAAGATGGTGGCCATTACGACTGTCTATGGTGCTAATGGGCATGTCGAGAGGCATCAAATATGGGCAGACCTTGAGGGTGCAGCACCTACTAAATCCACACCATGGTTGTTTTGTGACGATTTCAATTGCATTCGAAGATGCCATTGGGCTGCGATGGAGGATTTTAACAATTGGATTGATGCATTGCATTTATTGGAGGTGCCTTCCGGAGGAGTCGAATTCACTTGGTCAAATTCGTTCCAAGGGGAGGCTTGCATTGAAACCCGCATTGATAGGATGCTTATGTCCCTTGTGTCGCTTGATACATATCCAGAGTCCTTCTATGTTGTAGGTGGGAAGGACCTTAGTGATCATACATCACTTACGTTGAGCACAACACAGGAAACAATGCGAAAGAAATGAATATTCACGTATGTTAATTTCTGGGATGAGCGTGAACATTTTTTGGAGGTAGTCAAACACACGTGGGAAACTCATACTGATGGCAGGCCTTTGTATCGGGTGGCTGCCAAGCTGCATAAGGTCAAGTTGGCGCTCAAAAAGTGGAGTGAAGAGACGTTTGGACGTGTTGAATATGAGGGGGGTGTCGCTCAGCTTCGGCTGGAACAAGTGAGACTCATTCGTCAAGGTGCCCTGGGGGATTCCTCCCTTGTTGAGCTGGATGCACATTACAAACATGCGCTTCAACTGGTGTTGGCTAGAGAAGAATCACTATTGAAGCAGAAATTGAGGGTGAGGTGGTTACGAGATGGTATCTGGAATACTAGATTCTTCTATGCATCCTTGAGGGTGAGGAGAGCCACCAATAATGTGAGGCTAGTGAGTGATAGTGGACAGCTTGCAGAGGACGAGAGCAATATATATTGGATTAATCTAGGATTAATAAGATATTTGCCCAAAGCACTGACACATGGCGCGTCCCTATTGGACTACACATTTAGGGTTTAGTGTGGGGCCATCTATATAAGGAGGGGAGCCTCCCATTGGATGGATGTTCATGTGTGCAAACCCTAGCCCCACGAAACCATAGCCGCCACCTCTCCCTCTCTCTCCTATTCGTCCCTCCACCTCCACCTCCACCTCAACCAAGTCAATCCGTGGACTCTTGGGTTGTGGACTCGTGCTTCTTCTCCAAGAGAGTGGAAGACCGACCGGTGCTCAATAGGATTCTGTGAGGTGATCGCCGATCCATTCCGCTGCCACAGGTTCTCTCCAAGAAGGTACTCCTGAACCTGTAGATCCTAATAATCTAACATTGGTACCAGAGTCATCTTGGTCACCTCTGAATTTTTTGAGCACTTTCTTATTTCATATATGTTGAAATAATTTCGGTTGTTTTTTAGAGAAATCGCATACATGTGTAGTTTTTTCTCTTCATCATGCGCCTAGGGTTTGATGGCATATTTCTTCACAATTGCGCATGTTTTCTTGATTCATTTCATTACATGCGAATTGTATTACAAGTTTCATAATTATTTCATTTTTGCGCATAGCCTAGATTTCATTTTATGCATGTACCTACGGTTACATGTTAATCTATGCTTGTTGCGCATATTTCTTTCATCCTTCAAGCTTGCGGCTAGAGTTTATTTGTTCTTGATAATATGCGCATATATGTTGTTTGAAATATGATGATAATTTTACAAGAGTTAATTATTGCATGTATCATATAATGTGATCATACATTTCGGATGGTATGATTTGATTCTGCATTTTTTTTCTAAACTCTTGTACATACATCTAAGGTTAGTTGCTTGTTGCCTTATTCATGTATATGTAATTTTTAATCACATGTGCATGCATCTAGGATTAGATGTTGATTGCAAAATCATGCACATACATGAATATTGAGTTACCATATTGTATAATTTGGAAATATATGTTTTTGGAATGATAGCATGCATTTCATTTGAAATATTTCCTTTATGATTAAATGCACATATATGTTGATCTCATTGAGGATTTTCGGATTTTTTGGAATGACAGCATTCATTTCATTTGAAATATTTCCTTTATGATTAAATGCACATATATGTTGATCTCATTGAGGATTTTCGGATTTTGTTTTGGAATGAGAGCATTCATTTCATTTGAAATATTTCCTTTATGATTGAATGCACATATATGTTAATCTCATTAAGGATTTTCGAATTTTTGAAATGATAGCATGCATTTCATTTGAAATATTTCCTTTTCATCATATGTGCATATATGTGTTACCCTCCACCAAAGAATTTCGAATTTTTCTTTCCAATACAAGTAACATAATTATTGTTGATTGCATGCTTATATTGATTAAGGAAAGATTGGCTAATTCTGAAATTTTTTAGGGGATATTATGGGCTGGAGTTTTATTGACTTAAAAGTATTTTTGAATGCTTTCCTTTGATGCAAAAATATGTGTTGCTCTCCACCATAGAATTTCGGATTTTTTCTTTCCTAATCAAAGTAGGATAATTTTTTGTGCTATCATGATTATATTGATTAGGGAAAGAAGAAAAAAATTCTGATTTGAGAATGATTATTGTGGAGATGGGTTGTTATTGCCTAACACGTTTTTTTGCTAATATTCGTGCACCATAAATGCATTGTTTTCTTATGCATAACTTCCTTCTTGATTGAAAGAGGTGCACACTTTATGGTATTTTTTTCATACGTCGAATTGTGCTAACTTATGGAAAGATTGTGCTTATATGGAATGAATGGTTGCTGATTTTATTTACTGCCTTATTGAGAGTTGAGTGTAATTTCATTCATTCATTTCCATTTGCAATAGATATCGTAATGGACTGTAATATTTATGGACTGTAATAATTATGGACTATGGACTGTTTATTGCCCTAAGTAGACGAGGGGCTCCTTTATTTTTATTATTGCGATATTATTGCTATAAGGGTCATGCAGGTTCCCGTCTAAGAGGCTAAATCCCTATGGGGGATCCTTAGCTTGATATGGAAGTAATGTAGCAATCGATTTCTGTGTGATCTTGATTGAATTTTTTTTGAAAGGAAACGTTTTTTTGGAACCTACATGCCTAGTGGGAGTTGCAAGGTAGAAGTGTTTTGTGTAAACCACCTTGCAAGCGGTGGCAATACTTTCTTTATTTGCTGATTTGCCATGATTTAAACGTCTTTTTTGGGTCACTAAATCATGATGGAGCTCAATATATAGATTAGTAAAATGGCTTTATTAACTATTGCATGAGGATTTGATCGAATGTTTTATGTTTTCCTTTGGTCTGAATGCTATAGCTATTAAGTCAGTTTATTTTTTTATGACTATTATAGCTCGTTCTATTTTATGCTAGAACTCATGTATCGCTATATGTTTTTGTCCTAGATTCTTTATGGCTGCTTCCAAAAGCATTGTCGCTGATCTGACTCGAGGAGACAAACTCAATGAAAGAAATTACGATCTGTGGCATCGTAAAATTGAGTATCTCTTAGAGGATCAGGACATGCTAGAAAATATAACCCAAACTATGTCTCCCCCCGAGGAGGGGAACACTGCGCAGTATTGCAGAAATATTGATGTCTATAATGCGTGGAAAAAGAAAGACCGTATTGCTCGCATTACAATTCTGAGTTCGAAGCGAGATGATCTGTTACTGCGGTTCGAAAATTGCAAACTGCAAAGGCCTTGTGGGAAACTGTGAAGTTTCAGTACGGAGTGACCTCCGTCACAAGGGCCCGCCAGCTTGGTCTCATGTTTGATGGGTATAAAATGCGCCAAGGTCACACGATGAGGCATCATATTACCGCAATGTCAAACATGATAAGCGAGCTGAGCGCTGCCGGTCGTGCTAAGACCGATGAGGAGCAAGTGTCTGCTCTCATCAAATCATTGCCTTCGAAGAGTTGGGAGCATATGAAGGTCCATCTGACCCATGCTGATGACATCAGGACATTTGACCAGGCCGCAAAACACCTAGAGCTGGAGGAGGACCGCATGCTTGCGGAAGCCCCACTAACTGAAGTGTTTGCTGCTGAAGCTGGCACTCCTCGGAGGAGTGCAGGTCTAAAGTGCAAAAGAGATAGAGCTCAGGGTTTTAAAGGCAAGAAGGGTGCAAATAAGAACAAAACAGAAAACAAAGCTGGAAAGAAACGACCTCGAGGATCTAGAGGTGGGCAAGATAAGTCAAATGTGACTTGTTTTAACTTCCGAAAGACTGGACATTTTGCTCGTGAGTGCACTGAGCAAAAGGTAATTACTGTATGTAATCCCTCGAATTGTAACGTGACTAGTTCTGTGATGCTCACTGATCATTCTCCTGTGTGGATTGTGGATTCAGGTGCCACAGACCACGTAACAAAGGATCGTTCTGCCTTCGTGGAATATCGCTGTGTTCCAAGTGGGAGGCGAATAAACATGGCGAACAACACTAGCATTGAAGTTCTTGGAGTTGTCACACCCAAAGTGGCTTTGCGAAGTGGCCGGATCTTATTACTTCACGACGTGTTGTATGCACCAGCTATACGGCGAAATATTATTTATGTTGTTGTTTTGATGAGACATGGTTTTAAAGTTGTTTTTGAGAACAATGATATGGGTTTATACCTTGCTAACATTTATTATGGACGTGCCTTTCTTTCAGACGGTTTTATTGTGTTGGACGCAATTTATGATTTCAATCGTAATACTAGTGCCTTTATGAGCCAAAGTTCCATGAATAATGATTCAGTTATGTGGCATGCTAGACTAGGTTACATTGTTGTTGACCGGATGAACAGGTTGGCAAAGGAGGGGGTATTAGGAGAATACTCCAAATTTGAATTGCCGACCTGTGAATCTTGTCTAGCTGGAAAGGCAACTAGAAAATCGTACGGAAAAGCCATTTGAACTAATTCACTCGGATATTTGTGGACATTTGAATGTGCGTACTAGACATCGACAAAGTTACTTCATCACATTTATTGATGACTACACTAGATAAGGTCATATTTATCTTATTTCTCACAAGTCAGAAGCTCTAGAATGCTTTAAGAGATTCATGAGCTTGGTAGATAATCAATTGGATAATAAGATAAAAACTCTTAGAACGGACAGAGGTGGGGAGTATCTCTCCATAATGTTTAAGGAGTTGTGATTAAAAGGGGATATCTAGACAACTCACTATGCCTTATACTCTTCCACAAAATGGTGTTGCCGAGAGAAGGAATAGAACGTTGCTAGACATGGTTAGATCTATGATGGCGCATGCGAGCTTGCCAATTTCGTTTTGGGAAGATACTCTAATGACTACTGCCTATATCCTCAATAGAGTTCCAACAAAATCGGTTCCCTCAACTCCATATGAGTTATGGACAGGACGAAAGCCTGATTTTAGTCTGCTGCATCCTTGGGGATGCTCAGCATACATTCATTCTACTAGTCACCGATATGGAAAACTAGGACCTAGAGGGAAAAATTGTATCTTTGTAAAATACAGTGGTCTCTCCAAAGGTTATGTTTTTATCGGGTTAGACGAGAATGAAAGAAGGACGGAACTGGAGTCTAGGGATGCCACATTCTTGGAAAATGATTTTCCAACTCTTGCTGGAGCTATCAAAGAGTCAGTGGACTTCTTTGAACAACAAGATGAGGACATTGCCACTCCACGGGATCAGGATCTGGAAGTTGAACATGAGGTTCCACCAGTCAATCCTAGTGGGAGCAGCAATGCTGAGGATCTGATAGCTCTCACGGAGGATGAGCCATCAGATACCCATCTGCGTCGAAGTAAACGCGGGCTCATTCCTCGTAGGCGATTTCTCTTAGAGGAAGAGACCCTCATGATAGCTCAAGAAGAAATTGATTATGAATCATCTGGGATGACAGTAATCGATGAGCAAGAACCGGAGACCTTGAAAGAGGCTTTGGAAGATCCAAATGCTAAAGAGTGGTTAGAAGCTATAAAGGAAGAGTTGGAGTCGATGAAAGTTAATCGAGTATGGGACTTGGTCGACTTACTGCCAAACCGAAAGGCCATTGGGGCGAAATGGATCCTCAAGATTAAGAGGAAGGCGGATGGATCTATTGATAGATTCTAGGCTAGACTAGTAGCTAAAGGCTACACCCAAAGAGAAGGCGTGGATTTTGAGGAAACCTTTTCAGCCGTGGTTAGGTTTGCCTCCATCCGCCTCCTACTAGGTATTGTAGCTCAGATGGACTTAGAGCTTTACCAAATGGATGTAAAGACTGCTTTTCTCAATGGAGAACTTGAGGAAGAGATCTATATGGATCAACCTCAAGGTTCTGAAGTCAAAGGACAAGAGCGCAAAGTGTGCAAGCTCAATAAGTCCTTATATGGCTTAAAACAAGCGTCTAGACAGTGGAACATTCGCTTCCATCAAGCTATATCAGAGAATGTGTTCTCTATGCTTGAGGAAGATCACTGTGTGTACGTTAAGAGATCCAATGGTAAATTTGTCATTCTGACCTTGTATGTTGATGACATACTCATGGCTGGCAATAGCAAAGAGTTGCTGAAATCCACTAAAGAGTGGTTGTCCTCCACGTTTGATATGAAGGACATGGGTGAAGCTAGCTACGTCCTTGGTGTCAAGATTGTTAGAGATAGGTCCAAGAGACTTCTGGGATTGTCTCAAGAGACTTATATTAACAACGTCTTAAAGAAATACCATATGGACAAATGCAAACCAATCGACACTCCTGTTGAGAAGGGTTTGCACTTAAGCCTTGATAAGCATCCTGAGACTCCTGAAGCGAAGGCCAAAATGAGCAAGGTTCCATACTCCAATGCTGTGGGAAGCCTTATGTACGCTATGATGTGTACTAGGCCAGACATTTGTTATGTTGTGGCCATGGTGAGTCGATACCAGTCCAGCCCAAGCGTGGAGCACTGGAAGGCGGTCAAGAGAATCATGAGATACCTCAGAGGAACGAGTAACTACATGCTGTGTTACCAAGCATCAGATCTCCGCCTGATTGGCTATAGTGATGCCGATTGGGCTCGAGACATTGATGAAAGGAAGTCTACCTCTGGTTATGCTTTCTTGCCGGCTAATGGGGCCATCTCATAGTCTAGCAAGAAGCAAACCTGTATAGCCCTGTCGACTATGGAAGCAGAGTATGTTGCATGCTGTGCAGCAGTACAGGAGGCAGTTTGGTTGAGGAGGTTCTTACAAGATACTGGGCTAGTAGAGACATCTGATGAGCCTGTTGTTGTCTATTGTGACAGCATGGCTGCCCTTTGTAATGTGAAAGACCCCAAATATCATGGAAAGACAAACATATACAGGTTAGGTATCATTTTGTGAAGGACATAATAGCGAGAAAGTAAGTTGTGTTAAGACATGTATCTACTAGTCTTATGGTAGCTGACCCTCTTACCAAGGCTATAGCTAAGGACTCGTTTGTGTCTCATGTGAAGTCCTTAGGCTTACGCAGACTTTGATGTATTGGCATGTCTAACTTCCTTTTATGAGTGATTGTGTTTTTGTTTCTTTCGACTATATTTGTTTGGTTGATGTAGTTGTTCTAGCATAAAATATTATTCTGTCAATAGGCTGAAGAATGCTCACTCACACGAGCATTCACCTCTGGCGCTTTTGATAGCGAGCAGAGATGAGACTGATCATGAGGAGATCTTGTATGATAGATCCAGAGCAGTTCATGATAGGACAGTCGCCTTGATTAGGAATCAAGATGAGATCCTCTATGTTGGTAAGGATTGACACGAATGTTCCGACGATTCATGTGACCTGTAGAAGCCAAGTGCGAGCATCACATGTGGCGCGAGGTGGCACCTGTATGGTGTTAAGGCGACAATGATGAAGCTCGGGTCAGGCGCAGAGGGGGTGCGACTGGACTAAGACTTGTATGGTGTTGAGAGACAGACATACTGTTGTCTACAGTATGATCCACCATAACATGTTTGTCATACAACATGTGCTGAGCGACCATTGGGAAGTGAAAGGATGGATCCCTACTCCTTCACTGTGTGAGTCCAAGACTTGATTGTCATTAGTTACCCTCAGTGATATTCGACGACACCATGAAGCAAAGAGTTGATTTGGCTACTTTGGGAAGTTATCTATGACCATGAGAGATTCGGTCTAAAGAGGCATCTTCGGGAAAGGAGTCAACTCTCAGTGTAATGGTGGTCTGGGGGGAAGGGAAAGGTTTGGCTCGACTGCACTAAAAGTATTTGCTGGGCCCAACTGTATTGGATACAGTAGCAAGTACCTTGAGGACAAGAAGGTATTCTCTCCGAGGGATCGAGATACCGTTCATGTTAAGTGAGTTTCTGAATAAACCTGGGGAACTGTGATGTGCATTTGACTGCTTATTTATTGGTTTTTGAAGATGTTGTCATTCTCGCCTTCTAGTAAGGTTTCTAGTTTGAGACTCCAAATTGCAGGTGCATCACCGGTCGCACGACCCATTTGTCCGTATGATCGGAAGAGTGCATGTGTCGGGGACACAGATGATCTTGTATCGGGGATACATGATCAGAGACTTGCGTGTTGTGGATGCGTTTTGGAGAGAGGAATAGTTGTATATATATCAGGGATGTATACATGTGTGACAGGGACACATAGAGAGGTGACATATTGCCATTGTGTGATTGTATGTATCAGGGATATATGCATGTGTCGGGGACACAAAAGCAAATAACATGTTGTTATCGTACTATTGTGCAAGTGGGAGATATTGGATTAATCTAGGATTAATAAGATATTAGCCCAAAGCACTGACACATGGCGCGTCCCTATTGGACTACACATTTAGGGTTTAGGATGGGGCCATCAATATAAGGAGGGGGGCCTCCCATTGGATGGATGTTCATGTGTGCAAATCCTAGCCCCACCAAACCCTAGCCGCCACCTCTCCCTCTCTCTCCCATTCGTCCCTCCACCTCCACCAAGTCAATCAGTGGATTCTTTGGTTGTGGACTCGTGCTTCTTCTCCAAGAGAGTGGAAGACCGACCGGTACTCCAGAGGATTCCGTGAGGTGATCGCCGATCCATTCCGCTGCCACAAGTTCTCTACAAGAAAGGTACTCCTGAACCTGTAGATCCTAATAATCTAACAATATACGTGAGCTGTTTCGGCACCGGTTGTCTAACTTGTTTGCTAATGGTTTTCAGGATGCTCTGATTCCCTTAGCCCTCCAATTCCTACTCATTTTAGATGAGGCGGTTGCCTTGTCGTGCATCTTGAGATGAAGGAGCTTGAGGCGGTGGTGATTCACTCAAATGTGGAGGAGGTGCCCGGGCCAGATGGATTTAATGTGAAATTCTTCAAGTCCTCATGGGGAGTGATCAGTAAAGACTTATTCAAGGTGGTTGATGACTTCATGCAAAGTGGGAAGCTCCTTGCTGAGATGAATTACACATCGATCACATTGGTACCAAAGAAGGCTTCACACACCACGGTCGATGATTACCGACCCACTTCCCTTTGCAATATGATGTACCGCTATATATCAAAGATGCTGGCCAATAGATTGAAAAGAGTTCTTCCACGTCTTGTTGGAGACATGCAGAATACGTTTATTCAAGGTAGGCAAAGAGGTGATAACATCTTGCTAGCCCATAAAATCTATCACAACTTGCATATTAAGCGAGGGCAAGAAAGGATGTGTTTAAATTTAGATCTCCAGAAAACATATGATTCAGTCTCATGGAGATTCCTTCACAATGTGCTGCAATGATTCAGATTCCCGAACCATGTGCAAAGGCTCATTATGGCGTTCATGCGAGCCTCGTTCGTTGTCACGGTTAATGGTGCTAGCTCGAGACCCTTGAAGGAAGAAAATGGGTTAGGGCAAGGCGACCCGATGGATCCCTACCTTTTTGTACTTTGTATGGAGGTTCGCAGTCTAATGATCAAGGAGGCGGTGGCGAGCAGAAGACTTGAACCGGTGAAGTGTGGGGGCATCATGGTATCACATCTCTTGTTTGTCGATGACGTTATGATTTTTGCAGTGGCTACCAAGGCAAACACTCGGGTAATGAAGGAGATATTGGTTGAGTTTTCCACGTGCTTCGGGCTACAATTAAATACACTCAAGAGTCAAGTATTTGTTGGGAGAAACGTAGTCCATGGCCGGTGGATTTGTCCGCACCTAGGGATTGAAAGGGAGGACTTTCCGGTCACGTATTGTGGCCTACTATTATTCACATCCTGGCTGGGAAAGCATCATTGTGTGGGATTGATAGCTACGATAAAAGCAAAGCTCAGCTCATGGAAGAGAAACTTCTTGTCTATGGCTGGTCGGGTGGAGTTGGTGCAAAGTGTGCTAGTATCTTTTAGCATTTTTTTGACATCCACCTTTCTTATTCCTAGGTCGGTTTTGAAGGACATGGAGAGTATCATGACCCACTTTGCGTGGGGAGGGCCTAAGAAATGGGAGGCTGTTGCATGGAAGGATATTTGCATGCCCAAGAGTGTGGGAAGGTTGGGCTTGTGAAGGTTGATACACTAGAATGATGTTGGACTGTGACGATTGTTATGGTTAGTTGTGGCAAATGATGACTCACTTCGGGTTAAATCTATGAGGCATAAGTACTTAAATAATCTTACTATTTGTCTAGCTTGCCCACCTTTGGTTTGCTCGTGGGCATGGAGGGGAATATTGAGAGTGTGAGACATGGCAAAGGATCATATCCATTACCAAGTGGGACTTGGAAGCACCACCCGGTTCTTTCTTGATCCATGGTGTGGTAAGTCGTTCCTCTGTAAGGAATGGGGAGCACGGTTACATTATGATATTGGTATGCCTAAGGATACGATGATGCCTCACTTTATTAGGAATGGAAGATGTAGTCTCCACAGCGTGGGCTCAATGCAAATGATGGAGTTGTGGCCAAAAATCTTGGGGATGCCCATCCATGGGGGCCAAGACAAACTGACCAGGCTGGACACAACGAGAAAGGAGGAGAAGCGTAAAGGTCCCGTTACAGGGTCGACCGAACCAAGCTACCAGTCGACCGTTACAGTGCAGAAACCTGCTACACAGGTCCGACGAGCAATTCCGCCTACCGTCGACCACTCCAACACTCACGAAAGCATAAGTGAGTATCAAAGTAAATCTTGACATACCTTTAAGGCTTGAAGAAGCCTTTTAAGAACCACCGCGAGCGTCCCTTCGAGAAAACTCTTATCTTCCGGCAACTCTTCGAGCCCGGTCACCTCTTCCGATCAAACCACCATGATCCCCTCACTTCGCACAAAGAGAGTTGGGAGGGAGTGAGATGAGAGTGAGAAACACGAGAGAGAGAGAGAGAGAGAGAGAGAGAGAGAGAGAGAGAGAGAGAGAAACGAGTGAGTCAGGGAGAGAGAGAATAAACCCAACCTTTAGACATTTCTCCCCTTCATCTCCACGATCCAACCCAATCTTCTCCAACTCAATCCCAGCCCTCCATCCAAAACTTCCAATTAGCCACCTAAAAGGGGATTAACCCAATCAATAAGGGTTTAGGATATTACAATCCACCCTCTTTAAAAGAATTTTGTCAACGAAATTAGAATCGAAACTCACCAAACAATTCCGGTAACTTCTTTCGGACCTCCTGCTCAATCTCCCAAGTGGCCTCTCGCTCACTATGGTGCTGCGACCTGACCTTCACCATCGGAATGGTCATCCTCCTGAGCTGGTGCTCCATCCGATCCACGATCTCCACAGGTCTCTCCTCGAGAGACAAATCCTGCTGGATCTCTGGAACCTCGAACTAAATCACGTGAGAAGGATCTGCTATGTACTTCCTCAGCATAGAAATGTGGAAGACGTTATGAAGACCGGAAACCTGCGGCGGCAGCGCAATCCTGTAGGCAACCTCTCCGATCCGATCGAGAATCTCAAACGGACCGACGTACGTCGGACTGAGCTTCCCCCTCTTCCCGAACCTCATCACTCCTCGAGATGGTGAAATCTTCAAGAAAAAGTGATCGCCTACCTCAAACATTAGCACACGCCTACGCCTGTCTGCGTAGCTCTTCTGCCTTCTCTGAGCTGTGGTTAATATCTTCCTTATCACATCGACTTTTTCAGCATACATTTGCACAATCTCTGGCCCAATCAGCTGTCTCTCACCTACATCACTCCAGCACACTGGTGATCTGTATGGTCTCCCGTACAAAGCCTCGTAGGTGCCATTCCAATACTCGAATGATAGTTGTTGTTGTAGGAGAACTCTATCAACAGTAAATGCTCATCCTAGTGCCCTGCCCAATCCAGAGCACAAGCTCTCCGCATATCCTCTAGAGTCTGGATCATCCTCTCCGACTGACCATCTGTCTATGGGTGGAATGTTGTACTGAACTTCAATCGAGTTCCGAGAGCCTGCTGCAGACTCCCCAAAATCTGGAAGTGAACTGGGCATCTCGAGGCAATCAAACTATTTCCTCAACGTACCGCCTAGCCAAGTCTTCCAAGGGTAATGTGGTCCAGATTGCCAGAAAATTCGACGACTTGGTCAGTCGATCAACTATCACCCAAATCACGACATGAGATCTCCTCGTCCTCGGCAACCTGGTGACGAAATCCATCGTCACATGCTCCCACTTCCATTCCGGCAGATCTATCCTTTGCATCGGTCATGTGGGTCTCTGGTGCTCAATCTTCACCTGCTGACAAACCAGACATATGTCAACAAACTCCGCTATCTCCGTCTTCTTCCTCTTCCACCAGAAATTCCTTTGAAGATCTTTATACATCTTCGTGCTGCCTGGGTGGATGGAAGAACGGGATCTGTGTGCTTCCTCAAAGATTTCCGTCTTTAGATCACCCCCTTTTGGTACCCAGACACGACCTCTAAATCTCAGACCTCCATCAACTCCTACAGTGAAATCTGATCCATCTCTGGCAACCAACTACAACAACCCAACTAGCTCCTCGTCAGACCTCTGAGCCTGGACAATACTCGTGACCATCTGAGGCTCAAATCTCAGTCCAGCTATCACCGCACTCTCAGAGTCCTCAATGAATGGCTTCCATTCTGACAAGGTCTCAAGTAGCCTCCACTCCTGAATACACAAACTAGCAGCTGAAATTTCAACCTTCCGACTCAAGGCATCTACAACTGTATTTGCCTTCCGAGGATGGTAAGAGATGGTGAAATCATAATCATTGATTAGCTTAAGCCACCCGCGCTGCCTTATATTCAGCTCCTTCTGCGAAAACAGGTACTTCAGACTCTGGTGGTTAGTGAAAACCTCGAACTTCTCACCATAAAGATAATGACGCCAGGTCTTCAGTGCGTGGACCACTGCTGCCAACTGTAAATCATGAGTGGGGTAGTTCCTCTCGTGCACTTTCAATTACCTCGAAGTATACGCAACCACCTGACCGTGCTGCATCAATACACAACCCAACCCCACACCAGAAGTGTCGCTATAAATCACAAAACCTCCACTACCACTGGGGAGGGTCAGAACTGGAGCAGTCGTCAACCGACTATTTAGTTCCTAAAAACTATCCTCGCATTTCTGGGACCAAACAAACTTCACTCCCTTCTACGTCGGTGCCGTCAGAGGTGAAGCAAGCCTCAGTCCTTGATGAACCGACGAAAATAATCCGCAAGTCCAACAAAGCTCCTAATCTCTGTCACCCTCGTCGGGGCTCTCGACTGAGTCACTGCCTCCACTTTTGCTGCATCTACTGATATCCCAGTCCCAGATATATGTGACCAAGAAAATCGACACTATCTACCCAGAACTCGCACTTTGAAAACTTGGCATACAACTGATGATCTATCAAAATGTGAAGTACGATCCTCAAGTGCTCCTTGTGCTACTCTATGTCTGGTGAATACAACAATATATCATCCAGGAAGAGTATCACGAATCAGTCGAGGTACTGGCTGAACGTCCTGTTCATCAGATCCATGAAAGTTCGTCAATCCAAACGGCATCACCAGAAACTCATAGGGACTGTACGTCGTCATAAAAGCGGTCTTCTGAACATCTGCTTCTCTGATCCTCAACTGATGATAACCGGATCACAAATCAATCTTCAAAAATATTTTCGCTGACTGCAACTGGTCAAACAGGTCCTCAATCGTGGGTAAAGGATACAGATTCCTCACGGGTAACCTTGTTCAGCATCCTGTAATCGATGCACATCCGTAATGAGCCATCTTTCTACTTCACAAAGAGTACCAGAGCTCCCCAGGGTGACACTAGGTGGAATAAACCCAGTATCCAATAAATCCTATAACTGCTTCTTCAGCTCGACTAACTCCACCGGTGCCATCCAATATGGAGCCTTCGATTGTGGAGTGGTCCCACCCACCAAATCAATACCGAATTCCAACTCCCTGTTAGGCGGTAGACTAGAGACATCTGAAAATACCTCTGCAAACTCCTGAACAATCTCTATGTCCTCCAATTACCTCATCTCTGGATCTGGGACAACTAAGGTAGCCACGAAGGCTCTGCAGCCCTGCTCAAGCAACTTTCGTGCCCTCACTGCTAACACCACTACCCGACCACCTCTGTCTTTCTTTCCCCTGATCAGCAAATCAGGTAGCCCCTTCCTCGGGATTAGAATCATCTTTTTCTGGCACAAGACTCGCATGTCATACTAGGATAGTCAATCCATCCCCAGTATGACGTTGAAATCCTCCATCGGCAACAAGATCAGGTCATCTGGAAACTCTTGATCTTCAGAAACAATAGTGGCGCCAGAGACGAAGCTCCCCCAATCCCCACCAGACCCAAGGGTGTGCTGACTTCCAACGTTGCAGTCAACATAGCAGGGGTACGGCTCAACACACTCTTAAATCTCTCCGAAATAAATGAATGCGTAGCCCCACAATCAAACAGTACTCTGGCAACCAAACAAGCAATAAAAAGTGTACCTTCCACCACAGTGTTGGAGTCCCTCACCTCATCTGCCAAGATGGTGAATAGTAGCTCGGTCCTCTGTCCTTCCTAAGGTGGCGCAAAAGGACGACGACCTCCGTCCGTCCTTGCTGTTGGAGGTCTTGCTCGGGCACTAGACTCGCATGGTCCACTCCTACAATCTCTGGCATAATGGCTCGACTGACCACAACCGAAACAAACTCCAGGACGGGCCCCACACTCTCGCCCTAGGTGGACCCTGCCACACCCCCTGCTCGAGGCTCATGAATTCCTCTCTCTTTCAGTCCATGACATGCTCCGAGAGGTACTACTCATTGAATTCCCCGAGGAACTTATCCCAGTTTACATCATTCGCCGCCCAACACATACGTGGCCAAACCAGCCATCCTCTCCGGCAGACTCCCAATCGCCTGGAAGATCTCCTGGATCTTAAAGACCCAGTCCTCGGAGGCCTCAGAATCTCCTCTGCCATCAAATGCAGGCAGGTGTTGGCGCATAAAACGGTCGTGCACCGCTCCCACCCTTGATGTCTCCTCTCTGCCAGACTGACACTCTAGAAGAGCGCCAATCTTCTGCAAAGTGTCGTAGAGCATCTGTCGCTCCTCAACCTAATACGTGGCTCCAGTCTCCTCACTGGTACTTTGGCCACGTGGGGGAGGTGTCACGCATCTCGGAGCCATCTACACACGAGACATCAAAACAGAAAATCAGATGATTATGAATGCATCCTCTACAATTCAAACTATCAAAACGACATCCAAGGTGGCTTCTTTGGACAAGTGTGTCGGAACTGACCGCTCTGATACCAATTTGTAATACCCTCAAAAGCGGAAGAATTTAAAATTTTCAATATAACACAAACACAAGGATATTACCAAAGAAAACACGACAACTGGTGCACCAACATATGTACAATATATATATCTGAGAGTTCAAGAGTGTGATTACAACAAAAGCTAAAGTAAATGTACATGTAATCACTATGACCTCAAAACAGGGAAAAGCAGGATCTGGCTCCGAACACGCTCCTCCTCGGTCACCACCTCCTAGTGCCGCTCACGGCCTGAAATAAAACATGACTATGCCTGAGTTTCCCATAAGGAAACCCCGTATGCCACAATCCTATCACAATAAATGGACTAGACATCTATAAGCATGTATGTTATGAAATGCAGTAAACAAACATCGTCTCACTGGTTCTCCGGGAACTCTCTCCCTACCACAGCAGACGCAAAACAGTAACGGGTCTCGTGGGTCCTCTAGCCCAACCTCACACATGCCCCAGGCACCCCAACCGGAACATCCTCGGCTACAACATAACGGTGGATCCCTATCAGGATGGCAATGTCCGTACCGTTGCCCCTCCGGGGTCGAGGACCTGTTGCCTTCACAGCTGATCCAGTGAACCACTCTGAGGCCGGCAATGTCCGTACCGTTGCCCCTCTAGGGCCAGGGACCCGTTGCCTTTGAGCTGGCTCCACAACACCAACGAACCACTATCAGGCCGGCAATGTCTGTACCGTTGACCCAAAAAGGCCAGTGTACCGTTGCCCTTGCGCTGGCTCCAGAACACCAAAATAACACAACACTGAACCAAAACGGTCGAACAAAACCACAAAACTGGTCGACCGAATCCTCTCCATAGGACTGGCCCAACCAAAAAAACCCCCAACCCGTCGAACGGTAAAGGGGACCCGTTAGACCGAATTCCACCAGTAAATACCCCTTGCTGCATAAAAAGCACAAACGGTCGCACAACACATGATCGACGGTCGACCGAAAATGGGCAGTAAAATCCAATTCATAACAACGTACACCGGTCGATCGAACCCTAAAGCGGTTTGACTAACATTAAGTTATTTTAAGTCGTCGGTGAACGAGGTCTTAAGGTGGTCGACCTTTTTGTGGTCTACACCCCCAACAGACTTAAAACAGTGTTTCGGTCGAACGGCAAAGGGGTCCCATTCGACTGAAAGCCACCAGTAGCGCCTTCTCTTCGCTTAACATGTACCACCGGTCGACCACCCAAGGGTATCGTTCGACCGGTGTGAGATAAAATGCCAAAAATACACTACAACTGGTCAACCGAACCAAGCTACTGGTCGACCGTTACAGTGCAGAAAACTGATGCACAGCTCCGACGAGCCATCCGGCCTACCGTCGACCACTCCAACACTCACGAAAGCGTAAGTGAGTTTAAAACTAAAGCTTGACATACCATGAATACTTGAAGAAGACTTTGAAGAACCACCGCGAGTGTCCCTTCGAGAAAACTCTTATCTTCCGGTAACTCTTGGAGCCCGGTCACCTCTTCGGATCAAACCACCACAATCCCCTCACATCACGCCAACAGAGCTGGGAGGGAATGAGATGAGAGTGAGAAACGCGAGAGAGAGAGAAATGAGTGAGCGAGGGAGGGAGAGAATCAACCCAACCTTTATACATATCTCCCCTCCATCTCCACCATCCAACCCAATCTTCTCTAACTTAATCCCAACCCTCATTCCAAAACCTCCAATTAGCCACCGAAAAGGAAATTAACCGAATTAATAAGTGTTTAGGATATTACAGAGCGAGAGTGGAGGAGAGCGATATGGGGAAGGAGTGGAAGCATGGTGAGATAGAGAAGGAAAAAGAGAGAGAGAAGCAGGAGACAGAGTGTGAGAGAGTAAGATAGAGTGAGAGAGGAGAGGACAGAGAGAAGGACTGGGAGAGAGAAGTAGAGGGAAATGGAGGAGGGCATGGAGAAGAAGAAGGAGACGGAGGGAGAGAGAAAGAGCGGAGATGGAATGGAGATATAAAGAGATACAAGAGGAGAAGGAGAGAGAGAAGGAGAAGGCAAGTGAGAGAGGGAGAGACAAGAAGATGAAAGAGATGGAGAAGGAAAATGGGATAAAGGAAAGGGAGGGAAGGAGATTGAAGACGGAGAGTGAAGGATAAGGAGAGAGAAGATAGAAGAGAAGAGAGAATCAGAGAGAGCGGGACAATAAGAGAGAGTGAAGAACAATGAGAAGGAGGGAGGGATAAGGAGAGAAGGGAAGAGAAGGAGAGAGGAAAGAGAAGGAAAGAGAAGGAGAAAGGGGAGAGAAGGAAGGAAGGATAAGAATAGACAAAGAAGTAGAAGGTGGTGAGAGAGAGAAAGATAAGGAGAGAGGGGAGATATGAGAGAGAAGGAGAGGGAGAATGAGCAAGAGTAGGAGAAGGAGGGACAGACTACTAGAAAGTGAAGGAGAAGAAGGGGAAAGTCATGAAGTGCCATGTGGAGTGGTAGGTGAGGGTGCACAAGTGGAAGGAGGGCGAGTACAACAACTTGAAAGGTGCGTGTCTCTCTCTTGAGAAAGGGAGCAACTTGATGCAAGTATCATGTGGGGAGGACCAGCTTTTCTTTGGGGTTAAGTTGGGGGACATGTTGGATGAGATGCCAACGGATTGCTCTTTAGGTGCACAAGAGGGTGAGCCTAGTGGTTGACAAAAACAGCAAGGGGAAGTGGGAGTGGAAAGTGTTTGTTCTATTTTGGGAAGAGCCAATGGGGAGAGAGTTGAGTGCTCTAGGTTTGAATGGGCAAATGAGGAGGCTCCTATTTTGGTTGCAAAAGAGAGGGAGCTGGACCACTTGACTCCTGTTGGGGGAAAATTATCAAATAGCACCTCACTTAAAGGAAAGAAGAGGAGGGAGGAGCAAGAGGACCTTTTGCAAGAAAGTCCCCCAAGAATTGAGAGGGAGATTGACACCTATCCTTCTCTTGGGGAACAAATTTCAGAAAGCAAGAAGCGGAGGGAAGAACAAGAGGGCATTTTGCAAGAGAGGCCCCCACGAATTATGGGTGAAGAAGAGTTGCTCTCCTTGGGAGAGGAAACTCTAGAAGACACTACTAGGAGCACCATGGGGCCCAAACTTTCTACACAAGAGAAGGGGAAGGCAAATTCAGGCACAAGTGTCCATTGAAATGGGGGTCACGAAAATTCAGGCATGCAAGAAAGCAAGAGGACCACCCCACAAGGAGAAACTCATATGGGTGGGCTAGCTTCTTTGGTAAATGAGGAGGTGGGGTGGAATTCACCAACACGAGTAGCAAAGAGTAATGATTTTACGAGCCTCATGTCACATACAAGAGGAGGAAGGTACGACATTCTCAGAAACAAGGATCTTGTGGAGGAGGGGGAAGAAGAGAAAGATGATGTGGGACTTGTAAAACCGGGGTTAAAGAAAATGGTCTCGCCACCACCTACGCTTAGGCAATCCGGAAGGAAGATAAACAACAAGCTCTCGCATGGAGGTCATGGGGTCACCCCGCACCTTAAACCCCATGAATCTACAAATGTGGAATGTACGCGAAGCAAATGGACCCGGTCGTGCACTCATGATTAGGGGTCGAATAAAGGAGACAAATCTGGATGTCGTATGTCTTATGGAACACAAGGTAAAACACAAGAAGATGGAACGGTTCAAACGAGTGATTTGGCTGCATGCATGGATTGCAAATAGCTTGATCGTGGACTCGGGACGGCTGTTGGTGTTGTGGAATGACCAAGTTATTGATCTTCTTGTGACTTTCGAAACACCACAACTACTCCACTTCAAGGGATGCAAGAAGATGGATGGGACAACATTTGATATCACGGCGGTGTATGGTGACAATCGGCATGTGGATAAGAGAGCTTTGTGGAGCGATCTTCATCTTGTGGCTCCGGAGGTTTCGAGGCCGTGGATCGTAGGAGGTGACTGTAATTGTATTCGTTATGCTAGTGAGAAGCAGGGTGGTGCTGCTAGAAATGAGATAGCGATGAAGGATTTTAATGAGTGTATTGATGCACTTCAACTACTTGAGGTACCCTCTACGGGAGGGGATTTCACGTGGTCAAATTCCTCCGAAGGAAGTGCGTGCATTGAGACAAGGATTGACCGTATACTTATGAACAATGTGTGGCTTGAGATGTTTCCAAAATCCTACTACATCGTTGGTTATAAAGATCTTAGTGACCATGCCTTGCTCGGGATGAGGACGGAGGAAAATTAAAGAAGGAAAAAGAAAATGTTTCGTTTTGAAAACCATTGGACGGAGCATGTGGAGTTCAAAGCCGTAGTGGATCAAGCTTGGTCTACTTTTGTGATCGGCACAACTATGTTTCGTGTTGCTGAAAAGCTAAAAGAAGTAAAGAAGACACTTATAGTTTGGACGGGAAGAACCTTTGGAAACATTACAAACAAGGTGGGTGAGGCCCGGATTGCCCTTGAGGAGGTGAGAAAGGAAAGGCGAAACCTACCACATGACAAAGATCTAGCCACCGCCAAAGGGACAGCAAAGGGGGATCTTGAGTGTGCCCTTGCTCGGGAGGAATCCCTTATCCGTCAAAAATCATAGGTGAAGTGGTTGAAAGAGGGGGATCGAAACACTAGGTTTTTCCATGTGCAACTCCGTGTGAGGAGAACCACCAATCAAGTGAGGAGAGTATGTGAGGGAGCGCATATCATGGAGGAGGAAGGCAAAATTCGGGACGTCTTTCGGCATTTTTATGCTAACCTATTTGCTAATGATTTTCATGTACAACCCATTGATCCTTCTCTCATTCTCCCACAGTTCCTGCCAGAGGATGGGAGGAACCTCACTCAAAAGATGGAATTAAAAGAGATTGAAGAGGTGGTGTTACATGCAAATGTGGACAGGGCACGGGGCCCCGATGGCTTCAATGCAAAATTCTTCAAGACCGCATGGGATACCATCAAAGGAGACGTATTTCAGGCCATGAACTCTTGTTTGGACAGCAGAAGAGTGCTAACCCAATGGAACTCTACTTCAATCACCGTTATCCCGAAGAAGAAGAAGGCACCGAATTTGGTAGAGGACTACCGCCCCATCGCTTTATGCAACATGACCTATATCACCTCCAAAGTGCTTGCAAACCGTCTCAAGGGGCTGCTACCAAGGCTGATTGGGGAGGACCAAAGTGCTTTTGTCAAAGGAAGGCGAATTGGTGATAATATTCTCCTCGCACATGAACTATGCCACAATCTACATCTTGACAAAGGGAGGGGATGGATGTGCGTAAGCTTGATATTCAGAAAGCGTATGACTCCATCTCGTGGTCCTTCCTTGATGAGGTAATGACTCGCTTTGGTTTCCCTCTGAAGTGGAGAAGGCTGATTATGAGTTGTGTCAAAGCATCTTTTGTAGTGACGGTAAATGGAGCTAACTCAACCGTTTTTGCTGCGAGAAATGGTTTGAGGCAAGGTGATCCATTTGCATTGTACTTGTTTGTTATGTGTATGGAAGTCCTAAGTGAGATGATAAAAAAAGTGGTGACGGATGGAAGGATTGAGCCATTATCTTGTGGGGAGGTGCCTGTTTCTCACATGCTCTTCGCCGATGACGTCTTAGTCTTTGCTAGTACAACGAAGGCAAATGCTTGGGCCATAAGGGCTGTCCTAGAGGAGTTCACGACATGTTCGGGGCTGAGATTTATCACGGCAAAGTGCCAAGTATTCATGGGAGGGGACATCCTACATGGAGCTTGGATCGCAACCCACCTTGGTATGGAACGAAAGGAATTTTCGGTGATTTACCTCGGGCTGCCATTATTCTCCAAGAGGATGGGGAGAACTCATTGTGTGCCACTTGTAAACAAGGTCAAGCAACGTCTTAGCACTTGGAAGCAGAATTTCCTATCCATTTCCGGTCAGGTAGAGCTTGCGAGAAGCGTTCTTGTCTCGCTTAGTATCTATTGGACCTCCACTTTCCTTATTCCACGGAAGGTGCTGAAAGAGATTGAGAGCCTCATGGCTCAATTGATTTGGGGAGGGCCAAAGAAGTGCGTTGTTGTGGCGTAGAAGCTAAGACTGTGGGCCTCTTTCGACTGGAATGATGTGGGCCTCTTTCGACTATTATGGCTGGTTGTGGCGGAAGGAAGCTCTCTTTGGGTGAAGTGTGTCAGAAGGAAATACGTTAAAAACCGGTCTATTTGGCTAGCGAGGCCACCATCAACATCATCATGGGCATGGTGAGGGATCCTCCGAGTTCGCAAAATTGCCCAACGGCACATCCAATATGAGGTGGGAAGTGGGCAAGAGATACGTTTCTTCCAATATCCGTGGTGTGGCGAACCATTTCAATGCGAGAGTTGGGGGCTCGTCTTCATCATGAGTTGGCAGTGCCTTCGGATACCAAAGTGTCCTACTTCATAAGAGAGGGGAAATGGAACCTCCCCCCCCCATGATCAACGATAACGGAGGAAGTCCACTTGAAGATCACAAATATACGCATTCATGGAGGTATGGACCAGCCTATATGCATAGAAGGGAAGGGGCTACATTAGGAATCAAGGAAGTGTGGAAATGGGTGGTGCAACCGGGGAGGAAGGTCACTTTGGCGGATGGTTTGGCAAAAACATGCAATTCCCAAGCATGCTATCACAGCTTGGTGTGCAATGAGGGGGCGCCTCCTAAGAAAGAAACTTATGAATTTACGAGGAGCAAAGCATGATCCGGTGTGTAGCCTTTGTGAGAGGGAGGAAGAGGACATGGACCACCTTTTCTGGAGGTGTACGTATGTTAAAGGGGTGTGGACAACACTACTCCTTCTCATGAAGCTGGGAACTCGGATTGCAAGATCCCTCGTAGGTGAAGCCACACGCCTCTCACACGCGAGAGGAACCCAAATTGCAAAGGTGGTGCGAAGGTGGGCTTTTAGCGCCATGATTCATGAGTGCTGGTTGGAACGAAACTGACGATTTTTCGAGGGAGAGAAGAAGGAGCCAGGAGACATTGTGGTTGTAATCAAAGACATGGTTGGGTGTCTTTGGGATAAAATCAAGAAGCTTGCGGATAATGATAACGAGGAGCAGAATTTTCAGACCACGTGGTGCTAGTTTCGGGGATACTTGGAAATGGTTTTAACAACATAGCTTGAGTGGTGCAATACTTGTAGTGTGTGTGGCTGGTTATGCATCTTAGCATGCCCGCGGTCTTCAAATTTTTTTGTTTCGGGTACTATAGTTGTAAACTCGGTTTCTTTCATTTAAAAAATTTAGAGGCCAAGTGTCCCTTTTGCTTTGCAAAAAAAAGGAGGAGGAGGGAGAGGGAGAGAAGTAAGATAGTGAAGGGAAGAATGAGCGTGCTAAGGAGAGGACAAAAGGAGAAAAAGAGAGAGAAGTGGATGGAGAAGGCGAAGGGTAGAGAAGGAAAAATAACGAGAGGGACAAGAGAAAGGAGAGAATTAGAGAGAAGGAGATGCAGAGTGAAGAAAGAGTGAAGATGCAGATGGTAATTGTAGTCGTCTTTTTAGTAGTAGCGTAATAATATCTTCTTCCACCATTATTTTCCACTTAATTTTGCTCACTCAAATGTTCGAAATGCTCCCTGCAAATCGACCCGTACTTGGCATGTCTTCACTGATGGCCGTGCACTTGCGTTTAATAGTAAAACGTTCAACAGAGAGTAGTTTGAGGTCTTCAAAGATCACCACAGTTTGAAGTATATGTTTCGTAGAAGGAGTTGAATATGAGGCAACACAGATGACTCGAGTTCATAAAGGATTATGACTTCACCGTCTCCTAGGTATAGAAGATATGTACAAGTAATCATATCAACCTAAACGATTGTACTGGAGGATCCGATCACTGGTGACGTCATTGTCGGTCACCACCCTCTCACTGCCGCTCCCTGCCTGAAATGTAAAAATAATATAATGCCTGAGTTTGCAAAAAGAGAACCCCATATGCCAATCTCCTCTAACATGCATGAAGTAACATATATGCCCAACATAACAGTATGACATGGTTACCGCAGCAATCGTGGATAAAGCGAAAAAATATAAATACTCAGACACGCTGACTATGATTGCTCACACAAGCTGACACATGCCCACACAAGCTGATGCACATGATTACTCACACAAGCTAACACATGATTGTTCCCACAATCAGACACACATTGATGCTCACACAAGCTGACACACTCCCCTTGCACTAGACAAGTATGGCATCGTTCGACTGATGGACAAATACAATTTTGGGGTTAGGTGAAAACTACGAATACAACTGTAGTATAATACGAGACGTATAACGGTCGTCATGAATTACGGGTGAATCGGTCGACTAAAAGGTCAAAGTAGGTTGACCGATGGAACTACGTAAAATATCTATAGAGAATCTATTGACTGTTATAAGTGGTCAAATGGGAAACTCGTTTCGGTCAACCGTTTTTCACAAACAGGTTATGCTTTAGTTTGAGTAAATTACACCTCTTGTGTATATGTGAATAGGTTACACCTCTTGTGTGCACAAATTTACATAGATTCCTAAGACTCAAATAAGGCCAAAATTACTTGTCTTCAATTAGCTTGATTACATGTTTTGACTTCATTCCATTCTTTATTGAGTCTTGATCACCTATAGATGTTACCATAATATAATATATATTCTATGCATAATGTGTGTTACAATACATTTGATTGTAATTAAGATTAAGTTAGTTAAATCATCAAAACATAAATTAAGACCAAAAAGCAAACACACTTGAGATCAAAGGACAACAATCGTTGCTTTAAAGAACATACTCATTTATCTCGTGCAGGACACACACCAATCCATTGTCGGACACATACCCACTTGGGAAAGTAGACACACACCATTCCCTTGCGTTACACACACTAATCCATAAATCATTTTCATTTTAGGACATACCATGTCGAATTTTCGGTTAAAGCGTGACACCAATTGGTTGGGTTCAACTGTCGAAATAACCAATGCCACATAAATAAAACTACCTCCACACTTTTCCCTTTTGTTTCTATGAGTTTGAGGCTAGAAAGAAACATAAACCCAATTTAGGCGGTCGACTGAGTCATTAAGGTACACGAAAATGTGTTGCATGGACAATCGACCACATATCGGTCCACCAGAATCACTTACTAGAATCACCATTTCGGACAACCAAAATACATTTGGGCAATATATGGCAAAGGCAACTGATGTTTGGACTCTTGTTAACTGTCAATACACCTTTAATAGGATACTCGTGTTTCCGATGGATCGTATCCTTTAAAGGACTCCCGTGTCTCTTGAAGGACACTTATGCGTGCTTTTGGACACCGAGTTTTAAAGGAAAAGTTCAAGTATCCAAAAACTGATAGCGATTTTTGGAAAATCTAATGGAAAGAAAAAATCCCATGACAAACCGTGTTAGCTACAATCGCATTTTTTCGAAAATTTTGGTGACTTATTGCATTGGTAGTCATTATGAAGGGAGATAACATTTCACTTCAACCTTCTATAGTTTCATTCCTTCTATAAAATCATTGGTTGTAGTGTATTCCATTTATACTCCCTAACCTTAAACATTTCCAACACAATTCCAACTACCACTACTCCAGTAAAAAAAATGACCATCATACAA
This sequence comes from Triglochin maritima, assembly GCA_963682175.1. Classification (NCBI taxonomy): domain Eukaryota; kingdom Viridiplantae; phylum Streptophyta; class Magnoliopsida; order Alismatales; family Juncaginaceae; genus Triglochin; species Triglochin maritima. Next base: position 31,159,963 of record OY821776.1, on the reverse strand, counting down.
AATTCTATCCTCTAATATACCAGGGGTTCCACGACTACTTTAGCGGACTTGTTGGTGCGGTTTCAAGGCCACGGAGTTCTGGCCTGCCATACCCGACACCGTTAGCCACGTGTTCTACATCAACGGATGACGAGTACTCTTTTGCTGATACTTCATTTTGGATGATGGCACACCCCACCACCACCGGTGGAGGGACCCGACTAGACAGTAACAGACCCAGGGCTGCGTGAAATGATCTTGGTAATGGCAAAGTTGGGTCAGATAATGGAGGTGCAACACATTATGTTCTATGCATTTAGATAGAATTACCAGTTCGGACAATCAAAATACATTCAGTCAATATAAGAAAAAGGAAAATGATGTTTGGACTCTTGTTAAGTGTTAACACGCCTTTAGTAGGACACATGTGTCTCCCAATGGACCGTGTGCTTTAAAGAACACCCGAGTCTCTCAAAGGACATTTATGTGTGCCTTGGTTGGCAAGTTGGAGCCATTGTTTTTTTTTGTGATTTAAAAGTGCAACAGACTTGAGTTCAAAAGACAGATATTTCTTGTCAAATCAACTATTCTCTTATACCCCTATATATCCGACATATATCGGATTTTCTGCACTAACGTGATTCAGAAGTTGTCGATGCAACGACGAGGTCAGTGATTGGAGTAAAACTGGCCGAAGCGAGGGAGAGTGAAGATGACAAAGACTGCGTCAAACTTCTAGTTTCTTTTCTCTACCTTCCTTTTTTGTGATGGTACGAAAGGAGCGATGAGATGGTACATGTGTACGATCGAAAACCTAAAGGAAATGAGAATGTATGCCTGGAAAAGAGGTGGTTTTCGAGTACTTGTCTGCTGTCATAAAAAAGCCAGTAGAGATCTAAAGAGAAGGAAATCTACAGATAGTGTTACCCGTGGTAAGTCGAACATGGACAGATGTGTGGGCATACTTCAGGTAAAGAAATAACAGTTTCAATCAATTTCCCTAATTTGGTGGTACCATGGTTTCTCTTGAAACGATATATCAACATGTTCGTGCAGGTATGGTTTTGTGCGAAGATAAAAATGGAGAATGAGAAACCACCGTGCTTCCCAGTAATGAGACCGTTGACGTTCCTTAATTAGGATAAGGAATATACGGAGGGTGTTGGAAGTGCAAGGCATCACCCTCCTCAAAATAGTCAGTGGAGAAGTTGATTTAAGAGAAGAAGATGTGATGAAACCACCTGAAAATGTAGAGACAAGTGAGGATTCTAAGGTTGATGAACACGGTGAGCGTGGAACAAGCAACGATTGATGAATCGTCGACATTCCCTGGTACATTTTTCCTTATAAAATCATGGTGGGTGCCCACGACATTCTGAGGGACCCACTGCAAGACGAGGTCAACTACCAGGATCTAAAATTATGTGGGTCAAAGCAGAGTATACGATCAAGGATCTACAACAACAGCTAGGAGAGAAAGACAAAGAACTAGTGGAGAAAGCCAAAGAACTAGAACTCCGGAAAGACAGAACAATGGACAAATCATGTGTACGCCTTTCCAGAATGTACCCAGTACACTTAGCCAGAGAGAACTTCTTTGGTAGACGAGAACGACGAAGACTTCGGTGAGGAAACCTTGAAGATGCCTACAGGAGATTCCCCCACATCCCAGGTTGAAGTGGCAGACGTCTACCGCAATGAAATGGTATATGTCCTTCTAAACCCTTGCAACTAAAACGAGTCCTTTAAAAACAAGAATTTTGTGCTATGAAACACCCATATGTTCTTTGAAGGACATGATATTAAGTAGGAAAAAATGTTGAATCTTGAATTCATTGGTGGAGAAGAAGAAGCACAAGACGAGGCGACTGAGGAAGAGGAAGAAAAAAGAAATTGGCAGAGGACGAAGAGGAGGAGAGGAAAAGAAAGGAAGAGGAAAAGGCATGAAATGACTAAGCAGAGGAGGATAGGAAGAGAAAGGAAGAGGAGAAGGCAAAAAAAGACAAAGTAGAGGAGGAGAGGAAGAGAAAGGAAGAGGAGAAGGCAAGAAAAGACGAAGCAGAGGAGGAGCGAATGAGAAAGAAATAAGAGAACGAAGAAAGAAGAAGGAAAGGAGAGGAGAAGAAGAAAGGAGAGGATAAAAGTTAAAGAGGGGAGAAGAAGAAAAAAAAGAGAAAGAATAAGGGAGCAGAGGAAAAGAGGAAAGAAGGGGGGAGGAAGAAAGAGGGACAAAACAATCTGAAGAAGAGCGAGTTGGATGACAAGAAAAAGAATGAGAAAAAAGAAAGATAGCACAAATAAGTTAACAGTCAATAGTGGAGAAGAGGCTCAAATTTGATGGAAATCAAATCACAACCAAAGAAGACAAATTTTCTCCAACAAAGAGCTAGCTTAATAAACCATGTGTAAATATAAATGAAAACATCGACATGGAATCCACGATAGGCTTGACCGATGCAGGAAAAAATGTGTTTCTGAATCTAACAGCACCAAGAATAAACCTAAAAGAATATGCCACGAAACTCATCTAGGTGACGTGAGGGGATCTGAAGGATCTAATATCGAAAAGTTTATACCTATCAATGGAAGTAAGTAAATTTCATTTTCTCAATTCAGTTCTTTTTAAGCTCGGCAAATGTGAAGTTAATGTTACTAATTTTAATGGACAGTTAATAGACGTGTTGCTAGATGTGTTGGAGCAAGGGCAGAAGATGGGATGCTATGCATGATAAGTGCTCACAATTCAAATACCTCAGCCATCTTGTCTGGACAACTTAATATGATTGCAGATTTTGTAGATCCCAGACTAAAATACTAGGACCCAAAGGACTCTGTGATTGCCCAACCACTGTTAAATTTGGAACACTTTACACTATTGATCGTGGATGGGAGAATGGAAAGATAAATCCAACTAATCAACATGTCGTGGTTAATTGGATACAACAAAGAAGTAGTGGGTCACCATGAAGAAGCAGTGCAGGCTTTGGCAAATTTTGGAGATCCCACCTAAAAATGGATTAGGACATGACCTACGGATGAGAAACATGCCAACCCCAAGCACCAAATAGCAATGACTATGTAGTGTATGTTGATTAGTGGCATATCATACATCGTACTCATGCTCTGTATCCTTTACTTTACCCCAATATTGTGCTACTCGAGTGTTTGTTGTTATATTACAGGTATTAGGCAATAAACAAGGAAATGGAAGAAAAATGACGTAAATGTATGAAGAATAGACTGATTTGGAAGGTTCGTGGAACTATTGGTAATGCTAAAGGACTGGACTAAGAACATGGAGGGACCCAAGTGAAAACCCGGAGACACCATAGTGTATTTAAATATATTATGTCACAAAATTCCATAACCTGAGGAATAAATCAACAATTAAAATCAAATCGGCTCGAGACATTGGACCAAGGCTCAACCCCACGTGCAAAACATCAAACTTAACCGGCTGGTGAAATTCTAGGCTGATCGAAGCCATTTGATCTGCCAGTGGTGGATTCTTTTGCGCCATTTGAGCCAAAATTTTGGTGGTGGATCAGGCTGTCGGGTCATAGAAATATGCAACATCCAAAGCCGAATTACAGCTGTCCAATTACACCAAGATCTATCCAAGCCCTTTAATCTTCTATAAATAGACTTTGTAATACCTCCTTTCTTCTTCTTCCTTCCTCTCCTCCTTAGGTTAGTTTCCTTTCTTGTTTAGTAGAGTAGGTTTTATTTCTTGTTTATTAGAGTAGGTTTTAGTTTATTGATTAGTAGCGCAGTGGAGGAGAAGAGGAGCAACTTTGTAGTCTTCATTTTCTTAATAAAGTTAATTTTTTATCTTATTCATGTTGTTATCTTTCATTTCATGCAAATTTTGTTCACTTGCATTGGTTAACTTTAGTTTTCTTTATTTGCTTATTGCTTGTTTTGCTTTTGTTGTTTTCTTGGTTATAGAGACGAGTAGAGAGTAGTCCATCCCCGTTGGGGGTGGAGGGTGATGATGTGTTGATATGTTATATTATAGTTTGTGTTTAATCCAAATCGTGCAGTCTCACATGAATTTCATAGCCATTCTATTGGGTTCCTAACTCTTGCCTTTGATGTGCTAATGGTCTTAATTGATGCTTAGTACATGCTTTGGCTTGTCGGCCCACTTTATGGGGGAATGATGAGGTGAGGATAAGGTTGGAGTGGTAAAGTGATAAGGATGGCAGGTGGGAGCATGTGCTCTTGTTGGCATTATCTTAATTAATGTCGTGTATGTTTTAATAATAATGTTACATCTTAATTCATGTGGAGACATAGTTGGGTTAGGTCATTATGGATTCCATGTTCTTAATGTCATTAAACATGTAATCATGTGGTTGTCTTCGTCCTCATCTTGAGTAGTTTTTGTATGTTTTAATGATGGTGATAAATCTTCATCCATGTAGAAACAAACATAGGACTGTTGCATTATAAGATTTCCATGTTATGCATGGCATGAGCACTAAATGTTACACACACAGGAATACACATCTACACTTTTGTATTCATTCCCCATCTCCTACGGGATTCGTTTTTTATCTGTCATTATTGTTTTGTGTTGCGTTTGTCATCTAGATTAGGTACCCTCATTCTCCTCTCCTTTCCAACTCGAGTATGGTACTCACAACAACACCCACAACTCCTTAAGGTTCGACCCGTATTTACCGCATCCTCATTGACGTTGTGCACTTGTGGTTATTTTAAACGATCAGTCATATGTCATGCACTGGAGTAGATGCTTGATGTTGCACATATATCCCACTGCAGAGATGGATTGTAAATATCTACACTCTGTCAGGGGTAAACTAGCAATGTATTTGCTTACGAACTCAAGATTCAAAGAGCAGATGTGATTCGCAAACTGACTGATTTATGATATTTTTCAACTTCTTTCGTAGAAAATAACAAAACATTAATTTTTATTCAACAATAATATTTGTATAGAAAAGTTTGTCTGATGTTAGTAAACTTTCGTATACAACACTAATTTTATTCAATTATTGTAATTTTTAATGGTTTCAACAATACACTTATGTCCTCTTGTATCAGTGTATGATTTCCTACTTATATAGTTACATACATGTACACATATTTAATTTGAGAAAGTCACTTGTGTCCATGGTGGGACAGGTATGTCTTTCGAAGGACACGGTGCTTTGTAGCATGCATACATGTCCTTTGTTGGACAAGTTTGTCTTCGAAGGAAACAATCCTTTAAGAACGTAAGGTGTACTTCAAAGGACACGGACCTGGCAATCGATGACCAATTTTCATTTTCCATTCTCAACGCTTGACGTTGGAAAGCAACAAAAGGGCAAAAAACCCATCGTATGCGGTCTACTGTAAATCTGTCAGTTCACCAAAATGTGTTGCACCAATGACCAAACACATATCGGTTCTCCGATATCACTTAGTAGAATCATCAGTTCAATACTCTATGTGGTCAAGGATGGTAGTTGGTAGGGATGTGGGTATTCGAGAGGAGAATAATGGGGTGGGTATGATGTATAAAAATTTAAATCAATATTGTCTCCCCATGAATCCATCCCTCTTAGGTTGTACGCGGATGCGTAAAGGTAACCTTGAGCATTTTGGTAAAAGGTATGCTCGTACTCACACTCTGGGGGAACATAAGGATATTCCCCGATAACATAACCACTAAACCCGCAACAGTCACATGGTATGCCTACTAGAGCCATCGGTTCACTCATATACTCTACCGCATGCTTGAAAGAGGCCAATGATTCTTGTAATGTCTCAGTTTGATGACCAGCATATGATCCAACATGACTAGATGGTGGTCTAGCAGTCGGTGCCTCTCTCATATTACCCCAATTTGACGACTGCTCAGCCACACAATTAAAATTGTCCCAACCTTGCCGGGTGTTAGTCTGAGGCATCCCAAGATGCATGGGTCTGGAATACTAGGGAGAATAGTCCTGGTCCCAACAATGAAATGGATGGTCGCCCATGTAACCATCCATTTCGACACAATACTCTTGAGTCGACCACTCTCACCACCACGTGGCCAAGCTCGCAAAAAGTGCTCGACTCGACCCTATAACACTTATAAAGCGTGTAAAGGGGAAGAGACTAGAACGTAGAAGTAGGTGAGAAGAAGATGATTCAGAGGAGAAGGGAAGAATCTCTAGATCAAGCGTGGGTAAAGGTGAGGGTAGAAGCCTAATCTAGAAAACACAGCTCAAACATCCTAAGGTCACTGTAGGTACTTACAGCTAGATGACGCCTCAGTGCGAGTTAACATAACCTCAACACGCCTCACCTTCCTACGACGAAGACCACAAAGCCCAACAAGTAAGCCAAGATCGGGAGATCTCGGCTCTCCTACTATCGACAAAGTGGGCGACGCTGATCAAGCGATGACGGTCGTGACCGGATCACTCTCCTAATGCACCCGAGGTCCTTAGGGTCAATGTCTTTACTTTAGTGTGATTTGTGGAACTAAAAGGATGGGTGATGAAATCCCCCACCTTATCTTGAAGACTGTAAGTGGTGCCCATTAAAGATGGTTTGAATCCTTAGGATAACAAGCAAATCACCATACAAACACTCACCTCACACTTGTTCCAAATACAATTCTAATCACTAAATGACGTGCTCATGCATGAATGAGTGATATAATGCGTACCTTACTCTAGTGATCAACTACTTAAAATAATGGCACAGAAAAGCAAGCTACATGCCTAAGTCAACATTATATGTTGCATGACCTAAGCAAGTAGAATGCCTAATCATTTGCTTTGAGTTTTACAGTCCAATATGATTAGAGGGGGAGATTTGTTTCTTACTTAGATATGGGAGCAAGTTACAAATCCAAACAAGCAAGAATAGGCTCCCAGGCACTAATAACATAAAGCCACACAGGGTGTAGAAAAACAAAGACAATAAAGCATTACTAGGCCACCAATTGGGGGTTTCATACCGCTGCTTGGCGGTTTAAAGAGCTCCAAATGCTCGAACATTTCCCCAGTAGCCTCATCTGTGTCCCTAGTGGCCCTGAAAAACACAAATAACTAAAACAAAAAGATCAAATCCACTCGAATCATCCAAACTAGAGTCTGGACAGAGCACCTCCCCGGCAACAGCGCCAAAAACTTGATTGATTCGTTTTATAATACCACAAGTCCACGACGTCGGTGAAGACACAACAAGTACGGGTCGAGTCCACAAAGAGGTGTGTCAACTCTGGTTCTTTAGAAATCGAGTGGGAAAGGAGTGGAGAAGTTGTTGATTATGCTAACTAACTATTCTAAACTATGAACGAATTAACAATTAAACTAAACCCCGCCCATAGAGTGGAGGTGTGTAGGTATGTGTGTGTGTGAGTGAGTCTTCATTTCAATTAGTCACAAGTGTAGTTTGTGTGGCATACAAGTGGAAGCTAGGGTGTAATCTAAGTATAGCATACACAACACTACTTGACAAACCAAGAACGTGCATATCTCACCTTAAGTTTTGGTTGTTTTTAGATATTTAAGCATGCAATAAGTACCAAGTGTGGCCATTAGAGCATCAATTAATCATACATACAACCTAAATCATTCATGTGAAGGTCCACCAAACATGGATCCACACATAACAAGCCATTTCCATCAAACCATTACAAGCAACAATATAAACTCTAAAGCTAGCATGAGATAAGTACCTAGTGTGGACATTATCTCATCTAATACATGTTTAAGCATGCTACGAGTGTAGATCTACATTAAGCACATGAAATAGCACAAATAAAAGAACCCATCACTATCACATATTCTACATCACCTACACCCAAATGGGATGGATCTTCTCTCTACTCATTAAGCTAACTGCTTGAATCAGCTAAAATACCACAAGTTCTCGGCCACATTGAAGTAGTGGCAAGTACGGGTCGGTCCACTGGGAGCGCGTGTTAGTCAGATTCACGATACTCGAGTTGGGGAGAAGAAAAGATAGATGTGATCAAAATTCAACTACGACGCGTTGGTAATCGAAAAACAACACAATAAAAGCTAAACCCCTTAGGGGGTAGAAAGAGAAAGTGAATACGAAAATATGCATTTGTGTGTGTTCAAATGTGCTCATCAAAACATGTCATGCATGAAATCCATAAAACTCAATTCCAACTTTGCCTCCAGATGAAATAAGATAAAACCTTATCATTAAAACATACAAGACAATCATTGAAATGAAGGTAATATGTTCACATGCATCATGACTCAAATCAAACTATGTCTCCACATGAAATATGATTTATCACAATCATTAAAACATACAAGACATTAATTACCATAAAGCCAACATGAGCAAATGCATGCACATGTCTTGTTTCCTTCTTCCACTCCATCCATATCCTAACCTCATCATTCCCCATAAAATAGTCCCACTAATCTAAGCATGTGCTAAGCATCACTCAAGAGCACTACCACATCAAAGATAAGAGTGAAATCCCATTAGATGGTTGTGGAAATCATGTAAGTCTCAAAGGATAGGATTAAGGCACACTAATACATCACATAATCGTAACACTTTCTTCTCCACCCCCCGAATGGGGATGGACTACTCTCTACTCATCTCTACACTAAAGAAAACATAAAAAGAACATAAACCCATAATGGAAAATGAAGGAAAAAAAATTAAGAAAACAACAACATAAAAACATTGCATCAAATGAAAGAGATGTAATTAAAGAACAACACTAACACTTGATTGAAAAGAAAAGATTACAAAGTTTCTCCTTCTTCTCTTCTTACACTAATCAGCAGCGAAATAAACCTAAACTAATGGAGGAGCAAGATGAAGAGGCAGAGGAACGATTAGAATGGTATATATAGACTAAAACATGATTTGGATTAATCTGAAAATAATAGGACGGCTCTAACACATATGATGGTCCGAGAATGCTCTAACCCGAATACCTAACCCACGACCAAAATTGGAGGGCCTTTGGACCCTCTTGATCCGCCAGTGCCGGATCAAATAGGTCTGATCGACCTGCGATTTTGGCTTCTACTTTATTTCTTCATTTGGCACGTGGGGTGAAGTCCAGATCCACTGGCTTGAATCACTTTGATTTTAATTGGAGAAATACTGATTTGATTCAAGTCAAGTGGCACAACATTTTTTCATTTACCATTAGGTCCCTCTGGGTTTTCACTTGGGTCATTCCTGATTTGCAATCCAGCCCTTATGCATTACAAACACATCCAGAATCTTCCAAATCAGTCCATACTTGTTACATTTAGGTCCTTGTTGCTCCCTTCCTATTCTTTATTACCTAACTCTGGAAATACTACAAACAACAACTCGAGTAGCACAATATTGGGGTAAAATAAAACATATATAGCATGAATATGATGCAAGATATGCTTCTAATCACTAACTAACTATGCTAAGATTTAAGGAAGCGAGACTAAAGGAAATAATATCTAACTAAAAAGAAAATATTTTATTTACATGACTCACATTACCATGTGCCGTCCTCTCCACCTTGAGTTTTGCTTGAAGGCTTACTCCAAGTAGAGAGAATGACCCCCAAGCAATAGGTAGATTACAAAGGAAGAAGAAGAATTCTATTTATAGGCATGAAAAAGGAAATAGGGGACAATCTCCGGATGTGACACTACTGAAACATTCCCAGAATAGACATAAACACAACCAATATCCATGCAAAACAAGGTCAGATTCTGAGAAAAAGTGACTGCTAAGTGGCAGTCACTTATTCTCGGATATCATCTTTACCGCTTCAATTCGTCATGTGGGGTGCACTCAGTTTGGTAATTGGATTCTGGGCCCGAATCTAATTGCCAAATACTCATGAAAGTGCAGAGTTTCTCGGTTTCCAATTTAGTCCCTTCGGGCTTACGTCCAGGTCCTTCCCTATTGCAGATGGGTCCTTGTGTATGACAGAGAGGTCCATTTTGCTTCATTTAAGTCTTTTCTGCTTATGTTTGAGTCATTTTTCTCTTCTCTTCTCTTCTTTATTACCTTATATCTGAAATATAACAACCAATCGAGTAGCACAGTATTAGGGTAAAATTAAGGATATATAGCATCAATATAATGCATCATATGCTACTAATCACTAATGGAAATAGATGATAACACGCGAATCAAAGACCACCTCAAGACATACCTAAACCCATGTTCCGTAATTTTAAGAATGAAAAATTTGTAGATACACTTTTTTTCTTCTTGTTCTTAGTATATATCCTACGAGGTAAAGGTAAACTAGGTGGTGGTGGTTCCAACGATGTAGTGTCACAGAGAAAAAAGGCTTATTCACTTGACTCGACTCTTTTTATTCCTTTTTTCTTGTTATTTCTTTTCTTTTCTTTGGGTACTCTAACCTTATTACCTTGACCAACATTACTTGGTTCGGGGATGACCTTTTATTCAACACTCTACTACCTGATTACACTTATGGGATAAACACTTACTTACTGACATTTAATCACAGACTTGATAACTATGACATTACTTACCTTGCATTCATATTTACTACGTAACCTCGCACCACCAATAGGATGGACTCTCCTTCAGATATGTTACAAGATCATGAACCCCATCTATGTACTCTATTAGGTGTTATCATACAATGATCTCCCATCACGGAGAATTGGATGCTTCCCAATGACACATGCACCCACCAACAAGTTCTCCCTTAAAGGTTCATTCTCTCAATTCAAGTATAGACTTATTTCTCGCTTAGGATATTGATACATTATTAACTCCTCTTACCCAGATGGAAATTCGGGTTGCAACTTCACATAACTTAGGTGGTACTAAGGATGACTACTAGGCATATCTAATGCATCAGTATTCAACTTATGTGACTTACTTTTCACTTGTCTCACCAACGTGTGTGCACACTACTGATTACAACAGAATTCCCACAAAACATTTTTTTTCTTTTTTAAAAGAAGGGAGAAAGAAAATAACAATCAAAACCTACAAGTCACACTCATGGTATGCGATTTGGCATGGGAAGATTACGTAAACAAACTATCATGGACTTATAGACACACAAAAGAAAACAAAGGTCTCCACAAACATACTAGATTTCTAAGACACCAATGTTGAAAATAGTACCAATTTCATGTGTATCATAATCTACTTTGAGTTTCTTATTTAAGAAAAATATAGTAATGTGTATCATGCAATTTACGTTTGTTGCTTGAATATCTTTTACCAATGTTTGTGGGGGATACTATGGTTCAATCACATGACATTTTTTTTAAAAATTTTAGAAGCCGATTGATTGCATACTTTGACATACATTGGAAAATCAGTTTATTTATATTGTCCTAGATTTGCATAGAACAAATGCTTCTAAGGAGTCCCACTAGTCTTTATAATCTTTGATTCGACACAAGAAAAAGGATTGTACTTCTTATAATCTACTTCAAATTCCCTAGCTCATTCTGCTCTACTCATGTTTGTACAAACTAATCTATATTTAAATATCCAACCTTTCTTTTTTGAACTTTATTAATGCTAATTTTTGCCATACTTCAAATAATTGATTATCTTATTATTATTATATTATTGACATATTCTTCACATGTTATCTCAAGATGGGTGGTATTAAGTGAATAAATGAGTTATTGACTTGGATGAGCAAACATAACTTTGAAGCGGATCTCAGCAAGCACTAATGAAGTCCGACAGACTTGATGATATTAGTGTTGATAGAAAAATATAAATAATATGCATAACGATGAGTGCGAGCTCTTTCTCCCAGGATATAACAGTAGAAATGTCTTTGTCTGTGCACTCTGATTGTAGACAACCATGAGAGCCTATCGGGACCCGCACGATGATCACTTGAGAACGATGGATAGAAGAGAGATGATTATAGTATAGTCCGTAGGACAATGGAACATATATATCCTGAATTGAGAACGTGGACTTTTATATCCATACAATTTACAACCACTCGAATAGTTGAAAATATGGTTATAGTGGCTCCACTAAATTTGTAACCGATGGAATCAAAAAAGAAATCTTCTTGTCAAATCAATTATTTGTCAAAGGCAATATAAGATAAGTCCCAAAAATAATTGAATGCACACGAGAAAGAGAAAACCGCGTTGTCCCTACAAAACCGGGCAAGCATGCGCACGTGTATGTGTGCTCCATTCTGTCCTCCTCTCCCCCTCTCTACCCCTCAAAGGGGTATGGGAACGCTACGTATATAAACCTTTCTACACTTCCCAAATTCCCCATTCTGGGACTGAAGTGAGGGAGTGAATCCCTTGTTCCAACTTTACAACTCAACATTGGATTCCAATTGAATATTACATAGGCCTAAGATCAATATTCAATAGTCTAACAATCCCCCACAAATGCATTGTTGATCTAAGCGATCAAACCTCACAGCGTAGTGTTTTCAGATATGGTACCTTTCGAGTTTGAACCAATGTATGAGTTCTTCAAATTTACCACACAGTAACTAAGTGAAACAAAGTCTTGAACTTGAACCTTTGTTGTGGATGTGTCCATTGAGAACATGCCAAGCAGGTCATACTGCAATTTACAAGGTTGATGCATTACGGTGATGCATTGATATCCTGTTTCATGAATGCTTTCAAGCAATCATCTCCCCATTCCTTTAACTGCGGCCACATAGTTGTATTCACAAAGTAAGGGTTCTCCAAAGATTCACTGCTAATATCTTCTCTTAAAGGCTCGAACTCATTCAGAGTCTACACTCTTACTATGCTTGCAACTTGAACAACATATCCATTCTTTGGGAAAATAACATAGATACAATATATCGCCAAGTTGTTAAATTCAACTTACTCAAGAACATGTTATTACCACATTGAACCAACTTCGTGGGATCTCCACTCAGATTGGCTGGGTTGTCATTCTAGATGAATCGTAGTATGGATTTCAATACCATCCCCAACATGGATTTTTGAACTTGAGCTAAATCAAGTCCTTCAATGAAATGATCAGCCATATTATATTTGGAACCAACAAAATCCACAACTATCACCCTTTCCAAGACCAACTCCCTAATAGACTTCAATCTGGCTTGAATGTGACGTCTCTGCTTTCGATTATACTTTGAACTTCTCAACTTTGCAATTGTAGTCATACTATCACAATTCAAAGGTATTGCAAGAATTAGTTTGCTAGTCATTGGCAATTTAGAAAGTAGTCCTTTCAACCATTTACCTTTCATTCCACTGGTATCCAAAGCACAAAGTTCAGCCTCAAATGTAGATTGAGACAATATGGTTTATCTAGGAGACTACACCTCGACCCAGAGTAAAAATATACCATGTTGCACTGTTACTCCTGGAGTTTTTGCTATCCATCTTGCATCATTATACCTTTCTAATACAAGTGGAACTTCCCATAATGCAGCCGAAGGGTAGAAGTACCCTTCAAGTACCTTAGTACTCTATCCAAAGCCTCCCAATGACTACGATCACGACAACTTGTGTATCTACTCAGTTTGCTCATCAAGAAAGAAATATATGGTCGTGTGCAATTTGCAAGGTACATAAACCTACATCTGATTTGAGAATATCTCAACTGTGGAACTGGTATATCACACTTGTTTTTGTACAAAAGTTTTGAAGAATCATATGGGATTTTCACAGATGTACAGTTTGTATTGCCAAATCTCTCAAGATCCTTCTCAACATAGTGACATTGAGATATGGAAATACCCTCAACTGACCTAGTCAGTTTGAGGCCCAAGATCACATTTACAACACCCATGTTCTTCATTTCAAACTTAGTACACAAGGACTTTATTTCATGTATTATATCAAGGTTTGAGCAATACAGTAATATGTCGTCGACATATAAACACAATGCAATACAAACCCCACATTTAACTGATAATACGACTTTGTCAAAAATTTCATGCGATGGTTTGGGAGCTTGTTTGAGTCCATAAAGCAACTTAACATGTTTACAAACTTTGCTCTTATTTCTAGAAGCTACAAATCCCTCTCGCTAATGTATAAATTTCTTATTCAAGATCACCAAGAAGATTTTTTATGTCCATTTGATTGATCATAGAGTCATATATGGATGCATGTCAATGCTAAAAGCACTCGGATAAGTCATGCGAGACAGTGAGGAATATGTATCAAAGTAATCTATTCCTTCCTTTTGTTTAAACCCCTTGGCAACTAATGTAGCTTTGTACTTATCAATGGATCTATCTGGTTTCAAATTTTTCTTGAAAAGCGATTTACAGCCGATTTTTGAACACCTGGAGGAAGATTCACCAACACCCATGTCCCATTAGAGACAATAGAGTCCATTTTGGTCTCGATATGGTACGTGATAAAATCACTTCCCAAGTTCTTGGCAATCCTTGACCGTTTGTTTCTTCTAGGTTCAATTTCTATTTGAGTTTATGAAAACTCGAGTTCGGTAATGGACGGATCTGCCCTGAGATTTGTCATCCTTTCTACATGTTCGTGGATGGGACCATACATAGTGGGATCACCCATAAGCTACACTTGTCAAGGAACTCTAGTGTTTATGGGAAATACACCCTCAAAGAATGTTGCATCATGAAGTTCAACAATAGTGTTAACATCTATGCCAGATATCTCGAACTTGATTACCTAAAATTTGTACGCATAGTTGTTAGTCACATATCTAAGAAATATTATGACAACGGTCTTGGGATCAAGTTATTTCCTCTTACTTTCAGGGATTAACGCTTTTGCAGCACAACACCAAACTCGAAGATATTTAAGACCTGATTTTTTACGATGCCAAAGTTCGAAAGGACTATCCTCTTTATGTTTTAGGGGAACTTTATTTAGAATATGAAAGCCTATTCAAAGATTCCCTCCATATATATTTGGATAATCTTTAACTCTCCAACAATGCATTAATCATATCCAATAATGTTCTACGTTTTCGAGAGGGGAGGAGACCGAGAAGGAGGAGTGGAAGAGAGGAGAGATAGAGAAGGAGGAGAGAGAAGGAAAGAGAGAGAGAGAGAAGAAGGAGACGGAGAGCGAGAGAGTAAGATAGAATGAGAGAGGAGGGGAGAGAGTGAAGGAGAGGGAGATGGTGGAGGGGAGGGAGAAGGAGACGGAGAGAGAGGGAGAGAGAAAGAGCGGAGATGGAGATAGAGAGAGAGATGCAAGAGGAGAGGGAGAGAGAGAGAAGGAGAAGGCAAGAGAGAGAGGGGGAGAGACAAGAAGATGAGAGAGATGGAGAAGGAAAAGGGGATAGAGGAGAGGGAGGGAAGGAGATTGAAGACGAAGAGTGAAGGATAAGGAGAGAGAAGATAGAAGGAAAGAGAGAATCAAAGAGAGGAGTGAGAAGTAGAGAGAGCAGGACAATAAGAGAGAGTGAAGAACAAGGAGAAGGAGGGAGAGAGAATGAGAGAAGGAAAGAGAAGGAGAGAGGGGAGAGAAGTAAGGATAAGAATAGAGAAAGAAGTAGAAGGAGGAGAGAGGGAAAGATAAGGAGAGAGGGGGAGACACGAGAGAGAAGGAGGGGGAGAAGGAGCGAGAGGAAGTGGGACATGCAAGGAGAAAGAGAAGGAGAAGGTGGAAAGAGAGATGGAGGAGAGAGGGAAAGAGATGAGAGAGAGAGAGAGGGGAATGAGAAGGAGAGTGAGAGAGAGAGAGAGAGAGAGAGAGAGAGAGAACGAAACAGATAGAGAGAAGGAGAGTTGAGAGAAAGAGAAGTAGAAATAGAAAGAATGGGATAAGAGAGACAGTGAAGAAGAGAGACAAGAGACAG
This sequence comes from Triglochin maritima, assembly GCA_963682175.1. Lineage (NCBI taxonomy): Eukaryota > Viridiplantae > Streptophyta > Magnoliopsida > Alismatales > Juncaginaceae > Triglochin > Triglochin maritima. The sequence goes on along the minus strand of OY821776.1, from coordinate 31,144,225 downwards.
AGAGAGAAAGAAAGAAAGAGAAGGGGGAGGGAGAGGGAAGTAGGATAGTGAAGGAGAAAGAGTACTAAGGAGAGGACAAAAGGAGAAAACAAGAGAGAAGGAGGTGGAGAAAGGAAGGGTAGAGAAGGAGAAAGAAAGAGAGGGATAAGGGGAAGTAGAGAACGAGAGAAAAGGAGATGCAGAGGGTTAGATAGAGTGGAGAAGCAGAGGGAGACGGAGAAGGAGAAGGAGAAGGAGAAGGAAAAAGACAAGAAGAAAAAGGAGAGAGAGGCAGCGAAGGAGAAGGAGATGGAGAGAGGTTGAGAGAAAAGGTGGAGAGATCGACAAAGGAGGGAGAGAGGGAAGGACGAGAAGGCGAGTGAGAGAGGAACGAGAGAGGTGCGTGAGAGAAGGAGGGGGAAGGAGAAGGAGAAGTGGGGAGAGAGATGGAAAGTGTAGGACGAAAAGGAGCAAAGTCATGAGAGGAGACAGGAGCTCGGGTTTTTGCGCATGGGAACCTAGGGTTTCCTAGGCCGTCCACCCTCGTTTCTTCACAAAAACTCGCGATTTTCACACCAAAATGGCTCCTACGACTAGTCATTCACGTTTGCAACAACAAGATGGGGATTGTGGCACCAACAAGGATCTTCATTATGCAAGAAACAATGTTTTATCCTCGGGTTTGGAGGGTGAAACCCAAGCACCACCACTAGGGAGCACGAAGCCTCCCCCAAGGAAGTGGAGCGAGCTATTCCAAGCTAGCCAAAAGCCTTCTATGGCGTTAGAGTATGTTCCACCCGCCATTAAGGGAGGGGAGAAGGTGGTCGTGTGCTCTAGAGAGGAGGTAGTCGAAACCCTTAAGAGGTGGGACAAGGTGTTGGTGGGCTATTTCATTGCATTCAAACCTCACTTGCCGACCTTGGAGAAGCATCTACAAAGCGTATGGAAGCTAGTAGGTGGCATGGAGGTAATCAAACGAAGTCAAGGTTTCTTGTTATTTAGATTCACACTTGCGGAGGATAGCAAGAGGGTACTAGAGGGAGGGCCATGGTTCGTAAAAGGCTCCCGTTTAGTGGTTCAACCTTGGGCACCGGAGGTTGTCTTGAGGAGAGAAAACATCACAACGGTTCCAATATGGGTTCGCTTGCCAGAGCTTGACCTCCGGTTTTGGTCACCCAAGCCGTTGAGTAACATCACGAGTGTTCTTGGAAGACCACTATACATGGATGAACACACCGCGTCCGGGAGAAGGTTGGCTTATGAGAGAGTTTGCATTGAGGTGGCACACGACTTCCTCTACCCAAGTTGGGTCGATGTGCAAGTAGAGGGAGGGGAACCGCGCCGGGTTTTAGTGGAATACGAGTGGAGGCCCGGTTTTTGCAAGGAGTGCGTGGAGTTTGGGCATGAGGAGGACAAGTGCCCAAGGAAGAAGAAGGTAATAGACGTGGTTGCAAGCAAGGAACCTCCTCCAAGAGTGGCCGAAAAATGGATCAAAGTGCATCACCGAAAAGAGAAAATGGGGACTAGCACAAGAGGAGATGGTGGAGAGGTGAGTGGGATGGAAAAAAATGAGAGCATCACCGAGGAGAAGGGAGAAACGGAGGTGGTGGTGGTGGAGGTTCGAAAAGACCATGAAAGAAGGCTTGGAGGGGAAGGTGACGTGGAGGGAAGAGAGGATAATGTGGAAGATGGAAAGGATGACGTGGAGCATGGGGATTCCTTGATGTTTGTTAGGCCACATGACGTGGATGGTGACATGGAGGTAAGGCCAAGGGAGGAAGGGATACTCGTGGCCAAAAGAGGGGGGGGAATGGGAGTAACAAATTCTCTTCCACCACTATGGGAGGAGCCAATCAAAAGGAGACACGTCAGCAAGGAGAGACAAAAGAGGTTGGTGTGGGGAAGGAATGGAAGGAGGGGATAACGGTCTTGAGAAGGGAGGCAAATGAGGAGCACCCATGTGGATCACAAGGAGACGAAATGGAGAGCCTAGTCAAGAGGGGGTGCCTCACTTTTGGAAGAACCAATGAGAATAGAGGTGATTGCTTAACTTTTGGAAGAACCAATAGGAGGAGGGCTGAGTGCTCTACATTGGAAGGAGCAAATGAGAGAAGAGATGAGTGCTCCACACTTGAATGAACAAATGACTTGAGTGGCATTTGTTTCTCTCATGAAACACGTGACCCAAGAGAGGAAAGAAGGGGGGACCATGGCACAAAAGCAAGAGCCAATGAGAGAAGAGATGAGTGCTCCACACTTGAAGAAACAAATGACTTGAGGGGCAATTGTCTCTCTCATGAAACACGTGATCCAAGAGAGGAAAGAAGGGGGCACCATGGAACAAAAGCAAGAGCAAATGAGAAAAGAGATGAGTGCTCCACATTTGAAGAAACAAATGACATGAGTGGCAATTATTTCTCTCATGAAACACGTGATCCAAGGGAGGATAGAAGGGGGGACCATGTCATTAAAGCAAGAGCTAATGTTATGAGTGGAAAGTGCTCCCCAAATGCAACACGTGATACAAGGGAGGAAAGAAAGGAGGACCATGATGCAAAGGAAATAGCAAATGAGGAAATCACGTGTGGTGTAATGGGAAGGAAATCACATGTGAGAGAAAACAATTAAATAGTGAGGGGGTCAAGTGTTTTCTCCCATGAAGAGGAAGTAATGGGAAAGGAGCATGGGGTGGCTCTACTTGGAGAAAAATGTGGACTTGCATCGTTGATGAGAAGTGAAGTATGGGAGTCTCCAAAACGTGTGGCAAAGGAGAAGGAGATGATGCGCAAGGGCTCATGGGCGAGTGGGGGAATGTTTAATGTGCTTAGGGATGTGGAATACAACCAAGGAGAGGTAGAAAGGCCTACACAAATGCAAGATGGAGATGAGAGGACTAGTGGCGCCAAGTCAAAGATGAAAAGAAGGTCTGCACCACCACCTTCGGTGGATCTAGAAACGATATCACCACAACCCGAGACATTCAAAGTGATTCGAGAGAAGGCTATGGTGCAACAAAAGAAAAAAGTGGAGGTAAAGGGGCGTGCCCCAACACCTTGAAGCCATGAATCTCCTCATGTGGAATGTGCGCGGTGCAAATGAACCCGGCTGTGCACTCATGATTAGGGGTCGAATTAAGGAGGCAAATGCGGAGGTGGTTTGTCTTATGGAACATAAAGTTAAATTGAAGAAGCTAGCTCGATTCAAGCGAGCTATTTGGCCACATGCATGGGCGACAAGTAGTGTGATTGTTGATTCCGGTCAAATTTTAGTATTATGGAACGACAATGCGGTTGATCTCAAGGTCACCTTTGAAACAACACAACTCCTTCATTTCCAAGGAAAAGTAAAGAGGGATAGCACCAATTTCTTCTTAACCACAATTTATGGTGAAAATGCCCATGTGGATCGAAGGGCGTTATGGGGGATCTCGAAACCATTGCTCCAACCTTTGAGAAACCTTGGATTGTGGGAGGTCACTTCAATTGTATCCGATGGACAAGCGAGAAGTGTGGAGGAGGAGGTGAAAACGAGGTTGCTACAAAGGAGTTCTATGAGTGTTTAGAAACGCTCCAACTCAATGAGGTGCCTTCAACGGGAGGGCCTTTTAATGGTCAAATTCGTCCGAGGGGAGCGCCCGCATTGAGACAAAGATTGACCGCATCTTGATAAACAATGCATGGCTTGAAGCTTTCCTGGAATCCTTCTATGAGATAGGGGAGAGGACTTGAGTGACCATGCTATGCTCACATTGAAAATGGAAGGAAATGGGTTGAGAAAGAAGAGGATATTTTGGTTTCAAAACCACTGGGTCGAGCACGAGGAGTTTGGTGAGGTTGTTAAAGAGGCGTGGACTACACTTGTCAATGGGACACCCATGTTTCGTGTGGTTGGAAAATTGAACGAAGTAAAGGATGCTCTCAAGAAGTGGAGTGGGGAAACATTCGGCAATATTGCACATAAGGTTGGGGAAGCCACCAACGCCCTTGCGGTTGTGAGGGCTAGGAGGAGTGCCAATCCGGAGGAGGATGCTCTAGTGCGAGTCCTTGAGCGTGAGGAGTCCATGATTAGGCAAAAATCGCGAGTCAAGTGGTTAAAGGAGGGTGATCGAAACATGAGGTTCTTCCATGCGCACTTACCAACCAAGTGAGGAGAATTTGTGAGGGAGAGCACATTATCGAGGACGAGAGTGGCATCCGGGTGGCATTCCGGTGTTTTTTTGCTAATGGTTTTCAGGTACAACCCCTCCCCACATCATTAATATTGCCCATTCTTAACCCGAGGGAAGGTGACTTGTTGGTGCGCAAGCTGAGTTTAAAGGAGTTGGAGGACGTGGTTTTGTTTGCAAACGTGGACAAGGCACCGGGTCCGGATGGTTTCAATGCAAAAAATTTCAAAGCGGCTTGGGGAATAATCAAGAGAGATGTTTTCAAGGTTGTGGACTCATGCTTGAGCAATGGAATGATGTTGGCACAACTTAATTACACCTCCATCACAATCATTCCTAAGAAGAAGGCCCCCGCAGTGGTTGAGGATTATCGACCTATTGCATTGTGTAATATGATGTATAGGTTCATTGCGAAGGTGCTTGCAAACCGGTTGAAGAGTCTATTACCAAAGCTGGCTGGAAACACTCAAAGTGCCTTTGTTCAAGGAAGACGAATCAGCGATAACATACACCTTGCGCATGAGCTTTGCCACAACATTCACCTTGCAAGGGGTCGGGGGCGTATGTGTATTAAGTTGGACATCCGGAAAGCCTATGATTCTCTATCATGGGAGTTCTTGGAGCAAGTTATGGTGAGATTTGGTTTCCCGGGCAAGTGGAGGAGAGTGATCATGGTGTGTGTTGAAGCCTCCTTTTGTGGTAACGGTGAATGGAGAAAACTCAACACCATTTCGAGCGAGTAATGGATTGCGGCAAGGGGACCCTTTGGCACCTTATTTGTTTGTTTTATGCATGGAGGTGTTGAGTGAAATGGTGAAGATGGCGGTGAGAGATGAGCAAATCGAGCCGTTAACGTGTGGGGATGTGGTCGTGTCACATTTGTTATTCGTCGACGATGTCCTCATGTTTGCAAGGGCCACAAAGGAGAATGCAAGAGGAATCAAGAAAGTGCTTGATGATTTCACGGCTTGCTCGGGGTTGCGGTTTAGTGTCTCAAAGAGTCAAATCTTTATGGGTGGGGAAGTCACACATGGAGAGTGGATTGTGGAACACCTTGGTATGGAACGTAAGGAGTTTACGGTGGTGTATCTTGGCCTTCCTCTATTTTCAGGAAGGATGGGGAGAAGCCATTGTGGGGTGCTTATAAACAAGGTAAAAGCTCGCTTAAGTACGTGGCAACAAAATTTCCTTTCCATTGCCGGGAGGGTTGAGCTTGTTAGAAGCGTCATTGTCTCGCTTAGCATAAATTGGACCTCCGCATTCTTGATCCCAAGAAAGGTCCTTCATGAGATGGATAGTATCATGAGCCACTTCATTTGGGGAGGGCCGAAGAAATGGGTGGTCGTCGCTTGGAAAGATGTTTGCACCCCAAAGGATGAGGGTGGCCTCGACCTAAAGAAGCTCACGGAATGGAATGATGTGGGTCTCCTTAGACTTTTTTGGCTTGTGGTGGAGGACGAAAACTCGTTGTGGGTGAAGTGTTTGCATCATAAGTACTTGAAGAATCGATCAATATGGCAAGCACGACCACCGTCGACATGTTTTTGGGCTTGGAGGGGGATCCTTAGGGTCCGCGAGATGGCATGCAAGCACCTTTGCTATGAGGTGGGCAATGGCGAGAATATTCGTTTCTTTCACTTTCCATGCAGTGGGACACCATTCCAAGGGCAGATTTGGGGGGAGAGGCTTCATTACGAGTTGGGGGTACCATGGGATACAAAGGTATCTTTCTTCATTCGAGACGGTGAGTGGAGGCTCCCCTTCCCGAGATCAAATACCATGGAGGAGTTATGGGAGAGGGTGAAACATATCCCTATTACGGGAGGAGTGGATAGACCGAAAAGGCTTCATGGGAGTGGAGGTCCTCTCAGCATGAAAGAGGTTTGGAAATGGGTCAAGAAACCGGGAACCAAGGGTAGTTGGGCGGACATGGTGTGGCACAAGCATGGGATCCCAAAGCATGCACTCACGACATGGAGAGCAATGCGAGGCCGACTCCTCACGAAGACACTCATGAACAAAAGGGGAGCAAAGCACGACCCGGCATGTGTCCTTTGTATGAGCGTGGATGAAGATATAGAAAACTTATTTTGGGGATGCACGTTCACTAGAGAGGTATGGGGCCAGCTCCTCTTGCACCTTCAAATCAGCCCCAACATTGACACTTCTCTTGCGCGAGAAGCAAATCGCATCCTACACACTAGAGGCAAGCGCCTGGAAGTCATAACAAGAAAGTGGGCGTTCAATGCCATGATACATGAGTGTTGGCAAGAACGGAACCGAAGAATTTTTGAGGGAGATAGGAAGAAACCGAGGGACATCATTTCAGCACTTAAAGATACGATCCGGTGTATGGGAGAGAAAGTAAAGGACATAGTGAAGAACGAAGAAGAACACAAGGTTTTTATAGATATGTGGAAGTAGGGTAGCCTCTTGTGAGGATTGATGTAATCACGTTGTAAAATAGAGCAGATGTGGCCGGCTTTGCATGTAGCACAAGTCCGCGCACCAAAAACTTATAATTTTTGTAGGTTGTAAACACTTAGTTTATTAATACAATTAGAGGCCAAGCCTCCCTTTTTCTTTGCAAAAAAAAGAGTGTAGGACGAAAGAGAGGGAAATTGGGAAACGGGGTGACGGAACAAGATGATAGACGGAGATGGAGAAAGAGAGCTTGAAGGAGAAGGAGAGAGAGGAGAGGCGGAGAGAGGGGGAGAGAGGAGAGATGGAGAATGAGAAGTAGAGAGAACCATAGGGAATGAGAGAGTGGGAGAAGGAGAGAGATAAGGAGGGAGTGAAACAGAGGAGGAGAGTGTGAATTAGAATGAGAAGAAAAGAGAGGAGAGAGAGGAGTCCACGATTTACAGAAGAGGCGAAGACAGAAAAAGGAGAGATGAAGAAGTAGAGAGAGAGGAGAGGGAGAGGGAGAAAGAGTGAGAGAATGGGAGAGAGAGATTCCGTAAGTGAGCTAGATGGAGGAGGACGAGGAGAAGGAGAGAGAGAAGGAATAGGAGATTGGAAGGGAAGGAGAAGGAGAGAAGGAAAGAGAGAGGGAGAAGGAGAAGTAGAGACCAATGGTAAGAAGAGGGAGAAATGGAGAGAAGGAGAGAGAAGGGGGAGAGAGAAAGAGAGAAGGAGAGAGACAAAGAGAGAGGAGGGAGATATCGAGGAGAACGAGAAAGGCGGAGAAGGGGAGAGACAAATAGGGAGGAGAGAGATAAGAAGAAGAACGAGAGGAGTGAGAGAGAGTGAAGGTGACGGAGAGGAAAAGAAGAGGGAGGAGGACAGGGATGAGAGAGAGAGAGGAGGAAGAGTAGGAGGGAGAAGAAGGGGAGAGTGGGGAGAATATGAGGAGAGAGAGAAGAACAAGGGGAGCGAGAGGGGAGGAGACCGAGAAGTAGAAGGAGTGGAAGAGAGGAGAGATAGAGAATGAGGACAGTGAAGGAAAGAGAGAGAGAGAGAGAGAAAAAGGAGACGGAGAGCGAGAGAGTAAGATAGAGTGAGAGAGGAGGGGAGAGAGTGAAGGAGAGGGAGATGGAGGAGGGGAGGGAGAAGGAGACGGAGAGAGAGGGAGAGAGAAAGAGCGGAGATGGAGATAGAGAGAGAGATGCAAGAGGAGAGGGATAGATAGAGAGAAGGAGAAGGCAAGAGAGAGAGGGGGAGAGACAAGAAGATGAGAGAGATGGAGAAGGAAAAGGGGATAGAGGAGAGGGATTGAAGTAGAGGAGAGGGAGGGAAGGAGATTGACGACGAAGAGTGAAGGATAAGGAGAGAGAAGATAGAAGGAAAGAGAGAATCAGAGAGAGGAGTGAGAAGTAGAGAGAGCGGGACAATAAGAGAGTGAAGAACAAGGAGAAGGAGGGGAGAGAGAATGAGAGAAGGAAAGAGAAGGAGAGAGGGGAGAGAAGGAAGGAAAAGAATAGAGAAAGAAGTCGAAGGAGGAGAGAGGGAAAGATAAGGAGAGAGGGGGAGACATGCGAGAGAAGGAGAGGGAGAAGGAGCGAGAGGAGGAGGTACATGCAAGGAGAAAGAGAAGGAGAAGGTGGAAAGAGAGATGGAGGAGAGAGGGAAGGAGATGAGAGAGAGAGGGGAATGAGAAGAAGAGTGAGAGAGAGAACGAAACGGATAGAGAGAAGGAGGAGAGTTGAGAGAAAGAGAAGTAGAAATAGAAAGAATGGGATAAGGAGAGATAGTGAAGAAGAGAGACAAGAGACGGAGAGAGAGAGAGAGAGAAAGAAAGAGAAGGGGGAGGGAGAGGGAAGTAGGATAGTGAAGGAGAGAGAGTACTAAGGAGAGGACAAAAGGAGAAAAAGAGAGAGAAGGAGATGGAGAAGGCGAAGGGTAGAGAAGGAGAAAGAAAGAGAGGGATAAGGGGAAGGAGAGAACGAGAGAGAAGGAGGTGCAGAGGGTTAGAAAGAGTGAAGAAGCGGAGAGAGACGGAGAAGGAGAAGGAGAAGGAAAAGGACAAGAAGAAAAAGGAGAGAGAGGCAGCGAAGGAGAGGGAGATGGAGAGAGGTTGAGAGAAAAGGTGGAGAGATCGACAAAGGAGGGAGAGAGTGAAGGACGACAAGGCGAGGGAGAGAGGAAGGAGAGAGGTGCGAGAGAGATGGAGGGGGAAGGAGAAGTGGGGAGAGTGAGATGGAGAGTGTAGGACGAAAGATAGGGAAATTGGGAAACGTGGAGACGGAACAAGATGATAGACGGAGATGGAGAGAGAGAGCTAGAAGGAGAAGGAGAGAGAGGAGAGGCGGACAGAGGGGGAGAGAGTGAGAAGGGAAAGGAGAGGGAGAGAGAAGAGATGGAGAAAGAGAAGTAGAGAGAACCATAGGGAATTAGAGAGAGGGAGAAGGAGAGAGATAAGGAGGGAGTGAAACAGAGGAGGAGAGTGTGAATTAGAACGAGAAGAAGAGAGAGGAGAGAGAGGAGTCCACGATTTACAGAAGAGGAGAGAGAGAAAGAGAAGCATAGATGAAGAAGCAGAGAGATAGAGAGGAGAGGGAGAGGGAGAAAGAGTGAGAGAATGGGAGAGAGAGAGAGAGTCCGTAAGTAAGCTAGATGGAGGAGGACAGGGAGAAGGAGGGAGAGAGAAGGAATAGGAGATTGGAAGGGAAGGAGAAGGAGAGAAGGAAAGACAGAGGGAGAAGGAGAAGTAGTGACCAATGGTAAGAAGATGGAGAAATAGAGAGAAGGAGAGAGAACGGGGAGAGAGAAAGTGAGAAGAAGAGAGACAAAGAGAGGAGGGAGATATGGAGGAGAACGAGAAAGGCGGATAAGGCGATAGACAAAGAGGGAGGAGAGAGATAAGGAGGAGAACGAGAGGAGTGAGAGAGAGTGAAGGTGACGGAGAGGAAAAGAAGAGGGAGTAGGAGAGGGATGAGAGAGAGGTGGAGAAGGAAGAGAAGGAGGGGGAAGAAGGGGAGAGAAGAAGAAGGAGAACAAGGAGAGAAAAGGAGAAGAGGAGAGTGGGGAGAAGATGAGAAGAGAGAGAAGGACAAGGGGAGCGAGAGGGGAGGAGACTGAGAAGGAGAAGGAGTGGAAGAGAGGAGAGATAGAGAAGGAGGAGAGAGAAGGAAAGAGAGAGAGAAGAAGGAGACGGAGAGCGAGAAAGTAAGATAGAGTGAGAGAGGAGGGGAGAGAGTGAAGGAGAGGGAGATGGAGGAGGGGAGGGAGAAGGAGACGGAGATAGAGGGAGAGAGAAAGAACAGAGATGGAGATAGAGAGAGAGATGCAAGAGGAGAGGGAGAGAGTGAAGGAGATGGCAAGAGAGAGAGGGGGAGAGACAAGAAGATGAGAGAGATGGAGAAGGAAAAGGGGATAGAGGAGATGGATTGAAGTAGAGGAGAGGGAGGGAAGGAGATTGAAGACGAAGAGTGAAGGATAAGGAGAGAGAAGATAGAAGGAAAGTGAGAATCAGAAAGAGGAGTGAGAAATAGAGAGAGCGGGACAATAAGAGAGAGTGAAGAACAAGGAGAAGGAGAAGGAGGGAGAGAGAATGAGAGAAGAAAAGAGAAGGAGAGAGGGGAGAGAGGGAAGGATAAGAATAGAGAAAGAAGTAGGAGGAGGAGAGAGGGAAAGATAAGGAGAGAGGGGGAGAAATGAGAGAGAAGGAGAGGGAGAAGGAGCGAGAGGAGGAGGGACATGCAAGGAGAAAGAGAAGGAGAAGGTGGAAAGAGAGATGGAGGAGAGAGGGAAAGAGATGAGAGAGAGAGAGGGGAATGAGAAGGATAGAGAGAGAGAGAACGAAACGGATAGAGAGAAGGAGGAGAGTTGAGAGAAAGAGAAGTAGAAATAGAAAGAATGGGATAAGGAGAGATAGTGAAGAAGAGAGACAAGAGATGGAGAGAGAGAGAGAGAGAGAGAGAGAGAGAGAGAGAGAGAGAGAAAGAGAAGGGGGAGAGGGAAGTAGGATAGTGAAGGAGAGATAGTACTAAGGAGAGGACAAAAGGAGAAAAAGAGAGAGAAGGAGATGGAGAAGGCGACCGGTAGAGAAGGAGAACGAAAGAGAGGGATAAGGGGAAGGAGAGAACGAGAGAGAAGGAGACGAAGAGGGTTAGAAAGAGTGAAGAAGCGGAGAGATACGGAGAAGGAGAAGGAGAAGGAAAAGGACAAGAAGAAAAAGGAGAGAGAGGCAGCGAAGGAGCGGGAGATGGAGAGTGGTTGAGAGAAAAGGTGGAGAGATCGACAAAGGAGGGAGAGAGGGAAGGACGAGAAGGCAAGGGAGAGGGGAACGAGAGAGTTGCGAGAGAGAAGGAGGGGGAAGGAGAAGTAGAAGTGGGGAGAGAGAGATGGAGAGTGTAGGACGAAAGAGAGGGAAATTGGGAAACGGGGAGACGGAACAAGATGAGAGACGGAGATGGAGAGAGAGAGCTAGAAGGAGAAGGAGAGAGAGGAGAGGCGGACAGAGGGGGAGAGAGTGAGAAGGGAAAGCAGAGGGAGAGAGGAGAGATAGAGAAAGAGAAGTAGAGAGAACCATAGGGAATGAGAGAGAGGGAGAAGGAGAGAGATAAGGAGGGAGTGAAACAGAGGAGGAGAGTGTGAATTAGAACGAGAAGAAGAGAGAGGAGTCCACGATTTACAGAAGAGGAGAGAGAGAAAGAGAAGGAGAGATGAAGAAGCAGAGAGAGAGAGGAGAGGGAGAGGGAGAAAGAGTGAGAGAATGGGAGAGAGAGTCCGTAAGTGAGCTCGATGGAGGAGGACGAGGAGAAGGAGAGAGAGAAGGAATAGGAGATTGGAAGGGAAGGAGAAGGAGAGAAGGAAAGAGAGAGAGGGAGAAGGAGAAGTAGAGACCAACGGTAAGAAGAGGGAGAAATAGAGAGAAGGAGAGAGAAGGGGGAGAGAGAAAGAGAGAAGGAGAGAGACAAAGAGAGAGGAGGGAGATATGGAGGAGAGAAGAAGAAAGGGAGAGAAGAAGAAGAAAGGGAGAGAAGAAGAAAGGGAGAGAAGAAGAAAGGGAGAGAAGAAGAAGAAAGGGAGAGAAGAAGAAAGGGAGAGAAGAAGAAGGGGAGAGAAGAAGAAGGAGAACAAGGAGAGAAAAGGAGAAGTGCAGAGTGGGGAGAAGATGAGGAGAGAGAAGGACAATGGGAGCAAGAGGGGAGGAGACCGAGAAGGAGAAAGAGTGGAAGAGAGGAGACATAGAGAAGGAGGAGAGAGTAGGAAAGTGAGAGAGAAGGAGACAGAGAGCGAGAGAGTAAGATTGAGTGAGAGAGGAGGGGAGAGAGTGAAGGAGAGGGAGATGGAGGAGGGGAGGGAGAAGGAGACGGAGAGAGAGGGAGAGAGAAAGAGCGGAGATGGAGATAGAGAGAGATGCACGAGGAGAGGGAGAGAGAGAAGGAGAAGGCAAGAGAGAGAGGGGGAGAGACAAGAAGATGAGAGAGATGGAGAAGGAAAAGGGAATAGAGGAGAGGGATTGAAGTAGAGGAGAGGGAGGGAAGGAGATTGAAGACGAAGAGTGAAGGATAAGGAGAGAGAAGATAGACGGAAAGAGAGAATCAGAGGGAGGAGTGAGAAGTAGAGAGAGCGGGACAATAAGAGAGAGTTAAGAACAAGGAGAAGGAGGGAGAGAGAATGAGAGAAGGAAAGAGAAGGAGAGTGGGGAGAGAAGGAAGGATAAGAATAGAGAAAGAAGTAGAAAGAGGATAGAGGGAAAGATAAGGAGAGATGGGGAGACATGAGAGAGAAGGAGAGGGAGAAGGAGCGAGAGGAGGAGGGACATGCAAGGAGAAAGAGAAGGAGAAGGTGGAAAGAGAGATGGAGGAGAGAGGGAAAGAGATGAGAGAGAGAGAGAGGGGAATGAGAAGGAGAGTGAGAGAGAGAGAACGAAACGGATAGAGAGAAGGAGGAGAGTTGAGAGAAAGAGAAGTTGAAATAGAAAGAATGGGATAAGGAGAGATAGTGAAGAAGAGAGACAAGAGACGGAGAGAGAGAGAGAGAGAGAGAGAGAGAGAGAGAGAGAGAGAGAGAGAGAGAGAAGGGGGAGGGAGAGGGAATTAGGATAGTGAAGGAGAGAGTACTAAGGAGAGGACAAAAGGAGAAAAAGAGACAGAAGGAGATGGAGAAGGCGAAGGGTAGAGAAGGAGAAAGAAAGAGAGGGATAAGGGGAAGGAGAGAACGAGAGAGAAGGAGATGCAGAGGGTTAGAAAGAGTGAAGAAGCGGAGAGAGACGGAGAAGGAGAAGGAGAAGAAAAAGGACAAGAAGAAAAAGGAGAGAAAGGCAACGAAGGAGAGGGAGAGGGAGAGAGGTTGAGAGAAAAGGTGGAGCGATCGACAAAGGAGGGAGAGAGGGAAGGACGAGAAGGAGAGGGACAGAGGAAGGAGAGAGGTGCGAGAGAGAAGGAGGGGGAAGGAGAAGGAGAAGTGGGGAGAGAGAGTTGGAGAGTGTAGGACGAAAGAGAGGGAAATTGGGAAACGTGGAGATGGAACAAGATGATAGACGGAGATGGAGAGAGAGAACTAGAAGGAGAAGGAGAGAGAGGAGAGGCGTACAGAGGGGGAGAGAGTGAGAAGGGAAAGGAGAGAGAGTGAGGAGAGATGGAGAAAGAAAAGTAGAGAGAACCATAGGGAATGTGAGAGAGGGAGAAGGAGAGAGATTAGGAGGGAGTGAAACAGAGGAGGAGAGTGTGAATTAGAACGAGAAGAAGAGAGAGGAGAGAGAGGAGTCCACGATTTACAGAAGAGGAGAGAGAGAAAGAGAAGGAGAGATGAAGAAGCAGAGAGAGAGAGAGGAGAGGGAGAGGGAGAGGGAGAAAGAGTGAGAGAATGGGAGAGAGAGAGTCCGTAAGTGAGCTTGATGGAGGAGGACGAGGAGAAGGAGAGAGAGAGAAGGAACAGGAGATTGGTAGGTAAGGAGAAGGAGAGAAGGAAAGACAGAGGGAGAAGGAGAAGTAGAGACCAATGGTAAGAAGATGGAGATATGGAGGAGAACGAGAATGGCAGAGAAGGGGTGAGACAAAGGGGGAGGAGAGAGATAAGGAGGAGAACGAGAGGAGTGAGAGAGAGTGAAGGTGACGGAGAGGAAAAGAAGAGGGAGGAGGAGAGGGATGAGCGAGAGAGAGGAGGAAGAGAAGGAGGGAGAAGAAGGGGAGAGAAGAAGAAGGAGAACAAGGAGAGAAAAGGAGAAGGGGGGAGTGGGGAGAAGATGAGGAGAGAGAGATGGACAAGGCAAACGAGAGGGGAGGAGACCAAGAAGGAGAAGGAGTGGAAGAGAGGAGAGATAGAGAAGGAGGAGAGAGAAGGAAAGAGAGAGAGAAGAAGCAGACAGAGAGCGATAGAGTAAGATAGAGTGATAGAGGAAGGGAGAGAGTGTAGGAGAGGGAGATGGAGGAGGGGGGAGAAGGAGACGGAGAGAGAGGAAGCGGAGATGGAGATAGAGAGAGAGATGCAAGAGGAGAGGGAGAGAGAGAAGGAGAACGCAGGAGAGAGAGGGGAGACAAGAAAATGAGACAGATGGAGAAGGAAAAGGGGATAGAGGAGAGGGATTGAAGTAGAGGAGAGGGAGGGAAGGAGACTGAAAACGAAGAGTGAAGGATAAGGAGAGAGAAGATAGAAGGAAAGAGAGAATTAGAGAGAGGAGTGAGAAGTAGAGATAGAGCGGGACAATAAGCGAGAGTGAAGAACAAGGAGAAGGAGGGAGAGAGAATGAGAGAAGGAAAGAGAAGGAGAGAGGGTAGAGAAGGAAGGATAACAATAGAGAAAGAAGTAGAAGGAGGAGAGAGGGAAAGATAAGGAGAGAGGGGGAGACATGAGAGAGGAGAGGGAGAAGGAGCGAGAGGAGGAGGGACATGCAAGGAAAAGAGAAGGAGAAGGTGGAAAGTGAGATGGAGGCGAGAGGGAAAGAGATGAGAGAGAGAGGGGAATGAGGAGGAGAGTGAGAGAGAGAACGAAACGTATAGCGAGAAGGAGGAGAGTTGAGAGAAAGAGAAGTAGAAATAGAAAGAATGGGATAACGAGAGATAGTGAAGAAGAGAGACAAGAGACGGAGAGAGAGAGAGAGAGAGAGAGAGAGAGAGAGAGAGAGAGAGAGAGAGAGAGAGAGAGAGAGAGAGAGAGAGAGAGAGAGAGAGAGAGAGAGAGAGAGAGAGAGAGAGAGAGAGAGAGAGAGAGAGAGAGAGAGAGAGAGAGAGAGAAGAGAGAGAGAGAGAGAGAGAGAGAAGGGGGAGGGAGAGGGAAGTAGGATAGTGAAGGATAGAGAGTACTAAGGAGTGGACAAAAGGAGAAAAAGAGAGAAGAAGATGGAGAAGGCGAAGGGTAGAGAAGGTGAAAGAAAGAGAGGGATAAGGGGAAGGAGAGAACGAGAGACAAGGAGATGCAGAGGGTTAGAAATAGTGAAGAAGCGGAGAGAGACGGAGAAGGAGAAGGAAAAAGACAAGAAGAAAAAGGAGAGAGAGGCAGCGAAGGAGAAGGAGATGTAGAGAGGTTGAGAGAAAAGGTGGAGAGATTGACAAAGGAGGGAGAGAGGGAAGGACGAGATGGCGAGGGAGAGAGGAAGGAGAGAGGTGTGAGAGAGGAGGGGGAAGGAGAAGGAGAAGTGGGGAGAGAGAGATGGAGAGTGTAGGACGAAAGAGAGGGAAATTGGGAAACGGGGAGACGGAACATGATGATTGACGGAGATGGAGAGAGAGAGCTAGAAGGAGTAGGAGAGAGAGGAGAGGCGGACAGAGGGGGAGAGAGTGAGAAGAGAAAGGAGAGGGAGAGAGGAGAGTTGGAGAAATAGAAGTAGAGAGAACTATAGGGAATGAGAGATAGGGAGAAGGAGAGAGATACAGAGGGAGTGAAACAGAGGAGGAGAGTGTGAAATAGAACGAGAAGAAGAGAGAGGAGAGAGAGGAGTCCAAGATTTACAGAAGAGGAGAGAGAGAGAGAGAAGGAGAGATGAAGAAACAGAGAGAGAGAGAGAAGGGGGGACAGAGTCCGTAAGTGAGCTAGACGGAGGAGGCCGAGGAGAAGGAGAGAGAGAAGGAATAGGAGACTGGATGGGAAGGAGAAGGAGAGAAGGAAAGAGAGGGGGAGAAGGAGAAGGAGAGACCAATGGTAAGAAGAGGGAGAAATAGAGAGAAGGAGAGAGAAGGGGGAGAGAGAAAGAGAGAATGAGAGAGACAAAGAGAGAGGAGGGAGATAAGGAGGAGAACGAGAAAGGCGGAGTAGGGGAGAGACAAAGGGGGAGAACGAGAGGAGTGAGAGAGATTGAAGGTGACGGAGAGGAAAAGAAGAGGGGGGAGGAGAGGGATGAGAGAGAGAGGAGGAAGAGAAGGAGGGAGAAGAAGGGGAGAGAAGAAGAAGGAGAACAAGGAGAGAAAAGGAGAAGGGGAGAGTGGGGAGAAGATGAGGAGAGAGAGAAGGACAAGCGGAACGAGAGGTGAGGAGACCGAGAAGGAGAAGGAGTGGAAGAGAGGAGAGATAGAGAAGGAGGAGAGAGAAGGAAAGAGAGAGAGAGAAGAAGGACATGGAGAGCGAGAGAGTAAGATAGAATGAGAGAGGTGGGGAGAGAGTGAAGGAGAGGGAGATGGAGGAAGGGAGGGAGAAGGAGACGGAGAGAGAGGGAGAGAAAAGAGCGGAGATGGACTTAGAGAGAGATGCAAGAGGAGAGGGAGAGAGAGAAGGAGAAGGCAAGAGAGAGAGGGGGAGAGACAAGAGGATTAGAGAGAAGGAGAAGGAAACGGGGATAGAGGAGTGGGATTGAAGTAGAGGAGAGGGAGGGAAGGAGATTGAAGACGAAGAGTGAAGGATAAGGAGAGAGAAGATAGAAGGAAAGAGAGAATCAGAGAGAGGAGTGAGAAGTAGAGAGAGCGGGACAATAAGAGAGAGTGAAGAACAAGGATCAGGAGGGAGGGAGAATGAGACGGATAGAGAGAAGGAGGAGAGTTGAGAGAAAGAGAAGTAGAAATAGAAAGAATGGGGTAAGGAGAGATAGTGAAGAAGAGAGACAAGAGACGGAGAGAGAGAGAGAGAAAGAGAAGGGGGAGGGAGAGGGAAGTAGGATAGTGAAGGAGAGAGAGTACTAAGGAGAGGACAAAAGGAGAAAAAGAGAGAGAAGGAGATGGAGAAGGCGAAGGGTAGAGAAGGAGAAAGAAAGAGAGGGATAAGGGGAAGGAGAGAACGAGAGAGAAGGAGATGCAGAAGGTTAGAAAGAGTGAAGAAGTGGAGAGAGACGGAGAAGGAGAAGGAGAAGGAAAAGGACAAGAAGAAAAAGGAGTGAGAGGCAGCGAAGGAGAAGGAGATGGAGAGAGGTTGAGAGAAAAGGTGGAGAGATCGACAAAGGAGGGAGAGAGGGAAGGACGAGAAGGCGAGGGAGAGAGGAAGGAGAGAGGTGCGAGAGAGAAGGAGGGGGAAGGAGAAGGAGAATTGGGGAGAGAGAGATGGAGAGTGTAGGACGAAAGAGATGGAAATTGGGAAGCGGGGAGACGGAACAAGATGATAGACGGAGATGGAGAGAGATACGGATCACCCCCTTCTTCTTGCGCCAAAGATCTTACCATTTCCGACGGAACTGGAGCTACATCTCTTTTCAATTTCCATTCAAGAGTTCTATGTAGCTAGAAGGAGAAGGAGAGGCGGACAGAGGGGGAGAGTGTGAGAAGGGAAAGGAGTGGTAGAGAGGAGAGATGGAGAAATAGAAGTACAGAGAACCATAGGGAATGAGAGAGAGGGAGAAGGAGAGAGATAAGGAGGGAGTGAAACGGAGGAGGAGAGTGTGAATTAGAACGAGAAGAAGAGAGAGGAGTCCACGATTTATAGAAGAGGAGATAGAGAAAGAGAAGGAGAGATGAAGAAGGAGAGAGAGAGAGAGAGGAGAGAGAGAGGGAGAAAGAGAAGGAGAGATGAAGAAGGAGAGAGAGAGGGAGAAAGAGAAGGAGAGATGAAGAAGGAGAGAGTGAGAGAGGAGAGAGAGAGGGAGAAAGAGTGAGAGAAACGGAGAGAGAGAGTCCGTAAGTGAGCTAGATGGAGGAGGACGAGGAGAAGGAGAGAGAGAAGGAATAGGAGATTGGAAGGGAAGGAGAAGGAGAGAAGGAAAGAGAGAGGGAGAAGGAGAAGTAGAGACCAATGGTAAGAAGAGGGAGAAATAGAGAGAAGGAGCGAGAAGGGGGAGAGAGAAAGAGAGAAGGAGAGAGACAAAGGGAGAGGAGGGAGATAAGGAGGAGAACGAGAAAGGCAGAGAAGGTGAGAGACAAAGGGGAAGGAGAGAGATAAGGAGGAGAACGAGAGGAGTGAGAGAGAGTGAAGGTGACGGAGAGGAAAAGAAGAGGGAGGAGAGGGATGAGAGAGAGAGAGGAGGAAGAGAAAGAGGGAGAAGAAGGGGAGAGAAGAATAAGGAGAACAAGGAGAGAAAAGGAGAAGGGGAGAGTGGGGAGAAGATGAGGAGAGAGAGAAGGACACGGGGAGCGAGAGGGGAGGAGACCGAGAAGGAGAAGGAGTGGAAGAGAGGAGAGATGGAGAAGGAGGAGAGAGAAGGAAAGAGAGAGAGAGAAGAAGGAGACGGAGAGCGAGAGAGTAAGATAGAGGGAGAGAGGAGGGGAGAGAGTGAAGGAGAGGGAGATGGAGGAGGGGAGGGAGAAGGAGACGGAGAGAGGGAGAGAGAAAGAGCGGAGATGGAGATAGAGAGAGAGATGCAAGAGGAGAGGGAGAGAGAGAAGGAGAAGAAGGCAAGAGAGAGAGGTGGAGAGACAAGAAGATGAAAGAGATGGAGAAGGAAAAGGGGATGGAGGAGAGGGATTGAAGTAGAGGAGAGGGAGGGAAGGAGATTGAAGACGAAGAGTGAAGGATAAGGAGAGAGAAGATAGAAGTAAAGAGAGAATCAGAGAGAGGAGTGAGAAGTAGAGAGAGCGGGACAATAACAGAGAGTGAAGAACAAGGAGAAGGAGGGAGAGAGAATAAGAGAAGGAAAGAGAAGGAGAGAGGGGAGAGAAGGAAAGATAAGAATAGAGAAAGAAGTATTGGATTAATATGGGATTAATAAGCTATTTGCCCAAAGCACTGACACATGGCACGTCCCTATTGGAACCTTGGATCAAGTGAGTTTCTGAGTAAACCTGGGGAACATTGATGTGCATTTGTCTGCTTAATTATTATTTTTGTCAGGATGTTGTCATTCTGGCCTTCTAGTAAGGTTTCTAGTTTGAGACTCCTAATTGCAGGTGCATCACCGGTGGCACGACCCATTTGTCCGTATGATCGGAAGAGTGCATGTGTCGGGGACACAGATGGTCGTGTATCGAGGATACATGATCAAAGACTTGCGTATTGTGGAAGCGTACTTGGAGAGAGGAATAGTTGTATATATCAGGGATATATACATATGTGTCAGGGACACATAAAGAGGTGACATATTGCCATCTTGTGATTGTATGTATCAGGGATATATACTTATGTGTTGGGGACACAAAAGGAGATGACATGTTGCTATCGTGCTGTTGTGCAAGTGGGAGATATTGGATTAATCTGGGATTAATAAGTTATTTGCCCAAAGCACAGACACATGGCACGTCCCTATTGGACTACACATTAGGGTTTCGGGAGGGGCCATCTATATAAGGAGGGGAGCCTCCCATTGGATGGATGTCTCATGTGTGCAAACCCTAGCCCCACCAAACCCTAGCCGCCACCTCTCCCTCTCTCTCCCATTCGTCCCTCCACCTCCACCAAGTCAATCCATGGACTCTTGGGTTGTGGACTCGTGCTTCCTCTCCAGAGAGTAGAAGACCGACCGGTGCTCCAGAGGATTCCGTGAGGTGATCGCCGATCCATTCCGCTGCCACAGGTTCTCTCCAGGAAAGGTACTCCTGAACCTGTAGATCGTAATAATCTAACATTGGTACCGGAGCCATCTTGGTCACCTCCGAATTTTTTTAGCACTTTCTTATTTCATATATGTTGAAATAATTTTGGTTGCTTTTGAGAGAAATTGCATACATGTATGTAGTTTTTTTTTCTCTCTCTTCATCATGCGCCTAGGGTTTGATGGAATATTTTCTCACCCTTGCGCATGTTTTCTGGATTCATTTCATTACATGCAAATTGTATTACAAGTTTCATCATTATTTCATTCTTGCGCATAGCTTAGATTTCTTTTTATGCATGTACCTAGGGTTACATGTTAATCTATGTTTGTTGCGCATATTTCTTTCGTCCTTCAAGCTTGCGGCAAGAGTTTGTTTGTTCTTGATGATATGCGCATATATGTTGCTTGAAATATGATGATAATTTTACAAGAGTTAATTATTGCATGTATCATATAATGTGATCATACATTTCAGATTGTATGATTTGATTGTGCATTTTTTTCTTTCTAAACTCTTGTACATACATCTAAGGTTAGATGTTTGTTGCCTTATTCATGTATATGTAATTTTTAATCACATGTGCATGCATCTAGGATTAGATGTTGATTGCAAAATCATGCACATACATGAATATTGAGTTACCATATTGTATAATTCGGAATTTTTTTTTTGGAATGATAGCATGCATTTCATTTAAAATATTTCCTTTATCATTGAATGCACATATATGTTAATCTCATTAACGATTTTCGGATTTTTTGAAATGATAGCATGCATTTCATTTGAAATATTTCCTTTATGATTGAATGCACATATATGTTGATCTCATTGAGGATTTTCGGATTTTTTGAAATGATAGCATGCATTTCATTTGAAATATTTCCTTTATGATTGAATGCACATATATGTTAATCTCATTAAGGATTTTCGAATTTTTGAAATGATAGCATGCATTTCATTTGAATTATTTCCTTTATGATTGAATGCACATATATGTTGATCTCATTGAGGATTTTTGGATTTTTTGGAATGATAGCATGCATTTCATTTAAAATATTTCCTTTTTCATCATATGTGCATATATGTGTTACCCTCCACCAAAGAATTTCGAATTTTTCTTTCCAATACAAGTAGCATAATTATCGTTGATTGCATGCTTATATTGATTAAGGAAAGATTGACTAATTCTGAAATTTTTGAGGGGATATTATGGGCTGGAGTTTTATTGCCTTAAAAGTATTTTTGAATGCTTTCCTTTGATGCACAAATATGTGTTGCTCTCCACCATAGAATTTTGGATTTTTTCTTTCCTAATCAAAGTAGGATAATTTTTGTGCTATCATGATTATATTGATTAGGGAAAGAAGAAAAAAATTCTGTTTTGAGAATGATTATTGTGGAGATTGGTTGTTATTGCGTAACACGTTTTTTTGCCAATATTCGTGCACCATAAATGCAATGTTTCCTTATGCATAACTTCCTTCTTGATTGAAAGAGGTTCACACTTTATGGTATTTTTTTTCATACGTCGGATTGTGCTAACGTATGGAAAGATTGTGCTTGTATGGAATGAATGGTTGCTGATTTTATTTACTGCCTTATTGAGAGTTGAGCATAATTTCATTCATTCATTTTCATTTGCAATAGATATCGCAATGTGCTGTAATATTTATGGACTGTAATAATTATGGACTGTGGACTGTTTATTGCCCTAAGGAGACGAGGGGCTACTTTATTTTTATTATTGCTATAAGGCTCATGCAGGTTCCCGTCTAAGAGGCTAAATCCCTATGGGGGATCCTTAGCTTGATATGGAAGTAATGTAGCAATCAATTTCTGTGTGATCTTGATTGAATTTTTTTTGAAAGGAAACGTTTTTTTGGAACCTACACGCCTAGTGGGAGTTGCAAGGTAGAAGTGTTTTGTGTAAACCACCTTGCAACCGGCGGCAATTCTTTCTTTATTTGCTGATTTGCCATGATTTAAACATTTTTTGGGGTCACTAAATCATGATGGAGCTCAATATATAGATTAGTAAAATGGCTTTATTAACTATTGCATGAGGATTTGATCGAATGCTTTATGTTTTCCTTTGGTCTGAATGCTATAGCTATTAAGTCAGTTTTTTTTTTAGGACTATTGTAGCTCGTTGTATTTTATGCTAGAACTCATGTATCGCTATATGGTTTTGTCCTAGATTCTTTATGGCTTCTTCCAAAAGCATTCTCGTTGTTCTGACTCGAGGAGATAAACTCAATGAAAGAAATTACGATCTATGGCATCGTAAAATTGAGTATCTCTTAGAGGATCAGGACATGTTAGAAAATATAACTCAAACTATGTCTCCCCCCGAGGAGGGGAACACTGTGCAACATCGCAGAAATATGGATGTCTATAATGCATGGAAGAAGAAAGATTGTATTGCTCGCATTACAATTCTGAGTTCGATGCGAGATGATCTGTTACTGTGGTTCGAAAAATTGCGAACTGCAAAGGTCTTGTGGGAAGCTGTGAAGTTTCAGTACGGAGTGACCTCCGTCACAAGGGCCCGCCAGCTTGGGCTCATGTTTGATGGGTATAAAATGCGCCAAGGTCACACGATGAGGCAGCATATTACCGCAATGTCAAACATGATAAGCGAGCTGAGCGCTGCCGGTCGTGCGAAGACCGATGAGGAGCAAGTGTCTGCTCTCGTCAGATCATTGCCTTCGAAGAGTTGGGAGCATATTACGGTCCATCTGACCCATGCTGATGAATCAGGACATTTGACCTGGCCGCAAAACACCTAGAGCTGGAGGAGGACCGCATGCTTGCGGAAGCCCCTCTAACTAAAGTGTTTGCTGCTGAAGCTGGCGCTCCTCGGAGGAGTGCAGGTTTTAAGCGCAAAAGAGATAGAGCTCAGGGTTTTAAAGGCAAGAAGGTTGCAAATAAGAACAAAACAGAAAACAAACCTGGAAAGAAACGACCTCGAGGATCCAGAGGTGGGAAAGATAAGTCTAATGTGACTTGTTTTAACTGCCGAAAGACTGGACATTTTGCTCGTGAGTGCACTGAGCAAAAGGTAATTACTCTGTGTAATCCCTCGAATTGTAACGTGACTAGTTCTGTGATGTTCACTGATCATTCTCCTGTGTGGATTATGGATTCAGGTGCCACGGACCACGTAACAAAGGATCGTTCTGCCTTCGTGGAATATCGCCGTGTTCCAAGTGGGAGGCGAATAAACATGGAGAACAACACTAGCATTGAAGTTCTTGGAGTTGGCACATGCAAAGTGGCTTTGCGAAGTGGCTGGATCCTATTACTTCACGACGTGTTGTATGCACCAGCTATAAGGCGAAATATTATTTCTGTTGTTGTTTTGATGAGACATGGTTTTAAAGTTGTGTTTTGAGAATAATGATATGGGTTTATACCTTGCTAACATTTATTATGGACGTGCCTTTCTTTCAGAAGGTTTTATTGTGTTGGACGCAATTAATGATTTCAATCGTAATACTAGTGCCTTTATGAGCCAAAGTTCCATGAATAATGATTCAGTTATGTGGCATGCTAGACTAGGTCACATTGGTGTTGACCAGATGAACAGGTTGGCAAAGGAGGGGGTATTAGGAGAATGCTCCAAATTTGAATTGCCGACCTGTGAATCTTGTCTAGCTGGAAAGGAAACTAGAAAACCGTTCGGAAAAGCCATTAGGGCTACTTCTCCTTTAGAACTAATTCACTCGGATATTTGTGGACCTTTGAATGTGCGTACTAGACATGGACAAAGTTATTTCATCACATTTATTGATGACTACACTAGATATGGTCATATTTATCTTATTTCTCACAAGTCAGAAGCTCTAGAATGCTTTAAGAGATTCATGAGCTTGGTAGAGAATCAATTGGATAATAAGATAAAAACTCTCAGAACGGACAGAGGTGGGGAGTATCTCTCCATAATGTTCAAGGAGTTATGTGATGAAAATGGGATATCTAGACAACTCACTATGCCTTATACTCCTCAGCAAAATGGTGTTGCCGAGAGAAGGAATAGAACGTTGCTAGACATGGTTAGATCCATGATGGCGCATGCGAGCTTGCCAATTTCCTTTTGGGGAGATGCTCTAATGACTGCTACCTACATCCTCAATACAGTTCCAACAAAATCGGTTCCCTCAACTCCATATGAGTTATGGACAGGACGGAAGCCTGATTTTAGTCTGCTACGTCCTTGGGGATGCGCGGCAAACATTCATTCTACTAGTCACCGAGATGGAAAACTAGGACCTAGAGGGAAAAAGTGTATCTTTGTAAAATACAGTGATCTCTCCAAAGGTTATGTTTTTATCGGGTTAGACGAGAATGAAAGAATGACGGAACTGGAGTCTAGGGATGCCACATTCTTGGAAAATGATTTTCCAACTCTTGCTGGAGCTATCAAAGAGTCAGTGGACTTCTTTGAACAACAAGATGAGGACGTTGTCACTCCACGGGATCTGGAAGTGGAACATGAGGTTCCACCAGTCAATCCTAGTGGGAGCAACAATTCTGAGGATCTGATAGCTCTCACGGAGGATGAGCCATCAGATACCCATCTGCGTCAAAGTAAACGCGGGCTCATTCCTCATAGGCGATTTCGCTTAGAGGAAGAGGCCCTCATGATAGCTCAACAAGAAATTGATTATGAATCATCTGGGATGACAATAATCGATGAGCAAGAACCGGAAACCTTGAAAGAGGCTTTGGAAGGTCCAAATGCTAAAGAGTGGTTAGAAGCTATAAAGGAAGAGTTGGAGTCGATGAAAGTTAATCGAGTTTGGGACTTGGTTGACTTACCGCCGAACCGAAAGGTCATTGGGGCCAAGTGGATCCTCAAGATTAAGAGGAAGGCGGATAGATCTATTGATAGATTCAAGAATAGACTGGTAGCTAAAGGCTACACCCAAAGAGAAGGCGTGGATTTTGAAGAAACGTTTTCACCCGTGGTTAGGTTTGCCTCCATCCGCCTTCTACTAGCTATTGTAGCTCAGATGGACTTAGAGCTTTACCAAATGGATGTAAAGACTGCTTTTCTCAATGGAGAACTTGAGGAGGAGATCTATATGGATCAACCTCAAGGTTTTGAAGTCAAAGGACAAGAGCGCAAAGTGTGCAAGCTCAATAAGTCCTTATATGGCTTAAAACAAGCGTCTAGACAGTGGAACATTCGCTTCCATCAAGCTATATCAGAGAATGCGTTCTCTATGCTTGAGGAAGATCACTGTGTGTACGTTAAGAGATCCAATGGTAAATTTGTCATTCTGACCTTGTATGTTGATGACATACTCATGGCTGGCAATAGCAAAGAATTTCTGAAATCCACTAAAGAGTGGTTGTCCTCCACGTTTGATATGAAGGACTTGGGAGAAGCTAGCTACGTCCTTGGTGTCAAGATTGTTAGAGATAGGTCCAAGAGACTTCTGGGATTGTCTCAAGAGACTTATATTAACGTCTTAAAGAAATACCATATGGACAAATGCAAACCAATCGACACTCCTATTGAGAAGGGTTTGCACTTAAGCCTTGATAAGCATCCTGAGACTCCTGAAGAGAAGGCCAAAATGAGCAAGGTTCCATACTCCAATGTTGTGGGAAGCCTTATGTACGCTATGATGTGTACTAGGCCAGACATTTGTTATGTTGTGGGCATGGTGAGTCGATACCAGTCTAGCCCAAGCATGGAGCACTGGAAGGCGGTCAAGAGAATCATGAGATACCTCAGAGGAACGAGTAACTACATGTTGTGTTACCAAGCATCAGATCTCCGCCTGATTGGCTATAGTGATGCCGATTGGACTGAAGACATTGATGAAAGGAAGTCTACCTCTGGTTATGCTTTCTTGCTGGCTAGTGGGCCATCTCATGGTCCAGCAAGAAGCAAACATGTATAGCCCTGTCGACTATGGAAGTAGAGTATGTTGCATGCTCTCCAGCAGTACGGGAGGCAGTTTGGTTGAGGAGGTTCTTACAACATACTGGGCTAGTAGAGACATCTGATGAGCCTGTTGTTGTCTATTGTGATAGCATGGCTGCCCTTTGTTATGTGAAAGATCCCAAATATCATGGAAAGACCAAACATATACAGGTTAGGTATCATTTTGTGAAGGATATCATAGAGAGAAAGGAAGTTGTGTTAAGACATGTATCTACTAGTCTTATGGTAGCTGACCCTCTTACCAAGGCTATAGCTAAGGACTCGTTTGTGTCTCATGTGAAGTCCTTAGGCTTACGCAGACTTTGATGTATTGGCATGTCTAACTTCCTTTTATGAGTGATTGTATTTTTTTCTTTCGACTATATATGTTTGGTTGATGTAGTTGTTCTAGCATAAAATATTATTCTGTCAATAGGCTGAAGAATGCTCACTCACACGAGCATTCGCCTCTGGCGCTTTTGATAGCGAGCAGAGATGAGACTAATCATGAAGAGATCTTGCATGATAGATCCAGAGAAGTTCATGATAGGATAGTCGCCTTGATTAGGAATCAAGATGAGATCCCCTATGTTGGTAAGGATTGACATGAATGTTCCCACGATTCATGTGACCTGTAGAAGACAAGTGCGAGCATCACATGTGGCGCCAGGTGGCACCTGTATGGTGTTAAGGCGACAATGATGAAGCTCGGGTCAGGCGCAGAGGGGGTGCGACTGGACTAAGACTTGTATGGTGTTGAGAGACAGACATACTGTTGTGTGAGTCCAAGACTTGATTGTCATTAGTTACCCTCAGTGACCTTCGACGACACCATGAAGCAAAGAGTTGATGTGGCTACTTTGGGATGTTATCTATGACCATGAGAGATTCGGTCTAAAGAGGCATCTTCGGGAAAGGAGTCAACTCTCAGTGTAATGGTGGTCTGGGGCGAAGGGAAAGGTTTGACTCGACTACACTAAAAGTATTTGTTGGGCCCAACTGTATTGGATACAGTAGCAAGTACCTTGAGGACAAGAAGGTATTCTCTCCGAGGGATCGCGATACCGTTTATGTCAAGTGAGTTTCTGAGTAAACCTGGGGAACATTGATGTGCATTTGACTGCTTAATTATTATTTTTGTGAGGATGTTGTCATTCTGGCCTTCTAGTAAGGTTTCTAGTTTAAGACTCCTAATTGCAGGTCCATCACCGGTGGCACGACCCATTTGTCCGTATGATCGGAAGAGTGCATGTGTCGGGGACACAGATGGTCGTGTATCGAGGATACATGATCAGAGACTTGCGTATTGTGGAAGCGTACTTGGAGAGAGGAATAGTTGTATATATCAGGGATATATACATATGTGTCAGGGACACATAAAGAGGTGACATATTGCCATCTTGTGATTGTATGTATCAGGGATATATACTTATGTGTTGGGGACACAAAAGGAGATGACATGTCGCTATCGTGCTGTTGTGCAAGTGGGAGATATTGGATTAATCTGGGATTAATAAGTTATTTGCCCAAAGCACAGACACATGGCACGTCCCTATTGGACTACACATTACGGTTTCGGGAGGGGCCATCTATATAAGGAGGGGAGCCTCCCACTGGATGGATGTTCATGTGTGCAAACCCTAGTCCCACCAAACCCTAGCCGCCACCTCTCCCTCTCTCTCCCATTCGTCCCTCCACCTCCACCAAGTCAATCCGTGGACTCTTGGGTTGTGGACTCGTGCTTCTTCTCCAAAAGAGTAGAAGACCGACCGGTGCTCCAGAGGATTCCGTGAGGTGATCGCTGATCCATTCCGCTGCCACAGGTTCTCTCCAAGAAAGATACTCCTGAACCTGTAGATCGTAATAATCTAAGAAGAAGTAGGAGGAGAGAGGGAAAGATAAGGAGAGAGGGGGAGACATGAGAGAGAAGGAGAGGGAGAAGGAGCGAGAGGAGGAGGGACATGCAAGGAGAAAGAGAAGGAAAAGGTGGAAAGAGAGATGGAGGAGAGAGGGAAAGAGATGAGAAAGAGAGAGGGGAATGAGAAGGAGAGTGTGTGAGAGAACGAAATAGATAGAGAGAAGGAGGAGAGTTGAGAGAAAGAGAAATAGAAATAGAAAGAATGGGATAAGGAGAGATAGTGAAGAAGAGAGACAAGAGACGGAGAGAGAGAGAGAGAGAGAGAGAGAGAGAGAGAGAGAGAGAGAGAGAGAGAGAGAGAGAGAGAGAGAGAGAGTACTAAGGAGAGGACAAAAGGAGAAAAAGAGAGAGAAGGAGAGAGAGTACTAAGGAGAGGACAAAAGGAGAAAAAGAGAGAGAAGGAGATGGAGAAGGCGAAGGGTAGAGAAGGAGAAAGAAAGAGAGGGATAAGGGGAAGGAGATGCAGAGGGTTAGAAAGAGTGAAGAAGCGGAGAGAGACGGAGAAGGAGAAGAAGAAGAAGAAAAAGGAGAGAGAGGCAGCGAAGGAGAAGGAGATGGAGAGAGGTTGAGAGAAAAGGTGGAGAGATCGACAAAGGAGGGAGAGAGGGAAGGACGAGAAGGCGAGGGAGAGAGGAAGAAGAGAGGTGCGAGAGAGAAGGAGGGGGAAGGAGAAGTGGGGTGAGAGAGATGGAGAGTGTAGGACGAAAGAGAGGGAAATTGGGAAACGGGGATACGGAACAAGATGATAGACGGAGATAGACAGAGAGCTAGAAGGAGAAGGAGAGAGAGGAGAGGGAGAGGGAGAAAGAGTGAGAGAAGGGGAAGAGAGAGTGTCCGTAAGTGAGCTAGATGGAGGAGGACGAGGACGAGGAGAAGGAGAGAGAGAAGGAATAGGAGACTGGAAGGGAAGGAGAAGGAGAGAAGGAAAGAGAGAGGGAGAAGGAGAAGTAGAGACCAATGGTAAGAAGAGGGAGAAATAGAGAGAAGGAGAGAGAAGGGGGAGAGAATGAGAGAAGGAGAGAGACAAAGAGAGAGAGGAGAGAGATCAGGAGGAGAACGAGAAAGGCGGAGAAGGGGAGAGACAAAGGAGGAGGAGAGAGATAAGGAGGAGAACGAGAGGAGTGAGAGAGAGTGAAGCTGACGGAGAGGAAAAGTAGAGGGAGGAGGAGAGGGATGAGAGAGAGAGGAGGAAGACAAGGAGGGGAAGAAGGGGAGAGACGAAGAAGGAGAAAAGGAGAGAAAAGGAGAAGGGGAGAGTGGGGAGAAGATGAGGAAAGAGGGAAGGACAAGGGGAGCGAGAGGGGAGGAGACCGAGAAGGAGAGGGAGTGGAAGAGGAGAGATAGAGAAGGAGGAGAGAGAAGGAAAGAGAGAGAGAAGAAGGAGACGGAGAGCGAGAGAGTAAGATAGAATGAGAGAGGTGGGGAGAGACGGAGAGAGAGGGAGAGAGAAGGAGCGGAGATGAAGATAGAGAGAGAGAGATGCAGGAGGAGAGGGAGAGGGAGAAGGCAAGAGAGAGAGAGGGAGAGACAAGAAGATGAGAGAGATGGAGAAGGAAAAAGGGGATAGAGGAGAGGGAATGAAGTAGAAGAGAGGGAGGGAAGGATATTGAAGACGAAGAGTGAAGGATAAGGAGAGAGAAGATAGAAGGAAAGAGAGAATCAGAGAGAGGATTGAGAAGTAGAGAGAGCGGGACAATAAGAGAGAGTGAAGAACAAGGAGAAGGAGGGAGAGAGAATGAGAGAAGGAAAGGGAAGGAGAGAGGGGAGAGAAGGAAGGATAAGAACAGAGAAAGAAGTAGAAGGAGGAGAGAGGGAAAGATAAGGAGAGAGATGGAGACATCATAGAGAAGGAGAGGGAGAAGGAGCGAGAGGAGGAGGGACATGCAAGGAGAAAGAGAAGGAGAAGGTGGAAAGAGAGATGGAGGAGAGAGGGAAAGAGATGAGAGAGAGAGGGGAATGAGAAGGAGAGTGAGAGAGAGAGGACGAAACGGAAAGAGAGAAGGACGAGAGTTGAGAGAAAGAGAAGTAGAAATAGAAAGAATGGTATAAGGAGAGATAGTGAAGAAGAGAGACAAGAGACAGAGAGAGCTAGAAAGAGAAGGGGGCGAGAGTGGGAAGTAGGATAGTGAAGGACAACGAGTACTAAGGCGAAAGGAGAAAAAGAGAGAGAAGGAGATGGAGAAGGCGAAGGGTAGAGAAGGAGAAAGAAAGAGAGGGATAAGGGGAAGGAGAGAACGAGAGAGAAGGAGATGCAGAGGGTTAGAAAGAGTGAAGAAGCGGAGAGAGACGGAGAAGGAGAAGGAGAAGGAAAACGACAAGAAGAAAAAGGAGAGAGAGGCAGCGAAGGAGAAGGAGATGGAGAGAGGTTGAGAAAAGGTGGTGAGATCGACAAAGGAGGGAGAGAGGGAAGGACGAGAAGGCGATGGAGAGAGGAAGGAGAGAGGTGCGAGAGAGAAGGAGGGGGAAGGAGAAGGATAAGTGGGGAGAGAGAGATAGTGTAGGACGAAAGAGAGGGAAATTGGGAAACGGGGAGACGGAACAAGATCATAGACGGAGATGGAGAGAGAGAGCTAAAAGGAGAAGGAGAGAGAGAGGAGAGGCGGACAGAGGGGGAGAGAGTGAGAAGGGAAAGGAGAGGGAGAGAGGGGAGATGGAGAAAGAGAAGTAGAGAGAACTATGGGGAATGAGAGAGAGGGAGAAGGAGAGAGATAAGGAGGGAGTTAAACAGAGGAGGAGAGTGTGAATTAGAACGTGAAGAAGAGAGAGGAGAGAGAGGAGTCCACGATTTACAGAAGAGAAGAGAGAGAAAGAGAAGCAGAGATGAAAAAGCATAGAGAGAGGAGAGGGAGAGGGAGAAGGAGAGGGAGAAAGAGTGAGAGAAGGGGAGAGAGAGAGTCCGTAAGTGAACTAGATGGAGGAGGACGAGGAGAAGGAGAGAGAGAAGGAATAGGAGATTGGAAGGGAAAGAGAATGAGAGAAGGAAAGAGAGAGGGAGAAGGAGAAGTAGAGACCAATGGTAAGAAGAGCGAGAAATAGAGAGAAGGAGAGAGAAGGGGGAGAGAAAATGAGAGAAGGAGAGAGAAAGAGAGACGAGGGAGATAAGGAGGAGAACGAGAAAGGCGGAGAAGGGGAGAGACAAAGGGGGAGGAGAGAGATAAGGAGGAGAACGAGAGGAGTGAGTGAGAGTGAAGATGACAGAGGGGAAAAGAAGTGGGAGGAGGAGAGGGATGAGAGAGAGAGAGGAGGAAGAGAAGGCGGGAGAAGAAGGGGAGAGAAGAAGAAGGAGAAAAGGAGAAGGGGAGAGTGGGGAGAAGATGAGGAGAGAGAGAAGGACAAGGGGAGCGAGAGGGGAGGAGACCGAGAAGGAGAAGTACTGGAAGAGGAGAGATAGAGAAGGAGGAGAGAGAAGGAAAGAGAGAGAGAAGAAGGAGACGGAGAGCGAGAGAGTAAGATAGAGTGAGAGAGGGGGGGAGAGAGTGAAGGAGAGGGAGATGGAGGAGGGGAGGGAGAAGGAGACGGAGAGAGAAAGAGCGGAGATGGAGATGTTGGCTTTTTGGCCTTAATCTTATGTTTTGATGATTTAATCAACCTAATCTTAATTAGAGTAGCACACACTCTGCATTGCATATATTTTGTATTGTGCTAACCTCTGCAGGTGATCAAGACTCAAGAAAGATGGTAATGAAGTCAAGACATGTAATTAAAGCTATATTGAAGACATGTAATCTTGATTTCTTTTGAGTCTTAGGAACAAAGTGTAATTGAGCATACGTGAGCTAAAATCAACTTAAACACACACTAGGTTCCTTATAGAAGTCACACACGAAATTTCACATATTTTGGACTTCAATAGATCACCCAAACTTAGACCGGAAAACACTAAACCTGAACTCTGAAAGTCTGCCCACATTCGGTCGACCGCAACAGGCCGTTCGGTCGACCGAATGATCAAGCATCCTGTTTTGTGTTTCCCTATCCGTTTTCGGTCGACCGCACCTTTTCTTTCGGTCGACCGTTTGAACTTATTTTTCCGACCGTAATTTTTGTCGTATATACCCAACGGTCGTATTCATATTAAACCAATAATACCCCAAATACATTTCATGTATCGGTCGACCGTTTGATCATCTCTTTACAAACCCAAATCTCCTGGACAAAAACGGTCGACCGCCAAACTTGTTTCGGTCGACCGAATACACAATTGTTTGTCAACACCAAAGTGCCTGGTCAAAATCGGTCGACCGAACCCCTATCTTGTGTTCGACCGATGACTTAAGTGTAACTAAGTCGTAGCGTTGGGCGGTCGACCGTTGACTAACCGGTCGACCGATCTTAGTGAAAAACTGCCTAACGGTCGACCGATTGTCCCGATCCGGTCGACCGAATTCATCCAGAATTGGGTCCTGCAGGGTCTGTTTTGTGTAATCACACATCAACTCATTCCCAATCAATCCCAAGGAGTTGTAAAACACGTTTTAACATAACTCTCCCACTCATACTTGTCCAATACATTAGAGAGAAACCCAACACACTCAAAGCCTCAAACCTTCCACACTTTAATCACAAATCCAATCTCATTCAAGTGTGCTCAAGTTTAGAGAGTGTATTCCACTCAAGTTTGTTAATATCAAAGTGAAGTAAAGGTTTCGGTGAAAGCCCGAAGCATTCCTCTCGGATTGTGAGAGAAGAAAGTCAAGCTCGCGAGGTTGTTCGCGGAGTTTGTTTTGTAAAAGGCGTTCTCTCCCGGCCCGGAACGGGGAGTGGTTAGTGAAGACGTAGGCGGAGCTCGCGGAGTCGAGCGGAGCTTACAAGAGAGGAGTAGGACCCGGGTGGGGTGCCGAACCTCTATAAACCCCCCATGTGCTTGTGGTTTGCATTTTCTATTCCCTACTTGTGTATTTGTTTTAAATTCCGCTGCAACTTTTGATTGTCTAAACATGTAGGTGATTAGGATTATAATTGTTAATTAGAGTTGGTGGACCCATAACCCACACGATCCTACATTTGGTATCAGAGCCTTGTTAGCTAAATTCTATACTTAATCGTATTTTTAGCATGGCTAGCACATCTAATCATGTAGAGGGTTTATGCACCACTAGACCGACCTCGTTTGCTTAATGGGTCAAATTATGATTATTGGAAGAATAGGATGAAGATTTTCCTAATTTCTAATGACCTTAAGTAATGGATGTTTCTCCAAAATCCATACACACCCCCAAATGAAGATGAATTAGATTCACTCACTAGGCCCAAAATGAAAGAAATTGAGATGAACTCAAAAATTATGAACATTCTATATTGTGGGCTAAATGAGGGTGAATATAATAGGATTAGAGGGTGTTTTAGTGCATATGAGATTTGGCATAGATTGCAAATGCATCATGAGGGGGATAGCAAAACTAAGGAAACCCGCATTAGTCTCCTCATGCATAAATATGAGATTTTTTCTATGCAAATCGGTGAAAACATAAGCGATGAACACTCGCTTCACCGATATCACTAACTCTCTTTTGGTTCTTGGAGGAAAAATCAATGAAGGAGAGATGACAAGGAAGTTCCTCCGGTCACTTACCATCGATTGGGAAGATAAAGTCGTCGCAATTGAAGAGGCGCATGATCTTTCAAAATTAAAGATGGAGGAGCTCATTGGAAACTTGATGGCTTATGAACTTCAAATCAACCATCGGAAGGAGAAGGAAGCCACCAAGAAGAAATCCACCTTGGCATTACATGCAAATTTAGATGAACCAAGGAGGAGTGTAGAAGATGAGGATATTGAAGTCTTAGCCAAAGACTTCTTCAAATACCTCAAGAAGGATAAAGAAGAAAAGAATGAAAGACGAGGTAGAAGGAGTGAAAAGAGAGAAAAGAAGGAGAAGGAAGAGAGTGGAAATGAGAGAAAAGAGAAGAAGAAGAAGAAGAAAAATGAGAGGAGGGAGAAAAGAAGAGAAAAGGAGAAGAGTAAGAGAAAAGAAAAGAGGTTGGAAGCTCACAAGGCTACTTGGGACGATTCATCGTCTTCATCGTCATCCAAATCAACCACACCTTCATCAACAAAAGAATATGCACACATGTGCTACATGGCAATTCAAGATGAAGGAAGTGAGGTAGAATCTATCTCTTCCTC
Source organism: Triglochin maritima (assembly GCA_963682175.1). Lineage (NCBI taxonomy): Eukaryota > Viridiplantae > Streptophyta > Magnoliopsida > Alismatales > Juncaginaceae > Triglochin > Triglochin maritima. The sequence continues at coordinate 31,110,826 of OY821776.1, read as the reverse complement.
TAATAATTCGTGCTCAACTAAGTCTTATTATAGTGATAGCTCACATTCTAGTGTTAATGAAGAAACTTATACACATGATGAGCTTCAAAATGCATTTCATGACTTAGTTAAACAATATGAGATCATTTGTGATAAAAACAAGAATGCTAGAAAGTTAATCAAAGATCTCCAAAGCCAAATTGAAACATGCATGAATGAGAAGAATGAGGTGATTGCTAAATTTGAAAGGAATGCATCAAATATTGATAAATTAAAAGCAACACCCATAGATTGTGATCAACTAAATCTTCAAGCTTGTAACTTGCAATTAAGAAAAGATTTAGAAAGATTCACAAATGGAACTCATATGCTGAATATGTTATTAGGTAGTCAAAGGCAATCCTTGCAAAAACATGGTTTAGGATACAACTCTAAATTGAAAAACCATGTATCTCACACTACACTAAATGGCAAGCATATGTTCATTAACCATAGTTCTTCAAGTGTGTGGGCTCCCAAAACCTAAATGGTTTGGATTCCCAAAGCTAACATTCAAGGACCCAAAGTTGTTTGGGTACCTAAATCTACACTTGTAGGAGCTTGAGGAGGATATTGGTGGTAACCGAGTGAGCTCAAGAGTCAAATTCAAATCCGGTTGCATCACAAAATGAGATTGGAACTAATTCAAGCTTCAAGTTGGTATAATTTCCTATCCTCTAAATCTTTTGATAAAATTGGTTCTAATCTAAGTTTTATATGTTCAATTCATTGAAAACCATTAACCCCATTCATTGCAAATCATATATCACATCCATTGATTTTAAATGTCAATTTTTAAATGAATGTTAGAATAAGGCTTAAGTAGAAACTTAATTGAACTTAAAATTTCGTCATACTCATTGTTTCCATTTAGCCTTATTGATAGGGGAGCTTAAATGTTATATCTTTTATTAGAGTAATGAAGTGCAAAATTTGGGGGGGGGGGGCAACTTCATTACGATGACATCCTTTTGACTTATATAATTATCAATGTTTTTGATGGATGTCAAAGGGGGAGAGATAATTAAGGGGGTAAATTAAGGGGGTAACTTGAAAAACTTGATAAAATTTGAACAAAAACTATGCACATCCATAGGGGGAGCATTTATATGCATAGTTTACATATACAAATTTCAAGTATTAAGATATCGGTTGCCATCATCAAAAAGGGGGAGATTGTTGGCTTTTTGGCCTTAATCTTATGTTTTGATGATTTAATCAACCTAATCTTAATTAGAGTAGCACACACTATGCATTGCATATATTTTGTATTGTGCTAACCTCTACAGGTGATCAAGACTCAAGAAAGATGGAAATGAAGTCAAGACATGTAATTAAAGCTATATCGAAGACATGTCATCTTGATTTCTTTTGAGTCTTACGAACAAAGTGTAATTGAGCATACTTGAGCTAAAATCAACTTAAACACACACTTGGTTCCTTATAGAAGTCACACACGAAATTTCACATATTTTGGACTTCAATAGATCACCCAAACTTAGACCGGAAAACACTAAACCTGAACTCTGAAAGTCTGCCCACATTCGGTCGACCGCAACAGGCCGTTCGGTCGACCGAATGATCAAGCATCCTGTTTTGTGTTTCCCTGTCCATTTTCGGTCGACCGCACCTTTTCTTTCGGTCGACCGTTTGAACTTATTTTTCCGACCGTTATTTTTGTCGTATATACCCAACGGTCGTATTCGTATTAAACCAATTATACCCCAAATACATTTCATGTATCGGTCGACCGATGACCTCGATCGGTCGACCGTTTGATCATCTCTTGACAAACCCAAATCTCCTGGACAAAAACGGTCGACCGCCAAACTTGTTTCGGTCGACCGAATACACAATTGTTTGTCAACCCGAAAATGCCTGGTCAAAATCGGTCGACCGAACCCCTATCTTGTGTTCGACCGATGACTTAAGTGTACCTAAGTCGTAGCGTTGGGCGGTCGACCGTTGACTAACCGGTCGACCGATCTTAGTGAAAAACTGCCTAAAACGGTCGACCGATTGTCCCGATCCGGTCGACCGAATTCAGCCAGAATTTGGTCCTGCAGGTTCTGTTTTGTGTAATCACACATCAACTCATACCCAATCAATCCCAACGACTCTATTCTCTCTAATGCCTATATAAGGAGTTGTAAAACACGTTTTAACACAACTCTCCCACTCATACTTGTCCAATACATTAGAGAGAAACCCAACACACTCAAAGCCTCAAACCTTCCACACTTTAATCACAAATCCAATCTCATTCAAGTGTGCTCAAGTTTAGAGAGTGCATTCCACTCAAGTTTGTTGCTGTCAAAGTGAAGTAAAGGTTTCGGTGAAAGCCCGAAGCATTTCTCTCGGATTGTGAGAGAAGAAAGTCAAGCTCGCGAGGTTGTTCGCGGAGTTTGTTTTGTAAAAGGCGTTCTCTCCCGGCCCGGCCCGGAACGGGGAGTGGTTAGTGAAGACGTAGGCGGAGCTCGCGGAGTCGAGCGGAGCTTACAAGAGAGGACTAGGACCCGGGTGGCGTGCCGAACCTCTATAAATCTCACGTGTGCTTGTGGTTTGCATTTTCTATTCCCTACTTGTGTATTTGTTTTAAATTCCGCTGCAACTTTTGATTGTCTAAACAAGTAGGTGATTAGGATTAAAATTGTTAATTAGAGTTTGTGGACCGATAACCCACATGATCCTACATTTGGTATCGGAGCCTTGTTAGCTAAATCCTATACTTAATCGTATTTTTAGCATGGCTAGCACATCTAATCATGTAGAGGGTTTATGCACCACTAGACCTCCTTTGCTTAATGGGTCAAATTATGATTATTGGAAGAATAGGGAATGAGAGAACCATAGGGAATGAGAGAGAGGGAGAAGGAGAGAGATAAGAATGGAGTTAAATAGAGGAGGATAGTGTGAATTAGAACGAGAAGAAGAGAGAGAAGAGAGAGGAGTCCACGATTTACAGAAGATAAGTGAGAGAAAGAGAAGGAGAGATGAAGAAGCATTGAGAGAGAGAGGAGAGGGAGAGGGAGAAAGAGTGAGAGAAGGGGAGAGAGAGAGTTTGTAAGTGAGCTAGATGGAGGAGGACGAGGAGAAGGAGAGAGAGAAGGAATAGGAGATTGGAAGGGAAGGAGAAGGAGAGAAGGAAAGAGAGAGGGAGAAGGAGAAGTGGAGACCAATGGTAAGAAGAGGGAGAAATAGAGAGAAGGAGAGAGAAGGGGGAGAGAGAAAGAGAGAAGGAGAGAGACAAAGAGAAACGAGGGAGATATGGAGGAGAACGAGAAAGGTGGAGAAGGGGAGAGACAAAGGGGGATGAGAGAGATAAGGAGGAGAACGAGAGGAGTGAGTGAGAGTGAAGGTGACGGAGAGGAAAAGAAGAGGGAGGAGGAGAGGGATGAGAGAGAGAGGAGGAAGAGAAGGAGGGAGAAGAAGGGGAGAGAAGAAGAAGGACAAAAGGAGGGAAAAGGAGAAGGGGAGAGTGGGGAGAAGATGAGGAGAGAGAGAAGGACAAGGGGAGCCAGAGGGGAGGAGACCGAGAAGGAGAAGGAGTGGAAGAGGAGAGATAGAGAAGGAGGAGAGAGAAGGAAAGAGAGAGAAGAAGGAGACGGAGAGTGAGAGAGTAAGATGGAGTGAGAGAGGAGGGGAGAGAGTGAAGGAGAGGGAGATGGAGGAGGGGAGGGAGAAGGAGACGGAGAGAGAGGGAGAGAGAGAAGGAGTGCAGATGGAGATAGAGAGAGATGCAAGAGGAGAGGGAGAGAGAGAAGGAGAAGGCAAGAGAGAGAGAGGGAGAGACAAGAAGATTAGAGAGATGGAGAAGCAAAAAGGGGATAGAGGAGAGGGATTGAAGTAGAGGAGAGGGAGGGGAGGAGATTGAAGACGAAGAGTGAAGGATAAGGAGAGAGAAGATAGAAGGAAGAGAGAATCAGAGAGAGGAGTGAGAAGTAGAGAGAGCGGGACAGTAAGAGAGAGTGAAGAACAAGAAAGAGGGAGAGAGAATGAGATAAGGAAAGAGAAGGAGAGAGGGGAGAGAAGGAAGGATAAGAATAGAGAAAGAAGTAGAAGAAGGAGAGAGGGAAAGATAAGGAGCGAGGGGGAGACATGAGAGAAAAGGAGAGAGAGAACGAGCGAGAGGAGGAGGGACATGCAAGGAAAAAGAGAAGGAGAAGGTGGACAAAGAGATGGAGGAGAGAGGGAATGAGATGAGAGAGAGAGGGGAATGAGAAGGAGAGTTAGAGAGAGAGAACGAAACGGATAGAGAGAAGGAGGAGAGTTCAGAGAAAGAGAAGTAGAAATAGAAAGAATGGGATAAGGAGAGATAGTGAAGAAGAGAGACAAGCGACGGAGAGAGAGAGAGAAAGAGAAGGGGGAGAGAGAGGGAAGTAGGATAGTGAAGGAGAGAGAGTACTAAGGAGAGGACAAAAGGAGAAAAAGAGAGAGAAGGAGATGGAGAAGGCGAAGGGTAGAGAAGGAGAAAGAAAGAAAGAGAGGGATAAGGGGAAGGAGAGAACGAGAGAGAAGGAGATGCAGAGGGTTAGAAAGAGTGAAGAAGCGGAGTGAGACGGTGAAGGAGAAGGAAAAGGACAAGAAGAAAAAGGAGAGTGAGGCAGCGAAGGAGATGGAGAGAGGTTGAGAAAAGGTGGAGAGATCGACAAAGGAGGGAGAAAGGGAAGGATGAGAAGGCGAGGGAGAGAGGAAGGAGAGAGGTGCGAGAGAGAAAGAGGGGGAAGGAGAAGGAGAAGTGGGGATAGAGAGATGAAGAGTGTAGGACGAAAGAGAGTGAAATTGGGAAACAGGGAGACGGAACAAGATGATAGACGGAGATGGAGAGAGAGAGCTAGAAGGAGAAGGAGAGAGAGGAGAGGCGGACAGAGGGCGAGAGAGTGAGAAGGGAAAGTAGAGGGTAGAGGAGAGATGGAGAAAGAGAAGTAGAGAGAACCATAGGGAATGAGAGAGAGGGAGAAGGAGAGAGATAAGGAGGGAGTGAAACAGAGGAGGAGAGTGTGAATTAGAATGAGAAGAAGAGAGAGAAGAGAGAGGAGTCCACGATTTACAGAAGAGGAGAGAGAGAAAGAGAAGGAGAGATGAAGAAGCAGAGAGAGAGAGGAGAGGGAGAGGGAGAGGGAGAAAGAGTGAGAGAAGGGGAGAGAGAGAGTCCGTAAGTGAGATAAATGGAGGAGGACGAGGAGAAGGAGAGAGACAAGGATTAGGAAATTGGAAGGGAAGGAGAAGGAGAGAAGGAAAGAGAGAGGGAGAAGGAGAAGTAGAGACCAATGGTAAGAAGAGGGAGAAATAGAGAGAAGGAGAGAGAAGGGGGAGAGAGACAAAGAGAGAGGAGGGAGATAAGGAGGAGAACGAGAAAGGCGGAGAAGGGGAGAGACAAAGGGGGAGGAGAGAGATAAGGTGGAGAACGAGAGGAGTGAGAGAGAGTGAAGGTGACGGAGAGGAAATGAAGAGGGAGGAGGAGAGGGATGAGAGAGAGAGAGGAGGGAGAGGAGGTTGAAGAAGGGGAGAGAAGAACAAGGAGAAAAGGAGAGAAAAGGAGAAGGTGAGAGTGGGGAGAAGATGAGGAGAGAGAGAAGGACAAGGGGTGCGAGAGGGGAGGAGACCGAGAAGGAGAAGGAGTGGAAGAGAGGAGAGATAGCGAAGGAGGAGTGAGAAGGAAAGAGAGAGAGAAGAAGGAGACGGAGAGCGAGAGAGTAAGATAGAGTGAGAGAGGAGGGGAGAGAGTGAAGGAGAGGGAGATGGAGATGGAGGAGGGGAGGGAGAAGGAGACGGAGAGAGGGGAGAGAGAAAGAGCGGAGATGGAGATGGAGAGAGAGATGCAAGAGGAGAGGGAGAGAGAGAAGGAGAAGAGAGAGAGAGACAAGAAGATGACAGAGATGGAGAAGGAAAAGGGGATAGAGGAGAGGGATTGAAGTAGAGGAGAGGGAGGGAAGGAGATTGAAGACGAAGAGTGAAGGATAAGGAGAGAGAAGATAGAAGGAAAGAGAGAATCAGAGAGAGGAGTCAGAAGTAGAGAGAGCGGGACAATAAGATAGAGTGAAGAACAAGGAGAAGGAGGGAGAGAGAATGAGAGAAGGAAAGAGAAGGAGAGAGGGGAGAGAAGGAAGGATAAGAATAGAGAAAGAAGTAGAATGAGGAGAGAGGGAAAGATAAGGAGAGAGGGGGAGACATAAGAGAGAAGGAGCGAGAGGAGGAGGGACATGCAAGGAGAAAGAGAAGGAGAAGGTGCAAAGAGAGATGGAGGAGAGAGGGAAAGAGATGAGAGAGAGGGGGGAATGAGAAGGAGAGTGAGAGAGAGAAGGAGGAGAGTTGAGAGAAAGAGAAGTAGAAATAGAAAGAATGGGATAAGGAGAGATAGTGAAGAAGAGAGACAAGAGACGGAGAGAGAGAGAGAGAGAGAGAGAAAGAGAAGGGGGAGAGAGAGGGAAGTTGGATAGTGAAGGAGAGAGAGTACTAAGGAGAGGACAAAAGGAGAAAAAGAGAGAGAAGGAGATGGAGAAGGCGAAGGGTAGAGAAGGAGAAAGAAAGAGAGGGATAAGGGAAAGGAGAGAACGAGAGAGAAGGAGATGCAGAGGGTTAGAAAGAGTGAAGAAGCGGAGAGAGAAGGAGAAGGAAAAGGGCAAGAAGAAAAAGGAGAGAGAGGCAGCGAAGGAGAAGGAGATGGAGAGAGGATGAGAAAAGTTGGAGAGATCGACAAAGGAGGGAGAGAGGGAAGGACAAGAAGGCGAGGGAGAGAGGAAGGAGAGAGGTGCGAGAGAGAAGGAGGGGGAAGGAGAAGGAGAAGTGGGGAGAGAGAGATGGAGAGTGTAGAGAGAACCATGGGAAACGGGGAGACGGAATAAGATGATAGACGGAGCTGGAGAGAGAGAGCTAGAAGGAGAAGGAGACAGAGGAGAGGCAGACAGAGGGGGAGAGAGTGAGAAGGGAAAGGAGAGGGAGAGAGGAGAGATGGAGAAAGAGAAGTAGAGAGAACCATAGGGAATGAGAGAGAGGGAGAAGGAGACAGATAATGAGGGAGTGAAACAGGGGAGGAGAGTGTGAATTAGAATGAGAAGAAGAGAGAGGAGAGAGAGGAGTCCACGATTTATAGAAGAGGAGAGAGAGAAAGAGAAGGAGAGATGAAGAAGCAGAGAGAGAGAGGAGAGTGAGAGGGAGAGGGAGAGGGAGAAAGAGTGAGAGAAGGGGAGAGAGAGAGTCCGTAAGTGAGCTAGATGGAGGAGGACGAGGAGAAGGAGAAAGAGAAGGAATAGGAGATTGGAAGGGAAGGAGATGGAGAGAAGGAAAGAGAGAGGGAGAAGGAGAAGTAGAGACCAATGGTAAGAAGAGGGGGAAATAGAGAGAATGAGAGAGAAGGGGGAGAGAGAAAGAGAGAAGGAGAGAGGCAAAGAGAGAGGAGGGAGATAAGGAGGAGAACGAGAAAGGCGGAGAAGGGGAGAGACAAAGGGGGAGGAGAGAGATAGGGAGGAGAAAGAGAGGAGTGAGAGAGAGTGAAGGTGACGGAGAGGAAAAGAAGAGGGAGGAGGAGAGGGATGAGAGAGAGAGGAGGAAGAGAAGGAGGGAGAAGAAGAAGGAGAAAAGGAGAAAGGGAGAGTGGGGAGAAGATGAGGAGAGAGAGAAGGACAAGGGGAGCGAGAGGGGAGGAGACCGAGAAGGAGAAGGAGTGGAAGAGAGGAGAGATAAAGGAGGAGAGAGAAGGAAAGAGAGAGAGAAGAAGGAGACGGAGAGCGAGAGAGTAAGATAGAGTGAGAGAGGAGGGGAGAGAGTGAAGGAGAGGGAGATGGAGGAGGGGAGGGAGGAGGAGACGGAGAGAGAGGGAGAGAGAAAGAGCGGAGATGGAGATGGAGAGAGAGATGCAAGAGGAGAGGGAGAGAGAGAAGTGAAGGGGATGTGTTCTAAAAGTTTTACTTTTAAATGTCAATTTTTATGAATTGAATGAGAAATCATTTGGTTCCTTGTTTATGTTATTCGTCTTTTACAAGTGTTAAGGAAGAGGCTCTTGGTCCTTAACCATAGAGCTCTAAAAGATATTGGTTTGCATAAAACAAAAGATATTCGCAATCATGGTATTTAACATGAGACATTATTTACCGAGTTAAGATTGTCGTGTTGGTCATAGATCATTGTAGCTCTACAAGTGAGTGACAACACGGGTACGCAAAAGAGGAAAATATTACTTTTGTATACTGAATAGACCTAATAAGTAAAATATTATAGAAATGTGTTTCTGTGTCATTAATATTTTACTGTGTCCTTGGTCCTTTGATATGAGACTTATATCCGATCACTTAAGAAATGCTTGATTAGACTAGTGTCTTGAGCTATCGATAAGTGTAATGTAAAGGCATTGGTTGGTTAAGTACAACTTTTGTTGGAGAAGATAGTTAGTCAAAAGATTATCATTGCCCCTCTTAATTGAGTGATGATATTAGTGGGCCCCTTGATAAAGCAAAGTTATAATGTGCATAACGTGATTTGAGTTAAGTCACATATTTATAACTAGCTTAAAGAGATCAAGAAATGAATACTAATACAAAGATGACACAATACTACTTTGTGTGTATTATTAATATCATGAGGCAAGGGACGGAAACAAGTGGTGCACTCCATCACTAAATGGATCGGGTTTTGGTTCGAGTGGAATTAAGACATCTAACTAATTGGGAGCTATAATGTGTAGCTAGATACCGCTTATCGCTTGTGATATTAAGTTCTTAATATCACTGCCAACTTTGTTTAGATCATCCTATAGGTGACACCACAAAACTGGGAAACAAGAAATGGGATTTTGAGTTCATAGGATGTGTCGGGTTTCATGTGGAAAATATAACACAGGGGGTTAACAAGCAAAATCAAAATTATGTTCTGATTAATAACATAGTTAGAATCTAAATTAAATTCATATGTGATGTAAATATTATGAGGTGTAATGATTAATCATTACATAGGATAATATGTTACATAAGTTGTGAATTTACTATTAATCCCGAAATGTCAAATTTTGTAGGGGTTAAACCGAAATTTGACAATTCTGCAAAATAGTGCACAACTGGTCGACCGAACAACAGTAAACGGTCGACCGATAGGTGCACGGTTGACTGGAAGCGTCTCTACCGATAACAGAGAATTTTCGTCTGTTCTGAACGATCGACCGAATCTATCGGTCGGTCGACCGAACATTGCGATAAAATATTCTACTGTTGAGAACGGTCGACCGGACCTCGCAAACGGTCGACCGGCCAGACGGTTTTATGCAGAATTAATTTAAGAATTAATTAGATCATGCATGGAATTGGTCCATAATTGATTTAATTCGTGTCTAAGATTATTTGTTAGGAAATAATGGATGGTTAGATGGAAGTATGCATGAAATCATGGGCAAGGGGTTGCACATGAATAAGTAATTTGGAGAGAAGTTATAAATACAAGTTTATCTCATTACCTCATTAATCTAATTCATTATTTCCTTGCGCAAAATTCTCTCTCCATAATTCTCCACGAAAATTCCTTAATTCTTAAGTTTAGTTTTAGTTCTTCAGAGATCATCTTCTCAAGGGAACTAAAGAGGGGTTAGTAATTAGATTCTAAACCCTATCGGAGATTGAGAGACTAGCTTCCCTCTCTCCGATCTTGTTTAGAGTTTGGTGAATACTCGGAGGCATCCGGCGCAGCGACAAGCATCCTCAACGTCTCCGGATCATCAAGAAGTTTTAGGGAACTTCTAGGTATGAATTTCGGAGTCCCATATTTGTTTTAATAAAGTTATTGAAACAAATTGATGCATGCATGAAATAAATCGTAGAAAATTGTAAATTGATCCTTATTGTGCATGACAATTTCGAAAATATATATGTACAATTAAACATGAAATCCTACAGTGGTATCAGAGCATAGGGTTCAATTTTCTTATGATTTAAGGTTGTAAATAAATTTAGTTTACCATCTAGGATTTAAACAATTCGGTTTACCGGTTTTTCGGTCTTTAAATGTTTTGTTGAAATAATTCTTTGTAATAATTCGTTTTAAATGTTTTAAGTGGTTTAAAACATATCATGTAATTATTAGAATTATGATTTAGACATAAGTCTAGGTTGCAATAATTTCGTTTTAATTATAAACGATTATTTTGTAAGAGAATCAACAAAACCGAAAAACTGCGGTTTGTCTTTTCTTTTAGGAAATTGGATGGACAGCGGTTCAAAATTGTTTTTGAACAAGTGGATGGATGAAAAACTTTTTTTAATGGATTTCAAAATGTTTTTCAAAGAATTGTTTGGGATTCTAGATGATTGATAAACTAGGTTGTATAGTTTATAGCAATATTGCGTGCATGGATGCTCGAGTTGTCTTTGCAGGAATTGTGAGTTTATATGTTCCAAATTAGAAACTATGAAAGTATGTAATCATTATTATACATGGGCTTATTTGTATGTAAAAGCCAAAATTCTCTCTTTCCGTCTTTTAGATGATTGCATTTGCATATGAGAGGTTTTTTTACCTAGGACTTGCACTAGTCGGTTTTTTATCGAATGTGAGGAGCATGTTTATTTTCTGTAAAATCTACATCTCCGGTGCAAGAGGAAGTCACCACTGTAGCGCATCGATTGAGGATCAAAGATCAAGGATCGAGGATCAAGGATCGAAGGGAACATATAAACTCACACGATGTGGATTGTGTGAATGGTTTAATTTCTGTTTTTATAATTTTGCTATGCATGTGATGAATGTGTTGAATGTTAGGATGTGTATGAATAATAATATGCATGATAACCTAAAATTCTGAATCACATGTTAATACTTGAAATTGTCCAACAAAAATTAAGAGTAATTTTCCCTCTTATTTCATCCACTAGCAGCCATTGATCGAGGGATACTCTGTTCGCCCTTAGCGGGAGATAGCTCCCTCCATCTTTTGGAATAGTGGGAGATATAATGGTTGTCTATTGTTGTGCCACGATTAAATATATGAGGTGTGTTTCACCCTAGTGAACCCCAAGTATGTTTAGTTGTGAATACAATGGATAAACATATCTCGTATCAAATCAAAATAAGTTTTCTTAACATTACCTAGAGCCCTCGCTCGGTTTTGGGAAAAAGTTTTTCTTACGAGGATAGGTCGTATTCCCTCATAATTAAAACGACAAGAGTCACAAGAGTTTCAAGATGCTAATGTTGCTAAAATTCAAAAAAGGTTGTGATTAGAAAATGTTTTTCTTACCTTGATATTGTAATGTATTCGATGGCCCTTAGCTAGTCTATATTACAATTGATGGGATCTTGGATTGTTGTATTTATGGGCAAAAATTTTATTTGCAGCATTTAGATTTGTATGTATGTATGATAAACATAAAATTGGCATTAAAATCCTGTATGATTTATTTTGTAGAAAAATGTCGAACATCCAACCTATCGTACGATCCATGATAGAAAAACACCCTTTAGCAAATGATGGCTCAAACTTCATTAGTTGGCAACTCAAACTCAACATCGTGTTAAAGTTTGAGAAACATTCTCACATTTTGGAAGGTCAAATCCCAAAATGGAATGAGAGATTATGAAGAGAAAGAGGCTAAGGCCAAGTGGGAAGACCAAGATAACCAAGTTCACGGTCTCATGCTAGCATCCATGGGTGACTCGCTTCAAGCGAAATACTTGGATTCAAAACCCAAGAAGACCATGGAGGCTTTGTCTAAGATGTTCATGGATAGTGCCCGAAAGGAGTGCTATAAGACCACCATCGCACTCACAAGGTGCCATATGGCGGAGGGAACATCGGTATCCATGCATTTTCTCACGATGCAAGGGTACCTTGAGAAGTTGGCAAAGCTCTCTTCACCAATGCCCGAGGACATTCCTGAAGATATGATTCTTGGCTCTCTAGCCCCGTCCTTCAAGGACTTTGTGATGCACTATCACGTACGTGAAAAAGGGGTGAGTCTTGAGGAGCTGCACAACGCTCTCAAAACTGCTGAAGTTGACATGGGCAAGAGTAGGGACAAGCAAGTCCTTGCCGTCCATGGGAGGAGTCAAAAGATTGGTAAAGGAAAGGGCAAATCTACCAAAAGTAGTTCAATCAAGAGCAAGGGAGTACGAGGTGCTCGTGCGAGTGCCTCGAGGGGGAAATCTCAGAAATCTCCAACTCCCAATACGGAGTGCTTTCACTGTGGTGAAAAAGGACACATCTGGCCAAATTGCCCCAAGTACAAGGAAGACCTTGACAACGGAGTGATTGAACGTCGGCGCCCCAGAAAGGCCAAAGGTATATTTCTTATTGAAAAAAATTTAGCCACCTATGTCCAGGATTGGGTAATTGATACTGGATCTTGTGCTCACATAGTTTCTAATGTGCAGCTACTCATGGATAGGAAGGAACTCGTAAGGAACGAGGTAGAATTGAAGGTCAGAAATGGTGAGAACGTTTCTGCGGTTGCACAAGGTTCTGTGGTGCTTCAATTATGTAGTGGTTTAAATTTATGTCTAAAGAATGTTTATTATGTGCCTTCGATTAGCAAGAACATTATTTCTGTATCATGTTTAGATATGGATAATTTTAATATAAATATTTCAAATTCTTGCTTGTCTATATCGAAGAATGGTGTTTTCTATGCAAATGCATTCATAAGGAACGGTCTCTATTTGCTTGAATTGAATAATAAACAAATCTTTAATATCAATAACAAAAGACTTAAGACCACTCACGAGAATGATACTCTCTTGTGGCACTATCGTCTTGGTCACATAAATGAAAAGCGCATCAAGAAATTGCAAGAAGCTAACCTTCTTGGTCTACTTGATTTTAAATCATTGGAGACGTGCCAACCATGTTTAATGGGAAAAATGACCAAAAAGCCTTTGAAGAAGAAAGGTCCAAGGGCGAGTGGCTTGTTGGATTTGATACATTCCGATGTATGTGGTCCAATGAGTACTAGTGCACGAGATGGTTTCAGGTACTTCATTACGTTCACGGATGATTATAGTCGTTATGGCTATGTTTATCTAATGAGAAACAAAAGTGAATCCTTTGACAAGTTAAAAGAATTCAAGAATGAAGTAGAGAACCAACTCGATAAGAAAATCAATTCTCTACGAACGGATCGTGGAGGTGAGTACTTAAGTGCCGAATTTGACTCATACCTAAAGGAGTTTTGTATTGTACCTCAACTCACCCCTCCCGGTACACCTCAGTGGAATGCGGTATCCGAAAGGAGGAATAGGACACTGCTCGACATGGTTCGGTCAATGTTGAGTCATGCGGAATTACCTCTTTACTTTTGGAGTTATGCACTACAAACTGCGGCTTACACACTAAATAATGTTCCAACCAAATCCGTGGAGAAAACTCCTTATGAGCTATGGAGTGGTAAAACACCTAAGCTCAGTTTTCTCAAGATTTGGGGTTGTGAGGCTTACGTCAAGAGATTGATGTCGACCAAACTTCAACCAAAAGCGGATAAGTGCTTCTTTATTGGTTATCCTCGTGAGACAAGAGGATATTACTTTTGGCATATCACCTCCAATCGAGTGATTGTAGAGAGGGATGCCACATTTCTGGAAAAGGAATTTCTGGAAAGAGTGAAAAGTAGTGGGAGTAGGATTGTGCTTGAGGAAACTCAAGATACTCTACAAGATCATGACATGAATGATGACATTCAAGATCATGAAGGCCCAACCGAGATTCCTTTGGTTAGTGGGAGGGTGAGCGAGAGACCATCACAAGAAATTGTGAGAGAATCTCAATCATCCCCACCGAGTGTACGTTCAAGAGTTGAACATGAACCTATTCCTCAAGAAATTGTGGAAGAAGTTCGAGAGACACGAGAAGAACCAAAAGAACTAAGAAGGTCAACGAGGGAAAGGAAGAAACCCGACTTGTATCTGGTACTTCATGAAATCATGGTACTTGATACCAATGATCCCTTGACCTTCCAAGAAGCAATGGAAAGGGATGACTCCAAACAATGGCTCAAGGCCATGGAATCCGAAATAGAATCCATGTATGATAATCAAGTATGGAACTTGGTTGACATTTCTCAAGGGAAAAAGGCCATTCATAATAAAGGGTTTTTAAGAGGAATATGGACATGGATGGGAACTTGACAACCTACAAAGCGAGGCTTGTAGCAAAAGGTTTCACTCAAGTTCAAGGAATTGACTATGATGAAACTTTTTCACCGGTTGCCATGTTCAAGTCTATTCGGATTATGCTCGCTATTGCCGCATTTCATGATTATGAAATATGGCAAATGGATGTCAAAACGGCATTCCTTAATGGGAACTTGGAGGAGGATGTGTACATGGTACAGCCTCAAGGTTTTGAACATCCAAAGAATAGCGAGAAGGTATGCAAGCTTCAAAGATCCATTTATGGATTGAAACAAGCAACAAGGAGTTGGAACAAACACTTTGACGAGGAAGTGAAGAAGCTTCACTTCATTCAATGTAAGGAAGAACCTTGTGTATACAAGAAGGTTAGTGGGAGCCATGTAGTATTCCTAATCTTATAAGTCGATGACATATTGCTCATGGGCAATCATATTCCTTTGCTTGAGCAAACGAGAAGTTCATTGAAATATGCATTTTCAATGAAAGATATGGGTGAGGCTCAATACATCTTGGGAATCAAGTTATATCGAGATAGATCACGTAGACTCATTGGCCTCAGTCAACGTGCATACATTGACAAGGTCTTGGAAAGGTTCAAGATGAACAACTCCAAAAAGGGCAATGTGCCAATGAGTATGGGTGTGCAACTCAAGAAGTCTCAACGTGCGCAATCACGTAAGGACTTAGAGTACATGAAGGATGTCCCTTATGCTTCGGCAATTGGGTCGATCATGTACGCGATGACTTGCACAAGACCCGATGCCTCGTATGCTCTAAGCGTGACAAGTCGTCACCAATCCAACGCAGGTCCTGAGCATTGGACTGCGGTCAAGAATATCGTGAAGTACCTTAATCGGACTTAGGATAAGATTCTTGTTTATGGAGGACAAAGGGAATTGATAGCCGAAGGGTACTCGGATGCGAGTTTCATATGTGATCCAGACGATAGAAGGTCGCAATCAGGATATGTCTTTCTTCTGAATGGTGGAGCTGTGAGTTGGCGTAGCTGGAAGCAAACCACTACGGCCGACTCAACCACTGCTTCCGAAGTAATGGTTGTCGCTGAAGCGAGCAAGGAAGGAGTGTGGATCAAAAAGTTCCATGAAGAGCTTGGAGTAGTTCCCACGAGCAAGGGATCCATCGAGCTGTTTTGCGATAATAGTGCATCTATCTCGCAAATCAAGGATCCTAGATCACACCACAAAGTGAAGTACATGGATTGTAAGTACTTCGTGACACGTGACCTCATCGACGAAGGCAAAATAAATCTATTATGGGTGGACACCAACAACAACACAGCTGATCCATTCACAAAACCCTTATCCCAAGTCAAGGGCGAAATGCATCTCGAGTCCATGGGATTGAGGAACCATGTAGATTGGCTTGATGATTGATATGTAATGGGGTTTACCCTAGTTATTATTGTTTTATACATTGAGTATGTATGTGAAAGAAAACTTTAATAACAAGTGCGAGATTGAAGGGAATGTGTTCTAAAAGTTTTACTTTTAAATGTCAATTATTATGAATTGAATGAGAAATCAATTTGTTCCTTGTTTATGTTATTCGTCTTTTAGAAGTGTTAAGGAAGAGGCTCTTGGTCCTTAACCGTAGAGCTCTAAAAGATATTGGTTTGCATAAAACAAAAGATATTCGCAATCATGGTAATTAACATGAGACATTAATTACCGAGTTAAGATTGTCGTGTTGGTCATAGATCATTGTAGCTCTACAAGTGAGTGACAACACGGGTACGCAAAAGAGGAAAATATTACTTTTATTTACTGAATAGACCTAATAAGTAAAATATTATAGAAATGTGTTTCTGTGTCATTAATATTTTACTGTGTCCTTGGTCCTTTGATATGAGACTTATATCCGATCACTTAAGAAATGCTTGATTAGACTAGTGTCTTGAGCTATCGATAAGTGTAGTGTAAAGGCATTGGTTGGTTAAGTAAAACTTTTGTTGGAGAAGATAGTTAGTCAAAAGATTATCATTGCCCCTCTTAATTGAGTGATGATATTAGTGGGCCCCTTGATAAAGCAAAGTTATAATGTGCACAATGTAATTTGAGTTAAGTCACATATTTATAACTAGCTTAAAGAGATCAAGAAATGAATACTAATACAAAGATGACACAATACTACTTTGTGTGTATTCTTAATATCATGAGGCAAGGGACGGACACAAGTGGTGCACTCCATCACTAAATGGATCGGGTTTTGGTTCGAGTGGAATTAAGACATCTAACTAATTGGGAGCTATAATGTGTAGCTAGATACCGCTTATAGCTTGTGATATTAAGTTCGTAATATCACTGCCAACTTAGTTTAGATCCTCCTATAGGTCACACCACAAAACTGGGAAACAAGAAATGAGGATTTTGAGTTCATAGGATGTGTCAGGTTTCATGTGGAAAATATGACACATGGGGTCAACAAGCAAAATCAAAATTATGTTGTGATTAATAACATAGTTAGAATCTAAATTAAATTCATATGTGATGTAAATATTATGAGGTGTAATGATTAATCATTACATAGGATAATATGTTACATAAGTTGTGAATTTACTATTAATCCCGAAATGTCAAATTTTGTAGGGGTTAAACCGAAATTTGACAATTCTGCAAAATAGTGCACAACTGGTCGACCGAACAACAGTAAACGGTCGACCGATAGGTGCACGGTCGACCGGAAGCGTCTCGACCGATAACAGAGAATTTTCGTCTGTTCTGAACGGTCGACCGAATCTATCAGTCGGTCGATCGAACATTGCGATAAAATATTCTACTGTTGAGAACGGTCGACCGGACCTCGCAAACGGTCGACCAGCCAGACGGTTTTATGCAGAATTAATTTAAGAATTAATTAGATCATGCATGGAATTGGTCCATAATTGATTTAATTCGTGGCTAAGATTATTTGTTAGCAAATAATGGATGGTTAGATGGAAGTTTGCATGAAATCTTGGGCAAGGGGTTGCACATGAATAGGTAATTTGGAGAGAACTTATAAATACAAGTTTATCTCATTACCTCATTAATCTAATTCATTATTTTCTTGTGCAAAATTCTCTCTCCATAATTCTCCGGGAAAATTCCTTAATTCTTAAGTTTAGTTTTAGTTCTTCAGAGATCATCTTCTCAAGGGAACTAAAGAGGGGTTAGTAATTAGATTCTAAACCATATCGGAGATTGAGAGACTAGCTTCCCTCTCTCCGATCTTGTTTAGAGTTTGGTGAATACTCGGAGGCATCCGGCGCAGCGACAAGCATCATCAATGTCTCCGGATCATCAAGAAGCTTTAGAGAACTTTTAGGTATGAATTTCGGAGTCTCATATTTGTTTTAATAAAGTTATTGAAACAAATTGATGCATGCATGAAATAAATCGTAAAAAATTGTAAATTGATCCTTATTGTGCATAAAAATTTCGAAAATATATATGTACATTTAAACATGAAATCCTACAGTGGTATCAGAGCATAGGGTTCAATTTTCTTATGATTTAATGTTGTAAACAAATTTAGTTTACCATCTAGGATTTAAACAATTCGATTTACCGGTTTTTCGGTCTTTAAATGTTTTGTTGAAATAATTTTTTGTAATAAATCGTTTTAAATGTTTTAAGTGGTTTAAAACATATCATGTAATTATTAGAATTATGATTTAGACATAATAAGTCTAGCTTGCAATAATTTCGTTTTAAGTATAAACGATTATTTTGTAAGAGAATCAACAAAACCGAAAATATATATATGTACAATTAAACATCAAATACTACAAGAAGGAGAAGGCAAGAGAGAGAGAGGGAGAGACAAGAAGATGAGAGAACTTCTAGTTATGAATTTTGGAGTCCCATATTTGTTATAATAAAGTTATTGAAATAAATTGATGCATGCATGAAATAAATCGTAGAAAATTTAAATTGATCCTTATTGTGCATAAAAATTTCGAAAATATATATGTACAATTAAACATGAAATCCTACAAGAAGGAGACGGCAAGAGAGAGAGAGAGAGAGACAAGAAGATGAGAGAGATGGAGAAGGAAAAGGGTATAGAGGAGAGGGATTGAAGTAGAGGAAGGGAGGGAAGGAGATTGAAGAAAAAGAGTGAAGGATAAGGAGAGAGAAGATAGAAGGAAAGAGAGAATTAGAGAGAGGAGTGAGAAGTAGAGAGAGCGGGACAATAAGAGAGAGAGAAGAACAGGGAGAAGGAGGGAGAGAGAATGAGAGAAGGAAAGAGAAGGAGAGAGGGGAGAGAAGGAAGGATAAGAATAGAGAAAGAAGTAGAAGGAGGAGAGAGGGAAAGATAAGGACAGAGGGGGAGACATGAGAGAGAAGGAGAGGGAGAAGGAGCGAGAGGAGGAGGTACATGCAAGGAGAAAGAGAAGGAGAAGGTGGAAAGAGAGATGGAGGAGAGAGGGAAAGAGATGAGAGAGAGAGGGGAATGAGAAGGAGCGTGAGAGTGAGAGAACGAAACGGATAGAGAGAAGGAGGAGAGTTGAGAGAAAGAGAAGTAGAAATAGAAAGAATGGGATAAGGAGAGATAGTGAAGAAGAGAGACAAGAGACGGAGAGAGAGAGAGAGAGAGAGAGAGAGAGAGAGAGAGAAGGGGGAGAGAGAGGGAAGTAGGATAGTGAAGGAGAGAGAGTACTAAGGAGAGGACAAAAGGAGAAAAAGAGAGAGAAGGAGATGGAGAAGGCGAAGGGTAGAGAAGGAGAAAGAAAGAGAGGGATAAGGGGAAGGAGAGAATGAGAGAGAAGGAGATGTAGAGGGTTAGAAAGAGTGAAGAAGCGGAGAGAGACGGAGAAGGAGAAGGAAAAGGACAAGAAGGAAAAGGAGAGAGAGGTAGCGAAGGAGAAGGAGATGGAGAGAGGTTGAGAAAAGGTGGAGAGATCGACAAAGGAGGGACAGAGGGAAGGACGAGAAGGCGAGGGAGAGAGGAAGGAGAGAGGTGCGAGAGAGAAGGAGGGGGAAGGAGAAGGAGAAGTGGGGAGAGAGAGATGGAGAGTGTAGGACGAAAGAGAGGGAAATTGGGAAACGGGGATACGTAACAAGATGATAGACGGAGATGGAGAGAGAGAGCTAGAAGGAGAAGGAGAAGGAGAGAGAGGAGAGGCGGACAGAGGGGGAGAGAGTGAGAAGGGAAAGGAGTGGGAGAGAGGAGAGATGGAGAAAGAGAAGTAGAGATAACCATAGGGAATGAGAGAGTGGGAGAAGGAGAGAGATAAGGAGGGAGTGAAACAGAGGAGGAGAGTGTGAATTAGAACGAGAAGAAGAGAGAGGAGTCCGCGATTTACAGAAGAGGAGAGAGAGAAAGAGAAGGAGAGATGAAGAAGCAGAGAGAGAGAGGAGAGGGAGAGGGAGAAAGAGTGAGAGAAGGGGAGAGAGAGTCCGTAAGTGAGCTGGATGGAGGAGGACGAGGAGAAGGAGAGAGAGAAGGAATAGGAGATTGGAAGGGAAGGAGAAGGAGAGAAGGAAAGAGAGAGGGAGAAGGAGAAGTAGAGACCAATGGTAAGAAGAGGGAGAAATAGAGAGAAGGAGAGAGAAGGGGGAGAGAGAAAGAGAGAAGGAGAGAGACAAAGAGAGAGGAGGGAGATAAGGAGGAGAACGAGAAAGGCAGAGAAGGGGAGAGACAAAGGGGGAGGAGAGAGATAAGGAGGAGAACGAGAGGAGTGAGAGAGAGTGAAGGTGACGGAGAGGAAAAGAAGAGGGAGGAGGAGAGGGATGAGAGAGAGAGAGGAGGAGGAGAAGGAGGGAGAAGAAGGGGAGAGAAGAATAAGGAGAAAAGGATAGAAAAGGAGAAGGGGAGAGTGGGGAGAAGATGAGGAGAGAGAGATGGACAAGGGGAGCAAAAGGGGAGGAGACCGAGAAGGAGAAGGAGTGGAAGAGAGGAGAGATAGAGGAGGAGGAGGGAGAATGAAAGAGAGAGAGAAGAAGGAGACGGAGAGCGAGAGAGTAAGATAGAGTGAGAGAGGAGGGGAGAGAGTGAAGGAGAGGGAGATGGAGGAGGGGAGGGGAGGGAGAAGGAGACGGAGAGAGAGGGAGAGAGAAAGAGCGGAGATGGAGAGAGAGAAGGCAAGAGAGAGAGAGGGAGAGATGGAGAAGGAAAAGGAAAAGGGGATAGAGGAGAGGGATTGAAGTAGAGGAGAGGAAGGGAAGGAGATTAAAGACGAAGAGTGAAGGATAAGGAGAGAAGATAGAAGGAAAGAGAGAATCAGAGAGAGGAGTGAGAAGTAGAGAGCGCGGGACAATAAGAGAGAGTGAAGAACAAGGAGAAGGAGGGAGAGAGAATGAGAGAAGGAAAGAGAAGGAGAGAGGGGAGAGAAGGAAGGATAAGAATAGAGAAAGAAGTAGAAGGAGGAGAGAGGGAAAGATAAGGAGAGAGGGGGAGACATGAGAGAGAAGGAGAGGGAGAAGGAGCGAGAGGAGGAGGGACATGCAAGGAGAAAGAGAAGGAGAAGGTGGAAATAGAGATGGAGGAGAGAGGGAAAGAGATGAGAGAGAGAGCGAGAGGGTAATGAGAAGGAGTGAGAGAGAGAGAGAACGAAACGGATATAGAGAAGGAGGAGAGTTGACAGAAAGAGAAGTAGAAATAGAAAGAATGGGATAAGGAGAGGTAGTGAAGAAGAGAGACAAGAGACGGAGAGAGAGAGAGAAAGAGAAGGGGGAGGGAGAGGGCAGTAGGATAGTGAAGGAGAGAGAGTACTAAGGAGAGGACAAAAGGATAAAAAGAGAGAGAAGGAGATGGAGAAGGCGAAGGGTAGAGAAGGAGAAAGAAAGAGAGGGATAAGGGGAAGGAGAGAAGGAGATGCAGAGGGTTAGAAAGAGTGAAGAAGCGGAGAGAGACGGAGAAGGAGAAGGAGAAGGAGAAGGAGAAGGAAAAGGAAAAGGAAAAAGAAAAGAAGAAAAAGGAGAGAGAGGCAGCGAAGGAGAAGGAGATGGAGAGAGGTTGAGAAAAGGTGGAGAGATCGACAAAGGAGGGAGAGAGGGAAGGACGAAAAGGCGAGGGAGAGAGGAAGGAGAGAGGTGCGAGAGAGAAGGAGGGGGAAGGAAAAGGAGAAGTGGGGAGAGAGAGATGGAGAGTCTAGGACGAAAGATAGGGAAATTGGGAAACGGGGAGACGTAACGAGATGATAGACGGAGATGGAGAGAGAGCTGGAAGGAGAAGGAGAAGGAGAGAGAGGAGAGGCAGACAGAGGGGGAGAGAGTGAGAAGGGAAAGGAGAGGCAGAGAGGAGAGATGGAGAAAGAGAAGTAGAGAGAACCATAGGGAATGAGAGACAGGGAGAAGGAGAGAGATAAGGAGGGAGTGAAACAGAGGAGGAGAGTGTGAATTAGAACGAGAAGAAGAGAGAGGAGTCCACGATTTACAGAAGAGGAGAGAGAGAAAGAGAAGGAGAGATGAAGAAGCAGAGAGAGAGGAGAGGGAGAGGGAGAAAGAGTGAGAGAAGGGGAGAGAGATAGTCTGTAAGTGAGCTGGATGGAGGAGGACGAGGAGAAGGAGAGAGAGAAGGAATAGGAGATTGGAAGGGAAGGAGAAGGAGAGAAGGAAAGAGAGAGGGAGAAGGATAAGTGGAGACCAATGGTAAGAAGAGGGAGAAATAGAGAGAAGGAGAGAGAAGGGGTAGAGAGAAAGAGAGAAGGTGAGAGACAAAGAGGGAGGAGGGAGATAAGGAGGAGAACGAGAAAGGCGGAGAAGGGGAGAGACAAAGGGGGAGGAGAGAGATAAGGAGGAGAACGAGAGGAGTGAGAGACAGTGAAGGTGACGGAGAGGAAAAGAAGAGGGAGGAGGAGGGGGATGAGAGAGAGAGAGGAGGAAGAGAAGGAGGGAGAAGAAGGGGAGAGAAGAAGAAGGAGAACAGGAGAGAAAAGGGGAAGGGGAGAGTGGGGAGAAGATGAGGAGAGAGAGAAGGACAAGGGGAACGAGAGGGGAGGAGACCGAGAAGGAGAAGGGTTGGAAGAGAGGAGAGATAGAGGAGGAGGAGAGCGAAGGAAAGAGAGAGAGAAGAAGGAGACGGAGAGCGAGAGAGTACGATAGAGTGAGAGAGGAGGGGAGAGAGTGAAGGAGAGGGAGATGGAGGAGGGGAGGGGAGGGAGAGAGAAGGTGGAAAGAGAGATGGAGGAGAGAGGGAAAGAGATGAGAGAGAATCATAGGAGGGAGAGAGAAGGTGGAAAGAGAGATGGAGGAGAGAGGGAAAGAGATGAGAGAGAGGGAAGGGAATAAGAAGGAGAGTGAGAGAGAGAACGAAACGGATAGAGAGAAGGAGGAGGGTTGAGAGAAAGAGAAGTAGAAATAGAAAGAATGGGATAAGGAGAGATAGTGAAGAAGAGAGAAAGAGAAGGGCGAGCGCGGGAAAGTAGGATAGTGAAGGAGAGAGAGTACTAAGGAGAGGACAAAAGGAGAAAAAGAGAGAGAAGGAGATGGAGAAGGCGAAGGGTAGAGAAGGAGAAAGAAAGAGAGGGATAAGGGGAAGGAGAGAACGAGAGAGAAGGAGATGGAGAGGGTTAGAAAGAGTGAAGAAGCGGAGAGAGACGGAGAAGGAAAAGGAAAAGGAAAAAGACAAGAAGAAAAAGTAGAGAGAGGCAGCGAAGGAGAAGGAGATGGAGAGAGGTTGAGAGAAAAGGTGGTGAGATCGACAAAGGAGGGAGAGAGGGAAGGACGAGAAGGCGAGGGAGAGGGGAACAAGAGAGTTGCGAGAGAGAAGGAGGGGGAAGGAGAAGGAGAAGTGGGGAGAGAGAGATGGAGAGTGTAGGACGAAAGAGAGGGAAATTGGGAAACGGGGAGACGGAACAAGATGATAGACGGAGATGGAGAGATAGAGCTAGAAGGAGAAGGAGAGAGAGGAGAGGCGGATAGAGGGGGAGAGAGTGAGAAGGGAACAGAGAGGGAGAAAGGAGAGATAGAGAAAGAGAAGTAGAGAGAATCATAGGGAATGAGAGAGAGGGAGAAGGAGAGAGATAAGGAGGGAGTGAAACAGAGGAGGAGAGTGTGAATTAGAACGAGAAGAAGAGAGAGGAGAGAGAGGAGTCCACGATTTACAGAAGCGGAGAGAGAGAAAGACAAGGAGAGATGAACAAGCAGAAAGAGAGAGGAGAGGGAGAGGGAGAAAGAGTGAGAGAAGGGAGAGAGAGAGTCCGTAAGTGAGCTAGATGGAGAAGGACGAAGAGAAGGAGGGAGAGAAGGAATAGGAGATTGGAAGGGAAGGAGAAGGATAGAAGGAAAGAGAGAGGGAGAAGGAGAAGTAGAGACCAATGGTAAGAAGTGGGAGAAATAGAGTGAAGGAGAGAGAAGGGGGAGAAGGAAAGAGAGAGGGAGAAGTAGAGACCAATGGTAAGAAGAGGGAGAAATAGAGAGAAGGAGAGAGAAGGGGGAGAGGGAAAGAGAGAAGGAGAGAGACAAAGAGAGAGGAGGGAGATAAGGAGGAGAACGAGAAAGGCGGAGAAGGGGAGAGACAAAGGGGGAGGAGAAAGATAAGGAGGAGAATGAGAGGAGTGAGAGAGAGTGAAGGTAACGGAGAGGGATGAGAGAGAGAGGAGGAAGAGAAGGAGGGAGAAGAAGGGGAGAGAAGAAGAAGGAGAACAAGGAGAGAAAAGGAGAAGGGGAGAGTGGGGAGAAGATGAGGAGAGAGAGAAGGACAAGGGGAGCGAGAGGGGAGGTGACCGAGAAGGAGAAGGAATGGAAGAGAGGAGAGATATAGAAGGAGGAGAGAGAAGGAAAGAGAGAGAGAAGAAGGAGACGGAGAGCGAGAGAGTAAGGTAGAGTGAGAGAGGAGGGGAGAGAGTGAAGGAGAGGGAGATGGAGGAGGGGAGGGAGAAGGAGACGGAGACGGAGAGAGAGGGAGAGAGAAAGAGCGGAGATGGAGATAGAGAGAGAGAGAGAGAGAGAGAGAGAGAGAGAGAGAGAGAGAGAGAGAGATGCAAGAGGAGAGGGAGAGAGAGAAGGAGAAGGCAAGAGAGAGAGGGGGAGAGACAAGAAGATGAGAGAGATGGAGAAGGAAAAGGGGATAGAGGAGAGGGATTGAAGTAGAGGAGAGGGAGGGAAGGACATTGAAGACGAAGAGTGAAGGATAAGGATAGAGAAGATAGAAGGAAAGGGAGAATCAGAGAGAGGAGTGAGAAGTTGAGAGAGCGGGAAAATAAGAGAGAGTGAAGAACAAAGAGAAGGAGGGAGAGAGAATGAGAGAAGGAAAGAGAAGGAGAGAGGGGAGAGAAGGAAGGATAAGAATAGAGAAAGAAGTAGAAGGAGGAGAGAGGGAAAGATAAGGAGAGAGGGGGAGACATGAGAGAGAAGGAGAGGGAGAAGGAGAGGGAGAAGGAGCGAGAGGAGGAGGGACATGCAAGGAGAAAGAGAAGGAGAAGGTGGAAAGAGAGATGTAGGAGAGAGGGAAAGAGATGAGGGAGAGAGAGAGAGAGTGGAATGAGAAGGAGAGTGAGAGAGAGAACGAAACAGATAGAGAGAAGGAGGAAAGTTTAGAGAAAGAGAAGTAGAAATAGAAAGAATGGGATAAGGAGAGATAGTGAAAAAGAGAGACAAGAGACAGAGAGAGAGAGAAAGAGAAGGGGGAGGGAGAGGGAGAAGTGGGGAGAGAGAGATGTAGAGTGTAGGACAAAAGAGAGGGAAATTGGGAAACGGGGGGACGGAACAAGATGATAGACGGAGATGGAGAGAGAGAGCTAGAAGGAGAAGGAGAGAGAGGAGAGGCGGACAGAGGGGGAGAGAGTGAGAAGGGAAAGGAGAGGGAGAGAGGAGAGATAGAGAAAGAGAAGTAGAGAGAACCATAGGGAATGAGAGAGAGGGAGAAGGAGAGAGATAAGGAGGGAGTGAAACAGAGGAGGAGAGTGGAATTAGAACGAGAAGAAGAGAGAGGAGTCCACGATTTACAGAAGCGGAGAGAGAGAAAGAGAAGGAGAGATGAAGAAGCAGAGAGAGAGAGGAGAGGGAGAGGGAGAAAGAGTGAGAGACGGGGAGAGAGAGAGAGTCCGTAAGTGAGCTAGATGGAGGAGGACGAGGAGAAGGAGAGAGAGAGAGAAGGAATAGGAGATTGAAAGGGAAGGAGAAGGAGAGAAGGAAAGAGAGAGAGAAGGAGAAGTAGAGACCAATGGTAAGAAGAGGGAGAAATAGAGAGAAGGAGAGAGAAGGGGGAGAAGGAAAGAGAGAGGGAGAAGGAGAAGTAGAGACCAATGGTAAGAAGAGGGAGAAATAGAGAGAAGGAGAGAGAAGGGGGAGAGAGAAAGATAGAAGGAGAGAGACAAAGAGAGAGGAGGGAGATAAGGAGGAGAACGAGAAAGGCGGAGAAGGGGAGAGACAAAGGGGGACGAGAGACATAAGGAGGAGAACGAGAGGAATGAGAGAGAGTGAAGGTGACGGAGAGGGATGAGAGAGAGATAGGAGGAAGAGAAGGAGGGAGAAGAAGGGCAGAGAAGAAAAAGGAGAACAAGGAGAGAAAAGGAGAAGGGGAGAGTGGGGAGAAGATGAGGAGAGAGAGAAGGACAAGGGGAGCGAGAGGGGAGGAGACCAAGAAGGAGAAGGAGTGGAAGAGAGGAGAGATAGAGAAGGAGGAGAGAGAAGGAAAGAGAGAGAGAAGAAGGAGACGGAGAGCGAGAGAGTAAGGTAGAGTGAGAGAGGAGGGGAGAGAGTGAAGGAGAGGGAGATGGAGGAGGGGAGGGAGAAGGAGACAGAGAGAGAGGGAGAGAGAAAGAGCGGAGATGGAGATAGAGAGAGATGCAAGAGGAGAGGGAGAGAGAGAAGGAGAAGGCAAGAGAGAGAGGGGGAGAGACAAGAAGATGAGAGAGATGGAGAAGGAAAAGGGGATAGAGGAGAGGGATTGAAGTAGAGCAGAGGGAGGGAAGGAGATTGAAGACGAAGAGTGAAGGATAAGGAGAGAGGAGATAGAAGGAAAGAGAGAATCAGAGAGAGGAGTTAGAAGTTGAGAGAGCGGGACAATAAGAGAGAGTGAAGAACAAGGAGAAGGAGGGAGAGAGAATGAGAGAAGGAAAGAGAATGAGAGAGGGGAGAGAAGGAAGGACAAGAATAGAGAAAGACATAGAGGGAGGAGAGAGGGAAAGATAAGGAGAGAGGGGGGAGACATGAGAGAGAAGGAGAGGGAGAAGGAGCGAGAGGAGGAGGGACATGCAAGGAGAAAGAGAAGGAGAAGGTGGAAAGAGAGATGGAGGAGAGAGGGAAAGAGATGAGAGAGAGAGGGAGGGGAATGAGAAGGAGAGTGAGAGAGAGAGAACGAAACGGATAGAGAGAAGGAGGAGAGTTGGGAGAAAGAGAAGTAGAAATAGAAAGAATGGGATAAGGAGAGATAGTGAAAAAGAGAGACAAGAGACGGAGAGAGAGAGAGAGAGAGAGAGAGAGAGAGAGAGAGAGAAGGGGGAGGGAGATGGCAGTAGGATAGTGAAGGAGAGAGAGTACTAGGGAGAGGACAAAAGGAGAAAAAGAGAGAGAAGGAGATGGAGAAGGCGAAGGGTAGAGAAGGAGAAAGAAAGAGAGGGATAAGGGGAAGGAGAGTACGAGAGAGAAGGAGAAGGGGAAGGGTTAGAAAGAGTGAAGAAGCGGAGAGAGATGGAGAAGGAGAAAGAGAAAGAAAAGTAAAAAGACAAGAAGAAAAAGGAGAGAGAGGCAGCGAAGGAGAAGGAGAGGGAGAGAGGTTGAGAGAAAAGGTCAGATCGACGAAGGAGGGAGAGAGGGAAGGACGAGAAGGCGAGGGAGAGGGGAATGAGAGAGGTGCGAGAGAGAAGGATGGGGAAGGAGAAGCAGAAGTGGGGACAGAGAGATGGAGAGTGTAGGACGAAAGAGATGGAAATTGGGAAACGGGGAAACGGAACAAGATGATAGACGGAGATGGAAAGAGAGAGCTAGAAGGAGAAGAAGAGAGAGGAGAGGCGGACAGAGGGGGAGAGGGTGAGAAGGGAAAGGAGAGGGAGAGAGGAGAGACAGAGAAAGAGAAGTAGAGAGAACCATAGGGAATGAGAGATGGAGAAGGAGAGAGATAAGGAGGGAGTGAAACAGAGGAGGAGAGTGTGAATTAGAACGAGAAGAAGAGAGAGGAGAGAGAGGCGTCCACGATTCACAGAAGCGGAGAGAGAGAAAGAGAAGAAGAGATGAAGAAGCAGAGAGAGAGAGAGAGGAGAGGGAGAGGGAGAAAGAGTGAGAGAAGGGGAGAGAGAGAGTCCGTAAGTGAGCTAGATGGAGGAGGACGAGGAGAAGGAGAGAGAGAAGGAATAAGAGATTGGAAGGGAAGGAGAAGGAGAGAAGGAAAGAGAGAGGGCGAAGGAGAAGTAGAGACCAATGGTAAGAAGAGGGAGAAATAGAGAGAAGGAGAGAGAAAGAGAGAAGGAGAGAGACAAAGAGAGAGGAGGGAGAAATGGAGGAGAACGAGAAAGGCGAAGAAGGGGAGAGACAAAGGGGGAGGAGAGAGATAAGGAGGAGAACGAGAGGAGTGAGAGAGAGTGAAGGTGACGGAGAGGGATGAGAGTGAGAGGGGAGGAAGAGAAGGAGGGAGAAGAAGGGGAGAGAAGAAGAAGGAGAACAAGGAGAGAAAAGGAGAAGGGGAGAGTGGGGAGAAGATGACGAGAGAGAAAAGGACAAGGGGAGCGAGAGGGGAGGAGACCGACAAGGAGAAGGAGTGGAAGAGAGGAGAGATAGAGAAGGAGGAGAGAGAAGGAAAGAGAGAGAGAAGAAGGAGACGGAGAGCGAGAGAGTACGGTAGAGTGGGAGAGGAGGGGAGAGAGTGAAGGAGAGGGAGATGGAGGAGGGGAGGGAGAAGGAGACGGAGAGAGAGGGAGAGAGAAAGAGCGGAGATGGAGAGAGAGAGAGAGATGCAAGAGGAGAGGGAGAGAGAGAAGGAGAAGGCAAGAGAGAGAGGGGGAGAGACAAGAAGATGAGAGATATGGAGAAGGAAAAGGGGATAGAGGAGAGGGATTGAAGTAGAGGAGAGGGAGGGAAGGAGATTGAAGACGAAGAGTGAAGGATAAGGAGAGAGAAGATAGAAGGAAAGAGAGAATCAGGAGAGAGATTAAAAGGGAAGGAGAAGGAGAGAAGGAAAGAGAGAGGCACAAGGAGAAGTAGAGACCAATGGCATGGCTTGAATTATTCCCGGAATCCTACTATCTTGTGGGTGCAAAAGACTTGAGTGATCACACCAGGCTTATTATGAAGACGGAAGGAAATGCAAGGCGGAAGAAGAAGATGTTTCGCTTCGAAAATCATTGGGCTGGCCATGAGGACTTCCATGGGCTGGTTGCACGTGCATGGACCACCTACGTGAGGGGCACTCCAATGTTTCGCGTGGCAGCAAAATTACAAGAAGTTAAGAAGAGCCTTGTTCGGTGGAGTAGCTAAAAGTTTGGGAATGTCACAAATAAGGTGGGAGAGGCGCGTGCTACACTCGAGGAAGTGAGGAAAAAACGTCTTGAAAACCCCCTTCATGCTGACCTCTCCCGCGCCGAAGGGGCTGCAAAGGATTCCCTTGCTCGAACTCTTGTTTGGGAGGAGTCTATAACCCGACAAAAATCAAGGGTGAAGTGGTTAAAAGAGGGGGACCGGAACACTAGATTTTTCCATGCACACCTTCGAGTGAGGAGAGCCACCAACCAAGTGAGACGAGTGTGTGAGGGTGCCACCATCATTGAGGAAGAGGGTGCGATCCGTGACGCCTTTCGGCGGTTTTATACTAACTTGTTTGCTAATGATTTGCAGGTAATACCCATTCCCCCCTCCCTCTCCTTACCGCACCTCCGTCTGGAGGAGGGAGTGGAGCTTCTACGTAGCCTTCACATGAAAGAGTTGGAAGATGTAGTGCTTAACGCAAATGTTGATAAAGTGCCGGGACCCAATGGGTTCAATGCTAAATTCTTCAAAGCTGCATGGGAACTCATTAAAAAAGACGTGTTCAAGGCCATACACTCCTGCCTGGACAACGGAAAGGTGTTGGCCAAATGGAACTTTACATCACTTACGCTCATCCCAAAGAAGAAGGCACCGGTTTCAGTAGAAGATTATAGACCCATAGCTTTATGCAATATTACGTATCGATTCACTTCAAAGGTGCTTGCGAACCGTCTTAAGAAGGTGTTGCCACGACTTATTGGAGAAAATCAAAGTGCGTTTGTAAAAGGCCGGCGCATTGGGGACAACATTCTTCTTGCAACGAGCTATGTCATAACCTCCACCTCGACAAAGAACAAGGAAGAATGTGTATCAAACTTGATATAAGGAAAGCTTATGACTCCATCTCATGGACTTTCTTGGATGGAGTTTTGCAGCGTTTTGCGTTTCCGGTTAAGTGGAGACGCCTAATCATGAATTGTGTCCGGGCTTCGTTTGTGGTAACGGTAAATGGTGCAAACTCCTCAAGTTTCGTGGCCAGCAATGGATTGAGACAAGGTGACCCTTTGGCTCCCTATCTATTTGTTATGTGTATGGAAGTTCTGAGCGAGATGGTAAAGGAGGCGGTTATAGATGGGCGCATTCAGCCACTTACGTGTGGGGATATCGTTGTCTCACACCTTCTTTTTGCTGATGACGTCCTCCTATTTAAACAAGCAACAAAGTCAAATGCAAGGGCAATTCGAGGTGTCCTCGAGGAGTTCACGTCTTGTTCACGGCTGAGCTTTAGTGTGTCAAAAAGCCAAATCTTCATGGGAGGTGATGCACGTGACGGCTCATAGATTGCAGCACACCTTCGGATGGAGCGAAAAGAGTTCCCCGTCACCTATCTTGGGCTGCCGTTGTTCTCGGGAAGGATGGGGAAAACCCATTGCACGACACTTGTAAATAAGGTAAAAGCACGACTGAGCACATGGCAGCAAAACTTCTTGTCCATTGCTGGAAGGGTGGAACTTGTAAGGAGTGTGCTCGTATCCCTCAGTGTCTATTGGACCTCCACGTTCCTACTTCCCCGGAAAACCTTACAAGAGATTGAGAGTCTCATGTGCCACTTCATTTGGGGAGGTCCAAGAAAATGGGTTGCGGTAGCATGGAGAGATATATGCACACCAAAGGAGGAAGGTGGCCTTGGCCTCAAACGCCTATTGGACTGGAATGATGTGGGCCTCTTGCGTCTATTCTGGCTGGTGGTGGCGGACGAACAATCACTTTGGGTCAAGTGTGTGCGCCGGAAATACTTGAGAAACCGATCCATCTGGCTAGCACGTCCCCCACCCACCTCTTCTTGGGCTTGGAAGGGGCTCCTTAGAGTTCGAGACATAGCAAGACGGCATATACGGTATGAGGTGGGAAATGGTGAAGACATCCGCTTCTTCCAATATCCTTGGTGTGGACAACCATTCCAATGTGAAAATTGGGGGGACCGATTACATTATGAGTTGGGAGTGCCTTGGGACATAAAAGTCTCATACTTTATAAAAGATGGAGTGTGGATGCTGCCCCCCCCCCCCCCCCCCCCCCAAGATCTATATTGATGGAGGAGATCCACTCGAGGATAGCAAACACTCAAATACATGGAGGCTTCGACCAGCCAAAGAGGATAGAGGGCAAGGGAACCATACTTGGGATACGAGAGGTGTGGACATGGGTAAAGCCACCAGGAAGGAAGGTTTCGTGGGCTGGTATGGTGTGGCACAAACATGCTATCCCAAAGCACGCACTCACAGCTTGGAGGGCTTTGAGGGGCCGGTTACTCACAAAGAAACTTATGAACAAACGCGGAGCAAAGCACGACCCGATTTGCAGCCTTTGTGAGAGGGACGAGGAAGATTTGGAGCATCTTTTCTGGGGGTGTACGTTCATCAAGGAGGTTTGGGTAGCCCTTCTACACTTACTGAAAATTAGTGACCGATATGCACATTCGCTAGAAGGAGAAGCGATACGATTAGCACATGCTCGTGGTAGCCGGCTTGGGAAAGTTGTAAGGCATTGGGCCTTCAATGCTATGATACACGAGTGCTGGCTTGAACGAAATCGACGAATTTTTGAGGGAGACAAGCTATTGCCAAGGGACATAGTAGCTGCCATCAAAGATACCATTCGCTGCCTATGGGACAGAGTGAAGAACCTTGCAAAGGAGGCGGAGGAGGAGCATGATTTCCAGAACATGTGGAGTTAGGAGATAGTTGGCTTGATAAAAATGTTGTATATGAAGGAAACCTCTTTGTCTTTACCTACTTTGTTCCTAAACAGGTCATACGTACATGAGTAGTAGGGTGAGGCCGGGTATGCATGTTGTATGCCCCGCACACTTCTTTCAAACAATTTTCGTAGGATGTGTTGAACGTTTTAATTTAAACCGCAAGTGCACGGCCGCGATGAAGCGGTGGCAAGTACGGGTCGTCCTCAGGGAGGTGAGCATCCTCTTGTTTGCACGAAATCAAGTGGCGAAAATAATAGAGAAGAGAGTTGGTTACGCTACTCTACACTAAACTACGCTAAGAAGTACGAAATGCGAAACAAAGAAATAAACGATCAAATAAAAACTAAGCTAAGAACAAAATAGAAGTGCTGGAATTTCAGGAATGGAAAACCCCTAAGGGGTGGAGTGAGTGCACACAAGCAAAGAGGTGGGTGTAGAATACATTCTTTAAGCACATGAAGGTGGTGTTTATCAAGCATAGGAAGTGTCTAAATGTTATGGCAAAACCTATCAATCTATTCACCAACTTGGTTGATTAACATTTACATATGCAAGGTGTTTATTTCAGAACCTAAACAAGCATGAGAGGTGTCTAATCATTTTGGCAAAACTCATCAAGTTGTAAATTCTATCCTAAACAAGCAAGCATACATTCATGTTTAATCAACACATTGAAATTAAAGCATTCATCCCATTCTCTAATGCATGTATGTACATCTACTCCACCCCCCAAAGGGGATGAAACTACTCACTAAACATTACACTAATTATTAAACTATGGAAAGAAAGCATATTAAAACTAAGCTAGAATTAAAAGACGATTAAACTAAAGCATGCACAAACAATAAAAGGAGCATAAAACAAACAATGAAAGAAACACAAAACTTTATTGATAAAATGACTCACATTAAAAGTAGCATCCTCCTACTTTAGTGTGTGCTTCAAGGCCTCACTTCTAGTAGGAAGAATAGCCACTTAAAATATGGAGTGATTACAATAGGAGGTGAAGAGTTCTATTTATAGCCATGGAAAAAGGTAGTCCGGGACAATCCCCCGATGTGGGACTAAACAAACACCAAAAATAGCCTAAACGAACATTAATACAAGTCCAAGAGAAATCTTGGCGGATCTGGACTAATCCAGACCGCCAATTGGCGGTTCCAGACCGCCAATTGGCGGTCCAAAATGTCCGGATCCAGTTGAGTTTTATTCTGGGCTTTTCTGTGTGCTTTTGGTGGTCTTTGATGCATCTACTTCGTTTGTTGGAGCTCCGACCCGAATCCAATTGCTAAAATACTCCCCATAATGGTGTGAAGTATTCTGTTTTACTCTTAGGTCCCTCTGTCTTGCAATCAGGTCCTTCTCCCTTGCATCTTGGTCCCTAGATCTCACAATTCAGTCCTTTTTCCCAGCTTTTGGGTCCTTTTATGCTTCATCTCTTCAAACCTATTTATTCCTGAAAACTAAACATAAAACTCGTGACATAGCATTGTTTAGGTGAAAGATAATGGATATAAGATACAAATATGAGCATGAAATGATGTCAATCAAATACCCCCACACCTAACTTTTGCTAGTCCCGAGCAAAACAAAGAAAGAGAAAAGCATGCGAAAAACAAGAAATCCTAACTCACTTTCGTAGGAATCACGGTTGCACTTAGCACGTGCAACAAGCCGTTAAACCTCCTTGTCGCCAAGGAGGAGGAGTGTTGTCTCCTGAGGGTTTTCAGCGGATATACCCACAAAATCCGAACAAGATGCATTAATCAATCTAGCTACACGACTCGTTGGACTCATTTTATCGATCATGGGACGCGGTAATACTACGGGTCGACTCTATAAATGTAATCGGTCCACACACCTAGCCTAATGAGTTATTTGTGAAAGTTAGTTAAGGACTTGAGTGAAAGACATGGGCAACCTTAACTTCTGAATGTGATACAATGTGTAAAGTCCATTTTGGTTCTTATTTGACTCTTTTTTTTTTCTTCTTTTCTCTTTTTTTCATTTTTTTTTTCGTTGGAGCATTTTATTGGTTGGTGTTTGATTCTCCCAGGGTCAAGCTTCGTGCATCATTGCCTATGAGGACTTACACTATCACGTACACCTTCCCCCAAATCTCCACATAGGGCGATCCCTACCACCCGTGTAACGGGAGTTCGGTCGGTGCATCCCAAGTCAGATGACTCGAAAGCACCAGGCACAAGGTCCCTTCAGACCTACTTTCCCGAGTGATAGGAGCCGTGCGAGAAGAGAGAACACCACTTATTTATCTACATGGAAACCAAAACCCCTACACTTAAGTTTCACAAAAAGAGATTAAGGGCCCTTGCCTACGACAAACTTCCTTATACTAACATACACAAATTATTTGACTCACTAGGTTCAGGGTGGACTTCTTTAAATGTTTGAGTACTGAAACCCTATGATTACACGCCCCCTGAGGGAAAACCGAGGTGCATCCTAACGACTCGATAAGACCTAAAGTCAGTAAACTAGAAATCCTAATGCATCAAGTTCAAGACAATTTTGGGAGCTTTCTTTTTACTTTGCCTCTCAACGGTTTTGCACATGCTGAACACACGCAAAACCTACAAAAACATTTTCTTTCGCAAACACATGAAGATTTTGAAAGAAATGTGAAAATTTTAAAGCACTAGGCAAGCAAAAGAAGACAAGTCACCCAAGGATCACGGCAAGCAGATATATCAATGTTAAATGCGGCACACTAACATGACCCTAACAATGCACACAAAAGAAAACAAAAAATCAAAAGAAAAGACTCGACTATGTACACACGTAAAACACCCCCCCACACCTACTTCATGCATTGTCCTCAATGAATGTGAACAAGATACTACATGGATACATGCATGAAAAAGGAAATATCTCACCAACATGAAGTACAAAGGGACATTCAGGGTCATGTTGATGGACACAAACCCAAATTCCCTCAAAACCTGTGAGAAGCTGAAGAAGGGAGATAAATACGTGAAGAGATTGGGCCCAAGTACACAAGGGTTGGGGCCCACAACAATCGATGCTCACTGAAGGAGTCTTTTATTACACACTTTTTTTTTTGACAAGATATACACATCAACCAAGATATTCTCATAATCATTTGGTCAAGGAACATCAAATGAGAACATCATGTTTTGAGGACCAGAGACTTGCCGAGATGGGCAAACTCCACTGGTACTCTGAGGTGTCATGAGGGGTGAAAGGTCAAAGCTGAAAGGCTCGAACCCCTCATGATATTGGTCGGGTGTGGGCAACAAAGAATGAAGTTGTGTTGCCTCACTAGGGTTTAATTGCTCATCGAAGAAAACCCTCCAACCAATAGGCGGGTGCATCGGAATGAGTTCCTCAAGCTCATTCGATGGATGCAGCAGACCTGCATCACTAAGAATGGGGCTTCTCCCCAAGTCATTCAACAAGGACCTCCCACCATCACTTAGATCATCAAGCATAAGCTCGGTCATAGGTGGGTCATTGTTGGAGTCAATATGAAGCTCAAATGGCTCAATGGCCATGGGACATGAGGTAGAGACACCTTCTGGTCTAGGCATATGGTGAGGTGTCTCACTCTCACTAGTACTCTCAACTGAATCATGCAACGAACACTCCCTTTGGACATTCATGTTCGAGGTCAGCTCACTCTGTTGCATTGCAAAGACAGGCAATGAGTCTTCACTGAGCCTACAAACATTCTCAACGGCCTGCATTGGTGTTAGAGGTGTTCGTTGGTTTTGTGGTGCTTTCTCTAATTGGCGGATGAGATTGAGATTTAAAGATTCATCCATGGGTTCCTGTTGCCTACCAGAGTTGAACACATGAAACTCGGCACTCATGTTACCGAATGAGAGTTTCATGAGACCATTTCTACAATTAATCAAAGCATTGGAGGTTGCCAGAAATGGTCTACCCAAAATCAAAGGTATTTGAGAGTGGGTGTTCGCAACAGGATTGGTATCGAGGACCACAAAATCGACTGGAAATATAAAATCTCCAACTTTGATAAGCACATCCTCGATAATCCCCATGGGAATACGAATGGATCTATCCGCCAATTGGAGGGTGATCTTAGTTGGTTTCAATTCTCCCAAGTTCAACTGTTGATAAACAGAGAATGGGAGGAGGTTGACCGCTGATCCTAAATCAAGCAAAACATTGCTCAGTCTAGTGTCCCCTATCGTACACTGAATAGTAGGACACCCAGGGTCCTTGTATTTTGTGTAGGTGGGATTGGACAAGAGTGAGCTGATATTTGCAGCCAAGAATGCTTTCTTAGGAACATTGGTCTTCCTCTTGGTTGTGCAGAGATCCTTCAACACTTTGGCATATATGAGGTATTTGTTGGATGACATCCAACAAGGGGATGTTAACCTTTACTTGCTTAAACACCTCTACTATCTTGTCCATGTTGTCACTCTGCTTTTTGTTTAACCTACTTGGATAGGGAGCTTTTGGCAGGTAGGTTTTCTGTTGTGCCTGAGAAGAAAGCTTTGGTGTATTACCCTCACCCTCAGCTTCTTCTTCACCACCATTCCCACTGGGGGGCTGCATAGATGGTGGTGGGTGTGGCAAGGAAATGTGATTGTCAACCTGTTTTCCATTCCTTAAGGTCACAATGGAATTGACATGGTGAACAGGTTCCTCCACATGGTTCACTTGCCTCCCCCGATGTACCACATTCTCATTTTGCATTTGTTGTTGTTGGTACATGCGGGGGTTAGCCTCAGGCTGGCTAGGAAAAGACCCTCTCTCTCTTTCATGTACAGACTGAGCCAATTGGCCCATCTGAAGCTCTAGAGATTTGATGGTCTGCTGATTTGAAGTGAGAACTTGACTCGTGGTTGACATAAAATTTTTCATTGAGTTTTCAAGTCCACGAGTCAAGGTCTCAAGCGAATTGAATCGGGTTTCCATATTATTGGAATTTGGGAAACCCGATTGATTGGTGGTTTGCGCTTGGGGTGGCTGATAGGAATGCGCATGCATGGGAGGTTGGTGTGATTGGTAAGGTGGTCTCGAGGAGTTTGGAGGACCACCCGGGCCATTAGTTTGGTTCCATGAAAAATTGGGGTGGTTCCTCCATCCAGGATTATAAGATGATGAGTATGGATCATTCCTGGCTCTATCATAGACGGCGTTGACACGCTCCATCTCAGGAGGAATGGAATCACGCTCGCTTTCTACATGACCTATCCTACCACATGAATGACAGGGAACTGGACCAGATGTAGACATGTGAGGTGCACTTTGTTGGTTTTGGAGCTCAATCGAGTCCATACAGCGCATTAAGGCCGCCATGCGCGCCTCGGTGGCCGTAGTGGTATCGATAGCAAATGCGGTACCCGATCTAGTCGAGTTTGCATTCGCGATCCTCGCTCCTATACTAGATGATGCAGGTGGTTCCCTCACACTCTCCCACTGCATGGTTTTCTCAGCGAGGTCTTCTAGGAAGGCCCATGCCTCCCTTTCATCCTTTCCCAAGAACTCTCCTTGACACATGGACTCAAGGAGCGTTCTGGACGGGATGTGAAGACCCTCATACACAATCTGACAAAGACGCCACAACTCAATGCCATGGTGAGGGCACGAGGATAGTAGCTCTTTGAACCTCTCAAGATATGCATGAAATGGTTCGGTCTCATGTTGATAGAACGAAATGATTTCGTTCCTCAACTTTTGAGTCCAATGATTAGGAAAGTACTTCTTGAGGAATGCAGATTGAAACTCATCCCAAGTCTTAAAGGAATTCGCCTGGTTGCTGTACAACCACTTCTTGGCATCATCCTTTAGTGCAAAAGGAACGAGCCTAAGATGGATGGAGTTTGTGCTAAGTTGTTGCAGCTTGAACATAGCACAGACCTCCTCAAATTCCCTGAGAAAGATATAGGGGTCACCTTTCCCAGTGAAATGAGGGAGCATGGAGATAAACTGAGGCTTATCCTCAAAATGGTTCCCATTAGCCTCTGGCAATACGATGCATGAGGGTAGAGCTGTACGGCTCGGGTAGCATCGATCACGTAGAGGTATGGGAACGACAACTGGAAGCACTGGTCGAACAGGTTGGTCCAGCAACTGCTCCTCCTCACGGAAATTAGCAGCCATTGAACCCGGACTGCGTGCGACACGAGAGGAGGGAGGTCTCGAGAAATCGATGACCGAAGCCGGATTGACAACGCTCCTCGTCAAACGACCACTCTCGTCTCGTGTCCACGAAAGCATGCACAAAGGTGCACACACACAAAACAAAATTATTTATTTTTTATTTTAATTTTTTTTAACAAAGAATGTGCGTAGAGGAGAAGACGGGGGAACACAGGAGAGAAAGAATGACTCAGGAGAGAAGGGAAGAAGTCCTTATGCTACGGGGGATGGGTACAGGTAGAAGCACACAAGCAAACAAGGCTCAAGCAATCCTAAGGTCGCTATAGGTCCTTACAGCTAGACGACGCCTAACTGCGAGGTCACACGGCCTCAACACGCCTCACCTCCCTACAACGAGGACCACAAAGCCCAGCAAGTGAGCCAAGATCCGGGGATCTCATCTCTCCTATTATTGACAAAGTGGGCAACACCGATCAGGTCATGACGGTCGGGCGGATCACTCTCCTAATGCGTCCGAATTCCTTAAGGCCAATGTCTACTTGATTTTAAAATTAGGCTCTTGATTAGTGTGGTTTTTGGGGCGAAGGAAAGGGTGATGAAATCCCCCACCTTATCTTTTACGGGACAGCCCTCCTTAGTAGCGTTTTGGAGTCCTAAATCTAGCAATCAACTCTCCAAACAACGCTCAACTCACACTTGTTGCAATGCACTTCCTACTAACTAATGCATGTTCATACAAAATGCATGAATGAGAGTAGAAGGTGCGTACCTCACGCCAGCTCTCAGCAACAGAAAATAAAGCTAAGATAAAAGACAATCTAAATGCCTAAGTCACATACATGATGCATGACCTAAACAAGAATGAATGCCTAATCTTTTGCTTTGAGTTTTAGGGTCCAAGTTGCTTAAAGGAGGTTTGATTATTGATCTGGGAACGAACTATAAGTCAAAACATGCCAAATTGAGTCCCAGATAACTAGATCATTTAGAGCAACAACAGCAAGAAATTAAAAGATGAACAGAGCTCACTAGACCGCTGATTAGCGGTCTCAGACCGCTGATTGGCGGTCTGAAGTGCTCAGGTCGTCTGGAAATTTCTCCAGTAGCCTCCACTTGCTATTCCCAGTCTCCTGAAACAAAGAAAAACTACAACACACAAATTAAATCCACTCGAATCGTCCAAACAAGAGTCTGGACTGGCACCTCCCCGGCAACGGCGCCAAAAACTTGTTGATCTCGTTTTATATTTAAACCACAAGTGCACGGCCGCGATGAAGCGGTGGCAAGTACGGGTCGTCCTTAGGGAGGTGAGCAGCCTCTTGTTTGCACGAAATCAAGTGGCGAAAATAATGGAGAAGAGAGTTGGTTACGCTACTCTACACTAAACTACGCTAAGAAGTACAAATGCGAAACAAAGAAATAAACGATCAAATAAAAACTAAGCTAAGAACAAAATAGAAGTGCTGGAGTTTCAGGAATGGAAAACCCCTAAGGGGTGGAGTGAGTGCACACAAGCAAAGAGGTGGGTGTAGAATACATTCTTTAAGCACATGAAGGTGGTGTTTATCAAGCATAGGAAGTGTCTAAATGTTATGGCAAAACCTATCAATCTATTCACCAACTTGGTTGATTAACATTTACATATGCAAGGTGTTTATTTCAGAACCTAAACAAGCATGAGAGGTGTCTAATCATTTTGGCAAAACTCATCAAGTTGTAAATTCTATCCTAAACAAGCAAGCATACATTCATGTTTAATCAACACATTGAAATTAAAGCATTCATCCCATTCTCTAATGCATGTATGTACATCTACTCCACCCCCCAAAGGGGATGGAACTACTCACTAAACATTACACTAATTATTAAACTATGGAAAGAAAGCATATTAAAACTAAGCTAGAATTAAAAGACGATTAAACTAAAGCATGCACAAACAATAAAAGGAGCATAAAACAAACAATGAAAGAAACACAAAACTTTATTGATAAAATGACTCACATTAAAAGTAGCATCCTCCTACTTTAGTGTGTGCTTCAAGGCCTCACTTCTAGTAGGAAGAATAGCCACTTAAAATATGGAGTGATTACAATAGGAGGTGAAGAGTTCTATTTATAGCCATGGAAAAAGGTAGTCCGGGACAATCCCCCGATGTGGGACTAAACAAACACCAAAAATAGCCTAAACGAACATTAATACAAGTCCAGGAGAAATCTTGGCGGATCTGGACTAATCCAGACCGCCAATTGGCGGTCCAAAATGTCCGGATCCAGTTGAGTTTTATTCTGGGCTTTTCTGTGTGCTTTTGGTGGTCTTTGATGCATCTACTTCGTTTGTTGGAGCTCCGACCCGAATCCAATTGCTAAAATACTCCCCATAATGGTGTGAAGTATTATGTTTTACTCTTAGGTCCCTCTGTCTTGAAATCAGGTCCTTCTCCCTTGCATCTTGGTCCCTAGATCTCACAATTCAGTCCTTTTTCCCAGCTTTTGGGTCCTTTTATGCTTCATCTCTTCAAACCTATTTATTCCTGAAAACTAAACATAAAACTCGTGACATAGCATTGTTTAGGTGAAAGATAATGGATATAAGATACAAATATGAGCATGAAATGATGTCAATCAGGATGTAATCGTTATTTTCATTAATATACTTCGGGGCTAAGCCTCTCTTTTTGCCTTGCAAAAAAAAAGTAGAGACCAATGGTAAGAAGAGGGAGAAATAGAGAGGAGAGAGAAGGGGCAGAGAGAAAGAGAGAAGGAGAGAGACAAAGAGAGAGGAGGGAGATAAGGAGGAGAACGAGAAAGGCGGAGAAGGGGAGAGACAAAGGGGGAGGAGAGAGATAAGGAGGAGAACGAGAGGAGTGAGAGAGAGTGAAGGTGACGGAGAGGGATGAGAGAGAGAGGAGGAAGAGAAGGAGGGAGACGAAGGGGAGAGAAGAAGAAGGAGAAGAAGGAGAGAAAAGGAGAAGGGGAGAGTGGGGAGAAGATGAGGAGAGAGAGAAGGACAAGGGGAGCGAGAGGGGAGGAGACCGAGAAGGAGAAGGAGTGGAAGAGAGGAGAGATAGAGAAGGAGGAGAGAGAAGGAAAGAGAGAGAGAAGAAGGAGACTGAGTGCGAGAGAGTAAGGTAGAGTGAGAGAGGAGGGGAGAGAGTGAAGGAGAGGGAGATGGAGGAGGGGAGGGAGAAGGAGACGGAGACGGAGAGAGAGGGAGAGAGAAAGAGCGGAGATGGAGACCGAGAGAGAGAGATGCAAGAGGAGAGGGAGACAGAGAAGGAGAAGGCAAGAGAGAGAGGGGGAGAGACAAGAAGATGAGAGAGATGGAGAAGGAAAAGGGGATAGAGGAGAGGGATTGAAGTAGAGGAGAGGGAGGAAAGGAGATTGAAGACGAAGAGTGAAGGATAAGGAGAGAGAAGATAGAAGGTAAGAGAGAATCAGAGAGAGGAGTGAGAAGTTGAGAGAGCGGGACAATAAGAGAGAGTGAAGAACAAGGAGGAGGGAGAGAGAATGAGAGAATGAAAGAGAAGGAGAGAGGGGAGAGAAGGAAGGATAAGAATAGAGAAAGAAGTAGAAGGAGGAGAGAGGGAATGATAAGGAGAGAGGGGGAGACATGAGAGAGAAGGAGAGGGAGAAGGAGCGAGAGGAGGAGGGACATGCAAGGAGATAGAGAAGGAGAAGGTGGAAAGAGAGATGGAGGAG
This sequence comes from Triglochin maritima, assembly GCA_963682175.1. Taxonomy (NCBI): domain Eukaryota; kingdom Viridiplantae; phylum Streptophyta; class Magnoliopsida; order Alismatales; family Juncaginaceae; genus Triglochin; species Triglochin maritima. The sequence continues at coordinate 31,069,784 of OY821776.1, read as the reverse complement.
AGAGGGAAAGAGATGAGAGAGAGAGGGAGGGGAATGAGAAGGTGAAAAAGAGAGACAAGAGACGGAGAGCGAGAGAGAAAGAGAAGGGGGAGGGAGAGGGAAGTAGGATAGTGAAGGAGAGAGAGTACTAAGGAGAGGACAAAAGGAGAAAAAGAGAGAGAAGGAGATGGAGAAGGCGAAGGGTAGAGGAGAAAGAAAGAGAGGGATAAGGGGAAGGAGAGAACGAGAGAGAAGGGGATGCAGAGGGTTAGAAAGAGTGAAGAAGCGGAGAGAGACGGAGAAGGAGAAGGAAAAAGACAAGAAGAAAAAGGAGAGAGAGGCAGCGAAGGAGAAGGAGATGGAGAGAGGTTGAGAGAAAAGGTGGAGAGATCGACAAAGGAGGGAGAGAGGGAAGGACGAGAAGGCGAGGGAGAGGGGAACGAGAGAGGTGCGAGAGAGAAGGAGGGGGAAGGAGAAGGAGAAGTGGGGAGAGAGAGATGGAGAGTGTAGGACGAAAGAGAGGGAAATTGGGAAACGGGGAGACGGAACAAGATGATAGACGGAGATGGTGAGAGAGAGCTAGAAGGAGAAGGAGAGAGAGGAGAGGCGGACAGAGGGGGAAAGAGTGAGAAGGGAAAGGAGAGGGAGAGAGGAGAGATAGAGAAAGAGAAGTAGAGAGAACCATAGGGAATGAGAGAGAGGGAGAAGGAGAGAGATAAGGAGTGAGTGAAACAGAGGAGGAGAGTGTGAATTAGAACGAGAAGAAGAGAGAGGAGAGAGAGGAGTCCACGATTTACAGAAGCGGAGAGAGAGAAAGAGAAGGAGAGATGAAGAAGCAGAGAGAGAGAGAGGAGAGGGAGAAAGAGTGAGAGAAGGGGAGAGAGAGTCCGTAAGTGAGCTAGATGGAGGAGGACGAGGAGAAGGAGAGAGAGAAGAAATAGGAGATTGGAAGGGAAGGAGAAGGAGAGAAGGAAAGAGAGAGGGAGAAGGAGAAGTAGAGACCAATGGTAAGAAGAGGGAGAAATAGAGAGAAGGAGAGAGAAGGGGGAGAGAGAAAGAGAGAAGGAGAGAGACAAAGAGAGAGGAGGGAGATAAGGAGGAGAACGAGAAAGGCGGAGAATGGGAGAGACAAAGGGGGAGGAGAGAGATAAGGAGGAGAACGAGAGGAGTGAGAGAGAGTGAAGGTGACGGAGAGGGATGAGAGAGAGAGGAGGAAGAGAAGGAGGGAGAAGAAGGGGAGAGAAGAAGAAGGAGAACAAGGAGAGAAAAGGAGAAGGTGAGAGTGGGGAGAAGATGAGGAGAGAGAGAAGGACAAGGGGAGCGAGAGGGGAGGAGACCGAGAAGGAGAAGGAGTGGAAGAGAGGAGAGATAGAGAAGGAGGAGAGAGAAGGAAAGAGAGAGAGAAGAAGGAGACGGAGTGCGAGAGAGTAAGGTAGAGTGAGAGAGGAGGGGAGAGAGTGAAGGAGAGGGAGATGGAGGAGGGGAGGGAGAAGGAGACGGAGACGGAGAGAGAGGGAGAGAGAAAGAGCGGAGATGGAGACCGAGAGAGAGAGATGCAAGAGGAGAGGGAGACAGAGAAGGAGAAGGCAAGAGAGAGAGGGGGAGAGACAAGAAGATGAGAGAGATGGAGAAGGAAAAGGGGATAGAGGAGAGGGATTGAAGTAGAGGAGAGGGAGGAAAGTAGATTGAAGACGAAGAGTGAAGGATAAGGAGAGAGAAGATAGAAGGTAAGAGAGAATCAGAGAGAGGAGTGAGAAGTTGAGAGAGCGGGACAATAAGAGAGAGTGAAGAACAAGGAGGAGGGAGAGAGAATGAGAGAATGAAAGAGAAGGAGAGAGGGGAGAGAAGGAAGGATAAGAATAGAGAAAGAAGTAGAAGGAGGAGAGAGGGAATGATAAGGAGAGAGGGGGAGACATGAGAGAGAAGGAGAGGGAGAAGGAGCGAGAGGAGGAGGGACATGCAAGGAGATAGAGAAGGAGAAGGTGGAAAGAGAGATGGAGGAGAGAGGGAAAGAGATGAGAGAGAGAGGGAGGGGAATGAGAAGGTGAAAAAGAGAGACAAGAGACGGAGAGCGAGAGAGAAAGAGAAGGGGGAGGGAGAGGGAAGTAGGATAGTGAAGGAGAGAGAGTACTAAGGAGAGGACAAAAGGAGAAAAAGAGAGAGAAGGAGATGGAGAAGGCGAAGGGTAGAGGAGAAAGAAAGAGAGGGATAAGGGGAAGGAGAGAACGAGAGAGAAGGGGATGCAGAGGGTTAGAAAGAGTGAAGAAGCGGAGAGAGACGGAGAAGGAGAAGGAAAAAGACAAGAAGAAAAAGGAGAGAGAGGCAGCGAAGGAGAAGGAGATGGAGAGAGGTTGAGAGAAAAGGTGGAGAGATCGACAAAGGAGGGAGAGAGGGAAGGACGAGAAGGCGAGGGAGAGGGGAACGAGAGAGGTGCGAGAGAGAAGGAGGGGGAAGGAGAAGGAGAAGTGGGGAGAGAGAGATGGAGAGTGTAGGACGAAAGAGAGGGAAATTGGGAAACGGGGAGACGGAACAAGATGATAGACGGAGATGGTGAGAGAGAGCTAGAAGGAGAAGGAGAGAGAGGAGAGGCGGACAGAGGGGGAAAGAGTGAGAAGGGAAAGGAGAGGGAGAGAGGAGAGATAGAGAAAGAGAAGTAGAGAGAACCATAGGGAATGAGAGAGAGGGAGAAGGAGAGAGATAAGGAGTGAGTGAAACAGAGGAGGAGAGTGTGAATTAGAACGAGAAGAAGAGAGAGGAGAGAGAGGAGTCCACGATTTACAGAAGCGGAGAGAGAGAAAGAGAAGGAGAGATGAAGAAGCAGAGAGAGAGAGAGGAGAGGGAGAAAGAGTGAGAGAAGGGGAGAGAGAGTCCGTAAGTGAGCTAGATGGAGGAGGACGAGGAGAAGGAGAGAGAGAAGGAATAGGAGATTGGAAGGGAAGGAGAAGGAGAGAAGGAAAGAGAGAGGGAGAAGGAGAAGTAGAGACCAATGGTAAGAAGAGGGAGAAATAGAGAGAAGGAGAGAGAAGGGGGAGAGAGAAAGAGAGAAGGAGAGAGACAAAGAGAGAGGAGGGAGATAAGGAGGAGAACGAGAAAGGCGGAGAATGGGAGAGACAAAGGGGGAGGAGAGAGATAAGGAGGAGAACGAGAGGAGTGAGAGAGAGTGAAGGTGACGGAGAGGGATGAGAGAGAGAGGAGGAAGAGAAGGAGGGAGAAGAAGGGGAGAGAAGAAGAAGGAGAACAAGGAGAGAAAAGGAGAAGGTGAGAGTGGGGAGAAGATGAGGAGAGAGAGAAGGACAAGGGGAGCGAGAGGGGAGGAGACCGAGAAGGAGAAGGAGTGGAAGAGAGGAGAGATAGAGAAGGAGGAGAGAGAAGGAAAGAGAGAGAGAAGAAGGAGACGGAGTGCGAGAGAGTAAGGTAGAGTGAGAGAGGAGGGGAGAGAGTGAAGGAGAGGGAGATGGAGGAGGGGAGGGAGAAGGAGACGGAGACGGAGAGAGAGGGAGAGAGAAAGAGCGGAGATGGAGACCGAGAGAGAGAGATGCAAGAGGAGAGGGAGACAGAGAAGGAGAAGGCAAGAGAGAGAGGGGGAGAGACAAGAAGATGAGAGAGATGGAGAAGGAAAAGGGGATAGAGGAGAGGGATTGAAGTAGAGGAGAGGGAGGAAAGGAGATTGAAGACGAAGAGTGAAGGATAAGGAGAGAGAAGATAGAAGGTAAGAGAGAATCAGAGAGAGGAGTGAGAAGTTGAGAGAGCGGGACAATAAGAGAGAGTGAAGAACAAGGAGGAGGGAGAGAGAATGAGAGAATGAAAGAGAAGGAGAGAGGGGAGAGAAGGAAGGATAAGAATAGAGAAAGAAGTAGAAGGAGGAGAGAGGGAATGATAAGGAGAGAGGGGGAGACATGAGAGAGAAGGAGAGGGAGAAGGAGCGAGAGGAGGAGGGACATGCAAGGAGATAGAGAAGGAGAAGGTGGAAAGAGAGATGGAGGAGAGAGGGAAAGAGATGAGAGAGAGAGGGAGGGGAATGAGAAGGTGAAAAAGAGAGACAAGAGACGGAGAGCGAGAGAGAAAGAGAAGGGGGAGGGAGAGGGAAGTAGGATAGTGAAGGAGAGAGAGTACTAAGGAGAGGACAAAAGGAGAAAAAGAGAGAGAAGGAGATGGAGAAGGCGAAGGGTAGAGGAGAAAGAAAGAGAGGGATAAGGGGAAGGAGAGAACGAGAGAGAAGGGGATGCAGAGGGTTAGAAAGAGTGAAGAAGCGGAGAGAGACGGAGAAGGAGAAGGAAAAAGACAAGAAGAAAAAGGAGAGAGAGGCAGCGAAGGAGAAGGAGATGGAGAGAGGTTGAGAGAAAAGGTGGAGAGATCGACAAAGGAGGGAGAGAGGGAAGGACGAGAAGGCGAGGGAGAGGGGAACGAGAGAGGTGCGAGAGAGAAGGAGGGGGAAGGAGAAGGAGAAGTGGGGAGAGAGAGATGGAGAGTGTAGGACGAAAGAGAGGGAAATTGGGAAACGGGGAGACGGAACAAGATGATAGACGGAGATGGTGAGAGAGAGCTAGAAGGAGAAGGAGAGAGAGGAGAGGCGGACAGAGGGGGAAAGAGTGAGAAGGGAAAGGAGAGGGAGAGAGGAGAGATAGAGAAAGAGAAGTAGAGAGAACCATAGGGAATGAGAGAGAGGGAGAAGGAGAGAGATAAGGAGTGAGTGAAACAGAGGAGGAGAGTGTGAATTAGAACGAGAAGAAGAGAGAGGAGAGAGAGGAGTCCACGATTTACAGAAGCGGAGAGAGAGAAAGAGAAGGAGAGATGAAGAAGCAGAGAGAGAGAGAGGAGAGGGAGAAAGAGTGAGAGAAGGGGAGAGAGAGTCCGTAAGTGAGCTAGATGGAGGAGGACGAGGAGAAGGAGAGAGAGAAGGAATAGGAGATTGGAAGGGAAGGAGAAGGAGAGAAGGAAAGAGAGAGGGAGAAGGAGAAGTAGAGACCAATGGTAAGAAGAGGGAGAAATAGAGAGAAGGAGAGAGAAGGGGGAGAGAGAAAGAGAGAAGGAGAGAGACAAAGAGAGAGGAGGGAGATAAGGAGGAGAACGAGAAAGGCGGAGAATGGGAGAGACAAAGGGGGAGGAGAGAGATAAGGAGGAGAACGAGAGGAGTGAGAGAGAGTGAAGGTGACGGAGAGGGATGAGAGAGAGAGGAGGAAGAGAAGGAGGGAGAAGAAGGGGAGAGAAGAAGAAGGAGAACAAGGAGAGAAAAGGAGAAGGTGAGAGTGGGGAGAAGATGAGGAGAGAGAGAAGGACAAGGGGAGCGAGAGGGGAGGAGACCGAGAAGGAGAAGGAGTGGAAGAGAGGAGAGATAGAGAAGGAGGAGAGAGAAGGAAAGAGAGAGAGAAGAAGGAGACGGAGTGCGAGAGAGTAAGGTAGAGTGAGAGAGGAGGGGAGAGAGTGAAGGAGAGGGAGATGGAGGAGGGGAGGGAGAAGGAGACGGAGACGGAGAGAGAGGGAGAGAGAAAGAGCGGAGATGGAGACCGAGAGAGAGAGATGCAAGAGGAGAGGGAGACAGAGAAGGAGTAGGCAAGAGAGAGAGGGGGAGAGACAAGAAGATGAGAGAGATGGAGAAGGAAAACGGGATAGAGGAGAGGGATTGAAGTAGAGGAGAGGGAGGAAAGGAGATTGAAGACGAAGAGTGAAGGATAAGGAGAGAGAAGATAGAAGGTAAGAGAGAATCAGAGAGAGGAGTGAGAAGTTGAGAGAGCGGGACAATAAGAGAGAGTGAAGAACAAGGAGAAGGAGGGAGAGAGAATGAGAGAATGAAAGAGAAGGAGAGAGGGGAGAGAAGGAAGGATAAGAATAGAGAAAGAAGTAGAAGGAGGAGAGAGGGAAAGATAAGGAGAGAGGGGGAGACATGAGAGAGAAGGAGAGGGAGAAGGAGCGAGAGGAGGAGGGACATGCAAGGAGATAGAGAAGGAGAAGGTGGAAAGATAGATGGAGGAGAGAGGGAAAGAGATGAGAGAGAGAGAGGGAGGGGAATGAGAAGGTGAAAAAGAGAGACAGGAGACGGAGAGCGAGAGAGAAAGAGAAGGGGGAGGGAGAGGGAAGTAGGATAGTGAAGGAGAGAGAGTACTAAGGAGAGGACAAAAGGAGAAAAAGAGAGAGAAGGAGATGGAGAAGGCGAAGGGTAGAGGAGAAAGAAAGAGAGGGATAAGGGGAAGGAGAGAACGAGAGAGAAGGGGATGCAGAGGGTTAGAAAGCGTGAAGAAGCGGAGAGAGACGAAGAAGGAGAAGGAAAAAGACAAGAAGAAAACGGAGAGAGAGGCAGCGAAGGAGAAGGAGATGGAGAGAGGTTGAGAGAAAAGGTGGAGAGATCGACAAAGGAGGGAGAGAGGGAAGGACGAGAAGGCGAGGGAGAGGGGAACGAGAGAGGTGCGAGACAGAAGGAGGGGGAAGGAGAAGGAGAAGTGGGGAGAGAGAGATGGAGAGTGTAGGACGAAAGAGAGGGAAATTGGGAAACGGGGAGACGGAACAAGATGATAGACGGAGATGGTGAGAGAGAGCTAGAAGGAGAAGGAGAGAGAGGAGAGGCGGACAGAGGGGGAAAGAGTGAGAAGGGAAAGGAGAGGGAGAGAGGAGAGATAGAGAAAGAGAAGTAGAGAGAACCATAGGGAATGAGAGAGAGGGAGAAGGAGAGAGATAAGGAGTGAGTGAAACAGAGGAGGAGAGTGTGAATTAGAACGAGAAGAAGAGAGAGGAGAGAGAGGAGTCCACGATTTACAGAAGCGGAGAGAGAGAAAGAGAAGGAGAGATGAAGAAGCAGAGAGAGAGAGAGGAGAGGGAGAAAGAGTGAGAGAAGGGGAGAGAGAGTCCGTAAGTGAGCTAGATGGAGGAGGACGAGGAGAAGGAGAGAGAGAAGGAATAGGAGATTGGAAGGGAAGGAGAAGGAGAGAAGGAAAGAGAGAGGGAGAAGGAGAAGTAGAGACCAATGGTAAGAAGAGGGAGAAATAGAGAGAAGGAGAGAGAAGGGGGAGAGAGAAAGAGAGAAGGAGAGAGACAAAGAGAGAGGAGGGAGATAAGGAGGAGAACGAGAAAGGCGGAGAATGGGAGAGACAAAGGGGGAGGAGAGAGATAAGGAGGAGAACGAGAGGAGTGAGAGAGAGTGAAGGTGACGGAGAGGGATGAGAGAGAGAGGAGGAAGAGAAGGAGGGAGAAGAAGGGGAGAGAAGAAGAAGGAGAACAAGGAGAGAAAAGGAGAAGGTGAGAGTGGGGAGAAGATGAGGAGAGAGAGAAGGACAAGGGGAGCGAGAGGGGAGGAGACCGAGAAGGAGAAGGAGTGGAAGAGAGGAGAGATAGAGAAGGAGGAGAGAGAAGGAAAGAGAGAGAGAAGGAGGAGACGGAGTGCGAGAGAGTAAGGTAGAGTGAGAGAGGAGGGGAGAGAGTGAAGGAGAGGGAGATGGAGGAGGGGAGGGAGAAGGAGACGGAGACGGAGAGAGAGGGAGAGAGAAAGAGCGGAGATGGAGACCGAGAGAGAGAGATGCAAGAGGAGAGGGAGACAGAGAAGGAGAAGGCAAGAGAGAGAGGGGGAGAGACAAGAAGATGAGAGAGATGGAGAAGGAAAACGGGATAGAGGAGAGGGATTGAAGTAGAGGAGAGGGAGGAAAGGAGATTGAAGACGAAGAGTGAAGGATAAGGAGAGAGAAGATAGAAGGTAAGAGAGAATCAGAGAGAGGAGTGAGAAGTTGAGAGAGCGGGACAATAAGAGAGAGTGAAGAACAAGGAGAAGGAGGGAGAGAGAATGAGAGAATGAAAGAGAAGGAGAGAGGGGAGAGAAGGAAGGATAAGAATAGAGAAAGAAGTAGAAGGAGGAGAGAGGGAAAGATAAGGAGAGAGGGGGAGACATGAGAGAGAAGGAGAGGGAGAAGGAGCGAGAGGAGGAGGGACATGCAAGGAGATAGAGAAGGAGAAGGTGGAAAGAGAGATGGAGGAGAGAGGGAAAGAGATGAGAGAGAGAGAGGGAGGGGAATGAGAAGGTGAAAAAGAGAGACAGGAGACGGAGAGCGAGAGAGAAAGAGAAGGGGGAGGGAGAGGGAAGTAGGATAGTGAAGGAGAGAGAGTACTAAGGAGAGGACAAAAGGAGAAAAAGAGAGAGAAGGAGATGGAGAAGGCGAAGGGTAGAGGAGAAAGAAAGAGAGGGATAAGGGGAAGGAGAGAACGAGAGAGAAGGGGATGCAGAGGGTTAGAAAGCGTGAAGAAGCGGAGAGAGACGGAGAAGGAGAAGGAAAAAGACAAGAAGAAAACGGAGAGAGAGGCAGCGAAGGAGAAGGAGATGGAGAGAGGTTGAGAGAAAAGGTGGAGAGATCGACAAAGGAGGGAGAGAGGGAAGGACGAGAAGGCGAGGGAGAGGGGAACGAGAGAGGTGCGAGACAGAAGGAGGGGGAAGGAGAAGGAGAAGTGGGGAGAGAGAGATGGAGAGTGTAGGACGAAAGAGAGGGAAATTGGGAAACGGGGAGACGGAACAAGATGATAGACGGAGATGGTGAGAGAGAGCTAGAAGGAGAAGGAGAGAGAGGAGAGGCGGACAGAGGGGGAAAGAGTGAGAAGGGAAAGGAGAGGGAGAGAGGAGAGATAGAGAAAGAGAAGTAGAGAGAACCATAGGGAATGAGAGAGAGGGAGAAGGAGAGAGATAAGGAGTGAGTGAAACAGAGGAGGAGAGTGTGAATTAGAACGAGAAGAAGAGAGAGGAGAGAGAGGAGTCCACGATTTACAGAAGCGGAGAGAGAGAAAGAGAAGGAGAGATGAAGAAGCAGAGAGAGAGAGAGGAGAGGGAGAAAGAGTGAGAGAAGGGGAGAGAGAGTCCGTAAGTGAGCTAGATGGAGGAGGACGAGGAGAAGGAGAGAGAGAAGGAATAGGAGATTGGAAGGGAAGGAGAAGGAGAGAAGGAAAGAGAGAGGGAGAAGGAGAAGTAGAGACCAATGGTAAGAAGAGGGAGAAATAGAGAGAAGGAGAGAGAAGGGGGAGAGAGAAAGAGAGAAGGAGAGAGACAAAGAGAGAGGAGGGAGATAAGGAGGAGAACGAGAAAGGCGGAGAATGGGAGAGACAAAGGGGGAGGAGAGAGATAAGGAGGAGAACGAGAGGAGTGAGAGAGAGTGAAGGTGACGGAGAGGGATGAGAGAGAGAGGAGGAAGAGAAGGAGGGAGAAGAAGGGGAGAGAAGAAGAAGGAGAACAAGGAGAGAAAAGGAGAAGGTGAGAGTGGGGAGAAGATGAGGAGAGAGAGAAGGACAAGGGGAGCGAGAGGGGAGGAGACCGAGAAGGAGAAGGAGTGGAAGAGAGGAGAGATAGAGAAGGAGGAGAGAGAAGGAAAGAGAGAGAGAAGAAGGAGACGGAGTGCGAGAGAGTAAGGTAGAGTGAGAGAGGAGGGGAGAGAGTGAAGGAGAGGGAGATGGAGGAGGGGAGGGAGAAGGAGACGGAGACGGAGAGAGAGGGAGAGAGAAAGAGCGGAGATGGAGACCGAGAGAGAGAGATGCAAGAGGAGAGGGAGACAGAGAAGGAGTAGGCAAGAGAGAGAGGGGGAGAGACAAGAAGATGAGAGAGATGGAGAAGGAAAACGGGATAGAGGAGAGGGATTGAAGTAGAGGAGAGGGAGGAAAGGAGATTGAAGACGAAGAGTGAAGGATAAGGAGAGAGAAGATAGAAGGTAAGAGAGAATCAGAGAGAGGAGTGAGAAGTTGAGAGAGCGGGACAATAAGAGAGAGTGAAGAACAAGGAGAAGGAGGGAGAGAGAATGAGAGAATGAAAGAGAAGGAGAGAGGGGAGAGAAGGAAGGATAAGAATAGAGAAAGAAGTAGAAGGAGGAGAGAGGGAAAGATAAGGAGAGAGGGGGAGACATGAGAGAGAAGGAGAGGGAGAAGGAGCGAGAGGAGGAGGGACATGCAAGGAGATAGAGAAGGAGAAGGTGGAAAGATAGATGGAGGAGAGAGGGAAAGAGATGAGAGAGAGAGAGGGAGGGGAATGAGAAGGTGAAAAAGAGAGACAGGAGACGGAGAGCGAGAGAGAAAGAGAAGGGGGAGGGAGAGGGAAGTAGGATAGTGAAGGAGAGAGAGTACTAAGGAGAGGACAAAAGGAGAAAAAGAGAGAGAAGGAGATGGAGAAGGCGAAGGGTAGAGGAGAAAGAAAGAGAGGGATAAGGGGAAGGAGAGAACGAGAGAGAAGGGGATGCAGAGGGTTAGAAAGCGTGAAGAAGCGGAGAGAGACGAAGAAGGAGAAGGAAAAAGACAAGAAGAAAACGGAGAGAGAGGCAGCGAAGGAGAAGGAGATGGAGAGAGGTTGAGAGAAAAGGTGGAGAGATCGACAAAGGAGGGAGAGAGGGAAGGACGAGAAGGCGAGGGAGAGGGGAACGAGAGAGGTGCGAGACAGAAGGAGGGGGAAGGAGAAGGAGAAGTGGGGAGAGAGAGATGGAGAGTGTAGGACGAAAGAGAGGGAAATTGGGAAACGGGGAGACGGAACAAGATGATAGACGGAGATGGTGAGAGAGAGCTAGAAGGAGAAGGAGAGAGAGGAGAGGCGGACAGAGGGGGAAAGAGTGAGAAGGGAAAGGAGAGGGAGAGAGGAGAGATAGAGAAAGAGAAGTAGAGAGAACCATAGGGAATGAGAGAGAGGGAGAAGGAGAGAGATAAGGAGTGAGTGAAACAGAGGAGGAGAGTGTGAATTAGAACGAGAAGAAGAGAGAGGAGAGAGAGGAGTCCACGATTTACAGAAGCGGAGAGAGAGAAAGAGAAGGAGAGATGAAGAAGCAGAGAGAGAGAGAGGAGAGGGAGAAAGAGTGAGAGAAGGGGAGAGAGAGTCCGTAAGTGAGCTAGATGGAGGAGGACGAGGAGAAGGAGAGAGAGAAGGAATAGGAGATTGGAAGGGAAGGAGAAGGAGAGAAGGAAAGAGAGAGGGAGAAGGAGAAGTAGAGACCAATGGTAAGAAGAGGGAGAAATAGAGAGAAGGAGAGAGACAAAGAGAGAGGAGGGAGATAAGGAGGAGAACGAGAAAGGCGGAGAATGGGAGAGACAAAGGGGGAGGAGAGAGATAAGGAGGAGAACGAGAGGAGTGAGAGAGAGTGAAGGTGACGGAGAGGGATGAGAGAGAGAGGAGGAAGAGAAGGAGGGAGAAGAAGGGGAGAGAAGAAGAAGGAGAACAAGGAGAGAAAAGGAGAAGGTGAGAGTGGGGAGAAGATGAGGAGAGAGAGAAGGACAAGGGGAGCGAGAGGGGAGGAGACCGAGAAGGAGAAGGAGTGGAAGAGAGGAGAGATAGAGAAGGAGGAGAGAGAAGGAAAGAGAGAGAGAAGGAGGAGACGGAGTGCGAGAGAGTAAGGTAGAGTGAGAGAGGAGGGGAGAGAGTGAAGGAGAGGGAGATGGAGGAGGGGAGGGAGAAGGAGACGGAGACGGAGAGAGAGGGAGAGAGAAAGAGCGGAGATGGAGACCGAGAGAGAGAGATGCAAGAGGAGAGGGAGACAGAGAAGGAGAAGGCAAGAGAGAGAGGGGGAGAGACAAGAAGATGAGAGAGATGGAGAAGGAAAACGGGATAGAGGAGAGGGATTGAAGTAGAGGAGAGGGAGGAAAGGAGATTGAAGACGAAGAGTGAAGGATAAGGAGAGAGAAGATAGAAGGTAAGAGAGAATCAGAGAGAGGAGTGAGAAGTTGAGAGAGCGGGACAATAAGAGAGAGTGAAGAACAAGGAGAAGGAGGGAGAGAGAATGAGAGAATGAAAGAGAAGGAGAGAGGGGAGAGAAGGAAGGATAAGAATAGAGAAAGAAGTAGAAGGAGGAGAGAGGGAAAGATAAGGAGAGAGGGGGAGACATGAGAGAGAAGGAGAGGGAGAAGGAGCGAGAGGAGGAGGGACATGCAAGGAGATAGAGAAGGAGAAGGTGGAAAGAGAGATGGAGGAGAGAGGGAAAGAGATGAGAGAGAGAGAGGGAGGGGAATGAGAAGGTGAAAAAGAGAGACAGGAGACGGAGAGCGAGAGAGAAAGAGAAGGGGGAGGGAGAGGGAAGTAGGATAGTGAAGGAGAGAGAGTACTAAGGAGAGGACAAAAGGAGAAAAAGAGAGAGAAGGAGATGGAGAAGGCGAAGGGTAGAGGAGAAAGAAAGAGAGGGATAAGGGGAAGGAGAGAACGAGAGAGAAGGGGATGCAGAGGGTTAGAAAGCGTGAAGAAGCGGAGAGAGACGGAGAAGGAGAAGGAAAAAGACAAGAAGAAAAAGGAGAGAGAGGCAGCGAAGGAGAAGGAGATGGAGAGAGGTTGAGAGAAAAGGTGGAGAGATCGACAAAGGAGGGAGAGAGGGAAGGACGAGAAGGCGAGGGAGAGGGGAACGAGAGAGGTGCGAGACAGAAGGAGGGGGAAGGAGAAGGAGAAGTGGGGAGAGAGAGATGGAGAGTGTAGGACGAAAGAGAGGGAAATTGGGAAACGGGGAGACGGAACAAGATGATAGACGGAGATGGTGAGAGAGAGCTAAAAGGAGAAGGAGAGAGAGGAGAGGCGGACAGAGGGGGAAAGAGTGAGAAGGGAAAGGAGAGGGAGAGAGGAGAGATAGAGAAAGAGAAGTAGAGAGAACCATAGGGAATGAGAGAGAGGGAGAAGGAGAGAGATAAGGAGTGAGTGAAACAGAGGAGGAGAGTGTGAATTAGAACGAGAAGAAGAGAGAGGAGAGAGAGGAGTCCACGATTTACAGAAGCGGAGAGAGAGAAAGAGAAGGAGAGATGAAGAAGCAGAGAGAGAGAGAGGAGAGGGAGAAAGAGTGAGAGAAGGGGAGAGAGAGTCCGTAAGTGAGCTAGATGGAGGAGGACGAGGAGAAGGAGAGAGAGAAGGAATAGGAGATTGGAAGGGAAGGAGAAGGAGAGAAGGAAAGAGAGAGGGAGAAGGAGAAGTAGAGACCAATGGTAAGAAGAGGGAGAAATAGAGAGAAGGAGAGAGAAGGGGGAGAGAGAAAGAGAGAAGGAGAGAGACAAAGAGAGAGGAGGGAGATAAGGAGGAGAACGAGAAAGGCGGAGAATGGGAGAGACAAAGGGGGAGGAGAGAGATAAGGAGGAGAACGAGAGGAGTGAGAGAGAGTGAAGGTGACGGAGAGGGATGAGAGAGAGAGGAGGAAGAGAAGGAGGGAGAAGAAGGGGAGAGAAGAAGAAGGAGAACAAGGAGAGAAAAGGAGAAGGTGAGAGTGGGGAGAAGATTAGGAGAGAGAGAAGGACAAGGGGAGCGAGAGGGGAGGAGACCGAGAAGGAGAAGGAGTGGAAGAGAGGAGAGATAGAGAAGGAGGAGAGAGAAGGAAAGAGAGAGAGAAGGAGGAGACGGAGTGCGAGAGAGTAAGGTAGAGTGAGAGAGGAGGGGAGAGAGTGAAGGAGAGGGAGATGGAGGAGGGGAGGGAGAAGGAGACGGAGACGGAGAGAGAGGGAGAGAGAAAGAGCGGAGATGGAGACCGAGAGAGAGAGATGCAAGAGGAGAGGGAGACAGAGAAGGAGAAGGCAAGAGAGAGAGGGGGAGAGACAAGAAGATGAGAGAGATGGAGAAGGAAAACGGGATAGAGGAGAGGGATTGAAGTAGAGGAGAGGGAGGAAAGGAGATTGAAGACGAAGAGTGAAGGATAAGGAGAGAGAAGATAGAAGGTAAGAGAGAATCAGAGAGAGGAGTGAGAAGTTGAGAGAGCGGGACAATAAGAGAGAGTGAAGAACAAGGAGAAGGAGGGAGAGAGAATGAGAGAATGAAAGAGAAGGAGAGAGGGGAGAGAAGGAAGGATAAGAATAGAGAAAGAAGTAGAAGGAGGAGAGAGGGAAAGATAAGGAGAGAGGGGGAGACATGAGAGAGAAGGAGAGGGAGAAGGAGCGAGAGGAGGAGGGACATGCAAGGAGATAGAGAAGGAGAAGGTGGAAAGAGAGATGGAGGAGAGAGGGAAAGAGATGAGAGAGAGAGGGAGGGGAATGAGAAGGTGAAAAAGAGAGACAGGAGACGGAGAGCGAGAGAGAAAGAGAAGGGGGATGGAGAGGGAAGTAGGATAGTGAAGGAGAGAGAGTACTAAGGAGAGGACAAAAGGAGAAAAAGAGAGAGAAGGAGATGGAGAAGGCGAAGGGTAGAGGAGAAAGAAAGAGAGGGATAAGGGGAAGGAGAGAACGAGAGAGAAGGGGATGCAGAGGGTTAGAAAGAGTGAAGAAGCGCAGAGAGACGGAGAAGGAGAAGGAAAAAGACAAGAAGAAAACGGAGAGAGAGGCAGCGAAGGAGAAGGAGATGGAGAGAGGTTGAGAGAAAAGGTGGAGAGATCGACAAAGGAGGGAGAGAGGGAAGGACGAGAAGGCGAGGGAGAGGGGAACGAGAGAGGTGCGAGAGAGAAGGAGGGGGAAGGAGAAGGAGAAGTGGGGAGAGAGAGATGGAGAGTGTAGGACGAAAGAGAGGGAAATTGGGAAACGGGGAGACGGAACAAGATGATAGACGGAGATGGTGAGAGAGAGCTAGAAGGAGAAGGAGAGAGAGGAGAGGCGGACAGAGGGGGAAAGAGTGAGAAGGGAAAGGAGAGGGAGAGAGGAGAGATAGAGAAAGAGAAGTAGAGAGAACCATAGGGAATGAGAGAGAGGGAGAAGGAGAGAGATAAGGAGTGAGTGAAACAGAGGAGGAGAGTGTGAATTAGAACGAGAAGAAGAGAGAGGAGAGAGAGGAGTCCACGATTTACAGAAGCGGAGAGAGAGAAAGAGAAGGAGAGATGAAGAAGCAGAGAGAGAGAGAGGAGAGGGAGAAAGAGTGAGAGAAGGGGAGAGAGAGTCCGTAAGTGAGCTAGATGGAGGAGGACGAGGAGAAGGAGAGAGAAGGAATAGGAGATTGGAAGGGAAGGAGAAGGAGAGAAGGAAAGAGAGAGGGAGAAGGAGAAGTAGAGACCAATGGTAAGAAGAGGGAGAAATAGAGAGAAGGAGAGAGAAGGGGGTGAGAGAAAGAGAGAAGGAGAGAGACAAAGAGAGAGGAGGGAGATAAGGAGGAGAACGAGAAAGGCGGAGAATGGGAGAGACAAAGGGGGAGGAGAGAGATAAGGAGGAGAACGAGAGGAGTGAGAGAGAGTGAAGGTGACGGAGAGGGATGAGAGAGAGAGGAGGAAGAGAAGGAGGGAGAAGAAGGGGAGAGAAGAAGAAGGAGAACAAGGAGAGAAAAGGAGAAGGTGAGAGTGGGGAGAAGATGAGGAGAGAGAGAAGGACAAGGGGAGCGAGAGGGGAGGAGACCGAGAAGGAGAAGGAGTGGAAGAGAGGAGAGATAGAGAAGGAGGAGAGAGAAGGAAAGAGAGAGAGAAGGAGGAGACGGAGTGCGAGAGAGTAAGGTAGAGTGAGAGAGGAGGGGAGAGAGTGAAGGAGAGGGAGATGGAGGAGGGGAGGGAGAAGGAGACGGAGACGGAGAGAGAGGGAGAGAGAAAGAGCGGAGATGGAGACCGAGAGAGAGAGATGCAAGAGGAGAGGGAGACAGAGAAGGAGAAGGCAAGAGAGAGAGGGGGAGAGACAAGAAGATGAGAGAGATGGAGAAGGAAAACGGGATAGAGGAGAGGGATTGAAGTAGAGGAGAGGGAGGAAAGGAGATTGAAGACGAAGAGTGAAGGATAAGGAGAGAGAAGATAGAAGGTAAGAGAGAATCAGAGAGAGGAGTGAGAAGTTGAGAGAGCGGGACAATAAGAGAGAGTGAAGAACAAGGAGAAGGAGGGAGAGAGAATGAGAGAATGAAAGAGAAGGAGAGAGGGGAGAGAAGGAAGGATAAGAATAGAGAAAGAAGTAGAAGGAGGAGAGAGGGAAAGATAAGGAGAGAGGGGGAGACATGAGAGAGAAGGAGAGGGAGAAGGAGCGAGAGGAGGAGGGACATGCAAGGAGATAGAGAAGGAGAAGGTGGAAAGAGAGATGGAGGAGAGAGGGAAAGAGATGAGAGAGAGAGGGAGGGGAATGAGAAGGTGAAAAAGAGAGACAGGAGACGGAGAGCGAGAGAGAAAGAGAAGGGGGATGGAGAGGGAAGTAGGATAGTGAAGGAGAGAGAGTACTAAGGAGAGGACAAAAGGAGAAAAAGAGAGAGAAGGAGATGGAGAAGGCGAAGGGTAGAGGAGAAAGAAAGAGAGGGATAAGGGGAAGGAGAGAACGAGAGAGAAGGGGATGCAGAGGGTTAGAAAGAGTGAAGAAGCGCAGAGAGACGGAGAAGGAGAAGGAAAAAGACAAGAAGAAAACGGAGAGAGAGGCAGCGAAGGAGAAGGAGATGGAGAGAGGTTGAGAGAAAAGGTGGAGAGATCGACAAAGGAGGGAGAGAGGGAAGGACGAGAAGGCGAGGGAGAGGGGAACGAGAGAGGTGCGAGAGAGAAGGAGGGGGAAGGAGAAGGAGAAGTGGGGAGAGAGAGATGGAGAGTGTAGGACGAAAGAGAGGGAAATTGGGAAACGGGGAGACGGAACAAGATGATAGACGGAGATGGTGAGAGAGAGCTAGAAGGAGAAGGAGAGAGAGGAGAGGCGGACAGAGGGGGAAAGAGTGAGAAGGGAAAGGAGAGGGAGAGAGGAGAGATAGAGAAAGAGAAGTAGAGAGAACCATAGGGAATGAGAGAGAGGGAGAAGGAGAGAGATAAGGAGTGAGTGAAACACAGGAGGAGAGTGTGAATTAGAACGAGAAGAAGAGAGAGGAGAGAGAGGAGTCCACGATTTACAGAAGCGGAGAGAGAGAAAGAGAAGGAGAGATGAAGAAGCAGAGAGAGAGAGAGGAGAGGGAGAAAGAGTGAGAGAAGGGGAGAGAGAGTCCGTAAGTGAGCTAGATGGAGGAGGACGAGGAGAAGGAGAGAGAAGGAATAGGAGATTGGAAGGGAAGGAGAAGGAGAGAAGGAAAGAGAGAGGGAGAAGGAGAAGTAGAGACCAATGGTAAGAAGAGGGAGAAATAGAGAGAAGGAGAGAGAAGGGGGAGAGAGAAAGAGAGAAGGAGAGAGACAAAGAGAGAGGAGGGAGATAAGGAGGAGAACGAGAAAGGCGGAGAATGGGAGAGACAAAGGGGGAGGAGAGAGATAAGGAGGAGAACGAGAGGAGTGAGAGAGAGTGAAGGTGACGGAGAGGGATGAGAGAGAGAGGAGGAAGAGAAGGAGGGAGAAGAAGGGGAGAGAAGAAGAAGGAGAACAAGGAGAGAAAAGGAGAAGGTGAGAGTGGGGAGAAGATGAGGAGAGAGAGAAGGACAAGGGGAGCGAGAGGGGAGGAGACCGAGAAGGAGAAGGAGTGGAAGAGAGGAGAGATAGAGAAGGAGGAGAGAGAAGGAAAGAGAGAGAGAAGGAGGAGACGGAGTGCGAGAGAGTAAGGTAGAGTGAGAGAGGAGGGGAGAGAGTGAAGGAGAGGGAGATGGAGGAGGGGAGGGAGAAGGAGACGGAGACGGAGAGAGAGGGAGAGAGAAAGAGCGGAGATGGAGACCGAGAGAGAGAGATGCAAGAGGAGAGGGAGACAGAGAAGGAGAAGGCAAGAGAGAGAGGGGGAGAGACAAGAAGATGAGAGAGATGGAGAAGGAAAACGGGATAGAGGAGAGGGATTGAAGTAGAGGAGAGGGAGGAAAGGAGATTGAAGACGAAGAGTGAAGGATAAGGAGAGAGAAGATAGAAGGTAAGAGAGAATCAGAGAGAGGAGTGAGAAGTTGAGAGAGCGGGACAATAAGAGAGAGTGAAGAACAAGGAGAAGGAGGGAGAGAGAATGAGAGAATGAAAGAGAAGGAGAGAGGGGAGAGACGGAAGGATAAGAATAGAGAAAGAAGTAGAAGGAGGAGAGAGGGAAAGATAAGGAGAGAGGGGGAGACATGAGAGAGAAGGAGAGGGAGAAGGAGCGAGAGGAGGAGGGACATGCAAGGAGATAGAGAAGGAGAAGGTGGAAAGAGAGATGGAGGAGAGAGGGAAAGAGATGAGAGAGAGAGGGAGGGGAATGAGAAGGTGAAAAAGAGAGACAGGAGACGGAGAGCGAGAGAGAAAGAGAAGGGGGATGGAGAGGGAAGTAGGATAGTGAAGGAGAGAGAGTACTAAGGAGAGGACAAAAGGAGAAAAAGAGAGAGAAGGAGATGGAGAAGGCGAAGGGTAGAGGAGAAAGAAAGAGAGGGATAAGGGGAAGGAGAGAACGAGAGAGAAGGGGATGCAGAGGGTTAGAAAGAGTGAAGAAGCGCAGAGAGACGGAGAAGGAGAAGGAAAAAGACAAGAAGAAAACGGAGAGAGAGGCAGCGAAGGAGAAGGAGATGGAGAGAGGTTGAGAGAAAAGGTGGAGAGATCGACAAAGGAGGGAGAGAGGGAAGGACGAGAAGGCGAGGGAGAGGGGAACGAGAGAGGTGCGAGAGAGAAGGAGGGGGAAGGAGAAGGAGAAGTGGGGAGAGAGAGATGGAGAGTGTAGGACGAAAGAGAGGGAAATTGGGAAACGGGGAGACGGAACAAGATGATAGACGGAGATGGTGAGAGAGAGCTAGAAGGAGAAGGAGAGAGAGGAGAGGCGGACAGAGGGGGAAAGAGTGAGAAGGGAAAGGAGAGGGAGAGAGGAGAGATAGAGAAAGAGAAGTAGAGAGAACCATAGGGAATGAGAGAGAGGGAGAAGGAGAGAGATAAGGAGTGAGTGAAACAGAGGAGGAGAGTGTGAATTAGAACGAGAAGAAGAGAGAGGAGAGAGAGGAGTCCACGATTTACAGAAGCGGAGAGAGAGAAAGAGAAGGAGAGATGAAGAAGCAGAGAGAGAGAGAGGAGAGGGAGAAAGAGTGAGAGAAGGGGAGAGAGAGTCCGTAAGTGAGCTAGATGGAGGAGGACGAGGAGAAGGAGAGAGAAGGAATAGGAGATTGGAAGGGAAGGAGAAGGAGAGAAGGAAAGAGAGAGGGAGAAGGAGAAGTAGAGACCAATGGTAAGAAGAGGGAGAAATAGAGAGAAGGAGAGAGAAGGGGGAGAGAGAAAGAGAGAAGGAGAGAGACAAAGAGAGAGGAGGGAGATAAGGAGGAGAACGAGAAAGGCGGAGAATGGGAGAGACAAAGGGGGAGGAGAGAGATAAGGAGGAGAACGAGAGGAGTGAGAGAGAGTGAAGGTGACGGAGAGGGATGAGAGAGAGAGGAGGAAGAGAAGGAGGGAGAAGAAGGGGAGAGAAGAAGAAGGAGAACAAGGAGAGAAAAGGAGAAGGTGAGAGTGGGGAGAAGATGAGGAGAGAGAGAAGGACAAGGGGAGCGAGAGGGGAGGAGACCGAGAAGGAGAAGGAGTGGAAGAGAGGAGAGATAGAGAAGGAGGAGAGAGAAGGAAAGAGAGAGAGAAGGAGGAGACGGAGTGCGAGAGAGTAAGGTAGAGTGAGAGAGGAGGGGAGAGAGTGAAGGAGAGGGAGATGGAGGAGGGGAGGGAGAAGGAGACGGAGACGGAGAGAGAGGGAGAGAGAAAGAGCGGAGATGGAGACCGAGAGAGAGAGATGCAAGAGGAGAGGGAGACAGAGAAGGAGAAGGCAAGAGAGAGAGGGGGAGAGACAAGAAGATGAGAGAGATGGAGAAGGAAAACGGGATAGAGGAGAGGGATTGAAGTAGAGGAGAGGGAGGAAAGGAGATTGAAGACGAAGAGTGAAGGATAAGGAGAGAGAAGATAGAAGGTAAGAGAGAATCAGAGAGAGGAGTGAGAAGTTGAGAGAGCGGGACAATAAGAGAGAGTGAAGAACAAGGAGAAGGAGGGAGAGAGAATGAGAGAATGAAAGAGAAGGAGAGAGGGGAGAGACGGAAGGATAAGAATAGAGAAAGAAGTAGAAGGAGGAGAGAGGGAAAGATAAGGAGAGAGGGGGAGACATGAGAGAGAAGGAGAGGGAGAAGGAGCGAGAGGAGGAGGGACATGCAAGGAGATAGAGAAGGAGAAGGTGGAAAGAGAGATGGAGGAGAGAGGGAAAGAGATGAGAGAGAGAGGGAGGGGAATGAGAAGGTGAAAAAGAGAGACAGGAGACGGAGAGCGAGAGAGAAAGAGAAGGGGGATGGAGAGGGAAGTAGGATAGTGAAGGAGAGAGAGTACTAAGGAGAGGACAAAAGGAGAAAAAGAGAGAGAAGGAGATGGAGAAGGCGAAGGGTAGAGGAGAAAGAAAGAGAGGGATAAGGGGAAGGAGAGAACGAGAGAGAAGGGGATGCAGAGGGTTAGAAAGAGTGAAGAAGCGCAGAGAGACGGAGAAGGAGAAGGAAAAAGACAAGAAGAAAACGGAGAGAGAGGCAGCGAAGGAGAAGGAGATGGAGAGAGGTTGAGAGAAAAGGTGGAGAGATCGACAAAGGAGGGAGAGAGGGAAGGACGAGAAGGCGAGGGAGATGGGAACGAGAGAGGTGCGAGAGAGAAGGAGGGGGAAGGAGAAGGAGAAGTGGGGAGAGAGAGATGGAGAGTGTAGGACGAAAGAGAGGGAAATTGGGAAACGGGGAGACGGAACAAGATGATAGACGGAGATGGTGAGAGAGAGCTAGAAGGAGAAGGAGAGAGAGGAGAGGCGGACAGAGGGGGAAAGAGTGAGAAGGGAAAGGAGAGGGAGAGAGGAGAGATAGAGAAAGAGAAGTAGAGAGAACCATAGGGAATGAGAGAGAGGGAGAAGGAGAGAGATAAGGAGTGAGTGAAACAGAGGAGGAGAGTGTGAATTAGAACGAGAAGAAGAGAGAGGAGAGAGAGGAGTCCACGATTTACAGAAGCGGAGAGAGAGAAAGAGAAGGAGAGATGAAGAAGCAGAGAGAGAGAGAGGAGAGGGAGAAAGAGTGAGAGAAGGGGAGAGAGAGTCCGTAAGTGAGCTAGATGGAGGAGGACGAGGAGAAGGAGAGAGAAGGAATAGGAGATTGGAAGGGAAGGAGAAGGAGAGAAGGAAAGAGAGAGGGAGAAGGAGAAGTAGAGACCAATGGTAAGAAGAGGGAGAAATAGAGAGAAGGAGAGAGAAGGGGGAGAGAGAAAGAGAGAAGGAGAGAGACAAAGAGAGAGGAGGGAGATAAGGAGGAGAACGAGAAAGGCGGAGAATGGGAGAGACAAAGGGGGAGGAGAGAGATAAGGAGGAGAACGAGAGGAGTGAGAGAGAGTGAAGGTGACGGAGAGGGATGAGAGAGAGAGGAGGAAGAGAAGGAGGGAGAAGAAGGGGAGAGAAGAAGAAGGAGAACAAGGAGAGAAAAGGAGAAGGTGAGAGTGGGGAGAAGATGAGGAGAGAGAGAAGGACAAGGGGAGCGAGAGGGGAGGAGACCGAGAAGGAGAAGGAGTGGAAGAGAGGAGAGATAGAGAAGGAGGAGAGAGAAGGAAAGAGAGAGAGAAGGAGGAGACGGAGTGCGAGAGAGTAAGGTAGAGTGAGAGAGGAGGGGAGAGAGTGAAGGAGAGGGAGATGGAGGAGGGGAGGGAGAAGGAGACGGAGACGGAGAGAGAGGGAGAGAGAAAGAGCGGAGATGGAGACCGAGAGAGAGAGATGCAAGAGGAGAGGGAGACAGAGAAGGAGAAGGCAAGAGAGAGAGGGGGAGAGACAAGAAGATGAGAGAGATGGAGAAGGAAAACGGGATAGAGGAGAGGGATTGAAGTAGAGGAGAGGGAGGAAAGGAGATTGAAGACGAAGAGTGAAGGATAAGGAGAGAGAAGATAGAAGGTAAGAGAGAATCAGAGAGAGGAGTGAGAAGTTGAGAGAGCGGGACAATAAGAGAGAGTGAAGAACAAGGAGAAGGAGGGAGAGAGAATGAGAGAATGAAAGAGAAGGAGAGAGGGGAGAGACGGAAGGATAAGAATAGAGAAAGAAGTAGAAGGAGGAGAGAGGGAAAGATAAGGAGAGAGGGGGAGACATGAGAGAGAAGGAGAGGGAGAAGGAGCGAGAGGAGGAGGGACATGCAAGGAGATAGAGAAGGAGAAGGTGGAAAGAGAGATGGAGGAGAGAGGGAAAGAGATGAGAGAGAGAGGGAGGGGAATGAGAAGGTGAAAAAGAGAGACAGGAGACGGAGAGCGAGAGAGAAAGAGAAGGGGGATGGAGAGGGAAGTAGGATAGTGAAGGAGAGAGAGTACTAAGGAGAGGACAAAAGGAGAAAAAGAGAGAGAAGGAGATGGAGAAGGCGAAGGGTAGAGGAGAAAGAAAGAGAGGGATAAGGGGAAGGAGAGAACGAGAGAGAAGGGGATGCAGAGGGTTAGAAAGAGTGAAGAAGCGCAGAGAGACGGAGAAGGAGAAGGAAAAAGACAAGAAGAAAACGGAGAGAGAGGCAGCGAAGGAGAAGGAGATGGAGAGAGGTTGAGAGAAAAGGTGGAGAGATCGACAAAGGAGGGAGAGAGGGAAGGACGAGAAGGCGAGGGAGAGGGGAACGAGAGAGGTGCGAGAGAGAAGGAGGGGGAAGGAGAAGGAGAAGTGGGGAGAGAGAGATGGAGAGTGTAGGACGAAAGAGAGGGAAATTGGGAAACGGGGAGACGGAACAAGATGATAGACGGAGATGGTGAGAGAGAGCTAGAAGGAGAAGGAGAGAGAGGAGAGGCGGACAGAGGGGGAAAGAGTGAGAAGGGAAAGGAGAGGGAGAGAGGAGAGATAGAGAAAGAGAAGTAGAGAGAACCATAGGGAATGAGAGAGAGGGAGAAGGAGAGAGATAAGGAGTGAGTGAAACAGAGGAGGAGAGTGTGAATTAGAACGAGAAGAAGAGAGAGGAGAGAGAGGAGTCCACGATTTACAGAAGCGGAGAGAGAGAAAGAGAAGGAGAGATGAAGAAGCAGAGAGAGAGAGAGGAGAGGGAGAAAGAGTGAGAGAAGGGGAGAGAGAGTCCGTAAGTGAGCTAGATGGAGGAGGACGAGGAGAAGGAGAGAGAAGGAATAGGAGATTGGAAGGGAAGGAGAAGGAGAGAAGGAAAGAGAGAGGGAGAAGGAGAAGTAGAGACCAATGGTAAGAAGAGGGAGAAATAGAGAGAAGGAGAGAGAAGGGGGAGAGAGAAAGAGAGAAGGAGAGAGACAAAGAGAGAGGAGGGAGATAAGGAGGAGAACGAGAAAGGCGGAGAATGGGAGAGACAAAGGGGGAGGAGAGAGATAAGGAGGAGAACGAGAGGAGTGAGAGAGAGTGAAGGTGACGGAGAGGGATGAGAGAGAGAGGAGGAAGAGAAGGAGGGAGAAGAAGGGGAGAGAAGAAGAAGGAGAACAAGGAGAGAAAAGGAGAAGGTGAGAGTGGGGAGAAGATGAGGAGAGAGAGAAGGACAAGGGGAGCGAGAGGGGAGGAGACCGAGAAGGAGAAGGAGTGGAAGAGAGGAGAGATAGAGAAGGAGGAGAGAGAAGGAAAGAGAGAGAGAAGGAGGAGACGGAGTGCGAGAGAGTAAGGTAGAGTGAGAGAGGAGGGGAGAGAGTGAAGGAGAGGGAGATGGAGGAGGGGAGGGAGAAGGAGACGGAGACGGAGAGAGAGGGAGAGAGAAAGAGCGGAGATGGAGACCGAGAGAGAGAGATGCAAGAGGAGAGGGAGACAGAGAAGGAGAAGGCAAGAGAGAGAGGGGGAGAGACAAGAAGATGAGAGAGATGGAGAAGGAAAACGGGATAGAGGAGAGGGATTGAAGTAGAGGAGAGGGAGGAAAGGAGATTGAAGACGAAGAGTGAAGGATAAGGAGAGAGAAGATAGAAGGTAAGAGAGAATCAGAGAGAGGAGTGAGAAGTTGAGAGAGCGGGACAATAAGAGAGAGTGAAGAACAAGGAGAAGGAGGGAGAGAGAATGAGAGAATGAAAGAGAAGGAGAGAGGGGAGAGACGGAAGGATAAGAATAGAGAAAGAAGTAGAAGGAGGAGAGAGGGAAAGATAAGGAGAGAGGGGGAGACATGAGAGAGAAGGAGAGGGAGAAGGAGCGAGAGGAGGAGGGACATGCAAGGAGATAGAGAAGGAGAAGGTGGAAAGAGAGATGGAGGAGAGAGGGAAAGAGATGAGAGAGAGAGGGAGGGGAATGAGAAGGTGAAAAAGAGAGACAGGAGACGGAGAGCGAGAGAGAAAGAGAAGGGGGATGGAGAGGGAAGTAGGATAGTGAAGGAGAGAGAGTACTAAGGAGAGGACAAAAGGAGAAAAAGAGAGAGAAGGAGATGGAGAAGGCGAAGGGTAGAGGAGAAAGAAAGAGAGGGATAAGGGGAAGGAGAGAACGAGAGAGAAGGGGATGCAGAGGGTTAGAAAGAGTGAAGAAGCGCAGAGAGACGGAGAAGGAGAAGGAAAAAGACAAGAAGAAAACGGAGAGAGAGGCAGCGAAGGAGAAGGAGAAGGAGATGGAGAGAGGTTGAGAGAAAAGGTGGAGAGATCGACAAAGGAGGGAGAGAGGGAAGGACGAGAAGGCGAGGGAGAGGGGAACGAGAGAGGTGCGAGAGAGAAGGAGGGGGAAGGAGAAGGAGAAGTGGGGAGAGAGAGATGGAGAGTGTAGGACGAAAGAGAGGGAAATTGGGAAACGGGGAGACGGAACAAGATGATAGACGGAGATGGTGAGAGAGAGCTAGAAGGAGAAGGAGAGAGAGGAGAGGCGGACAGAGGGGGAAAGAGTGAGAAGGGAAAGGAGAGGGAGAGAGGAGAGATAGAGAAAGAGAAGTAGAGAGAACCATAGGGAATGAGAGAGAGGGAGAAGGAGAGAGATAAGGAGTGAGTGAAACAGAGGAGGAGAGTGTGAATTAGAACGAGAAGAAGAGAGAGGAGAGAGAGGAGTCCACGATTTACAGAAGCGGAGAGAGAGAAAGAGAAGGAGAGATGAAGAAGCAGAGAGAGAGAGAGGAGAGGGAGAAAGAGTGAGAGAAGGGGAGAGAGAGTCCGTAAGTGAGCTAGATGGAGGAGGACGAGGAGAAGGAGAGAGAAGGAATAGGAGATTGGAAGGGAAGGAGAAGGAGAGAAGGAAAGAGAGAGGGAGAAGGAGAAGTAGAGACCAATGGTAAGAAGAGGGAGAAATAGAGAGAAGGAGAGAGAAGGGGGAGAGAGAAAGAGAGAAGGAGAGAGACAAAGAGAGAGGAGGGAGATAAGGAGGAGAACGAGAAAGGCGGAGAATGGGAGAGACAAAGGGGGAGGAGAGAGATAAGGAGGAGAACGAGAGGAGTGAGAGAGAGTGAAGGTGACGGAGAGGGATGAGAGAGAGAGGAGGAAGAGAAGGAGGGAGAAGAAGGGGAGAGAAGAAGAAGGAGAACAAGGAGAGAAAAGGAGAAGGTGAGAGTGGGGAGAAGATGAGGAGAGAGAGAAGGACAAGGGGAGCGAGAGGGGAGGAGACCGAGAAGGAGAAGGAGTGGAAGAGAGGAGAGATAGAGAAGGAGGAGAGAGAAGGAAAGAGAGAGAGAAGGAGGAGACGGAGTGCGAGAGAGTAAGGTAGAGTGAGAGAGGAGGGGAGAGAGTGAAGGAGAGGGAGATGGAGGAGGGGAGGGAGAAGGAGACGGAGACGGAGAGAGAGGGAGAGAGAAAGAGCGGAGATGGAGACCGAGAGAGAGAGATGCAAGAGGAGAGGGAGACAGAGAAGGAGAAGGCAAGAGAGAGAGGGGGAGAGACAAGAAGATGAGAGAGATGGAGAAGGAAAACGGGATAGAGGAGAGGGATTGAAGTAGAGGAGAGGGAGGAAAGGAGATTGAAGACGAAGAGTGAAGGATAAGGAGAGAGAAGATAGAAGGTAAGAGAGAATCAGAGAGAGGAGTGAGAAGTTGAGAGAGCGGGACAATAAGAGAGAGTGAAGAACAAGGAGAAGGAGGGAGAGAGAATGAGAGAATGAAAGAGAAGGAGAGAGGGGAGAGACGGAAGGATAAGAATAGAGAAAGAAGTAGAAGGAGGAGAGAGGGAAAGATAAGGAGAGAGGGGGAGACATGAGAGAGAAGGAGAGGGAGAAGGAGCGAGAGGAGGAGGGACATGCAAGGAGATAGAGAAGGAGAAGGTGGAAAGAGAGATGGAGGAGAGAGGGAAAGAGATGAGAGAGAGAGGGAGGGGAATGAGAAGGTGAAAAAGAGAGACAGGAGACGGAGAGCGAGAGAGAAAGAGAAGGGGGATGGAGAGGGAAGTAGGATAGTGAAGGAGAGAGAGTACTAAGGAGAGGACAAAAGGAGAAAAAGAGAGAGAAGGAGATGGAGAAGGCGAAGGGTAGAGGAGAAAGAAAGAGAGGGATAAGGGGAAGGAGAGAACGAGAGAGAAGGGGATGCAGAGGGTTAGAAAGAGTGAAGAAGCGCAGAGAGACGGAGAAGGAGAAGGAAAAAGACAAGAAGAAAACGGAGAGAGAGGCAGCGAAGGAGAAGGAGAAGGAGATGGAGAGAGGTTGAGAGAAAAGGTGGAGAGATCGACAAAGGAGGGAGAGAGGGAAGGACGAGAAGGCGAGGGAGAGGGGAACGAGAGAGGTGCGAGAGAGAAGGAGGGGGAAGGAGAAGGAGAAGTGGGGAGAGAGAGATGGAGAGTGTAGGACGAAAGAGAGGGAAATTGGGAAACGGGGAGACGGAACAAGATGATAGACGGAGATGGTGAGAGAGAGCTAGAAGGAGAAGGAGAGAGAGGAGAGGCGGACAGAGGGGGAAAGAGTGAGAAGGGAAAGGAGAGGGAGAGAGGAGAGATAGAGAAAGAGAAGTAGAGAGAACCATAGGGAATGAGAGAGAGGGAGAAGGAGAGAGATAAGGAGTGAGTGAAACAGAGGAGGAGAGTGTGAATTAGAACGAGAAGAAGAGAGAGGAGAGAGAGGAGTCCACGATTTACAGAAGCGGAGAGAGAGAAAGAGAAGGAGAGATGAAGAAGCAGAGAGAGAGAGAGGAGAGGGAGAAAGAGTGAGAGAAGGGGAGAGAGAGTCCGTAAGTGAGCTAGATGGAGGAGGACGAGGAGAAGGAGAGAGAAGGAATAGGAGATTGGAAGGGAAGGAGAAGGAGAGAAGGAAAGAGAGAGGGAGAAGGAGAAGTAGAGACCAATGGTAAGAAGAGGGAGAAATAGAGAGAAGGAGAGAGAAGGGGGAGAGAGAAAGAGAGAAGGAGAGAGACAAAGAGAGAGGAGGGAGATAAGGAGGAGAACGAGAAAGGCGGAGAATGGGAGAGACAAAGGGGGAGGAGAGAGATAAGGAGGAGAACGAGAGGAGTGAGAGAGAGTGAAGGTGACGGAGAGGGATGAGAGAGAGAGGAGGAAGAGAAGGAGGGAGAAGAAGGGGAGAGAAGAAGAAGGAGAACAAGGAGAGAAAAGGAGAAGGTGAGAGTGGGGAGAAGATGAGGAGAGAGAGAAGGACAAGGGGAGCGAGAGGGGAGGAGACCGAGAAGGAGAAGGAGTGGAAGAGAGGAGAGATAGAGAAGGAGGAGAGAGAAGGAAAGAGAGAGAGAAGGAGGAGACGGAGTGCGAGAGAGTAAGGTAGAGTGAGAGAGGAGGGGAGAGAGTGAAGGAGAGGGAGATGGAGGAGGGGAGGGAGAAGGAGACGGAGACGGAGAGAGAGGGAGAGAGAAAGAGCGGAGATGGAGACCGAGAGAGAGAGATGCAAGAGGAGAGGGAGACAGAGAAGGAGAAGGCAAGAGAGAGAGGGGGAGAGACAAGAAGATGAGAGAGATGGAGAAGGAAAACGGGATAGAGGAGAGGGATTGAAGTAGAGGAGAGGGAGGAAAGGAGATTGAAGACGAAGAGTGAAGGATAAGGAGAGAGAAGATAGAAGGTAAGAGAGAATCAGAGAGAGGAGTGAGAAGTTGAGAGAGCGGGACAATAAGAGAGAGTGAAGAACAAGGAGAAGGAGGGAGAGAGAATGAGAGAATGAAAGAGAAGGAGAGAGGGGAGGGACGGAAGGATAAGAATAGAGAAAGAAGTAGAAGGAGGAGAGAGGGAAAGATAAGGAGAGAGGGGGAGACATGAGAGAGAAGGAGAGGGAGAAGGAGCGAGAGGAGGAGGGACATGCAAGGAGATAGAGAAGGAGAAGGTGGAAAGAGAGATGGAGGAGAGAGGGAAAGAGATGAGAGAGAGAGGGAGGGGAATGAGAAGGTGAAAAAGAGAGACAGGAGACGGAGAGCGAGAGAGAAAGAGAAGGGGGATGGAGAGGGAAGTAGGATAGTGAAGGAGAGAGAGTACTAAGGAGAGGACAAAAGGAGAAAAAGAGAGAGAAGGAGATGGAGAAGGCGAAGGGTAGAGGAGAAAGAAAGAGAGGGATAAGGGGAAGGAGAGAACGAGAGAGAAGGGGATGCAGAGGGTTAGAAAGAGTGAAGAAGCGCAGAGAGACGGAGAAGGAGAAGGAAAAAGACAAGAAGAAAACGGAGAGAGAGGCAGCGAAGGAGAAGGAGATGGAGAGAGGTTGAGAGAAAAGGTGGAGAGATCGACAAAGGAGGGAGAGAGGGAAGGACGAGAAGGCGAGGGAGAGGGGAACGAGAGAGGTGCGAGAGAGAAGGAGGGGGAAGGAGAAGGAGAAGTGGGGAGAGAGAGATGGAGAGTGTAGGACGAAAGAGAGGGAAATTGGGAAACGGGGAGACGGAACAAGATGATAGACGGAGATGGTGAGAGAGAGCTAGAAGGAGAAGGAGAGAGAGGAGAGGCGGACAGAGGGGGAAAGAGTGAGAAGGGAAAGGAGAGGGAGAGAGGAGAGATAGAGAAAGAGAAGTAGAGAGAACCATAGGGAATGAGAGAGAGGGAGAAGGAGAGAGATAAGGAGTGAGTGAAACACAGGAGGAGAGTGTGAATTAGAACGAGAAGAAGAGAGAGGAGAGAGAGGAGTCCACGATTTACAGAAGCGGAGAGAGAGAAAGAGAAGGAGAGATGAAGAAGCAGAGAGAGAGAGAGGAGAGGGAGAAAGAGTGAGAGAAGGGGAGAGAGAGTCCGTAAGTGAGCTAGATGGAGGAGGACGAGGAGAAGGAGAGAGAAGGAATAGGAGATTGGAAGGGAAGGAGAAGGAGAGAAGGAAAGAGAGAGGGAGAAGGAGAAGTAGAGACCAATGGTAAGAAGAGGGAGAAATAGAGAGAAGGAGAGAGAAGGGGGAGAGAGAAAGAGAGAAGGAGAGAGACAAAGAGAGAGGAGGGAGATAAGGAGGAGAACGAGAAAGGCGGAGAATGGGAGAGACAAAGGGGGAGGAGAGAGATAAGGAGGAGAACGAGAGGAGTGAGAGAGAGTGAAGGTGACGGAGAGGGATGAGAGAGAGAGGAGGAAGAGAAGGAGGGAGAAGAAGGGGAGAGAAGAAGAAGGAGAACAAGGAGAGAAAAGGAGAAGGTGAGAGTGGGGAGAAGATGAGGAGAGAGAGAAGGACAAGGGGAGCGAGAGGGGAGGAGACCGAGAAGGAGAAGGAGTGGAAGAGAGGAGAGATAGAGAAGGAGGAGAGAGAAGGAAAGAGAGAGAGAAGGAGGAGACGGAGTGCGAGAGAGTAAGGTAGAGTGAGAGAGGAGGGGAGAGAGTGAAGGAGAGGGAGATGGAGGAGGGGAGGGAGAAGGAGACGGAGACGGAGAGAGAGGGAGAGAGAAAGAGCGGAGATGGAGACCGAGAGAGAGAGATGCAAGAGGAGAGGGAGACAGAGAAGGAGAAGGCAAGAGAGAGAGGGGGAGAGACAAGAAGATGAGAGAGATGGAGAAGGAAAACGGGATAGAGGAGAGGGATTGAAGTAGAGGAGAGGGAGGAAAGGAGATTGAAGACGAAGAGTGAAGGATAAGGAGAGAGAAGATAGAAGGTAAGAGAGAATCAGAGAGAGGAGTGAGAAGTTGAGAGAGCGGGACAATAAGAGAGAGTGAAGAACAAGGAGAAGGAGGGAGAGAGAATGAGAGAATGAAAGAGAAGGAGAGAGGGGAGAGACGGAAGGATAAGAATAGAGAAAGAAGTAGAAGGAGGAGAGAGGGAAAGATAAGGAGAGAGGGGGAGACATGAGAGAGAAGGAGAGGGAGAAGGAGCGAGAGGAGGAGGGACATGCAAGGAGATAGAGAAGGAGAAGGTGGAAAGAGAGATGGAGGAGAGAGGGAAAGAGATGAGAGAGAGAGGGAGGGGAATGAGAAGGTGAAAAAGAGAGACAGGAGACGGAGAGCGAGAGAGAAAGAGAAGGGGGATGGAGAGGGAAGTAGGATAGTGAAGGAGAGAGAGTACTAAGGAGAGGACAAAAGGAGAAAAAGAGAGAGAAGGAGATGGAGAAGGCGAAGGGTAGAGGAGAAAGAAAGAGAGGGATAAGGGGAAGGAGAGAACGAGAGAGAAGGGGATGCAGAGGGTTAGAAAGAGTGAAGAAGCGCAGAGAGACGGAGAAGGAGAAGGAAAAAGACAAGAAGAAAACGGAGAGAGAGGCAGCGAAGGAGAAGGAGATGGAGAGAGGTTGAGAGAAAAGGTGGAGAGATCGACAAAGGAGGGAGAGAGGGAAGGACGAGAAGGCGAGGGAGAGGGGAACGAGAGAGGTGCGAGAGAGAAGGAGGGGGAAGGAGAAGGAGAAGTGGGGAGAGAGAGATGGAGAGTGTAGGACGAAAGAGAGGGAAATTGGGAAACGGGGAGACGGAACAAGATGATAGACGGAGATGGTGAGAGAGAGCTAGAAGGAGAAGGAGAGAGAGGAGAGGCGGACAGAGGGGGAAAGAGTGAGAAGGGAAAGGAGAGGGAGAGAGGAGAGATAGAGAAAGAGAAGTAGAGAGAACCATAGGGAATGAGAGAGAGGGAGAAGGAGAGAGATAAGGAGTGAGTGAAACAGAGGAGGAGAGTGTGAATTAGAACGAGAAGAAGAGAGAGGAGAGAGAGGAGTCCACGATTTACAGAAGCGGAGAGAGAGAAAGAGAAGGAGAGATGAAGAAGCAGAGAGAGAGAGAGGAGAGGGAGAAAGAGTGAGAGAAGGGGAGAGAGAGTCCGTAAGTGAGCTAGATGGAGGAGGACGAGGAGAAGGAGAGAGAAGGAATAGGAGATTGGAAGGGAAGGAGAAGGAGAGAAGGAAAGAGAGAGGGAGAAGGAGAAGTAGAGACCAATGGTAAGTAGAGGGAGAAATAGAGAGAAGGAGAGAGAAGGGGGAGAGAGAAAGAGAGAAGGAGAGAGACAAAGAGAGAGGAGGGAGATAAGGAGGAGAACGAGAAAGGCGGAAAATGGGAGAGACAAAGGGGGAGGAGAGAGATAAGGAGGAGAACGAGAGGAGTGAGAGAGAGTGAAGGTGACGGAGAGGGATGAGAGAGAGAGGAGGAAGAGAAGGAGGGAGAAGAAGGGGAGAGAAGAAGAAGGAGAACAAGGAGAGAAAAGGAGAAGGTGAGAGTGGGGAGAAGATGAGGAGAGAGAGAAGGACAAGGGGAGCGAGAGGGGAGGAGACCGAGAAGGAGAAGGAGTGGAAGAGAGGAGAGATAGAGAAGGAGGAGAGAGAAGGAAAGAGAGAGAGAAGGAGGAGACGGAGTGCGAGAGAGTAAGGTAGAGTGAGAGAGGAGGGGAGAGAGTGAAGGAGAGGGAGATGGAGGAGGGGAGGGAGAAGGAGACGGAGACGGAGAGAGAGGGAGAGAGAAAGAGCGGAGATGGAGACCGAGAGAGAGAGATGCAAGAGGAGAGGGAGACAGAGAAGGAGAAGGCAAGAGAGAGAGGGGGAGAGACAAGAAGATGAGAGAGATGGAGAAGGAAAAGGGGATAGAGGAGAGGGATTGAAGTAGAGGAGAGGGAGGAAAGGAGATTGAAGACGAAGAGTGAAGGATAAGGAGAGAGAAGATAGAAGGTAAGAGAGAATCAGAGAGAGGAGTGAGAAGTTGAGAGGGCGGGACAATGAGAGAGTGAAGAACAAGGAGAAGGAGGGAGAGAGAATGAGAGAATGAAAGAGAAGGAGAGAGGGGAGAGAAGGAAGGATAAGAATAGAGAAAGAAGTAGAAGGAGGAGAGAGGGAAAGATAAGGAGAGAGGGGGAGACATGAGAGAGAAGGAGAGGGAGAAGGAGCGAGAGGAGGAGGGACATGCAAGGAGATAGAGAAGGAGAAGGTGGAAAGAGAGATGGAGGAGAGAGGGAAAGAGATGAGAGAGAGAGGGAGGGGAATGAGAAGGTGAAAAAGAGAGACAAGAGACGGAGAGCGAGAGAGGAAGAGAAGGGGGAGGGAGAGGGAAGTAGGATAGTGAAGGAGAGAGAGTACTAAGGAGAGGACAAAAGGAGAAAAAGAGAGAGAAGGAGATGGAGAAGGCGAAGGGTAGAGGAGAAAGAAAGAGAGGGATAAGGGGAAGGAGAGAACGAGAGAGAAGGGGATGCAGAGGGTTAGAAAGAGTGAAGAAGCGGAGAGAGAAGGAGAAGGAGAAGGAAGAAGACAAGAAGAAAAAGGAGAGAGAGGCAGCGAAGGAGAAGGAGATGGAGAGAGGTTGAGAGAAAAGGTGGAGAGATCGACAAAGGAGGGAGAGAGGGAAGGACGAGAAGGCGAGGGAGAGGGGAACGAGAGAGGTGCGAGAGAGAAGGAGGGGGAAGGAGAAGGAGAAGTGGGGAGAGAGAGATGGAGAGTGTAGGACGAAAGAGAGGGAAATTGGGAAACGGGGAGACGGAACAAGATGATAGACGGAGATGGTGAGAGAGAGCTAGAAGGAGAAGGAGAGAGAGGAGAGGCGGACAGAGGGGGAAAGAGTGGGAAGGGAAAGGAGAGGGAGAGAGGAGAGATAGAGAAAGAGAAGTAGAGAGAACCATAGGGAATGAGAGAGAGGGAGAAGGAGAGAGATAAGGAGTGAGTGAAACAGAGGAGGAGAGTGTGAATTAGAACGAGAAGAAGAGAGAGGAGAGAGAGGAGTCCACGATTTACAGAAGCGGAGAGAGAGAAAGAGAAGGAGAGATGAAGAAGCAGAGAGAGAGAGAGGAGAGGGAGAAAGAGTGAGAGAAGGGGAGAGAGAGTCCGTAAGTGAGCTAGATGGAGGAGGACGAGGAGAAGGAGAGAGAAGGAATAGGAGATTGGAAGGGAAGGAGAAGGAGAGAAGGAAAGAGAGAGGGAGAAGGAGAAGTAGAGACCAATGGTAAGAAGAGGGAGAAATAGAGAGAAGGAGAGAGAAGGGGGAGAGAGAAAGAGAGAAGGAGAGAGACAAAGAGAGAGGAGGGAGATAAGGAGGAGAACGAGAAAGGCGGAAAATGGGAGAGACAAAGGGGGAGGAGAGAGATAAGGAGGAGAACGAGAGGAGTGAGAGAGAGTGAAGGTGACGGAGAGGGATGAGAGAGAGAGGAGGAAGAGAAGGAGGGAGAAGAAGGGGAGAGAAGAAGAAGGAGAACAAGGAGAGAAAAGGAGAAGGTGAGAGTGGGGAGAAGATGAGGAGAGAGAGAAGGACAAGGGGAGCGAGAGGGGAGGAGACCGAGAAGGAGAAGGAGTGGAAGAGAGGAGAGATAGAGAAGGAGGAGAGAGAAGGAAAGAGAGAGAGAAGGAGGAGACGGAGTGCGAGAGAGTAAGGTAGAGTGAGAGAGGAGGGGAGAGAGTGAAGGAGAGGGAGATGGAGGAGGGGAGGGAGAAGGAGACGGAGACGGAGAGAGAGGGAGAGAGAAAGGGCGGAGATGGAGACCGAGAGAGAGAGATGCAAGAGGAGAGGGAGACAGAGAAGGAGAAGGCAAGAGAGAGAGGGGGAGAGACAAGAAGATGAGAGAGATGGAGAAGGAAAAGGGGATAGAGGAGAGGGATTGAAGTAGAGGAGAGGGAGGAAAGGAGATTGAAGACGAAGAGTGAAGGATAAGGAGAGAGAAGATAGAAGGTAAGAGAGAATCAGAGAGAGGAGTGAGAAGTTGAGAGGGCGGGACAATGAGAGAGTGAAGAACAAGGAGAAGGAGGGAGAGAGAATGAGAGAATGAAAGAGAAGGAGAGAGGGGAGAGAAGGAAGGATAAGAATAGAGAAAGAAGTAGAAGGAGGAGAGAGGGAAAGATAAGGAGAGAGGGGGAGACATGAGAGAGAAGGAGAGGGAGAAGGAGCGAGAGGAGGAGGGACATGCAAGGAGATAGAGAAGGAGAAGGTGGAAAGAGAGATGGAGGAGAGAGGGAAAGAGATGAGAGAGAGAGGGAGGGGAATGAGAAGGTGAAAAAGAGAGACAAGAGACGGAGAGCGAGAGAGGAAGAGAAGGGGGAGGGAGAGGGAAGTAGGATAGTGAAGGAGAGAGAGTACTAAGGAGAGGACAAAAGGAGAAAAAGAGAGAGAAGGAGATGGAGAAGGCGAAGGGTAGAGGAGAAAGAAAGAGAGGGATAAGGGGAAGGAGAGAACGAGAGAGAAGGGGATGCAGAGGGTTAGAAAGAGTGAAGAAGCGGAGAGAGAAGGAGAAGGAGAAGGAAGAAGACAAGAAGAAAAAGGAGAGAGAGGCAGCGAAGGAGAAGGAGATGGAGAGAGGTTGAGAGAAAAGGTGGAGAGATCGACAAAGGAGGGAGAGAGGGAAGGACGAGAAGGCGAGGGAGAGGGGAACGAGAGAGGTGCGAGAGAGAAGGAGGGGGAAGGAGAAGGAGAAGTGGGGAGAGAGAGATGGAGAGTGTAGGACGAAAGAGAGGGAAATTGGGAAACGGGGAGACGGAACAAGATGATAGACGGAGATGGTGAGAGAGAGCTAGAAGGAGAAGGAGAGAGAGGAGAGGCGGACAGAGGGGGAAAGAGTGGGAAGGGAAAGGAGAGGGAGAGAGGAGAGATAGAGAAAGAGAAGTAGAGAGAACCATAGGGAATGAGAGAGAGGGAGAAGGAGAGAGATAAGGAGTGAGTGAAACAGAGGAGGAGAGTGTGAATTAGAACGAGAAGAAGAGAGAGGAGAGAGAGGAGTCCACGATTTACAGAAGCGGAGAGAGAGAAAGAGAAGGAGAGATGAAGAAGCAGAGAGAGAGAGGAGAGGGAGAAAGAGTGAGAGAAGGGGAGAGAGAGTCCGTAAGTGAGCTAGATGGAGGAGGACGAGGAGAAGGAGAGAGAGAAGGAATAGGAGATTGGAAGGGAAGGAGAAGGAGAGAAGGAAAGAGAGAGGGAGAAGGAGAAGTAGAGACCAATGGTAAGAAGAGGGAGAAATAGAGAGAAGGAGAGAGAAGGGGGAGAGAGAAAGAGAGAAGGAGAGAGACAAAGAGAGAGGAGGGAGATAAGGAGGAGAACGAGAAAGGCGGAGAATGGAAGAGACAAAGGGGGAGGAGAGAGATAAGGAGGAGAACGAGAGGAGTGAGAGAGAGTGAAGGTGACGGAGAGGGATGAGAGAGAGAGGAGGAAGAGAAGGAGGGAGAAGAAGGGGAGAGAAGAAGAAGGAGAACAAGGAGAGAAAAGGAGAAGGTGAGAGTGGGGAGAAGATGAGGAGAGAGAGAAGGACAAGGGGAGCGAGAGGGGAGGAGACCGAGAAGGAGAAGGAGTGGAAGAGAGGAGAGATAGAGAAGGAGGAGAGAGAAGGAAAGAGAGAGAGAAGAAGGAGACGGAGTGCGAGAGAGTAAGGTAGAGTGAGAGAGGAGGGGAGAGAGTGAAGGAGAGGGAGATGGAGGAGGGGAGGGAGAAGGAGACGGAGACGGAGAGAGAGGGAGAGAGAAAGAGCGGAGATGGAGACCGAGAGAGAGAGATGCAAGAGGAGAGGGAGACAGAGAAGGAGAAGGCAAGAGAGAGAGGGGGAGAGACAAGAAGATGAGAGAGATGGAGAAGGAAAAGGG
Source organism: Triglochin maritima (assembly GCA_963682175.1). Taxonomy (NCBI): domain Eukaryota; kingdom Viridiplantae; phylum Streptophyta; class Magnoliopsida; order Alismatales; family Juncaginaceae; genus Triglochin; species Triglochin maritima. The sequence goes on along the minus strand of OY821776.1, from coordinate 31,034,462 downwards.
GATAGAGGAGAGGGATTGAAGTAGAGGAGAGGGAGGAAAGGAGATTGAAGACGAAGAGTGAAGGATAAGGAGAGAGAAGATAGAAGGTAAGAGAGAATCAGAGAGAGGAGTGAGAAGTTGAGAGGGCGGGACAATGAGAGAGTGAAGAACAAGGAGAAGGAGGGAGAGAGAATGAGAGAATGAAAGAGAAGGAGAGAGGGGAGAGAAGGAAGGATAAGAATAGAGAAAGAAGTAGAAGGAGGAGAGAGGGAAAGATAAGGAGAGAGGGGGAGACATGAGAGAGAAGGAGAGGGAGAAGGAGCGAGAGGAGGAGGGACATGCAAGGAGATAGAGAAGGAGAAGGTGGAAAGAGAGATGGAGGAGAGAGGGAAAGAGATGAGAGAGAGAGGGAGGGGAATGAGAAGGTGAAAAAGAGAGACAAGAGACGGAGAGCGAGAGAGGAAGAGAAGGGGGAGGGAGAGGGAAGTAGGATAGTGAAGGAGAGAGAGTACTAAGGAGAGGACAAAAGGAGAAAAAGAGAGAGAAGGAGATGGAGAAGGCGAAGGGTAGAGGAGAAAGAAAGAGAGGGATAAGGGGAAGGAGAGAACGAGAGAGAAGGGGATGCAGAGGGTTAGAAAGAGTGAAGAAGCGGAGAGAGAAGGAGAAGGAGAAGGAAGAAGACAAGAAGAAAAAGGAGAGAGAGGCAGCGAAGGAGAAGGAGATGGAGAGAGGTTGAGAGAAAAGGTGGAGAGATCGACAAAGGAGGGAGAGAGGGAAGGACGAGAAGGCGAGGGAGAGGGGAACGAGAGAGGTGCGAGAGAGAAGGAGGGGGAAGGAGAAGGAGAAGTGGGGAGAGAGAGATGGAGAGTGTAGGACGAAAGAGAGGGAAATTGGGAAACGGGGAGACGGAACAAGATGATAGACGGAGATGGTGAGAGAGAGCTAGAAGGAGAAGGAGAGAGAGGAGAGGCGGACAGAGGGGGAAAGAGTGGGAAGGGAAAGGAGAGGGAGAGAGGAGAGATAGAGAAAGAGAAGTAGAGAGAACCATAGGGAATGAGAGAGAGGGAGAAGGAGAGAGATAAGGAGTGAGTGAAACAGAGGAGGAGAGTGTGAATTAGAACGAGAAGAAGAGAGAGGAGAGAGAGGAGTCCACGATTTACAGAAGCGGAGAGAGAGAAAGAGAAGGAGAGATGAAGAAGCAGAGAGAGAGAGGAGAGGGAGAAAGAGTGAGAGAAGGGGAGAGAGAGTCCGTAAGTGAGCTAGATGGAGGAGGACGAGGAGAAGGAGAGAGAGAAGGAATAGGAGATTGGAAGGGAAGGAGAAGGAGAGAAGGAAAGAGAGAGGGAGAAGGAGAAGTAGAGACCAATGGTAAGAAGAGGGAGAAATAGAGAGAAGGAGAGAGAAGGGGGAGAGAGAAAGAGAGAAGGAGAGAGACAAAGAGAGAGGAGGGAGATAAGGAGGAGAACGAGAAAGGCGGAGAATGGAAGAGACAAAGGGGGAGGAGAGAGATAAGGAGGAGAACGAGAGGAGTGAGAGAGAGTGAAGGTGACGGAGAGGGATGAGAGAGAGAGGAGGAAGAGAAGGAGGGAGAAGAAGGGGAGAGAAGAAGAAGGAGAACAAGGAGAGAAAAGGAGAAGGTGAGAGTGGGGAGAAGATGAGGAGAGAGAGAAGGACAAGGGGAGCGAGAGGTGAGGAGACCGAGAAGGAGAAGGAGTGGAAGAGAGGAGAGATAGAGAAGGAGGAGAGAGAAGGAAAGAGAGAGAGAAGAAGGAGACGGAGTGCGAGAGAGTAAGGTAGAGTGAGAGAGGAGGGGAGAGAGTGAAGGAGAGGGAGATGGAGGAGGGGAGGGAGAAGGAGACGGAGACGGAGAGAGAGGGAGAGAGAAAGAGCGGAGATGGAGACCGAGAGAGAGAGATGCAAGAGGAGAGGGAGACAGAGAAGGAGAAGGCAAGAGAGAGAGGGGGAGAGACAAGAAGATGAGAGAGATGGAGAAGGAAAAGGGGATAGAGGAGAGGGATTGAAGTAGAGGAGAGGGAGGAAAGGAGATTGAAGACGAAGAGTGAAGGATAAGGAGAGAGAAGATAGAAGGTAAGAGAGAATCAGAGAGAGGAGTGAGAAGTTGAGAGAGCGGGACAATAAGAGAGAGTGAAGAACAAGGAGAAGGAGGGAGAGAGAATGAGAGAATGGAGAAGGAGAGAGGGGAGAGAAGGAAGGATAAGAATAGAGAAAGAAGTAGAAGGAGGAGAGAGGGAAAGATAAGGAGAGAGGGGGAGACATGAGAGAGAAGGAGAGGGAGAAGGAGCGAGAGGAGGAGGGACATGCAAGGAGATAGAGAAGGAGAAGGTGGAAAGAGAGATGGAGGAGAGAGGGAAAGAGATGAGAGAGAGAGGGAGGGGAATGAGAAGGTGAAAAAGAGAGACAAGAGACGGAGAGCGAGAGAGAAAGAGAAGGGGGAGGGAGAGGGAAGTAGGATAGTGAAGGAGAGAGAGTACTAAGGAGAGGACAAAAGGAGAAAAAGAGAGAGAAGGAGATGGAGAAGGCGAAGGGTAGAGGAGAAAGAAAGAGAGGGATAAGGGGAAGGAGAGAACGAGAGAGAAGGGGATGCAGAGGGTTAGAAAGAGTGAAGAAGCGGAGAGAGAAGGAGAAGGAGAAGGAAGAAGACAAGAAGAAAAAGGAGAGAGAGGCAGCGAAGGAGAAGGAGATGGAGAGAGGTTGAGAGAAAAGGTGGAGAGATCGACAAAGGAGGGAGAGAGGGAAGGACGAGAAGGCGAGGGAGAGGGGAACGAGAGAGGTGCGAGAGAGAAGGAGGGGGAAGGAGAAGGAGAAGTGGGGAGAGAGAGATGGAGAGTGTAGGACGAAAGAGAGGGAAATTGGGAAACGGGGAGACGGAACAAGATGATAGACGGAGATGGTGAGAGAGAGCTAGAAGGAGAAGGAGAGAGAGGAGAGGCGGACAGAGGGGGAAAGAGTGAGAAGGGAAAGGAGAGGGAGAGAGGAGAGATAGAGAAAGAGAAGTAGAGAGAACCATAGGGAATGAGAGAGAGGGAGAAGGAGAGAGATAAGGAGTGAGTGAAACAGAGGAGGAGAGTGTGAATTAGAACGAGAAGAAGAGAGAGGAGAGAGAGGAGTCCACGATTTACAGAAGCGGAGAGAGAGAAAGAGAAGGAGAGATGAAGAAGCAGAGAGAGAGAGAGGAGAGGGAGAAAGAGTGAGAGAAGGGGAGAGAGAGTCCGTAAGTGAGCTAGATGGAGGAGGACGAGGAGAAGGAGAGAGAAGGAATAGGAGATTGGAAGGGAAGGAGAAGGAGAGAAGGAAAGAGAGAGGGAGAAGGAGAAGTAGAGACCAATGGTAAGAAGAGGGAGAAATAGAGAGAAGGAGAGAGAAGGGGGAGAGAGAAAGAGAGAAGGAGAGAGACAAAGAGAGAGGAGGGAGATAAGGAGGAGAACGAGAAAGGCGGAGAATGGGAGAGACAAAGGGGGAGGAGAGAGATAAGGAGGAGAACGAGAGGAGTGAGAGAGAGTGAAGGTGACGGAGAGGGATGAGAGAGAGAGGAGGAAGAGAAGGAGGGAGAAGAAGGGGAGAGAAGAAGAAGGAGAACAAGGAGAGAAAAGGAGAAGGTGAGAGTGGGGAGAAGATGAGGAGAGAGAGAAGGACAAGGGGAGCGAGAGGGGAGGAGACCGAGAAGGAGAAGGAGTGGAAGAGAGGAGAGATAGAGAAGGAGGAGAGAGAAGGAAAGAGAGAGAGAAGGAGGAGACGGAGTGCGAGAGAGTAAGGTAGAGTGAGAGAGGAGGGGAGAGAGTGAAGGAGAGGGAGATGGAGGAGGGGAGGGAGAAGGAGACGGAGACGGAGAGAGAGGGAGAGAGAAAGAGCGGAGATGGAGACCGAGAGAGAGAGATGCAAGAGGAGAGGGAGACAGAGAAGGAGAAGGCAAGAGAGAGAGGGGGAGAGACAAGAAGATGAGAGAGATGGAGAAGGAAAACGGGATAGAGGAGAGGGATTGAAGTAGAGGAGAGGGAGGAAAGGAGATTGAAGACGAAGAGTGAAGGATAAGGAGAGAGAAGATAGAAGGTAAGAGAGAATCAGAGAGAGGAGTGAGAAGTTGAGAGAGCGGGACAATAAGAGAGAGTGAAGAACAAGGAGAAGGAGGGAGAGAGAATGAGAGAATGAAAGAGAAGGAGAGAGGGGAGGGACGGAAGGATAAGAATAGAGAAAGAAGTAGAAGGAGGAGAGAGGGAAAGATAAGGAGAGAGGGGGAGACATGAGAGAGAAGGAGAGGGAGAAGGAGCGAGAGGAGGAGGGACATGCAAGGAGATAGAGAAGGAGAAGGTGGAAAGAGAGATGGAGGAGAGAGGGAAAGAGATGAGAGAGAGAGGGAGGGGAATGAGAAGGTGAAAAAGAGAGACAGGAGACGGAGAGCGAGAGAGAAAGAGAAGGGGGATGGAGAGGGAAGTAGGATAGTGAAGGAGAGAGAGTACTAAGGAGAGGACAAAAGGAGAAAAAGAGAGAGAAGGAGATGGAGAAGGCGAAGGGTAGAGGAGAAAGAAAGAGAGGGATAAGGGGAAGGAGAGAACGAGAGAGAAGGGGATGCAGAGGGTTAGAAAGAGTGAAGAAGCGCAGAGAGACGGAGAAGGAGAAGGAAAAAGACAAGAAGAAAACGGAGAGAGAGGCAGCGAAGGAGAAGGAGATGGAGAGAGGTTGAGAGAAAAGGTGGAGAGATCGACAAAGGAGGGAGAGAGGGAAGGACGAGAAGGCGAGGGAGAGGGGAACGAGAGAGGTGCGAGAGAGAAGGAGGGGGAAGGAGAAGGAGAAGTGGGGAGAGAGAGATGGAGAGTGTAGGACGAAAGAGAGGGAAATTGGGAAACGGGGAGACGGAACAAGATGATAGACGGAGATGGTGAGAGAGAGCTAGAAGGAGAAGGAGAGAGAGGAGAGGCGGACAGAGGGGGAAAGAGTGAGAAGGGAAAGGAGAGGGAGAGATGAGAGATAGAGAAAGAGAAGTAGAGAGAACCATAGGGAATGAGAGAGAGGGAGAAGGAGAGAGATAAGGAGTGAGTGAAACACAGGAGGAGAGTGTGAATTAGAACGAGAAGAAGAGAGAGGAGAGAGAGGAGTCCACGATTTACAGAAGCGGAGAGAGAGAAAGAGAAGGAGAGATGAAGAAGCAGAGAGAGAGAGAGGAGAGGGAGAAAGAGTGAGAGAAGGGGAGAGAGAGTCCGTAAGTGAGCTAGATGGAGGAGGACGAGGAGAAGGAGAGAGAAGGAATAGGAGATTGGAAGGGAAGGAGAAGGAGAGAAGGAAAGAGAGAGGGAGAAGGAGAAGTAGAGACCAATGGTAAGAAGAGGGAGAAATAGAGAGAAGGAGAGAGAAGGGGGAGAGAGAAAGAGAGAAGGAGAGAGACAAAGAGAGAGGAGGGAGATAAGGAGGAGAACGAGAAAGGCGGAGAATGGGAGAGACAAAGGGGGAGGAGAGAGATAAGGAGGAGAACGAGAGGAGTGAGAGAGAGTGAAGGTGACGGAGAGGGATGAGAGAGAGAGGAGGAAGAGAAGGAGGGAGAAGAAGGGGAGAGAAGAAGAAGGAGAACAAGGAGAGAAAAGGAGAAGGTGAGAGTGGGGAGAAGATGAGGAGAGAGAGAAGGACAAGGGGAGCGAGAGGGGAGGAGACCGAGAAGGAGAAGGAGTGGAAGAGAGGAGAGATAGAGAAGGAGGAGAGAGAAGGAAAGAGAGAGAGAAGGAGGAGACGGAGTGCGAGAGAGTAAGGTAGAGTGAGAGAGGAGGGGAGAGAGTGAAGGAGAGGGAGATGGAGGAGGGGAGGGAGAAGGAGACGGAGACGGAGAGAGAGGGAGAGAGAAAGAGCGGAGATGGAGACCGAGAGAGAGAGATGCAAGAGGAGAGGGAGACAGAGAAGGAGAAGGCAAGAGAGAGAGGGGGAGAGACAAGAAGATGAGAGAGATGGAGAAGGAAAACGGGATAGAGGAGAGGGATTGAAGTAGAGGAGAGGGAGGAAAGGAGATTGAAGACGAAGAGTGAAGGATAAGGAGAGAGAAGATAGAAGGTAAGAGAGAATCAGAGAGAGGAGTGAGAAGTTGAGAGAGCGGGACAATAAGAGAGAGTGAAGAACAAGGAGAAGGAGGGAGAGAGAATGAGAGAATGAAAGAGAAGGAGAGAGGGGAGAGACGGAAGGATAAGAATAGAGAAAGAAGTAGAAGGAGGAGAGAGGGAAAGATAAGGAGAGAGGGGGAGACATGAGAGAGAAGGAGAGGGAGAAGGAGCGAGAGGAGGAGGGACATGCAAGGAGATAGAGAAGGAGAAGGTGGAAAGAGAGATGGAGGAGAGAGGGAAAGAGATGAGAGAGAGAGGGAGGGGAATGAGAAGGTGAAAAAGAGAGACAGGAGACGGAGAGCGAGAGAGAAAGAGAAGGGGGATGGAGAGGGAAGTAGGATAGTGAAGGAGAGAGAGTACTAAGGAGAGGACAAAAGGAGAAAAAGAGAGAGAAGGAGATGGAGAAGGCGAAGGGTAGAGGAGAAAGAAAGAGAGGGATAAGGGGAAGGAGAGAACGAGAGAGAAGGGGATGCAGAGGGTTAGAAAGAGTGAAGAAGCGCAGAGAGACGGAGAAGGAGAAGGAAAAAGACAAGAAGAAAACGGAGAGAGAGGCAGCGAAGGAGAAGGAGATGGAGAGAGGTTGAGAGAAAAGGTGGAGAGATCGACAAAGGAGGGAGAGAGGGAAGGACGAGAAGGCGAGGGAGAGGGGAACGAGAGAGGTGCGAGAGAGAAGGAGGGGGAAGGAGAAGGAGAAGTGGGGAGAGAGAGATGGAGAGTGTAGGACGAAAGAGAGGGAAATTGGGAAACGGGGAGACGGAACAAGATGATAGACGGAGATGGTGAGAGAGAGCTAGAAGGAGAAGGAGAGAGAGGAGAGGCGGACAGAGGGGGAAAGAGTGAGAAGGGAAAGGAGAGGGAGAGAGGAGAGATAGAGAAAGAGAAGTAGAGAGAACCATAGGGAATGAGAGAGAGGGAGAAGGAGAGAGATAAGGAGTGAGTGAAACAGAGGAGGAGAGTGTGAATTAGAACGAGAAGAAGAGAGAGGAGAGAGAGGAGTCCACGATTTACAGAAGCGGAGAGAGAGAAAGAGAAGGAGAGATGAAGAAGCAGAGAGAGAGAGAGGAGAGGGAGAAAGAGTGAGAGAAGGGGAGAGAGAGTCCGTAAGTGAGCTAGATGGAGGAGGACGAGGAGAAGGAGAGAGAAGGAATAGGAGATTGGAAGGGAAGGAGAAGGAGAGAAGGAAAGAGAGAGGGAGAAGGAGAAGTAGAGACCAATGGTAAGAAGAGGGAGAAATAGAGAGAAGGAGAGAGAAGGGGGAGAGAGAAAGAGAGAAGGAGAGAGACAAAGAGAGAGGAGGGAGATAAGGAGGAGAACGAGAAAGGCGGAAAATGGGAGAGACAAAGGGGGAGGAGAGAGATAAGGAGGAGAACGAGAGGAGTGAGAGAGAGTGAAGGTGACGGAGAGGGATGAGAGAGAGAGGAGGAAGAGAAGGAGGGAGAAGAAGGGGAGAGAAGAAGAAGGAGAACAAGGAGAGAAAAGGAGAAGGTGAGAGTGGGGAGAAGATGAGGAGAGAGAGAAGGACAAGGGGAGCGAGAGGGGAGGAGACCGAGAAGGAGAAGGAGTGGAAGAGAGGAGAGATAGAGAAGGAGGAGAGAGAAGGAAAGAGAGAGAGAAGGAGGAGACGGAGTGCGAGAGAGTAAGGTAGAGTGAGAGAGGAGGGGAGAGAGTGAAGGAGAGGGAGATGGAGGAGGGGAGGGAGAAGGAGACGGAGACGGAGAGAGAGGGAGAGAGAAAGAGCGGAGATGGAGACCGAGAGAGAGAGATGCAAGAGGAGAGGGAGACAGAGAAGGAGAAGGCAAGAGAGAGAGGGGGAGAGACAAGAAGATGAGAGAGATGGAGAAGGAAAAGGGGATAGAGGAGAGGGATTGAAGTAGAGGAGAGGGAGGAAAGGAGATTGAAGACGAAGAGTGAAGGATAAGGAGAGAGAAGATAGAAGGTAAGAGAGAATCAGAGAGAGGAGTGAGAAGTTGAGAGGGCGGGACAATGAGAGAGTGAAGAACAAGGAGAAGGAGGGAGAGAGAATGAGAGAATGAAAGAGAAGGAGAGAGGGGAGAGAAGGAAGGATAAGAATAGAGAAAGAAGTAGAAGGAGGAGAGAGGGAAAGATAAGGAGAGAGGGGGAGACATGAGAGAGAAGGAGAGGGAGAAGGAGCGAGAGGAGGAGGGACATGCAAGGAGATAGAGAAGGAGAAGGTGGAAAGAGAGATGGAGGAGAGAGGGAAAGAGATGAGAGAGAGAGGGAGGGGAATGAGAAGGTGAAAAAGAGAGACAAGAGACGGAGAGCGAGAGAGGAAGAGAAGGGGGAGGGAGAGGGAAGTAGGATAGTGAAGGAGAGAGAGTACTAAGGAGAGGACAAAAGGAGAAAAAGAGAGAGAAGGAGATGGAGAAGGCGAAGGGTAGAGGAGAAAGAAAGAGAGGGATAAGGGGAAGGAGAGAACGAGAGAGAAGGGGATGCAGAGGGTTAGAAAGAGTGAAGAAGCGGAGAGAGAAGGAGAAGGAGAAGGAAGAAGACAAGAAGAAAAAGGAGAGAGAGGCAGCGAAGGAGAAGGAGATGGAGAGAGGTTGAGAGAAAAGGTGGAGAGATCGACAAAGGAGGGAGAGAGGGAAGGACGAGAAGGCGAGGGAGAGGGGAACGAGAGAGGTGCGAGAGAGAAGGAGGGGGAAGGAGAAGGAGAAGTGGGGAGAGAGAGATGGAGAGTGTAGGACGAAAGAGAGGGAAATTGGGAAACGGGGAGACGGAACAAGATGATAGACGGAGATGGTGAGAGAGAGCTAGAAGGAGAAGGAGAGAGAGGAGAGGCGGACAGAGGGGGAAAGAGTGGGAAGGGAAAGGAGAGGGAGAGAGGAGAGATAGAGAAAGAGAAGTAGAGAGAACCATAGGGAATGAGAGAGAGGGAGAAGGAGAGAGATAAGGAGTGAGTGAAACAGAGGAGGAGAGTGTGAATTAGAACGAGAAGAAGAGAGAGGAGAGAGAGGAGTCCACGATTTACAGAAGCGGAGAGAGAGAAAGAGAAGGAGAGATGAAGAAGCAGAGAGAGAGAGGAGAGGGAGAAAGAGTGAGAGAAGGGGAGAGAGAGTCCGTAAGTGAGCTAGATGGAGGAGGACGAGGAGAAGGAGAGAGAGAAGGAATAGGAGATTGGAAGGGAAGGAGAAGGAGAGAAGGAAAGAGAGAGGGAGAAGGAGAAGTAGAGACCAATGGTAAGAAGAGGGAGAAATAGAGAGAAGGAGAGAGAAGGGGGAGAGAGAAAGAGAGAAGGAGAGAGACAAAGAGAGAGGAGGGAGATAAGGAGGAGAACGAGAAAGGCGGAGAATGGAAGAGACAAAGGGGGAGGAGAGAGATAAGGAGGAGAACGAGAGGAGTGAGAGAGAGTGAAGGTGACGGAGAGGGATGAGAGAGAGAGGAGGAAGAGAAGGAGGGAGAAGAAGGGGAGAGAAGAAGAAGGAGAACAAGGAGAGAAAAGGAGAAGGTGAGAGTGGGGAGAAGATGAGGAGAGAGAGAAGGACAAGGGGAGCGAGAGGGGAGGAGACCGAGAAGGAGAAGGAGTGGAAGAGAGGAGAGATAGAGAAGGAGGAGAGAGAAGGAAAGAGAGAGAGAAGAAGGAGACGGAGTGCGAGAGAGTAAGGTAGAGTGAGAGAGGAGGGGAGAGAGTGAAGGAGAGGGAGATGGAGGAGGGGAGGGAGAAGGAGACGGAGACGGAGAGAGAGGGAGAGAGAAAGAGCGGAGATGGAGACCGAGAGAGAGAGATGCAAGAGGAGAGGGAGACAGAGAAGGAGAAGGCAAGAGAGAGAGGGGGAGAGACAAGAAGATGAGAGAGATGGAGAAGGAAAAGGGGATAGAGGAGAGGGATTGAAGTAGAGGAGAGGGAGGAAAGGAGATTGAAGACGAAGAGTGAAGGATAAGGAGAGAGAAGATAGAAGGTAAGAGAGAATCAGAGAGAGGAGTGAGAAGTTGAGAGGGCGGGACAATGAGAGAGTGAAGAACAAGGAGAAGGAGGGAGAGAGAATGAGAGAATGAAAGAGAAGGAGAGAGGGGAGAGAAGGAAGGATAAGAATAGAGAAAGAAGTAGAAGGAGGAGAGAGGGAAAGATAAGGAGAGAGGGGGAGACATGAGAGAGAAGGAGAGGGAGAAGGAGCGAGAGGAGGAGGGACATGCAAGGAGATAGAGAAGGAGAAGGTGGAAAGAGAGATGGAGGAGAGAGGGAAAGAGATGAGAGAGAGAGGGAGGGGAATGAGAAGGTGAAAAAGAGAGACAAGAGACGGAGAGCGAGAGAGGAAGAGAAGGGGGAGGGAGAGGGAAGTAGGATAGTGAAGGAGAGAGAGTACTAAGGAGAGGACAAAAGGAGAAAAAGAGAGAGAAGGAGATGGAGAAGGCGAAGGGTAGAGGAGAAAGAAAGAGAGGGATAAGGGGAAGGAGAGAACGAGAGAGAAGGGGATGCAGAGGGTTAGAAAGAGTGAAGAAGCGGAGAGAGAAGGAGAAGGAGAAGGAAGAAGACAAGAAGAAAAAGGAGAGAGAGGCAGCGAAGGAGAAGGAGATGGAGAGAGGTTGAGAGAAAAGGTGGAGAGATCGACAAAGGAGGGAGAGAGGGAAGGACGAGAAGGCGAGGGAGAGGGGAACGAGAGAGGTGCGAGAGAGAAGGAGGGGGAAGGAGAAGGAGAAGTGGGGAGAGAGAGATGGAGAGTGTAGGACGAAAGAGAGGGAAATTGGGAAACGGGGAGACGGAACAAGATGATAGACGGAGATGGTGAGAGAGAGCTAGAAGGAGAAGGAGAGAGAGGAGAGGCGGACAGAGGGGGAAAGAGTGGGAAGGGAAAGGAGAGGGAGAGAGGAGAGATAGAGAAAGAGAAGTAGAGAGAACCATAGGGAATGAGAGAGAGGGAGAAGGAGAGAGATAAGGAGTGAGTGAAACAGAGGAGGAGAGTGTGAATTAGAACGAGAAGAAGAGAGAGGAGAGAGAGGAGTCCACGATTTACAGAAGCGGAGAGAGAGAAAGAGAAGGAGAGATGAAGAAGCAGAGAGAGAGAGGAGAGGGAGAAAGAGTGAGAGAAGGGGAGAGAGAGTCCGTAAGTGAGCTAGATGGAGGAGGACGAGGAGAAGGAGAGAGAGAAGGAATAGGAGATTGGAAGGGAAGGAGAAGGAGAGAAGGAAAGAGAGAGGGAGAAGGAGAAGTAGAGACCAATGGTAAGAAGAGGGAGAAATAGAGAGAAGGAGAGAGAAGGGGGAGAGAGAAAGAGAGAAGGAGAGAGACAAAGAGAGAGGAGGGAGATAAGGAGGAGAACGAGAAAGGCGGAGAATGGAAGAGACAAAGGGGGAGGAGAGAGATAAGGAGGAGAACGAGAGGAGTGAGAGAGAGTGAAGGTGACGGAGAGGGATGAGAGAGAGAGGAGGAAGAGAAGGAGGGAGAAGAAGGGGAGAGAAGAAGAAGGAGAACAAGGAGAGAAAAGGAGAAGGTGAGAGTGGGGAGAAGATGAGGAGAGAGAGAAGGACAAGGGGAGCGAGAGGTGAGGAGACCGAGAAGGAGAAGGAGTGGAAGAGAGGAGAGATAGAGAAGGAGGAGAGAGAAGGAAAGAGAGAGAGAAGAAGGAGACGGAGTGCGAGAGAGTAAGGTAGAGTGAGAGAGGAGGGGAGAGAGTGAAGGAGAGGGAGATGGAGGAGGGGAGGGAGAAGGAGACGGAGACGGAGAGAGAGGGAGAGAGAAAGAGCGGAGATGGAGACCGAGAGAGAGAGATGCAAGAGGAGAGGGAGACAGAGAAGGAGAAGGCAAGAGAGAGAGGGGGAGAGACAAGAAGATGAGAGAGATGGAGAAGGAAAAGGGGATAGAGGAGAGGGATTGAAGTAGAGGAGAGGGAGGAAAGGAGATTGAAGACGAAGAGTGAAGGATAAGGAGAGAGAAGATAGAAGGTAAGAGAGAATCAGAGAGAGGAGTGAGAAGTTGAGAGAGCGGGACAATAAGAGAGAGTGAAGAACAAGGAGAAGGAGGGAGAGAGAATGAGAGAATGGAGAAGGAGAGAGGGGAGAGAAGGAAGGATAAGAATAGAGAAAGAAGTAGAAGGAGGAGAGAGGGAAAGATAAGGAGAGAGGGGGAGACATGAGAGAGAAGGAGAGGGAGAAGGAGCGAGAGGAGGAGGGACATGCAAGGAGATAGAGAAGGAGAAGGTGGAAAGAGAGATGGAGGAGAGAGGGAAAGAGATGAGAGAGAGAGGGAGGGGAATGAGAAGGTGAAAAAGAGAGACAAGAGACGGAGAGCGAGAGAGAAAGAGAAGGGGGAGGGAGAGGGAAGTAGGATAGTGAAGGAGAGAGAGTACTAAGGAGAGGACAAAAGGAGAAAAAGAGAGAGAAGGAGATGGAGAAGGCGAAGGGTAGAGGAGAAAGAAAGAGAGGGATAAGGGGAAGGAGAGAACGAGAGAGAAGGGGATGCAGAGGGTTAGAAAGAGTGAAGAAGCGGAGAGAGAAGGAGAAGGAGAAGGAAGAAGACAAGAAGAAAAAGGAGAGAGAGGCAGCGAAGGAGAAGGAGATGGAGAGAGGTTGAGAGAAAAGGTGGAGAGATCGACAAAGGAGGGAGAGAGGGAAGGACGAGAAGGCGAGGGAGAGGGGAACGAGAGAGGTGCGAGAGAGAAGGAGGGGGAAGGAGAAGGAGAAGTGGGGAGAGAGAGATGGAGAGTGTAGGACGAAAGAGAGGGAAATTGGGAAACGGGGAGACGGAACAAGATGATAGACGGAGATGGTGAGAGAGAGCTAGAAGGAGAAGGAGAGAGAGGAGAGGCGGACAGAGGGGGAAAGAGTGGGAAGGGAAAGGAGAGGGAGAGAGGAGAGATAGAGAAAGAGAAGTAGAGAGAACCATAGGGAATGAGAGAGAGGGAGAAGGAGAGAGATAAGGAGTGAGTGAAACAGAGGAGGAGAGTGTGAATTAGAACGAGAAGAAGAGAGAGGAGAGAGAGGAGTCCACGATTTACAGAAGCGGAGAGAGAGAAAGAGAAGGAGAGATGAAGAAGCAGAGAGAGAGAGGAGAGGGAGAAAGAGTGAGAGAAGGGGAGAGAGAGTCCGTAAGTGAGCTAGATGGAGGAGGACGAGGAGAAGGAGAGAGAGAAGGAATAGGAGATTGGAAGGGAAGGAGAAGGAGAGAAGGAAAGAGAGAGGGAGAAGGAGAAGTAGAGACCAATGGTAAGAAGAGGGAGAAATAGAGAGAAGGAGAGAGAAGGGGGAGAGAGAAAGAGAGAAGGAGAGAGACAAAGAGAGAGGAGGGAGATAAGGAGGAGAACGAGAAAGGCGGAGAATGGAAGAGACAAAGGGGGAGGAGAGAGATAAGGAGGAGAACGAGAGGAGTGAGAGAGAGTGAAGGTGACGGAGAGGGATGAGAGAGAGAGGAGGAAGAGAAGGAGGGAGAAGAAGGGGAGAGAAGAAGAAGGAGAACAAGGAGAGAAAAGGAGAAGGTGAGAGTGGGGAGAAGATGAGGAGAGAGAGAAGGACAAGGGGAGCGAGAGGTGAGGAGACCGAGAAGGAGAAGGAGTGGAAGAGAGGAGAGATAGAGAAGGAGGAGAGAGAAGGAAAGAGAGAGAGAAGAAGGAGACGGAGTGCGAGAGAGTAAGGTAGAGTGAGAGAGGAGGGGAGAGAGTGAAGGAGAGGGAGATGGAGGAGGGGAGGGAGAAGGAGACGGAGACGGAGAGAGAGGGAGAGAGAAAGAGCGGAGATGGAGACCGAGAGAGAGAGATGCAAGAGGAGAGGGAGACAGAGAAGGAGAAGGCAAGAGAGAGAGGGGGAGAGACAAGAAGATGAGAGAGATGGAGAAGGAAAAGGGGATAGAGGAGAGGGATTGAAGTAGAGGAGAGGGAGGAAAGGAGATTGAAGACGAAGAGTGAAGGATAAGGAGAGAGAAGATAGAAGGTAAGAGAGAATCAGAGAGAGGAGTGAGAAGTTGAGAGAGCGGGACAATAAGAGAGAGTGAAGAACAAGGAGAAGGAGGGAGAGAGAATGAGAGAATGGAGAAGGAGAGAGGGGAGAGAAGGAAGGATAAGAATAGAGAAAGAAGTAGAAGGAGGAGAGAGGGAAAGATAAGGAGAGAGGGGGAGACATGAGAGAGAAGGAGAGGGAGAAGGAGCGAGAGGAGGAGGGACATGCAAGGAGATAGAGAAGGAGAAGGTGGAAAGAGAGATGGAGGAGAGAGGGAAAGAGATGAGAGAGAGAGGGAGGGGAATGAGAAGGTGAAAAAGAGAGACAAGAGACGGAGAGCGAGAGAGAAAGAGAAGGGGGAGGGAGAGGGAAGTAGGATAGTGAAGGAGAGAGAGTACTAAGGAGAGGACAAAAGGAGAAAAAGAGAGAGAAGGAGATGGAGAAGGCGAAGGGTAGAGGAGAAAGAAAGAGAGGGATAAGGGGAAGGAGAGAACGAGAGAGAAGGGGATGCAGAGGGTTAGAAAGAGTGAAGAAGCGGAGAGAGAAGGAGAAGGAGAAGGAAGAAGACAAGAAGAAAAAGGAGAGAGAGGCAGCGAAGGAGAAGGAGATGGAGAGAGGTTGAGAGAAAAGGTGGAGAGATCGACAAAGGAGGGAGAGAGGGAAGGACGAGAAGGCGAGGGAGAGGGGAACGAGAGAGGTGCGAGAGAGAAGGAGGGGGAAGGAGAAGGAGAAGTGGGGAGAGAGAGATGGAGAGTGTAGGACGAAAGAGAGGGAAATTGGGAAACGGGGAGACGGAACAAGATGATAGACGGAGATGGTGAGAGAGAGCTAGAAGGAGAAGGAGAGAGAGGAGAGGCGGACAGAGGGGGAAAGAGTGGGAAGGGAAAGGAGAGGGAGAGAGGAGAGATAGAGAAAGAGAAGTAGAGAGAACCATAGGGAATGAGAGAGAGGGAGAAGGAGAGAGATAAGGAGTGAGTGAAACAGAGGAGGAGAGTGTGAATTAGAACGAGAAGAAGAGAGAGGAGAGAGAGGAGTCCACGATTTACAGAAGCGGAGAGAGAGAAAGAGAAGGAGAGATGAAGAAGCAGAGAGAGAGAGGAGAGGGAGAAAGAGTGAGAGAAGGGGAGAGAGAGTCCGTAAGTGAGCTAGATGGAGGAGGACGAGGAGAAGGAGAGAGAGAAGGAATAGGAGATTGGAAGGGAAGGAGAAGGAGAGAAGGAAAGAGAGAGGGAGAAGGAGAAGTAGAGACCAATGGTAAGAAGAGGGAGAAATAGAGAGAAGGAGAGAGAAGGGGGAGAGAGAAAGAGAGAAGGAGAGAGACAAAGAGAGAGGAGGGAGATAAGGAGGAGAACGAGAAAGGCGGAGAATGGAAGAGACAAAGGGGGAGGAGAGAGATAAGGAGGAGAACGAGAGGAGTGAGAGAGAGTGAAGGTGACGGAGAGGGATGAGAGAGAGAGGAGGAAGAGAAGGAGGGAGAAGAAGGGGAGAGAAGAAGAAGGAGAACAAGGAGAGAAAAGGAGAAGGTGAGAGTGGGGAGAAGATGAGGAGAGAGAGAAGGACAAGGGGAGCGAGAGGTGAGGAGACCGAGAAGGAGAAGGAGTGGAAGAGAGGAGAGATAGAGAAGGAGGAGAGAGAAGGAAAGAGAGAGAGAAGAAGGAGACGGAGTGCGAGAGAGTAAGGTAGAGTGAGAGAGGAGGGGAGAGAGTGAAGGAGAGGGAGATGGAGGAGGGGAGGGAGAAGGAGACGGAGACGGAGAGAGAGGGAGAGAGAAAGAGCGGAGATGGAGACCGAGAGAGAGAGATGCAAGAGGAGAGGGAGACAGAGAAGGAGAAGGCAAGAGAGAGAGGGGGAGAGACAAGAAGATGAGAGAGATGGAGAAGGAAAACGGGATAGAGGAGAGGGATTGAAGTAGAGGAGAGGGACGAAAGGAGATTGAAGACGAAGAGTGAAGGATAAGGAGAGAGAAGATAGAAGGTAAGAGAGAATCAGAGAGAGGAGTTAGAAGTTGAGAGAGCGGGACAATGAGAGAGTGAAGAACAAGGAGAAGGAGGGAGAGAGAATGAGAGAATGAAAGAGAAGGAGAGAGGGGAGAGAAGGAAGGATAAGAATAGAGAAAGAAGTAGAAGGAGGAGAGAGGGAAAGATAAGGAGAGAGGGGGAGACATGAGAGAGAAGGAGAGGGAGAAGGAGCGAGAGGAGGAGGGACATGCAAGGAGATAGAGAAGGAGAAGGTGGAAAGAGAGATGGAGGAGAGAGGGAAAGAGATGAGAGAGAGAGGGAGGGGAATGAGAAGGTGAAAAAGAGAGACAAGAGACGGAGAGCGAGAGAGGAAGAGAAGGGGGAGGGAGAGGGAAGTAGGATAGTGAAGGAGAGAGAGTACTAAGGAGAGGACAAAAGGAGAAAAAGAGAGAGAAGGAGATGGAGAAGGCGAAGGGTAGAGGAGAAAGAAAGAGAGGGATAAGGGGAAGGAGAGAACGAGAGAGAAGGGGATGCAGAGGGTTAGAAAGAGTGAAGAAGCGGAGAGAGAAGGAGAAGGAGAAGGAAGAAGACAAGAAGAAAAAGGAGAGAGAGGCAGCGAAGGAGAAGGAGATGGAGAGAGGTTGAGAGAAAAGGTGGAGAGATCGACAAAGGAGGGAGAGAGGGAAGGACGAGAAGGCGAGGGAGAGGGGAACGAGAGAGGTGCGAGAGAGAAGGAGGGGGAAGGAGAAGGAGAAGTGGGGAGAGAGAGATGGAGAGTGTAGGACGAAAGAGAGGGAAATTGGGAAACGGGGAGACGGAACAAGATGATAGACGGAGATGGTGAGAGAGAGCTAGAAGGAGAAGGAGAGAGAGGAGAGGCGGACAGAGGGGGAAAGAGTGAGAAGGGAAAGGAGTGGGAGAGAGGAGAGATAGAGAAAGAGAAGTAGAGAGAACCATAGGGAATGAGAGAGAGGGAGAAGGAGAGAGATAAGGAGTGAGTGAAACAGAGGAGGAGAGTGTGAATTATAACGAGAAGAAGAGAGAGGAGAGAGAGGAGTCCACGATTTACAGAAGCGGAGAGAGAGAAAGAGAAGGAGAGATGAAGAAGCAGAGAGAGAGAGGAGAGGGAGAAAGAGTGAGAGAAGGGGAGAGAGAGTCCGTAAGTGAGCTAGATGGAGGAGGACGAGGAGAAGGAGAGGGAGAAGGAATAGGAGATTGGAAGGGAAGGAGAAGGAGAGAAGGAAAGAGAGAGGGAGAAGGAGAAGTAGAGACCAATGGTAAGAAGAGGGAGAAATAGAGAGGAGAGAGAAGGGGGAGAGAGAAAGAGAGAAGGAGAGAGACAAAGAGAGAGGAGGGAGATAAGGAGGAGAACGAGAAAGGCGGAGAATGGAAGAGACAAAGGGGGAGGAGAGAGATAAGGAGGAGAACGAGAGGAGTGAGAGAGAGTGAAGGTGACGGAGAGGGATGAGAGAGAGAGGAGGAAGAGAAGGAGGGAGAAGAAGGGGAGAGAAGAAGAAGGAGAACAAGGAGAGAAAAGGAGAAGGTGAGAGTGGGGAGAAGATGAGGAGAGAGAGAAGGACAAGGGGAGCGAGAGGGGAGGAGACCGAGAAGGAGAAGGAGTGGAAGAGAGGAGAGATAGAGAAGGAGGAGAGAGAAGGAAAGAGAGAGAGAAGAAGGAGACGGAGTGCGAGAGAGTAAGGTAGAGTGAGAGAGGAGGGGAGAGAGTGAAGGAGAGGGAGATGGAGGAGGGGAGGGAGAAGGAGACGGAGACGGAGAGAGAGGGAGAGAGAAAGAGCGGAGATGGAGACCGAGAGAGAGAGATGCAAGAGGAGAGGGAGACAGAGAAGGAGAAGGCAAGAGAGAGAGGGGGAGAGACAAGAAGATGAGAGAGATGGAGAAGGAAAAGGGGATAGAGGAGAGGGATTGAAGTAGAGGAGAGGGAGGAAAGGAGATTGAAGACGAAGAGTGAAGGATAAGGAGAGAGAAGATAGAAGGTAAGAGAGAATCAGAGAGAGGAGTTAGAAGTTGAGAGGGCGGGACAATGAGAGAGTGAAGAACAAGGAGAAGGAGGGAGAGAGAATGAGAGAATGAAAGAGAAGGAGAGAGGGGAGAGAAGGAAGGATAAGAATAGAGAAAGAAGTAGAAGGAGGAGAGAGGGAAAGATAAGGAGAGAGGGGGAGACATGAGAGAGAAGGAGAGGGAGAAGGAGCGAGAGGAGGAGGGACATGCAAGGAGATAGAGAAGGAGAAGGTGGAAAGAGAGATGGAGGAGAGAGGGAAAGAGATGAGAGAGAGAGGGAGGGGAATGAGAAGGTGAAAAAGAGAGACAAGAGACGGAGAGCGAGAGAGGAAGAGAAGGGGGAGGGAGAGGGAAGTAGGATAGTGAAGGAGAGAGAGTACTAAGGAGTGGACAAAAGGAGAAAAAGAGAGAGAAGGAGATGGAGAAGGCGAAGGGTAGAGGAGAAAGAAAGAGAGGGATAAGGGGAAGGAGAGAACGAGAGAGAAGGGGATGCAGAGGGTTAGAAAGAGTGAAGAAGCGGAGAGAGAAGGAGAAGGAGAAGGAAGAAGACAAGAAGAAAAAGGAGAGAGAGGCAGCGAAGGAGAAGGAGATGGAGAGAGGTTGAGAGAAAAGGTGGAGAGATCGACAAAGGAGGGAGAGAATGAAGGACGAGAAGGCGAGGGAGAGGGGAACGAGAGAGGTGCGAGAGAGAAGGAGGGGGAAGGAGAAGGAGAAGTGGGGAGAGAGAGATGGAGAGTGTAGGACGAAAGAGAGGGAAATTGGGAAACGGGGAGACGGAACAAGATGATAGACGGAGATGGTGAGAGAGAGCTAGAAGGAGAAGGAGAGAGAGGAGAGGCGGACAGAGGGGGAAAGAGTGGGAAGGGAAAGGAGAGGGAGAGAGGAGAGATAGAGAAAGAGAAGTAGAGAGAACCATAGGGAATGAGAGAGAGGGAGAAGGAGAGAGATAAGGAGTGAGTGAAACAGAGGAGGAGAGTGTGAATTATAACGAGAAGAAGAGAGAGGAGAGAGAGGAGTCCACGATTTACAGAAGCGGAGAGAGAGAAAGAGAAGGAGAGATGAAGAAGCAGAGAGAGAGAGGAGAGGGAGAAAGAGTGAGAGAAGGGGAGAGAGAGTCCGTAAGTGAGCTAGATGGAGGAGGACGAGGAGAAGGAGAGAGAGAAGGAATAGGAGATTGGAAGGGAAGGAGAAGGAGAGAAGGAAAGAGAGAGGGAGAAGGAGAAGTAGAGACCAATGGTAAGAAGAGGGAGAAATAGAGAGAAGGAGAGAGAAGGGGGAGAGAGAAAGAGAGAAGGAGAGAGACAAAGAGAGAGGAGGGAGATAAGGAGGAGAACGAGAAAGGCGGAGAATGGAAGAGACAAAGGGGGAGGAGAGAGATAAGGAGGAGAACGAGAGGAGTGAGAGAGAGTGAAGGTGACGGAGAGGGATGAGAGAGAGAGGAGGAAGAGAAGGAGGGAGAAGAAGGGGAGAGAAGAAGAAGGAGAACAAGGAGAGAAAAGGAGAAGGTGAGAGTGGGGAGAAGATGAGGAGAGAGAGAAGGACAAGGGGAGCGAGAGGTGAGGAGACCGAGAAGGAGAAGTAGTGGAAGAGAGGAGAGATAGAGAAGGAGGAGAGAGAAGGAAAGAGAGAGAGAAGAAGGAGACGGAGTGCGAGAGAGTAAGGTAGAGTGAGAGAGGAGGGGAGAGAGTGAAGGAGAGGGAGATGGAGGAGGGGAGGGAGAAGGAGACGGAGACGGAGAGAGAGGGAGAGAGAAAGAGCGGAGATGGAGACCGAGAGAGAGAGATGCAAGAGGAGAGGGAGACAGAGAAGGAGAAGGCAAGAGAGAGGGGGAGAGACAAGAAGATGAGAGAGATGGAGAAGGAAAAGGGGATAGAGGAGAGGGATTGAAGTAGAGGAGAGGGAGGAAAGGAGATTGAAGACGAAGAGTGAAGGATAAGGAGAGAGAAGATAGAAGGTAAGAGAGAATCAGAGAGAGGAGTGAGAAGTTGAGAGAGCGGGACAATAAGAGAGAGTGAAGAACAAGGAGAAGGAGGGAGAGAGAATGAGAGAATGAAAGAGAAGGAGAGAGGGGAGAGAAGGAAGGATAAGAATAGAGAAAGAAGTAGAAGGAGGAGAGAGGGAAAGATAAGGAGAGAGGGGGAGACATGAGAGAGAAGGAGAGGGAGAAGGAGCGAGAGGAGGAGGGACATGCAAGGAGATAGAGAAGGAGAAGGTGGAAAGAGAGATGGAGGAGAGAGGGAAAGAGATGAGAGAGAGAGGGAGGGGAATGAGAAGGTGAAAAAGAGAGACAAGAGACGGAGAGCGAGAGAGGAAGAGAAGGGGGAGGGAGAGGGAAGTAGGATAGTGAAGGAGAGAGAGTACTAAGGAGTGGACAAAAGGAGAAAAAGAGAGAGAAGGAGATGGAGAAGGCGAAGGGTAGAGGAGAAAGAAAGAGAGGGATAAGGGGAAGGAGAGAACGAGAGAGAAGGGGATGCAGAGGGTTAGAAAGAGTGAAGAAGCGGAGAGAGAAGGAGAAGGAGAAGGAAGAAGACAAGAAGAAAAAGGAGAGAGAGGCAGCGAAGGAGAAGGAGATGGAGAGAGGTTGAGAGAAAAGGTGGAGAGATCGACAAAGGAGGGAGAGAGGGAAGGACGAGAAGGCGAGGGAGAGGGGAACGAGAGAGGTGCGAGAGAGAAGGAGGGGGAAGGAGAAGGAGAAGTGGGGAGAGAGAGATGGAGAGTGTAGGACGAAAGAGAGGGAAATTGGGAAACGGGGAGACGGAACAAGATGATAGACGGAGATGGTGAGAGAGAGCTAGAAGGAGAAGGAGAGAGAGGAGAGGCGGACAGAGGGGGAAAGAGTGGGAAGGGAAAGGAGAGGGAGAGAGGAGAGATAGAGAAAGAGAAGTAGAGAGAACCATAGGGAATGAGAGAGAGGGAGAAGGAGAGAGATAAGGAGTGAGTGAAACAGAGGAGGAGAGTGTGAATTAGAACGAGAAGAAGAGAGAGGAGAGAGAGGAGTCCACGATTTACAGAAGCGGAGAGAGAGAAAGAGAAGGAGAGATGAAGAAGCAGAGAGAGAGAGGAGAGGGAGAAAGAGTGAGAGAAGGGGAGAGAGAGTCCGTAAGTGAGCTAGATGGAGGAGGACGAGGAGAAGGAGAGAGAGAAGGAATAGGAGATTGGAAGGGAAGGAGAAGGAGAGAAGGAAAGAGAGAGGGAGAAGGAGAAGTAGAGACCAATGGTAAGAAGAGGGAGAAATAGAGAGAAGGAGAGAGAAGGGGGAGAGAGAAAGAGAGAAGGAGAGAGACAAAGAGAGAGGAGGGAGATAAGGAGGAGAACGAGAAAGGCGGAGAATGGAAGAGACAAAGGGGGAGGAGAGAGATAAGGAGGAGAACGAGAGGAGTGAGAGAGAGTGAAGGTGACGGAGAGGGATGAGAGAGAGAGGAGGAAGAGAAGGAGGGAGAAGAAGGGGAGAGAAGAAGAAGGAGAACAAGGAGAGAAAAGGAGAAGGTGAGAGTGGGGAGAAGATGAGGAGAGAGAGAAGGACAAGGGGAGCGAGAGGTGAGGAGACCGAGAAGGAGAAGGAGTGGAAGAGAGGAGAGATAGAGAAGGAGGAGAGAGAAGGAAAGAGAGAGAGAAGAAGGAGACGGAGTGCGAGAGAGTAAGGTAGAGTGAGAGAGGAGGGGAGAGAGTGAAGGAGAGGGAGATGGAGGAGGGGAGGGAGAAGGAGACGGAGACGGAGAGAGAGGGAGAGAGAAAGAGCGGAGATGGAGACCGAGAGAGAGAGATGCAAGAGGAGAGGGAGACAGAGAAGGAGAAGGCAAGAGAGAGAGGGGGAGAGACAAGAAGATGAGAGAGATGGAGAAGGAAAAGGGGATAGAGGAGAGGGATTGAAGTAGAGGAGAGGGAGGAAAGGAGATTGAAGACGAAGAGTGAAGGATAAGGAGAGAGAAGATAGAAGGTAAGAGAGAATCAGAGAGAGGAGTGAGAAGTTGAGAGAGCGGGACAATAAGAGAGAGTGAAGAACAAGGAGAAGGAGGGAGAGAGAATGAGAGAATGAAAGAGAAGGAGAGAGGGGAGAGAAGGAAGGATAAGAATAGAGAAAGAAGTAGAAGGAGGAGAGAGGGAAAGATAAGGAGAGAGGGGGAGACATGAGAGAGAAGGAGAGGGAGAAGGAGCGAGAGGAGGAGGGACATGCAAGGAGATAGAGAAGGAGAAGGTGGAAAGAGAGATGGAGGAGAGAGGGAAAGAGATGACAGAGAGAGGGAGGGGAATGAGAAGGTGAAAAAGAGAGACAAGAGACGGAGAGCGAGAGAGAAAGAGAAGGGGGAGGGAGAGGGAAGTAGGATAGTGAAGGAGAGAGAGTACTAAGGAGAGGACAAAAGGAGAAAAAGAGAGAGAATGAGATGGAGAAGGCGAAGGGTAGAGGAGAAAGAAAGAGAGGGATAAGGGGAAGGAGAGAACGAGAGAGAAGGGGATGCAGAGGGTTAGAAAGAGTGAAGAAGCGGAGAGAGAAGGAGAAGGAGAAGGAAGAAGACAAGAAGAAAAAGGAGAGAGAGGCAGCGAAGGAGAAGGAGATGGAGAGAGGTTGAGAGAAAAGGTGGAGAGATCGACAAAGGAGGGAGAGAGGGAAGGACGAGAAGGCGAGGGAGAGGGGAACGAGAGAGGTGCGAGAGAGAAGGAGGGGGAAGGAGAAGGAGAAGTGGGGAGAGAGAGATGGAGAGTGTAGGACGAAAGAGAGGGAAATTGGGAAACGGGGAGACGGAACAAGATGATAGACGGAGATGGTGAGAGAGAGCTAGAAGGAGAAGGAGAGAGAGGAGAGGCGGACAGAGGGGGAAAGAGTGGGAAGGGAAAGGAGAGGGAGAGAGGAGAGATAGAGAAAGAGAAGTAGAGAGAACCATAGGGAATGAGAGAGAGGGAGAAGGAGAGAGATAAGGAGTGAGTGAAACAGAGGAGGAGAGTGTGAATTAGAACGAGAAGAAGAGAGAGGAGAGAGAGGAGTCCACGATTTACAGAAGCGGAGAGAGAGAAAGAGAAGGAGAGATGAAGAAGCAGAGAGAGAGAGGAGAGGGAGAAAGAGTGAGAGAAGGGGAGAGAGAGTCCGTAAGTGAGCTAGATGGAGGAGGACGAGGAGAAGGAGAGAGAGAAGGAATAGGAGATTGGAAGGGAAGGAGAAGGAGAGAAGGAAAGAGAGAGGGAGAAGGAGAAGTAGAGACCAATGGTAAGAAGAGGGAGAAATAGAGAGAAGGAGAGAGAAGGGGGAGAGAGAAAGAGAGAAGGAGAGAGACAAAGAGAGAGGAGGGAGATAAGGAGGAGAACGAGAAAGGCGGAGAATGGAAGAGACAAAGGGGGAGGAGAGAGATAAGGAGGAGAACGAGAGGAGTGAGAGAGAGTGAAGGTGACGGAGAGGGATGAGAGAGAGAGGAGGAAGAGAAGGAGGGAGAAGAAGGGGAGAGAAGAAGAAGGAGAACAAGGAGAGAAAAGGAGAAGGTGAGAGTGGGGAGAAGATGAGGAGAGAGAGAAGGACAAGGGGAGCGAGAGGGGAGGAGACCGAGAAGGAGAAGGAGTGGAAGAGAGGAGAGATAGAGAAGGAGGAGAGAGAAGGAAAGAGAGAGAGAAGAAGGAGACGGAGTGCGAGAGAGTAAGGTAGAGTGAGAGAGGAGGGGAGAGAGTGAAGGAGAGGGAGATGGAGGAGGGGAGGGAGAAGGAGACGGAGACGGAGAGAGAGGGAGAGAGAAAGAGCGGAGATGGAGACCGAGAGAGAGAGATGCAAGAGGAGAGGGAGACAGAGAAGGAGAAGGCAAGAGAGAGAGGGGGAGAGACAAGAAGATGAGAGAGATGGAGAAGGAAAAGGGGATAGAGGAGAGGGATTGAAGTAGAGGAGAGGGAGGAAAGGAGATTGAAGACGAAGAGTGAAGGATAAGGAGAGAGAAGATAGAAGGTAAGAGAGAATCAGAGAGAGGAGTGAGAAGTTGAGAGAGCGGGACAATAAGAGAGAGTGAAGAACAAGGAGAAGGAGGGAGAGAGAATGAGAGAATGAAAGAGAAGGAGAGAGGGGAGAGAAGGAAGGATAAGAATAGAGAAAGAAGTAGAAGGAGGAGAGAGGGAAAGATAAGGAGAGAGGGGGAGACATGAGAGAGAAGGAGAGGGAGAAGGAGCGAGAGGAGGAGGGACATGCAAGGAGATAGAGAAGGAGAAGGTGGAAAGAGAGATGGAGGAGAGAGGGAAAGAGATGACAGAGAGAGGGAGGGGAATGAGAAGGTGAAAAAGAGAGACAAGAGACGGAGAGCGAGAGAGAAAGAGAAGGGGGAGGGAGAGGGAAGTAGGATAGTGAAGGAGAGAGAGTACTAAGGAGAGGACAAAAGGAGAAAAAGAGAGAGAAGGAGATGGAGAAGGCGAAGGGTAGAGGAGAAAGAAAGAGAGGGATAAGGGGAAGGAGAGAACGAGAGAGAAGGGGATGCAGAGGGTTAGAAAGAGTGAAGAAGCGGAGAGAGAAGGAGAAGGAGAAGGAAGAAGACAAGAAGAAAAAGGAGAGAGAGGCAGCGAAGGAGAAGGAGATGGAGAGAGGTTGAGAGAAAAGGTGGAGAGATCGACAAAGGAGGGAGAGAGGGAAGGACGAGAAGGCGAGGGAGAGGGGAACGAGAGAGGTGCGAGAGAGAAGGAGGGGGAAGGAGAAGGAGAAGTGGGGAGAGAGAGATGGAGAGTGTAGGACGAAAGAGAGGGAAATTGGGAAACGGGGAGACGGAACAAGATGATAGACGGAGATGGTGAGAGAGAGCTAGAAGGAGAAGGAGAGAGAGGAGAGGCGGACAGAGGGGGAAAGAGTGGGAAGGGAAAGGAGAGGGAGAGAGGAGAGATAGAGAAAGAGAAGTAGAGAGAACCATAGGGAATGAGAGAGAGGGAGAAGGAGAGAGATAAGGAGTGAGTGAAACAGAGGAGGAGAGTGTGAATTAGAACGAGAAGAAGAGAGAGGAGAGAGAGGAGTCCACGATTTACAGAAGCGGAGAGAGAGAAAGAGAAGGAGAGATGAAGAAGCAGAGAGAGAGAGGAGAGGGAGAAAGAGTGAGAGAAGGGGAGAGAGAGTCCGTAAGTGAGCTAGATGGAGGAGGACGAGGAGAAGGAGAGAGAGAAGGAATAGGAGATTGGAAGGGAAGGAGAAGGAGAGAAGGAAAGAGAGAGGGAGAAGGAGAAGTAGAGACCAATGGTAAGAAGAGGGAGAAATAGAGAGAAGGAGAGAGAAGGGGGAGAGAGAAAGAGAGAAGGAGAGAGACAAAGAGAGAGGAGGGAGATAAGGAGGAGAACGAGAAAGGCGGAGAATGGAAGAGACAAAGGGGGAGGAGAGAGATAAGGAGGAGAACGAGAGGAGTGAGAGAGAGTGAAGGTGACGGAGAGGGATGAGAGAGAGAGGAGGAAGAGAAGGAGGGAGAAGAAGGGGAGAGAAGAAGAAGGAGAACAAGGAGAGAAAAGGAGAAGGTGAGAGTGGGGAGAAGATGAGGAGAGAGAGAAGGACAAGGGGAGCGAGAGGGGAGGAGACCGAGAAGGAGAAGGAGTGGAAGAGAGGAGAGATAGAGAAGGAGGAGAGAGAAGGAAAGAGAGAGAGAAGAAGGAGACGGAGTGCGAGAGAGTAAGGTAGAGTGAGAGAGGAGGGGAGAGAGTGAAGGAGAGGGAGATGGAGGAGGGGAGGGAGAAGGAGACGGAGACGGAGAGAGAGGGAGAGAGAAAGAGCGGAGATGGAGACCGAGAGAGAGAGATGCAAGAGGAGAGGGAGACAGAGAAGGAGAAGGCAAGAGAGAGAGGGGGAGAGACAAGAAGATGAGAGAGATGGAGAAGGAAAAGGGGATAGAGGAGAGGGATTGAAGTAGAGGAGAGGGAGGAAAGGAGATTGAAGACGAAGAGTGAAGGATAAGGAGAGAGAAGATAGAAGGTAAGAGAGAATCAGAGAGAGGAGTGAGAAGTTGAGAGAGCGGGACAATAAGAGAGAGTGAAGAACAAGGAGAAGGAGGGAGAGAGAATGAGAGAATGAAAGAGAAGGAGAGAGGGGAGAGAAGGAAGGATAAGAATAGAGAAAGAAGTAGAAGGAGGAGAGAGGGAAAGATAAGGAGAGAGGGGGAGACATGAGAGAGAAGGAGAGGGAGAAGGAGCGAGAGGAGGAGGGACATGCAAGGAGATAGAGAAGGAGAAGGTGGAAAGAGAGATGGAGGAGAGAGGGAAAGAGATGACAGAGAGAGGGAGGGGAATGAGAAGGTGAAAAAGAGAGACAAGAGACGGAGAGCGAGAGAGAAAGAGAAGGGGGAGGGAGAGGGAAGTAGGATAGTGAAGGAGAGAGAGTACTAAGGAGAGGACAAAAGGAGAAAAAGAGAGAGAAGGAGATGGAGAAGGCGAAGGGTAGAGGAGAAAGAAAGAGAGGGATAAGGGGAAGGAGAGAACGAGAGAGAAGGGGATGCAGAGGGTTAGAAAGAGTGAAGAAGCGGAGAGAGAAGGAGAAGGAGAAGGAAGAAGACAAGAAGAAAAAGGAGAGAGAGGCAGCGAAGGAGAAGGAGATGGAGAGAGGTTGAGAGAAAAGGTGGAGAGATCGACAAAGGAGGGAGAGAGGGAAGGACGAGAAGGCGAGGGAGAGGGGAACGAGAGAGGTGCGAGAGAGAAGGAGGGGGAAGGAGAAGGAGAAGTGGGGAGAGAGAGATGGAGAGTGTAGGACGAAAGAGAGGGAAATTGGGAAACGGGGAGACGGAACAAGATGATAGACGGAGATGGTGAGAGAGAGCTAGAAGGAGAAGGAGAGAGAGGAGAGGCGGACAGAGGGGGAAAGAGTGGGAAGGGAAAGGAGAGGGAGAGAGGAGAGATAGAGAAAGAGAAGTAGAGAGAACCATAGGGAATGAGAGAGAGGGAGAAGGAGAGAGATAAGGAGTGAGTGAAACAGAGGAGGAGAGTGTGAATTAGAACGAGAAGAAGAGAGAGGAGAGAGAGGAGTCCACGATTTACAGAAGCGGAGAGAGAGAAAGAGAAGGAGAGATGAAGAAGCAGAGAGAGAGAGGAGAGGGAGAAAGAGTGAGAGAAGGGGAGAGAGAGTCCGTAAGTGAGCTAGATGGAGGAGGACGAGGAGAAGGAGAGAGAGAAGGAATAGGAGATTGGAAGGGAAGGAGAAGGAGAGAAGGAAAGAGAGAGGGAGAAGGAGAAGTAGAGACCAATGGTAAGAAGAGGGAGAAATAGAGAGAAGGAGAGAGAAGGGGGAGAGAGAAAGAGAGAAGGAGAGAGACAAAGAGAGAGGAGGGAGATAAGGAGGAGAACGAGAAAGGCGGAGAATGGAAGAGACAAAGGGGGAGGAGAGAGATAAGGAGGAGAACGAGAGGAGTGAGAGAGAGTGAAGGTGACGGAGAGGGATGAGAGAGAGAGGAGGAAGAGAAGGAGGGAGAAGAAGGGGAGAGAAGAAGAAGGAGAACAAGGAGAGAAAAGGAGAAGGTGAGAGTGGGGAGAAGATGAGGAGAGAGAGAAGGACAAGGGGAGCGAGAGGGGAGGAGACCGAGAAGGAGAAGGAGTGGAAGAGAGGAGAGATAGAGAAGGAGGAGAGAGAAGGAAAGAGAGAGAGAAGAAGGAAACGGAGTGCGAGAGAGTAAGGTAGAGTGAGAGAGGAGGGGAGAGAGTGAAGGAGAGGGAGATGGAGGAGGGGAGGGAGAAGGAGACGGAGACGGAGAGAGAGGGAGAGAGAAAGAGCGGAGATGGAGACCGAGAGAGAGAGATGCAAGAGGAGAGGGAGACAGAGAAGGAGAAGGCAAGAGAGAGAGGGGGAGAGACAAGAAGATGAGAGAGATGGAGAAGGAAAAGGGGATAGAGGAGAGGGATTGAAGTAGAGGAGAGGGAGGAAAGGAGATTGAAGACGAAGAGTGAAGGATAAGGAGAGAGAAGATAGAAGGTAAGAGAGAATCAGAGAGAGGAGTGAGAAGTTGAGAGAGCGGGACAATAAGAGAGAGTGAAGAACAAGGAGAAGGAGGGAGAGAGAATGAGAGAATGAAAGAGAAGGAGAGAGAGGAGAGAAGGAAGGATAAGAATAGAGAAAGAAGTAGAAGGAGGAGAGAGGGAAAGATAAGGAGAGAGGGGGAGACATGAGAGAGAAGGAGAGGGAGAAGGAGCGAGAGGAGGAGGGACATGCAAGGAGATAGAGAAGGAGAAGGTGGAAAGAGAGATGGAGGAGAGAGGGAAAGAGATGAGAGAGAGAGGGAGGGGAATGAGAAGGTGAAAAAGAGAGACAAGAGACGGAGAGCGAGAGAGGAAGAGAAGGGGGAGGGAGAGGGAAGTAGGATAGTGAAGGAGAGAGAGTACTAAGGAGAGGACAAAAGGAGAAAAAGAGAGAGAAGGAGATGGAGAAGGCGAAGGGTAGAGGAGAAAGAAAGAGAGGGATAAGGGGAAGGAGAGAACGAGAGAGAAGGGGATGCAGAGGGTTAGAAAGAGTGAAGAAGCGGAGAGAGAAGGAGAAGGAGAAGGAAGAAGACAAGAAGAAAAAGGAGAGAGAGGCAGCGAAGGAGAAGGAGATGGAGAGAGGTTGAGAGAAAAGGTGGAGAGATCGACAAAGGAGGGAGAGAGGGAAGGACGAGAAGGCGAGGGAGAGGGGAACGAGAGAGGTGCGAGAGAGAAGGAGGGGGAAGGAGAAGGAGAAGTGGGGAGAGAGAGATGGAGAGTGTAGGACGAAAGAGAGGGAAATTGGGAAACGGGGAGACGGAACAAGATGATAGACGGAGATGGTGAGAGAGAGCTAGAAGGAGAAGGAGAGAGAGGAGAGGCGGACAGAGACAGAGAAAGAGAAGTAGAGAGAACCATAGGGAATGAGAGAGAGGGAGAAGGAGAGAGATAAGGAGTGAATGAAACAGAGGAGGAGAGTGTGAATTAGAACGAGAAGAAGAGAGAGGAGAGAGAGGAGTCCACGATTTACAGAAGCGGAGAGAGAGAAAGAGAAGGAGAGATGAAGAAGCAGAGAGAGAGAGGAGAGGGAGAAAGAGTGAGAGAAGGGGAGAGAGAGTCCGTAAGTGAGCTAGATGGAGGAGGACGAGGAGAAGGAGAGAGAGAAGGAATAGGAGATTGGAAGGGAAGGAGAAGGAGAGAAGGAAAGAGAGAGGGAGAAGGAGAAGTAGAGACCAATGGTAAGAAGAGGGAGAAATAGAGAGAAGGAGAGAGACAAAGAGAGAGGAGGGAGATAAGGAGGAGAACGAGAAAGGCGGAGAATGGAAGTGACAAAGGGGAGGAGAGAGATAAGGAGGAGAACGAGAGGAGTGAGAGAGAGTGAAGGTGACGGAGAGGGATGAGAGAGAGAGGAGGAAGAGAAGGAGGGAGAAGAAGGGGAGAGAAGAAGAAGGAGAACAAGGAGAGAAAAGGAGAAGGTGAGAGTGGGGAGAAGATGAGGAGAGAGAGAAGGACAAGGGGAGCGAGAGGGGAGGAGACCGAGAAGGAGAAGGAGTGGAAGAGAGGAGAGATAGAGAAGGAGGAGAGAGAAGGAAAGAGAGAGAGAAGAAGGAGACGGAGTGCGAGAGAGTAAGGTAGAGTGAGAGAGGAGGGGAGAGAGTGAAGGAGAGGGAGATGGAGGAGGGGAGGGAGAAGGAGACGGAGACGGAGAGAGAGGGAGAGAGAAAGAGCGGAGATGGAGACCGAGAGAGAGAGATGCAAGAGGAGAGGGAGACAGAGAAGGAGAAGGCAAGAGAGAGAGGGGGAGAGACAAGAAGATGAGAGAGATGGAGAAGGAAAAGGGGATAGAGGAGAGGGATTGAAGTAGAGGAGAGGGAGGAAAGGAGATTGAAGACGAAGAGTGAAGGATAAGGAGAGAGAAGATAGAAGGTAAGAGAGAATCAGAGAGAGGAGTGAGAAGTTGAGAGAGCGGGACAATAAGAGAGAGTGAAGAACAAGGAGAAGGAGGGAGAGAGAATGAGAGAATGAAAGAGAAGGAGAGAGGGGAGAGAAGGAAGGATAAGAATAGAGAAAGAAGTAGAAGGAGGAGAGAGGGAAAGATAAGGAGAGAGGGGGAGACATGAGAGAGAAGGAGAGGGAGAAGGAGCGAGAGGAGGAGGGACATGCAAGGAGATAGAGAAGGAGAAGGTGGAAAGAGAGATGGAGGAGAGAGGGAAAGAGATGAGAGAGAGAGGGAGGGGAATGAGAAGGTGAAAAAGAGAGACAAGAGACGGAGAGCGAGAGAGAAAGAGAAGGGGGAGGGAGAGGGAAGTAGGATAGTGAAGGAGAGAGAGTACTAAGGAGAGGACAAAAGGAGAAAAAGAGAGAGAAGGAGATGGAGAAGGCGAAGGGTAGAGGAGAAAGAAAGAGAGGGATAAGGGGAAGGAGAGAACGAGAGAGAAGGGGATGCAGAGGGTTAGAAAGAGTGAAGAAGCGGAGAGAGAAGGAGAAGGAGAAGGAAGAAGACAAGAAGAAAAAGGAGAGAGAGGCAGCGAAGGAGAAGGAGATGGAGAGAGGTTGAGAGAAAAGGTGGAGAGATCGACAAAGGAGGGAGAGAGGGAAGGACGAGAAGGCGAGGGAGAGGGGAACGAGAGAGGTGCGAGAGAGAAGGAGGGGGAAGGAGAAGGAGAAGTGGGGAGAGAGAGATGGAGAGTGTAAGACGAAAGAGAGGGAAATTGGGAAACAGGGAGACGGAACAAGATGATAGACGGAGATGGTGAGAGAGAGCTAGAAGGAGAAGGAGAGAGAGGAGAGGCGGACAGAGACAGAGAAAGAGAAGTAGAGAGAACCATAGGGAATGAGAGAGAGGGAGAAGGAGAGAGATAAGGAGTGAGTGAAACAGAGGAGGAGAGTGTGAATTAGAACGAGAAGAAGAGAGAGGAGAGAGAGGAGTCCACGATTTACAGAAGCGGAGAGAGAGAAAGAGAAGGAGAGATGAAGAAGCAGAGAGAGAGAGGAGAGGGAGAAAGAGTGAGAGAAGGGGAGAGAGAGTCCGTAAGTGAGCTAGATGGAGGAGGACGAGGAGAAGGAGAGAGAGAAGGAATAGGAGATTGGAAGGGAAGGAGAAGGAGAGAAGGAAAGAGAGAGGGAGAAGGAGAAGTAGAGACCAATGGTAAGAAGAGGGAGAAATAGAGAGAAGGAGAGAGACAAAGAGAGAGGAGGGAGATAAGGAGGAGAACGAGAAAGGCGGAGAATGGAAGTGACAAAGGGGAGGAGAGAGATAAGGAGGAGAACGAGAGGAGTGAGAGAGAGTGAAGGTGACGGAGAGGGATGAGAGAGAGAGGAGGAAGAGAAGGAGGGAGAAGAAGGGGAGAGAAGAAGAAGGAGAACAAGGAGAGAAAAGGAGAAGGTGAGAGTGGGGAGAAGATGAGGAGAGAGAGAAGGACAAGGGGAGCGAGAGGGGAGGAGACCGAGAAGGAGAAGGAGTGGAAGAGAGGAGAGATAGAGAAGGAGGAGAGAGAAGGAAAGAGAGAGAGAAGAAGGAGACGGAGTGCGAGAGAGTAAGGTAGAGTGAGAGAGGAGGGGAGAGAGTGAAGGAGAGGGAGATGGAGGAGGGGAGGGAGAAGGAGACGGAGACGGAGAGAGAGGGAGAGAGAAAGAGCGGAGATGGAGACCGAGAGAGAGAGATGCAAGAGGAGAGGGAGACAGAGAAGGAGAAGGCAAGAGAGAGAGGGGGAGAGACAAGAAGATGAGAGAGATGGAGAAGGAAAAGGGGATAGAGGAGAGGGATTGAAGTAGAGGAGAGGGAGGAAAGGAGATTGAAGACGAAGAGTGAAGGATAAGGAGAGAGAAGATAGAAGGTAAGAGAGAATCAGAGAGAGGAGTGAGAAGTTGAGAGAGCGGGACAATAAGAGAGAGTGAAGAACAAGGAGAAGGAGGGAGAGAGAATGAGAGAATGAAAGAGAAGGAGAGAGGGGAGAGAAGGAAGGATAAGAATAGAGAAAGAAGTAGAAGGAGGAGAGAGGGAAAGATAAGGAGAGAGGGGGAGACATGAGAGAGAAGGAGAGGGAGAAGGAGCGAGAGGAGGAGGGACATGCAAGGAGATAGAGAAGGAGAAGGTGGAAAGAGAGATGGAGGAGAGAGGGAAAGAGATGAGAGAGAGAGGGAGGGGAATGAGAAGGTGAAAAAGAGAGACAAGAGACGGAGAGCGAGAGAGAAAGAGAAGGGGGAGGGAGAGGGAAGTAGGATAGTGAAGGAGAGAGAGTACTAAGGAGAGGACAAAAGGAGAAAAAGAGAGAGAAGGAGATGGAGAAGGCGAAGGGTAGAGGAGAAAGAAAGAGAGGGATAAGGGGAAGGAGAGAACGAGAGAGAAGGGGATGCAGAGGGTTAGAAAGAGTGAAGAAGCGGAGAGAGAAGGAGAAGGAGAAGGAAGAAGACAAGAAGAAAAAGGAGAGAGAGGCAGCGAAGGAGAAGGAGATGGAGAGAGGTTGAGAGAAAAGGTGGAGAGATCGACAAAGGAGGGAGAGAGGGAAGGACGAGAAGGCGAGGGAGAGGGGAACGAGAGAGGTGCGAGAGAGAAGGAGGGGGGAGGAGAAGGAGAAGTGGGGAGAGAGAGATGGAGAGTGTAGGACGAAAGAGAGGGAAATTGGGAAACGGGGAGACGGAACAAGATGATAGACGGAGATGGTGAGAGAGAGCTAGAAGGAGAAGGAGAGAGAGGAGAGGCGGACAGAGGGGGAAAGAGTGAGAAGGGAAAGGAGAGGGAGAGAGGAGAGATAGAGAAAGAGAAGTAGAGAGAACCATAGGGAATGAGAGAGAGGGAGAAGGAGAGAGATAAGGAGTGAGTGAAACAGAGGAGGAGAGTGTGAATTAGAACGAGAAGAAGAGAGAGGAGAGAGAGGAGTCCACGATTTACAGAAGCGGAGAGAGAGAAAGAGAAGGAGAGATGAAGAAGCAGAGAGAGAGAGGAGAGGGAGAAAGAGTGAGAGAAGGGGAGAGAGAGTCCGTAAGTGAGCTAGATGGAGGAGGACGAGGAGAAGGAGAGAGAGAAGGAATAGGAGATTGGAAGGGAAGGAGAAGGAGAGAAGGAAAGAGAGAGGGGGAAGGAGAAGTAGAGACCAATGGTAAGAAGAGGGAGAAATAGAGAGAAGGAGAGAGACAAAGAGAGAGGAGGGAGATAAGGAGGAGAACGAGAAAGGCGGAGAATGGAAGTGACAAAGGGGAGGAGAGAGATAAGGAGGAGAACGAGAGGAGTGAGAGAGAGTGAAGGTGACGGAGAGGGATGAGAGAGAGAGGAGGAAGAGAAGGAGGGAGAAGAAGGGGAGAGAAGAAGAAGGAGAACAAGGAGAGAAAAGGAGAAGGTGAGAGTGGGGAGAAGATGAGGAGAGAGAGAAGGACAAGGGGAGCGAGAGGGGAGGAGACCGAGAAGGAGAAGGAGTGGAAGAGAGGAGAGATAGAGAAGGAGGAGAGAGAAGGAAAGAGAGAGAGAAGAAGGAGACGGAGTGCGAGAGAGTAAGGTAGAGTGAGAGAGGAGGGGAGAGAGTGAAGGAGAGGGAGATGGAGGAGGGGAGGGAGAAGGAGACGAAGACGGAGAGAGAGGGAGAGAGAAAGAGCGGAGATGGAGACCGAGAGAGAGAGATGCAAGAGGAGAGGGAGACAGAGAAGGAGAAGGCAAGAGAGAGAGGGGGAGAGACAAGAAGATGAGAGAGATGGAGAAGGAAAAGGGGATAGAGGAGAGGGATTGAAGTAGAGGAGAGGGAGGAAAGGAGATTGAAGACGAAGAGAGAAGGATAAGGAGAGAGAAGATAGAAGGTAAGAGAGAATCAGAGAGAGGAGTGAGAAGTTGAGAGAGCGGGACAATAAGAGAGAGTGAAGAACAAGGAGAAGGAGGGAGAGAGAATGAGAGAATGAAAGAGAAGGAGAGAGGGGAGAGAAGGAAGGATAAGAATAGAGAAAGAAGTAGAAGGAGGAGAGAGGGAAAGATAAGGAGAGAGGGGGAGACATGAGAGAGAAGGAGAGGGAGAAGGAGCGAGAGGAGGAGGGACATGCAAGGAGATAGAGAAGGAGAAGGTGGAAAGAGAGATGGAGGAGAGAGGGAAAGAGATGAGAGAGAGAGGGAGGGGAATGAGAAGGTGAAAAAGAGAGACAAGAGACGGAGAGCGAGAGAGAAAGAGAAGGGGGAGGGAGAGGGAAGTAGGATAGTGAAGGAGAGAGAGTACTAAGGAGAGGACAAAAGGAGAAAAAGAGAGAGAAGGAGATGGAGAAGGCGAAGGGTAGAGGAGAAAGAAAGAGAGGGATAAGGGGAAGGAGAGAACGAGAGAGAAGGGGATGCAGAGGGTTAGAAAGAGTGAAGAAGCGGAGAGAGAAGGAGAAGGAGAAGGAAGAAGACAAGAAGAAAAAGGAGAGAGAGGCAGCGAAGGAGAAGGAGATGGAGAGAGGTTGAGAGAAAAGGTGGAGAGATCGACAAAGGAGGGAGAGAGGGAAGGACGAGAAGGCGAGGGAGAGGGGAACGAGAGAGGTGCGAGAGAGAAGGAGGGGGAAGGAGAAGGAGAAGTGGGGAGAGAGAGATGGAGAGTGTAGGACGAAAGAGAGGGAAATTGGGAAACGGGGAGACGGAACAAGATGATAGACGGAGATGGTGAGAGAGAGCTAGAAGGAGAAGGAGAGAGAGGAGAGGCGGACAGAGGGGGAAAGAGTGAGAAGGGAAAGGAGAGGGAGAGAGGAGAGATAGAGAAAGAGAAGTAGAGAGAACCATAGGGAATGAGAGAGAGGGAGAAGGAGAGAGATAAGGAGTGAGTGAAACAGAGGAGGAGAGTGTGAATTAGAACGAGAAGAAGAGAGAGGAGAGAGAGGAGTCCACGATTTACAGAAGCGGAGAGAGAGAAAGAGAAGGAGAGATGAAGAAGCAGAGAGAGAGAGGAGAGGGAGAAAGAGTGAGAGAAGGGGAGAGAGAGTCCGTAAGTGAGCTAGATGGAGGAGGACGAGGAGAAGGAGAGAGAGAAGGAATAGGAGATTGGAAGGGAAGGAGAAGGAGAGAAGGAAAGAGAGAGGGAGAAGGAGAAGTAGAGACCAATGGTAAGAAGAGGGAGAAATAGAGAGAAGGAGAGAGAAGGGGGAGAGAGAAAGAGAGAAGGAGAGAGACAAAGAGAGAGGAGGGAGATAAGGAGGAGAACGAGAAAGGCGGAGAATGGAAGAGACAAAGGGGGAGGAGAGAGATAAGGAGGAGAACGAGAGGAGTGAGAGAGAGTGAAGGTGACGGAGAGGGATGAGAGAGAGAGGAGGAAGAGAAGGAGGGAGAAGAAGGGGAGAGAAGAAGAAGGAGAACAAGGAGAGAAAAGGAGAAGGTGAGAGTGGGGAGAAGATGAGGAGAGAGAGAAGGACAAGGGGAGCGAGAGGGGAGGAGACCGAGAAGGAGAAGGAGTGGAAGAGAGGAGAGATAGAGAAGGAGGAGAGAGAAGGAAAGAGAGAGAGAAGAAGGAGACGGAGTGCGAGAGAGTAAGGTAGAGTGAGAGAGGAGGGGAGAGAGTGAAGGAGAGGGAGATGGAGGAGGGGAGGGAGAAGGAGACGGAGACGGAGAGAGAGGGAGAGAGAAAGAGCGGAGATGGAGACCGAGAGAGAGAGATGCAAGAGGAGAGGGAGACAGAGAAGGAGAAGGCAAGAGAGAGAGGGGGAGAGACAAGAAGATGAGAGAGATGGAGAAGGAAAAGGGGATAGAGGAGAGGGATTGAAGTAGAGGAGAGGGAGGAAAGGAGATTGAAGACGAAGAGTGAAGGATAAGGAGAGAGAAGATAGAAGGTAAGAGAGAATCAGAGAGAGGAGTGAGAAGTTGAGAGAGCGGGACAATAAGAGAGAGTGAAGAACAAGGAGAAGGAGGGAGAGAGAATGAGAGAATGAAAGAGAAGGAGAGAGGGGAGAGAAGGAAGGATAAGAATAGAGAAAGAAGTAGAAGGAGGAGAGAGGGAAAGATAAGGAGAGAGGGGGAGACATGAGAGAGAAGGAGAGGGAGAAGGAGCGAGAGGAGGAGGGACATGCAAGGAGATAGAGAAGGAGAAGGTGGAAAGAGAGATGGAGGAGAGAGGGAAAGAGATGAGAGAGAGAGGGAGGGGAATGAGAAGGTGAAAAAGAGAGACAAGAGACGGAGAGCGAGAGAGAAAGAGAAGGGGGAGGGAGAGGGAAGTAGGATAGTGAAGGAGAGAGAGTACTAAGGAGAGGACAAAAGGAGAAAAAGAGAGAGAAGGAGATGGAGAAGGCGAAGGGTAGAGGAGAAAGAAAGAGAGGGATAAGGGGAAGGAGAGAACGAGAGAGAAGGGGATGCAGAGGGTTAGAAAGAGTGAAGAAGCGGAGAGAGAAGGAGAAGGAGAAGGAAGAAGACAAGAAGAAAAAGGAGAGAGAGGCAGCGAAGGAGAAGGAGATGGAGAGAGGTTGAGAGAAAAGGTGGAGAGATCGACAAAGGAGGGAGAGAGGGAAGGACGAGAAGGCGAGGGAGAGGGGAACGAGAGAGGTGCGAGAGAGAAGGAGGGGGAAGGAGAAGGAGAAGTGGGGAGAGAGAGATGGAGAGTGTAGGACGAAAGAGAGGGAAATTGGGAAACGGGGAGACGGAACAAGATGATAGACGGAGATGGTGAGAGAGAGCTAGAAGGAGAAGGAGAGAGAGGAGAGGCGGACAGAGGGGGAAAGAGTGAGAAGGGAAAGGAGAGGGAGAGAGGAGAGATAGAGAAAGAGAAGTAGAGAGAACCATAGGGAATGAGAGAGAGGGAGAAGGAGAGAGATAAGGAGTGAGTGAAACAGAGGAGGAGAGTGTGAATTAGAACGAGAAGAAGAGAGAGGAGAGAGAGGAGTCCACGATTTACAGAAGCTGAGAGAGAGAAAGAGAAGGAGAGATGAAGAAGCAGAGAGAGAGAGGAGAGGGAGAAAGAGTGAGAGAAGGGGAGAGAGAGTCCGTAAGTGAGCTAGATGGAGGAGGACGAGGAGAAGGAGAGAGAGAAGGAATAGGAGATTGGAAGGGAAGGAGAAGGAGAGAAGGAAAGAGAGAGAGAGAAGGAGAAGTAGAGACCAATGGTAAGAAGAGGGAGAAATAGAGAGAAGGAGAGAGAAGGGGGAGAGAGAAAGAGAGAAGGAGAGAGACAAAGAGAGAGGAGGGAGATAAGGAGGAGAACGAGAAAGGCGGAGAATGGAAGAGACAAAGGGGGAGGAGAGAGATAAGGAGGAGAACGAGAGGAGTGAGAGAGAGTGAAGGTGACGGAGAGGGATGAGAGAGAGAGGAGGAAGAGAAGGAGGGAGAAGAAGGGGAGAGAAGAAGAAGGAGAACAAGGAGAGAAAAGGAGAAGGTGAGAGTGGGGAGAAGATGAGGAGAGAGAGAAGGACAAGGGGAGCGAGAGGGGAGGAGACCGAGAAGGAGAAGGAGTGGAAGAGAGGAGAGATAGAGAAGGAGGAGAGAGAAGGAAAGAGAGAGAGAAGAAGGAGACGGAGTGCGAGAGAGTAAGGTAGAGTGAGAGAGGAGGGGAGAGAGTGAAGGAGAGGGAGATGGAGGAGGGGAGGGAGAAGGAGACGGAGACGGAGAGAGAGGGAGAGAGAAAGAGCGGAGATGGAGACCGAGAGAGAGAGATGCAAGAGGAGAGGGAGACAGAGAAGGAGAAGGCAAGAGAGAGAGGGGGAGAGACAAGAAGATGAGAGAGATGGAGAAGGAAAAGGGGATAGAGGAGAGGGATTGAAGTAGAGGAGAGGGAGGAAAGGAGATTGAAGACGAAGAGTGAAGGATAAGGAGAGAGAAGATAGAAGGTAAGAGAGAATCAGAGAGAGGAGTGAGAAGTTGAGAGAGCGGGACAATAAGAGAGAGTGAAGAACAAGGAGAAGGAGGGAGAGAGAATGAGAGAATGAAAGAGAAGGAGAGAGGGGAGAGAAGGAAGGATAAGAATAGAGAAAGAAGTAGAAGGAGGAGAGAGGGAAAGATAAGGAGAGAGGGGGAGACATGAGAGAGAAGGAGAGGGAGAAGGAGCGAGAGGAGGAGGGACATGCAAGGAGATAGAGAAGGAGAAGGTGGAAAGAGAGATGGAGGAGAGAGGGAAAGAGATGAGAGAGAGAGGGAGGGGAATGAGAAGGTGAAAAAGAGAGACAAGAGACGGAGAGCGAGAGAGAAAGAGAAGGGGGAGGGAGAGGGAAGTAGGATAGTGAAGGAGAGAGAGTACTAAGGAGAGGACAAAAGGAGAAAAAGAGAGAGAAGGAGATGGAGAAGGCGAAGGGTAGAGGAGAAAGAAAGAGAGGGATAAGGGGAAGGAGAGAACGAGAGAGAAGGGGATGCAGAGGGTTAGAAAGAGTGAAGAAGCGGAGAGAGAAGGAGAAGGAGAAGGAAGAAGACAAGAAGAAAAAGGAGAGAGAGGCAGCGAAGGAGAAGGAGATGGAGAGAGGTTGAGAGAAAAGGTGGAGAGATCGACAAAGGAGGGAGAGAGGGAAGGACGAGAAGGCGAGGGAGAGGGGAACGAGAGAGGTGCGAGAGAGAAGGAGGGGGAAGGAGAAGGAGAAGTGGGGAGAGAGAGATGGAGAGTGTAGGACGAAAGAGAGGGAAATTGGGAAACGGGGAGACGGAACAAGATGATAGACGGAGATGGTGAGAGAGAGCTAGAAGGAGAAGGAGAGAGAGGAGAGGCGGACAGAGGGGGAAAGAGTGAGAAGGGAAAGGAGAGGGAGAGAGGAGAGATAGAGAAAGAGAAGTAGAGAGAACCATAGGGAATGAGAGAGAGGGAGAAGGAGAGAGATAAGGAGTGAGTGAAACAGAGGAGGAGAGTGTGAATTAGAACGAGAAGAAGAGAGAGGAGAGAGAGGAGTCCACGATTTACAGAAGCGGAGAGAGAGAAAGAGAAGGAGAGATGAAGAAGCAGAGAGAGAGAGGAGAGGGAGAAAGAGTGAGAGAAGGGGAGAGAGAGTCCGTAAGTGAGCTAGATGGAGGAGGACGAGGAGAAGGAGAGAGAGAAGGAATAGGAGATTGGAAGGGAAGGAGAAGGAGAGAAGGAAAGAGAGAGGGAGAAGGAGAAGTAGAGACCAATGGTAAGAAGAGGGAGAAATAGAGAGAAGGAGAGAGACAAAGAGAGAGGAGGGAGATAAGGAGGAGAACGAGAAAGGCGGAGAATGGAAGTGACAAAGGGGAGGAGAGAGATAAGGAGGAGAACGAGAGGAGTGAGAGAGAGTGAAGGTGACGGAGAGGGATGAGAGAGAGAGGAGGAAGAGAAGGAGGGAGAAGAAGGGGAGAGAAGAAGAAGGAGAACAAGGAGAGAAAAGGAGAAGGTGAGAGTGGGGAGAAGATGAGGAGAGAGAGAAGGACAAGGGGAGCGAGAGGGGAGGAGACCGAGAAGGAGAAGGAGTGGAAGAGAGGAGAGATAGAGAAGGAGGAGAGAGAAGGAAAGAGAGAGAGAAGAAGGAGACGGAGTGCGAGAGAGTAAGGTAGAGTGAGAGAGGAGGGGAGAGAGTGAAGGAGAGGGAGATGGAGGAGGGGAGGGAGAAGGAGACGGAGACGGAGAGAGAGGGAGAGAGAAAGAGCGGAGATGGAGACCGAGAGAGAGAGATGCAAGAGGAGAGGGAGACAGAGAAGGAGAAGGCAAGAGAGAGAGGGGGAGAGACAAGAAGATGAGAGAGATGGAGAAGGAAAAGGGGATAGAGGAGAGGGATTGAAGTAGAGGAGAGGGAGGAAAGGAGATTGAAGACGAAGAGAGAAGGATAAGGAGAGAGAAGATAGAAGGTAAGAGAGAATCAGAGAGAGGAGTGAGAAGTTGAGAGAGCGGGACAATAAGAGAGAGTGAAGAACAAGGAGAAGGAGGGAGAGAGAATGAGAGAATGAAAGAGAAGGAGAGAGGGGAGAGAAGGAAGGATAAGAATAGAGAAAGAAGTAGAAGGAGGAGAGAGGGAAAGATAAGGAGAGAGGGGGAGACATGAGAGAGAAGGAGAGGGAGAAGGAGCGAGAGGAGGAGGGACATGCAAGGAGATAGAGAAGGAGAAGGTGGAAAGAGAGATGGAGGAGAGAGGGAAAGAGATGAGAGAGAGAGGGAGGGGAATGAGAAGGTGAAAAAGAGAGACAAGAGACGGAGAGCGAGAGAGAAAGAGAAGGGGGAGGGAGAGGGAAGTAGGATAGTGAAGGAGAGAGAGTACTAAGGAGAGGACAAAAGGAGAAAAAGAGAGAGAAGGAGATGGAGAAGGCGAAGGGTAGAGGAGAAAGAAAGAGAGGGATAAGGGGAAGGAGAGAACGAGAGAGAAGGGGATGCAGAGGGTTAGAAAGAGTGAAGAAGCGGAGAGAGAAGGAGAAGGAGAAGGAAGAAGACAAGAAGAAAAAGGAGAGAGAGGCAGCGAAGGAGAAGGAGATGGAGAGAGGTTGAGAGAAAAGGTGGAGAGATCGACAAAGGAGGGAGAGAGGGAAGGACGAGAAGGCGAGGGAGAGGGGAACGAGAGAGGTGCGAGAGAGAAGGAGGGGGAAGGAGAAGGAGAAGTGGGGAGAGAGAGATGGAGAGTGTAGGACGAAAGAGAGGGAAATTGGGAAACGGGGAGACGGAACAAGATGATAGACGGAGATGGTGAGAGAGAGCTAGAAGGAGAAGGAGAGAGAGGAGAGGCGGACAGAGGGGGAAAGAGTGAGAAGGGAAAGGAGAGGGAGAGAGGAGAGATAGAGAAAGAGAAGTAGAGAGAACCATAGGGAATGAGAGAGAGGGAGAAGGAGAGAGATAAGGAGTGAGTGAAACAGAGGAGGAGAGTGTGAATTAGAACGAGAAGAAGAGAGAGGAGAGAGAGGAGTCCACGATTTACAGAAGCGGAGAGAGAGAAAGAGAAGGAGAGATGAAGAAGCAGAGAGAGAGAGGAGAGGGAGAAAGAGTGAGAGAAGGGGAGAGAGAGTCCGTAAGTGAGCTAGATGGAGGAGGACGAGGAGAAGGAGAGAGAGAAGGAATAGGAGATTGGAAGGGAAGGAGAAGGAGAGAAGGAAAGAGAGAGGGAGAAGGAGAAGTAGAGACCAATGGTAAGAAGAGGGAGAAATAGAGAGAAGGAGAGAGACAAAGAGAGAGGAGGGAGATAAGGAGGAGAACGAGAAAGGCGGAGAATGGAAGTGACAAAGGGGAGGAGAGAGATAAGGAGGAGAACGAGAGGAGTGAGAGAGAGTGAAGGTGACGGAGAGGGATGAGAGAGAGAGGAGGAAGAGAAGGAGGGAGAAGAAGGGGAGAGAAGAAGAAGGAGAACAAGGAGAGAAAAGGAGAAGGTGAGAGTGGGGAGAAGATGAGGAGAGAGAGAAGGACAAGGGGAGCGAGAGGGGAGGAGACCGAGAAGGAGAAGGAGTGGAAGAGAGGAGAGATAGAGAAGGAGGAGAGAGAAGGAAAGAGAGAGAGAAGAAGGAGACGGAGTGCGAGAGAGTAAGGTAGAGTGAGAGAGGAGGGGAGAGAGTGAAGGAGAGGGAGATGGAGGAGGGGAGGGAGAAGGAGACGGAGACGGAGAGAGAGGGAGAGAGAAAGAGCGGAGATGGAGACCGAGAGAGAGAGATGCAAGAGGAGAGGGAGACAGAGAAGGAGAAGGCAAGAGAGAGAGGGGGAGAGACAAGAAGATGAGAGAGATGGAGAAGGAAAAGGGGATAGAGGAGAGGGATTGAAGTAGAGGAGAGGGAGGAAAGGAGATTGAAGACGAAGAGAGAAGGATAAGGAGAGAGAAGATAGAAGGTAAGAGAGAATCAGAGAGAGGAGTGAGAAGTTGAGAGAGCGGGACAATAAGAGAGAGTGAAGAACAAGGAGAAGGAGGGAGAGAGAATGAGAGAATGAAAGAGAAGGAGAGAGGGGAGAGAAGGAAGGATAAGAATAGAGAAAGAAGTAGAAGGAGGAGAGAGGGAAAGATAAGGAGAGAGGGGGAGACATGAGAGAGAAGGAGAGGGAGAAGGAGCGAGAGGAGGAGGGACATGCAAGGAGATAGAGAAGGAGAAGGTGGAAAGAGAGATGGAGGAGAGAGGGAAAGAGATGAGAGAGAGAGGGAGGGGAATGAGAAGGTGAAAAAGAGAGACAAGAGACGGAGAGCGAGAGAGAAAGAGAAGGGGGAGGGAGAGGGAAGTAGGATAGTGAAGGAGAGAGAGTACTAAGGAGAGGACAAAAGGAGAAAAAGAGAGAGAAGGAGATGGAGAAGGCGAAGGGTAGAGGAGAAAGAAAGAGAGGGATAAGGGGAAGGAGAGAACGAGAGAGAAGGGGATGCAGAGGGTTAGAAAGAGTGAAGAAGCGGAGAGAGAAGGAGAAGGAGAAGGAAGAAGACAAGAAGAAAAAGGAGAGAGAGGCAGCGAAGGAGAAGGAGATGGAGAGAGGTTGAGAGAAAAGGTGGAGAGATCGACAAAGGAGGGAGAGAGGGAAGGACGAGAAGGCGAGGGAGAGGGGAACGAGAGAGGTGCGAGAGAGAAGGAGGGGGAAGGAGAAGGAGAAGTGGGGAGAGAGAGATGGAGAGTGTAGGACGAAAGAGAGGGAAATTGGGAAACGGGGAGACGGAACAAGATGATAGACGGAGATGGTGAGAGAGAGCTAGAAGGAGAAGGAGAGAGAGGAGAGGCGGACAGAGGGGGAAAGAGTGAGAAGGGAAAGGAGAGGGAGAGAGGAGAGATAGAGAAAGAGAAGTAGAGAGAACCATAGGGAATGAGAGAGAGGGAGAAGGAGAGAGATAAGGAGTGAGTGAAACAGAGGAGGAGAGTGTGAATTAGAACGAGAAGAAGAGAGAGGAGAGAGAGGAGTCCACGATTTACAGAAGCGGAGAGAGAGAAAGAGAAGGAGAGATGAAGAAGCAGAGAGAGAGAGGAGAGGGAGAAAGAGTGAGAGAAGGGGAGAGAGAGTCCGTAAGTGAGCTAGATGGAGGAGGACGAGGAGAAGGAGAGAGAGAAGGAATAGGAGATTGGAAGGGAAGGAGAAGGAGAGAAGGAAAGAGAGAGGGAGAAGGAGAAGTAGAGACCAATGGTAAGAAGAGGGAGAAATAGAGAGAAGGAGAGAGACAAAGAGAGAGGAGGGAGATAAGGAGGAGAACGAGAAAGGCGGAGAATGGAAGTGACAAAGGGGAGGAGAGAGATAAGGAGGAGAACGAGAGGAGTGAGAGAGAGTGAAGGTGACGGAGAGGGATGAGAGAGAGAGGAGGAAGAGAAGGAGGGAGAAGAAGGGGAGAGAAGAAGAAGGAGAACAAGGAGAGAAAAGGAGAAGGTGAGAGTGGGGAGAAGATGAGGAGAGAGAGAAGGACAAGGGGAGCGAGAGGGGAGGAGACCGAGAAGGAGAAGGAGTGGAAGAGAGGAGAGATAGAGAAGGAGGAGAGAGAAGGAAAGAGAGAGAGAAGAAGGAGACGGAGTGCGAGAGAGAAAGGTAGAGTGAGAGAGGAGGGGAGAGAGTGAAGGAGAGGGAGATGGAGGAGGGGAGGGAGAAGGAGACGGAGACGGAGAGAGAGGGAGAGAGAAAGAGCGGAGATGGAGACCGAGAGAGAGAGATGCAAGAGGAGAGGGAGACAGAGAAGGAGAAGGCAAGAGAGAGAGGGGGAGAGACAAGAAGATGAGAGAGATGGAGAAGGAAAAGGGGATAGAGGAGAGGGATTGAAGTAGAGGAGAGGGAGGAAAGGAGATTGAAGACGAAGAGTGAAGGATAAGGAGAGAGAAGATAGAAGGTAAGAGAGAATCAGAGAGAGGAGTGAGAAGTTGAGAGAGCGGGACAATAAGAGAGAGTGAAGAACAAGGAGAAGGAGGGAGAGAGAATGAGAGAATGAAAGAGAAGGAGAGAGGGGAGAGAAGGAAGGATAAGAATAGAGAAAGAAGTAGAAGGAGGAGAGAGGGAAAGATAAGGAGAGAGGGGGAGACATGAGAGAGAAGGAGAGGGAGAAGGAGCGAGAGGAGGAGGGACATGCAAGGAGATAGAGAAGGAGAAGGTGGAAAGAGAGATGGAGGAGAGAGGGAAAGAGATGAGAGAGAGAGGGAGGGGAATGAGAAGGTGAAAAAGAGAGACAAGAGACGGAGAGCGAGAGAGAAAGAGAAGGGGGAGGGAGAGGGAAGTAGGATAGTGAAGGAGAGAGAGTACTAAGGAGAGGACAAAAGGAGAAAAAGAGAGAGAAGGAGATGGAGAAGGCGAAGGGTAGAGGAGAAAGAAAGAGAGGGATAAGGGGAAGGAGAGAACGAGAGAGAAGGGGATGCAGAGGGTTAGAAAGAGTGAAGAAGCGGAGAGAGAAGGAGAAGGAGAAGGAAGAAGACAAGAAGAAAAAGGAGAGAGAGGCAGCGAAGGAGAAGGAGATGGAGAGAGGTTGAGAGAAAAGGTGGAGAGATCGACAAAGGAGGGAGAGAGGGAAGGACG
Source organism: Triglochin maritima (assembly GCA_963682175.1). NCBI lineage: Eukaryota > Viridiplantae > Streptophyta > Magnoliopsida > Alismatales > Juncaginaceae > Triglochin > Triglochin maritima. The sequence goes on along the minus strand of OY821776.1, from coordinate 30,990,371 downwards.
AGAAGGCGAGGGAGAGGGGAACGAGAGAGGTGCGAGAGAGAAGGAGGGGGAAGGAGAAGGAGAAGTGGGGAGAGAGAGATGGAGAGTGTAGGACGAAAGAGAGGGAAATTGGGAAACGGGGAGACGGAACAAGATGATAGACGGAGATGGTGAGAGAGAGCTAGAAGGAGAAGGAGAGAGAGGAGAGGCGGACAGAGGGGGAAAGAGTGAGAAGGGAAAGGAGAGGGAGAGAGGAGAGATAGAGAAAGAGAAGTAGAGAGAACCATAGGGAATGAGAGAGAGGGAGAAGGAGAGAGATAAGGAGTGAGTGAAACAGAGGAGGAGAGTGTGAATTAGAACGAGAAGAAGAGAGAGGAGAGAGAGGAGTCCACGATTTACAGAAGCTGAGAGAGAGAAAGAGAAGGAGAGATGAAGAAGCAGAGAGAGAGAGGAGAGGGAGAAAGAGTGAGAGAAGGGGAGAGAGAGTCCGTAAGTGAGCTAGATGGAGGAGGACGAGGAGAAGGAGAGAGAGAAGGAATAGGAGATTGGAAGGGAAGGAGAAGGAGAGAAGGAAAGAGAGAGAGAGAAGGAGAAGTAGAGACCAATGGTAAGAAGAGGGAGAAATAGAGAGAAGGAGAGAGAAGGGGGAGAGAGAAAGAGAGAAGGAGAGAGACAAAGAGAGAGGAGGGAGATAAGGAGGAGAACGAGAAAGGCGGAGAATGGAAGAGACAAAGGGGGAGGAGAGAGATAAGGAGGAGAACGAGAGGAGTGAGAGAGAGTGAAGGTGACGGAGAGGGATGAGAGAGAGAGGAGGAAGAGAAGGAGGGAGAAGAAGGGGAGAGAAGAAGAAGGAGAACAAGGAGAGAAAAGGAGAAGGTGAGAGTGGGGAGAAGATGAGGAGAGAGAGAAGGACAAGGGGAGCGAGAGGGGAGGAGACCGAGAAGGAGAAGGAGTGGAAGAGAGGAGAGATAGAGAAGGAGGAGAGAGAAGGAAAGAGAGAGAGAAGAAGGAGACGGAGTGCGAGAGAGTAAGGTAGAGTGAGAGAGGAGGGGAGAGAGTGAAGGAGAGGGAGATGGAGGAGGGGAGGGAGAAGGAGACGGAGACGGAGAGAGAGGGAGAGAGAAAGAGCGGAGATGGAGACCGAGAGAGAGAGATGCAAGAGGAGAGGGAGACAGAGAAGGAGAAGGCAAGAGAGAGAGGGGGAGAGACAAGAAGATGAGAGAGATGGAGAAGGAAAAGGGGATAGAGGAGAGGGATTGAAGTAGAGGAGAGGGAGGAAAGGAGATTGAAGACGAAGAGTGAAGGATAAGGAGAGAGAAGATAGAAGGTAAGAGAGAATCAGAGAGAGGAGTGAGAAGTTGAGAGAGCGGGACAATAAGAGAGAGTGAAGAACAAGGAGAAGGAGGGAGAGAGAATGAGAGAATGAAAGAGAAGGAGAGAGGGGAGAGAAGGAAGGATAAGAATAGAGAAAGAAGTAGAAGGAGGAGAGAGGGAAAGATAAGGAGAGAGGGGGAGACATGAGAGAGAAGGAGAGGGAGAAGGAGCGAGAGGAGGAGGGACATGCAAGGAGATAGAGAAGGAGAAGGTGGAAAGAGAGATGGAGGAGAGAGGGAAAGAGATGAGAGAGAGAGGGAGGGGAATGAGAAGGTGAAAAAGAGAGACAAGAGACGGAGAGCGAGAGAGAAAGAGAAGGGGGAGGGAGAGGGAAGTAGGATAGTGAAGGAGAGAGAGTACTAAGGAGAGGACAAAAGGAGAAAAAGAGAGAGAAGGAGATGGAGAAGGCGAAGGGTAGAGGAGAAAGAAAGAGAGGGATAAGGGGAAGGAGAGAACGAGAGAGAAGGGGATGCAGAGGGTTAGAAAGAGTGAAGAAGCGGAGAGAGAAGGAGAAGGAGAAGGAAGAAGACAAGAAGAAAAAGGAGAGAGAGGCAGCGAAGGAGAAGGAGATGGAGAGAGGTTGAGAGAAAAGGTGGAGAGATCGACAAAGGAGGGAGAGAGGGAAGGACGAGAAGGCGAGGGAGAGGGGAACGAGAGAGGTGCGAGAGAGAAGGAGGGGGAAGGAGAAGGAGAAGTGGGGAGAGAGAGATGGAGAGTGTAGGACGAAAGAGAGGGAAATTGGGAAACGGGGAGACGGAACAAGATGATAGACGGAGATGGTGAGAGAGAGCTAGAAGGAGAAGGAGAGAGAGGAGAGGCGGACAGAGGGGGAAAGAGTGAGAAGGGAAAGGAGAGGGAGAGAGGAGAGATAGAGAAAGAGAAGTAGAGAGAACCATAGGGAATGAGAGAGAGGGAGAAGGAGAGAGATAAGGAGTGAGTGAAACAGAGGAGGAGAGTGTGAATTAGAACGAGAAGAAGAGAGAGGAGAGAGAGGAGTCCACGATTTACAGAAGCTGAGAGAGAGAAAGAGAAGGAGAGATGAAGAAGCAGAGAGAGAGAGGAGAGGGAGAAAGAGTGAGAGAAGGGGAGAGAGAGTCCGTAAGTGAGCTAGATGGAGGAGGACGAGGAGAAGGAGAGAGAGAAGGAATAGGAGATTGGAAGGGAAGGAGAAGGAGAGAAGGAAAGAGAGAGAGAGAAGGAGAAGTAGAGACCAATGGTAAGAAGAGGGAGAAATAGAGAGAAGGAGAGAGAAGGGGGAGAGAGAAAGAGAGAAGGAGAGAGACAAAGAGAGAGGAGGGAGATAAGGAGGAGAACGAGAAAGGCGGAGAATGGAAGAGACAAAGGGGGAGGAGAGAGATAAGGAGGAGAACGAGAGGAGTGAGAGAGAGTGAAGGTGACGGAGAGGGATGAGAGAGAGAGGAGGAAGAGAAGGAGGGAGAAGAAGGGGAGAGAAGAAGAAGGAGAACAAGGAGAGAAAAGGAGAAGGTGAGAGTGGGGAGAAGATGAGGAGAGAGAGAAGGACAAGGGGAGCGAGAGGGGAGGAGACCGAGAAGGAGAAGGAGTGGAAGAGAGGAGAGATAGAGAAGGAGGAGAGAGAAGGAAAGAGAGAGAGAAGAAGGAGACGGAGTGCGAGAGAGTAAGGTAGAGTGAGAGAGGAGGGGAGAGAGTGAAGGAGAGGGAGATGGAGGAGGGGAGGGAGAAGGAGACGGAGACGGAGAGAGAGGGAGAGAGAAAGAGCGGAGATGGAGACCGAGAGAGAGAGATGCAAGAGGAGAGGGAGACAGAGAAGGAGAAGGCAAGAGAGAGAGGGGGAGAGACAAGAAGATGAGAGAGATGGAGAAGGAAAAGGGGATAGAGGAGAGGGATTGAAGTAGAGGAGAGGGAGGAAAGGAGATTGAAGACGAAGAGTGAAGGATAAGGAGAGAGAAGATAGAAGGTAAGAGAGAATCAGAGAGAGGAGTGAGAAGTTGAGAGAGCGGGACAATAAGAGAGAGTGAAGAACAAGGAGAAGGAGGGAGAGAGAATGAGAGAATGAAAGAGAAGGAGAGAGGGGAGAGAAGGAAGGATAAGAATAGAGAAAGAAGTAGAAGGAGGAGAGAGGGAAAGATAAGGAGAGAGGGGGAGACATGAGAGAGAAGGAGAGGGAGAAGGAGCGAGAGGAGGAGGGACATGCAAGGAGATAGAGAAGGAGAAGGTGGAAAGAGAGATGGAGGAGAGAGGGAAAGAGATGAGAGAGAGAGGGAGGGGAATGAGAAGGTGAAAAAGAGAGACAAGAGACGGAGAGCGAGAGAGAAAGAGAAGGGGGAGGGAGAGGGAAGTAGGATAGTGAAGGAGAGAGAGTACTAAGGAGAGGACAAAAGGAGAAAAAGAGAGAGAAGGAGATGGAGAAGGCGAAGGGTAGAGGAGAAAGAAAGAGAGGGATAAGGGGAAGGAGAGAACGAGAGAGAAGGGGATGCAGAGGGTTAGAAAGAGTGAAGAAGCGGAGAGAGAAGGAGAAGGAGAAGGAAGAAGACAAGAAGAAAAAGGAGAGAGAGGCAGCGAAGGAGAAGGAGATGGAGAGAGGTTGAGAGAAAAGGTGGAGAGATCGACAAAGGAGGGAGAGAGGGAAGGACGAGAAGGCGAGGGAGAGGGGAACGAGAGAGGTGCGAGAGAGAAGGAGGGGGAAGGAGAAGGAGAAGTGGGGAGAGAGAGATGGAGAGTGTAGGACGAAAGAGAGGGAAATTGGGAAACGGGGAGACGGAACAAGATGATAGACGGAGATGGTGAGAGAGAGCTAGAAGGAGAAGGAGAGAGAGGAGAGGCGGACAGAGGGGGAAAGAGTGAGAAGGGAAAGGAGAGGGAGAGAGGAGAGATAGAGAAAGAGAAGTAGAGAGAACCATAGGGAATGAGAGAGAGGGAGAAGGAGAGAGATAAGGAGTGAGTGAAACAGAGGAGGAGAGTGTGAATTAGAACGAGAAGAAGAGAGAGGAGAGAGAGGAGTCCACGATTTACAGAAGCTGAGAGAGAGAAAGAGAAGGAGAGATGAAGAAGCAGAGAGAGAGAGGAGAGGGAGAAAGAGTGAGAGAAGGGGAGAGAGAGTCCGTAAGTGAGCTAGATGGAGGAGGACGAGGAGAAGGAGAGAGAGAAGGAATAGGAGATTGGAAGGGAAGGAGAAGGAGAGAAGGAAAGAGAGAGAGAGAAGGAGAAGTAGAGACCAATGGTAAGAAGAGGGAGAAATAGAGAGAAGGAGAGAGAAGGGGGAGAGAGAAAGAGAGAAGGAGAGAGACAAAGAGAGAGGAGGGAGATAAGGAGGAGAACGAGAAAGGCGGAGAATGGAAGAGACAAAGGGGGAGGAGAGAGATAAGGAGGAGAACGAGAGGAGTGAGAGAGAGTGAAGGTGACGGAGAGGGATGAGAGAGAGAGGAGGAAGAGAAGGAGGGAGAAGAAGGGGAGAGAAGAAGAAGGAGAACAAGGAGAGAAAAGGAGAAGGTGAGAGTGGGGAGAAGATGAGGAGAGAGAGAAGGACAAGGGGAGCGAGAGGGGAGGAGACCGAGAAGGAGAAGGAGTGGAAGAGAGGAGAGATAGAGAAGGAGGAGAGAGAAGGAAAGAGAGAGAGAAGAAGGAGACGGAGTGCGAGAGAGTAAGGTAGAGTGAGAGAGGAGGGGAGAGAGTGAAGGAGAGGGAGATGGAGGAGGGGAGGGAGAAGGAGACGGAGACGGAGAGAGAGGGAGAGAGAAAGAGCGGAGATGGAGACCGAGAGAGAGAGATGCAAGAGGAGAGGGAGACAGAGAAGGAGAAGGCAAGAGAGAGAGGGGGAGAGACAAGAAGATGAGAGAGATGGAGAAGGAAAAGGGGATAGAGGAGAGGGATTGAAGTAGAGGAGAGGGAGGAAAGGAGATTGAAGACGAAGAGTGAAGGATAAGGAGAGAGAAGATAGAAGGTAAGAGAGAATCAGAGAGAGGAGTGAGAAGTTGAGAGAGCGGGACAATAAGAGAGAGTGAAGAACAAGGAGAAGGAGGGAGAGAGAATGAGAGAATGAAAGAGAAGGAGAGAGGGGAGAGAAGGAAGGATAAGAATAGAGAAAGAAGTAGAAGGAGGAGAGAGGGAAAGATAAGGAGAGAGGGGGAGACATGAGAGAGAAGGAGAGGGAGAAGGAGCGAGAGGAGGAGGGACATGCAAGGAGATAGAGAAGGAGAAGGTGGAAAGAGAGATGGAGGAGAGAGGGAAAGAGATGAGAGAGAGAGGGAGGGGAATGAGAAGGTGAAAAAGAGAGACAAGAGACGGAGAGCGAGAGAGAAAGAGAAGGGGGAGGGAGAGGGAAGTAGGATAGTGAAGGAGAGAGAGTACTAAGGAGAGGACAAAAGGAGAAAAAGAGAGAGAAGGAGATGGAGAAGGCGAAGGGTAGAGGAGAAAGAAAGAGAGGGATAAGGGGAAGGAGAGAACGAGAGAGAAGGGGATGCAGAGGGTTAGAAAGAGTGAAGAAGCGGAGAGAGAAGGAGAAGGAGAAGGAAGAAGACAAGAAGAAAAAGGAGAGAGAGGCAGCGAAGGAGAAGGAGATGGAGAGAGGTTGAGAGAAAAGGTGGAGAGATCGACAAAGGAGGGAGAGAGGGAAGGACGAGAAGGCGAGGGAGAGGGGAACGAGAGAGGTGCGAGAGAGAAGGAGGGGGAAGGAGAAGGAGAAGTGGGGAGAGAGAGATGGAGAGTGTAGGACGAAAGAGAGGGAAATTGGGAAACGGGGAGACGGAACAAGATGATAGACGGAGATGGTGAGAGAGAGCTAGAAGGAGAAGGAGAGAGAGGAGAGGCGGACAGAGGGGGAAAGAGTGAGAAGGGAAAGGAGAGGGAGAGAGGAGAGATAGAGAAAGAGAAGTAGAGAGAACCATAGGGAATGAGAGAGAGGGAGAAGGAGAGAGATAAGGAGTGAGTGAAACAGAGGAGGAGAGTGTGAATTAGAACGAGAAGAAGAGAGAGGAGAGAGAGGAGTCCACGATTTACAGAAGCTGAGAGAGAGAAAGAGAAGGAGAGATGAAGAAGCAGAGAGAGAGAGGAGAGGGAGAAAGAGTGAGAGAAGGGGAGAGAGAGTCCGTAAGTGAGCTAGATGGAGGAGGACGAGGAGAAGGAGAGAGAGAAGGAATAGGAGATTGGAAGGGAAGGAGAAGGAGAGAAGGAAAGAGAGAGAGAGAAGGAGAAGTAGAGACCAATGGTAAGAAGAGGGAGAAATAGAGAGAAGGAGAGAGAAGGGGGAGAGAGAAAGAGAGAAGGAGAGAGACAAAGAGAGAGGAGGGAGATAAGGAGGAGAACGAGAAAGGCGGAGAATGGAAGAGACAAAGGGGGAGGAGAGAGATAAGGAGGAGAACGAGAGGAGTGAGAGAGAGTGAAGGTGACGGAGAGGGATGAGAGAGAGAGGAGGAAGAGAAGGAGGGAGAAGAAGGGGAGAGAAGAAGAAGGAGAACAAGGAGAGAAAAGGAGAAGGTGAGAGTGGGGAGAAGATGAGGAGAGAGAGAAGGACAAGGGGAGCGAGAGGGGAGGAGACCGAGAAGGAGAAGGAGTGGAAGAGAGGAGAGATAGAGAAGGAGGAGAGAGAAGGAAAGAGAGAGAGAAGAAGGAGACGGAGTGCGAGAGAGTAAGGTAGAGTGAGAGAGGAGGGGAGAGAGTGAAGGAGAGGGAGATGGAGGAGGGGAGGGAGAAGGAGACGGAGACGGAGAGAGAGGGAGAGAGAAAGAGCGGAGATGGAGACCGAGAGAGAGAGATGCAAGAGGAGAGGGAGACAGAGAAGGAGAAGGCAAGAGAGAGAGGGGGAGAGACAAGAAGATGAGAGAGATGGAGAAGGAAAAGGGGATAGAGGAGAGGGATTGAAGTAGAGGAGAGGGAGGAAAGGAGATTGAAGACGAAGAGTGAAGGATAAGGAGAGAGAAGATAGAAGGTAAGAGAGAATCAGAGAGAGGAGTGAGAAGTTGAGAGAGCGGGACAATAAGAGAGAGTGAAGAACAAGGAGAAGGAGGGAGAGAGAATGAGAGAATGAAAGAGAAGGAGAGAGGGGAGAGAAGGAAGGATAAGAATAGAGAAAGAAGTAGAAGGAGGAGAGAGGGAAAGATAAGGAGAGAGGGGGAGACATGAGAGAGAAGGAGAGGGAGAAGGAGCGAGAGGAGGAGGGACATGCAAGGAGATAGAGAAGGAGAAGGTGGAAAGAGAGATGGAGGAGAGAGGGAAAGAGATGAGAGAGAGAGGGAGGGGAATGAGAAGGTGAAAAAGAGAGACAAGAGACGGAGAGCGAGAGAGAAAGAGAAGGGGGAGGGAGAGGGAAGTAGGATAGTGAAGGAGAGAGAGTACTAAGGAGAGGACAAAAGGAGAAAAAGAGAGAGAAGGAGATGGAGAAGGCGAAGGGTAGAGGAGAAAGAAAGAGAGGGATAAGGGGAAGGAGAGAACGAGAGAGAAGGGGATGCAGAGGGTTAGAAAGAGTGAAGAAGCGGAGAGAGAAGGAGAAGGAGAAGGAAGAAGACAAGAAGAAAAAGGAGAGAGAGGCAGCGAAGGAGAAGGAGATGGAGAGAGGTTGAGAGAAAAGGTGGAGAGATCGACAAAGGAGGGAGAGAGGGAAGGACGAGAAGGCGAGGGAGAGGGGAACGAGAGAGGTGCGAGAGAGAAGGAGGGGGAAGGAGAAGGAGAAGTGGGGAGAGAGAGATGGAGAGTGTAGGACGAAAGAGAGGGAAATTGGGAAACGGGGAGACGGAACAAGATGATAGACGGAGATGGTGAGAGAGAGCTAGAAGGAGAAGGAGAGAGAGGAGAGGCGGACAGAGGGGGAAAGAGTGAGAAGGGAAAGGAGAGGGAGAGAGGAGAGATAGAGAAAGAGAAGTAGAGAGAACCATAGGGAATGAGAGAGAGGGAGAAGGAGAGAGATAAGGAGTGAGTGAAACAGAGGAGGAGAGTGTGAATTAGAACGAGAAGAAGAGAGAGGAGAGAGAGGAGTCCACGATTTACAGAAGCGGAGAGAGAGAAAGAGAAGGAGAGATGAAGAAGCAGAGAGAGAGAGGAGAGGGAGAAAGAGTGAGAGAAGGGGAGAGAGAGTCCGTAAGTGAGCTAGATGGAGGAGGACGAGGAGAAGGAGAGAGAGAAGGAATAGGAGATTGGAAGGGAAGGAGAAGGAGAGAAGGAAAGAGAGAGGGAGAAGGAGAAGTAGAGACCAATGGTAAGAAGAGGGAGAAATAGAGAGAAGGAGAGAGAAGGGGGAGAGAGAAAGAGAGAAGGAGAGAGACAAAGAGAGAGGAGGGAGATAAGGAGGAGAACGAGAAAGGCGGAGAATGGAAGAGACAAAGGGGGAGGAGAGAGATAAGGAGGAGAACGAGAGGAGTGAGAGAGAGTGAAGGTGACGGAGAGGGATGAGAGAGAGAGGAGGAAGAGAAGGAGGGAGAAGAAGGGGAGAGAAGAAGAAGGAGAACAAGGAGAGAAAAGGAGAAGGTGAGAGTGGGGAGAAGATGAGGAGAGAGAGAAGGACAAGGGGAGCGAGAGGGGAGGAGACCGAGAAGGAGAAGGAGTGGAAGAGAGGAGAGATAGAGAAGGAGGAGAGAGAAGGAAAGAGAGAGAGAAGAAGGAGACGGAGTGCGAGAGAGTAAGGTAGAGTGAGAGAGGAGGGGAGAGAGTGAAGGAGAGGGAGGTGGAGGAGGGGAGGGAGAAGGAGACGGAGACGGAGAGAGAGGGAGAGAGAAAGAGCGGAGATGGAGACCGAGAGAGAGAGATGCAAGAGGAGAGGGAGACAGAGAAGGAGAAGGCAAGAGAGAGAGGGGGAGAGACAAGAAGATGAGAGAGATGGAGAAGGAAAAGGGGATAGAGGAGAGGGATTGAAGTAGAGGAGAGGGAGGAAAGGAGATTGAAGACGAAGAGTGAAGGATAAGGAGAGAGAAGATAGAAGGTAAGAGAGAATCAGAGAGAGGAGTGAGAAGTTGAGAGAGCGGGACAATAAGAGAGAGTGAAGAACAAGGAGAAGGAGGGAGAGAGAATGAGAGAATGAAAGAGAAGGAGAGAGGGGAGAGAAGGAAGGATAAGAATAGAGAAAGAAGTAGAAGGAGGAGAGAGGGAAAGATAAGGAGAGAGGGGGAGACATGAGAGAGAAGGAGAGGGAGAAGGAGCGAGAGGAGGAGGGACATGCAAGGAGATAGAGAAGGAGAAGGTGGAAAGAGAGATGGAGGAGAGAGGGAAAGAGATGAGAGAGAGAGGGAGGGGAATGAGAAGGTGAAAAAGAGAGACAAGAGACGGAGAGCGAGAGAGAAAGAGAAGGGGGAGGGAGAGGGAAGTAGGATAGTGAAGGAGAGAGAGTACTAAGGAGAGGACAAAAGGAGAAAAAGAGAGAGAAGGAGATGGAGAAGGCGAAGGGTAGAGGAGAAAGAAAGAGAGGGATAAGGGGAAGGAGAGAACGAGAGAGAAGGGGATGCAGAGGGTTAGAAAGAGTGAAGAAGCGGAGAGAGAAGGAGAAGGAGAAGGAAGAAGACAAGAAGAAAAAGGAGAGAGAGGCAGCGAAGGAGAAGGAGATGGAGAGAGGTTGAGAGAAAAGGTGGAGAGATCGACAAAGGAGGGAGAGAGGGAAGGACGAGAAGGCGAGGGAGAGGGGAACGAGAGAGGTGCGAGAGAGAAGGAGGGGGAAGGAGAAGGAGAAGTGGGGAGAGAGAGATGGAGAGTGTAGGACGAAAGAGAGGGAAATTGGGAAACGGGGAGACGGAACAAGATGATAGACGGAGATGGTGAGAGAGAGCTAGAAGGAGAAGGAGAGAGAGGAGAGGCGGACAGAGGGGGAAAGAGTGAGAAGGGAAAGGAGAGGGAGAGAGGAGAGATAGAGAAAGAGAAGTAGAGAGAACCATAGGGAATGAGAGAGAGGGAGAAGGAGAGAGATAAGGAGTGAGTGAAACAGAGGAGGAGAGTGTGAATTAGAACGAGAAGAAGAGAGAGGAGAGAGAGGAGTCCACGATTTACAGAAGCTGAGAGAGAGAAAGAGAAGGAGAGATGAAGAAGCAGAGAGAGAGAGGAGAGGGAGAAAGAGTGAGAGAAGGGGAGAGAGAGTCCGTAAGTGAGCTAGATGGAGGAGGACGAGGAGAAGGAGAGAGAGAAGGAATAGGAGATTGGAAGGGAAGGAGAAGGAGAGAAGGAAAGAGAGAGAGAGAAGGAGAAGTAGAGACCAATGGTAAGAAGAGGGAGAAATAGAGAGAAGGAGAGAGAAGGGGGAGAGAGAAAGAGAGAAGGAGAGAGACAAAGAGAGAGGAGGGAGATAAGGAGGAGAACGAGAAAGGCGGAGAATGGAAGAGACAAAGGGGGAGGAGAGAGATAAGGAGGAGAACGAGAGGAGTGAGAGAGAGTGAAGGTGACGGAGAGGGATGAGAGAGAGAGGAGGAAGAGAAGGAGGGAGAAGAAGGGGAGAGAAGAAGAAGGAGAACAAGGAGAGAAAAGGAGAAGGTGAGAGTGGGGAGAAGATGAGGAGAGAGAGAAGGACAAGGGGAGCGAGAGGGGAGGAGACCGAGAAGGAGAAGGAGTGGAAGAGAGGAGAGATAGAGAAGGAGGAGAGAGAAGGAAAGAGAGAGAGAAGAAGGAGACGGAGTGCGAGAGAGTAAGGTAGAGTGAGAGAGGAGGGGAGAGAGTGAAGGAGAGGGAGATGGAGGAGGGGAGGGAGAAGGAGACGGAGACGGAGAGAGAGGGAGAGAGAAAGAGCGGAGATGGAGACCGAGAGAGAGAGATGCAAGAGGAGAGGGAGACAGAGAAGGAGAAGGCAAGAGAGAGAGGGGGAGAGACAAGAAGATGAGAGAGATGGAGAAGGAAAAGGGGATAGAGGAGAGGGATTGAAGTAGAGGAGAGGGAGGAAAGGAGATTGAAGACGAAGAGTGAAGGATAAGGAGAGAGAAGATAGAAGGTAAGAGAGAATCAGAGAGAGGAGTGAGAAGTTGAGAGAGCGGGACAATAAGAGAGAGTGAAGAACAAGGAGAAGGAGGGAGAGAGAATGAGAGAATGAAAGAGAAGGAGAGAGGGGAGAGAAGGAAGGATAAGAATAGAGAAAGAAGTAGAAGGAGGAGAGAGGGAAAGATAAGGAGAGAGGGGGAGACATGAGAGAGAAGGAGAGGGAGAAGGAGCGAGAGGAGGAGGGACATGCAAGGAGATAGAGAAGGAGAAGGTGGAAAGAGAGATGGAGGAGAGAGGGAAAGAGATGAGAGAGAGAGGGAGGGGAATGAGAAGGTGAAAAAGAGAGACAAGAGACGGAGAGCGAGAGAGAAAGAGAAGGGGGAGGGAGAGGGAAGTAGGATAGTGAAGGAGAGAGAGTACTAAGGAGAGGACAAAAGGAGAAAAAGAGAGAGAAGGAGATGGAGAAGGCGAAGGGTAGAGGAGAAAGAAAGAGAGGGATAAGGGGAAGGAGAGAACGAGAGAGAAGGGGATGCAGAGGGTTAGAAAGAGTGAAGAAGCGGAGAGAGAAGGAGAAGGAGAAGGAAGAAGACAAGAAGAAAAAGGAGAGAGAGGCAGCGAAGGAGAAGGAGATGGAGAGAGGTTGAGAGAAAAGGTGGAGAGATCGACAAAGGAGGGAGAGAGGGAAGGACGAGAAGGCGAGGGAGAGGGGAACGAGAGAGGTGCGAGAGAGAAGGAGGGGGAAGGAGAAGGAGAAGTGGGGAGAGAGAGATGGAGAGTGTAGGACGAAAGAGAGGGAAATTGGGAAACGGGGAGACGGAACAAGATGATAGACGGAGATGGTGAGAGAGAGCTAGAAGGAGAAGGAGAGAGAGGAGAGGCGGACAGAGGGGGAAAGAGTGAGAAGGGAAAGGAGAGGGAGAGAGGAGAGATAGAGAAAGAGAAGTAGAGAGAACCATAGGGAATGAGAGAGAGGGAGAAGGAGAGAGATAAGGAGTGAGTGAAACAGAGGAGGAGAGTGTGAATTAGAACGAGAAGAAGAGAGAGGAGAGAGAGGAGTCCACGATTTACAGAAGCTGAGAGAGAGAAAGAGAAGGAGAGATGAAGAAGCAGAGAGAGAGAGGAGAGGGAGAAAGAGTGAGAGAAGGGGAGAGAGAGTCCGTAAGTGAGCTAGATGGAGGAGGACGAGGAGAAGGAGAGAGAGAAGGAATAGGAGATTGGAAGGGAAGGAGAAGGAGAGAAGGAAAGAGAGAGAGAGAAGGAGAAGTAGAGACCAATGGTAAGAAGAGGGAGAAATAGAGAGAAGGAGAGAGAAGGGGGAGAGAGAAAGAGAGAAGGAGAGAGACAAAGAGAGAGGAGGGAGATAAGGAGGAGAACGAGAAAGGCGGAGAATGGAAGAGACAAAGGGGGAGGAGAGAGATAAGGAGGAGAACGAGAGGAGTGAGAGAGAGTGAAGGTGACGGAGAGGGATGAGAGAGAGAGGAGGAAGAGAAGGAGGGAGAAGAAGGGGAGAGAAGAAGAAGGAGAACAAGGAGAGAAAAGGAGAAGGTGAGAGTGGGGAGAAGATGAGGAGAGAGAGAAGGACAAGGGGAGCGAGAGGGGAGGAGACCGAGAAGGAGAAGGAGTGGAAGAGAGGAGAGATAGAGAAGGAGGAGAGAGAAGGAAAGAGAGAGAGAAGAAGGAGACGGAGTGCGAGAGAGTAAGGTAGAGTGAGAGAGGAGGGGAGAGAGTGAAGGAGAGGGAGATGGAGGAGGGGAGGGAGAAGGAGACGGAGACGGAGAGAGAGGGAGAGAGAAAGAGCGGAGATGGAGACCGAGAGAGAGAGATGCAAGAGGAGAGGGAGACAGAGAAGGAGAAGGCAAGAGAGAGAGGGGGAGAGACAAGAAGATGAGAGAGATGGAGAAGGAAAAGGGGATAGAGGAGAGGGATTGAAGTAGAGGAGAGGGAGGAAAGGAGATTGAAGACGAAGAGTGAAGGATAAGGAGAGAGAAGATAGAAGGTAAGAGAGAATCAGAGAGAGGAGTGAGAAGTTGAGAGAGCGGGACAATAAGAGAGAGTGAAGAACAAGGAGAAGGAGGGAGAGAGAATGAGAGAATGAAAGAGAAGGAGAGAGGGGAGAGAAGGAAGGATAAGAATAGAGAAAGAAGTAGAAGGAGGAGAGAGGGAAAGATAAGGAGAGAGGGGGAGACATGAGAGAGAAGGAGAGGGAGAAGGAGCGAGAGGAGGAGGGACATGCAAGGAGATAGAGAAGGAGAAGGTGGAAAGAGAGATGGAGGAGAGAGGGAAAGAGATGAGAGAGAGAGGGAGGGGAATGAGAAGGTGAAAAAGAGAGACAAGAGACGGAGAGCGAGAGAGAAAGAGAAGGGGGAGGGAGAGGGAAGTAGGATAGTGAAGGAGAGAGAGTACTAAGGAGAGGACAAAAGGAGAAAAAGAGAGAGAAGGAGATGGAGAAGGCGAAGGGTAGAGGAGAAAGAAAGAGAGGGATAAGGGGAAGGAGAGAACGAGAGAGAAGGGGATGCAGAGGGTTAGAAAGAGTGAAGAAGCGGAGAGAGAAGGAGAAGGAGAAGGAAGAAGACAAGAAGAAAAAGGAGAGAGAGGCAGCGAAGGAGAAGGAGATGGAGAGAGGTTGAGAGAAAAGGTGGAGAGATCGACAAAGGAGGGAGAGAGGGAAGGACGAGAAGGCGAGGGAGAGGGGAACGAGAGAGGTGCGAGAGAGAAGGAGGGGGAAGGAGAAGGAGAAGTGGGGAGAGAGAGATGGAGAGTGTAGGACGAAAGAGAGGGAAATTGGGAAACGGGGAGACGGAACAAGATGATAGACGGAGATGGTGAGAGAGAGCTAGAAGGAGAAGGAGAGAGAGGAGAGGCGGACAGAGGGGGAAAGAGTGAGAAGGGAAAGGAGAGGGAGAGAGGAGAGATAGAGAAAGAGAAGTAGAGAGAACCATAGGGAATGAGAGAGAGGGAGAAGGAGAGAGATAAGGAGTGAGTGAAACAGAGGAGGAGAGTGTGAATTAGAACGAGAAGAAGAGAGAGGAGAGAGAGGAGTCCACGATTTACAGAAGCTGAGAGAGAGAAAGAGAAGGAGAGATGAAGAAGCAGAGAGAGAGAGGAGAGGGAGAAAGAGTGAGAGAAGGGGAGAGAGAGTCCGTAAGTGAGCTAGATGGAGGAGGACGAGGAGAAGGAGAGAGAGAAGGAATAGGAGATTGGAAGGGAAGGAGAAGGAGAGAAGGAAAGAGAGAGAGAGAAGGAGAAGTAGAGACCAATGGTAAGAAGAGGGAGAAATAGAGAGAAGGAGAGAGAAGGGGGAGAGAGAAAGAGAGAAGGAGAGAGACAAAGAGAGAGGAGGGAGATAAGGAGGAGAACGAGAAAGGCGGAGAATGGAAGAGACAAAGGGGGAGGAGAGAGATAAGGAGGAGAACGAGAGGAGTGAGAGAGAGTGAAGGTGACGGAGAGGGATGAGAGAGAGAGGAGGAAGAGAAGGAGGGAGAAGAAGGGGAGAGAAGAAGAAGGAGAACAAGGAGAGAAAAGGAGAAGGTGAGAGTGGGGAGAAGATGAGGAGAGAGAGAAGGACAAGGGGAGCGAGAGGGGAGGAGACCGAGAAGGAGAAGGAGTGGAAGAGAGGAGAGATAGAGAAGGAGGAGAGAGAAGGAAAGAGAGAGAGAAGAAGGAGACGGAGTGCGAGAGAGTAAGGTAGAGTGAGAGAGGAGGGGAGAGAGTGAAGGAGAGGGAGATGGAGGAGGGGAGGGAGAAGGAGACGGAGACGGAGAGAGAGGGAGAGAGAAAGAGCGGAGATGGAGACCGAGAGAGAGAGATGCAAGAGGAGAGGGAGACAGAGAAGGAGAAGGCAAGAGAGAGAGGGGGAGAGACAAGAAGATGAGAGAGATGGAGAAGGAAAAGGGGATAGAGGAGAGGGATTGAAGTAGAGGAGAGGGAGGAAAGGAGATTGAAGACGAAGAGTGAAGGATAAGGAGAGAGAAGATAGAAGGTAAGAGAGAATCAGAGAGAGGAGTGAGAAGTTGAGAGAGCGGGACAATAAGAGAGAGTGAAGAACAAGGAGAAGGAGGGAGAGAGAATGAGAGAATGAAAGAGAAGGAGAGAGGGGAGAGAAGGAAGGATAAGAATAGAGAAAGAAGTAGAAGGAGGAGAGAGGGAAAGATAAGGAGAGAGGGGGAGACATGAGAGAGAAGGAGAGGGAGAAGGAGCGAGAGGAGGAGGGACATGCAAGGAGATAGAGAAGGAGAAGGTGGAAAGAGAGATGGAGGAGAGAGGGAAAGAGATGAGAGAGAGAGGGAGGGGAATGAGAAGGTGAAAAAGAGAGACAAGAGACGGAGAGCGAGAGAGAAAGAGAAGGGGGAGGGAGAGGGAAGTAGGATAGTGAAGGAGAGAGAGTACTAAGGAGAGGACAAAAGGAGAAAAAGAGAGAGAAGGAGATGGAGAAGGCGAAGGGTAGAGGAGAAAGAAAGAGAGGGATAAGGGGAAGGAGAGAACGAGAGAGAAGGGGATGCAGAGGGTTAGAAAGAGTGAAGAAGCGGAGAGAGAAGGAGAAGGAGAAGGAAGAAGACAAGAAGAAAAAGGAGAGAGAGGCAGCGAAGGAGAAGGAGATGGAGAGAGGTTGAGAGAAAAGGTGGAGAGATCGACAAAGGAGGGAGAGAGGGAAGGACGAGAAGGCGAGGGAGAGGGGAACGAGAGAGGTGCGAGAGAGAAGGAGGGGGAAGGAGAAGGAGAAGTGGGGAGAGAGAGATGGAGAGTGTAGGACGAAAAAGAGGGAAATTGGGAAACGGGGAGACGGAACAAGATGATAGACGGAGATGGTGAGAGAGAGCTAGAAGGAGAAGGAGAGAGAGGAGAGGCGGACAGAGGGGGAAAGAGTGAGAAGGGAAAGGAGAGGGAGAGAGGAGAGATAGAGAAAGAGAAGTAGAGAGAACCATAGGGAATGAGAGAGAGGGAGAAGGAGAGAGATAAGGAGTGAGTGAAACAGAGGAGGAGAGTGTGAATTAGAACGAGAAGAAGAGAGAGGAGAGAGAGGAGTCCACGATTTACAGAAGCTGAGAGAGAGAAAGAGAAGGAGAGATGAAGAAGCAGAGAGAGAGAGGAGAGGGAGAAAGAGTGAGAGAAGGGGAGAGAGAGTCCGTAAGTGAGCTAGATGGAGGAGGACGAGGAGAAGGAGAGAGAGAAGGAATAGGAGATTGGAAGGGAAGGAGAAGGAGAGAAGGAAAGAGAGAGAGAGAAGGAGAAGTAGAGACCAATGGTAAGAAGAGGGAGAAATAGAGAGAAGGAGAGAGAAGGGGGAGAGAGAAAGAGAGAAGGAGAGAGACAAAGAGAGAGGAGGGAGATAAGGAGGAGAACGAGAAAGGCGGAGAATGGAAGAGACAAAGGGGGAGGAGAGAGATAAGGAGGAGAACGAGAGGAGTGAGAGAGAGTGAAGGTGACGGAGAGGGATGAGAGAGAGAGGAGGAAGAGAAGGAGGGAGAAGAAGGGGAGAGAAGAAGAAGGAGAACAAGGAGAGAAAAGGAGAAGGTGAGAGTGGGGAGAAGATGAGGAGAGAGAGAAGGACAAGGGGAGCGAGAGGGGAGGAGACCGAGAAGGAGAAGGAGTGGAAGAGAGGAGAGATAGAGAAGGAGGAGAGAGAAGGAAAGAGAGAGAGAAGAAGGAGACGGAGTGCGAGAGAGTAAGGTAGAGTGAGAGAGGAGGGGAGAGAGTGAAGGAGAGGGAGATGGAGGAGGGGAGGGAGAAGGAGACGGAGACGGAGAGAGAGGGAGAGAGAAAGAGCGGAGATGGAGACCGAGAGAGAGAGATGCAAGAGGAGAGGGAGACAGAGAAGGAGAAGGCAAGAGAGAGAGGGGGAGAGACAAGAAGATGAGAGAGATGGAGAAGGAAAAGGGGATAGAGGAGAGGGATTGAAGTAGAGGAGAGGGAGGAAAGGAGATTGAAGACGAAGAGTGAAGGATAAGGAGAGAGAAGATAGAAGGTAAGAGAGAATCAGAGAGAGGAGTGAGAAGTTGAGAGAGCGGGACAATAAGAGAGAGTGAAGAACAAGGAGAAGGAGGGAGAGAGAATGAGAGAATGAAAGAGAAGGAGAGAGGGGAGAGAAGGAAGGATAAGAATAGAGAAAGAAGTAGAAGGAGGAGAGAGGGAAAGATAAGGAGAGAGGGGGAGACATGAGAGAGAAGGAGAGGGAGAAGGAGCGAGAGGAGGAGGGACATGCAAGGAGATAGAGAAGGAGAAGGTGGAAAGAGAGATGGAGGAGAGAGGGAAAGAGATGAGAGAGAGAGGGAGGGGAATGAGAAGGTGAAAAAGAGAGACAAGAGACGGAGAGCGAGAGAGAAAGAGAAGGGGGAGGGAGAGGGAAGTAGGATAGTGAAGGAGAGAGAGTACTAAGGAGAGGACAAAAGGAGAAAAAGAGAGAGAAGGAGATGGAGAAGGCGAAGGGTAGAGGAGAAAGAAAGAGAGGGATAAGGGGAAGGAGAGAACGAGAGAGAAGGGGATGCAGAGGGTTAGAAAGAGTGAAGAAGCGGAGAGAGAAGGAGAAGGAGAAGGAAGAAGACAAGAAGAAAAAGGAGAGAGAGGCAGCGAAGGAGAAGGAGATGGAGAGAGGTTGAGAGAAAAGGTGGAGAGATCGACAAAGGAGGGAGAGAGGGAAGGACGAGAAGGCGAGGGAGAGGGGAACGAGAGAGGTGCGAGAGAGAAGGAGGGGGAAGGAGAAGGAGAAGTGGGGAGAGAGAGATGGAGAGTGTAGGACGAAAGAGAGGGAAATTGGGAAACGGGGAGACGGAACAAGATGATAGACGGAGATGGTGAGAGAGAGCTAGAAGGAGAAGGAGAGAGAGGAGAGGCGGACAGAGGGGGAAAGAGTGAGAAGGGAAAGGAGAGGGAGAGAGGAGAGATAGAGAAAGAGAAGTAGAGAGAACCATAGGGAATGAGAGAGAGGGAGAAGGAGAGAGATAAGGAGTGAGTGAAACAGAGGAGGAGAGTGTGAATTAGAACGAGAAGAAGAGAGAGGAGAGAGAGGAGTCCACGATTTACAGAAGCTGAGAGAGAGAAAGAGAAGGAGAGATGAAGAAGCAGAGAGAGAGAGGAGAGGGAGAAAGAGTGAGAGAAGGGGAGAGAGAGTCCGTAAGTGAGCTAGATGGAGGAGGACGAGGAGAAGGAGAGAGAGAAGGAATAGGAGATTGGAAGGGAAGGAGAAGGAGAGAAGGAAAGAGAGAGAGAGAAGGAGAAGTAGAGACCAATGGTAAGAAGAGGGAGAAATAGAGAGAAGGAGAGAGAAGGGGGAGAGAGAAAGAGAGAAGGAGAGAGACAAAGAGAGAGGAGGGAGATAAGGAGGAGAACGAGAAAGGCGGAGAATGGAAGAGACAAAGGGGGAGGAGAGAGATAAGGAGGAGAACGAGAGGAGTGAGAGAGAGTGAAGGTGACGGAGAGGGATGAGAGAGAGAGGAGGAAGAGAAGGAGGGAGAAGAAGGGGAGAGAAGAAGAAGGAGAACAAGGAGAGAAAAGGAGAAGGTGAGAGTGGGGAGAAGATGAGGAGAGAGAGAAGGACAAGGGGAGCGAGAGGGGAGGAGACCGAGAAGGAGAAGGAGTGGAAGAGAGGAGAGATAGAGAAGGAGGAGAGAGAAGGAAAGAGAGAGAGAAGAAGGAGACGGAGTGCGAGAGAGTAAGGTAGAGTGAGAGAGGAGGGGAGAGAGTGAAGGAGAGGGAGATGGAGGAGGGGAGGGAGAAGGAGACGGAGACGGAGAGAGAGGGAGAGAGAAAGAGCGGAGATGGAGACCGAGAGAGAGAGATGCAAGAGGAGAGGGAGACAGAGAAGGAGAAGGCAAGAGAGAGAGGGGGAGAGACAAGAAGATGAGAGAGATGGAGAAGGAAAAGGGGATAGAGGAGAGGGATTGAAGTAGAGGAGAGGGAGGAAAGGAGATTGAAGACGAAGAGTGAAGGATAAGGAGAGAGAAGATAGAAGGTAAGAGAGAATCAGAGAGAGGAGTGAGAAGTTGAGAGAGCGGGACAATAAGAGAGAGTGAAGAACAAGGAGAAGGAGGGAGAGAGAATGAGAGAATGAAAGAGAAGGAGAGAGGGGAGAGAAGGAAGGATAAGAATAGAGAAAGAAGTAGAAGGAGGAGAGAGGGAAAGATAAGGAGAGAGGGGGAGACATGAGAGAGAAGGAGAGGGAGAAGGAGCGAGAGGAGGAGGGACATGCAAGGAGATAGAGAAGGAGAAGGTGGAAAGAGAGATGGAGGAGAGAGGGAAAGAGATGAGAGAGAGAGGGAGGGGAATGAGAAGGTGAAAAAGAGAGACAAGAGACGGAGAGCGAGAGAGAAAGAGAAGGGGGAGGGAGAGGGAAGTAGGATAGTGAAGGAGAGAGAGTACTAAGGAGAGGACAAAAGGAGAAAAAGAGAGAGAAGGAGATGGAGAAGGCGAAGGGTAGAGGAGAAAGAAAGAGAGGGATAAGGGGAAGGAGAGAACGAGAGAGAAGGGGATGCAGAGGGTTAGAAAGAGTGAAGAAGCGGAGAGAGAAGGAGAAGGAGAAGGAAGAAGACAAGAAGAAAAAGGAGAGAGAGGCAGCGAAGGAGAAGGAGATGGAGAGAGGTTGAGAGAAAAGGTGGAGAGATCGACAAAGGAGGGAGAGAGGGAAGGACGAGAAGGCGAGGGAGAGGGGAACGAGAGAGGTGCGAGAGAGAAGGAGGGGGAAGGAGAAGGAGAAGTGGGGAGAGAGAGATGGAGAGTGTAGGACGAAAGAGAGGGAAATTGGGAAACGGGGAGACGGAACAAGATGATAGACGGAGATGGTGAGAGAGAGCTAGAAGGAGAAGGAGAGAGAGGAGAGGCGGACAGAGGGGGAAAGAGTGAGAAGGGAAAGGAGAGGGAGAGAGGAGAGATAGAGAAAGAGAAGTAGAGAGAACCATAGGGAATGAGAGAGAGGGAGAAGGAGAGAGATAAGGAGTGAGTGAAACAGAGGAGGAGAGTGTGAATTAGAACGAGAAGAAGAGAGAGGAGAGAGAGGAGTCCACGATTTACAGAAGCTGAGAGAGAGAAAGAGAAGGAGAGATGAAGAAGCAGAGAGAGAGAGGAGAGGGAGAAAGAGTGAGAGAAGGGGAGAGAGAGTCCGTAAGTGAGCTAGATGGAGGAGGACGAGGAGAAGGAGAGAGAGAAGGAATAGGAGATTGGAAGGGAAGGAGAAGGAGAGAAGGAAAGAGAGAGGGAGAAGGAGAAGTAGAGACCAATGGTAAGAAGAGGGAGAAATAGAGAGAAGGAGAGAGAAGGGGGAGAGAGAAAGAGAGAAGGAGAGAGACAAAGAGAGAGGAGGGAGATAAGGAGGAGAACGAGAAAGGCGGAGAATGGAAGAGACAAAGGGGGAGGAGAGAGATAAGGAGGAGAACGAGAGGAGTGAGAGAGAGTGAAGGTGACGGAGAGGGATGAGAGAGAGAGGAGGAAGAGAAGGAGGGAGAAGAAGGGGAGAGAAGAAGAAGGAGAACAAGGAGAGAAAAGGAGAAGGTGAGAGTGGGGAGAAGATGAGGAGAGAGAGAAGGACAAGGGGAGCGAGAGGGGAGGAGACCGAGAAGGAGAAGGAGTGGAAGAGAGGAGAGATAGAGAAGGAGGAGAGAGAAGGAAAGAGAGAGAGAAGAAGGAGACGGAGTGCGAGAGAGTAAGGTAGAGTGAGAGAGGAGGGGAGAGAGTGAAGGAGAGGGAGATGGAGGAGGGGAGGGAGAAGGAGACGGAGACGGAGAGAGAGGGAGAGAGAAAGAGCGGAGATGGAGACCGAGAGAGAGAGATGCAAGAGGAGAGGGAGACAGAGAAGGAGAAGGCAAGAGAGAGAGGGGGAGAGACAAGAAGATGAGAGAGATGGAGAAGGAAAAGGGGATAGAGGAGAGGGATTGAAGTAGAGGAGAGGGAGGAAAGGAGATTGAAGACGAAGAGTGAAGGATAAGGAGAGAGAAGATAGAAGGTAAGAGAGAATCAGAGAGAGGAGTGAGAAGTTGAGAGAGCGGGACAATAAGAGAGAGTGAAGAACAAGGAGAAGGAGGGAGAGAGAATGAGAGAATGAAAGAGAAGGAGAGAGGGGAGAGAAGGAAGGATAAGAATAGAGAAAGAAGTAGAAGGAGGAGAGAGGGAAAGATAAGGAGAGAGGGGGAGACATGAGAGAGAAGGAGAGGGAGAAGGAGCGAGAGGAGGAGGGACATGCAAGGAGACAGAGAAGGAGAAGGTGGAAAGAGAGATGGAGGAGAGAGGGAAAGAGATGAGAGAGAGAGAGAGGGAGGGGAATGAGAAGGTGAAAAAGAGAGACAAGAGACGGAGAGCGAGAGAGAAAGAGAAGGGGGAGGGAGAGGGAAGTAGGATAGTGAAGGAGAGAGAGTACTAAGGAGAGGACAAAAGGAGAAAAAGAGAGAGAAGGAGATGGAGAAGGCGAAGGGTAGAGGAGAAAGAAAGAGAGGGATAAGGGGAAGGAGAGAACGAGAGAGAAGGGGATGCAGAGGGTTAGAAAGAGTGAAGAAGCGGAGAGAGAAGGAGAAGGAGAAGGAAGAAGACAAGAAGAAAAAGGAGAGAGAGGCAGCGAAGGAGAAGGAGATGGAGAGAGGTTGAGAGAAAAGGTGGAGAGATCGACAAAGGAGGGAGAGAGGGAAGGACGAGAAGGCGAGGGAGAGGGGAACGAGAGAGGTGCGAGAGAGAAGGAGGGGGAAGGAGAAGGAGAAGTGGGGAGAGAGAGATGGAGAGTGTAGGACGAAAGAGAGGGAAATTGGGAAACGGGGAGACGGAACAAGATGATAGACGGAGATGGTGAGAGAGAGCTAGAAGGAGAAGGAGAGAGAGGAGAGGCGGACAGAGGGGGAAAGAGTGAGAAGGGAAAGGAGAGGGAGAGAGGAGAGATAGAGAAAGAGAAGTAGAGAGAACCATAGGGAATGAGAGAGAGGGAGAAGGAGAGAGATAAGGAGTGAGTGAAACAGAGGAGGAGAGTGTGAATTAGAACGAGAAGAAGAGAGAGGAGAGAGAGGAGTCCACGATTTACAGAAGCTGAGAGAGAGAAAGAGAAGGAGAGATGAAGAAGCAGAGAGAGAGAGGAGAGGGAGAAAGAGTGAGAGAAGGGGAGAGAGAGTCCGTAAGTGAGCTAGATGGAGGAGGACGAGGAGAAGGAGAGAGAGAAGGAATAGGAGATTGGAAGGGAAGGAGAAGGAGAGAAGGAAAGAGAGAGAGAGAAGGAGAAGTAGAGACCAATGGTAAGAAGAGGGAGAAATAGAGAGAAGGAGAGAGAAGGGGGAGAGAGAAAGAGAGAAGGAGAGAGACAAAGAGAGAGGAGGGAGATAAGGAGGAGAACGAGAAAGGCGGAGAATGGAAGAGACAAAGGGGGAGGAGAGAGATAAGGAGGAGAACGAGAGGAGTGAGAGAGAGTGAAGGTGACGGAAAGGGATGAGAGAGAGAGGAGGAAGAGAAGGAGGGAGAAGAAGGGGAGAGAAGAAGAAGGAGAACAAGGAGAGAAAAGGAGAAGGTGAGAGTGGGGAGAAGATGAGGAGAGAGAGAAGGACAAGGGGAGCGAGAGGGGAGGAGACCGAGAAGGAGAAGGAGTGGAAGAGAGGAGAGATAGAGAAGGAGGAGAGAGAAGGAAAGAGAGAGAGAAGAAGGAGACGGAGTGCGAGAGAGTAAGGTAGAGTGAGAGAGGAGGGGAGAGAGTGAAGGAGAGGGAGATGGAGGAGGGGAGGGAGAAGGAGACGGAGACGGAGAGAGAGGGAGAGAGAAAGAGCGGAGATGGAGACCGAGAGAGAGAGATGCAAGAGGAGAGGGAGACAGAGAAGGAGAAGGCAAGAGAGAGAGGGGGAGAGACAAGAAGATGAGAGAGATGGAGAAGGAAAAGGGGATAGAGGAGAGGGATTGAAGTAGAGGAGAGGGAGGAAAGGAGATTGAAGACGAAGAGTGAAGGATAAGGAGAGAGAAGATAGAAGGTAAGAGAGAATCAGAGAGAGGAGTGAGAAGTTGAGAGAGCGGGACAATAAGAGAGAGTGAAGAACAAGGAGAAGGAGGGAGAGAGAATGAGAGAATGAAAGAGAAGGAGAGAGGGGAGAGAAGGAAGGATAAGAATAGAGAAAGAAGTAGAAGGAGGAGAGAGGGAAAGATAAGGAGAGAGGGGGAGACATGAGAGAGAAGGAGAGGGAGAAGGAGCGAGAGGAGGAGGGACATGCAAGGAGACAGAGAAGGAGAAGGTGGAAAGAGAGATGGAGGAGAGAGGGAAAGAGATGAGAGAGAGAGGGAGGGGAATGAGAAGGTGAAAAAGAGAGACAAGAGACGGAGAGCGAGAGAGAAAGAGAAGGGGGAGGGAGAGGGAAGTAGGATAGTGAAGGAGAGAGAGTACTAAGGAGAGGACAAAAGGAGAAAAAGAGAGAGAAGGAGATGGAGAAGGCGAAGGGTAGAGGAGAAAGAAAGAGAGGGATAAGGGGAAGGAGAGAACGAGAGAGAAGGGGATGCAGAGGGTTAGAAAGAGTGAAGAAGCGGAGAGAGAAGGAGAAGGAGAAGGAAGAAGACAAGAAGAAAAAGGAGAGAGAGGCAGCGAAGGAGAAGGAGATGGAGAGAGGTTGAGAGAAAAGGTGGAGAGATCGACAAAGGAGGGAGAGAGGGAAGGACGAGAAGGCGAGGGAGAGGGGAACGAGAGAGGTGCGAGAGAGAAGGAGGGGGAAGGAGAAGGAGAAGTGGGGAGAGAGAGATGGAGAGTGTAGGACGAAAGAGAGGGAAATTGGGAAACGGGGAGACGGAACAAGATGATAGACGGAGATGGTGAGAGAGAGCTAGAAGGAGAAGGAGAGAGAGGAGAGGCGGACAGAGGGGGAAAGAGTGAGAAGGGAAAGGAGAGGGAGAGAGGAGAGATAGAGAAAGAGAAGTAGAGAGAACCATAGGGAATGAGAGAGAGGGAGAAGGAGAGAGATAAGGAGTGAGTGAAACAGAGGAGGAGAGTGTGAATTAGAACGAGAAGAAGAGAGAGGAGAGAGAGGAGTCCACGATTTACAGAAGCTGAGAGAGAGAAAGAGAAGGAGAGATGAAGAAGCAGAGAGAGAGAGGAGAGGGAGAAAGAGTGAGAGAAGGGGAGAGAGAGTCCGTAAGTGAGCTAGATGGAGGAGGACGAGGAGAAGGAGAGAGAGAAGGAATAGGAGATTGGAAGGGAAGGAGAAGGAGAGAAGGAAAGAGAGAGAGAGAAGGAGAAGTAGAGACCAATGGTAAGAAGAGGGAGAAATAGAGAGAAGGAGAGAGAAGGGGGAGAGAGAAAGAGAGAAGGAG
Source organism: Triglochin maritima (assembly GCA_963682175.1). Classification (NCBI taxonomy): domain Eukaryota; kingdom Viridiplantae; phylum Streptophyta; class Magnoliopsida; order Alismatales; family Juncaginaceae; genus Triglochin; species Triglochin maritima. Next base: position 30,965,924 of record OY821776.1, on the reverse strand, counting down.
AGAGACAAAGAGAGAGGAGGGAGATAAGGAGGAGAACGAGAAAGGCGGAGAATGGAAGAGACAAAGGGGGAGGAGAGAGATAAGGAGGAGAACGAGAGGAGTGAGAGAGAGTGAAGGTGACGGAGAGGGATGAGAGAGAGAGGAGGAAGAGAAGGAGGGAGAAGAAGGGGAGAGAAGAAGAAGGAGAACAAGGAGAGAAAAGGAGAAGGTGAGAGTGGGGAGAAGATGAGGAGAGAGAGAAGGACAAGGGGAGCGAGAGGGGAGGAGACCGAGAAGGAGAAGGAGTGGAAGAGAGGAGAGATAGAGAAGGAGGAGAGAGAAGGAAAGAGAGAGAGAAGAAGGAGACGGAGTGCGAGAGAGTAAGGTAGAGTGAGAGAGGAGGGGAGAGAGTGAAGGAGAGGGAGATGGAGGAGGGGAGGGAGAAGGAGACGGAGACGGAGAGAGAGGGAGAGAGAAAGAGCGGAGATGGAGACCGAGAGAGAGAGATGCAAGAGGAGAGGGAGACAGAGAAGGAGAAGGCAAGAGAGAGAGGGGGAGAGACAAGAAGATGAGAGAGATGGAGAAGGAAAAGGGGATAGAGGAGAGGGATTGAAGTAGAGGAGAGGGAGGAAAGGAGATTGAAGACGAAGAGTGAAGGATAAGGAGAGAGAAGATAGAAGGTAAGAGAGAATCAGAGAGAGGAGTGAGAAGTTGAGAGAGCGGGACAATAAGAGAGAGTGAAGAACAAGGAGAAGGAGGGAGAGAGAATGAGAGAATGAAAGAGAAGGAGAGAGGGGAGAGAAGGAAGGATAAGAATAGAGAAAGAAGTAGAAGGAGGAGAGAGGGAAAGATAAGGAGAGAGGGGGAGACATGAGAGAGAAGGAGAGGGAGAAGGAGCGAGAGGAGGAGGGACATGCAAGGAGATAGAGAAGGAGAAGGTGGAAAGAGAGATGGAGGAGAGAGGGAAAGAGATGAGAGAGAGAGGGAGGGGAATGAGAAGGTGAAAAAGAGAGACAAGAGACGGAGAGCGAGAGAGAAAGAGAAGGGGGAGGGAGAGGGAAGTAGGATAGTGAAGGAGAGAGAGTACTAAGGAGAGGACAAAAGGAGAAAAAGAGAGAGAAGGAGATGGAGAAGGCGAAGGGTAGAGGAGAAAGAAAGAGAGGGATAAGGGGAAGGAGAGAACGAGAGAGAAGGGGATGCAGAGGGTTAGAAAGAGTGAAGAAGCGGAGAGAGAAGGAGAAGGAGAAGGAAGAAGACAAGAAGAAAAAGGAGAGAGAGGCAGCGAAGGAGAAGGAGATGGAGAGAGGTTGAGAGAAAAGGTGGAGAGATCGACAAAGGAGGGAGAGAGGGAAGGACGAGAAGGCGAGGGAGAGGGGAACGAGAGAGGTGCGAGAGAGAAGGAGGGGGAAGGAGAAGGAGAAGTGGGGAGAGAGAGATGGAGAGTGTAGGACGAAAGAGAGGGAAATTGGGAAACGGGGAGACGGAACAAGATGATAGACGGAGATGGTGAGAGAGAGCTAGAAGGAGAAGGAGAGAGAGGAGAGGCGGACAGAGGGGGAAAGAGTGAGAAGGGAAAGGAGAGGGAGAGAGGAGAGATAGAGAAAGAGAAGTAGAGAGAACCATAGGGAATGAGAGAGAGGGAGAAGGAGAGAGATAAGGAGTGAGTGAAACAGAGGAGGAGAGTGTGAATTAGAACGAGAAGAAGAGAGAGGAGAGAGAGGAGTCCACGATTTACAGAAGCTGAGAGAGAGAAAGAGAAGGAGAGATGAAGAAGCAGAGAGAGAGAGGAGAGGGAGAAAGAGTGAGAGAAGGGGAGAGAGAGTCCGTAAGTGAGCTAGATGGAGGAGGACGAGGAGAAGGAGAGAGAGAAGGAATAGGAGATTGGAAGGGAAGGAGAAGGAGAGAAGGAAAGAGAGAGAGAGAAGGAGAAGTAGAGACCAATGGTAAGAAGAGGGAGAAATAGAGAGAAGGAGAGAGAAGGGGGAGAGAGAAAGAGAGAAGGAGAGAGACAAAGAGAGAGGAGGGAGATAAGGAGGAGAACGAGAAAGGCGGAGAATGGAAGAGACAAAGGGGGAGGAGAGAGATAAGGAGGAGAACGAGAGGAGTGAGAGAGAGTGAAGGTGACGGAGAGGGATGAGAGAGAGAGGAGGAAGAGAAGGAGGGAGAAGAAGGGGAGAGAAGAAGAAGGAGAACAAGGAGAGAAAAGGAGAAGGTGAGAGTGGGGAGAAGATGAGGAGAGAGAGAAGGACAAGGGGAGCGAGAGGGGAGGAGACCGAGAAGGAGAAGGAGTGGAAGAGAGGAGAGAAAGAGAAGGAGGAGAGAGAAGGAAAGAGAGAGAGAAGAAGGAGACGGAGTGCGAGAGAGTAAGGTAGAGTGAGAGAGGAGGGGAGAGAGTGAAGAAGAGGGAGATGGAGGAGGGGAGGGAGAAGGAGACGGAGACGGAGAGAGAGGGAGAGAGAAAGAGCGGAGATGGAGACCGAGAGAGAGAGATGCAAGAGGAGAGGGAGACAGAGAAGGAGAAGGCAAGAGAGAGAGGGGGAGAGACAAGAAGATGAGAGAGATGGAGAAGGAAAAGGGGATAGAGGAGAGGGATTGAAGTAGAGGAGAGGGAGGAAAGGAGATTGAAGACGAAGAGTGAAGGATAAGGAGAGAGAAGATAGAAGGTAAGAGAGAATCAGAGAGAGGAGTGAGAAGTTGAGAGAGCGGGACAATAAGAGAGAGTGAAGAACAAGGAGAAGGAGGGAGAGAGAATGAGAGAATGAAAGAGAAGGAGAGAGGGGAGAGAAGGAAGGATAAGAATAGAGAAAGAAGTAGAAGGAGGAGAGAGGGAAAGATAAGGAGAGAGGGGGAGACATGAGAGAGAAGGAGAGGGAGAAGGAGCGAGAGGAGGAGGGACATGCAAGGAGACAGAGAAGGAGAAGGTGGAAAGAGAGATGGAGGAGAGAGGGAAAGAGATGAGAGAGAGAGGGAGGGGAATGAGAAGGTGAAAAAGAGAGACAAGAGACGGAGAGCGAGAGAGAAAGAGAAGGGGGAGGGAGAGGGAAGTAGGATAGTGAAGGAGAGAGAGTACTAAGGAGAGGACAAAAGGAGAAAAAGAGAGAGAAGGAGATGGAGAAGGCGAAGGGTAGAGGAGAAAGAAAGAGAGGGATAAGGGGAAGGAGAGAACGAGAGAGAAGGGGATGCAGAGGGTTAGAAAGAGTGAAGAAGCGGAGAGAGAAGGAGAAGGAGAAGGAAGAAGACAAGAAGAAAAAGGAGAGAGAGGCAGCGAAGGAGAAGGAGATGGAGAGAGGTTGAGAGAAAAGGTGGAGAGATCGACAAAGGAGGGAGAGAGGGAAGGACGAGAAGGCGAGGGAGAGGGGAACGAGAGAGGTGCGAGAGAGAAGGAGGGGGAAGGAGAAGGAGAAGTGGGGAGAGAGAGATGGAGAGTGTAGGACGAAAGAGAGGGAAATTGGGAAACGGGGAGACGGAACAAGATGATAGACGGAGATGGTGAGAGAGAGCTAGAAGGAGAAGGAGAGAGAGGAGAGGCGGACAGAGGGGGAAAGAGTGAGAAGGGAAAGGAGAGGGAGAGAGGAGAGATAGAGAAAGAGAAGTAGAGAGAACCATAGGGAATGAGAGAGAGGGAGAAGGAGAGAGATAAGGAGTGAGTGAAACAGAGGAGGAGAGTGTGAATTAGAACGAGAAGAAGAGAGAGGAGAGAGAGGAGTCCACGATTTACAGAAGCGGAGAGAGAGAAAGAGAAGGAGAGATGAAGAAGCAGAGAGAGAGAGGAGAGGGAGAAAGAGTGAGAGAAGGGGAGAGAGAGTCCGTAAGTGAGCTAGATGGAGGAGGACGAGGAGAAGGAGAGAGAGAAGGAATAGGAGATTGGAAGGGAAGGAGAAGGAGAGAAGGAAAGAGAGAGGGAGAAGGAGAAGTAGAGACCAATGGTAAGAAGAGGGAGAAATAGAGAGAAGGAGAGAGAAGGGGGAGAGAGAAAGAGAGAAGGAGAGAGACAAAGAGAGAGGAGGGAGATAAGGAGGAGAACGAGAAAGGCGGAGAATGGAAGAGACAAAGGGGGAGGAGAGAGATAAGGAGGAGAACGAGAGGAGTGAGAGAGAGTGAAGGTGACGGAGAGGGATGAGAGAGAGAGGAGGAAGAGAAGGAGGGAGAAGAAGGGGAGAGAAGAAGAAGGAGAACAAGGAGAGAAAAGGAGAAGGTGAGAGTGGGGAGAAGATGAGGAGAGAGAGAAGGACAAGGGGAGCGAGAGGGGAGGAGACCGAGAAGGAGAAGGAGTGGAAGAGAGGAGAGATAGAGAAGGAGGAGAGAGAAGGAAAGAGAGAGAGAAGAAGGAGACGGAGTGCGAGAGAGTAAGGTAGAGTGAGAGAGGAGGGGAGAGAGTGAAGGAGAGGGAGATGGAGGAGGGGAGGGAGAAGGAGACGGAGACGGAGAGAGAGGGAGAGAGAAAGAGCGGAGATGGAGACCGAGAGAGAGAGATGCAAGAGGAGAGGGAGACAGAGAAGGAGAAGGCAAGAGAGAGAGGGGGAGAGACAAGAAGATGAGAGAGATGGAGAAGGAAAAGGGGATAGAGGAGAGGGATTGAAGTAGAGGAGAGGGAGGAAAGGAGATTGAAGACGAAGAGTGAAGGATAAGGAGAGAGAAGATAGAAGGTAAGAGAGAATCAGAGAGAGGAGTGAGAAGTTGAGAGAGCGGGACAATAAGAGAGAGTGAAGAACAAGGAGAAGGAGGGAGAGAGAATGAGAGAATGAAAGAGAAGGAGAGAGGGGAGAGAAGGAAGGATAAGAATAGAGAAAGAAGTAGAAGGAGGAGAGAGGGAAAGATAAGGAGAGAGGGGGAGACATGAGAGAGAAGGAGAGGGAGAAGGAGCGAGAGGAGGAGGGACATGCAAGGAGACAGAGAAGGAGAAGGTGGAAAGAGAGATGGAGGAGAGAGGGAAAGAGATGAGAGAGAGAGGGAGGGGAATGAGAAGGTGAAAAAGAGAGACAAGAGACGGAGAGCGAGAGAGAAAGAGAAGGGGGAGGGAGAGGGAAGTAGGATAGTGAAGGAGAGAGAGTACTAAGGAGAGGACAAAAGGAGAAAAAGAGAGAGAAGGAGATGGAGAAGGCGAAGGGTAGAGGAGAAAGAAAGAGAGGGATAAGGGGAAGGAGAGAACGAGAGAGAAGGGGATGCAGAGGGTTAGAAAGAGTGAAGAAGCGGAGAGAGAAGGAGAAGGAGAAGGAAGAAGACAAGAAGAAAAAGGAGAGAGAGGCAGCGAAGGAGAAGGAGATGGAGAGAGGTTGAGAGAAAAGGTGGAGAGATCGACAAAGGAGGGAGAGAGGGAAGGACGAGAAGGCGAGGGAGAGGGGAACGAGAGAGGTGCGAGAGAGAAGGAGGGGGAAGGAGAAGGAGAAGTGGGGAGAGAGAGATGGAGAGTGTAGGACGAAAGAGAGGGAAATTGGGAAACGGGGAGACGGAACAAGATGATAGACGGAGATGGTGAGAGAGAGCTAGAAGGAGAAGGAGAGAGAGGAGAGGCGGACAGAGGGGGAAAGAGTGAGAAGGGAAAGGAGAGGGAGAGAGGAGAGATAGAGAAAGAGAAGTAGAGAGAACCATAGGGAATGAGAGAGAGGGAGAAGGAGAGAGATAAGGAGTGAGTGAAACAGAGGAGGAGAGTGTGAATTAGAACGAGAAGAAGAGAGAGGAGAGAGAGGAGTCCACGATTTACAGAAGCTGAGAGAGAGAAAGAGAAGGAGAGATGAAGAAGCAGAGAGAGAGAGGAGAGGGAGAAAGAGTGAGAGAAGGGGAGAGAGAGTCCGTAAGTGAGCTAGATGGAGGAGGACGAGGAGAAGGAGAGAGAGAAGGAATAGGAGATTGGAAGGGAAGGAGAAGGAGAGAAGGAAAGAGAGAGAGAGAAGGAGAAGTAGAGACCAATGGTAAGAAGAGGGAGAAATAGAGAGAAGGAGAGAGAAGGGGGAGAGAGAAAGAGAGAAGGAGAGAGACAAAGAGAGAGGAGGGAGATAAGGAGGAGAACGAGAAAGGCGGAGAATGGAAGAGACAAAGGGGGAGGAGAGAGATAAGGAGGAGAACGAGAGGAGTGAGAGAGAGTGAAGGTGACGGAGAGGGATGAGAGAGAGAGGAGGAAGAGAAGGAGGGAGAAGAAGGGGAGAGAAGAAGAAGGAGAACAAGGAGAGAAAAGGAGAAGGTGAGAGTGGGGAGAAGATGAGGAGAGAGAGAAGGACAAGGGGAGCGAGAGGGGAGGAGACCGAGAAGGAGAAGGAGTGGAAGAGAGGAGAGAAAGAGAAGGAGGAGAGAGAAGGAAAGAGAGAGAGAAGAAGGAGACGGAGTGCGAGAGAGTAAGGTAGAGTGAGAGAGGAGGGGAGAGAGTGAAGAAGAGGGAGATGGAGGAGGGGAGGGAGAAGGAGACGGAGACGGAGAGAGAGGGAGAGAGAAAGAGCGGAGATGGAGACCGAGAGAGAGAGATGCAAGAGGAGAGGGAGACAGAGAAGGAGAAGGCAAGAGAGAGAGGGGGAGAGACAAGAAGATGAGAGAGATGGAGAAGGAAAAGGGGATAGAGGAGAGGGATTGAAGTAGAGGAGAGGGAGGAAAGGAGATTGAAGACGAAGAGTGAAGGATAAGGAGAGAGAAGATAGAAGGTAAGAGAGAATCAGAGAGAGGAGTGAGAAGTTGAGAGAGCGGGACAATAAGAGAGAGTGAAGAACAAGGAGAAGGAGGGAGAGAGAATGAGAGAATGAAAGAGAAGGAGAGAGGGGAGAGAAGGAAGGATAAGAATAGAGAAAGAAGTAGAAGGAGGAGAGAGGGAAAGATAAGGAGAGAGGGGGAGACATGAGAGAGAAGGAGAGGGAGAAGGAGCGAGAGGAGGAGGGACATGCAAGGAGACAGAGAAGGAGAAGGTGGAAAGAGAGATGGAGGAGAGAGGGAAAGAGATGAGAGAGAGAGGGAGGGGAATGAGAAGGTGAAAAAGAGAGACAAGAGACGGAGAGCGAGAGAGAAAGAGAAGGGGGAGGGAGAGGGAAGTAGGATAGTGAAGGAGAGAGAGTACTAAGGAGAGGACAAAAGGAGAAAAAGAGAGAGAAGGAGATGGAGAAGGCGAAGGGTAGAGGAGAAAGAAAGAGAGGGATAAGGGGAAGGAGAGAACGAGAGAGAAGGGGATGCAGAGGGTTAGAAAGAGTGAAGAAGCGGAGAGAGAAGGAGAAGGAGAAGGAAGAAGACAAGAAGAAAAAGGAGAGAGAGGCAGCGAAGGAGAAGGAGATGGAGAGAGGTTGAGAGAAAAGGTGGAGAGATCGACAAAGGAGGGAGAGAGGGAAGGACGAGAAGGCGAGGGAGAGGGGAACGAGAGAGGTGCGAGAGAGAAGGAGGGGGAAGGAGAAGGAGAAGTGGGGAGAGAGAGATGGAGAGTGTAGGACGAAAGAGAGGGAAATTGGGAAACGGGGAGACGGAACAAGATGATAGACGGAGATGGTGAGAGAGAGCTAGAAGGAGAAGGAGAGAGAGGAGAGGCGGACAGAGGGGGAAAGAGTGAGAAGGGAAAGGAGAGGGAGAGAGGAGAGATAGAGAAAGAGAAGTAGAGAGAACCATAGGGAATGAGAGAGAGGGAGAAGGAGAGAGATAAGGAGTGAGTGAAACAGAGGAGGAGAGTGTGAATTAGAACGAGAAGAAGAGAGAGGAGAGAGAGGAGTCCACGATTTACAGAAGCGGAGAGAGAGAAAGAGAAGGAGAGATGAAGAAGCAGAGAGAGAGAGGAGAGGGAGAAAGAGTGAGAGAAGGGGAGAGAGAGTCCGTAAGTGAGCTAGATGGAGGAGGACGAGGAGAAGGAGAGAGAGAAGGAATAGGAGATTGGAAGGGAAGGAGAAGGAGAGAAGGAAAGAGAGAGGGAGAAGGAGAAGTAGAGACCAATGGTAAGAAGAGGGAGAAATAGAGAGAAGGAGAGAGAAGGGGGAGAGAGAAAGAGAGAAGGAGAGAGACAAAGAGAGAGGAGGGAGATAAGGAGGAGAACGAGAAAGGCGGAGAATGGAAGAGACAAAGGGGGAGGAGAGAGATAAGGAGGAGAACGAGAGGAGTGAGAGAGAGTGAAGGTGACGGAGAGGGATGAGAGAGAGAGGAGGAAGAGAAGGAGGGAGAAGAAGGGGAGAGAAGAAGAAGGAGAACAAGGAGAGAAAAGGAGAAGGTGAGAGTGGGGAGAAGATGAGGAGAGAGAGAAGGACAAGGGGAGCGAGAGGGGAGGAGACCGAGAAGGAGAAGGAGTGGAAGAGAGGAGAGATAGAGAAGGAGGAGAGAGAAGGAAAGAGAGAGAGAAGAAGGAGACGGAGTGCGAGAGAGTAAGGTAGAGTGAGAGAGGAGGGGAGAGAGTGAAGGAGAGGGAGGTGGAGGAGGGGAGGGAGAAGGAGACGGAGACGGAGAGAGAGGGAGAGAGAAAGAGCGGAGATGGAGACCGAGAGAGAGAGATGCAAGAGGAGAGGGAGACAGAGAAGGAGAAGGCAAGAGAGAGAGGGGGAGAGACAAGAAGATGAGAGAGATGGAGAAGGAAAAGGGGATAGAGGAGAGGGATTGAAGTAGAGGAGAGGGAGGAAAGGAGATTGAAGACGAAGAGTGAAGGATAAGGAGAGAGAAGATAGAAGGTAAGAGAGAATCAGAGAGAGGAGTGAGAAGTTGAGAGAGCGGGACAATAAGAGAGAGTGAAGAACAAGGAGAAGGAGGGAGAGAGAATGAGAGAATGAAAGAGAAGGAGAGAGGGGAGAGAAGGAAGGATAAGAATAGAGAAAGAAGTAGAAGGAGGAGAGAGGGAAAGATAAGGAGAGAGGGGGAGACATGAGAGAGAAGGAGAGGGAGAAGGAGCGAGAGGAGGAGGGACATGCAAGGAGACAGAGAAGGAGAAGGTGGAAAGAGAGATGGAGGAGAGAGGGAAAGAGATGAGAGAGAGAGGGAGGGGAATGAGAAGGTGAAAAAGAGAGACAAGAGACGGAGAGCGAGAGAGAAAGAGAAGGGGGAGGGAGAGGGAAGTAGGATAGTGAAGGAGAGAGAGTACTAAGGAGAGGACAAAAGGAGAAAAAGAGAGAGAAGGAGATGGAGAAGGCGAAGGGTAGAGGAGAAAGAAAGAGAGGGATAAGGGGAAGGAGAGAACGAGAGAGAAGGGGATGCAGAGGGTTAGAAAGAGTGAAGAAGCGGAGAGAGAAGGAGAAGGAGAAGGAAGAAGACAAGAAGAAAAAGGAGAGAGAGGCAGCGAAGGAGAAGGAGATGGAGAGAGGTTGAGAGAAAAGGTGGAGAGATCGACAAAGGAGGGAGAGAGGGAAGGACGAGAAGGCGAGGGAGAGGGGAACGAGAGAGGTGCGAGAGAGAAGGAGGGGGAAGGAGAAGGAGAAGTGGGGAGAGAGAGATGGAGAGTGTAGGACGAAAGAGAGGGAAATTGGGAAACGGGGAGACGGAACAAGATGATAGACGGAGATGGTGAGAGAGAGCTAGAAGGAGAAGGAGAGAGAGGAGAGGCGGACAGAGGGGGAAAGAGTGAGAAGGGAAAGGAGAGGGAGAGAGGAGAGATAGAGAAAGAGAAGTAGAGAGAACCATAGGGAATGAGAGAGAGGGAGAAGGAGAGAGATAAGGAGTGAGTGAAACAGAGGAGGAGAGTGTGAATTAGAACGAGAAGAAGAGAGAGGAGAGAGAGGAGTCCACGATTTACAGAAGCGGAGAGAGAGAAAGAGAAGGAGAGATGAAGAAGCAGAGAGAGAGAGGAGAGGGAGAAAGAGTGAGAGAAGGGGAGAGAGAGTCCGTAAGTGAGCTAGATGGAGGAGGACGAGGAGAAGGAGAGAGAGAAGGAATAGGAGATTGGAAGGGAAGGAGAAGGAGAGAAGGAAAGAGAGAGGGAGAAGGAGAAGTAGAGACCAATGGTAAGAAGAGGGAGAAATAGAGAGAAGGAGAGAGAAGGGGGAGAGAGAAAGAGAGAAGGAGAGAGACAAAGAGAGAGGAGGGAGATAAGGAGGAGAACGAGAAAGGCGGAGAATGGAAGAGACAAAGGGGGAGGAGAGAGATAAGGAGGAGAACGAGAGGAGTGAGAGAGAGTGAAGGTGACGGAGAGGGATGAGAGAGAGAGGAGGAAGAGAAGGAGGGAGAAGAAGGGGAGAGAAGAAGAAGGAGAACAAGGAGAGAAAAGGAGAAGGTGAGAGTGGGGAGAAGATGAGGAGAGAGAGAAGGACAAGGGGAGCGAGAGGGGAGGAGACCGAGAAGGAGAAGGAGTGGAAGAGAGGAGAGATAGAGAAGGAGGAGAGAGAAGGAAAGAGAGAGAGAAGAAGGAGACGGAGTGCGAGAGAGTAAGGTAGAGTGAGAGAGGAGGGGAGAGAGTGAAGGAGAGGGAGATGGAGGAGGGGAGGGAGAAGGAGACGGAGACGGAGAGAGAGGGAGAGAGAAAGAGCGGAGATGGAGACCGAGAGAGAGAGATGCAAGAGGAGAGGGAGACAGAGAAGGAGAAGGCAAGAGAGAGAGGGGGAGAGACAAGAAGATGAGAGAGATGGAGAAGGAAAAGGGGATAGAGGAGAGGGATTGAAGTAGAGGAGAGGGAGGAAAGGAGATTGAAGACGAAGAGTGAAGGATAAGGAGAGAGAAGATAGAAGGTAAGAGAGAATCAGAGAGAGGAGTGAGAAGTTGAGAGAGCGGGACAATAAGAGAGAGTGAAGAACAAGGAGAAGGAGGGAGAGAGAATGAGAGAATGAAAGAGAAGGAGAGAGGGGAGAGAAGGAAGGATAAGAATAGAGAAAGAAGTAGAAGGAGGAGAGAGGGAAAGATAAGGAGAGAGGGGGAGACATGAGAGAGAAGGAGAGGGAGAAGGAGCGAGAGGAGGAGGGACATGCAAGGAGACAGAGAAGGAGAAGGTGGAAAGAGAGATGGAGGAGAGAGGGAAAGAGATGAGAGAGAGAGGGAGGGGAATGAGAAGGTGAAAAAGAGAGACAAGAGACGGAGAGCGAGAGAGAAAGAGAAGGGGGAGGGAGAGGGAAGTAGGATAGTGAAGGAGAGAGAGTACTAAGGAGAGGACAAAAGGAGAAAAAGAGAGAGAAGGAGATGGAGAAGGCGAAGGGTAGAGGAGAAAGAAAGAGAGGGATAAGGGGAAGGAGAGAACGAGAGAGAAGGGGATGCAGAGGGTTAGAAAGAGTGAAGAAGCGGAGAGAGAAGGAGAAGGAGAAGGAAGAAGACAAGAAGAAAAAGGAGAGAGAGGCAGCGAAGGAGAAGGAGATGGAGAGAGGTTGAGAGAAAAGGTGGAGAGATCGACAAAGGAGGGAGAGAGGGAAGGACGAGAAGGCGAGGGAGAGGGGAACGAGAGAGGTGCGAGAGAGAAGGAGGGGGAAGGAGAAGGAGAAGTGGGGAGAGAGAGATGGAGAGTGTAGGACGAAAGAGAGGGAAATTGGGAAACGGGGAGACGGAACAAGATGATAGACGGAGATGGTGAGAGAGAGCTAGAAGGAGAAGGAGAGAGAGGAGAGGCGGACAGAGGGGGAAAGAGTGAGAAGGGAAAGGAGAGGGAGAGAGGAGAGATAGAGAAAGAGAAGTAGAGAGAACCATAGGGAATGAGAGAGAGGGAGAAGGAGAGAGATAAGGAGTGAGTGAAACAGAGGAGGAGAGTGTGAATTAGAACGAGAAGAAGAGAGAGGAGAGAGAGGAGTCCACGATTTACAGAAGCTGAGAGAGAGAAAGAGAAGGAGAGATGAAGAAGCAGAGAGAGAGAGGAGAGGGAGAAAGAGTGAGAGAAGGGGAGAGAGAGTCCGTAAGTGAGCTAGATGGAGGAGGACGAGGAGAAGGAGAGAGAGAAGGAATAGGAGATTGGAAGGGAAGGAGAAGGAGAGAAGGAAAGAGAGAGAGAGAAGGAGAAGTAGAGACCAATGGTAAGAAGAGGGAGAAATAGAGAGAAGGAGAGAGAAGGGGGAGAGAGAAAGAGAGAAGGAGAGAGACAAAGAGAGAGGAGGGAGATAAGGAGGAGAACGAGAAAGGCGGAGAATGGAAGAGACAAAGGGGGAGGAGAGAGATAAGGAGGAGAACGAGAGGAGTGAGAGAGAGTGAAGGTGACGGAGAGGGATGAGAGAGAGAGGAGGAAGAGAAGGAGGGAGAAGAAGGGGAGAGAAGAAGAAGGAGAACAAGGAGAGAAAAGGAGAAGGTGAGAGTGGGGAGAAGATGAGGAGAGAGAGAAGGACAAGGGGAGCGAGAGGGGAGGAGACCGAGAAGGAGAAGGAGTGGAAGAGAGGAGAGAAAGAGAAGGAGGAGAGAGAAGGAAAGAGAGAGAGAAGAAGGAGACGGAGTGCGAGAGAGTAAGGTAGAGTGAGAGAGGAGGGGAGAGAGTGAAGAAGAGGGAGATGGAGGAGGGGAGGGAGAAGGAGACGGAGACGGAGAGAGAGGGAGAGAGAAAGAGCGGAGATGGAGACCGAGAGAGAGAGATGCAAGAGGAGAGGGAGACAGAGAAGGAGAAGGCAAGAGAGAGAGGGGGAGAGACAAGAAGATGAGAGAGATGGAGAAGGAAAAGGGGATAGAGGAGAGGGATTGAAGTAGAGGAGAGGGAGGAAAGGAGATTGAAGACGAAGAGTGAAGGATAAGGAGAGAGAAGATAGAAGGTAAGAGAGAATCAGAGAGAGGAGTGAGAAGTTGAGAGAGCGGGACAATAAGAGAGAGTGAAGAACAAGGAGAAGGAGGGAGAGAGAATGAGAGAATGAAAGAGAAGGAGAGAGGGGAGAGAAGGAAGGATAAGAATAGAGAAAGAAGTAGAAGGAGGAGAGAGGGAAAGATAAGGAGAGAGGGGGAGACATGAGAGAGAAGGAGAGGGAGAAGGAGCGAGAGGAGGAGGGACATGCAAGGAGACAGAGAAGGAGAAGGTGGAAAGAGAGATGGAGGAGAGAGGGAAAGAGATGAGAGAGAGAGGGAGGGGAATGAGAAGGTGAAAAAGAGAGACAAGAGACGGAGAGCGAGAGAGAAAGAGAAGGGGGAGGGAGAGGGAAGTAGGATAGTGAAGGAGAGAGAGTACTAAGGAGAGGACAAAAGGAGAAAAAGAGAGAGAAGGAGATGGAGAAGGCGAAGGGTAGAGGAGAAAGAAAGAGAGGGATAAGGGGAAGGAGAGAACGAGAGAGAAGGGGATGCAGAGGGTTAGAAAGAGTGAAGAAGCGGAGAGAGAAGGAGAAGGAGAAGGAAGAAGACAAGAAGAAAAAGGAGAGAGAGGCAGCGAAGGAGAAGGAGATGGAGAGAGGTTGAGAGAAAAGGTGGAGAGATCGACAAAGGAGGGAGAGAGGGAAGGACGAGAAGGCGAGGGAGAGGGGAACGAGAGAGGTGCGAGAGAGAAGGAGGGGGAAGGAGAAGGAGAAGTGGGGAGAGAGAGATGGAGAGTGTAGGACGAAAGAGAGGGAAATTGGGAAACGGGGAGACGGAACAAGATGATAGACGGAGATGGTGAGAGAGAGCTAGAAGGAGAAGGAGAGAGAGGAGAGGCGGACAGAGGGGGAAAGAGTGAGAAGGGAAAGGAGAGGGAGAGAGGAGAGATAGAGAAAGAGAAGTAGAGAGAACCATAGGGAATGAGAGAGAGGGAGAAGGAGAGAGATAAGGAGTGAGTGAAACAGAGGAGGAGAGTGTGAATTAGAACGAGAAGAAGAGAGAGGAGAGAGAGGAGTCCACGATTTACAGAAGCGGAGAGAGAGAAAGAGAAGGAGAGATGAAGAAGCAGAGAGAGAGAGGAGAGGGAGAAAGAGTGAGAGAAGGGGAGAGAGAGTCCGTAAGTGAGCTAGATGGAGGAGGACGAGGAGAAGGAGAGAGAGAAGGAATAGGAGATTGGAAGGGAAGGAGAAGGAGAGAAGGAAAGAGAGAGGGAGAAGGAGAAGTAGAGACCAATGGTAAGAAGAGGGAGAAATAGAGAGAAGGAGAGAGAAGGGGGAGAGAGAAAGAGAGAAGGAGAGAGACAAAGAGAGAGGAGGGAGATAAGGAGGAGAACGAGAAAGGCGGAGAATGGAAGAGACAAAGGGGGAGGAGAGAGATAAGGAGGAGAACGAGAGGAGTGAGAGAGAGTGAAGGTGACGGAGAGGGATGAGAGAGAGAGGAGGAAGAGAAGGAGGGAGAAGAAGGGGAGAGAAGAAGAAGGAGAACAAGGAGAGAAAAGGAGAAGGTGAGAGTGGGGAGAAGATGAGGAGAGAGAGAAGGACAAGGGGAGCGAGAGGGGAGGAGACCGAGAAGGAGAAGGAGTGGAAGAGAGGAGAGATAGAGAAGGAGGAGAGAGAAGGAAAGAGAGAGAGAAGAAGGAGACGGAGTGCGAGAGAGTAAGGTAGAGTGAGAGAGGAGGGGAGAGAGTGAAGGAGAGGGAGGTGGAGGAGGGGAGGGAGAAGGAGACGGAGACGGAGAGAGAGGGAGAGAGAAAGAGCGGAGATGGAGACCGAGAGAGAGAGATGCAAGAGGAGAGGGAGACAGAGAAGGAGAAGGCAAGAGAGAGAGGGGGAGAGACAAGAAGATGAGAGAGATGGAGAAGGAAAAGGGGATAGAGGAGAGGGATTGAAGTAGAGGAGAGGGAGGAAAGGAGATTGAAGACGAAGAGTGAAGGATAAGGAGAGAGAAGATAGAAGGTAAGAGAGAATCAGAGAGAGGAGTGAGAAGTTGAGAGAGCGGGACAATAAGAGAGAGTGAAGAACAAGGAGAAGGAGGGAGAGAGAATGAGAGAATGAAAGAGAAGGAGAGAGGGGAGAGAAGGAAGGATAAGAATAGAGAAAGAAGTAGAAGGAGGAGAGAGGGAAAGATAAGGAGAGAGGGGGAGACATGAGAGAGAAGGAGAGGGAGAAGGAGCGAGAGGAGGAGGGACATGCAAGGAGACAGAGAAGGAGAAGGTGGAAAGAGAGATGGAGGAGAGAGGGAAAGAGATGAGAGAGAGAGGGAGGGGAATGAGAAGGTGAAAAAGAGAGACAAGAGACGGAGAGCGAGAGAGAAAGAGAAGGGGGAGGGAGAGGGAAGTAGGATAGTGAAGGAGAGAGAGTACTAAGGAGAGGACAAAAGGAGAAAAAGAGAGAGAAGGAGATGGAGAAGGCGAAGGGTAGAGGAGAAAGAAAGAGAGGGATAAGGGGAAGGAGAGAACGAGAGAGAAGGGGATGCAGAGGGTTAGAAAGAGTGAAGAAGCGGAGAGAGAAGGAGAAGGAGAAGGAAGAAGACAAGAAGAAAAAGGAGAGAGAGGCAGCGAAGGAGAAGGAGATGGAGAGAGGTTGAGAGAAAAGGTGGAGAGATCGACAAAGGAGGGAGAGAGGGAAGGACGAGAAGGCGAGGGAGAGGGGAACGAGAGAGGTGCGAGAGAGAAGGAGGGGGAAGGAGAAGGAGAAGTGGGGAGAGAGAGATGGAGAGTGTAGGACGAAAGAGAGGGAAATTGGGAAACGGGGAGACGGAACAAGATGATAGACGGAGATGGTGAGAGAGAGCTAGAAGGAGAAGGAGAGAGAGGAGAGGCGGACAGAGGGGGAAAGAGTGAGAAGGGAAAGGAGAGGGAGAGAGGAGAGATAGAGAAAGAGAAGTAGAGAGAACCATAGGGAATGAGAGAGAGGGAGAAGGAGAGAGATAAGGAGTGAGTGAAACAGAGGAGGAGAGTGTGAATTAGAACGAGAAGAAGAGAGAGGAGAGAGAGGAGTCCACGATTTACAGAAGCGGAGAGAGAGAAAGAGAAGGAGAGATGAAGAAGCAGAGAGAGAGAGGAGAGGGAGAAAGAGTGAGAGAAGGGGAGAGAGAGTCCGTAAGTGAGCTAGATGGAGGAGGACGAGGAGAAGGAGAGAGAGAAGGAATAGGAGATTGGAAGGGAAGGAGAAGGAGAGAAGGAAAGAGAGAGGGAGAAGGAGAAGTAGAGACCAATGGTAAGAAGAGGGAGAAATAGAGAGAAGGAGAGAGAAGGGGGAGAGAGAAAGAGAGAAGGAGAGAGACAAAGAGAGAGGAGGGAGATAAGGAGGAGAACGAGAAAGGCGGAGAATGGAAGAGACAAAGGGGGAGGAGAGAGATAAGGAGGAGAACGAGAGGAGTGAGAGAGAGTGAAGGTGACGGAGAGGGATGAGAGAGAGAGGAGGAAGAGAAGGAGGGAGAAGAAGGGGAGAGAAGAAGAAGGAGAACAAGGAGAGAAAAGGAGAAGGTGAGAGTGGGGAGAAGATGAGGAGAGAGAGAAGGACAAGGGGAGCGAGAGGGGAGGAGACCGAGAAGGAGAAGGAGTGGAAGAGAGGAGAGATAGAGAAGGAGGAGAGAGAAGGAAAGAGAGAGAGAAGAAGGAGACGGAGTGCGAGAGAGTAAGGTAGAGTGAGAGAGGAGGGGAGAGAGTGAAGGAGAGGGAGGTGGAGGAGGGGAGGGAGAAGGAGACGGAGACGGAGAGAGAGGGAGAGAGAAAGAGCGGAGATGGAGACCGAGAGAGAGAGATGCAAGAGGAGAGGGAGACAGAGAAGGAGAAGGCAAGAGAGAGAGGGGGAGAGACAAGAAGATGAGAGAGATGGAGAAGGAAAAGGGGATAGAGGAGAGGGATTGAAGTAGAGGAGAGGGAGGAAAGGAGATTGAAGACGAAGAGTGAAGGATAAGGAGAGAGAAGATAGAAGGTAAGAGAGAATCAGAGAGAGGAGTGAGAAGTTGAGAGAGCGGGACAATAAGAGAGAGTGAAGAACAAGGAGAAGGAGGGAGAGAGAATGAGAGAATGAAAGAGAAGGAGAGAGGGGAGAGAAGGAAGGATAAGAATAGAGAAAGAAGTAGAAGGAGGAGAGAGGGAAAGATAAGGAGAGAGGGGGAGACATGAGAGAGAAGGAGAGGGAGAAGGAGCGAGAGGAGGAGGGACATGCAAGGAGACAGAGAAGGAGAAGGTGGAAAGAGAGATGGAGGAGAGAGGGAAAGAGATGAGAGAGAGAGGGAGGGGAATGAGAAGGTGAAAAAGAGAGACAAGAGACGGAGAGCGAGAGAGAAAGAGAAGGGGGAGGGAGAGGGAAGTAGGATAGTGAAGGAGAGAGAGTACTAAGGAGAGGACAAAAGGAGAAAAAGAGAGAGAAGGAGATGGAGAAGGCGAAGGGTAGAGGAGAAAGAAAGAGAGGGATAAGGGGAAGGAGAGAACGAGAGAGAAGGGGATGCAGAGGGTTAGAAAGAGTGAAGAAGCGGAGAGAGAAGGAGAAGGAGAAGGAAGAAGACAAGAAGAAAAAGGAGAGAGAGGCAGCGAAGGAGAAGGAGATGGAGAGAGGTTGAGAGAAAAGGTGGAGAGATCGACAAAGGAGGGAGAGAGGGAAGGACGAGAAGGCGAGGGAGAGGGGAACGAGAGAGGTGCGAGAGAGAAGGAGGGGGAAGGAGAAGGAGAAGTGGGGAGAGAGAGATGGAGAGTGTAGGACGAAAGAGAGGGAAATTGGGAAACGGGGAGACGGAACAAGATGATAGACGGAGATGGTGAGAGAGAGCTAGAAGGAGAAGGAGAGAGAGGAGAGGCGGACAGAGGGGGAAAGAGTGAGAAGGGAAAGGAGAGGGAGAGAGGAGAGATAGAGAAAGAGAAGTAGAGAGAACCATAGGGAATGAGAGAGAGGGAGAAGGAGAGAGATAAGGAGTGAGTGAAACAGAGGAGGAGAGTGTGAATTAGAACGAGAAGAAGAGAGAGGAGAGAGAGGAGTCCACGATTTACAGAAGCGGAGAGAGAGAAAGAGAAGGAGAGATGAAGAAGCAGAGAGAGAGAGGAGAGGGAGAAAGAGTGAGAGAAGGGGAGAGAGAGTCCGTAAGTGAGCTAGATGGAGGAGGACGAGGAGAAGGAGAGAGAGAAGGAATAGGAGATTGGAAGGGAAGGAGAAGGAGAGAAGGAAAGAGAGAGGGAGAAGGAGAAGTAGAGACCAATGGTAAGAAGAGGGAGAAATAGAGAGAAGGAGAGAGAAGGGGGAGAGAGAAAGAGAGAAGGAGAGAGACAAAGAGAGAGGAGGGAGATAAGGAGGAGAACGAGAAAGGCGGAGAATGGAAGAGACAAAGGGGGAGGAGAGAGATAAGGAGGAGAACGAGAGGAGTGAGAGAGAGTGAAGGTGACGGAGAGGGATGAGAGAGAGAGGAGGAAGAGAAGGAGGGAGAAGAAGGGGAGAGAAGAAGAAGGAGAACAAGGAGAGAAAAGGAGAAGGTGAGAGTGGGGAGAAGATGAGGAGAGAGAGAAGGACAAGGGGAGCGAGAGGGGAGGAGACCGAGAAGGAGAAGGAGTGGAAGAGAGGAGAGATAGAGAAGGAGGAGAGAGAAGGAAAGAGAGAGAGAAGAAGGAGACGGAGTGCGAGAGAGTAAGGTAGAGTGAGAGAGGAGGGGAGAGAGTGAAGGAGAGGGAGGTGGAGGAGGGGAGGGAGAAGGAGACGGAGACGGAGAGAGAGGGAGAGAGAAAGAGCGGAGATGGAGACCGAGAGAGAGAGATGCAAGAGGAGAGGGAGACAGAGAAGGAGAAGGCAAGAGAGAGAGGGGGAGAGACAAGAAGATGAGAGAGATGGAGAAGGAAAAGGGGATAGAGGAGAGGGATTGAAGTAGAGGAGAGGGAGGAAAGGAGATTGAAGACGAAGAGTGAAGGATAAGGAGAGAGAAGATAGAAGGTAAGAGAGAATCAGAGAGAGGAGTGAGAAGTTGAGAGAGCGGGACAATAAGAGAGAGTGAAGAACAAGGAGAAGGAGGGAGAGAGAATGAGAGAATGAAAGAGAAGGAGAGAGGGGAGAGAAGGAAGGATAAGAATAGAGAAAGAAGTAGAAGGAGGAGAGAGGGAAAGATAAGGAGAGAGGGGGAGACATGAGAGAGAAGGAGAGGGAGAAGGAGCGAGAGGAGGAGGGACATGCAAGGAGACAGAGAAGGAGAAGGTGGAAAGAGAGATGGAGGAGAGAGGGAAAGAGATGAGAGAGAGAGGGAGGGGAATGAGAAGGTGAAAAAGAGAGACAAGAGACGGAGAGCGAGAGAGAAAGAGAAGGGGGAGGGAGAGGGAAGTAGGATAGTGAAGGAGAGAGAGTACTAAGGAGAGGACAAAAGGAGAAAAAGAGAGAGAAGGAGATGGAGAAGGCGAAGGGTAGAGGAGAAAGAAAGAGAGGGATAAGGGGAAGGAGAGAACGAGAGAGAAGGGGATGCAGAGGGTTAGAAAGAGTGAAGAAGCGGAGAGAGAAGGAGAAGGAGAAGGAAGAAGACAAGAAGAAAAAGGAGAGAGAGGCAGCGAAGGAGAAGGAGATGGAGAGAGGTTGAGAGAAAAGGTGGAGAGATCGACAAAGGAGGGAGAGAGGGAAGGACGAGAAGGCGAGGGAGAGGGGAACGAGAGAGGTGCGAGAGAGAAGGAGGGGGAAGGAGAAGGAGAAGTGGGGAGAGAGAGATGGAGAGTGTAGGACGAAAGAGAGGGAAATTGGGAAACGGGGAGACGGAACAAGATGATAGACGGAGATGGTGAGAGAGAGCTAGAAGGAGAAGGAGAGAGAGGAGAGGCGGACAGAGGGGGAAAGAGTGAGAAGGGAAAGGAGAGGGAGAGAGGAGAGATAGAGAAAGAGAAGTAGAGAGAACCATAGGGAATGAGAGAGAGGGAGAAGGAGAGAGATAAGGAGTGAGTGAAACAGAGGAGGAGAGTGTGAATTAGAACGAGAAGAAGAGAGAGGAGAGAGAGGAGTCCACGATTTACAGAAGCGGAGAGAGAGAAAGAGAAGGAGAGATGAAGAAGCAGAGAGAGAGAGGAGAGGGAGAAAGAGTGAGAGAAGGGGAGAGAGAGTCCGTAAGTGAGCTAGATGGAGGAGGACGAGGAGAAGGAGAGAGAGAAGGAATAGGAGATTGGAAGGGAAGGAGAAGGAGAGAAGGAAAGAGAGAGGGAGAAGGAGAAGTAGAGACCAATGGTAAGAAGAGGGAGAAATAGAGAGAAGGAGAGAGAAGGGGGAGAGAGAAAGAGAGAAGGAGAGAGACAAAGAGAGAGGAGGGAGATAAGGAGGAGAACGAGAAAGGCGGAGAATGGAAGAGACAAAGGGGGAGGAGAGAGATAAGGAGGAGAACGAGAGGAGTGAGAGAGAGTGAAGGTGACGGAGAGGGATGAGAGAGAGAGGAGGAAGAGAAGGAGGGAGAAGAAGGGGAGAGAAGAAGAAGGAGAACAAGGAGAGAAAAGGAGAAGGTGAGAGTGGGGAGAAGATGAGGAGAGAGAGAAGGACAAGGGGAGCGAGAGGGGAGGAGACCGAGAAGGAGAAGGAGTGGAAGAGAGGAGAGATAGAGAAGGAGGAGAGAGAAGGAAAGAGAGAGAGAAGAAGGAGACGGAGTGCGAGAGAGTAAGGTAGAGTGAGAGAGGAGGGGAGAGAGTGAAGGAGAGGGAGATGGAGGAGGGGAGGGAGAAGGAGACGGAGACGGAGAGAGAGGGAGAGAGAAAGAGCGGAGATGGAGACCGAGAGAGAGAGATGCAAGAGGAGAGGGAGACAGAGAAGGAGAAGGCAAGAGAGAGAGGGGGAGAGACAAGAAGATGAGAGAGATGGAGAAGGAAAAGGGGATAGAGGAGAGGGATTGAAGTAGAGGAGAGGGAGGAAAGGAGATTGAAGACGAAGAGTGAAGGATAAGGAGAGAGAAGATAGAAGGTAAGAGAGAATCAGAGAGAGGAGTGAGAAGTTGAGAGAGCGGGACAATAAGAGAGAGTGAAGAACAAGGAGAAGGAGGGAGAGAGAATGAGAGAATGAAAGAGAAGGAGAGAGGGGAGAGAAGGAAGGATAAGAATAGAGAAAGAAGTAGAAGGAGGAGAGAGGGAAAGATAAGGAGAGAGGGGGAGACATGAGAGAGAAGGAGAGGGAGAAGGAGCGAGAGGAGGAGGGACATGCAAGGAGACAGAGAAGGAGAAGGTGGAAAGAGAGATGGAGGAGAGAGGGAAAGAGATGAGAGAGAGAGGGAGGGGAATGAGAAGGTGAAAAAGAGAGACAAGAGACGGAGAGCGAGAGAGAAAGAGAAGGGGGAGGGAGAGGGAAGTAGGATAGTGAAGGAGAGAGAGTACTAAGGAGAGGACAAAAGGAGAAAAAGAGAGAGAAGGAGATGGAGAAGGCGAAGGGTAGAGGAGAAAGAAAGAGAGGGATAAGGGGAAGGAGAGAACGAGAGAGAAGGGGATGCAGAGGGTTAGAAAGAGTGAAGAAGCGGAGAGAGAAGGAGAAGGAGAAGGAAGAAGACAAGAAGAAAAAGGAGAGAGAGGCAGCGAAGGAGAAGGAGATGGAGAGAGGTTGAGAGAAAAGGTGGAGAGATCGACAAAGGAGGGAGAGAGGGAAGGACGAGAAGGCGAGGGAGAGGGGAACGAGAGAGGTGCGAGAGAGAAGGAGGGGGAAGGAGAAGGAGAAGTGGGGAGAGAGAGATGGAGAGTGTAGGACGAAAGAGAGGGAAATTGGGAAACGGGGAGACGGAACAAGATGATAGACGGAGATGGTGAGAGAGAGCTAGAAGGAGAAGGAGAGAGAGGAGAGGCGGACAGAGGGGGAAAGAGTGAGAAGGGAAAGGAGAGGGAGAGAGGAGAGATAGAGAAAGAGAAGTAGAGAGAACCATAGGGAATGAGAGAGAGGGAGAAGGAGAGAGATAAGGAGTGAGTGAAACAGAGGAGGAGAGTGTGAATTAGAACGAGAAGAAGAGAGAGGAGAGAGAGGAGTCCACGATTTACAGAAGCGGAGAGAGAGAAAGAGAAGGAGAGATGAAGAAGCAGAGAGAGAGAGGAGAGGGAGAAAGAGTGAGAGAAGGGGAGAGAGAGTCCGTAAGTGAGCTAGATGGAGGAGGACGAGGAGAAGGAGAGAGAGAAGGAATAGGAGATTGGAAGGGAAGGAGAAGGAGAGAAGGAAAGAGAGAGGGAGAAGGAGAAGTAGAGACCAATGGTAAGAAGAGGGAGAAATAGAGAGAAGGAGAGAGAAGGGGGAGAGAGAAAGAGAGAAGGAGAGAGACAAAGAGAGAGGAGGGAGATAAGGAGGAGAACGAGAAAGGCGGAGAATGGAAGAGACAAAGGGGGAGGAGAGAGATAAGGAGGAGAACGAGAGGAGTGAGAGAGAGTGAAGGTGACGGAGAGGGATGAGAGAGAGAGGAGGAAGAGAAGGAGGGAGAAGAAGGGGAGAGAAGAAGAAGGAGAACAAGGAGAGAAAAGGAGAAGGTGAGAGTGGGGAGAAGATGAGGAGAGAGAGAAGGACAAGGGGAGCGAGAGGGGAGGAGACCGAGAAGGAGAAGGAGTGGAAGAGAGGAGAGATAGAGAAGGAGGAGAGAGAAGGAAAGAGAGAGAGAAGAAGGAGACGGAGTGCGAGAGAGTAAGGTAGAGTGAGAGAGGAGGGGAGAGAGTGAAGGAGAGGGAGATGGAGGAGGGGAGGGAGAAGGAGACGGAGACGGAGAGAGAGGGAGAGAGAAAGAGCGGAGATGGAGACCGAGAGAGAGAGATGCAAGAGGAGAGGGAGACAGAGAAGGAGAAGGCAAGAGAGAGAGGGGGAGAGACAAGAAGATGAGAGAGATGGAGAAGGAAAAGGGGATAGAGGAGAGGGATTGAAGTAGAGGAGAGGGAGGAAAGGAGATTGAAGACGAAGAGTGAAGGATAAGGAGAGAGAAGATAGAAGGTAAGAGAGAATCAGAGAGAGGAGTGAGAAGTTGAGAGAGCGGGACAATAAGAGAGAGTGAAGAACAAGGAGAAGGAGGGAGAGAGAATGAGAGAATGAAAGAGAAGGAGAGAGGGGAGAGAAGGAAGGATAAGAATAGAGAAAGAAGTAGAAGGAGGAGAGAGGGAAAGATAAGGAGAGAGGGGGAGACATGAGAGAGAAGGAGAGGGAGAAGGAGCGAGAGGAGGAGGGACATGCAAGGAGACAGAGAAGGAGAAGGTGGAAAGAGAGATGGAGGAGAGAGGGAAAGAGATGAGAGAGAGAGGGAGGGGAATGAGAAGGTGAAAAAGAGAGACAAGAGACGGAGAGCGAGAGAGAAAGAGAAGGGGGAGGGAGAGGGAAGTAGGATAGTGAAGGAGAGAGAGTACTAAGGAGAGGACAAAAGGAGAAAAAGAGAGAGAAGGAGATGGAGAAGGCGAAGGGTAGAGTAGGAGAAAGAAAGAGAGGGATAAGGGGAAGGAGAGAACGAGAGAGAAGGAGATGCAGAGGGTTAGAAAGTGTGAAGAAGCGGAGAGAGACGGAGAAGGAGAAGGAAGAAGACAAGAAGAAAAAGGAGAGAGAGGCAGCGAAGGAGAAGGAGATGGAGAGAGGTTGAGAGAAAAGGTGGAGAGATCGACAAAGGAGGGAGAGAGGGAAGGACGAGAAGGCGAGGGAGAGGGGAACGAGAGAGGTGCGAGAGAGAAGGAGGGGGAAGGAGAAGGAGAAGTGGGGAGAGAGAGATGGAGAGTGTAGGACGAAAGAGAGGGAAATTGGGAAACGGGGAGACGGAACAAGATGATAGACGGAGATGGTGAGAGAGAGCTAGAAGGAGAAGGAGAGAGAGGAGAGGCGGACAGAGGGGGAAAGAGTGAGAAGGGAAAGGAGAGGGAGAGAGGAGAGATAGAGAAAGAGAAGTAGAGAGAACCATAGGGAATGAGAGAGAGGGAGAAGGAGAGAGATAAGGAGTGAGTGAAACAGAGGAGGAGAGTGTGAATTAGAACGAGAAGAAGAGAGAGGAGAGAGAGGAGTCCACGATTTACAGAAGCGGAGAGAGAGAAAGAGAAGGAGAGATGAAGAAGCAGAGAAAGAGAGGAGAGGGAGAAAGAGTGAGAGAAGGGGAGAGAGAGTCCGTAAGTGAGCTAGATGGAGGAGGACGAGGAGAAGGAGAGAGAGAAGGAATAGGAGATTGGAAGGGAAGGAGAAGGAGAGAAGGAAAGAGAGAGGGAGAAGGAGAAGTAGAGACCAATGGTAAGAAGAGGGAGAAATAGAGAGAAGGAGAGAGAAGGGGGAGAGAGAAAGAGAGAAGGAGAGAGACAAAGAGAGAGGAGGGAGATAAGGAGGAGAACGAGAAAGGCGGAGAATGGAAGAGACAAAGGGGGAGGAGAGAGATAAGGAGGAGAACGAGAGGAGTGAGAGAGAGTGAAGGTGACGGAGAGGGATGAGAGAGAGAGGAGGAAGAGAAGGAGGGAGAAGAAGGGGAGAGAAGAAGAAGGAGAACAAGGAGAGAAAAGGAGAAGGTGAGAGTGGGGAGAAGATGAGGAGAGAGAGAAGGACAAGGGGAGCGAGAGGGGAGGAGACCGAGAAGGAGAAGGAGTGGAAGAGAGGAGAGATAGAGAAGGAGGAGAGAGAAGGAAAGAGAGAGAGAAGAAGGAGACGGAGTGCGAGAGAGTAAGGTAGAGCGAGAGAGGAGGGGAGAGAGTGAAGGAGAGGGAGATGGAGGAGGGGAGGGAGAAGGAGACGGAGACGGAGAGAGAGGGAGAGAGAAAGAGCGGAGATGGAGACCGAGAGAGAGAGATGCAAGAGGAGAGGGAGACAGAGAAGGAGAAGGCAAGAGAGAGAGGGGGAGAGACAAGAAGATGAGAGAGATGGAGAAGGAAAAGGGGATAGAGGAGAGGGATTGAAGTAGAGGAGAGGGAGGAAAGGAGATTGAAGACGAAGAGTGAAGGATAAGGAGAGAGAAGATAGAAGGTAAGAGAGAATCAGAGAGAGGAGTGAGAAGTTGAGAGAGCGGGACAATAAGAGAGAGTGAAGAACAAGGAGAAGGAGGGAGAGAGAATGAGAGAATGAAAGAGAAGGAGAGAGGGGAGAGAAGGAAGGATAAGAATAGAGAAAGAAGTAGAAGGAGGAGAGAGGGAAAGATAAGGAGAGAGGGGGAGACATGAGAGAGAAGGAGAGGGAGAAGGAGCGAGAGGAGGAGGGACATGCAAGGAGATAGAGAAGGAGAAGGTGGAAAGAGAGATGGAGGAGAGAGGGAAAGAGATGAGAGAGAGAGGGAGGGGAATGAGAAGGTGAAAAAGAGAGACAAGAGACGGAGAGCGAGAGAGAAAGAGAAGGGGGAGGGAGAGGGAAGTAGGATAGTGAAGGAGAGAGAGTACTAAGGAGAGGACAAAAGGAGAAAAAGAGAGAGAAGGAGATGGAGAAGGCGAAGGGTAGAGTAGGAGAAAGAAAGAGAGGGATAAGGGGAAGGAGAGAACGAGAGAGAAGGAGATGCAGAGGGTTAGAAAGTGTGAAGAAGCGGAGAGAGACGGAGAAGGAGAAGGAAGAAGACAAGAAGAAAAAGGAGAGAGAGGCAGCGAAGGAGAAGGAGATGGAGAGAGGTTGAGAGAAAAGGTGGAGAGATCGACAAAGGAGGGAGAGAGGGAAGGACGAGAAGGCGAGGGAGAGGGGAACGAGAGAGGTGCGAGAGAGAAGGAGGGGGAAGGAGAAGGAGAAGTGGGGAGAGAGAGATGGAGAGTGTAGGACGAAAGAGAGGGAAATTGGGAAACGGGGAGACGGAACAAGATGATAGACGGAGATGGTGAGAGAGAGCTAGAAGGAGAAGGAGAGAGAGGAGAGGCGGACAGAGGGGGAAAGAGTGAGAAGGGAAAGGAGAGGGAGAGAGGAGAGATAGAGAAAGAGAAGTAGAGAGAACCATAGGGAATGAGAGAGAGGGAGAAGGAGAGAGATAAGGAGTGAGTGAAACAGAGGAGGAGAGTGTGAATTAGAACGAGAAGAAGAGAGAGGAGAGAGAGGAGTCCACGATTTACAGAAGCGGAGAGAGAGAAAGAGAAGGAGAGATGAAGAAGCAGAGAAAGAGAGGAGAGGGAGAAAGAGTGAGAGAAGGGGAGAGAGAGTCCGTAAGTGAGCTAGATGGAGGAGGACGAGGAGAAGGAGAGAGAGAAGGAATAGGAGATTGGAAGGGAAGGAGAAGGAGAGAAGGAAAGAGAGAGGGAGAAGGAGAAGTAGAGACCAATGGTAAGAAGAGGGAGAAATAGAGAGAAGGAGAGAGAAGGGGGAGAGAGAAAGAGAGAAGGAGAGAGACAAAGAGAGAGGAGGGAGATAAGGAGGAGAACGAGAAAGGCGGAGAATGGAAGAGACAAAGGGGGAGGAGAGAGATAAGGAGGAGAACGAGAGGAGTGAGAGAGAGTGAAGGTGACGGAGAGGGATGAGAGAGAGAGGAGGAAGAGAAGGAGGGAGAAGAAGGGGAGAGAAGAAGAAGGAGAACAAGGAGAGAAAAGGAGAAGGTGAGAGTGGGGAGAAGATGAGGAGAGAGAGAAGGACAAGGGGAGCGAGAGGGGAGGAGACCGAGAAGGAGAAGGAGTGGAAGAGAGGAGAGATAGAGAAGGAGGAGAGAGAAGGAAAGAGAGAGAGAAGAAGGAGACGGAGTGCGAGAGAGTAAGGTAGAGCGAGAGAGGAGGGGAGAGAGTGAAGGAGAGGGAGATGGAGGAGGGGAGGGAGAAGGAGACGGAGACGGAGAGAGAGGGAGAGAGAAAGAGCGGAGATGGAGACCGAGAGAGAGAGATGCAAGAGGAGAGGGAGACAGAGAAGGAGAAGGCAAGAGAGAGAGGGGGAGAGACAAGAAGATGAGAGAGATGGAGAAGGAAAAGGGGATAGAGGAGAGGGATTGAAGTAGAGGAGAGGGAGGAAAGGAGATTGAAGACGAAGAGTGAAGGATAAGGAGAGAGAAGATAGAAGGTAAGAGAGAATCAGAGAGAGGAGTGAGAAGTTGAGAGAGCGGGACAATAAGAGAGAGTGAAGAACAAGGAGAAGGAGGGAGAGAGAATGAGAGAATGAAAGAGAAGGAGAGAGGGGAGAGAAGGAAGGATAAGAATAGAGAAAGAAGTAGAAGGAGGAGAGAGGGAAAGATAAGGAGAGAGGGGGAGACATGAGAGAGAAGGAGAGGGAGAAGGAGCGAGAGGAGGAGGGACATGCAAGGAGATAGAGAAGGAGAAGGTGGAAAGAGAGATGGAGGAGAGAGGGAAAGAGATGAGAGAGAGAGGGAGGGGAATGAGAAGGTGAAAAAGAGAGACAAGAGACGGAGAGCGAGAGAGAAAGAGAAGGGGGAGGGAGAGGGAAGTAGGATAGTGAAGGAGAGAGAGTACTAAGGAGAGGACAAAAGGAGAAAAAGAGAGAGAAGGAGATGGAGAAGGCGAAGGGTAGAGTAGGAGAAAGAAAGAGAGGGATAAGGGGAAGGAGAGAACGAGAGAGAAGGAGATGCAGAGGGTTAGAAAGTGTGAAGAAGCGGAGAGAGACGGAGAAGGAGAAGGAAAAAGAAGAGAAGAGAAAAGAGAAAGAGAGTGGGATAGAGGAAAAAAGGAGGAGAGAGAAGCTCTGGGTTGCATGGGTGATTCTAAGGGTTTTCTAGGTTTTCCTTCACGTTTTTCCACCTAAATCTATCGTTTTCCTCTCAAATGGAGCGTTTGGCGTGCTCCAAGCATGCTCAAGTGCTAGTTGGAGATTGTGGCAAGACTAAGAGTCTACAAGTGGGCACAAACAAGCCGTCTACGGGA
Source organism: Triglochin maritima (assembly GCA_963682175.1). Classification (NCBI taxonomy): domain Eukaryota; kingdom Viridiplantae; phylum Streptophyta; class Magnoliopsida; order Alismatales; family Juncaginaceae; genus Triglochin; species Triglochin maritima. The sequence goes on along the minus strand of OY821776.1, from coordinate 30,938,665 downwards.
GGTTGTTGATGATGTAGAAACCATGGAGGGAGGGGATGGTACGCCACCACAACCTAAAAAGTGGACGAACCTATTCTCTTCGGGCCCAAAGGTGTCAACGGCGCTGGAGTTTGTGGAGCCGGAGGTGAAAGAAGGAGTCAAAGTTGCGGTTTGTTCAAGGGAGGAGGTTGTGGAGGCCCTCAAGAAATGGGATAAGGTTCTACTTTGTTATTTCGTGGAGTTTCGACCCCATCTTCCTACTTTGGAGAGATACTTGCAAAAAGTGTGGAGATTATCCGGTGGCTTGGAGGTGACACGCCGGCAAGGTGGTTTTCTATTATTTCGCTTTACTTTGGAAGAAGACCGCACATACGTCCTCGAGCATGGGCCATGGTTTGTGCGAGGGACGGCGTTAGTGGTGCAACGGTGGTCACCGGATATGGTCATGGAAAGAGCTCAAATTTCGTCGATGCCTATTTGGGTGCGCATGCCGGATTTAGACTTAAGATTTTGGTCACCAAGAATCTTAAGCACCATCACTAGTGTTCTTGGGCGTCCACTCTACATGGATGACAATACGGCGTCCGGAAGGAGATTGGCATTTGCGAGAGTTTGTGTGGAGGTGCCGTGTTCTTTTGAGTATCCACGAACCATACTTGTGCAAATAGAAGGAGGTGAAGCGGTGGATGTGAAGCTAGAATACGAGTGGAAGCCAAGCTATTGTGGGACGTGCAAGGAGTTTGGGCATGCTCTAGAAAAGTGTCCAAGGAGGCCACATGAAAGGATCATCGAAAAAGTGAGGAGGAAGGAATGGGTGAAGGTGGGAAAGGGTGGAAAAGAGGTGCGTTCGATGCTAGATGATGAGAAACGGATGGAAGAGGAGGATGCACTTGAAAAAATGGAAGAAACGCATGAAGAAATGGAGGTCGTGGAGATCGCCGGAGGGACGCCGGCGAGCGCTGGAGGGGCTGCCGGAGAGGACGGAGGAGGTCAGACCACCGGAGGTCAAGCCATAGATGCTTTGCTAGGGGGACAAAAAGATAAAGTGGGGAGACAAAAGCAAAAGCAAAAAGCTAGTCCAAAAAGCAATAAAGTGTGCTCTAATGAGGAGCCAATCATGAGGGAGGATTTTGAAATAGAGGAGGAGGTACAAACACCTTTGGGCAGTAAAGGAACAAAGGAAACCGTGACACATGGCCAAGGGAAAGCAAAAAATGGAGCAAATCAAAAGATGACTAGTGAAACAAAAGTGGGTGGAGCAAAAGACAAGGAAGAGGAAATGGGAGGGAAATGTGCATGCATGGGAGGGAACGTGGATGAGTCTAGTGTTCCTGGTCATAACTCATGTGGATTCGAAGATGAAGGGCAACATGAAGTGGAAGTGTGGGAAGACCCAAAAAAGGTGGCTCGGGAAGAGAAGGGGAGTCCGAGCACTATCCTAACTCGTGTGGGAAATGTGGAGAATGGTAGATTTGGAGCTCTTGTTGGATTAGGGGAGGTAGGGCAATCCGAAGATGGGGAGGGCATGGGAGGGAGAAGGAAGGTATCAAAGCGAGTGTCTCCACCACCGTCGGTGGACATGGAGTCTATATCCCCTCAACCCGAGGTGTTCAAGGCCATTCGTGATAAGGCGTTGGTGCAACAAAAAGCAACACGTGGTGGGAAGGGATCTCGGTCCCCAACTCCGAAACCATGAAGGTTCTCATGTGGAATGTGCGGGGCGCAAACCTCCCCGGCCGCGCACACATGATTCGGGGAAAAATAAATGAGGCAAAGGCGGATGTGGTTTGTCTCGTGGAGCACAAGGTGAAGATGAAGAAATTGGCTCGTTTTCGGAGAGCTATTTGGGGCAACAATCAATGGGCTTCAAATAATATTATTGTGGACTCGGGAAGGATTCTTGTTATGTGGGACGATAGAAGTGTGGACCTTAGGGTCACGTGGGAGACTCAACAATTGATACAACTCGAAGGGAAGGAGATTCGAAATGGGAAATCGGTGGTGCTCACGATGGTGTATGGTGACAATGGGCATGTGAAGAGGCGCTCACTTTGGGAAGATTTGGAACGAGCGGCACCTCCGGACTCAATGCCTTGGTTGATAGGTGGGGATTTCAATTGTATTAGGAAAGTGAGCGAAAAGAGAGGAGGGTCGGGACCAAACATGGTAGCAATGGAGGAATTTAATGCATGCATCGATCGGCTTCAACTCTTGGAGGTACCTTCGACGGGAGGTGAATTCACATGGACGAACTCATCTCGAGGTGATGCGTGCATTGAAACAAGAATTGATAGGTTTCTTATGTCCCATAAGTGGTTGGCTGATTTCCCGGAATCATTCTACGTTGTTGGTGACAAGGAGCTTAGTGACCACTCACCACTTGTCATGACTAGCGAGAAGAGGAATGATGGGAAAGCGCGGATGTTTAGATTTGCAAATTTTTGGGCCGATCATGAGGAGTACGGGGAGATAGTTCGGGAAGCTTGGTCAACGTTAGTTGATGGCACACCCATGTTCCGAGTGATAGCAAAACTGAATATAGTAAAAGAGGCACTTAAGAAATGGAGTAGCGAGAAGTTTGGAAATGTGGAACAAAAGGTGGGAGAGGCAAAAATACTACTTGAAGAAACACGGCGTAAACGTCAAACAAGCCCGGATGATGAGGAATTGGAACTCCTTGAAACACGTTGCAAAGAGGATCTAAAAAAGGTATTGGTAAGGGAAGAATCAATCTTGAGGCAAAAATCGAGGGTTAAGTGGCTACGGGAAGGGGACCGGAATTCTAGATTCTTCCATGCAACCCTTAGAGTGAGGAGAGCCACCAATCATGTGAGGAGAGTGAGAGAAGGGGATGTGAGTTTCGAAAATGAGGAGGATATTCGTGAGGCGTTTAGGCGTCGTTACTCTAACTTATTTTCTAATGGCTTTCAGGTACAACCTATGGATGAACATCTTCATCTACCACGACTAGAGGAGGTGGAAGCAAATGCCCTCACCCGCCCCTTAACTATGGAGGAATTAGAAGCGGTTGTGTTGCATGCAAATGTAGACAAGGCTCCGGGTCCCGACGGGATCAATGCCAAGTTCTTCAAGGCATCATGGGCATGGGTAAAGAAGGACGTGTTCAAGGCGGTGGATTCGTTTATGCGAAGTGGGAAGTTGCTAGCCCAAGCAAACTACACATCAATAACACTCATTCCGAAGAAAGCAACACCGAACATGGTGGATGATTATAGGCCCATCTCTCTTTGCAACATGATATACCGGTACATCTCAAAGGTCTTGGCAAATCGGGTAAAGAAGGTACTCCCCAAACTAGTAGGTGAAACACAAAGTGCTTTTGTGAGTGGCCGGAGGATTAGCGATAACATCTTGCTTGCACATGAAATATGTCACAATATGCACTTGGGACGAGGAAGAGGGCGTATGTGTCTCAAGTTGGACTTGCGGAAGGCATATGATTCCGTGGCTTGGGATTTTCTTGAGGAAGTGCTCGATAGGTTTGGTTTCCCGACGAAATGGAGGAAGTGGATAAGGGCATGCATTCGGGCTTCTTTTGTAGTGACGGTGAATGGTGCAAACTCGAGGTCATTCCGAGCAACAAATGGACTACGTCAAGGTGATCCACTAGCCCCTTATCTATTTGTGCTATGTATGGAAGTGCTTAGTGCTATGATTCGCCGAGAGGTGGACTTGGGAACGGTTGAACTGGCTAGGTGCGGGGATATCCCGGTGTCCCACCTTCTTTTCGCCGATGACGTGATGGTGTTCACTTCAGCCACAAAGGAGAACGCCCAAGCTATAAAACGCCTCCTTATGAGGTTCTCGGCATGCTCGGGCCTACATTTGAATAATACTAAGAGCCAAGTCTTTATAGGAGGGGATGCACCTCACGGGCAATGGATATGTGAGCACCAGATGGCACGAGTTGGTTTCCCGGTCGTGTACTTGGGGCTGCCCCTCTTCTCCTCACGGATGGGGAGGCAACATTGTTTGGAGTTGGTAGAAAAGGTGAAGGCGCGATTGAGCTCGTGGAAGCAAAATTTCTTGTCTATGGCGGGCCGTGTGGAACTAGTCCGGAGTGTCCTCATGTCACTAAGCATATATTGGATTTCAGCCTTCTTGGTGCCGAGGAAGGTCTTGAAGGAGGTTGAGAGCATCATGTGTCATTTTGTGTGGGGGGGAGAGAAAAAATGGGTGGCCGTGGCTTGGAGAGACATTTGTACACCAAAGAAGGAGGGCGGCTTGGGCTTACGGCGGTTGGAGGATTGGAACGATGTGGGAATGTTACGGCTACTATGGCGCGTGGTGGAAGGTGGTGAATCCCTTTGGGTACGATGCGTTAGAAGAAAATATATGCATAACCGTAACATTTGGCTTACACGACCGCCATCATCATGTTCTTGGGCTTGGAGAGGCATCTTGAAAGTCCGGGAAAAGGCTAGGGAAAGGATCCAATACCAAGTTGGGGATGGAAACGGAATCCGGTTCTTTACGGACCCTTGGTGCGGCATGCCGATATTGTGTAGACCGGGAGGAGATAGACTACAATATGACATGGGAGTTCCAAGGGATACACTGGTGTCACACTTCATTCGGGACGGTGCATGGTGCCTACCATTCCCAAGGTCCACCGAGATGGAGGTTTTGTGGCCACAAATCTTGAGTATAAATAAATATTGGAGGAGGGCGGGACAAGCCATTTCGTGTAGGAGCAACAACGGAAAGTTTTACTATGAAGGAGGCATGGTCGTGGGTTACCCATAGAAAGGAAGAGGTGGGATGGGCTCGGATAGTATGGCACAAATATCATGTGCCCAAACATGCGCTTACCACGTGGAGAGCAATGCGTGGGAGGTTGACAACCAAGATCTTAATGCGGCAACAGGGAGCAACACATGATGCCACTTGCGTATTATGTGACGACAGTGTGGAGGACATGGAGCACCTCTTTTGGATATGTAAGTTCACACGTGACGTATGGTCCCAAGTGCGTAGCACCTTGAAGATAGGCACAAGCATACAAGACACAATGGGAGAGGAGGTTCACGGATTACAAGAAATCCGAGGAGGTGAAGTGCGGAGGATACTCCTAAGAGTGGCGTTTAGTGCGGTTGTGCACGAATGTTGGCAAGAGAGAAACCGACGAATATTCGAAAATGAGAAGCGCAGACCGATGGATGTGGTTGGTCTAGTCAAGGAAGCGGTGCGCATCGTTGGGGCGAATATCAAAGACATAAGAGAGGATCCCGACGGATTGAATGAGTTTGAGAGAGAATGGATGTAACCAAGAGTGACATGTAATAGAGTTAGATATAGTAAAGAGTGACATGTAAGAGAGTTAGATGCCCAGAGGGGCGAGACTTTGTGCTGGGCCGGGTTTGCATGTTGCATACCCCGCGAACTTAAACTCAAAGTTTTGTAGGATGTAAAAATTTACATACTTAATAGAATTTAGAGGCTATGCCTCCCTTTTGCTTTGCAAAAAAAAGAAGGAAAAAGACAAGAAGAAAAAGGAGAGAGAGGCAGCGAAGGAGAAGGAGATGGAGAGAGGTTGAGAGAAAAGGTGGAGAGATCGACAAAGGAGGGAGAGAGGGAAGGACGAGAAGGCGAGGGAGAGGGGAACGAGAGAGGTGCGAGAGAGAAGGAGGGGGAAGGAGAAGGAGAAGTGGGGAGAGAGAGATGGAGAGTGTAGGACGAAAGAGAGGGAAATTGGGAGACGGGGAGACGGAATAAGATGATAGACGGAGATGGAGAGAGAGAGCTAGAAGGAGAAGGAGAGAGAGGAGAGGCGGACAAAGGGGGAGAGAGTGAGAAGGGAAAGGAGAGGGAGAGAGGAGTGATAGAGAAAGAGAAGTAGAGAGAACCATAGGGAATGAGAGAGAGGGAGAAGGAGAGAGATAAGGAGGGAGTGAAACAGAGGAGGAGAGTGTGAATTAGAACGAGAAGAAGAGAGAGGAGAGAGAGGAGTCCACGATTTACAGAAGCGGAGAGAGAGAAAGAGAAGGAGAGATGAAGAAGCAGAGAGAGAGAGGAGAGGGAGAGGGAGAAAGAGTGAGAGAAGGGGAGAGAGAGAGTCCGTAAGTGAGCTAGATGGAGGAGGACGAGGAGAAGGAGAGAGAGAAGGAATAGGAGATTGGAAGGGAAGGAGAAGGAGAGAAGGAAAGAGAGAGGGAGAAGGAGAAGTAGAGACCAATGGTAAGAAGAGGGAGAAATAGAGAGAAGGAGAGAGAAGGGGGAGAGAGAAAGAGAGAAGGAGAGAGACAAAGAGAGAGGAGGGAGATAAGGAGGAGAACGAGAAAGGCGGAGAAGGGGAGAGACAAAGGGGGAGGAGAGAGATAAGGAGGAGAACGAGAGGAGTGAGAGAGAGTGAAGGTGACAGAGAGGGATGAGAGAGAGGAGGAAGAGAAGGAGGGAGAAGAAGGGGAGAGAAGAAGAAGGAGAACAAGGAGAGAAAAGGAGAAGGGGAGAGTGGGGAGAAGATGAGGAGAGGGAAGGACAAGGGGAGCGAGAGGGGAGGAGACCGAGAAGGAGAAGGAGTGGAAGAGAGGAGAGATAGAGAAGGAAAGAGAGAGTAAAGAAAGAGACGGAGAGCGAGAGCGAGAGAGTAAGGTAGAGTGAGAGAGGAGGGGAGAGAGTGAAGGAGAGGGAGATGGAGGAGGGGAGGGAGAAGGATACGGAGACGGAGAGAGAAAGAGCGGAGATGGAGATAGAGAGAGAGAGAGATGCAAGAGGAGAGGGAGAGAGAGAAGGAGAAGGCAAGAGAGAGAGGGGGAGAGACAAGAAGATGAGAGAGATGGAGAAGGAAAAGGGGATAGAGGAGAGGGATTGAAGTAGAGGAGAGGGAGGGAAGGAGATTGAAGACGAAGAGTGAAGGATAAGGAGAGAGAAGATAGAAGGAAAGAGATAATCAAAGAGAGGAGTGAGAAGTTGAGAGAGGGACAATAAGAGAGAGTGAAGAACAAGGAGAAGGAGGGAGAGAGAATGAGAGAAGGAAAGAGAAGGAGAGAGGGGAGAGAAGGAAGGATAAGAATAGAGAAAGAAGTAGAAGGAGGAGAGAGGGAAAGATAAGGAGAGAGGGGGAGACATGGGGAAAAGCCATTGTGGGGTGCTTATAAACAAGGTAAAAGCTCGCCTAAGCACGTGGCAACAAAATTACCTTTCCATTGCCGGGAGGGTTGAGCTTGTGAGAAGCGTCCTTGTCTCGCTTAGCATATATTGGACCTTCGCATTCTTGATCCCAAGAAAGGTTCTTCATGAGATGGATAGTATCATGAGCCACTTCATTTGGGGAGGGCCGAAGAAATGGGTGGTCGTTGCTTGGAAAGATGTTTGCACCCCAAAGGACGAGGGTGGCCTCAGCCTAAAGAAGCTCACGGAATGGAATGATGTGGGTCTCCTTAGACTCTTTTGGCTTGTGGTGGAGGATGAAAACTCGTTGTGGGTGAAGTGTATGCGTCATAAGTACTTGAAGAATCGATCAATATGGCAAGCAAGACCACCGTCGACATGTTCTTGGGCTTGGAGGGGGATCCTTCGGGTCCGCGAGATGGCTTGCAAGCACATTTCCTATGAGGTGGGCAATGGAGAGAATATCCGTTTCTTTCACTTTCCATGGTGTGGAACACCATTCCAAGGGAAGCCTTGGGGGGAGAGGCTTCATTACGAGTTGGGGGTACCTTGGGATACCAAGGTATCTTTCTTCATTCGAGAGGGTGCGTGGAGGCTCCCCTTCCCGAGATCAAATACCATGGAGGAGTTATGGGAGAGGGTGAAACATATCCCTATTACGGGAGGAATGGATAGACCGACAAGGCTTCATGGGAATGGAGGTTCTCTCGGCATGAAGGAAGTTTGGAAATGGGTCAAGGAACCGGGAACCAAGGTTAGTTGGGTGGACATGGTGTGGCACAAGCATGGGATACCAAAGCATGCACTCACAACATGGAGAGAAATGCGAGGCCGACTACTCACGAAGACACTCATGAACAAAAGGGGAGCAAAGCACGACCCGACATGTGTCCTTTGTATGAGTGTGGAGGAAGATATAGAACACTTATTTTGGGGATGTACGTTCACTAGAGAGGTATGGGGCCAGCTCCTCTTGCACCTTCAAATCAGCCCCAACATGGACACTTCTCTTGCGCGAGAAGCAAATCACATCCTACACATTCGAGGCAAGCGAATTGCAGCCATAACAAGGAAGTGGGTGTTCAATGCCATGATACATGAGTGTTGGCAAGAACGAAACCGAAGAATCTTTGAGGGAGATAGGAAGAAACCGGGGGACATCATTTCAGCAATTAAAGATACGATCCGGTGTATGGGAGACAAAGTAAAAGACATAGTGAAGAACGAAGAAGAACACAAGACCTTTATAGATACGTGGAAGTAGGGTAGCCTCTTGTGAGGTTTGATGTATTCACGTTTTGTAAAACGGAGTAGATGCCGGCTTTGCATGTAGCACAAGCCTGCGCACCAAAAACTTATCATTTTTGTAGGTTGTAAACACTTAGTTTATTAATACAATTAGAGGCCAAGCCTCCCTTTTGCTTTGCAAAAAAAAAGAAGGAGCGAGAGGAGGAGGGACATGCAAGGAGAAAGAGAAGGAGAAGGTGGAAAGAGAGATGGAGGAGAGAGGGAAAGAGATGACAGAGAGAGGGAGGGGAATGAGAAAGAGAGTGAGAGAGAGAACGAAACGGATAGAGAGAAGGAGGAGAGTTGGGAGAAAGAGAAGTAGAAATAGAAAGAATGGGATAAGGAGAGATAGTGAAAAAGAGAGACAAGAGACGGAGAGAGAGAGAGAGAGAAAGAGAAGGGGGAGGGAGAGGGAAGTAGGATAGTGAAGGAGAGAGAGTACTAAGGAGAGGACAAAAGGAGAAAAAGAGAGAGAAGGAGATGGAGAAGGCGAAGGGTAGAGAAGGAGAAAGAAAGAGAGGGATAAGGGGAAGGAGAGAACGAGAGAGAAGGAGATGCAGAGGGTTAGAAAGTGTGAAGAAGTGGAGAGAGACGGAGAAGGAGAAGGAAAAAGACAAGAAGAAAAAGGAGAGAGAGGCAGCGAAGGAGAAGGAGATGGAGAGAGGTTGAGAGAAAAGGTGGAGAGATCGACAAAGGAGGGAGAGAGGGAAGGACGAGAAGGCGAGGGAGAGGGGAACGAGAGAGGTGCGAGAGAGAAGGAGGGGGAAGGAGAAGGAGAAGTGGGGAGAGAGAGAGATGGAGAGTGTAGGACGAAAGAGAGGGAAATTGGGAGACGGGGAGATGGAACAAGATGATAAACGGAGATGGAGAGAGAGAGCTAGAACGAGAAGGAGGGAGAGGAGAGGCGGACAGAGGGGGAGAGAGTGAGAAGGGAAAGGAGAGGGAGAGAGGAGAGATAGAGAAAGAGAAGTAGAGAGAACCATAGGGAATGAGAGAGAGGGAGAAGGAGAGAGATAAGGAGGGAGGAGGAGAGTGTGAATTAGAACGAGAAGAAGAGAGAGGAGAGAGAGGAGTCCACGATTTACAGAAGCGGAGAGAGAGAAAGAGAAGGAGAGATGAAGAAGCAGAGAGAGAGAGGAGAGGGAGAGGGAGAGGGAGAAAGAGTGAGAGAAGGGGAGAGAGAGAGTCCGTAAGTGAGCTAGATGGAGGAGGACGAGGAGAAGGAGAGAGAGAAGGAATAGGAGATTGGAAGGGAAGGAGAAGGACAGAAGCAAAGAGAGAGGTAGAAGGAGAAGTAGAGACCAATGGTAAGAAGAGGGAGAAATAGAGAGAAGGAGAGAGAAGGGGGAGAGAGAAAGAGAGAAGGAGAGAGACAAAGAGAGAGGAGGGAGATAAGGAGGAGAACGAGAAAGGCGGGGAAGGGGAGAGAGAAAGGGGGAGGAGAGAGATAAGGAGGAGAACGAGAGGCGTGAGAGAGAGTGAAGGTGACGGAGAGGGATGAGAGAGAGAGAGGAGGAAGAGAAGGAGGGAGAAGAAGGGGAGAGAAGAAGAAGGAGAACAAGGAGAGAAAAGGAGAAGGGGAGAGTGGGGACAAGATGAGGAGAGAGAGAAGGAGAAGGAGTGGAAGAGAGGAGAGATAGAGAAGGAGGAGAGAGAAGGAAAGAGAGAGAAAAGAAGGAGACGGAGAGCGAGAGAGTAAGGTAGAGTGAGAGAGGAGGGGAGAGAGTGAAGGAGAGGGAGATGGAGGAGGGGAGGGAGAAGGAGACGGAGACGGAGAGAGAGGGAGAGAGAAAGAGCGGAGATGGAGATAGAGAGAGAGAGAGATGCAAGAGGAGAGGGAGAGAGAAGGAGAAGGCAAGAGAGAGGGGGGAGAGACAAGAAGATGAGAGAGAAGGAGAAGGAAAAGGGGATAGAGGAGAGGGATTGAAGTAGAGGAGAGGGAGGGAAGGAGATTGAAGACGAAGAGTGAAGGATAAGGAGAGAGAAGATAGAAGGAAAGAGAGAATCAGAGAGAGGAGTGAGAAGTTGAGAGAGCGGGACAATAAGAGAGAGTGAAGAACAAGGAGAAGGAGGGAGAGAGAATGAGAGAAGGAAAGAGAAGGAGAGAGGGGAGAGAAGGAAGGATAAGAATAAAGAAAGAAGTAGAAGGAGGAGAGAGGGAAAGATAAGGAGAGAGGGGGAGACATGAGAGTGAAGGAGAGGGAGAAGGAGCGAGAGGAGGAGGGACATGCAAGGAGAAAGAGAAGGAGAAGGTGGAAAGAGAGATGGAGGAGAGAGGGAAAGAGATGAGAGAGAGGGAGGGAGGGGAATGAGAAGGAGAGTGAGAGAGAGAACGAAACGGATAGAGAGAAGGAGGAGAGTTGGGAGAAAGAGAAGTAGAAATAGAAAGAATGGGATAAGGAGAGATAGTGAAAAAGAGAGACAAGAGACGGAGAGAGAGAGAAAGAGAAGGGGGAGGGAGAGGGAAGTAGGATAGTGAAGGAGAGAGAGTACTAAGGAGAGGACAAAAGGAGAAAAAGAGAGAGAAGGAGATGGAGAAGGCGAAGGGTAGAGAAGGAGAAAGAAAGAGAGGGATAAGGGGAAGGAGAGAACGAGAGAGAAGGAAATGCAGAGGGTTAGAAAGTGTGAAGAAGTGGAGAGAGACGGAGAAGGAGAAGGAAAAAGACAAGAAGAAAAAGGAGAGAGAGGCAGCGAAGGAGAAGGAGATGGAGAGAGGTTGAGAGAAAAGGTGGAGAGATCGACAAAGGAGGGAGAGAGGGAAGGACGAGAAGGCGAGGGAGAGGGTAACGAGAGAGGTGCGAGAGAGAAGGAGGGGGAAGGAGAAGGAGAAGTGGGGAGAGAGAGAGATGGAGAGTGTAGGACGAAAGAGAGGGAAATTGGGAAACGGGGAGACGGAACAAGATGATAGACGGAGATGGAGAGAGAGAGCTAGAAGGAGAAGGAGAGAGAGGAGAGGCGGACAGAGGGGGAGAGAGTGAGAAGGGAAAGGAGAGGGAGAGAGGAGAGATAGAGAAAGAGAAGTAGAGAGAACCATAGGGAATGAGAGAGAGGGAGAAGGAGAGAGATAAGGAGGGAGTGAAACAGAGGAGGAGAGTGTGAATTAAAACGAGAAGAAGAGAGAGTAGAGAGAGGAGTCGACGATTTACAGAAGCGGAGAGAGAGAAAGAGAAGGAGAGATGAAGAAGCAGAGAGAGAGAGGAGAGGGAGGGGGAGAAAGAGTGAGAGAAGGGGAGAGAGAGTCCGTAAGTGAGCTAGATGGAGGAGGACGAGGAGAAGGAGAGAGAGAAGGAATAGGAGATTGGAAGGGAAGGAGAAGGAGAGAAGGAAAGACAGAGGGAGAAGGAGAAGTAGAGACCAATGGTAAGAAGAGGGAGAAATAGAGAGAAGGAGAGAGAAAGGGGAGAGAGAAAGAGAGAAGGAGAGAGACAAAGAGAGAGGAGGGAGATAAGGAGGAGAACGAGAAAGGCGAAGAAGGGAGAGACAAAGGGGAGGAGAAAAATAAGGAGGAGAACGGGAGGCGTGAGAGAGAGTGATGGTGACGGAGAGGGATGAGAGAGAGAGAGAGGAGGAAGAGAAGGAGGGAGAAGAAGGGGAGAGAAGAAGAAGGAGAACAAGGAGAGAAAAGGAGAAGGGGAGAGTGGGGAGAAGATGAGGAGAGAGAGAAGGACAAGGGGAGCGAGAGGGGAGGAGACCGAGAAGGAGGAGTGGAAGAGAGGAGAGATAGAGAAGGAGGAGAGAGAAGGAAAGAGAGAGAAAAGAAGGAGACGGAGAGCGAGAGAGTAAGGTAGAGTGAGAGAGGAGGGGAGAGAGTGAAGGAGAGGGAGATGGACGAGGGGAGGGAGAAGGAGACGGAGGGAGAGGGAGAGAGAAAGAGCGAAGATGGAGATAGAGAGAGAAAGAGAGATGCAAGAGGAGAGGGAGAGAGAGAAGGAGAAGGCAAGAGAGAGGGGGGAGAGACAAGAAGATGAGAGAGATGGAGAAGGAAATGGGGATAGAGGAGAGGGATTGAAGTAGAGGAGAGGGAGGGAAGGAGATTGAAGACGTAGAGTGAAGGATAAGGAGAGAGAAGATAGAAGGAAAGAGAGAATCAGAGAGAGGAGTGAGAAGTTGAGAGAGCGGGACAATAAGAGAGAGTGAAGAACAAGGAGAAGGAGGGTGAGAGAATGAGAGAAGGAAAGAGAAGGAGAGAGGGGAGAGAAGGAAGGATAAGAATAGAGAAAGAAGTAGAAGGAGGAGAGAGGGAAAGATAAGGAGAGAGGGGGAGACTTGAGAGAGAAGGAGAGGGAGAAGGAGCGAGAGGAGGAAGGACATGCAAGGAGAAAGAAAAGGAGAAGGTGGAAAGAGAGATGGAGGAGAGAGGGAAAGAGATGAGAGAGAGGGAGGGGAATGAGAAGGAGAGTGAGAGAGAGAACGAAACGGATATAGAGAAGGAGGAGAGTTGGGAGAAAGAGAAGTAGAAATAGAAAGAATGGGATAAGGAGAGATAGTGAAAAAGAGAGACAAGAGACGGAGAGAGAGAGAGAAAGAGAAGGGGGAGGGAGAGGGAAGTAGGATAGTGAAGGAGAGAGAGTACAATGGAGAGGACAAAAGGAGAAAAAGAGAGAGAAGGAGATGGAGAAGGCGAAGGGTAGAGAAGGAGAAAGAAAGAGAGGGATAAGGGGAAGGAGAGAACGAGAGAGAAGGAGATGCAGAGGGTTAGAAAGAGTGAAGAAGCGGAGAGAGACGGAGAAGGAGAAGGAGAAGGAGAAGGAAAAAGACAGGAAGAAAAAGGAGAGAGAGGCAACGAAGGAGGAGATTGAGAGAGGTTGAGAGAAAAGGTGGAGAGATCGACAAAGGAGGGAGAGAGGGAAGGACGGGAAGGCGAGGGAGAGGGGAACGAGAGAGGTGCGAGAGAGAAGGAGGGGGAAGGAGAAGGAGAAGTGGGGAGAGAGAGAGATGGAGAGTGTAGGACGAAAGAGAGGGAAATTGGGAAACGGGGAGACGGAACAAGATGATAGACGGAGATGGAGAGAGAGAGCTAGAACGAGAAGGAGAGGAGGAGAGGCGGACAGAGGGGGAGAGAGTGAGAAGGGAAAGGAGAGGGAGAGAGGAGAGATAGAGAAAGAGAAGTAGAGAGAACCATAGGGAATGAGAGAGAGGGAGAAGGAGAGAGATAAGGAGGGAGTGAAACAGAGGAGGAGAGTGTGAATTAAAACGAGAAGAAGTGAGAGGAGAGAGAGGAGTCCACGATTTACAGAAGCGGAGAGAGAGAAAGAGAAGGAGAGATGAAGAAGCAGAGAGAGAGAGGGGAGAGGGAGAGGGAGAAAGAGTGAGAGAAGGGGAGAGAGAGAGTCCGTAATTGAGCTAGATGGAGGAGGACGAGGAGAAGGAGAGAGAGAAGGAATAGGAGATTGGAAGGGAAGGAGAAGGAGAGAAGGAAAGAGAGAGGGAGAAGGAGAAGTAGAGACCAATGGTAAGAAGAGGGAGAAATAGAGAGAAGGAGAGAGAAGGGGGAGAGAGAAAGAGAGAAGGAGAGAGACAAAGAGAGAGGAGGGAGATAAGGAGTAGAACGAGAAAGGCGGAGAAGGGGAGAGACAAAGGGGGAGGAGAGAGATAAGGAGGAGAACGAGAGGAGTGAGAGAGAGTGAAGGTGACGGAGAGGGATGAGAGAGAGAGGAGGAAGAGAAGGAGGGAAAAGAAGGGGAGAGAAGAAGAAGGAGAACAAGGAGAGAAAAGGAGAAGGGGAGAGTGGGGAGAAGATGAGGAGAGAGAGAGAAGGGCAAGGGGAGCGAGAGGGGAGGAGACCGAGAAGGAGAAGGAGTGGAAGAGAGGTGAGATAGAGAAGTAGGAGAGAGAAGGAAAGAGAAGGAAAGAGAGAGAGGATGGGGAAAGAGGAGAGGGGAAGGAGATGGTGAGAGAAGCTCTGGAGAAAAAGTGCATTCTAGAGAGAGAAAGGTGAGGGAGAGCATGGGAGTGCGTGGGAGCGCTGTCTAGGCCTCCTACCCTACCATCCTTGGTTGTTGGCTGGCCCCCCATGACCGCCGGCCGGCCAACCACCGCCAGCTCCGGCGAGGAGGCACCGCCGGACGGTGAAACTCAAAATTTTCAGCCAAAAGATGGGAATGTGCTTCCCACACCCCCAAAGAAGTGGTCTGAACTCTTTGTTCAGCCAGCAAGACCACGTACTTTGCTGGAGTTCGTTGCACCGAGCATGCGAGGGGGTGAAAAGGTGGCTGAAATTTCGAGAAAGGAGATGGCTGAAACTCTTGGTGCATGGGAGAAGGTCCTAATGGGGTATTTCGTGGGTTTCCAGCCCCACCTTCCTACCCTAGAAAGGTACCTAGCAAAACTATGGAGGATTTCGGGCACTTTGGAGGTTGTTCGCCGAAAAAACAACATGTTGATATTCCGTTTCACACAAGACTCCGACCGGCTACTTGCGTTGGAAAAGGGACCATGGTTCGTGCGTGGTTCCCCCCTCATACTTCAGCCATGGTCAGCCACGAGTAAGGTCCAAGAGAAGATATGTACGGTCCCTATTTGGGTTCGTTTTCCTGATTTGGACCTTAAGTTTTGGTCAAGAAAGCTTCTTGGCACGCTCGCTAGTGTGTTGGGGAAACCATTGTTCATGGACGAGAATACGGCAACGGGTCGTCGGCTTGCTTTTGCGCGTGTTTGTGTTGAAGTTGATGGGGAGTTTGACTACCCTACCCACGTTTTGGTTACAAACGAGGAGGAGGGTGAGGTGGTGCAAGTCGAGTACGAGTGGAAGCCGGCATTTTGTTCATCTTGTGGCATGTTTGGCCACAATGATAGTGGCTGCCCACGGAAGACCTCCATGAATACGCAAGCTATCAAGAAGAAAGCATGGGTAGAGAAGAAGACGAGTGGAAAAAATGGTGAAGAACCAAAGGAAAGTGGAGAAGCTAGGCCACAAACGTCCTTGAAGCCGGTAGGGGAGCGTGAGGTTGAAGGCGATGGCACCCAAACGGAGTTGGAGGGGACAGCAAACGTTGAGGAGGAGATGACCTCAAAGGCAAACGGCTTGGGTTGCTTTCCGTTAGAGGGATGTAGAGGCACAAATGTGGAAAGTTCTCTTGAAGACATTTTTGGCAAAGGTGAGTGCCTCTTTTCGTCCCATGCACAAGAAGGGAAAGCCCATCCACGACCTCCTATGCATCTTGTCTCTAGTGGGGATCATGTTGAGAAGTGTGCACGTGAAGAGATTGCACCAATTGAAGGTGGCACAAAGGACAAGGACGTGGTGGAAGTGGGGGAGGACAGAAATAGCAATGGTGAGTGCTCCTTTTCTTTGTGTGCACAAGAGGGAATGGTCAAACAAATAGGAGGCAAGGTAAGTGGAGGGCTCATTTACACAAATGATGGAAATGAGAGTGGAGATGAGTGTGCTTTGCATGGGGCTAAATCACATGATGAAATTGGTGCATTGTGCTTGCCACGAAACGCTACTAGTGGAGGCAATTTACCAAATGAGGAGCAAGTGCAGAATTTAAATGGGGCCAAGTCATATGATGGGGTGTGGCTTGCAAACAAGAAATCACGTGGTGAGGGAGAAGCACGTGGTATGCATGGGAGTATGGGTGTATCCAATGGAGATCAAGAGAAAGGGACTGGACAACTAGAGCAATGCGAGTTTCTAACGGTGGGCATGCGTGCATTGTTTGGTAGACCAACACGTATCGTGGGACAATCCGTGTCACAAGATGAACAAGTGCGGGAGCGGGCTAGGTTGCGGTCTCCGCCTCCCTCGGTGGACCTAAATGAGATCTCACCCCAAGCGGGGTTAAATGGTGTTCGTGAGGTTGAGCAACGGCGACAACATCAGTTGAAGAAGGGTAAGTCGAGCACGACGACGGAGGAAGGCCTCACGATAAGCGATATTGAAGACGCCGCACTAATGGGCGTAGATCACAAGGAGTATATGCGCTTAAAGAAGAAGCAGGAACTCGACCCGTGGGGCTATGATTCGGATGACAAGGATGTGTTTGGTTCCCGCCATGAAGGAGGCGTACAACTTAAAGGCGAATCACATAAGAAGAAATCTAAGAAGAAGGAGAAGAGAGGGAGGAGTAGACGATGAAGAGGGTTGATGCTCATATTCAAATGCTTTAGAGTCTTTGTATGCACTTGTGCAGGGTAGTCATAGGACCCATTGTTAGACTAGTGTAGTCGATGTAACGTAAAAGGTGTGTGTTACGAGCTGCTCAATTCAGAGTAACTCCTAGTACCTATTGTATGCTCTTTTTGCTTGTACTTTATTGAAGCGTCAATAAAAATTAGCGGCTCCGCTGAGTCCGCCCTCTTTGTCTTGCAAAAAAAAAGGAAAGAGAGAGAGAAGAAGGAGACGGAGAGCGAGAGAGTAAGGTAGAGTGAGAGAGGAGGGGAGAGAGTCAAGGAGAGGGAGATGGAGGAGGGGAGGGAGAAGGAGACGAAGACGGAGAGAGAGCGAGAGAGAAAGAGCGGAGATGGAGATAGAGAGAGAGAGAGATGCAAGAGGAGAGGGAGAGAGAGAAGGAGAAGGCAAGAGAGAGACGGGGAGAGACAAGAAGATGAGAGAGATGGATAAGGAAAAGGGGATAGAGGAGAGGGATTGATGTAGAGGAGAGGGAGGGAAGGAGATTGAAGACGAAGAGTGAAGGATAAGGAGAGAGAAGATAGAAGGAAAGAGAGAATCAGAGAGAGGAGTGAGAAGTTGAGAGAGCGGGACAATAAGAGAGAGTGAAGAACAAGGAGAAGGAGGGAGAGAGAATGAGAGAAGGAAAGAGAAGAAGAGAGGGGAGAGAAGGAAGGATAAGAATAGAGAAAGAAGTAGAAGGAGGAGAGAGGGAAAGATAAGGAGAGAGGGGGAGACATGAGAGAGAAGGAGAGGGAGAAGGAGCGAGAGGAGGAGGGACATGCAAGGAGAAAGAAAAGGAGAAGGTGGAAAGAGAGATGGAGGAGAGATGGAAAGAGATGAGATTGAGAGGGAGGGGAATGAGAAGGAGAGTGAGAGAGAGAGAACGAAACGGATAGAGAGAAGGAGGAGAGTTGGGAGAAAGAGAAGTAGAAATAGAAAGAATGGGATAAGGAGAGATCGTGAAAAAGAGAGACAAGAGACGGAGAGAGAGAGAAAGAGAAGGGGAGGGAGAGGGAAGTAGGATAGTGAAGGAGAGAGAGTACTAAGGAGAGGACAAAAGGAGAAAAAGAGAGAGAAGGAGATGGAGAAGGCGAAGGGTAGAGAAGGAGAAAGAAAGAGAGGGATAAGGGGAAGGAGAGAACGAGAGAGAAGGAGATGCAGAGGGTTAGAAAGAGTGAAGAAGCGGAGAGAGACGGAGAAGGAGAAGGAAAAAGACAAGAAGAAAAAGGAGAGAGAGGCAGCGAAGGAGAAGGAGATGGAGAGAGGTTGAGAGAAAAGGTGGAGAGATCGACAAAGGAGGGAGAGAGGGAAGGACGAGAAGGCGAGGGAGAGGGGAACGAGAGGTGCGAGAGAGAAGGAGGGGGAAGGGGAAGGAGAAGTGGGGAGAGAGAGAGATGGAGAGTGTAGGACGAAAGAGAGGGAAATTGGGAAACGGGGAGACGGAACAAGATGATAGACGGAGATGGAGAGAGAGAGCTAGAAGGAGAAGGAGAGAGAGCAGAGGCAGACAGAGGGGGAGAGAGTGAGAAGGGAAAGGAGAGGGAGAGAGGAGAGATAGAGAAAGAGAAGTAGAGAGAACCATAGGGAATGAGAGAGAGGGAGAAGGAGAGAGATAAGGAGGGAGTGAAACAGAGGAGGAGAGTGTGACTTAGAACGAGAAGAAGAGAAAGGAGAGAGAGGAGTCCACGATTTACAGAAGCGGAGAGAGAGAAAGAGAGATGAAGAAGTAGAGAGAGAGAGAGAGGAGAGGGAGAGGGAGAAAGAGTGAGAGAAGGGGAGAGAGAGTCTGTAAGTGAGCTAGATGGAGGAGGACGAGGAGAAGGAGAGAGAGAAGGAATTGGAGATCGGAAGGGAAGGAGAAGGAGAGAAGGAAAGAGAGAGGGAGAAGGAGAAGTAGAGACCAATGGTAAGAAGAGGGAGAAATAGAGAGAAGGAGAGAGAAGGGGGGCAGAGAAAGAGAGGAGGAGAGAGACAAAGAGAGAGGAGGGAGATAAGGAGGAGAACGAGAAAGGCGGAGAAGGGGAGAGACAATGGGGGAGGAGAGAGATAAGGAGGAGAACGAGAGGAGTGAGAGAGAGTGAAGGTGACGGAGAGGGATGAGAGAGAGAGAGGAGGAAGAGAAGGAGGGAGAAGAAGGGGAGAGAAGAAGAAGGAGAACAAGGAGAGAAAAGGAGAAGGGGAGAGTGGGGAGAAGATGAGGAGAGAGAGAAGGACAAGGGGAGCGAGAGGGGAGGAGACCGAGAAGGAGAAGGAGGAGAGAGAAGGAAAGAGAGAGAAAAGAAGGAGACGGAGAGCGAGAGAGTAAGGTAGAGTGAGAGAGGAGGGGAGAGAGTGATGGAGAGGGAGATGGAGGAGGGGAGGGAGAAGGAGACGGAGACGGAGAGAGAGGGAGAGAGAAAGAGCGGAGATGGAGATAGAGAGAGAGATGCAAGAGGAGAGGGAGAGAGAGAAGGAGAAGGCAAGAGAGAGAGGGGGAGAGACAAGAAGATGAGAGAGATGGAAAAGGAAAAGGGGATAGAGGAGAGGGATTGAAGTAAAGGAGAGGGAGGGAAGGAGATTGAAGACGAAGAGTGAAGGATAAGGAGAGAGAAGATAGAAGGAAAGAGAGAATCAAAGAGAGGAGTGAGAAGTTGAGAGAGCGGGACAATAAGAGAGAGTGAAGAACAAGGAGAAGGAGGGAGAGAGAATGAGAGAAGGAAAGAGAAGGAGAGAGGGGAGAGAAGGAAGGATATGGATAGAAAAAAGTCATGAGAGGAGAGAGAAGCTCTGGGGTGTGCGCATGGGGAACCTAGGTTTCCTTTGTTCTCCACCCTCGTTTCTCCACCAAAACTCGCGATTTTTACACCAAAATGGCTCCTACGACTAGCTCTACATGATTGCAACAACAAGATGGAGATTGTGGCACAAACAAGGATCCCCATCACGCAAGGCAGCAAGCTTCAAACTCGGAAGTGGAGGAGGAAGCTCACGTATCACATCTAGGGTGTGTCAAGTCTCCCCCAAGGAAGTGGTCCGATCTTTTTCAAGCAAGTAATAGGCCATCCACGGTCCTAGAATTCATTCCACCGACCATCAAGGGAGGGGAGAAGGTAGCATTTTGTTGTAAAGCTGGAGTTGTCGAATCCTTAAAGAAGTGGGACAAGGTTCTAGTTGGGTATTTCATTGCTTTTAGACCCCATTTGCCGACATTGGAGAAGCATCTCCAAAGGGTGTGGAGCTTAGTTGGCGGCATGGAGGTGATTAAGAGAAGCCAAGGCTTCTTGTTATTTCGTTTCACTCTTGCGGAAGATAGGAAGAGGGTTTTAGGGGGAGGGTCGTGGTTTGTCAAGGGCTCCCCTTTAGTGGTCCAAGCTTGGGCACCGGATGTCATCTTGAAACGTGCAAACATCACAACGGTGCCAATATGGGTTAGATTGCCGGAGCTTGACCTCAAGTTTTGGGCACCAAAACCTTTGAGCAATATTGCAAGTGTGCTTGGGAGGCCATTGTACATGGATGAACACACCGCATCCGGCCGAAGGTTGGCATTTGCTAGAGTTTGTATTGAGGTAACTCAAGATTTCCACTATCCTAGTTGGGTTGAAGTTCAAGTAGAGGAAGGAGAGACACAACGAGTCTATGTTGAATATGAATGGAGACCCGGATTTTGTCACGATTGCATGGAGTTTGGGCATGAGGAGGAGAAGTGTCCAAGAAAGAAGGTGATTGTTAGGCTCGCAAAGGTTGCCCCCCAACAAAATTCGGTGGAACAATGGGTAGAAGTTAAGCACAAGGGTGGGAAAGCTAGTAGAGGCAAGGGTCACTCCCATGAGGAAGTAGGAAATCTCGAAGAGGAAGTGGAGGGTGCCCCCGGGATGGACGTGGAGGAAGGCCGGCGAGTACCCATAGGAGGGAACGTGGAGAAGAGAGAGGTTGGGAGAGATGATGACGTGGAGAGGGAAGAGGGGGACGTGGAGGAGGGAGAGGGTGACGTGGAGGATGGAGAGGCTGATGTGGTTGCAAGGGCAAAGGGAGAATTGACACATGGAAGTGGGACTAGGAGGGAAATGTTGGAGGGAAACATGAGGGAGAGGGAAACATCATGTGTTTCTCTTGAGGAGGCAAGTGAAGTACCACGTGGACTAAGGGAGGAAGGGATTGGAGACCAAGAAATAATGGACATGGGAGGAGAGACAAATACGAGCATGCCATGTGGACAAGAAAACAAAGACAAGAGCAAGGACACACAAAAGATGAGTGGGCGTTTTGCTCTTGGAAGAACCAATGAGGAGAGGGACGAGTGCTCTAAATTCAAATGGGCCAATGAGGAAGCATCACGTGATGGAGGGAGTGAGAACAAGGGGGACCACGCAAAAAGGAAGGCAAATGAAGGAGTGCCACGTGGTCTGAGGAAGGACAAGGGGGGGACCAAGAAATAACGGTTAAGAAAGGTAAGGCCCATGAAAGCACGCCAAATGGACAAAAGGACAAGAGTAGAAGGGTGCAAAATGGGAGTGGGTGCTTTGTTCTTGAAAGGACCAATGAGGAGAAGGATGAGTGCTCCACATCCAAAGGAGCCAATGAGGAGGCCTCAAGGAATGAAGGAGGTGGAAACAAGGGGGAACAAATCCACTTTCTAGACGCACTAGCAAATGTGGGTGCAAATGAGGAAAGCATGTGTGAGGCACATGTGAAGAGTGCACTAGTGGAGGAGAGGAAAATAACTAAGGAGGTGCATGGGAGGGAAAAGAACGTGAGTAGTATGCATGAAAGGATTATGGGGAGTGAGATACATCCCACGCAAGTGAAGGGTGACTATGGAGGTTTACTAGTTCCTTCGATGGGAGAAGGAGGGTGGGAATCACCTAGACACACAAGGAAAGAGAAGACATTGATGCAAAATCTACCTTGGACTAATGGAGGGAAGTTCAACGCTTTGGACATTATGGGGGAGGAACTAGGAATGGCCACCATCCTCTCACCACCGGAAGGAAGCACGCAAGGAGGGGAGGTTACACTCGAGCAAAGGGACACTAACAAGGGGAAGACGTGGAGGCAAAGCTCCCCCCCACCCTCGGCTGATTTGGAGTCCATCTCACCACAACCCGAAGTGTTCAAAGCAATAAGGGAGAAGGGTTTGGTGAAACAAAAGTCAACGCATGGAGGAAGAGGGGCTCGTCCCCAAACCTTAAACCCATGAATACCCTTATGTGGAATGTGCGCGGTGCTAATGGACCCGGCCGTGCACTTATGATTAGGGGTCAAATTAAGGAGGCACACGCGGAGGTGGTTTGCCTTTTTGAACACAAAGTGAAGATGAAGAATTTGGATAAATTCAAACGTGCTATATGGCCACATGCTTGGGCGGCAAATAGTGTTGTGGTGGATTCCGGCCGAATTCTTGTCCTTTGGAATGATCAAGTGGTTGACCTACATGTTACATTTGAATCCACGCAACTTGTCCACTTTCAAGGATGGCTGAAAAAAGAGGGAATAAGCTTTGATCTCACGGCAATCTATGGCGCAAATGGGCATGTGGAGAGAAGGGTGTTGTGGGAGGACCTTGCCTCCGTTGCTCCTTGCGTTGGGAAGCCTTGGATCGTAGGGGGGACTTCAATTGCATCCGGAGGGCGAGTGAAAAATGCGGAGGAGGAGGAATGAATGAGGGTGCCACAAAGGAGTTTAACGATTGCATTGACTCCCTCCATCTCATTGAAACGCCTTCAACCGGGGGGGAATATACGTGGTCAAATTCTTCCGAAGGAAGTGCACGAATTGAGACCAAGATTGACCGCATTTTGATGACAAATGCTTGGCTTGAGACATTCCCGGATTCTTTCTACTTGGTGGGGGAGAAAGACTTGAGTGATCACGCGATGCTCACCTTAACTACGGAGGGGACGGGGATGAGAAAGAACCGAATGTTTCGGTTTGAAAATCATTGGGTGGAACATGAGGACTTTAGTGAGGTGGTTCAAGGAGCGTGGACTACTCTAGTGAATGGTACCCCGATGTTTCGTGTAGTGGCAAAATTAAAGGAAGTTAAAGAAGCACTCAAACGATGGAGCAAGGAGACATTCGGCAACATTATACATAAGGTGGGGGAAGCCACGAATACCCTTGCGGAGGTGAGAAGGCTTAGACTGGCCTCCCCGGGGGATGAAGACCTTGCACGTGCGGAGGTGAAGGCAAAATCTGAGCTAGCTAAGATTCTAGAGCGTGAGGAGTCCATTATACGTCAAAAGTCGCGAGTTAAGTGGTTAAAGGAGGGTGACCGGAATACAAGGTTCTTCCATGCACACCTTCGAGTGAGGAGAGCCACCAACAAAGTGAGGAGAGTGTGTGAGGGAGTGCATTCCTTTGAGGAGGAGGGCGAAATCCGGGATGCGTTCCGGAGGTTTTTTGCTAACTTGTTTGCTAATGATTTTCAGGTTCACCCCATTTCAGCCTCCATTGTCTTGCCCCAACTCGACCAAATGGAAGGAGAGAGCCTAGTTCGCAAGTTGGACATGAAAGAGTTGGAAGACGTGGTGTTGAATGCAAATGTGGACAAGGCACCGGGTCCGGATGGATTCAATGCAAAATTCTTCAAGGCGGCTTGGGGGATAATCAAGAGAGATGTGTTCAAAGCTGTTGACTCATGTTTGAGTAATGGGAAGATGCTAACATAATTGAATTACACCTCCATCACAATATTCCGAAGAAGATGGCTCCCACTATGGTAGAAGACTATAGGCCTATAGCTCTTTGCAACATGATGTATCGGTTCATTGCAAAGGTGCTTGCGAACCGGTTGAAGGGTCTCTTAACACGGCTTGTTGGGGAGAATCAAAGTGCTTTTGTCCATGGAAGGAGGATCGGTGACAACATACTACTTGCACATGAGCTTTGCCACAACCTTCATCTTGAGAGAGGACGGGGACGCATGTGCATCAAGTTGGACATTAGGAAAGCCTACGACTCCATATCATGGGCTTTCTTAGATCAAGTTATGGTGAGGTTTGGTTTTCCGGCAAAATGGAGGAAGGTCATTATGGCTTGCGTGGAAGCTTCTTTTGTCGTCACGGTCAATGGAGCAAACTCCACCCCATTTCGTGCACGGAATGGTTTGAGGCAAGGAGACCCTATGGCACCTTACTTGTTTGTCTTGTGCATGGAAGTATTGAGCACAATGGTGAAGATGGCGGTGGAGGAAGGAAGAATCGAGCCTCTAGCTTGCGGAGATGTTAATATTTCACACTTACTCTTTGCTGATGATGTGTTATTCTTTGCTAAAGCTACGAAGGATAATGCACAAGAGATTAAGAAGGTGCTTGACGAGTTCACGGCATGCTCGGGGCTGAGATTTAGTGCTTCAAAGAGCCAAATTTTCATGGGTGGAGAAGTGACGCATGGTGATTGGATTGTGGAACACCTTGGGATGGAACGCATGGCCTTCCCGGTCACCTACCTTGGCCTCCCTTTGTTCTCGAGTTGTATGGGGAAGGCTCATTGTGGAGAGCTACTTAGGAAGGTTAAAGCCCGCTTGAGTACATGGCAACAAAGCTTTCTATCCATCGTCGGGCGTGTGGAGCTTGTGCGAAGTGTCCTTGTGTCACTTAGTATCTATTGGACATCCACATTCTTGGTCCCTCGCAAAGTACTTCAAGAATTGGATAGCCTAATGAGTCACTTTATTTGGGGTGGGCCTAAGAAGTGGGTGGCGGTAGCTTGGAAGGATGTTTGTACCCCGAAGAAGGAAGGGGGGCTTGGCCTCAAGAAACTCACGGAATGGAATGATGTGGGGCTTCTTAGGCTCTTTTGGCTCATGATAAATGATGGTCCCTCTTTGTGGGTGAAGTGTAGGCATCACAAATATCTTAAAAATCGCTCCATTTGGCTAGCACGACCGCCGGCTACATCTTCATGGGCTTGGCGTGGGATACTTAGTGTCCGGGAAATTACAAGAAGGCATATTCAATACAAGGTGGGAAATGGGGAACACATCCGATTTTTCCAATTTCCTTGGTGCGGGGAACCTTTCCAAGTTGAACCTTGGGGAGAGCGGCTACACTACGAGTTGGGAGTACCTTGGGACACGAATGTTGCATACTTCATTAGGAATGGTGAGTGGAGCCTCCCTTATCCTAAATCGAGCATCATGGAGACACTTTGGACCAAGATCAAAGGCCTCCCCATCTTAGGTGGAGTGGACAAACCGACAAGGCTGAATGGAAATGGAAACATCCTCGGCATGAAGGAGGTTTGGAAGTGGGTAAAGGCACCGAGAAATGAAGTGAGTTTGGCTCATATGGTGTGGCACAAGCATGGCATCCCTAAACACTCACTCACGGCTTGGCGGGCAATGAGGGGTCGACTACTCACGAAGAAACTCATGAACCAAAGGGGTGCAAAGCTTGACCCGACTTGTGTCCTTTGTGAGGACATGGGGGAGGATATGGAGCATCTATTTTGGAGGTGCTCGTTTACTAGAGACGTGTGGGGAAGCCTCCTAGCATGCCTTCACGTCAGCCCCAACATCGCAAGCTCGATTGTGGGGGAAGCAAATCGCATTGTCCATGCAAGAGGGGGGTGCATAGAGGCTCTAGAACGAAGGTGGGCGTTCAATGCCATGATCCATGAATGTTGGCAAGAACGCAACCGAAGAATTTTTGAGGGGGACAAGAAGAAACCGGGGGAGGTAGTTGAAGCAATCAAGGATATGCTACGGTGCTTAGGAGGAAAAGTGAATGACATATATCAAAGAATGAGGAGGAATTCCAGAAATTTGAAGGACATATATCAAAGGAAGGATAAGAATAGATAAAGAAGTAGAAGGAGGAGAGAGGGAAAGATAAGGAGAGAGGGGGAGACATGAGAGAGAAGGAGAGGGAGAAGGAGCGAGAGGAGGAGGGACATGCAAGGAGAAAGAGAAGGAGAAGGTGGAAAGAGAGATGGAGGAGAGAGGGAAAGAGATGAGAGAGAGGGAGGGGAATGAGGAGAGTGAGAGAGAGAGAACGAAACGGATAGAGAGAAGGAGGAGAGTTGGGAGAAAGAGAAGTAGAAATAGAAAGAATGGGATAAGGAGAGATAGTGAAAAAGAGAGACAAGAGACAGAGAGAGAGAGAAAGAGAAGGGGGAGGGAGAGGGAGAGGGAAGTAGGATAGTGAAGGAGAGAGAGTACTAAGGAGAGGACAAAAGGAGAAAAAGAGAGAGAAGGAGATGGAGAAGGCGAAGGGTAGAGAAGGAGAAAGAAAGAGAGGGATAAGGGGAAGGAGAGAACGAGAAAGAAGGAGATGCAGAGGGTTAGAAAGAGTGAAGAAGCGGAGAGAGACGGAGAAGGAGAAGGAAAAAGACAAGAAGAAAAAGGAGAGAGAGGCAGTGAAGGAGAAGGAGATGGAGAGAGGTTGAGAGAAAAGGTGGAGAGATCGACAAAGGAGGGAGAGAGGGAATGTAACGCCCCGAGCCCGGACAACTGCCCACCCGCCCGAACCCGGTGCGTTAAGATACGATCCACGATCCTGACCGCTGCGCACTCTGAATCCATCTGATAGGCCCATAATAATCTGAAAAATATAATCAACAAATTGTGAGCTCGACAGCCCGCAAGTACCAACCATCAAACAATCAAAATCATAATCATGTGGAAAATAATACAGAATATGACATTCAGTCAATAAGCACAATCAAGAGACATGCATCACAAATAAAATGCATGCATATCAATTTGAAACCCCCATTCTGATTCGACCACATCCTGTGCTTCTGAAATCTATCAATCTGTCAGACGCACACCTGGTAGCTCCACACTAACGACAGGCAGCCCTTTCCTCTCTCGGGTGGCTCCACGCTGTCCGTTAGGCAGCTCTTTCCTAAGTTGCTCTGCTAGAAACATACTCACAGCCACAGGACATGTCGACCGAAACACCACCATGCAATCATATGCATATCCATAAAATAAATATTAATGCTCAACATGCATGCAACTACGAATATCAAGAGAGACAGACATGATATGAAACTGAAGAATAACGAATCAGTACTTGCCTCAAAATCTCCATCTTTTTCTTCACAATATTCTTCTCAAAATTCCATCTTCTCCTAAAACCACACAATCATCCAACAATCTTAATTAGTCCATTAAGATATTTGATTATTACCTCAACTAAAAAATTCAGTATATTACATTCTACCCTCCTTAAAAGAAATTTCATCATCGAAATTTGATCTCAATACTGTCTCAATCCAAACAAATCAATACAAATTTTTCAACTCATTATTTATCAAATCTAAAAACCTAACACCACTTATCGCTCATAATTTAGATAATCAATCCAACCAAATCCAAATTCACATTTGAACTCAAGTCCAAATATCTCTAAATTCATCTTTCATTATTTATTAATAATTTGGTAGCAAATCCAACCAAGTCAAAATTCACATTTAAATCAATAGTCAATACTTCTAAATTCAATTTCTCAAATTCCAATCCAATCAAATTTTTATTTCAAATCCAAATCCCGACTAATTCCGAGGATCGTATTGCTCTAATACCATTTGTAACGACCCGAGCCCGGACAACTGCTCACCCGCCCGAACCCGGTGCGTTAAGATACGATCCACGATCCTGACCGCTGCGCACTCTGATATTTAAATCCATCTGATAGGCTCATAATAATCTGAAAAATATAATCAACAAATTGTGAGCTCGACAACCCGCAAGTACCAACCATCAAACAATCAAAATCATAATCATGTGGAAAATAATACAGAATATGACATTCAGTCAATAAGCACAATCAAGAGACATGCATCACAAATAAAATGCATGCATATCAATTTGAAACCCCCATTCAGATTCGACCACATCCTGTGCTTCTGAAATCTATCAATCTGTCAGACGCACACCTGGTAGCTCCACACTAACGACAGGCAGCCCTTTCCTCTCTCGGGTGGCTCCACGCTGTCCGTTAGGCAGCTCTTTCCTAAGTTGCTCTGCTAGAAACATACACACAGCCACAGGACATGTCGACCGAAACACCACCATGCAATCATATGCATATCCATAAAATCAATATTAATGCTCAACATGCATGCAACTACGAATATCAAGAGAGACAGACATGATATGAAACTGAAGAATAACGAATTAGTACTTGCCTCAAAATCTCCATCTTTTTCTTCTCAATATTCTTCTCAAAATTCCATCTTCTCCTAAAACCACACAATGATCCAACAATCTTAATTAGTCCATTAAGATATTTGATTATTACCTCAACTAAAAAAATTCAGGATATTACAGGGAAGGATGAGAAGGCGAGGGAGAGGGGAACGAGAGAGGTGCGAGAGAGAAGGAGGGGGAAGGAGAAGGAGAAGAGGGGAGAGAGAGAGATGGAGAGTGTAGGACGAAAGAGAGGGAAATTGGGAAACGGGGAGACGGAACAAGATGATAGACGGAGATGGAGAGAGAGAGCTAGAAGGAGAAGGAGAGAGAGGAGAGGCGGACAAAGGGGGAGAGAGTGAGAAGGGAAAGGAGAGGGAGAGAGGAGAGATAGAGAAAGAGAAGTAGAGAGAACCATAGGGAATGAGAGAGAGGGAGAAGGAGAGAGATAAGGAGGGAGTGAAACAGAGGAGGAGAGTGTGAATTAGAACGAGAAAAAGAGAGAGGAGAGAGAGGAGTCCACGATTTACAGAAGCGGAGAGAGAGAAAGAGAAGGAGAGATGAAGAAGCAGAGAGAGAGAGGGGAGAGGGAGAGGGAGAAAGAGTGAGAGAAGGGGAGAGAGAGAGTCCGTAAGTGAGCTAGATGGAGGAGGACGAGGAGAAGGAGAGAGAGAAGGAATAGGAGATTGGAAGGGAAGGAGAAGGAGAGAAGGAAAGAGAGAGGGAGAAGGAGAAGTAGAGACCAATGGTAAGAAGAGGGAGAAATAGAGAGAAGGAGAGAGAAGGGGGAGAGAGAAAGAGAGAAGGAGAGAGACAAAGAGAGAGGAGGGAGAGATAAGGAGGAGAACGAGAAAGGCGGAGAAGGGGAGAGACAAAGGGGGAGGAGAGAGATAAGGAGGAGAACGAGAGGAGTGAGAGAGAGTGAAGGTGACGGAGAGGGATGAGAGAGAGAGAGAGGAGGAAGAGAAGGAGGGAGAAGAAGAGGAGAGAAGAAGAAGGAGAACAAGGAGAGAAAAGGAGAAGGGGAGAGTGGGGAGAAGATGAGGAGATAGAGAAGGACAAGGGGAGCGAGAGTGGAGGAGACCGAGAAGGAGAAGGAGTGGAAGAGAGGAGAGATAGAGAAGGAGGAGAGAGAAGGAAAGAGAGAGAGAAGAAGCAGACGGAGAGCGAGAGAGTAAGGTAGAGTGAGAGAGGAGGGGAGAGAGTGATGGAGAGGGAGATGGAGGAGGGGAGGGAGAAGGAGACGGAGAGAGAGGGAGAGAGAAAGAGCGGAGATGGAGATAGAGAGAAAGAGATGCAAGAGGAGACGGAGAGAGAGAAGGAGAAGGCAAGAGAGAGGGGTGGAGAGACAAGAAGATGGGAGAGATGGAGAAGGAAAAGGGGATAGAGGAGAGGGATTGAAGTAGAGGAGAGGGAGGGAAGGATATTGAAGACGAAGAGTGAAGCATAAGGAGAGAGAAGATAGAAGGAAAGAGAGAATCAGAGAGAGGAGTGAGAAGTTGAGAGAGCGGGACAATAAGAGAGAGTGAAGAACAAGGAGAAGGAGGGAGAGAGAATGAGAGAAGGAAAGAGAAGGAGAGAGGGGAGAGAATGAAGGATAAGAATAGAGAAAGAAGTAGGAGGAGGAGAGAGGGAAAGATAAGGAGAGAGGGGGAGACATGAGAGAGAAGGAGAGGGAGAAGGAGCGAGAGGAGGAGGGACATGCAAGGAGAAAGAGAAGGAGATGGTGGAAAGAGAGATGGAGGAGAGAGGGAAAGAGATGAGAGAGAGAGGGAGGGGAATGAGAAGGAGAGTGAGAGAGAGAGAACGAAACGTATAGAGAGAAGGAGGAGAGTTGGGAGAAAGAGAAGTAGAAATAGAAAGAATGGGATAAGGAGAGATAGTGAAAAAGAGAGACAAGAGACGGAGAGAGAGAAAGAGAAGGGGGAGGGAGAGGGAAGTAGGATAGTGAAGGAGAGAGAGTAATAAGGAGATGACAAAAGGAGAAAAGAGAGAGAAGGAGATGGAGAAGGTGAAGGGTAGAGAAGGAGAAAGAAAGAGAGGGATAAGGGGAAGGAGAGAACGAGAGAGAAGGAGATGCAGAGGGTTATAAAGAGTGAAGAAACGGAGAGAGACGGAGAAGGAGAAGGAAAAAGACAAGAAGAAAAAGGAGAGAGAGGCAGCGAAGGAGAAGGAGATGGAGAGAGGTTGAGAGAAAAGGTGGAGAGATCGACAAAGGAGGGAGAGAGGGAAGGACGAGAAGGCGAGGGAGAGGGGAACGAGAGAGGTGCGAGAGAGAAGGAGGGAGAAGGAGAAGGAGAAGTGGGGAGAGAGAGAGATGGAGAGTGTAGGACGAAAGAGAGGGAAATTGGGAAACGGGGAGATGGAACAAGATGATAGACGGAGATGGAGAGAGAGGAGAGGCGGACAGAGGGGGAGAGAGTGAGAAGGGAAAGGAGAGGGAGAGAGGAGAGATAGAGAAAGAGAAGTAGAGAGAACCATAGGGAATGAGAGAGAGGGAGAAGGAGAGAGATAAGGAGGGAGTGAAACAGAGGAGGAGAGTGTGAATTAGAACGAGAAGAAGAGAGAGGAGAGAGAGGAGTCCACGATTTACAGAAGCGGAGAGAGAGAAAGAGAAGGAGAGATGAAGAAGCAGAGAGAGAGAGGAGAGGGAGAGGGAGAAAGAGTGAGAGAAGGGGAGAGAGAGTCCGTAAGTGAGCTAGATGGCGGAGGACGAGGAGAAGGAGAGAGAGAAGGAATAGGAGATTGGAAAGGAAGGAGAAGGAGAGAAGGAAAGAGAGAGGGAGAAGGAGAAGTAGAGACCAATGGTAAGAAGAGGGAGAAATAGAGAGAAGGAGAGAGAAGGGGGAGAGAGAAAGAGAGAAGGAGAGAGACAAAGAGAGAGGAGGGAGATAAGGAGGAGAACGAGAAAGGCGGAGAAGGGGAGAGACAAAGGGGGAGGAGAGAGATAAGGAGGAGAACGAGAGGAGTGAGAGAGAGTGAAGATGACGGAGAGGGATGAGAGAGAGAGAGGAGGAAGAGAAGGAGGGAGAAGAAGGGGAGAGAAGAAGGAGGACAAGGAGAGAAAATGAGAAGGGGAGAGTGGGGAGAAGATGAGGAGAGAGAGAAGGACAAGGGGATCGAGAGGGGAGGAGACCGAGAAGGAGAAGGAGTGGAAGAGAGGAGAGATAGAGAAGGAGGAGAGAGAAGGAAAGAGAGAGAGAAGAAGGAGACGGAGAGCGAGAGAGTAAGGTAGAGTGAGAGAGGAGGGGAGAGAGTGAAGGAGAGGGAGATGGAGGAGGGGAGGGAGAAGGAGACGGAGACGGAGAGAGAGGGAGAGAGAAAGAGCGGAGATAGAGAGAGGGAGAGAGAGAGAGAGAGAGAGAGAGAGAGAGATGCAAGAGGAGAGGGAGAGAGAGAAGGAGAAGGCAAGAGAGAGAGGGGGAGAGACAAGAAGATGAGAGAGATGGAGAAGGAAAAGGGGATAGAGGAGAGGGATTGAAGTAGAGGTGAGGGAGGGAAGGAGATTGAAGACGAATAGTGAAGGATAAGGAGAGAGAAGATAGAAGGAAAGAGAGAATCAGAGAGAGGAGTGAGAAGTTGAGAGAGCGGGACAATAAGAGAGAGTGAAGAACAAGGAGAAGGAGGGAGAGAGAAGGAGAGAAGGAAAGAGAAGGAGAGAGGGGGGAGAAGGAAGGAAAAGAATAGAGAAAGAAGTAGAAGGAGGAGAGAGGGAAAGATAAAGAGAGAGGGGGAGACATGAGAGAGAAGGAGAGGGAGAAGGAGCGAGAGGAGGAGGGACATGCAAGGAGAAAGAGAAGGAGAAGGTGGAAATAGAGATCGAGGAGAGAGGGAAGGAGATGAGAGAGAGAGGGAGGGGAATGAGAAGGAGTGTGGGAGAGAGAGAACGAAACGGATAGAGAGAAGGAGGAGAGTTGGGAGAAAGAGAAGTAGAAATAGAAAGAATGGGATAAGGAGAAATAGTGAAAAAGAGAGACAAGAGACAGAGAGAGAGAGAGAAAGAGAGGGGGAGGGAGAGGGAAGTAGGATAGTGAAGGAGAGAGAGTAATAAGGAGAGGACAAAAGGAGAAAAAGAGAGAGAAGGAGATGGAGAAGGCGAAGGGTAGAGAAGGAGAAAGAAAGAGAGGGATAAGGGGAAGGAGAGAACGAGAGAGAAGGAGATGCAGAGGGTTAGAAAGAGTGAAGAAGCGGAGAGAGACGGAGAAGGAGAAGGCGAACGAGAGGGGGAGAGAGTGAGAAGGGAAACGAGAGGGAGAGAGGAGAGATAGAGAAAGAGAAGTAGAGAGAACCATAGGGAATGAGAGAGAGGGAGAAGGAGAGAGATAAGGAGGGAGTGAAACAGAGGAGGAGAGTGTGAATTAGAACGAGAAGAAGAGAGAGGAGAGAGAGGAGTCCACGATTTACAGAAGCGGAGAGAGAGAAAGAGAAGGAGAGATGAAGAAGCAGAGAGAGAGAGAGAGGAGAGGGAGAGGGAGAAACAGTGAGAGAAGGGGAGAGAGAGAGTCCGTAAGTGAGCTAGATGGAGGAGGAGGAGGAGGAGGGGAAGGAGAGAGAGAAGGAATAGGAGATTGGAAGGGAAGGAGAAGGAGAGAAGGAAAGAGAGAGGGAGAAGGAGAAGTAGAGACCAATGGTAAGAAGAGGGAGAAATAGAGAGAAGAAGAGAGAAGGGGGAGAGAGAAAGAGAGAAGGAGAGAGACAAAGATAGAGGAGGGAGATAAGGAGGAGAACGAGAAAGGCGGAGAATGGAAGAGACAAAGGGGGAGGAGAGAGATAAGGAGGAGAACGAGAGGAGTGAGAGAGAGTGAAGGTGACGGAGAGGGATGAGAGAGAGAGGAGGAAGAGAAGGAGGGAGAAGAAGGGGAGAGAAGAAGGAGGCCAAGGAGAGAAAAGGAGAAGGGGAGAGTGGGGAGAAGATGAGGAGAGAGAGAAGGACAAGGGGAGCGAGTGGGGAGGAGACCGAGAAAGAGAAGTAGTGGAAGAGAGGAGAGATATAGAAGGAGGAGAGAGAAGGAAAGAGAGAGAGAAGAAGGAGACGGAGAGCGAGAGAGTAAGGTAGAGTGAGAGAGGAGGGGAGAGAGTGAAGGAGAGGGAGATGGAGGAGGGGAAGGAGAAGGAGACGGAGACGGAGAGAGAAAGAGCGGAGATAGAGATAGAGAGAGAGAGAGATGCAAGAGGAGAGGGAGAGAGAGAAGGAGAAGGCAAGAGAGAGAGGGGGGAGACAAGAAGATGAGAGAGATGGAGAAGGAAAAGAAGATAGAGGAGAGGGATTGAAGTAGAGGAGATGGAAGGAAGGAGATTGAAGACGAAGAGTGAAGGATAAGGAGAGAGAAGATAGAAGGAAAGAGAGAATCAGAGAGAGGAGTGAGAAGTTGAGAGAGCGGGACAATAAGAGAGAGTGAAGAACAAGGAGAAGGAGGGAGAGAGAATGAGAGAAGGAAAGAGAAGGAGAGAGGGGAGAGAAGGAAGGATAAGAATAGAGAAAGAAGTAGAAGGAGGAGAGAGGGAAAAATAAGGAGAGAGGGGGAGACATGAGAGAGAAGGAGAGGGAGAAGGAGCGAGAGGAGGAGGGACATGCAAGGAGAAAGAGAAGGAGAAGGTGGAAAGAGAGATGGAGGAGAGAGGGAAAGAGATGAGAGAGAGAGGGAGGGGAATGAGAAGGAGAGTGAGAGCGAGACCGAAACGGATAGAGAGAAGGAGGAGAGTTGAGAGAAAGAGAAGTAGAAATAGAAAGAATGGGATAAGGAGAGATAGTGAAAAAGAGAGACAAGAGACGGAGAGAGAGAAAGAGAAGGGGGAGGGAGAGGGAAGTAGGATAGTGAAGGAGAGAGAGTACTAAGGAGAGGACAAAAGGAGAAAAAGAGAGAGAAGGAGATGGAGAAGGCGAAGGGTAGAGAAGAAGAAAGAAAGAGAGGGATAAGGGGAAGGAGAGAACGGGAGAGAAGGAGATGCAGAGGGTTAGAAAGAGTGAAGAAGCGGAGAGAGACGGAGAAGGAGAAGGCGAACGAAAAAGACAAGAAGAAAAAGGAGAGAGAGGCAGCGAAGGAGAAGGAGATGGAGAGAGGTTGAGAGAAAAGGTTGGGAGATCGACAAAGGAGGGAGAGAGGGAAGGTCGAGTAGGCGAGGGAGAGGGGAACGAGAGAGGTGCGAGAGAGAAGGAGGGGGAAGGAGAAGAAGAAGTGGGGACAGAGAGGTGGAGAGTGTAGGACGAAAGAGAGGGAAATTGGGAAACGGGGAGACAGAACAAGATGATAGACGGAGATGGAGAGAGAGAGAGCTAGAAGGAGAAGGAGAGAGAGGAGAGGCGGACAGAGGGGGAGAGAGTGAGAAGGGAAAGGAGAGGGAGAGAGGAGAGATAGAGAAAGAGAAGTAGAGAGAACCATAGGGAATGAGAGAGAGGGAGAGGGAGAGAGATAAGGAGGGAGTGAAACAGAGGAGGAGAGTTGCATTCTAGAGAGAGAATTCTAGAGATAAGAAGAAATTCTAGAGAGAGAAGAAATTCTAAAGAGAAATTCTAGAGAGAGAAGCTCTGAAGAAAAACTGCATTCTAGAGAGAGAAAGTTGAGGGAGAGCATGGGAGTGCCGCCTAGGCCCCCTACCTCACCAGCCTTGGTCGTTGGCCGGCCACCCATGACCGCCGGCCGGCCAACCACCGCCAGCTCCGGCGAGGAGGCGCCGCCGGACGGTGAAGATCAAAATTTTCAACCAAAAGATGGGAAAGCGCTGCCAACACCACCACGGATGTGGTCTGAACTCTTTGCTCAGCCAGCAAGACCACGTACTTTGCTGGAGTACGTTGCACCGAGCAAGCGAGGGGGTGTAAAGGTGGCTGAAATTTCAAGCAAAGAGATGGCTGAAACTCTTGGTGCATGGGAGAAGGTCTTAATGGGGTATTTCGTGGGTTTCCAGCCCCCTTCCTAACCTTGAAAGGTACCTACCTAAACTATGGAGGATTTCGGGCTCCTTGGAGATTGTTCACCGGAAAAACAACATGTTGATCTTCCGGTTCACACAAGATTCCGACCGTCTACATGCATTGGAGAAGGGACCATGGTTCGTGCGTGGTTCCCCCCTCATACTTCAGCCATGGTCAGCCACGAATAAGGTCCAAGAGAAGATGTGCACGGTTCCTATTTGGGTTCGTTTTCCTGATTTGGACCTTAAGTTTTGGTCAAGAAAGCTTCTCGGCACGCTCTCTAGTGTGTTGGGGAAACCATTGTTCATGGATGAGAATACGACAACGGGTCGCTGACTTGCTTTTGCGCGTGTTTGTGTTGAAGTTGATGGTGAGTTCGACTACCCTAGCCACGTTTTGGTAACAAACGAGAAGGAGGAGGGTGAGGTGGTGCAAGTCGAGTATGAGTGGAAACCAACATTTTGCTCGGTATGTTGCATGTTTGGTCACAATGAGAGTCGATGCTCAAGATGGGTGCCGGAGGAGTCAAGTAAATATAACAAACGAGTATGGATAGAGAAGAGGAAGGAGACAAGGAAAAATGAGGTGGGAGAAGAAGCGGATCCAAATCTTGGCTCGCCGGAAAAGATCGCCGGCGTGGAGGAGGCTGCCGGAGGAGCTCCGGCGGGGGTCACCGGAGAGGATGCTGGGGGGGAGGTGCATGTTGGAGGGGCACCACTTGGGGTTGAGCTAGGGGTACAAAAAGTTAAAGTAGGGGGACAAAAAGCAAAAGCAAAAGCAAGAGGTGTCATAGAAAGTACTAAAGTGTGCTCCATGGAAGAACCAATCATGGGGCTGGATTTCAAAATTGATGGGGGGACACCAAACCCTTTGGGAAGCAAAGGACCCACTAAGGAGGCTCCACATGGACAAGATGAAGGGAAAGAAATGGGAGCCAATGACATTGAGCCATGTGGAAAAAAGGTTGGAAGAGAAATTCAAGTATGGGAGGACCAAAGGCATGTGTGTGCACATGGAGGCCATGGAGGAGAAAGTGGGGTCCATGGAGCACATGGTGCACTTGGGGACCACGAATTTGAAATGTGGAGGGAAGATGAGTTTTCTTTGGGCTCTCTTTTTGAAGGTGAAAACTCATGTGATGGGCCTTCCTATGGGCTAACTTGTGGGCTGCGATTAGGGCCAATTGGACCACACACAGGGCAAGGAGTGGTTGTAAGCTCGACGGTCCAGGTGGAGAAATTGCAGGGGAACACCGGGAGGGAGAAACCTCGGCTATGCTCCCCGCGACCCTTGGTGGATCTAGATGAGTTATCCCCTCAAGTTGGATTCCAAGGCGTTCGTGAGGCCGCTTTAAAGAAACAACGAGCAAAAATTAGGGAGTCAAGTACTCCATTACGTGAGGATCTCACGCCGAGTGACATTGAGGAGGCTGCGATATTTGGCCTGGACCATGAAGAGTATAAACGCCTGAGGGATAAGTTTGAAAGCATGGAGACAGATTATGAAGATCCGGAGGAGCCATGGAGTTATGGCTCGGGGAATCAAATCATGAAGGGTTACTTCGATAAGGGCGGGACGAGTCAGAAGAAATCAAGAAAGAAGGAGAAGAGAAGGAAAGGAAAGCGATGAATGCTCTTGTCTGCACTTTGTAGGCGTAGGATCTAGGATCTGTTGTTAGATTAGCGCAATTCGATGTAATATTTAAATTGTTGCGATAGGAACTGCTCAAGCCAGGGCAGTTCCTAGCACTTCATTGTATGCTCTTTTTTTCATGTACGTTTATTGAGGCATCAATAAATTTAGCGGCTCTGCCGAGACCGCCCTTTTAATTTGCAAAAAAAAATAGAGGACGAGAGTGTGAATTAGAACGAGAAGAAGAGAGAGGAGTCCACGATTTACAGAAGCGGAGAGAGAGAAAGAGAAGGAGAGATGAAGAAGCAGAGAGAGAGAGGAGAGGGAGAGGGAGAAAGAGTGAGAGAAGGGGAGAGAGAGAGTCTGTAAGTGAGCTAGATGGAGGAGGAGGAGGAGAAGGAGAGAGAGAAGGAATAGGAGACTGGAAGGGAAGGAGAAGGAGAGAAGGAAAGAGATAGGGAGAAGGAGAAGTAGAGACCAATGGTAAGAAGAGGGAGAAATAGAGAGAAAGAGAGAGAAGGGGGAGAGAGAAAGAGAGAAGGAGAGAGACAAAGAGAGAGGAGGGAGATAAGGAGGAGAACGAGAACGGCGGAGAAGGGGAGAGACAAAGGGGGAGGAGAGAGATAAGGAGGAGAACGAGAGGAGTGAGAGAGAGTGAGGTGACGGAGAGGCATGAGAGAGAGAGAGGAGGAAGAGAAGGAGGGAGAAGAAGGGGAGAGAAGAAGGAGGAGAACAAGGAGAGAAAAGGAGAAGGGGAGAGTGGGGAGAAGATGAGGAGAGAGAGAAGGACAAGGGGAGCGAGAAGGGAGGAGACCGAAAAGGAGGAGTGGAAGAGAGGAGAGATAGAGAAGGAGGAGAGAGAAGGAAAGAGAGAGAGAAGAAGGAGACGGAGAGCGAGAGAGTAAGGTAGAGTGAGAGAGGAGGGGAGAGAGTGAAGGAGAGGGAGATGGAGGAGGGGAGGGA
Source organism: Triglochin maritima (assembly GCA_963682175.1). Taxonomy (NCBI): domain Eukaryota; kingdom Viridiplantae; phylum Streptophyta; class Magnoliopsida; order Alismatales; family Juncaginaceae; genus Triglochin; species Triglochin maritima. The sequence continues at coordinate 30,901,525 of OY821776.1, read as the reverse complement.
GAAGGAGACGGAGACGGAGAGAGAGGGAGAGAGAAAGAGCGGAGATAGAGATAGAGAGAGAGAGATGCAAGAGGAGAGGGAGAGAGAGAAGGAGAAGGCAAGAGAGAGAGAGAGGAGGGGGAGACAAGAAGATGAGAGAGATGGAGAAGGAAAAGGGGATAGAGGAGAGGGATTGAAGTAGAGGAGAGGGAGGGAAGGAGATTGAAGACGAAGAGTGAAGGATAAGGAGAGAGAAGATAGAAGATAGAAGATAGAAGATAGAAGGAAAGAGCGCGGGACAACAAGAGAGTGAAAAACAAGGAGAAGGAGGGGAGAGAGAGAAGGAGAGTGTGGGACGAGAGGTCCTAGGGTTCCTAGGTCCGTTCTTCACCGTGTGGGAGAAAAGAGAAGGAGAATGTGGGAGAGAAGGAGAGTGAGGTAGAGAAGAGAGGGAAGGAGAGAGGGAAGGGAGACGGAGATGGAGGGGTCCTAGGGTTCCTAGGTCCGTTCTTCACCGTTCTTCACCATTTTTCCACCTAAATCCACCTAAATCGAGCGTTTTCTTCTTCTTTTCTTACGGTCTTTTGCTGTTATGGAGCTTGCAAAGATTATGGGAGTGTTTCCTATCGATTCCTACATTGATTCACGAGAAAAAATAGGAGCAAATGGTGATCCAAACTCGCGGGTTGCGCAACAAGGAGAGAAACAAAAATTACTACTACAACAACAAAATCAAGACAAACAACATGGCCAACATGGAGAGGGAGGTGGTTCTCAACCATCCTTGATTGTGGGGGTAGAGTCAACCGAATCCAACCACGTCCTACATCAAAAACAAGGGGACCATGGGAGTTCAAGGGTGCGGGTGGGGCAGCAACAACAACAACTAGTTGCACAAGAGAAGGAGGTGGTTCCTCCATCACCTCCACGCAAGTGGTCCGAGCTTTTCACCCCACAACAACCAAAGCCACGTACGTCTTTGGAGTTTGTCGCACCATTGGAGCGCAAAGGAGCAAAGATGGCAGCCATTACATGTGAAGATATGGAGGAAGCACTTGGCGCTTGGAGGAAGGTGCTAATGGGATCCTTTGTGGGGTTCAACCCGCACCTACCCACCCTTGAGAAGCACCTAACAAAGCTTTGGAGGGTGTCCGGGTCCTTGGAAATTGTACGGCGAGGGGGCAACACGATGATCTTCCGGTTTACATTGGATTCCGACCGAACTTTTGCTCTAGAAAATGGTCCATGGTTCGTTAAAGGGGCGCCTCTCATACTAAAGCCATGGTCGGCCGAGAAGAAGGATCAAGACAAGATTGGAGTCGTTCCAATATGGATTCGTTTCCCCGAGCTCGATCTCAAGTTTTGGTCGAGGAAGCTTATTGGAACCCTAGCTAGTGTCTTGGGCACTCCACTCTTCATGGATGAAAACACGGCAATGGGTAGAAGGCTTGCATATGCTCGTGTGTGCATTGAGGTCCAAGGGACATTTGACTACCCACCACATGTCATAGTTGCAAATGAAAAGGAAGAAGGAGAAGTGGTGCGCGTTGAGTACGAGTGGAAGCCACCACATTGTTCACTTTGCTCCACATTTGGCCATAATCAAGGTGCATGCAAGGGAGGGGGATCACGCAACTTGGTGAAGAAGACATGGATAGTGAAGGGCAGCAACAAAACGGATGGAAGTAGAAGTGGTGAGGGGAGTGAAAGTATGTATGGGACTCTAGCAAAGGAGCTTGAGGATGGGGAGGAAACTCGAGGAACAAGGGGGGAGCTAGAGGTTGAAGAAGATGGCCCACAAACGGAGGTACATGGGGGTGCAAACGGCGGGTTGGATGGTACCAATAAGGAAAACGGAGGGGGTTGGTCGTTGGTAGGTGGGAAAAGGAGTCCAAATGGGGAAAATCACGTGAAGGCTATTTATAGGAGGGGACAAGGCCACTTTTCAACCACTACAAAGGAGGGGGAAAGTGTGCAACGGTCTCCAACACCTATTGTCTCTTGTGGGGCTGAAGGTACACTAGGGAGAGTGGGTTTTAATGGTAAGGACAAGGAGGTACACTTAGAATGCACAATGGGAAAGGAGGAAGGCCCATTTTCGTCCCAACCAAATGGGGAAAGAGTGCAACGGTCTCCAACACCTCTTGTCTCTTGTGGGGCTGAAGGTACACTAGGGAGAGTGGGGTTGAATGGTAAGGACAAGGAGGTACACTTAGATTGCACAATGGGAAAGGAGGAAGGCCCATTTTCGTCCCAACCAAATGGGGAAAGTTTCAAACCAATGGCACAAGAGATGAGTGGAGGGGTAAAAGGAGATGGGAGTTTGGCTCACCTAATGGGACAAAAAGTGAGTGGAGAGGCTGAAGTGAGTGGGAAGTTGCACCAAACCCATGGGTTAGGAGGTGTGGAATCCGAATATGTGGGTGCACCAAAGGAAGGGAATGTTTGTGGAGGCTTACGTGGGCAAAGTGTGCATGGGGAGTGCTTGTCTTTGGAAGTACGTGAGTTTGATGATGGGAAGGGGAATGGAAAGCATGGGAGATTGAAGGGGTTGCGTTCGCCAACATGCATGGCTCCTCCAACTATGTGCTCTCCAAATAAATATGATGTGTTGGCATCATTTGGGGAGGAGAAAGTGCACGACAAGGGAGGGGGAAGCATGGAAGAGGAGGGTACTAGTGGAAATGAACTCGGATTGGCAAGCATATTACACTCCCCCCCATCATCGGTTGATCTAGAGAATGCATCTCCTCCGGAGACATTTAGGCATGTGCGGGAAGGCGAATTGGTGAAGCGAAAGAAAGCAAGCAAGGGTACGAAGGGACCTCGGTCCCCTCCACCACAATCATGAAGTTGCTTTGTTGGAACGTGCGAGGTGCCAATCTCTCGGGGCGCACACATATGTTCCGTAGCAAAATAAGACGAGAGAATCCGGATGTGGTGTGCTTTGTTGAGCACAAAGTGAAGAGTGGTAAACTTACAAATTTTGCTCGTGCGGTTTGGGGAAATGGGCGTTGGTGCACAAATGATGATGTGTGTCCATGTGGTCGCATCATAGTAATGTGGAAGGAGGAGGTGATCAAGATGGAGCGACGAAGTGCTTCGAGTCAATATGTTCAAATGAGGGGTGAAGTTTGCGCAAATGGTGTTAGTGTGGATCTATTCGTCATCTATGGTGCAAACAACTATTTGGAAAGAAGGAGACTTTGGGAGGAGGTTCAAGTGAATCGTCCTCCTATGGACACACCTTGGATGGTGGTAGGTGATTTCAATTGTATTCGTTGGGACCATGAAAAGAGTGGAGGAGGGCGTTTCAACTTGAGGGCGATGAAGGAGTTCAATGATTTTATAGAGGAGTCCGAGCTTTTGGAGGTGCGCACGGTTGGGGAGGAGTTCACTTGGTCTAATTCGTCGAGGGGAGTGGCACGAATCGAGACACGGATTGATCGGGCGTTATGCTCCAAAGAATGGGTGGAATGGTTTCCGGAATGCTTTTGCACGGTTGGGGACAATGAACTAAGTGATCATCGACCATTAGTGGTTAGATGTGACCATGAGGGAGTGAAGAAGAAGAAGGCTTTTCGTTTTGTGAATGCATGGACAAAAGAGGAGGATTTCCTTCATGTGGTTCGAAAAGCGTGGGGAGTGTATGTGGAAGGTACACCAATGTTCAAAGTAGTGGGAAAGCTAGATGAGGTGAGAGTGGCGCTTAAGAGTTGGGCTTATGAGAAATTTGGAAACACAAATGAATGGGCAAGTAAGGCGAGGGAGGCACTTGAGGAGGTTCGGAGAAAACTTATGGTGGACCCAAACTCGACTATGCTCATCATCAAAGAGCGAGCATGCATTGAGGACTTCACGCGAGCTTTAACATTTGAGGAGTCACTTGTGCGGCAAAAGTCACGAATACAATGGCTGAATGAGGGTGACTCTAACTCTCGCTTCTTCCATGCAACCTTACGTGTTCGAAGGGCTATAAATACAATAAGATGTGTGGAGGAGGGAGGCGAGGTGATTGAGGAGGAGGGTGCTATCCGGGAGGCCTTTCGAAATCGATTTGTCAAGCTCTTCGCCAACCAAGCCCCAACGACACCTTTACACACTAACTTTTGTTTTCCTTGTCTTACTAGGTCCGAGGGTGATTTTCTTACCCATGCCGTGTCCGAGGAGGAGTTGGAAGGAGTGGTGATGAGAAGCAATGATGATAAGGCACCGGAGCCGGATGGTTTTAATGCACGATTCTTTAAAGCTTCTTGGTCGGTGATAAAGAAGGAGGTGTTTAATGGGGTTGCTTCAGCCATGAGGGACACGAAGATTCTCAAGCGCGTCAACTACACGTCCATTACACTCATCCCAAAGAAGAACACCCCCAAGTGCGTTGATGACTATAGGCCTATCTCATTGTGCAACATGCTCTACCGTTTCATGTCCAAGATTATGGCAAACCGATTGAAGAGTGTGCTACCACGCTTGGTGGGAGAGGAGCAAAGTGCGTTTGTCAAGGGGCGCAATATTGCGGACAATATCCTATTGGCACATGCGTTGTGCCATAAAATGCATCTTGAGGTGGGACGCGGACGCATGTGTCTACAACTTGATCTTAGGAAAGCGTATGACTCGCTATCATGGGAATTCTTGGATGCGGTCCTTGCACGCTTTGAGTTTCCCTCGAAATGGAGAAGATGGGTGGCGGCTTGTGTGAGAGCATCCTTTGTGGTAAATGTGAATGGCCAAAATTCAGCTTCGTTTGTGGCAAAGAATGGGCTTAGGCAAGGGGACCCGATGGCACCATATCTATTTGTGCTTAGCATGGAGGTCCTTAGTGCTCTTGTAAAGGAGGAGGTGGCTGCCGGTAGACTCACTCCGTTAAGGTGTGGCAAAGAACGGATTTCTCACCTCTTGTTTGCCGATGACGTGATGGTGTTCGCCGAAGCTACAAAGGAGAATGCGATCACTATAAAGCGCATTATGGACAAGTTTGAAGCTATGTCGGGCCTTCGGTTGAATACGGAGAAGAGCAACCTATTCTTAGGAGGGGACCATAGGGATAAAGAGTGGATTGCTAACTTCCTTCAAATGAAACCGGCGGTTCTACCGGTTAGGTACCTTGGGCTGCCATTGATATCTTCCCGTTTGAGCAACCGTCATTGCCAAAGCCTTGTGGCAAAGGTGAGGGCAAATTTGAGTGAGTGGCGAAGGGGACTTCTCTCTATGGCGGGTCGGGTGGAGTTGGTTAGGAGCGTGCTTGTCTCCTTTAGTGTATTTTGGACTTCGGCCTTCTATATACCACGAAGCATCTTGGGTGAGATTGAGAGTATCATGACGCACTTCATTTGGGGAGGAGAAAAAAAGATGGTACTCGTGTCGTGGAAGGATATATGTACTTCCAAGCTTGAGGATGGGCTTGGTTTTCGACGTCTCACCGAGTGGAATGATGCCGGGTTGCTGCGATTGTTTTGGATGGTGGCGGCAAACCAGCCATCTCTTTGGGTAAAGGCTATCCGGAGCAAGTATTTGCGCAACAAGAGTGTGTGGCATGCTAGACCGCCGGCTAGTTGTTCTTGGGCTTGGAGAGGTGTACTACGCCTCCAAGCTAAAGCACGAGAAACATTCTTCTTTGAGATTGGGGATGGCACGAATGTGCGCTTCTTTGAGGATCCATGGTGTGGGAGGCCTTTCATTTGCGAGGAGCAAGGTGCTAGATTTCACTACGATATGGGGGTTCCCTTGGACACAAGGGTGTCCCACTTCTTGGGAGAGGATGGATGGAGGCTGCCATTCCCCAAATCGCTCTTCATGGAGGAGCTTTGGCAAAGGGTGCGAGGCATAAAGCCTACGAGGGGTGCGGATGTCCTTTGTTGGGAGGAGAGTGGAAGGAAGGCCTTCTCACTAAAGGTCGCATGGAATTCAATCCGTAGGGAGGGGCCACGAGTGGGCTGGTGCCATGGGGTGTGGCACTCCCTTGCCATACCCCGAGTATCCTTATGTATGTGGAGAGCCATGAGAAACCGGCTTCCGACAATGGACCTACTTTGGGGACGACATACACATGTGATCTCCCGGTGTGCACTTTGCAAGCGTGTGGGGGAGAGTGTGGAACACCTCTTTTGGGAGTGTAGCTTCTCAAAAGAAGTATGGCATGGGATCCTTGATGTGTTGCACATCCGCGGAATGGGGAGTGATGGAATCCATGAAGAACTTGAAAGGATCACTTCGGCTCCAAGGAATACGTTGGAGAAAAACATGGCACGTCTAGCATATGGTTGCACCATTTATTTACTTTGGCAAGAAAGGAATATGCGTGTGATGGAGGGGCAGCAACGACCGGCGTCCATTGTGCTACATAAGATAAAGGAGATGGTGAGATTGAAGGCCACAAATAGCAAGCGAAATGATCCATGTCGGTGTGAGGAGATTAGAGTGAGATGGTTGTAATGGGACTTGCCCGTGTGTGGGGAGCCTATTGTCTTTGATTTTGGTAGGATACCACACTTGTAATGTGACCCTTGCATGTTAGCATCCGATTATGCATAGTCGCATAATCCGAATTTTGTAATTTTCACCACTTGTGTGCTATATATACACATGGAGGCTCGCCTCCCTTTTTGCTTTGCAAAAAAAAAGATAGAAGGAAAGAGAGAATCAGAGAGAGGAGTGAGAAGTTGAGAGAGCGGGACAATAAGAGAGAGTGAAGAACAAAGAGAAGGAGGGAGAGAGAATGAGAGAAGGAGAGAGGGGAGAGAAGGAAGGATAAGAATAGAGAAAGAAGTAGAAGGAGGAGAGAGGGAAAGATAAGGAGAGAGGGGGAGACAAGAGAGAGAAGGAGGGGGAGAAGGAGCGAGAGGAGGAGGGACATGCAAGGAGAAAGAGAAGGAGATGGTGGAAAGAGAGATGGAGGAGAGAGGGAAAGAGATGAGAGAGAGAGGGAGGGGAATCAGAAGGAGAGTGAGAGAGAGAACGAAACGGATAGAGAGAAGGAGGAGAGTTGAGAGAAAGAGAAGTAGAAATAGAAAGAATGGGATAAGGAGAGATAGTGAAAAAGAGAGACAAGAGACGGAGAAAGAGAAAGAGAAGGGGGAGGGAGAGGGAAGTAGGATAGTGAAGGAGAGAGAGTACTAAGGAGAGGACAAAAGGAGAAAAAGAGAGAGAAGGAGATGGAGAAGGCGAAGGCGAAGGGTAGAGAGGAGATGGAGAAGGAGATGGAGATGGCGAAGGCGAAAAAGAGAGAGAAGAAAGAGATGGAGATGGTGAAGGCGAAGGGTAGAGAGGAGATGGAGAAGGAGATGGAGATGGAGAAGGCGAAGGGTAGAGAGGAGAGAGAGGAAAGGAAAAAGTAGGAGAGAGAAGCTCTGGGGATAGCATGGGGAAACCTATGGTGTTTCTAGGTTACTTTTAACGTTTTTTTCCACCAAAACACTCGTTTTCTTTAGCAAATGGAGCATTTGCAACGTTCTAACAACATTGGGAGGCCGGTTGGAGATGGTGGCGCTATCAAGCATCTCCAAGAGGCAAGCTTAAGCCGTGAAAACGCGGGAAAGGATGGAGAAGGTGGAGCGCACTCCACTTTTGAAGAGCAACACCAACCTAGGAAGTGGTCGGAGCTCTTCTCGGCCGGTTCTATGGCATCAACGGCGTTACGCTACAGCCCACCGGAGGAGAAGGATGGGATAAAGGTGGCGGTGTGCACTAGAGAAGAAGTGGAGGATGCACTTAAGTCATGGGATAAGGTTCTTTTTGGTTACTTTGTGGATTTCAAGCCACATTTGCCGACATTGGAGCTTACCTTCATAAGCTATGGAGACTTTCCGGTGCCGTGGAGGTGATTAAAAGGCGGGAGGAGTTCTTGTTATTTCGTTTTACTTTGGAAGATGACCGGAAACACGTCTTGGAGCATGGCCCTTGGTTCGTTAGGGGAACCCCACTAGTGGTGCAAAAGTGGACGGCGGAAACGGAGATGAAGAGGAGCAAGATATCGACCATACCAATTTGGGTAAGATTGCCGGAACTTAACCTTCGGTTTTGGTCACCAAGGATTTTGGGGAACATCATTAGTGTGCTGGGGAAACCGTTATACATGGATGCAAACACCGCATCCGGGAGGAGGCTATCCTATGCTCGGGTGTGTGTGGAAGTGGGGAACAATTTCTCCTACCCGTCGTATGTGGGAGTGCAAGTCGAGGGGGGGGAGGGTGGAATCGGTGGAAGTGGAATACGAATGGAAACCGGAACATTGTGGGGGGTGCAATGAATTTGGCCATAGTTTGGAGAGATGCCCGAAGCAACCAAGGGAAAGAGCGAAGTTGACGGCAAAGGGGGTTGGGATAGCACCAAAGGTGTCGCATGAGTGGATCCAAGTGGGAAGGAAGGGAAGCAAAGGTGCTTCTCGATCGAAGGAGTGCTTGGATGAAGGAATCACATGTGCCAAGGATGATGCCGGCACTAGAGAGGGCGAGGAGGAGCACGTTCAAGTGGGGGAGGAGATGAGAACGGAATCCGTCAAGGGAGGAACGGAAAAGGTGGACCAAGGGATGGTAAAGTTAATGGAAAAGGAAAAAAAACGTGGTTGAAGAAGATCCAAACTTTGTGCAACAAATTTTCGTGGTCCAAGAGAGGGCAAGTTCAAATGAGCCAATCATGGAGGAGACACAAAAGGTGGAAGGAGAAGAACCAATAAAAATGCAACAACATTTCGTGGCCCACCAAGGAGCATGTTCAAATGAGCCAATCATGGAGGAGTTCCCACCTTTGGGGGGACAAGGGCTGCCACAAATGAGGAAGGGACACTTGGCCCCATTTGGAGCACTAGTGGAGACAAAAGCACAAAAGGACAAAAAGAAAAGCAAGCTTCTTCCACACCAATCTATTGGGGAGCATTCCAAAAGAGATTCTCTAGTATTAAAGAATGGACAAGAGTGCAATATCTCCCACTTAACGCATGAAGGAGATAAAAGAGGAAAAGGAGGATTAATTGACAAGGTTAGTCCACCGATTGGTGCTAAACATGGGTTAAGTGATTATGTTTTTTCGGATCCTACCCATTACCGAAGCAAGGGAGGTGTTGTGTCCCATTCTAAATCAGCCCAAGTTAGTATTATAAGAGGGAGAGGAAGGTTTGATATCCTAGCCGCAATTGATGGGGAAGCCGAGGCGAAGGAGAAGAACGGAAGTGAAGAAGAGGGTAATGGGCAAGAAACGTGTGGTGAACATAGAAGAAAGTTTGTGTCCCCACCTCCATCGGTGGATCTTGAAGCCATCTCACCTCAACCCGATGTGTTTCGTGCTATTCGTGAGAAGGGGTTGGAGAAACAAAAGACAATGCGGGGTGGTAAGGGACGGAAGTCCCCTAGCGCGCAATGATGAACATCTTAGTGTGGAATGTGCGCGGAGCAAATGGCCCCGGCCGTGCGCATATGATTAGGGGGCGAATAAGAGAAGTAAAGGCGGATATTGTTTGTCTCTTGGAGCACAAAGTAAAGACAAAGAAACTAGAGAGGTTTCGGAAGGCTCTTGGGGCAAAAACTTGGGCGGCAAACAATGTGGTGGTTGACTCGGGAAGGATCTTAGTTCTTTGGGATGAGAGCAAGGTCGACCTTAAGTTGGTGTACGAGACTTCACAACTACTCCAATTTGAAGGGAGGGAGAAGACTTTCGATTGCAATATAGTGATAACGGCGGTGTATGGGGAGAATAGTCACTTGGAGAGGCGTGCGTTGTGGGAAGACCTTGCGAGGGCTGCCCCCCCCCCCCCCCCCCCCCCCCCCCCCGACTCCATCCCGTGGCTCGTAGGTGGTGATTTCAATTGCATTCGATGGCCAAGTGAAAAGTGCGGAGGTGCGGAGTGCAACGTGGTGGCTATGGATGATTTCAATCGTTGTGTGGATCATTTGCAACTCGTGGAGGTACCTTCTACCGGAGGGGAATTCACATGGACTAACTCATCGCATGGGGAAGCTTGTATTGAGACACGCATGGACCGAATCCTCATGTCCCATGCATGGTTGGAGGCGTTTCCGGAGTCGTTCTATGTCGTGGGCGCGAAGGACCTTAGTGACCATGCTATGCTTAATCTTTCCACGGTTCATGAGGGACAAAGGAAGAAGAAGAATTTTCGGTTTGTAAATTTTTGGGCGGACCATGAACAATTCCCGGAGGTGGTGAAAGAGGCGTGGGCTACGTGGGTGGAGGGTACTCCAATGTTTAGAGTTGCGGCAAAACTTACTTTGGTCAAAGAGGCACTCAAGAAGTGGAGCTTTGAAAACTTCGGAAATGTGGAAGATCGAGTGCGTGAAGCTCGTTTAGCACTTGAGGATGTTAGGTGTCGGAGGACAACCCACCGGGATGATGAGGGACTAGTGCTTCAAGAAGTGGAATGTAAGGAGCTTTTGCAACTTGCGTTGGCAAGGGAGGAAGCTTTGGTGAGACAAAAATCAAGGGTGAGGTGGTTACGTGAAGGTGACCAAAACTCAAGGTTTTTCCATGCATCCCTTAGAGTGAGGAGAGCCACCAATCATGTGAGAAGAGTGAGTGAGGGAGGGACATTGTTTGAAGAGGAGGGAGCCATCCGGGAAGCCTTCCGGAGGAGATACTCTAACTTGTTTGCTAGTGGTTTTCAGGTACACTCCTTGGACACGACAATCCAACTCCCTCAATTGGAGGAAGGGGAGGCGAGGGCGCTTATCAAGCCTTTGGCCATCCAAGAGCTCGAACGCGTGGTGAAAAGGGCAAATGTGGACAAGGCACCGGGGCCCGATGGTTTCAATGCTAAATTCTTTCGTGTGGCATGGGATTGGATCAAGGATGACATGTTCAAGGCTGCCGAGTCCTTCTTTAAGAGTGGGAAACTCCTCCGACAGTTCAACTACACTTCCATTACCTTAATCCCGAAGAAAGCAACACCCGCAACGGTGGATGACTACCGGCCTATCTCTCTTTGTAATATGGTGTATCGATACTTGTCGAAGATCCTAGCGAACCGGTTAAAGGAAGTGTTACCCAAGTTGGTGGGAGAAACTCAAAGTGCCTTTGTTCGTGGGAGAAGAATTGGGGATAACATCCTCCTCGCACATGAGATTTGTCATAACATGTAATTGGGTAGAGGCAAAGGACGCATGTGTTTGAAGTTGGACCTCCGGAAGGCGTATGATTCGGTGTCGTGGGAGTTTCTTGAGGAAGTACTAAGGAGATTTGGGTTCCTTCCCCTTTGGAGGAAGCTTATCATGACGTGCGTCCGAGCTTCCTTTGTGGTGACAGTTAATGGGGAGAACTCAAGACCGTTTGGGGCCATGAATGGACTTCGACAAGGTGACCCACTTGCCCCTTATCTCTTTGTGATGTGCATGGAGGTGTTGAGTGCTATGTTTCGAAAGGAAGTGGAATGTGGGAACCTTGACCCGGCAACTTGTGGGGATATCCCGGTATCACACCTATTATTTGCGGATGATGTTGTGGTGTTTGCTGCAGCAACAAAGGAAAATGCCCGAGTGATTAAGAGGGTACTCATGGATTTCTCCTCATCATCAGGGCTGCAACTAAATATGGCCAAGAGCCAGGTGTTTATGGGGGGAATGGTCACGGATGGTGCATGGATCTGTGCACACTTGGGCATGCAAAGAGTGGATTTTCCGGTTATGTATTTGGGCTTACCACTCTTCTCTTCGCGGCTGGCAAGGCAGCATTGCATGGGATTGATAAACAAGGTACAAGCTCGACTTAGCACTTGGAAGCGGAATCACTTGTCTATGGCTGGCCGAGTGGAGCTTGTGAGGAGTATCCTAGTTTCACTTAGTATCTATTGGACTTCAGCTTTCCTCATTCCACGCAAGGTGTTGAAGGAAGTAGAGAGTATTATGATCCATTTCGTATGGGGGGGACCAACAAAATGGGTAGCTGTGGCTTGGCGGGACATATGCATGCCAAAGGACGAAGGAGGATTGGGTCTTAAGCAACTCACGGATTGGAATAATGCTGGCCTCCTACGTCTATTGTGGTTGGTTGTGGAGGATGGAAACTCGCTTTGGGTGCGATGTGTGCGAAGAAAGTACCTGAGAAACCGAAGTATTTGGACAGCCCACCCCCCTTCATTTTGTTCGTGGGCATGGAGAGGCATACTACGTGTGTGTGAGTTGGCAAAGGAGAAGATCCAATACCAAGTTGGAGATGGGACATCCATTCGTTTCTTTACAGATCCGTGGTGCGGGAGGCCGGTGGTTTGTTTACCTCGAGGTGACCACATCCATTACGACATGGGTGTCCCAAAGGATGTTTGGGTCTCATATTTTATTTGTGACGGTACTTGGAGACTACCTTTCCCTCGCTCCATGGACATGGAGGAGCTCTGGGCAAAGATTTGGCAAACTAAGATCCATGGTGGACCGGATTTACCTACTCGAGTGGGAGCTATGAATGACAAGTTTACTATGAAGGAGGCATGGAGTTGGGTGATACCAAAGCGGAGTAAAGTGGGCTGGAGTTCTATGGTGTGGCATAAGAATCACATTCCAAAGCATGCTATGACGCTTTGGTAGGCAATGAGGGGTAGGTTGGTAACGAAGGTGATAATGCGAGCTCGAGGAGCTCTACATGACCCCACGTGCTCACTATGCAGATTTGGCGAGGAGGACCAACAACATCTTTTTTGGGCTTGCCACTTCACACGTAAAGTGTGGTCGATGATATTACGGGTGCTAAGTATTGATGCACGTATTGGGGGCACATTGGAAGAAGAGGTCACGCGAATCATGGGGAGAAGGGGAAATGATACACATGAAGCCGCAAATAAGCTTGCACTTGCTGCCACGATATACGAGTGTTGGCAAGAGAGGAACCGTAGAATTTTTGACAATGAGGAGAAGAGGCCGAGAGAGGTCTTCTCTTTAGTCAAGGAGACAATGCGAGTGATGGGGCCGAAGATAAAAGGACTACAACAAAGCTCGGAGGCGTTGAGAATATATGAGAGAATGTGGAGCTAGAAGGTGCACCAATTGTTGGGATGCACGTAGCTTAAGTGTAGGGTCTAGGTGTGTACTTAGCACATCTCGAGGGTGTAATCGAAACATTTTTTTGTAGGCTGTAAATTTACATATACTTAATGGAATTAGAGGCTAAGCCTCCCTTTTGCGTTGCAAAAAAAAAGGCGAAGGGTAGAGAAGTAGAAAGAAAGAGAGGGATAAGGGGAAGGAGAGAACGAGAGAGAGAAGGAGATGCAGAGGGTTAGAAAGAGTGAAGAAGCGGAGAGAGACGGAGAAGGAGAAGGCGAACAAAAAAGACAAGAAGAAAAAGGAGAGAGAGGCAGCGAAGGAGAAGGAGATGGAGAGAGGTTGAGAGAAAAGGTGGAGAGATCGACAAAGGAGGGAGAGAGGGAAGGACGAGAAGGCGAGGGAGAGGGGAACGAGAGAGGTGCGAGAGAGAAGGAGGGGGAAGGAGAAGGAGAAGTGGGGAGAGAGAGATGGAGAGTGTAGGACGAAAGAGAGGGAAATTGGGAAACGGGGAGACGGAACAAGATGATAGACGGAGATGGAGAGAGAGAGCTAGAAGGAGAAGGAGAGAGAGGAGAGGCGGACAGAGGGGGAGAGAGTGAGAAGGGAAAGGCTCAGAGAGGAGAGATAGAGAAAGAGAAGTAGAGAGAACCATAGGGAATGAGAGAGAGGGAGAAGGAGGGAGTGAAACAGAGGAGGAGAGTGTGAATTAGAACGAGAAGAAGAGAGAGGAGAGAGAGGAGTCCACGATTTACAGAAGCGGAGAGAGAGAAAGAGAAGGAGAGATGAAGAAGCAGAGAGAGAGAGAGGAGAGGGAGAGGGAGAAAGAGTGAGAGAAGGGGAGAGAGAGAGTCCGTAAGTGAGCTAGATGGAGGAGGACGAGGAGAAGGGGAGAGAGAAGGAATAGGAGATTGGAAGGGAAGGAGAAGGAGAGAAGGAAAGAGAGAGGGAGAACGAGAAGTAGAGACCAAAGGTAAGAAGAGGGAGAAATAGAGAGAAGGAGAGAGAATGGGGAGAGAGAAAGAGAGAAGGAGAGAGACAAATAGAGAGGAGGGAGATAAGGAGGAGAACGAGAAAGGCGGAGAAGGGGAGAGACAAAGGGGGAGGAGAGAGATAAGGAGGAGAACGAGAGGAGTAAGAGAGAGTGAAGGTGACGGAGAGGGATGAGAGAGAGAGAGGAGGAAGAGAAGGAAGGAGAAGAAGGGGAGAGAAGAAGAAGGAGAACAAGGAGAGAAAAGGAGAAGGGGAGAGTGGGGAGAAGATGAGGAGAGAGAGAAGGACAAGGGGCGCGAGAGGGGAGGAGACCGAGAAGGAGAAGGAGTGGAAGAGAGGAGAGATAGAGAAGGAGGAGAGAGAAGAAAAGAGAGAGAGAAGAAGGAGACGGAGAGCGAGAGAGTAAGGTAGAGTGAGAGAGGAGGGGAGAGAGTGAAGGAGAGGGAGATGGAGGAGGGGAGGGAGAAGGAGACGGAGACGGAGACAGAGAGAGAGTGAGAGAGAAAGAGCGGAGATGGAGATAGAGAGAGAGAGAGATGCAAGAGGAGATGGAGAGAGAGAAGGAGAAGGCAAGAGAGAGGGGGGAGACAAGAAGATGAGAGAGATGGAGAAGAAAAAGGGGATAGAGGAGAGGGATTGAAGTAGAGGAGAGGAAGGGAAGGAGATTGAAGACGAAGAGTGAAGGATAAGGAGAGAGAAGATAGAAGGAAAGAGAGAATCAGAGAGAGGAGTGAGAAGTTGAGAGAGCGAGACAATAAGAGAGAGTGAAGAGCAAGGAGAAGGAGGGAGAGAGAATGAGAGAAGGAGAGAGGGGAGAGAAGGAAGGATAAGAATAGAGAGAGAAATAGAAGGAGGACAGAGGGAAAGATAAGGAGAGAGAGGGAGACATGAGAGAGAAGGAGGGGGAGAAGGAGCGAGAGGAGGAGGGACATGCAAGGAGAAAGAGAAGGAGAAGGTGGAAAGAGAGATGGAGGAGAGAGGGAAAGAGATGAGAGAGAGAGGGAGGGGAATGAGAAGGAGAGTGAGAGAGAGAACGAAACGGATTGAGAGAAGGAGGAGAGTTGAGAGAACGAGAAGTAGAAATAGAAAGAATGGGATAAGGAGAGATAGTGAAAAAGAGAGACAAGAGATGGAGAGAGAGAGAAAGAGAAGGGGGAGGGAGAGGGAAGTAGGATAGTGAAAGAGAGAGAGTTCTAAGGAGAGGACAAAAGGAGAAGAAGAGAGAGAAGGAGATGGAGAAGGCGAAGGGTAGAGAAGGAGAAAGAAAGAGAGGCATAAGGGGAAGGAGAGAACGAGAGAGAAGGAGATGCAGAGGGTTAGAAAAAGTGAAGAAGCGGAGAGAGACGGAGAAGGAGAAGGCGAACGAAAAAGACAAGAAGAAAAAGGAGAGAGAGGCAGCGAAGGAGAAGGAGATGGAGATGGAGAGAGGTTGAGAGAAAAGGTGGAGAGATCGACAAAGGAGGGAGAGAGGGAAGGACGAGAAGGCGAGGGAGAGGGGAACGAGAGAGGTGCGAGAGAGAAGGAGGGGGAAGGAGAAGGAGAAGTGGGGAGAGAGAGATGGAGAGTGTAGGACGAAAGAGAGGGAAATTGGGAAAAGGGGAGATGGAACAAGATGATAGACGAAGATGGAGAGAGAGAGCTAGAAGGAGAAGGAGAGAGAGGAGAGGCGGACAGAGGGGGAGAGAGTGAGAAGGGAAAGGCTCAGAGAGGAGAGATCGAGAAAGAGAATTAGAGAGAACCATAGGGAATGAGAGAGAGGGAGAAGGAGAGAGATAAGGAGGGAGTGAAACAGAGGAGGAGAGTGTGAATTAGAACGAGAAGAAGAGAGAGGAGAGAGAGGTGTCCACGATTTATAGAAGTGGAGAGAGAGAAGTAGAGATGAAGAAGCAGAGAGAGAGAGAGGAGAGGGAGAGGGAGAAAGAGTGAGAGAAGGGGAGAGAGAGTCCGTAAGTGAGCTAGATGGAGGAGGACGAGGAGAAGGGGAGAGAGAAGGAATAAGAGATTGGAAGGGAAGGAGAAGGAGAGAAGGAAAGAGAGAGGGAGAAGGAGAAGTAGAGACCAATGGTAAGAAGAGGGAGAAATAGAGAGAAGGAGAGAGAAGGGGGAGAGAGAAAGAGAGAAGGAGAGAGACAAAGAGAGAGGAGGGAGATAAGGAGGAGAACGAGAAAGGCGGAGAAGGGAAGAGACAAAGGGGGAGGAGAGAGATAAGGAGGAGAACGAGACGAGTGAGAGAGAGTGAAGGTGACGGAGAGGGATGAGAGAGAGAGGAGGAAGAGAAGGAGGGAGAAGAAGGGGAGAGATGAAGAAGGAGAACAAGGAGAGAAAAGGAGAAGGGGAGAGTGGGGAGAAGATGAGGAGAGAGAGAAGGACAAGGGGCGCGAGAGGGGAGGAGACCGAGAAGGAGAAGGAGTGGTAGAGAGGAGAGATAGAGAAGGAGGAGAGAGATGAAAAGAGTGAGAGAAGAAGGAGACGGAGAGCGAGAGAGTAAGGTAGAGTGAGAGAGGAGGAGAGAGCGTGAAGGAGAGGGAGATGGAGGAGGGGAGGGAGAAGGAGACGGAGACGGAGAGGGAGTGAGAGAGAAAGAGCGGAGATGGAGATAGAGAGAGAGATGCAAGAGGAGAGGGAGAGAGAAGGAGAAGGCAAGAGAGAGAAGGGGGAGACAAGAAGATGAGAGAAATGGAGAAGAAAAAGGGGATAGAGGCGAGGGATTGAAGTAGAGGAGAGGGAGGGAAGGAGATTGAAGACGAAGAGTGAAGGATAAGGAGAGAGAAGATAGAAGGAAAGAGAGAATCAGAGAGAGGAGTGAGAAGTTGAGCGAGCGGGACAATAAGAGAGAGTGAAGAACAAGGAGAAGGAGGGAGAGAAATGAGAGAAGGAGAGAGGGGAGAGAAGGAAGGATAAGAATAGAGAAAGAAGTAGAAGGAGGAGAGAGGGAAAGATAAGGAGAGAGGGGGAGACATGAGAGAGAAGCAGGGGGAGAAGGAGCGAGAGGAGGAGGGACATGCAAGGAGAAAGAGAAGGAGAAGGTGGAAAGAGAGATGGAGGAGAGAGGGAAAGAGATGAGAGAGAGAGAGGGAGGGGAATGAGATGGAGAGTGAGAGAGAGAACGAAACGGATTGAGAGAAGGAAATTGGGAAACGGGGAGACGGAACAAGATGATAGACGGAGATGGAGAGAGAGAGCTAGAAGGAGAAGGAGAGAGAGGAGAGGCGGACAGAGGGGGAGAGAGTGAGAAGGGAAAGGCTTAGAGAGGAGAGATAGAGAAAGAGAATTAGAGAGAACCATAGGGAATGAGAGAGAGGGAGAAGGAGAGAGATAAGGAGGGAGTGAAACAGAGGAGGAGAGTGTGAATTCTACGAGAAGAAGAGAGAGGAGAGAGAGGAGTCCACGATTTACATAAGCGGAGAGAGAGAAGTAGAGATGAAGAAGCAGAGAGAGAGGAGAGGGAGAGGGAGAAAGAGTGAGAGAAGGGGAGAGAGAGTCCGTAAGTGAGCTAGATGGAGGAGGACGAGGAGAAGGGGAGAGAGAAGGAATAGGAGATTGGAAGGGAAGCAGAAGGAGAGAAGGAAAGAGAGAGGGAGAAGGAGAAGTAGAGACCAATGGTAAGAAGAGGGAGAAATAGAGAGAAGGAGAGAGAAGGGGGAGAGAGAAAGAGAGAAGGAGAGAGACAAAGAGAGAGGAGGGAGATAAGGAGGAGAACGAGAAAGGCGGAGAAGGGGAGAGACAAAGGGGGAGGAGAGAGATAAGGAGGAGAACGAGAGGAGTGAGAGAGAGTGAAGGTGACGGAGAGGGATGAGAGAGAGAGGAGGAAGAGAAGGAGGGAGAAGAAGGGGAGAGAAGAAGAAGGAGAACAAGGAGAGAAAAGGAGAAGGGGAGAGTGGGGAGAAGATGAGGAGAGATAGAGAAGGAGGAGGGAGAAGGAAAGAGAGAGAGAAGAAGGAGACGGAGAGCGAGAGAGTAAGGTAGAGTGAGAGAGGAGGGGAGAGAGTGAAGGAGAGAGAAGGGGGAGAGAGAAAGAGAGAAGGAGAGAGACAAAGAGAGAGGAGGGAGATAAGGAGGAGAACGAGAATGGCGGAGAAGGGGAGAGACAAAGGGGGAGGAGAGAGATAAGGAGGAGAACGAGAATGGCGGAGAAGGGGAGAGACAAAGGGGGAGGAGAGAGATAAGGAGGAGAACGAGAGGAGTGAGAGAGAGAGTGAAGGTGACGGAGAGGGATGAGAGAGAGAGGAGGAAGAGAAGGAGGGAGAAGAAGGGGAGAGAAGAAGAAGGAGAACAAGGAGAGAAAAGGAGAAGGGGAGAGTGGGGAGAAGATGAGGAGAGAGAGAAGGACAAGGGGAGCGAGAGGGGAGGAGACGGCGAAGGAGAAGGAGTGGAAGAGAGGAGAGATAGAGAAGGAGGAGAGAGAAGGAAAGAGAGAGAGAGAAGAAGGAGACGGAGAGTGAGAGAGTAAGGTAGAGTGAGAGAGGAGGGGAGAGAGTGAAGGAGAGGGAGATGGGGGAGGGGAGCGAGAAGGAGACGGAAACGGAGACGGAGACGGAGACGGAGAGAGAGGGAGAGAGAAAGAGCGGTGATGGAGATAGAGAGAGAGATGCAAGAGGAGAGGGAGAGAGAGAAGGAGAAGGCAAGAGAGAGGGGGGGAGAGACAAGAAGATGAGAGAGATGGAGAAGGAAAAGTGGATAGAGGAGAGGGATTGAAGTAGAGGAGAGGGAGGGAAGGAGATTGAAGACGAAGAGTGAAGGATAAGGAGAGAGAAGATAGAAGGAAAGAGAGAATCAGAGAGAGGAGTGAGAAGTTGAGAGAGCGGGACAATAAGAGAGAGTGAAGAACAAGGAGAAGGAGGGAGAGAAAAGGAAAGAGAAGGAGAGAGGGGAGAGAAGGAAGGATAAGAATAGAGAAAGAAGTAGAAGGAGGAGAGAGGGAAAGATAAGGAGAGAGGGGGAGACATGAGAGAGAAGGAGAGGGAGAAGGAGCGGGAGGAGGAGGGACATGCAAGGAGAAAGAGAAGGAGAAGGTGGAAAGAGAAGCGTGGGGGAGAGAAAGTTGAGGGGAGTGAGGAGAAGCGTGGGGGAGCCTCCCTCCAGCCCCCCCACCGGACATGGACGTTGGCCGGCGACCTCTGGATGCCTGCCAGCCCACCACCATCACCGGCGCCGGTGGTGGTGGCCGGAATATCACAAAATCCGGCCATCTCGGGTTTGTTTCGTTTTTAGAAGATGAGGGTGTACAAGGAGTGCCTTGGCCTCCCTTGGCTGCCGTGGCTGCCGGCCGGCCACCCCAGGTCGTCGGCCGACCTTACCTCGCCGTCTCCGGTGGGCTAGCCCCGCCGGACGGCGAGAACTCCGGCGATGCGGAAAATGGAGAGAATGAGAAGGAGAATGTGGTGGGAAGAAGATGGACGGATCTCTTCTCCTCTAATCCAAGGGCATCCACGGCCCTAGAGTTTGTTGCACCGGTGGTAAAGGAAGGAGTGTGCATGGCGAAGTGCTCAAGGGAGGCGGTGGTGGAGGCATTAAAGAAATGGGACAAGGTACTTCTTGGTTATTTTGTTGATTTCAAACCACATCTACCTACTTTGGAGAAGTTCTTGCAAAGGGCGTGGAAGATCACCGGCGGCCTTGAGGTAATACGCCGGCAAGAAGGTTTCCTTTTGTTTAGATTCACATTGGATAAGGACTTAGATTTTGCTCTTGAGAATGGACCATGGTTTGTGAGGGGAACGCCCCTTGTAGTGCAAAGGTGGACTCCCACAACGGTGATGAAGAAGGAGAAAATGTCCACGGTACCCATATGGATTCGCATGCCGGAGCTTGACTTGAGGTTTTGGTCACCCAAAAACCTTAGTACCATAGCAAGTGTGGTTGGTCGTCCCCTTTACATGGATGAGAATACGGCATCGGGGAGGCGTTTGTCATATGCTCGAGTTTGTGTGGAGGTGCGATGCTCATTTGAATATCCATCAAAGATCCAAGTGCAAGTAGAGGATGGTGAGGTGGAGGATATTGGGGTGGAATACGAGTGGAGGATGGGATATTGCGACACATGCAAGGAGGTTGGTCACACATTGGCAAGATGTCCATGCAAAGCTCAAGAGAAGTCACTAGAGAGGCTAACCGGAAATGAGAAGAAGAAGGCATGGGTGGTGGTTGGAAGAGATGGGAAGAAGGTATGCTCACACGAAGAGAAGGAGGTAGAAGAAGGGGAGAGAAGAAGAAGGAGAACAAGGAGAGAAAAGGAGAAGGGGAGAGTGGGGAGAAGATGAGGAGAGAGAGAAGGACAAGGGGAGCGAGAGGGGAGGAGACCGAGAAGGAGAAGGAGTGGAAGAGAGGAGAGATAGAGAAGGAGGAGAGAGAAGGAAAGAGAGAGAGAAGAAGGAGACGGAGAGCGAGAGAGTAAGGTAGAGTGAGAGAGGAGGGGAGAGAGTGAAGGAGAGGGAGATGGGGGAGGGGAGGGAGAAGGAGACGGAAACGGAGACGGAGACGGAGAGAGAGGGAGAGAGAAAGAGCGGAGATGGAGATAGAGAGAGATGCAAGAGGAGAGGGAGAGAGAGAAGGAGAAGGCAAGAGAGAGGGGGAGAGACAAGAAGATGAGAGAGATGGAAAAGGAAAAGGGGATAGAGGAGAGGGATTGAAGTAGAGGAGAGGGAGGGAAGGAGATTGAAGACGAAGAGTGAAGGATAAGGAGAGAGAAGATAGAAGGAAAGAGAGAATCAGAGAGAGGAGTGAGAAGTTGAGAGAGCGGGACAATAAGAGAGAATGAAGAACAAGGAGAAGGAGGGAGAGAGAAGGAAAGAGAAGGAGAGAGGGGAGAGAAGGATAAGAATAGAGAAAGAAGTAGGAGGAGAGAGGGAAAGATAAGGAGAGAGGGGGAGACATGAGAGAGAAGGAGAGGGAGAAGGAGTGAGAGGAGGAGGGACATGCAAGGAGAAAGAGAAGGAGAAGGTGGAAAGAGAGATGGAGGAGAGAGGGAAAGAGATGAGAGAGAGAGAGAGAGAGAGAGAGGGGAATGAGAAGGAGAGTGAGAGAGAGAACGAAACGGATAGAGAGAAGGAGAAGAGTTGAGAGAAAGAGAAGTAGAAATAGAAAGAATGGGATAAGGAGAGATAGTGAAAAAGAGAGACAAGAGACGGAGAGAGAGAGAAAGAGAGAGAGAGAGAGAGAGAGAGAGAGAGAAGGGGGAGGGAGAGGGAAGTTGGATAGTGAAGGAGAGAGAGTACTAAGGAGAGGACAAAAGGAGAAAAATAGAGAGAAGGAGATGGAGAAGGCGAAGGGTAGAGAAGGAGAAAGAAAGAGAGGGATAAGGGGAAGGAGAGAACGAGAGAGAAGGAGATGCAGAGGGTTAGAAAGAGTGAAGAAGCGGAGAGAGACGGAGAAGGAGAAGGAGAAGGAAAAAGACAAGAAGAAAAAGGAGAGAGTGGCAGCGAAGGAGAAGGAGATGGAGAGAGGTTGAGAGAAAAGGTGGAGAGATCGACAAAGGAGGGAGAGAGGGAAGGACGAGAAGGCGAGGGAGAGGGGAACGAGAGTGGTGCGAGAGAGAAGGAGGGGGAAGGACAAGGAGAAGTGGGGAGAGAGATGGAGAGTGTAGGACAAAAGAGAGGGAAATTGGGAAACGGGGAGACGGAACAAGATGATAGACGGAGATGGAGAGAGAGAGCTAGAAGGAGAAGGAGAGAGAGGAGAGGAGGACAGAGGGGGAGAGAGTGAGAAGGGAAAGGAGAGGGAGAGAGGAGAGATAGAGAAAGAGAAGTAGAGAGAACCATCTGGAATGAGAGAGAGGGAGAAGGAGAGCGATAAGGAGGGAGTGAAACAGAGGAGGAGAGTGTGAATTAGAACGAGAAGAAGAGAGAGGAGAGAGAGGAGTCCACGATTTACAGAAGCGGAGAGAGAGAAAGAGAAGGAGAGATGAAGAAGCATTGAGAGAGAGAGGAGAGGGAGAGGGAGAAAGAGTGGGAGAAGGGGAGAGAGAGAGTCCGTAAGTGAGCTAGATGGAGGAGGACGAGGAGAAGGAGAGAGAGAAGGAATAGGAGATTGGAAGGGAAGGAGAAGGAGAGAAGGAAAGAGAGAGGGAGAAGGAGAAGTAGAGACGAATGGTAAGAAGAGGGAGAAATAGAGAGAAGGAGAGAGAAGGGGGAGAGAGAAAGAGAGAGGAGGGAGATAAGGAGAGGACAAAAGGATCAAGGATCCCCTCTCCCTCTCACTTCTCTCTCGCACCTCTCTCGTTCCCCTCTCCCTCGCCTTCTCGTCCTTCCCTCTCTCCCTCCTTTGTCGATCTCTCCACCTTTTCTCTCAACCTCTCTCCATCTCCTTCTCCTTCGCTGCCTCTCTCTCCTTTTTCTTCTTGTCTTTTTCCTTTTCCTTCTCCTTCTCCTTCTCCGTCTCTCTCCGCTTCTTCACTCTTTCTAACCCTCTGCATCTCCTTCTCTCTCGTTCTCTCCTTCCCCTTATCCCTCTCTTTCTTTCTCCTTCTCTACCCTTCACCTTCTCCATCTCCTTCTCTCTCTTTTTCTCCTTTTGTCCTCTCCTTGAAGGGAATGTGTTGTAAAAGTTTTACTTTTAAATGTCAATTATTATGAATTGAATGAGAAATCATTTTGTTCCTTGTTTATGTTATTCGTCTTTTAGAAGTGTTAAGGAAGAGGCTCTTGGTCCTTAACCGTAGAGCTCTAAAAGATATTGGTTTACATAAAACAAAAGATATTCGCAATCATGGTAATTAACATGTAACATTAATTACCGAGTTAAGATTGTCGTGTTGGTCATAGATCATTGTAGCTCTACAAGTGAGTGACAACACGGGTATGCAAAAGAGGAAAATATTACTTTTGTATACTGAATAGACCTAATAAGTAAAATATTATAGAAATGTGTTTCTGTGTCATTAATATTTTACTGTGTCTTTGGTCCTTTGATATGAGACTTATATCTAATCACTTAAGGAATACTTAATTAGATCAGTGTCTTGAACTATCGATCAGTGTAGTGTAAAGACATTGGTTGGTTAAGTACAACTTTTGTTGGAGAAGATAGTTAGTCAAAAGATTATCATTGCCCCTCTTAATTGAGTGATGATATTAGTGGGCCCCTTGATAAAGCAAAGTTATAATGTGCACAATGTGATTTGAGTTAAGTCACATATTTATAACTAGCTTAAAGAGATCAAGAAATGAATACTAATACAAAGATGACACAATACTACTTTGTGTGTATTCTTAATATCATGAGGCAAGGGACGGACACAAGTGGTGCACTCCATCACTAAATGGACCGGGTTTTGGTTCGCGTGGAATTAAGACATCTAACTAATTGGGAGCTATAATGTGTAGCTAGATACCGCTTATAGCTTGTGATATTAAGCTCTTAATATCACTGCCAACTTAGTCTAGATCCTCCCATAGGTCACACCGCAAGAAACCGGGAAACAAGAAGCTTGATTTTTGGTTCATATGATGTGTCAGGTTTCTTATAGAAAATATGACACATGTGGTGAACAAGTAAAATCAATTATGTTATATATAACATAATTAGAATCATGATAAATTCATATGAGATGCATATATTATGGGGTGCAATAATTTATTGTTGCATAGGATAATATATTGCATAAGTTGTGAATTTGTTAAAACTCCCTCAAGTTCAAATTTTGTTGGAAATAAATCTAAAATTTGAAAAAGGCAAAATCGGGTAAAAGTTCGATAATCCGTTGAGGTTCGGTCGACCGAAGGATCTGTGGATCGGTCAACCGAACATGGAACGGATAGTCATATTTGATTGACCGAACTTGACCAAAGTGCCTGGAACTTTGGTACGGTGTACCGAACCAAAATCGGTCGACCGAATAATGTTAAGTTCCGATATTTTCGGTTAACCGAATGGGACTCGGTCTTAGACGAGAATTCGTCCGATCGGTTAAGGAGAATATGTCTCTTTAAGAATCGGTCATCTGTCTAGTATTCGGTCAACCAATCGTGACATATTCGGTTAACCGAATGGGTCTCGGTCAACTGAACAGCGATTGATTTTCTGCCTTTGATTATTGAGAGATTAATTTGATTGATGGTTGGATTAGCTCCAAACTTGGTCAAACGTTTTGTGGGTGCATGTAATACATGAAGGAATTAATTTATGAGAGAAAATGTAAAGAAAAACGTGGCTAAAGAATAGCCATGATTAAGAGTAAGATTGGAACCTATAAATAGGTCCTTATTCTCCCTAATTGGGTTACACAATTCAATAATTATTTTCTCTTTTAATTCACCACAAAAACCCACGAAAATTCTTTTAGTTTTCTAAGTCTTTGGAAGGAGAAATCTCAGAGGCTAAGGAAGGGGTTTGTAGCTAGATTCTAAGCTTGTTTGGAGATCGATTGGCTAGCTCCTTTCTCTCCAACCTTGTTTAGGGTTTCGGTGAACACTCGGAGGCATCCGGCGCAACGAGAAGCGAAGATTGGCTTCCTCAACGTCTCTGAAACGTCAAGAAGTTTTTGAGAACTTCTAGGTATGAATTTCGGAGTCCCTTTGTTTTTGTTTTAATAAGTTTTTGAAACTAGTTGTTAAAACAAACCGATGCATGCATAAATAAATCGAAGAAAATTGTAATAGATCCTTATTGTACATGAAAATTCGAAAAATATATATGTATAATTAAACATGAAATCCTACAGTGGTATCAGAGCATAGGGTTCAATTTTCTCATGATTTATGGCTGTAAACAAATTTAGTTTACCATCTAGGATTTAAACAATTCGTTTTACCGGTTTTTCGGTCTTTAAATGTTTGTTGAAATAATTCTTTATAATAATTCGTTTTAAATGTTTTGAATGTTTAAAACATGTCATGTAATTATTAGAATTATGATTTAGACATAAGTCTAACTTGCAATAATTTCGTTTTAAGTATAAACGGTTATTTTGTAAGAGAATCAACAAAACCGAAAAACTGCGATTCATCTTTCCATTGGAAATTGGATGGACAGCGGTTCATAATTAATTTTTGAATTATGGATGCATGAAAAACGTTTTTAATGGATTTCAAAATATTTTTCAAAGAATTGTTTGGGATTCTAGATGCTTGATAAACTAGGTTGGATAGTTTATAGCGATATTGCGTGCATGGATGCTCGAGTTGTTTTTGCAGGAATTGTGAGTTTATATGTTCCAAATCAGCGATTGTGAATGTATGTTATTATTATAATACAGGGGCTTATGTATGTAAAAGCCAAATTTCTCTCTATTTCCATCTTTTAGATAGTTGCATTTGCATATGAGAGGTTTTTACATAGGACTTGCACTAGTCGGTTTTTTATCGAATGTGAGGAGCATGTTTATATTCTGTAAAATCTACATCTCCGGTGCAAGAGGAAGTCGCCGCTGTAGCGCATCGATCGAGGATCAAGGATCGGGGATCGAGGATCAAGGATCGAAGGGAACATATAAACTCACACGATGTGGATTGTGTGAATGTTTAATTTCTGGTTTTAAATTTCTGCTGTGCATGTGATGAATGTGGTGAATGTTAGGATGTGTATGAATATTAATATGCATGATAACCTAAAATTCTAAGTCACATGTAAATATATGAAATTGTCCAACAAAACTTAAGAATAAATTTCCTTCTTATTTCATCCACTAGCAGCCATTGATCGAGGGATACTCTGCTCGCCCTTAGCGGGAGATAGCTCCCTCTATCTTTGGGAATAGTGGGAGATATAAAGGTTGTCTGTTGTTGTGCCACAATTAAATATATGAGGTGTGTTTCACCCTAGTGAACCCCAAGTATGTTTAGTTGTGAATACAATAGATAAACGTATCTCGTATCAAATGAAAATAAGTTTTCTTAACATTACCTAGAGCCCTCGCTCGGTTTTGGGAAAAAGTTTTTCTTACGAGGATAGGTCGTATTCCCTCATAATTAAAACGACAAGAGTCACAAGAGTTTGAAGATGCTAAATGTTGCTAAAATTCAAAAAGGTTGTGATTAGAAAATGTTTTCTTACCTTGATATTGTAATGTATTCGATAGCCCTTAGCTAGTCTATATTACAATTGATGGGATCTTGGATTGTTGCATTTATGGGCAAAACTTTTATTTGCAACATTTACATTTATATATTCGATATATGTATGCATGTGTATTAAAACATAAAATTGGCATTAAAACCTGTATAATTTATTTTGTAGAAATGTCTAATATCCAACCAATTGTGCGATCTATGATCGAAAAGAATCCTTTGCAAAATGATGGCTCAAACTTCATGAAATGGCAACTCAATCTTAACATCGTGTTGAGGTTTGAAAAACTATCTCATATTTTGGATGGTGAAATCCCAAAATTGAATGAGAAGACAACCGATAATGAGAAGGAGGCGATAGCCAAGTGGGAAGACCAAGAGAACCAAGTTCACGGTCTAATGTTGGCATCCATGGGTGACTCGCTTCAAGCGAAATACTTGGATTCAAAACCCAAGAAGACCATGGAGGCTTTAACGAAGATGTTCATGGATAGTGCCCGAAAGGAGCGCTATTAGACCACCATCGCACTCACAAGGTACCATATGGCGGAGGGAACATCGGTATCTATGCATTTTCTCACGATGCAAGGATACCTTGAGAAATTGTCGAAGCTCTCTTCTCCAATGCCCGAGGACATTGCCGAAGATCTGATTCTTGGCTCTCTAGCCCCGTCCTTCAAGGACTTTGTGATGCACTATCATGTGCGTGAAAAAGGGGTGAGTCTTGAGGAGCTTCACAACGCTCTCAAAACGGCTGAAGTTGACATGGGCAAAGGTCAGGACAATCACGTCCTAGCCGTCCATGAGAGGAGCAAAAAGATCAACAAAGGTAAAGGCAAATTTACCAAAGATACGTCAATCAAGAGCAAGGGAGTAGGAGGTACTCATGGGAGTGCCTCAAGGGGGAAATCTTTCAAAATCTCCAACTCCCAACACGGAGTGCTTTCACTGCGGTGAAAAGGGACACATCCGACCGAATTGCCCCAAGTACAAGGAAGACCTTGAAAATGGGATGATTGAACGTAGGCGCCCGAGAAGCGCCATAGGTATGTTTGTATTGAGATAAATTTAATCACCTCTATCCTTGATTTGGTAATGGTTACCGGATCTTGTGCTCACATAATTTTGATGTGCAGCTATTGAAGGATAAGAAGGAACTCGTGGAGAACGAGATGATATTGAAGATTGGAAATAGTACAACCATCGCTGCGATTGTACAAGATTCTATGGAGCTTCAATAGTCTAGTGATTTAAATTTATGCTTTGAAGAATGTTTGTTATATGCCTTCGATTAGCAAGAACATTTCTGTATCAAGTTTTAGATATGGATAAATTTTAATAAATATTTTAATTCTTGCTTGTCTATATCGAAGAATGGAATTTTCTATGCAAATACATTCATATAGAATGATTTCTATTTGCTTGAAATAAATAATAAACAAACTCAAACAAACAATAACAAAAGAGAAACTAAGATAACTCACGTGAATGATACAATCTTGTAGCACTATCGGATTGGTCAAATAAATGACCAAGAGACCTTTCAAGAAGAAAGGAACGAAAACGAATAACTAATTGGATATGATACATTCTAATGTATGTGGTCCGATAAGTACAAGTGCAAGAGACGGTTTAAGGTACTTCATTTTGTTCACGGACAACTATAGTCATTATGACTATATTTGTCTAATGGGAAGCAAAAGTGAATTCTTTGACAAGTTCAAGGAATTCGAGGATGAAGTAATGAACCGACTCAACAAGAATATCGAGTCTCTATGAACGGTTCGTAGGGGTGAGTGCTTAGGATACCTAATTTGACTCATTCCTAAAGTAGGAATAGGATATTGCTCGACATGGTTCGATCAATGATGAGTCAATTTAAATTGCCGATTTACTTTTGGAATTATGCACTACAAATAATGACAAACTCACTAAATAATGTTCCATCCAAATCCGTGGAGAAAAATGGTTTATGAGCTGTGGAGTTGAAAGACACCTAAGCTCAACTTTCTCAAGATTTAGGGTTGTGAGGTCTACGTCGAGAAATTGATGTCGACCAAACTTCAACCAAAAACGGATTAAGTGCTTCTTTATAGGTTATCCTCGTATGACAAGAGGATACTACTTTTGATATATCACCTCCAATCGAAAGATTGTAGAGAGAGATATGTTTTTCTGGAATTTCTGGAAAAGAGAGAAAAGTAGTGGGAGTAGAGTTGAGCTTGAGAAAACTCAAGATACTCTACAAGATCATGATGTGAATGTTGCAATCAAGATCATGAAGGCCCAGCCGAGATTCATTTGGTTAGTGGGAGCGTGAGCGAGAGATCCTTACAAGAAATTGTGAGAGAATCTCAATCATCCTCACCTAGTGTGCGTTCGAGAGTCGAACATGAAACTATTCCTCAAGAAATTGTGGAAGAAGCTCTAGAGACACGAGAAGAACCAAAAGAACTAAGAAGGTCAATGAGGGAAAGGAAGAAACCCAATAAGTATTTGGGACTTCATGAGATCATGGTACTAGATACCAAAGATCCCTCGACCTTCCGAGAAGCAATAGAAAAGACTCCAAACTATGGTTAAAAGCCATGGAATCCGAAGTAGAATCCATGTATGATAATCAAGTATGAAACTTGATTAGCCTTCCTCAAGAGAAAATATCATTTGGTATAAATGAGCTTTTAGGAGGAAGATAGACATGGATAGTAACTTGACAACCTACAAAGCAAGGCTTGTAGCAAAAGTTATACTCAAATTCAAGAAATTGACTTTGATGAAATTTTTGAGAAGTTGCCATATTAAAATTTATTCGGATTATGCTCACTATTACCGCATTTCACAATTGTGGGATGTGGAAGATGAATATCAAAATGGCGTTCCTTAAACAGGAACTGGGAGGAGGATATGTACATGGTACAACCTCAAGGTTTTGATGATCCAAATAGTAGCGAGAAGAAATGCAAGTTTCGAGAATCCATTTATGGATTGAAGCAAGCATCGAGGAGTTGGAACAAACGCTTTGACGAAGAGGTGAAGAAAATTTACTTCATTCAAAGTAAAGGAGTACCTTGTATATACAAGGAGATTAGTGGGAGCCATGTAGTACTTCTGATCTTATATGTCGATGACATATTGCTCATGAGCAATCATATACCTTTGCATTAGCAAACGAGAAATTTCGTTGAAATCAGTGTATTCAATGAAAAGAAAAGGATGAGGCTCAACACATCTTGAGAATCAAGATACATTGAGATACATCCTGTAGACTCATTGGCTTCGGTCAACGTGCATACATTGACAAGGTCTTTGGAAATGTTCAGGGTGAACAATTCCGATATGGACAATATGCCAATAAGTATGAGTATAGGTGTGCAACTCAAGAAGTGTCAATGTGCTCAATCACACAAAGACTTGGAGTACATGAAGGTATCCCTTATGCTTCGGCAAAAGGAAGGACCATGTACACAATGACTTGCACAAGACTCAATATCTCGTATGCTCTAAATGTGACAAGTGGTCACCAATCCAACGCAAGTCCTAATCGTAGGATTGCGGTCAAGAATATTCTGAAGTACCTTAACCGGACTAAAGATAAGGTTCTTGTTTATGGAAGACAAAGGAGAAAATAGCTGAGGGCTGTTTTGATGCAATTCTTATAGGAATTCTAGACAATAAGAGGTTGGAGTGATGATGCTTCATCATTATCAAAGGTGGAGGTATGAGCTAGTGTAGTTAGGAGTAATATCACTACAGCTAACTCAACCACCAATGAAAGACAAAATAAATGAATAGGTGGACACAACAGTGACACAACTGATCCATTCAACAAACCTTAATACCAAGCTAAGAGACGAAATATATTTCGAGTCCATGGATCCGAGGATCCATGTGGATTGGCTTGATAGGTGATTTAAGAAGGTTACCCTAGTTATTAATGTTTTATACATTGAGAATGTATGTGAAAGAAAACTTTGATAACAAGTGAGAGATTGAAGGGAATGTGTTCTAAAAGTTTTACTTTTAAATGTCAATTATTATGAATTGAATGAGAAATCATTTTGTTCCTTGTTTATGTTATTCGTCTTTTAGAAGTGTTAAGGAAGAGGCTCTTGGTCCTTAACCGTAGAGCTCTAAAAGATATTGGTTTACATAAAACAAAAGATATTCGCAATCATGGTAATTAACATGGAACATTAATTACCGAGTTAAGATTGTCGTGTTGGTCATAGATCATTGTAGCTCTACAAGTGAGTGACAACACGGGTATGCAAAAGAGGAAAATATTACTTTTGTATACTGAATAGACCTAATAAGTAAAATATTATAGAAATGTGTTTCTGTGTCATTAATATTTTACTGTGTCTTTGGTCCTTTGATATGAGACTTATATCTAATCACTTAAGGAATACTTAATTAGATCAGTGTCTTGAACTATCGATCAGTGTAGTGTAAAGACATTGGTTGGTTAAGTACAACTTTTGTTGGAGAAGATAGTTAGTCAAAAGATTATCATTGCCCCTCTTAATTGAGTGATGATATTAGTGGGCCCCTTGATAAAGCAAAGTTATAATGTGCACAATGTGATTTGAGTTAAGTCACATATTTATAACTAGCTTAAAGAGATCAAGAAATGAATACTAATACAAAGATGACACAATACTACTTTGTGTGTATTCTTAATATCATGAGGCAAGGGACGGACACAAGTGGTGCACTCCATCACTAATGGACCGGGTTTTGGTTCGCGTGGAATTAAGACATCTAACTAATTGGGAGCTATAATGTGTAGCTAGATACCGCTTATAGCTTGTGATATTAAGCTCTTAATATCACTACCAACTTAGTCTAGATCCTCCCATAGGTCACACCGCAAGAAACCGGGAAACAAGAAGCTTGATTTTTGGTTCATATGATGTGTCAGGTTTCTTATAGAAAATATGACACATGTGGTGAACAAGTAAAATCAATTATGTTATATATAACATAATTAGAATCATGATAAATTCATATGAGATGCATATATTATGGGGTGCAATAATTTATTGTTGCATAGGATAATATATTGCATAAGTTGTGAATTTGTTAAAACCCCCTCAAGTTCAAATTTTGTTGGAAATAAATCCAAAATTTGAAAAAGGCAAAATCGGGTAAAAGTTCGGTAATCCGTTGAGGTTCGGTCGACCGAAGGATCTGTGGATCGGTCAACCGAACATGGAACGGATAGTCATATTTGATTGACCGAACTTGACCAAAGTGCCTGGAACTTTGGTACGGTGTACCGAACCAAAATCGGTCGACCGAATAATGTTAAGTTCCGATATTTTCGGTTAACCGAATGGGACTCGGTCTTAGACGAGAATTCGTCCGATCGGTTAAGGAGAATATGTCTCTTTAAGAATCGGTCATCTGTCTAGTATTCGGTCAACCAATCGTGACATATTCGGTTAACCGAATGGGTCTCGGTCAACTGAACAGCGATTGATTTTCTGCCTTTGATTATTGAGAGATTAATTTGATTGATGGTTGGATTAGCTCCAAACTTGGTCAAACGTTTTGTGGGTGCATGTAATACATGAAGGAATTAATTTATGAGAGAAAATGTAAAGAAAAACGTGGCTAAAGAATAGCCATGATTAAGAGTAAGATTGGAACCTATAAATAGGTCCTTATTCTCCCTAATTGGGTTACACAATTCAATAATTATTTTCTCTCTTAATTCACCACAAAAACCCACGAAAATTCTTTTAGTTTTCTAAGTCTTTGGAAGGAGAAATCTCAGAGGCTAAGGAAGGGGTTTGTAGCTAGATTCTAAGCTTGTTTGGAGATCGATTGGCTAACTCCTTTCTCTCCAACCTTGTTTAGGGTTTCGGTGAACACTCGGAGGCATCCGGCGCAACGAGAAGCGAAGATTGGCTTCCTCAACGTCTCTGAAACGTCAAGAAGTTTTTGAGAACTTCTAGGTATGAATTTCGGAGTCCCTTTGTTTTTGTTTTAATAAGTTTTTGAAACTAGTTGTTAAAACAAACCGATGCATGCATAAATAAATCGAAGAAAATTGTAATAGATCCTTATTATACATGAAAATTCGAAAAATATATATGTATAATTAAACATGAAATCCTACACTCCTTAGTACTCTCTCTCTTTCACTATCCTACTTCCCTCTCCCTCTCCCTCCCCCTTCTCTTTCTCTCTCTCTCTCTCTCTCTCTCTCTCTCTCTCTTGTCTCTCTTTTTCACTATCTCTCCTTATCCCATTCTTTCTATTTCTACTTCTCTTTCTCTCAACTCTCCTCCTTCTCTCTATCCGTTTCGTTCTCTCTCTCACTCTCCTTCTCATTCCCCTCTCTCTCTCTCATCTCTTTCCCTCTTTCCTCCATCTCTCTTTCCACCTTCTCCTTCCCTTTCTCCTTTCATGTCCCTCCACCTCTCGCTCCTTCTCCCCTCTCCTTCTCTCTCATGTCTCCCCCTCTCTCCTTATCTTTCCCTCTCTCCTCCTTCTACTTCTTTCTCTATTCTTATCCTTGCTTCTCTCCCCTCACTCCTTCTCTTTCCTTCTCTCTCCCTCCTTCTCCTAGTTCTTCACTCTCTCTTATTGTCCCGCTCTCTCAACTTCTCACTCCTCTCTCTGATTCTATCTTTCCTTCTATCTTCTCTCTCCTTATCCTTCACTCTTTGTCTTCAATCTCCTTCCCTCCCTCTCCTCTACTTCAATCCCTCTCCTCTATCCCCATTTCCTTCTCCATCTCTCTCATCGTCTTGTCTCTCCCTCTCTCTCTTGCCTTCTCCTTCTCTCTCTCCCTCTCCTCTTGCATCTCTCTCTCTATCTCCATCTCCGCTCTTTCTCTCTCCCTCTCTCTCCGTCTCCGTCTCCGTTTCCGTCTCCTTCTCCCTCCCCTCCCCCATCTCCCTCTCCTTCACTCTCTCCCCTCCTCTCTCACTCTACCTTACTCTCTCGCTCTCCGTCTCCTTCTTCTCTCTCTCTTTCCTTCTCTCTCCTCATCTTCTCCCCACTCTCCCCTTCTCCTTTTCTCTCCTTGTTCTCCTTCTTCTTCTCTCCCCTTCTTCTCCCTCCTTCTCTTCCTCCTCTCTCTCTCATCCCTCTCCGTCACCTTCACTCTCTCTCACTCCTCTCGTTCTCCTCCTTATCTCTCTCCTCCCCCTTTGTCTCTCCCCTTCTCCGCCTTTCTCGTTCTCCTCTTTATCTCCCTCCTCTCTCTTTGTCTCTCTCCTTCTCTCTTTCTCTCTCCCCCTTCTCTCTCCTTCTCTCTATTTCTCCCTCTTCTTACCATTGGTCTCTACTTCTCCTTCTCCCTCTCTCTTTCCTTCTCTCCTTCTCCTTCCCTTCCAATCTCCTATTCCTTCTCTCTCCCCTTTTCTCACTCTTTCTCCCTCTCCCTCTCCTCTCTCTCTCAATGCTTCTTCATCTCTCCTTCTCTTTCTCTCTCTCCGCTTCTGTAAATCGTGGACTCCTCTCTCTCCTCTCAATTCTTCTCGTTCTAATTCACACTCTCCTCCTCTGTTTCACTCCCTCCTTATCTCTCTCCTTCTCCCTCTCTCTCATTCCCTATGGTTCTCTCTACTTCTCTTCCTCTATCTCTCCTCTCTCCCTCTCCTTTCCCTTCTCACTCTCTCCCCCTCTGTCCGCCTCTCCTCTCTCTCCTTCTCCTTCTAGCTCTCTCTCTCCATCTCCGTCTATCATGTTGTTCCGTCTCCCCGTTTCCCAATTTCCCTCTCTTTCGTCCTACACTCTCCATCTCTCTCTCCCCACTTCTCCTTCTCCTTCCCCCTCCTTCTCTCTCGCACCTCTCTCGTTCCCCTCTCCCTCGCCTTCTCGTCCTTCCCTCTCTCCCTCCTTTGTCGATCTCTCCACCTTTTCTCTCAACCTCTCTCCATCTCCTTCTCCTTCGCTGCCTCTCTCTCCTTTTTCTTCTTGTCTTTTTCCTTCTCCTTCTCCTTCTCCGTCTCTCTCCGCTTCTTCACTCTTTCTAACCCTCTGCATCTCCTTCTCTCTCGTTCGCTCCTTCCCCTTATCCCTCTCTTTCTTTCTCCTTCTCTACCCTTCGCCTTCTCCATCTCCTTCTCTCTCTTTTTCTCCTTTTGTCCTCTACTTAGTACTCTCTCTCCTTCACTATCCTACTTCCCTCTCCCTCTCCCTCCCCCTTCTCTTTCTCTCTCTCTCTCTCCGTCTCTTGTCTCTCTTTTTCACTATCTCTCCTTATCCCATTCTTTCTATTTCTACTTCTCTTTCTGTCAACTCTCCTCCTTCTCTCTATCCGTTTCGTTCTATCTCTCACTCTCCTTCTCATTCCCCTCTCTCTCTCTCTCATCTCTTTCCCTCTCTCCTCCATCTCTCTTTCCACCTTCTCCTTCTCTTTCTCCTTGCATGTCCCTCCTCCTCTCGCTCCTTCTCCCTCTCCTTCTCTCTCATGTCTCCCCCTCTCTCCTTATCTTTCCCTCTCTCCTCCTTCTACTTCTTTCTCTATTCTTATCCTTCCTTCTCTCCCCTCTCTCCTTCTCTTTCCTTCTCTCTCCCTCCTTCTCCTTGTTCTTCACTCTCTCTTATTGTCCCGCTCTGTCAACTTCTCACTCCTCTCTCTGATTCTCTCTTTCCTTCTATCTTCTCTCTCCTTATCCTTCACTCTTCGTCTTCAATCTCCTTCCCTCCCTCTCCTCTACTTCAATCCCTCTCCTCTATCCCCTTTTCCTTCTCCATCTCTCTCATCTTCTTGTCTCTCCCCCTCTCTCTTGCCTTCTCCTTCTCTCTCTCCCTCTCCTCTTGCATCTCTCTCTCTCTATCTCCATCTCCGCTCTTTCTCTCTCCCTCTCTCTCCGTCTCCGTTTCCGTCTCCTTCTCCCTCCCCTCCCCCATCTCCCTCTCCTTCACTCTCTCCCCTCCTCTCTCACTCTACCTTACTCTCTCGCTCTCCGTCTCCTTCTTCTCTCTCTCTTTCCTTCTCTCTCCTCCTTCTCTATCTCTCCTCTCTTCCACTCCTTCTCCTTCTCAGTCTCCTCCCCTCTCGCTCCCCTTGTCCTTCTCTCTCTCCTCATCTTCTCCCCACTCTCCCCTTCTCCTTTTCTCTCCTTGTTCTCCTTCTTCTTCTCTCCCCTTCTTCTCCCTCCTTCTCTTCCTCCTCTCTCTCTCATCCCTCTCCGTCACCTTCACTCTCTCTCACTCCTCTCGTTCTCCTCCTTATCTCTCTCCTCCCCCTTTGTCTCTCCCCTTCTCCGCCTTTCTCGTTCTCCTCCTTATCTCCCTCCTCTCTCTTTCTCTCTCCCCCTTCTCTCTCCTTCTCTCTATTTCTCCCTCTTCTTACCATTGGTCTCTACTTCTCCTTCTCCCTCTCTCTTTCCTTCTCTCCTTCTCCTTCCCTTCCAATCTCCTATTCCTTCTCTCTCTCCTTCTCCTCGTCCTCCTCCATCTAGCTCACTTACGGACTCTCTCTCTCCCCTTCTCTCACTCTTTCTCCCTCTCCCTCTCCTCTCTCTCTCTCAATGCTTCTTCATCTCTCCTTCTCTTTCTCTCTCTCTACTCTCTCTCTCAATGCTTCTTCATCTCTCCTTCTCTTTCTCTCTCTCCGCTTCTGTAAATCGTGGACTCCTCTCTCTCCTCTCTCTTCTTCTCGTTCTAATTCACACTCTCCTCCTCTATTTCACTCCCTCCTTATCTCTCTCCTTCTCTCTCTCTCTCATTCCCTATGGTTCTCTCTACTTCTCTTTCTCTATCTCTCCTCTCTCCCTCTCCTTTCCCTTCTCTCTCTCTCCCCCTCTGTCCGCCTCTCCTCTCTCTCCTTCTCCTTCTAGATCTCTCTCTCCATCTCCGTCTATCATCTTGTTCCGTCTCCCCGTTTCCCAATTTCCCTCTCTTTCGTCCTACACTCTCCATCTCTCTCTCCCCACTTCTCCTTCCCCCTCTTTCCCTCTCGCACCTCTCTCGTTCCCCTCTCCCTCG
This sequence comes from Triglochin maritima, assembly GCA_963682175.1. Classification (NCBI taxonomy): domain Eukaryota; kingdom Viridiplantae; phylum Streptophyta; class Magnoliopsida; order Alismatales; family Juncaginaceae; genus Triglochin; species Triglochin maritima. Next base: position 30,865,626 of record OY821776.1, on the reverse strand, counting down.
CCTTCTCGTCCTTCCCTCTCTCCCTCCTTTGTCGATCTCTCCACCTTTTCTCTCACCCTCTCTCCATCTCCTTCTCCTTCGCTGCCTCTCTCTCCTTTTTCTTCTTGTCTTTTTCCTTTTCCTTCTCCTTCTCCGTCTCTCTCCGCTTCTTCACTCTTTGTAACCCTCTGCATCTCCTTCTCTCTCGTTCTCTCCTTCCCCTTATCCCTCTCTTTCTTTCTCCTTCTCTAACCTTCGCCTTCTCCATCTCCTTCTCTCTCTTTTTCTCCTTTTGTCCTCTCCTTAGTACTCTCTCTCCTTCACTATCCTACTTTCCTCTCCATCTCCCTCCCCCTTCTCTCTCTCTCTCTCTCTCCGTCTCTTGTCTCTCTTTTTCACTATCTCTCCTTATCCCATTTGATGCATTGCATACATTGCATCATATGTCTTTCATTTAGATTGCTTTTATATCAATAAATGCTACTAAGGTATGTGTTTAGTCTTATTTACAGAATACAAGGACCTGAATGCAAATTACCCACATCCCGAGCATAAACGCATGCAAAAGATTCATTTCTATCACAAAAATCAAGTTCAACTTTATCGGGCTCCAAATGGAAATGCATCCAAGCATAAAAGCATTCAACACCTAATCACAAAAAGAACAAGGACTTAAGCACAAAAGTAGTTGGGCACTTAATTGCAAAAAGACAAGGATCCAAGTGCAAATCACGAGTAGCTTTATTATTATGGAGAAAATCTAAAGAAAAATCAATGTGGATCTCCACATATATGAAGGAAATAATTCGGAGCTCAAAAGAATGGAAAGAAATCATCCAGACGCGCAAAGGAGGATCAAATCATACCATAAACGCACAGCCAAAACCCGGACCGAATCAGACTCACATGGGCGGCGAATTCGCCGCACCACACATGTATTGGGCGGCGAATTCGCAGCCCCCCTTGCTCTGTATTTGTCCCAATTCATGCCACTCTTGTAATGACGCGTGTACCTTCTGTTTATCCCTTGTATCGACTATAAATAGCCCCGCAACACAAATGTAACACATCTTTGAACCTTTGGTCTTGGATCCTTAGTAATAAAATTCTGTTTTTATTTTGTTTTGTTTTTTTTCCTTTCTACTTTCTCTAGGACCCCTTCTTCTTCCTCCCTCTATGAGTTTCTAACTCTTTCCAAAGGGTGGAGGTGACAGATTTAGGGTTAGAGAAGATGAATGAATGTTATTATTTTAAGTTCGTGATTAGTATATTTTGATTACTTGAGTTTATGTTAAATCATTTATCTTGTAATGCTTCATAACTAACATGATTTACTATAAGTTTCTGAATTCTCTAATCTAAACCTTAAATCTAAACCTCAACCCGCTGGACTTCCATCTTTAATTTTTGTGCTTTAGTTTTAATTGTTTTTGCTTCTTGCTTTAGATAATTAAATCAAAAATCCCAAAAACCCAAATTAATTCTTCTCTCCTTCTTTCCCCCAATCGAAATAACAAAAATAACGAAATCTCTCCCTCCTTGTGTTCGACCCGTATTTGCCACGTCTCCATTGACGCCGTGCACTTGCGGTATAAATTTAATTCTCAACAAGTTTTTAACGCCGTTGCTGGGGAGGCGACGTAGATTTTGTTGTTTTTGTATTTCCGATTATATTCTGTTTATCGTGTGCGCGATCTAACTATTTGGATTGGCGTTTCAGGAGACAACAGAGCGCGCGGTGAAATCGGACCGCAATCTGAGCCATCTAGGTGGCGGAATCGCCGCACCACCAAGAGTATTTACGGCGGAATCGCCGCACAACCTAGGGATCCGGTCTTCAAATTTTGAGGGCGTCGTCTGCATCTTCGGGTGGTCGTATTGAGCTACTGGAATCTCTGAGAGCAGGCGGTGAACATGTCTGAGCATTGCGGAGGTAACTTTTCTTGCCTTTCTCGTAAAATCTGAATTGTTGAAAAGTTTCCTTTCGTAGAATTGCACGTGTTAGGGTTTAAAATTCCATAATTGGCAATATTTCAACTCTGACCTAAAATTCGCAAAATTAGAAAGACCTTAGTGCATGCATCATATAATGTTTTGTTTGCATTATTCTTGCTAAATTCTTGCAAATCAATTTCTCTTGAAGAGTGCTGGAGGCAAGGTACGTATCGCGGTTTTTAACGATTGCATTTAAGCATATAATTTAATTTGCATACAACCTTGCAATTGCCCCCATTAAAAAGACCATTGTTTGACTATCTTTGTTAGATCTAAGTTAAACTATCTTAAGGGCAACTCCGTAGGAAAAGATACGGTGGGGATTTCATCACCCTTCCGTGGCCCACAAATCACAATCCTAAAGTGTCACCCAAGCCTTAAATTTAAAATCAATTAGACATTGGCCCCTAAGGACGCGGACTCAATTAAGGAGGATATTGGTTTGACTTGCTATGACCTGAAGCTAATTGAATTCAATTTGGTGTCTAGAAAGTGTTTTTGTGTTGACGAAAGTCTTCCAAGCGACGTGGTTGTCTAATTGGCACCGACTCTGTCGGAAGCGCCCCTACTAGCTATACACTGACTGGCCAACTTGGTTTGATTGGTGAGGGAGGTGAATCAAGCGAATCAATTCGACTCAACCAGTTAGGAGTCGTCTAGATTTAAGTGACACTATGTCTAGGATTGTTTGAACCGTGCTTGTTCAGGAAATTTCTGGCCAACCCTTGAATTTACCTTTTAGAGTTAAGTTTCCCTTCTAGTCTGAGTCTTCTTTCCCTTTTCATCTTTACCTTTCTATTGTTTGTTTCCATTTTTATTATATAAAAAAAACGAAAAAAAAATTGTAATTAATTCTTGAAATTAAATTTGGAATTTAAATTTCGAATTTGAATTCAAAAATTGATTCAACCCGGTGCACTCAGATTTGGATTCGGGACTTGAGTAATCGACTCTCACGAGTTCATCTAGATTCCAGTCTGGAACTTAACCCCAATCCACATGTTGCACCACCTCACCCGGATCCAATGGGTGAGAACGTAGTGGACCCTCCTGTTGCACAACCTATAACTCTGAGGGATCGATGCTATCCAGCGATGGCTGCTCAGCCATCGTGCATCGTTATGCCCACCATACCGGGTCGCGACTTCGAACTTAAGGCACAATACATGAGTATGTTGCCTAAGTTCACCTCTAGGGAAGATCCATATCTCTTCCTTAGAGAATTTGAGGAAATCTGCTCTCTTATGCAATACCAGCATATCCCTGAAGAGGCAGTGCGTCTGAAATTTGTGCCTCTGGCACTAAAGGATGACGCTGAGAAATGGCTATATAGTCTAGCTGAAAGATCTATTAGGAGTTGGGCTGAGTTTGTTCAAGTATTTCTAAAAAAATATTTCCCCAACCATAAGACTATGAGGATTAGGAATGAAATTGTTGCATTCGTTCAGTCTGAGAGCGAGCCGTTCTATTCGTATCTAGAAAGATTTAAGAGTGTTCTGACCCAATGCCCTCATGGAATTCCGAGATGGCAATTATGCCAAATTATTTATGAGGGATTGACACCCACATCTAGGGTTATGGTAGAATCCGTAAGCCAAGGGAATTTTATGTCGAAAAATGAAAATGATGCCTGGACTTTTCTCGAGGAATTAGCTGAAAATAGTATGCAATGGGACAATGCTAGAACACCGCTTAACCCGAGTATTGGATCTAGAATAGCAAGTCAACCCAAACCAGGTGTCTTAGCTGTTGATGCCAACATAGCGGCTGAAGCAAAACTAGCTACCCTTATTCGCAGAATGGAAAGTTTAGAGCTACAAGCCCAAAATCGAGTGAATCAAGCCTCAACTATCCCGTGCTCTAGATGTGGTCAGACTGGTCATGTAATGGAGGATTGTGCGGAATGGGACCAAGTTAACGCCATGTATAACCATGCTAGAAATGACCCATACGCATCAACCTATAACTCGGGTTGGCGTAATAATTCCAATTTCTCATCAAACCAACATGGTCAACCTCCTAGACAACAACCAAACCCGTATAACCAAAATAATACATCATCTGGGTTTAGTAACAATAACGATCATGAGGCTAGGTTGACAAGCTTGGAAAATTTGATGAAAACTTTTATACAAACAACCAACCAGACCTTCCAAAGGCTAGAGACACAAGTCAGTCAACTAACACAAATAGTAGGTGAAAGAGAAAAGGGTTGGTTTCCAAGTCAACCTGAGGTGAACCCTAGATCTAATAATAATTCATATCAATCCTATCAAGCACCTTCAGGAAATAACAACCCTAGACCGGTTCAAATGGTTAATGAGGAAGGACCGTTCCAACAAATAAATGTTGTAGTATCATTACGGTCCGGAAGACAGATTGATAATAATGTGGTAAATCCTAGAACGTCTAATCAATCTAGTCATCAAGCACCCACATATGACCTGACCATTGAACCTGACGTCCAATCTGAAACGCCCACCCCACCTACTCAATCTGAACCCGTAGCTCAACCTGAACCTGAGCGAGTCTATGTCCCTAAAGCCCCATTTCCCAATAGACTCAAAAAGAATTCAAGTGCACAAATAGAGAAAATCTTGGAAGTATTTAAGCAAGTTAAGGTGAACATTCCACTCTTAGACATGATTCAACAAATACCTGCTTATGCTAAATTCTTAAAAGATTTGTGCACTAAAAAGAGAAAAACAAACGTACCAAAGAAGGCATTCTTAACTGCAAACATAAGTTCTATTTTGTCCAATACATCTCCTATAAAATATAAGGATCCTGGGTGTCCCACAATTTCATGTTCAATAGGAGATACTTTTATCAACAAAGCCCTTCTAGACCTTGGTGCTAGTGTTAACATACTCCCGTACTCTGTCTATGAGCAAATGAACCTTGGTCCACTAAAACCCTCTAGGACAACCCTTCAATTTGCTGATTGCTCTATTAAGAAACCAAGAGGTGTAGTAGAGGATGTTTTGATCAAGGTTGGTGACTTCATTTACCCAGTGGATTTTGTCGTACTAGATACCGCACCTGTTGTAAATCCTAATCGACACTTCCCTGTAATTCTAGGCAGACCCTTTTAAGCCACTTCGGAAGCATTGATAAACTGTCGAAATGGGCTCATGCAATTATCTTTCGGGAACTTAAAAGCTGAATTTAATATCTTTCATATTGATAGTGAGCCAGAAATAATATGCAACCCAAGTGATGTTGTGATGAGAGCACGTATTTATCAGATTTCTGAATCAAATAAATCATCACAAAAGAAAAAAGGAAGTAAGAAAAAGGGGAGTAATTCATATAACCAACCACCATCACTCGAGCAAATAAGCGAACCAATACAAGTGAGAAGAGTGGAATCTTTTCCTCAAGTCAACATGGGGAATAATTCAACTCGATACATGCACCAATATGGTGTCATTCAATCCAGTTCTGACTATGGTTGACTTTGAGCAAATTCCATCCTTCCACCGCAATTCACCAAGGTAATAAGTGCATTTGCTTTATATTTGCATACATTGAGGACAATGCATGATTTAGGTGTGGGGGGATGTTTATGTATATATTTATCTATAGATCTGTCTTTTATTTCTAAAAAAAAAATCATCAATGTTTCATGACATAGCTTAAGATTGAACTGCTAAAACCCGTGTACAAATTGCATTGAGTTTTTTGTTCCTTATTATATAGTTCCGCTTGTAGAAATTGTGACATAAATCTAAGTTCCAAAGAAATAACACATTGCCCTTTAAGACATGTATGCACTTAAATTGGATGAATCAAATCTTTGAAGTGGTTGATAAAAAGCAGAGGTTGAGGAAAATATACCGGGAAGTGTGGACTTCTAATAGCAATTAAGCCTTGAGGAAAAATAAAAATAAAAATAAAGGAATAAAGTGAAGAAAACACATTTTGCAAAATGATTACAAAAGCCCAAGCCTTTGAGTCACTGTTCCGTAGGGGTATCTTGAAACCCGGTAACTTGAGTCTACCAGCTCGGGATTATCGACCAAACTCGCTACACGAATGCAAAAGGGTAAAAGTGTCAAAAAGCAAATGTGTTGAATCACGGAAGAAAAGAAAAAAAAAATAATACTCAAGGCCCAAAGCTAAAAGAATGATCCATGCCATGGTTGATCCAAATGATACTTCACCACCAGATGAGGCGTGCAAAATAATTCAAGTGATAAACATGTGTAAAAGGGTTAGTAGTGTGAATGTTGGAGGAACAAAGACCAAGTCATATTTTTAATGAGTTAGATTTATATAATGCGCATGCAAGAATTCTCAGTGAGATGTATATGGTTGAGGTAGGGACATTGAGAACTATTAATGAAATGTTGATTCAGGATTTTGTGGGTATATCCGTTGAAAACCCTCAAGAGACAACACTCCTCCCCCTTGGCAACAAGGAGGTTTAAAGGCTTGTTGCACATGCTAAGTGCAACCGTGATTCCTACGAAAGTGAGTTAGGATTTCCCTATTTTCAATTTTCTTTTATTTTGCTTTGCTAGGGACTAGCAAAATCTAGGTGTGGGGGTATTTGATGCATTGCATACATTGCATCATATGTCTTTTATTTAGATTGCTTTTATATCAATAAATGCTACTAAGGTATGTGTTTAATCTTATTTACAGAATACAAGGACCTGAATGCAAATTACCCACATCCCGAGCATAAACGCATGCAAAAGATTCATTTCTATCACAAAAATCAAGTTCAAGTTTATCGGGCTCCAAATGGAAATGCATCCAAGCATAAAAGCATTCAACACCTAATCACAAAAAGAACAAGGACTTAAGCACAAAAGTAGTTGGGGACTTAATTGCAAAAAGACAAGGATCCAAGTGCAAATCACGAGTAGCTTTATTATTATGGAGAAAATCTAAAGAAAAATCAATGTGGATCTCCAAATATATGAAGGAAATAATTCGGAGCTCAAAAGAATGGAAAGAAATCATCCAGACGCGCAAAGGAGGATCAAATCATACCATAAACGCACAGCCAAAACCCGGACCGAATCAAACTCACATGGGCGGCGAATTCGCCGCACCACACATGTATTGGGCGGCGAATTCGCCGCCCCCCTTGCTCTGTATTTGTCCCAATTCTAGCCACTCTTGTAATGACGCGTGTACCTTCTGTTTATATACTGGTATCCCTTGTATCGACTATAAATAGCCCCGCAACACAAATGTAACACATCTTTGATCCTTTGGTCTTGGATCCTTAGTAATAAAATTCTGTTTTTATTTTGTTTTGTTTTTTTTCCTTTCTACTTTCTCTAGGACCCCTTCTTCTTCCTCCCTCTATGAGTTTCTAACTCTTTCCAAAGGGTGGAGGTGACGGATTTAGGGTTAGAGAAGATGAATGAATGTTATTATTTTAAGTTCGTGATTAGTATATTTTGATTACTTGAGTTTATGTTAAATCATTTATCTTGTAATGCTTCATAACTAACATGATTTACTATAAGTTTCTGAATTCTCTAATCTAAACCTTAAATCTAAACCTCCACCCGCTGGACTTCCATCTTTAATTTTTGTGCTTTAGTTTTAATTGTTTTTGTTTCTTGCTTTAGATAATTAAATCAAATATCCCAAAAACCCAAATTAATTCTTCTCTCCTTCTTTCCCCCAATCGAAATAACAAAAATAACGAAATCTCTCCCTCCTTGTGTTCGACCCGTATTTGCCACGCCTCCATTGACGCCGTGCACTTGCGGTATAAATTTAATTCTCAACACCATTCTTTCTATTTCTACTTCTCTTTCTCTCAACTCTCCTCCTTCTCTCTATCCGTTTCGTTCTCTCTCTCAGTCTCCTTCTCATTCCCCTCTCTCTCTCTCATCTCTTTCCCTCTCTCCTCCATCTCTCTTTCCACCTTCTCCTTCTCTTTCTCCTTGCATGTCCCTCCTCCTCTCGCTCCTTCTCCCTCTCCTTCTCTCTCATGTCTCCCCCTCTCTCCTTATCTTTCCCTCTCTCCTCCTTCTACTTCTTTCTCTATTCTTATCCTTCCTTCTCTCCCCTCTCTCCTTCTCTTTCCTTCTCTCTCCCTCCTTCTCCTTGTTCTTCACTCTCTCTTATTGTCCCGCTCTCTCAACTTCTCACTCCTCTCTCTGATTCTCTCTTTCTTTCTATCTTCTCTCTCCTTATCCTTCACTCTTCGTCTTCAATCTCCTTCCCACCCTCTCCTCTACTTCAATCCCTCTCCTCTATCCCCTTTTCCTTCTCCATCTCTCTCATCTTCTTGTCTCTCCCCCTCTCTCTCTTGCCTTCTCCCTCTCTCTCTCCCTCTCCTCTTGCATCTCTCTCTCTCTCTCTATCTCCATCTCCGCTCTTTCTCTCTCCCTCTCTCTCCGTCTCCGTCTCCGTTTCCGTCTCCTTCTCCCTCCCCTCCATCATCTCCCTCTCCTTCACTCTCTCCCCTCCTCTCTCACTCTACCTTACTCTCTCGCTCTCCGTCTCCTTCTTCTCTCTCTCTTTCCTTCTCTCTCCTCCTTCTCTATCTCTCCTCTCTTCCACTCCTTCTCGGTCACCTCCCCTCTCGCTCCCCTTGTCCTTCTCTCTCTCCTCATCTTCTCCCCACTCTCCCCTTCTCCTTTTCTCTCCTTGTTCTCCTTCTTCTTCTCTCCCCTTCTTCTCCCTCCTTCTCTTCCTCCTCTCTCTCTCTCATCCCTCTCCCTCTCCGTCACCTTCACTCTCTCTCACTCCTCTCGTTCTCCTCCTTATCTCTCTCCTCCCCCTTTGTCTCTCCCCTTCTCCGCCTTTACATTCTCCTCCTTATCTCCCTCCTCTCTCTTTCTCTCTCCCCCTTCTCTCTCCTTCTCTCTATTTCTCCCTCTTCTTACCATTGGTCTCTACTTCTCCTTCTCCCTCTCTCTTTCCTTCTCTCCTTCTCCTTCCCTTCCAATCTCCTATTCCTTCTCCTCGTCCTCCTCCATCTAGCTCACTTACGGACTCTCTCTTTCCCCTTCTCTCACTATTTCTCCCTCTCCCTCTCCTCTCTCTCTCAATGCTTCTTCATCTCTCCTTCTCTTTCTCTCTCTCCGCTTCTGTAAATCGTGGACTCCTCTCATTCCTCTCTCTTCTTCTCGTTCTAATTCACACTCTCCTCCTCTATTTCACTCCCTCCTTATCTCTCTCCTTCTCCCTCTCTCTCATTCCCTATGGTTCTCTCTACTTCTCTTTCTCTATCTCTCCTCTCTCCCTCTCCTTTCCCTTCTCACTCTGTCCCCCTCTGTCCGCCTCTCCCCTCTCTCCTTCTCCTTCTAGCTCTCTCTCTCCATCTCCGTCTATCATCTTGTTCCGTCTCCCCGTTTCCCAATTTCCCTCTCTTTCGTCCTACACTCTCCATCTCTCTCTCCCCACTTCTCCTTCTCCTTCCCCCTCCTTCTCTCTCGCACCTCTCTCGTTCCCCTCTCCCTCGCCTTCTCGTCCTTCCCTCTCTCCCTCCTTTGTCGATCTCTCCACCTTTTCTCTCACCCTGTCTCCATCTCCTTCTCCTTCGCTGCCTCTCTCTCCACCTTTTCTCTCACCCTCTCTCCATCTCCTTCTCCTTCGTTGCCTCTCTCTCCTTTTTCTTCTTGTCTTTTTCCTTCTCCTTCTCCGTCTCTCTCCGCTTCTTCACTCTTTCTAACCCTCTGCATCTCCTTCACTCTCGTTCTCTCCTTCCCCTTATCCCTCTCTTTCTTTCTCCTTTTCTACCCTTCGCCTTCTCCATCTCCTTCTCTCTCTTTTTCTCCTTTTGTCCTCTCCTTAGTACTCTCTCTCCTTCACTATCCTACTTCCCTCTCCCTCTCCCTCCCCCTTCTCTTTCTCTTTCTCTCTCTCTCTCTCTCTCTCTCTCTCTCTCTCTCTTCGTCTCTTGTCTCTCTTTTTCACTATCTCTCCTTATCGCATTCTTTTTATTTGTACTTCTCTTTCTCTCAACTCTCCTCCTTCTCTCTATCCGTTTCGTTCTCTTTCTCACTCTCCTTCTCATTCCCCTCCCTCTCTCTCACCTCTTTCCCTCTCTCCTCCATCTCTCTTTCCACCTTCTCCTTCTCTTTCTCCTTGCATGTCCATCCTCCTCTCGCTCCTTCTCCCTCTCCTTCTCTCTCATGTCTCCCCCTCTCTCCTTATCTTTCCCTCTCTCCTCCTTCTACTTCTTTCTCTATTCTTATCCTTCCTTCTCTCCCCTCTCTCCTTCTCTTTCCTTCTCTCTCCCTCCTTCTCCTTGTTCTTCACTCTCTCTTATTGTCCCGCTCTCTCAACTTCTCACTCCTCTCTCTGATTCTCTCTTTCCTTCTATCTTCTCTCTCCTTATCCTTCACTCTTCGTCTTCAATCTCCTTCCCTCCCTCTCCTCTACTTCAATCCCTCTCCTCTATCCCCTTTTCCTTCTCCATCTCTTGAATCTTCTTGTCTCTCCCCCTCTCTCTCTTGCCTTCTCCTTCTCTCTCTCCCTCTCCTCTTGCATCTCTCTCTCTCTCTCTCTCTATCTCCATCTCCGCTCTTTCTCTCTCCCTCTCTCTCCGTCTCCGTCTCCGTTTCCGTCTCCTTCTCCCCCCCCCCCCCATCTCTCTCTCCTTCACTCTCTCCCCTCCTCTCTCACTCTACCTTACTCTCTCGCTCTCCGTCTCCTTCTTCTCTCTCTCTTTCCTTCTCTCCTCCTTCTCTATCTCTCCTCTCTTCCACTCCTTCTCCTTCTCGGTCTCCTCCCCTTGTCCTTCTCTCTCTCCTCATCTTCTCCCCACTCTCCCCTTCTCCTTTTCTCTCCTTGTTCTCCTTCTTCTTCTCTCCCCTTCTTCTCCCTCCTTCTCTTCCTCCTCTCTCTCTCTCTCTCATCCCTCTCCCTCTCCGTCACCTTCACTCTCTCTCACTCCTCTCGTTCTCCTCCTTATCTCTCTCCTCCCCCTTTGTCTCTCCCCTTCTCCGCCTTTCTCGTTCTCCTCCTTATCTCCCTCCTCTCTCTTTCTCTCTCCCCCTTCTCTCTCCTTCTCTCTATTTCTCCCTCTTCTTACCATTGGTCTCTACTTCTCCTTCTCCCTCTCTCTTTCCCTCTCTCCTTCTCCTTCCCTTCCAATCTCCTATTCCTTCTCTCTCTCCTTCTCCTCGTCCTCCTCCATCTAGCTCACTTACGGACTCTCTCTCTCTCCCCTTCTCTCACTCTTTCTCCCTCTCCCTCTCCTCTCTCTCTCAATGCTTCTTCATCTCTCCTTCTCTTTCTCTCTCTCCGCTTCTGTAAATCGTGGACACCTCTCTCTCCTCTCTCTTCTTCTCGTTCTAATTCACACTCTCCTCCTCTGTTTCACTCCCTCCTTATCTCTCTCCTTCTCCCTCTCTCTCATTCCCTATGGTTCTCTCTACTTCTCTTCCTCTATCTCTCTTCTCTCCCTGTCCTTTCCCTTCTCACTCTCTCCCCCTCTGTCTGCCTCTCCTCTCTCTCCTTCTCCTTCTAGCTCTCTCTCTCCATCTCCGTCTATCATCTTGTTCTGTCTCCCCGTTTCCCGATTTCCCTCTCTTTCGTCCTACACTCTCCTCTCTCCCTCTCCTTTCCCTTCTCTCTCTCTCTCTCCGTCTCTTGTCTCTCTTTTTCACTATCTCTCCTTATCCCATTCTTTCTATTTCTATTTCTACTTCTCTTTCTCTCAACTCTCCTCCTTCTCTCTATCCGTTTCGTTCTCTCTCTCACTCTCCTTCTCATTCCCCTCTCTCTCTCTCTCTCATCTCTTTCCCTCTCTCCTCTATCTCTCTTTCCACCTTCTCCTTCTCTTTCTCCTTGCATGTCCCTCCTCCTCTCGCTCCTTCTCCCTCTCCTTCTCTCTCATGTCTCCCCCTCTCTCCTTATCTTTCCCCCTCTCCTCCTTCTACTTCTTTCTCTATTCTTATCCTTCTCTCCCCTCTCTCCTTCTCTTTCCTTCTCTCTCCCTCCTTCTCCTTGTTCTTCACTCTCTCTTATTGTCCCGCTCTCTCAACTTCTCACTCCTCTCTCTGATTCTCTCTTTCCTTCTATCTTCTCTCTCCTTATCCTTCACTCTTCGTCTTCAATCTCCTTCCCTCCCTCTCCTCTATCCCCTTTTCCTTCTCCATCTCTCTCATCTTCTTGTCTCTCCCCCTCTCTCTATTGCCTTCTCCTTCTCTCTCCCTCTCCTCTTGCATCTCTTTTTTTTTTGCAAAGCAAAAGGGAGGCTTAGCCTCTAATTCCATTAAGTATATGTAAATTTACAGCCTACAAAAAAATGTTTCGATTACACCCTCGAGATGTGCTAAGTACACACCTAGACCCTACACTTAAGCTACGTGCATCCCAACAATTGGTGCACCTTCTAGCTCCACATTCTCTCATATATTCTCAACGCCTCCGAGCTTTGTTGTAGTCCTTTTATCTTCGGCCCCATCACTCGCACTGTCTCCTTGACTAAAGAGAAGACCTCTCCCGGCCTCTTCTCCTCATTGTCAAAAATTCTCCGGTTCCTCTCTTGCCAACACTCGTATATCGTGGCAGCAAGTGCAAGCTTCTTTGCGGCTTCATGTGTATCATCTCCCCTTCTCCCCATGATTCTCGTGACCTCTTCTTCCAATGTGCCCCCAATACGTGCATCAATACTTAGCACCCGTAATATCATCGACCACACTTTACGTGTGAAGTGGCAAGCCCAAAAAAGATGTTGTTGGTCCTCCTCGCCAAATCTGCATAGTGAGCACGTGGGGTCATGTAGAGCTCCTCGAGCTCGCATCATCACCTTCGTTACCAACCTACCCCTCATTGCCTTCCAAAGCGTCATAGCATGCTTTGGAAAGTGATTCTTATGCCACACCATAGAACTCCAGCCCACTTTACTCCGCTTTGGTATCACCCAACTCCATGCCTCCTTCATAGTAAACTTGTCATTCATAGCTCCCACTCGAGTAGGTAAATCCGGTCTACCATGGATCTTAGTTTGCCAAATCTTTGCCCAGAGCTCCTCCATGTCCATGGAGCGAGGGAAAGGTAGTCTCCAAGTACCGTCACAAATAAAATATGAGACCCAAACATCCTTTGGGACACCCATGTCGTAATGGATGCGGTCACCTCGAGGTAAAAAACCACCGGCCTCCCGCACCACGGATCTGTAAAGAAATGAATGGATGTCCCATCTCCAACTTGGTATTGGATCTTCTCCTTTGCCAACTCACGCACACGTAGTATGCCTCTCCATGCCCACGAACAAAATGAAGGGGGGCGGGCTGTCCAAATACTTCGGTTTCTCAGGTACTTTCTTCGCACACATCGCACCCAAAGCGAGTTTCCATCCTCCACAACCAACCACAATAGACGTAGGAGGCCAGCATTATTCCAATCCGTGAGTTGCTTAAGACCCAATCCTCCTTCGTCCTTTGGCATGCATATGTCCCGCCAAGCCACAACTACCCATTTTGTTGGTCCCCCCCATACGAAATGGATCATAATACTCTCTACTTCCTTCAACACCTTGCGTGGAATGAGGAAAGCTGAAGTCCAATAGATACTAAGTGAAACTAGGATACTCCTCACAAGCTCCACTCGGCCAGCCATAGACAAGTGATTCCGCTTCCAAGTGTTAAGTCGAGCTTGTACCTTGTTTATCAATCCCATGCAATGCTGCCTTGCCAGCCGCGAAGAGAAGAATGGTAAGCCCAAATACATAACCGGAAAATCCACTCTTTGCATGCCCAAGTGTGCACAGATCCATGCACCATCCGTGACCATTCCCCCCATAAACACCTGGCTCTTGGCCATATTTAGTTGCAGCCCTGATGATGAGGAGAAATCCATGAGTACCCTCTTAATCACTCGGGCATTTTCCTTTGTTGCTGCAGCAAACACCATAACATCATCCGCAAATAATAGGTGTGATACCGGGATATCCCCACAAGTTGTCGGGTCAAGGTTCCCACATTCCACTTCCTTTCGAAACATAGCACTCAACACCTCCATGCACATCACAAAGAGATAAGGGGCAAGTGGGTCACCTTGTCGAAGTCCATTCGTGGCCCCAAACGGTCTTGAGTTCTCCCCATTAACTGTCACCACAAAGGAAGCTCGGACGCACGTCATGATAAGCTTCCTCCAAAAGGGAAGGAACCCAAATCTCCTTAGTACTTCCTCAAGAAACTCCCACGACACCGAATCATACGCCTTCCGGAGGTCCAACTTCAAACACATGCGTCCTTTGCCTCTACCCAATTGCATGTTATGACAAATCTCATGTGCGAGGAGGATGTTATCCCCAATTCTTCTCCCACGAACAAAGGCACTTTGAGGTTCTCCCACCAACTTGGGTAACACTTCCTTTAACCGGTTCGCTAGGATCTTCGACAAGTATCGATACACCATATTACAAAGAGAGATAGGCCGGTAGTCATCCACCGTTGCGGGTGTTGCTTTCTTCGGGATTAAGGTAATGGAAGTGTAGTTGAACTGTCGGAGGAGTTTCCCACTCTTAAAGAAGGACTCGGCAGCCTTGAACATGTCATCCTTGATCCAATCCCATGCCACACGAAAGAATTTAGCATTGAAACCATCGGGCCCCGGTGCCTTGTCCACATTTGCCCTTTTCACCACGCGTTCGAGCTCTTGGATGGCCAAAGGCTTGATAAGCGCCCTCGCCTCCCCTTCCTCCAATTGAGGGAGTTGGATTGTCGTGTCCAAGGAGTGTACCTGAAAACCACTAGCAAACAAGTTAGAGTATCTCCTCCGGAAGGCTTCCCGGATGGCTCCCTCCTCTTCAAACAATGTCCCTCCCTCACTCACTCTTCTCACATGATTGGTGGCTCTCCTCACTCTAAGGGATGCATGGAAAAACCTTGAGTTTTGGTCACCTTCACGTAACCACCTCACCCTTGATTTTTGTCTCACCAAAGCTTCCTCCCTTGCCAACGCAAGTTGCAAAAGCTCCTTACATTCCACTTCTTGAAGCACTAGTCCCTCATCATCCCGGTGGGTTGTCCTCCGACACCTAACATCCTCAAGTACTAAACGAGCTTCACGCACTCGATCTTCCACATTTCCGAAGTTTTCAAAGCTCCACTTCTTGAGTGCCTCTTTGACCAAAGTAAGTTTTGCCGCAACTCTAAACATTGGAGTACCCTCCACCCACGTAGCCCACGCCTCTTTCACCACCTCCGGGAATTGTTCATGGTCCGCCCAAAAATTTACAAACCGAAAATTCTTCTTCTTCCTTTGTCCCTCATGAACCGTGGAAAGATTAAGCATAGCATGGTCACTAAGGTCCTTCGCGCCCACGACGTAGAACGACTCCGGAAACGCCTCCAACCATGCATGGGACATGAGGATTAGGTCAATGCGTGTCTCAATACAAGCTTCCCCATGCGATGAGTTAGTCCATGTGAATTCCCCCCCGGTAGATGGTACCTCCACGAGTTGCAAATGATCCACACAACGATTGAAATCATCCATAGCCACCACGTTGCACTCCGCACCTCCGCACTTTTCACTTGGCCATCGAATGCAATTGAAATCACCACCTACGAGCCACGGGATGGAGTCGGGGGGGGGGGGGGGGGGAGACCTAGCAAGGTCTTCCCACAACGCACGCCTCTCCAAGTGACTATTCTCCCCATACACCGCCGTTATCACTATATTGCAATCGAAAGTCTTCTCCCTCCCTTCAAATTGGAGTAGTTGTGAAGTCTCGTACACCAACTTAAGGTCGACCTTGCTCTCATCCCAAAGAACTAAGATCCTTCCCGAGTCAACCACAACATTGTTTGCCGCCCAAGTTTTTGCCCCAAGAGCCTTCCGAAACCTCTCTAGTTTCTTTGTCTTTACTTTGTGCTCCAAGAGACAAACAATATCCGCCTTTACTTCTCTTATTCGCCCCCTAATCATATGCGCACGGCCGGGGCCATTTGCTCCGCGCACATTCCACACTAAGATGTTCATCATTGCGCGCTAGGGGACTTCCGTCCCTTACCACCCCGCATTGTCTTTTGTTTCTCCAACCCCTTCTCACGAATAGCACGAAACACATCGGGTTGAGGTGAGATGGCTTCAAGATCCACCGATGGAGGTGGGGACACAAACTTTCTTCTATGTTCACCACACGTTTCTTGCCCATTACCCTCTTCTTCACTTCCATTCTTCTCCTTCGCCTCGGCTTCCCCATCAATTGCGGCTAGGATATCAAACCTTCCTCTCCCTCTTATAATACTAACTTGGGCTGATTTAGAATGGGACACAACACCTCCCTTGCTTCGGTAATGGGTAGGATCCGAAAAAACATCACACACTTCACTTAACCCATGTTTAGCACCAATCGGTGGACTAACCTTGTCAATTAATCCTCCTTTCCCTCTTTTATCTCCTTCATGCGTTAAGTGGGAGATATTGCACTCTTGTCCATTCTTTAATACTAGAGAATCTCTTTTGGAATGCTCCCCAATGATTGGTGTGGAAGAAGCTTGCTTTTCTTTTTGTCCTTTTGTGCTTTTGTCTCCACTAGTGCTCCAAATGGGGCCAAGTGTCCCTTCCTCATTTGTGGCAGCCCTTGTCCCCCCCAAAGGTGGGAACTCCTCCATGATTGGCTCATTTGAACATGCTCCTTGGTGGGCCACGAAATGTTGTTGCATTTTTATTGGTTCTTCTCCTTCCACCTTTTGTGTCTCCTCCATGATTGGCTCATTTGAACTTGCCCTCTCTTGGACCACGAAAATTTGTTGCACAAAGTTTGGCTCTTCTTCAACCACGTTTTTTTCCTTTTCCATTAACTTTACCATCCCTTGGCCCACCTTTTCCGTTTCTCCCTTGACGGATTCCGTTCCCATCTCCTCCCCCACTTGAACGTGCTCCTCCTCGCCCTCTCTAGTGCCGGCATCATCCTTGGCACATGTGATTCCTTCATCCAAGCACTCCTTCGATCGAGAAGCACCTTTGCTTCCCTTCCTTCCCACTTGGATCCACTCATGCGACACCTTTGGTGCTATCCCAACCACCTTTGCCGTCAACTTCGCTCTTTCCCTTGGTTGCTTCGGGCATCTCTCCAAACTATGGCCAAATTCATTGCACCCCCCACAATGTTTCGGTTTCCATTCGTATTCCACTTCCACCGATTCCACCCTCCCCCCCTCGACTTGCACTCCCACATACGACGGGTAGGAGAAATTGTTCCCCACTTCCACACACACACGAGCATAGCATAGCCTCCTCCCGGATGCGGTGTTTGCATCCATGTATAACGGTTTCCCAAGCACACTAATGATGTTCCCCAAAATCCTTGGTGACCAAAACCGAAGGTTAAGTTCCGGCAATCATACCCAAATTGGTATGGTCGATATCTTGCTCCTCTTCATCTCTGTTTCCGCCGTCCACTTTTGCACCACTAGTGGGGTTCCCCTAACGAACCAAGGGCCATGCTCCAAGACGTGTTTCCGGTCATCTTCCAAAGTAAAACGAAATAACAAGAACTCCTCCCGCCTTTTAATCACCTCCACGGCACCGGAAAGTCTCCATAGCTTATGAAGGTAACGCTCCAATGTCGGCAAATGTGGCTTGAAATCCACAAAATAACCAAAGAGAACCTTATCCCATGACTTAAGTGCATCCTCCACTTCTTCTCTAGTGCACACCGCCACCTTTATCCCATCCTTCTCCTCCGGTGGGCTGTAGCGTAACGCCGTTGATGCCATAGAACAGGCCGAGAAGAGCTCCGACCACTTCCTTGGTTGGTGTTGCACTTCCAAAGTGGAGTGCGCTCCACCTTCTCCATCCTTTCCCGCGTTTTCACGGCTTAAGCTTGCCTCTTGGAGATGCTTGATAGCGCCACCATCTCCAACCGGCCTCCCAATGTTGTTAGAACGTTGCAAATGCTCCATTTGCTAAAGAAAACGAGTGTTTTGGTGGAAAAAAACGTTAAAAGTAACCTAGAAACACCATAGGTTTCCCCATGCTATCCCCAAAGCTTCTCTCTCCTACTTTTTCCTTCTCTCCCTTCTCTCCCTCTTGCATCTCTCTCTCTCTCTATCTCCATCTCCGCTCTTTCTCTCTCCCTCTCTCTCCGTTTCCGTCTCCATCTCCCTCCCCTCCCCCATCTCCCTCTCCTTCACTCTCTCCCCTCCTCTCTCACTCTACCTTACTCTCTCGCTCTTCGTCTCCTTCTTCTCTCTCTCTTTCCTTCTCTCTCCTCCTTCTCTATCTCCCCTCTCTTCCACTCCTTCTCCTTCTCTGTCTCCTCCCCTCTCGCTCCCCTTGTCCTTCTCTCTCTCCTCATCTTCTCCCCACTCTACCCTTCTCCTTTTCTCTCCTTGTTCTCCTTCTTCTTCTCTCCCCTTCTTCTCCCTCCTTCTCTTCCTCCTCTCTCTCTCTCATCCCTCTCCGTCACCTTCACTCTCTCTCACTCCTCTCGTTCTCCTCCTTATCTCTCTCCTCCCCCTTTGTCTCTCCCCTTCTCCGCCTTTCTCGTTCTCCTCCTTATCTCCATCCTCTCTCTTTGTCTCTCTCCTTCTCTCTCCCCCTTCTCTCTCCTCTCTATTTCTCCCTCTTCTTACCATTGGTCTCTACTTCTCCTTCTCCCTCTCTCTTTCCTTCTCTCCTTCTCCTTCCCATCCAATCTCCTATTCCTTGTCTCTCTCCTTCTCCTCGTCCTCCTCCATCTAGCTCACTTACGGACTCTCTCTCTCCCCTTCTCTCACTCTTTCTCCATCTCCCTCTCCTCTCTCTCTCAATGCTTCTTCATCTCTCCTTCTCTTTCCCTCTCTCCGCTTCTGTAAATCGTGGACTCCTCTCTCTTCTTCTCGTTCTAATTCACACTCTCCTCCTCTGTTTCACTCCCTCCTTATCTCTCTCCTTCTCCCTCTCTCTCATTCCCTATGGTTCTCTCTACTTCTCTTCCTCTATCTCTCCTCTCTCCCTCTCCTTTCCCTTCTCACACTCTCCCCCTCTGTCCGCCTCTCCTCTCTCTCCTTCTCCTTCTAGCTCTCTCTCTCCATCTCCGTCTATCATCTTGTTCCGTCTCCCCGTTTCCCAATTTCCCTCTCTTTCGTCCTACACTCTCCATCTCTCTCTCCCCACTTCTCCTTCTCCTTCCCCCTCCTTCTCTCTCGCACCTCTCTCGTTCCCCTCTCCCTCGCCTTCTCGTCCTTCCCTCTCTCCCTCCTTTGTCGATCTCTCCACCTTTTCTCTCAACCTCTCTCTGTCTCCTTCTCCTTCGCTGCCTCTCTCTCCTTGTTCTTCTTGTCTTTTTCCTTCTCCTTCTCCTTCTCCTTCTCCGTCTCTCTCCGCTTCTTTACTCTTTCTAACCCTCTGCATCTCCTTCTCTCTCGTTCTCTCCTTCCCCTTATCCCTCTCTTTATTTCTCCTTCTCTATCCTTCGCCTTCTCCATCTCCTTCTCTCTCTTTTTCTCCTTTTGTCCTCTCCTTAGTACTCTCTCCCCTTCACTATCCTACTTCCCTCTCCCTCTACCTCCCCCTTCTCTTTCTCACTCTCTCTCTCTCCGTCTCTTGTCTCTCTTTTTCACTATCTCTCCTTATCCCATTCTTTCTATTTCTACTTCTCTTTCTCTCAACTCTCCTCCTTCTCTCTATCCGTTTCGTTCTCTCTCTCACTCTCCTTCTCATTCCTCTCTCTCTCTCTCTCTCTCACTCTCTCTCTCATCTCTTTCCCTCTCTCCTCCATCTCTCTTTCCAACTTCTCCTTCTGTTTCTCCTTGCATGTCCCTCCTCCCCTCGCTCCTTCTCCCTCTCCTTCTCTCTCATGTCTCCCCCTCTCTCCTTATCTTTCCCTCTCTCCTCCTTCTACTTCTTTCTCTATTCTTATCCTTCCTTCTCTCCCCTCTCTCCTTCTCTTTCCTTCTCTCTCCCTCCTTCTCCTTGTTCTTCACTCTCTCTTATTGTCCCGCTCTCTCAACTTCTCACTCCTCTCTCTGATTCTCTCTTTCCTTCTATCTTCTCTCTCCTTATCCCTCACTCTTCGTCTTCAATCTCCTTCCCTCCCTCTCCCCTACTTCAATCCCTCTCCTCTATCCCCTTTTCCTTCTCCATCTCTCTCATCTTCATGTCTCTCCCTCTCTCTCTCTCTCTTGCCTTCTCCTTCTCTCTCTCCCTCTCCTCTTGCATCTCTCTCTCTCTCTATCTCCATCTCCGCTCTTTCTCTCTTCCTCTCTCTCCGTCTCCGTCTCCGTTTCCGTCTCCTTCTCCCTCCCCTCCCCCATCTCCCTCTCCTTCACTCTCTCCCCTCCTCTCTCACTCTACCTTACTCTCTCGCTCTCCGTCTCCTTCTTCTCTCTCTCTTTCCTTCTCTCTCCTCCTTCTCTATCTCTCCTCTCTTCCACTCCTTCTCCTTCTCGGTCTCCTCCCCTCTCGCTCCCCTTGTCCTTCTCTCTCTCCTCATCTTCTCCCCACTCTCCCCTTCTCCTTTTCTCTCCTTGTTCTCCTTCTTCTTCTCTCCCCTTCTTCTCCCTCCTTCTCTTCCTCCTCTCTCTCTCTCATCCCTCTCCGTCACCTTCACTCTCTCTCACTCCTCTCGTTCTCCTCCTTATCTCTCTCCTCCACCTTTGTCTCTCCCCTTCTCCGCCTTTCTCGTTCTCCTCCTTATCTCCCTCGTCTCTCTTTGTCTCTCTCCTTCTCTATTTCTCTCTCCCCCTTCTCTCTCCTTCTCTCTATTTCTCCCTCTTCTTACCATTTGTCTCTACTTCTCCTTCTCCCTCTCTTTCCTTCTCTCCTTCTCATTCCCTTCCAATCTCCTATTCCTTCTCTCTCTCCTTCTCCTCGTCCTCCTCCATCTAGCTCACTTACGGACTCTCTCTCTCCCCTTCTCTCACTCTTTCTCCCTCTACCTCTCCTCTCTCTCTCTCAATGCTTCTTCATCTCTCCTTCTCTTTCTCTCTCTCCGCTTCTGTAAATCGTGGACTCCTCTCTCTCCTCTCTCTTCTTCTCGTTCTAATTCACACTCTCCTCCTCTGTTTCACTCCCTCCTTATCTCTCTCCTTCTCCCTCTCTCTTCTTCTCGTTCTAATTCACACTCTCCTCCTCTGTTTCACTCCCTCCTTATCTCTCTCCTTCTCCCTCTCTCTCATTCCCTATGGTTCTCTCTACTTCTCTTCCTCTATCTCTCCTCTCTCCCTCTCCTTTCTCTTCTCACTCTCTCCCCCTCTGTCCGCCTCTCCTCTCTCTCCTTCTCCTTCTAGCTCTCTCTCTCCATCTCCGTCTATCATCTTGTTTCGTCTCCCCGTTTCCCAATTTCCCTCTCTTTCGTCCTACACTCTCCATCTCTCTCTCCCCACTTCTCCTTCTCCTTCCCCCTCCTTCTCTCTCGTTCCCCTCTCCCTCGCCTTCTCGTCCTTCCCTCTCTCCCTCCTTTGTCGATCTCTCCACCTTTTCTCTCAACGTCTCTCCATCTCCTTCTCCTTCGTTGCCTCTCTCTCCTTTTTCTTCTTGTCTTTTTCCTTCTCCTTCTCCTTCGCCGTCTCTCTCCGCTTCTTCACCCTTTCTAACATTCTGCATCTCCTTCTCTCTCGTTCTCTCCTTCCCTTATCCCTCTCTTTCTTTCTCCTTCTCTACCCTTCGCCTTCTCCATCTCCTTCTCTCTTTTTTCTCCTTTTTTCCTCTCCTTAGTACTCTCTCTCCTTCACTATCCTACTTCCCTCTCCCTCTCCCTCCCCCTTCTCTCTCTCTCTCTCTCTCTCTCTCTCTCTCTCTCTCTCTCTCTCTCTCTCTCTCTCTCTCTCTCCCCCTTCTCTTTCTCTCTCTTTCACTATCTCTCCTTATCCCATTCTTTCTATTTCTACTTCTCGTTCTCTCAACTCTCCTCCTTCTCTCAATCCGTTTCGTTCTCTCTCTCACTCTCCTTCTCACTCCCCTCTCTCTCTCTCATCTCTTTCCCACTCTCCTCCATCTCTCTTTCCACCTTCTCCTTCTCTTTCTCCTTGCATGTCCCTCCTCCTCTCGCTCCTTCTCCCTCTCCTTCTCTCTCATGTCTCCCCCTCTCTCCTTATCTTTCCCTCTCTCCTTCTTCTACTTCTTTCTCTATTCTTATCCTTCCTTCTCTCCCCTCTCTCCTTCTCTTTCCTTCTCTCTCCCTCCTTCTCCTTGTTCTTCACCCTCTCTTATTGTCCCGCTCTCTCAACTTCTCACTCCTCTCTCTGATTCTCTCTTTCCTTCTATCTTCTCTCTCCTTATCCTTCACTCTTCGTCTTCAATCTCCTTCCCTCCCTCTCCTCTACTTCAATCCCTCTCCTCTATCCCCTTTTCCTTCTCCATCTCTCTCATCTTCTTGTCTCTCCCCCTCTCTCTCTTGCCTTCTCCTTCTCTCTCTCCCTCTCCTCTTGCATCTCTATATCTCTCTATCTCCATCTCCGCTCTTTCTCTCTCCTTCTCTCTCCGTCTCCGTCTCCGTTTCCGTCTCCTTCTCCCTCCCCTCCTCCATCTCCCTCTCCTTCACTCTCTCCCCTCCTCTCTCACTCTACCTTACTCTCTCGCTCTCCGTCTCCTTCTTCTCTCTCTCTTTCCTTCCCTCTCCTCCTTCTCTATCTCTCCTCTCTTCCACTCCTTCTCCTTCTCGGTCTCCTCCCCTCTCGCTCCCCTTGTCCTTCTCTCTCTCCTCATCTTTTCCCCACTCTGCCCTTCTCCTTTTCTCTCCTTGTTCTCCTTCTTCTTCTCTCACCTTCTTCTCCCTCTTTCCCTTCCTCCTCTCTCTCTCTCTCATCCCTCTCCGTCACCTTCACTCTCTCTCACTCCTCTCGTTCTCCTCCTTATCTCTCTCCCCCCCCCCTTTGTCTCTCCCCTTCTCCGCCTTTCTCGTTCTCCTCCTTATCTCCCTCCTCTCTCCTTGTCTCTCACCTTCTCTCTTTCTCTCTCCCCCTTCTCTCTCCTTCTCTCTATTTCTCCCTCTTCTTACCATTGGTCTCTACTTCTCCTTCTCCCTCTCTCTTTCCTTCTCTCCTTCTCCTTCCCTTCCAATCTCCTATTCCTTCTCTCTCTCCTTCTTCTCGTCCTCCTCCATCTAGCTCACTTACGGACTCTCTCTCTCCCCTTCTCTCACTCTTTCTCCCTCTACCTCTCCTCTCTCTCTCAATGCTTCTTCATCTCTCCTTCGCTTTCTCTCTCTCCGCTTCTGTGAATCGTGGACTCCTCTCTCTCCTCTCTCTTCTTCTCGTTCTAATTCACACTCTCCTCCTCTGTTTCACTCCCTCCTTATCTCTCTCCTTCTCCCTCTCTCTCATTCCCTATGGTTCTCTCTACTTCTCTTCCTCTATCTCTCCTCTCTCACTCTCCTTTCCCTTCTCACTCTCTCCCCCTCTGTCCGCCTCTCCTCTCTCTCCTTCTCCTTCTAGCTCTCTCTCTCCATCTCCGTCTATCATCTTGTTCCGTCTCCCCGTTTCCCAATTTCCCTCTCTTTCGTCCTACACTCTCCATCTCTCTCTCCCCACTTCTCCTTCTCCTTCCCCCTCCTTCTCTCTCGCACCTCTCTCGTTCCCCTCTCCCTCGCCTTCTCGTCCTTCCCTCTCTCCCACCTTTGTCGATCTCTCCACCTTTTTCTCTCAACCTCTCTCCATCTCCTTCTCCTTCGTTGCCTCTCTCTCCTTTTTCTTCTTGTCTTTTTCCTTCTCCTTCTCCTTCTCTGTCTCTCTCCGCTTCTTCACCCTTTCTAACCCTCTGCATCTCCTTCTCTCTCGTTCTCTCCTTCCCCTTATCCCTCTCTTTCTTTCTCCTTCTCTACCCTTCGCCTTCTCCATCTCCTTCTCTCTCTTTTTCTCCTTTTGTCCTCTCCTTAGTACTCTCTCTCCTTCACTATCCTACTTCCCTCTCCCTCCCCCTTCTCTCTTTTTCACTATCTCTCCTTATCCCATTCCCCCTCTCTCTCTCTCACTCCTTCTCATTCCCCCTCTCTCTCTCATCTCTTTCCCTCTCTCCTCCATCTCTCTTTCCACCTTCTCCTTCTCTTTCTCCTTGCATGTCCCTCTCTCTCTCTCATCTCTTTCCCTTTCTCCTCCATATCTCTTTCCACCTTCTCCTTCTCTTTCTCCTTGCATGTCCCTCTCTCTCTCTCTCATCTCTTTCCCTCTCTCCTCCATCTCTCTTTCCACCTTCTCCTTCTCTTTCTCCTTGCATGTCCCTCTCTCTCTCTCATCTCTTTCCCTCTCTCCTCCATCTCTCTTTCCACCTTCTCCTTCTCTTTCTCCTTGCATGTCCCTCCTCCTCTCGCTCCTTCTCCCTCTCCTTCTCTCTCATGTCTCCCCCTCTCTCCTTATCTTTCCCTCTCTCCTCCTTCTACTTCTTTCTCTATTCTTATCCTTCCTTTTCTCCCCTCTCTCCTTCTCTTTCCTTCTCTCTCCCTCCTTCTCCTTGTTCTTCACTCTCTCTTATTGTCCCGCTCTCTCAACTTCTCACTCCTCTCTCTGATTCTCTCTTTCCTACTATCTTCTCTCTCCTTATCCCTCACTCTTGGTCGTCAATCTCCTTCCCTCCCTCTCCTCTATCCCCTTTTCCTTCTCCATCTCTCTCATCTTCTTGTCTCTCCCCCTCTCTCTCTTGCCTTCTCCTTCTCTCTCTCCCTCTCCTCTTGCATCTCTCTCTCTCTCTATCTCCATCTCCGCTCTTTCTCTCTCCCTCTCTCTCCATCTCCGTCTCCGTTTCCGTCTCCTTCTCCCTCCCCTCCTCTCTCACTCTACCTTACTCTCTCGCTCTCCGTCTCCTTCTTCTCTCTCTCTTTCCTTCTCTCTCCTCCTTCTCTATCTCTCCTCTCTTCCACTCCTTCTCCTTCTCGGTCTCCTCCACTCTCGCTCCCCTTGTCGTTCTCTCTCTCCTCATCTTCTCCCCACTCTCCCCTTCTCCTTTTCTCTCCTTGTTCTCCTTCTTCTTCTCTCCCCTTCTTCTCCCTCCTTCCCTTCCTCCTCTCTCTCTCTCATCCCTCTCCGTCACCTTCACTCTCTCTCACTCCTCTCGTTCTCCTCCTTATCTCTCTCCTCCCCATTTGTCTCTCCCCTTCTCCGCCTTTCTCGTTCTCCTCCTTATCTCCCTCCTCTCTCTTTGTCTCTCTCCTTCTCTCTTTCTCTCTCCCCCTTCTCTCTCCTTCTCTCTATTTCTCCCTCTTCTTACCATTGGTCTCTACTTCTCCTTCTCCCTCTCTCTTTCCTTCTCTCCTTCTCCTTCCCTTCCAATCTCCTATTCCCTCTCTCTCTCTCCTTCTCCTCGTCCTCCTCCATCTAGCTCACTTACGGACTCTCTCTCCCCTTCTCTCACTCTTTCTCCCTCTACCTCTCCTCTCTCTCTCAATGCTTCTTCATCTCTCCTTCTCTTTCTCTCTCTCCGCTTCTGTAAATCGTGGACTCCTCTCTCTCCTCTCTCTTCTTCTCGTTCTAATTCACACTCTCCTCTCTCCCTCTCCTTTCCCTTCTCACTCTCTCCCCTCTGTCCGCCTCTCCTCTCTCTCCTTCTCCTTCTAGCTCTCTCTCTACATCTCCGTCTATCATCTTGTTCCGTCTCCCCGTTTCCCAATTTCCCTCTCTTTCGTCCTACACACTCCATCTCTCTCTCCCCACTTCTCCTTCTCCTTCCCCCTCCTTCTCTCTCGCACCTCTCTCGTTCCCCTCTCCCTCGCCTTCTCGTCCTTCCCTCTCTCCCTCCTTTGTCGATCTCTCCACCTTTTCTCTCAACCTCTCTCCATCTCCTTCTCCTTCGCTGCCTCTCTCTCCTTTTTCTTCTTGTCTTTTTCCTTCTCCTTCTCCTTCTCCTTCTCCGTCTCTCTCCGCTTCTTCACCCTTTCTAACCCTCTGCATCTCCATCTCTCTCGTTCTCTCCTTCCCCTTATCCCTCTCTTTCTTTCTCCTTCTCTACCCTTCGCCTTCTCCATCTCCTTCTCTCTCTTTTTCTCCTTTTGTCCTCTCCTTAGTACTCTCTCTCCTTCACTATCCTACTTCCCTCTCCCTCCCCCTTCTCTCTCTCTCTCTCTCTCCGTCTCTTGTCTCTCTTTTTCACTATCTCTCCTTATCCCATTCTTTCTATTTCTACTTCTCTTTCTCTCAACTCTCCTCCTTCTCTCTATCCGTTTCGTTCTCTCTCTCACTCTCCTTCTCATTCCCCTCTCTCTCTCATCTCTTTCCCTCTCTCCTCCATCTCTCTTTCCACCTTCTCCTTCTCTTTCTCCTTGCATGTCCGTCCTCCTCTCGCTCCTTCTCCCTCTCCTTCTCTCTCATGTCTCCCCCTCTCTCCTTATCTTTCCCTCTCTCCTCCTTCTACTTCTTTCTCTATTCTTATCCTTCCTTCTCTCCCCTCTCTCCTTCTCTTTCCTTCTCTCTCCCTCCTCCTTGTTCTTCACTCTCTCTTATTGTCCCGCTCTCTCAACTTCTCACTCCTCTCTCTGATTCTCTCTTTCCTTCTATCTTCTCTCTCCTTATCCCTCACTCTTCGTCTTCAATCTCCTTCCCTCCCTCTCCTCTACTTCAATCCCTCTCCTCTATCCCCTTTTCCTTCTCCATCTCTCTCATCTTCTTGTCTCTCCCCCTCTCTCTTGCCTTCTCCTTCTCTCTCTCCCTCTCCTCTGGCATCTCTCTCTCTCTATCTCCATCTCCGCTCTTTCTCTCTCCCTCTCTCTCCGTCTCCGTCTCCGTTTCCGTCTCCTTCTCCCTCCCATCTCCCTCTCCTTCACTCTCTCCCCTCCTCTCTTTTTTTTGCAAAATAAAAGGGCGGTCTCGGCAGAGCCGCTAAATTTATTGATGCCTCAATAAACGTACATGCAAAAAAAGCATACAGTGAAGTGCTATGAATTACTCTGGAATGAGCAATTCGTATTCGCGAAAATAAAAACAAACATCGACTCACGCTAGTCTAACAACGGGTCCTAATCCTACTCGTGCAAGTTACACAATACTCCCCACGCCTAAGCTTGACATTCTCAAGAAGCACAACTAACGTCGACCCTTCTTCTTCTTCTTCTTCACCTTTTTCCTCTTTGACGCTTTCACGAGTTTTGAGGTGCCCGCGCTCAATCCATCTGAATCTGAATCGTAGCACCATGGCTCCTCCACATAGGAACGCACATCTCCATGCTTCTTTTTGATGCGCATGAACTCCCTTTGCTCTAACCCCATTAACGCGGCATCCTCGATATCACTTGGTGTGAGCTCCTCATAATCCATATTGCCCTTCCCGCCATTCTTCAAGAGGTTTTGTTGCCTCTTCACGACCTCACGTACACCTTGGAAGGTGGATTGGGGTGAAAGATCATCTAAGTTCACCATTGGCGGGGGGATCGCATCCTAGCCCGTTCGCCTATTACTCCTATACGTCCGGGGTCACCTTCCAATTTTCCCTCCAAAATCCTCATGCCTCCTTGTAAATCACGTGTGGAGCAAGTCCCACCCAAAAAGCATGCATGCACACTCCCATCCTCACGTATATGGTCCTTTCTTTGGCCAAAAGGATCCTTTGGCAATGACTGGATGTCATTGCCACGTGGCACGTGCTGGTTCGTGGTCTCCCTTGAGCCCTCCTTTTGTGCAAGAGAAGCTTCCACCTTTCCACATGTCCTCCCCTCCTTTTCTTCCCTTCTAACACCATTGTCCCCACAAGAGACAAAATTGGTTTCTTCCTTTCTACTTTTGGTCCCCAACACTTTTGGGACTACAAACCCACCCACTACCTTGTCCTTCTTGTCTCCCAAAGGCTGCCCACCCTTTCCACATGGCATTTCCCAATTTGTCCTCTCCATATGGGAGGAGCACACCTCTTCTTGAGCTAAATTCAAATTTTCCTCCACTCCTCCATGTTGGCACGTGAATCCACATGGCTCATCCCCATTTGGCACATCATCCACGTCATCCTCATCCACGTCCACATCAGCCCCTCCCTCCACGTCATCACCTTCTTCCTTGCTCCCAAAGATGGCCAAGGTAGCTCCGACGTCTTCTCCCTCCTCCCGGCCTTCCTCTTCCTTTGGATCTTTCTCAAATCCGTCATCCACCACTACTACAACGGGGACCTTCCTTCCTCCAACACCATGAGTGACATCCTTTTTCATGGCCGGCCGCCGGCCATCCACTACCGCCCACTCTTCCTTGCGCTTGATTCTCTCCTTCCCAACCGGTGGCACATACATCTTCTTTGGGCACCTCTCTACCACATGCCCAAACTCTTCACACTTCGCACAATACCCGGGAATCCACTCATACTCAACGGCCACCCTCGTCACCCCTCCTTCCTCCACGCACACCTCAACCCACTTGGGGTAGTTGAAGTCGTGGTTCACCTCTACACACACTCGCGCATATGCCAACCTCCTTCCGGATGCGGTGTGTTCATCCATGTGAAGCGGTCTCCCAAGAACACTAGCAATGGAGCTTAGATTTCTAGAGGACCAAAAATGAAGGTCCAACTCTGGCAAGCGAATCCAAATCGGTACCGTAGTAATCTTTGCTCGCTTCATCTCAACCTCCGGTCCCCAAGATTGGACGACTAGTGGTGCACCCCGGATGAACCACGGCCCACCCTCAAGGGCACGCTAACGGTCCTCTCCCAACGTGAAACGAAAGAGTAGGAAGCCTTGGCTCCGTTTTATGACCTCCAAACCTCCGACCAGCCCCCAAAGCTTTTGTAGATGGCGTTCTAATGTCGGCAAATGTGCCTTGAAGTTGATGAAATAGCCCACTAACACCTTATCCCAACGTTTGAGAGCTTCGGCCACTTCCTCTCTCGAGCACCTAGCCACCTTTCCTCCCTCCTTCTCGCCCGGTGGAACAAACTCCAACTTTGTCATGGAGGTCTCGCCGGCATTGAAGAGATCCGACCATCTCTTAGGCTGAGGTGGTGAGATCCTTGCGCCCCCCTCCACGCGTTTTGGTGTCTCATGAGGATGCTTTCCCACGCCACCATCCCCATTTGGCTCAACCAAACGAGAAGAGCTCTCCATAGAGAGAGAGAGCACGAGATTTGGTGGAGAAAAGAGTGGTTTTGGTGGAGAAATGAGTGGTTTTGGTGGAGAAATGAGAGTTTTTGGTGGAGGAAACGTGAAGGAGGGAGCTAGGAAACCCTCCATCTCCTTCTCCTCGTCGTTTCTCCCTTGCTCGCCGGAGTTCCGGCCGTCCGGCGCCGGCATCTCGCCGGGTCCGGCGAGGGAGGACAGGCCGGCGACCTGGGGTGGCCGGCCGGCGGCCGTGGCTGCCAAGGGGGGCCATGGAGGAGGCTCCCCCAGGCACACCCTCACCCTCTCTCCCCTCCTCTCTCACTCTACCTTACTCTCTCGCTCTCCGTCTCCTTCTTCTCTCTCTCTTTCCTTCTCTCTCCTCCTTCTCTATCTCTCCTCCCTTCCACTCCTTCTCCTTCTCGGTCTCCTCCCCTCTCGCTCCCCTTGTCCTTCTCTCTCTCCTCATCTTCTCCCCACTCTCCCCTTCTCCTTTTCTCTCCTTGTTCTCCTTCTTCTTCTCTCCCCTTCTTCTCCCTCCTTCCCTTCCTCCTCTCTCTCTCATCCCTCTCCGTCACCTTCACTCTCTCTCACTCCTCTCGTTCTCCTCCTTATCTCTCTCCTCCCCCTTTGTCTCTCCCCTTCTCCGCATTTCTCGTTCTCCTCCTTATCTCCCTCCTCTCTCTTTGTCTCTCTCCTTCTCTCTTTCTCTCTCCCCCTTCTCTCTCCTTCTCTCTATTTCTCCCTCTTCTTACCATTGGTCTCTACTTCTCCTTCTCCCTCTCTCTTTCCTTCTCTCCTTCTCCTTCCCTTCAAATCTCCTATTCCTTCTCTCTCTCCTTCTCCTCGTCCTCCTCCATCTAGCTCACTTACGGACTCTGTTTTTTTTTGCAAAGCAAAAGGGAGGCTTGGCCTCTAAATTCTATTAAGTATGTGTGTAAAATTACATCCTACCAAAATTTAAAGCTGAAGCTTGCGGGACATACAAGGTGCACATCCAGCCACTAACATACTCTCCTTCTATCTCGCCCAATGGGCTACAAAATTCTACGTTTTCCTACGTCCTATATATTATTCGCACTCATGGAATTTCGCCAAAAGTCTTCAAAAATCTTCAACTTTTCGGGGTCTTCTTTGATTGCCTTTATGTCCACCCCCATAACCCTTACCGCCTCTTTTGCGATTTCCGCAACCTCCTTTGATCTTTTCTCCTCATCCTCAAAGATACGTCTATTTCTTTCCATCCAACACTCGTGCACCACCGCACTCAATGCTAAGCTCATGATATCCCTCTCCAAACCCGTCACATGGGCTCCAAGTATCCCAATAGCTTCAGCCTCCAAGGACTCTTTGATGGTGCGGTGCAAAGGCATACCGAAACGGACTTGGTTCCATACTTGTCGAGTGAAATCACAAGCCCAAAACAAATGGGTCATATCTTCCACTCCCGTTTTGCAAAGGACACATGTGGTATCATATTTCGCCCCTCTTTGTCTCATCAAGCACTTCGTCATCAATCTTCCTCTTAGTGCCCGCCACAGTGAAAGAGAATTTTGGAACGTGGTGCTTGTGCCACACTACTCGCGTCCACCTCACTTCCTCCTTTCTTTTGAGAACCCATGTCCATGCTCACGCATGGTGAATTTTTCGGTCGTGGCCCCTACACGCACGGGTTTATCCCGTCCTCCATGGATTTTAATCCCCAAAATATGTGGCCACAACTCGATCATTTCCGACGACCTTGGGTATGGGAGACTCCATTCTCCCCCTCGAATGAAATATGACACCCAAGTGTCCTTTGGCACACCCATATCATAATGTAATCTCTCACCCTCCGGTTGGCTAAGCAATGGTATACCACACCAAGGATCTAGGAAGAACCGAATACTTGTCCCATCTCCCACTTGGTATTGAATCTTTTCCTTCACTTGTTCTCGGACACTCAAGAGGCCCCTCCATGCCCACGAACATGATGACGGGGGTCGAGCAAGCCAAATACTCCCATTTCACATGTACTTCCGCCGAATGCATCTAACCCACAAGGATTGATCATTTTCCACCACCAACCAAAATAACCGCATCATCCCGGCAGTATTCCAATCAACTAGTCGCCGAAACCCCAAGCCACCTTCCATTTTGGGTGTACAAATATCCTTCCACGCCACGGCCACCCACTTCTTCTCACCTCCCCAAACAAAATGGACCATAAGCCGTTCCACCTCATGTAAGACACTTCTAGGCACCAAGAAAGCGGAGGTCCAATAGATACTCATTGACGTGATCACACTCCTAATCAACTCCACTCGTCCCGACATTGATAGAAAATTCCTCTTCCATGTGCTCAACCGTGCTCTCACCTTCTCAACTAAGTCCACACAATGGATTCGCCCAAGTCTAGCCGAGAACAAGGGGAGTCCCAAGTATAGAACCGGAAAGGCAACTCGCTCCATTCCCAAGTGCTCGCAAATCCATGCCCCATGTGTCACATCTCCTCCCATAAAAACTTGACTCTTCGATGTGTTAAGTTGCAGCCCGGACGTAGAGGAGAAGCTCTCAAGGATTCTCTTGATGACTCTTGCGTTAGCCCTTGTAGCCTTTGCAAAAACCATCACATCATCGGCGAATAGAAGGTGGGAAACTCGGACATCACCACATCTTGCCGGCTCAAGTGTTCGTTCTTCAACTTCCTTTGTAATCATACTACTTAGAACTTCCATGCAAAGTACAAATAAGTATGGCGCAAGAGGGTCACCTTGCCTAAGGTCATTTGTTGCTCGAAAAGCTTTTGAATTTGCTCCATTCACTGTGACCACAAAAGATGCACGAACACAAGCCATGATCCACTTCCTCCACTTGCTCGGGAACCCAAATCTTTGGAGCACTTCTTCAAGGAAAGACCACGAGATCGAGTCATACGCTTTCCTCAGATCCAACTTTAGACACATTCTCCCATGTCCTCTCTCCAAATGCATGTTGTGACAAATCTCATGAGCGAGAAGGATGTTGTCGCTGATCCTCCGGCCACTCACAAATGCACTTTGAGACTCACCAACCAACCGAGGAAGCACCTTCTTCAGCCTACAAGCCAAGACCTTTGAGAGGTAGCGGTACATCATATTGCAAAGAGATATAGGGCGGTAATCGTCGATCGATTGTGGCGTAGACTTCTTTGGTATAACCGTGATGGAAGTATAGTTGATTTGCGCAAGGAGTTTTCCATTTCTCACGAACGAGTCCACCGCCTTGAACAAGTCATGCTTCACACACGACCAAGATGCCTTGAAGAATTTGGCATTGAAGCCGTCGGGACCCGGCGCCTTGTCCACATTTGAGTGCATCACAACCCTCTCTAGCTCTTCCATAGTGACAGCCTTGATGAGGTCGTTTGCTTCCACCCCCTCAAGTTGTGGCAACTCAAGGGTTGGATCTATTCTTCGTACCTGAAAACCATTAGCAAACAAGTTAGAGTAACGACGCCGAAACGCCTCACGAATATCTATCTCACTTTCAATGGCCACTCCCTCCACTAACACTCGCCTCACATGATTGGTGGCTCTCCTCACTCTAAGGGAAGCATGGAAAAATCTAGAGTTTCGGTCTCCTTCTCGTAACCATCTCACCCTCGATTTTTGTCTCACAATGGATTCTTCTCGAACTAGTGCTTCGTTTAGGCCATTCTTGCACTCAATGTCCGATTCTAATAGACTCGCCTCCTCAGGTTCCTCCCTTCTCTTAAGCCGCACCACCTCAAGGGCGTGCCTAGCTTCCACCACTCTTTGCTCCACATTACCAAAAGTAGACCCACTCCACTTCTTTAAAGCCTTCTTGACTTCCTCTAATTTTGCAACCACTCGAAACATGGGTGTGCCTTCCACAAGAGTAGACCAAGTCGTGCCCACCACATTTAAAAAGTCCTCATGCTCAGCCCAAAAATTCTGAAAACGAAACATTCGAGCCTTCCTTTCACCCATCTTCTCCGTAATCATGACAAGAGGCGCATGGTCACTCAAGTCCTTCCCTCCCACTTCATAAAAAGACTCCGAAAATTCAGCTATCCATGCATGTGAAATGAGCATCCGGTCGATACGTGTCTCAATACAAGCTTCTCCTCGTGAGGAATTTGTCCAAGTGAACTCGTCCCCCGTTGATGGTGCCTCCAAAAGTTGTAGACGATCGATACAAGTGTTGAATTCAGCCATGGCCGTCATATTCAGCCCCGCTCCTCCCTTCTTCTCACTCCCCTTCCTAATGCAATTGAAATCACCACATACAAGCCAAGGAGTGTCATCACCCGGTGACGCTCTCCCAAGATCCTCCCAAAGTGCTCGTCTTTCAACATGTCCATTTGCACCATACACCATTGTCAACACAATCACCTTTCCACTCACCAAATCATTTCCTTCAAGTTGCACCATTTGGGCCGATTCCCATGTAACCCGGAGATCCACTTTGCTATCATTCCACATAACTAAAATCCGACCCGAATCCACAATTATATTATTTGCAGCCCATTGTTGTTGTCCCCAAATTGATCTCCGAAATCGATCCAACTTCTTTGTCTTCACCTTGTGCTCCACAATACATACCACATCCGCCTTAACTTCCTTTATTTTCCCCCTTATCATGTGTGCTCGGCCGGGGAGATTTATGCCGCGCACATTCCATACTAAGACTATCATGATTTTTGTGTAGGGGACCGGGGTCCCTTTCCGCCTCATTGCCTTTTGTTGTGCCCCCACCTTCGCGCGTATAGCTTTGAATGCCTCGGGTTGTGGAGAAATGGATTCAAGGTCCACTGAAGGAGGTGGAGAGGAAACCCTTGCAACCATTCTTTTCTTCTCCTCCACCTTTCCTTCACCCTCCTCTTCGTCAAAAAAACCCACATCCGCCAATCCACTCAACACTTCAAACCGGCCCTTACTCGGTGCTTCTCCAAGGTCACACTCCACACTAGGTAACCCCTCCTCTAGTTGACGCACCAATTTTCTTGGTGCAATCCAGCCGTCCTTTGCATGAGAAATATGCAATTCCCTCTCCTCAAAATCACGTGACACCTCCTCATCCACCACAACCCCACATAAATTTCCACTCCCATATTTAATTCCCTCACTAGAGCATAACTCCAATCCCTTCTCTTTAACCATTCCAAGTGTCACCTCCTTGTTTGTTTCTTTCTCTTGCAAGGCACTTTTGGTCCCCCCATGATTTTTGAATTCCACCCCTATGATTGGCTCTTCCACAAAGCACACCTTAGTAGTACCTTTTATGACACCCTTTTGCTTTTTCATAATTTGTCCCCCTTCTTTTGCTTTTTGTCCCCCTTGCTCATTCCCACTTGGTCCAACTACGGCATACACCTCCCCTCCGACTCCCTGACCAGCCATCTCCGGCGAGCTGGCGCCAGCAGCCGCCCCAACTCCGGCGAGCTCAACTACCACCAAATTTTCCTCATTTTCCTTGTCTTCGACGCCCATCACCCCTCCCTCGCCTCCTAGATCATCGGAACCACCCACTTCCCTTCCTTTCCTTCCAACTACCACCCATTCCTTCCTCTTTCCCTTCACACCCACTCCACCATGATTTTCTCCTTTTGCTCTCCTCGGGCACTTCTCATGAACGTGACCAAACTCCTTGCACTCATCACAATAGCCTAGCCTCCATTCATACTCTATTGAAATTTCCTCCACCTCTCCTCCTTCAATTTGCACTCGAACCATTGGAGGGTAATCAAACGTACATGGCACCTCCACACACACACGTGCATACGCCAACCTTCTACCCAAAGCCGTATTTTCGTCCATGTAGAGTGGTCTTCCCATAACACTTGCAATGATACTAAGATTTTTTGAAGACCAAAACCTAAGATCAAGCTCCGGCATACGTACCCATATAGGAACCGTAGACATGGATGCACGCCTCATCACCGTCGATGGAGTCCACCTTTGCACCACAAGCGGTGTTCCTCGAACAAACCATGGCCCATTTTCGAGAACCATCTCTAAATCTTTCATCGTGGTGAAGCGAAACAACAAGAAGCCCTCCTTGCGCCGAATGACCTCCAAACCACCGGACAACTTCCACAAACGTGGCAAGACTCTCTCAAGGGTGGGGAGATGAGGCCGAAAATCAACAAAATATCCAAGAAGAACTTTGTCCCACCTCTTGAGAGCATCCACCACCTCTTCACGTGAACAATGGCCCATACGAACCCCCTCCTTCACCATCGGCTCCACAAACTCCAAGGCCGTAGATGCCCTTGGTGTGGATGTGAAAAGATCTGTCCACTTCTTAGGAACAAGTGGTGCATCACCCATTGCACCCTCCTTTCCCGAGGCCTCAACAAACATGGCTTCTCCACCCACCTTTTGCGGATGTTGGAGATGCAAAACCATGCCACCATCTCTCCCACACGTCATTGCTAGAGAAGAACGAAGAAAACGCACCAAAATAGTGAAAAAACGAAGGTTTTAGATGGAAAAACGAAGAAAACGACCCCAAAAACCCCTAGAATCGCCCATGTCTCCCCAGAGCTTCTCTCTCCTACTTTTCCTCTTTCTCTCTCCTTGTCCCTCTTCTCCTTATCCCACTCTCTTTATCTCACTCACTTACGGACTCTCTCTCTCCCCTTCTCTCACTCTTGCTCCCTCTACCTCTCCTCTCTCTCTCAATGCTTCTTTATCTCTCCTTCTCTTTCTCTCTCTCCGCTTCTTTAAATCGTGGACTCCTCTCTCCCCTCTCTCTTCTTCTCGTTCTAATTCACACTCTCCTCCTCTGTTTCACTCCCTCCTTATCTCTCTCCTCCCTCTCTCTCATTCCCTATGGTTCTCTCTACTTCTCTTCCTCTATCTCTCCTCTCTCCCTCTCCTTTCCCTTCTCACTCTCTCCCCCTCTGTCCGCATCTCCTCTCTCTCCTTCTCCTTCTAGCTCTCTCTCTCCATCTCCGTCTATCATCTTGTTCCGTCTCCCCGTTTCCCAATTTCCCTCTCTTTCGTCCTACACTCTCCATCTCTCTCTCCCCACTTCTCCTTTTCCTTCCCCCTCCTTCTCTCCCGCACCTCTCTCGTTCCCCTCTCTCTCCTTTTGTCCTCTCCTTAGTACTCTCTCTCCTTCACTATCCTACTTCCCTCTCCCTCCCCCTTCTCTTTCTTTCTCTCTCTCTCTCTCTCTCTCTCTCTCTCTCTCTCTCTCTCTCTCTCTCTCTCTCTCTCTCTCTCTCTCTCTCTCTCTCTCTCTCTCTCTCTCTCTCTCTCTCTCTCTCTCTCTCTCCGTCTCTTGTCTCTCTTTTTCACTATCTCTCCTTATCCCATTCTTTCTATTTCTACTTCTCTTTCTCTCAACTCTCCTCCTTCTCTCTATCCGTTTCGTTCTCTCTCTCACTCTCCTTCTCATTCCCCTCTCTCTCTCTCATCTCTTTCCCTCTCTCCTCCATCTCTCTTTCCACCTTCTCCTTCTCTTTCTCCTTGCATGTCCCTCCTCCTCTCTCTCCTTCTCCCTCTCCTTCTCTCTCATGTCAACCCCTCTCTCCTTATCTTTCCCTCTCTCCTCCTTCTACTTCTTTCTCTATTCTTATCCTTCCTTCTCTCCCCTCTCTCCTTCTCTTTCCTTCTCTCTCCCTCCTTCTCCTTGTTCTTCACTCTCTCTTATTGTCCCGTTCTCTCAACTTCTCACTCCTCTCTCTGATTCTCTCTTTCCTTCTATCTTCTCTCTCCTTATCCCTCACTCTTCGTTTTCAATCTCCTTCCCTTCCTCTCCTCTACTTCAATCCCTCTCCTCTATCCCCTTTTCCTTCTCCATCTCTCTCATCTTCTTGCCTCTCCCCCCCTCTCTCTTGCCTTCTCCTTCTCACTCTCCCTCTCCTCTTGCATCTCTCTCTCTCTATCTCCATCTCCGCTCTTTCTCTCTCCCTCTCTCTCCGTCTCCGTCTCCGTTTCCGTCTCCTTCTCCCTCCCCTCCTCCATCTCCCTCTCCTTCACTCTCTCCCCTCCTCTCTCACTCTACCTTACTCTCTCGCTCTCCGTCTCCTTCTTCTCTCTCTCTTTCCTTCTCTCTCCTCCTTCTCTATCTCTCCTCTCTTCCACTCCTTCTCCTTCTCGGTCTACTCCCCTCTCGCTCCCCTTGTCCTTCTCTCCCTCCTCATCTTCTCCCCACTCTCCCCTTCTCCTTTTCTATCCTTGTTCTCCTTCTTCTTCTCTCCCCTTCTTCTCCCTCCTTCCCTTCCTCCTATCTCTCTCTCATCCCTCTCCGTCACCTTCACTCTCTCTCACTCCTCTCGTTCTCCTCCTTATCTCTCTCCTCCCCCTTTGTCTCTCCCCTTCTCCGCCTTTCTCGTTCTCCTCCTTATCTCCCTCCTCTCTCTTTGTCTCTCTCCTTCTCTCTTTCTCTCTCCCCTTTCTCTCTCCTTCTCTCTATTTCTTCCTCTTCTTACCATTGGTCTCTACTTCTCCTTCTCCCTCTCTCTTTCCTTCTCTCCTTCTCCTTCCCTTCCAATCTCCTATTCCTTCTCTCTCTCCTTCTCCTCGTCCTCCTCTATCTAGCTCACTTACGGACTCTCTCTCTCCTTCTCTCACTCTTTCTCCCTCTACCTCTCCTCTCTCTCTCAATGCTTCTTCATCTCTCCTTCTCTTTCTCTCTCTCCGCTTCTGTAAATCGTGGACTCCTCTCTCTCCTCTCTCTTCTTCTCGTTCTTATTCACACTCTCCTCCTCTGTTTCACTCCCTCCTTATCTCTCTCTTTCTCCCTCTCTCTCATTCCCTATGGTTCTCTCTACTTCTCTTCCTCTATCTCTCCTCTCTCCCTCTCCTTTCCCTTCTCACTCTCTCCCCCTCTGTCCGCCTCTCCTCTCTCTCCTTCTCCTTCTAGCTCTCTCTCTCCATCTCCGTCTATCATCTTGTTCCGTCTCCCTGTTTCCCAATTTCCCTCTCTTTCGTCCTACACTCTCCATCTCTCTCTCCCCACTTCTCCTTCTCTTTCCCCCTCCTTCTCACTCGCACCTCTCTCGTTCCCCTCTCCCTCGCCTTCTCGTCCTTCCCTCTCTCCCTCCTTTGTCGATCTCTCCACCTTTTCTCTCAACCTCTCGCCATCTCCTTCTCCTTCCCTGCCTCTCTCTCCTTTTTCTTCTTGTCTTTTTCCTTCTCCTTCTCCTTCTCCGTCTCTCTCCGCTTCTTCACTCTTTCTAACCCTCTGCATCTCCTTCTCTCTCGTTCTCTCCTTCCCCTTATCCCTCTCTTTCTTTCTCCTTCTCTACCCTTCGCCTTCTCCATCTCCTTCTCTCTCTTTTTCTCCTTTTGTCCTCTCCTTAGTACTCTCTCTCCTTCACTATCCTACTTCCCTCTCCCTCCCCCTTCTCTCTCTCTCTCTCTCTCTCTCTCTCTCTCTCTCTCTCTCTCTCACTCTCTCTCTCTGTCTCTTGTCTCTCTTTTTCACTATCTCTCCTTATCCCATTCTTTCTATTTCTACTTCTCTTTTCTCAACTCTCCTCCTTCTCTCTATCTGTTTCGTTCTCTCTCTCACTCTCCTTCTCATTCCGCTCTCTCTCTCTCATCTCTTTCCCTCTCTCCTCCATCTCTCTTTCCACCTTCTCCTTCTCTTTCTCCATGCATGTCCCTCCTCTCGCTCCTTCTCCCTCTCCTTCTCTCTCATGTCTCCCCCTCTCTCCTTATCTTTCCCTCTCTCCTCCTTCTACTTCTTTCTCTATTCTTATCCTTCCTTCTCTCCCCTCTCTCCTTCTCTTTCCTTCTCTCTCCCTCCTTCTCCTTGTTCTTCACTCTCTCTTATTGTCCTGCTCTCTCAACTTCTCACTCCTCTCTCTGATTCTCTCTTTCCTTCTATCTTCTCTCTCCTTATCCTTCACTCTTCGTCTTCAATCTCCTTCCCTCCCTCTCCTCTATCCCCTTTTCCTTCTCCATCTCTCTCATCTTCTTGTCTCTCCCCCTCTCTCTCTTGCCTTCTGCTTCTCTCTCTCCCTCTCCTCTTGCATCTCTCTCTCTATCTCCATCTCCGCTCTTTCTCTCTCCCTCTCTCTCAGTCTCTGTCTCCGTTTCCGTCTCCTTCTCCCTCCCCTCTCCCATCTCCCTCTCCTTCACTCTCTCCCCTCCTCTCTCACTCTACCTTACTCTCTCGCTTTCCGTCTCGTTCTTCTCTCTCTCTTTCCTTCTCTCCCCTCCTTCTCTATCTCTCCTCTCTTCCACTCCTCCTTCTCGGTCTCCTCCCCTCTCGCTCCCCTTGTCCTTCTCTCTCTCCTCATCTTCTCCCCACTCTCCCCTTCTCCTTTTCTCTCCTTGTTCACCTTCTTCTTCTCTCCCCTTCTTCTCCCTCCTTCTCTTCCTCCTCTCTCTCTCATCCCTCTCCGTTACCTTCACTCTCTCTGACTCCTCTCGTTCTCCTCCTTATCTCTCTCCTCCCCCTTTGTCTCTCCCCTTCTCCGCCTTTCTCGTTCTCCTCCTTATCTCCCTCCTCTTTTTTTTTGCAAAGCAAAAGGGAGGCATAGCCTCTAAATTCTATTAAGTATGTAAATTTTTACATCCTACAAAACTTTGAGTTTAGGTTCGCGGGGTATGCAACATGCAAACCTGGCCCATCACAAAGTCTCGCCCCTCTGGGCATCTAACTCTCTTACATGTCACTCTTTACTATATCTAACTCTATTACATGTCACTCTTGGTTACATCCATTCTCTCTCAAACTCATTCAATCCGTCGGGATCCTCTCTTATGTCTTTGATATTCGCCCCTACGATGCGCACCGCTTCCTTGACTAGACCAACCACATCCATCGGTCTACGCTTCTCATTTTCGAATATTCGTCGGTTTCTCTCTTGCCAACATTCGTGCACAACCGCACTAAACGCCACTCTTAGGAGTATCCTCCGCATTTCACCTCCTCGGATTTCTTGTAATCCGTGAACCTCCTCTCCCATTGTGTCTTGTATGCTTGTGCCTATCTTCAAGGTGCTACGCACTTGGGACCATACGTCACGTGTGAACTTACACATCCAAAAGAGGTGCTCCATGTCCTCCACACCGTCGTCACATAATACACAAGTGGCATCATGTGTTGCTCCCCGTTGCGGCATTAAGATCTTGGTTGTCAACCTCCCACGCATTGCTCTCCACGTGGTAAGCGCATGTTTGGGCACATGATATTTGTGCCATACTATCCGAGCCCATCCCACCTCTTCCTTTCTATGGGTAACCCACGACCATGCCTCCTTCATAGTAAAACTTTCCGTTGTTGCTCCTACACGAAATGGCTTGTCCCGCCCTCCTCCAATATTTATACTCAAGATTTGTGGCCACAAAACCTCCATCTCGGTGGACCTTGGGAATGGTAGGCACCATGCACCGTCCCGAATGAAGTGTGACACCAGTGTATCCTTTGGAACTCCCATGTCATATTGTAGTCTATCTCCTCCCAGTCTACACAATATCGGCATGCCGCACCAAGGGTCCGTAAAGAACCGGATTCCGTTTCCATCCCCAACTTGGTATTGGATCCTTTCCCTAACCTTTTCCCGGACTTTCAAGATGCCTCTCCAAGCCCAAGAACATGATGATGGCGGCCGTGTAAGCCAAATGTTACGGTTATGCATATATTTTCTTCTAACGCATCGTACCCAAAGGGATTCACCACCTTCCACCATGCGCCATAGCAGCCGTAACATTCCCACATCGTTCCAATCCTCCAACAGCCGTAAGCCCAAGCCACCCTCCTTCTTTGGTGTACAAATGTCTCTCCAAGCCACGGCCACCCATGTTTTCTCTCCCCCCCACACAAAATGACACATGATGCTCTCAACCTCCTTCAAGACCTTCCTCGGCACCAAGAAGGCTGAAATCCAATATATGCTTAGTGACATGAGGACACTCCGGACTAGTTCCACACGGCCCGCCATAGACAAGAAATTTTGCTTCCACGAGCTCAATCGCGCCTTCACCTTTTCTACCAACTCCAAACAATGTTGCCTCCCCATCCGTGAGGAGAAGAGGGGCAGCCCCAAGTACACGACCGGGAAACCAACTCGTGCCATCCCCAAGTGCTCACATATCCATTGCCCGTGAGGTGCATCCCCTCCTATAAAGACTTGGCTCTTAGTATTATTCAAATGTAGGCCCGAGCATGTCGAGAACCTCATAAGGAGGCGTTTTATAGCTTGGGCGTTCTCCTTTGTGGCTGAAGCGAACACCATCACGTCATCGGCGAAAAGAAGGTGGGACACCGGGATATCCCCGCACCTAGCCGGTTCAACCGTTCCCAAGTCCACCTCTCGGCGAATCATAGCACTAAGCACTTCCATACATAGCACAAATAGATAAGGGGCTAGTGGATCACCTTGACGTAGTCCATTTGTTGCTCGGAATGACCTCGAGTTTGCACCATTCACCGTCACTACAAAAGAAGCCCGAATGCATGCCCTTATCCACTTCCTCCATTTCGTCGGGAAACCAAACCTATCGAGCACTTCCTCAAGAAAATCCCAAGCCACGGAATCATATGCCTTCCGCAAGTCCAACTTGAGACACATACGCCCTCTTCCTCCTCCCAAGTGCATATTGTGACATATTTCATGTGCAAGCAAGATGTTATCGCTAATCCTCCGGCCACTCACAAAAGCACTTTGTGTTTCACCTACTAGTTTGGGGAGTACCTTCTTTACCCGATTTGCCAAGACCTTTGAGATGTACCGGTATATCATGTTGCAAAGAGAGATGGGCCTATAATCATCCACCATGTTCGGTGTTGCTTTCTTCGGAATGAGTGTTATTGATGTGTAGTTTGCTTGGGCTAGCAACTTCCCACTTCGCATAAACGAATCCACCGCCTTGAACACGTCCTTCTTTACCCATGCCCATGATGGCTTGAAGAACTTGGCATTGAACCCGTCGGGACCCGGAGCCTTGTCTACATTTGCATGCAACACAACCGCTTCTAATTCCTCCATAGTTAAGGGGCGGGTGAGGGCATTTGCTTCCACCTCCTCTAGTCGTGGTAGATGAAGATGTTCATCCATAGGTTGTACCTGAAAGCCATTAGAAAATAAGTTAGAGTAACGACGCCTAAACGCCTCACGAATATCCTCCTCATTTTCGAAACTCACATCCCCTTCTCTCACTCTCCTCACATGATTGGTGGCTCTCCTCACTCTAAGGGTTGCATGGAAGAATCTAGAATTCCGGTCCCCTTCCCGTAGCCACTTAACCCTCGATTTTTGCCTCAAGATTGATTCTTCCCTTACCAATACCTTGTTTAGATCCTCTTTGCAACGTGTTTCAAGGAGTTCCAATTCCTCATCATCCGGGCTTGTTTGACGTTTACGCCGTGTTTCTTCAAGTAGTATTTTTTCCTCTCCCACCTTTTGTTCCACATTTCCAAACTTCTCGCTACTCCATTTCTTAAGTGCCTCTTTTACTATATTCAGTTTTGCTATCACTCGGAACATGGGTGTGCCATCAACTAACGTTGACCAAGCTTCCCGAACTATCTCCCCGTACTCCTCATGATCGGCCCAAAAATTTGCAAATCTAAACATCCGCGCTTTCCCATCATTCCTCTTCTCGCTAGTCATGACAAGTGGTGAGTGGTCACTAAGCTCCTTGTCACCAACAACGTAGAATGATTCCGGGAAATCAGCCAACCACTTATGGGACATAAGAAACCTATCAATTCTTGTTTCAATGCACGCATCACCTCGAGATGAGTTCGTCCATGTGAATTCACCTCCCGTCGAAGGTACCTCCAAGAGTTGAAGTCGATCGATGCATGCATTAAATTCCTCCATTGCTACCATGTTTGGTCCCGACCCTCCTCTCTTTTCGCTCACTTTCCTAATACAATTGAAATCCCCACCTATCAACCAAGGCATTGAGTCCGGAGGTGCCGCTCGTTCCAAATCTTCCCAAAGTGAGCGCCTCTTCACATGCCCATTGTCACCATACACCATCGTGAGCACCACCGATTTCCCATTTCGAATCTCCTTCCCTTCGAGTTGTATCAATTGTTGAGTCTCCCACGTGACCCTAAGGTCCACACTTCTATCGTCCAACATAACAAGAATCCTTCCCGAGTCCACAATAATATTATTTGAAGCCCATTGATTGTTGCCCCAAATAGCTCTCCGAAAATGAGCCAATTTCTTCATCTTCACCTTGTGCTCCACGAGACAAACCACATCCACCTTTGCCTCGTTTATTTTTCCCCGAATCATGTGTGCGCGGCCGGGGAGGTTCACGCCCTGCACATTCCACATGAGAACCTTCATGGTTTCGGAGTTGGGGACCGAGATCCCTTCCCACCACGTGTTGCTTTTTGTTGCACCAACGCCTTATCACGAATGGCCTTGAACACCTCGGGTTGAGGGGATATAGACTCCATGTCCACCGACGGTGGTGGAGACACTCGCTTTGATACCTTCCTTCTCCCTCCCATGCCCTCCCCATCTTCGGATTGCCCTACCTCCCCTAATCCAACAAGAGCTCCAAATCTACCATTCTCCACATTTCCCACACGAGTTAGGATAGTGCTCGGACTCCCCTTCTCTTCCCGAGCCACCTTTTTTGGGTCTTCCCACACTTCCACTTCATGTTGCCCTTCATCTTAGAATCCACATGAGTTATGACCAGGAACACTAGACTCATCCACGTTCCCTCCCATGCATGCACATTTCCCTCCCATTTCCTCTTCCTTGTCTTTTGCTCCACCCACTTTTGTTTCACTAGTTATCTTTTGATTTGCTCCATTTTTTGCTTTCCCTTGGCCATGTGTCACGGTTTCCTTTGTTCCTTTACTGCCCAAAGGTGTTTGTACCTCCTCCTCTATTTCAAAATCCTCCCTCATGATTGGCTCCTCATTAGAGCACACTTTATTGCTTTTTGGACTAGCTTTTTGCTTTTGCTTTTGTCTCCCCACTTTATCTTTTTGTCCCCCTAGCAAAGCATCTATGGCTTGACCTCCGGTGGTCTGACCTCCTCCGTCCTCTCCGGCAGCCCCTCCGGCGCTCGCCGGCGTCCCTCCGGCGATCTCCACGACCTCCATTTCTTCATGCGTTTCTTCCATTTTTTCAAGTGCATCCTCCTCTTCCATCCGTTTCTCATCATCTAGCATCGAACGCACCTCTTTTCCACCCTTTCCCACCTTCACCCATTCCTTCCTCCTCACGTTTTCGATGATCCTTTCATGTGGCCTCCTTGGACACTTTTCTAGAGCATGCCCAAACTCCTTGCACGTCCCACAATAGCTTGGCTTCCACTCGTATTCTAGCTTCACATCCACCGCTTCACCTCCTTCTATTTGCACAAGTATGGTTCGTGGATACTCAAAAGAACACGGCACCTCCACAC
Organism: Triglochin maritima; assembly: GCA_963682175.1. Lineage (NCBI taxonomy): Eukaryota > Viridiplantae > Streptophyta > Magnoliopsida > Alismatales > Juncaginaceae > Triglochin > Triglochin maritima. The sequence continues at coordinate 30,821,454 of OY821776.1, read as the reverse complement.
AAACTCTCGCAAATGCCAATCTCCTTCCGGACGCCGTATTGTCATCCATGTAGAGTGGACGCCCAAGAACACTAGTGATGGTGCTTAAGAGTCTTGGTGACCAAAATCTTAAGTCTAAATCCGGCATGCGCACCCAAATAGGCATCGACAAAATTTGAGCTCTTTCCATGACCATATCCGGTGACCACCGTTGCACCACTAACGCCGTCCCTCGCACAAACCATGGCCCATGCTCGAGGACGTATGTGCGGTCTTCTTCCAAAGTAAAGCGAAATAATAGAAAACCACCTTGCCGGCGTGTCACCTCCAAGCCACCGGATAATCTCCACACTTTTTGCAAGTATCTCTCCAAAGTAGGAAGATGGGGTCTAAACTCCACGAAATAACCAAGTAGAACCTTATCCCATTTCTTGAGGGCCTCCACAACCTCCTCCCTTGAACAAACCGCAACTTTGACTCCTTCTTTCACCTCCGGCTCCACAAACTCCAGCGCCGTTGACACCTTTGGGCCCGAACAGAATAGGTCCGTCCACTTTTTAGGTTGTGGTGGCGTACCATCCCCTCCCTCCATGGTTTCTACATCATCAACAACCGCCCGTAGACGGCTTGTTTGTGCCACTTGGAGACTCTTAGTCTTGCCACAATCTCCAACTAGCACTTGAGCATGCTTGGAGCACGCCAAACGCTCCATTTGAGAGGAAAACGATAGATTTAGGTGGAAAAACGTGAAGGAAAACCTAGAAAACCCTTAGAATCGCCCATGCAACCCAGAGCTTCTCTCTCCTTTTTTTCCTCTATCCCACTCTTTCTCTTTTCTCTTCTCTTCTCCCTCCTCCCTCTTTGTCTCTCTCCTTCTCTCTTTCTCTCTCCCCCTTCTCTCTCCTTCTCTCTATTTCTCCCTCTTCTCTCTACTTCTCCTTCTCCCTCTCTCTTTCCTTCTCTCCTTCTCCTTCCCTTCCAATCTCCTATTCCTTCTCTCTCTCCTTCTCCTCGTCCTCCTCCATCTAGCTCACTTACGGACTCTCTCTCTCCCCTTCTCTCACTCTTTCTCCCTCTCCCTCTCCTCTCTCTCTCAATGCTTCTTCATCTCTCCTTCTCTTTCTCTCTCTCCGCTTCTGTAAATCGTGGACTCCTCTCTCTCCTCTCTCTTCTTCTCGTTCTAATTCACACTCTCCTCCTCTGTTTCACTCCCTCCTTATCTCTCTCCTTCTCCCTCTCTCTCATTCCTTATGGTTCTCTCTACTTCTCTTCCTCTATCTCTCCTCTCTCCCTCTCCTTTCCCTTCTCACTCTCTCCCCCTCTGTCCGCCTCTCCTCTCTCTCCTTCTCCTTCTAGCTCTCTCTCTCCATCTTCGTCTATCATCATGTTTCGTCTCCCCGTTTCCCAATTTCCCTCTCTTTCATCCTACACTCTCCATCTCTCTCTCCCCACTTCTCCTTCTCCTTCCCCCTCCTTCTCTCTCGCACCTCTCTCGTTCCCCTCTCCCTTGCCTTCTCGTCCTTCCCTCTCTCCCTCCTTTGACGATCTGTCCACCTTTTCTCTAAACCTCTCCCCATCTCCTTCTCCTTTGCTGCCTCTCTCTCCTTTTTCTTCTTGTCTTTTTTCCTTCTCCTTCTCCTTCTCCGTCCCTCTCCTTCTCTCTCCTTATCCTTCACTCTTCGTCTTCAATCTCCTTCCCTCCCTCTCCTCTATCCCATTTTCCTTCTCCATCTCTCTCATCTTCTTGTCTCTCCCCCTCTCTCTCTTGCCTTCTCCTTCTCTCTCTCCCTCTCCTCTTGCATCTCTCTCTCTCTATCTCCATCTCCGCTCTTTCTCTCTCCCTCTCTCTCCGTCTCCGTCTCCGTTTCCGTCTCCTTCTCCCTCCCCTCCCCCATCTCCCTCTCCTTCACTCTCTCCCCTCCTCTCTCACTCTACCTTACTCTCTCGCTCTCCGTCTCCTTCTTCTCTCTCTCTTTCCTTCTCTCTCCTCCTTCTCTATCTCTCCTCTCTTCCACTCCTTCTCCTTCTCGGTCTCCTCCCCTCTCGCTCCCCTTGTCCTTCTCTCTCTCCTCATCTTCTCCCCACTCTCCCCTTCTCCTTTTCTCTCCTTGTTCTCCTTCTTCTTCTCTCCCCTTCTTCTCCCTCCTTCTCTTCCTCCTCTCTCTCTCATCCCTCTTCGTCACCTTCACTCTCTCTCACTCCTCTCGTTCTCCTCCTCATCTCTCTCCTCCCCCTTTGTCTCTCCCCTTCTCCGCCTTTCTCGTTCTCCTCCTTATCTCCCTCCTCTCTCTTTGTCTCTCTCCTTCTCTCTTTCTCTCTCCCCCTTCTCTCTCCTTCTCTCTATTTCTCCCTCTTCTTACCATTGGTCTCTACTTCTCCTTCTCCCTCTCTCTTTCCTTCTCTCCTTCTCCTTCCCTTCCAATCTCCTATTCCTTCTCTCTCTCCTTCTCCTCGTCCTCCTCCATCTAGCTCACTTACGGACTCTCTCTCCCCTTCTCTCACTCTTTCTCCCTCTCCCTCTCCTCTATCTCCCAATGCTTCTTCATCTCTCCTTCTCTTTCTCTCTCTCCGCTTCTGTAAATCGTGGACTCCTCTCTCTCCTCTCTCTTCTTCTCGTTCTAATTCACACTCTCCTCCTCTGTTTCACTCCCTCCTTATCTCTCTCCTTCTCCCTCTCTCTCATTCCCTATGGTTCTCTCTACTTCTCTTCCTCTATCTCTCCTCTCTCCCTCTCCTTTCCCTTCTCACTCTCTCCCCCTCTGTCCGCCTCTCCTCTCTCTCCTTCTCCTTCTAGCTCTCTCTCTCCATCTTCGTCTATCATCATGTTTCGTCTCCCCGTTTCCCAATTTCCCTCTCTTTCGTCCTACACTCTCCATCTCTCTCTCCCCACTTCTCCTTCTCCTTCCCCCTCCTTCTCTCTCGCACCTCTCTCGTTCCCCTCTCCCTTGCCTTCTCGTCCTTCCCTCTCTCCCTCCTTTGTCGATCTGTCCACCTTTTCTCTCAACCTCTCTCCATCTCCTTCTCCTTTGCTGCCTCTCTCTCCTTTTTCTTCTTGTCTTTTTCCTTCTCCTTCTCCATCTCTCTCCGCTTCTTCACTCTTTCTAACCCTCTGCATCTCCTTCTCTCTCGTTCTCTCCTTCCTCTTATCCCTCTCTTTCTTTCTCCTTCTCTACCCTTCGCCTTCTCCATCTCCTTCTCTCTCTTTTTCTCCTTTTGTCCTCTCCTTAGTACTCTCTCTCTCTCTCTCTCTCTCTCTCTCCGTCTCTTGTCTCTGTTTTTCACTATCTCTCCTTATCCCATTCTTTCTATTTTTACTTCTCTTTCTCTCAACTCTCCTCCTTCTCTCTATCCGTTTCGTTCTCTCTCTCACTCTCCTTCTCATTCCCCTCCCTCTCTCTCTCTCATCTCTTTCCCTCTCTCCTCCATCTCTCTTTCCACCTTCTCCTTCTCTTTCTCCTTGCATGTCCCTCCTCCTCTCGCTCCTTCTCCCTCTCCTTCTCTCTCATGCCTCCCCCTCTCTCCTTATCTTTCCCTCTCTCCTCCTTCTACTTCTTTCTCTATTCTTATCCTTCCTTCTCTCCCCTCTCTCCTTCTCTTTCCTTCTCTCTCCCTCATTCTCCTTGTTCTTCACTCTCTCTTATTGTCCCGCTCTCTCAACTTCTCACTCCTCTCTCTGATTCTCTCTTTCCTTCTATCTTCTCTCTCCTTATCCCTCACTCTTCGTCTTCAATCTCCTTCCCTCCCTCTCCTCTACTTCAATCCCTCTCCTCTATCCCCTTTTCCTTCTCCATCTCTCTCATCTTCTTGTCTCTCCCCCTCTCTCTCTTGCCTTCTCCTTCTCTCTCTCCCTCTCCTCTTGCATCTCTCTCTCTATCTCCATCTCCGCTCTTTCTCTCTCCCTCTCTCTCCGTCTCCGTCTCCGTTTCCGTCTCCTTCTCCCACCCCTCCCCCATCTCCCTCTCTTTCACTCTCTCCCCTCCTCTCTCACTCTACCTTACTCTCTCGCTCTCCGTCTCCTTCTTCTCTCTCTCTTTCCTTCTCTCTCCTCCTTCTCTATCTCTCCTCTATTCCACTCCTTCTCCTTCTCGGTCTCCTCCCCTCTCGCTCCCCTTGTCCTTCTCTCTCTCCTCATCTTCTCCCCACTCTTTTTTTTTGCAAAGCAAAAAGGGAGGTTTAGCCTCTAATTCTATTGATAAGTATTGTTTACAACCTACAAAAATGGGTTTTTGAGCGCGGGTTTATGCCACACGAATAAACCAGCCACGCCATACAATAAATCCGTATTTCTACCTATGCGCTACACAAAAGGAACTGATTACAATGTTACCATGCGCTAGAGACCACCACACTACATTTTCTTACATCCAAATCAGCTCAAAGTGCGTGAGTTCTTCTTCATTCCTTGCTAATACCTTGATCTTGTCTCCCATGCAACGGATTGTGTCCTTGATGAGTCTCATGAGTTCCTCCGGCCTTTTCTTCTCTCCCTCGAAGATACTTCTATTCCTCTCTTGCCAACTTTCATGTACCATAGCATTAAAAGCCCATCTTCGTACTACCTCGTCTACTTTACTACCACTAGCATGCAAGATTCGTGTTGCCTCCCCCTCAAGGGTACTTGCAAAGTTTGGGCTGAGTTGTAGGCTTGCAAGGACCCTTTTCCATACATCTCTCGTGTATAGACAACCCCAAGAAAGGTGTTCGATATCCTCCTCCATGTCCTCACAAAGAACGCAAGTGGGATCTTCTCCCCACTCTCCCCTTCTCATTTTCTCTCCTTGTTCTCCTTCTTTTTTTTTTGGCAAAGCAAAAGGGAGGCTTGGCCTCTAATTTCTATTAAGTATGAGTGTAAAATTTTACAACCTACCAAAATTGAAAAGAAAACAACATGAATCCGCGGGATATACATAGTGTATACCCGACCTCTACCATGGACTCCTACTACAACGCCCTAAGGCTACACAACAACACACTCCCTACTATCTATACATCGTTTACTCCCTAACAAAACTTCGCCATTCTTCCTCGAACCTTCTTAAACTTTCGGGGCTGGCTTGGATCTCCTTTATATTTGTCCCCATGATTCACACTTCTTCCTTGACGATGTTCACCACCTCCCTTGGTCGTTTTTGCTCATCTTCAAAGATTCGTCGGTTCTGTTCCATCCAACATTCGTGGACCACGGCACTTAAGGCCAAGCTCATAATATGCCCCTTCCACCTTCGTCCCATGGGCTCCTATTATTCCATTCGCTTCAGCCTCCAACGTGGCATGGATGGGGTGGTTTAGATGCAATCCATGTCGGACATCACCCCAAACATCCCTAATGTACTCGCACTTCCAAAACAAGTGGGCCATGTCTTCCTCTCCTTTCTTGCACAAGACACACGTAGTGTCAAACTTTGCCCCTCTTTTCTTCATCAAACATTTAGTCATCAACTTTCCTCTTAGCGCCCGCCATAGTGTGAAGGAAAACTTTGGAACATTATGCTTATGCCACACTACCCGCGCCCATTTCACCCCTTCCTTTTGCTTGAGTACCCACGTCCATGCCTCTCGCATCGTGAACTTCTCCATATTCGCTCCCACACGCACGGGTTTGTCATCCCCCCCATGGATATGTGTCCCCAAAATACGTGGCCATAGCTCAATCATTTCAGAGGAGCGCGGATAAGGCAAGTCCCACTCACCTTCCCTTATAAAATAAGACACCATCGTGTCCTTTGGTACACCCATATCATAATGTAGGCGCTCCCCTTCCGGTCGATGAAACACCGGCACACCACACCACGGGTCATAGAAAAAGCGGATATGTGTGCCATCTCCCACTTGATATTGAATCCTCTCCCACACTTGGCTTCGAACACTCAAAATGCCTCTCCAAGCCCACGAACAAGTTGATGGGGGTCGTGCAAGCCACATATTCCTATTTTTCATGTATTTCCGGCGCATGCACCTTACCCATAACGAGTCACTCCCTTCCACAACCAACCACAAGAGTCGCATCATCCCGGCGGTATTCCAATCAACTAGCCTTCGAAGTCCCAACCCGCCTTCACTCTTTGGTTGGCACAAATCCTTCCATGCAACGGCCACCCACTTCTTCTCACCCCCCCCCCCCCCCCCCCCCAAATAAAGTGAATCATAAGCCTCTCAACCTCGTTTAGAACACTTTTAGGCACCAAGAAAGCGGAGGTCCAATAAATGCTCATAGACGTAATAACACTCCTAACCAACTCCACCCGACCCGCCATAGAGAGGAAATTTCTCTTCCAAGTACTCAAGCGTGCCCTTACCTTCTCCACTAGGCCCGCACAATGGAGCCTCCCTAACCTTGCCGAGAACAAGGGAAGCCCCAAGTACATGACCGGAAAACCCACCTTCTCCATCCCCAAGTGCCCACAAATCCAAGGCCCATGCCTCACATCACCTCCAGTAAAGACTTGACTCTTTGAAGTGTTTAAATGCAGCCCGGATGTGGCGGAAAAGTTCTCAAGGATCCTCTTTATAACTCTCGCATTCTCCTTCGTCGCATTTGCAAAAACCATCACGTCGTCAGCAAAGAGAAGGTGGGAAACCATCACGTCCCCACAACGGGCCGGCACAAAGGCTCCTCCTTCGGCTTCCTTGTTTATCATACTACTTAGGACTTCCATACAAAGCACAAATAAGTATGGTGCAAGTGGATCACCTTGCCTTAAACCATTTGTAGCTTTTAAAGGTATAGAATTCGCTCCATTCACCGTCACCACAAACGAAGCCCGCACACATGCCATAATCCATTTCCTCCACTTGCTTGGGAACCCGAATCTTGAGAGCACCTCTTCAAGGAAAGTCCACGACACGGAATCATAAGCCTTTCTCAAGTCCAACTTGATGCACATCCGCCCTTGTCCTCTATCCAAGTGCATGTTGTGACAAACCTCGTGGGCAAGTAGGATGTTGTCACTAATCCGCCGCCCACTTACAAAGGCACTTTGCGTCTCTCCAACCAAGCGAGGGAGTACCTTCTTTAATCTACACGCCAAAACCTTCGAGATGTACCGGTACACCATATTACAAAGTGAAATAGGCCGATAGTCATCCACCGTGCTAGGAGTTGCCTTCTTTGGGATAATCGTGATGGAGGTGTAGTTGATTTGTGCTAGTAGCTTCCCACTCTTCATAAACGACTCAACTGCCTTTAGCATATCCCTCTTCACGCACACCCATGATGCCTTGAAGAACTTAGCATTAAATCCATCGGGCCCCGGTGCTTTGTCCACGTTTGAGTGCATCACCACCCATTCAAGCTCTTCCATAGTCACATTCTTGGTGAGGTCATTTGCTTCCATCTCCTCAAGATGAGGAAGCCTAAGGAGAGGATCGATGCTCCTAACCTGAAAACCATTAGCAAACAAATTAGAGTGACGGCGTCGAAACGCCTCGCGAATATCCCTCTCACACTCAAGTGTCACTCCCTCCACTAACACACTCCTCACATTGTTGGTGGCTCTCCTCACTCTAAGGGAAGCATGGAAAAATCTAGAGTTTCGATCTCCTTCTCGTAGCCATCGCACCCTCGATTTTTGCCTCACAAGGGACTCTTCTCTAGCAAGTGCATCATTTAACTCCTTCTTACATCGGATCTCTAGCTCGAGGATATTCTCCTCCTCCGGTGTTTCCCTTCTCATGGTGCGCACCCTCTCAAGGGCTTCCTTTGCTTGCACTACATCTTGCTCCACATTACCAAAGGTGGCTCCACTCCACCTCTTCAATGCTTTCTTCACTTCCTCAAGTTTTGCTACCACCCGATACATCGGAGTTCCTTCCACAAGCGTAGACCAAGTCGTGCCTACCACGTGTGAGAACTCCTCATGTTCAGCCCAAAAGTTTGCAAATCGGAACACACGAGGTTTCCTATCAACCACCTTCTCCGTTGCCATGATGAGAGGGGAGTGATCACTCAACTCCTTTCCCCCCACCGCATAGTAAGAATCCGGAAATGCAGCCATCCACGCATGTGTAACAAGCATTCGATCGATACGCGTCTCAATGCACGCGTCCCCTTGAGAGGAGTTAGTCCATGTAAACTCGCACCCCGTGGAAGGAGCCTCGACAAGTTGTAATCGATCAATACAAGCATTAAATTCGTCCATGGCCGAAATGTTCACACCCGCCCCTCCTTTCTTCTCATTCCTTCGCCTAATGCAATTGAAATCACCACACACAAGCCAAGGGATGGAGTTTCCCGGTGCCGCCTTCTCAAGATCCGCCCAAAGAGGACGTCGTTCGACATGATCATTTGCCCCATATACCATTGTCATCGCAACCACTTTACCATAAGCAACCTCCGTTCCTTCAAGTTGCACCATTTGCTTTGATTCCCACGTAACTCGGAGGTCCACCTTTGTGGCATCCCACATTACTAGAATTCGGCCCGAGTCCACAATCAAATTGTTTGCCGCCCATTGGTGTTGCCCCCAAATCGCCCTTCGAAACCGATCTAACTTCTTCGTCTTCACTTTGTGTTCCACAATACACACTACATCCGCCTTTACCTCCTTTATTTTTCCCCTAATCATGTGTGCTCGCCCGGGGAGGTTTGCGCCTCACACATTCCATACTAGGATTATCATGGCTTTGGTGTAGGGGACCGGGGTCCCTTTCCGCCTCTATATGCTCTTTGTTGTGCCACCGCTTTCTCATGAATAATCTTAAACGCCTCGGGTTGTGGGGATAAGGATTCCAAATCCACCGAAGGTGGAGGTGAGGAGACCCTCTTGACCATGTTCCTCTTCTCCTCCCACGCCTCCAAGTCCCTTCCTTCCTCAAAAATACCCACATCCGCCAAGCCACTCAACGCCTCGAACCGACCCTTCTTTAATGTTGCACCTTGCCCCCTCACCACTCTTGGCGAGATTTCCCCTTGTTCACGTGCCACCTTTCTTGGTGCAACCCACCCATCCTTTGCATGGGATATGCTTAATTCCTCCTCCTCAAAATCACGTCCCCCTACATCATGTGTAGCCTTTTCCACTTGGCCACTCACATTTCCTCTCTCCTTCATGGCACAAATATCATCCATATTTCTTTTGTCTTTGCCATGTGTCACTCCCTTGTTTGCTCTTCTCCCTTCCAAAGAAGTTGGGGTCCCCTCATGATTTTTGAATTCCCCCCCTATGATTGGTTCTTCCACAAAGCACACTTTTGTGCTTTTTATGACACCCTTTTTCTTTTTCATCTTTTGTCCCCCTTCTTTAACTTTTGGTCCCCCTTGCTCCTCCTCACGTGCCTCCCCCATGGTGCACACCTCCCCTCCGACGTCCTCCCCAGCCTCCTCCGGCGAGCCCCCGCCAGCAGCCTCCCCAACTCCGGCGAGCTTGTTTTCATTCATTTTTCCCGCATTTTCAGCCCATGCCACTTCCTCATCCTTTTCCTCGTCCTCTTCCTCCTTTTCCTCCTCCACGACCTCCTCACTCCCTCCCTTTCCTCTCCTTCCAACCACCACCCATTCCTTCTTCTTCCCTTTCCCGGTTCCTACAAATTGTTGCTCCTTTTGAACCCTCCTTTGACACTTCTCACGGCCATGCCCAAACTCTTTGCAATCTTCACAATAACCACGCTTCCATTCGTACTCTATTGCAATCTCCTCCACCTCCCCTCCTTCAATTTGCACTTGGACCGCCGAAGGGTAATCAAATGTGCACGGCACCTCCACACAAACTCGAGCGTAGGCCAACCTTCTTCCCAAGGCCGTATTCTCATCCATGTAGAGTGGCCTTCCCATCACACTAGCAATAACACTAAGGTTCTTGGGAGACCAAAAATGAAGGTCAAGTTCCGGCATACGTACCCAAATTGGAACCGTCGACATGGATGCTCGCTTCATCACCGTCGAAGGGGCCCATCGTTGCACCACAAGCGGCGTCCCCCTTACAAACCACGACCCATTTTCAAGGACCATCTCGAGATCCTTCATCAATGTGAAGCGAAACAACAAGAAACCCTCCCTTCGACGAATAACTTCCACACCACTGGAAAGCTTCCACAACCTTGGGAGGAATCTCTCAAGGGTGGGGAGGTGAGGACGAAAATCAACAAAGTATCCAAGAAGAACTTTATCCCATCTTGTAAGAGCATCCACCACTTCTTCCCTTGAACAAAATCCCCTACGCACCCCATCCTTCACTTCCGGCTCCACAAATTCCAAAGCCATTGATGCCCTTGGAGTCGACGTGAAGAGGTCCGTACATTTTCGTGGTCCAAGAGGTTCACCCACCTCTCTCCCTTCCTTTCCCGAGGCCTCCCCAAGTTTTGCCTCCACATCCACTTGTTGCGCATGTTGGAGATGCACCACCTTGCCACCATCCCCATCACACGTCATAGCTAGAGAAATGCGAAGAAAACGATCCAAAAGAGTGAAAAAACGAGAGATTTAGATGAAAAAATGAGAAGAACGACCCCAAAAACCCCTAGAATCGCCCATGTTTCCCCAGAGCTTCTCTCTCCTACTTTTTCCTCCCTCCTTCACTCTTGTTCTCCTTCTTCTTCTCTCCCCTTCTTCTCCCTCCTTCCCTTCCACCTCTCTCTCTCATCCCTCTCCGTCACCTTCACTCTCTCTCACTCCTCTCGTTCTCCTCCTTATCTCTCTCCTCCCCCTTTGTCTCTCCCCTTCTCCGCCTTTCTCGTTCTCCTCCTTATCTCCCTCCTCTCTCTTTGTCTCTCTCCTTCTCTCTTTCTCTCTCCCCCTTCTCTCTCCTTCTCTCTATTTCTCCCTCTTCTTACCATTGGTCTCTACTTCTCCTTCTCCGTCTCTCTTTCCTTCTCTCCTTCTCCTTCCCTTCCAATCTCCTATTCCTTCTCTCTCTCCTTCTCCTCGTCCTCCTCCATCTAGCTCACTTACGGACTCTCTCTCTCCCCTTCTCTCACTCTTTCTCCCTCTACCTCTCCTCTCTCTCTCTCAATGCTTCTTCATCTCTCCTTCTCTTTCTCTCTCTCCGCTTCTGTATATCGTGGACTCCTCTCTCTCCTCTCTCTTCTTCTCGTTCTAATTCACACTCTCCTCCTCTGTTTCACTCCCTCCTTATCTCTCTCCTTCTCCCTCTCTCTCTCTCTCATTCCCCATGGTTCTCTCTACTTCTCTTCCTCTATCTCTCCTCTCTCCCTCTCCTTTCCCTTCTCACTCTCTCCCCCTCTGTCAGCCTCTCCTCTCTCTCCTTCTCCTTCTAGCTCTCTCTCTCCATCTCCGTCTATCATCTTGTTCCGTCTCCCCGTTTCCCAATTTCCCTCTCTTTCGTCCTACACTCTCCATCTCTCTCTCCCCACTTCTCCTTCCCCCTCCTTCTCTCTCGCACCTCTCTCGTTCCCCTCTCCCTCGCCTTCTCGTCCTTCCCTCTCTCCCTCCTTTGTCGATCTCTCCACCTTTTCTCTCAACCTCTCTCCATCTCCTTCTCCTTCGCTGCCTCTCTCTCCTTTTTCTTCTTGTCTTTTTCCTTCTCCTTCTCCTTCTCCTTCTCCGTCTCTCTCCGCTTCTTCACTCTTTCTAACCCTCTGCATCTCCTTCTCTCTCGTTCTCTCCTTCCCCTTATCCCTCTCTTTCTTTCTCCTTCTCCACCCTTCGCCTTCTCCATCTCCTTCTCTCTCTTTTTCTCCTTTTGTCCTCTCCTTAGTACTCTCTCTCCTTCACTATCCTACTTCCCTCTCCCTCTCCCTCCCCCTTCTCTTTCTCTCTCTCTCCGTCTCTTGTCTCTCTTTTTCACTATCTCTCCTTATCCCATTCTTTCTATTTCTAATTCTCTTTCTCTCAACTCTCCTCCTTCTCTCTATCCATTTCGTTCTCTCTCTCACTCTCCTTCTCATTCCCCCCTCTCTCTCTCATCTCTTTCCCTCTCTCCTCCATCTCTCTTTCCACCTTCTCCTTCTCTTTCTCCATGCATGTCCCTCCTCCTCTCGCTCCTTCTCCCTCTCCTTCTCTCTCATGTCTCCCCCTCTCTCCTTATCTTTCCCTCTCTCCTCCTTCTACTTCTTTCTCTATTCTTATCCTTCCTTCTCTCCCCTCTCTCCTTCTCTCTCCTTCTCTCTCCCTCCTTCTCCTTGTTCTTCACTCTCTCTTATTGTCCTGCTCTCTCAACTTCTCACTCCTCTCTCTGATTCTCTCTTTCCTTCTATCTTCTCTCTCCCTATCCTTCACTCTTCGTCTTCAATCTCCTTCCCTCCCTCTCCTCTATCCCCTTTTCCTTCTCCATCTCTCTCATCTTCTTGTCTCTCCCCCTCTCTCTCTTGCCTTCTCCTTCTCTCTCTCCCTCTCCTCTTGCATCTCTCTCTATCTCCATCTACGCTCTTTCTCTCTCCCTCTCTCTCCGTCTCCGTCTCCGTTTCCGTTTCCGTCTCCTTCTCCCTCCCCTCCCCCATCTCCCTCTCCTTCACTCTCTCCCCTCCTCTCTCACTCTACCTTACTCTCTCGCTCTCCGTCTCCTTCTTCTCTCTCCTCCTTCTCTATCTCTCCTCTCTTCCACTCCTTCTCCTTCTCGGTCTCCTCCCCTCTCGCTCCCCTTGTCCTTCTCTCTCTCCTCATCTTCTCCCCACTCTCCCCTTCTCCTTTTCTCTCCTTGTTCTCCTTCTTCTTCTCTCCCCTTCTTCTCCCTCCTTCTCTTCCTCCTCTCTCTCTCTCTCTCTCTCATCCCTCTCCGTCACCTTCACTCTCTCTCACTCCTCTCGTTCTCCTCCTTATCTCTCTCCTCCCCCTTTGTCTCTCCCCTTCTCCGCCTTTCTCGTTCTCCTCCTTATCTCCCTCCTCTCTCTTTGTCTTTTTTTTTTGCAAATCAAAAGGGCGGTCTCGGCAGAGCCGCTAAATTTATTGATGCCTCAATAAACGTACATGCAAAAAAAGAGCATACAATGAAGTGCTAGGAACTACTCTGGTGCGAGTAGTTCATATTGCGAAAATAAATATTACATCGACTCGCGCTAGTCTAACAATCTAAATCCTACACGCTCAAATTACACAACATAGTTTGCACGTTCCATAACCCTTAACTCTTAACATGCATTCGTGGTAGGTACTTGTTCGGGCACGTTCATCTTCTTCCTTTCCCTTTCTTCTTCTTCCCCTTCTTCTTGGATGATCCCTTCGAATGTTGGGAACCACTTGAGTTCAACTCATCAGAGTCATAGCACCATGGTTCCTCAACATATGTTTGCACATCCCCGTATCTCTTCTTCAAGCGCAAGTACTCAACATGTTCTAGGCCTATGAGTGCGGCATCTTCCTTGTCACTTTCCGTGAGTTCCTCTCGTGCAACCTTGCTCGGCCCGCCGGTCTTCTCCTTTTGTTGTTGCTGAAATGCAACCTCTCGGACACCTTTAAATGCGGCTTGAGGAGATATAGCATCAAGGTCTACTGAGGGTGGGGGGGACCTCAATCTAGCCTTCCCTCCCAAACCACCTCTACCGGGGTCACCTTGTAGTTTCTCTTCCAAAATCCGAAGCCCCTCCCCATTCATACTTGCACCTTGTGCAAATGGATCTCTAGGCAATGTGGTTCCAACATTTGGGCCAGCCCACTCATGGTTATCACGTTTTGAGCCCACATTCCTCTCCAAGTCAAGAGACAAATCCTTCTCACTCTCATCCTTATCCATATCTTTCTCCTCACCTACCCCCTTTCCACATGTTCCATGGTAGTGTGTGGTCCATTCTTTTGCTTTTCCAATGCCACATGGAGGGTTCTCAATGGCTTCATGGCTGCCCAAAGAGTTTGGAGCCACCACATGCATTTCAAATTCTCCCCCCATGATTGGCTCATCCAAAGTGGGCACAAACTTGCTTTTGCTTTTGATGTCATTTGCATGCCCTTTTCCACGTGGATCACTCTGATTGGCTTCATGGCTGCCCAAAGAAAGCTCTACCCCATCATTTTTGAATTCCTCCCTCATGATTGGTTCTTCCACAAAGCAAACTTGACTACTTTTTATGACATCTTTTCTTTTTTGTCCTCCTTTTTCTTTTTGTCCCCCATCTTTTGCTTTTGGTTCCCCAAGCCCTACCCCATGTGCTCCAACTCCGGTGGCCTCCTCACCTCCGGCAGTCACTCCGGTGACCTTTTCCGGCGAGCCTCCGGCGGCCACCTCCTCCCCGTCGGCGTCCCCCAACTTCATTTTTCCCGCATTTTCTTCCCCCACCATCTCCTCATTGTCCTTCTCTTCGTGTGAGCAGAGAAACAATTGCCACTCAAGTTATTTGTTCCTTCAAGTGTGGAGCACTCATCTCTTCTCTCATTTGCTCCTTCAAATGTAGAACACTCATCCCTCCTCCTATTGGTTCTTCCAAAAGTTGGGCACTCACCTCTATTCTCATTGGTTCTTCCAAAAGTGAGGCACCCACTCTTGACTAGGCTCTCCATTTCGTCTCCTTGTGATCCACATGGGTGCTCCTCATTTGCGTCCCTTCTCAAGACCATTATCCCCACACCAACCTCTTTTGTCTCTTCTTGCTGACGTGTCTCCTCTTGATTAGCTCCTCCCAAAGTGGTGGAAGAGAATTTGTCACTCCTATTTGCCTCCCCTCTTATGGTCACGAGTCTCCCTTCCTCCCTTTGCCTTATTTCCATGGCACCATCCACGTCATGAGGCCTAGCAAACATCAAGGAATCCCCATGCTCCACGTCATCCTTTCCATCTTCCACATCATCCTCTCTTCCCTCCACGTCATCTTCCCCTCCAACCCTCCTTTCGTGGTCCTTTCGAACCTCCACCACCACCACCTCCGTTGCTCCCTTCTCCTTGGTGGAGCTCTCAGTTTTTTCCAACTCAGTCACCTCACCACCATGTTTTCTTATGCTAATCCCCATTTTCTCTTTTCGGTGATGCACTTTGATCCATTTTTCAGCCACACTTGGAGGAGGTGCTTTCCTCGCAACCATGTCTATTACCTTCTTCTTCCTTGGGCACTTGTCCTCCTCATGCCCAAATTCCACGCACTCCTTGCAAAACCCGGGCCTCCACTCGTATTCCACTAGAACCCGGTGCGGTTCACCTCCCTCTACTTGCACGTCGACCCAACTTGGGTAGAGGAAGTCATGTGCCACCTCAATGCAAACTCTCGCATAAGCCAACCTTCTCCCGGACGCGGTGTGTTCATCCATGTATAGTGGTCTTCCAAGAACACTCGTGATGTTGCTCAACGACTTTGGTGACCAAAAACGGAGGTCAAGCTCCGGCAAGCGAACCCATATTGGAACCGTTGTGATGTTTGCTCTCCTCAAGACAACTTCCGGTGCCCAAGGTTGAACCACTAATGGGGAGCCTTTAACGAACCATGGCCCTCCCTCTAGCACCCTCTTGCTATCCTCCTCAAGTGTAAATCTAAACAACAAGAAACCTTGACTTCGTTTGATTTACCTCCATGCCACCTACTAGCTTCCATACGCCTTGTAGATGCTTCTCCAAGGTCGGCAAATGAGGCCTAAATGCAATGAAATAGCCCACCAACACCTTGTCCCACCTCTTGAGGGTTTCGACTACCTCCTCTCTAGAGCACACGACCACCTTCTCCCCTCCCTTAATGGCGGGTGGAACATATTCTAACGCCGTAGAAGGCTTCTTGCTAGCTTGGAAAAGCTCACTCCACTTCCTTGGGGGAGACTTTGTGCTCCCTAAAGGTGGTGCTTGCGTTTCACCCTCCAAACCCGAGGATAAAACACTGTTTCTTGCATGATGAAGATCCTTGTTGGTGCCACAATCCCCATCTTGTTGTTGCAAACGTGAATGACTAGTCGTAGGAGCCATTTTGGTGTGAAAATCGCGAGTTTTTGTGAAAAAACAAGGGTCAACGGCCTAGGAAACCCTAGGTTCCCCATGCGCAAAACCCAGAGCTTCTCTCTCTTCTCATGACTTTTCTCCCTTCTCCCTCTCCCCTCTTTCTCTCCATCCTCTTCCTTTTGCTTTGCAAAAAGAGAGAGAAAGAGAAGGGGGAGGGAGAGGGAGAGGGAAGTAGGATAGTGAAGGAGAGAGAGTACTAAGGATAGGACAAAAGGAGAAAAAGAGAGAGAAGGAGATGGAGAAGGCGAAGGGTAGAGAAGGAGAAAGAAAGAGAGGGATAAGGGGAAGGAGAGAACGAGAGAGAAGGAGATGCAGAGGGTTAGAAAGAGTGAAGAAGCGGAGAGAGACGGAGAAGGAGAAGGAGAAGGAAAAAAGACAAGAAGAAAAAGGAGAGAAAGGCAGCGAAGGAGAAGGAGATGGAGAGAGGTTGAGAGAAAAGGTGGAGAGATCGACAAAGGAGGGAGAGAGGGAAGGACCAGAAGGCGAGGGAGAGGGGAACGAGAGAGGTGCGAGAGAGAAGGAGGGGGAAGGAGAAGGAGAAGTGGGGAGAGAGAGATGGAGAGTGTAGGACGAAAGAGAGGGAAATTGGGAAACGGGGAGACGGAACAAGATGATAGACGGAGATGGAGAGAGAGAGCTAGAAGGAAAAGGAGAGAGAGGAGAGGCGGACAGAGGGGGAGAGGGTGAGAAGGGAAAGGAGAGGGAGAGAGGAGAGATAGAGGAAGAGAAGTAGAGAGAACCATAGGGAATGAGAGAGAGGGAGAAGGAGAGAGATAAGGAGGTAGTGAAACAGAGGAGGAGAGTGTGAATTAGAACGAGAAGAAGAGAGAGGAGTCCACGATTTACAGAAGCGGAGAGAGAGAAAGAGAAGGAGAGATGAAGAAGCATTGAGAGAGAGAGGAGAGGGAGAGGGAGAAAGAGTCAGAGAAGGGGAGAGAGAGTCCGTAAGTGTGCTAGATGGAGGAGGACGAGGAGAAGGAGAGAGAGAAGGAATAGGAGATTGGAAGGGAAGGAGAAGGAGAGAAGGAAAGAGAGAGGGAGAAGGAGAAGTAGAGACCAATGGTAAGAAGAGGGAGAAATAGAGAGAAGGAGAGAGAAGGGGGAGAGAGAAAGAGAGAAGGAGAGAGACAAAGAGAGAGGAGGGAGATAAGGAGGAGAACGAGAAAGGCGGAGAAGGGGAGAGACAAAGGGGGAGGAGAGAGATAAGGAGGAGAACGAGAGGAGTGAGAGAGAGTGAAGGTGACGGAGAGGGATGAGAGAGAGAGAGGAGGAAGAGAAGTAGGGAGAAGAAGGGGAGAGAAGAAGAAGGAGAACAAGGAGAGAAAAGGAGAAGGGGAGAGTGGGGAGAAGATGAGGAGAGAGAGAAGGACAAGGGGAGCGAGAGGGGAGGAGACCGAGAAGGAGAAGGAGTGGAAGAGAGGAGAGAGAAGGAAAGAGAGAGAGAGAAGAAGGAGACGGAGAGCGAGAGAGTAAGGTAGAGCGAGAGAGTAAGGTAGAGTGAGAGAGGAGGGGAGAGAGTGAAGGAGAGAGAGAAGGAGACGGAAACGGAGACGGAGACGGAGAGAGAGGGAGAGAGAAAGAGCGGAGATGGAGATAGAGAGAGAGAGAGATGCAAGAGGAGAGGGAGAGAGAGAAGGAGAAGGCAAGAGAGAGAGGGGGAGAGAGAAGAAGATGAGAGAGATGGAGAAGGAAAAGGGGATAGAGGAGAGGGATTGAAGTAGAGGAGAGGGAGGGGAGGAGATTGAAGACGAAGAGTGAAGGATAAGGAGAGAGAAGATATAAGGAAAGAGAGAATCAGAGAGAGGAGTGAGAAGTTGAGGGAGCGGGACAATAAGAGAGAGTGAAGAACAAGGAGAAGGAGGGAGAGAGAAGGAAAGAGAAGGAGAGAGGGGAGAGAAGGAAGGATAAGAATAGAGAAAGAAGTAGAAGGAGGAGAGAGGGAAAGTTAAGGAGAGAGGGGGAGACATGAGAGAGAAGGAGAGGGAGAAGGAGCGAGAGGAGGAGGGACATGCAAGGAGAAAGAGAAGGAGAAGGTGGAAAGAGAGATGGAGGAGAGAGGGAAAGAGATGAGAGAGAGAGAGGGGGGAATGAGAAGGAGAGTGAGTGAGAGAACGAAACAGATAGAGAGAAGGAGGAGAGTTGAGAGAAAGAGAAGTAGAAATAGAAAGAATGGGATAAGGAGAGATAGTGAAAAAGAGAGACAAGAGACGGAGAGAGAGAGAGAAAGAGAAGGGGGAGGTAGAGGGAGAGTGAAGTAGGATAGTGAAGGAGAGAGTGTACTAAGGGGAGGACAAAAGGAGAAAAAGAGAGAGAAGGAGATGGAGAAGGCGAAGGGTAGAGATGGAGAAAGAAAGAGAGGGATAAGGGGAAGGACAGAACGAGAGAGAAGGAGATGCAGAGGGTTAGAAAGAGTGAAGAAGCGGAGAGAGACGGAGAAGGAGAAGGAAAAAGACAAGAAGAAAAAGGAGAGAGAGGCAGCGAAGGAGAAGGAGATGGAGAGAAGTTGAGAGAAAAGGTGGAGAGATCGACAAAGGAGGGAAGGACGAGAAGGTGAGGGAGAGGGGAACGAGAGAGGTGCGAGAGAGAAGGAGGGGGAAGGAGAAGGAGAAGTGGGGGGAGAGAGATGGAGAGTGTAGGACGAAAGAGAGGGAAATTGGGAAACGGGGAGACGGAACAAGATGATAGACGGAGATGGAGAGAGAGAGAGCTAGAAGGAGAAGGAGAGAGAGGAGAGGCGGACAGAGGGGGAGAGAGTGAGAAGGGAAAGGAGAGGGAGAGAGGAGAGATAGAGGAAGAGAAGTAGAGAGAACCATAGGGAATGAGAGAGAGGGAGAAGGAGAGAGATAAGGAGGGAGTGAAACAGAGGAGGAGAGTGTGAATTAGAACGAGAAGAAGAGAGAGGAGAGAGAGGAGTCCACGATTTACAGAAGCGGAGAGAGAGAAAGAGAAGGAGAGATGATGAAGCATTGAGAGAGAGAGGAGAGGGAGAGGGAGAAAGAGTGAGAGAAGGGGAGAGAGAGAGAGTCCGTAAGGGAGCTAGATGGAGGAGGACGAGGAGAAGGAGAGAGAGAAGGAATAGGAGATTGGAAGGGAAGGAGAAGGAGAGAAGGAAAGAGAGAGGGAGAAGGAGAAGTAGAGACCAATGGTAAGAAGAGGGAGAAATAGAGAGAAGGAGAGAGAAGGGGGAGAGAGAAAGAGAGAAGGAGAGATACAAAGAGAGAGGAGGGAGATAAGGAGGAGAACGAGAAAGGCGGAGAAGGGGAGAGACAAAGTGGGAGGAGAGAGATAAGGAGGAGAACGAGAGGAGTGAGAGAGAGTGAAGGTGACGGAGAGGGATGAGAGAGAGAGAGGAGGAAGAGAAGGAGGGAGAAGAAGGGGAGAGAAGAAGAAGGAGAACAAGGAGAGAAAAGGAGAAGGGGAGAGTGGGGAGAAGATGAGGAGAGAGAGAGAGAAGGACAAGGGGAGCGAGAGGGGAGGAGACCGAGAAGGAGAAGGAGTGGAAGAGAGGAGAGAGAGAGAAGGAGGAGAGAGAAGGAAAGAGAGAGAGAAGAAGGAGACGGAGAGCGAGAGAGTAAGGTAGAGTGAGATAGGAGGGGAGAGAGTGAAGGAGAGGGAGAAGGAGACGGAAACGGAGACGGAGACGGAGACGGAGAGAGAGGGAGAGAGAAAGAGCGGAGATGGAGATAGAGAGAGAGAGATGCAAGAGGAGAGGGAGAGAGAGAAGGAGAAGGCAAGAGAGAGAGGGGGAGAGAGAAGAAGATGAGAGAGATGGAGAAGGAAAAGGGGATAGAGGAGAGGGATTGAAGTAGAGGAGAGGGAGGGGAGGAGATTGAAGACGAAGAGTGAAGGATAAGGAGAGAGAAGATATAAGGAAAGAGAGAATCAGAGAGAGGAGTGAGAAGTTGAGGGAGCGGGACAATAAGAGAGAGTGAAGAACAAGGAGAAGGAGGGAGAGAGAAGGAAAGAGAAGGAGAGAGGGGAGAGAAGGAAGGATAAGAATAGAGAAAGAAGTAGAAGGAGGAGAGAGGGAAAGATAAGGAGTGAGGGGGAGACATGAGAGAGAAGGAGAGGGAGAAGGAGCGAGAGGAGGAGGGACATGCAAGGAGAAAGAGAAGGAGAAGGTGGAAAGAGAGATGGAGGAGAGAGGGAAAGAGATGAGAGAGAGAGAGGGGGGAATGAGAAGGAGAGTGAGTGAGAGAACGAAACAGATAGAGAGAAGGAGGAGAGTTGAGAGAAAGAGAAGTAGAAATAGAAAGAATGGGATAAGGAGAGATAGTGAAAAAGAGAGACAAGAGACGGAGAGAGAGAGAGAAAGAGAAGGGGGAGGTAGAGGGAGAGGGAAGTAGGATAGTGAAGGAGAGAGTGTACTAAGGGGAGGACAAAAGGAGAAAAAGAGAGAGAAGGAGATGGAGAAGGCGAAGGGTAGAGATGGAGAAAGAAAGAGAGGGATAAGGGGAAGGACAGAACGAGAGAGAAGGAGATGCAGAGGGTTAGAAAGAGTGAAGAAGCGGAGAGAGACGGAGAAGGAGAAGGAAAAAGACAAGAAGAAAAAGGAGAGAGAGGCAGCGAAGGAGAAGGAGATGGAGAGAAGTTGAGAGAAAAGGTGGAGAGATCGACAAAGGAGGGAAGGACGAGAAGGTGAGGGAGAGGGGAACGAGAGAGGTGCGAGAGAGAAGGAGGGGGAAGGAGAAGGAGAAGTGGGGGGAGAGAGATGGAGAGTGTAGGACGAAAGAGAGGGAAATTGGGAAACGGGGAGACGGAACAAGATGATAGACGGAGATGGAGAGAGAGAGCTAGACGGAGAAGGAGAGCGAGGAGAGGCGGACAGAGGGGGAGAGAGTGAGAAGGGAAAGGAGAGGGAGAGAGGAGAGATAGAGGAAGAGAAGTAGAGAGAACCATAGGGAATGAGAGAGAGGGAGAAGGAGAGAGATAAGGAGGGAGTGAAACAGAGGAGGAGAGTGTGAATTAGAACGAGAAGAAGAGAGAGGAGAGAGAGGAGTCCACGATTTACAGAAGCGGAGAGAGAGAAAGAGAAGGAGAGATGAAGAAGCATTGAGAGAGAGAGGAGAGGGAGAGGGAGAAAGAGTGAGAGAAGGGGAGAGAGAGAGAGTCCGTAAGGGAGCTAGATGGAGGAGGACGAGGAGAAGGAGAGAGAGAAGGAATAGGAGATTGGAAGGGAAGGAGAAGTTGAGAAGGAAAGAGAGAGGGAGAAGGAAAAGTAGAGACCAATGGTAAGAAGAGGGAGAAATAGAGAGAAGGAGAGAGAAGGGGGAGAGAGAAAGAGAGAAGGAGAGATACAAAGAGAGAGGAGGGAGATAAGGAGGAGAACGAGAAAGGCGGAGAAGGGGAGAGACAAAGTGGGAGGAGAGAGATAAGGAGGAGAACGAGAGGAGTGAGAGAGAGTGAAGGTGACGGAGAGGGATGAGAGAGAGAGAGAGAGAGAGGAGGAAGAGAAGGAGGGAGAAGAAGGGGAGAGAAGAAGAAGGAGAACAAGGAGAGAAAAGGAGAAGGGGAGAGTGGGGAGAAGATGAGGAGAGAGAGAAGGACAAGGGGAGCGAGAGGGGAGGAGACCGAGAAGGAGAAGGAGTGGAAGAGAGGAGAGATAGAGAAGGAGGAGAGAGAAGGAAAGAGAGAGAGAAGAAGGAGACGGAGAGCGAGAGAGTAAGGTAGAGTGAGAGAGGAGGGGAGAGAGTGAAGGAGAGGGAGATGGGGGAGGGGAGGGAGAAGGAGACGGAAACGGAGACGGAGACGGAGAGAGAGGGAGAGAGAAAGAGCGGAGATGGAGATAGAGAGAGAGAGAGATGCAAGAGGAGAGGGAGAGAGAGAAGGAGAAGGCAAGAGAGAGAGGGGGAGAGACAAGAAGATGAGAGAGATGGAGAAGGAAAAGGGGATAGCGGAGAGGGATTGAAGTAGAGGAGAGGGAGGGAAGGAGATTGAAGACGAAGAGTGAAGGATAAGGAGAGAGAAGATAGAAGGAAAGAGAGAATCAGAGAGAGGAGTGAGAAGTTGAGGGAGCGGGACAATAAGAGAGAGTGAAGAACAAGGAGAAGGAGGGAGAGAGAAGGAAAGAGAAGGAGAGAGGGGAGAGAAGGAAGGATAAGAATAGAGAAAGAAGTAGAAGGAGGAGAGAGGGAAAGATAAGGAGAGAGGGGGAGACATGAGAGAGAAGGAGAGGGAGAAGGAGCGAGAGGAGGAGGGACATGCAAGGAGAAAGAGAAGGAGAAGGTGGAAAGAGAGATGGAGGAGAGAGGGAAAGAGATGAGAGAGAGAGAGGGGGGAATGAGAAGGAGAGTGAGAGAGAGAAC
This sequence comes from Triglochin maritima, assembly GCA_963682175.1. NCBI lineage: Eukaryota > Viridiplantae > Streptophyta > Magnoliopsida > Alismatales > Juncaginaceae > Triglochin > Triglochin maritima. The sequence continues at coordinate 30,799,370 of OY821776.1, read as the reverse complement.
GAAACGGATAGAGAGAAGGAGGAGAGTTGAGAGAAAGAGAAGTAGAAATAGAAAGAATGGGATAAGGAGAGATAGTGAAAAAGAGAGACAAGAGACGGAGAGAGAGAGAGAAAGAGAAGGGGGAGGGAGAGGGAGAGGGAAGTAGGATAGTGAAGGAGAGAGAGTACTAAGGAGAGGACAAAAGGAGAAAAAGAGAGAGAAGGAGATGGAGAAGGCGAAGGGTAGAGATGGAGAAAGAAAGAGAGGGATAAGGGGAAGGAGAGAACGAGAGAGAAGGAGATGCAGAGGGTTAGAAAGAGTGAAGAAGCGGAGAGAGACGGAGAAGGAGAAGGAGAAGGAAAAAGACAAGACGAAAAAGGAGAGAGAGGCAGCGAAGGAGAAGGAGATGGAGAGAAGTTGAGAGAAAAGGTGGAGAGATCGACAAAGGAGGGAGAGGGGGAAGGACGAGAAGGCGAGGGAGAGGGGAACGAGAGAGGTGCGAGAGAGAAGGAGGGGGAAGGAGAAGTAGAAGTGGGGAGAGAGAGATGGAGAGTGTAGGACGAAAGAGAGGGAAATTGGGAAACGGGGAGACGGAACAAGATGATAGACGGAGATGGAGAGAGAGAGCTAGAAGGAGAATGAGAGAGAGGAGAGGCGGACAGAGGGGGAGAGAGTGAGAAGGGAAAGGAGAGGGAGAGAGGAGAGATAGAGGAAGAGAAGTAGAGAGAACCATAGGGAATGAGAGAGAGGGAGAAGGAGAGAGATAAGGAGGGAGTGAAACAGAGGAGGAGAGTGTGAATTAGAACGAGAAGAAGAGAGAGGAGAGAGAGGAGTCCACGATTTACAGAAACGGAGAGAGAGAAAGAGAAGGAGAGATGAAGAAGCATTGAGAGAGAGAGGAGAGGGAGAGGGAGAAAGAGTGAGAGAAGGGGGGAGAGAGAGAGAGTCCGTAAGTGAGCTAGATGGAGGAGGACGAGGAGAAGGAGAGAGAGAAGGAATAGGAGATTGGAAGGGAAGGAGAAGGAGAGAAGGAAAGAGAGGGGGAGAAGGAGAAGTAGAGACCAATGGTAAGAAGAGGGAGAAATAGAGAGAAGGGACCTTGAATCTTGTGGAGAGAATGGACACATTGATAATGGACACATTGATAGACGAATGCAATATGGACGCCCATCGAATGCAATATGGAGAGAATGGACACATTGATAGACGAATCTTGTGGCGGGACCTTGAATCCGTGGAGCCTACAACGTCAATGCCTTGGTTGGTAGGAGGCGATTTTAATTGCATTCGATGGGCGTGGGAAAAACGAGGAGGAGGGGGAGTAAATGAGGCTGCAATAAAAGATTTCAATGAGAGTGTGGATGCCCGACAACTCCTAGAGATGCCTTCCTCGGGTGGAGAGTTCACTTGGTCGAATTCTTCCGAAGGAAGTGCTTGCATTGAAACTCGAATTGATCGGATCTTGATGAATAACGCATGGTTAGAAAAGTTTCCACAATCTCACTATGTAGTGGGGGAGAAGGCTTTAAGTGACCATGCAACACTTGTCATGAGAACGGAAGGAAACGAGAGAAGGAAGGCGCGGATGTTTAGGTTCGAAAACCATTGGGTGGAGCATGAGGATTTCCTTTCGATAGTCGAAGGGGCTTGGGCAACACTTGTAAATGGCACTCCTATGTTTCGTGTGGTGGAGAAATTGAATGAAGTCAAAGAGGCACTCAAGAGGTGGAGTGCGAGTAAGTTTGGAAATGTTGAAAACAAAGTAAAGCAAGCCCGGGAAGCTCTTGAGGATGTAAGGAGAAGAAGGAGTGAAAATCCGGTGGATGGATCACTTGATATTATTGAGGGGGCTGCAAAAGACGAGCTTGCACGTGTCCTTGCTTGGGAGGAATCCATTGTTAGGCAAAAATCAAGAGTTAAGTGGTTAAAGGAGGGGGATCGGAATACCCGGTTTTTCCATGCGCAACTTCGAGTGAGGAGAGCCACCAATCAAGTGAGAAGAGTGTGTGAGGGTGAGAGCATTGTGGAGGAGGAGGGGGAAATCCGTGAAGCGTTTCGACGCTTTTTTTCTAACTTGTTTGCTAGTGATTTTCAGGTACAACCTATTAAGCCATCGATAATTTTGCCCCTCCTTGAGCCCTCGGAAGGGGAGGGCCTAGTTCAAAAGATAACCATGAAGGAGTTGGAGGATGTTGTTTTGAATGCAAATGTGGACAAAGCGCCGGGGCCCGATGGCTTTAATGCCATGTTCTTCAAGGCGGCATGGAGGATAGTAAAGAAGGACGTGTTTAAGGCGGTGGATTCTTGCTTGAGTAGTGGGAAGTTATTGGCCAAGTGGAACTACACATCCATCACGATCATACCAAAGAAGAAAGCACCTTCCATGGTAGAAGACTATAGGCCCATAGCCTTATGCAACATGACGTACCGATTCACCTCAAAGGTCCTTGCAAATCGATTGAAGGGGCTACTCCCAAAGCTAGTAGGAGAACATCAAAGTGCTTTCATTCAAGGAAGGAGAATTGGGGATAACATCCTCCTTGCACACGAATTGTGCCATAATCTTCATCTCGGCAAGGGGAAAGGAAGAATGTGCATGAAGCTTGATATTAGGAAGGCTTATGACTCCATCTCGTGGGAGTTTCTTGATCAAGTGATGCTGAAATTTGGTTTCCCCAAGAAGTGGAGGACGACCATCTTGGCTTGTGTGAAGGCATCATTTGTTGTGACGGTAAATGGAGCAAACTCTACACCTTTTCGAGCTACAAATGGGTTGCGACAAGGAGACCCGTTAGCCCCATATTTGTTCGTTATGTGCATGGAGGTATTGAGCAAGATGGTGAACATGGCGGTGGAGGAAGGAAGGATAGAACCCTTAGTTTGTGGAGACATGGTCGTGTCCCACTTATTGTTCGCCGATGATGTTCTATTATTTGCAAAGGCCACAAGAGAGAATGCCCATGCAATTAAAGAGGTACTTGCAGAATTTACGGCATGTTCGGGACTGAAATTCAACGTCTCAAAAAGTCAGATTTTCATGGGAGGAGATATCCAACATGGGCAATGGATTGAGGAGCATCTTGGTATGGAAAGGAGGGAATTTCCGGTGGTCTACCTAGGCTTGCCGCTATTTTCGGGAAGAATGGGAAGAAATCATTGCACATCCCTTGTAAACAAAGTGAAGGCTCGCCTTAGCTCATGGCAGCAACACTTTCTCTCCATTGCCGGAAGAGTGGAGCTTGTGAGAAGCGTGTTGGTTTCTCTTAGCATATATTGGACATCCGCTTTTCTTCTTCCAAGGCGAGTCCTACACGAATTGGAGAGCATCATGAGTAGATTCATATGGGGGGGTCCGAAGAAGTGGGTGGCGGTAGCTTGGAAAGATGTGTGTACTCCAAATGATGAAGGAGGACTTGGCCTTAAACGCTTAACGGAGTGGAACGATGTGGGCCTCCTTCGCTTGTTTTGGCTAGTCGTGGAAGGTGGTAACTCACTTTGGGTGAAGTGCATTCGCCAAAAATACTTAAAGACACGCTCTATTTGGCTTGCAAGACCCCCATCCTCCTCCTCGTGGGCTTGGCGAGGGATACTTCGAGTGCGTGACATTGCAAGGCGGCATATTCATTACAAGGTGGGAAATGGGGAGGACATAAGATTCTTCCAATATCCTTGGTGTGGGGAGCCATTCCAATGCACAACTTGGGGGGAACGTTTACACTATGAAGTGGGGGTACCATGGGACATCAAAGTGGCCTTCTTCATCAAGGATGGTCGTTGGGCTCTACCACCACCAAGGTCACGTATAATGGAGGAGTTATGGGACAAGATTAGGCTTATACCTATCCTTGGAGGACGTGATGGGCCAGCAAGGATAAATGGAAGGGGTGAATCATTTGGGATGAAAGAGGCTTGGAAGTGGGTGAGGGAACCGGGCGCCAAAGTAGCATGGACGAAAGTGGTGTGGCACAAACACGCCATCCCAAAGCATGCCCTCACGGCTTGGAGAGCACTAAGGGGCCGACTTGTCACAAAGAAGCTTATGAACCAAAGAGGAGCCACACATGACCCCACTTGCGTTCTTTGCGAGGAAATGGAGGAGGATATAGAACACCTATTTTGGGGATGTCTATACACGAGAGAGGTATGGAAAAGGATACTTGCAAGCCTACAACTCAGCCCATACTTTGCAAGTACTCTTGAGGGGGAGGCAACACGACTCTTGCATGCTAGTGGTAGTAAAGTAGACAAGGTAGTGCGAAGATGGGCATTAAGTGCTATGGTACATGAAAGTTGGCAAGAGAGGAATAGAAGGATCTTCGAGGGAGAGAAGAAACGGCCGGACGAACTCATGAGGCTCATAAAGGACACAATCCGATGCATGGGAGACAAGATCAAGGTATTAGCAAGAAATGAAGAAGAACTCGCACACTTCGAGCTGATTTGGTTGTAATAAAATGTAGTGTGGTTGTCTTTGCGCATGAGCACATTGTAATAGTTCTTTTTGTATAGCGCATAGGTAGAAATACGGATTTCATTGTATGGTGTGGCTGGTTTATGCGTGTGGCATAAACCCGCGCTCAAAAGCTCATTTTTGTAGGTTGTAAACAATACTTATCAATAGAATTAGAGGCTAAGCCTCCCTTTTTGCTTTGCAAAAAAAAAAAGAAATAGAGAGAAGGAGAGAGAAGGGGGAGAGAGAAAGAGAGAAGGAGAGAGACAAAGAGAGAGGAGGGAGATAAGGAGGAGAACGAGAAAGGCGGAGAAGGGGAGAGACAAAGGGGGAGGAGAGGGATAAGGAGGAGAACGAGAGGAGTGAGAGAGAGTGAAGGTGACGGAGAGGGATGAGAGAGAGAGAGAGGAGGAAGAGAAGGAGGGAGAAGAAGGGGAGAGAAGAAGAAGGAGAACAAGTAGAGAAAAGGAGAAGGGGAGAGTGGGGAGAAGATGAGGAGAGAGAGAAGGACAAGGGGAGCGAGAGGGGAGGAGACCGAGAAGGAGAAGGAGTGGAAGAGAGGAGAGATAGAGAAGGAGGAGAGAGAAGGAAAGAGAGAGAGAAGAAGGAGACGGAGAGCGAGAGAGTAAGGTAGAGTGAGAGAGGAGGGGAGAGAGTGAAGGAGAGGGAGATGGGGGAGGGGAGGGAGAAGGAGACGGAAACGGAGACGGGGACGGAGAGAGAGGGAGAGAGAAAGAGCGGAGATGGAGATAGAGAGAGAGAGAGATGCAAGAGGAGAGGGAGAGAGAGAAGGAGAAGGCAAGAGAGAGAGGGGGAGAGACAAGAAGATGAGAGAGATGGAGAAGGAAAAGGGGATAGAGGAGAGGGATTGAAGTAGAGGAGAGGGAGGGAAGGAGATTGAAGACGAAGAGTGAAGGATAAGGAGAGAGAAGATAGAAGGAAAGAGAGAATCAGAGAGAGGAGTGAGAAGTTGAGGGAGCGGGACAATAAGAGAGAGTGAAGAACAAGGAGAAGGAGGGAGAGAGAAGGAAAGAGAAGGAGAGAGGGGAGAGAAGGAAGGATAAGAATAGAGAAAGAAGTAGAAGGAGGAGAGAGGGAAAGATAAGGAGAGAGGGGGAGACATGAGAGAGAAGGAGAGGGAGAAGGAGCGAGAGGAGGAGGGACATGCAAGGAGAAAGAGAAGGAGAAGGTGGAAAGAGAGATGGAGGAGAGAGGGAAAGAGATGAGAGAGAGAGAGGGGGGAATGAGAAGGAGAGTGAGTGAGAGAACGAAACAGATAGAGAGAAGGAGGAGAGTTGAGAGAAAGAGAAGTAGAAATAGAAAGAATGGGATAAGGAGAGATAGTGAAAAAGAGAGACAAGAGACGGAGAGAGAGAGAGAAAGAGAAGGGGGAGGTAGAGGGAGAGGGAAGTAGGATAGTGAAGGAGAGAGTGTACTAAGGGGAGGACAAAAGGAGAAAAAGAGAGAGAAGGAGATGGAGAAGGCGAAGGGTAGAGATGGAGAAAGAAAGAGAGGGATAAGGGGAAGGACAGAACGAGAGAGAAGGAGATGCAGAGGGTTAGAAAGAGTGAAGAAGCGGAGAGAGACGGAGAAGGAGAAGGAAAAAGACAAGAAGAAAAAGGAGAGAGAGGCAGCGAAGGAGAAGGAGATGGAGAGAAGTTGAGAGAAAAGGTGGAGAGATCGACAAAGGAGGGAAGGACGAGAAGGTGAGGGAGAGGGGAACGAGAGAGGTGCGAGAGAGAAGGAGGGGGAAGGAGAAGGAGAAGTGGGGGGAGAGAGATGGAGAGTGTAGGACGAAAGAGAGGGAAATTGGGAAACGGGGAGACGGAACAAGATGATAGACGGAGATGGAGAGAGAGAGCTAGACGGAGAAGGAGAGCGAGGAGAGGCGGACAGAGGGGGAGAGAGTGAGAAGGGAAAGGAGAGGGAGAGAGGAGAGATAGAGGAAGAGAAGTAGAGAGAACCATAGGGAATGAGAGAGAGGGAGAAGGAGAGAGATAAGGAGGGAGTGAAACAGAGGAGGAGAGTGTGAATTAGAACGAGAAGAAGAGAGAGGAGAGAGAGGAGTCCACGATTTACAGAAGCGGAGAGAGAGAAAGAGAAGGAGAGATGAAGAAGCATTGAGAGAGAGAGGAGAGGGAGAGGGAGAAAGAGTGAGAGAAGGGGAGAGAGAGAGAGTCCGTAAGGGAGCTAGATGGAGGAGGACGAGGAGAAGGAGAGAGAGAAGGAATAGGAGATTGGAAGGGAAGGAGAAGTTGAGAAGGAAAGAGAGAGGGAGAAGGAAAAGTAGAGACCAATGGTAAGAAGAGGGAGAAATAGAGAGAAGGAGAGAGAAGGGGGAGAGAGAAAGAGAGAAGGAGAGATACAAAGAGAGAGGAGGGAGATAAGGAGGAGAACGAGAAAGGCGGAGAAGGGGAGAGACAAAGTGGGAGGAGAGAGATAAGGAGGAGAACGAGAGGAGTGAGAGAGAGTGAAGGTGACGGAGAGGGATGAGAGAGAGAGAGAGAGAGGAGGAAGAGAAGGAGGGAGAAGAAGGGGAGAGAAGAAGAAGGAGAACAAGGAGAGAAAAGGAGAAGGGGAGAGTGGGGAGAAGATGAGGAGAGAGAGAAGGACAAGGGGAGCGAGAGGGGAGGAGACCGAGAAGGAGAAGGAGTGGAAGAGAGGAGAGATAGAGAAGGAGGAGAGAGAAGGAAAGAGAGAGAGAAGAAGGAGACGGAGAGCGAGAGAGTAAGGTAGAGTGAGAGAGGAGGGGAGAGAGTGAAGGAGAGGGAGATGGGGGAGGGGAGGGAGAAGGAGACGGAAACGGAGACGGAGACGGAGAGAGAGGGAGAGAGAAAGAGCGGAGATGGAGATAGAGAGAGAGAGAGATGCAAGAGGAGAGGGAGAGAGAGAAGGAGAAGGCAAGAGAGAGAGGGGGAGAGACAAGAAGATGAGAGAGATGGAGAAGGAAAAGGGGATAGCGGAGAGGGATTGAAGTAGAGGAGAGGGAGGGAAGGAGATTGAAGACGAAGAGTGAAGGATAAGGAGAGAGAAGATAGAAGGAAAGAGAGAATCAGAGAGAGGAGTGAGAAGTTGAGGGAGCGGGACAATAAGAGAGAGTGAAGAACAAGGAGAAGGAGGGAGAGAGAAGGAAAGAGAAGGAGAGAGGGGAGAGAAGGAAGGATAAGAATAGAGAAAGAAGTAGAAGGAGGAGAGAGGGAAAGATAAGGAGAGAGGGGGAGACATGAGAGAGAAGGAGAGGGAGAAGGAGCGAGAGGAGGAGGGACATGCAAGGAGAAAGAGAAGGAGAAGGTGGAAAGAGAGATGGAGGAGAGAGGGAAAGAGATGAGAGAGAGAGAGGGGGGAATGAGAAGGAGAGTGAGAGAGAGAACGAAACGGATAGAGAGAAGGAGGAGAGTTGAGAGAAAGAGAAGTAGAAATAGAAAGAATGGGATAAGGAGAGATAGTGAAAAAGAGAGACAAGAGACGGAGAGAGAGAGAGAAAGAGAAGGGGGAGGGAGAGGGAGAGGGAAGTAGGATAGTGAAGGAGAGAGAGTACTAAGGAGAGGACAAAAGGAGAAAAAGAGAGAGAAGGAGATGGAGAAGGCGAAGGGTAGAGATGGAGAAAGAAAGAGAGGGATAAGGGGAAGGAGAGAACGAGAGAGAAGGAGATGCAGAGGGTTAGAAAGAGTGAAGAAGCGGAGAGAGACGGAGAAGGAGAAGGAGAAGGAAAAAGACAAGACGAAAAAGGAGAGAGAGGCAGCGAAGGAGAAGGAGATGGAGAGAAGTTGAGAGAAAAGGTGGAGAGATCGACAAAGGAGGGAGAGGGGGAAGGACGAGAAGGCGAGGGAGAGGGGAACGAGAGAGGTGCGAGAGAGAAGGAGGGGGAAGGAGAAGTAGAAGTGGGGAGAGAGAGATGGAGAGTGTAGGACGAAAGAGAGGGAAATTGGGAAACGGGGAGACGGAACAAGATGATAGACGGAGATGGAGAGAGAGAGCTAGAAGGAGAATGAGAGAGAGGAGAGGCGGACAGAGGGGGAGAGAGTGAGAAGGGAAAGGAGAGGGAGAGAGGAGAGATAGAGGAAGAGAAGTAGAGAGAACCATAGGGAATGAGAGAGAGGGAGAAGGAGAGAGATAAGGAGGGAGTGAAACAGAGGAGGAGAGTGTGAATTAGAACGAGAAGAAGAGAGAGGAGAGAGAGGAGTCCACGATTTACAGAAACGGAGAGAGAGAAAGAGAAGGAGAGATGAAGAAGCATTGAGAGAGAGAGGAGAGGGAGAGGGAGAAAGAGTGAGAGAAGGGGGGAGAGAGAGAGAGTCCGTAAGTGAGCTAGATGGAGGAGGACGAGGAGAAGGAGAGAGAGAAGGAATAGGAGATTGGAAGGGAAGGAGAAGGAGAGAAGGAAAGAGAGGGGGAGAAGGAGAAGTAGAGACCAATGGTAAGAAGAGGGAGAAATAGAGAGAAGGGACCTTGAATCTTGTGGAGAGAATGGACACATTGATAATGGACACATTGATAGACGAATGCAATATGGACGCCCATCGAATGCAATATGGAGAGAATGGACACATTGATAGACGAATCTTGTGGCGGGACCTTGAATCCGTGGAGCCTACAACGTCAATGCCTTGGTTGGTAGGAGGCGATTTTAATTGCATTCGATGGGCGTGGGAAAAACGAGGAGGAGGGGGAGTAAATGAGGCTGCAATAAAAGATTTCAATGAGAGTGTGGATGCCCGACAACTCCTAGAGATGCCTTCCTCGGGTGGAGAGTTCACTTGGTCGAATTCTTCCGAAGGAAGTGCTTGCATTGAAACTCGAATTGATCGGATCTTGATGAATAACGCATGGTTAGAAAAGTTTCCACAATCTCACTATGTAGTGGGGGAGAAGGCTTTAAGTGACCATGCAACACTTGTCATGAGAACGGAAGGAAACGAGAGAAGGAAGGCGCGGATGTTTAGGTTCGAAAACCATTGGGTGGAGCATGAGGATTTCCTTTCGATAGTCGAAGGGGCTTGGGCAACACTTGTAAATGGCACTCCTATGTTTCGTGTGGTGGAGAAATTGAATGAAGTCAAAGAGGCACTCAAGAGGTGGAGTGCGAGTAAGTTTGGAAATGTTGAAAACAAAGTAAAGCAAGCCCGGGAAGCTCTTGAGGATGTAAGGAGAAGAAGGAGTGAAAATCCGGTGGATGGATCACTTGATATTATTGAGGGGGCTGCAAAAGACGAGCTTGCACGTGTCCTTGCTTGGGAGGAATCCATTGTTAGGCAAAAATCAAGAGTTAAGTGGTTAAAGGAGGGGGATCGGAATACCCGGTTTTTCCATGCGCAACTTCGAGTGAGGAGAGCCACCAATCAAGTGAGAAGAGTGTGTGAGGGTGAGAGCATTGTGGAGGAGGAGGGGGAAATCCGTGAAGCGTTTCGACGCTTTTTTTCTAACTTGTTTGCTAGTGATTTTCAGGTACAACCTATTAAGCCATCGATAATTTTGCCCCTCCTTGAGCCCTCGGAAGGGGAGGGCCTAGTTCAAAAGATAACCATGAAGGAGTTGGAGGATGTTGTTTTGAATGCAAATGTGGACAAAGCGCCGGGGCCCGATGGCTTTAATGCCATGTTCTTCAAGGCGGCATGGAGGATAGTAAAGAAGGACGTGTTTAAGGCGGTGGATTCTTGCTTGAGTAGTGGGAAGTTATTGGCCAAGTGGAACTACACATCCATCACGATCATACCAAAGAAGAAAGCACCTTCCATGGTAGAAGACTATAGGCCCATAGCCTTATGCAACATGACGTACCGATTCACCTCAAAGGTCCTTGCAAATCGATTGAAGGGGCTACTCCCAAAGCTAGTAGGAGAACATCAAAGTGCTTTCATTCAAGGAAGGAGAATTGGGGATAACATCCTCCTTGCACACGAATTGTGCCATAATCTTCATCTCGGCAAGGGGAAAGGAAGAATGTGCATGAAGCTTGATATTAGGAAGGCTTATGACTCCATCTCGTGGGAGTTTCTTGATCAAGTGATGCTGAAATTTGGTTTCCCCAAGAAGTGGAGGACGACCATCTTGGCTTGTGTGAAGGCATCATTTGTTGTGACGGTAAATGGAGCAAACTCTACACCTTTTCGAGCTACAAATGGGTTGCGACAAGGAGACCCGTTAGCCCCATATTTGTTCGTTATGTGCATGGAGGTATTGAGCAAGATGGTGAACATGGCGGTGGAGGAAGGAAGGATAGAACCCTTAGTTTGTGGAGACATGGTCGTGTCCCACTTATTGTTCGCCGATGATGTTCTATTATTTGCAAAGGCCACAAGAGAGAATGCCCATGCAATTAAAGAGGTACTTGCAGAATTTACGGCATGTTCGGGACTGAAATTCAACGTCTCAAAAAGTCAGATTTTCATGGGAGGAGATATCCAACATGGGCAATGGATTGAGGAGCATCTTGGTATGGAAAGGAGGGAATTTCCGGTGGTCTACCTAGGCTTGCCGCTATTTTCGGGAAGAATGGGAAGAAATCATTGCACATCCCTTGTAAACAAAGTGAAGGCTCGCCTTAGCTCATGGCAGCAACACTTTCTCTCCATTGCCGGAAGAGTGGAGCTTGTGAGAAGCGTGTTGGTTTCTCTTAGCATATATTGGACATCCGCTTTTCTTCTTCCAAGGCGAGTCCTACACGAATTGGAGAGCATCATGAGTAGATTCATATGGGGGGGTCCGAAGAAGTGGGTGGCGGTAGCTTGGAAAGATGTGTGTACTCCAAATGATGAAGGAGGACTTGGCCTTAAACGCTTAACGGAGTGGAACGATGTGGGCCTCCTTCGCTTGTTTTGGCTAGTCGTGGAAGGTGGTAACTCACTTTGGGTGAAGTGCATTCGCCAAAAATACTTAAAGACACGCTCTATTTGGCTTGCAAGACCCCCATCCTCCTCCTCGTGGGCTTGGCGAGGGATACTTCGAGTGCGTGACATTGCAAGGCGGCATATTCATTACAAGGTGGGAAATGGGGAGGACATAAGATTCTTCCAATATCCTTGGTGTGGGGAGCCATTCCAATGCACAACTTGGGGGGAACGTTTACACTATGAAGTGGGGGTACCATGGGACATCAAAGTGGCCTTCTTCATCAAGGATGGTCGTTGGGCTCTACCACCACCAAGGTCACGTATAATGGAGGAGTTATGGGACAAGATTAGGCTTATACCTATCCTTGGAGGACGTGATGGGCCAGCAAGGATAAATGGAAGGGGTGAATCATTTGGGATGAAAGAGGCTTGGAAGTGGGTGAGGGAACCGGGCGCCAAAGTAGCATGGACGAAAGTGGTGTGGCACAAACACGCCATCCCAAAGCATGCCCTCACGGCTTGGAGAGCACTAAGGGGCCGACTTGTCACAAAGAAGCTTATGAACCAAAGAGGAGCCACACATGACCCCACTTGCGTTCTTTGCGAGGAAATGGAGGAGGATATAGAACACCTATTTTGGGGATGTCTATACACGAGAGAGGTATGGAAAAGGATACTTGCAAGCCTACAACTCAGCCCATACTTTGCAAGTACTCTTGAGGGGGAGGCAACACGACTCTTGCATGCTAGTGGTAGTAAAGTAGACAAGGTAGTGCGAAGATGGGCATTAAGTGCTATGGTACATGAAAGTTGGCAAGAGAGGAATAGAAGGATCTTCGAGGGAGAGAAGAAACGGCCGGACGAACTCATGAGGCTCATAAAGGACACAATCCGATGCATGGGAGACAAGATCAAGGTATTAGCAAGAAATGAAGAAGAACTCGCACACTTCGAGCTGATTTGGTTGTAATAAAATGTAGTGTGGTTGTCTTTGCGCATGAGCACATTGTAATAGTTCTTTTTGTATAGCGCATAGGTAGAAATACGGATTTCATTGTATGGTGTGGCTGGTTTATGCGTGTGGCATAAACCCGCGCTCAAAAGCTCATTTTTGTAGGTTGTAAACAATACTTATCAATAGAATTAGAGGCTAAGCCTCCCTTTTTGCTTTGCAAAAAAAAAAAAAAATAGAGAGAAGGAGAGAGAAGGGGGAGAGAGAAAGAGAGAAGGAGAGAGACAAAGAGAGAGGAGGGAGATAAGGAGGAGAACGAGAAAGGCGGAGAAGGGGAGAGACAAAGGGGGAGGAGAGGGATAAGGAGGAGAACGAGAGGAGTGAGAGAGAGTGAAGGTGACGGAGAGGGATGAGAGAGAGAGAGAGGAGGAAGAGAAGGAGGGAGAAGAAGGGGAGAGAAGAAGAAGGAGAACAAGTAGAGAAAAGGAGAAGGGGAGAGTGGGGAGAAGATGAGGAGAGAGAGAAGGACAAGGGGAGCGAGAGGGGAGGAGACCGAGAAGGAGAAGGAGTGGAAGAGAGGAGAGATAGAGAAGGAGGAGAGAGAAGGAAAGAGAGAGAGAAGAAGGAGACGGAGAGCGAGAGAGTAAGGTAGAGTGAGAGAGGAGGGGAGAGAGTGAAGGAGAGGGAGATGGGGGAGGGGAGGGAGAAGGAGACGGAAACGGAGACGGGGACGGAGAGAGAGGGAGAGAGAAAGAGCGGAGATGGAGATAGAGAGAGAGAGAGATGCAAGAGGAGAGGGAGAGAGAGAAGGAGAAGGCAAGAGAGAGAGGGGGAGAGACAAGAAGATGAGAGAGATGGAGAAGGAAAAGGGGATAGAGGAGAGGGATTGAAGTAGAGGAGAGGGAGGGAAGGAGATTGAAGACGAAGAGTGAAGGATAAGGAGAGAGAAGATAGAAGGAAAGAGAGAATCAGAGAGAGGAGTGAGAAGTTGAGGGAGCGGGACAATAAGAGAGAGTGAAGAACAAGGAGAAGGAGGGAGAGAGAAGGAAAGAGAAGGAGAGAGGGGAGAGAAGGAAGGATAAGAATAGAGAAAGAAGTAGAAGGAGGAGAGAGGGAAAGATAAGGAGAGAGGGGGAGACATGAGAGAGAAGGAGAGGGAGAAGGAGCGAGAGGAGGAGGGACATGCAAGGAGAAAGAGAAGGAGAAGGTGGAAAGAGAGATGGAGGAGAGAGGGAAAGAGATGAGAGAGAGAGAGGGGGGAATGAGAAGGAGAGTGAGAGAGAGAACGAAACGGATAGAGAGAAGGAGGAGAGTTGAGAGAAAGAGAAGTAGAAATAGAAAGAATGGGATAAGGAGAGATAGTGAAAAAGAGAGACAAGAGACGGAGAGAGAGAGAGAAAGAGAAGGGGGAGGGAGAGGGAGAGGGAAGTAGGATAGTGAAGGAGAGAGAGTACTAAGGAGAGGACAAAAGGAGAAAAAGAGAGAGAAGGAGATGGAGAAGGCGAAGGGTAGAGATGGAGAAAGAAAGAGAGGGATAAGGGGAAGGAGAGAACGAGAGAGAAGGAGATGCAGAGGGTTAGAAAGAGTGAAGAAGCGGAGAGAGACGGAGAAGGAGAAGGAGAAGGAAAAAGACAAGACGAAAAAGGAGAGAGAGGCAGCGAAGGAGAAGGAGATGGAGAGAAGTTGAGAGAAAAGGTGGAGAGATCGACAAAGGAGGGAGAGGGGGAAGGACGAGAAGGCGAGGGAGAGGGGAACGAGAGAGGTGCGAGAGAGAAGGAGGGGGAAGGAGAAGTAGAAGTGGGGAGAGAGAGATGGAGAGTGTAGGACGAAAGAGAGGGAAATTGGGAAACGGGGAGACGGAACAAGATGATAGACGGAGATGGAGAGAGAGAGCTAGAAGGAGAATGAGAGAGAGGAGAGGCGGACAGAGGGGGAGAGAGTGAGAAGGGAAAGGAGAGGGAGAGAGGAGAGATAGAGGAAGAGAAGTAGAGAGAACCATAGGGAATGAGAGAGAGGGAGAAGGAGAGAGATAAGGAGGGAGTGAAACAGAGGAGGAGAGTGTGAATTAGAACGAGAAGAAGAGAGAGGAGAGAGAGGAGTCCACGATTTACAGAAATGGAGAGAGAGAAAGAGAAGGAGAGATGAAGAAGCATTGAGAGAGAGAGGAGAGGGAGAGGGAGAAAGAGTGAGAGAAGGGGGGAGAGAGAGAGAGTCCGTAAGTGAGCTAGATGGAGGAGGACGAGGAGAAGGAGAGAGAGAAGGAATAGGAGATTGGAAGGGAAGGAGAAGGAGAGAAGGAAAGAGAGGGGGAGAAGGAGAAGTAGAGACCAATGGTAAGAAGAGGGAGAAATAGAGTGAAGGAGAGAGAAGGGGGAGAGAGAAAGAGAGAAGGAGAGAGACAAAGAGAGAGGAGGGAGATAAGGAGGAGAACGAGAAAGGCGGAGAAGGGGAGAGACAAAGGGGGAGGAGAGGGATAAGGAGGAGAACGAGAGGAGTGAGAGAGAGTGAAGGTGACGGAGAGGGATGAGAGAGAGAGAGGAGGAAGAGAAGGAGGGAGAAGAAGGGGAGAGAAGAAGAAGGAGAACAAGGAGAGAAAAGGAGAAGGGGAGAGTGGGGAGAAGATGAGGAGAGAGAGAAGGACAAGGGGAGCGAGAGGGGAGGAGACCGAGAAGGAGAAGGAGTGGAAGAGAGGAGAGATAGAGAAGGAGAAGAGAGAAGGAAAGAGAGAGAGAGAAGAAGGAGACGGAGAGCGAGAGAGTAAGGTAGAGTGAGAGAGGAGGGGAGAGAGTGAAGGAGAGGGAGATGGGGGAGGGGAGGGAGAAGGAGACGGAAACGGAGACGGAGACGGAGAGAGAGGGAGAGAGAAAGAGCGGAGATGGAGATAGAGAGAGAGAGATGCAAGAGGAGAGGGAGAGAGAGAAGGAGAAGGCAAGAGAGAGAGGGGGAGAGACAAGAAGATGAGAGAGATGGAGAAGGAAAAGGGGATAGAGGAGAGGGATTGAAGTAGAGGAGAGGGAGGGAAGGAGATTGAAGACGAAGAGTGAAGGATAAGGAGAGAGAAGATATAAGGAAAGAGAGAATCAGAGAGAGGAGTGAGAAGTTGAGGGAGCGGGACAATAAGAGAGAGTGAAGAACAAGGAGAAGGAGGGAGAGAGAAGGAAAGAGAAGGAGAGAGGGGAGAGAAGGAAGGATAAGAATAGAGAAAGAAGTAGAAGGAGGAGAGAGGGAAAGATAAGGAGAGAGGGGGAGACATGAGAGAGAAGGAGAGGGAGAAGGAGCGAGAGGAGGAGGGACATGCAAGGAGAAAGAGAAGGAGAAGGTGGAAAGAGAGATGGAGGAGAGAGGGAAAGAGATGAGAGAGAGAGAGGGGGGGGAATGAGAAGGAGAGTGAGAGAGAGAACGAAACGGATAGAGAGGAGGAGAGTTGAGAGAAAGAGAAGTAGAAATAGAAAGAATGGGATAAGGAGAGATAGTGAAAAAGAGAGACAAGAGACGGAGAGAGAGAGAGAAAGAGAAGTGGGAGGGAGAGGGAGAGGGAAGTAGGATAGTGAAGGAGAGAGAGTACTAAGGAGAGGACAAAAGGAGAAAAAAAGAGAGAAGGAGATGGAGAAGGCGAAGGGTAGAGATGGAGAAAGAAAGAGAGGGATAAGGGGAAGGAGAGAACGAGAGAGAAGGAGATGCAGAGGGTTAGAAAGAGAGAAGAAGCGGAGAGAGACGGAGAAGGAGAAGGAGAAGGAAAAAGGCAAGAAGAAAAAGGAGAGAGAGGCAGCGAAGGAGAAGGAGATGGAGAGAAGTTGAGAGAAAAGGTGGAGAGATCGACAAAGGAGGGAGAGGGGGAAGGACGAGAAGGCGAGGGAGAGGGGAACGAGAGAGGTGCGAGAGAGAAGGAGGGGGGAGGAGAAGGAGAAGTGGGGAGAGAGAGATGGAGAGTGTAGGACGAAAGAGAGGGAAATTGGGAAACGGGGAGACGGAACAAGATGATAGACGGAGATGGAGAGAGAGAGCTAGAAGGAGAAGGAGAGAGAGGAGAGGCGGACAGAGGGGGAGAGAGTGAGAAGGGAAAGGAGAGGGAGAGAGGAGAGATAGAGGAAGAGAAGTAGAGAGAACCATAGGGAATGAGAGAGAGGGAGAAGGAGAGAGATAAGGAGGGAGTGAAACAGAGGAGGAGAGTGTGAATTAGAACGAGAAGAAGAGAGAGGAGAGAGAGGAGTCCACGATTTACAGAAGCGGAGAGAGAGAAAGAGAAGTAGAGATGAAGAAGCATTGAGAGAGAGAGGAGAGGGAGAAAGAGTGAGAGAAGGGGGGAGAGAGAGAGAGTCCGTAAGTGAGCTAGATGGAGGAGGACGAGGAGAAGGAGAGAGAGAAGGAATAGGAGGTTGGAAGGGAAGGAGAAGGAGAGAAGGAAAGAGAGGGGGAGAAGGAGAAGTAGAGACCAATGGTAAGAAGAGGGAGAAATAGAGTGAAGGAGAGAGACAAAGAGAGAGGAGGGAGATAATGAGGAGAACGAGAAAGGCGGAGAAGGGGAGAGACAAAGGGGGAGGAGAGGGATAAGGAGGAGAACGAGAGGAGTGAGAGAGAGTGAAGGTGACGGAGAGGGATGAGAGAGAGAGAGGAGGAAGAGAAGGAGGGAGAAGAAGGGGAGAGAAGAAGAAGGAGAACAAGGAGAGAAAAGGAGAAGGGGAGAGTGGGGAGAAGATGAGGAGAGAGAGAAGGACAAGGGGAGCGAGAGGGGAGGAGACCGAGAAGGAGAAGGAGTGGAAGAGAGGAGAGATAGAGAAGGAGAAGAGAGAAGGAAAGAGAGAGAGAAGAAGGAGACGGAGAGCGAGAGAGTAAGGTAGAGTGAGAGAGGAGGGGAGAGAGTGAAGGAGAGGGAGATGGGGGAGGGGAGGGAGAAGGAGACGGAAACGGAGACGGAGACGGAGAGAGAGGGAGAGAGAAAGAGCGGAGATGGAGATAGAGAGAGAGAGATGCAAGAGGAGAGGGAGAGAGAGAAGGAGAAGGCAAGAGAGAGAGGGGGAGAGACAAGAAGATGAGAGAGATGGAGAAGGAAAAGGGGATAGAGGAGAGGGATTGAAGTAGAGGAGAGGGAGGGAAGGAGATTGAAGACGAAGAGTGAAGGATAAGGAGAGAGAAGATAGAAGGAAAGAGAGAATCAGAGAGAGGAGTGAGAAGTTGAGGGAGCGGGACAATAAGAGAGAGTGAAGAACAAGGAGAAGGAGGGAGAGAGAAGGAGAGAGGGGAGAGAAGGAAGGATAAGAATAGAGAATGAAGTAGAAGGAGGAGAGAGGGAAAGATAAGGAGAGAGGGGGAGACATGAGAGAGAAGGAGAGGGAGAAGGAGCGAGAGGAGGAGGGACATGCAAGGAGAAAGAGAAGGAGAAGGTGGAAAGAGAGATGGAGGAGAGAGGGAAAGAGATGAGAGAGAGAGAGGGGGGAATGAGAAGGAGAGTGAGAGAGAGAACGAAACGGATAGAGAGAAGGAGGAGAGTTGAGAGAAAGAGAAAGAGAAGTAGAAATAGAAAGAATGGGATAAGGAGAGATAGTGAAAAAGAGAGACAAGAGACGGAGAGAGAGAGAGAGAAAGAGAAGGGGGAGGGAGAGGGAGAGGGAAGTAGGATAGTGAAGGAGAGAAAGTACTAAGGAGAGGACAAAAGGAGAAAAAGAGAGAGAAGGAGATGGAGAAGGCGAAGGGTAGAGATGGAGAAAGAAAGAGAGGGATAAGGGGAAGGAGAGAACGAGAGAGAAGGAGATGCAGAGGGTTAGAAAGAGTGAAGAAGCGGAGAGAGACGGAGAAGGAGAAGGAGAAGGAAAAAGACAAGAAGAAAAAGGAGAGAGAGGCAGCGAAGGAGAAGGAGATGGAGAGAAGTTGAGAGAAAAGGTGGAGAGATCGACAAAGGAGGGAGAGGGGGAAGGACGGGAAGGCGAGGGAGAGGGGAACGAGAGAGGTGCGAGAGAGAAGGAGGGGGAAGGAGAAGGAGAAGTGGGGAGAGAGAGATGGAGAGTGTAGGACGAAAGAGAGGGAAATTGGGAAACGGGGAGACGGAACAAGATGATAGACGGAGATGGAGAGAGAGAGCTAGAAGGAGAAGGAGAGAGAGGAGAGGCGGACAGAGGGGGAGAGAGTGAGAAGGGAAAGGAGAGGGAGAGAGGAGAGATAGAGGAAGAGAAGTAGAGAGAACCATAGGGAATGAGAGAGAGGGAGAAGGAGAGAAATAAGGAGGGAGTGAAACAGAGGAGGAGAGTGTGAATTAGAACGAGAAGAAGAGAGAGGAGAGAGAGGAGTCCACGATTTACAGAAGCGGAGAGAGAGAAAGAGAAGGAGAGATGAAGAAGCATTGAGAGAGAGAGGAGAGGGAGAGGGAGAAAGAGTGAGAGAAGGGGGGAGAGAGAGAGAGTCCGTAAGTGAGCTAGATGGAGGAGGACGAGGAGAAGGAGAGAGAGAAGGAATAGGAGATTGGAAGGGAAGGAGAAGGAGAGAAGGAAAGAGAGGGGGAGAAGGAGAAGTAGAGACCAATGGTAAGAAGAGGGAGAAATAGAGAGAAGGAGAGAGACAAAGAGAGAGGAGGGAGATAATGAGGAGAACGAGAAAGGCGGAGAAGGGGAGAGACAAAGGGGGAGGAGAGGGATAAGGAGGAGAACGAGAGGAGTGAGAGAGAGTGAAGGTGACGGAGAGGGATGAGAGAGAGAGGAGGAGGAAGAGAAGGAGGGAGAAGAAGGGGAGAGAAGAAGAAGGAGAACAAGGAGAGAAAAGGAGAAGGGGAGAGTGGGGAGAAGATGAGGAGAGAGAGAAGGACAAGGGGAGCGAGAGGGGAGGAGACCGAGAAGGAGAAGGAGTGGAAGAGAGGAGAGATAGAGAAGGAGAAGAGAGAAGGAAAGAGAGAGAGAAGAAGGAGACGGAGAGCGAGAGAGTAAGGTAGAGTGAGAGAGGAGGGGAGAGAGTGAAGGAGAGGGAGATGGGGGAGGGGAGGGAGAAGGAGACGGAAACGGAGACGGAGACGGAGAGAGAGGGAGAGAGAAAGAGCGGAGATGGAGATAGAGAGAGAGAGATGCAAGAGGAGAGGGAGAGAGAGAAGGAGAAGGCAAGAGAGAGAGGGGGAGAGACAAGAAGATGAGAGAGATGGAGAAGGAAAAGGGGATAGAGGAGAGGGATTGAAGTAGAGGAGAGGGAGGGAAGGAGATTGAAGACGAAGAGTGAAGGATAAGGAGAGAGAAGATAGAAGGAAAGAGAGAATCAGAGAGAGGAGTGAGAAGTTGAGGGAGCGGGACAATAAGAGAGAGTGAAGAACAAGGAGAAGGAGGGAGAGAGAAGGAAAGAGAAGGAGAGAGGGGAGAGAAGGAAGGATAACAATAGAGAATGAAGTAGAAGGAGGAGAGAGGGAAAGATAAGGAGAGAGGGGGAGACATGAGAGAGAAGGAGAGGGAGAAGGAGCGAGAGGAGGAGGGACATGCAAGGAGAAAGAGAAGGAGAAGGTGGAAAGAGAGATGGAGGAGAGAGGGAAAGAGATGAGGAGAGAGAGGGGGAATGAGAAGGAGAGTGAGAGAGAGAACGAAACGGATAGAGAGGAGGAGAGTTGAGAGAAAGAGAAGTAGAAATAGAAAGAATGGGATAAGGAGAGATAGTGAAAAAGAGAGACAAGAGACGGAGAGAGAGAGAGAGAGAAAGAGAAGGGGGAGGGAGAGGGAGAGGGAAGTAGGATAGTGAAGGAGAGAAAGTACTAAGGAGAGGACAAAAGGAGAAAAAGAGAGAGAAGGAGATGGAGAAGGCGAAGGGTAGAGATGGAGAAAGAAAGAGAGGGATAGGGGGAAGGAGAGAACGAGAGAGAAGGAGATGCAGAGGGTTAGAAAGAGTGAAGAAGCGGAGAGAGACGGAGAAGGAGAAGGAGAAGGAAAAAGACAAGAAGAAAAAGGAGAGAGAGGCAGCGAAGGAGAAGGAGATGGAGAGAAGTTGAGAGAAAAGGTGGAGAGATCGACAAAGGAGGGAGAGGGGGAAGGACGGGAAGGCGAGGGAGAGGGGAACGAGAGAGGTGCGAGAGAGAAGGAGGGGGAAGGAGAAGGAGAAGTGAGGAGAGAGAGATGGAGAGTGTAGGACGAAAGAGAGGGAAATTGGGAAACGGGGAGACGGAACAAGATGATAGACGGAGATGGAGAGAGAGAGCTAGAAGGAGAAGGAGAGAGAGGAGAGGCGGACAGAGGGGGAGAGAGTGAGAAGGGAAAGGAGAGGGAGAGAGGAGAGATAGAGGAAGAGAAGTAGAGAGAACCATAGGGAATGAGAGAGAGGGAGAAGGAGAGAGATAAGGAGGGAGTGAAACAGAGGAGGAGAGTGTGAATTAGAACGAGAAGAAGAGAGAGGAGAGAGAGGAGTCCACGATTTACAGAAGCGGAGAGAGAGAAAGAGAAGGAGAGATGAAGAAGCATTGAGAGAGAGAGGAGAGGGAGAGGGAGAAAGAGTGAGAGAAGGGGGGAGAGAGAGAGAGTCCGTAAGTGAGCTAGATGGAGGAGGACGAGGAGAAGGAGAGAGAGAAGGAATAGGAGATTGGAAGGGAAGGAGAAGGAGAGAAGGAAAGAGAGGGGGAGAAGGAGAAGTAGAGACCAATGGTAAGAAGAGGGAGAAATAGAGAGAAGGAGAGAGACAAAGAGAGAGGAGGGAGATAATGAGGAGAACGAGAAAGGCGGAGAAGGGGAGAGACAAAGGGGGAGGAGGGGGATAAGGAGGAGAACGAGAGGAGTGAGAGAGAGTGAAGGTGACGGAGAGGGATGAGAGAGAGAGAGGAGGAAGAGAAGGAGGGAGAAGAAGGGGAGAGAAGAAGAAGGAGAACAAGGAGAGAAAAGGAGAAGGGGAGAGTGGGGAGAAGATGAGGAGAGAGAGAAGGACAAGGGGAGCGAGAGGGGAGGAGACCGAGAAGGAGAAGGAGTGGAAGAGAGGAGAGATAGAGAAGGAGAAGAGAGAAGGAAAGAGAGAGAGAAGAAGGAGACGGAGAGCGAGAGAGTAAGGTAGAGTGAGAGAGGAGGGGAGAGAGTGAAGGAGAGGGAGATGGGGGAGGGGAGGGAGAAGGAGACGGAAACGGAGACGGAGACGGAGAGAGAGGGAGAGAGAAAGAGCGGAGATGGAGATAGAGAGAGAGAGATGCAAGAGGAGAGGGAGAGAGAGAAGGAGAAGGCAAGAGAGAGAGGGGGAGAGACAAGAAGATGAGAGAGATGGAGAAGGAAAAGGGGATAGAGGAGAGGGATTGAAGTAGAGGAGAGGGAGGGAAGGAGATTGAAGACGAAGAGTGAAGGATAAGGAGAGAGAAGATAGAAGGAAAGAGAGAATCAGAGAGAGGAGTGAGAAGTTGAGGGAGCGGGACAATAAGAGAGAGTGAAGAACAAGGAGAAGGAGGGAGAGAGAAGGAGAGAGGGGAGAGAAGGAAGGATAAGAATAGAGAATGAAGTAGAAGGAGGAGAGAGGGAAAGATAAGGAGAGAGGGGGAGACATGAGAGAGAAGGAGAGGGAGAAGGAGCGAGAGGAGGAGGGACATGCAAGGAGAAAGAGAAGGAGAAGGTGGAAAGAGAGATGGAGGAGAGAGGGAAAGAGATGAGAGAGAGAGAGGGGGGAATGAGAAGGAGAGTGAGAGAGAGAACGAAACGGATAGAGAGAAGGAGGAGAGTTGAGAGAAAGAGAAAGAGAAGTAGAAATAGAAAGAATGGGATAAGGAGAGATAGT
The DNA here is from genome assembly GCA_963682175.1 of Triglochin maritima. NCBI lineage: Eukaryota > Viridiplantae > Streptophyta > Magnoliopsida > Alismatales > Juncaginaceae > Triglochin > Triglochin maritima. Next base: position 30,777,460 of record OY821776.1, on the reverse strand, counting down.
GAAAAAGAGAGACAATAGACGGAGAGAGAGAGAGAGAAAGAGAAGGGGGAGGGAGAGGGAGAGGGAAGTAGGATAGTGAAGGAGAGAAAGTACTAAGGAGAGGACAAAAGGAGAAAAAGAGAGAGAAGGAGATGGAGAAGGCGAAGGGTGGAGATGGAGAAAGAAAGAGAGGGATAAGGGGAAGGAGAGAACGAGAGAGAAGGAGATGCAGAGGGTTAGAAAGAGTGAAGAAGCGGAGAGAGACGGAGAAGGAGAAGGAGAAGGAAAAAGACAAGAAGAAAAAGGAGAGAGAGGCAGCGAAGGAGAAGGAGATGGAGAGAAGTTGAGAGAAAAGGTGGAGAGATCGACAAAGGAGGGAGAGGGGGAAGGACGGGAAGGCGAGGGAGAGGGGAACGAGAGAGAAGGAGGGGGAAGGAGAAGGAGAAGTGGGGAGAGAGAGATGGAGAGTGTAGGACGAAAGAGAGGGAAATTGGGAAACGGGGAGACGGAACAAGATGATAGACGGAGATGGAGAGAGAGAGCTAGAAGGAGAAGGAGAGAGAGGAGAGGCGGACAGAGGGGGAGAGAGTGAGAAGGGAAAGGAGAGGGAGAGAGGAGAGATAGAGGAAGAGAAGTAGAGAGAACCATAGGGAATGAGAGAGAGGGAGAAGGAGAGAGATAAGGAGGGAGTGAAACAGAGGAGGAGAGTGTGAATTAGAACGAGAAGAAGAGAGAGGAGAGAGAGGAGTCCACGATTTACAGAAGCGGAGAGAGAGAAAGAGAAGGAGAGATGAAGAAGCATTGAGAGAGAGAGGAGAGGGAGAGGGAGAAAGAGTGAGAGAAGGGGGGAGAGAGAGAGAGTCCGTAAGTGAGCTAGATGGAGGAGGACGAGGAGAAGGAGAGAGAGAAGGAATAGGAGATTGGAAGGGAAGGAGAAGGAGAGAAGGAAAGAGAGGGGGAGAAGGAGAAGTAGAGACCAATGGTAAGAAGAGGGAGAAATAGAGAGAAGGAGAGAGACAAAGAGAGAGGAGGGAGATAATGAGGAGAACGAGAAAGGCGGAGAAGGGGAGAGACAAAGGGGGAGGAGAGGGATAAGGAGGAGAACGAGAGGAGTGAGAGAGAGTGAAGGTGACGGAGAGGGATGAGAGAGAGAGAGGAGGAAGAGAAGGAGGGAGAAGAAGGGGAGAGAAGAAGAAGGAGAACAAGGAGAGAAAAGGAGAAGGGGAGAGTGGGGAGAAGATGAGGAGAGAGAGAAGGACAAGGGGAGCGAGAGGGGAGGAGACCGAGAAGGAGAAGGAGTGGAAGAGAGGAGAGATAGAGAAGGAGAAGAGAGAAGGAAAGAGAGAGAGAAGAAGGAGACGGAGAGCGAGAGAGTAAGGTAGAGTGAGAGAGGAGGGGAGAGAGTGAAGGAGAGGGAGATGGGGGAGGGGAGGGAGAAGGAGACGGAAACGGAGACGGAGACGGAGAGAGAGGGAGAGAGAAAGAGCGGAGATGGAGATAGAGAGAGAGAGATGCAAGAGGAGAGGGAGAGAGAGAAGGAGAAGGCAAGAGAGAGAGGGGGAGAGACAAGAAGATGAGAGAGATGGAGAAGGAAAAGGGGATAGAGGAGAGGGATTGAAGTAGAGGAGAGGGAGGGAAGGAGATTGAAGACGAAGAGTGAAGGATAAGGAGAGAGAAGATAGAAGGAAAGAGAGAATCAGAGAGAGGAGTGAGAAGTTGAGGGAGCGGGACAATAAGAGAGAGTGAAGAACAAGGAGAAGGAGGGAGAGAGAAGGAAAGAGAAGGAGAGAGGGGAGAGAAGGAAGGATAAGAATAGAGAAAGAAGTAGAAGGAGGAGAGAGGGAAAGATAAGGAGAGAGGGGAGACATGAGAGAGAAGGAGAGGGAGAAGGAGCGAGAGGAGGAGGGACATGCAAGGAGAAAGAGAAGGAGAAGGTGGAAAGAGAGATGGAGGAGAGAGGGAAAGAGATGAGAGAGAGAGAGGGGGGAATGAGAAGGAGAGTGAGAGAGAGAACGAAACGGATAGAGAGAAGGAGGAGAGTTCAGAGAAAGAGAAAGAGAAGTAGAAATAGAAAGAATGGGATAAGGAGAGATAGTGAAAAAGAGAGACAAGAGACGGAGAGAGAGAGAGAGAAAGAGAAGGGGGAGGGAGAGGGAGAGGGAAGTAGGATAGTGAAGGAGAGAAAGTACTAAGGAGAGGACAAAAGGAGAAAAAGAGAGAGAAGGAGATGGAGAAGGCGAAGGGTAGAGATGGAGAAAGAAAGAGAGGGATAAGGGGAAGGAGAGAACGAGAGAGAAGGAGATGCAGAGGGTTAGAAAGAGTGAAGAAGCGGAGAGAGACGGAGAAGGAGAAGGAGAAGGAAAAAGACAAGAAGAAAAAGGAGAGAGAGGCAGCAAAGGAGAAGGAGATGGAGAGAAGTTGAGAGAAAAGGTGGAGAGATCGACAAAGGAGGGAGAGGGGGAAGGACGGGAAGGCGAGGGAGAGGGGAACGAGAGAGGTGCGAGAGAGAAGGAGGGGGAAGGAGAAGGAGAAGTGGGGGGAGAGAGATGGAGAGTGTAGGACGAAAGAGAGGGAAATTGGGAAACGGGGAGACGGAACAAGATGATAGACGGAGATGGAGAGAGAGAGCTAGAAGGAGAAGGAGAGAGAGGAGAGGCGGACAGAGGGGGAGAGAGTGAGAAGGGAAAGGAGAGGGAGAGAGGAGAGATATAGGAAGAGAAGTAGAGAGAACCATAGGGAATGAGAGAGAGGGAGAAGGAGAGAGATAAGGAGGGAGTGAAACAGAGGAGGAGAGTGTGAATTAGAACGAGAAGAAGAGAGAGGAGAGAGAGGAGTCCACGATTTACAGAAGCGGAGAGAGAGAAAGAGAAGGAGAGATGAAGAAGCATTGAGAGAGAGAGGAGAGGGAGAGGGAGAAAGAGTGAGAGAAAGGGGGAGAGAGAGAGAGTCCGTAAGTGAGCTAGATGGAGGAGGACGAGGAGAAGGAGAGAGAGAAGGAATAGGAGATTGGAAGGGAAGGAGAAGGAGAGAAGGAAAGAGAGGGGGAGAAGGAGAAGTAGAGACCAATGGTAAGAAGAGGGAGAAATAGAGAGAAGGAAAGAGACAAAGAGAGAGGAGGGAGATAATGAGGAGAACGAGAAAGGCGGAGAAGGGGAGAGACAAAGGGGGAGGAGAGGGATAAGGAGGAGAACGAGAGGAGTGAGAGAGAGTGAAGGTGACGGAGAGGGATGAGAGAGAGAGAGGAGGAAGAGAAGGAGGGAGAAGAAGGGGAGAGAAGAAGAAGGAGAACAAGGAGAGAAAAGGAGAAGGGGAGAGTGGGGAGAAGATGAGGAGAGAGAGAAGGACAAGGGGAGCGAGAGGGGAGGAGACCGAGAAGGAGAAGGAGTGGAAGAGAGGAGAGATAGAGAAGGAGAAGAGAGAAGGAAAGAGAGAGAGAAGAAGGAGACGGAGAGCGAGAGAGTAAGGTAGAGTGAGAGAGGAGGGGAGAGAGTGAAGGAGAGGGAGATGGGGGAGGGGAGGGAGAAGGAGACGGAAACGGAGACGGAGACGGAGAGAGAGGGAGAGAGAAAGAGCGGAGATGGAGATAGAGAGAGAGAGATGCAAGAGGAGAGGGAGAGAGAGAAGGAGAAGGCAAGAGAGAGAGGGGGAGAGACAAGAAGATGAGAGAGATGGAGAAGGAAAAGGGGATAGAGGAGAGGGATTGAAGTAGAGGAGAGGGAGGGAAGGAGATTGAAGACGAAGAGTGAAGGATAAGGAGAGAGAAGATAGAAGGAAAGAGTGAATCAGAGAGAGGAGTGAGAAGTTGAGGGAGCGGGACAATAAGAGAGAGTGAAGAACAAGGAGAAGGAGGGAGAGAGAAGGAAAGAGAAGGAGAGAGGGGAGAGAAGGAAGGATAAGAATAGAGAATGAAGTAGAAGGAGGAGAGAGGGAAAGATAAGGAGAGAGGGGGAGACATGAGAGAGAAGGAGAGGGAGAAGGAGCGAGAGGAGGAGGGACATGCAAGGAGAAAGAGAAGGAGAAGGTGGAAAGAGAGATGGAGGAGAGAGGGAAAGAGATGAGAGAGAGAGAGGGGGGAATGAGAAGGAGAGTGAGAGAGAGAACGAAACGGATAGAGAGAAGGAGGAGAGTTGAGAGAAAGAGAAAGAGAAGTAGAAATAGAAAGAATGGGATAAGGAGAGATAGTGAAAAAGAGAGACAATAGACGGAGAGAGAGAGAGAGAAAGAGAAGGGGGAGGGAGAGGGAGAGGGAAGTAGGATAGTGAAGGAGAGAAAGTACTAAGGAGAGGACAAAAGGAGAAAAAGAGAGAGAAGGAGATGGAGAAGGCGAAGGGTGGAGATGGAGAAAGAAAGAGAGGGATAAGGGGAAGGAGAGAACGAGAGAGAAGGAGATGCAGAGGGTTAGAAAGAGTGAAGAAGCGGAGAGAGACGGAGAAGGAGAAGGAGAAGGAAAAAGACAAGAAGAAAAAGGAGAGAGAGGCAGCGAAGGAGAAGGAGATGGAGAGAAGTTGAGAGAAAAGGTGGAGAGATCGACAAAGGAGGGAGAGGGGGAAGGACGGGAAGGCGAGGGAGAGGGGAACGAGAGAGAAGGAGGGGGAAGGAGAAGGAGAAGTGGGGAGAGAGAGATGGAGAGTGTAGGACGAAAGAGAGGGAAATTGGGAAACGGGGAGACGGAACAAGATGATAGACGGAGATGGAGAGAGAGAGCTAGAAGGAGAAGGAGAGAGAGGAGAGGCGGACAGAGGGGGAGAGAGTGAGAAGGGAAAGGAGAGGGAGAGAGGAGAGATAGAGGAAGAGAAGTAGAGAGAACCATAGGGAATGAGAGAGAGGGAGAAGGAGAGAGATAAGGAGGGAGTGAAACAGAGGAGGAGAGTGTGAATTAGAACGAGAAGAAGAGAGAGGAGAGAGAGGAGTCCACGATTTACAGAAGCGGAGAGAGAGAAAGAGAAGGAGAGATGAAGAAGCATTGAGAGAGAGAGGAGAGGGAGAGGGAGAAAGAGTGAGAGAAGGGGGGAGAGAGAGAGAGTCCGTAAGTGAGCTAGATGGAGGAGGACGAGGAGAAGGAGAGAGAGAAGGAATAGGAGATTGGAAGGGAAGGAGAAGGAGAGAAGGAAAGAGAGGGGGAGAAGGAGAAGTAGAGACCAATGGTAAGAAGAGGGAGAAATAGAGAGAAGGAGAGAGACAAAGAGAGAGGAGGGAGATAATGAGGAGAACGAGAAAGGCGGAGAAGGGGAGAGACAAAGGGGGAGGAGAGGGATAAGGAGGAGAACGAGAGGAGTGAGAGAGAGTGAAGGTGACGGAGAGGGATGAGAGAGAGAGAGGAGGAAGAGAAGGAGGGAGAAGAAGGGGAGAGAAGAAGAAGGAGAACAAGGAGAGAAAAGGAGAAGGGGAGAGTGGGGAGAAGATGAGGAGAGAGAGAAGGACAAGGGGAGCGAGAGGGGAGGAGACCGAGAAGGAGAAGGAGTGGAAGAGAGGAGAGATAGAGAAGGAGAAGAGAGAAGGAAAGAGAGAGAGAAGAAGGAGACGGAGAGCGAGAGAGTAAGGTAGAGTGAGAGAGGAGGGGAGAGAGTGAAGGAGAGGGAGATGGGGGAGGGGAGGGAGAAGGAGACGGAAACGGAGACGGAGACGGAGAGAGAGGGAGAGAGAAAGAGCGGAGATGGAGATAGAGAGAGAGAGATGCAAGAGGAGAGGGAGAGAGAGAAGGAGAAGGCAAGAGAGAGAGGGGGAGAGACAAGAAGATGAGAGAGATGGAGAAGGAAAAGGGGATAGAGGAGAGGGATTGAAGTAGAGGAGAGGGAGGGAAGGAGATTGAAGACGAAGAGTGAAGGATAAGGAGAGAGAAGATAGAAGGAAAGAGAGAATCAGAGAGAGGAGTGAGAAGTTGAGGGAGCGGGACAATAAGAGAGAGTGAAGAACAAGGAGAAGGAGGGAGAGAGAAGGAAAGAGAAGGAGAGAGGGGAGAGAAGGAAGGATAAGAATAGAGAAAGAAGTAGAAGGAGGAGAGAGGGAAAGATAAGGAGAGAGGGGAGACATGAGAGAGAAGGAGAGGGAGAAGGAGCGAGAGGAGGAGGGACATGCAAGGAGAAAGAGAAGGAGAAGGTGGAAAGAGAGATGGAGGAGAGAGGGAAAGAGATGAGAGAGAGAGAGGGGGGAATGAGAAGGAGAGTGAGAGAGAGAACGAAACGGATAGAGAGAAGGAGGAGAGTTGAGAGAAAGAGAAGTAGAAATAGAAAGAATGGGATAAGGAGAGATAGTGAAAAAGAGAGACAAGAGACGGAGAGAGAGAGAGAAAGAGAAGGGGGAGGGAGAGGGAGAGGGAAGTAGGATAGTGAAGGAGAGAGAGTACTAAGGAGAGGACAAAAGGAGAAAAAGAGAGAGAAGGAGATGGAGAAGGCGAAGGGTAGAGATAGAGAAAGAAAGAGAGGGATAAGGGGAAGGAGAGAACGAGAGAGAAGGAGATGCAGAGGGTTAGAAAGAGTGAAGAAGCGGAGAGAGACGGAGAAGGAGAAGGAGAAGGAGAAGGAAAAAGACAAGAAGAAAAAGGAGAGAGAGGCAGCGAAGGAGAAGGAGATGGAGAGAAGTTGAGAGAAAAGGTGGAGAGATCGACAAAGGAGGGAGAGGGGGAAGGACGGGAAGGCGAGGGAGAGGGGAACGAGAGAGGTGCGAGAGAGAAGGAGGGGGAAGGAGAAGGAGAAGTGGGGGGAGAGAGATGGAGAGTGTAGGACGAAAGAGAGGGAAATTGGGAAACGGGGAGACGGAACAAGATGATAGACGGAGATGGAGAGAGAGAGCTAGAAGGAGAAGGAGAGAGAGGAGAGGCGGACAGAGGGGGAGAGAGTGAGAAGGGAAAGGAGAGGGAGAGAGGAGAGATAGAGGAAGAGAAGTAGAGAGAACCATAGGGAATGAGAGAGAGGGAGAAGGAGAGAGATAAGGAGGGAGTGAAACAGAGGAGGAGAGTGTGAATTAGAACGAGAAGAAGAGAGAGGAGAGAGAGGAGTCCACGATTTACAGAAGCGGAGAGAGAGAAAGAGAAGGAGAGATGAAGAAGCATTGAGAGAGAGAGGAGAGGGAGAGGGAGAAAGAGTGAGAGAAAGGGGGAGAGAGAGAGTCCGTAAGTGAGCTAGATGGAGGAGGACGAGGAGAAGGAGAGAGAGAAGGAATAGGAGATTGGAAGGGAAGGAGAAGGAGAGAAGGAAAGAGAGGGGGAGAAGGAGAAGTAGAGACCAATGGTAAGAAGAGGGAGAAATAGAGAGAAGGAGAGAGACAAAGAGAGAGGAGGGAGATAATGAGGAGAACGAGAAAGGCGGAGAAGGGGAGAGACAAAGGGGGAGGAGAGGGATAAGGAGGAGAACGAGAGGAGTGAGAGAGAGTGAAGGTGACGGAGAGGGATGAGAGAGAGAGAGGAGGAAGAGAAGGAGGGAGAAGAAGGGGAGAGAAGAAGAAGGAGAACAAGGAGAGAAAAGGAGAAGGGGAGAGTGGGGAGAAGATGAGGAGAGAGAGAAGGACAAGGGGAGCGAGAGGGGAGGAGACCGAGAAGGAGAAGGAGTGGAAGAGAGGAGAGATAGAGAAGGAGAAGAGAGAAGGAAAGAGAGAGAGAAGAAGGAGACGGAGAGCGAGAGAGTAAGGTAGAGTGAGAGAGGAGGGGAGAGAGTGAAGGAGAGGGAGATGGGGGAGGGGAGGGAGAAGGAGACGGAAACGGAGACAGAGACGGAGAGAGAGGGAGAGAGAAAGAGCGGAGATGGAGATAGAGAGAGAGAGATGCAAGAGGAGAGGGAGAGAGAGAAGGAGAAGGCAAGAGAGAGAGGGGGAGAGACAAGAAGATGAGAGAGATGGAGAAGGAAAAGGGGATAGAGGAGAGGGATTGAAGTAGAGGAGAGGGAGGGAAGGAGATTGAAGACGAAGAGTGAAGGATAAGGAGAGAGAAGATAGAAGGAAAGAGAGAATCAGAGAGAGGAGTGAGAAGTTGAGGGAGCGGGACAATAAGAGAGAGTGAAGAACAAGGAGAAGGAGGGAGAGAGAAGGAAAGAGAAGGAGAGAGGGGAGAGAAGGAAGGATAAGAATAGAGAATGAAGTAGAAGGAGGAGAGAGGGAAAGATAAGGAGAGAGGGGGAGACATGAGAGAGAAGGAGAGGGAGAAGGAGCGAGAGGAGGAGGGACATGCAAGGAGAAAGAGAAGGAGAAGGTGGAAAGAGAGATGGAGGAGAGAGGGAAAGAGATGAGAGAGAGAGAGGGGGGAATGAGAAGGAGAGTGAGAGAGAGAACGAAACGGATAGAGAGAAGGAGGAGAGTTCAGAGAAAGAGAAAGAGAAGTAGAAATAGAAAGAATGGGATAAGGAGAGATAGTGAAAAAGAGAGACAAGAGACGGAGAGAGAGAGAGAGAAAGAGAAGGGGGAGGGAGAGGGAGAGGGAAGTAGGATAGTGAAGGAGAGAAAGTACTAAGGAGAGGACAAAAGGAGAAAAAGAGAGAGAAGGAGATGGAGAAGGCGAAGGGTAGAGATGGAGAAAGAAAGAGAGGGATAAGGGGAAGGAGAGAACGAGAGAGAAGGAGATGCAGAGGGTTAGAAAGAGTGAAGAAGCGGAGAGAGACGGAGAAGGAGAAGGAGAAGGAGAAGGAAAAAGACAAGAAGAAAAAGGAGAGAGAGGCAGCGAAGGAGAAGGAGATGGAGAGAAGTTGAGAGAAAAGGTGGAGAGATCGACAAAGGAGGGAGAGGGGGAAGGACGGGAAGGCGAGGGAGAGGGGAACGAGAGAGGTGCGAGAGAGAAGGAGGGGGAAGGAGAAGGAGAAGTGGGGAGAGAGAGATGGAGAGTGTAGGACGAAAGAGAGGGAAATTGGGAAACGGGGAGACGGAACAAGATGATAGACGGAGATGGAGAGAGAGAGCTAGAAGGAGAAGGAGAGAGAGGAGAGGCGGACAGAGGGGGAGAGAGTGAGAAGGGAAAGGAGAGGGAGAGAGGAGAGATAGAGGAAGAGAAGTAGAGAGAACCATAGGGAATGAGAGAGAGGGAGAAGGAGAGAGATAAGGAGGGAGTGAAACAGAGGAGGAGAGTGTGAATTAGAACGAGAAGAAGAGAGAGGAGAGAGAGGAGTCCACGATTTACAGAAGCGGAGAGAGAGAAAGAGAAGGAGAGATGAAGAAGCATTGAGAGAGAGAGGAGAGGGAGAGGGAGAAAGAGTGAGAGAAGGGGGGAGAGAGAGAGAGTCCGTAAGTGAGCTAGATGGAGGAGGACGAGGAGAAGGAGAGAGAGAAGGAATAGGAGATTGGAAGGGAAGGAGAAGGAGAGAAGGAAAGAGAGGGGGAGAAGGAGAAGTAGAGACCAATGGTAAGAAGAGGGAGAAATAGAGAGAAGGAGAGAGACAAAGAGAGAGGAGGGAGATAATGAGGAGAACGAGAAAGGCGGAGAAGGGGAGAGACAAAGGGGGAGGAGAGGGATAAGGAGGAGAACGAGAGGAGTGAGAGAGAGTGAAGGTGACGGAGAGGGATGAGAGAGAGAGAGGAGGAAGAGAAGGAGGGAGAAGAAGGGGAGAGAAGAAGAAGGAGAACAAGGAGAGAAAAGGAGAAGGGGAGAGTGGGGAGAAGATGAGGAGAGAGAGAAGGACAAGGGGAGCGAGAGGGGAGGAGACCGAGAAGGAGAAGGAGTGGAAGAGAGGAGAGATAGAGAAGGAGAAGAGAGAAGGAAAGAGAGAGAGAAGAAGGAGACGGAGAGCGAGAGAGTAAGGTAGAGTGAGAGAGGAGGGGAGAGAGTGAAGGAGAGGGAGATGGGGGAGGGGAGGGAGAAGGAGACGGAAACGGAGACGGAGACGGAGAGAGAGGGAGAGAGAAAGAGCGGAGATGGAGATAGAGAGAGAGAGATGCAAGAGGAGAGGGAGAGAGAGAAGGAGAAGGCAAGAGAGAGAGGGGGAGAGACAAGAAGATGAGAGAGATGGAGAAGGAAAAGGGGATAGAGGAGAGGGATTGAAGTAGAGGAGAGGGAGGGAAGGAGATTGAAGACGAAGAGTGAAGGATAAGGAGAGAGAAGATAGAAGGAAAGAGAGAATCAGAGAGAGGAGTGAGAAGTTGAGGGAGCGGGACAATAAGAGAGAGTGAAGAACAAGGAGAAGGAGGGAGAGAGAAGGAAAGAGAAGGAGAGAGGGGAGAGAAGGAAGGATAAGAATAGAGAAAGAAGTAGAAGGAGGAGAGAGGGAAAGATAAGGAGAGAGGGGAGACATGAGAGAGAAGGAGAGGGAGAAGGAGCGAGAGGAGGAGGGACATGCAAGGAGAAAGAGAAGGAGAAGGTGGAAAGAGAGATGGAGGAGAGAGGGAAAGAGATGAGAGAGATGAGAGAGAGAGAGGGGGGAATGAGAAGGAGAGTGAGAGAGAGAACGAAACGGATAGAGAGAAGGAGGAGAGTTGAGAGAAAGAGAAGTAGAAATAGAAAGAATGGGATAAGGAGAGATAGTGAAAAAGAGAGACAAGAGACGGAGAGAGAGAGAGAAAGAGAAGGGGGAGGGAGAGGGAGAGGGAAGTAGGATAGTGAAGGAGAGAGAGTACTAAGGAGAGGACAAAAGGAGAAAAAGAGAGAGAAGGAGATGGAGAAGGCGAAGGGTAGAGATGGAGAAAGAAAGAGAGGGATAAGGGGAAGGAGAGAACGAGAGAGAAGGAGATGCAGAGGGTTAGAAAGAGTGAAGAAGCGGAGAGAGACGGAGAAGGAGAAGGAGAAGGAGAAGGAAAAAGACAAGAAGAAAAAGGAGAGAGAGGCAGCGAAGGAGAAGGAGATGGAGAGAAGTTGAGAGAAAAGGTGGAGAGATCGACAAAGGAGGGAGAGGGGGAAGGACGGGAAGGCGAGGGAGAGGGGAACGAGAGAGGTGCGAGAGAGAAGGAGGGGGAAGGAGAAGGAGAAGTGGGGGGAGAGAGATGGAGAGTGTAGGACGAAAGAGAGGGAAATTGGGAAACGGGGAGACGGAACAAGATGATAGACGGAGATGGAGAGAGAGAGCTAGAAGGAGAAGGAGAGAGAGGAGAGGCGGACAGAGGGGGAGAGAGTGAGAAGGGAAAGGAGAGGGAGAGAGGAGAGATAGAGGAAGAGAAGTAGAGAGAACCATAGGGAATGAGAGAGAGGGAGAAGGAGAGAGATAAGGAGGGAGTGAAACAGAGGAGGAGAGTGTGAATTAGAACGAGAAGAAGAGAGAGGAGAGAGAGGAGTCCACGATTTACAGAAGCGGAGAGAGAGAAAGAGAAGGAGAGATGAAGAAGCATTGAGAGAGAGAGGAGAGGGAGAGGGAGAAAGAGTGAGAGAAGGGGGGAGAGAGAGAGAGTCCGTAAGTGAGCTAGATGGAGGAGGACGAGGAGAAGGAGAGAGAGAAGGAATAGGAGATTGGAAGGGAAGGAGAAGGAGAGAAGGAAAGAGAGGGGGAGAAGGAGAAGTAGAGACCAATGGTAAGAAGAGGGAGAAATAGAGAGAAGGAGAGAGACAAAGAGAGAGGAGGGAGATAATGAGGAGAACGAGAAAGGCGGAGAAGGGGAGAGACAAAGGGGGAGGAGAGGGATAAGGAGGAGAACGAGAGGAGTGAGAGAGAGTGAAGGTGACGGAGAGGGATGAGAGAGAGAGAGGAGGAAGAGAAGGAGGGAGAAGAAGGGGAGAGAAGAAGAAGGAGAACAAGGAGAGAAAAGGAGAAGGGGAGAGTGGGGAGAAGATGAGGAGAGAGAGAAGGACAAGGGGAGCGAGAGGGGAGGAGACCGAGAAGGAGAAGGAGTGGAAGAGAGGAGAGATAGAGAAGGAGAAGAGAGAAGGAAAGAGAGAGAGAAGAAGGAGACGGAGAGCGAGAGAGTAAGGTAGAGTGAGAGAGGAGGGGAGAGAGTGAAGGAGAGGGAGATGGGGGAGGGGAGGGAGAAGGAGACGGAAACGGAGACGGAGACGGAGAGAGAGGGAGAGAGAAAGAGCGGAGATGGAGATAGAGAGAGAGAGATGCAAGAGGAGAGGGAGAGAGAGAAGGAGAAGGCAAGAGAGAGAGGGGGAGAGACAAGAAGATGAGAGAGATGGAGAAGGAAAAGGGGATAGAGGAGAGGGATTGAAGTAGAGGAGAGGGAGGGAAGGAGATTGAAGACGAAGAGTGAAGGATAAGGAGAGAGAAGATAGAAGGAAAGAGTGAATCAGAGAGAGGAGTGAGAAGTTGAGGGAGCGGGACAATAAGAGAGAGTGAAGAACAAGGAGAAGGAGGGAGAGAGAAGGAAAGAGAAGGAGAGAGGGGAGAGAAGGAAGGATAAGAATAGAGAATGAAGTAGAAGGAGGAGAGAGGGAAAGATAAGGAGAGTGGGGGAGACATGAGAGAGAAGGAGAGGGAGAAGGAGCGAGAGGAGGAGGGACATGCAAGGAGAAAGAGAAGGAGAAGGTGGAAAGAGAGATGGAGGAGAGAGGGAAAGAGATGAGAGAGAGAGAGGGGGGAATGAGAAGGAGAGTGAGAGAGAGAACGAAACGGATAGAGAGAAGGAGGAGAGTTCAGAGAAAGAGAAAGAGAAGTAGAAATAGAAAGAATGGGATAAGGAGAGATAGTGAAAAAGAGAGACAAGAGACGGAGAGAGAGAGAGAGAAAGAGAAGGGGGAGGGAGAGGGAGAGGGAAGTAGGATAGTGAAGGAGAGAAAGTACTAAGGAGAGGACAAAAGGAGAAAAAGAGAGAGAAGGAGATGGAGAAGGCGAAGGGTAGAGATGGAGAAAGAAAGAGAGGGATAAGGGGAAGGAGAGAACGAGAGAGAAGGAGATGCAGAGGGTTAGAAAGAGTGAAGAAGCGGAGAGAGACGGAGAAGGAGAAGGAGAAGGAAAAAGACAAGAAGAAAAAGGAGAGAGAGGCAGCGAAGGAGAAGGAGATGGAGAGAAGTTGAGAGAAAAGGTGGAGAGATCGACAAAGGAGGGAGAGGGGGAAGGACGGGAAGGCGAGGGAGAGGGGAACGAGAGAGGTGCGAGAGAGAAGGAGGGGGAAGGAGAAGGAGAAGTGGGGGGAGAGAGATGGAGAGTGTAGGACGAAAGAGAGGGAAATTGGGAAACGGGGAGACGGAACAAGATGATAGACGGAGATGGAGAGAGAGAGCTAGAAGGAGAAGGAGAGAGAGGAGAGGCGGACAGAGGGGGAGAGAGTGAGAAGGGAAAGGAGAGGGAGAGAGGAGAGATAGAGGAAGAGAAGTAGAGAGAACCATAGGGAATGAGAGAGAGGGAGAAGGAGAGAGATAAGGAGGGAGTGAAACAGAGGAGGAGAGTGTGAATTAGAACGAGAAGAAGAGAGAGGAGAGAGAGGAGTCCACGATTTACAGAAGCGGAGAGAGAGAAAGAGAAGGAGAGATGAAGAAGCATTGAGAGAGAGAGGAGAGGGAGAGGGAGAAAGAGTGAGAGAAAGGGGGAGAGAGAGAGAGTCCGTAAGTGAGCTAGATGGAGGAGGACGAGGAGAAGGAGAGAGAGAAGGAATAGGAGATTGGAAGGGAAGGAGAAGGAGAGAAGGAAAGAGAGGGGGAGAAGGAGAAGTAGAGACCAATGGTAAGAAGAGGGAGAAATAGAGAGAAGGAGAGAGACAAAGAGAGAGGAGGGAGATAATGAGGAGAACGAGAAAGGCGGAGAAGGGGAGAGACAAAGGGGGAGGAGAGGGATAAGGAGGAGAACGAGAGGAGTGAGAGAGAGTGAAGGTGACGGAGAGGGATGAGAGAGAGAGAGGAGGAAGAGAAGGAGGGAGAAGAAGGGGAGAGAAGAAGAAGGAGAACAAGGAGAGAAAAGGAGAAGGGGAGAGTGGGGAGAAGATGAGGAGAGAGAGAAGGACAAGGGGAGCGAGAGGGGAGGAGACCGAGAAGGAGAAGGAGTGGAAGAGAGGAGAGATAGAGAAGGAGAAGAGAGAAGGAAAGAGAGAGAGAAGAAGGAGACGGAGAGCGAGAGAGTAAGGTAGAGTGAGAGAGGAGGGGAGAGAGTGAAGGAGAGGGAGATGGGGGAGGGGAGGGAGAAGGAGACGGAAGCGGAGACGGAGACGGAGAGAGAGGGAGAGAGAAAGAGCGGAGATGGAGATAGAGAGAGAGAGATGCAAGAGGAGAGGGAGAGAGAGAAGGAGAAGGCAAGAGAGAGAGGGGGAGAGACAAGAAGATGAGAGAGATGGAGAAGGAAAAGGGGATAGAGGAGAGGGATTGAAGTAGAGGAGAGGGAGGGAAGGAGATTGAAGACGAAGAGTGAAGGATAAGGAGAGAGAAGATAGAAGGAAAGAGTGAATCAGAGAGAGGAGTGAGAAGTTGAGGGAGCGGGACAATAAGAGAGAGTGAAGAACAAGGAGAAGGAGGGAGAGAGAAGGAAAGAGAAGGAGAGAGGGGAGAGAAGGAAGGATAAGAATAGAGAATGAAGTAGAAGGAGGAGAGAGGGAAAGATAAGGAGAGAGGGGGAGACATGAGAGAGAAGGAGAGGGAGAAGGAGCGAGAGGAGGAGGGACATGCAAGGAGAAAGAGAAGGAGAAGGTGGAAAGAGAGATGGAGGAGAGAGGGAAAGAGATGAGAGAGAGAGAGGGGGGAATGAGAAGGAGAGTGAGAGAGAGAACGAAACGGATAGAGAGAAGGAGGAGAGTTCAGAGAAAGAGAAAGAGAAGTAGAAATAGAAAGAATGGGATAAGGAGAGATAGTGAAAAAGAGAGACAAGAGACGGAGAGAGAGAGAGAGAAAGAGAAGGGGGAGGGAGAGGGAGAGGGAAGTAGGATAGTGAAGGAGAGAAAGTACTAAGGAGAGGACAAAAGGAGAAAAAGAGAGAGAAGGAGATGGAGAAGGCGAAGGGTAGAGATGGAGAAAGAAAGAGAGGGATAAGGGGAAGGAGAGAACGAGAGAGAAGGAGATGCAGAGGGTTAGAAAGAGTGAAGAAGCGGAGAGAGACGGAGAAGGAGAAGGAGAAGGAAAAAGACAAGAAGAAAAAGGAGAGAGAGGCAGCGAAGGAGAAGGAGATGGAGAGAAGTTGAGAGAAAAGGTGGAGAGATCGACAAAGGAGGGAGAGGGGGAAGGACGGGAAGGCGAGGGAGAGGGGAACGAGAGAGGTGCGAGAGAGAAGGAGGGGGAAGGAGAAGGAGAAGTGGGGAGAGAGAGATGGAGAGTGTAGGACGAAAGAGAGGGAAATTGGGAAACGGGGAGACGGAACAAGATGATAGACGGAGATGGAGAGAGAGAGCTAGAAGGAGAAGGAGAGAGAGGAGAGGCGGACAGAGGGGGAGAGAGTGAGAAGGGAAAGGAGAGGGAGAGAGGAGAGATAGAGGAAGAGAAGTAGAGAGAACCATAGGGAATGAGAGAGAGGGAGAAGGAGAGAGATAAGGAGGGAGTGAAACAGAGGAGGAGAGTGTGAATTAGAACGAGAAGAAGAGAGAGGAGAGAGAGGAGTCCACGATTTACAGAAGCGGAGAGAGAGAAAGAGAAGGAGAGATGAAGAAGCATTGAGAGAGAGAGGAGAGGGAGAGGGAGAAAGAGTGAGAGAAGGGGGGAGAGAGAGAGAGTCCGTAAGTGAGCTAGATGGAGGAGGACGAGGAGAAGGAGAGAGAGAAGGAATAGGAGATTGGAAGGGAAGGAGAAGGAGAGAAGGAAAGAGAGGGGGAGAAGGAGAAGTAGAGACCAATGGTAAGAAGAGGGAGAAATAGAGAGAAGGAGAGAGACAAAGAGAGAGGAGGGAGATAATGAGGAGAACGAGAAAGGCGGAGAAGGGGAGAGACAAAGGGGGAGGAGAGGGATAAGGAGGAGAACGAGAGGAGTGAGAGAGAGTGAAGGTGACGGAGAGGGATGAGAGAGAGAGAGGAGGAAGAGAAGGAGGGAGAAGAAGGGGAGAGAAGAAGAAGGAGAACAAGGAGAGAAAAGGAGAAGGGGAGAGTGGGGAGAAGATGAGGAGAGAGAGAAGGACAAGGGGAGCGAGAGGGGAGGAGACCGAGAAGGAGAAGGAGTGGAAGAGAGGAGAGATAGAGAAGGAGAAGAGAGAAGGAAAGAGAGAGAGAAGAAGGAGACGGAGAGCGAGAGAGTAAGGTAGAGTGAGAGAGGAGGGGAGAGAGTGAAGGAGAGGGAGATGGGGGAGGGGAGGGAGAAGGAGACGGAAACGGAGACGGAGACGGAGAGAGAGGGAGAGAGAAAGAGCGGAGATGGAGATAGAGAGAGAGAGATGCAAGAGGAGAGGGAGAGAGAGAAGGAGAAGGCAAGAGAGAGAGGGGGAGAGACAAGAAGATGAGAGAGATGGAGAAGGAAAAGGGGATAGAGGAGAGGGATTGAAGTAGAGGAGAGGGAGGGAAGGAGATTGAAGACGAAGAGTGAAGGATAAGGAGAGAGAAGATAGAAGGAAAGAGTGAATCAGAGAGAGGAGTGAGAAGTTGAGGGAGCGGGACAATAAGAGAGAGTGAAGAACAAGGAGAAGGAGGGAGAGAGAAGGAAAGAGAAGGAGAGAGGGGAGAGAAGGAAGGATAAGAATAGAGAATGAAGTAGAAGGAGGAGAGAGGGAAAGATAAGGAGAGAGGGGGAGACATGAGAGAGAAGGAGAGGGAGAAGGAGCGAGAGGAGGAGGGACATGCAAGGAGAAAGAGAAGGAGAAGGTGGAAAGAGAGATGGAGGAGAGAGGGAAAGAGATGAGAGAGAGAGAGGGGGGAATGAGAAGGAGAGTGAGAGAGAGAACGAAACGGATAGAGAGAAGGAGGAGAGTTCAGAGAAAGAGAAAGAGAAGTAGAAATAGAAAGAATGGGATAAGGAGAGATAGTGAAAAAGAGAGACAAGAGACGGAGAGAGAGAGAGAGAAAGAGAAGGGGGAGGGAGAGGGAGAGGGAAGTAGGATAGTGAAGGAGAGAAAGTACTAAGGAGAGGACAAAAGGAGAAAAAGAGAGAGAAGGAGATGGAGAAGGCGAAGGGTAGAGATGGAGAAAGAAAGAGAGGGATAAGGGGAAGGAGAGAACGAGAGAGAAGGAGATGCAGAGGGTTAGAAAGAGTGAAGAAGCGGAGAGAGACGGAGAAAGAGAAGGAGAAGGAAAAAGACAAGAAGAAAAAGGAGAGAGAGGCAGCGAAGGAGAAGGAGATGGAGAGAAGTTGAGAGAAAAGGTGGAGAGATCGACAAAGGAGGGAGAGGGGGAAGGACGGGAAGGCGAGGGAGAGGGGAACGAGAGAGGTGCGAGAGAGAAGGAGGGGGAAGGAGAAGGAGAAGTGGGGAGAGAGAGATGGAGAGTGTAGGACGAAAGAGAGGGAAATTGGGAAACGGGGAGACGGAACAAGATGATAGACGGAGATGGAGAGAGAGAGCTAGAAGGAGAAGGAGAGAGAGGAGAGGCGGACAGAGGGGGAGAGAGTGAGAAGGGAAAGGAGAGGGAGAGAGGAGAGATAGAGGAAGAGAAGTAGAGAGAACCATAGGGAATGAGAGAGAGGGAGAAGGAGAGAGATAAGGAGGGAGTGAAACAGAGGAGGAGAGTGTGAATTAGAACGAGAAGAAGAGAGAGGAGAGAGAGGAGTCCACGATTTACAGAAGCGGAGAGAGAGAAAGAGAAGGAGAGATGAAGAAGCATTGAGAGAGAGAGGAGAGGGAGAGGGAGAAAGAGTGAGAGAAGGGGGGAGAGAGAGAGAGTCCGTAAGTGAGCTAGATGGAGGAGGACGAGGAGAAGGAGAGAGAGAAGGAATAGGAGATTGGAAGGGAAGGAGAAGGAGAGAAGGAAAGAGAGGGGGAGAAGGAGAAGTAGAGACCAATGGTAAGAAGAGGGAGAAATAGAGAGAAGGAGAGAGACAAAGAGAGAGGAGGGAGATAATGAGGAGAACGAGAAAGGCGGAGAAGGGGAGAGACAAAGGGGGAGGAGAGGGATAAGGAGGAGAACGAGAGGAGTGAGAGAGAGTGAAGGTGACGGAGAGGGATGAGAGAGAGAGAGGAGGAAGAGAAGGAGGGAGAAGAAGGGGAGAGAAGAAGAAGGAGAACAAGGAGAGAAAAGGAGAAGGGGAGAGTGGGGAGAAGATGAGGAGAGAGAGAAGGACAAGGGGAGCGAGAGGGGAGGAGACCGAGAAGGAGAAGGAGTGGAAGAGAGGAGAGATAGAGAAGGAGAAGAGAGAAGGAAAGAGAGAGAGAAGAAGGAGACGGAGAGCGAGAGAGTAAGGTAGAGTGAGAGAGGAGGGGAGAGAGTGAAGGAGAGGGAGATGGGGGAGGGGAGGGAGAAGGAGACGGAAACGGAGACGGAGACGGAGAGAGAGGGAGAGAGAAAGAGCGGAGATGGAGATAGAGAGAGAGAGATGCAAGAGGAGAGGGAGAGAGAGAAGGAGAAGGCAAGAGAGAGAGGGGGAGAGACAAGAAGATGAGAGAGATGGAGAAGGAAAAGGGGATAGAGGAGAGGGATTGAAGTAGAGGAGAGGGAGGGAAGGAGATTGAAGACGAAGAGTGAAGGATAAGGAGAGAGAAGATAGAAGGAAAGAGAGAATCAGAGAGAGGAGTGAGAAGTTGAGGGAGCGGGACAATAAGAGAGAGTGAAGAACAAGGAGAAGGAGGGAGAGAGAAGGAAAGAGAAGGAGAGAGGGGAGAGAAGGAAGGATAAGAATAGAGAAAGAAGTAGAAGGAGGAGAGAGGGAAAGATAAGGAGAGAGGGGAGACATGAGAGAGAAGGAGAGGGAGAAGGAGCGAGAGGAGGAGGGACATGCAAGGAGAAAGAGAAGGAGAAGGTGGAAAGAGAGATGGAGGAGAGAGGGAAAGAGATGAGAGAGAGAGAGGGGGGAATGAGAAGGAGAGTGAGAGAGAGAACGAAACGGATAGAGAGAAGGAGGAGAGTTGAGAGAAAGAGAAGTAGAAATAGAAAGAATGGGATAAGGAGAGATAGTGAAAAAGAGAGACAAGAGACGGAGAGAGAGAGAGAAAGAGAAGGGGGAGGGAGAGGGAGAGGGAAGTAGGATAGTGAAGGAGAGAGAGTACTAAGGAGAGGACAAAAGGAGAAAAAGAGAGAGAAGGAGATGGAGAAGGCGAAGGGTAGAGATGGAGAAAGAAAGAGAGGGATAAGGGGAAGGAGAGAACGAGAGAGAAGGAGATGCAGAGGGTTAGAAAGAGTGAAGAAGCGGAGAGAGACGGAGAAGGAGAAGGAGAAGGAGAAGGAAAAAGACAAGAAGAAAAAGGAGAGAGAGGCAGCGAAGGAGAAGGAGATGGAGAGAAGTTGAGAGAAAAGGTGGAGAGATCGACAAAGGAGGGAGAGGGGGAAGGACGGGAAGGCGAGGGAGAGGGGAACGAGAGAGGTGCGAGAGAGAAGGAGGGGGAAGGAGAAGGAGAAGTGGGGGGAGAGAGATGGAGAGTGTAGGACGAAAGAGAGGGAAATTGGGAAACGGGGAGACGGAACAAGATGATAGACGGAGATGGAGAGAGAGAGCTAGAAGGAGAAGGAGAGAGAGGAGAGGCGGACAGAGGGGGAGAGAGTGAGAAGGGAAAGGAGAGGGAGAGAGGAGAGATAGAGGAAGAGAAGTAGAGAGAACCATAGGGAATGAGAGAGAGGGAGAAGGAGAGAGATAAGGAGGGAGTGAAACAGAGGAGGAGAGTGTGAATTAGAACGAGAAGAAGAGAGAGGAGAGAGAGGAGTCCACGATTTACAGAAGCGGAGAGAGAGAAAGAGAAGGAGAGATGAAGAAGCATTGAGAGAGAGAGGAGAGGGAGAGGGAGAAAGAGTGAGAGAAGGGGGGAGAGAGAGAGAGAGTCCGTAAGTGAGCTAGATGGAGGAGGACGAGGAGAAGGAGAGAGAGAAGGAATAGGAGATTGGAAGGGAAGGAGAAGGAGAGAAGGAAAGAGAGGGGGAGAAGGAGAAGTAGAGACCAATGGTAAGAAGAGGGAGAAATAGAGAGAAGGAGAGAGACAAAGAGAGAGGAGGGAGATAATGAGGAGAACGAGAAAGGCGGAGAAGGGGAGAGACAAAGGGGGAGGAGAGGGATAAGGAGGAGAACGAGAGGAGTGAGAGAGAGTGAAGGTGACGGAGAGGGATGAGAGAGAGAGAGGAGGAAGAGAAGGAGGGAGAAGAAGGGGAGAGAAGAAGAAGGAGAACAAGGAGAGAAAAGGAGAAGGGGAGAGTGGGGAGAAGATGAGGAGAGAGAGAAGGACAAGGGGAGCGAGAGGGGAGGAGACCGAGAAGGAGAAGGAGTGGAAGAGAGGAGAGATAGAGAAGGAGAAGAGAGAAGGAAAGAGAGAGAGAAGAAGGAGACGGAGAGCGAGAGAGTAAGGTAGAGTGAGAGAGGAGGGGAGAGAGTGAAGGAGAGGGAGATGGGGGAGGGGAGGGAGAAGGAGACGGAAACGGAGACGGAGACGGAGAGAGAGGGAGAGAGAAAGAGCGGAGATGGAGATATAGAGAGAGAGATGCAAGAGGAGAGGGAGAGAGAGAAGGAGAAGGCAAGAGAGAGAGGGGGAGAGACAAGAAGATGAGAGAGATGGAGAAGGAAAAGGGGATAGAGGAGAGGGATTGAAGTAGAGGAGAGGGAGGGAAGGAGATTGAAGACGAAGAGTGAAGGATAAGGAGAGAGAAGATAGAAGGAAAGAGTGAATCAGAGAGAGGAGTGAGAAGTTGAGGGAGCGGGACAATAAGAGAGAGTGAAGAACAAGGAGAAGGAGGGAGAGAGAAGGAAAGAGAAGGAGAGAGGGGAGAGAAGGAAGGATAAGAATAGAGAATGAAGTAGAAGGAGGAGAGAGGGAAAGATAAGGAGAGAGGGGGAGACATGAGAGAGAAGGAGAGGGAGAAGGAGCGAGAGGAGGAGGGACATGCAAGGAGAAAGAGAAGGAGAAGGTGGAAAGAGAGATGGAGGAGAGAGGGAAAGAGATGAGAGAGAGAGAGGGGGGAATGAGAAGGAGAGTGAGAGAGAGAACGAAACGGATAGAGAGAAGGAGGAGAGTTCAGAGAAAGAGAAAGAGAAGTAGAAATAGAAAGAATGGGATAAGGAGAGATAGTGAAAAAGAGAGACAAGAGACGGAGAGAGAGAGAGAGAAAGAGAAGGGGGAGGGAGAGGGAGAGGGAAGTAGGATAGTGAAGGAGAGAAAGTACTAAGGAGAGGACAAAAGGAGAAAAAGAGAGAGAAGGAGATGGAGAAGGCGAAGGGTAGAGATGGAGAAAGAAAGAGAGGGATAAGGGGAAGGAGAGAACGAGAGAGAAGGAGATGCAGAGGGTTAGAAAGAGTGAAGAAGCGGAGAGAGACGGAGAAGGAGAAGGAGAAGGAAAAAGACAAGAAGAAAAAGGAGAGAGAGGCAGCGAAGGAGAAGGAGATGGAGAGAAGTTGAGAGAAAAGGTGGAGAGATCGACAAAGGAGGGAGAGGGGGAAGGACGGGAAGGCGAGGGAGAGGGGAACGAGAGAGGTGCGAGAGAGAAGGAGGGGGAAGGAGAAGGAGAAGTGGGGAGAGAGAGATGGAGAGTGTAGGACGAAAGAGAGGGAAATTGGGAAACGGGGAGACGGAACAAGATGATAGACGGAGATGGAGAGAGAGAGCTAGAAGGAGAAGGAGAGAGAGGAGAGGCGGACAGAGGGGGAGAGAGTGAGAAGGGAAAGGAGAGGGAGAGAGGAGAGATAGAGGAAGAGAAGTAGAGAGAACCATAGGGAATGAGAGAGAGGGAGAAGGAGAGAGATAAGGAGGGAGTGAAACAGAGGAGGAGAGTGTGAATTAGAACGAGAAGAAGAGAGAGGAGAGAGAGGAGTCCACGATTTACAGAAGCGGAGAGAGAGAAAGAGAAGGAGAGATGAAGAAGCATTGAGAGAGAGAGGAGAGGGAGAGGGAGAAAGAGTGAGAGAAAGGGGGAGAGAGAGAGAGTCCGTAAGTGAGCTAGATGGAGGAGGACGAGGAGAAGGAGAGAGAGAAGGAATAGGAGATTGGAAGGGAAGGAGAAGGAGAGAAGGAAAGAGAGGGGGAGAAGGAGAAGTAGAGACCAATGGTAAGAAGAGGGAGAAATAGAGAGAAGGAGAGAGACAAAGAGAGAGGAGGGAGATAATGAGGAGAACGAGAAAGGCGGAGAAGGGGAGAGACAAAGGGGGAGGAGAGGGATAAGGAGGAGAACGAGAGGAGTGAGAGAGAGTGAAGGTGACGGAGAGGGATGAGAGAGAGAGAGGAGGAAGAGAAGGAGGGAGAAGAAGGGGAGAGAAGAAGAAGGAGAACAAGGAGAGAAAAGGAGAAGGGGAGAGTGGGGAGAAGATGAGGAGAGAGAGAAGGACAAGGGGAGCGAGAGGGGAGGAGACCGAGAAGGAGAAGGAGTGGAAGAGAGGAGAGATAGAGAAGGAGAAGAGAGAAGGAAAGAGAGAGAGAAGAAGGAGACGGAGAGCGAGAGAGTAAGGTAGAGTGAGAGAGGAGGGGAGAGAGTGAAGGAGAGGGAGATGGGGGAGGGGAGGGAGAAGGAGACGGAAACGGAGACGGAGACGGAGAGAGAGGGAGAGAGAAAGAGCGGAGATGGAGATAGAGAGAGAGAGATGCAAGAGGAGAGGGAGAGAGAGAAGGAGAAGGCAAGAGAGAGAGGGGGAGAGACAAGAAGATGAGAGAGATGGAGAAGGAAAAGGGGATAGAGGAGAGGGATTGAAGTAGAGGAGAGGGAGGGAAGGAGATTGAAGACGAAGAGTGAAGGATAAGGAGAGAGAAGATAGAAGGAAAGAGAGAATCAGAGAGAGGAGTGAGAAGTTGAGGGAGCGGGACAATAAGAGAGAGTGAAGAACAAGGAGAAGGAGGGAGAGAGAAGGAAAGAGAAGGAGAGAGGGGAGAGAAGGAAGGATAAGAATAGAGAAAGAAGTAGAAGGAGGAGAGAGGGAAAGATAAGGAGAGAGGGGAGACATGAGAGAGAAGGAGAGGGAGAAGGAGCGAGAGGAGGAGGGACATGCAAGGAGAAAGAGAAGGA
Source organism: Triglochin maritima (assembly GCA_963682175.1). Taxonomy (NCBI): domain Eukaryota; kingdom Viridiplantae; phylum Streptophyta; class Magnoliopsida; order Alismatales; family Juncaginaceae; genus Triglochin; species Triglochin maritima. The sequence continues at coordinate 30,754,687 of OY821776.1, read as the reverse complement.
GAAGGTGGAAAGAGAGATGGAGGAGAGAGGGAAAGAGATGAGAGAGAGAGAGGGGGGAATGAGAAGGAGAGTGAGAGAGAGAACGAAACGGATAGAGAGAAGGAGGAGAGTTGAGAGAAAGAGAAGTAGAAATAGAAAGAATGGGATAAGGAGAGATAGTGAAAAAGAGAGACAAGAGACGGAGAGAGAGAGAGAAAGAGAAGGGGGAGGGAGAGGGAGAGGGAAGTAGGATAGTGAAGGAGAGAGAGTACTAAGGAGAGGACAAAAGGAGAAAAAGAGAGAGAAGGAGATGGAGAAGGCGAAGGGTAGAGATGGAGAAAGAAAGAGAGGGATAAGGGGAAGGAGAGAACGAGAGAGAAGGAGATGCAGAGGGTTAGAAAGAGTGAAGAAGCGGAGAGAGACGGAGAAGGAGAAGGAGAAGGAGAAGGAAAAAGACAAGAAGAAAAAGGAGAGAGAGGCAGCGAAGGAGAAGGAGATGGAGAGAAGTTGAGAGAAAAGGTGGAGAGATCGACAAAGGAGGGAGAGGGGGAAGGACGGGAAGGCGAGGGAGAGGGGAACGAGAGAGGTGCGAGAGAGAAGGAGGGGGAAGGAGAAGGAGAAGTGGGGGGAGAGAGATGGAGAGTGTAGGACGAAAGAGAGGGAAATTGGGAAACGGGGAGACGGAACAAGATGATAGACGGAGATGGAGAGAGAGAGCTAGAAGGAGAAGGAGAGAGAGGAGAGGCGGACAGAGGGGGAGAGAGTGAGAAGGGAAAGGAGAGGGAGAGAGGAGAGATAGAGGAAGAGAAGTAGAGAGAACCATAGGGAATGAGAGAGAGGGAGAAGGAGAGAGATAAGGAGGGAGTGAAACAGAGGAGGAGAGTGTGAATTAGAACGAGAAGAAGAGAGAGGAGAGAGAGGAGTCCACGATTTACAGAAGCGGAGAGAGAGAAAGAGAAGGAGAGATGAAGAAGCATTGAGAGAGAGAGGAGAGGGAGAGGGAGAAAGAGTGAGAGAAGGGGGGAGAGAGAGAGAGAGTCCGTAAGTGAGCTAGATGGAGGAGGACGAGGAGAAGGAGAGAGAGAAGGAATAGGAGATTGGAAGGGAAGGAGAAGGAGAGAAGGAAAGAGAGGGGGAGAAGGAGAAGTAGAGACCAATGGTAAGAAGAGGGAGAAATAGAGAGAAGGAGAGAGACAAAGAGAGAGGAGGGAGATAATGAGGAGAACGAGAAAGGCGGAGAAGGGGAGAGACAAAGGGGGAGGAGAGGGATAAGGAGGAGAACGAGAGGAGTGAGAGAGAGTGAAGGTGACGGAGAGGGATGAGAGAGAGAGAGGAGGAAGAGAAGGAGGGAGAAGAAGGGGAGAGAAGAAGAAGGAGAACAAGGAGAGAAAAGGAGAAGGGGAGAGTGGGGAGAAGATGAGGAGAGAGAGAAGGACAAGGGGAGCGAGAGGGGAGGAGACCGAGAAGGAGAAGGAGTGGAAGAGAGGAGAGATAGAGAAGGAGAAGAGAGAAGGAAAGAGAGAGAGAAGAAGGAGACGGAGAGCGAGAGAGTAAGGTAGAGTGAGAGAGGAGGGGAGAGAGTGAAGGAGAGGGAGATGGGGGAGGGGAGGGAGAAGGAGACGGAAACGGAGACGGAGACGGAGAGAGAGGGAGAGAGAAAGAGCGGAGATGGAGATATAGAGAGAGAGATGCAAGAGGAGAGGGAGAGAGAGAAGGAGAAGGCAAGAGAGAGAGGGGGAGAGACAAGAAGATGAGAGAGATGGAGAAGGAAAAGGGGATAGAGGAGAGGGATTGAAGTAGAGGAGAGGGAGGGAAGGAGATTGAAGACGAAGAGTGAAGGATAAGGAGAGAGAAGATAGAAGGAAAGAGTGAATCAGAGAGAGGAGTGAGAAGTTGAGGGAGCGGGACAATAAGAGAGAGTGAAGAACAAGGAGAAGGAGGGAGAGAGAAGGAAAGAGAAGGAGAGAGGGGAGAGAAGGAAGGATAAGAATAGAGAATGAAGTAGAAGGAGGAGAGAGGGAAAGATAAGGAGAGAGGGGGAGACATGAGAGAGAAGGAGAGGGAGAAGGAGCGAGAGGAGGAGGGACATGCAAGGAGAAAGAGAAGGAGAAGGTGGAAAGAGAGATGGAGGAGAGAGGGAAAGAGATGAGAGAGAGAGAGGGGGGAATGAGAAGGAGAGTGAGAGAGAGAACGAAACGGATAGAGAGAAGGAGGAGAGTTCAGAGAAAGAGAAAGAGAAGTAGAAATAGAAAGAATGGGATAAGGAGAGATAGTGAAAAAGAGAGACAAGAGACGGAGAGAGAGAGAGAGAAAGAGAAGGGGGAGGGAGAGGGAGAGGGAAGTAGGATAGTGAAGGAGAGAAAGTACTAAGGAGAGGACAAAAGGAGAAAAAGAGAGAGAAGGAGATGGAGAAGGCGAAGGGTAGAGATGGAGAAAGAAAGAGAGGGATAAGGGGAAGGAGAGAACGAGAGAGAAGGAGATGCAGAGGGTTAGAAAGAGTGAAGAAGCGGAGAGAGACGGAGAAGGAGAAGGAGAAGGAAAAAGACAAGAAGAAAAAGGAGAGAGAGGCAGCGAAGGAGAAGGAGATGGAGAGAAGTTGAGAGAAAAGGTGGAGAGATCGACAAAGGAGGGAGAGGGGGAAGGACGGGAAGGCGAGGGAGAGGGGAACGAGAGAGGTGCGAGAGAGAAGGAGGGGGAAGGAGAAGGAGAAGTGGGGAGAGAGAGATGGAGAGTGTAGGACGAAAGAGAGGGAAATTGGGAAACGGGGAGACGGAACAAGATGATAGACGGAGATGGAGAGAGAGAGCTAGAAGGAGAAGGAGAGAGAGGAGAGGCGGACAGAGGGGGAGAGAGTGAGAAGGGAAAGGAGAGGGAGAGAGGAGAGATAGAGGAAGAGAAGTAGAGAGAACCATAGGGAATGAGAGAGAGGGAGAAGGAGAGAGATAAGGAGGGAGTGAAACAGAGGAGGAGAGTGTGAATTAGAACGAGAAGAAGAGAGAGGAGAGAGAGGAGTCCACGATTTACAGAAGCGGAGAGAGAGAAAGAGAAGGAGAGATGAAGAAGCATTGAGAGAGAGAGGAGAGGGAGAGGGAGAAAGAGTGAGAGAAGGGGGGAGAGAGAGAGAGTCCGTAAGTGAGCTAGATGGAGGAGGACGAGGAGAAGGAGAGAGAGAAGGAATAGGAGATTGGAAGGGAAGGAGAAGGAGAGAAGGAAAGAGAGGGGGAGAAGGAGAAGTAGAGACCAATGGTAAGAAGAGGGAGAAATAGAGAGAAGGAGAGAGACAAAGAGAGAGGAGGGAGATAATGAGGAGAACGAGAAAGGCGGAGAAGGGGAGAGACAAAGGGGGAGGAGAGGGATAAGGAGGAGAACGAGAGGAGTGAGAGAGAGTGAAGGTGACGGAGAGGGATGAGAGAGAGAGAGGAGGAAGAGAAGGAGGGAGAAGAAGGGGAGAGAAGAAGAAGGAGAACAAGGAGAGAAAAGGAGAAGGGGAGAGTGGGGAGAAGATGAGGAGAGAGAGAAGGACAAGGGGAGCGAGAGGGGAGGAGACCGAGAAGGAGAAGGAGTGGAAGAGAGGAGAGATAGAGAAGGAGAAGAGAGAAGGAAAGAGAGAGAGAAGAAGGAGACGGAGAGCGAGAGAGTAAGGTAGAGTGAGAGAGGAGGGGAGAGAGTGAAGGAGAGGGAGATGGGGGAGGGGAGGGAGAAGGAGACGGAAACGGAGACGGAGACGGAGAGAGAGGGAGAGAGAAAGAGCGGAGATGGAGATAGAGAGAGAGAGATGCAAGAGGAGAGGGAGAGAGAGAAGGAGAAGGCAAGAGAGAGAGGGGGAGAGACAAGAAGATGAGAGAGATGGAGAAGGAAAAGGGGATAGAGGAGAGGGATTGAAGTAGAGGAGAGGGAGGGAAGGAGATTGAAGACGAAGAGTGAAGGATAAGGAGAGAGAAGATAGAAGGAAAGAGAGAATCAGAGAGAGGAGTGAGAAGTTGAGGGAGCGGGACAATAAGAGAGAGTGAAGAACAAGGAGAAGGAGGGAGAGAGAAGGAAAGAGAAGGAGAGAGGGGAGAGAAGGAAGGATAAGAATAGAGAAAGAAGTAGAAGGAGGAGAGAGGGAAAGATAAGGAGAGAGGGGAGACATGAGAGAGAAGGAGAGGGAGAAGGAGCGAGAGGAGGAGGGACATGCAAGGAGAAAGAGAAGGAGAAGGTGGAAAGAGAGATGGAGGAGAGAGGGAAAGAGATGAGAGAGAGAGAGGGGGGAATGAGAAGGAGAGTGAGAGAGAGAACGAAACGGATAGAGAGAAGGAGGAGAGTTGAGAGAAAGAGAAGTAGAAATAGAAAGAATGGGATAAGGAGAGATAGTGAAAAAGAGAGACAAGAGACGGAGAGAGAGAGAGAAAGAGAAGGGGGAGGGAGAGGGAGAGGGAAGTAGGATAGTGAAGGAGAGAGAGTACTAAGGAGAGGACAAAAGGAGAAAAAGAGAGAGAAGGAGATGGAGAAGGCGAAGGGTAGAGATGGAGAAAGAAAGAGAGGGATAAGGGGAAGGAGAGAACGAGAGAGAAGGAGATGCAGAGGGTTAGAAAGAGTGAAGAAGCGGAGAGAGACGGAGAAGGAGAAGGAGAAGGAGAAGGAAAAAGACAAGAAGAAAAAGGAGAGAGAGGCAGCGAAGGAGAAGGAGATGGAGAGAAGTTGAGAGAAAAGGTGGAGAGATCGACAAAGGAGGGAGAGGGGGAAGGACGGGAAGGCGAGGGAGAGGGGAACGAGAGAGGTGCGAGAGAGAAGGAGGGGGAAGGAGAAGGAGAAGTGGGGGGAGAGAGATGGAGAGTGTAGGACGAAAGAGAGGGAAATTGGGAAACGGGGAGACGGAACAAGATGATAGACGGAGATGGAGAGAGAGAGCTAGAAGGAGAAGGAGAGAGAGGAGAGGCGGACAGAGGGGGAGAGAGTGAGAAGGGAAAGGAGAGGGAGAGAGGAGAGATAGAGGAAGAGAAGTAGAGAGAACCATAGGGAATGAGAGAGAGGGAGAAGGAGAGAGATAAGGAGGGAGTGAAACAGAGGAGGAGAGTGTGAATTAGAACGAGAAGAAGAGAGAGGAGAGAGAGGAGTCCACGATTTACAGAAGCGGAGAGAGAGAAAGAGAAGGAGAGATGAAGAAGCATTGAGAGAGAGAGGAGAGGGAGAGGGAGAAAGAGTGAGAGAAGGGGGGAGAGAGAGAGAGAGTCCGTAAGTGAGCTAGATGGAGGAGGACGAGGAGAAGGAGAGAGAGAAGGAATAGGAGATTGGAAGGGAAGGAGAAGGAGAGAAGGAAAGAGAGGGGGAGAAGGAGAAGTAGAGACCAATGGTAAGAAGAGGGAGAAATAGAGAGAAGGAGAGAGACAAAGAGAGAGGAGGGAGATAATGAGGAGAACGAGAAAGGCGGAGAAGGGGAGAGACAAAGGGGGAGGAGAGGGATAAGGAGGAGAACGAGAGGAGTGAGAGAGAGTGAAGGTGACGGAGAGGGATGAGAGAGAGAGAGGAGGAAGAGAAGGAGGGAGAAGAAGGGGAGAGAAGAAGAAGGAGAACAAGGAGAGAAAAGGAGAAGGGGAGAGTGGGGAGAAGATGAGGAGAGAGAGAAGGACAAGGGGAGCGAGAGGGGAGGAGACCGAGAAGGAGAAGGAGTGGAAGAGAGGAGAGATAGAGAAGGAGAAGAGAGAAGGAAAGAGAGAGAGAAGAAGGAGACGGAGAGCGAGAGAGTAAGGTAGAGTGAGAGAGGAGGGGAGAGAGTGAAGGAGAGGGAGATGGGGGAGGGGAGGGAGAAGGAGACGGAAACGGAGACGGAGACGGAGAGAGAGGGAGAGAGAAAGAGCGGAGATGGAGATATAGAGAGAGAGATGCAAGAGGAGAGGGAGAGAGAGAAGGAGAAGGCAAGAGAGAGAGGGGGAGAGACAAGAAGATGAGAGAGATGGAGAAGGAAAAGGGGATAGAGGAGAGGGATTGAAGTAGAGGAGAGGGAGGGAAGGAGATTGAAGACGAAGAGTGAAGGATAAGGAGAGAGAAGATAGAAGGAAAGAGTGAATCAGAGAGAGGAGTGAGAAGTTGAGGGAGCGGGACAATAAGAGAGAGTGAAGAACAAGGAGAAGGAGGGAGAGAGAAGGAAAGAGAAGGAGAGAGGGGAGAGAAGGAAGGATAAGAATAGAGAATGAAGTAGAAGGAGGAGAGAGGGAAAGATAAGGAGAGAGGGGGAGACATGAGAGAGAAGGAGAGGGAGAAGGAGCGAGAGGAGGAGGGACATGCAAGGAGAAAGAGAAGGAGAAGGTGGAAAGAGAGATGGAGGAGAGAGGGAAAGAGATGAGAGAGAGAGAGGGGGGAATGAGAAGGAGAGTGAGAGAGAGAACGAAACGGATAGAGAGAAGGAGGAGAGTTCAGAGAAAGAGAAAGAGAAGTAGAAATAGAAAGAATGGGATAAGGAGAGATAGTGAAAAAGAGAGACAAGAGACGGAGAGAGAGAGAGAGAAAGAGAAGGGGGAGGGAGAGGGAGAGGGAAGTAGGATAGTGAAGGAGAGAAAGTACTAAGGAGAGGACAAAAGGAGAAAAAGAGAGAGAAGGAGATGGAGAAGGCGAAGGGTAGAGATGGAGAAAGAAAGAGAGGGATAAGGGGAAGGAGAGAACGAGAGAGAAGGAGATGCAGAGGGTTAGAAAGAGTGAAGAAGCGGAGAGAGACGGAGAAGGAGAAGGAGAAGGAAAAAGACAAGAAGAAAAAGGAGAGAGAGGCAGCGAAGGAGAAGGAGATGGAGAGAAGTTGAGAGAAAAGGTGGAGAGATCGACAAAGGAGGGAGAGGGGGAAGGACGGGAAGGCGAGGGAGAGGGGAACGAGAGAGGTGCGAGAGAGAAGGAGGGGGAAGGAGAAGGAGAAGTGGGGAGAGAGAGATGGAGAGTGTAGGACGAAAGAGAGGGAAATTGGGAAACGGGGAGACGGAACAAGATGATAGACGGAGATGGAGAGAGAGAGCTAGAAGGAGAAGGAGAGAGAGGAGAGGCGGACAGAGGGGGAGAGAGTGAGAAGGGAAAGGAGAGGGAGAGAGGAGAGATAGAGGAAGAGAAGTAGAGAGAACCATAGGGAATGAGAGAGAGGGAGAAGGAGAGAGATAAGGAGGGAGTGAAACAGAGGAGGAGAGTGTGAATTAGAACGAGAAGAAGAGAGAGGAGAGAGAGGAGTCCACGATTTACAGAAGCGGAGAGAGAGAAAGAGAAGGAGAGATGAAGAAGCATTGAGAGAGAGAGGAGAGGGAGAGGGAGAAAGAGTGAGAGAAGGGGGGAGAGAGAGAGAGAGTCCGTAAGTGAGCTAGATGGAGGAGGACGAGGAGAAGGAGAGAGAGAAGGAATAGGAGATTGGAAGGGAAGGAGAAGGAGAGAAGGAAAGAGAGGGGGAGAAGGAGAAGTAGAGACCAATGGTAAGAAGAGGGAGAAATAGAGAGAAGGAGAGAGACAAAGAGAGAGGAGGGAGATAATGAGGAGAACGAGAAAGGCGGAGAAGGGGAGAGACAAAGGGGGAGGAGAGGGATAAGGAGGAGAACGAGAGGAGTGAGAGAGAGTGAAGGTGACGGAGAGGGATGAGAGAGAGAGAGGAGGAAGAGAAGGAGGGAGAAGAAGGGGAGAGAAGAAGAAGGAGAACAAGGAGAGAAAAGGAGAAGGGGAGAGTGGGGAGAAGATGAGGAGAGAGAGAAGGACAAGGGGAGCGAGAGGGGAGGAGACCGAGAAGGAGAAGGAGTGGAAGAGAGGAGAGATAGAGAAGGAGAAGAGAGAAGGAAAGAGAGAGAGAAGAAGGAGACGGAGAGCGAGAGAGTAAGGTAGAGTGAGAGAGGAGGGGAGAGAGTGAAGGAGAGGGAGATGGGGGAGGGGAGGGAGAAGGAGACGGAAACGGAGACGGAGAGAGAGGGAGAGAGAAAGAGCGGAGATGGAGATATAGAGAGAGAGATGCAAGAGGAGAGGGAGAGAGAGAAGGAGAAGGCAAGAGAGAGAGGGGGAGAGACAAGAAGATGAGAGAGATGGAGAAGGAAAAGGGGATAGAGGAGAGGGATTGAAGTAGAGGAGAGGGAGGGAAGGAGATTGAAGACGAAGAGTGAAGGATAAGGAGAGAGAAGATAGAAGGAAAGAGTGAATCAGAGAGAGGAGTGAGAAGTTGAGGGAGCGGGACAATAAGAGAGAGTGAAGAACAAGGAGAAGGAGGGAGAGAGAAGGAAAGAGAAGGAGAGAGGGGAGAGAAGGAAGGATAAGAATAGAGAATGAAGTAGAAGGAGGAGAGAGGGAAAGATAAGGAGAGAGGGGGAGACATGAGAGAGAAGGAGAGGGAGAAGGAGCGAGAGGAGGAGGGACATGCAAGGAGAAAGAGAAGGAGAAGGTGGAAAGAGAGATGGAGGAGAGAGGGAAAGAGATGAGAGAGAGAGAGGGGGGAATGAGAAGGAGAGTGAGAGAGAGAACGAAACGGATAGAGAGAAGGAGGAGAGTTCAGAGAAAGAGAAAGAGAAGTAGAAATAGAAAGAATGGGATAAGGAGAGATAGTGAAAAAGAGAGACAAGAGACGGAGAGAGAGAGAGAGAAAGAGAAGGGGGAGGGAGAGGGAGAGGGAAGTAGGATAGTGAAGGAGAGAAAGTACTAAGGAGAGGACAAAAGGAGAAAAAGAGAGAGAAGGAGATGGAGAAGGCGAAGGGTAGAGATGGAGAAAGAAAGAGAGGGATAAGGGGAAGGAGAGAACGAGAGAGAAGGAGATGCAGAGGGTTAGAAAGAGTGAAGAAGCGGAGAGAGACGGAGAAGGAGAAGGAGAAGGAAAAAGACAAGAAGAAAAAGGAGAGAGAGGCAGCGAAGGAGAAGGAGATGGAGAGAAGTTGAGAGAAAAGGTGGAGAGATCGACAAAGGAGGGAGAGGGGGAAGGACGGGAAGGCGAGGGAGAGGGGAACGAGAGAGGTGCGAGAGAGAAGGAGGGGGAAGGAGAAGGAGAAGTGGGGAGAGAGAGATGGAGAGTGTAGGACGAAAGAGAGGGAAATTGGGAAACGGGGAGACGGAACAAGATGATAGACGGAGATGGAGAGAGAGAGCTAGAAGGAGAAGGAGAGAGAGGAGAGGCGGACAGAGGGGGAGAGAGTGAGAAGGGAAAGGAGAGGGAGAGAGGAGAGATAGAGGAAGAGAAGTAGAGAGAACCATAGGGAATGAGAGAGAGGGAGAAGGAGAGAGATAAGGAGGGAGTGAAACAGAGGAGGAGAGTGTGAATTAGAACGAGAAGAAGAGAGAGGAGAGAGAGGAGTCCACGATTTACAGAAGCGGAGAGAGAGAAAGAGAAGGAGAGATGAAGAAGCATTGAGAGAGAGAGGAGAGGGAGAGGGAGAAAGAGTGAGAGAAGGGGGGAGAGAGAGAGAGTCCGTAAGTGAGCTAGATGGAGGAGGACGAGGAGAAGGAGAGAGAGAAGGAATAGGAGATTGGAAGGGAAGGAGAAGGAGAGAAGGAAAGAGAGGGGGAGAAGGAGAAGTAGAGACCAATGGTAAGAAGAGGGAGAAATAGAGAGAAGGAGAGAGACAAAGAGAGAGGAGGGAGATAATGAGGAGAACGAGAAAGGCGGAGAAGGGGAGAGACAAAGGGGGAGGAGAGGGATAAGGAGGAGAACGAGAGGAGTGAGAGAGAGTGAAGGTGACGGAGAGGGATGAGAGAGAGAGAGGAGGAAGAGAAGGAGGGAGAAGAAGGGGAGAGAAGAAGAAGGAGAACAAGGAGAGAAAAGGAGAAGGGGAGAGTGGGGAGAAGATGAGGAGAGAGAGAAGGACAAGGGGAGCGAGAGGGGAGGAGACCGAGAAGGAGAAGGAGTGGAAGAGAGGAGAGATAGAGAAGGAGAAGAGAGAAGGAAAGAGAGAGAGAAGAAGGAGACGGAGAGCGAGAGAGTAAGGTAGAGTGAGAGAGGAGGGGAGAGAGTGAAGGAGAGGGAGATGGGGGAGGGGAGGGAGAAGGAGACGGAAACGGAGACGGAGACGGAGAGAGAGGGAGAGAGAAAGAGCGGAGATGGAGATAGAGAGAGAGAGATGCAAGAGGAGAGGGAGAGAGAGAAGGAGAAGGCAAGAGAGAGAGGGGGAGAGACAAGAAGATGAGAGAGATGGAGAAGGAAAAGGGGATAGAGGAGAGGGATTGAAGTAGAGGAGAGGGAGGGAAGGAGATTGAAGACGAAGAGTGAAGGATAAGGAGAGAGAAGATAGAAGGAAAGAGAGAATCAGAGAGCGGAGTGAGAAGTTGAGGGAGCGGGACAATAAGAGAGAGTGAAGAACAAGGAGAAGGAGGGAGAGAGAAGGAAAGAGAAGGAGAGAGGGGAGAGAAGGAAGGATAAGAATAGAGAAAGAAGTAGAAGGAGGAGAGAGGGAAAGATAAGGAGAGAGGGGAGACATGAGAGAGAAGGAGAGGGAGAAGGAGCGAGAGGAGGAGGGACATGCAAGGAGAAAGAGAAGGAGAAGGTGGAAAGAGAGATGGAGGAGAGAGGGAAAGAGATGAGAGAGAGAGAGGGGGGAATGAGAAGGAGAGTGAGAGAGAGAACGAAACGGATAGAGAGAAGGAGGAGAGTTCAGAGAAAGAGAAGTAGAAATAGAAAGAATGGGATAAGGAGAGATAGTGAAAAAGAGAGACAAGAGACGGAGAGAGAGAGAGAAAGAGAAGGGGGAGGGAGAGGGAGAGGGAAGTAGGATAGTGAAGGAGAGAGAGTACTAAGGAGAGGACAAAAGGAGAAAAAGAGAGAGAAGGAGATGGAGAAGGCGAAGGGTAGAGATGGAGAAAGAAAGAGAGGGATAAGGGGAAGGAGAGAACGAGAGAGAAGGAGATGCAGAGGGTTAGAAAGAGTGAAGAAGCGGAGAGAGACGGAGAAGGAGAAGGAGAAGGAAAAAGACAAGAAGAAAAAGGAGAGAGAGGCAGCGAAGGAGAAGGAGATGGAGAGAAGTTGAGAGAAAAGGTGGAGAGATCGACAAAGGAGGGAGAGGGGGAAGGACGGGAAGGCGAGGGAGAGGGGAACGAGAGAGGTGCGAGAGAGAAGGAGGGGGAAGGAGAAGGAGAAGTGGGGGGAGAGAGATGGAGAGTGTAGGACGAAAGAGAGGGAAATTGGGAAACGGGGAGACGGAACAAGATGATAGACGGAGATGGAGAGAGAGAGCTAGAAGGAGAAGGAGAGAGAGGAGAGGCGGACAGAGGGGGAGAGAGTGAGAAGGGAAAGGAGAGGGAGAGAGGAGAGATAGAGGAAGAGAAGTAGAGAGAACCATAGGGAATGAGAGAGAGGGAGAAGGAGAGAGATAAGGAGGGAGTGAAACAGAGGAGGAGAGTGTGAATTAGAACGAGAAGAAGAGAGAGGAGAGAGAGGAGTCCACGATTTACAGAAGCGGAGAGAGAGAAAGAGAAGGAGAGATGAAGAAGCATTGAGAGAGAGAGGAGAGGGAGAGGGAGAAAGAGTGAGAGAAGGGGGGAGAGAGAGAGAGAGTCCGTAAGTGAGCTAGATGGAGGAGGACGAGGAGAAGGAGAGAGAGAAGGAATAGGAGATTGGAAGGGAAGGAGAAGGAGAGAAGGAAAGAGAGGGGGAGAAGGAGAAGTAGAGACCAATGGTAAGAAGAGGGAGAAATAGAGAGAAGGAGAGAGACAAAGAGAGAGGAGGGAGATAATGAGGAGAACGAGAAAGGCGGAGAAGGGGAGAGACAAAGGGGGAGGAGAGGGATAAGGAGGAGAACGAGAGGAGTGAGAGAGAGTGAAGGTGACGGAGAGGGATGAGAGAGAGAGAGGAGGAAGAGAAGGAGGGAGAAGAAGGGGAGAGAAGAAGAAGGAGAACAAGGAGAGAAAAGGAGAAGGGGAGAGTGGGGAGAAGATGAGGAGAGAGAGAAGGACAAGGGGAGCGAGAGGGGAGGAGACCGAGAAGGAGAAGGAGTGGAAGAGAGGAGAGATAGAGAAGGAGAAGAGAGAAGGAAAGAGAGAGAGAAGAAGGAGACGGAGAGCGAGAGAGTAAGGTAGAGTGAGAGAGGAGGGGAGAGAGTGAAGGAGAGGGAGATGGGGGAGGGGAGGGAGAAGGAGACGGAAACGGAGACGGAGACGGAGAGAGAGGGAGAGAGAAAGAGCGGAGATGGAGATAGAGAGAGAGAGATGCAAGAGGAGAGGGAGAGAGAGAAGGAGAAGGCAAGAGAGAGAGGGGGAGAGACAAGAAGATGAGAGAGATGGAGAAGGAAAAGGGGATAGAGGAGAGGGATTGAAGTAGAGGAGAGGGAGGGAAGGAGATTGAAGACGAAGAGTGAAGGATAAGGAGAGAGAAGATAGAAGGAAAGAGTGAATCAGAGAGAGGAGTGAGAAGTTGAGGGAGCGGGACAATAAGAGAGAGTGAAGAACAAGGAGAAGGAGGGAGAGAGAAGGAAAGAGAAGGAGAGAGGGGAGAGAAGGAAGGATAAGAATAGAGAATGAAGTAGAAGGAGGAGAGAGGGAAAGATAAGGAGAGAGGGGGAGACATGAGAGAGAAGGAGAGGGAGAAGGAGCGAGAGGAGGAGGGACATGCAAGGAGAAAGAGAAGGAGAAGGTGGAAAGAGAGATGGAGGAGAGAGGGAAAGAGATGAGAGAGAGAGAGGGGGGAATGAGAAGGAGAGTGAGAGAGAGAACGAAACGGATAGAGAGAAGGAGGAGAGTTCAGAGAAAGAGAAAGAGAAGTAGAAATAGAAAGAATGGGATAAGGAGAGATAGTGAAAAAGAGAGACAAGAGACGGAGAGAGAGAGAGAGAAAGAGAAGGGGGAGGGAGAGGGAGAGGGAAGTAGGATAGTGAAGGAGAGAAAGTACTAAGGAGAGGACAAAAGGAGAAAAAGAGAGAGAAGGAGATGGAGAAGGCGAAGGGTAGAGATGGAGAAAGAAAGAGAGGGATAAGGGGAAGGAGAGAACGAGAGAGAAGGAGATGCAGAGGGTTAGAAAGAGTGAAGAAGCGGAGAGAGACGGAGAAGGAGAAGGAGAAGGAAAAAGACAAGAAGAAAAAGGAGAGAGAGGCAGCGAAGGAGAAGGAGATGGAGAGAAGTTGAGAGAAAAGGTGGAGAGATCGACAAAGGAGGGAGAGGGGGAAGGACGGGAAGGCGAGGGAGAGGGGAACGAGAGAGGTGCGAGAGAGAAGGAGGGGGAAGGAGAAGGAGAAGTGGGGGGAGAGAGATGGAGAGTGTAGGACGAAAGAGAGGGAAATTGGGAAACGGGGAGACGGAACAAGATGATAGACGGAGATGGAGAGAGAGAGCTAGAAGGAGAAGGAGAGAGAGGAGAGGCGGACAGAGGGGGAGAGAGTGAGAAGGGAAAGGAGAGGGAGAGAGGAGAGATAGAGGAAGAGAAGTAGAGAGAACCATAGGGAATGAGAGAGAGGGAGAAGGAGAGAGATAAGGAGGGAGTGAAACAGAGGAGGAGAGTGTGAATTAGAACGAGAAGAAGAGAGAGGAGAGAGAGGAGTCCACGATTTACAGAAGCGGAGAGAGAGAAAGAGAAGGAGAGATGAAGAAGCATTGAGAGAGAGAGGAGAGGGAGAGGGAGAAAGAGTGAGAGAAGGGGGGAGAGAGAGAGAGAGTCCGTAAGTGAGCTAGATGGAGGAGGACGAGGAGAAGGAGAGAGAGAAGGAATAGGAGATTGGAAGGGAAGGAGAAGGAGAGAAGGAAAGAGAGGGGGAGAAGGAGAAGTAGAGACCAATGGTAAGAAGAGGGAGAAATAGAGAGAAGGAGAGAGACAAAGAGAGAGGAGGGAGATAATGAGGAGAACGAGAAAGGCGGAGAAGGGGAGAGACAAAGGGGGAGGAGAGGGATAAGGAGGAGAACGAGAGGAGTGAGAGAGAGTGAAGGTGACGGAGAGGGATGAGAGAGAGAGAGGAGGAAGAGAAGGAGGGAGAAGAAGGGGAGAGAAGAAGAAGGAGAACAAGGAGAGAAAAGGAGAAGGGGAGAGTGGGGAGAAGATGAGGAGAGAGAGAAGGACAAGGGGAGCGAGAGGGGAGGAGACCGAGAAGGAGAAGGAGTGGAAGAGAGGAGAGATAGAGAAGGAGAAGAGAGAAGGAAAGAGAGAGAGAAGAAGGAGACGGAGAGCGAGAGAGTAAGGTAGAGTGAGAGAGGAGGGGAGAGAGTGAAGGAGAGGGAGATGGGGGAGGGGAGGGAGAAGGAGACGGAAACGGAGACGGAGACGGAGAGAGAGGGAGAGAGAAAGAGCGGAGATGGAGATATAGAGAGAGAGATGCAAGAGGAGAGGGAGAGAGAGAAGGAGAAGGCAAGAGAGAGAGGGGGAGAGACAAGAAGATGAGAGAGATGGAGAAGGAAAAGGGGATAGAGGAGAGGGATTGAAGTAGAGGAGAGGGAGGGAAGGAGATTGAAGACGAAGAGTGAAGGATAAGGAGAGAGAAGATAGAAGGAAAGAGTGAATCAGAGAGAGGAGTGAGAAGTTGAGGGAGCGGGACAATAAGAGAGAGTGAAGAACAAGGAGAAGGAGGGAGAGAGAAGGAAAGAGAAGGAGAGAGGGGAGAGAAGGAAGGATAAGAATAGAGAATGAAGTAGAAGGAGGAGAGAGGGAAAGATAAGGAGAGAGGGGGAGACATGAGAGAGAAGGAGAGGGAGAAGGAGCGAGAGGAGGAGGGACATGCAAGGAGAAAGAGAAGGAGAAGGTGGAAAGAGAGATGGAGGAGAGAGGGAAAGAGATGAGAGAGAGAGAGGGGGGAATGAGAAGGAGAGTGAGAGAGAGAACGAAACGGATAGAGAGAAGGAGGAGAGTTCAGAGAAAGAGAAAGAGAAGTAGAAATAGAAAGAATGGGATAAGGAGAGATAGTGAAAAAGAGAGACAAGAGACGGAGAGAGAGAGAGAGAAAGAGAAGGGGGAGGGAGAGGGAGAGGGAAGTAGGATAGTGAAGGAGAGAAAGTACTAAGGAGAGGACAAAAGGAGAAAAAGAGAGAGAAGGAGATGGAGAAGGCGAAGGGTAGAGATGGAGAAAGAAAGAGAGGGATAAGGGGAAGGAGAGAACGAGAGAGAAGGAGATGCAGAGGGTTAGAAAGAGTGAAGAAGCGGAGAGAGACGGAGAAGGAGAAGGAGAAGGAAAAAGACAAGAAGAAAAAGGAGAGAGAGGCAGCGAAGGAGAAGGAGATGGAGAGAAGTTGAGAGAAAAGGTGGAGAGATCGACAAAGGAGGGAGAGGGGGAAGGACGGGAAGGCGAGGGAGAGGGGAACGAGAGAGGTGCGAGAGAGAAGGAGGGGGAAGGAGAAGGAGAAGTGGGGAGAGAGAGATGGAGAGTGTAGGACGAAAGAGAGGGAAATTGGGAAACGGGGAGACGGAACAAGATGATAGACGGAGATGGAGAGAGAGAGCTAGAAGGAGAAGGAGAGAGAGGAGAGGCGGACAGAGGGGGAGAGAGTGAGAAGGGAAAGGAGAGGGAGAGAGGAGAGATAGAGGAAGAGAAGTAGAGAGAACCATAGCGAATGAGAGAGAGGGAGAAGGAGAGAGATAAGGAGGGAGTGAAACAGAGGAGGAGAGTGTGAATTAGAACGAGAAGAAGAGAGAGGAGAGAGAGGAGTCCACGATTTACAGAAGCGGAGAGAGAGAAAGAGAAGGAGAGATGAAGAAGCATTGAGAGAGAGAGGAGAGGGAGAGGGAGAAAGAGTGAGAGAAGGGGGGAGAGAGAGAGAGTCCGTAAGTGAGCTAGATGGAGGAGGACGAGGAGAAGGAGAGAGAGAAGGAATAGGAGATTGGAAGGGAAGGAGAAGGAGAGAAGGAAAGAGAGGGGGAGAAGGAGAAGTAGAGACCAATGGTAAGAAGAGGGAGAAATAGAGAGAAGGAGAGAGACAAAGAGAGAGGAGGGAGATAATGAGGAGAACGAGAAAGGCGGAGAAGGGGAGAGACAAAGGGGGAGGAGAGGGATAAGGAGGAGAACGAGAGGAGTGAGAGAGAGTGAAGGTGACGGAGAGGGATGAGAGAGAGAGAGGAGGAAGAGAAGGAGGGAGAAGAAGGGGAGAGAAGAAGAAGGAGAACAAGGAGAGAAAAGGAGAAGGGGAGAGTGGGGAGAAGATGAGGAGAGAGAGAAGGACAAGGGGAGCGAGAGGGGAGGAGACCGAGAAGGAGAAGGAGTGGAAGAGAGGAGAGATAGAGAAGGAGAAGAGAGAAGGAAAGAGAGAGAGAAGAAGGAGACGGAGAGCGAGAGAGTAAGGTAGAGTGAGAGAGGAGGGGAGAGAGTGAAGGAGAGGGAGATGGGGGAGGGGAGGGAGAAGGAGACGGAAACGGAGACGGAGACGGAGAGAGAGGGAGAGAGAAAGAGCGGAGATGGAGATAGAGAGAGAGAGATGCAAGAGGAGAGGGAGAGAGAGAAGGAGAAGGCAAGAGAGAGAGGGGGAGAGACAAGAAGATGAGAGAGATGGAGAAGGAAAAGGGGATAGAGGAGAGGGATTGAAGTAGAGGAGAGGGAGGGAAGGAGATTGAAGACGAAGAGTGAAGGATAAGGAGAGAGAAGATAGAAGGAAAGAGTGAATCAGAGAGAGGAGTGAGAAGTTGAGGGAGCGGGACAATAAGAGAGAGTGAAGAACAAGGAGAAGGAGGGAGAGAGAAGGAAAGAGAAGGAGAGAGGGGAGAGAAGGAAGGATAAGAATAGAGAATGAAGTAGAAGGAGGAGAGAGGGAAAGATAAGGAGAGAGGGGGAGACATGAGAGAGAAGGAGAGGGAGAAGGAGCGAGAGGAGGAGGGACATGCAAGGAGAAAGAGAAGGAGAAGGTGGAAAGAGAGATGGAGGAGAGAGGGAAAGAGATGAGAGAGAGAGAGGGGGGAATGAGAAGGAGAGTGAGAGAGAGAACGAAACGGATAGAGAGAAGGAGGAGAGTTCAGAGAAAGAGAAAGAGAAGTAGAAATAGAAAGAATGGGATAAGGAGAGATAGTGAAAAAGAGAGACAAGAGACGGAGAGAGAGAGAGAGAAAGAGAAGGGGGAGGGAGAGGGAGAGGGAAGTAGGATAGTGAAGGAGAGAAAGTACTAAGGAGAGGACAAAAGGAGAAAAAGAGAGAGAAGGAGATGGAGAAGGCGAAGGGTAGAGATGGAGAAAGAAAGAGAGGGATAAGGGGAAGGAGAGAACGAGAGAGAAGGAGATGCAGAGGGTTAGAAAGAGTGAAGAAGCGGAGAGAGACGGAGAAGGAGAAGGAGAAGGAAAAAGACAAGAAGAAAAAGGAGAGAGAGGCAGCGAAGGAGAAGGAGATGGAGAGAAGTTGAGAGAAAAGGTGGAGAGATCGACAAAGGAGGGAGAGGGGGAAGGACGGGAAGGCGAGGGAGAGGGGAACGAGAGAGGTGCGAGAGAGAAGGAGGGGGAAGGAGAAGGAGAAGTGGGGAGAGAGAGATGGAGAGTGTAGGACGAAAGAGAGGGAAATTGGGAAACGGGGAGACGGAACAAGATGATAGACGGAGATGGAGAGAGAGAGCTAGAAGGAGAAGGAGAGAGAGGAGAGGCGGACAGAGGGGGAGAGAGTGAGAAGGGAAAGGAGAGGGAGAGAGGAGAGATAGAGGAAGAGAAGTAGAGAGAACCATAGGGAATGAGAGAGAGGGAGAAGGAGAGAGATAAGGAGGGAGTGAAACAGAGGAGGAGAGTGTGAATTAGAACGAGAAGAAGAGAGAGGAGAGAGAGGAGTCCACGATTTACAGAAGCGGAGAGAGAGAAAGAGAAGGAGAGATGAAGAAGCATTGAGAGAGAGAGGAGAGGGAGAGGGAGAAAGAGTGAGAGAAGGGGGGAGAGAGAGAGAGTCCGTAAGTGAGCTAGATGGAGGAGGACGAGGAGAAGGAGAGAGAGAAGGAATAGGAGATTGGAAGGGAAGGAGAAGGAGAGAAGGAAAGAGAGGGGGAGAAGGAGAAGTAGAGACCAATGGTAAGAAGAGGGAGAAATAGAGAGAAGGAGAGAGACAAAGAGAGAGGAGGGAGATAATGAGGAGAACGAGAAAGGCGGAGAAGGGGAGAGACAAAGGGGGAGGAGAGGGATAAGGAGGAGAACGAGAGGAGTGAGAGAGAGTGAAGGTGACGGAGAGGGATGAGAGAGAGAGAGGAGGAAGAGAAGGAGGGAGAAGAAGGGGAGAGAAGAAGAAGGAGAACAAGGAGAGAAAAGGAGAAGGGGAGAGTGGGGAGAAGATGAGGAGAGAGAGAAGGACAAGGGGAGCGAGAGGGGAGGAGACCGAGAAGGAGAAGGAGTGGAAGAGAGGAGAGATAGAGAAGGAGAAGAGAGAAGGAAAGAGAGAGAGAAGAAGGAGACGGAGAGCGAGAGAGTAAGGTAGAGTGAGAGAGGAGGGGAGAGAGTGAAGGAGAGGGAGATGGGGGAGGGGAGGGAGAAGGAGACGGAAACGGAGACGGAGACGGAGAGAGAGGGAGAGAGAAAGAGCGGAGATGGAGATAGAGAGAGAGAGATGCAAGAGGAGAGGGAGAGAGAGAAGGAGAAGGCAAGAGAGAGAGGGGGAGAGACAAGAAGATGAGAGAGATGGAGAAGGAAAAGGGGATAGAGGAGAGGGATTGAAGTAGAGGAGAGGGAGGGAAGGAGATTGAAGACGAAGAGTGAAGGATAAGGAGAGAGAAGATAGAAGGAAAGAGTGAATCAGAGAGAGGAGTGAGAAGTTGAGGGAGCGGGACAATAAGAGAGAGTGAAGAACAAGGAGAAGGAGGGAGAGAGAAGGAAAGAGAAGGAGAGAGGGGAGAGAAGGAAGGATAAGAATAGAGAATGAAGTAGAAGGAGGAGAGAGGGAAAGATAAGGAGAGAGGGGGAGACATGAGAGAGAAGGAGAGGGAGAAGGAGCGAGAGGAGGAGGGACATGCAAGGAGAAAGAGAAGGAGAAGGTGGAAAGAGAGATGGAGGAGAGAGGGAAAGAGATGAGAGAGAGAGAGGGGGGAATGAGAAGGAGAGTGAGAGAGAGAACGAAACGGATAGAGAGAAGGAGGAGAGTTCAGAGAAAGAGAAAGAGAAGTAGAAATAGAAAGAATGGGATAAGGAGAGATAGTGAAAAAGAGAGACAAGAGACGGAGAGAGAGAGAGAGAAAGAGAAGGGGGAGGGAGAGGGAGAGGGAAGTAGGATAGTGAAGGAGAGAAAGTACTAAGGAGAGGACAAAAGGAGAAAAAGAGAGAGAAGGAGATGGAGAAGGCGAAGGGTAGAGATGGAGAAAGAAAGAGAGGGATAAGGGGAAGGAGAGAACGAGAGAGAAGGAGATGCAGAGGGTTAGAAAGAGTGAAGAAGCGGAGAGAGACGGAGAAGGAGAAGGAGAAGGAAAAAGACAAGAAGAAAAAGGAGAGAGAGGCAGCGAAGGAGAAGGAGATGGAGAGAAGTTGAGAGAAAAGGTGGAGAGATCGACAAAGGAGGGAGAGGGGGAAGGACGGGAAGGCGAGGGAGAGGGGAACGAGAGAGGTGCGAGAGAGAAGGAGGGGGAAGGAGAAGGAGAAGTGGGGAGAGAGAGATGGAGAGTGTAGGACGAAAGAGAGGGAAATTGGGAAACGGGGAGACGGAACAAGATGATAGACGGAGATGGAGAGAGAGAGCTAGAAGGAGAAGGAGAGAGAGGAGAGGCGGACAGAGGGGGAGAGAGTGAGAAGGGAAAGGAGAGGGAGAGAGGAGAGATAGAGGAAGAGAAGTAGAGAGAACCATAGGGAATGAGAGAGAGGGAGAAGGAGAGAGATAAGGAGGGAGTGAAACAGAGGAGGAGAGTGTGAATTAGAACGAGAAGAAGAGAGAGGAGAGAGAGGAGTCCACGATTTACAGAAGCGGAGAGAGAGAAAGAGAAGGAGAGATGAAGAAGCATTGAGAGAGAGAGGAGAGGGAGAGGGAGAAAGAGTGAGAGAAGGGGGGAGAGAGAGAGAGTCCGTAAGTGAGCTAGATGGAGGAGGACGAGGAGAAGGAGAGAGAGAAGGAATAGGAGATTGGAAGGGAAGGAGAAGGAGAGAAGGAAAGAGAGGGGGAGAAGGAGAAGTAGAGACCAATGGTAAGAAGAGGGAGAAATAGAGAGAAGGAGAGAGACAAAGAGAGAGGAGGGAGATAATGAGGAGAACGAGAAAGGCGGAGAAGGGGAGAGACAAAGGGGGAGGAGAGGGATAAGGAGGAGAACGAGAGGAGTGAGAGAGAGTGAAGGTGACGGAGAGGGATGAGAGAGAGAGAGGAGGAAGAGAAGGAGGGAGAAGAAGGGGAGAGAAGAAGAAGGAGAACAAGGAGAGAAAAGGAGA
Organism: Triglochin maritima; assembly: GCA_963682175.1. NCBI lineage: Eukaryota > Viridiplantae > Streptophyta > Magnoliopsida > Alismatales > Juncaginaceae > Triglochin > Triglochin maritima. The sequence goes on along the minus strand of OY821776.1, from coordinate 30,734,538 downwards.
AGGGGAGAGTGGGGAGAAGATGAGGAGAGAGAGAAGGACAAGGGGAGCGAGAGGGGAGGAGACCGAGAAGGAGAAGGAGTGGAAGAGAGGAGAGATAGAGAAGGAGAAGAGAGAAGGAAAGGGAGAGAGAAGAAGGAGACGGAGAGCGAGAGAGTAAGGTAGAGTGAGAGAGGAGGGGAGAGAGTGAAGGAGAGGGAGATGGGGGAGGGGAGGGAGAAGGAGACGGAAACGGAGACGGAGACGGAGAGAGAGGGAGAGAGAAAGAGCGGAGATGGAGATAGAGAGAGAGAGATGCAAGAGGAGAGGGAGAGAGAGAAGGAGAAGGCAAGAGAGAGAGGGGGAGAGACAAGAAGATGAGAGAGATGGAGAAGGAAAAGGGGATAGAGGAGAGGGATTGAAGTAGAGGAGAGGGAGGGAAGGAGATTGAAGACGAAGAGTGAAGGATAAGGAGAGAGAAGATAGAAGGAAATTGTGAATCAGAGAGAGGAGTGAGAAGTTGAGGGAGCGGGACAATAAGAGAGAGTGAAGAACAAGGAGAAGGAGGGAGAGAGAAGGAAAGAGAAGGAGAGAGGGGAGAGAAGGAAGGATAAGAATAGAGAATGAAGTAGAAGGAGGAGAGAGGGAAAGATAAGGAGAGAGGGGGAGACATGAGAGAGAAGGAGAGGGAGAAGGAGCGAGAGGAGGAGGGACATGCAAGGAGAAAGAGAAGGAGAAGGTGGAAAGAGAGATGGAGGAGAGAGGGAAAGAGATGAGAGAGAGAGAGGGGGGAATGAGAAGGAGAGTGAGAGAGAGAACGAAACGGATAGAGAGAAGGAGGAGAGTTCAGAGAAAGAGAAAGAGAAGTAGAAATAGAAAGAATGGGATAAGGAGAGATAGTGAAAAAGAGAGACAAGAGACGGAGAGAGAGAGAGAGAAAGAGAAGGGGGAGGGAGAGGGAGAGGGAAGTAGGATAGTGAAGGAGAGAAAGTACTAAGGAGAGGACAAAAGGAGAAAAAGAGAGAGAAGGAGATGGAGAAGGCGAAGGGTAGAGATGGAGAAAGAAAGAGAGGGATAAGGGGAAGGAGAGAACGAGAGAGAAGGAGATGCAGAGGGTTAGAAAGAGTGAAGAAGCGGAGAGAGACGGAGAAGGAGAAGGAGAAGGAAAAAGACAAGAAGAAAAAGGAGAGAGAGGCAGCGAAGGAGAAGGAGATGGAGAGAAGTTGAGAGAAAAGGTGGAGAGATCGACAAAGGAGGGAGAGGGGGAAGGACGGGAAGGCGAGGGAGAGGGGAACGAGAGAGGTGCGAGAGAGAAGGAGGGGGAAGGAGAAGGAGAAGTGGGGAGAGAGAGATGGAGAGTGTAGGACGAAAGAGAGGGAAATTGGGAAACGGGGAGACGGAACAAGATGATAGACGGAGATGGAGAGAGAGAGCTAGAAGGAGAAGGAGAGAGAGGAGAGGCGGACAGAGGGGGAGAGAGTGAGAAGGGAAAGGAGAGGGAGAGAGGAGAGATAGAGGAAGAGAAGTAGAGAGAACCATAGGGAATGAGAGAGAGGGAGAAGGAGAGAGATAAGGAGGGAGTGAAACAGAGGAGGAGAGTGTGAATTAGAACGAGAAGAAGAGAGAGGAGAGAGAGGAGTCCACGATTTACAGAAGCGGAGAGAGAGAAAGAGAAGGAGAGATGAAGAAGCATTGAGAGAGAGAGGAGAGGGAGAGGGAGAAAGAGTGAGAGAAGGGGGGAGAGAGAGAGAGAGTCCGTAAGTGAGCTAGATGGAGGAGGACGAGGAGAAGGAGAGAGAGAAGGAATAGGAGATTGGAAGGGAAGGAGAAGGAGAGAAGGAAAGAGAGGGGGAGAAGGAGAAGTAGAGACCAATGGTAAGAAGAGGGAGAAATAGAGAGAAGGAGAGAGACAAAGAGAGAGGAGGGAGATAATGAGGAGAACGAGAAAGGCGGAGAAGGGGAGAGACAAAGGGGGAGGAGAGGGATAAGGAGGAGAACGAGAGGAGTGAGAGAGAGTGAAGGTGACGGAGAGGGATGAGAGAGAGAGAGGAGGAAGAGAAGGAGGGAGAAGAAGGGGAGAGAAGAAGAAGGAGAACAAGGAGAGAAAAGGAGAAGGGGAGAGTGGGGAGAAGATGAGGAGAGAGAGAAGGACAAGGGGAGCGAGAGGGGAGGAGACCGAGAAGGAGAAGGAGTGGAAGAGAGGAGAGATAGAGAAGGAGAAGAGAGAAGGAAAGAGAGAGAGAAGAAGGAGACGGAGAGCGAGAGAGTAAGGTAGAGTGAGAGAGGAGGGGAGAGAGTGAAGGAGAGGGAGATGGGGGAGGGGAGGGAGAAGGAGACGGAAACGGAGACGGAGACGGAGAGAGAGGGAGAGAGAAAGAGCGGAGATGGAGATAGAGAGAGAGAGATGCAAGAGGAGAGGGAGAGAGAGAAGGAGAAGGCAAGAGAGAGAGGGGGAGAGACAAGAAGATGAGAGAGATGGAGAAGGAAAAGGGGATAGAGGAGAGGGATTGAAGTAGAGGAGAGGGAGGGAAGGAGATTGAAGACGAAGAGTGAAGGATTAAGGAGAGAGAAGATAGAAGGAAAGAGTGAATCAGAGAGAGGAGTGAGAAGTTGAGGGAGCGGGACAATAAGAGAGAGTGAAGAACAAGGAGAAGGAGGGAGAGAGAAGGAAAGAGAAGGAGAGAGGGGAGAGAAGGAAGGATAAGAATAGAGAATGAAGTAGAAGGAGGAGAGAGGGAAAGATAAGGAGAGAGGGGGAGACATGAGAGAGAAGGAGAGGGAGAAGGAGCGAGAGGAGGAGGGACATGCAAGGAGAAAGAGAAGGAGAAGGTGGAAAGAGAGATGGAGGAGAGAGGGAAAGAGATGAGAGAGAGAGAGGGGGGAATGAGAAGGAGAGTGAGAGAGAGAACGAAACGGATAGAGAGAAGGAGGAGAGTTCAGAGAAAGAGAAAGAGAAGTAGAAATAGAAAGAATGGGATAAGGAGAGATAGTGAAAAAGAGAGACAAGAGACGGAGAGAGAGAGAGAGAAAGAGAAGGGGGAGGGAGAGGGAGAGGGAAGTAGGATAGTGAAGGAGAGAAAGTACTAAGGAGAGGACAAAAGGAGAAAAAGAGAGAGAAGGAGATGGAGAAGGCGAAGGGTAGAGATGGAGAAAGAAAGAGAGGGATAAGGGGAAGGAGAGAACGAGAGAGAAGGAGATGCAGAGGGTTAGAAAGAGTGAAGAAGCGGAGAGAGACGGAGAAGGAGAAGGAGAAGGAAAAAGACAAGAAGAAAAAGGAGAGAGAGGCAGCGAAGGAGAAGGAGATGGAGAGAAGTTGAGAGAAAAGGTGGAGAGATCGACAAAGGAGGGAGAGGGGGAAGGACGGGAAGGCGAGGGAGAGGGGAACGAGAGAGGTGCGAGAGAGAAGGAGGGGGAAGGAGAAGGAGAAGTGGGGAGAGAGAGATGGAGAGTGTAGGACGAAAGAGAGGGAAATTGGGAAACGGGGAGACGGAACAAGATGATAGACGGAGATGGAGAGAGAGAGCTAGAAGGAGAAGGAGAGAGAGGAGAGGCGGACAGAGGGGGAGAGAGTGAGAAGGGAAAGGAGAGGGAGAGAGGAGAGATAGAGGAAGAGAAGTAGAGAGAACCATAGGGAATGAGAGAGAGGGAGAAGGAGAGAGATAAGGAGGGAGTGAAACAGAGGAGGAGAGTGTGAATTAGAACGAGAAGAAGAGAGAGGAGAGAGAGGAGTCCACGATTTACAGAAGCGGAGAGAGAGAAAGAGAAGGAGAGATGAAGAAGCATTGAGAGAGAGAGGAGAGGGAGAGGGAGAAAGAGTGAGAGAAGGGGGGAGAGAGAGAGAGAGTCCGTAAGTGAGCTAGATGGAGGAGGACGAGGAGAAGGAGAGAGAGAAGGAATAGGAGATTGGAAGGGAAGGAGAAGGAGAGAAGGAAAGAGAGGGGGAGAAGGAGAAGTAGAGACCAATGGTAAGAAGAGGGAGAAATAGAGAGAAGGAGAGAGACAAAGAGAGAGGAGGGAGATAATGAGGAGAACGAGAAAGGCGGAGAAGGGGAGAGACAAAGGGGGAGGAGAGGGATAAGGAGGAGAACGAGAGGAGTGAGAGAGAGTGAAGGTGACGGAGAGGGATGAGAGAGAGAGAGGAGGAAGAGAAGGAGGGAGAAGAAGGGGAGAGAAGAAGAAGGAGAACAAGGAGAGAAAAGGAGAAGGGGAGAGTGGGGAGAAGATGAGGAGAGAGAGAAGGACAAGGGGAGCGAGAGGGGAGGAGACCGAGAAGGAGAAGGAGTGGAAGAGAGGAGAGATAGAGAAGGAGAAGAGAGAAGGAAAGAGAGAGAGAAGAAGGAGACGGAGAGCGAGAGAGTAAGGTAGAGTGAGAGAGGAGGGGAGAGAGTGAAGGAGAGGGAGATGGGGGAGGGGAGGGAGAAGGAGACGGAAATGGAGACGGAGACGGAGAGAGAGGGAGAGAGAAAGAGCGGAGATGGAGATAGAGAGAGAGAGATGCAAGAGGAGAGGGAGAGAGAGAAGGAGAAGGCAAGAGAGAGAGGGGGAGAGACAAGAAGATGAGAGAGATGGAGAAGGAAAAGGGGATAGAGGAGAGGGATTGAAGTAGAGGAGAGGGAGGGAAGGAGATTGAAGACGAAGAGTGAAGGATAAGGAGAGAGAAGATAGAAGGAAAGAGTGAATCAGAGAGAGGAGTGAGAAGTTGAGGGAGCGGGACAATAAGAGAGAGTGAAGAACAAGGAGAAGGAGGGAGAGAGAAGGAAAGAGAAGGAGAGAGGGGAGAGAAGGAAGGATAAGAATAGAGAATGAAGTAGAAGGAGGAGAGAGGGAAAGATAAGGAGAGAGGGGGAGACATGAGAGAGAAGGAGAGGGAGAAGGAGCGAGAGGAGGAGGGACATGCAAGGAGAAAGAGAAGGAGAAGGTGGAAAGAGAGATGGAGGAGAGAGGGAAAGAGATGAGAGAGAGAGAGGGGGGAATGAGAAGGAGAGTGAGAGAGAGAACGAAACGGATAGAGAGAAGGAGGAGAGTTCAGAGAAAGAGAAGTAGAAATAGAAAGAATGGGATAAGGAGAGATAGTGAAAAAGAGAGACAAGAGACGGAGAGAGAGAGAGAGAAAGAGAAGGGGGAGGGAGAGGGAGAGGGAAGTAGGATAGTGAAGGAGAGAAAGTACTAAGGAGAGGACAAAAGGAGAAAAAGAGAGAGAAGGAGATGGAGAAGGCGAAGGGTAGAGATGGAGAAAGAAAGAGAGGGATAAGGGGAAGGAGAGAACGAGAGAGAAGGAGATGCAGAGGGTTAGAAAGAGTGAAGAAGCGGAGAGAGACGGAGAAGGAGAAGGAGAAGGAAAAAGACAAGAAGAAAAAGGAGAGAGAGGCAGCGAAGGAGAAGGAGATGGAGAGAAGTTGAGAGAAAAGGTGGAGAGATCGACAAAGGAGGGAGAGGGGGAAGGACGGGAAGGCGAGGGAGAGGGGAACGAGAGAGGTGCGAGAGAGAAGGAGGGGGAAGGAGAAGGAGAAGTGGGGAGAGAGAGATGGAGAGTGTAGGACGAAAGAGAGGGAAATTGGGAAACGGGGAGATGGAACAAGATGATAGACGGAGATGGAGAGAGAGAGCTAGAAGGAGAAGGAGAGAGAGGAGAGGCGGACAGAGGGGGAGAGAGTGAGAAGGGAAAGGAGAGGGAGAGAGGAGAGATAGAGGAAGAGAAGTAGAGAGAACCATAGGGAATGAGAGAGAGGGAGAAGGAGAGAGATAAGGAGGGAGTGAAACAGAGGAGGAGAGTGTGAATTAGAACGAGAAGAAGAGAGAGGAGAGAGAGGAGTCCACGATTTACAGAAGCGGAGAGAGAGAAAGAGAAGGAGAGATGAAGAAGCATTGAGAGAGAGAGGAGAGGGAGAGGGAGAAAGAGTGAGAGAAGGGGGGAGAGAGAGAGAGTCCGTAAGTGAGCTAGATGGAGGAGGACGAGGAGAAGGAGAGAGAGAAGGAATAGGAGATTGGAAGGGAAGGAGAAGGAGAGAAGGAAAGAGAGGGGGAGAAGGAGAAGTAGAGACCAATGGTAAGAAGAGGGAGAAATAGAGAGAAGGAGAGAGACAAAGAGAGAGGAGGGAGATAATGAGGAGAACGAGAAAGGCGGAGAAGGGGAGAGACAAAGGGGGAGGAGAGGGATAAGGAGGAGAACGAGAGGAGTGAGAGAGAGTGAAGGTGACGGAGAGGGATGAGAGAGAGAGAGGAGGAAGAGAAGGAGGGAGAAGAAGGGGAGAGAAGAAGAAGGAGAACAAGGAGAGAAAAGGAGAAGGGGAGAGTGGGGAGAAGATGAGGAGAGAGAGAAGGACAAGGGGAGCGAGAGGGGAGGAGACCGAGAAGGAGAAGGAGTGGAAGAGAGGAGAGATAGAGAAGGAGAAGAGAGAAGGAAAGAGAGAGAGAAGAAGGAGACGGAGAGCGAGAGAGTAAGGTAGAGTGAGAGAGGAGGGGAGAGAGTGAAGGAGAGGGAGATGGGGGAGGGGAGGGAGAAGGAGACGGAAACGGAGACGGAGACGGAGAGAGAGGGAGAGAGAAAGAGCGGAGATGGAGATAGAGAGAGAGAGATGCAAGAGGAGAGGGAGAGAGAGAAGGAGAAGGCAAGAGAGAGAGGGGGAGAGACAAGAAGATGAGAGAGATGGAGAAGGAAAAGGGGATAGAGGAGAGGGATTGAAGTAGAGGAGAGGGAGGGAAGGAGATTGAAGACGAAGAGTGAAGGATAAGGAGAGAGAAGATAGAAGGAAAGAGAGAATCAGAGAGAGGAGTGAGAAGTTGAGGGAGCGGGACAATAAGAGAGAGTGAAGAACAAGGAGAAGGAGGGAGAGAGAAGGAAAGAGAAGGAGAGAGGGGAGAGAAGGAAGGATAAGAATAGAGAAAGAAGTAGAAGGAGGAGAGAGGGAAAGATAAGGAGAGAGGGGAGACATGAGAGAGAAGGAGAGGGAGAAGGAGCGAGAGGAGGAGGGACATGCAAGGAGAAAGAGAAGGAGAAGGTGGAAAGAGAGATGGAGGAGAGAGGGAAAGAGATGAGAGAGAGAGAGGGGGGAATGAGAAGGAGAGTGAGAGAGAGAACGAAACGGATAGAGAGAAGGAGGAGAGTTGAGAGAAAGAGAAGTAGAAATAGAAAGAATGGGATAAGGAGAGATAGTGAAAAAGAGAGACAAGAGACGGAGAGAGAGAGAGAAAGAGAAGGGGGAGGGAGAAGGAGAGGGAAGTAGGATAGTGAAGGAGAGAGAGTACTAAGGAGAGGACAAAAGGAGAAAAAGAGAGAGAAGGAGATGGAGAAGGCGAAGGGTAGAGATGGAGAAAGAAAGAGAGGGACAAGGGGAAGGAGAGAACGAGAGAGAAGGAGATGCAGAGGGTTAGAAAGAGTGAAGAAGCGGAGAGAGACGGAGAAGGAGAAGGAGAAGGAAAAAGACAAGAAGAAAAAGGAGAGAGAGGCAGCGAAGGAGAAGGAGATGGAGAGAAGTTGAGAGAAAAGGTGGAGAGATCGACAAAGGAGGGAGATGGGGAAGGACGGGAAGGCGAGGGAGAGGGGAACGAGAGAGGTGCGAGAGAGAAGGCGGGGGAAGGAGAAGGAGAAGTGGGGGGAAAGAGATGGAGAGTGTAGGACGAAAGAGAGGGAAATTGGGAAACGGGGAGACGGAACAAGATGATAGACGGAGATGGAGAGAGAGAGCTAGAAGGAGAAGGAGAGAGAGGAGAGGCGGACAGAGGGGGAGAGAGTGAGAATGGAAAGGAGAGGGAGAGAGGAGAGATAGAGGAAGAGAAGTAGAGAGAACCATAGGGAATGAGAGAGAGGGAGAAGGAGAGAGATAAGGAGGGAGTGAAACAGAGGAGGAGAGTGTGAATTAGAACGAGAAGAAGAGAGAGGAGAGAGAGGAGTCCACGATTTACAGAAGCGGAGAGAGAGAAAGAGAAGGAGAGATGAAGAAGCATTGAGAGAGAGAGGAGAGGGAGAGGGAGAAAGAGTGAGAGAAAGGGGGAGAGAGAGAGAGTCCGTAAGTGAGCTAGATGGAGGAGGACGAGGAGAAGGAGAGAGAGAAGGAATAGGAGATTGGAAGGGAAGGAGAAGGAGAGAAGGAAAGAGAGGGGGAGAAGGAGAAGTAGAGACCAATGGTAAGAAGAGGGAGAAATAGAGAGAAGGAGAGAGACAAAGAGAGAGGAGGGAGATAATGAGGAGAACGAGAAAGGCGGAGAAGGGGAGAGACAAAGGGGGAGGAGAGGGATAAGGAGGAGAACGAGAGGAGTGAGAGAGAGTGAAGGTGACGGAGAGGGATGAGAGAGAGAGAGGAGGAAGAGAAGGAGGGAGAAGAAGGGGAGAGAAGAAGAAGGAGAACAAGGAGAGAAAAGGAGAAGGGGAGAGTGGGGAGAAGATGAGGAGAGAGAGAAGGACAAGGGGAGCGAGAGGGGAGGAGACCGAGAAGGAGAAGGAGTGGAAGAGAGGAGAGATAGAGAAGGAGAAGAGAGAAGGAAAGAGAGAGAGAAGAAGGAGACGGAGAGCGAGAGAGTAAGGTAGAGTGAGAGAGGAGGGGAGAGAGTGAAGGAGAGGGAGATGGGGGAGGGGAGGGAGAAGGAGACGGAAACGGAGACGGAGACGGAGAGAGAGGGAGAGAGAAAGAGCGGAGATGGAGATAGAGAGAGAGAGATGCAAGAGGAGAGGGAGAGAGAGAAGGAGAAGGCAAGAGAGAGAGGGGGAGAGACAAGAAGATGAGAGAGATGGAGAAGGAAAAGGGGATAGAGGAGAGGGATTGAAGTAGAGGAGAGGGAGGGAAGGAGATTGAAGACGAAGAGTGAAGGATAAGGAGAGAGAAGATAGAAGGAAAGAGTGAATCAGAGAGAGGAGTGAGAAGTTGAGGGAGCGGGACAATAAGAGAGAGTGAAGAACAAGGAGAAGGAGGGAGAGAGAAGGAAAGAGAAGGAGAGAGGGGAGAGAAGGAAGGATAAGAATAGAGAATGAAGTAGAAGGAGGAGAGAGGGAAAGATAAGGAGAGAGGGGGAGACATGAGAGAGAAGGAGAGGGAGAAGGAGCGAGAGGAGGAGGGACATGCAAGGAGAAAGAGAAGGAGAAGGTGGAAAGAGAGATGGAGGAGAGAGGGAAAGAGATGAGAGAGAGAGAGGGGGGAATGAGAAGGAGAGTGAGAGAGAGAACGAAACGGATAGAGAGAAGGAGGAGAGTTCAGAGAAAGAGAAAGAGAAGTAGAAATAGAAAGAATGGGATAAGGAGAGATAGTGAAAAAGAGAGACAAGAGACGGAGAGAGAGAGAGAGAGAAAGAGAAGGGGGAGGGAGAGGGAGAGGGAAGTAGGATAGTGAAGGAGAGAAAGTACTAAGGAGAGGACAAAAGGAGAAAAAGAGAGAGAAGGAGATGGAGAAGGCGAAGGGTAGAGATGGAGAAAGAAAGAGAGGGATAAGGGGAAGGAGAGAACGAGAGAGAAGGAGATGCAGAGGGTTAGAAAGAGTGAAGAAGCGGAGAGAGACGGAGAAGGAGAAGGAGAAGGAAAAAGACAAGAAGAAAAAGGAGAGAGAGGCAGCGAAGGAGAAGGAGATGGAGAGAAGTTGAGAGAAAAGGTGGAGAGATCGACAAAGGAGGGAGAGGGGGAAGGACGGGAAGGCGAGGGAGAGGGGAACGAGAGAGGTGCGAGAGAGAAGGAGGGGGAAGGAGAAGGAGAAGTGGGGAGAGAGAGATGGAGAGTGTAGGACGAAAGAGAGGGAAATTGGGAAACGGGGAGACGGAACAAGATGATAGACGGAGATGGAGAGAGAGAGCTAGAAGGAGAAGGAGAGAGAGGAGAGGCGGACAGAGGGGGAGAGAGTGAGAAGGGAAAGGAGAGGGAGAGAGGAGAGATAGAGGAAGAGAAGTAGAGAGAACCATAGGGAATGAGAGAGAGGGAGAAGGAGAGAGATAAGGAGGGAGTGAAACAGAGGAGGAGAGTGTGAATTAGAACGAGAAGAAGAGAGAGGAGAGAGAGGAGTCCACGATTTACAGAAGCGGAGAGAGAGAAAGAGAAGGAGAGATGAAGAAGCATTGAGAGAGAGAGGAGAGGGAGAGGGAGAAAGAGTGAGAGAAGGGGGGAGAGAGAGAGAGTCCGTAAGTGAGCTAGATGGAGGAGGACGAGGAGAAGGAGAGAGAGAAGGAATAGGAGATTGGAAGGGAAGGAGAAGGAGAGAAGGAAAGAGAGGGGGAGAAGGAGAAGTAGAGACCAATGGTAAGAAGAGGGAGAAATAGAGAGAAGGAGAGAGACAAAGAGAGAGGAGGGAGATAATGAGGAGAACGAGAAAGGCGGAGAAGGGGAGAGACAAAGGGGGAGGAGAGGGATAAGGAGGAGAACGAGAGGAGTGAGAGAGAGTGAAGGTGACGGAGAGGGATGAGAGAGAGAGAGGAGGAAGAGAAGGAGGGAGAAGAAGGGGAGAGAAGAAGAAGGAGAACAAGGAGAGAAAAGGAGAAGGGGAGAGTGGGGAGAAGATGAGGAGAGAGAGAAGGACAAGGGGAGCGAGAGGGGAGGAGACCGAGAAGGAGAAGGAGTGGAAGAGAGGAGAGATAGAGAAGGAGAAGAGAGAAGGAAAGAGAGAGAGAAGAAGGAGACGGAGAGCGAGAGAGTAAGGTAGAGTGAGAGAGGAGGGGAGAGAGTGAAGGAGAGGGAGATGGGGGAGGGGAGGGAGAAGGAGACGGAAACGGAGACGGAGACGGAGAGAGAGGGAGAGAGAAAGAGCGGAGATGGAGATAGAGAGAGAGAGATGCAAGAGGAGAGGGAGAGAGAGAAGGAGAAGGCAAGAGAGAGAGGGGGAGAGACAAGAAGATGAGAGAGATGGAGAAGGAAAAGGGGATAGAGGAGAGGGATTGAAGTAGAGGAGAGGGAGGGAAGGAGATTGAAGACGAAGAGTGAAGGATAAGGAGAGAGAAGATAGAAGGAAAGAGAGAATCAGAGAGAGGAGTGAGAAGTTGAGGGAGCGGGACAATAAGAGAGAGTGAAGAACAAGGAGAAGGAGGGAGAGAGAAGGAAAGAGAAGGAGAGAGGGGAGAGAAGGAAGGATAAGAATAGAGAAAGAAGTAGAAGGAGGAGAGAGGGAAAGATAAGGAGAGAGGGGAGACATGAGAGAGAAGGAGAGGGAGAAGGAGCGAGAGGAGGAGGGACATGCAAGGAGAAAGAGAAGGAGAAGGTGGAAAGAGAGATGGAGGAGAGAGGGAAAGAGATGAGAGAGAGAGAGGGGGGAATGAGAAGGAGAGTGAGAGAGAGAACGAAACGGATAGAGAGAAGGAGGAGAGTTGAGAGAAAGAGAAGTAGAAATAGAAAGAATGGGATAAGGAGAGATAGTGAAAAAGAGAGACAAGAGACGGAGAGAGAGAGAGAAAGAGAAGGGGGAGGGAGAGGGAGAGGGAAGTAGGATAGTGAAGGAGAGAGAGTACTAAGGAGAGGACAAAAGGAGAAAAAGAGAGAGAAGGAGATGGAGAAGGCGAAGGGTAGAGATGGAGAAAGAAAGAGAGGGACAAGGGGAAGGAGAGAACGAGAGAGAAGGAGATGCAGAGGGTTAGAAAGAGTGAAGAAGCGGAGAGAGACGGAGAAGGAGAAGGAGAAGGAAAAAGACAAGAAGAAAAAGGAGAGAGAGGCAGCGAAGGAGAAGGAGATGGAGAGAAGTTGAGAGAAAAGGTGGAGAGATCGACAAAGGAGGGAGATGGGGAAGGACGGGAAGGCGAGGGAGAGGGGAACGAGAGAGGTGCGAGAGAGAAGGCGGGGGAAGGAGAAGGAGAAGTGGGGGGAGAGAGATGGAGAGTGTAGGACGAAAGAGAGGGAAATTGGGAAACGGGGAGACGGAACAAGATGATAGACGGAGATGGAGAGAGAGAGCTAGAAGGAGAAGGAGAGAGAGGAGAGGCGGACAGAGGGGGAGAGAGTGAGAAGGGAAAGGAGAGGGAGAGAGGAGAGATAGAGGAAGAGAAGTAGAGAGAACCATAGGGAATGAGAGAGAGGGAGAAGGAGAGAGATAAGGAGGGAGTGAAACAGAGGAGGAGAGTGTGAATTAGAACGAGAAGAAGAGAGAGGAGAGAGAGGAGTCCACGATTTACAGAAGCGGAGAGAGAGAAAGAGAAGGAGAGATGAAGAAGCATTGAGAGAGAGAGGAGAGGGAGAGGGAGAAAGAGTGAGAGAAAGGGGGAGAGAGAGAGAGTCCGTAAGTGAGCTAGATGGAGGAGGACGAGGAGAAGGAGAGAGAGAAGGAATAGGAGATTGGAAGGGAAGGAGAAGGAGAGAAGGAAAGAGAGGGGGAGAAGGAGAAGTAGAGACCAATGGTAAGAAGAGGGAGAAATAGAGAGAAGGAGAGAGACAAAGAGAGAGGAGGGAGATAATGAGGAGAACGAGAAAGGCGGAGAAGGGGAGAGACAAAGGGGGAGGAGAGGGATAAGGAGGAGAACGAGAGGAGTGAGAGAGAGTGAAGGTGACGGAGAGGGATGAGAGAGAGAGAGGAGGAAGAGAAGGAGGGAGAAGAAGGGGAGAGAAGAAGAAGGAGAACAAGGAGAGAAAAGGAGAAGGGGAGAGTGGGGAGAAGATGAGGAGAGAGAGAAGGACAAGGGGAGCGAGAGGGGAGGAGACCGAGAAGGAGAAGGAGTGGAAGAGAGGAGAGATAGAGAAGGAGAAGAGAGAAGGAAAGAGAGAGAGAAGAAGGAGACGGAGAGCGAGAGAGTAAGGTAGAGTGAGAGAGGAGGGGAGAGAGTGAAGGAGAGGGAGATGGGGGAGGGGAGGGAGAAGGAGACGGAAACGGAGACGGAGACGGAGAGAGAGGGAGAGAGAAAGAGCGGAGATGGAGATAGAGAGAGAGAGATGCAAGAGGAGAGGGAGAGAGAGAAGGAGAAGGCAAGAGAGAGAGGGGGAGAGACAAGAAGATGAGAGAGATGGAGAAGGAAAAGGGGATAGAGGAGAGGGATTGAAGTAGAGGAGAGGGAGGGAAGGAGATTGAAGACGAAGAGTGAAGGATAAGGAGAGAGAAGATAGAAGGAAAGAGAGAATCAGAGAGAGGAGTGAGAAGTTGAGGGAGCGGGACAATAAGAGAGAGTGAAGAACAAGGAGAAGGAGGGAGAGAGAAGGAAAGAGAAGGAGAGAGGGGAGAGAAGGAAGGATAAGAATAGAGAATGAAGTAGAAGGAGGAGAGAGGGAAAGATAAGGAGAGAGGGGGAGACATGAGAGAGAAGGAGAGGGAGAAGGAGCGATAGGAGGAGGGACATGCAAGGAGAAAGAGAAGGAGAAGGTGGAAAGAGAGATGGAGGAGAGAGGGAAAGAGATGAGAGAGAGAGAGGGGGGAATGAGAAGGAGAGTGAGAGAGAGAACGAAACGGATAGAGAGAAGGAGGAGAGTTCAGAGAAAGAGAAAGAGAAGTAGAAATAGAAAGAATGGGATAAGGAGAGATAGTGAAAAAGAGAGACAAGAGACGGAGAGAGAGAGAGAGAGAGAAAGAGAAGGGGGAGGGAGAGGGAGAGGGAAGTAGGATAGTGAAGGAGAGAAAGTACTAAGGAGAGGACAAAAGGAGAAAAAGAGAGAGAAGGAGATGGAGAAGGCGAAGGGTAGAGATGGAGAAAGAAAGAGAGGGACAAGGGGAAGGAGAGAACGAGAGAGAAGGAGATGCAGAGGGTTAGAAAGAGTGAAGAAGCGGAGAGAGACGGAGAAGGAGAAGGAGAAGGAAAAAGACAAGAAGAAAAAGGAGAGAGAGGCAGCGAAGGAGAAGGAGATGGAGAGAAGTTGAGAGAAAAGGTGGAGAGATCGACAAAGGAGGGAGAGGGGGAAGGACGGGAAGGCGAGGGAGAGGGGAACGAGAGAGGTGCGAGAGAGAAGGAGGGGGAAGGAGAAGGAGAAGTGGGGAGAGAGAGATGGAGAGTGTAGGACGAAAGAGAGGGAAATTGGGAAACGGGGAGACGGAACAAGATGATAGACGGAGATGGAGAGAGAGAGCTAGAAGGAGAAGGAGAGTGAGGAGAGGCGGACAGAGGGGGAGAGAGTGAGAAGGGAAAGGAGAGGGAGAGAGGAGAGATAGAGGAAGAGAAGTAGAGAGAACCATAGGGAATGAGAGAGAGGGAGAAGGAGAGAGATAAGGAGGGAGTGAAACAGAGGAGGAGAGTGTGAATTAGAACGAGAAGAAGAGAGAGGAGAGAGAGGAGTCCACGATTTACAGAAGCGGAGAGAGAGAAAGAGAAGGAGAGATGAAGAAGCATTGAGAGAGAGAGGAGAGGGAGAGGGAGAAAGAGTGAGAGAAAGGGGGAGAGAGAGAGAGTCCGTAAGTGAGCTAGATGGAGGAGGACGAGGAGAAGGAGAGAGAGAAGGAATAGGAGATTGGAAGGGAAGGAGAAGGAGAGAAGGAAAGAGAGGGGGAGAAGGAGAAGTAGAGACCAATGGTAAGAAGAGGGAGAAATAGAGAGAAGGAGAGAGACAAAGAGAGAGGAGGGAGATAATGAGGAGAACGAGAAAGGCGGAGAAGGGGAGAGACAAAGGGGGAGGAGAGGGATAAGGAGGAGAACGAGAGGAGTGAGAGAGAGTGAAGGTGACGGAGAGGGATGAGAGAGAGAGAGGAGGAAGAGAAGGAGGGAGAAGAAGGGGAGAGAAGAAGAAGGAGAACAAGGAGAGAAAAGGAGAAGGGGAGAGTGGGGAGAAGATGAGGAGAGAGAGAAGGACAAGGGGAGCGAGAGGGGAGGAGACCGAGAAGGAGAAGGAGTGGAAGAGAGGAGAGATAGAGAAGGAGAAGAGAGAAGGAAAGAGAGAGAGAAGAAGGAGACGGAGAGCGAGAGAGTAAGGTAGAGTGAGAGAGGAGGGGAGAGAGTGAAGGAGAGGGAGATGGGGGAGGGGAGGGAGAAGGAGACGGAAACGGAGACGGAGACGGAGAGAGAGGGAGAGAGAAAGAGCGGAGATGGAGATAGAGAGAGAGAGATGCAAGAGGAGAGGGAGAGAGAGAAGGAGAAGGCAAGAGAGAGAGGGGGAGAGACAAGAAGATGAGAGAGATGGAGAAGGAAAAGGGGATAGAGGAGAGGGATTGAAGTAGAGGAGAGGGAGGGAAGGAGATTGAAGACGAAGAGTGAAGGATAAGGAGAGAGAAGATAGAAGGAAAGAGTGAATCAGAGAGAGGAGTGAGAAGTTGAGGGAGCGGGACAATAAGAGAGAGTGAAGAACAAGGAGAAGGAGGGAGAGAGAAGGAAAGAGAAGGAGAGAGGGGAGAGAAGGAAGGATAAGAATAGAGAATGAAGTAGAAGGAGGAGAGAGGGAAAGATAAGGAGAGAGGGGGAGACATGAGAGAGAAGGAGAGGGAGAAGGAGCGAGAGGAGGAGGGACATGCAAGGAGAAAGAGAAGGAGAAGGTGGAAAGAGAGATGGAGGAGAGAGGGAAAGAGATGAGAGAGAGAGAGGGGGGAATGAGAAGGAGAGTGAGAGAGAGAACGAAACGGATAGAGAGAAGGAGGAGAGTTCAGAGAAAGAGAAAGAGAAGTAGAAATAGAAAGAATGGGATAAGGAGAGATAGTGAAAAAGAGAGACAAGAGACGGAGAGAGAGAGAGAGAAAGAGAAGGGGGAGGGAGAAGGAGAGGGAAGTAGGATAGTGAAGGAGAGAGAGTACTAAGGAGAGGACAAAAGGAGAAAAAGAGAGAGAAGGAGATGGAGAAGGCGAAGGGTAGAGATGGAGAAAGAAAGAGAGGGACAAGGGGAAGGAGAGAACGAGAGAGAAGGAGATGCAGAGGGTTAGAAAGAGTGAAGAAGCGGAGAGAGACGGAGAAGGAGAAGGAGAAGGAAAAAGACAAGAAGAAAAAGGAGAGAGAGGCAGCGAAGGAGAAGGAGATGGAGAGAAGTTGAGAGAAAAGGTGGAGAGATCGACAAAGGAGGGAGATGGGGAAGGACGGGAAGGCGAGGGAGAGGGGAACGAGAGAGGTGCGAGAGAGAAGGCGGGGGAAGGAGAAGGAGAAGTGGGGGGAGAGAGATGGAGAGTGTAGGACGAAAGAGAGGGAAATTGGGAAACGGGGAGACGGAACAAGATGATAGACGGAGATGGAGAGAGAGAGCTAGAAGGAGAAGGAGAGAGAGGAGAGGCGGACAGAGGGGGAGAGAGTGAGAAGGGAAAGGAGAGGGAGAGAGGAGAGATAGAGGAAGAGAAGTAGAGAGAACCATAGGGAATGAGAGAGAGGGAGAAGGAGAGAGATAAGGAGGGAGTGAAACAGAGGAGGAGAGTGTGAATTAGAACGAGAAGAAGAGAGAGGAGAGAGAGGAGTCCACGATTTACAGAAGCGGAGAGAGAGAAAGAGAAGGAGAGATGAAGAAGCATTGAGAGAGAGAGGAGAGGGAGAGGGAGAAAGAGTGAGAGAAAGGGGGAGAGAGAGAGAGTCCGTAAGTGAGCTAGATGGAGGAGGACGAGGAGAAGGAGAGAGAGAAGGAATAGGAGATTGGAAGGGAAGGAGAAGGAGAGAAGGAAAGAGAGGGGGAGAAGGAGAAGTAGAGACCAATGGTAAGAAGAGGGAGAAATAGAGAGAAGGAGAGAGACAAAGAGAGAGGAGGGAGATAATGAGGAGAACGAGAAAGGCGGAGAAGGGGAGAGACAAAGGGGGAGGAGAGGGATAAGGAGGAGAACGAGAGGAGTGAGAGAGAGTGAAGGTGACGGAGAGGGATGAGAGAGAGAGAGGAGGAAGAGAAGGAGGGAGAAGAAGGGGAGAGAAGAAGAAGGAGAACAAGGAGAGAAAAGGAGAAGGGGAGAGTGGGGAGAAGATGAGGAGAGAGAGAAGGACAAGGGGAGCGAGAGGGGAGGAGACCGAGAAGGAGAAGGAGTGGAAGAGAGGAGAGATAGAGAAGGAGAAGAGAGAAGGAAAGAGAGAGAGAAGAAGGAGACGGAGAGCGAGAGAGTAAGGTAGAGTGAGAGAGGAGGGGAGAGAGTGAAGGAGAGGGAGATGGGGGAGGGGAGGGAGAAGGAGACGGAAACGGAGACGGAGACGGAGAGAGAGGGAGAGAGAAAGAGCGGAGATGGAGATAGAGAGAGAGAGATGCAAGAGGAGAGGGAGAGAGAGAAGGAGAAGGCAAGAGAGAGAGGGGGAGAGACAAGAAGATGAGAGAGATGGAGAAGGAAAAGGGGATAGAGGAGAGGGATTGAAGTAGAGGAGAGGGAGGGAAGGAGATTGAAGACGAAGAGTGAAGGATAAGGAGAGAGAAGATAGAAGGAAAGAGAGAATCAGAGAGAGGAGTGAGAAGTTGAGGGAGCGGGACAATAAGAGAGAGTGAAGAACAAGGAGAAGGAGGGAGAGAGAAGGAAAGAGAAGGAGAGAGGGGAGAGAAGGAAGGATAAGAATAGAGAATGAAGTAGAAGGAGGAGAGAGGGAAAGATAAGGAGAGAGGGGGAGACATGAGAGAGAAGGAGAGGGAGAAGGAGCGATAGGAGGAGGGACATGCAAGGAGAAAGAGAAGGAGAAGGTGGAAAGAGAGATGGAGGAGAGAGGGAAAGAGATGAGAGAGAGAGAGGGGGGAATGAGAAGGAGAGTGAGAGAGAGAACGAAACGGATAGAGAGAAGGAGGAGAGTTCAGAGAAAGAGAAAGAGAAGTAGAAATAGAAAGAATGGGATAAGGAGAGATAGTGAAAAAGAGAGACAAGAGACGGAGAGAGAGAGAGAGAGAGAAAGAGAAGGGGGAGGGAGAGGGAGAGGGAAGTAGGATAGTGAAGGAGAGAAAGTACTAAGGAGAGGACAAAAGGAGAAAAAGAGAGAGAAGGAGATGGAGAAGGCGAAGGGTAGAGATGGAGAAAGAAAGAGAGGGACAAGGGGAAGGAGAGAACGAGAGAGAAGGAGATGCAGAGGGTTAGAAAGAGTGAAGAAGCGGAGAGAGACGGAGAAGGAGAAGGAGAAGGAAAAAGACAAGAAGAAAAAGGAGAGAGAGGCAGCGAAGGAGAAGGAGATGGAGAGAAGTTGAGAGAAAAGGTGGAGAGATCGACAAAGGAGGGAGAGGGGGAAGGACGGGAAGGCGAGGGAGAGGGGAACGAGAGAGGTGCGAGAGAGAAGGAGGGGGAAGGAGAAGGAGAAGTGGGGAGAGAGAGATGGAGAGTGTAGGACGAAAGAGAGGGAAATTGGGAAACGGGGAGACGGAACAAGATGATAGACGGAGATGGAGAGAGAGAGCTAGAAGGAGAAGGAGAGTGAGGAGAGGCGGACAGAGGGGGAGAGAGTGAGAAGGGAAAGGAGAGGGAGAGAGGAGAGATAGAGGAAGAGAAGTAGAGAGAACCATAGGGAATGAGAGAGAGGGAGAAGGAGAGAGATAAGGAGGGAGTGAAACAGAGGAGGAGAGTGTGAATTAGAACGAGAAGAAGAGAGAGGAGAGAGAGGAGTCCACGATTTACAGAAGCGGAGAGAGAGAAAGAGAAGGAGAGATGAAGAAGCATTGAGAGAGAGAGGAGAGGGAGAGGGAGAAAGAGTGAGAGAAAGGGGGAGAGAGAGAGAGTCCGTAAGTGAGCTAGATGGAGGAGGACGAGGAGAAGGAGAGAGAGAAGGAATAGGAGATTGGAAGGGAAGGAGAAGGAGAGAAGGAAAGAGAGGGGGAGAAGGAGAAGTAGAGACCAATGGTAAGAAGAGGGAGAAATAGAGAGAAGGAGAGAGACAAAGAGAGAGGAGGGAGATAATGAGGAGAACGAGAAAGGCGGAGAAGGGGAGAGACAAAGGGGGAGGAGAGGGATAAGGAGGAGAACGAGAGGAGTGAGAGAGAGTGAAGGTGACGGAGAGGGATGAGAGAGAGAGAGGAGGAAGAGAAGGAGGGAGAAGAAGGGGAGAGAAGAAGAAGGAGAACAAGGAGAGAAAAGGAGAAGGGGAGAGTGGGGAGAAGATGAGGAGAGAGAGAAGGACAAGGGGAGCGAGAGGGGAGGAGACCGAGAAGGAGAAGGAGTGGAAGAGAGGAGAGATAGAGAAGGAGAAGAGAGAAGGAAAGAGAGAGAGAAGAAGGAGACGGAGAGCGAGAGAGTAAGGTAGAGTGAGAGAGGAGGGGAGAGAGTGAAGGAGAGGGAGATGGGGGAGGGGAGGGAGAAGGAGACGGAAACGGAGACGGAGACGGAGAGAGAGGGAGAGAGAAAGAGCGGAGATGGAGATAGAGAGAGAGAGATGCAAGAGGAGAGGGAGAGAGAGAAGGAGAAGGCAAGAGAGAGAGGGGGAGAGACAAGAAGATGAGAGAGATGGAGAAGGAAAAGGGGATAGAGGAGAGGGATTGAAGTAGAGGAGAGGGAGGGAAGGAGATTGAAGACGAAGAGTGAAGGATAAGGAGAGAGAAGATAGAAGGAAAGAGTGAATCAGAGAGAGGAGTGAGAAGTTGAGGGAGCGGGACAATAAGAGAGAGTGAAGAACAAGGAGAAGGAGGGAGAGAGAAGGAAAGAGAAGGAGAGAGGGGAGAGAAGGAAGGATAAGAATAGAGAATGAAGTAGAAGGAGGAGAGAGGGAAAGATAAGGAGAGAGGGGGAGACATGAGAGAGAAGGAGAGGGAGAAGGAGCGAGAGGAGGAGGGACATGCAAGGAGAAAGAGAAGGAGAAGGTGGAAAGAGAGATGGAGGAGAGAGGGAAAGAGATGAGAGAGAGAGAGGGGGGAATGAGAAGGAGAGTGAGAGAGAGAACGAAACGGATAGAGAGAAGGAGGAGAGTTCAGAGAAAGAGAAAGAGAAGTAGAAATAGAAAGAATGGGATAAGGAGAGATAGTGAAAAAGAGAGACAAGAGACGGAGAGAGAGAGAGAGAAAGAGAAGGGGGAGGGAGAAGGAGAGGGAAGTAGGATAGTGAAGGAGAGAGAGTACTAAGGAGAGGACAAAAGGAGAAAAAGAGAGAGAAGGAGATGGAGAAGGCGAAGGGTAGAGATGGAGAAAGAAAGAGAGGGACAAGGGGAAGGAGAGAACGAGAGAGAAGGAGATGCAGAGGGTTAGAAAGAGTGAAGAAGCGGAGAGAGACGGAGAAGGAGAAGGAGAAGGAAAAAGACAAGAAGAAAAAGGAGAGAGAGGCAGCGAAGGAGAAG
This sequence comes from Triglochin maritima, assembly GCA_963682175.1. Taxonomy (NCBI): domain Eukaryota; kingdom Viridiplantae; phylum Streptophyta; class Magnoliopsida; order Alismatales; family Juncaginaceae; genus Triglochin; species Triglochin maritima. The sequence continues at coordinate 30,714,579 of OY821776.1, read as the reverse complement.
GAGATGGAGAGAAGTTGAGAGAAAAGGTGGAGAGATCGACAAAGGAGGGAGATGGGGAAGGACGGGAAGGCGAGGGAGAGGGGAACGAGAGAGGTGCGAGAGAGAAGGCGGGGGAAGGAGAAGGAGAAGTGGGGGGAGAGAGATGGAGAGTGTAGGACGAAAGAGAGGGAAATTGGGAAACGGGGAGACGGAACAAGATGATAGACGGAGATGGAGAGAGAGAGCTAGAAGGAGAAGGAGAGAGAGGAGAGGCGGACAGAGGGGGAGAGAGTGAGAAGGGAAAGGAGAGGGAGAGAGGAGAGATAGAGGAAGAGAAGTAGAGAGAACCATAGGGAATGAGAGAGAGGGAGAAGGAGAGAGATAAGGAGGGAGTGAAACAGAGGAGGAGAGTGTGAATTAGAACGAGAAGAAGAGAGAGGAGAGAAAGGAGTCCACGATTTACAGAAGCGGAGAGAGAGAAAGAGAAGGATAGATGAAGAAGCATTGAGAGAGAGAGGAGAGGGAGAGGGAGAAAGAGTGAGAGAAAGGGGGAGAGAGAGAGAGTCCGTAAGTGAGCTAGATGGAGGAGGACGAGGAGAAGGAGAGAGAGAAGGAATAGGAGATTGGAAGGGAAGGAGAAGGAGAGAAGGAAAGAGAGGGGGAGAAGGAGAAGTAGAGACCAATGGTAAGAAGAGGGAGAAATAGAGAGAAGGAGAGAGACAAAGAGAGAGGAGGGAGATAATGAGGAGAACGAGAAAGGCGGAGAAGGGGAGAGACAAAGGGGGAGGAGAGGGATAAGGAGGAGAACGAGAGGAGTGAGAGAGAGTGAAGGTGACGGAGAGGGATGAGAGAGAGAGAGGAGGAAGAGAAGGAGGGAGAAGAAGGGGAGAGAAGAAGAAGGAGAACAAGGAGAGAAAAGGAGAAGGGGAGAGTGGGGAGAAGATGAGGAGAGAGAGAAGGACAAGGGGAGCGAGAGGGGAGGAGACCGAGAAGGAGAAGGAGTGGAAGAGAGGAGAGATAGAGAAGGAGAAGAGAGAAGGAAAGAGAGAGAGAAGAAGGAGACGGAGAGCGAGAGAGTAAGGTAGAGTGAGAGAGGAGGGGAGAGAGTGAAGGAGAGGGAGATGGGGGAGGGGAGGGAGAAGGAGACGGAAACGGAGACGGAGACGGAGAGAGAGGGAGAGAGAAAGAGCGGAGATGGAGATAGAGAGAGAGAGATGCAAGAGGAGAGGGAGAGAGAGAAGGAGAAGGCAAGAGAGAGAGGGGGAGAGACAAGAAGATGAGAGAGATGGAGAAGGAAAAGGGGATAGAGGAGAGGGATTGAAGTAGAGGAGAGGGAGGGAAGGAGATTGAAGACGAAGAGTGAAGGATAAGGAGAGAGAAGATAGAAGGAAAGAGAGAATCAGAGAGAGGAGTGAGAAGTTGAGGGAGCGGGACAATAAGAGAGAGTGAAGAACAAGGAGAAGGAGGGAGAGAGAAGGAAAGAGAAGGAGAGAGGGGAGAGAAGGAAGGATAAGAATAGAGAATGAAGTAGAAGGAGGAGAGAGGGAAAGATAAGGAGAGAGGGGGAGACATGAGAGAGAAGGAGAGGGAGAAGGAGCGAGAGGAGGAGGGACATGCAAGGAGAAAGAGAAGGAGAAGGTGGAAAGAGAGATGGAGGAGAGAGGGAAAGAGATGAGAGAGAGAGGGGGAATGAGAAGGAGAGTGAGAGAGAGAACGAAACGGATAGAGAGAAGGAGGAGAGTTCAGAGAAAGAGAAAGAGAAGTAGAAATAGAAAGAATGGGATAAGGAGAGATAGTGAAAAAGAGAGACAAGAGACGGAGAGAGAGAGAGAGAAAGAGAAGGGGGAGGGAGAGGGAGAGGGAAGTAGGATAGTGAAGGAGAGAAAGTACTAAGGAGAGGACAAAAGGAGAAAAAGAGAGAGAAGGAGATGGAGAAGGCGAAGGGTAGAGATGGAGAAAGAAAGAGAGGGACAAGGGGAAGGAGAGAACGAGAGAGAAGGAGATGCAGAGGGTTAGAAAGAGTGAAGAAGCGGAGAGAGACGGAGAAGGAGAAGGAGAAGGAAAAAGACAAGAAGAAAAAGGAGAGAGAGGCAGCGAAGGAGAAGGAGATGGAGAGAAGTTGAGAGAAAAGGTGGAGAGATCGACAAAGGAGGGAGAGGGGGAAGGACGGGAAGGCGAGGGAGAGGGGAACGAGAGAGGTGCGAGAGAGAAGGAGGGGGAAGGAGAAGGAGAAGTGGGGAGAGAGAGATGGAGAGTGTAGGACGAAAGAGAGGGAAATTGGGAAACGGGGAGACGGAACAAGATGATAGACGGAGATGGAGAGAGAGAGCTAGAAGAAGAAGGAGAGAGAGGAGAGGCGGACAGAGGGGGAGAGAGTGAGAAGGGAAAGGAGAGGGAGAGAGGAGAGATAGAGGAAGAGAAGTAGAGAGAACCATAGGGAATGAGAGAGAGGGAGAAGGAGAGAGATAAGGAGGGAGTGAAACAGAGGAGGAGAGTGTGAATTAGAACGAGAAGAAGAGAGAGGAGAGAGAGGAGTCCACGATTTACAGAAGCGGAGAGAGAGAAAGAGAAGGAGAGATGAAGAAGCATTGAGAGAGAGAGGAGAGGGAGAGGGAGAAAGAGTGAGAGAAAGGGGGAGAGAGAGAGAGTCCGTAAGTGAGCTAGATGGAGGAGGACGAGGAGAAGGAGAGAGAGAAGGAATAGGAGATTGGAAGGGAAGGAGAAGGAGAGAAGGAAAGAGAGGGGGAGAAGGAGAAGTAGAGACCAGTGGTAAGAAGAGGGAGAAATAGAGAGAAGGAGAGAGACAAAGAGAGAGGAGGGAGATAATGAGGAGAACGAGAAAGGCGGAGAAGGGGAGAGACAAAGGGGGAGGAGAGGGATAAGGAGGAGAACGAGAGGAGTGAGAGAGAGTGAAGGTGACGGAGAGGGATGAGAGAGAGAGAGGAGGAAGAGAAGGAGGGAGAAGAAGGGGAGAGAAGAAGAAGGAGAACAAGGAGAGAAAAGGAGAAGGGGAGAGTGGGGAGAAGATGAGGAGAGAGAGAAGGACAAGGGGAGCGAGAGGGGAGGAGACCGAGAAGGAGAAGGAGTGGAAGAGAGGAGAGATAGAGAAGGAGAAGAGAGAAGGAAAGAGAGAGAGAAGAAGGAGACGGAGAGCGAGAGAGTAAGGTAGAGTGAGAGAGGAGGGGAGAGAGTGAAGGAGAGGGAGATGGGGGAGGGGAGGGAGAAGGAGACGGAAACGGAGACGGAGACGGAGAGAGAGGGAGAGAGAAAGAGCGGAGATGGAGATAGAGAGAGAGAGATGCAAGAGGAGAGGGAGAGAGAGAAGGAGAAGGCAAGAGAGAGAGGGGGAGAGACAAGAAGATGAGAGAGATGGAGAAGGAAAAGGGGATAGAGGAGAGGGATTGAAGTAGAGGAGAGGGAGGGAAGGAGATTGAAGACGAAGAGTGAAGGATAAGGAGAGAGAAGATAGAAGGAAAGAGAGAATCAGAGAGAGGAGTGAGAAGTTGAGGGAGCGGGACAATAAGAGAGAGTGAAGAACAAGGAGAAGGAGGGAGAGAGAAGGAAAGAGAAGGAGAGAGGGGAGAGAAGGAAGGATAAGAATAGAGAAAGAAGTAGAAGGAGGAGAGAGGGAAAGATAAGGAGAGAGGGGAGACATGAGAGAGAAGGAGAGGGAGAAGGAGCGAGAGGAAGAGGGACATGCAAGGAGAAAGAGAAGGAGAAGGTGGAAAGAGAGATGGAGGAGAGAGGGAAAGAGATGAGAGAGAGAGAGGGGGGAATGAGAAGGAGAGTGAGAGAGAGAACGAAACGGATAGAGAGAAGGAGGAGAGTTGAGAGAAAGAGAAGTAGAAATAGAAAGAATGGGATAAGGAGAGATAGTGAAAAAGAGAGACAAGAGACGGAGAGAGAGAGAGAAAGAGAAGGGGGAGGGAGAAGGAGAGGGAAGTAGGATAGTGAAGGAGAGAGAGTACTAAGGAGAGGACAAAAGGAGAAAAAGAGAGAGAAGGAGATGGAGAAGGCGAAGGGTAGAGATGGAGAAAGAAAGAGAGGGACAAGGGGAAGGAGAGAACGAGAGAGAAGGAGATGCAGAGGGTTAGAAAGAGTGAAGAAGCGGAGAGAGACGGAGAAGGAGAAGGAGAAGGAAAAAGACAAGAAGAAAAAGGAGAGAGAGGCAGCGAAGGAGAAGGAGATGGAGAGAAGTTGAGAGAAAAGGTGGAGAGATCGACAAAGGAGGGAGATGGGGAAGGACGGGAAGGCGAGGGAGAGGGGAACGAGAGAGGTGCGAGAGAGAAGGCGGGGGAAGGAGAAGGAGAAGTGGGGGGAGAGAGATGGAGAGTGTAGGACGAAAGAGAGGGAAATTGGGAAACGGGGAGACGGAACAAGATGATAGACGGAGATGGAGAGAGAGAGCTAGAAGGAGAAGGAGAGAGAGGAGAGGCGGACAGAGGGGGAGAGAGTGAGAATGGAAAGGAGAGGGAGAGAGGAGAGATAGAGGAAGAGAAGTAGAGAGAACCATAGGGAATGAGAGAGAGGGAGAAGGAGAGAGATAAGGAGGGAGTGAAACAGAGGAGGAGAGTGTGAATTAGAACGAGAAGAAGAGAGAGGAGTCCACGATTTACAGAAGCGGAGAGAGAGAAAGAGAAGGAGAGATGAAGAAGCATTGAGAGAGAGAGGAGAGGGAGAGGGAGAAAGAGTGAGAGAAAGGGGGAGAGAGAGAGAGTCCGTAAGTGAGCTAGATGGAGGAGGACGAGGAGAAGGAGAGAGAGAAGGAATAGGAGATTGGAAGGGAAGGAGAAGGAGAGAAGGAAAGAGAGGGGGAGAAGGAGAAGTAGAGACCAATGGTAAGAAGAGGGAGAAATAGAGAGAAGGAGAGAGACAAAGAGAGAGGAGGGAGATAATGAGGAGAACGAGAAAGGCGGAGAAGGGGAGAGACAAAGGGGGAGGAGAGGGATAAGGAGGAGAACGAGAGGAGTGAGAGAGAGTGAAGGTGACGGAGAGGGATGAGAGAGAGAGAGGAGGAAGAGAAGGAGGGAGAAGAAGGGGAGAGAAGAAGAAGGAGAACAAGGAGAGAAAAGGAGAAGGGGAGAGTGGGGAGAAGATGAGGAGAGAGAGAAGGACAAGGGGAGCGAGAGGGGAGGAGACCGAGAAGGAGAAGGAGTGGAAGAGAGGAGAGATAGAGAAGGAGAAGAGAGAAGGAAAGAGAGAGAGAAGAAGGAGACGGAGAGCGAGAGAGTAAGGTAGAGTGAGAGAGGAGGGGAGAGAGTGAAGGAGAGGGAGATGGGGGAGGGGAGGGAGAAGGAGACGGAAACGGAGACGGAGACGGAGAGAGAGGGAGAGAGAAAGAGCGGAGATGGAGATAGAGAGAGAGAGATGCAAGAGGAGAGGGAGAGAGAGAAGGAGAAGGCAAGAGAGAGAGGGGGAGAGACAAGAAGATGAGAGAGATGGAGAAGGAAAAGGGGATAGAGGAGAGGGATTGAAGTAGAGGAGAGGGAGGGAAGGAGATTGAAGACGAAGAGTGAAGGATAAGGAGAGAGAAGATAGAAGGAAAGAGAGAATCAGAGAGAGGAGTGAGAAGTTGAGGGAGCGGGACAATAAGAGAGAGTGAAGAACAAGGAGAAGGAGGGAGAGAGAAGGAAAGAGAAGGAGAGAGGGGAGAGAAGGAAGGATAAGAATAGAGAATGAAGTAGAAGGAGGAGAGAGGGAAAGATAAGGAGAGAGGGGGAGACATGAGAGAGAAGGAGAGGGAGAAGGAGCGAGAGGAGGAGGGACATGCAAGGAGAAAGAGAAGGAGAAGGTGGAAAGAGAGATGGAGGAGAGAGGGAAAGAGATGAGAGAGAGAGGGGGAATGAGAAGGAGAGTGAGAGAGAGAACGAAACGGATAGAGAGAAGGAGGAGAGTTCAGAGAAAGAGAAAGAGAAGTAGAAATAGAAAGAATGGGATAAGGAGAGATAGTGAAAAAGAGAGACAAGAGACGGAGAGAGAGAGAGAGAAAGAGAAGGGGGAGGGAGAGGGAGAGGGAAGTAGGATAGTGAAGGAGAGAAAGTACTAAGGAGAGGACAAAAGGAGAAAAAGAGAGAGAAGGAGATGGAGAAGGCGAAGGGTAGAGATGGAGAAAGAAAGAGAGGGACAAGGGGAAGGAGAGAACGAGAGAGAAGGAGATGCAGAGGGTTAGAAAGAGTGAAGAAGCGGAGAGAGACGGAGAAGGAGAAGGAGAAGGAAAAAGACAAGAAGAAAAAGGAGAGAGAGGCAGCGAAGGAGAAGGAGATGGAGAGAAGTTGAGAGAAAAGGTGGAGAGATCGACAAAGGAGGGAGAGGGGGAAGGACGGGAAGGCGAGGGAGAGGGGAACGAGAGAGGTGCGAGAGAGAAGGAGGGGGAAGGAGAAGGAGAAGTGGGGAGAGAGAGATGGAGAGTGTAGGACGAAAGAGAGGGAAATTGGGAAACGGGGAGACGGAACAAGATGATAGACGGAGATGGAGAGAGAGAGCTAGAAGAAGAAGGAGAGAGAGGAGAGGCGGACAGAGGGGGAGAGAGTGAGAAGGGAAAGGAGAGGGAGAGAGGAGAGATAGAGGAAGAGAAGTAGAGAGAACCATAGGGAATGAGAGAGAGGGAGAAGGAGAGAGATAAGGAGGGAGTGAAACAGAGGAGGAGAGTGTGAATTAGAACGAGAAGAAGAGAGAGGAGAGAGAGGAGTCCACGATTTACAGAAGCGGAGAGAGAGAAAGAGAAGGAGAGATGAAGAAGCATTGAGAGAGAGAGGAGAGGGAGAGGGAGAAAGAGTGAGAGAAAGGGGGAGAGAGAGAGAGTCCGTAAGTGAGCTAGATGGAGGAGGACGAGGAGAAGGAGAGAGAGAAGGAATAGGAGATTGGAAGGGAAGGAGAAGGAGAGAAGGAAAGAGAGGGGGAGAAGGAGAAGTAGAGACCAATGGTAAGAAGAGGGAGAAATAGAGAGAAGGAGAGAGACAAAGAGAGAGGAGGGAGATAATGAGGAGAACGAGAAAGGCGGAGAAGGGGAGAGACAAAGGGGGAGGAGAGGGATAAGGAGGAGAACGAGAGGAGTGAGAGAGAGTGAAGGTGACGGAGAGGGATGAGAGAGAGAGAGGAGGAAGAGAAGGAGGGAGAAGAAGGGGAGAGAAGAAGAAGGAGAACAAGGAGAGAAAAGGAGAAGGGGAGAGTGGGGAGAAGATGAGGAGAGAGAGAAGGACAAGGGGAGCGAGAGGGGAGGAGACCGAGAAGGAGAAGGAGTGGAAGAGAGGAGAGATAGAGAAGGAGAAGAGAGAAGGAAAGAGAGAGAGAAGAAGGAGACGGAGAGCGAGAGAGTAAGGTAGAGTGAGAGAGGAGGGGAGAGAGTGAAGGAGAGGGAGATGGGGGAGGGGAGGGAGAAGGAGACGGAAACGGAGACGGAGACGGAGAGAGAGGGAGAGAGAAAGAGCGGAGATGGAGATAGAGAGAGAGAGATGCAAGAGGAGAGGGAGAGAGAGAAGGAGAAGGCAAGAGAGAGAGGGGGAGAGACAAGAAGATGAGAGAGATGGAGAAGGAAAAGGGGATAGAGGAGAGGGATTGAAGTAGAGGAGAGGGAGGGAAGGAGATTGAAGACGAAGAGTGAAGGATAAGGAGAGAGAAGATAGAAGGAAAGAGAGAATCAGAGAGAGGAGTGAGAAGTTGAGGGAGCGGGACAATAAGAGAGAGTGAAGAACAAGGAGAAGGAGGGAGAGAGAAGGAAAGAGAAGGAGAGAGGGGAGAGAAGGAAGGATAAGAATAGAGAATGAAGTAGAAGGAGGAGAGAGGGAAAGATAAGGAGAGAGGGGGAGACATGAGAGAGAAGGAGAGGGAGAAGGAGCGAGAGGAGGAGGGACATGCAAGGAGAAAGAGAAGGAGAAGGTGGAAAGAGAGATGGAGGAGAGAGGGAAAGAGATGAGAGAGAGAGGGGGAATGAGAAGGAGAGTGAGAGAGAGAACGAAACGGATAGAGAGAAGGAGGAGAGATCAGAGAAAGAGAAAGAGAAGTAGAAATAGAAAGAATGGGATAAGGAGAGATAGTGACAAAGAGAGACAAGAGACGGAGAGAGAGAGAGAGAAAGAGAAGGGGGAGGGAGAGGGAGAGGGAAGTAGGATAGTGAAGGAGAGAAAGTACGAAGGAGAGGACAAAAGGAGAAAAAGAGAGAGAAGGAGATGGAGAAGGCGAAGGGTAGAGATGGAGAAAGAAAGAGAGGGACAAGGGGAAGGAGAGAACGAGAGAGAAGGAGATGCAGAGGGTTAGAAAGAGTGAAGAAGCGGAGAGAGACGGAGAAGGAGAAGGAGAAGGAAAAAGACAAGAAGAAAAAGGAGAGAGAGGCAGCGAAGGAGAAGGAGATGGAGAGAAGTTGAGAGAAAAGGTGGAGAGATCGACAAAGGAGGGAGAGGGGGAAGGACGGGAAGGCGAGGGAGAGGGGAACGAGAGAGGTGCGAGAGAGAAGGAGGGGGAAGGAGAAGGAGAAGTGGGGAGAGAGAGATGGAGAGTGTAGGACGAAAGAGAGGGAAATTGGGAAACGGGGAGACGGAACAAGATGATAGACGGAGATGGAGAGAGAGAGCTAGAAGGAGAAGGAGAGAGAGGAGAGGCGGACAGAGGGGGAGAGAGTGAGAAGGGAAAGGAGAGGGAGAGAGGAGAGATAGAGGAAGAGAAGTAGAGAGAACCATAGGGAATGAGAGAGAGGGAGAAGGAGAGAGATAAGGAGGGAGTGAAACAGAGGAGGAGAGTGTGAATTAGAACGAGAAGAAGAGAGAGGAGAGAGAGGAGTCCACGATTTACAGAAGCGGAGAGAGAGAAAGAGAAGGAGAGATGAAGAAGCATTGAGAGAGAGAGGAGAGGGAGAGGGAGAAAGAGTGAGAGAAAGGGGGAGAGAGAGAGAGTCCGTAAGTGAGCTAGATGGAGGAGGACGAGGAGAAGGAGAGAGAGAAGGAATAGGAGATTGGAAGGGAAGGAGAAGGAGAGAAGGAAAGAGAGGGGGAGAAGGAGAAGTAGAGACCAATGGTAAGAAGAGGGAGAAATAGAGAGAAGGAGAGAGACAAAGAGAGAGGAGGGAGATAATGAGGAGAACGAGAAAGGCGGAGAAGGGGAGAGACAAAGGGGGAGGAGAGGGATAAGGAGGAGAACGAGAGGAGTGAGAGAGAGTGAAGGTGACGGAGAGGGATGAGAGAGAGAGAGGAGGAAGAGAAGGAGGGAGAAGAAGGGGAGAGAAGAAGAAGGAGAACAAGGAGAGAAAAGGAGAAGGGGAGAGTGGGGAGAAGATGAGGAGAGAGAGAAGGACAAGGGGAGCGAGAGGGGAGGAGACCGAGAAGGAGAAGGAGTGGAAGAGAGGAGAGATAGAGAAGGAGAAGAGAGAAGGAAAGAGAGAGAGAAGAAGGAGACGGAGAGCGAGAGAGTAAGGTAGAGTGAGAGAGGAGGGGAGAGAGTGAAGGAGAGGGAGATGGGGGAGGGGAGGGAGAAGGAGACGGAAACGGAGACGGAGACGGAGAGAGAGGGAGAGAGAAAGAGCGGAGATGGAGATAGAGAGAGAGAGATGCAAGAGGAGAGGGAGAGAGAGAAGGAGAAGGCAAGAGAGAGAGGGGGAGAGACAAGAAGATGAGAGAGATGGAGAAGGAAAAGGGGATAGAGGAGAGGGATTGAAGTAGAGGAGAGGGAGGGAAGGAGATTGAAGACGAAGAGTGAAGGATAAGGAGAGAGAAGATAGAAGGAAAGAGAGAATCAGAGAGAGGAGTGAGAAGTTGAGGGAGCGGGACAATAAGAGAGAGTGAAGAACAAGGAGAAGGAGGGAGAGAGAAGGAAAGAGAAGGAGAGAGGGGAGAGAAGGAAGGATAAGAATAGAGAATGAAGTAGAAGGAGGAGAGAGGGAAAGATAAGGAGAGAGGGGGAGACATGAGAGAGAAGGAGAGGGAGAAGGAGCGAGAGGAGGAGGGACATGCAAGGAGAAAGAGAAGGAGAAGGTGGAAAGAGAGATGGAGGAGAGAGGGAAAGAGATGAGAGAGAGGGGGAATGAGAAGGAGAGTGAGAGAGAGAACGAAACGGATAGAGAAAAGGAGGAGAGTTGAGAGAAAGAGAAGTAGAAATAGAAAGAATGGGATAAGGAGAGATAGTGAAAAAGAGAGACAAGAGACGGAGAGAGAGAGAGAAAGAGAAGGGGGAGGGAGAGGGAGAGGGAAGTAGGATAGTGAAGGAGAGAGAGTACTAAGGAGAGGACAAAAGGAGAAAAAGAGAGAGAAGGAGATGGAGAAGGCGAAGGGTAGAGATGGAGAAAGAAAGAGAGGGACAAGGGGAAGGAGAGAACGAGAGAGAAGGAGATGCAGAGGGTTAGAAAGAGTGAAGAAGCGGAGAGAGACGGAGAAGGAGAAGGAGAAGGAAAAAGACAAGAAGAAAAAGGAGAGAGAGGCAGCAAAGGAGAAGGAGATGGAGAGAAGTTGAGAGAAAAGGTGGAGAGATCGACAAAGGAGGGAGAGGGGGAAGGACGGGAAGGCGAGGGAGAGGGGAACGAGAGAGGTGCGAGAGAGAAGGAGGGGGAAGGAGAAGGAGAAGTGGGGAGAGAGAGATGGAGAGTGTAGGACGAAAGAGAGGGAAATTGGGAAACGGGGAGACGGAACAAGATGATAGACGGAGATGGAGAGAGAGAGCTAGAAGGAGAAGGAGAGAGAGGAGAGGCGGACAGAGGGGGAGAGAGTGAGAAGGGAAAGGAGAGGGAGAGAGGAGAGATAGAGGAAGAGAAGTAGAGAGAACCATAGGGAATGAGAGAGAGGGAGAAGGAGAGAGATAAGGAGGGAGTGAAACAGAGGAGGAGAGTGTGAATTAGAACGAGAAGAAGAGAGAGGAGAGAGAGGAGTCCACGATTTACAGAAGCGGAGAGAGAGAAAGAGAAGGAGAGATGAAGAAGCATTGAGAGAGAGAGGAGAGGGAGAGGGAGAAAGAGTGAGAGAAAGGGGGAGAGAGAGAGAGTCCGTAAGTGAGCTAGATGGAGGAGGACGAGGAGAAGGAGAGAGAGAAGGAATAGGAGATTGGAAGGGAAGGAGAAGGAGAGAAGGAAAGAGAGGGGGAGAAGGAGAAGTAGAGACCAATGGTAAGAAGAGGGAGAAATAGAGAGAAGGAGAGAGACAAAGAGAGAGGAGGGAGATAATGAGGAGAACGAGAAAGGCGGAGAAGGGGAGAGACAAAGGGGGAGGAGAGGGATAAGGAGGAGAACGAGAGGAGTGAGAGAGAGTGAAGGTGACGGAGAGGGATGAGAGAGAGAGAGGAGGAAGAGAAGGAGGGAGAAGAAGGGGAGAGAAGAAGAAGGAGAACAAGGAGAGAAAAGGAGAAGGGGAGAGTGGGGAGAAGATGAGGAGAGAGAGAAGGACAAGGGGAGCGAGAGGGGAGGAGACCGAGAAGGAGAAGGAGTGGAAGAGAGGAGAGATAGAGAAGGAGAAGAGAGAAGGAAAGAGAGAGAGAAGAAGGAGACGGAGAGCGAGAGAGTAAGGTAGAGTGAGAGAGGAGGGGAGAGAGTGAAGGAGAGGGAGATGGGGGAGGGGAGGGAGAAGGAGACGGAAACGGAGACGGAGACGGAGAGAGAGGGAGAGAGAAAGAGCGGAGATGGAGATAGAGAGAGAGAGAGATGCAAGAGGAGAGGGAGAGAGAGAAGGAGAAGGCAAGAGAGAGAGGGGGAGAGACAAGAAGATGAGAGAGATGGAGAAGGAAAAGGGGATAGAGGAGAGGGATTGAAGTAGAGGAGAGGGAGGGAAGGAGATTGAAGACGAAGAGTGAAGGATAAGGAGAGAGAAGATAGAAGGAAAGAGAGAATCAGAGAGAGGAGTGAGAAGTTGAGGGAGCGGGACAATAAGAGAGAGTGAAGAACAAGGAGAAGGAGGGAGAGAGAAGGAAAGAGAAGGAGAGAGGGGAGAGAAGGAAGGATAAGAATAGAGAATGAAGTAGAAGGAGGAGAGAGGGAAAGATAAGGAGAGAGGGGAGACATGAGAGAGAAGGAGAGGGAGAAGGAGCGAGAGGAAGAGGGACATGCAAGGAGAAAGAGAAGGAGAAGGTGGAAAGAGAGATGGAGGAGAGAGGGAAAGAGATGAGAGAGAGAGAGGGGGGAATGAGAAGGAGAGTGAGAGAGAGAACGAAACGGATAGAGAGAAGGAGGAGAGTTGAGAGAAAGAGAAGTAGAAATAGAAAGAATGGGATAAGGAGAGATAGTGAAAAAGAGAGACAAGAGACGGAGAGAGAGAGAGAAAGAGAAGGGGGAGGGAGAGGGAGAGGGAAGTAGGATAGTGAAGGAGAGAGAGTACTAAGGAGAGGACAAAAGGAGAAAAAGAGAGAGAAGGAGATGGAGAAGGCGAAGGGTAGAGATGGAGAAAGAAAGAGAGGGACAAGGGGAAGGAGAGAACGAGAGAGAAGGAGATGCAGAGGGTTAGAAAGAGTGAAGAAGCGGAGAGAGACGGAGAAGGAGAAGGAGAAGGAAAAAGACAAGAAGAAAAAGGAGAGAGAGGCAGCGAAGGAGAAGGAGATGGAGAGAAGTTGAGAGAAAAGGTGGAGAGATCGACAAAGGAGGGAGAGGGGGAAGGACGGGAAGGCGAGGGAGAGGGGAACGAGAGAGGTGCGAGAGAGAAGGAGGGGGAAGGAGAAGGAGAAGTGGGGGGAGAGAGATGGAGAGTGTAGGACGAAAGAGAGGGAAATTGGGAAACGGGGAGACGGAACAAGATGATAGACGGAGATGGAGAGAGAGAGCTAGAAGGAGAAGGAGAGAGAGGAGAGGCGGACAGAGGGGGAGAGAGTGAGAATGGAAAGGAGAGGGAGAGAGGAGAGATAGAGGAAGAGAAGTAGAGAGAACCATAGGGAATGAGAGAGAGGGAGAAGGAGAGAGATAAGGAGGGAGTGAAACAGAGGAGGAGAGTGTGAATTAGAACGAGAAGAAGAGAGAGGAGAGAGAGGAGTCCACGATTTACAGAAGCGGAGAGAGAGAAAGAGAAGGAGAGATGAAGAAGCATTGAGAGAGAGAGGAGAGGGAGAGGGAGAAAGAGTGAGAGAATGGGGGAGAGAGAGAGAGTCCGTAAGTGAGCTAGATGGAGGAGGACGAGGAGAAGGAGAGAGAGAAGGAATAGGAGATTGGAAGGGAAGGAGAAGGAGAGAAGGAAAGAGAGGGGGAGAAGGAGAAGTAGAGACCAATGGTAAGAAGAGGGAGAAATAGAGAGAAGGAGAGAGACAAAGAGAGAGGAGGGAGATAATGAGGAGAACGAGAAAGGCGGAGAAGGGGAGAGACAAAGGGGGAGGAGAGGGATAAGGAGGAGAACGAGAGGAGTGAGAGAGAGTGAAGGTGACGGAGAGGGATGAGAGAGAGAGAGGAGGAAGAGAAGGAGGGAGAAGAAGGGGAGAGAAGAAGAAGGAGAACAAGGAGAGAAAAGGAGAAGGGGAGAGTGGGGAGAAGATGAGGAGAGAGAGAAGGACAAGGGGAGCGAGAGGGGAGGAGACCGAGAAGGAGAAGGAGTGGAAGAGAGGAGAGATAGAGAAGGAGAAGAGAGAAGGAAAGAGAGAGAGAAGAAGGAGACGGAGAGCGAGAGAGTAAGGTAGAGTGAGAGAGGAGGGGAGAGAGTGAAGGAGAGGGAGATGGGGGAGGGGAGGGAGAAGGAGACGGAAACGGAGACGGAGACGGAGAGAGAGGGAGAGAGAAAGAGCGGAGATGGAGATAGAGAGAGAGAGATGCAAGAGGAGAGGGAGAGAGAGAAGGACAAGGCAAGAGAGAGAGGGGGAGAGACAAGAAGATGAGAGAGATGGAGAAGGAAAAGGGGATAGAGGAGAGGGATTGAAGTAGAGGAGAGGGAGGGAAGGAGATTGAAGACGAAGAGTGAAGGATAAGGAGAGAGAAGATAGAAGGAAAGAGAGAATCAGAGAGAGGAGTGAGAAGTTGAGGGAGCGGGACAATAAGAGAGAGTGAAGAACAAGGAGAAGGAGGGAGAGAGAAGGAAAGAGAAGGAGAGAGGGGAGAGAAGGAAGGATAAGAATAGAGAATGAAGTAGAAGGAGGAGAGAGGGAAAGATAAGGAGAGAGGGGGAGACATGAGAGAGAAGGAGAGGGAGAAGGAGCGAGAGGAGGAGGGACATGCAAGGAGAAAGAGAAGGAGAAGGTGGAAAGAGAGATGGAGGAGAGAGGGAAAGAGATGAGAGAGAGAGGGGGAATGAGAAGGAGAGTGAGAGAGAGAACGAAACGGATAGAGAGAAGGAGGAGAGTTCAGAGAAAGAGAAAGAGAAGTAGAAATAGAAAGAATGGGATAAGGAGAGATAGTGACAAAGAGAGACAAGAGACGGAGAGAGAGAGAGAGAAAGAGAAGGGGGAGGGAGAGGGAGAGGGAAGTAGGATAGTGAAGGAGAGAAAGTACTAAGGAGAGGACAAAAGGAGAAAAAGAGAGAGAAGGAGATGGAGAAGGCGAAGGGTAGAGATGGAGAAAGAAAGAGAGGGACAAGGGGAAGGAGAGAACGAGAGAGAAGGAGATGCAGAGGGTTAGAAAGAGTGAAGAAGCGGAGAGAGACGGAGAAGGAGAAGGAGAAGGAAAAAGACAAGAAGAAAAAGGAGAGAGAGGCAGCGAAGGAGAAGGAGATGGAGAGAAGTTGAGAGAAAAGGTGGAGAGATCGACAAAGGAGGGAGAGGGGGAAGGACGGGAAGGCGAGGGAGAGGGGAACGAGAGAGGTGCGAGAGAGAAGGAGGGGGAAGGAGAAGGAGAAGTGGGGAGAGAGAGATGGAGAGTGTAGGACGAAAGAGAGGGAAATTGGGAAACGGGGAGACGGAACAAGATGATAGACGGAGATGGAGAGAGAGAGCTAGAAGGAGAAGGAGAGAGAGGAGAGGCGGACAGAGGGGGAGAGAGTGAGAAGGGAAAGGAGAGGGAGAGAGGAGAGATAGAGGAAGAGAAGTAGAGAGAACCATAGGGAATGAGAGAGAGGGAGAAGGAGAGAGATAAGGAGGGAGTGAAACAGAGGAGGAGAGTGTGAATTAGAACGAGAAGAAGAGAGAGGAGAGAGAGGAGTCCACGATTTACAGAAGCGGAGAGAGAGAAAGAGAAGGAGAGATGAAGAAGCATTGAGAGAGAGAGGAGAGGGAGAGGGAGAAAGAGTGAGAGAAAGGGGGAGAGAGAGAGAGTCCGTAAGTGAGCTAGATGGAGGAGGACGAGGAGAAGGAGAGAGAGAAGGAATAGGAGATTGGAAGGGAAGGAGAAGGAGAGAAGGAAAGAGAGGGGGAGAAGGAGAAGTAGAGACCAATGGTAAGAAGAGGGAGAAATAGAGAGAAGGAGAGAGACAAAGAGAGAGGAGGGAGATAATGAGGAGAACGAGAAAGGCGGAGAAGGGGAGAGACAAAGGGGGAGGAGAGGGATAAGGAGGAGAACGAGAGGAGTGAGAGAGAGTGAAGGTGACGGAGAGGGATGAGAGAGAGAGAGGAGGAAGAGAAGGAGGGAGAAGAAGGGGAGAGAAGAAGAAGGAGAACAAGGAGAGAAAAGGAGAAGGGGAGAGTGGGGAGAAGATGAGGAGAGAGAGAAGGACAAGGGGAGCGAGAGGGGAGGAGACCGAGAAGGAGAAGGAGTGGAAGAGAGGAGAGATAGAGAAGGAGAAGAGAGAAGGAAAGAGAGAGAGAAGAAGGAGACGGAGAGCGAGAGAGTAAGGTAGAGTGAGAGAGGAGGGGAGAGAGTGAAGGAGAGGGAGATGGGGGAGGGGAGGGAGAAGGAGACGGAAACGGAGACGGAGACGGAGAGAGAGGGAGAGAGAAAGAGCGGAGATGGAGATAGAGAGAGAGAGATGCAAGAGGAGAGGGAGAGAGAGAAGGAGAAGGCAAGAGAGAGAGGGGGAGAGACAAGAAGATGAGAGAGATGGAGAAGGAAAAGGGGATAGAGGAGAGGGATTGAAGTAGAGGAGAGGGAGGGAAGGAGATTGAAGACGAAGAGTGAAGGATAAGGAGAGAGAAGATAGAAGGAAAGAGAGAATCAGAGAGAGGAGTGAGAAGTTGAGGGAGCGGGACAATAAGAGAGAGTGAAGAACAAGGAGAAGGAGGGAGAGAGAAGGAAAGAGAAGGAGAGAGGGGAGAGAAGGAAGGATAAGAATAGAGAATGAAGTAGAAGGAGGAGAGAGGGAAAGATAAGGAGAGAGGGGGAGACATGAGAGAGAAGGAGAGGGAGAAGGAGCGAGAGGAGGAGGGACATGCAAGGAGAAAGAGAAGGAGAAGGTGGAAAGAGAGATGGAGGAGAGAGGGAAAGAGATGAGAGAGAGGGGGAATGAGAAGGAGAGTGAGAGAGAGAACGAAACGGATAGAGAGAAGGAGGAGAGTTGAGAGAAAGAGAAGTAGAAATAGAAAGAATGGGATAAGGAGAGATAGTGAAAAAGAGAGACAAGAGACAGAGAGAGAGAGAGAAAGAGAAGGGGGAGGGAGAGGGAGAGGGAAGTAGGATAGTGAAGGAGAGAGAGTACTAAGGAGAGGACAAAAGGAGAAAAAGAGAGAGAAGGAGATGGAGAAGGCGAAGGGTAGAGATGGAGAAAGAAAGAGAGGGATAAGGGGAAGGAGAGAACGAGAGAGAAGGAGATGCAGAGGGTTAGAAAGAGTGAAGAAGCGGAGAGAGACGGAGAAGGAGAAGGAGAAGGAAAAATACAAGAAGAAAAAGGAGAGAGAGGCAGCAAAGGAGAAGGAGATGGAGAGAAGTTGAGAGAAAAGGTGGAGAGATCGACAAAGGAGGGAGAGGGGGAAGGACGGGAAGGCGAGGGAGAGGGGAACGAGAGAGGTGCGAGAGAGAAGGAGGGGGAAGGAGAAGGAGAAGTGGGGAGAGAGAGATGGAGAGTGTAGGACGAAAGAGAGGGAAATTGGGAAACGGGGAGACGGAACAAGATGATAGACGGAGATGGAGAGAGAGAGCTAGAAGGAGAAGGAGAGAGAGGAGAGGCGGACAGAGGGGGAGAGAGTGAGAAGGGAAAGGAGAGGGAGAGAGGAGAGATAGAGGAAGAGAAGTAGAGAGAACCATAGGGAATGAGAGAGAGGGAGAAGGAGAGAGATAAGGAGGGAGTGAAACAGAGGAGGAGAGTGTGAATTAGAACGAGAAGAAGAGAGAGGAGAGAGAGGAGTCCACGATTTACAGAAGCGGAGAGAGAGAAAGAGAAGGAGAGATGAAGAAGCATTGAGAGAGAGAGGAGAGGGAGAGGGAGAAAGAGTGAGAGAAGGGGGGAGAGAGAGAGAGTCCGTAAGTGAGCTAGATGGAGGAGGACGAGGAGAAGGAGAGAGAGAAGGAATAGGAGATTGGAAGGGAAGGAGAAGGAGAGAAGGAAAGAGAGGGGGAGAAGGAGAAGTAGAGACCAATGGTAAGAAGAGGGAGAAATAGAGAGAAGGAGAGAGAAGGGGGAGAGAGAAAGAGAGAAGGAGAGAGACAAAGAGAGAGGAGGGAGATAAGGAGGAGAACGAGAAAGGCGGAGAAGGGGAGAGACAAAGGGGGAGGAGAGGGATAAGGAGGAGAACGAGAGGAGTGAGAGAGAGTGAAGGTGACGGGGAGGGATGAGAGAGAGAGAGGAGGAAGAGAAGGAGGGAGAAGAAGGGGAGAGAAGAAGAAGGAGAACAAGGAGAGAAAAGGAGAAGGGGAGAGTGGGGAGAAGATGAGGAGAGAGAGAAGGACAAGGGGAGCGAGAGGGGAGGAGACCGAGAAGGAGAAGGAGTGGAAGAGAGGAGAGATAGAGAAGGAGGAGAGAGAAGGAAAGAGAGAGAGAAGAAGGAGACGGAGAGCGAGAGAGTAAGGTAGAGTGAGAGAGGAGGGGAGAGAGTGAAGGAGAGGGAGATGGGGGAGGGGAGGGAGAAGGAGACGGAAACGGAGACGGAGACGGAGAGAGAGGGAGAGAGAAAGAGCGGAGATGGAGATAGAGAGAGAGAGAGATGCAAGAGGAGAGGGAGAGAGAGAAGGAGAAGGCAAGAGAGAGAGGGGGAGAGACAAGAAGATGAGAGAGATGGAGAAGGAAAAGGGGATAGAGGAGAGGGATTGAAGTAGAGGAGAGGGAGGGAAGGAGATTGAAGACGAAGAGTGAAGGATAAGGAGAGAGAAGATAGAAGGAAAAAGAGAATCAGAGAGAGGAGTGAGAAGTTGAGGGAGCGGGACAATAAGAGAGAGTGAAGAACAAGGACAAGGAGGGAGAGAGAAGGAAAGAGAAGGAGAGAGGGGAGAGAAGGAAGGATAAGAATAGAGAATGAAGTAGAAGGAGGAGAGAGGGAAAGATAAGGAGAGAGGGGGAGACATGAGAGAGAAGGAGAGGGAGAAGGAGCGAGAGGAGGAGGGACATGCAAGGAGAAAGAGAAGGAGAAGGTGGAAAGAGAGATGGAGGAGAGAGGGAAAGAGATGAGAGAGAGAGGGGGGAATGAGAAGGAGAGTGAGAGAGAGAACGAAACGGATAGAGAGAAGGAGGAGAGTTGAGAGAAAGAGAAGTAGAAATAGAAAGAATGGGATAAGGAGAGATAGTGAAAAAGAGAGACAAGAGACAGAGAGAGAGAGAGAAAGAGAAGGGGGAGGGAGAGGGAGAGGGAAGTAGGATAGTGAAGGAGAGAGAGTACTAAGGAGAGGACAAAAGGAGAAAAAGAGAGAGAAGGAGATGGAGAAGGCGAAGGGTAGAGATGGAGAAAGAAAGAGAGGGATAAGGGGAAGGAGAGAACGAGAGAGAAGGAGATGCAGAGGGTTAGAAAGAGTGAAGAAGCGGAGAGAGACGGAGAAGGAGAAGGAGAAGGAAAAATACAAGAAGAAAAAGGAGAGAGAGGCAGCAAAGGAGAAGGAGATGGAGAGAAGTTGAGAGAAAAGGTGGAGAGATCGACAAAGGAGGGAGAGGGGGAAGGACGGGAAGGCGAGGGAGAGGGGAACGAGAGAGGTGCGAGAGAGAAGGAGGGGGAAGGAGAAGGAGAAGTGGGGAGAGAGAGATGGAGAGTGTAGGACGAAAGAGAGGGAAATTGGGAAACGGGGAGACGGAACAAGATGATAGACGGAGATGGAGAGAGAGAGCTAGAAGGAGAAGGAGAGAGAGGAGAGGCGGACAGAGGGGGAGAGAGTGAGAAGGGAAAGGAGAGGGAGAGAGGAGAGATAGAGGAAGAGAAGTAGAGAGAACCATAGGGAATGAGAGAGAGGGAGAAGGAGAGAGATAAGGAGGGAGTGAAACAGAGGAGGAGAGTGTGAATTAGAACGAGAAGAAGAGAGAGGAGAGAGAGGAGTCCACGATTTACAGAAGCGGAGAGAGAGAAAGAGAAGGAGAGATGAAGAAGCATTGAGAGAGAGAGAGGAGAGGGAGAGGGAGAAAGAGTGAGAGAAGGGGGGAGAGAGAGAGAGTCCGTAAGTGAGCTAGATGGAGGAGGACGAGGAGAAGGAGAGAGAGAAGGAATAGGAGATTGGAAGGGAAGGAGAAGGAGAGAAGGAAAGAGAGGGGGAGAAGGAGAAGTAGAGACCAATGGTAAGAAGAGGGAGAAATAGAGAGAAGGAGAGAGAAGGGGGAGAGAGAAAGAGAGAAGGAGAGAGACAAAGAGAGAGGAGGGAGATAAGGAGGAGAACGAGAAAGGCGGAGAAGGGGAGAGACAAAGGGGGAGGAGAGGGATAAGGAGGAGAACGAGAGGAGTGAGAGAGAGTGAAGGTGACGGAGAGGGATGAGAGAGAGAGAGGAGGAAGAGAAGGAGGGAGAAGAAGGGGAGAGAAGAAGAAGGAGAACAAGGAGAGAAAAGGAGAAGGGGAGAGTGGGGAGAAGATGAGGAGAGAGAGAAGGACAAGGGGAGCGAGAGGGGAGGAGACCGAGAAGGAGAAGGAGTGGAAGAGAGGAGAGATAGAGAAGGAGGAGAGAGAAGGAAAGAGAGAGAGAAGAAGGAGACGGAGAGCGAGAGAGTAAGGTAGAGTGAGAGAGGAGGGGAGAGAGTGAAGGAGAGGGAGATGGGGGAGGGGAGGGAGAAGGAGACGGAAACGGAGACGGAGAAAGAGGGAGAGAGAAAGAGCGGAGATGGAGATAGAGAGAGAGAGAGATGCAAGAGGAGAGGGAGAGAGAGAAGGAGAAGGCAAGAGAGAGAGGGGGAGAGACAAGAAGATGAGAGAGATGGAGAAGGAAAAGGGGATAGAGGAGAGGGATTGAAGTAGAGGAGAGGGAGGGAAGGAGATTGAAGACGAAGAGTGAAGGATAAGGAGAGAGAAGATAGAAGGAAAGAGAGAATCAGAGAGAGGAGTGAGAAGTTGAGGGAGCGGGACAATAAGAGAGAGTGAAGAACAAGGACAAGGAGGGAGAGAGAAGGAAAGAGAAGGAGAGAGGGGAGAGAAGGAAGGATAAGAATAGAGAATGAAGTAGAAGGAGGAGAGAGGGAAAGATAAGGAGAGTGGGGGAGACATGAGAGAGAAGGAGAGGGAGAAGGAGCGAGAGGAGGAGGGACATGCAAGGAGAAAGAGAAGGAGAAGGTGGAAAGAGAGATGGAGGAGAGAGGGAAAGAGATGAGAGAGAGAGGGGAGGGGAATGAGAAGGAGAGTGAGAGAGAGAACGAAACGGATAGAGAGAAGGAGGAGAGTTGAGAGAAAGAGAAGTAGAAATAGAAAGAATGGGATAAGGAGAGATAGTGAAAAAGAGAGACAAGAGACGGAGAGAGAGAGAGAGAGAGAGAGAGAAAGAGAAGGGGGTGGGAGAGGGAGAGGGAAGTAGGATAGTGAAGGAGAGAGAGTACTAAGGAGAGGACAAAAGGAGAAAAAGAGAGAGAAGGAGATGGAGAAGGCGAAGGGTAGAGATGGAGAAAGAAAGAGAGGGATAAGGGGAAGGAGAGAACGAGAGAGAAGGAGATGCAGAGGGTTAGAAAGAGTGAAGAAGCGGAGAGAGACGGAGAAGTAGATGGAGAAGGAGAAGGAAAAAGACAAGAAGAAAAAGGAGAGAGAGGCAGCGAAGGAGAAGGAGATGGAGAGAAGTTGAGAGAAAAGGTGGAGAGGGGGAAGGACGAGAAGGCGAGGGAGAGGGGAACGAGAGAGGTGCGAGAGAGAAGGAGGGGGAAGGAGAAGGAGAAGTGGGGAGAGAGAGATGGAGAGTGTAGGACGAAAGAGAGGGAAATTGGGAAACGGGGAGACGGAACAAGATGATAGACGGAGATGGAGAGAGAGAGAGCTAGAAGGAGAAGGAGAGAGAGGAGAGGCGGACAGAGGGGGAGAGAGTGAGAAGGGAAAGGAGAGGGAGAGAGGAGAGATAGAGGAAGAGAAGTAGAGAGAACCATAGGGAATGAGAGAGAGGGAGAAGGAGAGAGATAAGGAGGGAGTGAAACAGAGGAGGAGAGTGTGAATTAGAACGAGAAGAAGAGAGAGGAGAGAGAGGAGTCCACGATTTACAGAAGCGGAGAGAGAGAAAGAGAAGGAGAGATGAAGAAGCATTGAGAGAGAGAGGAGAGGGAGAGGGAGAAAGAGTGAGAGAAGGGGGGAGAGAGAGAGAGTCCGTAAGTGAGCTAGATGGAGGAGGACGAGGAGAAGGAGAGAGAGAAGGAATAGGAGATTGGAAGGGAAGGAGAAGGAGAGAAGGAAAGAGAGGGGGAGAAGGAGAAGTAGAGACCAATGGTAAGAAGAGGGAGAAATAGAGAGAAGGAGAGAGAAGGGGGAGAGAGAAAGAGAGAAGGAGAGAGACAAAGAGAGAGGAGGGAGATAAGGAGGAGAACGAGAAAGGCGGAGAAGGGGAGAGACAAAGGGGGAGGAGAGGGATAAGGAGGAGAACGAGAGGAGTGAGAGAGAGTGAAGGTGACGGAGAGGGATGAGAGAGAGAGAGGAGGAAGAGAAGGAGGGAGAAGAAGGGGAGAGAAGAAGAAGGAGAACAAGGAGAGAAAAGGAGAAGGGGAGAGTGGGGAGAAGATGAGGAGAGAGAGAAGGACAAGGGGAGCGAGAGGGGAGGAGACCAAGAAGGAGAAGGAGTGGAAGAGAGGAGAGATAGAGAAGGAGGAGAGAGAAGGAAAGAGAGAGAAGAAGGAGACGGAGAGCGAGAGAGTAAGGTAGAGTGAGAGAGGAGGGGAGAGAGTGAAGGAGAGGGAGATGGGGGAGGGGAGGGAGAAGGAGACGGAAACGGAGACGAAGACGGAGAGAGAGGGAGAGAGAAAGAGCGGAGATGGAGATAGAGAGAGAGAGAGATGCAAGAGGAGAGGGAGAGAGAGAAGGAGAAGGCAAGAGAGAGAGGGGGAGAGACAAGAAGATGAGAGAGATGGAGAAGGAAAAGGGGATAGAGGAGAGGGATTGAAGTAGAGGAGAGGGAGGGAAGGAGATTGAAGACGAAGAGTGAAGGATAAGGAGAGAGAAGATAGAAGGAAAGAGAGAATCAGAGAGAGGAGTGAGAAGTTGAGGGGACGGGACAATAAGAGAGAGTGAAGAACAAGGAGAAGGAGGGAGAGAGAAGGAAAGAGAAGGAGAGAGGGGAGAGAAGGAAGGATAAGAATAGAGAATGAAGTAGAAGGAGGAGAGAGGGAAAGATAAGGAGAGAGGGGGAGACATGAGAGAGAAGGAGAGGGAGAAGGAGCGAGAGGAGGAGGGACATGCAAGGAGAAAGAGAAGGAGAAGGTTGAAAGAGAGATGGAGGAGAGAGGGAAAGAGATGAGAGAGAGAGAGGGGGGAATGAGAAGGAGAGTGAGAGAGAGAACGAAACGGATAGAGAGAAGGAGGAGAGTTGAGAGAAAGAGAAGTAGAAATAGAAAGAATGGGATAAGGAGAGATAGTGAAAAAGAGAGACAAGAGACGGAGAGAGAGAGAGAGAGAGAGAGAAAGAGAAGGGGGAGGGAGAGGGAGAGGGAAGTAGGATAGTGAAGGAGAGAGAGTACTAAGGAGAGGACAAAAGGAGAAAAAGAGAGAGAAGGAGATGGAGAAGGCGAAGGGTAGAGATGGAGAAAGAAAGAGAGGGATAAAGGGAAGGAGAGAACGAGAGAGAAGGAGATGCAGAGGGTTAGAAAGAGTGAAGAAGCGGAGAGAGACGGAGAAGTAGATGGAGAAGGAGAAGGAAAAAGACAAGAAGAAAAAGGAGAGAGAGGCAGCGAAGGAGAAGGAGATGGAGAGAAGTTGAGAGAAAAGGTGGAGAGGGGGAAGGACGAGAAGGCGAGGGAGAGGGGAACGAGAGAGGTGCGAGAGAGAAGGAGGGGGAAGGAGAAGGAGAAGTGGGGAGAGAGAGATGGAGAGTGTAGGACGAAAGAGAGGGAAATTGGGAAACGGGGAGACGGAACAAGATGATAGACGGAGATGGAGAGAGAGAGCTAGAAGGAGAAGGAGAGAGAGGAGAGGCGGACAGAGGGGGAGAGAGTGAGAAGGGAAAGGAGAGGGAGAGAGGAGAGATAGAGGAAGAGAAGTAGAGAGAACCATAGGGAATGAGAGAGAGGGAGAAGGAGAGAGATAAGGAGGGAGTGAAACAGAGGAGGAGAGTGTGAATTAGAACGAGAAGAAGAGAGAGGAGAGAGAGGAGTCCACGATTTACAGAAGCGGAGAGAGAGAAAGAGAAGGAGAGATGAAGAAGCATTGAGAGAGAGAGGGGAGAGGGAGAGGGAGAAAGAGTGAGAGAAGGGGGGAGAGAGAGAGAGTCCGTAAGTGAGCTAGATGGAGGAGGACGAGGAGAAGGAGAGAGAGAAGGAATAGGAGATTGGAAGGGAAGGAGAAGGAGAGAAGGAAAGAGAGGGGGAGAAGGAGAAGTAGAGACCAATGGTAAGAAGAGGGAGAAATAGAGAGAAGGAGAGAGAAGGGGGAGAGAGAAAGAGAGAAGGAGAGAGACAAAGAGAGAGGAGGGAGATAAGGAGGAGAACGAGAAAGGCGGAGAAGGGGAGAGACAAGGGGGGAGGAGAGGGATAAGGAGGAGAACGAGAGGAGTGAGAGAGAGTGAAGGTGACGGAGAGGGATGAGAGAGAGAGAGAGGAGGAAGAGAAGGAGGGAGAAGAAGGGGAGAGAAGAAGAAGGAGAACAAGGAGAGAAAAGGAGAAGGGGAGAGTGGGGAGAAGATGAGGAGAGAGAGAAGGACAAGGGGAGCGAGAAGGGAGGAGACCGAGAAGGAGAAGGAGTGGAAGAGAGGAGAGATAGAGAAGGAGGAGAGAGAAGGAAAGAGAGAGAGAAGAAGGAGACGGAGAGCGAGAGAGTAAGGTAGAGTGAGAGAGGAGGGGAGAGAGTGAAGGAGAGGGAGATGGGGGAGGGGAGGGAGAAGGAGACGGAAACGGAGACGAAGACGGAGAGAGAGGGAGAGAGAAAGAGCGGAGATGGAGATAGAGAGAGAGAGAGATGCAAGAGGAGAGGGAGAGAGAGAAGGAGAAGGCAAGAGAGAGAGGGGGAGAGACAAGAAGATGAGAGAGATGGAGAAGGAAAAGGGGATAGAGGAGAGGGATTGAAGTAGAGGAGAGGGAGGGAAGGAGATTGAAGACGAAGAGTGAAGGATAAGGAGAGAGAAGATAGAAGGAAAGAGAGAATCAGAGAGAGGAGTGAGAAGTTGAGGGAGCGGGACAATAAGAGAGAGTGAAGAACAAGGAGAAGGAGGGAGAGAGAAGGAAAGAGAAGGAGAGAGGGGAGAGAAGGAAGGATAAGAATAGAGAATGAAGTAGAAGGAGGAGAGAGGGAAAGATAAGGAGAGAGGGGGAGACATGAGAGAGAAGGAGAGGGAGAAGGAGCGAGAGGAGGAGGGACATGCAAGGAGAAAGAGAAGGAGAAGGTGGAAAGAGAGATGGAGGAGAGAGGGAAAGAGATGAGAGAGAGAGATGGGGGAATGAGAAGGAGAGTGAGAGAGAGAACGAAACGGATAGAGAGAAGGAGGAGAGTTGAGAGAAAGAGAAGTAGAAATAGAAAGAATGGGATAAGGAGAGATAGTGAAAAAGAGAGACAAGAGACGGAGAGAGAGAGAGAAAGAGAAGCGGGAGGGAGAGGGAGAGGGAAGTAGGATAGTGAAGGAGAGAGAGTACTAAGGAGAGGACAAAAGGAGAAAAAGAGAGAGAAGGAGATGGAGAAGGCGAAGGGTAGAGATGGAGAAAGAAAGAGAGGGATAAGGGGAAGGAGAGAACGAGAGAGAAGGAGATGCAGAGGGTTAGAAAGAGTGAAGAAGCGGAGAGAGACGGAGAAGGAGAAGGAGAAGGAGAAGGAAAAAGACAAGAAGAAAAAGGAGAGAGAGGCAGCGAAGGAGAAGGAGATGGAGAGAAGTTGAGAGAAAAGGTGGAGAGGGGGAAGGACGAGAAGGCGAGGGAGAGGGGAACGAGAGAGGTGCGAGAGAGAAGGAGGGGGAAGGAGAAGGAGAAGTGGGGAGAGAGAGATGGAGAGTGTAGGACGAAAGAGAGGGAAATTGGGAAACGGGGAGACGGAACAAGATGATAGACGGAGATGGAGAGAGAGAGCTAGAAGGAGAAGGAGAGAGAGGAGAGGCGGACAGAGGGGGAGAGAGTGAGAAGGGAAAGGAGAGGGAGAGAGGAGAGATAGAGGAAGAGAAGTAGAGAGAACCATAGGGAATGAGAGAGAGGGAGAAGGAGAGAGATAAGGAGGGAGTGAAACAGAGGAGGAGAGTGTGAATTAGAACGAGAAGAAGAGAGAGGAGAGAGAGGAGTCCACGATTTACAGAAGCGGAGAGAGAGAAAGAGAAGGAGAGATGAAGAAGCATTGAGAGAGAGAGGAGAGGGAGAGGGAGAGGGAGAAAGAGTGAGAGAAGGGGGGAGAGAGAGAGAGTCCGTAAGTGAGCTAGATGGAGGAGGACGAGGAGAAGGAGAGAGAGAAGGAATAGGAGATTGGAAGGGAAGGAGAAGGAGAGAAGGAAAGAGAGAGGGAGAAGGAGAAGTAGAGACCAATGGTAAGAAGAGGGAGAAATAGAGAGAAGGAGAGAGAAGGGGGAGAGAGAAAGAGAGAAGGAGAGAGACAAAGAGAGAGGAGGGAGATAAGGAGGAGAACGAGAAAGGCGGAGAAGGGGAGAGACAAAGGGGGAGGAGACGGATAAGGAGGAGAACGAGAGGAGTGAGAGAGAGTGAAGGTGACGGAGAGGGATGAGAGAGAGAGAGAGGAGGAAGAGAAGGAGGGAGAAGAAGGGGAGAGAAGAAGAAGGAGAATAAGGAGAGAAAAGGAGAAGGGGAGAGTGGGGAGAAGATGAGGAGAGAGAGAAGGACAAGGGGAGCGAGAGGGGAGGAGACCGAGAAGGAGAAGGAGTGGAAGAGAGGAGAGATAGAGAAGGAGGAGAGAGAAGGAAAGAGAGAGAGAAGAAGGAGACGGAGAGCGAGAGAGTAAGGTAGAGTGAGAGAGGAGGGGAGAGAGTGAAGGAGAGGGAGATGGGGGAGGGGAGGGAGAAGGAGACGGAAACGGAGACGGAGACGGAGAGAGAGGGAGAGAGAAAGAGCGGAGATGGAGATAGAGAGAGAGAGAGATGCAAGAGGAGAGGGAGAGAGAGAAGGAGAAGGCAAGAGAGAGAGGGGGAGAGACAAGAAGATGAGAGAGATGGAGAAGGAAAAGGGGATAGAGGAGAGGGATTGAAGTAGAGGAGAGGGAGGGAAGGAGATTGAAGACGAAGAGTGAAGGATAAGGAGAGAGAAGATAGAAGGAAAGAGAGAATCAGAGAGAGGAGTGAGAAGTTGAGGGAGCGGGACAATAAGAGAGAGTGAAGAACAAGGAGAAGGAGGGAGAGAGAAGGAAAGAGAAGGAGAGAGGGGAGAGAAGGAAGGATAAGAATAGAGAATGAAGTAGAAGGAGGAGAGAGGGAAAGATAAGGAGAGAGGGGGAGACATGAGAGAGAAGGAGAGGGAGAAGGAGCGAGAGGAGGAGGGACATGCAAGGAGAAAGAGAAGGAGAAGGTGGAAAGAGAGATGGAGGAGAGAGGGAAAGAGATGAGAGAGAGAGAGGGGGAATGAGAAGGAGAGTGAGAGAGAGAACGAAACGGATAGAGAGAAGGAGGAGAGTTGAGAGAAAGAGAAGTAGAAATAGAAAGAATGGGATAAGGAGAGATAGTGAAAAAGAGAGACAAGAGACGGAGAGAGAGAGAGAAAGAGAAGTGGGAGGGAGAGGGAGAGGGAAGTAGGATAGTGAAGGAGAGAGAGTACTAAGGAGAGGACAAAAGGAGAAAAAGAGAGAGAAGGAGATGGAGAAGGCGAAGGGTAGAGATGTTGAAAGAAAGAGAGGGATAAGGGGAAGGAGAGAACGAGAGAGAAGGAGATGCAGAGGGTTAGAAAGAGTGAAGAAGCGGAGAGAGACGGAGAAGGAGAAGGAGAAGGAAAAAGACAAGAAGAAAAAGGAGAGAGAGGCAGCGAAGGAGAAGGAGATGGAGAGAAGTTGAGAGAAAAGGTGGAGAGGGGGAAGGACGAGAAGGCGAGGGAGAGGGGAACGAGAGAGGTGCGAGAGAGAAGGAGGGGGAAGGAGAAGGAGAAGTGGGGAGAGAGAGATGGAGAGTGTAGGACGAAAGAGAGGGAAATTGGGAAACGGGGAGACGGAACAAGATGATAGACGGAGATGGAGAGAGAGAGCTAGAAGGAGAAGGAGAGAGAGGAGAGGCGGACAGAGGGGGAGAGAGTGAGAAGGGAAAGGAGAGGGAGAGAGGAGAGATAGAGGAAGAGAAGTAGAGAGAACCATAGGGAATGAGAGAGAGGGAGAAGGAGAGAGATAAGGAGGGAGTGAAACAGAGGAGGAGAGTGTGAATTAGAACGAGAAGAAGAGAGAGGAGAGAGAGGAGTCCACGATTTACAGAAGCGGAGAGAGAGAAAGAGAAGGAGAGATGAAGAAGCATTGAGAGAGAGAGGAGAGGGAGAGGGAGAAAGAGTGAGAGAAGGGGGGGAGAGAGAGAGAGTCCGTAAGTGAGCTAGATGGAGGAGGACGAGGAGAAGGAGAGAGAGAAGGAATAGGAAATTGGAAGGGAAGGAGAAGGAGAGAAGGAAAGAGAGGGGGAGAAGGAGAAGTAGAGACCAATGGTAAGAAGAGGGAGAAATAGAGAGAAGGAGAGAGAAGGGGGAGAGAGAAAGAGAGAAGGAGAGAGACAAAGAGAGAGGAGGGAGATAAGGAGGAGAACGAGAAAGGCAGAGAAGGGGAGAGACAAAGGGGGAGGAGGAGAGGGATAAGGAGGAGAACGAGAGGAGTGAGAGAGAGTGAAGGTGACGGAGAGGGATGAGAGAGAGAGAGGAGGAAGAGAAGGAGGGAGAAGAAGGGGAGAGAAGAAGAAGGAGAACAAGGAGAGAAAAGGAGAAGGGGAGAGTGGGGAGAAGATGAGGAGAGAGAGAAGGACAAGGGGAGCGAGAGGGGAGGAGACCGAGAAGGAGAAGGAGTGGAAGAGAGGAGAGATAAAGAAGGAGGAGAGAGAAGGAAAGAGAGAGAGAAGAAGGAGACGGAGAGCGAGAGAGTAAGGTAGAGTGAGAGAGGAGGGGAGAGAGTGAAGGAGAGGGAGATGGGGGAGGGGAGGGAGAAGGAGACGGAAACGGAGACGGAGAGAGAGGGAGAGAGAAAGAGCGGAGATGGAGATAGAGAGAGAGAGAGATGCAAGAGGAGAGGGAGAGAGAGAAGGAGAAGGCAAGAGAGAGAGGGGGAGAGACAAGAAGATGAGAGAGATGGAGAAGGAAAAGGGGATAGAGGAGAGGGATTGAAGTAGAGGAGAGGGAGGGAAGGAGATTGAAGACGAAGAGTGAAGGATAAGGAGAGAGAAGATAGAAGGAAAGAGAGAATCAGAGAGAGGAGTGAGAAGTTGAGGGAGCGGGACAATAAGAGAGAGTGAAGAACAAGGAGAAGGAGGGAGAGAGAAGGAAAGAGAAGGAGAGAGGGGAGAGAAGGAAGGATAAGAATAGAGAATGAAGTAGAAGGAGGAGAGAGGGAAAGATAAGGAGAGAGGCGGAGACAAGAGAGAGAAGGAGAGGGAGAAGGAGCGAGAGGAGGAGGGACATGCAAGGAGAAAGAGAAGGAGAAGGTGGAAACAGAGATGGAGGAGAGAGGGAAAGAGATGAGAGAGAGAGGGGGGAATGAGAAGGAGAGTGAGAGAGAGAACGAAACGGATAGAGAGAAGGAGGAGAGTTGAGAGAAAGAGAAGTAGAAATAGAAAGAATGGGATAAGGAGAGATAGTGAAAAAGAGAGACAAGAGACGGAGAGAGAGAGAGAGAGAGAAAGAGAAGGGGGAGGGAGAGGGAGAGGGAAGTAGGATAGTGAAGGAGAGAGTACTAAGGAGAGGACAAAAGGAGAAAAAGAGAGAGAAGGAGATGGAGAAGGCGAAGGGTAGAGATGGAGAAAGAAAGAGAGGGATAAGGGGAAGGAGAGAACGAGAGAGAAGGAGATGCAGAGGGTTAGAAAGAGTGAAGAAGCGGAGAGAGACGGAGAAGGAGAAGGAGAAGGAAAAAGACAAGAAGAAAAAGGAGAGAGAGGCAGCGAAGGAGAAGGAGATGGAGAGAAGTTGAGAGAAAAGGTGGAGAGATCGACAAAGGAGGGAGAGGGGGAAGGACGGGAAGGCGAGGGAGAGGGGAACGAGAGAGGTGCGAGAGTGAAGGAGGGGGAAGGAGAAGGAGAAGTGGGGAGAGAGAGATGGAGAGTGTAGGACGAAAGAGAGGGAAATTGGGAAACAGAGAGACGGAACAAGATGATAGACGGAGATGGAGAGAGAGAGCTAGAAGGAGAAGGAGAGAGAGGAGAGGCGGACAGAGGGGGAGAGAGTGAGAAGGGAAAGAAGAGGGAGAGAGGAGAGATAGAGGAAGAGAAGTAGAGAGAACCATAGGGAATGAGAGAGAGGGAGATGGAGAGAGATAAGGAGGGAGTGAAACAGAGGAGGAGAGTGTGAATTAGAACGAGAAGAAGAGAGAGGAGAGAGAGGAGTCCACGATTTACAGAAGCGGAGAGAGAGAAAGAGAAGGAGAGATGAAGAAGCATTGAGAGAGAGAGGAGAGGGAGAGGGAGAAAGAGTGAGAGAAGGGGGAGAGAGAGAGAGTCCGTAAGTGAGATAGATGGAGGAGGACGAGGAGAAGGAGAGAGAGAAGGAATAGGAGATTGGAAGGGAAGGAGAAGGAGAGAAGGAAAGAGAGGGGGAGAAGGAGAAGTAGAGACCAATGGTAAGAAGAGGGAGAAATAGAGAGAAGGAGAGAGAAGGGGGAGAGAGAAAGAGAGAAGGAGAGAGACAAAGAGAGAGGAGGGAGATAAGGAGGAGAACGAGAAAGGCGGAGAAGGGGAGAGACAAAGGGGGAGGAGAGGGATAAGGAGGAGAACGAGAGGAGTGAGAGAGAGTGAAGGTGACGGAGAGGGATGAGAGAGAGAGAGGAGGAAGAGAAGGAGGGAGAAGAAGGGGAGAGAAGAAGAAGGAGAACAAGGAGAGAAAAGGAGAAGGGGAGAGTGGGGAGAAGATGAGGAGAGAGAGAGAAGGACAAGGGGAGCGAGAGGGGAGGAGACCGAGAAGGAGAAGGAGTGGAAGAGAGGAGAGATAGAGAAGGAGGAGAGAGAAGGAAAGAGAGAGAGAAGAAGGAGACGGAGAGCGAGAGAGTAAGGTAGAGTGAGAGAGGAGGGGAGAGAGTGAAGGAGAGGGAGATGGGGGAGGGGAGGGAGAAGGAGACGGAAACGGAGACGGAGACGGAGAGAGAGGGAGAGAGAAAGAGCGGAGATGGAGATAGAGAGAGAGAGAGAGAGATGCAAGAGGAGAGGGAGAGAGAGAAGGAGAAGGCAAGAGAGAGAGGGGGAGAGACAAGAAGATGAGAGAGATGGAGAAGGAAAAGGGGATAGAGGAGAGGGATTGAAGTAGAGGAGAGGGAGGGAAGGAGATTGAAGACGAAGAGTGAAGGATAAGGAGAGAGAAGATAGAAGGAAAGAGAGAATCAGAGAGAGGAGTGAGAAGTTGAGGGAGCGGGACAATAAGAGAGAGTGAAGAACAAGGAGAAGGAGGGAGAGAGAAGGAAAGAGAAGGAGAGAGGGGAGAGAAGGAAGGATAAGAATAGAGAATGAAGTAGAAGGGGGAGAGAGGGAAAGATAAGGAGAGAGGGGGAGACATGAGAGAGAAGGAGAGGGAGAAGGAGCGAGAGGAGGAGGGACATGCAAGGAGAAAGAGAAGGAGAAGGTGGAAAGAGAGATGGAGGAGAGAGGGAAAGAGATGAGAGAGAGAGAGGGGGGAATGAGAAGGAGAGTGAGAGAGAGAACGAAACGGATAGAGAGTGGGAGAAGAGTTGAGAGAAAGAGAAGTAGAAATAGAAAGAATGGGATAAGGAGAGATAGTGAAAAAGAGAGACAAGAGACGGAGAGAGAGAGAGAAAGAGAAGGGGGAGGGAGAGGGAGAGGGAAGTAGGATAGTGAAGGAGAGAGAGTACTAAGGAGAGGACAAAAGGAGAAAAAAAGAGAGAAGGAGATGGAGAAGGCGAAGGGTAGAGATGGAGAAAGAAAGAGAGGGATAAGGGGAAGGAGAGAACGAGAGAGAAGGAGATGCAGAGGGTTAGAAAGAGTGAAGAAGCGGAGAGAGACGGAGAAGGAGAAGGAGAAGGAAAAAGACAAGAAGAAAAAGGAGAGAGAGGCAGCGAAGGAGAAGGAGATGGAGAGAAGTTGAGAGAAAAGGTGGAGAGATCGACAAAGGAGGGAGAGGGGGAAGGACGGGAAGGCGAGGGAGAGGGGAACGAGAGAGGTGCGAGAGAGAAGGAGGGGGGAAGGAGAAGGAGAAGTGGGGAGAGAGAGATGGAGAGTGTAGGACGAAAGAGAGGGAAATTGGGAAACAGGGAGACGGAACAAGATGATAGACGGAGATGGAGAGAGAGAGCTAGAAGGAGAAGGAGAGAGAGGAGAGGCGGACAGAGGGGGAGAGAGTGAGAAGGGAAAGAAGAGGGAGAGAGGAGAGATAGAGGAAGAGAAGTAGAGAGAACCATAGGGAATGAGAGAGAGGGAGAAGGAGAGAGATAAGGAGGGAGTGAAACAGAGGAGGAGAGTGTGAATTAGAACGAGAAGAAGAGAGAGGAGAGAGAGGAGTCCACGATTTACAGAAGCGGAGAGAGAGAAAGAGAAGGAGAGATGAAGAAGCATTGAGAGAGAGAGGAGAGTGAGAGGGAGAAAGAGTGAGAGAAGGGGGGAGAGAGAGAGAGTCCGTAAGTGAGCTAGATGGAGGAGGACGAGGAGAAGGAGAGAGAGAAGGAATAGGATATTGGAAGGGAAGGAGAAGGAGAGAAGGAAAGAGAGGGGGAGAAGGAGAAGTAGAGACCAATGGTAAGAAGAGGGAGAAATAGAGAGAAGGAGAGAGAAGGGGGAGAGAGAAAGAGAGAAGGAGAGAGACAAAGAGAGAGGAGGGAGATAAGGAGGAGAATGAGAAAAGGCGGAGAAGGGGAGAGACAAAGGGGGAGGAGAGGGATAAGGAGGAGAACGAGAGGAGTGAGAGAGAGTGAAGGTGACGGAGAGGGATGAGAGAGAGAGAGAGGAGGAAGAGAAGGAGGGAGAAGAAGGGAGAGAAGAAGAAGGAGAACAAGGAGAGAAAAGGAGAAGGGGAGAGTGGGGAGAAGATGAGGAGAGAGAGAAGGACAAGGGGAGCGAGAGGGGAGGAGACCGAGAAGGAGAAGGAGTGGAAGAGAGGAGAGATAGAGAAGGAGGAGAGAGAAGGAAAGAGAGAGAGAAGAAGGAGACGGAGAGCGAGAGAGTAAGGTAGAGTGAGAGAGGAGGGGAGAGAGTGAAGGAGAGGGAGATGGGGGAGGGGAGGGAGAAGGAGACGGAAACGGAGACGGAGACGGAGAGAGAGGGAGAGAGAAAGAGCGGAGATGGAGATAGAGAGAGAGAGAGAGATGCAAGAGGAGAGGGAGAGAGAGAAGGAGAAGGCAAGAGAGAGAGGGGGAGAGACAAGAAGATGAGAGAGATGGAGAAGGAAAAGGGGATAGAGGAGAGGGATTGAAGTAGAGGAGAGGGAGGGAAGGAGATTGAAGACGAAGAGTGAAGGATAAGGAGAGAGAAGATAGAAGGAAAGAGAGAATCAGAGAGAGGAGTGAGAAGTTGAGGGAGCGGGACAATAAGAGAGAGTGAAGAACAAGGAGAAGGAGGGAGAGAGAAGGAAAGAGAAGGAGAGAGGGGAGAGAAGGAAGGATAAGAATAGAGAATGAAGTAGAAGGAGGAGAGAGGGAAAGATAAGGAGAGAGGGGGAGACATGAGAGAGAAGGAGAGGGAGAAGGAGCGAGATGAGGAGGGACATGCAAGGAGAAAGAGAAGGAGAAGGTGGAAAGAGAGATGGAGGAGAGAGGGAAAGAGATGAGAGAGAGAGAGGGGGGAATGAGAAGGAGAGTGAGAGAGAGAACGAAACGGATAGAGAGAAGGAGGAGAGTTGAGAGAAAGAGAAGTAGAAATAGAAAGAATGGGATAAGGAGAGATAGTGAAAAAGAGAGACAAGAGA
This sequence comes from Triglochin maritima, assembly GCA_963682175.1. Classification (NCBI taxonomy): domain Eukaryota; kingdom Viridiplantae; phylum Streptophyta; class Magnoliopsida; order Alismatales; family Juncaginaceae; genus Triglochin; species Triglochin maritima. Next base: position 30,681,357 of record OY821776.1, on the reverse strand, counting down.
CGGAGAGAGAGAGAGAAAGAGAAGGGGGAGGGAGAGGGAGAGGGAAGTAGGATAGTGAAGGAGAGAGAGTACTAAGGAGAGGACAAAAGGAGAAAAAAAAAGAGAAGGAGATGGAGAAGGCGAAGGGTAGAGATGGAGAAAGAAAGAGAGGGATAAGGGGAAGGAGAGAATGAGAGAGAAGGAGATGCAGAGGGTTAGAAAGAGTGAAGAAGCGGAGAGAGACGGAGAAGGAGAAGGAGAAGGAAAAAGACAAGAAGAAAAAGGAGAGAGAGGCAGCGAAGGAGAAGGAGATGGAGAGAAGTTGAGAGAAAAGGTGGAGAGGGGGAAGGACGAGAAGGCGAGGGAGAGGGGAACGAGAGAGGTGCGAGAGAGAAGGAGGGGGAAGGAGAAGGAGAAGTGGGGAGAGAGAGATGGAGAGTGTAGGACGAAAGAGAGGGAAATTGGGAAACGGGGAGACGGAACAAGATGATAAACGGAGATGGAGAGAGAGAGCTAGAAGGAGAAGGAGAGAGAGGAGAGGCGGACAGAGGGGGAGAGAGTGAGAAGGGAAAGGAGAGGGAGAGAGGAGAGATAGAGGAAGAGAAGTAGAGACAACCATAGGGAATGAGAGAGAGGGAGAAGGAGAGAGATAAGGAGGGAGTGAAACAGAGGAGGAGAGTGTGAATTAGAACGAGAAGAAGAGAGAGGAGAGAGGTAGAGTGAGAGAGGAGGGGAGAGAGTGAAGGAGAGAGAGATGGGGGAGGGGAGGGAGAAGGAGACGGAAACGGAGACGGAGAGAGAGGGAGAGTGAAAGAGCGGAGATGGAGATAGAGAGAGAGAGATGCAAGAGGAGAGGGAGAGAGAGAAGGAGAAGGCAAGAGAGAGAGGGGGAGAGACAAGAAGATGAGAGAGATGGAGAAGGAAAAGGGGATAGAGGAGAGGGATTGAAGTAGAGGAGAGGGAGGGAAGGAGATTGAAGACGAAGAGTGAAGGATAAGGAGAGAGAAGATAGAAGGGAAAGCAAAAGGAGCCAATGAGGATTTGCCACATCAAAGGAAGAATGGAGAGGAAGCTTTGGCAGCCATGACAGCCACTAGGGAGGCGCCACGTGGAGGGGAGAAGAGGCAAAAGGCTGTTTTCCTCTTTAGGGACCACAATGAGGATAAGGTTAGAAGAGAAATTCAAATGTGTGGGGACCAAAGGCATGTGTGGGGAATGGAGAGGGAGATGGGGGAGGGGAGGGAGAAGGAGACGGAAACGGAGACGGAGAGAGAGGGAGAGAGAAAGAGCGGAGATGGAGATAGAGAGAGAGAGAGATGCAAGAGGAGAGGGAGAGAGAAGGAGAAGGCAAGAGAGAGGGGGAGAGACAAGAACATGAGAGCGATGGAGAAGGAAAAGGGGATAGAGGAGGAAGAGAAGAGGGATGAGGGAGAGAGAGGAGGACTAGTGGCGCCAACTCAAAACCTAGAAGAAGGTCTTCACCACCACCTTCGGTGGATCTAGAAACAATATCACCACAACCCGAGACATTCAAAGTGATACGAGAGAAAAGGCTATGGTGCAACAAAAGAAAAACGTGGAGGTTAAGGGGCGTGCCCCAACACCTTGAAGCCATGAATCTCCTCATGTGGAATGTGCGCGGTGCAAATGGACCCGGCCGTGCACTCATGATTAGGGGTCGAATTAAGGAGGCAAATACGGAGGTGGTGTGTCTTATGGAACACAAAGTTAAATTGAAGAAGCTAGATCGATTCAAGCGAGCAATATGGCCACATGCTTGGGCGGCAAATAGTGTGATTGTTGATTCCGGCCGAATTTTAGTTTTATGGAATGACAATGCGGTTGATCTCAAGGTCACCTTTGAAACAACACAACTCCTTCACTTCCAAGGGAAGGTGAAGAGGGATGGCACTAATTTTTTCCTAACCGCAATTTATGGTGAAAATGCTCATGTGGATCGAAGGGCGTTATGGGGGGACCTCGAAACCATTGCTCCAGCCCTTGAGAAGCCTTGGATTGTGGGAGGAGACTTCAATTGTATCCGATGGACAAGTGAGAAGTGTGGAGGAGGTGGTGCAAACGAGGTTGCTACCAAGGAGTTCAATGAGTGTCTAGAAGCACTCCAACTCATTGAGGTGCCTTCAACGGGAGGGCCTTTTACATGGTCGAATTCGTCCGAGGGGAGTGCCCGCATTGAGACAAAGATTGACCGCATTTTGATAAACAATGCATGGCTTGAAGCTTTCCCGGATTCCTTCTATGAGATAGGGGAGAAGGACTTGAGTGACCATGCTATGCTCACATTGAAAACGGAAGGAAATGGGTTGAGAAAGAAGAGGATATTTCGGTTTCAAAATCATTGGGTCGAGCACGAAGAGTTTGGTGAGGTTGTTAAAGAGACGTGGACTACAAGTGTAAATGGGACACCCATGTTTCGTGTGGTGGCAAAATTGAAGGAAGTAAAGGATGCTCTCAAAAAGTGGAGTGGGGACAAGTTCGGTAACACTGCACATAAGGTTGGGGCTGCCACCAATGCCCTTGCGGATGTGAGGGCTAGGAGGAGTGCAAATCCGGAGGTGGATGCTCTAGCCCTTGAGGAAGTAGAGGCTAAGGATGAGCTAGCACGAGTTCTTGAACGTGAGGAGTCCTTGATTAGGCAAAAATCGCGAGTCAAGTGGTTGAAGGAGGGTGATCGAAACACGAGGTTCTTCCATGCGCACCTAAGAGTGAGGAGAGCCACCAACCAAGTGAGGAGAGTTTGTGAGGGAGAGAACATTATCGAGGAGGAGGGTGGCATCCGGGAGGCATTCCGGTGTTTTTTTGCTAATTTGTTTGCTAATGGTTTTCAGGTACAACCCCTCCCCACATCATTAATATTGCCCATCCTTGACCCACGGGAAGGTGACTTGTTGGTGCGCAAGCTGACTTTCAAGGAGTTGGAGGACGTGGTTTTGTTTGCAAATGCGGACAAGGCACCGGGTCCGGATGGTTTCAATGCAAAAATTTTCAAGGTGGAGAGAAAAGGTTCAAGTGAATCGTCCTCTTATGGACACACCTCGGATGGTGGTAGGTGATTTCAATTGTATTCGTTGGGACCATGAAAAGAGTGGAGGAGGGCGTTTCAACTTGAGGGCGATGAAGGAGTTCAATGATTTTATAGAGGAGTCCGAGCTTTTGGAGGTGCGCACGGTTGGGGAGGAGTTCACTTGGTCTAATTCGTCGAGGGGAGTGGCACGAATCGAGACACGGATTGATCGGGCGTTATGCTCCAAAGAATGGGTGGAATAGTTTCCGGAATGCTTTTGCACGGTTGGGGACAATGAACTAAGTGATCATCGACCATTATGGTTAGATGTGACCATGAGGGAGTGAAGAAGAAGAAGGCTTTTCGTTTTGTGAATGCATGGACAAAAGAGGAGGATTTCCTTCATGTGGTTCGAAAAGCGTGGGGAGTGTATGTGGAAGGTACACCAATGTTCAAAGTAGTGGGAAAGCTAGATGAGGTGAGAGTGGCGCTTAAGAGTTGGGCTTATGAGAAATTTGGAAACACAAATGAATGGGCAAGTAAGGCGAGGGAGGCACTTGAGGAGGTTCGGAGAGAACTTATGGTGGACCCAAACTCGACTATGCTCATCATCAAAGAGCGAGCATGCATTGAGGACTTCACGCGAGCTTTAACATTTGAGGAGTCACTTGTGCGGCAAAAGTCACGAATACAATGGCTGAATGAGGGTGATTCTAACTCTCGCTTCTTCCATGCAACCTTACGTGTTCGAAGGGCTATAAATACAATAAGATGTGTGGAGGAGGGAGGCGAGGTGATTGAGGAGGAGGGTGCTATCCGGGAGGCCTTTCGAAATCGATTTGCCAAGCTCTTCGCCAACCAAGCCCCAACGACACCTTTACACACTAACTTTTGTTTTCCTTGTCTTACTAGGTCCGAGGGTGATTTTCTTACCCATGCCGTGTCCGAGGAGGAGTTGGAAGGAGTGGTGATGAGAAGCAATGATGATAAGGCACCAGGGCCGGATGGTTTTAATGCACGATTCTTTAAAGGTTCTTGGCCGGTGATAAAGAAGGAAGTGTTTAACGGGGTTGCTTCAGCCATGAGGGACACGAAGATTCTCAAGCGCGTCAACTACACGTCCATTACACTCATCCCAAAGAAGAACACCCCCAAGTGCGTCGATGACTATAGGCCTATCTCATTGTGCAACATGCTCTACCGTTTCATGTCCAAGATTATGGCAAACCGATTGAAGAGTGTGCTACCACGCTTGGTGGGAGAGGAGCAAAGTGCGTTTGTCAAGGGGCGCAATATTGGGGACAATATCCTATTGGCACATGAGTTGTGCCATAAAATGCATCTTGAGTTGGGACGCGGACGCATGTGTCTACAACTTAATCTTAGGAAAGCGTATGACTCGCTATCATGGGAATTCTTGGATGCGGTCCTTGCACGCTTTGAGTTTCCCTTGAAATGGAGAAGATGGGTGGCGGCTTGTGTGAGAGCATCCTTTGTGGTAAATGTGAATGGCCAAAATTCAGCTTCGTTTGTGGCAAAGAATGGGCTTAGGCAAGGGGACCCGATGGCACCATATCTATTTGTGCGATCACTATAAAGCGCATTATGGACAAGTTTGAAGCTATGTCGGGCCTTCGGTTGAATACGGAGAAGAGCAACCTATTCTTAGGAGGGGACCATAGGGATAAAGAGTGGATTGCTCACTTCCTTCAAATGAAACCGGCGGTTCTACCGGTTAGGTACCTTGGGCTGCCATTGATATCTTCCCGTTTGAGCAACCGTCATTGCCAAAGCCTTGTGGCAAAGGTGAGGGCAAAGTTGAGTGAGTGGCGAAGGGGACTTCTCTCTATGGCGGGTCGGGTGGAGTTGGTTAGGAGCGTGCTTGTCTCCTTTAGTGTATTTTGGACTTCGGCCTTCTATATACCACGAAGCATCTTGGGTGAGATTGAGAGTATCATGACGCACTTCATTTGGTGAGGAGAAAAAAAGATGGTACTCGTGTCGTGGAAGGATATATGTACTTCCAAGCTCGAGGGTGGGCTTGGTATTCGACGTCTCACCGAGTGGAATGATGCCGGGTTGCTGCGATTGTTTTGGATGGTGGCGGCAAACCAGCCATCTCTTTGGGTAAAGGCTATCCGGAGCAAGTATTTGCGCAACAAGAGTGTGTGGCATGCTAGACCGCCGGCTAGTTGTTCTTGGGCTTGGAGAGGTGTACTACGCCTCCAAGCTAAAGCACGAGAAACATTCTTCTTTGAGATTGGGGATGGCACGAATGTGCGCTTCTTTGAGGATCCATGGTGTGGGAGGCCTTTCATTTGCGAGGAGCAAGGTGCTAGATTTCACTACGATATGGGGGTTCCCTTGGACACAAGGGTGTCCCACTTCTTGGGAGAGGATGGATGGAGGCTGCCATTCCCCAAATCGCTCTTCATGGAGGAGCTTTGGCAAAGGGTGCGAGGCATAAAGCCTACGAGGGGTGCGGATGTCCTTTGTTGGGAGGAGAGTGGAAGGAAGGCCTTCTCACTAAAGGCCGCATGGAATTCAATCCGTAGGGAGGGGCCACGAGTGGGCTGGTGCCATGGGGTGTGGCACTCCCTTGCCATACCCCGAGTATCCTTATGTATGTGGAGAGCCATGAGAAACTGGCTTCCGACAATGGACCTACTTTGGGGACGACATACACATGTGATCTCCCGGTGTGCACTTTGCAAGTGTGCGGGGGAGAGTGTGGAACACCTCTTTTGGGAGTGTAGCTTCTCAAAAGAAGTATGGCATGGGATCCTTGATGTGTTGCACATCCGCGGAATGGGGAGTGATGGAATCCATGAAGAACTTGAAAGGATCACTTCGGCTCCAAGGAATACGTTGGAGAAAACATGGCACGTCTAGCATATGGTTAAACCATTTATTTACTTTTGAAAGAAAGGAATATGCGTGTGATGGAGGGGCAGCAACGACCGGCGTCCATTGTGCTACATAAGATAAAGGAGATGGTGAGATTGAAGGCCACAAATAGCAAGCGAAATGATCCATGTCGGTGTGAGGAGATTAGAGTGAGATGGTTGTAATGGGACTTGCCCGTGTGTGGGGAGCCTATTGTCTTTGATTTTGGTAGGATACCACACTTGTAATGTGACCCTTGCATGTTAGCATCTGATTATGCATAGTCGCATAATCCGAATTTTGTAATTTTCAGCACTTGTGTGCTATATATACACATGGAGGCTCGCCTCCCTTTTTGCTTTGCAAAAAAAAAGATAGAAGGAAAGAGAGAATCAGAGAGAGGAGTGAGAAGTTGAGAGAGCGGGACAATAAGAGAGAGTGAAGAACAAAGAGAAGGAGGGAGAGAGAATGAGAGAAGGAGAGAGGGGAGAGAAGTAAGGATAAGAATAGAGAAAGAAGTAGAAGGAGGAGAGAGGGAAAGATAAGGAGAGAGGGGGAGACATGAGAGAGAAGGAGGGGGAGAAGGAGCGAGAGGAGGAGGGACATGCAAGGAGAAAGAGAAGGAGAAGGTGGAAAGAGAGATGGAGGAGAGAGGGAAAGAGATGAGAGAGAGAGGGAGGGGAATCAGAAGGAGAGTGAGAGAGAGAACGAAACGGATAGAGAGGAGGAGAGTTGAGAGAAAGAGAAGTAGAAATAGAAAGAATGAGATAAGGAGAGATAGTGAAAAAGAGAGACAAGAGACGGAGAGAGAGAAAGAGAAGGGGGAGGGAGAGGGAAGTAGGATAGAAAATAGAAAAGGGGAGAGGGAGAGAATTTTCGTTTCTAGAGAGAGAAGCTCTGGAGAAAAGGGAATCCTAGAGAGAGAAAGTTGAGGGGAGAGGAGGTGAGCATGGGAAGGCTTGGGGCTTCTCTTGCCTAGGCCTCCCATGGCTGCCACGTCCACCGTCCGGCCACCCCAGGTCGCCGGCCGGCGCACCACCAGCGACTCCGGCGTTCTGGTACCGCCGGACGGCGAGAGATCCGGCGAGGAGAGAAGGAGAGAAGAGGAGAAGGAGAAGGAGAGAAGAGGAGAAGGAGAAGGAGAGTGAGAAGGAGAAGTGGATGCGGGAGCAACCACCTTTGCCACCCCTGACTGCCGGGACTGCCGGCCGGCCACCCCCGGTCGCCGGCCGACCACCCATCACCGGCTCCGGCCTGCTGCCACCGCCGGACGGTGAGAACTCCGGCGAGGAGAGAAAGGGAGCAAATGAGAAGGACAAAGAGAAGGAACGTGAGGGAAGGCGAGAATGGCCGGAAAAGACTCCTCTAGCCAAGACTTGGGCGTCACTTTTCAGCCCCTCACCTCCTATGGCTGAGAAACTTGCTTTCGTGCCACCGGTCGTTGAAGGGGGTGAAAGTTTCGGCCAATACAAGGTGAAGGAACTTGTGCAACAATGGGATATGATGTTGGTAGGGTGCTTGGTGGGATTCCGACCACACATGCCAACTCTCGAACAACATTTGAAACGCATTTGGAAGATCAAAGGAGAGCTCTCCATCTTCCGCCGCCAACATGGGTATTTTCTCATTCGTTTCTCCATTGTTGAGGACATGAAACTCCCACTAGAGGGTGGACCGTGGATGGTGAGGGGAGCCCCACTTGCCGTCCAACCTTGGTCAAGGATGTTGTGCATGCGACAAGAAAAGGTGACGAAGATACCCATTTGGGTGCGCTTGCCGGAACTTGAGCTGAAATTTTGGTCGCCGGAGCTCATCTCCACCATTGCGAGTGTGCTTGGTAGGCCTATTACTCTTGATGAAGACACAAAGCTCCGGAGGAGGCTAGGATTTGCTCGGGTGTGTGTCGAAATATGTGCCGGTTTTGACTACCCGAGAAAGGTGAAGATGAGGGATGAGGATGGGAACGTTGAAGAGGTGGAGGTGCAATACGAATGGAGACCAAAGTCATGCCCAAAGTGTGCCTCCTTTGGCCACTCGGGTGAGGCTTGTGGCAAGAAGGCCACTCGACGCGAATGGCGGGAAGTTAGTGGAGCACAAGTGGCAAAGCCGCCGGTGAGGAAGGAAAATCCGAAAAAACCAGCCATGTTAATGGACAAACAACACCCATCCGAGGTAGATGGGGATGAGGACGTGAAGAATGATGCGGGGGAGGAAGGGAAATGCGAAGAATTGGTGGTGGTGGAGCTCGCCGGAGTTGCCGCCGGAGCTTCCGCCGGCCAGGCCACAGGAGGAGGAGGAGGAACGGTCCTCCTGGATGAGGAGGAGGAGGGGGCACGTGAGGGGTCATGTGTGCTAGGGGGGACAAGTTCTTCCATGGTTGTTGGAGGGAAAGCAAAAGGAGCCAATGAGGATTTGCCACATCAAAAGAAGAATGGAGAGGAAGCTTTGGCAGCCATGACAGCCACTAGGGAGGCGCCACGTGGAGGGGAGAAGAGGCAAAAGGCTGTTTTCCTCTTTAGGGACCACAATGAGGATAAGGTTGGAAGAGAAATTCAAATGTGTGGGGACCAAAGGCATGTGTGTGCACATGGGGACCATGGAGGAAAAAATGGGGACCATGGACCACATGGTGCACTTGGGGACCACGAATTTGAAATGTGGAGGGAAGAGGAGTTTTCTTTGGGCTCTCATTTTGAAGGTGAAAATTTATGTGATGGGCCTTCCCTTGGGCTGAATCGTGGGCTACAATTTGGGCCCATTGGACCACATAGGGGTCATGAAGAAGAGGGGGCAATTCAGGTGGAGAAACTTCATGGAGATACCGGGAGGGAGAAAGCTCGACTACGCTCCCCACCACCCTCGGTGGATCTAGATGAGATATCCCCTCAAGCTGGATTCCAAGGCGTTCGTGAGGCCGCGCTAAGGCAACAACGAGCAAAGATTGGGGAGCCAAGTACACCAATACGTGAGGACCTCACGCCGAGTGATATTGAGGAGGCTGCGATCTTTGGCCTTGACCATGCCGAGTATAAACGCCTGAGGGATAAGTTTGAAAGCATGGAGACAGACTACGAAGATCCAGAGGAGCCATGGAGCTATGGCTCGGGGAGTCAAGTCGTGAGAGGCTACCTTGGAAAAGACGAGACGAGTCAAAAGAAATCAAAGAAGAAGGAGAAGCGAAGGAAAGGGAGAGGATGAGTGAACGAGTGCTATACTCGAGACGTAGGATCTAGGATCTGTTGTTAGATTAGCGCGAGTCGATGTAACGTTTAAATTTTCGCGATATGAACTGCTCAAGCTAGGACAGTTCCTAGCACTCCATTGTATGCTTTTTTGCATGTACGTTTATTGAGGCATCAATAAATTTAGCGGCTCTGCCGAGACCGCCCTTTTATTTTGCAAAAAAAAGAGGGAAGTAGGATAGTGAAGGAGAGAGAGGACAAAAGGAGAAAAAGAGAGAGAAGGAGATGGAGAAGGTGAAGGGTAGAGAAGTAGAAAGAAAGATAGGGATAAGGGGAAGGAGAGAACGAGAGAGAAGGAGATGCAGAGGGTTAGAAAGAGTGAAGAAGCGGAGAGAGACGGAGAAGGAGAAGGCGAACGAAAAAGACAAGAAGAAAAAGGAGAGAGAGGCAGCGAACGAGAAGGAGATGGAGAGAGGTTGAGAGAAAAGGTGGAGAGATCGACAAAGGAGGGAGAGAGGGAAGGACGAGAAGGCGAGGGAGAGGGGAACGAGAGAGGTGCGAGAGAGAACGAGGGGGAAGGAGAAGGAGAAGTGGGGAGAGAGAGATGGAGAGTGTAGGACGAAAGAGAGGGAAATTGGGAAACGGGGAGACGGAACAAGATGATAGACGGAGATGGAGAGAGAGAGCTAGAAGGAGAAGGAGAGAGAGGAGAGGCGGACAGAGGGGGAGAGAGTGAGAAGGGAAAGGCTCAGAGAGGAGAGATAGAGAAAGAGAAGTAGAGAGAACCATAGGGAATGAGAGAGAGGGAGAAGGAGGGAGTGAAACAGAGGAGGAGAGTGTGAATTAGAACGAGAAGAAGAGAGAGAAGAGAGAGGAGTCCACGATTTACAAAAGCGGAGAGAGAGAAAGAGAAGGAGAGATGAAGAAGCAGAGAGAGAGGAGAGGGAGAGGGAGAAAGAGTGAGAGAAGGGGAGAGAGAGAGTCCGTAAGTGAGCTAGATGGAGGAGGACGAGGAGAAGGGGAGAGAGAAGGAATAGGAGATTGGAAGGGAAGGAGAAGGAGAGAAGGAAAGAGAGAGGGAGAAGGAGAAGTAGAGACCAATGGTAAGAAGATGGAGAAATAGAGAGAAGGAGAGAGAAGGGGGAGAGAGAAAGAGAGAAGGAGAGAGACAAATAGAGAGGAGGGAGATAAGGAGGAGAACGAGAAAGGCGGAGAAGCGGAGAGACAAAGGGGGAGGAGAGAGATAAGGAGGAGAACGAGAGGAGTGAGAGAGAGTGAAGGTGACGGAGAGGGATGAGAGAGAGAGAGGAGGAAGAGAAGGAAGGAGAAGAAGGGGAGAGAAGAAGAAGGAGAACAAGGAGAGAAAAGGAGAAGGGGAGAGTGGGGAGAAGATGAGGAGAGAGAGAAGGACAAGGGGCGCGAGAGGGCAGGAGACCGAGAAGGAGAAGGAGTGGAAGAGAGGAGAGATAAAGAAGGAGGAGAGAGAAGAAAAGAGAGAGAGAAGAAGGAGACGGAGAGCGAGAGAGTAGGTAGAGTGAGAGAGGAGGGGAGAGAGTGAAGGAGAGGGAGATGGAGGAGGGGAGGGAGAAGGAGACGGAGACGGAGAGAGAGTGAGAGAGAAAGAGCGGAGATGGAGATAGAGAGAGAGATGCAAGAGGAGAGGGAGAGAGAGAAGGAGAAGGCAAGAGAGAGAGGGGGGGAGACAAGAAGATGAGAGAGATGGAGAAGAAAAAGGGGATAGAGGAGAGGGATTGAAGTAGAGGAGAGGGAGGGAAGGAGATTGAAGACGAAGAGTGAAGGATAAGGAGAGAGAAGATAGAAGGAAAGAGAGAATCAGAGAGAGGAGTGAGAAGTTGAGAGAGCGAGACAATAAGAGAGAGCGAAGAACAAGGAGAAGGAGGGAGAGAGAATGAGAGAAGGAGAGAGGGGAGAGAAGGAAGGATAAGAATAGAGAAAGAAGTAGAAGGAGGAGAGAGGGAAAGATAAGGAGAGAGGGGGAGACATGAGAGAGAAGGAGGGGGAGAAGGAGCGAGAGGAGGAGGGACATGCAAGGAGAAAGAGAAGGAGAAGGTGGAAAGAGAGATGGAGGAGAGAGGGAAAGAGATGAGAGAGAGAGGGAGGGGAATGAGAAGGAGAGTGAGAGAGAGAACGAAACGGATTGAGAGAAGGAGGAGAGTTGAGAGAACGAGAAGTAGAAATAGAAAGAATGGGATAAGGAGAGATAGTGAAAAAGAGAGACAAGAGACGGAGAGAGAGAGAGAGAAAGAGAAGGGGGAGGGAGAGGGAAGTAGGATAGTGAAGGAGAGAGAGTACTAAGGAGAGGACAAAAGGAGAAGAAGAGAGAGAAGGAGATGGAGAAGGCGAAGGGTAGAGAAGGAGAAAGAAATAGAGGCATAAGGGGAAGGAGAGAACGAGAGAGAAGGAGATGCAGAGGGTTAGAAAGAGTGAAGAAGCGGCGAGAGACGGAGAAGGAGAAGGCAAACGAAAAAGACAAGAAGAAAAAGGAGAGAGAGGCAGCGAAGGAGAAGGAGATGGAGAGAGGTTGAGAGAAAAGGTGGAGAGATCGACAAATGTGGGAGAGAGGGAAGGACGAGAAGGCGAGGGAGAGGGGAACGAGAGAGGTGCGAGAGAGAAGGAGGGGGGAGGAGAAGGAGAAGTGGGGAGAGAGAGATGGAGAGTGTAGGACGAAAGAGAGGGAAATTGGGAAACGGGGAGACGGAACAAGATGATAGACGGAGATGGAGAGAGAGAGCTAGAAGGAGAAGGAGAGAGAGGAGAGGCGGACAGAGGGGGAGAGAGTGAGAAGGGAAAGGCTCAGAGAGGAGAGATAGAGAAAGAGAATTAGAGAGAACCATAGGGAATGAGAGAGGGGGAGAAGGAGAGAGATAAGGAGGGAGTGAAACAGAGGAGGAGAGTGTGAATTAGAACGAGAAGAAGAGAGAGGAGAGAGAGGAGTCCACGATTTACAGAAGCGGAGAGAGAGAAGTAGAGATGAAGAAGCAGAGAGAGAGAGAGGAAAGGGAGAGGGAGAAAGAGTGAGAGAAGGGGAGAGAGTCCGTAAGTGTGCTAGATGGAGGAGGACGAGGAGAAGGGGAGAGAGAAGGAATAGGAGATTGGAAGGGAAGGAGAAGGAGAGAAGGAAAGAGAGAGGGAGAAGGAGAAGTAGAGACCAATGGTAAGAAGAGGGAGAAATAGAGAGAAGGAGAGAGAAGGGGGAGAGAGAAGGAGAGAGACAAAGAGAGAGGAGGGAGATAAGGAGGAGAACGAGAAAGGCGGAGAAGGGGAGAGACAAAGGGGCAGGAGAGAGATAACGAGGAGAACGAGAGGAGTGAGAGAGAGTGAAGGTGACGGAGAGGGATGAGAGAGAGATAGGAGGAAGAGAAGTAGGGAGAAGAAGGGGAGAGAAGAAGAAGGAGAACAAGGAGAGAAAAGGAGAAGGGGAGAGTGGGGAGAAGATGAGGAGAGAGAGAAGGACAATGGGAGCGAGAGGGGAGGAGACCGAGAAGGAGAAGGAGTGGAAGAGAAGAGAGATAGAGAAGGAGGAGAGAGATGAAAAGAGAGAGAGAAGAAGGAGACGGAGAGCGAGAGAGTAAGGTAGAGTGAGAGAGGAGGAGAGAGAGTGAAGGAGAGGGAGATGGAGGAGGGGAGGGAGAAGGAGACGGAGACGGAGAGGGCGTGAGAGAGAAAGGGCGGAGATGGAGATAGAGAGAGAGATGCAAGAGGAGAGGGAGAGAGAAGGAGAAGGCAAGATAGAGAGGGGGGAGACAAGAAGATGAGAGAAATGGAGAAGAAAAAGGGGATAGAGAAGAGGGATTGAAGTAGAGGAGAGGGAGGGAAGGAGATTGAAGACAAAGAGTGAAGGATAAGGAGAGAGAAGATAGAAGGAAAGAGAGAATCAGAGAGAGGAGTGAGAAGTTGAGCGAGCGGGACAATAAGAGAGAGTGAAGAACAAGGAGAAGGAGGGAGAGAGAAGGAAAGAGAAGGAGAGAGGGGAGAGAAGGAAGGATAAGAATAGAGAAAGAAGTAGAAGGAGGAGAGAGGGAAAGATAAGGAGAGAGGGGGAGACATGAGAGAGAAGGAGGGGGAGAAGGAGCGAGAGGAGGAGGGACATGCAAGGAGAAAGAGAAGGAGAAGGTGGAAAGAGAGATGGAGGAGAGAGGGAAAGAGATGAGAGAGAGAGGGAGGGGAATGAGAAGGAGAGTGAGAGAGAGAACGAAACGGATTGAGAGAAGGAGGAGAGTTGAGAGAAAGAGAAGTAGAAATAGAAAGAATGGGATAAGGAGAGATAGTGAAAAAGAGAGACAAGAGACGGGGAGAGAGAGAAAGAGAAGGGGGAGGGAGAGGGAAGTAGGATAGTGAGGGAGAGAGAGTACTAAGGAGAGGACAAAAGGAGAAGAAGAGAGAGAAAGAGATGGAGAAGGTGAAGGTTAGAGAAGGAGAAAGAAAGAGAGGGATAAGGGGAAGGAGAGAACGAGAGAGAAGGAGATGCAGAGGGTTAGAAAGAGTGAAGAAGCGGAGAGAGACGGAGAAGGAGAAGGCGAACGAAAAAGACAAGAAGAAAAAGAAGAGAGAGGCAGCGAAGGAGAAGGTGATGGAGAGAGGTTGAGAGAAAAGGTGGAGAGATCGACAAAGGAGGGAGAGAGGGAAGGACGAGAAGGCGAGGGAGAGGGGAACGAGAGAGGTGCGAGAGAGAAGGAGGGGGAAGGAGAAGGAGAAGTGGGGAGAGAGAGATGGAGAGTGTAGGACGAAAGAGAGGGAAATTGGGAAACGGGGAGACGGAACAAGATAATAGACGAAGATGGAGAGAGAGAGCTAGAAGGAGAAGGAGAGAGAGGAGAGGCGGACAGAGGGGGAGAGAGTGAGAAGGGAAAGGAGAGGGAGAGGGGAGAGATAGAGGAAGAGAAGTAGAAGTAGGAGGGAGAAGAAGAAGGAGAACAAGGAGAGAAAAGGACAAGGGGAGAGTGGGGAGAAGATGAGGAGAGAGAGAAGGACAAGGGGAGCGAGAGGGGAGGAGACCAAGAAGGAGAAGGAGTGGAACAGGGGAGAGATAGAGAAGGAGGAGAGAGAAGGAAAGAGAGAGAGAGAAGAAGGACACGAAGAGCGAGAGAGTAAGGTAGAGTGAGAGAGGAAGGGAGAGAGTGAAGGAGAGGGAGATGGGGGAGGGGAGGGAGAAGGAGACGGAAACGGAGACGGAGAGAGAGGGAGCGAGAAAGAGCGGAGATGGAGATGGAGATGGAGATAGAGAGAGAGAGAGATGCAAGAGGAGAGGGAGAGAGAGAAGGAGAAGGCAAGAGAGAGAGGGGGAGAGACAAGAAGATGAGAGAGATGGAGAAGGAAAAGGGGATAGAGGAGAGGGATTGAAGTAGAGGAGAGGGAGGGAAGGAGATTGAAGACGAAGAGTGAAGGATAAGGAGAGAGAAGATAGAAGGAAAGAGAGAATCAGAGAGAGGAGTGAGAAGTTGAGAGAGCAGGACAATAAGAGAGAGTGAAGAACAAGGAGAAGGAGGGAGAGAGAAGGAGAGAGAAGGAGAGAGGGGAGAGAAGGAAGGATAAGAATAGAGAAAGAAGTAGAAGGAGGAGAGAGGGAAAGATAAGGAGAGAGGGGGAGACATGAGAGAGAAGGAGAGGGAGAAGGAGCGAGAGGAGGAGGGACATGCACGGAGAAAGAGAAGGAGAAGGTGGAAAGAGAGATGGAGGAGAGAGGGAAAGAGATGAGAGAGAGAGAGGGGAATGAGAAGGAGAGTGAGAGAGAGAACGAAACGGATAGAGAGAAGGAGAGTTGAGATAAAGAGAAGTAGAAATAGAAAGAATGGGATAAGGAGAGATAGTGAAAAAGAGAGACAAGAGACGAAGAGAGAGAGAGAGAGAGAGAGAGAGAGAGAGAGAGAGAGACAGAGAAGGGGGAGGGTGGGGAAAGTAGGACAGTGAAGGAGAGAGAGTACTAAGGAGAGGACAAAAGGAGAAAAAGAGAGAGAAGGAGATGGAGAAGTCGAAGGGTAGATAAGGAGAAAGAAAGAGAGGGATAAGGGGAAGGAGAGAACGAGATAGAAGGAGATGCAGAGGGTTAGAAAGAGTGAAGAAGCGGAGAGAGACGGAGAAGGAGAAGGAGAAGGAAAAAGACAAGAAGAAAAAGGAGAGAGAGGCTGCGAAGGAGAAGGAGATGGAGAGAGGTTGAGAGAAAAGGTGGAGAGATCGACAAAGGAGGGAGAGAGGGAAGGACGAGAAGGCGAGGGAGAGGGGAACGAGAGAGGTGCGAGAGAGAAGGAGGGGGAAGGAGAAGGAGAAGTTGGGAGAGAGAGATGGAGAGTCTAGGACGAAAGAGTGGGAAATTGGGAAACAGGGAGACGGAACAAGATGATAGACGGAGATGGAGAGAGAGAGCTAGAAGGAGAAGGAGAGAGAGGAGAGGCGGACAGAGGGGGAGAGAGTGAGAAGGGAAAGGAGAGGGAGAGAGGAGAGATAGAGATAGAGAAGTAGAGAGAACCATAGGGAATGAGAGAGAGGGAGAAGGAGAGAGATAAGGATGGAGTGAAACAGAGGAGGAGAGTGTGAATTAGAACGAGAAGAAGAGAGAGGAGAGAGAGGAGTCCACGATTTATAGAAGCGGAGAGAGAGAAAGAGAAGGAGAGATGAAGAAGCATTGAGAGAGAGAGGAGAGGGAGAGGGAGAAAGAGTGAGAGAAGGGGAGAGAGAGAGTCCGTAAGTGAGCTAGATGGAGGAGGACGAGGAGAAGGAGAGAGAGAAGGAATAGGAGATTGGAAGGGAAGGAGAAGGAGAGAAGAAAAGAGAGAGGGAGAAGGAGAAGTAGAGACCAATGGTAAGAAGAGGGAGAAATAGAGAGAAGGAGAGAGAAGGGGGAGAGAGAAAGAGAGAAGGAGAGAGACAAAGAGAGAGGAGGGAGATAAGGAGGAGAACGAGAAAGGCGGAGAAGGGGAGAGACAAAGGGGGAGGAGAGAGATACGGAAGAGAACGAGAGGAGTGAGAGAGAGTGAAGGTGACGGAGAGGGATGAGAGAGAGAGGAGGAAGAGAAGGAGGGAGAAGAAGAGGAGAGAAGAAGAAGGAGAACAAGGAGAGAAAGGAGAAGGGGAGAGTGGGGAGAAGATGAGGAGAGAGAGAACGACAAGGGGAGCGAGAGGGGAGGAGACCGAGAAGGAGGAGTGGCAGAGAGGAGAGATAGAGAAGGAGGAGAGAGAAGGAAAGAGAGAGAGAAGAAGCAGACGGAGACGGAGAGCGAGAGAGTAAGGTACAGTGAGAGAGGAGGGGAGAGAGTGAAGGAGAGGGAGATGGGGGAGGGGAGGGAGAAGGAGACGGAAACGGAGACGGAGACGGAGAGAGAGGGAGAGAGAAAGAGAGGAGTTGGAGATAGAGAGAGAGAGAGATGCAAGAGGAGAGGGAGAGAGAGAAGGAGAAGGCAAGAGAGAGGGGGAGAGACAAGAAGATGAGAGAGATGGAGAAGGAATAGGGGATAGAGGAGAGGGATTGAAGTAGAGGAGAGGGAGGGAAGGAGATTGAAGACGAAGAGTGAAGGATAAGGAGAGAGAAGATAGAAGGAAAGAGAGAATCAGAGAGAGGAGTGAGAAGTTGAGAGAGCGGGACAATAAGAGAGAGTGAAGAACAAGGAGAAGGAAGGAGAGAGAAGGAAAGAGAAGGAGAGAGGGGAGAGAAGGAAGGATAAGAATAGAGAAAGAAGTAGAAGGAGGAGAGAGGGAAAGATAAGGAGAGAGGGGGAGACATGAGAGAGAAGGAGAGGGAGAAGGAGCGAGAGGAGGTGGGACATGCAAGGAGAAAGAGAAGGAGAAGGTGGAAAGAGAGATGGAGGAGAGAGGGAAAGAGATGAGAGAGAGAGGGAGGGGAATGAGAAGGAGAGTGAGAGAGAGAACGAAACGGATTGAGAGAAGGAGGAGAGTTGAGAGAAAGAGAAGTAGAAATAGAAAGAATGGGATAAGGAGAGATAGTGAAAAAGAGAGACAAGAGACGGGGAGAGAGAGAAAGAGAAGGGGGAGGGAGAGGGAAGTAGGATAGTGAGGGAGAGAGAGTACTAAGGAGAGGACAAAAGGAGAAGAAGAGAGAGAAAGAGATGGAGAAGGTGAAGGTTAGAGAAGGAGAAAGAAAGAGAGGGATAAGGGGAAGGAGAGAACGAGAGAGAAGGAGATGCAGAGGGTTAGAAAGAGTGAAGAAGCGGAGAGAGACGGAGAAGGAGAAGGCGAACGAAAAAGACAAGAAGAAAAAGAAGAGAGAGGCAGCGAAGGAGAAGGTGATGGAGAGAGGTTGAGAGAAAAGGTGGAGAGATCGACAAAGGAGGGAGAGAGGGAAGGACGAGAAGGCGAGGGAGAGGGGAACGAGAGAGGTGCGAGAGAGAAGGAGGGGGAAGGAGAAGGAGAAGTGGGGAGAGAGAGATGGAGAGTGTAGGACGAAAGAGAGGGAAATTGGGAAACGGGGAGACGGAACAAGATAATAGACGAAGATGGAGAGAGAGAGCTAGAAGGAGAAGGAGAGAGAGGAGAGGCGGACAGAGGGGGAGAGAGTGAGAAGGGAAAGGAGAGGGAGAGGGGAGAGATAGAGGAAGAGAAGTAGAAGTAGGAGGGAGAAGAAGAAGGAGAACAAGGAGAGAAAAGGACAAGGGGAGAGTGGGGAGAAGATGAGGAGAGAGAGAAGGACAAGGGGAGCGAGAGGGGAGGAGACCAAGAAGGAGAAGGAGTGGAACAGGGGAGAGATAGAGAAGGAGGAGAGAGAAGGAAAGAGAGAGAGAGAAGAAGGACACGAAGAGCGAGAGAGTAAGGTAGAGTGAGAGAGGAAGGGAGAGAGTGAAGGAGAGGGAGATGGGGGAGGGGAGGGAGAAGGAGACGGAAACGGAGACGGAGAGAGAGGGAGCGAGAAAGAGCGGAGATGGAGATGGAGATGGAGATAGAGAGAGAGAGAGATGCAAGAGGAGAGGGAGAGAGAGAAGGAGAAGGCAAGAGAGAGAGGGGGAGAGACAAGAAGATGAGAGAGATGGAGAAGGAAAAGGGGATAGAGGAGAGGGATTGAAGTAGAGGAGAGGG
Organism: Triglochin maritima; assembly: GCA_963682175.1. Classification (NCBI taxonomy): domain Eukaryota; kingdom Viridiplantae; phylum Streptophyta; class Magnoliopsida; order Alismatales; family Juncaginaceae; genus Triglochin; species Triglochin maritima. The sequence continues at coordinate 30,663,243 of OY821776.1, read as the reverse complement.
AGGGAAGGAGATTGAAGACGAAGAGTGAAGGATAAGGAGAGAGAAGATAGAAGGAAAGAGAGAATCAGAGAGAGGAGTGAGAAGTTGAGAGAGCAGGACAATAAGAGAGAGTGAAGAACAAGGAGAAGGAGGGAGAGAGAAGCAGAGAGAAGGAGAGAGGGGAGAGAAGGAAGGATAAGAATAGAGAAAGAAGTAGAAGGAGGAGAGAGGGAAAGATAAGGAGAGAGGGGGAGACATGAGAGAGAAGGAGAGGGAGAAGGAGCGAGAGGAGGAGGGACATGCACGGAGAAAGAGAAGGAGAAGGTGGAAAGAGAGATGGAGGAGAGAGGGAAAGAGATGAGAGAGAGAGAGGGGAATGAGAAGGAGAGTGAGAGAGAGAACGAAACGGATAGAGAGAAGGAGAGTTGAGATAAAGAGAAGTAGAAATAGAAAGAATGGGATAAGGAGAGATAGTGAAAAAGAGAGACAAGAGACGAAGAGAGAGAGAGAGAGAGAGAGAGAGAGAGAGAGAGAGAGACAGAGAAGGGGGAGGGTGGGGAAAGTAGGACAGTGAAGGAGAGAGAGTACTAAGGAGAGGACAAAAGGAGAAAAAGAGAGAGAAGGAGATGGAGAAGTCGAAGGGTAGATAAGGAGAAAGAAAGAGAGGGATAAGGGGAAGGAGAGAACGAGATAGAAGGAGATGCAGAGGGTTAGAAAGAGTGAAGAAGCGGAGAGAGACGGAGAAGGAGAAGGAGAAGGAAAAAGACAAGAAGAAAAAGGAGAGAGAGGCTGCGAAGGAGAAGGAAAAAGACAAGAAGAAAAAGGAGAGAGAGGCTGCGAAGGAGAAGGAGATGGAGAGAGGTTGAGAGAAAAGGTGGAGAGATCGACAAAGGAGGGAGAGAGGGAAGGACGAGAAGGCGAGGGAGAGGGGAACGAGAGAGGTGCGAGAGAGAAGGAGGGGGAAGGAGAAGGAGAAGTTGGGAGAGAGAGATGGAGAGTCTAGGACGAAAGAGTGGGAAATTGGGAAACAGGGAGACGGAACAAGATGATAGACGGAGATGGAGAGAGAGAGCTAGAAGGAGAAGGAGAGAGAGGAGAGGCGGACAGAGGGGGAGAGAGTGAGAAGGGAAAGGAGAGGGAGAGAGGAGAGATAGAGATAGAGAAGTAGAGAGAACCATAGGGAATGAGAGAGAGGGAGAAGGAGAGAGATAAGGATGGAGTGAAACAGAGGAGGAGAGTGTGAATTAGAACGAGAAGAAGAGAGAGGAGAGAGAGGAGTCCACGATTTATAGAAGCGGAGAGAGAGAAAGAGAAGGAGAGATGAAGAAGCATTGAGAGAGAGAGGAGAGGGAGAGGGAGAAAGAGTGAGAGAAGGGGAGAGAGAGAGTCCGTAAGTGAGCTAGATGGAGGAGGACGAGGAGAAGGAGAGAGAGAAGGAATAGGAGATTGGAAGGGAAGGAGAAGGAGAGAAGAAAAGAGAGAGGGAGAAGGAGAAGTAGAGACCAATGGTAAGAAGAGGGAGAAATAGAGAGAAGGAGAGAGAAGGGGGAGAGAGAAAGAGAGAAGGAGAGAGACAAAGAGAGAGGAGGGAGATAAGGAGGAGAACGAGAAAGGCGGAGAAGGGGAGAGACAAAGGGGGAGGAGAGAGATACGGAAGAGAACGAGAGGAGTGAGAGAGAGTGAAGGTGACGGAGAGGGATGAGAGAGAGAGGAGGAAGAGAAGGAGGGAGAAGAAGAGGAGAGAAGAAGAAGGAGAACAAGGAGAGAAAGGAGAAGGGGAGAGTGGGGAGAAGATGAGGAGAGAGAGAACGACAAGGGGAGCGAGAGGGGAGGAGACCGAGAAGGAGGAGTGGCAGAGAGGAGAGATAGAGAAGGAGGAGAGAGAAGGAAAGAGAGAGAGAAGAAGCAGACGGAGACGGAGAGCGAGAGAGTAAGGTACAGTGAGAGAGGAGGGGAGAGAGTGAAGGAGAGGGAGATGGGGGAGGGGAGGGAGAAGGAGACGGAAACGGAGACGGAGACGGAGAGAGAGGGAGAGAGAAAGAGAGGAGTTGGAGATAGAGAGAGAGAGAGATGCAAGAGGAGAGGGAGAGAGAGAAGGAGAAGGCAAGAGAGAGGGGGAGAGACAAGAAGATGAGAGAGATGGAGAAGGAATAGGGGATAGAGGAGAGGGATTGAAGTAGAGGAGAGGGAGGGAAGGAGATTGAAGACGAAGAGTGAAGGATAAGGAGAGAGAAGATAGAAGGAAAGAGAGAATCAGAGAGAGGAGTGAGAAGTTGAGAGAGCGGGACAATAAGAGAGAGTGAAGAACAAGGAGAAGGAAGGAGAGAGAAGGAAAGAGAAGGAGAGAGGGGAGAGAAGGAAGGATAAGAATAGAGAAAGAAGTAGAAGGAGGAGAGAGGGAAAGATAAGGAGAGAGGGGGAGACATGAGAGAGAAGGAGAGGGAGAAGGAGCGAGAGGAGGTGGGACATGCAAGGAGAAAGAGAAGGAGAAGGTGGAAAGAGAGATGGAGGAGAGAGGGAAAGAGATTAGAGAGAGAGGGGAATGAGAAGGAGAGTGAGAGAGAACGAAACGGATAGAGAGAATGAGGAGGGTTGAGAGAAAGAGAAGTAGAAATAGAAAGAATGGGATAAGGAGAGATAGTGAAAAAGAGAGACAAGAGACGGAGAGAGAGAGAGAGAGAGAGAGAGAGAGAGAGAGAGAGAGAGAGAGAGAGAGAGAAAGTAGGAGACGGAAGCTCTGGGGAGACATGGACGAAGGGTGCAATGGGTGCTGCACCACTTGTTCCTAAGAAGTGGACGGATCTTTTCACATCCACACCAAGGGCATCTACTGCCTTGGAGTTTGTGGAGCCGATGGTGAAGGAGGGGGTTCGTATGGGCCATTGTTCACGTGAAGAGGTTGTGGATGCTCTCAAAAGGTGGGACAAAGTTCTTCTTGGATATTTTGTTGATTTTCGGCCTCATCTCCCCACCCTTGAGAGATTCTTTCCACGTTTGTGGAAGTTGTCCGGTGGTTTGGAGGTCTTTCGACGCAAGGAGGGCTTCTTGTTGTTTCGCTTCACCACGATGAAAGATTTAGAGATGGTTCTCGAAAATGGGCCATGGTTTGTTCGAGGAACACCGCTTGTGGTGCAAAGGTGGACTCCATCGACGGTGATGAGGCGTGCATCCATGTCTACGGTTCCTATATGGGTACGTATGCCGGAACTTGATCTTAGGTTTTGGTCTTCAAAGAATCTTAGTATCATTGCAAGTGTTATGGGAAGACCACTCTACATGGACGAAAATACGGCTTTGGGTAGAAGGTTGGCGTATGCACGTGTGTGTGTGGAGGTGCCATGTACGTTTGATTACCCTCCAATGGTTCGAGTGCAAATTGAAGGAGGAGAGGTGGAGGAAATTGCAATAGAGTATGAATGGAGGCTAGGCTATTGTGATGAGTGCAAGGAGTTGGGTCACGTTCATGAGAAGTGCCCGAGGAGAGCAAAAGGAGAAAATCATGGTGGAGTGGGTGTGAAGGGAAAGAGGAAGGAATGGGTGGTAGTTGGAAGGAAAGGAAGGGAAGTGGGTGGTTCCGATGATCTAGGAGGCGAGGGAGGGGTGATGGGCGTCGAAGACAAGGAAAATGAGGAAATTTTGGTTGTAGTTGAGCTCGCCGGAGTTGGGGCGGCTGCTGGCGCCGGATCGCCGGAGATGGCTGGTCAGGGAGTCGGAGGGGAGGTGTATGCCGGAGTTGGACCAAGTGGGAATGAGCAAGGGGGACAAAAAGCAAAAGAAGGGGGACAAATTATGAAAAAGCAAAAGGGTGTCATAAAAGGTACTAAGGTGTGCTTTGTGGAAGAGCCAATCATAGGGGTGGAATTCAAAAATCATGGGGGGACCAAAAGTGCCTTGCAAGAGAAAGAAACAAACAAGGAGGTGACACTTGGCATGGTTAAAGAGAAGGGATTGGAGTTATGCTCTAGTGAGGGAATTAAAAATGAGAGTGGAAATTTATGTGGGGTTGTGGTGGATGAGGAGGTGTCACATGATTTTGAGGAGAGGGAATTGCATATTTCTCATGCAAAGGACGGCTGGATTGCACCAAGAAAATTGGTGCGTCAACTAGAGGAGCGGTTACCTAGTGTGGAGTGTGACCTTGGAGAAGCACCGAGTAAGGGCCGGTTTGAAGTGTTGAGTGGATTGGCGGATGTGGGTTTTTTTGACGAAGAGGAGGGTGAAGGAAAGGTGGAGGAGAAGAAAAGAATGGTTGCAAGGGTTTCCTCTCCACCTCCTTCGGTGGACCTTGAATCCATTTCTCCACAACCCGAGGCATTCAAAGCTATACGCGCGAAGGTGGGGGCACAACAAAAGGCAATGCGAGGCGGAAAGGGACCCCGGTCCCCTACACCAAAATCATGATAGTCTTAGTATGGAATGTGCGAGGCGCAAATCTCCCCGGCCGAGCACACATGATAAGGGGGAAAATAAAGGAAGTTAAGGCGGATGTGGTATGTATTGTGGAGCACAAGGTGAAGACAAAGAAGTTGGATCGATTTCGGAGATCAATTTGGGAACAACAACAATGTGCTGCAAATAATATAATTGTGGATTCGGGTCGGATTTTAGTTATGTGGAATGATAGCAAAGTGGATCTCCGGGTTACATGAGAATCGGCTCAAATGGTGCAACTTGAAGGAAATGATTTGGTGAGTGGAAAGGTGATTGTGTTGACAATGGTGTATGGTGCAAATGGACATGTTGAAAGAGGAGCACTTTGGGAGGATCTTGGGAGAGCGGCACCGGGTGATGACACTCCTTGGCTTGTATGTGGTGATTTCAATTGCATTAGGAAGGGGAGTGAGAAGAAGGGAGGAGCGGGGCTAAATATGACGGCCATGGCTGAATTCAACACTTGTATCGATCGTCTACAACTTTTGGAGGCACCATCAACGGGGGACGAGTTCACTTGGACAAATTCCTCACGAGGAGAAGCTTGTATTGAGACACGTATCGACCGGATGCTCATTTCACATGCATGGATAGCTGAATTTCCGGAGTCTTTTTATGAAGTGGGAGGGAAGGACTCGAGTGACCATGCACCTCTTGTCATGAATACGGAGAAGATGGGTGAAAGAAAGGCTCGAATGTTTCGTTTTCAGAATTTTTGGGCTGAGCATGAGGACTTTATAAATGTGGTGGGCACGGCTTGGTCTACTCTTGTGGAAGGCACACCCATGTTTCGAGTGGTTGCAAAATTAGAGGAAGTCAAGAAGGCTTTAAAGAAGTGGAGTGGGTCTACTTTTGGTAATGTGGAGCAAAGAGTGGTGGAAGCTAGGCACGCCCTTGAGGTGGTGCGGCTTAAGAGAAGGGAGGAACCTGAGGAGGCGAGTCTATTAGAATCGGAAATTGAGTGCAAGAATGGCCTAAACGAAGCACTAGTTCGAGAAGAATCCATTGTGAGACAAAAATCGAGGGTGAGATGGTTACGAGAAGGAGACCGAAACTCTAGATTTTTCCATGCTTCCCTTAGAGTGAGGAGAGCCACCAATCATGTGAGGCGAGTGTTAGTGGAGGGAGTGGCCATTGAAAGTGAGATAGATATTCGTGAGGCGTTTCGGCGCCGTTACTCTAACTTGTTTGCTAATGGTTTTCAGGTACGAAGCATAGATCCAACCCTTGAGTTGCCACAACTTGAGGGGGTGGAAGCAAACGACCTCATCAAGGCTGTCACAATGGAAGAGCTAGAGAGGGTTGTGATGCACTCAAATGTGGACAAGGCGCCGGGTCCCGACGGCTTCAATGCCAAATTCTTCAAGGCATCTTGGTCGTGTGTGAAGCATGACTTGTTCAAGGCGGTGGACTCGTTCGTGAGAAATGGAAAACTCCTTGCGCAAATCAACTATACTTCCATCACGGTTATACCAAAGAAGTCTACGCCACAATCGTTCGACGATTACCGCCCTATATCTCTTTGCAATATGATGTACCGCTACCTCTCAAAGGTCTTGGCTTGTAGGCTAAAGAAGGTGCTTCCTCGGTTGGTTGGTGAGTCTCAAAGTGCATTTGTGAGTGGCCGGAGGATCAGCGACAACATCCTTCTCGCTCATGAGATTTGTCACAACATGCATTTGGAGAGAGGACATGGGAGAATGTGTCTAAAGTTGGATCTGAGGAAAGCGTATGACTCGATCTCGTGGTCTTTCCTTGAAGAAGTGCTCCAAAGATTTGGGTTCCCGAGCAAGTGGAGGAAGTGGATCATGGCTTGTGTTCGTGCATCTTTTGTGGTCACAGTGAATGGAGCAAATTCAAAAGCTTTTCGAGCAACAAATGGCCTTAGGCAAGGTGACCCTCTTGCGCCATACTTATTTGTACTTTGCATGGAAGTTCTAAGTAGTATGATTACAAAGGAAGTTGAAGAAGGAACACTTGAGCCGGCAAGATGTGGTGATGTCCGAGTTTCCCACCTTCTATTCGCCGATGATGTGATGGTTTTTGCAAAGGCTACAAGGGCTAACGCAAGAGTCATCAAGAGAATCCTTGAGAGCTTCTCCTCTACGTCCGGGCTGCAACTTAACACATCGAAGAGTCAAGTTTTTATGGGAGGAGATACGACACATGGGGCATGGATTTGCGAACACTTGGGAATGGAGCGAGTTGCCTTTCCGGTTCTATACTTGGGACTCCCCTTGTTCTCGGCTAGACTTGGGCGAATCCATTGTGTGGACTTAGTTGAGAAGGTGAGAGTACGGTTGAGCACATGGAAGAGGAATTTTCTATCAATGGCGGGACGAGTGGAGTTGATTAGGAGTGTGATCACGTCAATGAGTATCTATTGGACCTCCGCTTTCTTGGTGCCTAGAAGTGTCTTACATGAGGTGGAGCAGCTTATGGTCCATTTTGTTTGGGGAGGTGAGAAGAAGTGGGTGGCCGTGGCGTGGAAGGATATTTGTACACCCAAAATGGAAGGTGGCTTGGGGCTTCGGCGACTAGTTGATTGGAATACCGCCGGGATGATGCGGTTATTTTGGTTGGTGGTGGAAAATGATCAATCCTTGTGGGTTAGATGCATTCGGCGGAAGTACATGCGAAATGGGAGTATTTGGCTTGCTCGACCCCCGTCATCATGTTCGTGGGCATGGAGGGGCCTCTTGAGTGTCCGAGAACAAGTGAAGGAAAAGATTCAATACCAAGTGGGAGATGGGACAAGTATTCGGTTCTTCCTTGATCCTTGGTGTGGTATACCATTGCTTAGCCGACCGGAGGGTGAGAGATTACACTATGATATGGGTGTGCCAAAGGACACTTGGGTGTCATATTTCATTCGAGGGGGAGAATGGAGTCTCCCATACCCAAGGTCGTCGGAAATGATCGAGTTGTGGCCACATATTTTGGGGATTAAAATCCATGGAGGACGGGATAAAGCCGTGCGTGTAGGGGCCACGACCGAAAAATTCACCATGCGTGAGGCATGGACATGGGTTCTCAAAAGAAAGGAGGAAGTGAGGTGGACGCAAGTAGTGTGGCACAAGCACCACGTTCCAAAATTTTCTTTCACTTTGTGGCGGCCACTAAGAGGAAGGTTGATGACGAAGTGCTTGATGAGACAAAGAGGGGCGAAATATGATACCACATGTGTCCTTTGCAAAACGGGAGTGGAAGATATGACCAATTTGTTTTGGGCTTGTGATTACACTCGACAAGTATGGCACCAAGTCCGTTTCGGTATGCCTTTGCACCGCACCATCAAAGAGTCCTTGGAGGCTGAAGCTATTGGGATACTTGGAGCCCATGTGACGGGTTTGGAGAGGGATATCATGAGCTTAGCATTGAGTGCGGTGGTGCACGAGTGTTGGATGGAAAGAAATAGACGTATCTTTGAGGATGAGGAGAAAAGATCAAAGGAGGTTGCGGAAATCGCAAAAGAGGCGGTAAGGGTTATGGGGGTGGACATAAAGCCAATCAAAGAAGATCCCGAAAAGTTGAAGATTTTTGAAGACTTTTGGCGAAATTCCATGAGTGCGAATAATAAATAGGACGTAGGAAAGCGTAGAATTTTGTAGCCCATTAGGCGAGATAGAAGGAGAGTATGTTAGTGGCTGGATGTGCACCTTGTATGTCCCGCAAACTTCAGCTTTAAATTTTGGTAGGATGTAATTTTACACACATACTTAATAGAATTTAGAGGCCAAGCCTCCCTTTTGCTTTGCAAAAAAAAGAGAGAGAGAGAGAGAAAGAGAAGGGGGAGGGAGAGGGAGAGGAAAGTAGGATAGTGAAGGAGAGAGAGTACTAAGGAGAGGACAAAAGGAGAAAAAGAGAGAAGGAGATGGAGAAAGCGAAGGGTAGAGAAGGAGAAAGAAAGAGAGGGATAAGGGGAAGGAGAGAACGAGAGAGAAGGAGATGCAGAGGGTTAGAAAGAGTGAAGAAGCGGAGAGAGACGGAGAAGGAGAAGGAAAAAGACAAGAAGAAAAAGGAGAGAGAGGCAGCGAAGGAGAAGGAGATGGAGAGAGGTTGAGAGAAAAGGTGGAGAGATCGACAAAGGAGGGAGAGAGGGAAGGACGAGAAGGCGAGGGAGAGGGGAACGAGAGAGGTGCGAGAGAGAAGGAGAAGTGGGGAGAGAGAGATGGAGAGTGTAGGACGAAAGAGAGGGAAATTGGGAAACGGGGAGACGGAACAACATGATAGACGAAGATGGAGAGAGAGAGAGCTAGAAGGAGAAAGAGAGAGAGGAGAGGCGGACAGAGGGGGAGAGAGTGAGAAGGGAAATGAGAGGGAGAGAGGAGAGATAGAGAAAGAGAAGTAGAGAGAACCATAGGGAATGAGAGAGAGGGAGAAGGAGAGAGATAAGGAGGAGAGTGTGAATTAGAACGAGAAGAAGAGAGAGGAGAGAGAGGAGTCCACGATTTACAGAAGCGGAGAGAGAGAAAGAGAAGGAGAGATGAAGAAGCATTGAGAGAGAGAGGAGAGGGAGAGGGAGAAAGAGTGAGAGAATGGGAGAGAGAGAGTCCGTAAGTGAGCTAGATGGAGGAGGACGAGGAGAAGGAGAGAGAGAAGGAGAGAGAGAAGGAATAGGAGATTGGAAGGGAAGGAGAAGGAGAGAAGGAAAGAGAGAGGGAGAAGGAGAAGTAGAGACCAATGGTAAGAAGAGGGAGAAATAGAGAGAAGGAGAGAGAAGGGGGAGAGAGAAAGAGAGAAGGAGAGAGACAAAGAGAGAGGAGGGAGATAAGGAGGAGAACGAGAAAGGCGGAGAAGGGGAGAGACAAATAGTGAGAACGAGAGGAGTGAGAGAGAGTGAAGGTGACGGAGAGGGATGAGAGAGAGAGAGGAGGAAGAGAAGGAGGGAGAAGAAGGGGAGAGAAGAAGAAGGAGAACAAGGAGAGAAAAGGAGAAGGGGAGAGTGGGGAGAAGATGAGGGGAGAGAGAAGGACAAGGGGAGCGAGAGGGGAGGAGACCGAGAAGGAGAAGGAGTGGAAGAGAGGAGAGAGAAGGAAAGAGAGAGAAGAAGGAGACGGAGAGCGAGAGAGTAAGGTAGAGTGAGAGAGGAGGGGAGAGGGTGAAGGAGAGGGAGATGGGGGAGGGGAGGGAGAAGGAGATGGAAACGGAGACGGAGATAGAGAGAGAGAGGGAGAGAGAAAGAGCGGTGATGGAGATAGAGAGAGAGAAGGAGAAGGCAAGAGAGAGAGGGGAGAGACAAGAAGATGAGAGAGATGGAGAAGGAATAGGGGATAGAGGAGAGGGATTGAAGTAGAGGAGAGGGAGGGAAGGAGATTGAAGACGAAGAGTGAAGGATAAGGAGAGAGAAGATAGAAGGAAAGAGAGAATCAGAGAGAGGAGTGAGAAGTTGAGAGAGCGGGAAAATAAGAGAGAGTGAAGAACAAGGAGAAGGAGGGAGAGAGAAGGAAAGAGAAGGAGAGAGTGGAGAGAAGGAAGGATAAGAATAGAGAAAGAAGTAGAAGGAGGAGAGAGGGAAAGATAAGGAGAGAGGGGGAGACATGAGAGAGAAGGAGAGGGAGAAGGAGCGAGAGGAGGAGGGACATGCAAGGAGAAAGAGAAGGAGAAGGTGGAAAGAGAAGCGTGGGGGAGAGAAAGTTGAGGGGAGTGAGGAGAAGCGTGGGGGAGCCTCCCTCCAGCCCCCCCCCCCCCCCCCCCCCCCCCACCGGACATGGACGTTGGCCAGCGACCTCTGGATGCCTGTCGGCCCACCACCATCACCGGCGCCGGTGGTGGTGGCCGGAATATCACAAAATCCGGCCATCTCGGGTTAGTTTCGTTTTTAGAAGATGGGGGTGTACAAGGAGTGCCTTGGCCTCCCTTGGCTGCCGTGGCTGCCTGCCGGCCACCCCAGGTCGACGGACGACCTTACCTTGCCGTCTCCGCTGGGCTAGCCCCGCCGGACGGCGAGAACTCCGGCGATGCGGAAAATGGAGAGAATGAGAAGGAGAATGTGGTGGGAAGAAGATGGACGGATCTCTTCTCCTCTAATCCAAGGGCATCCACGGCCCTAGAGTTTGTTGCACCGGTGGTAAAGGAAGGAGTGTGCATGGCGAAGCTCAAGGGAGGCGGTGGTGGAGGCATTAAAGAAATGGGACAAGGTACTTCTTGGTTATTTTGTTGATTTCAAACCACATCTACCTACTTTGGAGAAGTTCTTGCAAAGGGCGTGGAAGATCACCGGCGGCCTTGAGGTAATACGCCGGCAAGAAGGTTTCCTTTTGTTTAGATTCACATTGGATAAGGACTTAGATTTTGGTCTTGAGAATGGACCATGGTTTGTGAGGGGAACACCCCTTGTAGTGCAAAGGTAGACTCCCACAACGGTGATGAAGAAGGAGAAAATGTCCACGGTGCCCATATGGATTCGCATGCCGGAGCTTGACTTGGGGTTTTGGTCACCCAAAAACCTTAGTACCATAGCAAGTGTGGTTGGCCGTCCCCTTTACATGGATGAGAATACGGCATCGGGGAGGCGTTTATCATATGCTCGAGTTTGTGTGGAGGTACCATGCTCATTTGAATACCCATCAAAGATCCAAGTGCAAGTAGAGGATGGTGAGGTGGAGGATATTGGGGTGGAATACGAGTGGAGGATGGGATATTGCGACACATGCAAGGAGGTTGGTCACACATTGGCAAGTTGTCCATGCAAAGCTCAAGAGAAGTCACTAGAGAGGCTAACCGGAAATGAGAAGAAGAAGGCATGGGTGGTGGTTGGAAGAGATGGGAAGAAGGTATGCTCACACGAAGAGAAGGACAATGAGGAGATGGTGGGGGAAGAAAATGCGGGAAAAATGAAGTTGGGGGACGCTGACGGGGAGGAGGTGGCCGCCGGAGGCTCGCCGGAAAAGGTCACCGGAGTGGCTGCCGGAGGTGAGGAGGCCACCGGAGGTGGAGCACATGGAGTAGGGCTTGGGGAACCAAAATTAAAAGGTGGGGGACAAAAAGAAAAAGGAGGACAAAAAAGAAAAGATGTCATAAAAAGTAGTCAAGTTTGCTTTGTGGAAGAACCAATCATGAGGAAGGAATTCAAAAATGATGGGGTGGAGCTTTCTTTGGGCAGCCATGAAGCCAATAAGAGTGATCCACGTGGAAAAGGGCATGCAAATGACATCAAAAGCAAAAGCAAAAGCAAGTTTGTGCCCACTTTGGATGAGCCAATCATGGGGGGAGAATTTCAAATGCATGTGATGGCTCCAAACTCTTTGGGCAGCCATGAAGCCATTGAGAACCCTCCATGTGGCATTGGAAAAGCAAAAGAATGGACCACACACTACCATGGAACATGTGGAAAGGGGGTAGGTGAGGAGAAAGATATGGATAAGGATGAGAGTGAGAAGGATTTGTCTCTTGACTTGGAGAGGAATGTGGGCTCAAAACGTGATAACCATGAGTGGGCTGGCCCAAATGTTGGAACCAAATTGCCTAGAGATCCATTTGCACAAGGTGCAAGTATGAATGGGTAGGGGCTTCGGATTTTGGAAGAGAAACTACAAGGTGACCCCGGTAGAGGTGGTTTGGGAGGGAAGGCTAGATTGAGGTCCCCCCCACCCTCAGTAGACCTTGATGATATATCTCCTCAAGCCGCATTTAAAGGTGTCCGAGAGGTTGCATTTCAGCAACAACAAAAGGAGAAGACCGGTGGGCCGAGCAAGGTTGCACGAGAGGAACTCACGGAAAGTGACAAGGAAGATGCCGCACTCATGGGCCTAGATCATGTAGAGTACTTGCGCTTGAAGAAGAGATACAGGGATGTGCGGACATATGTTGAGGAACAATGGTGCTATGACTCTGATGAGTTGAACTCAAGTGGTTCCCAACATTCGAAGGGATCATCCAAGAAGAAGGGGAAGAAGAAGAAAGGGAAAGGAAGAAGATGAATGTGCCCGAACAAGTACCTACCACGAATGCATGTTAAGAGTTAAGGGTTATGGAACGTGCAAACTATGTTGTGTAATTTGAGCGTGTAGGATTTAGGATCCATTGTTAGACTAGCACGAGTCGATGTAATATTTATTTTCGCAATATGAACTACTCGCACTAGAGTAGTTCCTAGCACTTCATTGTATGCTCTTTTTTTGCATGTACGTTTATTGAGGCATCAAAAAATTTAGCGGCTCTGCCGAGACCGCCCTTTTGATTTGCAAAAAAAAAAAGAAGGTGGAAAGAGAGATGGAGGAGAGAGGGAAAGAGATGAGAGAGAGAGAGAGAGGAATGAGAAGGAGAGTGAGAGAGAGAACGAAACGGATAGAGAGGAGGAGAGTTGAGAGAAAGAGAAGTAGAAATAGAAAGAATGGGATAAGGAGAGATAGTGAAAAAGAGAGACAAGAGACGGAGAGAGAGAGAGAGAGAGAGAGAGAGAGAGAGAGAGAGAGAGAGAGAGAGAGAGAAAGAGAAGGGGGAGGGAGAGGGAGAGGGAAGTAGGATAGTGAAGGAGAGAGAGTACTAAGAAGAGGACAAAAAGAGAAAAAGAGAGAGAAGGAGATGGAGAAGGAGAAAGAAAGAGAGGGATAAGGGGAAGGAGAGAACGAGAGAGAAGGAGATGCAGACGGAGAAAGACAAGGAGAAGGAGAGAGAGAAGGAAGAGGAGACCGGAAGGGAAGGAGAGAAGGAAAGAGGGAGGGTGAGGGTGTGCATGGGGGAGCCTCCTCCATGGCCCCCCTTGGCAGCCACGGCCGCCGGCCGGCCACCCCAGGTCGCCGGCCTGTCCCCCCTCGCCGGACCCGGCGAGATGCCGGCGCCGGACGGCCGGAACTCCGGCGAGCAAGGGAGAAACGAAGAGGAGAAGGAGATGGAGGGTTTCCTAGCTCCCTCCTTCACGTTTCCTCCACCAAAAACTCTCATTTCTCCACCAAAACCACTCATTTCTCCACCAAAACCACTCTTTTCTCCACCAAATCTCGTACTCTCTCTCTCTATGTCGAGCTCTTCTCGTTTGGTTGAGCCAAATGGGGATGGTGGCGTGGGAAAGCATCCTCATGAGGCACCAAAACGCGTGGAGGGGGGCGTAAGGATCTCACCACCTCAGCCTAAGAGATGGTCGGATCTCTTCAATGCCGGTGAGACCTCCATGACAAAGTTGGAGTTTGTTCCACCGGGCGAGAAGGAGGGAGGAAAGGTGGCTAGGTGCTCGAGAGAGGAAGTGGCCGAAGCTCTCAAACGTTGGGATAAGGTGTTAGTGGGCTATTTCATCAACTTCAAGGCACATTTGCCGACATTAGAACGCCATCTACACAAGCTTTGGGGGCTGGTCGGAGGTTTGGAGGTCATAAAACGGAGCCAAGGCTTCCTACTCTTTCGTTTCACGTTGGGAGAGGACCGTAAGCGTGCCCTTGAGGGTGGGCCGTGGTTCATCCGGGGTGCACCACTAGTCGTCCAATCTTGGGGACCGGAGGTTGAGATGAAGCGAGCAAAGATTACTACGGTACCGATTTGGATTCGCTTGCCGGAGTTGGACCTTCGTTTTTGGTCCTCTAGAAATCTAAGCTCCATTGCTAGTGTTCTTGGGAGACCGCTTCACATGGATGAACACACCGCATCCGGAAGGAGGTTGGCATATGCACGAGTGTGTGTAGAGGTGAACCACGACTTCAACTACCCCAAGTGGGTTGAGGTGTGCGTGGAGGAAGGAGGGGTGACGAGGGTGGCCGTTGAGTATGAGTGGATTCCCGGGTATTGTGCGAAGTGTGAAGAGTTTGGGCATGTGGTAGAGAGGTGCCCAAAGAAGATGTATGTGCCACCGGTTGGGAAGGAGAGAATCAAGCGCAAGGAAGAGTGGGCGGTAGTGGATGGCCGGCGGCCGGCCATGAAAAAGGATGTCACTCATGGTGTTGGAGGAAGGAAGGTCCCCGTTGTAGTAGTGGTGGATGACGGATTTGAGAAAGATCCAAAGGAAGAGGAAGGCCGGGAGGAGGGAGAAGACGTCGGAGCTACCTTGGCCATCTTTGGGAGCAAGGAAGAAGGTGATGACGTGGAGGGAGGGGCTGATGTGGACGTGGATGAGGATGACGTGGATGATGTGCCAAATGGGGATGAGCCATGTGGATTCACGTGCCAACATGGAGGAGTGGAGGCAAATTTGAATTTAGCTCAAGAAGAGGTGTGCTCCTCTCATATGGAGAGGACAAATTGGGAAATGCCATGTGGAAAGGGTGGGCAGCCTTTGGGAGACAAGAAGGACAAGGTAGTGGGTGGGTTTGTGTCCCAAAAGTGTTGGGGACCAAAAGTAGAAAGGAAGAAACCAATTTTGTCTCTTGTGGGGACAATGGTGTTAGAAGGGAAGAAAAGGAGGGGAGGACATGTGGAAAGGTGGAAGCTTCTCTTGCACAAAAGGAGGGCTCAAGGGAGACCACGAACCAACACGTGCCACGTGGCAATGACATCCAATCATTGCCAAAGGATCCTTTTGGCCAAAGAAAGGACCATATACGTGAGGATGGGAGTGTGCATGCATGCTTTTTGGGTGGGACTTGCTCCACACGTGATTTACAAGGAGGCATGAGGATTTTAGAGGGAAAATTGCAAGGTGACCCCGGACTTATAGGAGTAATAGGCGAACAGGCTAGGATGCGATCCCCCCCGCCAATGGTGAACTTAGATGATCTTTCACCCCAATCCACCTTCCAAGGTGTACGTGAGGTCGTGAAGAGGCAACAAAACCTCTTGAAGAATGGCGGGAAGGGCAAGATGGATTATGAGGAGCTCACACCAAGTGATGTCGAAGATGCCGCGTTAATGGGGTTAGAGCAAAGGGAGTTCATGCGCATCAAAAAGAAGCATGGAGATGTGCGTTCCTATGTGGAGGAGCCATGGTGCTACGATTCGGATTCAGATGGATTGAGCGCGGGCACCTCAAAACTCGTGAAAGCGTCAAAGAGGAAAAAGGTGAAGAAGAAGAAGGGTCGACGTTAGTTGTGCTTCTTGAGAATGTCAAGCTTAGGCGTGGGGAGTATTGTGTAACTTGCACGAGTAGGATTAGGACCCGTTGTTAGACTAGCGTGAGTCGATGTTTGTTTTTATTTTCGCGATTACGAATTGCTCATTCCAGAGTAATTCCTAGCACTTCATTGTATGCATTTTTTTTGCATGTACGTTTATTGAGGCATCAATAAATTTAGCGGCTCTGCCGAGACCGCCCTTTTATTTTGCAAAAAAAAAAGAGAGAAGGAGATGCAGAGGGTTAGAAAGAGTGAAGAAGCAGAGAGAGACGGAGAAGGAGAAGGAGAAGGAAAAAGACAAGAAGAAAAAGGAGAGAGAGGCAGCGAAGGAGATGGAGATGGAGAGAGGTTGAGAGAAAAGGTGGAGAGATCGACAAAGGAGGGAGAGAGGGAAGGACGAGAAGGCGAGCGAGAGGGGAACGAGAGAGTTGTGAGAGAGGAGGGGGAAGGAGAAGGAGAAGTGGGGAGAGAGAGATGGAGAGTGTAGGACGAAAGATAGGGAAATTGGGAAACGGGGAGACAGAACAAGATGATAGATGGAGAGAGAGAGCTAGAAGGAGAAGGAGAGAGAGGAGAGGCGGACATAGGGGGAGAGAGTGAGAAGGGAAAGGAGAGGGAGAGAGGAGAGATAGAGAAAGAGAAGTAGAGAGAACCATAGGGAATGAGAGAGAGGGAGAAGGAGAGAGATAAGGAGGGAGTGAAACAGAGGAGGAGAGTGTGAATTAGAACGAGAAGAAGAGAGAGGAGAGAGAGGAGTCCACGATTTACAGAAGCGGAGAGAGAGAAAGAGAAGGAAAGATGAAGAAGCATTGAGAGAGAGGAGAGGGAGAGGGAGAAAGAGTGAGAGAAGGGGAGAGAGAGAGTCCGTAAGTGAGCTAGATGGAGGAGGACGAGGAGAAGGAGAGAGAGAAGGAATAGGAGATTGGAAGGGAAGGAGAAGGAGAGAAGGAAAGAGAGAGGGAGAAGGAGAAGTAGAGACCAATGGTAAGAAGAGGGAGAAATAGAGAGAAGGAGAGAGAAGGGGGAGAGAGAAAGAGAGAAGGAGAGAGACAAAGAGAGAGGAGGGAGATAAGGAGGAGAACGAGAATGGGGGAGAAGGGGAGAGACAAAGGGGGAGGAGAGAGATAAGGAGGAGAACGAGAGGAGTGAGAGAGAGAGTGAAGCTGACGGAGAGGGATGAGAGAGAGAGAGGAGGAAGAGAAGGAGGGAGAAGAAGGGGAGAGAAGAAGAATGAGAACAAGGAGAGAAAAGGAGAAGGGGAGAGTGGGGAGAAGATGAGGAGAGAAAGAAGGACAAGGGGAGCGAGAGGGGAGGAGAGTGAGAAGGAGAAGGAGTGGAAGAGAGGAGAGATAGAGAAGGAGGAGAGAGAAGGAAAGAGAGAGAGAAGAAGGAGACGGAGAACGAGAGAGTAAGGTAGAGTGAGAGAGGAGGGGAGAGAGTGAAGGAGAGGGAGATGGGGGAGGGGAGGGAGAAGGAGACGGAAACGGAGACGGAGACGGAGACGGAGAGAGAGGGAGAGAGAAAGAGCGGAGATGGAGATAGAGAGAGAGAGATGCAAGACGAGAGGGAGAGAGAGAAGGAGAAGGCAAGAGAGAGAGGGGGAGAGACAAGAAGATGACAGAGATGGAGAAGGAAAAGGGGATAGAGGAGAGAGACGGAAGGAGATTGAAGACGAAGAGTGAAGGATAAGGAGAGAGAAGATAGAAGGAAAGAGAGAATCAGAGAGAGGAGTGAGAAGTTGAGAAAGCGGGACAATAAGAGAGAGTGAAGAACAAGGAGAAGGAGGGAGAGAGAAGGAAAGAGAAGGAGAGAGGGGAGAGAAGGAAGGATAAGAATAGAGAAAGAAGTAGAAGGAGGAGAGAGGGAAAGATAAGGAGAGAGGGGGAGACATGAGAGGGAAGGAGAGGGAGAAGGAGCGAGAGGAGGAGGGACATGCAAGGAGAAAGAGAAGGAGAAGGTGGAAAGAGAGATGGAGGAGAGAGGGAAAGAGATGAGAGAGAGAGAGAACGAAACGGATAGAGAGAAGGAGGAGAGTTGAGAGAAAGAGAAGTAGAAATAGAAAGAATGGGATAAGGAGAGATAGTGAAAAAGAGAGACAAGAGACGGAGAGAGAGAGAGAAAGAGAAGGGGGAGGGAGAGGGAGAGGAAAGTAGGATAGTGAAGAAGAGAGAGTACTAAGGAGAGGACAAAAGGAGAAAAAGAGAGAGAAGGAGATGGAGAAGGCGAAGGGTAGAGAAGGAGAACGAAAGAGAGGGATAAGGGGAAGGAGAGAACGAGAGAGAAGGAGATGCAGGGGGTTAGAACGAGTGAAGAAGCGGAGAGAGACGGAGAAGGAGAAGGAGAAGGAAAAAGACAAGAAGAAAAAGGAGAGAGAGGCAGCGAAGGAGAAGGAGATGGAGAGAGGTTGAGAGAAAAGGTGGAGAGATCGACAAAGGAGGTAGAGAGGGAAGGACGAGAAGGCGAGGGAGAGGGGAACGAGAGAGGTGCGAGAGAGAAGGAGGGGGAAGGAGAAGGAGAAGTGGGGAGAGTGAGATGGAGAGTGTAGGACGAAAGAGAGGGAAATTGGGAAACGGGGAGACGGAACAAGATGATAGACGGAGAAGGAGAGAGAGAGCTAGAATGAGAAGGAGAGATAGGAGAGGCTGACTGATGGGGAGAGAGTGAGAAGGGAAAGGAGAGGGGGAGAGGAGATATGGAGAAAGAGAAGTAGAGAGAACCATAGGGAATGAGAGAGAGGGAGAAGGAGAGAGATAAGGAGGGAGTGAAACAGAGGAGGAGAGTGTGAATTAGAACGAGAAGAAGAGAGAGGAGAGAGAGGAGTCCACGATTTACAGAAACGGAGAGAGAGAAAGAGAAGGAGAGATGAAGAAGCATTGAGAGAGAGGAGAGGGAGAGGGAGAAAGAGGGGAAAGAGTGAGAGAAGGGGAGAGAGAGAGTCCGTAAGTGAGCTAGATGGAGGAGGACGAGGAGAAGGAGAAAGAGAAGGAATAGGAGATTGGAAGGGAAGGAGAAGGAGAGAAGGAAAGAGAGAGGGAGAAGGAGAAGTAGAGACCAATGGTAAGAAGAGGGAGAAATAGAGAGAAGGAGAGGGAAGGGGGAGAGAGAAAGAGAGAAGGAGAGAGACAAAGAGAGAGGAGGGAGATGAGGAGAACGAGAAAGGCGAGAAGGGGAGAGACAAAGGGGGAGGAGAGAGATAAGGAGGAGAACGAGAGGAGTGAGTGAGAGTGAAGGTGACGGAGAGGGATGAGAGAGAGGAGGAAGAGAAGGAGGGAAAAGAAGGGGAGAGAAGAAGAAGGAGAACAAGGAGAGAAAAGGAGAAGAGGAGTGTGGGGAGAAGATGAGGAGAGAGAGAAGGACAAGGGGAGCGAGAGGGGAGGAGACCGAGAAGGAGAAGGAGTGGAAGAGAGGAGAGATAGAGAAGGAGGAGAGAGAAGGAAAGAGAGAGAGAAGAAGGAGACGGAGAGCGAGAGAGTAAGGTAGAGTGAGAGAGGAGGGGAGAGAGTGAAGGAGAGGGAGATGGGGGAGGGGAGGGAGAAGGAGACGGAAACGGAGACGGAGACGGAGAGAGAGGGAGAGAGAAAGAGCGGAGATGGAGATAGAGAGAGAGGGAGATGCAAGAGGAGAGGAAGAGAGAGAAGGAGAAGGCAAGAGAGAGAGGGGGAGAGACAAGAAGATGAGAGAGATGGAGAACGAAAAGGGGATAGAGGAGAGGGATTGAAGTAGAGGAGAGGGAGGGAAGGAGATTGAAGACGAAGAGTGAAGGATAAGGAGAGAGAAGATAGAAGGAAAGAGAGAATCAGAGAGAGGAGTGAGAAGTTGAGAGAGCGGGACAATAAGAGAGAGTGAAGAACAAGGAGAAGGAAAGAGAAGGAGAGAGGGGAGAGAAGAAAGGATAAGAATAGAGAAAGAAGTAGAAGGAGGAGAGAGGGAAAGATAAGGAGAGAGGGGGAGACATGAGAGAGAAGGAGAGGGAGAAGGAGCGAGAGGAGGAGGGACATGCAAGGAGAAAGAGAAGGAGATGGTGGAAAGAGAGATGGAGGAGAGAGGGAAAGAGATGAGAGAGAGAGAGAGAGAGAGAGAGAGAGGGAAATGAGAAGGAATAAAAGAGTGTGTAAACTAAAACATGCACAAACAATAAAAGAGGCATAAAAAACAATGAAAGAAACACAAAATTTTATTGATAAAATGACTCACATTAAAAGTAGCATCCTCCTACTTTAGTGTGTGCTTCAAGGCCTCACTTCTAGTAGGAAGAATAGCCACTTAAAATATGGAGTGATTACAATGGAAGGTGAAGAGTTCTATTTATAGCCATGGAAAAAGCTAATCCGGGACTATCCCCCGATGTGGGACTAAACCAATACCAAAAATACACTAAGCATACACTAATACACGTGCTACAGAAAACTAAACGGATTCTGGGCCATCTGGACCGCCAATTGGCGGTCTATATGGTTTAGATCCGTTTGGTTTTCTTTGTGGGCTTTGCTTGAAGTGTTTGTTGGTCTTGGATGCATCTGGTTGGTTTGTTGGAGCTCCGACCCGAATCCAATTGCTAAAATACTCCCCATGATGGTGTGAAGTATTATGTTTTGCTCTTAGGTCCCTCTGTCTTGCGTTCAGGTCCTTCTGCCTTGCATCTTGGTCCCCAGATCTCACAATCCAGTCCTATTTCCCAGCTTTTGGGTCCTTTTATGCTTCATCTCTTCAAACCTAATTATTCCTGAAAACTAAACATAAAACTCGTAACATAGCATTGTTTAGGTGAAAGATAATGGATATAAGATACAAATATGAGCATGAAATGATGTCAATCAAATACCCCCACACCTAACTTTTGCTAGTCCCGAGCAAAACAAAGAAAGAGAAAAGCATGCGAAAAATAAGAAATCCTAACTCACTTTCGTAGGAATCACGGTTGCACTTAGCACGTGCAACAAGCCGTTAAACCTCCTTGTCGCCAAGGAGGAGGAGTGTTGTCTCCTGAGGGTTTTCAGCGGATATACCCACAAAATCCGAACAAGATGCATTAATCAATCTAGCTACACGACTCGTTGGACTTATTTTGTCGATCATGGGACGCGGTAATACTACGGGTCGACTCTATATATGTAATCGGTCCACACACTTAGCCCAATGAGTTATTCGTGAGAGTTAATTAAGGACTTAAGTGAAAGACATGGGCAACCTTAACTTCTGAATATGATACAATGTGTAAAGTCCATTTTGGTTCTTATTTGACTCTTTTCTTTTTTTTCTTTTTTTTCTTTTTTTTTCTTTTTCTTTGGAGCATTTTATTGGTTGGTGTTTGATTCTCCCAGGGTCAGGTTTCGTGCATCATTGCCTATGAGGACTTACACTATCACGTACACCTTCCCCCAAGTCTCCACATAGGGCGATCCCTACCACCCGTGTAACGGGAGTTCGGTCGGTGCATCCCAAGTCAGATGACTCGAAAGCACCAGGCACAAAGGCCCCTCAGACCTACTTTCCCGAGTGATAGGAGCCGTGCGAGAAGAGAGAACACCACTTATTTATATATCTACCTGGGAACCAAAACCCCTACACGTAAGTTTCACAAAAAGAGATTAAGGGCCCTTGACGACGACAAACTTCCTTATACTAAAAGACACGAATTATTTGACTCACTAGGTTCAGGGTGGATTTCTTTAAATGTTTGAGTACTGAAACCCTATGATTACACACCCCCCGAGGGAAAACCGGGGTGCATCCTAACGACTCGATAAGACCTAAAGCCAGTAAACTAGAAATCCTAATGCATCAAGTTCAAGACAATTTTGGGAGCTTTCTTTTTACTTTGCCTCTCAACGGTTTTGCACATGCTAAACACACGCAAAACCCACAAAACATTTTCTTTCGCAAACACATGAAGATTTTGAAAGAAATGTGAAAATTTTAAAGCACTCGGCAAGCAAAAGAAGACAAGTCACCCAAGGATCATGACAAGCAGATATATCAATGTTAAATGCGGCACACTAACATGACCCTAGCAGTACAAACAAAAGAAAATAAAACCAAAGGAAAAAGATTCGACTATGTACACACGTAAAACACCCCCCCACACCTACTTCATGCATTGTCCTTAATGAATGTGAACAAGATACTACATGGATACATGCATGAAAAAGGAAAGATCTCACCAACATGAAGTACAAAGGCACGTTCAGGGTCATGTTGATGGACACAAACCCAAATTCCCTCAAAACCTGTGAGAAGCTGAAGAAGGGAGATAAATACGTGAAGAGATTGGGCCCAAGTACACAAGGGTTGGGGCCCACAACAATCGATGCTCACTAATGAGTCATTTATTACACACCTTTTTTTTAAGATATATACATCAACTAAGATATTCTCATAATCATTTGGTCAAGGAACATCAAATGAGAACATCAAGTCAGGAGGACCAGAGACTTGCCGAGATGGGCAAACTCCACTGGTACTCTGAGGTGTCATGAGGGGTGAAAGGTCAAAGCTGAAAGGCTCGAACCCCTCATGATATTGGTCGGGTGTGGGCAACAAAGAATGAAGTTGTGTTGCCTCACTAGGGTTTAATTGCTCATCGAAGAAAACCCTCCAACCAATAGGCGGGTGCATCGGAATGAGTTCCTCAGGCTCATTCGATGGATGCAGCAGACCTGCATCGCGAAGAATGGGGCTTCTCCCCAAGTCATCCAACAAGGACCTCCCACCATCATTTAGATCATCAAGCATAAGCTCGGTCATAGGTGGGTCCTTGTTGGAGTCAATATGAAGCTCAAATGGCTCAATGGCCATGGGACATGAGGTAGAGACACCTTCTGGTATAGGCATATATGATGAGGCGTCTCACTCTCACTAGTACTCTCAACTGAATCATGCAACGAACACTCCCTTTGGGCATTCATGTTCGAGGCCAGCTCACTCTGTTGCATTGCGAAGACAGGCAATGAGTTTTCGCTGGCCCCTCGAACATTCTCAACGGGTTGCATTGGGGTTAGGGGTGTTCGTTGATTTTGTGGTGCTTTCTCCAATTGGCGGATGAGATTTAGATTTAAAGGTTCATCCATGGGTTCCTGTTGCTTACCAGAGTTGAACACATGAAACTCGGCACTCATGTTACCGAATGAGAGTTTCATGAGACCATTTCTACAATTAATCAAGGCATTGGAGGTTGCCAGAAATGGTCTACCCAAAATCAAAGGTATTTGAGAGTGGGTGTTCGCAACAGGATTGGTATCGAGGACAACAAAATCGACTGGAAATATAAAATCTCCAACTTTGATAAGCATGTCCTCGATAATACCCATGGGAATACGAATGGATCTATCCGCTAATTGGAGGGTGGTCTTAGTTGGTTTCAATTCTCCCAAGTTCAACTGTTGATAAACAGAGAATGGGAGGAGGTTGACCGCTGATCCTAAATCAAGCAAAACATTGCTCAATCTAGTGTCCCCTATCGTACACTGAATAGTAGGACACCCAGGGTCCTTGTATTTTGTGTAGGTAGGATTTGACAAAAGTGACCTGATATTTGCGGCCAAGAATGCTTTCTTAGGAACATTGGTCTTCCTCTTGGTTGTGCAGAGATCCTTCAACACTTTGGCATATTGAGGTATTTGTTGGATGACATCCAACAAGGGGATGTTAACCTTTACTTGCTTAAACACCTCTACTATCTTATCCATGTTGTCACTCTGCTTTTTGTTTAACCTACTTGGATAGGGAGCTTTTGGCAGGTAGGTTTTATGCTGTGCCTGAGAAGAAAGCTTTGGTGTATTACCCTCACCCTCAGCTTCTTCTTCACCACCATTCCCACTGAGGGCTGCATAGATGGTGGTTGTTGTGGCAAGGAGATGTGATTGTCAACCTGTTTTCCATTCCTTAAGGTCACAATGGAATTGACATGGTGAACAGGTTCCTCCACATGATTCACTTGCCTCCCCCGAGGTACCACATTCTCATTTTGCATGTGTTGTTGTTGGTACATACGGGGGTTAGCCTCAAGCTGGCTAGGAAAAGACCCTCACTCTCTTTCATGTACAGACTGAGCCAATTGGCCCATCTGAAGCTCTAGAGATTTGATGGTCTGCTGATTTGAAGTGAGAACTTGACTTGTGGTAGACATAAAAAATTTCATTGAGTTTTCAAGTCCACGAGTCAATGTCTCAAGCGAATTGAATTGGGTTTCCATATTATTGGAATTTAGGAAACCCGATTGATTGGTGGTTTGTGCTTGGGGTGACTGATAGGAATGTGCATGCATGGGAGGTTGGTGTGATTGGTAAGGTGGTCTAGAGGAGATTGGAGGACCACCCGGAGCATTAGTTTGGTTCCATGAAAAATTGGGGTGGTTCCTCCATCCAGGATTATAAGATGATGAGTATGGGTCATTCCTGGCTCTATCATAGACGGCGTTGACACGCTCCATCTCAGGAGGAATGGACTCACACTCGCTTTCTACATGACCTATCCTACCACATGAATGACAGGGAACTGAACCAGATGTGGACATGTGAGGTGCACTTTGTTGGTTTTGGAGCTCAATCGAATCCATACGGCGCATTAAGGCCGCCATGCGTGCCTCGGTGGCCGTAGTGGTATCGATAGCAAATGCGGAACCCGATCTAGTTGAGTTTGCATTCGCGATCCTCGCTCCTATACTAGATGATGCAGGTGGTTCCCTCACACTCTCCCATTGCATGGTTTTCTCAGCGATGTCTTCTAGGAAGGCCCATGCCTCCCTTTCATCCTTTCCCAAGAACTCTCCTTGACACATGGACTCAAGGAGCGTTCTGGACGGGATGTGAAGACCCTCATACACAATCTGACAAAGACGCCACAACTCAATGCCATGGTGAGGGCACGAGGATAGTAGCTCTTTGAACCTCTCAAGATATGCATGAAATGGTTCGGTCTCATGTTGATAGAACGAATTGATTTCGTTCCTCAATTTTTGAGTCCGATGATTAGGAAAGTACTTCTTGAGGAATGCAGATTGAAACTCATCCCAAGTCCTAAAGGCATTCGCCTGGTTGCTATACAACCACTTCTTGGCGTCATCCTTTAGTGCAAAAGGAACGAGCCTAAGATGGATGGAGTCTGTACTAAGTTGTTGCAGCTTGAACATAGCACAGACCTCCTCAAATTCCCTGAGAAAGATATAGGGTCACCTTTCCCAGTGAAAATGAGGGAGCATGGAAATGAATTGAGGCTTAACCTCGAAATGGTTCCCATTAGCCTCTGGTAATACGATGCATGAGGGTAGAGCGGTACGGCTCGGGTAGCATCGATCACGAAGAGGTATGGGAATGACAACTAGAAGAACAGGTCGAGCAGGCGGGTCCAGCAACTGCTCCTCCTCACGGAAATTAGCAGCCATTGAACC
The DNA here is from genome assembly GCA_963682175.1 of Triglochin maritima. Classification (NCBI taxonomy): domain Eukaryota; kingdom Viridiplantae; phylum Streptophyta; class Magnoliopsida; order Alismatales; family Juncaginaceae; genus Triglochin; species Triglochin maritima. Next base: position 30,638,469 of record OY821776.1, on the reverse strand, counting down.
CGGACTGCGTGCGACACGAGAGGAGGAAGGTGTCGAGAAATCGATGACCGAAGCCGGATTGACAACGCTCCTCGTCAAACGACCACTCTCGTCAAACCACAACTCTCTTTTTTTCTTTTTTTTCAAACAAAGAATGTGCGTAGAGGAGAAGACGGGGGAACACAAGAGAGAAAGAATGACTCCGGAGAGAAGGGAAGAAGTCCTTATGCTACGGCGGATGGGTACAGGTAGAAGCACACAAGCAAACAAGGCTCAAGCAATCCTAAGGTCGCTATAGGTCCTTACAGCTAGACGACGCCTAACAGCGAGGTCACACGGCCTCAACACGCCTCACCTCCCTACAACGAGGACCACAAAGCCCAGCAAGTGAGCCAAGATCCGGGGATCTCGTCTCTCCTACTATCGACAAAGTGGGCAACGCCGATCAGGTCATGACGGTCGGGACCGGATCACTCTCCTAATACGCCCGAAATCCTTAAGGCCAATATCTACTTGATTTTAAAAATTAGGCTCTTTATTAGTGTGGTTTGTGGGGCGAAGGAAAGGGTGATGAAATCCTCCACCTTATCTTTTATGGGACAGCCCCTCCTTAGTAGCGTTTTGGAGTCCAAATCTAGCAATCAACTCTCCAAACAAACGCTCAACTCACACTTGTTGCAATGCACTTCCTACTAACTAATGCATGTTCATACGAAATGCATGAATGGGAGTAGAAGGTGCGTACCTCACGCCAACTCTCAGCAACAGAAAATAAAGCTAAGATAAAAGACAATCTAAATGCTTAAGTCACATACATGGTGCATGACCTAAACAAGAATGAATGCCTAGTCTTTTGCTTTGAGTTTTAGGGTCCAAGTTGCTTAAAGGAGATTTGATTATTGATCTGGGAACGAACTATAAGTCAAAACATGCCAAATTGAGTCTCGGATAACTAGATCATTTAGAGCAACAACAGCAAGAAATTAAAAGATGAACAGAGCTCACCAGACCGCTGATTAGCGGTCTGAAGTGCTCAGGTCGTCTGGAATTTTCTCCAGTAGCCTCCACATGCTATTCCCAGTCTCCTGAAACAAATAACAGCTACAACACACAAATTAAATCCACTCGGATCGTCCAAACAAGAGTCTGGACTGGCACCTCCCCGGCAACGACGCCAAAAACTTGTTGAACGTTTTAATTAAACCGCAAGTGCACGGCCGCGATGAAGCGGTGGCAAGTACGGGCCGTCCTCAGGGAGGTGAGCAGCCTCTTGTTTATCAGAAATCAAGTGGCAAAAATAGGGGGAGAAAGATGTTTATGCTACTCTACTCTATACTACGCTAAGAAGTATGAAATGCGAACGAAAGAAACAAACAATGAAATGACGACAATCTAAGAACAAAAGAAGAATGCTGGAATACAGATATGGGAAAACCCCTAAGGGGTGGAGTGAGTGCACACATGCAAAGAGGTGGGTGTAGAATAAATTCTTTAAGCACATGAAGGTGGTGTTTATCAAGCATAGGAAGTGTCTAAATGTTATGGCAAAACCTATCAATCTATTCACCAACTTAGTTGATTAACATTTACATATGCAAGTTGTTTATTTCAGAACCTAAACAAGCATGAGAGGTGTCTAATCATTTTGGCAAAACTCATCAAGTTATAAATTCTATCCTAAACAAGCAAGCATACATTCATGTTTAATCAACACATCAAAAATAAAGCATTCATCCCATTCTCTAATGCATGTATGTACATCTACTCCACCCCCCAAAGGGGATGAAACTACTCACTAAACATTACACTAATTATTAAACTAAGCAGAGAAAGAATATTAAAACTAAGCTAGAAATAAAAGACGATTAAACTAAAACATGCACAAACAATAAAAGAGGCATAAACAAACAATGAAAGAAACACAAAACTTTATTGATAAAATGACTCACATTAAAAGTAGCATCCTCCTACTTTAGTGTGTGCTTCAAGGCCTCACTTCTAGTAGGAAGAATAGCCACTTAAAATATGGAGTGATTACAATGGAAGGTGAAGAGTTCTATTTATTGGCATGGAAAAAGCTAATCCGGGACTATCCCCCGATGTGGGACTAAACCAATACCAAAAATACACTAAGCATACACTAATACACGTGCTACAGAAAAATAAACGGATTCTGGGCCATCTGGACCGCCAATTGGCGGTCTATATGGTTTAGATCCGTTTGGTTTTCTTTGTGGGCTTTGCTTGAAGTGTTTGTTGGTCTTGGATGCATGTAGTTGGTTTGTTGGAGCTCCGACCCGAATCCAATTGCTAAAATACTCCCCATGATGGTGTGAAGTATTATGTTTTGCTCTTAGGTCCCTCTGTCTTGCGTTCAGGTCCTTCTGCCTTGCATCTTGGTCCCCAGATCTCACAATCCAGTCCTATTTCCCAGCTTTTGGGTCCTTTTATGCTTCATCTCTTCAAACCTAATTATTCCTGAAAACTAAACATAAAACTCGTAACATAGCATTGTTTAGGTGAAAGATAACGGATATAAGATACAAATATGAGCATGAAATGATGTCAATCACCTTCCCTCCCTCTCCTCTACTTCAATCCCTCTCCTCTATCCCCTTTTCCTTCTCCATCTCTCTCATCTTCTTGTCTCTCCCCCTCTCTCTCGCCTTCTCCTTCTCTCTCTCCCTCTCCTCTTGCATCTCTCTCTCTCTATCTCCATCTCCGCTCTTTCTCTCTCCCTCTCTCTCCGTCTCCGTCTCCGTTTCCGTCTCCTTCTCCCTCCCCTCCCCCATCTCCCTCTCCTTCACTCTCTCCCCTCCTCTCTCACTCTACCTTACTCTGTCGCTCTCCGTCTCCTTCTTCTCTCTCTCTCTTTCCTTCTCTCTCCTCCTTCTCTATCTCTCCACTCTTCCACTCCTTCTCCTTCTCGGTCTCCTCCCCTCTCGCTCCCCTTGTCCTTCTCTCTCTCCTCATCTTCTCCCGACTCTCCCCTTCTCCTTTTCTCTCCTTGTTCTCCTTCTTCTTCTCCCCCATTCTTCTCCCTCCTTCTCTTCCTCCTCTCTCTCTCTCTCATCCCTCTCTGTCACCTTCACTCTCTCTCACTCCTCTCGTTCTCCTACTTATCTCTCTCCTCCCCCTTTGTCTCTCCCCTTCTCCGCCTTTCTCGTTCTCCTCCTTATCTCCCTCCTCTCTCTTTGTCTCTCTCCTTCTCTCTTTCTCTCTCCCCCTTCTCTCTCCTTCTCTCTATTTCTCCCTCTTCTTACCATTGGTCTCTACTTCTCCTTCTCCTTCTCCTTCCCTTCCAATCTCCTATTCCTTCTCTCTCTCCTTCTCCACGTCCTCCTCCATCAAGCTCACTTACGGACTCTCTCTCCCCTTCTCTCACTCTTTCTCCCTCTCCCTCTCCTCTCTCTCTCAATGCTTCTCCCTCTCCCTTGACAAACCACGACCCTCCCTCAAGCACCCTCTTCCTATCTTCCGCAAGTGTAAATCGGAATAGCAAGAAGCCTTGGCTTCTCTTAATCACCTCCATGCCGCCAACTAAACTCCAAACCCTTTGTAGATGCTTCTCCAAAGTCGGCAAATGGGGTCTAAAAGCAATGAAATACCCTACTAGAACCTTGTCCCACTTCTTTAGAGATTCAACAACTTCAGCTTTGGAACAATAGGCCACCTTTTCCCCTCCATTGATAGTTGGTGGGATGAACTCTAGGGCCGTGGAAGGCCTAGTACTTGTTTGAAAGAGCTCGGACCACTTCCTTGGGGGAGACTTGACACTCCCTAGATGTTATACGTGTTCTTCCTCCTCCACTTCCGAGTTTGAGACTTGCTGCCTTGCATGATGGGGATCCTTGTTCGTGCCACAATCTCCATCTTGTTGTTCCAATCGTGTAGAGCTAGTCGTAGGAGCCATTTAGGTGTAAAAATCGCGAGTTTTGGTAGAGAAATGAGGGTGGAGAGCATAGGAGAACCTAGGTTCCCCATGCGCACACCCCAGAGCTTCTCTCTCCTCTCATGACTTTTTTTCCTTTTCCCCTCCTCTCTCTCTCCTCTTCTCTCGTTACCTCCCTCCTTCTTCTCCCTCTACCTCTCCTCTCTCTCAATGCTTCTTCATCTCTCCTACTCTTTCTCTCTCTCCGCTTCTGTAAATCGTGGACTCCTCTCTTTCCTCTCTCTTCTTCTCGTTCTAATTCACACTCTCCTCCTCTGTTTCACACCCTCCTTATCTCTCTCCTTCTCCCTCTCTCTCATTCCCTATGGTTCTCTCTACTTCTCTTCCTCTATCTCTCCTCTCTCCCTCTCCTTTCCCTTCTCACTCTCTCCCCCTCTGTCCGCCTCTCCTCTCTCTCCTTCTCCTTCTAGCTCTCTCTCTCCATCTCCGTCTATCATCTTGTTCCGTCTCCCCGTTTCCCAATTTCCCTCTCTTTCGTCCTACACTCTCCATCTCTCTCTCCCCACTTCTCCTTCTCCTTCCCCCTCCTTCTCTCTCACACCTCTCTCGTTCCCCTCTCCCTCGCCTTCTCGTCCTTCCCTCTCTCCCTCCTTTGTCGATCTCTCCACCTTTTCTCTCAACCTCTCCCATCTCCTTATCCTTCGCTGCCTCTCGCTCCTTTTTCTTCTTGTCTTTTTCCTTCTCCTTCTCCTTCTCCGTCTCTCTCCGCTTCTTCACTCTTTCTAACCCTCTGCATCTCCTTCTCTCTCGTTCTCTCCTTCCCCTTATCCCTCCCTCTCTTTCTTTCTCCTTCTCTACCCTTCGCCTTCTCCATCTCCTTCTCTCTCTTTTTCTCCTTTTGTCCTCTCCTTAGTACTCTCTCTCCTTCACTATCCTACTTCCCTCTCCCTCCCCCTTCTCTCTCTCTCTCTCTCTCTCTCTCTCTCTCTCTCTCTCTCCGTCTCTTGTCTCTCTTTTTCACTATCTCTCCTTATCCCATTCTTTCTATTTCTACTTCTCTTTCTCTCAACTCTCCTCCTTGCTATGGTACTAAGGTTTTTGGGTGACCAAAACCTCAAGTCAAGCTCCGGCATGCGAATCCATATGGGCACCGTGGACATTTTCTCCTTCTTCATCACTGTTGTGGGAGTCCACCTTTGCACTACAAGGGGCGTTCCCCTCACAAACCATGGTCCATTCTCAAGACCAAAATCTAAGTCCTTATCCAATGTGAATCTAAACAAAAGGAAACCTTCTTGCCGGCGTATTACCTCAAGGCCGCCGGTGATCTTCCACGCCCTTTGCAAGAACTTCTCCAAAGTAGGTAGATGTGGTTTGAAATCAACAAAATAACCAAGAAGTACCTTGTCCCATTTCTTTAATGCCTCCACCACCGCCTCCCTTGAGCACTTCGCCATGCACACTCCTTCCTTTACCACCGGTGCAACAAACTCTAGGGCCGTGGATGCCCTTGGATTAGAGGAGAAGAGATCCGTCCATCTTCTTCCCACCACATTCTCCTTCTCATTCTCTCCATTTTCCGCATCGCCGGAGTTCTCGCCGTCCGGCGGGGCTAGCCCACCGGAGACGGCGAGGTAAGGTCGGCCGTCGACCTGGGGTGGCCGGCCGGCAGCCACGGCAGCCAAAGGAGGCCAAGGCACTCCTTGTACACCCCCATCTTCTAAAAACGAAACTAACCCGAGATGGCCGGATTTTGTGATATTCCGGCCACCACCACCGGCGCCGGTGATGGTGGTCGGCCGGCAGGCATCCAGAGGTCGCCGGCCAACGTCCATGTCCGGTGGGGGGCTGGAGGGAGGCTCCCCCACGCTTCTCCTCACTCCCCTCAACTTTCTCTCTCTAGAACTAGTTTTTCTCCAGAGCTTCTATCTATCCGTTTCGTTGTCTCCTTGCATGTCCTTCCTCTCTCTCTCTCCCTCTCTCCGTCTCTTGTCTCTCTTTTTCACTATCTCTCCTTATCCCATTCTTTCTATTTCAACTTCTCTTTCTCTCAACTCTCCTCCTTCTCTCTATCGGTTTCGTTCTCTCTCTCACTCTCCTTCTCATTCCCCTCTCTCTCATCTCTTTCCCTCTCTCCTCCATCTCTCTTTCCACCTTCTCCTTCTCTTTCTCCTTGCATGTCCCTCCTCCTCTCGCTCCTTCTCCCTCTCCTTCTCTCTCATGTCTCCCCCTCTCTCCTTATCTTTCCCTCTCTCCTCCTTCTACTTCTTTCTCTATTCTTATCCTTCCTTCTCTCCCCTCTCTCCTTCTCTTTCCTTCTCTCTCCCTCCTTCTCCTTGTTCTTCACTCTCTCTTATTGTCCCGCTCTCTCAACTTCTCACTCCTCTCTCTGATTCTCTCTTTCCTTCTATCTTCTCTCTCCTTATCCCTCACTCTTCGTCTTCAATCTCCTTCCCTCCCTCTCCTCTACTTCAATCCCTCTCCTCTATCCCCTTTTCCTTCTCCATCTCTCTCATCTTCTTGTCTCTCCCCCCCTCTCTCTCTTGCCTTCTCCTTCTCTCTCTCCCTCTCCTCTTGCATCTCTCTCTCTCTATCTCCATCTCCGCTCTCTCTCTCCCTCTCTCTCTGTCTCTGTCTCCGTTTCCGTCTCCTTCTCCCTCCCCTCCCCCATCTCCCTCTCCTTCACTCTCTCCCCTCCTCTCTCACTCTACCTTACTCTCTCGCTCTCCGTCTCCTTCTTCTCTCTCTCTTTCCTTCTCTCTCCTCCTTCTCTATCTCTTCCACTCCTTCTCCTTCTCGGTCTCCTCCCCTCTCGCTCCCCTTGTCCTTCTCTCTCTCCTCATCTTCTCCCCACTCTCCCCTTCTCCTTTTCTCTCCTTGTTCTCCTTCTTCTTCTCTCCCCTTCTTCTCCCTCCTTCCCTTCCTCATCTCTCTCTAGGACCCTCTTGATTTCTTTGGCATTCTCCTTCGTTGCCCTCGCAAATAAGAGTACATCATCGGCAAACAACAAGTGAGAAACATTAATGTCACCACAAGCAAGAGGCTCAATTCTTCCTTCCACCACCGCTAACTTCACCATCTCACTCAAGACCTCCATGCACAAGACAAACAAGTACGATGCTAAGGGGTCTCCTTGCCTCAAGCCATTGCCCGCACGAAAGGGTTTCGAATTTGCTCCATTAACCGTAACAACAAAAGAGGCTTCCACGCATGCCATAATAGTCTTTCTCCACTTATCCGGGAACCGAAATCTCAGCATCACTTGATCTAAGAACTCCCATGAAATGGAGTCATAAGCTTTCCGAATGTCCAATTTGATGCACATACGTCCCCTTCCTCTAGCAAGGTGAAGGTTGTGGCAAAGCTCGTGCGCAAGGAGGATGTTATCGCTGATTCTTCTTCCTTGAACAAAGGCACTTTGGGTTTCCCCAACAAGTTTTGGTAACAAGCTTTTCAACCGATTTGCGAGCACCTTTGCAATGAACCTATACATCATGTTGCACAAAGCAATAGGTCGAAAATCTTCTACCTTCATGGGTGTCGTCTTCTTTGGAATTATGGTGATGGACGTATAGTTCAATTGTGCCAACATCTTTCCATTACTCAAACATGAGTCCACGGCTTTGGACACATCCCTCTTAATTATCCCCCAAGCCGCCATGAAGAATGTAGCATTGAACCCATCCGGACCCGGTGCCTTATCCACATTTGCATTCAACACCACCTCCTCCAACTCCTTCATGTCCAATTTCCGAACTAAGCTCTCTCCCTCCCTTGGATCGAGTTGGGGCAAGATAATGGATGTCATAAGGGGTTGTACCTGAAAACCATTAGCAAACAAATTAGAAAAAAACTGCCGGAAGGCCGACCGGATTTCACATTCCTCCTCGAGAATAAGCTCTCCCTCACACAATCTCCTCACTTTATTGGTGGCTCTCCTCACTCTTAGGTGTGCATGAAAGAACCTAGTGTTCCGGTCACCCTCCTTTAACCACTTTACTCGCGATTTTTGCCGAATGATAGATTCTTCACGCTCAAGAACTCTATTTAACTCCTCCTTTGCCTTCACCTCAGCTTGTGCAAGGGATATATCCCATGGAGAGGCCAGCCTAAGCCTCCGCACCTCCGCAAGGGTACTAGTGGCCGTGCCCACCATGTTGACAACGTTTCCAAACTTCACGCCACTCCACCTTTTAAGTGCTTCTTTCACCTCTTTCAGCTTTGCAACAACTCTAAACATTGGTGTACCGTTGACTAGTGTTGCCCACGCCCCTTTAACCACCTCGCAAAACTCCTCGTGCTCCCCCCAATGATTCTCAAAACGGAAGGTCTTCTTCTTTCTAGCCCCTTGCCCCTCCGTTTTCATTGTAAGCATAGTGTGATCACTTAAGTCCTTCTCCCCCACTATGTAGAACGTCTCCGGGAAAGCTTCAAGCCATGCATTTGTCATCAATATGCGGTCGATCTTGGTTTCGATGCGTGCACTTCCTTCGGATGAGTTTGACCACGTAAACTCCCCTCCCACCGAGGGTGTCTCTAAAAGTTGGAGTGCATCGACGCACTCATTGAACTCCCTTATTGCAATCTCATTTATTTCGCCCCCCCCCCCCCCCCCCACAATCCACGGCTTAGCGTCACTTGGAGCAAAGGAGGCAAGGTCCTTCCACAATGCCCTCCTATCCATGTGTGCATTTGCACCATAAATTGTCGAGAACTCAAATTCAACTCCTTCCTTCTTCATTCTCCCTTGGAAGTGAAGTACTTGTGTAGTTTCGAAAGTGACTTTAAGATCAACAAGGTTGTCGTTCCAAAGTACCAAAATTCTACCGGAATCCTCAATTTCACTATTTGCTACCCATGCATGTGGCCAAATTGCACGTTTGAACTTTGCAAGCCTCTTTAATTTAACTTTGTGCTCGAGAAGGCAAATCACCTCCGGTTGAAGCTCCTTAATGCGACCCCTAATCATGAGTGCACGGCCGGGTCCATTTGCACCGCGCACATTCCACACTAAGAGATTCATGGATTTAAGGTGTAGGGGCGATCCCCTTTACCTCCATGCGTGATCTTTTGTTGCGCCAACCCTTTCTCTCGTATTGCTTTAAATAACTCGGGTTGTGGTGAGATAGACTCTAAGTCCACCGGTGGTGGGGGGGAGCCCTTCCTCCTCGGCTTCCTCTTGCTAGCAAGCTCGGTGGCCATCTCCTTCCCATAGTCCTCCACCATACTTTCCAATGCCGCGAATTTTCCTTCATTTGTCCATGCAACCTTGCGCACTACCTCCTTTTCCTTTCTCACACGCTTAGGTGATTCCCACGACCCTTCCTCTCTCATAACCGAAAGTAATCCTCGTGAGCTCCCATGATCTTCAATTTCGTGCATGGGAGGTAAGTGGCACTCCATATTCTCCATATTTGCTTCATGCATGTATCTAGCATTTGTTTCCCTCCCTTCCTTTCCAATATTTCGAGTGTCCTCCACTAGTGCACCTTTCTCATGTGTTTCACACATGATTTCCTTATTTGGACCCTCCTTTGCTAGTGGAACTAGAAAGTGCTCTTGGTCCCCCTTGTTTCCATTCCCACCATCACGTGATGCTTCCTTATTGGCCCATTTGAATCTAGAGCACTCATCCCTCTCCTTATTGGTTCTTCCAAGAGCAAAACACCCACTCTCCATATTCTCTTCATGCATGTGACGTAGGTGTGCTTCCCTCCCTTCCTTGTCATTATTTCGAGTTTCCTCCACTTGTGCACCTTGCTCATGTGCTTCACACATGATTTCCTCATTTGCACCCTCCTTTACTAGTGGATCTAGAAAGTGTTGTTGGTCCCCCTTGTTTTCACTCCCTCCATCACGTGATGCTTCCTTATTGGCCCATGTGAAGCTTGAGCACTCATCCTTCTCCTCATTGGTGCTTCCAAGAGCAAAACACCCACTCACCTTTTGGTTGGCTTTGCTCTTGTCTTTGTTTTCTTGTCCACGTGGCATGCTCGGATTTGTCTCTCCTCCCATGACCGTTATTCCTTGGTCTCCAACCCTTTCCTCCCTCAGTCCACGTGGCACTTCCTCATTTGCCTCCTCAAGAGAAACACAAGATGTTTCCATCTCCATCATGTTTCCCTCCAACATTTCCCTCCTACTCCCACTTCCATGTGTCATATCCCCATTTACCCTTACATCCACCTCAGCCCCTCCCCCTTCCACGTCACCCTCTCCCTCCTCCACGTCCCCTTCTTCCCCCTCCACGTCATCATCTCTCCCAACCCCTCTCCTCTCCACGTTTCCATCCATGCCCCCTCGCCGGCCTTCCTCCAATGCCATCCCGAGGGCACCAAGTACTTCCTCTTCTACATCTCCTCCTTCTCCATGGACGGGACCCTTGCCACCACTAGCTTTCCCACCCTTGCGTTTAACTTCTACCCATTGTTCCACCGGTTTGGGTTGGGAGGCAACCTTCTCGAACCTAGAAGGCACCTTTTTCCTTGGACACTTCTCCTCCTCATGTCCAAACTCCATGCACTCGTGACAATACCCGGGTCTCCATTCGTACTCAACATAAACTCGTTGTGCCTCTCCCTCCTCTACTTGAACTTCGACCCAACTAGGATAGAGGAAATCTTGAGTTACCTCAATACAAACTCTAGCAAATGCCAACCTTCGGCCGGAAGCGGTTTGTTCGTCCATATACAAAGGCCTCCCAAGCACACTTGCAATATTGCTTAGTGGCTTTTGTGCCCAAAACTTGAGGTCGAGATCCGGCAAACGAACCCATATTGGAACCGTCGTGATGTTTGCACGTTTCAAGATGACATCCGGTGCCCAAGCTTGGACCACTAGGGGGGAGCCCTTGACAAACCACGGCCCTCCCTCAAGCACCCTCTTCCTATCTTCCGCAAGTGTAAATCGGAATAGCAAGAAGCCTTGGCTTCTCTTAATCACCTCCATGCCGCCAACTAAACTCCAAACCCTTTGTAGATGCTTCTCCAAAGTCGGCAAATGGGGTCTAAAAGCAATGAAATACCCTACTAGAACCTTGTCCCACTTCTTTAGAGATTCAACAACTTCAGCTTTGGAACAATATGCCACCTTTTCCCCTCCTTTGATAGTTGGTGGGATGAACTCTAGGGCCGTGGAAGGCCTAGTACTTGCTTGAAAGAGCTCGGACCACTTCCTTGGGGGAGACTTGACACTCCCTAGATGTGATACGTGTTCTTCCTCCTCCACTTCCGAGTTTGAGACTTGCTGCCTTGCATGATGGGGATCCTTGTTCGTACCACAATCTCCATCTTGTTGTTGCAATCGTGTAGAGCTAGTCGTAGGAGCCATTTAGGTGTAAAAATCGCGAGTTTTGGTAGAGAAATGAGGGTGGAGAGCATAGGAGAACCTAGGTTCCCCATGCGCACACCCCAGAGCTTCTCTCTCCTCTCATGACTTTTTTTCCTTTTCCCCTCCTCTCTTTCTCCTCTTCTCTCGTTACCTCCCTCCTTCTTCTCCCTCTACCTCTCCTCTCTCTCAATGCTTCTTCATCTCTCCTTCTCTTTCTCTCTCTCCGCTTCTGTAAATCGTGGACTCCTCTCTCTTCTTCTCGTTCTAATTCACACTCTCCTCCTCTGTTTCACTCCCTCCTTATTTCTCTCCTTCTCCCTCTCTCTCATTCCCTATGGTTCTCTCTACTTCTCTTCCTCTATCTCTCCTCTCTCCCTCTCCTTTCCCTTCTCACTCTCTCCCCCTCTGTCCGCCTCTCCTCTCTCTCTCCTTCTCCTTCTAGCTCTCTCTCTCCATCTCCGTCTATCATCTTGTTCCGTCTCCCCGTTTCCCAATTTCCCTCTCTTTCGTCCTACACTCTCCATCTCTATCTCCCCACTTCTCCTTCTCCTTCCCCCTCCTTCTCTCTCGCACCTCTCTCGTTCCCCTCTCCCTCGCCTTCTCGTCCTTCCCTCTCTCCCTCCTATGTCGATCTCTCCACCTCTTCTCTCAACGTCTCTCCATCTCCATCTCCTTCGCTGCCTCTCTCTCCTTTTTCTTCTTGTCCTTTTCCTTCTCCTTCTTTTTTTTTTGCAAAGCAAAAGGGCGGCTGAGCCGCTAAATTCATTGATAGCTCGAAAATTACAAAGTTCGGATCACGCTGAATTGCGTAATCGGATACACTGCATTACAAACACACACTATAGGTAACATCTAGGTTATGCTATCTAACATCAAGCCCTAAGTCCTACATTGTTTCCACACTCTCTTGTGGTACCAATTATCGTCGTGCTTTCCCTTTCTTCTTCTCCTTCTTCTTCTTCTGTGACCCCTGTCTCGGTTTGGGATCACTCACACAAATCTCACTCTCCCATGGGTCATCAGAGTCATAACACCATGGCTCCTCCACACGTGTCCTCACATCTCCATGCTTGGTCTTCAAGCGTGCATACTCCTTATGATCTAGTCCCATCAAAGCGGCATCTTCAATATCACTCATCGTAAGCTCCTCGCACATCGGCATCGAAGGCCCTCCGGTCTTCACCATATTTTGTTGTCTTAAAACAGCCTCACGAACGCCTTGAAATGTTGATTGAGGTGATAGGTCATTTAGGTCCATCTTTGGTGGGGGGGACCGCATCCTAGCCCTCCCTCCAATTAATCCTCTCATCCCGGGGTCTCCTTGCAATTTTGCCTCCAAAACCCGCGCACCATGCACTTCACGTGGGCAGCCCATCATATTTTTGTTTTGTGCAAATGGGTCCCTAGGCAATGATTGGTTCCCATTTTGTTTCATGCACCCTTCTTTTTGTCCTATGCAATCAAGAGAAATTTCGTTGGTCCCATGTGCATGCTCCAATGGTCCCCTCCCCATGCATCCATTCTTATCCAATGGTCCAAAAGAGGAGGTATTTGTCTCATATGCAAGCTCCAATGGTCCCCTCCCATTGTCCCCCCACTTTCCATGTGGCACCATCTCATTTGCTCCCATGCTTTTGGAAGCACATGCTCCCTCATGGTTTGTCTCATGTGCCCAATCTTGCTTTCCACATGACACTAGGAGAAAACCACCTTCCTCCTCCCTTGTCTCATCTAGCCAACCCTCCTTTCCACGTGTCATGGTCTCATTTGGGTCATGGCTGATCTGTCCACGTGGCAAGAGGGGAGTGGTGGACAAAACTTCCATGCTTTTTGGTACCTCTCCCATGATTGGCTCTCCCTCTTCCCTTGCTTTAACCCTTTCCACGTGGCATTGACCCATGTCCCCCTCCATTAACGCCCCTGCCGGAGCCTCCCCGCCGGTGGCTGGCCGGCGACCACCTCCGGCCATCTCCAAACCCAACTTTTCCTCTCGAATGTGGGTCTCCTCTTGCATTACCTTTTGCGTCTTGCCTCTACCAACCTTCACCCATGCCTTTGCTGGCCTTGTGGCTTCTTTCCCGGTCTCCTTCGGCTTGGGCTTGCTTGGGCACCTCGCCGGACTATGGCCGAACCTCTTGCATGTCTCACAATACCCCGGCTTCCACTCGTAGACAATTGTCACCTCCTCCATTTCCCCACCCTCGATTTGCACTTGAATAGAAGAGGGATAATCGAAAGTACAACACACCTCGACACAAACTCTTGCGAAGGCCAACCGTGTCCCTTCCGCCGTGTGGTCGTCCATGTAGAGAGGTCGGCCAAGCACGCTTGCAATGGAGCTCAAGTTCTTCGGTGACCAAAACCTCAAGTCGAGGTCGGGTAACCGGATCCATATGGGCACCGTGGAGAATTGCGCCCTCGTCATCGCCATCTCCGGCGACCACCGTTGCACGACAAGTGGAGTTCCCCGCACGAACCATGGACCGTGCTCAAGCACATGTTGGCGATCTTCATCCATGGTGAACCGAAAAAGAAGGAACCCATTTCCTCTACGTATGACTTCAAGCCCGCCGGAGAGCCCCCACAACTTGTGGAGATGTCGCTCCAAGGTGGGAAGATGAGGCTTAAGATCCACGAAATACCCAAGGAGCACCTTGTCCCACCTCCGAATGGCAGCCTCCACCTCCTCCTTCAAGCACACCGCAACCTTTACTCCCTCTTTTACCTCCGGTTGAATGAATTCCAACGATGTTACCACCTTTGGGCCGGAGGAGAAGAGCTCGGACCACCGTTTTGGATTAATTTCCACACCCCCGTCCTCTTTCGACAAGGCTCGCCGGAGTTGGCCGGAGTTTACTGGATTCCGGCCATCACCCTCGTCGTGGAATGGCTGACCGGCATTCAAAGGTGGCCAGCCAGCTTTGAAGACCTCCCTTGTGTGCATGTCTTCACTTCCTCCTCCGGGCGAACCGGAGTTTCTTGGCTGATTTGGGGGAAGCTCGCCGTCCGGCGGCTCCAGACCGCCGGAGACGGCGGAGGTGGGTCGGCCGGCGACCTGAGGTGGCTGACCGGCGACCTGGGGTGGCCGGCCAGCAGCCGTGGAAGCCAAGGGGGGCCAAAGAGGAGGCTCCCCCATGCACTTCCCTCACTCACCACAACTTTCTCTCTCTAGGATTCCCTTTTCTCCAGAGCCTCTCTCTCTAGAAACCCTCCCCTCCTTCTCTTTTTCCTTCTCCTTCTCCTTCTCCGTCTCTCTCCGCTTCTTCACCCTTTCTAACCCTCTGCATCTCCTTCTCTCTCGTTCTCACCTTCCCCTTATCCCTCTCTTTCTTTCTCCTTCTCTACCCTTCGCCTTCTCCATCTCCTTCTCTCTCTTTTTCTCCTTTTGTCCTCTCCTTAGTACTCTCTCTCCTTCACTATCCTACTTCCCTCTCCCTCTCCCTCCCCCTTCTCTTTCTCTCTCTCCCTCTCTCTCTCTCTCTCTCTCTCTCCGTCTCTTGTCTCTCTTTTTCACTATCTCTCCTTATCCCATTCTTTCTATTTCTACTTCTCTTTCTCTCAACTCTCCTCCTTCTCTCTATCCGTTTCGTTCTCTCTCTCACTCTCCTTCTCATTCCCCTCTCTCTCTCTCATCTCTTTCCCTCTCTCCTCCATCTCTCTTTCCACCTTCTCCTTCTCTTTCTCCTTGCATGTCCCTCCTCCTCTCGCTCCTTCTCCCTCTCCTTCTCTCTCGTGTCTACCCCTCTCTCCTTATCTTTCCCTCTCTCCTCCTTCTACTTCTTTCTCTATTCTTATCCTACCTTCTCTCCCCTCTCTCCTTCTCTTTCCTTCTCACTCCCTCCTTCTCCTTGTTCTTCACTCTCTCTTATTGTCCCGCTCTCTCAACTTCTCACTCCTCTCTCTGATTCTCTCTTTCCTTCTATCTTCTCTCTCCTTATCCCTCACTCTTCGTCTTCAATCTCCTTCCCTCCCTCTCCTCTACTTCAATCCCTCTCCTCTATCCCCTTTTCCTTCTCCATCTCTCTCATCTTCTTGTCTCTCCCCCTCTCTCTCTTGCCTTCTCCTTCTCTCTCTCCCTCTCCTCTTGCATCTCTCTCTCTCTCTCTATCTCCATCTCCGCTCTTTCTCTCTCCCTCTCTCTCCGTCTCCGTCTCCGTTTCCGTCTCCTTCTCCCTCCCCTCCCCCATCTCCCTCTCCTTCACTCTCTCCCCTCGTCTCTCACTCTACCTTACTCTCTGGCTCTCAGTCTCCTTCTTCTCTCTCTCTTTCCTTCTCTATCTCTCCTCTCTTCCACTCCTTCTCCTTCTCGGTCTCCTCCCCTCTCGCTCCCCTTGTCCTTCTCTCTCTCCTCATCTTCTCCCCACTCTCCCCTTCTCCTTTTCTCTCCTTGTTCTCCTTCTTCTTCTCTCCCCTTCTTCTCCCTCCTTCCCTTCCTCCTCTCTCTCTCATCCCTCTCCGTCACCTTCACACTCTCTCACTCCTTTCGTTCTCCTCCTTATCTCTCTCCTCCCCCTTTGTCTCTCTCCTTCTCCGCCTTTCTCGTTCTCCTCCTTATCTCCCTCCTCTCTCTTTGTCTCTCTCCTTCTCTCTTTCTCTCTCCCCCTTCTCTCTCCTTCTCTCTATTTCTCCCTCTTCTTACCATTGGTCTCTACTTCTCCTTCTCCCTCTCTCTTTCCTTCTCTCCTTCTCCTTCCCGTCCAATCTCCTATTCCTTCTCTCTCTCCTTCTCCTCGTCCTCCTCCATCTAGCTCGCTTACAGACTCTCTCTCTCTCCCCTTCTCTCACTCTTTCTCCCTCTACCTCTCCTCTCTCTCTCAATGCTTCTTCATCTCTCCTTCTCTTTCTCTCTCTCCACTTCTGTAAATCGTGGACTCCTCTCTCTCCTCTCTCTTCTTCTCGTTCTAATTCACACTCTCCTCCCCTGTTTCACTCCCTCCTTATCTCTCTCCTTCTCCCTCTCTCTCATTCCCTATGGTTCTCTCTACTTCTCTTCCTCTATCTCTCCTCTCTCCCTCTCCTTTCCCTTCTCACTCTCTCCCCCTCTGTCCGCCTCTCCTCTCTCCCTCTCCTTCTAGCTCTCTCTATCCATCTCCGTCTATCATCTTGTTCCGTCTCCCCGTTTCCCAATTTCCCTCTCTTTCGTCCTACACTCTCCATCTCTCTCTCCCCACTTCTCCTTCTCCTTCCCCCTCCTTCTGTCTCGCACCTCTCTCGTTCCCCTCTCCCTCGCCTTCTCGTCCTTCCCTCTCTCCCTCCTTTGTCGATCTCTCCACCTTTTCTCTCAACGTCTCTCCATCTCCTTCTCCTTCGCTGCCTCTCTCTCCTTTTTCTTCTAGTCTTTTTCCTTCTCCTTCTCCTTCTCCGTCTCTCTCCGCTTCTTCACCCTTTCTAACCCTCTGCATCTCCTTCTCTCTCGTTCTCTCCTTCCCCTTATCCCTCTCTTTCTTTCTCCTTCTCTACCCTTCGACTTCTCCATCTCCTTCTCTCTCTTTTTCTCCTTTTGTCCTCTCCTTAGTACTCTCTCTCCTTCACTATCCTACTTCCCTCTCCCTCCCCCTTCTCTTTCTCTCTCTCTCTCTCTCTCTCTCTCTCTCTCTCTCTCTCTCTCTCTCTCTCTCTCTCTCTCTCTCTCTCCGTCTCTCGTCTCTCTTATTCACTATCTCTCCTTATCCCATTCTTCCTATTTCTACTTCTCTTTCTCTCAACTCTCCTCCTTCTCTCTATCCGTTTCGTTCTCTCTCTCACTCTCCTTCTCATTCCCCTCTCTCTCTCTCATCTCTTTCCCTCTCTCCTCCATCTCTCTTTCCACCTTCTCCTTCTCTTTCTCCTTGCATGTCCCTCCTCGTCTCGCTCCTTCTCCCTCTCCTTCTCTCTCATGTCTCCCCCTCTCTCCTTATCTTTCCCTCTCTCCTCCTTCTACTTCTTTCTCTATTCTTATCGTTCCTTCTCTCCCCTCTCTCCTTCTCTTTCCTTCTCTCTCCCTCCTTCTCCTTGTTCTTCACTCTCTCTTATTGTCCCGCTCTCTCAACTTCTCACTCCTCTCTCTGATTCTCTCTTTCCTTCTATCTTCTCTCTCCTTATCCCTCACTCTTCGTCTTCAATCTCCTTCCCTCCCTCTCCTCTACTTCAATCCCTCTCCTCTATCCCCTTTTCCTTCTCCATCTCTCTCATCTTCTTGTCTCTCCCCCTCTCTCTTGCCTTCTCCTTCTCTCTCTCCCTCTACTCTTGCATCTCTCTCTCTCTCTATCTCCATTTCGCTCTTTCTCTCTCCCTCTCTCTCCGTCTCCGTCTCCGTTTCCGACTCCATCTCCCTCCCCTCCCCCATCTCCCTCTCCTTCACTCTCTCCCCTCCTCTCTCACTCTACCTTACTCTCTCGCTCTCCGTCTCCTTCTTCTCTCTCTCTTTCCTTCTCTCTCCTCCTTCTCTATCTCTCCTCTCTTCCACTCCTTCTCCTTCTCGGTCTCCTCCCCTCTCGCTCCCCTTGTCCTTCTCTCTCTCCTCATCTTCTCCCCACTCTCCCCTTCTCCTTTTCTCTCCTTGTTCTCCTTCTTCTTCTCTCCCCTTCTTCTCCCTCCTTCCCTTCCTCCTGTCTCTCTCTCATCCCTCTCCGTCACCTTCACACTCTCTCACTCCTCTCGTTCTCCTCCTTATCTCTCTCCTCCCCCTTTGTCTCTCCCCTTCTCCGCCTTTCTCGTTCTCCTCCTTATCTCCCTCCTCTCTCTTTGTCTCTCTCCCCCTTCTCACTCCTTCTCTCTATTTTTCCCTCTTCTTACCATTGGTCTCTACTCCTTCTCCCTCTCTCTTTCCTTCTCTCCTTCTCCTTCCCTTCCAATCTCCTATTCCTTCTCTCTCTCCTCCATCTAGCTCGCTTACAGACTCTCTCTCTCCCCTTCTCTCACTCTTTCTCCCTCTACCTCTCCTCTCTCTCTCAATGCTTCTTCATCTCTCCTTCTCTTTCTCTCTCTCCACTTCTGTAAATCGTGGACTCCTCTCTCTCCTCTCTCTTCTTCTCGTTCTAATTCACACTCTCCTCCTCTGTTTCACTCCCTCCTTATCTCTCTCCTTCTCCCTCTCTCTCATTCCCTATGGTTCTCTCTACTTCTCTTCCTCTATCTCTCCTCTCTCCCTCTCCTTTCCCTTCTCACTCTCTCCCCCTTTGTCCGCCTCTCCTCTCTCTCCTTCTCCTTCTAGCTCTCTCTCTCCATCTCTGTCATTCATCTTGTTCCGTCTCCCCGTTTCCCAATTTCCCTCTCTTTCGTCCTACACTCTCCATCTCTCTCTCCCCACTTCTCCTTCTCCTTCCCCCTCCTTCTCTCTCCACCTCTCTCGTTCCCCTCTCCCTCGCCTTCTCGTCCTTCCCTCTCTCCCTCCTTTGTCGATCTCTCCACCTTTTCTCTCAACCTCTCTCCATTTCCTTCTCATTCGCTGCCTCTCTCTCCTTTTTCTTCTTGTCTTTTTTCCTTCTCCTTCTTTTTCTCCGTCTCTCTCCGCTTCTTCACTCTTTCTAACCCTCTGCATCTCCTTCTCTCTCGTTCTCTCCTTCCCCTTATCCCTCTCTTTCTTTCTCCTTCTCTACCCTTCGCCTTCTCCATCTCCTTCTCTCTCTTTTTCTCCTTTTGTCCTCTCCTTAGTACTCTCTCTCCTTCACTATCCTACTTCCCTCTCCCTCTCCCTCCCCCTTCTCTTTCTCTCTCTCTCTCTCTCTCTCTCTCTCTCTATCTCTCTCTCTCTCTCTCTCTCTCTCTCTCTCTCTCCGTCTCTCGTCTCTCTTTTTCACTATCTCTCCTTATCCCATTCTTTCTATTTCTACTTCTCTTTCTCTCAACTCTCCTCCTTCTCTCTATCCGTTTCGTTCTCTCTCTCACTCTCCTTCTCATTCCCCTCTCTCTCTCTCATCTCTTTCCCTCTCTCCTCCATCTCTCTTTCCACCTTCTCCTTCTCTTTCTCCTTGCATGTCCCTACTCGTCTCGCTCCTTCTCCCTCTCCTTCTCTCTCATGTCTCCCCCTCTCTCCTTATCTTTCCCTCTCTCCTCCTTCTACTTCTTTCTCTATTCTTATCCTTCCTTCTCTCCCCTCTCTCCTTCTCTTTCCTTCTCTCTCCCTCCTTCTCCTTGTTCTTCACTCTCTCTTATTGTCCCGCTCTCTCAACTTCTCACTCCTCTCTCTGATTCTCTCTTTCCTTCTATCTTCTCTCTCCTTATCCCTCACTCTTCGTCTTCAATCTCCTTCCCTCCCTCTCCTCTACTTCAATCCCTCTCCTCTATCCCCTTTTCCTTCTCCATCTCTCTCATCTTCTTGTCTCTCCCCCTCTCTCTCTTGCCTTCTCCTTCTCTCTCTCCCTCTCCTCTTGCATCTCTCTCTCTCTCTATCTCCATCTCCGCTCTTTCTCTCTCCCTCTCTCTACGTCTCCGTCTCCGTTTCCGTCTCCTTCTCCCTCCCCTCCCCCATCTCCCTCTCCTTCACTCTCTCCCCTCCTCTCTCACTCTACCTTACTCTCTCGCTCTCCGTCTCCTTCTTGTCTCTCTCTCTTTCCTTCTCTCTCCTCCTTCTCTATCTCTCCTCTCTTCCACTCCTTCTCCTTCTCGGTCTCCTCCCCTCTCGCTCCCCTTGTCCTTCTCTCTCTCCTCATCTTCTCCCCACTCTCCCCTTCTCCTTTTCTCTCCTTGTTCTCCTTCTTCTTCTCTCCCCTTCTTCTCCCTCCTTCCCTTCCTCCTCTCTCTCTCTCATCCCTCTCCGTCACCTTCACACTCCTCTCGTTCTCCTCCTTATCTCTCTCCTCCCCCTTTGTCTCTCCCCTTCTCCGCCTTTCTCGTTCTCCTCCTTATCTCCCTCCTCTCTCTTTGTCTCTCTCCTTCTCTCTCCCCCTTCTCTCTCCTTCTCTCTATTTCTCCCTCTTCTTACCATTGGTCTCTACTCCTTCTCCCTCTCTCTTTCCTTCTCTCCTTCTCCTTCCCTTCCAATCTCCTATTCCTTCTCTCTCTCCTCCATCTAGCTCGCTTACAGACTCTCTCTCTCCCCTTCTCTCACTCTTTCTCCCTCTACCTCTCCTCTCTCTCTCAATGCTTCTTCATCTCTCCTTCTCTTTCTCTCTCTCCACTTCTGTAAATCGTGGACTCCTCTCTCTCCTCTCTCTTCTTCTCGTTCTAATTCACACTCTCCTCCTCTGTTTCACTCCCTCCTTATCTCTCTCCTTCTCCCTCTCTCTCATTCCCTATGGTTCTCTCTACTTCTCTTCCTCTATCTCTCCTCTCTCCCTCTCCTTTCCCTTCTCACTCTCTCCCCCTTTGTCCGCCTCTCCTCTCTCTCCTTCTCCTTCTAGCTCTCTCTCTCCATCTCTGTCATTCATCTTGTTCCGTCTCCCCGTTTCCCAATTTCCCTCTCTTTCGTCCTACACTCTCCATCTCTCTCTCCCCACTTCTCCTTCTCCTTCCCCCTCCTTCTCTCTCCACCTCTCTCGTTCCCCTCTCCCTCGCCTTCTCGTCCTTCCCTCTCTCCCTCCTTTGTCGATCTCTCCACCTTTTCTCTCAACCTCTCTCCATCTCCTTCTCCTTCGCTGCCTCTCTCTCCTTTTTCTTCTTATCTTTTTTCCTTCTCCTTCTTTTTCTCCGTCTCTCTCCGCTTCTTCACTCTTTCTAACCCTCTGCATCTCCTTCTCTCTCGTTCTCTCCTTCCCCTTATCCCTCTCTTTCTTTCTCCTTCTCTACCCTTCGCCTTCTCCATCTCCTTCTCTCTCTTTTTCTCCTTTTGTCCTCTCCTTAGTACTCTCTCTCCTTCACTATCCTACTTCCCTCTCCCTCTCCCTCCCCCTTCTCTTTCTCTCTCTCTCTCTCTCTCTCCGTCTCTTGTCTCTCTTTTTCACTATCTCTCCTTATCCCATTCTTTCTATTTCTACTTCTCTTTCTCTCAACTCTCCTCCTTCTCTCTATCCGTTTCGTTCTCTCTCTCACTCTCCTTCTCATTCACCTCTCTCTCTCTCTCTCATCTCTTTCCCTCTCTCCTCCATCTCTCTTTCCACCTTCTCCTTCTCTTTCTCCTTGCATGTCCATCCTCCTCTCGCTCCTTCTCCCTCTCCTTCTCTCTCATGTCTCCCCCTCTCTCCTTATCTTTCCCTCTCTCCTCCTTCTACTTCTTTCTCTATTCTTATCCTTCCTTCTCTCCCCTCTCTCCTTCTCTTTCGTTCTCTCTCCCTCCTTCTCCTTGTTCTTCACTCTCTCTTATTCTCCCGCTCTCTCAACTTCTCACTCCTCTCTCTGATTCTCTCTTTCCTTCTATCTTCTCTCTCCTTATCCCTCACTCTTCGTCTTCAATCTCCTTCCCTCCCTCTCCTCTACTTCAATCCCTCTCCTCTATCCCCTTTTCCTTCTCCATCTCACTCATCTTCTTGTCTCTCCCCCTCTCTCTCTTGCCTTCTCCTTCTCTATCTCCCTCTCCTCTTGCATCTCTCTCTCTCTCTATCTCCATCTCCGCTCTTTCTCTCTCTCTCTCCCTCTCTCTCCGTCTCCGTCTCCGTTTCCGTCTCCTTCTCCCTCCGCCCCCATCTCCCTCTCCTTCACTCTCTCCCCTCCTCTCTCACTCTACCTTACTCTCTGGCTCTCCGTCTCCTTCTTCTCTTTCTCTTTCCTTCTCTCTCCTCCTTCTCTATCTCTCCTCTCTTCCACTCCTTCTCCTTCTCGGTCTCCTCCCCTCTCGCTCCCCTTGTCCTTCTCTCTCTCCTCATCTTCTCCCCACTCTCCCCTTCTCCTTTTCTCTCCTTGTTCTCCTTCTTCTTCTCTCCCCTTCTTCTCCCTCCTTCCCTTCCTCCTCTCTCTCTCTCATCCCTCTCCGTCACATTCACTCTCTCTCACTCCTCTCGTTCTCCTCCTTATCTCTCTCCTCCCCCTTTGTCTCTCCCCTTCTCCGCCTTTCTCGTTCTCCTCCTTATCTCCCTCCTCTCTTTGTCTCTCTCCTTCTCTCTTTCTCTCTCCCCCTTCTCTCTCCTTCTCTCTATTTCTCCCTCTTCTTACCATTGGTATCTACTTCTCCTTCTCCCTCTCTCTTTCCTTCTCTCCTTCTCCTTCCCTTCCAATCTCCTATTCCTTCTCTCTCTCCTTCTCCTCGTCCTCCTCCATCTAGCTCACTTACGGACTCTCTCTCTCCCCTTCTCTCACTCTTTCTCCCTCTACCTCTCCTCTCTCTCTCAATGCTTCTTCATCTCTCCTTCTCTTTCTCTCTCTCCGCTTCTGTAAATCGTGGACTCCTCTCTCTCCTCTCTCTTCTTCTCGTTCTAATTCACACTCTCCTCCTCTGTTTCACTCCCTCCTTATCTCTCTCCTTCTCCCTCTCTCTCATTCCCTATGGTTCTCTCTACTTCTCTTCCTCTATCTCTCCTCTCTCCCTCTCCTTTCCCTTCTCACTCTCTCCCCCTCTGTCCGCCTCTCCTGTCTCTCCTTCTCCTTCTAGCTCTCTCTCTCCATCTCTGTCTATCATCTTGTTCCGTCTCCCCGTTTCCCAATTTCCCTCTCTTTCGTCCTACACTCTCCATCTCTCTCTCCCCACTTCTCCTTCTCCTTCCCCCTCCTTCTCTCTCGCACCTCTCTCGTTCCCCTCTCCCTCGCCTTCTCGTCCTTCCCTCTCTCCCTCCTTTGTCGATCTCTCCACCTTTTCTCTCAACCTCTCTCCATTTCCTTCTCCTTCGCTGCCTCTCTCTCCTTTTTCTTCTTGTCTTTTTTCCTTCTCCTTCTTTTTCTCCGTCTCTCTCCGCTTCTTCACTCTTTCTAACCCTCTGCATCTCCTTCTCTCTCGTTCTCTCCTTCCCCTTATCCCTCTCTTTCTTTCTCCTTCTCTACCCTTCGCCTTCTCCATCTCCTTCTCTCTCTTTTTCTCCTTTTGTCCTCTCCTTAGTACTCTCTCTCCTTCACTATCCTACTTCCCTCTCCCTCCCCCTTCTCTCTCTCTCTCTCTCTCTCTCTCTCTCTCTCTCTCTCCGTCTCTTGTCTCTTTTTTTCTTTTTCTTTTTTCAAGCAAAAGGGAGGCTCAGCCTCTAAATCGATTAAGTGTGTGAATTTACAACCTCCAAAAATTGTCCTTTAATTCCGCGGGATATGCCACATGCATACCCGGCCACTACTTCTACTCTATCACTATCACCTAATTAAGGCTCCACATTTCGACCCATTACACCACGGGACTCATGCTATTACAAAAGGTATAATACCCTATAGTGCCCAAGTTCTATGGAAGTCCAATAAGCTCGCGGGATCCTCTATAATCTCTTTGAGGTTGCTCCCAATGCTTCGCACTCCTTCCTTCACAAGTTTTACAACATCCACCGAGCGCTTCTTCTCATTATCGAAAATTCGCCTATTCCGTTCAAGCCAACATTCGTGCACCGCCGCGCCTAGAGCCAAACACATTAAGTGCACCTTTCAGCCCCTCCCCCAATCCTCATTAGTCCATGTACCTCGGCTTCCATAGTTCCTTCCACGTCCGTGCTCAAACTTAGCAACCTCTTGACTTGGCCCCAAACAGATTTCGTGAACTTACATTTCCAGAAAAGGTGAGCCATATCCTCCTCACCATCCTCGCAAAGCACACATATGGTATCGTGTGTGGCTCCCCTTTGCTTCATCAAGCACTTGGTTGTCAATCTTCCACGCAAAACTCTCCAAAGAGTTAGTGCATGTTTCGGAATGTGATGTTTATGCCATACTAGGGAGGCCCAACCCACATCCTCCATCCTTGGAGTTATCCACTTCCAAGCCTCCTTTATGTTGAACTTCTCACTAGTCATTCCCACACGAACCGGTTTGTCACTTCCACCATGGATTGGGACACTTAATATTTGCGGCCATAACTCCTCCATCTCGGTAATTCGTGGAAATGGGAGCTGCCACATCCCATCTCTAATAAAATACGACACATGAGTATCCATGGGGACCCCCATGTTGTATTGCAGCCAATCTCCCCCCGGGCGAGAGATAAACGGTATTCCACACCAAGGGTCAAGGAAGAAACGAATGGAAGTGCCATCCCCTACTTGGTACTGAATTTTCTCCTTCGCTTTGTCATGAACGCTCAATATACCTCTCCATGCCCATGAGGAATTTGCTGGAGGCCGAGCAAGCCAAATTGATCTATTTCGCATGTATTTACGGCGAATGCATTGCACCCAAAGTGACGCACCATTTTCAACCACCAACCAAAAAAGTCGTAGCATTCCAACTTCGTTCCATTCCGTGAGTCTCTTCAGCCCCAAGCCTCCCTTTTTCTTTGGTTTGCATATATCTTTCCATGCCACGACCACCCATTTCTTTGGGCCACCCCACACGAAGTGTATCATGATACTCTCCAACTCCTTCAACACCTTCCTTGGAAGCAAGAAGGTAGATGTCCAATATATACTAAAGGACACCAAAACACTCCTCACCAACTCCACCCTCCCGGCCATGGATAGGAAACTCCTCTTCCAAGTGCTTAAACGGGTGCACACCTTCTCAATGAGGACCAAACAGTGTTGCTTGCCAATACGCGCCGAGAACAATGGCAGCCCTAAATATATCACCGGGAAATCGACTCTCTCCATCCCCAAATGTGCACAAATCCATTGACCATCTCTTGCATCCCCCCAATAAATACTTGGCTTTTGGTAGTGTTTAGTTGGAGGCCCGACATGGCTGAGAACTTCAAAAGAACCTCCTTTATCGCACGGGCATTCTCATGCGTAGCATCCGCGAACACCATCACATCATCGGCAAATAGAAGATGAGACACCGGGATGTCCCCACATCTTGCCGGTGTGATAGTTCCCCTCTCCACCTCTTCCTTGATCATCATACTCAATACTTCCATACACAAGACAAACAAGTAGGGGGCAAGTGGGTCACCTTGCCTAAGTCCATTTGTTGCGCGGAAAGGCTTTGAGTTGGCACCATTCACCGTTACCACAAATGACGCTCGCACACACGCCATCATCCATTTCCTCCACAAGCTTGGAAAGCCGAACCTCTTCAATACTTCTTCAAGGAATGTCCATGAGACGGAGTCATAAGCCTTGCGTAAGTCTAGCTTGAGACACATACGCCCCTTCCCTCGACTCAAGTGCATATTATGGCGTACTTCATGTGCTATCAAAATGTTGTCACTAATCCTTCGTCCACTCACAAATGCACTTTGCGTCTCCCCCACCAATCGTGGCAACACCTTCTTCAACCTATTTGCCAATACTTTTGAAAGATAGCGGTAAATCATATTGCATAGGGAGATGGGGCGATAGTCATCAACCGTAGTTGGCGTCGCCTTCTTCGGAATGAGTGTAATTGATGTATAGTTTACTTGAGCTAACAACTTCCCACTACGCATGAAGGAGTCCACCGCCTTGAATATATCTAGCTTCACCCATGACCACGAGCTCTTGAAGAACTTTGCATTGAACCCATCGGGGCTCGGTGCCTTGTCCACGTTCGAATGCATGACCACATGCTCCAACTCATCCATACTTAGGTTCTTGATTAATGCTGCACTTTCACCTTCCTCAAGTCGTGGTAGTTGGACTTGTGAGTCAAGAGTTTGTACCTGAAAACCATTAGCAAACAAGTTAGAGTAACGACGCCTAAACGCCTCACGAATCTCCTCCTTACGCTCAAAGGTTTGACCCCCTTCCATCACTCGTCTCACATTGTTGGTGGCTCTCCTCACACGAAGGGAAGCATGAAAGAATCTAGAGTTCCGGTCGCCCTCACGTAGCCACTTTATCCTCGATTTTTGCCTCAAAATTGATTCCTCCCTCGTTAGTTCTCGATCATACTCATCTTTGCATCGAGTTTCATTTTCTTTGAGAAGTTCATCATCCGGGTGTGCCATCCTTTGAAGTCTCACCCCTTCAAGGGCTGATTTAGCTTTATTTACTCTCTCCACCGGATCCCCAAACGTTTCCTCGGTCCACTTTTTCAAGGCCTCTTTCACCGCCCCAAGTTTCGCCATTACTCGGAACATGGGTGTCCCATCCACCAAAGTGGCCCATGCTGTACCAACAACATCCGAAAAACCCTCATGGTTAACCCAATAGTTTGCAAATCGGAACATTCTAGCCTTACGAATGCCCATCTTTTCCGTCGTCATAAGAAGTGGGGAGTGATCGCTAAGCTCTTTACCACCCACCACGTAAGAAATTTCCGGGAAATCAGCCAACCAAGCATGCGACATAAGGATCCTATCTATACGTGTTTCAATGCACGCCTCACCATTGGACGAGTTGGTCCACGTGAATTCCCATCCGGTTGATGGCACCTCAATTAGTTGCACCCGGTCTAAACAAGAGTTGAACTCCTCCATCGCCGTGATATTTAACCCCGCACCACCTCTCTTCTCCTCTCTCCTTCTTATGCAATTGAAGTCCCCACCTACAATCCAAGGTGTAGAACTCGGGGGTGCCGCTCTTTCCAAGTCCGCCCAAAGCCTTCTTCTTTCCACATACCCATTTTCCCCATACACCACCGTGATTACCATGTTCTTCCCATTTCGTAGATCCTTTCCTTCGAGTTGAAGTAGTTGTGTCGTTTCCCATGTCACGTGTAAATCCATTTTGCTTTCATCCCACATCACAAGTATCCTTCCCGAATCCACGATCATGTTGTTTGCCGCCCATTGATTATTTCCCCATATAGCTCTCCGGAAGCGATCCAACTTCTTAGTCTTCACTTTGTGTTCCAAAATGCACACAACATCCGCCTTTGCCTCTCTTATTTTTCCCCGTATCATGTGTGCACGGCCGGGGAGATTTGCGCCGCGCACATTCCACACAAGCATATTCATGGTTTTGGAGTAGGGGATCGAGATCCCTTTCCACCTCGTGTTGCTCTTTGTTGCACCATGGCCTTCTCACGAACGGCTTTGAACGCCTCCGGTTGTGGGGAGATGGAGGACAAGTCCACCACCGGGGGTGGGGATGTAGCTTTTGTTCCCACCCTCGCCCCCCTCATTTCCTCCCTCATCACCCTATCCTCACTCTCGGGTTGCTCCACTTCACCGAGGCCCTTGAGAGCTTCAAACCGGCCACATGAACCTCCTTCCGAGGCTCCCCCACGGATGAGCACCAAATTCGAACTCCCCTTGTCCATCTCGTGTGCCACTCGTTTGGGAGAAGTCCACACCTCATTTTGGTTTGTGGCATTTCGAAAATCCTCCTCAAAAGCAAGAGTAACAACTCCTTCAAGTGCATCCACATCATTTTCTCTTTCTTTACCCACCCCTATGACACTTGTCACGTTTTGGTTTGGTCTCCCATCATTGGCTTTTTCCTTTCCACGTGTATCCTTCCCATTTGCTTCATGGCTGCCCAAAGGTGTAGCCCCCCATCAATTTCGAAATTCCCCCCAATAATTGGCTCAAGCAAAGAACATGCTTTTTCTTTTCCAAAGATGCTTTTTCCTTTTTGTCCTTCCCTTCCTTTTTGTCCCCCTCCACTAACTTTTTGTCCCCCTTGGTTTGTCCCATGTGCACCTACCCCCATGACCACCTCACCTCCGGTGACATCTCCGGTGAACTCTCCCGGCGCACCTCCGGCCAGCCCCTCCTCACCGGCAACCACTCCCAATACCTCATTTGTTTCTCCTTCAACGCCCATTCCAGCCACCACGTTTTCACCTTCAACCTCCTCTTGTGATTGCACTTCTTTCCCTCCTCTCCCCACCACCACCCATTCTTTGCTTTTCTTCTTTCCGACCGGCTTCACTTGGGCTCTACGTGGGCATCTCGCCGGAGCATGGCCAAAGTCCTTGCAATCATCGCAATACCCCAACCTCCACTCATACTCCACCGCAATATCCTCCTCCTCTCCATCCTCCACTTGAACTCGGATTCTTGGTGGGTAGTCAAACGTGCATGGAACTTCCACACACAAACGTGCATAAGCCAATCGCCTCCCCACCGCCGTGTTCTCATCCATGTTGAGGGGTCTTCCAATGACACTGGCTATAGTGCTCAAGTTCTTTGGTGACCAAAACCGCAAATCCAACTCCGGCATGCGGATCCAAATGGGCACCGTGGACATCTTCTCCCTCTTCATCACGGTTGTGGGTGTCCATCGTTGAACCACTAGAGGTGTGCCCCTCACAAACCAAGGGCCATTCTCAAGAACAAACTCCAAATCCTTGTGCATCGTGAAACGAAATAAGAGAAATCCCTCTTGCCGGCGAATCACTTCCAATCCTCCGGTGAGCTTCCACACCCTTTGCAAGTACTTCTCCAACGTGGGAAGGTGGGGTCTAAAGTCGACGAAGTACCCAAGCAAAACCTTATCCCATTTCTTCAAAGCCTCCACGACCTCCTCCCTTGAGCACCTTGCCATGCGCACGCCCTCCTTAACTTCCGGTTCCACGAACTCAAGAGCCGTGGATGCCCTTGGGCACGAGGAGAACAAGTCCGTCCATTTCCTCGGAGATGGTGCACCATTCCCCCTAGTGGTACTCCTCTTCCTCTAACTCCCCTTGCCGGCCCAAATGAGCATTTTGGAGGTCCAAAACATTGCCACAACCTCCATCTTGCATCACAACATGAGAAGAGCGACTAGATCGCTCCATAAAAGTGGAAAAAACGAAGATTTAAGTGGAAAAACGTGAAAAATGACCTAGGAAACCCATAGAAAACCCCATGCTTTCCCTAGAGCTTCTCTCTCCTACTTTTTCTCTTCTCCTTCCCGTCTCTTGTCTCTCTTTTTCACTATCTCTCATTATCCCATTCTTTCTATTTCTACTTCTCTTTCTCTCAACTCTCCTCCTTCTCTCTATCCGTTTCGTTCTCTCTCTCACTCTCCTTCTCATTCCTCTCTCTCTCATCTCTTTCCCTCTCTCCTCCATCTCTCTTTCCACCTTCTCCTTCTCTTTCTCCTTGCATGTCCCTCCTCCTCTCGCTCCTTCTCCCTCTCCTTCTCTCTCATGTCTCCCCCTCTCTCCTTATCTTTCCCTCTCTCCTCCTTCTACTTCTTTCTCTATTCTTATCCTTCCTTCTCTCCCCTCTCTCCTTCTCTTTCCTTCTCTCTCCCTCCTTCTCCTTGTTCTTCACTCTCTCTTATTGTCCCGCTCTCTCAACTTCTCACTCCTCTCTCTGATTCTCTCTTTCCTTCTATCTTCTCTCTCCTTATCCTCACTCTTCGTCTTCAATCTCCTTCCCTCCCTCTCCTCTATCCCCTTTTCCTTCTCCATCTCTCTCATCTTCTATTCTCTCCCCCTCTCTCTCTTGCCTTCTCCTTCTCTCTCTCCCTCTCCTCTTGCATCTCTCTCTCTCTATCTCCATCTCCGCTCTTTCTCTCTCCCTCTCTCTCCGTCTCCGTCTCCGTTTCCGTCTCCTTCTCCCTCCCCCATCTCCCTCTCCTTCACTCTCTCCCCTCCTCTCTCACTCTACCTTACTCTCTCGCTCTCCGTCTCCTTCTTCTCTCTCTCTTTCCTTCTCTCTCCTCCTTCTCTATCTCTCCTCTCTTCCACTCCTTCTCCTTCTCGGTCTCCTCCCCTCTCGCTCCCCTTGTCCTTCTCTCTCTCCTCATCTTCTCCCCACTCTTTTTTTTGCAAAGCAAAAAGGGAGGCTTAGCCTCTAATTCTATTGATAAGTATTGTTTACAACCTACAAAAATGAGTTTTTGAGCGCGGGTTTATGCCACACGCATAAACCAGCCACACCATACAATAAATCCGTATTTCTACCTATGCGCTACACAAAAGGAACTGATTACAATGTTACCATGCGCTAGAGACCACCACACTACATTTTATTACATCCAAATCAGCTCAAAGTGCGTGAGTTCTTCTTCATTCCTTGCTAATACCTTGATCTTATCTCCCATGCAACGGATTGTGTCCTTGATGAGTCTCATGAGTTCCTCCGGCCTTTTCTTCTCTCCCTCGAAGATCCTTCTATTCCTCTCTTGCCAACTTTCATGTACCATAGCATTAAAAGCCCATCTTCGTACTACCTTGTCTACTTCACTACCACTAGCATGCAAGATTCGTGTTGCCTCCCCCTCAAGGGTACTTGCAAAGTTTGGGCTGAGTTGTAGGCTTGCAAGGACCCTTTTCCATACATCTCTCGTGTATAGACAACCCCAAAAAAGGTGTTCGATATCCTCCTCCATGTCCTCACAAAGAACGCAAGTGGGATCTTCTCCCCACTCTCCCCTTCTCCTTTTCTCTCCTTGTTCTCCTTCTTTTTTTTTTGGCAAAGCAAAAGGGAGGCTTGGCCTCTAATTTCTATTAAGTATGAGTGTAAAATTTTACAACCTACCAAAATTGAAAAGAAAACAACATGAATCCGCGGGATATACATAGTGTATACCCGGCCTCTACCATGGACTCCTACTACAACGCCCTAAGGCTACACAACAACACACTCCCTACTATCTATACATCGTTTACTCCCTAACAAAACTTCGCCATTCTTCCTCGAACCTTCTTAAACTTTTGGGGCTGGCTTGGATCTCCTTTATATTTGTCCCCATGATTCGCACTTCTTCCTTGACGATGTTCACCACCTCCCTTGGTCGTTTTTGCTCATCTTCAAAGATTCGTCGGTTCCGTTCCATCCCACATTCGTGGACCACGGCACTTAAGGCCAAGCTCATAATATGCCCCTCCACCTTCGTCCCATGGGCTCCTATTATTCCATTCGCTTCAGCCTCCAACGTGGCATGGATGGGGTGGTTTAGATGCAATCCATGTCGGACATCACCCCAAACATCCCTAATGTACTCGCACTTCCAAAACAAGTGGGCCATGTCTTCCTCTCCTTTCTTGCACAAGACACACGTAGTGTCAAACTTTGCCCCTCTTTTCTTCATCAAACATGTAGTCATCAACCTTCCTCTTAGCGCCCGCCATAGTGTGAAGGAAAACTTTGGAACATTATGCTTATGCCACACTACCCGCGCCCATTTCACCTCTTCCTTTTGCTTGAGTACCCACGTACATGCCTCTCGCATCGTGAACTTCTCCATATTCGCTCCCTCACGCACGGGTTTGTCATCCCCCCCATGGATATGTGTCCCCAAAATACGTGGCCATAGCTCAATCATTTCAGAGGAGCGCGGATAAGGCAAGTCCCACTCACCTTCCCTTGTAAAATAAGACACCATCGTGTCCTTTGGCACACCCATATCATAATGTAGGCGCTCCCCTTCCGGTCGATGAAACACCGGCACACCACACCACGGGTCATAGAAAAAGCGGATATGTGTGCCATCTCCCACTTGATATTGAATCCTCTCCCACACTTGGCTTCGAACACTCAAAATGCCTCTCCAAGCCCACGAACAAGTTGATGGGGGTCGTGCAAGCCACATATTCCTATTTTTCATGTATTTCCGGCGCATGCACCTTACCCATAACGAGTCACTCCCTTCCACAACCAACCACAAGAGTCGCATCATCCCGGCGGTATTCCAATCAACTAGCCTTCGGAGTCCCAACCCGCCTTCAATCTTTGGTTGGCACAAATCCTTCCATGCAACGGCCACCCACTTCTTCTCACCCCCCCAAATAAAGTGAATCATAAGCCTCTCAACGTCGTTTAGAACACTTTTAGGCACCAAGAAAGCGGAGGTCCAATAAATGCTCATAGACGTAATAACACTCCTAACCAACTCCACCCGACCCGCCATAGAGAGGAATTTTCTCTTCCAAGTACTCAAGCGTGCCCTTACCTTCTCCACTAGGCCCGCACAATGGAGCCTCCCTAACCTTGCCGAGAACAAGGGAAGCCCCAAGTACATGACCGGAAAACCCACCTTCTCCATCCCAAGTGCCCACAAATCCAAGGCCCATGCCTCACATCACCTCCAGTAAAGACTTGACTCTTTGAAGTGTTTAAATGCAGCCCGGATGTGGCGGAAAAGTTCTCAAGGATCCTCTTTATAACTCTCGCATTCTCCTTCGTCGCATTTGCAAAAACCATCACGTCGTCGGCAAAGAGAAGGTGGGAAACCATCACGTCCCCACAACGGGCCGGCACAAAGGCTCCTCCTTTGGCTTCCTTGTTTATCATACTACTTAGGACTTCCATACGAAGCACAAATAAGTATGGTGCAAGTGGATCACCTTGCCTTAAACCATTTGTAGCTTTGAAAGGTATAGAATTCGCTCCATTTACCGTCACCACAAACGAAGCCCGCACACATGCCATAATCCATTAACTCCACTTGCTTGGGAACCCGAATCTTGAGAGCACCTCTTCAAGGAAAGTCCACGACACGGAATCATAAGCCTTTCTCAAGTCCAACTTGATGCACATCTGCCCTTGTCCTCTATCCAAGTGCATGTTGTGACAAACCTCGTGGGCAAGTAGGATGTTGTCACTAATCTGCCGCCCACTTACAAAGGCACTTTGCCTCTCTCCAACCAAGCGAGGGAGTACCTTCTTTAATCTACACGCCAAAACCTTCGAGATGTACCGGTACACCATATTACAAAGTGAAATAGGCCGATAGTCATCCACCGTGCTAGGAGTTGCCTTCTTTGGGATAATCGTGATGGAGGTGTAGTTGATTTGTTTTAGTAGCTTCCCACTCTTCATAAACGACTCAACTGCCTTTAGCATATCCCTCTTCACGCACACCCATGATGCCTTGAAGAACTTAGCATTAAATCCATCGGGCCCCGGTGCTTTGTCCACGTTTGAGTGCATCACCACCCATTCAAGCTCTTCCATAGTCACATTCTTGGTGAGGTCATTTGCTTCCATCTCCTCAAGATGAGGAAGCCTAAGGAGAGGATCGATGCTCCTAACCTGAAAACCATTAGCAAACAAATTAGAGTAACGGCGTCGAAACGCCTCGCGAATATCCCTCTCACACTCAAGTGTCACTCCCTCCACTAACACACTCCTCACATTGTTGGTGGCTCTCCTCACTCTAAGGGAAGCATGGAAAAATCTAGAGTTTCGATCTCCTTCTCGTAGTCATCGCACCCTCGATTTTTGCCTCACAAGGGACTCTTCTCTAGCAAGTGCATCATTTAACTCCTTACATCGGATCTCTAGCTCGAGGATATTCTCCTCCTCCGGTGTTTCCCTTCTCATGGTGCGCACCCTCTCAAGGGCTTCCTTTGCTTGCACTACATCTTGCTCCACATTACCAAAGGTGGCTCCACTCCACCTCTTCAATGCTTTCTTCACTTCCTCAAGTTTTGCTACCACCCGATACATCGGAGTTCCTTCCACAAGCGTAGACCAAGCCGTGCCTACCACGTGTGAGAACTCCTCATGTTCAGCCCAAAAGTTTGCAAATCGGAACACACGAGGTTTCCTATCAACCACCTTCTCCGTTGCCATGATGAGAGGGGAGTGATCACTCAACTCCTTTCCCCCCACCGCATAGTAAGAATCCGGAAATGCAGCCATCCATGCATGTGTAACAAGCATTCGATCGATACGCGTCTCAATGCACGCGTCCCCTTGAGAGGAGTTAGTCCATGTAAACTCGCACCCCGTGGAAGGAGCCTCGACAAGTTGTAATCGATCAATACAAGCATTAAATTCGTCCATGGCCGAAATGTTCACACCCGCCCCTCCTTTCTTCTCATTCCTTCGCCTAATGCAATTGAAATCACCACACACAAGCCAAGGGATGGAGTTTCCCGGTGCCGCCTTCTCAAGATCCGCCCAAAGAGGACGTCGTTCGACATGATCATTTGCCCCATATACCATTATCATCGCAACCACTTTACCATTAGCAATCTCCGTTCCTTCAAGTTGCACCATTTGCTTTGATTCCCACGTAACTCGGAGGTCCACCTTTGTGGCATCCCACATTACTAGAATTCGGCCCGAGTCCACAATCAAATTGTTTGCCGCCCATTGGTGTTGCCCCCAAATCGCCCTTCGAAACCGATCTAACTTCTTCGTCGTCACTTTGTGTTCCACAATACACACTACATCCGCCTTTACCTCCTTTATTTTTTCCCTAATCATGTGTGCTCGGCCGGGGAGGTTTGCGCCTCGCACATTCCATACTAGGATTATCATGGCTTTGGTGTAGGGGACCGGGGTCCCTTTCCGCCTCTATATGCTCTTTGTTGTGCCACCGCTTTCTCACGAATAATCTTAAACGCCTCGGGTTGTGGGGATAAGGATTCCAAATCCACCGAAGGTGGAGGTGAGGAGACCCTCTTGACCATGTTCCTCTTCTCCTCCCACGCCTCCAAGTCCCTTCCTTCCTCAAAAATACCCACATCCGCCAAGCCACTCAATGCCTCGAACCGACCCTTCTTTAATGTTGCACCTTGCCCCCTCACCACTCTTGGCGAGATTTCCCCTTGTTCACGTGCCACCTTTCTTGGTGCAACCCACCCATCCTTTGCATGGGATATGCTTAATTCCTCCTCCTCAAAATCACGTCCCCCTACATCATGTGTAGCCTTTTCCACTTGGCCACTCACATTTCCTCTCTCCTTCATGGCACAAATATCATCCATATTTCTTTTGTCTTTGCCATGTGTCACTCCCTTGTTTGCTCTTATCCCTTCCAAAGAAGTTGGGGTCTCCTCATGATTTTTGAATTCCCCCCCTATGATTGGTTCTTCCACAAAGCACACTTTTGTGCTTTTTATGACACCCTTTTTCTTTTTCATCTTTTGTCCCCCTTCTTTAACTTTTGGTCCCCCTTGCTCCTCCTCACGTGCCTCCCCCATGGTGCACACCTCCCCTCCGACGTCCTCCCCAGCCTCCTCCGGCGAGCCCCCGCCGGCAGCCTCCCCAACTCCGGCGAGCTTGTTTTCATTCATTTTTCCCGCATTTTCAACCCATGCCACTTCCTCATCCTTTTCCTCGTCCTCTTCCTCCTTTTCCTCCTCCACGACCTCCTCACTCCCTCCCTTTCCTCTCCTTCCAACCACCACCCATTCCTTCTTCTTCCCTTTCCCGGTTCCTACAAATTGTTGCTCCTTTTGAACCCTCCTTTGACACTTCTCACGGCCATGCCCAAACTCTTTGCAATCTTCACAATAACCAAGCTTCCATTCGTACTCTATTGCAATCTCCTCCACCTCCCCTCCTTCAATTTGCACTTGGACCGCCGAAGGGTAATCAAATGTGCACGACACCTCCACACAAACTCGAGCGTAGGCCAACCTTCTTCCCAAGGCCGTATTCTCATCCATGTAGAGTGGCCTTCCCATCACAGTAGCAATAACACTAAGGTTCTTGGGAGACCAAAAACGAAGGTCAAGTTCCGGCATACGTACCCAAATTGGAACCGTCGACATGGATGCTCGCTTCATCACCGTCGAAGGGGCCCATCGTTGCACCACAAGCGGCGTCCCCCTTACAAACCACGACCCATTTTCAAGGACCATCTCGAGATCCTTCATCAATGTGAAGCGAAACAACAAGAAACCCTCCCTTCGACGAATAACTTCCACACCACCGGAAAGCTTCCACAACCTTGGGAGGAATCTCTCAAGGGTGGGGAGGTGAGGACGAAAATCAACAAAGTATCCAAGAAGAACTTTATCCCATCTTTTAAGAGCATCCACCACTTCTTCCCTTGAACAAAATCCCCTACGCACCCCATCCTTCACTTCCGGCTCCACAAATTCCAAAGCCATTGATGCCCTTGGAGTCGACGTGAAGAGGTCCGTCCATTTTCGTGGTCCAAGAGGTTCACCCACCTCTCTCCCTTACTTTCCCGAGGCCTCCCCAATTTTGCCTCCACATCCACTTGTTGCGCATGTTGGAGATGCACCACCTTGCCACCATCCCCATCACACGTCATAGCTAGAGAAATGCGAAGAAAACGATCCAAAAGAGTGAAAAAACGAGAGATTTAGATGAAAAAACGAGAAGAACGACCCCAAAAACTCCTAGAATCACCCATGTTTCCCCAGAGCTTCTCTCTCCTACTTTTTCCTCCCTCCTTCACTCTTGTTCTCCTTCTTCTTCTCTCCCCTTCTTCTCCCTCCTTCCCTTCCTCCTCTCTCTCTCTCTCTCTCATCCCTCTCCGTCACCTTCACTCTCTCTCACTCCTCTCGTTCTCCTCCTTATCTCTCTCCTCCCCCTTTGTCTCTCCCCTTCTCCGCCTTATCTCCCTCCTCTCTCTTTGTCTCTCTCCTTCTCTCTTTCTCTCTCCCCCTTCTCTCTCCTTCTCTCTATTTCTCCCTCTTCTTACCATTGGTCTCTACTTCTCCTTCTCCCTCTCTCTTTCCTTCTCTCCTTCTCCTTCCCTTCCAATCTCCTATTCCTTCTCTCTCCCCTTCTCCTCGTCCTCCTCCATCTAGCTCACTTACGGACTCTCTCTCTCCCCTTCTCTCACTCTTTCTCCCTCTACCTCTCCTCTCTCTCTCAATGCTTCTTCATCTCTCCTTCTCTTTCTCTCTCTCCGCTTCTGTAAATCGTGGACTCCTCTCTCTCCTCTCTCTTCTTCTCGTTCTAATTCACACTCTCCTCCTCTGTTTCACTCCCTCCTTATATCTCTCCTTCTCCCTCTCTCTCTCATTCCCTATGGTTCTCTCTACTTATCTTCCTCTATCTATCCTCTCTCCCTCTCCTTTCCCTTCTCACTCTCTCCCCCTCTGTCCGCCTCTCCTCTCTCTCCTTCTCCTTCTAGCTCTCTCTCTCCATCTCCGTCTATCATCTTGTTCCGTCTCCCCGTTTCCCAATTTCCCTCTCTTTCGTCCTACACTCTCCATCTCTCTCTCTCCCCACTTCTCCTTCTCCTTCCCCCTCCTTCTCTCTCGCACCTCTCTCGTTCCCCTCTCCCTCGCCTTCTCGTCCTTCCCTCTCTCCCTCCTTTGTCGATCTCTCCACCTTTTCTCTCAACCTCTCTCCATCTCCTTCTCCTTCGCTGCCTCTCTCTCCTTTTTCGTCTTGTCTTTTTTCCTTCTCCTTCTCCTTCTCCTTCTCCGTCTCTCTCCGCTTCTTCACTCTTTCTAACCCTCTGCATCTCCTTCTCTCTCGTTCTCTCCTTCCCCTTATCCCTCTCTTTCTTTCTCCTTCTCTACCCTTCGCCTTCTCCATCTCCTTCTCTCTCTTTTTCTCCTTTTGTCCTCTCCTTAGTACTCTCTCTCCTTCACTATCCTACTTCCCTCTCCCTCTCCCTCCCCCTTCTCTTTCTCTCTCTCTCTCCGTCTCTTGTCTCTCTTTTTCACTATCTCTCCTTATCCCATTCTTTCTATTTCTACTTCTCTTTCTCTCAACTCTCCTCCTTCGCTCTATCCGTTTGGTTCTCTCTCTCACTCTCCTTCTCATTCCTCTCTCTCTCTCTCATCTCTTTCCCTCTCTCCTCCATCTCTCTTTCCACCTTCTCCTTCTCTTTCTCCATGCATGTCCCTCCTCCTCTCGCTCCTTCTCCCTCTCCTTCTCTCTCATGTCTCCCCCTCTCTCCTTATCTTTCCCTCTCTCCTCCTTCTACTTCTTTCTCTATTCTTATCCTTCCTTCTCTCCCCTCTCTCCTTCTCTTTCCTTCTCTCTCCCTCCTTCTCCTTGTTCTTCACTCTCTCTTATTGTCCCGCTCTCTCAACTTCTCACTCCTCTCTCTAATTCTCTCTTTCCTTCTATCTTCTCTCTCCTTATCCTTCACTCTTCGTCTTCAATCTCCTTCCCTCCCTCTCCTCTATCCCCTTTTCCTTCTCCATCTCTCTCATCTTCTATTCTCTCCCCCTCTCTCTCTTGCCTTCTCCTTCTCTCTCTCCCTCTCCTCTTGCATCTCTCTCTCTCTATCTCCATCTCCGCTCTTTCTCTCTCCCTCTCTCTCCGTCTCCGTCTCCGTTTCCGTCTCCTTCTCCCTCCCCCATCTCCCTCTCCTTCACTCTCTCCCCTCCTCTCTCACTCTACCTTACTCTCTCGCTCTCCGTCTCCTTCTTCTCTCTCTCTTTCCTTCTCTCTCCTCCTTCTCTATCTCTCCTCTCTTCCACTCCTTCTCCTTCTCGGTCTCCTCCCCTCTCGCTCCCCTTGTCCTTCTCTCTCTCCTCATCTTCTCCCCACTCTTTTTTTTGCAAAGCAAAAAGGGAGGCTTAGCCTCTAATTCTATTGATAAGTATTGTTTACAACCTACAAAAATGAGTTTTTGAGCGCGGGTTTATGCCACACGCATAAACCAGCCACACCATACAATAAATCCGTATTTCTACCTATGCGCTACACAAAAGGAACTGATTACAATGTTACCATGCGCTAGAGACCACCACACTACATTTTATTACATCCAAATCAGCTCAAAGTGCGTGAGTTCTTCTTCATTCCTTGCTAATACCTTGATCTTATCTCCCATGCAACGGATTGTGTCCTTGATGAGTCTCATGAGTTCCTCCGGCCTTTTCTTCTCTCCCTCGAAGATCCTTCTATTCCTCTCTTGCCAACTTTCATGTACCATAGCATTAAAAGCCCATCTTCGTACTACCTTGTCTACTTCACTACCACTAGCATGCAAGATTCGTGTTGCCTCCCCCTCAAGGGTACTTGCAAAGTTTGGGCTGAGTTGTAGGCTTGCAAGGACCCTTTTCCATACATCTCTCGTGTATAGACAACCCCAAAAAAGGTGTTCGATATCCTCCTCCATGTCCTCACAAAGAACGCAAGTGGGATCTTCTCCCCACTCTCCCCTTCTCCTTTTCTCTCCTTGTTCTCCTTCTTTTTTTTTTGGCAAAGCAAAAGGGAGGCTTGGCCTCTAATTTCTATTAAGTATGAGTGTAAAATTTTACAACCTACCAAAATTGAAAAGAAAACAACATGAATCCGCGGGATATACATAGTGTATACCCGGCCTCTACCATGGACTCCTACTACAACGCCCTAAGGCTACACAACAACACACTCCCTACTATCTATACATCGTTTACTCCCTAACAAAACTTCGCCATTCTTCCTCGAACCTTCTTAAACTTTTGGGGCTGGCTTGGATCTCCTTTATATTTGTCCCCATGATTCGCACTTCTTCCTTGACGATGTTCACCACCTCCCTTGGTCGTTTTTGCTCATCTTCAAAGATTCGTCGGTTCCGTTCCATCCCACATTCGTGGACCACGGCACTTAAGGCCAAGCTCATAATATGCCCCTCCACCTTCGTCCCATGGGCTCCTATTATTCCATTCGCTTCAGCCTCCAACGTGGCATGGATGGGGTGGTTTAGATGCAATCCATGTCGGACATCACCCCAAACATCCCTAATGTACTCGCACTTCCAAAACAAGTGGGCCATGTCTTCCTCTCCTTTCTTGCACAAGACACACGTAGTGTCAAACTTTGCCCCTCTTTTCTTCATCAAACATGTAGTCATCAACCTTCCTCTTAGCGCCCGCCATAGTGTGAAGGAAAACTTTGGAACATTATGCTTATGCCACACTACCCGCGCCCATTTCACCTCTTCCTTTTGCTTGAGTACCCACGTACATGCCTCTCGCATCGTGAACTTCTCCATATTCGCTCCCTCACGCACGGGTTTGTCATCCCCCCCATGGATATGTGTCCCCAAAATACGTGGCCATAGCTCAATCATTTCAGAGGAGCGCGGATAAGGCAAGTCCCACTCACCTTCCCTTGTAAAATAAGACACCATCGTGTCCTTTGGCACACCCATATCATAATGTAGGCGCTCCCCTTCCGGTCGATGAAACACCGGCACACCACACCACGGGTCATAGAAAAAGCGGATATGTGTGCCATCTCCCACTTGATATTGAATCCTCTCCCACACTTGGCTTCGAACACTCAAAATGCCTCTCCAAGCCCACGAACAAGTTGATGGGGGTCGTGCAAGCCACATATTCCTATTTTTCATGTATTTCCGGCGCATGCACCTTACCCATAACGAGTCACTCCCTTCCACAACCAACCACAAGAGTCGCATCATCCCGGCGGTATTCCAATCAACTAGCCTTCGGAGTCCCAACCCGCCTTCAATCTTTGGTTGGCACAAATCCTTCCATGCAACGGCCACCCACTTCTTCTCACCCCCCCAAATAAAGTGAATCATAAGCCTCTCAACGTCGTTTAGAACACTTTTAGGCACCAAGAAAGCGGAGGTCCAATAAATGCTCATAGACGTAATAACACTCCTAACCAACTCCACCCGACCCGCCATAGAGAGGAATTTTCTCTTCCAAGTACTCAAGCGTGCCCTTACCTTCTCCACTAGGCCCGCACAATGGAGCCTCCCTAACCTTGCCGAGAACAAGGGAAGCCCCAAGTACATGACCGGAAAACCCACCTTCTCCATCCCAAGTGCCCACAAATCCAAGGCCCATGCCTCACATCACCTCCAGTAAAGACTTGACTCTTTGAAGTGTTTAAATGCAGCCCGGATGTGGCGGAAAAGTTCTCAAGGATCCTCTTTATAACTCTCGCATTCTCCTTCGTCGCATTTGCAAAAACCATCACGTCGTCGGCAAAGAGAAGG
The DNA here is from genome assembly GCA_963682175.1 of Triglochin maritima. Taxonomy (NCBI): domain Eukaryota; kingdom Viridiplantae; phylum Streptophyta; class Magnoliopsida; order Alismatales; family Juncaginaceae; genus Triglochin; species Triglochin maritima. Next base: position 30,597,924 of record OY821776.1, on the reverse strand, counting down.
TGGGAAACCATCACGTCCCCACAACGGGCCGGCACAAAGGCTCCTCCTTTGGCTTCCTTGTTTATCATACTACTTAGGACTTCCATACGAAGCACAAATAAGTATGGTGCAAGTGGATCACCTTGCCTTAAACCATTTGTAGCTTTGAAAGGTATAGAATTCGCTCCATTTACCGTCACCACAAACGAAGCCCGCACACATGCCATAATCCATTAACTCCACTTGCTTGGGAACCCGAATCTTGAGAGCACCTCTTCAAGGAAAGTCCACGACACGGAATCATAAGCCTTTCTCAAGTCCAACTTGATGCACATCTGCCCTTGTCCTCTATCCAAGTGCATGTTGTGACAAACCTCGTGGGCAAGTAGGATGTTGTCACTAATCTGCCGCCCACTTACAAAGGCACTTTGCCTCTCTCCAACCAAGCGAGGGAGTACCTTCTTTAATCTACACGCCAAAACCTTCGAGATGTACCGGTACACCATATTACAAAGTGAAATAGGCCGATAGTCATCCACCGTGCTAGGAGTTGCCTTCTTTGGGATAATCGTGATGGAGGTGTAGTTGATTTGTTTTAGTAGCTTCCCACTCTTCATAAACGACTCAACTGCCTTTAGCATATCCCTCTTCACGCACACCCATGATGCCTTGAAGAACTTAGCATTAAATCCATCGGGCCCCGGTGCTTTGTCCACGTTTGAGTGCATCACCACCCATTCAAGCTCTTCCATAGTCACATTCTTGGTGAGGTCATTTGCTTCCATCTCCTCAAGATGAGGAAGCCTAAGGAGAGGATCGATGCTCCTAACCTGAAAACCATTAGCAAACAAATTAGAGTAACGGCGTCGAAACGCCTCGCGAATATCCCTCTCACACTCAAGTGTCACTCCCTCCACTAACACACTCCTCACATTGTTGGTGGCTCTCCTCACTCTAAGGGAAGCATGGAAAAATCTAGAGTTTCGATCTCCTTCTCGTAGTCATCGCACCCTCGATTTTTGCCTCACAAGGGACTCTTCTCTAGCAAGTGCATCATTTAACTCCTTACATCGGATCTCTAGCTCGAGGATATTCTCCTCCTCCGGTGTTTCCCTTCTCATGGTGCGCACCCTCTCAAGGGCTTCCTTTGCTTGCACTACATCTTGCTCCACATTACCAAAGGTGGCTCCACTCCACCTCTTCAATGCTTTCTTCACTTCCTCAAGTTTTGCTACCACCCGATACATCGGAGTTCCTTCCACAAGCGTAGACCAAGCCGTGCCTACCACGTGTGAGAACTCCTCATGTTCAGCCCAAAAGTTTGCAAATCGGAACACACGAGGTTTCCTATCAACCACCTTCTCCGTTGCCATGATGAGAGGGGAGTGATCACTCAACTCCTTTCCCCCCACCGCATAGTAAGAATCCGGAAATGCAGCCATCCATGCATGTGTAACAAGCATTCGATCGATACGCGTCTCAATGCACGCGTCCCCTTGAGAGGAGTTAGTCCATGTAAACTCGCACCCCGTGGAAGGAGCCTCGACAAGTTGTAATCGATCAATACAAGCATTAAATTCGTCCATGGCCGAAATGTTCACACCCGCCCCTCCTTTCTTCTCATTCCTTCGCCTAATGCAATTGAAATCACCACACACAAGCCAAGGGATGGAGTTTCCCGGTGCCGCCTTCTCAAGATCCGCCCAAAGAGGACGTCGTTCGACATGATCATTTGCCCCATATACCATTATCATCGCAACCACTTTACCATTAGCAATCTCCGTTCCTTCAAGTTGCACCATTTGCTTTGATTCCCACGTAACTCGGAGGTCCACCTTTGTGGCATCCCACATTACTAGAATTCGGCCCGAGTCCACAATCAAATTGTTTGCCGCCCATTGGTGTTGCCCCCAAATCGCCCTTCGAAACCGATCTAACTTCTTCGTCGTCACTTTGTGTTCCACAATACACACTACATCCGCCTTTACCTCCTTTATTTTTTCCCTAATCATGTGTGCTCGGCCGGGGAGGTTTGCGCCTCGCACATTCCATACTAGGATTATCATGGCTTTGGTGTAGGGGACCGGGGTCCCTTTCCGCCTCTATATGCTCTTTGTTGTGCCACCGCTTTCTCACGAATAATCTTAAACGCCTCGGGTTGTGGGGATAAGGATTCCAAATCCACCGAAGGTGGAGGTGAGGAGACCCTCTTGACCATGTTCCTCTTCTCCTCCCACGCCTCCAAGTCCCTTCCTTCCTCAAAAATACCCACATCCGCCAAGCCACTCAATGCCTCGAACCGACCCTTCTTTAATGTTGCACCTTGCCCCCTCACCACTCTTGGCGAGATTTCCCCTTGTTCACGTGCCACCTTTCTTGGTGCAACCCACCCATCCTTTGCATGGGATATGCTTAATTCCTCCTCCTCAAAATCACGTCCCCCTACATCATGTGTAGCCTTTTCCACTTGGCCACTCACATTTCCTCTCTCCTTCATGGCACAAATATCATCCATATTTCTTTTGTCTTTGCCATGTGTCACTCCCTTGTTTGCTCTTATCCCTTCCAAAGAAGTTGGGGTCTCCTCATGATTTTTGAATTCCCCCCCTATGATTGGTTCTTCCACAAAGCACACTTTTGTGCTTTTTATGACACCCTTTTTCTTTTTCATCTTTTGTCCCCCTTCTTTAACTTTTGGTCCCCCTTGCTCCTCCTCACGTGCCTCCCCCATGGTGCACACCTCCCCTCCGACGTCCTCCCCAGCCTCCTCCGGCGAGCCCCCGCCGGCAGCCTCCCCAACTCCGGCGAGCTTGTTTTCATTCATTTTTCCCGCATTTTCAACCCATGCCACTTCCTCATCCTTTTCCTCGTCCTCTTCCTCCTTTTCCTCCTCCACGACCTCCTCACTCCCTCCCTTTCCTCTCCTTCCAACCACCACCCATTCCTTCTTCTTCCCTTTCCCGGTTCCTACAAATTGTTGCTCCTTTTGAACCCTCCTTTGACACTTCTCACGGCCATGCCCAAACTCTTTGCAATCTTCACAATAACCAAGCTTCCATTCGTACTCTATTGCAATCTCCTCCACCTCCCCTCCTTCAATTTGCACTTGGACCGCCGAAGGGTAATCAAATGTGCACGACACCTCCACACAAACTCGAGCGTAGGCCAACCTTCTTCCCAAGGCCGTATTCTCATCCATGTAGAGTGGCCTTCCCATCACAGTAGCAATAACACTAAGGTTCTTGGGAGACCAAAAACGAAGGTCAAGTTCCGGCATACGTACCCAAATTGGAACCGTCGACATGGATGCTCGCTTCATCACCGTCGAAGGGGCCCATCGTTGCACCACAAGCGGCGTCCCCCTTACAAACCACGACCCATTTTCAAGGACCATCTCGAGATCCTTCATCAATGTGAAGCGAAACAACAAGAAACCCTCCCTTCGACGAATAACTTCCACACCACCGGAAAGCTTCCACAACCTTGGGAGGAATCTCTCAAGGGTGGGGAGGTGAGGACGAAAATCAACAAAGTATCCAAGAAGAACTTTATCCCATCTTTTAAGAGCATCCACCACTTCTTCCCTTGAACAAAATCCCCTACGCACCCCATCCTTCACTTCCGGCTCCACAAATTCCAAAGCCATTGATGCCCTTGGAGTCGACGTGAAGAGGTCCGTCCATTTTCGTGGTCCAAGAGGTTCACCCACCTCTCTCCCTTACTTTCCCGAGGCCTCCCCAATTTTGCCTCCACATCCACTTGTTGCGCATGTTGGAGATGCACCACCTTGCCACCATCCCCATCACACGTCATAGCTAGAGAAATGCGAAGAAAACGATCCAAAAGAGTGAAAAAACGAGAGATTTAGATGAAAAAACGAGAAGAACGACCCCAAAAACTCCTAGAATCACCCATGTTTCCCCAGAGCTTCTCTCTCCTACTTTTTCCTCCCTCCTTCACTCTTGTTCTCCTTCTTCTTCTCTCCCCTTCTTCTCCCTCCTTCCCTTCCTCCTCTCTCTCTCTCTCTCTCATCCCTCTCCGTCACCTTCACTCTCTCTCACTCCTCTCGTTCTCCTCCTTATCTCTCTCCTCCCCCTTTGTCTCTCCCCTTCTCCGCCTTATCTCCCTCCTCTCTCTTTGTCTCTCTCCTTCTCTCTTTCTCTCTCCCCCTTCTCTCTCCTTCTCTCTATTTCTCCCTCTTCTTACCATTGGTCTCTACTTCTCCTTCTCCCTCTCTCTTTCCTTCTCTCCTTCTCCTTCCCTTCCAATCTCCTATTCCTTCTCTCTCCCCTTCTCCTCGTCCTCCTCCATCTAGCTCACTTACGGACTCTCTCTCTCCCCTTCTCTCACTCTTTCTCCCTCTACCTCTCCTCTCTCTCTCAATGCTTCTTCATCTCTCCTTCTCTTTCTCTCTCTCCGCTTCTGTAAATCGTGGACTCCTCTCTCTCCTCTCTCTTCTTCTCGTTCTAATTCACACTCTCCTCCTCTGTTTCACTCCCTCCTTATATCTCTCCTTCTCCCTCTCTCTCTCATTCCCTATGGTTCTCTCTACTTATCTTCCTCTATCTATCCTCTCTCCCTCTCCTTTCCCTTCTCACTCTCTCCCCCTCTGTCCGCCTCTCCTCTCTCTCCTTCTCCTTCTAGCTCTCTCTCTCCATCTCCGTCTATCATCTTGTTCCGTCTCCCCGTTTCCCAATTTCCCTCTCTTTCGTCCTACACTCTCCATCTCTCTCTCTCCCCACTTCTCCTTCTCCTTCCCCCTCCTTCTCTCTCGCACCTCTCTCGTTCCCCTCTCCCTCGCCTTCTCGTCCTTCCCTCTCTCCCTCCTTTGTCGATCTCTCCACCTTTTCTCTCAACCTCTCTCCATCTCCTTCTCCTTCGCTGCCTCTCTCTCCTTTTTCGTCTTGTCTTTTTTCCTTCTCCTTCTCCTTCTCCTTCTCCGTCTCTCTCCGCTTCTTCACTCTTTCTAACCCTCTGCATCTCCTTCTCTCTCGTTCTCTCCTTCCCCTTATCCCTCTCTTTCTTTCTCCTTCTCTACCCTTCGCCTTCTCCATCTCCTTCTCTCTCTTTTTCTCCTTTTGTCCTCTCCTTAGTACTCTCTCTCCTTCACTATCCTACTTCCCTCTCCCTCTCCCTCCCCCTTCTCTTTCTCTCTCTCTCTCCGTCTCTTGTCTCTCTTTTTCACTATCTCTCCTTATCCCATTCTTTCTATTTCTACTTCTCTTTCTCTCAACTCTCCTCCTTCGCTCTATCCGTTTGGTTCTCTCTCTCACTCTCCTTCTCATTCCTCTCTCTCTCTCTCATCTCTTTCCCTCTCTCCTCCATCTCTCTTTCCACCTTCTCCTTCTCTTTCTCCATGCATGTCCCTCCTCCTCTCGCTCCTTCTCCCTCTCCTTCTCTCTCATGTCTCCCCCTCTCTCCTTATCTTTCCCTCTCTCCTCCTTCTACTTCTTTCTCTATTCTTATCCTTCCTTCTCTCCCCTCTCTCCTTCTCTTTCCTTCTCTCTCCCTCCTTCTCCTTGTTCTTCACTCTCTCTTATTGTCCCGCTCTCTCAACTTCTCACTCCTCTCTCTAATTCTCTCTTTCCTTCTATCTTCTCTCTCCTTATCCTTCACTCTTCGTCTTCAATCTCCTTCCCTCCCTCTCCTCTATCCCCTTTTCCTTCTCCATCTCTCTCATCTTCTATTCTCTCCCCCTCTCTCTCTTGCCTTCTCCTTCTCTCTCTCCCTCTCCTCTTGCATCTCTCTCTCTCTATCTCCATCTCCGCTCTTTCTCTCTCCCTCTCTCTCCGTCTCCGTCTCCGTTTCCGTCTCCTTCTCCCTCCCCCATCTCCCTCTCCTTCACTCTCTCCCCTCCTCTCTCACTCTACCTTACTCTCTCGCTCTCCGTCTCCTTCTTCTCTCTCTCTTTCCTTCTCTCTCCTCCTTCTCTATCTCTCCTCTCTTCCACTCCTTCTCCTTCTCGGTCTCCTCCCCTCTCGCTCCCCTTGTCCTTCTCTCTCTCCTCATCTTCTCCCCACTCTTTTTTTTGCAAAGCAAAAAGGGAGGCTTAGCCTCTAATTCTATTGATAAGTATTGTTTACAACCTACAAAAATGAGTTTTTGAGCGCGGGTTTATGCCACACGCATAAACCAGCCACACCATACAATAAATCCGTATTTCTACCTATGCGCTACACAAAAGGAACTGATTACAATGTTACCATGCGCTAGAGACCACCACACTACATTTTATTACATCCAAATCAGCTCAAAGTGCGTGAGTTCTTCTTCATTCCTTGCTAATACCTTGATCTTATCTCCCATGCAACGGATTGTGTCCTTGATGAGTCTCATGAGTTCCTCCGGCCTTTTCTTCTCTCCCTCGAAGATCCTTCTATTCCTCTCTTGCCAACTTTCATGTACCATAGCATTAAAAGCCCATCTTCGTACTACCTTGTCTACTTCACTACCACTAGCATGCAAGATTCGTGTTGCCTCCCCCTCAAGGGTACTTGCAAAGTTTGGGCTGAGTTGTAGGCTTGCAAGGACCCTTTTCCATACATCTCTCGTGTATAGACAACCCCAAAAAAGGTGTTCGATATCCTCCTCCATGTCCTCACAAAGAACGCAAGTGGGATCTTCTCCCCACTCTCCCCTTCTCCTTTTCTCTCCTTGTTCTCCTTCTTTTTTTTTTGGCAAAGCAAAAGGGAGGCTTGGCCTCTAATTTCTATTAAGTATGAGTGTAAAATTTTACAACCTACCAAAATTGAAAAGAAAACAACATGAATCCGCGGGATATACATAGTGTATACCCGGCCTCTACCATGGACTCCTACTACAACGCCCTAAGGCTACACAACAACACACTCCCTACTATCTATACATCGTTTACTCCCTAACAAAACTTCGCCATTCTTCCTCGAACCTTCTTAAACTTTTGGGGCTGGCTTGGATCTCCTTTATATTTGTCCCCATGATTCGCACTTCTTCCTTGACGATGTTCACCACCTCCCTTGGTCGTTTTTGCTCATCTTCAAAGATTCGTCGGTTCCGTTCCATCCCACATTCGTGGACCACGGCACTTAAGGCCAAGCTCATAATATGCCCCTCCACCTTCGTCCCATGGGCTCCTATTATTCCATTCGCTTCAGCCTCCAACGTGGCATGGATGGGGTGGTTTAGATGCAATCCATGTCGGACATCACCCCAAACATCCCTAATGTACTCGCACTTCCAAAACAAGTGGGCCATGTCTTCCTCTCCTTTCTTGCACAAGACACACGTAGTGTCAAACTTTGCCCCTCTTTTCTTCATCAAACATGTAGTCATCAACCTTCCTCTTAGCGCCCGCCATAGTGTGAAGGAAAACTTTGGAACATTATGCTTATGCCACACTACCCGCGCCCATTTCACCTCTTCCTTTTGCTTGAGTACCCACGTACATGCCTCTCGCATCGTGAACTTCTCCATATTCGCTCCCTCACGCACGGGTTTGTCATCCCCCCCATGGATATGTGTCCCCAAAATACGTGGCCATAGCTCAATCATTTCAGAGGAGCGCGGATAAGGCAAGTCCCACTCACCTTCCCTTGTAAAATAAGACACCATCGTGTCCTTTGGCACACCCATATCATAATGTAGGCGCTCCCCTTCCGGTCGATGAAACACCGGCACACCACACCACGGGTCATAGAAAAAGCGGATATGTGTGCCATCTCCCACTTGATATTGAATCCTCTCCCACACTTGGCTTCGAACACTCAAAATGCCTCTCCAAGCCCACGAACAAGTTGATGGGGGTCGTGCAAGCCACATATTCCTATTTTTCATGTATTTCCGGCGCATGCACCTTACCCATAACGAGTCACTCCCTTCCACAACCAACCACAAGAGTCGCATCATCCCGGCGGTATTCCAATCAACTAGCCTTCGGAGTCCCAACCCGCCTTCAATCTTTGGTTGGCACAAATCCTTCCATGCAACGGCCACCCACTTCTTCTCACCCCCCCAAATAAAGTGAATCATAAGCCTCTCAACGTCGTTTAGAACACTTTTAGGCACCAAGAAAGCGGAGGTCCAATAAATGCTCATAGACGTAATAACACTCCTAACCAACTCCACCCGACCCGCCATAGAGAGGAATTTTCTCTTCCAAGTACTCAAGCGTGCCCTTACCTTCTCCACTAGGCCCGCACAATGGAGCCTCCCTAACCTTGCCGAGAACAAGGGAAGCCCCAAGTACATGACCGGAAAACCCACCTTCTCCATCCCAAGTGCCCACAAATCCAAGGCCCATGCCTCACATCACCTCCAGTAAAGACTTGACTCTTTGAAGTGTTTAAATGCAGCCCGGATGTGGCGGAAAAGTTCTCAAGGATCCTCTTTATAACTCTCGCATTCTCCTTCGTCGCATTTGCAAAAACCATCACGTCGTCGGCAAAGAGAAGGTGGGAAACCATCACGTCCCCACAACAGGCCGGCACAAAGGCTCCTCCTTCGGCTTCCTTGTTTATCATACTACTTAGGACTTCCATACGAAGCACAAATAAGTATGGTGCAAGTGGATCACCTTGCCTTAAACCATTTGTAGCTTTGAAAGGTATAGAATTCGCTCCATTTACCGTCACCACAAACGAAGCCCGCACACATGCCATAATCCATTAACTCCACTTGCTTGGGAACCCGAATCTTGAGAGCACCTCTTCAAGGAAAGTCCACGACACGGAATCATAAGCCTTTCTCAAGTCCAACTTGATGCACATCTGCCCTTGTCCTCTATCCAAGTGCATGTTGTGACAAACCTCGTGGGCAAGTAGGATGTTGTCACTAATCTGCCGCCCACTTACAAAGGCACTTTGCGTCTCTCCAACCAAGCGAGGGAGTACCTTCTTTAATCTACACGCCAAAACCTTCGAGATGTACCGGTACACCATATTACAAAGTGAAATAGGCCGATAGTCATCCACCGTGCTAGGAGTTGCCTTCTTTGGGATAATCGTGATGGAGGTGTAGTTGATTTGTTTTAGTAGCTTCCCACTCTTCATAAACGACTCAACTGCCTTTAGCATATCCCTCTTCACGCACACCCATGATGCCTTGAAGAACTTAGCATTAAATCCATCGGGCCCCGGTGCTTTGTCCACGTTTGAGTGCATCACCACCCATTCAAGCTCTTCCATAGTCACATTCTTGGTGAGGTCATTTGCTTCCATCTCCTCAAGATGAGGAAGCCTAAGGAGAGGATCGATGCTCCTAACCTGAAAACCATTAGCAAACAAATTAGAGTAACGGCGTCGAAACGCCTCGCGAATATCCCTCTCACACTCAAGTGTCACTCCCTCCACTAACACACTCCTCACATTGTTGGTGGCTCTCCTCACTCTAAGGGAAGCATGGAAAAATCTAGAGTTTCGATCTCCTTCTCGTAGTCATCGCACCCTCGATTTTTGCCTCACAAGGGACTCTTCTCTAGCAAGTGCATCATTTAACTCCTTACATCGGATCTCTAGCTCGAGGATATTCTCCTCCTCCGGTGTTTCCCTTCTCATGGTGCGCACCCTCTCAAGGGCTTCCTTTGCTTGCACTACATCTTGCTCCACATTACCAAAGGTGGCTCCACTCCACCTCTTCAATGCTTTCTTCACTTCCTCAAGTTTTGCTACCACCCGATACATCGGAGTTCCTTCCACAAGCGTAGACCAAGCCGTGCCTACCACGTGTGAGAACTCCTCATGTTCAGCCCAAAAGTTTGCAAATCGGAACACACGAGGTTTCCTATCAACCACCTTCTCCGTTGCCATGATGAGAGGGGAGTGATCACTCAACTCCTTTCCCCCCACCGCATAGTAAGAATCCGGAAATGCAGCCATCCATGCATGTGTAACAAGCATTCGATCGATACGCGTCTCAATGCACGCGTCCCCTTGAGAGGAGTTAGTCCATGTAAACTCGCACCCCGTGGAAGGAGCCTCGACAAGTTGTAATCGATCAATACAAGCATTAAATTCGTCCATGGCCGAAATGTTCACACCCGCCCCTCCTTTCTTCTCATTCCTTCGCCTAATGCAATTGAAATCACCACACACAAGCCAAGGGATGGAGTTTCCCGGTGCCGCCTTCTCAAGATCCGCCCAAAGAGGACGTCGTTCGACATGATCATTTGCCCCATATACCATTATCATCGCAACCACTTTACCATTAGCAATCTCCGTTCCTTCAAGTTGCACCATTTGCTTTGATTCCCACGTAACTCGGAGGTCCACCTTTGTGGCATCCCACATTACTAGAATTCGGCCCGAGTCCACAATCAAATTGTTTGCCGCCCATTGGTGTTGCCCCCAAATCGCCCTTCGAAACCGATCTAACTTCTTCGTCGTCACTTTGTGTTCCACAATACACACTACATCCGCCTTTACCTCCTTTATTTTTTCCCTAATCATGTGTGCTCGGCCGGGGAGGTTTGCGCCTCGCACATTCCATACTAGGATTATCATGGCTTTGGTGTAGGGGACCGGGGTCCCTTTCCGCCTCTATATGCTCTTTGTTGTGCCACCGCTTTCTCACGAATAATCTTAAACGCCTCGGGTTGTGGGGATAAGGATTCCAAATCCACCGAAGGTGGAGGTGAGGAGACCCTCTTGACCATGTTCCTCTTCTCCTCCCACGCCTCCAAGTCCCTTCCTTCCTCAAAAATACCCACATCCGCCAAGCCACTCAATGCCTCGAACCGACCCTTCTTTAATGTTGCACCTTGCCCCCTCACCACTCTTGGCGAGATTTCCCCTTGTTCACGTGCCACCTTTCTTGGTGCAACCCACCCATCCTTTGCATGGGATATGCTTAATTCCTCCTCCTCAAAATCACGTCCCCCTACATCATGTGTAGCCTTTTCCACTTGGCCACTCACATTTCCTCTCTCCTTCATGGCACAAATATCATCCATATTTCTTTTGTCTTTGCCATGTGTCACTCCCTTGTTTGCTCTTATCCCTTCCAAAGAAGTTGGGGTCTCCTCATGATTTTTGAATTCCCCCCCTATGATTGGTTCTTCCACAAAGCACACTTTTGTGCTTTTTATGACACCCTTTTTCTTTTTCATCTTTTGTCCCCCTTCTTTAACTTTTGGTCCCCCTTGCTCCTCCTCACGTGCCTCCCCCATGGTGCACACCTCCCCTCCGACGTCCTCCCCAGCCTCCTCCGGCGAGCCCCCGCCGGCAGCCTCCCCAACTCCGGCGAGCTTGTTTTCATTCATTTTTCCCGCATTTTCAACCCATGCCACTTCCTCATCCTTTTCCTCGTCCTCTTCCTCCTTTTCCTCCTCCACGACCTCCTCACTCCCTCCCTTTCCTCTCCTTCCAACCACCACCCATTCCTTCTTCTTCCCTTTCCCGGTTCCTACAAATTGTTGCTCCTTTTGAACCCTCCTTTGACACTTCTCACGGCCATGCCCAAACTCTTTGCAATCTTCACAATAACCAAGCTTCCATTCGTACTCTATTGCAATCTCCTCCACCTCCCCTCCTTCAATTTGCACTTGGACCGCCGAAGGGTAATCAAATGTGCACGACACCTCCACACAAACTCGAGCGTAGGCCAACCTTCTTCCCAAGGCCGTATTCTCATCCATGTAGAGTGGCCTTCCCATCACAGTAGCAATAACACTAAGGTTCTTGGGAGACCAAAAACGAAGGTCAAGTTCCGGCATACGTACCCAAATTGGAACCGTCGACATGGATGCTCGCTTCATCACCGTCGAAGGGGCCCATCGTTGCACCACAAGCGGCGTCCCCCTTACAAACCACGACCCATTTTCAAGGACCATCTCGAGATCCTTCATCAATGTGAAGCGAAACAACAAGAAACCCTCCCTTCGACGAATAACTTCCACACCACCGGAAAGCTTCCACAACCTTGGGAGGAATCTCTCAAGGGTGGGGAGGTGAGGACGAAAATCAACAAAGTATCCAAGAAGAACTTTATCCCATCTTTTAAGAGCATCCACCACTTCTTCCCTTGAACAAAATCCCCTACGCACCCCATCCTTCACTTCCGGCTCCACAAATTCCAAAGCCATTGATGCCCTTGGAGTCGACGTGAAGAGGTCCGTCCATTTTCGTGGTCCAAGAGGTTCACCCACCTCTCTCCCTTACTTTCCCGAGGCCTCCCCAATTTTGCCTCCACATCCACTTGTTGCGCATGTTGGAGATGCACCACCTTGCCACCATCCCCATCACACGTCATAGCTAGAGAAATGCGAAGAAAACGATCCAAAAGAGTGAAAAAACGAGAGATTTAGATGAAAAAACGAGAAGAACGACCCCAAAAACTCCTAGAATCGCCCATGTTTCCCCAGAGCTTCTCTCTCCTACTTTTTCCTCCCTCCTTCACTCTTGTTCTCCTTCTTCTTCTCTCCCCTTCTTCTCCCTCCTTCCCTTCCTCCTCTCTCTCTCTCTCTCTCATCCCTCTCCGTCACCTTCACTCTCTCTCACTCCTCTCGTTCTCCTCCTTATCTCTCTCCTCCCCCTTTGTCTCTCCCCTTCTCCGCCTTTCTCGTTCTCCTCCTTATCTCCCTCCTCTCTCTTTGTCTCTCTCCTTCTCTCTTTCTCTCTCCCCCTTCTCTCTCCTTCTCTCTATTTCTCCCTCTTCTTACCATTGTTCTCTACTTCTCCTTCTCCCTCTCTCTTTCCTTCTCTCCTTCTCCTTCCCTTCCAATCTCCTATTCCTTCTCTCTACCCTTCTCCTCGTCCTCCTCCATCTAGCTCACTTACGGACTCTCTCTCCCCTTCTCTCACTCTTTCTCCCTCTACCTCTCCTCTCTCTCTCAATGCTTCTTCATCTCTCCTTCTCTCTCTCTCTCTCTCCGCTTCTGTAAATCGTGGACTCCTCTCTCTCCTCTCTCTTCTTCTCGTTCTAATTCACACTCTCCTCCTCTGTTTCACTCCCTCCTTATCTCTTTCCTTCTCCCTCTCTCTCTCATTCCCTATGGTTCTCTCTACTTCTCTTCCTCTATCTCTCCTCTCTCCCTCTCCTTTCCCTTCTCACTCTCTCCCCCTCTGTCCGCCTCTCCTCTCTCTCCTTCTCCTTCTAGCTCTCTCTCTCCATCTCCGTCTATCATCTTGTTCCGTCTCCCCGTTTCCTAATTTCCCTCTCTTTCGTCCTACACTCTCCATCTCTCTCTCCCCATTTCTCCTTCTCCTTCCCCCTCCTTCTCTCTCGCACCTCTCTCGTTCCCCTCTCCCTCGCCTTCTCGTCCTTCCCTCTCTCCCTCCTTTGTCGATCTCTCCACCTTTTCTCTCAACCTCTCTCCATCTCCTTCTCCTTCGCTGCCTCTCTCTCCTTTTTCTTCTTGTCTTTTTCCTTCTCCTACTCCTTCTCCGTCTCTCTCCGCTTCTTCACTCTTTCTAACCCTCTGCATCTCCTTCTCTCTCGTTCTCTCCTGCCCCTTATCCCTCTCTTTCTTTCTCCTTCTCTACCCTTCGCCTTCTCCATCTCCTTCTCTCTCTTTTTCTCCTTTTGTCCTCTCCTTAGTACTCTCTCTCCTTCATTATCCTACTTCCCTCTCCCTCCCCCTTCTCTCTCTCTCTCTCTCTCTCTCTCTCTCTCTCCATCTCTTGTCTCTCTTTTTCACTATCTCTCCTTATCCCATTCTTTCTATTTCTACTTCTCTTTCTCTCAACTCTCCTCCTTCTCTCTATCCGTTTCGTTCTCTCTCTCACTCTCCTTCTCATTCCCCTCTCTCTCTCATCTCTTTCCCTCTCTCCTCCATCTCTCTTTCAACCTTCTCCTTCTCTTTCTCCTTGCATGTCCCTCCTCCTCTCGCTCCTTCTCCCTCTCCTTCTCTCTCATGTCTCCCCCTCTCTCCTCCTTCTACTTCTTTCTCTATTCTTATCCTTCCTTCTCTCCCCTCTCTCCTTCTCTTTCCTTCTCTCTCCCTCCTTCTCCTTGTTCTTCACTCTCTCTTATTGTCCCGCTCCCTCAACTTCTCACTCCTCTCTCTGATTCTCTCTTTCCTTCTATATTCTCTCTCCTTATCCTTCACTCTTCGTCTTCAATCTCCTTCCCTCCCGCTCCTCTACTTCAATCCCTCTCCTCTATCCCCTTTTCCTTCTCCATCTCAATCATCTTCTTGTCTCTCCCCCTCTCTCTCTTGCCTTCTCCTTCTCTCTCTCCCTCTCCTCTTGCATCTCTCTCTCTCTATCTCCATCTCCGCTCTTTCTCTCTCCCTCTCTCTCCATCTCTGTCTCCGTTTCCGTCTCCTTCTCCCTCCCCTCCCCCATCTCCCTCTCCTTCACTCTCTCCCCTCCTCTCTAACTCTACCTTACTCTCTCGCTCTCCGTCTCCTTCTTCTCTCTCTCTTTCCTTCTCTCTCCTCCTTCTCTATCTCTCCTTTTTTTTTTTTGCAAAGCAAAAAGGGAGGCGAGCCTCCAAGTGTATATATAGCACACAAGTGCTGAAAATTACAAGATTCGGATTATGCGACTATGCACAATCGGATGCTAACATGCAAGGGTCACATTACAAGTGTGGTATCCTACCAAAATCAAAGACAATAGGCTCCCCACACACGGGCAAGTCCCATTACAACCATCTCACTCTAATCTCCTCACACTGACATGGATCATTTCGCTTGCTATTTGTGGCCTTCAATCTCACCATCTCCTTTATGTTATGTAGCACAATGGACACCGGTCGTTGCTGCCCCTCCATCACACGCATACTCCTTTCTTGCCAAAGTAAATAAATGGTGCAACCATATGCTAGACGTGCCATGTTTTTCTCCAACGTATTCCTTGGAGCCGAAGTGATCCTTTCAAGTTCTTCATGGATTCCATCACTCCCCATTCCGCGGATGTGCAACACATCAAGGATCCCATGCCATACTTCTTTTGAGAAGCTACACTCCCAAAAGAGGTATTCCACACTCTCCCCCGCACACTTGCAAAGTGAACACCGGGAGATCACATGTGTATGTCGTCCCCAAAGTAGGTACATTGTCGGAAGCCGGTTTCTCATGGCTCTCCACATACATAAGGATACTCGGGGTATGGCAAGGGAGTGCCACACCCCATGGGACCAGCCCACTCGTGGCCCCTCCCTACGGATTGAATTCCATGCGGCCTTTAGTGAGAAGGCCTTCCTTCCACTCTCCTCCCAACAAAGGACATCCGCACCCCTCGTAGGCTTTATGCCTCGCACCCTTTGCCAAAGCTCCTCCATGAAGAGCGATTTGGGGAATGGCAGCCTCCATCCATCCTCTCCCAAGAAGTGGGACACCCTTGTGTCCAAGGGAACCCCCCATATCATAGTGAAATCTAGCACCTTGATCCTCGCAAATGAAAGGCCTCCCACACCATGGATCCTCAAAGAAGCGCACATTCGTGCCATCCCCAATCTCAAAGAAGAATGTTTCTCGTGCTTTAGCTTGGAGGCGTAGCACACCTCTCCAAGCCCAAGAACAACTAGCCGGCGGTCTAGCATGCCACACACTCTTGTTGCGCAAATACTTGCTCCGGATAGCCTTTACCCAAAGAGATGGCTTGTTTGCCGCCACCATCCAAAACAATCGCAGCAACCCGACATCATTCCACTCGGTGAGACGTCGAAAACCAAGCCCACCCTCGAGCTTGGAAGTACATATATCCTTCCACGACACGAGTACCATCTTTTTTTCTCCTCCCCAAATGAAGTGCGTCATGATACTCTCAATCTCACCCAAGATGCTTCGTGGTATATAGAAGGCCGAAGTCCAAAATACACTAAAGGAGACAAGCACGCTCCTAACCAACTCCACCTGACCCGCCATAGAGAGAAGTCCCCTTCGCCACTCACTCAACTTTGCCCTCACCTTTGCCACAAGGCTTTGGCAATGACGGTTGCTCAAACGGGAAGATATCAATGGCAGCCCAAGGTACCTAACCAGTAGAACCGCCGGTTTCATTTGAAGGAAGTTAGCAATCCACTCTTTATCCCTATGGTCCCCTCCTAAGAATAGGTTGCTCTTCTCCGTATTCAACCGAAGGCCCGACATAGCTTCAAACTTGTCCATAATGCGCTTTATAGTGATCGCATTCTCCTTTGTAGCTTCGGCGAACACCATCACGTCATCGGCAAACAAGAGGTGAGAAATCCGTTCTTTGCCACACCTTAACGGAGTGAGTCTACCGGCAGCCACCTCCTCCTTTACAAGAGCACTAAGGACCTCCATGCTAAGCACAAATAGATATGGTGCCATCGGGTCCCCTTGCCTAAGCCCATTCTTTGCCACAAACGAAGCTGAATTTTGGCCATTCACATTTACCACAAAGGATGCTCTCACACAAGCCGCCACCCATCTTCTCCATTTCGAGGTAAACTCAAAGCGTGCAAGGACCGCATCCAAGAATTCCCATGATAGCGAGTCATACGCTTTCCTAAGATCAAGTTGTAGACACATGCGTCCGCGTCCCACCTCAAGATGCATTTTATGGCACAACTCATGTGCCAATAGGATATTGTCCGCAATATTGTGCCCCTTGACAAACGCACTTTGCTCCTCTCCCACCAAGCGTGGTAGCACACTCTTCAATCGGTTTGCCATAATCTTGGACATGAAACGGTAGAGCATGTTGCACAATGAGATAGGCCTATAGTCATCAACGCACTTGGGGGTGTTCTTCTTTGGGATGAGTGTAATGGACGTGTAGTTGACGCGCTTGAGAATCTTCGTGTCCCTCATGGCTGAAGCAACCCCATTAAACACCTCCTTTATTACCGACCAAGAAGCTTTAAAGAATCGTGCATTAAAACCATCCGGCCCCGGTGCCTTATCATCGTTGCTTCTCATCACCACTCCTTCCAACTCCTCCTCGGACACGACATGGGTATGAAAATCACCCTCGGACCTAGTAAGACAAGGAAAACAAAAGTTAGTGTGTAAAGGTGTCGTTGGGGCTTGGTTGGCGAAGAGCTTGGCAAATCGATTTCGAAAGGCCTCCCGGATAGCACCCTCCTCCTCAATCACCTCGCCTCCCTCCTCCACACATCTTATTGTATTTATAGCCCTTCGAACACGTAAGGTTGCATGGAAGAAGCGAGAGTTAGAATCACCCTCATTCAGCCATTGTATTCGTGACTTTTGCCGTACAAGTGACTCCTCAAATGTTAAAGCTCGCGTGAAGTCCTCAATGCATGCTCGCTCTTTGATGATGAGCATAGTCGAGTTTGGGTCCACCATAAGTTTTCTCCGAACCTCCTCAAGTGCCTCCCTCGCCTTACTTGCCCATTCATTTGTGTTTCCAAATTTCTCATAAGCCCAACTCTTAAGCGCCACTCTCACCTCATTTAGCTTTCCCACTACTTTGAACATTGTACCTTCCACATACACTCCCCACGCTTTTCGAACCACATGAAGGAAATCCTCCTCTTTTGTCCATGCATTCACAAAACGAAAAGCCTTCTTCTTCTTCACTCCCTCATGGTCACATCTAACCACTAATGGTCGATGATCACTTAGTTCATTGTCCCCAACCGTGCAAAAGCATTCCGGAAACCATTCCACCCATTCTTTGGAGCATAACGCCCGATCAATCCGTGTCTCGATTCGTGCCACTCCCCTCGACGAATTAGACCAAGTGAACTCCTCCCCAACCGTGCGCACCTCCAAAAGCTCGGACTCCTCTATAAAATCATTGAACTCCTTCATCGCCCTCAAGTTGAAACGCCCTCCTCCACTCTTTTCATGGTCCCAACGAATACAATTGAAATCACCTACCACCATCCAAGGTGTGTCCATAGGAGGACGATTCACTTGAACATCCTCCCAAAGTCTCCTTCTTTCCAAATAGTTGTTTGCACCATAGATGACGAATAGATCCACACTAACACCATTTGCGCAAACTTCACCCCTCATTTGAACATATTGACTCGAAGCACTTCGTCGCTCCATCTTGATCACCTCCTCCTTCCACATTACTATGATGCGACCACATGGACACACATCATCATTTGTGCACCAACGCCCATTTCCCCAAACCGCACGAGCAAAATTTGTAAGTTTACCACTCTTCACTTTGTGCTCAACAAAGCACACCACATCCGGATTCTCTCGTCTTATTTTGCTACGGAACATATGTGTGCGCCCCGAGAGATTGGCACCTCGCACGTTCCAACAAAGCAACTTCATGATTGTGGTGGAGGGGACCGAGGTCCCTTCGTACCCTTGCTTGCTTTCTTTCGCTTCACCAATTCGCCTTCCCGCACATGCCTAAATGTCTCCGGAGGAGATGCATTCTCTAGATCAACCGATGATGGGGGGGAGTGTAATATGCTTGCCAATCCGAGTTCATTGGCACTAGTACCCTCCTCTTCCATGCTTCCCCCTCCCTTGTCGTGCACTTTCTCCTCCCCAAATGATGCCAACACATCATATTTATTTGGAGAGCACATAGTTGGAGGAGCCATGCATGTTGGCGAACGCAACCCCTTCAATCT
This sequence comes from Triglochin maritima, assembly GCA_963682175.1. Taxonomy (NCBI): domain Eukaryota; kingdom Viridiplantae; phylum Streptophyta; class Magnoliopsida; order Alismatales; family Juncaginaceae; genus Triglochin; species Triglochin maritima. Next base: position 30,579,495 of record OY821776.1, on the reverse strand, counting down.
CCCATGCTTTCCATTCCCCTTCCCATCATCAAACTCACGTACTTCCAAAGACAAGCACTCCCCATGCACACTTTGCCCACGTAAGCCTCCACAAACATTCCCTTCCTTTGGTGCACCCACATATTCGGATTCCACACCTCCTAACCCATGGGTTTGGTGCAACTTCCCACTCACTTCAGCCTCTCCACTCACTTTTTGTCCCATTAGGTGAGCCAAACTCCCATCTCCTTTTACCCCTCCACTCATCTCTTGTGCCATTGGTTTGAAACTTTCCCCATTTGGTTGGGACGAAAATGGGCCTTCCTCCTTTCCCATTGTGCAATCTAAGTGTACCTCCTTGTCCTTACCATTCAACCCCACTCTCCCTAGTGTACCTTCAGCCCCACAAGAGACAAGAGGTGTTGGAGACCGTTGCACTCTTTCCCCATTTGGTTGGGACGAAAATGGGCCTTCCCCCTTTCCCATTGTGCATTCTAAGTGTACCTCCTTGTCCTTACCATTAAAACCCACTCTCCCTAGTGTACCTTCAGCCCCACAAGAGACAAGAGGTGTTGGAGACCGTTGCACACTTTCCCCCTCCTTTGAAGTGGTTGAAAAGTGGCCTTGTCCCCTCCTATAAATAGCCTTCACGTGATTTTCCCCATTTGGATTCCTTTTCCCACCTACCAACGACCAACCCCCTCCGTTTTCCTTATTGGTACCATCCAACCCGCCGTTTGCACCCCCATGTACCTCCGTTTGTGGGCCATCTTCTTCAACCTCTAGCTCCCCCCTTGTTCCTCGAGTTTCCTCCCCATCCTCAAGCTCCTTTGCTAGAGTCCCATACATACTTTCACTCCCCTCACCACTTCTACTTCCATCCGTTTTGTTGCTGCCCTTCACTATCCATGTCTTCTTCACCAAGTTGCGTGATCCCCCTCCCTTGCATGCACCTTGATTATGGCCAAATGTGGAGCAAAGTGAACAATGTGGTGGCTTCCACTCGTACTCAACGCGCACCACTTCTCCTTCTTCCTTTTCATTTGCAACTATGACATGTGGTGGGTAGTCAAATGTCCCTTGGACCTCAATGCACACACGAGCATATGCAAGCCTTCTACCCATTGCCGTGTTTTCATCCATGAAGAGTGGAGTGCCCAAGACACTAGCTAGGGTTCCAATAAGCTTCCTCGACCAAAACTTGAGATCGAGCTCGGGGAAACGAATCCATATTGGAACGACTCCAATCTTGTCTTGATCCTTCTTCTCGGCCGACCATGGCTTTAGTATGAGAGGCGCCCCTTTAACGAACCATGGACCATTTTCTAGAGCAAAAGTTCGGTCGGAATCCAATGTAAACCGGAAGATCATCGTGTTGCCCCCTCGCCGTACAATTTCCAAGGACCCGGACACCCTCCAAAGCTTTGTTAGGTGCTTCTCAAGGGTGGGTAGGTGCGGGTTGAACCCCACAAAGGATCCCATTAGCACCTTCCTCCAAGCGCCAAGTGCTTCCTCCATATCTTCACATGTAATGGCTGCCATCTTTGCTCCTTTGCGCTCCAATGGTGGGACAAACTCCAAAGACGTACGTGGCTTTGGTTGTTGTGGGGTGAAAAGCTCGGACCACTTGCGTGGAGGTGATGGAGGAAGCACCTCCTTCTCTTGTGCAACTAGTTGTTGTTGTTGCTGCCCCACCCGCACCCTTGAACTCCCACGGTCCCCTTGTTTTTGATGTAGGACGTGGTTGGATTCGGTTGACTCTACCCCCACAATCAAGGATGGTTGAGAACCACCTCCCTCTCCATGTTGGCCATGTTGTTTGTCTTGATTTTGTTGTTGTAGTAGTAATTTTTGTTTCTCTCCTTGTTGCGCAACCCGCGAGTTTGGATCACCATTTGCTCCTATTTTTTCTCGTGAATCAATGTATGAATCGATAGGAAACACTCCCATAATCTTTGCAAGATCCATAACAGCAAAAGACCGTAAGAAAAGAAGAAGAAAACGCTCGATTTAGGTGGATTTAGGTGGAAAAATGGTGAAGAACGGTGAAGAACGGACCTAGGAACCCTAGGACCCCTCCATCTCCGTCTACTCTCCTTCTCTCTCCTTCACTCTCTCTCACTCCTCTCCTTCTCCTTCTCCCTTTCTCTCCCCCCTCTTCTTCTCTCCCTTCCCTCTTTTCCCCTCTCTCTTCTTCCCTCTTCTCGTTCTCTTCCCTTTTCCCCTCTTCTTCTCTATCTCTCCTCTCTTCCACTCCTTCTCCTTCTCGGTCTCCTCCCCTCTCGCTCCCCTTGTCCTTCTCTCTCTCCTCATCTTCTCCCCACTCTCCCCTTCTCCTTTTCTCTCCTTGTTCTCCTTCTTCTTCTCTCCCTTCTTTTCCCTCCTTCTCTTCCTCCTCTCTCTCTCTCTCATCCCTCTCCGTCACCTTCACTCTCTCTCACTCCTCTCGTTCTCCTCCTTATCTCTCTCCTCCCCCTTTGTCTCTCCCCTTCTCCGCCTTTCTCGTTCTCCTCCTTATCTCCCTCCTCTCTCTTTGTCTCTCTCCTTCTCTCTTTCTCTCTCCCCCTTCTCTCTCCTTCTCTCTATTTCTCCCTCTTCTTACCATTGGTCTCTACTTCTCCTTCTCCCTCTCTCTTTCCTTCTCTCCTTCTCCTTCCCTTCCAATCTCCTATTCCTTCTCTCTCTCCTTCTCCTCGTCCTCCTCCATCTAGCTCACTTACGGACTCTCTCTCTCCCCTTCTCTCACTCTTTCTCCCTCTCCCTCTCCTCTCTCTCTCAATGCTTCTTCATCTCTCCTTCTCTTTCTCTCTCTCCGCTTCTGTAAATCGTGGACTCCTCTCTCTTCTTCTCGTTCTAATTCACACTCTCCTCCTCTGTTTCACTCCCTCCTTATCTCTCTCCTTCTCCCTCTCTCTCATTCCCTATGGTTCTCTCTACTTCTCTTCCTCTATCTCTCCTCTCTCCCTCTCCTTTCCCTTCTCACTCTCTCCCCCTCTGTCCGCCTCTCCTCTCTCTCCTTCTCCTTCTAGCTCTCTCTCTCCATCTCCGTCTATCATCTTGTTTCGTCTCCCCGTTTCCCAATTTCCCTCTCTTTCGTCCTACACTCTCCATCTCTCTCTCCCCACTTCTCCTTCTCCTTCCCCCTCCTTCTCTCTCACACCTCTCTCGTTCCCCTCTCCCTCGCCTTCTCGTCCTTCCCTCTCTCCCTCCTTTGTCGATCTCTCCACCTTTTCTCTCAACTTCTCTCCATCTCCTTCTCCTTCGCTGCCTCTCTCTCCTTTTTCTTCTTGTCTTTTTCCTTCTCCTTCTCCGTCGTCTCTCCGCTTCTTCACTCTTTCTAACCCTCTGCATCTCCTTCTCTCTCGTTCTCTCCTTCCCCTTATCCCTCTCTTTCTTCCTACATCTCTACCCTTCGCCTTCTCCATCTCCTTCTCTCTCTTTTTCTCCTTTTGTCCTCTCCTTAGTACTCTCTCTCCTTCACTATCCTACTTCCCTCTCCCTCTCCCTCCCCCTTCTCTTTCTCTCTCTCTCTCCGTCTCTTGTCTCTCTTTTTCACTATCTCTCCTTATCCCATTCTTTCTATTTCTACTTCTCTTTCTCTCAACTCTCCTCCTTCTCTCTATCCGTTTCGTTCTCTCTCTCACTCTCCTTCTCATTCCCCCCTCTCTCTCTCATCTCTTTCCCTCTCTCCTCCATCTCTCTTTCCACCTTCTCCTTCTCTTTCTCCTTGCATGTCCCTCCTCCTCTCGCTCCTTCTCCCTCTCCTTCTCTCTCATGTCTCCCCCTCTCTCCTTATCTTTCCCTCTCTCCTCCTTCTACTTCTTTCTCTATTCTTATCCTTCCTTCTCTCCCCTCTCTCCTTCTCTTTCCTTCTCTCTCCCTCCTTCTCCTTGTTCTTCACTCTCTCTTATTGTCCCGCTCCCTCAACTTCTCACTCCTCTCTCTGATTCTCTCTTTCCTTCTATCTTCTCTCTCCTTATCCTTCACTCTTCGTCTTCAATCTCCTTCCCTCCCTCTCCTCTACTTCAATCCCTCTCCTCTATCCCCTTTTCCTTCTCCATCTCTCTCATCTTCTTGTCTCTCCCCCTCTCTCTCTTGTCTTCTCCTTCTCTCTCTCCCTCTCCTCTTGCATCTCTCTCTCTATCTCCATCTCCGCTCTTTCTCTCTCCCCTTTTTTTTTGCAAAGCAAAAGGGAGGCTTGGCCTCTAATTGTATTAATAAACTAAGTGTTTACAACCTACAAAAATGATAACTTTTTGGTGCGCGGGCTTGTGCTACATGCAAAGCCGGCCACATCTACTCCGTTTTACAAAACGTGATTACATCAAACCTCAGAAGAGGCTACGCTACTTCCACGTATCTATAAAGGTCTTGTGTTCTTCTTCGTTCTTCACTATGTCTTTTACTTTGTCTCCCATACACCGGATCGTATCTTTAATTGCTGAAATGATGTCCCCCGGTTTCTTCCTATCTCCCTCAAAGATTCTTCGGTTTCGTTCTTGCCAACACTCATGTATCATGGCATTGAACACCCACTTCCTTGTTATGGCTGCAAGGCGCTTGCCTCGAATGTGTAGGATGCGATTTGCTTCTCGCGCAATAGAAGTGTCAATGTTGGGGCTGATTTGAAGGTGCAAGAGGAGCTGGCCCCATAACTCTCTAGTGAACGTGCATCCCCAAAATAAGTGTTCTATATCTTCCTCCACACTCATACAAAGGACACATGTCGGGTTGTGCTTTGCTCCACTTTTGTTCATGAGTGTCTTCGTGAGTAGTCGGCCTCGCATTGCTCTCCATGTTGTGAGTGCATGCTTTGGTATCCCATGCTTGTGCCACACCATGTCCGCCCAACTAACCTTGGTTCCCGGTTCCTTGACCCATTTCCAAACCTCTTTCATGCCGAGAGAGCCTCCATTCCCATGAAGCCTTGTCGGTCTATCCATTCCTCCCGTAATAGGGATATGTTTCACCCTCTCCCATAACTCCTCCATGGTATTTGATCTCGGGAAGGGGAGCCTTCACGCACCCTCTCGAATGAAGAAAGATACCTTGGTATCCCAAGGTACCCCCAACTCGTAATGAAGCCTCTCCCCCCAAGGCTGCCCTTGGAATGGTGTTCCACACCATGGAAAGTGAAAGAAACGGATATTCTCTCCATTGCCCACCTCATAGGAAATGTGCTTGCAAGCCATCTCGCGGACCCGAAGGATCCCCCTCCAAGCCCAAGAACATGTCGACAGTGGTCTTGCTTGCCATATTGATCGATTCTTCAAGTACTTATGACGCATACACTTCACCCACAACGAGTTTTCATCCTCCACCACAAGCCAAAAGAGTCTAAGGAGACCCACATCATTCCATTCCGTGAGCTTCTTTAGGCCGAGACCACCCTCGTCCTTTGGGGTGCAAACATCTTTCCAAGCAACGGCCACCCATTTCTTCGGCCCTCCCCAAATGAAGTGGCTCATGATACTATCCATCTCATGAAGAACCTTTCTTGGGATCAAGAATGCGGAGGTCCAATATATGCTAAGCGAGACAAGGACGCTTCTCACAAGCTCAACCCTCCCGGCAATGGAAATGTAATTTTGTTGCCACGTGCTTAGGCGAGCTTTTACCTTGTTTATAAGCACCCCACAATGACTTTTCCCCATCCTTCCTGAAAATAGAGGAAGGCCAAGATACACCACCGGAAACTCCTTACGTTCCATACCAAGGTGCTCCACAATCCACTCTCCATGTGTGACTTCCCCACCCATAAAGATTTGACTCTTCGAGACACTAAACCGCAGCCCCGAGCAAGCCGTGAATTCATCAAGGACTTTCTTGATTCCTCTTGCATTCTCCTTTGTGGCCTTTGCAAACATGAGGACATCGTCGGCGAATAACAAATGTGACACGGCCACATCCCCACACTCTAACGGCTCGATTTGCCCATCTCTCACCGCCATCTTCACCATTTCACTCAACACCTCCATGCATAAGACAAACAAATATGGTGCCAAAGGGTCCCCTTGCCGCAATCCATTCCTCGCTCGAAATGGTGTTGAGTTTGCTTCATTCACCGTTACCACAAATGAGGCTTCAACACACGCCATGATCACTCTCCTCCACTTGCCCGGGAACCCAAATCTCACCATAACTTGCTCCAAGAACTCCCACGATAGAGAATCATAGGCTTTCCGGATGTCCAACTTAATACACATACGCCCTCGACCCCTTGCAAGGTGAATGTTGTGGCAAAGCTCATGTGCAAGGAGTATGTTATCGCTAATTCGTCTTCCTTGAACAAAGGCACTTTGAGTGTTTCCAACCAGCTTTGGTAATAGACTCTTCAACCGGTTTGCAAGCACCTTCGCAATGAACCTATACATCATATTACACAATGCAATAGGTCGATAATCCTCAACCACCGCGGGGGCCTTCTTCTTAGGAATGATTGTGATGGAGGTATAATTTAGTTGTGCCAACATCTTTCCATTGCTCAAGCATGAGTCCACGGCCTTGAAGACATCTCTCTTGATTATTCCCCAAGCCGCCTTGAAAAAATTTGCATTGAAACCATCCGGACCCGGTGCCTTGTCCACATTTGCAAACAAAACCACGTCCTCCAACTCCTTTAAAGTCAGCTTGCGCACCAACAAGTCACCTTCCCGTGGGTCAAGAATGGGCAATATTAATGATGTGGGGAGGGGTTGTACCTGAAAACCATTAGCAAACAAATTAGCAAAAAAACACCGGAATGCCTCCCAGATGCCACCCTCCTCCTCGATAATGTTCTCTCCCTCACAAACTCTCCTCACTTGGTTGGTGGCTCTCCTCACTCTTAGGTGCGCATGGAAGAACCTCGTGTTTCGATCACCCTCCTTCAACCACTTGACTCGCGATTTTTGCCTAATCAAGGACTCCTCATGTTCAAGAACTCGTGCTAGCTCATGGCCTCTACTTCCTCAAGGGCTAGAGCATCCACCTCCGGATTTGCACTCCTCCTAGCCCTCACATCCGCAAGGGCATTGGTGGCAGCCCCAACCTTATGTGCAATGTTACCGAACTTATCCCCACTCCACTTCTTGAGAGCATCCTTTACTTCCTTCAATTTTGCCACCACACGAAACATGGGTGTCCCATTAACAAGTGTAGTCCACGCCTCTTTAACAACCTCACCAAACTCTTCGTGCTCGACCCAATGATTTTGAAACCGAAATATCCTCTTCTTTCTCAACCCATTTCCTTCCGTTTTCAATGTGAGCATAGCATGGTCACTCAAGTCCTTCTCCCCTATCTCATAGAAGGAATCCGGGAAAGCTTCAAGCTATGCATTGTTTATCAAAATGCGGTCAATCTTTGTCTCAATGCGGGCACTCCCCTCGGACGAATTTGACCATGTAAAAGGCCCTCCCGTTGAAGGCACCTCAATGAGTTGGAGTGCTTCTAGACACTCATTGAACTCCTTGGTAGCAACCTCGTTTGCACCACCTCCTCCACACTTCTCACTTGTCCATCGGATACAATTGAAGTCACCTCCCACAATCCAAGGCTTCTCAAGGGCTGGAGCAATGGTTTCGAGATCCCCCCATAACGCCCTTCGATCCACATGAGCATTTTCACCATAAATTGCGGTTAGGAAAAAATTGGTGCCATCCCTCTTCACCTTCCCTTGGAAGTGAAGGAGTTGTGTTGTTTCAAAGGTGACCTTGAGATCAACCGCATTGTCATTCCATAAAACTAAAATTCGGCCGGAATCAACAATCACACTATTTGCCGCCCAAGCATGTGGCCATATTGCTCGCTTGAATCGATCTAGCTTCTTCAATTTAACTTTGTGTTCCATAAGACACACCACCTCCGCATTTGCCTCCTTAATTCGACCCCTAATCATGAGTGCACGGCCGGGTCCATTTGCACCGCGCACATTCCACATGAGGAGATTCATGGCTTCAAGGTGTTGGGGCACGCCCCTTTACCTCCACGTTTTTCTTTTGTTGCACCATAGCCTTTTCTCGAATCACTTTGAATGTCTTGGGTTGTGGTGATATTGTTTCTAGATCCACCGAAGGTGGTGGTGAAGACCTTCTTCTAGGTTTTGAGTTGGCGCCACTAGTCCTCCCATCTCCTTCTTGCATTTGTGTAGGCCTTTCTACTTCTCCTTGATCGGATTCCACCTCCCTAAGCACATTAAACATTCCCCCACTCGTCCATGAGCCCTTGCGCATCGTTCCCTTCTCCTTTGCCGCACGTTTTGGAGACTCCCAAACTTCTTCACTTCTCATCAACGAAGCAAGCCCACATTGTTCTCCAAGTAGAGCCACCCCATGCTCTTTTCCCATTACTTCCACTTCATGAGAGAAAACACTTGACCCCCTCACTATGTTCTTGTTTTCTCTTGCATGTGATTTCCTTCCCACTACCCCATACGTGATTTCCTCATTTGCTATTTCCTTTGCATCATGGTCCTCCTTTCTTTCCTCCCTTGGATCACGTGTTGCATTTGGGGAGCACTTTCCACTCATCTCATTGGCTCTTGCTTTAGTGACATGGTCCCCCCTTCTTTCCTCCCTTGAGTCACGTGTTTCATGAGAGAAACACTCCCCACTCATGACATTTGTTTCTTCAAGTGTAGAGCACTCATCTCTTCTCTCATTTGCTCTTGCTTTTGGGACATGGTCCCCCCTTCTTTCCTCTCTTAGATCACGTGTTTCTTGAGAGAAACAATTGCCACTCATGTCCTTTGTTTCTTCAAGTGTGGAGCACTCATCTCTTCTCTCATTGGCTCTTGCTTTAAAGACATGGTCCCCCCTTCTTTCCTCTCTTGGATCACGTGTTTCATGAGAGAAACAATTGCCACTCAAGTTATTTGTTCCTTCAAGTGTGGAGCACTCATCTCTTCTCTCATTTGCTCCTTCAAATGTAGAACACTCATCCCTCCTCCTATTGGTTCTTCCAAAAGTTGGGCACTCACCTCTATTCTCATTGGTTCTTCCAAAAGTGAGGCACCCATTCTTGACTAGGCTCTCCATTTCGTCTCCTTGTGATCCACATGGGTGCTCCTCATTTGCCTCCCTTCTCAAGACCATTATCCCCACACCAACCTCTTTTGTCTCTTCTTGCTGACGTGTCTCCTCTTGATTAGCTCCTCCCAAAGTGGTGGAAGAGAATTTGTCACTCCCATTTGCCTCCCCTCTTATGGTCACGAGTCTCCCTTCCTCCCTTTGCCTTATTTCCATGGCACCATCCACGTCATGAGGCCTACCAAACATCAAGGAATCCCCATGCTCCACGTCATCCTTTCCATCTTCCACATCATCCTCTCTTCCCTCCACGTCATCTTCCCCTCCAACCCTCCTTTCGTGGTCCTTTCGAACCTCCACCACCACCACCTCCGTTGCTCCCTTCTCCTTGGTGGAGCTCTCAGTTTTTTCCAACTCACTCACCTCACCACCATGTTTTCTTATGCTAATCCCCATTTTCTCTTTTCGGTGATGCACTTTGATCCATTTTTCGGCCACACTTGGAGGAGGTGCTTTCCTCGCAACCATGTCTATTACCTTCTTCTTCCTTGGGCACTTGTCCTCCTCATGCCCAAACTCCACGCACTCCTTGCAAAACCCGGGCCTCCACTCGTATTCCACTAGAACCCGGTGCGGTTCACCTCCCTCTACTTGCACGTCGACCCAACTTGGGTAGAGGAAGTCATGTGCCACCTCAATGCAAACTCTCGCATAAGCCAACCTTCTCCCGGACGCGGTGTGTTCATCCATGTATAGTGGTCTTCCAAGAACACTTGTGATGTTGCTCAACGGCTTTGGTGACCAAAAACGGAGGTCAAGCTCCGGCAAGCGAACCCATATTGGAACCGTTGTGATGTTTGCTCTCCTCAAGACAACTTCCGGTGCCCAAGGTTGAACCACTAATGGGGAGCCTTTAACGAATCATGGCCCTCCCTCTAGCACCCTCTTGCTATCCTCCTCAAGTGTAAATCTAAACAACAAGAAACCTTGACTTCGTTTGATTACCTCCATGCCACCTACTAGCTTCCATACGCCTTGTAGATGCTTCTCCAAGGTCGGCAAATGAGGCCTAAATGTAATGAAATAGCCCACCAACACCTTGTCCCACCTCTTGAGGGTTTCGACTACCTCCTCTCTAGAGCACACGACCACCTTCTCCCCTCCCTTAATGGCGGGTGGAACATACTCTAACGTCGTAGAAGGCTTCTTGCTAGCTTGGAAAAGCTCACTCCACTTCCTTGGGGGAGACTTCGTGCTCCCTAAAGGTGGTGCTTGCGTTTCACCCTCCAAACCCGAGGATAAAACATTGTTTCTTGCATGATGAAGATCCTTGTTGGTGCCACAATCCCCATCTTGTTGTTGCAAACGTGAATGACTAGTCGTAGGAGCCATTTTGGTGTGAAAATCGCGAGTTTTTGTGAAAAAACAAGGGTGAACGGCCTAGGAAACCCTAGGTTCCCTATGCGCAAAACCCAGAGCTTCTCTCTCCTCTCATGACTTTTCTCCCTTCTCCCTCTCCCCTCTTTCTCTCCATCCTCTTCTTTTGCTTTGCAAAAAGAGAGAGAAAGAGAAGGGGGAGGGAGAGGGAAGTAGGATAGTGAAGGAGAGAGAGTTCTAAGGAGAGGACAAAAGGAGAAAAAGAGAGAGAAGGAGATGGAGAAGGCGAAGGGTAGAGAAGGAGAAAGAAAGAGAGGGATAAGGGGAAGGAGAGAACGAGAGAGAAGGAGATGCAGAGGGTTAGAAAGAGTGAAGAAGCGGAGAGAGACGGGGAAGGAGAAGGAAAAAAGACAAGAAGAAGAGACGCAAAGTGCATTTGTGAGTGGACGAAGGATTAGTGACAAGAGAGAAAGTTGAGGGACGTTCGAAAGTGCATGGGGGAGCCACCTCCTCGGCCCCCGATGGCTGCCCTCGTCGACGACGGCCGCCCCCAGGCCGCCGGCCCGTCCACCGCCACCGACTCCGGCGGGCTGGTGGCGCCGGACGGCGAGGAAGACCAAGGGCAGCCATGGTTTCCCGGTTTGGCCAAAGGCGATGAAAGAGCTTTGGGTGTGTGGAGGGGGGAGTGGCCCCCCCTGGATGCTGGCCGGCCACCCCAGGTAGCCGGCCGACCCACCCTCGCCGGCTCCGACGTACTGGCACCGCCGGACGGCCGGAACTCCGGCGAGGTTGAGAAAAAGCTAGAGAAAGAGAAGGTGAGTGAAGGAGAAGGGCCACCGAAACAAGCAAGGGAGTTTCCACCACCACGAAAGTGGTCCGACCTCTTTGGTCAGCCAGCAAAGCCTAATACGTCGTTGGAGTTTGTTGCACCAATTGATCGAGAAGGGACAAAAGTTGCTGAAATTACGAGTGTTGATATGGTGAGTACACTAGATGCATGGAAGAAGGTATTGATGGGGTATTTCGTGGGTTTCAACCCCCATCTCCCTACCCTTGAAAAACACCTAACAAAGCTTTGGAGATTGTCGGGTGCGTTGGAGATCATTCGTCGGAGGAACAACATGATGATATTCCGGTTCACCTTGGATATTGATCGTCTATATGCGTTAGAGAATGGTCCTTGGTTCGTGAAAGGCTCGCCGTTAATCCTTCAACCATGGTCGGCTGAAAATAAAGCTCTAGAGAAGGTTTGCACGGTCCCCATTTGGGTTCGTTTCCCCGATCTAGATCTAAAGTTTTGGTCAAGGAAGCTCCTCGGAACTCTAGCAAGTGTGTTAGGCAACCCCTTATACATGGATGAGAACACGGCTACGGGTCGTCGGCTAGCGTATGCTCGTGTGTGTGTTGAAGTTAAAGGTATGTTTGAATATCCCTCACACATTTTAGTGACAAATGAGAAGGATGAGGGCGAGGTGGTGCAAGTGGAATATGAATGGAAGCCGTCATTTTGTTCATCTTGTGGCATATTTGGTCACATTGAGGGTGCGTGTTTGAAGAAGGGAGTGGGGGTCTCACGAGCTCATACCAAGAAGGTGTGGGTAGAGAAGAGGAAGCAAGGTGAAAATGGGGAAGAAACTTCGCATAACTCGAAAGCTCATGCACCCAAAATATTGGTGCGAGTTGGGGAGCTTGAGGTTGAAGATGATGGAGTCCAAACGGAGTTAATGGAGGTGGGTAACGGACATGGTGTTGGGGCAGAAATTGCAAACGGAGAGGGTTGCTTTCCGTTAGGAGAAAATGAGGAAAAAAACGTGAAGGCCAAAATTAGTAAGGTTGAATGCCACGTTTTGTGTCATACACGGAAAAGGAAAGAAAAGCAACAACTCCTAACGGATTTCTTCCTTTGTGGGGACAAGAGTGGAGAGGCAACACCAATAGGAGTGGGGCTGCATGGGAAGCACACGGAAGAGATAGTGGAGGACAGCAATAGCACAAATGTGGAAAGTTCTCTTGAAGACATTTGTGGCAAGGGTGAGTGCCTCTTTTCGCACCATGCACAAGAAGGGAAAGACCAGCCACAATCCCCTATGCATCTTGTCTCTAGTGGGGACCATGTTGAGAAGTGTGCACCCAAAGAGATTGCACCAATTGAAGGTGGCACAAAGGACAATGACGTGGTGGAAGTGGGGGAGGACAGAAATAGCAATGGTGAGGCTCCTTTTCTTCGTGTGCACAAGAGGGAATGGTCAAACCAATAGGAGGCAAGGTAAGTGGAGGGCTCACTTACACAAATGAGAGTGGAGATGAGTGTGCTTTGAATGAGTCTAAATTACATGATGAAATAGGTGCATGGTTCTTGCCACAAATTGCCACTAGTGGAGGCAATTTACCGAATGAGGAAATAGTGCCAAATTTGCATGGGGCCAAGTCATATGATGGGGTGGGGTATGCAAACAAGAAATCACGTGGTGAGGGAGAAGAATGTGGTATGCAAGGGAGTATGGGTGTATCCAATGGAGATCAAGAGAAAGGGAGTAGACAACAAGAGCAATGTGAGTTTCTAACGGTGGGCATGCGTGCATTGTTTGGTAGGCCAACACGTATCGTGGGACAATCCGTATTGCAAGGTGAACAAGTGCGGGAGCGGGCTAGGTTGCATTCTCCGCCTCCCTCGGTGGACCTAAATGAGATCTCACCCCAAGCGGGGTTTAATGGTGTTCGTGAGGTTGAGCAACGACGACAACATCAGTTGAAGAAGGGTGAGTCGAGCACGATGACGGATGAAGGCCTCACAATAAGCGATATTGAAGACGCCGCACTAATGGGTGTAGATCACAACGAGTATAAGCGCTTAGAGAAGAAGCACGCACTCGACCCATGGTGCTATGATTCAGACGACTTGGATGTGTTTGGTTCCCGCCATGAAGGAGGCGTGCAACTTAAAAGCGGATCACATAAGAAGAAATCCAAGAAGAAGGAGAAGAGAGGAAGGAGCAAACGATGAAGATGGCCGATGCAACTTTTCGAATGCTTTAGAGTCTATGTATGCACCTGTGCAGGGTAGTCGTAGGACCCATTGTTAGACTAGTGTTAGTCGATGTAACGTGTAAGGTGTGTGTTACGAGTTGCTCAACTCAGAGTAACTCCTAGTACCTATTGTATGCTCTTTTTGCTTGTACTTTATTGAAGCGTCAATAAAAATTAGCGGCTCCGCTGAGTCCGCCCTCTTTGTCTTGCAAAAAAAAAGACAAGAAGAAAAAGGAGAGAAAGGCAGCGAAGGAGAAGGAGATGGAGAGAGGTTGAGAGAAAAGGTGGAGAGATCGACAAAGGAGGGAGAGAGGGAAGGACCAGAAGGCGAGGAAGAGGGGAACGAGAGAGGTGCGAGAGAGAAGGAGGGGGAAGGAGAAGGAGAAGTGGGGAGAGAGAGATGGAGAGTGTAGGACGAAAGAGAGGGAAATTGGGAAACGGGGAGACGGAACAAGATGATAGACGGAGATGGAGAGAGAGAGCTAGAAGGAGAAGGAGAGAGAGGAGAGGCGGACAGAGGGGGAGAGAGTGAGAAGGGAAAGCAGAGGGAGAGAGGAGAGATAGAGGAAGAGAAGTAGAGAGAACCATAGGGAATGAGAGAGAGGGAGAAGGAGAGAGATAAGGAGGTAGTGAAACAGAGGAGGAGAGTGTGAATTAGAACGAGAAGAAGAGAGAGGAGAGAGAGGAGTCCACGATTTACAGAAGCGGAGAGAGAGAAAGAGGAGAGATGACGAAGCATTGAGAGAGAGAGGAGAGGGAGAGGGAGAAAGAGTGAGAGAAGGGGAGAGAGAGAGTCCGTAAGTGAGCTAGATGGAGGAGGACGAGGAGAAGGAGAGAGAGAAGGAATAGGAGATTAGAAGGGAAGGAGAAGGAGAGAAGGAAAGAGAGAGGGAGAAGGAGAAGTAGAGACCAATGGTAAGAAGAGGGAGAAATAGAGAGAAGTAGAGAGAAGGGGGAGAAATAGAGAGAAGGAGAGAGAAGGGGGAGAGAGAAAGAGAGAACGAGAGAGACAAAGAGAGGGGAGGGAGATAAGGAGGAGAACGAGAAAGGCGGAGAAGGGGAGAGACAAAGGGGGAGGAGAGAGATAAGGAGGAGAACGAGAGGAGTGAGAGAGAGTGAAGGTGACGGAGAGGGATGAGAGAGAGAGAGGAGGAAGAGAAGGAGGGAGAAGAAGGGGAGAGAAGAAGAAGGTGAACAAGGAGAGAAAAGGAGAAGGGGAGAGTGGGGAGAAGATGAGGAGAGAGAGAAGGACAAGGGGAGCGAGAGGGGAGGAGACCGAGAAGGAGAAGGAGTGGAAGAGAGGAGAGATAGAGAAGGAGGAGAGAGAAGGAAAGAGAGAGAGAAGAAGAAGGAGAACAAGGAGAGAAAAGGAGAAGGGGAGAGTGGGGAGAAGATGAGGAGAGGGAGAAGGACAAGGGGAGCGAGAGGGGAGGAGACCGAGAAGGAGAAGGAGTGGAAGAGAGGAGAGATAGAGAAGGAGGAGAGAGAAGGAAAGAGAGAGAAGAAGGAGACGGAGAGCGAGAGAGTAAGGTAGAGTGAGAGAGGAGGGGAGAGAGTGAAGGAGAGGGAGATGGGGGAGGGGAGGGAGAGGGAGACGGAAACGGAGAGAGAGGGAGAGAGAAAGAGCGGAGATGGAGATAGAGAGAGAGATGCAAGAGGAGAGGGAGAGAGAGAAGGAGAAGGCAAGAGAGAGAGGGGGAGAGACAAGAAGATGAGAGAGATGGAGAAGGAAAAGGGGATAGAGGAGAGGGAGGGAAGCAGATTGAAGACGAAGAGTGAAGGATAAGGAGAGAGAAGATAGAAGGAAAGAGAGAATCAGAGAGAGGAGTGAGAAGTTGAGAGAGCGGGACAATAAGAGAGAGTGAAGAACAAGGAGAAGGAGGGAGAGAGAAGGAAAGAGAAGGAGAGAGGGGAGAGAAGGAAGGATAAGAATAGAGAAAGAAGTAGAAGAGGGAAAGATAAGGAGAGAGGGGGAGACATGAGAGAGAAGGAGAGGGAGAAGGAGCGAGAGGAGGAGGGACATGCAAGGAGAAAGAGAAGGAGAAGGTGGAAAGAGAGCTGGAGGAGAGAGGGAAAGAGATGAGAGAGAGAGAGGGGGGAATGAGAAGGAGAGTGTGAGAGAGAACGAAACGGATAGAGAGAAGGAGGAGAGTTGAGAGAAAGAGAAGTAGAAATAGAAAGAATGGGATAAGGAGAGATAGTGAAAAAGAGAGACAAGAGACGGAGAGAGAGTGAGAAAGAGAAGGGGGAGGGAGAGGGAGAGGGAAGTAGGATAGTGAAGGAGAGAGAGTACTAAGGAGAGGACAAAAGGAGAAAAAGAGAGAGAAGGAGATGGAGAAGGCGAAGGGTAGAGAAGGAGAAAGAAAGAGAGGGATAAGGGGAAGGAGAGAACGAGAGAGAAGGAGATGCAGAGGGTTAGAAAGAGTGAAGAAGCGGAGAGAGACGGAGAAGGAGAAGGAGAAGGAGAAGGAGAAGGAGAAGGAAAAGGAAAAGGAAAAAAGACAAGAAGAAAAAGGAGAGAGAGGCAGCAGAGGTTGAGAGAAAAGGTGGAGAGATCGACAAAGGAGGGAGAGTGGGAAGGACGAGAAGGCGAGGGAGAGGGGAACGAGAGAGGTGCGAGGGAGAGGGGAACGAGAGAGGTGCGAGAGAGAAGGAGGGGGAAGGAGAAGGAGAAGTGGGGAGAGAGAGATGGAGAGTGTAGAACGAAAGAGAGGGAAATTGGGAAACGGGGAGACGGAACAAGATGATAGACGGAGATGTAGAGAGAGCTAGAAGGAGAAGGAGAGAGAGGAGAGGCGGACAGAGGGGGAGAGAGTGAGAAGGGAAAGGAGAGGGAGAGAGGAGAGATAGAGGAAGAGAAGTAGAGAGAACCATAGGGAATGAGAGAGAGGGAGAAGGAGAGAGATAAGGAGGGAGTGAAACAGAGGAGGAGAGTGTGAATTAGAACGAGAAGAAGAGAGAGGAGAGAGAGGAGTCCACGATTTACAGAAGCGGAGAGAGAGAAAGAGAAGGAGAGATGACGAAGCATTGAGAGAGAGAGGAGAGGGAGAGGGAGAAAGAGTGAGAGAAGGGGAGAGAGAGAGTCCGTAAGTGAGCTAGATGGAGGAGGACGAGGAGAAGGAGAGAGAGAAGGAATAGGAGATTAGAAGGGAAGGAGAAGGAGAGAAGGAAAGAGAGAGGGAGAAGGAGAAGTAGAGACCAATGGTAAGAAGAGGGAGAAATAGAGAGAAGTAGAGAGAAGGGGGAGAAATAGAGAGAAGGAGAGAGAAGGGGGAGAGAGAAAGAGAGAACGAGAGAGACAAAGAGAGGGGAGGGAGATAAGGAGGAGAACGAGAAAGGCGGAGAAGGGGAGAGACAAAGGGGGAGGAGAGAGATAAGGAGGAGAACGAGAGGAGTGAGAGAGAGTGAAGGTGACGGAGAGGGATGAGAGAGAGAGAGGAGGAAGAGAAGGAGGGAGAAGAAGGGGAGAGAAGAAGAAGGTGAACAAGGAGAGAAAAGGAGAAGGGGAGAGTGGGGAGAAGATGAGGAGAGAGAGAAGGACAAGGGGAGCGAGAGGGGAGGAGACCGAGAAGGAGAAGGAGTGGAAGAGAGGAGAGATAGAGAAGGAGGAGAGAGAAGGAAAGAGAGAGAGAAGAAGAAGGAGAACAAGGAGAGAAAAGGAGAAGGGGAGAGTGGGGAGAAGATGAGGAGAGGGAGAAGGACAAGGGGAGCGAGAGGGGAGGAGACCGAGAAGGAGAAGGAGTGGAAGAGAGGAGAGATAGAGAAGGAGGAGAGAGAAGGAAAGAGAGAGAAGAAGGAGACGGAGAGCGAGAGAGTAAGGTAGAGTGAGAGAGGAGGGGAGAGAGTGAAGGAGAGGGAGATGGGGGAGGGGAGGGAGAGGGAGACGGAAACGGAGAGAGAGGGAGAGAGAAAGAGCGGAGATGGAGATAGAGAGAGAGATGCAAGAGGAGAGGGAGAGAGAGAAGGAGAAGGCAAGAGAGAGAGGGGGAGAGACAAGAAGATGAGAGAGATGGAGAAGGAAAAGGGGATAGAGGAGAGGGAGGGAAGCAGATTGAAGACGAAGAGTGAAGGATAAGGAGAGAGAAGATAGAAGGAAAGAGAGAATCAGAGAGAGGAGTGAGAAGTTGAGAGAGCGGGACAATAAGAGAGAGTGAAGAACAAGGAGAAGGAGGGAGAGAGAAGGAAAGAGAAGGAGAGAGGGGAGAGAAGGAAGGATAAGAATAGAGAAAGAAGTAGAAGAGGGAAAGATAAGGAGAGAGGGGGAGACATGAGAGAGAAGGAGAGGGAGAAGGAGCGAGAGGAGGAGGGACATGCAAGGAGAAAGAGAAGGAGAAGGTGGAAAGAGAGCTGGAGGAGAGAGGGAAAGAGATGAGAGAGAGAGAGGGGGGAATGAGAAGGAGAGTGTGAGAGAGAACGAAACGGATAGAGAGAAGGAGGAGAGTTGAGAGAAAGAGAAGTAGAAATAGAAAGAATGGGATAAGGAGAGATAGTGAAAAAGAGAGACAAGAGACGGAGAGAGAGTGAGAAAGAGAAGGGGGAGGGAGAGGGAGAGGGAAGTAGGATAGTGAAGGAGAGAGAGTACTAAGGAGAGGACAAAAGGAGAAAAAGAGAGAGAAGGAGATGGAGAAGGCGAAGGGTAGAGAAGGAGAAAGAAAGAGAGGGATAAGGGGAAGGAGAGAACGAGAGAGAAGGAGATGCAGAGGGTTAGAAAGAGTGAAGAAGCGGAGAGAGACGGAGAAGGAGAAGGAGAAGGAGAAGGAGAAGGAGAAGGAAAAGGAAAAGGAAAAAAGACAAGAAGAAAAAGGAGAGAGAGGCAGCAGAGGTTGAGAGAAAAGGTGGAGAGATCGACAAAGGAGGGAGAGTGGGAAGGACGAGAAGGCGAGGGAGAGGGGAACGAGAGAGGTGCGAGGGAGAGGGGAACGAGAGAGGTGCGAGAGAGAAGGAGGGGGAAGGAGAAGGAGAAGTGGGGAGAGAGAGATGGAGAGTGTAGAACGAAAGAGAGGGAAATTGGGAAACGGGGAGACGGAACAAGATGATAGACGGAGATGTAGAGAGAGCTAGAAGGAGAAGGAGAGAGAGGAGAGGCGGACAGAGGGGGAGAGAGTGAGAAGGGAAAGGAGAGGGAGAGAGGAGAGATAGAGGAAGAGAAGTAGAGAGAACCATAGGGAATGAGAGAGAGGGAGAAGGAGAGAGATAAGGAGGGAGTGAAACAGAGGAGGAGAGTGTGAATTAGAACGAGAAGAAGAGAGAGGAGAGAGAGGAGTCCACGATTTACAGAAGCGGAGAGAGAGAAAGAGGAGAGATGACGAAGCATTGAGAGAGAGAGGAGAGGGAGAGGGAGAAAGAGTGAGAGAAGGGGAGAGAGAGAGTCCGTAAGTGAGCTAGATGGAGGAGGACGAGGAGAAGGAGAGAGAGAAGGAATAGGAGATTAGAAGGGAAGGAGAAGGAGAGAAGGAAAGAGAGAGGGAGAAGGAGAAGTAGAGACCAATGGTAAGAAGAGGGAGAAATAGAGAGAAGTAGAGAGAAGGGGGAGAAATAGAGAGAAGGAGAGAGAAGGGGGAGAGAGAAAGAGAGAACGAGAGAGACAAAGAGAGGGGAGGGAGATAAGGAGGAGAACGAGAAAGGCGGAGAAGGGGAGAGACAAAGGGGGAGGAGAGAGATAAGGAGGAGAACGAGAGGAGTGAGAGAGAGTGAAGGTGACGGAGAGGGATGAGAGAGAGAGAGGAGGAAGAGAAGGAGGGAGAAGAAGGGGAGAGAAGAAGAAGGTGAACAAGGAGAGAAAAGGAGAAGGGGAGAGTGGGGAGAAGATGAGGAGAGAGAGAAGGACAAGGGGAGCGAGAGGGGAGGAGACCGAGAAGGAGAAGGAGTGGAAGAGAGGAGAGATAGAGAAGGAGGAGAGAGAAGGAAAGAGAGAGAGAAGAAGAAGGAGAACAAGGAGAGAAAAGGAGAAGGGGAGAGTGGGGAGAAGATGAGGAGAGGGAGAAGGACAAGGGGAGCGAGAGGGGAGGAGACCGAGAAGGAGAAGGAGTGGAAGAGAGGAGAGATAGAGAAGGAGGAGAGAGAAGGAAAGAGAGAGAAGAAGGAGACGGAGAGCGAGAGAGTAAGGTAGAGTGAGAGAGGAGGGGAGAGAGTGAAGGAGAGGGAGATGGGGGAGGGGAGGGAGAGGGAGACGGAAACGGAGAGAGAGGGAGAGAGAAAGAGCGGAGATGGAGATAGAGAGAGAGATGCAAGAGGAGAGGGAGAGAGAGAAGGAGAAGGCAAGAGAGAGAGGGGGAGAGACAAGAAGATGAGAGAGATGGAGAAGGAAAAGGGGATAGAGGAGAGGGAGGGAAGCAGATTGAAGACGAAGAGTGAAGGATAAGGAGAGAGAAGATAGAAGGAAAGAGAGAATCAGAGAGAGGAGTGAGAAGTTGAGAGAGCGGGACAATAAGAGAGAGTGAAGAACAAGGAGAAGGAGGGAGAGAGAAGGAAAGAGAAGGAGAGAGGGGAGAGAAGGAAGGATAAGAATAGAGAAAGAAGTAGAAGAGGGAAAGATAAGGAGAGAGGGGGAGACATGAGAGAGAAGGAGAGGGAGAAGGAGCGAGAGGAGGAGGGACATGCAAGGAGAAAGAGAAGGAGAAGGTGGAAAGAGAGCTGGAGGAGAGAGGGAAAGAGATGAGAGAGAGAGAGGGGGGAATGAGAAGGAGAGTGTGAGAGAGAACGAAACGGATAGAGAGAAGGAGGAGAGTTGAGAGAAAGAGAAGTAGAAATAGAAAGAATGGGATAAGGAGAGATAGTGAAAAAGAGAGACAAGAGACGGAGAGAGAGTGAGAAAGAGAAGGGGGAGGGAGAGGGAGAGGGAAGTAGGATAGTGAAGGAGAGAGAGTACTAAGGAGAGGACAAAAGGAGAAAAAGAGAGAGAAGGAGATGGAGAAGGCGAAGGGTAGAGAAGGAGAAAGAAAGAGAGGGATAAGGGGAAGGAGAGAACGAGAGAGAAGGAGATGCAGAGGGTTAGAAAGAGTGAAGAAGCGGAGAGAGACGGAGAAGGAGAAGGAGAAGGAGAAGGAGAAGGAGAAGGAAAAGGAAAAGGAAAAAAGACAAGAAGAAAAAGGAGAGAGAGGCAGCAGAGGTTGAGAGAAAAGGTGGAGAGATCGACAAAGGAGGGAGAGTGGGAAGGACGAGAAGGCGAGGGAGAGGGGAACGAGAGAGGTGCGAGGGAGAGGGGAACGAGAGAGGTGCGAGAGAGAAGGAGGGGGAAGGAGAAGGAGAAGTGGGGAGAGAGAGATGGAGAGTGTAGAACGAAAGAGAGGGAAATTGGGAAACGGGGAGACGGAACAAGATGATAGACGGAGATGTAGAGAGAGCTAGAAGGAGAAGGAGAGAGAGGAGAGGCGGACAGAGGGGGAGAGAGTGAGAAGGGAAAGGAGAGGGAGAGAGGAGAGATAGAGGAAGAGAAGTAGAGAGAACCATAGGGAATGAGAGAGAGGGAGAAGGAGAGAGATAAGGAGGGAGTGAAACAGAGGAGGAGAGTGTGAATTAGAACGAGAAGAAGAGAGAGGAGAGAGAGGAGTCCACGATTTACAGAAGCGGAGAGAGAGAAAGAGAAGGAGAGATGACGAAGCATTGAGAGAGAGAGGAGAGGGAGAGGGAGAAAGAGTGAGAGAAGGGGAGAGAGAGAAAGTCCGTAAGTGAGCTAGATGGAGGAGGACGAAGAGAAGGAGAGAGAGAAGGAATAGGAGATTGGAAGGAAGGAGAAGGAGAGAAGGAAAGAGAGAGGGAGAAGGAGAAGTAGAGACCAATGGTAAGAAGAGGGAGAAATAGAGAGAAGGAGAGAGAAGGGGGAGAGAGAAAGAGAGAAGGAGAGAGACAAAGAGAGAAGAGGGAGATAAGGAGGAGAACGAGAAATGCGGAGAAGGGGAGAGAGAAATGGGAGGAGAGAGATAAGGAGGAGAACGAGAGGAGTGAGAGAGAGTGAAGGTGACGGAGAGGGATGAGAGAGAGAGAGGAGGAAGAGAAGGAGGGAGAAGAAGGGGAGAGAAGAAGAAGGAGAACAAGGAGAGAAAAGGAGAAGGGGAGAGTGGGGAGAAGATGAGGAGAGAGAGAAGGACAAGGGGAGCGAGAGGGGAGGAGATCGAGAAGGAGAATGAGTGGAAGAGAGGAGAGATAGAGAAGGAGGAGAGAGAAGGAAAGAGAGAGAGAAGAAGGAGACTGAGAGCGAGAGAGTAAGGTAGAGTGAGAGAGGAGGGGAGAGAGGGAAGGAGAGGGAGATGGGGGAGGGGAGGGAGAAGGAGACGGAAACGGAGACGGAGAGAGAGGGAGAGAGAAGGAAAGAGAAGGAGAGAGGGGAGAGAAGGAAGGATAAGAATAGAGAAAGAAGTAGAAGGAGGAGAGAGGGAAAGATAAGGAGAGAGGGGGAGACATGAGAGAGAAGGAGAGGGAGAAGGAGCGAGAGGAGGAGGGACATGCAAGGAGAAAGAGAAGGAGAAGGTGGAAAGAGAGATGGAGGAGAGAGGGAAAGAGATGAAAGAGAGAGAGAGGGGAATGAGAAGGAGAGTGAGAGAGAGAACGAAACGGATAGAGAGAAGGAGGAGAGTTGAGAGAAAGAGAAGTAGAAATAGAAAGAATGGGATAAGGAGAGATAGTAAAAAAGAGAGACAAGAGACGGAGAGAGAGAGAGAGAGAGAGAGAGAGAGAGAGAGAGAGAGAGAGAGAGAGAGAGAGAGAGAGAGAGAGAAGGGGGAGGTAGAGGGAGAGGGAAGTAGGATAGTGAAGGAGAGAGAGTACTAAGGAGAGGACAAAAGGAGAAAAAGAGAGAGAAGGAGATGGAGAAGGCGAAGGGTAGAGAAGGAGAAAGAAAGAGAGGGATAAGGGGAAGGAGAGAACGAGAGAGAAGGAGATGCAGAGGGTTAGAAAGAGTGAAGAAGCGGAGAGAGACGGAGAAGGAGAAGGAAAAAGACAAGAAGAAAAAGGAGAGAGAGGCAGCGAAGGAGAAGGAGATGGAGAGAAGTTGAGAGAAAAGGTGGAGAGATCGACAAAGGAGGGAGAGAGGGAAGGACGAGAAGGCGACGGAGAGGGGAACGAGAGAGGTGCGAGAGAGAAGGAGGGGGAAGGAGAAGGAGAAGTGGGGAGAGAGAGATTGAGAGTGTAGGACGAAAGAGAGGGAAATGGGGAGACGGAACAAGATGATAGACGGAGATGGAGAGAGAGAGCTAGAAGGAGAAGGAGAGAGAGGAGAGGCGGACAGAGGGGGAGAGAGTGAGAAGGGAAAGGAGAGGGAGAGAGGAGAGATAGAGGAAGAGAAGTAGAGAGAACCATAGGGAATGAGAGAGAGGGAGAAGGAGAGAGATAAGGTGGGAGTGAAACAGAGGAGGAGAGTGTGAATTAGAACGAGAAGAAGAGAGAGGAGTCCACGATTGACAGAAGCGGAGAGAGAGAAAGAGAAGGAGAGATGAAGAAGCATTGAGAGAGAGAGGAGAGGGAGAGGGAGAAAGAGTGAGAGAAGGGGAGAGAGAGAGTCCGTAAGTGAGCTAGATGGAGGAGGACGAGGAGAAGGAGAGAGAGAAGGAATAGGAGATTGGAAGGGAAGGAGAAGGAGAGAAGGAAAGAGAGAGGGAGAAGGAGAAGTAGAGACCAATGGTAAGAAGAGGGAGAAATAGAGAGAAGGAGAGGGAAGGGGGAGAGAGAAAGAGAGAAGGAGAGAGACAAAGAGAGAGGAGGGAGATAAGGAGGAGAACGAGAAAGGCGGAGAAGGGGAGAGACAAAGGGGGAGGAGAGAGATAAGGAGGAGAACGAGAGGAGTGAGAGAGAGTGAAGGTGACGGAGAGGGATGAGAGAGAGAGAGGAGGAAGAGAAGGAGGGAAAAGAAGGGAGAGAAGTAGAAGGAGAACAAGGAGAGAAAAGGAGAAGGGGAGAGTGGGGAGAAGATGAGGAGAGAGAGAAGGACAAGGGGAGCGAGAGGGGAGGAGACCGAGAAGGAGAAGGAGTGGAAGAGAGGAGAGATAGAGAAGGAGGAGAGAGAAGGAAAGAGAGAGAGAAGAAGGAGACGGAGAGCGAGAGAGTAAGGTAGAGTGAGAGAGGAGGGGAGAGAGTGAAGGAGAGGGAGGGAGATGGGGGAGGGGAGGGAGAAGGAGACGGAAACGGAGACGGAGACGGAGAGAGAGGGAGAGAGAAAGAGCGGAGATGGAGATAGAGAGAGAGAGAGATGCAAGAGGAGAGGGAGAGAGAGAAGGAGAAGGCAAGAGTGAGAGGGGGAGAGACAAGAAGATGAGAGAGATGGAGAAGGAAAGGGGGATAGAGGAGAGGGATTGAAGTAGAGGAGAGGGAGGGAAGGAGATTGAAGACGAAGAGTGAAGGATAAGGAGAGAGAAGATAGAAGGAAAGAGAGAATCAGAGAGAGGAGTGAGAAGTTGAGGGAGCGGGACAATAAGAGAGAGTGAAGAACAAGGAGAAGGAGGGAGAGAGAAGGAAAGAGAAGGAGAGAGGGGAGAGAAGGAAGGATAAGAATAGAGAAAGAAGTAGAAGGAGGAGAGAGGGAAAGATAAGGAGAACCGGAAGAGAAGGAGAACGAGAGGAGGAAAAAAAGTAGGAGAGAGAAGCTCTGGGGAGACATGGGCGATTCTAGGGGTTTTTGGGGTCGTTTTCTTCGTTTTTCCATCTAAAACCTTCGTTTTTTCACTCTTTTGGTGCGTTTTCTTCGTTCTTCTCTAGCTATGACGTGTGGGGGAGATGGTGGCATGGTTTTGCATCTCCAACATGCGCAAAAGGTGGGTGGAGAGGCCATGTTGGGTGAGGCCTCGGGAAAGGAGGGTGCAATGGGTGATGCACCACTTGTTCCTAAGAAGTGGACGGATCTTTTCACATCCACACCAAGGGCATCTACGGCCTTGGAGTTTGTGGAGCCGATGGTGAAGGAGGGGGTTCGTATGGGCCATTGTTCACGTGAAGAGGTGGTGGATGCTCTCAAGAGGTGGGACAAAGTTCTTCTTGGATATTTTGTTGATTTTCGGCCTCATCTCCCCACCCTTGAGAGATTCTTGCCACGTTTGTGGAAGTTGTCCGGTGGTTTGGAGGTCATTCGGCGCAAGGAGGGCTTCTTGTTGTTTCACTTCACCACGATGAAAGATTTAGAGATGGTTCTCGAAAATGGGCCATGGTTTGTTCGAGGAACACCGCTTGTGGTGCAAAGGTGGACTCCATCGACGGTGATGAGGCGTGCATCCATGTCTACGGTTCCTATATGGGTACGTCTGCCGGAGCTTGATCTTAGGTTTTGGTCTTCAAAAAATCTTAGTATCATTGCAAGTGTTATGGGAAGACCACTCTACATGGACGAAAATACGGGTTTGGGTAGAAGGTTGGCGTATGCACGTGTGTGTGTGGAGGTGCCATGTACGTTTGATTACCCTCCAATGGTTCGAGTGCAAATTGAAGGAGGAGAGGTGGAGGAAATTGCAATAGAGTATGAATGGAGGCTAGGCTATTGTGATGAGTGCAAGGAGTTTGGTCACGTTCATGAGAAGTGCCCGAGGAGAGCAAAAGGAGAAAATCATGGTGGAGTGGGTGTGAAGGGAAAGAGGAAGGAATGGGTGGTAGTTGGAAGGAAAGGAAGGGAAGTGGGTGGTTCCGATGATCTAGGAGGCGAGGGAGGGGTGATGGGCGTCGAAGACAAGGAAAATGAGGAAAATTTGGTGGTAGTTGAGCTCGCCGGAGTTGGGGCGGCTGCTGGCGCCGGCTCGCCGGAGATGGCTGGTCATGGAGTCGGAGGGGAGGTGTATGCCGGAGTTGGACCAAGTGGGAATGAGCAAGGGGGACAAAAAGCAAAAGAAGGGGGACAAATTATGAAAAAGCAAAAGGGTGTCATAAAAGGTACTAAGGTGTGCTTTGTGGAAGAGCCAATCATAGGGGTGGAATTCAAAAATCATGGGGGGACCAAAAGTGCCTTGCAAGAGAAAGAAACAAACAAGGAGGTGACACTTGGCATGGTTAAAGAGAAGGGATTGGAGTTATGCTCTAGTGAGGGAATTAAAAATGGGAGTGGAAATTTATGTGGGGTTGTGGTGGATGAGGAGGTGTCACGTGATTTTGAGGAGAGGGAATTGCATATTTCTCATGCAAAGGACGGCTGGATTGCACCAAGAAAATTGGTGCGTCAACTAGAGGAGGGGTTACCTAGTGTGGAGTGTGACCTTGGAGAAGCACCGAGTAAGGGCCGGTTTGAAGTGTTGAGTAGATTGGCGGATGTGGGTTTTTTTGACGAAAAGGAGGGTGAAGGAAAGGTGGAGGAGAAGAAAAGAATGGTTGCAAGGGTTTCCTCTCCACCTCCTTCGGTGGACCTTGAATACATTTCTCCACAACCCGAGGCATTCAAAGCTATACGCACGAAGGTGGGGGCACAACAAAAGGCAATGCGAGGCGGAAAGGGACCCCGGTCCCCTACACCAAAATCATGATAGTCTTAGTATGGAATGTGCGCGGCGCAAATCTCCCCGGCCGAGCACACATGATAAGGGGGAAAATAAAGGAAGTTAAGGCGGATGTGGTATGTATTGTGGAGCACAAGGTGAAGACAAAGAAGTTGGATCGATTTCGGAGATCAATTTGGGGACAACAACAATGGGCTGCAAATAATATAATTGTGGATTCGGGTCGGATTTTAGTTATGTGGAATGATAGCAAAGTGGATCTCCGGGTTACATGGGAATCAGCTCAAATGGTGCAACTTGAAGGAAATGATTTGGTGAGTGGAAAGGTGATTGTGTTGACAATGGTGTATGGTGCAAATGGACATGTTGAAAGACGAGCACTTTGGGAGGATCTTGGGAGAGCGGCACCGGGTGATGACACTCCTTGGCTTGTATGTGGTGATTTCAATTGCATTAGGAAGGGGAGTGAGAAGAAGGAAGGAGCGGGGCTGAATATGACGGCCATGGCTGAATTCAACACTTGTATCGATCGTCTACAACTTTTGGAGGCACCATCAACGGGGGACGAGTTCACTTGGACAAATTCCTCACGAGGAGAAGCTTGTATTGAGACACGTATCGACCGGATGCTCATTTCATATGCATGGATAGCTGAATTTCCGGAGTCTTTTTATGAAGTGGGAGGGAAGGACTTGAGTGACCATGCGCCTCTTGTCATGAATACGGAGAAGATGGGTGAAAGGAAGGCTCGAATGTTTCGTTTTCAGAATTTTTGGGCTGAGCATGAGGACTTTTTAAATGTGGTGGGCACGGCTTGGTCTACTCTTGTGGAAGGCACACCCATGTTTCGAGTGATTGCAAAATTAGAGGAAGTCAAGAAGGCTTTAAAGAAGTGGAGTGGGTCTACTTTTGGTAATGTGGAGCAAAGAGTGGTGGAAGCTAGGCACGCCCTTGAGGTGGTGCGGCTTAAGAGAAGGGAGGAACCTGAGGAGGCGAGTCTATTAGAATCGGAAATTGAGTGCAAGAATGGTCTAAACGAAGCACTAGTTCGAGAAGAATCCATTGTGAGACAAAAATCGAGGGTGAGATGGTTACGAGAAGGAGACCGAAACTCTAGATTTTTCCATGCTTCCCTTAGAGTGAGGAGAGCCACCAATCATGTGAGGCGAGTGTTAGTGGAGGGAGTGGCCATTGAAAGTGAGATAGATATTCGTGAGGCGTTTCGGCGCCGTTACTCTAACTTGTTTGCTAATGGTTTTCAGGTACGAAGCATAGATCCAACCCTTGAGTTGCCACAACTTGAGGGGGTGGAAGCAAACGACCTCATCAAGGCTGTCACTATGGAAGAGCTAGAGAGGGTTGTGATGCACTCAAATGTGGACAAGGCGCCAGGTCCCGACGGCTTCAATGCCAAATTCTTCAAGGCATCTTGGTCGTGTGTGAAGCATGACTTGTTCAAGGCGGTGGACTCGTTCGTGAGAAATGGAAAACTCCTTGCGCAAATCAACTATACTTCCATCACGGTTATACCAAAGAAGTCTACGCCACAATCGATCGACGATTACCGCCCTATATCTCTTTGCAATATGATGTACCGCTACCTCTCAAAGGTCTTGGCTTGTAGGCTGAAGAAGGTGCTTCCTCGGTTGGTTGGTGAGTCTCAAAGTGCATTTGTGAGTGGCCGGAGGATCAGCGACAACATCCTTCTCGCTCATGAGATTTATCACAACATGCATTTGGAGAGAGGACATGGGAGAATGTGTCTAAAGTTGGATATGAGGAAAGCGTATGACTCGATCTCGTGGTCTTTCCTTGAAGAAGTGCTCCAAAGATTTGGGTTCCCGAGCAAGTGGAGGAAGTGGATCATGGCTTTTGTTCGTGCATCTTTTGTGGTCACAGTGAATGGAGCAAATTCAAAAGCTTTTCGAGCAACAAATGGCCTTAGGCAAGGTGACCCTCTTGCGCCATATTTATTTGTACTTTGCATGGAAGTTCTAAGTAGTATGATTACAAAGGAAGTTGAAGAAGGAACACTTGAGCTGGCAAGATGTGGTGATGTCCGAGTTTCCCACCTTCTATTCGCCGATGATGTGATGGTTTTTGCAAAGGCTACAAGGGCTAACGCAAGAGTCATCAAGAGAATCCTTGAGAGCTTCTCCTCTACGTCCGGGCTGCAACTTAACACATCGAAGAGTCAAGTTTTTATGAGAGGAGATGCGACACATGGGGCATGGATTTGCGAGCACTTGGGAATGGAGCGAGTTGCCTTTCCGGTTCTATACTTGGGACTCCCCTTGTTCTCGGCTAGACTTGGGCGAATCCATTGTGTGGACTTAGTTGAGAAGGTGAGAGCACGGTTGAGCACATGGAAGAGGAATTTTCTATCAATGGCGGGACGAGTGGAGTTGATTAGGAGTGTGATCACGTCAATGAGTATCTATTGGACCTCCGCTTTCTTGGTGCCTAGAAGTGTCTTACATGAGGTGGAGCGGCTTATGGTCCATTTTGTTTGGGGAGGTGAGAAGAAGTGGGTGGCCGTGGCGTGGAAGGATATTTGTACACCCAAAATGGAAGGTGGCTTGGGGCTTCGGCGACTAGTTGATTGGAATACTGCCGGGATGATGCGGTTATTTTGGTTGGTGGTGGAAAATGATAAATCCTTGTGGGTTAGATGCATTCGGCGGAAGTACATGCGAAATGGGAGTATTTGGCCTGCTCGACCCCCGTCATCATGTTCGTGGGCATGGAGGGGCCTCTTGAGTGTCCGAGAACAAGTGAAGGAAAAGATTCAATACCAAGTGGGAGATGGGACAAGTATTCGGTTCTTCCTTGATCCTTGGTGTGGTATACCATTGCTTAGCCGACCGGAGGGTGAGAGATTACATTATGATATGGGTGTGCCAAAGGACACTTGGGTGTCATATTTCATTCGAGGGGGAGAATGGAGTCTCCCATACCCAAGGTCATCGGAAATGATCGAGTTGTGGCCACATATTTTGGGGATTAAAATCCATGGAGGACGGGATAAACCCGTGCGTGTAGGGGCCACGACCGAAAAATTCACCATGCGTGAGGCATGGACATGGGTTCTCAAAAGAAAGGAGGAAGTGAGGTGGACGCGAGTAGTGTGGCACAAGCACCACGTTCCAAAATTCTCTTTCACTTTGTGGCGGGCACTAAGAGGAAGATTGATGACGAAGTGCTTGATGAGACAAAGAGGGGCGAAATATGATACCACATGTGTCCTTTGCAAAACGGGAGTGGAAGATATGACCCATTTGTTTTGGGCTTGTGATTTCACTCGACAAGTATGGCACCAAGTCCGTTTCGGTATGCCTTTGCACCGCACCATCAAAGAGTCCTTGGAGGCTGAAGCTATTGGGATACTTGGAGCCCATGTGATGGGTTTGGAGAGGGATATCATGAGCTTAGCATTGAGTGCGGTGGTGCACGAGTGTTGGATGGAAAGAAATAGACGTATCTTTGAGGATGAGGAGAAAAGATCAAAGGAGGTTGCGGAAATCGCAAAAGAGGCGGTAAGGGTTATGGGGGTGGACATAAAGGCAATCAAAGAAGACCCCGAAAAGTTGAAGATTTTTGAAGACTTTTGGCGAAATTCCAAGAGTGCGAATAATATATAGGACGTAGGAAACGTAGAATTTTGTAGCCCATTGGGCGAGATAGAAGGAGAGTATGTTAGTGGCTGGATGTGCACCTTGTATGTCCCGCAAGCTTCAGCTTTAAATTTTGGTAGGATGTAATTTTACACACATACTTAATAGAATTTAGAGGCCAAGCCTCCCTTTTGCTTTGCAAAAAAAAGAGGGAAAGATAAGGAGAGAGGGGGAGATATGAGAGAGAAGGAGAGGGAGAAGGAGCGAGAGGAGGAGGGACATGCAAGGAGAAAGAGAAGGAGAAGGTGGAAAGAGAGATGGAGGAGAGAGGGAAAGAGATGAAAGAGAGAGAGAGGGGGGAATGAGAAGGAGAGTGAGAGAGAGAACGAAACGGATAGAGAGAAGGAGGAGAGTTGAGAGAAAGAGAAGTAGAAATAGAAAGAATGGGATAAGGAGAGATAGTGAAAAAGAGAGACAAGAGACGGAGAGAGAGAGAAAGAGAAAGGGGATGGAGAGGGAGAGGGAAGTAGGATAGTGAAGGAGAGAGAGTACTAAGGAGAGGACAAAAGGAGAAAAAGAGAGAGAAGGAGATGGAGAAGGCGAAGGGTAGAGATGGAGAAAGAAAGAGAGGGATAAGGGGAAGGAGAGAACGAGAGAGAAGGAGATGCAGAGGGTTAGAAAGAGTGAAGAAGCGGAGAGAGACGGAGAAGGAGAAGGAAAAAGACAAGAAGAAAAAGGAGAGAGAGGCAGCGAAGGAGAAGGAGATGGAGAGAAGTTGAGAGAAAAGGTGGAGAGATCGACAAAGGAGGGAGAGAGGGAAGGACGAGAAGGCGAGGGAGAGGGGAACGAGAGAGGTGCGAGAGAGAAGGATGGGGAAGGAGAAGGAGAAGTGGGGAGAGAGAGATGGGGAGTGTAGGACGAAAGAGAGGGAAATTGGGAAACGGGGAGACGGAACAAGATGATAGATGGAGATGGAGAGAGAGAGCTAGAAGGAGAAGGAGAGAGAGGAGAGGCGGACAGAGGGGGAGAGAGTGAGAAGGGAAAGGAGAGGGAGAGAGGAGAGATAGAGGAAGAGAAGTAGAGAGAACCATAGGGAATGAGAGAGAGGGAGAAGGAGAGAGATAAGGAGGGAGTGAAACAGAGGAGGAGAGTGTGAATTAGAACGAGAAGAAGAGAGAGTGAGGAGTCCACGATTTACAGAAGCGGAGAGAGAGAAAGAGAAGGAGAGATGAAGAAGCATTGAGAGAGAGGTGAGGGAGAGGGAGAAAGAGTGAGAGAAGGGGAGAGAGAGAGAGTCCGTAAGTGAGCTAGATGGAGGAGGACGAGGAGAAGGAGAGAGAGAAGGAATAGGAGATTGGAAGGGAAGGAGAAGGAGAGAAGGAAAGAGAGAGGGAGAAGGAGAAGTAGAGACCAATGGTAAGAAGAGGGAGAAATAGAGAGGAGAGAGAAGGGGGAGAGAGAAAGAGAGAAGGAGAGAGACAAAGAGAGAGGAGGGAGATAAGGAGGAGAACGAGAAAGGCGGAGAAGGGGAGAGACAAAGGGGGAGGAGAGAGATAAGGAGGAGAACGAGAGGAGTGAGAGAGAGTGAAGGTGACGGAGAGGGATGAGAGAGAGAGAGAGGAGGAAGAGAAGGAGGGAGAAGAAGGGGAGAGAAGAACAAGGAGAACAAGGAGAGAAAAGGAGAAGGGGAGAGTGGGGAGAAGATGAGGAGAGAGAGAAGGACAAGGGGAGCGAGAGGGGGGAGACCGAGAAGGAGGAGTGGAAGAGTGGAGAGATAGAGAAGGAGGAGAGAGAAGGAAAGAGAGAGAGAAGAAGGAGACGGAGAGCGAGAGAGTAAGGTAGAGTGAGAGAGGAGGGGAGAGAGTGAAGGAGAGGGAGATGGGGGAGGGGAGGGAGAAGGAGACGGAAACGGAGACGGAGACGGAGAGAGAGGGAGAGAGAAAGAACGGAGATGGAGATAGAGAGAGAGAGAGAGATGCAAGAGGAGAGGGAGAGAGAGAAGGAGAAGGCAAGAGAGAGAGGGGGAGAGACAAGAAGATGAGAGAGATGGAGAAGGAAAAGGGGATAGAGGAGAGGGATTGAAGTAGAGGAGAGGGAGGGAAGGAGATTGAAGACGAAGAGTGAAGGATAAGGAGAGAGAAGATAGAAGGAAAGAGAGAATCAGAGAGAGGAGTGAGAAGTTGAGGGAGCGAGACAATAAGAGAGAGTGAAGAACAAGGAGAAGGAGGGAGAGAGTAGGAAAGAGAAGGAGAGAGGGGAGAGAAGGAAGGATAAGAATAGAGAAAGAAGTAGAAGGAGGAGAGAGGGAAAGATAAGGAGAGAGGGGGAGACATGAGAGAGAAGGAGAGGGAGAAGGAGCGAGAGGAGGGACATGCAAGGAGAAAGAGAAGGAGGTGGAAAGAGAGATGGAGGAGAGAGGGAAAGAGATGAGAGAGTGAGAGGGGGAATGAGAAGGAGAGTGAGAGAGAGAACGAAACGGATAGAGAGAAGGAGGAGAGTTGAGAGAAAGAGAAGTAGAAATAGAAAGAATGGGATAAGGAGAGATAGTGAAAAAGAGTGACAAGAGACGGAGAGAGAGAGAAAGAGAAGGGGGGAGGAGTGGAGAAGAGGACAAGAGAAGGGAAAGAGAGAATTTTCGTTTCTAGAGAGAGAAGCTCTGGAGAAAAGGGAATCCTAGAGAGAGAAAGTTGAGGGGAGAGGAGGTGAGCATGGGGAAGCCCTTGCCTAGGCCTCCCATGGCTGCCATGGTTGCCGGCCGGCTACCCCAGGTCACCAGCCGGCCGACCACCACCATCTCCGGCGTTCTGGCACTGCCGGACGGCGAGAACTCCGGCGAGGGGAGAAAGAGAGACACGGAGAAGGAGAGTGAAGGGAGGCAAGCGAGGGCATGGATGGGGGAGCAATCACTTTGGCCCGCCTTGGCTGCTGGGGCTGCCGGCCGGCCACCCCAGGTCGTCGGCCACCCCACCCTCACCGGCGCCGGCTTGCTGGCACCGCCGGACGGCGAGAACTCCGGCGAGGTGGAAAATGGAGAGAAGGAGAAGGAGAATGTGGAAGGAAGAAAATGGACGGATCTCTTCTCCTCTAGTCCAAGGGCATCCACGACCCTAGAGTTTGTTGCACCGGTGGTAAAGGAAGGAGTGTGTGTGGCGAAATGCTCAAGGGAGGCAGTGGTGGAGGCGTTAAAGAAATGGGACAAGGTACTTCTTGGTTATTTTGTTGATTTCAAACCACATCTACCTACTTTGGAGAAGTTCTTGCAAAGGGTGTGGAAGCTCACCGGCGGCCTTGAGGTAATACGCCGGCAAGAAGGGTTTCTTTTGTTTAGATTCACATTGGATAAGGATTTAGACTATGCTCTTGAAAATGGACCATGGTTTGTGAGGGGAACGCCCCTTGTAGTGCAAAGGTGGACTCCCACAACGGTGATGAAGAAGGAGAAAATGTCCACGGTGCCCATATGGATTCGCATGCCGGAGCTTGACTTGAGGTTTTGGTCACCCAAAAACCTTAGTACCATAGCAATTGTGGTTGGTC
This sequence comes from Triglochin maritima, assembly GCA_963682175.1. Taxonomy (NCBI): domain Eukaryota; kingdom Viridiplantae; phylum Streptophyta; class Magnoliopsida; order Alismatales; family Juncaginaceae; genus Triglochin; species Triglochin maritima. Next base: position 30,546,552 of record OY821776.1, on the reverse strand, counting down.
GTCCCCTTTACATGGATGAGAATACGACATCGGGGAGGCGTTTATCATATGCTCGAGTTTGTGTGGAGGTGCCATGCTCATTTGAATACCCATCAAAGATCCAAGTGCAAGTAGAGGATGGTGAGGTGGAGGATATTGCGGTGGAATACGAGTGGAGGATGGGATATTGCGACACATGCAAGGAGGTTGGTCACACATTGGCGAGATGTCTATGCAAAGTTCAAGAGAAGTCATTAGAGAGGCCGACCGGAAATGAGAAGAAGAAGGAACGGGTGGTGGTTGGAAGGGATGGAAAAAAGGTGTGCTCACAAGAAGAGAAGGACAAGGAGGAGATGGCGGGGGAAGAAAATGCGAGAAAAATGAAGTCGGTGGACGCCGGCGTGGAGGAGGTGGCCGCCGGAGGTTCGCCGGAAAAGGTCACCGGAGTGGCTGACGGAGATGAGGAGGCCACCGGAGTAGGAGCACATGGGGTAGGGCTTGGGGAACCAAAAGCAAAAGGTGGGGGACAAAAAGAAAAAGGAGGAGGACAAAAAAGAAAAGATGTCATAAAAAGTAGTAAAGTTTGCTTTGTGGAAGAACCAATCATGAGAGAGGAATTCAAAAATGATGGGGTGGAGCATTCTTTGGGCAGCCATGAAGCCAATAAGAGTGGTCCACGTGGAAAAGGGCATGCAAATGCAAATGTCATCAAAAGCAAAAGCAAGTTTGTGCCCACTTTGGATGAGCCAATCATGGGGGGAGAATTTCAAATGCATGTGGTGGCTCCAAATTCTTTGGGCAGCCATGAAGCCAATGGGAACCCTCCATGTGGCATTGGAAAAGCAAAAGAATGGACCACACACTACCATGGGACATGTGGAAAGGGGGTAGGTGAGGAGAAAGATATGGATGAGGTTGAGAGTGAGAAGGATTTTGCTCTTGACGTGGAGAGGAATGTGGACTCAAAACGTGATAACCATGAGTGGGCCAGCCCAAATGTTGGAACCAAATTGCCTAGAGATCCATTTGCACAAGGTGCAAGTATGAATGGGGAAGGGCCTCGAATTTTGGAAGAGAAACTACAAGGTGACCCCGGTAGAGGTGGTTTGGGAGGGAAGGCTAGATTGAGGTCCCCCCCACCCTCAGTAGACCTTGATGATATATCTCCTCAAGCCGCATTTCAAGGTGTTCGAGAGGTCGCATTTCAGCAACAACAAAAGGAGAAGACCGGCGGGCCGAGCAACGTAGCACGTGAGGAACTAACAGAAAGTGACAAGGAAGATGCCACCCTCATGGGCATAGATCATGTTGAGTACTTGCGCTTGAAGAAGAGATACGGGGATGTGCGAACATATGTTGAGGAACCTTGGTGCTATGACTCTGATGAGTTGAACTCAAGTGGCTCCCAACATTCGAAGGGATCGTCAAAGAAGAAGGGGAAGAAGAAAGGGAAAGGAAGAAGATGAAGGTGCCCGGACAAGGACTTACCACGAATGCAAGATAAGAGTTAGGGGTGTAACGTGAAAATTATGTTATGTAATTTGCACGTGTAGGATTTAGGATCCGTTGTTAGACTAGCGCGAGTCGATGTAATATTTACTTTCGCAATATGAATTGCTCGCACCAGAGTAGTTCCTAGCACTTCATTGTATGCTCTTTTTGCATGTATGTTTATTGAGGCATCAATAAATTTAGCGGCTCTGCCGAGACCGCCCTTTTACTTTGCAAAAATAAAAGAAAGAGAAGGAGGGAGAGGGAAGTAGGATAGTGAAGGAGAGAGAGTACTAAGGAAAGGACAAAAGGAGAAAAAGAGAGAGAAGGAGATGGAGAAGGCGAAGGGTAGAGAAGGATAAAGAAAGAGAGGGATAAGGGGAAGGAGAGAACGAGAGAGAAGGAGATGCAAAGGGTTAGAAAGAGTGAAGAAGCGGAGAGAGACGGAGAAGGAGAAGGAGAAGGAAAAAGACAAGAAGAAAAAGGAGAGAGAGGCAGCGAAGGAGAAGGAAATGGAGAGAGGTTGAGAGAAAAGGTGGAGAGCGTGTGAGAGAGGAGGGGGAAGGAGAAGGAGAAGTGGGGAGAGAGAGAGATGGAGAGTGTAGGACGAAAGAGAGGGAAATTGGGAAACGGGGAGACGGAACAAGATGATAGACGAAGATGGAGAGAGAGAGCTAGAAGGAGAAGGAGAGAGAGGAGAGGCGGACAGAGGGGGAGAGAGTGAGAAGGAAAGGAGAGGGAGAGAGGAGAGATAGAGGAAGAGAAGTAGAGAGAACCATAGGGAATGAGAGAGAGGGAGAAGGAGAGAGATAAGGAGGGAGTGAAACAGAGGAGGAGAGTGTGAATTAGAACGAGAAGAAGAGAGAGGAGAGAGAGGAGTCCACGATTTACAGAAGCGGAGAGAGAGAAAGAGAAGGAGAGATGAAGAAGCATTGAGAGAGAGAGGAGAGGGAGAGGGAGAAAGAGTGAGAGAAGGGGAGAGAGAGAGAGAGTCCGTAAGTGAGCTAGATGGAGGAGGACGAGGAGAAGGAGATATAGAAGGAATAGGAGATTGGAAGGGAAGGAGAAGGAGAGAAGGAAAGAGAGAGGGAGAAGGAGAAGTAGAGACCAATGGTAAGAAGAGGGAGAAATAGAGAGAAGGAGAGAGAAAGAGAGAAGGAGAGAGACAAAGAGAGAGGAGGGAGATAAGGAGGAGAACGAGAAAGGCGGAGAAGGGGAGAGACAAAGGGGGAGGAGAGAGATAAGGAGGAGAACGAGAGGAGTGAGAGAGAGTGAAGGTGACGGAGAGGGATGAGAGAGAGAGAGGAGGAAGAGAAGGAGGGAGAAGAAGGGGAGAGAAGAAGAAGGAGAACAAGGAGAGAAAAGGAGAAGGGGAGAGTGGGGAGAAGATGAGGAGAGAGAGAAGGACAAGGGGAGCGAGAGGGGAGGAGACAGAGAAGGAGAAGGAGTGGAAGAGAGGAGAGATAGAGAAGGAGGAGAGAGAAGGAAAGAGAGAGAGAAGAAGGAAACGGAGGGCGAGAGAGTAAGGTAGAGTGAGAGAGGAGGGGAGAGAGTGAAGGAGAAGGAGATGGGGGAGGGGAGGGAGAAGGAGACGGAAACGGAGAGAGAGGGAGAGAGAAAGAGCGGAGATGGAGATAGAGAGAGAGAGATGCGGAGATGGAGATAGAAAGAGCGGAGATGGAGATAGAAAGAGAGGAGATGCAGACGGAGAAAGACAAGGAGGAGAGAGAGAAGGAAGAGGAGACCGGAAGGGAAGGAGAGAAGGAAAGAGGGAGGGTGAGGGTGTGCATGGGGGAGCCTCCTCCATGGCCCCCCTTGGCAGCCACGGCCGCCGGCCGGCCACCCCTGGTCGCCGGCCTGTCCCCCCTCGCCGGACCCGGCGAGATGCCGGCGCCGGACGGCCGGAACTCCGGCGAGCAAGGGAGAAACGAAGAGGAGAAGGAGATGGAGGGTTTCCTAGCTCCCTCCTTCACGTTTCCTCCACCAAAAACTCTCATTTCTCCACCAAAACCACTCATTTCTCCACCAAAACCACTCTTTTCTCCACCAAATCTCGTGCTCTCTCTCTCTATGGAGAGCTCTTCTCGTTTGGTTGAGCCAAATGGGGATGGTGGCGTGGGAAAGCATCCTCATGAGGCACCAAAACGCGTGGAGGGGGGCGTAAGGATCTCACCACCTCAGCCTAAGAGATGGTCGGATCTCTTCAATGCCGGCGAGACCTCCATGACAAAGTTGGAGTTTGTTCCACCGGGCGAGAAGGAGGGAGGAAAGGTGGCTAGCTGCTCGAGAGAGGAAGTGGCCGAAGCTCTCAAACGTTGGGATAAGGTGTTAGTGGGCTATTTCATCAACTTCAAGGCACATTTGCCGACATTAGAACGCCATCTACACAAGCTTTGGGGGCTGGTCGGAGGTCATAAAACGGAGCCAAGGCTTCCTACTCTTTCGTTTCACGTTGGGAGAGGACCGTAAGCGTGCCCTTGAGGGTGGGCCGTGGTTCATCCGGGGTGCACCACTAGTCGTCCAATCTTGGGGACCGGAGGTTGAGATGAAGCGAGCAAAGATTACTACGGTACCGATTTGGATTCGCTTGCCGGAGTTGGACCTTCGTTTTTGGTCCTCTAGAAATCTAAGCTCCATTGCTAGTGCTCTTGGGAGACCGCTTCACATGGATGAACACACCGCATCCGGAAGGAGGTTGGCATATGCACGAGTGTGTGTAGAGGTGAACCACGACTTCAACTACCCCAAGTGGGTTGAGGTGTGCGTGGAGGAAGGAGGGGTGACGAGGGTGGCCGTTGAGTATGAGTGGATTCCCGGGTATTGTGCGAAGTGTGAAGAGTTTGGGCATGTGGTAGAGAGGTGCCCAAAGAAGATGTATGTGCCACCGGTTGGGAAGGAGAGAATCAAGCGCAAGGAAGAGTGGGAGGTAGTGGATGGCCGGCGGCCGGCCATGAAAAAGGATGTCACTCATGGTGTTGGAGGAAGGAAGGTCCCCGTTGTAGTAGTGGTGGATGACGGATTTGAGAAAGATCCAAAGGAAGAGGAAGGCCGGGAGGAGGGAGAAGACGTCGGAGCTACCTTGGCCATCTTTGGGAGCAAGGAAGAAGGTGATGACGTGGAGGGAGGGGCTGATGTGGACGTGGATGAGGATGACGTGGATGATGTGCCAAATGGGGATGAGCCATGTGGATTCACGTGCCAACATGGAGGAGTGGAGGCAAATTTGAATTTAGCTCAAGAAGAGGTGTGCTCCTCTCATATGGAGAGGACAAATTGGGAAATGCCATGTGGAAAGGGTGGGCAGCCTTTGGGAGACAAGAAGGACAAGGTAGTGGGTGGGTTTGTGGTCCCAAAAGTGTTGGGGACCAAAAGTAGAAAGGAAGAAACCAATTTTGTCTCTTGTGGGGACAATGGTGTTAGAAGGGAAGAAAAGGAGGGGAGGACATGTGGAAAGGTGGAAGCTTCTCTTGCACAAAAGGAGGGCTCAAGGGAGACCACGAACCAGCACGTGCCACGTGGCAATGACATCCAATCATTGCCAAAGGATCCTTTTGGCCAAAGAAAGGACCATATACGTGAGGATGGGAGTGTGCATGCATGCTTTTTGGGTGGGACTTGCTCCACACGTGATTTACAAGGAGGCATGAGGATTTTGGATGGAAAATTGCAAGGTGACCCCAGACTTATAGGAGTAATAGGCGAACGGGCTAGGATGCGATCCCCCCCGCCAATGGTGAACTTAGATGATCTTTCACCCCAATCCACCTTCCAAGGTGTACGTGAGGTCGTGAAGAGGCAACAAAACCTCTTGAAGAATGGCGGGAAGGGCAAGATGGATTATGAGGAGCTCACACCAAGTGATGTCGAAGATGCCGCGTTAATGGGGTTAGAGCAAAGGGAGTTCATGCGCATCAAAAAGAAGCATGGAGATGTGCGTTCCTATGTGGAGGAGCCATGGTGCTACGATTCGGATTCAGATGGATTGAGCGCAGGCACCTCAAAACTCGTGAAAGCGTCAAAGAGGAAAAAGGTGAAGAAGAAGAAGGGTCGACGTTAGTTGTGCTTCTTGAGAATGTCAAGCTTAGGCGTGGGGAGTATTGTGTAACTTGCACGAGTAGGATTAGGACCCGTTGTTAGACTAGCGTGAGTCGATGTTTGTTTTTATTTTCGCGATTACGAATTGCTCATTCCAGAGTAATTCCTAGCACTTCACTGTATGCTTTTTTTTTTGCATGTACGTTTATTGAGGCATCAATAAATTTAGCGGCTCTGCCGAGACCGCCCTTTTATTTTGCAAAAAAAAAAGAGAGATGCAAGAGGAGAGGGAGAGAGAGAAGGAGAAGGCAAGAGAGAGAGGGGGAGAGACAAGAAGATGAGAGAGATGGAGAAGGAAAAGGGGATAGAAGAGAGGGATTGAAGTTGAGGAGAGGGAGGGAAGGAGATTGAAGACGAAGAGTGAAGGATAAGGAGAGAGAAGATAGAAGGAAAGAGAGAATCAGAGAGAGGAGTGAGAAGTTGAGAGAGCGGGACAATAAGAGAGAGTGAAGAACAAGGAGAAGGAGGGAGAGAGAAGGAAAGAGAAGGAGAGAGGGGAGAGAAGGAAGGATAAGAATAGAGAAAGAAGTAGAAGGAGGAGAGAGGGAAAGGTAAGGAGAGAGGGGGAGACATGAGAGAGAAGGAGAGGGAGAAGGAGCGAGAGGAGGGACATGCAAGGAGAAAGAGAAGGAGGTGGAAAGAGAGATGGAGGAGAGAGGGAAAGAGATGAGAGAGTGAGAGGGGGGAATGAGAAGGAGAGTGAGAGAGAGAACGAAACGGATAGAGAGAAGGAGGAGAGTTGAGAGAAAGAGAAGTAGAAATAGAAAGAATGGGATAAGGAGAGATAGTGAAAAAGAGAGACAAGAGACGGAGAGAGAGAGAGAGAAAGAGAAGGGGGAGGGAGAGGGAGAGGGAAGTAGGATAGTGAAGGAGAGAGAGTACTAAGGAGAGGACAAAAGGAGAAAATAGAGAGAAGGAGATGGAGAAGGCGAAGGGTAGAGATGGAGAAAGAAAGAGAGGGATAAGGGGAAGGAGAGAACGAGAGAGAAGGAGATGCAGAGGGTTAGAAAGAGTGAAGAAGCGGAGAGAGACGGAGAAGGAGAAGGAGAATGAAAAAGACAAGAAGAAAAAGGAGAGAGAGGCAGCGAAGGAGAAGGAGATGGAGAGAAGTTGAGAGAAAAGGTGGAGAGATCGACAAAGGAGGGAGAGAGGGAAGGACGAGAAGGCGAGGGAGAGGGGAACGAGAGAGGTGCGAGAGAGAAGGAGGGGGAAGGAGAAGGAGAAGTGGGGAGAGAGAGATGGAGAGTGTAGGACGAAAGAGAGGGAAATTGGGAAACGGGGAGACGGAACAAGATGATAGACGGAGATGGAGAGAGAGAGCTAGAAGGAGAAGGAGAGAGAGGAGAGGCGGACAGAGGGGGAGAGAGTGAGAAGGGAAAGGAGAGGGAGAGAGGAGAGATAGAGGAAGAGAAGTAGAGAGAACCATAGGGAATGAGAGAGAGGGAGAAGGAGAGAGATAAGGAGGGAGTGAAACAGAGGAGGAGAGTGTGAATTAGAACGAGAAGAAGAGAGAGGAGAGAGAGGAGTCCACGATTTACAGAAGCGGAGAGAGAGAAAGAGAAGGAGAGATGAAGAAGCATTGAGAGAGAGAGGAAAGGGAGAGGGAGAAAGAGTGAGAGAAGGGGAGAGAGAGAGAGTCCGTAAGTGAGCTAGATGGAGGAGGACGAGGAGAAGGAGAGAGAGAAGGAATAGGAGATTGGAAGGGAAGGAGAAGGAGAGAAGGAAAGAGAGAGGGAGAAGGAGAAGTAGAGACCAATGGTAAGAAGAGGGAGAAATAGAGAGGAGAGAGAAGGGGGAGAGAGAAAGAGAGAAGGAGAGAGACAAAGAGAGAGGAGGGAGGTAAGGAGGAGAACTAGAAAGACGGAGAAGGGGGGAGACAAAGGGGGAGGAGAGAGATAAGGAGGAGAACGAGAGGAGTGAGAGGGAGTGAAGGTGACGGAGAGGGATGAGAGAGAGAGAGGAGGAAGAGAAGGAGGGAGAAGAAGGGGAGAGAAGAAGAAGGAGAACAAGGAGAGAAAAGGAGAAGGGGAGAGTGGGGAGAAGATGAGGAGAGAGAGAAGGACAAGGGGAGCGAAAGGGGAGGAGACCGAGAAGGAGAAGGAGTGGAAGAGAGGAGAGATAGAGAAGGAGGAGAGAGAAGGAAAGAGAGAGAGAAGAAGGAGACGGAGAGCGAGAGAGTAAGGTAGAGTGAGAGAGGAGGGGAGAGAGTGAAGGAGAGGGAGATGGGGGAGGGGAGGGAGAAGGAGACGGAAACGGGGACGGAGACGGAGAGAGAGGGAGAGAGAAAGAGCGGAGATGGAGATAGAGAGAGAGAGAGAGATGCAAGAGGAGAGGGAGAGAGAGAAGGAGAAGGCAAGAGAGAGAGGGGGAGAGACAAGAAGATGAGAGAGATGGAGAAGGAAAAGGGGATAGAGGAGAGGGATTGAAGTAGAGGAGAGGGAGGGAAGGAGATTGAAGACGAAGAGTGAAGGATAAGGAGAGAGAAGATAGAAGGAAAGAGAGAATCAGAGAGAGGAGTGAGAAGTTGAGGGAGCGGGACAATAAGAGAGAGTGAAGAACTTGGAGAAGGAGGGAGAGAGAAGGAAAGAGAAGGAGAGAGGGGAGAGAAGGAAGGATAAGAATAGAGAAAGAAGTAGAAGGAGGAGAGAGGGAAAGATAAGGAGAGAGGGGGAGACATGAGAGAGAAGGAGAGGGAGAAGGAGCGAGAGGAGGAGGGACATGCAAGGAGAAAGAGAAGGAGAAGGTGGAAAGAGAGATGGAGGAGAGAGGGAAAGAGATGAGAGAGAGAGGGGGGAATGAGAAGGAGAGTGAGAGAGAGAACGAAACGGATAGAGAGAAGGAGGAGAGTTGAGAGAAAGAGAAGTAGAAATAGAAAGAATGGGATAAGGAGAGATAGTGAAAAAGAGAGACAGGAGACGGAGAGAGAGAGAAAGAGAAGGGGGAGGGAGAGGGAGAGGGAAGTAGGATAGTGAAGGAGAGAGAGTACTAAGGAGAGGACGAAAGGAGAAAAAGAGAGAGAAGGAGATGGAGAAGGCGAAGGGTAGGGATGGAGAAAGAAAGAGAGGGATAAGGGGAAGGAGAGAACGAGAGAGAAGGAGATGCAGAGGGTTAGAAAGAGTGAAGAAGCGGAGAGAGACGGAGAAGGAGAAGGAGAAGGAAAAAGACAAGAAGAAAAAGGAGAGAGAGGCAGCGAAGGAGAAGGAGAGAAGTTGAGAGAAAAGGTGGAGAGATCGACAAAGGAGGGAGAGAGGGAAGGACGAGAAGGCGAGGGAGAGGGGAACCGGAGAGGTGCGAGAGAGGAGGGGGAAGGAGAAGGAGAAGTGGGGAGAGAGAGATGGAGAGTGTAGGACGAAAGAGAGGGAAATTGGGAAACGGGGAGACGGAACAAGATGATAGACGGAGATGGAGAGAGAGAGCTAGAAGGAGAAGGAGAGAGAGGAGAGGCGGACAGAGGGGGAGAGAGTGAGAAGGGAAAGGAGAGGGAGAGAGGAGAGATAGAGGAAGAGAAGTAGAGAGAACCATAGGGAATGAGAGAGAGGGAGAAGGAGAGAGATAAGGAGGGAGTGAAACAGAGGAGGAGAGTGTGAATTAGAACGAGAAGAAGAGAGAGGAGAGAGAGGAGTCCACGATTTACAGAAGCGGAGAGAGAGAAAGAGAAGGAGAGATGAAGAAGCATTGAGAGAGAGAGGAAAGGGAGAGGGAGAAAGAGTGAGAGAAGGGGAGAGAGAGAGAGAGAGTCCGTAAGTGAGCTAGATGGAGGAGGACGAGGAGAAGGAGAGAGAGAAGGAATAGGAGATTGGAAGGGAAGGAGAAGGAGAGAAGGAAAGAGAGAGGGAGAAGGAGAAGTAGAGACCAATGGTAAGAAGAGGGAGAAATAGAGAGGAGAGAGAAGGGGGAGAGAGAAAGAGAGAAGGAGAGAGACAAAGAGAGAGGAGGGAGGTAAGGAGGAGAACGAGAATGGCGGAGAAGGGGAGAGACAAAGGGGGAGGAGAGAGATAAGGAGGAGAACGAGAGGAGTGAGAGAGAGTGAAGGTGACGGAGAGGGATGAGAGAGAGAGAGGAGGAAGAGAAGGAGGGAGAAGAAGGGGAGAGAAGAAGAAGGAGAACAAGGAGAGAAAAGGAGAAGGGGAGAGTGGGGAGAAGATGAGGAGAGAGAGAAGGACAAGGGGAGCGAAAGGGGAGGAGACCGAGAAGGAGAAGGAGTGGAAAAGAGGAGAGATAGAGAAGGAGGAGAGAGAAGGAAAGAGAGAGAGAAGAAGGAGACGGAGAGCGAGAGAGTAAGGTAGAGTGAGAGAGGAGGGGAGAGAGTGAAGGAGAGGGAGATGGGGGAGGGGAGGGAGAAGGAGACGGAAACGGAGACGGAGACGGAGAGAGAGGGAGAGAGAAAGAGCGGAGATGGAGATAGAGAGAGAGAGATGCAAGAGGAGAGGGAGAGAGAGAAGGAGAAGGCAAGAGAGAGAGGGGGAGAGACAAGAAGATGAGAGAGATGGAGAAGGAAAAGGGGATAGAGGAGAGGGATTGAAGTAGAGGAGAGGGAGGGAAGGAGATTGAAGACGAAGAGTGAAGGATAAGGAGAGAGAAGATAGAAGGAAAGAGAGAATCAGAGAGAGGAGTGAGAAGTTGAGGGAGCGGGACAATAAGAGAGAGTGAAGAACAAGGAGAAGGAGGGAGAGAGAAGGAAAGAGAAGGAGAGAGGGGAGAGAAGGAAGGATAAGAATAGAGAAAGAAGTAGAAGGAGGAGAGAGGGAAAGATAAGGAGAGAGGGGGAGACATGAGAGAGAAGGAGAGGGAGAAGGAGCGAGAGGAGGAGGGACATGCAAGGAGAAAGAGAAGGAGAAGGTGGAAAGAGAGATGGAGGAGAGAGGGAAAGAGATGAGAGAGAGAGGGGGGAATGAGAAGGAGAGTGAGAGAGAGAACGAAACGGATAGAGAGAAGGAGGAGAGTTGAGAGAAAGAGAAGTAGAAATAGAAAGAATGGGATAAGGAGAGATAGTGAAAAAGAGAGACAAGAGACGGAGAGAGAGAGAGAGAAAGAGAAGGGGGAGGGAGAGGGAGAGGGAAGTAGGATAGTGAAGGAGAGAGAGTACTAAGGAGAGGACGAAAGGAGAAAAAGAGAGAGAAGGAGATGGAGAAGGCGAAGGGTAGAGATGGAGAAAGAAAGAGAGGGATAAGGGGAAGGAGAGAACGAGAGAGAAGGAGATGCAGAGGGTTAGAAAGAGTGAAGAAGCGGAGAGAGACGGAGAAGGAGAAGGAGAAGGAAAAAGACAAGAAGAAAAAGGAGAGAGAGGCAGCGAAGGAGAAGGAGATGGAGAGAAGTTGAGAGAAAAGGTGGAGAGATCGACAAAGGAGGGAGAGAGGGAAGGACGAGAAGGCGAGGGAGAGGGGAACGAGAGAGGTGCGAGAGAGAAGGAGGGGGAAGGAGAAGGAGAAGTGGGGAGAGAGAGATGGAGAGTGTAGGACGAAAGAGAGGGAAATTGGGAAACGGGGAGACGGAACAAGATGATAGACGGAGATGGAGAGAGAGAGAGCTAGAAGGAGAAGGAGAGAGAGGAGAGGCGGACAGAGGGGGAGAGAGTGAGAAGGGGAAGGAGAGGGAGAGAGGAGAGATAGAGGAAGAGAAGTAGAGAGAACCATAGGGAATGAGAGAGAGGGAGAAGGAGAGAGATAAGGAGGGAGTGAAACAGAGGAGGAGAGTGTGAATTAGAACGAGAAGAAGAGAGAGGAGAGAGAGGAGTCCACGATTTACAGAAGCGGAGAGAGAGAAAGAGAAGGAGAGATGAAGAAGCATTGAGAGAGAGAGGAAAGGGAGAGGGAGAAAGAGTGAGAGAAGGGGGAGAGAGAGAGAGAGTCCGTAAGTGAGCTAGATGGAGGAGGACGAGGAGAAGGAGGGAGAGAAGGAATAGGAGATTGGAAGGGAAGGAGAAGGAGAGAAGGAAAGAGAGAGGGAGAAGGAGAAGTAGAGACCAATGGTAAGAAGAGGGAGAAATAGAGAGGAGAGAGAATGGGGAGAGAGAAAGAGAGAAGGAGAGAGACAAAGAGAGAGGAGGGAGGTAAGGAGGAGAACGAGAAAGGCGGAGAAGGGGAGAGACAAAGGGGGAGGAGAGAGATAAGGAGGAGAACGAGAGGAGTGAGAGAGAGTGAAGGTGACGGAGAGGGATGAGAGAGAGAGAGGAGGAAGAGAAGGAGGGAGAAGAAGGGGAGAGAAGAAGAAGGAGAACAAGGAGAGAAAAGGAGAAGGGGAGAGTGGGGAGAAGATGAGGAGAGAGAGAAGGACAAGGGGAGCGAAAGGGGAGGAGACCGAGAAGGAGAAGGAGTGGAAGAGAGGAGAGATAGAGAAGGAGGAGAGAGAAGGAAAGAGAGAGAGAAGAAGGAGACGGAGAGCGAGAGAGTAAGGTAGAGTGAGAGAGGAGGGGAGAGAGTGAAGGAGAGGGAGATGGGGGAGGGGAGGGAGAAGGAGACGGAAACGGAGACGGAGACGGAGAGAGAGGTAGAGAGAAAGAGCGGAGATAGAGATAGATAGAGAGAGAGAGATGCAAGAGGAGAGGGAGAGAGAGAAGGAGAAGGCAAGAGAGAGAGGGGGAGAGACAAGAAGATGAGAGAGATGGAGAAGGAAAAGGGGATAGAGGAGAGGGATTGAAGTAGAGGAGAGGGAGGGAAGGAGATTGAAGACGAAGAGTGAAGGATAAGGAGAGAGAAGATAGAAGGAAAGAGAGAATCAGAGAGAGGAGTGAGAAGTTGAGGGAGCGGGACAATAAGAGAGAGTGAAGAACAAGGAGAAGGAGGGAGAGAGAAGGAAAGAGAAGGAGAGAGGGGAGAGAAGGAAGGATAAGAATAGAGAAAGAAGTAGAAGGAGGAGAGAGGGAAAGATAAGGAGAGAGGGGGAGACATGAGAGAGAAGGAGAGGGAGAAGGAGCGAGAGGAGGAGGGACATGCAAGGAGAAAGAGAAGGAGAAGGTGGAAAGAGAGATGGAGGAGAGAGGGAAAGAGATGAGAGAGAGAGGGGGGAATGAGAAGGAGAGTGAGAGAGAGAACGAAACGGATAGAGAGAAGGAGGAGAGTTGAGAGAAAGAGAAGTAGAAATAGAAAGAATGGGATAAGGAGAGATAGTGAAAAGAGAGACAAGAGACGGAGAGAGAGAGAGAAAGAGAAGGGGGAGGGAGAGGGAGAGGGAGAGGGAAGTAGGATAGTGAAGGAGAGAGAGTACTAAGGAGAGGACAAAAGGAGAAAAAGAGAGAGAAGGAGATGGAGAAGGCGAAGGGTAGAGATGGAGAAAGAAAGAGAGGGATAAGGGGAAGGAGAGAACGAGAGAGAAGGAGATGCAGAGGGTTAGAAAGAGTGAAGAAGCGGAGAGAGACGGAGAAGGAGAAGGAGAAGGAAAAAGACAAGAAGAAAAAGGAGAGAGAGGCAGCGAAGGAGAAGGAGATGGAGAGAAGTTGAGAGAAAAGGTGGAGAGATCGACAAAGGAGGGAGAGAGGGAAGGACGAGAAGGCGAGGGAGAGGGGAACGAGAGAGGTGCGAGAGAGAAGGAGGGGGAAGGAGAAGGAGAAGTGGGGAGAGAGAGATGGAGAGTGTAGGACGAAAGAGAGGGAAATTGGGAAACGGGGAGACGGAACAAGATGATAGACGGAGATGGAGAGAGAGAGCTAGAAGGAGAAGGAGAGAGAGGAGAGGCGGACAGAGGGGGAGAGAGTGAGAAGGGAAAGGAGAGGGAGAGGGGAGAGATAGAGGAAGAGAAGTAGAGAGAACCATAGGGAATGAGAGAGAGGGAGAAGGAGAGAGATAAGGAGGGAGTGAAACAGAGGAGGAGAGTGTGAATTAGAACGATAAGAAGAGAGAGGAGAGAGAGGAGTCCACAATTTACAGAAGCAGAGAGAGAGAAAGAGAAGGAGAGATGAAGAAGCATTGAGAGAGAGAGGAAAGGGAGAGGGAGAAAGAGTGAGAGAAGGGGAGAGAGAGAGAGTCCGTAAGTGAGCTAGATGGAGGAGGACGAGGAGAAGGAGAGAGAGAAGGAATAGGAGATTGGAAGGGAAGGAGAAGGAGAGAAGGAAAGAGAGAGGGAGAAGGAGAAGTAGAGACCAATGGTAAGAAGAGGGAGAAATAGAGAGGAGAGAGAAGGGGGAGAGAGAAAGAGAGAAGGAGAGAGACAAAGAGAGAGGAGGGAGGTAAGGAGGAGAACGAGAAAGGAGGAGAAGGGGAGAGACAAAGGGGGAGGAGAGAGATAAGGAGGAGAACGAGAGGAGTGAGAGAGAGAGTGAAGGTGACGGAGAGGGATGAGAGAGAGAGAGGAGGAAGAGAAGGAGGGAGAAGAAGGGGAGAGAAGAAGAAGGAGAACAAGGAGAGAAAAGGAGAAGGGGAGAGTGGGGAGAAGATGAGGAGAGAGAGAAGGACAAGGGGAGCGAAAGGGGAGGAGACCGAGAAGGAGAAGGAGTGGAAGAGAGGAGAGATAGAGAAGGAGGAGAGAGAAGGAAAGAGAGAGAGAGAGAAGAAGGAGACGGAGAGCGAGAGAGTAAAGTAGAGTGAGAGAGGAGGGGAGAGAGTGAAGGAGAGGGAGATGGGGGAGGGGAGGGAGAAGGAGACGGAAACGGAGACGGAGACGGAGAGAGAGGGAGAGAGAAAGAGCGGAGATGGAGATAGAGAGAGAGAGATGCAAGAGGAGAGGGAGAGAGAGAAGGAGAAGGCAAGAGAGAGAGGGGGAGAGACAAGAAGATGAGAGAGATGGAGAAGGAAAAGGGGATAGAGGAGAGGGATTGAAGTAGAGGAGAGGGAGGGAAGGAGATTGAAGACGAAGAGTGAAGGATAAGGAGAGAGAAGATAGAAGGAAAGAGAGAATCAGAGAGAGGAGTGAGAAGTTGAGGGAGCGGGACAATAAGAGAGAGTGAAGAACAAGGAGAAGGAGGGAGAGAGAAGGAAAGAGAAGGAGAGAGGGGAGAGAAGGAAGGATAAGAATAGAGAAAGAAGTAGAAGGAGGAGAGAGGGAAAGATAAGGAGAGAGGGGGAGACATGAGAGAGAAGGAGAGGGAGAAGGAGCGAGAGGAGGAGGGACATGCAAGGAGAAAGAGAAGGAGAAGGTGGAAAGAGAGATGGAGGAGAGAGGGAAAGAGATGAGAGAGAGAGGGGGGAATGAGAAGGAGAGTGAGAGAGAGAACGAAACGGATAGAGAGAAGGAGGAGAGTTGAGAGAAAGAGAAGTAGAAATAGAAAGAATGGGATAAGGAGAGATAGTGAAAAAGAGAGACAAGAGACGGAGAGAGAGAGAGAGAAAGAGAAGGGGGAGGGAGAGGGAGAGGGAAGTAGGATAGTGAAGGAGAGAGAGTACTATGGAGAGGACGAAAGGAGAAAAAGAGAGAGAAGGAGATGGAGAAGGCGAAGGGTAGAGATGGAGAAAGAAAGAGAGGGATAAGGGGAAGGAGAGAACGAGAGAGAAGGAGATGCAGAGGGTTAGAAAGAGTGAAGAAGCGGAGAGAGACGGAGAAGGAGAAGGAGAAGGAAAAAGACAAGAAGAAAAAGGAGAGAGAGGCAGCGAAGGAGAAGGAGATGGAGAGAAGTTGAGAGAAAAGGTGGAGAGATCGACAAAGGAGGGAGAGAGGGAAGGACGAGAAGGCGAGGGAGAGGGGAACGAGAGAGGTGCGAGAGAGAAGGAGGGGGAAGGAGAAGGAGAAGTGGGGAGAGAGAGATGGAGAGTGTAGGACGAAAGAGAGGGAAATTGGGAAACGGGGAGACGGAACAAGATGATAGACGGAGATGGAGAGAGAGAGCTAGAAGGAGAAGGAGAGAGAGGAGAGGCGGACAGAGGGGGAGAGAGTGAGAAGGGAAAGGAGAGGGAGAGGGGAGAGATAGAGGAAGAGAAGTAGAGAGAACCATAGGGAATGAGAGAGAGGGAGAAGGAGAGAGATAAGGAGGGAGTGAAACAGAGGAGGAGAGTGTGAATTAGAACGAGAAGAAGAGAGAGGAGAGAGAGGAGTCCACGATTTACAGAAGCGGAGAGAGAGAAAGAGAAGGAGAGATGAAGAAGCATTGAGAGAGAGAGGAAAGGGAGAGGGAGAAAGAGTGAGAGAAGGGGAGAGAGAGAGAGTCCGTAAGTGAGCTAGATGGAGGAGGACGAGGAGAAGGAGAGAGAGAAGGAATAGGAGATTGGAAGGGAAGGAGAAGGAGAGAAGGAAAGAGAGAGGGAGAAGGAGAAGTAGAGACCAATGGTAAGAAGAGGGAGAAATAGAGAGGAGAGAGAAGGGGGAGAGAGAAAGAGAGAAGGAGAGAGACAAAGAGAGAGGAGGGAGGTAAGGAGGAGAACGAGAAAGGCGGAGAAGGGGAGAGACAAAGGGGGAGGAGAGAGATAAGGAGGAGAACGAGAGGAGTGAGAGAGAGTGAAGGTGACGGAGAGGGATGAGAGAGAGAGAGGAGGAAGAGAAGGAGGGAGAAGAAGGGGAGAGAAGAAGAAGGAGAACAAGGAGAGAAAAGGAGAAGGGGAGAGTGGGGAGAAGATGAGGAGAGAGAGAAGGACAAGGGGAGCGAAAGGGGAGGAGACCGAGAAGGAGAAGGAGTGGAAGAGAGGAGAGATAGAGAAGGAGGAGAGAGAAGGAAAGAGAGAGAGAAGAAGGAGACGGAGAGTGAGAGAGGAGGGGAGAGAGTGAAGGAGAGGGAGATGGGGGAGGGGAGGGAGAAGGAGACGGAAACGGAGACGGAGACGGAGAGAGAGGGAGAGAGAAAGAGCGGAGATGGAGATAGAGAGAGAGAGAGATGCAAGAGGAGAGGGAGAGAGAGAAGGAGAAGGCAAGAGAGAGAGGGGGAGAGACAAGAAGATGAGAGAGATGGAGAAGGAAAAGGGGATAGAGGAGAGGGATTGAAGTAGAGGAGAGGGAGGGAAGGAGATTGAAGACGAAGAGTGAAGGATAAGGAGAGAGAAGATAGAAGGAAAGAGAGAATCAGAGAGAGGAGTGAGAAGTTGAGGGAGCGGGACAATAAGAGAGAGTGAAGAACAAGGAGAAGGAGGGAGAGAGAAGGAAAGAGAAGGAGAGAGGGGAGAGAAGGAAGGATAAGAATAGAGAAAGAAGTAGAAGGAGGAGAGAGGGAAAGATAAGGAGAGAGGGGGAGACATGAGAGAGAAGGAGAGGGAGAAGGAGCGAGAGGAGGAGGGACATGCAAGGAGAAAGAGAAGGAGAAGGTGGAAAGAGAGATGGAGGAGAGAGGGAAAGAGATGAGAGAGAGAGGGGGGAATGAGAAGGAGAGTGAGAGAGAGAACGAAACGGATAGAGAGAAGGAGGAGAGTTGAGAGAAAGAGAAGTAGAAATAGAAAGAATGGGATAAGGAGAGATAGTGAAAAAGAGAGACAAGAGACGGAGAGAGAGAGAGAGAAAGAGAAGGGGGAGGGAGAGGGAGAGGGAAGTAGGATAGTGAAGGAGAGAGAGTACTAAGGAGAGGACAAAAGGAGAAAAAGAGAGAGAAGGAGATGGAGAAGGCGAAGGGTAGAGATGGAGAAATAAAGAGAGGGATAAGGGGAAGGAGAGAACGAGAGAGAAGGAGATGCAGAGGGTTAGAAAGAGTGAAGAAGCGGAGAGAGACGGAGAAGGAGAAGGAGAAGGAAAAAGACAAGAAGAAAAAGGAGAGAGAGGCAGCGAAGGAGAAGGAGATGGAGAGAAGTTGAGAGAAAAGGTGGAGAGATCGACAAAGGAGGGAGAGAGGGAAGGACGAGAAGGCGAGGGAGAGGGGAACGAGAGAGGTGCGAGAGAGAAGGAGGGGGAAGGAGAAGGAGAAGTGGGGAGAGAGAGATGGAGAGTGTAGGACGAAAGAGAGGGAAATTGGGAAACGGGGAGACGGAACAAGATGATAGACGGAGATGGAGAGAGAGAGCTAGAAGGAGAAGGAGAGAGAGGAGAGGCGGACAGAGGGGGAGAGAGTGAGAAGGGAAAGGAGAGGGAGAGGGGAGAGATAGAGGAAGAGAAGTAGAGAGAACCATAGGGAATGAGAGAGAGGGAGAAGGAGAGAGATAAGGAGGGAGTGAAACAGAGGAGGAGAGTGTGAATTAGAACGAGAAGAAGAGAGAGGAGAGAGAGGAGTCCACGATTTACAGAAGCGGAGAGAGAGAAAGAGAAGGAGAGATGAAGAAGCATTGAGAGAGAGAGGAAAGGGAGAGGGAGAAAGAGTGAGAGAAGGGGAGAGAGAGAGAGTCCGTAAGTGAGCTAGATGGAGGAGGACGAGGAGAAGGAGAGAGAGAAGGAATAGGAGATTGGAAGGGAAGGAGAAGGAGAGAAGGAAAGAGAGAGGGAGAAGGAGAAGTAGAGACCAATGGTAAGAAGAGGGAGAAATAGAGAGGAGAGAGAAGGGGGAGAGAGAAAGAGAGAAGGAGAGAGACAAAGAGAGAGGAGGGAGGTAAGGAGGAGAACGAGAAAGGCGGAGAAGGGGAGAGACAAAGGGGGAGGAGAGAGATAAGGAGGAGAACGAGAGGAGTGAGAGAGAGAGTGAAGGTGACGGAGAGGGATGAGAGAGAGAGAGGAGGAAGAGAAGGAGGGAGAAGAAGGGGAGAGAAGAAGAAGGAGAACAAGGAGAGAAAAGGAGAAGGGGAGAGTGGGGAGAAGATGAGGAGAGAGAGAAGGACAAGGGGAGCGAAAGGGGAGGAGACCGAGAAGGAGAAGGAGTGGAAGAGAGGAGAGATAGAGAAGGAGGAGAGAGAAGGAAAGAGAGAGAGAAGAAGGAGACGGAGAGCGAGAGAGTAAGGTAGAGTGAGAGAGGAGGGGAGAGAGTGAAGGAGAGGGAGATGGGGGAGGGGAGGGAGAAGGAGACGGAAACGGAGACGGAGACGGAGAGAGAGGGAGAGAGAAAGAGCGGAGATGGAGATAGAGAGAGAGAGAGAGATGCAAGAGGAGAGGGAGAGAGAGAAGGAGAAGGCAAGAGAGAGAGGGGGAGAGACAAGAAGATGAGAGAGATGGAGAAGGAAAAGGGGATAGAGGAGAGGGATTGAAGTAGAGGAGAGGGAGGGAAGGAGATTGAAGACGAAGAGTGAAGGATAAGGAGAGAGAAGATAGAAGGAAAGAGAGAATCAGAGAGAGGAGTGAGAAGTTGAGGGAGCGGGACAATAAGAGAGAGTGAAGAACAAGGAGAAGGAGGGAGAGAGAAGGAAAGAGAAGGAGAGAGGGGAGAGAAGGAAGGATAAGAATAGAGAAAGAAGTAGAAGGAGGAGAGAGGGAAAGATAAGGAGAGAGGGGGAGACATGAGAGAGAAGGAGAGGGAGAAGGAGCGAGAGGAGGAGGGACATGCAAGGAGAAAGAGAAGGAGAAGGTGGAAAGAGAGATGGAGGAGAGAGGGAAAGAGATGAGAGAGAGAGGGGGGAATGAGAAGGGGAGTGAGAGAGAGAACGAAACGGATAGAGAGAAGGAGGAGAGTTGAGAGAAAGAGAAGTAGAAATAGAAAGAATGGGATAAGGAGAGATAGTGAAAAAGAGAGACAAGAGACGGAGAGAGAGAGAGAGAAAGAGAAGGGGGAGGGAGAGGGAGAGGGAAGTAGGATAGTGAAGGAGAGAGAGTACTAAGGAGAGGACAAAAGGAGAAAAAGAGAGAGAAGGAGATGGAGAAGGCGAAGGGTAGAGATGGAGAAAGAAAGAGAGGGATAAGGGGAAGGAGAGAACGAGAGAGAAGGAGATGCAGAGGGTTAGAAAGAGTGAAGAAGCGGAGAGAGACGGAGAAGGAGAAGGAGAAGGAAAAAGACAAGAAGAAAAAGGAGAGAGAGGCAGCGAAGGAGAAGGAGATGGAGAGAAGTTGAGAGAAAAGGTGGAGAGATCGACAAAGGAGGGAGAGAGGGAAGGACGAGAAGGCGAGGGAGAGGGGAACGAGAGAGGTGCGAGAGAGAAGGAGGGGGAAGGAGAAGGAGAAGTGGGGAGAGAGAGATGGAGAGTGTAGGACGAAAGAGAGGGAAATTGGGAAACGGGGAGACGGAACAAGATGATAGACGGAGATGGAGAGAGAGAGCTAGAAGGAGAAGGAGAGAGAGGAGAGGCGGACAGAGGGGGAGAGAGTGAGAAGGGAAAGGAGAGGGAGAGGGGAGAGATAGAGGAAGAGAAGTAGAGAGAACCATAGGGAATGAGAGAGAGGGAGAAGGAGAGAGATAAGGAGGGAGTGAAACAGAGGAGGAGAGTGTGAATTAGAACGAGAAGAAGAGAGAGGAGAGAGAGGAGTCCACGATTTACAGAAGCGGAGAGAGAGAAAGAGAAGGAGAGATGAAGAAGCATTGAGAGAGAGAGGAAAGGGAGAGGGAGAAAGAGTGAGAGAAGGGGAGAGAGAGAGAGTCCGTAAGTGAGCTAGATGGAGGAGGACGAGGAGAAGGAGAGAGAGAAGGAATAGGAGATTGGAAGGGAAGGAGAAGGAGAGAAGGAAAGAGAGAGGGAGAAGGAGAAGTAGAGACCAATGGTAAGAAGAGGGAGAAATAGAGAGGAGAGAGAAGGGGGAGAGAGAAAGAGAGAAGGAGAGAGACAAAGAGAGAGGAGGGAGGTAAGGAGGAGAACGAGAAAGGCGGAGAAGGGGAGAGACAAAGGGGGAGGAGAGAGATAAGGAGGAGAACGAGAGGAGTGAGAGAGAGAGTGAAGGTGACGGAGAGGGATGAGAGAGAGAGAGGAGGAAGAGAAGGAGGGAGAAGAAGGGGAGAGAAGAAGAAGGAGAACAAGGAGAGAAAAGGAGAAGGGGAGAGTGGGGAGAAGATGAGGAGAGAGAGAAGGACAAGGGGAGCGAAAGGGGAGGAGACCGAGAAGGAGAAGGAGTGGAAGAGAGGAGAGATAGAGAAGGAGGAGAGAGAAGGAAAGAGAGAGAGAAGAAGGAGACGGAGAGTGAGAGAGGAGGGGAGAGAGTGAAGGAGAGGGAGATGGGGGAGGGGAGGGAGAAGGAGACGGAAACGGAGACGGAGACGGAGAGAGAGGGAGAGAGAAAGAGCGGAGATGGAGATAGAGAGAGAGAGAGATGCAAGAGGAGAGGGAGAGAGAGAAGGAGAAGGCAAGAGAGAGAGGGGGAGAGACAAGAAGATGAGAGAGATGGAGAAGGAAAAGGGGATAGAGGAGAGGGATTGAAGTAGAGGAGAGGGAGGGAAGGAGATTGAAGACGAAGAGTGAAGGATAAGGAGAGAGAAGATAGAAGGAAAGAGAGAATCAGAGAGAGGAGTGAGAAGTTGAGGGAGCGGGACAATAAGAGAGAGTGAAGAACAAGGAGAAGGAGGGAGAGAGAAGGAAAGAGAAGGAGAGAGGGGAGAGAAGGAAGGATAAGAATAGAGAAAGAAGTAGAAGGAGGAGAGAGGGAAAGATAAGGAGAGAGGGGGAGACATGAGAGAGAAGGAGAGGGAGAAGGAGCGAGAGGAGGAGGGACATGCAAGGAGAAAGAGAAGGAGAAGGTGGAAAGAGAGATGGAGGAGAGAGGGAAAGAGATGAGAGAGAGAGGGGGGAATGAGAAGGAGAGTGAGAGAGAGAACGAAACGGATAGAGAGAAGGAGGAGAGTTGAGAGAAAGAGAAGTAGAAATAGAAAGAATGGGATAAGGAGAGATAGTGAAAAAGAGAGACAAGAGACGGAGAGAGAGAGAGAGAAAGAGAAGGGGGAGGGAGAGGGAGAGGGAAGTAGGATAGTGAAGGAGAGAGAGTACTAAGGAGAGGACAAAAGGAGAAAAAGAGAGAGAAGGAGATGGAGAAGGCGAAGGGTAGAGATGGAGAAATAAAGAGAGGGATAAGGGGAAGGAGAGAACGAGAGAGAAGGAGATGCAGAGGGTTAGAAAGAGTGAAGAAGCGGAGAGAGACGGAGAAGGAGAAGGAGAAGGAAAAAGACAAGAAGAAAAAGGAGAGAGAGGCAGCGAAGGAGAAGGAGATGGAGAGAAGTTGAGAGAAAAGGTGGAGAGATCGACAAAGGAGGGAGAGAGGGAAGGACGAGAAGGCGAGGGAGAGGGGAACGAGAGAGGTGCGAGAGAGAAGGAGGGGGAAGGAGAAGGAGAAGTGGGGAGAGAGAGATGGAGAGTGTAGGACGAAAGAGAGGGAAATTGGGAAACGGGGAGACGGAACAAGATGATAGACGGAGATGGAGAGAGAGAGCTAGAAGGAGAAGGAGAGAGAGGAGAGGCGGACAGAGGGGGAGAGAGTGAGAAGGGAAAGGAGAGGGAGAGGGGAGAGATAGAGGAAGAGAAGTAGAGAGAACCATAGGGAATGAGAGAGAGGGAGAAGGAGAGAGATAAGGAGGGAGTGAAACAGAGGAGGAGAGTGTGAATTAGAACGAGAAGAAGAGAGAGGAGAGAGAGGAGTCCACGATTTACAGAAGCGGAGAGAGAGAAAGAGAAGGAGAGATGAAGAAGCATTGAGAGAGAGAGGAAAGGGAGAGGGAGAAAGAGTGAGAGAAGGGGAGAGAGAGAGAGTCCGTAAGTGAGCTAGATGGAGGAGGACGAGGAGAAGGAGAGAGAGAAGGAATAGGAGATTGGAAGGGAAGGAGAAGGAGAGAAGGAAAGAGAGAGGGAGAAGGAGAAGTAGAGACCAATGGTAAGAAGAGGGAGAAATAGAGAGGAGAGAGAAGGGGGAGAGAGAAAGAGAGAAGGAGAGAGACAAAGAGAGAGGAGGGAGGTAAGGAGGAGAACGAGAAAGGCGGAGAAGGGGAGAGACAAAGGGGGAGGAGAGAGATAAGGAGGAGAACGAGAGGAGTGAGAGAGAGAGTGAAGGTGACGGAGAGGGATGAGAGAGAGAGAGGAGGAAGAGAAGGAGGGAGAAGAAGAAGGAGAACAAGGAGAGAAAAGGAGAAGGGGAGAGTGGGGAGAAGATGAGGAGAGAGAGAAGGACAAGGGGAGCGAAAGGGGAGGAGACCGAGAAGGAGAAGGAGTGGAAGAGAGGAGAGATAGAGAAGGAGGAGAGAGAAGGAAAGAGAGAGAGAAGAAGGAGACGGAGAGCGAGAGAGTAAGGTAGAGTGAGAGAGGAGGGGAGAGAGTGAAGGAGAGGGAGATGGGGGAGGGGAGGGAGAAGGAGACGGAAACGGAGACGGAGACGGAGAGAGAGGGAGAGAGAAAGAGCGGAGATGGAGATAGAGAGAGAGAGAGATGCAAGAGGAGAGGGAGAGAGAGAAGGAGAAGGCAAGAGAGAGAGGGGGAGAGACAAGAAGATGAGAGAGATGGAGAAGGAAAAGGGGATAGAGGAGAGGGATTGAAGTAGAGGAGAGGGAGGGAAGGAGATTGAAGACGAAGAGTGAAGGATAAGGAGAGAGAAGATAGAAGGAAAGAGAGAATCAGAGAGAGGAGTGAGAAGTTGAGGGAGCGGGACAATAAGAGAGAGTGAAGAACAAGGAGAAGGAGGGAGAGAGAAGGAAAGAGAAGGAGAGAGGGGAGAGAAGGAAGGATAAGAATAGAGAAAGAAGTAGAAGGAGGAGAGAGGGAAAGATAAGGAGAGAGGGGGAGACATGAGAGAGAAGGAGAGGGAGAAGGAGCGAGAGGAGGAGGGACATGCAAGGAGAAAGAGAAGGAGAAGGTGGAAAGAGAGATGGAGGAGAGAGGGAAAGAGATGAGAGAGAGAGGGGGGAATGAGAAGGAGAGTGAGAGAGAGAACGAAACGGATAGAGAGAAGGAGGAGAGTTGAGAGAAAGAGAAGTAGAAATAGAAAGAATGGGATAAGGAGAGATAGTGAAAAAGAGAGACAAGAGACGGAGAGAGAGAGAGAGAAAGAGAAGGGGGAGGGAGAGGGAGAGGGAAGTAGGATAGTGAAGGAGAGAGTACTAAGGAGAGGACAAAAGGAGAAAAAGAGAGAGAAGGAGATGGAGAAGGCGAAGGGTAGAGATGGAGAAAGAAAGAGAGGGATAAGGGGAAGGAGAGAACGAGAGAGAAGGAGATGCAGAGGGTTAGAAAGAGTGAAGAAGCGGAGAGAGACGGAGAAGGAGAAGGAGAAGGAAAAAGACAAGAAGAAAAAGGAGAGAGAGGCAGCGAAGGAGAAGGAGATGGAGAGAAGTTGAGAGAAAAGGTGGAGAGATCGACAAAGGAGGGAGAGAGGGAAGGACGAGAAGGCGAGGGAGAGGGGAACGAGAGAGGTGCGAGAGAGAAGGAGGGGGAAGGAGAAGGAGAAGTGGGGAGAGAGAGATGGAGAGTGTAGGACGAAAGAGAGGGAAATTGGGAAACGGGGAGACGGAACAAGATGATAGACGGAGATGGAGAGAGAGAGCTAGAAGGAGAAGGAGAGAGAGGAGAGGCGGACAGAGGGGGAGAGAGTGAGAAGGGAAAGGAGAGGGAGAGGGGAGAGATAGAGGAAGAGAAGTAGAGAGAACCATAGGGAATGAGAGAGAGGGAGAAGGAGAGAGATAAGGAGGGAGTGAAACAGAGGAGGAGAGTGTGAATTAGAACGAGAAGAAGAGAGAGGAGAGAGAGGAGTCCACGATTTACAGAAGCGGAGAGAGAGAAAGAGAAGGAGAGATGAAGAAGCATTGAGAGAGAGAGGAAAGGGAGAGGGAGAAAGAGTGAGAGAAGGGGAGAGAGAGAGAGTCCGTAAGTGAGCTAGATGGAGGAGGACGAGGAGAAGGAGAGAGAGAAGGAATAGGAGATTGGAAGGGAAGGAGAAGGAGAGAAGGAAAGAGAGAGGGAGAAGGTGAAGTAGAGACCAATGGTAAGAAGAGGGAGAAATAGAGAGGAGAGAGAAGGGGGAGAGAGAAAGAGAGAAGGAGAGAGACAAAGAGAGAGGAGGGAGGTAAGGAGGAGAACGAGAAAGGCGGAGAAGGGGAGAGACAAAGGGGGAGGAGAGAGATAAGGAGGAGAACGAGAGGAGTGAGAGAGAGAGTGAAGGTGACGGAGAGGGATGAGAGAGAGAGAGGAGGAAGAGAAGGAGGGAGAAGAAGGGGAGAGAAGAAGAAGGAGAACAAGGAGAGAAAAGGAGAAGGGGAGAGTGGGGAGAAGATGAGGAGAGAGAGAAGGACAAGGGGAGCGAAAGGGGAGGAGACCGAGAAGGAGAAGGAGTGGAAGAGAGGAGAGATAGAGAAGGAGGAGAGAGAAGGAAAGAGAGAGAGAAGAAGGAGACGGAGAGTGAGAGAGGAGGGGAGAGAGTGAAGGAGAGGGAGATGGGGGAGGGGAGGGAGAAGGAGACGGAAACGGAGACGGAGACGGAGAGAGAGGGAGAGAGAAAGAGCAGAGATGGAGATAGAGAGAGAGAGAGAGAGATGCAAGAGGAGAGGGAGAGAGAGAAGGAGAAGGCAAGAGAGAGAGGGGGAGAGACAAGAAGATGAGAGAGATGGAGAAGGAAAAGGGGATAGAGGAGAGGGATTGAAGTAGAGGAGAGGGAGGGAAGGAGATTGAAGACGAAGAGTGAAGGATAAGGAGAGAGAAGATAGAAGGAAAGAGAGAATCAGAGAGAGGAGTGAGAAGTTGAGGGAGCGGGACAATAAGAGAGAGTGAAGAACAAGGAGAAGGAGGGAGAGAGAAGGAAAGAGAAGGAGAGAGGGGAGAGAAGGAAGGATAAGAATAGAGAAAGAAGTAGAAGGAGGAGAGAGGGAAAGATAAGGAGAGAGGGGGAGACATGAGAGAGAAGGAGAGGGAGAAGGAGCGAGAGGAGGAGGGACATGCAAGGAGAAAGAGAAGGAGAAGGTGGAAAGAGAGATGGAGGAGAGAGGGAAAGAGATGAGAGAGAGAGGGGGGAATGAGAAGGAGAGTGAGAGAGAGAACGAAACGGATAGAGAGAAGGAGGAGAGTTGAGAGAAAGTGAAGTAGAAATAGAAAGAATGGGATAAGGAGAGATAGTGAAAAAGAGAGACAAGAGACGGAGAGAGAGAGAGAGAGAAAGAGAAGGGGGAGGGAGAGGGAGAGGGAAGTAGGATAGTGAAGGAGAGAGAGTACTAAGGAGAGGATAAAAGGAGAAAAAGAGAGAGAAGGAGATGGAGAAGGCGAAGGCGAAGGGTAGAGATGGAGAAAGAAAGAGAGGGATAAGGGGAAGGAGAGAACGAGAGAGAAGGAGATGCAGAGGGTTAGAAAGAGTGAAGAAGCGGAGAGAGACGGAGAAGGAGAAGGAGAAGGAAAAAGACAAGAAGAAAAAGGAGAGAGAGGCAGCGAAGGAGAAGGAGAAGGAAAAAGACAAGAAGAAAAAGGAGAGAGAGGCAGCGAAGGAGAAGGAGATGGAGAGAAGTTGAGAGAAAAGGTGGAGAGATCGACAAAGGAGGGAGAGAGGGAAGGACGAGAAGGCGAGGGAGAGGGGAACGAGAGAGGCGCGAGAGAGAAGGAGGGGGAAGGAGAAGGAGAAGTGGGGAGAGAGAGATGGAGAGTGTAGGACGAAAGAGAGGGAAATTGGGAAACGGGGAGACGGAACAAGATGATAGACGGAGATGGAGAGAGAGAGCTAGAAGGAGAAGGAGAGAGAGGAGAGGCGGACAGAGGGGGAGAGAGTGAGAAGGGAAAGGAGAGGGAGAGGGGAGAGATAGAGGAAGAGAAGTAGAGAGAACCATAGGGAATGAGAGAGAGGGAGAAGGAGAGAGATAAGGAGGGAGTGAAACAGAGGAGGAGAGTGTGAATTAGAACGAGAAGAAGAGAGAGGAGAGAGAGGAGTCCACGATTTACAGAAGCGGAGAGAGAGAAAGAGAAGGAGAGATGAAGAAGCATTGAGAGAGAGAGGAAAGGGAGAGGGAGAAAGAGTGAGAGAAGGGGAGAGAGAGAGAGTCCGTAAGTGAGCTAGATGGAGGAGGACGAGGAGAAGGAGAGAGAGAAGGAATAGGAGATTGGAAGGGAAGGAGAAGGAGAGAAGGAAAGAGAGAGGGAGAAGGAGAAGTAGAGACCAATGGTAAGAAGAGGGAGAAATAGAGAGGAGAGAGAAGGGGGAGAGAGAAAGAGAGAAGGAGAGAGACAAAGAGAGAGGAGGGAGGTAAGGAGGAGAACGAGAAAGGCGGAGAAGGGGAGAGACAAAGGGGGAGGAGAGAGATAAGGAGGAGAACGAGAGGAGTGAGAGAGAGAGTGAAGGTGACGGAGAGGGATGAGAGAGAGAGAGGAGGAAGAGAAGGAGGGAGAAGAAGGGGAGAGAAGAAGAAGGAGAACAAGGAGAGAAAAGGAGAAGGGGAGAGTGGGGAGAAGATGAGGAGAGAGAGAAGGACAAGGGGAGCGAAAGGGGAGGAGACCGAGAAGGAGAAGGAGTGGAAGAGAGGAGAGATAGAGAAGGAGGAGAGAGAAGGAAAGAGAGAGAGAAGAAGGAGACGGAGAGTGAGAGAGGAGGGGAGAGAGTGAAGGAGAGGGAGATGGGGGAGGGGAGGGAGAAGGAGACGGAAACGGAGACGGAGACGGAGAGAGAAAGAGCAGAGATGGAGATAGAGAGAGAGAGAGAGAGATGCAAGAGGAGAGGGAGAGAGAGATGCAAGAGGAGAGGGAGAGAGAGAAGGAGAAGGCAAGAGAGAGAGGGGGAGAGACAAGAAGATGAGAGAGATGGAGAAGGAAAAGGGGATAGAGGAGAGGGATTGAAGTAGAGGAGAGGGAGGGAAGGAGATTGAAGACGAAGAGTGAAGGATAAGGAGAGAGAAGATAGAAGGAAAGAGAGAATCAGAGAGAGGAGTGAGAAGTTGAGGGAGCGGGACAATAAGAGAGAGTGAAGAACAAGGAGAAGGAGGGAGAGAGAAGGAAAGAGAAGGAGAGAGGGGAGAGAAGGAAGGATAAGAATAGAGAAAGAAGTAGAAGGAGGAGAGAGGGAAAGATAAGGAGAGAGGGGGAGACATGAGAGAGAAGGAGAGGGAGAAGGAGCGAGAGGAGGAGGGACATGCAAGGAGAAAGAGAAGGAGAAGGTGGAAAGAGAGATGGAGGAGAGAGGGAAAGAGATGAGAGAGAGAGGGGGGAATGAGAAGGAGAGTGAGAGAGAGAACGAAACGGATAGAGAGAAGGAGGAGAGTTGAGAGAAAGTGAAGTAGAAATAGAAAGAATGGGATAAGGAGAGATAGTGAAAAAGAGAGACAAGAGACGGAGAGAGAGAGAGAGAGAAAGAGAAGGGGGAGGGAGAGGGAGAGGGAAGTAGGATAGTGAAGGAGAGAGAGTACTAAGGAGAGGACAAAAGGAGAAAAAGAGAGAGAAGGAGATGGAGAAGGCGAAGGCGAAGGGTAGAGATGGAGAAAGAAAGAGAGGGATAAGGGGAAGGAGAGAACGAGAGAGAAGGAGATGCAGAGGGTTAGAAAGAGTGAAGAAGCGGAGAGAGACGGAGAAGGAGAAGGAGAAGGAAAAAGACAAGAAGAAAAAGGAGAGAGAGGCAGCGAAGGAGAAGGAGATGGAGAGAAGTTGAGAGAAAAGGTGGAGAGATCGACAAAGGAGGGAGAGAGGGAAGGACGAGAAGGCGAGGGAGAGGGGAACGAGAGAGGCGCGAGAGAGAAGGAGGGGGAAGGAGAAGGAGAAGTGGGGAGAGAGAGATGGAGAGTGTAGGACGAAAGAGAGGGAAATTGGGAAACGGGGAGACGGAACAAGATGATAGACGGAGATGGAGAGAGAGAGCTAGAAGGAGAAGGAGAGAGAGGAGAGGCGGACAGAGGGGGAGAGAGTGAGAAGGGAAAGGAGAGGGAGAGGGGAGAGATAGAGGAAGAGAAGTAGAGAGAACCATAGGGAATGAGAGAGAGGGAGAAGGAGAGAGATAAGGAGGGAGTGAAACAGAGGAGGAGAGTGTGAATTAGAACGAGAAGAAGAGAGAGGAGAGAGAGGAGTCCACGATTTACAGAAGCGGAGAGAGAGAAAGAGAAGGAGAGATGAAGAAGCATTGAGAGAGAGAGGAAAGGGAGAGGGAGAAAGAGTGAGAGAAGGGGAGAGAGAGAGAGTCCGTAAGTGAGCTAGATGGAGGAGGACGAGGAGAAGGAGAGAGAGAAGGAATAGGAGATTGGAAGGGAAGGAGAAGGAGAGAAGGAAAGAGAGAGGGAGAAGGAGAAGTAGAGACCAATGGTAAGAAGAGGGAGAAATAGAGAGGAGAGAGAAGGGGGAGAGAGAAAGAGAGAAGGAGAGAGACAAAGAGAGAGGAGGGAGGTAAGGAGGAGAACGAGAAAGACGGAGAAGGGGAGAGACAAAGGGGGAGGAGAGAGATAAGGAGGAGAACGAGAGGAGTGAGAGAGAGAGTGAAGGTGACGGAGAGGGATGAGAGAGAGAGAGGAGGAAGAGAAGGAGGGAGAAGAAGGGGAGAGAAGAAGAAGGAGAACAAGGAGAGAAAAGGAGAAGGGGAGAGTGGGGAGAAGATGAGGAGAGAGAGAAGGACAAGGGGAGCGAAAGGGGAGGAGACCGAGAAGGAGAAGGAGTGGAAGAGAGGAGAGATAGAGAAGGAGGAGAGAGAAGGAAAGAGAGAGAGAAGAAGGAGACGGAGAGCGAGAGAGTAAGGTAGAGTGAGAGAGGAGGGGAGAGAGTGAAGGAGAGGGAGATGGGGGAGGGGAGGGAGAAGGAGACGGAAACGGAGACGGAGACGGAGAGAGAGGGAGAGAGAAAGAGCGGAGATGGAGATAGAGAGAGAGATGCAAGAGGAGAGGGAGAGAGAGAAGGAGAAGGCAAGAGAGAGAGGGGGAGAGACAAGAAGATGAGAGAGATGGAGAAGGAAAAGGGGATAGAGGAGAGGGATTGAAGTAGAGGAGAGGGAGGGAAGGAGATTGAAGACGAAGAGTGAAGGATAAGGAGAGAGAAGATAGAAGGAAAGAGAGAATCAGAGAGAGGAGTGAGAAGTTGAGGGAGCGGGACAATAAGAGAGAGTGAAGAACAAGGAGAAGGAGGGAGAGAGAAGGAAAGACAAGGAGAGAGGGGAGAGAAGGAAGGATAAGAATAGAGAAAGAAGTAGAAGGAGGAGAGAGGGAAAGATAAGGAGAGAGGGGGAGACATGAGAGAGAAGGAGAGGGAGAAGGAGCGAGAGGAGGAGGGACATGCAAGGAGAAAGAGAAGGAGAAGGTGGAAAGAGAGATGGAGGAGAGAGGGAAAGAGATGAAAGAGAGAGGGGGGAATGAGAAGGAGAGTGAGAGAGAGAACGAAACGGATAGAGAGAAGGAGGAGAGTTGAGAGAAAGAGAAGTAGAAATAGAAAGAATGGGATAAGGAGAGATAGTGAAAAAGAGAGACAAGAGACGGAGAGAGAGAGAGAGAGAAAGAGAAGGGGGAGGGAGAGGGAGAGGGAAGTAGGATAGTGAAGGAGAGAGAGTACTAAGGAGAGGACAAAAGGAGAAAAAGAGAGAGAAGGAGATGGAGAAGGCGAAGGGTAGAGATGGAGAAATAAAGAGAGGGATAAGGGGAAGGAGAGAACGAGAGAGAAGGAGATGCAGAGGGTTAGAAAGAGTGAAGAAGCGGAGAGAGACGGAGAAGGAGAAGGAGAAGGAAAAAGACAAGAAGAAAAAGGAGAGAGAGGCAGCGAAGGAGAAGGAGATGGAGAGAAGTTGAGAGAAAAGGTGGAGAGATCGACAAAGGAGGGAGAGAGGGAAGGACGAGAAGGCGAGGGAGAGGGGAACGAGAGAGGTGCGAGAGAGAAGGAGGGGGAAGGAGAAGGAGAAGTGGGGAGAGAGAGATGGAGAGTGTAGGACGAAAGAGAGGGAAATTGGGAAACGGGGAGACGGAACAAGATGATAGACGGAGATGGAGAGAGAGAGCTAGAAGGAGAAGGAGAGAGAGGAGAGGCGGACAGAGGGGGAGAGAGTGAGAAGGGAAAGGAGAGGGAGAGGGGAGAGATAGAGGAAGAGAAGTAGAGAGAACCATAGGGAATGAGAGAGAGGGAGAAGGAGAGAGATAAGGAGGGAGTGAAACAGAGGAGGAGAGTGTGAATTAGAACGAGAAGAAGAGAGAGGAGAGAGAGGAGTCCACGATTTACAGAAGCGGAGAGAGAGAAAGAGAAGGAGAGATGAAGAAGCATTGAGAGAGAGAGGAAAGGGAGAGGGAGAAAGAGTGAGAGAAGGGGAGAGAGAGAGAGTCCGTAAGTGAGCTAGATGGAGGAGGACGAGGAGAAGGAGAGAGAGAAGGAATAGGAGATTGGAAGGGAAGGAGAAGGAGAGAAGGAAAGAGAGAGGGAGAAGGAGAAGTAGAGACCAATGGTAAGAAGAGGGAGAAATAGAGAGGAGAGAGAAGGGGGAGAGAGAAAGAGAGAAGGAGAGAGACAAAGAGAGAGGAGGGAGGTAAGGAGGAGAACGAGAAAGGCGGAGAAGGGGAGAGACAAAGGGGGAGGAGAGAGATAAGGAGGAGAACGAGAGGAGTGAGAGAGAGAGTGAAGGTGACGGAGAGGGATGAGAAAGAGAGAGGAGGAAGAGAAGGAGGGAGAAGAAGAAGGAGAACAAGGAGAGAAAAGGAGAAGGGGAGAGTGGGGAGAAGATGAGGAGAGAGAGAAGGACAAGGGGAGCGAAAGGGGAGGAGACCGAGAAGGAGAAGGAGTGGAAGAGAGGAGAGATAGAGAAGGAGGAGAGAGAAGGAAAGAGAGAGAGAAGAAGGAGACGGAGAGCGAGAGAGTAAGGTAGAGTGAGAGAGGAGGGGAGAGAGTGAAGGAGAGGGAGATGGGGGAGGGGAGGGAGAAGGAGACGGAAACGGAGACGGAGACGGAGAGAGAGGGAGAGAGAAAGAGCGGAGATGGAGATAGAGAGAGAGAGAGATGCAAGGGGAGAGGGAGAGAGAGAAGGAGAAGGCAAGAGAGAGAGGGGGAGAGACAAGAAGATGAGAGAGATGGAGAAGGAAAAGGGGATAGAGGAGAGGGATTGAAGTAGAGGAGAGGGAGGGAAGGAGATTGAAGACGAAGAGTGAAGGATAAGGAGAGAGAAGATAGAAGGAAAGAGAGAATCAGAGAGAGGAGTGAGAAGTTGAGGGAGCGGGACAATAAGAGAGAGTGAAGAACAAGGAGAAGGAGGGAGAGAGAAGGAAAGAGAAGGAGAGAGGGGAGAGAAGGAAGGATAAGAATAGAGAAAGAAGTAGAAGGAGGAGAGAGGGAAAGATAAGGAGAGAGGGGGAGACATGAGAGAGAAGGAGAGGGAGAAGGAGCGAGAGGAGGAGGGACATGCAAGGAGAAAGAGAAGGAGAAGGTGGAAAGAGAGATGGAGGAGAGAGGGAAAGAGATGAGAGAGAGAGGGGGGAATGAGAAGGAGAGTGAGAGAGAGAACGAAACGGATAGAGAGAAGGAGGAGAGTTGAGAGAAAGAGAAGTAGAAATAGAAAGAATGGGATAAGGAGAGATAGTGAAAAAGAGAGACAAGAGACGGAGAGAGAGAGAGAAAGAGAAGGGGGAGGGAGAGGGAAGTAGGATAGTGAAGGAGAGAGAGTACTAAGGAGAGGACAAAAGGAGAAAAAGAGAGAGAAGGAGATGGAGAAGGCGAAGGGTAGAGATGGAGAAAGAAAGAGAGGGATAAGGGGAAGGAGAGAACGAGAGAGAAGGAGATGCAGAGGGTTAGAAAGAGTGAAGAAGCGGAGAGAGACGGAGAAGGAGAAGGAGAAGGAAAAAGACAAGAAGAAAAAGGAGAGAGAGGCAGCGAAGGAGAAGGAGATGGAGAGAAGTTGAGAGAAAAGGTGGAGAGATCGACAAAGGAGGGAGAGAGGGAAGGACGAGAAGGCGAGGGAGAGGGGAACGAGAGAGGTGCGAGAGAGAAGGAGGGGGAAGGAGAAGGAGAAGTGGGGAGAGAGAGATGGAGAGTGTAGGACGAAAGAGAGGGAAATTGGGAAACGGGGAGACGGAACAAGAAGATAGACGGAGATGGAGAGAGAGAGCTAGAAGGAGAAGGAGAGAGAGGAGAGGCGGACAGAGGGGGAGAGAGTGAGAAGGGAAAGGAGAGGGAGAGAGGAGAGATAGAGGAAGAGAAGTAGAGAGAACCATAGGGAATGAGAGAGAGGGAGAAGGAGAGAGATAAGGAGGGAGTGAAACAGAGGAGGAGAGTGTGAATTAGAACGAGAAGAAGAGAGAGGAGAGAGAGGAGTCCACGATTTACAGAAGCGGAGAGAGAGAAAGAGAAGGAGAGATGAAGAAGCATTGAGAGAGAGAGGAAAGGGAGAGGGAGAAAGAGTGAGAGAAGGGGAGAGAGAGAGAGTCCGTAAGTGAGCTAGATGGAGGAGGACGAGGAGAAGGAGAGAGAGAAGGAATAGGAGATTGGAAGGGAAGGAGAAGGAGAGAAGGAAAGAGAGAGGGAGAAGGAGAAGTAGAGACCAATGGTAAGAAGAGGGAGAAATAGAGAGGAGAGAGAAGGGGGAGAGAGAAAGAGAGAAGGAGAGAGACAAAGAGAGAGGAGGGAGGTAAGGAGGAGAACGAGAAAGACGGAGAAGGGGAGAGACAAAGGGGGAGGAGAGAGATAAGGAGGAGAACGAGAGGAGTGAGAGAGAGAGTGAAGGTGACGGAGAGGGATGAGAGAGAGAGAGGAGGAAGAGAAGGAGGGAGAAGAAGGGGAGAGAAGAAGAAGGAGAACAAGGAGAGAAAAGGAGAAGGGGAGAGTGGGGAGAAGATGAGGAGAGAGAGAAGGACAAGGGGAGCGAAAGGGGAGGAGACCGAGAAGGAGAAGGAGTGGAAGAGAGGAGAGATAGAGAAGGAGGAGAGAGAAGGAAAGAGAGAGAGAAGAAGGAGACGGAGAGCGAGAGAGTAAGGTAGAGTGAGAGAGGAGGGGAGAGAGTGAAGGAGAGGGAGATGGGGGAGGGGAGGGAGAAGGAGACGGAAACGGAGACGGAGACGGAGAGAGAGGGAGAGAGAAAGAGCGGAGATGGAGATAGAGAGAGAGAAGCAAGAGGAGAGGGAGAGAGAGAAGGAGAAGGCAAGAGAGAGAGGGGGAGAGACAAGAAGATGAGAGAGATGGAGAAGGAAAAGGGGATAGAGGAGAGGGATTGAAGTAGAGGAGAGGGAGGGAAGGAGATTGAAGACGAAGAGTGAAGGATAAGGAGAGAGAAGATAGAAGGAAAGAGAGAATCAGAGAGAGGAGTGAGAAGTTGAGGGAGCGGGACAATAAGAGAGAGTGAAGAACAAGGAGAAGGAGGGAGAGAGAAGGAAAGACAAGGAGAGAGGGGAGAGAAGGAAGGATAAGAATAGAGAAAGAAGTAGAAGGAGGAGAGAGGGAAAGATAAGGAGAGAGGGGGAGACATGAGAGAGAAGGAGAGGGAGAAGGAGCGAGAGGAGGAGGGACATGCAAGGAGAAAGAGAAGGAGAAGGTGGAAAGAGAGATGGAGGAGAGAGGGAAAGAGATGAGAGAGAGAGGGGGGAATGAGAAGGAGAGTGAGAGAGAGAACGAAACGGATAGAGAGAAGGAGGAGAGTTGAGAGAAAGAGAAGTAGAAATAGAAAGAATGGGATAAGGAGAGATAGTGAAAAAGAGAGACAAGAGACGGAGAGAGAGAGAGAAAGAGAAGGGGGAGGGAGAGGGAAGTAGGATAGTGAAGGAGAGAGAGTACTAAGGAGAGGACAAAAGGAGAAAAAGAGAGAGAAGGAGATGGAGAAGGCGAAGGGTAGAGATGGAGAAAGAAAGAGAGGGATAAGGGGAAGGAGAGAACGAGAGAGAAGGAGATGCAGAGGGTTAGAAAGAGTGAAGAAGCGGAGAGAGACGGAGAAGGAGAAGGAGAAGGAGAAGGAAAAAGACAAGAAGAAAAAGGAGAGAGAGGCAGCGAAGGAGAAGGAGATGGAGAGAAGTTGAGAGAAAAGGTGGAGAGATCGACAAAGGAGGGAGAGAGGGAAGGACGAGAAGGCGAGGGAGAGGGGAACGAGAGAGGTGCGAGAGAGAAGGAGGGGGAAGGAGAAGGAGAAGTGGGGAGAGAGAGATGGAGAGTGTAGGACGAAAGAGAGGGAAATTGGGAAACGGGGAGACGGAACAAGATGATAGACGGAGATGGAGAGAGAGAGCTAGAAGGAGAAGGAGAGAGAGGAGAGGCGGACAGAGGGGGAGAGAGTGAGAAGGGAAAGGAGAGGGAGAGGGGAGAGATAGAGGAAGAGAAGTAGAGAGAACCATAGGGAATGAGAGAGAGGGAGAAGGAGAGAGATAAGGAGGGAGTGAAACAGAGGAGGAGAGTGTGAATTAGAACGAGAAGAAGAGAGAGGAGAGAGAGGAGTCCACGATTTACAGAAGCGGAGAGAGAGAAAGAGAAGGAGAGATGAAGAAGCATTGAGAGAGAGAGGAAAGGGAGAGGGAGAAAGAGTGAGAGAAGGGGAGAGAGAGAGAGTCCGTAAGTGAGCTAGATGGAGGAGGACGAGGAGAAGGAGAGAGAGAAGGAATAGGAGATTGGAAGGGAAGGAGAAGGAGAGAAGGAAAGAGAGAGGGAGAAGGAGAAGTAGAGACCAATGGTAAGAAGAGGGAGAAATAGAGAGGAGAGAGAAGGGGGAGAGAGAAAGAGAGAAGGAGAGAGACAAAGAGAGAGGAGGGAGGTAAGGAGGAGAACGAGAAAGGCGGAGAAGGGGAGAGACAAAGGGGGAGGAGAGAGATAAGGAGGAGAACGAGAGGAGTGAGAGAGAGAGTGAAGGTGACGGAGAGGGATGAGAGAGAGAGAGGAGGAAGAGAAGGAGGGAGAAGAAGAAGGAGAACAAGGAGAGAAAAGGAGAAGGGGAGAGTGGGGAGAAGATGAGGAGAGAGAGAAGGACAAGGGGAGCGAAAGGGGAGGAGACCGAGAAGGAGAAGGAGTGGAAGAGAGGAGAGATAGAGAAGGAGGAGAGAGAAGGAAAGAGAGAGAGAAGAAGGAGACGGAGAGCGAGAGAGTAAGGTAGAGTGAGAGAGGAGGGGAGAGAGTGAAGGAGAGGGAGATGGGGGAGGGGAGGGAGAAGGAGACGGAAACGGAGACGGAGACGGAGAGAGGGGGAGAGAGAAAGAGCGGAGATGGAGATAGAGAGAGAGAGAGATGCAAGAGGAGAGGGAGAGATAGAAGGAGAAGGCAAGAGAGAGAGGGGGAGAGACAAGAAGATGAGAGAGATGGAGAAGGAAAAGGGGATAGAGGAGAGGGATTGAAGTAGAGGAGAGGGAGGGAAGGAGATTGAAGACGAAGAGTGAAGGATAAGGAGAGAGAAGATAGAAGGAAAGAGAGAATCAGAGAGAGGAGTGAGAAGTTGAGGGAGCGGGACAATAAGAGAGAGTGAAGAACAAGGAGAAGGAGGGAGAGAGAAGGAAAGAGAAGGAGAGAGGGGAGAGAAGGAAGGATAAGAATAGAGAAAGAAGTAGAAGGAGGAGAGAGGGAAAGATAAGGAGAGAGGGGGAGACATGAGAGAGAAGGAGAGGGAGAAGGAGCGAGAGGAGGAGGGACATGCAAGGAGAAAGAGAAGGAGAAGGTGGAAAGAGAGATGGAGGAGAGAGGGAAAGAGATGAGAGAGAGAGGGGGGAATGAGAAGGAGAGTGAGAGAGAGAACGAAACGGATAGAGAGAAGGAGGAGAGTTGAGAGAAAGTGAAGTAGAAATAGAAAGAATGGGATAAGGAGAGATAGTGAAAAAGAGAGACAAGAGACGGAGAGAGAGAGAGAGAGAAAGAGAAGGGGGAGGGAGAGGGAGAGGGAAGTAGGATAGTGAAGGAGAGAGAGTACTAAGGAGAGGACAAAAGGAGAAAAAGAGAGAGAAGGAGATGGAGAAGGCGAAGGCGAAGGGTAGAGATGGAGAAAGAAAGAGAGGGATAAGGGGAAGGAGAGAACGAGAGAGAAGGAGATGCAGAGGGTTAGAAAGAGTGAAGAAGCGGAGAGAGACGGAGAAGGAGAAGGAGAAGGAAAAAGACAAGAAGAAAAAGGAGAGAGAGGCAGCGAAGGAGAAGGAGATGGAGAGAAGTTGAGAGAAAAGGTGGAGAGATCGGCAAAGGAGGGAGAGAGGGAAGGACGAGAAGGCGAGGGAGAGGGGAACGAGAGAGGTGCGAGAGAGAAGGAGGGGGAAGGAGAAGGAGAAGTGGGGAGAGAGAGATGGAGAGTGTAGGACGAAAGAGAGGGAAATTGGGAAACGGGGAGACGGAACAAGATGATAGACGGAGATGGAGAGAGAGAGCTAGAAGGAGAAGGAGAGAGAGGAGAGGCGGACAGAGGGGGAGAGAGTGAGAAGGGAAAGGAGAGGGAGAGAGGAGAGATAGAGGAAGAGAAGTAGAGAGAACCATAGGGAATGAGAGAGAGGGAGAAGGAGAGAGATAAGGAGGGAGTGAAACAGAGGAGGAGAGTGTGAATTAGAACGAGAAGAAGAGAGAGGAGAGAGAGGAGTCCACGATTTACAGAAGCGGAGAGAGAGAAAGAGAAGGAGAGATGAAGAAGCATTGAGAGAGAGAGGAAAGGGAGAGGGAGAAAGAGTGAGAGAAGGGGAGAGAGAGAGAGTCCGTAAGTGAGCTAGATGGAGGAGGACGAGGAGAAGGAGAGAGAGAAGGAATAGGAGATTGGAAGGGAAGGAGAAGGAGAGAAGGAAAGAGAGAGGGAGAAGGAGAAGTAGAGACCAATGGTAAGAAGAGGGAGAAATAGAGAGGAGAGAGAAGGGGGAGAGAGAAAGAGAGAAGGAGAGAGACAAAGAGAGAGGAGGGAGGTAAGGAGGAGAACGAGAAAGGCGGAGAAGGGGAGAGACAAAGGGGGAGGAGAGAGATAAGGAGGAGAACGAGAGGAGTGAGAGAGAGTGAAGGTGACGGAGAGGGATGAGAGAGAGAGAGGAGGAAGAGAAGGAGGGAGAAGAAGGGGAGAGAAGAAGAAGGAGAATAAGGAGAGAAAAGGAGAAGGGGAGAGTGGGGAGAAGATGAGGAGAGAGAGAAGGACAAGGGGAGCGAAAGGGGAGGAGACCGAGAAGGAGAAGGAGTGGAAGAGAGGAGAGATAGAGAAGGAGGAGAGAGAAGGAAAGAGAGAGAGAAGAAGGAGACGGAGAGCGAGAGAGTAAGGTAGAGTGAGAGAGGAGGGGAGAGAGTGAAGGAGAGGGAGATGGGGGAGGGGAGGGAGAAGGAGACGGAAACGGAGACGGAGACGGAGAGAGAGGGAGAGAGAAAGAGCGGAGATGGAGATAGAGAGAGAGAGAGATGCAAGAGGAGAGGGAGAGAGAGAAGGAGAAGGCAAGAGAGAGAGGGGGAGAGACAAGAAGATGAGAGAGATGGAGAAGGAAAAGGGGATAGAGGAGAGGGATTGAAGTAGAGGAGAGGGAGGGAAGGAGATTGAAGACGAAGAGTGAAGGATAAGGAGAGAGAAGATAGAAGGAAAGAGAGAATCAGAGAGAGGAGTGAGAAGTTGAGGGAGCGGGACAATAAGAGAGAGTGAAGAACAAGGAGAAGGAGGGAGAGAGAAGGAAAGAGAAGGAGAGAGGGGAGAGAAGGAAGGATAAGAATAGAGAAAGAAGTAGAAGGAGGAGAGAGGGAAAGATAAGGAGAGAGGGGGAGACATGAGAGAGAAGGAGAGGGAGAAGGAGCGAGAGGAGGAGGGACATGCAAGGAGAAAGAGAAGGAGAAGGTGGAAAGAGAGATGGAGGAGAGAGGGAAAGAGATGAGAGAGAGAGGGGGGAATGAGAAGGAGAGTGAGAGAGAGAACGAAACGGATAGAGAGAAGGAGGAGAGTTGAGAGAAAGAGAAGTAGAAATAGAAAGAATGGGATAAGGAGAGATAGTGAAAAAGAGAGACAAGAGACGGAGAGAGAGAGAGAGAAAGAGAAGGGGGAGGGAGAGGGAGAGGGAAGTAGGATAGTGAAGGAGAGAGAGTACTAAGGAGAGGACAAAAGGAGAAAAAGAGAGAGAAGGAGATGGAGAAGGCGAAGGTAGAGATGGAGAAAGAAAGAGAGGGATAAGGGGAAGGAGAGAACGAGAGAGAAGGAGATGCAGAGGGTTAGAAAGAGTGAAGAAGCGGAGAGAGACGGAGAAGGAGAAGGAGAAGGAAAAAGACAAGAAGAAAAAGGAGAGAGAGGCAGCGAAGGAGAAGGAGATGGAGAGAAGTTGAGAGAAAAGGTGGAGAGATCGACAAAGGAGGGAGAGAGGGAAGGACGAGAAGGCGAGGGAGAGGGGAACGAGAGAGGTGCGAGAGAGAAGGAGGGGGAAGGAGAAGGAGAAGTGGGGAGAGAGAGATGGAGAGTGTAGGACGAAAGAGAGGGAAATTGGGAAACGGGGAGACGGAACAAGATGATAGACGGAGATGGAGAGTGAGAGCTAGAAGGAGAAGGAGAGAGAGGAGAGGCGGACAGAGGGGGAGAGAGTGAGAAGGGAAAGGAGAGGGAGAGAGGAGAGATAGAGGAAGAGAAGTAGAGAGAACCATAGGGAATGAGAGAGAGGGAGAAGGAGAGAGGAGAGAGGAGGAGAGAGGATAAAGAAGGGAAGAGAGAAGGGAAAAGGGAAAAAGGGAAAAAGTTATGAGAGGAGAGAGAAACTCTAGGTGCGCATGGGGAACCTAAGGTTGTCTAGGGTTCTCCAACTCGTTTCTTCACCAAAATCTTTGATTTTCTCACCAAAATGGATCCTACATCTAGCTCTACACGATTGCAACTTCAAGATGGAGATGGTGGCACTAATACGGATCTCCATCATGCAAACAAGTTGGTTTTATCCTCGGTTTTGGAGGGTGAAGCTTCCACACCACCTCTAGGGAGTGTTCTTACTCCCCCAAGGAAGTGGTCGGATTTATTCACATCTAGTTCAAGGGCAGCCACGACCCTCAAGTTTGTTCCGCCGGTTGTCAAGGGAGGAGAGAAGGTGGCCGTGTGTTCACAACAACAAGTGAGGGAGAACTTGAAACGGTGGGACAAAGTGTTGGTAGGGTATTTCGTAGCTCTCAAGCCCCACTTGCCGACTTTGGAGAAGCATCTCCACAAATTATGGGGACTAGTAGGAGGTATGGAAATCATTAGAAGAAGACAAGGATTCTTATTATTTCGGTTTACACTTAGTGAAGATAGAAAGAGAGTCCTCCAAGGAGGACCTTGGTTCGTTAGAGGGGCACCACTTGTGGTTCAAGAGTGGACACCGGAAATGTCCTTGAAGAAGGCCAATATCACCACGGTCCCCATTTGGGTTCGCTTGCCGGAGCTTGACCTCCGTTTTTGGTCACCTAACACGTTGAGTAACATAGCAAGTGTGCTTGGAAGGCCCCTCTACATGGATGATTATACGGCTTCCGGATGTAGGTTGGCGTTTGCAAGAGTTTGCGTTGAGGTCAGCCATGAGTTCTCCTATCCAAGTTGGGTGGAGGTGCAAGTGGAGGAGGGCGAAATGCATAAAGTGTTTGTGGAATATGAGTGGAGACCCGGGTATTGCATGGAGTGCCTCGAGTTTGGGCATGTGGTAGAGAGATGCCCAAGGAAGAGAGTGATTGCAAGTGTCCATGAAGTTCCACAAAGGAAGGCCGAGAAATGGGTGGAGGTAGGCCGTGCAAAGGGTGGGAAACACCTTGAGAAGGATGGAAGTGAGGTGCGAAGCAAGGAAAGGGTGAGAGAGGAGGGGTGTTTGCATGGAGGGGAGGCAAAGGAGGTGGCTGCCGTAGAGGATGGAGGAGGGAGGATGGATGGAAGGGATGATGACGTGGAGCCCTTGGAGGAGGACGTGGCCACATCAGCAAATGGGGAGGTGACACGTAGGAACTCATGTGGGAGGGAAAATGAGGAGGGAAA
The DNA here is from genome assembly GCA_963682175.1 of Triglochin maritima. Taxonomy (NCBI): domain Eukaryota; kingdom Viridiplantae; phylum Streptophyta; class Magnoliopsida; order Alismatales; family Juncaginaceae; genus Triglochin; species Triglochin maritima. Next base: position 30,506,616 of record OY821776.1, on the reverse strand, counting down.
ATCAAGAGGATCACAAGATGTCGTGGTATGCTCCACTCTAGTGGGAGCAAATGAGAGGAAGGCACATGGCATGGAGGAGGACAAGAATGGAGACAAAAATAGAGTCCATTTTCGTGAGGAAACAATTACAAGGGAGGAAGCCAAGGAGAGGAGGCCATGTGGACGTCTAGAAGAGCAAAAGGGAAAGCAAAACAAAGGTGGGTGCTCTACTTTTGGAAGAACCAATGAGGAGGGTGTTGAGTGCTCCATGTTTGAATGGGCCAATGGGGAGAGAGCAAGTGAGCCTTGTGAAGAAGTAGAAGGGGACCAAGCTACCTTTAGTGGGGACAATCCAAAAGAGGAAAAGGGTGGAGAGTCACGTGAATCACCACAAGAGGAGGAATCCTCTATGCAAGAAAGAGAGGGGGACCAAGTTAGCTTTTGTGGGGACCAACCAAATGAGGAATGGGGTGGGAAATCACGTGATCCACTAAACTTGGAGGGGTCTAGCATGATAGGAACGTTGCATGGGCCTATTGTGCATGGGATGGGCACGAAATTAGTGGAACACCATGAGGTATGCAACAAAGGAAATGTGAGAGAGGTTTTGGAAGAAAATGGTGTGGGAAATGGCTCAAGTGGATTAGCTTCCTTGATACATGATGAAGAAGGATGGACAACGCCTAGAAAAGTGGCTAGGGAGAAGGACCAAAGGAAGGAAAGCTCGTGGAAAAAGAAATATGGGAGCATGATAGGGGTGTTAGGTGACCTCGAAAAGGAAAGTGACATGGAGGACGGGAAGGGAAAACAAGAAGAAACACATGAGATGGAGGTTCCGGCATCCATAGCAAGCCATGTGCGAAGTTGCTCCCCACCACCCCCGGTGGATTTGGCTTCAATTTCACCACAACCCGAAGCCTTCAAAGCAATTCGTGAGAAAGGAATGAGACAACAAAAAAACATGCGTGGAGGGAAGGGGCGTATGCCCACACCTTGAATCCATGAATATCCTTGTGTGGAATGTGCGTGGAGCAAATGGACCCGGCCGCGCACTTATGATAAGGGGTCGAATAAAGGAGGTGAAGCCGGATATAGTGTGTCTTGTGGAACACAAAGTGAAGTTGAAGAAGCTTGCAAGATTCAAGCGTGCAATATGGCCTCATGAATGGGTGGGGAATAGCTTGATCGTGGACTCCGGAAGAATACTTGTGCTTTGGAATGATCAAGTGGTAGGCCTAGCTACTAAATTTGAATCGGCCCAAATGCTTCATTTCGAGGGGCTCATGAGGAAGGATGGGATTGGGTTTGCTTTCACGGCAATTTATGGAGAAAATGGCCATGTAGAGAGAAGGAAACTTTGGCACGATCTTGCTTCCGTGGAACCAAGTGCCTCGATACCTTGGGTTGTGGGAGGGGATTTCAATTGCATTCGTATGGCAAGCGAGAAGAAGGGAGGAGGGATGGTAAATGAGGCTGCAATTCAGGAATTCAATGAGTGTATGGATGCAATTCAACTCCTTGAAATGCCTTGGGTGGGTGAGGAATTCACTTGGTCCAACTCCTCCGAGGGCGCCGCTCGTATCGAAACGAAAATTGACCGTCTATTGATGAACAATGCTTGGTTAGAAAGGTTCCCGGAGGTTTATTATGTGGTGGGGGCGAAGGACTTGAGTGACCATGCGACGCTCACCATGAAAACGGAGGGAAATGAGAGGAGGAAACCGAAGATGTTTAGATTTGAAAACTATTGGGCGGATCATGAGGAGTTCTTAGGGGTTGTAGAGGGTGCGTGGGCAACACTTGTGGATGGTACTCCCATGTTTAGAGTGGTGGAAAAATTGAATGAAGCAAAAAAGGCTCTAAAGAGATGGAGTGGGCTGAAGTTTGGAAATGTTATAAACAAGGTGGGAGTAGCTAGAAATACCCTTGCGGATATAAGGAGAAGGAGATGCGAGGGGCCGGATGATGAGCACCTAGGAAGAGAAGAGAGGGCAGCAAAAGAAGAGCTTAACCGCGTCCTCATGTGGGAGGAATCATTAATTCGGCAAAAATCAAGAGTTAGGTGGTTAAAGGAGGGGGACCGTAACACCCGGTTCTTTCATGCGCAACTTAGAGTGAGGAGGGCCACCAACCAAGTGAGGAGTGTGTGTGAGGGAGAGTACACCTTCGAGGAGGAAGGAGAGATTCGTGAAGCGTTTCGACGCTTTTTTTCTAACTTGTTTGCTAATGAATTTCAGGTTTGTAAGATCAAATCATTGATTGTGTTACCCCAAATTGCAGCATCGGATGGAGAATGTTTAGTGCGACAATTGCACATGAAGGAGCTTGAAGATGTTATCTTGAATGCAAATGTCGACAAGGCGCCGGGGCCCGATGGGTTCAATGCTAAGTTCTTCAAAGTGGCATGGGGAATAATAAAGAAGGACATTTTCAAAGCCGTGGAGTCATGCATGATGAGTGGAAAGGTTTTGGCCAAGTGGAATTATACATCTATCACTCTCATACCAAAGAAGAAGGCACCAAAGATGGTAGAAGATTATAGGCCCATAGCTTTGTGCAACATGGTGTATAGATTCACTTCTAAAGTCCTTGCCAACCGGTTGAAGATATTGCTACCACAAATTGTTGGGGAAAATCAAAGTGCATTTGTTCATGGACGAAGAATTAGTGACAACATCCTCCTTGCACATGAGCTATGTCACAACCTTCATCTTGATAAAGGAAGAGGAAGAATGTGCATCAAGCTTGATATTCGAAAGGCCTACGATTCCATCTCGTGGGAGTTCCTTGATCAAGTAATGGAGAAATTTGGGTTGCCGGACAAGTGGAGGAGGACCATCATGGCATGTGTTCGAGCATCTTTTGTTGTGACCGTGAATGGGGCAAATTCAAAACCGTTTAAAGCAAGGAATGGGTTGAGGCAAGGAGATCCACTAGCCCCATATTTGTTTGTAATGTGCATGGAAGTCTTGAGTAAGATGGTGAAGATGGCGGTGGAGGAAGGCAAGCTTGAACCTTTGATGTGTGGAGACACTCTCGTCTCACACTTAATGTTTGCGGATGATGTGCTACTTTTTGCAAAGGCTACAAAGGAGAACGCCCAAGTTCTTAAACAACTTCTTGATGAATTCACGGCATATTCGGGGCTGCAATTTAGCACATCCAAGAGTCAAATATTCATGGGTGGTGAAGTCCAACATGGGGAATGGATTGTTGAACATCTAGGTATGGAGAAAAAGCTCTTCCCGGTGATATACTTAGGTTTGCCCTTATTCTCGGGAAGGATGGCAAGAAGTCATTGCATGTCACTTGTCAACAAGCTAAAGGCACGGTTGAGTACTTGGAAGCAAAACTTTTTATCCATCGCCGGTCGGGTGGAGCTAGTGAGGAGTGTACTAGTTTCCCTTAGCATTTATTGGACATCCGCATTTCTCATTCCTCGGAAAGTGCTACAAGAGATGGACAGCCTTATGTCTAGATTTATATGGGGAGGGCCTAAGAAGTGGGTGGCGGTTGCGTGGAAGGATGTGTGTACCCCAAAATCGGAAGGGGGACTTGGGCTTAAGCGTTTAGTGGAATGGAATGAAGTGGGCCTTCTACGTTTGTTTTGGCTAGTGGTGGAAGATGGAAACTCTCTTTGGGTGAAGTGCATTCGCCAAAAATACTTGAAAAATAGATCCATTTGGCTCGCAAGACCACCATCCACCTCCTCGTGGGCATGGAGAGGAATCACCCGGGTTCGTGATATAGAAAGGCAACATATTCAATACCAAGTGGGAAATGGTGAAGACATTAGTTTCTTTCATCACCCATGGTGTGGGCTGCCTTTCCATTGCGAAGAGTGGGGTGAGAGGCTACATTACGATTTGGGGGTACCTTGGGATACAAAAGTTGCACATTTCATTCGAAATGGAGAGTGGACTCTCCCCTTCCCAAAATCGTCCATCATGGAGGAACTTTGGACAAATATCAGCAATACTCCCATCAAAGGAGGAAGAGACAAACCATCACGAGTTGATGGACGAGGGGACAAGTTGGGAATGAAGGAGGTGTGGAAGTGGGTGAAGAAGCCGGGCTCAAAGGTGGCATGGGCGGATATGGTGTGGCACAAGGAGGCTATACCAAAACATGCACTCACGGCATGGAGAGCTTTGAGAGGGCGGCTAGTCACCAAAAAGCTAATGAACCAAAGAGGGGCCAGCCACGACCCAACATGTGTCCTATGTGATGAGATGGAAGAAGACATTCAACACTTATTTTGGGGCTGCCATTATACAAAGGAGGTATGGGCCCAAATCCTTCGACTTTTGAAACTCAAACCAAACCAAGGAAGGAATCTAGAAAGTGAAGTAAATCGTGTCTCCCATGCTAGGGGGAGCCGGGTGGACAAGGTCACAAGAAGATGGGCCTTTAATGCAATGATACATGAAGTGTGGCAAGAACGAAATTGCAGAATTTTCGAGGATGAAAAGAAGAAACCGGATGACATTGTGGGAGCAATTAAGGACATGGTCCGATGTATGGGACAAAGAGTGAAGAGCCTAGCAAGAAACGACGTGGAATACCAGAATTTTGAGGAGACTTGGGCGTAGCATGGATGATACATTGTGTGATGTAGGTCTGATTTGATGTAGAGATGTCATGATGTAATACTTGTATGTCGGGATATACATTTGTAGTAGCCGGATATGTATGTAACATACTCCCGCGAGACTAAACGATAAATTTTGTAGGTTGTAAACTTTGCTAATTAATAGAAATTCGAGGCTAAGCCTCCCTTTTTGCTTTGCAAAAAAAAGAGGGAGAAGGAGAGAGATAAGGAGGGAGTGAAACAGAAGAGGAGAGTGTGAATTAGAACGAGAAGAAGAGAGAGGAGAGAGAGGAGTCCACGATTTACAGAAGCGGAGAGAGAGAAAGAGAAGGAGAGATGAAGAATCATTGAGAGAGAGAGGAAAGGGAGAGGGAGAAAGAGTGAGAGAAGGGGAGAGAGAGAGAGAGTCCGTAAGTGAGCTAGATGGAGGAGGACGAGGAGAAGGAGAGAGAGAAGGAATAGGAGATTGGAAGGGAAGGAGAAGGAGAGAAGGAAAGAGAGAGGGAGAAGGAGAAGTAGAGACCAATGGTAAGAAGAGGGAGAAATAGAGAGGAGAGAGAAGGGGGAGAGAGAAAGAGAGAAGGAGAGAGACAAAGAGAGAGGAGGGAGGTAAGGAGGAGAACGAGAAAGGCGGAGAAGGGGAGAGACAAAGGGGGAGGAGAGAGATAAGGAGGAGAACGAGAGGAGTGAGAGAGAGAGTGAAGGTGACGGAGAGGGATGAGAGAGAGAGAGGAGGAAGAGAAGGAGGGAGAAGAAGGGGAGAGAAGAAGAAGGAGAACAAGGAGAGAAAAGGAGAAGGGGAGAGTGGGGAGAAGATGAGGAGAGAGAGAAGGACAAGGGGAGCGAAAGGGGAGGAGACCGAGAAGGAGAAGGAGTGGAAGAGAGGAGAGATAGAGAAGGAGGAGAGAGAAGGAAAGATAGAGAGAAGAAGGAGACGGAGAGCGAGAGAGTAAGGTAGAGTGAGAGAGGAGGGGAGAGAGTGAAGGAGAGGGAGATGGGGGAGGGGAGGGAGAAGGAGACGGAGACGGAGAGAGAGGGAGAGAGAAAGAGCGGAGATGGAGATAGAGAGAGAGAGAGATGCAAGAGGAGAGGGAGAGAGAGAGAAGGAGAAGGCAAGAGAGAGAGGGGGAGAGACAAGAAGATGAGAGAGATGGAGAAGGAAAAGGGGATAGAGGAGAGGGATTGAAGTAGAGGAGAGGGAGGGAAGGAGATTGAAGACGAAGAGTGAAGGATAAGGAGAGAGAAGATAGAAGGAAAGAGAGAATCAGAGAGAGGAGTGAGAAGTTGAGGGAGCGGGACAATAAGAGAGAGTGAAGAACAAGGAGAAGGAGGGAGAGAGAAGGAAAGAGAAGGAGAGAGGGGAGAGAAGGAAGGATAAGAATAGAGAAAGAAGTAGAAGGAGGAGAGAGGGAAAGATAAGGAGAGAGGGGGAGACATGAGAGAGAAGGAGAGGGAGAAGGAGCGAGAGGAGGAGGGACATGCAAGGAGAAAGAGAAGGAGAAGGTGGAAAGAGAGATGGAGGAGAGAGGGAAAGAGATGAGAGAGAGAGGGGGGAATGAGAAGGAGAGTGAGAGAGAGAACGAAACGGATAGAGAGAAGGAGGAGAGTTGAGAGAAAGAGAAGTAGAAAATAGAAAGAATGGCATGATAAGGAGAGATAGTGAAAAAGAGAGACAAGAGACGGAGAGAGAGAGAAAGAGAAGGGGGAGGGAGAGGGAGAGGGAAGTAGGATAGTGAAGGAGAGAGAGTACTAAGGAGAGGACAAAAGGAGAAAAAGAGATAGAAGGAGATGGAGAAGGCGATGGGTAGAGATGGAGAAAGAAAGAGAGGGATAAGGGGAAGGAGAGAACGAGAGAGAAGGAGATGCAGAGGGTTAGAAAGAGTGAAGAAGCGGAGATAGACGGAGAAGGAGAAGGAGAAGGAAAAAGACAAGAAGAAAAAGGAGAGAGAGGCAGCGAAGGAGAAGGAGATGGAGAGAAGTTGAGAGAAAAGGTGGAGAGATCGACAAAGGAGGGAGAGAGGGAAGGACGAGAAGGCGAGGGAGAGGGGAACGAGAGAGGTGCGAGAGAGAAGGAGGGGGAAGGAGAAGGAGAAGTGGGGAGAGAGAGATGGAGAGTGTAGGACGAAAGAGAGGGAAATTGGGAAACGGGGAGACGGAACAAGATGATAGACGGAGATGGAGAGAGAGAGCTAGAAGGAGAAGGAGAGAGAGGAGAGGCGGACAGAGGGGGAGAGAGTGAGAAGGGAAAGGAGAGGGAGAGAGGAGAGATAGAGGAAGAGAAGTAGAGAGAACCATAGGGAATGAGAGAGAGGGAGAAGGAGAGAGATAAGGAGGGAGTGAAACAGAGGAGGAGAGTGTGACTTAGAACGAGAAGAAGAGAGAGGAGAGAGAGGAGTCCACGATTTACAGAAGCGGAGAGAGAGAAAGAGAAGGAGAGATGAAGAAGCATTGAGAGAGAGAGGAAAGGGAGAGGGAGAAAGAGTGAGAGAAGGGGAGAGAGAGAGAGAGTCCGTAAGTGAGCTAGATGGAGGAGGACGAGGAGAAGGAGAGAGAGAAGGAATAGGAGATTGGAAGGGAAGGAGAAGGAGAGAAGGAAAGAGAGAGGGAGAAGGAGAAGTAGAGACCAATGGTAAGAAGAGGGAGAAATAGAGAGGAGAGAGAAGGGGGAGAGAGAAAGAGAGAAGGAGAGAGACAAAGAGAGAGGAGGGAGGTAAGGAGGAGAACGAGAAAGGCAGAGAAGGGGAGAGACAAAGGGGGAGGAGAGAGATAAGGAGGAGAACGAGAGGAGTGAGAGAGAGAGTGAAGGTGACGGAGAGGGATGAGAGAGAGAGAGGAGGAAGAGAAGGAGGGAGAAGAAGGGGAGAGAAGAAGAAGGAGAACAAGGAGAGAAAAGGAGAAGGGGAGAGTGGGGAGAAGATGAGGAGAGAGAGAAGGACAAGGGGAGCGAAAGGGGAGGAGACCGAGAAGGAGAAGGAGTGGAAGAGAGGAGAGATAGAGAAGGAGGAGAGAGAAGGAAAGAGAGAGAGAAGAAGGAGACGGAGAGCGAGAGAGTAAGGTAGAGTGAGAGAGGAGGGGAGAGAGTGAAGGAGAGGGAGATGGGGGAGGGGAGGGAGAAGGAGACGGAGACGGAGACGGAGACGGAGAGAGAAAGAGCGGAGATGGAGATAGAGAGAGAGAGAGATGCAAGAGGAGAGGGAGAGAGAGAGAAGGAGAAGGCAAGAGAGAGAGGGGGAGAGACAAGAAGATGAGAGAGATGGAGAAGGAAAAGGGGATAGAGGAGAGGGATTGAAGTAGAGGAGAGGGAGGGAAGGAGATTGAAGACGAAGAGTGAAGGATAAGGAGAGAGAAGATAGAAGGAAAGAGAGAATCAGAGAGAGGAGTGAGAAGTTGAGGGAGCGGGACAATAAGAGAGAGTGAAGAACAAGGAGAAGGAGGGAGAGAGAAGGAAAGAGAAGGAGAGAGGGGAGAGAAGGAAGGATAAGAATAGAGAAAGAAGTAGAAGGAGGAGAGAGGGAAAGATAAGGAGAGAGGGGGAGACATGAGAGAGAAGGAGAGGGAGAAGGAGCGAGAGGAGGAGGGACATGCAAGGAGAAAGAGAAGGAGAAGGTGGAAAGAGAGATGGAGGAGAGAGGGAAAGAGATGAGAGAGAGAGGGGGGAATGAGAAGGAGAGTGAGAGAGAGAACGAAACGGATAGAGAGAAGGAGGAGAGTTGAGAGAAAGAGAAGTAGAAATAGAAAGAATGGGATAAGGAGAGATAGTGAAAAAGAGAGACAAGAGACGGAGAGAGAGAGAAAGAGAAGGGGGAGGGAGAGGGAGAGGGAAGTAGGATAGTGAAGGAGAGAGAGTACTAAGGAGAGGACAAAAGGAGAAAAAGAGATAGAAGGAGATGGAGAAGGCGAAGGGTAGAGATGGAGAAAGAAAGAGAGGGATAAGGGGAAGGAGAGAACGAGAGAGAAGGAGATGCAGAGGGTTAGAAAGAGTGAAGAAGCGGAGAGAGACGGAGAAGGAGAAGGAGAAGGAAAAAGACAAGAAGAAAAAGGAGAGAGAGGCAGCGAAGGAGAAGGAGATGGAGAGAAGTTGAGAGAAAAGGTGGAGAGATCGACAAAGGAGGGAGAGAGGGAAGGACGAGAAGGCGAGGGAGAGGGGAACGAGAGAGGTGCGAGAGAGAAGGAGGGGGAAGGAGAAGGAGAAGTGGGGAGAGAGAGATGGAGAGTGTAGGACGAAAGAGAGGGAAATTGGGAAACGGGGAGACGGAACAAGATGATAGACGGAGATGGAGAGAGAGAGCTAGAAGGAGAAGGAGAGAGAGGAGAGGCGGACAGAGGGGGAGAGAGTGAGAAGGGAAAGGAGAGGGAGAGAGGAGAGATAGAGGAAGAGAAGTAGAGAGAACCATAGGGAATGAGAGAGAGGGAGAAGGAGAGAGATAAGGAGGGAGTGAAACAGAGGAGGAGAGTGTGAATTAGAACGAGAAGAAGAGAGAGGAGAGAGAGGAGTCCACGATTTACAGAAGCGGAGAGAGAGAAAGAGAAGGAGAGATGAAGAAGCATTGAGAGAGAGAGGAAAGGGAGAGGGAGAAAGAGTGAGAGAAGGGGAGAGAGAGAGAGAGTCCGTAAGTGAGCTAGATGGAGGAGGACGAGGAGAAGGAGAGAGAGAAGGAATAGGAGATTGGAAGGGAAGGAGAAGGAGAGAAGGAAAGAGAGAGGGAGAAGGAGAAGTAGAGACCAATGGTAAGAAGAGGGAGAAATAGAGAGGAGAGAGAAGGGGGAGAGAGAAAGAGAGAAGGAGAGAGACAAAGAGAGAGGAGGGAGGTAAGGAGGAGAACGAGAAAGGCGGAGAAGGGGAGAGACAAAGGGGGAGGAGAGAGATAAGGAGGAGAACGAGAGGAGAGAGAGAGAGAGAGTGAAGGTGACGGAGAGGGATGAGAGAGAGAGAGGAGGAAGAGAAGGAGAACAAGGAGAGAAAAGGAGAAGGGGAGAGTGGGGAGAAGATGAGGAGAGAGAGAAGGACAAGGGGAGCGAAAGGGGAGGAGACCGAGAAGGAGAAGGAGTGGAAGAGAGGAGAGATAGAGAAGGAGGAGAGAGAAGGAAAGAGAGAGAGAGAAGAAGGTGACGGAGAGCGAGAGAGTAAGGTAGAGTGAGAGAGGAGGGGAGAGAGTGAAGGAGAGGGAGATGGGGGAGGGGAGGGAGAAGGAGACGGAAACGGAGACGGAGACGGAGAGAGAGGGAGAGAGAAAGAGCGGAGATGGAGATAGAGAGAGAGATGCAAGAGGAGAGGGAGAGAGAGAAGGAGAAGGCAAGAGAGAGAGGGGGAGAGACAAGAAGATGAGAGAGATGGAGAAGGAAAAGGGGATAGAGGAGAGGGATTGAAGTAGAGGAGAGGGAGGGAAGGAGATTGAAGACGAAGAGTGAAGGATAAGGAAAGAGAAGATAGAAGGAAAGAGAGAATCAGAGAGAGGAGTGAGAAGTTGAGGGAGCGGGACAATAAGAGAGAGTGAAGAACAAGGAGAAGGAGGGAGAGAGAAGGAAAGAGAAGGAGAGAGGGGAGAGAAGGAAGGATAAGAATAGAGAAAGAAGTAGAAGGAGGAGAGAGGGAAAGATAAGGAGAGAGGGGGAGACATGAGAGAGAAGGAGAGGGAGAAGGAGCGAGAGGAGGAGGGACATGCAAGGAGAAAGAGAAGGAGAAGGTGGAAAGAGAGATGGAGGAGAGAGGGAAAGAGATGAGAGAGAGAGGGGGGAATGAGAAGGAGAGTGAGAGAGAGAACGAAACGGATAGAGAGAAGGAGGAGAGTTGAGAGAAAGAGAAGTAGAAATAGAAAGAATGGGATAAGGAGAGATAGTGAAAAAGAGAGACAAGAGACGGAGAGAGAGAGAGAGAAAGAGAAGGGGGAGGGAGAGGGAGAGGGAAGTAGGATAGTGAAGGAGAGAGAGTACTAAGGAGAGGACAAAAGGAGAAAAAGAGAGAGAAGGAGATGGAGAAGGCGAAGGTAGAGATGGAGAAAGAAAGAGAGGGATAAGGGGAAGGAGAGAACGAGAGAGAAGGAGATGCAGAGGGTTAGAAAGAGTGAAGAAGCGGAGAGAGACGGAGAAGGAGAAGGAGAAGGAAAAAGACAAGAAGAAAAAGGAGAGAGAGGCAGCGAAGGAGAAGGAGATGGAGAGAAGTTGAGAGAAAAGGTGGAGAGATCGACAAAGGAGGGAGAGAGGGAAGGACGAGAAGGCGAGGGAGAGGGGAACGAGAGAGGTGCGAGAGAGAAGGAGGGGGAAGGAGAAGGAGAAGTGGGGAGAGAGAGATGGAGAGTGTAGGACGAAAGAGAGGGAAATTGGGAAACGGGGAGACGGAACAAGATGATAGACGGAGATGGAGAGAGAGAGCTAGAAGGAGAAGGAGAGAGAGGAGAGGCGGACAGAGGGGGAGAGAGTGAGAAGGGAAAGGAGAGGGAGAGAGGAGAGATAGAGGAAGAGAAGTAGAGAGAACCATAGGGAATGAGAGAGAGGGAGAAGGAGAGAGATAAGGAGGGAGTGAAACAGAGGAGGAGAGTGTGAATTAGAACGAGAAGAAGAGAGAGGAGAGAGAGGAGTCCACGATTTACAGAAGCGGAGAGAGAGAAAGAGAAGGAGAGATGAAGAAGCATTGAGAGAGAGAGGAAAGGGAGAGGGAGAAAGAGTGAGAGAAGGGGAGAGAGAGAGAGAGTCCGTAAGTGAGCTAGATGGAGGAGGACGAGGAGAAGGAGAGAGAGAAGGAATAGGAGATTGGAAGGGAAGGAGAAGGAGAGAAGGAAAGAGAGAGGGAGAAGGAGAAGTAGAGACCAATGGTAAGAAGAGGGAGAAATAGAGAGGAGAGAGAAGGGGGAGAGAGAAAGAGAGAAGGAGAGAGACAAAGAGAGAGGAGGGAGGTAAGGAGGAGAACGAGAAAGGCGGAGAAGGGGAGAGACAAAGGGGGAGGAGAGAGATAAGGAGGAGAACGAGAGGAGAGAGAGAGAGAGAGTGAAGGTGACGGAGAGGGATGAGAGAGAGAGAGGAGGAAGAGAAGGAGAACAAGGAGAGAAAAGGAGAAGGGGAGAGTGGGGAGAAGATGAGGAGAGAGAGAAGGACAAGGGGAGCGAAAGGGGAGGAGACCGAGAAGGAGAAGGAGTGGAAGAGAGGAGAGATAGAGAAGGAGGAGAGAGAAGGAAAGAGAGAGAGAGAAGAAGGTGACGGAGAGCGAGAGAGTAAGGTAGAGTGAGAGAGGAGGGGAGAGAGTGAAGGAGAGGGAGATGGGGGAGGGGAGGGAGAAGGAGACGGAAACGGAGACGGAGACGGAGAGAGAGGGAGAGAGAAAGAGCGGAGATGGAGATAGAGAGAGAGATGCAAGAGGAGAGGGAGAGAGAGAAGGAGAAGGCAAGAGAGAGAGGGGGAGAGACAAGAAGATGAGAGAGATGGAGAAGGAAAAGGGGATAGAGGAGAGGGATTGAAGTAGAGGAGAGGGAGGGAAGGAGATTGAAGACGAAGAGTGAAGGATAAGGAAAGAGAAGATAGAAGGAAAGAGAGAATCAGAGAGAGGAGTGAGAAGTTGAGGGAGCGGGACAATAAGAGAGAGTGAAGAACAAGGAGAAGGAGGGAGAGAGAAGGAAAGAGAAGGAGAGAGGGGAGAGAAGGAAGGATAAGAATAGAGAAAGAAGTAGAAGGAGGAGAGAGGGAAAGATAAGGAGAGAGGGGGAGACATGAGAGAGAAGGAGAGGGAGAAGGAGCGAGAGGAGGAGGGACATGCAAGGAGAAAGAGAAGGAGAAGGTGGAAAGAGAGATGGAGGAGAGAGGGAAAGAGATGAGAGAGAGAGGGGGGAATGAGAAGGAGAGTGAGAGAGAGAACGAAACGGATAGAGAGAAGGAGGAGAGTTGAGAGAAAGAGAAGTAGAAATAGAAAGAATGGGATAAGGAGAGATAGTGAAAAAGAGAGACAAGAGACGGAGAGAGAGAGAGAGAAAGAGAAGGGGGAGGGAGAGGGAGAGGGAAGTAGGATAGTGAAGGAGAGAGAGTACTAAGGAGAGGACAAAAGGAGAAAAAGAGAGAGAAGGAGATGGAGAAGGCGAAGGTAGAGATGGAGAAAGAAAGAGAGGGATAAGGGGAAGGAGAGAACGAGAGAGAAGGAGATGCAGAGGGTTAGAAAGAGTGAAGAAGCGGAGAGAGACGGAGAAGGAGAAGGAGAAGGAAAAAGACAAGAAGAAAAAGGAGAGAGAGGCAGCGAAGGAGAAGGAGATGGAGAGAAGTTGAGAGAAAAGGTGGAGAGATCGACAAAGGAGGGAGAGAGGGAAGGACGAGAAGGCGAGGGAGAGGGGAACGAGAGAGGTGCGAGAGAGAAGGAGGGGGAAGGAGAAGGAGAAGTGGGGAGAGAGAGATGGAGAGTGTAGGACGAAAGAGAGGGAAATTGGGAAACGGGGAGACGGAACAAGATGATAGACGGAGATGGAGAGAGAGAGCTAGAAGGAGAAGGAGAGAGAGGAGAGGCGGACAGAGGGGGAGAGAGTGAGAAGGGAAAGGAGAGGGAGAGAGGAGAGATAGAGGAAGAGAAGTAGAGAGAACCATAGGGAATGAGAGAGGGGGAGAAGGAGAGAGGAGAGAGGAGGAGAGAGGATAAAGAAGGGAAGAGAGAAGGGAAAAGGGAAAAAGGGAAAAAGTTATGAGAGGAGAGAGAAACTCTAGGTGCGCATGGGGAACCTAAGGTTGTCTAGGGTTCTCCAACTCGTTTCTTCACCAAAATCTTTGATTTTCTCACCAAAATGGATCCTACATCTAGCTCTACACGATTGCAACTTCAAGATGGAGATGGTGGCACTAATACGGATCTCCATCATGCAAACAAGTTGGTTTTATCCTCGGTTTTGGAGGGTGAAGCTTCCACACCACCTCTAGGGAGTGTTCTTACTCCCCCAAGGAAGTGGTCGGATTTATTCACATCTAGTTCAAGGGCAGCCACGACCCTCAAGTTTGTTCCGCCGGTTGTCAAGGGAGGAGAGAAGGTGGCCGTGTGTTCACAACAACAAGTGAGGGAGAACTTGAAACGGTGGGACAAAGTGTTGGTAGGGTATTTCGTAGCTCTCAAGCCCCACTTGCCGACTTTGGAGAAGCATCTCCACAAATTATGGGGACTAGTAGGAGGTATGGAAATCATTAGAAGAAGACAAGGATTCTTATTATTTCGGTTTACACTTAGTGAAGATAGAAAGAGAGTCCTCCAAGGAGGACCTTGGTTCGTTAGAGGGGCACCACTTGTGGTTCAAGAGTGGACACCGGAAATGTCCTTGAAGAAGGCCAATATCACCACGGTCCCCATTTGGGTTCGCTTGCCGGAGCTTGACCTCCGTTTTTGGTCACCTAACACGTTGAGTAACATAGCAAGTGTGCTTGGAAGGCCCCTCTACATGGATGATTATACGGCTTCCGGATGTAGGTTGGCGTTTGCAAGAGTTTGCGTTGAGGTCAGCCATGAGTTCTCCTATCCAAGTTGGGTGGAGGTGCAAGTGGAGGAGGGCGAAATGCATAAAGTGTTTGTGGAATATGAGTGGAGACCCGGGTATTGCATGGAGTGCCTCGAGTTTGGGCATGTGGTAGAGAGATGCCCAAGGAAGAGAGTGATTGCAAGTGTCCATGAAGTTCCACAAAGGAAGGCCGAGAAATGGGTGGAGGTAGGCCGTGCAAAGGGTGGGAAACACCTTGAGAAGGATGGAAGTGAGGTGCGAAGCAAGGAAAGGGTGAGAGAGGAGGGGTGTTTGCATGGAGGGGAGGCAAAGGAGGTGGCTGCCGTAGAGGATGGAGGAGGGAGGATGGATGGAAGGGATGATGACGTGGAGCCCTTGGAGGAGGACGTGGTCACATCAGCAAATGGGGAGGTGACACGTAGGAACTCATGTGGGAGGGAAAATGAGGAGGGAAAATCAAGAGGATCACAAGATGTCGTGGTATGCTCCACTCTAGTGGGAGCAAATGAGAGGAAGGCACATGGCATGGAGGAGGACAAGAATGGAGACAAAAATAGAGTCCATTTTCGTGAGGAAACAATTACAAGGGAGGAAGCCAAGGAGAGGAGGCCATGTGGACGTCTAGAAGAGCAAAAGGGAAAGCAAAACAAAGGTGGGTGCTCTACTTTTGGAAGAACCAATGAGGAGGGTGTTGAGTGCTCCATGTTTGAATGGGCCAATGGGGAGAGAGCAAGTGAGCCTTGTGAAGAAGTAGAAGGGGACCAAGCTACCTTTAGTGGGGACAATCCAAAAGAGGAAAAGGGTGGAGAGTCACGTGAATCACCACAAGAGGAGGAATCCTCTATGCAAGAAAGAGAGGGGGACCAAGTTAGCTTTTGTGGGGACCAACCAAATGAGGAATGGGGTGGGAAATCACGTGATCCACTAAACTTGGAGGGGTCTAGCATGATAGGAACGTTGCATGGGCCTATTGTGCATGGGATGGGCACGAAATTAGTGGAACACCATGAGGTATGCAACAAAGGAAATGTGAGAGAGGTTTTGGAAGAAAATGGTGTGGGAAATGGCTCAAGTGGATTAGCTTCCTTGATACATGATGAAGAAGGATGGACAACGCCTAGAAAAGTGGCTAGGGAGAAGGACCAAAGGAAGGAAAGCTCGTGGAAAAAGAAATATGGGAGCATGATAGGGGTGTTAGGTGACCTCGAAAAGGAAAGTGACATGGAGGACGGGAAGGGAAAACAAGAAGAAACACATGAGATGGAGGTTCCGGCATCCATAGCAAGCCATGTGCGAAGTTGCTCCCCACCACCCCCGGTGGATTTGGCTTCAATTTCACCACAACCCGAAGCCTTCAAAGCAATTCGTGAGAAAGGAATGAGACAACAAAAAAACATGCGTGGAGGGAAGGGGCGTATGCCCACACCTTGAATCCATGAATATCCTTGTGTGGAATGTGCGTGGAGCAAATGGACCCGGCCGCGCACTTATGATAAGGGGTCGAATAAAGGAGGTGAAGCCGGATATAGTGTGTCTTGTGGAACACAAAGTGAAGTTGAAGAAGCTTGCAAGATTCAAGCGTGCAATATGGCCTCATGAATGGGTGGGGAATAGCTTGATCGTGGACTCCGGGAGAATACTTGTGCTTTGGAATGATCAAGTGGTAGGCCTAGCTACTAAATTTGAATCGGCCCAAATGCTTCATTTCGAGGGGCTCATGAGGAAGGATGGGATTGGGTTTGCTTTCACGGCAATTTATGGAGAAAATGGCCATGTAGAGAGAAGGAAACTTTGGCACGATCTTGCTTCCGTGGAACCAAGTGCCTCGATACCTTGGGTTGTGGGAGGGGATTTCAATTGCATTCGTATGGCAAGCGAGAAGAAGGGAGGAGGGATGGTAAATGAGGCTGCAATTCAGGAATTCAATGAGTGTATGGATGCAATTCAACTCCTTGAAATGCCTTGGGTGGGTGAGGAATTCACTTGGTCCAACTCCTCCGAGGGCGCCGCTCGTATCGAAACGAAAATTGACCGTCTATTGATGAACAATGCTTGGTTAGAAAGGTTCCCGGAGGTTTATTATGTGGTGGGGGCGAAGGACTTGAGTGACCATGCGACGCTCACCATGAAAACGGAGGGAAATGAGAGGAGGAAACCGAAGATGTTTAGATTTGAAAACTATTGGGCGGATCATGAGGAGTTCTTAGGGGTTGTAGAGGGTGCGTGGGCAACACTTGTGGATGGTACTCCCATGTTTAGAGTGGTGGAAAAATTGAATGAAGCAAAAAAGGCTCTAAAGAGATGGAGTGGGCTGAAGTTTGGAAATGTTATAAACAAGGTGGGAGTAGCTAGAAATACCCTTGCGGATATAAGGAGAAGGAGATGCGAGGGGCCGGATGATGAGCACCTAGGAAGAGAAGAGAGGGCAGCAAAAGAAGAGCTTAACCGCGTCCTCATGTGGGAGGAATCATTAATTCGGCAAAAATCAAGAGTTAGGTGGTTAAAGGAGGGGGACCGTAACACCCGGTTCTTTCATGCGCAACTTAGAGTGAGGAGGGCCACCAACCAAGTGAGGAGTGTGTGTGAGGGAGAGTACACCTTCGAGGAGGAAGGAGAGATTCGTGAAGCGTTTCGACGCTTTTTTTCTAACTTGTTTGCTAATGAATTTCAGGTTTGTAAGATCAAATCATTGATTGTGTTACCCCAAATTGCAGCATCGGATGGAGAATGTTTAGTGCGACAATTGCACATGAAGGAGCTTGAAGATGTTATCTTGAATGCAAATGTCGACAAGGCGCCGGGGCCCGATGGGTTCAATGCTAAGTTCTTCAAAGTGGCATGGGGAATAATAAAGAAGGACATTTTCAAAGCCGTGGAGTCATGCATGATGAGTGGAAAGGTTTTGGCCAAGTGGAATTATACATCTATCACTCTCATACCAAAGAAGAAGGCACCAAAGATGGTAGAAGATTATAGGCCCATAGCTTTGTGCAACATGGTGTATAGATTCACTTCTAAAGTCCTTGCCAACCGGTTGAAGATATTGCTACCACAAATTGTTGGGGAAAATCAAAGTGCATTTGTTCATGGACGAAGAATTAGTGACAACATCCTCCTTGCACATGAGCTATGTCACAACCTTCATCTTGATAAAGGAAGAGGAAGAATGTGCATCAAGCTTGATATTCGAAAGGCCTACGATTCCATCTCGTGGGAGTTCCTTGATCAAGTAATGGAGAAATTTGGGTTGCCGGACAAGTGGAGGAGGACCATCATGGCATGTGTTCGAGCATCTTTTGTTGTGACCGTGAATGGGGCAAATTCAAAACCGTTTAAAGCAAGGAATGGGTTGAGGCAAGGAGATCCACTAGCCCCATATTTGTTTGTAATGTGCATGGAAGTCTTGAGTAAGATGGTGAAGATGGCGGTGGAGGAAGGCAAGCTTGAACCTTTGATGTGTGGAGACACTCTCGTCTCACACTTAATGTTTGCGGATGATGTGCTACTTTTTGCAAAGGCTACAAAGGAGAACGCCCAAGTTCTTAAACAACTTCTTGATGAATTCACGGCATATTCGGGGCTGCAATTTAGCACATCCAAGAGTCAAATATTCATGGGTGGTGAAGTCCAACATGGGGAATGGATTGTTGAACATCTAGGTATGGAGAAAAAGCTCTTCCCGGTGATATACTTAGGTTTGCCCTTATTCTCGGGAAGGATGGCAAGAAGTCATTGCATGTCACTTGTCAACAAGCTAAAGGCACGGTTGAGTACTTGGAAGCAAAACTTTTTATCCATCGCCGGTCGGGTGGAGCTAGTGAGGAGTGTACTAGTTTCCCTTAGCATTTATTGGACATCCGCATTTCTCATTCCTCGGAAAGTGCTACAAGAGATGGACAGCCTTATGTCTAGATTTATATGGGGAGGGCCTAAGAAGTGGGTGGCGGTTGCGTGGAAGGATGTGTGTACCCCAAAATCGGAAGGGGGACTTGGGCTTAAGCGTTTAGTGGAATGGAATGAAGTGGGCCTTCTACGTTTGTTTTGGCTAGTGGTGGAAGATGGAAACTCTCTTTGGGTGAAGTGCATTCGCCAAAAATACTTGAAAAATAGATCCATTTGGCTCGCAAGACCACCATCCACCTCCTCGTGGGCATGGAGAGGAATCACCCGGGTTCGTGATATAGAAAGGCAACATATTCAATACCAAGTGGGAAATGGTGAAGACATTAGTTTCTTTCATCACCCATGGTGTGGGCTGCCTTTCCATTGCGAAGAGTGGGGTGAGAGGCTACATTACGATTTGGGGGTACCTTGGGATACAAAAGTTGCACATTTCATTCGAAATGGAGAGTGGACTCTCCCCTTCCCAAAATCGTCCATCATGGAGGAACTTTGGACAAATATCAGCAATACTCCCATCAAAGGAGGAAGAGACAAACCATCACGAGTTGATGGACGAGGGGACAAGTTGGGAATGAAGGAGGTGTGGAAGTGGGTGAAGAAGCCGGGCTCAAAGGTGGCATGGGCGGATATGGTGTGGCACAAGGAGGCTATACCAAAACATGCACTCACGGCATGGAGAGCTTTGAGAGGGCGGCTAGTCACCAAAAAGCTAATGAACCAAAGAGGGGCCAGCCACGACCCAACATGTGTCCTATGTGATGAGATGGAAGAAGACATTCAACACTTATTTTGGGGCTGCCATTATACAAAGGAGGTATGGGCCCAAATCCTTCGACTTTTGAAACTCAAACCAAACCAAGGAAGGAATCTAGAAAGTGAAGTAAATCGTGTCTCCCATGCTAGGGGGAGCCGGGTGGACAAGGTCACAAGAAGATGGGCCTTTAATGCAATGATACATGAAGTGTGGCAAGAACGAAATTGCAGAATTTTCGAGGATGAAAAGAAGAAACCGGATGACATTGTGGGAGCAATTAAGGACATGGTCCGATGTATGGGACAAAGAGTGAAGAGCCTAGCAAGAAACGACGTGGAATACCAGAATTTTGAGGAGACTTGGGCGTAGCATGGATGATACATTGTGTGATGTAGGTCTGATTTGATGTAGAGATGTCATGATGTAATACTTGTATGTCGGGATATACATTTGTAGTAGCCGGATATGTATGTAACATACTCCCGCGAGACTAAACGATAAATTTTGTAGGTTGTAAACTTTGCTAATTAATAGAAATTCGAGGCTAAGCCTCCCTTTTTGCTTTGCAAAAAAAAGAGGGAGAAGGAGAGAGATAAGGAGGGAGTGAAACAGAAGAGGAGAGTGTGAATTAGAACGAGAAGAAGAGAGAGGAGAGAGAGGAGTCCACGATTTACAGAAGCGGAGAGAGAGAAAGAGAAGGAGAGATGAAGAATCATTGAGAGAGAGAGGAAAGGGAGAGGGAGAAAGAGTGAGAGAAGGGGAGAGAGAGAGAGAGTCCGTAAGTGAGCTAGATGGAGGAGGACGAGGAGAAGGAGAGAGAGAAGGAATAGGAGATTGGAAGGGAAGGAGAAGGAGAGAAGGAAAGAGAGAGGGAGAAGGAGAAGTAGAGACCAATGGTAAGAAGAGGGAGAAATAGAGAGGAGAGAGAAGGGGGAGAGAGAAAGAGAGAAGGAGAGAGACAAAGAGAGAGGAGGGAGGTAAGGAGGAGAACGAGAAAGGCGGAGAAGGGGAGAGACAAAGGGGGAGGAGAGAGATAAGGAGGAGAACGAGAGGAGTGAGAGAGAGAGTGAAGGTGACGGAGAGGGATGAGAGAGAGAGAGGAGGAAGAGAAGGAGGGAGAAGAAGGGGAGAGAAGAAGAAGGAGAACAAGGAGAGAAAAGGAGAAGGGGAGAGTGGGGAGAAGATGAGGAGAGAGAGAAGGACAAGGGGAGCGAAAGGGGAGGAGACCGAGAAGGAGAAGGAGTGGAAGAGAGGAGAGATAGAGAAGGAGGAGAGAGAAGGAAAGATAGAGAGAAGAAGGAGACGGAGAGCGAGAGAGTAAGGTAGAGTGAGAGAGGAGGGGAGAGAGTGAAGGAGAGGGAGATGGGGGAGGGGAGGGAGAAGGAGACGGAGACGGAGAGAGAGGGAGAGAGAAAGAGCGGAGATGGAGATAGAGAGAGAGAGAGATGCAAGAGGAGAGGGAGAGAGAGAGAAGGAGAAGGCAAGAGAGAGAGGGGGAGAGACAAGAAGATGAGAGAGATGGAGAAGGAAAAGGGGATAGAGGAGAGGGATTGAAGTAGAGGAGAGGGAGGGAAGGAGATTGAAGACGAAGAGTGAAGGATAAGGAGAGAGAAGATAGAAGGAAAGAGAGAATCAGAGAGAGGAGTGAGAAGTTGAGGGAGCGGGACAATAAGAGAGAGTGAAGAACAAGGAGAAGGAGGGAGAGAGAAGGAAAGAGAAGGAGAGAGGGGAGAGAAGGAAGGATAAGAATAGAGAAAGAAGTAGAAGGAGGAGAGAGGGAAAGATAAGGAGAGAGGGGGAGACATGAGAGAGAAGGAGAGGGAGAAGGAGCGAGAGGAGGAGGGACATGCAAGGAGAAAGAGAAGGAGAAGGTGGAAAGAGAGATGGAGGAGAGAGGGAAAGAGATGAGAGAGAGAGGGGGGAATGAGAAGGAGAGTGAGAGAGAGAACGAAACGGATAGAGAGAAGGAGGAGAGTTGAGAGAAAGAGAAGTAGAAATAGAAAGAATGGGATAAGGAGAGATAGTGAAAAAGAGAGACAAGAGACGGAGAGAGAGAGAAAGAGAAGGGGGAGGGAGAGGGAGAGGGAAGTAGGATAGTGAAGGAGAGAGAGTACTAAGGAGAGGACAAAAGGAGAAAAAGAGATAGAAGGAGATGGAGAAGGCGAAGGGTAGAGATGGAGAAAGAAAGAGAGGGATAAGGGGAAGGAGAGAACGAGAGAGAAGGAGATGCAGAGGGTTAGAAAGAGTGAAGAAGCGGAGAGAGACGGAGAAGGAGAAGGAGAAGGAAAAAGACAAGAAGAAAAAGGAGAGAGAGGCAGCGAAGGAGAAGGAGATGGAGAGAAGTTGAGAGAAAAGGTGGAGAGATCGACAAAGGAGGGAGAGAGGGAAGGACGAGAAGGCGAGGGAGAGGGGAACGAGAGAGGTGCGAGAGAGAAGGAGGGGGAAGGAGAAGGAGAAGTGGGGAGAGAGAGATGGAGAGTGTAGGACGAAAGAGAGGGAAATTGGGAAACGGGGAGACGGAACAAGATGATAGACGGAGATGGAGAGAGAGAGCTAGAAGGAGAAGGAGAGAGAGGAGAGGCGGACAGAGGGGGAGAGAGTGAGAAGGGAAAGGAGAGGGAGAGAGGAGAGATAGAGGAAGAGAAGTAGAGAGAACCATAGGGAATGAGAGAGAGGGAGAAGGAGAGAGATAAGGAGGGAGTGAAACAGAGGAGGAGAGTGTGAATTAGAACGAGAAGAAGAGAGAGGAGAGAGAGGAGTCCACGATTTACAGAAGCGGAGAGAGAGAAAGAGAAGGAGAGATGAAGAAGCATTGAGAGAGAGAGGAAAGGGAGAGGGAGAAAGAGTGAGAGAAGGGGAGAGAGAGAGAGTCCGTAAGTGAGCTAGATGGAGGAGGACGAGGAGAAGGAGAGAGAGAAGGAATAGGAGATTGGAAGGGAAGGAGAAGGAGAGAAGGAAAGAGAGAGGGAGAAGGAGAAGTAGAGACCAATGGTAAGAAGAGGGAGAAATAGAGAGGAGAGAGAAGGGGGAGAGAGAAAGAGAGAAGGAGAGAGACAAAGAGAGAGGAGGGAGGTAAGGAGGAGAACGAGAAAGGCGGAGAAGGGGAGAGACAAAGGGGGAGGAGAGAGATAAGGAGGAGAACGAGAGGAGAGAGAGAGAGAGTGAAGGTGACGGAGAGGGATGAGAGAGAGAGAGGAGGAAGAGAAGGAGGGAGAAGAAGGGGAGAGAAGAAGGAGAACAAGGAGAGAAAAGGAGAAGGGGAGAGTGGGGAGAAGATGAGGAGAGAGAGAAGGACAAGGGGAGCGAAAGGGGAGGAGACCGAGAAGGAGAAGGAGTGGAAGAGAGGAGAGATAGAGAAGGAGGAGAGAGAAGGAAAGAGAGAGAGAAGAAGGAGACGGAGAGCGAGAGAGTAAGGTAGAGTGAGAGAGGAGGGGAGAGAGTGAAGGAGAGGGAGATGGGGGAGGGGAGGGAGAAGGAGACGGAAACGGAGACGGAGACGGAGAGAGAAAGAGCGGAGATGGAGATAGAGAGAGAGAGAGATGCAAGAGGAGAGGGAGAGAGAGAGAGAAGGAGAAGGCAAGAGAGAGAGGGGGAGAGACAAGAAGATGAGAGAGATGGAGAAGGAAAAGGGGATAGAGGAGAGGGATTGAAGTAGAGGAGAGGGAGGGAAGGAGATTGAAGACGAAGAGTGAAGGATAAGGAGAGAGAAGATAGAAGGAAAGAGAGAATCAGAGAGAGGAGTGAGAAGTTGAGGGAGCGGGACAATAAGAGAGAGTGAAGAACAAGGAGAAGGAGGGAGAGAGAAGGAAAGAGAAGGAGAGAGGGGAGAGAAGGAAGGATAAGAATAGAGAAAGAAGTAGAAGGAGGAGAGAGGGAAAGATAAGGAGAGAGGGGGAGACATGAGAGAGAAGGAGAGGGAGAAGGAGCGAGAGGAGGAGGGACATGCAAGGAGAAAGAGAAGGAGAAGGTGGAAAGAGAGATGGAGGAGAGAGGGAAAGAGATGAGAGAGAGAGGGGGGAATGAGAAGGAGAGTGAGAGAGAGAACGAAACGGATAGAGAGAAGGAGGAGAGTTGAGAGAAAGAGAAGTAGAAATAGAAAGAATGGGATAAGGAGAGATAGTGAAAAAAAGAGACAAGAGACGGAGAGAGAGAGAAAGAGAAGGGGGAGGGAGAGGGAGAGGGAAGTAGGATAGTGAAGGAGAGAGAGTACTAAGGAGAGGACAAAAGGAGAAAAAGAGATAGAAGGAGATGGAGAAGGCGAAGGGTAGAGATGGAGAAAGAAAGAGAGGGATAAGGGGAAGGAGAGAACGAGAGAGAAGGAGATGCAGAGGGTTAGAAAGAGTGAAGAAGCGGAGAGAGACGGAGAAGGAGAAGGAGAAGGAAAAAGACAAGAAGAAAAAGGAGAGAGAGGCAGCGAAGGAGAAGGAGATGGAGAGAAGTTGAGAGAAAAGGTGGAGAGATCGACAAAGGAGGGAGAGAGGGAAGGACGAGAAGGCGAGGGAGAGGGGAACGAGAGAGGTGCGAGAGAGAAGGAGGGGGAAGGAGAAGGAGAAGTGGGGAGAGAGAGATGGAGAGTGTAGGACGAAAGAGAGGGAAATTGGGAAACGGGGAGACGGAACAAGATGATAGACGGAGATGGAGAGAGAGAGCTAGAAGGAGAAGGAGAGAGAGGAGAGGCGGACAGAGGGGGAGAGAGTGAGAAGGGAAAGGAGAGGGAGAGAGGAGAGATAGAGGAAGAGAAGTAGAGAGAACCATAGGGAATGAGAGAGAGGGAGAAGGAGAGAGATAAGGAGGGAGTGAAACAGAGGAGGAGAGTGTGAATTAGAACGAGAAGAAGAGAGAGGAGAGAGAGGAGTCCACGATTTACAGAAGCGGAGAGAGAGAAAGAGAAGGAGAGATGAAGAAGCATTGAGAGAGAGAGGAAAGGGAGAGGGAGAAAGAGTGAGAGAAGGGGAGAGAGAGAGAGTCCGTAAGTGAGCTAGATGGAGGAGGACGAGGAGAAGGAGAGAGAGAAGGAATAGGAGATTGGAAGGGAAGGAGAAGGAGAGAAGGAAAGAGAGAGGGAGAAGGAGAAGTAGAGACCAATGGTAAGAAGAGGGAGAAATAGAGAGGAGAGAGAAGGGGGAGAGAGAAAGAGAGAAGGAGAGAGACAAAGAGAGAGGAGGGAGGTAAGGAGGAGAACGAGAAAGGCGGAGAAGGGGAGAGACAAAGGGGGAGGAGAGAGATAAGGAGGAGAACGAGAGGAGTGAGAGAGAGAGTGAAGGTGACGGAGAGGGATGAGAGAGAGAGAGGAGGAAGAGAAGGAGGGAGAAGAAGGGGAGAGAAGAAGGAGAACAAGGAGAGAAAAGGAGAAGGGGAGAGTGGGGAGAAGATGAGGAGAGAGAGAAGGACAAGGGGAGCGAAAGGGGAGGAGACCGAGAAGGAGAAGGAGTGGAAGAGAGGAGAGATAGAGAAGGAGGAGAGAGAAGGAAAGAGAGAGAGAAGAAGGAGACGGAGAGCGAGAGAGTAAGGTAGAGTGAGAGAGGAGGGGAGAGAGTGAAGGAGAGGGAGATGGGGGAGGGGAGGGGAGGGAGAAGGAGACGGAAACGGAGACGGAGACGGAGAGAGAAAGAGCGGAGATGGAGATAGAGAGAGAGAGAGATGCAAGAGGAGAGGGAGAGAGAGAGAAGGAGAAGGCAAGAGAGAGAGGGGGAGAGACAAGAAGATGAGAGAGATGGAGAAGGAAAAGGGGATAGAGGAGAGGGATTGAAGTAGAGGAGAGGGAGGGAAGGAGATTGAAGACGAAGAGTGAAGGATAAGGAGAGAGAAGATAGAAGGAAAGAGAGAATCAGAGAGAGGAGTGAGAAGTTGAGGGAGCGGGACAATAAGAGAGAGTGAAGAACAAGGAGAAGGAGGGAGAGAGAAGGAAAGAGAAGGAGAGAGGGGAGAGAAGGAAGGATAAGAATAGAGAAAGAAGTAGAAGGAGGAGAGAGGGAAAGATAAGGAGAGAGGGGGAGACATGAGAGAGAAGGAGAGGGAGAAGGAGCGAGAGGAGGAGGGACATGCAAGGAGAAAGAGAAGGAGAAGGTGGAAAGAGAGATGGAGGAGAGAGGGAAAGAGATGAGAGAGAGAGGGGGGAATGAGAAGGAGAGTGAGAGAGAGAACGAAACGGATAGAGAGAAGGAGGAGAGTTGAGAGAAAGAGAAGTAGAAATAGAAAGAATGGGATAAGGAGAGATAGTGAAAAAGAGAGACAAGAGACGGAGAGAGAGAGAAAGAGAAGGGGGAGGGAGAGGGAGAGGGAAGTAGGATAGTGAAGGAGAGAGAGTACTAAGGAGAGGACAAAAGGAGAAAAAGAGATAGAAGGAGATGGAGAAGGCGAAGGGTAGAGATGGAGAAAGAAAGAGAGGGATAAGGGGAAGGAGAGAACGAGAGAGAAGGAGATGCAGAGGGTTAGAAAGAGTGAAGAAGCGGAGAGAGACGGAGAAGGAGAAGGAGAAGGAAAAAGACAAGAAGAAAAAGGAGAGAGAGGCAGCGAAGGAGAAGGAGATGGAGAGAAGTTGAGAGAAAAGGTGGAGAGATCGACAAAGGAGGGAGAGAGGGAAGGACGAGAAGGCGAGGGAGAGGGGAACGAGAGAGGTGCGAGAGAGAAGGAGGGGGAAGGAGAAGGAGAAGTGGGGAGAGAGAGATGGAGAGTGTAGGACGAAAGAGAGGGAAATTGGGAAACGGGGAGACGGAACAAGATGATAGACGGAGATGGAGAGAGAGAGCTAGAAGGAGAAGGAGAGAGAGGAGAGGCGGACAGAGGGGGAGAGAGTGAGAAGGGAAAGGAGAGGGAGAGAGGAGAGATAGAGGAAGAGAAGTAGAGAGAACCATAGGGAATGAGAGAGAGGGAGAAGGAGAGAGATAAGGAGGGAGTGAAACAGAGGAGGAGAGTGTGAATTAGAACGAGAAGAAGAGAGAGGAGAGAGAGGAGTCCACGATTTACAGAAGCGGAGAGAGAGAAAGAGAAGGAGAGATGAAGAAGCATTGAGAGAGAGAGGAAAGGGAGAGGGAGAAAGAGTGAGAGAAGGGGAGAGAGAGAGAGTCCGTAAGTGAGCTAGATGGAGGAGGACGAGGAGAAGGAGAGAGAGAAGGAATAGGAGATTGGAAGGGAAGGAGAAGGAGAGAAGGAAAGAGAGAGGGAGAAGGAGAAGTAGAGACCAATGGTAAGAAGAGGGAGAAATAGAGAGGAGAGAGAAGGGGGAGAGAGAAAGAGAGAAGGAGAGAGACAAAGAGAGAGGAGGGAGGTAAGGAGGAGAACGAGAAAGGCGGAGAAGGGGAGAGACAAAGGGGGAGGAGAGAGATAAGGAGGAGAACGAGAGGAGTGAGAGAGAGAGTGAAGGTGACGGAGAGGGATGAGAGAGAGAGAGGAGGAAGAGAAGGAGGGAGAAGAAGGGGAGAGAAGAAGAAGGAGAACAAGGAGAGAAAAGGAGAAGGGGAGAGTGGGGAGAAGATGAGGAGAGAGAGAAGGACAAGGGGAGCGAAAGGGGAGGAGACCGAGAAGGAGAAGGAGTGGAAGAGAGGAGAGATAGAGAAGGAGGAGAGAGAAGGAAAGAGAGAGAGAAGAAGGAGACGGAGAGCGAGAGAGTAAGGTAGAGTGAGAGAGGAGGGGAGAGAGTGAAGGAGAGGGAGATGGGGGAGGGGAGGGAGAAGGAGACGGAAACGGAGACGGAGACGGAGAGAGAGGGAGAGAGAAAGAGCGGAGATGGAGATAGAGAGAGAGAGAGATGCAAGAGGAGAGGGAGAGAGAGAAGGAGAAGGCAAGAGAGAGAGGGGGAGAGACAAGAAGATGAGAGAGATGGAGAAGGAAAAGGGGATAGAGGAGAGGGATTGAAGTAGAGGAGAGGGAGGGAAGGAGATTGAAGACGAAGAGTGAAGGATAAGGAGAGAGAAGATAGAAGGAAAGAGAGAATCAGAGAGAGGAGTGAGAAGTTGAGGGAGCGGGACAATAAGAGAGAGTGAAGAACAAGGAGAAGGAGGGAGAGAGAAGGAAAGAGAAGGAGAGAGGGGAGAGAAGGAAGGATAAGAATAGAGAAAGAAGTAGAAGGAGGAGAGAGGGAAAGATAAGGAGAGAGGGGGAGACATGAGAGAGAAGGAGAGGGAGAAGGAGCGAGAGGAGGAGGGACATGCAAGGAGAAAGAGAAGGAGAAGGTGGAAAGAGAGATGGAGGAGAGAGGGAAAGAGATGAGAGAGAGAGGGGGGAATGAGAAGGAGAGTGAGAGAGAGAACGAAACGGATAGAGAGAAGGAGGAGAGTTGAGAGAAAGAGAAGTAGAAATAGAAAGAATGGGATAAGGAGAGATAGTGAAAAAGAGAGACAAGAGACGGAGAGAGAGAGAGAAAGAGAAGGGGGAGGGAGAGGGAAGTAGGATAGTGAAGGAGAGAGAGTACTAAGGAGAGGACAAAAGGAGAAAAAGAGAGAGAAGGAGATGGAGAAGGCGAAGGGTAGAGATGGAGAAAGAAAGAGAGGGATAAGGGGAAGGAGAGAACGAGAGAGAAGGAGATGCAGAGGGTTAGAAAGAGTGAAGAAGCGGAGAGAGACGGAGAAGGAGAAGGAGAAGGAAAAAGACAAGAAGAAAAAGGAGAGAGAGGCAGCGAAGGAGAAGGAGATGGAGAGAAGTTGAGAGAAAAGGTGGAGAGATCGACAAAGGAGGGAGAGAGGGAAGGACGAGAAGGCGAGGGAGAGGGGAACGAGAGAGGTGCGAGAGAGAAGGAGGGGGAAGGAGAAGGAGAAGTGGGGAGAGAGAGATGGAGAGTGTAGGACGAAAGAGAGGGAAATTGGGAAACGGGGAGACGGAACAAGATGATAGACGGAGATGGAGAGAGAGAGCTAAAAGGAGAAGGAGAGAGAGGAGAGGCAGACAGAGGGGGAGAGAGTGACAAGGGAAAGGAGAGGGAGAGGGGAGAGATAGAGGAAGAGAAGTAGAGAGAACCATAGGGAATGAGAGAGAGGGAGAAGGAGAGAGATAAGGAGGGAGTGAAACAGAGGAGGAGAGTGTGAATTAGAACGAGAAGAAGAGAGAGGAGAGAGAGGAGTCCACGATTTACAGAAGTGGAGAGAGAGAAAGAGAAGGAGAGATGAAGAAGCATTGAGAGAGAGAGGAAAGGGAGAGGGAGAAAGAGTGAGAGAATGGGAGAGAGAGAGAGTCCGTAGGTGAGCTAGATGGAGGAGGACGAGGAGAAGGAGAGAGAGAAGGAATAGGAGATTGGAAGGGAAGGAGAAGGAGAGAAGGAAAGAGAGAGGGAGAAGGAGAAGTAGAGACCAATGGTAAGAAGAGGGAGAAATAGAGAGGAGAGAGAAGGGGGAGAGAGAAAGAGAGAAGGAGAGAGACAAAGAGAGAGGAGGGAGGTAAGGAGGAGAACGAGAAAGGCGGAGAAGGGGAGAGACAAAGGGGGAGGAGAGAGATAAGGAGGAGAACGAGAGGAGTGAGAGAGAGAGTGAAGGTGACGGAGAGGGATGAGAGAGAGAGAGGAGGAAGAGAAGGAGGGAGAAGAAGGGGAGAGAAGAAGAAGGAGAACAAGGAGAGAAAATGAGAAGGGGAGAGTGGGGAGAAGATGAGGAGAGAGAGAAGGACAAGGGGAGCGAAAGGGGAGGAGACCGAGAAGGAGAAGGAGTGGAAGAGAGGAGAGATAGAGAAGGAGGAGAGAGAAGGAAAGAGAGAGAGAAGAAGGAGACGGAGAGTGAGAGAGGAGGGGAGAGAGTGAAGGAGTGGGAGATGGGGGAGGGGAGGGAGAAGGAGACGGAAACGGAGACGGAGACGGAGAGAGAGGGAGAGAGAAAGAGCGGAGATGGAGATAGAGAGAGAGAGAGATGCAAGAGGAGAGGGAGAGAGAGAAGGAGAAGGCAAGAGAGAGAGGGGGAGAGACAAGAAGATGAGAGAGATGGAGAAGGAAAAGGGGATAGAGGAGAGGGATTGAAGTAGAGGAGAGGGAGGGAAGGAGATTGAAGACGAAGAGTGAAGGATAAGGAGAGAGAAGATAGAAGGAAAGAGAGAATCAGAGAGAGGAGTGAGAAGTTGAGGGAGCGGGACAATAAGAGAGAGTGAAGAACAAGGAGAAGGAGGGAGAGAGAAGGAAAGAGAAGGAGAGAGGGGAGAGAAGGAAGGATAAGAATAGAGAAAGAAGTAGAAGGAGGAGAGAGGGAAAGATAAGGAGAGAGGGGGAGACATGAGAGAGAAGGAGAGGGAGAAGGAGCGAGAGGAGGAGGGACATGCAAGGAGAAAGAGAAGGAGAAGGTGGAAAGAGAGATGGAGGAGAGAGGGAAAGAGATGAGAGAGAGAGGGGGGAATGAGAAGGAGAGTGAGAGAGAGAACGAAACGAATAGAGAGAAGGAGGAGAGTTGAGAGAAAGAGAAGTAGAAATAGAAAGAATGGGATAAGGAGAGATAGTGAAAAAGAGAGACAAGAGACGGAGAGAGAGAGAGAGAAAGAGAAGGGGGAGGGAGAGGGAGAGGGAAGTAGGATAGTGAAGGAGAGAGAGTACTAAGGAGAGGACAAAAGGAGAAAAAGAGAGAGAAGGAGATGGAGAAGGCGAAGGGTAGAGATGGAGAAAGAAAGAGAGGGATAAGGGGAAGGAGAGAACGAGAGAGAAGGAGATGCAGAGGGTTAGAAAGAGTGAAGAAGCGGAGAGAGACGGAGAAGGAGAAGGAGAAGGAAAAAGACAAGAAGAAAAAGGAGAGAGAGGCAGCGAAGGAGAAGGAGATGGAGAGAAGTTGAGAGAAAAGGTGGAGAGATCGACAAAGGAGGGAGAGAGGGAAGGACGTGAAGGCGAGGGAGAGGGGAACGAGAGAGGTGCGAGAGAGAAGGAGGGGGAAGGAGAAGGAGAAGTGGGGAGAGAGAGATGGAGAGTGTAGGACGAAAGAGAGGGAAATTGGGAAACGGGGAGACGGAACAAGATGATAGACGGAGATGGAGAGAGAGAGCTAGAAGGAGAAGGAGAGAGAGGAGAGGCGGACAGAGGGGGAGAGAGTGACAAGGGAAAGGAGAGGGAGAGGGGAGAGATAGAGGAAGAGAAGTAGAGAGAACCATAGGGAATGAGAGAGAGGGAGAAGGAGAGAGATAAGGAGGGAGTGAAACAGAGGAGGAGAGTGTGAATTAGAACGAGAAGAAGAGAGAGGAGAGAGAGGAGTCCACGATTTACAGAAGCGGAGAGAGAGAAAGAGAAGGAGAGATGAAGAAGCATTGAGAGAGAGAGGAAAGGGAGAG
The DNA here is from genome assembly GCA_963682175.1 of Triglochin maritima. Classification (NCBI taxonomy): domain Eukaryota; kingdom Viridiplantae; phylum Streptophyta; class Magnoliopsida; order Alismatales; family Juncaginaceae; genus Triglochin; species Triglochin maritima. The sequence continues at coordinate 30,476,717 of OY821776.1, read as the reverse complement.
GGAGAAAGAGTGAGAGAATGGGAGAGAGAGAGAGTCTGTAAGTGAGCTAGATGGAGGAGGACGAGGAGAAGGAGAGAGAGAAGGAATAGGAGATTGGAAGGGAAGGAGAAGGAGAGAAGGAAAGAGAGAGGGAGAAGGAGAAGTAGAGACCAATGGTAAGAAGAGGGAGAAATAGAGAGGAGAGAGAAGGGGGAGAGAGAAAGAGAGAAGGAGAGAGACAAAGAGAGAGGAGGGAGGTAAGGAGGAGAACGAGAAAGGCGGAGAAGGGGAGAGACAAAGGGGGAGGAGAGAGATAAGGAGGAGAACGAGAGGAGTGAGAGAGAGAGTGAAGGTGACGGAGAGGGATGAGAGAGAGAGAGGAGGAAGAGAAGGAGGGAGAAGAAGGGGAGAGAAGAAGAAGGAGAACAAGGAGAGAAAAGGAGAAGGGGAGAGTGGGGAGAAGATGAGGAGAGAGAGAAGGACAAGGGGAGCGAAAGGGGAGGAGACCGAGAAGGAGAAGGAGTGGAAGAGAGGAGAGATAGAGAAGGAGGAGAGAGAAGGAAAGAGAGAGAGAAGAAGGAGACGGAGAGCGAGAGAGTAAGGTAGAGTGAGAGAGGAGGGGAGAGAGTGAAGGAGAGGGAGATGGGGGAGGGGAGGGAGAAGGAGACGGAAACGGAGACGGAGACGGAGAGAGAGGGAGAGAGAAAGAGCGGAGATGGAGATAGAGAGAGATGCAAGAGGAGAGGGAGAGAGAGAAGGAGAAGGCAAGAGAGAGAGGGGGAGAGACAAGAAGATGAGAGAGATGGAGAAGGAAAAGGGGATAGAGGAGAGGGATTGAAGTAGAGGAGAGGGAGGGAAGGAGATTGAAGACGAAGAGTGAAGGATAAGGAGAGAGAAGATAGAAGGAAAGAGAGAATCAGAGAGAGGAGTGAGAAGTTGAGGGAGCGGGACAATAAGAGAGAGTGAAGAACAAGGAGAAGGAGGGAGAGAGAAGGAAAGAGAAGGAGAGAGGGGAGAGAAGGAAGGATAAGAATAGAGAAAGAAGTAGAAGGAGGAGAGAGGGAAAGATAAGGAGAGAGGGGGAGACATGAGAGAGAAGGAGAGGGAGAAGGAGCGAGAGGAGGAGGGACATGCAAGGAGAAAGAGAAGGAGAAGGTGGAAAGAGAGATGGAGGAGAGAGGGAAAGTGATGAGAGAGAGAGGGGGGAATGAGAAGGAGAGTGAGAGAGAGAACGAAACGGATAGAGAGAAGGAGGAGAGTTGAGAGAAAGAGAAGTAGAAATAGAAAGAATGGGATAAGGAGAGATAGTGAAAAAGAGAGACAAGAGACGGAGAGAGAGAGAGAGAAAGAGAAGGGGGAGGGAGAGGGAGAGGGAAGTAGGATAGTGAAGGAGAGAGAGTACTAAGGAGAGGACAAAAGGAGAAAAAGAGAGAGAAGGAGATGGAGAAGGCGAAGGGTAGAGATGGAGAAAGAAAGAGAGGGATAAGGGGAAGGAGAGAACGAGAGAGAAGGAGATGCAGAGGGTTAGAAAGAGTGAAGAAGCGGAGAGAGACGGAGAAGGAGAAGGAGAAGGAAAAAGACAAGAAGAAAAAGGAGAGAGAGGCAGCGAAGGAGAAGGAGATGGAGAGAAGTTGAGAGAAAAGGTGGAGAGATCGACAAAGGAGGGAGAGAGGGAAGGACGAGAAGGCGAGGGAGAGGGGAACGAGAGAGGTGCGAGAGAGAAGGAGGGGGAAGGAGAAGGAGAAGTGGGGAGAGAGAGATGGAGAGTGTAGGACGAAAGAGAAGGAGATGCACCTCTCTCTCTTGATTTCTTCACCAAATCTCTTGATTTCTTCACCAAAATGGATCCTAAGTCTAGTTCTACACGTTTGCAACAACAAGATGGAGATTGTGGCACCAATAAGGATCTCCATCATGCATCAAAGAAAGCACCACCCTCGGGTTTGGAGGGGGAAGCTTCTAAGCCGCTTCTAGGGAGTACTTTTACTCCTCCAAGGAAGTGGTCCGACCTCTTTGGGGCCAGCCCAAGGGCATCCACGGCCCTTGAATTCATTCCTCCGGCCATTAAGGGAGGGGAGAAGGTCGCCATTTGCTCAAAGGTTGAAGTTGTGGAGGCACTAAGAAGATGGGACAAGGTCTTGGTTGGCCACTTCATAGCCTTCAAGCCGCACTTGCCGACGTTAGAAAAACACCTCCACAAGTTGTGGGGCTTAGTTGGAAGTATGGAAATCATTAGGAGGAGTCAAGGTTTCATGCTTTTTCGTTTTACTCTTGGGGAGGATAGAAAGAAGGTGCTTGAAGGAGGGCCTTGGTTCGTTAAAGGAGCTCCCCTTGTGGTTCAAGAGTGGGTGCCGGAGATGACATTGAAGAAGGCCAACATTACCACGGTGCCCATTTGGGTTCGTTTGCCGGAGCTAGATCTACGATTTTGGTCGGCGAAAACCTTGAGCAATATTGCTAGTGTTCTTGGAAGACCACTCTACATGGATGAACACACGGCGGGTGGGAGAAGGCTAGCATTTGCGCGAGTTTGCATTGAGGTTAGTCACGATTTCTTATACCCTAGTTGGGTAGAGGTGCAAGTGGAAGAAGGTGAGACGCATAAGGTGCATGTGGAATATGAATGGCGCCCCGGGTATTGCAAGGATTGCAAAGAATTCGGCCATTATGTGGAGAAGTGCCCAAAGAGGAGGATGCCTAGTACCATGCTTGGTCCTCCACAAAGAAATGCCGAAAAATGGGTTGTGGTAAATCGAGGAAAGGCCGGAAAAATGAATGTGAGGGAAGAGGGATTGCAAGGAGGGATTGGTAGTGCGAAACACCAAAGCTTGGGGGGATTGTTGGGGGAGGCCATGGTGGAAGAGATTTTCGTGGGTGTGGGAGGTGAGGGAAGGGGAGTTGGAAGGGATGATGACGTGGAGCCTCTTGGGGCTGACGTGGAATCAAGGGCAAATGAGAGGAGGACACATGGGAAGGAGTGTGGGAGGGAAAATGAGGAGGGAAACGTGAAAGAAGGTTGGGGGAAAGCTTGGTGCTCCTCTTTAGGGCCAGCAAATGAGAATGGGACACGTGGAAGGGAAGAGGATGGAAATGGGGACAAAAAGAAGGTTTGCTTTGGTGAGATAACGGTCACAAGGGAGGGAGCCTATGAGGAAGCGACAAGTGGCGGTCAAGGGAAGGAAATAGAAATGCAAAAGCAAGATTTGTGCTTCATATTGGGAGGAACCAATGAGGAAGGAGATGCTTGTCCTAGGAGTGTAGGGGCCAATGAGGAGGGAGATGAGTGCTCAATATTTGAAGGGACCAATGAGGAGGGAGTTGAATGCTCACAAGATAAAGGGACCAATGAGGAGAGAGTTGAGTGCTCACAAGATAAAGGGGCCAATAAGGAGGGAGTTGAGTGCTCAATTACAGGAGCCAATGAGAAAGGAGGTGAGTGCTCCATGCTTGGGGGGACCAATGAGGATAAAGCTAGTACTACATGTGAAGACATTGAGGGGGACCACGTTTTCTCTAGTGGGAAGAAAGGAAAAAGAGAAATAATGGTTAGTAAGTCACGTGATTCTCATGGGAGTGTGGGGTTTCAAGTGGGAAAGGGTATGCATGGGATTAACGTGCATGAGAAAACAAGTGTGGGTGATGGGTTGAGTGGAGTAGTATCCTTAGTATCTCAAGAGAAAGGATGGGTTTCACCCAAAAAAGCGGCAAGAGAGAAGGAGAAGGGGAAAGCAATCTCGAGCACAAACAAAAATGGAGGAAGGTTTGATGTGCTCAACGAAGCCGAGAAGGAAAGTGGAGTAGAAGATGGGGAAATCTCAAAGCAAGAAATGGAGATATCATCGCAAGAAGACACTAGTGTTGGGAAACCAAGGAGAGGGTGCTCCCCACCACCTCCGGTTGATTTGGAAACAATCTCACCACAACCCGAAGTTTTCAAGGCTATACGTGAGAAGGGTTTGAGGCAACAAAAGAACACACGTGGAGGCAAGGGGTGCACCCCCTCACCTTGAATCCATGAATGTCCTAATATGGAACGTGCGCGGTGCAAATGGACCCGGCCGTGCACACATGATAAGGGGTCGACTAAGGGAGGAGAAACCGGACATCGTTTGTCTTGTGGAGCACAAAGTGAAATTGAAGAAATTGGCAAGATTCAAGCGTGCAATTTGGCCCCATGCGTGGGTGGGAAATAACTTGATTGTTGATTCCGGGAGAATCCTAGTACTTTGGAATGAACATGTGGTTGATCTTGAAGTTAAGTTTGAGTCAACCCAAATGCTCCACTTCGAAGGTTGCTTGAGAAACGGAGTTGTGTTCGTCCTCACGGCTATATATGGAGAGAATGGACACATTGATAGACGAATCTTGTGGCGGGACCTTGAATCCGTGGAGCCTACAACGTCAATGCCTTGGTTGGTAGGAGGCGATTTTAATTGCATTCGATGGGCGTGGGAAAAACGAGGAGGAGGGGGAGTAAATGAGGCTGCAATAAAAGATTTCAATGAGAGTGTGGATGCCCGACAACTCCTAGAGATGCCTTCCTCGGGTGGAGAGTTCACTTGGTCGAATTCTTCCGAAGGAAGTGCTTGCATTGAAACTCGAATTGATCGGATCTTGATGAATAACGCATGGTTAGAAAAGTTTCCACAATCTCACTATGTAGTGGGGGAGAAGGCTTTAAGTGACCATGCAACACTTGTCATGAGAACGGAAGGAAACGAGAGAAGGAAGGCGCGGATGTTTAGGTTCGAAAACCATTGGGTGGAGCATGAGGATTTCCTTTCGATAGTCGAAGGGGCTTGGGCAACACTTGTAAATGGCACTCCTATGTTTCGTGTGGTGGAGAAATTGAATGAAGTCAAAGAGGCACTCAAGAGGTGGAGTGCGAGTAAGTTTGGAAATGTTGAAAACAAAGTAAAGCAAGCCCGGGAAGCTCTTGAGGATGTAAGGAGAAGAAGGAGTGAAAATCCGGTGGATGGATCACTTGATATTATTGAGGGGGCTGCAAAAGACGAGCTTGCACGTGTCCTTGCTTGGGAGGAATCCATTGTTAGGCAAAAATCAAGAGTTAAGTGGTTAAAGGAGGGGGATCGGAATACCCGGTTTTTCCATGCGCAACTTCGAGTGAGGAGAGCCACCAATCAAGTGAGAAGAGTGTGTGAGGGTGAGAGCATTGTGGAGGAGGAGGGGGAAATCCGTGAAGCGTTTCGACGCTTTTTTTCTAACTTGTTTGCTAGTGATTTTCAGGTACAACCTATTAAGCCATCGATAATTTTGCCCCTCCTTGAGCCCTCGGAAGGGGAGGGCCTAGTTCAAAAGATAACCATGAAGGAGTTGGAGGATGTTGTTTTGAATGCAAATGTGGACAAAGCGCCGGGGCCCGATGGCTTTAATGCCATGTTCTTCAAGGCGGCATGGAGGATAGTAAAGAAGGACGTGTTTAAGGCGGTGGATTCTTGCTTGAGTAGTGGGAAGTTATTGGCCAAGTGGAACTACACATCCATCACGATCATACCAAAGAAGAAAGCACCTTCCATGGTAGAAGACTATAGGCCCATAGCCTTATGCAACATGACGTACCGATTCACCTCAAAGGTCCTTGCAAATCGATTGAAGGGGCTACTCCCAAAGCTAGTAGGAGAACATCAAAGTGCTTTCATTCAAGGAAGGAGAATTGGGGATAACATCCTCCTTGCACACGAATTGTGCCATAATCTTCATCTCGGCAAGGGGAAAGGAAGAATGTGCATGAAGCTTGATATTAGGAAGGCTTATGACTCCATCTCGTGGGAGTTTCTTGATCAAGTGATGCTGAAATTTGGTTTCCCCAAGAAGTGGAGGACGACCATCTTGGCTTGTGTGAAGGCATCATTTGTTGTGACGGTAAATGGAGCAAACTCTACACCTTTTCGAGCTACAAATGGGTTGCGACAAGGAGACCCGTTAGCCCCATATTTGTTCGTTATGTGCATGGAGGTATTGAGCAAGATGGTGAACATGGCGGTGGAGGAAGGAAGGATAGAACCCTTAGTTTGTGGAGACATGGTCGTGTCCCACTTATTGTTCGCCGATGATGTTCTATTATTTGCAAAGGCCACAAGAGAGAATGCCCATGCAATTAAAGAGGTACTTGCAGAATTTACGGCATGTTCGGGACTGAAATTCAACGTCTCAAAAAGTCAGATTTTCATGGGAGGAGATATCCAACATGGGCAATGGATTGAGGAGCATCTTGGTATGGAAAGGAGGGAATTTCCGGTGGTCTACCTAGGCTTGCCGCTATTTTCGGGAAGAATGGGAAGAAATCATTGCACATCCCTTGTAAACAAAGTGAAGGCTCGCCTTAGCTCATGGCAGCAACACTTTCTCTCCATTGCCGGAAGAGTGGAGCTTGTGAGAAGCGTGTTGGTTTCTCTTAGCATATATTGGACATCCGCTTTTCTTCTTCCAAGGCGAGTCCTACACGAATTGGAGAGCATCATGAGTAGATTCATATGGGGGGGTCCGAAGAAGTGGGTGGCGGTAGCTTGGAAAGATGTGTGTACTCCAAAGGATGAAGGAGGACTTGGCCTTAAACGCTTAACGGAGTGGAACGATGTGGGCCTCCTTCGCTTGTTTTGGCTAGTCGTGGAAGGTGGTAACTCACTTTGGGTGAAGTGCATTCGCCAAAAATACTTAAAGACACGCTCTATTTGGCTTGCAAGACCCCCATCCTCCTCCTCGTGGGCTTGGCGAGGGATACTTCGAGTGCGTGACATTGCAAGGCGGCATATTCATTACAAGGTGGGAAATGGGGAGGACATAAGATTCTTCCAATATCCTTGGTGTGGGGAGCCATTCCAATGCACAACTTGGGGGGAACGTTTACACTATGAAGTGGGGGTACCATGGGACATCAAAGTGGCCTTCTTCATCAAGGATGGTCGTTGGGCTCTACCACCACCAAGGTCACGTATAATGGAGGAGTTATGGGACAAGATTAGGCTTATACCTATCCTTGGAGGACGTGATGGGCCAGCAAGGATAAATGGAAGGGGTGAATCATTTGGGATGAAAGAGGCTTGGAAGTGGGTGAGGGAACCGGGCGCCAAAGTAGCATGGACGAAAGTGGTGTGGCACAAACACGCCATCCCAAAGCATGCCCTCACGGCTTGGAGAGCACTAAGGGGCCGACTTGTCACAAAGAAGCTTATGAACCAAAGAGGAGCCACACATGACCCCACTTGCGTTCTTTGCGAGGAAATGGAGGAGGATATAGAACACCTATTTTGGGGATGTCTATACACGAGAGAGGTATGGAAAAGGATACTTGCAAGCCTACAACTCAGCCCATACTTTGCAAGTACTCTTGAGGGGGAGGCAACACGACTCTTGCATGCTAGTGGTAGTAAAGTAGACAAGGTAGTGCGAAGATGGGCATTAAGTGCTATGGTACATGAAAGTTGGCAAGAGAGGAATAGAAGGATCTTCGAGGGAGAGAAGAAACGGCCGGACGAACTCATGAGGCTCATAAAGGACACAATCCGATGCATGGGAGACAAGATCAAGGTATTAGCAAGAAATGAAGAAGAACTCGCACACTTCGAGCTGATTTGGTTGTAATAAAATGTAGTGTGGTTGTCTTTGCGCATGAGCACATTGTAATAGTTCTTTTTGTATAGCGCATAGGTAGAAATACGGATTTCATTGTATGGTGTGGCTGGTTTATGCGTGTGGCATAAACCCGCGCTCAAAAGCTCATTTTTGTAGGTTGTAAACAATACTTATCAATAGAATTAGAGGCTAAGCCTCCCTTTTTGCTTTGCAAAAAAAAAAAGAGTGTAGGACGAAAGAGAGGGAAATTGGGAAACGGGGAGACGGAACAAGATGATAGACGGAGATGGAGAGAGAGAGCTAGAAGGAGAAGGAGAGAGAGGAGAGGCGGACAGAGGGGGAGAGAGTGAGAAGGGAAAGGAGAGGGAGAGAGGAGAGATAGAGGAAGAGAAGTAGAGAGAACCATAGGGAATGAGAGAGAGGGAGAAGGAGAGAGATAAGGAGGGAGTGAAACAGAGGAGGAGAGTGTGAATTAGAACGAGAAGAAGAGAGAGGAGAGAGAGGAGTCCACGATTTACAGAAGCGGAGAGAGAGAAAGAGAAGGAGAGATGAAGAAGCATTGAGAGAGAGAGGAAAGGGAGAGGGAGAAAGAGTGAGAGAAGGGGAGAGAGAGAGAGAGTCCGTAAGTGAGCTAGATGGAGGAGGACGAGGAGAAGGAGAGAGAGAAGGAATAGGAGATTGGAAGGGAAGGAGAAGGAGAGAAGGAAAGAGAGAGGGAGAAGGAGAAGTAGAGACCAATGGTAAGAAGAGGGAGAAATAGAGAGGAGAGAGAAGGGGGAGAGAGAAAGAGAGAAGGAGAGAGACAAAGAGAGAGGAGGGAGGTAAGGAGGAGAACGAGAAAGGCGGAGAAGGGGAGAGACAAAGGGGGAGGAGAGAGATAAGGAGGAGAACGAGAGGAGAGAGAGAGAGAGAGTGAAGGTGACGGAGAGGGATGAGAGAGAGAGAGGAGGAAGAGAAGGAGGGAGAAGAAGGGGAGAGAAGAAGAAGGAGAACAAGGAGAGAAAAGGAGAAGGGGAGAGTGGGGAGAAGATGAGGAGAGAGAGAAGGACAAGGGGAGCGAAAGGGGAGGAGACCGAGAAGGAGAAGGAGTGGAAGAGAGGAGAGATAGAGAAGGAGGAGAGAGAAGGAAAGAGAGAGAGAAGAAGGTGACGGAGAGCGAGAGAGTAAGGTAGAGTGAGAGAGGAGGGGAGAGAGTGAAGGAGAGGGAGATGGGGGAGGGGAGGGAGAAGGAGACGGAAACGGAGACGGAGACGGAGAGAGAGGGAGAGAGAAAGAGCGGAGATGGAGATAGAGAGAGAGAGATGCAAGAGGAGAGGGAGAGAGAGAAGGAGAAGGCAAGAGAGAGAGGGGGAGAGACAAGAAGATGAGAGAGATGGAGAAGGAAAAGGGGATAGAGGAGAGGGATTGAAGTAGAGGAGAGGGAGGGAAGGAGATTGAAGACGAAGAGTGAAGGATAAGGAGAGAGAAGATAGAAGGAAAGAGAGAATCAGAGAGAGGAGTGAGAAGTTGAGGGAGCGGGACAATAAGAGAGAGTGAAGAACAAGGAGAAGGAGGGAGAGAGAAGGAAAGAGAAGGAGAGAGGGGAGAGAAGGAAGGATAAGAATAGAGAAAGACGTAGAAGGAGGAGAGAGGGAAGATAAGGAGTGAGGGGGAGACATGAGAGAGAAGGAGAGGGAGAAGGAGCGAGAGGAGGAGGGACATGCAAGGAGAAAGAGAAGGAGAAGGTGGAAAGAGAGATGGAGGAGAGAGGGAAAGAGATGAGAGAGAGAGGGGGGAATGAGAAGGAGAGTGAGAGAGAGAACGAAACGGATAGAGAGAAGGAGGAGAGTTGAGAGAAAGAGAAGTAGAAATAGAAAGAATGGGATAAGGAGAGATAGTGAAAAAGAGAGACAAGAGACGGAGAGAGAGAGAGAAAGAGAAGGGGGAGGGAGAGGGAGAGGGAAGTAGGATAGTGAAGGAGAGAGAGTACTAAGGAGAGGACAAAAGGAGAAAAAGAGAGAGAAGGAGATGGCGAAGGCGAAGGGTAGAGATGAAGAAAGAAAGAGAGGGATAAGGGGAAGGAGAGAACGAGAGAGAAGGAGATGCAGAGGGTTAGAAAGAGTGAAGAAGCGGAGAGAGACGGAGAAGGAGAAGGAAAAAGACAAGAAGAAAAAGGAGAGAGAGGCAGCGAAGGAGAAGGAGATGGAGAGAAGTTGAGAGAAAAGGTGGAGAGATCAACAAAGGAGGGAGAGAGGGAAGGACGAGAAGGCGAGGGAGAGGGGAACGAGAGAGGTGCGAGAGAGAAGGAGGGGGAAGGAGAAGGAGAAGTGGGGAGAGAGAGATGGAGAGTGTAGGACGAAAGAGAGGGAAATTGGGAAACGGGGAGACGGAACAAGATGATAGACGGAGATGGAGAGAGAGAGCTAGAAGGAGAAGGAGAGAGAGGAGAGGCGGACAGAGGGGGAGAGAGTGAGAAGGGAAAGGAGAGGGAGAGAGGAGAGATATAGGAAGAGAAGTAGAGAGAACCATAGGGAATGAGAGAGAGGGAGAAGGAGAGAGATAAGGAGGGAGTGAAACAGAGGAGGAGAGTGTGAATTAGAACGAGAAGAAGAGAGAGGAGAGAGAGGAGTCCACGATTTACAGAAGTGGAGAGAGAGAAAGAGAAGGAGAGATGAAGAAGCATTGAGAGAGAGAGGAAAGGGAGAGGGAGAAAGAGTGAGAGAAGGGGAGAGAGAGAGAGTCCGTAAGTGAGCTAGATGGAGGAGGACGAGGAGAAGGAGAGAGAGAAGGAATAGGAGATTGGAAGGGAAGGAGAAGGAGAGAAGGAAAGAGAGAGGGAGAAGGAGAAGTAGAGACCAATGGTAAGAAGAGGGAGAAATAGAGAGGAGAGAGAAGGGGGAGAGAGAAAGAGAGAAGGAGAGAGACAAAGAGAGAGGAGGGAGGTAAGGAGGAGAACGAGAAAGGCGGAGAAGGGGAGAGACAAAGGGGGAGGAGAGAGATAAGGAGGAGAACGAGAGGAGTGAGAGAGAGAGTGAAGGTGACGGAGAGGGATGAGAGAGAGAGAGGAGGAAGAGAAGGAGGGAGAGAAGAAGAAGGAGAACAAGGAGAGAAAAGGAGAAGGGGAGAGTGGGGAGAAGATGAGGAGAGAGAGAAGGACAAGGGGAGCGAAAGGGGAGGAGACCGAGAAGGAGAAGGAGTGGAAGAGAGGAGAGATAGAGAAGGAGGAGAGAGAAGGAAAGAGAGAGAGAAGAAGGAGACGGAGAGCGAGAGAGTAAGGTAGAGTGAGAGAGGAGGGGAGAGAGTGAAGGAGAGGGAGATGGGGGAGGGGAGGGAGAAGGAGACGGAAACGGAGACGGAGACGGAGAGAGAGGGAGAGAGAGAAAGAGCGGAGATGGAGATAGAGAGAGATGCAAGAGGAGAGGGAGAGAGAGAAGGAGAAGGCAAGAGAGAGAGGGGGAGAGACAAGAAGATGAGAGAGATGGAGAAGGAAAAGGGGATAGAGGAGAGGGATTGAAGTAGAGGAGAGGGAGGGAAGGAGATTGAAGACGAAGAGTGAAGGATAAGGAGAGAGAAGATAGAAGGAAAGAGAGAATCAGAGAGAGGAGTGAGAAGTTGAGGGAGCGGGACAATAAGAGAGAGTGAAGAACAAGGAGAAGGAGGGAGAGAGAAGGAAAGAGAAGGAGAGAGGGGAGAGAAGGAAGGATAAGAATAGAGAAAGAAGTAGAAGGAGGAGAGAGGGAAAGATAAGGAGAGAGGGGGAGACATGAGAGAGAAGGAGAGGGAGAAGGAGCGAGAGGAGGAGGGACATGCAAGGAGAAAGAGAAGGAGAAGGTGGAAAGAGAGATGGAGGAGAGAGGGAAAGAGATGAGAGAGAGAGGGGGGAATGAGAAGGAGAGTGAGAGAGAGAACGAAACGGATAGAGAGAAGGAGGAGAGTTGAGAGAAAGAGAAGTAGAAATAGAAAGAATGGGATAAGGAGAGATAGTGAAAAAGAGAGACAAGAGACGGAGAGAGAGAGAGAAAGAGAAGGGGGAGGGAGAGGGAGAGGGAAGTAGGATAGTGAAGGAGAGAGAGTACTAAGGAGAGGACGAAAGGAGAAAAAGAGAGAGAAGGAGATGGAGAAGGCGAAGGGTAGAGATGAAGAAAGAAAGAGAGGGATAAGGGGAAGGAGAGAACGAGAGAGAAGGAGATGCAGAGGGTTAGAAAGAGTGAAGAAGCGGAGAGAGACGGAGAAGGAGAAGGAGAAGGAAAAAGACAAGAAGAAAAAGGAGAGAGAGGCAGCGAAGGAGAAGGAGATGGAGAGAAGTTGAGAGAAAAGGTGGAGAGATCGACAAAGGAGGGAGAGAGGGAAGGACGAGAAGGCGAGGGAGAGGGGAACGAGAGAGGTGCGAGAGAGAAGGAGGGGGAAGAAGGAGAAGGAGAAGTGGGGAGAGAGAGATGGAGAGTGTAGGACGAAAGAGAGGGAAATTGGGAAACGGGGAGACGGAACAAGATGATAGACGGAGATGGAGAGAGAGAGCTAGAAGGAGAAGGAGAGAGAGGAGAGGCGGACAGAGGGGGAGAGAGTGAGAAGGGAAAGGAGAGGGAGAGAGGAGAGATAGAGGAAGAGAAGTAGAGAGAACCATAGGGAATGAGAGAGAGGGAGAAGGAGAGAGATAAGGAGGGAGTGAAACAGAGGAGGAGAGTGTGAATTAGAACGAGAAGAAGAGAGAGGAGAGAGAGGAGTCCACGATTTACAGAAGCGGAGAGAGAGAAAGAGAAGGAGAGATGAAGAAGCATTGAGAGAGAGAGGAAAGGGAGAGGGAGAAAGAGTGAGAGAAGGGGAGAGAGAGAGAGTCCGTAAGTGAGCTAGATGGAGGAGGACGAGGAGAAGGAGAGAGAGAAGGAATAGGAGATTGGAAGGGAAGGAGAAGGAGAGAAGGAAAGAGAGAGGGAGAAGGAGAAGTAGAGACCAATGGTAAGAAGAGGGAGAAATAGAGAGGAGAGAGAAGGGGGAGAGAGAAAGAGAGAAGGAGAGAGACAAAGAGAGAGGAGGGAGGTAAGGAGGAGAACGAGAAAGGCGGAGAAGGGGAGAGACAAAGGGGGAGGAGAGAGATAAGGAGGAGAACGAGAGGAGTGAGAGAGAGAGTGAAGGTGACGGAGAGGGATGAGAGAGAGAGAGGAGGAAGAGAAGGAGGGAGAAGAAGGGGAGAGAAGAAGAAGGAGAACAAGGAGAGAAAAGGAGAAGGGGAGAGTGGGGAGAAGATGAGGAGAGAGAGAAGGACAAGGGGAGCGAAAGGGGAGGAGACCGAGAAGGAGAAGGAGTGGAAGAGAGGAGAGATAGAGAAGGAGGAGAGAGAAGGAAAGAGAGAGAGAAGAAGGAGACGGAGAGCGAGAGAGTAAGGTAGAGTGAGAGAGGAGGGGAGAGAGTGAAGGAGAGGGAGATGGGGGAGGGGAGGGAGAAGGAGACGGAAACGGAGACGGAGACGGAGAGAGAGGGAGAGAGAAAGAGCGGAGATGGAGATAGAGAGAGATGCAAGAGGAGAGGGAGAGAGAGAAGGAGAAGGCAAGAGAGAGAGGGGGAGAGACAAGAAGATGAGAGAGATGGAGAAGGAAAAGGGGATAGAGGAGAGGGATTGAAGTAGAGGAGAGGGAGGGAAGGAGATTGAAGACGAAGAGTGAAGGATAAGGAGAGAGAAGATAGAAGGAAAGAGAGAATCAGAGAGAGGAGTGAGAAGTTGAGGGAGCGGGACAATAAGAGAGAGTGAAGAACAAGGAGAAGGAGGGAGAGAGAAGGAAAGAGAAGGAGAGAGGGGAGAGAAGGAAGGATAAGAATAGAGAAAGAAGTAGAAGGAGGAGAGAGGGAAAGATAAGGAGAGAGGGGGAGACATGAGAGAGAAGGAGAGGGAGAAGGAGCGAGAGGAGGAGGGACATGCAAGGAGAAAGAGAAGGAGAAGGTGGAAAGAGAGATGGAGGAGAGAGGGAAAGAGATGAGAGAGAGAGGGGGGAATGAGAAGGAGAGTGAGAGAGAGAACGAAACGGATAGAGAGAAGGAGGAGAGTTGAGAGAAAGAGAAGTAGAAATAGAAAGAATGGGATAAGGAGAGATAGTGAAAAAGAGAGACAAGAGACGGAGAGAGAGAGAGAGAAAGAGAAGGGGGAGGGAGAGGGAGAGGGAAGTAGGATAGTGAAGGAGAGAGAGTACTAAGGAGAGGACAAAAGGAGAAAAAGAGAGAGAAGGAGATGGAGAAGGCGAAGGGTAGAGATGGAGAAAGAAAGAGAGGGATAAGGGGAAGGAGAGAACGAGAGAGAAGGAGATGCAGAGGGTTAGAAAGAGTGAAGAAGCGGAGAGAGACGGAGAAGGAGAAGGAGAAGGAAAAAGACAAGAAGAAAAAGGAGAGAGAGGCAGCGAAGGAGAAGGAGATGGAGAGAAGTTGAGAGAAAAGGTGGAGAGATCGACAAAGGAGGGAGAGAGGGAAGGACGAGAAGGCGAGGGAGAGGGGAACGAGAGAGGTGCGAGAGAGAAGGAGGGGGAAGAAGGAGAAGGAGAAGTGGGGAGAGAGAGATGGAGAGTGTAGGACGAAAGAGAGGGAAATTGGGAAACGGGGAGACGGAACAAGATGATAGACGGAGATGGAGAGAGAGAGCTAGAAGGAGAAGGAGAGAGAGGAGAGGCGGACAGAGGGGGAGAGAGTGAGAAGGGAAAGGAGAGGGAGAGAGGAGAGATATAGGAAGAGAAGTAGAGAGAACCATAGGGAATGAGAGAGAGGGAGAAGGAGAGAGATAAGGAGGGAGTGAAACAGAGGAGGAGAGTGTGAATTAGAACGAGAAGAAGAGAGAGGAGAGAGAGGAGTCCACGATTTACAGAAGCGGAGAGAGAGAAAGAGAAGGAGAGATGAAGAAGCATTGAGAGAGAGAGGAAAGGGAGAGGGAGAAAGAGTGAGAGAAGGGGAGAGAGAGAGAGTCCGTAAGTGAGCTAGATGGAGGAGGACGAGGAGAAGGAGAGAGAGAAGGAATAGGAGATTGGAAGGGAAGGAGAAGGAGAGAAGGAAAGAGAGAGGGAGAAGGAGAAGTAGAGACCAATGGTAAGAAGAGGGAGAAATAGAGAGGAGAGAGAAGGGGGAGAGAGAAAGAGAGAAGGAGAGAGACAAAGAGAGAGGAGGGAGGTAAGGAGGAGAACGAGAAAGGCGGAGAAGGGGAGAGACAAAGGGGGAGGAGAGAGATAAGGAGGAGAACGAGAGGAGTGAGAGAGAGAGTGAAGGTGACGGAGAGGGATGAGAGAGAGAGAGAGGAGGAAGAGAAGGAGGGAGAAGAAGGGGAGAGAAGAAGAAGGAGAACAAGGAGAGAAAAGGAGAAGGGGAGAGTGGGGAGAAGATGAGGAGAGAGAGAAGGACAAGGGGAGCGAAAGGGGAGGAGACCGAGAAGGAGAAGGAGTGGAAGAGAGGAGAGATAGAGAAGGAGGAGAGAGAAGGAAAGAGAGAGAGAAGAAGGAGACGGAGAGCGAGAGAGTAAGGTAGAGTGAGAGAGGAGGGGAGAGAGTGAAGGAGAGGGAGATGGGGGAGGGGAGGGAGAAGGAGACGGAAACGGAGACGGAGACGGAGAGAGAGGGAGAGAGAGAGAAAGAGCGGAGATGGAGATAGAGAGAGATGCAAGAGGAGAGGGAGAGAGAGAAGGAGAAGGCAAGAGAGAGAGGGGGAGAGACAAGAAGATGAGAGAGATGGAGAAGGAAAAGGGGATAGAGGAGAGGGATTGAAGTAGAGGAGAGGGAGGGAAGGAGATTGAAGACGAAGAGTGAAGGATAAGGAGAGAGAAGATAGAAGGAAAGAGAGAATCAGAGAGAGGAGTGAGAAGTTGAGGGAGCGGGACAATAAGAGAGAGTGAAGAACAAGGAGAAGGAGGGAGAGAGAAGGAAAGAGAAGGAGAGAGGGGAGAGAAGGAAGGATAAGAATAGAGAAAGAAGTAGAAGGAGGAGAGAGGGAAAGATAAGGAGAGAGGGGGAGACATGAGAGAGAAGGAGAGGGAGAAGGAGCGAGAGGAGGAGGGACATGCAAGGAGAAAGAGAAGGAGAAGGTGGAAAGAGAGATGGAGGAGAGAGGGAAAGAGATGAGAGAGAGAGGGGGGAATGAGAAGGAGAGTGAGAGAGAGAACGAAACGGATAGAGAGAAGGAGGAGAGTTGAGAGAAAGAGAAGTAGAAATAGAAAGAATGGGATAAGGAGAGATAGTGAAAAAGAGAGACAAGAGACGGAGAGAGAGAGAGAAAGAGAAGGGGGAGGGAGAGGGAGAGGGAAGTAGGATAGTGAAGGAGAGAGAGTACTAAGGAGAGGACGAAAGGAGAAAAAGAGAGAGAAGGAGATGGAGAAGGCGAAGGGTAGAGATGAAGAAAGAAAGAGAGGGATAAGGGGAAGGAGAGAACGAGAGAGAAGGAGATGCAGAGGGTTAGAAAGAGTGAAGAAGCGGAGAGAGACGGAGAAGGAGAAGGAGAAGGAAAAAGACAAGAAGAAAAAGGAGAGAGAGGCAGCGAAGGAGAAGGAGATGGAGAGAAGTTGAGAGAAAAGGTGGAGAGATCGACAAAGGAGGGAGAGAGGGAAGGACGAGAAGGCGAGGGAGAGGGGAACGAGAGAGGTGCGAGAGAGAAGGAGGGGGAAGAAGGAGAAGGAGAAGTGGGGAGAGAGAGATGGAGAGTGTAGGACGAAAGAGAGGGAAATTGGGAAACGGGGAGACGGAACAAGATGATAGACGGAGATGGAGAGAGAGAGCTAGAAGGAGAAGGAGAGAGAGGAGAGGCGGACAGAGGGGGAGAGAGTGAGAAGGGAAAGGAGAGGGAGAGAGGAGAGATAGAGGAAGAGAAGTAGAGAGCCATAGGGAATGAGAGAGAGGGAGAAGGAGAGAGATAAGGAGGGAGTGAAACAGAGGAGGAGAGTGTGAATTAGAACGAGAAGAAGAGAGAGGAGAGAGAGGAGTCCACGATTTACAGAAGCGGAGAGAGAGAAAGAGAAGGAGAGATGAAGAAGCATTGAGAGAGAGAGGAAAGGGAGAGGGAGAAAGAGTGAGAGAAGGGGAGAGAGAGAGAGTCCGTAAGTGAGCTAGATGGAGGAGGACGAGGAGAAGGAGAGAGAGAAGGAATAGGAGATTGGAAGGGAAGGAGAAGGAGAGAAGGAAAGAGAGAGGGAGAAGGAGAAGTAGAGACCAATGGTAAGAAGAGGGAGAAATAGAGAGGAGAGAGAAGGGGGAGAGAGAAAGAGAGAAGGAGAGAGACAAAGAGAGAGGAGGGAGGTAAGGAGGAGAACGAGAAAGGCGGAGAAGGGGAGAGACAAAGGGGGAGGAGAGAGATAAGGAGGAGAACGAGAGGAGTGAGAGAGAGAGTGAAGGTGACGGAGAGGGATGAGAGAGAGAGAGGAGGAAGAGAAGGAGGGAGAAGAAGGGGAGAGAAGAAGAAGGAGAACAAGGAGAGAAAAGGAGAAGGGGAGAGTGGGGAGAAGATGAGGAGAGAGAGAAGGACAAGGGGAGCGAAAGGGGAGGAGACCGAGAAGGAGAAGGAGTGGAAGAGAGGAGAGATAGAGAAGGAGGAGAGAGAAGGAAAGAGAGAGAGAAGAAGGAGACGGAGAGCGAGAGAGTAAGGTAGAGTGAGAGAGGAGGGGAGAGAGTGAAGGAGAGGGAGATGGGGGAGGGGAGGGAGAAGGAGACGGAAACGGAGACGGAGACGGAGAGAGAAAGAGCGGAGATGGAGATAGAGAGAGATGCAAGAGGAGAGGGAGAGAGAGAAGGAGAAGGCAAGAGAGAGAGGGGGAGAGACAAGAAGATGAGAGAGATGGAGAAGGAAAAGGGGATAGAGGAGAGGGATTGAAGTAGAGGAGAGGGAGGGAAGGAGATTGAAGACGAAGAGTGAAGGATAAGGAGAGAGAAGATAGAAGGAAAGAGAGAATCAGAGAGAGGAGTGAGAAGTTGAGGGAGCGGGACAATAAGAGAGAGTGAAGAACAAGGAGAAGGAGGGAGAGAGAAGGAAAGAGAAGGAGAGAGGGGAGAGAAGGAAGGATAAGAATAGAGAAAGAAGTAGAAGGAGGAGAGAGGGAAAGATAAGGAGAGAGGGGGAGACATGAGAGAGAAGGAGAGGGAGAAGGAGCGAGAGGAGGAGGGACATGCAAGGAGAAAGAGAAGGAGAAGGTGGAAAGAGAGATGGAGGAGAGAGGGAAAGAGATGAGAGAGAGAGGGGGGAATGAGAAGGAGAGTGAGAGAGAGAACGAAACGGATAGAGAGAAGGAGGAGAGTTGAGAGAAAGAGAAGTAGAAATAGAAAGAATGGGATAAGGAGAGATAGTGAAAAAGAGAGACAAGAGACGGAGAGAGAGAGAGAAAGAGAAGGGGGAGGGAGAGGGAGAGGGAAGTAGGATAGTGAAGGAGAGAGAGTACTAAGGAGAGGACGAAAGGAGAAAAAGAGAGAGAAGGAGATGGAGAAGGCGAAGGGTAGAGATGGAGAAAGAAAGAGAGGGATAAGGGGAAGGAGAGAACGAGAGAGAAGGAGATGCAGAGGGTTAGAAAGAGTGAAGAAGCGGAGAGAGACGGAGAAGGAGAAGGAGAAGGAAAAAGACAAGAAGAAAAAGGAGAGAGAGGCAGCGAAGGAGAAGGAGATGGAGAGAAGTTGAGAGAAAAGGTGGAGAGATCGACAAAGGAGGGAGAGAGGGAAGGACGAGAAGGCGAGGGAGAGGGGAACGAGAGAGGTGCGAGAGAGAAGGAGGGGGAAGAAGGAGAAGGAGAAGTGGGGAGAGAGAGATGGAGAGTGTAGGACGAAAGAGAGGGAAATTGGGAAACGGGGAGACGGAACAAGATGATAGACGGAGATGGAGAGAGAGAGCTAGAAGGAGAAGGAGAGAGAGGAGAGGCGGACAGAGGGGGAGAGAGTGAGAAGGGAAAGGAGAGGGAGAGAGGAGAGATAGAGGAAGAGAAGTAGAGAGAACCATAGGGAATGAGAGAGAGGGAGAAGGAGAGAGATAAGGAGGGAGTGAAACAGAGGAGGAGAGTGTGAATTAGAACGAGAAGAAGAGAGAGGAGAGAGAGGAGTCCACGATTTACAGAAGCGGAGAGAGAGAAAGAGAAGGAGAGATGAAGAAGCATTGAGAGAGAGAGGAAAGGGAGAGGGAGAAAGAGTGAGAGAAGGGGAGAGAGAGAGAGTCCGTAAGTGAGCTAGATGGAGGAGGACGAGGAGAAGGAGAGAGAGAAGGAATAGGAGATTGGAAGGGAAGGAGAAGGAGAGAAGGAAAGAGAGAGGGAGAAGGAGAAGTAGAGACCAATGGTAAGAAGAGGGAGAAATAGAGAGGAGAGAGAAGGGGGAGAGAGAAAGAGAGAAGGAGAGAGACAAAGAGAGAGGAGGGAGGTAAGGAGGAGAACGAGAAAGGCGGAGAAGGGGAGAGACAAAGGGGGAGGAGAGAGATAAGGAGGAGAACGAGAGGAGTGAGAGAGAGAGTGAAGGTGACGGAGAGGGATGAGAGAGAGAGAGGAGGAAGAGAAGGAGGGAGAAGAAGGGGAGAGAAGAAGAAGGAGAACAAGGAGAGAAAAGGAGAAGGGGAGAGTGGGGAGAAGATGAGGAGAGAGAGAAGGACAAGGGGAGCGAAAGGGGAGGAGACCGAGAAGGAGAAGGAGTGGAAGAGAGGAGAGATAGAGAAGGAGGAGAGAGAAGGAAAGAGAGAGAGAAGAAGGAGACGGAGAGCGAGAGAGTAAGGTAGAGTGAGAGAGGAGGGGAGAGAGTGAAGGAGAGGGAGATGGGGGAGGGGAGGGAGAAGGAGACGGAAACGGAGACGGAGACGGAGAGAGAGGGAGAGAGAAAGAGCGGAGATGGAGATAGAGAGAGATGCAAGAGGAGAGGGAGAGAGAGAAGGAGAAGGCAAGAGAGAGAGGGGGAGAGACAAGAAGATGAGAGAGATGGAGAAGGAAAAGGGGATAGAGGAGAGGGATTGAAGTAGAGGAGAGGGAGGGAAGGAGATTGAAGACGAAGAGTGAAGGATAAGGAGAGAGAAGATAGAAGGAAAGAGAGAATCAGAGAGAGGAGTGAGAAGTTGAGGGAGCGGGACAATAAGAGAGAGTGAAGAACAAGGAGAAGGAGGGAGAGAGAAGGAAAGAGAAGGAGAGAGGGGAGAGAAGGAAGGATAAGAATAGAGAAAGAAGTAGAAGGAGGAGAGAGGGAAAGATAAGGAGAGAGGGGGAGACATGAGAGAGAAGGAGAGGGAGAAGGAGCGAGAGGAGGAGGGACATGCAAGGAGAAAGAAAAGGAGAAGGTGGAAAGAGAGATGGAGGAGAGAGGGAAAGAGATGAGAGAGAGAGGGGGGAATGAGAAGGAGAGTGAGAGAGAGAACGAAACGGATAGAGAGAAGGAGGAGAGTTGAGAGAAAGAGAAGTAGAAATAGAAAGAATGGGATAAGGAGAGATAGTGAAAAAGAGAGACAAGAGACGGAGAGAGAGAGAGAAAGAGAAGGGGGAGGGAGAGGGAAGTAGGAGAGGGAAGTAGGATAGTGAAGGAGAGAGAGTACTAAGGAGAGGACAAAAGGAGAAAAAGAGAGAGAAGGAGATGGAGAAGGCGAAGGGTAGAGATGGAGAAAGAAAGAGAGGGATAAGGGGAAGGAGAGAACGAGAGAGAAGGAGATGCAGAGGGTTAGAAAGAGTGAAGAAGCGGAGAGAGACGGAGAAGGAGAAGGAGAAGGAAAAAGACAAGAAGAAAAAGGAGAGAGAGGCAGCGAAGGAGAAGGAGATGGAGAGAAGTTGAGAGAAAAGGTGGAGAGATCGACAAAGGAGGGAGAGAGGGAAGGACGAGAAGGCGAGGGAGAGGGGAACGAGAGAGGTGCGAGAGAGAAGGAGGGGGAAGAAGGAGAAGGAGAAGTGGGGAGAGAGAGATGGAGAGTGTAGGACGAAAGAGAGGGAAATTGGGAAACGGGGAGACGGAACAAGATGATAGACGGAGATGGAGAGAGAGAGCTAGAAGGAGAAGGAGAGAGAGGAGAGGCGGACAGAGGGGGAGAGAGTGAGAAGGGAAAGGAGAGGGAGAGAGGAGAGATAGAGGAAGAGAAGTAGAGAGCCATAGGGAATGAGAGAGAGGGAGAAGGAGAGAGATAAGGAGGGAGTGAAACAGAGGAGGAGAGTGTGAATTAGAACGAGAAGAAGAGAGAGGAGAGAGAGGAGTCCACGATTTACAGAAGCGGAGAGAGAGAAAGAGAAGGAGAGATGAAGAAGCATTGAGAGAGAGAGGAAAGGGAGAGGGAGAAAGAGTGAGAGAAGGGGAGAGAGAGAGAGTCCGTAAGTGAGCTAGATGGAGGAGGACGAGGAGAAGGAGAGAGAGAAGGAATAGGAGATTGGAAGGGAAGGAGAAGGAGAGAAGGAAAGAGAGAGGGAGAAGGAGAAGTAGAGACCAATGGTAAGAAGAGGGAGAAATAGAGAGGAGAGAGAAGGGGGAGAGAGAAAGAGAGAAGGAGAGAGACAAAGAGAGAGGAGGGAGGTAAGGAGGAGAACGAGAAAGGCGGAGAAGGGGAGAGACAAAGGGGGAGGAGAGAGATAAGGAGGAGAACGAGAGGAGTGAGAGAGAGAGTGAAGGTGACGGAGAGGGATGAGAGAGAGAGAGGAGGAAGAGAAGGAGGGAGAAGAAGGGGAGAGAAGAAGAAGGAGAACAAGGAGAGAAAAGGAGAAGGGGAGAGTGGGGAGAAGATGAGGAGAGAGAGAAGGACAAGGGGAGCGAAAGGGGAGGAGACCGAGAAGGAGAAGGAGTGGAAGAGAGGAGAGATAGAGAAGGAGGAGAGAGAAGGAAAGAGAGAGAGAAGAAGGAGACGGAGAGCGAGAGAGTAAGGTAGAGTGAGAGAGGAGGGGAGAGAGTGAAGGAGAGGGAGATGGGGGAGGGGAGGGAGAAGGAGACGGAAACGGAGACGGAGACGGAGAGAGAGGGAGAGAGAAAGAGCGGAGATGGAGATAGAGAGAGATGCAAGAGGAGAGGGAGAGAGAGAAGGAGAAGGCAAGAGAGAGAGGGGGAGAGACAAGAAGATGAGAGAGATGGAGAAGGAAAAGGGGATAGAGGAGAGGGATTGAAGTAGAGGAGAGGGAGGGAAGGAGATTGAAGACGAAGAGTGAAGGATAAGGAGAGAGAAGATAGAAGGAAAGAGAGAATCAGAGAGAGGAGTGAGAAGTTGAGGGAGCGGGACAATAAGAGAGAGTGAAGAACAAGGAGAAGGAGGGAGAGAGAAGGAAAGAGAAGGAGAGAGGGGAGAGAAGGAAGGATAAGAATAGAGAAAGACGTAGAAGGAGGAGAGAGGGAAGATAAGGAGTGAGGGGGAGACATGAGAGAGAAGGAGAGGGAGAAGGAGCGAGAGGAGGAGGGACATGCAAGGAGAAAGAGAAGGAGAAGGTGGAAAGAGAGATGGAGGAGAGAGGGAAAGAGATGAGAGAGAGAGGGGGGAATGAGAAGGAGAGTGAGAGAGAGAACGAAACAGATAGAGAGAAGGAGGAGAGTTGAGAGAAAGAGAAGTAGAAATAGAAAGAATGGGATAAGGAGAGATAGTGAAAAAGAGAGACAAGAGACGGAGAGAGAGAGAGAAAGAGAAGGGGGAGGGAGAGGGAAGTAGGAGAGGGAAGTAGGATAGTGAAGGAGAGAGAGTACTAAGGAGAGGACAAAAGGAGAAAAAGAGAGAGAAGGAGATGGAGAAGGCGAAGGGTAGAGATGGAGAAAGAAAGAGAGGGATAAGGGGAAGGAGAGAACGAGAGAGAAGGAGATGCAGAGGGTTAGAAAGAGTGAAGAAGCGGAGAGAGACGGAGAAGGAGAAGGAGAAGGAAAAAGACAAGAAGAAAAAGGAGAGAGAGGCAGCGAAGGAGAAGGAGATGGAGAGAAGTTGAGAGAAAAGGTGGAGAGATCGACAAAGGAGGGAGAGAGGGAAGGACGAGAAGGCGAGGGAGAGGGGAACGAGAGAGGTGCGAGAGAGAAGGAGGGGGAAGAAGGAGAAGGAGAAGTGGGGAGAGAGAGATGGAGAGTGTAGGACGAAAGAGAGGGAAATTGGGAAACGGGGAGACGGAACAAGATGATAGACGGAGATGGAGAGAGAGAGCTAGAAGGAGAAGGAGAGAGAGGAGAGGCGGACAGAGGGGGAGAGAGTGAGAAGGGAAAGGAGAGGGAGAGAGGAGAGATAGAGGAAGAGAAGTAGAGAGAACCATAGGGAATGAGAGAGAGGGAGAAGGAGAGAGATAAGGAGGGAGTGAAACAGAGGAGGAGAGTGTGAATTAGAACGAGAAGAAGAGAGAGGAGAGAGAGGAGTCCACGATTTACAGAAGCGGAGAGAGAGAAAGAGAAGGAGAGATGAAGAAGCATTGAGAGAGAGAGGAAAGGGAGAGGGAGAAAGAGTGAGAGAAGGGGAGAGAGAGAGAGTCCGTAAGTGAGCTAGATGGAGGAGGACGAGGAGAAGGAGAGAGAGAAGGAATAGGAGATTGGAAGGGAAGGAGAAGGAGAGAAGGAAAGAGAGAGGGAGAAGGAGAAGTAGAGACCAATGGTAAGAAGAGGGAGAAATAGAGAGGAGAGAGAAGGGGGAGAGAGAAAGAGAGACGGAGAGAGACAAAGAGAGAGGAGGGAGGTAAGGAGGAGAACGAGAAAGGCGGAGAAGGGGAGAGACAAAGGGGGAGGAGAGAGATAAGGAGGAGAACGAGAGGAGTGAGAGAGAGAGTGAAGGTGACGGAGAGGGATGAGAGAGAGAGAGGAGGAAGAGAAGGAGGGAGAAGAAGGGGAGAGAAGAAGAAGGAGAACAAGGAGAGAAAAGGAGAAGGGGAGAGTGGGGAGAAGATGAGGAGAGAGAGAAGGACAAGGGGAGCGAAAGGGGAGGAGACCGAGAAGGAGAAGGAGTGGAAGAGAGGAGAGATAGAGAAGGAGGAGAGAGAAGGAAAGAGAGAGAGAAGAAGGAGACGGAGAGCGAGAGAGTAAGGTAGAGTGAGAGAGGAGGGGAGAGAGTGAAGGAGAGGGAGATGGGGGAGGGGAGGGAGAAGGAGACGGAAACGGAGACGGAGACGGAGAGAGAGGGAGAGAGAAAGAGCGGAGATGGAGATAGAGAGAGAGAGAGATGCAAGAGGAGAGGGAGAGAGAGAAGGAGAAGGCAAGAGAGAGAGGGGGAGAGACAAGAAGATGAGAGAGATGGAGAAGGAAAAGGGGATAGAGGAGAGGGATTGAAGTAGAGGAGAGGGAGGGAAGGAGATTGAAGACGAAGAGTGAAGGATAAGGAGAGAGAAGATAGAAGGAAAGAGAGAATCAGAGAGAGGAGTGAGAAGTTGAGGGAGCGGGACAATAAGAGAGAGTGAAGAACAAGGAGAAGGAGGGAGAGAGAAGGAAAGAGAAGGAGAGAGGGGAGAGAAGGAAGGATAAGAATAGAGAAAGAAGTAGAACGAGGAGAGAGGGAAAGATAAGGAGAGAGGGGGAGACATGAGAGAGAAGGAGAGGGAGAAGGAGCGAGAGGAGGAGGGACATGCAAGGAGAAAGAGAAGGAGAAGGTGGAAAGAGAGATGGAGGAGAGAGGGAAAGAGATGAGAGAGAGGGGGGGGGAATGAGAAGGAGAGTGAGAGAGAGAACGAAACGGATAGAGAGAAGGAGGAGAGTTGAGAGGAAGAGAAGTAGAAATAGAAAGAATGGGATAAGGAGAGATAGTGAAAAAGAGAGACAAGAGACGGAGAGAGAGAGAGAAAGAGAAGGGGGAGGGAGAGGGAAGTAGGAGAGGGAAGTAGGATAGTGAAGGAGAGAGAGTACTAAGGAGAGGACAAAAGGAGAAAAAGAGAGAGAAGGAGATGGAGAAGGCGAAGGGTAGAGATGGAGAAAGAAAGAGAGGGATAAGGGGAAGGAGAGAACGAGAGAGAAGGAGATGCAGAGGGTTAGAAAGAGTGAAGAAGCGGAGAGAGACGGAGAAGGAGAAGGAGAAGGAAAAAGACAAGAAGAAAAAGGAGAGAGAGGCAGCGAAGGAGAAGGAGATGGAGAGAAGTTGAGAGAAAAGGTGGAGAGATCGACAAAGGAGGGAGAGAGGGAAGGACGAGAAGGCGAGGGAGAGGGGAACGAGAGAGGTGCGAGAGAGAAGGAGGGGGAAGAAGGAGAAGGAGAAGTGGGGAGAGAGAGATGGAGAGTGTAGGACGAAAGAGAGGGAAATTGGGAAACGGGGAGACGGAACAAGATGATAGACGGAGATGGAGAGAGAGAGCTAGAAGGAGAAGGAGAGAGAGGAGAGGCGGACAGAGGGGGAGAGAGTGAGAAGGGAAAGGAGAGGGAGAGAGGAGAGATAGAGGAAGAGAAGTAGAGAGAACCATAGGGAATGAGAGAGAGGGAGAAGGAGAGAGATAAGGAGGGAGTGAAACAGAGGAGGAGAGTGTGAATTAGAACGAGAAGAAGAGAGAGGAGAGAGAGGAGTCCACGATTTACAGAAGCGGAGAGAGAGAAAGAGAAGGAGAGATGAAGAAGCATTGAGAGAGAGAGGAAAGGGAGAGGGAGAAAGAGTGAGAGAAGGGGAGAGAGAGAGAGTCCGTAAGTGAGCTAGATGGAGGAGGACGAGGAGAAGGAGAGAGAGAAGGAATAGGAGATTGGAAGGGAAGGAGAAGGAGAGAAGGAAAGAGAGAGGGAGAAGGAGAAGTAGAGACCAATGGTAAGAAGAGGGAGAAATAGAGAGGAGAGAGAAGGGGGAGAGAGAAAGAGAGAAGGAGAGAGACAAAGAGAGAGGAGGGAGGTAAGGAGGAGAACGAGAAAGGCGGAGAAGGGGAGAGACAAAGGGGGAGGAGAGAGATAAGGAGGAGAACGAGAGGAGTGAGAGAGAGAGTGAAGGTGACGGAGAGGGATGAGAGAGAGAGAGGAGGAAGAGAAGGAGGGAGAAGAAGGGGAGAGAAGAAGAAGGAGAACAAGGAGAGAAAAGGAGAAGGGGAGAGTGGGGAGCAGATGAGGAGAGAGAGAAGGACAAGGGGAGGAGACCGAGAAGGAGAAGGAGTGGAAGAGAGGAGAGATAGAGAAGGAGGAGAGAGAAGGAAAGAGAGAGAGAAGAAGGAGACGGAGAGCGAGAGAGTAAGGTAGAGTGAGAGAGGAGGGGAGAGAGTGAAGGAGAGGGAGATGGGGGAGGGGAGGGAGAAGGAGACGGAAACGGAGACGGAGACGGAGAGAGAGGGAGAGAGAAAGAGAAAGAGCGGAGATGGAGATAGAGAGAGAGAGAGATGCAAGAGGAGAGGGAGAGAGAGAAGGAGAAGGCAAGAGAGAGAGGGGGAGAGACAAGAAGATGAGAGAGATGGAGAAGGAAAAGGGGATAGAGGAGAGGGATTGAAGTAGAGGAGAGGGAGGGAAGGAGATTGAAGACGAAGAGTGAAGGATAAGGAGAGAGAAGATAGAAGGAAAGAGAGAATCAGAGAGAGGAGTGAGAAGTTGAGGGAGCGGGACAATAAGAGAGAGTGAAGAACAAGGAGAAGGAGGGAGAGAGAAGGAAAGAGAAGGAGAGAGGGGAGAGAAGGAAGGATAAGAATAGAGAAAGAAGTAGAAGGAGGAGAGAGGGAAAGATAAGGAGAGAGGGGGAGACATGAGAGAGAAGGATAGGGAGAAGGAGCGAGAGGAGGAGGGACATGCAAGGAGAAAGAGAAGGAGAAGGTGGAAAGAGAGATGGAGGAGAGAGGGAAAGAGATGAGAGAGAGAGGGGGGAATGAGAAGGAGAGTGAGAGAGAGAACGAAACGGATAGAGAGAAGGAGGAGAGTTGAGAGAAAGAGAAGTAGAAATAGAAAGAATGGGATAAGGAGAGATAGTGAAAAAGAGAGACAAGAGACGGAGAGAGAGAGAGAAAGAGAAGGGGGAGGGAGAGGGAGAGGGAGAGGGAAGTAGGATAGTGAAGGAGAGAGAGTACTAAGGAGAGGACGAAAGGAGAAAAAGAGAGAGAAGGAGATGGAGAAGGCGAAGGGTAGAGATGGAGAAAGAAAGAGAGGGATAAGGGGAAGGAGAGAACGAGAGAGAAGGAGATGCAGAGGGTTAGAAAGAGTGAAGAAGCGGAGAGAGACGGAGAAGGAGAAGGAGAAGGAAAAAGACAAGAAGAAAAAGGAGAGAGAGGCAGCGAAGGAGAAGGAGATGGAGAGAAGTTGAGAGAAAAGGTGGAGAGATCGACAAAGGAGGGAGAGAGGGAAGGACGAGAAGGCGAGGGAGAGGGGAACGAGAGAGGTGCGAGAGAGAAGGAGGGGGAAGAAGGAGAAGGAGAAGTGGGGAGAGAGAGATGGAGAGTGTAGGACGAAAGAGAGGGAAATTGGGAAACGGGGAGACGGAACAAGATGATAGACGGAGATGGAGAGAGGGAGCTAGAAGGAGAAGGAGAGAGAGGAGAGGCGGACAGAGGGGGAGAGAGTGAGAAGGGAAAGGAGAGGGAGAGAGGAGAGATAGAGGAAGAGAAGTAGAGAGAAGCATAGGGAATGAGAGAGAGGGAGAAGGAGAGAGATAAGGAGGGAGTGAAACAGAGGAGGAGAGTGTGAATTAGAACGAGAAGAAGAGAGAGGAGAGAGAGGAGTCCACGATTTACAGAAGCGGAGAGAGAGAAAGAGAAGGAGAGATGAAGAAGCATTGAGAGAGAGAGGAAAGGGAGAGGGAGAAAGAGTGAGAGAAGGGGAGAGAGAGAGAGTCCGTAAGTGAGCTAGATGGAGGAGGACGAGGAGAAGGAGAGAGAGAAGGAATAGGAGATTGGAAGGGAAGGAGAAGGAGAGAAGGAAAGAGAGAGGGAGAAGGAGAAGTAGAGACCAATGGTAAGAAGAGGGAGAAATAGAGAGGAGAGAGAAGGGGGAGAGAGAAAGAGAGAAGGAGAGAGACAAAGAGAGAGGAGGGAGGTAAGGAGGAGAACGAGAAAGGCGGAGAAGGGGAGAGACAAAGGGGGAGGAGAGAGATAAGGAGGAGAACGAGAGGAGTGAGAGAGAGAGTGAAGGTGACGGAGAGGGATGAGAGAGAGAGAGGAGGAAGAGAAGGAGGGAGAAGAAGGGGAGAGAAGAAGAAGGAGAACAAGGAGAGAAAAGGAGAAGGGGAGAGTGGGGAGAAGATGAGGAGAGAGAGAAGGACAAGGGGAGGAGACCGAGAAGGAGAAGGAGTGGAAGAGAGGAGAGATAGAGAAGGAGGAGAGAGAAGGAAAGAGAGAGAGAAGAAGGAGACAGAGAGCGAGAGAGTAAGGTAGAGTGAGAGAGGAGGGGAGAGAGTGAAGGAGAGGGAGATGGGGGAGGGGAGGGAGAAGGAGACGGAAACGGAGACGGAGACGGAGAGAGAGGGAGAGAGAAAGAGCGGAGATGGAGATAGAGAGAGAGAGAGATGCAAGAGGAGAGGGAGAGAGAGAAGGAGAAGGCAAGAGAGAGAGGGGGAGAGACAAGAAGATGAGAGAGATGGAGAAGGAAAAGGGGATAGAGGAGAGGGATTGAAGTAGAGGAGAGGGAGGGAAGGAGATTGAAGACGAAGAGTGAAGGATAAGGAGAGAGAAGATAGAAGGAAAGAGAGAATCAGAGAGAGGAGTGAGAAGTTGAGGGAGCGGGACAATAAGAGAGAGTGAAGAACAAGGAGAAGGAGGGAGAGAGAAGGAAAGAGAAGGAGAGAGGGGAGAGAAGGAAGGATAAGAATAGAGAAAGAAGTAGAAGGAGGAGAGAGGGAAAGATAAGGAGAGAGGGGGAGACATGAGAGAGAAGGAGAGGGAGAAGGAGCGAGAGGAGGAGGGACATGCAAGGAGAAAGAGAAGGAGAAGGTGGAAAGAGAGATGGAGGAGAGAGGGAAAGAGATGAGAGAGAGAGGGGGGAATGAGAAGGAGAGTGAGAGAGAGAACGAAACGGATAGAGAGAAGGAGGAGAGTTGAGAGAAAGAGAAGTAGAAATAGAAAGAATGGGATAAGGAGAGATAGTGAAAAAGAGAGACAAGAGACGGAGAGAGAGAGAGAGAAAGAGAAGGGGGAGGGAGAGGGAGAGGGAAGTAGGATAGTGAAGGAGAGAGAGTACTAAGGAGAGGACAAAAGGAGAAAAAGAGAGAGAAGGAGATGGAGAAGGCGAAGGGTAGAGATGGAGAAAGAAAGAGAGGGATAAGGGGAAGGAGAGAACGAGAGAGAAGGAGATGCAGAGGGTTAGAAAGAGTGAAGAAGCGGAGAGAGACGGAGAAGGAGAAGGAGAAGGAAAAAGACAAGAAGAAAAAGGAGAGAGAGGCAGCGAAGGAGAAGGAGATGGAGAGAAGTTGAGAGAAAAGGTGGAGAGATCGACAAAGGAGGGAGAGAGGGAAGGACGAGAAGGCGAGGGAGAGGGGAACGAGAGAGGTGCGAGAGAGAAGGAGGGGGAAGAAGGAGAAGGAGAAGTGGGGAGAGAGAGATGGAGAGTGTAGGACGAAAGAGAGGGAAATTGGGAAACGGGGAGACGGAACAAGATGATAGACGGAGATGGAGAGAGAGAGCTAGAAGGAGAAGGAGAGAGAGGAGAGGCAGACAGAGGGGGAGAGAGTGAGAAGGGAAAGGAGAGGGAGAGAGGAGAGATAGAGGAAGAGAAGTAGAGAGAACCATAGGGAATGAGAGAGAGGGAGAAGGAGAGAGATAAGGAGGGAGTGAAACAGAGGAGGAGAGTGTGAATTAGAACGAGAAGAAGAGAGAGGAGAGAGAGGAGTCCACGATTTACAGAAGCGGAGAGAGAGAAAGAGAAGGAGAGATGAAGAAGCATTGAGAGAGAGTGGAAAGGGAAAGGGAGAAAGAGTGAGAGAAGGGGAGAGAGAGAGAGTCCGTAAGTGAGCTAGATGGAGGAGGACGAGGAGAAGGAGAGAGAGAAGGAATAGGAGATTGGAAGGGAAGGAGAAGGAGAGAAGGAAAGAGAGAGGGAGAAGGAGAAGTAGAGACCAATGGTAAGAAGAGGGAGAAATAGAGAGGAGAGAGAAGGGGGAGAGAGAAAGAGAGAAGGAGAGAGACAAAGAGAGAGGAGGGAGGTAAGGAGGAGAACGAGAAAGGCGGAGAAGGGGAGAGACAAAGGGGGAGGAGAGAGATAAGGAGGAGAACGAGAGGAGTGAGAGAGAGAGTGAAGGTGACGGAGAGGGATGAGAGAGAGAGAGGAGGAAGAGAAGGAGGGAGAAGAAGGGGAGAGAAGAAGAAGGAGAACAAGGAGAGAAAAGGAGAAGGGGAGAGTGGGGAGAAGATGAGGAGAGAGAGAAGGACAAGGGGAGCGAAAGGGGAGGAGACCGAGAAGGAGAAGGAGTGGAAGAGAGGAGAGATAGAGAAGGAGGAGAGAGAAGGAAAGAGAGAGAGAAGAAGGAGACGGAGAGCGAGAGAGTAAGGTAGAGTGAGAGAGGAGGGGAGAGAGTGAAGGAGAGGGAGATGGGGGAGGGGAGGGAGAAGGAGACGGAAACGGAGACGGAGACGGAGAGAGAGGGAGAGAGAAAGAGCGGAGATGGAGATAGAGAGAGAGAGAGATGCAAGAGGAGAGGGAGAGAGAGAAGGAGAAGGCAAGAGAGAGAGGGGGAGAGACAAGAAGATGAGAGAGATGGAGAAGGAAAAGGGGATAGAGGAGAGGGATTGAAGTAGAGGAGAGGGAGGGAAGGAGATTGAAGACGAAGAGTGAAGGATAAGGAGAGAGAAGATAGAAGGAAAGAGAGAATCAGAGAGAGGAGTGAGAAGTTGAGGGAGCGGGACAATAAGAGAGAGTGAAGAACAAGGAGAAGGAGGGAGAGAGAAGGAAAGAGAAGGAGAGAGGGGAGAGAAGGAAGGATAAGAATAGAGAAAGAAGTAGAAGGAGGAGAGAGGGAAAGATAAGGAGAGAGGGGGAGACATGAGAGAGAAGGAGAGGGAGAAGGAGCGAGAGGAGGAGGGACATGCAAGGAGAAAGAGAAGGAGAAGGTGGAAAGAGAGATGGAGGAGAGAGGGAAAGAGATGAGAGAGAGAGGGGGGAATGAGAAGGAGAGTGAGAGAGAGAACGAAACGGATAGAGAGAAGGAGGAGAGTTGAGAGAAAGAGAAGTAGAAATAGAAAGAATGGGATAAGGAGAGATAGTGAAAAAGAGAGACAAGAGACGGAGAGAGAGAGAGAAAGAGAAGGGGGAGGGAGAGGGAGAGGGAGAGGGAAGTAGGATAGTGAAGGAGAGAGAGTACTAAGGAGAGGACGAAAGGAGAAAAAGAGAGAGAAGGAGATGGAGAAGGCGAAGGGTAGAGATGGAGAAAGAAAGAGAGGGATAAGGGGAAGGAGAGAACGAGAGAGAAGGAGATGCAGAGGGTTAGAAAGAGTGAAGAAGCGGAGAGAGACGGAGAAGGAGAAGGAGAAGGAAAAAGACAAGAAGAAAAAGGAGAGAGAGGCAGCGAAGGAGAAGGAGATGGAGAGAAGTTGAGAGAAAAGGTGGAGAGATCGACAAAGGAGGGAGAGAGGGAAGGACGAGAAGGCGAGGGAGAGGGGAACGAGAGAGGTGCGAGAGAGAAGGAGGGGGAAGAAGGAGAAGGAGAAGTGGGGAGAGAGGGAGTGAGAGGGGAGGAGAGCGAGAAGGAGGAGAGGAGAGAGAATGAGAGGAGAGAGAAGCTCTGGGGTTGCGTATGGGGAACCTAGGGTTTTCTAGGGTTTCCAACCTCATTTTTCCACCAAATCTCTTGATTTCTTCACCAAAATGGGTCCTAAGTCTAGTTCTACACGTTTGCAACAACAAGATGGAGATTGTGGCACCAATAAGGATCTCCATCATGCATCAAAGAAAGCACCACCCTCGGGTTTGGAGGGGGAAGCTTCTAAGCCGCTTCTAGGGAGTACTTTTACTCCTCCAAGGAAGTGGTCCGACCTCTTTGGGGCCAGCCCAAGGGCATCCACGGCCCTTGAATTCATTCCTCCGGCCATTAAGGGAGGGGAGAAGGTCGCCATTTGCTCAAAGGTTGAAGTTGTGGAGGCACTAAGAAGATGGGACAAGGTCTTGGTTGGCCACTTCATAGCCTTCAAGCCGCACTTGCCGACGTTAGAAAAACACCTCCACAAGTTGTGGGGCTTAGTTGGAAGTATGGAAATCATTAGGAGGAGTCAAGGTTTCATGCTTTTTCGTTTTACTCTTGGGGAGGATAGAAAGAAGGTGCTTGAAGGAGGGCCTTGGTTCGTTAAAGGAGCTCCCCTTGTGGTTCAAGAGTGGGTGCCGGAGATGACATTGAAGAAGGCCAACATTACCACGGTGCCCATTTGGGTTCGTTTGCCGGAGCTAGATCTACGATTTTGGTCGGCGAAAACCTTGAGCAATATTGCTAGTGTTCTTGGAAGACCACTCTACATGGATGAACACACGGCGGGTGGGAGAAGGCTAGCATTTGCGCGAGTTTGCATTGAGGTTAGTCACGATTTCTTATACCCTAGTTGGGTAGAGGTGCAAGTGGAAGAAGGTGAGACGCATAAGGTGCATGTGGAATATGAATGGCGCCCCGGGTATTGCAAGGATTGCAAAGAATTCGGCCATTATGTGGAGAAGTGCCCAAAGAGGAGGATGCCTAGTACCATGCTTGGTCCTCCACAAAGAAATGCCGAAAAATGGGTTGTGGTAAATCGAGGAAAGGCCGGAAAAATGAATGTGAGGGAAGAGGGATTGCAAGGAGGGATTGGTAGTGCGAAACACCAAAGCTTGGGGGGATTGTTGGGGGAGGCCATGGTGGAAGAGATTTTCGTGGGTGTGGGAGGTGAGGGAAGGGGAGTTGGAAGGGATGATGACGTGGAGCCTCTTGGGGCTGACGTGGATTCAAGGGCAAATGAGAGGAGGACACATGGGAAGGAGTGTGGGAGGGAAAATGAGGAGGGAAACGTGAAAGAAGGTTGGGGGAAAGCTTGGTGCTCCTCTTTAGGGCCAGCAAATGAGAATGGGACACGTGGAAGGGAAGAGGATGGAAATGGGGACAAAAAGAAGGTTTGCTTTGGTGAGATAACGGTCACAAGGGAGGGAGCCTATGAGGAAGCGACAAGTGGCGGTCAAGGGAAGGAAATAGAAA
This sequence comes from Triglochin maritima, assembly GCA_963682175.1. NCBI lineage: Eukaryota > Viridiplantae > Streptophyta > Magnoliopsida > Alismatales > Juncaginaceae > Triglochin > Triglochin maritima. The sequence goes on along the minus strand of OY821776.1, from coordinate 30,444,266 downwards.
TGCAAAAGCAAGATTTGTGCTTCATATTGGGAGGAACCAATGAGGAAGGAGATGCTTGTCCTAGGAGTGTAGGGGCCAATGAGGAGGGAGATGAGTGCTCAATATTTGAAGGGACCAATGAGGAGGGAGTTGAATGCTCACAAGATAAAGGGACCAATGAGGAGAGAGTTGAGTGCTCACAAGATAAAGGGGCCAATAAGGAGGGAGTTGAGTGCTCAATTACAGGAGCCAATGAGAAAGGAGGTGAGTGCTCCATGCTTGGGGGGACCAATGAGGATAAAGCTAGTACTACATGTGAAGACATTGAGGGGGACCACGTTTTCTCTAGTGGGAAGAAAGGAAAAAGAGAAATAATGGTTAGTAAGTCACGTGATTCTCATGGGAGTGTGGGGTTTCAAGTGGGAAAGGGTATGCATGGGATTAACGTGCATGAGAAAACAAGTGTGGGTGATGGGTTGAGTGGAGTAGTATCCTTAGTATCTCAAGAGAAAGGATGGGTTTCACCCAAAAAAGCGGCAAGAGAGAAGGAGAAGGGGAAAGCAATCTCGAGCACAAACAAAAATGGAGGAAGGTTTGATGTGCTCAACGAAGCCGAGAAGGAAAGTGGAGTAGAAGATGGGGAAATCTCAAAGCAAGAAATGGAGATATCATCGCAAGAAGACACTAGTGTTGGGAAACCAAGGAGAGGGTGCTCCCCACCACCTCCGGTTGATTTGGAAACAATCTCACCACAACCCGAAGTTTTCAAGGCTATACGTGAGAAGGGTTTGAGGCAACAAAAGAACACACGTGGAGGCAAGGGGTGCACCCCCTCACCTTGAATCCATGAATGTCCTAATATGGAACGTGCGCGGTGCAAATGGACCCGGCCGTGCACACATGATAAGGGGTCGACTAAGGGAGGAGAAACCGGACATCGTTTGTCTTGTGGAGCACAAAGTGAAATTGAAGAAATTGGCAAGATTCAAGCGTGCAATTTGGCCCCATGCGTGGGTGGGAAATAACTTGATTGTTGATTCCGGGAGAATCCTAGTACTTTGGAATGAACATGTGGTTGATCTTGAAGTTAAGTTTGAGTCAACCCAAATGCTCCACTTCGAAGGTTGCTTGAGAAACGGAGTTGTGTTCGTCCTCACGGCTATATATGGAGAGAATGGACACATTGATAGACGAATCTTGTGGCGGGACCTTGAATCCGTGGAGCCTACAACGTCAATGCCTTGGTTGGTAGGAGGCGATTTTAATTGCATTCGATGGGCGTGGGAAAAACGAGGAGGAGGGGGAGTAAATGAGGCTGCAATAAAAGATTTCAATGAGAGTGTGGATGCCCGACAACTCCTAGAGATGCCTTCCTCGGGTGGAGAGTTCACTTGGTCGAATTCTTCCGAAGGAAGTGCTTGCATTGAAACTCGAATTGATCGGATCTTGATGAATAACGCATGGTTAGAAAAGTTTCCACAATCTCACTATGTAGTGGGGGAGAAGGCTTTAAGTGACCATGCAACACTTGTCATGAGAACGGAAGGAAACGAGAGAAGGAAGGCGCGGATGTTTAGGTTCGAAAACCATTGGGTGGAGCATGAGGATTTCCTTTCGATAGTCGAAGGGGCTTGGGCAACACTTGTAAATGGCACTCCTATGTTTCGTGTGGTGGAGAAATTGAATGAAGTCAAAGAGGCACTCAAGAGGTGGAGTGCGAGTAAGTTTGGAAATGTTGAAAACAAAGTAAAGCAAGCCCGGGAAGCTCTTGAGGATGTAAGGAGAAGAAGGAGTGAAAATCCGGTGGATGGATCACTTGATATTATTGAGGGGGCTGCAAAAGACGAGCTTGCACGTGTCCTTGCTTGGGAGGAATCCATTGTTAGGCAAAAATCAAGAGTTAAGTGGTTAAAGGAGGGGGATCGGAATACCCGGTTTTTCCATGCGCAACTTCGAGTGAGGAGAGCCACCAATCAAGTGAGAAGAGTGTGTGAGGGTGAGAGCATTGTGGAGGAGGAGGGGGAAATCCGTGAAGCGTTTCGACGCTTTTTTTCTAACTTGTTTGCTAGTGATTTTCAGGTACAACCTATTAAGCCATCGATAATTTTGCCCCTCCTTGAGCCCTCGGAAGGGGAGGGCCTAGTTCAAAAGATAACCATGAAGGAGTTGGAGGATGTTGTTTTGAATGCAAATGTGGACAAAGCGCCGGGGCCCGATGGCTTTAATGCCATGTTCTTCAAGGCGGCATGGAGGATAGTAAAGAAGGACGTGTTTAAGGCGGTGGATTCTTGCTTGAGTAGTGGGAAGTTATTGGCCAAGTGGAACTACACATCCATCACGATCATACCAAAGAAGAAAGCACCTTCCATGGTAGAAGACTATAGGCCCATAGCCTTATGCAACATGACGTACCGATTCACCTCAAAGGTCCTTGCAAATCGATTGAAGGGGCTACTCCCAAAGCTAGTAGGAGAACATCAAAGTGCTTTCATTCAAGGAAGGAGAATTGGGGATAACATCCTCCTTGCACACGAATTGTGCCATAATCTTCATCTCGGCAAGGGGAAAGGAAGAATGTGCATGAAGCTTGATATTAGGAAGGCTTATGACTCCATCTCGTGGGAGTTTCTTGATCAAGTGATGCTGAAATTTGGTTTCCCCAAGAAGTGGAGGACGACCATCTTGGCTTGTGTGAAGGCATCATTTGTTGTGACGGTAAATGGAGCAAACTCTACACCTTTTCGAGCTACAAATGGGTTGCGACAAGGAGACCCGTTAGCCCCATATTTGTTCGTTATGTGCATGGAGGTATTGAGCAAGATGGTGAACATGGCGGTGGAGGAAGGAAGGATAGAACCCTTAGTTTGTGGAGACATGGTCGTGTCCCACTTATTGTTCGCCGATGATGTTCTATTATTTGCAAAGGCCACAAGAGAGAATGCCCATGCAATTAAAGAGGTACTTGCAGAATTTACGGCATGTTCGGGACTGAAATTCAACGTCTCAAAAAGTCAGATTTTCATGGGAGGAGATATCCAACATGGGCAATGGATTGAGGAGCATCTTGGTATGGAAAGGAGGGAATTTCCGGTGGTCTACCTAGGCTTGCCGCTATTTTCGGGAAGAATGGGAAGAAATCATTGCACATCCCTTGTAAACAAAGTGAAGGCTCGCCTTAGCTCATGGCAGCAACACTTTCTCTCCATTGCCGGAAGAGTGGAGCTTGTGAGAAGCGTGTTGGTTTCTCTTAGCATATATTGGACATCCGCTTTTCTTCTTCCAAGGCGAGTCCTACACGAATTGGAGAGCATCATGAGTAGATTCATATGGGGGGGTCCGAAGAAGTGGGTGGCGGTAGCTTGGAAAGATGTGTGTACTCCAAAGGATGAAGGAGGACTTGGCCTTAAACGCTTAACGGAGTGGAACGATGTGGGCCTCCTTCGCTTGTTTTGGCTAGTCGTGGAAGGTGGTAACTCACTTTGGGTGAAGTGCATTCGCCAAAAATACTTAAAGACACGCTCTATTTGGCTTGCAAGACCCCCATCCTCCTCCTCGTGGGCTTGGCGAGGGATACTTCGAGTGCGTGACATTGCAAGGCGGCATATTCATTACAAGGTGGGAAATGGGGAGGACATAAGATTCTTCCAATATCCTTGGTGTGGGGAGCCATTCCAATGCACAACTTGGGGGGAACGTTTACACTATGAAGTGGGGGTACCATGGGACATCAAAGTGGCCTTCTTCATCAAGGATGGTCGTTGGGCTCTACCACCACCAAGGTCACGTATAATGGAGGAGTTATGGGACAAGATTAGGCTTATACCTATCCTTGGAGGACGTGATGGGCCAGCAAGGATAAATGGAAGGGGTGAATCATTTGGGATGAAAGAGGCTTGGAAGTGGGTGAGGGAACCGGGCGCCAAAGTAGCATGGACGAAAGTGGTGTGGCACAAACACGCCATCCCAAAGCATGCCCTCACGGCTTGGAGAGCACTAAGGGGCCGACTTGTCACAAAGAAGCTTATGAACCAAAGAGGAGCCACACATGACCCCACTTGCGTTCTTTGCGAGGAAATGGAGGAGGATATAGAACACCTATTTTGGGGATGTCTATACACGAGAGAGGTATGGAAAAGGATACTTGCAAGCCTACAACTCAGCCCATACTTTGCAAGTACTCTTGAGGGGGAGGCAACACGACTCTTGCATGCTAGTGGTAGTAAAGTAGACAAGGTAGTGCGAAGATGGGCATTAAGTGCTATGGTACATGAAAGTTGGCAAGAGAGGAATAGAAGGATCTTCGAGGGAGAGAAGAAACGGCCGGACGAACTCATGAGGCTCATAAAGGACACAATCCGATGCATGGGAGACAAGATCAAGGTATTAGCAAGAAATGAAGAAGAACTCGCACACTTCGAGCTGATTTGGTTGTAATAAAATGTAGTGTGGTTGTCTTTGCGCATGAGCACATTGTAATAGTTCTTTTTGTATAGCGCATAGGTAGAAATACGGATTTCATTGTATGGTGTGGCTGGTTTATGCGTGTGGCATAAACCCGCGCTCAAAAGCTCATTTTTGTAGGTTGTAAACAATACTTATCAATAGAATTAGAGGCTAAGCCTCCCTTTTTGCTTTGCAAAAAAAAAAAGAGTGTAGGACGAAAGAGAGGGAAATTGGGAAACGGGGAGACGGAACAAGATGATAGACGGAGATGGAGAGAGAGAGCTAGAAGGAGAAGGAGAGAGAGGAGAGGCGGACAGAGGGGGAGAGAGTGAGAAGGGAAAGGAGAGGGAGAGAGGAGAGATAGAGGAAGAGAAGTAGAGAGAACCATAGGGAATGAGAGAGAGGGAGAAGGAGAGAGATAAGGAGGGAGTGAAACAGAGGAGGAGAGTGTGAATTAGAACGAGAAGAAGAGAGAGGAGAGAGAGGAGTCCACGATTTACAGAAGCGGAGAGAGAGAAAGAGAAGGAGAGATGAAGAAGCATTGAGAGAGAGAGGAAAGGGAGAGGGAGAAAGAGTGAGAGAAGGGGAGAGAGAGAGAGAGTCCGTAAGTGAGCTAGATGGAGGAGGACGAGGAGAAGGAGAGAGAGAAGGAATAGGAGATTGGAAGGGAAGGAGAAGGAGAGAAGGAAAGAGAGAGGGAGAAGGAGAAGTAGAGACCAATGGTAAGAAGAGGGAGAAATAGAGAGGAGAGAGAAGGGGGAGAGAGAAAGAGAGAAGGAGAGAGACAAAGAGAGAGGAGGGAGGTAAGGAGGAGAACGAGAAAGGCGGAGAAGGGGAGAGACAAAGGGGGAGGAGAGAGATAAGGAGGAGAACGAGAGGAGAGAGAGAGAGAGAGTGAAGGTGACGGAGAGGGATGAGAGAGAGAGAGGAGGAAGAGAAGGAGGGAGAAGAAGGGGAGAGAAGAAGAAGGAGAACAAGGAGAGAAAAGGAGAAGGGGAGAGTGGGGAGAAGATGAGGAGAGAGAGAAGGACAAGGGGAGCGAAAGGGGAGGAGACCGAGAAGGAGAAGGAGTGGAAGAGAGGAGAGATAGAGAAGGAGGAGAGAGAAGGAAAGAGAGAGAGAAGAAGGTGACGGAGAGCGAGAGAGTAAGGTAGAGTGAGAGAGGAGGGGAGAGAGTGAAGGAGAGGGAGATGGGGGAGGGGAGGGAGAAGGAGACGGAAACGGAGACGGAGACGGAGAGAGAGGGAGAGAGAAAGAGCGGAGATGGAGATAGAGAGAGAGAGATGCAAGAGGAGAGGGAGAGAGAGAAGGAGAAGGCAAGAGAGAGAGGGGGAGAGACAAGAAGATGAGAGAGATGGAGAAGGAAAAGGGGATAGAGGAGAGGGATTGAAGTAGAGGAGAGGGAGGGAAGGAGATTGAAGACGAAGAGTGAAGGATAAGGAGAGAGAAGATAGAAGGAAAGAGAGAATCAGAGAGAGGAGTGAGAAGTTGAGGGAGCGGGACAATAAGAGAGAGTGAAGAACAAGGAGAAGGAGGGAGAGAGAAGGAAAGAGAAGGAGAGAGGGGAGAGAAGGAAGGATAAGAATAGAGAAAGACGTAGAAGGAGGAGAGAGGGAAGATAAGGAGTGAGGGGGAGACATGAGAGAGAAGGAGAGGGAGAAGGAGCGAGAGGAGGAGGGACATGCAAGGAGAAAGAGAAGGAGAAGGTGGAAAGAGAGATGGAGGAGAGAGGGAAAGAGATGAGAGAGAGAGGGGGGAATGAGAAGGAGAGTGAGAGAGAGAACGAAACGGATAGAGAGAAGGAGGAGAGTTGAGAGAAAGAGAAGTAGAAATAGAAAGAATGGGATAAGGAGAGATAGTGAAAAAGAGAGACAAGAGACGGAGAGAGAGAGAGAAAGAGAAGGGGGAGGGAGAGGGAGAGGGAAGTAGGATAGTGAAGGAGAGAGAGTACTAAGGAGAGGACAAAAGGAGAAAAAGAGAGAGAAGGAGATGGCGAAGGCGAAGGGTAGAGATGAAGAAAGAAAGAGAGGGATAAGGGGAAGGAGAGAACGAGAGAGAAGGAGATGCAGAGGGTTAGAAAGAGTGAAGAAGCGGAGAGAGACGGAGAAGGAGAAGGAAAAAGACAAGAAGAAAAAGGAGAGAGAGGCAGCGAAGGAGAAGGAGATGGAGAGAAGTTGAGAGAAAAGGTGGAGAGATCAACAAAGGAGGGAGAGAGGGAAGGACGAGAAGGCGAGGGAGAGGGGAACGAGAGAGGTGCAACATGACGTACCGATTCACCTCAAAGGTCCTTGCAAATCGATTGAAGGGGCTACTCCCAAAGCTAGTAGGAGAACATCAAAGTGCTTTCATTCAAGGAAGGAGAATTGGGGATAACATCCTCCTTGCACACGAATTGTGCCATAATCTTCATCTCGGCAAGGGGAAAGGAAGAATGTGCATGAAGCTTGATATTAGGAAGGCTTATGACTCCATCTCGTGGGAGTTTCTTGATCAAGTGATGCTGAAATTTGGTTTCCCCAAGAAGTGGAGGACGACCATCTTGGCTTGTGTGAAGGCATCATTTGTTGTGACGGTAAATGGAGCAAACTCTACACCTTTTCGAGCTACAAATGGGTTGCGACAAGGAGACCCGTTAGCCCCATATTTGTTCGTTATGTGCATGGAGGTATTGAGCAAGATGGTGAACATGGCGGTGGAGGAAGGAAGGATAGAACCCTTAGTTTGTGGAGACATGGTCGTGTCCCACTTATTGTTCGCCGATGATGTTCTATTATTTGCAAAGGCCACAAGAGAGAATGCCCATGCAATTAAAGAGGTACTTGCAGAATTTACGGCATGTTCGGGACTGAAATTCAACGTCTCAAAAAGTCAGATTTTCATGGGAGGAGATATCCAACATGGGCAATGGATTGAGGAGCATCTTGGTATGGAAAGGAGGGAATTTCCGGTGGTCTACCTAGGCTTGCCGCTATTTTCGGGAAGAATGGGAAGAAATCATTGCACATCCCTTGTAAACAAAGTGAAGGCTCGCCTTAGCTCATGGCAGCAACACTTTCTCTCCATTGCCGGAAGAGTGGAGCTTGTGAGAAGCGTGTTGGTTTCTCTTAGCATATATTGGACATCCGCTTTTCTTCTTCCAAGGCGAGTCCTACACGAATTGGAGAGCATCATGAGTAGATTCATATGGGGGGGTCCGAAGAAGTGGGTGGCGGTAGCTTGGAAAGATGTGTGTACTCCAAAGGATGAAGGAGGACTTGGCCTTAAACGCTTAACGGAGTGGAACGATGTGGGCCTCCTTCGCTTGTTTTGGCTAGTCGTGGAAGGTGGTAACTCACTTTGGGTGAAGTGCATTCGCCAAAAATACTTAAAGACACGCTCTATTTGGCTTGCAAGACCCCCATCCTCCTCCTCGTGGGCTTGGCGAGGGATACTTCGAGTGCGTGACATTGCAAGGCGGCATATTCATTACAAGGTGGGAAATGGGGAGGACATAAGATTCTTCCAATATCCTTGGTGTGGGGAGCCATTCCAATGCACAACTTGGGGGGAACGTTTACACTATGAAGTGGGGGTACCATGGGACATCAAAGTGGCCTTCTTCATCAAGGATGGTCGTTGGGCTCTACCACCACCAAGGTCACGTATAATGGAGGAGTTATGGGACAAGATTAGGCTTATACCTATCCTTGGAGGACGTGATGGGCCAGCAAGGATAAATGGAAGGGGTGAATCATTTGGGATGAAAGAGGCTTGGAAGTGGGTGAGGGAACCGGGCGCCAAAGTAGCATGGACGAAAGTGGTGTGGCACAAACACGCCATCCCAAAGCATGCCCTCACGGCTTGGAGAGCACTAAGGGGCCGACTTGTCACAAAGAAGCTTATGAACCAAAGAGGAGCCACACATGACCCCACTTGCGTTCTTTGCGAGGAAATGGAGGAGGATATAGAACACCTATTTTGGGGATGTCTATACACGAGAGAGGTATGGAAAAGGATACTTGCAAGCCTACAACTCAGCCCATACTTTGCAAGTACTCTTGAGGGGGAGGCAACACGACTCTTGCATGCTAGTGGTAGTAAAGTAGACAAGGTAGTGCGAAGATGGGCATTAAGTGCTATGGTACATGAAAGTTGGCAAGAGAGGAATAGAAGGATCTTCGAGGGAGAGAAGAAACGGCCGGACGAACTCATGAGGCTCATAAAGGACACAATCCGATGCATGGGAGACAAGATCAAGGTATTAGCAAGAAATGAAGAAGAACTCGCACACTTCGAGCTGATTTGGTTGTAATAAAATGTAGTGTGGTTGTCTTTGCGCATGAGCACATTGTAATAGTTCTTTTTGTATAGCGCATAGGTAGAAATACGGATTTCATTGTATGGTGTGGCTGGTTTATGCGTGTGGCATAAACCCGCGCTCAAAAGCTCATTTTTGTAGGTTGTAAACAATACTTATCAATAGAATTAGAGGCTAAGCCTCCCTTTTTGCTTTGCAAAAAAAAAAAGTGGGGAGAGAGAGATGGAGAGTGTAGGACGAAAGAGAGGGAAATTGGGAAACGGGGAGACGGAACAAGATGATAGACGGAGATGGAGAGAGAGAGCTAGAAGGAGAAGGAGAGAGAGGAGAGGCGGACAGAGGGGGAGAGAGTGAGAAGGGAAAGGAGAGGGAGAGAGGAGAGATAGAGGAAGAGAAGTAGAGAGAAGCATAGGGAATGAGAGAGAGGGAGAAGGAGAGAGATAAGGAGGGAGTGAAACAGAGGAGGAGAGTGTGAATTAGAACGAGAAGAAGAGAGAGGAGAGAGAGGAGTCCACGATTTACAGAAGCGGAGAGAGAGAAAGAGAAGGAGAGATGAAGAAGCATTGAGAGAGAGAGGAAAGGGAGAGGGAGAAAGAGTGAGAGAAGGGGAGAGAGAGAGAGTCCGTAAGTGAGCTAGATGGAGGAGGACGAGGAGAAGGAGAGAGAGAAGGAATAGGAGATTGGAAGGGAAGGAGAAGGAGAGAAGGAAAGAGAGAGGGAGAAGGAGAAGTAGAGACCAATGGTAAGAAGAGGGAGAAATAGAGAGGAGAGAGAAGGGGGAGAGAGAAAGAGAGAAGGAGAGAGACAAAGAGAGAGGAGGGAGGTAAGGAGGAGAACGAGAAAGGCGGAGAAGGGGAGAGACAAAGGGGGAGGAGAGAGATAAGGAGGAGAACGAGAGGAGTGAGAGAGAGAGTGAAGGTGACGGAGAGGGATGAGAGAGAGAGAGGAGGAAGAGAAGGAGGGAGAAGAAGGGGAGAGAAGAAGAAGGAGAACAAGGAGAGAAAAGGAGAAGGGGAGAGTGGGGAGAAGATGAGGAGAGAGAGAAGGACAAGGGGAGCGAAAGGGGAGGAGACCGAGAAGGAGAAGGAGTGGAAGAGAGGAGAGATAGAGAAGGAGGAGAGAGAAGGAAAGAGAGAGAGAAGAAGGAGACGGAGAGCGAGAGAGTAAGGTAGAGTGAGAGAGGAGGGGAGAGAGTGAAGGAGAGGGAGATGGGGGAGGGGAGGGAGAAGGAGACGGAAACGGAGACGGAGAGAGAGGGAGAGAGAAAGAGCGGAGATGGAGATAGAGAGAGAGAGAGATGCAAGAGGAGAGGGAGAGAGAGAAGGAGAAGGCAAGAGAGAGAGGGGGAGAGACAAGAAGATGAGAGAGATGGAGAAGGAAAAGGGGATAGAGGAGAGGGATTGAAGTAGAGGAGAGGGAGGGAAGGAGATTGAAGACGAAGAGTGAAGGATAAGGAGAGAGAAGATAGAAGGAAAGAGAGAATCAGAGAGAGGAGTGAGAAGTTGAGGGAGCGGGACAATAAGAGAGAGTGAAGAACAAGGAGAAGGAGGGAGAGAGAAGGAAAGAGAAGGAGAGAGGGGAGAGAAGGAAGGATAAGAATAGAGAAAGAAGTAGAAGGAGGAGAGAGGGAAAGATAAGGAGAGAGGGGGAGACATGAGAGAGAAGGAGAGGGAGAAGGAGCGAGAGGAGGAGGGACATGCAAGGAGAAAGAGAAGGAGAAGGTGGAAAGAGAGATGGAGGAGAGAGGGAAAGAGATGAGAGAGAGAGGGGGGAATGAGAAGGAGAGTGAGAGAGAGAACGAAACGGATAGAGAGAAGGAGGAGAGTTGAGAGAAAGAGAAGTAGAAATAGAAAGAATGGGATAAGGAGAGATAGTGAAAAAGAGAGACCAGAGACGGAGAGAGAGAGAGAGAAAGAGAAGGGGGAGGGAGAGGGAAGTAGGAGAGGGAAGTAGGATAGTGAAGGAGAGAGAGTACTAAGGAGAGGACAAAAGGAGAAAAAGAGAGAGAAGGAGATGGAGAAGGCGAAGGGTAGAGATGGAGAAAGAAAGAGAGGGATAAGGGGAAGGAGAGAACGAGAGAGAAGGAGATGCAGAGGGTTAGAAAGAGTGAAGAAGCGGAGAGAGACGGAGAAGGAGAAGGAGAAGGAAAAAGACAAGAAGAAAAAGGAGAGAGAGGCAGCGAAGGAGAAGGAGATGGAGAGAAGTTGAGAGAAAAGGTGGAGAGATCGACAAAGGAGGGAGAGAGGGAAGGACGAGAAGGCGAGGGAGAGGGGAACGAGAGAGGTGCGAGAGAGAAGGAGGGGGAAGAAGGAGAAGGAGAAGTGGGGAGAGAGAGATGGAGAGTGTAGGACGAAAGAGAGGGAAATTGGGAAACGGGGAGACGGAACAAGATGATAGACGGAGATGGAGAGAGAGAGCTAGAAGGAGAAGGAGAGAGAGGAGAGGCAGACAGAGGGGGAGAGAGTGAGAAGGGAAAGGAGAGGGAGAGAGGAGAGATAGAGGAAGAGAAGTAGAGAGAACCATAGGGAATGAGAGAGAGGGAGAAGGAGAGAGATAAGGAGGGAGTGAAACAGAGGAGGAGAGTGTGAATTAGAACGAGAAGAAGAGAGAGGAGAGAGAGGAGTCCACGATTTACAGAAGCGGAGAGAGAGAAAGAGAAGGAGAGATGAAGAAGCATTGAGAGAGAGTGGAAAGGGAAAGGGAGAAAGAGTGAGAGAAGGGGAGAGAGAGAGAGTCCGTAAGTGAGCTAGATGGAGGAGGACGAGGAGAAGGAGAGAGAGAAGGAATAGGAGATTGGAAGGGAAGGAGAAGGAGAGAAGGAAAGAGAGAGGGAGAAGGAGAAGTAGAGACCAATGGTAAGAAGAGGGAGAAATAGAGAGGAGAGAGAAGGGGGAGAGAGAAAGAGAGAAGGAGAGAGACAAAGAGAGAGGAGGGAGGTAAGGAGGAGAACGAGAAAGGCGGAGAAGGGGAGAGACAAAGGGGGAGGAGAGAGATAAGGAGGAGAACGAGAGGAGTGAGAGAGAGAGTGAAGGTGACGGAGAGGGATGAGAGAGAGAGAGGAGGAAGAGAAGGAGGGAGAAGAAGGGGAGAGAAGAAGAAGGAGAACAAGGAGAGAAAAGGAGAAGGGGAGAGTGGGGAGAAGATGAGGAGAGAGAGAAGGACAAGGGGAGCGAAAGGGGAGGAGACCGAGAAGGAGAAGGAGTGGAAGAGAGGAGAGATAGAGAAGGAGGAGAGAGAAGGAAAGAGAGAGAGAAGAAGGAGACGGAGAGCGAGAGAGTAAGGTAGAGTGAGAGAGGAGGGGAGAGAGTGAAGGAGAGGGAGATGGGGGAGGGGAGGGAGAAGGAGACGGAAACGGAGACGGAGACGGAGAGAGAGGGAGAGAGAAAGAGCGGAGATGGAGATAGAGAGAGAGAGAGATGCAAGAGGAGAGGGAGAGAGAGAAGGAGAAGGCAAGAGAGAGAGGGGGAGAGACAAGAAGATGAGAGAGATGGAGAAGGAAAAGGGGATAGAGGAGAGGGATTGAAGTAGAGGAGAGGGAGGGAAGGAGATTGAAGACGAAGAGTGAAGGATAAGGAGAGAGAAGATAGAAGGAAAGAGAGAATCAGAGAGAGGAGTGCGAAGTTGAGGGAGCGGGACAATAAGAGAGAGTGAAGAACAAGGAGAAGGAGGGAGAGAGAAGGAAAGAGAAGGAGAGAGGGGAGAGAAGGAAGGATAAGAATAGAGAAAGAAGTAGAAGGAGGAGAGAGGGAAAGATAAGGAGAGAGGGGGAGACATGAGAGAGAAGGATAGGGAGAAGGAGCGAGAGGAGGAGGGACATGCAAGGAGAAAGAGAAGGAGAAGGTGGAAAGAGAGATGGAGGAGAGAGGGAAAGAGATGAGAGAGAGAGGGGGGAATGAGAAGGAGAGTGAGAGAGAGAACGAAACGGATAGAGAGAAGGAGGAGAGTTGAGAGAAAGAGAAGTAGAAATAGAAAGAATGGGATAAGGAGAGATAGTGAAAAAGAGAGACAAGAGACGGAGAGAGAGAGAGAAAGAGAAGGGGGAGGGAGAGGGAAGTAGGAGAGGGAAGTAGGATAGTGAAGGAGAGAGAGTACTAAGGAGAGGACAAAAGGTGAAAAAGAGAGAGAAGGAGATGGAGAAGGCGAAGGGTAGAGATGGAGAAAGAAAGAGAGGGATAAGGGGAAGGAGAGAACGAGAGAGAAGGAGATGCAGAGGGTTAGAAAGAGTGAAGAAGCGGAGAGAGACGGAGAAGGAGAAGGAGAAGGAAAAAGACAAGAAGAAAAAGGAGAGAGAGGCAGCGAAGGAGAAGGAGATGAAGAGAAGTTGAGAGAAAAGGTGGAGAGATCGACAAAGGAGGAAGAGGGGAACGAGAGAGGTGCGAGAGAGAAGGAGGGGGAAGGAGAAGGAGAAGTGGGGAGAGAGAGATGGAGAGTGTAGGACGAAAGAGAGGGAAATTGGGAAACGGGGAGACGGAACAAGATGATAGACGGAGATGGAGAGAGAGAGCTAGAAGGAGAAGGAGAGAGAGGAGAGGCGGACAGAGGGGGAGAGAGTGAGAAGGGAAAGGAGAGGGAGAGAGGAGAGATAGAGGAAGAGAAGTAGAGAGAAGCATAGGGAATGAGAGAGAGGGAGAAGGAGAGAGATAAGGAGGGAGTGAAACAGAGGAGGAGAGTGTGAATTAGAACGAGAAGAAGAGAGAGGAGAGAGAGGAGTCCACGATTTACAGAAGCGGAGAGAGAGAAAGAGAAGGAGAGATGAAGAAGCATTGAGAGAGAGAGGAAAGGGAGAGGGAGAAAGAGTGAGAGAAGGGGAGAGAGAGAGAGTCCGTAAGTGAGCTAGATGGAGGAGGACGAGGAGAAGGAGAGAGAGAAGGAATAGGAGATTGGAAGGGAAGGAGAAGGAGAGAAGGAAAGAGAGAGGGAGAAGGAGAAGTAGAGACCAATGGTAAGAAGAGGGAGAAATAGAGAGGAGAGAGAAGGGGGAGAGAGAAAGAGAGAAGGAGAGAGACAAAGAGAGAGGAGGGAGGTAAGGAGGAGAACGAGAAAGGCGGAGAAGGGGAGAGACAAAGGGGGAGGAGAGAGATAAGGAGGAGAACGAGAGGAGTGAGAGAGAGAGTGAAGGTGACGGAGAGGGATGAGAGAGAGAGAGGAGGAAGAGAAGGAGGGAGAAGAAGGGGAGAGAAGAAGAAGGAGAACAAGGAGAGAAAAGGAGAAGGGGAGAGTGGGGAGAAGATGAGGAGAGAGAGAAGGACAAGGGGAGCGAAAGGGGAGGAGACCGAGAAGGAGAAGGAGTGGAAGAGAGGAGAGATAGAGAAGGAGGAGAGAGAAGGAAAGAGAGAGAGAAGAAGGAGACGGAGAGCGAGAGAGTAAGGTAGAGTGAGAGAGGAGGGGAGAGAGTGAAGGAGAGGGAGATGGGGGAGGGGAGGGAGAAGGAGACGGAAACGGAGACGGAGAGAGAGGGAGAGAGAAAGAGCGGAGATGGAGATAGAGAGAGAGAGAGATGCAAGAGGAGAGGGAGAGAGAGAAGGAGAAGGCAAGAGAGAGAGGGGGAGAGACAAGAAGATGAGAGAGATGGAGAAGGAAAAGGGGATAGAGGAGAGGGATTGAAGTAGAGGAGAGGGAGGGAAGGAGATTGAAGACGAAGAGTGAAGGATAAGGAGAGAGAAGATAGAAGGAAAGAGAGAATCAGAGAGAGGAGTGAGAAGTTGAGGGAGCGGGACAATAAGAGAGAGTGAAGAACAAGGAGAAGGAGGGAGAGAGAAGGAAAGAGAAGGAGAGAGGGGAGAGAAGGAAGGATAAGAATAGAGAAAGAAGTAGAAGGAGGAGAGAGGGAAAGATAAGGAGAGAGGGGGAGACATGAGAGAGAAGGAGAGGGAGAAGGAGCGAGAGGAGGAGGGACATGCAAGGAGAAAGAGAAGGAGAAGGTGGAAAGAGAGATGGAGGAGAGAGGGAAAGAGATGAGAGAGAGAGGGGGGAATGAGAAGGAGAGTGAGAGAGAGAACGAAACGGATAGAGAGAAGGAGGAGAGTTGAGAGAAAGAGAAGTAGAAATAGAAACAATGGGATAAGGAGAGATAGTGAAAAAGAGAGACAAGAGACGGAGAGAGAGAGAGAAAGAGAAGGGGGAGGGAGAGGGAGAGGGAAGTAGGATAGTGAAGGAGAGAGAGTACTAAGGAGAGGACGAAAGGAGAAAAAGAGAGAGAAGGAGATGGAGAAGGCGAAGGGTAGAGATGGAGAAAGAAAGAGAGGGATAAGGGGAAGGAGAGAACGAGAGAGAAGGAGATGCAGAGGGTTAGAAAGAGTGAAGAAGCGGAGAGAGACGGAGAAGGAGAAGGAGAAGGAAAAAGACAAGAAGAAAAAGGAGAGAGAGGCAGCGAAGGAGAAGGAGATGGAGAGAAGTTGAGAGAAAAGGTGGAGAGATCGACAAAGGAGGGAGAGAGGGAAGGACGAGAAGGCGAGGGAGAGGGGAACGAGAGAGGTGCGAGAGAGAAGGAGGGGGAAGGAGAAGGAGAAGTGGGGAGAGAGAGATGGAGAGTGTAGGACGAAAGAGAGGGAAATTGGGAAACGGGGAGACGGAACAAGATGATAGACGGAGATGGAGAGAGAGAGCTAGAAGGAGAAGGAGAGAGAGGAGAGGCGGACAGAGGGGGAGAGAGTGAGAAGGGAAAGGAGAGGGAGAGAGGAGAGATAGAGGAAGAGAAGTAGAGAGAAGCATAGGGAATGAGAGAGAGGGAGAAGGAGAGAGATAAGGAGGGAGTGAAACAGAGGAGGAGAGTGTGAATTAGAACGAGAAGAAGAGAGAGGAGAGAGAGGAGTCCACGATTTACAGAAGCGGAGAGAGAGAAAGAGAAGGAGAGATGAAGAAGCATTGAGAGAGAGAGGAAAGGGAGAGGGAGAAAGAGTGAGAGAAGGGGAGAGAGAGAGAGTCTGTAAGTGAGCTAGATGGAGGAGGACGAGGAGAAGGAGAGAGAGAAGGAATAGGAGATTGGAAGGGAAGGAGAAGGAGAGAAGGAAAGAGAGAGGGAGAAGGAGAAGTAGAGACCAATGGTAAGAAGAGGGAGAAATAGAGAGGAGAGAGAAGGGGGAGAGAGAAAGAGAGAAGGAGAGAGACAAAGAGAGAGGAGGGAGGTAAGGAGGAGAACGAGAAAGGCGGAGAAGGGGAGAGACAAAGGGGGAGGAGAGAGATAAGGAGGAGAACGAGAGGAGTGAGAGAGAGAGTGAAGGTGACGGAGAGGGATGAGAGAGAGAGAGGAGGAAGAGAAGGAGGGAGAAGAAGGGGAGAGAAGAAGAAGGAGAACAAGGAGAGAAAAGGAGAAGGGGAGAGTGGGGAGAAGATGAGGAGAGAGAGAAGGACAAGGGGAGCGAAAGGGGAGGAGACCGAGAAGGAGAAGGAGTGGAAGAGAGGAGAGATAGAGAAGGAGGAGAGAGAAGGAAAGAGAGAGAGAAGAAGGAGACGGAGAGCGAGAGAGTAAGGTAGAGTGAGAGAGGAGGGGAGAGAGTGAAGGAGAGGGAGATGGGGGAGGGGAGGGAGAAGGAGACGGAAACGGAGACGGAGAGAGAGGGAGAGAGAAAGAGCGGAGATGGAGATAGAGAGAGAGAGAGATGCAAGAGGAGAGGGAGAGAGAGAAGGAGAAGGCAAGAGAGAGAGGGGGAGAGACAAGAAGATGAGAGAGATGGAGAAGGAAAAGGGGATAGAGGAGAGGGATTGAAGTAGAGGAGAGGGAGGGAAGGAGATTGAAGACGAAGAGTGAAGGATAAGGAGAGAGAAGATAGAAGGAAAGAGAGAATCAGAGAGAGGAGTGAGAAGTTGAGGGAGCGGGACAATAAGAGAGAGTGAAGAACAAGGAGAAGGAGGGAGAGAGAAGGAAAGAGAAGGAGAGAGGGGAGAGAAGGAAGGATAAGAATAGAGAAAGAAGTAGAAGGAGGAGAGAGGGAAAGATAAGGAGAGAGGGGGAGACATGAGAGAGAAGGAGAGGGAGAAGGAGCGAGAGGAGGAGGGACATGCAAGGAGAAAGAGAAGGAGAAGGTGGAAAGAGAGATGGAGGAGAGAGGGAAAGAGATGAGAGAGAGAGGGGGGAATGAGAAGGAGAGTGAGAGAGAGAACGAAACGGATAGAGAGAAGGAGGAGAGTTGAGAGAAAGAGAAGTAGAAATAGAAAGAATGGGATAAGGAGAGATAGTGAAAAAGAGAGACAAGAGACGGAGAGAGAGAGAGAGAAAGAGAAGGGGGAGGGAGAGGGAAGTAGGAGAGGGAAGTAGGATAGTGAAGGAGAGAGAGTACTAAGGAGAGGACAAAAGGAGAAAAAGAGAGAGAAGGAGATGGAGAAGGCGAAGGGTAGAGATGGAGAAAGAAAGAGAGGGATAAGGGGAAGGAGAGAACGAGAGAGAAGGAGATGCAGAGGGTTAGAAAGAGTGAAGAAGCGGAGAGAGACGGAGAAGGAGAAGGAGAAGGAAAAAGACAAGAAGAAAAAGGAGAGAGAGGCAGCGAAGGAGAAGGAGATGGAGAGAAGTTGAGAGAAAAGGTGGAGAGATCGACAAAGGAGGGAGAGAGGGAAGGACGAGAAGGCGAGGGAGAGGGGAACGAGAGAGGTGCGAGAGAGAAGGAGGGGGAAGAAGGAGAAGGAGAAGTGGGGAGAGAGAGATGGAGAGTGTAGGACGAAAGAGAGGGAAATTGGGAAACGGGGAGACGGAACAAGATGATAGACGGAGATGGAGAGAGAGAGCTAGAAGGAGAAGGAGAGAGAGGAGAGGCAGACAGAGGGGGAGAGAGTGAGAAGGGAAAGGAGAGGGAGAGAGGAGAGATAGAGGAAGAGAAGTAGAGAGAACCATAGGGAATGAGAGAGAGGGAGAAGGAGAGAGATAAGGAGGGAGTGAAACAGAGGAGGAGAGTGTGAATTAGAACGAGAAGAAGAGAGAGGAGAGAGAGGAGTCCACGATTTACAGAAGCGGAGAGAGAGAAAGAGAAGGAGAGATGAAGAAGCATTGAGAGAGAGTGGAAAGGGAAAGGGAGAAAGAGTGAGAGAAGGGGAGAGAGAGAGAGTCCGTAAGTGAGCTAGATGGAGGAGGACGAGGAGAAGGAGAGAGAGAAGGAATAGGAGATTGGAAGGGAAGGAGAAGGAGAGAAGGAAAGAGAGAGGGAGAAGGAGAAGTAGAGACCAATGGTAAGAAGAGGGAGAAATAGAGAGGAGAGAGAAGGGGGAGAGAGAAAGAGAGAAGGAGAGAGACAAAGAGAGAGGAGGGAGGTAAGGAGGAGAACGAGAAAGGCGGAGAAGGGGAGAGACAAAGGGGGAGGAGAGAGATAAGGAGGAGAACGAGAGGAGTGAGAGAGAGAGTGAAGGTGACGGAGAGGGATGAGAGAGAGAGAGGAGGAAGAGAAGGAGGGAGAAGAAGGGGAGAGAAGAAGAAGGAGAACAAGGAGAGAAAAGGAGAAGGGGAGAGTGGGGAGAAGATGAGGAGAGAGAGAAGGACAAGGGGAGCGAAAGGGGAGGAGACCGAGAAGGAGAAGGAGTGGAAGAGAGGAGAGATAGAGAAGGAGGAGAGAGAAGGAAAGAGAGAGAGAAGAAGGAGACGGAGAGCGAGAGAGTAAGGTAGAGTGAGAGAGGAGGGGAGAGAGTGAAGGAGAGGGAGATGGGGGAGGGGAGGGAGAAGGAGACGGAAACGGAGACGGAGACGGAGAGAGAGGGAGAGAGAAAGAGCGGAGATGGAGATAGAGAGAGAGAGAGATGCAAGAGGAGAGGGAGAGAGAGAAGGAGAAGGCAAGAGAGAGAGGGGGAGAGACAAGAAGATGAGAGAGATGGAGAAGGAAAAGGGGATAGAGGAGAGGGATTGAAGTAGAGGAGAGGGAGGGAAGGAGATTGAAGACGAAGAGTGAAGGATAAGGAGAGAGAAGATAGAAGGAAAGAGAGAATCAGAGAGAGGAGTGCGAAGTTGAGGGAGCGGGACAATAAGAGAGAGTGAAGAACAAGGAGAAGGAGGGAGAGAGAAGGAAAGAGAAGGAGAGAGGGGAGAGAAGGAAGGATAAGAATAGAGAAAGAAGTAGAAGGAGGAGAGAGGGAAAGATAAGGAGAGAGGGGGAGACATGAGAGAGAAGGATAGGGAGAAGGAGCGAGAGGAGGAGGGACATGCAAGGAGAAAGAGAAGGAGAAGGTGGAAAGAGAGATGGAGGAGAGAGGGAAAGAGATGAGAGAGAGAGGGGGGAATGAGAAGGAGAGTGAGAGAGAGAACGAAACGGATAGAGAGAAGGAGGAGAGTTGAGAGAAAGAGAAGTAGAAATAGAAAGAATGGGATAAGGAGAGATAGTGAAAAAGAGAGACAAGAGACGGAGAGAGAGAGAGAAAGAGAAGGGGGAGGGAGAGGGAAGTAGGAGAGGGAAGTAGGATAGTGAAGGAGAGAGAGTACTAAGGAGAGGACAAAAGGAGAAAAAGAGAGAGAAGGAGATGGAGAAGGCGAAGGGTAGAGATGGAGAAAGAAAGAGAGGGATAAGGGGAAGGAGAGAACGAGAGAGAAGGAGATGCAGAGGGTTAGAAAGAGTGAAGAAGCGGAGAGAGACGGAGAAGGAGAAGGAGAAGGAAAAAGACAAGAAGAAAAAGGAGAGAGAGGCAGCGAAGGAGAAGGAGATGGAGAGAAGTTGAGAGAAAAGGTGGAGAGATCGACAAAGGAGGGAGAGAGGGAAGGACGAGAAGGCGAGGGAGAGGGGAACGAGAGAGGTGCGAGAGAGAAGGAGGGGGAAGGAGAAGGAGAAGTGGGGAGAGAGAGATGGAGAGTGTAGGACGAAAGAGAGGGAAATTGGGAAACGGGGAGACGGAACAAGATGATAGACGGAGATGGAGAGAGAGAGCTAGAAGGAGAAGGAGAGAGAGGAGAGGCGGACAGAGGGGGAGAGAGTGAGAAGGGAAAGGAGAGGGAGAGAGGAGAGATAGAGGAAGAGAAGTAGAGAGAAGCATAGGGAATGAGAGAGAGGGAGAAGGAGAGAGATAAGGAGGGAGTGAAACAGAGGAGGAGAGTGTGAATTAGAACGAGAAGAAGAGAGAGGAGAGAGAGGAGTCCACGATTTACAGAAGCGGAGAGAGAGAAAGAGAAGGAGAGATGAAGAAGCATTGAGAGAGAGAGGAAAGGGAGAGGGAGAAAGAGTGAGAGAAGGGGAGAGAGAGAGAGTCCGTAAGTGAGCTAGATGGAGGAGGACGAGGAGAAGGAGAGAGAGAAGGAATAGGAGATTGGAAGGGAAGGAGAAGGAGAGAAGGAAAGAGAGAGGGAGAAGGAGAAGTAGAGACCAATGGTAAGAAGAGGGAGAAATAGAGAGGAGAGAGAAGGGGGAGAGAGAAAGAGAGAAGGAGAGAGACAAAGAGAGAGGAGGGAGGTAAGGAGGAGAACGAGAAAGGCGGAGAAGGGGAGAGACAAAGGGGGAGGAGAGAGATAAGGAGGAGAACGAGAGGAGTGAGAGAGAGAGTGAAGGTGACGGAGAGGGATGAGAGAGAGAGAGGAGGAAGAGAAGGAGGGAGAAGAAGGGGAGAGAAGAAGAAGGAGAACAAGGAGAGAAAAGGAGAAGGGGAGAGTGGGGAGAAGATGAGGAGAGAGAGAAGGACAAGGGGAGCGAAAGGGGAGGAGACCGAGAAGGAGAAGGAGTGGAAGAGAGGAGAGATAGAGAAGGAGGAGAGAGAAGGAAAGAGAGAGAGAAGAAGGAGACGGAGAGCGAGAGAGTAAGGTAGAGTGAGAGAGGAGGGGAGAGAGTGAAGGAGAGGGAGATGGGGGAGGGGAGGGAGAAGGAGACGGAAACGGAGACGGAGACGGAGAGAGAGGGAGAGAGAAAGAGCGGAGATGGAGATAGAGAGAGAGAGAGATGCAAGAGGAGAGGGAGAGAGAGAAGGAGAAGGCAAGAGAGAGAGGGGGAGAGACAAGAAGATGAGAGAGATGGAGAAGGAAAAGGGGATAGAGGAGAGGGATTGAAGTAGAGGAGAGGGAGGGAAGGAGATTGAAGACGAAGAGTGAAGGATAAGGAGAGAGAAGATAGAAGGAAAGAGAGAATCAGAGAGAGGAGTGCGAAGTTGAGGGAGCGGGACAATAAGAGAGAGTGAAGAACAAGGAGAAGGAGGGAGAGAGAAGGAAAGAGAAGGAGAGAGGGGAGAGAAGGAAGGATAAGAATAGAGAAAGAAGTAGAAGGAGGAGAGAGGGAAAGATAAGGAGAGAGGGGGAGACATGAGAGAGAAGGATAGGGAGAAGGAGCGAGAGGAGGAGGGACATGCAAGGAGAAAGAGAAGGAGAAGGTGGAAAGAGAGATGGAGGAGAGAGGGAAAGAGATGAGAGAGAGAGGGGGGAATGAGAAGGAGAGTGAGAGAGAGAACGAAACGGATAGAGAGAAGGAGGAGAGTTGAGAGAAAGAGAAGTAGAAATAGAAAGAATGGGATAAGGAGAGATAGTGAAAAAGAGAGACAAGAGACGGAGAGAGAGAGAGAAAGAGAAGGGGGAGGGAGAGGGAAGTAGGAGAGGGAAGTAGGATAGTGAAGGAGAGAGAGTACTAAGGAGAGGACAAAAGGAGAAAAAGAGAGAGAAGGAGATGGAGAAGGCGAAGGGTAGAGATGGAGAAAGAAAGAGAGGGATAAGGGGAAGGAGAGAACGAGAGAGAAGGAGATGCAGAGGGTTAGAAAGAGTGAAGAAGCGGAGAGAGACGGAGAAGGAGAAGGAGAAGGAAAAAGACAAGAAGAAAAAGGAGAGAGAGGCAGCGAAGGAGAAGGAGATGGAGAGAAGTTGAGAGAAAAGGTGGAGAGATCGACAAAGGAGGAAGAGGGGAACGAGAGAGGTGCGAGAGAGAAGGAGGGGGAAGGAGAAGGAGAAGTGGGGAGAGAGAGATGGAGAGTGTAGGACGAAAGAGAGGGAAATTGGGAAACGGGGAGACGGAACAAGATGATAGACGGAGATGGAGAGAGAGAGCTAGAAGGAGAAGGAGAGAGAGGAGAGGCGGACAGAGGGGGAGAGAGTGAGAAGGGAAAGGAGAGGGAGAGAGGAGAGATAGAGGAAGAGAAGTAGAGAGAAGCATAGGGAATGAGAGAGAGGGAGAAGGAGAGAGATAAGGAGGGAGTGAAACAGAGGAGGAGAGTGTGAATTAGAACGAGAAGAAGAGAGAGGAGAGAGAGGAGTCCACGATTTACAGAAGCGGAGAGAGAGAAAGAGAAGGAGAGATGAAGAAGCATTGAGAGAGAGAGGAAAGGGAGAGGGAGAAAGAGTGAGAGAAGGGGAGAGAGAGAGAGTCCGTAAGTGAGCTAGATGGAGGAGGACGAGGAGAAGGAGAGAGAGAAGGAATAGGAGATTGGAAGGGAAGGAGAAGGAGAGAAGGAAAGAGAGAGGGAGAAGGAGAAGTAGAGACCAATGGTAAGAAGAGGGAGAAATAGAGAGGAGAGAGAAGGGGGAGAGAGAAAGAGAGAAGGAGAGAGACAAAGAGAGAGGAGGGAGGTAAGGAGGAGAACGAGAAAGGCGGAGAAGGGGAGAGACAAAGGGGGAGGAGAGAGATAAGGAGGAGAACGAGAGGAGTGAGAGAGAGAGTGAAGGTGACGGAGAGGGATGAGAGAGAGAGAGGAGGAAGAGAAGGAGGGAGAAGAAGGGGAGAGAAGAAGAAGGAGAACAAGGAGAGAAAAGGAGAAGGGGAGAGTGGGGAGAAGATGAGGAGAGAGAGAAGGACAAGGGGAGCGAAAGGGGAGGAGACCGAGAAGGAGAAGGAGTGGAAGAGAGGAGAGATAGAGAAGGAGGAGAGAGAAGGAAAGAGAGAGAGAAGAAGGAGACGGAGAGCGAGAGAGTAAGGTAGAGTGAGAGAGGAGGGGAGAGAGTGAAGGAGAGGGAGATGGGGGAGGGGAGGGAGAAGGAGACGGAAACGGAGACGGAGAGAGAGGGAGAGAGAAAGAGCGGAGATGGAGATAGAGAGAGAGAGAGATGCAAGAGGAGAGGGAGAGAGAGAAGGAGAAGGCAAGAGAGAGAGGGGGAGAGACAAGAAGATGAGAGAGATGGAGAAGGAAAAGGGGATAGAGGAGAGGGATTGAAGTAGAGGAGAGGGAGGGAAGGAGATTGAAGACGAAGAGTGAAGGATAAGGAGAGAGAAGATAGAAGGAAAGAGAGAATCAGAGAGAGGAGTGAGAAGTTGAGGGAGCGGGACAATAAGAGAGAGTGAAGAACAAGGAGAAGGAGGGAGAGAGAAGGAAAGAGAAGGAGAGAGGGGAGAGAAGGAAGGATAAGAATAGAGAAAGAAGTAGAAGGAGGAGAGAGGGAAAGATAAGGAGAGAAGGGGAGACATGAGAGAGAAGGAGAGGGAGAAGGAGCGAGAGGAGGAGGGACATGCAAGGAGAAAGAGAAGGAGAAGGTGGAAAGAGAGATGGAGGAGAGAGGGAAAGAGATGAGAGAGAGAGGGGGGAATGAGAAGGAGAGTGAGAGAGAGAACGAAACGGATAGAGAGAAGGAGGAGAGTTGAGAGAAAGAGAAGTAGAAATAGAAAGAATGGGATAAGGAGAGATAGTGAAAAAGAGAGACAAGAGACGGAGAGAGAGAGAGAAAGAGAAGGGGGAGGGAGAGGGAGAGGGAAGTAGGATAGTGAAGGAGAGAGAGTACTAAGGAGAGGACGAAAGGAGAAAAAGAGAGAGAAGGAGATGGAGAAGGCGAAGGGTAGAGATGGAGAAAGAAAGAGAGGGATAAGGGGAAGGAGAGAACGAGAGAGAAGGAGATGCAGAGGGTTAGAAAGAGTGAAGAAGCGGAGAGAGACGGAGAAGGAGAAGGAGAAGGAAAAAGACAAGAAGAAAAAGGAGAGAGAGGCAGCGAAGGAGAAGGAGATGGAGAGAAGTTGAGAGAAAAGGTGGAGAGATCGACAAAGGAGGGAGAGAGGGAAGGACGAGAAGGCGAGGGAGAGGGGAACGAGAGAGGTGCGAGAGAGAAGGAGGGGGAAGGAGAAGGAGAAGTGGGGAGAGAGAGATGGAGAGTGTAGGACGAAAGAGAGGGAAATTGGGAAACGGGGAGACGGAACAAGATGATAGACGGAGATGGAGAGAGAGAGCTAGAAGGAGAAGGAGAGAGAGGAGAGGCGGACAGAGGGGGAGAGAGTGAGAAGGGAAAGGAGAGGGAGAGAGGAGAGATAGAGGAAGAGAAGTAGAGAGAAGCATAGGGAATGAGAGAGAGGGAGAAGGAGAGAGATAAGGAGGGAGTGAAACAGAGGAGGAGAGTGTGAATTAGAACGAGAAGAAGAGAGAGGAGAGAGAGGAGTCCACGATTTACAGAAGCGGAGAGAGAGAAAGAGAAGGAGAGATGAAGAAGCATTGAGAGAGAGTGGAAAGGGAGAGGGAGAAAGAGTGAGAGAAGGGGAGAGAGAGAGAGTCCGTAAGTGAGCTAGATGGAGGAGGACGAGGAGAAGGAGAGAGAGAAGGAATAGGAGATTGGAAGGGAAGGAGAAGGAGAGAAGGAAAGAGAGAGGGAGAAGGAGAAGTAGAGACCAATGGTAAGAAGAGGGAGAAATAGAGAGGAGAGAGAAGGGGGAGAGAGAAAGAGAGAAGGAGAGAGACAAAGAGAGAGGAGGGAGGTAAGGAGGAGAACGAGAAAGGCGGAGAAGGGGAGAGACAAAGGGGGAGGAGAGAGATAAGGAGGAGAACGAGAGGAGTGAGAGAGAGAGTGAAGGTGACGGAGAGGGATGAGAGAGAGAGAGGAGGAAGAGAAGGAGGGAGAAGAAGGGGAGAGAAGAAGAAGGAGAACAAGGAGAGAAAAGGAGAAGGGGAGAGTGGGGAGAAGATGAGGAGAGAGAGAAGGACAAGGGGAGCGAAAGGGGAGGAGACCGAGAAGGAGAAGGAGTGGAAGAGAGGAGAGATAGAGAAGGAGGAGAGAGAAGGAAAGAGAGAGAGAAGAAGGAGACGGAGAGCGAGAGAGTAAGGTAGAGTGAGAGAGGAGGGGAGAGAGTGAAGGAGAGGGAGATGGGGGAGGGGAGGGAGAAGGAGACGGAAACGGAGACGGAGACGGAGAGAGAGGGAGAGAGAAAGAGCGGAGATGGAGATAGAGAGAGAGAGATGCAAGAGGAGAGGGAGAGAGAGAAGGAGAAGGCAAGAGAGAGAGGGGGAGAGACAAGAAGATGAGAGAGATGGAGAAGGAAAAGGGGATAGAGGAGAGGGATTGAAGTAGAGGAGAGGGAGGGAAGGAGATTGAAGACGAAGAGTGAAGGATAAGGAGAGAGAAGATAGAAGGAAAGAGAGAATCAGAGAGAGGAGTGAGAAGTTGAGGGAGCGGGACAATAAGAGAGAGTGAAGAACAAGGAGAAGGAGGGAGAGAGAAGGAAAGAGAAGGAGAGAGGGGAGAGAAGGAAGGATAAGAATAGAGAAAGAAGTAGAAGGAGGAGAGAGGGAAAGATAAGGAGAGAGGGGGAGACATGAGAGAGAAGGAGAGGGAGAAGGAGCGAGAGGAGGAGGGACATGCAAGGAGAAAGAGAAGGAGAAGGTGGAAAGAGAGATGGAGGAGAGAGGGAAAGAGATGAGAGAGAGAGGGGGGAATGAGAAGGAGAGTGAGAGAGAGAACGAAACGGATAGAGAGAAGGAGGAGAGTTGAGAGAAAGAGAAGTAGAAATAGAAAGAATGGGATAAGGAGAGATAGTGAAAAAGAGAGACAAGAGACGGAGAGAGAGAGAGAAAGAGAAGGGGGAGGGAGAGGGAGAGGGAAGTAGGATAGTGAAGGAGAGAGAGTACTAAGGAGAGGACGAAAGGAGAAAAAGAGAGAGAAGGAGATGGAGAAGGCGAAGGGTAGAGATGGAGAAAGAAAGAGAGGGATAAGGGGAAGGAGAGAACGAGAGAGAAGGAGATGCAGAGGGTTAGAAAGAGTGAAGAAGCGGAGAGAGACGGAGAAGGAGAAGGAGAAGGAAAAAGACAAGAAGAAAAAGGAGAGAGAGGCAGCGAAGGAGAAGGAGATGGAGAGAAGTTGAGAGAAAAGGTGGAGAGATCGACAAAGGAGGGAGAGAGGGAAGGACGAGAAGGCGAGGGAGAGGGGAACGAGAGAGGTGCGAGAGAGAAGGAGGGGGAAGGAGAAGGAGAAGTGGGGAGAGAGAGATGGAGAGTGTAGGACGAAAGAGAGGGAAATTGGGAAACGGGGAGACGGAACAAGATGATAGACGGAGATGGAGAGAGAGAGCTAGAAGGAGAAGGAGAGAGAGGAGAGGCGGACAGAGGGGGAGAGAGTGAGAAGGGAAAGGAGAGGGAGAGAGGAGAGATAGAGGAAGAGAAGTAGAGAGAAGCATAGGGAATGAGAGAGAGGGAGAAGGAGAGAGATAAGGAGGGAGTGAAACAGAGGAGGAGAGTGTGAATTAGAACGAGAAGAAGAGAGAGGAGAGAGAGGAGTCCACGATTTACAGAAGCGGAGAGAGAGAAAGAGAAGGAGAGATGAAGAAGCATTGAGAGAGAGAGGAAAGGGAGAGGGAGAAAGAGTGAGAGAAGGGGAGAGAGAGAGAGTCCGTAAGTGAGCTAGATGGAGGAGGACGAGGAGAAGGAGAGAGAGAAGGAATAGGAGATTGGAAGGGAAGGAGAAGGAGAGAAGGAAAGAGAGAGGGAGAAGGAGAAGTAGAGACCAATGGTAAGAAGAGGGAGAAATAGAGAGGAGAGAGAAGGGGGAGAGAGAAAGAGAGAAGGAGAGAGACAAAGAGAGAGGAGGGAGGTAAGGAGGAGAACGAGAAAGGCGGAGAAGGGGAGAGACAAAGGGGGAGGAGAGAGATAAGGAGGAGAACGAGAGGAGTGAGAGAGAGAGTGAAGGTGACGGAGAGGGATGAGAGAGAGAGAGGAGGAAGAGAAGGAGGGAGAAGAAGGGGAGAGAAGAAGAAGGAGAACAAGGAGAGAAAAGGAGAAGGGGAGAGTGGGGAGAAGATGAGGAGAGAGAGAAGGACAAGGGGAGCGAAAGGGGAGGAGACCGAGAAGGAGAAGGAGTGGAAGAGAGGAGAGATAGAGAAGGAGGAGAGAGAAGGAAAGAGAGAGAGAAGAAGGAGACGGAGAGCGAGAGAGTAAGGTAGAGTGAGAGAGGAGGGGAGAGAGTGAAGGAGAGGGAGATGGGGGAGGGGAGGGAGAAGGAGACGGAAACGGAGACGGAGACGGAGAGAGAGGGAGAGAGAAAGAGCGGAGATGGAGATAGAGAGAGAGAGAGATGCAAGAGGAGAGGGAGAGAGAGAAGGAGAAGGCAAGAGAGAGAGGGGGAGAGACAAGAAGATGAGAGAGATGGAGAAGGAAAAGGGGATAGAGGAGAGGGATTGAAGTAGAGGAGAGGGAGGGAAGGAGATTGAAGACGAAGAGTGAAGGATAAGGAGAGAGAAGATAGAAGGAAAGAGAGAATCAGAGAGAGGAGTGAGAAGTTGAGGGAGCGGGACAATAAGAGAGAGTGAAGAACAAGGAGAAGGAGGGAGAGAGAAGGAAAGAGAAGGAGAGAGGGGAGAGAAGGAAGGATAAGAATAGAGAAAGAAGTAGAAGGAGGAGAGAGGGAAAGATAAGGAGAGAGGGGGAGACATGAGAGAGAAGGAGAGGGAGAAGGAGCGAGAGGAGGAGGGACATGCAAGGAGAAAGAGAAGGAGAAGGTGGAAAGAGAGATGGAGGAGAGAGGGAAAGAGATGAGAGAGAGAGGGGGGAATGAGAAGGAGAGTGAGAGAGAGAACGAAACGGATAGAGAGAAGGAGGAGAGTTGAGAGAAAGAGAAGTAGAAATAGAAAGAATGGGATAAGGAGAGATAGTGAAAAAGAGAGACAAGAGACGGAGAGAGAGAGAGAAAGAGAAGGGGGAGGGAGAGGGAGAGGGAAGTAGGATAGTGAAGGAGAGAGAGTACTAAGGAGAGGACGAAAGGAGAAAAAGAGAGAGAAGGAGATGGAGAAGGCGAAGGGTAGAGATGGAGAAAGAAAGAGAGGGATAAGGGGAAGGAGAGAACGAGAGAGAAGGAGATGCAGAGGGTTAGAAAGAGTGAAGAAGCGGAGAGAGACGGAGAAGGAGAAGGAGAAGGAAAAAGACAAGAAGAAAAAGGAGAGAGAGGCAGCGAAGGAGAAGGAGATGGAGAGAAGTTGAGAGAAAAGGTGGAGAGATCGACAAAGGAGGGAGAGAGGGAAGGACGAGAAGGCGAGGGAGAGGGGAACGAGAGAGGTGCGAGAGAGAAGGAGGGGGAAGGAGAAGGAGAAGTGGGGAGAGAGAGATGGAGAGTGTAGGACGAAAGAGAGGGAAATTGGGAAACGGGGAGACGGAACAAGATGATAGACGGAGATGGAGAGAGAGAGCTAGAAGGAGAAGGAGAGAGAGGAGAGGCGGACAGAGGGGGAGAGAGTGAGAAGGGAAAGGAGAGGGAGAGAGGAGAGATAGAGGAAGAGAAGTAGAGAGAAGCATAGGGAATGAGAGAGAGGGAGAAGGAGAGAGATAAGGAGGGAGTGAAACAGAGGAGGAGAGTGTGAATTAGAACGAGAAGAAGAGAGAGGAGAGAGAGGAGTCCACGATTTACAGAAGCGGAGAGAGAGAAAGAGAAGGAGAGATGAAGAAGCATTGAGAGAGAGAGGAAAGGGAGAGGGAGAAAGAGTGAGAGAAGGGGAGAGAGAGAGAGTCCGTAAGTGAGCTAGATGGAGGAGGACGAGGAGAAGGAGAGAGAGAAGGAATAGGAGATTGGAAGGGAAGGAGAAGGAGAGAAGGAAAGAGAGAGGGAGAAGGAGAAGTAGAGACCAATGGTAAGAAGAGGGAGAAATAGAGAGGAGAGAGAAGGGGGAGAGAGAAAGAGAGAAGGAGAGAGACAAAGAGAGAGGAGGGAGGTAAGGAGGAGAACGAGAAAGGCGGAGAAGGGGAGAGACAAAGGGGGAGGAGAGAGATAAGGAGGAGAACGAGAGGAGTGAGAGAGAGAGTGCAGGTGACGGAGAGGGATGAGAGAGAGAGAGGAGGAAGAGAAGGAGGGAGAAGAAGGGGAGAGAAGAAGAAGGAGAACAAGGAGAGAAAAGGAGAAGGGGAGAGTGGGGAGAAGATGAGGAGAGAGAGAAGGACAAGGGGAGCGAAAGGGGAGGAGACCGAGAAGGAGAAGGAGTGGAAGAGAGGAGAGATAGAGAAGGAGGAGAGAGAAGGAAAGAGAGAGAGAAGAAGGAGACGGAGAGCGAGAGAGTAAGGTAGAGTGAGAGAGGAGGGGAGAGAGTGAAGGAGAGGGAGATGGGGGAGGGGAGGGAGAAGGAGACGGAAACGGAGACGGAGACGGAGAGAGAGGGAGAGAGAAAGAGCGGAGATGGAGATAGAGAGAGAGAGAGAGATGCAAGAGGAGAGGGAGAGAGAGAAGGAGAAGGCAAGAGAGAGAGGGGGAGAGACAAGAAGATGAGAGAGATGGAGAAGGAAAAGGGGATAGAGGAGAGGGATTGAAGTAGAGGAGAGGGAGGGAAGGAGATTGAAGACGAAGAGTGAAGGATAAGGAGAGAGAAGATAGAAGGAAAGAGAGAATCAGAGAGAGGAGTGAGAAGTTGAGGGAGCGGGACAATAAGAGAGAGTGAAGAACAAGGAGGAGGGAGAGAGAAGGAAAGAGAAGGAGAGAGGGGAGAGAAGGAAGGATAAGAATAGAGAAAGAAGTAGAAGGAGGAGAGAGGGAAAGATAAGGAGAGAGGGGGAGACATGAGAGAGAAGGAGAGGGAGAAGGAGCGAGAGGAGGAGGGACATGCAAGGAGAAAGAGAAGGAGAAGGTGGAAAGAGAGATGGAGGAGAGAGGGAAAGAGATGAGAGAGAGAGGGGGGAATGAGAAGGAGAGTGAGAGAGAGAACGAAACGGATAGAGAGAAGGAGGAGAGTTGAGAGAAAGAGAAGTAGAAATAGAAAGAATGGGATAAGGAGAGATAGTGAAAAAGAGAGACAAGAGACGGAGAGAGAGAGAGAAAGAGAAGGGGGAGGGAGAGGGAGAGGGAAGTAGGATAGTGAAGGAGAGAGAGTACTAAGGAGAGGACGAAAGGAGAAAAAGAGAGAGAAGGAGATGGAGAAGGCGAAGGGTAGAGATGGAGAAAGAAAGAGAGGGATAAGGGGAAGGAGAGAACGAGAGAGAAGGAGATGCAGAGGGTTAGAAAGAGTGAAGAAGCGGAGAGAGACGGAGAAGGAGAAGGAGAAGGAAAAAGACAAGAAGAAAAAGGAGAGAGAGGCAGCGAAGGAGAAGGAGATGGAGAGAAGTTGAGAGAAAAGGTGGAGAGATCGACAAAGGAGGGAGAGAGGGAAGGACAAGAAGGCGAGGGAGAGGGGAACGAGAGAGGTGCGAGAGAGAAGGAGGGGGAAGGAGAAGGAGAAGTGGGGAGAGAGAGATGGAGAGTGTAGGACGAAAGAGAGGGAAATTGGGAAACGGGGAGACGGAACAAGATGATAGACGGAGATGGAGAGAGAGAGCTAGAAGGAGAAGGAGAGAGAGGAGAGGCGGACAGAGGGGGAGAGAGTGAGAAGGGAAAGGAGAGGGAGAGAGGAGAGATAGAGGAAGAGAAGTAGAGAGAAGCATAGGGAATGAGAGAGAGGGAGAAGGAGAGAGATAAGGAGGGAGTGAAACAGAGGAGGAGAGTGTGAATTAGAACGAGAAGAAGAGAGAGGAGAGAGAGGAGTCCACGATTTACAGAAGCGGAGAGAGAGAAAGAGAAGGAGAGATGAAGAAGCATTGAGAGAGAGAGGAAAGGGAGAGGGAGAAAGAGTGAGAGAAGGGAAGAGAGAGAGAGTCCGTAAGTGAGCTAGATGGAGGAGGACGAGGAGAAGGAGAGAGAGAAGGAATAGGAGATTGGAAGGGAAGGAGAAGGAGAGAAGGAAAGAGAGAGGGAGAAGGAGAAGTAGAGACCAATGGTAAGAAGAGGGAGAAATAGAGAGGAGAGAGAAGGGGGAGAGAGAAAGAGAGAAGGAGAGAGACAAAGAGAGAGGAGGGAGGTAAGGAGGAGAACGAGAAAGGCGGAGAAGGGGAGAGACAAAGGGGGAGGAGAGAGATAAGGAGGAGAACGAGAGGAGTGAGAGAGAGAGTGAAGGTGACGGAGAGGGATGAGAGAGAGAGAGGAGGAAGAGAAGGAGGGAGAAGAAGGGGAGAGAAGAAGAAGGAGAACAAGGAGAGAAAAGGAGAAGGGGAGAGTGGGGAGAAGATGAGGAGAGAGAGAAGGACAAGGGGAGCGAAAGGGGAGGAGACCGAGAAGGAGAAGGAGTGGAAGAGAGGAGAGATAGAGAAGGAGGAGAGAGAAGGAAAGAGAGAGAGAAGAAGGAGACGGAGAGCGAGAGAGTAAGGTAGAGTGAGAGAGGAGGGGAGAGAGTGAAGGAGAGGGAGATGGGGGAGGGGAGGGAGAAGGAGACGGAAACGGAGACGGAGACGGAGAGAGAGGGAGAGAGAAAGAGCGGATATGGAGATAGAGAGAGAGATGCAAGAGGAGAGGGAGAGAGAGAAGGAGAAGGCAAGAGAGAGAGGGGGAGAGACAAGAAGATGAGAGAGATGGAGAAGGAAAAGGGGATAGAGGAGAGGGATTGAAGTAGAGGAGAGGGAGGGAAGGAGATTGAAGACGAAGAGTGAAGGATAAGGAGAGAGAAGATAGAAGGAAAGAGAGAATCAGAGAGAGGAGTGAGAAGTTGAGGGAGCGGGACAATAAGAGAGAGTGAAGAACAAGGAGAAGGAGGGAGAGAGAAGGAAAGAGAAGGAGAGAGGGGAGAGAAGGAAGGATAAGAATAGAGAAAGAAGTAGAAGGAGGAGAGAGGGAAAGATAAGGAGAGAGGGGGAGACATGAGAGAGAAGGAGAGGGAGAAGGAGCGAGAGGAGGAGGGACATGCAAGGAGAAAGAGAAGGAGAAGGTGGAAAGAGAGATGGAGGAGAGAGGGAAAGAGATGAGAGAGAGAGGGGGGAATGAGAAGGAGAGTGAGAGAGAGAACGAAACGGATAGAGAGAAGGAGGAGAGTTGAGAGAAAGAGAAGTAGAAATAGAAAGAATGGGATAAGGAGAGATAGTGAAAAAGAGAGACAAGAGACGGAGAGAGAGAGAGAAAGAGAAGGGGGAGGGAGAGGGAGAGGGAAGTAGGATAGTGAAGGAGAGAGAGTACTAAGGAGAGGACGAAAGGAGAAAAAGAGAGAGAAGGAGATGGAGAAGGCGAAGGGTAGAGATGGAGAAAGAAAGAGAGGGATAAGGGGAAGGAGAGAACGAGAGAGAAGGAGATGCAGAGGGTTAGAAAGAGTGAAGAAGCGGAGAGAGACGGAGAAGGAGAAGGAGAAGGAAAAAGACAAGAAGAAAAAGGAGAGAGAGGCAGCGAAGGAGAAGGAGATGGAGAGAAGTTGAGAGAAAAGGTGGAGAGATCGACAAAGGAGGGAGAGAGGGAAGGACAAGAAGGCGAGGGAGAGGGGAACGAGAGAGGTGCGAGAGAGAAGGAGGGGGAAGGAGAAGGAGAAGTGGGGAGAGAGAGATGGAGAGTGTAGGACGAAAGAGAGGGAAATTGGGAAACGGGGAGACGGAACAAGATGATAGACGGAGATGGAGAGAGAGAGCTAGAAGGAGAAGGAGAGAGAGGAGAGGCGGACAGAGGGGGAGAGAGTGAGAAGGGAAAGGAGAGGGAGAGAGGAGAGATAGAGGAAGAGAAGTAGAGAGAAGCATAGGGAATGAGAGAGAGGGAGAAGGAGAGAGATAAGGAGGGAGTGAAACAGAGGAGGAGAGTGTGAATTAGAACGAGAAGAAGAGAGAGGAGAGAGAGGAGTCCACGATTTACAGAAGCGGAGAGAGAGAAAGAGAAGGAGAGATGAAGAAGCATTGAGAGAGAGAGGAAAGGGAGAGGGAGAAAGAGTGAGAGAAGGGGAGAGAGAGAGAGTCCGTAAGTGAGCTAGATGGAGGAGGACGAGGAGAAGGAGAGAGAGAAGGAATAGGAGATTGGAAGGGAAGGAGAAGGAGAGAAGGAAAGAGAGAGGGAGAAGGAGAAGTAGAGACCAATGGTAAGAAGAGGGAGAAATAGAGAGGAGAGAGAAGGGGGAGAGAGAAAGAGAGAAGGAGAGAGACAAAGAGAGAGGAGGGAGGTAAGGAGGAGAACGAGAAAGGCGGAGAAGGGGAGAGACAAAGGGGGAGGAGAGAGATAAGGAGGAGAACGAGAGGAGTGAGAGAGAGAGTGAAGGTGACGGAGAGGGATGAGAGAGAGAGAGGAGGAAGAGAAGGAGGGAGAAGAAGGGGAGAGAAGAAGAAGGAGAACAAGGAGAGAAAAGGAGAAGGGGAGAGTGGGGAGAAGATGAGGAGAGAGAGAAGGACAAGGGGAGCGAAAGGGGAGGAGACCGAGAAGGAGAAGGAGTGGAAGAGAGGAGAGATAGAGAAGGAGGAGAGAGAAGGAAAGAGAGAGAGAAGAAGGAGACGGAGAGCGAGAGAGTAAGGTAGAGTGAGAGAGGAGGGGAGAGAGTGAAGGAGAGGGAGATGGGGGAGGGGAGGGAGAAGGAGACGGAAACGGAGACGGAGACGGAGAGAGAGGGAGAGAGAAAGAGCGGAGATGGAGATAGAGAGAGAGAGAGATGCAAGAGGAGAGGGAGAGAGAGAAGGAGAAGGCAAGAGAGAGAGGGGGAGAGACAAGAAGATGAGAGAGATGGAGAAGGAAAAGGGGATAGAGGAGAGGGATTGAAGTAGAGGAGAGGGAGGGAAGGAGATTGAAGACGAAGAGTGAAGGATAAGGAGAGAGAAGATAGAAGGAAAGAGAGAATCAGAGAGAGGAGTGAGAAGTTGAGGGAGCGGGACAATAAGAGAGAGTGAAGAACAAGGAGAAGGAGGGAGAGAGAAGGAAAGAGAAGGAGAGAGGGGAGAGAAGGAAGGATAAGAATAGAGAAAGAAGTAGAAGGAGGAGAGAGGGAAAGATAAGGAGAGAGGGGGAGACATGAGAGAGAAGGAGAGGGAGAAGGAGCGAGAGGAGGAGGGACATGCAAGGAGAAAGAGAAGGAGAAGGTGGAAAGAGAGATGGAGGAGAGAGGGAAAGAGATGAGAGAGAGAGGGGGGAATGAGAAGGAGAGTGAGAGAGAGAACGAAACGGATAGAGAGAAGGAGGAGAGTTGAGAGAAAGAGAAGTAGAAATAGAAAGAATGGGATAAGGAGAGATAGTGAAAAAGAGAGACAAGAGACGGAGAGAGAGAGAGAAAGAGAAGGGGGAGGGAGAGGGAGAGGGAAGTAGGATAGTGAAGGAGAGAGAGTACTAAGGAGAGGACGAAAGGAGAAAAAGAGAGAGAAGGAGATGGAGAAGGCGAAGGGTAGAGATGGAGAAAGAAAGAGAGGGATAAGGGGAAGGAGAGAACGAGAGAGAAGGAGATGCAGAGGGTTAGAAAGAGTGAAGAAGCGGAGAGAGACGGAGAAGGAGAAGGAGAAGGAAAAAGACAAGAAGAAAAAGGAGAGAGAGGCAGCGAAGGAGAAGGAGATGGAGAGAAGTTGAGAGAAAAGGTGGAGAGATCGACAAAGGAGGGAGAGAGGGAAGGATAAGAAGGCGAGGGAGAGGGGAACGAGAGAGGTGCGAGAGAGAAGGAGGGGGAAGGAGAAGGAGAAGTGGGGAGAGAGAGATGGAGAGTGTAGGACGAAAGAGAGGGAAATTGGGAAACGGGGAGACGGAACAAGATGATAGACGGAGATGGAGAGAGAGAGCTAGAAGGAGAAGGAGAGAGAGGAGAGGCGGACAGAGGGGGAGAGAGTGAGAAGGGAAAGGAGAGGGAGAGAGGAGAGATAGAGGAAGAGAAGTAGAGAGAAGCATAGGGAATGAGAGAGAGGGAGAAGGAGAGAGATAAGGAGGGAGTGAAACAGAGGAGGAGAGTGTGAATTAGAACGAGAAGAAGAGAGAGGAGAGAGAGGAGTCCACGATTTACAGAAGCGGAGAGAGAGAAAGAGAAGGAGAGATGAAGAAGCATTGAGAGAGAGAGGAAAGGGAGAGGGAGAAAGAGTGAGAGAAGGGGAGAGAGAGAGAGTCCGTAAGTGAGCTAGATGGAGGAGGACGAGGAGAAGGAGAGAGAGAAGGAATAGGAGATTGGAAGGGAAGGAGAAGGAGAGAAGGAAAGAGAGAGGGAGAAGGAGAAGTAGAGACCAATGGTAAGAAGAGGGAGAAATAGAGAGGAGAGAGAAGGGGGAGAGAGAAAGAGAGAAGGAGAGAGACAAAGAGAGAGGAGGGAGGTAAGGAGGAGAACGAGAAAGGCGGAGAAGGGGAGAGACAAAGGGGGAGGAGAGAGATAAGGAGGAGAACGAGAGGAGTGAGAGAGAGAGTGAAGGTGACGGAGAGGGATGAGAGAGAGAGAGGAGGAAGAGAAGGAGGGAGAAGAAGGGGAGAGAAGAAGAAGGAGAACAAGGAGAGAAAAGGAGAAGGGGAGAGTGGGGAGAAGATGAGGAGAGAGAGAAGGACAAGGGGAGCGAAAGGGGAGGAGACCGAGAAGGAGAAGGAGTGGAAGAGAGGAGAGATAGAGAAGGAGGAGAGAGAAGGAAAGAGAGAGAGAAGAAGGAGACGGAGAGCGAGAGAGTAAGGTAGAGTGAGAGAGGAGGGGAGAGAGTGAAGGAGAGGGAGATGGGGGAGGGGAGGGAGAAGGAGACGGAAACGGAGACGGAGACGGAGAGAGAGGGAGAGAGAAAGAGCGGAGATGGAGATAGAGAGAGAGAGAGATGCAAGAGGAGAGGGAGAGAGAGAAGGAGAAGGCAAGAGAGAGAGGGGGAGAGACAAGAAGATGAGAGAGATGGAGAAGGAAAAGGGGATAGAGGAGAGGGATTGAAGTAGAGGAGAGGGAGGGAAGGAGATTGAAGACGAAGAGTGAAGGATAAGGAGAGAGAAGATAGAAGGAAAGAGAGAATCAGAGAGAGGAGTGAGAAGTTGAGGGAGCGGGACAATAAGAGAGAGTGAAGAACAAGGAGAAGGAGGGAGAGAGAAGGAAAGAGAAGGAGAGAGGGGAGAGAAGGAAGGATAAGAATAGAGAAAGAAGTAGAAGGAGGAGAGAGGGAAAGATAAGGAGAGAGGGGGAGACATGAGAGAGAAGGAGAGGGAGAAGGAGCGAGAGGAGGAGGGACATGCAAGGAGAAAGAGAAGGAGAAGGTGGAAAGAGAGATGGAGGAGAGAGGGAAAGAGATGAGAGAGAGAGGGGGGAATGAGAAGGAGAGTGAGAGAGAGAACGAAACGGATAGAGAGAAGGAGGAGAGTTGAGAGAAAGAGAAGTAGAAATAGAAAGAATGGGATAAGGAGAGATAGTGAAAAAGAGAGACAAGAGACGGAGAGAGAGAGAGAAAGAGAAGGGGGAGGGAGAGGGAGAGGGAAGTAGGATAGTGAAGGAGAGAGAGTACTAAGGAGAGGACGAAAGGAGAAAAAGAGAGAGAAGGAGATGGAGAAGGCGAAGGGTAGAGATGGAGAAAGAAAGAGAGGGATAAGGGGAAGGAGAGAACGAGAGAGAAGGAGATGCAGAGGGTTAGAAAGAGTGAAGAAGCGGAGAGAGACGGAGAAGGAGAAGGAGAAGGAAAAAGACAAGAAGAAAAAGGAGAGAGAGGCAGCGAAGGAGAAGGAGATGGAGAGAAGTTGAGAGAAAAGGTGGAGAGATCGACAAAGGAGGGAGAGAGGGAAGGACAAGAAGGCGAGGGAGAGGGGAACGAGAGAGGTGCGAGAGAGAAGGAGGGGGAAGGAGAAGGAGAAGTGGGGAGAGAGAGATGGAGAGTGTAGGACGAAAGAGAGGGAAATTGGGAAACGGGGAGACGGAACAAGATGATAGACGGAGATGGAGAGAGAGAGCTAGAAGGAGAAGGAGAGAGAGGAGAGGCGGACAGAGGGGGAGAGAGTGAGAAGGGAAAGGAGAGGGAGAGAGGAGAGATAGAGGAAGAGAAGTAGAGAGAAGCATAGGGAATGAGAGAGAGGGAGAAGGAGAGAGATAAGGAGGGAGTGAAACAGAGGAGGAGAGTGTGAATTAGAACGAGAAGAAGAGAGAGGAGAGAGAGGAGTCCACGATTTACAGAAGCGGAGAGAGAGAAAGAGAAGGAGAGATGAAGAAGCATTGAGAGAGAGAGGAAAGGGAGAGGGAGAAAGAGTGAGAGAAGGGGAGAGAGAGAGAGTCCGTAAGTGAGCTAGATGGAGGAGGACGAGGAGAAGGAGAGAGAGAAGGAATAGGAGATTGGAAGGGAAGGAGAAGGAGAGAAGGAAAGAGAGAGGGAGAAGGAGAAGTAGAGACCAATGGTAAGAAGAGGGAGAAATAGAGAGGAGAGAGAAGGGGGAGAGAGAAAGAGAGAAGGAGAGAGACAAAGAGAGAGGAGGGAGGTAAGGAGGAGAACGAGAAAGGCGGAGAAGGGGAGAGACAAAGGGGGAGGAGAGAGATAAGGAGGAGAACGAGAGGAGTGAGAGAGAGAGTGCAGGTGACGGAGAGGGATGAGAGAGAGAGAGGAGGAAGAGAAGGAGGGAGAAGAAGGGGAGAGAAGAAGAAGGAGAACAAGGAGAGAAAAGGAGAAGGGGAGAGTGGGGAGAAGATGAGGAGAGAGAGAAGGACAAGGGGAGCGAAAGGGGAGGAGACCGAGAAGGAGAAGGAGTGGAAGAGAGGAGAGATAGAGAAGGAGGAGAGAGAAGGAAAGAGAGAGAGAAGAAGGAGACGGAGAGCGAGAGAGTAAGGTAGAGTGAGAGAGGAGGGGAGAGAGTGAAGGAGAGGGAGATGGGGGAGGGGAGGGAGAAGGAGACGGAAACGGAGACGGAGACGGAGAGAGAGGGAGAGAGAAAGAGCGGAGATGGAGATAGAGAGAGAGAGAGATGCAAGAGGAGAGGGAGAGAGAGAAGGAGAAGGCAAGAGAGAGAGGGGGAGAGACAAGAAGATGAGAGAGATGGAGAAGGAAAAGGGGATAGAGGAGAGGGATTGAAGTAGAGGAGAGGGAGGGAAGGAGATTGAAGACGAAGAGTGAAGGATAAGGAGAGAGAAGATAGAAGGAAAGAGAGAATCAGAGAGAGGAGTGAGAAGTTGAGGGAGCGGGACAATAAGAGAGAGTGAAGAACAAGGAGAAGGAGGGAGAGAGAAGGAAAGAGAAGGAGAGAGGGGAGAGAAGGAAGGATAAGAATAGAGAAAGAAGTAGAAGGAGGAGAGAGGGAAAGATAAGGAGAGAGGGGGAGACATGAGAGAGAAGGAGAGGGAGAAGGAGCGAGAGGAGGAGGGACATGCAAGGAGAAAGAGAAGGAGAAGGTGGAAAGAGAGATGGAGGAGAGAGGGAAAGAGATGAGAGAGAGAGGGGGGAATGAGAAGGAGAGTGAGAGAGAGAACGAAACGGATAGAGAGAAGGAGGAGAGTTGAGAGAAAGAGAAGTAGAAATAGAAAGAATGGGATAAGGAGAGATAGTGAAAAAGAGAGACAAGAGACGGAGAGAGAGAGAGAAAGAGAAGGGGGAGGGAGAGGGAGAGGGAAGTAGGATAGTGAAGGAGAGAGAGTACTAAGGAGAGGACGAAAGGAGAAAAAGAGAGAGAAGGAGATGGAGAAGGCGAAGGGTAGAGATGGAGAAAGAAAGAGAGGGATAAGGGGAAGGAGAGAACGAGAGAGAAGGAGATGCAGAGGGTTAGAAAGAGTGAAGAAGCGGAGAGAGACGGAGAAGGAGAAGGAGAAGGAAAAAGACAAGAAGAAAAAGGAGAGAGAGGCAGCGAAGGAGAAGGAGATGGAGAGAAGTTGAGAGAAAAGGTGGAGAGATCGACAAAGGAGGGAGAGAGGGAAGGACAAGAAGGCGAGGGAGAGGGGAACGAGAGAGGTGCGAGAGAGAAGGAGGGGGAAGGAGAAGGAGAAGTGGGGAGAGAGAGATGGAGAGTGTAGGACGAAAGAGAGGGAAATTGGGAAACGGGGAGACGGAACAAGATGATAGACGGAGATGGAGAGAGAGAGCTAGAAGGAGAAGGAGAGAGAGGAGAGGCGGACAGAGGGGGAGAGAGTGAGAAGGGAAAGGAGAGGGAGAGAGGAGAGATAGAGGAAGAGAAGTAGAGAGAAGCATAGGGAATGAGAGAGAGGGAGAAGGAGAGAGATAAGGAGGGAGTGAAACAGAGGAGGAGAGTGTGAATTAGAACGAGAAGAAGAGAGAGGAGAGAGAGGAGTCCACGATTTACAGAAGCGGAGAGAGAGAAAGAGAAGGAGAGATGAAGAAGCATTGAGAGAGAGAGGAAAGGGAGAGGGAGAAAGAGTGAGAGAAGGGGAGAGAGAGAGAGTCCGTAAGTGAGCTAGATGGAGGAGGACGAGGAGAAGGAGAGAGAGAAGGAATAGGAGATTGGAAGGGAAGGAGAAGGAGAGAAGGAAAGAGAGAGGGAGAAGGAGAAGTAGAGACCAATGGTAAGAAGAGGGAGAAATAGAGAGGAGAGAGAAGGGGGAGAGAGAAAGAGAGAAGGAGAGAGACAAAGAGAGAGGAGGGAGGTAAGGAGGAGAACGAGAAAGGCGGAGAAGGGGAGAGACAAAGGGGGAGGAGAGAGATAAGGAGGAGAACGAGAGGAGTGAGAGAGAGAGTGCAGGTGACGGAGAGGGATGAGAGAGAGAGAGGAGGAAGAGAAGGAGGGAGAAGAAGGGGAGAGAAGAAGAAGGAGAACAAGGAGAGAAAAGGAGAAGGGGAGAGTGGGGAGAAGATGAGGAGAGAGAGAAGGACAAGGGGAGCGAAAGGGGAGGAGACCGAGAAGGAGAAGGAGTGGAAGAGAGGAGAGATAGAGAAGGAGGAGAGAGAAGGAAAGAGAGAGAGAAGAAGGAGACGGAGAGCGAGAGAGTAAGGTAGAGTGAGAGAGGAGGGGAGAGAGTGAAGGAGAGGGAGATGGGGGAGGGGAGGGAGAAGGAGACGGAAACGGAGACGGAGACGGAGAGAGAGGGAGAGAGAAAGAGCGGAGATGGAGATAGAGAGAGAGAGAGATGCAAGAGGAGAGGGAGAGAGAGAAGGAGAAGGCAAGAGAGAGAGGGGGAGAGACAAGAAGATGAGAGAGATGGAGAAGGAAAAGGGGATAGAGGAGAGGGATTGAAGTAGAGGAGAGGGAGGGAAGGAGATTGAAGACGAAGAGTGAAGGATAAGGAGAGAGAAGATAGAAGGAAAGAGAGAATCACAGAGAGGAGTGAGAAGTTGAGGGAGCGGGACAATAAGAGAGAGTGAAGAACAAGGAGAAGGAGGGAGAGAGAAGGAAAGAGAAGGAGAGAGGGGAGAGAAGGAAGGATAAGAATAGAGAAAGAAGTAGAAGGAGGAGAGAGGGAAAGATAAGGAGAGAGGGGGAGACATGAGAGAGAAGGAGAGGGAGAAGGAGCGAGAGGAGGAGGGACATGCAAGGAGAAAGAGAAGGAGAAGGTGGAAAGAGAGATGGAGGAGAGAGGGAAAGAGATGAGAGAGAGAGGGGGGAATGAGAAGGAGAGTGAGAGAGAGAACGAAACGGATAGAGAGAAGGAGGAGAGTTGAGAGAAAGAGAAGTAGAAATAGAAAGAATGGGATAAGGAGAGATAGTGAAAAAGAGAGACAAGAGACGGAGAGAGAGAGAGAAAGAGAAGGGGGAGGGAGAGGGAGAGGGAAGTAGGATAGTGAAGGAGAGAGAGTACTAAGGAGAGGACGAAAGGAGAAAAAGAGAGAGAAGGAGATGGAGAAGGCGAAGGGTAGAGATGGAGAAAGAAAGAGAGGGATAAGGGGAAGGAGAGAACGAGAGAGAAGGAGATGCAGAGGGTTAGAAAGA
Organism: Triglochin maritima; assembly: GCA_963682175.1. Lineage (NCBI taxonomy): Eukaryota > Viridiplantae > Streptophyta > Magnoliopsida > Alismatales > Juncaginaceae > Triglochin > Triglochin maritima. The sequence goes on along the minus strand of OY821776.1, from coordinate 30,403,986 downwards.
GTGAAGAAGCGGAGAGAGACGGAGAAGGAGAAGGAGAAGGAAAAAGACAAGAAGAAAAAGGAGAGAGAGGCAGCGAAGGAGAAGGAGATGGAGAGAAGTTGAGAGAAAAGGTGGAGAGATCGACAAAGGAGGGAGAGAGGGAAGGACAAGAAGGCGAGGGAGAGGGGAACGAGAGAGGTGCGAGAGAGAAGGAGGGGGAAGGAGAAGGAGAAGTGGGGAGAGAGAGATGGAGAGTGTAGGACGAAAGAGAGGGAAATTGGGAAACGGGGAGACGGAACAAGATGATAGACGGAGATGGAGAGAGAGAGCTAGAAGGAGAAGGAGAGAGAGGAGAGGCGGACAGAGGGGGAGAGAGTGAGAAGGGAAAGGAGAGGGAGAGAGGAGAGATAGAGGAAGAGAAGTAGAGAGAAGCATAGGGAATGAGAGAGAGGGAGAAGGAGAGAGATAAGGAGGGAGTGAAACAGAGGAGGAGAGTGTGAATTAGAACGAGAAGAAGAGAGAGGAGAGAGAGGAGTCCACGATTTACAGAAGCGGAGAGAGAGAAAGAGAAGGAGAGATGAAGAAGCATTGAGAGAGAGAGGAAAGGGAGAGGGAGAAAGAGTGAGAGAAGGGGAGAGAGAGAGAGTCCGTAAGTGAGCTAGATGGAGGAGGACGAGGAGAAGGAGAGAGAGAAGGAATAGGAGATTGGAAGGGAAGGAGAAGGAGAGAAGGAAAGAGAGAGGGAGAAGGAGAAGTAGAGACCAATGGTAAGAAGAGGGAGAAATAGAGAGGAGAGAGAAGGGGGAGAGAGAAAGAGAGAAGGAGAGAGACAAAGAGAGAGGAGGGAGGTAAGGAGGAGAACGAGAAAGGCGGAGAAGGGGAGAGACAAAGGGGGAGGAGAGAGATAAGGAGGAGAACGAGAGGAGTGAGAGAGAGAGTGAAGGTGACGGAGAGGGATGAGAGAGAGAGAGGAGGAAGAGAAGGAGGGAGAAGAAGGGGAGAGAAGAAGAAGGAGAACAAGGAGAGAAAAGGAGAAGGGGAGAGTGGGGAGAAGATGAGGAGAGAGAGAAGGACAAGGGGAGCGAAAGGGGAGGAGACCGAGAAGGAGAAGGAGTGGAAGAGAGGAGAGATAGAGAAGGAGGAGAGAGAAGGAAAGAGAGAGAGAAGAAGGAGACGGAGAGCGAGAGAGTAAGGTAGAGTGAGAGAGGAGGGGAGAGAGTGAAGGAGAGGGAGATGGGGGAGGGGAGGGAGAAGGAGACGGAAACGGAGACGGAGACGGAGAGAGAGGGAGAGAGAAAGAGCGGATATGGAGATAGAGAGAGAGAGATGCAAGAGGAGAGGGAGAGAGAGAAGGAGAAGGCAAGAGAGAGAGGGGGAGAGACAAGAAGATGAGAGAGATGGAGAAGGAAAAGGGGATAGAGGAGAGGGATTGAAGTAGAGGAGAGGGAGGGAAGGAGATTGAAGACGAAGAGTGAAGGATAAGGAGAGAGAAGATAGAAGGAAAGAGAGAATCACAGAGAGGAGTGAGAAGTTGAGGGAGCGGGACAATAAGAGAGAGTGAAGAACAAGGAGAAGGAGGGAGAGAGAAGGAAAGAGAAGGAGAGAGGGGAGAGAAGGAAGGATAAGAATAGAGAAAGAAGTAGAAGGAGGAGAGAGGGAAAGATAAGGAGAGAGGGGGAGACATGAGAGAGAAGGAGAGGGAGAAGGAGCGAGAGGAGGAGGGACATGCAAGGAGAAAGAGAAGGAGAAGGTGGAAAGAGAGATGGAGGAGAGAGGGAAAGAGATGAGAGAGAGAGGGGGGAATGAGAAGGAGAGTGAGAGAGAGAACGAAACGGATAGAGAGAAGGAGGAGAGTTGAGAGAAAGAGAAGTAGAAATAGAAAGAATGGGATAAGGAGAGATAGTGAAAAAGAGAGACAAGAGACGGAGAGAGAGAGAGAAAGAGAAGGGGGAGGGAGAGGGAGAGGGAAGTAGGATAGTGAAGGAGAGAGAGTACTAAGGAGAGGACGAAAGGAGAAAAAGAGAGAGAAGGAGATGGAGAAGGCGAAGGGTAGAGATGGAGAAAGAAAGAGAGGGATAAGGGGAAGGAGAGAACGAGAGAGAAGGAGATGCAGAGGGTTAGAAAGAGTGAAGAAGCGGAGAGAGACGGAGAAGGAGAAGGAGAAGGAAAAAGACAAGAAGAAAAAGGAGAGAGAGGCAGCGAAGGAGAAGGAGATGGAGAGAAGTTGAGAGAAAAGGTGGAGAGATCGACAAAGGAGGGAGAGAGGGAAGGACAAGAAGGCGAGGGAGAGGGGAACGAGAGAGGTGCGAGAGAGAAGGAGGGGGAAGGAGAAGGAGAAGTGGGGAGAGAGAGATGGAGAGTGTAGGACGAAAGAGAGGGAAATTGGGAAACGGGGAGACGGAACAAGATGATAGACGGAGATGGAGAGAGAGAGCTAGAAGGAGAAGGAGAGAGAGGAGAGGCGGACAGAGGGGGAGAGAGTGAGAAGGGAAAGGAGAGGGAGAGAGGAGAGATAGAGGAAGAGAAGTAGAGAGAAGCATAGGGAATGAGAGAGAGGGAGAAGGAGAGAGATAAGGAGGGAGTGAAACAGAGGAGGAGAGTGTGAATTAGAACGAGAAGAAGAGAGAGGAGAGAGAGGAGTCCACGATTTACAGAAGCGGAGAGAGAGAAAGAGAAGGAGAGATGAAGAAGCATTGAGAGAGAGAGGAAAGGGAGAGGGAGAAAGAGTGAGAGAAGGGGAGAGAGAGAGAGTCCGTAAGTGAGCTAGATGGAGGAGGACGAGGAGAAGGAGAGAGAGAAGGAATAGGAGATTGGAAGGGAAGGAGAAGGAGAGAAGGAAAGAGAGAGGGAGAAGGAGAAGTAGAGACCAATGGTAAGAAGAGGGAGAAATAGAGAGGAGAGAGAAGGGGGAGAGAGAAAGAGAGAAGGAGAGAGACAAAGAGAGAGGAGGGAGGTAAGGAGGAGAACGAGAAAGGCGGAGAAGGGGAGAGACAAAGGGGGAGGAGAGAGATAAGGAGGAGAACGAGAGGAGTGAGAGAGAGAGTGCAGGTGACGGAGAGGGATGAGAGAGAGAGAGAGGAGGAAGAGAAGGAGGGAGAAGAAGGGGAGAGAAGAAGAAGGAGAACAAGGAGAGAAAAGGAGAAGGGGAGAGTGGGGAGAAGATGAGGAGAGAGAGAAGGACAAGGGGAGCGAAAGGGGAGGAGACCGAGAAGGAGAAGGAGTGGAAGAGAGGAGAGATAGAGAAGGAGGAGAGAGAAGGAAAGAGAGAGAGAAGAAGGAGACGGAGAGCGAGAGAGTAAGGTAGAGTGAGAGGGGAGGGGAGAGAGTGAAGGAGAGGGAGATGGGGGAGGGGAGGGAGAAGGAGACGGAAACGGAGACGGAGACGGAGAGAGAGGGAGAGAGAAAGAGCGGAGATGGAGATAGAGAGAGAGAGAGATGCAAGAGGAGAGGGAGAGAGAGAAGGAGAAGGCAAGAGAGAGAGGGGGAGAGACAAGAAGATGAGAGAGATGGAGAAGGAAAAGGGGATAGAGGAGAGGGATTGAAGTAGAGGAGAGGGAGGGAAGGAGATTGAAGACGAAGAGTGAAGGATAAGGAGAGAGAAGATAGAAGGAAAGAGAGAATCAGAGAGAGGAGTGAGAAGTTGAGGGAGCGGGACAATAAGAGAGAGTGAAGAACAAGGAGAAGGAGGGAGAGAGAAGGAAAGAGAAGGAGAGAGGGGAGAGAAGGAAGGATAAGAATAGAGAAAGAAGTAGAAGGAGGAGAGAGGGAAAGATAAGGAGAGAGGGGGAGACATGAGAGAGAAGGAGAGGGAGAAGGAGCGAGAGGAGGAGGGACATGCAAGGAGAAAGAGAAGGAGAAGGTGGAAAGAGAGATGGAGGAGAGAGGGAAAGAGATGAGAGAGAGAGGGGGGAATGAGAAGGAGAGTGAGAGAGAGAACGAAACGGATAGAGAGAAGGAGGAGAGTTGAGAGAAAGAGAAGTAGAAATAGAAAGAATGGGATAAGGAGAGATAGTGAAAAAGAGAGACAAGAGACGGAGAGAGAGAGAGAAAGAGAAGGGGGAGGGAGAGGGAGAGGGAAGTAGGATAGTGAAGGAGAGAGAGTACTAAGGAGAGGACGAAAGGAGAAAAAGAGAGAGAAGGAGATGGAGAAGGCGAAGGGTAGAGATGGAGAAAGAAAGAGAGGGATAAGGGGAAGGAGAGAACGAGAGAGAAGGAGATGCAGAGGGTTAGAAAGAGTGAAGAAGCGGAGAGAGACGGAGAAGGAGAAGGATAAGGAAAAAGACAAGAAGAAAAAGGAGAGAGAGGCAGCGAAGGAGAAGGAGATGGAGAGAAGTTGAGAGAAAAGGTGGAGAGATCGACAAAGGAGGGAGAGAGGGAAGGACAAGAAGGCGAGGGAGAGGGGAACAAGAGAGGCGCGAGAGAGAAGGAGGGGGAAGGAGAAGGAGAAGTGGGGAGAGAGAGATGGAGAGTGTAGGACGAAAGAGAGGGAAATTGGGAAACGGGGAGACGGAACAAGATGATAGACGGAGATGGAGAGAGAGAGCTAGAAGGAGAAGGAGAGAGAGGAGAGGGGGAGAGAGTGAGAAGGGAAAGGAGAGGGAGAGAGGAGAGATAGAGGAAGAGAAGTAGAGAGAAGCATAGGGAATGAGAGAGAGGGAGAAGGAGAGAGATAAGGAGGGAGTGAAACAGAGGAGGAGAGTGTGAATTAGAACGAGAAGAAGAGAGAGGAGAGAGAGGAGTCCACGATTTACAGAAGCGGAGAGAGAGAAAGAGAAGGAGAGATGAAGAAGCATTGAGAGAGAGAGGAAAGGGAGAGGGAGAAAGAGTGAGAGAAGGGGAGAGAGAGAGAGTCCGTAAGTGAGCTAGATGGAGGAGGACGAGGAGAAGGAGAGAGAGAAGGAATAGGAGATTGGAAGGGAAGGAGAAGGAGAGAAGGAAAGAGAGAGGGAGAAGGAGAAGTAGAGACCAATGGTAAGAAGAGGGAGAAATAGAGAGGAGAGAGAAGGGGGAGAGAGAAAGAGAGAAGGAGAGAGACAAAGAGAGAGGAGGGAGGTAAGGAGGAGAACGAGAAAGGCGGAGAAGGGGAGAGACAAAGGGGGAGGAGAGAGATAAGGAGGAGAACGAGAGGAGTGAGAGAGAGAGTGCAGGTGACGGAGAGGGATGAGAGAGAGAGAGAGGAGGAAGAGAAGGAGGGAGAAGAAGGGGAGAGAAGAAGAAGGAGAACAAGGAGAGAAAAGGAGAAGGGGAGAGTGGGGAGAAGATGAGGAGAGAGAGAAGGACAAGGGGAGCGAAAGGGGAGGAGACCGAGAAGGAGAAGGAGTGGAAGAGAGGAGAGATAGAGAAGGAGGAGAGAGAAGGAAAGAGAGAGAGAAGAAGGAGACGGAGAGCGAGAGAGTAAGGTAGAGTGAGAGAGGAGGGGAGAGAGTGAAGGAGAGGGAGATGGGGGAGGGGAGGGAGAAGGAGACGGAAACGGAGACGGAGACGGAGAGAGAGGGAGAGAGAAAGAGCGGAGATGGAGATAGAGAGAGAGAGAGATGCAAGAGGAGAGGGAGAGAGAGAAGGAGAAGGCAAGAGAGAGAGGGGGAGAGACAAGAAGATGAGAGAGATGGAGAAGGAAAAGGGGATAGAGGAGAGGGATTGAAGTAGAGGAGAGGGAGGGAAGGAGATTGAAGACGAAGAGTGAAGGATAAGGAGAGAGAAGATAGAAGGAAAGAGAGAATCAGAGAGAGGAGTGAGAAGTTGAGGGAGCGGGACAATAAGAGAGAGTGAAGAACAAGGAGAAGGAGGGAGAGAGAAGGAAAGAGAAGGAGAGAGGGGAGAGAAGGAAGGATAAGAATAGAGAAAGAAGTAGAAGGAGGAGAGAGGGAAAGATAAGGAGAGAGGGGGAGACATGAGAGAGAAGGAGAGGGAGAAGGAGCGAGAGGAGGAGGGACATGCAAGGAGAAAGAGAAGGAGAAGGTGGAAAGAGAGATGGAGGAGAGAGGGAAAGAGATGAGAGAGAGAGGGGGGAATGAGAAGGAGAGTGAGAGAGAGAACGAAACGGATAGAGAGAAGGAGGAGAGTTGAGAGAAAGAGAAGTAGAAATAGAAAGAATGGGATAAGGAGAGATAGTGAAAAAGAGAGACAAGAGACGGAGAGAGAGAGAGAAAGAGAAGGGGGAGGGAGAGGGAGAGGGAAGTAGGATAGTGAAGGAGAGAGAGTACTAAGGAGAGGACGAAAGGAGAAAAAGAGAGAGAAGGAGATGGAGAAGGCGAAGGGTAGAGATGGAGAAAGAAAGAGAGGGATAAGGGGAAGGAGAGAACGAGAGAGAAGGAGATGCAGAGGGTTAGAAAGAGTGAAGAAGCGGAGAGAGACGGAGAAGGAGAAGGAGAAGGAAAAAGACAAGAAGAAAAAGGAGAGAGAGGCAGCGAAGGAGAAGGAGATGGAGAGAAGTTGAGAGAAAAGGTGGAGAGATCGACAAAGGAGGGAGAGAGGGAAGGACAAGAAGGCGATGGAGAGGGGAACAAGAGAGGTGCGAGAGAGAAGGAGGGGGAAGGAGAAGGAGAAGTGGGGAGAGAGAGATGGAGAGTGTAGGACGAAAGAGAGGGAAATTGGGAAACGGGGAGACGGAACAAGATGATAGACGGAGATGGAGAGAGAGAGCTAGAAGGAGAAGGAGAGAGAGGAGAGGCGGACAGAGGGGGAGAGAGTGAGAAGGGAAAGGAGAGGGAGAGAGGAGAGATAGAGGAAGAGAAGTAGAGAGAAGCATAGGGAATGAGAGAGAGGGAGAAGGAGAGAGATAAGGAGGGAGTGAAACAGAGGAGGAGAGTGTGAATTAGAACGAGAAGAAGAGAGAGGAGTCCACGATTTACAGAAGCGGAGAGAGAGAAAGAGAAGGAGAGATGAAGAAGCATTGAGAGAGAGAGGAAAGGGAGAGGGAGAAAGAGTGAGAGAAGGGGAGAGAGAGAGAGTCCGTAAGTGAGCTAGATGGAGGAGGACGAGGAGAAGGAGAGAGAGAAGGAATAGGAGATTGGAAGGGAAGGAGAAGGAGAGAAGGAAAGAGAGAGGGAGAAGGAGAAGTAGAGACCAATGGTAAGAAGAGGGAGAAATAGAGAGGAGAGAGAAGGGGGAGAGAGAAAGAGAGAAGGAGAGAGACAAAGAGAGAGGAGGGAGGTAAGGAGGAGAACGAGAAAGGCGGAGAAGGGGAGAGACAAAGGGGGAGGAGAGAGATAAGGAGGAGAACGAGAGGAGTGAGAGAGAGAGTGAAGGTGACGGAGAGGGATGAGAGAGAGAGAGGAGGAAGAGAAGGAGGGAGAAGAAGGGGAGAGAAGAAGAAGGAGAACAAGGAGAGAAAAGGAGAAGGGGAGAGTGGGGAGAAGATGAGGAGAGAGAGAAGGACAAGGGGAGCGAAAGGGGAGGAGACCGAGAAGGAGAAGGAGTGGAAGAGAGGAGAGATAGAGAAGGAGGAGAGAGAAGGAAAGAGAGAGAGAAGAAGGAGACGGAGAGCGAGAGAGTAAGGTAGAGTGAGAGAGGAGGGGAGAGAGTGAAGGAGAGGGAGATGGGGGAGGGGAGGGAGAAGGAGACGGAAACGGAGACGGAGACGGAGAGAGAGGGAGAGAGAAAGAGCGGAGATGGAGATAGAGAGAGAGAGAGATGCAAGAGGAGAGGGAGAGAGAGAAGGAGAAGGCAAGAGAGAGAGGGGGAGAGACAAGAAGATGAGAGAGATGGAGAAGGAAAAGGGGATAGAGGAGAGGGATTGAAGTAGAGGAGAGGGAGGGAAGGAGATTGAAGACGAAGAGTGAAGGATAAGGAGAGAGAAGATAGAAGGAAAGAGAGAATCAGAGAGAGGAGTGAGAAGTTGAGGGAGCGGGACAATAAGAGAGAGTGAAGAACAAGGAGAAGGAGGGAGAGAGAAGGAAAGAGAAGGAGAGAGGGGAGAGAAGGAAGGATAAGAATAGAGAAAGAAGTAGAAGGAGGAGAGAGGGAAAGATAAGGAGAGAGGGGGAGACATGAGAGAGAAGGAGAGGGAGAAGGAGCGAGAGGAGGAGGGACATGCAAGGAGAAAGAGAAGGAGAAGGTGGAAAGAGAGATGGAGGAGAGAGGGAAAGAGATGAGAGAGAGAGGGGGGAATGAGAAGGAGAGTGAGAGAGAGAACGAAACGGATAGAGAGAAGGAGGAGAGTTGAGAGAAAGAGAAGTAGAAATAGAAAGAATGGGATAAGGAGAGATAGTGAAAAAGAGAGACAAGAGACGGAGAGAGAGAGAGAAAGAGAAGGGGGAGGGAGAGGGAGAGGGAAGTAGGATAGTGAAGGAGAGAGAGTACTAAGGAGAGGACGAAAGGAGAAAAAGAGAGAGAAGGAGATGGAGAAGGCGAAGGGTAGAGATGGAGAAAGAAAGAGAGGGATAAGGGGAAGGAGAGAACGAGAGAGAAGGAGATGCAGAGGGTTAGAAAGAGTGAAGAAGCGGAGAGAGACGGAGAAGGAGAAGGAGAAGGAAAAAGACAAGAAGAAAAAGGAGAGAGAGGCAGCGAAGGAGAAGGAGATGGAGAGAAGTTGAGAGAAAAGGTGGAGAGATCGACAAAGGAGGGAGAGAGGGAAGGACGAGAAGGCGAGGGAGAGGGGAACGAGAGAGGTGCGAGAGAGAAGGAGGGGGAAGGAGAAGGAGAAGTGGGGAGAGAGAGATGGAGAGTGTAGGACGAAAGAGAGGGAAATTGGGAAACGGGGAGACGGAACAAGATGATAGACGGAGATGGAGAGAGAGAGCTAGAAGGAGAAGGAGAGAGAGGAGAGGCGGACAGAGGGGGAGAGAGTGAGAAGGGAAAGGAGAGGGAGAGAGGAGAGATAGAGGAAGAGAAGTAGAGAGAAGCATAGGGAATGAGAGAGAGGGAGAAGGAGAGAGATAAGGAGGGAGTGAAACAGAGGAGGAGAGTGTGAATTAGAACGAGAAGAAGAGAGAGGAGTCCACGATTTACAGAAGCGGAGAGAGAGAAAGAGAAGGAGAGATGAAGAAGCATTGAGAGAGAGAGGAAAGGGAGAGGGAGAAAGAGTGAGAGAAGGGGAGAGAGAGAGAGTCCGTAAGTGAGCTAGATGGAGGAGGACGAGGAGAAGGAGAGAGAGAAGGAATAGGAGATTGGAAGGGAAGGAGAAGGAGAGAAGGAAAGAGAGAGGGAGAAGGAGAAGTAGAGACCAATGGTAAGAAGAGGGAGAAATAGAGAGGAGAGAGAAGGGGGAGAGAGAAAGAGAGAAGGAGAGAGACAAAGAGAGAGGAGGGAGGTAAGGAGGAGAACGAGAAAGGCGGAGAAGGGGAGAGACAAAGGGGGAGGAGAGAGATAAGGAGGAGAACGAGAGGAGTGAGAGAGAGAGTGAAGGTGACGGAGAGGGATGAGAGAGAGAGAGGAGGAAGAGAAGGAGGGAGAAGAAGGGGAGAGAAGAAGAAGGAGAACAAGGAGAGAAAAGGAGAAGGGGAGAGTGGGGAGAAGATGAGGAGAGAGAGAAGGACAAGGGGAGCGAAAGGGGAGGAGACCGAGAAGGAGAAGGAGTGGAAGAGAGGAGAGATAGAGAAGGAGGAGAGAGAAGGAAAGAGAGAGAGAAGAAGGAGACGGAGAGCGAGAGAGTAAGGTAGAGTGAGAGAGGAGGGGAGAGAGTGAAGGAGAGGGAGATGGGGGAGGGGAGGGAGAAGGAGACGGAAACGGAGACGGAGACGGAGAGAGAGGGAGAGAGAAAGAGCGGAGATGGAGATAGAGAGAGAGAGAGATGCAAGAGGAGAGGGAGAGAGAGAAGGAGAAGGCAAGAGAGAGAGGGGGAGAGACAAGAAGATGAGAGAGATGGAGAAGGAAAAGGGGATAGAGGAGAGGGATTGAAGTAGAGGAGAGGGAGGGAAGGAGATTGAAGACGAAGAGTGAAGGATAAGGAGAGAGAAGATAGAAGGAAAGAGAGAATCAGAGAGAGGAGTGAGAAGTTGAGGGAGCGGGACAATAAGAGAGAGTGAAGAACAAGGAGAAGGAGGGAGAGAGAAGGAAAGAGAAGGAGAGAGGGGAGAGAAGGAAGGATAAGAATAGAGAAAGAAGTAGAAGGAGGAGAGAGGGAAAGATAAGGAGAGAGGGGGAGACATGAGAGAGAAGGAGAGGGAGAAGGAGCGAGAGGAGGAGGGACATGCAAGGAGAAAGAGAAGGAGAAGGTGGAAAGAGAGATGGAGGAGAGAGGGAAAGAGATGAGAGAGAGAGGGGGGAATGAGAAGGAGAGTGAGAGAGAGAACGAAACGGATAGAGAGAAGGAGGAGAGTTGAGAGAAAGAGAAGTAGAAATAGAAAGAATGGGATAAGGAGAGATAGTGAAAAAGAGAGACAAGAGACGGAGAGAGAGAGAGAAAGAGAAGGGGGAGGGAGAGGGAGAGGGAAGTAGGATAGTGAAGGAGAGAGAGTACTAAGGAGAGGACGAAAGGAGAAAAAGAGAGAGAAGGAGATGGAGAAGGCGAAGGGTAGAGATGGAGAAAGAAAGAGAGGGATAAGGGGAAGGAGAGAACGAGAGAGAAGGAGATGCAGAGGGTTAGAAAGAGTGAAGAAGCGGAGAGAGACGGAGAAGGAGAAGGAGAAGGAAAAAGACAAGAAGAAAAAGGAGAGAGAGGCAGCGAAGGAGAAGGAGATGGAGAGAAGTTGAGAGAAAAGGTGGAGAGATCGACAAAGGAGGGAGAGAGGGAAGGACGAGAAGGCGAGGGAGAGGGGAACGAGAGAGGTGCGAGAGAGAAGGAGGGGGAAGGAGAAGGAGAAGTGGGGAGAGAGAGATGGAGAGTGTAGGACGAAAGAGAGGGAAATTGGGAAACGGGGAGACGGAACAAGATGATAGACGGAGATGGAGAGAGAGAGCTAGAAGGAGAAGGAGAGAGAGGAGAGGCGGACAGAGGGGGAGAGAGTGAGAAGGGAAAGGAGAGGGAGAGAGGAGAGATAGAGGAAGAGAAGTAGAGAGAAGCATAGGGAATGAGAGAGAGGGAGAAGGAGAGAGATAAGGAGGGAGTGAAACAGAGGAGGAGAGTGTGAATTAGAACGAGAAGAAGAGAGAGGAGTCCACGATTTACAGAAGCGGAGAGAGAGAAAGAGAAGGAGAGATGAAGAAGCATTGAGAGAGAGAGGAAAGGGAGAGGGAGAAAGAGTGAGAGAAGGGGAGAGAGAGAGAGTCCGTAAGTGAGCTAGATGGAGGAGGACGAGGAGAAGGAGAGAGAGAAGGAATAGGAGATTGGAAGGGAAGGAGAAGGAGAGAAGGAAAGAGAGAGGGAGAAGGAGAAGTAGAGACCAATGGTAAGAAGAGGGAGAAATAGAGAGGAGAGAGAAGGGGGAGAGAGAAAGAGAGAAGGAGAGAGACAAAGAGAGAGGAGGGAGGTAAGGAGGAGAACGAGAAAGGCGGAGAAGGGGAGAGACAAAGGGGGAGGAGAGAGATAAGGAGGAGAACGAGAGGAGTGAGAGAGAGAGTGAAGGTGACGGAGAGGGATGAGAGAGAGAGAGGAGGAAGAGAAGGAGGGAGAAGAAGGGGAGAGAAGAAGAAGGAGAACAAGGAGAGAAAAGGAGAAGGGGAGAGTGGGGAGAAGATGAGGAGAGAGAGAAGGACAAGGGGAGCGAAAGGGGAGGAGACCGAGAAGGAGAAGGAGTGGAAGAGAGGAGAGATAGAGAAGGAGGAGAGAGAAGGAAAGAGAGAGAGAAGAAGGAGACGGAGAGCGAGAGAGTAAGGTAGAGTGAGAGAGGAGGGGAGAGAGTGAAGGAGAGGGAGATGGGGGAGGGGAGGGAGAAGGAGACGGAAACGGAGACGGAGACGGAGAGAGAGGGAGAGAGAAAGAGCGGAGATGGAGATAGAGAGAGAGAGAGATGCAAGAGGAGAGGGAGAGAGAGAAGGAGAAGGCAAGAGAGAGAGGGGGAGAGACAAGAAGATGAGAGAGATGGAGAAGGAAAAGGGGATAGAGGAGAGGGATTGAAGTAGAGGAGAGGGAGGGAAGGAGATTGAAGACGAAGAGTGAAGGATAAGGAGAGAGAAGATAGAAGGAAAGAGAGAATCAGAGAGAGGAGTGAGAAGTTGAGGGAGCGGGACAATAAGAGAGAGTGAAGAACAAGGAGAAGGAGGGAGAGAGAAGGAAAGAGAAGGAGAGAGGGGAGAGAAGGAAGGATAAGAATAGAGAAAGAAGTAGAAGGAGGAGAGAGGGAAAGATAAGGAGAGAGGGGGAGACATGAGAGAGAAGGAGAGGGAGAAGGAGCGAGAGGAGGAGGGACATGCAAGGAGAAAGAGAAGGAGAAGGTGGAAAGAGAGATGGAGGAGAGAGGGAAAGAGATGAGAGAGAGAGGGGGGAATGAGAAGGAGAGTGAGAGAGAGAACGAAACGGATAGAGAGAAGGAGGAGAGTTGAGAGAAAGAGAAGTAGAAATAGAAAGAATGGGATAAGGAGAGATAGTGAAAAAGAGAGACAAGAGACGGAGAGAGAGAGAGAAAGAGAAGGGGGAGGGAGAGGGAGAGGGAAGTAGGATAGTGAAGGAGAGAGAGTACTAAGGAGAGGACGAAAGGAGAAAAAGAGAGAGAAGGAGATGGAGAAGGCGAAGGGTAGAGATGGAGAAAGAAAGAGAGGGATAAGGGGAAGGAGAGAACGAGAGAGAAGGAGATGCAGAGGGTTAGAAAGAGTGAAGAAGCGGAGAGAGACGGAGAAGGAGAAGGAGAAGGAAAAAGACAAGAAGAAAAAGGAGAGAGAGGCAGCGAAGGAGAAGGAGATGGAGAGAAGTTGAGAGAAAAGGTGGAGAGATCGACAAAGGAGGGAGAGAGGGAAGGACGAGAAGGCGAGGGAGAGGGGAACGAGAGAGGTGCGAGAGAGAAGGAGGGGGAAGGAGAAGGAGAAGTGGGGAGAGAGAGATGGAGAGTGTAGGACGAAAGAGAGGGAAATTGGGAAACGGGGAGACGGAACAAGATGATAGACGGAGATGGAGAGAGAGAGCTAGAAGGAGAAGGAGAGAGAGGAGAGGCGGACAGAGGGGGAGAGAGTGAGAAGGGAAAGGAGAGGGAGAGAGGAGAGATAGAGGAAGAGAAGTAGAGAGAAGCATAGGGAATGAGAGAGAGGGAGAAGGAGAGAGATAAGGAGGGAGTGAAACAGAGGAGGAGAGTGTGAATTAGAACGAGAAGAAGAGAGAGGAGTCCACGATTTACAGAAGCGGAGAGAGAGAAAGAGAAGGAGAGATGAAGAAGCATTGAGAGAGAGAGGAAAGGGAGAGGGAGAAAGAGTGAGAGAAGGGGAGAGAGAGAGAGTCCGTAAGTGAGCTAGATGGAGGAGGACGAGGAGAAGGAGAGAGAGAAGGAATAGGAGATTGGAAGGGAAGGAGAAGGAGAGAAGGAAAGAGAGAGGGAGAAGGAGAAGTAGAGACCAATGGTAAGAAGAGGGAGAAATAGAGAGGAGAGAGAAGGGGGAGAGAGAAAGAGAGAAGGAGAGAGACAAAGAGAGAGGAGGGAGGTAAGGAGGAGAACGAGAAAGGCGGAGAAGGGGAGAGACAAAGGGGGAGGAGAGAGATAAGGAGGAGAACGAGAGGAGTGAGAGAGAGAGTGAAGGTGACGGAGAGGGATGAGAGAGAGAGAGGAGGAAGAGAAGGAGGGAGAAGAAGGGGAGAGAAGAAGAAGGAGAACAAGGAGAGAAAAGGAGAAGGGGAGAGTGGGGAGAAGATGAGGAGAGAGAGAAGGACAAGGGGAGCGAAAGGGGAGGAGACCGAGAAGGAGAAGGAGTGGAAGAGAGGAGAGATAGAGAAGGAGGAGAGAGAAGGAAAGAGAGAGAGAAGAAGGAGACGGAGAGCGAGAGAGTAAGGTAGAGTGAGAGAGGAGGGGAGAGAGTGAAGGAGAGGGAGATGGGGGAGGGGAGGGAGAAGGAGACGGAAACGGAGACGGAGACGGAGAGAGAGGGAGAGAGAAAGAGCGGAGATGGAGATAGAGAGAGAGAGAGATGCAAGAGGAGAGGGAGAGAGAGAAGGAGAAGGCAAGAGAGAGAGGGGGAGAGACAAGAAGATGAGAGAGATGGAGAAGGAAAAGGGGATAGAGGAGAGGGATTGAAGTAGAGGAGAGGGAGGGAAGGAGATTGAAGACGAAGAGTGAAGGATAAGGAGAGAGAAGATAGAAGGAAAGAGAGAATCAGAGAGAGGAGTGAGAAGTTGAGGGAGCGGGACAATAAGAGAGAGTGAAGAACAAGGAGAAGGAGGGAGAGAGAAGGAAAGAGAAGGAGAGAGGGGAGAGAAGGAAGGATAAGAATAGAGAAAGAAGTAGAAGGAGGAGAGAGGGAAAGATAAGGAGAGAGGGGGAGACATGAGAGAGAAGGAGAGGGAGAAGGAGCGAGAGGAGGAGGGACATGCAAGGAGAAAGAGAAGGAGAAGGTGGAAAGAGAGATGGAGGAGAGAGGGAAAGAGATGAGAGAGAGAGGGGGGAATGAGAAGGAGAGTGAGAGAGAGAACGAAACGGATAGAGAGAAGGAGGAGAGTTGAGAGAAAGAGAAGTAGAAATAGAAAGAATGGGATAAGGAGAGATAGTGAAAAAGAGAGACAAGAGACGGAGAGAGAGAGAGAAAGAGAAGGGGGAGGGAGAGGGAGAGGGAAGTAGGATAGTGAAGGAGAGAGAGTACTAAGGAGAGGACGAAAGGAGAAAAAGAGAGAGAAGGAGATGGAGAAGGCGAAGGGTAGAGATGGAGAAAGAAAGAGAGGGATAAGGGGAAGGAGAGAACGAGAGAGAAGGAGATGCAGAGGGTTAGAAAGAGTGAAGAAGCGGAGAGAGACGGAGAAGGAGAAGGAGAAGGAAAAAGACAAGAAGAAAAAGGAGAGAGAGGCAGCGAAGGAGAAGGAGATGGAGAGAAGTTGAGAGAAAAGGTGGAGAGATCGACAAAGGAGGGAGAGAGGGAAGGACGAGAAGGCGAGGGAGAGGGGAACGAGAGAGGTGCGAGAGAGAAGGAGGGGGAAGGAGAAGGAGAAGTGGGGAGAGAGAGATGGAGAGTGTAGGACGAAAGAGAGGGAAATTGGGAAACGGGGAGACGGAACAAGATGATAGACGGAGATGGAGAGAGAGAGCTAGAAGGAGAAGGAGAGAGAGGAGAGGCGGACAGAGGGGGAGAGAGTGAGAAGGGAAAGGAGAGGGAGAGAGGAGAGATAGAGGAAGAGAAGTAGAGAGAAGCATAGGGAATGAGAGAGAGGGAGAAGGAGAGAGATAAGGAGGGAGTGAAACAGAGGAGGAGAGTGTGAATTAGAACGAGAAGAAGAGAGAGGAGTCCACGATTTACAGAAGCGGAGAGAGAGAAAGAGAAGGAGAGATGAAGAAGCATTGAGAGAGAGAGGAAAGGGAGAGGGAGAAAGAGTGAGAGAAGGGGAGAGAGAGAGAGTCCGTAAGTGAGCTAGATGGAGGAGGACGAGGAGAAGGAGAGAGAGAAGGAATAGGAGATTGGAAGGGAAGGAGAAGGAGAGAAGGAAAGAGAGAGGGAGAAGGAGAAGTAGAGACCAATGGTAAGAAGAGGGAGAAATAGAGAGGAGAGAGAAGGGGGAGAGAGAAAGAGAGAAGGAGAGAGACAAAGAGAGAGGAGGGAGGTAAGGAGGAGAACGAGAAAGGCGGAGAAGGGGAGAGACAAAGGGGGAGGAGAGAGATAAGGAGGAGAACGAGAGGAGTGAGAGAGAGAGTGAAGGTGACGGAGAGGGATGAGAGAGAGAGAGGAGGAAGAGAAGGAGGGAGAAGAAGGGGAGAGAAGAAGAAGGAGAACAAGGAGAGAAAAGGAGAAGGGGAGAGTGGGGAGAAGATGAGGAGAGAGAGAAGGACAAGGGGAGCGAAAGGGGAGGAGACCGAGAAGGAGAAGGAGTGGAAGAGAGGAGAGATAGAGAAGGAGGAGAGAGAAGGAAAGAGAGAGAGAAGAAGGAGACGGAGAGCGAGAGAGTAAGGTAGAGTGAGAGAGGAGGGGAGAGAGTGAAGGAGAGGGAGATGGGGGAGGGGAGGGAGAAGGAGACGGAAACGGAGACGGAGACGGAGAGAGAGGGAGAGAGAAAGAGCGGAGATGGAGATAGAGAGAGAGAGAGATGCAAGAGGAGAGGGAGAGAGAGAAGGAGAAGGCAAGAGAGAGAGGGGGAGAGACAAGAAGATGAGAGAGATGGAGAAGGAAAAGGGGATAGAGGAGAGGGATTGAAGTAGAGGAGAGGGAGGGAAGGAGATTGAAGACGAAGAGTGAAGGATAAGGAGAGAGAAGATAGAAGGAAAGAGAGAATCAGAGAGAGGAGTGAGAAGTTGAGGGAGCGGGACAATAAGAGAGAGTGAAGAACAAGGAGAAGGAGGGAGAGAGAAGGAAAGAGAAGGAGAGAGGGGAGAGAAGGAAGGATAAGAATAGAGAAAGAAGTAGAAGGAGGAGAGAGGGAAAGATAAGGAGAGAGGGGGAGACATGAGAGAGAAGGAGAGGGAGAAGGAGCGAGAGGAGGAGGGACATGCAAGGAGAAAGAGAAGGAGAAGGTGGAAAGAGAGATGGAGGAGAGAGGGAAAGAGATGAGAGAGAGAGGGGGGAATGAGAAGGAGAGTGAGAGAGAGAACGAAACGGATAGAGAGAAGGAGGAGAGTTGAGAGAAAGAGAAGTAGAAATAGAAAGAATGGGATAAGGAGAGATAGTGAAAAAGAGAGACAAGAGACGGAGAGAGAGAGAGAAAGAGAAGGGGGAGGGAGAGGGAGAGGGAAGTAGGATAGTGAAGGAGAGAGAGTACTAAGGAGAGGACGAAAGGAGAAAAAGAGAGAGAAGGAGATGGAGAAGGCGAAGGGTAGAGATGGAGAAAGAAAGAGAGGGATAAGGGGAAGGAGAGAACGAGAGAGAAGGAGATGCAGAGGGTTAGAAAGAGTGAAGAAGCGGAGAGAGACGGAGAAGGAGAAGGAGAAGGAAAAAGACAAGAAGAAAAAGGAGAGAGAGGCAGCGAAGGAGAAGGAGATGGAGAGAAGTTGAGAGAAAAGGTGGAGAGATCGACAAAGGAGGGAGAGAGGGAAGGACGAGAAGGCGAGGGAGAGGGGAACGAGAGAGGTGCGAGAGAGAAGGAGGGGGAAGGAGAAGGAGAAGTGGGGAGAGAGAGATGGAGAGTGTAGGACGAAAGAGAGGGAAATTGGGAAACGGGGAGACGGAACAAGATGATAGACGGAGATGGAGAGAGAGAGCTAGAAGGAGAAGGAGAGAGAGGAGAGGCGGACAGAGGGGGAGAGAGTGAGAAGGGAAAGGAGAGGGAGAGAGGAGAGATAGAGGAAGAGAAGTAGAGAGAAGCATAGGGAATGAGAGAGAGGGAGAAGGAGAGAGATAAGGAGGGAGTGAAACAGAGGAGGAGAGTGTGAATTAGAACGAGAAGAAGAGAGAGGAGTCCACGATTTACAGAAGCGGAGAGAGAGAAAGAGAAGGAGAGATGAAGAAGCATTGTGAGAGAGAGGAAAGGGAGAGGGAGAAAGAGTGAGAGAAGGGGAGAGAGAGAGAGTCCGTAAGTGAGCTAGATGGAGGAGGACGAGGAGAAGGAGAGAGAGAAGGAATAGGAGATTGGAAGGGAAGGAGAAGGAGAGAAGGTAAGAGAGAGGGAGAAGGAGAAGTAGAGACCAATGGTAAGAAGAGGGAGAAATAGAGAGGAGAGAGAAGGGGGAGAGAGAAAGAGAGAAGGAGAGAGACAAAGAGAGAGGAGGGAGGTAAGGAGGAGAACGAGAAAGGCGGAGAAGGGGAGAGACAAAGGGGGAGGAGAGAGATAAGGAGGAGAACGAGAGGAGTGAGAGAGAGAGTGAAGGTGACGGAGAGGGATGAGAGAGAGAGAGGAGGAAGAGAAGGAGGGAGAAGAAGGGGAGAGAAGAAGAAGGAGAACAAGGAGAGAAAAGGAGAAGGGGAGAGTGGGGAGAAGATGAGGAGAGAGAGAAGGACAAGGGGAGCGAAAGGGGAGGAGACCGAGAAGGAGAAGGAGTGGAAGAGAGGAGAGATAGAGAAGGAGGAGAGAGAAGGAAAGAGAGAGAGAAGAAGGAGACGGAGAGCGAGAGAGTAAGGTAGAGTGAGAGAGGAGGGGAGAGAGTGAAGGAGAGGGAGATGGGGGAGGGGAGGGAGAAGGAGACGGAAACGGAGACGGAGACGGAGAGAGAGGGAGAGAGAAAGAGCGGAGATGGAGATAGAGAGAGAGAGAGATGCAAGAGGAGAGGGAGAGAGAGAAGGAGAAGGCAAGAGAGAGAGGGGGAGAGACAAGAAGATGAGAGAGATGGAGAAGGAAAAGGGGATAGAGGAGAGGGATTGAAGTAGAGGAGAGGGAGGGAAGGAGATTGAAGACGAAGAGTGAAGGATAAGGAGAGAGAAGATAGAAGGAAAGAGAGAATCAGAGAGAGGAGTGAGAAGTTGAGGGAGCGGGACAATAAGAGAGAGTGAAGAACAAGGAGAAGGAGGGAGAGAGAAGGAAAGAGAAGGAGAGAGGGGAGAGAAGGAAGGATAAGAATAGAGAAAGAAGTAGAAGGAGGAGAGAGGGAAAGATAAGGAGAGAGGGGGAGACATGAGAGAGAAGGAGAGGGAGAAGGAGCGAGAGGAGGAGGGACATGCAAGGAGAAAGAGAAGGAGAAGGTGGAAAGAGAGATGGAGGAGAGAGGGAAAGAGATGAGAGAGAGAGGGGGGAATGAGAAGGAGAGTGAGAGAGAGAACGAAACGGATAGAGAGAAGGAGGAGAGTTGAGAGAAAGAGAAGTAGAAATAGAAAGAATGGGATAAGGAGAGATAGTGAAAAAGAGAGACAAGAGACGGAGAGAGAGAGAGAAAGAGAAGGGGGAGGGAGAGGGAGAGGGAAGTAGGATAGTGAAGGAGAGAGAGTACTAAGGAGAGGACGAAAGGAGAAAAAGAGAGAGAAGGAGATGGAGAAGGCGAAGGGTAGAGATGGAGAAAGAAAGAGAGGGATAAGGGGAAGGAGAGAACGAGAGAGAAGGAGATGCAGAGGGTTAGAAAGAGTGAAGAAGCGGAGAGAGACGGAGAAGGAGAAGGAGAAGGAAAAAGACAAGAAGAAAAAGGAGAGAGAGGCAGCGAAGGAGAAGGAGATGGAGAGAAGTTGAGAGAAAAGGTGGAGAGATCGACAAAGGAGGGAGAGAGGGAAGGACGAGAAGGCGAGGGAGAGGGGAACGAGAGAGGTGCGAGAGAGAAGGAGGGGGAAGGAGAAGGAGAAGTGGGGAGAGAGAGATGGAGAGTGTAGGACGAAAGAGAGGGAAATTGGGAAACGGGGAGACGGAACAAGATGATAGACGGAGATGGAGAGAGAGAGCTAGAAGGAGAAGGAGAGAGAGGAGAGGCGGACAGAGGGGGAGAGAGTGAGAAGGGAAAGGAGAGGGAGAGAGGAGAGATAGAGGAAGAGAAGTAGAGAGAAGCATAGGGAATGAGAGAGAGGGAGAAGGAGAGAGATAAGGAGGGAGTGAAACAGAGGAGGAGAGTGTGAATTAGAACGAGAAGAAGAGAGAGGAGTCCACGATTTACAGAAGCGGAGAGAGAGAAAGAGAAGGAGAGATGAAGAAGCATTGTGAGAGAGAGGAAAGGGAGAGGGAGAAAGAGTGAGAGAAGGGGAGAGAGAGAGAGTCCGTAAGTGAGCTAGATGGAGGAGGACGAGGAGAAGGAGAGAGAGAAGGAATAGGAGATTGGAAGGGAAGGAGAAGGAGAGAAGGTAAGAGAGAGGGAGAAGGAGAAGTAGAGACCAATGGTAAGAAGAGGGAGAAATAGAGAGGAGAGAGAAGGGGGAGAGAGAAAGAGAGAAGGAGAGAGACAAAGAGAGAGGAGGGAGGTAAGGAGGAGAACGAGAAAGGCGGAGAAGGGGAGAGACAAAGGGGGAGGAGAGAGATAAGGAGGAGAACGAGAGGAGTGAGAGAGAGAGTGAAGGTGACGGAGAGGGATGAGAGAGAGAGAGGAGGAAGAGAAGGAGGGAGAAGAAGGGGAGAGAAGAAGAAGGAGAACAAGGAGA
Source organism: Triglochin maritima (assembly GCA_963682175.1). Taxonomy (NCBI): domain Eukaryota; kingdom Viridiplantae; phylum Streptophyta; class Magnoliopsida; order Alismatales; family Juncaginaceae; genus Triglochin; species Triglochin maritima. The sequence continues at coordinate 30,384,090 of OY821776.1, read as the reverse complement.
GAAAAGGAGAAGGGGAGAGTGGGGAGAAGATGAGGAGAGAGAGAAGGACAAGGGGAGCGAAAGGGGAGGAGACCGAGAAGGAGAAGGAGTGGAAGAGAGGAGAGATAGAGAAGGAGGAGAGAGAAGGAAAGAGAGAGAGAAGAAGGAGACGGAGAGCGAGAGAGTAAGGTAGAGTGAGAGAGGAGGGGAGAGAGTGAAGGAGAGGGAGATGGGGGAGGGGAGGGAGAAGGAGACGGAAACGGAGACGGAGACGGAGAGAGAGGGAGAGAGAAAGAGCGGAGATGGAGATAGAGAGAGAGAGAGATGCAAGAGGAGAGGGAGAGAGAGAAGGAGAAGGCAAGAGAGAGAGGGGGAGAGACAAGAAGATGAGAGAGATGGAGAAGGAAAAGGGGATAGAGGAGAGGGATTGAAGTAGAGGAGAGGGAGGGAAGGAGATTGAAGACGAAGAGTGAAGGATAAGGAGAGAGAAGATAGAAGGAAAGAGAGAATCAGAGAGAGGAGTGAGAAGTTGAGGGAGCGGGACAATAAGAGAGAGTGAAGAACAAGGAGAAGGAGGGAGAGAGAAGGAAAGAGAAGGAGAGAGGGGAGAGAAGGAAGGATAAGAATAGAGAAAGAAGTAGAAGGAGGAGAGAGGGAAAGATAAGGAGAGAGGGGGAGACATGAGAGAGAAGGAGAGGGAGAAGGAGCGAGAGGAGGAGGGACATGCAAGGAGAAAGAGAAGGAGAAGGTGGAAAGAGAGATGGAGGAGAGAGGGAAAGAGATGAGAGAGAGAGGGGGGAATGAGAAGGAGAGTGAGAGAGAGAACGAAACGGATAGAGAGAAGGAGGAGAGTTGAGAGAAAGAGAAGTAGAAATAGAAAGAATGGGATAAGGAGAGATAGTGAAAAAGAGAGACAAGAGACGGAGAGAGAGAGAGAAAGAGAAGGGGGAGGGAGAGGGAGAGGGAAGTAGGATAGTGAAGGAGAGAGAGTACTAAGGAGAGGACGAAAGGAGAAAAAGAGAGAGAAGGAGATGGAGAAGGCGAAGGGTAGAGATGGAGAAAGAAAGAGAGGGATAAGGGGAAGGAGAGAACGAGAGAGAAGGAGATGCAGAGGGTTAGAAAGAGTGAAGAAGCGGAGAGAGACGGAGAAGGAGAAGGAGAAGGAAAAAGACAAGAAGAAAAAGGAGAGAGAGGCAGCGAAGGAGAAGGAGATGGAGAGAAGTTGAGAGAAAAGGTGGAGAGATCGACAAAGGAGGGAGAGAGGGAAGGACGAGAAGGCGAGGGAGAGGGGAACGAGAGAGGTGCGAGAGAGAAGGAGGGGGAAGGAGAAGGAGAAGTGGGGAGAGAGAGATGGAGAGTGTAGGACGAAAGAGAGGGAAATTGGGAAACGGGGAGACGGAACAAGATGATAGACGGAGATGGAGAGAGAGAGCTAGAAGGAGAAGGAGAGAGAGGAGAGGCGGACAGAGGGGGAGAGAGTGAGAAGGGAAAGGAGAGGGAGAGAGGAGAGATAGAGGAAGAGAAGTAGAGAGAAGCATAGGGAATGAGAGAGAGGGAGAAGGAGAGAGATAAGGAGGGAGTGAAACAGAGGAGGAGAGTGTGAATTAGAACGAGAAGAAGAGAGAGGAGAGAGAGGAGTCCACGATTTACAGAAGCGGAGAGAGAGAAAGAGAAGGAGAGATGAAGAAGCATTGAGAGAGAGAGGAAAGGGAGAGGGAGAAAGAGTGAGAGAAGGGGAGAGAGAGAGAGTCCGTAAGTGAGCTAGATGGAGGAGGACGAGGAGAAGGAGAGAGAGAAGGAATAGGAGATTGGAAGGGAAGGAGAAGGAGAGAAGGAAAGAGAGAGGGAGAAGGAGAAGTAGAGACCAATGGTAAGAAGAGGGAGAAATAGAGAGGAGAGAGAAGGGGGAGAGAGAAAGAGAGAAGGAGAGAGACAAAGAGAGAGGAGGGAGGTAAGGAGGAGAACGAGAAAGGCGGAGAAGGGGAGAGACAAAGGGGGAGGAGAGAGATAAGGAGGAGAACGAGAGGAGTGAGAGAGAGAGTGAAGGTGACGGAGAGGGATGAGAGAGAGAGAGGAGGAAGAGAAGGAGGGAGAAGAAGGGGAGAGAAGAAGAAGGAGAACAAGGAGAGAAAAGGAGAAGGGGAGAGTGGGGAGAAGATGAGGAGAGAGAGAAGGACAAGGGGAGCGAAAGGGGAGGAGACCGAGAAGGAGAAGGAGTGGAAGAGAGGAGAGATAGAGAAGGAGGAGAGAGAAGGAAAGAGAGAGAGAAGAAGGAGACGGAGAGCGAGAGAGTAAGGTAGAGTGAGAGAGGAGGGGAGAGAGTGAAGGAGAGGGAGATGGGGGAGGGGAGGGAGAAGGAGACGGAAACGGAGACGGAGACGGAGAGAGAGGGAGAGAGAAAGAGCGGAGATGGAGATAGAGAGAGAGAGAGATGCAAGAGGAGAGGGAGAGAGAGAAGGAGAAGGCAAGAGAGAGAGGGGGAGAGACAAGAAGATGAGAGAGATGGAGAAGGAAAAGGGGATAGAGGAGAGGGATTGAAGTAGAGGAGAGGGAGGGAAGGAGATTGAAGACGAAGAGTGAAGGATAAGGAGAGAGAAGATAGAAGGAAAGAGAGAATCAGAGAGAGGAGTGAGAAGTTGAGGGAGCGGGACAATAAGAGAGAGTGAAGAACAAGGAGAAGGAGGGAGAGAGAAGGAAAGAGAAGGAGAGAGGGGAGAGAAGGAAGGATAAGAATAGAGAAAGAAGTAGAAGGAGGAGAGAGGGAAAGATAAGGAGAGAGGGGGAGACATGAGAGAGAAGGAGAGGGAGAAGGAGCGAGAGGAGGAGGGACATGCAAGGAGAAAGAGAAGGAGAAGGTGGAAAGAGAGATGGAGGAGAGAGGGAAAGAGATGAGAGAGAGAGGGGGGAATGAGAAGGAGAGTGAGAGAGAGAACGAAACGGATAGAGAGAAGGAGGAGAGTTGAGAGAAAGAGAAGTAGAAATAGAAAGAATGGGATAAGGAGAGATAGTGAAAAAGAGAGACAAGAGACGGAGAGAGAGAGAGAAAGAGAAGGGGGAGGGAGAGGGAGAGGGAAGTAGGATAGTGAAGGAGAGAGAGTACTAAGGAGAGGACGAAAGGAGAAAAAGAGAGAGAAGGAGATGGAGAAGGCGAAGGGTAGAGATGGAGAAAGAAAGAGAGGGATAAGGGGAAGGAGAGAACGAGAGAGAAGGAGATGCAGAGGGTTAGAAAGAGTGAAGAAGCGGAGAGAGACGGAGAAGGAGAAGGAGAAGGAAAAAGACAAGAAGAAAAAGGAGAGAGAGGCAGCGAAGGAGAAGGAGATGGAGAGAAGTTGAGAGAAAAGGTGGAGAGATCGACAAAGGAGGGAGAGAGGGAAGGACGAGAAGGCGAGGGAGAGGGGAACGAGAGAGGTGCGAGAGAGAAGGAGGGGGAAGGAGAAGGAGAAGTGGGGAGAGAGAGATGGAGAGTGTAGGACGAAAGAGAGGGAAATTGGGAAACGGGGAGACGGAACAAGATGATAGACGGAGATGGAGAGAGAGAGCTAGAAGGAGAAGGAGAGAGAGGAGAGGCGGACAGAGGGGGAGAGAGTGAGAAGGGAAAGGAGAGGGAGAGAGGAGAGATAGAGGAAGAGAAGTAGAGAGAAGCATAGGGAATGAGAGAGAGGGAGAAGGAGAGAGATAAGGAGGGAGTGAAACAGAGGAGGAGAGTGTGAATTAGAACGAGAAGAAGAGAGAGGAGAGAGAGGAGTCCACGATTTACAGAAGCGGAGAGAGAGAAAGAGAAGGAGAGATGAAGAAGCATTGAGAGAGAGAGGAAAGGGAGAGGGAGAAAGAGTGAGAGAAGGGGAGAGAGAGAGAGTCCGTAAGTGAGCTAGATGGAGGAGGACGAGGAGAAGGAGAGAGAGAAGGAATAGGAGATTGGAAGGGAAGGAGAAGGAGAGAAGGAAAGAGAGAGGGAGAAGGAGAAGTAGAGACCAATGGTAAGAAGAGGGAGAAATAGAGAGGAGAGAGAAGGGGGAGAGAGAAAGAGAGAAGGAGAGAGACAAAGAGAGAGGAGGGAGGTAAGGAGGAGAACGAGAAAGGCGGAGAAGGGGAGAGACAAAGGGGGAGGAGAGAGATAAGGAGGAGAACGAGAGGAGTGAGAGAGAGAGTGAAGGTGACGGAGAGGGATGAGAGAGAGAGAGGAGGAAGAGAAGGAGGGAGAAGAAGGGGAGAGAAGAAGAAGGAGAACAAGGAGAGAAAAGGAGAAGGGGAGAGTGGGGAGAAGATGAGGAGAGAGAGAAGGACAAGGGGAGCGAAAGGGGAGGAGACCGAGAAGGAGAAGGAGTGGAAGAGAGGAGAGATAGAGAAGGAGGAGAGAGAAGGAAAGAGAGAGAGAAGAAGGAGACGGAGAGCGAGAGAGTAAGGTAGAGTGAGAGAGGAGGGGAGAGAGTGAAGGAGAGGGAGATGGGGGAGGGGAGGGAGAAGGAGACGGAAACGGAGACGGAGACGGAGAGAGAGGGAGAGAGAAAGAGCGGAGATGGAGATAGAGAGAGAGAGAGATGCAAGAGGAGAGGGAGAGAGAGAAGGAGAAGGCAAGAGAGAGAGGGGGAGAGACAAGAAGATGAGAGAGATGGAGAAGGAAAAGGGGATAGAGGAGAGGGATTGAAGTAGAGGAGAGGGAGGGAAGGAGATTGAAGACGAAGAGTGAAGGATAAGGAGAGAGAAGATAGAAGGAAAGAGAGAATCAGAGAGAGGAGTGAGAAGTTGAGGGAGCGGGACAATAAGAGAGAGTGAAGAACAAGGAGAAGGAGGGAGAGAGAAGGAAAGAGAAGGAGAGAGGGGAGAGAAGGAAGGATAAGAATAGAGAAAGAAGTAGAAGGAGGAGAGAGGGAAAGATAAGGAGAGAGGGGGAGACATGAGAGAGAAGGAGAGGGAGAAGGAGCGAGAGGAGGAGGGACATGCAAGGAGAAAGAGAAGGAGAAGGTGGAAAGAGAGATGGAGGAGAGAGGGAAAGAGATGAGAGAGAGAGGGGGGAATGAGAAGGAGAGTGAGAGAGAGAACGAAACGGATAGAGAGAAGGAGGAGAGTTGAGAGAAAGAGAAGTAGAAATAGAAAGAATGGGATAAGGAGAGATAGTGAAAAAGAGAGACAAGAGACGGAGAGAGAGAGAGAAAGAGAAGGGGGAGGGAGAGGGAGAGGGAAGTAGGATAGTGAAGGAGAGAGAGTACTAAGGAGAGGACGAAAGGAGAAAAAGAGAGAGAAGGAGATGGAGAAGGCGAAGGGTAGAGATGGAGAAAGAAAGAGAGGGATAAGGGGAAGGAGAGAACGAGAGAGAAGGAGATGCAGAGGGTTAGAAAGAGTGAAGAAGCGGAGAGAGACGGAGAAGGAGAAGGAGAAGGAAAAAGACAAGAAGAAAAAGGAGAGAGAGGCAGCGAAGGAGAAGGAGATGGAGAGAAGTTGAGAGAAAAGGTGGAGAGATCGACAAAGGAGGGAGAGAGGGAAGGACGAGAAGGCGAGGGAGAGGGGAACGAGAGAGGTGCGAGAGAGAAGGAGGGGGAAGGAGAAGGAGAAGTGGGGAGAGAGAGATGGAGAGTGTAGGACGAAAGAGAGGGAAATTGGGAAACGGGGAGACGGAACAAGATGATAGACGGAGATGGAGAGAGAGAGCTAGAAGGAGAAGGAGAGAGAGGAGAGGCGGACAGAGGGGGAGAGAGTGAGAAGGGAAAGGAGAGGGAGAGAGGAGAGATAGAGGAAGAGAAGTAGAGAGAAGCATAGGGAATGAGAGAGAGGGAGAAGGAGAGAGATAAGGAGGGAGTGAAACAGAGGAGGAGAGTGTGAATTAGAACGAGAAGAAGAGAGAGGAGTCCACGATTTACAGAAGCGGAGAGAGAGAAAGAGAAGGAGAGATGAAGAAGCATTGTGAGAGAGAGGAAAGGGAGAGGGAGAAAGAGTGAGAGAAGGGGAGAGAGAGAGAGTCCGTAAGTGAGCTAGATGGAGGAGGACGAGGAGAAGGAGAGAGAGAAGGAATAGGAGATTGGAAGGGAAGGAGAAGGAGAGAAGGAAAGAGAGAGGGAGAAGGAGAAGTAGAGACCAATGGTAAGAAGAAGGAGAAATAGAGAGGAGAGAGAAGGGGGAGAGAGAAAGAGAGAAGGAGAGAGACAAAGAGAGAGGAGGGAGGTAAGGAGGAGAACGAGAAAGGCGGAGAAGGGGAGAGACAAAGGGGGAGGAGAGAGATAAGGAGGAGAACGAGAGGAGTGAGAGAGAGAGTGAAGGTGACGGAGAGGGATGAGAGAGAGAGAGGAGGAAGAGAAGGAGGGAGAAGAAGGGGAGAGAAGAAGAAGGAGAACAAGGAGAGAAAAGGAGAAGGGGAGAGTGGGGAGAAGATGAGGAGAGAGAGAAGGACAAGGGGAGCGAAAGGGGAGGAGACCGAGAAGGAGAAGGAGTGGAAGAGAGGAGAGATAGAGAAGGAGGAGAGAGAAGGAAAGAGAGAGAGAAGAAGGAGACGGAGAGCGAGAGAGTAAGGTAGAGTGAGAGAGGAGGGGAGAGAGTGAAGGAGAGGGAGATGGGGGAGGGGAGGGAGAAGGAGACGGAAACGGAGACGGAGACGGAGAGAGAGGGAGAGAGAAAGAGCGGAGATGGAGATAGAGAGAGAGAGAGATGCAAGAGGAGAGGGAGAGAGAGAAGGAGAAGGCAAGAGAGAGAGGGGGAGAGACAAGAAGATGAGAGAGATGGAGAAGGAAAAGGGGATAGAGGAGAGGGATTGAAGTAGAGGAGAGGGAGGGAAGGAGATTGAAGACGAAGAGTGAAGGATAAGGAGAGAGAAGATAGAAGGAAAGAGAGAATCAGAGAGAGGAGTGAGAAGTTGAGGGAGCGGGACAATAAGAGAGAGTGAAGAACAAGGAGAAGGAGGGAGAGAGAAGGAAAGAGAAGGAGAGAGGGGAGAGAAGGAAGGATAAGAATAGAGAAAGAAGTAGAAGGAGGAGAGAGGGAAAGATAAGGAGAGAGGGGGAGACATGAGAGAGAAGGAGAGGGAGAAGGAGCGAGAGGAGGAGGGACATGCAAGGAGAAAGAGAAGGAGAAGGTGGAAAGAGAGATGGAGGAGAGAGGGAAAGAGATGAGAGAGAGAGGGGGGAATGAGAAGGAGAGTGAGAGAGAGAACGAAACGGATAGAGAGAAGGAGGAGAGTTGAGAGAAAGAGAAGTAGAAATAGAAAGAATGGGATAAGGAGAGATAGTGAAAAAGAGAGACAAGAGACGGAGAGAGAGAGAGAAAGAGAAGGGGGAGGGAGAGGGAGAGGGAAGTAGGATAGTGAAGGAGAGAGAGTACTAAGGAGAGGACGAAAGGAGAAAAAGAGAGAGAAGGAGATGGAGAAGGCGAAGGGTAGAGATGGAGAAAGAAAGAGAGGGATAAGGGGAAGGAGAGAACGAGAGAGAAGGAGATGCAGAGGGTTAGAAAGAGTGAAGAAGCGGAGAGAGACGGAGAAGGAGAAGGAGAAGGAAAAAGACAAGAAGAAAAAGGAGAGAGAGGCAGCGAAGGAGAAGGAGATGGAGAGAAGTTGAGAGAAAAGGTGGAGAGATCGACAAAGGAGGGAGAGAGGGAAGGACGAGAAGGCGAGGGAGAGGGGAACGAGAGAGGTGCGAGAGAGAAGGAGGGGGAAGGAGAAGGAGAAGTGGGGAGAGAGAGATGGAGAGTGTAGGACGAAAGAGAGGGAAATTGGGAAACGGGGAGACGGAACAAGATGATAGACGGAGATGGAGAGAGAGAGCTAGAAGGAGAAGGAGAGAGAGGAGAGGCGGACAGAGGGGGAGAGAGTGAGAAGGGAAAGGAGAGGGAGAGAGGAGAGATAGAGGAAGAGAAGTAGAGAGAAGCATAGGGAATGAGAGAGAGGGAGAAGGAGAGAGATAAGGAGGGAGTGAAACAGAGGAGGAGAGTGTGAATTAGAACGAGAAGAAGAGAGAGGAGTCCACGATTTACAGAAGCGGAGAGAGAGAAAGAGAAGGAGAGATGAAGAAGCATTGTGAGAGAGAGGAAAGGGAGAGGGAGAAAGAGTGAGAGAAGGGGAGAGAGAGAGAGTCCGTAAGTGAGCTAGATGGAGGAGGACGAGGAGAAGGAGAGAGAGAAGGAATAGGAGATTGGAAGGGAAGGAGAAGGAGAGAAGGAAAGAGAGAGGGAGAAGGAGAAGTAGAGACCAATGGTAAGAAGAAGGAGAAATAGAGAGGAGAGAGAAGGGGGAGAGAGAAAGAGAGAAGGAGAGAGACAAAGAGAGAGGAGGGAGGTAAGGAGGAGAACGAGAAAGGCGGAGAAGGGGAGAGACAAAGGGGGAGGAGAGAGATAAGGAGGAGAACGAGAGGAGTGAGAGAGAGAGTGAAGGTGACGGAGAGGGATGAGAGAGAGAGAGGAGGAAGAGAAGGAGGGAGAAGAAGGGGAGAGAAGAAGAAGGAGAACAAGGAGAGAAAAGGAGAAGGGGAGAGTGGGGAGAAGATGAGGAGAGAGAGAAGGACAAGGGGAGCGAAAGGGGAGGAGACCGAGAAGGAGAAGGAGTGGAAGAGAGGAGAGATAGAGAAGGAGGAGAGAGAAGGAAAGAGAGAGAGAAGAAGGAGACGGAGAGCGAGAGAGTAAGGTAGAGTGAGAGAGGAGGGGAGAGAGTGAAGGAGAGGGAGATGGGGGAGGGGAGGGAGAAGGAGACGGAAACGGAGACGGAGACGGAGAGAGAGGGAGAGAGAAAGAGCGGAGATGGAGATAGAGAGAGAGAGAGATGCAAGAGGAGAGGGAGAGAGAGAAGGAGAAGGCAAGAGAGAGAGGGGGAGAGACAAGAAGATGAGAGAGATGGAGAAGGAAAAGGGGATAGAGGAGAGGGATTGAAGTAGAGGAGAGGGAGGGAAGGAGATTGAAGACGAAGAGTGAAGGATAAGGAGAGAGAAGATAGAAGGAAAGAGAGAATCAGAGAGAGGAGTGAGAAGTTGAGGGAGCGGGACAATAAGAGAGAGTGAAGAACAAGGAGAAGGAGGGAGAGAGAAGGAAAGAGAAGGAGAGAGGGGAGAGAAGGAAGGATAAGAATAGAGAAAGAAGTAGAAGGAGGAGAGAGGGAAAGATAAGGAGAGAGGGGGAGACATGAGAGAGAAGGAGAGGGAGAAGGAGAGAGAGGAGGAGGGACATGCAAGGAGAAAGAGAAGGAGAAGGTGGAAAGAGAGATGGAGGAGAGAGGGAAAGAGATGAGAGAGAGAGGGGGGAATGAGAAGGAGAGTGAGAGAGAGAACGAAACGGATAGAGAGAAGGAGGAGAGTTGAGAGAAAGAGAAGTAGAAATAGAAAGAATGGGATAAGGAGAGATAGTGAAAAAGAGAGACAAGAGACGGAGAGAGAGAGAGAAAGAGAAGGGGGAGGGAGAGGGAGAGGGAAGTAGGATAGTGAAGGAGAGAGAGTACTAAGGAGAGGACGAAAGGAGAAAAAGAGAGAGAAGGAGATGGAGAAGGCGAAGGGTAGAGATGGAGAAAGAAAGAGAGGGATAAGGGGAAGGAGAGAACGAGAGAGAAGGAGATGCAGAGGGTTAGAAAGAGTGAAGAAGCGGAGAGAGACGGAGAAGGAGAAGGAGAAGGAAAAAGACAAGAAGAAAAAGGAGAGAGAGGCAGCGAAGGAGAAGGAGATGGAGAGAAGTTGAGAGAAAAGGTGGAGAGATCGACAAAGGAGGGAGAGAGGGAAGGACGAGAAGGCGAGGGAGAGGGGAACGAGAGAGGTGCGAGAGAGAAGGAGGGGGAAGGAGAAGGAGAAGTGGGGAGAGAGAGATGGAGAGTGTAGGACGAAAGAGAGGGAAATTGGGAAACGGGGAGACGGAACAAGATGATAGACGGAGATGGAGAGAGAGAGCTAGAAGGAGAAGGAGAGAGAGGAGAGGCGGACAGAGGGGGAGAGAGTGAGAAGGGAAAGGAGAGGGAGAGAGGAGAGATAGAGGAAGAGAAGTAGAGAGAAGCATAGGGAATGAGAGAGAGGGAGAAGGAGAGAGATAAGGAGGGAGTGAAACAGAGGAGGAGAGTGTGAATTAGAACGAGAAGAAGAGAGAGGAGTCCACGATTTACAGAAGCGGAGAGAGAGAAAGAGAAGGAGAGATGAAGAAGCATTGAGAGAGAGAGGAAAGGGAGAGGGAGAAAGAGTGAGAGAAGGGGAGAGAGAGAGAGTCCGTAAGTGAGCTAGATGGAGGAGGACGAGGAGAAGGAGAGAGAGAAGGAATAGGAGATTGGAAGGGAAGGAGAAGGAGAGAAGGAAAGAGAGAGGGAGAAGGAGAAGTAGAGACCAATGGTAAGAAGAGGGAGAAATAGAGAGGAGAGAGAAGGGGGAGAGAGAAAGAGAGAAGGAGAGAGACAAAGAGAGAGGAGGGAGGTAAGGAGGAGAACGAGAAAGGCGGAGAAGGGGAGAGACAAAGGGGGAGGAGAGAGATAAGGAGGAGAACGAGAGGAGTGAGAGAGAGAGTGAAGGTGACGGAGAGGGATGAGAGAGAGAGAGGAGGAAGAGAAGGAGGGAGAAGAAGGGGAGAGAAGAAGAAGGAGAACAAGGAGAGAAAAGGAGAAGGGGAGAGTGGGGAGAAGATGAGGAGAGAGAGAAGGACAAGGGGAGCGAAAGGGGAGGAGACCGAGAAGGAGAAGGAGTGGAAGAGAGGAGAGATAGAGAAGGAGGAGAGAGAAGGAAAGAGAGAGAGAAGAAGGAGACGGAGAGCGAGAGAGTAAGGTAGAGTGAGAGAGGAGGGGAGAGAGTGAAGGAGAGGGAGATGGGGGAGGGGAGGGAGAAGGAGACGGAAACGGAGACGGAGACGGAGAGAGAGGGAGAGAGAAAGAGCGGAGATGGAGATAGAGAGAGAGAGAGATGCAAGAGGAGAGGGAGAGAGAGAAGGAGAAGGCAAGAGAGAGAGGGGGAGAGACAAGAAGATGAGAGAGATGGAGAAGGAAAAGGGGATAGAGGAGAGGGATTGAAGTAGAGGAGAGGGAGGGAAGGAGATTGAAGACGAAGAGTGAAGGATAAGGAGAGAGAAGATAGAAGGAAAGAGAGAATCAGAGAGAGGAGTGAGAAGTTGAGGGAGCGGGACAATAAGAGAGAGTGAAGAACAAGGAGAAGGGGGGAGAGAGAAGGAAAGAGAAGGAGAGAGGGGAGAGAAGGAAGGATAAGAATAGAGAAAGAAGTAGAAGGAGGAGAGAGGGAAAGATAAGGGGAGAGGGGGAGACATGAGAGAGAAGGAGAGGGAGAAGGAGCGAGAGGAGGAGGGACATGCAAGGAGAAAGAGAAGGAGAAGGTGGAAAGAGAGATGGAGGAGAGAGGGAAAGAGATGAGAGAGAGAGGGGGGAATGAGAAGGAGAGTGAGAGAGAGAACGAAACGGATAGAGAGAAGGAGGAGAGTTGAGAGAAAGAGAAGTAGAAATAGAAAGAATGGGATAAGGAGAGATAGTGAAAAAGAGAGACAAGAGACGGAGAGAGAGAGAGAAAGAGAAGGGGGAGGGAGAGGGAGAGGGAAGTAGGATAGTGAAGGAGAGAGAGTACTAAGGAGAGGACGAAAGGAGAAAAAGAGAGAGAAGGAGATGGAGAAGGCGAAGGGTAGAGATGGAGAAAGAAAGAGAGGGATAAGGGGAAGGAGAGAACGAGAGAGAAGGAGATGCAGAGGGTTAGAAAGAGTGAAGAAGCGGAGAGAGACGGAGAAGGAGAAGGAGAAGGAAAAAGACAAGAAGAAAAAGGAGAGAGAGGCAGCGAAGGAGAAGGAGATGGAGAGAAGTTGAGAGAAAAGGTGGAGAGATCGACAAAGGAGGGAGAGAGGGAAGGACGAGAAGGCGAGGGAGAGGGGAACGAGAGAGGTGCGAGAGAGAAGGAGGGGGAAGGAGAAGGAGAAGTGGGGAGAGAGAGATGGAGAGTGTAGGACGAAAGAGAGGGAAATTGGGAAACGGGGAGACGGAACAAGATGATAGACGGAGATGGAGAGAGAGAGCTAGAAGGAGAAGGAGAGAGAGGAGAGGCGGACAGAGGGGGAGAGAGTGAGAAGGGAAAGGAGAGGGAGAGAGGAGAGATAGAGGAAGAGAAGTAGAGAGAAGCATAGGGAATGAGAGAGAGGGAGAAGGAGAGAGATAAGGAGGGAGTGAAACAGAGGAGGAGAGTGTGAATTAGAACGAGAAGAAGAGAGAGGAGAGAGAGGAGTCCACGATTTACAGAAGCGGAGAGAGAGAAAGAGAAGGAGAGATGAAGAAGCATTGAGAGAGAGAGGAAAGGGAGAGGGAGAAAGAGTGAGAGAAGGGGAGAGAGAGAGAGTCCGTAAGTGAGCTAGATGGAGGAGGACGAGGAGAAGGAGAGAGAGAAGGAATAGGAGATTGGAAGGGAAGGAGAAGGAGAGAAGGAAAGAGAGAGGGAGAAGGAGAAGTAGAGACCAATGGTAAGAAGAGGGAGAAATAGAGAGGAGAGAGAAGGGGGAGAGAGAAAGAGAGAAGGAGAGAGACAAAGAGAGAGGAGGGAGGTAAGGAGGAGAACGAGAAAGGCGGAGAAGGGGAGAGACAAAGGGGGAGGAGAGAGATAAGGAGGAGAACGAGAGGAGTGAGAGAGAGAGTGAAGGTGACGGAGAGGGATGAGAGAGAGAGAGGAGGAAGAGAAGGAGGGAGAAGAAGGGGAGAGAAGAAGAAGGAGAACAAGGAGAGAAAAGGAGAAGGGGAGAGTGGGGAGAAGATGAGGAGAGAGAGAAGGACAAGGGGAGCGAAAGGGGAGGAGACCGAGAAGGAGAAGGAGTGGAAGAGAGGAGAGATAGAGAAGGAGGAGAGAGAAGGAAAGAGAGAGAGAAGAAGGAGACGGAGAGCGAGAGAGTAAGGTAGAGTGAGAGAGGAGGGGAGAGAGTGAAGGAGAGGGAGATGGGGGAGGGGAGGGAGAAGGAGACGGAGACGGAGACGGAGACGGAGAGAGAGGGAGAGAGAAAGAGCGGAGATGGAGATAGAGAGAGAGAGAGATGCAAGAGGAGAGGGAGAGAGAGAAGGAGAAGGCAAGAGAGAGAGGGGGAGAGACAAGAAGATGAGAGAGATGGAGAAGGAAAAGGGGATAGAGGAGAGGGATTGAAGTAGAGGAGAGGGAGGGAAGGAGATTGAAGACGAAGAGTGAAGGATAAGGAGAGAGAAGATAGAAGGAAAGAGAGAATCAGAGAGAGGAGTGAGAAGTTGAGGGAGCGGGACAATAAGAGAGAGTGAAGAACAAGGAGAAGGGGGGAGAGAGAAGGAAAGAGAAGGAGAGAGGGGAGAGAAGGAAGGATAAGAATAGAGAAAGAAGTAGAAGGAGGAGAGAGGGAAAGATAAGGGGAGAGGGGGAGACATGAGAGAGAAGGAGAGGGAGAAGGAGCGAGAGGAGGAGGGACATGCAAGGAGAAAGAGAAGGAGAAGGTGGAAAGAGAGATGGAGGAGAGAGGGAAAGAGATGAGAGAGAGAGGGGGGAATGAGAAGGAGAGTGAGAGAGAGAACGAAACGGATAGAGAGAAGGAGGAGAGTTGAGAGAAAGAGAAGTAGAAATAGAAAGAATGGGATAAGGAGAGATAGTGAAAAAGAGAGACAAGAGACGGAGAGAGAGAGAGAAAGAGAAGGGGGAGGGAGAGGGAGAGGGAAGTAGGATAGTGAAGGAGAGAGAGTACTAAGGAGAGGACGAAAGGAGAAAAAGAGAGAGAAGGAGATGGAGAAGGCGAAGGGTAGAGATGGAGAAAGAAAGAGAGGGATAAGGGGAAGGAGAGAACGAGAGAGAAGGAGATGCAGAGGGTTAGAAAGAGTGAAGAAGCGGAGAGAGACGGAGAAGGAGAAGGAGAAGGAAAAAGACAAGAAGAAAAAGGAGAGAGAGGCAGCGAAGGAGAAGGAGATGGAGAGAAGTTGAGAGAAAAGGTGGAGAGATCGACAAAGGAGGGAGAGAGGGAAGGACGAGAAGGCGAGGGAGAGGGGAACGAGAGAGGTGCGAGAGAGAAGGAGGGGGAAGGAGAAGGAGAAGTGGGGAGAGAGAGATGGAGAGTGTAGGACGAAAGAGAGGGAAATTGGGAAACGGGGAGACGGAACAAGATGATAGACGGAGATGGAGAGAGAGAGCTAGAAGGAGAAGGAGAGAGAGGAGAGGCGGACAGAGGGGGAGAGAGTGAGAAGGGAAAGGAGAGGGAGAGAGGAGAGATAGAGGAAGAGAAGTAGAGAGAAGCATAGGGAATGAGAGAGAGGGAGAAGGAGAGAGATAAGGAGGGAGTGAAACAGAGGAGGAGAGTGTGAATTAGAACGAGAAGAAGAGAGAGGAGTCCACGATTTACAGAAGCGGAGAGAGAGAAAGAGAAGGAGAGATGAAGAAGCATTGTGAGAGAGAGGAAAGGGAGAGGGAGAAAGAGTGAGAGAAGGGGAGAGAGAGAGAGTCCGTAAGTGAGCTAGATGGAGGAGGACGAGGAGAAGGAGAGAGAGAAGGAATAGGAGATTGGAAGGGAAGGAGAAGGAGAGAAGGAAAGAGAGAGGGAGAAGGAGAAGTAGAGACCAATGGTAAGAAGAGGGAGAAATAGAGAGGAGAGAGAAGGGGGAGAGAGAAAGAGAGAAGGAGAGAGACAAAGAGAGAGGAGGGAGGTAAGGAGGAGAACGAGAAAGGCGGAGAAGGGGAGAGACAAAGGGGGAGGAGAGAGATAAGGAGGAGAACGAGAGGAGTGAGAGAGAGAGTGAAGGTGACGGAGAGGGATGAGAGAGAGAGAGGAGGAAGAGAAGGAGGGAGAAGAAGGGGAGAGAAGAAGAAGGAGAACAAGGAGAGAAAAGGAGAAGGGGAGAGTGGGGAGAAGATGAGGAGAGAGAGAAGGACAAGGGGAGCGAAAGGGGAGGAGACCGAGAAGGAGAAGGAGTGGAAGAGAGGAGAGATAGAGAAGGAGGAGAGAGAAGGAAAGAGAGAGAGAAGAAGGAGACGGAGAGCGAGAGAGTAAGGTAGAGTGAGAGAGGAGGGGAGAGAGTGAAGGAGAGGGAGATGGGGGAGGGGAGGGAGAAGGAGACGGAAACGGAGACGGAGACGGAGAGAGAGGGAGAGAGAAAGAGCGGAGATGGAGATAGAGAGAGAGAGAGATGCAAGAGGAGAGGGAGAGAGAGAAGGAGAAGGCAAGAGAGAGAGGGGGAGAGACAAGAAGATGAGAGAGATGGAGAAGGAAAAGGGGATAGAGGAGAGGGATTGAAGTAGAGGAGAGGGAGGGAAGGAGATTGAAGACGAAGAGTGAAGGATAAGGAGAGAGAAGATAGAAGGAAAGAGAGAATCAGAGAGAGGAGTGAGAAGTTGAGGGAGCGGGACAATAAGAGAGAGTGAAGAACAAGGAGAAGGGGGGAGAGAGAAGGAAAGAGAAGGAGAGAGGGGAGAGAAGGAAGGATAAGAATAGAGAAAGAAGTAGAAGGAGGAGAGAGGGAAAGATAAGGGGAGAGGGGGAGACATGAGAGAGAAGGAGAGGGAGAAGGAGCGAGAGGAGGAGGGACATGCAAGGAGAAAGAGAAGGAGAAGGTGGAAAGAGAGATGGAGGAGAGAGGGAAAGAGATGAGAGAGAGAGGGGGGAATGAGAAGGAGAGTGAGAGAGAGAACGAAACGGATAGAGAGAAGGAGGAGAGTTGAGAGAAAGAGAAGTAGAAATAGAAAGAATGGGATAAGGAGAGATAGTGAAAAAGAGAGACAAGAGACGGAGAGAGAGAGAGAAAGAGAAGGGGGAGGGAGAGGGAGAGGGAAGTAGGATAGTGAAGGAGAGAGAGTACTAAGGAGAGGACGAAAGGAGAAAAAGAGAGAGAAGGAGATGGAGAAGGCGAAGGGTAGAGATGGAGAAAGAAAGAGAGGGATAAGGGGAAGGAGAGAACGAGAGAGAAGGAGATGCAGAGGGTTAGAAAGAGTGAAGAAGCGGAGAGAGACGGAGAAGGAGAAGGAGAAGGAAAAAGACAAGAAGAAAAAGGAGAGAGAGGCAGCGAAGGAGAAGGAGATGGAGAGAAGTTGAGAGAAAAGGTGGAGAGATCGACAAAGGAGGGAGAGAGGGAAGGACGAGAAGGCGAGGGAGAGGGGAACGAGAGAGGTGCGAGAGAGAAGGAGGGGGAAGGAGAAGGAGAAGTGGGGAGAGAGAGATGGAGAGTGTAGGACGAAAGAGAGGGAAATTGGGAAACGGGGAGACGGAACAAGATGATAGACGGAGATGGAGAGAGAGAGCTAGAAGGAGAAGGAGAGAGAGGAGAGGCGGACAGAGGGGGAGAGAGTGAGAAGGGAAAGGAGAGGGAGAGAGGAGAGATAGAGGAAGAGAAGTAGAGAGAAGCATAGGGAATGAGAGAGAGGGAGAAGGAGAGAGATAAGGAGGGAGTGAAACAGAGGAGGAGAGTGTGAATTAGAACGAGAAGAAGAGAGAGGAGAGAGAGGAGTCCACGATTTACAGAAGCGGAGAGAGAGAAAGAGAAGGAGAGATGAAGAAGCATTGAGAGAGAGAGGAAAGGGAGAGGGAGAAAGAGTGAGAGAAGGGGAGAGAGAGAGAGTCTGTAAGTGAGCTAGATGGAGGAGGACGAGGAGAAGGAGAGAGAGAAGGAATAGGAGATTGGAAGGGAAGGAGAAGGAGAGAAGGAAAGAGAGAGGGAGAAGGAGAAGTAGAGACCAATGATAAGAAGAGGGAGAAATAGAGAGGAGAGAGAAGGGGGAGAGAGAAAGAGAGAAGGAGAGAGACAAAGAGAGAGGAGGGAGGTAAGGAGGAGAACGAGAAAGGCGGAGAAGGGGAGAGACAAAGGGGGAGGAGAGAGATAAGGAGGAGAACGAGAGGAGTGAGAGAGAGAGTGAAGGTGACGGAGAGGGATGAGAGAGAGAGAGGAGGAAGAGAAGGAGGGAGAAGAAGGGGAGAGAAGAAGAAGGAGAACAAGGAGAGAAAAGGAGAAGGGGAGAGTGGGGAGAAGATGAGGAGAGAGAGAAGGACAAGGGGAGCGAAAGGGGAGGAGACCGAGAAGGAGAAGGAGTGGAAGAGAGGAGAGATAGAGAAGGAGGAGAGAGAAGGAAAGAGAGAGAGAAGAAGGAGACGGAGAGCGAGAGAGTAAGGTAGAGTGAGAGAGGAGGGGAGAGAGTGAAGGAGAGGGAGATGGGGGAGGGGAGGGAGAAGGAGACGGAAACGGAGACGGAGACGGAGAGAGAGGGAGAGAGAAAGAGCGGAGATGGAGATAGAGAGAGAGAGAGATGCAAGAGGAGAGGGAGAGAGAGAAGGAGAAGGCAAGAGAGAGAGGGGGAGAGACAAGAAGATGAGAGAGATGGAGAAGGAAAAGGGGATAGAGGAGAGGGATTGAAGTAGAGGAGAGGGAGGGAAGGAGATTGAAGACGAAGAGTGAAGGATAAGGAGAGAGAAGATAGAAGGAAAGAGAGAATCAGAGAGAGGAGTGAGAAGTTGAGGGAGCGGGACAATAAGAGAGAGTGAAGAACAAGGAGAAGGGGGGAGAGAGAAGGAAAGAGAAGGAGAGAGGGGAGAGAAGGAAGGATAAGAATAGAGAAAGAAGTAGAAGGAGGAGAGAGGGAAAGATAAGGGGAGAGGGGGAGACATGAGAGAGAAGGAGAGGGAGAAGGAGCGAGAGGAGGAGGGACATGCAAGGAGAAAGAGAAGGAGAAGGTGGAAAGAGAGATGGAGGAGAGAGGGAAAGAGATGAGAGAGAGAGGGGGGAATGAGAAGGAGAGTGAGAGAGAGAACGAAACGGATAGAGAGAAGGAGGAGAGTTGAGAGAAAGAGAAGTAGAAATAGAAAGAATGGGATAAGGAGAGATAGTGAAAAAGAGAGACAAGAGACGGAGAGAGAGAGAGAAAGAGAAGGGGGAGGGAGAGGGAGAGGGAAGTAGGATAGTGAAGGAGAGAGAGTACTAAGGAGAGGACGAAAGGAGAAAAAGAGAGAGAAGGAGATGGAGAAGGCGAAGGGTTAGAGATGGAGAAAGAAAGAGAGGGATAAGGGGAAGGAGAGAACGAGAGAGAAGGAGATGCAGAGGGTTAGAAAGAGTGAAGAAGCGGAGAGAGACGGAGAAGGAGAAGGAGAAGGAAAAAGACAAGAAGAAAAAGGAGAGAGAGGCAGCGAAGGAGAAGGAGATGGAGAGAAGTTGAGAGAAAAGGTGGAGAGATCGACAAAGGAGGGAGAGAGGGAAGGACGAGAAGGCGAGGGAGAGGGGAACGAGAGAGGTGCGAGAGAGAAGGAGGGGGAAGGAGAAGGAGAAGTGGGGAGAGAGAGATGGAGAGTGTAGGACGAAAGAGAGGGAAATTGGGAAACGGGGAGACGGAACAAGATGATAGACGGAGATGGAGAGAGAGAGCTAGAAGGAGAAGGAGAGAGAGGAGAGGCGGACAGAGGGGGAGAGAGTGAGAAGGGAAAGGAGAGGGAGAGAGGAGAGATAGAGGAAGAGAAGTAGAGAGAAGCATAGGGAATGAGAGAGAGGGAGAAGGAGAGAGATAAGGAGGGAGTGAAACAGAGGAGGAGAGTGTGAATTAGAACGAGAAGAAGAGAGAGGAGAGAGAGGAGTCCACGATTTACAGAAGCGGAGAGAGAGAAAGAGAAGGAGAGATGAAGAAGCAT
Organism: Triglochin maritima; assembly: GCA_963682175.1. Taxonomy (NCBI): domain Eukaryota; kingdom Viridiplantae; phylum Streptophyta; class Magnoliopsida; order Alismatales; family Juncaginaceae; genus Triglochin; species Triglochin maritima. The sequence goes on along the minus strand of OY821776.1, from coordinate 30,365,598 downwards.
TGAGAGAGAGAGGAAAGGGAGAGGGAGAAAGAGTGAGAGAAGGGGAGAGAGAGAGAGTCCGTAAGTGAGCTAGATGTTGGAGGACGAGGAGAAGGAGAGAGAGAAGGAATAGGAGATTGGAAGGGAAGGAGAAGGAGAGAAGGAAAGAGAGAGGGAGAAGGAGAAGTAGAGACCAATGGTAAGAAGAGGGAGAAATAGAGAGGAGAGAGAAGGGGGAGAGAGAAAGAGAGAAGGAGAGAGACAAAGAGAGAGGAGGGAGGTAAGGAGGAGAACGAGAAAGGCGGAGAAGGGGAGAGACAAAGGGGGAGGAGAGAGATAAGGAGGAGAACGAGAGGAGTGAGAGAGAGAGTGAAGGTGACGGAGAGGGATGAGAGAGAGAGAGGAGGAAGAGAAGGAGGGAGAAGAAGGGGAGAGAAGAAGAAGGAGAACAAGGAGAGAAAAGGAGAAGGGGAGAGTGGGGAGAAGATGAGGAGAGAGAGAAGGACAAGGGGAGCGAAAGGGGAGGAGACCGAGAAGGAGAAGGAGTGGAAGAGAGGAGAGATAGAGAAGGAGGAGAGAGAAGGAAAGAGAGAGAGAAGAAGGAGACGGAGAGCGAGAGAGTAAGGTAGAGTGAGAGAGGAGGGGAGAGAGTGAAGGAGAGGGAGATGGGGGAGGGGAGGGAGAAGGAGACGGAAACGGAGACGGAGACGGAGAGAGAGGGAGAGAGAAAGAGCGGAGATGGAGATAGAGAGAGAGAGAGATGCAAGAGGAGAGGGAGAGAGAGAAGGAGAAGGCAAGAGAGAGAGGGGGAGAGACAAGAAGATGAGAGAGATGGAGAAGGAAAAGGGGATAGAGGAGAGGGATTGAAGTAGAGGAGAGGGAGGGAAGGAGATTGAAGACGAAGAGTGAAGGATAAGGAGAGAGAAGATAGAAGGAAAGAGAGAATCAGAGAGAGGAGTGAGAAGTTGAGGGAGCGGGACAATAAGAGAGAGTGAAGAACAAGGAGAAGGGGGGAGAGAGAAGGAAAGAGAAGGAGAGAGGGGAGAGAAGGAAGGATAAGAATAGAGAAAGAAGTAGAAGGAGGAGAGAGGGAAAGATAAGGGGAGAGGGGGAGACATGAGAGAGAAGGAGAGGGAGAAGGAGCGAGAGGAGGAGGGACATGCAAGGAGAAAGAGAAGGAGAAGGTGGAAAGAGAGATGGAGGAGAGAGGGAAAGAGATGAGAGAGAGAGGGGGGAATGAGAAGGAGAGTGAGAGAGAGAACGAAACGGATAGAGAGAAGGAGGAGAGTTGAGAGAAAGAGAAGTAGAAATAGAAAGAATGGGATAAGGAGAGATAGTGAAAAAGAGAGACAAGAGACGGAGAGAGAGAGAGAGAGAAAGAGAAGGGGGAGGGAGAGGGAGAGGGAAGTAGGATAGTGAAGGAGAGAGAGTACTAAGGAGAGGACGAAAGGAGAAAAAGAGAGAGAAGGAGATGGAGAAGGCGAAGGGTAGAGATGGAGAAAGAAAGAGAGGGATAAGGGGAAGGAGAGAACGAGAGAGAAGGAGATGCAGAGGGTTAGAAAGAGTGAAGAAGCGGAGAGAGACGGAGAAGGAGAAGGAGAAGGAAAAAGACAAGAAGAAAAAGGAGAGAGAGGCAGCGAAGGAGAAGGAGATGGAGAGAAGTTGAGAGAAAAGGTGGAGAGATCGACAAAGGAGGGAGAGAGGGAAGGACGAGAAGGCGAGGGAGAGGGGAACGAGAGAGGTGCGAGAGAGAAGGAGGGGGAAGGAGAAGGAGAAGTGGGGAGAGAGAGATGGAGAGTGTAGGACGAAAGAGAGGGAAATTGGGAAACGGGGAGACGGAACAAGATGATAGACGGAGATGGAGAGAGAGAGCTAGAAGGAGAAGGAGAGAGAGGAGAGGCGGACAGAGGGGGAGAGAGTGAGAAGGGAAAGGAGAGGGAGAGAGGAGAGATAGAGGAAGAGAAGTAGAGAGAAGCATAGGGAATGAGAGAGAGGGAGAAGGAGAGAGATAAGGAGGGAGTGAAACAGAGGAGGAGAGTGTGAATTAGAACGAGAAGAAGAGAGAGGAGAGAGAGGAGTCCACGATTTACAGAAGCGGAGAGAGAGAAAGAGAAGGAGAGATGAAGAAGCATTGAGAGAGAGAGGAAAGGGAGAGGGAGAAAGAGTGAGAGAAGGGGAGAGAGAGAGAGTCCGTAAGTGAGCTAGATGGAGGAGGACGAGGAGAAGGAGAGAGAGAAGGAATAGGAGATTGGAAGGGAAGGAGAAGGAGAGAAGGAAAGAGAGAGGGAGAAGGAGAAGTAGAGACCAATGGTAAGAAGAGGGAGAAATAGAGAGGAGAGAGAAGGGGGAGAGAGAAAGAGAGAAGGAGAGAGACAAAGAGAGAGGAGGGAGGTAAGGAGGAGAACGAGAAAGGCGGAGAAGGGGAGAGACAAAGGGGGAGGAGAGAGATAAGGAGGAGAACGAGAGGAGTGAGAGAGAGAGTGAAGGTGACGGAGAGGGATGAGAGACAGAGAGGAGGAAGAGAAGGAGGGAGAAGAAGGGGAGAGAAGAAGAAGGAGAACAAGGAGAGAAAAGGAGAAGGGGAGAGTGGGGAGAAGATGAGGAGAGAGAGAAGGACAAGGGGAGCGAAAGGGGAGGAGACCGAGAAGGAGAAGGAGTGGAAGAGAGGAGAGATAGAGAAGGAGGAGAGAGAAGGAAAGAGAGAGAGAAGAAGGAGACGGAGAGCGAGAGAGTAAGGTAGAGTGAGAGAGGAGGGGAGAGAGTGAAGGAGAGGGAGATGGGGGAGGGGAGGGAGAAGGAGACGGAAACGGAGACGGAGACGGAGAGAGAGGGAGAGAGAAAGAGCGGAGATGGAGATAGAGAGAGAGAGAGATGCAAGAGGAGAGGGAGAGAGAGAAGGAGAAGGCAAGAGAGAGAGGGGGAGAGACAAGAAGATGAGAGAGATGGAGAAGGAAAAGGGGATAGAGGAGAGGGATTGAAGTAGAGGAGAGGGAGGGAAGGAGATTGAAGACGAAGAGTGAAGGATAAGGAGAGAGAAGATAGAAGGAAAGAGAGAATCAGAGAGAGGAGTGAGAAGTTGAGGGAGCGGGACAATAAGAGAGAGTGAAGAACAAGGAGAAGGGGGGAGAGAGAAGGAAAGAGAAGGAGAGAGGGGAGAGAAGGAAGGATAAGAATAGAGAAAGAAGTAGAAGGAGGAGAGAGGGAAAGATAAGGGGAGAGGGGGAGACATGAGAGAGAAGGAGAGGGAGAAGGAGCGAGAGGAGGAGGGACATGCAAGGAGAAAGAGAAGGAGAAGGTGGAAAGAGAGATGGAGGAGAGAGGGAAAGAGATGAGAGAGAGAGGGGGGAATGAGAAGGAGAGTGAGAGAGAGAACGAAACGGATAGAGAGAAGGAGGAGAGTTGAGAGAAAGAGAAGTAGAAATAGAAAGAATGGGATAAGGAGAGATAGTGAAAAAGAGAGACAAGAGACGGAGAGAGAGAGAGAAAGAGAAGGGGGAGGGAGAGGGAGAGGGAAGTAGGATAGTGAAGGAGAGAGAGTACTAAGGAGAGGACGAAAGGAGAAAAAGAGAGAGAAGGAGATGGAGAAGGCGAAGGGTAGAGATGGAGAAAGAAAGAGAGGGATAAGGGGAAGGAGAGAACGAGAGAGAAGGAGATGCAGAGGGTTAGAAAGAGTGAAGAAGCGGAGAGAGACGGAGAAGGAGAAGGAGAAGGAAAAAGACAAGAAGAAAAAGGAGAGAGAGGCAGCGAAGGAGAAGGAGATGGAGAGAAGTTGAGAGAAAAGGTGGAGAGATCGACAAAGGAGGGAGAGAGGGAAGGACGAGAAGGCGAGGGAGAGGGGAACGAGAGAGGTGCGAGAGAGAAGGAGGGGGAAGGAGAAGGAGAAGTGGGGAGAGAGAGATGGAGAGTGTAGGACGAAAGAGAGGGAAATTGGGAAACGGGGAGACGGAACAAGATGATAGACGGAGATGGAGAGAGAGAGCTAGAAGGAGAAGGAGAGAGAGGAGAGGCGGACAGAGGGGGAGAGAGTGAGAAGGGAAAGGAGAGGGAGAGAGGAGAGATAGAGGAAGAGAAGTAGAGAGAAGCATAGGGAATGAGAGAGAGGGAGAAGGAGAGAGATAAGGAGGGAGTGAAACAGAGGAGGAGAGTGTGAATTAGAACGAGAAGAAGAGAGAGGAGAGAGAGGAGTCCACGATTTACAGAAGCGGAGAGAGAGAAAGAGAAGGAGAGATGAAGAAGCATTGAGAGAGAGAGGAAAGGGAGAGGGAGAAAGAGTGAGAGAAGGGGAGAGAGAGAGAGTCCGTAAGTGAGCTAGATGGAGGAGGACGAGGAGAAGGAGAGAGAGAAGGAATAGGAGATTGGAAGGGAAGGAGAAGGAGAGAAGGAAAGAGAGAGGGAGAAGGAGAAGTAGAGACCAATGGTAAGAAGAGGGAGAAATAGAGAGGAGAGAGAAGGGGGAGAGAGAAAGAGAGAAGGAGAGAGACAAAGAGAGAGGAGGGAGGTAAGGAGGAGAACGAGAAAGGCGGAGAAGGGGAGAGACAAAGGGGGAGGAGAGAGATAAGGAGGAGAACGAGAGGAGTGAGAGAGAGAGTGAAGGTGACGGAGAGGGATGAGAGAGAGAGAGGAGGAAGAGAAGGAGGGAGAAGAAGGGGAGAGAAGAAGAAGGAGAACAAGGAGAGAAAAGGAGAAGGGGAGAGTGGGGAGAAGATGAGGAGAGAGAGAAGGACAAGGGGAGCGAAAGGGGAGGAGACCGAGAAGGAGAAGGAGTGGAAGAGAGGAGAGATAGAGAAGGAGGAGAGAGAAGGAAAGAGAGAGAGAAGAAGGAGACGGAGAGCGAGAGAGTAAGGTAGAGTGAGAGAGGAGGGGAGAGAGTGAAGGAGAGGGAGATGGGGGAGGGGAGGGAGAAGGAGACGGAGACGGAGACGGAGACGGAGAGAGAGGGAGAGAGAAAGAGCGGAGATGGAGATAGAGAGAGAGAGAGATGCAAGAGGAGAGGGAGAGAGAGAAGGAGAAGGCAAGAGAGAGAGGGGGAGAGACAAGAAGATGAGAGAGATGGAGAAGGAAAAGGGGATAGAGGAGAGGGATTGAAGTAGAGGAGAGGGAGGGAAGGAGATTGAAGACGAAGAGTGAAGGATAAGGAGAGAGAAGATAGAAGGAAAGAGAGAATCAGAGAGAGGAGTGAGAAGTTGAGGGAGCGGGACAATAAGAGAGAGTGAAGAACAAGGAGAAGGGGGGAGAGAGAAGGAAAGAGAAGGAGAGAGGGGAGAGAAGGAAGGATAAGAATAGAGAAAGAAGTAGAAGGAGGAGAGAGGGAAAGATAAGGGGAGAGGGGGAGACATGAGAGAGAAGGAGAGGGAGAAGGAGCGAGAGGAGGAGGGACATGCAAGGAGAAAGAGAAGGAGAAGGTGGAAAGAGAGATGGAGGAGAGAGGGAAAGAGATGAGAGAGAGAGGGGGGAATGAGAAGGAGAGTGAGAGAGAGAACGAAACGGATAGAGAGAAGGAGGAGAGTTGAGAGAAAGAGAAGTAGAAATAGAAAGAATGGGATAAGGAGAGATAGTGAAAAAGAGAGACAAGAGACGGAGAGAGAGAGAGAAAGAGAAGGGGGAGGGAGAGGGAGAGGGAAGTAGGATAGTGAAGGAGAGAGAGTACTAAGGAGAGGACGAAAGGAGAAAAAGAGAGAGAAGGAGATGGAGAGAGAGGAGAGGCGGACAGAGGGGGAGAGAGTGAGAAGGGAAAGGAGAGGGAGAGAGGAGAGATAGAGGAAGAGAAGTAGAGAGAAGCATAGGGAATGAGAGAGAGGGAGAAGGAGAGAGATAAGGAGGGAGTGAAACAGAGGAGGAGAGTGTGAATTAGAACGAGAAGAAGAGAGAGGAGAGAGAGGAGTCCACGATTTACAGAAGCGGAGAGAGAGAAAGAGAAGGAGAGATGAAGAAGCATTGAGAGAGAGAGGAAAGGGAGAGGGAGAAAGAGTGAGAGAAGGGGAGAGAGAGAGAGTCCGTAAGTGAGCTAGATGGAGGAGGACGAGGAGAAGGAGAGAGAGAAGGAATAGGAGATTGGAAGGGAAGGAGAAGGAGAGAAGGAAAGAGAGAGGGAGAAGGAGAAGTAGAGACCAATGGTAAGAAGAGGGAGAAATAGAGAGGAGAGAGAAGGGGGAGAGAGAAAGAGAGAAGGAGAGAGACAAAGAGAGAGGAGGGAGGTAAGGAGGAGAACGAGAAAGGCGGAGAAGGGGAGAGACAAAGGGGGAGGAGAGAGATAAGGAGGAGAACGAGAGGAGTGAGAGAGAGAGTGAAGGTGACGGAGAGGGATGAGAGAGAGAGAGGAGGAAGAGAAGGAGGGAGAAGAAGGGGAGAGAAGAAGAAGGAGAACAAGGAGAGAAAAGGAGAAGGGGAGAGTGGGGAGAAGATGAGGAGAGAGAGAAGGACAAGGGGAGCGAAAGGGGAGGAGACCGAGAAGGAGAAGGAGTGGAAGAGAGGAGAGATAGAGAAGGAGGAGAGAGAAGGAAAGAGAGAGAGAAGAAGGAGACGGAGAGCGAGAGAGTAAGGTAGAGTGAGAGAGGAGGGGAGAGAGTGAAGGAGAGGGAGATGGGGGAGGGGAGGGAGAAGGAGACGGAAACGGAGACGGAGACGGAGAGAGAGGGAGAGAGAAAGAGCGGAGATGGAGATAGAGAGAGAGAGAGATGCAAGAGGAGAGGGAGAGAGAGAAGGAGAAGGCAAGAGAGAGAGGGGGAGAGACAAGAAGATGAGAGAGATGGAGAAGGAAAAGGGGATAGAGGAGAGGGATTGAAGTAGAGGAGAGGGAGGGAAGGAGATTGAAGACGAAGAGTGAAGGATAAGGAGAGAGAAGATAGAAGGAAAGAGAGAATCAGAGAGAGGAGTGAGAAGTTGAGGGAGCGGGACAATAAGAGAGAGTGAAGAACAAGGAGAAGGGGGGAGAGAGAAGGAAAGAGAAGGAGAGAGGGGAGAGAAGGAAGGATAAGAATAGAGAAAGAAGTAGAAGGAGGAGAGAGGGAAAGATAAGGGGAGAGGGGGAGACATGAGAGAGAAGGAGAGGGAGAAGGAGCGAGAGGAGGAGGGACATGCAAGGAGAAAGAGAAGGAGAAGGTGGAAAGAGAGATGGAGGAGAGAGGGAAAGAGATGAGAGAGAGAGGGGGGAATGAGAAGGAGAGTGAGAGAGAGAACGAAACGGATAGAGAGAAGGAGGAGAGTTGAGAGAAAGAGAAGTAGAAATAGAAAGAATGGGATAAGGAGAGATAGTGAAAAAGAGAGACAAGAGACGGAGAGAGAGAGAGAAAGAGAAGGGGGAGGGAGAGGGAGAGGGAAGTAGGATAGTGAAGGAGAGAGAGTACTAAGGAGAGGACGAAAGGAGAAAAAGAGAGAGAAGGAGATGGAGAAGGCGAAGGGTAGAGATGGAGAAAGAAAGAGAGGGATAAGGGGAAGGAGAGAACGAGAGAGAAGGAGATGCAGAGGGTTAGAAAGAGTGAAGAAGCGGAGAGAGACGGAGAAGGAGAAGGAGAAGGAAAAAGACAAGAAGAAAAAGGAGAGAGAGGCAGCGAAGGAGAAGGAGATGGAGAGAAGTTGAGAGAAAAGGTGGAGAGATCGACAAAGGAGGGAGAGAGGGAAGGACGAGAAGGCGAGGGAGAGGGGAACGAGAGAGGTGCGAGAGAGAAGGAGGGGGAAGGAGAAGGAGAAGTGGGGAGAGAGAGATGGAGAGTGTAGGACGAAAGAGAGGGAAATTGGGAAACGGGGAGACGGAACAAGATGATAGACGGAGATGGAGAGAGAGAGCTAGAAGGAGAAGGAGAGAGAGGAGAGGCGGACAGAGGGGGAGAGAGTGAGAAGGGAAAGGAGAGGGAGAGAGGAGAGATAGAGGAAGAGAAGTAGAGAGAAGCATAGGGAATGAGAGAGAGGGAGAAGGAGAGAGATAAGGAGGGAGTGAAACAGAGGAGGAGAGTGTGAATTAGAACGAGAAGAAGAGAGAGGAGTCCACGATTTACAGAAGCGGAGAGAGAGAAAGAGAAGGAGAGATGAAGAAGCATTGAGAGAGAGAGGAAAGGGAGAGGGAGAAAGAGTGAGAGAAGGGGAGAGAGAGAGAGTCCGTAAGTGAGCTAGATGGAGGAGGACGAGGAGAAGGAGAGAGAGAAGGAATAGGAGATTGGAAGGGAAGGAGAAGGAGAGAAGGAAAGAGAGAGGGAGAAGGAGAAGTAGAGACCAATGGTAAGAAGAGGGAGAAATAGAGAGGAGAGAGAAGGGGGAGAGAGAAAGAGAGAAGGAGAGAGAGGAGGGAGGTAAGGAGGAGAACGAGAAAGGCGGAGAAGGGGAGAGACAAAGGGGGAGGAGAGAGATAAGGAGGAGAACGAGAGGAGTGAGAGAGAGAGTGAAGGTGACGGAGAGGGATGAGAGAGAGAGAGGAGGAAGAGAAGGAGGGAGAAGAAGGGGAGAGAAGAAGAAGGAGAACAAGGAGAGAAAAGGAGAAGGGGAGAGTGGGGAGAAGATGAGGAGAGAGAGAAGGACAAGGGGAGCGAAACGGGAGGAGACCGAGAAGGAGAAGGAGTGGAAGAGAGGAGAGATAGAGAAGGAGGAGAGAGAAGGAAAGAGAGAGAGAAGAAGGAGACGGAGAGCGAGAGAGTAAGGTAGAGTGAGAGAGGAGGGGAGAGAGTGAAGGAGAGGGAGATGGGGGAGGGGAGGGAGAAGGAGACGGAAACAGAGACGGAGACGGAGAGAGAGGGAGAGAGAAAGAGCGGAGATGGAGATAGAGAGAGAGAGAGATGCAAGAGGAGAGGGAGAGAGAGAAGGAGAAGGCAAGAGAGAGAGGGGGAGAGACAAGAAGATGAGAGAGATGGAGAAGGAAAAGGGGATAGAGGAGAGGGATTGAAGTAGAGGAGAGGGAGGGAAGGAGATTGAAGACGAAGAGTGAAGGATAAGGAGAGAGAAGATAGAAGGAAAGAGAGAATCAGAGAGAGGAGTGAGAAGTTGAGGGAGCGGGACAATAAGAGAGAGTGAAGAACAAGGAGAAGGGGGGAGAGAGAAGGAAAGAGAAGGAGAGAGGGGAGAGAAGGAAGGATAAGAATAGAGAAAGAAGTAGAAGGAGGAGAGAGGGAAAGATAAGGGGAGAGGGGGAGACATGAGAGAGAAGGAGAGGGAGAAGGAGCGAGAGGAGGAGGGACATGCAAGGAGAAAGAGAAGGAGAAGGTGGAAAGAGAGATGGAGGAGAGAGGGAAAGAGATGAGAGAGAGAGGGGGGAATGAGAAGGAGAGTGAGAGAGAGAACGAAACGGATAGAGAGAAGGAGGAGAGTTGAGAGAAAGAGAAGTAGAAATAGAAAGAATGGGATAAGGAGAGATAGTGAAAAAGAGAGACAAGAGACGGAGAGAGAGAGAGAAAGAGAAGGGGGAGGGAGAGGGAGAGGGAAGTAGGATAGTGAAGGAGAGAGAGTACTAAGGAGAGGACGAAAGGAGAAAAAGAGAGAGAAGGAGATGGAGAAGGCGAAGGGTAGAGATGGAGAAAGAAAGAGAGGGATAAGGGGAAGGAGAGAACGAGAGAGAAGGAGATGCAGAGGGTTAGAAAGAGTGAAGAAGCGGAGAGAGACGGAGAAGGAGAAGGAGAAGGAAAAAGACAAGAAGAAAAAGGAGAGAGAGGCAGCGAAGGAGAAGGAGATGGAGAGAAGTTGAGAGAAAAGGTGGAGAGATCGACAAAGGAGGGAGAGAGGGAAGGACGAGAAGGCGAGGGAGAGGGGAACGAGAGAGGTGCGAGAGAGAAGGAGGGGGAAGGAGAAGGAGAAGTGGGGAGAGAGAGATGGAGAGTGTAGGACGAAAGAGAGGGAAATTGGGAAACGGGGAGACGGAACAAGATGATAGACGGAGATGGAGAGAGAGAGCTAGAAGGAGAAGGAGAGAGAGGAGAGGCGGACAGAGGGGGAGAGAGTGAGAAGGGAAAGGAGAGGGAGAGAGGAGAGATAGAGGAAGAGAAGTAGAGAGAAGCATAGGGAATGAGAGAGAGGGAGAAGGAGAGAGATAAGGAGGGAGTGAAACAGAGGAGGAGAGTGTGAATTAGAACGAGAAGAAGAGAGAGGAGTCCACGATTTACAGAAGCGGAGAGAGAGAAAGAGAAGGAGAGATGAAGAAGCATTGAGAGAGAGAGGAAAGGGAGAGGGAGAAAGAGTGAGAGAAGGGGAGAGAGAGAGAGTCCGTAAGTGAGCTAGATGGAGGAGGACGAGGAGAAGGAGAGAGAGAAGGAATAGGAGATTGGAAGGGAAGGAGAAGGAGAGAAGGAAAGAGAGAGGGAGAAGGAGAAGTAGAGACCAATGGTAAGAAGAGGGAGAAATAGAGAGGAGAGAGAAGGGGGAGAGAGAAAGAGAGAAGGAGAGAGAGGAGGGAGGTAAGGAGGAGAACGAGAAAGGCGGAGAAGGGGAGAGACAAAGGGGGAGGAGAGAGATAAGGAGGAGAACGAGAGGAGTGAGAGAGAGAGTGAAGGTGACGGAGAGGGATGAGAGAGAGAGAGGAGGAAGAGAAGGAGGGAGAAGAAGGGGAGAGAAGAAGAAGGAGAACAAGGAGAGAAAAGGAGAAGGGGAGAGTGGGGAGAAGATGAGGAGAGAGAGAAGGACAAGGGGAGCGAAACGGGAGGAGACCGAGAAGGAGAAGGAGTGGAAGAGAGGAGAGATAGAGAAGGAGGAGAGAGAAGGAAAGAGAGAGAGAAGAAGGAGACGGAGAGCGAGAGAGTAAGGTAGAGTGAGAGAGGAGGGGAGAGAGTGAAGGAGAGGGAGATGGGGGAGGGGAGGGAGAAGGAGACGGAAACAGAGACGGAGACGGAGAGAGAGGGAGAGAGAAAGAGCGGAGATGGAGATAGAGAGAGAGAGAGATGCAAGAGGAGAGGGAGAGAGAGAAGGAGAAGGCAAGAGAGAGAGGGGGAGAGACAAGAAGATGAGAGAGATGGAGAAGGAAAAGGGGATAGAGGAGAGGGATTGAAGTAGAGGAGAGGGAGGGAAGGAGATTGAAGACGAAGAGTGAAGGATAAGGAGAGAGAAGATAGAAGGAAAGAGAGAATCAGAGAGAGGAGTGAGAAGTTGAGGGAGCGGGACAATAAGAGAGAGTGAAGAACAAGGAGAAGGGGGGAGAGAGAAGGAAAGAGAAGGAGAGAGGGGAGAGAAGGAAGGATAAGAATAGAGAAAGAAGTAGAAGGAGGAGAGAGGGAAAGATAAGGGGAGAGGGGGAGACATGAGAGAGAAGGAGAGGGAGAAGGAGCGAGAGGAGGAGGGACATGCAAGGAGAAAGAGAAGGAGAAGGTGGAAAGAGAGATGGAGGAGAGAGGGAAAGAGATGAGAGAGAGAGGGGGGAATGAGAAGGAGAGTGAGAGAGAGAACGAAACGGATAGAGAGAAGGAGGAGAGTTGAGAGAAAGAGAAGTAGAAATAGAAAGAATGGGATAAGGAGAGATAGTGAAAAAGAGAGACAAGAGACGGAGAGAGAGAGAGAAAGAGAAGGGGGAGGGAGAGGGAGAGGGAAGTAGGATAGTGAAGGAGAGAGAGTACTAAGGAGAGGACGAAAGGAGAAAAAGAGAGAGAAGGAGATGGAGAAGGCGAAGGGTAGAGATGGAGAAAGAAAGAGAGGGATAAGGGGAAGGAGAGAACGAGAGAGAAGGAGATGCAGAGGGTTAGAAAGAGTGAAGAAGCGGAGAGAGACGGAGAAGGAGAAGGAGAAGGAGAAGGAAAAAGACAAGAAGAAAAAGGAGAGAGAGGCAGCGAAGGAGAAGGAGATGGAGAGAAGTTGAGAGAAAAGGTGGAGAGATCGACAAAGGAGGGAGAGAGGGAAGGACGAGAAGGCGAGGGAGAGGGGAACGAGAGAGGTGCGAGAGAGAAGGAGGGGGAAGGAGAAGGAGAAGTGGGGAGAGAGAGATGGAGAGTGTAGGACGAAAGAGAGGGAAATTGGGAAACGGGGAGACGGAACAAGATGATAGACGGAGATGGAGAGAGAGAGCTAGAAGGAGAAGGAGAGAGAGGAGAGGCGGACAGAGGGGGAGAGAGTGAGAAGGGAAAGGAGAGGGAGAGAGGAGAGATAGAGGAAGAGAAGTAGAGAGAAGCATAGGGAATGAGAGAGAGGGAGAAGGAGAGAGATAAGGAGGGAGTGAAACAGAGGAGGAGAGTGTGAATTAGAACGAGAAGAAGAGAGAGGAGTCCACGATTTACAGAAGCGGAGAGAGAGAAAGAGAAGGAGAGATGAAGAAGCATTGAGAGAGAGAGGAAAGGGAGAGGGAGAAAGAGTGAGAGAAGGGGAGAGAGAGAGAGTCCGTAAGTGAGCTAGATGGAGGAGGACGAGGAGAAGGAGAGAGAGAAGGAATAGGAGATTGGAAGGGAAGGAGAAGGAGAGAAGGAAAGAGAGAGGGAGAAGGAGAAGTAGAGACCAATGGTAAGAAGAGGGAGAAATAGAGAGGAGAGAGAAGGGGGAGAGAGAAAGAGAGAAGGAGAGAGACAAAGAGAGAGGAGGGAGGTAAGGAGGAGAACGAGAAAGGCGGAGAAGGGGAGAGACAAAGGGGGAGGAGAGAGATAAGGAGGAGAACGAGAGGAGTGAGAGAGAGAGTGAAGGTGACGGATAGGGATGAGAGAGAGAGAGGAGGAAGAGAAGGAGGGAGAAGAAGGGGAGAGAAGAAGAAGGAGAACAAGGAGAGAAAAGGAGAAGGGGAGAGTGGGGAGAAGATGAGGAGAGAGAGAAGGACAAGGGGAGCGAAAGGGGAGGAGACCGAGAAGGAGAAGGAGTGGAAGAGAGGAGAGATAGAGAAGGAGGAGAGAGAAGGAAAGAGAGAGAGAAGAAGGAGACGGAGAGCGAGAGAGTAAGGTAGAGTGAGAGAGGAGGGGAGAGAGTGAAGGAGAGGGAGATGGGGGAGGGGAGGGAGAAGGAGACGGAAACGGAGACGGAGACGGAGAGAGAGGGAGAGAGAAAGAGCGGAGATGGAGATAGAGAGAGAGAGAGATGGAAGAGGAGAGGGAGAGAGAGAAGGAGAAGGCAAGAGAGAGAGGGGGAGAGACAAGAAGATGAGAGAGATGGAGAAGGAAAAGGGGATAGAGGAGAGGGATTGAAGTAGAGGAGAGGGAGGGAAGGAGATTGAAGACGAAGAGTGAAGGATAAGGAGAGAGAAGATAGAAGGAAAGAGAGAATCAGAGAGAGGAGTGAGAAGTTGAGGGAGCGGGACAATAAGAGAGAGTGAAGAACAAGGAGAAGGGGGGAGAGAGAAGGAAAGAGAAGGAGAGAGGGGAGAGAAGGAAGGATAAGAATAGAGAAAGAAGTAGAAGGAGGAGAGAGGGAAAGATAAGGGGAGAGGGGGAGACATGAGAGAGAAGGAGAGGGAGAAGGAGCGAGAGGAGGAGGGACATGCAAGGAGAAAGAGAAGGAGAAGGTGGAAAGAGAGATGGAGGAGAGAGGGAAAGAGATGAGAGAGAGAGGGGGGAATGAGAAGGAGAGTGAGAGAGAGAACGAAACGGATAGAGAGAAGGAGGAGAGTTGAGAGAAAGAGAAGTAGAAATAGAAAGAATGGGATAAGGAGAGATAGTGAAAAAGAGAGACAAGAGACGGAGAGAGAGAGAGAAAGAGAAGGGGGAGGGAGAGGGAGAGGGAAGTAGGATAGTGAAGGAGAGAGAGTACTAAGGAGAGGACGAAAGGAGAAAAAGAGAGAGAAGGAGATGGAGAAGGCGAAGGGTAGAGATGGAGAAAGAAAGAGAGGGATAAGGGGAAGGAGAGAACGAGAGAGAAGGAGATGCAGAGGGTTAGAAAGAGTGAAGAAGCGGAGAGAGACGGAGAAGGAGAAGGAGAAGGAGAAGGAAAAAGACAAGAAGAAAAAGGAGAGAGAGGCAGCGAAGGAGAAGGAGATGGAGAGAAGTTGAGAGAAAAGGTGGAGAGATCGACAAAGGAGGGAGAGAGGGAAGGACGAGAAGGCGAGGGAGAGGGGAACGAGAGAGGTGCGAGAGAGAAGGAGGGGGAAGGAGAAGGAGAAGTGGGGAGAGAGAGATGGAGAGTGTAGGACGAAAGAGAGGGAAATTGGGAAACGGGGAGACGGAACAAGATGATAGACGGAGATGGAGAGAGAGAGCTAGAAGGAGAAGGAGAGAGAGGAGAGGCGGACAGAGGGGGAGAGAGTGAGAAGGGAAAGGAGAGGGAGAGAGGAGAGATAGAGGAAGAGAAGTAGAGAGAAGCATAGGGAATGAGAGAGAGGGAGAAGGAGAGAGATAAGGAGGGAGTGAAACAGAGGAGGAGAGTGTGAATTAGAACGAGAAGAAGAGAGAGGAGTCCACGATTTACAGAAGCGGAGAGAGAGAAAGAGAAGGAGAGATGAAGAAGCATTGAGAGAGAGAGGAAAGGGAGAGGGAGAAAGAGTGAGAGAAGGGGAGAGAGAGAGAGTCCGTAAGTGAGCTAGATGGAGGAGGACGAGGAGAAGGAGAGAGAGAAGGAATAGGAGATTGGAAGGGAAGGAGAAGGAGAGAAGGAAAGAGAGAGGGAGAAGGAGAAGTAGAGACCAATGGTAAGAAGAGGGAGAAATAGAGAGGAGAGAGAAGGGGGAGAGAGAAAGAGAGAAGGAGAGAGACAAAGAGAGAGGAGGGAGGTAAGGAGGAGAACGAGAAAGGCGGAGAAGGGGAGAGACAAAGGGGGAGGAGAGAGATAAGGAGGAGAACGAGAGGAGTGAGAGAGAGAGTGAAGGTGACGGATAGGGATGAGAGAGAGAGAGGAGGAAGAGAAGGAGGGAGAAGAAGGGGAGAGAAGAAGAAGGAGAACAAGGAGAGAAAAGGAGAAGGGGAGAGTGGGGAGAAGATGAGGAGAGAGAGAAGGACAAGGGGAGCGAAAGGGGAGGAGACCGAGAAGGAGAAGGAGTGGAAGAGAGGAGAGATAGAGAAGGAGGAGAGAGAAGGAAAGAGAGAGAGAAGAAGGAGACGGAGAGCGAGAGAGTAAGGTAGAGTGAGAGAGGAGGGGAGAGAGTGAAGGAGAGGGAGATGGGGGAGGGGAGGGAGAAGGAGACGGAAACGGAGACGGAGACGGAGAGAGAGGGAGAGAGAAAGAGCGGAGATGGAGATAGAGAGAGAGAGAGATGGAAGAGGAGAGGGAGAGAGAGAAGGAGAAGGCAAGAGAGAGAGGGGGAGAGACAAGAAGATGAGAGAGATGGAGAAGGAAAAGGGGATAGAGGAGAGGGATTGAAGTAGAGGAGAGGGAGGGAAGGAGATTGAAGACGAAGAGTGAAGGATAAGGAGAGAGAAGATAGAAGGAAAGAGAGAATCAGAGAGAGGAGTGAGAAGTTGAGGGAGCGGGACAATAAGAGAGAGTGAAGAACAAGGAGAAGGAGGGAGAGAGAAGGAAAGAGAAGGAGAGAGGGGAGAGAAGGAAGGATAAGAATAGAGAAAGAAGTAGAAGGAGGAGAGAGGGAAAGATAAGGAGAGAGGGGGAGACATGAGAGAGAAGGAGAGGGAGAAGGAGCGAGAGGAGGAGGGACATGCAAGGAGAAAGAGAAGGAGAAGGTGGAAAGAGAGATGGAGGAGAGAGGGAAAGAGATGAGAGAGAGAGGGGGGAATGAGAAGGAGAGTGAGAGAGAGAACGAAACGGATAGAGAGAAGGAGGAGAGTTGAGAGAAAGAGAAGTAGAAATAGAAAGAATGGGATAAGGAGAGATAGTGAAAAAGAGAGACGAGACGGAGAGAGAGAGAGAAAGAGAAGGGGGAGGGAGAGGGAAGTAGGATAGTGAAGGAGAGAGAGTACTAAGGAGAGGACAAAAGGAGAAAAAGAGAGAGAAGGAGATGGAGAAGGCGAAGGGTAGAGATGGAGAAAGAAAGAGAGGGATAAGGGGAAGGAGAGAACGAGAGAGAAGGAGATGCAGAGGGTTAGAAAGAGTGAAGAAGCGGAGAGAGACGGAGAAGGAGAAGGAGAAGGAAAAAGACAAGAAGAAAAAGGAGAGAGAGGCAGCGAAGGAGAAGGAGATGGAGAGAAGTTGAGAGAAAAGGTGGAGAGATCGACAAAGGAGGGAGAGAGGGAAGGACGAGAAGGCGAGGGAGAGGGGAACGAGAGAGGTGCGAGAGAGAAGGAGGGGGAAGGAGAAGGAGAAGTGGGGAGAGAGAGATGGAGAGTGTAGGACGAAAGAGAGGGAAATTGGGAAACGGGGAGACGGAACAAGATGATAGACGGAGATGGAGAGAGAGAGCTAGAAGGAGAAGGAGAGAGAGGAGAGGCGGACAGAGGGGGAGAGAGTGAGAAGGGAAAGGAGAGGGAGAGAGGAGAGATAGAGGAAGAGAAGTAGAGAGAACCATAGGGAATGAGAGAGAGGGAGAAGGAGAGAGATAAGGAGGGAGTGAAACAGAGGAGGAGAGTGTGAATTAGAACGAGAAGAAGAGAGAGGAGAGAGAGGAGTCCACGATTTACAGAAGCGGAGAGAGAGAAAGAGAAGGAGAGATGAAGAAGCATTGAGAGAGAGAGGAAAGGGAGAGGGAGAAAGAGTGAGAGAAGGGGAGAGAGAGAGAGTCCGTAAGTGAGCTAGATGGAGGAGGACGAGGAGAAGGAGAGAGAGAAGGAATAGGAGATTGGAAGGGAAGGAGAAGGAGAGAAGGAAAGAGAGAGGGAGAAGGAGAAGTAGAGACCAATGGTAAGAAGAGGGAGAAATAGAGAGGAGAGAGAAGGGGGAGAGAGAAAGAGAGAAGGAGAGAGACAAAGAGAGAGGAGGGAGGTAAGGAGGAGAACGAGAAAGGCGGAGAAGGGGAGAGACAAAGGGGGAGGAGAGAGATAAGGAGGAGAACGAGAGGAGTGAGAGAGAGAGTGAAGGTGACAGAGAGGGATGAGAGAGAGAGAGGAGGAAGAGAAGGAGGGAGAAGAAGGGGAGAGAAGAAGAAGGAGAACAAGGAGAGAAAAGGAGAAGGGGAGAGTGGGGAGAAGATGAGGAGAGAGAGAAGGACAAGGGGAGCGAAAGGGGAGGAGACCGAGAAGGAGAAGGAGTGGAAGAGAGGAGAGATAGAGAAGGAGGAGAGAGAAGGAAAGAGAGAGAGAAGAAGGAGACGGAGAGCGAGAGAGTAAGGTAGAGTGAGAGAGGAGGGGAGAGAGTGAAGGAGAGGGAGATGGGGGAGGGGAGGGAGAAGGAGACGGAAACGGAGACGGAGACGGAGAGAGAGGGAGAGAGAAAGAGCGGAGATGGAGATAGAGAGAGAGAGATGCAAGAGGAGAGGGAGAGAGAGAAGGAGAAGGCAAGAGAGAGAGGGGGAGAGACAAGAAGATGAGAGAGATGGAGAAGGAAAAGGGGATAGAGGAGAGGGATTGAAGTAGAGGAGAGGGAGGGAAGGAGATTGAAGACGAAGAGTGAAGGATAAGGAGAGAGAAGATAGAAGGAAAGAGAGAATCAGAGAGAGGAGTGAGAAGTTGAGGGAGCGGGACAATAAGAGAGAGTGAAGAACAAGGAGAAGGGGGGAGAGAGAAGGAAAGAGAAGGAGAGAGGGGAGAGAAGGAAGGATAAGAATAGAGAAAGAAGTAGAAGGAGGAGAGAGGGAAAGATAAGGGGAGAGGGGGAGACATGAGAGAGAAGGAGAGGGAGAAGGAGCGAGAGGAGGAGGGACATGCAAGGAGAAAGAGAAGGAGAAGGTGGAAAGAGAGATGGAGGAGAGAGGGAAAGAGATGAGAGAGAGAGGGGGGAATGAGAAGGAGAGTGAGAGAGAGAACGAAACGGATAGAGAGAAGGAGGAGAGTTGAGAGAAAGAGAAGTAGAAATAGAAAGAATGGGATAAGGAGAGATAGTGAAAAAGAGAGACAAGAGACGGAGAGAGAGAGAGAAAGAGAAGGGGGAGGGAGAGGGAGAGGGAAGTAGGATAGTGAAGGAGAGAGAGTACTAAGGAGAGGACGAAAGGAGAAAAAGAGAGAGAAGGAGATGGAGAAGGCGAAGGGTAGAGATGGAGAAAGAAAGAGAGGGATAAGGGGAAGGAGAGAACGAGAGAGAAGGAGATGCAGAGGGTTAGAAAGAGTGAAGAAGCGGAGAGAGACGGAGAAGGAGAAGGAGAAGGAGAAGGAAAAAGACAAGAAGAAAAAGGAGAGAGAGGCAGCGAAGGAGAAGGAGATGGAGAGAAGTTGAGAGAAAAGGTGGAGAGATCGACAAAGGAGGGAGAGAGGGAAGGACGAGAAGGCGAGGGAGAGGGGAACGAGAGAGGTGCGAGAGAGAAGGAGGGGGAAGGAGAAGGAGAAGTGGGGAGAGAGAGATGGAGAGTGTAGGACGAAAGAGAGGGAAATTGGGAAACGGGGAGACGGAACAAGATGATAGACGGAGATGGAGAGAGAGAGCTAGAAGGAGAAGGAGAGAGAGGAGAGGCGGACAGAGGGGGAGAGAGTGAGAAGGGAAAGGAGAGGGAGAGAGGAGAGATAGAGGAAGAGAAGTAGAGAGAAGCATAGGGAATGAGAGAGAGGGAGAAGGAGAGAGATAAGGAGGGAGTGAAACAGAGGAGGAGAGTGTGAATTAGAACGAGAAGAAGAGAGAGGAGAGAGAGGAGTCCACGATTTACAGAAGCGGAGAGAGAGAAAGAGAAGGAGAGATGAAGAAGCATTGAGAGAGAGAGGAAAGGGAGAGGGAGAAAGAGTGAGAGAAGGGGAGAGAGAGAGAGTCCGTAAGTGAGCTAGATGGAGGAGGACGAGGAGAAGGAGAGAGAGAAGGAATAGGAGATTGGAAGGGAAGGAGAAGGAGAGAAGGAAAGAGAGAGGGAGAAGGAGAAGTAGAGACCAATGGTAAGAAGAGGGAGAAATAGAGAGGAGAGAGAAGGGGGAGAGAGAAAGAGAAGGAGAGAGACAAAGAGAGAGGAGGGAGGTAAGGAGGAGAACGAGAAAGGCGGAGAAGGGGAGAGACAAAGGGGGAGGAGAGAGATAAGGAGGAGAACGAGAGGAGTGAGAGAGAGAGTGAAGGTGACGGAGAGGGATGAGAGAGAGAGAGGAGGAAGAGAAGGAGGGAGAAGAAGGGGAGAGAAGAAGAAGGAGAACAAGGAGAGAAAAGGAGAAGGGGAGAGTGGGGAGAAGATGAGGAGA
The DNA here is from genome assembly GCA_963682175.1 of Triglochin maritima. Lineage (NCBI taxonomy): Eukaryota > Viridiplantae > Streptophyta > Magnoliopsida > Alismatales > Juncaginaceae > Triglochin > Triglochin maritima. The sequence continues at coordinate 30,346,618 of OY821776.1, read as the reverse complement.
GAGAGAAGGACAAGGGGAGCGAAAGGGGAGGAGACCGAGAAGGAGAAGGAGTGGAAGAGAGGAGAGATAGAGAAGGAGGAGAGAGAAGGAAAGAGAGAGAGAAGAAGGAGACGGAGAGCGAGAGAGTAAGGTAGAGTGAGAGAGGAGGGGAGAGAGTGAAGGAGAGGGAGATGGGGGAGGGGAGGGAGAAGGAGACGGAAACGGAGACAGAGACGGAGAGAGAGGGAGAGAGAAAGAGCGGAGATGGAGATAGAGAGAGAGAGAGATGCAAGAGGAGAGGGAGAGAGAGAAGGAGAAGGCAAGAGAGAGAGGGGGAGAGACAAGAAGATGAGAGAGATGGAGAAGGAAAAGGGGATAGAGGAGAGGGATTGAAGTAGAGGAGAGGGAGGGAAGGAGATTGAAGACGAAGAGTGAAGGATAAGGAGAGAGAAGATAGAAGGAAAGAGAGAATCAGAGAGAGGAGTGAGAAGTTGAGGGAGCGGGACAATAAGAGAGAGTGAAGAACAAGGAGAAGGGGGGAGAGAGAAGGAAAGAGAAGGAGAGAGGGGAGAGAAGGAAGGATAAGAATAGAGAAAGAAGTAGAAGGAGGAGAGAGGGAAAGATAAGGGGAGAGGGGGAGACATGAGAGAGAAGGAGAGGGAGAAGGAGCGAGAGGAGGAGGGACATGCAAGGAGAAAGAGAAGGAGAAGGTGGAAAGAGAGATGGAGGAGAGAGGGAAAGAGATGAGAGAGAGAGGGGGGAATGAGAAGGAGAGTGAGAGAGAGAACGAAACGGATAGAGAGAAGGAGGAGAGTTGAGAGAAAGAGAAGTAGAAATAGAAAGAATGGGATAAGGAGAGATAGTGAAAAAGAGAGACAAGAGACGGAGAGAGAGAGAGAAAGAGAAGGGGGAGGGAGAGGGAGAGGGAAGTAGGATAGTGAAGGAGAGAGAGTACTAAGGAGAGGACGAAAGGAGAAAAAGAGAGAGAAGGAGATGGAGAAGGCGAAGGGTAGAGATGGAGAAAGAAAGTGAGGGATAAGGGGAAGGAGAGAACGAGAGAGAAGGAGATGCAGAGGGTTAGAAAGAGTGAAGAAGCGGAGAGAGACGGAGAAGGAGAAGGAGAAGGAGAAGGAAAAAGACAAGAAGAAAAAGGAGAGAGAGGCAGCGAAGGAGAAGGAGATGGAGAGAAGTTGAGAGAAAAGGTGGAGAGATCGACAAAGGAGGGAGAGAGGGAAGGACGAGAAGGCGAGGGAGAGGGGAACGAGAGAGGTGCGAGAGAGAAGGAGGGGGAAGGAGAAGGAGAAGTGGGGAGAGAGAGATGGAGAGTGTAGGACGAAAGAGAGGGAAATTGGGAAACGGGGAGACGGAACAAGATGATAGACGGAGATGGAGAGAGAGAGCTAGAAGGAGAAGGAGAGAGAGGAGAGGCGGACAGAGGGGGAGAGAGTGAGAAGGGAAAGGAGAGGGAGAGAGGAGAGATAGAGGAAGAGAAGTAGAGAGAAGCATAGGGAATGAGAGAGAGGGAGAAGGAGAGAGATAAGGAGGGAGTGAAACAGAGGAGGAGAGTGTGAATTAGAACGAGAAGAAGAGAGAGGAGTCCACGATTTACAGAAGCGGAGAGAGAGAAAGAGAAGGAGAGATGAAGAAGCATTGAGAGAGAGAGGAAAGGGAGAGGGAGAAAGAGTGAGAGAAGGGGAGAGAGAGAGAGTCCGTAAGTGAGCTAGATGGAGGAGGACGAGGAGAAGGAGAGAGAGAAGGAATAGGAGATTGGAAGGGAAGGAGAAGGAGAGAAGGAAAGAGAGAGGGAGAAGGAGAAGTAGAGACCAATGGTAAGAAGAGGGAGAAATAGAGAGGAGAGAGAAGGGGGAGAGAGAAAGAGAGACAAAGAGAGAGGAGGGAGGTAAGGAGGAGAACGAGAAAGGCGGAGAAGGGGAGAGACAAAGGGGGAGGAGAGAGATAAGGAGGAGAACGAGAGGAGTGAGAGAGAGAGTGAAGGTGACGGAGAGGGATGAGAGAGAGAGAGGAGGAAGAGAAGGAGGGAGAAGAAGGGGAGAGAAGAAGAAGGAGAACAAGGAGAGAAAAGGAGAAGGGGAGAGTGGGGAGAAGATGAGGAGAGAGAGAAGGACAAGGGGAGCGAAAGGGGAGGAGACCGAGAAGGAGAAGGAGTGGAAGAGAGGAGAGATAGAGAAGGAGGAGAGAGAAGGAAAGAGAGAGAGAAGAAGGAGACGGAGAGCGAGAGAGTAAGGTAGAGTGAGAGAGGAGGGGAGAGAGTGAAGGAGAGGGAGATGGGGGAGGGGAGGGAGAAGGAGACGGAAACGGAGACGGAGACGGAGAGAGAGGGAGAGAGAAAGAGCGGAGATGGAGATAGAGAGAGAGAGAGATGCAAGAGGAGAGGGAGAGAGAGAAGGAGAAGGCAAGAGAGAGAGGGGGAGAGACAAGAAGATGAGAGAGATGGAGAAGGAAAAGGGGATAGAGGAGAGGGATTGAAGTAGAGGAGAGGGAGGGAAGGAGATTGAAGACGAAGAGTGAAGGATAAGGAGAGAGAAGATAGAAGGAAAGAGAGAATCAGAGAGAGGAGTGAGAAGTTGAGGGAGCGGGACAATAAGAGAGAGTGAAGAACAAGGAGAAGGGGGGAGAGAGAAGGAAAGAGAAGGAGAGAGGGGAGAGAAGGAAGGATAAGAATAGAGAAAGAAGTAGAAGGAGGAGAGAGGGAAAGATAAGGGGAGAGGGGGAGACATGAGAGAGAAGGAGAGGGAGAAGGAGCGAGAGGAGGAGGGACATGCAAGGAGAAAGAGAAGGAGAAGGTGGAAAGAGAGATGGAGGAGAGAGGGAAAGAGATGAGAGAGAGAGGGGGGAATGAGAAGGAGAGTGAGAGAGAGAACGAAACGGATAGAGAGAAGGAGGAGAGTTGAGAGAAAGAGAAGTAGAAATAGAAAGAATGGGATAAGGAGAGATAGTGAAAAAGAGAGACAAGAGACGGAGAGAGAGAGAGAAAGAGAAGGGGGAGGGAGAGGGAGAGGGAAGTAGGATAGTGAAGGAGAGAGAGTACTAAGGAGAGGACGAAAGGAGAAAAAGAGAGAGAAGGAGATGGAGAAGGCGAAGGGTAGAGATGGAGAAAGAAAGAGAGGGATAAGGGGAAGGAGAGAACGAGAGAGAAGGAGATGCAGAGGGTTAGAAAGAGTGAAGAAGCGGAGAGAGACGGAGAAGGAGAAGGAGAAGGAGAAGGAAAAAGACAAGAAGAAAAAGGAGAGAGAGGCAGCGAAGGAGAAGGAGATGGAGAGAAGTTGAGAGAAAAGGTGGAGAGATCGACAAAGGAGGGAGAGAGGGAAGGACGAGAAGGCGAGGGAGAGGGGAACGAGAGAGGTGCGAGAGAGAAGGAGGGGGAAGGAGAAGGAGAAGTGGGGAGAGAGAGATGGAGAGTGTAGGACGAAAGAGAGGGAAATTGGGAAACGGGGAGACGGAACAAGATGATAGACGGAGATGGAGAGAGAGAGCTAGAAGGAGAAGGAGAGAGAGGAGAGGCGGACAGAGGGGGAGAGAGTGAGAAGGGAAAGGAGAGGGAGAGAGGAGAGATAGAGGAAGAGAAGTAGAGAGAAGCATAGGGAATGTGAGAGAGGGAGAAGGAGAGAGATAAGGAGGGAGTGAAACAGAGGAGGAGAGTGTGAATTAGAACGAGAAGAAGAGAGAGGAGTCCACGATTTACAGAAGCGGAGAGAGAGAAAGAGAAGGAGAGATGAAGAAGCATTGAGAGAGAGAGGAAAGGGAGAGGGAGAAAGAGTGAGAGAAGGGGAGAGAGAGAGAGTCCGTAAGTGAGCTAGATGGAGGAGGACGAGGAGAAGGAGAGAGAGAAGGAATAGGAGATTGGAAGGGAAGGAGAAGGAGAGAAGGAAAGAGAGAGGGAGAAGGAGAAGTAGAGACCAATGGTAAGAAGAGGGAGAAATAGAGAGGAGAGAGAAGGGGGAGAGAGAAAGAGAGAAGGAGAGAGACAAAGAGAGAGGAGGGAGGTAAGGAGGAGAACGAGAAAGGCGGAGAAGGGGAGAGACAAAGGGGGAGGAGAGAGATAAGGAGGAGAACGAGAGGAGTGAGAGAGAGAGTGAAGGTGACGGATAGGGATGAGAGAGAGAGAGGAGGAAGAGAAGGAGGGAGAAGAAGGGGAGAGAAGAAGAAGGAGAACAAGGAGAGAAAAGGAGAAGGGGAGAGTGGGGAGAAGATGAGGAGAGAGAGAAGGACAAGGGGAGCGAAAGGGGAGGAGACCGAGAAGGAGAAGGAGTGGAAGAGAGGAGAGATAGAGAAGGAGGAGAGAGAAGGAAAGAGAGAGAGAAGAAGGAGACGGAGAGCGAGAGAGTAAGGTAGAGTGAGAGAGGAGGGGAGAGAGTGAAGGAGAGGGAGATGGGGGAGGGGAGGGAGAAGGAGACGGAAACGGAGACGGAGACGGAGAGAGAGGGAGAGAGAAAGAGCGGAGATGGAGATAGAGAGAGAGAGAGATGGAAGAGGAGAGGGAGAGAGAGAAGGAGAAGGCAAGAGAGAGAGGGGGAGAGACAAGAAGATGAGAGAGATGGAGAAGGAAAAGGGGATAGAGGAGAGGGATTGAAGTAGAGGAGAGGGAGGGAAGGAGATTGAAGACGAAGAGTGAAGGATAAGGAGAGAGAAGATAGAAGGAAAGAGAGAATCAGAGAGAGGAGTGAGAAGTTGAGGGAGCGGGACAATAAGAGAGAGTGAAGAACAAGGAGAAGGAGGGAGAGAGAAGGAAAGAGAAGGAGAGAGGGGAGAGAAGGAAGGATAAGAATAGAGAAAGAAGTAGAAGGAGGAGAGAGGGAAAGATAAGGAGAGAGGGGGAGACATGAGAGAGAAGGAGAGGGAGAAGGAGCGAGAGGAGGAGGGACATGCAAGGAGAAAGAGAAGGAGAAGGTGGAAAGAGAGATGGAGGAGAGAGGGAAAGAGATGAGAGAGAGAGGGGGGAATGAGAAGGAGAGTGAGAGAGAGAACGAAACGGATAGAGAGAAGGAGGAGAGTTGAGAGAAAGAGAAGTAGAAATAGAAAGAATGGGATAAGGAGAGATAGTGAAAAAGAGAGACGAGACGGAGAGAGAGAGAGAAAGAGAAGGGGGAGGGAGAGGGAAGTAGGATAGTGAAGGAGAGAGAGTACTAAGGAGAGGACAAAAGGAGAAAAAGAGAGAGAAGGAGATGGAGAAGGCGAAGGGTAGAGATGGAGAAAGAAAGAGAGGGATAAGGGGAAGGAGAGAACGAGAGAGAAGGAGATGCAGAGGGTTAGAAAGAGTGAAGAAGCGGAGAGAGACGGAGAAGGAGAAGGAGAAGGAAAAAGACAAGAAGAAAAAGGAGAGAGAGGCAGCGAAGGAGAAGGAGATGGAGAGAAGTTGAGAGAAAAGGTGGAGAGATCGACAAAGGAGGGAGAGAGGGAAGGACGAGAAGGCGAGGGAGAGGGGAACGAGAGAGGTGCGAGAGAGAAGGAGGGGGAAGGAGAAGGAGAAGTGGGGAGAGAGAGATGGAGAGTGTAGGACGAAAGAGAGGGAAATTGGGAAACGGGGAGACGGAACAAGATGATAGACGGAGATGGAGAGAGAGAGCTAGAAGGAGAAGGAGAGAGAGGAGAGGCGGACAGAGGGGGAGAGAGTGAGAAGGGAAAGGAGAGGGAGAGAGGAGAGATAGAGGAAGAGAAGTAGAGAGAACCATAGGGAATGAGAGAGAGGGAGAAGGAGAGAGATAAGGAGGGAGTGAAACAGAGGAGGAGAGTGTGAATTAGAACGAGAAGAAGAGAGAGGAGAGAGAGGAGTCCACGATTTACAGAAGCGGAGAGAGAGAAAGAGAAGGAGAGATGAAGAAGCATTGAGAGAGAGAGGAAAGGGAGAGGGAGAAAGAGTGAGAGAAGGGGAGAGAGAGAGAGTCCGTAAGTGAGCTAGATGGAGGAGGACGAGGAGAAGGAGAGAGAGAAGGAATAGGAGATTGGAAGGGAAGGAGAAGGAGAGAAGGAAAGAGAGAGGGAGAAGGAGAAGTAGAGACCAATGGTAAGAAGAGGGAGAAATAGAGAGGAGAGAGAAGGGGGAGAGAGAAAGAGAGAAGGAGAGAGACAAAGAGAGAGGAGGGAGGTAAGGAGGAGAACGAGAAAGGCGGAGAAGGGGAGAGACAAAGGGGGAGGAGAGAGATAAGGAGGAGAACGAGAGGAGTGAGAGAGAGAGTGAAGGTGACGGAGAGGGATGAGAGAGAGAGAGGAGGAAGAGAAGGAGGGAGAAGAAGGGGAGAGAAGAAGAAGGAGAACAAGGAGAGAAAAGGAGAAGGGGAGAGTGGGGAGAAGATGAGGAGAGAGAGAAGGACAAGGGGAGCGAAAGGGGAGGAGACCGAGAAGGAGAAGGAGTGGAAGAGAGGAGAGATAGAGAAGGAGGAGAGAGAAGGAAAGAGAGAGAGAAGAAGGAGACGGAGAGCGAGAGAGTAAGGTAGAGTGAGAGAGGAGGGGAGAGAGTGAAGGAGAGGGAGATGGGGGAGGGGAGGGAGAAGGAGACGGAAACGGAGACGGAGACGGAGAGAGAGGGAGAGAGAAAGAGCGGAGATGGAGATAGAGAGAGAGAGATGCAAGAGGAGAGGGAGAGAGAGAAGGAGAAGGCAAGAGAGAGAGGGGGAGAGACAAGAAGATGAGAGAGATGGAGAAGGAAAAGGGGATAGAGGAGAGGGATTGAAGTAGAGGAGAGGGAGGGAAGGAGATTGAAGACGAAGAGTGAAGGATAAGGAGAGAGAAGATAGAAGGAAAGAGAGAATCAGAGAGAGGAGTGAGAAGTTGAGGGAGCGGGACAATAAGAGAGAGTGAAGAACAAGGAGAAGGAGGGAGAGAGAAGGAAAGAGAAGGAGAGAGGGGAGAGAAGGAAGGATAAGAATAGAGAAAGAAGTAGAAGGAGGAGAGAGGGAAAGATAAGGAGAGAGGGGGAGACATGAGAGAGAAGGAGAGGGAGAAGGAGCGAGAGGAGGAGGGACATGCAAGGAGAAAGAGAAGGAGAAGGTGGAAAGAGAGATGGAGGAGAGAGGGAAAGAGATGAGAGAGAGAGGGGGGAATGAGAAGGAGAGTGAGAGAGAGAACGAAACGGATAGAGAGAAGGAGGAGAGTTGAGAGAAAGAGAAGTAGAAATAGAAAGAATGGGATAAGGAGAGATAGTGAAAAAGAGAGACGAGACGGAGAGAGAGAGAGAAAGAGAAGGGGGAGGGAGAGGGAAGTAGGATAGTGAAGGAGAGAGAGTACTAAGGAGAGGACAAAAGGAGAAAAAGAGAGAGAAGGAGATGGAGAAGGCGAAGGGTAGAGATGGAGAAAGAAAGAGAGGGATAAGGGGAAGGAGAGAACGAGAGAGAAGGAGATGCAGAGGGTTAGAAAGAGTGAAGAAGCGGAGAGAGACGGAGAAGGAGAAGGAGAAGGAAAAAGACAAGAAGAAAAAGGAGAGAGAGGCAGCGAAGGAGAAGGAGATGGAGAGAAGTTGAGACAAAAGGTGGAGAGATCGACAAAGGAGGGAGAGAGGGAAGGACGAGAAGGCGAGGGAGAGGGGAACGAGAGAGGTGCGAGAGAGAAGGAGGGGGAAGGAGAAGGAGAAGTGGGGAGAGAGAGATGGAGAGTGTAGGACGAAAGAGAGGGAAATTGGGAAACGGGGAGACGGAACAAGATGATAGACGGAGATGGAGAGAGAGAGCTAGAAGGAGAAGGAGAGAGAGGAGAGGCGGACAGAGGGGGAGAGAGTGAGAAGGGAAAGGAGAGGGAGAGAGGAGAGATAGAGGAAGAGAAGTAGAGAGAACCATAGGGAATGAGAGAGAGGGAGAAGGAGAGAGATAAGGAGGGAGTGAAACAGAGGAGGAGAGTGTGAATTAGAACGAGAAGAAGAGAGAGGAGAGAGAGGAGTCCACGATTTACAGAAGCGGAGAGAGAGAAAGAGAAGGAGAGATGAAGAAGCATTGAGAGAGAGAGGAAAGGGAGAGGGAGAAAGAGTGAGAGAAGGGGAGAGAGAGAGAGTCCGTAAGTGAGCTAGATGGAGGAGGACGAGGAGAAGGAGAGAGAGAAGGAATAGGAGATTGGAAGGGAAGGAGAAGGAGAGAAGGAAAGAGAGAGGGAGAAGGAGAAGTAGAGACCAATGGTAAGAAGAGGGAGAAATAGAGAGGAGAGAGAAGGGGGAGAGAGAAAGAGAGAAGGAGAGAGACAAAGAGAGAGGAGGGAGGTAAGGAGGAGAACGAGAAAGGCGGAGAAGGGGAGAGACAAAGGGGGAGGAGAGAGATAAGGAGGAGAACGAGAGGAGTGAGAGAGAGAGTGAAGGTGACAGAGAGGGATGAGAGAGAGAGAGGAGGAAGAGAAGGAGGGAGAAGAAGGGGAGAGAAGAAGAAGGAGAACAAGGAGAGAAAAGGAGAAGGGGAGAGTGGGGAGAAGATGAGGAGAGAGAGAAGGACAAGGGGAGCGAAAGGGGAGGAGACCGAGAAGGAGAAGGAGTGGAAGAGAGGAGAGATAGAGAAGGAGGAGAGAGAAGGAAAGAGAGAGAGAAGAAGGAGACGGAGAGCGAGAGAGTAAGGTAGAGTGAGAGAGGAGGGGAGAGAGTGAAGGAGAGGGAGATGGGGGAGGGGAGGGAGAAGGAGACGGAAACGGAGACGGAGACGGAGACGGAGAGAGAGGGAGAGAGAAAGAGCGGAGATGGAGATAGAGAGAGAGAGATGCAAGAGGAGAGGGAGAGAGAGAAGGAGAAGGCAAGAGAGAGAGGGGGAGAGACAAGAAGATGAGAGAGATGGAGAAGGAAAAGGGGATAGAGGAGAGGGATTGAAGTAGAGGAGAGGGAGGGAAGGAGATTGAAGACGAAGAGTGAAGGATAAGGAGAGAGAAGATAGAAGGAAAGAGAGAATCAGAGAGAGGAGTGAGAAGTTGAGGGAGCGGGACAATAAGAGAGAGTGAAGAACAAGGAGAAGGAGGGAGAGAGAAGGAAAGAGAAGGAGAGAGGGGAGAGAAGGAAGGATAAGAATAGAGAAAGAAGTAGAAGGAGGAGAGAGGGAAAGATAAGGGGAGAGGGGGAGACATGAGAGAGAAGGAGAGGGAGAAGGAGCGAGAGGAGGAGGGACATGCAAGGAGAAAGAGAAGGAGAAGGTGGAAAGAGAGATGGAGGAGAGAGGGAAAGAGATGAGAGAGAGAGGGTGGAATGAGAAGGAGAGTGAGAGAGAGAACGAAACGGATAGAGAGAAGGAGGAGAGTTGAGAGAAAGAGAAGTAGAAATAGAAAGAATGGGATAAGGAGAGATAGTGAAAAAGAGAGACAAGAGACGGAGAGAGAGAGAGAAAGAGAAGGGGGAGGGAGAGGGAGAGGGAAGTAGGATAGTGAAGGAGAGAGAGTACTAAGGAGAGGACGAAAGGAGAAAAAGAGAGAGAAGGAGATGGAGAAGGCGAAGGGTAGAGATGGAGAAAGAAAGAGAGGGATAAGGGGAAGGAGAGAACGAGAGAGAAGGAGATGCAGAGGGTTAGAAAGAGTGAAGAAGCGGAGAGAGACGGAGAAGGAGAAGGAGAAGGAAAAAGACAAGAAGAAAAAGGAGAGAGAGGCAGCGAAGGAGAAGGAGATGGAGAGAAGTTGAGAGAAAAGGTGGAGAGATCGACAAAGGAGGGAGAGAGGGAAGGACGAGAAGGCGAGGGAGAGGGGAACGAGAGAGGTGCGAGAGAGAAGGAGGGGGAAGGAGAAGGAGAAGTGGGGAGAGAGAGATGGAGAGTGTAGGACGAAAGAGAGGGAAATTGGGAAACGGGGAGACGGAACAAGATGATAGACGGAGATGGAGAGAGAGAGCTAGAAGGAGAAGGAGAGAGAGGAGAGGCGGACAGAGGGGGAGAGAGTGAGAAGGGAAAGGAGAGGGAGAGAGGAGAGATAGAGGAAGAGAAGTAGAGAGAAGCATAGGGAATGAGAGAGAGGGAGAAGGAGAGAGATAAGGAGGGAGTGAAACAGAGGAGGAGAGTGTGAATTAGAACGAGAAGAAGAGAGAGGAGTCCACGATTTACAGAAGCGGAGAGAGAGAAAGAGAAGGAGAGATGAAGAAGCATTGTGAGAGAGAGGAAAGGGAGAGGGAGAAAGAGTGAGAGAAGGGGAGAGAGAGAGAGTCCGTAAGTGAGCTAGATGGAGGAGGACGAGGAGAAGGAGAGAGAGAAGGAATAGGAGATTGGAAGGGAAGGAGAAGGAGAGAAGGAAAGAGAGAGGGAGAAGGAGAAGTAGAGACCAATGGTAAGAAGAAGGAGAAATAGAGAGGAGAGAGAAGGGGGAGAGAGAAAGAGAGAAGGAGAGAGACAAAGAGAGAGGAGGGAGGTAAGGAGGAGAACGAGAAAGGCGGAGAAGGGGAGAGACAAAGGGGGAGGAGAGAGATAAGGAGGAGAACGAGAGGAGTGAGAGAGAGAGTGAAGGTGACGGAGAGGGATGAGAGAGAGAGAGGAGGAAGAGAAGGAGGGAGAAGAAGGGGAGAGAAGAAGAAGGAGAACAAGGAGAGAAAAGGAGAAGGGGAGAGTGGGGAGAAGATGAGGAGAGAGAGAAGGACAAGGGGAGCGAAAGGGGAGGAGACCGAGAAGGAGAAGGAGTGGAAGAGAGGAGAGATAGAGAAGGAGGAGAGAGAAGGAAAGAGAGAGAGAAGAAGGAGACGGAGAGCGAGAGAGTAAGGTAGAGTGAGAGAGGAGGGGAGAGAGTGAAGGAGAGGGAGATGGGGGAGGGGAGGGAGAAGGAGACGGAAACGGAGACGGAGACGGAGAGAGAGGGAGAGAGAAAGAGCGGAGATGGAGATAGAGAGAGAGAGAGATGCAAGAGGAGAGGGAGAGAGAGAAGGAGAAGGCAAGAGAGAGAGGGGGAGAGACAAGAAGATGAGAGAGATGGAGAAGGAAAAGGGGATAGAGGAGAGGGATTGAAGTAGAGGAGAGGGAGGGAAGGAGATTGAAGACGAAGAGTGAAGGATAAGGAGAGAGAAGATAGAAGGAAAGAGAGAATCAGAGAGAGGAGTGAGAAGTTGAGGGAGCGGGACAATAAGAGAGAGTGAAGAACAAGGAGAAGGAGGGAGAGAGAAGGAAAGAGAAGGAGAGAGGGGAGAGAAGGAAGGATAAGAATAGAGAAAGAAGTAGAAGGAGGAGAGAGGGAAAGATAAGGAGAGAGGGGGAGACATGAGAGAGAAGGAGAGGGAGAAGGAGCGAGAGGAGGAGGGACATGCAAGGAGAAAGAGAAGGAGAAGGTGGAAAGAGAGATGGAGGAGAGAGGGAAAGAGATGAGAGAGAGAGGGGGGAATGAGAAGGAGAGTGAGAGAGAGAACGAAACGGATAGAGAGAAGGAGGAGAGTTGAGAGAAAGAGAAGTAGAAATAGAAAGAATGGGATAAGGAGAGATAGTGAAAAAGAGAGACGAGACGGAGAGAGAGAGAGAAAGAGAAGGGGGAGGGAGAGGGAAGTAGGATAGTGAAGGAGAGAGAGTACTAAGGAGAGGACAAAAGGAGAAAAAGAGAGAGAAGGAGATGGAGAAGGCGAAGGGTAGAGATGGAGAAAGAAAGAGAGGGATAAGGGGAAGGAGAGAACGAGAGAGAAGGAGATGCAGAGGGTTAGAAAGAGTGAAGAAGCGGAGAGAGACGGAGAAGGAGAAGGAGAAGGAAAAAGACAAGAAGAAAAAGGAGAGAGAGGCAGCGAAGGAGAAGGAGATGGAGAGAAGTTGAGAGAAAAGGTGGAGAGATCGACAAAGGAGGGAGAGAGGGAAGGACGAGAAGGCGAGGGAGAGGGAAACGAGAGAGGTGCGAGAGAGAAGGAGGGGGAAGGAGAAGGAGAAGTGGGGAGAGAGAGATGGAGAGTGTAGGACGAAAGAGAGGGAAATTGGGAAACGGGGAGACGGAACAAGATGATAGACGGAGATGGAGAGAGAGAGCTAGAAGGAGAAGGAGAGAGAGGAGAGGCGGACAGAGGGGGAGAGAGTGAGAAGGGAAAGGAGAGGGAGAGAGGAGAGATAGAGGAAGAGAAGTAGAGAGAACCATAGGGAATGAGAGAGAGGGAGAAGGAGAGAGATAAGGAGGGAGTGAAACAGAGGAGGAGAGTGTGAATTAGAACGAGAAGAAGAGAGAGGAGAGAGAGGAGTCCACGATTTACAGAAGCGGAGAGAGAGAAAGAGAAGGAGAGATGAAGAAGCATTGAGAGAGAGAGGAAAGGGAGAGGGAGAAAGAGTGAGAGAAGGGGAGAGAGAGAGAGTCCGTAAGTGAGCTAGATGGAGGAGGACGAGGAGAAGGAGAGAGAGAAGGAATAGGAGATTGGAAGGGAAGGAGAAGGAGAGAAGGAAAGAGAGAGGGAGAAGGAGAAGTAGAGACCAATGGTAAGAAGAGGGAGAAATAGAGAGGAGAGAGAAGGGGGAGAGAGAAAGAGAGAAGGAGAGAGACAAAGAGAGAGGAGGGAGGTAAGGAGGAGAACGAGAAAGGCGGAGAAGGGGAGAGACAAAGGGGGAGGAGAGAGATAAGGAGGAGAACGAGAGGAGTGAGAGAGAGAGTGAAGGTGACGGAGAGGGATGAGAGAGAGAGAGGAGGAAGAGAAGGAGGGAGAAGAAGGGGAGAGAAGAAGAAGGAGAACAAGGAGAGAAAAGGAGAAGGGGAGAGTGGGGAGAAGATGAGGAGAGAGAGAAGGACAAGGGGAGCGAAAGGGGAGGAGACCGAGAAGGAGAAGGAGTGGAAGAGAGGAGAGATAGAGAAGGAGGAGAGAGAAGGAAAGAGAGAGAGAAGAAGGAGACGGAGAGCGAGAGAGTAAGGTAGAGTGAGAGAGGAGGGGAGAGAGTGAAGGAGAGGGAGATGGGGGAGGGGAGGGAGAAGGAGACGGAAACGGAGACGGAGACGGAGAGAGAGGGAGAGAGAAAGAGCGGAGATGGAGATAGAGAGAGAGAGATGCAAGAGGAGAGGGAGAGAGAGAAGGAGAAGGCAAGAGAGAGAGGGGGAGAGACAAGAAGATGAGAGAGATGGAGAAGGAAAAGGGGATAGAGGAGAGGGATTGAAGTAGAGGAGAGGGAGGGAAGGAGATTGAAGACGAAGAGTGAAGGATAAGGAGAGAGAAGATAGAAGGAAAGAGAGAATCAGAGAGAGGAGTGAGAAGTTGAGGGAGCGGGACAATAAGAGAGAGTGAAGAACAAGGAGAAGGAGGGAGAGAGAAGGAAAGAGAAGGAGAGAGGGGAGAGAAGGAAGGATAAGAATAGAGAAAGAAGTAGAAGGAGGAGAGAGGGAAAGATAAGGAGAGAGGGGGAGACATGAGAGAGAAGGAGAGGGAGAAGGAGCGAGAGGAGGAGGGACATGCAAGGAGAAAGAGAAGGAGAAGGTGGAAAGAGAGATGGAGGAGAGAGGGAAAGAGATGAGAGAGAGAGGGGGGAATGAGAAGGAGAGTGAGAGAGAGAACGAAACGGATAGAGAGAAGGAGGAGAGTTGAGAGAAAGAGAAGTAGAAATAGAAAGAATGGGATAAGGAGAGATAGTGAAAAAGAGAGACGAGACGGAGAGAGAGAGAGAAAGAGAAGGGGGAGGGAGAGGGAAGTAGGATAGTGAAGGAGAGAGAGTACTAAGGAGAGGACAAAAGGAGAAAAAGAGAGAGAAGGAGATGGAGAAGGCGAAGGGTAGAGATGGAGAAAGAAAGAGAGGGATAAGGGGAAGGAGAGAACGAGAGAGAAGGAGATGCAGAGGGTTAGAAAGAGTGAAGAAGCGGAGAGAGACGGAGAAGGAGAAGGAGAAGGAAAAAGACAAGAAGAAAAAGGAGAGAGAGGCAGCGAAGGAGAAGGAGATGGAGAGAAGTTGAGACAAAAGGTGGAGAGATCGACAAAGGAGGGAGAGAGGGAAGGACGAGAAGGCGAGGGAGAGGGGAACGAGAGAGGTGCGAGAGAGAAGGAGGGGGAAGGAGAAGGAGAAGTGGGGAGAGAGAGATGGAGAGTGTAGGACGAAAGAGAGGGAAATTGGGAAACGGGGAGACGGAACAAGATGATAGACGGAGATGGAGAGAGAGAGCTAGAAGGAGAAGGAGAGAGAGGAGAGGCGGACAGAGGGGGAGAGAGTGAGAAGGGAAAGGAGAGGGAGAGAGGAGAGATAGAGGAAGAGAAGTAGAGAGAACCATAGGGAATGAGAGAGAGGGAGAAGGAGAGAGATAAGGAGGGAGTGAAACAGAGGAGGAGAGTGTGAATTAGAAAGAGAAGAAGAGAGAGGAGAGAGAGGAGTCCACGATTTACAGAAGCGGAGAGAGAGAAAGAGAAGGAGAGATGAAGAAGCATTGAGAGAGAGAGGAAAGGGAGAGGGAGAAAGAGTGAGAGAAGGGGAGAGAGAGAGAGTCCGTAAGTGAGCTAGATGGAGGAGGACGAGGAGAAGGAGAGAGAGAAGGAATAGGAGATTGGAAGGGAAGGAGAAGGAGAGAAGGAAAGAGAGAGGGAGAAGGAGAAGTAGAGACCAATGGTAAGAAGAGGGAGAAATAGAGAGGAGAGAGAAGGGGGAGAGAGAAAGAGAGAAGGAGAGAGACAAAGAGAGAGGAGGGAGGTAAGGAGGAGAACGAGAAAGGCGGAGAAGGGGAGAGACAAAGGGGGAGGAGAGAGATAAGGAGGAGAACGAGAGGAGTGAGAGAGAGAGTGAAGGTGACGGAGAGGGATGAGAGAGAGAGAGGAGGAAGAGAAGGAGGGAGAAGAAGGGGAGAGAAGAAGAAGGAGAACAAGGAGAGAAAAGGAGAAGGGGAGAGTGGGGAGAAGATGAGGAGAGAGAGAAGGACAAGGGGAGCGAAAGGGGAGGAGACCGAGAAGGAGAAGGAGTGGAAGAGAGGAGAGATAGAGAAGGAGGAGAGAGAAGGAAAGAGAGAGAGAAGAAGGAGACGGAGAGCGAGAGAGTAAGGTAGAGTGAGAGAGGAGGGGAGAGAGTGAAGGAGAGGGAGATGGGGGAGGGGAGGGAGAAGGAGACGGAAACGGAGACGGAGACGGAGAGAGAGGGAGAGAGAAAGAGCGGAGATGGAGATAGAGAGAGAGAGATGCAAGAGGAGAGGGAGAGAGAGAAGGAGAAGGCAAGAGAGAGAGGGGGAGAGACAAGAAGATGAGAGAGATGGAGAAGGAAAAGGGGATAGAGGAGAGGGATTGAAGTAGAGGAGAGGGAGGGAAGGAGATTGAAGACGAAGAGTGAAGGATAAGGAGAGAGAAGATAGAAGGAAAGAGAGAATCAGAGAGAGGAGTGAGAAGTTGAGGGAGCGGGACAATAAGAGAGAGTGAAGAACAAGGAGAAGGAGGGAGAGAGAAGGAAAGAGAAGGAGAGAGGGGAGAGAAGGAAGGATAAAAATAGAGAAAGAAGTAGAAGGAGGAGAGAGGGAAAGATAAGGAGAGAGGGGGAGACATGAGAGAGAAGGAGAGGGAGAAGGAGCGAGAGGAGGAGGGACATGCAAGGAGAAAGAGAAGGAGAAGGTGGAAAGAGAGATGGAGGAGAGAGGGAAAGAGATGAGAGAGAGAGGGGGGAATGAGAAGGAGAGTGAGAGAGAGAACGAAACGGATAGAGAGAAGGAGGAGAGTTGAGAGAAAGAGAAGTAGAAATAGAAAGAATGGGATAAGGAGAGATAGTGAAAAAGAGAGACGAGACGGAGAGAGAGAGAGAAAGAGAAGGGGGAGGGAGAGGGAAGTAGGATAGTGAAGGAGAGAGAGTACTAAGGAGAGGACAAAAGGAGAAAAAGAGAGAGAAGGAGATGGAGAAGGCGAAGGGTAGAGATGGAGAAAGAAAGAGAGGGATAAGGGGAAGGAGAGAACGAGAGAGAAGGAGATGCAGAGGGTTAGAAAGAGTGAAGAAGCGGAGAGAGACGGAGAAGGAGAAGGAGAAGGAAAAAGACAAGAAGAAAAAGGAGAGAGAGGCAGCGAAGGAGAAGGAGATGGAGAGAAGTTGAGAGAAAAGGTGGAGAGATCGACAAAGGAGGGAGAGAGGGAAGGACGAGAAGGCGAGGGAGAGGGGAACGAGAGAGGTGCGAGAGAGAAGGAGGGGGAAGGAGAAGGAGAAGTGGGGAGAGAGAGATGGAGAGTGTAGGACGAAAGAGAGGGAAATTGGGAAACGGGGAGACGGAACAAGATGATAGACGGAGATGGAGAGAGAGAGCTAGAAGGAGAAGGAGAGAGAGGAGAGGCGGACAGAGGGGGAGAGAGTGACAAGGGAAAGGAGAGGGAGAGAGGAGAGATAGAGGAAGAGAAGTAGAGAGAACCATAGGGAATGAGAGAGAGGGAGAAGGAGAGAGATAAGGAGGGAGTGAAACAGAGGAGGAGAGTGTGAATTAGAACGAGAAGAAGAGAGAGGAGAGAGAGGAGTCCACGATTTACAGAAGCGGAGAGAGAGAAAGAGAAGGAGAGATGAAGAAGCATTGAGAGAGAGAGGAAAGGGAGAGGGAGAAAGAGTGAGAGAAGGGGAGAGAGAGAGAGTCCGTAAGTGAGCTAGATGGAGGAGGACGAGGAGAAGGAGAGAGAGAAGGAATAGGAGATTGGAAGGGAAGGAGAAGGAGAGAAGGAAAGAGAGAGGGAGAAGGAGAAGTAGAGACCAATGGTAAGAAGAGGGAGAAATAGAGAGGAGAGAGAAGGGGGAGAGAGAAAGAGAGAAGGAGAGAGACAAAGAGAGAGGAGGGAGGTAAGGAGGAGAACGAGAAAGGCGGAGAAGGGGAGAGACAAAGGGGGAGGAGAGAGATAAGGAGGAGAACGAGAGGAGTGAGAGAGAGAGTGAAGGTGACGGAGAGGGATGAGAGAGAGAGAGGAGGAAGAGAAGGAGGGAGAAGAAGGGGAGAGAAGAAGAAGGAGAACAAGGAGAGAAAAGGAGAAGGGGAGAGTGGGGAGAAGATGAGGAGAGAGAGAAGGACAAGGGGAGCGAAAGGGGAGGAGACCGAGAAGGAGAAGGAGTGGAAGAGAGGAGAGATAGAGAAGGAGGAGAGAGAAGGAAAGAGAGAGAGAAGAAGGAGACGGAGAGCGAGAGAGTAAGGTAGAGTGAGAGAGGAGGGGAGAGAGTGAAGGAGAGGGAGATGGGGGAGGGGAGGGAGAAGGAGACGGAAACGGAGACGGAGACGGAGAGAGAGGGAGAGAGAAAGAGCGGAGATGGAGATAGAGAGAGAGAGATGCAAGAGGAGAGGGAGAGAGAGAAGGAGAAGGCAAGAGAGAGAGGGGGAGAGACAAGAAGATGAGAGAGATGGAGAAGGAAAAGGGGATAGAGGAGAGGGATTGAAGTAGAGGAGAGGGAGGGAAGGAGATTGAAGACGAAGAGTGAAGGATAAGGAGAGAGAAGATAGAAGGAAAGAGAGAATCAGAGAGAGGAGTGAGAAGTTGAGGGAGCGGGACAATAAGAGAGAGTGAAGAACAAGGAGAAGGAGGGAGAGAGAAGGAAAGAGAAGGAGAGAGGGGAGAGAAGGAAGGATAAGAATAGAGAAAGAAGTAGAAGGAGGAGAGAGGGAAAGATAAGGAGAGAGGGGGAGACATGAGAGAGAAGGAGAGGGAGAAGGAGCGAGAGGAGGAGGGACATGCAAGGAGAAAGAGAAGGAGAAGGTGGAAAGAGAGATGGAGGAGAGAGGGAAAGAGATGAGAGAGAGAGGGGGGAATGAGAAGGAGAGTGAGAGAGAGAACGAAACGGATAGAGAGAAGGAGGAGAGTTGAGAGAAAGAGAAGTAGAAATAGAAAGAATGGGATAAGGAGAGATAGTGAAAAAGAGAGACGAGACGGAGAGAGAGAGAGAAAGAGAAGGGGGAGGGAGAGGGAAGTAGGATAGTGAAGGAGAGAGAGTACTAAGGAGAGGACAAAAGGAGAAAAAGAGAGAGAAGGAGATGGAGAAGGCGAAGGGTAGAGATGGAGAAAGAAAGAGAGGGATAAGGGGAAGGAGAGAACGAGAGAGAAGGAGATGCAGAGGGTTAGAAAGAGTGAAGAAGCGGAGAGAGACGGAGAAGGAGAAGGAGAAGGAAAAAGACAAGAAGAAAAAGGAGAGAGAGGCAGCGAAGGAGAAGGAGATGGAGAGAAGTTGAGAGAAAAGGTGGAGAGATCGACAAAGGAGGGAGAGAGGGAAGGACGAGAAGGCGAGGGAGAGGGGAACGAGAGAGGTGCGAGAGAGAAGGAGGGGGAAGGAGAAGGAGAAGTGGGGAGAGAGAGATGGAGAGTGTAGGACGAAAGAGAGGGAAATTGGGAAACGGGGAGACGGAACAAGATGATAGACGGAGATGGAGAGAGAGAGCTAGAAGGAGAAGGAGAGAGAGGAGAGGCGGACAGAGGGGGAGAGAGTGAGAAGGGAAAGGAGAGGGAGAGAGGAGAGATAGAGGAAGAGAAGTAGAGAGAACCATAGGGAATGAGAGAGAGGGAGAAGGAGAGAGATAAGGAGGGAGTGAAACAGAGGAGGAGAGTGTGAATTAGAAAGAGAAGAAGAGAGAGGAGAGAGAGGAGTCCACGATTTACAGAAGCGGAGAGAGAGAAAGAGAAGGAGAGATGAAGAAGCATTGAGAGAGAGAGGAAAGGGAGAGGGAGAAAGAGTGAGAGAAGGGGAGAGAGAGAGAGTCCGTAAGTGAGCTAGATGGAGGAGGACGAGGAGAAGGAGAGAGAGAAGGAATAGGAGATTGGAAGGGAAGGAGAAGGAGAGAAGGAAAGAGAGAGGGAGAAGGAGAAGTAGAGACCAATGGTAAGAAGAGGGAGAAATAGAGAGGAGAGAGAAGGGGGAGAGAGAAAGAGAGAAGGAGAGAGACAAAGAGAGAGGAGGGAGGTAAGGAGGAGAACGAGAAAGGCGGAGAAGGGGAGAGACAAAGGGGGAGGAGAGAGATAAGGAGGAGAACGAGAGGAGTGAGAGAGAGAGTGAAGGTGACGGAGAGGGATGAGAGGGAGAGAGGAGGAAGAGAAGGAGGGAGAAGAAGGGGAGAGAAGAAGAAGGAGAACAAGGAGAGAAAAGGAGAAGGGGAGAGTGGGGAGAAGATGAGGAGAGAGAGAAGGACAAGGGGAGCGAAAGGGGAGGAGACCGAGAAGGAGAAGGAGTGGAAGAGAGGAGAGATAGAGAAGGAGGAGAGAGAAGGAAAGAGAGAGAGAAGAAGGAGACGGAGAGCGAGAGAGTAAGGTAGAGTGAGAGAGGAGGGGAGAGAGTGAAGGAGAGGGAGATGGGGGAGGGGAGGGAGAAGGAGACGGAAACGGAGACGGAGACGGAGAGAGAGGGAGAGAGAAAGAGCGGAGATGGAGATAGAGAGAGAGAGATGCAAGAGGAGAGGGAGAGAGAGAAGGAGAAGGCAAGAGAGAGAGGGGGAGAGACAAGAAGATGAGAGAGATGGAGAAGGAAAAGGGGATAGAGGAGAGGGATTGAAGTAGAGGAGAGGGAGGGAAGGAGATTGAAGACGAAGAGTGAAGGATAAGGAGAGAGAAGATAGAAGGAAAGAGAGAATCAGAGAGAGGAGTGAGAAGTTGAGGGAGCGGGACAATAAGAGAGAGTGAAGAACAAGGAGAAGGAGGGAGAGAGAAGGAAAGAGAAGGAGAGAGGGGAGAGAAGGAAGGATAAGAATAGAGAAAGAAGTAGAAGGAGGAGAGAGGGAAAGATAAGGAGAGAGGGGGAGACATGAGAGAGAAGGAGAGGGAGAAGGAGCGAGAGGAGGAGGGACATGCAAGGAGAAAGAGAAGGAGAAGGTGGAAAGAGAGATGGAGGAGAGAGGGAAAGAGATGAGAGAGAGAGGGGGGAATGAGAAGGAGAGTGAGAGAGAGAACGAAACGGATAGAGAGAAGGAGGAGAGTTGAGAGAAAGAGAAGTAGAAATAGAAAGAATGGGATAAGGAGAGATAGTGAAAAAGAGAGACGAGACGGAGAGAGAGAGAGAAAGAGAAGGGGGAGGGAGAGGGAAGTAGGATAGTGAAGGAGAGAGAGTACTAAGGAGAGGACAAAAGGAGAAAAAGAGAGAGAAGGAGATGGAGAAGGCGAAGGGTAGAGATGGAGAAAGAAAGAGAGGGATAAGGGGAAGGAGAGAACGAGAGAGAAGGAGATGCAGAGGGTTAGAAAGAGTGAAGAAGCGGAGAGAGACGGAGAAGGAGAAGGAGAAGGAAAAAGACAAGAAGAAAAAGGAGAGAGAGGCAGCGAAGGAGAAGGAGATGGAGAGAAGTTGAGAGAAAAGGTGGAGAGATCGACAAAGGAGGGAGAGAGGGAAGGACGAGAAGGCGAGGGAGAGGGGAACGAGAGAGGTGCGAGAGAGAAGGAGGGGGAAGGAGAAGGAGAAGTGGGGAGAGAGAGATGGAGAGTGTAGGACGAAAGAGAGGGAAATTGGGAAACGGGGAGACGGAACAAGATGATAGACGGAGATGGAGAGAGAGAGCTAGAAGGAGAAGGAGAGAGAGGAGAGGCGGACAGAGGGGGAGAGAGTGAGAAGGGAAAGGAGAGGGAGAGAGGAGAGATAGAGGAAGAGAAGTAGAGAGAACCATAGGGAATGAGAGAGAGGGAGAAGGAGAGAGATAAGGAGGGAGTGAAACAGAGGAGGAGAGTGTGAATTAGAACGAGAAGAAGAGAGAGGAGAGAGAGGAGTCCACGATTTACAGAAGCGGAGAGAGAGAAAGAGAAGGAGAGATGAAGAAGCATTGAGAGAGAGAGGAAAGGGAGAGGGAGAAAGAGTGAGAGAAGGGGAGAGAGAGAGAGTCCGTAAGTGAGCTAGATGGAGGAGGACGAGGAGAAGGAGAGAGAGAAGGAATAGGAGATTGGAAGGGAAGGAGAAGGAGAGAAGGAAAGAGAGAGGGAGAAGGAGAAGTAGAGACCAATGGTAAGAAGAGGGAGAAATAGAGAGGAGAGAGAAGGGGGAGAGAGAAAGAGAGAAGGAGAGAGACAAAGAGAGAGGAGGGAGGTAAGGAGGAGAACGAGAAAGGCGGAGAAGGGGAGAGACAAAGGGGGAGGAGAGAGATAAGGAGGAGAACGAGAGGAGTGAGAGAGAGAGTGAAGGTGACGGAGAGGGATGAGAGAGAGAGAGGAGGAAGAGAAGGAGGGAGAAGAAGGGGAGAGAAGAAGAAGGAGAACAAGGAGAGAAAAGGAGAAGGGGAGAGTGGGGAGAAGATGAGGAGAGAGAGAAGGACAAGGGGAGCGAAAGGGGAGGAGACCGAGAAGGAGAAGGAGTGGAAGAGAGGAGAGATAGAGAAGGAGGAGAGAGAAGGAAAGAGAGAGAGAAGAAGGAGACGGAGAGCGAGAGAGTAAGGTAGAGTGAGAGAGGAGGGGAGAGAGTGAAGGAGAGGGAGATGGGGGAGGGGAGGGAGAAGGAGACGGAAACGGAGACGGAGACGGAGAGAGAGGGAGAGAGAAAGAGCGGAGATGGAGATAGAGAGAGAGAGATGCAAGAGGAGAGGGAGAGAGAGAAGGAGAAGGCAAGAGAGAGAGGGGGAGAGACAAGAAGATGAGAGAGATGGAGAAGGAAAAGGGGATAGAGGAGAGGGATTGAAGTAGAGGAGAGGGAGGGAAGGAGATTGAAGACGAAGAGTGAAGGATAAGGAGAGAGAAGATAGAAGGAAAGAGAGAATCAGAGAGAGGAGTGAGAAGTTGAGGGAGCGGGACAATAAGAGAGAGTGAAGAACAAGGAGAAGGAGGGAGAGAGAAGGAAAGAGAAGGAGAGAGGGGAGAGAAGGAAGGATAAGAATAGAGAAAGAAGTAGAAGGAGGAGAGAGGGAAAGATAAGGAGAGAGGGGGAGACATGAGAGAGAAGGAGAGGGAGAAGGAGCGAGAGGAGGAGGGACATGCAAGGAGAAAGAGAAGGAGAAGGTGGAAAGAGAGATGGAGGAGAGAGGGAAAGAGATGAGAGAGAGAGGGGGGAATGAGAAGGAGAGTGAGAGAGAGAACGAAACGGATAGAGAGAAGGAGGAGAGTTGAGAGAAAGAGAAGTAGAAATAGAAAGAATGGGATAAGGAGAGATAGTGAAAAAGAGAGACGAGACGGAGAGAGAGAGAGAAAGAGAAGGGGGAGGGAGAGGGAAGTAGGATAGTGAAGGAGAGAGAGTACTAAGGAGAGGACAAAAGGAGAAAAAGAGAGAGAAGGAGATGGAGAAGGCGAAGGGTAGAGATGGAGAAAGAAAGAGAGGGATAAGGGGAAGGAGAGAACGAGAGAGAAGGAGATGCAGAGGGTTAGAAAGAGTGAAGAAGCGGAGAGAGACGGAGAAGGAGAAGGAGAAGGAAAAAGACAAGAAGAAAAAGGAGAGAGAGGCAGCGAAGGAGAAGGAGATGGAGAGAAGTTGAGAGAAAAGGTGGAGAGATCGACAAAGGAGGGAGAGAGGGAAGGACGAGAAGGCGAGGGAGAGGGGAACGAGAGAGGTGCGAGAGAGAAGGAGGGGGAAGGAGAAGGAGAAGTGGGGAGAGAGAGATGGAGAGTGTAGGACGAAAGAGAGGGAAATTGGGAAACGGGGAGACGGAACAAGATGATAGACGGAGATGGAGAGAGAGAGCTAGAAGGAGAAGGAGAGAGAGGAGAGGCGGACAGAGGGGGAGAGAGTGAGAAGGGAAAGGAGAGGGAGAGAGGAGAGATAGAGGAAGAGAAGTAGAGAGAACCATAGGGAATGAGAGAGAGGGAGAAGGAGAGAGATAAGGAGGGAGTGAAACAGAGGAGGAGAGTGTGAATTAGAACGAGAAGAAGAGAGAGGAGAGAGAGGAGTCCACGATTTACAGAAGCGGAGAGAGAGAAAGAGAAGGAGAGATGAAGAAGCATTGAGAGAGAGAGGAAAGGGAGAGGGAGAAAGAGTGAGAGAAGGGGAGAGAGAGAGAGTCCGTAAGTGAGCTAGATGGAGGAGGACGAGGAGAAGGAGAGAGAGAAGGAATAGGAGATTGGAAGGGAAGGAGAAGGAGAGAAGGAAAGAGAGAGGGAGAAGGAGAAGTAGAGACCAATGGTAAGAAGAGGGAGAAATAGAGAGGAGAGAGAAGGGGGAGAGAGAAAGAGAGAAGGAGAGAGACAAAGAGAGAGGAGGGAGGTAAGGAGGAGAACGAGAAAGGCGGAGAAGGGGAGAGACAAAGGGGGAGGAGAGAGATAAGGAGGAGAACGAGAGGAGTGAGAGAGAGAGTGAAGGTGACGGAGAGGGATGAGAGAGAGAGAGGAGGAAGAGAAGGAGGGAGAAGAAGGGGAGAGAAGAAGAAGGAGAACAAGGAGAGAAAAGGAGAAGGGGAGAGTGGGGAGAAGATGAGGAGAGAGAGAAGGACAAGGGGAGCGAAAGGGGAGGAGACCGAGAAGGAGAAGGAGTGGAAGAGAGGAGAGATAGAGAAGGAGGAGAGAGAAGGAAAGAGAGAGAGAAGAAGGAGACGGAGAGCGAGAGAGTAAGGTAGAGTGAGAGAGGAGGGGAGAGAGTGAAGGAGAGGGAGATGGGGGAGGGGAGGGAGAAGGAGACGGAAACGGAGACGGAGACGGAGAGAGAGGGAGAGAGAAAGAGCGGAGATGGAGATAGAGAGAGAGAGATGCAAGAGGAGAGGGAGAGAGAGAAGGAGAAGGCAAGAGAGAGAGGGGGAGAGACAAGAAGATGAGAGAGATGGAGAAGGAAAAGGGGATAGAGGAGAGGGATTGAAGTAGAGGAGAGGGAGGGAAGGAGATTGAAGACGAAGAGTGAAGGATAAGGAGAGAGAAGATAGAAGGAAAGAGAGAATCAGAGAGAGGAGTGAGAAGTTGAGGGAGCGGGACAATAAGAGAGAGTGAAGAACAAGGAGAAGGAGGGAGAGAGAAGGAAAGAGAAGGAGAGAGGGGAGAGAAGGAAGGATAAGAATAGAGAAAGAAGTAGAAGGAGGAGAGAGGGAAAGATAAGGAGAGAGGGGGAGACATGAGAGAGAAGGAGAGGGAGAAGGAGCGAGAGGAGGAGGGACATGCAAGGAGAAAGAGAAGGAGAAGGTGGAAAGAGAGATGGAGGAGAGAGGGAAAGAGATGAGAGAGAGAGGGGGGAATGAGAAGGAGAGTGAGAGAGAGAACGAAACGGATAGAGAGAAGGAGGAGAGTTGAGAGAAAGAGAAGTAGAAATAGAAAGAATGGGATAAGGAGAGATAGTGAAAAAGAGAGACGAGACGGAGAGAGAGAGAGAAAGAGAAGGGGGAGGGAGAGGGAAGTAGGATAGTGAAGGAGAGAGAGTACTAAGGAGAGGACAAAAGGAGAAAAAGAGAGAGAAGGAGATGGAGAAGGCGAAGGGTAGAGATGGAGAAAGAAAGAGAGGGATAAGGGGAAGGAGAGAACGAGAGAGAAGGAGATGCAGAGGGTTAGAAAGAGTGAAGAAGCGGAGAGAGACGGAGAAGGAGAAGGAGAAGGAAAAAGACAAGAAGAAAAAGGAGAGAGAGGCAGCGAAGGAGAAGGAGATGGAGAGAAGTTGAGAGAAAAGGTGGAGAGATCGACAAAGGAGGGAGAGAGGGAAGGACGAGAAGGCGAGGGAGAGGGGAACGAGAGAGGTGCGAGAGAGAAGGAGGGGGAAGGAGAAGGAGAAGTGGGGAGAGAGAGATGGAGAGTGTAGGACGAAAGAGAGGGAAATTGGGAAACGGGGAGACGGAACAAGATGATAGACGGAGATGGAGAGAGAGAGCTAGAAGGAGAAGGAGAGAGAGGAGAGGCGGACAGAGGGGGAGAGAGTGAGAAGGGAAAGGAGAGGGAGAGAGGAGAGATAGAGGAAGAGAAGTAGAGAGAACCATAGGGAATGAGAGAGAGGGAGAAGGAGAGAGATAAGGAGGGAGTGAAACAGAGGAGGAGAGTGTGAATTAGAACGAGAAGAAGAGAGAGGAGAGAGAGGAGTCCACGATTTACAGAAGCGGAGAGAGAGAAAGAGAAGGAGAGATGAAGAAGCATTGAGAGAGAGAGGAAAGGGAGAGGGAGAAAGAGTGAGAGAAGGGGAGAGAGAGAGAGTCCGTAAGTGAGCTAGATGGAGGAGGACGAGGAGAAGGAGAGAGAGAAGGAATAGGAGATTGGAAGGGAAGGAGAAGGAGAGAAGGAAAGAGAGAGGGAGAAGGAGAAGTAGAGACCAATGGTAAGAAGAGGGAGAAATAGAGAGGAGAGAGAAGGGGGAGAGAGAAAGAGAGAAGGAGAGAGACAAAGAGAGAGGAGGGAGGTAAGGAGGAGAACGAGAAAGGCGGAGAAGGGGAGAGACAAAGGGGGAGGAGAGAGATAAGGAGGAGAACGAGAGGAGTGAGAGAGAGAGTGAAGGTGACGGAGAGGGATGAGAGAGAGAGAGGAGGAAGAGAAGGAGGGAGAAGAAGGGGAGAGAAGAAGAAGGAGAACAAGGAGAGAAAAGGAGAAGGGGAGAGTGGGGAGAAGATGAGGAGAGAGAGAAGGACAAGGGGAGCGAAAGGGGAGGAGACCGAGAAGGAGAAGGAGTGGAAGAGAGGAGAGATAGAGAAGGAGGAGAGAGAAGGAAAGAGAGAGAGAAGAAGGAGACGGAGAGCGAGAGAGTAAGGTAGAGTGAGAGAGGAGGGGAGAGAGTGAAGGAGAGGGAGATGGGGGAGGGGAGGGAGAAGGAGACGGAAACGGAGACGGAGACGGAGAGAGAGGGAGAGAGAAAGAGCGGAGATGGAGATAGAGAGAGAGAGATGCAAGAGGAGAGGGAGAGAGAGAAGGAGAAGGCAAGAGAGAGAGGGGGAGAGACAAGAAGATGAGAGAGATGGAGAAGGAAAAGGGGATAGAGGAGAGGGATTGAAGTAGAGGAGAGGGAGGGAAGGAGATTGAAGACGAAGAGTGAAGGATAAGGAGAGAGAAGATAGAAGGAAAGAGAGAATCAGAGAGAGGAGTGAGAAGTTGAGGGAGCGGGACAATAAGAGAGAGTGAAGAACAAGGAGAAGGAGGGAGAGAGAAGGAAAGAGAAGGAGAGAGGGGAGAGAAGGAAGGATAAGAATAGAGAAAGAAGTAGAAGGAGGAGAGAGGGAAAGATAAGGAGAGAGGGGGAGACATGAGAGAGAAGGAGAGGGAGAAGGAGCGAGAGGAGGAGGGACATGCAAGGAGAAAGAGAAGGAGAAGGTGGAAAGAGAGATGGAGGAGAGAGGGAAAGAGATGAGAGAGAGAGGGGGGAATGAGAAGGAGAGTGAGAGAGAGAACGAAACGGATAGAGAGAAGGAGGAGAGTTGAGAGAAAGAGAAGTAGAAATAGAAAGAATGGGATAAGGAGAGATAGTGAAAAAGAGAGACGAGACGGAGAGAGAGAGAGAAAGAGAAGGGGGAGGGAGAGGGAAGTAGGATAGTGAAGGAGAGAGAGTACTAAGGAGAGGACAAAAGGAGAAAAAGAGAGAGAAGGAGATGGAGAAGGCGAAGGGTAGAGATGGAGAAAGAAAGAGAGGGATAAGGGGAAGGAGAGAACGAGAGAGAAGGAGATGCAGAGGGTTAGAAAGAGTGAAGAAGCGGAGAGAGACGGAGAAGGAGAAGGAGAAGGAAAAAGACAAGAAGAAAAAGGAGAGAGAGGCAGCGAAGGAGAAGGAGATGGAGAGAAGTTGAGAGAAAAGGTGGAGAGATCGACAAAGGAGGGAGAGAGGGAAGGACGAGAAGGCGAGGGAGAGGGGAACGAGAGAGGTGCGAGAGAGAAGGAGGGGGAAGGAGAAGGAGAAGTGGGGAGAGAGAGATGGAGAGTGTAGGACGAAAGAGAGGGAAATTGGGAAACGGGGAGACGGAACAAGATGATAGACGGAGATGGAGAGAGAGAGCTAGAAGGAGAAGGAGAGAGAGGAGAGGCGGACAGAGGGGGAGAGAGTGAGAAGGGAAAGGAGAGGGAGAGAGGAGAGATAGAGGAAGAGAAGTAGAGAGAAGCATAGGGAATGAGAGAGAGGGAGAAGGAGAGAGATAAGGAGGGAGTGAAACAGAGGAGGAGAGTGTGAATTAGAACGAGAAGAAGAGAGAGGAGAGAGAGGAGTCCACGATTTACAGAAGCGGAGAGAGAGAAAGAGAAGGAGAGATGAAGAAGCATTGAGAGAGAGAGGAAAGGGAGAGGGAGAAAGAGTGAGAGAAGGGGAGAGAGAGAGAGTCCGTAAGTGAGCTAGATGGAGGAGGACGAGGAGAAGGAGAGAGAGAAGGAATAGGAGATTGGAAGGGAAGGAGAAGGAGAGAAGGAAAGAGAGAGGGAGAAGGAGAAGTAGAGACCAATGGTAAGAAGAGGGAGAAATAGAGAGGAGAGAGAAGGGGGAGAGAGAAAGAGAGAAGGAGAGAGACAAAGAGAGAGGAGGGAGGTAAGGAGGAGAACGAGAAAGGCGGAGAAGGGGAGAGACAAAGGGGGAGGAGAGAGATAAGGAGGAGAACGAGAGGAGTGAGAGAGAGAGTGAAGGTGACGGAGAGGGATGAGAGAGAGAGAGGAGGAAGAGAAGGAGGGAGAAGAAGGGGAGAGAAGAAGAAGGAGAACAAGGAGAGAAAAGGAGAAGGGGAGAGTGGGGAGAAGATGAGGAGAGAGAGAAGGACAAGGGGAGCGAAAGGGGAGGAGACCGAGAAGGAGAAGGAGTGGAAGAGAGGAGAGATAGAGAAGGAGGAGAGAGAAGGAAAGAGAGAGAGAAGAAGGAGACGGAGAGCGAGAGAGTAAGGTAGAGTGAGAGAGGAGGGGAGAGAGTGAAGGAGAGGGAGATGGGGGAGGGGAGGGAGAAGGAGACGGAAACGGAGACGGAGACGGAGAGAGAGGGAGAGAGAAAGAGCGGAGATGGAGATAGAGAGAGAGAGATGCAAGAGGAGAGGGAGAGAGAGAAGGAGAAGGCAAGAGAGAGAGGGGGAGAGACAAGAAGATGAGAGAGATGGAGAAGGAAAAGGGGATAGAGGAGAGGGATTGAAGTAGAGGAGAGGGAGGGAAGGAGATTGAAGACGAAGAGTGAAGGATAAGGAGAGAGAAGATAGAAGGAAAGAGAGAATCAGAGAGAGGAGTGAGAAGTTGAGGGAGTGGGACAATAAGAGAGAGTGAAGAACAAGGAGAAGGAGGGAGAGAGAAGGAAAGAGAAGGAGAGAGGGGAGAGAAGGAAGGATAAGAATAGAGAAAGAAGTAGAAGGAGGAGAGAGGGAAAGATAAGGAGAGAGGGGGAGACATGAGAGAGAAGGAGAGGGAGAAGGAGCGAGAGGAGGAGGGACATGCAAGGAGAAAGAGAAGGAGAAGGTGGAAAGAGAGATGGAGGAGAGAGGGAAAGAGATGAGAGAGAGAGGGGGGAATGAGAAGGAGAGTGAGAGAGAGAACGAAACGGATAGAGAGAAGGAGGAGAGTTGAGAGAAAGAGAAGTAGAAATAGAAAGAATGGGATAAGGAGAGATAGTGAAAAAGAGAGACGAGACGGAGAGAGAGAGAGAAAGAGAAGGGGGAGGGAGAGGGAAGTAGGATAGTGAAGGAGAGAGAGTACTAAGGAGAGGACAAAAGGAGAAAAAGAGAGAGAAGGAGATGGAGAAGGCGAAGGGTAGAGATGGAGAAAGAAAGAGAGGGATAAGGGGAAGGAGAGAACGAGAGAGAAGGAGATGCAGAGGGTTAGAAAGAGTGAAGAAGCGGAGAGAGACGGAGAAGGAGAAGGAGAAGGAAAAAGACAAGAAGAAAAAGGAGAGAGAGGCAGCGAAGGAGAAGGAGATGGAGAGAAGTTGAGAGAAAAGGTGGAGAGATCGACAAAGGAGGGAGAGAGGGAAGGACGAGAAGGCGAGGGAGAGGGGAACGAGAGAGGTGCGAGAGAGAAGGAGGGGGAAGGAGAAGGAGAAGTGGGGAGAGAGAGATGGAGAGTGTAGGACGAAAGAGAGGGAAATTGGGAAACGGGGAGACGGAACAAGATGATAGACGGAGATGGAGAGAGAGAGCTAGAAGGAGAAGGAGAGAGAGGAGAGGCGGACAGAGGGGGAGAGAGTGAGAAGGGAAAGGAGAGGGAGAGAGGAGAGATAGAGGAAGAGAAGTAGAGAGAACCATAGGGAATGAGAGAGAGGGAGAAGGAGAGAGATAAGGAGGGAGTGAAACAGAGGAGGAGAGTGTGAATTAGAACGAGAAGAAGAGAGAGGAGTCCACGATTTACAGAAGCGGAGAGAGAGAAAGAGAAGGAGAGATGAAGAAGCATTGAGAGAGAGAGGAAAGGGAGAGGGAGAAAGAGTGAGAGAAGGGGAGAGAGAGAGAGTCCGTAAGTGAGCTAGATGGAGGAGGACGAGGAGAAGGAGAGAGAGAAGGAATAGGAGATTGGAAGGGAAGGAGAAGGAGAGAAGGAAAGAGAGAGGGAGAAGGAGAAGTAGAGACCAATGGTAAGAAGAGGGAGAAATAGAGAGGAGAGAGAAGGGGGAGAGAGAAAGAGAGAAGGAGAGAGACAAAGAGAGAGGAGGGAGGTAAGGAGGAGAACGAGAAAGGCGGAGAAGGGGAGAGACAAAGGGGGAGGAGAGAGATAAGGAGGAGAACGAGAGGAGTGAGAGAGAGAGTGAAGGTGACGGAGAGGGATGAGAGAGAGAGAGGAGGAAGAGAAGGAGGGAGAAGAAGGGGAGAGAAGAAGAAGGAGAACAAGGAGAGAAAAGGAGAAGGGGAGAGTGGGGAGAAGATGAGGAGAGAGAGAAGGACAAGGGGAGCGAAAGGGGAGGAGACCGAGAAGGAGAAGGAGTGGAAGAGAGGAGAGATAGAGAAGGAGGAGAGAGAAGGAAAGAGAGAGAAGAAGGAGACGGAGAGCGAGAGAGTAAGGTAGAGTGAGAGAGGAGGGGAGAGAGTGAAGGAGAGGGAGATGGGGGAGGGGAGGGAGAAGGAGACGGAAACGGAGACGGAGACGGAGAGAGAGGGAGAGAGAAAGAGCGGAGATGGAGATAGAGAGAGAGATGCAAGAGGAGAGGGAGAGAGAGAAGGAGAAGGCAAGAGAGAGAGGGGGAGAGACAAGAAGATGAGAGAGATGGAGAAGGAAAAGGGGATAGAGGAGAGGGATTGAAGTAGAGGAGAGGGAGGGAAGGAGATTGAAGACGAAGAGTGAAGGATAAGGAGAGAGAAGATAGAAGGAAAGAGAGAATCAGAGAGAGGAGTGAGAAGTTGAGGGAGCGGGACAATAAGAGAGAGTGAAGAACAAGGAGAAGGAGGGAGAGAGAAGGAAAGAGAAGGAGAGAGGGGAGAGAAGGAAGGATAAGAATAGAGAAAGAAGTAGAAGGAGGAGAGAGGGAAAGATAAGGAGAGAGGGGGAGACATGAGAGAGAAGGAGAGGGAGAAGGAGCGAGAGGAGGAGGGACATGCAAGGAGAAAGAGAAGGAGAAGGTGGAAAGAGAGATGGAGGAGAGAGGGAAAGAGATGAGAGAGAGAGGGGGGAATGAGAAGGAGAGTGAGAGAGAGAACGAAACGGATAGAGAGAAGGAGGAGAGTTGAGAGAAAGAGAAGTAGAAATAGAAAGAATGGGATAAGGAGAGATAGTGAAAAAGAGAGACGAGACGGAGAGAGAGAGAGAAAGAGAAGGGGGAGGGAGAGGGAAGTAGGATAGTGAAGGAGAGAGAGTACTAAGGAGAGGACAAAAGGAGAAAAAGAGAGAGAAGGAGATGGAGAAGGCGAAGGGTAGAGATGGAGAAAGAAAGAGAGGGATAAGGGGAAGGAGAGAACGAGAGAGAAGGAGATGCAGAGGGTTAGAAAGAGTGAAGAAGCGGAGAGAGACGGAGAAGGAGAAGGAGAAGGAAAAAGACAAGAAGAAAAAGGAGAGAGAGGCAGCGAAGGAGAAGGAGATAGAGAGAAGTTGAGAGAAAAGGTGGAGAGATCGACAAAGGAGGGAGAGAGGGAAGGACGAGAAGGCGAGGGAGAGGGGAACGAGAGAGGTGCGAGAGAGAAGGAGGGGGAAGGAGAAGGAGAAGTGGGGAGAGAGAGATGGAGAGTGTAGGACGAAAGAGAGGGAAATTGGGAAACGGGGAGACGGAACAAGATGATAGACGGAGATGGAGAGAGAGAGCTAGAAGGAGAAGGAGAGAGAGGAGAGGCGGACAGAGGGGGAGAGAGTGAGAAGGGAAAGGAGAGGGAGAGAGGAGAGATAGAGGAAGAGAAGTAGAGAGAACCATAGGGAATGAGAGAGAGGGAGAAGGAGAGAGATAAGGAGGGAGTGAAACAGAGGAGGAGAGTGTGAATTAGAACGAGAAGAAGAGAGAGGAGAGAGAGGAGTCCACGATTTACAGAAGCGGAGAGAGAGAAAGAGAAGGAGAGATGAAGAAGCATTGAGAGAGAGAGGAAAGGGAGAGGGAGAAAGAGTGAGAGAAGGGGAGAGAGAGAGAGTCCGTAAGTGAGCTAGATGGAGGAGGACGAGGAGAAGGAGAGAGAGAAGGAATAGGAGATTGGAAGGGAAGGAGAAGGAGAGAAGGAAAGAGAGAGGGAGAAGGAGAAGTAGAGACCAATGGTAAGAAGAGGGAGAAATAGAGAGGAGAGAGAAGGGGGAGAGAGAAAGAGAGAAGGAGAGAGACAAAGAGAGAGGAGGGAGGTAAGGAGGAGAACGAGAAAGGCGGAGAAGGGGAGAGACAAAGGGGGAGGAGAGAGATAAGGAGGAGAACGAGAGGAGTGAGAGAGAGAGTGAAGGTGACGGAGAGGGATGAGAGAGAGAGAGGAGGAAGAGAAGGAGGGAGAAGAAGGGGAGAGAAGAAGAAGGAGAACAAGGAGAGAAAAGGAGAAGGGGAGAGTGGGGAGAAGATGAGGAGAGAGAGAAGGACAAGGGGAGCGAAAGGGGAGGAGACCGAGAAGGAGAAGGAGTGGAAGAGAGGAGAGATAGAGAAGGAGGAGAGAGAAGGAAAGAGAGAGAGAAGAAGGAGACGGAGAGCGAGAGAGTAAGGTAGAGTGAGAGAGGAGGGGAGAGAGTGAAGGAGAGGGAGATGGGGGAGGGGAGGGAGAAGGAGACGGAAACGGAGACGGAGACGGAGAGAGAGGGAGAGAGAAAGAGCGGAGATGGAGATAGAGAGAGAGAGATGCAAGAGGAGAGGGAGAGAGAGAAGGAGAAGGCAAGAGAGAGAGGGGGAGAGACAAGAAGATGAGAGAGATGGAGAAGGAAAAGGGGATAGAGGAGAGGGATTGAAGTAGAGGAGAGGGAGGGAAGGAGATTGAAGACGAAGAGTGAAGGATAAGGAGAGAGAAGATAGAAGGAAAGAGAGAATCAGAGAGAGGAGTGAGAAGTTGAGGGAGCGGGACAATAAGAGAGAGTGAAGAACAAGGAGAAGGAGGGAGAGAGAAGGAAAGAGAAGGAGAGAGGGGAGAGAAGGAAGGATAAGAATAGAGAAAGAAGTAGAAGGAGGAGAGAGGGAAAGATAAGGAGAGAGGGGGAGACATGAGAGAGAAGGAGAGGGAGAAGGAGCGAGAGGAGGAGGGACATGCAAGGAGAAAGAGAAGGAGAAGGTGGAAAGAGAGATGGAGGAGAGAGGGAAAGAGATGAGAGAGAGAGGGGGGAATGAGAAGGAGAGTGAGAGAGAGAACGAAACGGATAGAGAGAAGGAGGAGAGTTGAGAGAAAGAGAAGTAGAAATAGAAAGAATGGGATAAGGAGAGATAGTGAAAAAGAGAGACGAGACGGAGAGAGAGAGAGAAAGAGAAGGGGGAGGGAGAGGGAAGTAGGATAGTGAAGGAGAGAGAGTACTAAGGAGAGGACAAAAGGAGAAAAAGAGAGAGAAGGAGATGGAGAAGGCGAAGGGTAGAGATGGAGAAAGAAAGAGAGGGATAAGGGGAAGGAGAGAACGAGAGAGAAGGAGATGCAGAGGGTTAGAAAGAGTGAAGAAGCGGAGAGAGACGGAGAAGGAGAAGGAGAAGGAAAAAGACAAGAAGAAAAAGGAGAGAGAGGCAGCGAAGGAGAAGGAGATGGAGAGAAGTTGAGAGAAAAGGTGGAGAGATCGACAAAGGAGGGAGAGAGGGAAGGACGAGAAGGCGAGGGAGAGGGGAACGAGAGAGGTGCGAGAGAGAAGGAGGGGGAAGGAGAAGGAGAAGTGGGGAGAGAGAGATGGAGAGTGTAGGACGAAAGAGAGGGAAATTGGGAAACGGGGAGACGGAACAAGATGATAGACGGAGATGGAGAGAGAGAGCTAGAAGGAGAAGGAGAGAGAGGAGAGGCGGACAGAGGGGGAGAGAGTGAGAAGGGAAAGGAGAGGGAGAGAGGAGAGATAGAGGAAGAGAAGTAGAGAGAACCATAGGGAATGAGAGAGAGGGAGAAGGAGAGAGATAAGGAGGGAGTGAAACAGAGGAGGAGAGTGTGAATTAGAACGAGAAGAAGAGAGAGGAGAGAGAGGAGTCCACGATTTACAGAAGCGGAGAGAGAGAAAGAGAAGGAGAGATGAAGAAGCATTGAGAGAGAGAGGAAAGGGAGAGGGAGAAAGAGTGAGAGAAGGGGAGAGAGAGAGAGTCCGTAAGTGAGCTAGATGGAGGAGGACGAGGAGAAGGAGAGAGAGAAGGAATAGGAGATTGGAAGGGAAGGAGAAGGAGAGAAGGAAAGAGAGAGGGAGAAGGAGAAGTAGAGACCAATGGTAAGAAGAGGGAGAAATAGAGAGGAGAGAGAAGGGGGAGAGAGAAAGAGAGAAGGAGAGAGACAAAGAGAGAGGAGGGAGGTAAGGAGGAGAACGAGAAAGGCGGAGAAGGGGAGAGACAAAGGGGGAGGAGAGAGATAAGGAGGAGAACGAGAGGAGTGAGAGAGAGAGTGAAGGTGACGGAGAGGGATGAGAGAGAGAGAGGAGGAAGAGAAGGAGGGAGAAGAAGGGGAGAGAAGAAGAAGGAGAACAAGGAGAGAAAAGGAGAAGGGGAGAGTGGGGAGAAGATGAGGAGAGAGAGAAGGACAAGGGGAGCGAAAGGGGAGGAGACCGAGAAGGAGAAGGAGTGGAAGAGAGGAGAGATAGAGAAGGAGGAGAGAGAAGGAAAGAGAGAGAGAAGAAGGAGACGGAGAGCGAGAGAGTAAGGTAGAGTGAGAGAGGAGGGGAGAGAGTGAAGGAGAGGGAGATGGGGGAGGGGAGGGAGAAGGAGACGGAAACGGAGACGGAGACGGAGAGAGAGGGAGAGAGAAAGAGCGGAGATGGAGATAGAGAGAGAGAGATGCAAGAGGAGAGGGAGAGAGAGAAGGAGAAGGCAAGAGAGAGAGGGGGAGAGACAAGAAGATGAGAGAGATGGAGAAGGAAAAGGGGATAGAGGAGAGGGATTGAAGTAGAGGAGAGGGAGGGAAGGAGATTGAAGACGAAGAGTGAAGGATAAGGAGAGAGAAGATAGATGGAAAGAGAGAATCAGAGAGAGGAGTGAGAAGTTGAGGGAGCGGGACAATAAGAGAGAGTGAAGAACAAGGAGAAGGAGGGAGAGAGAAGGAAAGAGAAGGAGAGAGGGGAGAGAAGGAAGGATAAGAATAGAGAAAGAAGTAGAAGGAGGAGAGAGGGAAAGATAAGGAGAGAGGGGGAGACATGAGAGAGAAGGAGAGGGAGAAGGAGCGAGAGGAGGAGGGACATGCAAGGAGAAAGAGAAGGAGAAGGTGGAAAGAGAGATGGAGGAGAGAGGGAAAGAGATGAGAGAGAGAGGGGGGAATGAGAAGGAGAGTGAGAGAGAGAACGAAACGGATAGAGAGAAGGAGGAGAGTTGAGAGAAAGAGAAGTAGAAATAGAAAGAATGGGATAAGGAGAGATAGTGAAAAAGAGAGACGAGACGGAGAGAGAGAGAGAAAGAGAAGGGGGAGGGAGAGGGAAGTAGGATAGTGAAGGAGAGAGAGTACTAAGGAGAGGACAAAAGGAGAAAAAGAGAGAGAAGGAGATGGAGAAGGCGAAGGGTAGAGATGGAGAAAGAAAGAGAGGGATAAGGGGAAGGAGAGAACGAGAGAGAAGGAGATGCAGAGGGTTAGAAAGAGTGAAGAAGCGGAGAGAGACGGAGAAGGAGAAGGAAAAAGACAAGAAGAAAAAGGAGAGAGAGGCAGCGAAGGAGAAGGAGATGGAGAGAAGTTGAGAGAAAAGGTGGAGAGATCGACAAAGGAGGGAGAGAGGGAAGGACGAGAAGGCGAGGGAGAGGGGAACGAGAGAGGTGCGAGAGAGAAGGAGGGGGAAGGAGAAGGAGAAGTGGGGAGAGAGAGATGGAGAGTGTAGGACGAAAGAGAGGGAAATTGGGAAACGGGGAGACGGAACAAGATGATAGACGGAGATGGAGAGAGAGAGCTAGAAGGAGAAGGAGAGAGAGGAGAGGCGGACAGAGGGGGAGAGAGTGAGAAGGGAAAGGAGAGGGAGAGAGGAGAGATAGAGGAAGAGAAGTAGAGAGAACCATAGGGAATGAGAGAGAGGGAGAAGGAGAGAGATAAGGAGGGAGTGAAACAGAGGAGGAGAGTGTGAATTAGAACGAGAAGAAGAGAGAGGAGAGAGAGGAGTCCACGATTTACAGAAGCGGAGAGAGAGAAAGAGAAGGAGAGATGAAGAAGCATTGAGAGAGAGAGGAAAGGGAGAGGGAGAAAGAGTGAGAGAAGGGGAGAGAGAGAGAGTCCGTAAGTGAGCTAGATGGAGGAGGACGAGGAGAAGGAGAGAGAGAAGGAATAGGAGATTGGAAGGGAAGGAGAAGGAGAGAAGGAAAGAGAGAGGGAGAAGGAGAAGTAGAGACCAATGGTAAGAAGAGGGAGAAATAGAGAGGAGAGAGAAGGGGGAGAGAGAAAGAGAGAAGGAGAGAGACAAAGAGAGAGGAGGGAGGTAAGGAGGAGAACGAGAAAGGCGGAGAAGGGGAGAGACAAAGGGGGAGGAGAGAGATAAGGAGGAGAACGAGAGGAGTGAGAGAGAGAGTGAAGGTGACGGAGAGGGATGAGAGAGAGAGAGGAGGAAGAGAAGGAGGGAGAAGAAGGGGAGAGAAGAAGAAGGAGAACAAGGAGAGAAAAGGAGAAGGGGAGAGTGGGGAGAAGATGAGGAGAGAGAGAAGGACAAGGGGAGCGAAAGGGGAGGAGACCGAGAAGGAGAAGGAGTGGAAGAGAGGAGAGATAGAGAAGGAGGAGAGAGAAGGAAAGAGAGAGAGAAGAAGGAGACGGAGAGCGAGAGAGTAAGGTAGAGTGAGAGAGGAGGGGAGAGAGTGAAGGAGAGGGAGATGGGGGAGGGGAGGGAGAAGGAGACGGAAACGGAGACGGAGACGGAGAGAGAGGGAGAGAGAAAGAGCGGAGATGGAGATAGAGAGAGAGAGATGCAAGAGGAGAGGGAGAGAGAGAAGGAGAAGGCAAGAGAGAGAGGGGGAGAGACAAGAAGATGAGAGAGATGGAGAAGGAAAAGGGGATAGAGGAGAGGGATTGAAGTAGAGGAGAGGGAGGGAAGGAGATTGAAGACGAAGAGTGAAGGATAAGGAGAGAGAAGATAGAAGGAAAGAGAGAATCAGAGAGAGGAGTGAGAAGTTGAGGGAGTGGGACAATAAGAGAGAGTGAAGAACAAGGAGAAGGAGGGAGAGAGAAGGAAAGAGAAGGAGAGAGGGGAGAGAAGGAAGGATAAGAATAGAGAAAGAAGTAGAAGGAGGAGAGAGGGAAAGATAAGGAGAGAGGGGGAGACATGAGAGAGAAGGAGAGGGAGAAGGAGCGAGAGGAGGAGGGACATGCAAGGAGAAAGAGAAGGAGAAGGTGGAAAGAGAGATGGAGGAGAGAGGGAAAGAGATGAGAGAGAGAGGGGGGAATGAGAAGGAGAGTGAGAGAGAGAACGAAACGGATAGAGAGAAGGAGGAGAGTTGAGAGAAAGAGAAGTAGAAATAGAAAGAATGGGATAAGGAGAGATAGTGAAAAAGAGAGACGAGACGGAGAGAGAGAGAGAAAGAGAAGGGGGAGGGAGAGGGAAGTAGGATAGTGAAGGAGAGAGAGTACTAAGGAGAGGACAAAAGGAGAAAAAGAGAGAGAAGGAGATGGAGAAGGCGAAGGGTAGAGATGGAGAAAGAAAGAGAGGGATAAGGGGAAGGAGAGAACGAGAGAGAAGGAGATGCAGAGGGTTAGAAAGAGTGAAGAAGCGGAGAGAGACGGAGAAGGAGAAGGAGAAGGAAAAAGACAAGAAGAAAAAGGAGAGAGAGGCAGCGAAGGAGAAGGAGATGGAGAGAAGTTGAGAGAAAAGGTGGAGAGATCGACAAAGGAGGGAGAGAGGGAAGGACGAGAAGGCGAGGGAGAGGGGAACGAGAGAGGTGCGAGAGAGAAGGAGGGGGAAGGAGAAGGAGAAGTGGGGAGAGAGAGATGGAGAGTGTAGGACGAAAGAGAGGGAAATTGGGAAACGGGGAGACGGAACAAGATGATAGACGGAGATGGAGAGAGAGAGCTAGAAGGAGAAGGAGAGAGAGGAGAGGCGGACAGAGGGGGAGAGAGTGAGAAGGGAAAGGAGAGGGAGAGAGGAGAGATAGAGGAAGAGAAGTAGAGAGAACCATAGGGAATGAGAGAGAGGGAGAAGGAGAGAGATAAGGAGGGAGTGAAACAGAGGAGGAGAGTGTGAATTAGAACGAGAAGAAGAGAGAGGAGTCCACGATTTACAGAAGCGGAGAGAGAGAAAGAGAAGGAGAGATGAAGAAGCATTGAGAGAGAGAGGAAAGGGAGAGGGAGAAAGAGTGAGAGAAGGGGAGAGAGAGAGAGTCCGTAAGTGAGCTAGATGGAGGAGGACGAGGAGAAGGAGAGAGAGAAGGAATAGGAGATTGGAAGGGAAGGAGAAGGAGAGAAGGAAAGAGAGAGGGAGAAGGAGAAGTAGAGACCAATGGTAAGAAGAGGGAGAAATAGAGAGGAGAGAGAAGGGGGAGAGAGAAAGAGAGAAGGAGAGAGACAAAGAGAGAGGAGGGAGGTAAGGAGGAGAACGAGAAAGGCGGAGAAGGGGAGAGACAAAGGGGGAGGAGAGAGATAAGGAGGAGAACGAGAGGAGTGAGAGAGAGAGTGAAGGTGACGGAGAGGGATGAGAGAGAGAGAGGAGGAAGAGAAGGAGGGAGAAGAAGGGGAGAGAAGAAGAAGGAGAACAAGGAGAGAAAAGGAGAAGGGGAGAGTGGGGAGAAGATGAGGAGAGAGAGAAGGACAAGGGGAGCGAAAGGGGAGGAGACCGAGAAGGAGAAGGAGTGGAAGAGAGGAGAGATAGAGAAGGAGGAGAGAGAAGGAAAGAGAGAGAAGAAGGAGACGGAGAGCGAGAGAGTAAGGTAGAGTGAGAGAGGAGGGGAGAGAGTGAAGGAGAGGGAGATGGGGGAGGGGAGGGAGAAGGAGACGGAAACGGAGACGGAGACGGAGAGAGAGGGAGAGAGAAAGAGCGGAGATGGAGATAGAGAGAGAGATGCAAGAGGAGAGGGAGAGAGAGAAGGAGAAGGCAAGAGAGAGAGGGGGAGAGACAAGAAGATGAGAGAGATGGAGAAGGAAAAGGGGATAGAGGAGAGGGATTGAAGTAGAGGAGAGGGAGGGAAGGAGATTGAAGACGAAGAGTGAAGGATAAGGAGAGAGAAGATAGAAGGAAAGAGAGAATCAGAGAGAGGAGTGAGAAGTTGAGGGAGCGGGACAATAAGAGAGAGTGAAGAACAAGGAGAAGGAGGGAGAGAGAAGGAAAGAGAAGGAGAGAGGGGAGAGAAGGAAGGATAAGAATAGAGAAAGAAGTAGAAGGAGGAGAGAGGGAAAGATAAGGAGAGAGGGGGAGACATGAGAGAGAAGGAGAGGGAGAAGGAGCGAGAGGAGGAGGGACATGCAAGGAGAAAGAGAAGGAGAAGGTGGAAAGAGAGATGGAGGAGAGAGGGAAAGAGATGAGAGAGAGAGGGGGGAATGAGAAGGAGAGTGAGAGAGAGAACGAAACGGATAGAGAGAAGGAGGAGAGTTGAGAGAAAGAGAAGTAGAAATAGAAAGAATGGGATAAGGAGAGATAGTGAAAAAGAGAGACGAGACGGAGAGAGAGAGAGAAAGAGAAGGGGGAGGGAGAGGGAAGTAGGATAGTGAAGGAGAGAGAGTACTAAGGAGAGGACAAAAGGAGAAAAAGAGAGAGAAGGAGATGGAGAAGGCGAAGGGTAGAGATGGAGAAAGAAAGAGAGGGATAAGGGGAAGGAGAGAACGAGAGAGAAGGAGATGCAGAGGGTTAGAAAGAGTGAAGAAGCGGAGAGAGACGGAGAAGGAGAAGGAGAAGGAAAAAGACAAGAAGAAAAAGGAGAGAGAGGCAGCGAAGGAGAAGGAGATAGAGAGAAGTTGAGAGAAAAGGTGGAGAGATCGACAAAGGAGGGAGAGAGGGAAGGACGAGAAGGCGAGGGAGAGGGGAACGAGAGAGGTGCGAGAGAGAAGGAGGGGGAAGGAGAAGGAGAAGTGGGGAGAGAGAGATGGAGAGTGTAGGACGAAAGAGAGGGAAATTGGGAAACGGGGAGACGGAACAAGATGATAGACGGAGATGGAGAGAGAGAGCTAGAAGGAGAAGGAGAGAGAGGAGAGGCGGACAGAGGGGGAGAGAGTGAGAAGGGAAAGGAGAGGGAGAGAGGAGAGATAGAGGAAGAGAAGTAGAGAGAACCATAGGGAATGAGAGAGAGGGAGAAGGAGAGAGATAAGGAGGGAGTGAAACAGAGGAGGAGAGTGTGAATTAGAACGAGAAGAAGAGAGAGGAGAGAGAGGAGTCCACGATTTACAGAAGCGGAGAGAGAGAAAGAGAAGGAGAGATGAAGAAGCATTGAGAGAGAGAGGAAAGGGAGAGGGAGAAAGAGTGAGAGAAGGGGAGAGAGAGAGAGTCCGTAAGTGAGCTAGATGGAGGAGGACGAGGAGAAGGAGAGAGAGAAGGAATAGGAGATTGGAAGGGAAGGAGAAGGAGAGAAGGAAAGAGAGAGGGAGAAGGAGAAGTAGAGACCAATGGTAAGAAGAGGGAGAAATAGAGAGGAGAGAGAAGGGGGAGAGAGAAAGAGAGAAGGAGAGAGACAAAGAGAGAGGAGGGAGGTAAGGAGGAGAACGAGAAAGGCGGAGAAGGGGAGAGACAAAGGGGGAGGAGAGAGATAAGGAGGAGAACGAGAGGAGTGAGAGAGAGAGTGAAGGTGACGGAGAGGGATGAGAGAGAGAGAGGAGGAAGAGAAGGAGGGAGAAGAAGGGGAGAGAAGAAGAAGGAGAACAAGGAGAGAAAAGGAGAAGGGGAGAGTGGGGAGAAGATGAGGAGAGAGAGAAGGACAAGGGGAGCGAAAGGGGAGGAGACCGAGAAGGAGAAGGAGTGGAAGAGAGGAGAGATAGAGAAGGAGGAGAGAGAAGGAAAGAGAGAGAGAAGAAGGAGACGGAGAGCGAGAGAGTAAGGTAGAGTGAGAGAGGAGGGGAGAGAGTGAAGGAGAGGGAGATGGGGGAGGGGAGGGAGAAGGAGACGGAAACGGAGACGGAGACGGAGAGAGAGGGAGAGAGAAAGAGCGGAGATGGAGATAGAGAGAGAGAGATGCAAGAGGAGAGGGAGAGAGAGAAGGAGAAGGCAAGAGAGAGAGGGGGAGAGACAAGAAGATGAGAGAGATGGAGAAGGAAAAGGGGATAGAGGAGAGGGATTGAAGTAGAGGAGAGGGAGGGAAGGAGATTGAAGACGAAGAGTGAAGGATAAGGAGAGAGAAGATAGAAGGAAAGAGAGAATCAGAGAGAGGAGTGAGAAGTTGAGGGAGCGGGACAATAAGAGAGAGTGAAGAACAAGGAGAAGGAGGGAGAGAGAAGGAAAGAGAAGGAGAGAGGGGAGAGAAGGAAGGATAAGAATAGAGAAAGAAGTAGAAGGAGGAGAGAGGGAAAGATAAGGAGAGAGGGGGAGACATGAGAGAGAAGGAGAGGGAGAAGGAGCGAGAGGAGGAGGGACATGCAAGGAGAAAGAGAAGGAGAAGGTGGAAAGAGAGATGGAGGAGAGAGGGAAAGAGATGAGAGAGAGAGGGGGGAATGAGAAGGAGAGTGAGAGAGAGAACGAAACGGATAGAGAGAAGGAGGAGAGTTGAGAGAAAGAGAAGTAGAAATAGAAAGAATGGGATAAGGAGAGATAGTGAAAAAGAGAGACGAGACGGAGAGAGAGAGAGAAAGAGAAGGGGGAGGGAGAGGGAAGTAGGATAGTGAAGGAGAGAGAGTACTAAGGAGAGGACAAAAGGAGAAAAAGAGAGAGAAGGAGATGGAGAAGGCGAAGGGTAGAGATGGAGAAAGAAAGAGAGGGATAAGGGGAAGGAGAGAACGAGAGAGAAGGAGATGCAGAGGGTTAGAAAGAGTGAAGAAGCGGAGAGAGACGGAGAAGGAGAAGGAGAAGGAAAAAGACAAGAAGAAAAAGGAGAGAGAGGCAGCGAAGGAGAAGGAGATGGAGAGAAGTTGAGAGAAAAGGTGGAGAGATCGACAAAGGAGGGAGAGAGGGAAGGACGAGAAGGCGAGGGAGAGGGGAACGAGAGAGGTGCGAGAGAGAAGGAGAAGTGGGGAGAGAGAGATGGAGAGTGTAGGACGAAAGAGAGGGAAATTGGGAAACGGGGAGACGGAACAAGATGATAGACGGAGATGGAGAGAGAGAGCTAGAAGGAGAAGGAGAGAGAGGAGAGGCGGACAGAGGGGGAGAGAGTGAGAAGGGAAAGGAGAGGGAGAGAGGAGAGATAGAGGAAGAGAAGTAGAGAGAACCATAGGGAATGAGAGAGAGGGAGAAGGAGAGAGATAAGGAGGGAGTGAAACAGAGGAGGAGAGTGTGAATTAGAACGAGAAGAAGAGAGAGGAGTCCACGATTTACAGAAGCGGAGAGAGAGAAAGAGAAGGAGAGATGAAGAAGCATTGAGAGAGAGAGGAAAGGGAGAGGGAGAAAGAGTGAGAGAAGGGGAGAGAGAGAGAGTCCGTAAGTGAGCTAGATGGAGGAGGACGAGGAGAAGGAGAGAGAGAAGGAATAGGAGATTGGAAGGGAAGGAGAAGGAGAGAAGGAAAGAGAGAGGGATAAGGAGAAGTAGAGACCAATGGTAAGAAGAGGGAGAAATAGAGAGGAGAGAGAAGGGGGAGAGAGAAAGAGAGAAGGAGAGAGACAAAGAGAGAGGAGGGAGGTAAGGAGGAGAACGAGAAAGGCGGAGAAGGGGAGAGACAAAGGGGGAGGAGAGAGATAAGGAGGAGAACGAGAGGAGTGAGAGAGAGAGTGAAGGTGACGGAGAGGGATGAGAGAGAGAGAGGAGGAAGAGAAGGAGGGAGAAGAAGGGGAGAGAAGAAGAAGGAGAACAAGGAGAGAAAAGGAGAAGGGGAGAGTGGGGAGAAGATGAGGAGAGAGAGAAGGACAAGGGGAGCGAAAGGGGAGGAGACCGAGAAGGAGAAGGAGTGGAAGAGAGGAGAGATAGAGAAGGAGGAGAGAGAAGGAAAGAGAGAGAGAAGAAGGAGACGGAGAGCGAGAGAGTAAGGTAGAGTGAGAGAGGAGGGGAGAGAGTGAAGGAGAGGGAGATGGGGGAGGGGAGGGAGAAGGAGACGGAAACGGAGACGGAGACGGAGAGAGAGGGAGAGAGAAAGAGCGGAGATGGAGATAGAGAGAGAGAGATGCAAGAGGAGAGGGAGAGAGAGAAGGAGAAGGCAAGAGAGAGAGGGGGAGAGACAAGAAGATGAGAGAGATGGAGAAGGAAAAGGGGATAGAGGAGAGGGATTGAAGTAGAGGAGAGGGAGGGAAGGAGATTGAAGACGAAGAGTGAAGGATAAGGAGAGAGAAGATAGAAGGAAAGAGAGAATCAGAGAGAGGAGTGAGAAGTTGAGGGAGCGGGACAATAAGAGAGAGTGAAGAACAAGGAGAAGGAGGGAGAGAGAAGGAAAGAGAAGGAGAGAGGGGAGAGAAGGAAGGATAAGAATAGAGAAAGAAGTAGAAGGAGGAGAGAGGGAAAGATAAGGAGAGAGGGGGAGACATGAGAGAGAAGGAGAGGGAGAAGGAGCGAGAGGAGGAGGGACATGCAAGGAGAAAGAGAAGGAGAAGGTGGAAAGAGAGATGGAGGAGAGAGGGAAAGAGATGAGAGAGAGAGGGGGGAATGAGAAGGAGAGTGAGAGAGAGAACGAAACGGATAGAGAGAAGGAGGAGAGTTGAGAGAAAGAGAAGTAGAAATAGAAAGAATGGGATAAGGAGAGATAGTGAAAAAGAGAGACGAGACGGAGAGAGAGAGAGAAAGAGAAGGGGGAGGGAGAGGGAAGTAGGATAGTGAAGGAGAGAGAGTACTAAGGAGAGGACAAAAGGAGAAAAAGAGAGAGAAGGAGATGGAGAAGGCGAAGGGTAGAGATGGAGAAAGAAAGAGAGGGATAAGGGGAAGGAGAGAACGAGAGAGAAGGAGATGCAGAGGGTTAGAAAGAGTGAAGAAGCGGAGAGAGACGGAGAAGGAGAAGGAGAAGGAAAAAGACAAGAAGAAAAAGGAGAGAGAGGCAGCGAAGGAGAAGGAGATGGAGAGAAGTTGAGAGAAAAGGTGGAGAGATCGACAAAGGAGGGAGAGAGGGAAGGACGAGAAGGCGAGGGAGAGGGGAACGAGAGAGGTGCGAGAGAGAAGGAGGGGGAAGGAGAAGGAGAAGTGGGGAGAGAGAGATGGAGAGTGTAGGACGAAAGAGAGGGAAATTGGGAAACGGGGAGACGGAACAAGATGATAGACGGAGATGGAGAGAGAGAGCTAGAAGGAGAAGGAGAGAGAGGAGAGGCGGACAGAGGGGGAGAGAGTGACAAGGGAAAGGAGAGGGAGAGAGGAGAGATAGAGGAAGAGAAGTAGAGAGAACCATAGGGAATGAGAGAGAGGGAGAAGGAGAGAGATAAGGAGGGAGTGAAACAGAGGAGGAGAGTGTGAATTAGAACGAGAAGAAGAGAGAGGAGTCCACGATTTACAGAAGCGGAGAGAGAGAAAGAGAAGGAGAGATGAAGAAGCATTGAGAGAGAGAGGAAAGGGAGAGGGAGAAAGAGTGAGAGAAGGGGAGAGAGAGAGAGTCCGTAAGTGAGCTAGATGGAGGAGGACGAGGAGAAGGAGAGAGAGAAGGAATAGGAGATTGGAAGGGAAGGAGAAGGAGAGAAGGAAAGAGAGAGGGAGAAGGAGAAGTAGAGACCAATGGTAAGAAGAGGGAGAAATAGAGAGGAGAGAGAAGGGGGAGAGAGAAAGAGAGAAGGAGAGAGACAAAGAGAGAGGAGGGAGGTAAGGAGGAGAACGAGAAAGGCGGAGAAGGGGAGAGACAAAGGGGGAGGAGAGAGATAAGGAGGAGAACGAGAGGAGTGAGAGAGAGAGTGAAGGTGACGGAGAGGGATGAGAGAGAGAGAGGAGGAAGAGAAGGAGGGAGAAGAAGGGGAGAGAAGAAGAAGGAGAACAAGGAGAGAAAAGGAGAAGGGGAGAGTGGGGAGAAGATGAGGAGAGAGAGAAGGACAAGGGGAGCGAAAGGGGAGGAGACCGAGAAGGAGAAGGAGTGGAAGAGAGGAGAGATAGAGAAGGAGGAGAGAGAAGGAAAGAGAGAGAGAAGAAGGAGACGGAGAGCGAGAGAGTAAGGTAGAGTGAGAGAGGAGGGGAGAGAGTGAAGGAGAGGGAGATGGGGGAGGGGAGGGAGAAGGAGACGGAAACGGAGACGGAGACGGAGAGAGAGGGAGAGAGAAAGAGCGGAGATGGAGATAGAGAGAGAGAGATGCAAGAGGAGAGGGAGAGAGAGAAGGAGAAGGCAAGAGAGAGAGGGGGAGAGACAAGAAGATGAGAGAGATGGAGAAGGAAAAGGGGATAGAGGAGAGGGATTGAAGTAGAGGAGAGGGAGGGAAGGAGATTGAAGACGAAGAGTGAAGGATAAGGAGAGAGAAGATAGAAGGAAAGAGAGAATCAGAGAGAGGAGTGAGAAGTTGAGGGAGCGGGACAATAAGAGAGAGTGAAGAACAAGGAGAAGGAGGGAGAGAGAAGGAAAGAGAAGGAGAGAGGGGAGAGAAGGAAGGATAAGAATAGAGAAAGAAGTAGAAGGAGGAGAGAGGGAAAGATAAGGAGAGAGGGGGAGACATGAGAGAGAAGGAGAGGGAGAAGGAGCGAGAGGAGGAGGGACATGCAAGGAGAAAGAGAAGGAGAAGGTGGAAAGAGAGATGGAGGAGAGAGGGAAAGAGATGAGAGAGAGAGGGGGGAATGAGAAGGAGAGTGAGAGAGAG
This sequence comes from Triglochin maritima, assembly GCA_963682175.1. Classification (NCBI taxonomy): domain Eukaryota; kingdom Viridiplantae; phylum Streptophyta; class Magnoliopsida; order Alismatales; family Juncaginaceae; genus Triglochin; species Triglochin maritima. The sequence goes on along the minus strand of OY821776.1, from coordinate 30,301,872 downwards.
AACGAAACGGATAGAGAGAAGGAGGAGAGTTGAGAGAAAGAGAAGTAGAAATAGAAAGAATGGGATAAGGAGAGATAGTGAAAAAGAGAGACAAGAGACGGAGAGAGAGAGAGAAAGAGAAGGGGGAGGGAGAGGGAAGTAGGATAGTGAAGGAGAGAGAGTACTAAGGAGAGGACAAAAGGAGAAAAAGAGAGAGAAGGAGATGGAGAAGGCGAAGGGTAGAGATGGAGAAAGAAAGAGAGGGATAAGGGGAAGGAGAGAACGAGAGAGAAGGAGATGCAGAGGGTTAGAAAGAGTGAAGAAGCGGAGAGAGACGGAGAAGGAGAAGGAGAAGGAAAAAGACAAGAAGAAAAAGGAGAGAGAGGCAGCGAAGGAGAAGGAGATGGAGAGAAGTTGAGAGAAAAGGTGGAGAGATCGACAAAGGAGGGAGAGAGGGAAGGACGAGAAGGCGAGGGAGAGGGGAACGAGAGAGGTGCGAGAGAGAAGGAGGGGGAAGGAGAAGGAGAAGTGGGGAGAGAGAGATGGAGAGTGTAGGACGAAAGAGAGGGAAATTGGGAAACGGGGAGACGGAACAAGATGATAGACGGAGATGGAGAGAGAGAGCTAGAAGGAGAAGGAGAGAGAGGAGAGGCGGACAGAGGGGGAGAGAGTGACAAGGGAAAGGAGAGGGAGAGAGGAGAGATAGAGGAAGAGAAGTAGAGAGAACCATAGGGAATGAGAGAGAGGGAGAAGGAGAGAGATAAGGAGGGAGTGAAACAGAGGAGGAGAGTGTGAATTAGAACGAGAAGAAGAGAGAGGAGAGAGAGGAGTCCACGATTTACAGAAGCGGAGAGAGAGAAAGAGAAGGAGAGATGAAGAAGCATTGAGAGAGAGAGGAAAGGGAGAGGGAGAAAGAGTGAGAGAAGGGGAGAGAGAGAGAGTCCGTAAGTGAGCTAGATGGAGGAGGACGAGGAGAAGGAGAGAGAGAAGGAATAGGAGATTGGAAGGGAAGGAGAAGGAGAGAAGGAAAGAGAGAGGGAGAAGGAGAAGTAGAGACCAATGGTAAGAAGAGGGAGAAATAGAGAGGAGAGAGAAGGGGGAGAGAGAAAGAGAGAAGGAGAGAGACAAAGAGAGAGGAGGGAGGTAAGGAGGAGAACGAGAAAGGCGGAGAAGGGGAGAGACAAAGGGGGAGGAGAGAGATAAGGAGGAGAACGAGAGGAGTGAGAGAGAGAGTGAAGGTGACGGAGAGGGATGAGAGAGAGAGAGGAGGAAGAGAAGGAGGGAGAAGAAGGGGAGAGAAGAAGAAGGAGAACAAGGAGAGAAAAGGAGAAGGGGAGAGTGGGGAGAAGATGAGGAGAGAGAGAAGGACAAGGGGAGCGAAAGGGGAGGAGACCGAGAAGGAGAAGGAGTGGAAGAGAGGAGAGATAGAGAAGGAGGAGAGAGAAGGAAAGAGAGAGAGAAGAAGGAGACGGAGAGCGAGAGAGTAAGGTAGAGTGAGAGAGGAGGGGAGAGAGTGAAGGAGAGGGAGATGGGGGAGGGGAGGGAGAAGGAGACGGAAACGGAGACGGAGACGGAGAGAGAGGGAGAGAGAAAGAGCGGAGATGGAGATAGAGAGAGAGAGATGCAAGAGGAGAGGGAGAGAGAGAAGGAGAAGGCAAGAGAGAGAGGGGGAGAGACAAGAAGATGAGAGAGATGGAGAAGGAAAAGGGGATAGAGGAGAGGGATTGAAGTAGAGGAGAGGGAGGGAAGGAGATTGAAGACGAAGAGTGAAGGATAAGGAGAGAGAAGATAGAAGGAAAGAGAGAATCAGAGAGAGGAGTGAGAAGTTGAGGGAGCGGGACAATAAGAGAGAGTGAAGAACAAGGAGAAGGAGGGAGAGAGAAGGAAAGAGAAGGAGAGAGGGGAGAGAAGGAAGGATAAGAATAGAGAAAGAAGTAGAAGGAGGAGAGAGGGAAAGATAAGGAGAGAGGGGGAGACATGAGAGAGAAGGAGAGGGAGAAGGAGCGAGAGGAGGAGGGACATGCAAGGAGAAAGAGAAGGAGAAGGTGGAAAGAGAGATGGAGGAGAGAGGGAAAGAGATGAGAGAGAGAGGGGGGAATGAGAAGGAGAGTGAGAGAGAGAACGAAACGGATAGAGAGAAGGAGGAGAGTTGAGAGAAAGAGAAGTAGAAATAGAAAGAATGGGATAAGGAGAGATAGTGAAAAAGAGAGACGAGACGGAGAGAGAGAGAGAAAGAGAAGGGGGAGGGAGAGGGAAGTAGGATAGTGAAGGAGAGAGAGTACTAAGGAGAGGACAAAAGGAGAAAAAGAGAGAGAAGGAGATGGAGAAGGCGAAGGGTAGAGATGGAGAAAGAAAGAGAGGGATAAGGGGAAGGAGAGAACGAGAGAGAAGGAGATGCAGAGGGTTAGAAAGAGTGAAGAAGCGGAGAGAGACGGAGAGGGAGAAGGAGAAGGAAAAAGACAAGAAGAAAAAGGAGAGAGAGGCAGCGAAGGAGAAGGAGATGGAGAGAAGTTGAGAGAAAAGGTGGAGAGATCGACAAAGGAGGGAGAGAGGGAAGGACGAGAAGGCGAGGGAGAGGGGAACGAGAGAGGTGCGAGAGAGAAGGAGGGGGAAGGAGAAGGAGAAGTGGGGAGAGAGAGATGGAGAGTGTAGGACGAAAGAGAGGGAAATTGGGAAACGGGGAGACGGAACAAGATGATAGACGGAGATGGAGAGAGAGAGCTAGAAGGAGAAGGAGAGAGAGGAGAGGCGGACAGAGGGGGAGAGAGTGACAAGGGAAAGGAGAGGGAGAGAGGAGAGATAGAGGAAGAGAAGTAGAGAGAACCATAGGGAATGAGAGAGAGGGAGAAGGAGAGAGATAAGGAGGGAGTGAAACAGAGGAGGAGAGTGTGAATTAGAACGAGAAGAAGAGAGAGGAGTCCACGATTTACAGAAGCGGAGAGAGAGAAAGAGAAGGAGAGATGAAGAAGCATTGAGAGAGAGAGGAAAGGGAGAGGGAGAAAGAGTGAGAGAAGGGGAGAGAGAGAGAGTCCGTAAGTGAGCTAGATGGAGGAGGACGAGGAGAAGGAGAGAGAGAAGGAATAGGAGATTGGAAGGGAAGGAGAAGGAGAGAAGGAAAGAGAGAGGGAGAAGGAGAAGTAGAGACCAATGGTAAGAAGAGGGAGAAATAGAGAGGAGAGAGAAGGGGGAGAGAGAAAGAGAGAAGGAGAGAGACAAAGAGAGAGGAGGGAGGTAAGGAGGAGAACGAGAAAGGCGGAGAAGGGGAGAGACAAAGGGGGAGGAGAGAGATAAGGAGGAGAACGAGAGGAGTGAGAGAGAGAGTGAAGGTGACGGAGAGGGATGAGAGAGAGAGAGGAGGAAGAGAAGGAGGGAGAAGAAGGGGAGAGAAGAAGAAGGAGAACAAGGAGAGAAAAGGAGAAGGGGAGAGTGGGGAGAAGATGAGGAGAGAGAGAAGGACAAGGGGAGCGAAAGGGGAGGAGACCGAGAAGGAGAAGGAGTGGAAGAGAGGAGAGATAGAGAAGGAGGAGAGAGAAGGAAAGAGAGAGAGAAGAAGGAGACGGAGAGCGAGAGAGTAAGGTAGAGTGAGAGAGGAGGGGAGAGAGTGAAGGAGAGGGAGATGGGGGAGGGGAGGGAGAAGGAGACGGAAACGGAGACGGAGACGGAGAGAGAGGGAGAGAGAAAGAGCGGAGATGGAGATAGAGAGAGAGAGATGCAAGAGGAGAGGGAGAGAGAGAAGGAGAAGGCAAGAGAGAGAGGGGGAGAGACAAGAAGATGAGAGAGATGGAGAAGGAAAAGGGGATAGAGGAGAGGGATTGAAGTAGAGGAGAGGGAGGGAAGGAGATTGAAGACGAAGAGTGAAGGATAAGGAGAGAGAAGATAGAAGGAAAGAGAGAATCAGAGAGAGGAGTGAGAAGTTGAGGGAGCGGGACAATAAGAGAGAGTGAAGAACAAGGAGAAGGAGGGAGAGAGAAGGAAAGAGAAGGAGAGAGGGGAGAGAAGGAAGGATAAGAATAGAGAAAGAAGTAGAAGGAGGAGAGAGGGAAAGATAAGGAGAGAGGGGGAGACATGAGAGAGAAGGAGAGGGAGAAGGAGCGAGAGGAGGAGGGACATGCAAGGAGAAAGAGAAGGAGAAGGTGGAAAGAGAGATGGAGGAGAGAGGGAAAGAGATGAGAGAGAGAGGGGGGAATGAGAAGGAGAGTGAGAGAGAGAACGAAACGGATAGAGAGAAGGAGGAGAGTTGAGAGAAAGAGAAGTAGAAATAGAAAGAATGGGATAAGGAGAGATAGTGAAAAAGAGAGACGAGACGGAGAGAGAGAGAGAAAGAGAAGGGGGAGGGAGAGGGAAGTAGGATAGTGAAGGAGAGAGAGTACTAAGGAGAGGACAAAAGGAGAAAAAGAGAGAGAAGGAGATGGAGAAGGCGAAGGGTAGAGATGGAGAAAGAAAGAGAGGGATAAGGGGAAGGAGAGAACGAGAGAGAAGGAGAAAAAGTTCTCATGAGAGGAGAGAGAAGCTCTGGGGTGAGTGCATGGGGAGCCTAGGTTCTCCTATGCTCTCCACCCTCATTTCTCCACCAAAACTCGCGATTTCTCAATCTAAATGGCTCCTACGACTAGCTCTACACATTTGCAACAACAAGATGGGGATGGTGGCACAAATAAGGATCCCCATCATGCAAGGCAGCAAGCTTCTAACTCCGAAGTGGAGGAGGAAGCTCACGTACCACAACTAGGGAGTGTCAAGTCTCCCCCAAGGAAGTGGTCCGAACTCTTTCAAGCAAGTACTAGGCCCTCCACGGTCCTAGAGTTCATCCCACCAACTATCAAAGGAGGGGAGAAGGTGGCCTTTTGTTCCAAAGCTGAAGTTGTCGAATCCCTAAAGAAGTGGGACAAGGTTCTAGTAGGGTATTTCATTGCATTTCGCCCCCACTTGCCAACTTTGGAGAAGCATCTACAAAGGGTTTGGAATCTAGTTGGCGACATGGAGGTGATTAAGAGAAGCCAAGGCTTCTTGCTATTCCGTTTTACACTTGCGGAAGATAGGAAGAGGGTGTTAGAGGGAGGGCCGTGGTTTGTCAAGGGCTCCCCTCTAGTGGTCCAAGCTTGGGCACCGGATGTCATCCTAAAGCGTGCAAACATCACGACGGTTCCAATATGGGTTCGATTGCCGGAGCTCGACCTCAAGTTTTGGGCACAAAAGCCATTAAGCAATATTGCAAGTGTGTTAGGGAGGCCATTGTACATGGACGAACCAACCGCTTCCGGCCGAAGGTTGGCATTTGCTCGAGTTTGTATTGAGGTAACTCATGATTTCCTCTATCCTAGTTGGGTCGAAGTTCAAGTAGAGGAGGGAGAGGCACAAAGAGTTTACGTTGAATATGAATGGAGACCCGGGTTTTGTCACGAGTGCATGGAGTTTGGGCATGAGGAGGAGAAGTGTCCTAGAAGAAAGGTGCTTGCAAGGCTCGACAAGGTCACCTCCCAACCCAAACCGGTGGAACAATGGGTAGAAGTTAAGCGCAAGGGTGGGAAAGCTAGTGGTGGCAAGGGTCCCGTCCATGGGGAAGGCGGAGAAGTAGAAGAGGAAGTGATGGGTGCCCTCGGGATGGACTTGGAGGAAGGCCGGCGAGAGGCCATAGATGGAAACGTGGAGAGGAGAGGGGTTGGGAGAGATGATGACGTGGAGGGGGAAGATGGGGACGTGGAGGAGGGAGAGGGTGACGTGGAGGGGGGAGGGGCTGATGTGGACGTAAGGGCAAAGGGGGACATGACACATGGAAGTGGGAGTAGGAGGGAAATGTGGGAGGGAAACATGAGGGAGAAGGAAACATCTTGTGCTTCTCTTGAGGAGGCAAATGAGGAAGTGCCATGTGGAGATCAAGAGATAATGGTCATGGGAGGAGATCAAGAAATAACGGTCATGGGAGGAGAGACAAATCCGAACATGCCATGTGGACAAAAAAACAAAGACAAAAGCAAAGCCACACCAAAGGTGAGTGGGTGTCTTGCTCTTGGAAGAACCAATGAGGAGAAGGATGAGTGCTCTAGGAGAAGAACCAAAGAGGAAGCATCACGTGATGGAGGGAGTGAAAATAAGGGGGACCAACATCACTTTCTAGATCCACTAGCAAAGGAGGGTGCAAATGAGGAAATCATGTGTGGAACACATGAGAAAGGTGCACTAGTGGAGGCAACTCGAAATAGTGAAAAGGAAGGGAGGGAAACACACATATGTTACATGCATGAAGAGAATATGGAGAGGGGGTGCTTTGCTCTTGGGAGAACCAATGAGGAGAGGGATGAGTGCTCTAGATTCAAATGGGCCAATAAGGAAGCACCACGTGATGGTGGGAGTGAAAACAAGGGGAACCAAAAGCACTTTACAGTTCCACTAGCAAAGGAGGGTCCAAATAAGGAAACCATGTGTGCAACACATGAGGAAGGTGCACTAGTGGAGGCCACTCGAAATAATAGCAAGGAAGGGAAGGAAATAAACATGCATGAAGCAAATATGGAGAATATGAAGTGCAAGTTACCTCCCATGCACGAAATTGATGATCATGGGAGCTCACGAGGACTAATTTCGTTAATGAGAGAAGAAGGGTCGTGGGAATCACCTAAGCGCGTGAGAAAGGAAAAGGAGGTAGTGCGCAAGGTTGCATGGACAAGTGAAGGCAAATTCGCGGCATTGGAAAGTATGGTGGAGGACCATGGGAAGGAGATGGCAACCGAGCTTGCTAGCAAGAGGAATCCGAGGAGGAAAGGATCCCCCCCACCACCGGTGGACTTAGGTTCTATCTCACCACAACCCGAGTTATTTAAAGCAATACGAGAGAAAGGGTTGGCGCAACAAAAGATCACGCATGGAGGTAAAGGGGCTCGCCCCACACCTTAAACCCATGAATCTCTTAGTGTGGAATGTGCGCGGTGCAAATGGACCCGGCCGTGCACTCATGATTAGGGGTCGAATAAAGGAGCTTCAACCGGAGGTGATTTGCCTTCTTGAGCACAAAGTCAAATTGAAGAGGCTAGCAAAGTTCAAGCGTGCAATTTGGCCACATGCATGGGTAGCAAATAGTGAAATTGAGGATTCCGGCCGAATTTTGGTACTTTGGAACGAAAATCTTGTTGATCTTAAAGTCACTTTCGAAACTACACAAGTACTTCACTTCCAAGGGAGAATGAAAAAGGAAGGAGTTGAATTTGAGTTCTCGGCAATTTATGGTGCAAACGCACACATGGATAGGAGGGCGTTGTGGAAGGACCTTGCCTCCATTGCTCCAAGTGACACTAAGCCGTGGATTGTGGGGGGGGACTTTAATTGCATCCGGAGGGCGAGTGAAAAATGTGGGGGGGGCGAAATAAACGAGATTGCAACAAGGGAATTCAATGAGTGCGTTGATACACTCCAACTACTAGAGACACCCTCGGTGGGAGGTGAATTTACGTGGTCAAACTCATCCGAAGGAAGTGCACGCATCGAAACCAAGATCGACCGCATTTTGATGACAAATGCATGGCTTGAAGCCTTCCCGGAGACGTTCTACATTGTGGGGGAGAAGGACTTAAGTGATCACACTATGCTCACAATGAAAACGGAGGGGCAAGGTTCTCGAAAGAAGAAGAATTTCAGGTTTGAGAATCATTGGGGGGAACACGAGGAGTTTTGCGAGGTGGTTAAAGGGGCGTGGGCAACACTAGTAAATGGTACACCAATGTTTAGAGTTGTTGCAAAGCTGAAAGAGGTGAAAGAAGCACTCAAAAGTTGGAGTGGCGTGAAGTTTGGAAACGTCGCCAACATGGTGGGCACGGCCACTAGTACCCTTGCGGAGGTGCGGAGGCTTAGGCTGGCCTCTCCACGGGATATATCTCTTGCACAAGCTGAGGTGAAGGCAAAGGAGGAGTTAAATAGAGTTCTTGAGCGAGAGGAATCTATCATTCGGCAAAAATCGCGAGTCAAGTGGTTAAAGGAGGGTGACCGGAATACTAGGTTCTTTCATGCACACCTAAGAGTGAGGAGAGCCACTAATAAAGTGAGGAGATTGTGTGAGGGAGAGCTTATTCTTGAGAAGGAATGTGACATCCGGGAGGCCTTCCGGCGGTTTTTTGCTAATTTGTTTGCTAATGGTTTTCAGGTACAACCACTTATGACATCAATTATCTTGCCCCAACTCGACCCAAGGGAGGGAGAGAGCTTAGTTCGGAAATTGGACATGAAGGAGTTGGAGGATGTGGTATTGAATGCAAATGTGGATAAGGCACCGGGTCCGGATGGGTTTAATGCCAAATTCTTCAAGGCAGCTTGGGGGATAATTAAGAAGGATGTGTTCAAAGCCGTGGACTCATGTATGAGTAATGGAAAGATCTTGGCACAAATGAACTATACGTCCATCACCATAATTCCAAAGAAGACGACACCCATGAAGGTAGAAGACTTTCGACCTATTGCTTTGTGCAACATGATGTATAGGTATATTGCAAAGGTGCTCGCCAACCGGTTGAAAAGCTTGTTACCAAAACTTGTTGGGGAAACCCAAAGCGCATTTGTTCAAGGAAGAAGAATCAGCGATAACATCCTCCTTGCGCACGAGCTTTGCCACAACCTTCACCTTGCTAGAGGGAGGGGACGTATGTGCATCAAATTGGACATTCGGAAAGCTTATGATTCCATCTCGTGGGAGTTCTTAGATCAAGTGATGCTGAGATTTCGGTTCCCGGATAAGTGGAGAAAGATTATAATGGCATGTGTGGAAGCCTCCTTTGTTGTTACGGTGAATGGAGCAAATTCGAAACCCTTTCGTGCGGGCAATGGCTTGAGGCAAGGTGATCCCTTAGCACCATACTTGTTTGTCTTGTGCATGGAGGTCTTGAGTGAGATGGTGAAGTTAGCGGTGGTGGAAGGAAGAATCGAGCCCCTTGTTTGTGGGGACATTAGTGTATCTCATTTGTTGTTTGCCGATGATGTACTATTATTTGCGAGGGCAACGAAGGAGAATGCAAAAGGCATCAAGAAGGTCCTCGATGACTTCACGGCGTGCTCGGGGCTGAGTTTTAGTGCTTCCAAAAGTCAAATCTTCATGGGTGGGGAAGTGACATATGGAGAGTGGATTGTTGAGCACCTTGAAATGGAACGCAAGGAATTCCCGGTTGTCTACCTTGGACTCCCTCTATTTTCTGGTCGGATGGGGAGAAGTCATTGTGGAGTGCTTATTAATAAAGTGAAGGCCCGGTTGAGCACATGGCAACAAAACTTCCTCTCCATAGCCGGGCGAGTAGAGCTTGTGAGGAGTGTGCTTGTCTCACTTAGCATATATTGGACTTCAGCATTCATGGTCCCCCGGAAGGTACTCCACGAGTTGGACGGTCTCATGAGCCACTTTATTTGGGGAGGGCCGAAGAAATGGGTGGCGGTAGCTTGGAAGGATGTTTGCACCCCCAAAAGTGAAGGCGGGCTTGGCCTTAAGAAGCTCACGGAATGGAATGATGTAGGACTCCTTCGACTTTTTTGGCTTGTGGTGGAAGGTGGAAACTCGCTATGGGTGAAATGCATGCGGCACAAATACTTAAAGAACCGGTCCATTTGGCAAGCAAGACCACCGGCTTCCTCCTCATGGGCTTGGCGTGGGATTCTCCGAGTCCGAGAGGTGGCAAGAAGGAACATTCATTACAAGGTGGGAAATGGGGAGGACATCCGCTTCTTTCAATATCCGTGGTGCGGGGACCCATTCCAAGTTGAACCTTGGGGAGAGCGGCTACACTACGAGTTAGGAGTGCCATGGGACACCAAGGTTTCGTTCTTCATTAAGGAGGGAGAGTGGCGACTTCCATATCCTCGTTCTAGCACCATGGAGACACTATGGGTAAAGATTAGAACCATTCCTATTCGAGGAGGGGTGGACAAACCGGCAAGATTGAATGGCAAGGATGGTACACTCGACATGAAGGAGGTTTGGACATGGGTAAAGCCGCCGGGAATCAAGATAAGTTGGGGGGATATGGTGTGGCACAAGCATGGGATTCCTAAACACGCCCTCACGGCTTGGAGAGCATTGAGGGGTCGACTCCTCACTAAGAAACTCATGAACCAAAGGGGAGCTAAGCATGACCCGGTTTGCGCCCTCTGTGCCACCATGGAGGAGGATGTGGAACACTTGTTTTGGGTTTGCTCCTTCACTAGAGAGGTTTGGGAGGGCCTCCTCACATGCCTACACGTCAGCCCCGCCATTGCTAGCACGCTTGTGGGAGAAGCAAATCGCATCATTCATGCACGAGGAGGGGGCATCGAGAGACTAGAGAGGAAATGGGCTTTCAACGCCATGGTGCATGAATGTTGGCAAGAACGAAATCGTAGAATCTTTGAAGGGGAAGCAAAGAAACCGGCGGATATATGTGAAATCATCAAGGACACTATCCGGTGTATGGGAGATAAAGTGAAGGACATCGCCAAGAATGAGGAGGATCACACGAGATTTGTAGTAACATGGAGCTAGGTCTGAAATTTCTTATCATATGATGTAATCCATGTATGTAATACGTAGTAGTAGTGGCTGGTTTTTGCACATGGCATAAACCCGCGAACAAATTTCTCAAGTTTTGTAGGTTGTAAACACCATTTCATTTATAAAATTAGAGGCTAAGCCTCCCTTTTGCTTTGCAAAAAAAAAAGAGAGAAGGAGATGCAGAGGGTTAGAAAGAGTGAAGAAGCGGAGAGAGACGGAGAAGGAGAAGGAGAAGGAAAAAGACAAGAAGAAAAAGGAGAGAGAGGCAGCGAAGGAGAAGGAGATGGAGAGAAGTTGAGAGAAAAGGTGGAGAGATCGACAAAGGAGGGAGAGAGGGAAGGACGAGAAGGCGAGGGAGAGGGGAACGAGAGAGGTGCGAGAGAGAAGGAGGGGGAAGGAGAAGGAGAAGTGGGGAGAGAGAGATGGAGAGTGTAGGACGAAAGAGAGGGAAATTGGGAAACGGGGAGACGGAACAAGATGATAGACGGAGATGGAGAGAGAGAGCTAGAAGGAGAAGGAGAGAGAGGAGAGGCGGACAGAGGGGGAGAGAGTGACAAGGGAAAGGAGAGGGAGAGAGGAGAGATAGAGGAAGAGAAGTAGAGAGAACCATAGGGAATGAGAGAGAGGGAGAAGGAGAGAGATAAGGAGGGAGTGAAACAGAGGAGGAGAGTGTGAATTAGAACGAGAAGAAGAGAGAGGAGTCCACGATTTACAGAAGCGGAGAGAGAGAAAGAGAAGGAGAGATGAAGAAGCATTGAGAGAGAGAGGAAAGGGAGAGGGAGAAAGAGTGAGAGAAGGGGAGAGAGAGAGAGTCCGTAAGTGAGCTAGATGGAGGAGGACGAGGAGAAGGAGAGAGAGAAGGAATAGGAGATTGGAAGGGAAGGAGAAGGAGAGAAGGAAAGAGAGAGGGAGAAGGAGAAGTAGAGACCAATGGTAAGAAGAGGGAGAAATAGAGAGGAGAGAGAAGGGGGAGAGAGAAAGAGAGAAGGAGAGAGACAAAGAGAGAGGAGGGAGGTAAGGAGGAGAACGAGAAAGGCGGAGAAGGGGAGAGACAAAGGGGGAGGAGAGAGATAAGGAGGAGAACGAGAGGAGTGAGAGAGAGAGTGAAGGTGACGGAGAGGGATGAGAGAGAGAGAGGAGGAAGAGAAGGAGGGAGAAGAAGGGGAGAGAAGAAGAAGGAGAACAAGGAGAGAAAAGGAGAAGGGGAGAGTGGGGAGAAGATGAGGAGAGAGAGAAGGACAAGGGGAGCGAAAGGGGAGGAGACCGAGAAGGAGAAGGAGTGGAAGAGAGGAGAGATAGAGAAGGAGGAGAGAGAAGGAAAGAGAGAGAGAAGAAGGAGACGGAGAGCGAGAGAGTAAGGTAGAGTGAGAGAGGAGGGGAGAGAGTGAAGGAGAGGGAGATGGGGGAGGGGAGGGAGAAGGAGACGGAAACGGAGACGGAGACGGAGAGAGAGGGAGAGAGAAAGAGCGGAGATGGAGATAGAGAGAGAGAGATGCAAGAGGAGAGGGAGAGAGAGAAGGAGAAGGCAAGAGAGAGAGGGGGAGAGACAAGAAGATGAGAGAGATGGAGAAGGAAAAGGGGATAGAGGAGAGGGATTGAAGTAGAGGAGAGGGAGGGAAGGAGATTGAAGACGAAGAGTGAAGGATAAGGAGAGAGAAGATAGAAGGAAAGAGAGAATCAGAGAGAGGAGTGAGAAGTTGAGGGAGCGGGACAATAAGAGAGAGTGAAGAACAAGGAGAAGGAGGGAGAGAGAAGGAAAGAGAAGGAGAGAGGGGAGAGAAGGAAGGATAAGAATAGAGAAAGAAGTAGAAGGAGGAGAGAGGGAAAGATAAGGAGAGAGGGGGAGACATGAGAGAGAAGGAGAGGGAGAAGGAGCGAGAGGAGGAGGGACATGCAAGGAGAAAGAGAAGGAGAAGGTGGAAAGAGAGATGGAGGAGAGAGGGAAAGAGATGAGAGAGAGAGGGGGGAATGAGAAGGAGAGTGAGAGAGAGAACGAAACGGATAGAGAGAAGGAGGAGAGTTGAGAGAAAGAGAAGTAGAAATAGAAAGAATGGGATAAGGAGAGATAGTGAAAAAGAGAGACGAGACGGAGAGAGAGAGAGAAAGAGAAGGGGGAGGGAGAGGGAAGTAGGATAGTGAAGGAGAGAGAGTACTAAGGAGAGGACAAAAGGAGAAAAAGAGAGAGAAGGAGATGGAGAAGGCGAAGGGTAGAGATGGAGAAAGAAAGAGAGGGATAAGGGGAAGGAGAGAACGAGAGAGAAGGAGATGCAGAGGGTTAGAAAGAGTGAAGAAGCGGAGAGAGACGGAGAAGGAGAAGGAGAAGGAAAAAGACAAGAAGAAAAAGGAGAGAGAGGCAGCGAAGGAGAAGGAGATGGAGAGAAGTTGAGAGAAAAGGTGGAGAGATCGACAAAGGAGGGAGAGAGGGAAGGACGAGAAGGCGAGGGAGAGGGGAACGAGAGAGGTGCGAGAGAGAAGGAGGGGGAAGGAGAAGGAGAAGTGGGGAGAGAGAGATGGAGAGTGTAGGACGAAAGAGAGGGAAATTGGGAAACGGGGAGACGGAACAAGATGATAGACGGAGATGGAGAGAGAGAGCTAGAAGGAGAAGGAGAGAGAGGAGAGGCGGACAGAGGGGGAGAGAGTGACAAGGGAAAGGAGAGGGAGAGAGGAGAGATAGAGGAAGAGAAGTAGAGAGAACCATAGGGAATGAGAGAGAGGGAGAAGGAGAGAGATAAGGAGGGAGTGAAACAGAGGAGGAGAGTGTGAATTAGAACGAGAAGAAGAGAGAGGAGTCCACGATTTACAGAAGCGGAGAGAGAGAAAGAGAAGGAGAGATGAAGAAGCATTGAGAGAGAGAGGAAAGGGAGAGGGAGAAAGAGTGAGAGAAGGGGAGAGAGAGAGAGTCCGTAAGTGAGCTAGATGGAGGAGGACGAGGAGAAGGAGAGAGAGAAGGAATAGGAGATTGGAAGGGAAGGAGAAGGAGAGAAGGAAAGAGAGAGGGAGAAGGAGAAGTAGAGACCAATGGTAAGAAGAGGGAGAAATAGAGAGGAGAGAGAAGGGGGAGAGAGAAAGAGAGAAGGAGAGAGACAAAGAGAGAGGAGGGAGGTAAGGAGGAGAACGAGAAAGGCGGAGAAGGGGAGAGACAAAGGGGGAGGAGAGAGATAAGGAGGAGAACGAGAGGAGTGAGAGAGAGAGTGAAGGTGACGGAGAGGGATGAGAGAGAGAGAGGAGGAAGAGAAGGAGGGAGAAGAAGGGGAGAGAAGAAGAAGGAGAACAAGGAGAGAAAAGGAGAAGGGGAGAGTGGGGAGAAGATGAGGAGAGAGAGAAGGACAAGGGGAGCGAAAGGGGAGGAGACCGAGAAGGAGAAGGAGTGGAAGAGAGGAGAGATAGAGAAGGAGGAGAGAGAAGGAAAGAGAGAGAGAAGAAGGAGACGGAGAGCGAGAGAGTAAGGTAGAGTGAGAGAGGAGGGGAGAGAGTGAAGGAGAGGGAGATGGGGGAGGGGAGGGAGAAGGAGACGGAAACGGAGACGGAGACGGAGAGAGAGGGAGAGAGAAAGAGCGGAGATGGAGATAGAGAGAGAGAGATGCAAGAGGAGAGGGAGAGAGAGAAGGAGAAGGCAAGAGAGAGAGGGGGAGAGACAAGAAGATGAGAGAGATGGAGAAGGAAAAGGGGATAGAGGAGAGGGATTGAAGTAGAGGAGAGGGAGGGAAGGAGATTGAAGACGAAGAGTGAAGGATAAGGAGAGAGAAGATAGAAGGAAAGAGAGAATCAGAGAGAGGAGTGAGAAGTTGAGGGAGCGGGACAATAAGAGAGAGTGAAGAACAAGGAGAAGGAGGGAGAGAGAAGGAAAGAGAAGGAGAGAGGGGAGAGAAGGAAGGATAAGAATAGAGAAAGAAGTAGAAGGAGGAGAGAGGGAAAGATAAGGAGAGAGGGGGAGACATGAGAGAGAAGGAGAGGGAGAAGGAGCGAGAGGAGGAGGGACATGCAAGGAGAAAGAGAAGGAGAAGGTGGAAAGAGAGATGGAGGAGAGAGGGAAAGAGATGAGAGAGAGAGGGGGGAATGAGAAGGAGAGTGAGAGAGAGAACGAAACGGATAGAGAGAAGGAGGAGAGTTGAGAGAAAGAGAAGTAGAAATAGAAAGAATGGGATAAGGAGAGATAGTGAAAAAGAGAGACGAGACGGAGAGAGAGAGAGAAAGAGAAGGGGGAGGGAGAGGGAAGTAGGATAGTGAAGGAGAGAGAGTACTAAGGAGAGGACAAAAGGAGAAAAAGAGAGAGAAGGAGATGGAGAAGGCGAAGGGTAGAGATGGAGAAAGAAAGAGAGGGATAAGGGGAAGGAGAGAACGAGAGAGAAGGAGATGCAGAGGGTTAGAAAGAGTGAAGAAGCGGAGAGAGACGGAGAAGGAGAAGGAGAAGGAAAAAGACAAGAAGAAAAAGGAGAGAGAGGCAGCGAAGGAGAAGGAGATGGAGAGAAGTTGAGAGAAAAGGTGGAGAGATCGACAAAGGAGGGAGAGAGGGAAGGACGAGAAGGCGAGGGAGAGGGGAACGAGAGAGGTGCGAGAGAGAAGGAGGGGGAAGGAGAAGGAGAAGTGGGGAGAGAGAGATGGAGAGTGTAGGACGAAAGAGAGGGAAATTGGGAAACGGGGAGACGGAACAAGATGATAGACGGAGATGGAGAGAGAGAGCTAGAAGGAGAAGGAGAGAGAGGAGAGGCGGACAGAGGGGGAGAGAGTGACAAGGGAAAGGAGAGGGAGAGAGGAGAGATAGAGGAAGAGAAGTAGAGAGAACCATAGGGAATGAGAGAGAGGGAGAAGGAGAGAGATAAGGAGGGAGTGAAACAGAGGAGGAGAGTGTGAATTAGAACGAGAAGAAGAGAGAGGAGTCCACGATTTACAGAAGCGGAGAGAGAGAAAGAGAAGGAGAGATGAAGAAGCATTGAGAGAGAGAGGAAAGGGAGAGGGAGAAAGAGTGAGAGAAGGGGAGAGAGAGAGAGTCCGTAAGTGAGCTAGATGGAGGAGGACGAGGAGAAGGAGAGAGAGAAGGAATAGGAGATTGGAAGGGAAGGAGAAGGAGAGAAGGAAAGAGAGAGGGAGAAGGAGAAGTAGAGACCAATGGTAAGAAGAGGGAGAAATAGAGAGGAGAGAGAAGGGGGAGAGAGAAAGAGAGAAGGAGAGAGACAAAGAGAGAGGAGGGAGGTAAGGAGGAGAACGAGAAAGGCGGAGAAGGGGAGAGACAAAGGGGGAGGAGAGAGATAAGGAGGAGAACGAGAGGAGTGAGAGAGAGAGTGAAGGTGACGGAGAGGGATGAGAGAGAGAGAGGAGGAAGAGAAGGAGGGAGAAGAAGGGGAGAGAAGAAGAAGGAGAACAAGGAGAGAAAAGGAGAAGGGGAGAGTGGGGAGAAGATGAGGAGAGAGAGAAGGACAAGGGGAGCGAAAGGGGAGGAGACCGAGAAGGAGAAGGAGTGGAAGAGAGGAGAGATAGAGAAGGAGGAGAGAGAAGGAAAGAGAGAGAGAAGAAGGAGACGGAGAGCGAGAGAGTAAGGTAGAGTGAGAGAGGAGGGGAGAGAGTGAAGGAGAGGGAGATGGGGGAGGGGAGGGAGAAGGAGACGGAAACGGAGACGGAGACGGAGAGAGAGGGAGAGAGAAAGAGCGGAGATGGAGATAGAGAGAGAGAGATGCAAGAGGAGAGGGAGAGAGAGAAGGAGAAGGCAAGAGAGAGAGGGGGAGAGACAAGAAGATGAGAGAGATGGAGAAGGAAAAGGGGATAGAGGAGAGGGATTGAAGTAGAGGAGAGGGAGGGAAGGAGATTGAAGACGAAGAGTGAAGGATAAGGAGAGAGAAGATAGAAGGAAAGAGAGAATCAGAGAGAGGAGTGAGAAGTTGAGGGAGCGGGACAATAAGAGAGAGTGAAGAACAAGGAGAAGGAGGGAGAGAGAAGGAAAGAGAAGGAGAGAGGGGAGAGAAGGAAGGATAAGAATAGAGAAAGAAGTAGAAGGAGGAGAGAGGGAAAGATAAGGAGAGAGGGGGAGACATGAGAGAGAAGGAGAGGGAGAAGGAGCGAGAGGAGGAG
The DNA here is from genome assembly GCA_963682175.1 of Triglochin maritima. Classification (NCBI taxonomy): domain Eukaryota; kingdom Viridiplantae; phylum Streptophyta; class Magnoliopsida; order Alismatales; family Juncaginaceae; genus Triglochin; species Triglochin maritima. The sequence continues at coordinate 30,285,335 of OY821776.1, read as the reverse complement.
GGACATGCAAGGAGAAAGAGAAGGAGAAGGTGGAAAGAGAGATGGAGGAGAGAGGGAAAGAGATGAGAGAGAGAGGGGGGAATGAGAAGGAGAGTGAGAGAGAGAACGAAACGGATAGAGAGAAGGAGGAGAGTTGAGAGAAAGAGAAGTAGAAATAGAAAGAATGGGATAAGGAGAGATAGTGAAAAAGAGAGACGAGACGGAGAGAGAGAGAGAAAGAGAAGGGGGAGGGAGAGGGAAGTAGGATAGTGAAGGAGAGAGAGTACTAAGGAGAGGACAAAAGGAGAAAAAGAGAGAGAAGGAGATGGAGAAGGCGAAGGGTAGAGATGGAGAAAGAAAGAGAGGGATAAGGGGAAGGAGAGAACGAGAGAGAAGGAGATGCAGAGGGTTAGAAAGAGTGAAGAAGCGGAGAGAGACGGAGAAGGAGAAGGAGAAGGAAAAAGACAAGAAGAAAAAGGAGAGAGAGGCAGCGAAGGAGAAGGAGATGGAGAGAAGTTGAGAGAAAAGGTGGAGAGATCGACAAAGGAGGGAGAGAGGGAAGGACGAGAAGGCGAGGGAGAGGGGAACGAGAGAGGTGCGAGAGAGAAGGAGGGGGAAGGAGAAGGAGAAGTGGGGAGAGAGAGATGGAGAGTGTAGGACGAAAGAGAGGGAAATTGGGAAACGGGGAGACGGAACAAGATGATAGACGGAGATGGAGAGAGAGAGCTAGAAGGAGAAGGAGAGAGAGGAGAGGCGGACAGAGGGGGAGAGAGTGACAAGGGAAAGGAGAGGGAGAGAGGAGAGATAGAGGAAGAGAAGTAGAGAGAACCATAGGGAATGAGAGAGAGGGAGAAGGAGAGAGATAAGGAGGGAGTGAAACAGAGGAGGAGAGTGTGAATTAGAACGAGAAGAAGAGAGAGGAGTCCACGATTTACAGAAGCGGAGAGAGAGAAAGAGAAGGAGAGATGAAGAAGCATTGAGAGAGAGAGGAAAGGGAGAGGGAGAAAGAGTGAGAGAAGGGGAGAGAGAGAGAGTCCGTAAGTGAGCTAGATGGAGGAGGACGAGGAGAAGGAGAGAGAGAAGGAATAGGAGATTGGAAGGGAAGGAGAAGGAGAGAAGGAAAGAGAGAGGGAGAAGGAGAAGTAGAGACCAATGGTAAGAAGAGGGAGAAATAGAGAGGAGAGAGAAGGGGGAGAGAGAAAGAGAGAAGGAGAGAGACAAAGAGAGAGGAGGGAGGTAAGGAGGAGAACGAGAAAGGCGGAGAAGGGGAGAGACAAAGGGGGAGGAGAGAGATAAGGAGGAGAACGAGAGGAGTGAGAGAGAGAGTGAAGGTGACGGAGAGGGATGAGAGAGAGAGAGGAGGAAGAGAAGGAGGGAGAAGAAGGGGAGAGAAGAAGAAGGAGAACAAGGAGAGAAAAGGAGAAGGGGAGAGTGGGGAGAAGATGAGGAGAGAGAGAAGGACAAGGGGAGCGAAAGGGGAGGAGACCGAGAAGGAGAAGGAGTGGAAGAGAGGAGAGATAGAGAAGGAGGAGAGAGAAGGAAAGAGAGAGAGAAGAAGGAGACGGAGAGCGAGAGAGTAAGGTAGAGTGAGAGAGGAGGGGAGAGAGTGAAGGAGAGGGAGATGGGGGAGGGGAGGGAGAAGGAGACGGAAACGGAGACGGAGACGGAGAGAGAGGGAGAGAGAAAGAGCGGAGATGGAGATAGAGAGAGAGAGATGCAAGAGGAGAGGGAGAGAGAGAAGGAGAAGGCAAGAGAGAGAGGGGGAGAGACAAGAAGATGAGAGAGATGGAGAAGGAAAAGGGGATAGAGGAGAGGGATTGAAGTAGAGGAGAGGGAGGGAAGGAGATTGAAGACGAAGAGTGAAGGATAAGGAGAGAGAAGATAGAAGGAAAGAGAGAATCAGAGAGAGGAGTGAGAAGTTGAGGGAGCGGGACAATAAGAGAGAGTGAAGAACAAGGAGAAGGAGGGAGAGAGAAGGAAAGAGAAGGAGAGAGGGGAGAGAAGGAAGGATAAGAATAGAGAAAGAAGTAGAAGGAGGAGAGAGGGAAAGATAAGGAGAGAGGGGGAGACATGAGAGAGAAGGAGAGGGAGAAGGAGCGAGAGGAGGAGGGACATGCAAGGAGAAAGAGAAGGAGAAGGTGGAAAGAGAGATGGAGGAGAGAGGGAAAGAGATGAGAGAGAGAGGGGGGAATGAGAAGGAGAGTGAGAGAGAGAACGAAACGGATAGAGAGAAGGAGGAGAGTTGAGAGAAAGAGAAGTAGAAATAGAAAGAATGGGATAAGGAGAGATAGTGAAAAAGAGAGACAAGAGACGGAGAGAGAGAGAGAAAGAGAAGGGGGAGGGAGAGGGAAGTAGGATAGTGAAGGAGAGAGAGTACTAAGGAGAGGACAAAAGGAGAAAAAGAGAGAGAAGGAGATGGAGAAGGCGAAGGGTAGAGATGGAGAAAGAAAGAGAGGGATAAGGGGAAGGAGAGAACGAGAGAGAAGGAGATGCAGAGGGTTAGAAAGAGTGAAGAAGCGGAGAGAGACGGAGAAGGAGAAGGAGAAGGAAAAAGACAAGAAGAAAAAGGAGAGAGAGGCAGCGAAGGAGAAGGAGATGGAGAGAAGTTGAGAGAAAAGGTGGAGAGATCGACAAAGGAGGGAGAGAGGGAAGGACGAGAAGGCGAGGGAGAGGGGAACGAGAGAGGTGCGAGAGAGAAGGAGGGGGAAGGAGAAGGAGAAGTGGGGAGAGAGAGATGGAGAGTGTAGGACGAAAGAGAGGGAAATTGGGAAACGGGGAGACGGAACAAGATGATAGACGGAGATGGAGAGAGAGAGCTAGAAGGAGAAGGAGAGAGAGGAGAGGCGGACAGAGGGGGAGAGAGTGACAAGGGAAAGGAGAGGGAGAGAGGAGAGATAGAGGAAGAGAAGTAGAGAGAACCATAGGGAATGAGAGAGAGGGAGAAGGAGAGAGATAAGGAGGGAGTGAAACAGAGGAGGAGAGTGTGAATTAGAACGAGAAGAAGAGAGAGGAGTCCACGATTTACAGAAGCGGAGAGAGAGAAAGAGAAGGAGAGATGAAGAAGCATTGAGAGAGAGAGGAAAGGGAGAGGGAGAAAGAGTGAGAGAAGGGGAGAGAGAGAGAGTCCGTAAGTGAGCTAGATGGAGGAGGACGAGGAGAAGGAGAGAGAGAAGGAATAGGAGATTGGAAGGGAAGGAGAAGGAGAGAAGGAAAGAGAGAGGGAGAAGGAGAAGTAGAGACCAATGGTAAGAAGAGGGAGAAATAGAGAGGAGAGAGAAGGGGGAGAGAGAAAGAGAGAAGGAGAGAGACAAAGAGAGAGGAGGGAGGTAAGGAGGAGAACGAGAAAGGCGGAGAAGGGGAGAGACAAAGGGGGAGGAGAGAGATAAGGAGGAGAACGAGAGGAGTGAGAGAGAGAGTGAAGGTGACGGAGAGGGATGAGAGAGAGAGAGGAGGAAGAGAAGGAGGGAGAAGAAGGGGAGAGAAGAAGAAGGAGAACAAGGAGAGAAAAGGAGAAGGGGAGAGTGGGGAGAAGATGAGGAGAGAGAGAAGGACAAGGGGAGCGAAAGGGGAGGAGACCGAGAAGGAGAAGGAGTGGAAGAGAGGAGAGATAGAGAAGGAGGAGAGAGAAGGAAAGAGAGAGAGAAGAAGGAGACGGAGAGCGAGAGAGTAAGGTAGAGTGAGAGAGGAGGGGAGAGAGTGAAGGAGAGGGAGATGGGGGAGGGGAGGGAGAAGGAGACGGAAACGGAGACGGAGACGGAGAGAGAGGGAGAGAGAAAGAGCGGAGATGGAGATAGAGAGAGAGAGAGATGCAAGAGGAGAGGGAGAGAGAGAAGGAGAAGGCAAGAGAGAGAGGGGGAGAGACAAGAAGATGAGAGAGATGGAGAAGGAAAAGGGGATAGAGGAGAGGGATTGAAGTAGAGGAGAGGGAGGGAAGGAGATTGAAGACGAAGAGTGAAGGATAAGGAGAGAGAAGATAGAAGGAAAGAGAGAATCAGAGAGAGGAGTGAGAAGTTGAGGGAGCGGGACAATAAGAGAGAGTGAAGAACAAGGAGAAGGAGGGAGAGAGAAGGAAAGAGAAGGAGAGAGGGGAGAGAAGGAAGGATAAGAATAGAGAAAGAAGTAGAAGGAGGAGAGAGGGAAAGATAAGGAGAGAGGGGGAGACATGAGAGAGAAGGAGAGGGAGAAGGAGCGAGAGGAGGAGGGACATGCAAGGAGAAAGAGAAGGAGAAGGTGGAAAGAGAGATGGAGGAGAGAGGGAAAGAGATGAGAGAGAGAGGGGGGAATGAGAAGGAGAGTGAGAGAGAGAACGAAACGGATAGAGAGAAGGAGGAGAGTTGAGAGAAAGAGAAGTAGAAATAGAAAGAATGGGATAAGGAGAGATAGTGAAAAAGAGAGACAAGAGACGGAGAGAGAGAGAGAGAAAGAGAAGGGGGAGGGAGAGGGAGAGGGAAGTAGGATAGTGAAGGAGAGAGAGTACTAAGGAGAGGACAAAAGGAGAAAAAGAGAGAGAAGGAGATGGAGAAGGCGAAGGGTAGAGATGGAGAAAGAAAGAGAGGGATAAGGGGAAGGAGAGAACGAGAGAGAAGGAGATGCAGAGGGTTAGAAAGAGTGAAGAAGCGGAGAGAGACGGAGAAGGAGAAGGAGAAGGAAAAAGACAAGAAGAAAAAGGAGAGAGAGGCAGCGAAGGAGAAGGAGATGGAGAGAAGTTGAGAGAAAAGGTGGAGAGATCGACAAAGGAGGGAGAGAGGGAAGGACGAGAAGGCGAGGGAGAGGGGAACGAGAGAGGTGCGAGAGAGAAGGAGGGGGAAGGAGAAGGAGAAGTGGGGAGAGAGAGATGGAGAGTGTAGGACGAAAGAGAGGGAAATTGGGAAACGGGGAGACGGAACAAGATGATAGACGGAGATGGAGAGAGAGAGCTAGAAGGAGAAGGAGAGAGAGGAGAGGCGGACAGAGGGGGAGAGAGTGAGAAGGGAAAGGAGAGGGAGAGAGGAGAGATAGAGGAAGAGAAGTAGAGAGAACCATAGGGAATGAGAGAGAGGGAGAAGGAGAGAGATAAGGAGGGAGTGAAACAGAGGAGGAGAGTGTGAATTAGAACGAGAAGAAGAGAGAGGAGAGAGAGGAGTCCACGATTTACAGAAGCGGAGAGAGAGAAAGAGAAGGAGAGATGAAGAAGCATTGAGAGAGAGAGAGGAAAGGGAGAGGGAGAAAGAGTGAGAGAAGGGGAGAGAGAGAGAGTCCGTAAGTGAGCTAGATGGAGGAGGACGAGGAGAAGGAGAGAGAGAAGGAATAGGAGATTGGAAGGGAAGGAGAAGGAGAGAAGGAAAGAGAGAGGGAGAAGGAGAAGTAGAGACCAATGGTAAGAAGAGGGAGAAATAGAGAGGAGAGAGAAGGGGGAGAGAGAAAGAGAGAAGGAGAGAGACAAAGAGAGAGGAGGGAGGTAAGGAGGAGAACGAGAAAGGCGGAGAAGGGGAGAGACAAAGGGGGAGGAGAGAGATAAGGAGGAGAACGAGAGGAGTGAGAGAGAGAGTGAAGGTGACGGAGAGGGATGAGAGAGAGAGAGGAGGAAGAGAAGGAGGGAGAAGAAGGGGAGAGAAGAAGAAGGAGAACAAGGAGAGAAAAGGAGAAGGGGAGAGTGGGGAGAAGATGAGGAGAGAGAGAAGGACAAGGGGAGCGAAAGGGGAGGAGACCGAGAAGGAGAAGGAGTGGAAGAGAGGAGAGATAGAGAAGGAGGAGAGAGAAGGAAAGAGAGAGAGAAGAAGGAGACGGAGAGCGAGAGAGTAAGGTAGAGTGAGAGAGGAGGGGAGAGAGTGAAGGAGAGGGAGATGGGGGAGGGGAGGGAGAAGGAGACGGAAACGGAGACGGAGACGGAGAGAGAGGGAGAGAGAAAGAGCGGAGATGGAGATAGAGAGAGAGAGAGATGCAAGAGGAGAGGGAGAGAGAGAAGGAGAAGGCAAGAGAGAGAGGGGGAGAGACAAGAAGATGAGAGAGATGGAGAAGGAAAAGGGGATAGAGGAGAGGGATTGAAGTAGAGGAGAGGGAGGGAAGGAGATTGAAGACGAAGAGTGAAGGATAAGGAGAGAGAAGATAGAAGGAAAGAGAGAATCAGAGAGAGGAGTGAGAAGTTGAGGGAGCGGGACAATAAGAGAGAGTGAAGAACAAGGAGAAGGAGGGAGAGAGAAGGAAAGAGAAGGAGAGAGGGGAGAGAAGGAAGGATAAGAATAGAGAAAGAAGTAGAAGGAGGAGAGAGGGAAAGATAAGGAGAGAGGGGGAGACATGAGAGAGAAGGAGAGGGAGAAGGAGCGAGAGGAGGAGGGACATGCAAGGAGAAAGAGAAGGAGAAGGTGGAAAGAGAGATGGAGGAGAGAGGGAAAGAGATGAGAGAGAGAGGGGGGAATGAGAAGGAGAGTGAGAGAGAGAACGAAACGGATAGAGAGAAGGAGGAGAGTTGAGAGAAAGAGAAGTAGAAATAGAAAGAATGGGATAAGGAGAGATAGTGAAAAAGAGAGACAAGAGACGGAGAGAGAGAGAGAAAGAGAAGGGGGAGGGAGAGGGAGAGGGAAGTAGGATAGTGAAGGAGAGAGAGTACTAAGGAGAGGACAAAAGGAGAAAAAGAGAGAGAAGGAGATGGAGAAGGCGAAGGGTAGAGATGGAGAAAGAAAGAGAGGGATAAGGGGAAGGAGAGAACGAGAGAGAAGGAGATGCAGAGGGTTAGAAAGAGTGAAGAAGCGGAGAGAGACGGAGAAGGAGAAGGAGAAGGAAAAAGACAAGAAGAAAAAGGAGAGAGAGGCAGCGAAGGAGAAGGAGATGGAGAGAAGTTGAGAGAAAAGGTGGAGAGATCGACAAAGGAGGGAGAGAGGGAAGGACGAGAAGGCGAGGGAGAGGGGAACGAGAGAGGTGCGAGAGAGAAGGAGGGGGAAGGAGAAGGAGAAGTGGGGAGAGAGAGATGGAGAGTGTAGGACGAAAGAGAGGGAAATTGGGAAACGGGGAGACGGAACAAGATGATAGACGGAGATGGAGAGAGAGAGCTAGAAGGAGAAGGAGAGAGAGGAGAGGCGGACAGAGGGGGAGAGAGTGAGAAGGGAAAGGAGAGGGAGAGAGGAGAGATAGAGGAAGAGAAGTAGAGAGAACCATAGGGAATGAGAGAGAGGGAGAAGGAGAGAGATAAGGAGGGAGTGAAACAGAGGAGGAGAGTGTGAATTAGAACGAGAAGAAGAGAGAGGAGAGAGAGGAGTCCACGATTTACAGAAGCGGAGAGAGAGAAAGAGAAGGAGAGATGAAGAAGCATTGAGAGAGAGAGAGGAAAGGGAGAGGGAGAAAGAGTGAGAGAAGGGGAGAGAGAGAGAGTCCGTAAGTGAGCTAGATGGAGGAGGACGAGGAGAAGGAGAGAGAGAAGGAATAGGAGATTGGAAGGGAAGGAGAAGGAGAGAAGGAAAGAGAGAGGGAGAAGGAGAAGTAGAGACCAATGGTAAGAAGAGGGAGAAATAGAGAGGAGAGAGAAGGGGGAGAGAGAAAGAGAGAAGGAGAGAGACAAAGAGAGAGGAGGGAGGTAAGGAGGAGAACGAGAAAGGCGGAGAAGGGGAGAGACAAAGGGGGAGGAGAGAGATAAGGAGGAGAACGAGAGGAGTGAGAGAGAGAGTGAAGGTGACGGAGAGGGATGAGAGAGAGAGAGGAGGAAGAGAAGGAGGGAGAAGAAGGGGAGAGAAGAAGAAGGAGAACAAGGAGAGAAAAGGAGAAGGGGAGAGTGGGGAGAAGATGAGGAGAGAGAGAAGGACAAGGGGAGCGAAAGGGGAGGAGACCGAGAAGGAGTGGAAGAGAGGAGAGATAGAGAAGGAGGAGAGAGAAGGAAAGAGAGAGAGAAGAAGGAGACGGAGAGCGAGAGAGTAAGGTAGAGTGAGAGAGGAGGGGAGAGAGTGAAGGAGAGGGAGATGGGGGAGGGGAGGGAGAAGGAGACGGAAACGGAGACGGAGACGGAGAGAGAGGGAGAGAGAAAGAGCGGAGATGGAGATAGAGAGAGAGAGAGATGCAAGAGGAGAGGGAGAGAGAGAAGGAGAAGGCAAGAGAGAGAGGGGGAGAGACAAGAAGATGAGAGAGATGGAGAAGGAAAAGGGGATAGAGGAGAGGGATTGAAGTAGAGGAGAGGGAGGGAAGGAGATTGAAGACGAAGAGTGAAGGATAAGGAGAGAGAAGATAGAAGGAAAGAGAGAATCAGAGAGAGGAGTGAGAAGTTGAGGGAGCGGGACAATAAGAGAGAGTGAAGAACAAGGAGAAGGAGGGAGAGAGAAGGAAAGAGAAGGAGAGAGGGGAGAGAAGGAAGGATAAGAATAGAGAAAGAAGTAGAAGGAGGAGAGAGGGAAAGATAAGGAGAGAGGGGGAGACATGAGAGAGAAGGAGAGGGAGAAGGAGCGAGAGGAGGAGGGACATGCAAGGAGAAAGAGAAGGAGAAGGTGGAAAGAGAGATGGAGGAGAGAGGGAAAGAGATGAGAGAGAGAGGGGGGAATGAGAAGGAGAGTGAGAGAGAGAACGAAACGGATAGAGAGAAGGAGGAGAGTTGAGAGAAAGAGAAGTAGAAATAGAAAGAATGGGATAAGGAGAGATAGTGAAAAAGAGAGACAAGAGACGGAGAGAGAGAGAGAAAGAGAAGGGGGAGGGAGAGGGAGAGGGAAGTAGGATAGTGAAGGAGAGAGAGTACTAAGGAGAGGACAAAAGGAGAAAAAGAGAGAGAAGGAGATGGAGAAGGCGAAGGGTAGAGATGGAGAAAGAAAGAGAGGGATAAGGGGAAGGAGAGAACGAGAGAGAAGGAGATGCAGAGGGTTAGAAAGAGTGAAGAAGCGGAGAGAGACGGAGAAGGAGAAGGAGAAGGAAAAAGACAAGAAGAAAAAGGAGAGAGAGGCAGCGAAGGAGAAGGAGATGGAGAGAAGTTGAGAGAAAAGGTGGAGAGATCGACAAAGGAGGGAGAGAGGGAAGGACGAGAAGGCGAGGGAGAGGGGAACGAGAGAGGTGCGAGAGAGAAGGAGGGGGAAGGAGAAGGAGAAGTGGGGAGAGAGAGATGGAGAGTGTAGGACGAAAGAGAGGGAAATTGGGAAACGGGGAGACGGAACAAGATGATAGACGGAGATGGAGAGAGAGAGCTAGAAGGAGAAGGAGAGAGAGGAGAGGCGGACAGAGGGGGAGAGAGTGAGAAGGGAAAGGAGAGGGAGAGAGGAGAGATAGAGGAAGAGAAGTAGAGAGAACCATAGGGAATGAGAGAGAGGGAGAAGGAGAGAGATAAGGAGGGAGTGAAACAGAGGAGGAGAGTGTGAATTAGAACGAGAAGAAGAGAGAGGAGAGAGAGGAGTCCACGATTTACAGAAGCGGAGAGAGAGAAAGAGAAGGAGAGATGAAGAAGCATTGAGAGAGAGAGAGGAAAGGGAGAGGGAGAAAGAGTGAGAGAAGGGGAGAGAGAGAGAGTCCGTAAGTGAGCTAGATGGAGGAGGACGAGGAGAAGGAGAGAGAGAAGGAATAGGAGATTGGAAGGGAAGGAGAAGGAGAGAAGGAAAGAGAGAGGGAGAAGGAGAAGTAGAGACCAATGGTAAGAAGAGGGAGAAATAGAGAGGAGAGAGAAGGGGGAGAGAGAAAGAGAGAAGGAGAGAGACAAAGAGAGAGGAGGGAGGTAAGGAGGAGAACGAGAAAGGCGGAGAAGGGGAGAGACAAAGGGGGAGGAGAGAGATAAGGAGGAGAACGAGAGGAGTGAGAGAGAGAGTGAAGGTGACGGAGAGGGATGAGAGAGAGAGAGGAGGAAGAGAAGGAGGGAGAAGAAGGGGAGAGAAGAAGAAGGAGAACAAGGAGAGAAAAGGAGAAGGGGAGAGTGGGGAGAAGATGAGGAGAGAGAGAAGGACAAGGGGAGCGAAAGGGGAGGAGACCGAGAAGGAGAAGGAGTGGAAGAGAGGAGAGATAGAGAAGGAGGAGAGAGAAGGAAAGAGAGAGAGAAGAAGGAGACGGAGAGCGAGAGAGTAAGGTAGAGTGAGAGAGGAGGGGAGAGAGTGAAGGAGAGGGAGATGGGGGAGGGGAGGGAGAAGGAGACGGAAACGGAGACGGAGACGGAGAGAGAGGGAGAGAGAAAGAGCGGAGATGGAGATAGAGAGAGAGAGATGCAAGAGGAGAGGGAGAGAGAGAAGGAGAAGGCAAGAGAGAGAGGGGGAGAGACAAGAAGATGAGAGAGATGGAGAAGGAAAAGGGGATAGAGGAGAGGGATTGAAGTAGAGGAGAGGGAGGGAAGGAGATTGAAGACGAAGAGTGAAGGATAAGGAGAGAGAAGATAGAAGGAAAGAGAGAATCAGAGAGAGGAGTGAGAAGTTGAGGGAGCGGGACAATAAGAGAGAGTGAAGAACAAGGAGAAGGAGGGAGAGAGAAGGAAAGAGAAGGAGAGAGGGGAGAGAAGGAAGGATAAGAATAGAGAAAGAAGTAGAAGGAGGAGAGAGGGAAAGATAAGGAGAGAGGGGGAGACATGAGAGAGAAGGAGAGGGAGAAGGAGCGAGAGGAGGAGGGACATGCAAGGAGAAAGAGAAGGAGAAGGTGGAAAGAGAGATGGAGGAGAGAGGGAAAGAGATGAGAGAGAGAGGGGGGAATGAGAAGGAGAGTGAGAGAGAGAACGAAACGGATAGAGAGAAGGAGGAGAGTTGAGAGAAAGAGAAGTAGAAATAGAAAGAATGGGATAAGGAGAGATAGTGAAAAAGAGAGACAAGAGACGGAGAGAGAGAGAGAAAGAGAAGGGGGAGGGAGAGGGAGAGGGAAGTAGGATAGTGAAGGAGAGAGAGTACTAAGGAGAGGACAAAAGGAGAAAAAGAGAGAGAAGGAGATGGAGAAGGCGAAGGGTAGAGATGGAGAAAGAAAGAGAGGGATAAGGGGAAGGAGAGAACGAGAGAGAAGGAGATGCAGAGGGTTAGAAAGAGTGAAGAAGCGGAGAGAGACGGAGAAGGAGAAGGAGAAGGAAAAAGACAAGAAGAAAAAGGAGAGAGAGGCAGCGAAGGAGAAGGAGATGGAGAGAAGTTGAGAGAAAAGGTGGAGAGATCGACAAAGGAGGGAGAGAGGGAAGGACGAGAAGGCGAGGGAGAGGGGAACGAGAGAGGTGCGAGAGAGAAGGAGGGGGAAGGAGAAGGAGAAGTGGGGAGAGAGAGATGGAGAGTGTAGGACGAAAGAGAGGGAAATTGGGAAACGGGGAGACGGAACAAGATGATAGACGGAGATGGAGAGAGAGAGCTAGAAGGAGAAGGAGAGAGAGGAGAGGCGGACAGAGGGGGAGAGAGTGAGAAGGGAAAGGAGAGGGAGAGAGGAGAGATAGAGGAAGAGAAGTAGAGAGAACCATAGGGAATGAGAGAGAGGGAGAAGGAGAGAGATAAGGAGGGAGTGAAACAGAGGAGGAGAGTGTGAATTAGAACGAGAAGAAGAGAGAGGAGAGAGAGGAGTCCACGATTTACAGAAGCGGAGAGAGAGAAAGAGAAGGAGAGATGAAGAAGCATTGAGAGAGAGAGAGGAAAGGGAGAGGGAGAAAGAGTGAGAGAAGGGGAGAGAGAGAGAGTCCGTAAGTGAGCTAGATGGAGGAGGACGAGGAGAAGGAGAGAGAGAAGGAATAGGAGATTGGAAGGGAAGGAGAAGGAGAGAAGGAAAGAGAGAGGGAGAAGGAGAAGTAGAGACCAATGGTAAGAAGAGGGAGAAATAGAGAGGAGAGAGAAGGGGGAGAGAGAAAGAGAGAAGGAGAGAGACAAAGAGAGAGGAGGGAGGTAAGGAGGAGAACGAGAAAGGCGGAGAAGGGGAGAGACAAAGGGGGAGGAGAGAGATAAGGAGGAGAACGAGAGGAGTGAGAGAGAGAGTGAAGGTGACGGAGAGGGATGAGAGAGAGAGAGGAGGAAGAGAAGGAGGGAGAAGAAGGGGAGAGAAGAAGAAGGAGAACAAGGAGAGAAAAGGAGAAGGGGAGAGTGGGGAGAAGATGAGGAGAGAGAGAAGGACAAGGGGAGCGAAAGGGGAGGAGACCGAGAAGGAGAAGGAGTGGAAGAGAGGAGAGATAGAGAAGGAGGAGAGAGAAGGAAAGAGAGAGAGAAGAAGGAGACGGAGAGCGAGAGAGTAAGGTAGAGTGAGAGAGGAGGGGAGAGAGTGAAGGAGAGGGAGATGGGGGAGGGGAGGGAGAAGGAGACGGAAACGGAGACGGAGACGGAGAGAGAGGGAGAGAGAAAGAGCGGAGATGGAGATAGAGAGAGAGAGAGATGCAAGAGGAGAGGGAGAGAGAGAAGGAGAAGGCAAGAGAGAGAGGGGGAGAGACAAGAAGATGAGAGAGATGGAGAAGGAAAAGGGGATAGAGGAGAGGGAGGGAAGGAGATTGAAGACGAAGAGTGAAGGATAAGGAGAGAGAAGATAGAAGGAAAGAGAGAATCAGAGAGAGGAGTGAGAAGTTGAGGGAGCGGGACAATAAGAGAGAGTGAAGAACAAGGAGAAGGAGGGAGAGAGAAGGAAAGAGAAGGAGAGAGGGGAGAGAAGGAAGGATAAGAATAGAGAAAGAAGTAGAAGGAGGAGAGAGGGAAAGATAAGGAGAGAGGGGGAGACATGAGAGAGAAGGAGAGGGAGAAGGAGCGAGAGGAGGAGGGACATGCAAGGAGAAAGAGAAGGAGAAGGTGGAAAGAGAGATGGAGGAGAGAGGGAAAGAGATGAGAGAGAGAGGGGGGAATGAGAAGGAGAGTGAGAGAGAGAACGAAACGGATAGAGAGAAGGAGGAGAGTTGAGAGAAAGAGAAGTAGAAATAGAAAGAATGGGATAAGGAGAGATAGTGAAAAAGAGAGACAAGAGACGGAGAGAGAGAGAGAAAGAGAAGGGGGAGGGAGAGGGAGAGGGAAGTAGGATAGTGAAGGAGAGAGAGTACTAAGGAGAGGACAAAAGGAGAAAAAGAGAGAGAAGGAGATGGAGAAGGCGAAGGGTAGAGATGGAGAAAGAAAGAGAGGGATAAGGGGAAGGAGAGAACGAGAGAGAAGGAGATGCAGAGGGTTAGAAAGAGTGAAGAAGCGGAGAGAGACGGAGAAGGAGAAGGAGAAGGAAAAAGACAAGAAGAAAAAGGAGAGAGAGGCAGCGAAGGAGAAGGAGATGGAGAGAAGTTGAGAGAAAAGGTGGAGAGATCGACAAAGGAGGGAGAGAGGGAAGGACGAGAAGGCGAGGGAGAGGGGAACGAGAGAGGTGCGAGAGAGAAGGAGGGGGAAGGAGAAGGAGAAGTGGGGAGAGAGAGATGGAGAGTGTAGGACGAAAGAGAGGGAAATTGGGAAACGGGGAGACGGAACAAGATGATAGACGGAGATGGAGAGAGAGAGCTAGAAGGAGAAGGAGAGAGAGGAGAGGCGGACAGAGGGGGAGAGAGTGAGAAGGGAAAGGAGAGGGAGAGAGGAGAGATAGAGGAAGAGAAGTAGAGAGAACCATAGGGAATGAGAGAGAGGGAGAAGGAGAGAGATAAGGAGGGAGTGAAACAGAGGAGGAGAGTGTGAATTAGAACGAGAAGAAGAGAGAGGAGAGAGAGGAGTCCACGATTTACAGAAGCGGAGAGAGAGAAAGAGAAGGAGAGATGAAGAAGCATTGAGAGAGAGAGAGGAAAGGGAGAGGGAGAAAGAGTGAGAGAAGGGGAGAGAGAGAGAGTCCGTAAGTGAGCTAGATGGAGGAGGACGAGGAGAAGGAGAGAGAGAAGGAATAGGAGATTGGAAGGGAAGGAGAAGGAGAGAAGGAAAGAGAGAGGGAGAAGGAGAAGTAGAGACCAATGGTAAGAAGAGGGAGAAATAGAGAGGAGAGAGAAGGGGGAGAGAGAAAGAGAGAAGGAGAGAGACAAAGAGAGAGGAGGGAGGTAAGGAGGAGAACGAGAAAGGCGGAGAAGGGGAGAGACAAAGGGGGAGGAGAGAGATAAGGAGGAGAACGAGAGGAGTGAGAGAGAGAGTGAAGGTGACGGAGAGGGATGAGAGAGAGAGAGGAGGAAGAGAAGGAGGGAGAAGAAGGGGAGAGAAGAAGAAGGAGAACAAGGAGAGAAAAGGAGAAGGGGAGAGTGGGGAGAAGATGAGGAGAGAGAGAAGGACAAGGGGAGCGAAAGGGGAGGAGACCGAGAAGGAGAAGGAGTGGAAGAGAGGAGAGATAGAGAAGGAGGAGAGAGAAGGAAAGAGAGAGAGAAGAAGGAGACGGAGAGCGAGAGAGTAAGGTAGAGTGAGAGAGGAGGGGAGAGAGTGAAGGAGAGGGAGATGGGGGAGGGGAGGGAGAAGGAGACGGAAACGGAGACGGAGACGGAGAGAGAGGGAGAGAGAAAGAGCGGAGATGGAGATAGAGAGAGAGAGAGATGCAAGAGGAGAGGGAGAGAGAGAAGGAGAAGGCAAGAGAGAGAGGGGGAGAGACAAGAAGATGAGAGAGATGGAGAAGGAAAAGGGGATAGAGGAGAGGGATTGAAGTAGAGGAGAGGGAGGGAAGGAGATTGAAGACGAAGAGTGAAGGATAAGGAGAGAGAAGATAGAAGGAAAGAGAGAATCAGAGAGAGGAGTGAGAAGTTGAGGGAGCGGGACAATAAGAGAGAGTGAAGAACAAGGAGAAGGAGGGAGAGAGAAGGAAAGAGAAGGAGAGAGGGGAGAGAAGGAAGGATAAGAATAGAGAAAGAAGTAGAAGGAGGAGAGAGGGAAAGATAAGGAGAGAGGGGGAGACATGAGAGAGAAGGAGAGGGAGAAGGAGCGAGAGGAGGAGGGACATGCAAGGAGAAAGAGAAGGAGAAGGTGGAAAGAGAGATGGAGGAGAGAGGGAAAGAGATGAGAGAGAGAGGGGGGAATGAGAAGGAGAGTGAGAGAGAGAACGAAACGGATAGAGAGAAGGAGGAGAGTTGAGAGAAAGAGAAGTAGAAATAGAAAGAATGGGATAAGGAGAGATAGTGAAAAAGAGAGACAAGAGACGGAGAGAGAGAGAGAAAGAGAAGGGGGAGGGAGAGGGAGAGGGAAGTAGGATAGTGAAGGAGAGAGAGTACTAAGGAGAGGACAAAAGGAGAAAAAGAGAGAGAAGGAGATGGAGAAGGCGAAGGGTAGAGATGGAGAAAGAAAGAGAGGGATAAGGGGAAGGAGAGAACGAGAGAGAAGGAGATGCAGAGGGTTAGAAAGAGTGAAGAAGCGGAGAGAGACGGAGAAGGAGAAGGAGAAGGAAAAAGACAAGAAGAAAAAGGAGAGAGAGGCAGCGAAGGAGAAGGAGATGGAGAGAAGTTGAGAGAAAAGGTGGAGAGATCGACAAAGGAGGGAGAGAGGGAAGGACGAGAAGGCGAGGGAGAGGGGAACGAGAGAGGTGCGAGAGAGAAGGAGGGGGAAGGAGAAGGAGAAGTGGGGAGAGAGAGATGGAGAGTGTAGGACGAAAGAGAGGGAAATTGGGAAACGGGGAGACGGAACAAGATGATAGACGGAGATGGAGAGAGAGAGCTAGAAGGAGAAGGAGAGAGAGGAGAGGCGGACAGAGGGGGAGAGAGTGAGAAGGGAAAGGAGAGGGAGAGAGGAGAGATAGAGGAAGAGAAGTAGAGAGAACCATAGGGAATGAGAGAGAGGGAGAAGGAGAGAGATAAGGAGGGAGTGAAACAGAGGAGGAGAGTGTGAATTAGAACGAGAAGAAGAGAGAGGAGAGAGAGGAGTCCACGATTTACAGAAGCGGAGAGAGAGAAAGAGAAGGAGAGATGAAGAAGCATTGAGAGAGAGAGAGGAAAGGGAGAGGGAGAAAGAGTGAGAGAAGGGGAGAGAGAGAGAGTCCGTAAGTGAGCTAGATGGAGGAGGACGAGGAGAAGGAGAGAGAGAAGGAATAGGAGATTGGAAGGGAAGGAGAAGGAGAGAAGGAAAGAGAGAGGGAGAAGGAGAAGTAGAGACCAATGGTAAGAAGAGGGAGAAATAGAGAGGAGAGAGAAGGGGGAGAGAGAAAGAGAGAAGGAGAGAGACAAAGAGAGAGGAGGGAGGTAAGGAGGAGAACGAGAAAGGCGGAGAAGGGGAGAGACAAAGGGGGAGGAGAGAGATAAGGAGGAGAACGAGAGGAGTGAGAGAGAGAGTGAAGGTGACGGAGAGGGATGAGAGAGAGAGAGGAGGAAGAGAAGGAGGGAGAAGAAGGGGAGAGAAGAAGAAGGAGAACAAGGAGAGAAAAGGAGAAGGGGAGAGTGGGGAGAAGATGAGGAGAGAGAGAAGGACAAGGGGAGCGAAAGGGGAGGAGACCGAGAAGGAGTGGAAGAGAGGAGAGATAGAGAAGGAGGAGAGAGAAGGAAAGAGAGAGAGAAGAAGGAGACGGAGAGCGAGAGAGTAAGGTAGAGTGAGAGAGGAGGGGAGAGAGTGAAGGAGAGGGAGATGGGGGAGGGGAGGGAGAAGGAGACGGAAACGGAGACGGAGACGGAGAGAGAGGGAGAGAGAAAGAGCGGAGATGGAGATAGAGAGAGAGAGAGATGCAAGAGGAGAGGGAGAGAGAGAAGGAGAAGGCAAGAGAGAGAGGGGGAGAGACAAGAAGATGAGAGAGATGGAGAAGGAAAAGGGGATAGAGGAGAGGGATTGAAGTAGAGGAGAGGGAGGGAAGGAGATTGAAGACGAAGAGTGAAGGATAAGGAGAGAGAAGATAGAAGGAAAGAGAGAATCAGAGAGAGGAGTGAGAAGTTGAGGGAGCGGGACAATAAGAGAGAGTGAAGAACAAGGAGAAGGAGGGAGAGAGAAGGAAAGAGAAGGAGAGAGGGGAGAGAAGGAAGGATAAGAATAGAGAAAGAAGTAGAAGGAGGAGAGAGGGAAAGATAAGGAGAGAGGGGGAGACATGAGAGAGAAGGAGAGGGAGAAGGAGCGAGAGGAGGAGGGACATGCAAGGAGAAAGAGAAGGAGAAGGTGGAAAGAGAGATGGAGGAGAGAGGGAAAGAGATGAGAGAGAGAGGGGGGAATGAGAAGGAGAGTGAGAGAGAGAACGAAACGGATAGAGAGAAGGAGGAGAGTTGAGAGAAAGAGAAGTAGAAATAGAAAGAATGGGATAAGGAGAGATAGTGAAAAAGAGAGACAAGAGACGGAGAGAGAGAGAGAAAGAGAAGGGGGAGGGAGAGGGAGAGGGAAGTAGGATAGTGAAGGAGAGAGAGTACTAAGGAGAGGACAAAAGGAGAAAAAGAGAGAGAAGGAGATGGAGAAGGCGAAGGGTAGAGATGGAGAAAGAAAGAGAGGGATAAGGGGAAGGAGAGAACGAGAGAGAAGGAGATGCAGAGGGTTAGAAAGAGTGAAGAAGCGGAGAGAGACGGAGAAGGAGAAGGAGAAGGAAAAAGACAAGAAGAAAAAGGAGAGAGAGGCAGCGAAGGAGAAGGAGATGGAGAGAAGTTGAGAGAAAAGGTGGAGAGATCGACAAAGGAGGGAGAGAGGGAAGGACGAGAAGGCGAGGGAGAGGGGAACGAGAGAGGTGCGAGAGAGAAGGAGGGGGAAGGAGAAGGAGAAGTGGGGAGAGAGAGATGGAGAGTGTAGGACGAAAGAGAGGGAAATTGGGAAACGGGGAGACGGAACAAGATGATAGACGGAGATGGAGAGAGAGAGCTAGAAGGAGAAGGAGAGAGAGGAGAGGCGGACAGAGGGGGAGAGAGTGAGAAGGGAAAGGAGAGGGAGAGAGGAGAGATAGAGGAAGAGAAGTAGAGAGAACCATAGGGAATGAGAGAGAGGGAGAAGGAGAGAGATAAGGAGGGAGTGAAACAGAGGAGGAGAGTGTGAATTAGAACGAGAAGAAGAGAGAGGAGAGAGAGGAGTCCACGATTTACAGAAGCGGAGAGAGAGAAAGAGAAGGAGAGATGAAGAAGCATTGAGAGAGAGAGAGGAAAGGGAGAGGGAGAAAGAGTGAGAGAAGGGGAGAGAGAGAGAGTCCGTAAGTGAGCTAGATGGAGGAGGACGAGGAGAAGGAGAGAGAGAAGGAATAGGAGATTGGAAGGGAAGGAGAAGGAGAGAAGGAAAGAGAGAGGGAGAAGGAGAAGTAGAGACCAATGGTAAGAAGAGGGAGAAATAGAGAGGAGAGAGAAGGGGGAGAGAGAAAGAGAGAAGGAGAGAGACAAAGAGAGAGGAGGGAGGTAAGGAGGAGAACGAGAAAGGCGGAGAAGGGGAGAGACAAAGGGGGAGGAGAGAGATAAGGAGGAGAACGAGAGGAGTGAGAGAGAGAGTGAAGGTGACGGAGAGGGATGAGAGAGAGAGAGGAGGAAGAGAAGGAGGGAGAAGAAGGGGAGAGAAGAAGAAGGAGAACAAGGAGAGAAAAGGAGAAGGGGAGAGTGGGGAGAAGATGAGGAGAGAGAGAAGGACAAGGGGAGCGAAAGGGGAGGAGACCGAGAAGGAGAAGGAGTGGAAGAGAGGAGAGATAGAGAAGGAGGAGAGAGAAGGAAAGAGAGAGAGAAGAAGGAGACGGAGAGCGAGAGAGTAAGGTAGAGTGAGAGAGGAGGGGAGAGAGTGAAGGAGAGGGAGATGGGGGAGGGGAGGGAGAAGGAGACGGAAACGGAGACGGAGACGGAGAGAGAGGGAGAGAGAAAGAGCGGAGATGGAGATAGAGAGAGAGAGAGATGCAAGAGGAGAGGGAGAGAGAGAAGGAGAAGGCAAGAGAGAGAGGGGGAGAGACAAGAAGATGAGAGAGATGGAGAAGGAAAAGGGGATAGAGGAGAGGGATTGAAGTAGAGGAGAGGGAGGGAAGGAGATTGAAGACGAAGAGTGAAGGATAAGGAGAGAGAAGATAGAAGGAAAGAGAGAATCAGAGAGAGGAGTGAGAAGTTGAGGGAGCGGGACAATAAGAGAGAGTGAAGAACAAGGAGAAGGAGGGAGAGAGAAGGAAAGAGAAGGAGAGAGGGGAGAGAAGGAAGGATAAGAATAGAGAAAGAAGTAGAAGGAGGAGAGAGGGAAAGATAAGGAGAGAGGGGGAGACATGAGAGAGAAGGAGAGGGAGAAGGAGCGAGAGGAGGAGGGACATGCAAGGAGAAAGAGAAGGAGAAGGTGGAAAGAGAGATGGAGGAGAGAGGGAAAGAGATGAGAGAGAGAGGGGGGAATGAGAAGGAGAGTGAGAGAGAGAACGAAACGGATAGAGAGAAGGAGGAGAGTTGAGAGAAAGAGAAGTAGAAATAGAAAGAATGGGATAAGGAGAGATAGTGAAAAAGAGAGACAAGAGACGGAGAGAGAGAGAGAAAGAGAAGGGGGAGGGAGAGGGAGAGGGAAGTAGGATAGTGAAGGAGAGAGAGTACTAAGGAGAGGACAAAAGGAGAAAAAGAGAGAGAAGGAGATGGAGAAGGCGAAGGGTAGAGATGGAGAAAGAAAGAGAGGGATAAGGGGAAGGAGAGAACGAGAGAGAAGGAGATGCAGAGGGTTAGAAAGAGTGAAGAAGCGGAGAGAGACGGAGAAGGAGAAGGAGAAGGAAAAAGACAAGAAGAAAAAGGAGAGAGAGGCAGCGAAGGAGAAGGAGATGGAGAGAAGTTGAGAGAAAAGGTGGAGAGATCGACAAAGGAGGGAGAGAGGGAAGGACGAGAAGGCGAGGGAGAGGGGAACGAGAGAGGTGCGAGAGAGAAGGAGGGGGAAGGAGAAGGAGAAGTGGGGAGAGAGAGATGGAGAGTGTAGGACGAAAGAGAGGGAAATTGGGAAACGGGGAGACGGAACAAGATGATAGACGGAGATGGAGAGAGAGAGCTAGAAGGAGAAGGAGAGAGAGGAGAGGCGGACAGAGGGGGAGAGAGTGAGAAGGGAAAGGAGAGGGAGAGAGGAGAGATAGAGGAAGAGAAGTAGAGAGAACCATAGGGAATGAGAGAGAGGGAGAAGGAGAGAGATAAGGAGGGAGTGAAACAGAGGAGGAGAGTGTGAATTAGAACGAGAAGAAGAGAGAGGAGAGAGAGGAGTCCACGATTTACAGAAGCGGAGAGAGAGAAAGAGAAGGAGAGATGAAGAAGCATTGAGAGAGAGAGAGGAAAGGGAGAGGGAGAAAGAGTGAGAGAAGGGGAGAGAGAGAGAGTCCGTAAGTGAGCTAGATGGAGGAGGACGAGGAGAAGGAGAGAGAGAAGGAATAGGAGATTGGAAGGGAAGGAGAAGGAGAGAAGGAAAGAGAGAGGGAGAAGGAGAAGTAGAGACCAATGGTAAGAAGAGGGAGAAATAGAGAGGAGAGAGAAGGGGGAGAGAGAAAGAGAGAAGGAGAGAGACAAAGAGAGAGGAGGGAGGTAAGGAGGAGAACGAGAAAGGCGGAGAAGGGGAGAGACAAAGGGGGAGGAGAGAGATAAGGAGGAGAACGAGAGGAGTGAGAGAGAGAGTGAAGGTGACGGAGAGGGATGAGAGAGAGAGAGGAGGAAGAGAAGGAGGGAGAAGAAGGGGAGAGAAGAAGAAGGAGAACAAGGAGAGAAAAGGAGAAGGGGAGAGTGGGGAGAAGATGAGGAGAGAGAGAAGGACAAGGGGAGCGAAAGGGGAGGAGACCGAGAAGGAGAAGGAGTGGAAGAGAGGAGAGATAGAGAAGGAGGAGAGAGAAGGAAAGAGAGAGAGAAGAAGGAGACGGAGAGCGAGAGAGTAAGGTAGAGTGAGAGAGGAGGGGAGAGAGTGAAGGAGAGGGAGATGGGGGAGGGGAGGGAGAAGGAGACGGAAACGGAGACGGAGACGGAGAGAGAGGGAGAGAGAAAGAGCGGAGATGGAGATAGAGAGAGAGAGAGATGCAAGAGGAGAGGGAGAGAGAGAAGGAGAAGGCAAGAGAGAGAGGGGGAGAGACAAGAAGATGAGAGAGATGGAGAAGGAAAAGGGGATAGAGGAGAGGGATTGAAGTAGAGGAGAGGGAGGGAAGGAGATTGAAGACGAAGAGTGAAGGATAAGGAGAGAGAAGATAGAAGGAAAGAGAGAATCAGAGAGAGGAGTGAGAAGTTGAGGGAGCGGGACAATAAGAGAGAGTGAAGAACAAGGAGAAGGAGGGAGAGAGAAGGAAAGAGAAGGAGAGAGGGGAGAGAAGGAAGGATAAGAATAGAGAAAGAAGTAGAAGGAGGAGAGAGGGAAAGATAAGGAGAGAGGGGGAGACATGAGAGAGAAGGAGAGGGAGAAGGAGCGAGAGGAGGAGGGACATGCAAGGAGAAAGAGAAGGAGAAGGTGGAAAGAGAGATGGAGGAGAGAGGGAAAGAGATGAGAGAGAGAGGGGGGAATGAGAAGGAGAGTGAGAGAGAGAACGAAACGGATAGAGAGAAGGAGGAGAGTTGAGAGAAAGAGAAGTAGAAATAGAAAGAATGGGATAAGGAGAGATAGTGAAAAAGAGAGACAAGAGACGGAGAGAGAGAGAGAAAGAGAAGGGGGAGGGAGAGGGAGAGGGAAGTAGGATAGTGAAGGAGAGAGAGTACTAAGGAGAGGACAAAAGGAGAAAAAGAGAGAGAAGGAGATGGAGAAGGCGAAGGGTAGAGATGGAGAAAGAAAGAGAGGGATAAGGGGAAGGAGAGAACGAGAGAGAAGGAGATGCAGAGGGTTAGAAAGAGTGAAGAAGCGGAGAGAGACGGAGAAGGAGAAGGAGAAGGAAAAAGACAAGAAGAAAAAGGAGAGAGAGGCAGCGAAGGAGAAGGAGATGGAGAGAAGTTGAGAGAAAAGGTGGAGAGATCGACAAAGGAGGGAGAGAGGGAAGGACGAGAAGGCGAGGGAGAGGGGAACGAGAGAGGTGCGAGAGAGAAGGAGGGGGAAGGAGAAGGAGAAGTGGGGAGAGAGAGATGGAGAGTGTAGGACGAAAGAGAGGGAAATTGGGAAACGGGGAGACGGAACAAGATGATAGACGGAGATGGAGAGAGAGAGCTAGAAGGAGAAGGAGAGAGAGGAGAGGCGGACAGAGGGGGAGAGAGTGAGAAGGGAAAGGAGAGGGAGAGAGGAGAGATAGAGGAAGAGAAGTAGAGAGAACCATAGGGAATGAGAGAGAGGGAGAAGGAGAGAGATAAGGAGGGAGTGAAACAGAGGAGGAGAGTGTGAATTAGAACGAGAAGAAGAGAGAGGAGAGAGAGGAGTCCACGATTTACAGAAGCGGAGAGAGAGAAAGAGAAGGAGAGATGAAGAAGCATTGAGAGAGAGAGAGGAAAGGGAGAGGGAGAAAGAGTGAGAGAAGGGGAGAGAGAGAGAGTCCGTAAGTGAGCTAGATGGAGGAGGACGAGGAGAAGGAGAGAGAGAAGGAATAGGAGATTGGAAGGGAAGGAGAAGGAGAGAAGGAAAGAGAGAGGGAGAAGGAGAAGTAGAGACCAATGGTAAGAAGAGGGAGAAATAGAGAGGAGAGAGAAGGGGGAGAGAGAAAGAGAGAAGGAGAGAGACAAAGAGAGAGGAGGGAGGTAAGGAGGAGAACGAGAAAGGCGGAGAAGGGGAGAGACAAAGGGGGAGGAGAGAGATAAGGAGGAGAACGAGAGGAGTGAGAGAGAGAGTGAAGGTGACGGAGAGGGATGAGAGAGAGAGAGGAGGAAGAGAAGGAGGGAGAAGAAGGGGAGAGAAGAAGAAGGAGAACAAGGAGAGAAAAGGAGAAGGGGAGAGTGGGGAGAAGATGAGGAGAGAGAGAAGGACAAGGGGAGCGAAAGGGGAGGAGACCGAGAAGGAGTGGAAGAGAGGAGAGATAGAGAAGGAGGAGAGAGAAGGAAAGAGAGAGAGAAGAAGGAGACGGAGAGCGAGAGAGTAAGGTAGAGTGAGAGAGGAGGGGAGAGAGTGAAGGAGAGGGAGATGGGGGAGGGGAGGGAGAAGGAGACGGAAACGGAGACGGAGACGGAGAGAGAGGGAGAGAGAAAGAGCGGAGATGGAGATAGAGAGAGAGAGAGATGCAAGAGGAGAGGGAGAGAGAGAAGGAGAAGGCAAGAGAGAGAGGGGGAGAGACAAGAAGATGAGAGAGATGGAGAAGGAAAAGGGGATAGAGGAGAGGGATTGAAGTAGAGGAGAGGGAGGGAAGGAGATTGAAGACGAAGAGTGAAGGATAAGGAGAGAGAAGATAGAAGGAAAGAGAGAATCAGAGAGAGGAGTGAGAAGTTGAGGGAGCGGGACAATAAGAGAGAGTGAAGAACAAGGAGAAGGAGGGAGAGAGAAGGAAAGAGAAGGAGAGAGGGGAGAGAAGGAAGGATAAGAATAGAGAAAGAAGTAGAAGGAGGAGAGAGGGAAAGATAAGGAGAGAGGGGGAGACATGAGAGAGAAGGAGAGGGAGAAGGAGCGAGAGGAGGAGGGACATGCAAGGAGAAAGAGAAGGAGAAGGTGGAAAGAGAGATGGAGGAGAGAGGGAAAGAGATGAGAGAGAGAGGGGGGAATGAGAAGGAGAGTGAGAGAGAGAACGAAACGGATAGAGAGAAGGAGGAGAGTTGAGAGAAAGAGAAGTAGAAATAGAAAGAATGGGATAAGGAGAGATAGTGAAAAAGAGAGACAAGAGACGGAGAGAGAGAGAGAAAGAGAAGGGGGAGGGAGAGGGAGAGGGAAGTAGGATAGTGAAGGAGAGAGAGTACTAAGGAGAGGACAAAAGGAGAAAAAGAGAGAGAAGGAGATGGAGAAGGCGAAGGGTAGAGATGGAGAAAGAAAGAGAGGGATAAGGGGAAGGAGAGAACGAGAGAGAAGGAGATGCAGAGGGTTAGAAAGAGTGAAGAAGCGGAGAGAGACGGAGAAGGAGAAGGAGAAGGAAAAAGACAAGAAGAAAAAGGAGAGAGAGGCAGCGAAGGAGAAGGAGATGGAGAGAAGTTGAGAGAAAAGGTGGAGAGATCGACAAAGGAGGGAGAGAGGGAAGGACGAGAAGGCGAGGGAGAGGGGAACGAGAGAGGTGCGAGAGAGAAGGAGGGGGAAGGAGAAGGAGAAGTGGGGAGAGAGAGATGGAGAGTGTAGGACGAAAGAGAGGGAAATTGGGAAACGGGGAGACGGAACAAGATGATAGACGGAGATGGAGAGAGAGAGCTAGAAGGAGAAGGAGAGAGAGGAGAGGCGGACAGAGGGGGAGAGAGTGAGAAGGGAAAGGAGAGGGAGAGAGGAGAGATAGAGGAAGAGAAGTAGAGAGAACCATAGGGAATGAGAGAGAGGGAGAAGGAGAGAGATAAGGAGGGAGTGAAACAGAGGAGGAGAGTGTGAATTAGAACGAGAAGAAGAGAGAGGAGAGAGAGGAGTCCACGATTTACAGAAGCGGAGAGAGAGAAAGAGAAGGAGAGATGAAGAAGCATTGAGAGAGAGAGAGGAAAGGGAGAGGGAGAAAGAGTGAGAGAAGGGGAGAGAGAGAGAGTCCGTAAGTGAGCTAGATGGAGGAGGACGAGGAGAAGGAGAGAGAGAAGGAATAGGAGATTGGAAGGGAAGGAGAAGGAGAGAAGGAAAGAGAGAGGGAGAAGGAGAAGTAGAGACCAATGGTAAGAAGAGGGAGAAATAGAGAGGAGAGAGAAGGGGGAGAGAGAAAGAGAGAAGGAGAGAGACAAAGAGAGAGGAGGGAGGTAAGGAGGAGAACGAGAAAGGCGGAGAAGGGGAGAGACAAAGGGGGAGGAGAGAGATAAGGAGGAGAACGAGAGGAGTGAGAGAGAGAGTGAAGGTGACGGAGAGGGATGAGAGAGAGAGAGGAGGAAGAGAAGGAGGGAGAAGAAGGGGAGAGAAGAAGAAGGAGAACAAGGAGAGAAAAGGAGAAGGGGAGAGTGGGGAGAAGATGAGGAGAGAGAGAAGGACAAGGGGAGCGAAAGGGGAGGAGACCGAGAAGGAGGAGAGAGAAGGAAAGAGAGAGAGAAGAAGGAGACGGAGAGCGAGAGAGTAAGGTAGAGTGAGAGAGGAGGGGAGAGAGTGAAGGAGAGGGAGATGGGGGAGGGGAGGGAGAAGGAGACGGAAACGGAGACGGAGACGCAGAGAGAGGGAGAGAGAAAGAGCGGAGATGGAGATAGAGAGAGAGAGAGATGCAAGAGGAGAGGGAGAGAGAGAAGGAGAAGGCAAGAGAGAGAGGGGGAGAGACAAGAAGATGAGAGAGATGGAGAAGGAAAAGGGGATAGAGGAGAGGGATTGAAGTAGAGGAGAGGGAGGGAAGGAGATTGAAGACGAAGAGTGAAGGATAAGGAGAGAGAAGATAGAAGGAAAGAGAGAATCAGAGAGAGGAGTGAGAAGTTGAGGGAGAGGGACAATAAGAGAGAGTGAAGAACAAGGAGAAGGAGGGAGAGAGAAGGAAAGAGAAGGAGAGAGGGGAGAGAAGGAAGGATAAGAATAGAGAAAGAAGTAGAAGGAGGAGAGAGGGAAAGATAAGGAGAGAGGGGGAGACATGAGAGAGAAGGAGAGGGAGAAGGAGCGAGAGGAGGAGGGACATGCAAGGAGAAAGAGAAGGAGAAGGTGGAAAGAGAGATGGAGGAGAGAGGGAAAGAGATGAGAGAGAGAGGGGGGAATGAGAAGGAGAGTGAGAGAGAGAACGAAACGGATAGAGAGAAGGAGGAGAGTTGAGAGAAAGAGAAGTAGAAATAGAAAGAATGGGATAAGGAGAGATAGTGAAAAAGAGAGACAAGAGACGGAGAGAGAGAGAGAAAGAGAAGGGGGAGGGAGAGGGAGAGGGAAGTAGGATAGTGAAGGAGAGAGAGTACTAAGGAGAGGACAAAAGGAGAAAAAGAGAGAGAAGGAGATGGAGAAGGCGAAGGGTAGAGATGGAGAAAGAAAGAGAGGGATAAGGGGAAGGAGAGAACGAGAGAGAAGGAGATGCAGAGGGTTAGAAAGAGTGAAGAAGCGGAGAGAGACGGAGAAGGAGAAGGAGAAGGAAAAAGACAAGAAGAAAAAGGAGAGAGAGGCAGCGAAGGAGAAGGAGATGGAGAGAAGTTGAGAGAAAAGGTGGAGAGATCGACAAAGGAGGGAGAGAGGGAAGGACGAGAAGGCGAGGGAGAGGGGAACGAGAGAGGTGCGAGAGAGAAGGAGGGGGAAGGAGAAGGAGAAGTGGGGAGAGAGAGATGGAGAGTGTAGGACGAAAGAGAGGGAAATTGGGAAACGGGGAGACGGAACAAGATGATAGACGGAGATGGAGAGAGAGAGCTAGAAGGAGAAGGAGAGAGAGGAGAGGCGGACAGAGGGGGAGAGAGTGAGAAGGGAAAGGAGAGGGAGAGAGGAGAGATAGAGGAAGAGAAGTAGAGAGAACCATAGGGAATGAGAGAGAGGGAGAAGGAGAGAGATAAGGAGGGAGTGAAACAGAGGAGGAGAGTGTGAATTAGAACGAGAAGAAGAGAGAGGAGAGAGAGGAGTCCACGATTTACAGAAGCGGAGAGAGAGAAAGAGAAGGAGAGATGAAGAAGCATTGAGAGAGAGAGAGGAAAGGGAGAGGGAGAAAGAGTGAGAGAAGGGGAGAGAGAGAGAGTCCGTAAGTGAGCTAGATGGAGGAGGACGAGGAGAAGGAGAGAGAGAAGGAATAGGAGATTGGAAGGGAAGGAGAAGGAGAGAAGGAAAGAGAGAGGGAGAAGGAGAAGTAGAGACCAATGGTAAGAAGAGGGAGAAATAGAGAGGAGAGAGAAGGGGGAGAGAGAAAGAGAGAAGGAGAGAGACAAAGAGAGAGGAGGGAGGTAAGGAGGAGAACGAGAAAGGCGGAGAAGGGGAGAGACAAAGGGGGAGGAGAGAGATAAGGAGGAGAACGAGAGGAGTGAGAGAGAGAGTGAAGGTGACGGAGAGGGATGAGAGAGAGAGAGGAGGAAGAGAAGGAGGGAGAAGAAGGGGAGAGAAGAAGAAGGAGAACAAGGAGAGAAAAGGAGAAGGGGAGAGTGGGGAGAAGATGAGGAGAGAGAGAAGGACAAGGGGAGCGAAAGGGGAGGAGACCGAGAAGGAGAAGGAGTGGAAGAGAGGAGAGATAGAGAAGGAGGAGAGAGAAGGAAAGAGAGAGAGAAGAAGGAGACGGAGAGCGAGAGAGTAAGGTAGAGTGAGAGAGGAGGGGAGAGAGTGAAGGAGAGGGAGATGGGGGAGGGGAGGGAGAAGGAGACGGAAACGGAGACGGAGACGGAGAGAGAGGGAGAGAGAAAGAGCGGAGATGGAGATAGAGAGAGAGAGAGATGCAAGAGGAGAGGGAGAGAGAGAAGGAGAAGGCAAGAGAGAGAGGGGGAGAGACAAGAAGATGAGAGAGATGGAGAAGGAAAAGGGGATAGAGGAGAGGGATTGAAGTAGAGGAGAGGGAGGGAAGGAGATTGAAGACGAAGAGTGAAGGATAAGGAGAGAGAAGATAGAAGGAAAGAGAGAATCAGAGAGAGGAGTGAGAAGTTGAGGGAGCGGGACAATAAGAGAGAGTGAAGAACAAGGAGAAGGAGGGAGAGAGAAGGAAAGAGAAGGAGAGAGGGGAGAGAAGGAAGGATAAGAATAGAGAAAGAAGTAGAAGGAGGAGAGAGGGAAAGATAAGGAGAGAGGGGGAGACATGAGAGAGAAGGAGAGGGAGAAGGAGCGAGAGGAGGAGGGACATGCAAGGAGAAAGAGAAGGAGAAGGTGGAAAGAGAGATGGAGGAGAGAGGGAAAGAGATGAGAGAGAGAGGGGGGAATGAGAAGGAGAGTGAGAGAGAGAACGAAACGGATAGAGAGAAGGAGGAGAGTTGAGAGAAAGAGAAGTAGAAATAGAAAGAATGGGATAAGGAGAGATAGTGAAAAAGAGAGACAAGAGACGGAGAGAGAGAGAGAAAGAGAAGGGGGAGGGAGAGGGAAGTAGGATAGTGAAGGAGAGAGAGTACTAAGGAGAGGACAAAAGGAGAAAAAGAGAGAGAAGGAGATGGAGAAGGCGAAGGGTAGAGATGGAGAAAGAAAGAGAGGGATAAGGGGAAGGAGAGAACGAGAGAGAAGGAGATGCAGAGGGTTAGAAAGAGTGAAGAAGCGGAGAGAGACGGAGAAGGAGAAGGAGAAGGAAAAAGACAAGAAGAAAAAGGAGAGAGAGGCAGCGAAGGAGAAGGAGATGGAGAGAAGTTGAGAGAAAAGGTGGAGAGATCGACAAAGGAGGGAGAGAGGGAAGGACGAGAAGGCGAGGGAGAGGGGAACGAGAGAGGTGCGAGAGAGAAGGAGGGGGAAGGAGAAGGAGAAGTGGGGAGAGAGAGATGGAGAGTGTAGGACGAAAGAGAGGGAAATTGGGAAACGGGGAGACGGAACAAGATGATAGACGGAGATGGAGAGAGAGAGCTAGAAGGAGAAGGAGAGAGAGGAGAGGCGGACAGAGGGGGAGAGAGTGAGAAGGGAAAGGAGAGGGAGAGAGGAGAGATAGAGGAAGAGAAGTAGAGAGAACCATAGGGAATGAGAGAGAGGGAGAAGGAGAGAGATAAGGAGGGAGTGAAACAGAGGAGGAGAGTGTGAATTAGAACGAGAAGAAGAGAGAGGAGTCCACGATTTACAGAAGCGGAGAGAGAGAAAGAGAAGGAGAGATGAAGAAGCATTGAGAGAGAGAGAGGAAAGGGAGAGGGAGAAAGAGTGAGAGAAGGGGAGAGAGAGAGAGTCCGTAAGTGAGCTAGATGGAGGAGGACGAGGAGAAGGAGAGAGAGAAGGAATAGGAGATTGGAAGGGAAGGAGAAGGAGAGAAGGAAAGAGAGAGGGAGAAGGAGAAGTAGAGACCAATGGTAAGAAGAGGGAGAAATAGAGAGGAGAGAGAAGGGGGAGAGAGAAAGAGAGAAGGAGAGAGACAAAGAGAGAGGAGGGAGGTAAGGAGGAGAACGAGAAAGGCGGAGAAGGGGAGAGACAAAGGGGGAGGAGAGAGATAAGGAGGAGAACGAGAGGAGTGAGAGAGAGAGTGAAGGTGACGGAGAGGGATGAGAGAGAGAGAGGAGGAAGAGAAGGAGGGAGAAGAAGGGGAGAGAAGAAGAAGGAGAACAAGGAGAGAAAAGGAGAAGGGGAGAGTGGGGAGAAGATGAGGAGAGAGAGAAGGACAAGGGGAGCGAAAGGGGAGGAGACCGAGAAGGAGTGGAAGAGAGGAGAGATAGAGAAGGAGGAGAGAGAAGGAAAGAGAGAGAGAAGAAGGAGACGGAGAGCGAGAGAGTAAGGTAGAGTGAGAGAGGAGGGGAGAGAGTGAAGGAGAGGGAGATGGGGGAGGGGAGGGAGAAGGAGACGGAAACGGAGACGGAGACGGAGAGAGAGGGAGAGAGAAAGAGCGGAGATGGAGATAGAGAGAGAGAGAGATGCAAGAGGAGAGGGAGAGAGAGAAGGAGAAGGCAAGAGAGAGAGGGGGAGAGACAAGAAGATGAGAGAGATGGAGAAGGAAAAGGGGATAGAGGAGAGGGATTGAAGTAGAGGAGAGGGAGGGAAGGAGATTGAAGACGAAGAGTGAAGGATAAGGAGAGAGAAGATAGAAGGAAAGAGAGAATCAGAGAGAGGAGTGAGAAGTTGAGGGAGCGGGACAATAAGAGAGAGTGAAGAACAAGGAGAAGGAGGGAGAGAGAAGGAAAGAGAAGGAGAGAGGGGAGAGAAGGAAGGATAAGAATAGAGAAAGAAGTAGAAGGAGGAGAGAGGGAAAGATAAGGAGAGAGGGGGAGACATGAGAGAGAAGGAGAGGGAGAAGGAGCGAGAGGAGGAGGGACATGCAAGGAGAAAGAGAAGGAGAAGGTGGAAAGAGAGATGGAGGAGAGAGGGAAAGAGATGAGAGAGAGAGGGGGGAATGAGAAGGAGAGTGAGAGAGAGAACGAAACGGATAGAGAGAAGGAGGAGAGTTGAGAGAAAGAGAAGTAGAAATAGAAAGAATGGGATAAGGAGAGATAGTGAAAAAGAGAGACAAGAGACGGAGAGAGAGAGAGAAAGAGAAGGGGGAGGGAGAGGGAAGTAGGATAGTGAAGGAGAGAGAGTACTAAGGAGAGGACAAAAGGAGAAAAAGAGAGAGAAGGAGATGGAGAAGGCGAAGGGTAGAGATGGAGAAAGAAAGAGAGGGATAAGGGGAAGGAGAGAACGAGAGAGAAGGAGATGCAGAGGGTTAGAAAGAGTGAAGAAGCGGAGAGAGACGGAGAAGGAGAAGGAGAAGGAAAAAGACAAGAAGAAAAAGGAGAGAGAGGCAGCGAAGGAGAAGGAGATGGAGAGAAGTTGAGAGAAAAGGTGGAGAGATCGACAAAGGAGGGAGAGAGGGAAGGACGAGAAGGCGAGGGAGAGGGGAACGAGAGAGGTGCGAGAGAGAAGGAGGGGGAAGGAGAAGGAGAAGTGGGGAGAGAGAGATGGAGAGTGTAGGACGAAAGAGAGGGAAATTGGGAAACGGGGAGACGGAACAAGATGATAGACGGAGATGGAGAGAGAGAGCTAGAAGGAGAAGGAGAGAGAGGAGAGGCGGACAGAGGGGGAGAGAGTGAGAAGGGAAAGGAGAGGGAGAGAGGAGAGATAGAGGAAGAGAAGTAGAGAGAACCATAGGGAATGAAAGAGAGGGAGAAGGAGAGAGATAAGGAGGGAGTGAAACAGAGGAGGAGAGTGTGAATTAGAACGAGAAGAAGAGAGAGGAGAGAGAGGAGTCCACGATTTACAGAAGCGGAGAGAGAGAAAGAGAAGGAGAGATGAAGAAGCATTGAGAGAGAGAGAGGAAAGGGAGAGGGAGAAAGAGTGAGAGAAGGGGAGAGAGAGAGAGTCCGTAAGTGAGCTAGATGGAGGAGGACGAGGAGAAGGAGAGAGAGAAGGAATAGGAGATTGGAAGGGAAGGAGAAGGAGAGAAGGAAAGAGAGAGGGAGAAGGAGAAGTAGAGACCAATGGTAAGAAGAGGGAGAAATAGAGAGGAGAGAGAAGGGGGAGAGAGAAAGAGAGAAGGAGAGAGACAAAGAGAGAGGAGGGAGGTAAGGAGGAGAACGAGAAAGGCGGAGAAGGGGAGAGACAAAGGGGGAGGAGAGAGATAAGGAGGAGAACGAGAGGAGTGAGAGAGAGAGTGAAGGTGACGGAGAGGGATGAGAGAGAGAGAGGAGGAAGAGAAGGAGGGAGAAGAAGGGGAGAGAAGAAGAAGGAGAACAAGGAGAGAAAAGGAGAAGGGGAGAGTGGGGAGAAGATGAGGAGAGAGAGAAGGACAAGGGGAGCGAAAGGGGAGGAGACCGAGAAGGAGTGGAAGAGAGGAGAGATAGAGAAGGAGGAGAGAGAAGGAAAGAGAGAGAGAAGAAGGAGACGGAGAGCGAGAGAGTAAGGTAGAGTGAGAGAGGAGGGGAGAGAGTGAAGGAGAGGGAGATGGGGGAGGGGAGGGAGAAGGAGACGGAAACGGAGACGGAGACGGAGAGAGAGGGAGAGAGAAAGAGCGGAGATGGAGATAGAGAGAGAGAGAGATGCAAGAGGAGAGGGAGAGAGAGAAGGAGAAGGCAAGAGAGAGAGGGGGAGAGACAAGAAGATGAGAGAGATGGAGAAGGAAAAGGGGATAGAGGAGAGGGATTGAAGTAGAGGAGAGGGAGGGAAGGAGATTGAAGACGAAGAGTGAAGGATAAGGAGAGAGAAGATAGAAGGAAAGAGAGAATCAGAGAGAGGAGTGAGAAGTTGAGGGAGCGGGACAATAAGAGAGAGTGAAGAACAAGGAGAAGGAGGGAGAGAGAAGGAAAGAGAAGGAGAGAGGGGAGAGAAGGAAGGATAAGAATAGAGAAAGAAGTAGAAGGAGGAGAGAGGGAAAGATAAGGAGAGAGGGGGAGACATGAGAGAGAAGGAGAGGGAGAAGGAGCGAGAGGAGGAGGGACATGCAAGGAGAAAGAGAAGGAGAAGGTGGAAAGAGAGATGGAGGAGAGAGGGAAAGAGATGAGAGAGAGAGGGGGGAATGAGAAGGAGAGTGAGAGAGAGAACGAAACGGATAGAGAGAAGGAGGAGAGTTGAGAGAAAGAGAAGTAGAAATAGAAAGAATGGGATAAGGAGAGATAGTGAAAAAGAGAGACAAGAGACGGAGAGAGAGAGAGAAAGAGAAGGGGGAGGGAGAGGGAGAGGGAAGTAGGATAGTGAAGGAGAGAGAGTACTAAGGAGAGGACAAAAGGAGAAAAAGAGAGAGAAGGAGATGGAGAAGGCGAAGGGTAGAGATGGAGAAAGAAAGAGAGGGATAAGGGGAAGGAGAGAACGAGAGAGAAGGAGATGCAGAGGGTTAGAAAGAGTGAAGAAGCGGAGAGAGACGGAGAAGGAGAAGGAGAAGGAAAAAGACAAGAAGAAAAAGGAGAGAGAGGCAGCGAAGGAGAAGGAGATGGAGAGAAGTTGAGAGAAAAGGTGGAGAGATCGACAAAGGAGGGAGAGAGGGAAGGACGAGAAGGCGAGGGAGAGGGGAACGAGAGAGGTGCGAGAGAGAAGGAGGGGGAAGGAGAAGGAGAAGTGGGGAGAGAGAGATGGAGAGTGTAGGACGAAAGAGAGGGAAATTGGGAAACGGGGAGACGGAACAAGATGATAGACGGAGATGGAGAGAGAGAGCTAGAAGGAGAAGGAGAGAGAGGAGAGGCGGAGAGAGGGGGAGAGAGTGAGAAGGGAAAGGAGAGGGAGAGAGGAGAGATAGAGGAAGAGAAGTAGAGAGAACCATAGGGAATGAGAGAGAGGGAGAAGGAGAGAGATAAGGAGGGAGTGAAACAGAGGAGGAGAGTGTGAATTAGAACGAGAAGAAGAGAGAGGAGAGAGAGGAGTCCACGATTTACAGAAGCGGAGAGAGAGAAAGAGAAGGAGAGATGAAGAAGCATTGAGAGAGAGAGAGGAAAGGGAGAGGGAGAAAGAGTGAGAGAAGGGGAGAGAGAGAGAGTCCGTAAGTGAGCTAGATGGAGGAGGACGAGGAGAAGGAGAGAGAGAAGGAATAGGAGATTGGAAGGGAAGGAGAAGGAGAGAAGGAAAGAGAGAGGGAGAAGGAGAAGTAGAGACCAATGGTAAGAAGAGGGAGAAATAGAGAGGAGAGAGAAGGGGGAGAGAGAAAGAGAGAAGGAGAGAGACAAAGAGAGAGGAGGGAGGTAAGGAGGAGAACGAGAAAGGCGGAGAAGGGGAGAGACAAAGGGGGAGGAGAGAGATAAGGAGGAGAACGAGAGGAGTGAGAGAGAGAGTGAAGGTGACGGAGAGGGATGAGAGAGAGAGAGGAGGAAGAGAAGGAGGGAGAAGAAGGGGAGAGAAGAAGAAGGAGAACAAGGAGAGAAAAGGAGAAGGGGAGAGTGGGGAGAAGATGAGGAGAGAGAGAAGGACAAGGGGAGCGAAAGGGGAGGAGACCGAGAAGGAGGAGAGAGAAGGAAAGAGAGAGAGAAGAAGGAGACGGAGAGCGAGAGAGTAAGGTAGAGTGAGAGAGGAGGGGAGAGAGTGAAGGAGAGGGAGATGGGGGAGGGGAGGGAGAAGGAGACGGAAACGGAGACGGAGACGCAGAGAGAGGGAGAGAGAAAGAGCGGAGATGGAGATAGAGAGAGAGAGAGATGCAAGAGGAGAGGGAGAGAGAGAAGGAGAAGGCAAGAGAGAGAGGGGGAGAGACAAGAAGATGAGAGAGATGGAGAAGGAAAAGGGGATAGAGGAGAGGGATTGAAGTAGAGGAGAGGGAGGGAAGGAGATTGAAGACGAAGAGTGAAGGATAAGGAGAGAGAAGATAGAAGGAAAGAGAGAATCAGAGAGAGGAGTGAGAAGTTGAGGGAGCGGGACAATAAGAGAGAGTGAAGAACAAGGAGAAGGAGGGAGAGAGAAGGAAAGAGAAGGAGAGAGGGGAGAGAAGGAAGGATAAGAATAGAGAAAGAAGTAGAAGGAGGAGAGAGGGAAAGATAAGGAGAGAGGGGGAGACATGAGAGAGAAGGAGAGGGAGAAGGAGCGAGAGGAGGAGGGACATGCAAGGAGAAAGAGAAGGAGAAGGTGGAAAGAGAGATGGAGGAGAGAGGGAAAGAGATGAGAGAGAGAGGGGGGAATGAGAAGGAGAGTGAGAGAGAGAACGAAACGGATAGAGAGAAGGAGGAGAGTTGAGAGAAAGAGAAGTAGAAATAGAAAGAATGGGATAAGGAGAGATAGTGAAAAAGAGAGACAAGAGACGGAGAGAGAGAGAGAAAGAGAAGGGGGAGGGAGAGGGAGAGGGAAGTAGGATAGTGAAGGAGAGAGAGTACTAAGGAGAGGACAAAAGGAGAAAAAGAGAGAGAAGGAGATGGAGAAGGCGAAGGGTAGAGATGGAGAAAGAAAGAGAGGGATAAGGGGAAGGAGAGAACGAGAGAGAAGGAGATGCAGAGGGTTAGAAAGAGTGAAGAAGCGGAGAGAGACGGAGAAGGAGAAGGAGAAGGAAAAAGACAAGAAGAAAAAGGAGAGAGAGGCAGCGAAGGAGAAGGAGATGGAGAGAAGTTGAGAGAAAAGGTGGAGAGATCGACAAAGGAGGGAGAGAGGGAAGGACGAGAAGGCGAGGGAGAGGGGAACGAGAGAGGTGCGAGAGAGAAGGAGGGGGAAGGAGAAGGAGAAGTGGGGAGAGAGAGATGGAGAGTGTAGGACGAAAGAGAGGGAAATTGGGAAACGGGGAGACGGAACAAGATGATAGACGGAGATGGAGAGAGAGAGCTAGAAGGAGAAGGAGAGAGAGGAGAGGCGGAGAGAGGGGGAGAGAGTGAGAAGGGAAAGGAGAGGGAGAGAGGAGAGATAGAGGAAGAGAAGTAGAGAGAACCATAGGGAATGAGAGAGAGGGAGAAGGAGAGAGATAAGGAGGGAGTGAAACAGAGGAGGAGAGTGTGAATTAGAACGAGAAGAAGAGAGAGGAGAGAGAGGAGTCCACGATTTACAGAAGCGGAGAGAGAGAAAGAGAAGGAGAGATGAAGAAGCATTGAGAGAGAGAGAGGAAAGGGAGAGGGAGAAAGAGTGAGAGAAGGGGAGAGAGAGAGAGTCCGTAAGTGAGCTAGATGGAGGAGGACGAGGAGAAGGAGAGAGAGAAGGAATAGGAGATTGGAAGGGAAGGAGAAGGAGAGAAGGAAAGAGAGAGGGAGAAGGAGAAGTAGAGACCAATGGTAAGAAGAGGGAGAAATAGAGAGGAGAGAGAAGGGGGAGAGAGAAAGAGAGAAGGAGAGAGACAAAGAGAGAGGAGGGAGGTAAGGAGGAGAACGAGAAAGGCGGAGAAGGGGAGAGACAAAGGGGGAGGAGAGAGATAAGGAGGAGAACGAGAGGAGTGAGAGAGAGAGTGAAGGTGACGGAGAGGGATGAGAGAGAGAGAGGAGGAAGAGAAGGAGGGAGAAGAAGGGGAGAGAAGAAGAAGGAGAACAAGGAGAGAAAAGGAGAAGGGGAGAGTGGGGAGAAGATGAGGAGAGAGAGAAGGACAAGGGGAGCGAAAGGGGAGGAGACCGAGAAGGAGGAGAGAGAAGGAAAGAGAGAGAGAAGAAGGAGACGGAGAGCGAGAGAGTAAGGTAGAGTGAGAGAGGAGGGGAGAGAGTGAAGGAGAGGGAGATGGGGGAGGGGAGGGAGAAGGAGACGGAAACGGAGACGGAGACGCAGAGAGAGGGAGAGAGAAAGAGCGGAGATGGAGATAGAGAGAGAGAGAGATGCAAGAGGAGAGGGAGAGAGAGAAGGAGAAGGCAAGAGAGAGAGGGGGAGAGACAAGAAGATGAGAGAGATGGAGAAGGAAAAGGGGATAGAGGAGAGGGATTGAAGTAGAGGAGAGGGAGGGAAGGAGATTGAAGACGAAGAGTGAAGGATAAGGAGAGAGAAGATAGAAGGAAAGAGAGAATCAGAGAGAGGAGTGAGAAGTTGAGGGAGCGGGACAATAAGAGAGAGTGAAGAACAAGGAGAAGGAGGGAGAGAGAAGGAAAGAGAAGGAGAGAGGGGAGAGAAGGAAGGATAAGAATAGAGAAAGAAGTAGAAGGAGGAGAGAGGGAAAGATAAGGAGAGAGGGGGAGACATGAGAGAGAAGGAGAGGGAGAAGGAGCGAGAGGAGGAGGGACATGCAAGGAGAAAGAGAAGGAGAAGGTGGAAAGAGAGATGGAGGAGAGAGGGAAAGAGATGAGAGAGAGAGGGGGGAATGAGAAGGAGAGTGAGAGAGAGAACGAAACGGATAGAGAGAAGGAGGAGAGTTGAGAGAAAGAGAAGTAGAAATAGAAAGAATGGGATAAGGAGAGATAGTGAAAAAGAGAGACAAGAGACGGAGAGAGAGAGAGAAAGAGAAGGGGGAGGGAGAGGGAGAGGGAAGTAGGATAGTGAAGGAGAGAGAGTACTAAGGAGAGGACAAAAGGAGAAAAAGAGAGAGAAGGAGATGGAGAAGGCGAAGGGTAGAGATGGAGAAAGAAAGAGAGGGATAAGGGGAAGGAGAGAACGAGAGAGAAGGAGATGCAGAGGGTTAGAAAGAGTGAAGAAGCGGAGAGAGACGGAGAAGGAGAAGGAGAAGGAAAAAGACAAGAAGAAAAAGGAGAGAGAGGCAGCGAAGGAGAAGGAGATGGAGAGAAGTTGAGAGAAAAGGTGGAGAGATCGACAAAGGAGGGAGAGAGGGAAGGACGAGAAGGCGAGGGAGAGGGGAACGAGAGAGGTGCGAGAGAGAAGGAGGGGGAAGGAGAAGGAGAAGTGGGGAGAGAGAGATGGAGAGTGTAGGACG
Organism: Triglochin maritima; assembly: GCA_963682175.1. Lineage (NCBI taxonomy): Eukaryota > Viridiplantae > Streptophyta > Magnoliopsida > Alismatales > Juncaginaceae > Triglochin > Triglochin maritima. The sequence goes on along the minus strand of OY821776.1, from coordinate 30,249,041 downwards.
AAAGAGAGGGAAATTGGGAAACGGGGAGACGGAACAAGATGATAGACGGAGATGGAGAGAGAGAGCTAGAAGGAGAAGGAGAGAGAGGAGAGGCGGACAGAGGGGGAGAGAGTGAGAAGGGAAAGGAGAGGGAGAGAGGAGAGATAGAGGAAGAGAAGTAGAGAGAACCATAGGGAATGAGAGAGAGGGAGAAGGAGAGAGATAAGGAGGGAGTGAAACAGAGGAGGAGAGTGTGAATTAGAACGAGAAGAAGAGAGAGGAGAGAGAGGAGTCCACGATTTACAGAAGCGGAGAGAGAGAAAGAGAAGGAGAGATGAAGAAGCATTGAGAGAGAGAGAGGAAAGGGAGAGGGAGAAAGAGTGAGAGAAGGGGAGAGAGAGAGAGTCCGTAAGTGAGCTAGATGGAGGAGGACGAGGAGAAGGAGAGAGAGAAGGAATAGGAGATTGGAAGGGAAGGAGAAGGAGAGAAGGAAAGAGAGAGGGAGAAGGAGAAGTAGAGACCAATGGTAAGAAGAGGGAGAAATAGAGAGGAGAGAGAAGGGGGAGAGAGAAAGAGAGAAGGAGAGAGACAAAGAGAGAGGAGGGAGGTAAGGAGGAGAACGAGAAAGGCGGAGAAGGGGAGAGACAAAGGGGGAGGAGAGAGATAAGGAGGAGAACGAGAGGAGTGAGAGAGAGAGTGAAGGTGACGGAGAGGGATGAGAGAGAGAGAGGAGGAAGAGAAGGAGGGAGAAGAAGGGGAGAGAAGAAGAAGGAGAACAAGGAGAGAAAAGGAGAAGGGGAGAGTGGGGAGAAGATGAGGAGAGAGAGAAGGACAAGGGGAGCGAAAGGGGAGGAGACCGAGAAGGAGAAGGAGTGGAAGAGAGGAGAGATAGAGAAGGAGGAGAGAGAAGGAAAGAGAGAGAGAAGAAGGAGACGGAGAGCGAGAGAGTAAGGTAGAGTGAGAGAGGAGGGGAGAGAGTGAAGGAGAGGGAGATGGGGGAGGGGAGGGAGAAGGAGACGGAAACGGAGACGGAGACGGAGAGAGAGGGAGAGAGAAAGAGCGGAGATGGAGATAGAGAGAGAGAGAGATGCAAGAGGAGAGGGAGAGAGAGAAGGAGAAGGCAAGAGAGAGAGGGGGAGAGACAAGAAGATGAGAGAGATGGAGAAGGAAAAGGGGATAGAGGAGAGGGATTGAAGTAGAGGAGAGGGAGGGAAGGAGATTGAAGACGAAGAGTGAAGGATAAGGAGAGAGAAGATAGAAGGAAAGAGAGAATCAGAGAGAGGAGTGAGAAGTTGAGGGAGCGGGACAATAAGAGAGAGTGAAGAACAAGGAGAAGGAGGGAGAGAGAAGGAAAGAGAAGGAGAGAGGGGAGAGAAGGAAGGATAAGAATAGAGAAAGAAGTAGAAGGAGGAGAGAGGGAAAGATAAGGAGAGAGGGGGAGACATGAGAGAGAAGGAGAGGGAGAAGGAGCGAGAGGAGGAGGGACATGCAAGGAGAAAGAGAAGGAGAAGGTGGAAAGAGAGATGGAGGAGAGAGGGAAAGAGATGAGAGAGAGAGGGGGGAATGAGAAGGAGAGTGAGAGAGAGAACGAAACGGATAGAGAGAAGGAGGAGAGTTGAGAGAAAGAGAAGTAGAAATAGAAAGAATGGGATAAGGAGAGATAGTGAAAAAGAGAGACAAGAGACGGAGAGAGAGAGAGAAAGAGAAGGGGGAGGGAGAGGGAAGTAGGATAGTGAAGGAGAGAGAGTACTAAGGAGAGGACAAAAGGAGAAAAAGAGAGAGAAGGAGATGGAGAAGGCGAAGGGTAGAGATGGAGAAAGAAAGAGAGGGATAAGGGGAAGGAGAGAACGAGAGAGAAGGAGATGCAGAGGGTTAGAAAGAGTGAAGAAGCGGAGAGAGACGGAGAAGGAGAAGGAGAAGGAAAAAGACAAGAAGAAAAAGGAGAGAGAGGCAGCGAAGGAGAAGGAGATGGAGAGAAGTTGAGAGAAAAGGTGGAGAGATCGACAAAGGAGGGAGAGAGGGAAGGACGAGAAGGCGAGGGAGAGGGGAACGAGAGAGGTGCGAGAGAGAAGGAGGGGGAAGGAGAAGGAGAAGTGGGGAGAGAGAGATGGAGAGTGTAGGACGAAAGAGAGGGAAATTGGGAAACGGGGAGACGGAACAAGATGATAGACGGAGATGGAGAGAGAGAGCTAGAAGGAGAAGGAGAGAGAGGAGAGGCGGACAGAGGGGGAGAGAGTGAGAAGGGAAAGGAGAGGGAGAGAGGAGAGATAGAGGAAGAGAAGTAGAGAGAACCATAGGGAATGAGAGAGAGGGAGAAGGAGAGAGATAAGGAGGGAGTGAAACAGAGGAGGAGAGTGTGAATTAGAACGAGAAGAAGAGAGAGGAGTCCACGATTTACAGAAGCGGAGAGAGAGAAAGAGAAGGAGAGATGAAGAAGCATTGAGAGAGAGAGAGGAAAGGGAGAGGGAGAAAGAGTGAGAGAAGGGGAGAGAGAGAGAGTCCGTAAGTGAGCTAGATGGAGGAGGACGAGGAGAAGGAGAGAGAGAAGGAATAGGAGATTGGAAGGGAAGGAGAAGGAGAGAAGGAAAGAGAGAGGGAGAAGGAGAAGTAGAGACCAATGGTAAGAAGAGGGAGAAATAGAGAGGAGAGAGAAGGGGGAGAGAGAAAGAGAGAAGGAGAGAGACAAAGAGAGAGGAGGGAGGTAAGGAGGAGAACGAGAAAGGCGGAGAAGGGGAGAGACAAAGGGGGAGGAGAGAGATAAGGAGGAGAACGAGAGGAGTGAGAGAGAGAGTGAAGGTGACGGAGAGGGATGAGAGAGAGAGAGGAGGAAGAGAAGGAGGGAGAAGAAGGGGAGAGAAGAAGAAGGAGAACAAGGAGAGAAAAGGAGAAGGGGAGAGTGGGGAGAAGATGAGGAGAGAGAGAAGGACAAGGGGAGCGAAAGGGGAGGAGACCGAGAAGGAGAAGGAGTGGAAGAGAGGAGAGATAGAGAAGGAGGAGAGAGAAGGAAAGAGAGAGAGAAGAAGGAGACGGAGAGCGAGAGAGTAAGGTAGAGTGAGAGAGGAGGGGAGAGAGTGAAGGAGAGGGAGATGGGGGAGGGGAGGGAGAAGGAGACGGAAACGGAGACGGAGACGGAGAGAGAGGGAGAGAGAAAGAGCGGAGATGGAGATAGAGACAGAGAGAGATGCAAGAGGAGAGGGAGAGAGAGAAGGAGAAGGCAAGAGAGAGAGGGGGAGAGACAAGAAGATGAGAGAGATGGAGAAGGAAAAGGGGATAGAGGAGAGGGATTGAAGTAGAGGAGAGGGAGGGAAGGAGATTGAAGACGAAGAGTGAAGGATAAGGAGAGAGAAGATAGAAGGAAAGAGAGAATCAGAGAGAGGAGTGAGAAGTTGAGGGAGCGGGACAATAAGAGAGAGTGAAGAACAAGGAGAAGGAGGGAGAGAGAAGGAAAGAGAAGGAGAGAGGGGAGAGAAGGAAGGATAAGAATAGAGAAAGAAGTAGAAGGAGGAGAGAGGGAAAGATAAGGAGAGAGGGGGAGACATGAGAGAGAAGGAGAGGGAGAAGGAGCGAGAGGAGGAGGGACATGCAAGGAGAAAGAGAAGGAGAAGGTGGAAAGAGAGATGGAGGAGAGAGGGAAAGAGATGAGAGAGAGAGGGGGGAATGAGAAGGAGAGTGAGAGAGAGAACGAAACGGATAGAGAGAAGGAGGAGAGTTGAGAGAAAGAGAAGTAGAAATAGAAAGAATGGGATAAGGAGAGATAGTGAAAAAGAGAGACAAGAGACGGAGAGAGAGAGAGAAAGAGAAGGGGGAGGGAGAGGGAGAGGGAAGTAGGATAGTGAAGGAGAGAGAGTACTAAGGAGAGGACAAAAGGAGAAAAAGAGAGAGAAGGAGATGGAGAAGGCGAAGGGTAGAGATGGAGAAAGAAAGAGAGGGATAAGGGGAAGGAGAGAACGAGAGAGAAGGAGATGCAGAGGGTTAGAAAGAGTGAAGAAGCGGAGAGAGACGGAGAAGGAGAAGGAGAAGGAAAAAGACAAGAAGAAAAAGGAGAGAGAGGCAGCGAAGGAGAAGGAGATGGAGAGAAGTTGAGAGAAAAGGTGGAGAGATCGACAAAGGAGGGAGAGAGGGAAGGACGAGAAGGCGAGGGAGAGGGGAACGAGAGAGGTGCGAGAGAGAAGGAGGGGGAAGGAGAAGGAGAAGTGGGGAGAGAGAGATGGAGAGTGTAGGACGAAAGAGAGGGAAATTGGGAAACGGGGAGACGGAACAAGATGATAGACGGAGATGGAGAGAGAGAGCTAGAAGGAGAAGGAGAGAGAGGAGAGGCGGACAGAGGGGGAGAGAGTGAGAAGGGAAAGGAGAGGGAGAGAGGAGAGATAGAGGAAGAGAAGTAGAGAGAACCATAGGGAATGAGAGAGAGGGAGAAGGAGAGAGATAAGGAGGGAGTGAAACAGAGGAGGAGAGTGTGAATTAGAACGAGAAGAAGAGAGAGGAGAGAGAGGAGTCCACGATTTACAGAAGCGGAGAGAGAGAAAGAGAAGGAGAGATGAAGAAGCATTGAGAGAGAGAGAGGAAAGGGAGAGGGAGAAAGAGTGAGAGAAGGGGAGAGAGAGAGAGTCCGTAAGTGAGCTAGATGGAGGAGGACGAGGAGAAGGAGAGAGAGAAGGAATAGGAGATTGGAAGGGAAGGAGAAGGAGAGAAGGAAAGAGAGAGGGAGAAGGAGAAGTAGAGACCAATGGTAAGAAGAGGGAGAAATAGAGAGGAGAGAGAAGGGGGAGAGAGAAAGAGAGAAGGAGAGAGACAAAGAGAGAGGAGGGAGGTAAGGAGGAGAACGAGAAAGGCGGAGAAGGGGAGAGACAAAGGGGGAGGAGAGAGATAAGGAGGAGAACGAGAGGAGTGAGAGAGAGAGTGAAGGTGACGGAGAGGGATGAGAGAGAGAGAGGAGGAAGAGAAGGAGGGAGAAGAAGGGGAGAGAAGAAGAAGGAGAACAAGGAGAGAAAAGGAGAAGGGGAGAGTGGGGAGAAGATGAGGAGAGAGAGAAGGACAAGGGGAGCGAAAGGGGAGGAGACCGAGAAGGAGTGGAAGAGAGGAGAGATAGAGAAGGAGGAGAGAGAAGGAAAGAGAGAGAGAAGAAGGAGACGGAGAGCGAGAGAGTAAGGTAGAGTGAGAGAGGAGGGGAGAGAGTGAAGGAGAGGGAGATGGGGGAGGGGAGGGAGAAGGAGACGGAAACGGAGACGGAGACGGAGAGAGAGGGAGAGAGAAAGAGCGGAGATGGAGATAGAGAGAGAGAGAGATGCAAGAGGAGAGGGAGAGAGAGAAGGAGAAGGCAAGAGAGAGAGGGGGAGAGACAAGAAGATGAGAGAGATGGAGAAGGAAAAGGGGATAGAGGAGAGGGATTGAAGTAGAGGTGAGGGAGGGAAGGAGATTGAAGACGAAGAGTGAAGGATAAGGAGAGAGAAGATAGAAGGAAAGAGAGAATCAGAGAGAGGAGTGAGAAGTTGAGGGAGCGGGACAATAAGAGAGAGTGAAGAACAAGGAGAAGGAGGGAGAGAGAAGGAAAGAGAAGGAGAGAGGGGAGAGAAGGAAGGATAAGAATAGAGAAAGAAGTAGAAGGAGGAGAGAGGGAAAGATAAGGAGAGAGGGGGAGACATGAGAGAGAAGGAGAGGGAGAAGGAGCGAGAGGAGGAGGGACATGCAAGGAGAAAGAGAAGGAGAAGGTGGAAAGAGAGATGGAGGAGAGAGGGAAAGAGATGAGAGAGAGAGGGGGGAATGAGAAGGAGAGTGAGAGAGAGAACGAAACGGATAGAGAGAAGGAGGAGAGTTGAGAGAAAGAGAAGTAGAAATAGAAAGAATGGGATAAGGAGAGATAGTGAAAAAGAGAGACAAGAGACGGAGAGAGAGAGAGAAAGAGAAGGGGGAGGGAGAGGGAAGTAGGATAGTGAAGGAGAGAGAGTACTAAGGAGAGGACAAAAGGAGAAAAAGAGAGAGAAGGAGATGGAGAAGGCGAAGGGTAGAGATGGAGAAAGAAAGAGAGGGATAAGGGGAAGGAGAGAACGAGAGAGAAGGAGATGCAGAGGGTTAGAAAGAGTGAAGAAGCGGAGAGAGACGGAGAAGGAGAAGGAGAAGGAAAAAGACAAGAAGAAAAAGGAGAGAGAGGCAGCGAAGGAGAAGGAGATGGAGAGAAGTTGAGAGAAAAGGTGGAGAGATCGACAAAGGAGGGAGAGAGGGAAGGACGAGAAGGCGAGGGAGAGGGGAACGAGAGAGGTGCGAGAGAGAAGGAGGGGGAAGGAGAAGGAGAAGTGGGGAGAGAGAGATGGAGAGTGTAGGACGAAAGAGAGGGAAATTGGGAAACGGGGAGACGGAACAAGATGATAGACGGAGATGGAGAGAGAGAGCTAGAAGGAGAAGGAGAGAGAGGAGAGGCGGACAGAGGGGGAGAGAGTGAGAAGGGAAAGGAGAGGGAGAGAGGAGAGATAGAGGAAGAGAAGTAGAGAGAACCATAGGGAATGAGAGAGAGGGAGAAGGAGAGAGATAAGGAGGGAGTGAAACAGAGGAGGAGAGTGTGAATTAGAACGAGAAGAAGAGAGAGGAGAGAGAGGAGTCCACGATTTACAGAAGCGGAGAGAGAGAAAGAGAAGGAGAGATGAAGAAGCATTGAGAGAGAGAGAGGAAAGGGAGAGGGAGAAAGAGTGAGAGAAGGGGAGAGAGAGAGAGTCCGTAAGTGAGCTAGATGGAGGAGGACGAGGAGAAGGAGAGAGAGAAGGAATAGGAGATTGGAAGGGAAGGAGAAGGAGAGAAGGAAAGAGAGAGGGAGAAGGAGAAGTAGAGACCAATGGTAAGAAGAGGGAGAAATAGAGAGGAGAGAGAAGGGGGAGAGAGAAAGAGAGAAGGAGAGAGACAAAGAGAGAGGAGGGAGGTAAGGAGGAGAACGAGAAAGGCGGAGAAGGGGAGAGACAAAGGGGGAGGAGAGAGATAAGGAGGAGAACGAGAGGAGTGAGAGAGAGAGTGAAGGTGACGGAGAGGGATGAGAGAGAGAGAGGAGGAAGAGAAGGAGGGAGAAGAAGGGGAGAGAAGAAGAAGGAGAACAAGGAGAGAAAAGGAGAAGGGGAGAGTGGGGAGAAGATGAGGAGAGAGAGAAGGACAAGGGGAGCGAAAGGGGAGGAGACCGAGAAGGAGAAGGAGTGGAAGAGAGGAGAGATAGAGAAGGAGGAGAGAGAAGGAAAGAGAGAGAGAAGAAGGAGACGGAGAGCGAGAGAGTAAGGTAGAGTGAGAGAGGAGGGGAGAGAGTGAAGGAGAGGGAGATGGGGGAGGGGAGGGAGAAGGAGACGGAAACGGAGACGGAGACGGAGAGAGAGGGAGAGAGAAAGAGCGGAGATGGAGATAGAGAGAGAGAGAGATGCAAGAGGAGAGGGAGAGAGAGAAGGAGAAGGCAAGAGAGAGAGGGGGAGAGACAAGAAGATGAGAGAGATGGAGAAGGAAAAGGGGATAGAGGAGAGGGATTGAAGTAGAGGAGAGGGAGGGAAGGAGATTGAAGACGAAGAGTGAAGGATAAGGAGAGAGAAGATAGAAGGAAAGAGAGAATCAGAGAGAGGAGTGAGAAGTTGAGGGAGCGGGACAATAAGAGAGAGTGAAGAACAAGGAGAAGGAGGGAGAGAGAAGGAAAGAGAAGGAGAGAGGGGAGAGAAGGAAGGATAAGAATAGAGAAAGAAGTAGAAGGAGGAGAGAGGGAAAGATAAGGAGAGAGGGGGAGACATGAGAGAGAAGGAGAGGGAGAAGGAGCGAGAGGAGGAGGGACATGCAAGGAGAAAGAGAAGGAGAAGGTGGAAAGAGAGATGGAGGAGAGAGGGAAAGAGATGAGAGAGAGAGGGGGGAATGAGAAGGAGAGTGAGAGAGAGAACGAAACGGATAGAGAGAAGGAGGAGAGTTGAGAGAAAGAGAAGTAGAAATAGAAAGAATGGGATAAGGAGAGATAGTGAAAAAGAGAGACAAGAGACGGAGAGAGAGAGAGAAAGAGAAGGGGGAGGGAGAGGGAGAGGGAAGTAGGATAGTGAAGGAGAGAGAGTACTAAGGAGAGGACAAAAGGAGAAAAAGAGAGAGAAGGAGATGGAGAAGGCGAAGGGTAGAGATGGAGAAAGAAAGAGAGGGATAAGGGGAAGGAGAGAACGAGAGAGAAGGAGATGCAGAGGGTTAGAAAGAGTGAAGAAGCGGAGAGAGACGGAGAAGGAGAAGGAGAAGGAAAAAGACAAGAAGAAAAAGGAGAGAGAGGCAGCGAAGGAGAAGGAAAAAGACAAGAAGAAAAAGGAGAGAGAGGCAGCGAAGGAGAAGGAGATGGAGAGAAGTTGAGAGAAAAGGTGGAGAGATCGACAAAGGAGGGAGAGAGGGAAGGACGAGAAGGCGAGGGAGAGGGGAACGAGAGAGGTGCGAGAGAGAAGGAGGGGGAAGGAGAAGGAGAAGTGGGGAGAGAGAGATGGAGAGTGTAGGACGAAAGAGAGGGAAATTGGGAAACGGGGAGACGGAACAAGATGATAGACGGAGATGGAGAGAGAGAGCTAGAAGGAGAAGGAGAGAGAGGAGAGGCGGACAGAGGGGGAGAGAGTGAGAAGGGAAAGGAGAGGGAGAGAGGAGAGATAGAGGAAGAGAAGTAGAGAGAACCATAGGGAATGAGAGAGAGGGAGAAGGAGAGAGATAAGGAGGGAGTGAAACAGAGGAGGAGAGTGTGAATTAGAACGAGAAGAAGAGAGAGGAGAGAGAGGAGTCCACGATTTACAGAAGCGGAGAGAGAGAAAGAGAAGGAGAGATGAAGAAGCATTGAGAGAGAGAGAGGAAAGGGAGAGGGAGAAAGAGTGAGAGAAGGGGAGAGAGAGAGAGTCCGTAAGTGAGCTAGATGGAGGAGGACGAGGAGAAGGAGAGAGAGAAGGAATAGGAGATTGGAAGGGAAGGAGAAGGAGAGAAGGAAAGAGAGAGGGAGAAGGAGAAGTAGAGACCAATGGTAAGAAGAGGGAGAAATAGAGAGGAGAGAGAAGGGGGAGAGAGAAAGAGAGAAGGAGAGAGACAAAGAGAGAGGAGGGAGGTAAGGAGGAGAACGAGAAAGGCGGAGAAGGGGAGAGACAAAGGGGGAGGAGAGAGATAAGGAGGAGAACGAGAGGAGTGAGAGAGAGAGTGAAGGTGACGGAGAGGGATGAGAGAGAGAGAGGAGGAAGAGAAGGAGGGAGAAGAAGGGGAGAGAAGAAGAAGGAGAACAAGGAGAGAAAAGGAGAAGGGGAGAGTGGGGAGAAGATGAGGAGAGAGAGAAGGACAAGGGGAGCGAAAGGGGAGGAGACCGAGAAGGAGAAGGAGTGGAAGAGAGGAGAGATAGAGAAGGAGGAGAGAGAAGGAAAGAGAGAGAGAAGAAGGAGACGGAGAGCGAGAGAGTAAGGTAGAGTGAGAGAGGAGGGGAGAGAGTGAAGGAGAGGGAGATGGGGGAGGGGAGGGAGAAGGAGACGGAAACGGAGACGGAGACGGAGAGAGAGGGAGAGAGAAAGAGCGGAGATGGAGATAGAGAGAGAGAGAGATGCAAGAGGAGAGGGAGAGAGAGAAGGAGAAGGCAAGAGAGAGAGGGGGAGAGACAAGAAGATGAGAGAGATGGAGAAGGAAAAGGGGATAGAGGAGAGGGATTGAAGTAGAGGAGAGGGAGGGAAGGAGATTGAAGACGAAGAGTGAAGGATAAGGAGAGAGAAGATAGAAGGAAAGAGAGAATCAGAGAGAGGAGTGAGAAGTTGAGGGAGCGGGACAATAAGAGAGAGTGAAGAACAAGGAGAAGGAGGGAGAGAGAAGGAAAGAGAAGGAGAGAGGGGAGAGAAGGAAGGATAAGAATAGAGAAAGAAGTAGAAGGAGGAGAGAGGGAAAGATAAGGAGAGAGGGGGAGACATGAGAGAGAAGGAGAGGGAGAAGGAGCGAGAGGAGGAGGGACATGCAAGGAGAAAGAGAAGGAGAAGGTGGAAAGAGAGATGGAGGAGAGAGGGAAAGAGATGAGAGAGAGAGGGGGGAATGAGAAGGAGAGTGAGAGAGAGAACGAAACGGATAGAGAGAAGGAGGAGAGTTGAGAGAAAGAGAAGTAGAAATAGAAAGAATGGGATAAGGAGAGATAGTGAAAAAGAGAGACAAGAGACGGAGAGAGAGAGAGAAAGAGAAGGGGGAGGGAGAGGGAGAGGGAAGTAGGATAGTGAAGGAGAGAGAGTACTAAGGAGAGGACAAAAGGAGAAAAAGAGAGAGAAGGAGATGGAGAAGGCGAAGGGTAGAGATGGAGAAAGAAAGAGAGGGATAAGGGGAAGGAGAGAACGAGAGAGAAGGAGATGCAGAGGGTTAGAAAGAGTGAAGAAGCGGAGAGAGACGGAGAAGGAGAAGGAGAAGGAAAAAGACAAGAAGAAAAAGGAGAGAGAGGCAGCGAAGGAGAAGGAGATGGAGAGAAGTTGAGAGAAAAGGTGGAGAGATCGACAAAGGAGGGAGAGAGGGAAGGACGAGAAGGCGAGGGAGAGGGGAACGAGAGAGGTGCGAGAGAGAAGGAGGGGGAAGGAGAAGGAGAAGTGGGGAGAGAGAGATGGAGAGTGTAGGACGAAAGAGAGGGAAATTGGGAAACGGGGAGACGGAACAAGATGATAGACGGAGATGGAGAGAGAGAGCTAGAAGGAGAAGGAGAGAGAGGAGAGGCGGACAGAGGGGGAGAGAGTGAGAAGGGAAAGGAGAGGGAGAGAGGAGAGATAGAGGAAGAGAAGTAGAGAGAACCATAGGGAATGAGAGAGAGGGAGAAGGAGAGAGATAAGGAGGGAGTGAAACAGAGGAGGAGAGTGTGAATTAGAACGAGAAGAAGAGAGAGGAGAGAGAGGAGTCCACGATTTACAGAAGCGGAGAGAGAGAAAGAGAAGGAGAGATGAAGAAGCATTGAGAGAGAGAGAGGAAAGGGAGAGGGAGAAAGAGTGAGAGAAGGGGAGAGAGAGAGAGTCCGTAAGTGAGCTAGATGGAGGAGGACGAGGAGAAGGAGAGAGAGAAGGAATAGGAGATTGGAAGGGAAGGAGAAGGAGAGAAGGAAAGAGAGAGGGAGAAGGAGAAGTAGAGACCAATGGTAAGAAGAGGGAGAAATAGAGAGGAGAGAGAAGGGGGAGAGAGAAAGAGAGAAGGAGAGAGACAAAGAGAGAGGAGGGAGGTAAGGAGGAGAACGAGAAAGGCGGAGAAGGGGAGAGACAAAGGGGGAGGAGAGAGATAAGGAGGAGAACGAGAGGAGTGAGAGAGAGAGTGAAGGTGACGGAGAGGGATGAGAGAGAGAGAGGAGGAAGAGAAGGAGGGAGAAGAAGGGGAGAGAAGAAGAAGGAGAACAAGGAGAGAAAAGGAGAAGGGGAGAGTGGGGAGAAGATGAGGAGAGAGAGAAGGACAAGGGGAGCGAAAGGGGAGGAGACCGAGAAGGAGAAGGAGTGGAAGAGAGGAGAGATAGAGAAGGAGGAGAGAGAAGGAAAGAGAGAGAGAAGAAGGAGACGGAGAGCGAGAGAGTAAGGTAGAGTGAGAGAGGAGGGGAGAGAGTGAAGGAGAGGGAGATGGGGGAGGGGAGGGAGAAGGAGACGGAAACGGAGACGGAGACGGAGAGAGAGGGAGAGAGAAAGAGCGGAGATGGAGATAGAGACAGAGAGAGATGCAAGAGGAGAGGGAGAGAGAGAAGGAGAAGGCAAGAGAGAGAGGGGGAGAGACAAGAAGATGAGAGAGATGGAGAAGGAAAAGGGGATAGAGGAGAGGGATTGAAGTAGAGGAGAGGGAGGGAAGGAGATTGAAGACGAAGAGTGAAGGATAAGGAGAGAGAAGATAGAAGGAAAGAGAGAATCAGAGAGAGGAGTGAGAAGTTGAGGGAGCGGGACAATAAGAGAGAGTGAAGAACAAGGAGAAGGAGGGAGAGAGAAGGAAAGAGAAGGAGAGAGGGGAGAGAAGGAAGGATAAGAATAGAGAAAGAAGTAGAAGGAGGAGAGAGGGAAAGATAAGGAGAGAGGGGGAGACATGAGAGAGAAGGAGAGGGAGAAGGAGCGAGAGGAGGAGGGACATGCAAGGAGAAAGAGAAGGAGAAGGTGGAAAGAGAGATGGAGGAGAGAGGGAAAGAGATGAGAGAGAGAGGGGGGAATGAGAAGGAGAGTGAGAGAGAGAACGAAACGGATAGAGAGAAGGAGGAGAGTTGAGAGAAAGAGAAGTAGAAATAGAAAGAATGGGATAAGGAGAGATAGTGAAAAAGAGAGACAAGAGACGGAGAGAGAGAGAGAAAGAGAAGGGGGAGGGAGAGGGAGAGGGAAGTAGGATAGTGAAGGAGAGAGAGTACTAAGGAGAGGACAAAAGGAGAAAAAGAGAGAGAAGGAGATGGAGAAGGCGAAGGGTAGAGATGGAGAAAGAAAGAGAGGGATAAGGGGAAGGAGAGAACGAGAGAGAAGGAGATGCAGAGGGTTAGAAAGAGTGAAGAAGCGGAGAGAGACGGAGAAGGAGAAGGAGAAGGAAAAAGACAAGAAGAAAAAGGAGAGAGAGGCAGCGAAGGAGAAGGAGATGGAGAGAAGTTGAGAGAAAAGGTGGAGAGATCGACAAAGGAGGGAGAGAGGGAAGGACGAGAAGGCGAGGGAGAGGGGAACGAGAGAGGTGCGAGAGAGAAGGAGGGGGAAGGAGAAGGAGAAGTGGGGAGAGAGAGATGGAGAGTGTAGGACGAAAGAGAGGGAAATTGGGAAACGGGGAGACGGAACAAGATGATAGACGGAGATGGAGAGAGAGAGCTAGAAGGAGAAGGAGAGAGAGGAGAGGCGGACAGAGGGGGAGAGAGTGAGAAGGGAAAGGAGAGGGAGAGAGGAGAGATAGAGGAAGAGAAGTAGAGAGAACCATAGGGAATGAGAGAGAGGGAGAAGGAGAGAGATAAGGAGGGAGTGAAACAGAGGAGGAGAGTGTGAATTAGAACGAGAAGAAGAGAGAGGAGAGAGAGGAGTCCACGATTTACAGAAGCGGAGAGAGAGAAAGAGAAGGAGAGATGAAGAAGCATTGAGAGAGAGAGAGGAAAGGGAGAGGGAGAAAGAGTGAGAGAAGGGGAGAGAGAGAGAGTCCGTAAGTGAGCTAGATGGAGGAGGACGAGGAGAAGGAGAGAGAGAAGGAATAGGAGATTGGAAGGGAAGGAGAAGGAGAGAAGGAAAGAGAGAGGGAGAAGGAGAAGTAGAGACCAATGGTAAGAAGAGGGAGAAATAGAGAGGAGAGAGAAGGGGGAGAGAGAAAGAGAGAAGGAGAGAGACAAAGAGAGAGGAGGGAGGTAAGGAGGAGAACGAGAAAGGCGGAGAAGGGGAGAGACAAAGGGGGAGGAGAGAGATAAGGAGGAGAACGAGAGGAGTGAGAGAGAGAGTGAAGGTGACGGAGAGGGATGAGAGAGAGAGAGGAGGAAGAGAAGGAGGGAGAAGAAGGGGAGAGAAGAAGAAGGAGAACAAGGAGAGAAAAGGAGAAGGGGAGAGTGGGGAGAAGATGAGGAGAGAGAGAAGGACAAGGGGAGCGAAAGGGGAGGAGACCGAGAAGGAGAAGGAGTGGAAGAGAGGAGAGATAGAGAAGGAGGAGAGAGAAGGAAAGAGAGAGAGAAGAAGGAGACGGAGAGCGAGAGAGTAAGGTAGAGTGAGAGAGGAGGGGAGAGAGTGAAGGAGAGGGAGATGGGGGAGGGGAGGGAGAAGGAGACGGAAACGGAGACGGAGACGGAGAGAGAGGGAGAGAGAAAGAGCGGAGATGGAGATAGAGACAGAGAGAGATGCAAGAGGAGAGGGAGAGAGAGAAGGAGAAGGCAAGAGAGAGAGGGGGAGAGACAAGAAGATGAGAGAGATGGAGAAGGAAAAGGGGATAGAGGAGAGGGATTGAAGTAGAGGAGAGGGAGGGAAGGAGATTGAAGACGAAGAGTGAAGGATAAGGAGAGAGAAGATAGAAGGAAAGAGAGAATCAGAGAGAGGAGTGAGAAGTTGAGGGAGCGGGACAATAAGAGAGAGTGAAGAACAAGGAGAAGGAGGGAGAGAGAAGGAAAGAGAAGGAGAGAGGGGAGAGAAGGAAGGATAAGAATAGAGAAAGAAGTAGAAGGAGGAGAGAGGGAAAGATAAGGAGAGAGGGGGAGACATGAGAGAGAAGGAGAGGGAGAAGGAGCGAGAGGAGGAGGGACATGCAAGGAGAAAGAGAAGGAGAAGGTGGAAAGAGAGATGGAGGAGAGAGGGAAAGAGATGAGAGAGAGAGGGGGGAATGAGAAGGAGAGTGAGAGAGAGAACGAAACGGATAGAGAGAAGGAGGAGAGTTGAGAGAAAGAGAAGTAGAAATAGAAAGAATGGGATAAGGAGAGATAGTGAAAAAGAGAGACAAGAGACGGAGAGAGAGAGAGAAAGAGAAGGGGGAGGGAGAGGGAGAGGGAAGTAGGATAGTGAAGGAGAGAGAGTACTAAGGAGAGGACAAAAGGAGAAAAAGAGAGAGAAGGAGATGGAGAAGGCGAAGGGTAGAGATGGAGAAAGAAAGAGAGGGATAAGGGGAAGGAGAGAACGAGAGAGAAGGAGATGCAGAGGGTTAGAAAGAGTGAAGAAGCGGAGAGAGACGGAGAAGGAGAAGGAGAAGGAAAAAGACAAGAAGAAAAAGGAGAGAGAGGCAGCGAAGGAGAAGGAGATGGAGAGAAGTTGAGAGAAAAGGTGGAGAGATCGACAAAGGAGGGAGAGAGGGAAGGACGAGAAGGCGAGGGAGAGGGGAACGAGAGAGGTGCGAGAGAGAAGGAGGGGGAAGGAGAAGGAGAAGTGGGGAGAGAGAGATGGAGAGTGTAGGACGAAAGAGAGGGAAATTGGGAAACGGGGAGACGGAACAAGATGATAGACGGAGATGGAGAGAGAGAGCTAGAAGGAGAAGGAGAGAGAGGAGAGGCGGACAGAGGGGGAGAGAGTGAGAAGGGAAAGGAGAGGGAGAGAGGAGAGATAGAGGAAGAGAAGTAGAGAGAACCATAGGGAATGAGAGAGAGGGAGAAGGAGAGAGATAAGGAGGGAGTGAAACAGAGGAGGAGAGTGTGAATTAGAACGAGAAGAAGAGAGAGGAGAGAGAGGAGTCCACGATTTACAGAAGCGGAGAGAGAGAAAGAGAAGGAGAGATGAAGAAGCATTGAGAGAGAGAGAGGAAAGGGAGAGGGAGAAAGAGTGAGAGAAGGGGAGAGAGAGAGAGTCCGTAAGTGAGCTAGATGGAGGAGGACGAGGAGAAGGAGAGAGAGAAGGAATAGGAGATTGGAAGGGAAGGAGAAGGAGAGAAGGAAAGAGAGAGGGAGAAGGAGAAGTAGAGACCAATGGTAAGAAGAGGGAGAAATAGAGAGGAGAGAGAAGGGGGAGAGAGAAAGAGAGAAGGAGAGAGACAAAGAGAGAGGAGGGAGGTAAGGAGGAGAACGAGAAAGGCGGAGAAGGGGAGAGACAAAGGGGGAGGAGAGAGATAAGGAGGAGAACGAGAGGAGTGAGAGAGAGAGTGAAGGTGACGGAGAGGGATGAGAGAGAGAGAGGAGGAAGAGAAGGAGGGAGAAGAAGGGGAGAGAAGAAGAAGGAGAACAAGGAGAGAAAAGGAGAAGGGGAGAGTGGGGAGAAGATGAGGAGAGAGAGAAGGACAAGGGGAGCGAAAGGGGAGGAGACCGAGAAGGAGAAGGAGTGGAAGAGAGGAGAGATAGAGAAGGAGGAGAGAGAAGGAAAGAGAGAGAGAAGAAGGAGACGGAGAGCGAGAGAGTAAGGTAGAGTGAGAGAGGAGGGGAGAGAGTGAAGGAGAGGGAGATGGGGGAGGGGAGGGAGAAGGAGACGGAAACGGAGACGGAGACGGAGAGAGAGGGAGAGAGAAAGAGCGGAGATGGAGATAGAGAGAGAGAGAGATGCAAGAGGAGAGGGAGAGAGAGAAGGAGAAGGCAAGAGAGAGAGGGGGAGAGACAAGAAGATGAGAGAGATGGAGAAGGAAAAGGGGATAGAGGAGAGGGATTGAAGTAGAGGTGAGGGAGGGAAGGAGATTGAAGACGAAGAGTGAAGGATAAGGAGAGAGAAGATAGAAGGAAAGAGAGAATCAGAGAGAGGAGTGAGAAGTTGAGGGAGCGGGACAATAAGAGAGAGTGAAGAACAAGGAGAAGGAGGGAGAGAGAAGGAAAGAGAAGGAGAGAGGGGAGAGAAGGAAGGATAAGAATAGAGAAAGAAGTAGAAGGAGGAGAGAGGGAAAGATAAGGAGAGAGGGGGAGACATGAGAGAGAAGGAGAGGGAGAAGGAGCGAGAGGAGGAGGGACATGCAAGGAGAAAGAGAAGGAGAAGGTGGAAAGAGAGATGGAGGAGAGAGGGAAAGAGATGAGAGAGAGAGGGGGGAATGAGAAGGAGAGTGAGAGAGAGAACGAAACGGATAGAGAGAAGGAGGAGAGTTGAGAGAAAGAGAAGTAGAAATAGAAAGAATGGGATAAGGAGAGATAGTGAAAAAGAGAGACAAGAGACGGAGAGAGAGAGAGAAAGAGAAGGGGGAGGGAGAGGGAAGTAGGATAGTGAAGGAGAGAGAGTACTAAGGAGAGGACAAAAGGAGAAAAAGAGAGAGAAGGAGATGGAGAAGGCGAAGGGTAGAGATGGAGAAAGAAAGAGAGGGATAAGGGGAAGGAGAGAACGAGAGAGAAGGAGATGCAGAGGGTTAGAAAGAGTGAAGAAGCGGAGAGAGACGGAGAAGGAGAAGGAGAAGGAAAAAGACAAGAAGAAAAAGGAGAGAGAGGCAGCGAAGGAGAAGGAGATGGAGAGAAGTTGAGAGAAAAGGTGGAGAGATCGACAAAGGAGGGAGAGAGGGAAGGACGAGAAGGCGAGGGAGAGGGGAACGAGAGAGGTGCGAGAGAGAAGGAGGGGGAAGGAGAAGGAGAAGTGGGGAGAGAGAGATGGAGAGTGTAGGACGAAAGAGAGGGAAATTGGGAAACGGGGAGACGGAACAAGATGATAGACGGAGATGGAGAGAGAGAGCTAGAAGGAGAAGGAGAGAGAGGAGAGGCGGACAGAGGGGGAGAGAGTGAGAAGGGAAAGGAGAGGGAGAGAGGAGAGATAGAGGAAGAGAAGTAGAGAGAACCATAGGGAATGAGAGAGAGGGAGAAGGAGAGAGATAAGGAGGGAGTGAAACAGAGGAGGAGAGTGTGAATTAGAACGAGAAGAAGAGAGAGGAGAGAGAGGAGTCCACGATTTACAGAAGCGGAGAGAGAGAAAGAGAAGGAGAGATGAAGAAGCATTGAGAGAGAGAGAGGAAAGGGAGAGGGAGAAAGAGTGAGAGAAGGGGAGAGAGAGAGAGTCCGTAAGTGAGCTAGATGGAGGAGGACGAGGAGAAGGAGAGAGAGAAGGAATAGGAGATTGGAAGGGAAGGAGAAGGAGAGAAGGAAAGAGAGAGGGAGAAGGAGAAGTAGAGACCAATGGTAAGAAGAGGGAGAAATAGAGAGGAGAGAGAAGGGGGAGAGAGAAAGAGAGAAGGAGAGAGACAAAGAGAGAGGAGGGAGGTAAGGAGGAGAACGAGAAAGGCGGAGAAGGGGAGAGACAAAGGGGGAGGAGAGAGATAAGGAGGAGAACGAGAGGAGTGAGAGAGAGAGTGAAGGTGACGGAGAGGGATGAGAGAGAGAGAGGAGGAAGAGAAGGAGGGAGAAGAAGGGGAGAGAAGAAGAAGGAGAACAAGGAGAGAAAAGGAGAAGGGGAGAGTGGGGAGAAGATGAGGAGAGAGAGAAGGACAAGGGGAGCGAAAGGGGAGGAGACCGAGAAGGAGAAGGAGTGGAAGAGAGGAGAGATAGAGAAGGAGGAGAGAGAAGGAAAGAGAGAGAGAAGAAGGAGACGGAGAGCGAGAGAGTAAGGTAGAGTGAGAGAGGAGGGGAGAGAGTGAAGGAGAGGGAGATGGGGGAGGGGAGGGAGAAGGAGACGGAAACGGAGACGGAGACGGAGAGAGAGGGAGAGAGAAAGAGCGGAGATGGAGATAGAGACAGAGAGAGATGCAAGAGGAGAGGGAGAGAGAGAAGGAGAAGGCAAGAGAGAGAGGGGGAGAGACAAGAAGATGAGAGAGATGGAGAAGGAAAAGGGGATAGAGGAGAGGGATTGAAGTAGAGGAGAGGGAGGGAAGGAGATTGAAGACGAAGAGTGAAGGATAAGGAGAGAGAAGATAGAAGGAAAGAGAGAATCAGAGAGAGGAGTGAGAAGTTGAGGGAGCGGGACAATAAGAGAGAGTGAAGAACAAGGAGAAGGAGGGAGAGAGAAGGAAAGAGAAGGAGAGAGGGGAGAGAAGGAAGGATAAGAATAGAGAAAGAAGTAGAAGGAGGAGAGAGGGAAAGATAAGGAGAGAGGGGGAGACATGAGAGAGAAGGAGAGGGAGAAGGAGCGAGAGGAGGAGGGACATGCAAGGAGAAAGAGAAGGAGAAGGTGGAAAGAGAGATGGAGGAGAGAGGGAAAGAGATGAGAGAGAGAGGGGGGAATGAGAAGGAGAGTGAGAGAGAGAACGAAACGGATAGAGAGAAGGAGGAGAGTTGAGAGAAAGAGAAGTAGAAATAGAAAGAATGGGATAAGGAGAGATAGTGAAAAAGAGAGACAAGAGACGGAGAGAGAGAGAGAAAGAGAAGGGGGAGGGAGAGGGAGAGGGAAGTAGGATAGTGAAGGAGAGAGAGTACTAAGGAGAGGACAAAAGGAGAAAAAGAGAGAGAAGGAGATGGAGAAGGCGAAGGGTAGAGATGGAGAAAGAAAGAGAGGGATAAGGGGAAGGAGAGAACGAGAGAGAAGGAGATGCAGAGGGTTAGAAAGAGTGAAGAAGCGGAGAGAGACGGAGAAGGAGAAGGAGAAGGAAAAAGACAAGAAGAAAAAGGAGAGAGAGGCAGCGAAGGAGAAGGAGATGGAGAGAAGTTGAGAGAAAAGGTGGAGAGATCGACAAAGGAGGGAGAGAGGGAAGGACGAGAAGGCGAGGGAGAGGGGAACGAGAGAGGTGCGAGAGAGAAGGAGGGGGAAGGAGAAGGAGAAGTGGGGAGAGAGAGATGGAGAGTGTAGGACGAAAGAGAGGGAAATTGGGAAACGGGGAGACGGAACAAGATGATAGACGGAGATGGAGAGAGAGAGCTAGAAGGAGAAGGAGAGAGAGGAGAGGCGGACAGAGGGGGAGAGAGTGAGAAGGGAAAGGAGAGGGAGAGAGGAGAGATAGAGGAAGAGAAGTAGAGAGAACCATAGGGAATGAGAGAGAGGGAGAAGGAGAGAGATAAGGAGGGAGTGAAACAGAGGAGGAGAGTGTGAATTAGAACGAGAAGAAGAGAGAGGAGAGAGAGGAGTCCACGATTTACAGAAGCGGAGAGAGAGAAAGAGAAGGAGAGATGAAGAAGCATTGAGAGAGAGAGAGGAAAGGGAGAGGGAGAAAGAGTGAGAGAAGGGGAGAGAGAGAGAGTCCGTAAGTGAGCTAGATGGAGGAGGACGAGGAGAAGGAGAGAGAGAAGGAATAGGAGATTGGAAGGGAAGGAGAAGGAGAGAAGGAAAGAGAGAGGGAGAAGGAGAAGTAGAGACCAATGGTAAGAAGAGGGAGAAATAGAGAGGAGAGAGAAGGGGGAGAGAGAAAGAGAGAAGGAGAGAGACAAAGAGAGAGGAGGGAGGTAAGGAGGAGAACGAGAAAGGCGGAGAAGGGGAGAGACAAAGGGGGAGGAGAGAGATAAGGAGGAGAACGAGAGGAGTGAGAGAGAGAGTGAAGGTGACGGAGAGGGATGAGAGAGAGAGAGGAGGAAGAGAAGGAGGGAGAAGAAGGGGAGAGAAGAAGAAGGAGAACAAGGAGAGAAAAGGAGAAGGGGAGAGTGGGGAGAAGATGAGGAGAGAGAGAAGGACAAGGGGAGCGAAAGGGGAGGAGACCGAGAAGGAGAAGGAGTGGAAGAGAGGAGAGATAGAGAAGGAGGAGAGAGAAGGAAAGAGAGAGAGAAGAAGGAGACGGAGAGCGAGAGAGTAAGGTAGAGTGAGAGAGGAGGGGAGAGAGTGAAGGAGAGGGAGATGGGGGAGGGGAGGGAGAAGGAGACGGAAACGGAGACGGAGACGGAGAGAGAGGGAGAGAGAAAGAGCGGAGATGGAGATAGAGAGAGAGAGAGATGCAAGAGGAGAGGGAGAGAGAGAAGGAGAAGGCAAGAGAGAGAGGGGGAGAGACAAGAAGATGAGAGAGATGGAGAAGGAAAAGGGGATAGAGGAGAGGGATTGAAGTAGAGGTGAGGGAGGGAAGGAGATTGAAGACGAAGAGTGAAGGATAAGGAGAGAGAAGATAGAAGGAAAGAGAGAATCAGAGAGAGGAGTGAGAAGTTGAGGGAGCGGGACAATAAGAGAGAGTGAAGAACAAGGAGAAGGAGGGAGAGAGAAGGAAAGAGAAGGAGAGAGGGGAGAGAAGGAAGGATAAGAATAGAGAAAGAAGTAGAAGGAGGAGAGAGGGAAAGATAAGGAGAGAGGGGGAGACATGAGAGAGAAGGAGAGGGAGAAGGAGCGAGAGGAGGAGGGACATGCAAGGAGAAAGAGAAGGAGAAGGTGGAAAGAGAGATGGAGGAGAGAGGGAAAGAGATGAGAGAGAGAGGGGGGAATGAGAAGGAGAGTGAGAGAGAGAACGAAACGGATAGAGAGAAGGAGGAGAGTTGAGAGAAAGAGAAGTAGAAATAGAAAGAATGGGATAAGGAGAGATAGTGAAAAAGAGAGACAAGAGACGGAGAGAGAGAGAGAAAGAGAAGGGGGAGGGAGAGGGAAGTAGGATAGTGAAGGAGAGAGAGTACTAAGGAGAGGACAAAAGGAGAAAAAGAGAGAGAAGGAGATGGAGAAGGCGAAGGGTAGAGATGGAGAAAGAAAGAGAGGGATAAGGGGAAGGAGAGAACGAGAGAGAAGGAGATGCAGAGGGTTAGAAAGAGTGAAGAAGCGGAGAGAGACGGAGAAGGAGAAGGAGAAGGAAAAAGACAAGAAGAAAAAGGAGAGAGAGGCAGCGAAGGAGAAGGAGATGGAGAGAAGTTGAGAGAAAAGGTGGAGAGATCGACAAAGGAGGGAGAGAGGGAAGGACGAGAAGGCGAGGGAGAGGGGAACGAGAGAGGTGCGAGAGAGAAGGAGGGGGAAGGAGAAGGAGAAGTGGGGAGAGAGAGATGGAGAGTGTAGGACGAAAGAGAGGGAAATTGGGAAACGGGGAGACGGAACAAGATGATAGACGGAGATGGAGAGAGAGAGCTAGAAGGAGAAGGAGAGAGAGGAGAGGCGGACAGAGGGGGAGAGAGTGAGAAGGGAAAGGAGAGGGAGAGAGGAGAGATAGAGGAAGAGAAGTAGAGAGAACCATAGGGAATGAGAGAGAGGGAGAAGGAGAGAGATAAGGAGGGAGTGAAACAGAGGAGGAGAGTGTGAATTAGAACGAGAAGAAGAGAGAGGAGAGAGAGGAGTCCACGATTTACAGAAGCGGAGAGAGAGAAAGAGAAGGAGAGATGAAGAAGCATTGAGAGAGAGAGAGGAAAGGGAGAGGGAGAAAGAGTGAGAGAAGGGGAGAGAGAGAGAGTCCGTAAGTGAGCTAGATGGAGGAGGACGAGGAGAAGGAGAGAGAGAAGGAATAGGAGATTGGAAGGGAAGGAGAAGGAGAGAAGGAAAGAGAGAGGGAGAAGGAGAAGTAGAGACCAATGGTAAGAAGAGGGAGAAATAGAGAGGAGAGAGAAGGGGGAGAGAGAAAGAGAGAAGGAGAGAGACAAAGAGAGAGGAGGGAGGTAAGGAGGAGAACGAGAAAGGCGGAGAAGGGGAGAGACAAAGGGGGAGGAGAGAGATAAGGAGGAGAACGAGAGGAGTGAGAGAGAGAGTGAAGGTGACGGAGAGGGATGAGAGAGAGAGAGGAGGAAGAGAAGGAGGGAGAAGAAGGGGAGAGAAGAAGAAGGAGAACAAGGAGAGAAAAGGAGAAGGGGAGAGTGGGGAGAAGATGAGGAGAGAGAGAAGGACAAGGGGAGCGAAAGGGGAGGAGACCGAGAAGGAGAAGGAGTGGAAGAGAGGAGAGATAGAGAAGGAGGAGAGAGAAGGAAAGAGAGAGAGAAGAAGGAGACGGAGAGCGAGAGAGTAAGGTAGAGTGAGAGAGGAGGGGAGAGAGTGAAGGAGAGGGAGATGGGGGAGGGGAGGGAGAAGGAGACGGAAACGGAGACGGAGACGGAGAGAGAGGGAGAGAGAAAGAGCGGAGATGGAGATAGAGAGAGAGAGAGATGCAAGAGGAGAGGGAGAGAGAGAAGGAGAAGGCAAGAGAGAGAGGGGGAGAGACAAGAAGATGAGAGAGATGGAGAAGGAAAAGGGGATAGAGGAGAGGGATTGAAGTAGAGGAGAGGGAGGGAAGGAGATTGAAGACGAAGAGTGAAGGATAAGGAGAGAGAAGATAGAAGGAAAGAGAGAATCAGAGAGAGGAGTGAGAAGTTGAGGGAGCGGGACAATAAGAGAGAGTGAAGAACAAGGAGAAGGAGGGAGAGAGAAGGAAAGAGAAGGAGAGAGGGGAGAGAAGGAAGGATAAGAATAGAGAAAGAAGTAGAAGGAGGAGAGAGGGAAAGATAAGGAGAGAGGGGGAGACATGAGAGAGAAGGAGAGGGAGAAGGAGCGAGAGGAGGAGGGACATGCAAGGAGAAAGAGAAGGAGAAGGTGGAAAGAGAGATGGAGGAGAGAGGGAAAGAGATGAGAGAGAGAGGGGGGAATGAGAAGGAGAGTGAGAGAGAGAACGAAACGGATAGAGAGAAGGAGGAGAGTTGAGAGAAAGAGAAGTAGAAATAGAAAGAATGGGATAAGGAGAGATAGTGAAAAAGAGAGACAAGAGACGGAGAGAGAGAGAGAAAGAGAAGGGGGAGGGAGAGGGAGAGGGAAGTAGGATAGTGAAGGAGAGAGAGTACTAAGGAGAGGACAAAAGGAGAAAAAGAGAGAGAAGGAGATGGAGAAGGCGAAGGGTAGAGATGGAGAAAGAAAGAGAGGGATAAGGGGAAGGAGAGAACGAGAGAGAAGGAGATGCAGAGGGTTAGAAAGAGTGAAGAAGCGGAGAGAGACGGAGAAGGAGAAGGAGAAGGAAAAAGACAAGAAGAAAAAGGAGAGAGAGGCAGCGAAGGAGAAGGAGATGGAGAGAAGTTGAGAGAAAAGGTGGAGAGATCGACAAAGGAGGGAGAGAGGGAAGGACGAGAAGGCGAGGGAGAGGGGAACGAGAGAGGTGCGAGAGAGAAGGAGGGGGAAGGAGAAGGAGAAGTGGGGAGAGAGAGATGGAGAGTGTAGGACGAAAGAGAGGGAAATTGGGAAACGGGGAGACGGAACAAGATGATAGACGGAGATGGAGAGAGAGAGCTAGAAGGAGAAGGAGAGAGAGGAGAGGCGGACAGAGGGGGAGAGAGTGAGAAGGGAAAGGAGAGGGAGAGAGGAGAGATAGAGGAAGAGAAGTAGAGAGAACCATAGGGAATGAGAGAGAGGGAGAAGGAGAGAGATAAGGAGGGAGTGAAACAGAGGAGGAGAGTGTGAATTAGAACGAGAAGAAGAGAGAGGAGAGAGAGGAGTCCACGATTTACAGAAGCGGAGAGAGAGAAAGAGAAGGAGAGATGAAGAAGCATTGAGAGAGAGAGAGGAAAGGGAGAGGGAGAAAGAGTGAGAGAAGGGGAGAGAGAGAGAGTCCGTAAGTGAGCTAGATGGAGGAGGACGAGGAGAAGGAGAGAGAGAAGGAATAGGAGATTGGAAGGGAAGGAGAAGGAGAGAAGGAAAGAGAGAGGGAGAAGGAGAAGTAGAGACCAATGGTAAGAAGAGGGAGAAATAGAGAGG
The DNA here is from genome assembly GCA_963682175.1 of Triglochin maritima. Lineage (NCBI taxonomy): Eukaryota > Viridiplantae > Streptophyta > Magnoliopsida > Alismatales > Juncaginaceae > Triglochin > Triglochin maritima. Next base: position 30,225,306 of record OY821776.1, on the reverse strand, counting down.
AGAGAGAAGGGGGAGAGAGAAAGAGAGAAGGAGAGAGACAAAGAGAGAGGAGGGAGGTAAGGAGGAGAACGAGAAAGGCGGAGAAGGGGAGAGACAAAGGGGGAGGAGAGAGATAAGGAGGAGAACGAGAGGAGTGAGAGAGAGAGTGAAGGTGACGGAGAGGGATGAGAGAGAGAGAGGAGGAAGAGAAGGAGGGAGAAGAAGGGGAGAGAAGAAGAAGGAGAACAAGGAGAGAAAAGGAGAAGGGGAGAGTGGGGAGAAGATGAGGAGAGAGAGAAGGACAAGGGGAGCGAAAGGGGAGGAGACCGAGAAGGAGAAGGAGTGGAAGAGAGGAGAGATAGAGAAGGAGGAGAGAGAAGGAAAGAGAGAGAGAAGAAGGAGACGGAGAGCGAGAGAGTAAGGTAGAGTGAGAGAGGAGGGGAGAGAGTGAAGGAGAGGGAGATGGGGGAGGGGAGGGAGAAGGAGACGGAAACGGAGACGGAGACGCAGAGAGAGGGAGAGAGAAAGAGCGGAGATGGAGATAGAGAGAGAGAGAGATGCAAGAGGAGAGGGAGAGAGAGAAGGAGAAGGCAAGAGAGAGAGGGGGAGAGACAAGAAGATGAGAGAGATGGAGAAGGAAAAGGGGATAGAGGAGAGGGATTGAAGTAGAGGAGAGGGAGGGAAGGAGATTGAAGACGAAGAGTGAAGGATAAGGAGAGAGAAGATAGAAGGAAAGAGAGAATCAGAGAGAGGAGTGAGAAGTTGAGGGAGCGGGACAATAAGAGAGAGTGAAGAACAAGGAGAAGGAGGGAGAGAGAAGGAAAGAGAAGGAGAGAGGGGAGAGAAGGAAGGATAAGAATAGAGAAAGAAGTAGAAGGAGGAGAGAGGGAAAGATAAGGAGAGAGGGGGAGACATGAGAGAGAAGGAGAGGGAGAAGGAGCGAGAGGAGGAGGGACATGCAAGGAGAAAGAGAAGGAGAAGGTGGAAAGAGAGATGGAGGAGAGAGGGAAAGAGATGAGAGAGAGAGGGGGGAATGAGAAGGAGAGTGAGAGAGAGAACGAAACGGATAGAGAGAAGGAGGAGAGTTGAGAGAAAGAGAAGTAGAAATAGAAAGAATGGGATAAGGAGAGATAGTGAAAAAGAGAGACAAGAGACGGAGAGAGAGAGAGAAAGAGAAGGGGGAGGGAGAGGGAAGTAGGATAGTGAAGGAGAGAGAGTACTAAGGAGAGGACAAAAGGAGAAAAAGAGAGAGAAGGAGATGGAGAAGGCGAAGGGTAGAGATGGAGAAAGAAAGAGAGGGATAAGGGGAAGGAGAGAACGAGAGAGAAGGAGATGCAGAGGGTTAGAAAGAGTGAAGAAGCGGAGAGAGACGGAGAAGGAGAAGGAGAAGGAAAAAGACAAGAAGAAAAAGGAGAGAGAGGCAGCGAAGGAGAAGGAGATGGAGAGAAGTTGAGAGAAAAGGTGGAGAGATCGACAAAGGAGGGAGAGAGGGAAGGACGAGAAGGCGAGGGAGAGGGGAACGAGAGAGGTGCGAGAGAGAAGGAGGGGGAAGGAGAAGGAGAAGTGGGGAGAGAGAGATGGAGAGTGTAGGACGAAAGAGAGGGAAATTGGGAAACGGGGAGACGGAACAAGATGATAGACGGAGATGGAGAGAGAGAGCTAGAAGGAGAAGGAGAGAGAGGAGAGGCGGACAGAGGGGGAGAGAGTGAGAAGGGAAAGGAGAGGGAGAGAGGAGAGATAGAGGAAGAGAAGTAGAGAGAACCATAGGGAATGAGAGAGAGGGAGAAGGAGAGAGATAAGGAGGGAGTGAAACAGAGGAGGAGAGTGTGAATTAGAACGAGAAGAAGAGAGAGGAGAGAGAGGAGTCCACGATTTACAGAAGCGGAGAGAGAGAAAGAGAAGGAGAGATGAAGAAGCATTGAGAGAGAGAGAGGAAAGGGAGAGGGAGAAAGAGTGAGAGAAGGGGAGAGAGAGAGAGTCCGTAAGTGAGCTAGATGGAGGAGGACGAGGAGAAGGAGAGAGAGAAGGAATAGGAGATTGGAAGGGAAGGAGAAGGAGAGAAGGAAAGAGAGAGGGAGAAGGAGAAGTAGAGACCAATGGTAAGAAGAGGGAGAAATAGAGAGGAGAGAGAAGGGGGAGAGAGAAAGAGAGAAGGAGAGAGACAAAGAGAGAGGAGGGAGGTAAGGAGGAGAACGAGAAAGGCGGAGAAGGGGAGAGACAAAGGGGGAGGAGAGAGATAAGGAGGAGAACGAGAGGAGTGAGAGAGAGAGTGAAGGTGACGGAGAGGGATGAGAGAGAGAGAGGAGGAAGAGAAGGAGGGAGAAGAAGGGGAGAGAAGAAGAAGGAGAACAAGGAGAGAAAAGGAGAAGGGGAGAGTGGGGAGAAGATGAGGAGAGAGAGAAGGACAAGGGGAGCGAAAGGGGAGGAGACCGAGAAGGAGAAGGAGTGGAAGAGAGGAGAGATAGAGAAGGAGGAGAGAGAAGGAAAGAGAGAGAGAAGAAGGAGACGGAGAGCGAGAGAGTAAGGTAGAGTGAGAGAGGAGGGGAGAGAGTGAAGGAGAGGGAGATGGGGGAGGGGAGGGAGAAGGAGACGGAAACGGAGACGGAGACGGAGACGGAGAGAGAGGGAGAGAGAAAGAGCGGAGATGGAGATAGAGAGAGAGAGAGATGCAAGAGGAGAGGGAGAGAGAGAAGGAGAAGGCAAGAGAGAGAGGGGGAGAGACAAGAAGATGAGAGAGATGGAGAAGGAAAAGGGGATAGAGGAGAGGGATTGAAGTAGAGGAGAGGGAGGGAAGGAGATTGAAGACGAAGAGTGAAGGATAAGGAGAGAGAAGATAGAAGGAAAGAGAGAATCAGAGAGAGGAGTGAGAAGTTGAGGGAGCGGGACAATAAGAGAGAGTGAAGAACAAGGAGAAGGAGGGAGAGAGAAGGAAAGAGAAGGAGAGAGGGGAGAGAAGGAAGGATAAGAATAGAGAAAGAAGTAGAAGGAGGAGAGAGGGAAAGATAAGGAGAGAGGGGGAGACATGAGAGAGAAGGAGAGGGAGAAGGAGCGAGAGGAGGAGGGACATGCAAGGAGAAAGAGAAGGAGAAGGTGGAAAGAGAGATGGAGGAGAGAGGGAAAGAGATGAGAGAGAGAGGGGGGAATGAGAAGGAGAGTGAGAGAGAGAACGAAACGGATAGAGAGAAGGAGGAGAGTTGAGAGAAAGAGAAGTAGAAATAGAAAGAATGGGATAAGGAGAGATAGTGAAAAAGAGAGACAAGAGACGGAGAGAGAGAGAGAAAGAGAAGGGGGAGGGAGAGGGAGAGGGAAGTAGGATAGTGAAGGAGAGAGAGTACTAAGGAGAGGACAAAAGGAGAAAAAGAGAGAGAAGGAGATGGAGAAGGCGAAGGGTAGAGATGGAGAAAGAAAGAGAGGGATAAGGGGAAGGAGAGAACGAGAGAGAAGGAGATGCAGAGGGTTAGAAAGAGTGAAGAAGCGGAGAGAGACGGAGAAGGAGAAGGAGAAGGAAAAAGACAAGAAGAAAAAGGAGAGAGAGGCAGCGAAGGAGAAGGAGATGGAGAGAAGTTGAGAGAAAAGGTGGAGAGATCGACAAAGGAGGGAGAGAGGGAAGGACGAGAAGGCGAGGGAGAGGGGAACGAGAGAGGTGCGAGAGAGAAGGAGGGGGAAGGAGAAGGAGAAGTGGGGAGAGAGAGATGGAGAGTGTAGGACGAAAGAGAGGGAAATTGGGAAACGGGGAGACGGAACAAGATGATAGACGGAGATGGAGAGAGAGAGCTAGAAGGAGAAGGAGAGAGAGGAGAGGCGGACAGAGGGGGAGAGAGTGAGAAGGGAAAGGAGAGGGAGAGAGGAGAGATAGAGGAAGAGAAGTAGAGAGAACCATAGGGAATGAGAGAGAGGAAGAAGGAGAGAGATAAGGAGGGAGTGAAACAGAGGAGGAGAGTGTGAATTAGAACGAGAAGAAGAGAGAGGAGAGAGAGGAGTCCACGATTTACAGAAGCGGAGAGAGAGAAAGAGAAGGAGAGATGAAGAAGCATTGAGAGAGAGAGAGGAAAGGGAGAGGGAGAAAGAGTGAGAGAAGGGGAGAGAGAGAGAGTCCGTAAGTGAGCTAGATGGAGGAGGACGAGGAGAAGGAGAGAGAGAAGGAATAGGAGATTGGAAGGGAAGGAGAAGGAGAGAAGGAAAGAGAGAGGGAGAAGGAGAAGTAGAGACCAATGGTAAGAAGAGGGAGAAATAGAGAGGAGAGAGAAGGGGGAGAGAGAAAGAGAGAAGGAGAGAGACAAAGAGAGAGGAGGGAGGTAAGGAGGAGAACGAGAAAGGCGGAGAAGGGGAGAGACAAAGGGGGAGGAGAGAGATAAGGAGGAGAACGAGAGGAGTGAGAGAGAGAGTGAAGGTGACGGAGAGGGATGAGAGAGAGAGAGGAGGAAGAGAAGGAGGGAGAAGAAGGGGAGAGAAGAAGAAGGAGAACAAGGAGAGAAAAGGAGAAGGGGAGAGTGGGGAGAAGATGAGGAGAGAGAGAAGGACAAGGGGAGCGAAAGGGGAGGAGACCGAGAAGGAGAAGGAGTGGAAGAGAGGAGAGATAGAGAAGGAGGAGAGAGAAGGAAAGAGAGAGAGAAGAAGGAGACGGAGAGCGAGAGAGTAAGGTAGAGTGAGAGAGGAGGGGAGAGAGTGAAGGAGAGGGAGATGGGGGAGGGGAGGGAGAAGGAGACGGAAACGGAGACGGAGACGGAGAGAGAGGGAGAGAGAAAGAGCGGAGATGGAGATAGAGAGAGAGAGAGATGCAAGAGGAGAGGGAGAGAGAGAAGGAGAAGGCAAGAGAGAGAGGGGGAGAGACAAGAAGATGAGAGAGATGGAGAAGGAAAAGGGGATAGAGGAGAGGGATTGAAGTAGAGGAGAGGGAGGGAAGGAGATTGAAGACGAAGAGTGAAGGATAAGGAGAGAGAAGATAGAAGGAAAGAGAGAATCAGAGAGAGGAGTGAGAAGTTGAGGGAGCGGGACAATAAGAGAGAGTGAAGAACAAGGAGAAGGAGGGAGAGAGAAGGAAAGAGAAGGAGAGAGGGGAGAGAAGGAAGGATAAGAATAGAGAAAGAAGTAGAAGGAGGAGAGAGGGAAAGATAAGGAGAGAGGGGGAGACATGAGAGAGAAGGAGAGGGAGAAGGAGCGAGAGGAGGAGGGACATGCAAGGAGAAAGAGAAGGAGAAGGTGGAAAGAGAGATGGAGGAGAGAGGGAAAGAGATGAGAGAGAGAGGGGGGAATGAGAAGGAGAGTGAGAGAGAGAACGAAACGGATAGAGAGAAGGAGGAGAGTTGAGAGAAAGAGAAGTAGAAATAGAAAGAATGGGATAAGGAGAGATAGTGAAAAAGAGAGACAAGAGACGGAGAGAGAGAGAGAAAGAGAAGGGGGAGGGAGAGGGAAGTAGGATAGTGAAGGAGAGAGAGTACTAAGGAGAGGACAAAAGGAGAAAAAGAGAGAGAAGGAGATGGAGAAGGCGAAGGGTAGAGATGGAGAAAGAAAGAGAGGGATAAGGGGAAGGAGAGAACGAGAGAGAAGGAGATGCAGAGGGTTAGAAAGAGTGAAGAAGCGGAGAGAGACGGAGAAGGAGAAGGAGAAGGAAAAAGACAAGAAGAAAAAGGAGAGAGAGGCAGCGAAGGAGAAGGAGATGGAGAGAAGTTGAGAGAAAAGGTGGAGAGATCGACAAAGGAGGGAGAGAGGGAAGGACGAGAAGGCGAGGGAGAGGGGAACGAGAGAGGTGCGAGAGAGAAGGAGGGGGAAGGAGAAGGAGAAGTGGGGAGAGAGAGATGGAGAGTGTAGGACGAAAGAGAGGGAAATTGGGAAACGGGGAGACGGAACAAGATGATAGACGGAGATGGAGAGAGAGAGCTAGAAGGAGAAGGAGAGAGAGGAGAGGCGGACAGAGGGGGAGAGAGTGAGAAGGGAAAGGAGAGGGAGAGAGGAGAGATAGAGGAAGAGAAGTAGAGAGAACCATAGGGAATGAGAGAGAGGGAGAAGGAGAGAGATAAGGAGGGAGTGAAACAGAGGAGGAGAGTGTGAATTAGAACGAGAAGAAGAGAGAGGAGAGAGAGGAGTCCACGATTTACAGAAGCGGAGAGAGAGAAAGAGAAGGAGAGATGAAGAAGCATTGAGAGAGAGAGAGGAAAGGGAGAGGGAGAAAGAGTGAGAGAAGGGGAGAGAGAGAGAGTCCGTAAGTGAGCTAGATGGAGGAGGACGAGGAGAAGGAGAGAGAGAAGGAATAGGAGATTGGAAGGGAAGGAGAAGGAGAGAAGGAAAGAGAGAGGGAGAAGGAGAAGTAGAGACCAATGGTAAGAAGAGGGAGAAATAGAGAGGAGAGAGAAGGGGGAGAGAGAAAGAGAGAAGGAGAGAGACAAAGAGAGAGGAGGGAGGTAAGGAGGAGAACGAGAAAGGCGGAGAAGGGGAGAGACAAAGGGGGAGGAGAGAGATAAGGAGGAGAACGAGAGGAGTGAGAGAGAGAGTGAAGGTGACGGAGAGGGATGAGAGAGAGAGAGGAGGAAGAGAAGGAGGGAGAAGAAGGGGAGAGAAGAAGAAGGAGAACAAGGAGAGAAAAGGAGAAGGGGAGAGTGGGGAGAAGATGAGGAGAGAGAGAAGGACAAGGGGAGCGAAAGGGGAGGAGACCGAGAAGGAGAAGGAGTGGAAGAGAGGAGAGATAGAGAAGGAGGAGAGAGAAGGAAAGAGAGAGAGAAGAAGGAGACGGAGAGCGAGAGAGTAAGGTAGAGTGAGAGAGGAGGGGAGAGAGTGAAGGAGAGGGAGATGGGGGAGGGGAGGGAGAAGGAGACGGAAACGGAGACGGAGACGGAGAGAGAGGGAGAGAGAAAGAGCGGAGATGGAGATAGAGAGAGAGAGAGATGCAAGAGGAGAGGGAGAGAGAGAAGGAGAAGGCAAGAGAGAGAGGGGGAGAGACAAGAAGATGAGAGAGATGGAGAAGGAAAAGGGGATAGAGGAGAGGGATTGAAGTAGAGGAGAGGGAGGGAAGGAGATTGAAGACGAAGAGTGAAGGATAAGGAGAGAGAAGATAGAAGGAAAGAGAGAATCAGAGAGAGGAGTGAGAAGTTGAGGGAGCGGGACAATAAGAGAGAGTGAAGAACAAGGAGAAGGAGGGAGAGAGAAGGAAAGAGAAGGAGAGAGGGGAGAGAAGGAAGGATAAGAATAGAGAAAGAAGTAGAAGGAGGAGAGAGGGAAAGATAAGGAGAGAGGGGGAGACATGAGAGAGAAGGAGAGGGAGAAGGAGCGAGAGGAGGAGGGACATGCAAGGAGAAAGAGAAGGAGAAGGTGGAAAGAGAGATGGAGGAGAGAGGGAAAGAGATGAGAGAGAGAGGGGGGAATGAGAAGGAGAGTGAGAGAGAGAACGAAACGGATAGAGAGAAGGAGGAGAGTTGAGAGAAAGAGAAGTAGAAATAGAAAGAATGGGATAAGGAGAGATAGTGAAAAAGAGAGACAAGAGACGGAGAGAGAGAGAGAAAGAGAAGGGGGAGGGAGAGGGAAGTAGGATAGTGAAGGAGAGAGAGTACTAAGGAGAGGACAAAAGGAGAAAAAGAGAGAGAAGGAGATGGAGAAGGCGAAGGGTAGAGATGGAGAAAGAAAGAGAGGGATAAGGGGAAGGAGAGAACGAGAGAGAAGGAGATGCAGAGGGTTAGAAAGAGTGAAGAAGCGGAGAGAGACGGAGAAGGAGAAGGAGAAGGAAAAAGACAAGAAGAAAAAGGAGAGAGAGGCAGCGAAGGAGAAGGAGATGGAGAGAAGTTGAGAGAAAAGGTGGAGAGATCGACAAAGGAGGGAGAGAGGGAAGGACGAGAAGGCGAGGGAGAGGGGAACGAGAGAGGTGCGAGAGAGAAGGAGGGGGAAGGAGAAGGAGAAGTGGGGAGAGAGAGATGGAGAGTGTAGGACGAAAGAGAGGGAAATTGGGAAACGGGGAGACGGAACAAGATGATAGACGGAGATGGAGAGAGAGAGCTAGAAGGAGAAGGAGAGAGAGGAGAGGCGGACAGAGGGGGAGAGAGTGAGAAGGGAAAGGAGAGGGAGAGAGGAGAGATAGAGGAAGAGAAGTAGAGAGAACCATAGGGAATGAGAGAGAGGGAGAAGGAGAGAGATAAGGAGGGAGTGAAACAGAGGAGGAGAGTGTGAATTAGAACGAGAAGAAGAGAGAGGAGAGAGAGGAGTCCACGATTTACAGAAGCGGAGAGAGAGAAAGAGAAGGAGAGATGAAGAAGCATTGAGAGAGAGAGAGGAAAGGGAGAGGGAGAAAGAGTGAGAGAAGGGGAGAGAGAGAGAGTCCGTAAGTGAGCTAGATGGAGGAGGACGAGGAGAAGGAGAGAGAGAAGGAATAGGAGATTGGAAGGGAAGGAGAAGGAGAGAAGGAAAGAGAGAGGGAGAAGGAGAAGTAGAGACCAATGGTAAGAAGAGGGAGAAATAGAGAGGAGAGAGAAGGGGGAGAGAGAAAGAGAGAAGGAGAGAGACAAAGAGAGAGGAGGGAGGTAAGGAGGAGAACGAGAAAGGCGGAGAAGGGGAGAGACAAAGGGGGAGGAGAGAGATAAGGAGGAGAACGAGAGGAGTGAGAGAGAGAGTGAAGGTGACGGAGAGGGATGAGAGAGAGAGAGGAGGAAGAGAAGGAGGGAGAAGAAGGGGAGAGAAGAAGAAGGAGAACAAGGAGAGAAAAGGAGAAGGGGAGAGTGGGGAGAAGATGAGGAGAGAGAGAAGGACAAGGGGAGCGAAAGGGGAGGAGACCGAGAAGGAGAAGGAGTGGAAGAGAGGAGAGATAGAGAAGGAGGAGAGAGAAGGAAAGAGAGAGAGAAGAAGGAGACGGAGAGCGAGAGAGTAAGGTAGAGTGAGAGAGGAGGGGAGAGAGTGAAGGAGAGGGAGATGGGGGAGGGGAGGGAGAAGGAGACGGAAACGGAGACGGAGACGGAGAGAGAGGGAGAGAGAAAGAGCGGAGATGGAGATAGAGAGAGAGAGAGATGCAAGAGGAGAGGGAGAGAGAGAAGGAGAAGGCAAGAGAGAGAGGGGGAGAGACAAGAAGATGAGAGAGATGGAGAAGGAAAAGGGGATAGAGGAGAGGGATTGAAGTAGAGGAGAGGGAGGGAAGGAGATTGAAGACGAAGAGTGAAGGATAAGGAGAGAGAAGATAGAAGGAAAGAGAGAATCAGAGAGAGGAGTGAGAAGTTGAGGGAGCGGGACAATAAGAGAGAGTGAAGAACAAGGAGAAGGAGGGAGAGAGAAGGAAAGAGAAGGAGAGAGGGGAGAGAAGGAAGGATAAGAATAGAGAAAGAAGTAGAAGGAGGAGAGAGGGAAAGATAAGGAGAGAGGGGGAGACATGAGAGAGAAGGAGAGGGAGAAGGAGCGAGAGGAGGAGGGACATGCAAGGAGAAAGAGAAGGAGAAGGTGGAAAGAGAGATGGAGGAGAGAGGGAAAGAGATGAGAGAGAGAGGGGGGAATGAGAAGGAGAGTGAGAGAGAGAACGAAACGGATAGAGAGAAGGAGGAGAGTTGAGAGAAAGAGAAGTAGAAATAGAAAGAATGGGATAAGGAGAGATAGTGAAAAAGAGAGACAAGAGACGGAGAGAGAGAGAGAAAGAGAAGGGGGAGGGAGAGGGAGAGGGAAGTAGGATAGTGAAGGAGAGAGAGTACTAAGGAGAGGACAAAAGGAGAAAAAGAGAGAGAAGGAGATGGAGAAGGCGAAGGGTAGAGATGGAGAAAGAAAGAGAGGGATAAGGGGAAGGAGAGAACGAGAGAGAAGGAGATGCAGAGGGTTAGAAAGAGTGAAGAAGCGGAGAGAGACGGAGAAGGAGAAGGAGAAGGAAAAAGACAAGAAGAAAAAGGAGAGAGAGGCAGCGAAGGAGAAGGAGATGGAGAGAAGTTGAGAGAAAAGGTGGAGAGATCGACAAAGGAGGGAGAGAGGGAAGGACGAGAAGGCGAGGGAGAGGGGAACGAGAGAGGTGCGAGAGAGAAGGAGGGGGAAGGAGAAGGAGAAGTGGGGAGAGAGAGATGGAGAGTGTAGGACGAAAGAGAGGGAAATTGGGAAACGGGGAGACGGAACAAGATGATAGACGGAGATGGAGAGAGAGAGCTAGAAGGAGAAGGAGAGAGAGGAGAGGCGGACAGAGGGGGAGAGAGTGAGAAGGGAAAGGAGAGGGAGAGAGGAGAGATAGAGGAAGAGAAGTAGAGAGAACCATAGGGAATGAGAGAGAGGGAGAAGGAGAGAGATAAGGAGGGAGTGAAACAGAGGAGGAGAGTGTGAATTAGAACGAGAAGAAGAGAGAGGAGAGAGAGGAGTCCACGATTTACAGAAGCGGAGAGAGAGAAAGAGAAGGAGAGATGAAGAAGCATTGAGAGAGAGAGAGGAAAGGGAGAGGGAGAAAGAGTGAGAGAAGGGGAGAGAGAGAGAGTCCGTAAGTGAGCTAGATGGAGGAGGACGAGGAGAAGGAGAGAGAGAAGGAATAGGAGATTGGAAGGGAAGGAGAAGGAGAGAAGGAAAGAGAGAGGGAGAAGGAGAAGTAGAGACCAATGGTAAGAAGAGGGAGAAATAGAGAGGAGAGAGAAGGGGGAGAGAGAAAGAGAGAAGGAGAGAGACAAAGAGAGAGGAGGGAGGTAAGGAGGAGAACGAGAAAGGCGGAGAAGGGGAGAGACAAAGGGGGAGGAGAGAGATAAGGAGGAGAACGAGAGGAGTGAGAGAGAGAGTGAAGGTGACGGAGAGGGATGAGAGAGAGAGAGGAGGAAGAGAAGGAGGGAGAAGAAGGGGAGAGAAGAAGAAGGAGAACAAGGAGAGAAAAGGAGAAGGGGAGAGTGGGGAGAAGATGAGGAGAGAGAGAAGGACAAGGGGAGCGAAAGGGGAGGAGACCGAGAAGGAGAAGGAGTGGAAGAGAGGAGAGATAGAGAAGGAGGAGAGAGAAGGAAAGAGAGAGAGAAGAAGGAGACGGAGAGCGAGAGAGTAAGGTAGAGTGAGAGAGGAGGGGAGAGAGTGAAGGAGAGGGAGATGGGGGAGGGGAGGGAGAAGGAGACGGAAACGGAGACGGAGACGGAGAGAGAGGGAGAGAGAAAGAGCGGAGATGGAGATAGAGAGAGAGAGAGATGCAAGAGGAGAGGGAGAGAGAGAAGGAGAAGGCAAGAGAGAGAGGGGGAGAGACAAGAAGATGAGAGAGATGGAGAAGGAAAAGGGGATAGAGGAGAGGGATTGAAGTAGAGGAGAGGGAGGGAAGGAGATTGAAGACGAAGAGTGAAGGATAAGGAGAGAGAAGATAGAAGGAAAGAGAGAATCAGAGAGAGGAGTGAGAAGTTGAGGGAGCGGGACAATAAGAGAGAGTGAAGAACAAGGAGAAGGAGGGAGAGAGAAGGAAAGAGAAGGAGAGAGGGGAGAGAAGGAAGGATAAGAATAGAGAAAGAAGTAGAAGGAGGAGAGAGGGAAAGATAAGGAGAGAGGGGGAGACATGAGAGAGAAGGAGAGGGAGAAGGAGCGAGAGGAGGAGGGACATGCAAGGAGAAAGAGAAGGAGAAGGTGGAAAGAGAGATGGAGGAGAGAGGGAAAGAGATGAGAGAGAGAGGGGGGAATGAGAAGGAGAGTGAGAGAGAGAACGAAACGGATAGAGAGAAGGAGGAGAGTTGAGAGAAAGAGAAGTAGAAATAGAAAGAATGGGATAAGGAGAGATAGTGAAAAAGAGAGACAAGAGACGGAGAGAGAGAGAGAAAGAGAAGGGGGAGGGAGAGGGAAGTAGGATAGTGAAGGAGAGAGAGTACTAAGGAGAGGACAAAAGGAGAAAAAGAGAGAGAAGGAGATGGAGAAGGCGAAGGGTAGAGATGGAGAAAGAAAGAGAGGGATAAGGGGAAGGAGAGAACGAGAGAGAAGGAGATGCAGAGGGTTAGAAAGAGTGAAGAAGCGGAGAGAGACGGAGAAGGAGAAGGAGAAGGAAAAAGACAAGAAGAAAAAGGAGAGAGAGGCAGCGAAGGAGAAGGAGATGGAGAGAAGTTGAGAGAAAAGGTGGAGAGATCGACAAAGGAGGGAGAGAGGGAAGGACGAGAAGGCGAGGGAGAGGGGAACGAGAGAGGTGCGAGAGAGAAGGAGGGGGAAGGAGAAGGAGAAGTGGGGAGAGAGAGATGGAGAGTGTAGGACGAAAGAGAGGGAAATTGGGAAACGGGGAGACGGAACAAGATGATAGACGGAGATGGAGAGAGAGAGCTAGAAGGAGAAGGAGAGAGAGGAGAGGCGGACAGAGGGGGAGAGAGTGAGAAGGGAAAGGAGAGGGAGAGAGGAGAGATAGAGGAAGAGAAGTAGAGAGAACCATAGGGAATGAGAGAGAGGGAGAAGGAGAGAGATAAGGAGGGAGTGAAACAGAGGAGGAGAGTGTGAATTAGAACGAGAAGAAGAGAGAGGAGAGAGAGGAGTCCACGATTTACAGAAGCGGAGAGAGAGAAAGAGAAGGAGAGATGAAGAAGCATTGAGAGAGAGAGAGGAAAGGGAGAGGGAGAAAGAGTGAGAGAAGGGGAGAGAGAGAGAGTCCGTAAGTGAGCTAGATGGAGGAGGACGAGGAGAAGGAGAGAGAGAAGGAATAGGAGATTGGAAGGGAAGGAGAAGGAGAGAAGGAAAGAGAGAGGGAGAAGGAGAAGTAGAGACCAATGGTAAGAAGAGGGAGAAATAGAGAGGAGAGAGAAGGGGGAGAGAGAAAGAGAGAAGGAGAGAGACAAAGAGAGAGGAGGGAGGTAAGGAGGAGAACGAGAAAGGCGGAGAAGGGGAGAGACAAAGGGGGAGGAGAGAGATAAGGAGGAGAACGAGAGGAGTGAGAGAGAGAGTGAAGGTGACGGAGAGGGATGAGAGAGAGAGAGGAGGAAGAGAAGGAGGGAGAAGAAGGGGAGAGAAGAAGAAGGAGAACAAGGAGAGAAAAGGAGAAGGGGAGAGTGGGGAGAAGATGAGGAGAGAGAGAAGGACAAGGGGAGCGAAAGGGGAGGAGACCGAGAAGGAGAAGGAGTGGAAGAGAGGAGAGATAGAGAAGGAGGAGAGAGAAGGAAAGAGAGAGAGAAGAAGGAGACGGAGAGCGAGAGAGTAAGGTAGAGTGAGAGAGGAGGGGAGAGAGTGAAGGAGAGGGAGATGGGGGAGGGGAGGGAGAAGGAGACGGAAACGGAGACGGAGACGGAGAGAGAGGGAGAGAGAAAGAGCGGAGATGGAGATAGAGAGAGAGAGAGATGCAAGAGGAGAGGGAGAGAGAGAAGGAGAAGGCAAGAGAGAGAGGGGGAGAGACAAGAAGATGAGAGAGATGGAGAAGGAAAAGGGGATAGAGGAGAGGGATTGAAGTAGAGGAGAGGGAGGGAAGGAGATTGAAGACGAAGAGTGAAGGATAAGGAGAGAGAAGATAGAAGGAAAGAGAGAATCAGAGAGAGGAGTGAGAAGTTGAGGGAGCGGGACAATAAGAGAGAGTGAAGAACAAGGAGAAGGAGGGAGAGAGAAGGAAAGAGAAGGAGAGAGGGGAGAGAAGGAAGGATAAGAATAGAGAAAGAAGTAGAAGGAGGAGAGAGGGAAAGATAAGGAGAGAGGGGGAGACATGAGAGAGAAGGAGAGGGAGAAGGAGCGAGAGGAGGAGGGACATGCAAGGAGAAAGAGAAGGAGAAGGTGGAAAGAGAGATGGAGGAGAGAGGGAAAGAGATGAGAGAGAGAGGGGGGAATGAGAAGGAGAGTGAGAGAGAGAACGAAACGGATAGAGAGAAGGAGGAGAGTTGAGAGAAAGAGAAGTAGAAATAGAAAGAATGGGATAAGGAGAGATAGTGAAAAAGAGAGACAAGAGACGGAGAGAGAGAGAGAAAGAGAAGGGGGAGGGAGAGGGAGAGGGAAGTAGGATAGTGAAGGAGAGAGAGTACTAAGGAGAGGACAAAAGGAGAAAAAGAGAGAGAAGGAGATGGAGAAGGCGAAGGGTAGAGATGGAGAAAGAAAGAGAGGGATAAGGGGAAGGAGAGAACGAGAGAGAAGGAGATGCAGAGGGTTAGAAAGAGTGAAGAAGCGGAGAGAGACGGAGAAGGAGAAGGAGAAGGAAAAAGACAAGAAGAAAAAGGAGAGAGAGGCAGCGAAGGAGAAGGAGATGGAGAGAAGTTGAGAGAAAAGGTGGAGAGATCGACAAAGGAGGGAGAGAGGGAAGGACGAGAAGGCGAGGGAGAGGGGAACGAGAGAGGTGCGAGAGAGAAGGAGGGGGAAGGAGAAGGAGAAGTGGGGAGAGAGAGATGGAGAGTGTAGGACGAAAGAGAGGGAAATTGGGAAACGGGGAGACGGAACAAGATGATAGACGGAGATGGAGAGAGAGAGCTAGAAGGAGAAGGAGAGAGAGGAGAGGCGGACAGAGGGGGAGAGAGTGAGAAGGGAAAGGAGAGGGAGAGAGGAGAGATAGAGGAAGAGAAGTAGAGAGAACCATAGGGAATGAGAGAGAGGGAGAAGGAGAGAGATAAGGAGGGAGTGAAACAGAGGAGGAGAGTGTGAATTAGAACGAGAAGAAGAGAGAGGAGAGAGAGGAGTCCACGATTTACAGAAGCGGAGAGAGAGAAAGAGAAGGAGAGATGAAGAAGCATTGAGAGAGAGAGAGGAAAGGGAGAGGGAGAAAGAGTGAGAGAAGGGGAGAGAGAGAGAGTCCGTAAGTGAGCTAGATGGAGGAGGACGAGGAGAAGGAGAGAGAGAAGGAATAGGAGATTGGAAGGGAAGGAGAAGGAGAGAAGGAAAGAGAGAGGGAGAAGGAGAAGTAGAGACCAATGGTAAGAAGAGGGAGAAATAGAGAGGAGAGAGAAGGGGGAGAGAGAAAGAGAGAAGGAGAGAGACAAAGAGAGAGGAGGGAGGTAAGGAGGAGAACGAGAAAGGCGGAGAAGGGGAGAGACAAAGGGGGAGGAGAGAGATAAGGAGGAGAACGAGAGGAGTGAGAGAGAGAGTGAAGGTGACGGAGAGGGATGAGAGAGAGAGAGGAGGAAGAGAAGGAGGGAGAAGAAGGGGAGAGAAGAAGAAGGAGAACAAGGAGAGAAAAGGAGAAGGGGAGAGTGGGGAGAAGATGAGGAGAGAGAGAAGGACAAGGGGAGCGAAAGGGGAGGAGACCGAGAAGGAGAAGGAGTGGAAGAGAGGAGAGATAGAGAAGGAGGAGAGAGAAGGAAAGAGAGAGAGAAGAAGGAGACGGAGAGCGAGAGAGTAAGGTAGAGTGAGAGAGGAGGGGAGAGAGTGAAGGAGAGGGAGATGGGGGAGGGGAGGGAGAAGGAGACGGAAACGGAGACGGAGACGGAGAGAGAAAGAGCGGAGATGGAGATAGAGAGAGAGAGAGATGCAAGAGGAGAGGGAGAGAGAGAGAAGGAGAAGGCAAGAGAGAGAGGGGGAGAGACAAGAAGATGAGAGAGATGGAGAAGGAAAAGGGGATAGAGGAGAGGGATTGAAGTAGAGGAGAGGGAGGGAAGGAGATTGAAGACGAAGAGTGAAGGATAAGGAGAGAGAAGATAGAAGGAAAGAGAGAATCAGAGAGAGGAGTGAGAAGTTGAGGGAGTGGGACAATAAGAGAGAGTGAAGAACAAGGAGAAGGAGGGAGAGAGAAGGAAAGAGAAGGAGAGAGGGGAGAGAAGGAAGGATAAGAATAGAGAAAGAAGTAGAAGGAGGAGAGAGGGAAAGATAAGGAGAGAGGGGGAGACATGAGAGAGAAGGAGAGGGAGAAGGAGCGAGAGGAGGAGGGACATGCAAGGAGAAAGAGAAGGAGAAGGTGGAAAGAGAGATGGAGGAGAGAGGGAAAGAGATGAGAGAGAGAGGGGGGAATGAGAAGGAGAGTGAGAGAGAGAACGAAACGGATAGAGAGAAGGAGGAGAGTTGAGAGAAAGAGAAGTAGAAATAGAAAGAATGGGATAAGGAGAGATAGTGAAAAAGAGAGACAAGAGACGGAGAGAGAGAGAGAAAGAGAAGGGGGAGGGAGAGGGAAGTAGGATAGTGAAGGAGAGAGAGTACTAAGGAGAGGACAAAAGGAGAAAAAGAGAGAGAAGGAGATGGAGAAGGCGAAGGGTAGAGATGGAGAAAGAAAGAGAGGGATAAGGGGAAGGAGAGAACGAGAGAGAAGGAGATGCAGAGGGTTAGAAAGAGTGAAGAAGCGGAGAGAGACGGAGAAGGAGAAGGAGAAGGAAAAAGACAAGAAGAAAAAGGAGAGAGAGGCAGCGAAGGAGAAGGAGATGGAGAGAAGTTGAGAGAAAAGGTGGAGAGATCGACAAAGGAGGGAGAGAGGGAAGGACGAGAAGGCGAGGGAGAGGGGAACGAGAGAGGTGCGAGAGAGAAGGAGGGGGAAGGAGAAGGAGAAGTGGGGAGAGAGAGATGGAGAGTGTAGGACGAAAGAGAGGGAAATTGGGAAACGGGGAGACGGAACAAGATGATAGACGGAGATGGAGAGAGAGAGCTAGAAGGAGAAGGAGAGAGAGGAGAGGCGGACAGAGGGGGAGAGAGTGAGAAGGGAAAGGAGAGGGAGAGAGGAGAGATAGAGGAAGAGAAGTAGAGAGAACCATAGGGAATGAGAGAGAGGGAGAAGGAGAGAGATAAGGAGGGAGTGAAACAGAGGAGGAGAGTGTGAATTAGAACGAGAAGAAGAGAGAGGAGAGAGAGGAGTCCACGATTTACAGAAGCGGAGAGAGAGAAAGAGAAGGAGAGATGAAGAAGCATTGAGAGAGAGAGAGAGGAAAGGGAGAGGGAGAAAGAGTGAGAGAAGGGGAGAGAGAGAGAGTCCGTAAGTGAGCTAGATGGAGGAGGACGAGGAGAAGGAGAGAGAGAAGGAATAGGAGATTGGAAGGGAAGGAGAAGGAGAGAAGGAAAGAGAGAGGGAGAAGGAGAAGTAGAGACCAATGGTAAGAAGAGGGAGAAATAGAGAGGAGAGAGAAGGGGGAGAGAGAAAGAGAGAAGGGGGAGAGAGAAAGAGAGAAGGAGAGAGACAAAGAGAGAGGAGGGAGGTAAGGAGGAGAACGAGAAAGGCGGAGAAGGGGAGAGACAAAGTGGGAGGAGAGAGATAAGGAGGAGAACGAGAGGAGTGAGAGAGAGAGTGAAGGTGACGGAGAGGGATGAGAGAGAGAGAGAGAGGAGGAAGAGAAGGAGGGAGAAGAAGGGGAGAGAAGAAGAAGGAGAACAAGGAGAGAAAAGGAGAAGGGGAGAGTGGGGAGAAGATGAGGAGAGAGAGAAGGACAAGGGGAGCGAAAGGGGAGGAGACCGAGAAGGAGAAGGAGTGGAAGAGAGGAGAGATAGAGAAGGAGGAGAGAGAAGGAAAGAGAGAGAGAAGAAGGAGACGGAGAGCGAGAGAGTAAGGTAGAGTGAGAGAGGAGGGGAGAGAGTGAAGGAGAGGGAGATGGGGGAGGGGAGGGAGAAGGAGACGGAAACGGAGACGGAGACGGAGAGAGAGGGAGAGAGAAAGAGCGGAGATGGAGATAGAGAGAGAGAGAGATGCAAGAGGAGAGGGAGAGAGAGAAGGAGAAGGCAAGAGAGAGAGGGGGAGAGACAAGAAGATGAGAGAGATGGAGAAGGAAAAGGGGATAGAGGAGAGGGATTGAAGTAGAGGAGAGGGAGGGAAGGAGATTTAAGACGAAGAGTGAAGGATAAGGAGAGAGAAGATAGAAGGAAAGAGAGAATCAGAGAGAGGAGTGAGAAGTTGAGGGAGCGGGACAATAAGAGAGAGTGAAGAACAAGGAGAAGGAGGGAGAGAGAAGGAAAGAGAAGGAGAGAGGGGAGAGAAGGAAGGATAAGAATAGAGAAAGAAGTAGAAGGAGGAGAGAGGGAAAGATAAGGAGAGAGGGGGAGACATGAGAGAGAAGGAGAGGGAGAAGGAGCGAGAGGAGGAGGGACATGCAAGGAGAAAGAGAAGGAGAAGGTGGAAAGAGAGATGGAGGAGAGAGGGAAAGAGATGAGAGAGAGAGGGGGGAATGAGAAGGAGAGTGAGAGAGAGAACGAAACGGATAGAGAGAAGGAGGAGAGTTGAGAGAAAGAGAAGTAGAAATAGAAAGAATGGGATAAGGAGAGATAGTGAAAAAGAGAGACAAGAGACGGAGAGAGAGAGAGAAAGAGAAGGGGGAGGGAGAGGGAGAGGGAAGTAGGATAGTGAAGGAGAGAGAGTACTAAGGAGAGGACAAAAGGAGAAAAAGAGAGAGAAGGAGATGGAGAAGGCGAAGGGTAGAGATGGAGAAAGAAAGAGAGGGATAAGGGGAAGGAGAGAACGAGAGAGAAGGAGATGCAGAGGGTTAGAAAGAGTGAAGAAGCGGAGAGAGACGGAGAAGGAGAAGGAGAAGGAAAAAGACAAGAAGAAAAAGGAGAGAGAGGCAGCGAAGGAGAAGGAGATGGAGAGAAGTTGAGAGAAAAGGTGGAGAGATCGACAAAGGAGGGAGAGAGGGAAGGACGAGAAGGCGAGGGAGAGGGGAACGAGAGAGGTGCGAGAGAGAAGGAGGGGGAAGGAGAAGGAGAAGTGGGGAGAGAGAGATGGAGAGTGTAGGACGAAAGAGAGGGAAATTGGGAAACGGGGAGACGGAACAAGATGATAGACGGAGATGGAGAGAGAGAGCTAGAAGGAGAAGGAGAGAGAGGAGAGGCGGACAGAGGGGGAGAGAGTGAGAAAGGAAAGGAGAGGGAGAGAGGAGAGATAGAGGAAGAGAAGTAGAGAGAACCATAGGGAATGAGAGAGAGGGAGAAGGAGAGAGATAAGGAGGGAGTGAAACAGAGGAGGAGAGTGTGAATTAGAACGAGAAGAAGAGAGAGGAGAGAGAGGAGTCCACGATTTACAGAAGCGGAGAGAGAGAAAGAGAAGGAGAGATGAAGAAGCATTGAGAGAGAGAGAGGAAAGGGAGAGGGAGAAAGAGTGAGAGAAGGGGAGAGAGAGAGAGTCCGTAAGTGAGCTAGATGGAGGAGGACGAGGAGAAGGAGAGAGAGAAGGAATAGGAGATTGGAAGGGAAGGAGAAGGAGAGAAGGAAAGAGAGAGGGAGAAGGAGAAGTAGAGACCAATGGTAAGAAGAGGGAGAAATAGAGAGGAGAGAGAAGGGGGAGAGAGAAAGAGAGAAGGAGAGAGACAAAGAGAGAGGAGGGAGGTAAGGAGGAGAACGAGAAAGGCGGAGAAGGGGAGAGACAAAGGGGGAGGAGAGAGATAAGGAGGAGAACGAGAGGAGTGAGAGAGAGAGTGAAGGTGACGGAGAGGGATGAGAGAGAGAGAGGAGGAAGAGAAGGAGGGAGAAGAAGGGGAGAGAAGAAGAAGGAGAACAAGGAGAGAAAAGGAGAAGGGGAGAGTGGGGAGAAGATGAGGAGAGAGAGAAGGACAAGGGGAGCGAAAGGGGAGGAGACCGAGAAGGAGAAGGAGTGGAAGAGAGGAGAGATAGAGAAGGAGGAGAGAGAAGGAAAGAGAGAGAGAAGAAGGAGACGGAGAGCGAGAGAGTAAGGTAGAGTGAGAGAGGAGGGGAGAGAGTGAAGGAGAGGGAGATGGGGGAGGGGAGGGAGAAGGAGACGGAAACGGAGACGGAGACGGAGAGAGAAAGAGCGGAGATGGAGATAGAGAGAGAGAGATGCAAGAGGAGAGGGAGAGAGAGAGAAGGAGAAGGCAAGAGAGAGAGGGGGAGAGACAAGAAGATGAGAGAGATGGAGAAGGAAAAGGGGATAGAGGAGAGGGATTGAAGTAGAGGAGAGGGAGGGAAGGAGATTGAAGACGAAGAGTGAAGGATAAGGAGAGAGAAGATAGAAGGAAAGAGAGAATCAGAGAGAGGAGTGAGAAGTTGAGGGAGTGGGACAATAAGAGAGAGTGAAGAACAAGGAGAAGGAGGGAGAGAGAAGGAAAGAGAAGGAGAGAGGGGAGAGAAGGAAGGATAAGAATAGAGAAAGAAGTAGAAGGAGGAGAGAGGGAAAGATAAGGAGAGAGGGGGAGACATGAGAGAGAAGGAGAGGGAGAAGGAGCGAGAGGAGGAGGGACATGCAAGGAGAAAGAGAAGGAGAAGGTGGAAAGAGAGATGGAGGAGAGAGGGAAAGAGATGAGAGAGAGAGGGGGGAATGAGAAGGAGAGTGAGAGAGAGAACGAAACGGATAGAGAGAAGGAGGAGAGTTGAGAGAAAGAGAAGTAGAAATAGAAAGAATGGGATAAGGAGAGATAGTGAAAAAGAGAGACAAGAGACGGAGAGAGAGAGAGAAAGAGAAGGGGGAGGGAGAGGGAAGTAGGATAGTGAAGGAGAGAGAGTACTAAGGAGAGGACAAAAGGAGAAAAAGAGAGAGAAGGAGATGGAGAAGGCGAAGGGTAGAGATGGAGAAAGAAAGAGAGGGATAAGGGGAAGGCGAGAACGAGAGAGAAGGAGATGCAGAGGGTTAGAAAGAGTGAAGAAGCGGAGAGAGACGGAGAAGGAGAAGGAGAAGGAAAAAGACAAGAAGAAAAAGGAGAGAGAGGCAGCGAAGGAGAAGGAGATGGAGAGAAGTTGAGAGAAAAGGTGGAGAGATCGACAAAGGAGGGAGAGAGGGAAGGACGAGAAGGCGAGGGAGAGGGGAACGAGAGAGGTGCGAGAGAGAAGGAGGGGGAAGGAGAAGGAGAAGTGGGGAGAGAGAGATGGAGAGTGTAGGACGAAAGAGAGGGAAATTGGGAAACGGGGAGACGGAACAAGATGATAGACGGAGATGGAGAGAGAGAGCTAGAAGGAGAAGGAGAGAGAGGAGAGGCGGACAGAGGGGGAGAGAGTGAGAAGGGAAAGGAGAGGGAGAGAGGAGAGATAGAGGAAGAGAAGTAGAGAGAACCATAGGGAATGAGAGAGAGGGAGAAGGAGAGAGATAAGGAGGGAGTGAAACAGAGGAGGAGAGTGTGAATTAGAACGAGAAGAAGAGAGAGGAGTCCACGATTTACAGAAGCGGAGAGAGAGAAAGAGAAGGAGAGATGAAGAAGCATTGTGAGAGAGAGGAAAGGGAGAGGGAGAAAGAGTGAGAGAAGGGGAGAGAGAGAGAGTCCGTAAGTGAGCTAGATGGAGGAGGACGAGGAGAAGGAGAGAGAGAAGGAATAGGAGATTGGAAGGGAAGGAGAAGGAGAGAAGGAAAGAGAGAGGGAGAAGGAGAAGTAGAGACCAATGGTAAGAAGAGGGAGAAATAGAGAGGAGAGAGAAGGGGGAGAGAGAAAGAGAGAAGGGGGAGAGAGAAAGAGAGAAGGAGAGAGACAAAGAGAGAGGAGGGAGGTAAGGAGGAGAACGAGAAAGGCGGAGAAGGGGAGAGACAAAGTGGGAGGAGAGAGATAAGGAGGAGAACGAGAGGAGTGAGAGAGAGAGTGAAGGTGACGGAGAGGGATGAGAGAGAGAGAGAGAGGAGGAAGAGAAGGAGGGAGAAGAAGGGGAGAGAAGAAGAAGGAGAACAAGGAGAGAAAAGGAGAAGGGGAGAGTGGGGAGAAGATGAGGAGAGAGAGAAGGACAAGGGGAGCGAAAGGGGAGGAGACCGAGAAGGAGAAGGAGTGGAAGAGAGGAGAGATAGAGAAGGAGGAGAGAGAAGGAAAGAGAGAGAGAAGAAGGAGACGGAGAGCGAGAGAGTAAGGTAGAGTGAGAGAGGAGGGGAGAGAGTGAAGGAGAGGGAGATGGGGGAGGGGAGGGAGAAGGAGACGGAAACGGAGACGGAGACGGAGAGAGAGGGAGAGAGAAAGAGCGGAGATGGAGATAGAGAGAGAGAGAGATGCAAGAGGAGAGGGAGAGAGAGAAGGAGAAGGCAAGAGAGAGAGGGGGAGAGACAAGAAGATGAGAGAGATGGAGAAGGAAAAGGGGATAGAGGAGAGGGATTGAAGTAGAGGAGAGGGAGGGAAGGAGATTGAAGACGAAGAGTGAAGGATAAGGAGAGAGAAGATAGAAGGAAAGAGAGAATCAGAGAGAGGAGTGAGAAGTTGAGGGAGCGGGACAATAAGAGAGAGTGAAGAACAAGGAGAAGGAGGGAGAGAGAAGGAAAGAGAAGGAGAGAGGGGAGAGAAGGAAGGATAAGAATAGAGAAAGAAGTAGAAGGAGGAGAGAGGGAAAGATAAGGAGAGAGGGGGAGACATGAGAGAGAAGGAGAGGGAGAAGGAGCGAGAGGAGGAGGGACATGCAAGGAGAAAGAGAAGGAGAAGGTGGAAAGAGAGATGGAGGAGAGAGGGAAAGAGATGAGAGAGAGAGGGGGGAATGAGAAGGAGAGTGAGAGAGAGAACGAAACGGATAGAGAGAAGGAGGAGAGTTGAGAGAAAGAGAAGTAGAAATAGAAAGAATGGGATAAGGAGAGATAGTGAAAAAGAGAGACAAGAGACGGAGAGAGAGAGAGAAAGAGAAGGGGGAGGGAGAGGGAGAGGGAAGTAGGATAGTGAAGGAGAGAGAGTACTAAGGAGAGGACAAAAGGAGAAAAAGAGAGAGAAGGAGATGGAGAAGGCGAAGGGTAGAGATGGAGAAAGAAAGAGAGGGATAAGGGGAAGGAGAGAACGAGAGAGAAGGAGATGCAGAGGGTTAGAAAGAGTGAAGAAGCGGAGAGAGACGGAGAAGGAGAAGGAGAAGGAAAAAGACAAGAAGAAAAAGGAGAGAGAGGCAGCGAAGGAGAAGGAGATGGAGAGAAGTTGAGAGAAAAGGTGGAGAGATCGACAAAGGAGGGAGAGAGGGAAGGACGAGAAGGCGAGGGAGAGGGGAACGAGAGAGGTGCGAGAGAGAAGGAGGGGGAAGGAGAAGGAGAAGTGGGGAGAGAGAGATGGAGAGTGTAGGACGAAAGAGAGGGAAATTGGGAAACGGGGAGACGGAACAAGATGATAGACGGAGATGGAGAGAGAGAGCTAGAAGGAGAAGGAGAGAGAGGAGAGGCGGACAGAGGGGGAGAGAGTGAGAAGGGAAAGGAGAGGGAGAGAGGAGAGATAGAGGAAGAGAAGTAGAGAGAACCATAGGGAATGAGAGAGAGGGAGAAGGAGAGAGATAAGGAGGGAGTGAAACAGAGGAGGAGAGTGTGAATTAGAACGAGAAGAAGAGAGAGGAGAGAGAGGAGTCCACGATTTACAGAAGCGGAGAGAGAGAAAGAGAAGGAGAGATGAAGAAGCATTGAGAGAGAGAGAGGAAAGGGAGAGGGAGGAGAAGGAGAGTGTAGGACGAGAGGAACGAGAGAGGATGGGAGGAGAGAGAAGCTCTGGGAATGCGCTTGGGGATCCTAGCGTGGTCTAGGGTTTCCAACCTCTTTCTACCACCAAAAATCTCGTTTTTTGTCTCAAAATGGATCTTTCTTCTAGTTCTACTCGATTGCAACAACAAAATGGAGATTGTGGCAACAACAAGGATCTCCATCATGCAAGCAAGCAAGCCTCAACGACACTTTTGGAGGGAGACACGCATACACCACATCTAGGGAGCGACAAAACTCCCCCAAGGAAGTGGTCCGACCTATTCCATTCTAGCCCACGAGCATCAACGGCCCTTGAGTTCGTCAAACCAGCCATCAAAGGAGATGAGAAGGTGGCCGTGTGCTCCAAGGAAGAAGTTGTGGAAGCTTTGAAGAGATGGGACAAGGTGCTAGTGGGATACTTCATAGCTTTTAGGCCTCACTTGCCGACCTTGGAAAAACACCTACACAAGTTGTGGAACTTGGTAGGCGGTATGGAGGTGATCAAGAGAAGTCAAGGATTCATGTTATTTAGATTCACACTTGGGGAGGACCGAAAGAAGGTGCTTGAAGGAGGGCCGTGGTTCATCAAAGGAGCTCCACTTGTTGTTCAATCATGGGAGCCGAATGTAGTGTTGAAGAGAGCAAACATAGCCACGGTTCCTATTTGGGTGCGATTGCCGGAGCTAGATCTTAGGTTTTGGTCACCAAAACCATTGAGTAGCATAGCAAGTGTTCTTGGAAGACCCCTATACATGGATGAGCAAACCGCCTCCGGTAGGCGACTAGCCTATGCAAGGCTTTGCATTGAGGTAACGGCTGATTTTAGCTATCCAAGTTGGGTAGAGGTCCAAGTTGAGGGAGGGGAGCCACACAAAGTCTACGTGGAGTATGAGTGGAGACCCGGATATTGTAAAGAATGCATGGAGTTTGGGCACGAAATGGAGAGGTGCCCAAGGAAGAAGGTGGAGGTTCGACCCGGGAAGCAAAGCTTGCAACAAAAAAAGGTGGACCAATGGGTTGTGGTCAAGCCTAGGACGGAGAAGGAGGTAATAGGGAAGAAGAATGTGGCCTTAGAAGTCGTGGAAGTCGTGGAGGAAGGAAGACCCGGGCAAACACGAGATGTGCATGGCACCATTAGGGTTGCATCCGAGATGGAGGTAGATTTGTCCGTTGGTGGGAAGAAGGAAGGTGGAGAGGAAGAGAACGTGAAGGTTAGGGATGATGACGTGGATGTTGTAGAGGATGACGTGGAGGATAGAGAGGATGATGTGGAGGAGTGGGCAAACAAGGAGGAGACACGTGGGAAAGCTCATGGGAGGGAAAAGGAAGAGGGAAATTTGGTGGAGAGGGATAGAAACTTCCTTTGTGCCAATCTTGGGGGAACAAATGCGGAGAGGACATGTGGAGAGTGCAAGGACAGCCAAGTAGATGGCGATTTGGTAGGAATAACGACCTTGAGGAAGGCAACCAAGGAGAAGAAGCCACGTGGAAAGCAAGAAATGGAAGAGGACAAAAAGGAGAAGGAAATGGCTGGTTGCATTGCTTTTGGAAGAGCCAATGGGGAGAGAGTTGAGTGCTCAATATTCAAATGGGCAAATGAGGAGGAAGGAAAGGAGACAAGTGATGAAAGCAAGGGGGACCAAGCAAACTTTCGTGGAGCACTAGAAAAGATAGCCCCACAAAAGGAAATCACGTGGGAAACACAAGGTAGAGGGGTTCTAGTGGGGGAACCAAACAAAAATAGGAGGGAAAATGGTGTGCACATGGACTTACATGCAATTTCTCGTGGAGCACCCCATGACTCACAAAAAATCACGAGGGATGAAAGCAAAGAAGAATGTGGGGGGGGAAAATTAAGACACATGCAAAGGGTGCAACTCATGGGAGGTGAGAAAGGGGCCATGCAAGTAAGAATGGCGTGTGATGGGCCAAATGGACTAGCCACGGTGATGGATGAAGAAGAGATGTGGGAGTCACCAAGAAGAGTGGTTAGAGAGAAAGAAAAGACACGCAAGGGGGCGTGGACGAATGGAGGCATGTTTAACGCACTTAGGGAGGTTGAGAAGGAAGACAAGATGGAGGTCAATTCCGGGAATGGAGAGAGGGAGGCATCCATGCGTGGACAAGGAGAAATACAAGGAAAGGGGGGTCAAATACAAGAAGGTAAAGGCACCCCAAAGCCGAGGAGGAGATCATCTCCACCACCCCAAGTTGATTTGGAATCGATTTCACCACAACCCGAGGCATTTAAGGTTATAAGGGAGAAGGGTTTAATGCAACAAAAGAGCTCATATGGAGGTCAAGGGGCACGTCCCCCTACCTTGAAGCCATGAATATCCTCATGTGGAATGTGCGCGGAGCAAATGGACCCGGCCGTGCACTCATGATAAGGGGTCGAATAAAGGAGGCAAATGCGGAGGTGGTGTGCCTTATAGAACATAAAGTGAAGTTGAAGAAGCTTGCAAGGTTCAAGCGAGCAATTTGGCCACATGCATGGGCGGCAAATAATCATATCGTGGATGCCGGCCGAATTCTTGTCTTGTGGAATGAACAAGAGGTGGATCTAAAGGTTACGTTCGAAACAACACAACTTCTACACTTCAAGGGGCGAATGAGGAGGGATGGGGTAGAGTTTGAATTCACGGCGATATATGGTGAAAATGGGCATGTTGATCGAAGGGTTTTGTGGGAGGACCTTGCTGCCATAACACCAAATGTATCCACCCCTTGGATAGTGGGAGGTGACTTCAATTGCATCCGAAAGGCAAGTGAAAAACGTGGAGGAGGAGGGGCGAATGAAATTGCCCTTAAGGAGTTCAATAGTTGTGTGGACACACTCCAACTTCTCGAGATGCCTTCAACGGGAGGAGAGTTCACGTGGTCCAACTCATCCGAAGGAAGTGCATGCATTGAAACTAGGATAGATCGCATATTGATGACAAATGCATGGCTTGAGGTGTTTCCGGACTCCTACTACATTGTGGGTGAGAAAGATTTGAGCGATCATGCAATGCTCACTATGAAGACGGAAGGAAATGGGAGAAGAAAGAAACGCATGTTCCGCTTTGAAAATCATTGGGTCGAGCATGAAGACTTTCGTGAGGTGGTAGAAGAGGCTTGGGCCACGTTAGTTGATGGCACTCAAATGTATCGAGTTGTTGCAAAGTTGAGTGAAGTCAAGGAGGCATTAAAGCGATGGAGTGGGCTGAAATTCGGAAATATTGTCAACAAGGTTGGAGAGGCTAGGGAGGCACTTGCGGAAATTAGGAAGCAAAGATTGGATAGCCCGGGGGACGTGAGCCTAGCCCATGCTGAATTGACCGCAAAAGATGTTCTTGCTCGAGTGCTTGAACGAGAGGAATCCATCATCCGACAAAAATCGAGAGTCAAGTGGTTGAAGGAGGGAGACCGGAACACCCGGTTCTTCCATGCGCATCTTAGAGTGAGGAGAGCCACAAATCAAGTGAGGAGAGTGAGAGTGGGAGATCACCTCCTTGAAGAGGAGAATGAGATCCGGGAGGCGTTCCGGCGCCATTTTGCTAACTTGTTTGCTAATGCGTTTCAGGTGCAACCACTTAAACCATCAATTACACTACCACAACTTCAGCCGGGGGAGAGTGAGGGGTTATTACGTCCCTTGGAGATGAAGGAGTTAGAAGATGTCGTCTTGAATGCAAATGTGGATAAAGCACCGGGTCCCGATGGATTTAACGCCAAATTCTTCAAAGCGGCATGGGGCACAATCAAGAGGGATGTGTTCAAGGCGGTGGAATCTTGCTTGAAGAGCGGCAAGTTGCTGGCCCAAATAAATTACACATCAATCACACTTATTCCAAAGAAGAGGGCACCTACAATGGTTGAAGAGTATCGGCCTATAGCTTTGTGCAACATGTTATATCGCTATATCTCAAAGGTACTCGCTAACCGGTTGAAAGGATTGCTACCAAGGCTAGTGGGAGAACATCAAAGTGCTTTTGTTCATGGTAGAAGAATTAGTGACAACATACTCCTTGCACATGAACTTTGCCACAATCTCCATCTTGTGAAAGGACAAGGCCGAATGTGCATCAAACTCGACATTCGGAAGGCATATGATTCCATCTCATGGGCTTTCCTTGACCAAGTGATGAAGCGTTTTTGCTTCCCGGATAAGTGGAGGAGAACCATCTTAGCATGTGTGAAGGCCTCTTTTGTGGTAACGGTGAACGGAGCAAACTCTAAACCTTTTGGGGCGAAGAATGGGTTGAGGCAAGGGGATCCATTAGCTCCATATCTTTTTGTCTTGTGCATGGAGGTCTTAAGTGAGATGGTGAAGATGGCGGTAAGAGAAAAGAAGATAGAACCTCTAGCTTGTGGAGATATTGGGGTATCACATTTGATGTTTGCCGATGACGTCCTTCTCTTTGCAAAGGCCACCAAAGGAAATTCCATAGCAATTAAGGAGGTTCTTGAGGAGTTTACGGCGTGCTCGGGGCTGAGCTTCAACGCTTCCAAAAGTCAAATCTTTATGGGTGGAAACGTGCCACATGGGGAGTGGATCATTGAGCACCTCGGCATGGAGCGCCTAGACTTCCCGGTGGTTTACCTTGGCCTACCACTCTTCTCGGGAAGGATGAGCAGAAATCATTGTTTGACACTCATAAACAAGGTGAAAGCAAGGTTGAGCACATGGCAACAAAATTTTTTATCCATAGCCGGGAGGGTGGAGTTGGTTAGAAGTGTTCTCATTTCACTTAGTATCTATTGGACTTCCGCTTTTCTTGTCCCAAGGAGTGTCCTACATGAGATTGATAGCCTCATGAGTAGATTCATTTGGGGAGGGCCAAAGAAGTGGGTGGCGGTAGCTTGGAGAGACGTATGTACTCCTAAACATGAAGGAGGCCTTGGGCTCAAACGACTAGTGGAGTGGAATGATGTGGGCCTTCTACGGTTGTTTTGGCTTGTTGTCGAAGATGGTAACACTCTATGGGTGAAGTGCATGCGACACAAATACTTGAAGAACCGCTCTATATGGCTTGCTCGGCCGCCATCCACCTCCTCTTGGGCGTGGCGTGGAATTCTCCGAGTCCGGGAGATTGCTAGTAGGCATGTCCGTTATCAAGTGGGGGATGGAAAGGCTATACAATTCTTTCATTATCCGTGGTGTGGAACACCACTCAAATCCGAACCATGGGGTGAACGATTACACTATGACTTGGGTATACCTTGGGACACTCACGTATCTTATTTCATTCGTGATGGGGAGTGGAACCTCCCATTCCCACGTTCCGGGATTATGGAGGAGCTATGGGCCAAGATTCGATGCATACCCATTGTTGGTGGAGGGGACAAACCGATTAGATTAAACGGAAGAGGAGAGAAGCTTGGAATGAAGGAAGTGTGGGGATGGGTGAAAGCACCGGGCAATAAAGTGGTGTGGGCAGATTTTGTGTGGCACAAATATGCTATCCCGAAACATGCACTCACGGCATGGAGAGCAATGAGGGGTCGCCTTGTTACTAAACAACTCATGAATCAAAGGGGGGGCGGCTATGATCCGGTTTGTGTGCTATGTGAAGAGATGGATGAGGACATCGCTCACCTTTTTTGGGGCTGCAAATTCACAAAAGAGGTTTGGCGACAACTCCTAGATATTCTACAACTTAGTCACCGCATAGCAAACACTCTTGAAGGAGAAGCAAATCGAGTGTGTCATGCTCGAGGAGGAAAGATAGAAAGAGTGGTACGAAGATGGGCACTAAATGCCACGATACACGAATGTTGGCAAGAACGAAATAGAAGAATCTTTGATGGAGAGAAAAAGAGGACGGTGGACATCATGGGCAGCATCAAAGACACTATCCGGTGCATGGGAGGACAAGTGAAGGCACTAGCCAAAGATGATGAAGAATTTCAGCAATTTGAGAAGACTTGGACGTAGGCTAGGAAGAGTAGGAAAGTAAACTAGACTCATGGTTGTATGTAATATTTAGTATGGGCAGCCGGTTATGCATATAGCATCTACCCGCGGACCAAAACACTCAAATTTTGTAGGTTGTAAACAACTTTCATAAATACACTTCGAGGCTAAGCCTCCCTTTTGCTTTTGCAAAAAAAAAAAGGAAAGGGAGAGGGAGAAAGAGTGAGAGAAGGGGAGAGAGAGAGAGTCCGTAAGTGAGCTAGATGGAGGAGGACGAGGAGAAGGAGAGAGAGAATGAATAGGAGATTGGAAGGGAAGGAGAAGGAGAGAAGGAAAGAGAGAGGGAGAAGGAGAAGTAGAGACCAATGGTAAGAAGAGGGAGAAATAGAGAGGAGAGAGAAGGGGGAGAGAGAAAGAGAGAAGGAGAGAGACAAAGAGAGAGGAGGGAGGTAAGGAGGAGAACGAGAAAGGCGGAGAAGGGGAGAGACAAAGGGGGAGGAGAGAGATAAGGAGGAGAACGAGAGGAGTGAGAGAGAGAGTGAAGGTGACGGAGAGGGATGAGAGAGAGAGAGAGAGGAGGAAGAGAAGGAGGGAGAAGAAGGGGAGAGAAGAAGAAGGAGAACAAGGAGAGAAAAGGAGAAGGGGAGAGTGGGGAGAAGATGAGGAGAGAGAGAAGGACAAGGGGAGCGAAAGGGGAGGAGACCGAGAAGGAGAAGGAGTGGAAGAGAGGAGAGATAGAGAAGGAGGAGAGAGAAGGAAAGAGAGAGAGAAGAAGGAGACGGAGAGCGAGAGAGTAAGGTAGAGTGAGAGAGGAGGGGAGAGAGTGAAGGAGAGGGAGATGGGGGAGGGGAGGGAGAAGGAGACGGAAACGGAGACGGAGACGGAGAGAGAGGGAGAGAGAAAGAGCGGAGATGGAGATAGAGAGAGAGAGAGATGCAAGAGGAGAGGGAGAGAGAGAAGGAGAAGGCAAGAGAGAGAGGGGGAGAGACAAGAAGATGAGAGAGATGGAGAAGGAAAAGGGGATAGAGGAGAGGGATTGAAGTAGAGGAGAGGGAGGGAAGGAGATTGAAGACGAAGAGTGAAGGATAAGGAGAGAGAAGATAGAAGGAAAGAGAGAATCAGAGAGAGGAGTGAGAAGTTGAGGGAGCGGGACAATAAGAGAGAGTGAAGAACAAGGAGAAGGAGGGAGAGAGAAGGAAAGAGAAGGAGAGAGGGGAGAGAAGGAAGGATAAGAATAGAGAAAGAAGTAGAAGGAGGAGAGAGGGAAAGATAAGGAGAGAGGGGGAGACATGAGAGAGAAGGAGAGGGAGAAGGAGCGAGAGGAGGAGGGACATGCAAGGAGAAAGAGAAGGAGAAGGTGGAAAGAGAGATGGAGGAGAGAGGGAAAGAGATGAGAGAGAGAGGGGGGAATGAGAAGGAGAGTGAGAGAGAGAACGAAATGGATAGAGAGAAGGAGGAGAGTTGAGAGAAAGAGAAGTAGAAATAGAAAGAATGGGATAAGGAGAGATAGTGAAAAAGAGAGACAAGAGACGGAGAGAGAGAGAGAAAGAGAAGGGGGAGGGAGAGGGAGAGGGAAGTAGGATAGTGAAGGAGAGAGAGTACTAAGGAGAGGACAAAAGGAGAAAAAGAGAGAGAAGGAGATGGAGAAGGCGAAGGGTAGAGATGGAGAAAGAAAGAGAGGGATAAGGGGAAGGAGAGAACGAGAGAGAAGGAGATGCAGATGGTTAGAAAGAGTGAAGAAGCGGAGAGAGACGGAGAAGGAGAAGGAGAAGGAAAAAGACAAGAAGAAAAAGGAGAGAGAGGCAGCGAAGGAGAAGGAGATGGAGAGAAGTTGAGAGAAAAGGTGGAGAGATCGACAAAGGAGGGAGAGAGGGATGGACGAGAAGGCGAGGGAGAGGGGAACGAGAGAGGTGCGAGAGAGAAGGAGGGGGAAGGAGAAGGAGAAGTGGGGAGAGAGAGATGGAGAGTGTAGGACGAAAGAGAGGGAATTGGGAAACGGGGAGACGGAACAAGATGATAGACGGAGATGGAGAGAGAGAGCTAGAAGGAGAAGGAGAGAGAGGAGAGGCGGACAGAGGGGGAGAGAGTGAGAAGGGAAAGGAGAGGGAGAGAGGAGAGATAGAGGAAGAGAAGTAGAGAGAACCATAGGGAATGAGAGAGAGGGAGAAGGAGAGAGATAAGGAGGGAGTGAAACAGAGGAGGAGAGTGTGAATTAGAACGAGAAGAAGAGAGAGGAGAGAGAGGAGTCCACGATTTACAGAAGCGGAGAGAGAGAAAGAGAAGGAGAGATGAAGAAGCATTGAGAGAGAGAGAGGAAAGGGAGAGGGAGAAAGAGTGAGAGAAGGGGAGAGAGAGAGAGTCCGTAAGTGAGCTAGATGGAGGAGGACGAGGAGAAGGAGAGAGAGAAGGAATAGGAGATTGGAAGGGAAGGAGAAGGAGAGAAGGAAAGAGAGAGGGAGAAGGAGAAGTAGAGACCAATGGTAAGAAGAGGGAGAAATAGAGAGGAGAGAGAAGGGGGAGAGAGAAAGAGAGAAGGAGAGAGACAAAGAGAGAGGAGGGAGGTAAGGAGGAGAACGAGAAAGGCGGAGAAGGGGAGAGACAAAGGGGGAGGAGAGAGATAAGGAGGAGAACTAGAGGAGTGAGAGAGAGAGTGAAGGTGACGGAGAGGGATGAGAGAGAGAGAGGAGGAAGAGAAGGAGGGAGAAGAAGGGGAGAGAAGAAGAAGGAGAACAAGGAGAGAAAAGGAGAAGGGGAGAGTGGGGAGAAGATGAGGAGAGAGAGAAGGACAAGGGGAGCGAAAGGGGAGGAGACCGAGAAGGAGAAGGAGTGGAAGAGAGGAGAGATAGAGAAGGAGGAGAGAGAAGGAAAGAGAGAGAGAAGAAGGAGACGGAGAGCGAGAGAGTAAGGTAGAGTGAGAGAGGAGGGGAGAGAGTGAAGGAGAGGGAGATGGGGGAGGGGAGGGAGAAAGAGAGGAGTGAGAGAGAGAGTGAAGGAGAGGGAGATGGGGGAGGGGAGAGAGAAAGAGCGGAGATGGAGATAGAGAGAGAGAGATGCAAGAGGAGAGGGAGAGAGAGAAGGAGAAGGCAAGAGAGAGAGGGGGAGAGACAAGAAGATGAGAGAGATGGAGAAGGAAAAGGGGATAGAGGAGAGGGATTGAAGTAGAGGAGAGGGAGGGAAGGAGATTGAAGACGAAGAGTGAAGGATAAGGAGAGAGAAGATAGAAGGAAAGAGAGAATCAGAGAGAGGAGTGAGAAGTTGAGGGAGCGGGACAATAAGAGAGAGTGAAGAACAAGGAGAAGGAGGGAGAGAGAAGGAAAGAGAAGGAGAGAGGGGAGAGAAGGAAGGATAAGAATAGAGAAAGAAGTAGAAGGAGGAGAGAGGGAAAGATAAGGAGAGAGGGGGAGACATGAGAGAGAAGGAGAGGGAGAAGGAGCGAGAGGAGGAGGGACATGCAAGGAGAAAGAGAAGGAGAAGGTGGAAAGAGAGATGGAGGAGAGAGGGAAAGAGATGAGAGAGAGAGGGGGGAATGAGAAGGAGAGTGAGAGAGAGAACGAAACGGATAGAGAGAAGGAGGAGAGTTGAGAGAAAGAGAAGTAGAAATAGAAAGAATGGGATAAGGAGAGATAGTGAAAAAGAGAGACAAGAGACGGAGAGAGAGAGAGAAAGAGAAGGGGGAGGGAGAGGGAGAGGGAAGTAGGATAGTGAAGGAGAGAGAGTACTAAGGAGAGGACAAAAGGAGAAAAAGAGAGAGAAGGAGATGGAGAAGGCGAAGGGTAGAGATGGAGAAAGAAAGAGAGGGATAAGGGGAAGGAGAGAACGAGAGAGAAGGAGATGCAGAGGGTTAGAAAGAGTGAAGAAGCGGAGAGAGACGGAGAAGGAGAAGGAGAAGGAAAAAGACAAGAAGAAAAAGGAGAGAGAGGCAGCGAAGGAGAAGGAGATGGAGAGAAGTTGAGAGAAAAGGTGGAGAGATCGACAAAGGAGGGAGAGAGGGAAGGACGAGAAGGCGAGGGAGAGGGGAACGAAAGAGGTGCGAGAGAGGAGGGGGAAGGAGAAGGAGAAGTGGGGAGAGAGAGATGGAGAGTGTAGGACGAAAGAGAGGGAAATTGGGAAACGGGGAGACGGAACAAGATGATAGACGGAGATGGAGAGAGAGAGCTAGAAGGAGAAGGAGAGAGAGGAGAGGCGGATAGAGGGGGAGAGAGTGAGAAGGGAAAGGAGAGGGAGAGAGGAGAGATAGAGGAAGAGAAGTAGAGAGAACCATAGGGAATGAGAGAGAGGGAGAAGGAGAGAGATAAGGAGGGAGTGAAACAGAGGAGGAGAGTGTGAATTAGAACGAGAAGAAGAGAGAGGAGAGAGAGGAGTCCACGATTTACAGAAGCGGAGAGAGAGAAAGAGAAGGAGAGATGAAGAAGCATTGAGAGAGAGAGGAAAGGGAGAGGGAGAAAGAGTGAGAGAAGGGGAGAGAGAGAGAGTCCGTAAGTGAGCTAGATGGAGGAGGACGAGGAGAAGGAGAGAGAGAAGGAATAGGAGATTGGAAGGGAAGGAGAAGGAGAGAAGGAAAGAGAGAGGGAGAAGGAGAAGTAGAGACCAATGGTAAGAAGAGGGAGAAATAGAGAGGAGAGAGAAGGGGGAGAGAGAAAGAGAGAAGGAGAGAGACAAAGAGAGAGGAGGGAGGTAAGGAGGAGAACGAGAAAGGCGGAGAAGGGGAGAGACAAAGGGGGAGGAGAGAGATAAGGAGGAGAACGAGAGGAGTGAGAGAGAGAGTGAAGGTGACGGAGAGGGATGAGAGAGAGAGAGAGGAGGAAGAGAAGGAGGGAGAAGAAGGGGAGAGAAGAAGAAGGAGAACAAGGAGAGAAAAGGAGAAGGGGAGAGTGGGGAGAAGATGAGGAGAGAGAGAAGGACAAGGGGAGCGAAAGGGGAGGAGACCGAGAAGGAGAAGGAGTGGAAGAGAGGAGAGATAGAGAAGGAGGAGAGAGAAGGAAAGAGAGAGAGAAGAAGGAGACGGAGAGCGAGAGAGTAAGGTAGAGTGAGAGAGGAGGGGAGAGAGTGAAGGAGAGGGAGATG